>OZ007594.1:272833403-282833403 GCA_963931845.1 Maratus michaelseni | reverse complement strand
TCATATTTACTGATGCACAAACTTGAAAAAACTTCTCCAGAAAACCATTTAATAAAATACTTTCAGACGTATATGGGGCTTCTACTGTTTTAAAATCAAAATTTCATACAAAATTGCCTGTCAACAAAGGGTTAATACTTATTTTCTTATTTATTTGAAAAATTATTTTGTAGAAGTAACCTTACATTGTACATGTATTACTTTTGTTAACAATAATGCATGTAGCATTTTTTACAGACATAATCTCTACAGCTGCACGCGGCCAGAAATAACCGACATCAATTTACAACTAATAAAAAAAATCGAATCAGGAATTCGACCATGAACTTTCTCCGTGAAGAATTTTGAATAGAAAACTTCTTTTTTTCCCGCTTTTGAATCATTTATTTATTACTTAAGCAAAAATATGGATTCCGTAAAAATGCAAGCATTCTCCAGGTACACGTTTTTAAACCTGACATAATCTTAAAGACTTACTGCATAGCTGCTGACTTCTACGCTTTTTCATTTCATAGAAACACTCTTTGAACCATATTTTTTTTTTTTTTTTTATAAAATGTGCGATGCGTTTATAAAATGAAATGTATTACATATTATTTTATTTTATTTATAATGTAAAATTCCTGATTCAAATATATTTATTTGACTAAAAAAAAAGAAAGAAAGTTGAATTTGGGAGTCATTTAATGACAACGCCATTTCAAGAATTTCAATTTATGGAATTTGAAACTTAAAAAATGGAATAAATCATCAACAAGGTTTGTTTCTTATTTTGATGTAATCTTTTTTAGAAATCCTCAAGCGTGTACAAATTTTTATACACATACATTGCCACATCATAATTATAACATTACTCAAAAAATATAAGTTGAAAATACACGTTAGATCCATTCGCAAATCCTGTAACGATAGGTAAGCCAACTACTGTTGTTAACAATAATGCATGTAGCATTTTTTACTAACATAAACTTCACAGCTGCACGCGGCCAGAAATAACCGACATCCATTTACAACTTTAAAAAAGAAATCGAATCATGAATTCGACCATGAACTTTCTCCGTGAAGAATTTTGAATGGAAAACTTCTTTTTTTTCCCGCTTTTGAATCATTTATTTATTACTTAGGCAAAAATATTGATCCCATGAAAAAGCAAACATTCTCCAGGTACACATTTTTAAACCTGACATAATCTTGAAGATTTACTGCATACAGCACCGTTTAAAGAATTTCGATTCACGGAATTTAGAGATTTGGCCGTGAGCCCGATTTTCTTCAGATTGTTGCTTCGTCTCCTAAAGAAATATAATCAGTGCGGAGAATTTTACAGTTCCGCTATAATTTCGTTTTCGCGTACATGTAATGCTTTTATGCTCCTTCCGGTGATCTTTTCATAAAAAATGTAAGAACTTGAGTAGTTCTGAAATGATCGATTGGAATCTTTTACGAGTGAAATTAAAGTTGGAAGGGCACAAACGCCTATCTTTCTTGTAGATATATAGTTTCAGAAGAACTTGTTTTATAAGAACCCGAAACGCATACTTTTCAATCGGTTTTAAGCAGCAGGCTAAATTGAAATATGGAAACAAAAAAAATATGTGATTCATACTATAAATGAAAGGTGACATTAAGTTTAAAGGAATCATTTTTAACTTGTATATTTCTTTTATAAAGCAGGATTGCTAAAATTATATGTAGATATTTTTACAAATGAACATACTAAATTGAAAATAAAGCCCAAAAAATATTTATTTCCTTTATACATGATTATTTTAAAATAATCTAACATATTTTCTATCTGACAACAGCGAATTTATCATATGATTGACATTTAATTATGCTAAAAAAATAAAAAAACATCATTTACCGTGATTCAAACAAGTTTCTAGTCATTCAGTGAATTTGGTAAACTTACACAGCACTGTGGCAATCATTTCGTTTGTACTTACATATAATGCTTTTATGCTCCTTCCGGTGATCTTTTCATAAATAATGTACGAACTTGAGTAGTTCTGAAATGATCGATTGGAATCTTTTACGAGTGAAATTAAAGTTGGATGGGCACAAACATCTGTCTTTCTCGTGGATATAGAGTTTCAGAAGAACATGTTTTGTAAGAGGCCGAAACACATACTTTTGAATCGGTTTTAAACAACAGAATAAATGAAAATATAGAAACATAAAAATATGTTATTTGTAATATAATTTAAAGCTGATATTCAGTTTAAAAAAATAATTTTTAACACCAAATATACCAAAAACCGGCCATTTGACTGGTACCAAATGAAAACATTTTTATTTGAACCAGAAATTTCTTTATGAAACAAACAAAATATAAATCACACAGAAATAAGTTTTTTCTTGAGCCCATTTAATTTTTTCCAGTGTAATTGCTATTTTGGACTTCGCTCCTGTAATTGCTATTTTGGCTACGGTCATAAATACAAGATCCACATTGCTCTTACTAGAGATAAAGAGACCATGGCTCCAAGAACTCTGATTAATGGACTCGTTCCAATGGAACAATATAATTAACAAAATTGAATACCTAGTTGCGTACCAAATGAGCTTCCAGGTTATAGGTAAGCGACTTGCGAGGCAAATAAGGAATAGTGAGAAATATAAAAAGTTAAAAATTAAATAAAAATATTTAGAAATATAATAAAGAAATAGAAGTTCAACAATAAAAAAGTTTAAAAAAAGTAAACATTTCCATTAGATCCAAGAAGATGACACACGAAACTTAGCGAGGGTTGAACCAATCTGAAAAAAGAAAAAACAGACTCTTTACAGAGACCATACATTTAGTTTAAAAGTTACATTAATACTTTATTAATAAAAGCCACTAGGCAGAATAAAGAAAGTTTATATATATATATATATATATATATATATATATATACAAAAGACAACAGAAGTTAAGTTTAATTTAAGAGAGAGGAAATCTCAACCTTCATCATCAATTAATAAAGCATGTTTAGGACGTTTACGGTTATTGGGGTCGGAGACCTCATAGCCTGGCAATTCTGCAATAATATCGTTAGGGGTGTTGTAAATAGTTTTATAAATTTTTTTTTTTAAAGTTAACATATATGCGTTTTTTAAGGAGGTGGTGCAGAGATCTCTGCGGATAGTAGTATTTCTGAGGTAACGGTTGTCATTCCTGATAATTCTAAGATTTTTATTATGGTCTGTACAGATATAATTCATATTGGTGTTACTAGCAAAGCCCCAGATTGGACAAGCATAAGTGAGGATAGAGCGAATGCATGCATTGTATAGAATAACTTATTTTTAATAGAAAGAGTATTACTTTTGAGGAGAACAGTTGTCGAACAGTTGATGTCGGTTAAGGGGCTTCCGAGTTGCAGACAACTTTACGCCCAGTCTATTAGTGAGTTGAGTGTCTAGTATTAAATTGAGCCGTTGGGAAAAGTTAAGATGTAGTATTAACTACAAGATAAAGAAACAATTACAATGAAAAGGATAGATGTAAATTTAAGAAAAGAGATAATAACAAATTTGGAATAAAAAGTAAAGCGAAGGAGATTAAAGATAGAGTCTAAATAATTAGAAGAAAGTGAAATGGTATAGCTGTAGTTATAAGTAACTACTAGTAAGGAAGTTGAAAAAGTAAAAAAATAGAGTTCGGAACATGTTCGTGAAACAGCACAAAAATGCCACGTGGTGAAAAGGCGGGAAAAACATAAACAAAAAAAGGAACTCAAAAGAGCCATACTTTTTTTTCCTGGTATATCATATATGTTAAGTTTTAATTAAGAAATTAGTATTTATAATGAGGAAAAAATTACAAAGTATAAATAAAAGGGAGAAAATTTATAGTAATTGTGAGCACTAATGCTCACACTCTATAATGCATGAATATTTTGGACGTTTACGGTGATGTGGTTCGAAAGCGTCATAATCTGGCAATTCTGCGATTATTACATCTTTGAAATCATAGAGTTTTTCATAATTTTCTTTAGAATGGTGGTGTTCTTTTATTTAGTGTAGTAGTTTTGAGGTCTCTACGGATAGTCATGTTACGGAGATAACGAGAAGAATTTCTGACAATACACAGATTCTTGTTGTGGAGTTGGCTGAGGTTGTTCATAGAGGTTTTGCAGGTCTGGATAACCAGACCGGACAGACGTTTTTCAGGAGAGTTCCAAGTGAATGAAAAAGTAAAATAGTTTTTGATAAAAATTCTGTTGTGAAATATTTTTTTTTAAACTTGAGTAAAATTGTTAACTTTTATAACTTTTTTAGAAAGCATGACTGATAATAATATATGTAGATATTTTCAGAAATGACCATACAAAATTTAAATTGATATCATTATTTATTTATTTATTTTCTTTACGCACGATTCTTTTTAAATGAACTAACATATTTTCTAACTGAATACAGATAAATATAGATAAAATAATAATAAGAAAAAACAAGATTTTATTTAATTGAAAGTGCACTAAAAAGTAACAAATAATTTTTTCTTACCCATAATAAGAAAAGTATTTCTGAATATGACATATGACTATAAATAAAAGCTTTGAGTGCTCAGAAAACATTGAACATGATGAATACAAATCAATGATCAGCAGTTACAATCAACTGATCGTGCAGTTTAATGTTCGGTTCACATTAGCATAGCCTATTCATGAACAAATTTGGTACTAAGTGACTTTTTACAAAATTTTCATCGCGCAAAACAAATAATCGTGCAGTTTAATGTTCGGTTCACATTAGCATAGCCTATTCATGAACAAATTTGGTACTAAGTGACTTTTTACAAAATTTTCATCGCGCAAAACAAATAATCGTGCAGTTTAATGTTCGGTTCACATTAGCATAGCCTATTCATGAACAAATTTGGTACTAAGTGACTTTTTACAAAATTTTCATCGCGCAAAACAAATAATCGTGCAGTTTAATGTTCGGTTCACATTAGCATAGCCTATTCATGAACAAATTTGGTACTAAGTGACTTTTTACAAAATTTTCATCGCGCAAAACAAATAATCGTGCAGTTTAATGTTTTCTGAGTGATCCAAGCTTTTATTTTTGGTCGTATGTCATAACCAGATATACTTTTCTTATTCTGGTTGAGAAAAAAATATTTTTTTACTTTTTAGTGCTTTTTAAATTAAAGAAAATATTGCTTTTAAAGAAATACTTTGTATATATATATATATATATATTACTTTTTGGTCTCATTTAATAATATAGAATCATTTCTTACTACTAAAGAAAAGAAAAAAACCTTTACGCGAGACATTTAGCAAGAAATCTGAAAAGATTGTTAACGAATTCGGCGAAAGAAAAAATTATGAGTAAATGGTTGGAGCTCAAAACAATCCTTCCTGTCTGTATTGGGAGGGAAATGTAGTTGCCTTATTTTCTGGTTTTAAGATTTCAGCTAATTTTACACTAAAACACGTAGCTAAAATGCGAGTAATCCGATTACAGAATATTCGTTGCAATGTTAAATAAAATCTTGTAATAATTTATGAAACGATCGGCATTAGATTATATAAATATTAAAATATTAAAAAACAGCATTCTAAAACAACAAGTTTCTAATTATTCTGTGAATTCGGTAAACTTACACAGCACTGCGACACTCTGACAAATTGAAAGTGAAATTAAAGTTCACTGAGAAAAATGACACTTTCAAATCTCAGTAAATGGATGTTTTCATTTTGTTACGAAACTTTTTGTTTCAAATATGACGACCCAATGCTTTAAATTCTGAAATACCAGAAATACGCAGAATATTGAAACACGGACATACTCAAAACTGAGCACATAGAGGTCAGTTCATACTCATTTTTGAGTCATGGACAGACTCAAAAATGATTAGAATCAGTTCCAACTCATTTTTGAAACATGGAAATACTAAAAAATGAGCACATAGAACTCAGTTCATACTCATTTTTGAAACATGGACGTACTCATGATGAGAACATGATGTTTTATTCTCGAGTGTGTGCATGTTTCCAGAAATGAGTATATACATGTTTGAAACTTGAGTAATTTTGATTCAGAGCCATTTCGACTATGCGGCATACTCAGATTTGTGTATCTTTTGTCGTTTTTAGAGTGTATCGAGGTTATTAAATTTACAATGTCTTGCAATAGCCTAAGGATTGTCATCTTATTATAAAACAAGAAGCATTTCCAAAGGAATGTTTAATGCAATGTTTTTCAATTATATTTCTTGATAATGCATGCAGATATTTAAAAAAAAAAAAGACAAAACAAAATTTAAAATAAAGAACGCATTTTCATTCATTTTCTTTTCTAAAGATCTAGAATATTTAAAAGCTTAATATAAAAAAATATAATATTATATGATTGTCATTGTATGTAATATTAAAAAGGCTTTATTAAAAAAATATATTCGTCTATTATTCATTATATTGGATAAACGTACACTACACCCACATTACTAACCAGATTTCATTTTCACATACATACAACGATTTTATAATTATACAACTAAAACTTTAAATGCGAAAAATGAGTGCAATTTAAGGAATTTCGTAATACATTATCGAGTTTACTAAATTTACATTATATTTCAATAGCCTATAAGGATTGTCATCTTGTAATAGAAAAGAAGAATGTCCAAAGGAATTTTTAATGGAATATTTTTCAATTATATTTGTTGATAATGCATGTAGATACTTAAAAAAAAGACAGAACAAAATTTGAAATAAAGCATGCATTTTCCTTTCAAAAGATCTAAGATATTTTAAAGCTTAATGTAGAAAATATTATATTATATGATTTTCATGATATATAATATTATAAAGGTTCATTTTGAAAAATAAAATTCGTTTATTATTCGTTATATTTGATAAATTTACACTACACTCACATTACTAACAAAATTTCGTTTTACTTCCGGTGATATTTTCATAATGAAATTAAGGATTTTTAGAGTAGTTCTGAATTGATTGATTGATATGCTTTACAAATGAAATTAAAGTTGGAAGAACACTGGTGTGTGTAGAATTTCTACTGAAATTGTATAGAAATAACCTAAAAATACATAAAAATCGTAATTCCCTTCTTCATATCATAGAAAGGCATTTTTTAAAACCACAATATAAATTTTAAAATAAGGGTGAGTGGTATTAAAAAAAGACATTTCTTGTTTTTTTAAGATTTTCTAAAAATATTTAAGATACATTTCAATAAAAAAATATTCAATTTAAAAATAGACTAGAGTGTAATATTAAATGCATATATGTGATTAAAATTTAAAGAATTTCATAAACGATTAGCAAGTGTATTACATGATACAGAAAAATTACAAAATACAGAACATACTAACATATTTTCTAACTCAATCCGGGAATTTCTGATGCGATTGGCATTTGATTATGCTAAAATGTTTAAAAACTAAATTTACTGTAATTCTAAATTTACTGTACAAAACACTGCGGCAGTCGTATAAATAATAAAATTTCGTTTTTACCTACATGTAATGTTTAAGTGTTCTGCCCCGTGATCATATCATAGAGAATATAAAAACACAAGCAGTTCTGAAATGATCGATTGAAATAAAAGTGATTAATACACGATGTAAACTACTCGGAAACGTTTCCGAAAATATCTGGCAGCAAAAGAAACTTTGTTTTTATAAATGCTGCTTTTTTAAATCTCGAAAATAGATTTGTTTCTGAGGTTTCTAAAGTTAAAGAACACTTTCCGGAATCGTGGATAACTCGGGAGAGGTTATTGTATTTTCGTTCGTGGTCGGTCATATTATTTGTTCCTTGATTAAGTAACAGTTGTATATTTTTACAGTGCACTGCAGCGTGCACTTAGTACTGAAGCAATATTTCCTAGGCACTTTTCATAAAAAAGACTTTTATAACTATTATATTAATGATAAATGAAAAAAAAATCAGTATTTACTTTTTAAATTCGCAATAAAAACAACACTTAGACTAAAGTGTCGAAGTGTCACGAGTCAAAATGGCACGAGGAATTTCGTAAAGTTATATAAAAAGCATCAAGTTAAAACATCAAGTTCTGATTAGATATCAGCAACTTCATTAATTCCTCTAGAAAGCAATAGATGGACGTGAACTTGCCGACGGGGATTATTTAAAAAATAACGAACAAAAGAAAGAACATCCAGAAAAGTGCATTGGGAACTGCAAGGATGCAGACATTTATATAATTATTTCGATTGTTATAACAATATTACATCGATATAGGATGAATATTGGTATTGAATTAGTTCAGTGTTGTAAAATATTAATATCGTAATTTATATAAACATATCTTTATCAGTGCATATTGTGCAAACTGCTCGGCTAATGTTTTAAATATATTTTTTCTAGTTTTAAGGAAGAAAAAATTTAGCAAAAGACGTGTAAAAGAAGTGAATATATTTTTTGTAGTGAGTTAGAAGAGATTATAGTACATATTTTGTAAATTTATCAAGTATTTTTCTGAACAATAAAATTAAACATATAGCCCAAAATGTTGCATGCAAAATGCATATTAAACCGTAGTTAACCTGTAAGCCGTTTTCAAACCATCTACTACAGAAACGTTTTTCCTTTAAAAATACCTTATCGAGAAAAATATTTAAAAAGACGTATAGTTAATTTGAAAAAGATCTTTTCCTTGAAACGCTACGTTGCAACTGCACGTCAGTGATGGTATCTATTCATCAAGATTTTCTCTAACGTTACACGATTTATTTATCTTATCGACGTGACGTATTGATCTGCGGCAAAAGCAAGAATTCTCCAGGTAACATTTTAAAGCTTAGCCATAAATGTAAAGAGTTATTACGACAGTATCACTTAAAGAAATTCGATTCGTGCTGTTCAAGACTTGGCCGAACGCCCGAATGCGTTTAAAGTTTGTTGGTTGCTCTTAAGAAACATAATTATTGCAGAGAATTTTACAAACTTGTGTACTTAAAACTTTTTCGTACGTTTGATGCTTTTATGCCCCTTTTCGTAGCTTATCATAAAGTATTAAAGGCGCTTCTTTTTCAAATGATCGATAAGAAATATTTTGGATCTCAGAAACTTTAAACATGGAAGTATTGAAATTGACTTACGAGAAACGTTCAGAAATTCTATCATTTTTGTAAATGTAAGAAGATGTTTATAGCTAGATAATGGATTTCTTCTGTACTTAATTAAAATTGAATAAATGTTAATAGAAATTTTAAGCATCAAGCATGATCTTCTTTTATTTGTGCTTTAAGGAGCACTGTAGTTTTTTAATTATTAAATTATAGAAAGTGTTTCTGGGTAATAATATATATTAAAAGCGTTTTAGGCTGATATGTAATTAAAATTCAGGAAATGACTGGATATATATATTGTCCTTTCACGATAACTTGTCCGATGAATAACAAAATTTCATATCCATTTATTTGTTAATTTAAGGTGACAGTTGCAACTAGCTACTAGAAAAATCTAGTTTTTAGTGAAATAATGCATTTACTGCAAAATGTGTGTCTCTTAGCAATTTTCTTTTAATGTAAGATAGCAATTCTTTCAAGGTCATGGACCAAGTTTTCGTGAGGGAACTATACTTAATCTCAAAGATTTGTATGTGAGCCGTCGACAGATTTTACTAGCATAATGGGTTATTTACGCAGGGAAGTTAAAAAAAATTATATCTGTCTCCTCCGACGTTCACAAACAACTTGTATATTGTTCGTTATAAGATGGTGACTTGAAAAATATTTCCAAATTTACAATAATTTGAATTAGTGGTGATTGTAGAAAATATCGCAGGCATGCATAGAGATTTTCATAATTTTCTAGATATGATAACTAAACCTATGTTTTATCTTAATTAAAGTACTCTTTCAAAATATAGGCTTTGAATTAATGTATCATCTTCTAGATTAGTATTAGACTATCTACTAGACTTATAAACACCTAATTTCCAAAATCCACTTTGAATTTTGTAAAGTATCTTCATGTGTCACATTTGAGACATACAGGCACTAAATTTTGAATAGTCAAAAGGATTTTTAAAAAAGAGTTAGCGATGCTGATATTATTGCCAATTTAGTGCTTATTTATTTATATGTGTCATTTAAGCAGACCCATACAAGCAAGTAAGCAAGTATCGCCAAGTTCAGCACAGTGAATTGCAAAAATAAATAAATATTTAAATAAATACAACAATTACCAATCTGCTTATGTCGCTAATATGATATATAAAAATATTCTATTTAGAAAAGATTTTTTTGAAATGATTGACACGAAATATTTTAGATCTCATAAACATTTAACATAGAAGGATTGAAATTTATTTACTTTCGGAATTTAGTTCTTTTTATTTACTACAGAGAAATTTTCAGAATATTTCTTCTTTGTAACTGAATATTTTTGTATAGATGGATAATGTATTTCTTTCGCACTTAATTAAAATGTTATATATTTTATATGGGAATTTTAAACGTCAAGGATGATAATTTTTCATTTTGTTTTTAAAGAGCATGATGTCTTCTCCTTTATTAAATCCAATAAAGAGTTTGGTATAAGAATATAATGTAAGTGAAAATGGGGACTCGGTGCTGAATAAACGGTGCTGAATCATTACCAAGGTAATGAACTTTTCAGGTTTCTATATTCTTCTATACACAGGTTTCTAAGGTATCTTCATTTGAAGGGTTTTTTGATGAACGCGGTTTTCCCAAATATAGCTAGTGAACATTTTGAACAATTTCAGCTGCTTTAAACGTATATCTAAAACAAGCCATTATAAGCCGCATAGGGTAATATGTTGAAATCTTAAACAACCTCTGAACTTCCAATAACACTTTAGGGTAAATTTCCTTTGCTCAAAGCTTAAAGTGCTATCAGACATTATTTCAAATTACTTAAAAGTGACATGAAACGAACAAAATAATCGAGGACTCCAAAACTAAAGAAAAAGTAACACCTAATTTGCAAAAAGTATGAAGTATAATTCCGTTTTTCAGCGAAATTTAAAGTATTAAGTATTTAGACGAATAGTATCTACTACTTTTACTATATTCTCGCTATTATACATTGTAAAGGGAATATTAGTAGCTAAAAAATTATTAGATGATGTCTGTTTTTCACACACACACACACACAAAAGAAATCAACGACCAGAAATAATATATAAAGAACATTTTAACATATTTGATGTAACTAACCAGCATCTCACAAACTAATAAAGTAATATTCTTAATTCAGATAAGTTAAATTCGTACAATAATCCTCTCACATTCAACTGATTCTTATACGTAATTACAGTATAGAGAGAAGTGTTTTACAGATTACGTTAATAGGTATCTAAAACCTGAACTCCAGCTCAGCTGATAGTTTACATAAGTTTAGACGTGTTAGATAAAATACGTAGCTTTTGAAAATGAATTTGAATACTATTCAAGTGCATCATTATGTCACTTTTTCTTGCAATAATAATTTTAAAAAGATTTATTGCAGTTTTAAACGTATATAACATAGGGCAAATAAATATAGATATGTAGACATTTAATAATTACGGGTACTTAGTAAATTAATAATAACAAAGTGAGATTCAAAACATTTTAAGAATAATATTTCTTAAAGTAATTAAGGAAAACGTGATATATTTTATCGAACTGCTATCTTAAGTAGTAATCAAATGAAAATCAACCAAAAAATACAATCCATACGTGGGAATGCGCTATAAGGTTTTTTTGTAATAAAATTGGTATCTTGTATGTTGTTTACTATGTAAGTAAATCACTTGAAGTGCTTTATTACGGACTAAACAGGATACGTTACTGAATTGAATTAACGAATTATTTACTTTTTCGCACATTTATTTTTATAGTGACGAATATTAATATATCAAATTAATATTCATTATGATATTAATATATCATATGATATTAATTATATTCAATAATATTATATACAATATATGATATTAATGTATCATATTGATATCATATTAATATCCAAAATGTGATTTTGGATATTAATATGAGTAAATCACAAACATATTTCTACATCTGTCATAAAATCCTCGTTTAGATATCTTTTAAAATGACCGAATTATAGCGGTTTTATCATTTTTCGCTTATGACGTTATACATCCCTACTATCTACAAATTTTCAGATAGTTGGGTGAAATATAACTCATATTAAAGAAATTAAGCTGTTTTTAATTTAAGCTATAAAATTCTTTTATCATTTCTCGACCAATAAAAAAAATATTTATGCTTAAAACGTATTGTGCCTGAAAAACATTTAGAAATAAGCTTCAGTCACTTCAGAAATAAGCGTGTGATATGAATATATTAAACAAAAACTATAAATACTAAAACTTAACCATGCCTAAAATAAAAGCTGAGCAGTTTAAGGGGTCCTGAACGAAATTATGTTTTCAAAAGATCTCTTTTCTAAATACGCAATCCGTTCTATGTATCTTCAAAAAAAAAAAAAAAAAAAAAAAAAAAAAAACACTGATTTAATGTCTTCCAAAAGTTAATAGCCTAACCTAAACACGAAATATACCGAGGAGGCCGTTGAATCCTAAAAACACATTATTCTAACTCTTTTTGTCACACGTGTTAATGTTTTTAATAAATGTATCCTTAAATAACTTATGCATAAAACTCCAAACTAACTTTGTTAACTTTTTGAACGTTCAAATGGAGATTCAGCAATGGCAATTAAACGTACTTAATATCCTAAACAAAATTATCACTAAATCTGTCATCACAATAATCCTAAAATTAATATTATACGAAAGTAATTTTACTTGCATTTATTATATGAGCAAAATATATCATTTAAATGTATAAATGATTTAGTTTATGGCTTAACATAAGTTACGCTGCTACTGTGTGTGTGTGTGGAACGAGCTATTTAAAAATCCTAATCTCATAATTTACTCTATCCTCAGAGGATTTCGAATAACGGTTACTAAATTTAATTCATTTGCGTATTGATATAAAATTCATCTGAATCTACAGGGATTCAACTTCACTTGCAAATTTGAAAAATAAAGAATAGAAAATATTCAAATTGTAGATTCGTTTATTGTGTAAAATTTTCTTTTGTGTAACGGACAACTGATTGAAAAGTTGAATTATATTTCAAAATAACTTTTTATTTCCATTTTTGCAATGTCGATACATTTACTTTAAAAATAGTATTTTGAGAATGATTTTTTACAATACAAATCTATAAGTTCAACCATGATTTATAAAAACAATAATCTAATAGCAGCTCACTGCTATAAAAAACATTTTATATAATCATTATAAAGGTAAAGAATACTATTATGTTGTTGAAAGAAGCAACACGTATGAAATAGCGGGCGTTTGGCCAAATGCTGAGATATGTAAGGAATGTATCATTTTAAGTGCGGTCATTCCTTATGCGTTAACTTTATATGCTACCGTGTAAAACTGGATAAGTAAAAAATAAAATCATCTGGTCAACAATTTAGAAATAGGAAATATTATATTGTGTAAAACATTGGTTTTTCTTTGTAAGATTTTGCTTTTCTCGTATTTCACTGTCTATTTCTTTAGAATAGAGTTTTATCAGACGGTATATTCGTTTTTGCGAGTCAAAATGTATGTTTTGAAAAAAGTATGCATAAGGTATGTTATTTCGTGTATAGAAGAGAAACCAGAACAAAGGGATATTGTATTACAGTCGAACTTGTTTATCGCTAGTACGAATGTAACCAAAAATTTTATTTTAACGAGTAGAAGGTAGAAAATGGTTGGTTTAATAAAAATTTATTGCGAAAAACTCGGTTATATCGAGAAAAAATTGGATTTACCGATCAAAAATTTACAAACGCGCCAAAATGTATCCGTTTTTGGTTACGTTTTTTCTTACGCAAAACATCGCAATTTATGTGTTTTCAGTTTTACTTGTTTATAAAAACTGGAAATCTCTTTTTCACAATCATTTGTTTTATTTTAGCAGTTTCTTTGAAATTAAGTGCACCAATAGTATTTAATGTATTTATTCATTGAATTATTTAAATATATTTAGAGGAATCATGTGATATTAACAAAATAGTTTTTCTTTAAATTATTTCTTAAAAAAAAAAAAGAAAGGAAGGAAGGAAGAAAGAAAGAAAGAAGCAGAAATATAGCTACGTAGGATTTTTCCTATTAATTAAGTAGAATTTACCTATTTATAAATTTAAAGTAGAAAATGATGTAAAAAATATTTAAATCTCAGTAGGTAATTTAATGATCTGATGTTAGTGCAGTAATACACTGTTCGCAAAAAAGCAGTTTATTAGAAAATTTTAATAATTTAATTTCTGAAAATTTTCACAATTCTATGTTTTAAACTTCATTAAATGATTCGTTTAAATTGGTTTTAAAATATTTCAACCAAGTAATCAGCAGTCACTTAAAATTTTAAGATGAAAACTAGAACAGATAATTCGGAAATAATTAAATACTTTACTCATTCTTAAATAAATTTAATAAATATGTTCGTTTAGAAATTATTATTAAAAATATATAACTATTTAAAGAATTACTTGATTGACTCAGCAAATCAGTTCACTCACGTAATAAAACAAAATTATTAATTGGAAATCAATGCTTTAGCTGAAAAACTTGCTAAATAAATGTCTTATTTATTACTGCTGTGAACATAAATAATTTTCACTAAAACATTCTTTCAACTATGTTCAAATAGCTGTTTATTTCTTAAGAAATAGAAAAGGCTTTAACTTATTGCAAATTTAATCATGTGTTTACAACCGAAAAAACAAACCTCTCGGAATTAAAACATTAACTCTTAGAATATTAACTCTTGCTAGAAAACATAAAAAACAACAGTACTTAATGTATTTTTAAAAATAAGATAAATCATTTCACAAATCCATCGCGTACTTCAAAAGAAGATGAAAGAAATTTTTATCTTTTGCAGCACTTTGAAAATCAACCGAAGTAAAAATTAAATTTGCAGTTCAAGAAGAGAGCCAGTTAATGAGCTTTTCCAGCATTGCGACTGCATGAAGCAAGGAAAACATATTTCAGATTTAAATGAATAGGTAAGAAGATAAAAAAAAAGAAGGAGAGCCCTACATACGTGCGAGTTTTAAAAGATCAACATTTTTTTTCTTCTGTGAAGTGCCAAAGGATGTACTGAACACACTCTCACCATTTTTGTTAGTCGTCGAGAGTACTTCTGAAATTTCAATCTGAAATCGCCGTGATTTGTAACGGGCATTATTTGAAGAGGCGGGGTAAGCAATTCTTTCTGGATGGATATCCCGTGGACGTTTCTCAAAAGAGCGTTTCAATAATATTTTAAAATTTTCTAAGACGTCAAAAGGCATTTTTTTATGAAAGTGTTTATTATCATTTCATTCGAAGATATTTAATTCGCGAAATGCTTAATGGGTATATTTCTTTTAATTTTCTTGTATTTTGAAAATGTAAAAACCCAGAAGTCGATTTGGGAGTTGTAAGGTAAATATTTATTCTAACTCTTTTTTTTTTTCAAATTAAATTCCTTTTAAATGAACTTTTTTTCGTCTGTTCAGCGTTCCTGCAGCATATTAAGTCAATTCATTTAATAGATTAAGAGAGGTAAAAGTTTATATATCGATTTGGAAATGTAAAATTTGTAACAGTTATGGAACATTACTAGATATTTTTATAGAATTAAACAGAAGTTCACTACAATGCTTTATATATGAATTTTCCGACGGCAGAAAGATTAAGATATGTTTGATTTATGCGAATTTAATATCCCCAGTTCATAAAAAATGGATTGGTATAAATTAATGTGAAATTGAATATTTGAAATATTAATAGATTTATTTTATTCATTGATCATTCAAGGATTTGTATTTTTTAAAAATGACATTGGTTGAAAAGCAAGTTTTATAAGGCAATCTCTTTTTCTTTGTAAAGTGCCGAAAAATGTACGGAGCACATTCTCATCATTTTTTTGTTAGTCGTCGAGGGTACTTCTCAAATTTCAATCTGAAATCATCTTGTCGCGTGTTATTTGAAGAGACGGAGTAAGCAGTTCTTCAAGCATGAATATCCCGTGATGTTTCTCAAAAGAGCTTTTTATTAGTATTTTAAATTTTTATAAGATGTAAAAGTAATTTGTTTTATTAAAGTGAGTTTAGACTATTCCATTCGGAGATGTTTAATTCGCGAAATTCTTAAAGCATAATTTTTAATCTATTCCAAAAATGTAAACATTCACAAATCGATTTTGGCGTTTGTCAGAAAAATATTTACTCAATTTTCAAATTAAATGTCTTTTAAAAAGAAACTTTTGTTGCTTGGTCAGCATTTTCTGCAGCATATTGAAAACTGTCTATTTAATAGATTAAGAGAGTCAAATTTTTATATATTAATTTGAAATGTAAAATTATTTTTTGTTATGCATCGTCCGTACAACATTTTAACCCTTTCCTGCGCAGTGGTCCCACTCCGGGCACACCTAATTTTAATTCCAAACTTGCATTCGGCACCAAGAACATTTTAATAAAACTTTGTTTCTATAATGAAAGCTTAAAATAAGGAGTTCATATTTTCTAAAAAGTCGTTTGTAAATTCCGGTGTCAGTCAGCAATTTCTCATTTTACGAACCGACTTTGTCTGTGCCGGAAAGGGTTAAAAGAATCAAACGCAATTTCATCACATATGCATTTTCCGATAGAAGATAGTTGCAGATATATATATATAGCTTAATAAATATTAATGTAAAATTGATTATTTTCAATATTAATAAAATTTATTTAATTCAATTATTATTTAAGAGTTTGTAATTTTTGGCATGGTATTTATTTTAAAATATCATCTCTTTTCTGTGACTGCCGAAGGATGTACTGAACACACTCTCACCAGTTTTGTTAGTTGTCGAGAGTACTTCTGAAATTTCAATCTGAAATCATCCTTACGTGTGCCGGGTTTTATTTGAATAGGCGGAGTAAGCGACTTTTTCAGGATGGATATATCATGGACGTTTCTCAAAAGAACGTTTTATTAATATTTTAAATTCGTCTAAATAAGATTTAAAAAAATATATATTATAAAAGTGTTTAGATCGTTTTATTCGAAGATATATAATTTGCGAAATGCTTCAAAGGTATATTTCTTTTAATTTACTTTTACATTTTCAAAATGTAAAAACCCAGAAATCGATTTTGGGAATTGTAAGGTGAGTATTTATTCTTTTTTTTTTTTTTTTTTTTCAAGTTAAATGTTGTTTAAATAAAATAAAAAATTTCGTTCGCTATGGGTTTCTGCATAATATTAAGTCTATTTATCTATTAGATTACCAGAGGTAAATTTTTTTAGATGGATTTGAAATCTAACATTCTTTCTAGTAACTATGTAATCTAGATATAATATTTTAAAGATTCGAACAGAAGTTCACTCTTTTGCTTTATATAAATTTTTTCGATAGCATTAACATTCAGATATGTATTAATTTACGTGAATTTAGTATGACCAATTCTAAAGAAATATACTAGTATACATTGATATAAATTGATTATTTGCAATATTAATAAAGTTTAATTAAATGATCATTCAAGAAATTGTAATTTTTAGGCATAACATTTATTAAAAAGTTTGTTTTAAAAGATTATATCTTTATTTTTTTCCGAAAGTGCCGAAAGTGCCGAAGGATGGACTGAACACGCTCTCACCATTTATGTTAGTAACCGAGTGTATACTTCTAAAATTTCAATCTGAAGTTATTGTGATTTGTATAGAGTTTTATTTGAAGATGCGGAGTAAGCAATTCTTTCTGTATGGATACCCCGTGGACGTTTCTAAAAAAAAGAAGCGTTTTATTAATATTTTAAATTTTTCTAAGATTAAAAAAAATATGTTATGAAAAAATTTAATCGTTTTTTCAGGGATATATAGTTTACGAAATGCCTAAATCAATCAACGATATCTAACAAAATTGAAATAATTTTAAGGGGACAGGGGACTTCCAAAATCATGAAATTCGACTAAAGAATCGTTTTTTTTTTTTAATTTGGAAAATTATGAAATTAGATGCTCAAATTTACCTGATGCAAAAAGATTTTTTCCATTATTACGCTTCTTCACAGAGATATAAGATATTATATTTGAAAAATCTCTGTATATTCATACAGTTTTTATTACTTAAATGCTGTTTTCTCAGAATTAAAAATTTCGCGCATTTCTAAATTTTGAAATGTTCCATGCGCATTCCTAATTATCACATTCGTTTGAAATTTATACTGTATATAGGTTATACCATAATAAATAAAAGTTAGCAGAAAAAGTTGCATTTCAGGTGTTTTTTAGTGTTAAAATTTGTGTGCATGTGGAAATATATGGCTCATTTTTTAGAAAAAACAAGGCATAATTATAAAAATATTTTTTTACTGCTTCTATATTTAGCGAACTTTTGCAATTCATGCCAACTTTCATTGTAACACATATAAAGTACCTCATAAATAAATATTGTCATATTTTATGTAAAAGAAATGCACATGGGACATTTTAAAAAAGGTCAATTATACATTATTTTAAAATTTTAAAAGTGAATATTTTAAAAACATTTTGTTATTTTAACACAAAATTTTGAATATAACTTTTTGAGCTTGCCAATTTTCAAAGGAATCCATTGAAAATTGAAGGTTTTCGTTTTTAATGTTCACTGTCCCCTTAATGTAAGAATTATATCTAATGTCTCAACAAAATAATTACTGTGCAAAATTATTTCATGATTGGATTTTTTCACTACGCGACCGATTTCTTATTCAGGTTATAATTTTTGTGAAAGTGTTTCGACTGGAAAAATATTTAATGGAGGTAATTGTGCAAGGAAAGTGTTGCTTCGTATAGAAAATAGCCTGAGCAAAATTTTAAATAAGAACTATATAGTGTAAGACAAGATAATTCACTTGCGCTCTCGAAGCCCTATTAATTTATTTGTATAAATACAAATTTAAAATAGCCTATGGAATATTTTAATGACATCTAAATACTGTAAGACAGGGGTCTACAACCGCATGCATTTTATCCCAGGGAACTATTATGAATTTACGTGAATATATATAAATTTTGAATTCCTAGATAGGATTCCTAGACTGATTTTGATGAGTAAAATTAGGTTTTCATTCTGCAAATTTTTTCTGTAAATAAAATCTGCTGTGCGTAATTATTGGAAGTGTCACTCGCACTGAAAAAACATAACAAATGCCCATCTTTGATAGTAACAAAGAAGCTTTATTATCATTTGCACATAAAATGTTTATAAATATACCGGTATGTAGATTCATTTTTATCTATATTATATTGTCTATGTTTAAGCAAAGAGCCCTACACAAACACATGCATATGTGTGTGTGTGTGAAAGTTCCGCATACGAAAATGATTATAAATTTCAAATGCGTCATGTCTTGTGATTGTAAAATGGATTATAATGTATAAGGTGTATGGCTATAAGGTAACTGAATAATGATGCACAAGAGTATTCCGATGCTCTATTGTAAACAGTTGCTATTGGAATGTTGCTATAAAAATGCATTTTAGGAAGCAAAAATTTCAAACTGAATAAATTAATTTCGTATTTGAGAAGAAATATATACATATGTTCATACATATGTTTAGATTATCGAAAATGAATAAAAAAAGTATGTTTAAAATACATCCGTGAAAAGTATAAATTGTTTTAAGCCCAAATGTATTAGCACCAGTTATTGCGGTTTTCATAATACAGGTGTATCTGTCAAAGTTTCTATGTTCCTTGGAAATACCCGAATGCTTTAATACCAACGTTAGTAAAAAATTATCATTATCAAAAATTAATAAAAAGGTGTGTTTAGAATACATGCCTATAACGTTGGTTATTGTTCGTGCTTCTTTGTTATTGTTCGTGATGAAAGAAGTATTCGCATAAGTCACCAGGTCCTATATAAAAAAAAATTAAAAAAAAACTCCAGTATGGTAGTAAAATGGTTTATTAGGAGATTACCATGTCAAAAGAAGGATCGCACGGCAGAAGAGGGGGAGATACAGCTGGAGCTCAATTATGAGCACATTTACAGCAAGCAGATCAGAGCATGAGTGTTGTTTCCACGACACAAGTTGGAATTGCACTGATAAGAATTTCGCCAAAATAGGGTTACTACAGAGGTATGGCATAAATAATTGTATTTGCCGAGTCAGGTTCCCAGATCTTGGCAAAAGGACGAATTTTGTTTCAAAAACTAATATCGCCACGGCGATTATAACCGACAAAATATTTTCTCATACGAACAGAATTTTGAGAGACAAAACAACATGTGCATTTAACAATCAGACTATATTTTTAGACATAGGTGTGAGTGATTGAGTTATTACCACTACCAAATAAGGGCATGCATTTGGGCCAAATGGAAGATTCGCATAACTTTTAACTGACATTGTGGCCACAAAAATGCGTTATGAACACATTGTGTTATAAACTTGGTTACGGAAAGTAAAATTACGAAAGGGCATCTGTGCTGATTTAATTCTTTTCTTTTTTTTTATCGAAAAACCGTGAGATATTAGTGATCGAGCACAAGTGAAAATGAAAAAGGGAAAGGGTATAAATTACAGCGGGATTATTGTTTGTAGTTAAAGATAACACTATTAAATTTTGAAAAAGGAAGGGGAAAATATAATTTAAATGAAGGATAGGGGAGGTTAAAATTAATATATGATTCTCATATCATAATGCCTGAAAAGTATAAATTGTTTTTAACACAACTATATTAGTACCAGTTGACATAAAATGTAGCATTGACCGATGTCATCCATACTGAATTTATTATTATTATTTTGGAGGTAATCTTAATATTTATTTTAAATTTAATTCATCCATTCATATTGATATTACATAATCTAGATATACTCTAGGAAATCTTAAATGTTTTGAAAATATCCAAATATGTGAATAACACTGCTGGTAAAAAAGTTAACACTTGTAAAGTTACAAAACAAAATAAATTAAGAATATATATTTAGCGCTATTTTTTTCAAATTCATAAATTATATATTTTCGAACACAAAGTGTAAGGGAAGTACGCTAACATATATTTATTACTTTATAGACGATATACAGTATATAGTTCAAAAGAATCTGATTATTACGAATGCGCATGTAATGTTTCAATTTTTAAAATGTGCGAAATTTTCAATTTTGAAAAAAGCAGCATTTTGAGTATAAACAACTTTGTAAATATATAATTAGTTTAGAAATATAAAAACTTATATCTTTGAAAAGCAACGTCAGAATTGAAATTTTCTTTTTGCATCAGA
Source organism: Maratus michaelseni (assembly GCA_963931845.1). NCBI lineage: Eukaryota > Metazoa > Arthropoda > Arachnida > Araneae > Salticidae > Maratus > Maratus michaelseni. The sequence continues at coordinate 282,812,111 of OZ007594.1, read as the reverse complement.
TGAATTTAAGCATCTAGTTTCATAATTCGCAAAATTAAAAAACAAAAACATCGATTTTTTAGTTGAATGTGATTTTAAATGTCCATTATACCCTTAAAGCTTGTCTCTTTCTTTTTGTTGACAAAATATTTCTAAAATATATAATTAATTTGATTTGAAGTGTTAAAATTTTACTCGCAACTTTTCAGCTTCGTTAAAATCTTAACACATAAAATGTTAAATCAAACACAGATTAAAAAAAATATTTTGTCAACTAAAGAAAAGTGAGTACACACAAAAATGTTAAAAATATTACTTTTCGATAGAGATACTTTAAAAATACGAATGTATTCCACGCCCATAGGTTTAACATTGTAGAGATGGAAACCTGACTGACCAACATCCTTAAAGATGGCTAAAGCCCATATTCTGAGATTTTAGAATTTATTTTGAAAACAGATGACGCTATAAATAATTAACACCATTTAGTGGTTCTTGTTTTTCATTCCAAATTTTTGAGGTTCAAACCTAAAAATGAATTATATCAATGCTGGATAACATTAAAGAAAATCTAATTCTAGATTAATTACAATTTTAATATCCCAAATAAAAATTACGCAACAAAGTTTTTAAATAAATAACAAAGATACATCCGCACATTTTCTTTTTATAATTTTAAGAACTATAACATAAAAAATACATACTAATTATTAAAAGATACATAAGCATATATGTTCAGATTCCTGAGATGTGTAAATTAAGATAACTATTTTCAGCATAACTAATTTAAATACTTATTAACTACATGTATCTAGCTAATATTACAATCTTTAATTTCAATCGTGGTCATTTCAGAAAATACTGCTGATAATGCATATCTTATCAAGCATAACGAAAATATTCAATATATTTCCTTAATACAAGAAGTAACATCCAACTAAAAAAAGTTTTAACCCCAAAACTTAATTTATCCTTATTTAATCAGCGTTACTGCTGTATCAACTAAGGAGAAAATCAATAATGTTTATTAGCGAGCTGAAATCCATTTCAGGTTTATTTGAAAAATATTTATATTTAAAAATTTAAGATAGAAAATAATAATTTCAAAAAATATTAATTTTTTGGTATATTTTAGGGATTTTTTTTTCCGTAAATCAATAACATATAGCGGTGGTTTCAAATTAAAAGAAAATCTGAAATATGCGCTCTGATATTTATTTATTTATTAATTTATTATTTTTTCTTTTTTTAGAAACAGACATCCACTATGAATGGTTTCATTAAAATTTTATATAAAATTTAATTTACAAGGTTCAAAATAAAAGATAATCTCAAACAATTATAGATAACTTTAAAGATAATAAATAATAACTCCTAATTTATAAAAAGTTCAATATTGCAAATAAATTTCACCCCCAAAAATTCAAAGTCAGTTACAACAACATGATCGCTGATTTACATTTCAATATTATTAAGAAATTTAAAACACAAAACTAACTGTAATTATATACGCATATATTCTCATTTAAACATTTTCAGGTTCAGACTAAAAAACAATTTTAAAGAAAATCTAACTTCAGATTTCTTAAATTTTTCAAAGGGTTTAGAAATTACTCTTCAAAAATTCAAAGTAAATAAGAACATTCATTCGCATATTTGAAACATAAAAAAGGTATATAGGTATATTTGTATAGTTTTTTTAAATGTTTAAATTAATAAAATTACATTAAGCATAACTAACTTAACTGCTTAAGTTCAACTAATATAAATATAATTTTCATTTATCATACGCATCATACAAAATAAATAAATAAATAAATAAATAAAGGCTACGGCCTCCAAATTATTAATTGCAAAACATAATTTATTCTTATTTGATCAAATCTTCTGCTGAATCGACTAACATGAAAATCAATGATGTTTATGAGCGACTTGAAAATCTATTTCATTATGAAAAATATTTTTATGTAACAAATAAAAATAAAAATAAATTATTTCATTTGAAAAATATTCATTTTAGACACAAATTTTATACATTAATTTGGTAAATTTGTTTCCTTTTCTGCTGTAAATTATTAGAATATAGCGACGATTTTAAATTAAAACTGAAGATTTCTCGATGTCTTACGAGAACCTGAAGTGTGCACTCAGATTTTTTTTTCAATTCTTCTTAGAAACAGATGGCTCTTTAGAAATTGTACCTGTACGGATTCATTCCTCTTCAACCATTCATTTATATCTTCTTTGGCACAAGCTGTCGCAACGATAGAAAAGCTAATTAGCTACATCGCTTCCTGAATTTAGTTTCCACTTTGTCGTTCACTTGATTTTAAAAACGTTTCAACGATGATAAATCCTTTGATGTTTTACCTTTGAAGAAATCAATATCCACTTTATGCCTTATCTGCGTTTTCTTCATTTTTTAAAGAAATGATACACTTTATATCCTTAGTATTTAATTAAACACTGAAATTGTTTGAAAATTGAAATCTACGTTGATTCTTTATGTTTACGTGAAGATATTTAACAATGTACATGAGATTTCTGCAAATTTCATTGTTATTTTTTTCATTGTTATTTCCGTTTCAGTTGATTACAGAGTACCATACTTTTAAAGTTCATTAAGTATTGAGATGAGCTATACGATTCTAAAATTAACTTTAAGTAAATTTGTTAGAAATTTCGGTGTTATGTTATTTTGTTAAACACATTCCAATAACAAAGGGGAGTTCGAGAATATTTTTACAATTTGTCCCCATGTCTTTGTATATTATTCAAATGGAACTCCGATTTTTATAACTTGTTTTTTGTTTGTAAGTGTTTGTGAACGAGTATATATTGTTCCAATATATATATATATTTTATAAGAATTCAAAAATAAAAAGGTTGTCACACTATCTGCTTACACATTAATCCATGCTCTAACTTTAGTGAAGACAATTAAATGACAAGGTAAAAACAACATGTTCTCCTTAATAAAAATTGTTATCGTATAATACGGATTTTTTGAAAGGTACAAAGGTTTTAATATATTATCTCACTCTAAATTTTCTTTCTTTTCTAGTTTTATAATGTAGTTTTTATAATATTACATTTTGGTAATTTATCTTATGTACGGAATTCTAACTGCACATTGATTGATAAATACATCAGTTGCTTTTACTAAAATAAAACATTACCTTGTTCAGTATATGCTTCATCTGCTAAGTAGCAGTAATGGAAACATAAACCAAAAATATAATTCTAGTAACAACCAGGGATTATTGTTTCAAATAAATCCCCCTTTAATGGAATAAATTGAATCCGTAAAACATTATTAACCTGCGAGTCTCGCAGACACAGCAAGCCTTTATCGAATTCTCTTTTAGAACTGCTCACTACATTTTCCCCACCCTTTCTTGTCGCTTCGATGTCTTTTACTTGAGGAAAATTTCTTTTAAAATTTTCTTGTAGGTCATCTGTAGTCGGGGTTTGTTGCCGGCTTTTCCCTTTACACTAAACACCCCGGAAATTTTACTCAAGTTTTAAATAAAATATTTCATTCCAGTAGGTTTATTAAAACTATTTATTTAACTCTTTTATTTCTCATAATTCTGTGTGATTTATATTTTATTTATTTTATGAAGAAATTTCTGGTTCGAATCGAATTTTTTTTCATTTGGTTACCTGTCAAACGGCCGGTAAATTTAGTGTTAGTCTGGGTTCCGCCTCGAATATAGATCGTTCATTATTCTCGGATGTCAGTAAATAATGGTCAATGGGTAATTTTTTTGTATGCACTTTTATAAAGAAGATTTAAAATATAGCATTTGTTGATTTAGAATATGTACAGAATCTTTGTTTTATTCATACATTTATTAATTATTAGAATTCCACAATAAATCTGAATAACGTTCAGAATATCATGTACGCGTTTAGAGGTAGTAATGTAAACATAACCTAGAAACAGACAAAATAAGTACTTATAAATAATCAATGAATATTGAAAGCGAATTTACAAAAATACATATCTGTAAAACACTACTAATTTTAGTTGTTCTTTAATAAAGCATCAAGATACTTCATTTTGCTAATTTAAATTTATTAATAAATTTACATATATTGGGAATAGTTACAAAAATAAATTTGAATAACGTTTAGGATATGATGTATCGAGTTAAAGATAGTAATGTAAACATGGTCCAGGAAAGGTAAAACAAGTAATCGTAAATAATCCATGAATCGATGTTGCAAGTGAATCTTCTTTCAACGACATAAAATATAATCGATTTTTACTTCACTTTCAAAAATAAAAACCAATAAAGATCTCGATTTTAAATTGGAAATGCAAAGCATGTTTCAATACTTATCAAAAATGGTAAAAGTGCATACGAATAAATCTTTTGTCCTTATTTTAACAAAAAAAAAAAAAAAAAAAAAAAAAAAAAAAAACGATTGCTTTTAAGTATGTGCTGCTTTTCGTTTTATCTTTTCTAGTTTATCCTTAAACAGGAAAATTTTATATACGTTTTTACGTTTTTGCTGTCTTTACCAAAGAAAAAAAATCTTATTAGATACCTTTTTTCTTTCTTTTTATTAAACTTTGAGATTTACATGTAGATGATTTTTGAATAGTTAAAAAAGTTAATTTTTATTGAAAACACATTCAGTAATTTTAAGAAAAATAAATATATTTTTTTTTTTTTTTTTAATATTAGAAATACCGTAGGCATCCTTAGCAAGTACCAAAAAAAAAAATCGTCACAAACATCGAAGTAAAACGAAAGTAGAAACAGAACTGTATGCATTCAAGCACGAAATGGCGAATTCGTAAATGAGTAAAGCGTGTTAAGGCAACGTATAACACATGTACACAAATATGTCCACTGGATCGGTGTTTCAAATGAAAGTTTTTGAATTCGGTAATGAAGCTTTAACTATTGCTTCTTTCTGTACATCATTTTGATATTTTGTTATTAGAACAGAATATTTAATGTAATTTTATTGATATATTATTTGATTATTAGGAATAGTTACTAAAATAAAATTGAATGTTTTTCAATGTATACTTATATGTTTCTTTTTTGCCCCTTGTGTGATTTATATTTTATTCATTTTCTGAAGAAATTTCTGGTTGTAATCGAAATATTTTCCTTTTAAAGACAGTTATGTAAACATAACACAGAAAAGGTAAAACAAAATCTTGAAATTAAATTAAGGACCAATGTTCAACCAAATCTTCCTTTAATCATATAAATAGAAACTATTCTTACTTCATCTTCAAAGATAAAACCAATAAATATTGCAATTTTATTTTGAAATGTTTTAATTTTTATCTAAAGTAGTATGAGTGCATACGAATAAATATTTCGTTTTTATTAAAAACTTCTTTAGAACTTAAGAGGTTTTGCCGTTCTAGTTCTACCCTTTGTAGTTTATGCTTAAATCAGGCATGTTTTATTTACCTTTTGCCTTCCTCAGCTAAAAAAGGTGTGCAGTGGTTAATTTTCACTGGCAGTTTTCGATAAAACTTTTGATTTACCATGTAGCTAATTAAGTTTCAATGAAAAAACGTTCTATAATTTAAATAAATACATCCACTTCGCTTTTGAATTAAAAATTTAATATACATGCGTATAAGTTAAAAAAATCGACAAAGAGTTCTAAATGAAGTGAAAATAGGAATAACATTCCAGGCGTTCAAGCAAGAGGTGACGGCTCGACAACGTATAAAAAAATATAAATATAAACTGGATCCATGTTGCGAACAAAAAATTTACAATTTGAAAATACTTCATTTCAATTATTTGGCATGCGAGTCAATATTTATAAATAAATAAATAAATAAATTATTAAGTAAAGTTTATAAAATAAAATAAAATATTGTTTTCAGAATATGATGCGTGTATTTAAAGACAGTAATGTAAACATAACCCAGAAAAGGTAGGAAAAGTACAAGTAAATAACCTATGGATCGATATTGCAAGCGATCCCTCTTTCCGCGACTTGAATTGAATTGACTTTTACTTCACATTAAAAGATAAAACCAGTAAATATTCCAATTGCAAATTTGAAATGTAAAACGTATTTACAATACTCCTCAAAGTGGTAAAAGTGCATACTAAAAACACTTTCGTTCCTATTTAAAACAAATATTTTTACGCTTAAATTTTTTATGCTTTATTTTGTTTTAACCTTATTCTTAAATCATGAATGTTGTATGCATGTTTTGTTGTCCAAGTCAGAAAACAATGTATTTTAAAATACTGACCTTTTTCAATAAAATTTTTGCTTTACCATGTAGATGAATTTTGAAAAGTTAAATATATTTAAATTTAAATGTATACATACAATAATTTTAATTAAAATAAATGATTGTTTTTTTTATTACAAATTCCTCAAAAAAATGTAAAAAGTGAAAGAAATCGTCTCAGAGTTCAATGTGAAGTGAAAATGGAAATAATAATTCACTCTTAAGAGATCGTGGATCAACAAATGTAAGTCAAGTACTAATAAACGACCACTGGACGATGTTGCAAACAAACGTTTTACAATTTCAAAATTAAGCATTAAGTGAAAGGTTTCGCTCAATTAGTGCGGTTAATTAACCCCGCGATATTACCGCACTAATCGAACCGTCATTGAATGGGTAAAACTACAATTGAGCAACAGCCAACTTTCTCAAAAACCCAATATACATAAACAGACAATGTAATAATGTACTACGGTATTGTTTTTGATGTATTATTGTTAGAAAGTACATATTACAGCTTGATTTGAAACTTTAAGAAAAGTTTATAAAAATTTTATGAACTGCCATTAACATAAACGTGTGAACTAATTTAATAAGTAACAATCGAGAAATATTGAAAAGGCAATTTTAATTTTAATTCTACAGTACTACAGGTTTTTAGATTATTTATGTTAGAATTAGGTTAGTTAAAAAAATACATAATTTCATTTAAAACTTATCGTAATACAATTTGATTACTTAAAACTTAGACATATTTTAATTTATTTAAGCGAAAACTTATTAATTGCTAGTTGCACGGTTTGTTCCTCTATTTTGGAATATGTATTGAGGAAACACAAATTTTAATTTTCTAATATTCGGTGCATACTTCCACTGATCTTTGTTTCTACATCTATCAAATGCAGGCTAATGAATTTGAAAGCTTTTTAAAATTATTTTACTGTTATTTCACTTTTTTCATGGCATTTTCTGAAAATTTCATTTCAAAAATTCGACGTCAGCTTGATAGAAAAAAAAATGATCACCCATTTTGTGCTTTGCTCAATAATCGAGTTTTGCCCGCACTAAACGGGGTAGCAGCTTAAAAAAAATTACTGGACTAACTGAAGCCTCACTAAGCGAGGAAAACTTGTATTTCATTTAGTTTATTTGACATGAGAACAGAATTGTAAATTTATTGATAAATTTATTAATTATTTGAACGAGCTATAAAAATAAAATTGAACGGTGTTCAAGAATATGCTGTGCGTGTTTACATATAGTTATGTAAACATAACCCGGGAAAGATTGAACAAATGCTGCTAAATAATCTATAGAATAATATTGCAAACGAATCCTTGAACGACATAAGTAGAATCGATTTTTACTTTCGTTTACCTTTAAAGATAAAATCAATAAAGATCTCGTTTTTAAATTGGTAATGTGAAACATGTTTTCAACGCACATCAAAAGTGATAAAAGCGCATGCAAATAAAACTTTACTTCTCAATAAATAAATAAATAAATAAATAAAGTTCTTTTGTGTCTAAAAGTTTGCGACGTTCTTTGTTTCACCCTATTTCAGTTATTTTTAATCGAAAAAGAGCTTTATTTACTTTTTGCCGATCCAATTAGAAAAAAAGTCTTATTAAATACCAGTCGTTTCTGTAAAATTTTCAATTTAGGTTAATACCACTCGATATTTATGATAACATTTAAGACCACTTGCTATTGACGATGAGAATTCAAATTCCTTACTTAAACGCCTAGATATGGTCATCAAGCTTACAGTTTATACTTGCCACAAGAAAAGTTGCCTTTATTGTCGTTAATCGTCTTGAGACGTTGTTGCTTTTGGTCGACCTGATCCTACCCTTGCTGTAAATATCCCATCTGAAACTAAATGTCAATAAGAGTGTTGTACATAATGTCATAGGAAAAATGAAATATGTGGGATATTTACTGCAAGGGAACGATTAGGTCGACCAAAAGCAACAGCTTCTCGAGATTACCGTCTCATACGGCGAACAGCTGTGCGTTCACCTGGAGCGCTTTTAAGACTGTTCTCAAATTCAAAATGGATACTTTATGACATATTTTTAAATTAATTTTCGTTCGAAAACGCATGAAATTGACAGGTGTTCTTATTTATAAACTTTGTAATCGACAGATGTTTTCCAGTTTTTGGTAAAAACAGAAGATGATTTAGAAAATACTGTCAAATTTGGAGTTTTGCACCGAATTTTCAGCTATGCAGCATGAGAAAAAAAAATAACGTGTCGTCACGTGGCACGAATCGCTTATAACTTGACAAGTAATTCATTTAACAACAAAATGGAAAACTCATTTCGATTCTAAATCACTTCAATAGTCAGGCCTGCCAATTATGCCTTTGCATTTAATAATGAGTCAGAAAATGTATCAGAGAGTTTCGCATTGTTGAGCATGTCATTTGAGAACCACCTAAACCATTTGATGTCCATGCTAGAATGTATTCTAGAAATTCCGAAATTAGGAAAATCGGAATTCACACCAGAAATAACAACTATTAATTTTCATTTCTTTTTAATCTCGGAAAGTCTGTCATTAAAAAGAAAAAAAAAGAAAAAAAAAAGATTTCTATTCTGATTTGAATTCGGAATATATGAATAAAAAATGCACTATATTGGCACCACGGATGGTAGCATATATGCTACCATTGGCAGTACAGGGTTAAGAATGTAGAGGCATCTTTTATCGAATCAGGAAGAAACGTAAGCCTGATGACCGTATCAAGGCGTTTAAGCAAGGAATTTGGATTGTCATCACGAGTAGCAAGTGACCTTAAATGTTCTCATAAACATTGAGTTGTCTTAAAATTTTGTTAAAGACTATAGATTATTTTAGAAGTGAAGACGAGTTTCGCAAGTACAATTTTTTTTAAAGCCTACCCAGTATTTTTAAAAGTTGTAAATAAAGATTGACAATGAATTTCTTTTCTCAATTAGATATTTCTTATACATCCGTCGTAAGTTAAAAAAAAGTCTCAGAATTCAGAATGAAGTTAAAGGGGTAATAACACTCCAGGAATTCAAACAAGTGATGCCGATATTGACAATACTTAAGACAAGTACTAGTTAATATCCACTGGATCGGTTTTGCGAACGAATTTCCTTTCAAAAACATAAATAAAATCAATTTTTACTTCAATTTCAAGGATAGAGCTAATTAAGATCTCGATTTTAAATTGCAAATGTACAACGTGTTTTCAGTACTCATCAAAAGTGGTGAAAGCACACACAAATAAATCTTTCGTTTCTGTTTAACATTAAAAAAAAACGAAAAAAAGTTTTCTCACTGAAATGTTTGAACCGTTCTTTATTTCACCCTTTTCCAGTTCGTTTTAAACCAAGAAGCGTTTTATTTACTTTTTGATGACCCAATTAGGAAAAACATCTTATTAAATACTGGTCGTTTTCGATAAAATTTTCAATTTAGCGTGTACAGTCATTAAGAAAAATTTAAGACCACTTGATATTTATGACAATATTTAAAACTACTTGCTGTTCGCTATGAAAATCCAAATTACTTTCTTAAACACCTAAATAAGGTCATGAGGCATAAATTTCTTCCTACCACAACAAAAGTTGCCTTTATTGTCATTTATCATCTCGAGACGTTGTTGCTCTTGGTCGACCTGATCGTTCCCTTGCAGTAAATATCCCATGTAAAACTAGATGTAAGTACGAATGCTGTACATAATACCATAGAAAATATGAAATAGATGAGATATACTGCAAGGGAACTAACTATCAGGTCGAACAAAAGCAACAACGTCTCGAGATTACCGTATCATACGGCGAATAGCTGTGCGTTCACCTAGGAGCTCCTTTAAAAAAATAAAGGCATCTTTTCTCGGGGCAGGAAGAAATGTAAACCTGATGAGCGCGATCAGAGCCTGATCAAAGCGTTTAAGCAACGAATTGGGTTTGTCACCACGAGTAGCAAGTGATCTTGAATGTTGTCATAAACATCGAGCTGTCTTAAAATTTTGTTAATGACTGTAGAATATTTATGATGATGACTTTCGCATGTACAAGTATTTTTGAAAGCTTATCCAGTATTTTTAAACGTTGTAAATAAAGATTGTCAATGAATTTCTTTTCTGAATTAGAAATTTCTCATACATCCGTCGTAAGTTTTAAAAAAGTCACTGATTTCAGAATGAAGTTAAAGTGGTATTAACACTCCAGGCATTCAAACAAGTGACGTCGATATCGACAATGCCTGAGACAAGTACTAGTAAATATCCACTTGATCGATTTTGCAAAGGAATTTCCTTTCATAAGACATAAATAAAATCGATTTTTACTTCAACGTCAAGGATAGAACGAATTAAGATCTCGATTTTAAACTGTAAATGTACAACATGTTTTCAGTAGTCATCAAAAGTGGTGAAACCACACACAAATAAATTTTTCGTTTCTGTTTAACAAAAAAAAAAAAAAAAAAAAAAAAAAAAAAAAATGTTTTCTCACTGAAATGTTTGTTCCGTTCTTTGTTCTAACCTTTTCCAATATATATTTAAATCACAACTCCTTACTTTTTCCTATACCTATTAGAAAAGGAATTTTAAATATTATTAAATGCTGATCTTTTTCGATAAAATTGTCAATTTAGCATGCAGTTTATTTGCAAAAGTTAAAAATATTTAGTTTTTTTTTAAAGTAATTTTAAAGAAAATAAAGGGAAAATGTTAAAGATTATTTTTTATTATGGCATTTCTTGTATATGTGTAACATGGCATGATTCATTTCGGAATTCAAAATGAAATGATAGCATTAATAACACTCCATGCATTCAGTCAAGTTAAGTCAAGGTCATAAACGTGTATGAAAGTAATATTAAATACCCAGTAGATGGATGTTGTTAATGAATTTTCTTTTTAAACAAACATATAATATCAGTTTTTACTCCATCTTCATCTTCAAAGACATCTTTCGAGATGTAAAGCTTGTTTTCAACACTCATCAATAGTGGTGAAAGAACACCCACATAAAACTTTTGTTTCTATTTAAGTTATAAAAAAAAACTTTCACATTTAAACACTTGTGCCTTTCTTTCTATTATTCTTTTCTAATGTATATTTTTATCACAGAAATGTTCTTTATTTTCTTATCCCCCAATCAGAAAAGAAATCTTATTAAATACTGTTTTTTATTTCGATAAGGTTTTCGATTTAGTATTTAATTGATTACCAGAAAGATTGATAAATTATGTTCGTTTTATTATTATTGTCTCGTTTTATTATTATTATTCTTTTCATAATAAGAAAGGTCACTCATTTTATCTGAATTGAATGAATGATGCTAAGAAATTTTAAACGATAACATTTTTACAGACAACAGCGAGACAGAGTTGTTTTTATTACGGAGTTCAAAAATGAAAAGCTGAGAAGTTAGTCTAAGGATGTTTTTTCATTCGCCAATGCGGCATCGATAAATCGTACACAATTCTAAACCATTCTCGTGAGCCGATGTCGGCGTGCACAAAATGCATTCGTATGTACTACTGCTATTTCACCAACTCGACCCACATGTCACAAATAAATAATAAGTTGGCGTAAAAGTAGTTTATATGAATGCATTTTGTGTACGGTGATTTCGGCTCACGACAATCGTGTACGTTTTATCGATCTCGTGTTGGTGAATGAAAAACAAAGCCCTTAGAGAAAAGCGTGTAGAAAATAATTGTGTTTCACTTTTATGAAATTCAACCTATTACTGCAAAAAATTCTGAGATCAAAGCCTAAAGATGGCAAAACTACATAGAAATGCGACCATGTATTAAGTTACATTTAAATGTAAAACAGATTTCTATAGATCTCCATTTCAGCTTATGTATATGCTTATATGTTGGATATATTAATATCCAATCGTAAGAATGACTTGTTTAAAAAAAACACAAAATATCACTTCCAAGGCACCAAGATTTTACAACATGATACCTCGTTGAGAATTCATGGAAAACGTGAAAGTAAAAAACTAGCCCAACAATAAAAAATGAAGTCCCAGACAAAATATACCGAGACAGGCTTGTGGCATGTTTGCGAATTAAACTAGCTATTTCTATACTAGTAACATTGCATTATGCTAATTACAATATTTAAAATTCAAAATGCATACTCTTAAAATTTTCTGAAAGTATTATAAACAAATTTAACATTTAAATATATTTTGCACTGGTATGAATTTAATATGAACATAAAGAATCAAGTATGCATATTTGTGCATATAATGCACATTAAAATATACGTATGCTTCTCGTATGAACGGAATAAATGAGTTTTTCAGTAATAAAGTCATTGAAAGTTCATATCAGTACTGTATTTAAAGCATTTTATCATTTATTTTTACCTTTTTTATATATAAGGAAAAGTTCATTATTAATTAAAAATTTTGTTTTCGTGATAAATACCGGGTGCGCAATACATTCGTTAAAACTTTAAAAAATCATTAAAAATGAACTAATTATGCTAAAAAATTTCAATTTGCACGAATGGAATTAGAGGAAGATCGGATTTTTTTTAATAGAACAATAAAGTTAATAGTTCGAAAATTTACCGACAGATGGTACTGGAATGCATAATATGAAGCAGATGTACGCAAATTAGGTGAATAGTAAAAGACCCGTTTCTTCGAAGCATCCGAGAAAACTTCAGCCCTCAGCATATGAAACGGGCTTTTTTCTCGACTTGAGCCTTTTTGCTGCGCGGAATATTTGCAATGCGCCGGCTACACATTTTCCGTTCTTGTAAAAGATCTTAATCAACAATGCTTGATCTGGTAATACGACAGCATACTGTTGGTATCGAATTTAGAATCTATGTTCATCCAGGTGTTTTATTGACAGCCTAATTTGCATAAATGGGCTTTATATCGTACCTGCCAGCACCATCTATCGGTAATTTGTTGAGCCACAACTTTATTTGTTATTTAAAACAATCCGATCTCCCTCAGCCCATTCGTGTAAACCGCAATTTTTTAGCATATTTGTTTTCCTTTTTAATGCGTTTTTAAAGTTTTAACGAATTTTATGGCGCATCCTGTATTTGTGTTTTAAAACAGTTAGAAATAAACAAATTTAATTATTGATCAAGAGTTCATAGAAAGTTGTTTAAAATAAGAATTTTGTCCAATTAAATTACATTAAGGTGTAAGAGTTTCTTGTTATTGCGTGAAATCTATTGAATTTCAGATAGATAGGAGGCTTTATGTTGTTTTTTTAATTATCTGTGTATGGAATGACAAATTGAAATATTCAATTAATATCGATGCACTTTTTCAAAGGATAGCCTTAAAAAATCAAATAATTACTAAAGTCTGACAAAACATATTATTAAAAATTCAGTAAAATGCTCAAATCTAATAATACATATTTGTAATGTTAAGCAGATGTTTGTGTATACCTTACAGATCACACATTTTTTAATGATTTATAGGATAATTCAAATAAGCATTTAAAATAATACAAATGAAAAGAGTTGCTCGCACATATTCATTCTCTAACACAACCTATAAATCTCAAAGATTCTGGAATGTATAAAAATGTTTTATCTTTGTTTTCAGTACAAATCTTAATTAAGCTACGTTGAAGGGATATTTACATAGATTTATAATTTTGTAAACCATGATGACAATTAAAAAAATAATACTACCAGATGGGAAATAAAAATCGTATCATAGAATACAATTGGAAGAGGAAGTTATGAATAACTAAAATAGGAAAAAAGGCTCCGGTAGTCAAACTAGCAACAATTCAACATAGTTGGCTTGTTTATTAGCTTTGTAAAAATATCCTTGATTCTTTGCTGATTGTTGATGACTTATTAAAGCGGGTTACATGCAGCGGTGTCAGTCTACTATTATTTTTTAATTGAAATTGCCTGATTGCTCTTTTTAGAAATAGTAATATTCGCCTTATTTAGTGACAGGCAAGAACAAGACAAATTATAGTATTTCAAAAAAGAGGTGGCATTCAAGAAACCTGAATAGAAAAACAGTGCCGGACTGGTAACAAAGGCATAGAAGCAAATTAAAATGGTTTGAAAAAAAAAACAATAATCTATTTTTAAAGTATTTTATAGCATTTTTGGCTGAATTCTGGGAATTCTTGAACATAGGACGACTTGCTGTACATACAAGAAATGAAAACGAAAAGAAATTAATGTGTAAAATGGATTCTTTGCTGATGGTGAGTTGTTGTAGTTGTTTCTAATCCTAAATGATGTAGCCAATAGGTTAGGCCAAGTCCATGAGCCCAAAAATTTGGAGGAAGTCCAAAACGATGAAAGGACACTCCAAAAACTCACTTCTAGTCAAGTCCTAACAGGATAGGAGATGGTCAGGGTGATGGTGAGTGATTTACAAAAGGTGAATGTACATGGGGAAATTGCGATATTTCATTTTGAACAGAAAATAAACAATATATAAAGGTTTTTATCTCATTGCGGCTGACTTCTAAAAAGGAACTGAACACAGACGCAGTGACATTATATAAATGAAAACAAAAAAAATGCTTCTGCCGTATAAGTGAAGCATTTTAATACAAGAACCCAGAACGACGTGTAATGACTTACTCTTAAAAGAGAAGAAATGAAAGAACGCACAAAATACAACAGAGTAAACGATGCCTAACAGTATTTAAAAAATATATAATTACTAGTTTGTGTGTGCTTACTAATTGAATACCTTAATTATATGTACACACATGCGTATGCATTCTGGCAAATCTTTAATCATTGTACTCCACCCCTAAAATTTACCATAGGTTTACATTCATGTGTGTGGCACTCCGCTTTGATCTTCTCTTTAACTATTCATTTAATCTTAGTATGTTTTATTTTCTTTGTATTTTCTCAAAGGAGCATAAGCTTATTAACTAACTGGATTCTCGAATTACATTTCCGATTTCTCGTTCTGTTGGTTTTAAAATAGCTTCAAAGAGAGAGATTTTCTTTCATGTTTCGGCTTTGTAGTTTGCAAAAGGATTCATAAGCTATTTCACATTTTTTTTTTTTTTGTCCTCATCATATTTTCAGAAATTCTGCTTTTTTTAAGGTTAAAAGATAACATTTGATATTTGATCAGTTATTTAGAAAGAAAACGAAATTAATAGATCTGTAGTCACGCGTGTAAAATGTTATACCTTGTTACTAGGAACTCAGTTAAAAGTACTGGTTCTGTAAATGTTTCTTGATTGAAATATTTGTAAAAGTTTTGGAGTGCTTATGATTGTAATTGGATTATCTATCTACCTGCAAAAACTAGAGTTTTTGAAAACGAAAATTCTACAGTGCGGCAATGCGTGAACAGGTTCTGTAGAAAGAAAAGAAAATTATTAGATATGTAGCAATCATGTAAAATGCAATCCTTATTATTATGAACTCAGTTAAAAGTACTGATTTTACGAATGTTTCGAAATTGAAATATATGTAAAAGTTTCTGAGCGCTTATTATTGTAATTTTATCATATTTTTAACTGCTGAAAAAACAATTTTTGAAAACAGAAAAGCTACAGTATGACAACGTGAACAGGTATCTGTAGAAAGAAAAGGAAGTTACTAGATATGTAACGCATGTAAAATGTAATACCTTGTCACTAAGAACACCTTGTTAGTAAATGTGTAAAAGCAGAGTATTTACACAGTAAAAACACAGTATCAAAACATAGAAAATTATTAGATATGTATGCCATACATGTAAAATGTAATACTTTGTTATTAAGAACTACATTGTTACTAAGTTTGTAAAAACGCAATACGACAATATGTGAACAATTAGTTTTATGTATAAAGAAAAGAAAATTATTAGAAATGTAGCCATGCATGTACAATGTAATACCTTGTTATTAAGAACTCGGTTAAAAGTACTGGTTTTATGAATATATCAAGGTTTAAATATAGGTAAATGTTTTTGGGTGCTTATGA
This sequence comes from Maratus michaelseni, assembly GCA_963931845.1. Taxonomy (NCBI): domain Eukaryota; kingdom Metazoa; phylum Arthropoda; class Arachnida; order Araneae; family Salticidae; genus Maratus; species Maratus michaelseni. The sequence goes on along the minus strand of OZ007594.1, from coordinate 282,795,954 downwards.
TTGTAATTTTAGTGTATTTCTAACTGCGAAAACGACAATTTCTAAAAACAAAAATGTTACATTACGGTAATACACGAACAGGTATCTGTAGAAAGGCAACAAATATTAGATATGTAGCCACCTTATTACTAAATAATAAAAAATCCTTAATGCTATAATTCATTCCTTATATAAATAAATTCCTTATTACTAAATAATAGAAGGAACTAAGATAAAAGCTAGGATTTTGTAATTGTTTCAAAATTGTTATCTTTTCCCAAAATTTTAAAGTGTTTATGCTTCCAGTTTGATTATCCCCCTACATCACAAAGCTTCAACTTAAAAAAGATAATAATGCTCACTTTAGGACAATACTTGAAAAAGTATTTAAGTTAATTAGGTATTTAATTCACTTTCTTAATCATTATCTTCTTAAAACGCCTGTTGCTGCACAGGTCAATGGGTACGTCGTTTAAACCCATATATTACTATTGACTTGTATACAATACAGCTCATATTTATTAAATTTAAAAAAAAGTGACATTTGAAGTCAAAATCTCTGTGTGTCAAAACCCTTGCGCAATCAACTTGAAAAGTAACAGTGAAACAAAATTAACAAAAATAAAAATTTATTTAAAGCAATAAATAAGGGTGATTGGCAAGGAAGCAAGAAGACTTAAACTAGGGATAATCAAAAATAGGTTTGGAACGCTAAAAATTATGAGGGGGAAAGCTTTCTTCAAAATTTTCACTAAATTCAAACTGTAGCTCAAAACAAAACTGCCTTGCTGCTTGTTTGTACGAATAGAGAAATAATGTCAATTTAGCTCGCTCTAAAATGTCACTAGAAACCCTGTAATTAACACTATGAAATGTCACATCAAACACGGCAATATCATTATCAAAGGAACCTCGTGGATTCCAGATATTATTGAATCGTAACTCCTTACCACGCTGGCGAACTCACAACCGTAGATTCTACCCAAAAATAGTTCACTGGAAAGCTTCACCGGCTACTCAGCACATCAAAGCAGAAAGCGATGAAAATAAAGAATTTTAAACTAAATTACCACTATTGGCGATATGGGTCTAAATCAGTCGAATATAATTACTATCGTAGTATACACAGTAGCTAGATGACCATATATACCCAATTATTGTATCATTGCACAAAATAACCGCGACAATCAGATTCCCGGAGATTCATACATACTTTGCGAAATTTAAAGGGAGGACAGAATAATTAGCTCATGCACGCACATATATTAGAATTGAGAACAACACGATCACATGCAAACATCTCAAACTCGCTCCACAGCATAGTACCTTCATAAATCCGTAGCTAAGCACTGCGCTACATCTCTTGTACCTCTATTTGATATTTGGCTGTTTTCCGATTGTGTATGTGAGGGCATGTTACAATTTTCAAACGTACTTAGATAGATGTAATGAGTCTAATATCTACGTTCTTCTGTATTAATTTCAGAAGTAACAAATAATTATTATTTATATAGAAAGAAAATTTATTAACAATAACATTTTGCTATATAGATACATTGATGATGATATTATATTTTTTTCTTAATGATAGTCATTCTACAGGGTGGGCCAAAAGTCACGCATCATAGGAGTTTTTTAATTTTTTAATTTGGGTTTTATTTATTTTTTAATTTGTAGGTGGCAATGCTGAGTACTGAAAAGGATGTAGAGTTTGCTGTATGGGGTTACCTTAAATCGAAAGTTTACAGTGAGAAGATCAGGGATAAAAGCCATTTGTGTGAGCGAATTGCTACTGAGTGCTATGCCATAACGCCAAACTTAGTGGCCAAAATTCTGAGGAAAATGAACGATCGCCTGCAGTTGTGTTTTGACAACGGAGGCTATCATATTGAGAACATATTGTAACAATACATGTGTTTCCTATGATGCGGGACTTTTGGCCCATCCTGTATATCTCTTCCTGTAGTGTATCCTTCTAATCTAGAGCTTAGTACCACCTTCTTAATTCTACAATTAAGTTTATGGACGTTAATATTACTATTCTTTCTGATTATACTCTAACTTTTAATATTTATTATAATCATAATGACTTCTCTTTTAGTGTTATTAATTTTACTAATTTTTATTCCTGTCTACATATTTCAGTTTATCGAAATATTTTTCTGAATCACTGCAATCGCTGCCCCGTACTTTCCATGCAATAGACCTTACAATTTGGTCCCCAATACTCTATCCATTCTGGAATTTCTGGGTCTCTAATGACCTGCACGGCAGTGACCACTTTGTGACTTTTATTACACTTACTACTCCTGATAGGGATTCTTACAACTCTACCAATCGTTATATATATGACAGAGCCAACTGGCCGACATTTACAGCACTTGCAAACATCACAGCTGGTATGATACAGGGAGATATTGACAATGCACTTGATAATATAACTCAATGTATTATCAATGCTGCAGATTCTAGCATTCCAAAAACAGCATCCACACATAAGCACAGGAAGCCATGGTGGAATAGTGATTGCCAAAATGCCAAGAAAAAACAACAGAAGGCTTGGGGAATTTTTCGAAGGTACCCAAATAATATTAACTATATGGCATATAAAAAAGCAAAGGCTGAAGCTAGAAGAGTGCGACGCAAAAGCCAACGTGAATCCTGGATCAACTACATCTCAAGCATTAATTCCAATACCTCAAGTAAAGAACTGTGGAATAAAGTAAAAAAATGTATGGGCCTGTACTCTGATAATCATATTTCTATTTTAAAACAAAACGGCCAAACCATTGCATCACCTAAAAATGTCGCTGAGACAATAGGGAGTACCCTAGCATTCATTTCAAGCTCTGACTCATACCCAGAACCTTTTTTATCATATAAAAGACAAACTGAAAGAACCAGGATTAATTTTAATTTTCATCACTCATATGCATATAAAGAACCATTTATTAAATCAGAGATGATAAAATGCATGAGAAATAGCCATTTATCTGCCCCAGGTCACGATGGGATTACATATATTATGCTCAAGCACCTTTCATCATTATCTTTGAATAATCTCCTTTCTTTTTATTATAGGATATGGATGGAGCAAAATTTTCCCAATGCTTGGTGCAGAGCTATAATTATACCTTTTCCTAAACCAGGGAAATATGCTACCAATCCCAATAATTACAGGCCGATTGCACTCTCGAGCTGCCTTTGCAAACTCCTTGAAAAAAGGGTTAATTGCCGCCTCATGCATATTTTAGAAACTAACAATTGCCTTGCTATTTTTCAAAGTGGATTTCGACGTGGTAGGTCTACTATCGATAATTTAATCCATTTGGAACATCACATACGGACATCCTTTCTAAAACGCAGCCATTTGGTCTCAGTATTTTTTGACATGGCGAAAGCTTATGGCAGAAAATGGCGTTATGGAATTCTTCGCGATCTTTTTAACCTGGACTTTCGTGGGAACCTTCCAATTTTTATTAAAAACTTTCTTGCCATCCGACGATTTCAAGTTCGAATTAGTGGAATTCTATCCAGTTTTTATATACTAGAAGAGGGTGTACCCCAGAGCAGTGTCTTGAGTGTCACCCTCTTTGCTATTAAAATAAATGACATTAAACAACTCCCTCCTTCTGTGAAGGGAGATCTCTATGTTGATGACTGCCGCATTATGTGTATGGGACAGGATATACGTTTTATTGAGAGACAACTGCAAATTGCAATCAAAAATATTCTTAGCTGGACTAATAAAAATGGTTTCTTAATTTCTCATGACAAAACATCTTGTGTGCATTTCTGTAGACGAAGGGGTCTGCATCCAGATCCTGGAATTTTTATCGATTCTACTGAAATTCCTGTTGTGGACAAAGTTTGTTATCTTGGCCTACATTTTGACAATAAACTTACTCTTTTACCACATGTTTTACAGCTACGGACAAAATGACAAAAATCTCTTAACCTACTTAAAGTACTTTCAAATACTTCTTGGGGAGCTGACCGTACTTCTCTCCTTAAAATCTACAGAGCTGTGATCCGTACAAAAATCGACTATGCCTGCCAGGTCTATGGTTCTGCCAGTAGATCTGTTCTTAAAAAACTTGACACTGTACACCACAGCGCACACCGTGTCTGTTCTGGTGCATTTCGTACATCTCCAATTTTAAGTCGGTATGTTGATTGTTATGAGCAAGCATTACACCTTACTCGTGAAAAACTTTCGTTAGAATTGTATTACCGTGTCCTTTCTCATCCTGGTCATCCTCTTCACGCCTATCTTTGAAATACTGACAATGATATTCTTTATCAGCATCGACCATCTTGCATCCCATCTTTTGGAGTCAGAATGAGAAATATTATCAATAATGGCCCGTTGAATAATATCGAGGTGAGTCCATGTCCTTTGTATGTGCTCCCTCCTTGGAATCCTCCTAAAATTACCTCTCTCCATCCTTTTAAAGGTTATGACAAAAACAACTTGGCTTCTACTGTTTTCCAACAATTACTTGCTGCACATCGTGCAAAATATAATAACTATACTGATATTTATACAGATGGTTCCAAGAATGGGAATATTGTTGGTTGTGGGGTTTTTATTGATAACACTAAATTCAGTTATCGGCTTCACCCTTCAATTTCGGTCTTTACGGCAGAGTTGATTGCGATAGAGAGAGCCATGTTGCACATATCTCATCATCATAAAACATCCTTTATCATATATACTGACTCAGATAATTCTATTTACGAAATGAAATCTTTTAAAAAGCATCCTTATGTCTCAGTCATCCTGGATTTTTATTATAAATTGACTAGACGTGGTTATAATATTTTATTTTTCTGGGTACCTGGACACATGGGTATTTCTGGAAATGAAAAAGCAGATGAGGCGGCAAAACTTGCTCTTAATCCATTACACCATAAAATTCCATTCTCAGACGTTAAACTATTTATAAAATACTTTGTTTATAATAAATGGCAAGAAAGTTGGGATTTGGAATACAATAATAAGCTGCACCACATCAAACACACAATCATGACCTGGCCTCCGATTTATCCAACAAAAACAGATGTTCTTCTGACTCGTCTGAGAATTGGACATTCAAGGATCACTCATAAACACCTCTTACTTCGGGAGGATGCACCCATGTGTCCACATTGTCATTTTGATTACCTGACCATTTATCATGTTTTAACTGACTGTTCGGGTCTCCGGCACTTGTATAGAATGTATTTTAATTCATCATCTCCAATCTTGACAAACCTCATTGGGGAAGCACCTCATGGGGCACTTTTTCATTTTTTAAAACATTCTGGCTTTTATTTTGAGATATAGTTTTTATACATCCTTCATGTTTTAGTTATAACAATGTTAATTTATACTTCTTTAACTTGACATCTGAATGGAGTAACCCCATCCAGATAGTATTTCTTAGTGTATTACTTTTATACTTTACTTTTTTTAAGAACTCATATTTGTTTTAAACATTGACTTATGTTTTGCTCATTATGCTTTGTTTCTTTTTTGGTTTTGTTATGGATTTCTTAAATTAGTTTTTTCTTAACTTTTACTTTGGCGCAGCTTGTTTCCAATGGGACCTTGCGCCATTAAACCTTATACAACCAACCAACCACCCCCCTTTTTTATTAGACCAAATTTATTACAATTAAAACTTACATCATTGTCTTATAATTACCCCCTTTCTTTTTATTTATTCATGGATCCACCATTAAATATTCATCTCATTTTACCAGTTTGGGCATTAAAAATGTATAAAACGTATAAATTCATAAACAAAACTATGAAAAGTGGGCGTGGATTGCTAAAAAAAATAAAAACATTATTAAAAAATATGCAAAAAAATTACAAAATCAAAAATTTTATTACGGATGGCTGAGGTGGAACCTCTAAAAAAGTTAAATATTTTTATAAAAAAATGTAGGTTTTATGCATTTATTACAATAATTTACTATTCTATATTATACACAGTGATTCCTCATGCTTGGCTATATTTTCTCTCCTTAAATTATTACTTATTAAATATTTATTTTTATTTACATAATCATCCCTTATTGAGCTTAATGCTCATGAGCTTAATACTTACGTTCGATTATAACATGTATTCAGAAAAGAAAATACATATAAAAATTACTTTAATTTCAAATGGTCTTATAATTTTTACACACTGTATTTTTTCAATATTGCCTAATATTATATAGGATTTATTGTCCTAGAAATATGTGTTATATAAATTCGTTTAAATAAAAAAAATAGAAATAAGACCATTTTTCCCAAAAGCAGTAGATAGTATAATTTTTCACAAAATTCTATTTTCAGCTAATCATGCATAAAAAACAACAACAAAATAAATATTTTTAAGAAATGTAAAAAGGTTATTATTTATTAAAATTCATATCTTGACAAATTCATTTATATAATATCAGTGCAGCAACTAACACATATCTTTACATCTTCATTTTTACTTTACATGAAAATTATGTGAAAAAAAAAGAGAGAGAGAACTAACTGTAGTTTTATTCCATGCTTCTTCTTCTTCTTTATTTAAAACATAGATTTTAGATACAATACCTTAAATAAAAATTTTTATGACACGAGGAAAAAACTGAAACTGGAGCCGGCCAAATTTCCTCTACTTCTATTTGAAATTTGTCTGTATTTTACACTGCAATTTTTAATTTTCCGCATATTATTGTATCATGCAATTTTCGTGTATTATGCGAGGAAATATCATGTTTTAAAAACAACTGGATGTCATAAGCCTGATATTTTCATTCGATTATAATACGCATTTCATAAACTAAAAATTATCTATTAAAATGACCATATTTTCTAATGGCCTTACAACTTTTACACAGAGAATATTTTCGCAGTGTCACTTAATTTTACATACCATTTGGTTCAAAAAGTAACAGGAAATATTTTTAAAAAACAAATGAGCTATTTTTTCAAAAATATGTAGGAAGTATTATTTCTCTTTCCGTTTTGCAAATAAATACATAAGAATAAATAGATAAATAAATACATTAGAGCAAATAAATACATAAACTATGAAAACAAAAAATGTAAACATGAAGAAATGAATAAAATGACTATTTTTTTCCCTCTAATTTGTCTTCCCTGAAAAAAATCATTTATATGTAAGTGCAGTAACTAATACATATATTTTACCATTTTCACTTTTCCTTTAAAACAAAATTCTGTAAAAAAAAAAAAAAAATAAATAAATAAAAGGAAGAGAAAGATGTATTGCATTTTAAATCCAAGCTTCCTCTTCTTTATTTTAAACATAAATTTTAGATACATTACATCAAATAACATTTTCTATCACATCGGAAAAAAAAACTAAGATGGGAGCCGGTCAAAATCCCCCATACCTCTATTCGAAATCCGACTGTCAAATCCCCTGCAAAATATTTTTCCGGTAAGACAAGACTTTTCCCCCCTTCTGAACCAAAACAGCCTAGAATACTTGTCGCAATCGTTCTTAAATCTCTTTCATTTCTCCTGTGCCAAAACCGTTCCGCCAAAGGTCAGTGTAAAAAAGTGGGACTTATTTCACTCGTCTTCGAAGAACGTGATCCTGGGATGATGAATTGCTTTCTTTTATGAGATATGTGCGCACCCCGATTCGATCGTCATATAAAGAAGACAGTTATTTGGCCTTGAGCCACGCAAAATGGCCCAATACATGTTGCACGTATTCAGACTGTTTATTTTTTTCACTTTCTTTTTCATTTTATATAAAATCTATAGGAAGGAGGAACTATTTAGATGACTTTAGTATTATTTTATCAAAATTGATTTTTTTAAATGTAAAATGTAAGAATTTGTAAGCCTGGGGAAAATGATCCCGTACATTGTACACATAGTAAAACTGTTCTAAAAAAAAAAAAAAAAAAAAAAAAAAAAAAAGGATTTTTAAGAGGAAGAAACTATTTAAATGACTTTAGTATTATTTTGCCATGATTTTAAAAACTATACAAAATATGCGGATTTGTTAGCCTTTAATGAAACGGAGGACGCCATTCAGTAAAAAAAAAAAAAGTTGTGAATTCCAAAATAATTGATAACATTTGTGCTTCATTTAGCCTCTTCCCAAAGACCCTTCAGTGTTTAATCAATGTTCAAAGTTCGCAAATTTTTCTTCACGCTTTCATTTTTTTTGTATTGGTAGGTGACCAGTGGCGTACGAAATATGTCGCCCGCGTATTTGTGTATTTTTTTCTATTTTCAATCTTAAATATTTTTTGTTATAATTGCGACGTCTATTACATTTATAATATTACTAGACATTCCAATGCAGGAAAATGGCGCAAAAAGTTGATATATACGCTTTCAAAGAAGTTGGCGTATGGAGAACGCCGCCCGGATTTTTATGTTAATCTAAACCTTCCGTGTTATAGCAATCCTAATTAAATTAGTCATTTTTTTAAAATCAAATTGATGTTTATTACTTTTATACAAAACAGCCATCAATATTTTTATGTTACTACAAACCGTTCGGTAGGTTAACCCGTCTGTAAAGTTAATTGCAAAATGACGCGTATGTTGCACGTATTCAGACTGTTTTTTTTTTTTTTTTTTTCTGTAGCATACAGTTTGGAAGAGGAAAGAGTTATTTAGATGATTTAAGTATATTGAACCGAAACTATTAAAGAAAAAGTGAAATGTACAGTTTTGTTAACCCATAGAAAAACGCATTGTGGCTGTAAAATATAACAAGAATACCCCTACAAGAATAACCCATAAAAAATGGTATCAATGTACATCTATATATGCGTCAATAACAACCTGGTATGCAAGTTCTAATTGTAAAATTTATAGGAGGGAGATACTATTTTGATGCATTTAACATTATTTTACCAAATTTATAAAACAAAATAAATAAATTAAACATATAGATTTATTAACACTTTAAGCTAGAGGTAGTTATTCAATACTCGGGTAAAGAAACAAAGGGTTTTAGGCATAATTTAACAAACATTTCCATGTACCCTCTACACAAACATCCGTACATAAATACAAGTAATTCGAGTTGGATTTTTATTTTACTCCCATTTTGGATTTTTATTATACAACTCCCAAGAAATCCGGGAACCTTTAGTAACCCGTCATTTAAAGCATCAGAAAACGGATCTTCAAGTTGTACTCGGACATGCAACACGCAGACATTTATGTTGAGTTTAGCTGGGGTTAACTTACATTTGAATAACACGTTATGGTTATAAAAAGTATTTTTAAATGTTATACAAATTGATATATATGACAAGTTTATCAATATTTATTGAGGTAGTTATCTGAAATGAAAGTTTTGATTTATTTGTTTTAAAGAGACTATCAAAAACGAGAATATTTACATCTATTTAAGTTAGATAAAATCTAATTCTATTTAAATGAACTTTAACTTTAAAAAAAAAAGTTTATGAGTCTTATTGTTTTACAGTCTACCTTTGGCATAAAAAGTAATAAAGTGTTGATTTAAAAGCATTTCTGAGAATCTTAAGGAGATGCAGGACTTTGGTTAAAATCAAATATCATTTTTCTAAAGAGGAAAATTGTCGCCCAAAATCAGTTTTACTTAAATTTCTATTCATGAATCTTCTCACTTGTCATGTTAAAATAATCCGAATCATATAATAATCCTCCAGAATCTGATTATGGTCTAGGCACGTGTAAAAACGCTTTGAGCAATGATTTTTATATTTTATTCAGAACTGAAGTTATATTAGTCTATTATTCATAAGCCAAAACCAATTACAACGTTTTAAGTGTTGTGTACTCGGGGCTATAACCGAGGGGTTCTCCGAACCCATTTTTATCTTTTTTTTTCCCGCACTGAGGAAGGGGATCGATGCATCCTTGAAACGGCCGTATGTGGTTTTTTGTGCCAATTTTCATATTTGTGCGTTACAACGTTATGAATTAAAAATTCGCACAAAGTATTTGATCTATGCTTATTAGTCTATTATATTATAAATTCAGACATATATTTAAATACCAGAAGAATCTTTGAGCCACTTCCATTTTTTAAATAGTAAATGTGGCGAAACTTTTCACATCCACATGTCAATTTTCTTTAAAATATATATTTTGCACGATCATGACGTACCAAATAAAAAACAAATTAAGAGGGCCAAAAAATGATGAATCAAAATTACATGAAAAGTTTTTGGCCGGATTTTATATACGGTCAATATACATGTAACTTTTATACTGTAATAACGATAATAAAAATTTTATTTTAGAAAGTAATAAAATATTAATGCGATATTAAATTAAATTTCTGGTGTTATGTTTGAATACAAAATAATTAATATCTGATTCTCTTTTAAAAAAATGCAAGCTGAAATAGAGTCATTTGGCAAGTGGTTTCTATTTGTGTTTTTACAATGTTTATTTGCGAAAATAATAACTCGCAGGCATAGATAAACGGTAACGGAGTTAAAATAGCCAATGCTAGCTTCTTCAGGTATCCCTGAAATTAAATTTCAAGTTATCATAATTTTATCATCGGCTTTTTTACTTATAATGCCAAATAATCATTATTTTTTGACAGTTTCCACGTCTTGTGTTAAATTTTTGAGAACACCCAAGTAAAAGAAAATGGTTGAGCCAACGTTGGCTAATTGTTGGCTAACTGTCATTCCACGTTGGCTCACAGTAAGAAATGTCCGCTTTACCGTACCTTTACCTAACGAACCACTTGCCCAACAGTTGTCCAACCGTTAGTTTCTCAGAACACTGATCAAATACTCTCCAAATTAGAGGGTTCTCAGCACCTACCATTTCCCAACCATTTCTCAAAGGTTTCCACAAACTGCCAACAATGGGACAACAAACTGTGCTACTTGGGCATGCTGAAACAGGTGGGGATTCAATCAGCGACAACTAAAATTCCCTAATTTTCAAAATATCTAATTACACAAGATTAGATTATCTAAATTTGTGTATTTTATATAATCTCACTATATCAAAGAATTATTATAACCTATATAAAATTCTAGATCTATAGATTTTAAAAACTATGTTTTAAAAGACTTAATAGACTAGTGCATAATACAATTGAAAATTTTAAGTACAATATTATTATTGTAAATATTTGTAAATATTTATCTTTAATATTATTATGTAAACTTATCAGTATAGTCATATAGAACTTATATACATGTAATAACTTTGGGCTCACCCAGCAATATTGGGTAGCTCGTGTGATTTTTTTTTTTTTTACTTGCTGGGGATTCCGGGTCTGTGGACACTGGGGTTCGTGGTAGATATAGGTTTTCCCCTCGTGGACTCATAGATCCTATGCCGAGAGGTTGGCTGTCCACGAGTGGGAGGTTTCTGTTTCTGTTTCTGTATCTTGATTTAAAACCTTAATCAACGCTGTACTCAAAAATATTCTTTCGCGAACACTTTTGTCACGCCCGCCGAAAGTTCACCGTCCCTGTCCTATAGTACATAAATGTAATAAATCTCTTTATTCTTTGTATGATTTATTATCTTTAGTAGAAGATGGATGAGGAGTGGGGATAAGGATTTTTAGTTACCATTCAATTTATAGTATAGTAGTTAGTACACCCCTAAAGGAATGTAATGCGTATGTCTTCGAAATTAATAAGCTATTTTATAGACTTTCTATGTGCGGTGGAACTTATAACCAGGAGATATGTAAGTGACTGGACGAGGCGAGACATTAGGGAACTATTAAAAATTTAAACTTTTTGTGGTATAAAACTACATGACAATTAAGAAAGTTTAAAAAAATTTTAAAGATTAAAAAATACAAAAACATTTAGCAAGTTAAATAAATAAATTAATGTTAAATTTAAAGTACAAAATACAAGAAAAATAAAATTTTTCCATTGCTTCATAAACTAGAAAATAAAGGTAGTGGCTAATATCCGCCGGTGTTTGGCCCAAATCTTAAAAAAGGGCATACATAAGCCGTACATTTTTCTAAATTAGTAACAGACTTTTTAATTTTTTATAATTTATTATGAAAAATTAAACAAAACAAAACAAAAACTACATGCAGCAACGTATTTTACAATGTTTCTTATATTTTGTTGCTGGTAAATAGTATTTTACTTTGTGTCCGCACTAGACATCTAATATGTACTAATATGAAATATTTTTTTAACTACTTAAATATATACTTAAAAGGACAATTTTCTAGATTGAATAGTGAGCAAATACATCATAATTCTCAAAAAATAATTGAAAAAATGTGAAACAACAAAACAATGTAACTTTAATTTTAAAAGAGGAATTTTATCATTCAATCTCGGTGTATTTTCTAAAAAGGGTACTTTTAGTATTCTATACTAAACGATTACTAGAACATGTGTTATATAAAAGAATTAAATATTATTTAGTCTTAAATAAAGAAAGAATATTTTTCATTAATGTAACAGGGAAGGAATACTTGCACAAAAACTTTCCTTTTATTTATTTTTTTCTATCGAAACAGAGTCATCAAATATCATTATTAAACATGACATATTTCGTTTTCTTATGGACTATGATCCTTGCGATGATGGATTGCTGTTTTCGATTAGACATGTGTCTGCTTGATGAAAAACTATGATATTTGGTATTACTGTTTTCTTGGCATGTGAAGTAATACAATCCCTTTTTTCGTCATAAGTCTTCGGACATGAATATCTAGAATTGGATTATGCAACTGAAATTACTGAAGTATCTTTCTGAATATTTTGCATTAAATATAATGTGAAACAAATGGTTAAATATTTCAGAGACGAATTGATTGGCTAAACTAAATATTCTGTAAATTTTCGCTTTGAATCTTAAGAATTATATGATATTAATAAAATTATTCTACAAATTCATTTTAAAATGTTAACAGATATATGAATATGAAGGTATCTTCTGAGTGCTTTTTTTTTAGTTCAATCTTAAATTTATTTTTTTAATTAAATGTTAGAGGGAGAGGAGAAAATTTTGAAGGAAAAAAACTAGGAACTTTAGAAAACACAGCAAGTGGAAAAAAAATTTATTTTTGATCTATAAACTGAATATTAGTTACAAGATTTTTTAAGGGACAAATAATTCTCAATAATTTCAATGCTGCAGATGGTAATTAATTGTCTATGGATTTTTTTTAATTCCAGCGATAATTTTAAATACAAACAACTGCAAATTAAGCAAATAAATTACATTAACGAGCATTATTTAATAGTAGTTATGTAATATCAATTTCCAAACCATTGGAACAGTGATTTATGAACTTCGCTGTTTAAAGGCTAAGCTTTTTATGGTCTTCGTAGTTGTAGCACAACATTACATCCAGGAGATATACCGGGTGATCCAAAAGTCAGGACGAACTTTAAAAATGAATAATTCGAAAACGAATCAAGATACAAAGATACAGTTTGCACCAAACGGATGGAAAAGAAACCGGGTTTTGTGTGGCAACGAAAAAAAAATTAGTTCTGTTGGCGACCAACAGATGGCGCTATAGTGTTTTATTACACCAAAAGATGATTTACAAATGGAAAAATGCTGAAAACTTACGTCAGCTTAATTACAGTTAATTAGTACTACAGTAAATGTTCAATGTGCTGTCCATCATTCAGAAGTACAGCTGTGAGACGAGGCACCACACCGTTCACAGCATTTAGTAGCATTTCTTGCGTTATGGCAGGCACATTTTGACGGATGGCATCTTTCAGTGCTGCTAGTGATGCCTGTTGGTTGCGGTACACTTTTGACTTCAAGAATCCCCACAGCCAAAAATCAGAGGGTGTCAGATCGGGAGATCTTGGAGGCCATGCGTGATTAAAGTAGCCACTGATAATGCAATCCTCCCCAAATGTTGAGAGTAGCAGACGTTGCACAGGCAGAACAATATGAGGTGTTACTCCATCTTGCATAAAGGTGACTGTTTGGAGTGCCTGTCGCGCTTGCAGTTCAGGAATAATGTTGTTCTGTAACAGTGCTACATATCGCTGACCAGTGACAGAAACTGTTTTGAAACCCGTCTGTGGGACTTTCTCGAAAAAAAAATGGACCAATTATGAAATCAGCAGTGAAGCCACACCAGACTATCACTTTAGGCTGTTACAAGGGTACCGCAACAAATGCATGCGGATTTTCTATGATCCACACTCGACAATTGTGGGTGTTAACAGCGCCAGACAGTGTGAAATGCACTTCATCGGTTCAAAGAACAGTGTGAAGCCAGTCGTGCTGCTCTTTCATCTTATTGAATACCAAATTCTCAAAATCTCAGTGAGAGTCGAAGTCAGGAGGTTTCAGTTCTTGGTTATGTTGCAACTTGTAGGGATACCATTGCAAAGTTATTCGCAGTGCTCTCCAGACACTTCCGTACGACATTCCTGTCTGTCTCGAAACATCTCGAACACTGCACTCCCCATGTACAGCAACCGCCGACATGGATTGCACCGTCTGCTCCACTGTCGTGGCAACAGCAGCAGATGTTGAGGCACGTCCATTTCTTTGACGTGGCACCAAAGAGCCTGAAGCTTCAAATTTCTTCAGCATTTGTTCAATGCAGAAGACGTTATTGGTCCTTTGCTAACTCGCATACTCTTCATGTAGCGATATGCTCGCAATGCCGCAATGGCACTTTCCGAATTCTTATAATACAGTTTAACTAAGAGGGCTTTCTCAACTATGGACAGCATTTCGATGCATACAAGCTTCGACTATCATTACCTGCTGCAGTTGCTCCTTTTTATATCGTTTGTTGTTTTTCATAATCTTACATCAGAAATCCGATAGCGCCATCTGTTGGTCGCAAACAGAACTATTTTTTATTTCGTTACCACACAAAACCCGGTTTCTTTTCCATCCGTTTGGTGTAAACCGTATCTTTGTATCTTGATTCGTTTTCAAATTATTCATTTTTATAGTTCGTCCTGACTTTTGGATCACCCGGTATGTGCGACGTGTCGAGACATTAGGGTAGATTTAAAAAATGAAATTTAACTGTTGTATTTTCATGTACTTTAAAACTTTAAAACATTTTATTGATTTATTAAGTTTTTCCGGTATAACAATTGTTAATTTTTTTTCAGATTGAGAAAATACGTAAAATATATTTAAAAAGTAATGCTAAATGTAATGGCAACTAAATTTAAATAGCTATCATTTTTCTTCTACTAAAGATAAAGTCAAATGTCAAAATATTTTTAAAGATAAATTGCTAACGATTCAATTCTATTTCACTTATGCTAAATTGAACAAGTTGGAAATTGTACGTCAAACTTGACAAATGAGGTGCGTTCGTACTATAGCTAGTTATATAAATATTCAGATCTTGATGATTTTTAATTCTGTGAAATGAATTATATCGTCTGCAGATTAATTTCTGTAATAAAATAAGGATCTCGGTCGCTTGACGATTAAACTTCGGAAGTTCCTATAACAAGAAAGCACAGATTAAAAAAAAATAATAATCAAATTTCTTAATAAATGTTTTTATTAATATTTTCTAAAGTTTTGATTCGATTTTCATAAAATGTGAAATGTCTCGACAAAATTCTGCAAAGATAATATATCTTAAATTTCAAACCATTCCGTTGGGTAGTTGTTACGTTGTTATATGCGGACAGACAGAGAGACAGACGGACCAGACGGCGACAATAGGTGCTACGTATTTATATAATTACGAACGCACCTAAAAATGGTTATTCAGTTCGAAAACGACATACCTTAAACTACAAACAGAGTGGTAGGAGACCTTAAGCTATAAAAATACGAAAAACTTAATACGCTTATATAAAAATATAAAATAATAATTTTAATTTTAATGGATAATAAAATTAATTAATTTAGAAACTTCATAAAATCTATAAAGAAAAATAAGACTATCTAGTTAACTGTTGACACTTAGAGTGAAATTATTAATGAAATTGCTTTGGTCAGCAAAATGTTTTCGTATGGCAGCATGAATATATTATATTCTGTTTGTTTTCATATTCTGATATCATATAGTAATATCATAATATCACAATATTTGCACTTTGTAAAATATGTAATTAGTCAAAAATATATAATTAGTGAAAAAATATAATTAGTTTTTATAAAATATGGAATTAGTACGCGACTGTATGGTGTACAATTGATTCTATTTAAAAGTGATACTTTCTAAATTCTTTCTAATTTTTTATTTTAAACACATGTTGTACGAATAGCTGTTTTGAATTAAATGACTGTTATTAAAAAAAAAAGTTGGACACGAAAATCAATGTTGCGAATTTAACGGATTTTCAGAAATGTTACATCAGATAACTGAAAATTCACTGTATTTTATAGCATGGCATGCAACAGTTCCTCATACAACTGTACTTTAAAGGACAGAAGTAGAATCAAGTGTATTTCAGTTTTTATTTGAATATTTTAACAGTGCAGTGAAAAAAGTTTCGGTATATTCTAATGCTACAAGCCATAATTTCTCGCTCGCAGTAAATGTAAATTTATGTTGCATTAATGAAACAGAATAAATTCCCAGTTTCTCACAAAATTCGTTGAAAAAAAATCACATAGCTTCATAAACATTGCTAACGCTTCATCGTTTCTTTGAATTCATTTATCTTCATTGTTTGGTCTGTCTTACGTTTTTATTTCGTTGAAAGTGACTTTATCTATTCTAGTTTTCTTGACATTTACAAATTTACAGCAAATCTTAGTAGAATTATTTCTTTGACATATATAACATATAATTTAAATGTATAAATTTACTTCTAAATTTTAGAAAAAAAAATGTATGTGTCCCTAGACTTTGACACAATCCAAAATTTTAAATATTTAAATTTGGTTAACACTAA
Source organism: Maratus michaelseni (assembly GCA_963931845.1). NCBI lineage: Eukaryota > Metazoa > Arthropoda > Arachnida > Araneae > Salticidae > Maratus > Maratus michaelseni. Next base: position 282,779,148 of record OZ007594.1, on the reverse strand, counting down.
AACTCTCAGAAATTTTACTGAAGTTTTTTAAAACTATTTCACACCAGAAATTTTATTTAAAACTACTTAACTTATTCATTTAACTTATTTCTGTGAGTTTTGTATTTAATTTATTTTAAAAAGAAATTCTGGTTCGAATCGGAATATATTCATTTGGTAACCGTCAAAATGACGGCTCATGGTAGTTCTAGTGCTAAACATATGCAATGGTAATCTTAAAGTAATGTTTTTTTTTAAAAGGTCATAATCATTATCGTTATAAGACAGTAAAAACTTGCGCAAATGTATTTCTTATTTATATATATTTTTTAAATAGTTTAATAGCAAATAAAAATTGAGAGTTTTGAAGAATTGAGTACTTCTCCAGTCTGAAACAAGTGCCACTCTTCTATTTCACGAAGATAATCAAGAATCACGGGCACTAGTGAAATATGTATAAAGAAACATATTTTATAAGTAAATAAATCTTGAAACTTGGAATCCTGTATTAAAAGAGGTACTGAAACTAGTATACAAATTTCACAAAAAATATTTTTGTAATAATAAAAAAAAAGGGAATTGTTGAAGTTTTTCTACTGAAAAGTCAATTAAATTTTTTTGTCAATATTTTTATATTATTGGTTTAATTGTGTGATTTATTGGATATGAAAAAAACACATTGACTGCGATTTAAAAAAAAAATAATTAACTACAGTGGTAATGTAATTTGTTATGCAAAAGTCAATATTGCAGGAATAATATATACTATAGCAAATTTAAGGTTTTCTATACATAAAATTGCATATTTCATGCAATAAAAACATTCCTCGCATAACTGAAATTTTGACATCTAAAATTATTAATAGCTTTTATTTATTATACAGATCATACCTATGTTTGAGGTAATTAAGATTAAAATATAGACCACATTTTTTTATAAATAATTATTTTTGAATATTAAATGTTTAAATAATTTTTTTCTTCTACTATTATCTATAAAAAGTTCGAATACTAGTTGAGAAAAATTATGAGCATTATTATCAAATACCTTTTTAATTCAGTATTTAAAATATATATATTTTTTTAAATTAAAATATTTGTATCAAAATAAAAATTTTATACGTTAATAAATAACTTAAGCAAATACTTTAAGAATACTGTCGTTTCTTTTCATGAGTTAAAAAAAAAGTAACTTTAAAGAAAAGATAAATGTTTGCATAATTAATGAACCTGTTTATACTTTTTTAATTTTTCCTTGCTTACATTAACAGCGAAACCAGGAAACACCTGAATTTGAATCCTAGGTTCATGTTTTTATAATATGCAGTACTAATAAGGACGAAAAGTATTTCTTTTACGTAATGAAATATTTAATGAAGTCTCTGGTGTATAAATTATGATATAAGTTTTAATAATGGAGTATAAGAATATGCATAAAAAAGAATTTGCAACTCCCCAAGAAAAATAAAAAGTGAAGTGATTACAAAGATTATCTAAAATACATAAAAATTTGATTATTTTTCCCTCATTATACGGAAAATTTGTATTTCCAATTCATATTCCGAAATTTCAGGGAACATGTCTCGTGTAAAACAATATTTAAATATCTCTGAAGCATAAATTAAAATTATAGTCTGAATAAAAGTAAATAAAGGTGATTGAAAATATATTTTAACGTTAACAAGGATAAACTGAGATAACACAATTTCTTTAATTCTAAATATTAAAGAAATATTATAATTAAGTTTTATTGCCTAACAAATTAATTTTTAAGTCAACATATATATATATACAAGGTGTCACAAAAATACCCTGATAGTTTAAATGACAATAAATGTAGTTTTTATTGGAGTAATTAATATTTTAATGCAAAATGTATAACTATATTTAATAAATGTTCAAACAGAACACCACCGCTGTCCAGACACATCCGATACCATGAATGATTGGATTCATCAACGCACGCAAGGTGTAGGAAACTTCATATTTAGTTGGACCTTGACATAAATTGGTGCTAATTTGATTTAGTGTATTTCACCTAACAAGTGGCGTTGCAGTACTATAATAACTATATACAGACACATATGGGCCTCAAAATTTAATATGTAACATACTTCTTATGAAAAACTACAATTTTAATATGTAACGTGCTTCTTATAAAAAACGATGATTCAACTCAACTTTAACTCAAAATAGTAAAGAAATATGATAGATAAGTTTTATTGCCTAACAAATTAATTTATAAGTGAACACACACACACACACACACATATATATATATACAAAGTGTCACAAAAATACCCTGATAGTTTAAATGACAATAAACATAGTTTTTATAGAAGTAATTAATATTTTAATGCAAAATGTATAAATATATTTTAATAAATGTTCAATCTGAACACCACCGCTATCCAAACATATCCGATACCATGAATCATTGGATTCATCAACGCACGCAAGTCTATGAAACTTCATATTTAGTTAGGCCTTGACATAAATTGGTGCTAATTTGATTTAGTGTATTTCACCTAACAAGTGGCGGTGCAGTACTATAATAACTATATACAGACACATATGGGCCTTAAAATTTAATATCTAACATACTTCTTATGCAAAACTACAATTTTAATATGTAACATGCTTCTTATGAAAAACGATGATTCAATTTTCATTTTGATCAATGAACAGAGGTATGCTAAGCAATGCTTTTTCCGATGAGCATTACAGCCGTATTTCACTTTCTATTGGGTTGAAATGCAACGAATTATATTTGCGGCAGGTTTTTAACAAAGGAAATTTTTCGAGAAATTTCAGTGTTTCAATTGTCAATTTTAAATTAGTCTATTCAGTATGTCCAATATTAACATAATATAATAAATATAATAATAATAATTATTAATAATACACCATATTCCCTACACTATAATAATTTTAATATAGTATTCTTAATACAATTAAAATTTCTTAAAAATGAAGTAAATCAGGTATTGTCTATACATAAACATGGGTTTATAAAATTTCGAGATTTTCGGTGAATTACTTGATTTTAAATTACAATACATTGTCTAACGATTTCCCCCTTGAGCTTTCCACTATGGCCGAATTAGACCAATAAGCATCACATTTCATACATCCCAAATAAGCAGAAGCTTACTGGAGGTTGAGATCTGGTGAATGCGCAGAGAATTCAATACGTCTCCGGGAATTTGCCACTACTTTTTGAAGGCAAGGAATATGTGATTGACTGAAGTCCACTGACAAATCTCTAAACCGTACACTGTTAAAAATAAATCCGTCAATTCACGGTAAAACTACTGGCAGCAAAGTTGCCGAACTTTTTCCGTTCCATTAGTACATATTCCGTTTTGAAAGATAAAGGCAGGGAAAACTCCGTTTGAAGAATCGCTAAGTTTCCGTTATAAATAAACTCGGTTTTAAAAAATGTCATCTCTATTTGTGCTGCCATCTATTGAGTATTACGGGAGTATTTAATATTTGATGTAATGCAAGAACATTTTCTGCCAGACCTGAGGATTGAACTGGGGACGTTAGTGGCTAGAGCCGAGTGCTTTACCGCAGGACCAGCGGGTCCTTGCTAGAGTAAGAGTAGAAAACGATGATACGGGATGTCTTCTAATCGCAGCTTGGGACTTAAACAATTTGGGGTTTAGAAAAATGGTAATTTTGAAGTTAATTGCGGGGATATTTCGTAATGAGATGATGGTTGAAAACTACAGTATTAATAGACGATAAAAACATGAATTATATATATTCTTAATTTGATTGTTCGATATAAATTATAAATATTATATTTTGAATTAAATTCGATAATTTTTTTTGCTTTTTTCGAAAATCGATTTTTAATCAACTATTATGTGTTTTTTAAATGTGTTCGTTTAGAATATATTTTCAGTGTGAGTGTTTTTTATAACTTTAAAAAATAAATTGCGAATAATTTTAAAGGAATGAGAAAGCATTATTTTTGTTTGTTGCTTTTTAAAATATAATCGATTTTTTTTCACTTAATTTAGCTGTTATATATATATATATATTAATCTGTTTGTTTAGAATATATTTTAAGTGCGAATACTTTTTTATAACTTTAAAAAATGAATTGCAAATATAATTTTTGCTTTTCTAAATTCGAAAGCACTATTTTTTTGTTGTTGTTTTAAATAAACTTGAAATTTTAATTTATTGAATTTTTTGTTTTTCTGTGCAGCAACATGTTCGTTTTTGAAACATTAAAAATAAACATGCAGCAGATAACGGAATATCTCCGTTGTTTTCAGGAAATATGAGGAAATTTTCTGCTTTTAACTGAAAATGTCTTTTTTTTCATGAAAAGGGACTTTTTCTGTGAAATTCAGGAAAAAAAATACCCGTGAATTTCAGATTATTTTAACAGTATACTGTAAAAAAAAAATTCCGTCAATTTACGGAAAAAGGACTGGCAGCAAAATTGCCGGGATGTTTCCGTTTTTTGAGGAATGTTCCGTCTTTGTAGTCCATAGATGGCGCGATACAGACGCGAAGGAGTTGAAGCGCATGTGTGGCGATCAAAAATACTGCAATCCCATTGGATGATAGATTTTTACATTAATAATTCCGTATTTGAAACTCTGTAATCTTAAAAGTCTAAAAAGTGTACAATTTAGGGATACAGTTATGCATTTTTTGTGCACAATTGAGTTTGCAGTTTTTATGCATAAGTTGAGGGGCCAAATACGCTCGGATTTTGTGCACTTTTTTTGCAAACTTTTTCTAGCTGGGTAGCAAGAGTTATACGGGATAGATTCCATTTTTTAACAAAACGGAAACTTTCTGATCAAAATTCACGGAAGACAACCGAATGAAACTGTCAATAAACGTAATTTTTTAACAGTGTAATGTGATACAATCGAGTTGTGTATAATGGAACTGTTAGAAGGAGGTTCAATTGTTCAGTTTTTGAAGGACGAACGTGCACAATAAAGTAAGAAGCGTTCGATCATCTGTGTTGAATAATGAACTGGTTTGTCTAATTTAGGCGTTTTCAACATCTCAACAGCGGGCAGCAGAGCTGCCTATAAGTTTGTAGAAACAACTTTTTATTATTTAATTTCAACATTTGAATTAACATTCTGCGATTGCATAAGGTAAAGATTACTGTAAAAAATGTACTGGTTTATCTGCGGTTCCCGTTGTAAAATTTTGGTCTAGGTGATCATCACATCGATTTTACATTTTTTTTCTTCTTGAAGAAACTGTCGGATGAATATCATTTTAAAGGACGATGGCGAAATTAAATATGCCGTAACATCTTAGCTAATCTTACAGGCGTTCACTTTCTTCAATGCTGGTATCCAAACACTTATGTTTCGCCAAGATACGACGGAATGTGTCTTAATATACTGGATGATTATATAGAAAAATAGTGCAATGTTTTTCAATAATTAATAAATATTCATATCTGCCCACATCTGAATCGTTTTCTTTTAACACAATCACGGAATTTAATTTCGAATAACTTTCATATATAAAATGACATAAACATATGAAAATGAACTTCTGAACACAATATTGGTATTATGAAGAAGCAAGCCTAAAAAAGGTAAGTTCCTAAGATGGAAAAGTATAAAGAGGCATATTAGATAACGTAGTTAGATGGATATTGTAACCGAATTATAGTATGTATAATTATAAAATATTTATGTATTCAGAATATGTATATAGATAATAATAAATATAATAAACATATAGAATAATTTTAAATATATAGCTAAATATATAGATTAATAATAAATGTATATTAACGAAATTACAATATTATAGGAAATTGTGATGAAACTAAATAATAACAACAGAAATGTCAAAGGACGACATCACAATAAGAAGAGAAGGTTTGCAATTCGACTGGCACAGCTGGCAATCGAAGATTTGCATGAAATAGCAAGTCTCGGTTAGTAAAAAGGCAAAAATAATGCCATTCATTTTACGATTTTCTGAATATGCCAGTTTCAATCCAAAATAAAGGCAAAAACAAGAACATAGGTGAAGCATAAGTAATTATTAATCAAAACGTATCAGCAAGGACATGAAGAACGAAGATACAACACCAGAAATGTGTTTAAATTAGAAATAAAAGCAGGGAAATCGTCATCCAATATTCAAAAGATGTAAAATTTCGGTTAGTAAAAAGGCAAAAATAATGCCATTCATTTTACTATTTTCTGAATATGCCAGTTCCAATCCAAAATAAAGGCAGAAACAAGAACATAGGTGAAGTATAAGTAAATATTAATCAAAACGTATCAGCAAGGACATGAAGAACGAAGCTATAACACCAGAAATGTGTTTAAATTAGAAATAAAAGCAGGGAAATCGTCATCCAATATTCAAAATATGTAAAATTAAATAATCTAGGAAACCGGGGAAAGAATACAAATCAAATCTATCGGCATTTGTTAATAAATAATTAAATGGAATCGAAGAAAGTAACGAAAATATAATAAAAACTGCTATACATAAAATCTGCAATATATGTGTCTTAAGGAAAATGTATACACTAATCATAGTAATATACAGCATAACCATTATAACACTACAGTTTTCTGGTAAATAATTAGAAATACTTTCGTACTTTAATAAATAAAGTTCATACTTTAATAAATTAATAATCAATAGAATAAAATCTATATTAATAACAAAATTTGAACAAATATTTATTCACCTAGAGGCTTCTATGAAGAATAGCTTAGATATAGTATCATCACATATCAAGATTTATCGCGTGTTATCACAATTCATGAAAAGCGCAGTTTGTATTTAGGACTTTTTGCTAAAACAACATAAACAATATCCTGGCTTGGTTTGAGGTGGGGGGCACCTTGTATTTTTGGATGAATAGGTAGATTGCGTTCCTGTATTACTATTCAAATATTGTTTCTCTTAACATATATTATTGTACCTTAAAGTTGTGAACATCATCCAATTATGCGCTGTATATATAATGATGTCGAAGCCGCAGTGGTCGTCGGACGTATTATACGTGAAGGCCCTATCCAACTTGCTGGTCAATGCATTAAACTCACTGAATTTGTAATTAAAATTTTTCCGGTGGCTTCTTCCGTGATCGGGTCTGCTGTCGTTTTAGTGTCAAGTGTTGAAAAGGTGAAAGGGTCCTGGGATGCTCTAATATATATATATATATATATATATATATATATATATATATATATATATATATATAGAGAGAGAGAGAGAGAGAGAGAGAGAGAGAAATGCTTTCTTAATATTTTAGAAAAAATTACATTAAAAATATTATGTGTTTATATGTATTTAATTCTCTTATGGGTTTTTAATGTAGCATTAGAAATACTACAAGTTTTTAAATTTAATACTAAAGCTAGAAATCTTTGATTAACATCAAATATGAATATTTCTAAGAAAAATGAACAGAAAACTATTTCTTAAAAATTGCATAAAATAAAATATTAAAAATAAACTATTGAGACATGCAAATTCTTCTAACACATCGAGAAAAATTTAATTATTGAAATCGAGTTCCTTATTTATTAAAAAAAACAAAAAAAAAAACAGATAGACTTAAGTTAAATACTCTTTTAGAATGCTTAATGTCGGTTCATTAAGTCCATTAATCGAGAACTGCAAATGAGTTTATCGTTAATACATTCATTAACTTCCAATAATGTCTGTATAAGTATTTTCAATTTACCAAAGTTATCTTGCAGTTCACATTTCCTAATCAAAAGTCCTTTTTTTCCCCTCCTTTATGGGAATGCTTCGAAACATTTAACAATTTTCTGATCATTATCGAAGGAACCATTCGTCTGAAGGAAGGGAAGTGGAAATGCTTTGCTCTTAGGAATCTTATCTATCTATTTCTTTAATGAGGTTTTATTGCACTTAAGAGGTCACAGTGTTACAAAGTTTTAAAACATCGGAGAGTATTTCACGTACAAACTTCATAGTTTTCATTAAATGTCTAGTTACGTACACTAAGAAAATGTTTACGTCCTCTATCATATGGATTATTGAGACACTTAAAGATAAAAAAAAACTATAATTTTCTTCATTTTATATATACTGGTTATTAAAATATATATAAAGCAAAATATGAAATATTATTCAAAGTAACACGAAAGGTCCTGTAAAAACTTTAATAAGTGATTGAGCATACTGCACCAGATATACAGGGTCTCCACAAAATATTGTCGGGGTTTTCTTAGTTTATAACTTTGGATCTAAGAGAAAAATAATATTTCGAAATAATATTATATATTCGTAAACTACAACTCAAAAAGTTATTTTAACAACACAAACAAAGTCACATAGGTCTAATGTTGTAACTCGAAACGCTATTAATCAAATAACGATTATAATCAAATAATAATTAATATTAAAATTTTATCAAAATTTACCAAAGAGTTATTAATTGAATAACGACGTTGTGTAGCGGTGACGAATTTTGTTTCGAAGAACCAGAATACACATATTGCTATTTCTTGTGCACTCGACTCGCCATTTTTAATTTTCGCGTCTCAGCTTTCCAGCATGCGGCGCCGTTACTGTTGTCGCATAAATATGAGGAGAACACTTAACTTTGTATGTGTTATTTAAATTTATTGAGTTGTACATGAAAATTTTAAAGTTTGTTGCAACTTTTATCTGTAGACGACCCCTTAAACAAAATTTAAGTGTATAATTCATTAGAGACGTTATTATTGGGTCATCCGGAAAGTTCTGGGTTTCTCAAAAAGTGAAACGCGGTTTTGTCTAGTTATTTTTCTACTGCTGATAAAGAGTGACTTTGTATGACTCACACTCAGGAAAAGAAACTGATTAAAACTACAAAACATATTTTTGGAGTACATTTTGTTGTTTTAGCAAAATTTGAGTAAAATTGAACCATTTTACTTCAATTAACAAAACATTTTTCTGACGATACAAATTTTTTTTTGGAATTGCAAAAAAATAAAATTTTGTTGATTCAAACAAAATTTTTATTGACCCATATTTAAACAAGAATTTTGTTTAAATATAGGTCAATGGAAATTTTGTTTGAATTAACAAACAAAATTTTTTTGTTGAAAACCACTTTTTTTTGCAATTCAAAAAAAAAATTGTATCGTCAGCAAAAATGTTTTGTTAATTGAAGTAAAATGGTTCAATTTTACTCCAATTTTGCTAAAACAACCAAAATGTACTCAACCAAAATTTTTTGTAGTTTTAATCAATTCCTTTTTTTGAGTGCAGATATGTAAATTCTGTCTTTTCTCCTTGCCTTACTTAATTCTTGTTTTGGTTGTGGCATAATTTTTGTTTCTATGCAGTGCTAAGAAGGGAGAACCCAAAAATTGGTTATCATCAATTATGCTCTTTTATTTCAAGAAAAGATAAAAATGCTAGTCAGACTGCTCGTAAAATTTGTGCTGTATACGGACAAAGTGCTATTTCAGATGACGCAGTTCGAAGGTGGTTTGATAAATTTAAGCGCGGAAATTTCAGCCTCTAAGATGATGCCCACTTTGGAAGACCATCATCATCTGTAAAGGAGGAAATATCAAATGTTCTGTACTTTGCACTGTACTTTTTGGAATATTTAGTCTGTGTGATAGCTCCTCAACTGTGTAACGTAGATTTTCAGCTATAGATTCTTTTAAGGGGTCTTGCTTTACATATGATGGTCGTCCAAAGCTGCATCATCTTCGAAGATGAAATTTCGGAGCTTAAACATCTCAAACCATCTTCGAACTGTATCATCTGAAACAGCATTTTGTCTATATACAGCACATATTTCACGACCAGTCTGACTAGCATTTTTACCTTTTTTGAAATAAAAGAGTATAATTGACGAAAATGAATTATTTAGATTTGAAAAGCCACAGACCTTTCCGGACAACCCAATATTAATCGATTGATACCGCATGCATATTTGTATACGATGATTTGCGGTAGATTTAGTAGGAGTGTATATTTCTTTGGACACTGACTGTACATTAAAAAGCTTTATTCTATGTGTATACGAAAAATTAAATCACATAAAAATGCTATAATTTTCGAATGTTTGTATACGAGGTGTTTAAAATAATCTAATGAAATATGTATAATGTATATAGCATGTCCCTTCTTGTCGTTGGCCAATAGCTAATTCCTAGACCGCTAGTGTTAGAGGTTTTCTTTCAATTTTTCAATAACAACATTGTTTCAAATGTTGTTCTTCATCATATCAAAATCCACATACGTCAAAATAGTTAATTTTTAAAATGGTATGAAATTTAACTTTTTATATCGCCCCTGCTTCCTGTAAGTTCTATTATTATAATATCTATCGGTATAATATTTAGAAAAACTTTCACCAAGCTCTAGTAAGTAAAACAGTCAGAAATCCATTCTTCTAGGTTAATTACTACAAAAAGAAGGGGCATACTGTATATTATATTATGAAGTTTCCAATGGATTTTTTAAACTATACAAAGATTCGAAAATCATAACATTTTTTACGTGATTTAATAATTCGTTTACAGATTGGGGAATAATGCTTACGTAACTAAAACGTATGTAGTACTTACCGAGTTTTCTGATACTAAAAACGCGTTTTCTTGTTTTTAGTGCCAGAAAATGCCGAAAATTCAAAACATCATAGTTAGGGTGTTACTACTGAAAAATTATAGTATTTGTTTGTACATATAGCTGCTAAGTATTTTTTAAAATGTAACCTGACATTCGATGTTATTTTTTTATTGATTGATGCTGGTATCTTTCGTTTATGATTATCTGCGGTGTAGTAAGTCTGTATGCGTAAGGTGTATGAGGTATTTACTCATTTGTCTTGGGAGAATGGTTCGTACTTCATGGATTTTATCGGAGTTTGTAATTACGCATATGTAAGCAAATGATATTTTGTAAATTATTTTATGTAATTTAAAGTATAAGAGATTAAAACATTCTAACTATTTGTAACACTATTTTATAATTAGTGTATATGAAAAGATTCTCCAGTATTATTAGCTCTTTTCATGTATTCTTGTGGTTAGTTGAATAAAAAAAGTTTCATCTCCTCACAGAAATACTTATGAAAACCCTTTTAATCTTTTAAGAAACTTTTATTTAATTTAGATACTATCAGCAATTTTATTTTTCTTTGTTTATTTTTTTACTTCGTAGAATGTTTATTTTGGTGTTTTGTTTCTGATGTTTTTCTCGTAATTTATATATATATATATATATATATATATATATATATATACAGTGCATTTTTTCTGAAAAATATTTAGGTGACACTCTAATTGAAGAAAATCACCATTTTCCCGATTTGTCTTTTTAGTGATTTCAGATCAGTATAGCTGTAAACGTATATGTATATTTGGTGTATTTTTCTGCATCCATGCAATCACCGATTATGCAAGAGATTTCAGCGACACGGTCAGTTCTCAAAGACGTTCTTTATTTAACAAAAGAATAAGCTATAATGAATTTAAATGTAAACATCTTTGTGTTGAGAAAATAATAAGTAAAACAAAAAAAAATCTCATACATAGCTGCAGTAGCTTTAAAGTTTATTTAGCAGGAATTCACAAATTTTGATTTTTTTATTTCCTCATGTTTTATTTACAATACTGTTAGGGACACGCATATCCTACGCCTCTGCTCACATATATCCTGGGGGGAGTGGCACACATATCACTGTGTATCCCAGCAAAAAGAAAACACATTCATATATGTTATTTAATTGACATTTCTATATAATCTATTCTAAGATTTTCAATTAATTATCTCTGAAATTTAAACTCCAATATAAAGCAAACATATTTTTCTTTCCTGTCGGGGTATTTGGTTATTACTGATTCAAACTTCCATATAAATTAAATTCGTAATTGAAAATGTGCTATTATTTTGCTTTCAGCACAATAAACGGATGTATTTGCTTTTGGTATGCTGAAACACCATAGTATGACGTTATTATCTTTGGTTATACATAGTTACTTGGGAATGTTAATAAAATACACGGATGAGAAACCGATTTAGGGATTTGAATTACTTAAATTAAATTTCCTTAAACTATGCATTTTAAACATACCATCGTCGTGATTTTCTTGGAAATTGAATTATTGCAAACTTTCTTAACACTTTTCTATAATTTTAAACAGTTTTTCGTTTACATCAGTTTTTAATACTCATTGTGATTCTTGCATTATTCAGTTAAAAACGTTTTCGTCAAAAACTAAAACTAAAAGAAAAAAAAATTAGCGAAATAAACTGAAAAATAAATTGAAAATAAATGATAATGTTATTCAGAAAAAGATGTTTATGATTTAATAAATGATAGTTTTTTACTGAAAACACAAAATTTTTGAAATCATACACTTTGTTATTAATTTATTTGCTAAACTCTTTGTACGACTCGAATTATAGATTTTATTTTATTTTTTTCATTTTTAATGACAAAGTTTTTCCTAATAAACATTAGGATACGTATATTACTTCGTTAATTAAATAATAAAAATTATTTTCTCGATTAAGTATTTTTATTATTTTTTGGAGATTTCTTTTTTCTTTCGAATAGAAAGTTTTTCTATCTTTTCTACACTGTAAAAAAAATACATGTATTTCTTAATCTGGAAAAATATGATCTAACCACGAACGGAAATATACAATAACCTTTTACGAGCTAGACACGAGCCCAAAAAGTGTTTGTTATCTTTAGAAATCTCAGAAACCAATATATTTTGAAGATTTAAAGAATAACTTATAAAATCAAACTTTCTTTTGCTGTCACTGATTTTTGAAACTTTTTTTCTAGTGTATTAATTAGTTGTTTCAACCCAGAATATTGGTTTTTCGAATACTATCAATTCTCAGGTAAATATTTTCATTGTCAAGAAACAGGTTTTGCAAACAAACATGATAAATTAACAGATTTAACATTAACATTAATATTAATATTATTTTGTTACTCTTGTATGTATAAATTCCATTTCGTAACTGAAAATATTTAATTGACAATTTGTAGCATCCTAAAAACCCTTATTCCAGTTTGAGAAAACTTATTAAAACGCTATAAAAACTTCTCGGAAACGTTTCCGACAAACAGCGGCAGCAAAATAAACTTTGGTTTTAGAAATATTTCTTTAAATCTCGAAAATATATTTATTTCTGAATTGTCTAAAGATAAAAAAAAACGCTTTTTGAGTATACTTTCGTCCGTGTGTTATATTTTATTTACATGTATTAGAAAGCTTTTATCCTTTTCACCTGTGTAATGGAGAAAAATATGTCTTTATGTGGAATAAATACTCTATGTAAGGACTCCTTGAAACATGATCCCACTCCCCCCCCCCCCCTTCCACAAATTAATTTAAATTGTTTGTAAAGTATTCTCAGCATTACTATTTGAAATGTCTATCACACACAATATATAGAAAAAATAGTATTTTGCATATTATTTTCTTCTTTCTTTCAAACGAACGCCCATCATTGATTTTTCTTTAACATTTATGCAGAAATACATTTTTTTTTTTTTTTTACGTGTTTGTTCATACTATGTATGCAGTAAAGTTAGAGTGTAGCTGTAATTTTTGTATAATCGTTATTCTATTGCTCAGTTTGCATTATGCAAAAGTTTATGGTGATACTTGTACTTACTTTGTATGTATTGCATTTTTCATAATATATTTCTTTTACGGAAGAATGAAAATGGAGCATTGTTTATATAAAGAATCTACGTGTTAGGGGAATGTTAGCGTTTCATGCAGAATTTATGTACAGATAAGGGAATACTAATATTTACATAAATTATTATTTTTTCAATTTTTAAAGGAGAACATTTCAAATTATTTAAACAAGAGATGAATTTTTAAATTAAAGGGTGTTTAATTTTCTTAAAATTTTTTCACATTTCTATTTTGTTTAAAAACTGTACTTAAATTTCAATCGAATCGGCAGTTGTAGTTAATTATCTTAAATATATATTATTTTGAGCTTCCATAGCAGTCAAAATTGTATTTTTAGCAAAACCAAATTAAGTTTTTAGAAAGCATGAATACAGCGAAATTCCAGTTACTCAGACTATTTTATTGGACACATTCCGGACACAGAGAAAACCAGACAATAGGCATCTAAGAAATCATATAAATAGATGATATTGTGAAATAAAAATTTCTTTAGTGCCCAAAAATAATGAAACGCACTTTGCTTTTTTTACCTGTTGGTTCAATATAAGGTAAAATTTAGGAATATGTTGATGAAATAGTTCTGCCATTATTTTTTTTAAGTTACAAAGTTTAAATTTTTATATGGTTTCTGGGCCCTATAAGTTGTATTATATTTAGAAAACTTTTCTCTGTTTTTACAAGTAAACCAGTAAAAATTCTTTTCTTCTACGAACAAAACGCATGTTTTGACACATATAAAACAAGTTATGATACTTTTAATTTTATGAAATTTCGGAGCACAAAAAAGCATTTTCTGTTTTTAGTACATTAAGAAAACTGTGAAATATCGTACAGCGCTATCGGTGAGTTTTGGTGGTAGAAGAACGGAATTTTTACTGTTGTACTTGTTAGAGCATGAAACATATGTTTCTAAAAGTTATAGGACCCTTTGACCGTATAAAAATTTAAAAGTTAACTTTTTGAAAATTAATGGCAGGGCTATTTCATAAACATATTTGTAAATCTTACCTTATTTAGAACATTTTTGCAATTTACATTGGCAAAAGTAAATTACCAATAATAGGAAGCGTAATACCTTACGCTTTCTACATCCCATTGGTCACTGCTAGATATCAACTTCAATTCGCATTTTGATTTTTCTGCTTGTGGATCATTAAAGACAACATCCTCGCCTGTATAGGTCTCAAAGCATCCCTTCTCCCTTCCTTCAAACTTCAAACTACATTGGATACGTATCTCCAACAGATACAAAATTGAAGTGCGTTTCAATCTTTTTGGGATACACAGCATAATCGCGTCTGTACACAAAAAAGAATACCTAACTGAGGTATCACAATTTTTTTTATTCGACTATTTCCATACAATAATATTCGGGGTACATTTTCAATAGAAATCTGCCACGAAGATTATTGTTTGAAAATGCCAGTATTCAAAAGAAAAACCAGAGGGTCCCCTGCCATAATATGTGTTTAAAAAAATTACTTTTAAATATTAAAAAAAACAGTAATTCAATTGAAAAAATGCAACACAATACTTTCATACGTAAACAAAAAATTGTCTAACAAATTATTTTGCTTTTGACAATCAATTGCGTACTGCAGGTCCCCAACTCTCTTATTAGTTGCAAACTACCAACTTCGTATAACATAGATAAAACTTCCAATTAAATATAAATTTTTAATTAAATTTGTTTCAATAAGCATTTTAAGGAAATTATTTATTTTCGAATGCATGTAAACAATTGACATTTCAATAAGTTTTTAATGTAATATTTTCATTTTCTGATATCGATCTGCTTAAATGGAGTTCGGATTACTGAAAATTTTTTTGTATTTTTAATCTTTTATCGGGAGCATAAATAAAGTTAGATTTTAAGAAAAGTATGTTTGAATTCTGTCAATAACTAAAAATTAATTACGAAAAGAAAGTTCAGTTACAAAAAATTCTCGTACGCAAAATATGGGCCAAAAATTTATTCGATAAATAATTTAAAAAATACATTCTCTGACGTTCAAGCCATATTTCCTTTATTTACAAAGAAAATGAATACGTTATAAATTTAGATTTCGTCTTTCAAAATATTGAAAATTCGGAAAAGCCAGCACATAGACATGCTCTTATCATAAAAATTTGCATAATATAATATATTTTGTGTTTATTTTTGTAAGCAGAATATCTTCATTGAAAAGTAAGATCGATTATACCAGCCGACAAATATACACACATATGTATAAATAAGGCTTTAAAAAATTCTGTCGGTTACAAGAAAGAATATTCTCAAACTTTTCTTAACGTAATTGAAAATGCGAAATAAATTTGAATTTCATGAACTCTAATGGATATTTTGGAAACACATTATAAATCTCCCATACTTTACTACATATTAATAGGCACATTACAAGATAATATACTGTTACAAAATGTTGTTTGATCCAATACTCTTTTTTTTTTAGAGGAATAACAATATGGACTGAAACTGATCTTGTTAAAAGTTGCTAATTATAAAAATATGGTTTGTTTGATTTATGTTAGCTTTCTTGTTTTAAATTAAAAAAAGCGTACAAAACCAATCTGTATTCCTAGTCTTGAGATTTATAGGTGGTCAAAGCTAGAATGTCTGGGAGGATGGTGAGGTGACCCTTATTTTTCTATTGTTGCTGAATGCGGGAGGGATCTCCAGGCTCCGCAAATTTCTCCCACTTTACAACCGCCCAGAGTAGAATCCTGCATCAGGTCGGGTAACCCGAATTTTACCCGAGCCCGACCCGATCCACGGTTTAGGTCGGGGGGGTTGACTTTAAATGTTTCAGTATTGGGTCGGTTTTGGATTGGGTTTTGACTCTTTCGAGTTGAGTTCGGGTTGCCTATTTTTCAAAAGAAAGTCCTGAGTATTTTTCAAATAAAAACGTTATATATTTAAATATTAATGAGTGTATACGTATTCATTTTTACACAAAACGATAAAATTGATAATACAGATTTAATTGTAGACTACTTTTCTATAATAGCATTAAACAATGGGTTAATTTTCTGTCACTTCGGTATCGGGTTTGACTATTTCGGGTTAGGGTCGGTTTTGGGTCGAAGTGTGTCTGGATTGTATATAACCCGACCCGTGCAGCACTCTAACCCAGAGAAAACATTTTACATAAACGTATATGACATGAGTGCAGCTTTATTTCAAAATCCGAGTATCGAACTCAAATCCTCCGCTAAGATCTCCAAACTCCAACCATATGGCCTGTTAAAAGCTTAATCCTTAATTGCATAGTGATGTAAATTTCCATCACTGTTTATTTAACTTTTAATAAATAAATCAACTTCTAAATCACCACTATATATATATAGAAATATTAATCTAGTAAATTTCCCGTGAATTATGTTGCTGAACAAAGTTAAAAATCTATCTTAAAATTTCTGGTGTCTAATATTTAATATATATATATATATAAAACACAATTGTAAAAGAAAAACACAATTGTAAAAGAAAAACACATGCAAAGAAGGGTTAAATTACCAACAGCGTACGGTTTTCTCAGGATGTCAACATTCCACGTACTAAGCGCTATTTATGCTTCTTTATTTCTGATGTTTCAAATATAATCGGAATGTCAGTAAATTTGGTGAGGAGACTAATGAATAAATGTGAAAAAGAATTCTCCAAATCATTCAGACTTAAACAATAGTAGGATTATGCTAATACAGATAATAATAATAATATTAAATTTTTCTTTCGGACTAGGATATATGAAAAATGTTTTTTTTCATGTTAAAACATTTACGTTTCAAAATCGTATAATTGATATTATAAGCAAATGATTATCTCTTAGTGATGAGTGAAGTATGCCATTTGATGTTAGCATTGTCATTAATGTTTCGATTACAATGGATATATTTGCGTATAAATATCAATATTCTAATGGTGTTGATACGGCACCGCTGATATTGCATTGGAAACATTTGCACTTTGATACTATTACGAATGATCGTTTTCTATTACGAAATCGATCTAAATTTTAAAACGTATATATATTAAAATTTAAAAAAGTGTATGCCATTGCGTGTCATCAAAACATTTAAAAACCGATCCAGGCGTGATAATAGATACAAACTAGCTTTTCAATACTACTTTTATATACAAAAGAACTGTGTTATTATGTAAAACATGCAATTGCATTTAGTGATGCATAATTTAACAGAAAAGGTGAAATCTATCTATGCCATTTTGAAGTAAAAAAATTACCAGTTTAAGAGTTAACCTAAGCATAACTCTTTTAAAAAATACTTTTTTCATTAATTTATTTATAAACAAAAGGCAATTAATAAGGGCTATTTGACAAGCTGTTTATAACAATTCATATATTTTATCAAATTATTTAAAACTAACTTTTACTACTAATAATCAACTGTGAATTACTATCGGAAACTAAACATTTTATTACAAAATTGTCAGATTTTAAATTATAAAATACCACATAGACCTTTTTTAACACTTGCAGTATTTCACTATTTAGACTAATGTACTTTCTAAAAAGAGACTTTTAAATTTATCACTAAGATTTATTAAATAAACATTTATATTTTAAATTTCAACGTATACCTTGTAGAAATCAACGCACTTGTCAGTTTTCTAATGCATTTATTATAATAAAATATTTTTTCTATACTTTATCTTTTAGAGAGTTTAAAAGATAATAGAATTTTGTTTTTGTAATTATAATCAATATTTTTCGTAGGAAAAATGATTTAAATACCAATGCATTTTTTCTGCTTTAATATTAAATCTAAGTTTTTTATTTTTATTTATTATTATTATTATTTTTTTTTTTTACGAAAATTCTAAATGTATTGTTCTTTTTTAGTGGGCTTTAACTATATAGTTTGCTATTCAGGATCGTTTCAGATTTAGAAAAATTCTAGATTTTCAGGAGATTTTAAATAAATTATCTTGAATTTTATCTTCCATATTTACTATTGTAAATATTTTAATTTAATTATTTGTTTTTACTTTTTGGGCTACTGCAATTATCCGTCACAATTACGAATATTTTCTCATTCACATTCAGTGTAATTTAGTGTTGTTAATTATTATATCAAGAAAAATATAGACATACATTTCAAAAATTCATACATTTTTTTTTGCATATTTTATGAAAAGTGAAATTATTTTAACGTGCATTATGATGAACAGCATGCAAAATGAACCAGCAATATATTATTCTCCATCAGAAAACCTCCTCTCCATCAGAGTTTGTTTTTTTTCAATAATCGTGCAGTTTTTTTAAATTTAATTTAGAATTTTTACTTGCCATAGTATTTATCAAGCTAATGATGATTTACAACATGCATCAGTACGAGTCAACTAAGATTATTCATCAAAACACTTTAAAATGAAAGAAAATAAGATACATTTGCTATTATTGACGATTTAAATATTAAAACAATTCCCAAAATATGAAATTACTTATAGTCATTAATCTGTTTTCAATATTACATAAGATGCATAGATATATAGTTATTAAAATTACGAGATATAGTTAATGTTTTATTATAAAAGGGTAAATTTTGTAGCACATAGTAGGGGAAACTGGGGATAATGAGAAGTGTTTTATATTTCATAACGTAGCAAGTGTAATTTATAAAAAACTCAGATTTTTATTTAGATTTTTTTATTTAGATTTTTTTACAGACAATTGCTGTAAAAGTTTTTTATTAATAGATAAAAGATGTTATTCAAATATTAATTTCTGAAAGAGAAATAGAATAATTTGTAAAAACGAAATCCTGTTCTATTAGACCCGGCTCGGGCGTCTAATGGGATGAATCTAACTGAACATCAATTGAACATAAGCATTTCTTAAATACGCGAAATTAATAATTACATGAGAATTACTTTAAATTTAATGAACAAAATCTTACTTTTAAAATTAAAGTTATTTTTTAATTTTATAAAACGTAATAAAGCAACTTAGTAACAATAGTAATAAAGTAACTGATTGTCTTTATTACAACGACAAGATTTTATTGGTATTAATTTTAACTGATATAAAAAATAAGGCCATTATTTTTCTTGCATATAAAATGCATCATTTAGCATAAAGATTACATGCAATGTTTATATATAATCACTTTCGTGATCCCCAGTCTGACATATCCCATTTGTCTCCATACCATTTTGAACTACATTTAGGCATATTGTAAATTAACTACGTATCACTAACACAAAACGAAGATTACAAGTGAATAACATTAATCATATATAATAATGCTTTAAAAAAAGAGTTAATAATTTATCAAAAAAATATTTATTATTTATAAAAAATCCTTCACATTTAGGCTTAAGAATATTTCACTGCTTACTTTCCAAACAGATAGTAAAGAAAAAATGCATGTGCTTGTGTAATGCTTATACTTATTATCTTGACAAAGTAGTTTCTTTAAGTAGATTTGTATAATTAAAATATTGTATATAAATTTTCCTGCAGCTATAAAGATCTTCTTTTATGTGAAAATACATTAATGAAATTATTAGAATAATAAATAGAGTTGTGGATGAAAATGTTTTCTTTGATTTTGTTATTTCAGGCAGCTTCTATCATAAATGATATAAATACCAGGATTATGCGATATTTAGAAACGAAGATATATGCAGGGAAAAATGAAATCTAAAACAAAAATCCAGTAAAAAGGTCTTTTAAATATAATTTTAAAATTTCTGAACGAATTTTTTGAAAAAAATTTCCAGTTAATCTTATTACCCCCCCCCCCCCCCCACCCTCATTGCATTATTTTCGTTCACAATTTCAAAACGTCGGACTTTTACAACAAAGCATGAAACTATAGACAGACCGATTCTTTCTTTTATTAATATAAATGACTAATTTTTCAAAAACCTCATTCATAATTCAACAATGTAATTTTAGGGTTCTTTACCTGAAAAGGAAAAAACGGAACCCTTAAAGTCTCGCTTTGGAAATCCCAGTTATGGAAAATCACGTAATAAATCAAAATGGAGTTATAAATTAATGATTTTCGGATTTTTTCCTATACATGTGCTATAAGACCTTTCTTCGTGCCAAATTTCACGGTTCTATGTCTACCGAAAGTATTCTATAGGTTTTGAGAGTAAAACCTATAGGATATTTCAAGTTCATCTAAAACCTTAAAATTTGAAAGAAAAGTCTTCACATGTAAAGGAAAAAATCCGAAAATTATTTCATTTATAAATCTACGTCGATTTATTACGTGACAAACACATGAGTTCCCATAATCGGGAATACTAATAATAACATGTATATGTATATGTGTTTATATACATGTAAATTAGTGCTTTTCGGTGTTTTATTTATTTATTTATTTTACATGTGCTATAAGGTTTTTTTTTTTTTGTGCCAAATTTCAAGGTTCTAGGTCAACCGGAAGTACACTATATGTTTTACTCCCAAAACCTACACTGTAATTCCGGTTGGCCTAGAACCGTAAAATTTGGCATAAAGGAAGTTATCATAGCACATTAAAAGAAAAAAAAATCCGAAAGATATTAATCTATAAATATATGTTGATTTATTACGTGCCCAACTAATGAATTTCCGTAATCGTTACTAACGCCACCTTGACGCATTGTAACTGAATTATTTGTAACGGTAATATAACATAACAATACGGAACTATCAGTGTAAATCCTACTTGCAGTTGTCCTGCTTTTTTTTACATTGCCACGGGACTTTTTTTCAGAAATGACACCATGTTCTCAGGTAATTGAAAACAATATGCAATTCTGTCGTTCATATTAAAATTTTATTATTACTATTGACAATTTAAATAGATAAACAGTTTTAAAGAGCAAACATACTCATAATCATGAATGAATGCGTTTTTGAAAATTAAATAAGATGCTTGTATTTTAAGAACACGGTATCTAGCTAATATCTCGTTATAAAAGAGTAAACTTTCTAGCACATAGTAGATAAGTTTTCAGAAGTGCACTTTCTTCAAGTAGATTTGCGCAATTCAAATATTACATCCAACTTTTCCTGCAGCTATAAAGTCCTTCCTTTATGAGAAAATGCATTCACGAAATAACTAGATTAGAGTAATGAATAGAGATGCGAATGAAAATGGCTTTCTATGCGTGATTCTGCCAGACAGTTTCTATCACATTAAGAACCTCTTTCGAAGCTACTTTCTTACATTTATAGATTAATTTATTGAAACTGATAAGAAAATGAGGTAAAATAAATGAGAGAGAGAGAGAGAGAGAGTTGAGTTTTTGTCGAATTCTTTTTTCTGTATTGGATTTACCAAAATATCTTAAGGGGTCACAGAACTGTTAAATCTTCAGGCAATTCGATTGTTTGAACTATATATATATATATATATAGGTATGTATGTATATAATCTATGTGTTTATATCTATTTTAACTGCGACCGATGGATATAATATATGTTTTAATATAAAATGTCTTAACGGTTAAATTAACCTTATTCGATAGCTACAATATTTGAACATGTGCAACTCGGAATAGTGTTAAACCTTTTGTAATTATATAGGGTAATTATATAGGGTAACTTTTATAATTATATAGGGTAACTTTTGTAATTATATAGGTATTTCAAAGCTTTTTTTGTTATTCAATGTTCAATTTTTTCTTTTATTAATCTTATTCCGCAGTCGATCGGGCAGAGAGCGATGAAATTTTTAGCTTAAAGTTAGTGTCTCAATAGAAATCGACTGCTCTTTGCTTATATTTGTAAATCATCTGCTCTTGAAGACGTGATTTACAATATAAGCTTTCATCTGTGAATATACTCTTGTTTTTTCATTTGAATTTTACATATTTCATTTAATAGTACTACATAATTTAACTTGAATTTTACCTCTGCTATTTATTATAGTGATTTCATAATATTTGGTCAATATCTTATGTTTCAATGGTTTAATTGTACAGAAAGTTAACATATATATATATACATATGATTACCCATCAATGTATGAAATTAGACTTTCCAAGAATTCATATCAGATGCATAAATTTGAACAATAACAAATAACAAAAACAGAAATATTCAGAAACACAAAAGTAACAAATCAATATTACAAGTCGACTAAATCAGCCTTCGTTCATCAGTGGATATAAACGGATTTTAAAATTCATATATTTTAAGGCATTTCAAATTTTCATATTTCATAATTTTCATTAGGGTGTTCCAAAATTCGACCAACAAATTAAGAGGGGTGTTAGAAGACATCAAGAGGATGAAAATTTACGATAGACCATGAGGTCGCAAATCATGTTTAGAGGGAGAAAATCGAAAAATATTTATAAAGGGTATGACGTCGAGTGGAACAATAAGGGCCAATAATAAATAGAAAAAAAAAACATTTATTTGACGTAAAGCATGATTACAATGCATTATAGTTTAACGTCAGAAAGGAGACGATGAGACATTTTTATAGGAATATGCTTTAACGTATCCGGCAATCCTTCGTCCGTCGGTGTCGGCTGTGAAATGACCTTCCTGGCCGCAACTTCGAACAATTTCTATAAAAATGTCTCGTCGCTTCCTTTCTGACGTTGAACTGCAATGCATTGTAATCATGCTTGACGTCATATAAATGTTTTTCTACTTATTATTGACCCTTTTTGTTCCATTCGACGTCACACCCTTCATAACTATTTTTGTGATTTTCTCCCACTAAACGCGTGGTTTGCGTCGCCATGTTCTACAGTAAGTTTTCATCCTCTTGATTTCATCTATCACCCCTCTTAATTTGTCGGTCGCATTTTGGAACACCCTGTATATATGAAAGAGTAAAATGCTGTAAACATTCGACAATTCCTGTGATCCATAAAAAAATTCTGCAACTGCGCACAACTGTTATTGCTCAAATTGTGTCAGGTGCTCTCTTTAAACAGTGATTATAAAATATTTTAAAATGTTCTACATCAAAATGTGTCTTAATTTTTATTTTTTTAATTGTGTAAGGTATTTATTTAAATACTCAATATCTTTGCAACAAATTTCGATTATATTTATATTTTTGAATGAACTAAAATTTGCTACTTTTTCAATTAAACAAAAGTATTATGCATAGACAAACTCTCATTATTTATTTATTTATTTTACGGTAAAAAAAAAAAAAAAAAAAAAAAAAAAAAAAAAACATGCGCAACTTTCAACTTAAAAAAAAGAAAAGAAAATAAAGTAGACATTTTGAGAAAATGTATTAAATTTTATATTCAGAATGTGGCTATAACATTTGAAGTGTGTTTATAAGGCAAAATTTATCTGAAAATATGTTCTGAACATTCGATAGTTCCTGTGATCCATATAAAAATACTTGCAACTGCGTACATCCTTTTGGCACTACCATCAGGGGTCATAGTATATAGGAAACATTTTATTGTTCCTACCACTATTTTGGAAGAAATTATGTTGGGATATATGTCTACAGCATACGGTAAAGAAATTTATGATGAATATTATCGATTAGGAATACTGGTATGAACGATAATTTTTTTCCTATATACTATGACCCCTGTACCATGTGATCTGCCATGTAGACAACTCAACTGCATAAAAAATGTCCAAGCCAGGATTTGAGTTCGAAACCTCAAGCTTAATGTGTCAACTTTCTACCAGTTGAGTCCTCTATATATGTTGCAAGTTGAATATTTTCCAAGAATAAGGCGCAGATAAAGTAATTCCATTAAACGATGGAAATTAAGATACACTTCTTTTATTTTAACACAATCATACTAATTGGTAAAGGTATCAAAGAAGTTGAAATTTTTCCAACTGAGTGAAAAAGTGTCAAGGCTGGAAATCGAACGAAGAATCTTTGGCTTAAATTGCCAATGTTCTTCCAATTGTGCTACCTGGAACGAATTGGAAAATTTTCAACTTGAATGATAATCTTTACTAATCAGTATGATTGTGTATGAATAATAAAGTGTATCTATGTTTGAGTTTGGGTGAATTACACCCACTAGTGTCGTTCAGAATAATCCATTTCATAGATCATCGACGCGCCATAGATACAACTACAGTACTGGGCACTTTTTATTTCAATAAAATTGTAATATTCTTTTGAAACATATTAAATAAATTCATAAATAATCTTAAAATGAAACATAAGTACTTGGAAATATGTACATTATTAAGAGTAAATGGTTTGAAAGCATTTTAATATATTTTTATCAAGATTTTAATTTACTTTTGTTTCCCAACACAGTATAAGCTATGTTGAGCATTTTAATGATGTAAATAAACATTTAAGTAAACACTATACTTTGAGGTTGTTTCGCTATTTCTTAGAATTAAGAGTTCTGCGAAATTTTTAAGATACCTAGAAACTTTCAAAGAATGTCTCTCGTTATAAACTACCAATTAATGTAAAGAAACGTTAGCTGAATATTCTTGAAGACAAATATTTAGGTGATTTTTAATAATAAGGTATTCCACCGATGTGTAATTCAGACACATCTAATTATCCATACATAACGATCTAAATGGCAACTGGCTCATTTTTCTAAATCAGTGGAACGTTGAAATTCTGAAAATTCTTGCTTGGATTAAAATTTAAACCTGAGAACGGTAGCGTGAAAATGTGTACATTTTCAGAAGTAACTAATTTCAAACTTTTTCAATCTATCTTATTAAAGATTTTAATTATCTCTGGTTTCTCAACACAGTTTAAAACATGTAGAACAATTTAATTATCTAAATAAACATTTAAGAAAACCGTACACTTCGAGGTTATTTTGCTGTTTCTCAGAATGAAAAGTTGTGCGAAAGTTTTAAGATACCAAGAAACTTTCCAGGAATGTGTCTCGTTATAAACTACCAATTAATGTACAGAAGTGTTAGCTGAATCTCTTTAAGACAGATATTTGGATGATGTTTTAAACAGAAGGTATTCAGCCGATGTGTAATTCAGACTCCCCCCCCCCCTCCCTAATTATCCATACATAACCGTGTAAGTGATAGTCGGCCGATTTTTCTAAATCAGTGTAACGTTAAAATTCTGAAAATTCTTCCTTGGAATATAATTTAATAGAGAAAACAATAGTGTGAAAATACGTTCATTTTGAGAAGTACGTATTTTAAAATCTTTTGGGACTATTTTAATAAAGCTTTGAATATGTTCTTGTTTTGCAGCACAGTATAAATGACATGGAACAATTTAATGATCTAGGTAAATCAATACACATATATAAAATTGTAATGTATGTGATTTTCAGAAAAACACTCATTTCTAACTTCATTGGATTATTTAAATTTATTGGACATATAATCAAAAATAACATATAAAAACTTGCTGTCTGCCTGTTTGATTGACAAGAATAGACTCGCATAACAAACGCTACATTTATAAGGGACAGATACAGCATATTTCTAGCTATAATCTGCATTTTGTCGCATTATGTTACCTAAGATAGTTTTAGAGAAAACCGAGTAAAACCAGGATAATTCATCGATCAATCAATAATTTAACTCTAAAAGAACTCGAAAACTCAAGAACTAATTAATCAATTTTACGTAGATTGACAGGTATAATGATGATTTATGAATAATACGTAATAATTACATTTTAGCTTGTGCCTTATACATTTTAATATTAAAACTCGATTGATGAGTATTAAAAAGGTTTGATCTTATATCATATATAATTTAATAAATAAAAATGAGGTAAAACCCATATATACTGCTAAATGATGAATTACATTACAGACATAAAATTACATTAAAACAAAAATCAACAGTTTCAGACTACATTCAAAGCCATCTTCAGGATATCAAGTCAATCATAACTAAAATGTTCCCAACTACACTACGATTGAGAACTCAAGACATGAACCTTGACCAATCAGTATCGATATAATTGAACAATTTAACGTCAGCTGACACCATTTATTAGTCTGAACAGTTACTAAGTTCCAAATGGAATGAATAATTCTAAAAATCCAAAGGGGTGAAAAGCAATCTTGAAAATAAAAAATCTCGAAACTGTAAAATCCGTCCTCTCATTTTTATCAATTGAAAAAAATGTTAGTCATGTCTTCAACAAATACAACCAAATTCTGGAAATATTATATGACGTATTATCGTTGCACGCCCCCATCCATTCGTTCAGATTTCGCTAGATTCCCTTATTAAACATCTATGCACTATAGTACAAGGTTCAATAACCTTAGAATTTTCAAAATCAATTCTACAACCAGTATCATCCGCATAAAATACAGAAAGGTTCGCTTATGATTTTTAATGCCACTGCGATGTTCATTCAAAAATTCCAGTTTTTTTTTTTTTTTTTTTTTTTTTTTTTTTTTTTGTCATACCGATACAAAATTTCGTGCAACCGCTGCCCATGTATATATATACAATAGTAAAAAAATTTCAAATGCAAAAATGTTTTCATAATTTTCATATAACGTACATTGTAAATATGACTCCTTACTTGTAATTAAAAAAAATATGTAATTAGTATTATAGATATTTTTAAAATGTAGAATAAAATAATTAATTTTTTTTTCAAACACCCCAATAATTTTATAAGCTACAAACGCAATACAACGGGTTGCAACGCAGCAAGTATTTAAAGCGAAAACTACATACTCCAAGTTGTTTTGCTAGTTCTCAGAATTAAGATTTGTACGAAACTTTCATGATACCTTGAAATTTCCCAGAGATATCTCTCGTTACAAATTACCAATTAATGTTAAGAAGCGTTATCTGAATACTCTCGAAGACAAATTTTTGAGTGATGTTGGAAACATAAGATATTGTCTATATGTAATTTAGATACAGCTATTTAACAATACATAATGTTGTAAATGGTAAGGAGCCAATTTTTCTAAATAAGTGAAACATTGAAATTCTAAAAATTCTTTCTAGGAATAGAATTTAATACATAAAACAATAGAAGGAATTAACGTCTATTAATTACAAACTTATATATTAGAAAATAAAAACTTCTATATGTAAACGCATTTTACTTGTCTGATAGAATTTCAGAATAATAAATTCTAGCATTAAATCAGACATACATTACTAAATTAAAACATATTTTTAATCTAGCAGATAGTAGCAAGATTGATACTAATTCAAGCAAGATCATCTTTTAGCTATTTTTACAACACAAATTTATTGCGAATGGTCATATCGGTTAAGAAATATATGGAACATTCAGAGCTAAAATGAATCAAGTCCAAAATTGTAAAAAAAAAAAAAAATGTGTTGCGGATAAATGTCTGTTAATGGTGTATATTTTCAGAGCCCTAGTGGACCAAGTCCCATTTTCACTGTGTCGTATTCATTTGATCGACCTCATGTAAAACAAGCTGGAAATTGTATGTCAAACGTGACAAATGAGGTGCGTTCGTACTGTAGCTAGCTATATAAATATTTAGATCTTGATGATTTTTAATTCTGTGAAATGAATGATATCCTCTGCAGATTAATTTCTGTAATAGAATAAGTATCTAGGTCGCTTGATTATTAAACTTCGGAAGCTCCTATAACAAGAAAGCACCGATTTAAAAAAAAATTCAAATTTCTTAATAAATATTTTTATTAATATCTCCTAAAGTTTTGATTCGATTTTCATAAAATTTGAAATGTCTCGACAAAATTCTGCAAAGATAATATATCTTAAATTTCAAACCATTCGGTTGGGTAGTTTTTGCGTTGTTATATGCGGACGGACGGACCAAGCGACGACAATAGGTGCTACGTATTTATATAATTACGAACGCACCTAAAAAATCAGTTCCAAAGTGGATCAAATCCAGTAAATTCTGATTAAATTTGAATTGCTACCTTAATTATTGTTTTTTCACTTTCCAAACTAGACCTATATTTAATTTAGTCTTCATACTATAACAATAAAAAAGAAATTATCCTCTAAATCACTTTACGATTGAACTGGTGTTAATAAACTTTAACCTTGATTTTCTCAAAACTATAATTTATGGACTTATCCACTTTAGGTTTAAACACATCATATGTGTTTTTTTTTTTGTTCTTCGAAAAAAAAAACTGAGTATTAGAATACTACAAAGACATAATATATTATTAAAAGGCTTTAAAAAAAAGTTGTGATAAAAATTTTTGTATATAAAAGTATGCAGAAAACTGCTTTCAATAATTCTGAATATAATTATAAAAATAATATCTGAATAATTTTAAAATTCAGATTTATTTTTACCTAATAAATATAAAAATTATCAAAATATGTCTTGAATTAATTGATAGCCTTCAATAAATGATAATTGTTTAGACTTAAGCAAGACATATTATACATTTTTAACCAACTTTCAATGAAAGAGGTTATACAATTTTTTTGCGTATTTTTTTCCTATGTGTGTCTACGCATAACTCTTCAATTGGTGGTATGATTTTCATACTTTTGTTTTTGTTTTTGGAGAGATCTCAGTTTTCAGATGGTCCCGCTTCAATAGCATTAAGATAAAACATTAGGCGTTTTTATAATATCTGCTTTAATGTCTTTTTTTTGTCTTTATTTAACTTTCGTAAATATTGAACAATCGTTACGAAATTTTAACATGGCGTAAAGCTACACAGCAATCCTTCATGTTCTTAAAATAGTCGTCGAATCGGGTACAGTTTTGTTTTACACCTAAAACTTTTAATATATCATCGCCTACTGCGTTTCAAAATAAGTGATATTGACGAAATTAAGACTTAAATTGAATGTGGATTTTGGGTAATTTTACATGAACGCGCGGTTTGGGTCATGTCGAGTAGTCAATAAATGTTTTCCATGAGGGTCGAGTTGATTCTAATTGTTTTGTAGGATTGTTTTTTGATGATTGTGGATGGAATTTTGTGACCCCTTTTTTGAAAGATTTCCACAACATTAATTAGGATGAAATAAATATATGTTAGAATATAGATGAGTTTATATATGAGATGGGAGGGCGCCGGTGTATGTTTCAACATAAATGCTAAAATTTATATTAGAAACATAATTACATGGGATTTTTTAAAATAATTGCATTAAAATATAAATTAATGTATTAAATTATGTGGTTCAAGTGCGTCAGGTACGAGTTCAAGTAGGGTTTTGGGTTGGCTTGAAATAGAATCCTTGGGTTCAGATTAGGTAACTCGACCCATTCAGGACTCTAATGGGGATAACAATACATGACTGCCAGAAAATGACAGAGATAATAAATAATCCCTTGAAGTCGGTTTCATCTTTTTTGGAAAATTTCTTGTTTCTAATTTAAAAAAAATTAATTAAAATAAAAATTGAAATTTATTTAAAAAGTAGTTTTAATAAGTATTTAGAAAAACATTATATTAATTCAGATTTTTTTTTCTCTTTTATTCTATATTCTCATTTTTATTACGCATATAACAGTTAGAAAATATTGAAATAATATGTTTCATGTTACAAAAATTTAAAGAGTATAAGAGTGAAAAAACTCAGCCATCTGCTTAATTTGCACCTGTCTATGAAAACAAGAAAATATTAAGACATTTTCCACTCTTCTTGTAAAAAAATATTAAGAGAATGATTATGCTGTCATTAAAGGAATACAAATTTTAGTCATAAAAGGAAGAAATAAAACTTGTAGTGGCAATTTTTATAATATTATTTTGTCTCGTGAAGTATAAATTATAAAATTTGTGCAGATAAAATAATTCAGTAAAGTATTTTTGATACTTGTAACACTTTTTTTTCATCCTGGTCGCAAATCATTCATACGTATAATAATATAAAAGTCTTTCTTCATTATGTCGATTATTTAATTATTCATTTTGTATGTCGCTGTGAACATGACTGATGTGTTTCAGGCAAGCCATTACTCAATTCTTTACCAAAACTTATTTCATATTTAAAAAACTGAAATATTTACATTTAAAATATTGACTAAAGATTGAGCTAATTCCATCTTCATTGTTAAACAACAGACAGTGCAAAATACTTTTGTCAAAGCTGCCCTTTATAATAAAAAGCTGCCCAAATAAGCCTTCTGCTTGAACAGAAATTAAAGCGGCTGATTGTTACCGGACGATTTCTTTCAAATTTTAGTTTCGTGGAATACATGGGTAATTTCAATCTAGATTTCCTACCCCAAACGTAACTTTTGTGTTTAAATTAAATTATTAAATAACTGAATCAGGGTTTCCCAAACAATGATATATGTATCAGCTATGATATATGTATCGTGAACCTTAAGATACTGGTAGGATACCGCAATTCTATTCTTTATGTAGAAAATTATTATAGAACTGAAAACCGACTATCATAGATTCCGAGACCACGATCTACATGGCTAGTATATCAATACATGCTACTAACAAGGAAGGTCTCCATAATCGCATACACAGAAAAATTTGAAAAAATACAGAATGAGGATATATACGTCTATAAATTTTTTTTCTGCGGAACCTCGATATAACGTCCATAAAAAAATTATTAAAATTTCGTTTATTTGGCGATTTATCACCGGTTGGCGACGGAATTAAATTTAAAGTAATACGATTTTATAACAAATACTCTTTAGGGCAGGGGTGCAAAAATTTAGGCGCCAATCGGCCGATTCCCACCACTAAATTTTTAGTATTCTTCTCCTAATAAGAATACTGATAAAATTTAGGCAAAATATACTAATAAAATTTGACAAAGAATTCTAATAAAATTTAGTGGTGGGAATCAGCCCATTGACACCTAGATTTTTGCAACCCTGCTTAAAAATAAAACTTTTTCATGGTTTACTTGTTTATGTAAGTTTAACTTACATAATAAATAAATTTTTATAACTATAATTTTATATGACATTTATATGTATATATAATGAAATTTAAAGATCGTAGTTTACGATTTAAAACAAAATTTAAATTGATTCAAATTGTTTCCAGCTCAAAAAGAAACCCGATTCTGAACATTGTCAATTGAAGGAAAAAGTATTGTTGCTATGGAAACAACGACTTCTTCGATATGGAAATATATAACGAATACTTTTGTCATCGGACTTTTCTTTTTAAAATACATTTAGAAAATACTTATATAACCGGAGAAGCCGATTAAATTAGTAAAAATCGTGGATTGGGTGATAAAACAATAGCAAACTTTCATTCAATCGCTAATAAATAGATTTCAAAAAATCGTGAATAATTTATTTAATCTGATTTAAAGAATATTTTTAATTAATATTACTGCAATCGTACAGTGTTGAAAATGATGAACGCAAAATGCAAACGATTCTGAACAAGAGGGTATTGTATCATGAGCCCTAGAATTAACCCATTCGTATAATTTTTCATGACTATTTTACGCTTTAAAATTTTACAAAAATCTCATAGACATATTTGGAAATTTAAAAAAGCATTGTTGAAAATACAAAACTTATGCAAAAAATAATAAACTTTAATCGTTTAAATTTAAATTCATTAGGTATTGCGCATTCAAATAATCATTTTACAAGCAATTTGAAAATGCATTAAACCGTTTGTGGTTGGCGAGGAAAACATGTTGCTAGCCAAATCGTGTCTTTTTGCGCCAAATACGCGAAAGTATTTTATTTTTTTTGCAGATTTTCTATTGGGATTCCGCAGCTAAATTTCACTGTTCTTTTATTACATACATGAGTAGCTTTACCAGCATTTTTTTCAAAATTTTCTGAGTATGCGCTTTAAGGAGACCTTCCTTGTAAGGGACGCGTTTAATGGATTTATCCTCAAAAGTTATAGTTAATAAATTATCATAAAATATATTGAATGAAGGATATTTTTATGGTTAAAAATCGGGTATTTATTTGTTACAGGGTCTTTGGTGAGATAGAAAAATTGACATCTGCAAGAGAAGGAAAATTTTCATAGATATTTTCTAGGAATCCATTCACTAATTCGGAAACGCTATATTTATAACTCATAAAAATTTCAGCGAGTTTGGACAAAAAGAACTAGTTTGTTTTTAATATTATATGACCTGAATGTGAAAAAAAATCGAAAAGAAAACACAGCCCTTTTACACATAAATATCACTATTTTTTCACGAATTTTTTACACAGGCTCCAGAAACGTTATATTTATGATTCATAAAACTTGAATAGATTGGGCAATGATAACTATTTTTTTATTAAATGACTCGATGTAAAAAAAAAAAAGTGAAGAGAAAATATACGTGTTTACGCTGCCAAAGAAACTGGGTTTCTCAACATTATGCTCGTTTGGAAAGATTTTCGTTAACACTCATTTTAGGTATATTTAAGGTCGTTATCGCGGGACCAGCCAACGCCGAGCGGTTCAGCTAGTAATATAGAAATAATTGGCAAGAGTCCTTTGCTATTTGCATAGTTTCTATAATTAAAGTTACGGCGCACACTATATAAAAATATCCTTTATATTAGAAAAAGTAAACAACCACGTTCACAAAACTACTATTGCTTTTTTGACCTATTTCTAGAAACACAAAAGAACAAATATACACATAATACATGTATGTGTGTATGTGTCGCTGAATTTTAAAGTCAATGAAACAAAAGATTTTATACCTAACAATATCTAAAA
This sequence comes from Maratus michaelseni, assembly GCA_963931845.1. Taxonomy (NCBI): domain Eukaryota; kingdom Metazoa; phylum Arthropoda; class Arachnida; order Araneae; family Salticidae; genus Maratus; species Maratus michaelseni. Next base: position 282,745,948 of record OZ007594.1, on the reverse strand, counting down.
TACATTTTCCCCAAAAATTTAAGTAACATTTATTTACCTTAAAATGAAAAAAAAAAAACTTTTAATATACATATCTCACACTATGAAGAATATAAAAATATAATATATAAGAAATATAAATCTTATTATTAATTATTAGAAATCATTAATTATTAGAAATTAAATATAATTACCAAAAAACGGTCAAGAAATATTTTGAATAAATTTTAACGTTTTGATAATCTTATTTAAAAGGTCTTTTATCTTCACACTTGAAAATATTCACGAATATTTTTAAAATATAAATATTTAATTTGCTGAATTAAGATTGAATCAAATAAAAACTGAATTTAATGCATGAGATCGGTAAAAACTGATTTAAAAAAATTGTTCCTTAAAATACAGGAAAAAAAGAAGAATTTGCAGCAGCTGCAAACGGAAAATTGTTTTAAATATTAAAAGAGTTCAAACATAAAAAAATATATATATATACATATATATATATATATTTCACGAAAAAAAAATATTAAAAAATAAATCAATTCTATAATGGTAATTAACGAATGGTAGAAAATAGTGCGTGCAAATCATTGTATAACTTTATTTTTCTGGATACAGGAACAGTTTCCTGCTTAAAAAAATATTTTTATAATACGAAAGAAAAATGTTGTAAGAATCAAAGAAGATATAATCGAGCGTTTTACAGTTCTGGTAATTAAAATGTGTGTTGATTTTTAATAACTTTTTGTTTTTTAACCTTTTAAAAATTAAACCAGGCAATTTCAGAGATATTAATACAAATTCTTACGCACAGTTGAAAAGTATTACTGAAATAAAACAAAAATTCTGTATCAGTTCTCAGATAATTAATTTTTTATTTAATTCAAGATTAAACTTTGAAATTTCCTTCGAAAATTATTAATTCTATACTTAAGCTTGCTTTAATTTTTGAAGAAAAAAATCTCACTTAGTAAAAAAATAATTTTTTTTTCCACTTTTTCACATGATCATCAAATTCAGGTGAATTTTAATTCATTTAATGAATTAAGTTATTATCATTACGTCTAATTATGATTTTCTATGACTGTGGGTTTAATGGTTTATGGACATTGAATAATGGTATTTTTTTAATGGTTATCTATCCCTTATTTAAACTCAGATTTCTAGAACTAAATAAGGGGGACATTACGGTTTAAAAATACTGGCATGGACATAAGACATTAAGCCAATGCTCGTGTAAAACCAGAATTAGGTGTAGAAGCACATTCCTTTCTCAAACACCTTTTTATAGCGCACCAAGTTTTTTTATGAATAGAAGAATGAGTGTTTCAGAATTGATCATCACAATACCACGCGGGAGTTTTTCCGAAAAAATAGTTTTTGTTTATTTTCAGAGAGATTTTCTTTTAAGAAAATGAATGAAACTATGAATGAAAATTAAACTATAACAGTCGAAATTTAAAATTTCATGTTTATACAAGAAACAGTTTTAGCTGTGTGCAAAATTTTACATGAAATTTTAAATTAGTCTTTCGTACTACACTGAAAATAAAAATTGTTGATTTTACAGTATAATACTAACACCCCAGCGCCAGCTGCCAGTATTATATCGTAAAATCAACATTAATAAACAGTAAAATAAGCAGTAATACACTACCGCGCATGCGCGGCAGTGTATTACTGCTTATTTTACTGTTTATTACTGTTAATTTTATGGTATAATACTAGTAGCTGGAGTGCTAGTATTATACTGTAAAATCAACATTTTCTTTGCAGTGTATCCTGTATAACATATTTGAATTTTACGGACTACACATAATTCTTAATACAGACATTGTACCCCATACATCTATATTATAATTCAAAAGGATATCCGTGAGTATCGATGACGTCATATATGATGGCAACAACTGTTCAATAAATTTATCTTCTTCTGCAATTTACTTCTAAACATTGCATAATTTCGATTTTTTTACCGTCGAACAGAGAAAAAAAAAGTATTTTTCAAATTCAATTTGTTTGAAATTTTTTCTCAATTTATTGTTGTTTTAGGAATTTTAAAATAATTTTCAAGCATAATTAAAAAAAAATCTACTTCTATCGCGGGTAGTTAGATTTCAAAAGATTAACCCATTTACATTTAAAACAATATACATAGTTCACCATTTTCTCCGGCTAATATCCCATAATGAAATTAAAACTTCATCAATCAATAAATAACATAATATAAATAAAACAGAAATTTAACAGACATGTAATCCAATTACTCGCTTAAACCCATGAAATTATCAGAATGTAAAAGGCTGATGTAAGTAGTGAAATCTTCGGCGCTTTTTCCGGCTATTAACTACTGGCATGTACGCGAAAATATCCCTTTTCAAAACTTTATTTCAAAGCTTTAAATTATACATACTTGATATTTTTTTTATATAAAATGCTTTTTTGTGTTGTTAGCGGGCAATCTGTCTCTCTCTCTCGGAATATATATATATATATATATATACAGTGTGTCCCAAAAAGAAGTACCCATTTTTAAAAATGAATAAGAAACAAACGAATAGAGTTATTAAAAGAATTCTTGCAGGAAACGGATATGTGAAGTCTGGAATTTTATTTAGAGTATTTTATTATGTTAGTTCAAATTCTTACCGACAGATGGCGCTGTGGCTACCGCATTCATCAGCAATAGTTGAAAATTAAATGACAATACTTTCAATATGTCCTCCATTCATCACAATAACATGTCGGAGTCTTAGAATGAAATTAGCACACACCTTCTGCAACGTCTGTACGGAAATGGCTGTACACTCTTGAGTGGTTAATCGCTGGAGCTCAGCTAGCGAAGTGGAATTTTGGCAGTAAACTACATCCTTCAGATGGCCCCAAAGAAAAAAATCACACGGATTTAAATCTGGTGAGTAAGGTGGCCAATTCATACCCTTGCCGGTTAATTTCAGGTAATTATCGGTGCTGTAGCGCCATCTGTCGGTAAGATTTTAAACTATCATAATAAAGTGTTATAAACAAAATTCCAGACTTCACACATCCGTTTCCTGCAAGAATTTTTTAAATAACTCTATTCGTTTGTTTCTTATTCATTTTTAAAAATAGGTACTCCTTTTTGGGACACCCTGTATATTAAATGTAAACAATCTATTGAATATTTCAATTTTAAAAGAATGGCTTTCATCTATATTCTTCAACCCGGGGTGCCCGAGTTGGATCTCCTAGCACGGAATAATAGAAAACAATGAAAGAAGGATAGTATAAAACTTATAATATTTATCTAGAACAGAGGTTCTTGTACTCTTATTCACCACGAACCCTATTTCGTGCTCTATCAATTCTCGTGTAAACTTTTTCGTGTTCGACAAACATGTCTTACAGGAAAACACGATACATTAACAATGAAAATAATTATGATTCAGTTACTCTTGCATGAATAAATTCAGTTACACAGAAAAAAAATGCTCAATTGAGAATCGCATCCTAAAACCCAATATTTCAGTTTAAGAAAACTGATTAATGCATTATAAAAACTATTCGGAAATGTTCCCTAAAATCAGCGACAGCAAAAGAAACTATAGTTTTATAAATTCTTCTTAACGTCTCCAAAATTTATTGGTTTCTGAGGTCTCTGAAAATAAAAATTGGTTTTCGGAATCGTAAGTAACTCGGAAGAGGTTATCGTATATTTTCGTTCGCGATCGGTTATCGAATATTACACTTTCGTAGATTACGAAACATTTGCCTTTTATTCACAGTACAAAACTTAACTGGAAAAAAACACGAAATTATAATTTTTCCAATTGTTTGCCTAAAACGTATTTAGTATATTCTAGCGAAGTTCCGTAAAGATCCGATGATTATAAATATGCAAAAAGGGTTTTTACTGCCTCCATTTCCCTCTAAATGTATGATAGCAGTTTCAATCTTAAAATTTACTTTTCACAGTGTTTTTTTTTTTTTTTTTTTTTTTTTTTTTTTTTAATATATGAATAAAATCAAAATGTATAAACTTCAAAATATAGTTTAAAATATATTTAAAAATATTCTTTAATTATATTCGGGGTTTTTTAGTCGATCCCTAGAATGTATTTCATAAAACAAAAGGATCGGATTTTGCTTAATTAAAAAAGTTCATTAAAAAAACTTAATTTTATTTACATAGTCAGGGCCGGACAAATGTGGTCACCAGGTCGCCGTTGGTGACCTAGTATTTTTATTTTATTTTATTTTTATGTTTATTTTTTTTTATCCGGCGGCACAAATTATTTAATCTGTCCAGTTTTTTTTGTTTGTTTGAGAATAACATTTTTTTTAAATAAAAATTAAATTAAGAAAGGACCACAAACGGAATTTTTTCTCTTTCCCACCCCTGTTAGTGTGAGACAAGCAGCGATATTTCTCTTCTCTCGTACGTTTAATAGAAGAACCAAGTATAAGGAACATTTTCCATCTCATGCACAAAAAACGCAATTCATTTCCGCTCTAGCCAGCTAGCATGTCAAGCTATTAGAATGTGGGGGGGGTAAGGGAAGGGGAATGTTTCAATAAAACCTGAAGGAATAGTGTTAATCCAGCATTTGTGGCACCTAAAATAGGATACAATGCGAAAAAATGCACATTATCAGTTATAGATTTTTTTAGCACTCAATTACCTGGACATTTGAAGCATTTCCCGGACATGCCGGCTAATTCAGCCTTTACAGTATTTCTTTTTTTACCAGAGATGTATATTTTTAATTTTCAATGCGAACCTTAGTTTATATTATTTTAAATTTTATGTTATTCTGTACTATGTAATTAATAATTCTAAACTGTGTTTGTTATTATTTTTTTCTTAATAAATTCTTTAAAAAATGTTTGCCTTTTTGGAAAACCAATGATGACCGAGGGGGTGGGGGGTTAATTATTTTTACTGGCGACTGGAATTTTTTGCTACCAGATTTTATCAAATTTGTAAATCCCTATACGTAGTAATGTTTGCTGTATTTTTACGTACGCATGACATTTTATTTATTTATTTTTTTAATTAAATAAATTTGCTTATTGGAAATCTGATCGCTACCCTAATAGAAAATTTGACAGATGGCAATGTGCCTAAATTTTGTAACTTGTATTTCTTAATTTCCACTTTGCTCAACGCACTTCTAAAGCAAGCATGAAAAAAAATGTTTAAAAACGTGCAAAATTACAGGAGAAGGTAAGCTTTAAATTTTTTTTAATAAAAAACAAATAATAATAATTTTAAATTTTACCACAAGAACTACATTTTTTCTTCATTAAAATATTTTATTTCATAACACCATTTAATATGTGGAAATAATATTTTAAAATACTGAAGTAATGAACAATGTTCAAAGTGTACTGAATCATCTTAAAAGCATTTCAAGGTTGGTGGTATGTTTATGAAACCACTTAAATTTTATTTCCTAAAGGCCACAATGACACCAGAATTTTTGTGTAAAATTTACCGATTATTATATATTTGAAATGTAGGTTTTTCTTATTTCAAAATAAATTTCTTCATAAATTCCAGTGTCACTCATTAATTTCAGCATTTTAGCAATGGAAGTGTTTTGACCCTGAAAGGGTTAAAACAGCAGTTAACAGCAATGTTAAACATTTTTTTTTCTGTGCGCGGGAAAATTTTTCGCTTCAAAAAAGATTTTAATTAAAGAAAGAAGGGATTATAACAACTATAGAAGCGGTACTGAAAATTTTTAATTATCTCTAATTCTCATTTCAGTTTTTTTCATTTTTTACTCACTGTTCGGATTTGAACATTTAAATATTAAGCCCGTGCATTTTAAAGATATTAATGCATATTCTTAAACAAGGAGGAAAAATATTATTGAAAGCAAAAAATTACTGAATCTATTGTCAGTTAATTAATTTCGTAATTAATTTCAGATTTAACTTTGATATTTCCTTCGAAAACTGTTCATTTTTTTACTTCAGACTGCTTTATTTTTTTGCAAAGAAAAAGAAGGGCACGTAGAAAAATGATTAATAATTTCCTCCAACTGTACTTTCTAATTATTACCAGGCTCAGGCGTATATTAAACCAATTAATGAATTTAAGTAATTATCATTATATTTCCATTCCTTTTTTAATTTTCTTCTTTTTTGGGGCACCAACAGGTTTTTTATGAGTAGAAGAACGAAATTTTCATTTAAAGAATTTTAAAATTTAGCTAACATTGTTTCTTTTTCTTTTTCTTTCTTTCTTTTTTTTTCTTTTTTAGTTTTTAGTTTTTATCTTTTAAAGTTTTTGTTTTGTTTCTCTTTTTTTTTTTTTCACTCAATTCAATATGACAGCTGGCAGTGTGCCTAAATTTTGTTTCGTGTATTTCTTATTTTGCACTTTGTTGAGCAGAGAAAAAGAAAAAGAAAGAAATTGTGAAATAATTCTCAACATACAGGTTTTTTTTTTTTTTTTTTTTTTTTTTCAGGGACAGGAACAGGAATGTGGGAAGAAAGAATGATTTTCGTTTTATCTATTTCATAAATGATTTTTGTTTAAGAAAAGGTATTCAATTGAAACTAAAAAATTGAAATCTTATAGAAATTCAAAATTTTATGTTTAGAAATAAAGAGGTTTTAACTAATACATGACATTCCTAATCATATTATTATACGAAGTCCCGGATTTACAATTTTCTTAAAATCTGATAGCTAGCAAAAAATTGTAGTTGTCAGTAGAAAACATTTACGCCCCCCGTCATTTTTGTTTTCAAAAGGCACAAACGCTTTTTATGAAATTATTGAGCAAAAATAATAATAAGTTAGAATTATTAGCTATACACTGTAAAAAAAAATTGCAGCAAAATTACGGGCAGAGGCCGACAGCAGAGATTCCAGTCATACCCCGTAAAAAAAAAAAAAAAAAAAAAAAAAAAAAAATCCATGCCCATCATTTTGTGCAGCCCGTAATTTTACGGGGCAAAGTAATACACCATTACAATGCACAGGATATAATGCACTTTAAAACACAATAACACTTTATTTACTGCTCTGTAGCACGTAGCACGTTAGATAATCATCACAAAATCGCATTTTTGGCGGATTAAAATTTTCGAAACACGAGTAAAATGAAGGGTTACACCCTAGCGGAGGACAATGGATGGAGTCGTACCGTATTTTTGCTAACAGATGGGCTAGAACAGTAAGAATATGTGGATTGCTCTTAATTTTCTAAGTATCTAAGGGATAAGGCCGCTTATTTAGTGGATCAGACCGTTTTTCATCAAATAAGGCTGTTGCCCGTGAAAAATGAAGGGCAACGCTCATAAATTTACATTTTTTTCTGAGAGTGTATAGTTTAAAACAGTTCATAACACAGACAGATAATATAAACTATAAGTTCTGAAAAAAAAAAAGAAACGGGGCAAAGGCTGAGTTAACCGCCATTCCAGTATATTTGAGTGCCTATAAAATCTGAACTTTGCAACATCTATAACGAGACGTCTTATGACAATTCTACTTCAAATGACTTTATATATTTACTTTTTATTTGCTCAAATGAATTTACTTCTTTAAAATTAATGGGATAGATTAATCATTTTTAATACTAAACACAAAAATGTGATTTGAAACTTACAAAATAACTGTAGCATAACCGTCAGATTAAATAACTTGATCGCCATATAAAAGAACTTTGTGACCAGTGGTGATCTGGCGACCGCATTTGTAACATGGTTATTCAAACATAAATCTTTGGGAATAGCTCGCATTCCGTGTTTCAATTTTAAACGTTACTTATGCATCAACACTAATATTAAAAAATTCAAATAATACTTCTACTTAACAATATAATAAAATATAACACCTTGTAATAGTATATTACTTTTAAATGCTAAAGGTGTAAAATTAACAACTATAATATAAATTAAAATAACTTTTATTAGTTGTTTTACATATTTCGACTCTTCTGAGTCATTTTCAAAAACAAAATGAGAATATTCTAAAGCTGCACGGGCTTTGAAGTTATTATTTACATGTACTTTTAAAAAAAATTACGCACGTTATCTATTATTATTATTATTTTTTTTACTTGATTGTTTATTTTCATATCTTTGAGCATGGAGTAATTCTAGCCACAGTTTCGGTAAATTAAAAGATGCCGCATCGTTACATATTGTATTTTTGCGCGTGAGTATCTCTATGGTTTCTCTTATTATGGATGGATAGTATAGACTGGAGGGACTATCATCCATACTATCCATCCATAATAAGAGAAACCATAGAGATACTCACGCGCAAAAATACAATATGTAACGATGCGACCTCTTTTAATTTACCGAAACTGTGGCTAGAATTACTCCATGCTCAAAGATATGAAAATAAACAATCAAGTAAAAAATAATAGATAACGTGCGTAATTTTTTTTAAAAGTACATGTAAATAATAACTTCAAAGCCCGTGCAGCTTTAGAATATTCTCATTTTGTTTTTGAAAATGACTCAGAAGAGTCGAAACATGTAAAACAACTAATAAAAGTCATTTTAATTTATATTATAGTTGTTAATTTTACACCTTTAGCATTTAAAAGTAATATAATACTTCTACTTATTGCGATTTTTTAATAAAAAATACTCCACACTCAGTAAAAGGAATTGATTAAAACTACAAAACATGTTTTGTTGAGTACATTTTGGTTGTTTTAGCAAAATTCCAGTAAAATTGAACAATTTTACTTGAATTAACAAAACATTTTTTTTTTCTGACGATACAACAATTTTTTTTAGAATTGCAAAAAAAAAAAAAAAAAAAAAAAAAAAATTCTTGATTCAAACAAAATTTCCATTGACCTATATTTAAACAAAACGCAAAAAATGTTTTGTTAATTCAAGTAAAATGGTTCAATTTTACTTGAGGTTTGCTAAAACAACCAAAATCTACTCAACAAAACATGTTTTGTATTTTTAATCAATTCCTTTTTCTGGGTGCATACTTATAAGAGTTTTATGTTTCTCACTTGTAAATAACGCACAAATAGTTACGAAATAATAATAATAATAATAATAATAATAATAATTTACTGAATTAAGACTGAATATTTTACAGAATGGGTTTTATGTGATTGATAAAACAATTGTTTAAAAACAGGAAATTAATATTAAACTTTTCGTAGTAGCTGCAAACGGAAAATTGCCATTTTTTGAGAGAAATAAAACATTAAGCATTTTTTCATGTAAAATGAAAAAAAAAAAAAAAAAAAAAAAAAAAAAAACACTAAATCAATTCAATAATGATAATTAAAATGTAGTAAAAAAATAGTACAAAGCATTGCTTTTTTTTCACACGGAAGCAATTTTTTGCTTAAAGGAATGTTTTTAATTAATGAACGAATGAATTATAACATTAAAAGATGTAGTAGTGTAAAACATTTTAGTGTTCAGTAATTATAATTTTTGTTTCTTTTTAATCACTATTCGTTTTTGAATAATTTATATATTAAACACGTGGATTTTAGATATATGAACACATATTTTTGCACAAGGCAGAAAAAATATTATTTAAAGCTAAAAATTTAGAGACTCTGTTCTCTTTTAATTTATATTCTAATTAATTTTAGATTAAACTTTGATGTTTCCTTTGGAAGCTATTTTTATTTAAGATATTTTTTTTTTCAAAATTTAAAACAAAGAAATCCATATAGAAAAAAACATTAACAATTTCTTTAACTGTACTTTCTAATTATCATCAAACAGAGGCATATTTTAAGCCAATTAATGAACTTAAAGGGTAAGACTACTTACAACATCCAAAAAAATACTGTTTTTCTTTTCTTTTTCTTTTTTTTTTATCTCTTTTTTATTTCATTCTTTTTTTCCTTTTTTTTTTTGAGAAAACTATACATTGGATTGAAAATTGGTTTGAATATATTATTAGATCATTCTTTAACATCATTAACATATATACAGTATGCCCACTAAAGTCCCTTGCCACCTTCTTAACTTTGGAACAGCTCCTGCTATATTCATAAAAGTGGTGTCTAGGTATAGTAAAGTAGACATGCGCTAATCAATGAAACCGCCTACGGCACCACCTGGTAGAAAACTGCGGAGTTATCATTCCTATCTCAAAAACGGAAAGAGGTAGAGAAAAAAAGTGATTTACAAAGTTGTAGAGCATCATCAATTTAGTAAGAAAAGATACCTTTTGGACATTAATACGAAAAACAGAACGGTTAAAACGCGCATTTTGTTTTTCGTGATTTCCTACACTGTGACGTGACAAAACGATCTTAGAAAGAAAAAAAGCAACTAGTTATAATAATATACCTTTATTTGAGATGTTCAAATTTCTCACCGTCAGCTGCAATGCACATTTGGATACTTGTTTGAATTTCACGTTGCACACGTTGGAGCATAGAGGGTGACACGTTGGCACAAGCGTCCGTAATGTGTCGTTTAAGGTCCTGCAATGTTTATGGAGGGGTCGCATACACCTGCTGTTTCATAGGTGGTTGTTTCTTTTTTTCTAAGATCGTTTTGGCACATCACATTATAGGAAATCACGAAAAAACAAATGCGCGTATTAATCATTTTATTCTTTGCATTAATGTCCACAATGTGTTTTTTTCTACTAAATCGATGATGCTCTACAACTTTGAAAATCACTTTTTTCCCTATCTCTTTCCGTTTTCGAGATAGGAATGCTAACTCCACAGTTTTCCACCAGGTGGCACCGTAGACGGTTTCATTCAGTAGCGCATGGCTACTTTACTATACCTAGACACCACTTTTATGAATATAGCAGCAGCCATTCCGAAGATAAGAGGATGGCAAGGGACTTTAGTGGGCATACTGTATATATATTTTAGTTAAAAAAAAATCAAAATTTTGGAGCTAGAGCTGTGTCAATATGCTGATGCCAAAACCTTGGCTTGCAGCATGATTTTCATCGCATCGCCTCCAAAATTTAACGCACATACACTGAATACCATTCTCCAGAGAAATACTCTCAATTATTAGCATTGAAAAAGCTATTAGATTAGCTATTAGAATTAGCATTGCTAAAAATTATCAAGTCAAATTTTTATACGAAAAAAAGTATCAATTTTTTGCATATTTGCCATTTTAACAAATATCAATATATTTTAATGATCTTGTATACTTGGAAATTTGATGTAGATGAACAGAGAATATTTTTTGTTCCATGTTTATTTGTAGAGCATGTGTGGCTACCAGCCACGGTTTGCTAGATTTTTGGCATCCCATTTTGCCACCACCTGCAGTACCGCAGGTTTTGATTTTTTTTCTCTATATTAAAAAAAAAGTAACGATTTGGAAATGGACCAATGAAAATCTGCGTACACTAGGTACAGTAGGTAGAGATACAGTAGGTCAAAACAGCAACAACAACAACAATGACAAAGAATATTTTAATTACTAAATAGTAAAAAGCGAAAATAGCCATTTTACTGGAAGTTATATCTTACAAATTATGTGTTACAAAAAGAGTCCCAGAGGGTCGCCACCATACTAGAATTATACCAAAGCCTGAAATTTTCAATACGAACAGATAATTTTGACATAATATTTTACTTTTTTTGATAAATTGTGCCATGAGACACCGAACGGGACGTTATTCGATCAAGCAGTTTAGGAATTATAAAGGGTTTGGAACTCGTCATGTTAAATTCATTTGTAATCGTTGCAAAACAGATTGCAATGCACTGCAAAAAAAGTGTTGATTTTACAGTATAATACTGGCACCCCAGCTGCTAATATTATACTATAAAAAACAGTAATAAACAGTAAAATAAGCAGTAATACGCTGCCGCGGTAGCGTATTACTGCTTATTTGACTGTTTAGTACTGTTAATTTTACGGTATAATACTGGCAGATGGGATGCCAGTATTATACTGTAAAATCAACACTTTTTTTGCAGTGTGCTGGCAATTTTTTTAAGCATAATTTTAAAATTACTTAACAGAATGATCTGTAATTTTGTTTTAACATATTTTAAACTTTTAAAAATAGATTTCTGTTAAAAAAGTTATAGCTTGAAATTTATTTTACTTTCGAAAATATCTATTTTTGGAAATTAAAACTCCCCGCAGTCTAATCTGTTTTGAATGAATTTAACAAAAAATGAATTTAATATTAAGTTCTAAATATTAAACCGTTCACATTTCCTAAACAATTTTTCGTTTGGTATCCTAAGGTAAAATTACCGAGAGGGCTATATATGGTGCCAGAATTAGGTGTTTGTATTATAAATTTCAAGCGTTTGGTATAGTCTCAGTAAGAAGACGACCCGTAAGCCTTTCTTTTTAAATATAAATTGAAAACATAATTTTTTGTCATATGTCTGTTTCCGTTTTCTCCTGGGACAATTTTGTGATTGATTTTTTCTTTCTTTTTTGACCTACTATAAATTGAAATTCCAATTATCTGGATTAATGTGCCCTGAATGTAATTCGGATAGTTGGCGCAAGAAAGGCTATGTTGTGAAATAAAAAAATCAAATAAAATATGTAGAAAATTCCATATAATATGAACGTCAAATTCACCTTATCAAATTTATAAAACACAATGTAAACACATTGATAATTTGTGTTACTAAATAGGTGCAATAATTTAAATAACAGTTTTAAAACATTAAAACTATTAGATGTCATTGGTGTCACTGGTTTTTTTTTTTTTTTGCCTTCCACCCCCCCCCCCCCAGCTTGTAATGGTATCATCCCAACTTCCTTCACTGCCTCCATTTCATAGTTGGTTGGTTTCACCCATATTCGACCTGTCCAGTGCGCTCCTTTTCGGAGCTGCGTTTCTCGACTGCTTGTTATCATCTGAGGAAGGCTAATGTTTAGACGAAAGCTCATGTATTTTGACATCTAATAGTTTTAATGTTTTAAAACTGTGATTTAAATTATTGCACCTATTTAGTAACACAAATTATCAATGTGTTTACATTGTGTTTTATAATAAAAAATTCTCTAAAAAATCTTTTGACTAATAAAAAAGAAGGCCTAATGCAATGTTTTTACAAAAGGTCAGCATTTTAACAATATCTCTTTTACTACTACTACTACCAATGATGATGATAATAATAATAATAAAATATAGTAATACATTTTGATGTATCAATTAATCATTTCGAACAAAGTCAGTTTTCTTTTGGAGATCGTTATTACTTATTTAAATTATACAAGTCTAGACTGAAATTTTGAATTACATATACATTTTTACGTTTATTTAAAGTGAAATTCGGGGAAATTATATTTTTATAAACGAATACGAACAGTTCGCATTTCAATAACTTTATCCCTTAAATACAATTTTCGATTTTTTTGCTATAAATACAGGTATTTGGCAATACAAATGACTGGATAATTGGAATTTTACGGTATTAGAAAAGAGAAAAAAAGTTTAATATATTTTTGGTATGCCAAAAAGTATTTTATCAGAATAATGAAATTTCTAGAGTGAGAGAATTGTTTTTCGTTTCAGAATTTAAAAAAATTGCCAACAGTTTTTTTTCTTTGTTCCCTGTTTTTCACTTTGTTGAAAATTAGAAGTAATTCTGGCCATACAAGTTCCTTTTTCGGCCAAGATAACGAGGGATATTTTTTTGAAAGAAATTTTATTTGTCTATATTATAAACAATTAAAAAAAACCAAACAGAGTTCAAAATTTAAATATTTTAGTAATTTCCAATTTTATGTTTAGGAGAGAGACTTGGGAGACTTGATCCCTTTTTCAGTTTTTAATTTTTAAATTAGAAAAAAAAAATTTTTTTTAAATGTTTCCAGTTATTATTAAAGGCTTATGTGTCTTTAATGTTGTAGTATTTTTTTTATTATTTTTTTTTTAAAAGCCATTTTTAAAATAAACATAAATTATTTTCCAAAAAAGAAAAAAAAGGATCAAGTCTCTTCAATTACAGGGAGACTTGATCCCTTTCCAAGGGAGACTTGATCCTTGAAACAGATGCATTGAAATGATTCAAATTAAGTTGTAGAAATCAAATTTATTGTTGACTAACATGTAAAAAAGGGAGGAAAACACAAAACAAGCTCTACATTTGGTAAAAATCACTGTTTCCATATGAATGATTACTATTGCTAAAATTAATGATAAAAAAACATTTTCAAAGCTTTAAAAGTGAAACGTAAATGTTAAAATTGTTGCAGTTTGAAGAGTTTCACCAAGCATGACTGGTTTAGGTACTTTTATGACAATGTTTGTTATTGCCCACAACACTAATATTAACATTTTCTGGATAAATAAGTTGGTCGGAATTAAGTCATATTTTTCTTAGAAAATTGATTTTACATTCAGATGATGAAATCTTCTTTACAATTTTTCGAAATGACTAATTTTCTTCTTTCCTAGAAATCGCACAATGACAAAGTCACTTTCATCAATTGACAAATTTTGTGGATTTTCGATCATTTCATCAGAATTTTCATCAAGTGAATATGGCTTGGTTGAATCATGAACACTACAACTGCTCTCACTTTCTGAAGATTCGGAGATTTCATTTTTAGTGTTTTTAATTTTCTTTCTTAAGATGAAATGAGTTTTTCTTGATTTGTGTTTTTATTCAGCTGGCGATATTGTATTTCTTCTTCAATCTGACTTTATGCACCTTGGCGTTTTTTGTAAAACTTATCGTAATTTGGGCTCCAGAAAGTGTGAACTATTGCTAGATAATACCAACAACTATGAAAAGAAACATGATGAACTTTAACGCTCGTTTGTATTTGTATATATATATATATTATTGTTTTTTACATACAAGTAACTTCATTCGCCATTTTCTTTTCCTCTCCTAAGCTCCTATAACAGAAAAGTACCCTTTTTACTGTATAGAAAAAAAAGAGGGGGGAGGAGAGCTTGCATACCCATTTCCTTTAGCCTGTATTCCTGTTTGTGGTTCTTTACATTACCATACACTCATACATATGTACATGTGTAAATGTATGTAACATAAATAAATAATATTATACACATAATATTGTTTATTTACAATAAATAATAATGGCATTTATTATCCACAAAATGAAATGCTACAAATCACACATCACATTAACAGAAAAGTGGAAAATATTAATCACATTTGTAATTTACAAAAAGTGTCCTGCAAAAGTTTTAACTATTCATAATTTAATAAATACGATAATCCCATTTGTTAAATATCTTATATTTCACACTTAAAAATATCTCGGAACATTTACAAAAATACTGCTTAATTACCTGATGTAAGATTGAAACTGATAGAAAATGGATTTTACACCAAACCAACGATAGATAAAAAGTTGCTTTGAAAAAGAAATCCAGTAAAATTAATGCTAATCTTTAAATTTAAAATAAAAAGGTTTGCAGCAGCTGCAAACGGAAAATTGCTGTTTTACTTTTTAAAAGAAATAAAAAACTAAACATTTATTTCATTAAAAAGCATTTAAAAAAAAATCTAAATCAATTCCATAATGGTAATTAAAGCGTGGTAGAAAGCAAAGCAAAGCATTGCTGAACTTTTTTTTACTACACACGAGAACAATTTCCTGCTCCAAGAAATGTTTTTAATTAATAAAATAAAGCAGTATAACGATCAAAGAAGCTGTAGTAAAACATTTTATTGTTCTTTAATTATAATTTCTGCTATTTTTTTAATCACTATTTGAACAGTTTAAATATTAAACTTGTGGATTTTAGAGATAATTGTCCATATTCTTACACAAGACGGAATACTACAAATGAAAGTAAAAATTTACTGTATGTTGCTCTCAATTAATTATTTTTTTAATTAATTTCAGATTAAATTTTGATATTTCTCCTCGGAAACATTCTTTTTTTTCCTAAAGATAGCTTTACTATTTAAAAATAAAGAGTTCACCTAGGAAAAACATTTATAATTTTCTTCAACCGTAATTTTCAATTATCATCAAACGCAGGCATATTTTAATCTAATTAATGATTTTAAGTAATTATAATTAGATTCGCATTGCTTTTTCAAACTTTTTTTTTGGCGCACCAACAGGAAGATAATGAAATTTTTATTTCAGGAATTTTAAAATTTCGCTCGCAATTTTTCCGGATTTTTTTACTTAATTCAATTTGGCAGCTCGCAGTGTGCCCACATTTTATAACATGTAAGATTCACCCTTGTTATGGACATGTTCCTGATATGGCAATCCCCCTATTATACGTTAGATACCCAAAAAATTCGTTAGGTGGCATCAGCATACCGTGAAGGAGCCTCCTGGTGTATCACGTAATCACTTACTATTTTGCTAGTTTGTGGAGTGTGACGCCAATTTCTTATTTTATGTTTTTGGTGTGATCGCATCTTGTTTTTATCTGGCAAGTCTTCTTTTTTTGTGCACGTTCCTAAAAGGATTTTTTTTATAAATACCATCATACTCTGTTCAGTTTTTAAAGCTCTAACAATTGGTGCTGACGTATCTCAATAAATTCGGCAAGGCATCGTCACCTAGATGCACCTGTGGAAAAAGAGGTACCTCCTTACATTATATCCTAGATTGTACCCTGTCTTCCAACCATCACATTAGAAAGAAATCACAAATGAAGCTGCCAGTCTGGTTTGCCTACGTGCTGAAACAACCAAAACTGCTTTAAAAAAATAACAGATTGCATGTTTCTTCTAGAACGCAATCAATACTTATTCATGCTGGCCTCCATTGGACTTAGTGGAGGTTGAGGATGAAGTGGACTTCTAATATGCATAAGGATCTTTACATATACATTAACTCTAACCTTAACAATTTAGTTATTCTTAATGGCATAATATAGTGTTATTTAGTATTTTTAGCCTAATTTATCATTGTTTACTCTAGTATTATTATTTATTAATTATTGTTCATTTAGTGCTTACTTTATCTATCCATTATTATTATCTACTTCAGAATGTTACAGCATTATTACATGGTAGTATTATTGCTCAGTATAACATAGTACTATTTAGTACTGTTCAGTAGGATTGGTAAATTGTATTTTCAGAATTTGCATTTTTTGAATTTTGTATTTTCAGAATTTGCAATTTTTGAATTTTGTATTTTCAGAATTTGCAATTTTTGAATTTTGTATTTTCAGAATTTGCAATTTTTGAATTTTGTATTTTCATAATTTGTATTTCACATTATATAGTATAATTATTGCTCAATATCACAAAGTATAATTTAGTAATGCTCAGTATAATTAGGTAAACAATCCTGCTGGCCTGAGCTAGTTGAGCTTAAGCCGAAAGGTAGGCCTCCCCGCCCGGTTTGAGCTTGACCTTGGTGCTGTCGTTGATTGTGTATATTTTACGAGCTGTTCAAAATCAAATGATTTTCGTGAAAGCTGACCTGCTCCTGATATGGCCATCTAGGTGGCTTTATCATGTGCTCCATGCAAGCCTAGGATAAAGACATTTTTATTTGTTCTAATTGCGATAGGTAATTCGTTTTAACAAATTTGTTAAACTTTAAAAGGATTTTACATTTTTTCTAACTTAAATTGTAATGTCAATCTTCTTAACAACTTCATTTTTGATGAAAATACTGTTTCAAATCTACCTTTGAATAACAAAAAGAATTATTGAGTATCATGTTTATTTATTTTACACCAAAATTATTTAATTTAGCAAAACAGCATTTTTAAATTAAAGAAAATCACTATTTGTGAAACATGGAACAGTGCTGGCCATACCATGTGCACATGTTCATGATATGGTCAATTGGTAGGCTTTTGGAATCCCGTTTTTTTTGGACCAGTAAAAATATTTTCACTGGTAATGCAATATTTTTTTTATGAAAGTCCATTAACCTCAAAACGTTAAAAAAAAGTAAAACAATTTGGAATTTTTCAAAATGACGGCAGGGAAAATTCTAGAACCTGACCATAACAGGGTCACCCCCCTTATTTCTTATTTTCATTTTGTTCAACATTGAAAGAAAGAAAGAAAGAAATTGTGAAATGTATTAATAATTATATAAGTCATTATATTTAAAATGCTTTTCAAACTGTTTTGTTTTGGCGCACCAACAGGAGGAGAATGAAATTTTCATTCCAGGAATTTTAAAATTTCTCTCACATTTTTAACAGCATTTTTACACGGCATTTTTAAATTGAAGAAAATCACGATTTGTGAAACATGGAGCAATACTGACCACATCATATGCACATGTTCTTGATATGGCCACTTGGTAGGCTTTTGGAATTCCGTTTTTTCTTTTTGGACTATTAAAAATATTTTCATGGGTAATGCAATATTTTTTTTTATGAAAGTCCATAAACCTCAGAACGTTGAAAAAGGAAAACAGTTTGGAATTTTTCAAAATGACGGCAGTAAAAATTATAGAACCTGGTCATAACAGGGACACCCACCTTATTTCTTATTTTTCACTTTGTTGAACAAGAAGAGAACAAGAAAAAGAAAGAAATTGTGAAATGTATTAACAATTATATAAGTCATTGTATTCAAATTGCTTTTTCAAACTTTTTTGTTTTGGCGAACCAACAGGAAAAGAATGAAATTTTCATTCCAGGAATTTTAAAATTTCGCTCACATTTTTTTTTTTTAATTTATCCAGGATTTTTTTTCTTTTTTCACTCAATTCAATATAGCAGATGGCGGTGTGCCTAAATTTTGTAACATGTATTTCTTATTTTTCATTTTGTTGAACAGTGAGAGAAAAAAAGAAAGAATTGTGAAATAATTCTCAACATACAGTTTTTTTTTCTAAAGAAACCTCGGGTATTATTTTAAAGATGTTTTTATTTTCTTTTTAAGCGATTTTATTTAACTACAGTTGGAAATTAAATTTGTATAGAAATTTAAAATTTATATTTAAACACGGAAGTGTTTTAGTTTCAGTATAATGCATGAGTTTTTCAAATTTCTGAACAATTATGAATAAATTTATTATCAAATTATTTATTCATATTGCTTTTTGATACCATTTTTGGCGCACCAATAAGAAGAGAATGAAATTTTCATTTCAGAAATTTTAAAATTTCGCTCATTCCTTCTTTCTTTTTTTTTTTTTTTTTTTTTAAATCAGGATTTTTTTTCTTCTTTTTTTTTACCCAATTCGATACGACAAGTGGCAGTGTGTCTAAATTTTGTAACGTGTATTTCTTATTTTTCATATTGTTGAACAGTGAGAGAAAAAAAGAAAGAAATCGGTAAATAATTTTCAATATACGGGTTTTTTTCCGAAAGTAACCTGAAGTATAATATTTTTTAATAATTCTTGTTTACTTCTCAAGTTCTTTTCTTTAGCTACATTAAAAAATTGAAATTGTATATAAATTTAAGATTTATATTTAAACATGGAAGTGCTTTACTTGTAATATTATACATGAATTGTTCAAATTTATGTCTGTTTGACGAACCTGCATTATATATTTTAATTTTAAAGCTTACTTATGCATACTAGAACTAATAGTGTAACATGCATTTTAGACTACGTATTTGAGTTTCAGAAATATTTCTGTAATAGTGAAATACGCTTTTACACACCTCATTTTCCATACCGAACATGCCATAGACCGCATAAAATCAGAAATTTTTTATTATAGACCAAAATATAACAAAATTATTTTGAGTGCACCTGTAAATGAACTGTAAGTACTACACATAATATATTTTAAAATAACATTATTTTAGTGCACATCAATAATGCATATAGATTTCATTATGTTTCGAATAGTCCAACACCATTAAAATTGCCCCCTTAATGAACTATAAAGGCTACACACCTCATTTTAAATGCGAAGTATGCCATGGGAAACCTCAATAACATATATTAATTACATGGCAATCCCAGTATATTTACGCGAGTCATAGCTCGGACTGACGTTCACACGGCCACACAAACCGAATTCATAAACACTATTCAACTATGTTGGCAAGTGCTAAAAATGGTGAGAAAAAATGAGTAAAATTAGTGATATTGGCAATAAAATTGATTTGAAAAATAATAAAAAGTTGCCATAAGCATTTTGTAAAGCCAAACCCTTTATATTAAAATACGTCAACGGGCAAATAAGCAAATATCAATGAAATAGGAAAAGAGACAAACCCTCGAAATCGGTTACATTTCTTGCTCTAAAAAATTAAATATAACCCCTTTTATATTTTAGAATCTTGTAACACCAAGGCAGGGGTTTGCTTTATATTTTTTTTATTGGCACAATATAATTTTTGTAAAAAATACACACACACACTCAAAAAAGAACCTTTATAAGAAAATTAATGGAAAATGCAGGATAAAACATTTAAAACAATGTGTAAAAGTGTTGTACTTTTAGAATAAAACTAAGATACGTTTAACAAGCATTTTACTTTCAAACAATAATATAAAATATGAACCTAAATCTTCAGGACCAACTGTCCAACACTTAAATTACTGCATTTTGCAATTTACTTTAAATTATTTTTCTGTGCACACTGCAAAAAAAAGGTGTTGATTTTACAGTATAATACTAGCATCCCAGTTACCAGTATTATACTGTAAAATCAACATTTTTTTATATTTTTTTTTATTTGCAGTGCATGTTCTTTGTTTCTTGGCAATAAAATATAAGTTGTATATGTAAAAGAATTCAGGAATGCATTTCTTGCTGGTTTACATAATAATAAAAACATGTTAATAACAAAAACCTACATTTTCCCGATTAAATTATTAAATGCTTAATTTAAATGAAACACTGCACGCATTCATCAGCGAAAGCAAAAAATAAATTAAGGTAAAAGTGTGTTCTTCTTAAAAAGTGATAAAAGAAAGATACCTGGTTCATTGTCAGTAAATAAACAAGGATGAAAAATCCTGCATCAGGATAGATTCTGAAGAAAATTACAACACTCAGAGAATATTATTAAGAAGTTTCATTTTTTTTTCATACGATGGAATCGATCATAGTCCGCCCTGTAATTGGAACTCTTTTGTACGTCTCTGTAAACGATTTATAAATTTTACTTATTCTATGCACCGGAGAAAGCATGTTTTAGTCCACCTGAGTGACGCATATCAATTTCATTATATTTTAAGTATTGTAACATCAGTAAAATGCATCTGAAACGATTTCCCCCCATAGACCATAATGCAACGGAATTCTTTTGTGTAGCCCTGTAAACGGACTTTTAATGTTACACACTTCCTTTTCAATATCTAACATTCTATAGTAAACAAAAGTAATATATAAAAATTACACGGCAATCCGAGTGTATTTAGGAGAGTTAGATTACGGACAGGCGAACTAAGAGACAGGCAGACAAACCAACTTCAGAAGCATTTTTTAACTATGTTGAAAGTATTAAAAATGGTAGCCCGTTCAATCTTGTTTTTTCTTTTACGAACATTGACTTCATTTATAACCATTTACGGGACAGACAGACAGACAAACCAAACTCATAAACTCTTTTCAACTATGTTTTGAAATTGTTTGAAATGGTATCCTGCTCAATCTGTCATTTTTCTTTTAAGAGCGCCAATTTCATTGTTCTTCTCCGTTTATACCGATCACCAACTGTATCTTTTCAAAGGACTTTCATTGGTCTTTCTCCTTTACATATATTTTCAGCTGAGTTTTGCCCTAATTTTTGCTTCAATACCAGGTTGCCAAATGATACTCATCTAAAGCTAACATATGGCAGTGCCATCTTAAATTTCGCAAAAATTGGTCTATCACGTTTTCCCTCATGGTTCTTCATATATTGTTTTAAAAATAAAAATAATAAGTTATTATGAATTTTAATAATGGTAATAATAATAATAATAATAAATAATATGCAGAGAAACATGTTAATAGAAAGAAAATTAATTTATCAGATTAATAAAAAAAAATTAAGCATATTTTATACAATTTAATTAATTATAATAAAAGATATTATCAAACAGAAAATATTAAGTTATTAGACATTTATTATGGGTACAACTACAAAATAGTTTTGAGAATAAAGTTAAATAACATTTTCCCTTGAAACAATAATATTAAATGTGAGCCTACATCTTCAAAAATAGTAGCTCCAACACGAAAATTGCTACATTCTGCAATTTCCTTTAAGCTTTAATTATTTTCCTGTGCATGTTTCTATTTCACGGTTATAAAGTAACAGCTGTTGTATGTGTAAAAGAATCCTGGAATACATTCCTTGCCGGTCCACCGTATTAATCAAATATATAACAAAAACTTCCATTCTGGACTACACAATTTCCCGATGAAAGAATAAAATGCTTAATTAAAATGAAACACTGCACACAATATTGCACGCATTCATTAGTGAAAGCAAAGAATAAATTAAGATAAAAATATGTTCTTCGTCAAAAGGTGATGAAAAAATAAAAAAATGCCTGGTTCTTTGCCAGCGTATAGAAAAAGGTAGCCCGTTCAAACTGACAAGAGTTGAAAGCGGATGTTCGACGTATAATTCGCATTATTCATTTCTCTTCATAAAGATAAATTCATTCTCTAAATGTTAAAAGCTTTAATAAATAGCCTAATTAATATTCCAGCAGGATGTCACTCAACTCGCTTTTCTCTATCCCTCATATATTCATGATTGTAATGATGACTTGTATGCCTTGAGTCTTTTATTATGCTGTACTGTATAATGAGATTTACTAAAAGATTCATATTGTAAATGCTGCATTGATATCTTCACAAATGATGTTATAGTTTAATGATTATTACCTTTGTTTGCCATTATCAGAATGATTAAAAGCTCTTTATCTTCTTTCGATATGATGTAGTACAAAAGTACATTCATATTTTCCAGTTATTAGAATTTGGAAACAAATTTCTTATCCGAAGTTTAATTCTGATTCACATAAATGTTTAGGCAAGACAAACATACACAAGGATACTAGATGTCAGCAAAATGTTGATATACAGGGTGGCGGCCATAAAGTGAGTACCCAGCGTGCTCTGTAGCGCGATCTAATTGCAACAATGCAGCCAAACTTGTATTATGAATATAAAAGACGGGGTAGAAAGGATTCCGCGAAAAAAAATTAGTTACAAATGTCACCGCTAGGTGGAAATGTAGCGCTGTGAAAAGAGAGTTTAATTGCCATACTGAGATTGACTTTAATCGTTAAATGTGCTAATAAAAGTTAATTTTATTTCAGTATTAATTCTGCATTTTGTAAACTCTCTTTTATATTACACAGGGCCACATTTCCATCAAGCGGTGACTTTTGGAATTAATTTTTTTTTCGCGGAATCCTTCGTCCCCCGTCTTTTATATTCATAATACAAAATTTGGCTGCATTTTCGTAATTCGATCACGCTACAGAGCACGCTGTTTACTGTCACTTTTATTATGACCACCTTGTATATACCAAATATTTACAAAACAATGATAGTTTTGAGCCAGTGTTTTACGTCAATTAAATATACAAAAATTTAAACACAAAGATACGTCTAGATCTAGAGCTATAACGCTCACAATAATGTTTAAAAGAGGTGCTTCCTTTAAAAATATCAATCCGGTACTACAAATTTAATATACAGGGTGTCCTCAAAGTCATTTTACAATGTAGAGTATTCATTAGAAACACAAATGAACAGATACATGTGTGGAAAGTAGTACAATATTAGTTAATATATATATTGATTTTTTATTCTTTTTTGCACCAATTAATAAACTTTTATATGGGCATCATTTGTTGCACGAAAACTGTCAAGGCGATAATCGCGGACGTTTTCCTCTGATACTCATGTCCGTCCAATTCATGCTTTATCCAACACTGCGCCATTCTCCACGAATGTTTTTTTACCACTTCCATCAATTCCATCAATGTAAATATACCATTTGTTCATTTCTGTTTGTAATAAAAAAAGCTTGAAATTGTAAAAAGCTATTGTAGACACCGAGTATTTTTATTATGGCATAGACAGATATGGAGTAATAAAGGCTGCAAAAATAATCGCCAGGGTGTCACGCAATAACAAAAAATCTTATTTACAACGGAGATAAGACAACAGAAAAAGATAGTTCATTTAAACTGACAAGAACTGAAAAGTAACGTGAGACGAATAATACATATTATTATTTCTCTTCATAAATGTAAATTTATTCTATAATTGTTAAAAGCTTTAATAAATAGCCTAATTAATATCCCAGCAGGATACCAGTCACTCGATTTCCTCTATCTTTCATACATTCATGATTGTATTGATGAGTTCCATGCATGAGTCTTATTAAGCCGTATCGTATAATGCGATTTAGTAAAAGATTCTTATCGTGAGATGCTGTGTTGATATCCCTGCGAATGACATTATAGTGCAATGATTATTACCTTTGTTTGCATAATCAGGATGATTAAAAATTGTTTATCTAATGTGATGCAAAAATAATTCATATTTATCAGTTATAAGAATTTATAACAAATTTCTACCTTCTTCTATGAAATGTAATTTGATTTAATGTAAATTTTGATGCAACAAACTCATGTTTTAACGAAATATATTTTAGTTAAATATATTTTCTGATACAGCAAATATTTGCAAAACATTTTGTTGCCAGGATAAATCAATCATGAAAATAGAATGCAAATCAATTTTTCCCGTAATAGGATTTTGTATTTTTTTAGGCAAAATATACCTATTAACTGGATATGTTTATAAAGCTGTTAAAATAATCAATATTTTTGTTTGTATGTCCTGGTTGATGCAAGATTATCTGTGTTTCTATATCTATGTATTATGAGAAGCATAATAGTTTAAAACGACTTTCATTCAATCTGCTAAATCTGATATTTTATTTATAGCACCAAGTTCAACCGTTTTGTAAACTTGTAAACACATCTTTGAAGAAAACGGTTAAAATGTTACCCCTTTTTAAGCAAAATATTAATGATATAGCCTAAAAATTGCATGAGAAAATATGCATGATATTTATAATTATACAGGAAGATCTTGTGTATAAAAATAAATCGATAAATAAATATTTTCTGTTGTACTTACATTCACTTACAAAATAAAAATGAATGATAAATCCATGTTTCGTAAAATTAATCTGAATGGAACAATAACACCCATGAGTGCAACATATTCTTCAAAAATATAAAAATCACGACGTGGCAGTAGGTAGTGCATTAATAAAACATATACAATTGATTATTTTTGAAGTAGTCTGCAATACGCCACCTGAATCTATAATTTTACAAAGAAAAACAAATAACGTAATTCTGAATCATAGTATTAATAGTAACTTTATAAGCATGTTTTAGAATCAGAAGTTTTAAATCTCGTTTTAAAACAAATCTAAAAGTCCAAAGAGGTAATGTACTAAGGAATTTTTTTAAAAAAACGTTATTTTTTTAAATTATAAAATTCGTAATTGTTAAATAATTATTTTGTTGCGTATCTTCCTCAGTAAAAAGACGTATATTTTATCTGTATTTTTGAGTAGTTTTGACATTTTTTTAATATAAATATATGTTTATAAGGACAGAAATAGTCTAATGAATAAAATGTCTTTATCATGCATTACAATTAACCTAATTAGGTTTGAAATAGTATAATAATCTTTGTACTTTAGCGAAATGTTTTGGCCGAGAAAGTTTCTGAAAACTGCTCCAATTTATAATTAAAATAGGTTACATATTTTTTCCTTTGTTAGTAGCGAAATATTTTGGCTAATTAGCTAAACTAGGTTAAAGTGTTAAAATTTTATAAAATTTATTAATTTTGCTATTAATGTGTATAAAATTTCTAAACAATAAGATATGAGTTTTTCCAAAACTCTTTATTCAATTATTTTAACATTATTTATGAATATCATCTGACAAACAAAACATGATCACTAACCATGCACAAGCACCCATTTTATTCATAGAATGTTCTTCATAATATGAAAATTTCGAGTAATAAATTTATTTTACATGCTTGTAAAAGGTAAAGAATATTTAAGATTTTCTACGTTATTTAGCCCATGTAAAAGCATTATCAGTTATATGGTTAATGTTAATATGTTCTTTCAGTACTAATTGGCCATTCCCTGATATGAACCCATAAGATTTTGAAAAACCTCTTTAGACATGTAATATAGAGATAAATTTTCTACTCTCAAGTAAACTATTTTATTGTGTTGTAACTATAGAAACTAATGCCAAAAGAAAACATAAGCGCAGGACGAGACAAAAAGTTTTTAAAAGTTTACATTATATTGGTAAAATAATTTAAGATCACGCTATATATCACTTAAAGGTTTGCAATAACTCTACCCTTTTTGAGTAAAAGCTTAAAATATTCCAGTATATTTCCTAAAATAATAAAACCTTCAATCTATTGTGGAATTAAAGTTGATTGTGCAATTGAAAACTAAAAAAAACTAAATAATAATAATAAATAAATAATGCAATGCTGAGTAAAACTTATTGATGCATCTATAATTCTAAGCAATTTTGTTTTTTCTTAAGAAATTAGATCAAAATCTGGAATTTTTTTTATATTAACATTTATTATTTAATATTTACCAATATTATATATCATATTATGTATTATATTATTAATATTTACCAATATTATATATAACATTATACATTATATTTTTCAATATTTACTAATATTATATATGATATAATGTATTATATTTTTAATATTTACTAATATTATTTACTATTTACTAAAAATATATTTACCTTATAAAAAATCCGATAAAAATTTAATGGGCAGGAATATTACTATGAATAAAATGTCTTTATCATGCGTTACAATTAACCTAATTAGTTTTGTAAGAGTATAATAATATTCGTACTTCAACGAAATATTTTGTTGAAGAAAGTTCCTGAACACGGTTCCAGTTTATAATTAAAATATGAAAATAATTACGTATGTTATAAAAAGTTTCTTTTCCTTATTAGTTACGAACAATTTTTGCTAATTAGCAAAACTAAGTTAAATTTTTATAAACTTTAATAGTTTGGGTAATAATGGGTGTAAAATGTCTATGCTTTGTCCGGACTTTAGTACAGAAACATTATTTTGGAAGATCATCTGATAAACAAAGCACGATCACTAAACATGTACAAACACCAATATTGTTAATTGCATGTTCTTCATAAAATAAAAAATTCGAGTAAAAAATTATTTTATATACTTAAAAAGTTTTAAATATTAAAGATATTCTGCAATAATTAACCCTACTAATTACAATTTCAGTTTATGGCTAATGTTAAATTTGATGTTTTAGAAAAGTCTAGTCATTGCCTCGAAACATTTTATTGTTGCAGTTTCACAGCTATTTTGCATATCTCAGCGAGCGTGGTTTGGCGTATAATTAACTACACTCTTGCAACTTCTATACAATTGTGACCATATTTCAACTTATAATCAAAATTTAATTAAACATAGCCAATAGCATTTTTTCCCCTCGCCATTAGCAGCTTTTATGATTCCGAGTGCAATTTAGAAACAATGCTTTCATGCTAAAATTAAATGTTTTTGGGTACGATAGTATTCTTAATAAAACATTTTTTTTTAATTAAATAAATGAAAGATGTGAATGAAAGAACAGAGTGGTCATAAAATATTTCCCTGATTATAAAAAAAAATATTATGAAATAACCACTGAATGTAATACTGTAAAACATTTATTATGCAGAAGTCATGTTCTTAAGTTTTTTTTTTAGTCCAGTCTCTACCGTCGTTCGTGAGTTCCTCGATGACAAATTTCCTGGAAGATGGATCGGGCGGGATGGATCAACTCTTCTACATTTTTTTCTTTTGTGGGTACATAAAGAACAGAGTATTTGCAACACCAGTAAAAGATATTGAAACACCCAAGGTCAGGATCGCAGGTGCTGTGTCTAGTGTGACAGCCTAAATGTTGGGCAATACGTGGCGAGAAATGGAATACCGCCTTGACTTTCTTCGAGCTACCAAGGGTGCTCACATTGAAATTTACTGACGTAAGGACTTGTATTTAAAACTTCAAAAATGTCTTTACAATGTATTGAAACAAGCATATGCCTAATTATATTAGTTTTTCTGCAATAAATTTTTGTAATCAGGGAAAGACTTTATGATCCCCTAGTATATTTCCAATGAAATGAGAGCTAAACGATTTATGAACTGTGTTAGGCTAGTGGAAAAATACCTTAAAATTAATTTATGTTTTTCAAATAATGTTCTAAAAAGATTAAAATGTCTTTTTTTTGTTTTGTTTTTTTGTCATCGGAAACACACTTGCATGCATTATAATTCTAGCATATCAGGAAGTAAATAAAAAATAGATTATGAAATTTTTTCTTTACATGAACCAAGTTAAGTTAAATAAGATAGTGTAAAAAAGTCCATTGTTTCAGGAAGTGTTTTCATATTAAAATTTAGTGTTTCTCAAATATTTACTTTAAAAAGAACCCGGTAACGTTAATCATGTTTATCAAGTTTTTTTTTGAAAAAAGGGTATGAGCACAATACGGTCAATAAGCCTAAAAATAGAACAAAATACAGTTCTCAAATCGCAAGTGCGCGTAATACGCCAGAATATACGGCAATTTTACAAAAAAAGATAAAATTGTTATTAGAAGTATAATTAAAGAATATTTTCAAAATCGCATTAAAATATGATCTTTTTTTTTTTTTTTTTTCTTTTTTTTTTTTGTGTGTGTGTGTGTGTGAGTGTATGTCATTATGGGTTTTGGTTTAAAGTGTACCGGGTTCGTGTTTACTTCAAATAGAATTTACGTGTTCAGGTTATACACATCCTGACACTAAAATTCGAAGGTAGGAAACAGTCACTTGAAGTCGATTTTATTTATTTATTTATTTATTGTAAATTATTACTTATTTGCATTGTTGTTGGTAATAAAAGACTATTTTTCCATTAAACAATTAAATACTTAATTCCAAAAGATAAAAATAAAATTTTACAGAACTGAACTTTAAAAGAAAACTATATGAAAAATGGAGTGGAAGAAAATCGCTTCAGATAAATTTTCAGATTTACTACATTACTTTACCATTAAACAGATTGTCCCTTTACCATTAAACTCATCCATTAAAGATATGTTTTCAGACACATAGAGCTCATTTTTAATAAATGATACTAATAATAATACTGGAGTAGTTTATAGTATCCGTTGCAACACACACACACACACATATATATAATAAAACTTTTGTTAATACTAACCGTCAAATCACATAAAAAATCGACAATATATGAACCGATAATTATAATACAATACAAAGACATTTTTTAAAAATGTAAGATTCTCAAAATGAAATAATTGAAAAAAAATAAAGAAAGATATGTGGAGTAAAAAATCCAATGTGCAGGAGATGAAAATATTACAATAAGCAAATGGAAACATGTATTGTGAAACAGTTTATCAAGGGCAATATTCCACAAATATAAGTAAATCGTAATTGATTTATGTTTGAGTAAATAAGCTTGAACCGAATTTACTTTACTCAAATTCTCCAATTAAAAACGGAGCCTCATGTAAAGAAAATTGAATAAAAATGTACTAATATTGATTAACTAAACATAATAGGTGCAAAATCAATCATTAGGGCACATTATTAAATATACAAAAGCGGATTTAATGAAAAATAATAAACAAAAAGAAAATATAGAAACAAAACATACCCAATCAATGACATTTCAATTAGCTAAAAGCCATGTTATCCTATTTGACGCGAGCACTTGGCAGTTAACAGTTCCTATGACAGTTAATCAAATAATTGTCAATGGTTTTAACAAATTTATATATATATATAAACTATAAATATATAAATATATATATAGCTATAACTATATAAATATATATATATATAAGCTACATATATAATTAAACGCAACTGTAATAATTAGAAAACCAAAATATTTTTGAAAATATGATTCCCAAGTGTACCGAGATTCATTCTAAACAAAGCATGGGTAGTTTCATATATGCCCTGCTATATATTCCCGAACTTTTTTAAACAAATGTTTTTTTCTCGATTGATAATTGTACTTGAGGAGCTTGTCAAGAGCCCGAAAGCGCCTACTCTAGCCTATGATTTTATTGTGTGATTTTAATATGCTGCCTTAATTCTGTATTTTATTAAATGTCCGATTTAAAGTGTCCCATTAATTTTGACACAACCGTTAATGAATGTATTTCTGTTTAATTATTTAAAAAATAAAAATAAAATGCATGTTTGACAGGAAAGTGTAATAAAAAAATAAAATAATAAAAAATAAAAGACACAAGACTTTTCTTATCTATTACTAAATTAAATCCATTTACTGGCATGTATTATTACAAAGATACCTTACGTCACAGGAATGGTTAGCGCCCGCGAACGCATTTTAGTTCCTTCTATTTATTCCTTGCTATATTCCACGAAGTCTCCATGAATTTATTTTCAGGATGTATATGAACTGATGATCAGGAAAACATTTTTTTTTTTAAATAGGAAACCAGAATTACAATTTGCTTATTCATTCAAAAATGTGTGTATCATTTGAATAACGGAGATTCCAGTTTGAAAAAACATATTAATACACTATAAAAAATACTAGGAAATGTTTCCAAAATCAGTGGCGGCAACAGAAACCTTGTTTTCATAAATCTTTCTTTAAATCTCCCAAATATATTAATTGTTTCTGAGGTTTCTACAGTTAAAGAACGCTTTTCGTAATCGTGGGTAACTCGGCAGAGATTATTGTTGTGCGTAGTTATATTTTGTTTTCTTAGATTAAAAAACATCTGTCTTTGTATGTGTCTGTTTGAGTAACAGAAACAGTTCCAAACATTGTCGTATACATCTTTGTGATCATTGTCCTATAGTGTTATAGTTTATTTAAAAAAGAACTCTTTAAATAAAGCCCTGGACTGTTATTACTAACCAGAAAAAAACGCTGATATAAAGTAAAATAATTTACTTTCATTAATTTCCTTAAAATTTATTTTCCTTGTACTGTTGTTTTAGGAACTTAAAAGAAGGAAATACGTACATCTTCATCGTAAGAAGAATTGAAATATACTATTATTTTTAGAATAATCTCCAGGAACATGTCTTCTAAAGAGATATAGACTTAGAAAAGTTTTAAATGTGTAGACGTAGAAGATCTTCACTATCAAATGCTGATAAATTGCGTGGCATCAGTGGAATAGCTGAACTTTTTAAAGTACTATATCAAAAGAATGAAGCTCTTTTCTTTTACCATCAACATTAATCTTTATTTGACTTAGGACTTTTTACGGTGCTAAAAGTAAAATGATAATAGTAATGTACAAGAAAATGCGTTTTACTACAGTGTTCTTTTACATGTATAGTATGTAGATAGTTGGCCTATGATATGCATAGATAATGCATTATGTAAAATAAAATAAATTTTTATTTCATTTTTAATCATTCGCAATAATTTTTACAATCAACTTTCTTTAAAATTGTGATAAATTTATCTTTTGTTCGTGTATACATACATATGACAGAGCTTTTAATGGCATTTGTAGTACATTTGTACTTTTAAGATGATAAAAGTAGCACGTTTAATAATTTTTGTTCAAATCAAAGCATACATTGATAATAATTCAGTTTGTCGATAAGAAAAATTGTATCTAATAACTTCCTACACTCTAAAAACGACATTTTGAAAACTGAGCAAAAAATACTCAAATCTGAGTATATCGCATAATCAAAAATACTCGAGTTTGAAATATGTATATACTCGTTTCTGAAAACATGCATACACTCAAGAATAAAACAGCTTATGCTCATATTTGAGTAAGTCCATATTTCAAAAATGAGTATGAACTGACTTCTATGTACTCATTTTTGAGTATGTCCATGTTTCAAAAATGAGTTTGAACTGTTTATAATCATTTTTGAGTATGTCCATGTTTTAAAAAGGAGCATGAACTGACCTCTATGTGCTGAATTTTTAGTATGTCCATATTTCAATATTCTGAGTATTTCTGAATTCAGAATTGAAAGCATTGAGTCGTCATATTTGAAACAAAAAGTTTCATAACAAAATTAAAACATTGATTTACTCAGATTTGAAAGCGTCATTATTCTCAGTGTATATGAATAATATGATATTTTATCTAAAATGTTTTAAAATATATAAGTTAGTACAATATATAAAAATTATAAAACCGACAGAATGAACTCTCTAGTATACACATTGCCTGTGCTGAAAATGCCAAATAATCAAACCTATCTTTGCAGTAAGAACTTAAAAAATATTTAAACTTCCAGCGGCTTTAAACAGTAGTGCTGAGATATGTTATTTTCGGCTTCTTGTAATTATTAGAAATCAATAAAAATTTATTAACTTGCTCCTTAAGCACCAAAAACTTACTAAATGGGAAAAAACGTATATTTGCATTTAAATGTTAATAAAGATATATAGTGTATCATTTCTCGTCAAAGCAATTAAAATATATTTTTTTTGTAAAATTATAATAATAAATATCTAATTTTCTGCTTACCAATTTTTTAAAGAAAACATTCCGATACAATTTCATTAGCATGACTTCTTCATCTGAAAATATATTGATAGTATAAAGTACTATGATAGTTTTTAACTTAAAATTTAACTGTTTTAATCTATAAAATAAACTTCAGTTAATGCTTAAAGTGATAAAAACGCAACACTAAATGTTTAAAAATATATTTTAATGTAGATTACATATGTTTCATTCGCTCTATCGGGGGACATCTTCAGATCTAAAAGATAAATAAAATATTCTCGTATAGTATTTTGAAAATGGTAAACATAAACCACGAGATCGCATGTCCAAGGCAAGTAGGTGATTAAATTGGTTAAACTAGAAAACGTGAAAATTATTATTTATTTTTATTTTTATTGCTTTTCAATCTGTAGATCATAGCGTGCCAAATTTTGGGTAATTCAAAAGAAGCGGCTTCGTTGCAAATGTTATCTTTTCGCAAATATATTTCTATTGATTCACGGATAATGAATGGGAAATAGGTTCTTGATGGGAAAATTATTTTACTATTATTTGAAATCAATCTACAACGGCTCCTTCTTATATTGTCTAGCTAAAGCAGTAGTTCTTCTGTCATATTTGATATCTGTCATATGTTTTTTTATTCTTGTTTTAAATTTTCTGTTTGCCATTCCTATATAATATTGTACAGACCAATCTGTCTTGGTGAATGGAATTTCATAAACACTGGAAAGTTGATCAGGTCATTGCAAAACCTTCCACAAAATTAAAAAAACATAGTATGTAGAAAAACAGATCCAATAGAACCTGATCAACTAATTTCCTTATTTAGTAGAAAAAAAAAACATCTGTCTGCTTTTGCTGTTTCTCAACCAATGTAGCATATGCCAACATGAAAAATCGACGTTCAAATCAATAACTTAATGAAAACAAACCATAGATTTATTTAAATAAATTGCATCGGAAATCATTATCGAACATTAATCTTATTTGTTGGAATAAGTAATGCATGTGTGTCTCGCTTCTTATTAATACCGAAATCCGTTTGTCACAAATTGTAATTATTTCAAAATTAGAAGTAAATTGAAAACAAAATGAGAGAACAATCTCTAATAAAAGATTTTTTTTTTCGTATAAAATGTAAAATCATTCATGTCGCCATTTTATAAGTAGTAATTGTAATGTTAAAATGAAAAATATTGTTTGCTAAAATTACTAAAAGAAAGTATTTTATTCCATTAAAATTGATGTAATATCATTGCAAATGTCTATGTGTACTCACGTAAATGTAGACTTTTAATATAAAATTTTAAATATGTATTTCTGTATACTGTTCTATAATGAAATGTTTGATGTTTCGTTAAACGACATATTTCTTGCAGAGCTTCAAATTGCTACGTATCTTTATAGTAAACTTTGGATTATTTAAACGAGGATTTCTTCAATTAAATAAAATGAATTAAATAAAATAGTGGTGGTAGTAAAAGTTTTTCAAAAACCGTAGCAGTTTGCAGCTATGTAAGAAAGATGTCTTTTAACAAAACATCACTTCAGAAAATTTCATTTTAACTTACAACAGTCTACCGAAATACATTACAAATTTACACGAAGGACTTGATTTGCGCATGATTACTAACAATAGAGAATTTCAATGATAGTATATCAATTTTAATGGAATGAAACACTTTCTTTTTTATAAGTTTAGCACAAAATAGTTTTCATTTTGACTTAAAAATTATTTTTATAAAACGACCACAATGAATAACCTTTTAATTTACAAAAAAACAAAACACTTTAAGCATAGATAGTTTTCTTATTTTGACTTCAATGTGCTTCTAATTCTAATGTAATTATATGAAAAAACAATTTTAATATTAATAAGAAGTGCATTACAAAAAAGAATAATGCTTGAATATGATTCCTATGCAATTTATTTAAAGAAATCTGTGATTTATTTTCATAAAATAAACTTTTGCTAATTGTAAGATGTAAAAGTATTTTTCTCTGTATGTTATGACATGATATTATACATGATAGTAGAAGTTAATAAATGTATTTATATAATGAAGTGTTGCTTAAGACAAGTAAATTTCTATTAATTGTGTATTAATATAAACCACCTGAAGAAATTTATATCAGATACACTGTAGGATTTATTTTCTGGGGTAAAAATTAAATATTAAGGAAAAAGAATACTCAAAATGAATCAAATTGTGTTCAACAATATAATCAAATTCTATTCAAAAATAAAGAAATTATGTATCATTTATTTCTTGCTGTAACATAATTAAAATGCATTTTTTTCCTCTAATGTTATAATTGGAACTTTTAATAATTATTATTTTGAGTATCTTTACATTTAATAGAAAAATTGAAACATGACGGTAATAGCAGCTTGCATGGTTACTTTTACAATTTAACTTTTCTTATTAGACACTGTAATGCCCTCTTCATCAAATTTATATGTACATTTTTCATAAACTAAAGAAGTTCTGAACACAAAAATACCATTTCATTAAAGATAACAGTATATGGTTTTTTTCTATTAATATGAAATATGGGCAAATATGATCAATTCTCGTCGATAATGAATTTTTATTTTTCTTATCAGTCAATGGAATATGAAAATGACATTAAATATTATTTTTCCTATGCAAATGAAGGTATAGGTAATTAACTAAATGAAAGTTTTTGTAATTATAACATTATTACTGTAAACTTGTTTTGAAATTTATTTATTGCTATTATCATTGAATTAAAAAAAAGATAAATAAAGATATTATGCTATCATACGAAAGAAAAGTTAAAAGCTTACATTAAAATAACCTAATAAAGATAAAATTTTAATAAATATGTTACAAAGGTATCAGAAAGATGAATGTATTTAATGTTTAACTAAGTGATATTGCATTTCTTATTAACTTATGAATATTTTAATACGCTCGATATTTGAATGCGTTTTCTTTTCACAAATTTCTCACGCATATTCGTTAATAAAACAGTAGCATGCAGACACATACTCATTATATATGCACGTAAATGTAGACTTATTGAATATCAATTCGTTGGCCAGAAATACTTTCATGATATGAAAACACTGCATACTTCAATAAGTTTTGAAAGAGATAGTGAGTAAAAGGGAGACGGAGAGAGTTATTAATTATATCGTTCATTGACAATGGACATCCCTTCGCTTTTAATGGCTTCTCAACCATGTATACAGAATTTGCGACAGCATAATGGATCATCAATCAGATCAATATCTTTTCAGAACCAGGGCATAGGTTTACGTAGATGTTTTAGTATTGGAAATCATTCTCCCATGTTAGTCTTTCCTTTGAAGTGTTAGAATAAGTATCAAATACAATGATTTGAAGGAACTCTATTTCTGGAATTCGCAAGAATTTTGTATGCAACAAAGTAATAGAATACGATGTACTATTTAATGTGTATTAATTTCTAAACAGAAGAGTTGAGTTACTCTAATTTCATGTACACTGGTAATTCAAAAAGACATGTTTTGTTAAGATATGTTAATTTAATGTAACCCTTAAGGTTGCTAGACAATCAACTTCCCAATTCCCTTCGCTAGTGTTAAACCTAAGGACATAGAATACTTTCGTATATTTAAAATATCTCCTTAGGAAATTAATATTTTTAACTTCTCTTTCCTGTGTACACTTCTTAAAGGACATTTTTTTCTTATTTGTCAAAATATTTCTAAAATATATGCTTAATTTTAAGTGAAGTGCTAAAATTTTATTCACAGTTCATCAGCTGTTAACATATAAAATATAAAAGTAAGAATACATTTTAGAAATATTTTGACAACTAAGAGAAAAAGAGACATCGTTTAAAAAGAGTTCAAATAAATAAGAAGTTAAAATATTACTTTCCTGAGGAGATATTTTAAATATACGAATGCATTCTACGCTCATAGGTTTAACATTAGCAAGTGAAATGGGGAAGAGGACTGAGTAACAACCATAATGGTCCAGAAGTATTTCAAGTTTATTTACTGCTGTGTTCAAGGTAATTTTTATATCAAGAGGAATTACGTAATACAAAGGATGTGAATTATCACTTTACTAAACAGCGTACAACCATTAGAGTGAAAAAATGTCCAGACCGGTGTTCGATCCCGGATACCTTGGTATAGCGCACCAAGTGCTTTACCAATTAAGCCATCCGGACGACATCCGGTCTAGCATTCTCTCACTCTTAAATGGAATTACGTACTTAAGATTTTTATATGAAACATAAAAGTGAACAATATCAGTTTTTAGTGAAAATATATTGATGTATTTTCAAATTAATAAGATCATGAGATGATTTCAATTTGATATTCTTTCAAATTGTAGAACTTTTTAAAGTACCCTCTAATATGCATATTTGGCATGTAGCTGCAATTATTATAATATAGTTTAGCTTCCTTCTGCAAGTTTTCGATCTGAGCATACTATTACAGTCTTTTCTAATCCCTCTGCAAGCGATCTGGAGTTTTCCATCTAGTTGTTGCAATACTTATTCAGCATAAGCTCGTCTTCGAAGTTTATTTTCACCATTTAAAACTCATCGAGTAACAGATAAAATTGTACTTTTATGAATTTGTAATCTGAATTTGTTTTTCGTTCTTTTCTTAAAAATGCAAAACAATCTAGGTTTAATAAAATATATAAATAATGATAAAAATAATATATATATTACCGCAATATAAGCGCCATTAGACCTAATAAGAGCCATACTTAAATTTAAT
Organism: Maratus michaelseni; assembly: GCA_963931845.1. NCBI lineage: Eukaryota > Metazoa > Arthropoda > Arachnida > Araneae > Salticidae > Maratus > Maratus michaelseni. The sequence continues at coordinate 282,708,820 of OZ007594.1, read as the reverse complement.
AATAAAAACAAAACTTCTATAACCAAATTCCATTCTTCTGTAACAAAAATCCACCGGGATATGACGCTTGAAATCTTATTGAATTTCGGAGATGTCCTGCATTAAACACAGAGAAACGCGTTTTTAGTGCCGACAGCTCGAAATTTCATAAACTTTAAAGTAACGTAACTGGTAAGTTTCGGTCTTAGAAAAATGGATCGTTTACTAGTTTTACCTGTCAGAGCATATTTTTTTTTCTAAATCTAACTTCTAGAATTCAAGGACCGTATAAAAAATGAAAAAGTGCAATTAGTATTTGAAAATTAATGGCAGGACTAATTCATTAACAAAATCTTAATTCCTACCTTTTTTTGAACATTTTTGCAATTTATATTGCCTAAGTACATATATCCAATAGGTAAACAATTAAAGTGAGTTTAAATCTTTTTGTGACACTTTGTAGATATAGATGAAACGTTTTCAATTATGTTTCTTAATCTTAGAAAACTTCTAAAGTTTAGTACTTTTTAGGAATTTGCGAAACAGGAATACTTTGCTTTACGTTTTTTGGCTATTTAAAAATTATAAAGCATATATATCCAACATCCATTATGTAATATAGTATATTTATTGCAGATCCTAAATAAACTGTATATTAGAGCATGTACATTGCAGTTTCTGAAAGTTCGATATGTCCCACTGTTGCAGTCCAGTTAAACGAATCATATCTTGCCCCATTAACTAGTATTGATGCGCATTAACACTTAATAATAATGGGGCTTTAGTATAGATACAAAATACATATTCATTTTTATATGCAGTGTTCTTTTGTAGGATATATTTATACTACCCACATGATGAGAAATTTTTCAAGGGGTAATAATATGTATGTTTGCACGTTCAATATAAAAAAAAATCTCTTTTTTTAAACGTTTTTAATGCAGAGAGATTTTTTGAACTAGAACTCCTGATGACCCAGATAATGGAGAAAAATTGAAAGAGACAAACAAATAATATGGTCAATATTGAAATTTAAAACAAAATACATGTTTGGAAGCGCATATATTGTGTCTGTTAATGTGAACACATTATTACATATCTTGCAGATTATATTCTGGTGTTTAAAAATACTTAAAGATCATGCATCGTGATATTGTAATTAAAGAAATAATGTATGTTCCTGTCACAAACATTTAAAGAGTAGTAAATAATTAAAATTAAAATCTTTCAAATTATATAAAATAATCTTTAAGAATAAAATGGCTATACTTTTTTCGAATGATTAAAAATTAGGTTCCAGGGTTGGACACAATATTTCCAAAAATGATAGTTCATAATTAAACTCACTTTACAGATAAAATTTCTCTAAGTTTCGTATTTCCCATGTTGTAAATAAAAATGAAAACAAATGACGTAGTAAGGTACGTCTCAAAATTATATGGACAGGCGATTTTTCAAAATAACAGCTAAGAAAATAAAGCAATAATCACGAAAAAAATAACTAGCAAATGGAATCATAACATAAGTTTATTACGATACAGAAATTTTATGTTTATATCACAGATTGTTTGTAAAAAAATAAAATTCAAAATAAGCTGTCTCAAAAATATATGGACAATGAAACGAATTGCTTTTATTACAACCGTATCAGAAAAATTTGCATTTTCCGCGATCTGTACTTGTGACGTAACCACTTCGAAATATGAAATCACCGCTCTTTTTTCAACTGTCGAATAATTGGAAAATGCCTCGCAACGTTGAATTCTCTGCTGCTGATATTGCTAAAATTTGGCGTTTAAAGGCTTAAAATGTCAAAGTTTCTGATATTGCAAAACAAATGAAGCGTAGCAGATCTGGAATTTATACAATTTTATCAAAAAGTGACAACACGATTGCAAAAAAGCGTTCAGGTCGACCAAGAAAAACATCTCTAAGACAAGATAGATAATTTTTCGCGAGCAGTTTCAACCCAAAAGAAGACTGTTCGTGAAATTGCGAGGACTTTGGCGTTTCCTTTTTCCAGATCTATTGTTCACCGCCGCATACAGGTAAGCGAAAATTATAAATATCGCAGAATATGTCGGGCACCCATGCTGAAAGTGCACCATAGAAAGGCTCGAGTTCTTTGTGCTGAAAAACACATGCATTGGACGGATGAATGGTTAAATGTTTCCTTCAGTGACGAAAAAAAATTCCATTTGGTTGGCCCTGATGGCTGGGAATACTATTGGCATGACTTACGAAAAGAACCTCGCGAGTTCTTTAGTTGGTTCTTCTTTGGGGTGCATTTTGTTTCAACGGAACAACGGATATTGCTTTTCTTAATAGTCGACAGTGCTCTGAGGATCATTAAAATGTCTTTAAAAGCAATCTACTTCCAATCGGAAACATCTTAGGGGGGAAAAACTGGAAATTCCAACAGGACAATGCGTCGATTCACACGTCCCACTCAACAGCAGCTTGGTTTAAACAGAATCAAGTGACTGTTATAGACTGGCCAGCCATCAGTCCAGACTTGAATCCAATTGAAAACCTTTGGGGAGTACTTGCGCGAGATGTGTAAGCCCATGGTCGGTAGTTTTCTACTATTCAGGAATTACAGCAAAAAGTAGAGCAGAGTTGGTTCTCTTTACAGCCGCACATATTCCAAACACTAGTTGGAAGCATGCCTGATAGAGTTTTCAAGATAATTAAAACGAATAGATACAAAATTTGAATTTAAATGCAAAATATTCAAAAAGTCCATATATTTTTGGGACAGCCTATTTTTATTTTTATTTTTTTACAAAAAATCTGTAAAACTTATACTTTATTTTTTTGCTGTAATAAATTTATGTCATGATACTATATGCATATTATTTTTTTCGTGATTATTGTTTCATTTTTTGAACCGTTATTTCAAAAAATCGCCTGTCCGTATACTTTTGAGACGCACTATACTAAACTAATATTCGCTTGCCATCAGCATATTTTTACAATCTCACCGAAAACATCCAAAAACCTGCATTACTATTACTCTACTTGACTTCTGACTCATTCTATCAATGCTGCTATTAACATATCTATTACTCTTAGCAACAAAAATCTTAAAAATTTATGTGATTCATCTGAAACTTCTAGATATATTCATTACACAAAGTCTGCATTACATTTGTAAATCTTCTTAAAACACAATTGACGTATAAAGAATACAACATACACCCCTCCCCGAACTTCAATAGTAGATAAATATTCACTTTGCCAAGTTCCACTTCTTATGAATGTCCTGCATTAAACACATTCAAAGTACTGAAAAATATTTTATCCGGAAACGCTATTCGCAAATTTGTAATCATAAATACAGGATATCAGGAAAAAATCATCTGATTACAAAATTTAATATTTTTTATAATTACAAACAGAAAATTATAATTAATATGCCATTCCAAAGGAAAAATGTTACATTTTTAGTTTGTAACATTGTATCTTCATCACAGGTTTACAAGCGATCTTTTTGCCAAAACATCAGTGAGTGGTATTACCTACCTCGATATGTTGGAAATTGTTTTATCTCCAGTTGAAGGAAGATATGCAAAATTTCATTTTTCAACAAGATGGTGCACCGCCCCACTGGCATTTGGAGGTTCGTAAATTTCTAAACAGAGAACTACCCCACCATTGGATGGGTCGCAATGCAGCCGATTATTTGGTCCTACACAGCTACTCTGCTAGATCACCTGACTTAACTCCTTGCGACTTCTTCTTTTGGGGATATGTTCAAAGATATTGTGTTCATAGCATATTTGCCGATAAGTTTGGCCGAACTTATACAACGCACTTGTGATGCTTTACAAACAGTTAATAGTGAAACATTAGAACGTGTTTGGCAAGAATTGGCATATCGCAATGATATTATACGGGTGACTAAAGTAAATCATATCAAACACTTGTGGTTTTTTTTTTCTTTACAATGACATATTAATTATAATTTCTTGTTTGCAATTATGGAAAATATTAAATTTTGTAATCGAATGCTTCTTTCCTGTTTATCCTGTATTAAAATAGTTGATCTTACTCAAAACTATTTTTCTAAGCTAGTTTTATAGAAGCTACACAAGTGGTGCAATAAGTTCATCTCTGGCTGAAAATAAGTAAAGGAAAGTAATTTAACTGCATACGAGTAGACGGAATAATTTCATCCCTGGCTGCAGACTAGTTGACCGAATAACACTCTATCGCTGACTGTAAACGAATAGACAGGAAGTTAGTTCATCAATGTCTGAAAATAAATAGACGGAATGGCAATCCATGACTGGTTATAAACAAGTCGGTGGAAGATTAGTCCATCACTGGTTGCAAACCAGTGTGCCAAATAGCAGTTCCCCTCACTGCAATGATTAAACGGGAAAGTTATTTCAAGTCTGGATGCAAATGACGGAAATTTTTTTCATCTCAGGCTCCAAATGTGGGGTCGAGTACTAGGTACTCCTCGCACCTGTTGACCTAAGAGTTTTCAGTTTTGTTTTGTTTCTTTCGAATCACACATAAATACGGATAAGACTCTCTTAGAATGTCACCTTTTTTGGTACAGATCCGTGGCGCAGATTTGCCGTAAAAACTTAGATGATAATAGCAAAATACTACTTTTTACTTTTGTTTTTCTAAATTATGAGTAAATTTTGTGTTTTAAAATATACATATTTTTTTTAACATTTTCTAGGTGTTCACGAATTACTCTTATTCTTCTAGTTGCTGAAAAAAAAGTTTGGACCTTATGAAAACCTTTCTCACACAACATAGTTTCTAAAATAAAAATAAATAGTAAACGTTTGCTTCTACTTTGTTTTCAAACAATAAAAATAAAAATAGCAAATAAATGGGAAATAGAAAATAAAATAAATTAAACGATGTACTAACCTGATTTACAAAATGTATTTAAAAATATTAAAGAATTGTACATTTGTATAAATTTTAACGGTAAATACTTGCGAAAATACGGATTAGACTCCCTTATCAAGTAACGAAAGAGATATTTGCACATATAAAGAGGCAGGTGCGATACTTTCACCTCCTCATAAATGTAATGTGATCAAAATAAACTGGTTTCCACCAACTCTAACTGCTATGAAAAAATTAAAAAAATTCTCTAACTTATGTTCAATCAAAGTAAGATGAAAAGGCCACGACGGCCTGCCTATTTTATTGACTACGGGTTCTCTTAAAAAATCTTCGTTTTGGCATATGTCTCTTGTACATTCTTGCCATTAAAAAGGGTATTTAGTTATAAGCAAATGCTTCCATTTAATTTTACTTCTTTTTCTAAATTATGACTAAATTTTATGTTTTATGATCCCCAAACAGTTTTTTAACACTCTCCAGGTGTTGGTCAGATACTTTTATTCTTGTAATTGCCAAGAGAACATTTGGACCTTGTGAAAACATTTTTCTTTATTAGAAAATTTAACACTTACCTCTACTTTTTTATAAAACAAGGATAGAGTTTCTAACTTACTGTTACCCGACGAACAAAACTGTGTATTTTCTCTTCAAAAGACTTATAATACACATTAAAATGAATTAATGAGAACTATCTAAAAGTGTCATGTATCTAGAAAAGTAAGAAAACAAATTGGAGAGAAAAAACAAAACAATTCGCCTATCTGCGTCACATGTATATTTAAGAATATATATATAAAAAAAATGTTGCAGGGTTCGGATTTTGACTGACTTAAAAGTTCGTATTTTCGTTCAATTTTCATCCAATTATGTGTTGGTTGGGCTTCCTTAGAAAGGTTTGTTCTCAAACGGATAATCTCATCCTTCTCCTTTACACACTCTCCCTTTGCGTATGTTCCTGCCGCAGGCTTGCCGTAAAAAGCAAACTAAACAAATAATGATTTGCAAAGTAGCCTATTTAGTTTAATTTGTTTTTCTAAGTTGTGTGTAAATTTTATGTTTTAAGATTCTAAAAAATCTTCCGTAATATTTTCCAGGTGTTCGTGAGTTACTTTTAGTCTTCTAATTGCTCAAAGAAAGTTTGTGAGCCTCGTGAAAACATTTTTCTTAAGTAAGAAAAAAGTAAACACTTACCTCTTCTTTTTGTAAAAGCGGAAGAATAGACTTTCTAACTTCTTGTTAACCGTTGAACAAAATTAAGTCTTTTCTCTTCAAAAGATTTATAATAGCCATTAAAAGTGATTGATGAGAACTATCTAGAAGTATCATGTTTTCAAAAAAGTAAGAAAACAAATTGGAGAGAAAAAAAAAAGAAAACAATTCTGCCTGTCTGCGCCACAAAACTTTATTTAAGAATATTGGAGAATTGTTCATTAGTGTTTTGTTTAATTATCGACTGGAATTGAAAGTTTAACTCCAGTTTGTTGTGTGAAATAAATAATGTTGCGATCAATTCTTACCGTTGAAAATATAATAAACGAGGCATTAATTTGCATTCAGCTGAGTACAATTAACTTAAAAACAAATAACTAATTAACTGAAATGTTAAAACTTGTATGTAATTAAATTCCAATCAAAGAAGTTGCATTGTATTTCTGTTTTATGTGTTCAAAAACAACTTATTATTTTTGACCCTTTTATGGTGTTTGATGGATATAACAATTAAGTAAAATTTTAATTATTGCGTTGTAGATGTTGAGTTGGATAAACAAATTAACAAACAAATTTATTGACTGAACATTTCTGTTATTATTTTACATTTGCATTTGTATTTTATTTAAATCACCACTAAATATTGTTTCAATCTGTTTAAAGAATTTTTTTAGTTTTGCAATTTTGTCTTTTTGTCTTCTAGTAGTCTTTAATTAACAATCAATATTTTGATAAAGGTTATTTAGTTTAAATATGGGGATTTCATTGTGCCATTTTCTTTTTAAAGGATTTAATCAACATATTGTTTTGAAATATATGTATTTTTAAAACGTACTTAAATTTAAAAAAAAGATATTTATCTGAAGGAAAAGAAATAAGAGGGAACACATCAATAAATCAGATTAGGAATATTTAATATCTGAAGTAACAAATTCTGGAGTGTCCAAAATATGGTATACCGAAATAAATAGACTTTTACCCATAGGTCTCGTAAATGGTATTTAGGGAAAATATTTTGATACTGGTTTGGAACTGGTTTAAATATTGCACATATAAAGGGACCAGAAAGGTTTGAAACGACGAAAATGGACTGAAGTTGGATCTTGGATTAGGAAACCTTAATTTAGACTATTACTTCTTTTTGCATTTATTTATTTATGTTTATAAATTAAAAGTGTTAAATCGTACACAACAATGACAAACGCTGTAATATAATATGACAAAATTAATTTTTCAAAACTAGTTTCGCCACGATTCTGAAGTTCAGGTTCCAAATTTTTGAATAGTCATTTCTTTTTTATGCTGCTTATTACGTTGTCTTTAGATTATACTTGAAAAATAAACATAAATATGTAAAAATAATTAAAAAATTATAGTAAAAAATTCAGTATTCATAAAAATTTATCATATATTTTGTTATAAATCGGAATTTTTCAAGCATAGTTTGTATAGAATTTGATTTTCTTTATTTCGAAAAAAGAAACATGTAAATCCATTAGCTTGTTCTGAGATTATCGGGGCAAAACAGCTGAAACTCAATGTTTCGACAAAATTGAGCTTGAAGTGCATTCGCAGGTATCGCCGGTTTACGTGGCTCAACGTTTACGGTTCGTGATTATAATTTTAATAATTCTGCTATCGGATCAACTGTACGGCATTCTCAAATGCTCAATAATAATAATAATAATAATAATAATAATAATAATAATAATAATATTACCCTTTTCGTGATTTTTAACCTTTCTGTCCCCCTTAATGTTTCACTTACAGAATAACTAGTTGGTTATTTTTTTAATCAAAAGCAGTCACTCATGAATTATTAAATTTTTCGGAAAAAACTTTAAAAAACTATTTATATATTTTCAAATTTAAATATTGCAATCGGTCTCGTATTCGTTCAGCTTTTGTAGATACTTGGTAGTAGGAAACTGTAATTAAAAAGGGGTTTTGAGACTTTCTCTATTTAACACTTTGCGAGCAAGAGATTGTGGTCAGAGTTCTGAATAGAACACACGTTTAATGTAGGAGACTGTAATCTCAGTGGCGTGATCAACATCAGTGAAATACTACATTCTGTGACTTTACAGGAAGTTGTGTTTTATTTTATCAAGTTTTTATATTATTACCCATTTTGAAAATTGATTTGTGCGATTCCGATAGTGATGAAAGTGAAATAATTAATTGCTGAGAAGCAGTGTTGCTTAATGCCAAATCTGGTGGAATTTTTATTCAGAAATTCCAAATTCATACCAGAAATTTTTGAATTGTATTTTTTTTCATTTTTTTTTTACGGTAATACAAAAATAACTATTAAATTTTTCTGGTGTAAATTCAAAATTTTTGATTAGATAATTCGCCAGATTTAGCAACTCTGCCGATAAGTTATCAGCATCTACTATAAAAATCTATATGTAGTTAGTTAATATTTTATTTACAAAATTAAATTTATTTACATAAACAACATTAGTAAATTATTAAGTTGATTCACATGCGGAATAACCGGATTTGCCCGCTATGAGTTAAAAAAAACATAGAAAATGCCTCCCTCCCCCGACTACGAATTGTTAAAATATTACATTTTTGTAACCCTTCAACCAAGTTTTAAAATAATGTAAATACTCTTTTTGATACATTAATATAAAAGGGCATGTTATTACATTTAAATTTTAGTACCACAAGAAGGACATGCGTATTAACTTTGTCAAAAAAATGTCGTTACATATTTGAATAATTATGGATAGAATTGGAAACCTTTGTAAAAGAATAAATATTTAGTTTTGTATATTTTGCAACATTGAGTTGGACCTTTCACCAAATAGCACCATGTTTTTCTTTAAAATAAACTATAGGCATATAAACACGCCAGAGTATGTTGTGATGTATTTAACAAAATTCATCATTGAAAATGTAAATTTTAAATTTGAATGTTCTTTTAAGAAAACTCACTTTCTACTTCACTTATACAGCTTTTCAACTTTGTTATTTACTAAAAATTCGAAAAATACACTTTAATATTTTTATCTAAAGAATTTATTTCTCATAGTTTTTTTAGCAATAAAGAAAAACATTTAGACCTATTTATTAAAAACATAACAAACTTCCGAAATAATTGAGATTCGTCCTTTTAAAGTAATGTCAATTCGAAATTGCTGATACTAAAATTATCAATACATATTTCATCTAAACGTAATAAAAAATCATAAAACACGGAACAAAAGATGGCTTACTTTAATCGATATTAACCCAAAAACGCATTTTTCTACCTCAATATGCATTCCTCATTTCGTTGGTGGAATTCAAAACGCATTTGAATACTTCCATTTGGAAAATGTATTGGATTTCCGATATCCAATGGCAAAATTTTGAGCCTTTCAAATTTTTCTGTAAGTCGTGGAGTGTAGGAATGCATGTTCTGGCAATGGCATAATTTCATCTCTTATTCAAAATGTGATTTTGTAATATCGAGTCAGATGTTACTATCAAATAATCTATATCGATTCGATTCGGTACTATTTATGTGATAGATGTAATCGTACATTTACATAATCCCATGAAAGGAATTACATTATTTTACATTTTTCATACGTAAATTTTCAGCAATTTTATAAATGGATTTGCAAAAATTTTATTGTGACATTTAGATATTTTTTTCTTCAAATGATCAAATGATTACTAATATCGGAAATGTGCTCATATAAATTGCATTCTGTTAAAAACATCTTTTAATTATAATAAATACAACTATAGCAATGTTCAAAAGACTTAAATCCGACATTCATAAAATATAAACATCATTATAGTATAACATCAGATGTATTACGCAGATTTTCATTAAATATTTTACTCTAAACATACTTTTTTACAGGAATACATAAAAAAAAAAATAAAAATTCAAACTGCTTCAAATTTTTTAAATGTTGTTCAAATACAGTACATAATTTTCTATTTAAAATTAGTCATTCAGAGATGTAAAATATTTTACAGGGATACATTACAGAGCACACTTACTTTTGATCACCATTTCTGAAAAGTAATAATCTAACTCTTTATATGCAATTTGTACAATTTCTGAGATTAAATGAAACGAAAATTACATTGAAGAAATAGTGGTGGCAGTATGCATCCAGCAACATGAAACCACATAGGAATGTCCATTTTCTGAAACAAACATTAAATAATTTTGAATTAAAAACTATTTAACGTGAGTTAACTTAAACTTAAATGTTTTTAAAAATTTCTTGAAAAACTTAAAATTTCTAAAATTCTTTCTTTTTCTTCTTTTGTTTCATTTAAACGAAAGAATACCATAAAAGCTTCACCAAAAAATCCTACTTTTTAAAAATAAATAAATAAATAATTCATAAATAATAACTAGTAAATAGGAAAAAAAAAGAAATTTTAAATTAAAAATTATCGCGAAAGCATAGTTTATGTTAAAAATATTTATATCGCTACAATAACATAGAAAAGGCGCAGTGGCGTAGCCAGTGTGAGGGCCCATATGCTCTGGATACCAATAATTTTATAAAGTTTATTTGCCTTATCTAATAGGAGAACTTTCTGCGATAATCAAGGAGAAGAAAACTTTACAATATTACTGGTATCAAGAGCATTTGGATTCCACCCTGGCGACGCCACTGTAAAAGGGTAAAGTAATTTAAGAACAGGAGTATGTGAAAAAAACACGTTTGAGAGTGATTGGGGAAAATAACCGCTGTTTAATTTTTAAATAACTTTTATTTTAAACATTTTTAAAAATATTTCCTTTGATTGTACCTATTTTACAAAATGGTCCAGACCTTCAAACAGGAGGACTTTAGCACCTATGCTTGATGCTTGGAGAAAAAATGTTATCTTGGCGTTAATTAATAATGAGGTTATTTGTCGATGACGTTAATTATTAATGGAGTTAATTAATACGTCTGTCATTGTCAGTTGCATTTTTTGACGGCCTTCTTTCACAAAGATTGCTTTATTTTATAACCTAACACCACATAAAAGTGTCCAACGTTCCCAACCGTTCCTCACAAAATGACTTAAGCAACAGTGTAAATACTTTTGAAATATGTTCAATATATTTTAATATATAAGTTATACCCATCTTTCACGATCAAAATTTCAACACATAAAGTAGATATAGCAGGCTGTTTTACTTGTAAAGAAAATAGCGATGACTAATAAAAAATCTTCCTAAAAATAATCCTAAACTTCTGAAAAAAAAAAGAGATATAAAAAAAGAAAATTCTATCGATTTTGTTATTACACAATGCTGTAAATGGTCTGTAAATCCTTTACAAAGATAGCTAAAAGTAATAAATTAACTCAGGAAAACTATTGATATAGTGATTATTAATTAATGTAACCGCTTAATACTCAATCCGTCGCTTTGATGCTTCATATAAACGATCCAAGTTAACGACGATTAAATAATTTTCGCAGTTAACGTTACTTATTTATACATATATCTAACTATTCTCGCGTGGCAACACTGTATATTTCATCCTTAAATATTAAACATGACTCGAAACAAAATACAAAAGAAATCTAACAGTGTCCTACCCCTTGACCCCCCCCCTTCCCACACTCCCTTGGCAGTGACCCAACTTGTGGTCAGTCTCTGACAACCATCGATACTCAAATAGTGGTGCTATTTATCTGGCTCATTGACAGTCCGAGGTGTCAGAGAACTATTTTCCCAATATACGGCACTTTCTTTGTCGAACTGTTTTTGGCAACAAAAGTGAATGCTTCATGTTTTAAAAGTAGAATAATGGCCGAATTTCCAATACAATGCGCCGGTTTAGGCGATATATTACAAGGCTATCTTAAAATTATGTTTTATTCAACGTATTTTATTAGAAATGATAAATCAGCCAAAAAGGGTGCTTTTATTTTAAATTGACATTTCAGGAATTTAACATAAATCTACTCTTATTTAAAATGAAATGTTTAGCATTTTAGATACATTGTTTTTAAAGGCAAATAAAACCTCATGCTGGCTAAATGTATTTAAGGAAAAAAACATATTTTTAAATTGTGTAACGGAAAATAGTTTTGCGGAACCATTAAGGTATAAACTATTTATTGGGACATATTTTTATGCTGAATATTTGAAATAAAATTTGTGAAACTATAATTATAAATATAAAAATAAAGGTTTGTAAATATTTTTTTATTCGCATGATAGGTTTGTTTGGTTTGGTTTTGAGGCAGTACTGAGTTTTTTTTTTCTTTTCTTTTCTTTCTTTCTTTTTTTTTTTTTTGTACAAACGAGTTCTAAACAAACTGTCACCTCCAATACAAGGCTTCTTAAATATGGTACGTGTACCAGTCTGAAGTACATCCTGAATTTTATGATTGATATAAATGGATAATAGGAATAGTGTACAATGGTACTCAAAAACGTATGCCAATGTCAAAAATTGTGTAGTCCCCACGCCTCCGAAATTTTTATGATGTTTTGAATGTTATTAATATGCTAATCAGACTTCTGCCGTTTAGACGGTCGTTTCAAGAGCCCTACTGCTTTCAGCAGCGTATGATCCGATATTCGCCCAGCTTGTTGCATTTTTGAAATGAGTGTAGTAGTGGGATATCACTGGTTTCTGATGCCACAAAATTTCATCTTAAAGAGCTTGATAGAACCATATGTATTATTTTACCTCTTCAGCGAGTACGGAAGTCAAACTTTTATTAAGAAACAGTGCATACGTTAAAATTTTTTTCATCCTGCAAGCTTTCATCCTTTAGAACCCGAAATATGGTTTGGCTACCTCAGGAAGCAGAGGGGTCAAATTTTTTTTTTATTAAGAATCACTTAACATATGTTTAAAAAAAATATCAACACTCACAATCTTGCCTTTTCGAGCCTAATAGATCCCGAGACATTTTATTTTTCGCATCCCTCAGGGAGAGAAAGGGATAGAAAAATACAATTTTCAATTACGCACCACTTTGCCTTACATATGTTAGTTTATCAACTCACAAAATTTCATTTTAAAGGTCGTGATAGAAAATGAGATGTGATTTTGCATTCCTGGAAAGGGTAAGGTTGGAGAGAGTAGAAGAGTACAATTTTCAATATTGAATCTCTTTACCTTTATATATTTAAAAAGTTACCGTCCGTCAAAATTTCATTTTAAACTGCTTGATAAAACCATAGGTATGGTTTTGGGAGTCACAGGGGTCAATTTTTTAATTAAGAATCGTTTTTCTCTTGTATACAGGGTGATTATAAAAAAAAACTATCCCGATATATGAGCCCCTAACTGTCATACCATACCGTTCACAGAAACTGAATGAAATTCTGGCCTAAAGTATTTTGAGGTATGCGCTCAAGAAGAATGTGAAAAACAACAGTTAAATTCTAACAGTTACGGTTACAGTGACAAAATTTCGAAAATTTCAAACGGCAACACCTACTTTTTTTTATTGGAATGTGATCTTCACAGTGAAAAACCATAAAAAGCGTTGGAACGGTACCTGTAGTACGAAAATCGCCAGCGCTAGGCAGACTAAGAAGAATAGTGAAAACAACCAATAAGGACAGAGAAGCAACAGAAAACAGAACATTTTATTGTGTTTCATACATTTTCCATTTCACACACGACGACACTTTACATGCGGCAGTTGGTGGATAGCACTGAACAATTGAATTACTAATATTTTATAGATGTCTCCAGAACCCTTAAAAATAGCAGAAAAATAAAATTAGTGAAAAATATACGTCACAGTGTTAATAAAAAAATATTTATTGAAATGGTGCGTTTACGCACCTTTGGCCGAAAATGGGTTAAGGCAAAATATTTTCTTTTACTCTGCTAAATTGAAACAAAGTGGGTAACGTTTTCTGTATTTTCTTTTACTTTTTGTTAACGTTTTAAGCTGATTATTGACGTTCAAAATGCACACACAAAATATAAAGAAATACACTTGAAATTATAACAAAGAAAAAGTAACAAAATTTTACCTAAAAATAAAATAAAAAAACATGTAATACATTTTATATAAGAGACAAAAATATTCACGAAAATATTCAAGGATTTTAGTGTCCCAGGACACTTTATCGCCTATCGAGTCAATTCGCGATTCCCAATCGCAGCAGTGTTTGATAATTTTATACAAAGTGTTAACGTTACTGATTTTTAATTTAAAAATATCAATTTTGAGTTATTTTTACAGGTTGAATGCCAAACGGAAATCATTAAACATGCCTGAGGGGACGTGGGGCTCTTAAAACGCATGATAATAAATTATCATATTATCAATAATCCCATTTCATAGCAATAAATTGTCTTGAATGAAAATATTGATGATACACGTATTCGTGTGGTATGGCGCCCCGGGAAATATTTCTTACAGACACATTTTTATGCTAATGTTAATGCGTAAATTTGGTTCTAAACTTAAAAAAACACAAATTAATGTTATGGTTGTATAAATTTTAAGCATCATAGATCATTTTTATCCCAAAAATATTTTCAGTTTGAAAAAACAAATCCAGAAGTAAGAATGCAATAACAAATAAACGTATATATATATATATTTTTTTTATTATTGACGAAAATAAGTTTTTGTACATTTAACTTACGATTTGAAAACATTGTTTATTGAGTTTTGAAGTTTGTTATTACCGTAGTTAGAATTTCATCTCATTTAAATACATTTATCTAATGAAACAATCAAACATGGGTACTTTAATAATCAGCTTAATAATTTTAAAAAAACTATGGCCGGAATAACCAAGTTTATTATTCAATAGACATTAGATTAATTTTGACATAATTATTCAAATTGGTAAAGAAATCATGTAAGTTGTAACTTTCAAAACTAGGCGAAAAAACCGGACAATGATTCGAATCAGGGAGCTCTTGGCTGAAGCTGCTAATGCTCTACGATGCTGAACTACGATTGGTTAATTATGTGTTGGCATCATTGCATAGCGTATGATGTGCATGACTTCCGATATGATTCAGTGTTTTTCAAGTTAAATAATTAGCAATTATAATTTTGCCAAATGACCGAATCGATTGCCGGTTTATTTACACGTTTTATCTAGTTAGCTGAATTTGAAGTGAAGCTATCTCGAACATATGAATTATTTTCAAATAATCAAAAAACTTTTGGTTTATCACAATATTTCCAAAAATGGAAATATTATGCAATTTTATTCGAAAAAATAATTTTGTGAAAAAATGGTAGACTGACCGACTCCCCTTTAAATTTATTTTATTTTAAGGGTGGGCGGTGGTAAACACTTTCTATATATATACATATATATATATATATATATATATATATATATATATATATATATAATCCCTATATATATAATCCCTGTTAGCATTAATTTCCTGGTATTACGGTAAAACTATAAATTGCAATTTAGTAGTATGTCAGTCCTACATTTGGAAAACCCTACTCTAGTATATAAGATTACAAAAATATAATAAAGGGATTTCAAATAAAAAAACTCTCAAAGCTTTCTCTGAATTTTTAAGAATATATTTCCCTTCTTGGTTAATTTTTTTCTTTGTTTTTTTTTTCATATTAATGAGCGAAATTCAAGATATTTATGGTTTTTATACACGTTTTATTATTTGTTCATTAAATATATTGAAGTATAAGTTTAAACATAGGCCATACTTGAATATGGCATTTTATTTAAAAATATCCATTATTGTTTTTATATTTATATAAATGTACTGGAGTAAATTACTAAGAAACGATAATGTGACCAACACTCCTACTAGGACATCATGATGATACTCCACAGATGATACTGACTGTATGGAAAAAAATGCCTATCTGCTAAGCTCTTTTCACTAAGGTATGTGCTTAAGTACAATAACACTAGCAGTGTAGACACACGCTTACACATACATAAGTATTTTGGCACTCAAAATTGCTGCCAAGCCATGTGACGTCTAGTGCAATATTTCAAATGAGGCACCAAAATCAAGGCGAATTCGGCAAAAACTTTCTAATTTGACGAAACTGAAATACTAATCCCACTTTGACCAAAACTAGGACTCTTGCATTATCGGTATATACGTACAATAAATTCCTTTTCGTTAATTTACTTCAATGATTCGCTTTAAAAGTTCTTAAAAAACATCAATTATTTACAATTTAACGCTCATGATACAACTTTAAAATAGATTCCAAACCACTTAAAACATCGAAGTCCTAATTGCAATATGGATTCGCATTACTCACTTATCAATTTTAATTATTGTAGCACAATACTAATTCATATATGCTATAACTATTATTCAAACTACATGTATTTAGATAAATAAATTCTGAAAAGAAAATAACGTGATTTATTATTCTTTATCTTAGTTGTCGAGAATTTCTTAAAATAGAATAAGTAACGATAGGAAAGTATTTCGAAACGTTAAATACATGAAATATGCTGTTGAATGTACTTCATGTGGTGTTACATGCAAATATTTTGAATCATTATAGAAAAATAATCGTAAGAAATTTTATTTAGAAAACACTTGAAATTCTATTCAAGAAAACTTTATAATAATAAATTTACAAATAATTTGTGTTTCATGCTTTCAGACTCTAATCTAACGTTATTATCACTTGAAATGAATTTAACACCATTTCAAACATCGAATTCCGAAATAGAATATATATATATATCCACTATTTAGTTATTATTTACAATTACTGCGGAAAAATGTTAATTCGTATACGATTTAACTTGTATCAAATCTACATATATTGCAGTTTCGATATATAATATATGAAAGAGAAAATAATATGATTTATTATTCTTTTGTTTAACTCTCGGGAAAATCTTAAAATAGGATAAGTATTTGCGGAGGGAAAGCATTTTAAATCAATAAATACGTGAAATATCATGTGGAAAATACTTCATGTGATGTTTTATGCAACTACTTTTGAAGCATTACAGAAGAACACTCGTAATTGTATACAAAAGAAATATTATTCTGCAATAACGTTTATATTCTGTTTTTTTTAAACTTTATTATAATAAATTTATAAATAATTTGAGTCTCATGTTTTCAGACTTCAATGTAATGTTATCATTTGAAATGAATTCTACACCATATCAAATACTGAATTTCTAACTAGAATACGGATACCCATTATTTAGTTATTATATACAATTACTGCAACGAAATGTTAATTTGCATACGATTTAAATTGTATCCAAACTATACGTACTGCAGTTGAATTTTATTTATCCATAAATAAAATTTTGAAAGGGAAAACAATGGAATTTATTATTTATTTGCTTAACTCTCGGGAAAATCTTAAAATAAGATAAGTGCTTGAAAGAGGCAAGTACTTCAAATTAATAAAATTAATAAATACTTGAAATATGAGTTGGAAAGTACTTCATGTGATGTTGCATGCGACTAATTTGAAGCAATACAGAAGAATACTCCTAACTGTATACCAAGAATTACTCTTTTGAAATATTTTGTCCAAACTTTATTGCATTGAACTCCAATTGCAGAAACTTCAACGTAATGTTATCATTTGGAAGGAATTTCAAACCACTTCAAATACCGAATCCCAAACGGGAGTATAGATACCCATTATTTAGTTATTATTTATAATTTTTGCAGAGAAATGTTACTTCGTAAATGGTTTAATTTTTATCCAAGAGGCATGGCATTGAAATTTTGATAAATAAAATTCTAAAAGAGAAAATAATTATTCCTTGGCTTATCTTTCGAGAAAATTTTAATACAACATAAGTGTTTGCAAAGGTAAAACATTTAAAATTAATAAATACGTGAAATAATATATGAAAAGTACTTCATGTGAAGCTTTATGCATCTATTTTGATAAAATACCGAAAGAAACTCGTAATTGTATACAAAGAAATACGGTTTTGAAATATTTTGTTCAAACTTTATTGCATTGAATATATAAACAAAGTGTGTCTAATATTTGCTGACTACAATGTAATGTCATCATTTGAAATTAATTCCAAACCACTTCAAACACCGAATACCGAACGGGAGTATGAATTTATATTATTTACAATTACTGCTCATATCTACACTGTTAATTCTTATATGGTTTACCTTTTACCCAATCTACATGCATGGAAACTTTCATAAATTAAATTCTGAAAGAGAAAATAATATGGTTTTTTATTCCTTTGCTTAGCTTTCGGAAAAATGTGAATATAGGATAAGTGTTTGCGAAAGGAAAACATAGCAAATCAATAAATACGTGAAATATGATGTGAAAAGCATTTCATGTGGTGTTACATACAACTACTTTGAAGCAATACCAAAGAGTACTCATAATTATATACAAAGAAATACTCTTTTGCAATATTTTGTACAAACTTTATTGCATTGAAATCATAAATAATTTGTTTCTTACGTTTGCAGACTTCACTGTAATGTTATCATTTGAAATAATTCCAAACCACTTCAAACACCGAATTCCAAATTGAAGTAAATGTACCCGTTATTTAGTTATCATTTTTAATTACTGCTTCGAAATATTAATAATTCTTATATTAATTCTGCTTTTCTTATATTAATTATACTTTTAGTAATTAAATTTTATTTATTCTTATATGTTTCATTTTTTAACCAAACTACATGCTTGGATAAAGAAAATTCTAAAAGCGAAAATATATGATTTATTATTCCTTAGCTTAGCTCTCGAGAAAATCTTAAAATAGGATAAGTGCTTGCGAAGGGAAAGCATTTCAAATCAATAAATACTTGAAATACGATGCTGAAAATAGTTATGTGATGTTACATGCAACTATTTTGAAGCATTACAGAAGAATACTCGTAATTGTATACAAAAGAAATATTGTTTTGCAATACATCATTTTTATGTTTTGTTCAAAGTTTATTGTAATGCATTTATAAATAATTTGTCTCTGGTGTTTTGAGAAGATTATGTACATTTCTGGAAAAAAAAGTATACTAAACGCGGCTATTTCACCACCGAAGTGTCACAGTGATATGCCATTGTAACTGTTCGACTGCGACGTGTCTACTTTCTAAATATGAATGAGAATTTTTAAATAAGAGTCGTTTGTATATAATAAATCATACCAGCTTAGAATTTCCCAATAGTAACACCCACTTTTGGATAGAATATATGAGTTCCTTGAATCATCGTAGCTCAGAAGAAGATAAATTTTATATACTTTTCTTTAGATCTTCATAGAAGAGGTCAAAGATTTAAGATGCTGCACTGTAAAAACATTTCGTAGAATTTCAGTAGATGTACCGTAAATTCACGGTACTTGTATCGTTTTCACTTTTTACGGTATGAGTACCGTACTTCTAAGGTATATTAAGCGTAAAAAACTGTATATGTGCCATTTCGATTATAAACGGTATTTATTCTGTAAAATGATTATTTTTCAGTAAAATATCGCTATTTATACCGTAAAATAAATATTTTTCAATAAGGGAAAAGCTGGTAGCCCCGCCTCGGTGTACGGCAACCCTGAAGTGATGCTCTTTCTCTTGTTACGTAATGCGTGCAGGCCTGAGAAGAGGGGGGGGGGTGCAGCCGGTACATATACATTAAATATTTTACAGTACATATACCGTCCAGTTAAGTTACGGTATATATACTGGTCACAAAGTTGCCAGTATATGTACCGTAATTTTTTGTCAAAATTTTTTACAGTCAATGTTAAGTCCACGTGACAAACTTTATTATATATCTTCACAAATAATCACCGATTTAATTGTTTTCTTTAATGATATTTGAATATACTCAAACATATAACAAGCCTTTTGTTCGATTAAAAACATTTTTTAATATGAAAAAAAAAAGCAAATTCAGAACAATTATGAATTATTATCTACATTAATTTTTGAATTGAACGGATCATCAGAAACATGGGTGAGTAAATTTACAGATCATTCCTAGAATTAGTTCTCGACATGTAAATAAATTTTACTTTCCGAAGATGTAAAGGGTACACACTGTGTTCTCAAACCTCCACAGAAAATAAAGTGTTAGCAAGCCAACATAAAGAAAGCGTGGAATTTGATTTTCTTATAAACTGAGTTTATTTAATACTTAAAAATTCATTATAACTTTTTTGGGAACTAATATCGAGTTCCAGGTTCTTTTCATTATGAGATCTTCATTTTTAATTTTTTGAAATGAATGGATAAACCCCAACAGATTTTCTTTTAAAATTCTATAAAAATTATAAGAAAAAATACATAAAGTATAAATTTTTCTGTGCTACCTTGATCGAAGAAACTCAAATATGGCTGCAAAAGTGAGTGTTGTCATTTAAAAATTCAAAGTTAGTTCAGTTTTTAATATGTAAGGTAAAGTTAGGATAGTCTGCGCACAATTCAAAAGAATAGCAATACAAAATCTAAATATAAGTTTTTTGCTAAACTATTTATGGATAATTTTTACTTCATTTGTTTTTTATGCATTTCCATTGCAATTTTGTTGTTATGTTGCAATTTAATAGAACAGTTGTAATAAAACCAAGAAAGTTATTTTGCGCAATCTGTCCTTATAGGGTTGGTGTGATTGCGCACATGGGTAGGAGAGATTGTTACTAATAATAACTACAATTAAATTGTTAATAATAATAATTACACTTAAATGATATTGCTGTAAGGTTTTTGTGAACAAATATTATTGTATTAGGAGTGACTATTTCAACCTAATGATTAAAGAATCAGAAAAAGGAAATAATTTTAAAAACGATTAAAAAATTTTAATTAAAGGGGAAAAAATAAAGAATCAGAAAAAGAAGTCCAGATAAGATTACAAAATAAAATTATGTTACTTAATAACACGTTTAACTTAAAATTACCCAGCTAAAAATTAACTGCAGTTTTTCTACAGAAGTGAAGTGTTTTTGAAGTTTTTCTACAGTCAACTGTAGATTTTCTGCACTGAACTCTTGACTGCAAAAATACTTCAGTTATTTTGTAGCTAATGTGAAGTAATTTTGCAGTGATTTATTTCAAAAATACTCTGAGCTATTATCCTCAAAAATACTGTAGTTTATATGAATTCATTTTACAACCATCAATTAAAAAAATAATGAGACTTTACATTTGTAGTAAAACTGCAGTAAATTTGAAGTTTTTTTACAGTTATTAATTCAGAAGTATATTTTCTGATGTATCTGCAGTTTAACTGTAGTTACTATGAGGTAACTTTACAGAACTTACTTTATGGAAAACTCGTGTTATATTTTCTGTAGTTAATCTGTAGTTTTAAAAGTGATGTTAAAGCTTTTTAGTTTTTGTTATTGTTGCATGACTCACTATTTACTTTATTAATAATAATTAATACTGTTTTCAAGACTTTTATTTTAAGGACCTAATTAGAACACCTGTAAAAGTCCCCCCCCCCCCTTCTTTAAGTGAAACAAAACAAATATTCATATATATCAAACTTTAAAATTCAAAACAAATATACATTAAAAATCAATCAATGTTGTTTATCGTTAAAATGTTAGAGCTAACCAGGGACCGACTTAGAGATTTCGGGGGACCTGAGCAGAAACATAATAGCGCCCCCTATAACATTTTAAGTGCAAAACTAATGCATTAAAACCATTTCGTCTATTATACTAATTTACTATTCATACAGTATTATATCATTATCTTACGCATTAATTAAAAAAAAATAATAATAAAGTGCTATGAACCAGATACATATTATAATTCATATTATAAAATTCAATTAAAACGTCTAATTATATAAAATAATTAAATATATATACTTAAACATTTTAAAACTTAATCGTACAAAGAAAATCTAACAAGTTCGCAAATTAATTCAACTTATTTTTTAAATTACGTATTCATTTACAAAGCAATAACTAATTTTCTTATTTTATGCAAAAATTATTAATTATTAAAATTAAATTAAAATTATTTTACAAGCTATAACAATATAAACCTGTCTCTTCACCAAATATATATATATATATATATATATATATATATATATATTCGCAAATTAATTCAACTTTTTTTTTTTTTTTTTTTTTTTTTTTTTTAAGTACGCATTAATATAAAAAGCAGCAACTATTTTTCTTATTTTATTTAAAAGTTATTAATTATTAAGACTAAATTAAAATTATTTCACAAGCTATAAAAATATAAACAGGTACCTTATCAATAGTAACTTCACAAAATTACTATTAATAAAACAGTGTCCCACACAAAATTCTCTTAATAAAATACGGCTCTTCACAAAATCTATTTTTATAATAACATATTATTTTTTAATAATTTTCCTTTTCGACATTAATATTTATTTTTTTCAATTTCAAATATGTAACAAATTTTAAAAAATATATATCTCCTAAATTAATTCAGTATATAAATAAATAACCACTAAGATATTTATTCCACGCCTTTAAATAATAAATTAATTTCGAAGTACACGCACAAAGCATTTATAAAAATTCACTTCAAAATCGAATCTTTCACGCCGTCAAATCACCTAAAAACGAGAAGTAAACCTGTTTATTTGACTACCCTCCCCTTATGACCCCTTTCAACCAAATCTACCATAAGACCCAGTTGCTCAGTCGGTAAGATGCACGACTTCCAACCGTTACACCCCCGGATCGAATCTCCTATCGGCAAGTGGGAAAAAATGTTTTTTTAAATTATTTACAAAGAAATATGATAAGATGACTCATAGATGGCGCCACCGAAAAGCGAAATAAGTTTTTTGCAAAATTTCTGTAGTTTATAAACTGTAGTTATTTTGCAGTTGTATCAACTTCAAAAACACTGCAGTGATTTGTGCCAAATCACCACAGTTTTACAACTGCAGTTTGTTTTAAGTTTCACTGCAGTTCATTTTTAGCTGGGTAGTCCATTTTCATTTTCCATTTTTTAATGCAAATTTACCAATAAGCTGCGTAATCTCTCCTAGCATGGAAACGAATGGGAACACTGCGCCATCTCTCCTAAGTAGCAGATGCGCAAACTCTCCAATTTCGGTAGGAAAGATTGCGCGGCCTTTTATTTAAACATGACCTCTTCTAAAACGAACCGTTGATGTTCACATTGTTAGTCTAGATTAGTAGCTTATGAGAAACCGTTTAAGTTAAAAATATTTTGTACTATTGACATTGTATAGAAATTCTGATGAATAGCTATGAAAATTCAACCACTTACTTTGGGAAAACAGAACAAAATAGCAATACTTTATCTTAGACGCTCAAAGCAATCAACGTGCACTTTCAAGTAGACACTCCACTACTGTTGTTGTACAACTACCTGGAGTCGCTGCGCGTTCACTCTACACCTTACCCCCGAACCTCTATGTGCGCAATCTCTCCGACCGCGCCATCTCTCCTGGCTTTACCTTATATGATCCATCTTCCGAAAATTGCATTCCTATTTTAAGTTAACACAAGTGTCAGTCGAACGGTATCTGCTGTTTCTTTCTGGAGCAATTTAGCAATAAAATAGCATGGGATGGTGCGATTTTTTTTTACCACTGTACATGTGTTGTTTGAAAAGTATCTATACTGTTCCAAAAGAAGGGAAAAAAAGAAACATATAAATGAATATTTGAAAAGTTTAGGTCTTACAGTTTAGACCAGGGATGACAAAAATATTTACGCTCGCATACTAAAAATTCAGAAACAATATTTATGCACATTGTAATGCGCCATGTTGTTCCATAAACAAATATTGCAAGATATGCTGCTTATACGAAACACTGGTTAATATAATAAGTTGCTTTCATGCATTACATAACTAAAAACAATAATCAAAATGCAAATTTTCTGTATATTGTTTGTATTCAGACATTAATTTAATGGAATTCTCAATCGAAAATATTCATTTATGGAGCATGTACTGTAATAAGGAAAGAAATTTTATGAATTTATATTTTAGTAATTTTTAACTTATCATTAATACAACATCTAACTTACAATAATCCATGCTGCATTAGAAATGTATTATTATTATTTTTTATATAGGATGCTATTCCTTATTCATATTTTGTTATTTAGTAATATACATAGCAAAATTGCGTGGACTTGACATTTTATTGCAATGACTGTCTTATGAAATTCATTCGAAGAAATAAAACCTTTCAAATTCCTACAGAAAGTCAAAGTAGTCAACTGTCGAAACACTGCATAGCGTCACAGAAAACGAAAAATTTCTAATACATTCATTCAAATATAAATGTATTATTTGTATTAGTCTGTACTTATCAAATGTAAATATAATAAAATGCAGTGTGTTGATTCCTGTGTGAACCCATCCATATTACAACAATGGTTCACTTCCAGTGTTGCAGAGAAAAAATAAATAATGAAAATTATTCTGACACGTGGCTTTCTGAACATATGTTTTTTTAATTTGCAGGTTTCTGAACGTGTAAATTTTTTTTATATAAATGAATAAAAATTCATATTTATTGTGACGGCATGAGAATATTGTCTATTATTGCATTGACTAACAAAATGGTCAATGATTTGCGCAACCGATAAACACTTTCAAAAATCGTGTTTAATTTTGGTAATGTAAGTAATGAGCTGTATAGTGAGTCATTTGTTTTTGACTTTCATTGCAAAGAAAACTTTGGCACATCGAATATTTTAACGCCTGTAGTATTAATATTTAAAATTTGAGTATTTTAATAGTTCATATCCAAATGATTATGTTTAAATTTGCTGTGAACAAACAATGAGCTGTGTGGCAAGTCTTTTATTTTTTAGATTAACTGAAAGTTTGTTTGAAGTGATCTGGCAGCGGACCCATAATAGATTCGTTTGTTTTGAAATATTTTGCAATGTTTTTTATGCTTTATCTAAATTTTGTTGTTTACAGAGCACAGAGAAATTTTACTTTTTTAATTTGTTTTTATTAATACATGGTAGATGTTGTGACACTTCTTGAAAAGAGACGCGGTTTAAATAGAGACAGCATACAACGTCACAGAAGTAGGGTCGGAGATGAAAGAATGAATACCACTAGGCAAAAAGTAGCTGCTGAAAATGGGCATGCCGTTGCAGATAATGTTGAACATCACTATTCGGGTCTTATGAAAATAAAATGCCAGTTTTGCAAAGAATTCCATTTTGAAGTGGAAAAACCATCAGATGGCATGTTTAACTTTAGTTGCCATAAGGAGCGTGAGCAATTAATGCCTACACAACGTTTCCGTGCTTCTTTACAGAGCAAAATGAGTAATCCACACGATCTAGATTACAAAAAAATTAAATAAAACATCCGCCAATGCAACAGCTCAATTTAAATTACATAAAACATCATAAAATATGTCAGTCAATCGAGGAACAAAAATTGTAAATTTAGTCATTTGGTCACAGGAAAATATCGCGAAATTTATCAATCGGCCGTGAAAAAAAAAAAAAAATTGGAAAATTCGTTAGTTAGTTGCGTGAAAAAAATCACGAAATTCGTCCAGTGGTTGTAGGAAAAAAATACCTGCATTCAAAATTTGTTTTTTGAACAGCACACAAGAGTGCCTTTTTTATTATTGAATTTCCACCCGGTAGCCCTTTTGTTCTATAATTAACACTAAATCTATGTATGTATTTTAAAGTTTTATAATTTGTGTGCTTCAACGTTGTTTTTAGCTTTTCGTACTAAATCTATATATGTTTCTATTTACTGAGATCTGTAATTTCTCCTCTGTTTTGTCATCTCATTTGCATCAAATTGCAAATTTGTTGTTAAAACCACAGAACCCCATGCATTAATCAGGCCCTGAACTTAACGTTTCAGAATCAGTTATCCTTACTGTTGATGAATAGTATATGAATATTTTTATCAATTATTTCAAAATTTAAGTAAAAGCATGATTTCTACCCACCCTGTCCTAGGACGGGCATTTACACTAGTATGATATAAAATTTTATTTGTTAAAAAAATAAAAATAATTTTATGTATATATATATATATATATATATATATATATATATATATATATATATATATATATATATATATATATATGCATAAAATATATATACATAAAATATAAATAATTGGAAAGTTTAATTTTTTCGAGTCTCAGAGACGTTGTGGTATGTGACAACTCGGCCGTTTCTTAGGTTCCCTTGATTTAGAATATCTTTTCCAGCTTCATTTAATTAATACTGAAATTCTATAAAACTAGAAATGTTTAATTTTTATTTCCCATTTTAAGCATTATATTTAAAAAAAAATTATATCACATATAGCTGCCAACCTTGCACTTTTTTTTTCAAATAAAATAAAATCAGAACCGTTATTAAATAAAAGAAGTCGATTAATAGGTGTAAAGAAACAAAAACAAAACATTTCATTAAAGAATCTGATCCAAATTATGTTTATTTAACTAGAAAAAACGAAGGTTAGCAGCTATAATTATCAAAAGCATATTGACGTTAATCTATTTTTAATAGTAATAGTAAAATCTTCATTGAAATAGCAAGAATGTGATAGAATGAAAAAAATAATATAAGAAATTTTCTAGGAGAATTTAAGCATACTTTGAAAATGTTTCTTTTATACAAAATAATCCAATAGTTAGTATGGAATTTGGAGTATTTAAGCATTCAAACATAATATCAAAAGGAACGTATGGAATATAAAGTTTATACCTAAACTTTAAATATAATAGCCTCTCGTTATATCGTGTTTAATCGGAAAGAAGAAAAGAAAAAGCCATGGCCGAGGATGGTTAAAAATTGAGAAAGATGATAATTTACAAATAAATGTTTTATATTTGTTTCCAAAATGCTAATTTATAGGTATATTACTATTTTTTCCATTAATAGCAATATAGCATTTTATTTATTTATTATACAGACATTCAGTTATTTAAAATATACGGTTAAAATGGAGTTTTTTTTATGACTCTACTTCACAACAAGATCTACCCAAAACAGAGCAATATATCGATATGCATATAGCGTGACACAGTGCGCGCATGGCGCACTCTTGACGTTTGCGTGGCGTGAGCGCATCGGCGTGACACAACGAGAGGTGTCTGTATTTTATTTTCAATGTATTTTTACTTTTAAAAGCCCTAATTGTATTTATAAATCTTGAAGCTTTGTGATGAGAAAAGAATTATTGCATTGCTGGTATTTACATTAAGGAAGAAAACCTTCTTCTGTATTATTTATCTACTTCATTAATAGTATCCATTAAAAATATTTTTTAATATCTTACAGGTAAAAAAAAAATTCTCAAAGGCAGATCAATTTTTTAAACACACGCGCATATACATAAATCAAACTAGTACTTGTTAAAAGACGCTTGTTATTTATAGATTCAAAGCGGTAAACATAGACCATACAATTGGTAATACTAATTAATATTTAAAATATAAGTAAATCAATTGCATATCTAAAAGTTTAACATTAAATTTTCGTTGAAATACTGCTTGTTCTATTTAAAGTGAATGTTCAGGAAAAAGTTGAACTAGCCAGCTCATCAGTGGGGATTACTTAATCAGATCCAATTTATCTATATGCCCGAGATACACGAAAACTAATATATAGTCAACCAATTCCTTAAAAAAAACGTTTGAATACCTCAATCGTATAAAAATATGTTATAGATCGAACAATTTGTGTTTTGAAACACACAACCACAAATCTCACATTAATTACTGTTAACAATATCCTTGTATTTATAAATTCAAAGTAAAATAAATAAAAACACACATAATGGTAATTATTATAGATGAAACTAACTGTAATACAGGTCAATTGTTATCTATGAAACAACTGTAAATAAATTATACACTCCTATAATATATTTTTCAAACTATAGTTCTAATGTTAATTGCTAAGACAAGAAATAGACCTCGCGATCTTACAAATAAAACTGTTTTAATAGAGAGCCAATTAAATAAGTTTTACTAAATTAATATTTATTCAACAAATCCATTAAAAATGTTTTTAATATTTTAAATAAAACAAAATATCTAAGATACGTATCACTTTTGATTTTCAAACACACAACCATAAAATTCGTACTGATTCTCGTTGACAATATCTTGTTATTTATAAATTCAAAGTAACAGAAAAAAATAAAGCATAATGCTAATGAATATTTATAAAAACAACTGTAATATAGATTAACTGTTATCTCTAGAAGCATATGTTACTGAATTACACTTCTGAAATTTTAATTAAAGCCAGTTCTCATGATCCTTGCTCTAATATATATCTGCAATTGATTAAGTGTGTGTTCAAGGATAATTAGAATTCTGCAACTCAGCAACGTGGTTTGCTTGATTGAATGTCATATTAACACATTAGCCAGATACATGAAAAATAACAAATAGCTAATAAATTAATTAAAAAATGCATTTGTTTTTAATATCTCAATTTAGAAAGAATATATCTTAAAGACACATCTAATGCCTGTTAACAATATTTTGCTATCTATAAATTCAAAGTGGTGAAAGTAAAACATACAAAATGATAATAATTACTTTTAACAGCAACTGTAAATATTTTGCATGTCTGAAACCTAATAACTCTTAGTAGTATCTAGTTATTTATAAATCAAAATGTCGGAAACAATATACATAAAATGCTCTTTGTTATGTAGCAAAGGAACTGTAAAAAAATAATTATAAGCCTAGAATATTTTTTTCACCGTCAGTTCTAATGCCCCTTATGTTATTAAAAGTGTATGCTTAAGTTCATATAAAACTCTTTAGCTCAGAAATAGCACTTAATTAATTAAAAGCAAATTTCACCACTTAACCAAATACATGATAATAATACTAAGTCAGCAAATGCATTAAAAAGCTAGAATTGAATATCTCAAATTGAAAGTAAAATCTCTTAAATACACATCAGCTTTTATTTTGTAATACACACACACAAAATTCGAATTGATCCCAGTTAAAAAATATCTTGCTATTTATAAATTCAAAGCGATGAAAGAAAAACATTTAAAACTGACGATACACGCTTGAAAACATTTTTTAAATACAAACTAATCCTTCTTCAAAATACTTAATTATTTATAAATTCGAAAAGACGAAAATAAAACATACAAATGCTAATTTTTATCTAAAAAAAAAAAAAAAAAAAACGAAACTGCAAAGAAATTATAAGCCGAAAACCCTTTTTTCGATCGTCAGTTCTAATGTTCCTTGTTCGATTAAAAGTGTGTGTTCAAGGATAAGTGAAACTCGCTATCTCAGCAGTGGAGCTTACTTAATTGAAAGCCCCATCAGCAATTTAACCACGTGACCGGGGTACATGGAAACTAATACTTAGCCAACAAATCCGTTCTCAAATATTAAACTCGAAGAAAGTGAAATAAAAGACTCCTCCGCGAATAGTGGTCTGGGCAAATGTCCAAATAGTGGTCACTTTTGCTGACTGCCGGGGGCAAAATAGCGTCAATTCATCTCTCTCATTTACACTTCGCTGAATGCTTGTTCAGGTAGCTAGGTTACTGAGAGAGCGAAAAAGTTGCTTCTGTAATTTTCCCAGCGATATTTTTGATGTTGAAAGAGAAAAAAAATGCACATGTATGGGGGATTTTGAGAGTAAATTGCTATGTTACATATTATTATTCTGAAATTTTGATCTACTCAAAAGAAAAATTAATAGTTCCTTTCCCGCTGCTACAACATTAAACTATGAAGCTGCTAATCACGTTTGATATCTAAAATTGTTTCCGTTTTTACATAATATATGGGATTTGTAATAAAATTATGGAGTTAATGTAACCTATTTTAATAATGTGTTTTCAGGAAACATTATTTCTCATACCAAATAAGCAGGGATTTAAAGACACTTATTTATAATTATTAAATTAGAAACATTTATGAAAACATTAAGTTTATTATTATTTATTTATTTATTTATTTATTTATTTATCTATCTATCTTATTTATTTATCTATATATCTATAGTCTTCAAAGAAGCAAACAATTTGATTCTTCTTTTCATGTTAATCTCAAAAAACTATTCCATAAGAAAAACAAAACATATTTACAGCACGTTTTCTTTTCTTTTCTTTAGATTTACATAAAGGATAGAAAAATTAAGAGATCATTAAATCGCTCATTTGGATATATTCCCTGTGCCCCAGAAAAATTCTATTATAACTTCACTTATGTTTGTTATTGCACTCACTTGCATTTTATCTTTTAAATGGTTCAAATTTCACAAATATAATTGTTTTTTATTAAAATACTTTTACTGTTAAGCAGGTAAAAATGTTTCTTTTTCCCAGTTCCGTTTTTGAGAAGAAAAATAATTTCGATTCAGTTCCAGAATTACAAAATTAATTCCAGCTCCGTTCCGGTTATCATTCCATCCAAAATAATGTTATTTTTCGATTAATGCTTTTCAAGCATTCGGATCAAACTGGAAGATTTTGAATAAGGCTACTAGAAAATGTGTCAAGACGTGTCTAGTGCCTATTGTTATTAATAGTTGAGCGTTCTACCGTTATTTTAAATACTCGAAACTTTGGAAACAGTGCTCGTATTTCAAATTAATAAATATTAATAAATAAATAACACTTTTTTTTTTCTCCAAAACCTAAAAGTAGTTACAATATTACAGGGTGGCCATAAAATAACGCGAGGTATTCTCAGGTCTCTTGTGGGAAATCTTGTGCAAACTGTGACAAAATGTGGTGTATGTGCGCGGTGAAACATACAGTTTCGATTTTTAAAGAACACAATAGAAGCGAAATTTGCCTTCAATTGTGGTGCTGCAGGTAGTAATATGTGTGAAAAGTTAATATGGAATTGCCAAGGAAATCAGAAAACATAAAATATTTTAACAATACGATAGCAACGCTTATTGTTAATTATAAATGTGGTTCAACATGACCACCGTTCTGATGTGATGTTATAGTAGATGCATACGACACGCGGCATTTTCCGCGACAACTTGCAACATATCGCCATTGTTTTACCTGACATGTATAACTACTATTTGATGTTTTTAAGTTACGATATCAGAAACATGCCTTGGTTTAAGATACAGACATAATTAAATGTCCCCAATGTTCAGACCATTGACCTGGCATTCTCGCTTAGTTGATAATGCAGCTTCAATAAAGTTGTTTTTGACGTAACCATGCTTCACTAGTCAAGCTGCTTAACTTAGTAAGGCACGGTTAGGTAACGTAAACACTATTGTAAGATACTAGTTCGTTTCTGAATGGTGTGACTATTTTAAACCTTTTATTTTATCTTTATGATCACTCCCCTCGAAACATTAATTGTGCAAATCAATTACCTTTTCAGTGAAAAATTAGCAAATTTTTCTCAAAGGCAGCTTTTTGTACTGTAATTGTTCTCTTGAAAAATCGAAACCACATGTTGCACTGTACATATACATCATATTTGCATTTCGCCGAATAGTTTACCTACTAGAACACATCATGTTGTTATATGACCACCTTGCATATAATGATCAGAAACATTAATTAGAAATGTTTAAAATTTAAAGAACAATCGTAATTTCCTTTATAAAATTCAAACAAAGGTTGACAAAATCTTATTTTTTAAAGTTTATTTTACAAATTAGAATAACAATACACCACTGAACGTAAATCATTGTAATATACTTAAGAAAAAAACCCAGATGTATTGAATGTGACATGGTAATATCTAACATATGCTCTTGTAACTGGTATTAAAATCTTTGTCAGAATGGTGCGTGATTTAAAATAGAAAATATAGATAATAACAGATGTAATTATATTTTTTATTAACGTATTATACAAACGCAGAACTAACAGGTTTATGCAGATCGTAATTAGTGAGAGTGAATTTTGAAAGAAAGATGAGAAAGCATTTAAACAATTCCTTTTTCAAAACAGAAAATTACAATTAACTTAGTTAATTTGAACGTGTGACATTAGCTATGTACCCATTATGCTCTTTTCAAATATCCGAGTCTATTCAAAGCAATCTAAAGAAAACCGAAATTAAAGTTTCCCTCCCCACTGTTTTGGGCATGCGTCCAACTTACGATCAGGCCTGGTGACCGCAAAGACTAAGTGGTCTTATCCATCTTCCTCAGTTACAGTCTACTGAGTTTGGTAGGTACAGTGGGTCCCATATAGTGAAATGGAACGTTGAGATTCATTAAATTGTACTTCTACAAAGGGGTAAGAATTATTTTTGTGTGTGTTTTAGACCACTGCAGATGCATGTAAATATAGGCGAACAAGTACTCTTATACCGTATAGACAAGTATATTTTATACATAATTAAAAACATAACTTTCAAAATAGTGATTGATTACCATTATAGATTTACAAATATTTATAAGACGGTTGTCATACATAAAATAATTTCTCTTACTTAGTTATTTATACTAAAATACGCTGTATTGGCAAATTTTAATTTAAAATTGTATTGTTAAGTATCCATGTAGGTTTAATTATCGCCAGTGAATGTAGTATCAAAAATGAAAAAAAAAAAAGATTTTTCTTTTAAAAAACAGAAAAGTAAAATTAAGTTATCTATTTGATCCTGTGATATTATAATGTGCGTAAAATTTTCAACAATATTTAAAGCAATCTAAAAAATATAAAGAAAAAGAAATTAAAGACTTTGAGCAAAAATCCAACTGACGATCAGGTATAGTGGCCGCAGAGAAAAAGTAGCCGTATCATCTTCGTTTACAGTATTACAATCCGATCAATCTGGTAATTTGAGTGTGTCTCATATCCTGAAATGGAATGTTTGGCCTATATAAACTGTTCTGCTTTAAACAGATAAAAAATATTGCACCATAAACTGGGGGGTTACTTAGACCGACAAAGAAATCTGTAACACTGTCCTGGGTCCACTCTGTTGGGATACTGACGTCATTCGCAGAGTATTGTTGAATTATGTCAATACTCTGAGCGCAATAAAACCAGTACTGGCTAAAAATATTTTTTGTTGTAGGTCCAAGTAACACCAGCTTTATGGTATTGTGTTTTTAGAGTACTTCCGATGCATGTAAATTTAGATGTGATAAATATTTCTATACCAAACAGGAAAGTATTTAATACATAATTTAAGAAATACCTTTCAAAAATGTAATTCTCACTAGAGATTTAGAAATATTTGTTAAACGGACATCAAAAGCAGAACGAATGCATTTAGGCAATTGTTAATTCCCAAATACCCTTGTTATATAAATACTAATTGAAAATTCTATACTTAAGCATTCTTGGGGGTTTAATAAGATTATTGCATTTTGTATGCAAAATCAAAATCATTTAAGCAATTTCTTATTTTAAAATGAAATATTATAATTTTCTTCCTTATTTGAACGTGTGACATAAATTATCTGCATATTATAAAGCCTTGAAATTTACAACATTATTCGAAGCAATCTGTAGAAATCTAAAATTAAAGTCTCCCTTCCCACACATTTTAATCATGAGTCCAGCTGATGAACAGAACATGTAACCATAAAGACTAAGTTGAATCATCTTACACATTTACAGTCATCTTAGCCTGGTAGGTAGAGTGGGTCCCACAACATGAAATGAATCATTGGGTCTCATGAACGCGTGCTTCGGGCCTGACTTTAGACTGTTGCAATGCATGTAAATACAAATTAGGCAGATATTTAAGTGATGTACAAAAGGGACAATTATTGAAAATTGAAGTAAAACAAAGTTGCAGCAGTTTCATATTTGATATATCATTAAAATTTATTAAAGCACTTTAAACGATTACTTAAAACAATGAAAGAATACTTTTAACCTGTTTTAATGCTGTTTACTGTATCCGAACCCATTATTATTTCTTTAATGGTTTTAGGAATTATATCACAATAAAAGGCAATTAATTATAAAACTAGCCACATATTTATATGAAATTATCTGCATTATAAAACAAAAACATGCCCATGAGTAATGCTGACGTCTTATTGACGGTGGCAACATCTGACCAATAAATTTTTGTACTACATTTTTTTTAACGTCTAAACGTCGCACATTTTTAATTTTTATACCTTCGTATAGATGAATAAATGTTTTTTGAAATGCAATTTGTTTTAAAACTGCATTTCAATCTACTGTTTTATGATTTAAAAAATAAATTTCAAGCCTTTTTTTAATTCTATCTCTCGCGTTGAATCCGATTATGAAAAATTAACCCATTTGCACTTAAAACAATATAAATTGTTTTATAATAAATTGTTATAATAATTTTTATAATAAATTGTTATTTCCGGCTAATATTCTATAACGAAACTAAAGCTTCGTGAATAAACAAACACAAAATAATGTGAATAAAACACAAAATTAGCAGGCATGTAATGGAACTTCGGACTTCAACCATTAAAATAATCAAAATAGAAAAGAGTGTTGTAAGTAACGAATTCTTTGGCGATTTCATTGGCTATTAACTCCTGGCATGCAGCTATTACGAAAGTATAGCTTTTGATAAATTTCAAAACTTTATTTGAATTTGTTATTGATTTTTTTCCTATAAAAAGGCTTTTTGGTATTCCCATTGAACAATCTAAAAAAGTATATTAAATGTGATATATGTATTAGATTTTTCAGTTTAAAAAGAAATGGTTTTCACCTATGTTCTGTAACCCGGGAAGCCAGGGTTGGATCACCTAGTATAAATAACATCGTCTTTGAGTTCGAAAACACATCTCTGTCAAAATAATAATAAACAGAAATCATTCTTACATCACGAATATTTATTTTAAAATCAAATTAAATTTACTTGTCACCAAACAATGTGTGTAGCCAATTGGTCATAGTCGTATCGTTGACTGAATCTATATGTACCTATGTCTTTCATAATAGACAAACGTGAAAACTTTTTGTAAAGTTTTGTAAATAAAATAAGCAGTTAGTTAATCTTGTGATTGATTAACCTCAATTAAGTTAACTAAAAAATCCATGCGTCTGTATAAAGTTGCAGATTTATTCGTGTCTCTTCAAACTTACATATTCATAACTCCCAATATTTCAGGTTTTTTTCAAATCAAATATTTTTACTTGATTAATAATTGATTTATTTTATTTAGTGAAATTTCTGGCTTCATTTTATTTGAAAAGACAGTTTTGGCAGCTATGTATATGTCTGCGACTCTCATAACAATTCATTTCTACTAGTTGTTTTAAACTTAATTATCAAATACTGATATAACAATTACTGTACTTACAAATTTTTATCTAACTGCTGAAAAACATTACCTTGTGTACTACCATGGTAACACATTCTTCCTCAATTCTTGTTTCTATCTTTTTATCGCTAGACCTATAAAATTCTCCAGAAAATATTTATTTTTTCTTAGCAGCATTTTACTATTAGACAGATGCATGAAAAGCGCTCTAAGGAAATTATAAAGTAACAAAGATTTACAAAGAAGGGTAAGGAAAACAAGATTAAACGCTGATATTAAAAAAACAACAACATTTAAAACAAACTGTTCAAAATAAGACTTACTTAAATATAACAAACATAAACATTCAAAGACTGATACGTGTAATACAACCAAAAAATGAAAAAAACAGATTATATATATATATATATATC
Source organism: Maratus michaelseni (assembly GCA_963931845.1). NCBI lineage: Eukaryota > Metazoa > Arthropoda > Arachnida > Araneae > Salticidae > Maratus > Maratus michaelseni. Next base: position 282,673,240 of record OZ007594.1, on the reverse strand, counting down.
TTACATAGTATTAGGAAGTACATTAGAGTAATTTTATGTGTTTTATTGCATAATTTTAATCCTGAAATAAAATTGTAGTCAACTTCAATTCGTTTTAAACTAGATCAATTTAATGTTTATATTTAGAATATTACATCAGGCCTTCAGGGGTAATTAAAATTACAATTTTGAGAACCCACATTTTTAAAATAATGTTTGCGTTTATTAGAGAATAGATGAAGTGTTTTCGGTGAAATATAATTAGAGATATTATTTTCGTTTGAAAAATAGCCATGATTATTCATCTTTCAATATATTTGTTTAATAATAATAAGGTTATGTTGCGTTATTACCCAATTAGAAATTGCAGAAAATTGTTTAAATTTAAGGCTTTAAAAATTCAGAAATGTCATTTAAATATACCTTTCTTGCAGTTATCGCAAACCCCAGCAGTAGCAAACCAATTTTTTTTTCATTGGGGCCTAATTTTTTGTCATTATTATTATTATTGCAATTAAAGGAAATAGTCTAGCCAATGAAATGCCAATATTGGTAAAATATTGGATTTACATTGGAAATATTTGCAGTAAAATGTACTATTACAGAAATATTTGTTTTTCATTGAAAATATTTAAATTAAATGCCAGTGTTGGAAAAATATTGGCTTTGTACATGAAATATTGGAAATGATATAGCGAAATATTTCTTGTCAGAATTGTTGTAATATTTGCGAATATTAAAGAACTATTGCCTGCCAGAATTGCCAATATTGGCCAAAATATTGCATCATTTAGAACTAATATAAAAAATAGACCAATTCGGTTTTACTAGTAGTGCTTCCGGATAAGGAAGAAAATACTAATTATAATTATTCACACAATCAACTATATACTTTATGAAGCTAATTAATATATATATATTCTCAGACACATACAATAGAATAATGTAGCGTTTTGCATATGTATTGCACAATAATAAAAATAGCCTGGAAACCTTTATTTCCCCAAGCATTACTTTCACTTAATTAGTATCAAAGAATGGGGAAAAACACCCATTCTAGAAACAAAAAAATGTTTTTCTACTGCGTATTTGATAATGGTATGATTTTGGCGTAATAGAACTAAATCTATTTGGTAACAAACTCTTTTTATCAAAGCATGTTAATTTTTTTTAGTCTATTATTGGCAACAATCCAACCGTATAAATGTTCAAAGACGAGATCTTGAAAATTGAAAGAAAAAAAAAGCAAATGTATTATTCAAAATACGAAATAAAAACCGTATTGAATGTCACTGCTTGAAAAAAAAAGTTCCGTTCGGAATAACAGAGAACAAACAGTATATTAATCAAATCATTTTTATTAATTATTTTGTACGTTTTTTAATATAACAGTCATTAAAGTAATTTTTTATGAAGAAATTTCGAAGATGATGAGATAAAAATTACAGTTGATAAATCTAATTTGAAATAAAATATTCTAGTAGAATGACGTAACTCATTAGGAATCCGTCGAGATTTTTTTTTATTCCTTTCTAATTATGAGAATAAATAAAAGAAATCTCAAAGTAGTGCATTAAATAAGACTCAATATCTAACAATGACATAGAAGTTTTTGATAATATTTTTATCATTTAATTCAAGAAATATTTTAAAACATTTTCATCATTTCCATTGGTTTTATTTGTTAATACAATGTTTCTTTTATGATTAGCATCGAACCTTTTGTCACAAAGTCAGTCATAGACTTTTTTTTGTGCAAAATATGGATAATGATGAATTGTTATAATGAGAACATTGTAATTTACTATGTATTGAAATTCTATATATAGTAATATGTATTTGAAATCAACTGAGTTTTTTCATAAATGTAAATATATATATATATACTAAACTAAGAACAAAAATAACAATAAGCATAAAGCGGTTAAAATTAATAGAAAAGGAATTTGCTCAAAAAGAATTGTTTTTCGTAAAAATAATAAATAATCTGCTCCTACTATAATCCGACATAAGCTGCAAACACAAGAAAAGGGTACTTACATATTATCCGCTCTAGGTCAGATACACTCCGCCAAGAATGGCGCCGATTATACTAATTACAGTAATTCTTTCTTTTTTCTACACTATGACTGCGTTTTATATTCTGTATTTTTAACTGTGACGTGTGTTTTAACTTATTTCCTTTCTATATATTTTTTTAAATTCCGCCTTTTGTGTAATACATTTGAAGGATTTTCAAAGAACCAGGAATATGATACTATTTGCCAAAAATACGTGAGTATTCCGATTTTCACGAAATAAAATTGTACACTAATAATTATATTGAGATGCAATATAGATAAATGCCGTCAGCGTATTCCAATAAGAAATGACAATTCACAAGACCGAAGTAAATATCATTCACAAATGCATTATAATTTATATATTTCAGGAGCAAAGAACTGAATTCCAATAAATTCTAATTTAAGCCCTGGTTAGATCCAAATGGCAGCATGTCAAGTCCAAATTTCGTGTACTTTGCCATAGATCTTAACTAACTTATTAAACCAATATTTTAAAAAGATATATTTATTTTTTAGTTGTTCAGATGCTTTTTCTTTAGTCGCAGTTTAGTTTTACCATATTTAAGAATACTTCGTGATTAAAATTTGTTTGACAAATAAGCCGTCGACATCAATTTAAACACTTTCTAAATTTTAACATAATAAAACGCCATGATGTTGAGAGATGTTTGTTTATTTTTGTAGAGATTTATATAATTTAATATTCTTAAATATAAATTTAGTTACATCTTTTAATGGGTTTAATAACTCTCCAGCAAAATGAAAGTGATTTTGAATCAGAAAGAGAAGCCCACACATAAATGTGATTGGCAACCATTTTTGGCAATCTATCTTCTTAATACGGACAATACGCATGTTGAGAGATGTTTGTTTATTTTTGTAGAGATTTATATAATTTAATATTCTTAAATATGAATTTTGTTACATCTTTTAATGGGTTTAATAATTCTCCAGCAAAATGAAAGGGATTTTGAATCAGAAAGAGAAGCCCCCACATAAACATGATTGGCGATTGGCATTATTTTTGGCAATCTATCTTCCTAATACGTATAATACGCATGTACCAAAAAAAAGTACAGGTATCAATCAATTGGGATTGATAAAATGACTAAACTTTGTACCTTTTCGAGCTGATTTGATCAAATGATTTCAAATACAGTGTCACAGTGTATGGCAAGTTTTGTAAACATGATATATCTATGTGAGTGAACACAATAGCTTCAAAAACTTCTAACTGAGCTCCCATTTGGGAATATGTTATAGTTAACTGTAGCATGAACTGTATAGATTTTCATAAAAATGATTCGATGGGCTAGGTATTGAAACTATTTAAAACCATTTTGCAACCGATTCTATAAGGAAAATCACCAACGAAATATGACAGAGTAAAACTGATTAATATTTCGGGAGTGGCTCCGATGCAAATTAGAAAGTGCAGTGTTGGAATCAAGCTGAATCTATTGAATCAGAAATTTATCTAGATCCACGGTGTTCTGTAAAATGTTTGGAAAGTCAAGGACTGAAGGGTACTTCAGATTTTTATTGTGTAAATGAACCCTGAAACCCATTATAGAATTTAATAGTATACATTATTCCCAGTCAGTTGGTATTTATATAATTTTGTGCAATTATCTGCCGCAGAATGAGTACAGGTGAAGCATTATTTTTTCAGGTGTGTACCTGAGTGGATGTTTGATAATACAATTGATAATGTTAACCTATGTTTTACTGTAAGCTTAGTTTCTACAGAAAAAGAAAGAAAAAACCATCTTGATAGTCTTGAAGCAATCACAGGGAACGATTGTGAACACATTCTTCATTGGAAACCTTGTGCATTGTGCATTATTTTATTAAATTATAGTAGAGTATACGTATACGTCTAACTAGTTGATACCATAACATGATTAATCTGTGAGATCTCATGGAGTGTAGCTTTTTAATGATCCGATAAAAAGAAACAGTATTATCTGAAACGAAGGTCCAATTGAATTTATGACTTTGTTTTTATATTTATAATCTCCCAAAACTGCTTTAAAAATATTTAAATATTTTTATTACGGTTTTATAGTATTTATTATAAAAGGTTTTTACTCAGCCAGATTTTTACTGCGTAATTAAGTGACATATGTAAAATTATCTTGCAATAATATGTATATGTTTTTCATATAAGCTTTTACCATAGTCAATGTACAATTCGTTTGTCTTTATAACTCTTTAAAATTCTGATACTGATACTTGATCATCCAGTTGAAAGGTTCCCAACAAAAAGAGTATTTGTACATAAATAAAAAACTCATTTTTCTCAACCGTACACTCAACTCTGTAAAAGTGTTTAACAGTGTAACTAAAAAATAATCATTATCGTCATTATATGACGAGAAAATTTTGATATGTTTTAAAAATTGCTTTCTGCCCTCTTTAGAAATTTTTCCTCTTTTCTGTTGATTCTGTGAAATGTGAATTTTGTGGAAAAGCTTTATTGTTCTGATCCTTTAAATTATTATGAGCATATTAGAATAACATTAGAATAACAATTCCGCAGAAATAATTGAACGTATAGACATAATTGAACGTATGTACTTAGAAATATACCACGTGGTTTACGTTAAGCAAATATTCGTAATTTTTGTATCATATTTTTCATCATAATGATCAGTCGTGTGGTGCTAAATTTATCCGTTCATTCTAAAATTACGTATGAAAGTTAGATGCTAGTAACAAAGAACACTTCATTTTTGGTATTTTTTAACATTCGTATGTAAAATTTTCTTTTATATTCAATTTGATGATTTGGTCGTTTTCAAACACTTTTTTCATTTTGTTCTATGAGGCAAATCTTGAATTCAATTTTTGCCTCAATTTGGTCGAAACAATTTTTCTCAAATATTTCATACAAGTTCATTGTAATAGATAGATGCATTGCAATATTCAAGTATTTTCGGAGTTGAACATCATCGGGAGCAGGTTACAGGGCAAACTCCTGCTCATTGCACAGATGGAAAATATTACAGATACAAGTAAAACAAGAGTAATGGTGGCAACGTTAGTTCGAAAGATAGATTGACAACAATGGTTACAATAGTGAAATTAATTTTTCGATATAAAAAAGTAAGCTGCGCCGCAGGCGCCCTGAGGGAGCGCCCTGCACGTCAGACGACCACCGAACCCAAGTCCTGAGGGACTTTTATCGCGCCAGCAGGTTTATCTCCCTGTGACGCTTCAGCCAGTCAGAGGACCGCCACCTGCGGACCCTCTAAACTTGAACCCACGTGTCCACGACGTAGGCCGTTGCGATACGCGGTGAAACCAAGGGGAGTCACCGCGAGACACTTGGAGACGGGCCGGCGTCCCTCAACAGCTTCGGAGCTGGAAACCCAAAAGGGAACCAGGCCCTAGGCCTTAAGTCGGGATGTTCCAACCCGTACTCGTTCTACCACAACTCGAGGGGTGTGAAAACCTACAGATGTAGTCACGGTTCCCTCTCGTAGTGGACCTATTTTTTCAATATATCACTCTTGCTACAATATAGTAACTGTACCGATACCATGTCGTACGAACAGTATTGAACATGTTTCTAGCATGGAGCAGCTGCGCTAACCTTTTTCTTGATGCTCTAGTGCTTGTCTACTGTTCATTGGCTTGTCGAACGATCATGACAATCGCTCAGCACATTCAATAGTGGTGACCGGACTAAACCAAAACACAGAGGCTCTCAAGCATCTCCTATCGGAGCCAACAGACGGCAGAACCAAAAATATCTTCCCCAGCACGCAAAGTGTGTGAAATGCTCACAGCACAAAACCTGTCATTTCACATATCCACATGCGCACGTCAACACGACGGTGTCGCTCACAAGTGTACATGGCTCGCTCGACGTGAATGAGACGTCTTTCTCACTGTGGGTGGAGTTAGAGCTCCTATACTACAGGCTGAATCATACCGCAATTTAATAACCCAACGGACCAAAAACCAAGCTAAAACCGGTTTGCTTACCGCAGTGGTGGACAGTGGGTGATAGTGACAGGGACGGCAAACACCTTCTCGAGAGGATTCCTAATACTGAGCTGGGTTACAATATGGCGGTTATTTTGAGCAACAAGATGGACATGCGTCAGCTCCCCTTATGGAATCTTAGGGGGAGTGTGTAGGACGCCATCTCTCACAAACAGTATAAAACGAGTTACACAGTATATAACCTTTTGCTCGATGCTATATGCTCGTTTAATGTTCAAGGGCACCCTCGTTCGATCCCGATCTGTTCATCCTACGCAACAATATAGTTTTAACTACATGAGAGTTAAAACAATAGGTAAAATAAGACAATTGAGCAATAAAAGCATGTTACTTCATTTTTCCAAGTTACACTTCTTGTTATAGTTAGATTTCTTGTTGCGAATAAGCTTTATATGTGCCTAATGCCTAATAAATACAAAATAATACAAAATGTTTCGTATCGTATCATGTAATTATGCTTTGATGAAAAACACTACTCTTTTTATATGAAACATGATCAGCATATAGACTACAGATATTGGACAAGAGGCAAAATATAAAATACTATGACGATATTGTCTACATTGTTAATTATTGTCATCATTGTTGCCTAAATAAGATTTACAATACTTGAAATAAAAATTCCTGTGCATTATTAGAATTGATTGGCGTTGTTGATTGGCTATCCTAATGAAATTATGGCTTTTATTACTAGCTAAAGCTGAGAATTTTGAGTCTAAAATTCAGATATGATGAGACTTTTAAAAGCAGTCGACAAGGTTTAGTTTACATGTTTAGAAATTCCTTTTAAAATACTTGTTTATAAATAAACAAATTTATTTTTCATGATTCAGCTTTAAAAACACATAATAAGATTTTAAGGATTTTTCTCATCTAGAAATGTGTACATATTCATTTGACATGTAAAGCTGATGTTATAGCTCTACTCATCTTTTATTTTTTTCCTTTTAGAATAAAAAAATATATAGATATATATTATTATTATATGATTCCCTATTTATAGGTGTAGAAATATAAATGCATTTCATTTACACTTCGATTGAAATGAGACATATTACTTCGCATGTCAACTTTTATGTAAGATATGAGAACAGTGGTAAGGCTCGTTAACTTCGTAGCAGATGTTTACTGCCGCCTTCAAAAACGAAATCCGAAAGCAAATAGAAGTAATATTTGGAGATGTCAAGGCAAGATGTGAAATCAATGATAGTATTTATAGTAGACCTTATGAAATAAGAAGAATTTTCATAGATATAATATTGCTATCTAAATATATTAAAAATTTCGAAAAAATATTATAATCTGATATAAATTAAAGGATATGAAGAATGTTGTATTTTACGCTTATTCTTTCGGCATGTGAAAATGAACCCATTCAATCCGCTTGGTGGGATTTCCACCCTCAATAAATAAAGTCAAATTTAACAAGAAAATTCTACAACTATGAACTTTTTAAATTTTTATGACAAGTAAAAATAAGACAATTTCAAGGAAAATATCGGGAATACTTTTTATAAACGACCAGCTAATCTGCCCTTGCCCGTGATAATATCTTCAAATACACATGAAATCTTTAATCGAAAATCTTTCCAGTCGAACCTAACGTAGGGGGAGGGGGACTGCCTTGTGTAGCGTATCGAATTTGTACAATTTTATATTTATAAACAAAATCTATACAAATGAATTTAGAGTTGGGGGCCCCACTGCCTTCGGTAGCGTACAGCGGGAGTGCTACGCACGCTCCGGACTGTTTTGCCAGCGAAATCGAATTTGTATGATTTCAAATTTATTGTTGTTTGTGTGTATATATATATATATATATATATATATATATATATATATATATATAGGTCTGTTTTAAATACAGTTTAAGTCGACCTATAAGCGTCACAGACATTTCTGGTGATATCATGATGTTATGCCAGAGCTGTTATAGAATCGAAAATAAATATGGTACCAAAATAATACACCAAAAACAAGACCAAATTGATGGTAACTGGCTGGTTTTTTGCAAAAATCCCATTCACATCAAACATTGACCCAATACTGGGAATCTTTATCACTTGAAAGTAACGCATTTAACTATCATATTTCAGCGTAGAATTAACTGTAGTCTTATAGACAGATGTGGATTGTTGTATCATCTATTCAATTTTTTAGTAGATTACAGTTTTGTAATGTTTTTTTTTTTACATGGTTTTGTTGCTTCTTTTTTATAGTGCAGATTTTTTAAGTTTAACCATATTCCAACCGACATCGCTATACGTTGGATGCCAACTCATCCTGTGGTCTCCAATTACGGAAAAATCACACAATAACTAAGGAAAGATTTTTTTTTTGTATATTTAAATCAAATGTATAAAGTCTAAAAACACCGTGAATTTCTTTCAATATTTTCATTATATTTACGCAATACTTTCCAAGAATTTTGAGAAACCATAATGGACTAAATTGACTTGATTTATACTATTGTTTTCTCTCGTCATAATTCTGGTGTATCATAATATTTTGACCTCTCTAACAGACTGAAAGGAAAAGTTAGTCAATTCATAATAAAGGTATTTATTAATTCTTTTTTTTTTTATTAATCCATATTTCTTATAATTTTTTTCCGGTATTTATTTTCAGAAATTTGTCAACTCAAAATAGATCAAACTATGTAATGTGCTTTTAATTTATTGTCGTACAATTTTTATTTTCTCGTGAATGGGACCAATTCAGTATTGCAGATGATTCCTTCCAAATGGTGCCCTGATCGCCTATGTACTTTTCATAGACCTTCTCAGTCGTGTGTGTCTTATTCATTGTTTCCTGTAGAATAATTCATTCAATGTTTGCGGTATTGAAAATGATTGATACAATGAAAAGCTCTTTTTAACAGGTTTTTAGAAACATGACTACCCATTTTGGTGAAATTGGAACTTTTTTTAATAATACATATTCTTTCCACCCATGTTACAGATGCAAAATTCAATTTATCCTTAATAGATAATTCTTAGCAGTGTTTTTTAATTCATATTTTAATTAAATATTATTTTTCTATGTTTTAACATACGCATTTAAAAACATATTTTGAAAATTCTGCTAAAGAGACTAAATTCTACTAAAGAGACTATTTGGTTTCTCCCCTTTTTTTCCTAGATATTTTATATCAGTACTGCAGCGTAACTTTATATATGTTTTGCATTTATAGAAAATTTAGCCAAAATTTGCAATTGCATGTACACAAAGATAGTCGCATTTATAGTGGAACCTAGTTTCTTCGGATTCATTTTTAACAAAAATAATCTTTTAAACGATAAAATTGAATAAGAAATTTTCAGTCACGCTTTATTCAATTAATTGATAATTAAAAATACTGCAAATTGAATTATTCATTTTTTATAAACTGAAAATTCCTTTTATTTTTCTTATTAAATTTTCTTTAATGAGACAAGACAATTATATGATATCACTCTTTCTTTACAGTCAATATATATCATGTAATAATCCAGTATCATAATCCAGTCTAACCCGATAATATGATTCCGACTAAATGAACTTTTTAAAAACCTCTGAAAATTGCAACATTTGCTACACTTAAGCATTTTCTAAAATCTTACAGAAATAATTACTAGTATTAACAAATGGCCCTCTGTGTAAAATAATTCTTATTACAGTAAAACCTGTGAAAAAGAACTTGTCTATAGCTGAATCGTGGCTTAAACCTGAAAAAAGTTATGTCCTGATGAAAAGAATATCATGCAATTTATTATACCTGCTAAGACCAAAAACCTGTGTAAAGCAATTTTTTTCTGGTCCTTTGCGATTTAATTTTAGTAGGTTTTACTCTATTTAAAAAAGAAATAGTTATTCACATGAAGGAAGCCTAAAAGGTATTTCAGCAAAACTAAATAGCTCTCACATTACACGATATCTATGAAAAATAAATAAAAATGTGAAAAGACAGTAGAAATATTGATGAATAAACCAAAAAGAAAATATATATAATCAAAATTATACTGTCAAACCTGTAAAAACGAAACCTATCTATAATGGAATTCTGGCTTAAAAAGAAATTCTCCTCATGGCCCGGTGGAAGAAATACAATACAATTATAGGAACTGGTAATTCTGCTGAGAAAAAAAAAACTATCTAAAACGGAATTTTCCTTCGATGATTACGATTCCGTTTTAGCAGGTTTTAAAATATTAAAAAAATTGCAAGTCAGTTTCAAAATATATTACAAAAAATTGAAATGCTTAAAAAATAAACAATTTGGACTTCTTTAAAAATCACCTCCCCCCTCTGAGTCTTTCAGATCATACGATGGAAACCACTTAGCTATAAGAATACTGAAAAATCTGAATATTGTGTGCAGCGTAGTTTTGTATGAAAAAAAACGTACTACAAAAAAGATATGCCTTTAGAAATCTTTTTGCAGACTGTTGAATCACTCGTCAATCGAATGTGAAAATCAACATGCAGTTGAATCATCTAACGATGAATAAATTACTGTAGAAAAAGGATTTCGAAAGATATCAGGGTTGAAATGCTGAAAAATCTAAAAGTGTACTTTACATGAAGAAAACTGATATTGTAAAGTAATTGAAACTGCCAGATATAACACATTTTAGGACACAAATGCAACTGGAAGCTTACTTTTAAATTACTAAAGATTTATAGATTGTGTTGTAATAAACTTTAGTTTTCGAAAAAAAAGTATGTTATTTATAGCGTTCATTATATGGTTATATTTAGAAAGTTTGATGTGCATGAACTCTCTGCTGATTCTTGTCAAAGTAAAATTCCGTAATTTCTGTCATAATGGAAAAACGGTAATATTTGCGACCGTTATAATTAATATTATTTATATAGTTAAAATTAAATTAAGAAAGTATAATTGAAAGTTTTAAAAACATTATGTATATTAAATAGTTTATTTTCTTATTATACATTTTTCTAAACATTTTATGTACGACTAGCGTAAGGATTACGTTAGCAAAGATGTACTTAATAAAGATATTAATGTTGTAAGAGAATTGATTATAACGAAATTCGCCCATAGCGTATAATTTTTATGCCTCATTTAAGCTTCATTACAAGCGATTTCCATTGCATTTTCGATTAATATCTAATCAAAATTAAATATTATTGAAGTTCCATTCCACATTATTTGGACATAGTACTACTGATAGATACGTGAAAACGTAGCAGTAATCTTCATATAATATTTTTTAAATGTAAAGATTTTCATTTAAAACGTTTTAGGAGAAAACCATATAAAGGATAACTTAAAATCTTCAATTTTTTTTTTATCTCCACGCCAATATTTATTTAATTAAAAAAGTGCGTGCTATACAAAAGAAAAAACTATTGATAGTTTATGCGAAAATATATGTTCAAAAACTGTTTAATTATGGTATATATTTTATGTGTGCGACAGATGACGAAAACCGGATGAAATAGTTTAAGGTCGCAGTATATGATTTATTTATTATTGCTTTTTAATGAGCATTTGACTTTAATGAGGTAGGTGATTTTAAGTTAACTTTTTAATTAAAAAAGACTTTATAAAATAATTTAGAGCTCTCTTTATTTAAAAAAATATATAAATAATGAGTTTTGAATTACGACATTCGATATTTCGTAGAATAGTTAACACGAATAGTATCACGTCACTGTTCAACTAGGAGATCCAACCGAGGTTAACCTGGTTACAGAAAATAGGTAACAACCATTTTTTATTGAAAACTCGAATACATTTTTTACAAATAAATAATTTTCTTAGATGAAGCAAAAAACATTTTCATATGAAAAATATCAATGTATTAAAAAAAGGTTTATAATATTCGAAGAAATCGCTAAAAATTTCGATCCTTACAGCAGCTTTTTTTTAATTTTGAGAATTTCAGTCTAAGCTTTAAATGCGTTGTTCGATTACATGACTGTTAAATTTGTGCTTTTTTTTAATATTATTTTATTTTTATTTTTAAATAAAGCTTAAATTTCGATATGGAATAGTGGCCGGAAACAAATGCTGAACTAATTATATTGTTTTAAGTGCAAACAGGTCAACCTTTCGTAATCGAGTTGCACGCGATAAAGATAGTTTTTTTTTTTTTAAATCCTGCTTGAGAATAATTTTAAATTTTAACTCCCTCCCCCCCAAAAAAAACAAAAAACAAACAGTAAATTGATATACAGTTTTAAACAAATTGCATGTGCTCTAATCGATGGTGTATAAATTGAAATTGTGCGATCTTTAGAAATTAAAAAGAAAAATATATTGGTCTGGTGTTGTCACTGTAAATATGTCGTCAGCATTACTCAGGAACATGTTTTTACTTTATAATATATATTGTAATAAACGATTATTTAACGTATTTTTTGTAATAAACCATATTTTACTCAAATTATTTTCCAGATGATATTATAAAGTGATTTCAAAGCTTTCAAAATCACTAGTAAATACTTAAAATATTCACACTAAATGAACACGAATGAACATGAATGAAGGAATTTTGCCTCCCGATATGTCAAAATTAGATAGTCGTAAAATAAATTATGCAAAAGAAATCCGACTTGAGAAAGTTATTTATCTAAACACATAATATGAGTTTATATTTAAAGTTTAATTCACTCGGAGATGTTTTAACGTAAATTCTGCAATAAACCATATTTCACACAAATTATTTTCCAGATGATTTTATGAAGTGATTTCCAAGCTTTCCAAATCACTGGTAAATACTTAAAATATTCACACTAAATGAACACGAATGAACACGAATAAAGGAATTTTGCCTCCCGATATCTCAAAATTAGACAGTCGTAATACAAATTCTGCAAAAGAAATCCGACTTGAGAAAGTTATTTATCAAAACACATAATATGTGTTTATTTTTAAAGCTTAATTCACTCGGAGATGAAAAAAAAAACCCTATGTAATAGTCATTTTTATTTTCGTGGTTTCAGAAAAGAAAAATTTCTATGTGAAAGAGATTTTACCCAAATGTAATACATACTAGCATATTTTTTCTATATGATTACATTGTTATGGCGTCACATCTTACTTCCCTGCAGACTGACAATGTTTCCAACATCCGAAGAAGTGCATGATATACTGAGAAGGAGGAGAGTGTTTGTATTGCTGTTGAAGATATAAAGAAAATATAAAATAAATGATGGTCATATGAGAATGATCGAAAGGTTTCAGATGTACAAGGCACTCAGATAGAATTATAGGCCAATGAAAAATGGCACATCATTTTATTCATGTCTGGAACACTCCAAAAATATTAGCAGTTAGTGTATCTTATGGATTCGGAAGTCTATAATGCAATTCTGAGCAAGTCGTGTTTTTATTTCAGAAGTTTCCTTTGGTATATTCAAGATAGTGCAGCAAGATTCATTGATCACTTTCGTATGTTATTTCAGTTTACTTCAAGTGTAAAGGATATTCGGGCTCCTTTTGATTATCCCAGTTGGCATTATCTGGGGAGTTTTTATGGTGACAAAAATTATATCTGTAGAGAGATTTGTAATTAATGGTCAGGGTTGCCAGTTTGGCCTTTTTTTTAAATTCCGAAATTTCGCATTCCTATCATAAACATGCTTTATAATTTGGCGATGAATCTTGGTCACTTGGCCATTCATCCTCGGCGGCCATTATAACACAAAAGAACCGAATTTCTTTACAGTACTCTGTATGAGCGATAATATCTGGAAATGCGTTTATAACTGTGGTATGCGTTTTTAAACTTAACTATTTTTTTTATATTTCTTGGTGTATAAATTCTATAGATCATATACAGGGCTGCCAAAAAGAGTTTTATTACATTTCCGCCTACTGGCGCAAATTGTTCAAGAAAAAATTTCAACTGTTATGTGTTTCCTATCTAAACTAAATTTTAGCACATTATGTAATTTATATACAAATCTATAGATCATATGAAGGGCTGCACAAAATAATTCGAATATCTCTCCGACTATAAATGGTAATTATTTAAATTGGGTTTTCAAATGTGTTAGATGTTTTTTTTAATTTTCAGGTTTTCTAATCTTTCATTTGTTTACTTAGACATCCTCTTCCACATTATTAAATAGTGAAGTTTTGTTATAGTATTCTGAATGTGTTAGAGATTGTTTCATAAACTATGCATGAAGCATGATTTTTCTTTCTTTTTTAAGTTATATAGTTTGTAAAACATGGCAGCAGACAAACAACTCATTCACTAAGTAACCCTTTTACTTCAGTCTTTATATTAATTTTTTAAAGGACGAGATATTTAAAAATATATAACTACTTTGATTTTCTGAGAGTTTTGTTGTTGTATTATGAAAGTTAATAAATATTCTGAAAACGAATAAATCTTGCAGGACATTTCAAACTATAAAGAACTTAATTTTCAGCAACGAAAATAAAGAATTTTCGGCCAAAGCATAAAAACTTCTTAATACCACCATAAAAAAAAAATGAATGCGTTAAGCCTTTATAAAGAACTCATCAACCGCAAAGAAGACGTGCTGCCACTTTGAAGACAGGAGCAAGACTGAAAGGAAACTAGAGGGAAAAAGGGACATGTTAAGGAAACTGCCTATAGGATAGTAGAAGGCATCAGCCAATCACACAAGAGCAGTACCTAATCACAAGAACACAGAACAGAAGGAGTATTATGAAAAATATTGAATAAAAAGTGTGTCAGAAAAGTAAAAAGGAATTACAAGAAAATATAAAAATAACATCTTATTTATTATTAATTAATTAATTAATTTTTGTTTTGTCTTGTTTATGTATATTTATTTTTATATTTTCTTGTAATTTCTTTTTACTTTCTGAATCTTTTTTTATCAAAATTTCTTCATAATTCTCGTTTTGTGTTCTTCTGATTAGGTAATGCTCTAGTGTGATTGGCTGATGCCTGCTACTTTTCTATTGGTCGTTTCCTTAACTTGTGCTCTTTTCTTTCCTCTTTCTATTCAGTACTGTCCCTGCCTTAAAAGTGGTAGAACTTCTTCTTTGCGCCTGACGGAGAAAGACAAAGTTCTTTCGAAAGGCCTAGCGCATTCCTTATTTTATGGTGCTAATAAGAAGTTTTTATTAACCATTGGGAAAATGGTTGTTCTTTTCGGTCGAGAATGGACCCCTTGATGCTCGCAATTTATTATTGTAACCGTTTTTAACGAAATTCTGAACTTTAGAAGAATTTTTTAAGCATTTTAAACGAAATTCTGTAATTTCAGAAGAATTTTTCTTTGAATATGCAATAGAAATTCATAAAATCGTTACAAAAAGAATAAACTATCACACATGAAAAGAAAAGCCGAATTAAAACATTGACGTCGGACGAGAAATCGTCTTATAAAGCAAAAAATGTGGTCTTCAACTTTAATTTCCTCAAAATAGCTTTAGGTCAGACATCAATCTAAACAAGAGTTAAAGTTATTGTAGGAAGGACCCGATAAAATAATTTTTATTTTATTGTATTACACCAGTTTATTCAATATTTTAATGCAAAATATTTTGCCTATTTTTCATAATCTTAGAAACGTGGATGTAATTGAGAGTATTTATGTAAAGTAATTTTAATTATTATTATTTTTTTATTTTTACGTTACACCATTGTTGAATGGGGCTAAAATAAATCCGTAATTTACCGAAATATATGTTAATAGCAGTTAAATGTAAATTCCTTATGTTTGTAAAGTATTCAAATATTTTTCAGCAAAATATCGTCGTAAAGTACCGATGTTTAACTATAAGACTTGGAAAACAAAGAAACCTAAAGCCCATAAATCTTGAAAAGATAACAATCATCTGAGGAATAGAAACACTGTTTTAACCAGTGACACGCAATTTATAGTACACGGAAAACCCATAAATTTACTGGATATATTTCAGCTAAAATACATCAATAAATATTAAAAATAAATGCTTGACGACAAAAGGAAAATCTTTAGTCACAGAACATTAAGCATTTCTAACAGAAACATATCGCAAATTTGAAATACGCTCACTAAAAAAGAAAGAAGGATGGGACAGTATCGCTCCATTGAGATATGAAGCGCAATATTTGATTAAACGGGTTGGTAATGCTATTGCAGAAACTGCGAATAAGAAAATGTACACCATACAAAATATTTTCATTTACAAAATAAAAATGCAAAAAATTATGATATTATTATTTAATTATACATTATTCACATTATTATGAATTTTCAGATTTTTTAAAAACATACAAGGGGTTATTAAATGAAAAGGTACGAAACGACGTAAAAACGTAACAGTTAAATATTTGCATATTCCGCCATGGGAGAACGTAGTGAGACATCTCGGGATTCGATTGGAGTCTCTGACTGGGATCGGAGCATGCGCGGGCGGCCGCATGCGCAGTAGAGAGCAGAGGCTCTTATCAAAAGCGGCGACCAAATGATGCGGCAGTCCGTATGAGGACAGGATGGCGTTCGCGTTGCAAAATTCGACGACTGAGGAGCAGCGAGGTGTTATCCGATTTCTGACAGCGGAAGGTGAGAAACCGGCAGCTATTCATCGCCGGATGGTGACAGTTTACGGGGAGAAATGTGTCTCTGACAAGTCTGTCAGAAAATGGAGTGCCCGTTTTCGTGCAGGCCGTGAGAGTCTGGTTGATGACCGGAGATCAGGCCAAGAAAACACAGTAATCACGGCCGATCTGATTGACAAGGTGGACGAAAAGGGAAGAAGACCTGAAAGGGAAGAAGACCTGAAAGGGAAGCGCTTCAACTCGGACGACGAACTCAAGGACGCTGTGAAGGACTGGGTCTCGTCACGACCACAGGAATTCTGGGAACAAGGAATCCTGTGGCTTGTTCATCAGTGGGATCGTTGTGCTCAGGCCTATGGTGATTATTTTGAATAAAGTCTATATTTGTACCCACCGTGTCGTTTCGTACCTTTTCATTTGATCACCCCTTGTATTACTGTTCAGTAGTATTGAAAACCGTCAAAGGTATTGTAATAATCGTAAAGACTTTTTCTATGCATTTTGGCTTTAAGTTACTTGACACTATTAAGATATATATTGATATTTGGTAGATACATATAGAATGTAAACTACCAATTCGCTGTCAACCACGAGTATACTCGTGGTTTTCCAATCTAAAATTACGAATTCGCACCGGAAATTTCGAAAGAAGAATTTTTATTTTATGTAATCACGAAATGTCTGTAAATAATTGAAGTAAATATTGCTATTAGTATATTTTGGTATGAATTCGAACTTTCTAAATAAAAAAAATTCCGGTAATAATAACACAGGAGTGAACGTGTTATCAATCATTCATGTTATTATTTTTAAGTTGCACTTAGATTTTATTTTCCTGAGTTGTTTTAAAGATAGCAAAGCTTATTAGAAAATTTTTGCGGTACAGTTTGTTTGAAAGACTGATAAAGAAAACATTGTATCTAGTGACGAAACGAAATATGAGGATAATTTAAAAATAATAATTATGAATTTTCAGCCAGTGCTAGTGATACATATAATGAGTTATCCTTTAGAGATCAATTTGCCGGGAAACTGAACACCGAAAAGCACTCAAAGATATGGAAATTTGAAACTGTGTAAGAAAGAAAACATTCTTTAAAAGCTTATTGAACAACTTATAGCGCCTTGATATATTAAGAAACCCATGGTCTCAACATTAACAAGATCAGTTATAGGTGAACTATTACAAGGTAATGTCAACATTCAAACAACTGTAGAATGTGAAAATATAAATAAAATTGCATCTTGTCCTTTTTATTTGAAAATGTCGAAGCGCTACGTTTGCGCAACTCCTTTAACAGCGATGAGTGGTGATATATCGTGCAAATATGTATAGGTCACTTTAAAAATAATTGAAATATCTTTTGTACTTTGTTTGAAGGTCAAGATTTATAATATCATCTGCAGATATTTTTTAGACAATTTTATTAACGCGTTGTTTATTTCATAGGTTATTAATAGAGTTCGGATTATCTGCCATTGCACAGATGAATTTACTTTATATATATATATGTATATATACACGCACGCACACGACACGCACACGCACACACACACACATTATATATATATAAGTCCCAAAATCATATCCTTTAGCAATGTTATGGCTAATATGATGATGAAACCACTCATTTTATTTGTGGTATTTAGGCATTTGGGACTTAATAATTCTGTCTAAATTCTACAATTTAATTCATTCAATTTTTAATTTAATTTCTTCTTCTTTTAAATAAGTATTTGATATCTATATTCGGAGTGTTGGGGAACACTTTCGTTGTCAATCAATTATTACTTACTAAATCATAATTTCATAGTTTCTGTTGGTGTTTCGGTAATGTTTCATTAATGGTTATATATATATATATATATATATCATTTCCTTTTTTTTCTTTCTTTTTTTCTCTTTCTCATAGATGGCGTTGCTATAAAAATGCATTATTATATCGCAGTCAATATTCGAATAACATTCACTATCGTTTCATTTAATCCTTTTGTGCTGTAAGCTGTTAATATTTTTATTTCAAAAATCCCTTTCATTAATATTATTATTTAGATTAGATATTATTTTGAATATTATACAAAATATTAATAGGTTTATATGAATTATATTTAAATTAGTAAAAATAGTTTATTATTTTTAAGTGTCAA
Organism: Maratus michaelseni; assembly: GCA_963931845.1. Taxonomy (NCBI): domain Eukaryota; kingdom Metazoa; phylum Arthropoda; class Arachnida; order Araneae; family Salticidae; genus Maratus; species Maratus michaelseni. The sequence goes on along the minus strand of OZ007594.1, from coordinate 282,654,534 downwards.
TGTAAGTGTTACATTTACAACATGTATTTCTTACGGATAACGTGGCTTCTGAAAGCTAAAATATTGATGTTGGGTTATGTTTTACTGCAATTTCTCTTTTTGTCTACAAATTCCTTTTTAAATATGTTTTTGTGTTTTAGTAATACTCAATAATGATTAATTTTGCTACTATTATGTTCAGGTACTCAAGGTTTGTGCATTTTTATTCAATTCTGTTTAAATTGCATTTGGTAATTGATTGGGAGATTTGGGTTAATAAATTATTCTCATAGCTATTAAATCAAACAGAAATTAATTCCATTTTACTTATATTAGTGGAATATTGCACTTGAAAAATTGTTCCACTATATAAGTTTACAATTGCTCTTGTAATAATTTTCCCTTTCTGCATATTGGATTTTTTATCTACATATCTTTAAGTGTTTTTCTCACTCATTTTAATTTTGAGAATCTTAAATTTTTGGATATATTTATGTATTATATTGTAATTATCGGTTTCTATTGTCGGTTATTTATGTGATTTAATGGTTATTATTTACAAAAGTTTTTTTATATATATTTATCTATTTATTTATTTATATATATGTATATATTTACGTGTGTAATATATATATATATATACAGTTTTTGGGATAATAGATGTGAGTGAAATATATTGTATATTCTTAATGGTTTTTTATTTCCTATTTAAATATTTCCAAATTTTAATATTTCCAATTGTTGTCTGGTAATAATTCAGTGTACCTGGATGATTCTACTGATCTTAGCATTATGCCAGTAGAATTATGAAACAATGAATTATTATTTAAAACACATGTGGGTGCATCCAGGCTAATGAGTACATGTGCATGTGTTTTTCCATATCCAATTCATATTTAATTCTCATGTGGTCCAATTTTCCATTGTATATGGTTCATATTTAATTTATTAATCCATTTGTATTTACTTAATTGCAACTCCAATTTATAATTTTTTTCCCCCTTTCTCTCTATTTCTTTTTTCAATATTCTTTAGGTATGAGTAAAATTTAGCCAATTACCATTGAAGCACACGCTATGGTAATATTATGTTTGCACATGTTAATTATTAGCTATGTGGTATTCTGTATACACAATATCATTAATTATCTCTTTGGAGATTTAAGTAGAATGATAATAGAACTTGATATGTTTTTTGAAATTCATAGATATTATAATTATATATATATATATATATATATATATATATATATATATATATATATATATATATATGTATATGTATATATAGATATATATATGTATATATATATATGTATATGTATATATATGTATATATATATATATATATATATATATATATATATATATATATATATATATATATATATATATGTGTGTGTGTGTGTGTGTGTGTGTGTGTATGTATAGTAAATACATCTGTGTGTGTGTGTATATGTATAGTAAATACATCTGTGCAATACGGATAATCCGAACTCTATTAATAACCTTTGAAATAATTTTATACAATTTCAAGAGGTTATGTTATATACCTATATGCTGTATTATGTGCTGAAAATTCTTCACTCAGTGTAAAGGAAATATTTAACATTTATTAGGAGATATTTTAAGATTTTAAATGTGATAATTTTTACGAAGAAACTTTCCCAATGAATGATTTTTTTTTTTCAGAATCATTAACTTAAAATGCAAAATCATTTCTTTACAATTATTTCAGTTTTATCAAAAAGAAAGTTTACGAAAATATATCTAATTTGATAATATATCTATTTTCAAGTTAAATGTTGAATTTTTTCTTTAAATGAATTTCATTCATTAATTTAAAAAAAACATTTTTAGCTTAACAAATAATAACAAAATAGAGTTACAATATATAATTATAACATATAAAAAAAATGTATAACATAATTTCAGCGCACTATTATGATCGTATAGTCTCTTTCAGTATTTCTGAAAAAGCCTTCCTTTAGACTATGCTTTTGAAAATAACTAATGGAATGAAAATATTTAACATTTAGTAAAAGGTATATTAGGATTTTCTTTTAATGTCATAAAGTTTATGAAGAATTTTCTCCACTGAATGATTTCTGTTTGCGACTCATCAATGTAAAATGCGAAATTTTTTATTTATTTTAAAGTATTTCATAAGTATCAAATAATTATTTTCGAATTTAATAAAGTTACATATTGAATTATTCATTAAAATGAATTATTTTTCCCAATCTCTTACATAAAAGTATTTACAAAAAAAAAGAAATTCTTTAAAGACATGAATGGATTCCAGATTTCTTAAATGAATAGTCTTATCTCAATAATGAAGATACTTTAAGCGCTGCGATTAATGTGGAAAAGATATTTAGACCATTGAATGTACTATAAAAATCAATGGATGTTTTAAATGGATGTATATATCGTTATTGTGTGCAGTTCTGGAATAAAAAATAACGCACTACGCCCTACTAACTCTGTCAGAAATCACTGTATGAAAATGTGACTGGTACCCATCGATTAGTAATAATATCTAATGAATAATGTTATACTTAAATATTGCTTATGGCCCTTTTGCTTCTACATATAGAAAATATAACATATTTTAACAAGTCGTGAATTGTACATCAAACGTGACAAACGAGGTTCGTTCGTACTATAGCTAGTTATATAAATATTCAGATCTTGATGATTTTTAACACTTTCCAACCTAGTTGAAAAGTGTTTATGACTTCGGTTTGTCTGGCCGTCTGTCCGTGATCTAACACCCTTAAATATGCTCGGATTGCTCTGCAATTTTTATATGTTATTGTCGTTATCTATAGCATGTTCCCTATTTCAACGGAAGTATGTAGCACTTATAGTTTTTTTACAGGGACACTCAAGAGAATTCCGTTACACTGCGGTCTATGGGGAAAAATCATTTGCGGTTTATTTAAATAATGTTTCACTATTTTAAACGCATTGAAATTTATATATATCACTAAGGTCCATTAGAAGAAGCTTAATATGGAATAGGGTGTGCATAGCACTTATAGTTACTATACAGGGACAGTCAAAAGAATTCGTTACATTACGTCTATGGAGAAAAAACGTCTGCGGTTATATATATATTACTAAAGTGCATTACAAGAGGCTTATTACAGAATATTGTGTGTATAGCAGTCATTGTTCATTTACAGGGACACACAAAAGAATTCTCTACTGTCTGTTAACAATAATTACTGGAAGTTCGTTTTAAGTTACTGAACGCGATTTTAATTTTAACTCGCTTTTTATCTATTTCGTGGTGTGTATAAATTCTGTAGATCCTATACAGGGAAGCAGAAAAGTTCGCGAACACATTTCCGTTTATTGACAGAAACTCCAGACGGAGAATTTTAAACTGTGCTACGCGTTTCCTAACTGAACTAAAATTTAGCATCCTATGTAGTATATATACAAATCTATATATACAGGGCTGAATAAAAGTATTCGGATATTTTTACGAATATTGTATATGTTGGAAATTCTTGAAATTATGTTTTTATATATGTTATGCGTTTTCCAAATTGTTTACATAGATGTTATCTTTTAGCTTATTAAACGGTGTGATTTGTAAAATTAATTTGGAAGCGTTTGAAAGTGTTACATAATCTATGCCTGACGCATGATTTTTCGTTCTTGTTAATTCTGTGAAATGAATTATATCGTCTGCAGATTGATTTCTGTAATAAAATAAGTATATCGGTCGCTTGACGATTAAACCTCGGAAGCTCCTATAACAAGAAAGCAACGATTTTTATTTTATTAATTCATATCTCTTAATAAAATCTATATATTTAAAACGCTAAGCGATTTCTTTCGACAATCCGTTAGAACAAACTACTGCATCAAATTACACCATTCTTTTTTTAAATGAAAGATATCAGGACACAAATTTGTTATCGTGCATTCGTTTGTTTGAAAATTTAATTAATTATCTGTAATTTTCAATTAAACATTTACTTCTGCTTATGACGTCATAAAGTTGACAACTCCCACTTTTGAGGGCATAGAGTTTTTTCCCTGAACCCTGTGGTTCGCCAATCTTTTGACATTAACTAATATCAACTAGGTAATATTTTTAACATTGTAGTATAAAATCTTTTAAAAAAAACTTAATTAGCTGGAATATAATCATAATAAAATATCTAAACGTAAACATATCAATATGAATAACAAATCTCACGTAAAATGTTGCAAATTTAAATGATTCCAATTGAAACAAGATTTGGAGAGTTATCCTTGACGCCCAGCTAACATAAAAGTACCTATTTTATTTTATTTATTTACACACATATTCAAATTTATTATAAAACACCAGGTTGCCATACAAAACAAAAATCGTCATTTAGGTGCCAAAAAATAACCCACGTGCGTCTGCGATATCTGTACTGATTTAATCAAAATTATTTTGGTTGCACCGCATATTGCAAAATGAATTAAATCCATGATTATTGTTTCTTTCTCAGATTAAAAATAAGAAAATTGGTACTTCTCTATTATCCCGTCGACCACTTTTCATAACAAGAAACTATCGCCAAACTGTAACGCCAAATAAACGGGAGAACGTTGCCATTGGAATATCAAAATAAATAAATAAATAAAATACATGAATTTAAGGACACAATTGTTATTTTAATTAATGAAATAACTAATAAATCAGTAAAACATAATGAAAAATAGACGCAAATCTCGAATTAAAAACCACTTGATGACGTAACAAACACGTATAATGCTTCTGACATCAAGTAAATCGGACTGTATTTTTGGCGTTTAATTTTACAGTTGGGCGATAATTTTTTGTTGTGAAAAGTGGTCGACCGGATAATAGAGAAGTACCAGAAAATTTAATGTTTAACGAAATTCAATTATTTGATCGATCGCAAATTTTGGTTCTTTTCCGTTATACCGACACCATGCCATACATGTAAATATATGCTTGGCGACAATGGTGTCCGTATAATGGAAAAGTACTCAATTTTTTTCTTAGTTCGGGCTATACCAAAAACAAACATTTTACAGGTAACAAAAAAATCGCCGAAAATGGCTGCTTCATCAGCTGTTATGACAGCAAAGTTGGATAAAATCTAATAACCTGAATTTTACAACGTTTATGCGAAACACCACAGAGAACACACGCTATTTTTATATAAGTAGGGTATATTTAAACAAATAAGAGAACTAACAACCTTTAATAATATAATGCATGAAAAAGTAAACAACTAAGTGATTCAGCAAATCATAAAAATATGTATTTCTTAATATAACTATAAAATACAGAAAAATATTCTGGTACCATAAAAAATATTCATTATCCCGTGCATTATCCCGTCGTCCGATTAAGAAAAAAAAACTATATGCAAATTAGGTACTTTTCGGTTAGCCGGTGCCAATAAAGTACATATATATTTACAATATATACACATAATAACACACTCCAATGGAAAATTACTTGCAGAATCATTATCACAAAAGCCAACCAAAATCTATAAACCACATAAATTCAATACTAGAAAAACAAAACTATATACATTATATAAATGTGTATCTATGTATGTATATACTATATATATATATATATATATATACTTCATTGGCGCCCTGCTAACCGAAAAGTACCTCAAATAATTCGCCAAACTGTAGCGCCCAATAAACAAACGGAAGAATGTTGCCATTAAATCTCAAAAAAAGAATAATAATAATAATAATAATAATAATAATAATAATAATTAAGAAAAGCCCCATTTACTAAAGTATCATTTATCAGTAACTTTTAACAATAAAATTTACAATATATTAATGAAAACAGAATCAAAAATAATCTTGGATATTTATTTATTTACATTATTTCTCTTAATTATGGAAAAGGAATAATCATCCTGATTATGTAAAGGAATGAAGAAACCATACAAATAAATTACACTTGAAAACATTAAAAATCTCTTTTTTCTGTAGATTGATTTATTATTGTAAAAATTCTTCATCTTTACATAAAAATTGATTAGCTTAAAACAACAGATGCGTTTCAGAAGATATGGATTTAAAACGAACAATGTATAAAGAAGACATTTTAAAAATTTTGATCAAAACATTTTAAAACTTTTTTTTAACGTCGAATTTCGACGGTGCGTTTGGGGAGAAGCAATGCACATGCGCATAGGAGCTAATTCGTTTGCATTATCACAGGGGGGGGGGAATGTGTGCCTTATTTAATATGTTCTTATATTGACTGAATATGAGATGAACGTAGGGATATGCTATTTGTATGATACTTCATAGGTTCAGGAAATTTTCTTTCCTGCCGTGGGGAATAGGGCGGTAATGTCAAACTGATTTCCATTTTGTTTACGGATTGTTTGTTCGGAGTTTGCATCGGAAATAATAACGTAATTCACTGGGGGAATTTTTTTTAAATAAAATATTTGAAAGATTGTTTCATAAGCACCCCTACTTATGTAATAAAGAAGCTTATTTTACTAATATTGCTATTGTAATTTTTTCCGTTAAGTTTTGACGGGTACCATCTAGTCTATATATTTAAAACGCTAAGCGTTTTCTTTCGACAATTCGTGAGAACAAACTACTGCATCAAATTGCATCATTCTTTTTTTAAATGAAAGATATTTGGCCACAGATTTGTTATCGTGTATTCGTTTGTTCGAAAATTTAATTAATTAGCCGTAGTTTTCAATTAAACTTTTACTTCTGCTAATGACGTCATAAAGTCGGCAATTCGGATAACGCCCACTGTTGCGAAGCAAAGAGTTTATTTTCTGAACTCTGTGGTTGCTATAGGATAAAAGAGAAATAATAAATATTAAAAGAAAGTGGCTTTTAGGCCAAATTTTTTAATTTGCAAGTTAAATTTCTGTAAAAATATTTATTCGCGTGTTTTATAAGCGAATTTATATTGAGCATATTTATTGTGACGTCACGGGAATATTGTCCATTGGGTTTATTTTATCATTATGCATTATAACTTTGTTGATGCCATTTTTCCATTACAATTAAATACAAAATATATTTTTATTTGTATACATGGTGTTTAAGCATTAAAGTAACGTTTGTAAAGTACGTGTAAAAAGATTGCGCCGGTGAAAATGACGTTATGTTTAGCTTGAAATGCATTTTTACATTGATAAAACGATAAAACTAAAGAGAAAATATATATAATTGTGTCAACATGACGTAATTTTAGCTGATTTTTCCATTCTTAATTATAATGATTAGAATTGGAGCCGTCATTGATTGCTTCACCTTGATTGCATGTTACCAATTACTTTTTTTTTAAATTGTAGGTTTGAAGATTTCATTTTATAATAAAAAAATACAAAAGTAAAGGATTTCAGGAAATTTAAAATTATTAAAAATAGTGTTGTGGTAGAAAAAAAAACTTGAAATAATGATTGTATTTTTAGCTAGAATAAACAATGTAAGACTAATATTTCATAGGAATTATTTTGGTAGGTTTATTATAAGTTCATTTAACAGTTCTTTATTAGCACAAAGTCCTATTTCTTTCACTGTGAATTTCTCTTTCGATGTCAAAAAATGGTTTTCTACTTTTTAACGCCAGCTAAAAGACAATGGCAATTTTTAGAAATGTACAACGGTTGTGACAGCAAACGGCGCTATCGCTTTAGCTTTCATCGCGCTTACATCACTTCTAAATACTACAAATTTCTATTTTTTACTACATTTTACTATATTTTACAATTTCAATTCATCAATCGGAAAAAAAATTAGCATTCGATTGAAATTTATTTGAAAACTGCTGCTTAATTTAACGACTTTTTAAACAATTTTTAAACATGAAAAGTTTTTCAATTCTATCTTATCAATGATCACCAGTTTCCTTCAATAATGTAAAATAGCCCCGCGAAAGTTGCCACAATTGAAAATAGATTTCCCTAACCATCATAAAAAGTGAATAATAATAATAATAATAATAATAATAATAAAAACAGTGATAAATCATAAGATCAGATTGTCCATAAGATAGAGCATTTTTGCGCTAAACGAAAATCTGTCAAAAAAAAAAATTTTTTTCAGTTTATGTTGAACATAAAATTGATATGTTGAATTCGTTGATGTATATGTTCCATCAAATATCAGATTATGTTAGGACTGGTATTTTTTATTTTTTTAAAGATCCATTTGCCAACTGTATAAGAGGGAAAATATCCACGACTGTGATAGAAAAGGGACAATCATCCTGATTATGTCAAGGAACTGAAGAAACCAAACAAATAAATTACATTTAAAAACATTAAAATCTCCCTCATCTGCAGATTGATTTACTACTGAAAAAAAATTCTTCATCTTTATATAAAAAATGATTAGTTTAAAACTATGGATGTGTTTTAGAAGATATGAATTTGAAACGAACAATGATTAAAAAGGACAATTTAAAACTTTTAATTTAAACATTTTAAAACTTTTTTAACGTCGAATTTCGACGGTGCTTTTGGGCAGATACAATGCACATGTGAATAGGAGCTCATTCGGTGGCATAATCACAGGGAGGGGGGGGGGGTGCTTTATTTTTAATGTGTTCTAATTAGTTTAATTTAAATGTGTGCTTTATTTACTATGTTCTTTTATTTACCGAATATGAAATGGACGTAGGAATATACTATTTGTATACTTCATAGGTCCATGAAATTTTTTTCTTGCCGAGGGGAATATGACGCTAATGTCAAACTGATTTGCATTACACAGTTGTTTACAGATTGTTTGGTTGGAGTTTTCATCGGAAATAGTACTGTATTTGACTGGGGGAAAACTTTTTAAATAAAATATTTGAAAGACTGCTTCATACGCACCCCATCTTAAATAATAAAGAAGCTTATTTTGCTAATATTGTTATAGTTTTTTTCCGTCAAGTTTTGACGGGTTTCATCTAGTTTGTTATTAATATCTTCTAAAGTTTTCATTCGATTTTCATAAAATTTGAAATGTCTCAACAAAATTCTGCAAAGATAATATATCTTAAATTTCAAACCGTTTGGTTGGGTAGTTTTTGCGCTGTTATATGCGGACGGATGGAAGGATGGATCAAACGACGACTATAGGCATATATATATATATATATATATATATATATATATATATATATATATATTTGTATAATTATGAACGTACCTAAAAACTGCATTACTAACACCTAATTTTGACATCATATTCGTATTCTTCGGTAAATTGTACCTTTGGATACCCTTAAGTAGTTTAGGAATTATACATGTTTTAAGTTTGGAACTCCGAATGTTAACCACTAAAAAGTTTCATTTTTAACACTTTCCAACCTAGTTGAAAAGTGTTTATGACTTCGGTTTGCCTGGCCGTCTGGCCGTCTGCCGTCTGTCCGTGCTTTAACTCCCTTAAATATGCTTGGATTGCCTTGCAATTTTTATATGTTATTGTCGTTATCCATAGCACGTTCCCTATTTCAACTGAAGTGTGTAGCACTTATAGTTTTTTTACAGGGACACTCAAAAGAATTCCGTTACATTACGGTCTATGAGGAAAAATCATTTGCGGTTTATTTTAAAGATGTTACACAATTGCAAACACATTGTAATTGATATATATCACTAAGGTGTATTACAAGAAGCTTAATATGGAATGGGGTGTGCATAGCACTTATAGTTAATTTACAGGGACAGTCAAAAGAATTCCGTTACATTACGTCTATGGGAGAAAAATCGTCTGCGGTTTATTTAAATAATGGTTCACTATTTTAAACGCATTGAATTTTATATATATCACTAAGGTGTATTACAAGAGGCTTACTTACAGAATAGTGTGTGTATAGCAGTCATCATTCATTTACAGGGACACACAAAAGATTTCTCTACTGTCTGTTAACAATAATTCCTGGAAGTGCGTTTTAAGTTACTGAACACGATTTTAATTTAACTCACTTTATGTTTATTGCATGTTGTGTATAAATTCTGTAGATCCTATACAGGGAAGCACAAAAGTTGGCGAACACATTTCCGTTTATTGACAGAAACTCCAGAAGGAGAATTTTAAACTGTGCTACGCGTTTCTTAACTGAACTAATTTAGCATCCTATGTAGTATATATACAAATCTATAGATCATATACAGGACTGAATAAAAGTATTCGAATATTTTTCCGAATATTGTATACGTTGGAAATTCCTGAAATTATGTTTTTAAATATGTTATGCGTTTTTCAAATTGTTTACTTAGATGTTATATTTCAGCTTATTAAACGGTAATGATTTGTAAAATTATTTTGGAAGCGTTGGAAAGTGTTACATAATCTATGCTTGACGCATGATTTTTCGTTCTTGTTTTTAATTCAATAAACTAAAAATAGGGTCAAACTAAAAATAGGGTCATAACACCACTTTTTCCGTACTAAAATATTTCTCTTATATAATCCAAAAATGTCTGCCAATTAATAAACAGTTTTTATTACAGTTAAAAATTAGTGGTATCCAAAAGCTTCTAATAACGAAGCAAGCAAACACTTCTTTCCCGAACGGCGTTCGGGCAGAACTGTTAAGCTTTTATTCATTTCAATACAGGTTGTTATGTGGGTAGTTTTATAAGCATAACTCAAACTTTATTTAGCGGAATGAGCTGTAATTTTAAAATTGAGTATTTAAAGCTTATAAAAGTAGAATTCTGTTTAATTAGAAAAAGGTTATTATTCATTTTGTTTTTTGAAATTTAATTTCACAATACACATTTTTTGAAAAAAAAAATAATTCAAACTTTTTACAGAAATTGATTTATGCGATTCTAAAATTACAGCTCATACCGCCAAGTATTTTTTTATTTATGCTTAAAAAACTACCCGCACTGGAATCTGTTTTGAAACGATTAAAATAAATATTAACATTAGAGGTTTTAAACTTGAAACCTGCGTAATTGGTAAATTACTTGACCGAACATCTAAAGGTATATGTTATCGAAGTATCCAAATATGTTGCCAAAACTAGGTGTCAGTATTGAGAATTTTAATGTCTGTTATAGTTTCTATATATACAGACGATAAAATTTAGGTACAACAATAATTAATATATGTTGTTACTAATCGATTGATACCAATTACATTTTTATACGGTAATTTGTGATTGAGTTACTTTAAGGTGGAACATTTTTTTCTATGGCTGTAGATGTTTAATATTTATTTATTTATTTTTAAAAATAAAAAGTGTGAGATATTTCCGGTGCATTATTTTCCATGAATTATTTCTGTTTCAAAAACAGTAAAAAAAATTCTTCTTTACTTAAAAGTATTTCGCTTTTCCCAAAAGAAATTATAAATATATTTTTCTCATTAAATAAAGTTAAATGATTACACATTAAAATATTTTAATGAAATAAACTCTTTTTCAAAGTATTCAGCATTATTTACAAACATAAAAAAATGTTAACAGCATCTTAGATCTTCATATTTTATCCACATAATGAAGGTACTTCAAATAAAATGAAGCGCGTCAATTAATTCATTAACCTTAGGGGTCTGCAATCTCTTTTTTAAAACCCGTTTGCCACAAATAATTCCAAAAGGTCATTTAATCAGAACAGTTGTAAGCAGCTATAAGGTGCTTCCCAGTTGAGAACAACTGCACGCCCAGTCTAAAAATGAAGAGTCTTGCCAATTTAATCGCAAAGTTTCTGTCGCTAAATAAGGCATTTTTGCCCCTAAATTAGTGGTATCTTGGCAATGAAATTTTCATACGCATTTATTTTGACCGTTTCGTTAATGCAACACCAGCGAGAGGTAGTTTTTTTGGTCATTTATTACGAAGAGATATTACAAACATATTCAATACACTATCAAACAATAGGTTAACTATGTTAAACAATACTCCACGAAATAAAGTTAGATATACTTTCAAGATTTTCTATTACATACGTATAGTGCCATGTCTCCCGATTTTTTACATTATTTAATTACTAATAGAAATATTCGATTTATTTAATCGCATGAATCTGCTATTAAGGAAAGCGAATATGTCTATACGAAAAAAGTGGTAGTCAAAATTCAATGGACTTCCACATACATATTTGTCTTTTAATGTGTCTGGTCAAGTGTTGCTCCCTAATATGCACAGAAAAATCAGTCACTAGATGAATATATTTAGAATTGAGTAAAAGACATTTCACAAATTTTTTAATGTTTTAAATTTTATTTAGAAAATTTTTCTCTGAATGAATCCTGTTTCATATTCATTTACTTAGAATGCAACAGATTTGATATTTTACAAGTATTTTATACCTATCGAATAATATTTATCTAATTAGATTAAAACTCATTACTGAAACTTTTCATTTACTGAACATTCGACCGCACATTTTACTCAAAGTTTATAAAACTATTTTATACCGACCTTTTTATTTAAAACTATTTAACTTATGTATTTAACTTATTTATGTGTGATACAGTAATACCTCCTTAAATCAACCTCGCTCTGTTCTGTTAAAATTTTGTCGCTCCGAGATGTGGTCTCTTAATGGAGGTCACGTTTAAATCTAATTTTTGATTATTGAAAATAAGGTAACCAGTAATGTTATGAAAAAAAATTTTCTCATTAGGAGAAAAAAATAAATATGAAAATAAAACTTTAATTTAAATTCATAAGTTAACATCTACAAGGATTTAAAAAATGTAATTAATTCCGATTTTACAATTTCTATCTTTCATACCTATTATTTCTAAAACTTTTCCAAGTTCAGTGAATAAATTAATTTTTTGCCCTTGTATAATGAATATTACATTATCTATCTACTTCTTGAGAGTTTTTGTGAGGAAAGGGCAGGGAGTTTACTGTCCGGCTGTACTCATTCGTCATCAGAAGTGGATACATTGCCTGGTAAGGCACAAAAGTGGTTTAAACAGTTAAACGTTACTAGAATAAAAATTAAATCTAAAAAAGATAAGATTAAATTCATACATACAAGGTTCAGACATTTGATGAACAGTGCGCGGTTAAGGTAAAAGACAAATGACCAGGAAAGAACGAGATTTCTTTCCGTTATTTCAAGCAAATTGGTCGCTCATGGAGGGAGTTCCACTGAGATTGGTCTCTGAATGGAGGTAAAATTAGCATTGAGCCTATAGGAATTCCGTGAAAAAATTGTCATTGAGGGAGGTGTTCGCCCAAGGAGGTTTTACTGTATATTTATTTAACTTATTTTGTAAAGAAATTTCTTGTTTGAATCGGCATCCATTCATTTGGTCAAAGTCAAATTGACTGCTGGGAATTTGCCTAGTGCAGCGGTCGTCAACCTTTCAGAATTCACACAAACTAAATTCATAATTTTAGATTCCGCTGACCATTAATGCAAGGTGCGTTTATTCCTTAAAATTTCGCAGGTATGGCACCATTATTTCAGATCAGAATTATAATATTTTCCTTAAGATTAAAAATTCTGCGAGTACTCGCAGAATTTGTAATATGTTTCTACTATTAAATAAGGCGAAAATTTTTTTCGAAAATTTTGGTACAACTGTACGCACTCTGCTAATGTGAATCTTCTTTTAAACATAAATGCACTTGTAAAATAATGGTTAGAGATTTTCCATCGTACTAATATGAAATGTGCCTATTTAACATAACAAAGTTATTAATGCTAATTTATTTAGAAGAAAATCGTAAATACTTTTTTAATCATAATAATTTTTTAAAAGGTTGTTATATTGCAACGATTATTTCAAACAAGCAGGATAAATAGGGCGCTAAACATGTGTCATACTCACATAAGATTATATTATTTTCTAATAATTATTAGAAAATAACAGAATTTTACTTCAGTATGTCACGTTTTTAATGTCATATTTTTCCTGCTTGTTTGAAGTAAGTTCATATGGATTTGTGGCTCCAACTGTCTTTATTTCAAGCCTACATGCGTACCGAGTTTTAATTTTCGTGACAAATGAAGATGACCATTCGTACAAATATGTTGTTTAAAATTAAATCAAAAGTTTCATTGTTTTTAGCACTTTCCAACCTAGTTGAAAAGTGCTTATGACTTCGGTTTGTCTGGCCGTCTGCCGTCTGCCGTCTGTCCATGCTCTAATTCCCGTAAATAGTCTCGGATTGCTCTGAAATTTTTATATGTTATTGTCGTTATCTATAGCATGTTCCCTATTTCAACGGAAGTGTGTAGCACTTATAGTTTTTTTTACATGGACACTCAAAAAAATTCCGTTACATTGCGGTCTATGATGAAAAATCATGTGCGGTTTATTTTAATAATGTTTCACTATTTTAAACGCATTGAAATTTATATATATCACTAAGATGCATTAAAAGAAGCTTAATATGGAATAGATTGTGCATAGCATTTAGAGTTACTTTACAGGGACAGTCGAAAGAATTCCGTTACATTACGTCTATGGAGAAAAATCGTCTGCGGTTTATTTAAATAATGTTTCACTATTTTCAACGCATTGATATTTATATATATTACTAAGGTGTATTACAAGAGGCTTACTACAGAATAGTGTGTGTATAGCAGTCATCGTTCATTTACAGGGACACTCAAAAGAATTCTCTACTGTCTGTTAACAATAATTCCTGGAAGTGCGTTTTAAGTTACTGAACGCAATTTTAATTATAACTCGCTTTTTGTCTATTACGTGGTGTGTATAAATTCTATAGATCCTATACAGGGCAGCACAAAAGTTCGCGAACACATTTCCGTTTATTGACAGAAACTCCAGAAGGATAATTTTAAACTGTGCTACGCGTTTCCTAACTAAACTAAAATTTAGCTTCCTATATAGTATATATACAAATATATAGATCCTATACAGGGCTGAATAAAAGTATTCGGATATTTTTCCGAATATTATATCTGTTGGAAATTCCTGAAATTATGTTTTTAAATATGTTTTTGTTTTCCAAATTGTTTACTTAGATGTTATCTTTTAGCTTATTAAACGGTATGTTTTGTAAAATTATTTTGGAAGTTTTGGAAAGTGCTACATAATCTATGCTTGACGCATGATTTTTCGTTCTTGTTTCACTGAGTACTGGGTATTCATTTTTTATGGAGAGGCAAAAATGAGGTCTTGATATTGAAAAAAAAACTTAAAATTACTTATTTTACAAATAAATAACAAATGCCATCTATTTCTATAGTTATCAATGCATGTTATAATTGGATTTTATTTTCAAACTGAACATCTAAAAATTTATAAATTTAAGAATTTGTGATAAGTTTTGTTTTATTATTAATAAAACATAAAAAAATTCAAAAAATGCTCCGATTTTCCTGCGGACCGCCAAAATTTCGTCGTGGACCACTATGATACACGGACTACCAGTTGACGAAATCTATACTAGTACTCTGTCTTCTGTTTTAGTGTCCTTTCAAGCGCAAAGTATTTATGTTGCTAAAATGTTGAAATGATTTAATAGCACCAGAATTTACAAACATATTTATTTGAAAGTATGTAAAAGGTTTTCTTTATGTAGATTATAAAAGCAAAATTTGATACTAAAATTCCGGTGCCATCATGGCATTTGGGGACTAAAATTAAGGGGGATGTATAAATCCCACCGCCCTTCAAGGAGTTAAATAAAGATCGCTACCAGCTCGGAAAGCATATTTCGAACATTCAATATAATGTCAAATAATAAGAGAATCTTTAAACATGTTAATAACCTACGAATAAAAGATAAAAATATATTTAGTTTTTGTTCCCAAAAAAATTCACACACACACACACAAAAAAACTCTAAACATTTTCTGTATAAAATATTTACTGAATGAAATCTTTTTCACCAATGTCTGTAGATTTGCATATTTTCAATATATTTAACATATATCAACAAAATTATAGAAATATTTTTCTGATTAAATAAAGTTAAATGATGAAAGTTTTCAATAAATAAATTCTTTTTACAAATCTCAATATTACCTTATTTAGCAAAATAAGAAACTTAGATAGATGAACTGATTTCATTCCCATAATGAAGGTTCTTCAAATGATATCAAGCATTGCAATTAATGCGGAAGAGATGTTACTAACATTCAATAAACTATCAAATAATAAGATAAGCTTTAAATATATTAATAATCAACGGAATAATTTTAGACACACTTTGAAGAGGTTCTATTGTATACGTATATCCTCCTTTTAACCTCGCTGAAAAGCATTCCTTCAGGAAATGCACAGAAACTCTTCTTCATAATTCAAAACTTTTACATTTCCATACAAAGTGAAGTTTTGAATTAAAAGAGGAGAATAAAGGAAACAGCTTCTGGCATATTTCTCTACGATGCAAAGTGTCTGGAATATACTTTATTTGATTATAAATGAAACTTCGACGATATTTCAAAAAGATATATATTTGCACTACACGCTGAAATTTTAAATAAAGCTCAAAAATAGTTAAAATAATTTGAAATTTGAGTTGTACATCAAAGTAATTTCAAATGTTTATAATCTAAGATATCTCTAATGAAATTTTACAACGTATTTTATTAACAAACTCATTTATTTCAAAAGATTCTTATTTCGAAATATAAATGCATAAAATGTTTTGAAAAAATAATTTCAGATACTGATAGAATTAAAATATTTTACTAAAAAACAAAATAGTAAAGGTAAAAAGTTCTTTTATTTCAAATAAATTTAGATGAAAATTTAAAAAGATATAGCATTTGCATTACAAGATAAAATTTTAAATGGACCTCCCAAATGGTTACAATAATTTCAAAGTTGAGTTATATATATCACAGTAATTTTTAATTATCCGAGTAATTTTTAATAAACTAAGAAACCTCTAATGAAATGTTAAAAATTTTCTATTAATCATCAGAATATTTTTAAATATTTATTACCTAAAAGTCATTTGATAAAATTTTACGAAATCTTTTATGAACTAGAAAAGTTCACAACTTTCACGAAAGTTAAAAGTTTTTTTATTTTAAATAAAATTTTAAGGACATTTCAAAAGGTAATATTTGCGCTATACGACTAAATCTTTGATAAAGCTTCAAAATATTTAAATATATTTGAAATTTCAATCTTATATCAGGGAATTTTTAAATGTTTACTATATAAAAGATTTGTATAAAACCTTAAAAAATAATTTATTATCTCATTTATTTCGAATAGTTCTTATTTTAAAGTGCAAATGCATAAAATATTTTAAATAGAAATTTTAAGTATATAATAAAAACAAAAAGTTTAGAAAAAGTTGAAATTTTGACAAAAATTTAAAAAGATATTTGTGTTAAATGCTGAATTTTTAAATGGAGCTTCCAAAAAGTTATAAAAATGCAAACAGAGAAAATTAATCCCCCCACCCTTCAAAATATATACATAAAATGTTTTTAAAAAATCCATTTCAAATATTTATTGATCCAAAAGATGTTTAATAAGAACAATTTTCTGTGGTCATAACTGAATGTATTTTTTTTATAATACTTAGGTACGAAAGTATTCTCCTTATAAGAAAGCATTCTTATTGATTAATGAAAACGTTACCATGTGTATGCATTTTCATTAACGACAAGTATAAATCGCAAAATCTAATAAAATGAAACGCCATGAACTTTGTCCAATGCTGATATAAGGATGTTCTTCTCTTCTTCCTCGTGATATATCAGACAATTTACGAGAAAGATTTAATAGTGTAAGTTCCCAATATAAAATAGAGCATTGGGAGTAATTTGCGATACGTACACCAAGTGCGAATACTGTTTATAGCAAACGAATACAAGTTGATATAACTTTTTTTTTGAGACAAAAGAGAAAATACGACTTTGTTTTAAAAGGTATAAAACAAACGTTTTTTAGTTTTATATTATTTTAATGTTTTTTTCCTCTTAAAACTCGTATCTACTTCAAACTACGATTGTTAAATTTTTCGCACTATCCTCAAATACGCTTTTGAATGAAAAAAATTATATTATCTTTTATAATTCAATATTTTTATTTTTTTGCATTCATTTAAGGAATAAAACACAAAAACGTAAATATAAAAACTGAAAAAAAGATCAAAATCAAAGATCCGATATAAACTATGTATATTTTACAATATGTATGTAAGCAAGAGTACATTTTTAAGATTATAGATATTGCAATTTAAAATTCAAAATCTACTATTAAAAAAAAGAACCTTGGTTACTATTGATATTGAGTATATACTTCCATACACACACACACACACACACACATATATATATATATATGTGTGTGTGTGTGTGTGTGAAATATCGCCTTTTTTATATATAGAAATAAATTTGTTTATAATTTCCGGTGTCAATCATTTATTTCAACATTTTAGCAACTGAAATGCTTTATCCGTTAAAGGGTTAACCCTTTTAAGGGCAAAGTATTTCCATTCGTAAAATGCTGAAATAATTGAATGACACCAGATTTTACAAACAAATTTATTTGAAGAATTTTTCACGTACATGATAAAAAGAAAATTTTATTTCCAAAATTCTGGTGTCAATGTGGCATTTAGGTATTAAAATTAAGTGGTCCAAAAATGAACCACTGCCCATGAAAGAGTTAAACCCCTCACAAATTGAGTAAATTAAAAGATCAAATATTATTGTACATATTTTACTATTTCTATACATATACTTAAATGTCATGAATAAAACTGTAGTTATAACAAGTTAAAATCTGAATATATATATGTAGGAAAGGAAACGCTATAAGCTTTAGTTATTGCTATATTGAGCATAATTTTTCCTTCTTACGCGTGATAAATTAGGCAATATGAAGATATTCAATTTAACAATCCCTACCCTCAGATAAAAAGAATAAACTAAAAGATCAAATTTTAATTGTACACATTTTACGATTTGTATACATGCATAAACGTTATGAATAAAATTACAATTATAACAAGTTAAAATCTAAATAGGAAAAGTGAATTTCCTATAAGAAAGGAAACACTATAAACTCTGAGCAATACTGGTATTAGGCGTATACTTCCCCGCTTCCGGGTGATATATCAGGCAATTTCTGAAAAAGATTTAATAGTGAAAGTTCACAAAATAAAGTACAGCATGGGGAGTAATTTTCAATACGTATAGCCAAGTGTGAATACCGTTTAAAGTAAATGGATACAAGGTGATATCACCTTTCTTTCTTTCGGGAGAATAAATATAGAAATAAAAGTCATTCCTAGCTTACAAATGTGGTCCAGCGAACATATGACAAGAAAGAAAAGACGTCTTCGTTCTTCCCCCAGGGGAATTCAGCGAAACCCATTTCCATTTGTTGTTTTAAGGGCCTGAAATATATTTTACTTTTTTTCAAACTTTGAGAAAGACAAGCATGAAATGCATATTGAGATAAGAAAAGTAGATGTGTTCTAAAACTATGTTCAATAACATACATGGAATCTTCTGTTTCCTATTTTATATAAACCAAAGGTCATGTGTTTTTCCAAAAACTTTTTATTTTATAAAAGTATTTCAGAGTTTGAGTATAGATATATGTTATCATTTTTTTTATTATTATTTTTCCGGATAAGTGAAAAATGTGTATGATTTCAATTTGCTTTTTTTCTGCTTGAATAGCTATGTGTCAGTTTATCTAACCTTTTCTAATCTTAAAGTCTTCTAACCTAAACTTTTACTAAACTAGACTTTTTTGTTCATTATATTGCGATATTAAAATGGGTCTCTGTGCATTTCTTTTAAAAAGGTTACTTGCTATAAAATAGTTATTTCCAAAGATCGTATTTAAATATTTTAATACATCATACATTTTCTAATTAATACATTTTCTACTGTAAAAAAAAAAAAAAAAAAAAAAAAAAACAGGCAAATGTTTCTTAATCTAGGAACAAATAATATAACCACAGACGAAAATATACAGTAACTTCTTCCGAGTTACTCACAATTCAGAAAAACGTTCTTTATTTTTTTGAAACTTCAGAAGTCAATATATTTTCGAACCAATGAACCAATGCAATGTTTTTTGAATTTCCTACGCCAGTCGCAATGCTGGCGTTTACATTCCTTCTACTTTGATTTTAAAGAGCATTTATAAAAACATAGTTTTTATTGCTGCTACTCATTTTCAGAAACGTTTTTGAGTAGTTGTATAGTGTATTAATTAGTTTTTTCAACGCGAAACTTGGGTTTTTTGGATTGTATCAATTCTGAAGCAAAAACTTTTACGTTAAACGAATATGTTTACAAAAACGTGATAAATTAACAGCATTAACATTAACATTAAAATTTATATTATTTTGTTACTTTTGCATCGGTAAAGTCAGTTATGCAGCTGAAAATGTTTAAGTGAAAACTGATCGCATCCTAAAATCTCATATAGAAAACTGTTTAATACACTATATCAACTGGAAAACGTCTCCGAATATGAGTGGCAGCAAAAGAAACTTAATAAATTCTTGCTTAAATCTCAAACATATATTTGGTTCTGGGGTTTATAAAGATAAAGAACACTTTTTGAAATCGTGGGTAACTCGGATGAGGTTATTGTATATTTCAGTTCATGGTTATGTTATAGTTTCGTAGATTAAAATCATTTGTCTATGTTTACAGTGTGTATGTTTCAATAGCATTAGAGATTGTTATGATTTTTCAACTAAAACAATACTGCTAAATCGTAAGAGAATATTTCGTAAATTTGTATAAAAATTTTGTCAAATTAATTTTATTAGAACAAAAGGTGTTACTCGAATTTTGAAAGATGCCTAAGTAACTATATAAGACAATTTAATTACTATTTTTTTAACCAAACGTTTTCCTTAAAATATGCCTAAAAGGTATAATACCTATTTAACCATAAAGACGTTTCGTTTTAAAAGTAGCTTTTGAATTTTCCACAGAACCATTGTGTTTTATAATATAATTTTATATTATTATTTTTCTTTTCTCGAAAAAAGTCTAAAAATCATAGATAACTGAGGATATATATACATAGTGATTCACAAAGAAAATGAGTATAAAATATAGGCCTACAAATTTGTCAAGAAAAATGATTCGTTTTTATTATATTACGATACTATCCTCAAATATTTTTCTAAAGGAGTGTTTATTATGTACATTCATAATTTTCACAGAATATTTTTTTTAAGATCGTTTCATAAATATTACAGAATTTTCAGTTCTATGGAAATGTTTTATAAATAGACCCTGAAAAATTTCATCTAAAAATGTCTTGAAAATTAACAATAGCATTCCTTTGATATTAAGGTAAATACCCCAAAATATCTCCATGTAACAATTAAGGGACATGTTTTCTCAAAGTATGCTCTTATTTGTTTCTTCTATTTGGACAAATTGTATTTTTAATCGACTTGCAACGGAAGAGGTTATACATACAATTTGATTGTATCTTTTGTTTTCTTTGTATGGCCACGCATAACGCTTAAACGGATCGTCCAATTTCCATACTTTCTTTTTGTTGGTCCCGTTCCGTAATTATTAGAATTTGAAGACGATATGTTTGTCTGTCTGTTTTCATGTCTTTTGTTTACTTTTATAGGTATTTATACATTCGAAACAATTGATCAATCGTCATGAAATTTTTATTTGGTGTTAAAGTACACAGCACTTTTTTTCGTTCTAAAAAATGTCCTCGTATCGTGTATAGTTTTTTTTTTTTTTTTTTTTACTGAACACAACAAAAAAATTGATATGTCATCCCTTACTCCTCGTCAAAATAAGTGATATTAACAACAATGAGATTTAAAATGAATGTGGATTACAGTTCTGTATAAAAACGGGTGACCGATTTTACCCGAACCGATCCGACCCGCCACACAGTGGGGCGCGAAATCGCAATAAACTGCTTAAATATCAATAACTATTGGACGGGGGGAATAAGGACTTCAAATTTCGATCTCAAATACATCTAACCAAACGGTTGAATGACTTTTGTTTATCCGCTTGATCAAACCTCATTAAGAGGTCCAAAATTAAAAAAAAGTCTTTTGAAAAATCTGAAGAAGAAATAGTCGTCGGGGTTCAAAAATCTATGTACGGTGAATCAAATGAGACAAACTCGAGGATCGTAAGACTGACTGTTTGTGAGATATGGCTGATTGTTAGAGATGAAGAGAGGAGGTTTTTGATTTCGTTCGTAACACCATCAATATCTTCAACAATTTTAGCATCAGTTTCTTTTGCGAAGTCTAATTTGGCAAAGGCGGACACATTTTTCTCGAAAAAAAGACGTGAGTTCATCTAGAAATTATTATTTTGATTTGTTGATGTTCCAGACAATTATAGAGATACTGCTAAAATCCTTTCGACCTCCAGAACTTAGTTCCGCAAGTCTTCGCAGCTGTTTGTTGTACAGGCTCGCTTTTCATATCCTTTTTTGAAAATTTTGAAATATTACATAAATTTGAAACAAACGCAAATATGCACAGAAACTTCTCACAGTGATTTAAAATACTGATACTGATGAAATCCGTGACGTTTTGGTACTCAGTACTCAAATCTGTTTTTTTAAAGTTTTTATTTCTTCTAATACTATTATTGAACCAAAAATACATCTAACTCAACAAAAATAACATATATATATATAAAATGTTTTGTTAAAGCTTTTTTTTTTTTAGGTCTTGTTCGTCTGCCGAAACTCTATTCGTCTCACTTTGTCTATCTGCCCGTCCGTCGCAGAGTTCGTACTCCGGAAGTTTATAAATTAAAGATTTGAAATTTTATACACTTATAGCTGAATACCTCTTGTTACACAACAAATCATAATTTTTTTAAAAAGTCTTACATTATTTTAATTAAATGAATTAATTTAAAGACATCCGACCATTTCGCGATTTTCCTAGGTCTGAAAATAGAATCTCCATCTGTCTTTTCTGCGAAGGCTAGATGGTTGAGTATTAGAGCGTCCCCCCTCCCCCAACCCAAAAGTTCCGGGTTCTATTCTAAACGACGCGACAGAAGTTAAGAATTTCGATGCTTACATTTCATTATCCGATGGAATTAATTAAAAAAAACTTTAGTTTTTTTTTTTTTTTTTTTTTTTTTTTGGCATTTTAAGGGTTTCGTGTTTTTTTTTTTTTTTTTTAGCTTAAATTAAATCATATAATTAAATATACTTTTCAGATATATAAACATATGCTGTTACAATTGTCTACAAAGCAGTTCTCGAATATTTTTCATTTGATTTAAAAATAGCTTTTTCTTATTATCATACTATTATTAAATTTAATGGTGCTGCCATCTCTGTTCTTATTGATAAAGGATAAGGATAATTATAAATTAATGATATTTGTATTTATTAATTAAAGGATAAAGTGTTTTGAAAGGAATATTAAACGAAACCCTTTGGTTCGATCTTCCATCACACTTACTCACTTGTTTATATTGCAAGTGCTCCCTGTCAGCCTTCTGGTGAATGCAACGCTTTGAATGTCGAGTTCTGTTGGCGTGGGATGTTGTTTAATACGTATGGACTATTGATTACCCAATTAAAAAAATAGTAAAATTGTTTTTTAATCGCTTATTCGCGATTTCGCCATTGTGCCGCGGTTTGTATCGGATCGGATTGGCACTAATTTTTTTCTTTGCGGGTCGGATTTGATAACCCGTTTTTTTTAAATGAATGCCCACAATTAGGATGAAATTATTAAGATAAAAAAAACTATATATTTGGGCATAAATGATGTTTTTTTTTTCAACGTAAAAGATTAAATTGATATAAAAAATATAATTAATAAAATATAATTGTATGTTTTCATAATTGCATTAAAAAGTGCGTATCGGTACAAATAGATCCGTGCCGAATTCGTATTTACTTTTGAACTATTTTAGAATGATGTACATACATTTAAACATATGAATTAAATCTATATATAAAATTAACAATGATGCATTAGACAGACTTTACTATATTTGAAACACTTAAATTAAAATAAATATACATAAAAACATTTAAAAAATTAAATGAAGTAGACGTTTCACCATGACATCGCATGACCTCATCAGTACTAACATCAGCTTACAAAACAAAAACGTCGAACAAAATGGATACAGTTAAAGTTAAGGTTATTACTTTTGAAACAGTGAACATTTCATTTGAATTGAACCTGATTCATTCAAGGTGTTCGGGTATACATCAACTAACAAAACAAAAACATCGAACAAAATGTATTCAGTTAAAGCTAAGGTTATAACTCAATGTTTCAAAAGTAATAACCTTAAATTTAACTGAATCCATTTTGTTCGATGTTTTTGTTTTGTAAGTTGATGTTAGTACGGATGAGGCCATGGGATGTCATGGCGAAACGTCTACTTTATTAATTTTTTTAAATGTTTTTATGTTTTTATTTTAATTTAAATGTTTTAAATGTAGTAAAGTCTGTCTAATATATCATTGCTAATTTTATATAATTTAGAATGTGTTAAAAACGAGAATTCAGCCACATCGTGTTCAAATGTTTCACCTTAAGCATCCCTTTATATTCAATATGATCAAAAATAATATAAAAATTCTAGGTACACATTACACTCAGTTGCATTTGATTATTAATCGTCTGACGTTTATCTGTGGAACAGTTGTGTTCGAAATAAAACTTATTTATTATGTATCATAAAATGAATCTAAAGTCGATATATATATATATATTTGCTATTTTCTTATGCCTTTTTTATCTTTTTACAGGTGAGTAAATTTCGAACGACTAATGGATATTTTATAAAAGTTGGAATATATACATGGATAAACTTTTGATGTCACTGAATAATGTTTGTGTTATCTAGAAGACACATTTTCCAGCTAGATAGTAAGGTAAGAAATACTTATATATTTCAGTATGTAGAATTGCATAGAATAAAAAGAGAAACACGTTATGAAATACTAAAGTAAAAATAAAAAATCCGTTCACATTCCAAATGTATGGTACCGTAAAATTTTAACAATTAATCCTAAAAAAATGTCCTTGATAACAAAAACGTGCAATAATGCGAAATGGTTTAAAAATGAAATATTGCAAATGTGTATGTTAGAGGATCTATGGAATGTTTTATTTATTGAAGCGAAACTTGGAATATAATCTGAATTATAGAAATTTAAATCTCCTTTTAATCCATATTGCATAAAAAACAAGCAATTAATCTACCGCTACAAAAATATATATATTAAAGAAACAAAAGTAATAATTGTGTGAGAGTGTGAGAAAGAGTATGTTCAACTGATTTCTTCCTTATCATTTCATAGAGTTCAATTGTTTCTAATACAAAAATAGTCTTAATACTTTCTATTCATAATTAATTATTCCAAATATTTCCAATACACATTTTATAATAAAAATGCTAAAATTCAGTGACGGGACGATCTAATATACAACAGAGAAACTTACACATAAAGAAGAAAATTTTTACTTATTTACTTATTTATTTAAAGGGTGTTTTTCCTGGAAAACATTCAAAAAATCAACTTTTTTCTTTGAATTTTTTAAACCATTAAAGTGTCTAGAATAGGCCCTCAAAAACCTGTTGGACCATCCAAGTTGAGACGCGCAGTTTAACGGATTGGGTCACGTCTGACAACATCCACATCAACAAATTTAAACTCATTTTTATTGTAACTTGCTTTTTCTAAAACGGGTTGCCTTAAATAGTTCAACTTATCGAAGTTTTCTTCTTCGCTAACCGAACTAGACTGTTTTAGTTGGGACTAGTATAGCCAAATCTCGAGCATTTTTTATTCAAAAATCCCAAATTCTTACTAACAATTTTGAATAGATATTTTTACTTTATATGAACCCCTGGATTGGTTCATATAAAGTTTCTGCCTTGTTGTTCCTACGGTGGTCTTCATACCATCGTGCACCTATCGTCGATGGTGATCAATCGGATGGATCTTGGCGCATGTAGATGAATTTAGCATTGTGTGTATCTTGACAAGCAAGATCCGTTGCACTGAGATTAGTAAATAGCCAAGAAAATTGAGGTTAAGGGAGGGAAAAAAGCCTAATGATAGAAATTCTGTAAAAAATATTTTAAAAAATCGTATTCAAAATTTTCTGGTAGGAATTAAGAATTTCCGAATTTAAAAAATACCAGATTTGGAAAAACTGGTTAGGATTTAAAGTAAATTTAAAACCTTTAAAACATTACTATTGTTTTAATAATTTCGATATTTTAAAAAATTGTGAAATTGAAAAATTACTCACAAAAAATAATCTCAAACTGCAATTTGTTATTATTATTTTTCTTTTGGTAAATTGTAGGTTTTTTAAAAATCAAACTACTTTAATGCAATTTAAGAATACATGCGGAACGTTTGTTTCGGATAAGTGTTACGAGCGCACTCGCATACACCAATTTACTGTGAACTGTACAAATTAAACTATGGCGGAACTTAGATCGAATAAAATACCAACATTTTTATATGAAAATATATACACATTTAGGTAAAAGTACAGTTGACGAAAACAAAAAAGAGAACACCCAACGCATTTTAATCACAAAATTCTCCCAGAAAAAAATTGGAAATAGCCATTTGACTGAGGGTGTTGGTAGTTTTGTTACGGCTGATTAACCGCACAAGGGATATAGCCGTGTCCTACGTTGTACATGGCCGGTTCATGGCTTGTAAAACGTCACATTGAGTGGATAATCATTAAACGGCAATTGTCACAAAATGATGAGCGCGACGCTTTGTACCAATCGCCGTGAAAAGTTGATCCACATCGTGTGATGTTTTAAACGTCATGCATCAGCCGTGTATAAGGTAGGTCGCGATATAGGACGAAGGGAAAAATGCCCATCACTGTTTTTTTTTTCTAAGGGATCATAAACCGTATTTACCGAAGAAAAGCAAAGTTCGAAGAAAACCACGAAACACTCCGACAGATTAGGCGGACGGACGCGACATGGGTTTGAACCCAACACTTCCCGTCTACCAGCTTTGAGAGCAGAACCTCTCAGCCACTGGTGGGACTGCCATTCGCCTAGAAAGCATGCACTATAAAAAATACAAATGTTTTGTAATTTTGGAAAATATAATAAAACTACGAACCAAAATAAACTCTAACTTCTTTGAGTTACCCACGATAGCGAAAAGCGTTTCTTTATCTTTTAAAACCTTTAGAAACCAATATATATATTTGAGATTTAACGAGATATTTCTAAAAAGCAAAGTTTAGTTTGCTGCCACTCAATTTCGGAAACGTTTCCGAGTAGTTTTTATAGTGTATTAACCAGTTTTATTAATGCGATATATAGAATTTTCGGATGCTATCAATTCTCAAGAACATTTTCATGTTCAACAAACACGTTTTACAGACAAACATAATAAATTAATAGCATTAAGTTTAAAATAATATTATTTTTTGTACTTGCAAGTCAAATTCATTTTACGCAGCTGATAATGCTTGATTGGGCATTAATATCATTCTAAAAACCAATATTCCGGTTTGAGAAAACTGATTAATACGCTCTAAAAACTGCTCGGAACCATTTCCAAAAATCGGTGGCAACAAAAGAAACTTCGTATTAACTTGGTGGAAACTTGGTATAAATGTTTGTTTAAATCTCGAAAATATATTGATTTCTGAGTTTTCTAAAAATAAAGAACGCTTTTCGGAATCATGGATAACTTGGAAAATGTTACTGTATATTGTCGTTTGTGGTTATATTTTGGTAGAATAAGAAACATTATCTTTTTTTATATAGTGCTGCCTTCTTTTAATTTGTTTAAAATAAAAACTTAGGGGCCGGCTTCAAACTGAATTATTGTACCAAAGTCAAACATTTTCACTACGACCAAATAAATTTCATATTTGGCTTTTTTTGGTAAAATTTACTTAGTCCTAACGGGGAGTCATTTAGTCAAGTAGGTTAGTTATGAAAGTTATGTTAGTTAGTCACAGTTATGAAAGTTATGTTAGTTAGTCACAGTTATGAAAGTCTAAAGTTTGGAAATCCTAATTTTGCATTCATTTGTAACAATCGCAAAACAGATTACGATGCGAGTCGTTTTTTAAGCGTAACTCTAGACGGTACTTGACGGAAGGATTCGCATATTTCAAGCTTCTGGGAACACATTTATTTAAAAAAAAATTATAAGTTGCAATTTATAATTTTTTCGAAACTTGATATTATGTATATATAACAGTATCACTCATAATTGTATCACTCAGATATTACGACAAAAATATGAGTACTCCTGAAGTAAGCAGTCGAAATTTACGTCTCAAAGCTTTATTATATAATCAGGAACCAAGCAGGAGAAATTCTCTAGCGAGTCGTGATTAAAATGATTATTTAATCATCTCTATGTGACAGTCGGAGTTTAAAATCCTTACATTATTAGGTCTTAGATTTACTATGATGATATTATCGAAGAAAAGATGTCGTTACCGGTACCAAAGATCTTATTAGATACGGTATAAATATCACTGGGTTCGAACATGACAGTCATCGAGGAAATTGGACGTCTCAAAAAGCTTCGAATAAACGTCGAACTCTCTAAACCTCCGAAAAAAACCTCACTCATCTGTCTGTCTCTCGAATTTTGCTGCGCTTGCGTATTTAAGTTAATCTCGCGCAAAGTGACAACCAAGTCACCTGACTTCTCTTCTGCGATCATAATCGCTTTAAGAGGGACTTATTAACAGTTTTGGTGAAATAATCTTGATGTGATTTTAGTTCCGTAGTGCGAAAATACTCTTCTAAAACAATCTATAGCCTCCAAATCAGGTACACAATGGGTAAACAAACAATAAACTCTGATCACTAGAGAGACGGTTAAAAATAGATTTTGGATTGCCAGACGATAATTTTAGCTTACGCTATAGAAAAACAGAATAGAAAAAAAAATAACTTATTGGAGCAGAATAAAAACTAACACGGGAAATAATAGTTAACTTTAATAGGGATTTAAATAGTAAAATGGTTTTATTTAAGGAATGAAGTAGTTAGCGCCTTTTTACCTTTAATCAATTTGGAATAAATATTATTAGGCGACTAAGATCTTATACCTTTACATATGGAAGATTGATAGATTAGATAAGACTATGTTTTAATTTAATAATACGGTATAAAATATGGAATATTATTAAAAGAAAATTTATATAGATTAATGCTAATCTGGGCGAAACAAACATTTAAATTTTGTAATATATATATGAATTGTAACCTCTAATGTTTCACAGAAATCAATTTATAGAGGTTTCAAATATGCGAATCCAAACTTACAGATTATTCCGCAAAGTACTTTTTGAGTTATGCTTAAAAAACGGTCCGCATTGTAATCTGCTTTTAAATGATTACAAATGAACGTAACATTAGGAGTTCCAAACCTTATACCTGAACTACGTGACCAAACGACTTCCCTTTGGGCATCCTTAGGCAAACTTTATGCAAAAAAACAAATATGATATCAAAATTAGTGCGTTAGTACTGAAAATTTAAAAAAAAAATGGTACAATTTCACTATGAAGACAACTCTGAAACTTTTTTTCTAACATAAATTGAAAACAGACATAACAGTCAAATGGATATTTTCATTCTTTCTTTTAATGACAGTTTGAAGATTAAAATGTATGAAGATTAAATTGAACAATTTTTGTTTCCTTTTTGTGTCCAACTAAAAAATAAATTCAATCCTAAAAAGCATTTTTTTTCCGATGCGCATTATTTATACGAAAACAAAACTCCCCAAAACGCGCCCTAAAAATCAATCTGTATCGGGAGAACCTCCCCTTAAGTGAAGATATTTACTTTTTGAATACATATAGCGTTGAATAACATGCATTTTTTCTCCTAATTGGAAATGACGTAAAATTTGGTCTCTATATATACATAAAGGATTCAGATACAGCATGGTAAAATTTCCGAAAAGTTTAAACATGGAAATAAGTAAATTTTAACTTAACAAGTTGTACTTTCAAATGCAGTCTTACATAAATATGTTCTTCAAAACCTGAAAAATAGGAATTTCAGATTAGAATACATATTACATAAATTATGACATAAATGTGTTTCAATATTTAAAAAGTTCTTTCAATTAAAGTCCTGGCGGAATAATACTGTAAAGGAAGAGTAAACTTTATCGAACTTAAAAATAATTAGAAATTTAACAAGTAGATAATTTTTATGGAACACAGTTCTTTTAAAAGCTTACTGTTTGCTCCATATTTCAACTCGAAACTTCGAACTGTGATTACCATACCATTAATTATAATTGCATCTGCATAAATTTATAGGCTTAGCATGATTTGATTCGATTTCCTAAAACTGAGGGCTAAATTGTCCATTACGCATCAATTTTGGAGTATTTTCGTTGTTAAGATACATTGCCTACTTACTCATTGTAGCATTTCGATACACTAATTAGAACATGAAATGTTGTTTAAATAAACAATGGCACAAATGATAAGATATTTGAGTATTGATATGTCCATCACAATCTGTGTCAAACACAATCTGTGATTATGTGTTTTAATTTTTTTTAATATAATCTTTAAAGTTAGAAGTAAATTTCTTTGATATTTTAAAATATTACAAAATTAAGCGAAATTTAATTTACCTTTTATAACATAAAACATATAATATTATGGTATATATATATCAACGGTTCTCAATCTGGGGTCCGCTTTGCATCTGCAGAGGGTCCACGAAGGGTTTGCGTTCAATGTCAAATTTTTTGCTTATTTAGAATTTTAAAAATATTCAGCCAATAACACGAAAGAAAAAACTGAGAAAACTATTTGAAATTACTGTATTAAAAATATATATTTTACAGTTTTTAGTTTTTGCAGTTTATATTTTCAGTTTTTTGTAGTTTATGTAATTCTATTAGTTTATATATACTATATACGATATTCTAAATAATATCGATAATTTCTGTCTTCTATGCGGATATTATAAAAATACTATATATGATATGATGACTGTTTTTAAAAGGTAAATATTTTGTATAGAATAACAATATATCAAGATTTCTAGGCGATTAGGACGTTTTTTAAGTTAAAGCTCTGACCACAAACATATATTTTTTGGATTCTACTAATATTTATTTGGTATTACAAAACTTAAAAAAATAATAAATAAATAAGTTATCAAAACCATATCACCTGTTCGAAATATATACAGTCCCTGGCCAAATTATTAGACGCAGTTGTTTTTATTATAGTTTGTTAAATATCTGGAAAGATACATGAGGAATTATCTTGAAACTTTAGGAGTGTAAACAACATGATAAACATCATATATTTCCGAGAAGATTTTTTCTTCAAACCCCATAAGGGGCCGTCAACAAATTGAAGAAAAACGAATACGTTTTTGATAACCCTGTAAAAACCAATATCACAAAAGCGTTGAAGCGGTATCACACGCTTAGGAGGCTTATTGTAATAATTTGGGTTCATTTTTATGAAGATAGCATGTATACTCGAAGAGAAATTCAGGTTTTTATAAAAACAATCCCAAATTTTACGAAGTTTTTTGCTTATAATTTGCAGAGTTTTTAATGTAAAAACAAGTTATTTTCAGAAAATATGACAAACAAAATTATACACAATACCCTGCAATCAGAATTAAAAAATAATAAAAATTGCATGAAAAATGAGCAGGTTTACTAAATATTTTTTCACTGCGCATGCGCGAATTCAATCAAAATATACTGTGCAGAATATATTAGCTAAATATATAGACCAACTTTTATGAAAGTCTCAAAAACATAGCTTGAAAATTCTGTTAGTGATCGTAATAAGCTCGAAATTCGCTGTTCCCAAAAGGAAGCAAAAAAGATGAGGGGTTGTATCCAAATATACTAGCTTGTGAAAGTTGATATAATAAGAATGAAGTGTCTCTCATTCTATATTTGATACAACCCCTCATCTTTTTGCTTCCTTTTGGGAATTTCGAGCTTATTCTATCGACGATCACTATCAGAATTTTCAAGCTATGTTTTTGAGACTTTCATAAAAGTTGGTCTATATATTTAGCTAATATATTATGCACAGTATATTTTGATTGAATTCGCGCATGCGCAGTGAAAAAATATTTAGTAAACCTGCTCATTTTTTATGCAATTTTTATTATTTTTTAATTCTGATTGCAGGGTATTGTGTATAATTTTGCTTGTCATATTTTCTGAAAATAACTTGTTTTTATATTAAAAACTCTGCAAATTATAAGCAAAAAACTTAGTAAAATTTGGGACTGTTTGTATAAAAACCTGAATTTCTCTTCGAGTATACATGCTATCTTCATAAAAATGAACCCAAATTATTACAATAAGCCTCCTAAGCGTGTGATACCGTTTCAACGTTTTTGTGATATTGGTTTTTACAGGGTTATCAAAAACGTATTCGTTTTTCTTTAATTTGTTGACGGGCCTTATGGGGTTTCAAGAAAAAATCTTCTCGGAAATATATGACGTTGATCATGTTGTTTACACTCCTAAAGTTTCAAGATAATTCCTCATGTATCTTTCCAGATACTTAACAAATTATAATAAAAACAACTGCGTCTAATAATTTGGCCAGGAACTGTATATACATCCGTTCTTCGAATCACCGATCTTCGAAGTCGGCAAAATAGGACATGGATAATAAAATATTGCATTTTTGAAATAAGCAAAACTAAAAAAACATTTATTTTCAAAATTTGTGCAGTTTGCAATAACATTTCTCAGCTCTCTAAACTATTCAATACATTCAGAACAGTAAACTTTAAGTAAAAGGCAATTTTTTATGTTTATGCTATTGATTAATTAACTCTCTTTGTGTTTTATTTATTTTTTAAATTTTATTTCTATTAAACAAAACGAAATTCTTCAAAATACATTATAATTTTTTTTCAATAATGGATTAAAACAATGAAAAATAATTATTTTCTTGCAAAATGCAGAAGTGTTCACGACACTTTAATTAAAGCAATCAAATATTAACTCCAAATATTTTATCAGGAGAAATAACGCGAAGTGATCACTGAATTTTATTATTATTTTCATTTACAAAAAAATAATAAATATTTATAAGATTCCAGGTCAGGTAAATTTTCTGCATATTTATAAAAGGAATAAATTATGTATACATAACCAAGATAAACACAGAAGTTTCCTGATATAGTTTAACGGTTTCCGTGATGCAGTTCTCGAGTGAGTTATTCTTAACACTTCCTTCATATCTTTAACATACAGAAAAATATTTCAACGAGTTTTTACAACGACTTAAGTTGATTTTTCAGAATTGGGATGACATTCTGATAAGTGCAGAAGTGGCAACCATACGTGTCCAATCAGAACTAAGCCTGTCGCTCAACATTTTGGAAAATAGGAACGTTATCTCTCACCAAATAACATGGCAATAACACGTCTTATAATAATAACACATTTCTTACAAGGTAAAAAAAAAAATGTATTGAAAAGATTTCACTCATCTCCTTATCATTTACAGTCACGTTCTGAACGAAAATTAAAATTCATTTTTACTCTGTACTTCTTGCCAAAATTAGTGAATTGGGATATATTTCCATTTTATTGTAACTCGATTTCATAAGCCTGATTTTACTTTTTGCGAGATATTTTTGAATACTCTTCATATTCAAAATATATGTATTCTACAATAACACATCTCAGTGCTCCAAAAAGTTTAATATAACATTCAGAACAGTATTTTAATATCCAAAAAAATATATTAAAGTGTTAAAGAGATTTTTATATTTTTTAGAATATTGAACAACTAATTCTCTTCATGTGTGAACAAAATTTTAAATTATAATTACATTTATAAAAATTACTACAAGACGCATTATTTTCTTTTTTAATACTAACTAATGGATTAAAACAATAAAAATTATTATTTGCCTTGCAAAATCCATAAGTTTTCACGACACTTTAATTAAAGCAATCAAATATTAACTCCAAATATTTGCTCAGGAAAAATATCGCAAAGTGATCACTGAATTTAATTATTGGGATTCTTCAAGGGAATCCCATTTATAAAAACTGATGAATATTTATAAGATTCCAGGTTAGGTAAGTTTTCTGCGCATTTATTAAAGGAATAAATTATGTATACATAACCAAGATAAATTAAATGCACAAGTCTCTAGACATAATTTAATCGTTACTGTAATACATTTCTCGAGTGAGCCATTTTGAGAATGGTGAAACACATCTAACAAGCACTCCGCTAAATTACATTATTTTCAGTAATTATTAATATAATTTTTATGGTTTTGCGTAGAAAATGTAAATGTTAAAATTAGCATTAATATAAATTCATTAAATTAAACACGCTGAACAACAAATATTAAAACTTCTATTAATTAGGAGTTTATTATATTAAATACATTATTTTTAGTAGTATTTTGTCTTTTGTGCTTATAATATTTTACTTCTGTATGAAGAAATTAATTCTTTCATGTCAAGTTTTTTTTAAATAGTTATCTTAAAATGTAGTAAAGACAAAAATTCGTAAATGTTTGATAATCACATTAATAAATAGTTCTGTTAGTTGGTGAAAGTAATTTTAAATTTGTGGAAGTGATTGAAAAGTTCACTAAGTATTTTACATTTTAAATTATTTCTGAAAAGTTTAAAATGATCCAATTTCTAACTGTTATTTTTGTTTCAAAGTTTTTCTCAACCTTTTACTTTATTTTGCTTTTATTTAAATTATCGGAAAATTAGAGGAATACTGTAAATATCTTATCCACTGAATTTCTACGAATTTAATTTTTTTTTTAATTTTCATTTTCTTAGATATCAAAGCGATAGAAAAAATGCTTAATGCAATTCACATTTATGTAATCTATCTTTATAAAATCATAAACTAAATCTATACCGATGACTGATATATTTTCGTTACACTTTGAATCGTGTCGATTTGAAATCGAACGACAACGAAATTTAACATGATGTTTTGTTCACTGACAGTATGTCTTCTAATTGAAGATAGTGTATATAGTTTTTAATTATTTTACAGGGACGCACAAAAGAATTCAGATATGTAACCTTCAACGGATGGTTATTTTAAGAATATTATAATGTATGAAATTAAAAAAAGAAATGTGTGTAATTTGTTGAGATACATCAAAATATATTACCTCCGAAAATATTGTGCAGCATTATTATAGCTCTTTTACCGGTACATACAAAAGGATTCAATACATTACCTTGTATGGCCGATTATTGTTGGAAATGATTTCTTATGGTTATAAGTTTTCAAATAAGGTAAATAATTTTATTAAAAAAAAAAGAAATTCAAAAATATATGTTTCTTATTTTTGGTCTGTCTGTATGTTTAATGAGTCTTCTCGAAAGATTTTAGTTAACTCTGAAAGCCACCAAATTATTGTCCTACTAAACTTGTTAATTTCGAAGAAACATGTTAAATGTTCACAATTTATCTCATTGATTCTTCTATAACGGGGTCATTTTAGTCTGACAGTTTGAAGTTTTCCATTTTTAAGAGTTTGTTCTCTCAAATCAATAAAATCTTAAGAATAATTAGTAGCAAAAATTTCAACATTATATTAAAAATTTTTAAACATTGTTCCTCTCCAAAAGACGTACCATCAATCCTTATCCTAGGATGTACAATCGCCAGACATTAGGCCATAAATCATATTGAGATCGAACTCATTTTTGACACAAACACATCGCCAAAACTCTAATTATATATGGAATATAATTTGAATATAAATCAGAAATTTATATATGCAATTAATTACTAACCAACAATTGATCATAAATGAAATTATGTATAATATGTAATACACTATTAAGACAGCCAACTCGGGCGCCAAAACATTTGAATTAATGTATGCTATTGCTCTAATACATATAAACAATTACACTAATACATAAAAATTAATCTGTCAGTTGACTATTAGACCATAAAAACTTTATTTTTTGTAAGAAAATGTAAGGAGAGTCATGAAAATTAAACTTGTTATTATGGTATAGTACAGCGTGATCCTACCAATAAGTGAATGATAGACCAGTATGCCACAAGGTGGCGCGCGGTTGTTGGTCCGACAGTTGATGTATAAGACTGTTTAAAGTAGATCTTGCTAGTATAACATAAAATGCACTTTGACCATACCACAATATGTTTAAAGATTTTCTGTGTATTTTCGGCCTTATAACGGTATTTGATTTGTAATTTTTTTTTCATAAGACAGCTTTTTTTAAGCACATGGATGAGTACCACATACATATTTTAATATAACGTCAACTACTACTTGGTAATCAAGGACTGTTGTCAAATCTATACATCTGTAATGCTTTTTTTGTAGATGCAACGTACAATTTATTATCATTTTGTTTGAAAGAGCATGTATTTCAGAGTTCATAGGTAATTAGTAGTTTTAGAAATAAATGTGTCTCATACAACTAATGCGCTCAATTTACTTTGTAAAGCACGTTTGTTCCTTTGTATTCTATGTATTCTTTCTCACTGTAAAGCTCTGTCTCTCATACCATACACATTTTATATATCATATTTCACTTAAATCATTTATGTCAAACACACAGACAGAGAAATGCGAAACGGCTTATATATATAGCTTATATATGCTATAATTTTCTAATTTGTTCTCATTCTTATGATCATATTTCTTCTATTCTTTTTCAAATGTGAACGACATCAACTAATGCACTCAATTTCCTTTTTAAAGTTAATTTGTCAAAATTTATTGCCTTCTTTCTCACTGTAAATGCATAATTCTATCTCTCATATCATGCTTATTTTAAATATAACATTTTTATTAAATTAATTATGACAAACAGAGAGAGCTAGAGACGTGAAACGAAAATATATCTGCAATAATTATCTAATTTGTTATCATCCTGATGATTAATTGTTTAAAATCTTTTTCATGTGAACGCTATCATATTTTTTTTTCACAACTTATATTTTATCTTAAAATTTTCTTTTAAATCCTCGAGATAAATAAGTCAATATTTTACCAAGGATGATATATATTAACTTATTTAAGAGTTCTTCCTCACTGTAAATGTATAATTCTATCTCTCATATCATACATATTTTAAATATAACATTTTTCTTAAATCAATTATGATAAACGGAGAGATAGAGAGTGAAATGTGAAATGAAAATATATTTGCTATGATTATTATTTTTTTTCTAATGTTTTCAATTGAACGACATCATATATTTTTTTCACAACTTAAAATTTATCTTAAAATTTTCTTTTAAATGCTCAAGATAAATAAATCAATATTTTACAAAGACGATAAATATTAACTTATTTAAGAGTTATAGGAAAAAGTTCAAGACAAATTTTAGATAGTTTGATAAAAACCAGTTGACTTTATGAAGCTTATGAAGAAAAGAACATTTTGTCTCCAAAAGTATTATAATTAAGTACTTTGAAAGGTCACAAACTTCTAAAATCTAATTCATTTATCTACATAATAATATAAATATTAAAATTAGCTAAATTATCAACGAATCTATTATCAATGAAATACATTAATGGAAATAAAATATGAGTATACTTTAAAGCAGTTTGAAAATTTGTGTCCAAGTGTGATAACAGAAAAATTTGAATTTCGTATCATGCTAAGACTATTTTATAAAATGGATATGACATAAATTTATTACCTCAGTTGTAACCAATATCATGCTCAGAATTTCAGTATTTCAGTGTGTTTTCTGACGGAAAGTTTTCTGAAGTTAAAGTTTCATTTAGTATTTTGTATAAACGCAAATGCATTCAGTCATATATCTGACCCATTATTCAATACTGAATTGTATAACAACATTTAGTATAAGTTTTTGCCCGTAAATTAAAATATT
Source organism: Maratus michaelseni (assembly GCA_963931845.1). Taxonomy (NCBI): domain Eukaryota; kingdom Metazoa; phylum Arthropoda; class Arachnida; order Araneae; family Salticidae; genus Maratus; species Maratus michaelseni. The sequence continues at coordinate 282,616,782 of OZ007594.1, read as the reverse complement.
TCATTATTTATTTAGAAGTATTTCATGCAGAAATTGTGAATATTTTTAATATACACGTTCAGAGTATTTTCGCAAATTTTATTTATTATACAAAGTATAATATCGCTTTATTTTCAAATTCAATATGAATAAGTACTTCGCAGATATATAATTTAAACAAATTTGATAAATTTAAATATATTGTTAAAGAAAGATATACGTGTGCTAAAAGAATCTGCTCTCAATTAAGTAAATGAATAAATTTTATTTATTGAACTTCAAACCAAAACAAGTCTAGCAATAGAAATTTTGAGTTTTCTATAATTCTAAGACTATCTTTTAAAATGATTATGACATAATATATTACCTTTATTTTAATTAAGGTCGTATTTAATCGTATTTTAAGAACGAATGTTTTCTGAAATATCCATGTTTAATTTAGTATTTTGTATAAAAGAATATACATACAGTCATATCCTACGCTTCTTTATTAATTGATAAATTGCAGATCGACGTTTAGTATAAAGATCACTGTCAGTACATATAAAGTATTTCGTATATATATTGCATTTCTAACAGAAATTTAACATCCGGTTTTAGATAAAAACTAATAAAAAAACTTTGGAATATACTATAAAACTTAATGGTTTTATATTAAATTTAAAATATGCATGATACTTGTTTTCAGTTCTGTATATTCAATCAAATCATCTATAGCTAAATAACTAAAGAAAAGAGTTGAAAATAAAATAAATATGTTACAATTCTTTAAAATTATATATGTTGTTTTATTCTGATAAAATCATTTTTAGTAAACGACTTAAAGTTTTCTTCACAACTTAATTTATCTTCAACTTTTTTTTCTAAGAATGTTAAGTCAATATTTTTGAGAAAGCAAAATATTTAGAGAGCTACATGAAAAGTTCAAGATAAATTTTATATTGCTTATTACTTGAAAATATCGATAAAAACTAGTTGAAATCATGATGTTTAAGAGATATTTTTTTTCCTCTCAACGGAATGAAATTTTGAACTGATTGTAAACGAACAGAGTAAAGTTATCTTAGAGTTAGCGTATCTTCAAATGTTGCTTATTATATAAAGTAGATTATCGTTTACTATTTTATTTTTAATACTTTCCATAGTTTTAAAATTAATTTTTTAAAACAGTCAGGGAAGACATGAAGTTTAGACAAAACTGATGCATTTATATGTACAGTTACGGAAACATTTAACTATTCTAAAAGCATTTATCGTCAATTAAAGAAATGAACGGAAATGACACATGAGTTTGTCCAACGACATATAAAAATACTGTTTAAAACAGTTGTATTTGTATTGTTTAATCGTCAAGCCAATTGTGTTAGCCCTTTGTGATTCAACAACGCCTATTTGAAAAAAAATACTTACTCAGATGTTAGAATACATCATTTTAAGTATATAAAAATAATTAAAAAAATTTAGAACATACAGAGAAAAACATATCGACAAAAAGGTAGTTTTTTTCACATGTGTAATAAACAGAAAATTACATACTTCTCATAAATGATGTCAATTTTTTTAATAAAAAATTGTAAAGTATACGAACTTACCTTTGTAAAAAATATGTTTTTGGATATCTCCAGCATTTTTAGTGTGACAAAATTTACAAATTGCATTTTATCAATAACGGTATGAAACTGCTCAAATGGAAAATAACACTTCGGCTCGAAAATTTAACACAGTATCGCTTTCTATTGAAAATTCTATCAACAACTTATATTAATTACTGTGTTTTGAGATAGCAGCAATACGCAAAATCGTCATTTAAAGTAACATTGACTTTTGGTACGTTGCAGATACGCCACGCAATGATACAAAGAGATAATAAAAAATTCTGTTTTCGGATCATTTTTAGACCATCTTATAAAATAGTTATGACATAAATTTATACTTTAATTTTAATCAATATCACTTTTAAACATATTTTCAGATACAAATGTTGTCCTCAGTTCTGGTTTCGTTTTATACTCTATACAAAAGGAATTGTATACAGTCATATTTCTCATTCACTATTGATTAATGAAATACAGAACAACATTTATTATAAAGATGCATGTTCGTAAATTTAAAATGTTTCATTATTTATTTAGAAGTATTTCAAGCAGAATTTTGAAATCTGCATTATGTAGTATTTTTGCTTGTTTGGTATACAAAGTAGAATTACATTTTATCTTCAAAATTAATGTAAATAATTACTTTGAAGACACAAAGTTTAAACAAAGCTGATGCATTTTAGCATATAGTTAGTGAAAGACTTAAGTGTGCGAAACGAATATATTTTTAATGAAATAAGTGAATGGAAATGACATATAAGTGTAATGAATGACATAGAAAAATACTCTTTAAAACAGTTAGTCCACTCGTATTTTATTTATTTGAATTTCAAGCCAAAATAAGTCTGTTAATTGAAAAGTTTGAGTTTTCGATTATTCTGAGACCATCTTATGAAATGGTTAAGGCATAAATGTATTACCCAAATTTTAATCAATGTCATGTTCAGATGTATTTTCAGTGACAAGTGTTTGCTGCAGTTCATGTTTCATTTAATATTTTGTGTAAAATGAAATCTATGCAATCATATTTCTTACCCATTATTGATTGGTAAACTACAGATCAACAATTATTTTAAAGATACTTTAAAATATTTCAATATTTAGTTAGAAGAATTTCTAACACAAATTTTAAATCTTTATACCGATAGAAACAAATGAATACTTCAAATTAATTTTTAATTTGATATGTTGAGAATTTAAAAAGCAGTTTTTAAGATGGTTTCTAAATTTAATATTAACGAAAAAGTTTTCAAAAGCTTCTTTCATTTTTTTAAGCTGTATTACTAGACTTCAGACTAACAGGGCCTATTAAAACTCAAGAATATGTATAAAAATTTATTTAAAGGAAATTTTATGCTGACAACAATAGAAGTAAAAAAATCTGTATTCAATAATTGGCTGCAACTTGTCGTCATAATTTATCCTGTATTTTCGTAGCTGATGGAATGGTCATTTATGTTAATAAAAGGGTTCACTTTAGTGCACTAAAATGCATACTTTCTTTTTAATATGATGTCATTTTCACCCGGTAAACAGTCAACTTTTAAGGTTCATTAAAATATTCCTAATCTAATTAAAGTATTCTTATATCTAATAAAATTGAATATTTTTTTTATTTTCAATTTTAAAGTGGAATAGCGCAATTAAATATATAGTATTCACTTTTATTTCCATTTTCTTCTTCTTTTTTTTTTCTCCGAAGAATGTCATAACACACTTTCCACTTTTGAACTTATTTTATTAAAAATTAAAACAATAATAATAATAATAATATGTCAGAAATCAAATTTAATTTCGAAATTTAAAGAGTTATTTTATTTATCTTGGCCCTTACATGTATTTTATATTTACCTTTCAGTTGAAAAATCGTCATATGAAACGACCAATAAAATAAGCATTAATAAGCACTAATATATCAAATAAAACATTTAAAGCACCATACTAACTACTTAATTGTCTAGCGGTTAAGACGCTGGCTGCTACATGTTTAAAGGTTTAAGGCTGCTACATGTTTAAGGGTTTAAAGGCTGCTACATGTTTAAAGTCAAGAGGTATGTGCAAGTTCGAATCTGTGTTCAGGTTTGGGTGTTCGCTGTGTGTTGGTTTCCCCTTTTTACCGAAGTCCCGATTTGTTAAATTTTGTTATTTGTATTAAAAAAAATATATAATTTTAAGGTCAAAATCTTACAGTTTATTCATGAACATTTTCCGTGTTCATAGTTGACCATTTTACCAGTTAATGGTTGAATGGTTTAGGGTTCAGTATTGTACCTCCCCATAGTTTGCGTAAAATATCAAATCAGGGTTACATTTTTTACTATCTTATGGTTGCGGCTATTACAACTCCAAAATTATGCTCAACATACACACAGAAAAAAACTCCTGTAAAATTACGGGCAGAGATTCCAGTCATACCCCGTAAAAAGAAAAAAAAATCATGCCCATTATTTTGTGCACAGTATTATAATGCACAGGATATAATGCACTTTAAAACACAATAACACTTTACTTACTGTTCCGTAGCGCGTAGCACGTTAGATAATCATCACAGAATTGCTTTTTTGGCGGGTTAAAATTTTCGAAACAAGAGTAAAATGAAGGGTTACACCCTAGCGGAGATAATGTATGGGGTCATACCGTATTTTTGCTAACATATGGGCTAGAACAGTAACAATATGTGGATTTTTCTAAATTTTCTAAGTATCTAAGGGATAAGGCCGCTTATTTAGTGGATCAGACCTTTTTCATCAAATAAGGCTGTTACCCGTGAAAATTGAAGGGTGAACGCTCATAAATTTACAGTTTTTTCTGAGAGTGTATCACCCTCATACATACATTTGATTTAATATGCATTTGGTTTAATATACATACATAAGTCACGCAGATTCATGAAGCTAGAAATGCAAGCAACGATAGAACTTTTTTTTTTTTTTTTTTTTTTTTTTTTTTTTATAGTAAAGCGTTTTGCCGAACATGTTCTTTTAAATAAACAAGATAAAGAAAATTATATAAAACTATTTCATAAAAAAGTTTAATTTTCATATACACTCGAGATGAGTTCAAACTCTTTTTTCGGAGCCCGAACCCGGCGATTTGAAATCCAAGTGCGATACCAAAATAACGCAGTGGAAAATTGTTAATGACATTTTAAATTATTTCAAAATTAATTTTTACTTTTGAAAAGCTTTACTTACACAGAAAAGTATTTATCGTAAATACTACCTTATGACAACATTTCGGGATTTTCCGCTCTCTGAAAATCTATTTAAAATAGCAAATTTGTTATTTTTATTCAAGCATCAGCAGAAAATTGCAAACGTCACGATTCTTATTCTTTTAAAATAGCATTCTACAATTATGGTGGAAAGAAATACGTTCTGTTTCCCTGTAATTCTGAAAAAATGACTTCAAACAAAAAGTGGAGAAAGACAAGGAATGTCCCACGCCTTCTCCATGGTACTATGCAGAACGTACAGAGGTTTCTGAAACAGAATATTTCTCCTTATATCCCATTAATAACAATTCAAATCCCTTAAAAACTGTTTTTTAACGAATTCTAAAAGACGTCAGAAACTTAGACTACATTCTTGTTCCTCAAATAACAAGTTATTTTATTTTTACTTTCTTCTATCTATAATAGAAGAAAGTATTGAAATCGAGATTTGACTTCCGGTTTTCAATGTATTTACACGCTTCAGCAGTCAGAGATCCCAAAAAACATGTTTTTACAAAATGTCTTTCTGTCCGTGTGCGCGTGTGCGTATCTTCTTTGTGTCATCAAAAGTGTTTGAAGTTATGCATAGAATTAAACTAAATTTCATATATATATATATATATGTTTTTGTCTATGAACAGCAAGTTCCAGTTAAATTTGGGGATATTATGACGGAAGGGGGCACCGTGAAAGCGATATTCGTGTCATTTTTATCATTGTATCATCGGAAAGTGTACGAAATTAGGAATAGAATGGCACCAAACTTGATATATATGTTTTTGAATATGGACGTCAGGTCCCAGTTGAAAATGCGGATATCCTCACGGAAGAGGCACTAATAGCGATTTTTGTACGATTTTCCTGATTTTTTTCACTTTAAGGGATGAGTTTGTGAATATTTTTCGACGACATTTTTTATTTTGATGTAATGTTATAGGCTGAGATTTATATAAAATGTTGGAGAAAATCGGCCTTAAGGTGGCACGGTGTTCGCGAATTTTGTTTGATTTACGGGACGGGATAACGATAGACCAAGCTGTTGTGCTGTCGTATACCAGCTGCTAAAATGCGACGGTCTCGCAGAAGCGGGATTCCTGGGACCCATGGGTGCGTGACGAGAAGTTATGTTTCAACTAACGAGAAAATATTGAGAAAAAATTATACTGATTCACGCAATTGTCCAATATAGGTTTATTATTTGGGTTTCGTACTTAAAAATAAAACCACAACAATTATAAGATTACTGCTATGTTTGTTTGACAGTCTGTCATATATGTTTCTTCTCGAAAACTATGGAACGTGGAAAGTTCAAACTTGGCAGAGATATAATTACTATTGATCCACATATTTATAGATTATTGACTATTCACAAACATTTTTATGAAAAATTTAATGGAGCTAGTTACTTTAAAGAAAAATACGTCTATCATACAAAAGATCTCGTAACACCTAACTCAAAAATATATTTGTTTTAATGATAGATATTATATTTTCAGAGATTTCGTCAAACATGTACTGCACAAATATACCCCACCCCTTCATATTTCCAAATATCATGAAACTAAAATTATGAAAACGTAAGGGTAATTAGCAGTTTATTTAAATATTGCAGGAAAACTATAGCGGTTATCCTAGGTCGCACAGTTTTTGAGAAAATCGCATATTTCCGTTGCATGCAAACTTTACTGTGCGGGCGCTCAGGGTGGTGGTTGACGGGCGCTCAAGTTACCTATCAACGTGGACTCATCCAAGGATTGTTGATAATGGTTTCCGAAAAAAATTGTCGGTCAGTAGCAGAGATATTAATTAAAAATCTATCTAGAAAAATGCGACAAGCATCAAGATGGCGATGCAACAATACGACCTCCTTTCGAAGCGCGCTTGGCTAAATACCAAGTTTAAACGTTGTACAAGATCTTTGGTTTAGTTAAGGTGAGTGAGAGTGATAAATAGTCAACGTTTTTCAAACCAAGGGAATTCTATTATTGAAGGTAATTATTGAAACATAATTCATAGTACAAGCACAAGTTTTTTAGTCTTATTACTATTTTAGCAACGATTTTTTTGTAATATGGTAGTTAGTAATTAATACCAATTGTTTGACTTCGACTTGGTTTAATTTCGGATATTAGCATGTATGAGACAGAAGAAAGTTTCAGGATTGGAACATCCGATAAACTTCAATTTGATGATAAATAAAATTTTCACTTTGAGCACGATCCCGAGGAGTCGTATAAAAGTCAAGCACAAGCCTGTTTTGAACTCATGCTTGATTTAGAGCTTACGGGCTCGGGCTAAGTGCGTATCATATCTAGTACGCACCGCTTTCTTGTTTTAATGCGTAACAATAGAAATATTTTTATTATAAATAGTATTTTTACAGATTTTTAATGAAACTGTTATGAATTTAACTACAAACTTTAAAATTTATGTAATATGGTATGTAATATGGTAGTTAGTAATTAATACCAATTGTTTGACTTCGACTTGGTTTAATTTCGGATATTAGCATGTATGAGACAGAAGAAAGTTTCAGGATTGGAACATCCGATAAACTTCAATTTGATGATAAATAAAATTTTCACTTTGAGCACGATCCCGAGGAGTCGTATAAAAGTCAAGCACAAGCCTGTTTTGAACTCATGCTTGATTTAGAGCTTACGGGCTCGGGCTAAGTGCGTATCATATCTAGTACGCACCGCTTTCTTGTTTTAATGCGTAACAATAGAAATATTTTTATTATAAATAGTATTTTTACAGATTTTTAATAAAACTGTTATGAATTTAACTACAAACTTTAAAATTTATGTAATATTTTCAGTATCTTTTTTTTATAGAATTTTTACGGATTTTTAATAAAACTTTTATGAATTTAACTATAGACTTTACAATTTATGTAATATTTTCATTATCTTATTTTATTATTAATGTTCCGTTAGCCTTAAAAATTCGAAATATATCTATAAAGATTTTTATGGTTCAAAAGTTTTCATTTTCTTCTAACCTGTGAATTACAGCATAGTCTCATGTACCTAGACTTAAGGGTATTTGAGAATTTTTTGGCTCAACAGTTTTATGGAACAAATGCATTTAAGTATGCAAAACAGAGTAAATTATATAAAACTTTTCATAAAGAAGTTTCAATACACACTGCTTTCGAGTTCACTTTAGCAAAGAATTTATATATCATTTATTGTCTAATATAATACCTAAAACGCTTTAGTTGAAACTTTTAATAAATTAACAACATGTATTACAATTTATGGTAAATATTTAGTATTTCATTACATTTAACATTTCTTGGCTACTTCAAATTATAAAAAAGATTTGTAAATATATTTTTACGGTTAAAAAGTTTTGAATTTCTTCTAATTTGTGAAATACAGTATAGAATCATGAATCCAGACTTGCAAGCAGCGATAGATTTTATTTTTTATTTAGCAAACAGTTTTACGGAACATGTGCATTTAAGTATGCAAAAGAGAGAAAACTATATAAAACTATTTCATAAACAAGTTTAATTTTCATGCACGCTGCTTTTGAGAATGAGAAGAATGTTTTGCATTAAAATTTCTTCGCGGAATTTTCTATTTGAATAAACTTAGGCGTAAAGACTTGAATTGTTGTTTACTTTGGAATTATGCCAGGTAACAAAATTGAAATTAGTTAGATAAATGACAAAATTTTGTTATGCTTGCATTACTCATTAAGTGTAATTTATAATATAATCTTATTTAAATATTTTCTTGATGCTTCTTATAAAATAAATGGGAATCATTTTTATGTAATTTTTTCTATTATGCTTTTCAGCGTGTATTAATATTTGGACTATTTTTTTATATTCTAAATTTATTGTTTTTTTAATTTTTGAAAAATGATGTTTCATGTTGATAAGAAACAAGTTTTAAGATTGCCCATGATACTTCTGTAATAAAGCTATTAAAACATTGCAAAACATTGATGTATCTTCTAAAGATAAAAGTTACAAAGTAATTTTAACTCTTTCAGTGGTAAGTAATTGTGTTTTTGTACTGTTGAAATTAATTTAAAATTTTAGAAAACGTTGAAAATAACAAAATGCAATTTTACAAGTTTAAATTTTTTTAAATTAAAATTATAAAAATAAAATCTTATTAAAAAAGTCTGATATGAGTAAAATAAAGTTGTATAAAACATATCCACCGCTCTTCAAGGAGTTAAATTCCAGAACGTTATGATACATTTATATGCTTGACATATTTATTGAATATGACTTGTACTTTAATCCTATAAATGCACAACCTCCTGAGTACTAGTCTTACACAGCTATTCAAAAATGGTGGCTGTCATAGGTGGATATTCGTAAATGTTGGTATGATCTCTTGACTTTGAGTACCACTATTTCTAAACATTCACTTCATCTTTCTGTAAATAAATAAAATTATTCGAAAAAAGAATGCTATTTGAAAATAGTAGTACTAAATAAATCGTACTGGTAGTATTAAATGGATCGTACAAACGCTGAAAAATTTCCGCCAACGTTAGCCATCTTTTTGAGTCGCGCATTGGCCGCTCAGAGCGCTGTGTTTAAATACTTTTTTGATATTTCTTATTTTAAAAAAAGTGCGATGCGTAGTTTAATGCTTTTAGTATTTTTTTAAAAGATAAACTAATGTTTGTATCAAAACACGTTGTAATCAATGAACCTTTTATTGAAGTGCCGTATTTACGTGTATATAATGCGCATTTGTATTCTAAAAATTTAAGCCTAAAATTAATATGCACAGTATAGATGGGTATATTTCTAACAGCTATCTTAAACCGCACTTGCTTTTACTAAATCTCTCCACGTACAACCCGAAAAATTTGTGATAAGATTGTAAGAAAACAGAAGTAACAAAGAAAATAAATGAAATAACTGCACTCTTACATGTCGTACACAGTAAAAAAAATCCGGAAACTTTACTCCATCTAGTGGGGCAGCAATGAGGCCAATATGTTGTTGATCACTGTTATTTTCTATTATAACACCATTTTTTTTCTAAACTTGCCAAGATGGCCGGAAACTTTTGAGAAATGCGTGTTTCTTTGCAATTTATTTTGCCAGTTAAATTTATTGATACTTATTTGTTATTTCGTAAATAAGTTCCTAACTATTATGTCAATAAAATGTATAACTATCAGTTTGAGATTCATCTTCATATGGGTATACTTACAAATTAACGAAAAATTTTATGCTGGCCGGAAACTTTTGACCGCCACTGCATATATTAGTTAGGATTTCTATAAAAGTTTCATTTTTAAATTTACAGGTATTCTGCTGTTAAATTAGCATACTATACTCCGTATTAAAAAAGAGATGTAATTATTTTTTCGTTTTTAACCTATTAAGAAACAAAATGCGCATTATACCCAACTAAATAGGATATAATTATAAAAGAAGAAACATATTTTATGTTGATAAAGAAGCTGTTTTAAGTAGATTATTAAAAATTCTATATTAAAATATAGAAACTTACTAAACAAGAAATATATAGATGTCATTTTCTCCAGCAAAATTCTCGAAATGTAACTCTAAAATCCTTTAGTGTACATTTTAATCTACAAAAACAACTTTTCAAAAGTAAAAAAAGCCAAGCGTAAAAAAAAAAAAGTTGTGGCTAAAAAATTGTGTGATATCAAATTTCCAAGCTATTATATTACTTATTTAACTTTTTTTCATTAAATAAGTTATTATATATATAAGTCGAGTGCCTACGTATATGTTAATAGAAATCGCTTTCTTCTGTACTAAATACATCCTAACGAGTTTCTGAAAATGCAATTTCTTTTCAAATTATGCATGATGGGCTTGGCGGCCATCTTTGCATATTATTCACAAAATTCTAAGCACTCAAATCCGTAGTTAAAATCCGAAATTCAAAATTGTTATTTAAGCAAATGTTTTAAGCGTTTGATTTATAGACTTGTATGCTCTGAAAATTGTGTCTTAAGATAATGATGACTTATCTTAAAGATTCATCTTATGATTTATTTTTTTAGAGTAATTAATAATTTCAAACTAGTAAAAATCAATTTCTCAAAATATCAGTCTTATCTAATTTATCTGTCCGTAGTTAAAATCTGAAGTTCGAAAATGTTATAAACATATTACAGTGCAAACATATTACGCTTTTACTTTAGAAATTTGGATGCTTAGAAATATGGAAAGACGGCCGCCAAGCCCATCATGCATAATTTGAAAAGAAATTGCATTTTCAGAAACTCGTTAGGATGTATTTAGTACAGAAGAAAACGATTTCTATTAACATATACGTAGGCACTCGACTTATATATATAATAACTTATTTAATGAAAAAAAGTTAAATAAGTAATATAATAGCTTGGAAATTTGATATCACACAATTTTTTAGCCACAACTTTTTTTTTTTTTACGCTTGGCTTTTTTTACTTTTGAAAAGTTGTTTTTGTAGATATCATTTCTTTTTTTTTAAATAGATTAAACATAATTTAAATAATCTAAACATGAGAAATTAATTACATTTTACTTTCAGTCATTGTTTAAAGGGTTAACTAGAAATGCCAGTAGATTTTTCAATTAAACTAATTACACTCTTAAAAACAACATACTAAATGTGGCTTGTTATAATACTTGTTATCCTCCGTTAAAAAACATCACTGGCTTATCCATGAAATGAATAAAAATGAAATACGTGCATAGCGTGTCAGTGCTGCATTTGATATCAAACGTGATGTCAGTCTCTTTTATTATTAGCACTAGCTGGCGTCGCCCGCTAGCGGGCCTCTAATTTACATCGGGGTCTCGAATCTTGTAAAACCTCGAACGCAACGAACCTCCGACCAGGATCCCCACTGTCTTCTGCACCGAATAATCCCTTAATTTGCACATCGAATAGTATAAACCTCTAACCAAACGAACCTCCGACACGGGTCCCCACTGCCTTCGGCACCGTATAGCAGTCGTGCTGCGCACGCTCAAGTTCCATCTTCCACCACCAGGTAGTGCAATCTGTTCTATATGAACCTCGGGCACTGAAATCGTTAAGGCTATAGATGTCGAGTCGAATGAGCTATACCCCGTCGTGACCCAGCCCATAGAACCAGAGATAGGAAAGTGCCCTGGTGGTGAAAAACGAACTAAAATCAGAAAGCTATATCGATGTCGAGTCGAATGAGCCGTACCCCGTCGTGATATGACCAATAGAAACAGAGATAGGAAAGCGCCCCCTGGTGGTGAAAGCTAATCGCGTTTGGGGGGAAAACTTAGGGGGGATGAACACCGAAGATGCATAATAGGATTAAGCGGTCACAGACCTTTCCAACGATGTATCACATGAGGGGTATGTGCAAAATTCAGAAAATACCCCGCCTGCATAATATGATTAAGTGTTCACAGACCTTTCCAACGATATATCACATGAGTAGTGTCGGGGGGGGGGCGCAAAATGTGGGTGGTGACACCTGTGATGTATAATATGAATAAGTGGTCACAGCCCTTTGTAACGATATGTGACATGACGGATATCGTTAAAATTTAGAAAAGTGTCCCACCTCTTGTGTAGGCAAAACACGCTCCGCCCCTCCCTATTATTTTTGACGCGGCTTTATTTTTAAAATTTATGTTATGTGTTATAAAATATAGTAAAGTTTCAAATAGATACCCTTATTATACTTCCTAATTTTGTTCACGCCCCTCCCCATCCCCTCCCCGAAATGTGACGCGCCATTCTTTTTTATAATTTTTTTACCATGTGTTATAAACTATCTTAAAGTTTAAATCAGATCGCATTGGAATTTAATATATTTTCTGAAATTACTATTATATATAGAATAATATAGAAATAAACCCTCCTTTACCATGTAATTAAGCTATACGAACAATTTTTAGAATTTCTGAAAGTTGATTTTTTTTATTAATTATTTATCTATTTATTTATTTTTTGTTTATTTATTTATTATTATTTATTTTTTTTGCGTTGCCCTGTGCATGTTTGGAATTTCTAAAGCAATTTCTTAGATTTACATTATTTTATTCAATTAAACATTGTACTGTAAAATAAATTTAAATGGAAACTTGACTTCTAAAACAAAAATAATTTAACAATTGTCTTTCATTATTTTATAGGAAAATGACGTGAAAGGTATTCCTGAGAACGAAATGCCTGTCCTTTACTGTATTTTTTGTTTTTGTTTTTTTGTTTTTTTTAGAAATGAATCACATTTAATTCATTTAAAAAAATTTGTTTACGTTTGAAAAGAAATTTTAAATGCCGATAAGTCTTAATGTATACATTTTAGAAGGTACATCTTCCCTCAAAAACTAATTTATTTTTAAAGATCTTTCTAAAAACGTAAATTATATATTTAAAATATTTTTTAACGCATAAACACTATGTCTGATTACTTTATTTTACAATATTATAAGAACACGCAATTTATCATACAATTAAATACACTAAACAAGCATGAGTGAAAAGTTGACCTGGGGCAGGACTCGAACTTGGGACCTTGTGCATGCCGTTCTGACGCGCTGTGACTGAGCTACCCAGACCGATATCCTCCAGCGGCAATTTCTCATACTTATTCATGTTGGAAACAGTCATCTGCCTCAGTTTGCAGTCATATTTAATTGTCTGATAAAATGTGTGTTCTTATAATTATGAAGTTTTATTTAAAAAAAAATATCTTCAGAAAAAAATGGCTGACTTGCAGATGAAATTTGATGTGGTTACAACCTGTAACTGATATGTGCTATTATAATACAGATTGTACATGGTCGTTGGCGGGTTTTATCTCTGTTTTGGCATAATTTTTTAATCGCCAAGTTAATTAACAGTTTTTTGCTAATTAAGGATAGAAAATAATTTTTTTTACACTGAATTTTATAAAAGCACATAGAATACGTAATTACTTGTCCAAAAATGCAATCCTTTTTTTATTCTGCCGAATATTAAGGCCTGTAGGTTGTTTGAAAAAAAAAGTTTGACGAAGAAAAAAGTGATCATTTTAAGTAACTCGACGTTTTTTAAAAAAAGCTATATCTCTGTTTATAAATCACTTATGAAGATGAGTTTGGTCTTAAATTGAAGAAATTCTTCCTTAGATTCTTCTAGTTTTCGGTTTTGTTTTCTGCGACGCTTGGTTTCTTTGATATCTGATATTTTATTCTGGCATGTTTTGTCGATTTAACATTGCGATGTCGCTTTCTGTAAGTAAGCATTAGCGGTCTTTATTCCAGTTCTTGGCGTTGTTTGTGTGGCGTTTTTTTTTAAGCTTGGCTTGGCAGAGCGACCGCCCTGCTTGATTATGCTACCATAAAAGAAAAAAATACAAAAAGAAATGTATTTATTAAGAAAAATGATATAATTATGTTTTTTTCTTTTCTGTTACTCTCTAAAATTTTAAATATAATTTTCTTTAAATATTTATTTAATGCTTTTATAAGATATATGAGATTCAGTTACATGCAATTTTAATTTATTTCGTTGCACAGAGTTTACTTTTCTTTGGTACAGAATCTACTTTAAAAATGTATGCAAATTTATCTTTTAATAATTTAATATCAAAATAGTTACTTGATGTTTATAAAAATGTATTTTAACTATAATTATTAAAAACAATTTTCTGACATTTGGAAATTCTGTAAATTAGTTAGGGTAAAACTTTAAAATTATCATTGTTATGGCAGAGTATTTATATGGTTGAGTTACTATAATTTATATCGAACTTATTTAAATATTTTTTCATGCAATTTTATAAAATATAGATGGACTATTTATATGTAATTATATATTCTTTTATTTTCAGAATGCATTAGTATTATATAATTAGTTGCTCAAAATTTTACTGCACAATGGTTTCCGATAAGGCGTATTTTCTATTGAGAAAAACGAATTTTAACAGCAACCCATGGATCGCACCGTCCTGTATTTTTTCTACATTTGTCATCATTATTTACAACGAAAAATAATAAATAAGAAACTTCATGGTGATTTTATTTTTTAAACATGTTGAAGAAAGCTTCCACAAAGTTTATAGTTTGATAATAGTTGTAGACAGGTGAGAAAATATAGATTCTTTGACCACCATAACAACCCTTTAAAAACAGTGTACTAATATTTTTTTTAATTCTAAACATAAAATATCCTTAAAATGCATTTTTTTCAAAGACTAAGAAAGTTTCACTGTCATCTTAAAAGCTTATATTTTACATTCTACACATTTAATTCATGGAAAGATATATATTTTCTGATAGTTTAGTTATATATCTAATGAATGATCAGTATATTAACTTATATTTTTACATATATAAAATATGTATCCAAACGCATGTAAATTTATCGTTACTATATATTAACAAATATTCAACCGTAATGGACCGTTATATACACTGCTCAAAACAATTAAAGGATATTTGAAGTTTTATATAAAATAAAGATATAAACGAAATTTTTTTTGCCGAAAATAGAAGAAGAGAATCACAAATGCAAATTTTTCTGGTTTTCAAACTGTGGAGTATGCAAATTTTGAGTTCGACGTCAAAAACGTCGCTTCAGCGGCAGCGAATGAAATTTGACTTTCAACTGGATAAAAGAGAATGAAGACAAGGATGATCGGCATTCAGTGATTGCTTTGTTTCGATGAGTACCATGTCTCAGCGAAGTTATTTGACAGAGTCAGAAGCTTGGAGAATTGTTGGTAGGTTAGCAGGGGGCCAAATTCAAGCCGAAGTAGCGCAAGCCATTGGAGTGTCACAAAGTGTCATTTACAGGATCTGGAACCGTTTTTTGGAGAGTGGATGTGCAGGCCGAAGACCAGGGCAAGGTCTTAGACGGGCAACAACGCCCAATGAAGATCGGTATTTAGCGTTAACAGCTCGGAGACACCGAAACATGAACGCTACTCTTTTCCAACAACACCTTCGCTCGGCTACAGGCACCACGATTTCAACTCAGACTGTCCGAAACCGGCTCCATGCTGTAGGTCTGTATGCTCGCCGACCGATGGTATGTGTTAGATTAACATCAAGGCATCGTCGCGACCGCAGGGAGTGGGCAACCGAGCATGTCAACTGGAGGAGAAATGAATGGAGCAATATTATGTTTTCTGACGAGTCCCGTTTTTCTCTGCATCCGGATAATAGGCGTATTTTCATCTGGAGGGACCGTGGCAGTAGGAATAATCCTGCGTTCGTGCACGAAAGTGTCAGATTTGGCGGTGGAGGAGTGTTGGTGTATGGTGGCATCTCCATTGACGGGCTGACTGACCTCTACATCATTCGAGATGGAGCTCTGACTGGTCGCCGATATAGGGATGAGATCCTCAGACCTATTGTAGTCCCTTACGCTGCAGCAATCGGAGATAATTTCATTTTAATGGACGATAACTGCAGGCCACATCGTGCAAACCTGGTGGAGAATTTCCTTTTCGAGGAAGGAATCGTTCGAATGGAATGGCCAGCGTGTTCTCCAGACATGAATCCAATCGAGCACGTTTGGGACGCTCTAGGAAGACGAGTTTCTGGCCGCCAACAACCCCCACAAACTCTCCAAGAACTGGAAAGAGCTCTTCTGGAAGAGTGGGGCAGAATACCCCAACTCGTCATTAATAGCCTCATTGAGTCCATGCCTCAAAGGTGTTCAACGTTGCTGGCCGCCCGTGGAAACCATACCCCCTACTGAAAATGATTTTCTTTGAAGAAAACACCTTTTCTTATTCTTTTTTTTCTCATATGCACAAATTGTGTTTTTTTCCTTTTGTACACAAATGCGCAATAAAATGCATTTTTTCCTGCCAAATATGTGTAATTTATTCTCATATAACCTACTATGTCTGTCGACCATGTATCAATCAGCTAAAAAGTTTCCCAGATACAAAATCCACCTAAAACTGCAATATCCTTTAATTGTTTTGAGCAGTGTATATTTTTTAACAAACTGCCAGATTTTAACGTAATTTTAAACGTATAATTAACTATATTTACATTTATAAGATATGTTAATAACGCATAAAATATTAGGGTATCGTCAATCTTAGGAAAAAGGTATATGCAAGTTAATACTCTCCACTGACAGTTAAAAATGATGATTTTAAACATTTCCGTAAACAAATATTGAAAGTTCAATATACTTATTATACATTTTTGCATTCTATCTTGAGTCTAGAATAATTGTACCTTAAGAATAACTGTACTCACTTTTGTGTTCACTATAATTTTATGCAATATACATATACCAGCTGTGCTTTCTACTTAATTACATAAGAAATAAAAAATTATGATATTGAACCTTTTTACACTCACTAGAACACTATAGTAAAAAATATATGCATTGTTTATTTATACTGAGTTTTTGGAATTGATTGTAAAAGTGTGAATACTTTTTTCCATCGATCAGCTAAAGTGAGTATTTTTTTATAACTCCGTATATGGGTGTTACTGTTACATAATGGATGTTGAATTATTTTTAGAAAATAATTCAACATTCATATTTATACAGCATTCATATACAACATTCATATTTATACAATTAGTGTTCTGAATATAAATACTAACTGGCTGCGCCCGCTAGCGGGCCCCTAATTTACATCGGTGCCTCGAATTGTAGAAAATCTCGAATCTTGTAAATTCTCGAATCGGACCAAACTCCGACCCGGGTCTGGAATTGTCTGGATTGAGATATCAGGTGTTCCCAAATAAAATCTTTTTAAGTGGTCTAATTAAATAAAAAAATAATTGTAAATTCTGTCCTAATTATCGTAGAAATTCGAAAATTACATATTTAGAATCCTTGTGAAATTTTATGGATGGATGTATAATTTTCAAATCGATAAATGTAATATTTAAAAAAAAATGATAGACCTGGAATACTTCCGCTATAAAAAAAGATGTTTTGTTTCATTATTACTTCAGTAGACGGTTTGTCTCTGTTAGACGCCTGCTGGAGTATTGTAATTAAAAGTGATCTTTTTTTCGACTTGGAATTAAAAGTTTGTTAATTGATAACTTCTCTTCTAATTGGTCGAATTTCATGAATTTTAGCATCATGAAATCGCAATTTGTTTTACGTCCGTCTGCAAATTTTAGTGCCGATGTGACAATTTTTGCGATTTTTTGAAAAAGGCTGGAAAACTTCCAGTACGCCATGTTTATCAGAGCCGGAATGAAAAATATGGGGATGCAGGTGGTAGACGAAAACTGATTGGCTCGGTTGCTAGCCTCGACGGAGGGCCACGTTCAAGTCAAAACTGAAATCGTTTCTTTGTTTTGGAAAAAATGCTCCTTTTTCGCTAATTTTCGAGACTTTGTTAATTAATAACTCCCTTAATTGGGGGCCGATTTGTTTGATACTGAATGTCAACAATTTCGGGATTTTTCCGAATTTTTTGAAACAAAAAGCGCTTCGCTACTCGCTACGGTTGCAGAGTTTTTCCACGTACAGACACACAAACACACACACACACACACACAGATGTTTCCGAACATTAATAATAAAGATCAGTGGGTGCTTGCATGATATTAAGTTGGTTTTTATTTGTAATTTTGTTTTGTATAGAAACTAAGCGATGATCAGTTAGATATATAGTTATTCATGCACATATAAGATGCCCCTGTTATGGCCATGTTCCAGATATGGTCATCCCCCTACTATACGTTAACTAACCGAAAAATTCGCTAAATGGCATGAGCATACCGTGAAAGAGCCTCCTAGTGTACCATGTAATTACTTGCCACTCAGCTAGATTCTAGAATTTGGCGCCAAGTTCTTATTTTATATTATTGATTTAATCGCTTCGTGTTTTTATCTGATAAGTCTAATTTCTTATGCACGTTTGTAAAAGATTTTTTTTTTTTTAGGAATATCACCCTTCTCTGTTTATTTTTTATGCTATATTAATTTGTGCTGTCATTGATGGTGCATATTTTACCAGTTGTTCAAAATCAAACGATTTTCGTGAAAACAGACCAGCTACTGTTATGGTCATCCAGGTGGCTATATCAAGTGCACCATGCAAGCCTAGGATAAGACTTTTTTATTTTTTATATTGCGATAAGTAATTTGTCTTACCAATTTTTTAATCTGTAAAAGGATTTCACATTTTTTTCTAAATAAAAACTTAAAATGTAATGTCAATTTTGTAAACAGCTTCATTTTTAATTAAAAATCC
Source organism: Maratus michaelseni (assembly GCA_963931845.1). Classification (NCBI taxonomy): domain Eukaryota; kingdom Metazoa; phylum Arthropoda; class Arachnida; order Araneae; family Salticidae; genus Maratus; species Maratus michaelseni. Next base: position 282,597,828 of record OZ007594.1, on the reverse strand, counting down.
TGTTTCAAATCCACTTTTGAATAACAAAAAGAATGATTTATAGTTCAGTTTATTTATTTTTACACCAAAAGTATTTAATTTCGCAGAACAGCATTTTTAAATTGAAGAAAATCACGATTTGTGAAAAATAAAACAATGGCGACCATATCATGTGCACGTGCCACTTGGTAGACTTTTGAAACTCCGTTTTTTTTTTTTTTTTTTTACTAGTAAAGTACTAGTATTTTCATGGGGAAGGAATATTTTTTTAATGAAAATTCATTAACCTGAGAACGTTAAAAAATAAAACGGTTTAGATTTTTTTCAAAATGATGGCAGGGAAAATTCTTAAACTTTAGCATGACCAAATACGTAGCACCCACCTTATATGCTAATTCATGTCATCTAAAATCACACGTATTTCAAAATAATGTAATTAAACTTTAAGACGAATGAATAATGAAATATTAACTGCTACATAAAAATACGAGCACTTCATTAATAAGGAACTTAAGATATATATTTCATTTTAAAACATGCTTTGAAATATATTTATTACATACAAAGATAATTTGTCATTATAGTTTTAGTAATAAATTATTTACACTATGAAATTTACATTGTAATATATCAAATGTAGTCAAAGAAAACACATTCCAAAAATGTATTTTTACGAATGGACAAATTCCGAAAGCAAATGTTTAGAATTCATCTATTTACAAAATGGTCATTTTAATTAACAATATATATTTTACTTTTACTTTAATGTACGTTATACCGGTAATGAATCAAGTTATTATATAAAAAGTTTTACTTATAAAATTTCTTTTCTGTTTGATTTCACGTGTATTTCGGTGAATATTTCTTTAAGCGTTAAAAAAAAGAGAAAGAGCTTCTATTTTCCGGCATAATTTATGTATATAGCAGAGTGTGTGTATATACGTATGTTTGCAATTTTCTCAAAAACACTGGACAGATTTAAACGTAACTTTTTACACAAAAATTCAAGTATACCAGCGGAAGTTTTAAGCTAAAAATAATCATAGTTTCATGTGAAGTTCTTGTACAAAAACATGTAGTCCTTCTATATTAAAAAAAAGTAATCTGGAACTGAGCCAAAAACGATTTAGACCAATCAAATTCTGCGTAGGTATTCCGGGTTAGTCTCATCGCTTTTTTACTAGGGACTTTTTTGAGGAGCTATTACTTTTTTTCTAGCCATCCTACGATTCGAAAATCCTATCACCAGACGCGAAATATAACAAGCTTTCAGAAATTCAAAATATTATCACGGTCGAACAATAAAAACTCAAAAAATCCTTAAAAATCGAGTAAAAAATCTTTTATTGAAAAAGTCATTTTTTTTTATATTGTTGCCAATTTCTAAATAAACGCAAAGGATTATGTTCTATCTCAAATAAAAAATGTATTTGCGCGAGACTATTAAAAACAATAATGAAAGTTTAAAATAATAATTAAATGATCACGTGTTGAAAGCAGGAAATAAAGAAAATTACGTCATAAAAATTGTGTTTACACATGAATATTAAAAATAAAAAAGATGAATTAAATGAAAAAGCATTATAACCAGTTAAATGAAAAAGCATTATAACCAGTTAAATGAAAAGCATTATAACCTTATTACAGAAGATAGTCGCCGTTCGTGATATCATCATCATCATCATCTTTTTAAAACAGGATACATTACCAGGTTTTAAGAGGCTGTGAAATCAGAACGGGGGTTGATGAGCGTAGCAAGCAGGGGCAGAGCCCCCTAGTTTTCTTTAAAAAAATGTGATAGTCAACTATGTGTCAAACGTGAGCTAAACTAACAACCAGCTGTCCTTCATTAATAAGAGAGTAAAGACATATGTACAATACAATTTCATAGGTCGAGAGCATTTTATACATAATCATGAAGAGCATACCATTATCTTGAAGTTGGTGAGCCTTCCATTACCGCCAACCTAATTTTTGTTGTCTTGTCTCATTCTTCTAATTAAGCTTGTCGAGTATTCATAAGTTCTGGAATGTATGTTGCCATAGTTTGGGAAAGAATTTCCAGTTTCAAAATGCGCCATGTGCTCATGTAGCCGCTCTTTTATTCATAAAGATCTCTACTGGCAACAACGTAGTTTAAACTGAATGTGGATAATAATGAACGGTGTTGCAAAAAACTTTTGTACCAAACTACTCTCGCTAAAATATACCAACTATGCTATAATAAGTAAATTAAAATAAAGAATGAAATATCATGCTTCTAGCATAACTTACGAAATACACCCAGAAAACTGTAACGAAATTTCACCGTTAAATAAGGTGAAAGCAGATATGCAAGTCAACAGTTTAGAAAATACATAAAGTATTTAAAGACCAACCATCCTCAGTAAACCAGCCAAATTATTTTATTCAGTCTTGATCAACACGTTTATATATATACGCTATATATAGCACACTACAATTTTTGGCGCAGCTTGTCCCGAATGGGACCTTGCGCCATAAAACCCTATACAACCAACCAACCGACCACTACAATTTAGTTTATTTAACGAACAACACCGTTGAAAATTCACCTTTATCGATTTTCGCCAATAGACAAAAATGAATTCGAATTATTTTGTAAAGCTCTGTGTATTATCAATAGATATTTTTGTACAGCACATATTAAGCTAAAATTCAATTTAGATAAAAAATGCATGGCAATTAAAAAGGCACTCCTAGCAATTAATATCCATAAACGACAATGTATCTAGTTCTTTGTGTAGGCCTGTATATAAATTTATTTATATTCCACAAACAGCTTTTAGTAATCTGAAAATAGTTCATTCGGAAATGTATAACACAATTAAAAACCGCCTTTACGCAATTCTCGCCAAGAGGTAGTAATAGTTATGAATTGCAGCCCTGCATATTATCAATATAATTGATATACATCACGTAATATGCAAAGCATTATTTAAACTTAAAAACGTATACCACAACTGATCGAAATTCAGTTACAGGAATTATAGCCCATAGACAATATGCTAACGAATTATTTTGTGGTCCCTGTAAATGTGCGATAAATGCTATACGCAACATATTTTACGGTAAGCATTTAGGAAGTTACCCCAGTAATGAATATCAATTTTATTATGTTTGGAAAAGTATAACGTCCTTAAAATACACTGCGAACGGCTTTTCCACGTAGACCATTATGCAACAGAATTGTTTTGTGCGACCCTGTAAATGAATGCATATTGTGCAGAAAGCATGTCCTAGTGCATCTCATAAATGCATATTATTTCATTATATTTAAAATAGTGTAACATCACTAAAATGCCCTCCAAGCGATTTTACTCCATTGACCATATCGTAAGAGAATTATTTTGAATATCCTTGTATACATACTATAAATGATATATACTTAATTTTCAATAGCGAGCATTCTATAGTGAACCTCAATAATATATACCAATTATATAGCAAGCTGAATACTTTTATGGGAGAGCACAGGCAGAGTAATCGAAGCCATAGGTGTTAAAAAGTTAATAACATGAATATTTTCGAAAAATCGAAACAAGTTGTGGTTATGGAACTGTCATTTGATTAGCTTTTATATTTTGCTTAAAATTACTTGTTAATTGTTTTGTATAATATTTTGTTGACAATAGATTTTTGCGCAGATTTTATTCTGTAAATATAGACTTCTCAAAAATAGCAGTCAATTTTTATACTTTTTGCGTTACCACCATATCCAAATGTTAAATGCACTTGTCTAATAACAGAAACTCATAACAATAGAAACTGAAATGCATTGTCTTTAACTTGCCTAATAACAGGAACTAAGATGAAGATTGCTATTCATAAATTGTGGTGACAAAAAGCGTAAAAGTATGCAGCAACAATGCGTCGTGATATTGCTGACAGCGCAAAAAAATATTTTCAATTTATGTAAAAGTAAATTTGTTTACAATCAATTATATGATAATAGTATACATTAAAAAATATGTCAAGCTTTTTTTCTTATTCAATCCAATTTCATTTAAAATAGTACATGGAATTTCATGTCAAACTCAATATTCTTAAAGACTGAGTTAAGCATAAAAAAATGTTTCCAACAAGAAATCTTATTACCAATTTTCGTAAAAAGACAACTTAAAACGTATTTTCTTCTTTATACTTCAAAGTTGAATTCAAAGAATTGCTTTGCTGAAAAACAAATGTTAAAACCGAAGAAAACTAAAAAAAAGAAAAAAAAGGTGCTATAGCTGTCAATAACAGAAGCGTTACAGGTCCTCCTTTCAAATTTAAATTCCAAGCACTTTTCGGTCTATATTTGATCAACATGTAGAATAAATTTCATCTTCTCTGTTAGGGGGAAATACTCTGTTTTTTCTTTCCCTTTAGTTTTAAAAATTGATGATCAACGTAATATTAAATTTAGACGAAAATTCTTATTCACGACTTCGTTTCGTACATTTTTGAAGGAGCAAGTATATGGAGTTCTTTGAAAAAGAATTTCAGTTGAGTATCTGCATAATGTTCTATTTAAGTTTAATAAATTCTCTTTGCAGACAAATAAAGATTTCGCTGTAGAAAGAGATAGAAATAAGCCAATTTTTCGGATAAAGTAAACTTTAATATATAATATTTTTCTATTTTATATAACTTCGGTGATAGAAATTTATTTAAAATATAACAAAGATAATGTTCTATCAAGATTTATGATAGAAAATATTTCATGAGTGTCAAATTTTTTATATTTTTTAAATATAAAAATAGCTTAGTAAAAATGGTTTTAAAAGAATTAATTCTCTTAGAATTTTGCACAATATTCCACTTGTTATTATTGACTAGATTAGATATTTAAATGATCAGTATTATTATTCTTCAAATTTTTCTGGTATATGCTTTTTGACTGCGTTAATGAGGGGTTTTTTTTCAAGAAAATGTATATAAAGATCTATATTAATCAAGATCGTTTAGTGGACAGTATGATTATCAAAAACCGATCCACACTCAATTATGAGGTTGCTACACAGAAAGCAGTGCTTATGACGAAAAAATCAGTTATTACGAGGGTACTCCCAGGAGTACCCACCTGACGTGTAGATGGCGGTAGGTCTTTGACAAAAAAAATGATTATGATTGAAAGTACCAGCTTTATAAAGCTTAAGTTTGAAATTTGAAGACGTTACGTTGTTAACTAGGTTCTACTCTGGGTGAATTTGTTCCTTCATTTACAAAAATAAAACAGGTAGCAAAGTTTAAAAGAGGTCGTACGAACTGCCAAGACGCGAACATCGCAGTAGTCGATCAAATGAGGTGACCAATGCCAAAAATGGTGAAAAAAAATCCACAAAACGTTATTGAATGACCGTCGACTGAAAGTGCGCGAGCTAGCAGACATTTAAAAAAGTGCTGTACATCGCATATTAACTGGAAATTTGGACATGAGAAAGCTGTGCGCAGGATGAATGCCACGTTTCCTCACAATGGAGCAAAAACAGCGTCGTGAGGACTTTTCAATCGAGTATTAATCAAAATCGGATAACATATATATATATTTCATGTACGTGCGCTGTAATTATTTAAGATGTAGTATGTATAAGGCCATCTGGTTCTATGTATGGTATGCTTTGGAATTGTTTATACGCATAATAATAAAAATTGGCTGAGCCGGCTTCTCAGCAATAGACCATTCAGTGGCCGGTGCCTGCATGGTAGACTTAATATAATATTTAGTTGAATTTTTTTTTAAATGTTCCCCTATACTGTTGGCTACCATGTTTTGAAACAAACAATGCGGTATCTTTCACGCTTGCTCCGTTAAATAAGTTTTTCTATAAATGCTCATACCTCAGTGAATCGTCAAGTTTTTCAAAGTTTCGTTAAATTTGGTTGAAAACTCAATTTGTCATAAAAAGAAAGCATGCAAAAAGGGAAATTTTTAAATTAATTGTTTACAGTTTCGTGAATATAAGTAACATTATTCAGAAAATGCATAGAAACCTTGAACATAACAGGAAAATATTATTGTAAAAGTTACAGATCAGTTCCACGTTTTAGGACACAAGGTGATCACAAAATTTGTTTTTTATTATTATTAAATATGCTGTTGCTTCCCTAAAATCTCTCAACTATTGAATATTTTCTGAAAATTGTAAGTTTAACTAACCTCTTTATATGGCCAATAACAGAAGAACAATAAGTCTAATACTTTTCTAGAAATTCAAATCAGGTTTGAAATCAAAAGCTTATCCAACCTGTCCTAATTCATTTGCACACTACTTGCTGTATTTAGAGCAAATAATCGACAATTTAAACATATAACTGGTGTAAATGTATATTATAGTATAAATGGTCTGCTTTTATGTATTTAAAAGAAAATAAAGTTGGAAAGATTTTCAGAAAGGCGAGAGTATTTCTTCTACTCTCATTGTGCTAACACGTATATTTGCCCTCTGCAGAATGTTTCAGTTTTATGGTGTATTTTTATACTGTATCTTTGTAGTGCATTTACAAAAATATATTCATACTAGTATATAATCCCGTCAAAAATGACAGATTGTTGATCTGCGTTTCTTTTTATAAAACTTCATACAAACAAACAGCATGAAGATTTTATTATTGAAAGGTTTGTACTGTAAAAAAGTACATTTTAAAAATGACAAATGACTTCTACAAATAGAAATGATGAGGATATATATATATATATATATATATATATATATTTACTCAGTATTAAATTTCGGAAGTAGTTCAATAATTGGACAAAACAAAACATTAAAATTAAATATTAACAAATAATCCATGTGCGAAAGTTTTTGTAAAAAAGTGTTATCAATGAGTTTCTAAGCAGATTGACTCACCACATAACTCATTGTTTGATTACATAAGCAAAATTAAATGCAAATTACGCTGTACTATGTATTCCTTATATTTTAATTACGTTTGATAAGAAAGAATCATTTTACAGTATATGACCCCTTATCCGGAATTCCAAAATCCGGAAAAACCCGAAATCAGCAAAAAAAATTTCGAAAATTTTCTAAATTTGTAAATTTTTACTAAAATTTTAGAATTTTTTAAAGTTTTAAAAAATTTTACCGATTTTTATTTTTTTTAGTCCATTGTGTTTCAGTGTGTAATCACTAAAATATTGTTACTTCGGTAGCGGGTGAACACGTCCCCCCCCCCCTTCTTCCTGCTATTAGAAACAAATCATTTTTCTCTCAAATTTTAGTTTAAAATTAATTTATATTACGATTCATTTGAAACAAAAAATTGTTATATATTTATTTCATCAAGGGTGATTCTGTTCCGAATTTTCCTAAAAATTTAAGACATTCGGTTTCGAAAATTTTGGTCTTCAGTCCAAAGATTCGAACATAACAAAATCTCGAATTTTGAACGATCGTCACCGAAAAAAACAACTATGTCTATCGTTCGAAGAAAAAGTAGGCAATTTCTTTAAAGGATTGCGGAAACAACTTAAATTTTGTCAAAGGATTGAAAAAAACGCAAATTTGGTCGCAGAATTGCGAAAAAACGCTAATTTTCTTAACAAATCGCAGAAAATACGCGATTTCCGACAAAGGCTTGCGAAAAAAACGCAAATTTCTTCCAAGGACTCCGAAAAAATGTAAAATTTCTTCAAGGGATCACAAAAAAACACAAATTTGGTTAAAGGATCGGAAAGAAAAAATAATAAAAAACGCGAATTTCGTCAAATAACCGCGGAAAAACATGAATTTCTACAAAGGATCGCGATAAAAAAACGCAAATTTCTTCAAAGCACTGCAAAAAAATTTCTTATTTCGTTAAGGGATCACAAAAAAATTTCTTATTTCGTTAAGGGATCGCGAAAAAAGTGGAATTTCTTCAAAGGATTGAAGAAAAAAAAAACACAAATTTTGTCGAAAGATCACAGAAAAAATGCGAATTCCGTCAAAGGATCGCGAAAAAAAAAACCCGCTAATTTCGTCAAAGAATCTCAGAAAAAACTCGAATTTTGTCAAAGGATCGTAAATAAAAGGTAAATTTCGTCAAAGAATAGCAAAAAACGGAAATTTCCCCAAAGAATCGCAGAAAAATGTAAATTTCTTCAAAGGATCGCAAAAAGAAAACGCAAATTTCTTCAAAGGACGACGAAAAAATTATATTTCGTTAAAGGATCGTAGAAGAAAAACGCGAATTTTGTCAAAAAATAGCAGAAAAAAATGAAATTTTTTTCAAAGAATCATGAAAAAAAACATTAATTTTGTCAAATAATCGTGAACTTCGGGAGGACCCAAAATCCGGAAAATTCCAAATCTCGGAAAGCCTTTGGTGCAGAGGATTTCGCATAATAGGCCTGTACTGTATTTAAGATGGAAGAAATTTCTAAATACGCCAGTAGATGGCGCCAATGTACTGGATTGATCACACAAATCCTCCGTATGAAAGAATTCACCGCTATTTCTGAAAAGAAAAGTGCTCAGAGAAAAAAATGTATACAGAAATGTTGATATACGTGTTTTATATGAAATAGTTTTTGAAGGTTTTAAACAAAATTAAAATATTTAAAAGCTCTAATATGGTTTTACAAATATTTTAACAGCAGAATCGGATGTAGCATAGAGCTTTTTCATTAAGCCTAACATGGCGTTTAACTATGGTCGATTCGCAGATCAGAGTGGTCGAGCCCGGAGCCGTTACAGATACTTTCTTGCCTTCGGATTTTATTATAAGTAAGATAGCATTTACAATAGGGTGGATCAATAGGTAATACCTCCTGTGTCTTAAAAACTTTATTAATGAACATATAACAGCAAAAGTTATTACAGATCATAGACTGAACTATCCTCAACACAAAACTACTGTTCAACATAGTCACCATACAATTGCACACATTTGCGTCATCGAGTAACCCAGACATCAAAACCATTTTGGAAAAATTCAGGGTTTTGTGACTTGACCCAGGATTTTTTTTGACGTGAAGAACTACTGTGACGCCATTCTTTGGATTGCACTTTACTCTCTGGATCATACATGTATACCCGGATCTCATCTCCAGTGACCACATTCCTGAAAAGTCCTGTTGCTCCGCTTCAAATGCGTCCAGGAGGTCTTGTCAAATTTCCACTCTCCTCCAACGATTATCAACAGCTTGGGAACCCACTTAGCACAAACTTTGTGAGACAGCAATCATTCGTTGGGCAGAGCCATATGAGACGTTCAATGCTTCAACATCCTAAACTGTAACGCGTTTGTCTCCTCGAATCAGTTCATCAGCACGTTCTCGATTTGCATCTATGACTGATGTTGTCGTCCAACCACTTCGCGTTTTATCTGCAATTTCTTTTTGACCGTTTCTAAACTTCTTCATCCGACGCAGCACTTTGCTAATGTACATTAATGCGTCTCCATAAGCATTCGTCAAGTGTCTATGCATTCCCTTAGGTGCACAACCTTGAGAACTCTTTCTTTTAGCTTCAGATCCATGGTTCTAATCTGCCAATCTGAAAGGAAAATACTATATAAGTAGAGTAAGGTTATATCTATAATATCAAGCTTAGAAAGTCCAGCAGCTGCGAAAGAAATAAAATTTAGAGAAATGGAGGCATTACTTATTGGTTCACCCTCGTAAGCACCACATAGTATGGAAAAATTTAGTTAAACGCATACCTAACTGATAGCACACTTAAAGCAATCATCGTTTAAAAACAATCCTTCGGATACAGTACTGTATCCGAAATCTTTTGTGTGTCCCTTTAAATAAACAATAAAGGCTATGCGCATCATATTATACAACAGGTATCAAGAAGTAAATTACAGTAATGGATATCAATTTCAATATATTTGAAATAGTGCAACGTAATTAAAATACGCTGCAAACAATTTTTCTCCGTAGACGATTATGTATATAACCGAATACTTTTGTGTGACCCTTTAAATGAATGATAAATGCTTTATACTCCATATTCTAGAGCAAGCGTGTTTTAGTGCACCCTAGAAATTGCTATAAATTTCATTATGTTTGTAATAGTGTAACATGATTAAAAGGCACCGCAAACGATTTTTACCCATATGCAACAGTATGACAGAATTATTTTGAGTATCCCTGTAAACTAATTATAAGTGCTACACGTATCATATTCGATAGTAAGCATCTTGTATGGCACTTCAGTGATGTACATCAATTTCCATATATTTGAAATAGTGTAACAACATTAAAATACACTGCATTGTCTTTTTTCCACATAGTCCATAATGTAACGACATTCTTTTGAGTACCCATGTAAACGTGAAGTGCTACATACTTCCTTTTCAACACCGAACATGTAATTCCATATATCAATATGATATATCAATTGCATGGCAATCCGAGTATATTTACGTGAGTTACAGCACGGACAGACGGACAGACAAACCGAATTCAAAAACACTTTCTAACTATGTTGGAAAGCGTTAAATGAGGGTTAAGAAGCTTCTATCTATATTATACAGCAAACACATGCCCGTGAGTAACGCTGACGTCATATTGACGGTGCCAACGACCTGACCAATAAATTTCGCTTTTACTGCAGTTTTTTTTTTATTTCTAAACATCTCACAATTTCAGTTTTTACACCGTTGAGTAGGAAATTTGTTTTTCTTGCAAATGCAAATTGTTTGAAAATTGTATCTCAATTTACTGATATTTTTATGTTTTTTAAAGGATTTCTTAAAAAAGTCTATGCAGTGTAACCCGATTAGAAAATATTAACCCGTTTTCATTTAAAACAATATAAATTGTTCAGCATTTATTTTCGGCTAATATTTCTGAAGGAAATTAAAATTTCATCAATAAATAAATAAGATGTTATAAATAAAACAAAAATTTAACAAGCATGTAATCGCTGTCTAATATTTTATCGTGTCCGGTTTTGCTCTTAAAGCTTTTACAAACGTCTTTAATTTTCTATGTGACCATTCTACTTTAATCCAGCACTAAGCCAGGGACTCGTGGTCTTCCCTATTCACTGCCCTTTGGCGGGTCGAAGCTTTGTATTCTCCGGCAGTGATATTATTTTGTACTATTGTCTTTTTTGAAAATATTGTTTCCGTTTATTCATATATTCTTTTGTCTACTGTTCACCACCCCCCACCCTCTGTTACGCTCACCGGCAAGGATTTGTATTTTTTTTAAAATACCCCAATAAATGGAACTGGGGAGCATATCTATGCTCGACAGACTGGGTTCCGAGTCTGTGAAATCCCTCTCCGGTAGTGAAGTAAAGACATGTAATGGGACTACGCGCTTAAACCACAGAAAATATCAGACTCAAGAAAGGCTGCTGTAAGTAGCAAAATCATTTGCAATTTTTTCTGCTATGAACTGTAACATGTGGCTTATACGAAAGATATCGCTTTTAATAAATTTCAAAACTCTATTTGAATATATTATTGATATTTTGATATTTTATTAACATTCTTTTTGGTGGTGCTAGTCGGCAGGATAAGAAAATATATTAAATGTCAAAAATCTATTAGCGATTCACCTTTGTTCTGTAACACTCAAAGCCCGTATTGGATGTGCTAGTTGTGCTAACAGAAATTTTTGTACAACAGTTTTGTTTAAAATATAACAAGGTAACTAAATTATAATAAGACTAAACAAATAATGAATTAGATTTTTGGTGGATTTTAAAATACTTGAATTTTCGAAAAAAAAAATTCTTAACATTTTATCTTTTACGATTAACTATTGAAATTGGAGAATTTAAATAAAAGAAAGGTTTTATTTTTATCTCCTACAAATAAGACTTTTTCTATACGGAGACCGAAACTTCATACAAAAATTTTCGATTGAGTAAAATCATTTTTACTACCATTTTACTAAATTTATTGCCTTGTTAAGGATTTTTAAAACATGATTCCTTTGGGTTAAATTTATTGACATTTTGCACACATGAACAACTGCAATTAATATTAAAAACTTATTAGTAAGTACCATTTGAAATATCTAGTAAATTGAAAAAGAAACAGTTTAATCGGATGATTTTTTAAGAAGATATAAAATGCCGTTTGTTACATGAATTTAATCTTAACATCCTCAAATTCATTTCCCTTCTAACGCTATAAAAATGTAAGAAAACTGATTTGATCCTAGGAAATTAAATAAATTCTCAAAAGTGGGTGTTAATATTTGAAAAATAAACTTAGTACAATTTTTTATATTTAGAAGACACTCGAATCATACTTTATCCAAATATTGTAATAGTAGACAATCTATACTATTAAAAACCGTTCGCGTATCTATCTATGTAACCTCAAAAACTCGAAAACCGCAGGGCGCAGGGCTAAGAAATTTTGTACACGTGTTACTGAAGCTCTTGAGCGATTGGGGCAAAAAATTCGAAAATTTTAAATAGATTTTTTTAAATGTTCTTCACGAATTTTTGCCTTTTTTTCTGTTTAACCTGTAATCGCACGAGTTCTAACCAGTTCTACATGTTTACTGCAATGTGAGATATGCATATTACGTACGCCACGCTGCAATACTAAGAAGCTGTAGCGGGTTTACGAAAATACTTTTACCTGACATGCAAATAATTAAAGATTGTTTAATTGCGCTTAGTTATTACCTTTCCTACTTTTCTTTTACATGTCATGAACGATTGGGGCAAAAAATTCCAAAATTTTAAATAGATTTTCGATAAATTAAATATTAATTATAATCCAATCACTGAGAGATCTCATCAAAAATACGCTTTTTTATCTTCGGTTGGTTGGTTGGTTGTATAAAATCTCCGCAGAAGTCCTTAAATAAATCAAGGTAGGGCGATCATTGCAAATTGCAAGTCCAGTGTTTAAAATCGATGGATCTGAGATTATATGACATGTAAACAATCAACTTAATTATTAACCGTTGCCAAATGCTAAAAACTTAATTTTAAATATGTTTAACGACTTAATGAATTATAATTAGCTGGGTTTAAGAAGTTTTTTACATGACATATATTAGTACGATAGAGATTATTATTACAGAGAACTTTATTTAACAAATTATTTGTTAAATTTGCAAGGTCGGGGAGGGGTGATGGTAAACGACTTTTTATTAAAGATCCCATATATTTTACTTGACCGCGCGCTACCTGTCGGTGGATTTTTCATTAATTGACCCTCCTTATTAATAAATCTATATCTACTGCTCTTATTTCATCAGAACTACTAAATTAAACAAATTTAACATTTTTAACCCGTAACGATTAATCACTGTTTTATATAGATAATACCGCTATTTTAGAATAACAGTTTTCGTAAAAATTAAATTTATGTTCAAACAACAAATTATGTTCCATTTATGTTTCATAACAAATTTTTATATTCATAAACTTTAATTTGGTTGTACTGATTTTTATTTTTTATTTTTGTTTTAGAATTAAATTCATGAACTCCCGTGTGTAGAACGGGTGAAACAGCTAGCAGTTTATAGATAATATAGCTATTTTAGAATAACGGTTTTCGTAAAATTTAAATTTATGTTCCTAATAAAAGTACAGAGCCCGTATTCAGCTGTGTACCAACAGTCAAAGTCAATGATTTGTAGTTGAGCACTTGTGGATCCATGCGCGTATCTATCTATGTAACATCAAAAACTCGGAAACCACAGGGCATAGAGCTACGAAATTTGACACACGGGTTACTGAAGCTCTTGAGCGATTGGGGCAAAAAATTCGAAAATTTTAAATAGATTTTTTTAAATGTTCTTCACGAATTTTTGCCTTTTTTTCTGTTTAACCTGTAATCGCACGAGTTCTAACCAGTTCTACATGTTTACTGCAATGTGAGATATGCATATTACGTACGCCACGCTGCAATACTAAGAAGCTGTAGCGGGTTTACGAAAATACTTTTACCTGACATGCAAATAATTAAAGATTGTTTAATTGCGCTTAGTTATTACCTTTCTTAAAAAATAAAGAAAAACATTTTATCACAAATATTAATAAAACTTTTTATTCTATTTATTCCCTTATTCCAAAGATGTCGTTTTATCGTCTGCTGCCATAGAAACATGATAAATTAAATTTCATTAAAAAAATGCACAGTAGTAGAAAAATATTTTTCGAAATCGAAATTAGAACAACTCAACACTTTAACAGGGAATTCTTATTTCTTATTTAGATATTTTAAAGTTGTTTGTTGTCATTTTTATTTTTAATTTTGGTTTTATAATTAAATTCATGAACTCCCGTGTGTAGAACGGGTTAAACAGCTAGTATAACTTAACGGTTGATATCACTATCATTTTTAAAACTTTCCAATATAGCTGAAACTGATTTATGAATTCGGTTTCTTTCTGTCTGTCTCTTCTCTAGCTCTAACTAGCATAAATATACTAGGAATGATTTGTACTTTTTATATTTCTTATCAGTACATAACCAATTACGTTCTCTATTGAAAATTAAGTGTGTAGCATTTATAATTCGTTAACAGGGACATCCAAAATAATTCCGTTATATGGAAGTATGGGGGAGGTATAGTATGGGGAAAAATCGTTTGCGGTACATTTTATTAAAATTCATAAAGATACAAATAAATGTAAATAACCGAACTTACTCGGTCGATGACCGAGTAAGTTCGGTTGAAAACGTTTTGAATCTTTAAAAGGGCTTTAGTGTGCTTTTAAATGTTTTTATGTATGTTTTTACGCATCTTCAAGCAATATGTTTACATTTATTTGTATCTTTACGAATTTTAATTATTAAAGAAGGTGAATTTGCACTGAAATTTTAACTTTTTATTGAATTGAGATCAGTACATTTTATTTTAATGTAGGGTGGTAGTGTGACGCATTTCCTGTGACAATACAATATTCTGTAAAAATATATTTGAAATTTGCCTCCACCACCCCTCAGGGGGCAAAAACATTTGTCCAATAAGGATACCTAAATGTAATTGATTGTTTCTGAAATAAGCTGATGTTCTTCGATTGAACCTTAGCATGGTGGTAAATACAACATTTTTTCAGTTCCGTACCGGGTATGAATGGATATGGGTTCGTTTCCAAGGAGGGCGGTGATCGATTTTTTTCTTTCCAGGAAGTTGGACTTAAAATTGTATATCCATTTTATTAAAAAAAAACTGATAAAAAATTACTTCCAATTAAATTTATTTCTTTTAAAAAAGGTATTTATTTCAATCAATTCTCCTTCAGCATTTTTTTCTTTTTTAGTACATTATATAAAAAATTGTCTTTATTTTTTTCTTTTTCACTGATAATTTATTTCCCTAAAAATAAGATAGTTGTATACGAAGAATACTTCAGCTTGGATAAAACCATTCTTACTACTGTTTTATTAAAGTTATTGCTTTAATTCAGATTTAAAAATTGCTCCATTCATATAAAATTTATTTTTATTTTCTACACATGAACAAATGTAATTAATATTCAAAACTTATTATTAAGTACCATTTGAAATATCTAACAAATTGTAAAATGTATTCCGACAGAACCTATTTCATTTTTCTGAAATTTAGCTATAAATTACTTTGTTTAATTCTAAATTATCAATACAAGTTCCGTTTTGGAACGTATTCAAAACTCTCAACGTTTCTGAAAAACTTATAACCCTTCTTTCTACTGCCAGGATTGTTTTACTTTAAAACATTTGAAAAAATATTATTTTTCTTTCGTTTTGCTTAGTTGTAAAATACAGTGAATAATTTTTTATCATACACATAACAGTACTCATTTATGCACAATAATTTGCCGATTTTTGTATTTATGTTTGTTTATTTTTCATTATTTATATCGTTTTTAATATGTAGGGATTCAATAAATTAGAAGAAATGTTTTCAGCACGCAATCTAAAACATTCCTTTTCAGCTGTTTAATATTTTATTATTTTTATCTTTTGTATGAAGTGAACTCATTTTTCAGAAAGAATAAAAAGTAAAGAATGAAATTAAATTAAACAAAAAAGAAGAAATATCTATTTTTTAAACTGTGATAAAAATTATATTTGTTTTACGCTATTTGAGATGATATACATTGTGGATTTATATTATTTTTGATTAAGATCAAATATTTATTTAAGTATTACTTTATTGAAATATACTTTTAAAACAAACTCTACTATTTTTATCTAAAGATAAAGAAAAAATGGTTACTTTCTAAAATATTTATTTTCTGTAATCTTTTATAACAATATTTATCAACACTCCGTTCATGTTTTAGAATTTTTGGTGAAGCTTTTGGAAAATTCGTAAAACACCGAGGAAATTATTTTCTTTACAATTTGTTTTTTAAAAATGTAAATATGTAACATAAAATTTGTTTGTTTTAAATACTTCATTTTTTTTTATTGTGAAAATATTTGTTCAAAAAAATTACTGCAATTTTAAACAGCAATATAAATATAGATTGAATGTTATCGGAACAAGTATTATAAATAGAAATTTGCAGATTTGTTTTCTTTATTCTGATATATTTTATTTTCTTCTAACCAATTAGAAAAAAAAAACATGCAGCTATGTTTACAATTTTGGAAGAAAAGATACTTCAATAAAGATTTAAAGAAGCACAAATGAAAAATTGAAGCACTATATGAGATAATTAATATTTTAATATGATCTGACGATCAATGTGAGGACAAAGAAGATTTTATGCCTCATTTATATAAATTAAGAGTTTTCAACCACTCTGCGGGGTACAATGTTATGTCGTGAGAGAGTCTCATGTGCGCGGCAAAAAATTTAAAATATAATTTTTTAACGTTACTTTTTGGTTGATTCTTAAAAAAACAAATAAAGAAAAAAATCGCAAAAATATGATTAATATATTATAAAATACTTAGTCCGTTTTCAACATATTAATTCTGTGAAAAGAACTTTCCCTTATAATCTATATAAACAAAAAAGGTCAATTACGACTTGAATCCTTGGAAGAATTTTCGAATACATGTCCATTCAATATTCAACTTTATAATGAAGATTTAATGTGCTAAATTACAAAATGATCAATTCATCTATAACGCTAAATGTTAAATATATATTATAAAGCAAAAACATGTTCGTGAGTAACGCTGATATCATATCGACGGTGGCAACAAACTAAGCAATCCATTTCCTTTTTTAACACTTTCCAACCTAGTTGAAAAGTGTTTATGACTTCGGTTTGTCTGGCAATCTGTCGTCTGCCGTCAGCCGTCAGGCCGTCTGTCCCTGCTCTAACTCCCGTAAATATGCTCGGATTGCTCTGCAATTTTTATATGTTATTGTCGTTATCTATAGCATGTTCCCTATTTCAACGGAAGTGTGTAGCACTTACAGTTTTTTTACAGGGACACTCAAAAGAATTCCGTTTCATTACGGTCAATGCGGAAAAATCATTTGCGGTTTATTTTGATGATGTTACACAATTTCAAACACATTGTAATTGATATATACCACTAAGGTGCTTTACAAGAAGCTTAATATGGCATAGGGTGTGCATAGCACTTATAGTTACTTTACAGGGACAGTCAAAATAATTCCGTTACAATACGTCTATGGAGAAAAATCGTCTGCGGTTTATTTAAATAATGTTTCACTAGTTTAAACGCATTGAAATTTATATATATCACTAAGGTGCATTACATGAGGCTTACTACAGAATATTTTGTGTATAGCAGTCATCGTTCATTTAAGGGACACACAAAAGAATTATCTACTGTCTGTTAACAATAATTCCTGGAAGTGCGTTTTAAGTTACTGAACGCGATTTTAAATTTAACTCACTTTTTGTCTATTACGTGGTGTGTATAAATTCTGTAGGTCATATACAGGGAAGCACAAAAGTTTGCGAACACATTTTCGTTTATTGACAGAAACTCCAGAAGGAGAATTTTAAACTGTGCTACGCGTTTCCTAACTGAACTAAAATTTAGCATCCTATGTAGTATATATTCAATCCTATACAGGGCTGAATAAAAGTATTCGGATATTTTTCCGAATATTGTATATGTTGGAAATTCCTGAAATTGTGTTTTTAAATATGTTATGCGTTTTCCAAATTGTTTACTTAGATGTTATCTTTCAGGTTATTAAACGGTATGATTTGTAAAATTATTTTGGAAGCGTTGGAAAGTGTTACATAATCTATGCTTGAGGCATGATTTTTTGTTCTTGTTTTTTTTTCGTACATTTAATTTCTTCTACTCATCACATAATTTTAATTTTCTAAACCGTCGAATAAAAAAAAAATGTACATTCAAATGAAATTTATTTGAAAATTGTATCTCATGTTACTGATTTTCTATTATTTTAAAATTAGTTTCACGCATGATTTTTATGTTATGTATATATTTTTTAAATTTTGCTCTGTCGCGTGTAGCTTGATTATGATGGATTAAACCGTTTGATCTTAAAATAATACAAATAGTTTAGTGTTTGTTTCGGGCTTATAGCACTTCATCAATAAAGTAAATATATATGTAATACAAATTTAACAGATATGTAATCAAAGTACGTATGCTGCAACACTGGAATAATCAGAATCCAAAAGGCAAAATCTTTGGCGATTTCTATCCACACCTGACATGCACCTAAGTCGAAAGTGTCTTTTCTAATAAATTTCAAAACTTTATTTGCATACATAACTGACATTTTTGCTTTCTTCTATCTTTACAAGAAGAAAGTATTATATTAGAGAAAAATTTCGACTTGTATTTGACGGATTTACATGTTTTAGAAGCTCCTGAACACAATTTGACTGTTTTTAGAAAATGTTTGCGTATGAGACTGTTTGTGGGTCTCTGTGTGTGAGTGTCTGTATGCGATACAAATTTCGTGGCTGTTCTGTCTCAAGACCTAATGCACGGATTTTCACCAAATTTCAGATTCAGTTCAACTTTAATGTTAGTTGTTGCTGATTAGGTTTTGGTGTAAATCGTCCAACAGGTAGTGCTGCTCTACTGCATTATTCACGATTTACACGATTTTAGCAATAGTCATATCTCAAGAATTAATACACGGAATTTCACCAAACTCTATGCTCTGTTAGACCTTGACATAAGTTTGTGCTTATCAGGATTTCCTGTAAATCGTGTAAAATGTGGCGTTTCTATGCTCCATTCTTGTATTCTAAAATGCATAACTTAAAAAAAAATTACGTTTTTTGAAGTATTAACATGTATGAGACAGAAGAAAGTTTTGAGATTGGCACATCCGACTAGTTTTAATAAAAAAAAAAAAAAAGCCTTTTGATGTTGTTAGTGGTTATCCAAAAAATTTTATTTAATGTAAAAAATCTGTTAGAGTTTACAAGAAGATAAAAAAGCTGCCTGATTTAAAAGCCTAAAAACCCGAAAGCCTAAATTTAAAACACTTATGGGTCCTCTCTTATTCTAGATTTATTATAAAACGATACGGATGTAATTTACATTGTCGCACACACTGCAAAAAAAAAGTGTCGGTTTTACAGTAGAATACTGCCACCCCAGCTGCCAGTATTATGCCGTAAAATTAACAGCAATAAACAGTAAAATAAGCAGTAATACCGCGGAATGTATACTGCTGCCGCGCATGCGTGGCAGCGTATTACTGCTTATTTTACTGTTTATTACTGTTAATTTTACGGTATAATACTGGCAGCTGGGATGCCAGTATTATACTCTAAAATCAACACTTTTTTTCAGTACTTGACGTCAAATAACCTTTTATAAAATTCCAACTAATAATATTTTTTCCCTCAGGTAATTTTGAAGTGGGAATTACTGATTAAACAAACAAGCAGCAATTCTGGTGTCATTATTAAAATACATGTGTATTTTAACTTAAATTATAAAATTTCCAATTTCACTTCATACGATAAATCTTTCGTATTCCATTTACTTGATATTTTTACTGTCTTAGAGGTAATTATACAAAATTTCAAACTATTATTATCGGTTTTTCATCACCATTCCTATAGATGAAATTTAATTAAGTTTGTACAGACAAATACACGCATGCCTATATTTTTCAAAGTTTACAACCAACGAACAAATAAAAGCCTTAAACTACAAGCTTAATACAAGCTTTTTGAAGCGAGAATTTTTAATTAAATAAACAAGTAACAATTGTGACGTCATTATTAAAAATATATTTGTGCGTTTTAATTAATTTATAAAATTTCCAATTTCTTTTCATACGATAAACCTTTCGTCTTTCATTTACTCGATATTTTTACTGTCATAGAGGTACGTATACAAAATTTTAAACTATTGTTATCAGTTTTTCATCACCATTCTTTTAAATGAAGTTTAATTAAGTTTGTACAGACAAATTCACACATACACATATTTTTTAAAGTTTACAACCAACGAACAAATAAAAGCTTTAATCTACAAGCTTAATACAAGATTTTTGAAGTGAGAATTTTTAATTAAATAAGTAAGCAACAATTGCGACGTCATTATTAAAAATACATTTGTGTATTTTAATTAACTTATAAAATTTCTAATTTCACTTCATAGGATAAACCTTTCGTCTTTCATTTACTCGATATTTTTATTGACATGGAGGTACGTATACAAGATTTCAAACTACTGTTATCAGTTTTTCATCACCATTCTTTTAAATGAAGTTTAATTAAGTTTGTACAGACAAATTCACACATACACATATTTTTTAAAGTTTACAACCAACGAACAAATAAAAGCTTTAATCTACAAGCTTAATACAAGATTTTTGAAGTGAGAATTTTTAATTAAATAAGTAAGCAACAATTGCGACGTCATTATTAAAAATACATTTGTGTATTTTAATTAACTTATAAAATTTCTAATTTCACTTCATAGGATAAACCTTTCGTCTTTCATTTACTCGATATTTTTATTGACATGGAGGTACGTATACAAGATTTCAAACTACTGTTATCAGTTTTTCATCACCATTCTTTTAAATGAAGTTTAATTAAGTTTGTACAGACAAATTCACACATACACATATTTTTTAAAGTTTACAACCAACGAACAAATAAAAGCTTTAATCTACAAGCTTAATACAAGATTTTTGAAGTGAGAATTTTTAATTAAATAAGTAAGCAACAATTGCGACGTCATTATTAAAAATACATTTGTGTATTTTAATTAACTTATAAAATTTCTAATTTCACTTCATAGGATAAACCTTTCGTCTTTCATTTACTCGATATTTTTATTGACATGGAGGTACGTATACAAGATTTCAAACTACTGTTATCAGTTTTTCATCACCATTCTTTTAAATGAAGTTTAATTAAGTTTGTACAGACAAATTCACACATACACATATTTTTTAAAGTTTACAACCAACGAACAAATAAAAGCTTTAATCTACAAGCTTAATACAAGATTTTTGAAGTGAGAATTTTTAATTAAATAAGTAAGCAACAATTGCGACGTCATTATTAAAAATACATTTGTGTATTTTAATTAACTTATAAAATTTCTAATTTCACTTCATAGGATAAACCTTTCGTCTTTCATTTACTCGATATTTTTATTGACATGGAGGTACGTATACAAGATTTCAAACTACTGTTATCAGTTTTTCATCACCATTCTTTTAAATGAAGTTTAATTAAGTTTGTACAGACAAATTCACACTTATCCATATTTTTCAAAGTTTACAAACAACGAATAGATAAAAGCCTTAATCTACAAGCTCAGTATACAAGATTTTTGAAATAAGAATTTTTAATTATATAAACAAGCAACAACTGTGACGTCAATATTAAAAATATATTTGTGTATTTTAATTAACTTATAAAATTTCCAATTTCACTTCAGACGATAAACCTCTCGTCTTTCATTTACTCGATATTTTTACTGTCATAGAGGTACGTAATGTAAAATTTCAAACTATTATTATAAGTTTTTCATCACCATTCCTATAAGTGAAATTTAATTAAGTATGCACAGACAAATTCACACTTACCCATATTTTTCAAAGTTAACAACGAACGAACAAATAAAAGCCTTAATCCACAAGCTTAATACTTGTCCTTAAACTATCATTGAAATAGTGTTTCTATACAAGAATTAACTATATCGAACTAAACTGAAAGGCCAAATTCAAAAGCACTTACGGCTTTTTCTTATAGAATCAATATAAGGCGATAGAGCTGTCCACTATTTTATGTATAAAAGAAAACCCGTAATGTCTTTTTGTAACTCGGGGAGAAAGAGAAAAGGTAAATCGATAAAAAAAGTGTCTTTCATCTGGTCTTTCCCAGGAGCAGTTTAAAATGAAAAAAAACTTCAAGCGTTCAAAAAGTGCTTTAAAGGATACGAGTTTCACGACTTCCTAAAAAGTGCAGATGAAACAGAAACAAACAAATAAGAAAAGCATTTCAAAGTTAATTGATTTAAGATCTATAATGTTATGCTGGTTAATAGCTTTTAAATTTTTATTTAAGCAAGGGAATGCTATTTTTTTAAAAAAAAATTAGGGCCTTATGATACATAGATTAAAAGGAAAAAAAAAGTAAGAAAAAATTCGATATTCTTTAAGGCTTAGTAAAATTTTCGACGTCGATTCCTTTAAGTAAAAAGATATTTTATCTTAAGTTTTACTTCTATTTTTCGTGGATAAATCGAAATGCTTTCAAATACTGTTAAGGAATTTAAAA
Source organism: Maratus michaelseni (assembly GCA_963931845.1). Lineage (NCBI taxonomy): Eukaryota > Metazoa > Arthropoda > Arachnida > Araneae > Salticidae > Maratus > Maratus michaelseni. The sequence goes on along the minus strand of OZ007594.1, from coordinate 282,575,261 downwards.
GCATTTATCTGGCGTAACGCTTTCAGTTGGAAAAATGAAATGCCTTTTTTTATTTTCCTTTCTTTTAATCCAAGGAGTGAAAAGACTTTTATAAAGTATAGCTGCCAGATAGAGGACAGTATTTTTAACTGTATTTTTAAATGATATGGGGAAATAAATATTTATAATTGCAGGCAACGGATTTCAACTGAAGTAGTTAAAAAGTTTTATTCCATGTTTAAACATGTACGTTTCTGAATTGTATGCGTTTGTACGCAAATAATGCTTAATTTTTATTGGTCTCTTTTTTTATCGCATTTATTTGATTGTATCCCGGCAAATGCGATATAACCAGGAGCCATTGCATTACCTAATCCGCGTCCTCAAAATTCAAGAGTAGGTTGGATCCTATTTTAACTACATTTTCGATAAAATAGTTGTAGTTGTAGTTCGCTACGAAAGTAAAGTAGTTTTTATGACTACCGGCCTCAGGTGTTGATAAAGATTTAAAAAATATTCATTTTATGTATGGATCAGTGTAAAAAGTGTCAACTGTAAACTAATTTTCTCTTGTATGTAAATATGTTAATATTTTAGTATTTATTTGTAAATATCTAAACTTTATGTATATAAATAACTATTTACGCATATAACCCCATTATACTGTTTAAAAAACAAAACAAAAACAAAAAAAAAAGTATCACTTTTTACTCTATACTGAAATTTTTATGACAGTTAAATATAAGATTGTGTTGAAAATACCATTTTTCTAATAAAAGGAAGAAATTTTATGAGTTCCTGTGCAGATATTTTAAGAATACATATATTTGCAAAGCTTGAAATTGTTTTAAAATAAGGAAAGGAATTACACCGCTTTCGATTTTCTGGCCCCTGATCATGTTTAGATCTTACTGGCATGGTTGATGGATTACTCGACGGTAATGCTAACCCCCATAAAGCTAACTTTTCGGACAGTGATTGGGAAGGTGGGGTCTAACCTCATATCCCTTGGTTACAGAATATAGATGATAACTATTTTTTTACGGAAAATATTTTTTACAACTAATATTTTTTTTTCTTTGGCCACTAACAACACAAAAAAGCATTTTTATATGAAAAATGTCAATTATGCATTCAGATAAAGTTTTAGAATTTATTAAAAGCGATACTTTTGTATCAGCTACATTCCAAGAGTTAAGAGCCGGAGAAATCGTCAAAGTTTTCGCTACTTACGGCAGCCATTTTGATTCTGCTAATTTCAGTGGTTTAAGCACGTAGCTCGATTATATGCCTGTTAAACTCGTCTTTCACTTATATTATTATACTATCTTATTTATTTATTGATGAAGTTTAATTTTGTTAGGGAATATTAGTTGGAAAAAGATGCTGAGACTTTTTTTTTTTTTATCCAAACGTATTAATCTGTCGTACACGCGATAGAGACAGATTTTTTAAACATTGATTCTTGAAAATTATTTTAAAAACACAAAATAGTCAATAAATTGATATACGGTTCTAAAAAAATTTCATTTGAAAAAAAGAATTATTTTCCTATGCGGCTGTGTAAAAATTAAAATTGTTGACGTTTAGAAGTTAAAAAAATTGCAGCAAAAGCGAAATTTATTGGACAAGTGTTACTACTGTCAATACGACGTCATCGTTACTCATGGACATTTTTTCTTTAAAATATGGATTAAAAATTTGCCAAAATGAGGTTTGATTTATCACATATCTTTAAATTCTCACTTTGTATTTTTTCAATGTCAAAACTTCAACAAATTCGCTTGCTTTTTTTGTTTTTGTTTTTGTTTTTGTTTTTTTACGGGAGGGTAGGTATTTAAGGTGCATTTAATAAAACAAAGCATGAATTTTCAATAATATAAATAGCTTATTTAAAAAATATATATTAAGTGAATAATCATTTTTACTGTACTTTTTACCTATGTCATGACATCATATTAAGTGTTTCTTAAACTAAATAACTTTTTGGAATACAGATCCTTACAGTTATAGAACAAGCACACTTGTAGAAAGCATACAACAAAAGATGTTTTAAAAAATGTTTCAACTTATAAGAGAAGTGCGGTTTTAAAATTTTCTTACATTATTTTAAGTAAAATTTTTCCCATTTCATTAAAAAAACTGCATATTTTAAGTTAAATTTTACCCATTTTACTACGAAAATTGTGTATTTTTAGTAAAATTTTTCCCATTTTATTACAAAAATTTAATATTTCAGGTAATTTTTTTCTCATTTTATTACAAAAATTATATTTTTGCTTGATTTAATATAATTTTTTTTCATAAAGCCATTTAATAATATGTCAATAAAATAATATATATGACTCAAAAAATAATTCAAAGGGTACAAGGTTCCCTCTAATATAAGTAACATATTAATATACAGGAATACAATACAATTGTGTCCACTTATTTTTGCTATTCTTTGTAGCATACGCGAAATCATATATCCTTTTCTTTAGGCTATATGTGTGTATTTAGTTGATAAGATGCATTTTCTGCCTAAAGGCAAGCTTACTCAGCTTCCAAGAGATTAAAAGGCGAAGTTTTTTCATGAATCATCTATATTTCTATTATTTTCTACAGAATAGGCTTTTCTTTTCCCTGTACATAATCCGAAATATAAAAAGTGTTTTTATATTTGAATGTAAAAAGACATTTTTCACACCGGATTTATATATGGAAGTACGGTTTTTTAATACTTTTTTGTATATACTGGTCAACTAGATTTTATTTATTCTGTTTACTGCTAGAAACAAAATAAGAAGTACAACACGTTTTTTTTTTTTTTTTTTTTTTTTTTTTAGTCGTTTTACTTATGTATGTTTTATTATTATTATTATTATTATTTCTTTATTTAATTTTAAAAAGAGGGTTTAAAAAAAAAATGACTGTATTTTATTGTTGAAAATGAATATAACGTTTTTTTATAAAGAAACTTTTCCCTATAGTTATAAGGGAAAAATTATACACTTTATAGAGTCACTATACGCTTTTAAATAAATATATGAAAATTAAATATTATATTATTTATTTACAAAATAACTTTTTATGAAATCAAACCTTTCACGATTTTTTTTTGTTTTAAAAAAGCAATATTACGCTTAATTGAAACAATGCAGTTTGAATATAGGAATAACATTAATTCAATATATGTATAGTTAAAGTTTTACACAAAATAATCGATGTTTTTGAATTCAAATACAGTATAATGCATTACAATATGCCTGAATTTTTTTTTATATTTATGTGTGTGTGTGTGGGGGGGGGGGGCATTAAAACACGCATATTATTTTTACTGCATCATTGTTTAACTGATTTAGCACGGTATCTGTAGAAAACAACGCACTGATGCTTCTTTTCTTCCCCTTTTTAAACGGCTCCATGGACATTACATTCACATACAAATCTTATATTTAAAAATGATACACACTTATCAACACTTTTCACAAATATATAACAATTCTACTAAGTGTTTAAAAATAGCTTTTAATGTAATTAAATTCTTAACGAATCATTACTTTTTACACTTCAACAAAGTAACGTGTCATGAATAAATCAGGTTGACTGTTAGAGTACACTGCAAAATAAATAAATAAATAAAAATATTGGTAATTACGGTTTTGTTTGCTACAGTATAATACGGGCAGCTGGAATGCTAGTATTATACCGTAAAATCAGCAATTCTTTTTTCAGTTTAATATTGTTAATGTAACAAAACTCAATGTTTTTGAATTAAATTGGAAGTAAAAACCTGCTGTTGTATCATACTTAATCTGATTAAATGTACGCACCTAAAAAAACTTATTCATTCCCTTTTTTCTTTTCTATCTTTATATAATCACATGGACATGACATTACTTTCACATGCAGATTTTATATTGAAAAATTAAGAACATTATTCATCTTTCTCATATACATAAAGGAAACTTCCGAAGCATTGAACTTAATCTATGAGAAGTATCGCCACATTATATTCATTCTTCCATAATATTTACACATAAATCATTTTTGAAATTAAAAGAAAAAAAAATTGTGTAAAATTTCCGGATTTTTAGGCATAATCTCAAATTAAATAGGTATGTTTTAAGTGGTAATGCCGAGTTAACACAAAACATCAATTAAAAGAAGTATTGCATTTTAATCTGTCGTATTACCTTGTATCTTGGAAATCGTATAAAATAAATATTTACCAAATTTTTATAGAATGTTACCTTTCTTTACAGCTACCATTTACATGTCTAACAATTTAAAAATTTAAGAATTTGTTTTCTTCAGAAACATACAGGATATTGTTTCTATAAAGGTTTTAAATTGATTTAAAGTTATTGAATAAAATTCATAGCATTTCAGAAAATTCCTCTGAAGAATAATTAAAAAAAATATCATATTAGACATCTAGCGAATACATATAAACTATCTCATGCTTTACAACAATACATTTTCTGGCTGATGAAAATGTAATCTATAAAGAGTTTCTTTTTTTATGTATTTTATCAATAAAATGTTACAAACGCCAATTATTCGTGATATATTTCAAATGAGTAAAAATAAACACTATAAAAGGTTTCTTTTTAACCCTTGTTTTGTTTTTTATCGTCAGTTACATGAGTTATTTTATATTTAGTAAATCGTTATCCATCTGTAAGCTTAAAGATTCTTTAATAATAAAGCGTTTCATCTGACATGAAATACTATTAAAATTATTGCATCATTTTATTATGAATAACTTCTTTAGAAACGTACTGCATATTGCTTCTATAATCGTTAATTTTATTTTAAGTTTAATAAAATTAGTACTCTTTCAGAACATCTCTCTGCAGAATTTAAAAAAAAATGATATTAGATATGTAGGGAATACTTATAAACTATCTTATACTTTAGAAATAGTATACTTTCTGGCTGATTAAAACATAATCTATAAGGTTCTCTTTTATGTATTTTTATCATAAAGTGTTACAGACGTCAATAATTCGTGATATATTTCAAATGAGTAAAAATAAAAACCATAGACGTTTTTTTTCTCTCCTTTTTAACGTCAGCTATATTCTTTATTCCTTATTTAGTAAAATGTCTCCTATCTGTCAACTTAAAGATTATTTAATAATAAAACGTTTCATCTAACATGAAATACTATTGAAATTTTTCCTTCTGTTTATTACGAATGTTTTTTTTTTCAAAAACATGGAAGATATTGTTTCTATAAAGATTTTTTTTAAAAGTTATTTATAAAAAAACATAGCTGTTCACAACAATCCTCTGAGGAATAATTACAAAAATTGTCAGACATATAGTGAATACTTCTGAACTATCTCATGCTTTAGAAACAGAATGTTTTCTAGCTGATGAAAATATAATCTAAAAAATTCCTAAGATTATTTTTTATGTATTTTATCCACAAAGTGTTACGGACGTCAATAATTCGTGACATATTTCAAATGAATAAAAATAAGAACCATAAAGAGTTTCTTTCTTTTTTTTTCTTTTCACTGTCTAGCATATGCGTCAGCTATTCCATATTTAGTAAAATGATTCCTATCTGTCAGCTTAAAGATTATTTAATAAGAAAATGTTTCATCTAACATGAAATACTACTGAAGTTATTGCTGCATTTATACTGTATATTTAATATACAGCATATGATAATTTATGAAGTTCAGTTTTGTTTCTTGATAAACATACAGAGATTTACTTTTAAACATTTACTTTATTATATAGAATTATTCAACAACGCTCATATATTTTCAAAAATCCCACAGTAACAAACAAAATGATATTAGACATCAAGGGCATATTTATGAATTATTTCGATCTTTTTTTAGCTGAAGAAAAAGAAACTAAATTTGTTTTTTTATGTATCTTACCTATAGAGTCATATAAACGTCAATAATTCATGACATATTTGAAAAAAATTAAAATAAAGCCCATAGCATAATTTCCTTGGTATAGATTTCATAGCATAATTCACCGCCAATTCTATTTATTAATTCATATTTGGTAAAATAATTTAACTTCTTACAGTTTAAGGCTCTTTTAATAATAAAGTGTCCCATCCAAGAAGAAATACATAGACTATAAGGAACCTCAATTCTTCACATGCATTGTATTATATCATATACTACCTGACCCACCGGGCGTTGCCAGGCCTTTGATAATAACCTTAAACAAACCGCAAGTATGTATAATTTTATATCTTCGAAAAATCTTTGAAATGAACCTAGTTTCGGTGGCCCTACTGCCATCGGCGGCATATAGTGTTTCACATGAACCTAGTTTCCGGGCCCCGCTGCCTATGACAGCATCTAGTGTGTTTTAAGCAAACCTCTTTCCAAACGGACCTGTGACCTGGATACAAGGTATAACGGGAGTATAACGGGCGTGCTTTGCATGCGCCTGAAACAATCGAAAACCAAGTTGAATGAGCCACACCCCGTTGTAATAGGGCCCATAGGATCCGAGATAAGAATGCGTTCTCTGGCGGTGGAAGGTTGAACTAAAATCTGTAAAACAATCAAAAACCAAGTTGCGTGAGCCAAATCCTGTCGTAATCTGGACCATAGAACCCGAGATAAGAATGCGCTCCCTGGTGGTCGCAATCAGGAACTAAACCCTGTAAGACAGTCGTAAGCTAAGTTGAATGAATCGATTTCTGTTAAAATCGGGCTCATAGAACCCGAGAAAGGAATGCGCTTTATCTTTTTAAAAATAGTGGCAACTGAAGCCTAAGATAAACTTTCATAATGAAGAAAGTGTCTGAATAGTAAGCTAAATTGAATGAAACAATACCCTTTCAAATCGAGCACATAGAATCCGAAAAACGACTGCGCTTCCAGGAGGTAGAAGGTGTCCCACTGTAAATTTAACGAATTACCTTTAACATTAACGCGATATTTAATTTACGGCTGTAGTGAGTAACCTTAAGTTGAATCCGGAAAAAATATTAATATTAAAAAAAGGTCATAACAGGGGTCTAAGGAATTTTTTAGTAGTATATAAAGTAGCCGGAGGACCCTAGTACTATGTTAAAGAAAACTGCAAGAGATTCGGATAATTTTTAAAGAAGCTGCACTAAGGGCCCAAAGAAGGAGATTAATATTCGGAAATGCCTGTAGCTGAGGTCTGAGAAATTATTTTATAGTTCATATAATAGCTGGAGAACCTAAGAAGTTGATAGAAAAAAAGTTAGTAAATTGGACCATTTTTAAGGAACCTATAGTACGAGGCCTAAAAGAGGCCTAAGGATAGTTGAGAGCAGGCGCTAAGATGAAAACTTATTAAAAGACCCTAGTACTTAGCGCTTTAGATGTAAAATTAGTAGAAATTAAGCATAGGGTAAAAATTAATCATTAGAATAAAGAAATGCGCCAAAAATTGGGGGGGGAAATGCTTAAAAAGGGCCCTAGTGCACCAATAAATATATGAGAGCCCGGAGAGGGAAGCCCAAAACTCAACTTTAAACTTATGCATTGAGAGAGTGACACAATTAGGATTTGGGTGGGAGGGGGGGGGGGGTAAATAAGCCATTAAGCCATTGCACAGAAAAACTTCAAGGAGGCCCAGGACTCCAGGGTCTTAAATGAAATTTAGAAATGGTGGAATAACTAAATGGAGAAAGGGCCCCAAAAACGAAGAAGATCGGATTAAAAGAGGGCAAGTTATTAACAATTTACGGGTTGCAATAGGACCTGATTTTTTGGTATGAGGATTTGAGTGTTGGGGTTATGCATAAAATTTACACTCTAAAATGGTCGCCAGATTTCAATCCTTCCCAAATTCAAATCTAAATCTCAATTACTTTTCTTAATTTTTGCTCATTAGTAAAAAATAACAATTAATTTCAATTCGTTTTCGGAAAGTAAACGGAGGGATCGGACGGAAACAGATATCTCTTTAGGTCAGTTTTTAATGAATGTCGGCCTCTGTCTGGTTCTTTCACTGAAATTTTGGATTGTCGCCGATAGTTTTTTACAAAAATTACCGACCGAATGTTGCAAAAATTGGATATTCGGATCTAAAAAAAAATAATTCAACGTATCTGTACCGAGTTAAAGTCGATACCTCCATTAGTTTCCTTAATTTCCGCTAATTAGTAAAAATTACCAAAGCCATTCCTTTCTACTTTGAATTCCAAAGCGGGTTTTCTTTTCTTTAGCAATTTAGATAAAAAAGATCTCATTTTTTATGCAATTTTTAATGAGGTTTTAATTACTTTATTGGCTAATTATCAAAATATTAAAAATCTGAGCCTCGGGTACATCAGGTCTTGCCTTGGACTAATCCTCACCCAAATTGTCAGATGTCTGAGAGCAGTAGATTTTACTTGCCATTGCAGACACACACACGCACATAGACATAAAAACAACTTTCTTTTATTAGTATAGAAATCATATAATAATTTGAAATATGCAATAAATTACAATAAAACGTAGTTTATTGAAATAAACGATATTTTGAAAGAAGTGAATTGTTTATTTAATTATGATGTAATACTTTTTATACTTCAGCTGTACTAAAAAAATTATGTTATTAGAAACCAAACGCATATTTATAGACTATTCTATACTTAGAAAAGGGATATTTGCTAGCTGATAAAAAAATAAGCTAGGAGATTTTTTATGTATTTTATCCATTAAGTCTTACAGAGAAGTCAATAAATCTTGACATATTTGAAATAAGTAAAAGTAAAACCTATAGCAGGTTTCTTTCTTTCTTTCTTTTTTCTTTCTTTCTTTTTTTCAGGATCTTTTCAACCGTCGACTGCATTTTTAAAGTAATAATTAATAAAATACATAGTGGGAAATAGTCTATTAAATTTTCAGCTTAAAGTTATTTTAATAATGAAATATTTCATTTAACAATAAAACATGAACGACACTGTAAAAAAAAGACGTTTTTTTATTTTTAAAAATATTATTTAATCACAAACGAAAATAATATCTAACTTCTTCCGAGTTATCCACGATTCCGAAATTTTTTCTATATCTTTAGAAACATCAGAAATCAATAATTTTCGAGATTTAAAAAATTAGTTTTAAAAACAAAGTTTTCTTTGGTGCCCTCAATATTCAAAAACTTTTACAACTAGTTTTTACAGTGTATTAATCAGCTTTCTCAACATGTCACGTTTTCGGTACAGGAGTCTTGGCGAGATAGAGAAAATGGCCTTAGCGAGAGAAGGAAATTTGGCCAATATATTCTGGCAACCTACTCTCTGTTTCATATATACAAGTAATGTTTTGAATATTTATGAAATTTATTTAATATAAAGAAGCCATTTATCTATTTTTTATATACAAACAGAAGTAAATTGTATACTTACTCTTAATTGATGAAGCAATACCTAATCCTATTTAGATTCTGTAATAGAAGGTGCGGCATAAGTAACGCATTTTTATTTGTATTTGGTGACACGTCCATAGTTTTTTGTGAATACTAACATGTATGAAAAATTCGTACTCTTAACTGATGCTATTTCTCTGGCTCAACTTTTGTAATCAAGGTTTGTTTATAAATGTTCACTTCTAAACGGCGCGGGGTTACTTATGCGGTATCCGAGAAAATACCTCATATCAGAAATGTTTTAGTACATTTTAAATTTTTTGAACAAAACAGCGCCACATATCCCCTACCGGTGACTTTTAGAACTACTTTTTTCACGGAGTCCTTCGTTCTCCGGCTTGTTTAATCATTCTACAAAATTTGGCCTCATTTTCCAATTAGATTGTGCTACACTACAGGACACGCTAAGTACTGTGAGTTTAAAATTCGCCTACAGATTACTTTTCTTCCAAACTAGCGAACTCAGAAGGAATAAGATCAATTTGTTTAATTTGTATTAAATCTGATGTAATTACCTTAAAAAAAAAGAAAGAAAGAAAAAGAAAAGAAACGAAAAGAAGAGAAACAACCTTACTCTTCCGACTGACATGGAAAGACTTGTTAAACATCTATCTACGTATAACTATTTGACACTAAAAAAAAAGCATATTTACTAGTTCATGGAAAAATGATCTAGATTTTTTAAAATGTATTTAATCCACAAAGTCTTACAGACGTCAATAAATTGTGACATATTTCAAGTGAGTAAAAGTAAAACCTATAGTAGATTCTTTTTTTTTTTTTTTTTTTTTTTGTCTGACCGGCAGCTACATTCTTCATTTCATATTTAGTAAAATAGTTCCCTCCTCTTAACTTAAGATTTCTTTAATAATAGAACCTTTCATCCAACAAAGAACCATGAATATCCTCGAACATTAAATCTTAACATGTAATGCTTTATTGTACAAGCATCACATAACGATTTCACAATATGCAGTAAAATAAAATATTTAGACGGAAGTGAAAGATTAGTTAAATATAATTTAATGTGTTTAGTATATTATTTGTACTCTGTTTGGTGTATTTTGCTCCCATGAATCAATGTATTTTACAAAATTTGCTTCTGTGCTTTATCGAATATTTGAAATAACGGTTATTCATATCTTTATCTGTAAATAGAAAAAAAAATTACAAACATAAAATGATTTAAAAGTCATTATTGTATGAATAATAATTTATTTATTTGTTTAAAGAATCATATAAAAATAAAAATGCAGTTTAACTAAATAATATTATACCAGTTCAATGCTTTAAGTTGTGGTTCTCAAACATTTACGGCTCGTGTATCCCTTGAAGAATTATATGAACATTGCGTCCCTTCTTTTATTTCAATTGTAATAGTTTTAATAAAACGATGGAAATATAGTGAACAACGTATGAATTCATATAAGCATAACTTTTAAATTCTATTTTATATTTAATGTAAACTTCACGCGCAGCAAGATTTTTAATGTGATAGATGCGTTTGTTTATTATTTCAGATTTCTTGAATCTGGTTAGAGTTAGTTTTCTGATGTAGAGTCGTAAGTTATTCCCAACATCCAATTTTTTAAATAACATTCAATGATGAAAAATATTTAACACTGTCTCATTTGGATATACTGTTCGGCATGTTAGTAATCGACAAAGACTCGTAATGAACCACTAAAAACACTGCGCGTACCCCAAAGGGTACGCTTATCCACTAGATTGAATGATAAACCCTGCACGATTGATTAAAAAAATGAATTACAACCCTGGTTTCATATCCCAAAATTGTTTGTTGTTGTGACCACTTGTTAAAGTTTGTCTATGGACTTGTGAATCAATCTGAACTTTTATTATTTAATAGAAATAAAAAAATATACTTTTTGATAGATAAAACTGCCAAATCCTTTTACGATAAAATAATATTATAAGTTTCATTAAATTAAAACAGCTTTTAATGCATGTTTCACTCACTGAGTCCATTTCTTCAAATAATAATTTTCTTCAAATGACTACTGCGTTTCTACATTTGCAGACATTCTTTTTTTATGCTTTTTGAAACAGAACAAATTGGTGTGTTTTTAGAGACTGCATGGTTGGTGCGCATAGCTCATAGGCGACAGAGTCCCCTATGTAGGGGAGAGTAGGGTAAAACCGGGAAGCTTGTTTTCGGGCTGATGGATTCTGCCCTGTGGACAGCAGCCGTCTCAACTACATAACTTAACGCCCCCTAGCAGCGTGCCCTTCGGCATTTGAAGTGAGGTAATCTCTGTGTCCATGTAGAGCTATTGGAAAGAAATTAACCTAAAAGGTTTTAATTTTTCGCTGTCTTTTCTGTTTTTTAAATAAATACAGCCTGATGGATCAATTTTGGTAAGTAAAACACTGTTTTCTATAGCGTTCAACCAATATTTTTGAAACCAAGTAGAAGTGAGTACATCCAGCTATCCAGGAGAACGACGATGTTAATTTTTGATCGTATGTTTAGGCAAAACCATGTACCCATGTTTTTGCATTGAATTCTGCAATGAATTATTTCTTCACTCAACAAGTGGTGAAGGATGGATTCAACGTGCAGTCTCCAAAGAGTGTGCATATGAGGAGTGTTGCGGATACGAAAAAAGTAAAAGCTGAGAAAGCCATTACATGACAACATTAAAATTTGCTTGAGAACCATGAAATAAAGTTTCTGACCTTAAAAAATGTATATATGTTTTAAAAATTGATTCAAAATTTGTTGCAATAAAGATTTTTGTTACTGGAAGTGTAAAAACTTAATTTCTGATTAGTACCCAGTTTAACCCTGACATAAAACTCGTAGCTGTTTCAGATGGTTCTGGAAATCGCCTTTTTCCAAGAAGACAAGAACTTTCCTGTTGCAACAGGTGTGTTTTTTCAATAGTTCAGATGTCCCCAAGCAAAACTTTTATGGGGTGTTCCAATTATTTTTGCCCTTCTAGACTTTTGTCAACAAAGAAAAATCGTTAGGCCGGCTTATAAAACGGTTTTACTCTACTTTTCCCTACACAAAATTAAACATCATTATTAAAACGTACGAATGTAGTTTTGTAAATAATAAATGCAATTCATTTTTCTATTTTAAGGGGAAAAGTAGCTAGAACAGTTTCAGAAAATAGCAACAAATTTCTTTATAACTGTACAGAAAAGTTATTTGTCAGAATTCAGAAAGAAAAATTGTGAAAATAATTTAAATGATTTTTAACCAAATACTCCAGGATAGAAAACTCTATTATGTAAAAGAAACATTCTAACTATTAAAGAAAAGACTATTAAAATGCCTTATAATATATATACATGTGTGTGTGTGTGTATTATTTTATTTGAAGAAAATTAATAATGATATTCAGAATTATAAGTAATTCTAAATTATTACATGCAATATTCTTTTAAGTAACGTATGCCACATCCCGTCAGTGAAAGAAGAAAATGTCTCTACCGTTTGTAAAATTGTGTTTTACTGTATTTTATGAGAAAAAAATATATATATAGATTCACGGTTTTTCATAATGCAATTGCAATAAATATGCAAGCCGATTTAATATTCACTTTAAAATGTATTTTCAATTACATGAGATCAGTTTCATTAAAAACCGCAAATTTACAGATACTGATTTTATTCAGGAGATGAGATTTAGGCCTGATTAACTTCTATCAACCTGTTAATCCCAGTGCTAATTTAAATTTAATTATCTCATAATGCTTCAAAGCTCAACTCGAGTTTAAATCTTAAACAGAATTAAGTTCATTGAAGTATATGTCTTAAATTAAATTAAATAAACCAAGAAATGAACCTCAGCTGTCAATGAAATTGGCATAAATTTATATTAAACTACCGTCTAAAGGTAATTCAAACTAGAATTTTCATGTTTTCCAATAATTTAACATGTTAAAACTATTGCAACCATATTAACAACTGAAATCTAGTTCAAAAATCATAATGAAAAAATCCGTTCCACGTCGAATTATTTGGTTGTACAAAAAAAAAAAAAAAAAAAAAGCAGAAGTAAAAAACATGGTTCACTTTAAATTTGAAAACTTCTGATTATGGAGAATATTTGGTTCATTATTTCACTACCCTATTCCAGTATGTAGCAACTACTCGGGCTGTGAAAATTTTATTTACTCACAAATTGGAAAAAGAAAAAAAAAACCTTGTTATTTTGAGAGAAACAAGAATGTATTCTAAATTTATTAAAGTGTTTTACAATCTAATTTCGTATTGATGGGATATAAAGAGAAATATTCTATCTGATTCTGAAGTATCTGCCAAGTCAGTGTTAGTAACACAAAGAAGCGATGGAATATCTCTTGTCTTTCCTCGCTTTCTGTTTGAAGTTCTTTTCCAGATATACCGGAAAAGAGATCTCGTGTCATTCTGCAATAGTTGTACAGTGATATTTTAAATGAATAAGAATTGTGACTTTTGCAGACATAATAAATAAGAAATTCGGTATTTAAAACAGATATTCAGATAATAAAACATCACACAGTGTTGTCATAAGGGAGTATTTAAGATTAATACTTATTTCTACCTAAGAAGAATTTTTTAAATCAGTAATTTTAAATCAAAAATGAGTTTGAACTGATTTTAATCATTTTTGAGTATGTCCATGTTTCAAAAATGAGCATGAACTGACCTCTACGTGCTCAGTTTTGAGTATGTCCATGTTTCAATATTCTGAGTATTTCTGGTATTTCAGAACTGAAAGCACTGGGTCGTCATATTTGAAACAAAAAATGTCATAACAAAATGAAAACAGCGATTTACTCAGATTTGAAAGAGTCATTTTTATCAGTGCAAATGAGTCGTGATACCAGATGATACTGAAGCTACTGAACTTATTCCTGATTTGTGAACATTTCAAGTTTCCTGGACACTGACACTGCTACACTAGAGCCACGTTAAGAACTATGCAATAAAATAAGTTGGTTTGTTTTCCAACATTTTGGCACCAGTTTCCCATGTCTATCTTATATATATAGCGAATATGAATAAAATTTGTAATTAGGGAAAACTTTTCGGACACCCTGTATATTTACATGTATGCAATACATAATCTAATTCAAAGCCAATTGATATATTTTAGCGACAATGGTTTGGCGCATAATAGACTCTTCGGATAACACTCATATAAAGTTGTAGCTACATTTTTGTCAGTGTTATTATGTTTGTCAGCGTTAATGACGCACACGTTTGTGTTTTATCATGTAGCTTCAATAATTCTATATTTAGATGCTATAACTATTTCGTAGGTAAGTAGTAACAGAAGACACACAAATTATTTTAGTTGAAAAATAAACGTTAAATAATTTCTAAGTATTTTATTTTCTAAAACTTTGTACGCACATGTTATTTCTTACATAGCATATTACAGTAAAAAACTACTAACTTTGTCAATAATATATGAAATATATTTATTAAGTTAAAAAAAAACATTATTTCATTTTCCAGATAAGCTAAATTGATAATATTTTCGTTATTTCATGCTTTTTCGCCTCATAATAATTTAAAACTGTATACAATAATTTAAAATTGATTTTCAAGTCATTTAAGACATACAAAGTAATTCATTAGAACAATTCAAATTATTTAAAAAAAAATCTGAAAGCAAAACAAAACAAAAGCAAATAAAAAAGTATATTTCATAGTCAAGTTGTATTGTGATTCCAAGGCCAAAATACATTTGAATTCCTAAGTCTTCAAATTCTACTCTCCACTAATATTACACACACTAAAATGGGTATCAGCCATTTTCCAGGGAATATTTTCAGAAGGTTTCTGGCAAATGTATCACAAAACGGTTCCAAGTTCTGCAATGTAAAAGTATACGGGGAAAATACTCGAAATTCATTCCTGGAAAATTTTGAAAAAGCAAAAATATTTATGTTATTTTACCATACCCCCTGTTTCTCTTTAGATACAGAGATTTACAAATGGCATCGTTTATCCCCGTGAAAAAATTCTTCAAAGACGAAATTTTCTTTCTTATTTTCTTGCCTACATCGTTCGATATGATATTTTGATTTGTTTCGAGAAATGTGTTTCTATGATCCAAAATAGGTTCCTTGCGTAGTCTCGTTATTTACTCTACTATCTAAATTGTTAGAAATAATATAAGCATTTTTTTATCGTCTAAATCACGCTATGGCATTTCGATGTTCCCTGCACATTGTGTGGTGATAAAACAATATAAGAATGATTATTGTAATTTTTCTGTTTACATGTGGTTTTCTTTATCAAGTTTCATTGGTTCTAAAAAAGAAACTTTTCTAATAATAACACCATATTCCTTAAAAAAAAATCTATTTATTTAATCGGCTTCATCAATTAAAGTTATTCATATTGTTATCTTCAATTTTATTTCTTCAAAGAAATCCATGTGCATTTCTCTTTAGGCTTTAAAAAAAACGAACCAAATCTGTCACTACGCAGAATGTATCAATCGATGCATAAATTATACTTCCACCAACGGAAACATTTTCACAAACATTGTAAAATGTCTGACTTAGTTGAATAGGTAGCCATTTCTCCAATCTCCTTCTATTGAACATATTTGTAAAATGAAAATAAAAGCAAAATACAAGTAAAATAAAAATTCCCGTCGTAGTTTGACTGCATTAAGTGTTAACTTTCTTATTATAATTCGCATATACTTTACTATATTATTTTCTTGTGGTGGGGGTGGGAGTGGGGGTGAGAGGATATATTTTATGATCAAGAATAGGTTACGTGTGTAATTTGGTTAATATGTAAATTGTTACAAGGAATACAAGTATTGTTTAATCGCCTAAATCACACTATGGTATTATATTGCCTGCATGAAATTTTCCAAAAAAATTGCAGATATGCTGCGGTTCTACTCAACGATTTCAGTACATTCATAAAACAAAATTTTGATTCAAATTTGTACTTTATGTTTTTCATATGCTTCAGTTGATCAATTTCTACGTTATTTTGGTATTAGTGAAAGATAAAATATAAATTAATCAGTTGTGCCTAAAATGTGCCTAAAATAAAGATTAAAAATGAGATATAATTCAAATACAACAATTGTGATTAATAATCTGGCGTAGAAGAAAAAAGTATACATCTCTGTTTTTTTTAAAGGAATATGAATGAGAAATTATCAAGCTAATAAAGGCAATTAATGAAAAAATAGATTAGTTTAATGTTTTCACTATACGGATATGTTGTGTAATTAAATATTTTATAAAATTTTTAATTGAAGTACGTTTCAGTGGTAGTTAACATGTTAAAGTGTTAAGCGGAAATTAAAGCAGAAAGTGAATGGCGTGTATAAATGGCATGCTGCAAATCAATTACTTCCAATAATTTAATAACTTTAATGTGTTATAGTATGTAAAAGTGAAAATTTAAAATGAATGATACTGATATGACTTGAAATGCCGCTTGAGATGATGAAAACGAATGTGGCCAGTTGTAGAAAAGTTGATCTTCGTTAATTTTTTAAACAAAGAGCATTAATTAGAAAAGAGCATTTAATTTATTATATCAGAACATAATGAATTTGAAAACTATATAAAATTATACTCAAATGTTTAAATAATGACAGTTTTTTTAAAACGTTGAATATAAAATGAAATAGTGTGTTAGAACTCTAGTATAAAAAGGTAAAAATTGAAAATAAATTAAACTGATATGACTTGAACTGCCACTTGAGATGATGAAAATGAATGTGACTAGTGGTAGAAAAGTCGATCTTCGTTAATTTTTGAAACAAAGAGCATTAATAAGAAAAGAGCATTTAATTTATTATATCAGAACATAATGAATTTGAAAACTATATAAAATTATACTCAAATGTTTAAATAATGACAGTTTTTTTTAAACGTTGACTATAAAATGAAATAGTGTGTTAGAACTCTAGTATAAAAAGGTAAAAATTGAAAATAAATGAAACTGATATGACTTGAACTGCCACTTGAGATGATGAAAACGAAAGTGACCAGTGGTAGAAAAGTTGATCTTCGTTAATTTTTGAAACACAGAGCATTAATAAAAAAAGAGCATTTAATTTATTATATAATAACGTAATGCATTTGAAAGCTCTATAAATTTATAGGCAAGTATTTAAATAATGAGAGTTTCTTTTAAACGCTGAATATAAATGCAATAAATGCAAAAAATAAATAAATAAATAAATAAAAAGACTTAAAGGCATTTAATTTTCAATGTTCTTACATAAATTTATTCATTAAACAAATTCATTGAATAATAATTCGATTCTGTTTGACATTTTATTGTAGATCAATTTGTTATATACTAAAAAGTATTACAGTTTCTATCCTGAAGTTCTAAACGTAAAATATTAAATGAAAAAAAGCTATTCTCCCAGAGTAACAAAAGTGCTATCAAATGTTCGGGTAAAGTACCAAAAATTGCACTTACTTCTTCAAACCTATCTTTCCTTCTTTTTCCTTGCACTTAAGTTATGGGAAAGACCAGATGAAGGACATCCCTGCCTTTATCCACGATTTACTTGTCTAACTACAAACTCGATATGAAAAGCTGATGGTTTATTTTCTGGAGGAAGATAGTGCAATTTTTATTCAAAGAATTAAATTAGTGTAACATTTTAATCGTATACTTGATGAATTCCTTACATTTGAAGCAATTGATATATTACAAAAAGATATTCTTCAAACATTTTTTCATTAAAGTGTTACGATAGATATACCAAATGAAAATAAGTAATCATATATATTATTTCTCCTGTCAACATCCCTTTTTCTAAGAAAATAAGAAACGCAGAACGACGAATGAGATACGAAAGGATTTTGAACTGGCTTCTGACATAGCACACTTAACATTTCTTTAAAACATGTTTTTGATTAAAATATGCTGATAATTAAAAATTAAATCGGCATTGTTTTCATAAAAGAAATGAAAGGTTTTCCTCAAAATATTGTTGCCAAAAAAATAAAATACCACATTATATGATGCTCAGAAATTATTATAAAAAACACCGCTCGGGTTTATTTTATATTTATGATTAAAAAGCGAAATTGAAATTGTAATGTTTAGATTTATATTTCTATGTCCCATGTTTTTCCGAAGCGGATGACGTCATCCTCTAATGCAATAAAATACGATTGTTATTTTTTTTTCTCGCGCGTGCCTTTAGCAATCTTGGATCAGTTTTTACTCTAACTTTAATGGAATAAATTAGATGATATTCTGGCTTGACTAACGACTAAATGTTGTTTGCAGATATTTTTACCCTTGCTTTTTCTTTAGAAGTTTAAACCTGCATCTAATAAATATTACGTACTAGCTGTTACCTGTGACTTCGTTCACGTAACATTAAAAGAAGAATAAATGCATTAATCAAGCAAAATATTTCACCCCCGATAATTAAAAACGTAAGTAATTAACTAACTCTTTATCATATTTCATAGGAGAAAATACGGTATTTCTTTGTTATAGGGGCCTTGACATAGCTCAGTTTTAAAAAAGTAGAATTTGTCAAAAAACAAATATCAGTTTTACCTCATAAACCATTTTATTTTTAACGACTTTGAAAAACATTTTAACAGCCATCATTTAAAAATAATTCATTGGAAATAGTATATGCTTTTTGTTTAAATTCAATTCTTGTGAATAGGGAGGAATAATTATACACCTAAATGCAAGGAGTTTCAATTGCAAAGCTTTTTGCAACCCAAAATTACATGCAAACGTAACATTTACATGTGTTGAATGTAGCAGTAACAGTTACATGCAAACGTAACACTTGCAATTGCAAAGCTTTTTGAAACCCAAAATTATATGTAAACATTACTTTTGCATGTAATTTTAAGTGCAAATTAACATTTATAAGGGTTCAAATTAAGATTAATTTGGGTGCAAATTACATGTAAATGTTACGTTTGCATGTAATTTGGGGTTGCGAAAAGCTTTGCAATTTGAAGTGTTACGTTTGCATGTAACAGCAAATTTGCCTCCTTGGTTTAATCTATAGCTGAAACAACTCTTGATTTCTTGACAACATGCTGACAGACGATTTTTGTTCTGCAGAATAAATTAATTCATAAAGTTTGAATATGTGGAAATGTGTTTTTTATTTTCGAAGATTCTACTGTAATCAAGATTTTTTTTTTCTCCAACTATTCAAATTGAATATAAATTCTTTTTTCAGTTTTAATGAGAAAATGGCATAAAAATGTATTAATCCGTTTTATTTCTTCTTTTTTTTTTATCCGCAAAAATGGAGTAATTTAATTACCGTTTTTAGAAAAATTTCGTTAAAATTTACAAAAAAAAAAAAAAATCTCGGAATCTTATTTAAAATTTTAAATTCTCAGAGTTTATATGACATCCTTAGATCAATGATGGTGTTAAGTAAATCGCATTGCATTAAGAGTACTAGTTGCGAAATACAAACAGACAGTCAGACTTTAAAATAATAGACTTGTGTTCAATTTTCTTTTCCTAATAATCTTACTGATGCTTGTATTATTAATCGCAGAGTTCAGAGAATAAATAGATATGAAATGTTTATGAAAAAAATCTTGTGTGGATAAATATACTAAAAATATCAACGTTTGACACACAATAACATCGTGTAATAAACAGACGCACGTTTCATGAGTATCCTGGACTAATTTCCTCAGTGTAAATAAACTTAAACCCTATTGTATCCCCCCAAAGACATGAAAATGAATCTAAAAACCCAAATGAAAAACAACAACACACCGAGAAACTCCTCCAATCTGATTAAGTCGGTTGGTTGGTTGTAGAGGATTCACTAAGACAAAGTAACTCAACCCAGAAAGGTGAGATGTGCGGTACACTTGAAAAATCATTAACCAGGGAGTTACCAAATTTATGAATATAAACTGCCTCAAAGAAGTCTAAATCTAATGGAGTGTTACATTTCTTAATAATAGTGGCTGAGTCGAAGTTAAAATTATGTCCCTCACTCCAACAGTGACAGGCAATAGAGGACTTTTGTAATTCTTTTTTCTTAATGTAATTTCTGTGTTCATTGAGTCTGAAACGGAGTTGTCGTTTAGTCTGTCCTATATAGGACAAACCACATTGACATTGGATATTGTAAATGCC
Source organism: Maratus michaelseni (assembly GCA_963931845.1). NCBI lineage: Eukaryota > Metazoa > Arthropoda > Arachnida > Araneae > Salticidae > Maratus > Maratus michaelseni. The sequence continues at coordinate 282,554,809 of OZ007594.1, read as the reverse complement.
CCAAAAGTTTTGATGTGAAATTTTATCCTTTAACTGTGAAAAATTTAGTTTATTAACTGGCTTAAAAACAACCTTAAAATCATATTGCCTTAAAATATTAGCTATTTTATAGCTAATGCTATTGTGAAATGGTAAAATAATGAGGTTAGAAAAAGATTCTGGGACATCAGAAGGAACAAGATTACTATTTTTATTTAGACAACGAAAAATTAAACGGTTGATATAAGTCAAACTAAAACCACGATTAATAGCAACAGATCTAATATAATTCAATTCTGTACCAAGGGAAACATTATCAGAACAAATGGAAATTGCTCTATTAATAAAGAAATGAAAAGGAATGTAAACTGGAATGTAAACTTCCAGTTTTTAAATCAATTTTATTCTATGTCAGATGGTTTAGCGATGGGTAATCCTTTAAGTCCTTTCCTAGCAGATTTGTATATGCATTATTTTGAGGATAAATTATTTAATTTTATAAATTTTCCATTTTATTGCAGATATGTTGATGATTCTTTTGCACTCTTGGACCTGTCTATTTCATCCATTGATAACGTCTTAACTATTCTAAACTCAATAGATCCTGTTATTCAGTTTACATATGAAGTTGAAGTTGAAAATAAATTGTCCTTTCTTGATGTGTTAGTCACACGTCAGCCTAATACATTTGATACCTGTGTATACCGGAAACCTTTTGCAGTCTCACCCCCTCCTCATTTTAATTCGTGTCACCCCCCTTCTCAGAAAGCCTCGGCTTTTCATTTCTTTATTAATAGAGCAATTTCCATTTGTTCTGATAATGTTTCCCTTGGTACAGAATTGAATTATATTAGATCTGTTGCTATTAATCGTGGTTTTAGTTTGACTTATATCAACCGTTTAATTTTTCGTTGTCTAAATAAAAATAGTAATCTTGTTCCTTCTGATGTCCCAGAATCTTTTTCTAACCTCATTATTTTACCATTTCACAATAGCATTAGCTATAAAATAGCTAATATTTTAAGGCAATATGATTTTAAGGTTGTTTTTAAGCCAGTTAATAAACTAAATTTTTCACAGTTAAAGGATAAAATTTCACATCAAAACTTTTGGGGCATTTACAATATCCAATGTCAATGTGGTTTGTCCTATATAGGACAGACTAAACGACAACTCCGTTTCAGACTCAATGAACACAGAAATTACATTAAGAAAAAAGAATTACAAAAGTCCTCTATTGCCTGTCACTGTTGGAGTGAGGGACATAATTTTAACTTCGACTCAGCCACTATTATTAAGAAATGTAACACTCCATTAGATTTAGACTTCTTTGAGGCAGTTTATATTCATAAATTTGGTAACTCCCTGGTTAATGATTTTTCAAGTGTACCGCACATCTCACCTTTCTGGGTTGAGTTACTTTGTCATAGTGAATCCTCTACAACCAACCAACCGACTTAATCAGATTGGAGGAGTTTCTCGGTGTGTTGTTGTTTTTCATTTGGGTTTTTAGATTCATTTTCATGTCTTTGGGGGGATACAATAGGGTTTAAGTTTATTTACACTGAGGAAATGAGTCCAGGATACTCATGAAACGTGCGTCTGTTTATTACACGATGTTATTGTGTGTCAAACGTTGATATTTTTAGTATGAAATGTTTATGTTTGGCGTGATGCTGAAAATGCAACCCTACAGTTGGCCTAAACAACTAGCGGCTTGCTTTGAAAACCTCTCCCCGTCCAATGAAGTCAGCCTTTGGGCCTAATGATTTGAGCGATAACCGGCTTCATTTGCAAGCCGATTTGACGTTTTACTGCCTGTCTATTGTTTCACTGTACTTTGTAATTATTATTGTATGAAATTGATTCACGCACCATTTGAAACATATTTGAAAAATCCCGTTTTATTTGAAATATGACGCCACTTTGATTCCAGAGAAATCTCTTTTCAATGATATAATTCTTGTTAATTTTCTTTTCCTGGCAATCATGACGGGAATTTTATCAGAAAACACACATCGGTATGTAACTGATTTTCAAGCTTATTATTAATCAGTATCAAAAAACATATTTCAGTTATTCATCTTAAATCTGACGTCCATTATGTATATACTTTTATTATACATTGATATTCATGCTGATTGTAATATTACGGATATTTGAAAATACATGTTTTATTTATGACGTCATATTTGTTCAAGCCAAGGAGGATCCTTTTCATAGTTCCATGGTTCAAGCGAAATCTTTTCTTAATAATATGATTCTTGTACAGTTTTCCTTCTAATTATAACGCAGTTTTTGACAGAAAATATCTTCTCAACGTAACCAATATTCATACTTCATGTATAATAACAAATACTCCATATTTTTGTTTCAAATATCACGGAAATTCCTCTTCTTTTGAATTCTTTTGAATTTTCAGTTTTCATGTGAAAATCTTTCAATTGAAAATTAATTGTTGAGTAAAAATTATTATTCCGGGATTTCCTTTAGTTTTGGCAACGATAAAGTTTTAGAAATGGTAAAATAAATTTAACCATTTTAAAATATTATACGAAAAAATGTCCATTCTTCTCTATGAAAATAACGAAATTTTGAATTATTAAGAAAAATATTTGAATAAAATAAACAAAAAACAGCCTATGTTCATATGAGAGTTATAATAAACCTATGTGCAAAAGTACAGGATCATTAAATGCTCCATTTTGACACCGGCTTCAGCCTAACATTTGCACACAATCAGATTTATAATATTATTAGGATTGATAAAAAATGGTACTTCTCTATTATCCCGTCGACCACTTTTCATAACAAAAAAACTATCGCCAAATAAACGGGAGAACGTTGCCATTGGAATATCAAAATAAATAAATAAATAAAATATAAGAATTTAAGGACACAATTGTTATTTTAATTAATGAAATAACTGATAAATCAGTAAAACATAATGCAAAATACACGCAAATGTCGAATTAAAAACAATTGATGACGTAACAATCACTTCTGACATCAAGTAAATGGGACTGAATTTTTGGCGTTTAATCTTACAATTTGACGATAGTTTTTTTGTTATGAAAAGTGGTCGACTGGATAATAGAGAAGTACCTAAAAAATATTGGATTTCAGTGCGAAATCCTCGCACGGGCCCTCTTGTTTTAATTTATTTTCATTAATTAATGTTATTGAGGTCATGAATTGTGATGAATTCATAACATTTACGACTGTTGTTAAGTTAAATAAGATACATTTTAAATGTTTTACATATTTCACCAAATATATACGTTAACTACAATAAATAATGCATATTTTATTTCCTTTTCATTATTTCACCGTGTTGAGAATGTTAACTTTGACAAACTCATGCCATTTACGACACTTGTTAAGACTGTTTTCTGTATTTTAATTACTGTATTATACATGTAATTTTAGAGATAGAAAAACTATAGTTTTCAATTACAAGGACGTTATATTTATATCAAAGTGCTTGGAGCACAGAAACGAAGATTATTTTTTTTCTTATATAAATAACAAAATATGTGTTATTTTCTTTTTTATAAAAAAAACTGCTGACAAAAACATTATATCTGGAATTACAATGCATATTTCTCTAGCCGCAAAATAATATTGGTTAGATTTGTTATAATGAGGCAAAGTATTGCGCCAGTAATGCATTTCCTTATTGAAATAATTTCAATAAAGTATCAATACTGGTTAAATATCTGTTTTACATTGAACAGAACATATATGTAATAAAATACCACTTAATCAGAGATAGTACATTTACAAAGAAAATACGGGCAATAAAATTGAGGTATATTTCTTACCAATATTGATAAAAATTTGCGGAATATTGATAAAAAGCAAACACGTATTGACACAATATTTCATGACAATATTTCCAGTACAAATAATATTGACCCAATATATTTCTGCTTCTAGCGTTATTAAGTTTATAATAAATCGGTTTTTTCTTGTATAAACAAACTTGTCTGTGAATGTTGAGTAATTTCTAAATAAAATGTGTAATTTTATTAATGATGTATTAATATTTATTGTAATTAAATCATAACAATTTTTTAATACTTTTATTGTAAAAGATGTATTCTGCATGCCACAGAATGAAAAAAATGCCGCTCATGGGGAAAAAAGACCATCATATCAATAATGGAAAGGTAATCAAAAAATTTCAAAGAGGTTGACAATTTTACACATTAAAAATCTGTCTCATTTACAGATTTCATTTATGCATCAGTCGGATAAAATATATCTCTCACGACACAAATTAAAAAAGAGTTTATTAAACTTAGCTACCGTGCCGCATTTGTTAAATTTTAAAGAACACTACAGATATTATATTGTGTAGATTTGAAAAACCATTTTCAACCAAATAAGAAAAATACCTCCTGTATGTAGAAACTTTGAAGTACAGAGCTTTTACTATGTTACTATATAAAATGTTTACAAAGTTCAGACTCATCAATCATTCTTTACCATGCTATTTGTAATCCTTCATAAATTTAACTTTTTTAAATAGAGGTAAGGAATATATTTTTTTATATTCTGAAAATACAATTTTCAGAATCTTAAATGGCTATAATATTGAGTGGTTTTAATTCAGTTGCATTTAATAAGTTTGTGATTATTTATTAACTGTTTACAACTTATAAATTATCATAAGGTATACATTATGTTTAGAAATTTGCTGTTAAACATTATAATACAGTATTAAAATGAAGTAGAGTTCAGTTAAATAGGATCTAATAATTACATTATTGCAGCATTATAATTGAGTTTCTATGGAATCTAAAATATATCTTTTTCATGCATTTAATAACTGTTGATGTCATTGCACGTTCTTCTTCCGTCAACGAATCTTAAACGAAAAAGTGGCATTTTAAAATAATAACAAATATTTTGTTTACCTTAACTATTTAAAAAAAATTAGCATACAAATCTATCACGGAAAATACTTAATAGCATAAAGTAATAAATACAGTGTAACTACTTCATAAAAATTATTGTTAATGCCAGAACTTAAAACTTTAATCTGATATCTTGGCACTCAACGATTTATCAATCTACCAAAGTGAGAATTTTAACCATTTCGTTGAATTATTATAACATTTGGTAAAATTTTACGTTTAAAAACTCTGTCTCTGAATGGGAAATTACAGTTCGTAGAATGAACGGTAAACGCATACCGTTCATGGAGGATAATAGAAAACTCGTAAAGTTGCTTGGCGATTCGTTTTTTTTTCCACAATCATATTGACCATTCAAATTTTTTTGTCCGTATGTCGCTATTATCTTACAGAGGGATCCTATAAACCTTAGCGAGTTTCCTACTATCGCCAAACTAATGTTTGTTGACTTGTATCACTCGTCTAATCGAATTCACGAAGGCGATTATTTTTAAGTTCTGGAATGTGGATTGCCATAGTTTGGACAAAAACTGTGCATACTCACTATGCGTATTTCGTCACTGTTATGTATAAAGGCATTCTACCTCTTCGTTAGCTTTGCAGAAGTAACGCCGTCTATGAGAATTTTTTGAACTAATTATTATTATTTTCTTTTTTTTAACAAAATTTCAATCACACGAAGCATTTTTATTCAAACCGCAATCTCTTCCACCATTTGCTTAATTTTTTTATTGAATTTTAAAATGTGTCAAGGACTTTTGGGACACACTATCTGCTGTTTGGGATATTTTTGCTGTTTGGGTGTTTTTGGAATTCACTGTCTGCAAACATAAGTATTATATAATGTGCCTAAAATAATTTATTGTTCATGAAAATTGATTAAATGTTAGCAGTATTTGACTTTCGCGTGAAAATTTCGAGAAGGTCTTTATCTTTTGCACGAATCTTTCGCGGATTTTGTCCCTTTTTGTTCTGCAGCAAACGGTCAACCCTAATTATCGACAAACAATATATGTACGACCAACAGTATCGAATTCACAGATTAACTGATAAGAAGATAAGGTATATACAAATTATTTACCAAACATTTCTCAAGTAAAATTAATTTTATGTTTTGTATTAGTGATTGCATGGGAAATATTCGTAGCATCAAAATGTAGAATTTTTGAATATTAAATAAAATAACAAATATAAAAAAAATCTTTCACAATTGTAAATATTGATATCGCAAAACAAAACAGGTTTCCACCAACAGTTCACGAAAACATTCATGCTTAATGAGATATTCAACGGAAAGCGTAATTAATTATTTTGTAAAAATATAAAATTATTTGTGAGTGTTTAACATTTGTTTTTTTCTGATACTATTTAATTTTTTCGGCTGTTACTTATGTAAGAAATATTTATCAAATATGAATTCGGAAAAAATAATATTAATTAAAGAAAGGAATTAATACAAAATGTTTAAAATTTAAAGTGTTGTTAAAAATACTAGACTCAACTATAAAACTAACGGTATAGGAATTAGCAATTGGTAGCGATAAGAAAGACGCCCATTGCGTATACATAATTATCTATTTATTTATTTAAAAACCGTGGAAACTTATGTCTATTTATTTTGATTATAAGTTCTGTTTGGAAATTATTTTCAGAAGGACGGGGTTTTATTTTATGTCTTTTACGCTATTTGTGATGTTATGTTTTCTTTCCAAGAAGTTTCATTCAATTGGAAAATATTTGTTTTTCCATCTATATTTTTGGATTTGTCTGTGGTTTGTCCTGATAAACAATGTATTTTTTAAGTTGTAAATTTCCAACTGGACGAAAAATGCCCGGGACAGGATTCGAACCTGGGATCGCTTGGCTGAAGCCGCCACGCTCTACCACTGAGCTATCCCGGTCGAATCTGGAGGGCATAATTCATCCAGTTAACCTTATTGATCAAAGCATCTGGTCTGATATTTTAATCAGCTCAACAGAAAAGATCGCAGGTAAAGGAACTCCAGTAAACGCTGGATACGTGAATACACTAGATTATTTTTTAACACAATTATTTCAAATTGGTAAAGTAATCAAGTTGTAAATTTCCAACTGGACGAAAAATGCCCGGGACAGGATTCGAACCTGGGATCGCTTGGCTGAAGCCGCCACGCTCTACCACTGAGCTATCCCGGTCGAATTATTCGACCGGGATAGCTCAGTGGTAGAGCGTGGCGGCTTCAGCCAAGCGATCCCAGGTTCGAATCCTGTCCCGGGCATTTTTCGTCCAGTTGGAAATTTACAACTTGATTACTTTACCAATTTGAAATAATTGTGTTAAAAAATAATCTAATGTATTTTTTATTCTAAAACCTTTTATAATTTTGATACAATACATTTTTAATGTTTTATTCATATGTATCCTATCCTGTCCTAATAATATTATAAATGCGATTGTTTGTGTGAATGTTTGGCTGAAGTAAACGTGAAAACGAATGATTTAATGCCCCTGTATCTTTGCATATAGATGAAGCATAAACGAGAAATGAACGTAGAGTAGTTGTTATTTATTATTTTCACATATTTTTCTTAATAAATCAAAATTTCATTATTTTCATAGAGAATCAATGAATATTTTCCCTGTTAAATTTAATTAACCATTTTACGTTGCTAAGCAATATCATTGCCAATACATACAAAGTCTGGAATAATATTTTCCCAAACAAATAATTTTCCATTTAACGATTTCCACGTGAAAAATGCAAAAGAATTGAAAAGAAGAGGAATTGCCGAAATATTTGAAACAAAAAGATAGACGTGTTTGTTATTATACATGAAGTATGAATGTCGGTTACGTTGAGAAGAGGTTTTCTAGCAAAAATTACGTTATAATTAGAAGAATAAATGAACACTAATTACATTATTAAGAAAAGATTTCTGGACCATAGAACTATGAAAAGGACGCTTGTTGACTTGGACAAATATGACGTCATATTGGAAATAAAACATGTATTTTCAAATATTCTTAATAATACAAGTAGCATGAAAACAGTATATACTGAAAGTAGAGTGATAATGACGTCATATTTAAAATGAAAAACTGAAATAATTTTTATCGCTATTAATTAATAAGCTTGAATATCAGTTATATACAGATGTGAATTTTCGGCTAACATCCCCGTTATGATTGTTAGGAAAAAAAATTAACAAGAATTATATCATTAAAAAGAGATATCTCTGGGAGCAAAGTGACGTCATATTTGAAATAAAACGGGAATTTTCAAATATGTTTTAAAAGAGCGTGAATCAATTTTACACATTAATAATACAAGTATCAGTAAGTATAGAAAGTAGATGAATTTCACTCCATATTTAAAACGGAAAATTAAAATATTTGTTTAACTATACTAATTATTAAGCATGAAAATATCAGTTATCATACAGATGAGAGTTGTTTGCCAAAATTCACATCATGATTATTAGGAAAAGAAAAATGAACACGAATCTATTATATTAAAATCTGATCGTCTGTTTCTATTTCGCAACTACTCCTCTTAGATTATCGAACGCAACGCGATATAGTTAACGCCGGTTATCATTGATCCGATGGTGTCATATAGACTCTCAGAATTTAAAATTAGGCTCCGATATATTATTATTATTATTATTATTATTATTATTATTATTTTGTAAATGTTAACGAAATTTCTCTTAAAACGGTAACTAAATTATTTCATTTTTGTGGATAAAAAGGAGAAATAAAACGGATGAATCTATTTTTCACGCCATTTTCTCATTAAAACTGAAAAAAAAAAATTATTTCAAGTTGAATAGATGGTGAAAACGAAATCTTGATTACAGTAAAAATTTCGAAAATTAAAAACATATTTCCACATATTCAAATTTTATGAATCAAGATATTCTGTAGAACAAAAATCGCCTGTCAACATGTCAATATATTGTAATTTAGAAATCAAGATTTGTTTCAGCCATCGATTAAACCAAGGAGACAAATTTAAGATCTTTGCAGTTAGGTGTACAAATCACTGCTCCCTATTCACAAGAATTGAATTTAAACAAAAAGCATATACTATTTCCAACGAATTATATTTGAAGAATGGCTGTTAAAACGTTTCTCAAAGTCGTTAAAAGTTAAATGGTTTATCAGGTAAAATTGACATTTGATTTTACCCAATTCGACGATTTCCACGATTTTATTTAGCCCTCCTTTTTCCACTGGTTGCAGTTTCATTTTCGAGATTATTTGGCACAAAATTTAACTTTTTAACACTTTCCAACCTAGTTGAAAAGTGTTTATGACATCGGTTTGTCTGGCCGTCTGTCCGTTGTCTAACTCCCGTAAATATGCTCGGATTGCCCTGCAATTTTTATATGTTATAATCGTTATCTATAGCATGTTCCCTATTTCAACGGAAGTGTGTAGCACTTATAGTTTTTTTACAGGGACACTCAAAATAATTCCGTTACATTGCGGTCTGTGGGGAAAAATCATTTGCGGTTTATTTAAATAATGTTTCACTATTTTAAACGCATTGAAATTTATATATATCACTAAGGTGCATTAGAAGAAGCTTAATATGGAATAGGGTGTGCATAGCACTTATACTTACTTTACAGGGACAGTCAAAAGAATTCCATTACATTACGTCTATGGAGAAAAATCGTCTGCGGTTTATTTAAATAATGTTTCCCTATTTTAAACGCATTGAAATTTTTATAAGGTTCATTACAAGAGACTTACTACAGAATGTTGTGTGTATAGCAGTCATCGTTAATTTACAGGGACACACAAAAGAATTCTCTACTGTATGTTAACAATAATTCCTGGAAGTGCGTTTTAAGTTACTGAACGCGATTTTAATTTTAAATCGCTTTTTGTGTATTACGTGGTGTGTATAAATTCTGTAGATCCTATACAGGGAAGCACAAAAGTTCGGGAACACATTTCCGTATTATTTAACTCCAGACGGAGAATTTTAAACTGTGCTACGTGTTTCCTATTTGAACTAAAATTTAGCATCCTATGTAGTATATATACAAATCTATAGATCCTATACAGGGCTGAATAAAAGTATTCGGTTTACTTAGATGTTATCTTTTAGCTTATTAAAGAGTATGATTTGTAAAATTATTTTGAAAGCGTTGGAAAGTGTTACATAATCTATGCTTGACGCATGATTTTTCGTTCTTGTTTAAAACTGGGTTATGTCAAGGCCCCTATGATAAAGAAATACCGTATTGTATCCTATGAAATGTGATAAAGTGTTAGTTAATTATTTACGTTTTTAATTATCGGGAGTGAAATATTTTGCTTAATTAATACATTTATTCTTCTTTCAATGTTACGTAAAAGAAGTCACGGGTAACAGCTAGTATATAATTTTCATATATATATAGAGAGAGATAGATAGAAAAAATATTATTTGTCATTTATACTTTTTATAACATTAGTATCAAAACTGCATGAAATGAATTTAGATATAAAAATTTTAGTTCTAAGGCATTACGTCAAAAGCAATTAACTATCTTAATAATCATTTTGACATGCTCATTGATACATCTGCCGTGAATGGCGGATTATAAATCTTATGAAGTTATTCAGAATCTTAACAATATTTTATGTTAATTTCCATTAAACTAAAAAAGTATTACATCCTGTAAAAAAGATTAATTATTTACACTAACACATTTATTTAATTTTATTCAATTTCTTAAATTGAAATTATTAAATAATTTAGAAATTTATATAATTAGCAAGACAAAAATTTACAAAACATAAGACAGGAAAGTAAGTACAAAAACGTTACTAAATAAATAATAAAAGATTTGAGTTTTTTTTACTATCAATAAGCTTAAACTGAAAACATCGGAAAAATTCTTAAATATTAATAATGCAAAAATTTAAATCCGAATGATCGGACCTCAGGGGATTTTGAACTACAGGTATATATATAGATTAATTTAACTTAATGTAAATAACTATTTTATGATTTGATTTTGGGTGCATTTTAGTTAAAAATATTAGTTATATAAAAATGTTTAACTTTTATTTAAAAAATAATAATACGTTTTTTAAGGCAGTTTATGTTTCTGAACTCATAAGTGCAATGTGGAAATTTATAATTAAAATATTTTTTTAAAAAAAACGAAAAAATTTTTGTATTACGTAATGTACAATTTTATAAGGTTCAAATAAAAACTTCAATGTTTAATTAATGACGCACTCAACATTTATCAAAATAATCCAAAAAATCGACATTCTGTATCAGTTATAAAATTGAACATGAAAAGTATATACATATATCTTTAAGTATTTCTAGCATAAGAGAAAGATTAATTTGCAGCGGATGAAAAACTATAAAATCTAAAAATTTAAATTTTCTCAAATAAAATTAAATAAAAGTTATAACACAAAAATTTATTTTGCTTTTATTAGAAAATTCAGTCCTGAAAATTCCCTCAATATACGCAATCCCTAAGCGTCCTCAATATTTCAATAAAACTTGATATATATTGACATGGAAAAATATATGCATTCGCATTTATCAGTTTAAATATTTTGTTTTAAATTAGTAAGTATACATAGTGTTTGTTTTTTTCAATTTACCATAATATTTCGAAACATTTAATTTTACATTTTGTGCAAGAATGTGACTCAGATTTGTAATATCCGGCACATTTATATATTTTTTTAATTAACAAGACACATGAACACACAAATCGATTATTACATGTAAGGTAATTAAGATTTACATGCAAAATTTCCATAATAAGACAGTTTATTTTGACGCTGAAAAATTATCGTTTGTTAACTGATAGCTTGAGATAACTATTTTGGAAAAACAAAAATGTAATCTTCAGCTATACATTTGATCTTTTTTTTTTTTTCCGAGGTGTGTGGGGAAGAGGAATGCTACCTAAAAATAGTTTTATTTTTATTTTTATTTCTATTTTATTTTTATTTTTTTAACAAAAGTGTAATTTTAGCTAGTTGAATAAAATGATATTAATTTACAATTTACTTAATATTTTATTTTATAACATTACACGAAAAAAATCAATATTACGAGTATACTTCAATAATAAAATTTGAGACAACGGAATTTTTCCCTTCAAAATTGTTAACATCTTTAATAGTCTCTTTTCACATAAAATAAGTTTTGTTTTGAAGGTAAAATTTTAAGCAAAACTCTATTACGAAAAGTGTAATTTTACATTTTATGTAATACGATATTAACATAATTACAGTACGTGTTTTCCCATATTTTCAAATTTTCGAGAACAACATCCAAACTATCAGAAAAATGTCTCCTCTATGAAATTATTTGAGGTGAAGATCAACAACATTCCTTTCCTTTATACCCTTTTACTACCGACAAAGTTCTGCAGGTGATGAAGTAAACACATTCCTGTTACACGTAATTGACACTATAATCCAATAAAGTGGAAATTGCTGACACTACAGAGGAAAGTTTTATGAAGGTCTTGAAAGGATGTTGAGAAGTTCGTGCCTAATAAAGAGGTTATATATCCACGAACGCGAAGATGAACATGTAACTGATAGCTGTAGTTATCCCAGAAGTTTTTGTCGGATAAAGAGTGATAAAATTAGCTTTACTGAAACTAATAAATATTAAATTTTGTTGTTGCATATAGATAAAGTGAAGTTGAACATAAAGCGATAAATAGCTTTTGATCAATAAAATGTTTCAATGCTTTTCAGTCATGATTAAAATTTTGCCGAAACTTTTATAGTGTAATAATTAGCTGAATTTGGAAACTTTAAAAATGTTTTCTTAAATATTTTCATTGTCTATGAAATGTTTGAAGATATATATTATGTTCTATTTGTTGTATATTTAATAGTTGCAGGCATATGAAAATGTAATATAATAGCTCACATCCGATTTTATTGTAGCTGGAACGATTATTAACCAATTTTTTGTTTCGTATACTTTATCTTTAAAAGAGATTTTTGTAACCATGGGAATTTTCGGTGGGGTGAAACTGGATTTTCAGTATACAATTACCAACAAGTGGAGAATTTTGTGCTTTATAACTACGTTCTGGAAGTTATGAAGGAAACCCTATATTGTTGCACGTAATTGACATTAAAATGCCATAAACTTAAAATAGATGACACTACAGAAAAACGTTTTATTATTATCTTGAGACTATTTTTTTTTAATTTTCTTGAATCTATTTTGATCTTGAAACTAATTTTTAAACATTAAGGTTTCAATCACAGGTACTGTCGTGCGATCAGAAAAATATGCTATTGCCTTTTACTTGCTTGGAGCTGTTTTTTTTTTTTTTTTTTTTTTTTTTGATTGCAGGGTTATTTTTAGGACTGAACGGAACCTTCAATACGCAAAAAAAATGGCGAGTAATGGTTGTTAAGTATTTTAAACAGTAGTGCATGGCTCAAGAACTGAGAACACCTATTTTTAGAGCACTCTCACTGGTACATTTCAGGCTGATATGTATCGCAGGGATAGATCACAGGCAAACAGATATGCGTTCATCATTGACGGAGGTAAACAATCACATAGTTCGTTTTCGACGGTTTTCCTCTTGAAAAGCCTATTTATGAGAAAATATCTTATAATGCCTATAACAAGATATTATATATGATCACAGATTTAGAAGCGATTATTTTCCAAATGTTCCGCGAGTGCCTTACATTTTCAGATTCCATTTAGTCTAAAAAATAAACCGACTTTTAGCTCGAAAGAGGTTCTCGAAGTAAGTGAGAGGCAATAGAATAACTTTCAGATCGTACAAAAGTATGTGTGATTAAAATTTTACTTGAATTAAATAAATTTGATGATTATTTATATCTGAATAGGAGTTGAGAATATTAAGCGGTAAATAAATTTTATCAAGACGAATTTCTAATTCCTATCAGCATAAACATTTCTATCGCATAACAATTAGTTGAATTTAAAGAGTGTAATTATTTTTTTTTAATTCACTTTGTTTATCAAATCTTTGAAGATGTATATCATATTTTGTTCGAAAACAAATTTTAATATCTGAGATCCACTGTTTTTATCTGGCATATGTTAATGATGTTGGTTTTGAATGTTTAGTTTTTCCATAATCATTTGAACTAAAGGCAATTCATTTATCAGTCTATTGCTAAAATCCAATAGAATTACAACTACTTAGCACCACAGAGTTACTGTAAAATTTTCATTTTTTATTTAAACTCAAAAGTTAACTATTACAATTTATTTTTTCAAGGTGGATTGTTATTGTCGTAAAAGATATTTTATCATTTTGAACCATTCCTAGAAAGTACTAACGACATCCTATATCTGTAACTGTAGTTCAGTCATCTTCTTGTATGTCCTTTTCTGAAGAAATTTCTTAAACTACTCCTAAACGCATGAAAATTTAAATACGTTTTCCAGATGGCTTATAGTATATTTTTCATTAAAATCGCTTTTTAACAATTATTATTTTTTATTTATGTCAAGGTTGACGATTTAAAGCACAACATCATGTATCAAGTTTTATTTCTTAAATCATTTGATAACGATAATTTATTTTCCAATCTCTCACTTTAATACAATTCAATTGCAATAGCTAATACTAAAGAGAAAATTTTATGAAGGCCCTGAAAGAATGTTGAGAATTTCGTATCTAATAAAGAGGTTATATATCCACGAACGCTTGGGTGATAATGTAAATGATAGCTTTAGTTAGCACAGAAGCTTTTGTCACATCAATTGTGATAAAATTAGCTTCAATAAAACTGGTAAATATTAAATTTTGTTATTACATAAAGTCGAATCCCAGTCAAAAAGACAGTGATAAATGGTTTTAATTGATTATATCTTGTGACGCGTGGAGATAGGTTAGAAATATTCTATAGGATTTATAAAGAATATAATATTTGAAATTCAGAAAGTTTTAACAATTCAAAAGTGTCTTTATTAAAATTAATCTTAGAATATATATATATATATATATATATATATATTATATTTTGCTTTGAAATAACTCTTTTTGTTTTATGTCTGACTTTTATATTTTTTTATCGTTGTTAATAGAGTGTTACTGCTTACAGAAGTGACTTTATCATGGTTTTAAAACTGCAATATCTAAACAAATAATTAGTTTAGGGAATCTAAGAAAATTGAACAAAAACAAGTGAAGAACTTAAAGGTTTTATGAAGATTAAAAAAATTAGTATTAATTCTAAATATTAATTAAATAAATCCAGCGCTGAATTTTCCATGTATATGATTTGTTATTATTTTGATCTGACGGCGAATGACTTTTCAGGTAAGATACATCTGGGCAAGTGTAGACACGGCGTAAGTGGATAGACAATTCCTAGCGCACAGCTCTTTCGTAAAAAAAGTTTCATTCTAACCGGCAGCTCGATTGGTTCGCAAATTATTACAACTGCCAGGAAGAATTGCTACATTGTTCTACTGTAATGTGTGCTACGGGGAACCTCTGTTCGGACGTCAATGTTTACTTGATAGTCAGTCGAGTTGGACAGGTCAGTGTTATTAGTAGGGACAAGCTATTTTGAGGAGAGTTTTTTTCGAAGGATTTTAGTAAATAAACCTTTAAAATTCAATGATTTAGCATACGTATCGACAGAGATTGGAGTTTAGAGTAAAACTACATGTGTTTACTTGCCTTGGTTTATAACAAGTTAGGACAATTGTACAAAAAATAAAAATCGTTGAAGTCACTTAGATTGAATAGCACCATACAATTTTTCATGAACTTTACCATGTCGTCTGTTTATCAATCATTGTTGTGTGAGTCTGGACAATTAATTTAAAAAACAATTGGCATGTTTGATTGTGTTTATGTAAATAATTGGAGAAATTTTGTACCCATACACGACTTCCTGTGGAAAAAAAGTGTTTATATCAAAATAGCAAGATACCGTGCACGCGTACACTATTTCAAATAAAGTACCGTATATTTAACTAAACATTCCGTAAATAATCAACAAGCGCTTAAAAGTTTCCAACAATGAGGGCAAAATATCAAGAGTACACATTCCTCTCTCAAAAAATGACAAAGTGAACCGGAAGAAAACTCAGAAAGCACTTCAAATGACGGTGACAACAACCTCCTAAAAGAAGCTGGCCCTTCTTCATCGGGAAAGCTTTTGAAGAAATGATGCTATCTGATGTCACTCACAGTTCTTTGCCACTGCCACAATCTACAAAATGCAAGAAAATTTGGTCGGAACTAAAATATCAATATCTGCCCCAGTAGCTAAAAGTTTGCTTAAAAAAAATTGGAAAAAGTCAAAATGGAACAATAAACCAGCAGCGAAAAATACAGCAAAAGGTTGTTATGACCAAAGAACTCAATTGCAAAGCGCCTTGAAAAGAAAATAATTAAATATAAGATTCAATTTCTTTGCAAAATAATTTACCAAATTAAGTGTTTGGGCTTTAGAGATAATTTAATTTACTGACCAAAGCAATGTCTGTTTTTTCAAATGTATATTAAGCTGCAAACAGCTTGAAATGTAACATTTGTTTTATGATAGTTATCAATCTAGGTTATCAATGAGCTGTGTCATCTTACAAGTGACTGCTTTTTTTTATATGATTGGAATTATTTCTTTATTTTTGAAAATTTCAATAATAAAAAGCGAGGATTGTCTTATAAATTCTTTTACACAACAAATACAATATTTTATTCTCATTTGATTGTTTAACTGAAAAAATATCAATGAAATCTTGTAGAAGCAGCGTGTGTATATTTTTGCCTGTGAAATGCAAAATGACGGTACAATTGTTCGTGCGCTGATCGCAACGTAAATTTGTTTGATATGGCTGTTTATTAAAAATTTAATATATTCATGCATACCAGTCTTGTTAGGAACTGTTTGAAGAATTCTTATACACATTTACATTTGCAATGGGATAAAATACGTTTCTTATACGATGTCGAAGTTGCACTAAAATTTTCCTCTATACACTTGCCGAGATGTACCTTATATTAACTTATTATATTGTTTAAGGTACCAGATCGTGACGAGTAAGAACGTAACACTACAGGTTGGAATGGTGATTCTATTAGCTAAGGTAGCCTATATAAAAAAACAGTTCTCCGGAATAACAGAAAAAAATAATGAATTCATGGTTCATTCTATAAAAGTATAAAATAATTGTGTATAATCAATATATTTAGTTTTGTAATAATTAATAAATACAATATGAAAAGAAATTAACTACTTTACTCAAAGACTTTCAATAGATCAGTAAAATTGTTATGTTAACATTCACGTATGTTTGTTCTACTCTGGTGTGCGTTTTGAAAATGACACGCGAATCACAGTTACAAATAAATGTTGCCCCAGAGCTACATAAACAATTACAAACAAACATAAAAATTGTCTTTAAAAACTTTTTCCAAATGTCAATGAAACAATTCAGAAAAGAAAAAAATAGAAACAAATCTAAAAATAAATCACTGCTATTGTAATGATCTATAGTTAACTCCTTTCCTACGTGACGTTTACGGCTCACGAAATCACTGAATTTGAAAGCCTTTAAATTTGAATAGAAATTTTCACTTTACTTAATCACATATTTTTAAAGATTAATAAGGCAATACAATGGAATTTAATAAAACTGGAACTTAAAAATTAAAAGACTTGTAAACAATGCTCGTCGCGAAGGAATGAATGAAAGTTTCAGTCAACACAAAATGAAGAGCAGTGGTTCCAAAACTTTGTTATTACGCGACCCACTTTCAAGTTTTCTTCTTTTTGCAACCCACTTAATATGTAGACCTTTTATATAATCTATCCTAAGAAAAATAAAAACACAAGTCATTCGCACGAAAACAGCAATAAGTAACACTACTGAGCATTGAAATTTTTAGACATTTTCCTGCGCGTACTTACACATTTGTTTCTATGCGCATGTGCCGCACTAACAATAGATAAAAACATACAAATTACTAAAAAAACGTGTTTTTGTTTATAGTGCCAGAAAATGCCTAAAATTCATCAAATTTTAAAAATTTCAAAGCCATTGCATTGGAACTCGATAAATTTTGGTCGCAGAAAATTGAAGTTTTTATAGTTTTACATGCTAGAGCATGGAGAAAGATTTTCTAAGTAACACTTACAGGATAAAGTGGCTGCATAAAAATTAAAAATTATTAACTTTTTTTACCTACATGGATTTTTATATGATGAAGCATAACATTTAAAACATTTTCACAACTGAAATTCTGCCTATAAAGAATTAGTACAAGTTAGTACATATACAGGGGGATTCACTACCAGAGCGAGAAACTTTAAGAGTTGATAGACATCATTGCATCAAATATTTTTGTATAGGAAAGCTCGGTCAAAATCCATTTACTCAGTCATAAATACAGGGTGTCTCCCTTCAAGTCGAATATAGATTTCCGTTCATAAATTTAAAAATAATGTAATATTTTACCGATATTCTCAATAGACTTACTTTCTTTTATATGAACTGTCATAAAATCCCGTGAATATCCAGAAATGGCTGCGATCTGCGTACAAACAACACTGATCAAGACGCTCCGTAATTTGGAATGTAGCTCACAGTATATATGGGTCATTGATTTAGTTACAGTGCATTTCCTGTGATATCTATCCCCACAAAATAAAGTAAGTATGTTAAAAAGATCCAAAAATTATCTTCATCACTGTTAAAGTTATAAAAGAAAATCCGGGTTCGACTGTAAATGAGACACCGCCCTGTATTTATAACTAAATAAGTGGGTTGCGATCCAGCTTTCCTACACAAAATTTTCTTTATTTTGTGTTTTCTATCACCTTTTAAATCATGTCACACTTGTAGTAAATAACCCTGTATTGTGGCAACGCCAGTATACTATCTCTATGTATCCAAACCGACGTGAGAGTTCGAAATCTAGCTACACTTTGTTGGATTAAAAGGTGTTTTTTGTTTCAACCAGACAGACGGCTCGATGCCGATGGAGCGAAAACAAATGTGTAAGATGGCGGAGTGAAAGACGAGAGACATAGACTGGACCGATTAATAACATGTCTTAATATCTTTTGTTAATTTTAAAATTACCAAATGTTGTGTTATGTTAAATAAATGTTTGATATTAATCGTCAAGCATAATGTGGTAAATAGAAGCATTACACACGATGATCATGAAATGACGAGCAGATCCTCTCAATATATATACATACAAAGGGTGACACAAATATTATGAGACAAACTGTAAAATGTAGCAGTGCAAATATAACAAACAATTTTTTCGCAAGATACCCGACTCTTCATACATTTATACAGTTAAAATATGGTATATCTGACTACAATTTAAACATTGGATTGGCGTATGTGTCTTCCAGTTGAGCTATCTGGACCGATTGGTAATGACATCTGTTCTGTTATTTGAAACAGCTCGACCGAATAAACAGCAGATAATGGAACTGCAACAAATGATGGATACATATTTATACATTTCATTTATTACAAATGAAATGTTTTCTCTGTGATGTAGTCCAGATTGAAGAGCGCTGTCAATGGAAGTCAAAAGTTCTGGGTTCGAGCCCCAGCCTGGACATGTTTTCACACAGTTGGAAAAATTAGTAACCATATTACCTTTTTGTGTCAAATTATGAAATACTCTGGAAGTGTACAATATTTCGGCCAGTGAGACGACATGTAATTTGAAATATAATCGGAAATATGCTGCGTCTTGTTCAGCGATACTTTAGATGTGGATGGTGTACTCTTCTACCACTGCTTTTCATATAATTATGTAGTAATAAGAAAGTAAGTATGTTTCTAATTTTATAAAAATATTAATTATTGCTAAGTTATTAACAAAAATTCGTGTTCTGATTGGAGTGAAACACCTTTTATTTTTTACTTGATAAGTGGATTACGAATCTGGTACAACTCATTTCAATTTTCCTATTAAAAAAATGTTCCTTGTAGTGTTCTCTAACAACCAATGAAGTTTGTCGAAGGACTTTTTAATGACCCTGTATATAAAGGGAAACAAGGAAGAATAATAAAACAGCTTTTTACCAAAAAATGAAAATTTTCAAAGCAAATTTTTGTGTTATATGTGGTCTTAAATTTATTCTTTAATATTTAAAAAACAGTTGTGATAAAAAAAAATATTGATTATTATACAATTTGGAAATAATGTGAATTTTTCACCAACGTTACAATTATTTTTAATCATAAAAATTTTTGCAAACTTTAAAGCGTAAAAAAACTATTTTATTATTATTTTTTTAAAACTAGTGATTATTTCGGGAACATTCTACGCGAAAAAAAAAATAATAAAAAAACCTTTCCCGTAAAAGTTATAAATATGCAAATGAAAAATTTGGATAAATATTCAGCCAGCCAAATTTATTATTTTCAAAGTAGGGTGAAATTTTTTCCCTATGCCAACGATATTCTCATACTTTCTACATATTAAAAGCAGAATAAAGCAAGCAAATTTCGAACTGATGTATGAAATATATGCAGAACCTTGAGCTTCAGTTATGGCAGCGATCCAAAATGGAACAAGCTGATAAAAAATATAGCTGGGAAAAAAAGTAAAAAACCAGAATACTCCCCTGAGCTGCCGGTTTTCCCCTTTACCTCTTGTAGGCACAAGTGTTCTCTGGTGTTAGAAATATTGTACAGAGAGAGATACTTGACAAAGTTTCATGTTAACACGTCTTTGTGGACTTACAAAATCGTCTGGCGCATGTCAAATGTGATGACTCAATGTGTCAAGCCACTTCTTTTACTACAAGTGGGAGAGTGGATTTGGCCTAAGCAAATAAAAAAAGAATTCCGGCTACCAGAATAAAATTAAAACTTGCAAATTTTTAAGTGTTATTTTATGCTTTGTTTGTGGGTTTATTTAACTATATTAAATTTTTCATAAAATTTTAGTGCGGAAGAAAATACTACTGAAATATTAATGCAGAAAATTATTATTATTATTATTATTATTATTATTATTATTATTCAAATAATTAATAAATATCGATTAAAGCTGCACTGAAATTATATAAATCCAGGCATTTCTTTTGTCATAATCTTTCGGTTAATGTGCGTAGAAAGAAAAGTAAGTAAATATTCTTGAACATTTTGTATGCCGAGAAGGTATTAATTAGAAAACAATGTCAAAGAAAAACATTTTTTACAAATTCTAGTAATTGGGTGTAAATACTGTAATCAAATATCAAGTGAAATTTGTTTAAATAAACTAGCGGATCCAACCTCAGCTTCCCGAATTACAGAATATAGGTGTAAACCATTTTTTCTATTAATATTTTTACTAAAACTATTTAATTGTAAACTCTAATAGATTTCTACGATTTAATATATTTTTTAGACACTAATAGCGCCAAGAAGGATTTTTATATGAAAAACAGCTATTATGTATCCAAATAAAGTTTCGAAATTTATTAAAAGTGATACTTTTATATTATTTGCCTGCCAGAAGTTAATAGCCAAAGAAATTGCCAATGGTTTCGCTACTTACAGCAACTTTTTTGGTTTGCATAACTGCAGTGATTGAAGCGCGTAGTTCAATTACACGTCTGTTAAATTTGTGTTTTATTTATGTTACTTAATTTAATTATTGTTGAAGCATCAATTTTGTTAGGGGATATTAGCCGGAAACGAATGCTGAGCTTTTTATATTGTTTTTTTTTTATATTGTTTTATATTGTTTTAATAGGTTAATCGTTAGTAAACGGACTGCACGCGATAGAGACAGATTTAAAAAAAATCATGATGGAAAATAATTTGAAAATCATAAAATATCAGTCAATTAAAATACAGTTTTCAAACAAAATTGCATTTGAAAGAACATTTTTTCCTTATTTGACGGTGTAAAAAAAAAATAAATTGTGATGCTTAGTAGTTAAAAAAATTGCACTAAAATAGAAATTTATTGTTCAGACGTTGTAACCGTCAATATGATGTCAGCTTTACTCAGGGACATGCTTTTGCTTTATAATAAACGTACACCACATGTATTTTCGAAATTAATTTTTGAGGTACATATGTTTAGTAAAAAAATATTTTTTAAACCTGCGAATTATTTATTAACTGTGTATTTTTTTTTCCTTAATGGGATAATTGTGGTATTTTCTCATGCATTTTTAAACTAATGCTGTGGTTTCATTCAAAGAATTAAGTTCTAGGATATTTTTTTATAACATAAAGTTTAATGTATGTGAGTCAATATTGCAACACGTGAATGAATGCATTTTTTTTACTGTAAGTGTTCATATGTAACTAACTATGTTTTCCTTGTAACTTTTAACTTTCTAGATTAATCTTAACTCGCTAATTAGGATGATCTGTTTTATCAAGTATTCTGTCGTATCCAAATGCAGTTTGATTTTCTTTTGACTTTATAAATTTATGAAGCATAGAAATCGCTGTATTTGTGTTTAATCTAAATCACATAGCCTTTTGAGAGTGGATTCGGATCTTGAACAAAACAAACTTGAATTTTCTACATATATCATACATAATTTCAGCGGCCAGGCTGTCTACTGCAAACTTGTGCTTCTGGAGTGAATCAATCCTTGGAAAATAAGAAAAATATGCCTTTCCATCATTACATAAAAGATCATGAAATATTTCAATTTCATAAGAAACTACCTTTAAAAAAAAATATCTTAGATACCTCAAAAAATCTTTCCGTCTCTTATTACAAAAATGTTCCTGTAATATTACACTTTCGTAAGAAACTGTGATTGTATGTTTATAAGTTTTTAAAATAACTACAATAGCAATGACACAAAAAGTCAACTAATTAATATTTTAAAAATAATTTTACATTTAAAAAATGTCAAAATATTTTCATAATCCATCCGGAAACACATTTGTTTTTGTTTAGTTTTTTACTTAACTGAAAGTTTTTATAACATATGTAGCAACAAGTCTATGGCAATGGTTACAAAATTTGTTAAGACAATGTTTACAACAATTGGATACAACAATGTTACAAAGATAAAGTTAGTGAGATCAGTTAGTCTATAACTTTATCAGTGAATCATTGTGATTATGCATAAAAATCTGCTAAGACGAAATCGCAAAAGGACTAAAAAGAATTCTGTTTTAGTCAAGTTTTCGCTTTAGCTATTATTCGATTTATTGTGATTGTATTTTATTTTTATTTTATTTTTATTTATTTTATTATTTTTTTGGCGACATCGTGATATTTTCCTCGGAAAAAAAGGATTAACGTATTTCTTTCCATTAGCCACCTTTGCGTAACTGATAAGCTAATAAAGTGAATTTTTCACTGCAATTATTTTACAGGTTAAAACTAATGAAAAATTAATTGATGAACTAAATATCATCAAACTAACAGACATTTCTTAATAATTCCATTTATGCAATAGGGTGATCAAATCTTTTCAAATACTCAACAGATTTTCAAATTTTGTATTTAATCATGCTCGTCTAAAAACTGAAAGTGGTCCTTCGTGTCTTGTAAGTTGTATCGTTTTTACCCATTTCTTTTTATGCTTTCAGATTCTATTAAGTGTTATCTAATGTTTTAAGTACAACCTACTAATAATTCCAAAACAAGTGAATGCGTAAAGGTGTCCGTTATGGTATTAAGTGTTTTGATAAAAATATATTTATATAATCAAATACACTGATGTTCATAAATTAAGGATAATTACCGCACCCTTTCGATTTTAGATATTTTTACGAATATCTACAGAAATGTTTGAAAAAATCTCCTTGAATTTTGGGAATGAAAGAACTAGTTTGATGTCATATTTTTCATTGAAGATTTAGTCATGAAGGCAGTAAGGGGGGTAACAATATATGAAATAAAAATAATAACGTCATCGATCATCTTGTAACATAAAATATTTGAAATTGTATGCTACTTTAGAAAATGACTATGTGGACCCAGTGCAATGTCTGTATGCTTTTTATAAGCATAAAAAGTAAAAAAAAATTAAAGCCAAGCTTTTATTATAACGTACTAAAAAGGAAAAAAATCTGGGACAATTCATTGGAATAAATATCTTTTTAAAAGGGAATAAAGTAAATTGCTAGTAATTTTTTTTAATCAGTTTGTTAAAAAAAATGGATATACAGCTTTAAATCCATCTTCCTGGCAAGGAAAAAAAAAACCTATTAACGTCTACCTTGAAATTGAACCCACATCCACGCACACACTGCGTGTGACTGAAAGATTGTGCATTTAACAACCATGCTACCGTTCAAACGATAACATCAGCTTATTTCTGAAGCAATCAATGACATTTACGTCATCACATACGCGATGACATTTACAACAAAATTATTGGACAAATGTTTTTGCTCTATGAGGGGTGAGAGAGTCAAATGGTGAGAGATCTCAGTCAAAAAACATCGTGTACTTTTTTATATTATTATTATTTTACACTGTCCAACCAAATATTATTTATTTGATTTCAGTTTTTTTTAAATGTTGTTTGGTTTTTATTTAGCCTACTTTCAGATTACCAATGTTATATTTCATTATCAAAGAAATTTAAGTGTACAAATATGCACTGTAAAAAATTTGAAAAGTTGATTATGGTGCAGCTGTGAATTGCGAGAACAGTAAAACACAGTTCATTTTATGAAAAGGGACTGTTCATTTTCTTGTTTTGTAACTGCCAAATGATGGTTAAAAAATGGAAATACCTTGTAAATTTAACAGACTAATTACTATCATTTCAGCTGAAAGTTTTAATACCAGTTTTATACGATTTTCTTTTTACAGGGTAGTTAGGAATAACAGCTGCTAGGCATTAAATTTTAAAGCATAAGGTATTTACACAAAAAATCTCCTCAGTTATGATTAGAAAGACAATACCTAATAATCTCTGTATTTTCTCATTAATATCATTGTTTTTATTTGATATAAGTGCTAGTATCAGCCAAATTTAAAAAGTAATAATCAATGGATAACTTTATACACATTATAATATATTCTGAACAAAAATCAAGTACAATTATGGGAAAATGCTCGAGGTATGCAATTTTAAACACGTTAAAAGAAAAAAATATGTATTTTTGCAAAATACTGAGAAAAATCTAACATACCCCTTTTAATGTTCCCCTTCAAGTACGTTTTTTGTGATGCCAAATAATAACCAAAATTTTTGATTAAAAGTTTACGAAATTTTCACCATTCTTTAGGAATGTGATTTTTTTTTTGAAAAACTATTCAAATATATGTAAGTTCCGTTTTAGGGCATGCAGTATGAATCAGGCTTTTGAAATACTTGAACGTGACCAGGTTATCAAAATGAAGTAATATTCATGAAGTCACATATCTGATAAAGAAAGAATAAAGTAAATCCCAAGTGAGTTGAAATTCTTATATTTCCCAGTCAGTTTGTTTAAGGATTAAAATGAAAGAATATATTTCTTTGTTCTTTAATGTTACAAATGCACTGAAATATGTATCTTAAAACAGATGTTTAGAGTTGAAAACATCCAATGAATTATTTACATATTGATGCATTGATTAATGGTATTTTGATTTTGTTTTATTTTGTTTTGTTATTTAAAATTTTGTTATTTAAAATTTTGTAACAAGTAACCAAAATAAATCTTTTAACCTCTTGAAAAGGGTTCTTTCAGGAATACATGTTAAAGCGTGACAGATATGTCACAGTTCTTGTGTAGATGTAAGATGAATTGTTCATTTAAAACAATAGTAAAACATGCCACTATCCGTTTTTTTAATGCTGTGACGGAGTTGATGTTATTTTCAGTCAACGGAAATATGCCGTTAAATTTATAATAAATTTACTCCCATAATTTTTATCGGCAATTTAACCTCTAATATCGCTTTTTCAAAAAGCAGCGTTATTAACACTTACAGGGGCAGTGGTATGTTTATGAAACCATTTAATTTTAATTCCCAAACGCCACAATGGCACCAGAATTTTGCTAAAATCTTTTCCATTTAATATGTGTGTGAAGTATAGCCTTTTTCTTATTTACAAATAAATTTTTTCTTAAATTCCGGTGACAGTCATTTATTTCAACATTTTAATACTGATGAAAGTACTTTGCCCCTGAAAGGGTTAAAAATTGTAGGACACTGCGACTGTAGCAGAAACTTTAATACAAGTGTATACTATATAAGTTTTATTTGAATGGAGATAATTTATCTCAAGAAAGGAGGTTATACAATTATTTTGCGTGCATATATATATATATAATAGAAACTTTGTAAAAAAATCCGAGATCAATTAGTGCATATTTAATGACAACGTCAAATCTTATTTTGATAGCCAATTTGCAGAAAGCATACTTAAACCAAAAGTACAAAATGGAAAGAGAAATGAAATGAAATGAAAAAAAAGATAAATATAAGAAAACAGTATTTACGGAATATGATACGAAATGAAAAATCTTGCAAAGTGAGATACAAAAAATCAATGTTCCTTAAAAACAATTTACATGAAATACTTATTGTTGTAAATTATATATATATATATATATATACATGTTATTAAAATGAATTAAAATATGTGTAAATAAATGAAATAATAAGTGAATAAATACTAAGCAATAAAGACTGAAAATACAAAAATGAAAAACTTTGAACGTGTTATGGAATCTTAAGAGGAGCTTCATAAGGACAATTTATAGTAAATATATGTTATTCCAAATAATATCGTCAGCATAAGACCTTTAAATGACAATATTAAGCTCTTTACATACATATACATATATATGTTTATTGTATATCCTCTGGTTTTAGATAAGTTGGCACATAATCCATGGTACTAGATTATATTATGGTACTATAGTTAGCAATACTTCATCTCTTACTATCTGTAGAATTTACACACATTACCATTTTGGTGAAAAATTTAGAAATTCTATCGCTACAATTTCTATTTACTCTCGCACACAAGATTAGGATGGTGACCTGGTTGTGAATACGTTGATTTAGTCATATTGTCAGCCATCAATAATTTAATTAAATTTATGCAGTCAGTGAACCAAGAAAAATAGCAATGAATTCTACACCCAATATAATTTTCCAGGAAACTTAAGGATTAGCCTTAGATATATGAAAGTTCTTTATTCCAGTCTTTACACCCATACATAGTACAATCTTCTAACAACTTAACGCATTACGACGACAATCTTCACAAACTAATACAGCTTATACATTTAAATAAATAAATAAATGATTTTAAATTATGGAACTTTACATTTTGGCACTCTCCACTAACGCTGCGAAAGTTGTTAAAGCAGACGATAAACATAAAAAATTATCTTCTGATCTCGTACAGCTCGTTTTAAACACCTAGAAAAATGAGAACAACATAATGAGTTCATCCAATCAAAAGCTTCGTTTAAACTGCAGCGCGGAAGCATAATTTCGGTGTAATGAGGTTCCCTAAAACAAAAACTCCCAAAACAATCCCGAAAGATCTGATTCACAATAAAATGTTTCTAATTGGAATATTACTGGCGCATGGTCAACGGAAAACAAAAGTTTGACACGTTGAAATCAATGATGTGTTGAAAAGAGAAAAAACAATAGCAGACAACATATAGTAAAACTAAATGGGGAAAATTAAGAATAAATTTAAGATAGGTTAAGTTTTAAAGTACGTTCTCTTTCTCTCTGTATACAGGGTGTTCCGTTAAAGGGGTCCAATATTAATAGGGGTAATAGAGGAGATCACACGGAGCATAAATCAGTATATAATGCCTGGCCGGATCTCAATAATTTTCAAGTTACAGCAAATAGAATGAAAAATCGGAAATTTGTAAAAAAACCCTCATTGCTAAACTATCGATAATGCTACATAAAAACGAAGCACATATTTAGAAAGAGCAGAAAAAATCCTACGAAATGACATAAGTTGTTTTAGAATATTGAGAATTAATGGCGAGTTACAAGCTCTGAAACAGTGAAAAAATACAAAATCAAATATTTAGCAAAATAGTTAATCGTTAATTCCAAAAATGCAACTCTACCTACATCAAGGAAAATGTTATAAAATTTGGTCCATTCCGAAAGCTTTCGAAGAAGCTGACAATAAACCATATCAGTTTAATTGTATGGGAGAAATCAAGCAGTTCCCTAGTTACAACTCTGTACTGTTGCACGCTCGGAAAGAGCGAAACTCCACCCATGACGATTGTAAACACCCCGTTTTAATATCTTTCAATTATACATTTCTGATCAACCTCTATCAATACCCTTTCATTATTCAGTCTGGTCAAGTGAATGACATATTGTGCAGCTCTCGCCTTGTCTTAAAGCAAACTCCGTGACTGCTGCGTTTCCTCCATGAACTTTCAGGATGATGAAGAAGTACTTTTTATGCAAATTTTCTATGTGTATAGGAAGAAAAGTGTAATAAAACAGCAGTCATCAGTGGGCGTTATGTTTAAGGGAGGCTGTTGTAAGTGGGATTGTAGTAAGTTGATGTATAATAATTATGCCGGAATACTCTAACGAAGAATATGCGGACATGCATCTGATGTACGGGCAAGCTCATGGAAATGCATGTCTAGCACAGCGCATGTACCGTGAGCAATTTCCAAGGAGACGTTGCCCAAGTGCGAAACTCTTCATAAAAATCGATAGACGATTACGGGAGACTGGATCGTTTAATACAGCAAGCATTGATGCAGGGAAACCTCGACATGTACGAACACCTGCAATGGAAGAAGATGTACTGAATATTTTTAAAGATAACCCCTCCACGAGTACACGAGCTGCTGCGTCTGAAGTCGGTGTTTCTCACCAAAGTGTGTGGCGTGTTCTGCGTGCAGAAAACATGCACCCCTTTCATGTGCAGCGGGTACAACTGTTATCAGTAACAGATTGTGCTCAGCGGACAGAATTCGTACGCTGGTTGCTTAATGTAACAGAAAATAATCCACAATTTCTGGAAAATATTTTATTTACTGATGAAGCAACATTTACGAGAGAGGGCGTGGTAAACACGCACAATATGCACACATGGTCATATACAAATCCGCACACTGTTTTCCCGTCGAACGCACAACAAAAGTTCAGTGTGAACATATGGGCAGGTGTCCTCGGCGATTATCTCATAGGACCATATTTACTCCCAGATGTACTCAATGGCAGTACGTACTTGGTTTTCCTACGGGATATCTTACCGCAGTTACTGCAAAATGTGCCAGCAACATTGCGCCACAATATGTGGTTTATGCACGATGGCGCACCGGCACATTTTTTCATAGGTGTTCGCAATCACCTCAATTCAACATATCCTGGGAAATGGATTGGACGCAGTGGACCTGTTGCTTGGCCTGCACGCTCTCCAGACCTCAATCCGTTAGACTTTTTTGTTTGGGGACACCTTAAATCGCTGGTGTATGAAACGCCTGTGGATACACCGGAGGATTTACTAGCGCGAATCGTTGTCGCTGCAGGAGACATTCCCAAATCCGTCGGAGTTTTTCGGCGTGTTCGCCAATCTTTACGACGTCGCTGTCGGCTGTGCGATTCTGTTAATGGGCGCAACTTCGAACACCTATTATAATAATGTCCGTTCGTCTGCCTTCCGACATTGAACTGTGCAGCGCAGGCCAGAAGACTATGCTTCACATATGTCATAAAGTACGTGGAATGTAATTCTTTATTTGTCATTTTTCTTTTATTTTCAACACTTTTTGGCACAGTATTTTGTAAGTCACAGACTGTGGTGTACTCAAATTGTAAATTACAAAGTTTGTATGAATTAATTTAAAATTTAGTGTCTTTTTTAAATTTATAATTAATAAAATTATTATGCTATTTGTTATTATTATTTCCTATCATAAATTATGATGCACATATACATACAATAATTGTCCATGTAAAACATGTACTGAAACTTCTTGCATAGTTACAAATCGCAATATTTTTAATTATTTCCGAATTTTCACCACCAGTTTAATTTTAAGGAATTTAATTTAAGCTTTATATCAATAAAAGACCACTTTAAAATGTAGACTATTATTGTAAAGTTATTTTGGTTCATTCAACTCTTGAATAATTAAAAATGTTGCATCTCAGAAGAAGCATGATCGAAAATGTATAGTTGAGAGTAAGTAAAAAGGCGTTGTTTCCAATCGTGATGGGCGGAGTTTAACCTTTGCTAGTGTCAAAGAAAGCGGAGTTGTAACTAAGAAACTGATTAATTTCTCTCACACAATTAAACTGATATGGTTCATTGTAAGCTTTTTCGAAAGTTTTCGGAATGGACCAAATTTTACTACATTTTCCTTGTTGTAGCTAGAGTTGTCTTTTTGGAATTAACGATTAACTATTTTGATGTATATTGGATTTCGTACTTTTTTCACTGTTTCAGGGCTTGTAACTCGTCAATAAATATTGCTATTTTAATACAATTGATGTCATTTTGTAGGTTTTTTTCTGCTCTTTCTAAATATGTGCTTCGTTTTTATGTAGCATTATCGATAGTTTAGCAATGAGGGTTCTTTTACAATTTTCCGAATTTTCATTCTATTTGCTGTAACTTGAAAACTATTGAGATCCGACCAGGCTTTATATACTGATTTATGCTCCATGTGATCTCCTCTATTACCCCTATTAATATTGGACCCCTTTAACGGAACACCCTGTATATATATATATACAGGGTGTAACTGAAATGCTTCAACAAACTTTGAGGGATGATAGTACTCATGAAGACGAACAAAAAATGCAATGGAACACGGGGTCGCAAATGACGTTTAACCCCTTCTGGGGCAGTGGTATGTTTATGAAAGCGCTTAATTTTAATTTCAAAACGCCTTAATGGCACCAGAATTTTACTGAAATCTTTTCCATTTAATATGTATGTGAAATATAGCCTTTTTCTTATTTACAAACAAATTTTTTTATAAATTCCGCTGCCAGTCATTTATTTCAACATTTTAGTACTAAAAGTAGTTTCCCCCTAAAAGGCTTAAAGGATAAAAATAGAGAAAATGCGTCTGAAAATGGACTGGCACCGGAATTTACAAAAAAAATTGTTTGTAAATAAGAAAAAGGCTATATTTCACATAAATATTAAATGGAAAAGATTTTAGCAAAATTCTGGTGCCATTGTGGCGTTTTGGAATTAAACTTAAGTGGTTTTTTAGTCATACCACTGTCCCTGAAAGGGTTAAATGTCATTTGCGACCCCGTGTTCTATTGCATTTTTTGTTCATCTTCATGAGTACTATCATCCCTCAAAGTTTGTTGAAGCATTTCAGTTACACCCTGTATATGTATATGTATATGTATAATTCAAATGATATCATATGTTCATATGTGTGAAAATAAATGAAAAAATAAATGAATAAACAATGAAAAGTGATAATACAAAAATTACAAAAATAAAATATATATTCATATATAAGATATATGTTGACACATAACTTCTAAATAGATTCTCCATCTTTTTTTTTTTCTTTTTTTTGCTGGAAAGATTTTGTTCTAGTGATGTTTACGTTTCAATTTCATTAGGATGAAAGTTAAATATATTTGTCTTTGTGCCCACTTCTTGTTATATTTTGACTTTCTAGGCTTTAACTTTCGTAATGTTTGATTAATCGTCAGGAATTTTGAATAAGCTGTTAAGGTATGCAGCAATATTTTGGTTTTTTTAATAGTTCCCGTATTGCCCTTTACACAAAAACACATTAATAAATGGTAAATATAATTATATCATCGTCAATTGTGCATGAAAATAGGCGATATTTGCATGAATGGGACTTAAAATATATTGGATAATAATACATGATTGACATAAAATGTTATGTTGTGCATATCCACATTCACTAAAATACACCAACTGGCGTGTAGTAATTACATAGTAGTTAAAGTAATATACAATCTTTAGATATCCGTATTATTATTATTTTTAATTATTTGTTGAAATACAAAGCAATACACGAGCAACTCACAAAAAGTTTGATTAGAATGTGCCATTTCTTTTTCGATGTATCATACATACCTTGAAATTGCATCATAATGATTTAAAATGCTTATTATTTTTAAAGTGTACTTTATTCTATAAATTTTGGTTTCATGTTTTTAGAAAATACTTTTACGACGGCCAGTTTTGAGAATATGTAAAAAAGGGCGATTTTGTTTTTTTACCTTACAAAATATAACGTCCATCATTTAAAGAGTCATCCAGATTTGACGGGAAACTGCGCGAAATCTTAAATTTTGAAAATTGCTGTTATATGAGTGTATTTATAATATGTGTTATGCATGAGTATGTCTATATATTTCGTTTTATAATTATATTAGCTATTAATTGATAAAGGTGTTTTTATAAAAAATATATATTACACCATTTATTTTTTATTCAATTTTTATTTATATTTTATTTTCTACTTTTTAGTGTTTAAAATATTTCACTGTCCACAATTTCACAGCCAGTGTGCCTATTTTAGAGAACGTGGTTTGGCACATAATTAAACTCCCATTGTTGTTAACTCGTATAGAATTTTAACCATATATAATATTTGGCGATTTAACACCAGCGCCAGGCTAACGGAAAATGTTTATATGCAAAATATTTTAAAATGACCTTTTCTACAGATATGCGTTATACCGGATACTAGGAAACACTTATCGTACAATGAGCTTCCATTTTTAAAATGTAGTCATGCATATATTTTTTGTAAACAGCAGGAAATTTTTAATTTGAGGAATAAACAGCTGTGATTAATAATGTACACATTTATAGTATATTTTATGCGTGTGTGTGTGTATATGTATACATTTCTGTAATTACATTAATTAATTTTACGCACAAAATATTTTCATACACCCGAAAAACGCTCTTCTATAGATATGCTTTATACTGAATACAAGGAAATTCCAGACTTCCTTGAACCTTCTTGTCTCTTTTTATTAGTAAACTGAACCTAGAGAGCCTCAAAGTGGGAAAGAATTTATTTCACTCTCGTAATCCTAGACATCGTAAGTCTTTTATTACTCAGCTTAGAGTGCCACGGGGAAATGCAGGTAGCAAAGAGAACAGAGAGAGAACTCTGAACGCTCAGTTCCATTCTTTCACTATGGTTATAAAGCGAAACCCCTTTTATCGGCTGATAACGATTCTTTAGGAACAATGGAGGAGACAGAGCGCATGGGCTTTGCCGGGTTTATTGCTTTAATCTATTTGGAAAACTCTCGGGATCTAAATTCAGAGTGAAAGGGATTTAGAAGTGACATTTCTACCGAAAAGCGTTGTGTTTTTAATCCGTAAACTAGGTATCACGTGGTAGGATTTTTTTTAAAGTTTAGCATAGTTGTCTGATTTCAGTATTTCGTAAAACTTAACGGGGAAATGTTAGGCTTATATTTACATTGTTTTTTTTTTTCCTGATTTGTCGTGAAAAATATTTTTTTCGGTTCTTTTTAAAAAAAATTATTGTTTAATGTATTCTGTAGACATTATCTACATAAATGCTTTGGTGCTGAAACGCGTGTAGGTGAGTAGCACTTACGTAAATGTAAATAAATACCATTTCTACCTTGCAATGAAAAAAGAAATACTTGTGTTAAGTAGTTTTAATTCCTTAAAACAATGAAATCGTCTGAGGGGTAAAATAAAAATTAATTTAAAAGTAAAAATTGTTTTTCAATGCGTAAACTAGCTCATGTGGTAGAATTTTTATAGAAAGTTTAGCATAGTTGTGTGATTTAAGTATTTAGTAAAGCTTAAAAAGGGGGGGGGGTGATGTTAAACTTCTTTTTACATTGTTTTTTTATTATTGTTATTTGCCATAAAAATATTTTTTCGGTTCTATTTTTTTTTCTGTGTGTGTATTCTGTAGTCATAGAGTACATAGATGATTTGGTGCTGAAACACCAAATAAAACAGCACGCAATACTTTTACCTTGTAATGAAAACGGAAATTCTTGTGTCAGGAAGAATTCCTAAAAGAAAATCTAATCTTGTAAGGAAGAAAAATTAGTATAAAAGTACAAGAAAATTCTTTTATGAGCATTCAATTTTTATGCTAAAAATTACATTTTATTTCATGAGTGCAATTTAATGTTGTTCTAAAAACTTCCCCTGCAATATGTTGATTGGAAGTGACCCCGATTATGGAAAATATACGGCTTTGATTTAAGTTTTTGCTTTAAGTACGGCTTTGATTTGGTTTGGTAGAAAGCGCAAATTATTTTCTTTAAATTTTTGATCGGTTTCTTTTCAAATATGGCAACAAGAAAGAAACAACAAGTATAATTAAAACTTTCTATGCGGGATTTCTAAGTTGTTTTCTCAGTGTATAATCGAGATAATTACATTATACAGTTGATAAAAGTGTATTTGTAAGAAATAATATTACACTCAGTTTCAAAAATTATATTACATTGAGTGATACAATTATCAAGACATACAAAAGTGCGTTTACTGCGAAACTATATGTTCGGATTTTTTTATCTTCACTTCACAGTAGTCAACAATAATTTTAACTAGTAAATCTACTGATCAGAGGCCTCAACGTCAGACCTACAGATAATTGTTCATTAATCTCACTAATTTTGTATTATAATCTGCATAATATTTGATATCGTAAAATTCAATTTTGTTCAGCTATTTATACATTTATAAGCATGTAAGATTTATCGGAACTTCCGGAAATTTTTGAAGTATCACATTAAACACAATTTTATGCAATGATATGATAAACTATTTATTTTCGTATTTTTTCAGAATAAGATTACATTTCTTCAGAGGAGGGGGATTCGCCCACCTTAACCCCCCCCCCTACCCCCCTTTGTCGCTTTAATTTTATGTTCTCAATTTCCAGTAATTATGCTAGTTCATTCTTCGAGTATATGTGTGAATGCATTTACTGTTGTAATTTCATTAGATTAACCATCTCCTTGCACAGGAGATTGTATCTTATTCTTAAATGGACACTTACTTTTAAACCACTAAGAATCATGATATATTGCTAAAATTGATAGAATCTCGTGTACTAAATATACACTTATCCAAATGTAAATTCCTCTTAGGATACTTATATTTAATTTACACATTGAACGTTTTTATAATTTTCGTTTGGAAAACTGATTTGGTAATCTTTCTTTAGTAGTTAAAATAAACCGTCATCTATTTCATTACAAAAATCGGTACTTTTCGGTTAGCCGGGCGCCAGTGAAATGTATATATCTATATATACATATATATGTATACATACACACATATATGTATGTGTATATATATGTATATATATATACATGCATATATAAATGTGTGTATGTATATATATATGTATATATATGTATACATAAATATATAAATTTCACTGGCGCCCGGCTAACCGAAAAGTACCCAAAAATCATGTTAAAAACTAAAATCTCCCGAAAATCAGCTATTTTGTTAATAAATTTTGCATCAAATCAATGCGATTTACTCGAATTATCTTTATTTTGATATTCTTTGAAACACTGAAATACGTTGCTAGGCAACCATTTAATGAAAGAAAGGAAAAAAAGATATGCATTACATTTTTGTAAAAAATGAGAAATTAAAATCCTTTTATATCTCTCCAATTGATGCGTAAAATTTCCCAATAATTTATATAATTAATTTCGAAATTCTGAGAAATTATTGGCAAATTGTAAAGCGATCGTATTAATTTAAAATCTCTATTCCAGAAATTCAGCATCTATAATTTAATATGTCAATTATTCAAATCCATCATTTTCCATTCGATGAATGTTAAAATTTAAAATCGTCTGACTTCCCATTCCCTGAAAAGCATTATGACTTTTAAAAAAATGTTCTATATTTTTCGAACGAATGAACCAAATTTAACCAGAAACTATACAGCTAATTCCGGGAACCTACCTCACCAACATACCTACCAAAAATCAACCTAATTGGACTATTTTTACGGCAATTCTTGCAGAACAGACAGACTGATAGACGGAAACCAAAAACTTTTTGCATCTCCACAGTGAGCTTCATCTGACGTTTCGGCAATTACACATATCGGCAATAATAAACATTACATTCAAAGGTTGAGTATTCATTAAGCAGGTGCCTTCGTATTACAAACATGTTATAATTCTAAATTATTGCAATGTACCATTTTACCTATGATAATTTCGCTTACTGAAATAACGTCATATGCAATATATCGAGGCTAACGAAAATGAAAGGCTACCGCGGTGCTTTACGCGTATCTTTTTTTACAGACCGCCGGAGTCAGGTGATGCTCGAATGCACCAATGAACGTGTACGAAAAGAGCATTACGTCACTTTTGAGGTCTGAAAAAAAAATATAAGTGGAATGCACCGCGGTAGCCTGTCTTTTTCGTTAGCCTCGCTATATATGCGAAACATGCTAAAGAGCAAAATTTGTTATTCTTAACACGTACTTTGTAAATAATTTAGTTTTATGGATAAAAGTATAATTTTATTTCAATCTTGATACGCAAATAAAAACGCAATGTATACATTCAAGTTCGAGTCAAGTTGAGAATTATATAAATGTTTATTTAAAATCAAAATTTCACTATATTAATTTAATATTCATAAAAAGTAAAATAACAACAAACTATCTATCATATTCATAGTGTTTATATTACGAAGCTGTTCATATTTTTCCTAGCATATCGGACATTGGCGATGAAATAAACGCCAGTTATCGACATAGATACAAGGATATCATATAGGTCTCAAAATTTTTAAATTGTCATTACTTCTCGAGATATTATTATTTATTTTATTTTATTTTATTTTATTTTATTTTATTTTATTTGCAATTTTTAATGACAATTCTGTAATGGTGACAACTATAAATTACACCATTTTTATGGATAAAAGAGATAAAAGGAAAGACGATAGAGATTTTTTTTTTTTTTTTTTTTTTTTTTTTTTTTTGGTTAAAAAATGAATAGTGAAAAAAAAATTGATTACATTAAATTTTCTATCAAACTTCAACGAAATAAAAACATATTTTCACATATTCAAGCATCAGGAATCATATTATTTTACGGAAACAAAAATCGTCTGCCGACATATAGACATTTAGAAATCATTACGTTGTAGATTTTTTTTTCTTTACATGTAACCAAGAAAGACGATTTTAGCTGATTGCATTTAGGTGTATAATTGATGACATCGATTCACAAGAATTGAATTTATCTAAAAAAATATATACTATTTTAATTATATTTGAAAGATGGCGGTAAAACTTTCCACAAAGGCGCTAAATGTAAAAAACGGGTAAAATTTACATGCTTTATTGTCTTGTACATATATTTTAATTGAGAAAGCTAAAACACTTTTTCATAAATTTGTCCAAGTGAACTCATTTAGCTCCGCAATTAAAACTCAAATTTTAAACGAACATTGCATAGTTAGAAATCATTACATCGGAATTTTTTTTAACTTTATATTCGACCAAGGAGGAAGATTTTAAACCCGTTGCATTTAGATGGACAATTATTGGCCCCCCTATTTACAACATAGATTAACCAACAAGAAATGCTAGTTACAGCAGTATCTGTATTGACCCAGTTAACTATCATCACAAGTGACAAGGAGGAAAAACTAAAAAGCTTCCGAAATTTACCAATGTATATGAAATTACTTTATGCTCTATGATTTTAATATATATTCTTTGTTCCGATAGTATTCTTTTCGAGACAGACGATTCTCTCCCATTTGACTGTTTTGACGTTGTTTATATGTCATATTTTTTTTTAAATTATTATTATTAAGGCAGTAACAGTTCCTTTCAGTTCTTTTTTTAATGTGTCAGGCTGAATATTGTCTGCATATGAATGTGAATTGGAAACTTTTTCGTTTCTTCTACGGATAATACAGATCTGTAAGTATTTTGCTAATTTTCAGCGCAACGTCGAATATCACTTGCATGCTTTTTATAATTCACAATATTAAATTATATAGCACACAATTGATTTTTATC
The DNA here is from genome assembly GCA_963931845.1 of Maratus michaelseni. NCBI lineage: Eukaryota > Metazoa > Arthropoda > Arachnida > Araneae > Salticidae > Maratus > Maratus michaelseni. The sequence goes on along the minus strand of OZ007594.1, from coordinate 282,516,975 downwards.
TGTTTTTAGTGAATATATACTTAATTGAAATAATCTGATATGCAATGAATTACATAATTAAATATTTATGTAGTTGACATTTGACAATTGAAATAGTCATGATACTTTTGCGACAACTATAATGATACTATACCTAACCATGGCAAATTTATCTACATTGCGATATTAATTTTAAATTAGGGGATGAAATTTAGAGCGGGGGACCCATAAATAAAAAAAAAGTACCATTTAAAAAAATCTTAAATGTCACTTATTCATCAATGTAATTCGATACTTTTTTCTTGAACCCAGCATGAAAATAATCATATTTCCTCTTAAAAGATTATTCCAACGTTTGTACTTCATTTATATTAAAAACAAATTATTCTTATTTCTCTGTAAAAAACTTTATTTAAAAAAAAATTGTTGTGACATGTTATAATACACTAAGCTTCATAAATTCAGAAAACGTGGTCTGAAATATTTCTCTCGGAAATTCCTGATTTTTTATCTGTTTTCTCTCAGTAATATAAAGAATAAGAAATTTTCTTGGAATTTTAGAGTACATTAATTTGTGTATCTTTAAAGTATGTCATTGCTTTATGTGTGTGTGTGTGTGTATTTTTTCAATTATATGATATTTACTTAAAGAAGAATTATTTAGCTTATTATTTTTTCACTAATATTGTTAGCTCCTTACACATATACACAGCAAAAGCTTTTGTTGAAAGCATAAGCACGTAAATAATATTTTTAAAAATAAATATCATAGAAAGATAAAAGAAAGTAGACGATCAATAGTGGAAATATTCCATGGATGAGAAGTTTCTTCCCCCTTGTCAATATAGGTGCTGCGATTGTCTTCGAGTTACCATTACGCTCTTTGATAGTGTCCTGCTTTATTAGTTAATTTATGATTTACAAGAACTAAAATTAAAGAAAATGCATACAGGTTATAGTTATAAAACATTTTATAAAACGCAAAAATACAAAACAAGCGGGAAAAATTCTACCTTACGACAGAATATAGATTGGCCACCCACGGCTTTTATCGTTGAGATTTTTTCAGCAAAGTCTAACTCGTCCAAAAAAAAAAAAAAAAAAAGAAAGAAAGAAAGAAAAAAAATTGTTAGCATAAGCCAGCTTTTCCACTTTAGAATTTAGTTAGCGCTCTAAGATTTTTTGTGAGGCTGGTGGAACATATTAGACACGAACACACCAAGTTTTAAAAAGATTAGGTGACTAGAAGTATTTTTAATAAATATAATAGTAAAAAGATGTGGCTAAAATGGGCTGAGACGTGGCGAGGTAGTTGTTGTTTACAAATGTGCTGGCTTAATGACACCCTTTAAACTGCTTTTAATGGTTCAAGGCATTTTAGCACTTAATAGATAACCTAAAAAAGGTAATGAAAAGTTCTATGATAGCAGCTTTTATGATGGATACAGCTAAGAGAAGTTGATTAACAAATGATGAGTTAGCATTAATTGACGGGATCTTGGAAAGCGGTGGGGGGAAGGGGGGAGCTATCTAAAACACAAGTGCTCTACGAGACCCGATTTAAAATTAATCCTCACTTGCAATTGAGAGATGGGACTTTAAAAGGGATCCCCCTTTCCACCCCTCTGACGGGCCATCCAAGAGAGATACGTAAATGCCGAGGGCGCCAAAAGAAACGGGCGGTGGGGGGATAACCTTTAGGCGGTTTACAGCTAATTTTGGTGAAATTTTGGAGCTGTCCGGCCCATAGGAACAGAGAAAAATGGAAAAAACTAAAATAAATATGAGGAATTGAAAAAAATAAATAAGAAAAGTGCTCCTGGCAGTAGACGAGAGAGAAGGAGGGGGAGAGTAGAACCAGACAAAAGTGCTTGATGAGATCAAACTTTTGATATGGTACAGGACGGGATTTGAACACATTGAATGTCTCTCCCGTGGGGGGTAACTCCGGTCCTATGGGAGATAGGGCCTCGGGACCCTCTTAGAAATGTCGGCCTCGACGATTTTAACTTCGTTGGATCCTTTAGAAGAGGCCTACGTCCTCTGTAGGGCTTAAAGGGGCTGAGAAAGATGGGAAAAACTAAAATTTAAAAAGAGTTGAAACAGAGAACTATTTTTCTTAAGAGAGGGATGGGGGGAGTGAGAGGCGATAGTAGGACCAGACCATAGTGCTTGACGAGACCTATCGATTGATATGTTACATGAAGGGATTTACATGGGGTTTACATTTGGGGGGAGCACCAAAAAGGTCTTACTGAACCTTTCCCATGATTATGTCAAGGTTGGAGTTACGATTTCGTCAAGATCATCGCAAAGCTTATATTGGCATCCTATATACGCATATATATATTTCCAAACACTCCAAACGTGCCATATACGTCATTATACACATATTATTTATGTTTTATATGTTGTATATACATCATATACATCTGTCATATATATATACATAATATATGCATTATATATGGCTATAACTTGGCCACATACGTACAGAAATGTTATATATATATATATATATATATATATATATATATATATCATATATTATTATAATGACATATATGCTTTATAATTTGGCGATAAATTTTGGCCGCTTGGCAGTTCATCCTTGGAAGTCGCTATAACACGAAAGTACCAAATATACAATATATTAATGAAAACAGAAACAAAAATATTTCATGCTTGGTGGCTGCTATAACACGAAAGTACCAAATTTCTTTTTTATTTTTCATATCTGATAATTTGCATCTGTCCTTTTTTGTAATTTTAACATTTTTGTAACGATTTTATGCATTTCTATTGCTTATTCAAAGAAAAAGTCTTCTAAAGTTACAGAATTTCGTTTAAAACGGTTAAAATAGTAAAATGCGAACATCGTTTGGTCCATTCTCGACCGAAAGCAACTACCGTTATCATTATCTCTTTTACGCGTGAAGGTTTCGTTATGGTACTTCATTGTGAAGTTTGGTAATTTTTGAAATTCATTATTTGAAAAACGGCATAATAATTCGATTTGAAATTTATATCAAGAAAAAAAAAACAATTTTTTTCCTTTCTAACGCAGTTTGTCTAACAATTTTGTGACAAATACTTTTTGAGCTATTAATTTTTTCAGTAACTTTAAATGTTTCATTTTCCGAGATTAACCTGTGGCAACGATGGATTGCTGTGACTTTTCATAAACATGAAAAATGATAGAGATTGAAAGAATAAGCCTCCCTGTGGGTGGCTAACAAATTATATTTCAGCGGTCGTGCTAACACAACGAAAGCCGCTGCTAGACTAAATTAATGTGCTCTGCCGAAGCCATTTTCGTGACTGACCTTTGTGCTGCACTTACATCATCCGATGACGGCTGCACAAGAACCACTAACTATATTGGTGAACTATTTTGTTCAATGTTCTTCTAAATACGACATCTCCCATGTAGCTATCATAAATATTTTTAATGTTATTAAATTTTTCGTGATCAACACTTATCGTGAGATTCGCAAATTCGATGTGGTACACATGTTTGGTATGTAATACGTATTTTACGTGAAAAATTCTGAATAACTTCAATTACCTTTTTATTCAATCACCACTTTACTGGAAATACGAACTCGGAAGTTCAAACTATGACCTCCAGGCGTTGCGTATCATTTTACCGTTACTCCATAATCACAAATTTACAACTTTAGATCGATTATTATGATGCACGAGAATATTAAAGGCTGTATTAATTCTCTGAAATTACAAATGCCAAAATTGATAACGCATTTAAATATTTTATATTATCTGTAACAGATCTCTGTATGATAAAATGATTTTTTAAGAAAATATTTTATAACCAAGTATACATTCAAGTTTCGTAAGGAATTGAGTAATTTTAATAATATTGTGGAAGATAAATTATTCAGATATTTTATAAATAACTGAAAAAAAAATTAAGATGCATTTAAAAAAAAAAAGCTATTTGCTAAGATTCTACTTTAGATATTTCTTTCTAAAAATTTTCATTACTATCGAAATACGGGCTATGAAGAATTACTTACTTTTGAATACCATTTTCCAACAGTAAATTTTTAATATTTACCTTTTATATAGCATAATTCTAAGATTAAGTAAGGCAAATATTACAATTCAAAAATGTTGAAACAAGCACATTTATTCACCCTGGAAATAAGTTTTGAAAACATTAATATACAGTAATCAAGCAGGCAAACAGATATTGGCTTCCTAAAAATGTTTAAATAAGCATATCGAAAAATTTTTTAAATGAAAAATAATTATGAAAATTACAACCTGCATGCATAAGAAACGAATTATCAGTTTATTGAATGCCAATTTTTGAAGTTAAGCAGCATGAAAATCGTTTTAAATATATTGTACTGTAATATTTTTCCGGTTTTTAAAAGGTTATTTTAAAAAAGTACTTAAAGTGTTATAATGTAACCATTTCAATGCTTTACAGTAACGCCTAATTCCAATTCCTTTCCTTTAAAATTTAATCCCCCTGTTTCGAATCCGTCAAACCAAAACGAAATAGAATTTTACTCTGAGACAACAAATTCCTTGTCCACAATTCCTACTTTATCCTCAATGCAATTTCTGCAAACCCATGACTCACGTTAATCAGCTCTGATTTAATTTCGTCCTTGTCCGGCCTGTAACAACGTCAAGTACATGCTTTGGAATGCATTAGTGATGGATTTACAGAAGATATCCGCTAAAGGCTGTAATTAAATTCCTAGCTTGTATGCTTCGTTTTATTAAGCGATAAAAGAGTGCACATCTCTTCCGCAAATAGGCAATGATGAAACGGAAACCTGTTTAATAATGAAAAAAAGTATGTTTTAGATTGACACGATTGTGACATTGAGGTAATTTGAAGAGAGTGGAATGATGTTACAAAATTTGTTCTACTTTGTCTTAATAAGCGAGGTAAAAGGAACATCTTTTCAAACAATGATGGAATTTTGAATCTATTAAACAGCGGAAGAGATTTGCCGTAATCTAGAAAATATGTTGCGAGACAGTAATATTAAATTGCAAAATAACAACATGTGGTCCATTTTTTGATATGGTATTTTTATAAGATTACTTAATTTGGTATGAAATGGAATTATTAATTAACTATAAAATAAAAGTTTCTACCTTATTTAATCTTTTAAATTTGCGTATCATGCACATATAAATATAGAAGTTACAGATGGATTTTGACACAAAGCATTTACTAAAATCTGTAATTAATTTTCTAGCCGAAATGCATGGCTGCTATTCCTAAATTATGTTCGTTTGGCTAAGCAATAAAAAAGTACATACCTAAAAAATGCAAGGATGAAATAGATAACTGTTTATCAGTAAGAATTATGTCTTGGATTGTCACGTTATTGAGAAATTGTGGTAATGGAAAAATTATTGATTGATGGTACAAAATTTATATTACTTTATTTTAATAAGAGACGTAAAAGGGACATATAACAAAAGTTTAATAACTGCAATCGATTAAATAGCGGGAGATTTCTACCGTATTCTAAAAAGTATATGATAAAACAATTATGAAAAAGAGTATATGATAAAAAACGGAGGCTGTATTTTTCACGCCTATCAATCAGCGGATCCGTTCGGGATACGGAAAAATATACTCTTACATTTCGTACTTTTATGTTTTTTAACGTCGAAAAAATATTGTTGTTAACCCTTTGAAACAAAAATCAAAAAGGGTCGTTTTCGCTGTAGACTGTTTCTGCTTGTTCTAACGTTCACCTAGGGTTTAATTTGAGAGGTACTGATTAACAAAAATACCTTTTTAAATCGGAGACCGTCTTCTCTTTGACGGTGCAATAGGTTTTCAAAAATACGAATATATAACCATTTCTGAAAAATTCGCGGCTTCAGGTCACTTTGTGTCTCCCGCTGATGCTCTTTTTCTACACTAAAAGTAACTAAACGTCGGTACTTAAACACAATCTTTCCACACCATCTCGGCAGACCGGATTTAGATCACTTATAAAAAATTTCTAAACGTTCGGACGTTAGAAGTGTTGGAAAAAAATAATAAAATCTGCAAAATGTTCAATAAAAACGCTGAAACGCGGGCTGCTTTGACGCGGCTTCACTCGGCCTCAGCTCTTGTTTTCGCAACTAAATATACATATTTCTTCACAAATATTTTACCACTGCTTGGAAACAGTTATATTTATAACCGATGAAAAATGCAGAGAGTTCGGCAGGTAAGAACTTTTTGTTATGTTAAAGGACTCGACGCGAAAAAAAAAGGGGGCGAGAAGAAAACATATTTAATTTTCAATTAGATATCAATATTTTTTCACGGGCTGCAATACCGTCATAATTATAACCCATAAAAATTTCAAAGAGTTCGGACAGCAAGAACTTAAAAAAATTTTTTTTTTTACTTCGATCCTAAGTGAAAAAACAAGAAAACATCTTCCTCTAAACGCCGTTACCACTAAATATCAATATTTGTTTGCGAATTTTTCATTTAAAATATAAAGTTATACAAAGTCGGGTTAAAGATATAAAATCCTACAAACTTGAGGTTTATTGAAAGTTACTATAATGGGCCAGTGTAACGCCGAGCGGTTCAGCTATTGAAATTATAAAATAACAAAATTGTTCAACTTTTGAATGTATAGTATTTTTAGAAGTTAGTTTAATTTGTATGAAATTGTATTATTAAGCTGTATTGCATTGGTGATTTATATAAGGTATTGGCTCAAGGTTGTAGTAATTAAACTCCCGATTTGTTTATTTCGTTTGAATAAACGTTAAAAAATGCCCATACCTTCCGCAACTAGACCATGATGAATCGGAAACATGTATTACCATAAAATTGTGTGTTTGGGATGAACACGATACTGACATTGAAGTAATTTGATAATAGATTTCAATAAAATGAAATGATGTTGGAAAATTTGGCGTGCATCGTCTTTATAAGCTATATAAAAGGATATCTTATCAAACAAAGAAGGATTCATTGACCTAATTCTGAATCGATTAAATAGCGGAATATATTTACCGTAATCTGGAAAGTATGTGGTGATGCAATAAAATTGTGTCAAATTACAAACTAACAACACGTTATTTACTTTGTAATATGGAATGTTTTTAAGTTTTCTAATTTAGTACGAAATGGAATTATTAGTTTACGTATCTAGTTTATCTTAATGTCTCATTGAACCTGTTAAATTTGTGTTCTATGTACATATAAATGTAAATCAATAAAATTAATAAATAGAAGGGATCTACTGTAATGGATTTACAGTAGATATCTTCTTAAGGGTGTAATTAAAATTTTAGCTATTGTTTTGAATTCTATTTATCAATAAAAAAATGTATATACAATAATTGTTAGTTGGGATAATATGAAAACTGTAGAGGGATGCAATTAAATTTGTACTGATTTGACTTAATAAGCAGCATAACAGAAAATCTTAGAAAACACTGAAATTTAAATTTACCCGCTGTCCCAACCGAATAGGAAAGACCGAGTGCTAATGGTCACGGGTCTAACGGAACAAGTGGATTGTCTCATAGAATGTATCAATTAAATGTTCAGGAATTTTTTCAGGAATAAATCGGTAATTTTAAAAGGTTTTACAAAGAAAGCACCGCTGTTTAAAATGGCATAATTTTTAACACATTTCATATATACATTTATTATTCTGGTGAAATGTTATGTGCCACAAATTTTCACATTCCTGAAACTAATACATATAATTGATTTCAAGGCAACAAAAACATATTCCAACGTTTTACAAATAAATATTGAACACCATTAGTCTTGTCAGCAAATATTTATGTACTCTTTAGGTGAAAAAAAATATCTAACCTTTACTTCACATTCAACAATGGCAACGGATGCATTTTTTATTCCAGTCCCAAGAGTTTTTCTCCAGCTTTTTATCTGACTTTAAATCACGGGAATCATTTACTCAAAAGGATATCATTGACATGAATTACGACTCGAGCCATAAATTTATTGAAAGGAAATGTACCTCGAAGAATGTGATAATTCTGCAAATAACTAAAAAATAGTTTTCAGCTACGTTATAAAACTGCATTTTCTCCAATAAAAACTTTTTTTTTATGCTTCCGCAATTGATGTTGCATGCGTCTCTGGCATTTAAAATTTAAACTAATTATTTTTCATTTACCCGAAAATATTTTTATTCGATAGTTTGGATTTTTGTTTTTAATTTTTACTTCAAACGTTCGAATTCCATGAGGAAATAATTACACCATCTTTAATAAGAAATTTTTACCAGAAAACGTAGTATCAGTGTAATTTTTTGTTTTAGTTGGATAGGATAAATATTTGTAGATTCTTTTTCTATCTATTTCATGATTTTAAATTTTAGTCCCCAGAGTTTTCTTCAGATTTCTGTCAGATTTTAAATCAATGGGAATCATTTACTCAAAACGATTTCATGTACAAGACTTACTACTTGAGCATTAAATTTAACGAAAGAAAAATCCCCCATCAGCATATGACAATGCTGCAAATAACTAAAAAATAGTTTTAAAAGTACTATAAAAAACTGTATTTTCTATAATAAAATCTTTTTATGCATCAAAAATCTCTTGAAACTTCAAATTTAAATAAAACATCTAATTTCAACTTGATAAAGGATTAAATTCAGTCTTTTTTCAAGGAAATGAAGCACTTAATGCTTTTCTTACGATAAACTAGTTTTAAAATCAAGGAAGAGTAATATTTCCTATTATTTGAGAAGAACTGGTATTTGAAGATTTCTTGATTTGTTTCTTAATTTCTATATTTTGAGTTCCAGTCCCACGATATATTCTCCAGATTTATATCAGATTTTATATGACGAGAATCATTTACATGAATTACGATTTGAACCAAAGGGAATGTATTTCGAAGAATGAGCTAAGAAATTCAATAACTAAAAAATAATTTTGAGAGTACGTTTTAAAGCCGCAATTTCTCAATAAAAACGTTTTTATGCTTCATTAATTATTGTTGTAAGAATTTTTCAGCATATCAAATTTAAGTTAATTGTTTACAAAATATTTAAATCACAGTAATTATTTATCTGAAAAGACTGTCCTTTACACGAATTACAACTCGAGTCGTAAACTTGTTGAAAATAATGTAAAGCAAAGAATCTGATAAATGTTAAGTAACTAGAGAATGTATTAAGCATAGTACTAAAAACGATTTTTCGAAAAATATTTATTTTTTATAAAAAAAATTCGATTTTAACTGTATAGTTATTTTTATAAGAAACAACACTACAAAAAAAAATCCGTATATATACGGCTGATTTTATGTGAAAATTCTGTTTTTTCACGGAAACTTTCTATTTTGAATAGAAATTGCAAGATTTCCGCAATGAACGGAAAATGTCCCTACATTCCTTACTCGTTGAATGTAAAAAAAATTCGAAATATTCCTTCTGAAACAGAGGCAAACGGAATTTTTGTTTCTAATTGAGAGAAAACGGAAAAAATCAGTTAAATTTTTGTAACTGATGTTTTGGCCTATAACCAAGCCGTTGAATGTGATCTGTTGACGTAGGGGACAAAGCATTCATCCACTAATGGCGAGTGCCGAAGGTTGAATAACGAAGGAAAGCACGGTGATAAAAACTTGGCGTAATAATGCTCAATGGAAATACCTATTTCGTATAAATATGTATGAGTATATACCATTATTATTTAGATTATCATTTTTTTTAATATTGAGCTATTGCTCACGGTTTTTCCGGTCTTGAATGGTGGGGAATTTCCATCTTAAAAACGGAAGACTACCAAAACAAAAAAATTGTGATCAAACGGAGCATAGACGGCAACTTTGCTGCCAGTACATTTTCACGAAATTTTTTTACAGTGTACTAAGAGTACAAGAATGCACACTTTTAATTATTTATAAGTTTTCTGAAACGATATTTGAATATGATGGAGAACTGAAAATATTCTTTAAGAAAAAATTAATAAATGAATGAATGAAAATCGTTTTTTATTGTTTCATCTCCAAAAAAATGGCTTAAAAAGCTCCTTTTTCTTTGAAGGTAATATATATTGGATTGCACGGAAAGTTCGTGCAGATAGGGAAAACCAATTTTTACCGGAAAATTCTGCCCGTTAATTATTAGGCATTAAATATCGGAATCAATGTCTATAATTAAATGATAGAATTTCCCGGTACGAATTGATTTTCCCAACAGGCACGAACTTTCCGGACACCCCAATATTTAAGTATATTTTTATTTTTTGAATAAGATTATAACCGTGATTTTTATATGAATAGAACTGAATTCAAATTCTTGCGGTCTTTACCAATTATTATCTTTAGTTAAAGTATTTTACCATCAATTCCTATAAACTGAAAATCTCTCTGTTTTTGCATCTGAATTTAACAGAACAGTAATCAATTTTATTTTGAACGCTTGTTACACTAAAATGTAGGATGAAATCTTAAAATGTCAAAAAGAAAAATTGGTGCTATTAATGATCCTATGATGTTAATTTATCCAATTATCATATTTACTTAAAGTATTTCACCATCACCTCTTTTAAACTGAAAATCTCTCTGTTTTTGCATCTGAATTTAACAGAACACTAATCAACTTTATTTTGAACGATAGTTACACCAAAATGAAGTATGAAATCTTAATATGTCAAAAAAATGGTGCTGTTACGTGACTGGCAGTCTGGTACTATTAAATGAGAGACTAAACCATTAGGCGCCATTGCTCCCATTTTGGGAACATTATTTTAGTTTTTTTTTTCTAAAGTGAGTATTTTATATATTGTCAAAAATGCTCATGTTATTTTCATTTTGAATATATGAAATAACTTTTGTGATTAGTGTTCTGTTAAATTCGGATGCAAAAACAGAGATTTTCAGTTTATAAGAGGTGATGGTAAAATACTTCAAATAAATGAAAAGGTAAATCCGTCGGATATAAGTTTGCCACTTATTAATTTTGTCAAAAACACACACTGTAAATATTTTTTGTATATATATATATATATATATATATATATATATGTGCGTTTTGGTGTGAATTTGCTGTCTTTTAACGGAAACTTTCTGGTTTGAGTGAAAATCGTAATTTTTTTCAAAATAAACGGAAATTAAAATTTTTGTCCTCACACGTTGAATGTTAAAAACGGAAATATTTCTTACAGGACAATTGAATCGTAAGATAGCGGAAATTTACCAGGATCGCGACAGCACGTTTGTTCTTTCATTTTGCTCAGAAAGTATAACTGACTAAAGTAATGGCTAGAGCACATGGCTACAGTTGGTGAGTACCCACGTTCGACCCCGGTGGAAGGCAAAACGTTAGAAACTCGTTGGCGCTCAAAATTCCTGTCTTGAATAACGGAGAACGGAGAAAAATGAAAAGGAAGTTTTGTAAAAAGACGAGGAATGGGCGACAAATTTTTTGCTAGTACGTTTTCCATTTTTGACTGATTTGTTTTTCTTTTTTTTTACAGTGCAGTTTGTCTTATTCGAAGCTGAAGTAGAGTTTTTATTCAGAACTTTAAAGATAATGAAAGCATAGTAACAAAATTTGCAACCGATTTTCATTGATTTTTGTAATCGTATTTTACATACGTCTCAAGAATTTAATCGGGAAGTTTTGCTTCATTATTATTTTTACTTTTTTTACACCACATCTAATGATTAAGTAAAACAAACAAAAATCGCCTATCGAAAATCTCCATAAAGAAACATTTCAGGAAATAAGTTTTATTTCCTTCTCCTTACAAGACAATCTCATCGAATTTTGATGGATAGCATCTGAATATATTACCATGTAACAACTGAAGAATCTTGTACTATAGATGTTCTATACGCTGAAGTAAATAAAACAGAAACAAATGAACATAACTCTACAATAACATTTTGATCATAACAGTGAACATTATATACATTGTGGAAATGTTTCAAAATAGAACAATTTCCCAAAAAGTTTAAGAATGACAAACTTACATTTGAAAAGCATAAACCAGAATATTTTGAGTCTTTGTATTTCTTTCGTATAGAATATAATACATTCTGTGTCAACATTTATAAGATATTTATAGCACTCATCTACAGACCTATGTATAGAAATAGATAGTAAATTTTTGATTAACTGCAAAATTAAAACTTTTTAAAGACTATGTAATGAATTTTAAAATAAGCTGCAGTGATGTTTCTTTATTATCAAAAGCAATAATTATTAGGCATATTTATAATAAATATATCCATATTTACAAGTAATTCTTTTTTTACATTGAAATAGTTATTTAATTTATTTTCATGCGTACAACGAGAGGCTAGATTTGATTATTTTGAACATACCACTCCTGTTTATACCTGAACTAATGAATGTCAAGAACTACTTTTAAAAACTTGTAAAACGTACTTCCAATGATACCATCTAAATTTGTCATGGGAAAACAGTGACCGTTCCCTACTAATTCTCTAAACAATTGTATAAAATGATATAGTTACAAACAGATTTGAAAAAGTGTGTCTACTATAATGATATGCAGTCTACATAAGAAAAATTGTACCGATTTTTTTTTTCAAATGGTAGCACACACTTTTGATACTATATTCGTGTTCCTTGGATCGAATCAGCCTACAAAAATATGTATTCTGAGCATTTTATTTAATTCGTCATAAAATTAGAAGGGGTCAAAATTTGAGCATGCTAATGCTAAATCCACGTGACAAGGTTAAATTTATAATCTTCGCAAAATATCATCCGATGGAAATTTTTGTCTTTTAATGAGATACATTAAATCGAACCAAATATAATTTTTTTTATGTAAAAACATATTTTAAATTTCAAAAATCATTAATAAATTCATATTAAAAAAATTAAGGATTAAGACCTACAATAATTTATGCATAAAAAGAAGAAATATCGCCCAAAATATAGATCAACTAATTTACAGCTCATTACTATCATTAGGTTTTAAGATACAGAGAAATTGTACTTTACTGCGGGCTAAGAAAACCGTCTCCTCTAGTTTTTTTTTCCACTCCAGAAAAAAATTCTTAGATTATATTTGAAACATGTATAACACTGTAAATATAGTTTTTTGCATATTTAGATCTTAAATTTTTTTCCGGTGACTAAATAACGGATTCTTATACATTTGGCCTCTAAACATCTTAATTGTTTTCTTCTAAATATATACGGATAAACCCCTAACACATTTTCAGCTCTAAGAAATAAGAAAAATTGCTTAAACCATATGTTTTTATTATTTGTTTTTAATCATAGGGACTTAACTAAAGTGTCAAGAGCGGGTGTCAACATTTTGAAAATGAAAATTGGTATAGATTATAATATGTAGACGACTCCCGAAGAATAACTTATGAGACACCCTGTAGGAAAATTTAGTTCATGCATTTTTTCGTAAATCTTTATAGAAGAGGTCAAATTTTGAAGATACTCTTGTTTAATCTTCGTGCTAAAGTTTAATTTATATTTTTAAAAATAAATAAATAAATAAATAAATAATATATATATATCACATTGAAACGAATTTTTTAATGAAGTACAGTGATTGAACCCAAATATATTCCACATTTTATTTTATTGAAAAACAAATTTTTAATTATGAAAATTACTAATAAATTCTTAATAAAAAATAATGAATTCTCGCATCCAGCAATTTTCGCATTAAAAGAATGAGTGTCATCCAAAACATGGCTATCTGGTTTTATAGATCATTCCTATCATTATTTTTATATATAAGGGGATTTTAGATTTCGACGGTCTGAGGAAGGTATCTTTTGTTGTCATTGGCATCCCCAGCAAAGAAAATCTGAGGCTTTTACACCAAAATATTACGGAATTTTACTTCTTTAAATGTGATTTTTTTTAAATTTCTGTATAATTTTTGTGCTAAGTAATTCAATGTTCCACGCATTTTTCCTTGTAATATCATCATTTTATTTCTCTAAATTTATGGATAAACGCCTAACGCATTTTGTTTTAAAATTTAATGGAGATTTACAGAAAGTAAATATACGACTTTTTAGAAGTTGATTTGATCCGAAGAACGGAAATATAGTATCAAAAGTAGGTGTAACCATTTCAAAAAGCAAAGTTGGTACATTTTTTAATCCATAGACGACGCCTATTTCAAATACTGAATTTATTTTTTTCTAAAAGAAGACACGATTATCAGTCGAATTTTACCTTTGGCATCCTTTTGCGATAATTTGGTAATAAAATAGTATAGGGGTACAGTTTTTACATTCAAGATCAATGCGAAACGTATATCGAACAAATCGAATTACACGTGGCCAGTGTATACGTGATAAATAAATTCTTCAGTGTTGCCATCTTAAATAAATATCATATAACAGTGTAGATATTTATAGAACTTGCATTCTAAATATAGAGTCCGGTTCGTTATATCCAATAATGTAACGAGGAAATAGTGGTATTAAAAGTTGCAGACTACAAAAGATGCACAAAAGTATTTCCGTGGAGTGAAACGTAACAGAAAATAAAACTACATAATGAAATCTTCATTCTTTTATATATAACTTCTTATCCAGTAAAGGCAGGAAATAAAACCATTGAAGCCATTGTGAAAGTTCGAAGGAAGCAATATTTTTTCAGTAAAGAGATAGCAAGAAAGGAATTTAATTTCTATCTTTTGCTGACATCGGAACAACCTGATCAAATTCTGATGGGTGACATTCAAGTATGCTCTAGCGTAAAAATTGGAGATTATTGTTTAACTAATTTAATGCATCGGTATAATTTAATATATTAATACACATGATTTTTTGTAATTCACGGATGAAATAAAAAAAGAAGAAAAGCAAGAGGTCTAGAAAGAGAAACTTCTTCGATAATTTGAAAATTTTAATACAAACATTAGTAACAACCACATTAAGAATTAGTACATAAATGTAAATAGTAAAATGTAATAAAATATTTTTCCCCTTTCCTTATGCGTTCGCAGATTTAGAATCTCATCAAAAACAACTCGTTGTAAATGATCCCGCTAAGCCACAAACCTAAAACGTCAGTCACAAAAAGAAGTGATATCACATACAAAGAAGCGATATAGAAGTGTATACTCCGAGTCCCGTGTAAAAATCTATCACTACTCATAATGTTTCCAAAGGACTCGGAGTGAGGTATAGTATGTGAAAACTGCTTGGCGACCTGCAGGCTTTTATACGATATGCAGTATATCAATTTTGAAAATCGAAAAAAATAAATTTTTAATTTTTGTTACATCATTTTTTAAATATTTTTGTATGCGAAAGAACTGACAGAACGGTATTTCCCCCAGATCTATGCGATTCCGCTTACGCTAGAATTACTGCAATATATCTCAATTTAGTTAACGTTTATTATAAGGTACAATGTTATTAATATGCGTATGATCTTATATATACATATATATATATATATTACAAACTCAAAATCTTTACATGTTTACTTAAAAAATCCTCTTTGTAAGAGTGATGTTTCTAGTTTAAATAATGGTAAATAAAATCAACAAATTGATTTTTCAAGCTCATAAATAAGAAAGGACATGCAAACACAGAAGCTTCAACTTTTTACAATTTTATGGGAGCAAAATAAATAAATTAAATTAAATTAAATTAAATTAAATTAAATTAAATTAAATTAAAATAATATAGTCATATGTAATTGCAGGGAACGCAAACATTATAAAAGCCTGCAGGTCGCCAAGCATTTTTCACATACTGTACCTCACTCCGAGTCCTTTGGAAACATTATGAGTGGTGATAGATTTTTACACGGAACTCGGAGAATGCACTTCTATATCGCTTCTTTTTATGTGATATCACTTCTTTTTGTGACTGACGTTTTAGGTTTGTGACTTGGCGGGATCATTTACAACTAGTTGTTTTTGATGAGATATCACTCCTTTTTGTAAGGTATTTAATTTCAATTATACGGATTCCATTTTTATTCAGAAAAGAAAAGATAAAAGGGGCAAAAAAAAATAATAGTGATGCTATAAACAGAATTATATAATTTATTGAGTGATTTATTCCAATGTACATGTCGCTACCATAACAAGTGGGAAACTTTTATATTAATTTCCTTACATTGTATTCATCAGATTATTTATGACATATTTATTTTTCTTTTTCTTTTGTTTATATCACTCTTCCGTTTATATACATTCAAAAACAAAAAATTACACAATTTTACAGTAGTTTACAAACTAATTAAAATACTACAGTTTCAGAAAAATGTGGAAAAATAAGAAGCACTTTTTTACGGTCAACTACAACGATAAGTTTATGGAGCATACTTTACCGAGAATAATCAACATTTTTTTTCCTACGAACCTATTTCTATTAGTATAAAAATTTACAGGGATTTTTATACTAACATATTAAATATATTATTTTTGAAAATTACTGAGCACCTTAGAAGTTTTTTATTTGTTTAAATTTTTTAACTCAACGTTTCGAGAATTTGCAAAATATAAAATTCGCAACGTTTGCAGAAGTATAAAAACTATTAAAGTGATTTCTGTTCATATAGTCTGTTCATTCCAATTCGGTGATCCTAAAATATAGGTCCCCAATCTCCGGCAGTCCATGAATTAATTAGGACATATGTATGCAACTGTTAAAATGTTCTCAAAGTTGACAATAGAGGCAATAAGTATAGCTTGGCAAATATGAAACACGGCATTGCTTCATCATGGCTTTGTTTTGAGAGGAGTTCGTTCTCCGAACATAAAAATCTCACGCGAAAGTGTTCGTTAACCGATTTGTTCGTAAACCGAACAGTGCGCTACCGATCACCTATTGTATACGAAATTTAGCATTTTAAGTTCGTCATAGCCGGAGATTCGATGAACGGCAAATATTTAAACGCAAAACTTGTAATTTTGGGGTATCAACATTTTTACATTCTATTACTCAGCGCATGAACGTAAAGTTGGAATTTTGTAATCGCTATTTCAATCAATTCCTAATACGCTAGAATTATATATTTATAAATAAACACAGTTTTTTTAATCGATGAAAATACTATATATTACTAGATTTAGAGCTTAACATCGACGAGATTTCAGACGGACAAAATGATCTTATATTAAATTTTAAAGCAAGATAATGAAACCTTACAGAGATTGAAACAGTGTAAAATCATTAAAATACATCTCACTCAGTAAATATGCATCGGTTGTAGTGTAATCAAGATCTTCTAAGAGACTCTGTAAACGAAACGTATATGCTTCAATGCCGCTTTACAATAGAGAGGATGTAGTAACATATTTGAATATCTTGTGTATATAGCGAATTTGACAAAAGTCATGCAAGTTACTATTGTTTTTCCTCTGTGTTAAGTACAGGAATCATGTACTTCAACGTAAAAATTTGCTAATTACATAACTTTTGAGTCCTATTAAAAAATCTTTTGAGTTACCCTGTAAACGAACAGTAAATTCTACACTTCTGTTTTACAATAGGAAACTAACTTAGGTAGTTCGTAGTAACATATTTTAACATCATGCGCATACGTTCTTTTTGAAAAAAGTTAGACCATTTAATATTTTGTTTGCTTCATCTTAAGTATAGGAATAAATCAATTTAAAGTGGTGTACATAAAAAACTAATTAATATTTTTACACGAAATATTAAACATTTGAACTACTTATAAAAACAATTCAAATGCTGCAAACCGCGTAAAAATCGGATAATTACACAACTCTTTAGCCCTATATCAAAAGATCTTTTGTGAGACCCTGTAAACGAACCTTAAATGTTAAGATTTTTTATAATAGGAAGCTTACTTGGGTCGAGTGTAATAACATATCTTAATATCATGTGTATACGACCATTCCTAAAGGAGTTGGGTCATTTATTATTTTTTTGCTTTATGTTAAGTATAGGAATCAATAACTTTAAACTGATATAAATCAAAAACTAATTAATATTTTTACATGAAACTTACAAAGGTTTGAACTACTCATAAAAACAATTCAAATAACGTAAACCGCGTAAAAATCCGATAGTTACACATTGCTGTAGCCCTGTCAACAGTTTTTTGCTCTATGTTAAGTATAGGAATCAATAACTTTAAACTGATATAAATCAAAAACTAATTAATATTTTTACATGAAACTTACAAGGTCCGAACTACTCATAAAAACGATTCAAATAACGTAAACCGCGTAAAAATCCGATAATTACACATTGCTGTAGCTCTGTCAACAGTTTTTGGTCTGAACAAGATTTAAAAGTGCAAAAAACAGCACTTTTAAAATCGCATTTACTGAAAAACTATTCGTCGGATTTTGCTTTACTTTTGAATTCTTAGTCCCGTGGACTTCCATAGAATCAAGAATTTTGTTTCTATCATAAATAGAACGCGAGATATAGATGTGTCAAAAACCCGTTTTGTCCCGTCCGCAAAATATAAACTAGACAGAGTTAAAAAAAAAAAAAATGTAAAATCGTTTGGCATCCATTGGCCGAAATTCTTTTCATTTACGGTTCAATGCATTGCTGTTTCTTATACTTGGCGAGAAACTCTGTCGAGTTTCTATGATAATCGTATATTTTACGGACAAATATTTATTCGTCATTGTTCAATTGCAAGCGCATTCGTCATTGCATTGCCATATAATATATGTTACTAACAAAACATAATATTCAATAATAACGTAAATGCACATATCATTTAGAGCGTACTAGAGTAGATCAACGGCAGCTTTATGTAAAATAAAACATATTATTAAACCTAGCCTTATGTATATCTAGCCTCATGGCCATGTATCAGGCCATAAGTCATATTTGTATGTCATATTTTTAATGTTTAAAAACAAGCCCATGATGCATTTTTATAAAACGACTTAAAAAAATCTGATTGACTAAATCTCTAACAATTAACTGTTCATAAACTGTTTGTAAAAATTCTGTCTTTATGTTGGTGGAGAGGGTTATTTTCTATAGTGTTTTCAAAAACGAATTTTTTGGCAAATTTTTACAGATTTCTTGAAAAGATAAGTTTTTAATTTAAAATATTATTTCTTTAATAATATTCTTCGTTTCGCGTTAAACTGCCATTTCTATACTCTATTACACTCTAAAAATTTTTTTAGATACGCTTAACCCTTCTTTGCATGAGTTTTTCTTTTAAAATTGTGTTTTTTTTTATACATATATTAAATATTAGACACCAGAAATTTTAAGATAGATTTTTAACTTTGTTCAGCAACATAGTTCACGGGAAATTTACTGGATTAATATTTCTATATAAATATAGTGGTGACGAAGAAGTTGATTTATTTATTAAAAGTTAAATAAAAAGTGATGGAAATTTACACCACTATGCAATTAAGGGTTAAAACTTAAAAAAAGGAGTATTTTATTAATTTTTAGGTGTGGTCCGATTCTAGGTCACTATTTCTTAAACTGTAGCAATTATAGGCATGGGGGCTCACTATATGTATTTTTATGTTTAATTTATTCGAATTAATTTTTTTTGTGTGTGGTTCTATGACTTTGTATATAATTAATTTAATTTTATGTTCATCAGAACAAATTGTTGACCAGTTGGCGCACTTTTGGAGCAGCAAAAGTGTAACTTCACCAAGGTATCAGATATGTGAGCGTTCAAAGAAGAGGGTAACAGCTTAGCTAGTTATATTTCAAAGTTGATTGGTTGGTTGGTTGCTTAAACTTTTATAGAGTTTTAAATTAAATGGCTATACCTATTAACTTGTATTAATTTTTCGCTGCATTAAAACTTTTTTTCCACAAATTTTAAAATTTGATTTATTTATGTTCTAATTATGTTAAAAAAATATCAGAATATTTAATAGTTAATCAGTTTTTTCTGTTGCAAGTAATCAAAATTTAAATCAAATTTAAAAATAAGAGTTTTCTGTAATTCGTTCTTCTGTAGGTACAGATAAAAATTCAAATCAACACAAGTAGAAAACATCAAAATGTCGACGTTATTTGATCCTTAAAATGCCATGTTTTGTAAAAAACCATATATTTCTTTAAAAGAATATAAATCATTCTAATAGTTAAATTAACCATTTAAAGCAGTTTTTTAAAAGAGCCGTTTCAACATTCATGAAGATCATGTGTAGGAAAGTACTATGCGTTCTACGACAAACTTCATTTATACCAAAATTTTCTTACAGAAATAGTTTCAAAAAGGAAAAAAAGAAAAGAAAAGAAACGTTTTGCTTTGCTTTTCCCCATCCTCCCCGTAATTAAATGATTGACGACCTAATTATCATTACTGCAAAGAAACAAATAGGGCAGAAAATGTAAGTTAAATAATTTTAAAGACTGTTCGGAACCGTTCGGAGACTGTAAAAAGTAGCAGAAATTTTGGTAGGGAGGAAATAGCAAGTTAGATACTTATTTAATTTTTGTTACCTCAAAGTAAGAAATAGGACAGAACATGTAATATAATTTAAATATTTATGACTTTGTGTGCTGGAGAACGCAAACGGGTAGGAGATTTTTTTTTCCAAAGGAGGGGGTTGAGAGCTTTGAAGGAACTTTTTTTATGATTCCGTACTTAAAAAGTAAAAACGAAATCATTATAAGATCACTCCTGTGTCTGTCCGTCCGTCTGTCACCACGCTTTTTCTCGTAAACTATCGGACGTGGAAAGTTCAATCTTAGAAAAGTCATAAAGCCTTTTTATCCACATATTTTCAGATTATTAGCGATTCACAAATATGTCTAGGGAAAATTTAGAGGGCTAATTAAGTTACTTGAAAAAAAAATATATTTGTGTATCATTTGGGGTATCGTAAGAAATATCTCGTAATATGGAACTCAAAATTATATTTGTTTTAATTTTAGATATTATATTTTCAGAGATATCGCCGAAAATGCACTGCAAAAAATTGGCTCTCCCTCTATTTCCGAATCTACTGAAACTAAAATTATAAAAATATTAGGGTGGTATGAATTTATTTAAACATTGCAAGAAAACTATAGCGATTTTCCTAGGTAACATAGTTTTTGAGAAAACACATTTTTCTGCCTTTTACAAACTTTAAATTTCCGGCGGTCTGCGGGAGCGTTGACGGGCACTCGAGGTATTTTATCAACTCAGAATCATCCAAGGATATTTGATAATGATTTTCGAAAAACATTGTCGGTAATTAGCTGATATATTAATTCACTTACTTGAAAAAAACTTTATTTTTATATATCGTGTAGAATATCGTTCGAAAGATCTTGTAACATCGAACTCAAAAATATATATGTTTTAATTTTAGGTATAATATTTTAAGAGATATCGTCGAAAGTATACTGTAAAAGTATGTCCCCCACCCCCTATTATTTCCGAATCTACTGAAACTAAAATTATGAAAAAATTGGGGGTAGTATAAGTTTATTAATTAATAAATACTAATTAATACATTTACTGTTCGAAACCCTTTGAGCTTGAGTTATAGTCGTACCAGACCGATTATTTAAGTTGAAAGCTGCTGAAAAACAGAAGATTATCTCTCTGAAAATTAAAAAAAATATGAATAGACAAAACCAAGAAAAACTTAGAGTAAAAATTTCGCCCTTCGACGAAAAAAAGCTTTCTCTAATGACTATTAATCTCTTTGATAGAAATTGAAATATTTCAGGTTTTTCCTCTACTATTTGTACGATTGCGGAATTAAACATGAAAAAAAAAAAACGCATTTTAAGAGATAGAAAAAGCAGAAAATTTGCAAAATTGAATGTAATATAACTCAGCACGTTTTGGTTGTAGAAGATGCGAATTTTTACCTTTTAACTTATTAGATAACGGTAAAGTGACACATATATAATTTCACCGAGGTTTCGATCTTGACCATTTAGAACTAAGTGGGGCGTGGATCTAGTGAGCAACATCAGAGATTAGCTGTGAATGGAAAACCAAAGTATCAAAACAAGACACGTGAAAAGCATTTTACTATATATAATTTTAGTCAAAGTGTCAAAAATATTTAACATTCCACATTAAATTTGATTTTTGGTTTCAAAGAAGCAGAATCTTCTCTGCGCCGTCAACTTCCATTCGATCTAAAGCTACGACATGAAGCTAGAAAGCAGTTATTGTTTTCTTAGCACTAGTACAAAAGCAACAATGTTTTTTTTTTTTTAAGATTAATTGAAAGTCATGACATTAACCGCACAATCTGAGTATCGAAAGTATACAATAGGACTGAAGGTAATAGTCAGCTGATAAGATTGATAGATTAAAATTTAGAGAAAAAGAAAAAAGATCAGTAGTGCAAATTTCTTTTATTTTGTGTTGCAGCAAATATCTCAGTAGTATCTCCTGCAGTATGCAACTTTATTTTTATCCTTTTCTCTATCTTCTGTACTTCTTATGGAATTAAAATCATTAAAGCTATTCTGAAAGATAAGAAAAAAACTTTTCTTAGAATAGAAACACCAAGAAAAAAATAATTTCAATTTTTGCGGTAACATAGAAACGACATGCTTCATAAAACCTTGGTTTATGTCATTCTAACAAACTTTACTCTAGATAAGTGTAAGTTCTCTAGATAATTTCTTTTATGCATGTTAATCTCATGGTAGGCTGTATTGTAAAACAACTTTCAGAAAATTGTGCATATTTTGTTTTTACTGCTTTATTACAAACTTTTTGATCCACCAAAGTTTTACCTTAGATTAAAATGACATTAAAAAAGTATTTATGCTATATGAACACTGAGAAGAAAATATTCTGGTATGATTGCTTTCAATAGTACAACTTACAAGAACGAAAAATCATGCATCAGGCATAGATTATCAAATACGTTCCAACACTCTCAGAAAATTTTAAAGAAATTTCATTTTAATTTTACAATGAAATGATATATCTAAATAAACAAGGTCAAGGTCAAACAGGCGGGGAGGTCTACCTTTCTGCTTAAGCTCAACTAGCCCCGGGCAGCAGGTTTGTTTACCTAATTATACTGAACATTACTAAATTATACTTTGTGATATTGAGCAATAATTATATTAGGTAATTCTGAAAATACATATTCTGAAAATACAAGATTCCAAAAATACAAATTCTGAAAATACAATTTACCAATCCTACTTAGCAGTACTAAATACTAGTATGTGATACTGAGCAATAATACTACCATGTAATAATACTGTAATATCTTGAATAAATAATAATAATGGATAGTATCTATAAAAAACTGAACCTATCTATATCGAAATACTGTCTTAAATTTAAAAAAACAACGGATTCTATAGAAGGAATACCCTACAATTATTCCTGTTATAACAGACAATTTTTATCTCTAACTTGAAATTCCCTCTCAGGAGGTTTTACTGTATTAAATAAACACAATTCATACAGTGAAATATGTGAAAGCAGATTTTTTTTATCTAAATAAACAATTTAAAAAACACATATCGCCGTAGAAATCTATTTTCTGCAATTCTTGTGTCTATGTCCGATAAGGTGCACAAATTTTTTTCGCGTGGCCTTGTGTATGATCTACAGGATTTATACACACCATGTAATACCCTAAAAATTAGCTAAGTTTAAAAATTCACACCACCGCTGAAAACGCACTTCCAGCAATTATCGATCATAGTCTGTCTTGTAACCATAATAATGCAAGCATAATTAATTTGATAATCCAAGCAGTTGATGATCCAAGCATTTGATAATCCAAGCATATTTAGGCGAGTTAGTGTACGGACCGGCAGACAATAAAACCTATGTCATAAATACTTTTCAACTAATGTAGGAAAGTTTTAAAAATTATGGTTGTAGCTAAAAGTACCGATGACAAATACTATAAACAACAATTAAGCACTCTTTTTCTTTGTATAACAACATAATAATTTCTGTATTTTTGGAATTAACTTCTTAACCAATAAAAGCAGGAAATAAAATCATTCAATTCATTGTAAAAATTTGAAAGAAGGAATCTTTATTTCAGTAAAGGAATGTACAGAAATACATTTAATTTTGATTTATTGCGACATCGGAAATTCCCTATCAAATTTTGATGACTGTATTCATAAAAACGCCCATATCTAGCAGAAACTCGTTCTATTAATTTAATATGTCTACTAATTCAAATAAATATTAAAGAGTTTTTATGAAATTTAATGCATGAAATGTTTTGAAAAAATTAAGTTTTTTTTACAAAATAAATATTTTATTGAATTTTTACATATTAGGAAAATTTGCTTTGTCAGAAACCACTTAAAAAATAAAAAACACAACTGTAAACATTCAAATACGTAATTAAAATGTCATACTTAATAATTATCTATGCTTTGTTTAATTTCACTAGCATTATGGAGTTTTTACATATATATTAATCTGCTATTTTTTTTTTACAATAGTTCAAGTCAAATGCGCATGCTGCAATCTTAAATTTGAAATGTTATTGCAACATAACAAATATTACTATAAAAGCATATTAAAGAATAACTCTTTCAGTAACATTCATTAGTGCTAGCTTCTAAATATTTTATAACCATATGGTCAAAGCATAAAGATTTTAAGTTTGTAAAAAGAATAAATAGGCATTCAATTTGTCCTGAATTAAATAGTATTTCAGTCTTGAAGTATTGAGCAAGAAATTTGCATTGTATTTTTTGGAGACATCGTAACTTTTTCCTGAAATTATGATGGATGATGTTGATGTTGATGAATTCACATCCATCTATATATACAATAACCTTTTAGGGAATAAAGTTTCTGTACATTCCTAATATGTTGAATTAATTCTTCAAATCTTAGTGTTGAAATTGAACTGTAAGAAGTAACATAAAAATCATTACAATTAAAGTACGCAATGGCCTATTAAGGTACATAAAATGTCTGAACTTTTGAAATATGTCAACTTTATTCTTAAAAAATGAAAATGACGAAACTGAAATGCAGAAATGACGATTAAATTAGAAAACAATTCAGCTGGTAAACGAGATCTAATGTCAGTGTGGTGTTCATTCAGTTATTTGTATTTTCATAAAGTTTTTAAACCAAAATCTGTACTTCGGGCCATTCTTTTCCGGTATATTGGTCTTTTAATATTATATTTTAAAACTATCAAATAAACATAATATTAAAGTATAAATGTATTTTCTTCGAACAATTTGAAACATATATTTTTATATATTTATTATAATGCTAATTATAAAATTAGAACAATTTTGTGTCTACATGGGATATAATGATATTTCGCATATGAAAAAGATACGTTGACAAACAAGTCACAAAAATTAAAGCATTCAAACTAAATATTAAGTCAACGCAGGAAAAACTGGAAAAATAGTCACAACATTAAAGACATGAATTCTGCGATCTACATTGCAACAAGATAAATTTAATTCTCCGGAGTTTCTACCTCTTACATGAAATCGATATAAAAAGAAGAATATTTTTAGAAATGCATACAAGGCGGAAGATATTCTGGTACGATTGTTTCCAATAATACAAGGAGGAATAATGGTATTCAAATATGCCGACAACAGAAGATGCACACGGAAATAATTGTATTGTAATTCTGTGAAATGTAGTGTAAAATAAAAAATAATAAAATCTATATTATTTTAGTAGTAACTTCTTAACCTGTAAAAGCGAGAAATAAAATTATTGAAGCTATTGAGAAAGTTCGAAGGAAGCAATCATTCTTTCAATAATGAAATATCGAGAAAGGAATTTGATTTCTATTTTTCATTGGCATCAGAGCTCTCTCATATTGGGTAGAAAATATTCTGGTACGATTGTTTCTAATAATACAAGGAGGAGGTACAATGGTATTAAAAGATACCTACAACAAAAATGCAAGCGGAAATACTGTATTATTATTCTATGAAATATAGTTTAAAATAAAAAACAACAAAATCTTTAATCTTCTGGACGTAACTTCTTAACCAGTAAAAGCAGGAAATAAAGTTATTGAAATTTTAAGGAAGCAATCTTTCTTTCAATAATGAAATATCGAGAAAGGAATTTAATTTCTAACTTTCGTTGACACTGGAGCTACCTCAGCAAATTCCGATAGATGATGTTCAAGTATTCTCTAACGTAACAATTAAAGATTTTTGTGTTACTTGTTTTGGATGTTATTGTTATTATAACATTATAAATATGATCTCGTATAAGGTACACATGTAATAAACTAGAAGATGTACATAAAAACGCATAAGTCTGAAATCAACGTAAAAACTAAAATATTGATTGAAATGAATACTGGGTAGAACACATTGCGGTTCGGTTGTTTCCAATAATACAGCGACCAAATTATGGTATTAAAAAAATCTCTGACGGCTCGGCCTACATAGGCACAGGTAGATTTAGAAGACCCAGGCCGTGGGGCGCCTGTTTATTGGGCAGTGCAGAAGAAAGACTATTTTCCATGATACGGCAGTTGGGACCGCCCTCTTCGAAATATACCTGTGCCTGTAGCCGGAGCCAGCAGTAATTTTTTTAATTATTATTATTTAATTATTTTTTATTTGCTGTAAGAGTTGGTCCTATAAAAAGCTTGTCAATATAACAGTTATACATAATATTAAGAAAATTTATAATAAATTCAAGCAGATTTTATATCTTGTGAATTGACGAAGTTATAAATTTTTTTTCTTCTTAAATCTCTATTCCCCCCATCTCATTTTAATGAAATCAAAAATCTGTCATACATAAATTTTTGGCCCTTTTCCTAGAAGTAATAATAACTTTAAACGGATTCGATATGTATCATAATAAAAGAAATTATGGGGGTTTTTTCGATTTTCACAAAAATCCCCCCAATTCCCCTCCCCCCCCCCCTGGTTCGATTTTGCCCATTAACGAACTTGACCGAGGTTTTATGCATGTATCAGTTTGGACGAGATTTGTGCAACATTATGAAAGTTATCGTGTCCATAAAAAAGTGATATAGATAGATAGATAAAGTTTTGAACTGCGGGAGGTTTTGGATTCTAGGAGTCATGATTGGTGTAGATCTGCACAATTTTTTCAGAAATTCCAACTTAGGGGAGAATGTAATAGGTACTTTTTCTTACGAAATCTACCTAAAATGTCGATAACAAAAGATGCACGGTAAAATAATGCACTGTTCTTGTGTAACATGAAGGACTAATGAAGTGTCTGTTCTTTTGGATATAGTTTTATAACCAGTAAGAGAAGGAAATAAACTCACCCAAGTCATTGTGAAAGTTCACAAGTAACAGTCTTTCGTTCAGTAATGAAACATCGAAAAGGGAATTTAATTTATCTTTCGTTGATATCGGACTTCATCCAATTCTGATGATTGAAGTTCAAGCAAGCTGTATAAGTGTAGGAATTGGAGATCACTGTTTTATCAGTTTAATGGAAATATTATAAATACGGTATTTTAAAAAAAATATTTTTTTTTCTTAAAAAAAAGAAGAAAAGCAAGACGAATTAAAAATAAATAAATAAATAGATAAATAAATAAAGAGAGAGACATATCTTGGCTAAATTTAGAAATTTGATAAAAGTGAGTTTTAGGGAAAACAAAACAATAAAAAAAAGAATTATTTTTTTTTAAACTATCATATTTAATCAGAATGGCATGCAGAATGGTATGCTCTATGCTTTAACAAATGAAAAACACGGTAGTATATATATGTCATCCTCCTATATATTATTTCTGTTGTCAACATCCCTTTTTGTAAGCAAATACCAAACGCAAAACGATAAATGAGATACCGTATGAAAGGATTTTGATGCGGCTTTTAACATAGTACATTCACATTTCGTTAAAATTGCAATTAATTAAAAATTAAAGCGGGATCGTTTTTATAAATGAAATGAAATGTTTCCTCAAATGAGTGTTGCCACAAAATTAAAGTACCGCAACAATGATTATAAAAAAATGTTCAATAAAGGGAAAGTGAAACATAGTTGCTGCTCGAGTTTATTTTATATTTATGATTAAAAAGCAAAATTTAAATTCAAATGATCAATTTATTTTTCTTTATTCCGTGGTTTTTTTTTTCACCGAAACAAATGATGTCACCTTCTAATGCAGCTAAAATACGATCAATATATATATATATATAAGTTTAAGGCTGCGTCTAAAAATATTACACACTGAAAAAAAAAATTGCAGTAAAATTACGGACAGAGGCGGGCAGCAGAGATTCCAGTCATACTCCGTAAAAAAAAAAAAAAAAAAAAAAAAAAAAAAAAAAAAAAAAAAATCCATGCCCATCAGTTTGCTCAGCCCGTAATTTTACGGGGCAAAGTAATATAGCATTATAATGCCCAGGATATAATGCACTTTAAAACACAATAACACTTTGCTTACTGTTCCGTAGCACGTAGCACGTTAGATAATCAACACAGAATCGCTGTTTTGGCGGGTTAAAATTTTCGAAACACGAGTAAAATGAAAGGTTACACCCTAACGGAGGACAATGTATGGGGTCTTACCGTATTTTGGCTAACATATGGGCTAGAACTATAAGAATACGTGGATTGCTCTTAATTTTCTAAGTATCTAAGGGATAAGGCCGCTTATTTAGTGGATCAGACCGTTTTTCATCAAATAAGGCTGTTGCCCGTGAAAATTGAAGGGCAAACGCTTATAAATTTACAGTTTTTTCTGAGAGTGCATATTGCTAAAAAAATATTAGACTGTAGTGCGAAATGTTCGCACGGGTCCACTGGTATATATTATTTCTGTTGTCAACGTTCTTTTTCTATGAATTTACGTAACGCACAACAACGAATGAGGTATCATTTGAAAGGTTTTTAACGCCGCTTCTGACATAGTACAGTAACATTTCGTTAAAACATGTTTTTTGATTAAAAACTGCTGTTAATTAAAATTTAAATCAGCACTATTTTCATAAATGAAATAAAAGCTTTTTTCCAAATCAATGTTGCCACAAAAATAAAATACCGCGTTATATGATGCTCAACAATGGTCATAAAAAATAATAAGTTGTACAAAATAGGTAAAATGTGACGTTTTCTCACGGGTTTATTTTATATTTATGATTAAAAACCGAAACTGAAACACTTTGAGAAAAAAATATTATTGATTGATTGAAGAAGTAGTATTTTATACGCGTACCATAAAAGGTATGATTTGTTAGATTAGATTTAATTGTAATTTAAGTTTATTTCAATTTATTTGTCTTTGTCCCGTATTTTTCCCGAATAAGATGCCGTCATCCTCTAATGCAGTTAAAATACAATTATTATTTTTTTTCCTCGCGTGTACCTTTTTCTATCTTCGATGAGACTTTATTATTATTTGCATATGAATAAATATATGAATATATGAAATGTATGAAATATATATGAATAAATGAGATGCTATTCTGTCTTGACTAATATTATTTATAGATATTTATATCCTTATTCTTTCCATAGAAGTTTAAACCTGCATCTATAAAATTAGATATTGATAAAAAATATTAGACTGCACACTGTCAGAAAAACTCGTCTTTATACACTTAATTTTTCCTCATTTTTCAACAAATAATTTCCGTACTCCTAGAAACATGCTTTTTTCCGTGAATTCTTCTCGAAAGTCTGAAGAAGAGAGAAAATGTTCGTTTATTCCCTGCACGCATGCGTATTGGCTCTATTAATACTAAAGTTTGAATTTATCTTATAAATGAAAAACTAAAAATTTAATAAATTATTATTTCGAATTTATTAAAGAAAATTTCGAATTTGAAAAAGTAACAAAGAATTTTCTCATTCATTTCAAATTATTTGCAATTTATTTTTTAAAAAGTTGTAAAAAAAAATCACATTTAAAATATATTCTAAACAAACAGATTAATATACATATATATATATATATATATATATATATATATATATATATATATATATATATATATATATATATATATATAATGGAAAAAAATCGATTTTACTCAAAAAAGAAACAAACAAAAATAATACTTTCAAATTTAAAAAAGTAACAAATAATTTTCTCACTTATTTAAACTTATTCGCATTTTTTTTTTTTTTAAACATTCGAAATTAAAATATATTCTAAAACATCGAAAGAAAACTGTATAATTCTTGGAAAAGAAATCGATTTTATTAAAAAAGCAAACATTTCTTCTCAAATTTAATTAAAAATATAACATCCATATTTTACGTAACAATAAAATTAAGAATATATATAATTCATATTTTTATCCTCTATTAATACTAATTTGTTAAAACCCCAAACATCTGCTCATAACGACAAAATCTCTCCGCAATTAACTTCGAATTTGCCAGTTTTCTAAACCCCAAATTTTTTCAAGCCCAAAGCCGCCCTTTGAAGAAAACCCTATCATCATTCCACACTCATCTTCAAGCGAATGCTCACTGGCTTTATCAGTAACATACTGAACTACAGACAGGCAGATACCTAGTTCGATCCCCAGGTGAGGCAGGAAAATTCTTAAAATGTATTTAACAATGAATACTTCCGCAACAGTCCATAGAGGGTAGCACAAACAGAAAGACAGTTTTTTAAAACCAACTTTCTTCAAATAACGGAAAATTTCCCTCCTGTAACAGAGAAAAAAATAAACGGAAGTTCTTCAAATAACGGAAAATTTCCCTCCTGTAACAGAGCAAAAAATAAACGGAAATTCTTCAAATAACCGAAATAACACGGCAGCGGTGCTGCCAGTAATATTTCCGTGATTTGAAGGAAGTTTTTTTTGAGAGTGCAGTACGAAATCCTCGCACGGGTAATTTAAGTATTTCTGAAGAATATATTAATCTACGATTTGTACAGACTGTACTGATTAAAAAAATTAACCAGAATTGTTAATTTAATTACCTTACTTTTACATAATAAATAGTAACAAAACTCAATATTGAAGAATACATGTATTAATTTTTAAAATATTTATTCTAATAAGAGCTTGTTCTATATTATAGCATTCTACTTTATATCATTTTGATGCTGCCGTCAAAAAAAATGATGCATGCCAAAGTTTACAATTATATTTCTTCCTCAAAAATATATCAATTTAAATTGAATGCAAATCGTACACAGAAAGAATTGAATAACGCTTAATGTTGTAAAAAATGACATAGGTCCTATGCACCACGATGCGATCAAATTAATTCGCTAGCGTTGTTACCTTTTACATGAAATCGATATAGAAAGGAGAATATTTTTAGAAATGCATACCGAGCAGAAAATATTCTATTTACAATAATACAACAAGGAAATAATGGTATTAAAAGATGCCGACAACAAAAGATGCACACGGAAATACTGCATTGTGCTTGTGTGAAACGTAGTGTAAAATAAGGAATAATCAAGTCTTTATTCTTTTGGATGTAACTTTTTAACCAGTAAAAGCAGGAAATAAAATTGTTGAAGCCATTGTGAAAGTTCGGAGGAAACAATCTTTCTTTCAGTAATGAAATATCAAGAAAAGAATTTAATTTCTATCTTTCGCTGACATCGGAACTACCTCATCAAATTCTGATGGATGATGTTTAAGTATGATCTAACGTAACAATTGGTGATTCTTGTTCTACTAGTTTCGTATGTCAATGCATAGAAATAAATTAATATATTTGATTTTTTATAAAGCATAGATTAATAAATAAGACGAAACGATACGGGATGTATAAAGGAAAATATAAAGGAATGAATAATATATTGAAAAACCCCCCCTTGAATTTCAATATGTGTTTAAAAGCATATGTATGGACTAAAATACTTTTTATTTAGTGTTTTTTCTGGGATTTATTTATTTATTTTTACTTCATGTTTCTCCATAAGCTTATAGTTCCGCCCATAAATCAGAAAAAAATTATCTGTTTTTAAGATTATACTTTCTTAACACAAAATGTATTGTGATCATAAACAAAAAAGGCTGAGTTGTATTCATGCAAATATATTAGTATAGGTTATGTATAAATGATAACACATCTGAAATAATTTTATTATTTAATTACAAACATTTAATTCATTACCTCTGTTGACCGAGACAATTCGGGCAATTTAAATGTGGTGATTTGATTATTAAAAGTCACTATGGTTTGGGCAATACTTGGTTCCGTTACGTAAAGTCTTAATTTAGTTCGTTTTCCTACGAAAATAGATTTATCTATATAATTTAATGTTTTCTTATTATTATTTTTATACTCCCGAGGTAGAGTCTAGGAATACTTGTAAGAGCTTGAGAATATCTTTTGCGGGTCTATATAATATTTTATTATATTAATAGTAATATTAGTATTATAACATAATATTTGGTAATTCGCACACTATGAATATGATATATCAATATATGCCTACGGATTGATGTACGTGAATATTTATGAAATACGAATTTTACATAACATAGAAAAGTGTTTGGTGTTATAGATTAAAACGTACTTAAATGATATACTAGCCGTAAAGACCAAGGTATGCACGGTTAAAATCAGGAATGGGATAAGAATTTCTGAAAAATGAGGTTTAAGCATGTTTTAACGTAATATTTGGTAATTCTCATTATGTAGTGTTACAGATTAAAATGTACATAAATGATACACCAGCCGTGAAGACCGAGCTATGCTCGGTTAAAATCAGGAATGGGACAAGAATTTCTGAAAGATGAGGTTTAAGCATGTGTTAACGTAATATTTAGTAATTCTCATTATATGAATGTCATTATATGTCAATATATTCCTACTGATTAATGTACTTGAATATTTATGAAATGCGAATTTTACATAACATAAGAAAGTTTGTGGTGTTGTAGATTAAAATGTACATAAATGATATACCAGCCGTGAAGACCGAGCTATGCTCGGTTAAAATCAGCTTTGTATTCAATTCAAATAACAATAAATTCTCTATGCAGCATATAATAATCAGTTTTATGTATCCTGATTGATTGAATTCTGTTTTCGAGAACGTTCTATGGACACTGATTGGTTGAATACTTCGTCTGTTACTGGGTTGATGTGATTGGGTATGATATCTCGTCTGTTATTGGGAAATTCTTGAAAAATCCTTCAGATTCTAAAAGTCGATTTTCACGCCAATCTCGCCAAATTTGGCGACATTTGGCGAAATGTTGCAAATTTTGCGACTTTTGTTTACTGCCGACTGTTCAACAACTGAATAACTGTTTCAACGTTCATGCATTCACATCACCGTAGTGACCCCAAAATGATCCACTAATCCAAATTTCTCGAACATGTGACCTAGCCCAATGGTCTTCTCATACCACAAAACGGTAGAATACAAAATTTCGTCAAAATCGTTAGAACCGTTTTCTAAATAAAATTAACTTGACCCGTAATGACCTCAAAATGACATACTAATCGAATTTTCTCGACCATTTGACCTAGCCCAAATGTCTTCTCGTAATCCAAAATTAGAAAATTTAGTCATAAACGTTTCAGCCATTTTTTGCATAAAATTAGCTTGACCCTGACACGTGGTGACTCATAATGACTTCATTAAAAAGGCTTTACAAAGGCTTATAAAAACTTCATTAAAAAGGCTTTTAGATACAAAAGACGAAAATTAATTCATGTACGTAATAAGTCTCAAACATAGAAAAAACGACTGAAATCTTTAAATGAAACTTATTTTTTCGACAGTTTTCATAATTTCTGAGTAGTCAAGTGTCACGAAGGAAGAAAAAACTGATTCCTTTAATCAGTAAAAAGTCAAATATGTGTGACTTCAATAGTTTGGACACCAGAGTAAATCAATTGTTTGTCTTTTAGTTTATCAGTATTTTTTATTTGTATACATTATGCACCGTATGTAATTCGGATGATTTAAATCATTTTTTTAACATGATTAAATTATTTTACAAAAAAAAATGGATACTACTTGAAAAACGTAAACTTTCTATAAAATTATTTCTGTGTCAAATAACATTCAATAAAATATTTAACGAATAGGATATTTTAAATTAAGTTTCAGTAAACCTGTCGCTTTTTATGCAAATATATTATTCTTTTAAGCTTACCATTATTGTTTACTTTTTTTATTTATTAACGTTTTAATAATTTAATACATTATATTAATTTAAAAATCTAAGCAAACCCGACAACTTTAAATTTAAATTCAAATAATTACAATTAGAAAATTTAATAAAAATAGATTTTGTGTTATTCTATTAATATTCATAGAAAACTATGAATATTCAAGTAAGAATTACTTAGTGAAACTTTTTGAATGGATTTATTTCTTTTGAATAAATATGAAATTTTCAGAGTAAAAAGAATAGTAAGTTAAAATCCTTTATAAATGCAAATGGAAATTTAAATTTGGCAAATTAAAATGACATATTAATATTTCATAATTAATAAAAGTACATAAAAATTCGTAGATTATTTAAATTTTTATTAATAATGCTCAGAGTTTTATGGAAAATTAATCAAAATCAAAACGAAGCAATTCTCTTTTAAGAACATTATTGTAAAAGCGATTTTCATTTGAAAACCTGTTCTGGAAAATAATTCATTTTCATTTTAAATTTGTCTTCTTTTTTTTTTTTTTTTGCACCCTTACATGCAAACTATTTTTAATATTCGACCTTTATTATTTAACTTTACATGTATTTCATATTAAATGAACAGTTTTTAGTAAAAATAATTCAAAAAGAGAACCAGTATAATGAAATATTAATTTATACCGCGTGTCCCTTCAAGACCGCCCAAACTCTACACAGCCAGATTCCTCGCTTGGGGTACATAAAAAATGCCCAATTAATGTACCCCTACGACCCACAGTTTTCCAGAAAAATGTGAATGAAAATTATGACGTCGTATCACGTGATGGATAGCGACGAGCATACTCCCTAGCAGTTCGCAAGGCATTAATTACCATTATATTGACCGAAGATAAAGTACATGTCGCAATATTCACGAACGGAATGCATTATCAATATTCGAAGGTCACCGGTAGCGACTAGATGCAGCCTTTTAAATACGATTCAAACGATGCCTTGACGTCATTTTACGGCGCGCGCAAGCAATGACGTGAAATGCGTGGTGGATATTTTGCACATCTTCGTCTGCAAGCATATGTAAATACCGATGTTCATGTTTCAATAAAGTTTTTTTTTTTTTCTTGCACAGTATATGGCGTCATACTATTCTTTCGCATTTTTCTCAAAAACGATGGGTCGTAGAAGTATAGTTCTTTGGGCATTTTTTTATGTATTTCAAACGAAGTATCTGGCTGTGCAGAGTTTGGGTGGTCTTGATCGAACACTCTGTAATTTCTACTTTTCGAGAACATAATTTAATAAATTAAAATTACACTCAAGATTTAGAATTGACTGTAGTTCCACTTATTGAAACGTACAAGTTGATTATAAGTTGATTAATATGCTAAAATCATTTGTATATACTCGAAAATTACTACACTGTAAACAAAGACAAATCTTTCTTAATCTGCGAAAATATAATGTAACGACAAACGAAAACATACAATAACCTTTTCCGAGTTATTCATGATTTCAAAAGCGTTCTTTATATTTAGAAACCCCGGCAACCAATACATTTTCGAGATTTAAAGAAAAAATGATAAAAACAAAGTTTAAGTTTATGTCACTGATTTTCGGAAACGTTTCCGAGTAGTTTTTATAGGGTATTTGAAAACTTTATCAAACCGGAATATCGTTTTCTAGGATGCAGTCGTTTCTCAACTAAACATTTTCAGCTCTGTAACTGAATTTATAAATGCAAGAGTAACAAAATTAATTTAATATCAATGCTAATACTGTTTATTTATCTTGTTTGTCTGTAAATCATGTTTGTTGAATAAAAAGCAAAAAAAAATGTTTACGTGAGAATTGATAGCATCCGAAAAAAAGTCCTCATTCCAGGTTGAGATAACTGTTTTAAACACTATAAAAACTACTCGGAAACGTTTCCGAAAATCAGTGGCAGTAAGATAAACTGTTTTTTTTTTTTATATAAAAGCTTCTTTATATGCCAAACATATATCTGTTTCTAAGGTTTCTAAAGATAAAGAATGCTTTTCGGAATCGTAGGTAAATCGGAAGAGGAAAATGTCTATTTTCGTTTTTGGATTTATTGTATTTTTTTAGATTAAGAAACATTTGCGTTTTTTTTTGCAGTGTAATATAAATTTATTTTTTCATTGTGAAATTTATAATGCAGGGTCGAATTCAATTAATAATATAGTTAAACATTTTTTTTTCTACTAATTATTTCAATCTTCATCATATTGTCGAAATAAGTTATTTTTTAATTCCTTAGCTGATATTAGTTCTGTTTAATGTCGTTTTGAAAAGATGGCATAAATATTTTACTTAAGGCTGTTCTGAAATCTAAAGAAGTATTTCTGAAGACCAATTTCTGAATTCATTTTTGTTCTTAATTGCATGAAATTGCCAGGTGTTCTTATTCAGAAACTATGTAATCAAGTGGCGTTTTCCATTTTTTGGTAAAGGAAGAATATCTTTCAGCAAACATTGTCAAAGTGGGCATTTTAAACCGAATTCCTGACGCGGCAACGCGGGAAAGTGAAAACAATTGTCGTCACGTGAGACAAGTATCGTTTATAGTTCCATAAGTCATTTATTTATTAAGAAATGTAAAACACTATTCGATTCCTAATCGCTTCAATAGTCAGACCTGCACTGTAACAAATTGCTGCAGTAAAATAAGTGCGGCAAAGATTCCAGTCAAAGTCTATTATAAAAAACGGGTTTTGTCCTTAGATATACGAGCTTTCCCCTTAGATAAACGTGTTTTGTCCTCAAAAACGGGAAATTTACGGTATTTGACCTTTTTCCCTACAAATTTCCCTAAAAAATGCTATGTCTTGAAAAAGGGGCATTTCCCTATAAACTTTTATACCTTTACATTTAAAATGGGTCACATAGACACACTAGATAAATAACCAGTATTTGGACTTTAATACATTTCTAATCTCGCAAATTCGTGTATGTAAGTAATAACTTGCCATCAATACTCTGTGATTAAGTTGAATATTTCTAATAGACCAAATTCAATCAATCAAGAAAATTGTAAGGACAAGAAATAAAATTACGAACGAGTTATTTATGTTTCTATGTGCAACAAAAATGAGTAGCAAATCGAAAATTACTATACAATATAAATCAATCGGATAATAGTAATTATATTAAAAATGTGTATCGTTTTCTTAAATAAAAAAATGTTACAGAAACAGACAGAAACATTCAGAAACATTACCGATATATACAGAAACATTTGCGAAATACACATAAAGGTTTCCGAAATATGCAGAGATATTTCCGAAATATACAGGAACGTTTTCGGTTATCTTTCCGAAATATACGAAAACATTACTCCATTTACTGGGCCACATTGCTGCCCAACTACATGGAGTAACGTTTAGGGATTTTGTTTACAGTGTAGATTAAATTAATGCAATGAAAAATTCGAAGTATATCCCATAACATAAACATTTGCCAGTCACTGTACTGCAAAAAACGCAAAGTTCATGCATTTTCAGGTTCACGGCGATTTGCATTTTTGCAACTTTTGATTATTTGGAAGAAGATTTATGAACAGAACCAACTAAAGATTAATAAAAACAATATATTTTTTTAATTAATAGAAACATTGTTTTCTAAAATTTACGCTCGTCCTTTCAGATCTAAAACATTTGCGTAAACGTTCCGTCAAAAAGTTTTCTGAGGTTTCTGTTTTTTTTTTTCAAAGTGCTTGCTGAAGATAATGAAAATATTTCGGGAACCAGTACCCAAGATATTATATTGACTTTTAGTAAACGTTTCAGTGACATACGGAATTTTTTCTACATTCTGTACGTGTAGTCGGATCGCATTAATACAATTAACTTTGTTTAATAAAACATCTAAGTGCTAGATATTATTTAGAACCACATAAAAAAACAATAAAAACATTAACATCTACAATTAAGTAATTTCTATGTGTCAGAAAACTTATTACTACAAGAATTTATTGCAGTATACCGTTCTAACAAAATCATATTGCCTACGAACACATTTTATTATTTTTTACTCATTTTGTCATGTTTCAGCAAACAAAGAGACTAAATTCAGAAAATTAAACAACAATATTTCTCGTTTACGCAAAAAGTAAATCAAAACGTTGTTATAAACATTAAAGTACATGAGTTTATTCGAATAAAATAGTGTATTTTATTTATTTTCTGTCGCCGCCAATCAAAATTGATTAAGAATGTTAAAAACAAAGAATGTAACTAAATCTACGGACATCAATATTTGCTGCAGAAGATAAAGAGGATCAGTAATCTAAAGGGAAAAAAAGGAAGACATTGAAAGTCACTTTAGGAGGTAACTCTTCACGTTACTTATTAGGATGCGAAGGAACTAGAAAGTAGGATAAAACAAGTTTAGAACGTAATTTTGTGAACTGTTTTCATGCGGAGTTTGATCTGTTTTGTTTTCGTGGAAAACATTTTAAAACAATTTAAAAGTGAAGCTTTTTTTTTTTTTTTTTACTTTTCATTTACAAAATTTTTACATTAAGCTAAACTATTGTTATTTGTAAACATGTATTGAAATATTTTTTACTCATTTTGTCATTCTTTAGCAAACAAAGAGACTAAATTCAGAAACTTAAACAACATATTTGTTGTTTACGCAAAAAGTAAATAAAAACGTTGTTATAAACATTAAAGTACATGAGTTTATTCGAATAAAATAGTGTATTTTATTTATTTACTGTCGCCGCCAATCAAAATTGATTAAGTATGTTAAAAACAAGGAATGTAACTAAATCTACGGACATCAATATTGGCTGCAGGAGATAAAGAGGATCAGTAATCTAAAGGGAAAAAAAGGAAGACATTGAAAGTCACTTTAGGAGGTAACTCTTCACGTTACTTATTAGGATGCGAAGGAACTAGAAAGTAGGATAAAACAAGTTTAGAACGTAATTTTGTGAACTGTTTTCATACGGAGTTTCATCTGTTTGTTTTCGTGGAAAACATTTTAAAACAATTTAAAAGTGAAGCTTTTTTTTTTTTTTAACTTTTCATTTACAAAATCTTTACACTAAGCTAAACTATTGTTATTTGTAAACATGTATTGAAATATTTTTTACTCATTTTGTCATTCTTTAGCAAACAAAGAGACTAAATTCAGAAAATTAAACAACATATTTGTTGTTTACGCAAAAAGTAAATCAAAACGTTGTTATAAACATTAAAGTACATGAGTTTATTCGAATAAAATAGTGTATTTTATTTATTTACTGTCGCCGCCAATCAAAATTGATTAAAAATGTTAAAAACAAAGAATGTAACTAAATCTACGGACATCAATATTTGCTGCAGGAGATAAAGAGGATCAGTAATCTAAAGGGAAAAAAAGGAAGACATTGAAAGTCACTTTAGGAGGTAACTCTTCACGTTACTTATTAGGATGCGAAGGAACTAGAAATTAGGATAAAACAAGTTTAGAACGTAATTTTGTGAATTGTTTCCTTGCGGAGTTTAATCTGTTTTCGTGGAAAACACTTTGAACCAATTTAAAAGTGAAGCTTAATTTTTTTATATTTTATACTTTTCATTTATAAAATCTTTACATTAAGCAAAACTATTGTTATTTGTAAACATGTATTGAAATATTTTTTACTCATTTTGTCATGCTTTAGCTGACAAAGAGACTAAATTCAGAAGATTAAACAACATATTTCTCGTTTAAGCAAAAAGTAAATCAAAACGTTGTTATAAACATTAAAGTACATGAGTTTATTCGAATAAAATAGTGTATTTTACTTATTTTCTGTCGCCGCCAATCAAAATTGATTAAAAATGTTAAAAACAAAGAATGTAACTAAATCTACGGACATCAATATTTGCTGCAGAAGATAAAAAGGATCAGTAATCTAAAGGAAAAAAAGGAAGACATTGAAAGTCACTTTAGGAGGTAACTCTTCACGTTACTTATTAGGATGCGAAGGAACTAGAAAGTAGGATAAAACAAGTTTAGAACGTAATTTTATGAATTGTTTCCTTGCGGAGTTTAATCTGTTTTCGTGGAAAACACTTTGAACCAATTTAAAAGTGAAGCTTAATTTTTTTATATTTTATACTTTTCATTTACAAAATCTTTACATTAAGCAAAACTATTGTTATTTGTAAACATGTATTGAAATATTTTTTACTCATTTTGTCATGCTTTAGCTGACAAAGAGACTAAATTCAGAAGATTAAACAACATATTTCTCGTTTAAGCAAAAAGTAAATCAAAACGTTGTTATAAACATTAAAGTACATGAGTTTATTCGAATAAAATAGTGTATTTTACTTATCTTCTGTCGCCGCCAATCAAAATTGATTAAGAATGTTAAAAACAAAGAATGTAACTAAATCTACGGACATCAATATTTGCTGCAGAAGATAAAAAGGATCAGTAATCTAAAGGAAAAAAAGGAAGACATTGAAAGTCACTTTAGGAGGTAACTCTTCACGTTACTTATTAGGATGCGAAGGAACTAGAAAGTAGGATAAAACAAGTTTAGAACGTAATTTTGTGAATTGTTTCCTTACGGAGTTTGATCTGTTTTGTTTTCGTGGAAAACATTTTAAACCAATTTAAAAGTGAAGCTTAATTTTTTTATATTTTAAACTTTTTATTTACAAAATCTTTACATAAAGCAAAACTAATGTTATTTGTAAACACGTATTGAATTATTTTCGCATATATTGTAAATTTCTATTTAAAATAAAATAAAAGAAATGTAGAAAGTAGCATAATCCGTTATTTGTCTCAAGATGTTATTCTTCATATAAAATAATAGAATAAAAATATTTTCAAATAACTTAGATGTTTAGTAAATGTTAGCTACGCAATACAGACGTGTATGGCAGTTAGAAATAAATTGTTAGCTGTTTGCAAGGGTAGGAGCATTTTGTCACACTTTTCATAATACATTAGTTTTTTTTAAGATTAAAAGAAAATATTTTTAGACATTTCTATTATTCTAAATATACACAAAACAGTGAAAATAATTCAAATATATGAATCTGAACCTCAGTTGCGTTGATACTCCTGAACCAAATTTGCAGACATCTATGTGTGATATATTCCTCTATCCATCACCGACAAACAGACACCTACGTCCTCCCGACTTTACACTTTTCTATATTATTATAGAATTACTGAAGCCGTCAATCAAAATTAGATAATAATGTTAAAAATAAAGAAATTTAAAGAATTCTACGGGCATCAATATTTGTTGCACAAGATAAAGAGAATTAATAATCTAAAGGGGAAAAAAACAGACATTGAAAGTCACTTAAAGAGGTAACACTTCACTTACATTGCTTATTACGATGCGAAGGAGGTAGAAAGTCTGACAAAAGAAGTTTAGAACGCAATTTCGTGAATTGTTTTCTTACGGAGTTTATTCTTTGTTTCCTTTTACGGAAAACATTTTGAAACAATTTTAAACTGGAGCTTAAACTTTTTTATTTCAAACTTATCAGTCGTA
Source organism: Maratus michaelseni (assembly GCA_963931845.1). Lineage (NCBI taxonomy): Eukaryota > Metazoa > Arthropoda > Arachnida > Araneae > Salticidae > Maratus > Maratus michaelseni. The sequence continues at coordinate 282,475,561 of OZ007594.1, read as the reverse complement.
AAATCTTTACATTAAGCAAAACTAATGTCATGTGTATACAAGGATTGCAATAGCTCAGTTTGTTAAATCTCTGTCAAAGTTCAGTTGCAAAAAGAAATTAAAAGAAACGAACAATGCAACATAATCATTTATTTAGTTAGAAATGTTTCAACATAAAATAATTAAACATTTTTTTTTTTTTTTTAACAAAGTTATATGTTTTAGTAATGCTTCATTTAGAGAAAAATTATTGCTTGCTCTTATCTCAGAGAAATATTGTGTGGATCTTCTCATAATACATTAATATCTTATAAAATAACTACTTTTTTAAATTTTTACATGCTTTAATATTTTTTATTGGTCTTCGTTGAAATGGTTTCAGAAGATATTGGAGAGATATAAAATATCATTGGTAAGGATGAGGTAAATTTAATTGTTGTAAATGTTTCTGCTAAATCAGAAAAATTTTATAGGCGGATACAGTTACTAACAGTAGGAAAATGAGAGTACGAGAACAGCAAGCGGGTGGACCGTCCACCCTCAGCACGCACCCTCCCCGTCAACCCGCCTCCCATACACCTGCCTCCGAATCCGATTTGAACGACCCCTAGCGGAAAAATTAAAGTTTAAAGAAAAAAGGTTAATTTTGTAATCTAAAACGAAGTATAAGATGTGATTATCATTCTATAAGATTAATATTAAATTTATATATTAATTTAACTGACGAATATCTTAATGAGTATTACTAATTAAGTGAATCAATGGGAAATATCAAAATTTAAGGAAAAAAGCCGATTTATTAAGAAAATTTGAACTATAAGACAGCGTTATGAACTTATAAGAGGAAATTTAAACTTATATTTTAGTTTTTGAACAATCATCACATTAATAAGTACTAATAATTAACAAAACAATGCAAAATTACCATTCTTAAAGAAAAAAGTCGATTTTTTAAGAATTTTTCAACTATAAGATGAGGATATCAACTTATAAGAGGAAATTGAACCTTATATTTTAGTTTTGAACAAGCATCACATTAATAAGTACTAATAATTAGAAAAAACAATGCAAAATTACCATTTTTAAAGAAAAAAGTCGATTTTTTAAGAATTTTTCAACTATAAGATGAGGATATCAACTTATAAGAGGAAATTGAAACTTATATTTTAGTTTTGAACAAGCATCACATTAATAAGTACTAATAATTAGAAAAAACAATGCAAAATATCCTTTTTTAAGGAAAAAAGCCGATTTCTTAAGTATGTTTTAACTATAAGATGAGGATATAAGATGGAATTTAAACTTATCTTATAGTTTTGTGAACAACGGACACCTTAGTGAGTATAATAAATCAGCAAAAGAAAATATCAATGTTCAAGAAAAAATACTGTTTTAATAAGAATTTTTATGCTATAAGACGAGGTTATCAAAACCATGAGATAAAGATTAAACATACATATTAATTTTGAATGACAAACACCTTAATGAGTATTAATAATTAAACAAAGGAAAATATTAATTTTTAATGAAAAATGCTGATTTCTAGAGAATTATTCAATTATAAGTTCTTATAAGTGGAAATTTAAACTTATATCATACTTTCTGAACAATAGACACCTTAATGAGTATATTATTAATGAGTATATTATTAAGGAGTATAATAATTAAGCAAAAGAAAATATCAATTTTCAAGAAAAAATTTCGATTTCCTGAGAATTTTTCAGCTAGAAGGTTAGGTATTCATAATGTAAGAGGAAAATCACACTTATATTTTTGTTTTTGAATCGTAATACTTAGAAAATATTCAAAATTTGAATGATTTTTAACGAATGGATTTTTCCATGCAATAGTAGGAGTTTAGAAAACAATTATCTAATTTTACTGTGTATACTTGATTTAATTATTTTTAGACTGTACGTAATATAATCTATAAGGGGATAATATTTAATTTTAAGGGGAATTTATTATAACATAAGGGGATAATATTTCATCCCTCCCCTCATTCAAGGGGAGAAATACAATAGAGCCGTAGTTTTCTTCAAGAATGTACAGAAATTTCACTTAAACGCATATTCTATGCAGTGATATTCACTTTTAGTTTTATTTTCAAACTTATATTTTATTTATTTTTTCTGAACAACCAACAACTTAAGGAATATAAACCCATTTTAGGCCAAGCATAGAAATTTTATAAAATGTGGTATTTTTTGCATTGAAATTTGCTTAAATTACATTTATTAAGACACCAAACATGTTTCGTGCAAGAAAAATGATATTTTATTTAATTTGACGTTAGCATTATTAATTTATTATTAATAATTTACCATTAAATTTAAATAAAAAAAATTAAGTTTTCTTATGGCATTTGTTTTATTTTTATTTTATTTACAGAACTTGCAACTTTCCTCCATTATAAAACATATAATTAATCTCAAGTGGAATAATAATACATTTTCAAAAAGTCGAATTTGTCAATAACCGTTTCAAGTGAAACACCAGCGTATTTTGAAAATTTCTCAACAGAAAGTGATTACTTCAATTGAATTACTAATATTTTATAGATGTCTCCAGAACCCTTAAAAATAGCAGAAAAATAAAATTAGTGAAAAATATACGTCACAGTGTTAATACAAATATATCTATTGAAATGGTGCGTTTACGCACCTTTGGCCGAAAATGGGTTAATAATTAAGCAAAAGCAAATATCAATGAAATATTTTACAAAGACCAATTTTTAACCATCCCCTTACTGAAAAAAATGATTTTAAATTAATTTTACGCAAGTTTTCACCATTGATTGTACTGTAGAACATTAGTTTACCTGATTTTAACCTTTGGAAAAATCAATCATAACAAAGTTATTGGCATCGAACATATTTTTACATGTGATTTTCATTAATCAAGAAATAGACTAAATTCTTAAAATTAAACAACATATTTCTCATTAGTTGAAAAAGAAAACCAAACATTGTTATAAACATTAAAGTGCATGCGTTTATTCGAATAAAACAGTGTGTTTTATTTATTTTCTGTCCCCACAAACGAAAATTGATTAAAAATGTTGAAAAAAAAACTATATTAACATTTATCATTATATTCTGTAAAAGCTAAAGAGAATCAGTACTATAAAGAAAAAACAAAGAGAAGACAGTAAAAGTCATTTTAAGAACAAACTCTTTAACTTGCGTATTAGGATGCAAGAAATCTAGAATGTAAGATAAAACTAGCTTAGAACATCATTTTGTTAATTGTTTTCTTACGGAGTGTGATGTGTCTTGCTTTCCTGGAAAATATTTTCAAACTATTTAAAAGTGGTGTTTTTAGTTTAAACTGTTAGTTGAAAAATCTTTTTTTCTGAGCGAAAATAATGTCGTGTATAAATAAGATTTGAAATAGTTTAGTGTGTTTTATTAAATCATCAACTATGAAAAGATAGAAAAGAATAACAAAGTGCAACTTAATTCTTCATTTGTCTCTTAGTATTACTTTCTGGAAAAAAGAATGTAGATGAAAAAAAAAAGATTTTTTAGTATATTTTACTGCACAGCAAATTGTTTTATGGCAATTTGAATATAATTATTTACTGTTATTCAAAACCTCCATTCTCTCGCTGTGTGTACTTGCATTTTTTAAAAATAATTTTATTTAAATTTTACATCCATACACATTAATTACATGATATGCAAATTGATACGTAAATTGATCCTTGTAAATTGATACTTTATAATTTTGTTATTGTCTATAAAGGAGAAATTATGTGTTATGTTAATCTTGTGTTTAATTCATTAGTTTGAGGTTACTGAAGTGAGAAAACGGTCTTCCAAAACTACATTATATTCCATAAATTGAGCGAAACCTTGCAAATTTTTAAAGCTAATTTTTGGTGTTTAAATAAATAAAAGTAAAAATAGTTTTTTAAACATGAAAGAAAAATCACGCATTAAGCATAGATTATGAAACACTTCTAATCAATTATATCAATTATAATACATTCAGAATACTGTAACAAAACTTTTTAGTTTAATAAAGTGAAAGATGATAATTAAGTAAACAACTTGAAAAACTCATAAAACATTTGGAAACAAAGTTTCAGCAATTGCTATCTACAGTCGGAAAAGTATAAAGTATATGATCTATACTTTTGTATATATGCTACATAGTATGCTAAAATTTAGTTCAGTTAGAAAATGCATAAAACAGTTGGAAATTCCCTCTTCGAATAATTATCACTTTTAGACAATATTATAACCGATTTATTTTGTTTGCCCCTGTAAAGGAAAGAAAAATGTTATGTACACATATTATACAGTAAGCATCTTGTAGTGCATCTCAGTGATGTATATCAATTTCAATATGATTGAATTAGTGTAACATTATTCAAATAAATTTTAAACGATCTTTCTTCATACGCCATAATGCTACGGAATTGTTTGAATGTAACTCTAAACGATCTATGAGTGCTACACTGTTCATTTTCAAAACCGAACATACCATAGTTAAAAATATCAAATAAAACTTTTGTGTAAAAATATTAAAAGGCAGTTAAAAATTCAGCGTTAAAAATAACGTTGCTATAACGTTTACCAACGAACTTTTCCTCAGCCACCATTATCCAAAAATGTTCTTCTAACCTTGTTCTTGATTATCGGGAAGCTTACCACATCACTAAAAATTCTTACTCATTAGTCAATGACTTATTTAGTACTCCTCATTTTCCAAGTATTTGAAAAATATTAATTTAGTTCTTCATTTTTGGTTTTATTTTGTTTCTTCCATTCTCCGGTAAATGTCACTACTTGTCCACTCAGTTGCTTCATTTTGATTTCTTCTCATTGACCGCTTTTTTTGGTGTTCCCTACCCGCATCGGGTATATAAGACTCCGCCTCGCTGTCGTTTTGCCCAGTCGTGCTTTTTCTAGCGTACTGTGCGTTGCTCTCTGTCGCACTGAAGAAGACCTTGTATTCGAAACAGCTGTTTGCTGTTTTTTGTGTATTATGTGCGCATTTTTAACGTTGGTTTTTTTGCATTTTAATACCAGAGTTATTCTCAGTAACATACATCCAGTGCATGACAATCTGAGTATATTTACATGAGATAGAGCACGGCCAGACAAACCGAATTCCTAAACACTTTTCAACTACGTTGGAAAATGTGTATGAATATACACTCTTTTAAAAGCATTCAGTATTTGTACTACACTCTTTTATAGGAATTCAGTGTTTACCTTAAAAATCACGCGTAATTTCATGACTGCAATTAATGTAGTTGAAAAAAAATCCGTTGCGATACGTTAATTTGGCGTGAGTCCTTATTGAAAATTCATCGCTTTGATTTACGCTTGACAGAAAACGTGTACTTGTGTTATTTTTTTCCTGTGTGTTATTTTTAACACTTTCCAACCTAGTTGAAAAGTGTTTATGACTTCGGTTTGTCTGGCCGTCTGCCGTCTGGCCGTATGCCGTCTGCCGTCTGCCGTCTAGCCGTATGCCGTCTGCCGTCTGTCCGTGCTCTAACTCACGTAAATATGCTCGGATTGCTCTGCAATTTTTATATGTTATATTCGTTATCTATAGCATGTTCCCTATTTCAACGGAAGTGTGTAGCACTTATAGTTTTTTTACAGGGACACTCAAAAGAATTCCGTTACATTGCGGTCTATGGGGAAAAATCATTTGTGGTTTATTTAAATAATGTTTCACTATTTTAAACGCATTGAAATTTATATATATCACTAAGGTGCATTAGAAGAAGCTTAATATGGAATAGGGTGTGCATAGCACTTATAGTTACTTTACAGGGACAGTCAAAAGAATTCCGTTACATTACGTCTATGGAGAAAAATCGTCTGCGGTTTATTTAAATAATGTTTCCCTAATTTAAACGCATTGAAATTTATATAAGGTACATTACAAGAGACTTACTACAGAATATTGTGTGTATAGCAGTCATCGTTCAGTTACAGGGACGCACAAAAGAATTCTCTACTGTATGTTAACAATAATTCGTGGAAGTGCGTTTTAAGTTACTGTACGCGATTTTAATTTTAAATCGCTTTTTGTATATTACGTGGTGTCGGTGTGTATAAATTCTGTAGATCCTATACAGGGAAGCACAAAAGTTCGCGAACACATTTCCGTATTATTTAACTCCAGACGGAGAATTTTAAACTGTGCTACGCGTTTCCTAACTGAACTAAAATTTAGCATCCTATGTAGTATATATACAAATCTATAGATCCTATACAGGGCTGAATAAAAGTATTCGGATTACTTAGATGTTATCTTTTAGCTTATTAAAGAGTATGATTCGTAAAATGATTTTGGAAGCGTTGGAAAGTGTTACATAATCTATGCTTGACGCATGATTTTTCGTTCTTGTTTAAAGTATGGAAACAGGTAAAAAAAGCATTGTTTAATTTATTTTCTCAGGCTTTCCAAAGGTTTTTCTCAACGTATAATCATAAATTAACAATTAAATGATAAAAGAATATTTAAAAAAATTATATATAGTACATTTATTATATATTTATGTAATTTATTGAACACAACGTTCAACGTTTGGTAAAAATTATTAAAATACATAAAAAATTCAGAATATAGATTTATTATCAAGTGCAATTGAGTATTTTTTATGTCGTCCAATAACATTGAATTTAATAGTGCACCTATGAGTTAATATTTGAACTATTTGTTTTTCTTTTGCCTCAAAAAAATCGACACTTGAACGTTTTCTGATACACACTCCAACACGACAATGTGTTATTTTTTATGAATTTTTGAAATGTGAACAGCCATTTTGGACATTCAGTAATTACCGTATTTACTCGCAAAATGTGCGCCCCCACATATTTAACACCCCCAATAACTTTGAGAAAAATAGAATGGTGAAAACAAAATCCTAAAGGAAAAGTTTAATTTTTAGATGAAGCGTCTATGGTAAAGTCAGAAGTGATCTAAACAGGATTTGAAATTATTCTAACTGCATATATTCTGGTGATTTTGATTTCATAATTAGATTTAATGTCTGTTCATTATGCCCGCATACTCCGATCTTTGTGTTTGTATCCTGTGATTTTCTATTTTCATCTGCTCCAAGAATGCAGGTGATTTTATGATGAATAAAGGTACATCGACAGACCTGTGATGTATTAGTGATCCCTGTCAAAAATTAATCTGTCTAAATTAACACATTTGATTATACTGTTCTCGTGAAATTATAATGACTAAAAAAATAAGGTTTACCACATACTTTAAATTTAGAGCACTCCACTTTGCGAAAAAATAGTTTTTAAGTTCTACTAGCTCTCTTTCGATAACTTAGTCATTATTATTATTATTATCACAGACAAACGAATTCTTTTTCTAAAAGTATGTTTTTCGGAATCTCCAGTGTCTGAAACGTGTAAATACGTCATTTTTTTTATTTTTAAAACGATTACAAGATTTACCCTATACTACGTATGATGGGTAAGCAGTAAACCGCGTATTTTTCGTACCTTTTACTTTTAGCACCGAAGAAATGGCGAAACATAAGCGAATGAATACGGTATTTGAGACTGATAATATCAATTATATGAAGATAGATAAATGTTTCAAGAAAATATATAGAAGTAATCATTTTTCTGACAGTAAGTAAAAATATACGGCTGCATTTCCGTATAATTACAAAATGCAGTGACTTTTAACTGCTTTAAGCTCTGTGAAGAGCAATGACAATACGTAAGTACAAGTTTTTGGTTTAAACTTTTACTTTCTTGTAACTCCAAAGTAATTCTTACTAGATTCTGACTTCTAAGTATTTTTATTCTTAAAAGTTCTAGAGAAAATGTTCGCAAGAGTGTACAGAAAACTCAACAAGAATTTCAAAGTTGTATGCTAGAACTATTTTCCAAGGCAAACTTTTTTAGTATTACACCCTTGAAAACATGTAGAATGGATGTTGTCTTTGTTTAACTAAAATAATTGCGTAGACAAATAAAAGTTTTTAAGTCTATAAGTATTTTATTTGAATTAAATATGTAAACATTTCGGTGCAAGATTGAAAAAATGATTTAATATTTAAAGGAGTTATAAGAATTCACGTTATGTTAAAAGTACTGTAAGTGAGACAAAAGATGTCTCCGAACTTTTCAGAAAATGCAAAGAATTTGATGAAAATGTTATGGTTCAAGTTACTTTTTGGATAGAAAAATTATCATTACACATAAGTTATGAAACACCATCATGATACTCTTAATGAAACTTCATTTCCAATACGACGGAAGGGGCATAAAAACTATTTAGAAAACACATATGAAAATTCATTTTCGGCAATTAACACCTGTAGGCGATTATATATTCTTTTGTGCAGCCTTGTCTATGATATATAGATTTTTAAATGTATTACATTTTGTACTAAAATTTAGTTCAGCTGGAATGTTTATAACAAAGCTGAAAACGCTTTTACGGCAATGGGTAGAGCGATTTTACAACAAACGCTGTTTTGATATTAACCCTTGAAAACTTAACATACGTCGGATGTTAACTTTTTTTATATGAAAGAATGCATAGACAAATAAAGTTTTATGTGTATGAGTGTTTTATTTCATAAAAATATAGAAATATTTCGATGCAAAATTGAGAAAGGAAACGAATATTCATAGGAGAGATGAGAATTAACGTTCTGTTAAAATTACTGTGAGTCAGAGAAAATACAAAGATATTCATGTAAAACTGAATAGTCCACGCCATTTTTAATTTTACGTCATATTTGAAATAAGGGGAATGATATAAATTCATTATTTGTGTCATGTGACAGTATTTGAGAGTTTATTGCTGGGCAGGGCCATATTTAGGACACATGCAACGTGTGAATTTTTACAGGTATTTCAGAATAGTGATCTTCGTCTTGTTTATTCGGATAATTCTGCGATTAATTGATGGTAGCATTGCTATTCTGAAATACTGGTAACAAAATGCACATGTTGTACATGTCCTATATACGGTCCTGACTCACGGAAACATTTCTAGATTTTGAAATAAATGCACAGTTTTGTGACTGTGTGATCTTAACCATTCTTCTCTAGCACACAATTTTTTTTGATTGGGTGAAAGAGCAATGCGAAAAGAACAATTTTAATTATAGCATTCTTTTACATTTTTTCACTATAAAACATTTTTTTGTTCCCTAAAAATTGATTTTATACTTCAAAACATATTATATGCATAAACGATTCCGGATTTACAATATATAATTTATGAATCTGTGAAATCTAAAATTAAAAATTTAATTTCAACGTCTATTGTAAATTTAAAGACATGAAAATCTGTGAAATTTAGATTAATCTATATATTCTACATAAATCTACATCATCTAATAAAGCTACGGAAAATCAAAGCTAATAATTTCGGGGATTTTGCATTAGTCGAACTTACGTACGTATTTTTCAATTACACAGTTACTTACTGTTTTCAATCACCAAAACGTCACGCAGTGTTTTTTACGGAAAAAATATTTATGGAAATTATAATTTATGGAAAAAACACCACGATCGCGTTAAATTTTTTTTTCAAGCTACTGTTGTATTACGGATTAATAATTTGGAGTATTTGTTATTACTCACTATGACTTTTACTTATTGAAAAGGTAGTTGTTACATTAATACAATGTATCGCATGTTGTAGTATACATGCTATAAGATGGATATAAGCATGTAAGGTGTATGTATGCAAGCATAAAAGTTAGAAAAAAGATGTGTGTAAGAACAGAGATAATATAGTAAGTTTAGATTGCTCAACCTGAAAACATAAAGTATTTAATAATCATAACCATTCTGAAGTAAGGTTACTAAATGAAATCTGCCAATTATGCAATTTTTCTAAACATATTGTTTTTTTTTCACAAAATTATCAAAATATTTTAAACGATCGTTTAAAAGTTGTTTAAAAACAAAGTCGTTTCGATCAACAAAATTATCAAAATATTTTAAGGATAATTTCACAATTTCTGTAAGTGATAAGCTGAATTTAAAGACTAAGTCATCAAAATCCAACCTCTGAAAAGTTTAAATAACTCGGTGTATTCATGAATTCAATGTGATAATACATTATAAATTAAAGCAGTTAACTCTTTTATTCTATTCGTAACATTTTTGGAAAATTAATGTCTTCTATACACTTATACTAGGATAATTTAAAAAAAATCTAACACATTTTTAACACTTTCCAACCTAGTTGAAAAGTGTTTATGACTTCGGTTTGTCTGCCGTCTGCCGTCTGGCCATCTGCCATCTGTCCGTGCTCTAACTCCCGTAAATATGCTCGGATTGCCTTGCAATTCTTATATGTTATTGCCGTTATCTATAGGACGTTCCCTATTTTAACTAAAGTGTGTAGCATTATAGTTTTTTTACAGGGACACTCAAAAGAAAGAATTCCGTTACATGACGGTCTATGGGGAAAAATCATTTGCGGTTTATTTTAATGATGTTACACAATTGTAAACACATTGTAATTGATATATATCACTAAGGTGTATCACAAGAAGCTTAATATGGAATAGGGTGTGCATAGCACTTTTAGTTAATTTACAGGGACAGTCAAAAGAATTCCGTTACATTTCGTCTATGGAGAAAAATCGTCTGCGGTTTATTTAAATAATGTTTCACTATTTTAAACGCATTGAAATTTATATATATCACTAAGGTGCATTACAAGAGGCTTACTACAGAATATTGTGTGTATAGCAGTCATCGTTCATTTACAGGGACACACAAAAGAATTCTCTACTGTCTGTTAACAATAATTCCTGGAAGTGCGTTGTAAGTTACTGAACGCGATTTTTAATTTAACTCACTTTTTTTTTATTACGTGGTGTGTATACATTCTGTATATCATATACAGGGAGGCACAAAAGTTCGCGATCACATTTCCGTTTATTGACAGAAACTCCAGAAGGAAAATTTTAAACTGTGCTACGCGTTTCTTAACTGAACTAAAATTTAACATCCTATGTAGTATATATACAAATCTATAAATCATATACAGGGCTGAATAAAAGTATTCGGATATTTTTCCGAATATTGTATACGTTGGAAATTCTTGAAATTATGTTTTTAAATATGTTATGCGTTTTCCAAATTGTTTACTTAGATGTTATCTTTCAGCTTATTAAACGATATGATTTGTAAAATTATTTTGGAAGCGTTGGAAAGTGTTACATAATCTATGCTTGACGCATGATTTTTCTTTCTTGTTTTCTTTTTAATTGTAGTATGTTTGAATGAAAATAATCGCCATGGCAACGGACATGCCAGTCTGCTATTTAACAGTGCTAGCTGAACTGCTATAGAAGATATTCGTCTGTTAAAAGCTTATTAACCACTCCGTCCGGTATCCGTTAGATATACGCAATAAACGCACTGGAGTCACTAACTTTCTGCGACTCTTTCTGCTATTTATTTTTTAAATTTTACAGTCATACGCACCGAAAAAATTGTACTATATATTCTAAATAACTTTTCTTCTTCCTTGGAGAAGCAGGCGAAGTGACTTTGAAAAATACCAGGAAAAAAAAAAAACCTCTGTTTGTCCAAGAACAATCTTAGTAAGATGCACACGTTACCAAAAAGTGAATATTTTCTGGAAAAAAATCATTATTTTATATAAAAAAATGAAATGGTTTCAGTCAATTAAATAACATATTTTAAACATGAAATACATTTTACATAAGCTTAGTAAATTTGGAGAACAGTGTACAAAAATTCAGTTTAATAGAGAACAGTTGTGACGATATAACTCTAACATCCTAGGCAATAAAGTCGGTGTATACGATATAAAGTCACTGTGACGTTACAATCGTCACAAATGGTCAAAATCACAATGGTGTCGTAAGATTTGCTAATTTAATTTCGTCACATTATGACTATCAGCTAATAGTTTGTTTGTGACTAAATTTTGCAGTCAACGTGACTGATTTTTGTCATTTGCATCAAAATATAGAATCATCGAATTTACAATGATGTGTTTATCATTAATCTTCCACGTGACGACAATGCTCATAAAAATATTTGGATCATAGTTGTTTTCACATTTTGTGCACATATGTGTCACATTTCTCTTAGGGAAATTTCTCTGAAAAATATAAAATTACAAATTTATTTTCAAAAAGGTATACATTTTTACTAAGAGGAGTGATGCAAGACGCTGGTGTAAAGTCTGTTAAGGAAATTTTGTGGGTGTTTTCAAAATAATTTACAATTTTACTTCAAAAGGAAATCGCAATTAGATTACACAAACTTTAACCAACAAATTGCATAAATTATAACAATCAAGTAACTTCCATCAAAACTTCCAAAGTCTCTATAACAAGATCCTTCTGAATTGTGGGCTATTCTACCTGATAAGGATGGTTCTGAAACGATTAACCCCTTCTTTCCCAGATGAAACAAATCTACAGAGTATGTATCATCTAGTGGATACACTAACAGCGAAGAGGCTCAACAAAAATTTAAAAAAATATATTTAACTAAATGTAGATATTTTTCAAAGCTTTTTTTTTTACAAAAAAGTATATATTTATTGTCTTTAATTACAAAAGTGAATTTTTTGGAGAAAACAGAATATTTTCTTAGAAACCACGTTCGTCAAAAAAACTTGAATTATAAAGAAAAATTTAATATATCGCCAACAAAGTACATATTTCATGTAGCTTCCAATCCATTTTTGAAGTCTATAGCTTAACTACTAATTTCCCCACAATACCCACCAGTTTAAAAAATACCATTTTGCGAAAGGGGTGTTTAAAATTTTTGGAAGAGGCATTTACGCTTCTGCAGACGACACGAGTAAAAGCCTTAACAGAGCGTATTTTTATTTATTTATTTTCAAATTGAGTGTTGATCAACGTAGAGCTGAAAAGAGGAATAAATGCATAATTCAATTATGAAAAAAAAATGAGGTTTTGCCCTGGCATCCATCTTCTTATGACAAAATTAAACAAATCACGTTAAAGGTCGAGTTAAAGACGATATGCACGATAGAATACATATCAGATTTGTGGCTTATCATTTTTCGAATATATTTCATTCTTCTTCGAATATATTTCACTCTCATTTCATTTTTTAAATGGACACGGTATTTCATATTTTTGCTCCTAAATCTTTTAAAAAAATGCATTTTCAAAACATTTTTTTTCACCAATATTAAATATTCACAAAAATATGTTTAATTATATAAATGCAACCTAGAGAAGCATATTTTTCAAAAAAGTTTTCTGATGCAGTCATTTTTTTCCATTTTATTCTTCTTTTTCTCATTTTCAAAATTGAAGAATTACATTTTAAACCAGTTCAATAGTATAAGAACAAAACGAAAAAAAGTTTCGAAACAAATTCTTATTATAAAATGACATTTTGTATGCCATTTCTGAATTGGAAATCTGGAACTCGTATTGATTTTCAAACAAATCCTTTAAAAAATCCTCCCATTTCAATCTCCTGCCGTATTACCATATTGAATATTTAGGAAAACCTTTTTATTACCTAGAGTTTATTTATTTATTTATGTGCTTTCTCGCAATACAAAATGAGTTAACATTAGACTCTGCATTAGATTGTGGTGTAAGTTTGTGCATATGAAATTTATAGCGCGGCTTATGATTCATAATTTATTAGTTTTTATACTTTTTTATTTAACTTAACTTGGTTCAGTACTTAAAAAATATTGAATTTTGTAATCGATTTTTCACCTACTTCCTGATGTGCTAGAATTATAAAACGTATGCACACAGGTGTATTTTCTGTGACAATACAACGTTTTAATATTATTATAACTCAGTTATAAATGAATACATTAATTTTGCGGTATTTTTTCTGTCAGGAGGTCGCAGGCTATAAATTTCCAAATATTCTTTCGATTGCATTGCATTCGTTTCACTTAAAATACATATACTGGATACATTTAAAAGAGCTATGTTTCAGTCATTTTACTTAAACAATTTTCTAATTAGAAATAATATCATAAACCTAAAACATTTTATTTCAACATGAAACCATTGATTCTAAATTAACACACTCACAAACTAGTCGTTGGGGGCCATGGTAATACTTACCCATCATGGATATGCATAATATAAAATTAAAAAAAAAAAAAAAAAAAAAAAAAAAAAAAAAAAAAAAAAAAACATGTGTAAACTAACTTATAAAATGCATTGCAATTCGAATAAAATCGTGGCTTGATGATGTCACAAACTTTAAATGTTATATTACTGAATTGCGTAAAATAAACTTCCTTATAACTCGAAAAATGTTAATCATATTATCTAACGGTTTATTGCGTCGGATTAAACGTCTCATTTCGAATTAAAATATATCTTTGAATTGAAATTTGAATGAAATACAGTGTCATGAAAAATCGAAAAGTGTTTAAAATAGGATTACAATTATCTCGGTCATTAATTACCCGATCAACTTCATTCTTCATGCAAAATTTATGTTTTTTTATTGTCTTGTATATTCACTCCTTAAAATAAACAATTTCGAAAAATTTTATATACCTTTTATTAGACCGAATATTTCGAGAGTCTGAAAAAAATAGTTCCGGATAATCGAGGTTACTGAAATTCAATAAGCTTCTTTCCATTATTACATACTAAGTATATACCAAATTTCAAGTCTGTATATCAATTTTTTCGGGAGATAGAGCGTTTACAGACACCGCACACACACACAGACGGACGGCAAATTTTTTTTTCTAAAAATATGTTTTTCGGAATCTCCAGTGTCTGAAACGTGTAAATCCGTCAAAAAAAAATTTTTTTTTAGCTTTTCAAAACGATTAGAAGACTTAACCTATAATGCGTAAGATGGGTAAGTAATAAAATCTGCTATATGCACGAACAAAAAATTGCTATTGGCGAGATTTAAGACGTCTCCATATAAAATGCAAATAATTAAATATTTTAAACACTGAAAAGTGGGAAAAAACATAAGTAAAAAATAAAAAGCATAATAATTTTTGCTTTTATTTCTTATTATTAATGTGACATATGAATACTTAGTTTCTTATATATACATGCATTCCTTATACGTACATACTTTCAATGTCTCAAATATTATTACTTATTATAATAGATAATTTAGAATTGCAGAGAAAATTGTTTGCTATTCTTATCGTTTAAAGCCAAATATTTGCCTTATTATTTCATGGAATTAAATCGATTTTATGTCATTTATGTGATTGTGACAATGGAAATATTTCTGTGAGGCTAGCAAAAATTTGCTTTTATTCGAGTAAAAATAGCTTGATATGTACTTTAGACGGAAGAAAAGTAACTTATACTTCGAAAATGTATTAAGGATTGTAGCGTAATACTGAAGGTAAATCTCAAATATTTAATCCATCATAATATTATTTATATTTTAACCATTTTAGTGTTATTTATATCTCCTTAAACGTTATAATCATTTTAAAGAAAATATTTGTAAATGGCGATAGAAATAACAAACATCACAGCTGTCAGATCGACTATATATACTATATTAAATAAAAAGAATAATTAATAATCACACAAAAACTAAAAACATTTCATTGAATATTTTTTGTTTAAATTGTGTTTATTTGATTTGAAAAAATATAATTAAATAAAAATAAACAACTTAAGGTTGGCAGCTAAGATTTCCTGGATAAAAGGTGATCAAAATACTGATAAAGATAATGTTTAATTCCATTTTCGTATAACCTAAATAATAATAATAATAATAATAATAATAATAATACAAATTTGCAGATTGAATTGCTTGGAATATTAGAGAAGCGAAAAAAAAATTAAGATGAACTTTAAATTAGCTCATGATTGAGAGTTTCGATATATAGATTCACCACTTATTACTGTGAGACGAACGTAGAGTGAAAAATCATTCTACGATACTTTAAAAAATCTTTATTGAATTTATAACTTTAAAAAATAATTATTGAGTTACAGGGTGTCCTAAAAGGATGGAACATTTTTTAAAAAATTTCAATAAGTAAATGGTGATAATTTTACTGGTGACAACTGAAATTATAATTAAATGAGAGTAATGCTTGAAAATTTTCTTTGCGGAGTTTATTTGCTTTAGTTTCAAATCTCACCGATAGATGACGCTGCACCGTCTCAAACCGTAATGCATTTCCAAACTATGGTACAATTTTTTTCTTCTTTGGTATTTAAACGGCTAAACAGAATGCAGGTTACACGATCATTCAACTTTGATCTATTTTATACGTCATTTGAGCTTTTCAACAATCTGAGACAGAGCCGAATATCATCTATCGATGATAGCATCTAGCGATGATATTCGTAATGTAGTAGTAAAAGTCTTGTAAAGAGATTATCATCTCCACACATCTTTATTCTGCACGAATAATACTGTCAATAAAACGGTTTCAATATGAAGATTACCATCTTCACACATCCTTCTTCTGAATCATATTGTCAATAAAGCGGTTACTAAAACGGTTAGTACTATTAGTAACGATCAACAGCTTATACAATATGAAAATTACTATCTTCACATTTACTTCAACGATCTTGTACGAATAATATTGTCAATAAAACGGTTACTGAAACGGTTACAATGAAACGGTTAATACCGTTAATAAAACGATCAGTAACTTGCACCGTTAACTTTTTATTAACACTTTCCAACCTAGTTGAAAAGTGTTTATGACTTCGGTTTGTCTGGCCGTCTGCCGTCTGCCGTTTGGCCGTCTGTCCGTGCTCTAACTCCCGTAAATATGCTCGGATTGCCTTACAATTTTTATATGTTATTTTCGTTATCTATAGCACGTTCTCTATTTCAACTGAAGTGTGTAGCACTTATAGTTTTTTTACAGGGACACTCAAAAGAATTCCGTTACATTACGGTCTATGGGGGAAAATCATTTGCGGTTTATTTTAATGATGTTACACAATTACAAACACATTGTAATTGATATATATCACTAAGGTGTATTACAAGAAGCTTAATATGGAATAAGGTGTGCATATCACTTATAGTTAATTTACAAGGACAGTCAAAATAATTCCGTTACATTACGTCTATGGAGACAAATCGTCTGCGGTTTATTTAAATAATGTTTCACTATTTTAAACGCATTGAAATTTATATATGTCACTAAGGTGCATTAGAAGAGGCTTACTACAGAATAGTGTGTGTATAGCAGTTATCGTTCATTTACAGGGACACACAAAAGAATTCTCTACTATCTGTTCACAATAATTCCTGGAAGTGCGTTTTAAGTTACTGAACGCAATTTTAAATTTAACTCACTTTTTGTTTATTACGTGGTATGTATAAATTCTGTAGATCCTATACAGGGAAGCACAAAAGTCCGCGAACACATTTCCGTTTATGGACAGAAACTCCAGAAGGAGAATTTTAAACTGTGCTACGCGATTCCTAACTAAACTAAAATTTAGCATCCTATGTAGTATATATACAAACCAATAGATCCTATACAGGGCTGAATAAAAGTATTCGGATATTTTTACGAATATTGTATACGTTGGAAATTCCTGAAATTATGTTTTTAAATATGTTATGCGTTTTCCAAATTGTTTACTTAGATGTTATCTTTCAGCTTATTAAACGGTATGGTTTGTAAAATTATTTTGGAAGTGTTAGAAAGTGTTACATAATCTATGCTTGACGCATGATTTTTCGTTCTTGTTGAATTTAGACAACGTTTAGTCCTTTTTAAGACATTGTGTTCGTAAAATAACATTGCCTATAATGTATAAAATCTTCGATAACTGGGGATTTCGATATTAGTCATACATGATTTATTTGCCTTAACTATATATTAAAATCATGTAAGGACTGTCTACATTTCAACTGCCTCAATAGCTCAATGGGTATTTTTTAACATAGGCATCCGCACACCTTCGGAGGTGATTTTTGTAATTTTTGAAATTTTCTATTTATACCAATTTTTTCTAATGACATTTAAGTTAAAACTTTGAAAAATGTACAATTATTTTAGAAATTACACAGAAATAGTTTTTTAAAGTGAAAAATTGACATTTGTGCAAAACATGATAACTCAAAATCAAATCAATGCATTCATATTTTGTAAATTGTATAGTAAAGAGAACAACTTTCTCTAGGATATAGACTAGCCGCATTATAATAGCATCTCTATCGCAGAAGCTATGGCACTTGAAGTACTAATGTAATGAAACAATCGTAAAATTTCTCGCAAATTTTTCACTTATACCAGTGCAAATATAAAACTAATTAATATATCAACATGATTGTAGTCTATTCCCTCAATAAACATTTGTAAAACAAGTAAAAAAAACCATTTCATGCATAATGTTTTTCTATAGGATGTTCTGCGTACTGTAAAAATCTAAAAAACTTTATTTTGTGAAAAAGCTAAAAATAACTCTTAAAGGCGGTTCATGCTATAAAAATAATTATTATTCTTTAAAGGTTTAATTATATACTCCATGTATTTTCTTGAACATATAAACATATAATCCTATTTAAATGCTAAATCTCATAAAAAAAAAAAAAAAAAAAAAAAAAAAAAAAAAGGAATGTAATCATACATTTCAGCTTACTTCCGGTTTGCAGAACGATATTTCCGGTTATAAAATTCTTCGGCAAGATGTAACCTTAAACGGCTGTAACTCGGGTTCTAATTCAGATACAGACACAATTAAAGCAGAACAATTTCCATAGATAAATGGTCGGATTTTAATATTATTTCAAAAATTTAAAATAGATATTTTCATAGAAAATGACGTTTCAAAGGCTTATGGATACCTTAACATTATACGGTTTACATTTTATTGAATTTTCAAAACTGTTACTAAAAATAAAAATGTTTTGTAATCTTAAAAAAATAAAAGGGAACCTTTTTATAAACATATAAACACATAAAAACTTCCTTTTACTTAAGTAAGGTGTCGCACAAAATATACATATAAAACAAATGATCCGCTGACATGTTTCGGTTTCATTCGAGATAAGAAACATTGTCATAAGAATGAAACATCAATCAAGACGAATGACACTGGAAAACGAAAAACATAGAACATACAAAACACATAAACACCCTCTATTATCAATCATGAAAAGAAAATAAAGACACAGATTTAAGATTGTTTACCCCCGTGGCTCGCCCTATTAAAATTTTCTTTAAAATATTTATTTAGTAATTCTAACCATAAATTTGGAATAATATAGGAAAATGTATCGTTGCAGACTAAACCTCTATGTGTATAGGATTCCCATGGACTCCCTTACAAAAGACTTAAGATAACAATTTGAAACAAAAATCCACTTACTGTTATTAAGCAGTTTTTATCTCGAATGAAACCAAAACATGTTAGTGGTTAATTTGTTTTATATGTATATTTTGTGTGAAACCTTACTTAAGTAAAAGGAAGTTTTTATGTGTTTATATGTTACTAAAACGTGATAGTATTTAGGATACGCTGTATGTAAAACAACATTAATTATAATGTTTAAATCTTAGATAACTTATGGATTCTATATTAGTCACATATGAATATATTTAACGTTAACAAAAATGCAATATTTCTGTAAATGTTTAGTTTCGTTTTTCATCTGGATCAACCAATCCTGTTTTAATTTAACTGAAGCTACGTTAAAATGACTTTTTTGGCGCAAATTTCTGAATTTTATTTTATTTTTTGTAGTAATTAGCTGACATTTGTGAGTTCAAAAATGCTTTATTTTCCTAGTTTCGACGAGAAATCTAATATAGAAGAAAAAGGAATTGAACTTTTACCATAAATGAGATAACCGTAAATAATTGTGTTAGAGCAAAATTAAACACTGCCGATGTTTTAGTTTCTAATGCTTATTTATTTGCCGCTACAAAGGATGTTTATTTTTTTTTACTTTGCTAAACAGCGTACAACCAATAGAGTGAAAAATGTGTCCAGACTGGGGATCGAACCCAGATACCCTGGTATAGCGCACCAAGTGATTTACCATTTAAGCCATCTGGATGACATCCAATCTGGCATTTTTCACTTATATATACGTTGGCGAGGCTGCAACTTTGCTGCGAAATTGCAGACAATTTACAGAGATTTAAAAAGAAAAAATACTAATGGATATACTGTCTATTTGTTCAAAAATGAGCATATTTAAGTCATTTTTTGAAATATTTTAAAATGTTTAGATCACTGCACACGCAAATATCTTAATATACTCTGTTAAGAGGAATAAAATAAATGAAACAGAATTAATTACGTGTGTCATTATTGCTGCAGTCATAAATATGTACCTAATTTTTATTTGTAATAGCCATTATTTTCACAAATGAATGAAATACACTTGTTTGCATAGTTTTATAACAACACTCACCAATAAATTCATTTAAAAATTCTGCTGCCTTATCATCATCGGCAGTCAAATGTACTTTACATTGACAGACCGACACTTATCTCAGGATAATTGCTTATACGCGAAACTAACTGCGGTCCTTATAAATTCAATTATGTAAATGATTGGCGACAGTCAGTCGGACAGGAAGCAAATATTTCAAAGGCTCGCACATGGTAAAAGTACAACTTCACATTGTACATATGTAGAGTTGCAAAAATACGGTTTATTCCTGAGCTTATTTCCAATAGACTGGGTTTATTCCCAGGTTTATTCCCAAAAGACCCGGTTTATTCCCAAAAAAAACCCGGTTTATTCCCAAAAAACCCGGTTTATTCCCAAAAAAACCCGGTTTATTCCCCGGTTTAAACTGGGTTTTTTCTAGCCTTTGCAACTCTATACATATGACAACCAGCGGTCAGGCGGAAGCTAAAGGGTCATTTTGCCAATATATTATTTTTTTTAAATATGCCCTCAGTAAGATATGATACCACACAATACTATTAATGATAGTTTCAATGAATATATTTTTATTAAAATACGGTAATAATAATTAGTATAATTATTGTGATGTCGAAAGTAACAATGAAACTGCTACTGTTAATGTTTGTTTTATTTTATAATTTATATATCACATACATTTCATATTACTATTTCTTCTATTAGGAAGATATTTTTGGCACGAGTACTTAGGAAAAGCTAATTTTTATCTTCTCTGGGAAATCATTAAGACTTTTAAAATATAGTAGATTGTTATTTGTTACTATAGCAAATGATTATGTAAATAATTAACATTTAAAATGATAGTATATAAAAAATATAAATGAAAAAAGTAATGGAAACATAGAAAAAACTATATTCGACTGTTACATATACTGAATTATAAAAATAATTAAAATAACGTCGTTATGACATCATCTCATTAAAAGCTTTATACATCATGATTGAGAACGTCTATATTCTGGTGCTGTAGACGTTATTTTTAAATGTGAAATTATGTCGTATTTAATGGAATTAGGGTACTAATTTAAAATTAATGGAAATTTCGCTAAAAGCTATCCATTAGTAGGGACCGATATAGGAATTTAAATTACTATTAAAAGTTTTCTTGAAAAATATCTTTAATCGTTTAACATTAGATGGTGGATCAAAAATAAAAGGAAATGAATTCATGCGATTTTTTTTTTTTTTTTTTTTTTAGATACTTCGGTATATTTTATTTAGTTTAATTGCTCGATTTTTTTATTTAAAAAAGTAAATGCAATTAAATGTTAGTTAAGGATCGCTATTTAAACTGTATGATATTTGCTGCACTTGTTACCCGTAACTTAATTTAATGAAATTCGAAGAAGAACCAATGCTAATTAAAAAATAAATCCAGTGTTAAGAAAGAACTAGTCGTTGGGGGTCACCGTAATACTTACCCATCATGAATATGCATAACGTAAAATATTAAAATAAAAAAATATGTAAGCTACTTACAAAATGCATTGCAATTCGAATAAAATCGTGGCTTGATGACGTCATAAACTTTAAAGGCTCGATTACTGAATTGCTTAAAAGAAACATCTTTATAACACCAAAAACAATAATCCTATTAACTAGCGGTTTATTGCATCTGATTAAGCCTCTCATTTACATTTAAAATATATCTTTGAATTGAAATTTGGATGAAATACAGGGTCATGAAAAATCGAAGAGTGTGGAAAATAGGATTACATATATCTCGGCAACGAATTATTCGATCGACTTCATTCTTTATGCAAAATTTGTTTTTTTATTGTCTTTTATGTTCACTCCTTAAAATAAACAATTTCGAAAATTTTTATATACCTTTTATCAGAACGAATATTTCGAGAGTCCGAAAAAAATATTTTCGGCTTATCGAGGTTACTGAAATTCAATAAGCTCTTCCCATTATTACTTACTAAGTACATACCAAATTTCAAGTCTCTATCTCAATTTGTTCGGGAGATAGAGCGTTTACAGACACACAGACATACAAACACACAGACGGACGGCAATTTTTTTTTTCGAAAAATATGTTTTTCGGAATCTCTAGTGTCTAAAACGTGTAAATCCGTCAAAAATTATTTTTTTCGATTTTAAAAACGATTAGAAGACTTACCCTATACTACGTATGATGGGTAAGAAAAAATCATCCCTCGCTCACAGATTATGAAACATATTCCGATAACATAAGAATATTGTTAAGAAAATTCTGTGATACATTTTCTCATGAAAGAAAACCTCCAAGTAAACGCTTTAGAAAACAGATAACACAGATAAAAATTCATTATCGGCAATTACCGCTACAGACAGTAATGTATTCGAATTATTTTGTGCAGCCTTATATATGATGCCGTAAACACAGGCTGGAACGAGACGTCGGTGATACGTTGTAAAATATACATATTTATAGTATTTTTTCCAGTTTTATGAACGAAAGTGTACTTTTACGACGTCATTTTTCACTGCTGCAAATATTGCACTCGTTTGTGTTAGAACTTGCTATCTATATATTTTTATGCATACCACAAACGAAATAATTTTAAGCTGGGTAGTAACACCCGTGCCAATGTATTTAACGGATGTGTATGTATGTTTGAAGATTTTTAGATATGAAAACTTTAAGCGTTGAATTTCAGGAAAAAAAAGTTATTAAAAGTTTTCTTGAAAAATATCTTTAATCGTTTAACATTAGATTGTGGATCAAAAATGAAAGAAAATGAATTCATGCGATTTTTTTTTTTTTTTTGGATATTTCGGTATATTTTATTTAGTTTAATTGCTCGAATTTATTATTTAAAAAAGTAAATGCAATTAAATGCTAGTTAAGGATGGCTATTTAAATTGTGTGATATATGATGATAATTAAAATAATTTTTAAAAGACGATGTTTAATCGCATTTCTATTCAATAAAAAATCAATGATACTAAAAATTACGACCTTAATTTGAAAGGCACATTTAAACATTCAAATAATCATCTAACTACGCTCAACCGATCTTATTTCCGATAACGGTAAACATATTCCCACATTTGAAAATTAATTTGATTATCATAAGATGTGTAGCCTATGTCTTTTGATTCTATGATTCTTTCATAGGGAATACAAATCATATTTGCAGAATTTAAATAAATTGAAACTTCAAGAATAAGAAAATTAAGAAAGGGAAAAAAATCTTTTACATAAATTTCTCATTAAGTTATTTTACATACTAAATACACTGGTTTCACTGACAAGCAGAGTTAGGAAGTGGCACACTCTGATTTGTTTTTCATAATTTGATGGTTTGAAGTCCTACCAAGGTATAGAAATTCTTGTATGAAATTTCTGATGATATGCATAAAAAAGTTTCAGGTGATTGGATTTTTCAGTATTTTAGAGCTTTATACGTTACCCCATCTTTCTTTATTGAAATCATCTTCTCGATCTGGTTATAATATATCACATGACTTTACATTGTTGTTTCATCATTAAACTGCTATTAATACTATCTCTAACATATTTTCCTCTATAGAAGGTCCCCATTCTTGTCGTTGTCCAATAGCTAATTCCTAAACCATTAGCTTTATGAATATAGTCCCTATTTAAAAAATCTTTAAAATTTTGTTCTTCATTATTAAAAAAAAACATTTACGCCAAAAGAAATGTTTTTGTAAAAAATACGAAATTAAAATTTTTATACAGCTCCTGGTATAATTTTATGTTTTTTTCCCTGCTCTAACAAGCTCCGGGTTCTGGTACAGAATAACAGGCATCGTGGAGAAAGTTGTTATAAATATAACTCAAAAGACACAGGGGCATACGTACCTTTTCAAAAAGATCTACTTAGGCGTAAATGGCTTTTAATATGATGAAATCTAATATGATCAGCATGTAAAACAAATTTGAAATTAGAACTATACCTCTAAAGATAATGGTTTAAGAATTAGCTATTAAAAAACGGTAGGAGTGGACACCATGTAGCTTGAAAAATAATTTAGAGATATCACTAACAACAAGTTTAATGAATACCAACATAAAATATGATAACACATTATAAAAAAAAGCCAGACGATGATTTCGGTGAAAAATGCATAGCGTATTTATAAAGGTCTTACAGTACTCAAACGCTCAATCAGTTATTATTTTATTGTTTATGCATATCAGTCCAAACTTCATACGAGATTTTTTTTAAGCTCAGACCAAATATCCAAATCACCAAAGTATGAAAGAAATAGGGGAGTATCACTTACCTAAATCTCTTTGTGATAATACTTTATTCTGTTGAAATGGATTTGATGATGCTTCGTTTACATGATTTTAAAGCCTAAATGACATTGCAGATTTTTAGTAAAATGCATTAATCATGATTAGTATTATGACTTTTCTTTCGATCCAATATGGTATATAAAAGCGCTCTAGAAAATATATTTATATATTTCTTTCATTGTATGGAAAGCAGAATTGATCAAAATTTTATTTAATCCGTACATGTACACGTTATCAAATAAATCCATGCTACTGGGCCAGACGACAAGCATAGAACATACAAGGTAAAATTTCTAGTGTAATGCAAAATTCCAGTAAGTTGACATTACTGTTTTTTAGAAATTGAAATAGAGCAGTAGAACAAATATATGTTATGATGGTTAAAAGCAAGCGTAATAATTATGTAGTCAATATTTTCACAGTCCAAATTTACAGTTTAAAATTTGTATAACATAAAACTATATTATACACATTCTTTCCACATATACGAAGTATTAAATAAAACAAATTCAAAATAATATTAGAAATAATAATAATAATTCATTCATAATGCAATCTGGTGTAAGAAATAATAATAATTGATGATTGTATACAAAATGATAATAATTTATAATGCAGCTAACAAAATAATTCGATTTGAACAAAAAATAAATTGAATCTAATAGGTAAAATAATATAACTAGGAAATAAATTTATACTTATATATACTTTTATATAAGTTTATGTATATATATATACAGGGTGTTTTTTTTTTAAACTGACACTGTTCAGAGCCGTCTGTAGCTCGTTCTAATAACTGGATTGACACAAAATTTTGTGAATGGACTAAGAAAACCATGGGAAAAAAGATTCCAACAACAACAAAAAAATTAGTTCCAATCACCACCGATAGGGGGAAATGTGGCGCTGTGGTCATTTATGCAACTGGGAATTAGCATAAAATACGGGCAAAAAATGAAAATGCAAATTTTTACTTACGCAAGCGACAGTAGCGCCAATAGTTTAAGTTATAAATGCATGCGAAAAACACCGAGAAACAATTTCAGCTCAGGTTGAAAATGAATCTCACGTTACCGCAGCGCGCGTTACTTGTGAAGTTCTTATATTGTAACCAGTACAATGCACCAGCCGCTCTTCGTTTACTTAGAACACGCCATAAACTGCGCAAAGGACCTTTATCCGTTAATGTATTGAAAGCAATGATTCTGAAATTCGAAGAAACAGGATCGCTAGCAGTGCGGTCAGGCAGAGAACGTAAACCGGTGGCAGAAAAAGTGATAATGGATGTTTCAACTGCGATCAACGAAAGGGAAAGTGTAATTTATGAATAAAACGTGGCATTTTATCCAAATTATTAATTTTGTCTGTTTCTGATGGGTTTTTTTCAATGTACAGCGCTACATTTCCCCCTATCGGCGGTGATTGGAACTAATTTTTTTTTTTTGTTGGAATCTTTTTTCCCATGGTTTTCTTAGTCCATTCACAAAATTTTGTGTCAATCCAGTTATTAGAACGAGCTACAAACGGCTCTGAATAGTGTCAGTTTAAAAAAAAACACCCTGTATATACATAAGCGCGTATAATTTATATATATATATATATATATATATATATATATATATATATATATATAACCATAAATGAAACATTACCATAACACCAACTTAAACTATGAAATAATGTGTAAGTATGTAATAATTAGTTGTCAATGAAAGTATTCCCCAACACACTGAATATGGATACAAAAACTTATTTAAAAGAATAAGAAATGAAATTAAAAATTGAATAAATGGAATTAAATGAATGAAATTAAATTAAATTTGTAGAATTTAGACAGAATTTTCAAGTCCCAAATGCCTAAATAGCACAAATAAAATGAAATGAGAGGTTTCATCATCATATTAGCCATAACATTGCTAAAGAATATGATTTTGGGACTACCTGCTCATAAACATTGAATCAAACCTGTGAAAAAATAAAAAATAAATACAATATTAAAGTGGAAAGAAGCCATACCTATAATATACAGAGAAAACATGAAATAGAGTCAGAAAGTATATAATCCATTTTGTTTAAAAAAGATACCTGTGCACCACATGAGCCACACATGAACACAACCAAAACTAGGGAATGAATTGCAAAAAATCATTACATGTTGCCAAATTTAGAATTAGAAAATGATTTACTATGTTGCCGAAAAGATTTTAGAATAATATGAATAAAGCAACAGGAACATTAGTGCTGCCATCTATAATGGTAAAAAGTGAATATACTCTGAATTAAAAGGAGTATTGGATGAAAAATAATGTTTAAAAATTAAACCAAATTACTATCTGAAATGATAGCAATTAGTTAAATAATAAATAATTGAAATTAATTAATAAATAGAATATCTAATTACGTTAAAGTAATGGATGTATTAATGAATAATTCTATGTTAAAAATTAAGATACAAAGGATTTAAAATTAATATTAATTAAATATTGAAATGAATTAGTAACATATAATGTTTCTTCATACAAAGTTAAAAAATTATATACACTTAATATAAGTGGTAAGGGTAGAACGTTTAATAAAAATTAAAACATATTATATTAACACTTTAGAAAAGTATACATTATATTAGAGGTTAATATGATATTGTCTACCGTAGGTATTAATCCAAATGTATTAGATCAAAAACATTCTTAATATTAATTAATATAAATTCATTTAAATTAATTAAATAATGAATATGTAAATATAACTAAATTAATATACATATAAAAATATCACATCACAGTCCATTATAAAATGTGTAATATCAAACATTTGTGTAAATCACAATGCCCCATTTTTTTAATTATTATTATAATAAAAATTAACCATGCGGTTTTTCCATACAACTCCGCCACACACCTCCTCAATCCAACATCTACCCACCCAACCGTCCTGTTACATTTTTTTTACTATTTTCTAAGATTATAAGATTTTTTTATACATTTTTTAACGCATGTGTTAATTTGGTTGCAAAGATCATTTAAGAACTAACTATATATTAAGGAATATATGAATTTTTTTTGGAAAACCATGTTGTAATGCATCATAGATAAGTTTTTTAATATTGTTGTTAATTAGTTGAGAAGAACATAAACTTTTTATTCTATAAATATGATTAAGGTGTATATTACGATATACAGAATTATGAAGACATGATTTAAAATTAGTAAATGAATTAACTTTAAATTTAAATTCTTTACGTTTATCAAATAGATCAATTATTGTTTTGTTTTCTTTAAGTGTAATTTTAAGATCTAAAAAGTTAATAGTATTGTTAGAAAGGAGGTTTTCCGTTAATTCTAAATTAGTAGGATAATCAACTGGAAATATAGAAATATTAGTGTGATCAGTGGCAATTAAAATTATGTCATCAATATAGCGATATAAATGTATATTACTGTTAATAAAAGTACGTTCATAATGATACAAGTATAAGTCTGAAAGTATACTAGAAGTACATCCCCCTTGTGGTTAACCGACTTTCTGATACATCTACTATATATATAAAACACAAACGGAAATTTCGTTCCGTTCCGTTATAACTCGAGTTCCGCTGAATGGATTTTGATGGAACTTACACTATTCAATAGATAATTTTTTAGGGAAGGTTTTAGTATACAACACAACGTTCTACGTAGATCAGTTGTAGAATTATGATAGAAAGTTCTGTTATTTTGGCCGAAAAGGCTGCAATTGCTAATTTTTTGGCGACTATTATTGTTGCAGAAAGAATTAAAAAAGCTATACATCTCAAAAAAAAAAAAACTGTGCTAATTTTATTAAAAAAAATAAAAGAAAGAAAAAAAGAAAGAGAAAGAAAAGAAAAAAGAAGAAAAACAGTTTTGATGAGAGATAATATTATAAAACGAAAATATTTAATTTAAACATGATTGGGAATATTCGTAATGCTTTAAACATTATTCAATGGGCAAGATTGCTATCAAAAAAATATTTGGCGATTTATCCTTTATTTTTGGCGATTTATACTTTATTTTTGGCGATTTTGATTTTACTTTTGACCCCAAATAATTTGATTTTAAGCCAAAAGGTGTTTTTTTTTTGTTGCAGAAAGAATTAGAATGGCTGTACATCTCGAAAAGTAAAATAAAAAACTGTTAATAATTTTATTTTTTTAAAAAAAAAAGAAAGAGAAAAAAAAAGTTTTGATGAGAGATTTTAAGCCAAAAGATGTTTTTTCAAGTGTACGACATTTTTTTTTTTTGTACTTTTCGGTTAGTTGGGCACCAGTGATATATATACATGTATATATACACGCACACATATATATACACATATATCTACACATATACACATATATACACTTATATGTATGAAAATATATATACATATGTATATCATATATATTTATATACATACATATATCATTGGCGCCCGGCTAACCAAAAAGTACTTTTTTTTTTATTCAAATGTAAACTATATTGACAACAATATACTTCTATTTACTTCTACCTTATATAGGAAATTTCGTTCCGGCTGCTTATAACTCGAGTTCTGCTTCATGGATTTTCGTAGAACTTAAACTGTAAGATAGATAATTTTTCAGGGTTGTATAACATATCGTTCTACGTAGCTTAGTTATAGAATTAATATGGGAAGTTCTGTAATCAGATCAATCCGATTATGAAAGATTAGCATTTTTAAAAGATTATGCCGAATGGATTTCGATGAAATCTACACCGTTAGTTAGATAATTTTGCAGGGAAAGTTTTATTATATAACATGCCATTCTACGTTGCTTAGTTCTAGAATTATAGGGGGGAATTCGAAAATCGGGTGACCTTTTTTTATCAAATATTAGCCTTTTTAATATTTGATTCCGATTATGAAAGATTAGCCTTCTGAAAAAGTTCTACTGGACGGATTTTGATAATAATTGTATTGTCAGTTAGATGCTATTTTAGGAATGGTTTTAGTGTACTACATATTGTTCTACGTTGCTTAGTCAAACAGTTATGTGTGAGGGTTTTATAGAGGGGTGTTCCGCGATAACTGTCGCAAAAATTATCGGATTAGGTTGATTTTTGGTAGGTATGTTGGTGAGGTACCCGAAATTAGCTGTATAGTTTTTAGTTACATTTGGTTCATTCGTTCAAAAAATATTGAACATTTCGTTTTAGGTCATAATACTTTCCTATGGGAATGCAGACGATTTTTAAAAATTTCATTTTTAACTGAAATGAAAATCACATATTTCAATAAGGGATTTAAACGTAAAATGACTGATAATACATTTTCAATATGGAGGTTTTAAATATATCCAATACTTTTGAAAAATTGCCGATACATTTATTAGAATTTAGAAATTAATTATTTAAATTATTGGAACATTTTTTGCATCTGTTCGGGAAATATAAATCAATTTATTTTCGTAGTTTTTACAAATTTTAAAATGAATTTCTTTTTACTTTGCTCTTTAATAAATTAGGTGTTTAGCAACCCTATTTCTAATAATATCAAAATAATAAAACTCAAGTAACTCGCACTATTTTCCTGCAATATTTTATTAGCAAATAAATTATTTTCGGGAGTTTTTAGTATTTTATTGACATAATCTTTGTATATATATATAGTTGTATGATGTTTCTGTGTTGTCTTTTAATGATTATATACATACATATATATATATATGAAAAATAATATTTATTCCAGATTTAACTTTTTATTTTGTCTTGTTTAACATTATTAATGCATGTTATTGCTTGAATTAAGTAATGTGTACTTTAAAATAAATATATATTTTAATGTGGTGAAATCATAATTTATTTTAATAATATTTATAAGAATGATTAATTATTATTTTGTTTATTTAGGTAAGTGCAAGTATAACCGCAAAGTGCAATAAACCCTATCTTGTGGATAAATCTTTTTAAATTTGAACAACGCCTGGTCAGTAAGTTGTTTTTTATAGAACACTTATCTTGAATACTATTCTTAATATAAGCATATAGAAAAGTAAAAGTATTTATAAATATTTTACAGAGGTACTAGATGAAAAAAAGTAATTATAGCGTCATTTAAAAGTAAATGTGCTCAGAAAAAGGAAGAAAAAAAAACATTAAAACATTTTTTAGGACTATTTTCCTAGAAATAATTAACACGTTATTTCTTGATGAAATGAGAAATATGAAATGGATCTATTAAATTTTTCAACTTTAGTTTATTCATTACTAGCTGACCCAACTATCGTTGCCCGCGCGCTTCGGATAATAACCTTAAATATACCTAAGATCAGTGTTGAAATCAAACATTTTTCTTCGAGAGTGATTTAGTGTTGGTGCCCTCACTACACATTCGGGCGTGCTATATATGTTCCGGTCTGTTTTTGAAAAAAAATTCCGGAATTTGTATTCTTTTATATTTTTTAACGAAACATTTTCCAAATGAACTTAGTTTTGGAGCCCCACTGCCTACGGCAGCGTACATCCGTGTCGTTCTTTTATTAATATAGAATCTATACATTACTTCTAATATATGAGGATATAATGTTCTAATGTATTGGGGTAAAGTATATTGTATTAATTATACTTTACTGCAAAAACGATGAACTTAATGTTTCCTATATAAAAATACTAAATTATTAATGAATTCGGTGATCTTAACATAAATATTTATTGCTCTAACAAAGCTGAATTGCTACGGTTTATTTGTAATATACAGCTACATATACAATAAAGGTATTTGTAATATACAGCTAAAGCCTTAATACATATATCTGTCTATATACAGTGTAATTTTCGTCTGTTATATGAGACATCTTAGTAATTAAATTCACTCAGAAACAATAAATGTAAATGAATTTATCAAAAAAGGAAAAAAAAACTGTAATCATGATATAATTTAATTTATATAGTGTAATAAGTAATTTTACATTTCTATAAAACTTTAACTTTGAGATTTGTAGTATCGTAGAAATATATATATATATATATATATATATATATATATAAAAGAGAGAGAGAGGGCATCCCATATTTTTTTAATCGCAATATTGTCGCAGTTAAAATCAAAAATAGCCATTCTATTGGGAATTATGTCTTCTTTTGGTTTATGTTTTAAAAAGAAAATAGCTTAGTGACCTTCTCCATATTGAAATTCTAATAAACTTTTGTATTAAGACCCAATTTTGACATTATACTTGAATTTTTGGTAAATCTATCTTTGGATCCCAAGCGGGATCTCATTCGGCAAAACAGTTTAGCAATTAGGCAGATGTAAAAATTTGAAATACCTAATCTCAAATCCCTTTTTAATATAGTTGCAAAACAAACTGCAATGCGGGTAGATTTTTACACACAATTAAACCTACTTGGTGGAATAAGCTGCAATTATGATTTTTCATATTTGAATATTCTAGAAATCTATTTCTGTTAAGAAATACATATATTACATTAGATATTTTTTCGAGTATTAATATCAAATAATATATTTTAAAAAAAAGAATTTAACATTGGACACATATATTTCCAAATGAAGAGCCATTGAAGATTTTACGTAGTGATACCCGTTTAAATAGTGCACAAACTGGTGTAATACAATAAAGGCAAAACCATTCTCAATATCAACATGAAAGCTAAGAAATGTGCTAGGCATTTCTAAAGAACTTTGTCTTTCTTCTACGGGATCAAAACAGACTTGCTACTACTTGGAAGGCAGGAGCAAGACTAGAATAAAGACAAAATTCTTTTGAAAGACCTAGCGCATTTCTTAATTTTTTTTGGTGTTCTTAAGAAGTTTTTGCCTTTATTTGAATATATATATATATATATATATATATATATATATATATATATATATCAGTATTTATCCTAATAGATAGATAATAGAATAAATGAAATAAATAAGTGGAATAAATCTAATAGCTCGTAATATTAATTATGTTTATACATACATTCATCGATATATGCTTAAGAACCAACATGCATGAACTAGGAATAAAAAATGAACAAATATTACTCCATTCCTAAAATGTGTTGATACAAATCTGCTTGTTATATTTTTGTTTGTCTTGGGGGATGCTTTTTCTTCTTCCAATATAAGCACTGCGTTTTTATTCTTGCATTCCAATTGTTAATAATCATTTACCTAAATATGAATATTGGCACCTTTATCTTGGAAAACGAGGTAAATAAGCGCTAATATGATTTCGACAGTGCGTCAATGTTAAGAAATTTAATTTGAAAGTTGAATGATTGATTCTCTTTTAAGTGATTTAAAGGTCTAGGATATTATACTGGAAAATATTATCTATTAGAATCTGTGCTATATATTTAATTTAATAAAAATATTTCTTTATATGAGCAATAAGGACAGACCCTGAATCCTAAATCTGCTTGTTGTTCCATTTTTGGTTGTTTTGGGAGATTGTTTGCTTTTTTCTTTAATTTTTTTTCCAATATGAACACTGCGTTTTTATTCGTACATTCCAACTGTTAATAATCATTTGCCTAAATATGAATATTGTCACTTCTATCTTGGAAAACGAGGTAAATAAAAGCTAAAATGATTTCGACAGTGTGTCAATATTAAGAAATTTAATTTCAAACTGAATGATTGATTCTATTTTAAGTGATTTAAAGGACCAGTATATTATACTGAACAATATTATCTATGACAATTTGTGCTGTATATTTAATTTAATAAAATAATTTATTTATATGAGCAATAATGGCAAACCCCAAATCCATTACAAAATATATGTAGAATTTCTGCGATTTTTTAAATTATTACCAGTGATTCAAAGCGAAATACATTTTGCATGCATTTTGATTCATGAAAAGGTATCGGGTTATTTGAGGAATACACTAAAACAATCACACAGAGAACTGTAAAATATTGCATTTTAAGGGAAACATTTTATGTTTCCAATATCATGAAAATATTATATTTAAGGAATTTTTAATCCAATAGAATAAAATAAATTTCTTCGTTGAAATCTTTTAACTATAAATATGTCATGATTTGGGCAGTGTGTCACTATTAAGAAATATATTTTGAAAGCTGAATGCTGTTATAACTATTATAATAAGGACATAATCATTAATTCTTATCGAAGCTCTTATAAAATTGCTTCTCTTGCTAATATTAAACTTTCCTAAATGGCGGGAAATGGTTTTCAATTTCAATTTAACATACGGAGCCCTAACATTTACATATTTGTATATTTGTTTATAATGTGACAATGAGAAGTCAATACAATTTTTTTTGCAAGTTGTCGACTATGCTGCATATGACCAAATAATGATTTCGAATAATGACCGAAAAGTATTTGATCCTACTTATATATATTTTTTCTGTAATTTTTTAGACGACTGTCAAAAAACCGGTTGCTACTTTTATCACAATTCATACATCACTTCAAAATAGCAAATAATTTTAATTTTATATAACCGAATAAGACAAAAAAAAAACATATTTTTGAATGAAACTTGTCTCAAAACAATATCTCAATTTAGTGACTTTTTATGGATTTTTAAATAATTTTCATAAATAAAATTTTAAAAATTGATCTCAACAAGGAACTTTTTTTGCTCTCATAATCCAAAGTTACTAATGGTGGCAGTTAGTTATCCATCAAATTAAAAAGAAAAAAAAATCGCATTAAAACCATAAGATTCAGCATTTTGGTGCAAAAGTAACATCTGACAACGAAAAGGCGAATTTCAATTTTATGTTGATCATAAAATAAATATAAAATTAAGTTTAATTGATTAAAACATACGTTGCATGTGAGTTGTACGTTAATTTTTCCTTTTCCTTTTTTTTTAAATTTCTAACAGTAAGATTCTCGCCTTATGAGTTGTTAAAGAATCAGCTAAAAACTGTAATTTTATTTAATATTTTATATTACAGCAAATTAACCGAAAATATGGATGCGCATAATATTTGGACTTCCTCAAAGCATCACAGAAAACAACACACAATTATAAATTTATTTATTTATTTATTTATACAATATAAAAGTGCTGTAAAAATTTAGACCGTCAAAAATAATATTTTCTAAGCATATTGATCTCTGGAGAGGTTTTTGAGAACACCTATAACATATTTTTTTTTGATTTTTTTTCCTGGAAATAGTTGACGTACGGATTCTCTATAGCAATTGCTGAGTAGTCGAAATATTTTGAGATGTGTCTGAAGTAGCAAAAGGCAGGAACTAAGAAATATTTATGATCATTTCCTCCCAGGAATTCTTGTTTCAGTTCTTGACAGGAAAAAGATTTTGACTCGTGATTTTTCTTTGGAAGGTAAAATGATATAAATCAAAAACAGGAGGTTATGTTGGATTTACTTCGTAAGTGCATTAATGTGTAATTTTCGTTTTATTTATTTTTTTAAACATTCAAGTATCAACAAACATGTCCGATTTCTTTGATGTTTTAAAAATGGTAAAAGGGACAGTAAATAACGTTTATATTACTTTAAAATAATCCTCCGTATAAATAAAACGTTTTTATTTTATTTTATTTTATTTTATTTTATTATTATTTTTTAATAACAGGAAATACATTATGTTTATTGAAAAACATTTTTCAACTTTATTTCATTTAACAGAATTTAGTATTTCAAAACATAAGTATAGGATTTCTCTGTTTTTTTTCTTTTTAACAAAATAAATGTAGGCTTAACAGTGTTATAATACTTTAAATTAAACATATATAAATGTATAAATACATAAATAAGATATAATTCAAAAAGCAATAAAAAAAAAGAAAGTTATGTTGGATTTACTTTAGTAATTTATTAATATGTTATTATAGTTTTATTTACTACTTTAAGTATTTAAGTATCAATTAATATCTCCGATTTCATTTATGTTTTAAAAATGGTAAAAGAGACTGTAAATAACTTTTATATTAATTTTAAAGATTCATCCGTATAGATAAAACGTTTTTTTTTTTTTTTTTAATAACAGGAAATACATTACGTTTATTGAAAAAATATTTTTTTACTTTATTTCAGTTAACAGAATTTATATTTCAAGACATAAGTGTAGGATTTCTCTCTCTCTCTCTTTTTTTTTTTTTTTTTTTTTTTTTTAACAAAATAAATATAAGCTTAACAGTATTATTATAACTTTAAATTAAACATATATAAATGTATAAATACATAAATAAGATATAATACAAAAAGAAATAAATAAAAAAAGAAAGTTATGTTGGATTTACTTTTTTAATTTATTAATATGTTATTATAGCTCTATTTACTACTTAAGTATTTAAGTATCATTGAATATGTCCGATTTCATTTATGTTTTAAAAATGGTAAAAGAGACTGTAAATAACTTTTATATTAATTTTAAAGATTCATCCGTATAGATAAAACGTTTTTTTTTTTTTTTTTTTTTTTAATAACAGGAAATACATTACGTTTATTGAAAAAATATTTTTTTACTTTATTTCAGTTAACAGAATTTATATTTCAAGACATGAGTGTAGGATTTCTCTGTTTTTTTTTTTTTTTTTTTAACAAAATAAATATAAGCTTAACAGTATTATTATAACTTTAAATTAAACATATATAAATGTATAAATACATAAATAAGATATAATACAAGAAGAAATAAATTAAAAAAGACAGTTATGTTGGATTTACTTTTTTAATTTATTAATATGGTATTATAGTTCTATTATATTATTTTTAAGTATTTCAGTATCAGTGAATATGTCCGATTTCATTGATGTTTTACAAATGATAAAAGAGACTGTAAATAACTTTTATATTAATTTTAAAGATTCATCCGTATAGATAAAACGTTTTTTTTTTAAATAATAGGAAATACATTACGTTTATTGAAAAAATATTTTTTAAAAATACATATATATGATATAATTCAAAAAGAAATAAATAAAAAAAGAAAGTTATGTTGGATTTACTTTTTAAATTTATTAATATGTTATTTTAGTTTCATTTACTAAGTATTTAAGTATCAACGAATATTTGCTATTTTTTTTATGTTTCAAAAATATATATAAGATAAGGTTTATTTTAATTTATATATTTTTCGAAAAAGATAAAATTAAAGAGAGAAAAAAACAGGAAATACTTTATCTGTTTTGAAAATATAATAGAACTTTCGATAATGATTTTCCAACATTATTTCAATTAATGTAATTTAGTTTTTTAACAAATGTTTATACCATTTCTCTGTTTAAGCTAAATGAAATATACGCTGAACAGTATTGTAATAATTTAATTTAAAAATACAAATATATATAGATAAGGTATAATTCAAAAAGATATTAATCAGAAACAGGATGTTTTGTTGCATTTACTTTTTGTGCATGATTTTCG
This sequence comes from Maratus michaelseni, assembly GCA_963931845.1. NCBI lineage: Eukaryota > Metazoa > Arthropoda > Arachnida > Araneae > Salticidae > Maratus > Maratus michaelseni. Next base: position 282,438,589 of record OZ007594.1, on the reverse strand, counting down.
TTTTATTTATTTTAAACCCATATGTTAGAAAGAGTCCAACAAATAGTTCCTATTTATTTGATGTTTTAAATATATAGATATATACGAGACTGTAAATAACGTTCATATTAAAGTTTCTTTCATAATGGATGAAATTCTTTTCTAGAAATAGTAGGAAATGGTTGATCTTTTTTATAAAAAGCATTAAATTTCCCCCACATAATTTTTAACTGTATTTCAATATATACTAACAATAATACTAAAAATGATACTAACATTAATTACAATAATAATTCGATACAAAGTTGCAGTATTTTCAAAGATTAAAAAAAATATATATATTATTAACTGCAGATGTTTGTGTTCGATTTACTTTTAAGTCCATTTATGTGTAATTTTAGTTCAGCTCTTTTTAATTCTTGTGTTTTAGAAAAAGTCAACAAAAATGACTGAATTTTGTTGTATTTTAAAGAAGGATGTAAATAACGTTTATATTAATTTTAATGATTTTACTGTAATAATAATAATAATAATAATAATAATACATTTTTTTAATAACAAGAAAAAAAGGTATAAAAAAAGAAAAAGAAATAAAACACGGGAATACTTTTTAATTTATTTTTAGTTAATGTAATACTTGTTCAATAAATGAATAAGTTTTTTTTTTTTTTCATTTTATCCAAATAAACATATAAGATCATTTTAATACTTTAAAATAGTATTATAAATATGACATTCTCTTTGCAAGTTATATAAATCAATGGCAGCGATTATGTTAAAATTACTTTTTAAGTCCATTATTATTATTATTATTTTAACACTTATCTATTGGAAAGAGTCAACAAACATGTCCGATTACTTTGAAGTTAAAAAAAATGATATAAAAGTATGTAAATAAGTTTTATATTAATTTTAAAATTTTATCTTATCTTATTGACATATTATTAAATTGTTTTGTGATGTAAAATGGTTTAATCAAGCAAAAATGAAGTTTTTATAGGAAAATATGAAAATCGTTTCTATTCTAAAAAAAGGAAATAATGCTGCTGCTGCCGTAAATACAGTTTATTGTGATCTTTCTATTTTTTCGGCCTACACTCTAAGAAAAAACGGGAAAAATTACAGCAAAATTTGCTGTAAATTTATGCACCCAAATTGCCAGCAAAATAGGTCTTAAATAACATTATGTTTGGAATTTTACAGCAAAATGTGCTTCGAACATGCTAATTTAACTGGAAATATGACTATAATCATACTAAATGTTACAGCAAAAAATGCTAGCAATTTGGGTGCATAAATTTACAGCAAATTATGCTGACAGTTTTTTCTGACAGTGTATCATGTAAAACTATTGAATATAAAAACATGAAAAGCTATCGTTATATCGCGCTTTTTTACATCGCTTATTCGGATATATGACATTTTATTTGCCTCACAAAAAAAAAAAAAAAAAGAAAGAAAAGAATTCTACTTTAATGAATTTATATATAGTTCAATAAGAATGAGTGTAATTATTTACCACTATTTTATGAAGAAATATTCTAAATTCTAAGTAATATTAATATTACTTATTAATTATAAGTAATAAGAAATATTCTAATTTCTCTTAGAAATTTCATAATTTCTAAATAACCTCGGTTACATCGCGCATTCGAATATATTTCCTTTTCTGTGTGTGTGTGTCTCCCGGTAGGCGCTATATAACGATGGGTTGTACTGTACTTTAATGTTCTTTACTGTATTATAAAATGGATTTATTTCTGCAGTATGTAATGACATTAAATTAATTGGTAATGAGTTCATAATAACAGCAATTATTTTTAAGAAGCATTTTATATGATATATTTAATCAATTGAATGAAAATATGTCATTTAATAGTCATATTAACAGTGAAAAACTGCGTTTAATTCTGGTTGAATATTTAATAACAGCCGATAGATATGCCTTAGACTGTCTTTCAGAATTACTGACTTTTACTTATTATTTTTGTATAATTTCTAACATTTTTTGCATTTTAAAAGATGTCATATCCATGAGTGCTATTTTTAAAATTTAAAATTAGTCCAACACTTGACATATATTAATACTTAACGACGAATAACATGACATGAGATTACCAAAGAATAATTATAGTAAATTATTGATTTAATTTCAAATGTTCTCTAAATGTACTAGTTTTAATAAGTCTAATAATATTAAGTTCATGTTGCACTTAATATTTGCTAATTTCTAGATGCATAAAATATTAAAATTCCGAAACGCAAGTAAAGGCTTTTTCCTCTCAGTCAAATGCATGCTGACGTAGTGAACTGATTCACCATTGATAATTATTTTATGTTTTTAAACCACTAAATACGGAAATAAATTATCAGAGTTTAGAATTTCCATGTATAGTTTAAGTGACATACCTGTCTAGAAACTCACGAACTAATTAAACATCGGCGCTTTTTATTAAACGTATTTTCTATTAAAAGTTTCTCAAATTCAATTATTTTTTACTTGAATTTTTATCACGTCGAATAGTTTGAATGATGTTTTTAAAAAGTCCGTTCACTTTGTGTATTCAAAATGAAGTAAAAAAATGAGTGAAAGATGAAAAATGAGATTAAAATTAATTTTGAGTTATCAGTTATTTTCTTTTTAAAAATGTGAAATTGCAAGCTGCTAGCGCATATCATCATAAATTAGCAATTAATGAGATAGAAAGTGTCTCTATCAGTTCTAGATAGGATTTCATAAAGTATGTATAAATAAGATAATTGCAGTTTCATAAAAAAATAATTGTTTTTCACGGAAAATTTTCATTCTTAAATTTATTATAACTATTTGAATAATGTGATTTAAATAATTCGATGATTCTTAAACAAATTAAATATGAGGGAAATAATACGAAAATATGTTCTCTCCTTTCTTTATTTTTTATTTTAACTAACACTTTACACATCAGAACAAAATATTAAACGAACAAATATTACAAAAACGAAACGTTACAAGAACAAATAATAAAAATATTTATAAAATACTGAAAACACATAGAATGTGTAGTTTACATTTGAAACTGCAAATAAACGTACACTATCAAAAAAGACAGATGTTATTTCGAAAAGCGTTCTTTATCTTTAGAAACTTCGGAAACCAATATTTTTTCGAGATTTAAAAAAACAGTTATAAAAGTAAAGTTTCTTTTTGCTGCTTTTTGATTTTCGGGAACGTTGTTTCATTTTTATTAATGAGTTTTCTGAATTTGGAATATAGTCTTTTTCAGATGCCATCTCTTCTCAAATAAACATTTCCATGTTCAACAAACATGTTTTACATAAAAACAGCAATTAATAGAATTAACATTAACATTAAAATTAATATTATTTTGTTACTCTTCCATCTATAAATTCAATTCCAGAGCTGAAAATGTTTAATTGAGTATTCATAGATCCTAAAATTCGATATTCTGGTTGGTTAATGCACTGTAAAAACTACTTGAAAATGTTTCCGGCAGCAAAAGAAATTTTGTTTTTATAAATGCTTTTTTACATTTCTAAAACATATTGGTTTCTGACGTTTCTAACGATAAAGGACGTTTTTCGAAATCGTGGTTAACTCGGAATGGCTTATTATATATTCATTTGTATACTGTATATCAAATAGTTCTGTAAATTTTCTTTCTTTTTTTTATTTTAAGTCTTTTATTTCTTCATCTCTTAAAAATACAACAAAATGTTCTTTCCTTTCCGTCGTTTTGAAAAGTTTTTTTTTCCATTACAAAAACATACATTGTAATAAAATATACTTTGTCGTAATTCTCTCATAGTGTGCATATGCCGGACTTTTTAAAAGAATTTCTGTGGAAAAACAAATTATATAGATATATATATATATATATATGAAAAAAATACTTTACGACGATTTTATTTGTCTATGATATTCTTCTTTAAATACATTTGATTAAAAGCAATGTATTTAAAGAATTAATGTCCTACATGAATCCTACATGACATTAATGTCCTACATGAATCATGTAACCCTATTACTGCCAGACCTTTAAAAGATTTTTAGATTAAAACAAACACAAATATTTTTAATACATTAACGGTTTATTTTTCTATATATTAATTTACAGGTAAAACAAACATAAAACTTTAGCAGATGTCATTTGATACAGGTAAAAATAGTGATAGAAAAAATGCTTCTTTTTCAGCAGGCTGTTTATTGTAAAACACCTTCAAAAATTTATTCCCTTAAAGTACTTCGTTACTGCAAGATATCACAAACGCTTTGTAGCACCACTGGTGCATCCATTAACGCTTTCAGAAAAACCGTTCTGTACATTTTCCCTTGGAATAGCTTCATTTTTAGAATATAGAATTTTTTTTTATTATAAACAGAAATTAAATCACTAAAAAAATACACATTAATAAATACATACTTCAGCGAAAATTCCTGATAGGATCCATTTAACGAGTTTGCAGAAATGCATGTAAAAAGTAAATAAATAAAGTTCCATAAGAGAAAAAAATCCTCAACAGGGAACAAAGAAAATTTTCTTAAAAGCATATTCCATATGGGTATTTTAACAAAATGTTTCATTTTCAAGGCGCAATTTATTCTAAATCACTGTTGATAATTTCCTTTCTTGGAAGCAATTTATATTGCATGACTTCACAAACACCTTGAAAAACAAGTGTTGCATCAATTTGTCCGCAGCAAATCAGTTCTGTACATTTTCTGTTGCATTATCTTCTCATGCATCACAATTATATTATATTTTAAAAACATAAATTCTATTTAAATGGGAAATTATGAAAACATACAACGTACCTTCAAAACATACACATTAAAAAATAAATACTTCGGCAAAATTCTCTTATCGTGCTTAAATGCCGAATTATTTGAAGAATGCCTATAAAATAACAAATAAATAAAGTTTAGTGCAAGAAAAAATCTTCAATTGGTGAAATTATTTGTCTAAGGAAATTTTCTTTAAATACATTTGAATAAAAGCATATTCCGTATGAATTTTTTAACAAAATGTTTATTTTTCAACGTGATGTTTATTCTAAATCACTGTCGACAATTTCCTTTCCTAAAAGCAATTCATATTGCAAGATGTCACAAACGCTTTGAAATGCCAGTGGTGCAACAATTAGTCCTTGTCAGCAAAATAGTTCTGTACATTTTCTTTCTTTTTTTTTTCTTTTTTGCAAAGTTTTTCTACATCTTCTATCAACAATAACAAGTTATTTCTTTCGTTCTTAATCTTCAAAGATCTTTTGGCCCCCACCCTACTTTTCTACAACCCCCTCAATCAAGTGATTTCAGTGTCACTTTTCCCCAGAAAGATGTCATTAGGACGGTCGTGAATTATCACATGGACCATAAATAAAAAGAAGGGAAGAGCAAAAATCCTTTGATAAAACACAGAAGCTTCATATTTTACTTTAAAAAAAAAAAAAAGAAACTTAAAAAATAACTTTAAGTAGTTCTTTTAGAAAATAGGAAATTAATTGAGCTGTAGTTTAAAGACATAATTCTTTTAATGATGTCTAAAATGTGTGTTTAATAACAGAGCTATTATGGCTGTGAAAATGAGTCTTTTTATTATGTGAAAAATTTGACTAATTATGTTTATCGTAGATGATTAAAGGAGCGTTTTATTTTATATCTTTAAAATTACATATTTAGGAAGAGTTTGATAAATTTCGCTTTTTTAAGCTTGAAAATGAGAAAGTTACATTAAGATTAATATGAAGTTCGATGCTGAATAGCATCGTTTTGAAAAGCATCTGGTAATGAAGCATTAAACTGCATAAAACTTCGTAGCACTAAATTAATATTGCCCAATATTTAACTAATGATGTATTCATTTATTATCGGTGATTACATTTTATTTATTAGGATTAATACAATTTTGAATGTAAACTGTATCCTATCGCAAAGAATTTGATAATGGTTTTTCAAAAAATTAATGTTACCATATTATTCCAATGCAGCACTGATTTATAAGTAATAAAGATGTGTTATTTCTTCATAAATATACAGGTCGAATTAGGATTAATACAATGTCTAGTGCTAAACAGCATATTTTCGATAATAATTAGATAATGCAGCATTCGGCTCTATAAATATATGCACGAAATCAAATTTTGCTCAATAATATTCCAATTCTATATTGAATTATTAAAATATGTAAACATATAATTAATTCCAAAATGAATAAATCCTATTATGAGTAAAACACTATTGAATGCTAAATAGTATATTTTAAAAAATATATATTTGGTAATCCAGTATTCGGCTACAAAAACTTTGAACAAAATTTAAATTACTAAATTCTTCAAATGAGGCATTGATTTATTAATGACTAGCTGCATTGAAACCAGTTGTGTTGCATTAATTTGTATGCATTTGACATCTTTCGATTTTTTTGGGAAAAAAATAAATCCAATTTTCTTCAATATATTTATAATATTAATTTTATAAGAATTCTTACTATAAGTAAGACAACATATTTAAATATAATACATATACATGGCATTATAATTAAATATTACATTTGTAAATTACGTGATTTTGATGAAATTGTAATAGAGTGCCTTTATAAAACAATGGCGATATACCGGTAAACACAGGGCTGGCTCATTCATTCTTATGACGTCACAAATGGTGGCTGGCCGCAAGAAAAGACATACAGCGATTGGCACAAAACGATGGGCGTGCCGCTTTGTACCAATCGCTGGTCGCGGCCAGCCACTATTTGTGACGTCATGAGCCAGCCTGGTATCTATTGTTGCCCTGGTAAACAAAAGTCAAATATCTGATTGATCAAGAGGATTTTGAATAAAAAGTTGGGAGTTTGCCATTATGTTTCAAATATAATGCGCGCCTGGTAAGTATGTCACCTCTCCCCTATGATGGTTCTCTACATTGTAGTAAAACTTTGCTCAGTTTGCGATTCCAATGACATTATTTTCCAAATGTGACAACATTTGTCAAAACAATTCATTCTTTAAAAATTTTCGAAACTGGTGGCATGAAAATTACATCAATTTTACGAATACAAAACTCTGCCACATTTAAGAGTTAAAATACAGGAGTATTCATAATGTGTATATAATGTCATTTTCAACCAATAAAGCATTCCACTTTGAAGATTCGAGAAAAGATTCCTTAAAATCCATCAAAGAATTCAGGAGTTTTTGAGTACTGAAAGACTGGTTGATTGATCAATTATCTTAATTTTTTCTGTTTTGTCAAAAACTATTTTATATATCGGAATACGGCAAACTACAGATTGTATTAAGAAACATTCTGTATCTATCCCTCATAAAGTTAGCGTTAGGAAACCGTTTGAGCTTATTCCAGACAAAAATGTATTTAAATGTTATTTTTGACTTAAAGCCATCTAAATAGTCGAATTAAATTAGAAATATACGTTTTTCTGAAAATCACATGGACTCCAATTATATTATTTATATATGTATACAGAGGGAGCACAAAGTTTTGCTCTGATTATAAATATTTATTGTACGAAAACTCTTATAATTAGACAGATGGTTGTTTGGATACATTGTAAGTACTGTTATAATGTTTTTAATAACACCACATACTTCATGAAATTTCACCAGGGCCTCAATTCTGTTCTGACATTACTCCTTTTGATTTTTTTTTCTGAGCTATGTCAAGGACAGAGTATTTGCCACAACAGTTGACCTAGAAGAATTGAATGCTAGGATAAAATATACTGTGTTTACTTTTACAGAAGACATGTTAGTGACATGTTAGAAGACATTTGGTGAGATGTAAAATACCTGGTTGACACTCTCCGAGCTACCAAGAGGGCAAACGTTGAAATTCCATGTAGTATGTGGTCTTATTAAAAATTTTATAACAGTATTTACAAAATAGCCAACCAATCATATGTCTAATTATAATAGTTTTCGCACAATAAATATTTATAATCAAGGCAAGAATTTGTGCTCACCCTGTATGTATATATGTACATGTGTACAGATAAAGCTATTTCATGGTCCCCAAGTTTTACAAATCGTATTGCAATTAATACGAAGTGAAATGTTAAACAGTATCTTTTCGAAAGGTATTTTGCAATGCAGCATTAGGCTATGTAAATTTTTCTCCACATTAATATCTCTACTATTCTTCAAATGATGTATTGGTTATTACGGATGAGTGTATTTTTTTAATCTTATAATGAGACAAAGGAAATATTGGTAATAATATTTGTTGCATAATATAAATGGTGTACTGTTTGATGTTTTACAATATACAATATACATTTTGCGGTTTTTTTTTTATCGCATAAAGAAAAGTTAGAAAAGTTTGATAAATTTCATGTTTTAAACTCCAAAAAATGCAAGTCGTGTTGGGATTCATTCGATGTTCAATGTAAAACAGTATCTTTTTGAAAAGTATTTGGTAACGTAGCATTCGTTTACATACACCTGTGCAAATAATTATATTGTTGAGTATTTTTCCAATATATATTTTTTTCCATTTTTGGTGCAGATAGGTCCAATGTACAAGCTAACGTAAATAATGGTAATAATATTTTCAACATAAAGCAAAAATTGTACGGCTTAAAGCTTTGTAATATATATTGTCAACACGTGTGCAAGGAATTTGACAGCATAAATTCGTTAGATAAACATCAAATTGTGAAAAAATATTAAAAATATTTTCAATGATATATACAGAAATACAATTTTGATGGAATTTAATTGTGTAAAAGTTATCCGTTTTTTTCTCCGGTTATTAGAACTTAAATTTACATACAGAAGTTTAAAATAAAATATTATTTAAGGAAAAAAAAACATTTAATTATTCCAATCTCACAAAAATATTTAATTTTATGTATGTTAAATCCAGAAGCCAAAAGACAAATTACATCACTAAAATTTGCAAGCTATAAATATGTCATTTACTTTTTAAGACTTACACAGTAAATGACGCGTAAATCGATCACCTGGTTTTTATTCATAATTCTTCGAATCCAGTTAAAAAACATTTGAAAGTTAATGGAGAGTAAAACTAATAAGAAATCTGTTTGAAAAATTCATACAAGAAGTTCTTTTAAGGTATCATGAATTTAAAGAAAGAAACAAAATCAATAAATGTATTAAAAAAAATAATAAATGTGATTTTTTTCTAATAGATTTAAATCGTTTCATGATATGTTAAAGAATATTTTTTAATTTACACCAATTTAAGTCTTAATGACCAATTTTAATCGCTCCTTTTTGTATGTAAAATTTGAAAATATCGGTATCCCCCTCGCATAAATGTAAGGTGAAAGTTTCTTTCGCAGATCTTCCATATTGGTACCGCTGGTTCAGAAATTTGTGTCACTAATACAGCATTGTTGAACAACGCAATTTTTAACACTTTCCAACATAGTTGAAAAGTGTTTATGAATTCAGTTTGTCTGGCCGTCTGTCTAATATCTAACTCACGTAAATATAGTTGGATTGTCATGTAATTGATATAAGTTATTGAGGTCTACTATGGCATGTTTGGAACTGAAAATAAAGTGTGTAGCATTTCTAGTTCGTTTACAGAACAACTCAAAAGAATACTCTTAAAGTACTGTCTTTGAGTAATAATTTCTCTAAGTGCGCTTTCAAATTTGGTATCTTTTTTACATTTAATAAAATTTTTCCATATTGCTTAGTGCGTATAAATTCTGTAGATCATATATAGGGCAGCACAAAAGAATTTGGGTACATGTCTGTTGTAGTTTGTTTAAGAGAAAAAACAAGCACTGTAGTTTTACTTTTCTGTTCGGTATTTGGCAGCATCTTTCCATCATTCTGTTTGTTTATTATGTTAAAAAGTTTGGACAAAACATCAAAAGAATGTTAGAAGTAACCTGCAGTAGAATGGAATTATTCAAAGATTAACTCCCCCACTATACTCCGGTAACAGAATGATGGGAGTGATCATGAAAATAGAACCTGGGCTGAAATGGTAAGAAATGTGAAATATTTTAATTTAAAAATCACTTTTTCTTCATAATTATGTGCAGAATCGATTAGTACATCTGTGCATTTTGCATATATGCATCTGTACATGTGTATATTTTAAACAGAACAGAAAATTTTGTTTTACCAAATGTCCCTTATGAATTGTAGATGGGGCATAAACCTCGAGTAGAAAACACATGCATATAATCGGATAAACCTATTATGCTCATATTCCAGATCAGAAACATACAAAAATGGACAGAAAAGCATAACATATTACTTACTGGGCTATGATGAGATGAAAGATATCGCATATGGATAACAGAAAATAATACTTTTATCTGTTATCAAGATGTAACCTTTCAAGAGAAATCATTGACAAATTGTGAAGATCCAGTCGAAATACCTTTGACTGAATCTAAGAGACGTAACTAAAGATCATGTAACTAAAAATGAGGGAAATGATGATCAAGAGGACTCTGAAGATCAAGTTTGTTCAAAAATTGAAAAATAAAAAAAGAAATCGCATACAGTGGAATTAAGAAATTGCAGTGAACTGAAACAGTCTAAATGTTTTGAAGAGAAATGTGATAGCATTTGAAGATTTTTTGTCTGAAGAGAAGAACCAAAGTCATATGAAGAAATTATTAATTGTAAAGAACATAATTTCTGTAAAAATGTTATGGATTCTGAAATTAGTTCCTTAAATAAAAGCAACACTTAGACACTAGCACACTGCTAGATAACACAAAAGCTTTTCCTGGCAAATGGGTCTTTCGGATTATGAAAAATACAGATGGCACCATTGATAAATACAAGGAAAGACTTGTGATTAAATGCTTCAATCAGAGACCAGGTATTTATTATAACTAGGAAATCGAAAACCATTTTTTTCCCTAAATCTAATAGATTTTTCATATTTTTATTTGCAAAAGTTGCTGCATTTAGTGATTTTTTTTTTACTGGTTTATTTGCTTTTCTTTTGCGTGAAGCGCTCATACATGCGGTATCCATCCAGTTTTTTTTTTTTTTTTTTTTTTTTTTTTTTTTTTTTTTGTACTAAGCGTTCATACATGCGATATAGTGATCGCGACATTAACGAATTTCAAGGGTTTTGTTTATTTTTTATTTTTTTTTTTTTGGTATTATTAATACAGGGAGTTCTCTGCATCCAGTGATGCTTCTTTGTTAATTTATTATTCATCATTTTATGCATGCGATATAGTGATCGCGATATTAACGAATTTCATGTATATTCGTTTTTTCCAACTTCGCAAGGACCGTGAACATTATTTGTAATGCTGATGAAATATGAATTAAAACGTTGTTTCTTACTGCTCATATTAACTTTTTATATGCATTTATATCAAATTTGTGAAATATTTTTTTTATATTTTATTCATAAAAATGCAATATCTAAAACAATATCTTCTGTTTATATTATCTGTTAAAATATCCGATGTTTGTTTATGGTGTAAACAAATAATTTTCTTTTAATTTTTTTAATTATTACAAAGTTTCCTTTTCTCCTAAATCGTCTGAACTAATCAAATTTTGTATCCGGTATAACGCTACTCTCATATAAAGGCACCCTATTCTTGTGAAGTTTTTATTTCAAAATTCAATTATTTTATTACCTGTAACTATTTAAAAATTTATAATGGCAGCATTCTTCCATTTGTTTATTGGGCGTTTCAAAATTCACGCTTAAAATTATTTTATAAGCCATAATATATTAGGCAATTAAGATATAGTTTTCAAACAAATTGCATTTGAAAGTAATTTTTTTTCCTCTATAATGGTGTAAAAATTGAAAATGTGCTATGTTTAGAAATTAAAAAAATTGCAATAGCAAAAATCACAAAACTGAAATTTCATCGTCAGCTGTTGCCATTCGCAAAATGACGCATGCGTTACGCACGGACAAGTTTGGCCTTTATAATATAGATAGATAGACCTTCAGTCCAGTCACAAAGCTAGGAACTGTTCGTTTACTAATGTGAGCCAGTGTGAAGATGCAACTTATGCAATTTGATGTTTTGAACGCATTTTTATATGGTAATTTATATGAAACAATTACACGTATCATCCGGAAGGCTGTAATGATGGCACCAATAATGTACGTAAACTCAAGAAACAATCCCCTCGATGCTGGCAGAAAAGTTTTGGAAAATTTATGTGAGATCTTGGATTTAAGACAAATGAGGTAGATCAAAGTTTTTTCATTCGAGAGGAAGAAGGTAAAAAACTACTTGTAGCTCTTTATGTTGATGATGGACTAGTTGCTGTTACTCATGAAGGAGACTCAAGAAACTTCATAGATCAATTAAAAACTAAGTACAAAATCATCAGCAAGCCAGAATCATATTTTTTAGGAGTAGAAATATAACGTCTTGATGATGGAAGCATTAAGATTTGACAAGAATCATATGTCACGAAGATACATACTTCAGAGGTTTGGTATGAGTTACTGCAGATCAGTTTATACACCCTTTTTGAAAGAGAAAGGCATTAATGAAACAGGTTTTCCATATCGTGAAGCAGTTGGAACATTAATGTATCTAATGATGGGGACAAGACCTGATCTAGCATACTCTATTAGTATTTTATCACGTAAATTAGAAAAACCTTCCAAAGAAGACTGGATCAAGGTAAATCGCGTTTTTAGATATGTTGCAAGTTTCAAGCAAAAAAGCATTATCTATAAATCAGTTATAAACCTATAGTTCTAGAATGCTTCCGTGATGCTGATTTTGGAAGTTTCATGCAGACAGGCAGATCAACAAGTGGGGTTATAGTTCTGTATGCAGGTGGAGCAATATCTTGACTAAAACAATGTCAAGCTATGGAAGCAACATCAACATCTGAGGCTGAGATAGTTGCAGCAAATGAAGCTGCAAAAGAGTTAATTTGGATAAAGAGCCTCAGTGGTGGAGTTTCTTTCCTTCCCCAGGGAATTTCCAACAATTTATGTTGATAATAGAGCAGTAGATAGAAGACTCAAGAAACTTTCATAGATCAATTAAAAACAAAGTACAAAATCACAAGCAATCCAACATCATATTTCGTAGGAGTAGAAATATAACGTCTTGATGATGGAAGCATTCTCAAAACGCCCAGAACCCTTAGTTTCATCGTAGAACCAAACACATCAGCCTAAGGCATTTCTTCATTCGTGAAAAATTGTTTGAAGAAGAAATCAGTGTGTAACAGATTTCAACAGAAATGCAAGCTGCGGATTTAAGGACAAAGCCCCTGCACAAATCCAGACTGTTAATGTTATGTGAAACGATGGGACTCATATAAATTGCGAACTCTAACTATTAATTTAGAAGTTTAATTATTTATTTTCTTTTAACAAGAGAAAGTGTTTTAGTTTTTTAAAGAGAAAAACAAGCACTGTTGTTTTATTTTTTGTCTTGTATTTGGTAACATCTTTCCATCATTATATATGTGTTTATTATCTTCTTGTTTCGAGTAGATTATTTTAACGGTTGTTTATGTCTCTTGTCAAAATTAGAAAGCATTATTAAACTATGATATATTTACTATTTAACTTGATTCTGTAATAATGTTGATCTGAAAATACTTTATTGACGGAAATTGCTGAAGGGGAATTTTCAACTGATTTGCTTTTTGTAACTGAACTAATTTTTACATACTTGTAGTATATATACAACTCTGTGGATCATATACAGAGTTGCACAAAATAATTCGGATATTTTTCCGATTATAGATAGTAATTGTGATAGTTGTGTTTTCAAATGTGTTATATGTTTTCTAAATTGTTTACTCAATCATTATCTTTAACCTTATTAAACGGTGAAGTTTTCTTACCGTGTTCTGAATGTGTAGGAAAGTGTTTCATAATCTATGCTTGACGCATAATTTTTTTTCTTATTTTAATTGGTGCTTTATAGCTTAATTCTTTCATTAGCAAATGTATGAATTTTCGTCTTTCCCAACAAATTACTTCTGACTGATTTTTACTGTAGAAGAAATTTTACGTCAAATAATAATTATATCTTAACAATAATAAAAAAGCTGGATTAATCTTAAACCAGTGCTTAGTGACGTCCTTAAAATATGATAATAAGACCCCAAAATATTTCTTTGTTTTAGAAATAATAATAAAGTTAATTTAAATAATATAAGAAAAAAATAATCTAACATACTTCCTTTTTACTCTTGTAAACGTAGATACTTCGTACAGACATGCTAACAAACTCAATCATATTATTTCGAATTACGCTGTAGAAATGTACTCATTTCAAACACATAATACAACAATCGTAGAATCTAGGTTTCAGTTATATGAAATATACTTATTAGGAACAGTTTGCACAATTTTATCATTTTTAAATGACCAGCTTATGCTTAAACAATACTATTTCCCTTTAATAGGATAAGCTATGCATTTCTGTGTCAATTAATTTCTAAATAAAGCATCGTATATATCAATCCAACAAAGAAACTTATCCAGAAATTATCTTTTTTTTTAGAGACCTCCTAGTTCTCCAGAAGTTCCGATTTCCGCCTTGAATTTCTATTGGAAAAAGCATACATTACTGCGTTTATTTTCTTGGCCTGTTTTCTTTTCATTCCCTGCGATTTTCTTTTTTTCCCCAGGGACATGTTATTTCACGATTGAATGATATAAAAGCTGGATTGTGAGTTTGAAAATTTTTATTTTGTTACTCGCTCCAGGAACAAGTCTGGTGATCTTTATAGCGGATATGCAACGTTCTGAATACAAAATATTCTTTTTCAAAGAGTTTTACGTTAGGGCATAGCATATCGCATTTTTTTCAATAATCAGAAACAGGAGGAGTTTTTTCATTATTGTTTGATGCGCGATTGTGTTATGGAAGAAATTTTCCGACAAAAGAATGTTCGAGAAAAAAAGCAGAAAACAAGTTCGAATTTCATATCTAATTAAGCGAACGTTAGTACGATTTTTACTTTAAACTTTTCATTCGACTTTTTTTCATTTCTTTGTAGATACTGTAGATTGGCTATACAGATTTGAATAATCAGAAATAGAAGTTTTTACTATTTAATCTCTTTTTTAATGCGTAATAAGTTTTTCGAGAAAAGAAAAGTTTGAATTTCAGACGTAAATAAGCAAACAGAAAACGAATTAGTTGTTAATACGATTTAACTTTAATTTTTTATTTCAATCTTTAGTTCCAGTGTTGTATTGTAGAAAGTATAATAGAAAGAAATATTATTTTTTAATCCATTTGTTGTAAATAATTAATTTAATGCAACTGATAAAAATGTGGAAGACATGTTATTTCACGATTCAATGACATAGAAACTAGATTATGGGTTTTGAAATTTTTATTTTGTTACTCTTTCCTGGAACAAGTTTGGTGATCTTTATAGCGGATATGCAACGTTCTGAATACAAAATATTCTTTTTCAATAAATAATAAGAAAAGGAGGAGTTTTTATTATTATTATTGTTGTTTAATACGCAATTGTGTTATGGAAGAAATTTTCCGGTACAGAATGTTCGAGAAAAAGTAGCAGACAAGTTCGAATTTGATATAGAAATAAGTGAACAAAAAAAGATTAGATGTTAATATGATTTTAACTTTAAACTTTTCCTTCGATTTTTTAAAAATTCATAACCGATATTTTAGATTATTCATCAATTATTTGAATAATTAAAAATGGATTTTTTTTAAATTTTTATTTGTTTAATACGCGATTATGGAAGCAGTTTTTCGACAAAACAATGATGGAGAAAATAAAGAAAACATGTTTAAATTTCAGATGTAATTAAGTGAACAAATCACAAATTAATTGATAATTACAATTTAACTTTAAACTTTTCTTTCTACCTTTTGATTTTAAAATCGATATTTTAGAAAGAAATAATTATTGTTAACTCATTAGCTTTCACACATTTTTAATTGTTTTGGTAAAAATCTGAAACATTCGTTTAGAAAGAATTTTTTAACTTTAATTATTATACCAAAAATCATTATTAAGGAATTAAAAATTATTAACTTTTCGATTTATTTATTTATTTATTTTTAGAATTACAATATAAAATCTTTTGGTTTCTATGCTGAAATAGCACATGGTTGTACAAAATGTTATTTTTGAAAATAGTTGTTATTTAGTAAGTTTTAAAAGTCTTAAAGAGTATATTACAGGTATTTTAATGTGAGAAATTCTTTTCTTGTAGAAAACTGAATAAAAAGTATAATTTTGTATTCTTTTATTTATTTAATTTTTAATTTTATCCTTAGACAACGAATAAAAACTTTTCAAAATTCATTGTATAACCAGTTAAAAAAGTACTAGGGGTTATAAAAGTTAAGTTTAAAATTAGCACTGAAAAGTTCTCTGAAAGTTCAATGACGATGAACATTGTTCAGGTACCGTGATTAGCGCCAAATGAAAGTTCTTTCAGACGTATAAAAATAGTACTATTTAGAAAGTTCTAAGATTGTACATTTTCTACATTATATGAACAATACAATAGCGGTGTTTTGAAAGCTTATTGCTGTCATAACATGTCTTATCTCAGTTCATGAGTAACTATTTTACGAAAGTGTCACAGTTCCTTGTCTCTTAAAATAGTACATAAATCATCCGAATCCACTCTTCAATCCTGGCTAACATTCCTTACCTCGCAGTATTTGATACATATGATAGAAAATTTGATTTTAAAAAATTACATATTTTGAAAAATTGTATTATTTAATAAATTACATGTTCACTTATTTATTTCGAATCGCGAGATTCCTTAATATATTTTAGAAAAATAATAAAATTACATTATTAAAATATATTATATATATATATATATATATATATATATATATATATATATATATATATATATATATATATATATATTAAGATTTCCTGGTAGGTTGTATTTACTAAAATGATTTCTATATACATATATTTTTTTATGGTAACAATTTATGTAGAATATTGTTAAATACCAGCTTTAAAAAAGTGATTTTGTAATTTTTTATACATGAACTTTGAAGTTATTTATATTTCTGGTAGGTTTTATTTATTAAAATAGTTTCTATATACATATTTTTTTTTTACTGTAACAATTATGTAATATATTATGTCAGCTTTAAATAAGAGATTCTGCCAGTTTTTACGAACTTGTAAGTTATATATATATAGGAGAGAGAGAGATGGATAGACAGATATATAGATATATGAGATGTATTCTATCGTATAACGCGCACTGTTGAAGGAAGAAAATTGATCAAACTATTCAAGTGCGTGTTATACGCCTGGCTATAAAAATAAAAGCTTAAAAATTAAGCATAAGGATTGAGATTTCTGTATCAAAAAACGAGAGAAGAGGACGTGATTATTTGAATAACCGAGAGTATGATTTGAAATGCTTTGTGGGGTTTCAAACAGATAGGCTTGGATGTTGTGTATGCCTTTGTACTTTGCATTTGTTTATTTTCTTTATTGTACTAGTAATTATACTTTTTAATCTTCTTCATTGTATTTTTATACCACATATCTCGTAAAGCTTCCTTTTTTAAATAAAAAAGGGTGTGCGTAATATGGCGAATATACCTAAAAATAGAAAAAAAATAAAGCCTCAAAATGTATTTGCTCTCGTTATTCTCTGAATCATATATATATATATATTATATATATATATATATATATATATATATATATATATATATATATATATATATGCAAAGCAATTTGAAAACAAGTAAAATTAAATATTTTATTTTTCATTTCCAGACTTATGTATTAACCGAGATCTTATTCCCAAAAGTAAAATATAATACACATAAAATTAAACTTATCTAAACCCGAATTAAGTAAAAACTGTGTTTTTTACTAAATTAATGAAAGTATATTAGTACACAATTTAATTATTTATCGAAAAAAAAGTTTTGACTTCAACTTAGTGTGTTAATTTAGGAAACTTGATTAACATGATTTCAATATTTCCTCTAACGTTTTACCAACTTCATTCGAAAATAATATTAATTATTAGAATTAATTATTTTAAAATTGTATTTATATTTTGTTTTGTGAATAATAGAAGTTTTGATTAAACTTTGAATATATATTTTTAAATTAAACTTGGTGTGTTGCTTTATTTTATTCAAAATCTTAAGCTTTAGCGCAGTCCGTTGTGTGGTACATTACTTTTATCCTTATATATTATTTCTCCTGTCAACATCCCTTTTTCTAAGAAAATATGAAACGCAGAACAACGAATGAGATACCATATGAAAGGTTTTAGAACCGGCTTCTGACATAGCCCACTTAACAATTCGTTAAAACATGTTTTTGATTAAAATTTGCTGAAAAATAAAAATAAAATCGGCATTGCTTTCATAAAAGAAATTAAAGATTTTCCTGAAATTATTGTTGCCAAAAAAATAAAATACCACATTATATGATGCTCATAGCAATTATTATAAAAAACACCGCGCGGGTTTATTTTATACTTATGATTAAATAGCGAAATTGAAATTGAAATGTTTAGATTTATATTTCTAAGACCCATGGTTTTCCCGAAGCGGATGACGTCATCCTCTAATACAGTCAAAATAGGATTGTTAATTTTTTTTTCGCGCGCGTGCCTTTAGCAATCTTGGATCAGTTTTTAGTCTAACTTTGATGGAATAAATGAGATGATATTCTGGCTTGACTAACAACTAAATGTTGTTTGCAGATATTTTTATCCTTGCTTTTTCTTGAGAAGTTTAAACCTGCATCTAATAAATATTACATATTGATAAAAAATGATACTTTCCTATTATCCCGTCGACCACTTTTCATAACAAAAAACTATCGCCAAATAAACGGGAGAACGTTGCCATTGGAATATCAAAAAATAAATAAATTAATTAAATATAAGAATTTACGGACACAATTGTTATTTTAATTATTAAAATAACTACTAAATCAGTAAAACATAATGAAAAATACACACAAATGTTGAATGTAAAACCACTAGATGACGTAACAAACACGCATAATGATTCTGACATCAAGTAAATGGGACTGCATTTTTGGCGTTTAATCTTACAGTTTGGCGATAGTTTTTGTTATGAAAAGTGGTCGACGGGATAATAGAGAAGTACCTAAAAAATATTAGATTTCAGTGCGAAATTTTCGCACGGGCCCTCTGGTATATTTCTATTATGACTATTATAAAAGCAATAATATGGTCAGCATAGAATTAAATTACGGTTATGTAGCCGTTTTCTATAAAAACTGTCGAATTACTGGACAATTTGCTAAAAAAATTTCTCAGTGTATTAATACATTCTATTGCACACTTGTTATACTCATCGACTTCGCTTCTAATAAATTATTTCATGTGAGTGCTATATAATTAAAAAAATAAATTCCGAGATTTATGGATAGACAGTAGAAGGGAAAAATAGAGTTCATATTTCATCTATTCAGATATATTATGATTCATATATATATATATATATATATATATATATATATATATATATATATATATATATATATATAATTCATTATATTTATTTTATATAAAACGTTCCATGATATTAATTCATTCTTTTTAACACCTATTATACTCATAGAATTCGCTTATAGTAAATTATTTCATGTAAGTGTTCATAATTAAAAAATAAATTCCTAGACTTATTTAGACGGTATCAGAGATAAATAGAGTTCATATTTCATCAATTTCGATAAATTCAGATATATATTTTGAAAAATATATATTAAGTGTAAAATAATTTTTTTTCTACAAATCATTAAAAAATTACTACTATTTTTATGTAATTAATTTTTTATTGTTATCACATTCTTCTCACTGTGAAAAATATTTAGAAAAAAATGTACATGCTGAGAAAAACCTATATTTTCTAATACTAACGTATTTTTGTTCCCAAACTCAACAAAGGATTTTTTTTTTAAGTTTAAACATGCCTGAGCTTATAAAAATAGTGTTCTTTTGGAATATTTTCTCCTTTGGTCTCGTATGAAATATTTCTTTTGTTTCCGAAACTTGCAAAAGCGTGCGTGCTTTTATTTTTATCCCTTGTCTTCATGCCACGGCGGATTTAAAACTTTACATTTGAGAACGTTATTTTAAATTCAGATACTTCACATTAGGTATGTCGAGGATTTGCAGATACTTCGACTTTTATTATGGAGAAAGTCACATTTGGAAACAACCATGCACGTTTATAATGCACCCATCTAATAAGAATATTCCTATTCATACTTAGAAAATTGCTTATTAATCTTATGGAATAACTAGTTTTTTAAACAATGTATTCAGAGTATTTCGCCGGTTATCAACGTTTGAGCGGATTTTTGTTTAAAATTACTCATAACAAGTTTCACTTCTGGTTCTCAGGTACAAAGGCTTTTTGAACTAGTATTTAGAATGTCTGTACCGGGCGATGGTAATTGGATTTAGAGGTAACTTTTATGTTAATATATTAGATCGCCAGATTTTATCTCATATACAGTGAGATATGTCGACAGCGTTCAATTCTGCGGTCTTTATTGATTACATATCCCATGAAAACGAATGTGGTGCCTATTTATCTATAACGGTATCTAGTAGTGTTACGAACCTGTATATAAAGACAATGTTGTGTTTAAACGATTTTAATTATCCACAGTATCAGTATATCTATAAGTTTTGAAACTTATATATATTTTTAAATGTTAAATATTATAGAAGACATGTTGAAGATTATAGAAATAAAATCGATTCTCCTTTGAAAACATTTGTTTTTTAATCTTATGTTTCTTTGTTGTTGTTTTTTCTTACGCACGCTTTATTTGTCATTATATTTTTGCAGGTTTTTTAGATCATTATGTATCTATATATATATATACAAGGTGTCCACTCTTAGCAATGTTCAATAGCTACTTCCTAAATCGTTTGCTTTCGAGTTATAGTTCCAATTGCAAAAATCTTTCAAATGTTATTCTTCATCATATTAAAAGTCATTTACGTCAAAATAACTAAAGTTACGAAATTTAAGTTGTCATACGGTACCTAGTTCCTATTCCCTTTCTTTCATATTATTCTTTCCTATAGTTAGGAAAACTATCTCCATATTCCAACAAATAAAACAATAAAAATTTCATTTTTGTACGAACAATACCTACATTGAACTTATGAATTCTCAGTGTTAGTGGCATTAAAAACGGGTTATTACGTTTTCAGTATATATGGATAAGCACCAGTTTTTAAGAAACATCACTCGGTAATTACTTAAAATAACTTCGTACATATGAGCTGTAATATATACATTTAAATTTTGCTTACAGAATAAACTCTAAAATTTTCAGCACCTTAAATTCCTTTTAAAAACACACAATATAAAATTTACAAAGTCAAAATCATATATTCTAATACGAGCAAATCTTGTGTGTGTGTGTGTTTTTGTGGTTATGCAAATTTTATATTAAAAACGGCTCTAACGATTTCTACGAAATTTTGCATCCTTCCGTTTTGAGGCACCAGAAAACGATTGGGCTAGGTCACATGTTCGAGAAAATTCGATTAGTGGGTCATTTTGGTCATGGGTCATTATGGGTCAAGCTATTTTATCTAAAAAGCGGCTCAGACTACTTACAGTAAATTTTGCATCCTATGGTTTTTGGGCACGAGAAGACTGTTGGGCTAGGTCACATGTTCGAGAAAATTCAATTAGTGGGTCATTTTGGTCATGGGTCATTAGGGGGTCAAGCTATTTTATCTTAAAATAGCTCATCTTAAAATAGGTCATGGGTCATGATATTTGAACTCAAATTTAATTTTGATCGAGCATAGCTCGGTCTTCCCTGCTCGTAAGACATTGAACAGAAACATTAATTATTTTAATTTAACTAATATATATATATATAATATATATACACATATATACTATATATATATATATATGTACACACACACACACACTATATATATATATATATATATATTAATTGTAATTAATTAATTAATTAAAATCTAAAAAAAAAAAATTCCCGGTTTTCTTTTTTTATTAAAAGAAACAGTAATCATCACCCTTTGTTGAAAATTAAAATAAGAAAGCATAAATTTCCCTTTCCTGCAATTCTTCTTTGTGGACATTTTGACAACAAAAGAGAATTCTGGTCTTTTTCAGTTATATTTTCTACCTTTTTATTAACCACTTGAAGCACATGCAGTAAATGTCAATTTATCCCCGGAAAAATGGGTATTTTAGGATACTTATGAGGAGAGACATAAATAAGTGGAAGAAAAAAGAATGGAGAAAGAAAAGCGAAAAAATGTGTTTATACTCCATTAAAAATGAATCATTTTTATGTCAAAACAAGTGCGAACCGAATTTTTTCAATGGCTTAAGGTTTGACACAAAAATAGTTTGGAAATAAAGACATCATATTTCACTGTAAAACATCTACTATCAAGTTCGTTTCTTTAAGATAGATAAAAAATAGAAAATTATGCCAATTCATAATTAATAAAATTTGTGAAGTTCGTTTTATTTAATATGTATTTATTTATTTATTTGTATTTATAAATGAAACAAATATTGTCAATACCTTTTAAAATGTATCTAAAATGGTTTATTTAAATTTACGTACTATGTAATAATAATTTTCTAATGTTGCGATGATCTTAGTGTTAACATCATAGTATATATATATATATATGCAATTAGCAAATTATTTTAAAATAATTATTTTTTATTTGAACTATTTTAGATTAGTTTTGAAAACTGCCGTGACCACTTTTTGATTATTTTCATTATGACAATTTTCCGTACATTAAAAAGAGTAAAATAGACTTGGAATTTATACCTTCTTTATTTAATTTAATATATTCGTTATAAAAATATATAAACAAATTGAGCCCAATTTATGTTCTGTTTTGTAAGATAATTAAAATTGTTAATTTGAAAATTAAGTAAACATTTAAGCAAATAAAAGAATATTACATCTGATTTTGCCTGAATTTACTTTTAACACTTATTTTACTGGAATCCAAACTTGGAATCTTCTGCAATATTAAGCATTGTGTGAATTCCGCAATGAGTCTTTTTACTTTATAGCCGTTATAATCAATAAATATTCTATATCAAAAAGAAGCAAAGGTATTGTACTTTATCTGATTAAATGTATTAAACTTTCGTATTTTCTTCTCATTTTTACGGTGAAAGTAGATGATTATGTATTCATTATTTCAATAAGCAAGTGTACAAAATAATGCACTGGGTCAGAAGAGAATGAATTCTCTTCTCTAATGAATTTAGAGTATGGCGGCCTACGCTCGCAAACAATTTTTGATAACAAGACGATCGTGGTCATATAGAATAAAGATTACCGAAATTTCAGCACTTTTGAGATGTTTCTATCAAAAGTCACTTCCAAGCAGAGTGCTTGCTGCACAGGTTTCCTAAAACCCGACCCAAACTCGAAAATTTTATTTTCTTCAATCGGAAACTGACAAAACAGTTTTCATTAGCCTACAAAAAACTATTTTCATCTATCTATAACCTTATCGAAACACAAATAATTCTATCCTTTTAAAGAACCTTAAGGGGTATTTTTAACGGTTTAACATTTTGAATTTTTTTTTGTTACTTTATGTAATCTTTATGCATACGAAAATCATATTTCATTTTTTATAAATCGGTACCGAAAGTGAAAGGGTACTTTTGAAAATATATATATACAAACGCGCTATAGAGAGTAAGCAATTACGAAAACTTAAAATGTGTTATTTTTTAAGTTAATAATACACCATTTACACCAGTAAGTAGTACTAATAAACCAGTAAACACCATTTTAAACTCGGTGAACAATCTACATCAGCAATTTTTCAATCAATGAACTTCTATCTTTTTAAAAATTAATTGTCAATTAATTGATTTTTGAAGTGAAATCCGTAGTATTTTTTTTTTTTTTCGAAATGTTTATCTATCGCTGTTTTGTGTACCTTAAAATAACGATATTTGTGGATAAAGATTTACATTTCACTTAGAATCGATGGCATTTCTCTACAAATGCATATATTTTAAAACAACTACGCATATTTCAATAGCTTTTAAAAACTAATTATTTTGTTTTATGACTGTTGGTCAAATCTACGAAAAGTTTACGTGTCCAACACTTGACTCCCTGTTTTCGATGTCAAGCGGCCATTTTTTTTAATATATCAACTAAACAAAATTCGCTTTTATACTTTAATATACAAATAATAAATTGATATAAATGGATTTTTATAAACACTTCAAATTTCTTTAATGGAAATTCCGAAATTAAGCTTTACATTTCAAGGCGTGAAAGTTTAGTTATTTCTTAAAAATATCTGTATCCGCCCAAAACATGAAATAAAACAAAATGAAAACCTAACTTACATGCTGTTTTTGAAAAACAGTTCACAAACTTATCTTTAATATTAATTCCATCTCTTTTAAAATAATATGAACATTCAGATACTCATTCACATTCAAATATATAATCTTTCCTCTGAAACAATACTTCAGGTTTTCTGAAAGTTGAGTGTAATTGAATTCAATCAGTGTGGAATTCAGGCAATTTTCTTCGTAAGGGATTTCTGCAGTTCTGGTGTTTGTGTAAGTATTGCATTTCTAAACCGTTAATAAGCATAAAATCTCATATTTTAATGGACAAGGAGGCATTTTGATGTTCGGCGCACCCCCATCCCCCCTCCCCCTGTGTCCAACACTGATTCAACCCACAAGAACGAAATATAAACAGGCAGACGAAAATGCGTCAACTAGCCCACAGCAAAATAATTAAAGCCAACTATCCCAACACGTGGCTCTGGTCTGAAGTAACAATAAAATCTTTTATACCACTATATCTTATTTTTAATATTCACATAACTTCGAATAATCTAAGATCACTTGCATGACAAAGTTTTAAAAAGGTTGTAAAAAGGTAGTTGATGGGATGCTTAAGGCTCAAAGGCTTAGACAATAAAACTAACTCTCAATGCAGAAATTGAAGTTGCAACGCAATAAATGTAAGATTACTAAATATGAAACTTTGATTGTCATTGTTGGAAAATTGGAATTGATTAAAAAGAGACCTGAAAACGTGTCTGTCCATTTTTGATAAAATGTAGCGAGGAAACGAGTTAATTTGGCTGAAGTAAAAAAAAAAACACAGATTAAGGTATCCGAATACCTTCGGAGGGCCTTTTTTTAAATTATTTAAAAATATGACTTTTTTTTGCATTGTATATCATGATGTGATTAAAAAAGTATAATAAAACAGAAAAAGTTATACATTTGAAATTATTTCTTTATATTTTGGGGAAAAAATAAGCAAAAAACAGCGAAAATAATCACTTCCGCAAAACATCATAACTCAACTTTAAATCAAGATATTTTTATTTTGTAAGCATTATTATAATTATTAAACCTTTTTCTGGGGAATGAACTACTCTCATATTTCTGAGTCAAATATTTAAAACTATATAGAAAGTTAATCAGTGATGAAGCAAAAATTACTAAAAATTTATTGCAAATTGGAAACTTTATCAATAATTAAAAAAAACTAATACACTTACAGTTACGAGTGTAGTTCATTCCCTTTACTGCACTTTGCAAAACATACAAAAAAAATTTGAAAGAGATTCATCCATAATTTTTTCCTTTATGATGTTTTGCGTAAACGTAAAATGTTAAAAAATTGATTTCCAGAAAACGCAAAAACAAAATTTAATTCAAAATCTTACCTTTATTTTGAAAAGCAAACCTTAATATGTTACTCAATTTATACGCTATATTATGTATTTTGTTTAAAACAATTGCTGTTTTTCTTTTTCAAAGTCTTTTAAAATTTTCTCTGCTTCTTTACTTTTGGGTTTACATAGCATTGAAAAACGTGAAGACTTCCGGTGAGCAGAACGATACTTCCGGTTTCAAAATACTGATACTTAGTAATTTTAAAAAGGCAACAACTTGACTTCTAAATAAGATATAAACAAAATTCAAACAGATTTGGAAAGATAAAGAGTCCGGTTATTATATTATATGAAAATCTAAAAATCGATATTTTGGCCCAAAATTGGCTTTTAAAGGTGTTCGGATACCTTAAAATAAAGAAATTAAATATCAGATAACAGAAAAATGAATAGAAGATTAGCATAACGGATAAATCACGAAACAGCGTGGTTGAATAAAGATAAAGTTTCAAGTAGGAGGATAATTATTGAACGTGTTAATTAAATGGAAGAGGATATTAAATTCTTTTATCGAATATATATTATATAGGTATGCGTTATATAATAAAAATAATTATCTTTATTCTTTATTAATATCTTTTTCCTTTGCGTGAAAATGCACATTTATGATCCAAAGATGATTTTGTATTTATTTTCTAAATTTTAAATGTACTTATTTATTAAAATAATACTGGTAACCAATGAATATTTTTTCAAGTTTTCATAAATAATTATATATTCATCTTATATCATAAAATACAATGTGTATGTAGCATTCTTTTGAAGCAGAATTCAACATTCTTCATCATTTTTAAATTTCCTGCAAGAGTATTTTAAATTGCATAGGTTTAAATTGCATGTAAACTCTTTTATTAATATTATTTTCAAACTTTGTTTCCTTTTGCCTGGAGATAAACATTTCCCCCTTAAATACAATTAGACAAATGAGTTACGAAATTCTCCTCTTATTAGACGTTTTTATGAATCTACGTGTAAAACGATACATCACTGAAAAAAAACATTATATAGAATAAATATATAACCAGAGGGCCCGTGCGAAGATTTCGCACTGAAATCTAATATTTTTTAGGTACTTCTCTATTATCCCGTCGTCCACTTTTCATAACAAAAAAACTACCGCCAAACTGTAAGATTAAACGCCAAAAATGCAGTCCCATTTACTTGATGTCAGAATCATTATGCATGTTTGTTACGTCATCTAGTGGTTTTACATTCGACATTTGAGTGTATTTTTCATTATGTTTTACTGATTTAGTAGTTATTTTATTAATTAAAATAACAATTGCGTCCTTAAATTCTTATATTTTATCTATTTTTTGATATTCCAATGGCAACGTTCTCCCGTTTATTTGGCGATAGTTTTTTGTTATGAAAAGTGGTCGACGGGATAATAGAGAAGTATCATTTTTTATCAATATGTAATATTTATTAGATGCAGGTTTAAACTTCTAAAGAAAAAGCAAGGATAAAAATATCTGGAAACAACATTTAGTTGTTAGTCAAGCCAGAATATCATCTAATTTATTCCATCAAATTTAGACTAAAAACTGATCCAAGATTGCTAAAGGCACGCGCGAGAAAAAAAAAATTAACAATCGTATTTTGCCTGCGTTAGAGGATGACATCATCCGCTTCGGGAAAACCATGGGACTTAGAAATATAAATCTAAACATTTCAATTTCAATTTCGCTTTTTAATCATAAGTAGAAAATAAACCCGTGCGGTGTTTTTTATAATAATTGCTATGAGCATCATATAATGTGGTATTTTATTTTTTTGGCAACAATAATTTCAGGAAAATCTTTCATTTCTTTCATGAAAACAATGCCGATTTAATTTTTTAATTTCAGCAAATTTTAATCAAAAACATGTTTTAACGAATTGTTAAGTGGGCTATGTCAGAAGCTTGTTCTAAAACCTTTCATATGGTATCTCATTCGTTGTTCTGCGTTTCATATTTTCTGAGTAAAAGGGATGTTGACAGGAGAAATAATATATAAGGATAGAATTTCATAATGCAAGTTTGAAAATATTATTTATTTCGTATTTCATAACAAGTTTTAATTAAAACAAAATACTGATTAGTTTCAATTCAGTTAAATGAGTAGATTCCCTCATTAAAATTAAATATTGTGTAATCTAAATATAACAAACTTTACTTTTGCCTTCTATTTTTCAATTTTGTGTACGCAAAAACTAAACAATGAGATCTTTTTTACGAAAATTTATAAGATTTTCTCATTTAAAAAAGTGAACTTAAACAACTGTATAATTTAGTGTTTACTTCATTATTTTTAGACTCTTTTTTATTTCTACTGAGGCAATAATAAAAGTACCTTTGGTGTATTCAACGGAAACAAGGCTTTAGTGCCGATGTAATTTAATTACAGAGAACTGCAGGGACGTTGTTATCCGTAAAATGGTCAATTCACCTAAGGGATGAGTTTCAAGTAAACTTACATATTCTTGTACAGACATAAAATAAAGTTTACATAGAAAATCGGGGTACTTTCGCAAAATATAAGGGCATTGACTTTTTTTTTTTTTTAAGTGCGTGGCGCAATTCGGGATTCAAGAAGTGAGCTTTATTGTCAAATGATATTAATTAAACAGCAATTGAAACAAAACTTGTGAAATTTTAGGCTATTTTTATACGAATATACATATATAATTTGTATTAAAATTTCTGTAAAAATGATATTGTGGTTGATCGGGCAATTTCAGTAAGATAAATTCTGCTTTATAGCTTATTTTATAAAAAACAATTATGATTTAGTTACATTGTGGAATATTGCTCTTGATAACGCGATTCGCAATATAAGTTTCCATTTGCTTCTTGAGATAGTTTCACATTGTGCACGTAGAATTTTTTTTTCACATACTTTTATTTATTTTTTCATTTATTTCAATTTGGGAATTTTACATTCTTGGATATATATTTTTTGTATTTATTATAATTATCGGTTCATATATATTGTCGATTTTATATATATATATATCATTATTTTTTTATATGCCATTTACTTCTGTTTGTACATAAAGATAGATAAATGGCTTTTTTATATTAAATAAACTGTATAAATATTCAAAAATATTGCTTGAGTATATGAAACAATGAACAGGTAGCCAGAAAATATTTTGTAAAATTTCCTTCTCTCGTCAAAATCATTTTCTCTATCTTGCCAAGGCCTTATACTGGAAAAGTTCGAATTTAACGTTAGGTGACAAAAATACTTCTAGTACTCTAATTACTGTTGAAAATGATTAAAAATACATAAATGCATTTGTTTTTATGGTTTCTATATACACAGTGTTTCATAAACAATTCCCTAAATTCTATTCCTCATTTCTATACTCAATAGGAAGAAATAAGTAACATGTTTATCAGGTAGGTCATAATTTTTTTAATACAGTCACTTTAATAATAATTCAAATTTTTGTTTATAATTGAGGCTGCATTATCTCAAACTTTAAGAATGCTTAAAGTAAAGTGTAAAACTGCTTAAAAGATCTCACAGTATTTTAATTTTATTTTATTTTATTCTATTACGAGACAACTTAAACATGAGAAAAGTCAGTATTTTGGAAAATTTTGAAGTTAATTTGAGTATTTTTACAATTTAAGGCAAAGCAGAAAAGAAATCAAGAAATTTCCCTCAAGAAATTGCACTATAACAGAGCGTAGAAAACCCTACAAATGGAAACACCTTACGACTGTTAGAAATAAAGTTATAACTATCCTTCATATATATATATATATATATATATATATATATATATATATATATATAGATAATGTACATATTGTATTTAATTGTCATTGGAAAATGATCAAAAATCTCGTTATGTTGAAGTCCGGATGTTTAGAAAATGAATTAATTGGAAAAAAATTTGAAGGTCCCGTCATATTATGTATGCAAACACTTAATTTGAATATGTTGAACAAAAATTCTGTTAATTCAAAAACACATTTTTCACCCCACGGAAATTTACATTGATATTGATATTAATTCATACGCCCATTTTTTCAGAACTGTTCTCAATGCACTCAGAATGTTCTGTTTTTACGATCATGTAGAGTCGTCAAAAAAAGAAATAAAAAGAGAACATCCCGTACTAACTCTGCCACAAATCATGGTATAATAATGTGATTAGTACCAATCTCTTAGTATTAATTTTTAATAATTAATGTTATACTTAATTTTTCTTATATGGTCGTCTACCTATAAACTTTGAAATTTTCTTTGCTAACACTTAATTTTGGCATCATATGTGGATTTTACTTTCGGATACCTAGTGGGAAGTTATTCGGTCAAGTAATTTAGGTATAATGAAGGTTTAAAGTTTGAAATTCGTAATATTAAATAAATTCATTTTTAATCGTTTCAAAACAGATCGCAAAGTGCGTAGATTATTTTAGCATAACTCAAAAACTACTTGGTGAAATGAGGTATAATTTTGAATTCGCATATTTGAAGCTTCTAGAAATCGATTTCTGTTAAAAAGATGATAGGTTACAATTCATTTCTTTTTCGAATTTTTTTTAGATATTTGCATCTATATATTTCAAATTAATTTTCGGAAAAATATTAATAGTAACCCAGGAATTTCTTACTTGAAATCCAGAAATTCTTTTTTATATTAAATACTTCAAATATTCGAATACAAAATTACAGCTCATTCCACCAAGAAGTTTAGTAGTTATGCTTAAACAAAACTACCCGCATTCCAATGTGTTTTGCATCGATTAAAAATGAATTTACTATTAGGAGTTACAAACTTTAAACCTTCATCATTCCTAAACTTTTTTACGGACCCTTCCCATTTTACTGAAGAATCCAAACATGTCAAAAATATGTGTTAGTATTGAAAATATTAAAGTTTGTTACGATTTACATCTGTAGAGAATCCCTGTCACATTTCTTTACGATGATTTGCGGCAGAGTTAGAAGGGGATTTTCTCTTTCTCTCACGCTCTCTTTGACGACTGTAGCTATTTCAAAGAATAAGATTCCCAAATAGTATCTATACAATGAAAGCCACTTCTAACCACTGTATCTTTATGTGTGCGATGATGAAGAATTCCATGTGCTGTAAAGAGAAATTTAAATTGTGTTCTAAACGCCCAGTAATTTGTGATTATATTGGGTTGTCTGGAAAATTGGTGGCGGTTGGGAAAATTAATTTCTACTGGAAAATCATTTAATTATTTAGACATGAATTCTGATATCTACTGTCTAATAATTAACGGGCAGAATTTTCTGGTATCAATTGATTTCTCTAACCAGCACGAACTTTCCGGCCAACCCAATATAATTGTATACATATTTAATGGCCTTCCGATGAAAATGTAAATCGTAAGATTTAAAAGCTAAACTTCAAATTCTGGGAAAATTCAAAAACGAAATTCCGAAAGAGCATGTTGTCGAAATGCATAAAATAAAATTCAGTGCTTTCATTAAAAACGATGAAAAGTTGAAAAAACGAGACTATAAATACATTTCAAACTGGCGTTAAATGAGTGCAAACTGCCATGCACCTTTTAGAAATAGAGGTCTCTAATAAATCAAAAGGTACACATAAAGCTTAAAATTCCCATGATGAGTTGTCAATGCATGGATTGGCCTGGTACTAGTTGTAGAAATAGCATATCTAAACTAGATCATGCGTTACATTATTATATGCGGTAAGGTTGTCGTAAAAAAACATGATATGATGATTTTTTTACTTAATTCAAAATTTGCTTAATTCGAACAAATTTTGAGATTCCACTGATTTCGAATTAACGGATTTTCAGTGTATGCGATTATACATGATTTTCCTTCATTTGTGTGCTTCAATATGCTTTCTTCCAAAACTATACGTGTTAAGTAAAATCATTAATTTAAAATCTTTGACTGTATTAATACTGACAACATATAGATATTTAAATAAAAAATAAAATTTGAGCTGATATTTTTTATTTTTAATAACGTTTTGACTGTTATTTCGTTGTGAAGTAAAAATATTTCAAAAATTTATTATTTTTTTCTTTAAATTAACTTTGTTGTTAACATTTATTTAATAGTAACCAAACAATTTCTAAAAAATTTAAATATTTACTTTTTTCCAGACATGCCTTTATGCAATATTTAAAAATAATAACACATTTTAATTAAAACAAAATATTGATTAATTTTAACTGTGTTAATTTATCCATTTCTTTTTTTCCTTAATGAGAAATATTATGAACTCTCAACTGGAACATGAAAGTACTTCTTCGCTTTCTATTATGCAATTTCATGGAAACAACTTTAAAAAAAAACTTCTTTTAACGAAATTTTTATATGATGTTGTTTTCTTTTTTTAATAAACAAAAAAAGCGCTTAAAGAGTTGAATAATTTAGTGTTTACTTCATTACTCTAAGAATCTTTATTTCTCTCGAGGCAATAATAAAAACACTTTTGGTATATTCAAAGGAAACAAAGCTTTAGTGGCGGTGTAATTTAATTACTGGGAAAAGCATTGAGGTTGTTATCCGCAAAATGGTTAATTCACCTAGGGGATGTGTTTCAAACAGTAAATCTTGTGTCTCCTTGTACAGACATAAAACAAAGGTAGTACGTAGAACTAACTCACACAGTTACTTGTCAAGTTAAATAATTAAGTTACACGTATATTTATATTCCGCTAATTACTCTCGTTAATTATTAAAATTCCTTGTCTAATAATATTTTTTTTTAATGTTAAACTCAGAATATATCTGTAATATATGCAATTCTAATTATAAATATATATATAAATCTCGTGTATTTTTGTTAAAGCAAGGTACACAAAAATTCCCATAATAGGTTTATTTTAAAAAATATTAAATCACAGAGTAATATGAATATTTATGTTATATTAATTATTTTTATTAATTTAAATTTCTTGTGTAGTAAAAGTTTCTATGAATATGTAACTCTAAATATGTGTAGCTTTAAATAGATTTTTCAATATATGCAACTATAATTATAAACGCATACAAATCTTATGTTTTCTTGTACAGATGTACAGTGAGGTATATGTACATTCACGCAACTGCTTTTCTAAATTAAACATGAAACATTATACGTAAAAAAAAAAATAATTAATATCCTTTTTAAAAAAATGTCGCATAACAAAAAGAAATGCGATTATTTATATAACGCCATAGACTTTTATTAGTTATATAAAACTCATTTAATATAAACTATAAATGTGAAATCATATTTGCAAATATATACAGGGTGTATCTGAAATGCTTCAACAAACTTAGAGGGATGATAGTACTCATGAAGACGAACAAAAAATGCAATGGAACATGGGGTCGCAATTGACGTTTAAAGGATGAAAATCGAGAAAATGCTTCTGGAAATGGACAAACTGAGACAAGAAAGAAATACTCCAGAAAATTATTTATTGCACAGAATAGGTACAACACAGCTCGTGATGTCCAGAGAAAACAAACATTTTACAACAATTGTTCAAAGTGTCGACCGCGGACATTATTACACATAGCGTGTCCGCCAGTCGTTGCTCCGTAGATGTACTTCTGTGTAATAATGTCCGCGGTCGACACTTTGAACAATTGTTGTAAAATATTTGTTTTCTCTGGACATCACGAGTTGTGTTGTACCTATTCTGTGCAATAAATATTTTTCTGGAGTATTTCTTTCTTGTCTCAGTTTGTCCATTTCCAGACGCATTTTCTCGATTTTCATCCTTTAAACATCATTTGCGACCCCATGTTCTATTGCATTTCTTGATCGTCTTCATGAGTACTATCATCCCTCTAAGTTTGTTGAAGCATTTCAGATACACCCTGTATATATATATATATTACGTTTTATCATACAAACATTCAACAAAGTTAAACGTTAAATAGCAAAATAAACGACGAACATTTATTATGCTAGCTGCTCTCATTAAACAATAAATTCTTTGTCTGCTATTTTGTTAATAAATATTTAACGCTGAATGTGGAAAAAATATATAAGTTTTACGTTTCCTTAATTAGATAAGTTAAATGTTACGTAGAAATGTACATAACTTTTTTTTTAAACAAAACATTAAATAACAAAGTAAAATTAATATGTCTTTCTTTTATTCCAGTTTTTTATTATTATATTAAAACTGTCTATTGCTAATTTCCAGTAAAGACTTGCTGTAAAATAAACCCATTATTATGTAAATAATCTTCAGAGGGGAGCAAAATATTTTTTAATTAACCTTCAGCTAAGAATATTTTTTTTTAATTCTATTAGATGCACACTTCTAAATATTTTACAAAATGCATAATAGTAAAAACGAGTTGAAGGCTTAACTTGACACGAAAATAAAGTGTTTTGCTGGTTTTTGCACTATAAGTAAGACAGTGCATTGTAAGACAAATATTTTATTTAAGAACTTATATACATTGAGATATTTGAACTCATTGATATTTCAAAATTTTTAAATTGATTCTTGGGCTTATTTCAAATTCACTAAAACATCTAAGCAAGCGTACGACTATATAATATAATATTCAGCTATAAAATTAAGTTATCGAAAACCTAGTTTAATGAAAACAAAAATAAATTGAATTTTACACTTTTTTATTTAAGTCAACTTTGTTTCGTATGTAATTTTGTAATCCATTTTTCACCAACTTGTTAATATATTTGGATTGAAAAAATATATGCTCACAGGTATGTTTCCGATGACAATACAACATTTTAATATATTTAGAACTTAATTATAAATTAACACATTAATTTAAAGTATTTTTTCTCCTGCTCACCACATGTGATAAATCGCAAATATACTTTAGTGTTACAATTATAAACGAGATACAACAACAATGGTTTGAATGACGCGCCAAACCATGCTCACCAAAATAAGCCACATGGCTGTGAAACTACAACGATTCAATTTTAAACACTAAAAAGTAGAAAATAAAATGTAAATAAAACTATTAGTGTGTAATAATTAAAAAAAATTTGCTCCTATCAAATAAGAGTTTCATATTAATTGAATAATGATTATACGTTGATAAATAAATTTAGAAGTCCTAAAAAGTTAGTTTAAATATTTCAATTTTTTTCCTTTTCTTGTTGCGATATCTTAAAAAAAACACAGCAGAAATTATATATATTTTTAATAAATTCACTATTTTGCACTTTCTATCAAGCGTAAATCAAAGCGGTAAATTTTCGAGTTTCGTGCTCGCGTCAAATTTATATATTAAATTTTAAAGTTTTTGAAAAAAATCATGAATTGAAGTCAAGCAATTTGACGTGATTTTCAAGATAAACATTGAATGCTTATAAAAGAGTTCTTTAAAACTATTTTTACTTTTATATTTATTATTCTCAAAAGTTTTTGCACTGGTCTATATCTGTGAGCTTTCCTACAATATTTTTATTCAATGTAACACGCATATAAACGTAGCCTAATATTGCACGAGTCATGCATTCTTTGACTCTGCATTAAAAACGCTTACAATGTAGCATGTCCAATATTATGAAACCACCGACAGTGCATTCAATTTAGTTAAATATAAATCTTACAAATAAGCAATATTACAGTAAAACGATGGATGTTGTACAATAATAATATGAATATTAAATTAATGTTTGCATTTCACTGTAAATATTTCCAAATTTTTTTTAATTACTTTCTAAACATTTGAGTTTCAATAGAAATATTTTCATATTTTTCTCGAGATTTCACAAATAATGGATGCACATCGCCATGTAATTTGTAAATATAAGTGTAAAATATTTGCAGGGCACACACGATACGTGCTTTTGTGCACCACTATTTAAGAACATTGTTTTTTTTTTAATTTTTTTTCTTACCTGTCATGTTGCAAAACCGCTACACGTACATCTCTTTAAAAGAAAACAAAAGCTTTTAAGCAATGTTAAAATTTTACCTTCGATGTAGTTTTCTGAATGTAAAAATATAGAAAATAGTAAGTAAAGGTAGTGCGCCGTTTTATAATTTTACCAAAAAGCAACCTATTGGTAAGCCTAACTGTAATGTTAATAGGTGGGCATAGGCCGAAGATCAGTCAAGGAAAGTATAATTTTGAGAAGACGCCTTTAACCTCTTTAGTCCAGAGTACCGAAATAGAGACTTCGATTCTTTTACTTAGAAAAACTAAACTGTTCTTTTTTTCATTTTGACATCACTTTAATGTAGCTGAATATTTTTACTTTAAAACAAAACAATAAATGGCTGATAAACTGATGCTGACTTCCTCAAAAAATAATTGCTTTTTTCCTCTGAGTTTTCAAAATGCCTTCAAGACTGTGCAGCCAAGAAAGTTTTCATAATTACTTAAATTAAACACTTTCTAATAAAAACTTTTGAGGGTATGTAGATTATTTGAAGCCCTTCATTTTTTATTATATTAATGCAGGTTATTAATAAGTATTTATTTTGGAGGGGGAGGGGAGGTCTAGTAATTTTAGATTCATGTTTGTGAACCTAAATTATCTCAGCCCCCAAAAGTATCAATGTCAGAAAATTGCATTTTTAAATCACCTATGGTGTCATTTTGTTTGTAAAAAAGTAATGAATGCGTATTTGTAGTATTATTTTAACTTTGTGTCGCAAGAGGCTAAATCGGCACATCTTTAAAGCTGTCTTTAAAATTTCAGGAATTAGGAATACAATATATATTTGTAAAATAAGCTAAAATGATGAAGATATTTTAGAAATTAAAAATACTAAGCTCGAAAATGTTTAAACTATTTAATAATATTCCATTTCTTGATCGTAATTTGAAATATTTAAACATTAAATATGTGTTTATGTAAAAACTTTAATTCAGTGTACAAGAAATTGTAATATTTATACTTTCTGAAAATTGAAATTTCATTCGGTCGTCCTGAAAATATCTTGCGCTCCGCGACCCGAGTTAACCCATTTGCATTCGAAGCATGCATTTCGGGAAATTCTTTTTTATTCAGAAATTCCTAATTCATATCAGAAATTCCGAATAGTAATTTTTTTCTTTATTTATTGACAGATAATAAATTACAAATTCTTGTTTCGGAAATTCCGGTATGGATTCGTAATTTCTGAAAAAAAAATTCTGAAATGGACTCATATATGCGCTAATGATGACAATGGGTTAAATGCACTTAAATATTTTGAATTAAATAGAAAGGTATATAAATACATTTGTTCTTTGCGAGATAATTTCGAAACAGAAAATCGCTAAAACATAACTTTGGTATCATGATGTTCACAGGTAATGTGGCTTTATTTTCATATAAAAATTTAATAGTCGATTTTTGACGCGTTATAGATGTACAGACACAATAAAAATAATGAGTGTTATTTACAACAAATTTTTTACTCACTTAAATTTTAAATTCACACATTTTGAGACCAAGTATTTTCATATTTTATAGGGGAAATAGGGGATGAATGGTACATTTTCACAAAATTATTTATTTTAAATATTTTATTTAAGTTATTATTAATATTGTATATCGCATTTAATACATTAGGTGTTTGTCTGCATCTTATGCACAATCTTTATTCAAGATTATTATTATGTAGAAATATATTATGAAATTTAAAAAAGTTCCTCTCTGTCCCAATCATCCCCACAGCAGGGAGGGATGCGACACAAATATTTTCCTCTCTGTATTCAATTACACCAAATTAAAATTTATAATTATAAATTTATATGTAAATATATTTGTAATATATTATCTTATATGGATGTTATATCAGTCTTAATAATCTAAGAAGAGAAATCACAGTTAATTATGCATTAAAAAACTGTAATTTATATTACATATTTTAACTGAAATTTTAATGAATTACAACGTTAAAGTTATACACATGTGCAAATATCAGTAACACAATAAATGTGGTCTGTCTAAAATGTTCTAAATGTGGTTTGTCAGTCGCATAAGCTGGTATAAAATCAGTTTCAGTGAATGAATTGCTGTCGAAAAGGAAAATGACAGTTTTCCTAAAACCACTGGTTATGTTTATGTTGCTAGTACTAAAAACCGACAAAAATGCTTCCTTTGCAAAAGCTGAGAGGCTATAAATTGTAATATGCGCTCCAAGATTTGTCAGCCAATCATCTTGGACTGATCTCAACTTTGCCTTTAAAGGCCCATAAACTGAAACATCCAATGGCTGAAGACGACGGTGGCTACAATGAGGAGGAAATGTTAAAAGAATAATTAACATAAATTATTTATTTATAAACTTATATAATATTATTCAGTTAATAAAAAAAAAGTCAGTATCCTCTAGGGATGAATGAAGCAGTCCCATTCATCTCCATTTGAAATGTCCCAATCATCCCCATAATGCATATATTCAATTATCAGCCATTTTGTCTCAGAAATCCTTTTGTCACAATGATTAATATTCATCCATTTCAATTACCAATATTGAGTCTTGAAATAAATAACTATAACATATCTTAATTGTTTATAATGCATAAAATATGTGAACAACTTTTAGATATAAAAAAATACTTTTAAGCAAAGTTTTCAGGAAATGCAACTTTGA
This sequence comes from Maratus michaelseni, assembly GCA_963931845.1. NCBI lineage: Eukaryota > Metazoa > Arthropoda > Arachnida > Araneae > Salticidae > Maratus > Maratus michaelseni. The sequence goes on along the minus strand of OZ007594.1, from coordinate 282,400,361 downwards.
AGGAAATTGAAAACAGCCATGAGGTCTTGCTTTTTGTTCTGAAGTATACTATGATAGTGTCATCTATGAGGATAGAGAACAACTATAAAAAAATGTTTATTGCCTGAAATATTGAGAATGTCCCAGTCATCCCCCAGTTCCCCTACCATCTCTATATAAAAAAAAATAACTTTTATCCATTAAAAATTACTGTTTCTGAAAAACGCTACTAAAAATGTGGTCTGCTATACGTGGTCCAAAAAAGTCCAGACTGGATATGAAAAATCCTGTGACACAGCAAACTAAAGAAGTACATAGCTATTAACTTTAGGATGGTTCGGGGTTTCAAGTGAGTCAGTATGGTCCCGTGTTTCCAAAATAAAAATGGTTTGGATCATCCTAAAACTCAATTTACTTTGTTCTTTGTTTTCCATGTGCAAGAAATATTTTTATGTCTGGTGCGGTTTTATTTGGACCACCCTATATTAATACATTTACCATTTTAATTAAGACATATAGTTCAACCAACAGACCATGCAAAATGCATTGAAGTCATATTTAATTTTTATTCTTCCCACTTATACAAATACTTCCTATGTCTATGTGTCCAAACTGTACTTGTAGTTAATTCAAATTAAAATAACTCTTAAAAACATACTTTAATTTCATTGATTAATTTCAAAATTGTGTTTTTTTAAATAAAATTAAATATGTTCTCAGATAAATCTAGCGACTGTTATTTATTTATTTTTATTTTATTTGCAAGCGGGATATTGGAAGTTATGTATACTTGAACGTCGTACAGAACATTCAGAGAGTTGCAGATTTTAAATATTAATTTCTGAGAGTCTGCTACACCTAAATTTAAATACATTATAGGTTCATCAATATTAATGGTACACATATATAAAAGGTTAGCAATAAAAGAACAGTACTTAGTTCTCAACATAACGTCAAAAAATTAAAAACTAAATTAAGTCCATTTGATTGTAGAGAAATGATTTCATAGACCGCCGATAAAAAGCATTTTATTATAGTCTCATCAAATTAAGAGTTTTGATATTAGAGGAGTTTTGAAATTTCATCTAACGCAATTAAAATTACTAATTGTTAAATTTAAAGTAAACAGACGTCTAATAAACCTATTATGTACTGGTGTTATGAAAACCTCAAATTTATCATTCATATATTTTTAAATATTAAAAAAATAATTAGACATCAATACATTTCAAATTAAGATTGTACTAAAAGTACTTTAAAGATTCAGCAATATTATCCATTAATCCAAAAAAGAATCCATGAAAGAAACACAGACTCCAATATTATCATTCATGATGTGCAAAAAGAACATGGCGTTTAGGTTCATTCTTGAAAATTTTTGTTTCAGGGATATCCGATCATCATTAAATTTATTGGGACTAAATATATATTTTTTAACATTGTACAGTACAAATATTAAACTAATCTTATGAATATATTTCAAAATACTTGCGTAATTGAACATTCAGAAAAAAAGGATGGTTTTATAATTTTACAATTTTTAGGAAAAATGTGATGTCATGATTACCCAGAAAACATTGCTACTTCCAAAAATATTATATACATTTCGTAGATATATCATTGAAAGTTCGCCAAATCCTTTTCTAGAATGCATGTTCCAAAATATTAAAGAACCACTTCTTCTTAATCGTAAAACTATATAAAGTTTAGAATTCGTAATGTAATTCTTCATCTGTTTCAGCTATTTATAATCCTTCAGAAAAAAAAAGAATAATTTTTAAATTAAAGAAGAAAGAGAATATCTACTATACAAACAAAGTCTTAACCTCATTATCCATGCGTCAAATAAATTAATTTTACCTTCATTTTTACACCATCCGTACTAATTTCTCTTTGCTTAAACAAGTTAATTTTTATTTGTTTTTTATTGTCATTTTATCATAAATTGCACTGAAAGAAAAACCTAATTAAAATGACTTTGGAAAATTCAATATGTTCTTTTATTTTCTAATCTTTACTCACATTCAGCAAATATTGACTTAACATCCTAAGATTTCCCAGTACACGTGAACTAGTGTTTGTTAACAAGACAAAGTGTAGAAGGCGATAGAAGCGATAGCATACAAATTTATATTCATGGTCAGTCAGCAAACAAAGTTCTTACATATAGAGCACTTTAATATTCTGAGTATGTTTTTCGAAGCTGCTTGCCTAAAATATTAAATGTGACGGGTTATTGACAGTTGGAATAAAAGATTCTTTTCTATGTGAACCCTGAGGGCAAAAGCTTTCTTTAAGACAGTCGCTGGTTTTAGAGAAATCGGGAAAGTAAATTCAAAAATTAAATAAAGTAAGTTCAGTTATATGTAAGTTAAGATTTTAATTTTATTTTTAAATAGTTTTTCTGAAATAATATTGCTACCAAGATTTTTATGCAATTTATTTTATTAAATGTTTTTATAACCTTTCAATTTTTGTTTCATTATTTATTTATTTCACAATTTTAATAAATCGCCAGCTTATTTATAGTAAAGTATTATGGGAACATTTTAATTTCATACGTCTTCGTGTAGATAGATAGTGTACTAAATTTAACTGATGAAAATAAATTTTGAGTTTAGTGTACTTTCTGTTACAATAACAATATTTTATTTTTCTTTCATTTCTCTTTATTTATTCATTTCTTTACGACAGTCACCGGTTTTAGAGAAATCGGAAAAGTAAATTCAAAAAATAAATAAAGTAAGTACAGTTATATGTAAGTTAAGACTTTAATTTAATTTTTAATTATTTTTTTCTGAAATAATATTACTACCAATATTTTTGGATAATACAGGTTGTTTGCATAGCACAGAACTATGCCACACAGCATTTACACGTTCCTCCCGTATGCTTTTTTTCTTACATATTGAGTCCGTGTTCAGTTACTACTATGTAATCTAATATTAATACGTGTCATTTTGTGAAAAGTAAAAGTTTTTTTTTTTTCTGAAAATTATTATATTTTGTGGAAAATAACATTTTGAAACGAATGATAAAATTCATTTAGGGAAAGATCGGGTAACCCCGGACACTTGGATAGATTGCAAATAAGAAACAAATGAATGAAATTTCTGTCTTTATTTTATACTTAAAATAAAATTAAGAACTTCTTGAATGATTTTAGTTAAACATTGCTAATAATATCGAATTATTTAAAGAAATATACTGAAAATAGTTTGGCCTTATTTTTTTGGCGTCACAAGAAACGGCGGGTAGCCCCGGACATATTAATCAATGGTGCCCCAACCGTTTGTTGGCCTTACAAACATCACAATTATAATAAAAATCCGATGCATCTACAGTGGTGGCCAAAAGTGTGGACATTTTTTGAAAGTTTCATGTTTTTCAATTTTGTGTGCTTGTAGAATATATAAATTTTCACTTAAATACGGACGTTTATATATCAAATTGAAGGTAATTTAATGTAGAATTTAATAATAAAAACAGTATTACAATATCTGTATTACAAAAAAAAGTTATGCAACTAATAGTAAGATCTATCTTAGATTTGCATTTTTTTTAAAGTGATACTTACACAATCAATACTTAGTAGGATAACCCTTATTTCTTAAGACAGCTTCGCAGCGTCTTTTCATCGAGTGAACGAGTGTTTGGAGTTCATCTTTCGTAATCACATGGTGCCAAGAATCAATTATAGCTTCAATAAGTTGTCTTTTATTGGATGGACGTTTTTTTCGTACAAGAATTTTCAAACGTCGCCACAAATTTTCAATTGGATTGAGATCAGGGCTGTTTCCTGGCCATGGTAATATATCTATGCCTTTATTTTAAAACCGTACTTTGCGTACTTTTGCTGTGTGGCATGGAACTGAATCCTGCTGAAAAATAAATGGTGCGTTGTTGGGGAAGAGATCCCTGATGGAAGGTATCAATTTTGGTTCCAGGACAGTTTCGATGTATTTTTTGGCATTTAGGATGCTATCAATCACTTGAATTCGGCCCACACTATCTGCAGACATACATGCCCAAATCATGACATTTGTTGGGTTTTTTGTAGTTGCTTCAATGCAATCAGGATGAAGTGCTTCTCCTACTCTACGTCTCACGTATTTTCTACCATCACTACCAAAGAGCGATATTTTACTCTCATCGCTCCAGATTACTTGCTTCCATTGATTTTCTGACTATTTAATGTGTTCTTTTGCCCACTTAACTCGTTTTTCGCGTTGCTTTTGATTTAAGTATGGTTTTTTCCTTGGAATTCTAGCTTGTAGTCCAAATCCTGATAACCTTCTTTTTATTGTTCTTGAACTTACTGGAATACCCGCTGCATTCATTTCACATCTAATGGCATCTTATGAAATTATTCTATCTTAAAGGCATAGCCGTTTAATTTTTCTATCGGCACTTGCGCATTTTTTTCGGCCTGATTTGGCCATATTTTCCACTGATTTCGTTTTTTCATAACGTAAACAGAACTTTCGTACACCAGAACAAGTCACTGAACCACCGACTTGTCTTGCAATTTCAACATAAGAGAGGCCATTTTCTCTCAATATGACAATTCGGCTTCTTTTTGTAGATGCCCAATTAGTTCTTCTTGTTGATGACATTGTTTAAAATTAGTTTAATAAAAAAAAGTACTTTAAATATTCAAAAACAGCAATACTTTATTGAATTGTACTAGTATGCATCATTCCGCAAAATATTTCCACAACAATAACCATCCAAATAACCCAAACTATAGTTATAGACATTTGATTGGTCCTCAGAACAGTGTTTGTGATTGGCTTTTACGCTTTTATTACAAAACACGTCCTTATTCAAAACGATTTGTGTTTGTTTGTTCTACTAAAATGAGCATAACTTTTTTTGTAATACAGATATTGTAATACTGTTTTTAGTATTAAATTTTACATTAAATTACCTTCAATTTGATATATAAACGTTTGTATTTAAGTGAAAATTAATATATTCTACAAGCACACAAAGTTGAAAAACATGAAACTTTAAAAAAATGTCCAAACTTTTGGCCACCACTATGTATAAACACAATCTTCATGGGCCCAGTCTTTGCATATCTGGCACTGAATTAAGTTTTTTTCAAATATTTCTCCGCATATGATGCATTCGTCTCGTTTTTTTTTCGAAAATTTATTGACGAAAACAAAACACTCACTCACGACAAACTTACTCGGCGCCCACGTCGCAATTAAACTGTATTTGTTTCGACTGTAGAGGGCGTTCATTTACTCTTTATTTACACAACACTTTGAATTTCTTAGAAACTGAAATGTCCGCTGTTACCCGCCGTCCGTGGCTACCCGACTTTCCCCTACTCAAATTCGAACCAAACACTTATAAATAATAATTTCTTTAAGTTCTTCTGCAAAACTTTCCCTTTCTGTTAAACTTATTTTGTTTGCAAATTACACATTTTAAAACTGAACAAAATAAAAATAATTAAAAGAGTATGTGTTCATGGAATGGAAGTTTGTGAAGGGGTATGTTTTATTAAAAGAAATTTTGTGAAGGGTCCTGTTTTAAGAGGAATTTTGTGAAGGTATTTGTTTTATTAAACGGAGTTTTATATAGGGAAACAAAACAGTCCCCAAAGTTTGCCTGAATCAACCTCTGGAATATGAAAAAAAATATTCACACTACTGAAATACAAAATTTCAATTTAAAATCTTCTTCTTTCGCATGCATACCCACTAGACAGTGGGTTGCCTCGACTAAATATGTTTTTGAGCGTATATATCTTTCTCTTTGTCAAATTGTGTTGTATTAAGTATTTATATAATAAATTAATTTAGTTCCAAATTGTAGTTTGATTTTAAGTTGTAATTTTGTTTAAAAGAATAGAGGGTTTTATTGTGCAGTTTAAAAAATATATTATCCAAAAATAATTATTAGAATCTTTATTGTTTTTTTCAAATTACTGTAAAATAAAATGGAATAAATATTTTTTATATACTAATAGCTTAAATATTACAGTAAACACAGCAAGTTTAAGGACATTTAATTTGAAACTTTTAACAATTAATATATATATATGAAGGATTCTCTATTTAACTGTGAATTTAACCTCTTCTTTTGGATACAACTTTGTACATGTTCTCACAATATACTAAATATCTTGGGATATTATTAATATAAGTAATATATATATTTTTTAATTTTTTTTAATTCTTTTTCACACTCCTTTTCAAATTGTATGTATAATTTATAATATTCCATTGTAAAGGTCTTGTTATTCAATATTGTTTCAGCGAATGTTCGGGCAAGATATGGCACTATATTTAGCAAAAGCTGGTGTCATATACAGAAAACAATCGTTCTTTGCTTATAAATGTGATTTTCTTGCCCTTGAAAAAGTAAATTACTTTATAAGCTTTTATTTGTGTATATACTGTTTATATTTCATTCCTTATTTTCTATTTATTTATTTTTTTTTTTTCTTCTTCTTAATTTGAATTAATAATGTTACTTTTATTAGGACTACAATTTTAATTTGTAAATTGACAGGGCTCTTTGGTATCGGGATTTCAGTGTATGTGGTCAGTTTCTTATGTTTCAATGGTTAAATTTTACTTAAAGTTTTATATATATATATATATATATTTCTGAGTGCTTTAAACATTAAGAACAATAAAAAAGAAGAAATAAGACATGCAATATAAAGTAATAATTATTCAAGTATAAATTATTACTAATTATACTAATTACAAAGTATATACAAAGAGGGGTGCAGGAGGGCTTCGCCCTTTTTATAAATCTTAATATATAATCATAATAAATAGTGTGTATGAAATGCAAACAGGATGTACTAACTAGTTATCTCCCCTCCCCTATCTCCAGTAACAAAAATTCTGCCTTCACGTGCATACTTAAATTGATTAGTGAACAATTTATGTTTTTAAAACATTAACCGCCGTATGACGTGCCGATCGTCGTATGAAATTTAATTGTAATGGGACATACGAGAATATTTGTCGTTGTATTTTGTAAATTGTGTAAGCTTAACGTTATAGTTGCCTTATATTTATCTTTTTTATATTACACTCTTTATGAACTGCGAATGTTTAGTACATAATAACTACAGCTGAACGCTGAAACGGATAATATATAAGTGGCAGTAAATATGGTAAGCAAATTCGAAACTACTAACAATTTTCTCAAATCTGTTTGGCAAAGTTGGAACTTTTAGTGTTCAATACTCTTTGTAAATCTCCTACTTCCTATAAAATTCTCTTTTGCATTATTGAAATATTTAATATATAAGTGCTTTAAAAAAAAAAAAAAAAAAAAAAAAAAAAAGATATTTTTTGTAAGTAAAATTCGTACTCTTTACTTTATCCACCAATAAAAAATTCCTTGCTTTTGCAAGTACATTAATTACAATAGTTATTGTTTTAAATGTAAGTATTATAAGATTTTTGAATTTGAAAAGCAAATAGTGGCAATCACGTATTTTACATGGACAAAATACAGATTATAATTAATTAATGAAAAACATTCTTCACGAGGGAAAATTAAAAATGTCTACACTGTGAATAACACTTTTTGAAAGTTTTGAAATTATTGCTTGAGTCAGCAAATTATAACAAAATATTTAAACCTAAACTTAGCTAAAATATTACTTAACATTTAATAATGACATTACGAGAAACAAAAACCATCTTAAAAATTGCAATATCATTTCTCCAGATATCGGCTTTGACATTAACTTCGACTTTTTTTTTTTTTTTCTTTTTAAAAAACGAGCCTGGAGAAGAGATTTAAAATATAGATATAAACTAAATAATAATAATAATAATAACCACATTAAGTATCATATTTAAAATATAGATATAAACTAAATAATAATAATAATAATAATAACCACATTAAGTATCAAATTTAAAATATAGATATAAACTAAATAATAATAATAATAATAACCAAGTTAAGTATCATTCATGCAAATAATTATTATTTAAAAAAAAAAACTTTCTCAATAAAAGCATTTTAAAAATTGAATTTAAAACCTGTTAAATTTCCTGAAAACCAGTATAAAGTCAATTAAAACAGAAAACGCTATGATTTGAATGGTATTATTTCGGTAAATATGAAAGAAAAATGCTTACGATTATTAGTAAATTTATTTTAAATAAATCTTTAAAAAATACTGGTTTTTAATTATTTTTTATGTAATTTAATGTTACATATGAAAACTTTTCTTTATAACCTCCATTCTCAAACTAAATAACCATTAAAAATTTAATTTTTTTATTAAAACGCCATCTCTAAAAAGAAACATATAAAAGCTTCTACATTATGAAAATATTGCAAAAGCATGTCACTCTTCCATCCATTTAAAATATTCGCTATCGAACTAATGTTAATAAATTGGACAACGTTCAATTCATTAAGCTCGTTAATGCATTTCAAATCTTGTAAATTATACCTTCATTGTGTTTTATTTATCATTCCCTTTGATAAATGGTCTAAATTAATCCCGTTATACGAGCTAAGTGAATAGAAATGTTTGAAAATAAATATTTAATTTAATGGTCTAAAGAGGTACTGTCAATTATATACGCTTTGAAGGTCCTAAACTAATTATACGATGGCGATATTTTATTTCAAAGTATTTTAAAGCGTTGCATTAACAGAATTCCCATACAATCTAAATAAAATTAATATTGATGCTTTTTCGGGTTCTTAATTATATCATTAAGTTTATTGTTTTTCACTGGTGTGTAGGGAAATAAATGTGTCTTTTGACTTCATTTTTAAATATTATCGTGCATTTTAAATTCTCGTATCATCTTCTAGCACATTAAAATATTTAATGTTCAAAGCATTAAATGTTATAGTTGTACAAAATTAAACACTTAACAGTTATTTATAATATAAATTCATTTCTGTTTAAAACGTTATAGATTTAACATTTATGTAAAATTCTTGGAGTTAGTTGTACTTTAAAAACTAAACACAAAATATATGGAAAATATATTAAGTTTAAAATACGTATAACTAATTATCGTAAACTAATTATGCTTAAATTTCCCAGATAACTGCATTTTTACTGCCCACAAATAAATGTATTTTTGAAAAGTAAATTAATAGTAATATGCAATTCATTTGGCATATTATTTATAAAACCGAATACTCTGAAATTTCTGTGAGAGAACTGCTATCTGCATATCACCCTGAAATCATATGTAAGTATTTATATTACTGTGTTGTACTCATGGAAACGTACACAATCGCTCTGCTAACTTCAGAAACAAATTTTTGAAAAAACACTTTCTTTATTAAACCACTTGTTACAAAATAGCAACAAATGAAAATTGCTGATAAAAATCTTACAAATTAATTGTACTATCTGCATTTTTAGAATGTTTGATTTTTGTCATTAGCAATTGCTGAAGCCACATTTGTGTGTTTAGATTACATTAAAACTTTAATGGATACACACATTAGCTAACACCCATTAACTAATTTATCGTTTAATCAATTAATTTTGTATTTTCTTCAAAATTGCAATTTATGTACATGCTTTCTCAATCTCGATATAGCAGCTATTTGTGTGCAGTTTCCATAATATTAACCATTTATTATTTTTTGTTCCATCAAACATATATTTCTATTCTAAATAGAAAATAATTGTGTACTTATTCTTTTGATTTTTCTTATGCGTGTCTAATTCCCAAATAGATCATTAGTGTGGTACTTGTAAGATAATGATTATGTTACTCTTTACTTTCAAACCTATATTTTAACTTCACTTATTGGCATTTATAATAAATGGTCTTTTAAAGTTATTACACGTGGAAACTAAATGCATTTTGACGTGAGTCTTCTGATTCCAGGATGTATATTTTTCTTCGAATTTTCTTGTTTGAAGTATGTCAATCAATTACACTAAAAGCTCTATTCCTTTCAAATTTATTTCCTGCTTTTCAACGGAGTCTCTACGCTGCTGGCATTATTCCCAGCCAATACTTCCTACGTTTTATGATCTGTTGCAATAGGCAAGGATTCGATTTTTAGTTTCGATTCCTGTTTGAAAAAACATCCATTATTTTTTTTTTTCTCTTTTGCTTTTTTCCCCTTCCATTTCAGCCGATCGGAAATCTTTTCTCCTTTATTTTTGTGTGTGTCTGTGTTTTTTTTTTCTCAAAATACATTGCTTAGTCGTATAATGTTATAAGATGTTTTTGTTTAGCACAAAATATTTTGCTTGCTACAGTGCTCTAGATATCTGAATTGAAATTGTAACGAAAAAGATTGATGGAAATAAAGAAGTTTTTTCAAATATTCCCGGCATTGGGAAGTTGCGTGCTGAATGGTTTTAGGCAAAGATATCAAAAATATCTTATTGTCTTTCGAAAATATCCTACTTAAACTTGAAAACCTCCTGCTCTTCAAATAATCAATATGTTTTATTTAGCCAGTATTTTTTTAGTCCTCTGCGTTTGCGTATTCAATATACTTCTACATAATACAGAATACGGATTCCTTTTAAAAATAAATCTCAATCTTAATTAATCTATAGGCCTTAAAAACAGTTTATTCCTTGTTACATGTTTACAATATGGCAAGAAATGTAAATTATTGGTAGAAATATCTTAGAACACTTTTGGAACTAAACTTTTGATATACGTCTTTAGTAACTAAACTTTTCACAAACATAATTGCAATTTTTGTCTGTTTTTATTGGGGTTTATTTTCTGTGAATATATTGCTCAGTTACATATTGTTATAAAAATGCTTTTGTTTAGCACAAAATGTTTTGCTTATTACCGTTTTCTTGAAATTGTAACGAAAAAAAAAAAACTGTATAGACGTAAAGAAATATTTTCAAACAGTGGAAGCATTGGAGGGGGAGGGGCAAGGGGAGCGTGCTAAATGATTTTAGACAAATGATTTTTTTGCTACTTTTTCAGTTCTGAATGTCTACGTGAATGAATGTATTCTTACGTAATAAAGAATGCAGATTCAATTTTAAAATTATTTATTAATATCAATATTAATTATTAATAATAATTATTAATTAATCTGTGTATATAAAAAAAAAGATTTTATACACAGAGCTACAATACTACAAACAATCTGATTAACTGTTAGAAATCTCATGAAAGGATGATATGTTGTTTTTTGGACCAGAAGCTTTGATATGTGTCTTCAGTAACTACTGCAAACATACTCTGTTTGCTATTGGATGATTTAAAAAATATGTCATTCAAAGTTTAAATTGATCACATATCAAAATGATTTTTTTACTTTCTTTTTTTCGCGTTATTATTTCTGAAAATTGCATTATTGCATCATTGCAATGTCATTCGTATGATGTTAAATTATGTTGTTGTGCAGCACAAAATATTTTGCTTGCTACAGTGCTCTAGATATACGATTTGAAATAGTAACTAAAATAGATTTATATACATAAGGAAGTATTTTCAAATAGTTAAGACATTGGGGGAGAAGAATGCGTGTTAAGCGATTTTAAGCAAAAATATCTTATCGTCTTTTCGAAAATTTCACATTTGAACTTGGAACCCTCGTGTATTTCAAATAATCGATACGTTTTCTTTGTTAGTTTTTTAGTTCTGAATGTTTACGTGGATAGATGATGTTTACGTCGTCGTCGATCCTACGTAAAATAAATATAGATTAAATTTTTAAATTATTTATAAATTAATTATAAAAAAATATAATTAGTAGTCTGTGCCAAAAACATTTTATATACATATCTACAATACTACAAAAATTATTGACAGAAATCAAATGGAACGATGCTATTATGCTGTTCTTTGGAACAGAAGTTTTGATTTGTGCTCTCAGTATATATACTGAAAATATTTCTTTACTAATTCCTTAAAAATATTTCTGATTAGATGATTTTAAAAAAAAAATGCAATTCAAAAATTAAATTGTGCATATGTCAAAGTGTATATATCAAACATTTTTTCTGTTTTATTTTTCCTTTATTGTTTCTGAAAATTGCATTGCTCAGTTGTATAATGTTAAATTATGTTGTTGTGTAGCACAAAATATTTTGCTTGCTACAATGATCTAGATATCTGAATTGAAAAAGATTACTTGCTGAATCGTTTGAAGTAATCTTATCAAAATAATATTTTTGTCACTTCGAAAATTCACAATTAAACTTTTAAACTTCAAATATCTGAAATAATTTATATCTTTTCCCGATCGAGATTTTTTTAACTTTTTGAATTGTAGAAATAAAATTGTATGCAATATTTCGTCATCTTCCATAGCTTAACTTTCACAAGGTTAAAATTTCAACTTTAGATTTTACAAAATGAAAGAGAAGATATACAGGTTGGGCCAAAAGTTCCGCATCATAGGATGTTTTTAATTTTTTAATTTGGTTTTTTTTTAATTTGTTGGTGAAAATGCTGACTACTGAAGAGCGTGTACAGTTTGCTCTATGCGCTTACCTTAAATCGAAAGTTTACAGTGAGAAGATCAGGGATAAAAACCATTTTCGTGAGCGAATCGCTACTGAGTGCCATGCCATAACGTCAATCTTAGTGGCCAACATTCGGAGAAACATTAACGATCGCTTGCAGTTTTGTTTTGACAACGGATGCAATCATATTGAGAACATAGTGTAACAATACATGTTTTTCCTATGTTGCGGGACTTTTGGCCCACCCTATATATTTGAAGAGATAAATCAATTTCCTCAAAACTAATAAGTTCCAGTCTGACCTTACAGTCAGTTCTGCCAAATCTGGTGGGGTTTTGATCAAGAAATTGCAACTTTATACCAGAAAACTTTGAATAGTAATTTTACTTTATTTTGATCACGGAATGTTTATTATAATATACATTAAAAATAACTATTTAAACTTTCTGGTGAGTTTTCTGAATTTCTGAGGAGTGAAAAAAAATCAGGTTTGACAAAACTACTTACAATCGCCTAATATATTTTTAGTTTAATTTAGTTTATTATTATTATTTTTTATAATTACTGAAAATTTATTTTGAATGAAATCACTAAAGTTATTGGAATTTCAAGTGAATATGTTAATGAAATTTGAAATACAGTAAAACCTTCCAATAAGGGACACCCATGAGAGCAGATTTTGCCCATTAAACAAAGGTGTCGTTTGTTAGGAAGTATGGTTGAAAAAAAAAATTCATATATGGGAATAAATGTATAAATACGTAACATATTTTAACCCGATAAATATACCCGAGATGATAGAATAAAAAAATGATAATAAAGAATTGAAAAGTTTGTACTTTAATTTAAAAATGTTATAGAATTATATAGGAAAAATAATATAGATATTTAAAAAGTGATTATAGTAAACAAAAATACTTAAAAACCCTTTAATAAACAAAGCGACTAGTTTTGTACGCAGAAAATAACGGTGACAATTTCAAATCGATATTGAAAAATAAATTATTTTCGCATATAATTTGAAATATGTACTTCATAAACAAAAATAAGAGATATCAGGTATCACGCAAACAAGTGCTTTAATAAAAATGATCACTTATTATTGATTGTACTTTAAACAGTTAAATATTCAGTTAGAGATAAATTTTATTTAAAGCTCCTGCTTTCGTGATACCTCATATCTCATGATTTTTGTTTATCAAGTGTTTTCAAATTTTATGCTGAAATAGTTTATTTATCATTACAGGCCTTGAAAGTGTCACCGTTACTTTGTGTTTACGAAATTAGTCGGTTTTTTATTAAAAGGTTTTTAAGACTTTATGTTTACTGTAATCACTTTTAGAATATATATTTTATTTTAATTAAAAATGTTCCGTGGGCTCATTTGAAGTTCTCGCACGCATTACCACTGTTCCACGGCACACTTGAGGTCCTCTCATGCCTAACCATTGTTCCGCGTCAAACCCGAGGTTCTTTCACGACTCACCCCTGATCCGCGACACACCCTGTTGAGAATAACTGTTCTATGATATCAATTGTTATTATACACGAATTAATTAAGACTTGTAAGGTGACGTTTATTGCTAATTTTGAAATTGTCTGAAAAATATGAAAAATTATTTTACTCGTAAATAATAAAATAGCCACCAGCAATCTATGTTTCTCCCATTATTTTTTAGTACTTACCTTTATGAAGTAAAACACTTTAAACTAATTAATATTAGTGATTTCAACAATGTAAAATATGAAAAGAAATTATAACCTTCATAAAAACTTTGTATGATAAAACAGAAGTGTATTGTTTTCATTAAAATTACATCTGCTCCAACCGATCTTCATCTTCATTTCACTTTAATCTGCACAGTTCAATGAAAATTCCAAAGCCTTAAACCCTTATTTAAAAAAGTTTTGATAAATACTTACACAAAAATTAGTTTTGATTGTTTTAAATTTAGAATATTACTTTTTTAAAGTTAATATCATTTTAAAAAACTAGAAAAAACGCCTAAAACCTTAAAATATCTCCTCAAAATAATCCAGCAAATAAAAAAATTTAAAAAAAGCCACAAAATTTGAAATTGAAAAATAAAATTACAATTTCTAAAATGTGCAAAATTATGCAAATGTCATCAACATTCAGTACCTGCTTATTAGCGACTGGGTAGTGCTTGCAAATTAATTTTAAAAAGTATTACACAATTTTAAACGAAAATGCATTACACTATTTACTCATTATTAAAAATCTATATGAAAATATAATTTTTTTCGCTAAACCAAACCAAAAAGTTTTGAAAAAGACTATAAATATTTCTACAAATATTTCTTAGACTTTTGACTTAATGTAAATACGCATACCATTAACTAATAGAAGATAATTATCTTTCATACGATCATAAATATATATAAAAATAGCAAAGAACATGCTTAATAAGATCTTTTCTATCGCACATTACTGAATTTATTAATTGTATTATAACAAATGCTATACAATCAAAATCATTTAAAATTAAGCGAAAAGCCACAAGCTTTCGAGAACTGACAGGCAAATTCATTAATTAGCCAACAACATTTTTTAGCCGTAAGTGGGATGCGGGTGTAGGTCTTTTTTATGTGACAAGAAATGATATAGAATAAAAAATATGGCAATATGCCAGTTCCAAGATTAGATATTACTATTAGTGGTGAATGTACAATGTTTTTAACGCAGCAAAAATAAATAAGTTTTTCTTCTTTTTTATGAATACAAGTTTTTGTATTAATCTCGTGAAAGCTAATGTTAAACACCAATTAACGCTTTAATTAGAAATATGAAAAATATTAATTAAATATTAGTTTGGACAGCAGATGTAAAAGAGGAATCATGATATTTTTTTAAGTATGTACTTAAAAAAGTGTTGTCACATATGACTATTTTTATTACTTTGTCTACCACCATTTCTAAACATTATTCTTCGAGGTAAATGTCTAGTAGAAATTTACCACGAAGATTATTGTTTGGAAAATATAATAAATAAATAGTCCACTGTAGTACCCTGTTAAAAATAATTGTATAAGAAGCATATTATCGTCTACATTTTCGTATGTAAAATAATAATAATAATAATAATAATAATAATAATAATTGTTAAAATTACTCTCAAAACCTCAAACCAACAGTGAATTCGCGATTGTAATTTGAAGTGTTTCGTATTGTGAGGAAATAGAAGCAAATTCAGATCAGTGGAAAATATTTGAAAAATTTAAGTATAAAACATTTTTTCTTACCCGTATATCTTGAGACAAGATATTTGGATGATTTTATATTAACTTTTACAAAATAACTTAATATAATAATCCTGTAATAATCCTGTAATCCTTAATAATAATCCTGTAAGAAATTATTTATATGAAATATAAATGGAACTCTCTTTTCTTTTAATAATGAGAAAGGGATGTTTAGTCAAGAAAATTAAGTATGCTGCGAATTATGAATAAAAATAATACTTTTATTTAATCATTTGAAGGGTGACACTTACTTATATCATTTAATTTTAATCCCCAAATGACTCAGTTGCACGAGAATTTTGGAATGAAATTTTTTCTTTTATTATGTTCGTAAAGAAAACCTTTTACTTATTTTCAATTTTTTTTCATAAATTCTGGTGTCATTCACTCATTTCAACAATTTAGTAAATGAAATCCTTTGAATCTGAAAAAGGTTAAAGGCCTCTTACATAGCAGCAAACACGTGTTCTTCATTTTAACTCAAATAAGTGCTTTTAACCAAAAACATTATTTTGCAACATTTTTCTTATTTCTATGCAATACTTAAAAATCAAACTTAATTTTTATTAGAATCCTACGGTCTCGGTCAGTCGCTTACATATATCCTAAGTAAGTTTAAAGTAGGAAGTCCATAAAATACCATTGTTTAACTGATCCATTTCATTTCACTTATAACATATAATTTGTGGTTCTTAAGTTTTAACATTTTTATTTTACTCAAAAAGAAAAGGGTAAATTTAGCAGCGTTGCCATTATGATACAAGCGCCGCCTACTTCTATGTCACGCCTATGAATTAGTCAACTCAAAAAACATACCTAAAATCTTTTTTATTAATAAATGTTTTTATTAATTAATTTTGTTTTCTATAAAATTTAATATTTTGTCACATAGTTATCGTTTTTAAAATCACCGTTTGGATCATAAAACTGCGTTCGCAGATATGAGCAAGTCTATTGGACAAATTGTATTAATATTTTTCTCCATAAATGCATCAATAACGAAATAATTCATTTGCAAAAAGTATTGATACTGATCATAAATATTTAGAGTATTATTTTCTATAAACTATATACTCCTATCATGAATCCGATAAAGAAAGATTTATAAGCGCGCCAAACCACAGTACCCACTCATCTGGAAGAAATAGCAGTTTCTCGGTTAATTGAAATATGCCTGACGGTAGCATTACATAAATTTACTTGGGAGACCCGAATCGGCCCCTTCAGTGGGGAAGAAGACCCGGGAGCCCGGCATTGCGAGCTGTGCTTCCACACAACGAGGGTAGGTAAGAGGACGAATAATAACCTTCCTGTGATGATCGGTAGTAAAAGAAGTGACCGAAGAGCCGGTGGTACCGGAGGTGGTAGCTACTACTCACAGGTGTCTGGCAGAGGCGTAGCGTCAAGGGGGGGCACGGATCACTTTACTACCAGTATTTTTATATACTATATTTGGCCCTAATTAATTCATACCGTTCAAAGATTAAATAAGGCTAAATGTAGTATATAATCATACTGGTAGAACAATGATCGTGCCCCCCCCCCTGACGCTACGCCACTGGTGTCTGAACTACCTCCCTTATAAGTCGGTTCTCAACTACAGTTGTTCTCTAGGTCTATGACGCGAGCATGGTACACTAGGCTTCGAAAAGCATCTCGTAGGCCTATTTCAGTTGCCCGGCCTAAGACCTCAGGCTGTCAGGTGACTTCTGGGCAATGGCTAGCTAATATGATAGGACCGCTTTCACAATTATCCAGGGAGAGACAGAGGCGAGGACGGACTAACATAGTGGCGTCGGGTCAGTGCGTGAGGGGCATGCAGCGACCCTTGGTACTAGAAGACGACGGAACGTAGACAACGCCGGAAGGAGTGGGCTTAAACACCAAGGAGACCCCCTTCTGTGTCGTTCATCCCTTGCGGTTCCCTCTGCTGCTGTTGTAGTTGTGAGCCGACCTTAATTTCGGTTGGAAAAGGAAGTGCCCGTTTTGACCAGAAATGGTTCGAGACCATGGAAAACCATCCGGTCTGTGTTCTGTGACTCGTATCACATCTCTGGTAGGGGATCGGAACCCTTTCCCCGACTGACCGACAGCGAGGAACCGGGTCGGAAGCTCCTCAGTCAAATGACGGCGTCTAGACCAAAATCAGACCCTGTGTCGTCAACCAGTGCAGCGTGTCTTTGTGTAGTCAGTTTGATGAACAGAAGTGTAGCAACTAATTTTCAATCTACTAAATACCAAAGGGATGACGAGCGTTTCTTTAACGCTTGAGGGGAAGCCTTCCACGATCCTTTGGGACCGAGAGCGGCTTCTACGGTTTCCTAGTCAAGGTGGCCCTGCACGGCGAGGGAGCTTCTCGGAATCCTCAGACCAGATCGTCTGTATGTAAGGTGTGTGTAGTTATTGGGCCGTGTTCGGGAGGTACCGACCCTGTGGCTAAAAAGCTTAAGCTGGGTGTCTCTATGGGTACAGGATGAAGTTTTCCTCGACTTCCCGGGCTAGCAAGAGGTACCTAGTTCTTCGCCGCTGCTGACGAGTCCAATACTAACCTGTATAGGTATTCTATGTTCGAAGGCGGCGAGTTGTTGTACGGGAAGCTCGGCATAAGGCCTAGGGCCAGGTTTTTACTGGGGTTTCCTGCTCCGAATTCGGCTTCTCCCCAAGTGGTGTCCTAAGAGTTAACGGAATCAGCGCAAATCGCAGCGACCTCTGTCGTCAATCCCTTGGGAAAATGGGGGTATCAGAAGGTGCCGGCGCCCCCACTGCCCGTAGTTCCCACAGGACTCTGATGTTTGGACGCGTTAAAAGTTATAAAGAACTTGGGTATGACGGTTGATGTGGCGGACGGGCGCCCGTAGGAGCCTGTTGGTACAGCTCAGTTTTTAACCATTCTGCGCACAAGATTGTCAATGAGCTGTTGAGAGATCGCGGCTCATTGCTCTTGTAGCGCCAATCGCAGTTCCGAAATCGTTACTTGTGGTGTGCCAAGCGTTTCCTGAGAATGTCCCACAAGTGTTTGGTTGGATTTTGGTCTGGATACCTTGCGGCCTGATCCATGTGCTGACTATCCTTGCTATCCAACGGCTCTGTAACAGCTACTGTACGATGAGGTGTAGCGTTGTCTCTCATGAAGAAGAACTGAGAATCCGTAGCATCTCTAAAAAGACGAACGTTAGGGAGAACCTGGGTACAGTAGCTGGTACCAGTGATTTAATATCTTTGAAAGATGTGGAGGTCAGTATAGCTACAAAGCATGATACTTCCGCAAACGTGAACTCTGTCACCTTCCAAAAAGTGCCTTTCAATGATGGTAGAGGGGTGGTTTCGCGCTACCCATTTTCTCCGTATGTGTATACGCCCAGAATCACTAGTCAGAGTAAAGAGGCTCTCATCCGTAAAGAGCACTCGACCGCTTTGCTGATTTGTCCAGTTCTTATGTTCATGTCACCACAGAAAACGACAGTTGCGATGAGCAGGCGTTGATGGCAGACACCGTATAGGTCGTTGTGCATATAAAACCACATTTTTGCAACAACCTCCTGACTGCGATAAAATGCGTTATCGGACATCCAGTAGCCCATTGTAAGTGTTTTGCAATTTATTTCGCTGTCTATCGTCTGCTTCTTCTCGGTACTAGGACAAGATAGCAGTAGTCTGCTGCCATGGTTGGTACACTTTTGTGAAAGTCTCAAAATCATAGCTTGAAAATTCTGTAAATTATCGTCGATGGAATAAGCTCGAAATCCGTTGTTCCCAAAAGGAAGCAAAAATATGAGGGGTTGTATCCAAATACGTGCAATATTGTGCACGCTATCTTGGCACTAATCAACAGATATTTGATACAATCCCTCATCTTTTTGCTTCTTTTTGGGAACAACGGATTTCGAGCTGATTCTATCGACGATAATTTATAGAATTTTCAAGCTATGATTTTGAGGCTTTCACAAAAGTTGCTCTATATACTTAGCTAATACATTATGCATATTATATTTTGATTGCATTCGCGCATGCGCAGTGAAACCTTTTTTAGTATACCTGCTCATTTTTCATCCAATTTTTATTATTTTTTAATTTTGATTGCAGAGTATTATGTACAATGTTGTTTGTCATATTTTCTGAAAAGAACTTTTTTTTATATTAAAAACTCCGCAAATTATAAGCAAAAAACTAGGCGAAATTTGGGACTGTTTTTATAAAAACCTTAATTTCTCTACGAGTATACATGCTATCTTCATATAAATGAAGACATCATATTACAATAAGCCACTTATTAATAATCTCGAGTTTGAACGCTTTTGCTACATTAGTTTTTACAAGGTTATCCAAAAGATATTCGTTCTTTTTCAATTTGTTGATTGTCCTCTATGGGGTTTCGGGAAAAAATCTTCACGGAAATATATAACATATACTATACTCTTTCCACACCTGCAGTTCCAGGTTAATTCCTCATGTATTTTTCTAGATATTGCTCTTTTCACCATTTTTCATGAGTGTTCGTATTATTTTGTCACCCATCTGTATGTGTATTCTCTACCGTAACTTACCGTTTATCAGGAAAAATTGACATTTCTTTTTACCCAATTCGTCCATTTCCACGATTTTATTTGGTCCTCCTTTTTTGCATTGGTTGCAATTTCATTTACGCTATTATTCGGCACAAAATTTCACTTTTTTAAAACTGAGTTATGTCAAGGTCCTTATAACAAAAAATACCAAATTGTCTCCTATGAAATGTGATAAAGAGTTAATTAATTACGTTTTTAATTATCGGGAGTGATATATTTTGCGTAATTAATATATTTATTCTTCTTTTAATGTTGCATGAACGAAGTCACGAGTAACAGCTAGTTTGTATTAAATCTGATGCATGTACCTGAAAAAAAGAACGATGATATCAACCTACTCTTCCGACTGAGTCAACGTTAGAAACTTAAATTAAATCACGTGCGCGCGATTATTTACATAATTTATAACATGTGAAGTTTGGACATTGGGACTCCAAATGGTGTCAATACAGTCGACCAGAAAAAAAATATTGCATAGAGTTTGAAACGTGTCAAAATCTCATGGGAACAGTGCAGGAATAAAAAATTTAATTTTTGTAAATCCCGAAGACTGTCCTCTTTTTTTTTTTACAACTAAATAAATCTTAACGTTCATTTCAAAATTAGAAATTATCAATGCCTGATTGTCGAAATAAAATGAATGTTTCCAAATTAACACTCTCAGCTAAAATTTGTGGAGGTGTCCCGTATATGCCTCCCTCCCTAGTATATTATTTTAGATACGGCAAAATATTAAGATTAGGAAGATAAGGAAAATATCTTTATTCAACTTAATAAGACATAATGCTACAGATTAAAGTCAGATTCTCAGTAATTTTATGCAGTATATTAATATACAATTCCATGTCAAATATTGTAATGCGTTAGTCATTGTGGATCTAGTATATTATAATCCATTACACTAAATACCAAATATAACAAGTATATGTAATATGATACATAAATAATTAAAAACTGATCAGATCAAATCACCTATCAAAATCTATTATTACAGATTATCTACACAAGTCAAAATTAATCCCAGATTATAATACAGAACACTATAATACTGCAACACAATTCGCTATATACTGTTAATACAATAACGTAATTATTACATAGTAGGTGCTTTGTATAGAAAAGTATTCACTTATTTATAAATGATTAGATTATTAGTTAAAATTACGTAGATTCATTAATACTGTTACAATAAAAAAAATCCCTTATGGAAAAACAAACCACTACAGATAAGGTTAATTAAAATTCAGTATGTTGCAAATAATTATTATAAATAAGAATGAATAAATGAATAATAGCTGACTATATTGTACGGATACATCATATTTGCTTCAAGCACTGCCTATTTTCACTTTATCTTGTTTTTTTTCTCAACACTCATTCATTTTCATTACATTTTTTCTGCCTTTCGACCTTTTTATACGAAGTTCGCACTTTAAAAAATTAAAAATATATCTACACATTCATTATGTAGAATTTAAGAGAAAGTTCCTCATGTATCAAATTAGAATATTCTGTTTTACAAATGATTTCGTGTATTCATTACATTATATCATTAAAACACTTCGCGTAATTGGCTATGTCACTTCTAATTCTGGCTGCCCCTCCATTTCCGTTCAACTGTCGAAGCAAATGGCATGCTTAAGTGACTCCACCCACATAGAACAAAAGCAATTAGAATGCACGAAACAGAGAAAATCAAAATAAGCTAATAAAACTATAAAGGTAAATATCGTTTACATTTGTTAGCTGAATTTACATTATCATTTTGACAATGTTAAACCTAACACAATATTTCTTTTAACAGAGTATAAAACATTTATCAAATTATGTTATATATTTTAGAGCACAGCAATCTTAAGATTTAGGAAAAGTTTTATTTTTCTTGCCAGTATGGAGACAAATGGAGTAATTATGTGCACGTAGCTATACTTCTGTAAATAGAAATCCCATAATTAGTAAAAAATAATGTTTTATCTCTTAGTTATTTGATCAAAATATTATTAATGTTATTTAATTTAGCACTAAAAAAGCTATTTTTAATAGTAAGAGCATATTCGAGGGTTTAAATTTTATTTTAGGGCACATCATTAAATTTGAAACATTTTCATCAGTTTGTTGCCAATATCGGTTTGCCAATATGTGTTGATCTTGGGAGAAGCTACATAAACCCTGAAAAATAGAAAGTGATTACCCTGTACTGACTTTGTCAAAAATGACCGAATAAAAATGTGACTGGAATAAATCGATTAGTTTTAACGTCTGTTAATTAATTATATATTTAAATTTTGCTTAGGGTGTCGTCTACATATTATAGAAATTGTATCAAGCTTGAAAACTTCCAATTTTAACATCTAATTTGGGCATTATGTTTAGATTAATATTAAAAAATAAGTAAAATACAATATGTGAGATTTGGTATGAAAGTTCTGTGATCAACCGTGAAAAGTTACAATGTTTTGAATATTGGTCTATTCGTTTATTATGATGTTGAATATCGGTTAGCGGAATAGATGTTAATACCTAATACTACACACAAACCCTTATTACACGCTTAGAAACAAATTGTCAGCTTTACTATTAACGTAATGCAGAGATGTCTAACTCCGTAAATTGTGACCACCATTTCGTCCCGTCAAGGTTTCCTTGTCGTCTTAAAATATCTATATTGTTACTAGTTTTTTCTAACAATTAAAATATATTTTTAAATAATGGTTTGCTTTAAAATAAAGACCGCTTTGGGTCAGAAATAAAGTATAAATTATACTATTAAATTAATGATATGGAAATAGAAAATGTAAAATAAGCTTAGAAAATATTTCAGTTAAATAGAAATAAAAAAAAAGTGAAAATGCTATAGACAAAAGTTATATACAAATAAATATATACAAAAGGCCCACGAAGGTACCCAGTCCTAGCAAAAGTTTGCGGACAAAAACAATAGAATGAAGTTAGAGTTTAATAACTTCCGGTATGTGGAGGGCACCAAGAGGCGCATATAACATGCCTGTTCACCATAGTCAAATATATTGAACAGTTAAGGATTAGGAATAGAATGAATTCTGTCAAAAAATGTTTATTGCGTTATTTTTAATAATTTTTCTAATAGGATTTATTTTAAGGTCATTATGAATGGTTCAATTCTTGCAATACCAGGGGTCTTTTTTTATACTTCTTAGACTGTTATTCTGCACAACCTGAAATTTTTTGGATGTTGGAATTTGCCTCAGAACCCTAAATCGGAACACAGTAGAGACGTATAGTGTTTTGTACTGTTTTATATAGCAGTAGTTTGTTTGCGATACTCATCTCATCACTATACATGATGTGAACAAGATCATTCTTAGCTTTGTAAAATTTCCGAACACCATATTCTACGTGCTTGCGGTAAGACTGTCTTACTGTCTTAGATACACACCCAGATATTTAACCTCCAGACCAAAGTGCGCTAAAGAGCCATTTAAGTTAAGAGGCGATGGTATAGTACGTTTCCTTGAGAAAAAGACGGCAATAGATTTATTAGAGTTAACTTTATTACTCTATTTAGCAAAAAGTTTTCAAGTAAGTGTATGTGTGATTGAAGGTGTGACTGTAGTTGAACCATATCAGTGTTGCGTGCCAGGATTGTAGTATTGTCCACATAAAGTGGCAATAAAGTGCGTGGTGAACGTGGTATATCGTTTATAAAGATCTTGTATATCCAGGAATCCAATTTTGAACCATGTGGCACTTCTGCATTAACAGGTGGTGTGGAGAATTTATTGGCATAGAGGACAATAAATGTTCTGCCCCAAAGGTACGAGAAAATAAAATGAACATAAGCAGTAGGAATTTTATCAGTTTGTAAATAAGGCTATAGTGCCAACTGTGTCAAATGCCTTCGCGACATCAATGTAAAAGTACTAACTGTCCCCGAGTTATGAAACCCATCATGGATGAATTGTATTACTCTTAGCAGCTGATGTACAGTGGAACATTTGTTATATTTTTCAATTTTTTTTTTCAATTTTTTTCGTATAAAAAATTTAGTAATTTTTTTCCGCTATCTGTTATTTCTTATCTCGTCTTCCGTTGCATATCAGTTATCTCGGTTAATTTAAAAATTCTATTTATTTTTTTAAGTCGTCTAATGGTTCTCGGTGTTCCAATGCAATTTCTTCCTGCCAAATTTCGTATACTTTACAATCGTAAGGTACAAAATGTTAATCGCTATAACAATTGTTTTTTCCCCTTGTTTGGGGGACTTTTATTATAAGTAACATGACTGATTTTTGGCGATTGACAAAAATAAACAAATCTGTCCTTTAACTTTCCCTCCCAGATCGCCATCAGAGTTTGTTGGTTCACTGTTAAAAATAAATCCTGAAATTCACGGTAAAACTACTGGCAGCAAAGTAGCCGGACTTTTTCCGTTCCGTTAGTAGATTTTCCGTTTTGATAGATAAAACAAGGACAAACTCCGTTTGCAGAAGCGGGAACTTTCCGTTAACGATCTCAGAAATCACGGAAATATACCTGGCAGCACTGGCAGGAAAGAAAATTATCCGTAAAGAATACACTCGGCTTTTAAAAAATGACCTCTCTACATGTGCTGCCATCTGTCGACTATGACTATTGCGAGAGTATTTACTATCTGATATACTTGAAGAATATTTTTCGGCCGACATCGGGTTTGAACCAGGGATGACCACGTCTCGAGTCAAGTGTCTTGCCCGTTAGACCAGTGGGCGCTTGTTAGAGTAGCAGTTTTAAAGGATGATATAGGGTTTTTCAAAATGGCGGCTTAGAACTTGGAAGCTTGTTAATTTTGAAGTTAATAGCGGGGAGATTTCGTTATGAGATGATGTTCATGTTTTAAAATTGTATTATTAATAGAGGATAAAAATATGAATTATATATATTCTTAATTTGATTGTTAGATGTAAAATATGAATGTTATATTTTGAAATAAATTCGATAAAAAATGTTTGCTTTTTTGAGAAAATCGATTTTTTTTTCAACTATTATATATTTTTAAAATGTGTTCGCTTAGAATATATTTTCAGTGCGAGTGCTTTTTATTACTTTAAAAAATAAATTTCCAATAATTTTAAATGAATGAGAAAACTGTTATTATTTTTTTTTTTATTCGAAAGCATTATTATTATTTTTTTTTTATTAAAATCTATTTTTTTTTTTTACTTAATTTAACTTATTATATATTTTACTTAATGTATATTTTTTAATCTGTTTGTTTAGAATTTATTTTAAGTGCAAATATTTTCTTATATCTTTAAAAAATAAATTGCAAATAATTTTAAAAGTAACAATTTTCCCAATCTTAATGGGAAAATTGTTACTTTTTTTAATTCCAAAGCACTATTTTGTTGTTTTAAATAAACTCGAAATTATAATTTATTGAATTTTTAGTTTTTCTGTGCAGCAACATGTCAGTTTAAAATTTTTTTTTAAAAACATGCAGCAGATAACGGAATATCTCCGTTGGCCCCTTTCGTCTCCGTCCGTTCTGTTGTTTTCAGGAAATATGAGAAAATTTTCTGTTTTTTAACGGAAAATACCCTTTTATCGCGAAAAGGGACTTTTTCTGTGAAATTCAGGAAAAAAATACCCGTGAATTTCAGATTATTTTTAACAGTGTTGTTTGGAATCAGTTGAACACACACATTCAGACACACAAAAAGAAGACGCCTGATAACATAAGATAGCTACTTTTAAATTCTTTCTGAGTATTCACTATAATGTGTGTAAAAATATTATTGAATAATGCTTATTTACATACATTTGAAAACACCCTTTCTCGTAAATGCAAGCAACGAAAAAAAAATCAAATCCAACTGTGCTAGAAACATTTTAAACTTCTTATCACAATTATTTGTTACTCCTATGCATGGAAATAGTAAAACAAATATTGAAGTACAATA
This sequence comes from Maratus michaelseni, assembly GCA_963931845.1. Lineage (NCBI taxonomy): Eukaryota > Metazoa > Arthropoda > Arachnida > Araneae > Salticidae > Maratus > Maratus michaelseni. The sequence goes on along the minus strand of OZ007594.1, from coordinate 282,374,205 downwards.
GTTTTATTAGTTGCAATAGTATCATTATTGCTTCATGTACTACTATGCTTTATTATCTAAAATATATAAGACGCTTCTTTTTTATTTTTTTTATTAAAATTATTAATGTTTTAACTTTATTAAGTTTGTTGGCACAAAAAAGACGTTATAGTTCATTTTTCTTACTTTTACTTGAAATTAGAACATTATTATGAAGCATCATTCTGTGGAAATTTCTGTCAAAATCTACCAAGTCAATAATAACTTGGTTGATGTAAAGTTACTTTTCTATTTTACAAGAAAGATAAATTTTATATACATTAATTTTAATACTTGTCATTGAATAATGTCACACTAACATTAATCAGACATTACACGTTATCGTTATGTAAAACATGTCTGTACGTTGTATGTGCAGATTAAAATATATATATATTTATATTATTTAGAGACATATAACTCAAAAACGTAATATATTAAAAAAAAGTAGGCATTTGAAAATAATATGACAAACATTAATATATATTGTCGAGGTCTGAAAAAATTGTTAGGCTATTTTGCGCAGTATAGTGTTGAAAAATTATAAGTTAATTAAAATAAAGCATTACTCTGACGTTTCCATTAAAAATTACCGCGTCATTAATAAGCTGTTTGAAAGAAGATCCCTTTTTAATTGCATAGAGGGCAAGTTACATATGCACTAATTTTAATGTCGTTGAAATATAAAATTGTGCAATTAATTACACAATTGAGTTTGATTAAAGTGTTAAACGTAAAATAATGCTTATGTTTCAATTAAGAATTATTTTAATATGTAATACATCAAAGTTACAAAAGTTGTTAGAAAAAATCATAATAATTTTCAGAACATGCTAGGTTATAGCAGCTTAAAAGGCGCCTTCGAAGCCCGTAAACTTCGGAAAAAGTCGTGTCTGTCTGTTAATTTTGGAAACCTATTCTTTTCCGAGGTTTCATAATATTTCTTCTTCTACAGGTTTCTGGATCTTTTTTTCTTCCACAGGTTTCCGCATATTATTTATCCTACATGTGTCTGAAAATAACAGCGATTCGTGCAATATTTTTTTTTCTTCAGGTTATGGCTTATTCGTTCACTTGTGAACGAAGTGACTCCGAGTGAATGAATAAACTTCTATTATTATATTTTATTTCTTTTGAAAAAGCATACAAATTCCACTATATTTAACCCTACAGTGCATAAGTGTAGTCAATTGGTAACACTTTCTATTTAGTTTTTAATAAATAAATAAAGTTCTTTGCAACCACTATATTTATATAGAAATATTTATCCTGTAAAAGTAACATAAATATGCTACTAAATAAAGTTGAAAATCTGTCTTAAAATTTCTGGTGTCGAATTCTTAATAAAAGTATAAAAAACACAATTCTAAAAGAAAAATTCATGCACTGTAGGGTTAAAAATCTTACTAATTTGGCATCATCCTCATCAGAAGACTAAATATAACGAAGTTTTTCTCTTTCCGTAAAACGTTCTATTTTTTCTCCATAATCTTCAGATTCTCCTAAATGTATTTTAAGTATTGAAATAGCTGCATTTTTTGTTTAAATTGAATCTTGATCACCAGCAATATTTAAAATAAATATTTTATGGTTCAGTTGTTGAGCATAAATAAAAATTCGGTAGATATTTCGAACTGAAAACAAATATTTAGTTTCAGTTTTTGTTTTATCAAAAATGACAATTTTTTTCTGTATTTTTTTCTGTGATTTTTAGTTTTTGATTCCAGAAGCCCTGGCAATTAATTAAAATGTTTCCAGTATATATTTACGAAATTACATTGAATTTTTGTAACTGTTTCTTTCTTTCATAATGGAAAATATTTAAGTAATATTTTACAGTGCTAAAATTATTTTCAATACAATTTCAAACTACAGGGTTTTCCAAAATTCCGTTCACACATTAAATAATAATAATAATAATAATAATAATAATAATAATAATAATAATAACAAATTGCCGTATTGATATTTTGTGAAATTCTCGATTCCTTTTTATGTCAAAAGAAAAAAAAAACGCTTAACTAGAATACATTTACTAATATTTTTGTTAATCTACAGTAGACTCCATACTATACGGCTTGATGTGGCGGAAGGGCATGCAGGATAACGAAAGAGTAGGATTAGCCGTAGTTCTATAAATACCCAAATCCCGCCACCCCTATATAACAATTAAAAAAACTTTGTATACAAAAACTGGCTTATATTCATATTTTCGAATCTCTTAGTACTGGCTGAAACTTTATAAATGCTTGTTATGTACTGTACTGTTCGATTTGAAATTTATTACCTAAAAGATAGGTCCAAGAATAAGAATATTATACACGTTTTAAGATAAATTTTGTAGTGTCTAACTGCAGGAAACAAAATCATATACACAGTACAGCATCAATGCAGTACATACAGTATTAAATTAAACAAAACCTTAACATAAAACGTAAGACTAATTTTTTTTTAAAAATGGTTTAAAATTTATTTTATTGTTCATTGATAAATAATTACATGAATGTGAAATGGTAGTCTTCAGATAAGAAAGTGAAAACTTGCAGTTTTTGTTTTTTGAAAAAGTCTTTGATGAACGATTGCTTTCTCATTTTAGCCCTCTTCTGCTACGGCACATAGTTTCTAAAATGTTTGTACATCTTAGCAAACATCCACATCCAACGCCACCGTGGCAAAGTAATTCCTAATTTTATAACGAAGACTTTTTTTAAACTAAGCCGCATAGTAGGAGAGATCGGGGTTGGTTGTTACGATTTTTACTTACGAATTAATTAGGACAGCTTGGTGAAACTTAAACAGTTTTTGAAACACTTTCGTAAATTTGAATAATTCTTTAAATAAAATCACTGGTAGTTTATTATATAAGGAAAAAATATTATGCAAAACAAAAATTTTTATTGAATTAACATACTATAACAATTTCACCCTCCTTGGGATTTAATGTTACATCAATGGGATAAGATGTTACATATATAGGCAAGTCGTCTCGGAGTTACAATAAATACAAACATAATGAACATCTGAGTCGGTCCATTATTCACAGAGGGAGCAGGTATGTCGCTGCCTATGTGCAGAATTTCAGTTTGCATTCTATGTCCACAATCCCCTCCCACAAAAAAATAGTTACAGTAAAACCTGATAAGACGGAATCGCAAGTCACCGGAAAAAATCCGATTTGGATATTGAAATTTTACTGTAATTTATAAAACATTTTCAATTAGTATAAATGAAATACGAAATAGAAAAAAATGCGAAAATGGAACTTGCCTGTAATGGATTTAGCCTTAAATGGAAAGTTTTTCATAGTCCAACGAAAAGAATTTTACAGAATTACAATAGGTAAAACCGGGAAACTTGTTTAAAACGGATTTTCTTCTAGTTCCTTGTGATTTCGTCTTAGAAGGTTTTAATGATTATGAATTATAAGTTTCTTGAACAAAAGTCACAAATTACAAAATTAATGGGCAAGAAAATAATAAACATATTAAAAAAATATACAAGTTATTTACAAAAGTAATAATCATAAAAACTTATATTAAAATAATGCAATTTGTATTAAGCGTCAAGAAAATCATTTGTGAATTTCTCCTTACATAGGTTTACGTGAATTAACAGTTTTACTAAAACAAAAACATTAAATATTTGTGGTATATATTTCACCTATATTTTAAGAAAATCACCTTTGTCCTTTATACTAGTATAAATAACAAACACATATACTTAAAAGAATATAAAATAGAAATGTTGTTATAAACATTATTTGGAAAATAAATAATTAAATAAGAAAACAACACTTAGTTTGGATTTTTCTTCTTTTTATTCATGAAACATTTCGAATAATATTATGTATATCAAGTCAATTCAAAATATTTGCAATTCTTCTGTTATAACAGCAATATTTGCAATTCTGTCTTTGATCATACTCGAGTGTTTTTTTTTCTTCTTAATTTTAAGTTTAGAAAATAATCAATACGTAATTGCCGCCGATTCTGGTGATGGAAGAAGAATCTGAAAAAAAATCGTAATAGTTTGGATAATTTGTGATATTGCCATTTGAATAAATATACTGAACTACCTGATATATATTGTTAAAAAACTAAGAAGTAAATTATTCGTAATATAAAGTTTTTATCGTAAATCCGTTAATATCTGTTCGAGGATATGAGTTAATTTTTTTATGTATTTTTTTAGAAATAAGATAATAAATATTTATTTCATTGTAAAAAATACTAAATACTAAAATTAAAAAAAGTCTTATATATACAGTGGAAAATGAAATTTTAATATCTTACTTTCAGGTTCGTAATCAAACTGTGTTGCCTTTTTATGTCTCTATATTTTTTTTTTATTAATCTGTTATTTTAATTAGTCTGTAAATTAATCTGTAATGCTAAAATCCTTCAGTGTATCTAAAGAATGTTGGAAATTCGTAGAGGAAGACTGCTATATTTTACTTACAAAATTCACTTTTGAGAGAATTATTTTTTCTCGTAAGATTACACCAATATTTTATTGAATTAATAATACAATAATAAAGTTTATTTATTTGAAATTTATCCAATTGAAATCTAACAAAATAATAAAGAAATGGTAAATGTACCATTTTTTTCAACTATAGGTATTTTGGCTGATATTTGGATTTTCAGTCTTCAAGAGTAGGTATAAATTTCAATCACAAGTAAAGGTGTGGAGTTTTTATTGCATCAATTCTACTTAGCTATCACGTGTCAGAAAACTACTTTAAAGTTTATTTAGATACTTCAGTAGTATGATTATTTCATTAGTAGACAGAAGAGGAAAACAATTGTACAACTCTTGTAGTATAGTAATGAATCAATAAGTTTCATGACTGATAAGTTTCATGACCTCGTTGGGTATCAAAGTTAGAATTTTTCACATGGCACATAAAATCTGCAAGAATTTAAAATTCTTTTTTATACATAAATCTATACATTTTTCATGCATATTACAGGCATCATCGTAACTTTTAAGTAATTTATTTCTAAATTTACATTTTTCATTAAATTTGTAAAGAAAAATAGTATCAGTCCAGTTCTTCTAGCAACTAAAGGGATAGAATGCTAATAAGTGTTCTTGTATTTTAACACTTTAAAGTTATGAAATGTAATATAAACAATTCTTACTATCATTCCTCATACTTCTTTATTCAGTATGTGATAGATTCGGAATGCAACCTAAATTATATAAAATTCATTTATTGACGTTGATTAATGACACAGTGTCCTCGTTATAACATACCTCAATATATCGTACGAAGCACTAATGATCAGAATGTATACAAAATTTCTGGTTAATATATGTAATTTTCTAAAGAAGATTGTAGGGATGTTGAAAAATCTTGCTTATGGTGTCTAAAGCCGACTTTCTCAGCGAGTGCGAAAATCATAGCATAAAACTTAAAACTTTCGAAAGCTGCTGATGCGTCATTTTGACCAATTACAAATTATCACACAATTGATAACCGTGGTACCAATCCAGAAACACATTAAGTCATATAATCTCTAGTTTTGACCTTTTTTTTCTAAACTACTTATTGGACGACGTATAAGAAGAATTATCTGGATAAAATATATTTTGTTTAATGGCAATTAAGTGAATATAAGTAATTTGTTTCAGGTAGATCAAAATACAATAAAATGTCAAGAAAACTTTACACATTTTAGTATAATTAAAATAAAGAGTAATATTTCGTCTATATATCTCTTTTAGACTTTTCCAGTTTGTTAACGTAGAGTCTCCTTTTCGAACTAAAACTTTTTATGATTTGTAGGGCTTTCTTGTCGATATTCATTTCTTCATCAGTTGCCAACTTATTTCTGATAGGCGTGTTGGTTAATATAGCTGTATTCCTACGCTTTCGTCCCCTTTTTGAATTTTTACGTGGCACGGATTTCGAGAACGGACAAATGTCACATAGACTGCAAAGTGGTGGTTTACTAAATTAGAGGCATTTAGGTTCAGGGGTTTCAAACGCAACTAATTCTTGAGTCTTGTTGAAGAGTAACACGGGGCATCCATTGAAGTAATGAATGTTGCTGTTGAAGCAGAAATAAGGGTTGATGGAAGTGGTGCAACTTCACGCACAATCGATTATTCGGGTAATCGTGACTTACCAAACTCGAGAGAAAGGATGCGGATACTGCCAGGGCATGGACGATCTGTAACAGCAGAGAGGAGGAATGTATCTTCAATAAATATGTTAATGTTGGTTCGCCAAGCTCCCAAAACATGGAACCCTGATTGAATGTGGTTAGGTGTTGCCACTAAAAGTAACGCTTCACGAACGGTTTGTGTAATGTTGTAAATAGACATTTGTTTTTTTCCATTAATATGGCCTTTTGATATTCTACTCTTTTCTTTTTGTATTTCTGAGACATTGTTTTTACAGGATTGTTATCCACCCAAGTGTCATCAGAAGTATGGGCATATTTTTTAAATGCACCTAAACTGACCTGTCAAGGTGCTGATATTTGTGAGTACAGTGTGTATCTGTGTGTGTGTGTCGTGTGTGGGGGGTAATAAAATTATCTTACCAAGGGATTTAGAAAAGTCAATTCCTTTGACAAACAAGTCTGCTTCAGGACTATCTAGTAGTAATAACACTGGTATTTTTACAGTGCATCGAGTGCGCCTAGCGAAGTGCTCGAGAAATTTGAAGAAGTCGTCTGAATTTATCCTGCCGGATTGGTTTCGCGAAACCTATGCATGCAGGTGGGCCATTGGCAAAAATTATTCCTGTTTTTTTTTTCTAGTAAATACAATTATTGGAGGAATCATATTTCCAGTTGCGCTTACTGCAATTGATATGGGAACGAGCGTTCACCGCTCCACTAATGCTAACAATTCTACTTCTTTACTTGGAATGATTTTGTCGGATGGCTACTGTGGTATTGTTGACTGGGTGAAAGCGTATTTTGGTTGAGTTCAGGCTTATCTTGGAAAATTGTTGAAAGGGCCGTATTTGTAAATATAAAATGCGTTGTTAAGGCAACACCGCAGCGTCCTCCTCCTGCAAAATGTTACGCTGGGACACATTGAAGACGAGAATAATTCCATGGAAAAAGTTATTTATTTCTTATAGCGATATGAGATACTTGAGAGGTGGCCCCCGTTTTTAGCAACGCTTAAGTTGTTTTCAGCACGAGAGTCAGATATGATCTGAACTTTTTCATTAAGTTACAATGCCAACATAAAAATGCTGAATCAAGCCAATGGCGCGGAGTTATTCACAACCGCTTGGGAGAGCGCAATGCTAATTTCGAACAGTACACATACCAAGGGATTCCATAATTGACAGGCTAGCCAAAATAAGTAAAATGGGACGGCAACCCAGTGACCATCTGAAAAGGCATGGGAAATGCGGTTTTGATAGGAGCGAACTGCATAAACAATTATTATTAAGTCCGAAAACAGCAGATGGAAATTTAGATAGATATGCATTTGTTATATTCTGAACAAAGGGTAAAGGATAGTTGAAATATCTGCTTGCAGATGTAAAAACCACAAAGAGAAGATTGGAAGCTTATAAATTAAATAATAGAGTAAGATATCTTTAACGGTTATGAAATTAACATTATCATGAAAGGAAAGCTTTTCGAATAAAGTATTTAATGCGCATACGAAGAATTAATTTAGAAAATAATTTAGCCCATGATATTTTAATATTTAAGAAGGGAAAAAATAAATTTTGAATAAAATAATCCTAAGAATATATGAGCAACGCCATATATTTCTACCCTTCGACAAAAATGAAATGTGAAAACTTACCATGGCTTGATCCTTACACGCAAGACAAAAATATATACAAAAATACAATCAAAAACACAAACAATAACTAGTGCATATTAAGTTGGAGACCACCAGAAAATACATACACATATAAGCTTTCAATACAAGCACACTATATAACATGTAAATAAGAAAATATGGGTACCCAAGAAAAATGTCATACGTGTGACAATCTAATCATGATATTCATTATAACTGCAGTAAATTTGTTCAAATATTTCTTTCAGAACAAAATATTTTAAATCTCGTCATCTATGGACGGATACCTGCATAAATCAATGTGCACACGAAAAAATCAATCTTATTTGATATTAAATAAAGTAAATATTAGTAGTACTACAGCAGGTCAAAAATTTCTTTTATTTTTTATATGCCAACTGCATGCAGTTAAAAATGTTTATAAAATATAAACATTAATATAAATGATTACTAAAATAAAGAAAACATACAAAAATATATATAAATATCGTAAATTGCACAAAATATATAATGTGCAGTTGAATCTGTACTAGAATGTGCAATGTCTTGTATATCAATATCAATGTATTAAGAAAAAAATATATATATACTACTTAAATTTAAATTAAGACACCCAGAAAATTAAATAACATTGTAAACAATGTAAGTGTGAATGCAGCACCATGCCATCCAATTTAAAAAAAGCAATATATATATTTGAGTGTAGATCAAGCATAATACCTAACTGAAATATACCTTATAAAAATTTAACTAGGGATGTAAAAATCACATGTAATAAAGTATAAATGCAAGCAATTGTCTTAAATGTGGTTTTGTGTAAAAGACAACACTGAATAAAATATATCTTATCAAACATGACTGAGTGCACAATATGGCTGGTATGTATGTGCAAGGAAAAATGTATAAAATGTTAATTATGTTAAATTTTTAAATATAAATATTATGAAAATATTGAACCATATGAGAACTGAAAATACCAAAAGATAAAATTGTAAACAAAGGTGTGTGAACCTTGATGGAAAATTTAATTATTATTTTTAAATAAAGGGTAAAGTGCATAAGGCACAATGACAAACAGGAAGTACGTGTGTTAAAATAAACGTTAACATTGCAATACCTACCGTTGATCACATGCAGGGACCCCAACAACCTGTCATATGAAAGGCTTGCAAAAAGAAATTGTATGTGTGTGTGTAAGAGAGAGTACTTCAAGTTACATAAGTTACAAGATTCTTCGGTGGAAAGCCAAATACTACACCATAGCACTGTCATCCAAGTACTTTTCAAGCTCGTATTCATCTAACAGGGGGAAATTTGGCAATTTCGTTTGCAGCCAACCACTGGAACTATTGTATCTAAAACAAAATAAATAATAAAGAAACTTTTAGAGAGATGTTTTAAAGTACGCTATATATAAGAGACTAAATGATGCCGCTGTTAACAAAAGTTCATGCATTAGCAATTACTATCGATATAACGTAATTCTTTTATTAACTTACCATTTTCCTTTTTTATTTTTGAAAAAATTTTGAAGAGTCATCAAATTTACACTGAAGTCGCTTGTAACTATACAAAATAAACAGCCATTTTCTATAACGTCTTTGGCAACGACAATGAATGTTTGTTGGGCAGTTGTTCATCTATTAGTTTTATTTTATAAGTACTCACAACTATTCCTAAAAGGAAAGCATTGGCTATGTAGAACAATATATAGCAAAATTAAATTCATGTAACCAATTTTATATTTACAAAAGACTAATGTGCCAATCACAAACTATAAAACTTATTACCAATGGGATTAATTGTTACAAGGAACAACGTGCCCCAATCTTGATTCAACAACAAACCCCTTATGTTTTTTCCCTCTTTAGTCCTAACCTATTGTAACAAGTGCATCGATGTTTAAACTTCATAAGGTGTAAAATTTTCCTAAATAAGAAAACAGTCTAACCATGTATGTATTATAATTTTATCCCCAATACTTTATGAACAAATAAACATTTAATTGCTTACTGAAATGTTACTCAATTACTCTAAAAAACAAAAAGCATTCTTACTTCATAATAGACGCTGTAAATCGCTATGAACAACAAACAGTATGAAAGACTGATGGATGCTTCCTTGATGTTGATACAGTTATGTGCTGTCAAATATTGCATTTTTGGAAAAGTTTCTTTAACAACCAACTCTGGTCTTGCCCACGTATTCCAAAAATTCTTGAGCCAGATAGTCGGAAGGCTACTGTATTTTCTACTATGTTAAGTCCGTGAGTAAATGTGAACGAACTTATCGGACTCTTTAAACTAGAGTTTTCTTGAAACATTTCATATTTTGACAAGTCTTGTCAGACTCCGGTACGAAAATTTATTATTATTTTTTTAAGAATGTGTGAAATCTGAAAATATTTAAGGGTTTCTTTAAGCACTTTTCTACCTTTTCCACTAACATTCAAGTATTTTGGTGTATTTTGCACCCCTATATGACAATTTGTTATTTTTTATAAATAAATTTTAGAAATATGAATTGACTGTATGGGACATCCTGTATATAAATAACAGAATGTAAAATCCTATTTGTAGTAAGAAAAATTTAAAAGTAATTGCATTTTAAAAGTATTTTTGTTTTTAACTTTGAATGCGTTTCTTTATTTTTAAATCTTCTCGTGATGAAAATTATTTTATTGTAATGGAAAAAGTGAAAAGTTTTCTACTTTGAGAGCAATTTACAATTTTAAGAAACTGAAATAACAGAAAACAAACAACAAACAAACCTCTTAAAGAACGAAATGTATTTAAGTATAAACACATGTTTATGACAGAAGATTTCTTTTTAAAATCTCATAATTCATTCATTATTTGCGTTACCTGAAGAAAAACCTGAAAATTAAAACTTAAAGAAAATAAAGTTGTATGTTAAAGAATTTAATAAATAAAACAAGAGTTTTTCTTCTTTTTTTCGGTACCAAAATATTTTAAGTCAAAACGTGAGAAGAAAATATTTTCACAAAACTAAAATAATAATAATAATGATAGTAAATTTTAAAGAAATATATAATTAATATTTATTGATGTTTTTATTAAAAGCACAATGTTTCTATTAAAAAATTATTTAAATATAAACACTAGTTCCATGACGGAAGATTTCTTTTAAAATCTCATAATTGCCTGTATTACCGGAAAGAAAATCTGAAAGATAAAACTTAAATAAAATTAGATTGTATCTTAAAGACTTTATTACATACTAACCCGTGACGTCATTCACGTAATATTACAAGAATAATAGATGCACTAATTAGGCAAAACATTTCGCTCCTGGTAATTAAAAACATATATAATTAACCAACGTTTTATTACTTTTTATAGGAGACAATACCGCATTTTTTGTTATAAGGGTATTAATATAACTCAGTCTTAAAAAAGTGATATTTTGCGCCAAATAATGTAAATAATCGCGAAAATGAAATTGCAACCAATGGGAAAAGGAGTCCAAGATGAGCGAAAAAAATGATCATCTACAATGCCATTAAGTGTTTACCACGCAAAAAAAAAAATCTTGGTTTCAAAAATATATTTACTTTTTTGCCAAATTTCGCTCGCTAAAGAAAGCAAATTGGCTACGGACATGATTACAGAGCCTAACCATCCTATTCTTGGCTATTTTCTATATATATATGAAAGAACTTCTACTATATACAACGTGCTTATAGTATTAGGAATTTGCTTATTTTTAGGAGTTGGCGTGATCGGCTTGTTCAAGTCTACAGAATTCGGTTTGAAAAAAATCTCCATTACTTTTTATTACTTCTTTACTCTTGCATTAAGCGAATTTTTGGATAAATTTTATTTTCATTTCGATAACATCGTTTTTTATTAAAACTTTTAAAAACAATAAAAATATATTTAAACATTGTAATGAAATCTATGACATTTTCCTCATCCTATGAAACTTTGCAAAAATCTATTTTTTTAAAAAATCAAATTTCTTTTTAAAAATAAAGTCATTTTTGATCAGATTTCCTGAGATGAACGCCTTTAAGAATTAACGCTCGTCAATTTTTTTTCAGACAATCAAGTAATATTTTTAGTTTCATGAATCAAAATAACTATTTCCCGCTAACCATGACGTCATTTTCGACATGGATAATTTTGCGGTGCATATTATTGACTTTTGCTCTCCATTTTGTTTTCAAACTTTTTTTTAACTTTTAAAAAATTTAAATGAAAAGTACGGTATATTTAGGTTAGCCACGCGCAGCCATCATTTCTATTAGATTAATTTCATTTAAAATATAGAACTTTAATTTAAAACATATACATTTAACATACACCTATTACATACTTTTAAAATACATATAATACATACATTTGAAACATACTCATTTCAAGTGAAATACAAAAGAACAAAAACAAAGAAAGAAAAGAAAAGAAAAACAAGAAAGAAAATAATAAGATATAATTTGATAACCCAAGATAATTTTATTTCAACATCAAATAATATCATTTTTATTTTTGATATTTATGACGGCATATTAATTTGCTTTCCGTAGTTACTCGTATTCATGCACCTTGTATTATCAAATGCTTGAAAATGCACGTTTTGTTTCTAATAATGTTATTTCACCATCTTTTTAATTCTTTATTTATTTATTTTTTTCACGTGGAATTTTTCCAATTGAAAATAAATTATCAAGTAAGAATTATTATTCTGGATTTTGATTTAGTATTGGTAACGATAAAGTATTAGTAAATCTATCGTATTGGGTATATTGTCTTAAGAAATATGAGTAACTTTTCTTCTCTATTGTATAAGACCACATACGAAAATATAATTTTACTCTTTAAGGCTGCTCCCAATAAAATATTTTTCCTCACTAAACAAAGCGAACTTTCTCATACATCCAAGGAGTTATTTTTTCATTTAATCATGGAATTATTGCTATGACTATTGAAGTGATTTGTAATCGAATAGCGTCTCTCATTTTTTTATGCTTTACACTTTAAAATATTACTGATTTTTTTTTTCATGACGACATTTTTTGGGCTGTTGCGTAGAGAATAAGCAACTTAAAACATGAACTTTTATCAGCATTTTATGAATTTTATTTGGTTTTATCAAAAAAGAGAAAACGCTATTCAATTTCTTTGTTTCTAAATAAGAACACATCAAAATTTATGCATTCTAGAATATAAGAACATTTGTGTATGTATCGGAAAGTTTACAATTTTATTTGAAAGCAGCCTTTAGGAAACATCTAGTAAAAATCCAATCGATGTTAAATTCTCATTAATGTTGAAATGTTTCTCTGTGATTGTTCTACAATATTAAGTTACTTATATTGTGAAAATCTGTTTTTGTAATCTTTAAAGTAGAATTTAAATATCTCCAAAGTTACTACTGTCCCCTGTCCTCAACCCATAACTTTATGAATAAAACCATCAACAAACAATAATTATTTTTTAATTGAAAAAATGTATATATTATAAATATGATAATCATAAGGCATAATAATATGATCTTTATATGGGTGAAATATGTAATATATATTTTTTGTTGTGTTAATGTGTCCCTCACATTTTTGGCCACTACTGTCCTGGTGTGTGCATATCCTCATATTTCCGCCAGATGGCAGTGTGCAGTCATTTTCAGTATTGTTTACAGTAGGAGAGCAAATGCTGTTCTTAAAAATTCGCCATTGGGTGCTGTTCGTTCATAAAAAATATTTCCTGGATTGAAAAGAATGGGGAAAGGGTAATAGGTGTACCTATATTAACCGACACTACTGTCCTTAGTATTAATTTAAATAGTGATATTTATATTGTAACCAATATGTTGCCATTTAATCGTAGATTTGATACGTCTTTGAAAATAGTGCATACAACATTCCCAAAATGTTCTTTTTTAAGTAAAGTAGCAAATTTTCAAAAACTGCCTCTACTTTTTCTAACAATTTATGTCTCTTCTGATAAAAACTGTCATATCCTATTTATTTTTGAATGAAGTTTGTGCTCATCTACTAATTACTGTTCTGAAATATATCAGTGGTTATTGAAAATTCAAATTGACCATAATTTGAAACTTTTAAAAATATGATATCAGCAGAAAATCACCAACCAAAAATTTCACTTATGAGATTTTGGCCCATATATATACGTTTTAAAAAAAAGGAATTATGAAAAATCTCCAAAAGTTCCCAATATTTGTCATGAACTCCATGAAGAGCTGTTAATAAAAAATAACTGGAAATATGTCATTTTCCAAAACAGCTATTTAAACGAACGATAATTCTTATTTTATTTAGATGTCTAACTAAATATAAATGAAGAATATATTTTTACACACAAAAAACTAATAATATTTTCTGTCTCGGTATGTCTTTTATTCTAAATTATATATAATTAAAAATATATATAACTTTAATATGCGCTGGTATTACATAGTAAAATTTATAGAAATAAATAATATGAATCTTTAAAAGTGTCTAACATGTGTGAATTCCATAAAGAGCTGTAAATAAACATTAAATGAAAACAAGTAATTTCCTTATAGAATTGTTTAAACGAACAATATATTCTAGGTAATTTAGATATCTTACTAGACAAACAAAAGAAGAAAATATTCTTACACATTCAAAAAATAATATGATTTCCTTTCTGGATGCGTCTCTTATTCAAAATTATATATCATCTTACAAAATCAAACCGGAGTTTTATTTTATTCGTTGGCATATTCTTATTATTTTTTCGAATATATTTATTCAGAAAGCATGCAGAAGGTAAATTGCCTTTGTAGAAGAGACACTTTCATATACAGAACTCCAGGGAATAAAAAAATCCTCCATGTCAACTTTTAAATGTCCCTTCCTTGCTATCGATTATAAGAGATGCCAAAAAATAGGAAGTAATACAACAGCGACGTCGTCTTAATTTTTTGCTGCTTCGCAGTCTTTTTTTCATTCCTTATTTTATGTCTAGTTTTTCATGGTTTCCTATAGATATATAGAAAAGGGTTTCTACAGGAAATAACATTTTGTTATAGTGGTAAAGGATTTTTGGCTGTATGTCGTTATTTGTGTTGCAACTGGGCCAAGATTCAGATGTTTGAACCTGAAATTTTTTTTATTATAATTTTAGTCGAGTTTATTTTATTTTATTTTTCTTCTCTGACAGAGAAGTCAGAAGGTATTTTTCCTTTTTTGGCGTATTTCCATAATGCTGAAGCAGAATATGGGTGGGACAAATACTTCTTTTGTTTTTTATATTATTGGAAAGGGGAAAATAAAGAGAGAGAAAAAAATAAATAAGAAGAGGCAAGCACGATATTCTTTTGTGTACCGGAAATTTTCGCAACGTAAGCCAAAAAGTGTTTCTTTTGCAGTGTTATTTTATTATTGTACATTTTTTTTTATTATTTTTTCGTTAAAAAGGAAAGATGCTGAGTGTAACAGTGGTTTTTGAATGCAGAAAGTGAAATCTGAATGCTTTTTTGAAATATATATATATTTTTCAGATGGATTAAATTTTATTTCGAGCTACATTTTTCAATGCATTACTATTTATGAAAAGTTATTTACATATATATTGATTTACGCGTATATATTCAAAAATGATATTCATGAACATTTAAAAAATGATTTACGCTAATTGTCTTGGAAAGTACTGCGGCACTGAGGTGTTCACATGAAGGTATTCGCCAAGCAAATATGAAATTAATAAGAATCACAGCACGATGAAATACCGTGTAAAGCCAGAAGAGGGCATTTATATGCCCCCACTCTCCAACATTAACGGGGAAAAAAATGGACTGTCTATTCTGGCTACAATTCATTTGCTGCAGAGCATTGCTTTATCGCTAGAGATTTTGTTACGCTGCAATACTATCGAAGACAATATTATCATTTATCGAGAGGAAAAAGAGAGGAAGGAGAGGTTCGAGAGGAAAAGAACAACTGAATTGAAAGAATCGGTTACTTGATGAAAAGTCCGCCTCTTTGGACGTTCTAATTATACTATACTGATACAATTGGACGAGAGTCCACTCACTGCACTGTTGCTCAGAAGCAAGCTGTATCATTGTCTGCAATTCCTAACAGTTAGTACGATGATTAAGCCCCTCGTGTCTGTCCATATGTCGCGAAGCACCTGGTGAAATTAATTTAGCATAACATTACATGCCTTGTCAATGACAGCTTTAAATTATTGTTTTTGTTTGCAGTAATGGTGGACCGGATGGGATTGAAGCACAAGACAATGAAAATGGGTCATTTCGACGACGAATCCAGATTCAGTTTGGATAATGTGTGTATCTAGAGACATTGTACTGCATGCCTCAATCCTGCTTGTGCTTCCGAGCGGCACGCTGTACCCACAGCTGCTATGAGACACCATCTCATCTGAAAACGAGTCGCCTTTAATACTAGTGCATGAAACAGTCCAATGATGCTATAAATTCCTTCGGCTACATATTTTGCTTCTCAAAACAGAGTTTTCAGAAATCATTTTACAACAGGGCGATGCTAGAAAATTAAGCACAAGATAACTATTATATGACTTCCACGCTACATGGCTTGTCCGATCCACATATTTATAACTGATGGTGCATATCTGTGGTCAGATAGGATGCTAAGTTCAACAACCCAAGAGTTTAGAAGAACAATTCCTCCATCACAGAATGCAGCGTGAAGTGAGGTGCAGCAGTACACTATACCGGTCTTACATGACTCAATGCCCGACCGCATTTAATATTGAACTTACGCTAAAGATTGTGTAATAAGATAATAGAACCATCAGCGTATTTACCAACAGTCAGAGTAGGTTAGAGCCTTGGGAGAAATATTTCGAAGGGTATCAAATTTCTGCATCAACTATTAGGTTCTGCATAATTTCAACATAATAATGTAATTTATATAAATATCTTTACTCAAAATTATGATTTAAAATGTAATTATATTAAAACAGAGTTATTGTTCTTTAAGTATATTTTCTATAAAAAACAACACATATACACGCTACTCAAGTTTACACTATCTAAGTGGCAAATAATGTTAGAATAGAAGCGGTAGATTTCAAACTGGCCATTAACCAAAACCTCAAGGCATTTGTAGTTTTTCATGTTACAAACGTAAATTTTGCTTTTATTTTGAAATTTCTTACTCATTGCACCATTGTACCATTGCAATCATATATGTAAAATTCTGTAGAATTTTGACCGCTCCTCTTTGGTGTAATATTTCTTTTGGAAATTTGTATGTTATAAAAAATGTATATACTTCTGGGATAAAAAAATCGGAGACAGTACTGATATATCCAACCCGGTATATACATGTTACGTGATATGTGGTAAGAAGAAGTACATCTGCAATGAAGGATTTTCTTTTTAATGTGTGTAAAAGGACTGTTGTCATTCGCGTTTGTTGATTGCAAAAATTGTGTTTGAAGAACAGGGTGACACATTATATATAAATCGGCCACAGAAACATTTCACTTGCTGCATGATTATGAAACACTTTACAACAAAATCAGAATACTGAAACAAAACTTCACCGTTTAATAAGGTGAAAGATGATATCTAAGTCAACAATTTCGAAAACGCAGAATACATATGAAAACCCGAATTTCAGCATTTACCACCCACAATCGGAAAAGTTTCCGAATTTTTTTATGCAGCTCTGTATATGATTTATAGAATTTATACACACCAAGTAATATGAAAGGAAAATTAGTAAGATTTAAAAACGCATATCACGATTGAAAACTTACTCCCAGCAAGATTGCCCATAGACTGAACTGTGTAACCGAATTATTTGCGTATTCCTGTAACTGAACGATTAAATGCTATGCACACTATATTCTATACTAAGCATCCTGTAGTAAACTTCAGTGATGTATATCAATTTCTATATGTTTGAAATAGTATAACATCATTAAGATACCCTGCAAATGGTTTTTCGCAGAGACCATACTGTAACGGAATTCTTTTGAATGCCGTTGTAAATGTTACACACTTCATTTTAAATTCTGAACATGTCAAGGAAAACCACAGTAACATTTATTAATTAGAGGGCAATCTGATTATATTTACGCAAGTTAGCACATGGGCCGACAGACCAAATTCCTAAACACTTTTCAATTTTGTTGTCAACTATGTCGGCGTATAGCCGTCACTTTTGAAGCAAAAAATCTCATCAAAGTTTACAGGCGCGCGTTATGCACTAGGAATAAAAATAAAAGATTCAGCTTTAAGAAAATGTGAATATTATAATTGAGATTTATATATTAATGAATAAAAATTAAAAGACGCGATTACTAGCCGTAGTGTAATCAGAATTTTATTTCTGTGTAGAGGGGGAAGCTGAGCAGTTGTCGTCTTATATTTGTCTATGGAAATGGTCAGAAGTTGGTAATGATAAAATAAAATAAACTGGGTTGTTTTTTTGGGGAGAAAGGGGTAGATCAAAACCTCTAACCACCCTTGGGTACGCCCCTGGCTGCAATGGACCATAGTCGAATTCCAAACGCGCTTTGTAAGAATTCAGGTAGACAGCATTGTAAGTCCTTGCTTAACATTAATTTTATTTATGTTCGTGTTATTTATTATACTTTTTAATGTTATTTACTGTGTTTTCATGCTACATATCTCACGAAGATTTCTTTGCAAAGGAGGGATGTGCGTAATACGCCGAATATACTCCCAAACAGAAAAATACAAAATCCATCGCTGGTGTGAGTTTTGCGCTGGAGTACAATATACCCCGGAATATACTGTAATTATGAATACAAATATTAGGTAAAAATAAACTAACAAAGAAGAATAACATGTCTTCAACTGAAATTTATAATTCATGTATTGGATTGGCAAACAAGCTCGTTCGGATTTTAATGTTAAATAAAACACAATGATTTCGACAAAGATCGTATATTTTGATCAATTATACTATTGACCGTTGTTGTCGTTGACCTTTTGCAATCTTTTGCAATCAACTCCATAATGCTGCTTTCATTAATTATGTGTGACTTATTGGAGAAAAATTTATCCACGTGCGTTTTTACAACCCTGTCGTCAGCTAATGTTTTCCCGTTCAAGTATTTTGCAGAAACAGAAACAAGTGGTAATCAGATTGCACTAACTTCGGCGAATTTGGAGTTTAAGGCGAAACATCCCAGTCAAGACTCGAATAATTATGTTGGGTGGTTAATAACATCGTGGAAAGCAACTCCTTTGCGACTGATCAATTCTGGCCGTTCTTAGCGTAAAGCATTGCACAGTATATTTAATTGAGAACAGTTGATTCAAAGATTCTGCTTTCTGGTAACGATTCTTAATAAAGTACACCCTTGAAATCCCACAATCTTCTTGGGATGCAGTCCCGCTTTTTGAAGTTGTTTGTGGCGGTTCATTGCTTTGTCTCTCAAACTTTTTCCTACCATATTATCATAGACGATTCATTTTACATCCCCATTACCATTCGCTCAAAAAAAGGCTCGTTCTTTTAACTTTTCAGTAGCAAATTTCAAATGGAAACGAAATTGATCAAATTCATGCCAGTCAATTTATGCGGCACTCGAACACTGTTATGCAAACATATCGCAGTTGACGCAAATCATTTTCCACGCTTATATGGGAAATATTTAACACTGTAACAATCTCCCTCACAGTTTGGGATGGATTTGCATCAACAATTGCCTTGATATTGCTCGAATCCGTCTCATTCGGGTGACCAAAGCGTGGCGCGACATTGATGTTAAAATCTCCAGAACGGAATTTCGTAAACCATTTTTAACACACGCATTCTGTTACGGCATCATTCTCGTATATACTACATGTCTTCCTTTGAACTTCCACTGCTCGTTTGCTTTATTTGAAATAGCTCAAAAAAATATGAGGATAATGCGCTTTTTTCCGCCCATTTTCCTAGGTAAGCCACGCAGAGAATACAAATGTTTACGAAACTAATTATTCACTGGTAGATTCCGTGAAATATAACCTGTCAATCGCACTGTCGAATTGCGCGGTGGCACAAAGAAAGAGCAGCTGGAAACAGAATGAACTATTATCCGACGAAAAACCGAACGAACTTATTTGCTATCCCAATATTGTTTTTTCATTATTTTGAACAATACTGAATTTTTAAATTGCTCGTGGAACTAGAATTTATTCAACACTGTAAGCTGAAATATACGTTTTCTTAATATATTGTCACAAGTGAACTTATAGTTTTTTAATTTTCCATTTATACCTTTAAAATGTGACATTACACTAAATTAGGTCATATTAAGCAGCAAATTGATCAAGTCTTGTAACTGCACAACATCTGCGGTTGATATTCACCTGCCTGCTATTGAATGTTTTCAATTTTTTTTCTTTGTATTCTTATAACTTCTTACTTATTTTCTTAATATTCAAAATAACTAGTCGCTTCGTATATCACCGGAATTGCCAACCATCATGTAAAAAGTCCTCTTCGCTATTATCGGAAAACAAGTACATAGTGTCCGTCTTAATAAGCAGTGGAAAATGTTGGTTTTACAAAAAAAGTGCAGGAATGTGAATTTTGGCAATGTTTCGAAGGCAAGAAAGAACACTTTTAGAATATACTGTGTCAATCGCATTTCTTAAACATACGGATCTGACATGTAATTGTTATATTTTATTTCCTCCTTTTCTTTTTCAAATTTTTATTTCACTTAAACTGGTTTATGTATGTAAAGATGGAATTTTGTAATAAATTTTTCACTCACTTACTGATGTGCTAGAATTGTAAAAATTTTTGAATTACTAGCGTAGGCTCTTTGACTTTAAAAGCCGGTTCCAACCGGTTCTGAAATTGAAAATGTCCGCTTATAAAAAAAACAGTAACTAAAATCAAAAAAGTAAAAACTAACAACGTTAGAGATTGGCGTCAGCTATCCTATGCAAAAAAATCATTTAAAAATATTAAAATGCGAGCGAGAAATCTGTCAAGAACCTTCCCATAGACTTAACATTAGCTTGAGTGTTTCTTCCCGTGACTAGTGTAGGCTCTAAATCAGTCATAAAGATATATGTTATGCCGGATGAACGGAGAGTGTCATTTATACCATTCTACCGCATGTTTAAAAATCAGCAGTGTTAAATTAAATTGTAGTTGGCCCGTAGTATAAATGCACGGCTGTGCATGGAGATGACATAAAATGTGCGGTGATAGTGGTCACATGGGACTAGAATATTAAAATTAAAATGGCTATGAAAGGCTTTGAAAGGCTTTGAAACTCTGTTTTTGTCTGTTGATAGAGCCGTCAGATTATATTTCGTCACATTACCACGTGCTCCGATTGATAGGATGCACCATCGCTGTAATCAATACACACCACTTGCTAAGCGCACGCAATGGCTTCTAGACATTTGGCAAATGATACAAGACATTGCTGATCATTTTATTGAAACAAAATTAAATTTTGCTTCTGCAAGAACACTTGTGCACTGGCTCCCCCCCTTTTTTTTATTTACAAGTTGAATATATCAATTACATTTTTCATGAAGACTAAATAACCATAATACGACTTTTCCTTTTATGTATAAAATATCTCATCTTCCAAGACTGGTACGACCTCTTCTGGAAAACCAAACTGTTTTATTCAATTCATTTTTTACCATTCTTTATGAAAAATTATAACTTATTTGCTCTAAGCAAACCAGAAAAATAAATATTTTATCTTAAATATTATAACGTTTAATCTTAAAATGTCTTTACAAATTGGTAGTGTATATATCAGATAAAAAGTAACTACTATATGTTTACTTACTTATGTTTGCTTAATAAAAAATTTCATTTAAGATAATTTAATCTTCAAATTTCAGATAGTTTTAAATTCAATTGAATAAACATACATAAAGTAATTTAAAACGAATTCAGTATTTCTTACATTTTCTGTGAAAGACAACATATGTGTAGGAAAATATATATATCAAGCAAATAAGTTTTTTTCATTTATTGATTTATGCTTCTGGTAATTGTGAGACATTTTAAATTTCACGCAACTATTATTTCAAAGCGTGTATGAAAACATAATTAGAGTACATATATTAAAAAATTTTTTCTGAGTTTAAATTTGTTCTGTTTAAAAGGAAGTTTCATATTTAATATATACGAGGGTTGTTTTTTTTTTCAACCTCCGATAGATCATAAAAAAGAACAAACGTAAAGAACAAACGTAAAGAACAAAATGAATGTATTGCCAAATGTTATGTACAAACATGTTTATTTTTCTATATAATCGCAGTGAAGATTGAGGCACTTGTCATATCAGTGGATGAGCTTTCCGAACCCCTCTTCGAACAACGTTGCAACCAGTCGTATGAGAGATGAGCCTGAACGGTGGCTTGAAGTTCATCATTCGTCTGGAATCTTTTGCCTCCTAGCCAATTCGTTAATTCAGGGAAGAGATGGAAATCACTCAGCGCTAAGTCGGGACTATATGGCGGATTATCAGACACGTCCCATTTAAACTGCTCTAGCAACATATATGTAGGAAAATATGTATCAAGCAAATAAGTTTTTTTTAGTTTATTGATTTATGCTTCTGGTAACTGTGAATCATTTTAAATTTCACTCATCTATTATTTCAATGTGTGTATGAAAACATAATTAGAGTAAACATATTTTAATGCAGTTTTTTTCTGAGTTTAAATTTATTCTGTTTAAAAAGAAGTTTCATATTTAATATATACCAGGGGTGTTTTTTTTTCATCCTCCGATAGACCACAAAAAAAAAGACAACAGTAAAGAACAAAATAAATGTATTACCAAAAGTTATGTACAAACGTGTTTACTTTTCGACATAATAGCAGTGAAGATTAAAGCATTTGTCATAGCGGTGGATGAGCTTTCCGATCCCCTCTTCGAACAATGATGCAGCCAGTAATATGTTGATGAACCTGAACGGTGACTTGAAGTTCATCATTCGTTTGGAAGCTTTAGCTTCCCAGCCAGTTCGTTAATTGAGAGAAGGGATGGAAATCCCTCGGCGCAGTCGAGGATACACAGCGAGTTATCTGACACGTTCCATTTAAACTGCTCCAGCCACTGTTTGGTTACATACACTTACTGTGCATCACTCAGACAGTTTTCATCATACACTCGGTTCATTCTTCGTTGAATTGCTGCTGCACTATTCCCTTCTGCTTCAACCCTGTGACTGTCCAGCAAAAGGGCGAAATTGTAATGTTGTTTTCTCTGTATCTTATTGTAAATGCTAAAAAAAATGTGATTCTCCCAAAATTATATAAAAAACGCAATTATTTATATGAATGTAAACCTTGAGGTAATTAATCATTACTCTATGTAATAAAACTGCATTACATATGTAGAATTATACTAATTTAAAAAATGCTTGCATTGCAGTGTAAAACATGGAGTTCAGTTAACGTATTAACACGGGTTTGTCAGTGAGAGAGTGAAGAAAGCGGATAATAATATGTTACTCGCACTTGGCCGGAGTATCAATCGTACTAGCCATGTTTATGTGTCTACAGCTCAGCGCAAAAGGATTAAGCTGGCGTCGGTAGTAGCAGAAGGTATAGTTAGGGACATGATCAGTCTCCCACCGTGCATCCCTACCTCTTATCACTTGTCTGTCTGTTTAGCAGCTCGATCGAAAGTTGATAAAAAAAACGACCCTCGTAGTTATTGTGAAGTTTTCTAATTAATTTTAAAATAAGTTATAGTAATTCGGTCTTATTAAAAGAATGCATAAAATCATCTGCAATATATTTTTATTTACAGAGAATTTAATTTATTTTTCCTTGTAAAAAATTAATAAAAACAAAATAATATTGGGATAGCATGTTTTCTTATACCTCTCAGAAAATGGGCTATTCAATGATTCGTAGAACATTTTTAAAAAGGCTTATATAATTTCAGTAACAAGAAAGGTATTTAATGTAAAATAAAGGTCTGTACAACACAGTGTATAAAAAAACTACCAATTAAAGAATTCGAAGCAAATCTCGTGATTAACACCATTTCATCAGATGTAGCTATCACCATGCGACCTCCTGAATGCTTATGTATGTGAAAAAATTATTTTTCTCTTCAATAACATATTTCTTTGCATTTATACATAATTGGGTACTTTTCGGTTAGCCGGGCGCCAGTGATATATGTACATATATAAATATATATGCATAAGGTAAAGCTAGGATAGTCTGCGCACAATTCAGCAGAATAATAAAAATACATATAAATATTAATTTTTTGCTAAACTATGCATGATTAATTTTGACTTTATTTGTTTTTTATGCATTTACATTGTCATTGTGTTGTTATGCTGTAATTTAATAGAACAATTGTAATAAAACCAAGAAAGCTATTTTGCGCAATCTGTCCTTACAGGGTTGGTGTGATTGCGCACGTGGGTAGGAGAGATTTTTATTAATAATAACTACAATTTAATCGTTAACAATAACAATTACACTTAAATGGCATTGTTGTAAGGCTTTTGTGAATAAATATTATTGTAGTAAGAGTGAATATTTCAACCTAATGGTACAATTCCAGACATTCAGTTCACCTATCCTCATTGCCCAGTATTTTTTAACAAACGAATTTATTGCCAAATTTAGTTTCGATAATTATGTGTTTTTCAAAAATTATTTCAAAATTGATTCATTTACATGTTTTACATGTAATTTGTAATATATGCAAATTTACCATTAAGCTTCGTAATCTCTCCTAGCATGAAAACTAATGGGAAACAATGCGTCATCTGTCCTAAGTAGCAGATGCGCAAACTCTCCAATTTAGGTAGGGGAGATTATGCAGCCTTTTATTTAAATATGACCGCTTCTAAAACGAACCAGGGGTGTTCGCACCGTTAGTCTATGTTAGTAGCTTATGGGAAATCGTTTAAGTTTAAAATATTTTGTAATACTGATGCTATATAGAAATTCTGACGAATAGTTATGAAAATTCAAGCACTTATTTTCGGAAAACAAAACAAAATATAATGATTTATCCTAGACGCTCGAAACAATCGACGTGCACATTCAAGTAGACACGGCTCTACTGCTGTTGTACAACTACCTGGAGTCGCTGCACGCTGTCTCTACTCCTTCCCCCCGAACCTCTTTGTGCGTAATCTCTCCGATCGCGTCATCTCTCCTGGCTTTACCTTATACATAATTATATATATTCATATATATATGTGTTTATATGTATGTATGTATATATATTTTTATGTAGATACATGTGTATATATATGTGTGTGTATATATACATGTATATATATATATAACTGGCGCCCGGTTAACCGAAAAGTACCCATAATTGTTGCCTTCACAAATGATACTCATATTACAAAATTATTGGCTTATTACCCATCATTCTCTTGTGAAGTAAAAATATGAAGTATTATTATTACAATTTTGTTTATGTGCTGTCTAAAAATCTAACACATCATTTTATCATATAATTTCAACTTCATGGCATTTGTATACTTCTTATGTCTAGACTGGAGTATGTATTTCAAAATTATCAATATATCTAATTTGTGTGATCACATGATCACAGAAATTGTTGAAAGCATTTTTCTATGTTATTCCGTGGATGTACTACATCCATGAGCACATTTTAAATCATTGTCGTCACGAACAACACGTGGTCTGTTTGATCACTGCCTATTCGGAACACAAAATTGAAATTAAAATTAATTTTGAAAAAAAAATGCACGGAAATAAATTTTTATCAATCTGAAGTAGACAAAATACAAGTTGACAACATCTTAAAAGAAGAATTTCAAAAAAGCCAGAAAAAAATTAAAAATAGCCACGCCTGTGGCTTTTATTGGTTGTTTAAGCGTCTTTTTTGCTAAGATTTGCTTTTATACAGTGAAGCATTTTAATTATCACATTTAAAAGACTAATCAATTTTAAAATATTAAATTCAGTTATAATTTAATAAATAACGTAATTTCTCAATAATGAGGACATTAATATTGTAATAACACATAGATGGAGCTGCTAGTGATTTGTAGTTAGAACTGCAAATTTGTCAGCTAAATTTTTAACTTTGCTGTATTTGGTTTGCACCGGCCTTTTAACGTTTTATTTCTTCATTTAAACTGCTTTAAATAATTAAATAGGACAACTGTTGCTTAGTTACATATTGTACTATTTAACTAATTTTAAAGGCTATTGATATGAAAGTTTTATTTTTTTTCTCATAAACATTTAAAATCATACATAGTCATTTAATAAAAACACTATTTTTCACTATTAAAAACAGTATTATGAATAACATATGCATGAATAACATATGCATGAATAACTTTTTTTAAATAGCAACCAGCTTTTCAAAATTTTAATAAAAAAAAAAATTTATAACATTTTTTTAAATTATACTCTTTATTTTATACACTTTACTAAAATCTCCTCAAATATTATTTTCTTCCTAATTTTTCATTAATCATTCTATGATATTATCTCTACATATGGACATATCTAGAATAAGTTATGCAATTGCGTAGTAGCAGAAAAGACAGAAAACCATTTAAAAAATATAATTTTTATAAGTAATCAAAATAGCGATTACTAACTGAATATGGATGTTCTCAAGTATTATTCAGCTAATTTCATTTATGAAATATATATAAATTATTTAGCTTTAATCAAGTATAAAAGTAAAATAGCAGTATATAAGAATAATGTGTCCTTTTCGATGTGTGACATTGTTTGTTATATATAATCTTTAAGATGTATAATATATATATAGCAATGTAATACAGAATTTCAAAACAACTCTTTTGAGTCTACTTTAATGTATTCTTATCAATATGTACATATTTCTCTTTCAGAATTAATGCATTGATAGTTGCCTTCTAGCGGTTATAAATATTTATTTGATAAAATTTAATACATATTTATAATTTTTTCTTGTACCATTAAAAATAAATTAGTGCAAATTTAGTAGAAATTAGCTGCAAACCACCTTTTATTTAATCAAATGCAGGCTTTCTTTTCAATTAAAGGCAGATTTAACTGGTTAAAAAAGAAAGAGCCAAACGGCAACCCTGCTTAAAAGCATAAAAGATGCACGAACTTCAGACATTCTGAACTTCAGACATTTATGGCATCGGGACAATGTTTATTTATAATTTTTTATTTTAAGCGTCATTTTACTCTGTACAAGGTTTTTTAATTACAATAGCTTCTCAATAAGGGTAAACAAAAAATTTTATAAATAAATTTGGATTTTTATTTTTAATATATTAAGTTATATTGATGACGTATATACGTTGCAATAGAAAACATCTTTCAAAAGTATACTTATGTATTTTTATTGAGTTAAGATACTCTATATGCATAAAAGAGAAAAAAATATTTTCAGAACATGTTTCCACATAGCATATAAGTATGCTTGAACATTCAAATAATTTTTAAAACATTCCTCCGTTATTTCACTTGTTACAACTAACAAAATCTATAATTTAATTCACATGAACTCTTAAAACATAAATATACCTTTCAAGTTCTAGTATTGCAAAAGCATGCCGAACTGTTTGGGAGAAGGTGTTATAAAGATTAATCGTTTATTAACATTTTATAAACTATCGCAGTGATTAATGGACTCATCCTTGTTTAAAGTATGTGAAAAATTATACGTATTAAACAACTTGTGTTTATTCCATCTCTACGCCCAAAATCTTCTCTCTCGAATTTTCAAAAAATTCATTGAGATTGTTCCCATTTGAACTGAAACGATTCGACACATGCGCGAAGTTGCCATTCTTGTTACTGAAAATATATCTGTTTCCCCAATTTCAATTTTAAGTGCCTTTAGGATAAAATTAATTTCGTTTTGTTTTCACATAAGTAAAATTTTGATGAAATACAGTGTGTTTATAAAGTCCCGGACCCATTTTGATGTTTAATAACTCATAAAATAATGAAGCTATAAACAAACTTATGGCATTTATTGATGGAATAACTCATATATTTTCCTTTTCAGGTTTGAATATCTTTACTTTTGTAAATATCGTCTGCGCGTGTGGTTAATTTCAGATAATTTCATTTTCCAGTCTAAATATCTGTACTTTTCTAAATATCGTCTGCTTATTAATTGCATTTTTCTCTCTTTTGTTTTTGGCAAGTATTGCAATGTTATGTTTACTTTTAATGTGTTTGTTCTATGTTACTTTTGTATGTGATGTTTTATTCGAGCGGATATTAAGGAGAATGCATGCACCACAAGAGAAAGCACATATTTTATGGTGGTTCATAGAAACAAAATCGAAAGTGCAAGCACAGAGAAATTGCAGAAGAATTTACCAAAAAAATCCTCCATCCAAAAGCAGCATCTTGCGGTGGAAAAAGAATTTTCTAGAAACTGGAAGTATCGCAGATAAGAAACGACTATCTACTTGATATTCTCCGTGCGACGAAGGGGGCACACGTGGAAGTTCATTGACAAGGGTCATGAAACTTTTTGAGTCTATCTAACCATTTATGTTATTAATTTTAATCTATCTTTATTATTTTATGAGTTATTAAACATCAAAATGGGTCCGGGACTTTATAAACACACGAACTTTTACTGTTTCTATACCATATACAATTTAGCGACTTTTCTATGACTATTGTGAAAAGTTTATTGGATTACTATAAAAATTATGTACTAACAAGATAAGACTTTTCAGTGACGCATACAGTACATGTCTGGTGACGTAAGTTTTAATAATGTGAGTCAATACCTCTGGAAGTCCTGAATCATTAACTAACTAGTCAGAAATATTAACAACAGTTTTGAGCCCATTCAAATTAGCAGTTAAATGAAATATATTATAAAAATAATTCAAATCAATTTTGTTTTTTAAATACAATTACGTTCCGTATAATTTTTCTTAGACCTTCTTTTTTTTCTGCAAAGATAAGGTTTTGTGAACTCAGATTTAATAATTTTGATTGTTTATCGGCCAGAATTAAATTTCGGTTATTTCTTTGTTCAAAAATTACTGAAATCTGCAAAGACAATGTGGCACATGCTGGCTTCCTTAAAGATATGTGTTCATACGCATGTGTGTGCTCGCTTAAAACTCCAAATAAAATGCAAAGTGTGAAACATGTTTGCCCTGGTTCGAAGGTTTTCTTCATGTCAAACTTAGTTTCAAAGTTTTAAGCTTTAGATTAAACTCCCATTTCAACAGTAATTATCCAAGTATTCAAGTAATTATCCAAGTGATGCATTTGTGGTTTTTCCAAAACTAATGCATTTGTGTTGTTCCAAAACTGATGCATTTCTGTTGTTCCAAAACTAATGCATTTGTGTTGTTCCAAAACTAATGCATTTGTGTTGTTCCAAAATATTCCTACTGACCTAACGTAAGATTCAGAGTTTCAAACCAAATTTACATTTCTATGGAAATAGCTGTCCTGATCATGCAGTTGTGTTTCTTCTGCAACATCCAAAGTATCCTTCATGTCAAATTAAGTTTCAAATTTCATGCCGAATTTTTTACGAATGTAATTATCTTAATTAAGTAACTTTGTTTGTTCTATAACTCACGCGTTTTTATTTCTTTATGATATAATTAGCGACAAACTCAACTTTAGATTTTGAGCCAAATACGAAATTTCTTTTTTTTTTCAAGTAATTACTAAATTATGAATTATATACTTACTTTATCTTACGCGATTGTGTTTATTCTTCATCCTAACTTAAACTCCAAATTTCAAGAATAAAATCAAACCTTTATTTTTATAGAAGTACCATATATATCAAAATTTGAGACGTATAACAAGTCGAATACCAATATTTACAAAAAGTTATTTTCGGCTCATTTAATTGTAAAATTTGTAATAATCATCAAATAGTTGTCCTGATCATGCAGTTGTGTTTCTTCTGCAACATCCAAAGTATCCTTCATGTCAAATTAAGTTTCAAATTTCATGCCGAATTTTTACGAATGTAATTATCTTAATTAAGTATTTTTTTTGTTCTATAACTCATGCGTTTTTGTTTCTTTATGATATAATTAGCGACAAACTCAACTTTAGATTTTGAGCCAAATACGAAATTTCTTTTTTTTTCAAGTAATTACTAAATTATGAATTACATACTTACTTTATCTTACGCGATTGTGTTTATTCTTCATCCTAACTTAAACTCCAAATTTCAAGAATAAAATCAAACCTTTATTTTTATAGAAGTACCATATATATCAAAATTTGAGACGTATAACAAGTCGAATACCAATATTTACAAAAAGTTATTTTCGACTCATTTAATTGTAAAATTTGTAATAATCATTTTGAGATTATATAAGGGAAATATAACTGTTTGCAAATAAGGGAATTCAGCTGGTTATGCGTCTCAAATTTGCGGATTGACTTACAAGTGTTTATTCCACAAATTATGCGTTTGTATTCGTTCTGAGATAGACTTCATTCCAAATTAAAGTCCTATTTTAAAATTTAATGCCAAACTGCGACCTTTAATGAAAATAATTATTTTGGTTGATGGGCATTCCATCAGAGAGGAATGGGCAGATTAATATATTATTGCTAAAGTGTAAATTTTATAAACATAAAAGTATTTATTTATTTTTTAATTTGGCCGATACTTTGTTTCTGTAGTTGGAAATATTTATCTTTAAAACAAAACTAATTCTAAATCACGGTGACATTACTAATTCATGTTTAAAAATCACATTATACAATTTTTGTGCAGTGGGTCATTCCATGGTAACTTACGTTACATTTAGAATAATTGACTTCAATAATTTTAGTAATATAACATCAAAAAATATCCATGATGTAAAGTTGATGTGATTTGTTAATTAAACCTATCCAAAGGAAAAATGCATGAGAATTACTTAAATTTAGTGCTATTTCTTGAACTCTGGAAGTTATATTTACTGTGATAACTTACGTTACACTGAAAAAAAAACGTAAGTTACCATAATAAATTTAATTCCCACTGTTCAATAAATATACCACTAAATTTGGGTAATTTTCATCCAAATTTCGGTTTGGATAGGTTTAATTAAAAAATCACATCAACTTTACATTTTGAATATTTTCTGGTGTTATATTACTAAAATTACTGAAGTCAATTATTCTAAATGTAACGTAAGTTACCATGGAATGACCCTAGTACAGAAATCAGAATTTACTAGCAATTTTCATGAGGTAATTTTAGCATGTGTTATAGTTTTAAATGTGTAACTAGAGTGTTTACATATATATAAAAAAAGATCTAATTTATAATTGCTTTGTAATCCATTTCGAAAGAGTATATACTTTTCTATATCAATATGCAAATGCATAAATTTTATACAGACTAAAATTTAACTAATTTATTTATAACTAATATATTTATAATAAATAAATTAATTAAATTGGTACTTCTCTATTATCCCGTCGACCACTTTTCATAACAAAAATTTATTGCCAAATTGTAAGATTAAACGCCAAAAATGCAGTCCCATTTATTTGATGTCAGAAGCTTTATACGTGTTTGTTATAGCATCAAGTGGTTTTTAATTCGACATTTGCGTGTATTTGTCATTATATTTTACAGATTTATTAGTTATTTCATTCATTAAAATAACAATTGTGTCCTTAAATTCTTATATTTTATTTATTTATTTATTTTGATATTCCAATGGCAACGTTCTCCCGTTTATTTGGCGTTACAGTTTGGCGACAGTTTTTTGTTATGGAAAGTGGTCGACGGGATAATAGAGAAGTACCATTAAATTAATTTATTTATTTATAACTTAACTGATTTATTTAAAATTAAAGTTAAATAACTTTCCGATTACTAAATGCACAAATGATTAATTATTGGCACTATTAGTCCGTTTTCATTAGCAAATTCTTATGTCTTTTTTCGATTTAGTTGAAATAGTATTTATAAAATTGGTCTAAGGAAATTAAATACTTTCATTTCAGATGTAATAAAAACTTCCATTTTTCACTTTATATTTCAACAGCAAATAATTCTTAATATTGTGATTTAAAAACGTATTCAATAATTGTACATATTTGGCTAGAAATATAATTTGTAGTAACAAATAATAAAATATATATTTAAATTTTTACTGTATATATTTATTCTCATGAAGGGTGAAATAGTTGTGTTGATTTTAAAATACCTTTAATGAAAAAAAACTGTATAAAACACTTTCAATCTTCTTTGAATGGCTACTAACTATGTAAGTTTTTTCACCACCATATAAAAATTAACGTTATTTCTATGAAGTATTACGATTTATAGGATAGAATTATTCGATTCATATATTCATAGAATCATATATGCATCCAACAACGAAATCTTTCTTAATTATCTGGAGTGACATTTCGCTGAATTATCTGGTAGCTACCTTAAGTGCAGTTCGTAGAAATCTCTTTTTAAAACATGTATTCTAAGTATTTAAGAATAATCTGTAGTGATAGTATTTTATAAAACTTTTTGTTTAATTTTTCCCTATTATTGTTAAGAATCATTAAGAGATTACACGAGAAATACTTTAATTAGAACACATTCTTCTATTTAAAAATCCTTATTTTTTTTAAACAGACTTCTAACAAAGGAGGTTAGATGATTCATTTATACAGGCATATTTTTAAATGTATGCACTGATTTTCATTTTATTGCGCTTTTCACCATACTTGTATTTATGACTAAAAAGTGTTAGTGTATAAGTGTTAGTGACTAAAATTTAGTAAACTATAAAGTGTTTATGACTTCGGTTTTTCAGGCCGTTTGTCTGCCAGTCACATAAAGATACTCAGATTGCAATTTAACGGATATACCTTAATGAGGTTTACTTATGGCATGTGCGGTATTGAAATTGAGAATATGATCAGAATAGCTTTCATCATTCATGTACAGGGATACACAAAATAATTCGGTTACAGAATGGACTGTGAGCCATAATTGTTTGAAGTGCGTTTTCAGTTGTGGTATGCGTTTTTAAATGTAACTTTTTTTTTTTTTTGCATATTATTGGTATTTATAAATTACAGTGAAACTTCCATTTAATGAAGTCTCATCGTTACGCTTAAAAATTTCTTTATGAAGAAAATTCGTTAAATAAAAATCAACTTAAATTCATGAAATTTTACCTTCAGGCAAAAAGGTATTCGATTCAGAAGCATTTCATTCAGTTTCAATTATGAAATCGTCTTTTACAAAACAGTTGTGTACGGTCTACGAAATCACGTCACATTTCCAAGATTTCGCTCAAGCTTTCATCTGTTCTGATACACAGATTCTCAAACTACATTGTCTTTTTTTTGTCTTTTTCGATAATGTACTTCAAGATTTTTTATTATTCTTTAGACTAATGGCTGAAATTTAGAAGTTGTATTAGCAGAAACAAAAATAACTTTGATGTTGTTCGATTAGCATTTTAAAGCAAATTCTTGTGGATGTACAAAGCAATTGTCTATCAACAATGGAAGGTCAGAATGGTAACTGTCTTACTCTAATTCATATTGTTTGCTTCAATGCATCTGAAGCTATTACGTCACTGCATCTTATATATAATTTGAATATAAAAATGGGACTTCAGCGCTGGAGTGTCGGTGTGAAAGAATAATTATAACAAGTGTTTTTCTTAGTGTGAAAAAAATTGTTTTATTTAGCACCAAACCCGAATGGAAATTATTTAAATTTGTTCATTTTCGCAGAATCCGCTGAAATAAATTCGCATATCCATCGCAACAGCAATCTCTTAATTTGAATTCTGTACACGTACAAAAGTGAAATAAACTTCGTTATATAGAATATATTTTTTGTAATATGGAGATTAATTTACATGCTAATGGTGTTCAAAGTCAAAGATATGTAGAAAATTTCGTTAAGTAGAAAACTTCGCTAAATAGGGACTTCGTTAAAGGGAAGTTCTACTGTATATATATCATATACAGGTATGAACACAAGAATTTGAGTACATTTTTGCTTATTGACGGAAATTGTTAAATGGAATTCTCAGCTATATGTTATCCGTTTCCTAACTGAACTAAAGTTTTGCGTACTATGTAGTATATATACAAATCCTATACAGGACTGCACAAAAGAATTAGGATATTTTTCGACTATAGATTGAAATTGCTGAAATTAGGTTTTCAAATGCATTATGCGTTTTCTAAATTCTTTACTTAGACATCATCTTTCACCTTAGTAAACGGTTATGTTTTGTTACAATATTCTGAATGTGTTGGAAAATATTTCTTAATCTATGTTTGAACCAGGATTTTTCTTTGGTCAGAAGGGACTCCTACTAATGGTTATCCTTCTTTAATTCCATTAGTGTCCAGAAATGTTGCAGTTATGTTTTCGTTCGTCTTCTAGGTCTTTTTTTCATTTGATATAAATAGCCCAGGAGGCAGCGTCACAATTTTGTGACAAATTTTAGCGTTAGTTATTTTGGTATCTATGAGAGATGAGATGGAGCAGACAACAAAATTGCCAATCAACTGGCGTGCCAGTAAGGGGTGTTGTCACACCAACATCGCACACCCCACTGTGATCTGAAATGGAAACCCAACTACTGATGTTACCGCGACCCGGACATATTATCAGTACACGAGTTGTCATTTTTTCACATCGGAGGGAGGAGTGTTATATTGCTGTGGTAACACCCCTCGATGTTGCGTTGGATGATTCGAAACTGGCATGCAAAATAAAACAACCTTCTCAACATTTCTTTTTTTTCTGGCTCTAACATTCATACAAATTGTCGCGAAATTTGAATTCGGCGTTAAGGTACGCAGTAATACTTTATGTTTTTAAGACCGTCTTATTGAGTATTATTTCGTTTTACAAGGACACGCGAAAACTTTTAATACATCATATTTTACTGCCGCCGAAATGAGTGATTGTGGTATCAAAGGGATTTAAAGTAGATGCGGATAAATGTAGCCACAAAAACACACTATAGTGCTAAACAACTCTTACTAAATTATTCCATCTGGTAAGTAATAAATAAGTATCAGAGCAGTAAAGTACAAGACCATTATTTTATATCGATTTTATTTTTTCCATAAAAATTACTTGTTCTTTATTTTAAATTACTGTTACTTTATCTATCCTGTTTTTTTTTTTTTTTGTTTGTTTGTTTTTCCCATGAAATATGACTTGAAAATGTTTATACGTTCATTTTATATACCTCTTTATAGATTCCTGCAATGGTATTATTGGCATATGTATAATCAATTCATGTTTAATTAATGTCATATTCCATTTAAAATCATTAAATATTAAATTCATAAAAAAATGCTATAAAAGCACAACTTGTATTACGTTAGTGTAAGTAAAGGTCTTGTAGCTACACAGTTTACTTAATTTTTGTGTGTGTTTGTGTGTGTTTCAGTGTGTGTTCTTCAGATGTCAACCACCAGTCTATAGAAAGAAAAGTTCAAAAATGAAAATGTATAAAATGAGCTGAAAATTTCTGAATCAGAAAAATATTTAGAACGATGCATTTTTAATTGGTATGACTTACACTTAAAGATATATAATATATAAACCAAGAGGAAATTTTTCTTTTCTATCTGCTACAGATTTCCAAATTCTTTACATCTTGACCAGTCGCTGTGTATAGTCCACCATTTGTATATTATTAAAAGCATGTAATGGATCCTATTCTCTATTTTGGATTGAGGTTACAATTTCGGAACTGTTTCCCCAAAGCACGTGACTCAACGTCACAAAAATATGGTCCGTTATTATTCTATGGCATACAGCCTTGGTTGCGAAACGAGTCGTTGCATAATTAAGATCTACAATACCGGAAATGTTTCCCCAAACCACGTGACTCAGACGACAGAAGAAATAGGGTCCATTATTCATAATATATTAAGAAATTGAAATTTATAGTTTGTTGTTTTAAAAATCTTAAATAGCATTTTTTAGTAAATATATTTTTTCTTTGAATTAAAATTATGTTATTCAGATTTGTGTATTAGCAAAGTTTGACATAAAAAATTGCACTTAAGGTGGCACAAATAGCGACTGTCATTTATTCTTAATGTAACTTAAGAGGTACACTCAAGACATGAGATAAACAAGGAAAAAATATAAACGAAATAACCTCTGTGGTAAGACGATTTGACAGGACACATCAGCTGCAAGGTCATTTTCTATTGACTAAGTACAAACTCTAGGGAAATAGAATAGATACGAACGTTAATGGAAGTATTAAAAAGATTAATACAGGACAAAAGAAACCATGTAATATGAAATATTTTGGTACATAATAGTTTGAAAAAGGGTGGTAGCAAATATGCTTTTTTACTCACAGGAAATGTTGAAACTATATTAAAGTTTGACAGCTTATATAAAAGTAATGCATACACTGCTTAAAAGGTTAATAAATAATTATCAATTACAACACGTATCAGAAACTTGGCCAGTTTCTTTTAAAGACAAATTTGGCTTCTTTTTGCATACATTTGGAACATATATTCTCTAATTTTACATATCAATGAACTTAGATCTCAGAAATATTATGGTGAACGTTATAATTAAGTTTTTCGAAGTTTATTAAAATATAAAGTATATGTTGCTTAACATGTAACAAAATCAAAAACATATATCGATAGTTATACGTATCAAAAGCATAATATTTCTTTCTGTTTTTACTTTAAGCTACATTTCACTCTCTTTTAGTATAAAACTGGAATATATTTTTCATAA
The DNA here is from genome assembly GCA_963931845.1 of Maratus michaelseni. Taxonomy (NCBI): domain Eukaryota; kingdom Metazoa; phylum Arthropoda; class Arachnida; order Araneae; family Salticidae; genus Maratus; species Maratus michaelseni. The sequence goes on along the minus strand of OZ007594.1, from coordinate 282,337,724 downwards.
CTCATAACTTTAATAACTCATTTATTTCAACGTAAGTAATGTTTAATTTCTTGTAAACAAATGTATTCATTCCTCAAAGAATTCAAATCGATGGAACGATAAAAGATGTAGAAAAAAATTATTATATTAAAACTGATATAAATAATTACTTTAAAAAAACATAGTATTAGCTTTTTAATAGTTATTAAAAAAAATAAATAAATACTAAAAATTAATTTAATAATAATTATATTTATCTTACTTCCAGCTTATAAGGTCTTTTACAGTTTTAATAAAAAATATAAATTAATAATACACATCTTACTATATCAGAAATCCCAAACGTATATCTATAGTAACACGTATAAAAAGCACGGTCAGTTTCTTTTAAAAATACATTTCGCTCTCTTTTAGTATAAATCTGAAATATATCTTTTCTTACGTTGACTCATTTGTTTCAACGTAAGTACTCTTTTATTTCTTGTAAACAAATGTATTTACTCCTTGGAGGATACAAATCGAAGGAATGCTAAAAGACGAAGTCATAAAAATCTTGGACATTCTTTTAAGAGAAAATAAATATGTAGATAAAACACCCAGCGTTGGACACGCTTCAAAATATAAATGGAGTCATCTTCTTTTCTCCTTTTACCATTGCTTCTATAGCGGCATTGGGAATTATTTGCTGATTCCAGATGTGATTTTTCGCTAGCGTAATTTTCAGTAATCAAATAGAGGGTACTCATCAGGAAACGGAAGTAATTTTGATTGCAATGTAGGGACAGCGCAGTCGATAATACATGAGATAGAAAACATTACAAAATAATGCACTGAATAAAAGATAATGTTAATAATTAAAAGGTTCCATATTATAAATGTAATACTTTAGATGTTTTTTTGTACTACTAATTTATATTTTTTATGCATTTATAGATAAATTGCACCTACCAATAAATTGTATAATAATGTTAATTTATTTAAAATCTTTTTTTTTTTTTTGTGGTACGAATGCTATGTATATAAATTACAGGTTCGTTATAATAAATTTTAATATAAAGAAATATACAAATCTGTTGTAAAAAATATACTTATACTTTTCTTTACCTAATGGGGATTACTCTCTGAAAGAACACATAAAAACACACATAATAGAACACACAAAATAATGCATAGCATAAAAGAGAATGTTAAACGTTTGCATTAAAACATTCCATATTAAAGATGTAATACTTTAAATGTATTTTTTCTATTAATTTCTATTTTTTATGAATTTACTGATAAATTGCACATACTAATAAATTGTATAATAATGTTAATTCATTAAAAAATTGAATTCTGTCTTTGTGGTAGGAATACTATATATATACGTTACAGGTTCGTTATAATAAATTTAAATATAAACAAATATGCGTAGCAAAATTTAAAAATATGTTTTCGTAAAAAATATATTTTTCTTTACACAGTGGGAATTACTCGCTGAAAGAACACATTACAAAATAAAAAAGAGAATACTAAGCGCTTACATTAAAAGGTTTGATATTAAAAATGTAATATTTAAATGTATTTTTTCTACTAATTTCCTTTTTTATGCATTTATTGATAAATTACACATACTACTAAATTATATAATGTTGTTAATTTATTAAAAAATTGAATTCTGTTTTTGTGGTAGGAATGCCATATATATATAAATTACAGGTTCGCTATAATAAGTTTAAATATAAACTAATATGCGTATCAAAATTTAAAAATATGTTTTCGTAAAAAACATACTTTTCTTTACGCAATGGGAATTACTCGCTGAAAGAAAACATTTACAAAATGATGCATAGAATAAAAGATAATGTTAAGCGTTTTTATTAAAAGGTTCCATACCAAATATGTAATACTTTAATTTTTTTTCCTAATAATTTTCTTTTTTTATGAATTTACTGATAAATTACACATACTAATAAATTGTATGATAATGTTAATTTATTAAAAAATGACTTTGGTCTTTGTGATAGAAATGTTAAGTATATAAATTACAGGCTCGTTATAATAAATTGAAATATAAACAAATATGCGTAGCAAAATTTAAAAAAATGTTTTCGTAAAAAAAACGTACATTTCTTTACACAATGGAAATTACTCACTAATTCCAAACATAAGTTTTCAGTCACGTAACTTTCAGTAATTAAATAGAGGGTACTCATCAGGAAACAGATGTAATTTTGATTGCAAACTAGGGACATCAGTCCATAATATATGAGAAATAAAACATTACAAAATATTGTTAAGAATAAACATATATTTTCATTTAAATTAAAAAAAAAATGTGTATTAACAATTCCCTTATGATGGTGCGAAAGCACACCATTTTCTTAAGTTCTTTTTCTTTTTATGAAAATAAATGTCGACATGAATAAAAATTATTTTTGTTGAAAATTATGACATTTATTTTAATTAATGTTTTTTTTTGTTACCAGTCGCAGTTTCTCATATATAATTTTTTTGAATTATAGTTTTTTTCTTCAACTTTAAAAAAAAACTTGCAACGCGCATGAACGTATTAAGTGCTCCGAAGCATTTTATAGATAGATTTCCAAGAATATTTATTCATCAAAGGAGAATTTGATGTAAATAATACTTTGTTTTACGGTTTATCAATACCTGATTACATCTAATCGTTTGATAATTCCCTTTAATACTTTTTAAACTCATAAAGCTATTTTTATTTTGTAGTGGTGTCAATAGTACGACCTGTTTGCCACAAAATATTAATTAATGTATATTATTTTTGCAGAATCTTGTCGAGACATTTTAAATTTTATGAAAATCGAATCAAAACTTTAGAAAATATTAATAAAAATATTTTTAAGAAATTGATTTGTTTTTAAAAATCGGTGCTTTCTTGTTATAGGAGCTTCCGAAGTTTAACAGTCAAGCGGCCAAGATACTTATTTTATTACAGAATTTATTCTGCAAACGATATAATTCATTTCACAGAATAAAAAACTATTAAGATCTGATTATTTATATAACTAGCTGTAGTACGAATGCACCTCATTTTTCACGTTTGACGTACAATTTCCAACTTGTTTTACTATTCAGCTACTCTACTATAAGGTAAACATTATTATTCGGAAATAGTGATACTCAAGTTCAATGACTGCATGAAACGTGGTGCAGCTACCACGTGACTGGGTTAAAAGGCAAATTTTGAAAAAAATCTATATTCTTGGATCTTAATTCGGTTTGAGAAAATTTAACATAAAATGATGCCACCTTTCAACATACAAACATATAAACAAACATCAGTATCTTTATTAATTTGTATAAATAACGGTTATTTTTTCATACAAAATAATATAAATAAAAAATGTATTAACTCTTGCTTTCCGAGGAAATAAAACATTTAAAATGATTTTTTTATACCAATATATAAAGATTTAAACCAAAAAGAATCAAATATTTATTCAGTTATAAAGCGCTATATATAAACTGAAACACCGATTTCTTATCTAACGTGTTTTTAAGAAAAATACGAAGAACAATCTCTGATAACTCTATACCTCAGAAACAACAAAAAACGCTTCAGAGATATACAAAGCTTAAGTAAAAATAAAATAAAAGATAAGGAATACCATACACTATACTTTATAGAACTCATTTTCTTTGACAGAAACACAGTTCTGTTTTTTAAACAAATGTATTCGTTCCTCAGAAAATGTAGAAGAAAATGGTAATATAACTGCCTAGAAAAATTTGGAAAAGCTTGACCATTGCTGCGATAGAATAATACATATTTTTCTTCATTCCATGTGACTTTTCTTGTTTGCCCATTTTAGGTAGTTATTTTTCTTATTACCTTCTTATATAAAATTTTTGTTCAGAGTTTATTTTTATGCATGTATTCAAATTTTAGTATTAGTAAATGGTATTTATGTACATGGTAAATGGCTAAAATCTTGTAATAGAATAAATAATGCATATTTTTATTTTTTTTTCCATGCTATCTTTTTTTGTTTGCCCATTTTAGGTATTTACATTACTTATTATTTTCTCATTTAAAGTTTTCGTTCAAAGTTCATTTTTATGCATGTAGTCTAATTTTAGAAATAGTAAATGGTGTTTAATTACATGGAATTAAACATCGATTAAACTATCGATTAAACTACTTCGATAAAATATTTTCTTCATTCTATCTGATAATTTTTTGTCTTGTCTATTTTAAGGAATCCTTTTTATATTACTTTATTATTCACGGTTTTTGTTCACAGTTTATGTTCATTCATGTATTCAATTTTAGTTTTACTAAGTGGTGTTTTATTACAAGAAAGATGACTAAATTGCTGGGATAGAATAATAATTTTTAGTTTAACATTTAAAGTTTTTGTTCAGAGTTAATTTTATGCATGTATTCGAATTTTAATATTAAAAATGATATTTATTTAAATGGAAGATGACTAAATTGCTGCGATAGAATTATGTTATTTTTGTTCATTCTACACATCCAAATCAAACTGGGCATGCTCTTTCCCACCATTAATTTTTAAATAAGTTTACTTGGAAGTTTTTAAGATGAAATGCGTCGATCGAAACTATACGAAAAAAACTGGGAAAAAAGAGCATGCCTAAATTAGGCAATAAAATTCACTACTGATTCTACTACGCTTTTTCTATTTCGCATATTTCAAGTAATTACTTTTCTTATTACATCCAAACTTTTTGTACAAAGTTTATTTCTTATGCATTTATTCTAACTTTGGTATTAAAAAATGGTGTTTGATTACATAGAAATGGACTAAATTGCAGAGATAGAATGATATATTTATTTCTTCATTCCGCGCAACACCTTCTTTGCTTTGCCTTTTTTAGATAATTATTTTCCTCATTAGATTCAAAGTTTTTGTGAAGAGTTCATTTTTATAAATATTTTCTAAATTTAGTATCAGTACTTGATTTCTAGTTAATTCTAATGCGTTTCATTTATATCAATTTAATTGTTTATTCGGCATGAAGAGCACATAACACCTTAATAGTCTTTATGTATATTAGTATGTAAAAAAATAAAGCAATGACATATGTAAAAGCTACGATGGTTTTAAAAGCGCGTTATAGCGACAAAAACATTAAAAAAATAAAATATATATATATCACTGAAACAAATTAGAAAATGCAAAATAAACCCATATTTCTGATCTTGTATAACACATTTAAACAATCTTTAAACAAAAGTAAGACAAGCAGGCAGCGAGTAAGATCCTAAGTCTATATTATAAACCGAAAACATTCCCATAAGTAACGTTGACATCATTTTGACAGAGGCAACACCTGACCAATCAATTTTTGTTTTTATTACAGTTTTTTTTAAATTTCTAAAAATTACTTGTTAACAAAGAAAACAAAAAAGATGATGCTGAATCTTTACACTATAATAATATTAAAACAGTTAGAAAAATCTTAGTACGACGTACGGATTTTTAATACAGCAAGGTTAAGACAATTAAAATACGTTAAAAATATTAGTATAAAAGATAAATAAACAATGACAAAAAATTAAAACACTGAACGCAGATATTTAAGTTTTAAACGTTAAATGTTTTCAAGGATTTAAAATATACTTAACCTTTACAAACAATCTGCAAAAGGCATACTGTAAAATAAATTCTGTAAGTACTATACGGGTGATTTTATGTCAAATTTCTGTCATTTAACGGAAAATTTATATTTTGAGCGGAAGTTGTAATAAACGGAAAATTTCCTTTTTACCCTTACTCGGAAATGTTCCTTCCAAGAGAGACAAACGGAAATGTTCCTTTTCAATTGAACGAAAAAGGAAAATATTCCAGTTAAATTTTTATAACTCTGTAATGGCGACTACAGATGTTCGAATCCGGAGGAAAGAAAGGCGATAAAAACGGGTTTGTGATAGTATGCAATACAAATATTTGTTCTGTAGAAATATACATCAGTATATATAATCATTTCTTAGATTTGTTATTAAATATTGTTCTAATTATTGTTATTAATTAGTTCTGCTCACATTTATTTTAAAAAACGGAAAATTTCCGTCCTGAATACCGGAAAACGTACATCTTGAAAACGGGGAATACCAAAACGGAGAATTGAAGTCAATTTTATTGCCAGTATATTTTCCGTTTATTTGCGATTTTTCTTCTTTTTTTCTTTTTCTTTTTCTTTTTTCTTTTTCTTTTTTTTCAGTTTATTGTCTACACTTTTCAAATTTTTGTTTCTTTTTTTTTTACTTTTGGATCACCTGGTATTTGCGTTTTTTTTTTCACAGTGTAATTTAAAAACAACTTTTTTCTAAATTATCTTCTTATATATTTTCTAACTTAAAAAAATACCTACCTTGTTAAAAACATAATACATTATTTGTCTCTAATACATTTATACGGTTTGATAAAAAAATTTAAAAGGACTTTATAACATTATAATATCAATTCATTTCTGAAGAAGAAGTAAACGCTCTCTAAAACGCAAAATAAAACGTTAAATATATGCACATAAAAATCGTGACAAAAGAAGAGAAAAAAAAAAGGTTAAAAACACGGCCACATGTCTAAATATGCATATATATTAAAAACGATATACGAATATTAATTCCGCATAAAAACAAAAATAACTAAAGAAGTAAGTTCAAAAACCCCTTCGAGGCTCATTTTCGTTTGAAAACAATTCTGTAATACTGCAGCAGCGCAAATTTTTCAAGATATTGAAGCTGGAGAATAAAAATAAAAGTAAAAAAATGAAAAAAGAATCTTTCGCTTTTAAGACTACGGCTGATTTTTATTCAAAATAGTTCCCTCATTCAAATTTTATTTGTCTGCACATATTTTTCACCACTAGCTGAATCCTGGTTTTTAAGTAAACAAAAACATCCTAACTTAGAAATTGAAGATCTTGAGATCGATCGACGGATGCGTTTTGCTGCGAAGTTTTTCTGTCTCTCTTTTCTTCTTTTCTAGTCCCAAAGCCCATATATAAGGTTCTATAAATTATGCATGAAAGTTTACCAGATCGGTATCGTTGGTCATGCATTTTATACGTTCTTGCTTAAATTTGGGCCGCGGAAAGAGATTTTGATAAGCTGCCAAATTTTCGGTGTTTTTTTTTTTTTTTTTTTTTTTTTTTTTTTTTTCTTTCGTCTTTCCGATATTGGTTCGGCTACAGATTCAGCCTTGATCTTTTTATTTCTTACTATTTCAGTATTCTGGATATTTGCATGAATGTTATATGATGTAAAAGCGAGTAAATATATCTGCTTTCAAGTAATTTTATATGCGGCTTCGACATCTTTCTTCTTTTTGTCAATCAACGTTTATTTATTCGTTAGTTTTGCCCATATGTTACCGAAGAGCTATCACTAATGGCGATAGCTCTTCAGCCTATGTCAAAAAAAGAAAGAAAATGCTATTTCAGAAAGCAGTTTTCACAATAATGGACCCGATATATGAGACTCTCATAATGTAATTGGTGTATGTCCAAAAATTATAAGAAAGTGTTTTAGGCACGTGTGAATATGGGATTTTTTTATAGTTGGTAACTATTATATAAAAACAGACAAGAAATTTTGCTATTAAATTTGTCAAAATCGGTTTCCTCGAAGAACTTATATTACAGCGTGAAAAATTGCAGATACCATTACGGGAATTTCATATAACTTCATAAATGTTTAGTCAAGCGCACGATTCTGGGAACTTTTACCCTATCCCATACATAAGGTTTTATAAATTATGTATACCAGATTGGTATCGTCGATATTGTATATTGCACGTTTTTGCTGAAATTTGGCGTTCTGAAAGACATTTATTCAGTTGCCATTTTTTTTATTATTTGCTTATATATATATATATATTTTCAATTTTATTATTTATACATTTATTTATTTATTTATTTATTGCGGGAGCGCATTTACCATATTGATTCGGCTACAGATTAACCCTTGATCATTTTATTTCTTCAAATTTCAGTAATTCTGAATGTTTGCATGAATGGTATCTAGTGTAATTACAATGAATATATATTATTTCAGGTAAATTAAGATGCGGCACTGACAATCGTCTTTTTTTTATCTTAAACAATGTTTAATCTTCTTGCCTAATCTTCTTGAGAAACAATTATGCCTAATCTTATATAATCTGGATTATAGCCGATATTGCCCACAAACTCGCTAGCTCTAAAATCGCTGAAATACATGTTTAATTCATTTTTTAGTAGATTTGTAATGCTGAATTTCATGGTCCTACTTAAAACTGCTGCTAGATATGGCAAAATTACCTAAATCTTTCGTCGTCCCCCCATGTAACCTCCTTGGTTAATTAATATCTAAATTCCCTGAAATACCTATTAACTATTTTTGTAGTACGTTTGTTATCCTGAATTCATGCTCCTACCTATAACTTCTACTGAGATATGGTAAAATACATAAAATATTCGACCCCATTTAACCCTCCTTAGTGGCAGAATTTCTAAATTTGCTAAAATACATATTTAACTGGTTTTTTTTAGTAGATTTGTTATCCTGAATTTCACGCTCCTTTTTTAAAATGCTGCTCAGATATTGTGTTAGCATATTGCATTGTGTAAGTAAAACTGCTGCTGAGATATGTCGAAAAGGCGGACAAAAACATTTCAAACCCTACGTTTAACCCCTAAGTGACTGAATTTTTAAAATCTGTGAAATACGATTTTAACTATCTTTTATTAGATTTGTTATCCTGAATTTCACGCTCCTGCCTAAAATGCTGTTGAGATATGGCGAAAAGGCGAAATGACCTAAATTTTTCGACACCTCCGAACCTTCGAACATATATTTAACCCCTTTAACCTTTTAAACGCCGCTCTGTGTTCCAAGTATAAAAAATATTATTTCTTTGTGAAAATAAGATTTAAATGCATCTATTTAAACAATGCAAGAAGAAATTTCCCCCCAAAAAATTTTTATGTACGATTTCGGGTATGTTCCCGTTTGGGAACATTGGCGTGATTCATTAAGTTTTTACTATATATTTCAATACATTAAATTTTATGGTTCTTATGCTAGAATTTTATAAGTATGACTAATATTTGACAGATTTAATAACATTAAAAATATTTTAAGTGAAATTCGTGTGTTGAATATTATACTTTATAAAAACAATCAAACACAAAGAAAGAATTAAATAATATATATGTGCATAGATATAAATAGAATTAGTAAAAATGTTTAAACCAACTATAGAAAAGCACAAATAACTACTTGAAAGTTAATGATAAAATAATTATATGTATTACAAATATTAACTACATTAAACTATAAATAATAATTATATAAAATACAAATTATCTTACCAAATTATTATTATTATTATTTTATAGTTTGCAGCACTGTCCGTGATAAGAGGGAAAACAGTGTTCATGCAGTCGCTTTTGGCATTCAAAGCACATTTTCCTTGTATTTTTCTGGCAAACTACACAGCGTCCTTGAAATGATGATACCAAATAGTGCGTATCTGACTGCCTTGCAGACTCTACTGGATGGGCACGTGGCCCTGGAATACAATGAATCTTGGGTTTCATTTGAAGTAAACTCAAAGTCACCTCTCTTCGAAAATTCAGGTGTGACAGTTCTGATGTTGAGTTGTGGTGTAATTCAGTATGTACAATCCATCCCTCAAAAACAGCCATGTTTAGGGCATTGCTAAATAAGTTCCAGTACCACTTTTTGCTGCGGAACATAGGACGGTAACTTCCAAGAAGTCTGTCTAACAAATCAACTCCACCCATACCTTCGTTATCGCACTTTACAAGATGTGGCTGTGAAACATCTACCTTCTTTCTTTCTTTATGGCAAAATCGTTTTGCTTTACCCATAGGTTCATGAGTATCGTAATTTGACGCTATTGTAACAACTGAACTATCGTTCCATCGGCACATATAAACTTTTCCATCGCACTGAAAATCGTACTTTCCCCTCTCGCATTTGGACATTTTTTTAGTGATTGCAAAGGACATTGTCCTGTTCTAGTATCCCGAATTGTACCAGTTGCTTTAAAATCTTTGTCTGATAAATCCGCCAAAAGTTTATAAGACGTAAAAAAATTATCAAAGTATATTTAGTGTTTTTTCGGATTTTCAATACACGATAAAAGTTCCCATACAACTCTTGATCCAAGAGGAATATTACTCCTTTCCGGACTTTTTCCACCGTAAATTTTCATTGCATATGGGTAACCATTATGCGAACAAAGCATCCAAATTTTGAAACCAAATCTTATAGGCTTACCTTTTATGAACATTTTTGCTGAATGATGACCATAGTATGGAACCATAGATTCATCAATGCTTAGTTTTCTGTGAAAGATTCCAAACTGCCGAAAATTTTTTTCAAGTTCTTGATAAAAGGGAGAAATTTTGCCCAATTTATCTCCTGCTTTCAAATCATTTGAATCTATAATATGAAAATATTTCTTTATTTTCCTAAATCGGGCTCTAGACATAACTGAAGCAACTATTGGAACGGACAAATCTTCATAAGTGCTCCAATATAAATCCTCACCAGGAACAGTATGGTAGACACTAAATAAGAGTAAACCAAAAAATTGCCCAATATCTTTTTCGTCTACATCAATATTTTCCCCTTTTTGCATTGTATACAGTTTTGTCATTTCTGATAAATGGGATAAATAATCCATCGGCAAAAATTTGTTGAAAATTTCAGCTGGCGATAAATTTGCTAATTCGGGAAACGATTCGCAAAGCTTCATATTACTTATGGTTTCTAAAGATTTTTTGAAAGATGCATTTTTATTCCAGTTCGGCTTCATATCTTCTTTCTTCTTCATCATATTCTCTTTCTCTTCAAACTTGATTCAGTTTTTGATGTAGAAGGTATAGAAACAATCGTTTCATCATCTGATACATCAACTGATCTATGTGTAAAAACTTCTAATTGTCCGCATACATCTGCAGGCATAATTTTTTGAAATTCATTTTCATTTACATCTTCTTCATCTGTTATAGCACCACTTTCATCAGGAGGCAATTGGCAAATATCTATAACAGAATCAACTGAAGCATCTGAATCTGATAAAGAGTTAAAATATTCAATAGCTTCCTGTACTGTTAAAAATCTTTCACGATTAGCCATATCTATCAAAGAAGCAAAGTAAAAATATCGTTCTAGCTTCACCCTCTATTACTTACAAAATGACCGATGCAAAAAATTCAGAAAGAGAAAAGGAAAAAATAAATAAATAAAAGAACTGTGCGGGTGCTGAACCACGTGATCTATCTCAAAACTCTTACATACGATAAGAAAGTAAAAATTATTGCTAACAAATAGCACCCTTCGCGGGATACTTAGAAAAAGTCATAAACATCCTCAGTCCTGAGCAAAACAGTTGTTTGGACAAAACTCTCACCCCCGCACTAGTGAGGGAAGAAAGCAAGAGAAGGGGGGGAGGGGTGAAAAGGGTGTAAGTGGAATTCGAAAAGCCACTGACCTGCTTTTAAACACAGCAAAAGAGATTCAGTATAATTCTGAGACTCTCAATGTTACAAATTAGGAAAATAGATCAACAGTGCAAATGATCGAATTCTGTATAGTGAATTACGCCAATGTTCCCGAACGGGAACAATAGAATTTGATATCTTATAGCAAACGCATTTTTATTGAAAACTGTTATTTAGCATGCTTATTCTTTAAAATGGACCTTATTTATCATAACTCTGAAATTTCATGAATTTTGCATCTTTTAAAAATTTTATGTGAATTTTTTTAACAATCCTAGTAAAAATTGACAAAAAATGACTTTTTTACGAATTTTTTTAAGTTTAAATAATTATATAACATAAATAGTTTTTAGTCGAAAAAAATAAATGTACTTTTGTTAATAAATAATAATTTTTGTAAGTCTATAGAAGCGAAACTTTTTTTTAAAATGAATTTTAAATTTGATGTTCCCGTTCGGGAGCATTGGCGTTTAAAAGGTTAATGGGTGAATTTCTAAAATAACTGAAATATGTGTTTATCTTTTTTTTAGTAGATTTGTTACCCTGAATTTCACGTTCTTACCTAAACTGGAGAGTTGAAGAAAAGGTAAAACGAAAATTTACGACCTCCCATTTAACCCCCCATTTTACCCGCTTAGTGATTAAATTTCTGAAATCGCCTGAAATACCTGTTTAACTATTATTTACTAGATTTGTTATGCCGAATTTCATGCTCCTACCTACAAGTGCTGCTGAGATATGATGAAAAGACGAAATGACCTATAACTTTCGACCCCATTTACTCCCCCTTATTGGGGAAATTGTCAAAAATCCTTTCTTAGTGGGTGCCTACATTGTGTAAGTAACAGGTCTGGTAAATTTGATTACATTAGGACCAACGGTTGAGGTTCGGCGTTGATTATGAATCAGTCGGAACTTACTCTTTTATAAGTATAGGTATAGCACTTTTCTAAATCTAATCACTTTTCTTTGATAATCTTATACTTGATGTATAGTTGTTAGCGGTTAAATAAAAATAGACGGCTAAATTTGTTCTTGTGAATGATATAAGATGTAAAATTGAGTAAATGTACCTTATAAATGTATCTAAATAATTTTCTATGCGGCTCCAATATTGTTTTCTTTCTGTCAATCAAAATTTACTTCGTTATTTTCGTCCATATATTACTGAGGAACTATCACAATGTCAAAAAAGAGAAATTATATTATTTTTCTCGAAATAATTTTCAAGAAAATCAAGTCTGAAATGCACTAAATTCGTTAAGTATGGTGGGTATTCGAGATCAGTTACAAAATGCTTATCCCAGAAGTGGCGTATACGGATCACAGAGTGCAAGCAGGCGATGTCGTTTTCCGTCCCGTACACTTACTTAGATGAACATCACCTGAATCTTCGAAGCCGTTTTTCCCAATTTCTAACTAAGCGAATTTTAACAGTTGTTCTATGCTGTAATACTAGTACTCACACTCCCTACGTTCGAATGGCTTTGGCAGACAGCCAAATTTCCTTTTTCTTATGGTGTGTTTATATTATTATGGCGTAACCATCTTCCCAGGTCTACGCGGTCTGCGAGGCAGTGATTTTCCAAACTATCATCGTGGTCCTTTGGTTGTTTCTCGCCGATGATTGGTAGCGCCTTATGATTTAACGCCTGGAACACCAACGTTTAGGACAATAACTCTATAATGTAAATTGACCTTAAGTGTATTCGAAGCTAAGTGGCGTTTCTACACTATGCTTCCCATGTGCATGCACATTAGTCTTTTTCTTAGCCTACTTCGTCATTCAAGTCCATTCACAGAACCAACTTATAGTATAATTTTACTCGCAGTAATTTACGTCTTAGTTTGTCAAAGCCAATTTCCACAAATTTCTACCACACTGTAAGAAGCTATAGAAGCAAATAAAGAAATTTTCTATAACTTCGTAAAAGCATTTACATACATATACTTACAATTTTTACATTTTCCATTATTTTTAAAAGCCGTAGGAGATTAACATATTTTTCGTAGCAGTAACAACTGATATATATAATTGAATCAGTGATTGTTGAAAGAAACTATCTCCATATTTTGACATTTCTCATTTTAAGATGTTTTTTCATGTTTATTGACCGTTTCGTTAAGAAAGGAACTCAGTCCGGGTACTAACTATGCTTGTTTGGGCGGGAGGAATTTAAAAGTTGAGTGTTGAGAGGCACTATACCTATGACTTCGTTCCGTTCAAAACTAGGACTTTATTCCTTTCAACAATCATCGATTTAATTAGAGAACAAGTAGTGCATGTCTAAATTTATAAAAAAGGTGAGAGAACAACCACCCTATAGTTTTTAATCGCCAGATTATCGCAGAGAAAAAAAAATTAAAACAACCATTCGATTAGGAATTATGTCTTCTTTGAATTCATGTTAAACAAATAAGCTTATGTAATCATCTCCATATTGAAATTGTAACAAACTTTGAAAATGTCAGTACGGACACTCCATTTTAACATGTTCTTTTTTTGGATTCTTCGGTAAATTGTACCTTCGGAAACCAAAGAGGAAGTGAATAGTTTTGTAATTATGCAGATCTAAAGTTTGGAACTCCTAATGCTAAATCTCTTTTTAATAGTTTTAAAGAAACTGCCATGCGGGTAGTACTTTTGCCATAACTACTTGGCGGATTTACTGTAATTTTGGATTCGTATATTTAAAGATTCTAGAAATCGATTTATGTTTTTAAAAAATTTCATAAGTCACAATTCATACTTTTGTTAATATTAATTTTACAAAATATTCTCTTAAAATGAATATTGACTAATATTATGCTAATTTCTAAAGACTTAAAAAAATGTTCAAATTTTTATTTTCAATTGTATGTACTAGAGTGTCAGTAGAAACTTTGAATACAAAGTATTATAACACTGGCAAAAGATGTGAATTACTATATCAATTTGCTAAACAGCGTACAACCAACAGAGTGAAAAATGTATCCAGACCGGAGATCGAACCCAGATACCCTGGCACCAACACACCAAGTGCTTTACCATTTAAGCCACCTGGAAGAGATCCAGTCTGGCATTTTTGACTTATATACGTTGGAAAGGCTTCAACCTCGCAGCGCAAGATGGAATGTCAAACATGAGCAGACTACACAGTGTGATAGTAATTCACATCCTTTGTCACTGTTATTAAATGTACGCGTAGTTTCAGTTCTGCTGAAAATTTGACTGGCAAAGTATGATGTTATTGAATTAAAAGAATGGCAATAAATCAAATTTTAATAATTATCACGCTTGTAAAAAAATTAAATGCAACAAAATTAAAAGTAATAAGCATGCTGGTTAACATTCATCTTAAACGTAAAATCACTAATACAATTTTATACAATGTGTTTGTACTAATAATTAGAATCAAATAATTATATTCTTTACTTTTAATTAATTCTGGTGCAAGTTTTACAAGAACAAAAATTGTCTTTACACAAAGAGGGGGAAAACTCGGGAAACTTTATGAAAGCAATCTCCGAAATTCAATAATATTTTTTCACGTTGATAAATAAAGAACAAGTTAAAAACATTATTAATATGAACGCCGTAATTGTTTTCAAGGAAGAAATATATAAAAAAATTAATTGATCATGTACAAGTGAAAAAAGGTGACCCATTTTTTTAATCATAAAAATAAATCAAAAAAGATTTACCTCATTTGCTATGCATAGCTCGAAGGTTTGCTTTAGGGTTCTAATAATTTTTTTCTTGAGTATGATTTTTGATAATTAGATTTATGCAGCATATTGTAAAAAATACAGAGGTAAAATATCTTAACAACTTTATACCTTTTATTTGGTATAACATGTCTAATAAATTAAATAACAATAATAATAATAAAATTTCTTTATTAATATTTGCTTATCAATTCAACAACAAAATCAGTCAAATTTTTACAAAAAGAAAAACTTTTAAAGACATATCACAATGAAATTTTAAATTTTATGAAATATTTTAACGATGTTTTTGTATTGTATAAGCATTTAGCTGACAGATTTACTTTTAGGGTAATTAAAAAAATATTTAATGATTTAGTGAGAAAGTTATTTTTGTAGTTTGTATTATTTTCGTAGTTTGTGTTATTTTCGTAGTATTTTCGTTCATTTTATTTTCGTACTTTGTATTACTTGCTAGTACGAGGGTAAGTCATTACGTAAGTCACAAAAGATAATTAAATAATAACTTACAATGATATTCACTTCAAAACTATTTTTATTTCTCAACATATTCTCCACCAAAATTTATGCACTTATATCACCGTTTTATCAATGCCCCAACACCAGCTGCATCAAATTTTTTGGGTTGCTGTCTCAGCCACATTAAGACTTCAAGTTGAACATTTTCATCATGTGAACATCATCTTGCAACTTCTTTAACATCCACTATACAGCTTCGTCTTAGCCCCAAGCGATTTTCATCTGCTTAGTCCGCTAAAAAACCATCTTGGAAGCAAGATGAGGTTCACAGATGATGAAAAGGTTCCAGTTAAAGTCCTAATGGGGACACAGCAACCCTGAGACAGCAACCCAATGAATTATATGCAGCTGGTGTTGGGGCACTGATAAAACGGTGAGACAAGTGCATAAATATTGGTGGAGAATACGTTGAGAAATAAAAATAGTTTTGAAGTGAATATCATTGTAAGTTATTATTTATTTATCTTTTGTGACTTACGTAATGACTTACCCTCGTATAGGCTCCCTTTTTTCTCAAAACATTTGTATTTAGCTTATATTCTTTTAATACATATGGCATGCACTTAATTCATATTCGGAATTAAGACAGGCTCAGCTTAGAAATGAGACGTGCATATACCATATATAAAAGAAATATCATATATTCCGGCGTGTTAAACCCATGTAAAATTTGAGACTGTATATTTGTACTTGCAGATATATTCGTTGTATTACGCGCACCCCCCCCCCCCTCTCTTTCCTATTTGCAAAGAAATCTTCATTAAGATAGGTAGCATAAAACATAATAAAGAACATTGAAAAATATAAAAACTGTACTGTATGATGTAAAGATCATATATATATATGTTATTTTATTAAAAATTTTTAATGCCTTAATATTTTCTAAAAGTTAATATACATCTTTATTTAAATTCTATATATTCTAAATTAAAGTCATAACTATCTCATGTTATATGCTATTTAATCATGTATACGTAATCTTTCATTTATTTCATTAACTGCAAAAAAGTTATTTCCTTTTCAAATTAAAATGCGACGACTGTTATTTTAACATGTACTTTGATTTAATGGGTTCTTTTAACGCCAATCTCAGCTCAGTAAATCTATTAAAGATTACAGATGGTTTATATCTGCGGTGCTTTTTCTATTAAACTTCAATTGCCCTTTGTAACTAAAATGCAAACATTGCACATTTTCCATCTGCTAGTCTCGCACTTCTTCATTAAAATCTATTCACACCCTATATTGCATTTGTGCTGTTCCCATAACAATCCGCAGGGTTGTCCTTCTAAATCATCCCATTTGGATAACGCGCCCCCGTATTGTATGCCTGCCTTGTATCGCCCACGCAAAATTAATATAGCTATCTATTAAACCATCTTAAATTCCGAATGGCGATTAAATTGATACACATGTACATCTGGCGAAATTGATGATGAATGTTGACACACATGTGCGCCGCAATAATTGGTCAGACTTCACTTAGCCATTGTATAGAGAAGTCATATTAGACTTTCATATTAACGACCATCTCCCCTCCAAGATTCTTTGGTCTACTGTCTAATAAAGAAAACCTGCAAGTCTTTCTGGATTTTTATTAAAGTTTGTCGACTGATTTTCTCGAGATTACGGATTATGAGGTATTGCGACACGACGAACACTATACAAAGTTATACTTAAAGTTATGGTCAAACTTTTCAGCATTCATCATATATCTTTGTCGGACAATGTATCTTATTTGCTATTCTTCTCCAGCTAACAACTTCACCATATAAATGATACAAACATTACCGAAGAAAGAGTAAATGCGAAGCAAGAATATATGATACATACAATGTTTTTAAGGTAGCAATCGCAAGTCTTTTGGTCATCATTTCATAACATTTAAACTTTCATTTTTGTATCTGGCGTTTAACGCACACCTATAAATTTAAATGGATTTTCTTGTATCAAAAGTGCGTGTTATACGCCGGAATATACAGTAGATATGTACATGAATACAAAACTTCTAATAGTTTATTTCACTGTCAATATATGTTACAATTTATTGTGTAAAATATCCCATTTTTCAATTATTTAATATTGTCACTTAAAATAAAGCAATTTTTGTAATCATATACCTTAAAAAAATTAAGCTGAATTTTTTGATAAATCAAACATTTTTCTTCTTAATCTCATATACTTTTTATGTTAAAAAATTTATCGATTATAGAACACTTTTAATCACATATATAAAATTACCTTCAAATACATTTATCTTTTCAGAAAACTGTATATTAATCATGTAAACAGCTTCCAAACTCTATTTAATTCGATTTCTTACAAAATATTTCAAAATATTCTTAAAATGTTTTGTGTTGTACCAATGTCCATCTATGTAATAATAGACTATACATGTTTGAAACTAATGTTTAAAACAGTAATGTTTTGATCAATTAAAAATATTTTAATGCTTAGAAACTTTGTTGAACGAGTTTATTAACACATGTTTAGTTTACATCTGAAGTAATGTTTATACCATTATGTTATATGTTATATATTGTTTATGCCGTAGCTTAATTTTCATAATTTCATGACAAAATTTGATTTCTCCTATGAATTACAACTGTTCAACAACATAGTTTTCCATAGCAATTCACGCAATGCTGCTTATACTGTATGCAACTGTTCTTGATTGAGGCTTTAGGCAACCTTCCTTGTTTGAGATTTTTACCTGCGAATCAGGTGTGACTAATAGTTTTGAAGCCACTCACTTAGTATAAGCGCTGTACTTTTTCACAGTAGTTTTTATCTATAATGTTATTCTCAGTGATAGTTTTAAAATTTGACAAAATACAGGTATTTACCGTTTGAAATTCATAAAGAAAACTACCTCTTAGGAAATTGAATGCCAATATTTGTTTTTAAATTTTTAAATAGTTCATTATATTTCAATGTAATTGTAGCTTTAGACTCAAACGACTCTTACATAGAAATATATAAAATATTGCTAAATCTATAAAATATTACTAAATTAATGTAGCTCTCCATGTAGTCCAAACATGTATATACCAACATCTTAATGAATATTACTAGCACTATTATTTAATTTTTTGTGGAACAATTACAATAATTCAATTTGTGCTTACAATATTATTATTAATTTAGAAGATCGTTTATGAGAATCGTAGAATAATCTTTATGGGGTCCTTTAGTCTTTGCAAATTTGGTAGCTTGGAAGGTAACTTTAAATGCGACGTATAAGCGAAAAATGTGTTATAGACGTAATTGAAGAGACTCTAAATGTCATAAACTTATTACCTTGTTAACTTTAAATGACGATGTGGCAACCTATACATATATTAGCACATACTGAGATAAATTGCTCCGGTAGGCTTACTCAGTAAATTGCACTGTAATTCACTCTAGAGTCAGTTTTAGCATGAGCTCTGAAGGTAGCGACTATTTGTGACGAACCCTTATCGCTACTTATTTGTGTTGAAGTCATTAGAACAATTTTCAGTTTAACAAAAACAGAACATTTATTTGATACTTAATAGCAATTTTCAGAAGAGATGACTGGGAAAAATAAATTAAAATAAATTCATGTTTCACTCGACCGAACCTGACGCAAGAAGATTCACTCTAAATACCCAATCTAAACTATTAAAAAATATCCCTCTCTACAAAGACTACTCCAAACTGTCTAAACACAACGTCAATGCAAGATTACTAACATTCGGTACTTGCATTCCCTTAAACACAACATAAAATAATGTCACTAAAAATGTCTATGACTAATGAGACTCCGTGAGTATCAATCCACTTCAGTACAGCTCTACTCTTACCTTTGAAGATAACTCAAATTAGACAACTGTATACGTCCACTAGCCTGAGATCAATTTCTGCAGCTCAGCGAGTCGGAATTCTAAAGAAAGTAGATTAGCAAAAATTTGGTGAGGTGCGCTGCAATCACGATTGTCAGGGATTGAACTGAATTTTGAATACCGCTATTTTCGTATAGCTATATTCACCTATTTTTATTAAGAAAGTTTTAAGATTAGATAAGTCAAAAATGTCTATACCAGTGATGGAACTGTGGTGCATCATTTGGGCGATTGTCACCACTAAAGTAGTATTATTTGACTTAAAAAATCGCAAATAATATGTACTTAAATAAGACGTAGAATACGAATGAAATTTAGCGGTGTGAATCGGTTCTGTGGTGCGCCACTGTTCCATCACTGCTATACGTAAATTATGATATTCAAAATTCATTTGCGGTATTTCACTGGCAACCCTGGATGCAATCATCCTTTTTAGTCAGAGAAAAATCAACAGTTTATAGCAAATAATCATGTGTAATACTAAGGAAATATTTGTAAAGTACAAAACGATTCTCCGATTCCCGAACCTTTTCATAATTTGTTAAAATTAACGAATGAAAGGGAAGCTTTCTTGCCTAAGAGTTAGCTGTCAAAACAACAAGAACTCATTCCACAACTGAGCCACCCATAGAATACTTTTAGTATCGGTTGACAGCTGTGCCACAACTTATTACGTTAGTTTCTGTTCCTTTTATAGACGTATAAATATACCATAAGATATCATTTGAATAACTAACCAGTTTAAGTTTTCCCCATGTGAGTCTCAAGTTAAACACTCTTGCAAAGAATGGAAAAAAAGCAAAGAGTTTTCAAAAACAAGAAATTAACTTAACTTTGGCTAATTAAAAGCAAACACTTTCAGACTAACAACACCTTCAGCCTCTTCCGAGAGTAAAACAAACTCCATTTAAATTTCATGAACAAGAAGTTGGATAAAACAGGATTATACAATAACACAGAATGGTGTTACAATTAATTAAACATACAAATTGAAAAAAAAATAGCTTACTTAAAAAAAAGTAATCGAAACCATATTCCACTTTTAAAATAAACATACGCGTATTAAATAAAATATCTATTAAAATTTAAAAAGTCTATAAATGCAGAAATTAACTTAACTTTGGCTAATTAAAAGCAAACACTTTCAGACTAACAACACCTTCAGCCTCTTCCGAGAGTAAAACAAACTCCATTTAAATTTCATGAACAAGAAGTTGGATAAAACAAGATTATACAATAACACAGAATGGTGTTACAATTAATTAAACATACAAATTGAAAAAAAAAAGCTTACTTAAAAAAAAATAGAAACCATATTCCACTTTTAAAATAAACATAAGCGTATTAAATACAATATCTATTAAAATTTAAAAAGTCTATAAATGCAGTTGCGTTCAATTAACGAAATATGAAATATAAAAACATGCATAACCATTAAAAATTGTTTTCTAAAGTTTTCGATTTATCGGAAACATTTTAAATGCATTCATTAATAAATCTTACATATAATTAAAAACAAGTGGGTAAGTGTTATCGAAGATCGCTCAAAGGGTTTCCTTTAATATTCCTTTCAAAACACTTTATCCTTTCTTTAATAAATTCAAACAAATTTCATTTAGCAACAACAACAAAAAAAAAGTCATGTTTTTTATAAAGCAAAAATTTACCGGTCTATTTTTTCCTTTTTTCGAATATCTAAACCAGCCGGATAGCGGTCCAAGCCCGCTATTATATTCTGTCATAATAATATCCGTCATACGGACTAAATACAATATTTATAAAAAATAATTTCAAAATTAAACAAATTGTACACCTACAAAATGTTAAAATATGCGAATATTTCCATAATCGGATTTTTATCACGATTCAATATGTTTCTCAAACTTATATATTTACTATTCTCTATTATTAAATTCCTACTATTAGCTCGCACTCTCTATATATTTCTTGTTGGAATTTTCAATCGTTAATAAAATATTTTCTATTCATCCATTCAAGTTCAAATAATTTTTTTTAAACTTGTACTGGATGACAATTGATGTTAATACAGTGTTTTCAAATATTAATTCATTAATTAAATTTAATTAATTTATTTTAATTTTTATATGGGAGAAAAAAATGTCTCCCATTGTTTTCATAAATGAAATGAAAGATTTATCTCAAATTAGTGATGCCAACAAAAAATAAAATACCGATACGATGATTATAAAATAAAGTTCAATAAAGATAACGTGGGACATTAATGCTGCACGGATTTATTTTATATATTTATGATTAAAAAGTAAGAACTGACTTTTAAAAAAATTATATTACTTGTTTATATTGATACTCGCTTTGTATTATTCTCAAACATTTAAAAAAATAGTTAAACTTCCTATATGACGTCAGATTTTCTTTTTAATTCTCTAATGACGTGATATTAATCTGCTTTGACCACGTACACATACTCATACCTCATACTCCTGGTATTATTGAGAAATCTTGGACATTTTCCGTTTTATTACGACTATGACGTCAATCAATTTTATTTCATATTTATCTTTTTTTCAATTGGTGAAACGTTTTATTTCATTTTTATTTTTCACGTGAAAATCGTCTGATAGAAAATTAATTATTGTAGAAAGAATTTCATTGTGGATTTTAAATATTTGGCATCTGCTATAACGAAAAATTTTTCAATTTAATAGGAAAAGGCTGTTAGAATTTGGATTTTTTATCTCTATTTATTAAAATAATAAGAATTTTTCAAATTTTAATATTTTGAGCTCTTCACAGCTGCTATTCAGATTTATACACTAAGTTTCAACTCTGTAAGTTACATACTTTTTGAGAATGGCTCTGTGACGGACAGACAACGCAGCGGGAGTAATAGGGTTTCGTGAGATGAACCAAACCCTAAAAATAACCAAAGCTGACAGTTATGCAATAAATACAAATTAACACAAAATGAATATAGCTAATTTATTTTTGTTATAATAACGCTTGTCCTACAAGAATGATTACACGTATAAGGATTTTTCCGTTTAATGAATGCTTTTAAAAGGTTTAAATAAGAAATTATTTAAAGGGTAAATTATTAAATTCAAAATATTCTTTATGCATATCAATTATTCAAATGAATAGATTCTGGAAGAATTCTGCATAGTAGTTGATACAGGAATGTTTTTTAGTAGCATGCAAAATCGCAGATGGTGATATAGAGAAACTTTCGTTAAAGTTTATTATTATTTTCGTTGTAACTGTGAGTAAAGGGAAATATACTACATTCAAGATTTATTCTAACATAAAAGAATCAATGAAATCAACAAATTTAAGGTGATAAATTTGAATGTTTGAATAGCTTTATTGTAAAAGTTTGAAAAGTTTAAAAGTTTGTTTATTAATTTTTTTAAAGCTTCTTAAACTACTTGGCCAAATAACTTCTTGTTTGGTATCATAAGGTTAATTTACTGAAAAAGCCAAATATTATGTCAAACCTAAGTGTTCGTAGTGCTAATATCAGAGTTTGGTACAATTTCAGAATGAAGACGACCCACTTATAACTAAGATTATTCTTTTTAAACATAAATTGAAAAAAAAACATCGAATGGCTACGTCCAATCGTTTCCTAACGAATAGCTACGTCCGAATTTTTTCTGGTGTGACAATTTGGACGTTAGCGTAATGTACATGGTGTTATTTTATAATTTTTTGTGTGATTGAATCTGGATAAACAAATATCTGGTGTTTTAATACAAACAATTGATATAAATAGCTAAATGCTAATTATTTTTCATATAGACAATTTTTCAGTCTTATCACAAATAAAATTTATTTTGCATAATTTTGTGTTCTAAAAATGTTTATTTCTTCCTTTTATATAATGTTTATATTAAACAAGAACGAAAAATCATGCGTCAAGCATAGATTATGTAACACTTTCCAACGCTTCCAAAATAATTTTACAAATCATTACCGTTTAATAAGCTAAAAGATAACATCTAAGTAAACAATTTGGAAAACGCATAACATATTAGAAACATAATTTCAGGAATTTCCAACATATGCAATATTCGGAAAAATATCCGAATACTTTTATTCAGCCCTGTATAGGATCTATAGATTTGTATATATACTACATAGGATGCTAAATTTTAGTTCAGTTACGAAACGCGTAGCACAGTTTAAAATTCTCCTTCTGGAGTTTCTGTCAATAAACGGAAATGTGTTCGCGAACTTTTGTGCTTCCCTGTATAGGATCTACCGAATTTATACACACCACGTAATAAATAAAAAGTGAGTTAATTTTAAAATCGCGTTCAGTAATTTAAAACGCACTTCCAGGAATTATTGTTAATAGCAGTCAGCCTCTTGTAATGCACCTTAGTGATATATATAAATTTCAATGCGTTTAAAATAGCGAAACATTATTTAGATAAACCGCAGACGATTTTTCTCCATAGACGTAATGTAACGGAATTCTTTTAACTGTCCCTGTAAATTAACTATAAGTGCTATGCACACCCTATTCCATTTTAAGCTTCTTCTGATACACCTTAATGATATATATCAATTACAATGTGTTTGCAATTGTGTAACATCATTACAATAAACCGCAAATGATTTTTCCCCATAGACCGTAATGTAACAGAATTCTTTTGAGTGTCCCTGTAAAAAAAAACTATAAGTGCTACACACTTCAGTTGAAATAGGGAACTTGCTATAGATAACGACAATAACATATAAAAATTGCAAGGCAATCCGAGCATATTACCGGGAGTTAGAGCACGGACAGACGGCAGACGGCCAGACGGCAGACGGCCATACGGCCAGACAAACCGAAGTCATAAACACTTTTCAACTAGGTTGGAAAGTGTTAAAAAATAAGACACAAAATGTTTTCAATTATACGTTATATTCAGCAATATGCCGTTTAAAATATTAAGTGCGCCAAAATAAAACGGCCACTGCGGTCATGCCTAAAGAATATTTGAATTACAGTAATATGTAACATTACACCAACGCATAATTAAAATTGATGTTGACGCACAAATACCAGTGCGTCAGAAGTGAGTAGATGACTGACTTCTGTGTAGAATATCATGAGTTGCTTGTCATGAGATAAAATTTTCCAAGGTATTCTGCACTTCCTTATCACACATGTATCGTTTACATTTCAGTGATTTTTAAGAAGCTATTTCAGCCACGCGAAGACACCCGCAAGCTCTCATTAAAAAGAAAAAACTGCAAGGAAAATCGAAAAAGTAAAAAAGTGCCTTTTTAGACATAGACCTCAACTATCCATGCAAAAAAAAAATAATTAACTAATTAATTAAAATATTAAATATATAAATAAAAATAGCGAAATGCAAACGAGATATATTAAAATAACGCTTTCATATGTTTAAGATATCTTAAACATATGAAAGCGTTTTTTTAATATATCGCGTTCGCATTTCGATATTTTTATTTATATATTTATTATTTTAAGTAATTAGTTAATTATTATTATTTTTTGCATGGATAGTTGAGGTCTATGTCTAAAAAGGCACTTTTTTACTTTTTCGATTTTCCTTGCAGTTTTTTTTAATGAGGACACTTTTATTTTCGAAACTGGTTCCGAAAGTATACATTTATATATACTTTAATAGAAATTGTTAGAAAGTTGACTGATACGTTTTTTGAAAGAGTGGTACTCTACGGATGGTTGAGTTTCTGGAGTGACGGTGTCCGTTTCTGATGACACGTGGTTTTTTGTTATGAGCTCTGTAGTTATGTACTCTGAGCTCATGTTAGTATTACTGGAAAAACCTAGATTGGACAAGTGTAAGTAAGGATAGAGAGAATGCATGCATTATACAGAAGTACTTTTTAATAGAAGTTGCGTTTCTTTTGGGAAGTGCTGCGATAAATTTAGAAATGTATGTGACATTAACGTTCTGTTTATTACAGGTAAGCCTCCTAATTTCACCTTCGTACCCTGTTGAAATTTTACTCAACGTCGATAAAAACATTTCACACCAGAATTTGTTTTTGATAATGATTTAACATATTTATTTAAAGTAGATCTCTGTAGTATTTATTAAACTTACTTTATGAAAAAAAATCTGGTTAGAATCGAATTAAATAAATTATAGATGGTGGCCGATTCGACCCATTCAGAGTAGGAAGGTTAATTGAACAAATCACAAGAAAAATATGTTTAAATAACATCGTAAAAGAAAAGTGGTGGCAGTAATTTTTTATTAGTGCAGTAAAACAAGCTGATGTATTATAAAAACATTTTAAAGTTCTGTAAATGTTTCTGAACTAAATGTTTCTAAAAGTATTTCTCTAACAAATTTAATCGAGTATTGAGAGGTGTTTGCAGAAACATTGTGTGTTTAAAGAGGATGCTATATTTTATATCACAATACAGTATAATTATCAAATAATATTCAAATTTATAACAACATCAAAAAATATTTTTCATACTGCAGAAAAAATTAAACGTTTTTAGAAGCCAGTAAAAATGTAATATAAAGACGAAACAAAATCTAAATTTATTTTTCATGTACTGTGATCAATAGAATACATACTAGAAAAAAATTAATACGTAAAGAAAAAGTTTTATCACTCTTCTGTAAAAACTAACATACAACTAAATATTTTTCTCTCCAAAAGAATTAAACGACATTTCGTACTTGTAATCACTAATCAATATTATGAAACTATAAATAAATAAAGGAATTGTTTATGATTTCATTCAAATTAATGCAAATTAATAAATAATTCAACGTTTTTTTCCCTTAACATTTAAAACTTTTAAACGATAAAAAAATCCAGATAAGGCGTGATAATTCGCAATGAACTGAATCGTAGTCATTTATTAAAAGCATGTATCTTTTTTTTCAAATCGTTATCTTTTTCGTTTAAATTTTCATTTAGCAGAATTGAAACGTTTTCCGGGGCAAAAACCTCTTTTGCGTAAACTATACATACAAAAAAGAAGAAAGCAAATGCATTC
The DNA here is from genome assembly GCA_963931845.1 of Maratus michaelseni. Taxonomy (NCBI): domain Eukaryota; kingdom Metazoa; phylum Arthropoda; class Arachnida; order Araneae; family Salticidae; genus Maratus; species Maratus michaelseni. The sequence goes on along the minus strand of OZ007594.1, from coordinate 282,311,165 downwards.
CGTCTAGACGTTGAGACCTGATAAATGTCGGGAAAGGGGTAGAGGGAAGTAAATTCTGGGCGGCGGGCAAACGTTAAACGAAACTCCGGAGAAGGTCACGGTCACTGAATTTGTCTATGTTGTATTAAGTTTTTTTTCATGTTTATTGTTATGTAAAGGATTTGTTCAAACTTTTCTAAGTCATTGTTAATACTACTAAGCTAAAATCTGGCAGAAAGATCCGTTTGGTATTATAAATTATTTTTATAGCTATTGTTTTCATAGGCTATTAACAGATTATTTAACACGAAATAACAAGTATGCCCAGACGTAGATTATGAAACACTTTCCAATATCAGAATATTATAACGAAATTTATATTTTTTCATACAATATGTAATAAGATATCTAAATAATTAATGTAAGAAACACATAACGCAGTAAAAGTTCATTTTCAGCAATTGCTGTCCTTAGCGGGCAATGTGTGCGAATTTGTTAGTACATCCCTGTTTATGTTTTTATAGGCTATTAACAGATTAATTAACAAGAAATAACAAATATGCACGGACGTAGATTATGAAACACTTTCCAATACTATCAGAATACTATTCAGAAATTTGTATTTTTTCAAACAATATGTAATAAGATGTCTAAATAATTAATTTAAGAAACACATAACGCAGTAAAAGTTTATTTTCAGCAATTGCTGTCCTTAGCGGGAAATGTGTGCGAATTCGTTAGTACATCCCTGTTTATGTTTTTATAGGTATTAACAGATTAATTAAAAAAAATAACAAATATGCACGGACGTAGATTATGAAACACTTTCCATTATCAGAATATTATTAAGAAATTTGTATTTTTTCAAACAATATGTAATAAGATATCTAAATAATTTAAGAAACACATAACGCAGTAAAAGTTCATTTTCAGCAATTGCTGTCCTTAGCTGGAAATGTGTGCGAATTCTTTGGTACATCCCTGTTTAGGCTATTAACTCTCGTCACCTGATCAAGGTTCTAAATTACGAGACCAATTCCTTTCTCTTTTCTTTTTTTTTTAAATTTAAATTTCTATTTTAAACCTGCCATTTCAGCGAGGTTGGATGGATGCCGTGAGCTGTCAAGTAGAGAAACTGTAGCAAACCACTAGAGAACACTACAGACAAGATGTAATGCATAGCGGAAACACAAATATTTAAACTGAATTATATAAACCTGTCTATATTAGCAACCATAGTCAGTGTGAATATGGCCCGAAAGCAAGCCCCTTTCCTTATTCGACAACATACCCAGATACCCATAATTAATAACAAACTAGAACCGGCCAACACAGTATCAAAGTAACTCTCACGAAATACCGTTGCAGCCAAGGACACCCAAGAAGCTAATCAGGTGGATCTCCGTTATGAGGAGATTAGGCGAATTTCGCCCCGCGGCCAGGTATACAAACTCGTTAAGCTGGGCATAATGCCCGGCAGGTAGGGGCCTGGTCTGCGGTTTAATAATAATAATAATATAGGCTATTAACAGATTAATTAACAAGAAATAACAAATATGCACGAACGTAGATTACGAAACACTTTCCAATACTATCAAAATATTATTAAGAAATTTGTATTTTTTCAAACAATATGTAATAAGATATCTAAAGAATTAATGTAAGAAACACATAACGCAGTAAAAGTTCATTTTCAGCAATTGCTGTCCTTAGCTGGAAATGTGTGCGAATTCTTTGGTACATCCCTGTTTATGTTTTTATAGGCTATTAACAGATTCATTAACAAGAAATAACAAATATGCACGGACGTAGATTATGACACACTTTCCAATACTATCAGGATATTATTAAGAAATTTGTATTTTTTCAAACAATATGTAATAAGATATCTAAATAATTAATTTAAGAAACACATAACGCAGTAAAAGTTCAGTTTCAGCAATTGCTGTCCTTAGCTGGAAATGTTTGTGAATTCTTTAGTGCATCCCTGTTTATGTTTTTATAGGCTATATTAACAGATTAATTAACAAGAAATAACAAATATGCACGGACGTAAGAATCCTTCTGTGTGTCTCTATGAATACTTGTTGTCGTACACCTCAGTGATGCATATCAATTTAATTATGTTTAAAGTAGTGTAATATAATTGAAATACTCTAAGAACAACTTTTCTCCACATATGATAACGTAATGTAATTATCTTGAGATCCTCGGTAAATGAGTTATAAAAGCTACTCGCTCTATACTCTATTAAAAGCATGTAGTAGTCCACCTCGGTGATGCATATGAATTTTATGATGTTTGAAGTAGGGTAACATCACTAAACTGCACTGCAAGAAATTTTTCCCCTAGATGAAAATTCGACGGAATTCTTTTGTGTGTCCCTGAAACGAACTATAATGAACTATAAACGAAATATAAACGAACTATAAACAAACTATAACTATACTACACATACTTCATTTTAAATAGCTAACATGTTATAGTAAATCTCAATAACATTTAAAAATTACAGGGCAATCCGAGGATATTTTCGAGAGTTAGAGCACGGACAGACAAACACTCAAAGTCATAAACACTTTTCTACTATGTTGGAAAATGTTAAAAATTAGAAAGCGGTCATTTGCTACCATTTTTAGTGAATTAATAATTAATATTTCCGATAGTTCAAAAATATTATTATAAAAGTTATAAGACACTTTGATTATGGAAAATTTCTGAAAACATTTGTGTAGTCGCTATGAATTTCATTTGGTGAAAAGTGTTGTTGTATGTATTGCAAGTTGTGGTATATAAATAGTATGTACGCATGTTATAAGTATTAAAAATTGATTTAAGTATGTATGTATGTATGTTGAGTAAGCATGTATGTAAAAAAAATTGCTAGGGGAAGAGGACTAAACTTCTCTTCCCTAGCAAGCTTTCTCTTGGTCCCTCTTCAACTCTCACATTTTTTTGGTTAAATAAATTCATACTATAACTTTAAATATTTTAAAACTTTTATTGCAAGCACTTTAAAAATGTCATAATATAGAAGTGCATGAAAAGATGCCCAAAACGTATTAAGAAAACATTTTAGGTGTAGTGTTTTTATTATTCATTACAAGCATATTTTAAACATTCAGAACTAGTAACTTTTTCTACTCCCAAAAGATATTTAGTACTAAAAATATAGGTACTAAATTTATCTAAGGTAAGAACTAACCAGATCTTTCAATAAGAACTGAAAAATTTGTGAATTAAATTATTTGAATTACAAGTTATTTGCTTAAATCCATCAAATCTTCAATTCATAAAACACATATTTTTAACATATAAATAACAATGTACCTGTGACAACTTTTTAAAATTGAAGAAATTTTAGTTATTTTCAATTTAACATTTTTATATAATTTGTAGATTAAATCCCTTGAAAGATAAGAGTACGCAAGCTCTACTTCTATCTAAATTTATTCTGCATTAAAATGGAAGTAAAAATGCGCGTGTGTAGGGGGAGGGGTGGGGATTTAGACCACTAAAATATTTTAAACCTCCCTCTGATTTCGCTGTCTGGTTACGGATCTGAGTAAACGTGTTTATGGTCTGAGCAAGAATTTAATATAGACATAATTATTAGCAGTAGATAAATATAAACATATATTTGAAACGATAATGGAAAAGTTTTTGTTATCTATTATAACGTATTACGATGAATAAAGGAAACTAAATATTTGCTTATCAATTAATTGTTTGTTCTTTTTCTAGGTAAGTCAAGAACTACTTACCCTTTATTATTAATCAAGAGTTCCCTTGGATAAATCGTTGTTACGTCCACTCTTGCTATAAAATGGGATTACTTATATGGATTTAAGGAGTTCGTAATTTAAGGGTAAGTCATTTATTTTCTTATTTTATCTAATCATCATTTGTCCAAAAAAATTCTAATTTTAGATTTAAGAAAAATAACAACACCAAAATGTTTCACGTTTCTTCATTTTGCGTATTTTTCATTATTTGCTATATTTTGCTGAACCAATATATGTTCAATATATCAATATAAATAAAACTAGTCAGAAATTGTTGAATGAGCCTGAAATGAAAGCATGAGTTTAAAAATTGGTGAACGGAATAATTCAATGTACAAGCGATTTATGTGGATATTAAATCTGTGTTATGCAAATGCAAATACCACACGCTTGGGGATTGCTAGATGGGAATGTAAGAGACAATTCCGTCCCCACTCCCTTTTCCTGTAACTATGAAATATGTATGATACTTCATAGGATCCAACACATTGTTCTTAGGTTATTCTGCGTTTTCGCTATAAGAGATTTTTTGGTTTTCGTCGTTGTATTGCTTTTCTGTAGATTGTGTTTTTAGGTAAATGGATAATTGAATTCACGAGGTACAATTTCTGTGATCAATAGCAATTGGATTATTTTTCTTGCCATAATTATAAATAAGTGCGTAAGTATGGTGTAATGGCATTATAAGGAATTCCTATTTTTATGCTATATTTTAAGGGCCTGTGACATAATTCATGAATGACCCACCTACACCAGATAAATTAGAGGATTTCTGCCTGTCATGGCAACAATGTTTTATTTTGTCGAAATGCGGATGTGGCATGACAATTAAAAAATATATAGAAATGGTAGTACAAAATCAATACGAATTAGGTTAAACATGAATCGCGTCTGCAAACGCGAAAAACTTATGAACATTGTTTTACATACGTTTATTGCAAGAATGAAAACTGATGTCTACAGAAAATATTTGTCGTTTTCTGATTCCTTAAAGTATTCTTCAAGACTTTCTATAGTAGGGATTATCAAACTTCTCAAGCTGACCCCTATAGCAATTACATGTACCTGGCGTACCATCGGTTTTTCAATTTACTTTTAATAATAATAAAATATATGCAAACAAAGAAAACAATGACTATATACAAATGAACATAACTTTTATTTTACTTTAATGTAAACCATACAGGTAGCAAGTTTTCTAATATACGGGTAAGCTTTGTTACCCTTGTATATTTCTTGAAAACTTCGTGCAAGTTTGTGTGTACAGTTATGCGTATCGACAATATATGTGTTTTATATGTAATTTTTAAAACAGACAATTGTTCAAAGAAATAAAATCGTTCACTTGTATAGCTGCGCCGCCCCGTATGTTGATTTTCGACAGAGACTCATCGCATAACCAATGAAACGTCTTCGCGTGTCCCACTATGAGAAATACTGGTGAGCGGTAATCTGCAAATTATGCAGGAGTCCTCGAATATCATGCGTTTCATCAGGTGTAATTCAACTCAAACATTGTCTGTCTTCACGGTTTGTTGAAGAATGAAATCGTATCCATTATTTTCGACATAAAATCACAGGTGACACATCTGAGGAGTACGTGTGTGCTCCAATACTTTGTTATCCCTATCGATTGAGTTGCTGCTATCCTGTGCAAACGTTGAGGCTGAACTGATCTTTTCATTTGCTTCGTGCGATAACTCTGCATCATACTATGGTTAATCACTATGTACTAAAAGTATCCTAAACTGAGCTGAAATTCTAATTTTTTATTAAAACATATATATATATATATATATTAATTCCCCATTTTTAAAGGATTTTTCTTTAAAATTGCCTCGATTGTTTACATTTTCATCATTTTGCCTCAACGGTTACAGATTTTATCAAATAAAAAATTGTACTTTGGTTCAATTACGAAAGAAATGGAGGCCAATTTAAAATTGCGCTGAATAGTAGAAAACAAGCTTTCAGGCTCGTGAATTTAGTGTTTGCGTTGCAATCGTATAATTTACACGTAATAAAAACAGAGATACCGAAGTTTAAAGGCCACCCCCACTCAAAAAAAAAAGTGCAACTTATATTTATTTTTGGAAAAATACCACTGATTTTCTGATTAACGTTTATAAATCGACAGTGCATATCAGAATAACTGTCGAAGTAGCATTATGATCAACATGTCAATAATATATGAAATTTTAAATAAATACCTGTGCCTGTTTGGTACTTTTCATATAACTTGCTTTTCTATGAATTGAAACATAATTGTATTAAGCGGACCTTGTCTGTCATTTATTTTGATAACTTTAAAATTCGGCCAATAAACATTTCCATGATGGCGGCGCAATTATCTTTACAGATTTTTAAAGATTGCAGAAAAAAAATATTGGATCGGATCTCAACAAAAAATGCATATGTAATTAAAAGTAAAAAATTAAATAAAAATTTATAGACTTATAGCGTAATATAGTTACGCATAAAATATGACGTTCATTACGCTATTCATTCAAAACTAACAAGAAATAAATTTCTGCTTTGAATATTACTTAAATAACACAATTTAATTTTTTATAAGCTGTGGCAATGATGGAATTTAGAAACACGTTTTGATGTGTGACCATAAAAAATTTCGTAGCATATTTTCTTTTCTTTTTTCTTTTAAGACTGATTCATACAATGTTATTTACTATACTTTAATAGAAAACTAATACTCATTTTGTAAAAGTGATAAATGAAAAACAGAAAAGCGTAATGAAGAAAATCCATTATTTTTATTGTTTGGGCAGTGCAGTATATACATTTTTTAATTTAATTATAAGTTTGTTTAAACCTTTGCGGGCTGTCAGCTTGTAAAGTAACCAGGACACAAAATTTTACGATAACAATGAATTATTTAAAGCAACACTAAGGGCAGATGGCAGTGGAATTGACAGTTTCAACTAACGCTGATCAAAATACTAAAATACTGGTAGGGGGAATCCTTTCCTCAAGAAACTCACTAAATTCAAACTCTAGCTCAAAACAAAATATCTACGCTGATTGTTTGCCGTAAATTAAGAAAATATCACTTTAGCTCGCTACAAAATGTCACTAGAAACTCTGTAATAGCACTATAAAACATCACATTCAGTACTGCAATATCACTATCAAGGAAACCCTGTGCATACCAATATTTTTTTTTTTTAAATACCAAACTTTAACCGCTTATCACGCTGACAAACTCACAGTCAAAGACAGCTCCAAAGACAGTTCACTGGAAAACTTTTTTTTGCTACACAGCACGGGGGTACTCTCTGTTTAAAACCAGGAATCAGTGAAAATCTTGATTAAATTACTACTTTGACCAAGATGCATCTAATTCACTGAATCTAACCACCGTATACAAGCAGCTAAACAACCACACGTACCTAATTATCATATTATTGCACGAAATAACCGTGAAAATCAGATTTCCGGAGATTCAGACACACTTTGCGAAATTTAAATAGATGACATAATAGGTAGCTCATTCACGTACAAATGTTAGAACTCAAGAAAATGCGATCGCAGGCAACATCTCAAAAACTAATCTGACTAGAGCGTACCTTTATACAGCAGTAGTTAGCACTGCTACAAGTTATGTAACCGTTTCTTTTTAGTATTCTCAGCAAGATTAATTTTGCCGTTTATAAATAATTATCGGCATATTACTAATAGTTTATAGTAAGTATTGTGCCGTAAAATTAACTTTAAATATTATTTTAAGTTAAAGAGTTTTAAAAAGTGTCCATAGTATTCAGAAAATTTTGAAAGCTGAACAAAATAATACACTTTTATATAAAACTGAAGATCCTGTTGAAAAACTAAGAAAAATGAATGAATTCATTCATATTATCGTGTAAAGATATGTCATCAATCTGTATTCGCTAATTTTAAAGTTTTAAAAATATATATTCTGAACTATAGCAATGAAAATAATTCTCACTTTTGTATTTTAAATACGATATTTTTAATAATTATACCTCTATACTATATCAATTATTTTATTGATAGTTAAAAACCTAACGTTTAAAAATGATATATCAGAAATGAGCTGTATTCATATTAAGTGAATAATTCAAATTTACTCGACGTTTCATTGCACTCTGCGCTAATAATACGCTTATACTTCATTAAAGTATGTATGATATATTTATCGAAGTTCTAATTTAACATACCGGAGGCTAGTATGTGATCAAATTTTCAAAATAGCTAAGTTTTAATTGCACTACATATTTAATCACAGCCTAAATGGAATTTATAAAGTATATTTACATATATTTGATTAAGTAATATTTTCTTCGTGAAAACATTATATAAATCAATACACTTCTTTAGTAATAAAGTATATAACAGCAACATATTAAACTTATCTCAAGGAAAATAATTACTTCCGTTAATATTGTTATTATTAACAGAAAGTTTAACAGTATTACACAGTATTTCAAAAGTAAAATATAAATCACTGCAGTCCTTTTGCACATGACAAGTTATTTAAAAATGATTTATTGAATCCATTTAACAGAAATTGATAACTTATATCAGATGTTACTGAAGTTATACACGGTTATTTTATTTCGACCATAAGCATTAATTTACCAAATCGTCTCACCGGAAATAAATAACTTTGGTTACTAATATTAGTAACAATAAAGAATTTGAATTCTAATAAATCATTGAAGTTTTCTTAATTACCCACACTGAAAAGAAAGTATCATGATTAGTTACTAATTCATTTACTTAATTTTATACATATCTAGATCAAAACTGTTTCAATAATTTGTTAAACGGTAGCCTATAAGAGACACTAGGTACAGTCCATTTTAACAACAAAAAGAAATAAAGTCATTGAAATTTCAGTAAATTGAAAAACAAAAAAGATAAATAAGGATAAATATACGTTATTAAAATCTTTTAAATCGTCGTTTAACACATTTAAAACAATTTAAAAATAAATTAATCCTTAAATAGTGTTTCAAATGTATAGAAACGACTAATTTTACTGTCTATGAAATATGTATTAAAGTAGATTTATTACTATTAATAAATATTCTTCAAATCACAAAACTATTGAGGTTCAATTTTTTCGTTTCGATTGAAGTCAACTAAATGGTTTAGGCTGGCTATTCTTAAACTTTATTGTTACTAGATCCACCTAATATATAACTAGTATATAAGATGCTAGATTAACTTTTGACATAATTATTCAAATTGGTAAAGAAATCATATGTGATGTAATCTTCCCCGGGTTCGAATTCTGACCCGGACTTTTTCGATCAGTCGGGAAGATTACATCTCATATATAAGATAGGTATTATCTATTTAATGTTATGCAATAGCAAGATACCATATCTACATTTACCTATAGATATTTATTTAGACATATTTACAAAATGTGGTAAAAGGGACGCATCATAAGACAGTCAACACTACATAAAATCCTATCTGAACTGGCACTGACAGACTCGCAGACAAATAGGCCTTACAAATGGTTCTGTTACCGCTATATCTGGATACAAATGAATAGTAAGTAATTCATTGGATATGACAATAGGTAAGGTAGGTAAGAAGTTTGGCACAAAGCATACGCACGAGAAGAGTAATTGATAATACTAATGTGAAAGTGGAGTTACATTAAACATTTACGAAGTACAAAAATACGTTTATTAATGAAAGTTGTAGAACAAATACAATTGAAAAGCCGGTGCGATTTATATTGCATTGTTTTGAACAAAGGACAGAGTTTGTTTCAAGATTAAAACTTCTTTGATTTTAGTCCCCTGTTACTGTCTACACGAAATTTAACTAAACTTTACTGACTATTCACATAGTTATTTATCTACAACTTTTCACGATAGTTTACTTATATTCATATTATTTTTAATATATTATTACAACAGATAAATTTAACCACTGTTGAAGATTTGACTGGTCGTTTCCGCGAACTACTAAAGCACAGACCGTGCTCTATAGTTTGAAAACGCTGATATAGACCACTAAATTGTTATTCCACAAAAGAAAAGATCGTAGATGTAAAATAATATTACTTACAATATTAATTGTATTAGATATAGTTTTTAAGTTTAATATAGTAGAAATAGAAACAAAGTGAAACATATGATGTAGAATGAGTAAATTTAAAAACATTTTGATATACAAGTTATAAAAGACTAAATTTGTAATAAAATTTCATTCTTAATTCATCAAAATGTATTATTAAAGTAAAGAAGTAATTAATAAAAATCATTGCACAGCTTTACCTTTAAAAAAAAAAGGTATGCATCCTTAAAACTATCTTACAAAACGTAATCAAAAGAATTTTAGAAATTCAAATTTTCTGGCAATTCTAAAGCCATTTTCAGTATTAAAATTTCATCTAATGAAATAAAACTGCTTACTTTTTAAAAAATGTCTCAGGTCATAAGAAAATTTATACATGCAGTTTATTTTAAAAATATAGATTAGTTCACATCTTCAAGGCGGCAAGGCCTATAAGTTTAAATCTAGCAAAACGACGTAATTAAATATTCCCCCTTCAAAAAAAAAAAAAAAAAAAAAAAAACAATCCATAGTATTCTAAAAATAAAACAAGAAATATTAGTCTGGAACTCAGAGAAAATTATCATTTAATTTTTTTTTTACAAAACATATATAACTAAACTGTTAATATAATATATTGTTATACTAGCTGATCCGTACAGCCCGAGTCTCGTAAAAATAACCCTAAATATATCTAAATTCAGTGTTAAATGATTTTATATATTTAAACGAAGTTTTTACAAACGATCCTAATGCTGGGGGACCCACTGCTTTCGGCAGCGTACCCCCTTGAATTTGCATGATTTTATATTTCGAAATGAAAATCTATCCAAACGAAGTGATAGATGTTGGCTTCGCTGCCATCAGCAGCGTACAACGGGAGTAGCACACACGCTCCGGTCTGTTTTGATTTTATATTTTTAAACGAAAAACTAGCGTAGGGCGGGACGTGATAATAACCTTAAATATACCTAAAATCTGTGTTGAATGAATTTATACATTTAAACGAAAATTTTTCCAAACAAACGTGATATTGAGGGCCCAAATGCCTTCGGCAGCATACACTCTCGATTTTGCATGATTTTCTATTTTTAAATGAAAATCTATCCAAACGAACTGTTCTTTATAGTGATTGCCGATTTAATTTCTGACATTTAGATGTATTATTCTTTCAATTCTGACCAAAATCTTCTGATATATCAAAAATAATATAGAATGCCTTTTCTCCTCTGTTCAAGTTTTAAATGAATCTAGCAAAAATCCGCATAAAGTAGCTTTCCCATCATAAGTGTTTTAAATGTAGTACAGAAATTACGCTTTCTCGCTGAAATGTATCTGAAACCATAATAACAAACGAAAATAATTACTATTTCGCTAATAAATTTTCATGATGTTCTCAATGTGAAAAAAAAAAAACGTTTTGATAATTTCAGAGAAAATAGTAATTTTTCCTTTTTTTAACCAGAAATTGTATAATAGACGACTGATAATATATTTTTACTACTCTTAGAAAACATCTTTTAACAATAAATAACCACAGAAAGAAAAAAAATAAAATGAAAAGATAAGTGCCCAGTTAAACTGATGACATTGAGCTTACAGGCTATTCACAATAATTAAGGATTAGCCCCCGTTTACCCCCTTTATACTTAACCAATGAACATCGAAATTTAATCGGGGTAGCACCTTGTCATAATGAACCTATATATAAAATTTCAAGCAAATCGGATATTTCTGCATGAAAAACCCATTTATCTAAATTAAGGGAGGGTTAGCCCCCGTCCCCCCCCTTTATACTTAGCCAATCAACTCTCCAAACTAATACGGGCTTTATCACAATAAACCTATATACAAAATTTGAAGCAAATCGACTAATTCTGCATGAAAAACCCATTTAGCTAAATTAAGGAGGCGATTTGCCCTCCCTCCCTTTATACTTAACTAATGAACCCTCAAAACTAATCAGGGAAGCGCCTTATCAGAATGAACCTATATACAAAATTTGAAGCAAATCGGATATTTCTATCAAGAGTTATCGCGTTATGTACATACATACATACGTACATACGTACATACATACAAACAGATATTGTGGCAGCTCTCAGGCTTTGATAGCCTGTGAGCTAAAAAACAATCCGCATTCATAAAATTAGTTTTTTGAAACACTAAGAAAGTCTCGTTTCTTTTATCGAAATTCACATAATTTGATATTTGCTGATGATAAAATATCATTTTTTACATGGGATTTTTCGCTAAAAAATAAAATTGTTCTATATTTATACAAATCTCTCTGTTTGCATACAAAAGGTTTTCCCAATGCTTAAAATATTCACAGAACACACGTTTTTTGATGAAATGTAAATAAAACCGCAATAACAAACGAAAATAATAGGTACTCCATCGCTTATAAATAAATTATACCTTTCGTAAAGTTTATATAAGAAAAAAAGAAACCTTTATACGAAATTTAATCTTATAATTTTTTGTTAAGAGAACAGGATATAGAAGATTATTAATATAATTTATTTAAATTTTTTATTGTTCTTGCATGGTAACCATTAAACATAAAATACTGCACTATTAATATAAAAAAAATAGTACATGCATTCATAAAATTTACCTCTGAAACACAATACATTTCTCATTTTCTTTTCCAAAATTTAAATAATCTGATAGTTCCACACAATAAAACCATTTTCGACGTTCAGCTTTAGATATAAAATATCTAAATGATCTGTTTTAAAATAAATCTCTCAACTATGCATATAAAGAGAGCTTTTCTCGATATATAATGTATTAAATATGCTAGAGAAAGCATGCTTTCTTTATGAAATGCATATAAAAACACGATAACAAATAAAAATAATATTTACTCTATGGTTTATAAATAAATTTTACTTTCCGTAGTGTTCTAAAAACGAAGCAAGAAATCTTCGTAGGAAATTTAATCCTTTAAAATCCGTTTACCAGATTATATGTAGAAGATTATTAATTTAAATATTTCATGATTCTTGGAAAAAAAACATTAAATGAAAACTATTGCACTAATAATAAAAAGGATTGAGCATTCGTTATATTCGCTTCTAGAAAACAATGAAATTCTCATTTCCTTTTCCGAAATTGAAATAATGAGATAGTTCCAGATGATAAAACCATTTTCAGGATTGAAGCTTCAGAAATAAAACAAAACTGTTCTATTTTTAACTGAATCTCTCAACTGTGAACATAAAAAAGATTTCCCAGCATTTATGTTTAAAATGTGCTACAAAAAACACGTTTTCCTAAGTAAATACAAATGAGACCACAATAAAAAGTCCTTGTACCGGGACGAAAAGGTAGCTTTCCTATATCTTCGTTTTTAAATTTTAGTTAATGTTACACAAAAACAGCAAGTTAATTTGCAAAGAAACGTTTACAAAAGATTCGTTAATACTGAATTTGAATAAGAAATTCGCCAATTATTAAGCAATAGCCAAATTGGCTTCATTTATGAAGACTTATTTTGGTCGCCAAATTTGGTGATATTTCGCCAAATGTCGCCAATTTTGGCGAGAATTTGGCGCTAACGGATATGAATATATAGTTTTATGCGTATGATTGGGAAAATTATTACACCAATGAAAGAAAGTAATTTGCGAGTATTCGCGTTAATGTGCTGTTTTGTTTCAAAATGTCAGCCACCTTAGAATTTCAAACTGCTCTATCTCAGCCATTTTTTAAGATAGAGGTAAACCAAAAAATGCTCTGGAATCCTTGTATCAAGGACTAACACGAATAAATTTGAAATTTTAACTTTTTTGTATATTTATTTTAGTTTTAAATGTTAAAATGGCCGCCATCTTGAAACAAAATGGCGGACCAAGCTGACCAACGAACTCGGTCGAGACATTGGTGAGCTTAATACACACAATTAGTTTCATCAAAATTGATTTATAAATATCGTATAACATAGGTCAAATATATATATATATATATATATATCTATATATATATGTTACATTCCTGTCGAAAATTGGCACATTATAGACGATCGCTATTGCTATCGACTTGAACGTTCTTTCCACCAGACAATCGGAACATCTGAGTCCGAAACCACTAAAATTACCTGATAATCATATCGAGGTAGCCGCAGTCGAGATCGTTGAAATGTAGTTGACACCCGGACAGGGCATCACTTCGAGTCGCTCACCATGAAGACAAATCTCGAAGTATATCACATCGGAAATCGTAGTGTATTAGCAGTCGTAAAAATTGAGCAGAGGCAGTGAAATCCAGAAGAAATTTCCCAAAAACATTAAAAAGAAGACTTAATAACTTAATAGATGAGCAGTGGCTTTATTGTGATCACAGAGATGAAAGCAACTCCACCAACTTTCGCTTCATTAAAAACTGAACACATTTGAAGATCTTGAAGAATTAGCAGAGCTTGAAGAACATATTACCGATGCATTAGTGTAGACTCCCCAGTGACGGCAATTAGATGACAACCACTAATTCGTGTAAAATCTCTCTCCGAAGCCAGTGTAACCGTATAAATACTTCAAAATTTGGCCCAAAGGTACAAAACGCGCGAACAAGCTGGTCCACTCGCATCCATGTTCGGAGGGCGCTAGGGGGATAAAGAAGGCGGAGCTTTCTCGCTAATGGATGAACAAAATGAGGCCACGAAGACGTGTCTCTGACGTATGATTAAAACTCTTTAACAGAAGCGGCAAATTAAAAAGGTAAAAAGGCCTTTGGGCGCGAAAACCGCTTGGAATCATGGGATGCCGAATGAATTAAATAGAAATAAAAATGGTATTATAAAAGTTCCAAAGAATAAAAATTAAATGTCTCAAAAGAAGAAATTAGGCAGGTGCGTTTAGAGGCAGTGTTGCAATTTAAGAGAATAAGGTTTTAATAAATACGTGTAGCTTTTAACAGATTAAGATTTTTAGAATGATAAATAACAGAATATTTTGATTAAGTTATGGAATAAAATACAAAATAGATTTAAGAGATATTTTAAAAAGAGAGGGAAAAAAGAATTGAAGAATTTGGAATAATTTAACTAAAGAAATAGGGCGAAATTTTTTTATTATTACATATATATATATATATATATATATATATGGATATATCTATATATATATAAATAAACATTTGAACGGAGGGTGGTTTTGGGGTCTGGGGGTCATGATCGGTGAAAATATATCGAAATTTTCCGGAACTGCTTTCCTCCGAACGGCTGCAATAGGTAGCTTTATACTTTTTTGTATTGAAAGCTACCTAAAAGTAGTTTTTTTTACCCCTGGGCCTGCTCTATAGCACGTCAGGGACCATGGTCGAAAAAATAGATTTGGACACTCTAGTCTAGGCTAATAGTCCTAGGGATTATAGCGCCTCAGAGGTTAGCTTAGATTTCGGTCAAAATAATTTTGCGTGGTTATTTAAAAAATTCTTGCATAATTTTTAGAATACTATGAAAGTTAAAAATTATATATTAGCGAAAAAGTTGCTATTATTGTCGTTTTTTAGGTAGCTTTCAATACAAAAAAGTATAAAGCTACCTATTGCAGCCGTTCGGAGGAAAGCAGTTCCGGGAAATTTCGATATATTTTCACCGATCATGAACCCCAGACCCCAAAACCACCCAAATAGAGATATATCCATATATATGTATATATATATATATATATATATATATATATATATATATATATATCTGACCTATGTCATACGATAACGCTCGTATTTATAAATCAATTTTGATGAAACTAATTGTGTGTATTAAGCTCACCAATGTCTCGAACGAGTTCGTTGGCCAGCTTGGTCCGCCATTTTGTTTCAAGATGACGGCCATTTAAAAATTTAAAGCTAAAATAAATATACAAAAAAGTTAAAAATTCAAATTTCAAAATTTTTTTAATTACGTGTTAGGCCTTGATACAAGGATTCCAGAGCATTTTTTGGTTTACCTCTATCTTAAAAAATGGCTGAGATAGAGCAGTTTGAATTTCTAGGGTGTCTGACATTTTGAAACAAAACAGCACATTAACGCGATTACTCGCAAATTATTTTCTTTCATTGTTGTAATAATTTTCCCAATCATACGCATAAAACTATATATTCATATCCGTTAGCGCCAAATTCTCGCCAAAATTGGCGAATCGCCAATTTGCGACGAAACATTGGTGAGACATTCGGTCGTTTCGGAGTTTCGGTCGAGACATTGGTGAGCTTAATACACACAATTAGTTTCATCAAAATTGATTTATAAATACGAGCGTTATCGTATGACATAGGTCAGATATATATATATCTTTTGTAAACGTTTCTTTGGATTTTAACTTGCTGTTTTCGTGTAACATTAGCTAAAATTTTAAAACGAAGATATAGGAAAGCTACCTTTTCCTCCCGGTACAGGCAGGAAGGACTTTTTTATTGTAGAGAACTACAACTACAACTAGTTT
This sequence comes from Maratus michaelseni, assembly GCA_963931845.1. NCBI lineage: Eukaryota > Metazoa > Arthropoda > Arachnida > Araneae > Salticidae > Maratus > Maratus michaelseni. The sequence continues at coordinate 282,294,892 of OZ007594.1, read as the reverse complement.
ATCGAAAATGTGGTTAACTACAACTACAACTACTTGTTTTAAAAGGTAGCGACTACAAACTACTTTTCAAAAGTAGTCACTACTTCGCTACTTTCTGCTTTTGTCAAAAGATGCAATTTATACTCGAAATGGAAGACACGGATTAAAAAATACCGTGACACCTCGTTATATCGCGTCTGCCGATATACAATTAAATAAGTGCGACATAACCAAGGTCATTAAAAAATTAAGAAAGATAACATCCAAGATTGAAAATGTTTTGTGTTTGTCTCCAAAATGTTAGTTTATATACACATTATAAATTTCGTAGAAAAATTACGAGACATAATAAAATCTAGAAAATTACAGAAAATCAACTCCAAATACAAACAATACATATATCTGTAAATAAAACAATATAATCCGAATATCAAGAAATTTGTCGTTAAAACATGCAGACCTAATAATGAGTAAATAGACAAGTGTTGCCTGTAAGAAAATTAATTCTATTGGAGGGTTATTACTTGATTTCAGCAGTAAGTGTCAATGGGAAAATGGACTTCATGCGATGCGCTGCTATTCACTGTAGCTGAAATTTGCATCTGAGGTACGTAAATTTTTGAGCAGAACAAACTTTGTACAAAAGAAGAAAGATTTGGCCACGTGATATGAAGAATGGCACATTTTTGTTTCTCTCCTGTAGTAGCGGTAGAAGTAGTGTCAGTTCTCGCTACAAACTACTGATTTTTTGCATCGCGCCACTCGCTACAGAACATTGTTCAAAATATAGCACGCAACACTACAAACTATTGTAAAATATAGCGACTACTGTAGTTTCGCTACTTGTAGCGCGCTATTTCCGACCCCTGAGCAGGCCTAGGTCCAACCTTTCCATAAGCAGGGGCGCATCTCAACTGTTGGCAAACGATGAAGTACGCCATTATTCACATGTCTCAAAACATGCAACTTTATCTCCCTGTAAGGATGATAGCGATACATCTGACAGTGGTAGCTATAAGTCCCCCTACCATTCAGGATCTCCATGTAAAAATAATTTACAGAAAAGGCATAAATCATGGTAAATTTACCATTATACATCTGAGAGAGAACCTGTATCAAAAAAGTTTTGTGTACAGAAAAGAGCCAGGAATATTAACTGCGCCTAGAACGAAAAAAAACACCATGAAGATATGATTACTTTTACAGGAATAATTCTTTAAAATGATTTTTTATAATTTTAAAAAGCTAGTAACAAGAAACATTCGAAAGAGCGCCAAGAAAATATTCGAAGAGCTCCATGGCGCCCGTGGACTTACCATTGGACAGCACTGCTATAGATAATATGTCCATTCTGGTGGTCAGCCTAACGTGGTACCCCCGTGTTTAGTTCCCAAGCATGCTTGGTACTTATTTTATCAACTCCCAAGGAATGAACAGTTGACTGAACCTTGTACAGTCCGGGGTCGAAATTTGGACCTGTAGCGTGGTTCGCGCTGCCCGCTGAGCCGCTGAATTGCCCTACCAACATCTCTATCAAGATATGCAGATGATTTTCTTTTAAAATCCTGCGATAGAAAATATGTCTTAACTAAAACATCTTTATTTTACAAACATATCCAACAAAATTCTTACAATTACACTTGACAATTGGCGTTTAATCTTGGCAGGCATGTTTTGGGTCACCCTGTATATAGAACATTTTCAAAATAATTTAATTCTAATTACTCTTGCTAAAACAACTATTAAATATAAATTATAGAACTATTTTATTGATAAAAAAAGAATACTACATACATTCGTAAAATTCACTTCTCAAACACAATGAATTTCTCGTTTCCTTTTCCGAAATTTAAATAATGTGATAGTTCCAGGCGCTAAAACCATTTTCGACATTCAAACTTCGGATAAAAAAAATCAAACTGTTCTATTTTTAAATAAATCTCTCAACTATGCATATAAAAAAGTTTTCCCAGCATTTTATGTTTAAAATGTGCTACAGAAAACACGTTTTCTTTATGAAATGCAAATAAAACCACAATTTCGTTGGTGATCGCTTTTCGAAGTGTTTCCTTGCAAAGCCACTCGATTAAACCGCCTAACGGTGCGATCATTTCGGCGCTGTTAGCAGCAAAAAGAGAAAAAAAAAGAGAAAAAAATATTTTTAAGTTTCATTTCGAATTCGGTGATGGCGGTCCGTTGAAATATTCCAATCGTTATGATACTTCCACTCTCTCACATCCTCCCCCCCCCCTTTTTACGTACGTTCGTTCGTTTCAGCTCTTATTCATGTAGAGGTATAGGCAGGCAAAGATTTGGACTTTGAAAATGCTTCTGGGGATAAGCATATAGAAAGGGAACATTTCCAAAGTGCATTGTGTTTTTGAAGAGGTAATCCCCTGCAATATTCAATATAAAGTGATTTTGTTAATGAACAAGTAAAAAGTTTTCCGCATTCGATATTTTATTTCTATTTTCAGTAGAATATTTTTAAAAAATAGAATACATTGTAATAAAATGTAATACATTTTATTAAAAAATCAATGAATTGTATAAAAAGCTTAAATGAAATTTATTAACAATGTAACCAAATATTAAAAATAAGCAATTTAATAATTAATGATTTAGTGGATGCTTATTTTAAATGTGTGTTATAATTAAGAGAATGAAACTGGAACATTCAATATAAAGAAATTTTCAATGTACGTTTAAAAAGGTTTTCCGCAATTGATGTTTTTTGTGATAATAGTAGAGACATATTTTTTTCTTAATGATACTTTTGTTGAATACGTTCTTTAAAAATTATTTTAAAAACGCTGTTAAAAGTACTGTAACTTTTATTGCTATAAAAAGTTCAAACAGCCTTTTAATTTCTAAAGTTGTGAATATATAATATGATCATAAATAGTTTGTGAAGTATAATTCTTAGATATAAATATGATAAACAGAATTAAATGCATTAAAAACTACTTGTTATTTCAAACAATTTAAAAAGAAAGTTTGAACTATTTACTGTGCAAAGTAACTTAAAAAACAAACAAGGATGTTAAAATTTATAAAAATATTGTCAATCTTACGAAATTTTAAAAAAATCAGTTATGCAATATTGCGATGACATTGTATAAATTAGACAATAAGAAATATAAAGCAAAATACAGTATTTGTTAGGCCTATTATTTTAAATGTGTTTTATTCAAGTCTCTAGTTGTACGTATATTAACTATTAGCATTTATATTAACTATTATTATGTATATTAACTATTAGTATGTATATTAGTACATATATGTGCAAAACATGTTTTATTTTATGTTGTTTCAAAATTTCATTTGTTCAATTTGTTCAATTTTAAAAACGCTGTTAAAAGTACTGTAACTTTTATTGCTATAAAAAGTTCAAACAGCCTTTTAATTTCTAAAGTTGTGAACATATAATATGATCATAAATAGTTTGTGAAGTATAATTCTTAGATATAAATATGATAAACAGAATTAAATGCATTAAAAACTATTTGTTGCGTTCAACTATTTGTTAGACAACAAGTCAAGTTAGACAACAACAACTAGTTAGACAACAATAGTTGAATACAACTATTTGTTGTATTCAAAAGTGAAATATTCAATGTAAAGAGAATTTTTTTCATGCATTCGATGGATGCAGTTTTCATGCAATCAGTTTTCCGCATTCAATATTTTATTTTTATGTTTAGAAAAATAAAATATAACACATTCTATTGTCGTTGGCGTGATGAAAAGTTTTGCGCGAATTGGAGTAAAATAGGAAAAAACAAAACTCGTCAAAAGCGGTCAGATAAAATTGTTAAACTGGATTTATCTCTAATCTTGATTTAGTTTTTGTAACAACATAAATTTGTTTAATATTATGCTTCTTTACACAAACATTTTCATGAAATCTTTTGATAGAAAGCAGATTTAGTTTGAAAATTTTATTTATAAATGTCAACATTCTGCACAGTCTTGAATACGGGACTCGTACGGGTGAATATCACATTTCTTGAAAAAATAAACTTCGCCTTATTTAATCTTAGAATATTGCAATTAAGTCAGAAGAATATTATTTTTCAGAGAAAGTGGTACTCAAAAGTGAAATATTCAATGTAAAGCGAATTTTTTTCATGCATTCGATGGATGCAGTTTTCCGCATTCAATATTTTATTTTTATGTTTAGAAAAATAAAATATAACACATTCTATTGTATAATATATTGTACGTATCCGTACAAACCCTCGCATAACGTTACAAGCAAACAAATAAAATCGCTTCATCTACCCAAGTTTCAAAAGCAGATTTCCGTTGCCTGCACTGAAATTTCTACAAGTGTTAGCGATAATGTAACATTTAGGAGAAACGTGGTGGGATGATGAAGTCACTAAGTTGACGAACTGTGTTTTTCTCCCATCCAGTCATACGTAGCCTGCACGTCGCCTTGGGCAAAAATGACCCCTGTAACTCACTATCAACATGTAACTGAACATGTATCAACATGTATCTTCATGTACTATCAACAATTTGCTTCAGAACTCACTGTAAAATAAAAACAAAAATCCGTATATAAACGGTTGATTTTATGTAAAATTTCTGTCTTTAAACTAAAACTTTTTGTTTTGAGTGGAAATCGTACAATAATCGGAAAATTTCCTCTTTATCCTTACTTCTTGAATATCAAAAACAAAAATGCTCCTTCCAAGATAGACAAACGGAAATATTCCTTTTTAATTGAGAGAAAACAGAAAATATCTAGTTAAATTTTCGTAATTGATGTCTTTGTCTATAACCAAATCATTGGATGTGGCCAGGTGGTGTAAAAGACTCAGCATTCACACTCTGATTTCGAGTACACATGGTCAAATCCTGTGGACGCAAGGCGATCAAGAACGCATGTGATAATATGGAATATAAATACCTTTTCCGTATAAATGAGGATCATTATTATTATTATAATATAGATTAATTTTTAATATTGCGCTATTGCTCATATTTATTTTAAAAACAGAAATTTCCCATCTTGAATAACGGAAAATTTTTATCTTGAAAACAGGGAAATACCGGAAATTTGGTGAAAAAACGGAGAATAGACGGCAACTTCACTGCCAGTATATTTTCCATTTTTTTTTACGGATTTATTTTTTTTTCAGTGTAACCTATGAGTAGTTGTAAGCTGAAAGTCAATTTTCAGATATGTTGTTGTAATATTTGGACTTCACAGTGAGAAGAATTATTCTTCTCGAGATCAGTTATTTTAATATCTCGCTAAAATATTCACAAAATATAAAACAAAATATCAATATTCATTTAAAGTATAAATTGATTACAATGAAGAACATGCTGGTAAACCTAATTCAAATAAATATGGCGGGGTGGGGCGAGATGACGAGGATGACAATGATATTTAAAATTATGACAGTAAAGACTGCATTATCTGTGGGGAATAGGACAAGGATGAAATGTAGTTCCAATATTTCATGTGCATATCTTGGGCTCATGCTCATTGTTCTGAATGGTTCGTCTTCTACACCCTATCGAACCACCCTCTCTTTCCTATCACATTCATTTGTGTTCTTCATCTGTACATGCAAACGTACAATGTTAAAATTCTCCAAATATGATATTTGTATTATGTAAACTTAAAAGAAGAAAAAAAAACATTTAAAAAAGTTACTTGATTTTACATATTGTCTTTTAAACTTGTTAAATTCTGCAAAACATCAAAATATGTAGTTTAGTAACGGAAGAAATACATACATCTGTTATTGGTATTGACACTATCAAATACCAATAATGTACCGGTTCAAGGTGCCTTAAACTGTCTCAAATTACGCCTTCAGGAATTTCACTTCTTACAGTTTGAAATAGATGAATTATTGCGCCTTACGGACAGTTGTCTATCACAAAACACGCTCATTTTTAATGGTGTTTTTTATCGCATGACCGATGGGTTGTCTATGGGCTCGCCCCTGAGCCCAATTCTCAGTGATTTCTATATGCATTATTACGAGTCAAACCTTTTCAATAAGTTAAATTTTCCATTTTACACCCGCTACGTCGATGACTGTTTCGCTTTGGTTGATCCTAGTGATATAGATATTCCTCATATCCTTTCTGTTATGAACTCTGTAGATGAACATATACAGTTTACATCTGAACTTGAAAATAATAACCAACTACCTTTCCTTGATGTCATGGTTTACCGCGAAAATGACTCATTTCAAACTACAGTTTATCGTAAACCATTCGCAGTTTCATTACCGCCACACCGACTTTCATCTCACCCCCCGAATCAAAAATTGGCTGCTTTTAATACATATGTTCATCGCGCCCTAAAAATTTGTTCATCTGAGAGTTTACTCAAAGCGGAGTTAGACTACATCAAATCAATAGCCTTTGACCGGGGTTATCCTGTTGAAATAGTTGATTCAATTCATAATAAACAAATTAAACGTACGCATTCCAATGTTAACAATGTTCGCAATGAAAATTTAATTATACTTCCATATTTTCCGAGAATAAGCCATCAAATATCTAGAATTTTGAAAAGTTTCGACTTTAAAATAGTTTATGCACCGTTTAACAAAATCAAATTTACAGACCTCAAACATCCAATAGACAGATTTTCACATTGGGGAATTTATAAAATATCTTGCGAATGTGATAAAATGTACATAGGTCAAACTAAGAGACCGCTTAGAGTCCGTTTGGGGGAGCGTAAAAACTATGTTAAAAATGGTGATATTAAACGATCTCCAATAGCTAACCATTGTTGGTCTGAAAGTCACAGTTTTAATTTTTCAGAAGGTGAGATAATTCAGAAATGCTCATCAATTTACGACCTAAATTTCTGGGAAGCTTATTACATATGGAAAAATTCGAGCAGCTTGGTTAATGATTTGTCCAGTACACCAAATTTTTCAAATGTCTGGCTACCTTTCATTTAATTCATCCTCATTCCCCCCCCCTTTCTGGTTTTTTCTCTGCCGTACAAAGCGTTTCAAACGTCTGGCTGCGTTTCGCTTAGTTCATTCTCTTCGTCCCCCCTCCTTTATTCGCCTCCACACTTAAACTTTCCCGGTCGGCGGAGTGTTCCTATTGGTCTCTCTGTCCCGTGTGTTTCCTCGTCTCCGCTGTTGTTTTGAAAAATTCAACGCCATTTCATCTGGCCGCGGGGCGAGAGATGGCAGGCAAGCGGTCATGGCCTAGGAGTTTTTTAATTCGTTTTTACCTTTTGAGTTGGCACTGAAGATGGAGCTTAAGGGCTCTGAAACAGCTGTTTGCCATTAGAAATGATTTTAATTTGTGCTAATTTAACGTTGCACATTTATTTTTAATATAACGGCACAAAGTTTTAATCCACCTTTTAGATTTTTTTTTACTATCAAATATTCCATAAGTAAAAATACAAAAAGTACACACTTGTACATGTTTTTATATACAGATGGTTGATGACATACGAGAGATTTTTTAGATAGATTTTGTAAGAAACACTACCTATTACATTCTCCCCTATATTAGAATTGTTGAAAATTTTTTGGAGATCTACGCCGATCATGACTTCTAGAACTCAAAACCACCACCAGTTCAAAACTTTATCTATCTATATCACTTTTTTATGGATACGATAACTTCCATAATTCTGCACAAATCTCTTCCAAACTCATACATAAAATCAAGGGGCATAGCGTGTCGGTCAAGTACGTTAATGGCCAAAATCGGACCAGGGGGGGGGAAACGGAGGTGTTTTTGTGAAAACAGAAATAATCCCATAACTTCTTAATTATGATACATATCGAATCCGTTTAAAGTTATTATTAATTCTAGGAAATTGGCCAGAAATTTATGTATGACAGATATTTTAAATAAATAAAAATGGTCTCAAAGGGGCGAAAAAATAATTGTTTAAGACAAAAAAAATTCTTAACTTCGTCAGTTCACAAGATATCAAATCAGCTTAAATTTATTATAAATTTTCTTAATATTATCTACAACTTTTACATTGACAAGCTTTTGATAGGATCAACTTTTATAGCAAAAATAAATTAAAAACAAAAAACAAGTGGGGTGGGTTTAGAAAAAAAAATCACATCTCTGTCAATCCGCCACTAAAGCGGTAAAAAAGAATCATTGGCGCGTTGCGCGAATCGGAGTATAATAGGAAAAAACAAAACTCGTCAAAAGCCGCCTGATAAAAATGATAAACTGGGTTTATCCTTAATCTTGAATTAGTTTTTATTAGTGAAATTAGTTACGTAACTTCGAAATGGCTGAGCCGGCAGTGATTTTCTTATTTTATAGAAGTGAGACAAAATAAATTATTTTTAAAATATACATTTTCCGGAATAAATATTCTTTTCAAGAGCCAGATAAAATATTCTACATTTAAGTGATATGAAGCTTTTTTAAGAGTAGTAGAATCTTTTAATTTAATGTTTATTGTGGCATTATTGTCAAATGAACATGTAGTCTGACATTCTCTTTGAAAATACACACACGCACACAGAGCGAGAAAACTCATGTAGGTCTGATTAGCAATATAAACAAGGCTAAAAAAAATGTGACTGAATCTGGAATCTTTATCTACACGATATCACGTCACTCCAGAATTATTCACAGCACATTGCGTTTTTCTGCCGAAATTAGTAACCGGGTTAGTAATGTAAATGCGAACATACAAACCTACTAAATTTTTAAAAGACTAATATTATAACTCGAATTGTGTTAAAATGTGTGATAGGATTTTAAATATATAATGGTTAAAATAATGGAGCTTTCTGCTTTAACAAATATAAATGTTTGTACAATTTAATATATTCCTTTATAACAAACAAAGATAAACGCATACACATAATATATATAGATATGTAGGGCCTGATTACCGCCGGGGCAAACATCCATCAGTATATTTAAATAGAATATTTCGGTATATTTCATATCGCCCGATTCATACACAATATTAGTCATAAATAAAACAAATTTTCAAATCGTGTTCGCTGGTGGAAATTTGCGTTAGTGGTAATCAGGCTTTATTATATATATATGTGTGTAAGTATAATACTGTTTACTCATGTTTAAATGTATCGATAACAAAGTTTTTCAACTTATATCGCCTTGTCAATTGCAAAAGCTATTATTTAATACGATTTGAAAAATATATTATTTAATACGATTACCTTTTTTGCACTTGTTCACATATCTGCATCTGTGAGTTTTTACCTTTTAATCCGTACGTATGTAATTATTTCAACATTTTTATTTCGTGTCCTCAGTGATAAAATATATTATTTACTGAGTTGAAGCTTTTTGATATTTTGAAAATTTATTTCGTAAAATCTTCTTTTCTTGCATACAATCAACTAATGAAAATATATTACTTTATCGGAACTACATTTTAAACAAAGTAGAATTTTGTGCGATAAGTTATTAAAAATAACTTTTTAATGTTCCTGTTACAAAATAAAAATGAGATATATACTACTTGTATCAGAACATTTTAATAAATCATGCTTAACTTTAATTACTTTTTGATTTGCTAACGGCACTCCCATATACTTTACCTTCATTTAAAACACCGCACCCATGTATCCGTTTATCGCAAAGCTTCCTGATTAATACATTATGCGAGTCTTTAATTTGTGAACAAGTTTTATTTGCGTTAAAGCTATGCATAATGAAATTCGTCATTTCTTTTTTTAATTTTGAAAATTTTCATTTAACCTTACAACAAGATCGATAGGTATATACTTATTTTAAAGAAATGGTTTTTAAAATGAAATATGGAAAATGATTTGATAATGTTTTAATTATAGAAAAAAATTCAGTGAATTGAATATGTTTTAGTAAATACCAAGTAAATGATATTGAGTTCATAGTATACAGTTGTGGTGAAATTTATGAAAACCTTTTGAAAAAAAACTGTATTTCTAATGTTTCATAGTTCATAACGGCAGATAATTTTGAAGTAAAAGCATAAAATTGCATGTCAATGGAAAGATAATTTAATCCAAAATATATTACAATAATCATCAGAATGATATTTATACCGGATTATACAGGGTTATTCATAATTCCCTCCGGGGTTTCGAAACGTTATAGTAAAAAAACGAAGACGAATATGAAAAAAAGAAACATATGAAATTATTCCGAAACTATTCAAGTTTTACTTACATACATTACAGGTGTTCTATGTGTGAACCCTTGGTCACACGGCATACATCCATGCGATAGTCCAGTTTCTGCCATACTCCGTTTCTTTAAATCTGAATCAGTGGTGTCATTTCAACGGGCCTTTCGTAATAAATATCGAAAACAGGGACCAACTGACAAAACAATTCATGTGTGGTATCGGAAATTTAAAGAAACGGAGTATGGCAGGAACTGGACTATCGCATGGATGTATGCCGTGTGACCAAGGGTTCACACATAGAACACCTGTAATGTATGTAAGTAAAACTTGAATAGTTTCGGAATAATTTCATATGTTTCTTTTTTTCATATTCGTCTTCGTTTTTTTACTATAACGTTTCGAAACCCCGGAGGGAATTATGAATGACCCTGTATTTATATTCCGAATGGATATATCCGGATTATCCGAATGATATTTATACCGAATTATATTTATATCGGATGATTCAAAATGCTATATTTTCATACATAAACGACCAAACAACAGCACATAAAAAGCTTTCTACTCCGCGGACGCCATTATCACTCCTGCCGCTGAAAAGCTTCTAAAACAGCTTTCGTGTAATAGCTTCACGAAGGACACACCGAAACACGTCTTTGTTCGCAATATAAAACTTCCACATTTTCCCTTTGTATTCATGTATTACTTATCATTCTGTATCGTTTATTTTTGAAAACATGGAATTTTGAAATCGGATGACTCATTTTGAATAAACCCGTATTTTAATAGCACTTGTCACGAAGAAAACTGAGGCATATGGAGAAAATTAGCTATGGATTTTTTTTTACCCAGCCAAATATTTTTTATTTGACTAAACTTTAACATTATTAGCAGCTTTGAAACGGCTTTTCCCATGAAGTGAACAGAGGTTTTTAGTTATGAAACTAAGATTGAGTTATTGTTTATGTTAAATAGGCTTGATTGCAGCTGACAAACTTTTTTTTAATTCCATCCCTACAATTTGATCTGAGTTAAGGTCTGGCTTATTCTCAGACCATACTCCATTAGAGCGGCCGGCGACGACAAAAATGCTACGTCATCCAGTTACGGGATGAAGTCATGTTGTAGGGCAAGATTATTAGGAGTAGATTAAGGAATGATTGGTCTGTCTCGTCATATCTTGGTACGATATGAGCAGCAGAGACCGCCAATTCCTCATTTTGGCGGTGCTATCACGTCATCCAGTTACGAGTTGAAATTGATGCCAAATTAAAGGTTAAATGTAGTATTTTAAAAATATTTTGGTCTGTCTTGGCATATCTCTGCCAATTCGTCATCTTGGCATAACTATCACGACATCGAGTTACGGCCTGAAAGTTTAATACAACAAAATGAAGTATTGGCGCCTCGTTCTGCTCATCTTGTACCAAGATATGACGAGGCAAACTGAAAAATTTTTATTGTACTAATTGGTATCTTTAATGTGTTAAAATTTCATGTCGTGATAGTACCGTAAAAATAGGGAATTGGCGCCCCGCTCTGCTCATCTCGTACCAAGATATGACGAGGCAGACTGAAATATTTGTATTGTATTAATCGGTATCTTTGTTGTGTTAAACTTTCATGTCGTAATTCGATGTCGTGATAGTACCTTAAATGTAGGGAATTGGCTCCCAGCTCTGCTCATCTTGTACCAAGATATGACGAGGTAGACTGAAATATTTATATTGTACTAATCAGTAACTTTAATGTGCTAAAATTTCATGCCGTAACTCGATAACGTGATAGTACCGCCCAAATGACGAATTGGCACCCGTTCTTTTCGCATTTTACCAAGATATGCCGATTCAGATGATTTATTCCATCACGTACTGTTAATAAACTTTCCCTTTACCATAATGTTACCATGTTTCCTTTACCTTTACCATTTTGAAAGTCTACGGCGTAAGAATATATAGGACAGTGTAATGGAAAATATTTTGTTTAATGTGTCTCAATTGTACTATATGACGTGGTTTTCTGCCATAAATTTTAGTTTGTCGGGGGGGGGGGGGGGTGTCCTACCAGGATATGCCCAGGCAGACCAAAATATTTTTAAAATACTATATTTAACCTTTAATTTGGCACCAATTTCATCTCGTAACTAGATGACTTGATAGTACCACCAAAATGACGAGTTGCCGTCCTCTGCTGCTCATATCGTACCAAGATATGACGAGGCAGATCAGCCATTCCTTAATATACTCCAAAAAATCTTGTCCTACATCATGATTTTATCCCGTAACTCGATGATGTTCATTTTTGTCGCCGCCGCCCAGTCTAAGTTGTTGGATGTGATTATCTTGAAACTACTTTTTATATACAGTAGCAATATGACATGGAGCTAAATTTTGCTGAAATAGAAATATTTCATTATCTTGGAAAATATCATGTATGGAAGGCTTCATTTTGGTTTCAAGTATCTCATTCATGTATTTTTTTGCATTTATATTCCCATTAATCACATCTCACATCCCCACCTTTGGATCTCATTCAGCATGAAATCATATATTACCAAGTGGGTGTTTTACGGAGAGTATAACTCATAAGGGATTTTTTTTTATTACCTTGCTTGACTATTTTATGCAATCACTATCCAACATAGAAATGTTTGTTTCATCCCCCAAAATAGCATGATCCTAACATTTCTTTATCCAGTTAAAGTGCATTTCAGACCAGTCAAACCTTTTGAACTGTCGCGTTGTTTTCGTCAGATTTTAGTATTTTAACCAAAATACACCAGTTTTCACAGAACTGTTCGTTGCTTTTAGTTCACATTGCACTATGCCATTTCATTTCGTATAGATTGAGATTTTTTTTCCGCCACCTTAATAAAGTCTTTTCACTCTTTTAACATCAGTTACTCTCGTGCACGTATCACGGTCTTTACCAGTCTTGTTTTGTGCGAATTAACATACTTTGGCTTGTTTTCTTCCAATTTTACTTCAAGTTTCCCTATAACTGTAGCCTTCCATACTTAACATTACTATTATACATCGTTAGTGGGGTAACCAATTAATTTTTTACGACTTTTTAAAAATATTTATTATGCTTTACTTTCCCAGTAATTGAAAGGACATATAAAATTTTACAACTTGATAGAAACTATAAAACACACTATTAAAAGTTTACTATAATAAGAGTGACATGACATCAATCATTAAAATCTTATTCTAGGCTTAACTGACTGATTGCCAAACAAAATAAAATCCTTTATCACTCCAAACACTCATATACATTAACCCCTTTGCGACGAGCGTCCTTTACAGAATTTTTAATCTTTTACCACCGGTTTCTCAAAACAGATATTTTCGCCTAATTAAATCCCAGAAATGCTGTCATTAAATAAGGCAAAGTTTACAATAAAAAGTTACTGGTGGGAATAATCGAGGATTCTGAGCATTTTTTGCGTCACGTATACGTGTCGCTCGTCCCCAAAGGGTTAACTATATTCAAGTGAAAGAAAAATACTTGTTATCGATTTAAACAAGTTTTCCTCATTTTTCGATTATTTGGCTATATTTTGTATAGTACATTAATAATTGAACAAACTGTTTTGTATGATAACATAGCTGCCATCTTTTACGCTTTTTTTCTTTGTCTTTAGTGAACTGTGCCTTATCTAATAGCCGAAATATGCGATTAAATAAAAGAAAATTTTCTATTAAATTTTATCGTTGAGAAGAAGGCTTAAAAGCTGGCAGCTGTGTGCTATTCTTCATTAAATTATCTTTCCAGTGATGTACAAACTTTTATAGTATTACTAACAGAAAATTTAGTGTTACGAACTATCAAAATTTAAAAAAACATTTTCCCTAGCAGGGTTTCCTTAATTTTGGCCACTAGTGTAGTTGTACGTATAATGAAAATACAGTAAGGCGTCTTTAATATATACCCTTTATTTACGTCTGTATTAACCGTACATATACATTTGTTCATTCTTAAGCGTTCATGTACATAACAATGGTAACCATTGTTTACCATTGTTGCATAACAATGGTAAAATGTTTTTATAGCGTCGTATTTTCAATTATTTTTCCTTCATATGTCGCAGGAGAAATGCAAGATTTACGTTAACAGTCTACCTATCGCATATATGACTTCGAAGAGAATTTGCTAGGAAGAGCCTGTGACCAATACCACCCATCCCGACACATAGCAGACGGTATATTAACAGGGATATCAAATTACCTGGCTAGTAGCAATGTGGGCAGATAATGAATAAGTACAAAGAACACTGGCAAAATTGAGGTCATAGATATATGAAACAGTTCAACAGACAGTTTATGTATTTCTTGGGCTTCCTAGTTGACACCAACTTTGCTCACTGTTTAGGAGTAGCTGTACTTTTAATTCTTAGGGAACCATAAGAAAGCAGAATCTAACTGTAGTTTAAACTACACGCCGGCGTATAATTAATTAAAGATAGAAAAGTTTGTAGGATAGAATAAATGAATTAAAAAAATAATTAAATTAAAAAACAAACAAATATATTAATAAAAAAATGAAATAAGAAATAAATGGAACAATGTAGATAGCTGATTGGAATACCTAGTTCCGTGGCAGCGTTACTCCCAGTGTAAAGGTAAGCTACTTGCAAGACAATAGGGAGCTGTGACAAAATAAATATTTAAAATGCAAACACTAAATAGTAAACAGTTTAGTAGAACAATGGGAAACATATACAGAAACAGTTAAATGTTTTAATGGGATTCCCAGCTGTAAACAACTCCACTCCCTGTATATGAGAAGTTCTATATCCCATCTTAGAGGAGCCATGACAAAAGAAGCATAAATGTAGCAAACCAGAAAAACCAGAAATCTCGGCACTTTTACATTGATTGTATTTAAAACTAATTCCCAATCAGGTAACGCAGTTTACTGAGTTTTCTTCCACCGTTTTCGATAAAAGCGACTCCAAAGCTAACAACAAGAGTTATTTTTACTTATTAGCATGGTAGCTTATTAAATAATCCAAATTATAAAAATTGTTGCCAAATGGCTACACCATGCAGTGAAAGGTTAAAGCTGTAGAGAATGGGGAATTATATAATGCACATTAATATGAGGTTTTGTAAAATAATTTCAGTATATGAATGGTATCAGGATGACACATACTACTCCAAGTTACTTAAAAGCGTACAAAAATAACATTAACACTAAACTGCTGTTGCGGTCTCACAGACCACTATTTTTTAGGTAGATTTCGTAAGAAATACTACGTATTACATTCTCACCTAAGTTGGAAATTTTGAAAAATTTTTGCAGATCTACGCCGATTATGACTCCCAGAACCCAAAACCACCCCCAGTTCAAAACTTTATCTATCTATCTATCTATCTATCTATCTATCTATCTATGTCACTTTTTTATGACCACGATAACTGGAAAAATTCTGCATTAATATTTTACAAACTTATACAAAAAATCAAGGGGCATAAAATCTCGGTCAAGCTCGTTAATGGGCAAAATCGAACCAAGGGGGGAAAAATGGGGGGGTTTTGTGAAAACAGTAAACCCCCCATAATTTCTTAATTATTATACGTATCGAATCCGTTTAAAGTTATTATTATTTCTAGGAAAAGGGCCGAAAATTTATGTATGACAGATTTTTGATATAATTAAAAATGGCCCCAAGGGGGGGAAAAAGGGGGAGTTTTAGAAGAAAAAAAATCATAGCTTCGTCAATTCACAAAATATCAAATCCGCGTAAATTTATTATTATCCTCTTAATATTATCTAAAACTTTTATTTTGACAAGTTTTTTATAGAACCAACCGTTATAGCAAAAAAAAAAATTAAAAACAAAAAAATCCCTGCCGGCTCCGCCTACAAACAAGTTATTTTTCGAAGTAGGCGGTTACAAATCCCGCATGTTTTCGAAACTGATACATAAAATCAAGGGGCATAAAATCTCGGTCAAGTTCGTTAATGGACAGAAACGAACCAATGGGGGGGGGGAGAGGATGGGGGGCTTTTTGTGAAAACAGAAAAACCCCCATAATTTCTTAATTATGATACGTATCGAATCCGTTTTAAGTTATTATTACCTCTAGGAGAAGGGCCGAAAATTTATGTATGACAGATTTTTGATATAATTAAAAATTGCCTTAAGGGAGGGGCGGAAAAGGGGGTTTAGAAGAAAAAAATTCATAACTTCGCCAATTCTCAAGATTTCAAATCCGCTTGAATTTATTATTAATCCTCTTAATATTATTTAAAACTTTTATATTGACAAGTTTTTTATAAGACCAACCGTTATAGCAAAAAAAAAAAAAAAAAAAAAAAAAAAAAAAAAAATCCCTGCCGGCTCCGCCTGCAAACAAGTTAGGTTTCGAAGTAGGCGGTTCCAACTGCCGCATCATCGTAAAAAGGTAATTTCTTCCGCAATTCCCGACAAACAGGCGCCCCACGATCTGAGTCCTCGAAATCTACCTGTGCCTGTAGGCCGATTCCGTCATGGATTTTTTTCCGCAGTTTAACTTGTAATTTTCATGTTAACTAAACATACTAGTGATATTTTGTTTCGTTAAGAGCCCTAGTACTATCACTAGAGACTTTTGAAAAGGTGATTTTTAATTAGTCCTGAACATAATGTTTACTACAGAAACTGTACACTCTCAGAAAAAACTGTAAATTTATGAGCGTCTGCCCTTCAATTTTCACGGGCCACAGCCTTATTTGATGAAAAACGGTCTGATCCACTAAATAAGCGGCCTTATTCCTTAGATACTTAGAAAATTAAGAGCAATCCACATATTCTTACCGTTCTACCCCATATGTTATCAAAAATACGGTACGACCCCATACATTGTCTTCCGCTAGGGTGTAACACTTCATTTTACTCGAGTTTTAGAAAATTTTAACCCGCCAAAACAGCGATTCTGTGATGTTTATCTAACGTTCTACGTGCTACGGAATACTAAGCAAAGTGTTATTGTGTTTTAAAGTGCATTATATCCTGTGCGTTATAATGTTGTAATACTTTGCCCTGTAAAATTACGGGCTGCACAAAATGATGGGCATGGATTGTTTTTTTTTACGGGGTATGACTGGAATCTCTGCTGCCAGCCTCTGCCCGTAATTTTACAGCAATTTTTTAACAGTGTATTCTATATGTTATTCCAGCCTTTTATTCATATTTCTACCAAGCGCTCCCGGAGACCGCTTACAGTAGCTATGCGATAAAAGTTAAGCATTATGTCACAATCTTGTTTTATTCAAATTTATCATTGAAAACTTATGAAAGTTTATTAGTAATATTAATAAGGGGAAAAGGATTTTAAAGGAAGAAAGAACGTGCGATATTCATGAATTGTGTAGCGTTGTTCCTTTCTATCGCATATTCTTTAATAGGGAATCTGCGTCATCTATGTGAATGTTAGACAGTGTAGTGAAATTGGGCACACAAACAGTAATAACAAGAACGATAAATCATGTGTTAAGCATAGATTATTCCAACACAATCAGATTACTGTAACAAAACGTCATAGATTAATAATGTGAAATGTGTGATATCTAAGTAAACAATTCTCAAAAACGTATAACATATTCGAAAACCCAGTAATTTAGTATTTACCATTAATAATCGAAAAAGTATCTGAATTTGTTTGTGCAGTCTTATATTTCATCAATAGATTTTTATATACGCTACATAATATGCTAACATTTAGTTCAGTTAGGAAAAGCACAGCAAAGTTCAAAATTTCCATTCTTCAATTTCGGTCAATGAAAGATAATGTATTCGACATCTTTTGTGAAGCCCTGTATATGATCTTGGAGTCTTGTCTATGATAGAGTTTATACACACCAAGCAATATGTAAAAAATTAGTTAAATTTAAAAACGCGTGCCACAACGGAAAACTCGCTTCCAGAAATTATTGTACAGACTACTGTAACGAATTATTTTGTGTGTTCCTGTAAATGAACGATGAATGCTATGCTCTCCATAATCTATGGCAAGCATTTTGTAATGCTAATTAGCGAAATATATCAATTTCAACATGTTTGAGATATATTAACATCACTAAAATACACCGCAAATGATTTTTCCCCATAGGTGATAATGTAAAAGAATTCTTTTGGGTGGCACTGTAAATGAACCCTATGCACTCCATAATCTATAGTAAGCATTTTGTAATGTACCTCTGGGATATATATCAATTTCAATGTGTTTAAAATATAGTAACATCATTAAAATACGCCGCAAACGATTTTTCCCCATTGGTCGTAATGTAAAAGAATTATTTGAGTGGCCCTGTAAATGAACTATAAGTGCTACATACTTCCTTTGCAATACCGAACATGACATAGTTAACCTCAATGACATATATTAATTGCATGGAAATCCGAGTATATTTACGAGGGTTAGATCTTGGAAAGACAGACGGCAGACAGGCAGAAATTAAACAAACCGAATTAATAAACACGTTTCAACTTTGTTGGAGAGTGTTAAAAATCATTCTTGGCGTCAATTCTATGATGGCAGTAAACTTTCATACAATATATAAACAGGATGTATTTGCATAAGTACGATTGATCTCTATAAATATGTATATATACCTCGTTTAAAAAGGTAAGTCTTCAAAATGTTTAGGTTTAAACATAAAAAAAGAATCAGCTAAATAAGAAATACATTCAAGGTACGTAGATATGATTCCAAATAATTTCATTTTTTTTTTCAAAATGTTCACATACTTTAGTTACAGCAATGAAAACTTTTCTGCATATTTTTTTTAAAGTGAAAGTAAAAATATTTGTCGACTAACGCAAATATATTAAAAAGTTTTATTAAAAAGTGAAAGTTACATAAGGCGTTCGACATGACGAAGTGACAAAAGTTCTTGCAGTATACATGTTATAATTCTATGAAATCGTTGAAAAAGATTGGCGATAAGCTGTAAGGAATTGCAGTTGAATTATATAAGTGAAACGAGTTGTTCTTTCGATGAATAAAGATGGTCGCAGTCGTCGTTTATCCGAAGCATAAATATAATGGAGGGTGTTTCTCCAGGATGAAAATTAAACATCTTATTCAGAATTACATGTTTTATTTTAAAAATGGACATGGAAGCAGTCCTCACATGATTTAAATGTGCATCGCCATCTCTCACTGAAATAGTTGTCACAAGCTGTTATTAAAATACATCGAATATGATCATAATTCTAGCCAAACTATTAGGCTTAATTATTTAGAATACGGGATGAGTAAAAGACGCAGCCAGGGGACGGTTAACAATTGTAAAAACGGCCAAAAAACTGAGGGAAGCACGATTACACTCGCTTTTTGTGAATAAGCGGAAAGATACCAGATCATGACGTAACGCGTGTTCTAACCAATGAGAGAATAAGGAATACATGTACAATCTACGTCATGACCAATGAGGATGATAAAGTAAATAGTTCTAACATATTCTAAGCGGACGCATTTTAAAGTGAAAAGAAATGAACGCGCGAAACTCGGAAGAGTAAAGGGGAAAGAAAAAAATAAAATGGCTTTCGAAAAAGCATTCGAATTCACAGAAATGACCAGAATTTATGATATCATTTAGGAGTAACTTAGAGCTTTATATTTAAGTAAATTGGGCAAAATAATAAATGAGTTTAAGGTGAATTTAATAGAATTAAATAGAATTAATGATAGATATTATTAAGGAATAAGGTATTAGTGAAACTGGTGATAATTTATTATAAAACAGAGAAACATCGCGAAGGAAGATTTAATAATGTAACATACATATGTTCACAAACTACATGCCAAAAAAAATAGCTTTTAGTGGAAAAAAGAAATTTCATAAGTAAAATATAATAGTCACTAATTTAGAATACATGAGATATTATCAGCAAAATTCAGCTGGTATATGATGATTTTTCCTGTAGGTATTATAAAGAAAATAGTATAACAAGCAGTAATGACTTTTGAAATTCTAATCCTAATAATATTATAAATCCGATTGTGTGCAAATGTTAGGCTGAAGCCAGTGTCAAAATGGAGAATTTAATTATCCTGTATTTTTGCATATAGGTTGATTATAACCCGGAAATGAACATAGGCTGGTTTTTGTTTATTTTATTCAAATATTTTTCTTAATAATTCAAAATTTTGTTATTTCCATAGAGAATAAATTGACATTTTTTCCTTTCAATTTAATTAATCATTTTACGTTGCTAAGCATTACCGTTGCCAATAAATACAAAACCTGGAATAATAATTTTTCCCCAACAATTATTTTTTAATTTAACGATTTCCACGTAAAAAATGAAAATTCAAAAGAATTCAAAAGATGATGAATTGCCATATTTGAAAGCAAATATGGAGTATTTGTTATACATGAAGTATGAATATCAGTTACGTTGAGAAGACATTTTCTGTCAAAGACTGCGATATAATTAGATAGAAAAATGAATAATAATTATATTTTTAAGAAAAGATTTCGCTTGGACCATGGAACTATGAAAAGGATCCTCCTTGGCTTGGACAATGTGACGTCATAAATAAAACCATGTATTTTCAAATATTCCTAATAATACAAAGAGCATGAATATCAATATATAGTAGTATGAAAAGATGAAAAACTGAAATATTTTTTTATCGATACTCAGATCGATTGAGCTTGAATATCAGTTACATACAGATGTGAGTTTTCTGCTAAAATTTACGTCATGATTGCCAGGAAAAGAACATTAAAAAGAATTATATAAATACAAAGGATATGAATTATCACTTTACTGCACAGCATACAACCACGAATTTAAGAATTATATCATTAAAAAGATATTTCCCTGGGGAAAAAGTGGCGTCATCATATTGTAAATAAAATGTGAATTTTCAAATATGTTTTAAAAGGAGCGTGAGTCAATTCCATACATTGATAACAAAGATCAGTAAGTATAGAAAGTAGATGAGTTTCATGCCATATTTAAAACGAAAATTAGAAATGTTTTTTTAGCTATACTAATTATTAAGCATAATTATCAGTTATATACAGATCAGATTTTTCTGCTGAAATCACATCATAATTTTAAGAAAAGAAAAATGAACACGAACCTATTATATTAATTTCTGACCGTCTGTATTTCGCAACTACTCCTCTTAGACTATCGGACGCAACGCGATTTCCTTAACATCGGTTATCATTGATCCGAGGATGTCACACAAACTCTCAGCATTTAAAATATTGAATTAGATTCCGATATATTGTTATTATTATCATTATTGTAAATTTTTAACAAAGTTTCTCTAAAAACGGCAAGTAAATTACTCCATATTTATGAATAGAAAAGGAGAAATAAACCTGATTAATATATTTTTTACGCCATTTTCTTATTAAAACTGAAAACAGGATTTATTTTCAATTTGAATAGATGGTGAAAACAAAATCTTGATTTCCGTAAATTATCCGAAAAATAAAAACATATTTTCACATATTCAAACTTCATGAATAATTTTTTTTCTGCAGAACAAAAATCGTCTGTCAACATACTGTCTTTTAGAAAACAAGATTTGTTTCAGCTATACATTAAATCAAGGAGGCAGAATTGAATTTAAAGAAAAAGCATATATTTCCAATTAATTATTTTTGAAGGACGGTTGTTAAAACGTTTCGCAAAAGCGTTAAAAATAAAATGGTTTATCAAGTAAAATTGACATTTGTTTTTACCCAATTCGTCGATTTCCACGATTTTATTTGGCCCTCCATTTTGAATTTGTTGCATTTTCATTTTCGCGATTATTTGGTACAAATTTTCACTTTTTTAAGACTGAGTTATTTCAAGGTCCCTATAACAAAGAAATACCGTATTGTTTCCTATGAAATGTGATAAAGTGTTAGTTAATTGTTTATGTTTTTAATTATCGGGAGTGCAATATTTTGCTTAATTAATGCATTTATTCTTCTTTTAATGTTGCGTGAACGAAGTCACGGGTAAGAGCTAGTAATATTATAAATGCGATTGTGTGTGAATGTTTGGCTGAAGTAAACGTAAAAACGGAGGATTTAATTGCCCTGTATCTTTGCATATAGAGGAATTATAACCCAGAAATGAACATAGGGTAGGTGCTGTTTATTATTTTCAAATATTTTTCTTAATAATTCAAAATCTCATTATTTTCATAGAGAATGAATGGATATTTTTCCAGTACAATTTAATTAAACATTTTACGTTGCTAACGATTATCGTTGCCAATAAATATAGACATGGAATAATAATTTTCCCTCAATAATTAATTTTCAAATGCCAAATTTCCACGTTAAAAATGAAAATAAAAAAAAATAAGAATTACAATTAATATTAAATGACGTCATATTAGAAATAAAACATGCTTTTTCAAGTATTCAATAATATAACAAGGTGCATGAATTTGAGTAAGTACGGGAAACAGGCGAATATAACGTCATATATCGAAAATAAAACGGATATGCTTTGATGTTAAAATAAAATGATCCTGTTTTTTTTTCTTTGTTGCTTCCTTTTTTTTTCTTTTGTATTTCACATGAAATGAGTGTATTTTAAATGTATGTGTTTAAAATTAAAGTTCTGTATTTAAAATGAAATGAGTGAAAGGTTTGCATTTTAAATTAAATGAATCTAATCCGAAATATGTTGATGGGAAAACTTGGCGGGCAAGTAAAACCTTTAATACTTGGCTGTTATTCGTCTGCGCACGGCTAATATAAATATATCCTATTTTAAATTTAATTTTTTAAAAAGTTGAAAAAAAAACGTTTGAAAAGAAAATGGATAGTAAATGTCAATAATATTCAAAATTATCCATGTCGAAAATGACGTCATGGTTAGCGATAAATTGTGATTTGCATTCTTAAAAACTAAAGAATTAACTCGATTGTTTGAAAAAAGCTATTTTTGATGAATGTTAATAAAGTTGCATTTTCCTTCACAAAATCTAAAGATTTAATATGATTACATCCAAGTAACATCGTTTTCCTTCTCCCAGTATTAAAATTAAGGCTGAAGAGCTTGAAGTAATATTGGTACAATCAGATCGGAGACACGTTTTTAAATTGTGGTTTGGCAACTGGATTTTAAGTCCACATTTCTTTCAGTTTTAAAGTAATAAAAGGTAACCAAAAAGTAATGGAACTTTTCATCAAGCCGAATTACGTAGACTTAAACAAACCGATCGTGCCAATTTCTAATATTCTAAATCCGAAAGTGCGTTGTATATAGTAGACATTTTTTTCATATATATGTAGGAAATAGCCAAGAATAGGAAGATTAGACTCTGTAATTGGGTTCTTAATCAATTGGCTTTTTAGCGGGCGAAATTTTGCGCAAAAGTAAATACATTTTTGTAGCCAGGTTTGTTTTTTGCATGGTAAACACTTTACGATATGATCATTTCCTCGCTCACCATTGACTCCTATTTTCATTGGTTGTAGTTTCATTTTTGCAATTGTTTTTATATTATTTAGCACAAAATATTACTTCTTTAAGACAAAGTTATGTCCAGGCCCCTATAACAAGGAAAAAGCGTATTGTGCCCTATAAAATGTGATAAAGAGTTGGTTAATTACATAAGTTTTTAATTATCGGGGTAAAATGTTTTCCTTAATTAATGCATTTATTTTTCTTTTAATGTTACGAGAACGACGTGACGAGTAACAGCTAGTATTTCATATTTTTTCGCTAAATGAACTCAGTTCTTGAATTAAAAAAAGTTAGATAAATAAAAAAAAAAAAACAAATATTTGGGAGTAAATTTTTCTCTGCTTAAAAGAAAAGTAACGACATTCTTATAAATATACTCTTTTGAAACAGAAAGCTATTAAAATTTTCAAAAATAATTTTAAAATCCTTGTCCAATAATTACTTACAAAATATAATTACTTATATCTTAGAAAACCTATACATAGTACAAAAGCATCATAATTCGATATTTTAATGGTGCATTTAATAAACAGTCCCTCTTTATGCAGACGTACGTTAAATTCCGTCCAACTATGCTAACTCAACAAAACCTAATAATCCTTTTTCAAGCTTGAAGGCATCTAAACCCTGCAAAAATATCCACTCTGATAGATATAAACCCCAATATAAGCTTGACATTTTTATCTGAGTTTTTCTGTCAAAAACATGTTGTATTAAATAAGTTTTATTACGCAGTTAAGTAGAAAATATTGTAAGAATGTCAAGAACAAAACAGTTGTAAATGATTACTTTTAAAAATTACGATAAATAAATCGCAGTATGCGGTTTTCTGATAAATTTAAAACACTAGAGAAATCACATGCAAGATAAAATTAACATGATATAAATTTAAACTACATTTCTTTTTTTTGCATGCGGTTTTAAACAATAATCTTTAAATGTATAGATATATCTGAGAAAAAAAAAACATTCTTATTTTTTTATATAAACGTAATAGCTTATTTACTTTGTTATGTACAGCCTTGGAAAAAAAACGCACTTCTTACTAACTCTGTCGAAAATCATCGTGTAAAAATGTAAATGGTACCAATCCAAGAGTAATAATCTTTACTAATTGATGATATACTAAACATACTTCTAAAGTCTTTTACATATAGAAATTACTCCAAATGTGAAACTTTTCAAAACTAATACTTGATTTTGACACCATATTCGAATTCTTCGTTAAATTTCCTTTTCGGTTGGTTGGTTGATTTATGACGGCCGATTATCTACTCGAGGGATACAGGCCCTAGAGGGAAGTGCCCTCGGCGTGGGTCTTTTGAAGGGATCCTAACCCGTATTTACGGCAAGGTTCAAAGAAAACCACAGAAAATTCCGAACGGTTAGATCGACGAGCGCGACAAGGGTTTGAACCCAGCACCTCTCGTCTACCAGCTTTGAGAGACGAACCTTTCAGTTACTGGTAGGTTAATTTCATTTTCAGATATCAAACGGAAAGTCATTCGGTCAGGCTGTGTCGGAATTATGTATGCTTAAGTTTTGGAACTCTTAATGGTTCATTTTTAATCATTGCAAAACAGGTTGTTATACGGGTAGATTTTGAAGCATAGCGCAAAAGCTTTTTGGCGAATGAGCTGTAATTTTAGATTTGTATATGGTGAAGCTTCAAGAAATTGATTTCTGTTAAAAAATTCATAGTTTAAATTTATATTTTTTTTTTAACTTTATTTTAAAATATGTCTATTTTGGAATGATGATATCATGGTCAGTTTAATTGTTTACATTCTGAAAAATATTGAAATCAAGATTTTGAACCGGAATCGTATCAGAAATCAAAAAAAGAGACAAACTTACTGATTGAACGAATTTACTGATTGACTTACTGATTGAACGAAAACTGGAAATGAACCGAAAAACGTAATTTTTAAGGAACAAAAAGCGATACTGACCCGAAAACCCATTAGATTTAAAGGAATAAAAATTGAACCCAATCAAAACACAGTGTTTTATTTTAACTGTTTTGGAATGATTAACCTTAAAAAATATTGGTTATTTGCAAAATTAAGTTTGACCCGAAATCTGACGGTCAATTTGACGGTCCGGTAAAATCTGTAAGTTTGACCCGAAATCTGACCCGAAAACCCATTAGATTTAAAGGAATAAAAATTGAACCCGAATCAAAACACAGTGTTTTATTTTAACTGTTTTGAAATGATTAACCGTAAAAAATAATGGGTATTTACAAAAGTAAGTTTCGTTTTTCCAATAGATGGCGTAAGTGGTCTTATATATATTGTGTGGATTTGGCTAATACATGCTTTTAAAACGTCTCTTCATAACCTTCAAAACGTACTTTATGTCATTTGATTAAAGTGTAAACAACATAGTTTTTTATTCGATTTAAAACGGATAGTTTGTGCCAAATAATCGCCATTTGCGTGAAGACTACAAAGAAAGGGTTTTCTGCATCGGCATGTGACTGGAGTTGTAAAAAGGATTTACTACGAGACTTCTAAACGTAAAAGAGCTTGAGTACAGCCTGGTAAAGCTGATTCATCACAGTCAAAGCGTAATATTCATTCTGATAAGGTTATGCTCTGTGTTTGGTTTGATATGAAACACGTTGTATATTATGAACTACTGAAAACTTCTGAAACTGTTACTGGCAAACAGGGTGGTGCAAAATTTTAATTAGATTAACTATTGAAAACTAACGATTAAAAGTTTAATCATGACTAAAAATTGACCATTGAACATTATCGTGATTCTTTAGTCATGATTAAACTTTTAATCGTTAGTTTTAAATAGTTAATCTAATTAAAATTGTGCACCACCCTGCTGGCAAAGTCTACCGACGACAACTAATGCGTTTGAAGCTATTCAAGAAAATCGACCAGAATGGGAAAATAGATACAGTAAACTGATTTTACAGCATGGCGACGCAAAACCACATACTGCAAGCGTCTTTAAAACCTAGTTAGAAGGCCAGGACTGGGAAGTTCTATCCCATCCGCCGTATTCGCCAGACATTGCTCTTACGGATTGCTATTTATTCCGGTCGATGCAGTCAGTCCTTCAAGACGTACGATTCACATCTTATGAAGTATCAAAAATTGTCTTGGCGAATGTATCGCTTCAAAACATGACGACTTCTTTAGACAGGGAATCCGTAAATTTCCTGATAGATGGGTGAATGTTGTGGCTTCTGACGGAGCATACTTTGAATAATGTACCAATTTTATATATTGGTTAAATAAACATGCAATTTTAACCAAAAAGACGGAACTTACTTTTGCATATTTTGAATATTATGATACCAAATTTCTGCTTTTGTCAGATAATAAGTCTTTACAAATCGTTGACAAACTGAATGAAAGCCCTCTTCTGTACTCCTTCGGTTAAGAATAAATCTGAGTCTAGAAAGGAAAAAAATAAACTTACACTTTATATACCTGATATACTAATTCTAAAAACAAAATAATAAACTTCCATTTTATCTACCTGATGTGCTAAGTTTAGAAACCAAAAGAGAAACTTGCATTTTGTCTACTTGATGTACCATTTAAACGAGCAAATGCTTTCGTTAAGTCAAATAAACAACACACCCAAAGAGTAAAGAAAGATTAAACCTGAAGCTTTTCGATCAATTGCTAAAATAAAAACAACAGATAGAGCAACCAAACGGAAAAAAGTAATTGACCATGTTGAAGTTAAACCAATAAGGACAATGTATGGGTGGACTGTTATGTTCTTTTCTAAAGTTTAATTGATAGGAAACGGCTAAGCAGTAAATATTAGATTACTTGCAAAATAAAAGAATCATTAGATTGTAATGCTTAACGTAATTAAGTAATAATTGCTTTATTTATTTATTTTGGATATTTTTTTGCTACTTCAAGCTTATTTAAGAATGTTATTTTGATTGATAATCTGACACGTATATATACATATATACGTACACATGTATGTGCCCATGCAAGTACGTATACACGTCTGTGGCCATGCAAGTACGTATGCATGTTTTAATTTTTTTTAAATATTTTATCTATGAATATAATTTTCATAGATATGATGAAAATGCGACCTAAATTTAGAAAAAAAAGATCTACTTATTCATTTTATATTTTGAAAGTAAAAACGAAGATATATATATAGTATTACAAAAAAAAAAAAAAAACTAAGGATACATTTAAAAGATCATTTTTAACAAAATTTTTAAATTTCCATTTTAAAATTTAAAACTTATACTTTTACAGATCGAATTCAGATCCACGTGTATTTCAATTTTTGGTTTTACATATTTCGCATTCGAATACTTTATGTTTCTTTAATTCAATTATTAAAATGGGACTATACTTTACACATGCATTTAAAATATACTTATTACATTATATAATTATATGCATTAATTTATAGAAATGTAATAATTACAATTTTAATACGCATTTATATTCTTATTAATATTGTTACATCTTGTGTTATTTAACTGCTATGAATCATTTTAAGCACGTGGCCGCTTTCTAGAAGCGTTGTGTCATCTTTCAATTTCATGCGAACTTTTAAGTTGTACATACTGAAATATGGCAAAAAGGCTGTTTCTATTTTTTTTTTATATAGTACTGATTTTGTTACTGAATTGAAATTTCTACGTCAACGCATCAGGCCGTTTTTCACTTATAATTGTTAAATTTTTAAAATAAATATGATAGTGATATTTTATTTTTAAATGTTTGTTCAGTTTGATGTTCCCAGTTGGTAAAATGTATCTACTCACGTTGTACATTTATTCGCATTTTAAAGAATGATGTATAATAAAAGTAAATAAATATGTATCTTCCCAGTACACTAGTCTAGGAAAACGACAATCTTTTAAAATTAATAAAAAGTCATTTGACATACTGTTCTTTATTAACTACGTAAAATACTATCAATTATCTTAGGATTTTCTATTGAAATTGAAAAGCCTTTTAGAGTATTGATTTTGCCTCTGTTCCAACTAACAGTATTTCCCTGCACATGCAATATTCTAAAAATGCTGTCACAGTATCAACTGCATGATAAAAATGAATAATAATAATAATAAAAGCTTTCTAGATAAGAGCAAAAGTAATTAAAAATGAATGCTTTAAAGTAAATAAATAAATGTAAAGCATGCAAGAAACTGCAGTAGAATTTTTAAAAATCAACACTAAAAAAAAAAAAAAGAAAAAAATCAAAACTAGAATTATAGAATTGTTACTTAATAAAGCAATAATAATTGCTGTTTATGCATTATTGTTTAAAAGAAAGCTCCTAAAATGCGTTCTTGCAAACTATTACATAAATTATAAAAAGATAATAAGCCTAATAAGCTACATAAAATCCTCCAATTATTTTTAGATTTATCTAATATACTTTCTGGTATTGATTTATCATAAATCTATTCCAACTAATAGTATTCCCTGTAGATGCAGTACATTAAATGTAGATCTCATTGCTGGTTGCAAAAATAAGAATAAAGCAAAAAAGGTTGAGAGATAAGAGTAAAAGCAATTAGCACTGATTGTTTTTGCTAATTAAAGGGAAGTAGGACTTTAAATGAAGTAGATTTTTTTTTAATCAAAATTTGAAAATAATCAAGAAAATTCTTTTTAAAGAATCCTAGTGTTGAAGCTCTAATAAAATAAGAGTAGTTATATGCAGTATGCAATATTTATTAAATTAAAAAGTCTTTAATGGATTCTTTTAAAACTTTCAAAGGCAGTTAGAAATAAACATACCACTGTCAATATTGTACCAGAATTTTTTTTGAAAGGAAAAATGCTTTTATAGTGCACTTTATAATCATGAAAATTGTTTTTAAAGAATCCTAGTGTTGAATCTCAAATAAATCAATAGTAGTTATATGCAGTATGTAGTATTTATCAAAGGGAAAAAGTCTTTATTAGATTCTTTTAACACTTTCAAAGGCGGTGGTAAGTAAACTTACCATTGTCAAAACTGTACCAGAATTTTTTTGAAAAAAAAAATGCTTTTACCGTGCACTTTATATTCATAAAATTTGTTTTTAAAGAATCCTAGTGTTGAAGTTCAAATAAAACAATCGTAGTTATATGCAGTATGCAGTATTTATTAAAGAGAAAAATTTAATGGATTATTTTAACACTTTCAAAAGCGGTGGGAAGTAAACTTACCAATGTCAAAATTATACCGGATTTTTTGAAAAAAAGAATGCTTTTATAATACACATTGAGAAAAGCATTTATTTATTTTTAAATAAATGTATTCGTAAATTCTAGTGGCTGTCAATCATTTAAAAATTTCAGCAACGTAATTATTTTGCCGTGAAAGGATTAAGCAGTTACATAAAGCATAGCTACTAACTTTTACGCTTTTCTGTTTCGCCTAAAATTTGAAATAATTTTTTTATCTCGTTAATCGCAGATTTCGTCGATTAATTAAGGGAAAAATTACTATTACATTTCAGTGTTAAAAATAAAGTGTAAATGATGACATTTAATCAGTTGCACAAACAGCTGAGAGGAAAGATTGATTTTTGACTGTGTTTTCATAATTTTTATAGGGTTAATAGTATATTATAATACTCCTTTTTTTGGTATTGACTTATCATAAATATATTCCAATTAAATATAGTATTCATTCAAGTGCAATACGTTAAATGTAATGTGTTAGTGAGAGTTACAAAGATAAAAACAAAGTAAAAAAAGCTTTCAAAATAAAAGCAAAAAGTAATGAACAGTGACTTTTTCTGTTATTAAAAAGTTGTATGAGTTGCAGAAAATTATCGTAGAATTTGTTTGAATGAATATTTAAAAATAATCACAGAAAGTGGTTTTAAAGAATTCGAGCGTTGAAACTCAAATAAAACATTAGTAGGTTCCTATATTTATTATTTATTAAATGAAAGTCCTCAATGTGTTCTTCTTAAGCAATTACATATACTGCTAAAATAAAAATAAAATGTTGTATTTTTGCGATTTTTTTGTGCATTTTATAGAATAATTAAAACATTATAATCATACTGTATAGTTTCTTCAGACGATATATATGCACAATAAGCTACATAAAATCTTACCAATTTGTTCTAGATTATGTAATTTGAAAAATACTTTCTGGTATCGATTTATCATAAATCTTTTTCTAAATGATAGTATTACCCATGAATGCAATACATTAAATGTGATGCAGTAATACATATATGACGTAAGACAGGTATCATTACCAGTTGCAGAGACATGGATAAAGTACAAAAGCTTTCGAGATAAGAGCAAAAGTAAATAATACTGGTAGTTTTATACTAATTAAAGCGATTTTTGAGTGGCAGAAATTGCTGTAGATTTTTGTCTAAGTGAACATTAACGAAAATCACGGAATGTTGTACTATAACTATATCGTTGAAACTGGAGTAAAACAATAGTAATTTATGTATATGCTTGGTTTATTAAAGGAAAGTTCTTAAAATGGCTAATTTTTAAATAACTTTATAATATTCTTAATGCAAATAATTTTGTTTCTGATTACACATTTGTATAATTTTTATACGGTATTTATAATTTTTTGTTTGTTTCCATACTGTTTTTTTCTTTTTACTACTAAATTATTACGCTATCTTTTTTTCATTTATTTTGTCCTACGCAAGATATACCATTAAAACTCCAATATATCAATAATTATTTTTATATATCCGTATTTATTGAACGAAAGTTCTTAAAATGCGTTTTTTAGATAACTTCACAATCCCTTTAATGGGGGGGGGGGTACTTTTTCTGATTTAATTATTTTTATATATCCGTATCTATTAAACGAAAGTTCTTAAAATGCGTTTTTTAGACAATTTCACAATGCTTACTTTTTCTGATTATAACATTTGTATAACTATTATACAGTATATTTGTAATAATTCTATTGTTCATACTGTAATGTGTTTCACTTCAGTAAACATTAAATTAGCATTTGTTTTATTTATGGTCTGCCGCATAATATACTTTTTTCCTCATTTATAATAATTCCAATGGATATTTAAGTTTAAATAAAAAATTTCTAGTTAAAAAAAAAGCAATCAATTCACTCGCTATCAAAGGAGTCAGACAAAAGAGTAAAAGAGAAAAATGATGAAATTTGTGAAAATTCAGATGACAGCGCCATCTGTAGGTTTGAATTTCGTTGGGAAAAAATTCAGGTAATCTTTTGGAAAAAAATGAATACAGGTATAAAGGGAAAGAAAGATGAAATTCCTATGAAAAAAAAAATGTTAGTTATTGGTATACAGGAAGAATGACGATGAAAGTCTATTCTTGTAAAAGATCGTAAGATGAATAAGTATTACCTGATTATCTGTGATTATCATCGTTTTTTCCCCTGACCTTTCATATTACATCCCAAGTAACATAGATTATTAACCCATCGTTTGCAGTTTGTAAAACCGTTGGGAAATTATAGGGTTGGGAATTGTATAAGTGAGAAAACGGTTGGGAAATGGGAGGTGCAGGGACCCTTTGTATTTGGAACGTATTTGAGCAGGATTCTGTGAAGCTCATTGTTGGACCTATGTTGGCGAATGATTCAATGGCCAGTGGTACGGAAAGCGAACATTTCGTATTGTAGGCCAACAATTTGCTAACAATTTGCCAACAATTAGTCAACGCAGGTCCAACCATTTTGTGCTACTTGGGATTAGATAAAAGCACTCGTTTTAATCAATTGATCATATTAACAATGTATTACAATACAGACCGATTTACTACTAGTGCCACAAACTTTAAGAGGTGATAGAGCACATTGCAGTGCACATTTTTTGTATAGAGAAGCAGGGTCGCAATCCTTTTATTCAGTCAAAAATACTGGAGTCTCAGTTCAAGCCGAATACTCATTTTTGTTCATAATTTTAACAATAATATATTTTACCCATATTTTGAACAAAATTATTTTTATCTCTATGAAATGTGATAACCTCTCGAGATTGCGCGTAAATGGCTACGATATGCTTCCAAACAACACTAATCTATACGCTCCGTATTTAGGAAAGTAGCTCACAGTATATATGGGCTATTGATCTAATTGACTTGCACTTACCTTCAAAACATTCCATTTCAAAAAAAGTAAAGTAAGTCTTTTTAAAAATCTATAAAATATCATCATTACTGTCACAGTTATAAAAAAAACGACGGGGAGTAAGATACCCTGTATTTACGATTGAATAAGTGCTTCCAAACAACAGTGATCTATACGCTCCGTAATTCGAAAAGTAGCTCACAGTACATATGGGCCATTGATCTAAATTGACTTGCACTTTACGTGAAAACATTCTATTTCACACAAAGTAAAGGAAGTCTGTTTAAAAAAATGCAAAATATCAGCATTACTGTCACAGTTATAAAAAAGTCCTTCCGGCCTGTACCGGGAGGAAAAGGTAGCTTTCTTATATCTTCGTTTTAAAATTTTAGCTAATGTTACACGAAAACAGCAAGTTAAAATGCAAAGAAACGTTTACAAAAGATTCGTTAATACTGGATTTGAATAAGAAATTCGCCAAATTATTGAGCAATAGCCAAATTGGCTTCATTTATGAAGACTTATTTTGGTCGCCAAATTTGGCGATATTTCACCAAATGTCGCCAATTTTGGTGAGAATTTGGCGCTAACGGATATGAATATATAGTTTTATGCGTATGATTGGGAAAATTATTACAACAATGAAAGAAAATAATTTGCGAGTAATCGCGTTAATGTACTGTTTTGTTTCAAAATGTCAGCCACCCTAGAATATCAAACTGCTCTTTTCTCAGCCATTTTTTAAGATAGAGGTAAACTAAAAAATGCTCTGGAATCCTTGTATAAAAGCCTAACACGTAATTAAAAAATAAATTTGAATTTTTAACTTTTTTGTATTTTTATTTTAGTTTTAAATTTTTAAATGGCCGCCATCTTGAAACAAAATGGCGGACCAAGCTGGCCAACGAACTCGGTCGAGACATTGGTGAGCTTAATACACATAATTAGTTTCATCAAAATTGATTTATAAATACGAGAGTTATCGTATGACATAGGTCATATATATATATATATATATATATATATATATAAATCAACATTTGAACGGAGGGTGGTTTTGGGGTCTGGGGGTCATGATCGGTGGAAATATATCGAAATTTTCCGGAACTGCTTTCCTCCGAACCGGCTGCAATAAGTAGCTTTATACTTTTTTGTATTGAAAGCTACCTAAAAAAACGACTTGGAGTGAGATAGCCTGTATTTACGATAGAATAAGTGCTTCCAAACAACACTGACCTATACAATCCGTAATTCAAAAAGTAGCTCACAGTATATATGGGCAATTGATCTAATTGACTTGCACTTTCCGTGAGAACATTCAATTTCACACAAAGTAAAGTAAGTCTTTTTAAAAATCTGTAAAATATCATCATTACTAACACAGTTATTAAAAAAACGACTTGGAGTGAGATATCCTGTATTTACGATTGAATAAGTGGAATGCGACCCAGATTTCCTATTCCAAAAACATTTACTGTTTTCATGATTACACAGACTGCTCTATCACCTGTTAAAGTTTGTTACACTGGTCGGAGATAACACTGTAAATGTTTAATTGCAGATAAGCTTTAAAGAGTGTTTTATTAACAATTTGCTCCAAAATAATATGAGAAATCCATTACTAAAATTTAATTTACGTAATATAAAAGTACCAAATATAAAGCATCCTTCAGATATGAATAAGTATGCATTTTGATCATAAGTTTTATTGTGTAAGCTAATAGCCCGGGAGACGGCGTCATATTTTTGCAATCAATTTTAGCTTTGATGATTTTTGCATATATAATAGATTAGATGATGCATAAAACAAAACTGAGAGACAGTTGGTGGACGAGGCTTCTTTTCACAGGGACATCTTACCGCCCTCTGCAAAGTGAAATGAATGGCAATCCGATTGCTGATATTTCCGAGTACAGGTAACATCAGAAATCGGATTATTCGTTTCACATTGCAGCGGATTGTGTAGTGTTGCTATGATAGCACCCTGCATTAGTGCGCCAGTTGACTAGCAGTTTCATTATCTGCACTATTTGATCTATCATACATACATAAATCATCGATGCTAAAATTGATTGCGAAAATGTGACGCTGTCTCCCGATATATTATATGTGCCCCATAAGACGACTCACATATTATCACCAGTCTATGAATAAATTTAGATAAAAAATTTAGGCATAGGTAATGTAATATCTAATATATATATATATATATATTTCATAAAATGTACACTGTTTTATATTTCGGGTGCATATTGCGATTTACACTGTAGCTAAACATTCCATTTTGATACATTTTTAATTTTTGGAGAGTTTTTAATAAAGATTTATTGTTACACAAAAGTCTGTAAAGTACTGAGAATACATATGAAACGCAAATTTCTGTAATCCCGAAGTCATTTAGATTCTAAAAAAAGTTTCCTTATCTTCCGAAAATATTTAGAAAATAAACCAATCCAAAATCTTTAAAAAACAGGTTTTAGAAATTAGCAGAACCATCCTTTGTCAAAATTTATTAGCAGAAAAGCAACCTTTTTATTTTAGAAGGAAATTCCTTAAAGATCGGAAACCTTATGTTCTGAAGAGTCTGTCTCCAAAATATTTGTGGAAATAACGGCAAGGTTTCTGGAATTACGAGGTTTCGTTGTCATAAACGTTTCTGCAATATCAGGATTTTTTTTTCCAAGAAATTTTGTATAGTCGGTGATTAAGGTGATTTAAAACATCATCGGAACCCATGTAAAGAAAATTTTGACAAATGGCGAAGAAAAAAGCCATGGTATATAAAACGTTATTGAATTTAAGGTGATTAGATAAATAAAACGATGATGCCGTATTTAAAATCTGGAATATTTGAGATTTCGATTATATAAATAGAATAATAGGGATTAATAAAAAATGTAACATCGAATTAAACATACCATAGAATTATAAGAATATTCGTAATCGTATTATTTTAGGAGTTCTAATACTAGCCATAGAAGTACAATACACACAGTCTGTAAAATATCCCTACAGAAAAAAAATATGCAATTTGATATCTGTTGATTTACTGGGCAAGGTATAAGAACGCTATGGCCTCTTCATCGATCAGGGAATTCATTCTTTGCTTATACATTTAAAAATAACTGTTTTTTTTATTAACCAGTGTGCATACAACTAAACATTTTTCGTGTTGCTGTTACATATGCATACAATGAAACTTGGCTGTTTTTTTTTTCAGATTTTATCAAGTGTCATGTTATAAAGTTAATTCTATTCAAATTGTATTTTAGTGAGAATTGCATCTTTCCATTTATATACGGATTACAAACAGGATAAAAAAAACCACAACAAGAAAACAAAACTAATAAAAAACTTTAAATAATACTTTAAGCGAAATAAAGAATTTTAGCTAAGGTTGCAAAAAACAGGTTTAATCCAGGTTTATTTCCAATAGACTCGGTTTATTCTCAAAAGACCTGGTTTATGCCTTAAAACCCTGGTTTTATCGTCTATGAAACTCTAATTTTAGCTTTATTTTATTAAAGATTTAATTTAAAAAAGTGATTTATTATTAATAAGTAAACTACTGAGATTTCTGTGGATGTAATTAAAAAAAAAGGAAAAATATGTAAAGACACCTTTAAAAGTGTACTGTGTAAATTATCTATCACAAAGTATGATTTTAAAGCATATATATTTAAAATTTCTATTTTTTTATTTTTTATTTAAATGTATGTCAATACTAAAATGTAAATAAAGTCAGTGATTTTTTCAAAATGAATAATTATTTTTTCCATTTCTGACAAATAATTGAAAATAAATATTACTAATAAATATATGAAAATAAGTATTACTAATAATCTCTTAAGGTGCGAAGTAAATTAGGTCCCTAAAGTTCATTTTTCTATTGTGAAAAAATTTAAAACCTAAACTGAATACAATAATTTAAAAAAAAAGATACACATTTTCCTATAGAATAAGTCTCAGAAATTATTTTATCTTTTAAATATTACATTTTTGCACCCAGAAATATTCATTTCTCTAAATATACATTAAGAAGCACGTAATATTATGTAAAAGTTACATTCAGAAGCACGTAATATTATGCAACGCTTTAATTTATTTCAAACATATTTACATCGAAAAATTAAGTTGATCAAAGGCAGGAATACATCTATATGCGTTTTAAATTTTAATTTACACAATTAAATTTACTTTAACAGTAATATTGGAACATATCTCCCATTTTTCCATTGGAATATAGCGCTAAACCAACTAATAAGGAAATTAGACATTTCTTAAAGTGTGTTTTTCAAAAACTGAAAGACTGAATACCTTTTCACACTTTAACCTTCTTAACGATAAAGCAACATATTAAGTAATTTACGCTCCACACGTATATCGCAAATAAATTTGAGAAGTTTTATTTCTGTACGTGAAAAATCATTATTTTTCATCTGCTTATGAATTTTTAAAGCGACATAATTTCCATGTTTTCAGTAATGTACAAAGTAGTGGTAAAACGAATGAATATTATATGAACCAAGTCCCATGCTCCTAATATTTATACGTGCAGCTTGCAAGTTCCAAAACTTTTATGCTGTCTTATTTTATGCTTAGACAATTTGCATAAATTTAGCCCGGTAGGCATCGTAATCATATTTTTCTCTACACCTACTCTCTCATAATCTTCTGAAACTGTAAATGCTGATCAGTATAAATAAATTAAAGCATGTACAAGTTTTCTCCTTGCACTATTTGGCAATATATTTATGTTTATAAATACTCGCTTGAATTTTTAAAAAAATGAAACTAAATAAGATAATGTTACATGTTCATTATTTCGTTAAATATCGTTAGAACAACTAAAAGCTTATTGAGTTTTCAAAGAATTTATCACACAGACTTAAACACTGTGTTTTATTTTTTTACTTCCAAATTAATATTCCTTAGATCATGTTTTTCAAAAATGCAATTTAATTAACATGTCGCTTTCCCAGTTTTAATCTTTTAACATCTAATATAAATGTCTAAAAGCGTTTCATTTTTACTTTATTTCTAAAATCACTTAAAGTTCATTTATACAGTACTTTTTTTACTTGAATACTACTGTTAAACGAAAACATTAAAGTTTTAAAATATTAAAGTATTAATGCAAAAGTTAGTCAGAAATTGAAACTAACATTTTTCATTTCACTTATATAAGATATAATGTTACGTAGATGTTGAAATGAAGACTCGCAAGAGTTAGAACTAAATGGTTTATTAAACGAACCAAACGTACAGTACCAAGAGCTCGCTTCGACTGATTGAGTCCTCAGTCAGTACAGCTTATATACTATCCAAATATAGTTCTGGAACAGGAAATGACGATTACATACTTTATCTGAATACATTAAGACAATTCTAGAAACTGCTAGAATCGGAAATAAAGTGTACATAAATTATCTAAACAAATTAAGACAGTCCTAGGAATTTTAGAACATGAAAGAAATAATAAGAAGAAGAAAAAAAAAACATTATTATATTTTCAGTTATGCCAGGCTTTCATCCTGAAAGCTGAATCGAAGCTCAGATGCTATCCATTCGGCCACAGTTGCTTCGATGACGATTTCCAATGTGTCAATATAAAGCAAAAAACGCAACAATATCTGGTAGATATAGTAATTATGTAAGTTGAAGGTTTCGTAATCAATACACCTTATTAATATTAATACAACCTATTTAGTATCTATGCTATTGCAAAGGTGGTTAAAACTTGCACAGGTTTGAAATTAAAATATGCCTACTTCATCCATGTGCATACAGCTAACCAGTCAATTCTCCGCCAATCTTCAACTCGCCGTTCAACTTCCAGTTGAGTAACTTCAGTTTAGCAAATCTAACCGCTTGTTAACACTTGGAATTCATCGATAACTTCAGAGCCCCAGTAGCAATCGCGTCGATGAGTTCTGCTCTCTCTACAAAGCTGTTTTCAATAACGAAAAAAAAAACAAACAGAGCATTGAAAGTGCATACTTGTGGCGTTTAATTTTTAGATAAAGAAACATCACAAATTTCGAATTACTATTTTGTTTTTATGGTTTTGTTCGTTCAAAAAATTATGCCCAAAGATTATAAATACTCTTACAGTCGTAAGACGTCAATTTTTACAAAATTTGCGTTACAGTATTATTCAAAAAAAGTTGCTTAAATAACTTAAAAATTACATATATATCTATACGTTTAATAAACAATTTTATGATCAGGCTAACAGTAATAAGTAGAATAAAAGCTAATAATTTGCTAAATTTATTTATTTCACAAAGAATATTATATAAAAAGACTTTTTCATATATCATTTCTAATATATATTTCTTTATTTAACTAAAGTAATTGATTACAGATTCAATTCAATTATTTTGGATAAAATTGCATGCCTGGTAGCCTTTTTCTCTTATACGAAACGTAAGAAGTTTTTTTTTTTTTTTTAAGTTTCACGTGTAGATTATTATAATAGACCAGCCGCCACTGGCGACCAGTTTGGTCTCCCTTAAATGTATGTTAAACATTGCAACACGTTACATTTATTCCTAATTTAATTTTCCCTTAATCCTTCGCCAAATCGGAAGATTCTAATAGACAAATCATGAACTTTTGCGATCATGGTAGTATTTCGCATATTTTTGGGGCATAGGCGTTGGCGCGATTATTCCCCCCGCCAATTTGGCGAAAATTTTGTTATGGAAATTGTTGTTTATTTACTTTTATTTTTTTTTAATTCTATAAATTATTTTTGATATGTATATCAGTATTTATTTACATCAAACTATCATTTATTTATTTTTATTTCCTTTTTTAATTATGAGTATTTTTGTTAGCCGGGAGCAGATGATAAATCGCCAAATATCGTTCCCATCACCATCATTCATACTACAATTTATTTAATTTTAAATTATAAACCTGTCACTCATTTCATTTAAAATACTTAACTTTAATCTAAAATGCTTATATTACATAAATTTAAAATACTCCACATTTTTCATTTAAGATAGACAATAAATAAATAAATAAGAAATAATATCATAAATTAAAACATTTGATTTCAAAATCAAACTATCGTTTCTAATTTGTACACGCGATAAATAAAAGCTGTATTAGCGATTTTAAAAATGCTAAAAATCTGATTAATTAAATATTATTACATGAGTTTAATTTACGTCAAGAGAAGGTCCGAAAGGAAGTTGAGTTGTATAGCACATAATTATGGCAAACTTTGATTGTCTCACTGGTGCGAATTATTTTTTTTGACGCGAGGCAACGGTCCAAAAATTCATTCGCGGAGAACTTGCTTTGCGAATGATTACCTCCATGATTTAATATTTTAAATTTTCACGACGAATCAATCTTTTTTTTTTGTTGTTTACTTTCATGAATAGAAAATTTGAACTGCGAATCTAATTTCGACTAAAGTTATTGCAGAATATATACATAAGTGAACGTAAGTCATCTCTCAAATATTAATTTATTTTGAACAATCTTTCTTAAAATGTAACTTTTATGCCGTTTTATTCGAAAAAATAATTTTGAATAAAAATGGCCGCCTGGCATATGAAAAAGTGAAACGGTCATCCTAGAACTGTTGATGACAGTCACATGACTTACGCTTTTATTTTAGAAAACTAGTCGTCACTGGCGACCAATTTGGTCTCCCTTAAATGTATGTTAAACATTGTAACACGTTACTTTTATTCATAATTTATTTTTTTTTCCTTAATCTTTCGCCAAACCCGAAGATTCTAATAGACAAATCAAGAACTTTTGCGATAATGGTATCATTTCACATATTTTTTGTTGTTATGTATTTCATCTTTCTTGACAAAACCCCCTTAATCAGCTTTTATAAAGCATTTATGCACATAAAGCATTTATGCTTTATGTCCGTTTGCTTATCAGTTGCAATATGTTCGGTAATGCGGAGATTCTTAAACATATTAAGTAATTTTCCGTAATTGGGTCCATTGCCAATTGGCGTATTTCTGTTAATACGATTTGATGCAATGCAGCCTGTTTTGTGAAATCTTTAATGCTATCCACATTTACACTGAACCATATTGTTGCTAATATTTTTTTTTGTTTCTCGCTAACTTTGGCTGTAGACTCGATTACGGAAGATCAGAAAATGTAACATAATTCTCATCTAAAACGTCTTGAATAATGCGCAATAATCGGGCTGCATATTACTACACGTAATTTTCGAGTATGGTTTGGTGAAACATTGAACTTTTGGAAGAGGATGGAAGTGGTCAGTAGGTGGCGGCGCTCCCACCGCCGTAGCGCATACAGGAACTCTCCTGGTCGTGCGCGCTCAAAGTCCCTCAGGACTTGGGTACAGCGGTTGATGTGCCTGACGGGCGCCTTCAGGCTCCTGGCGGCGCAGCTCAGTTTCAATCACAAATTAAAATTCACGAACTTCCTTTTAGATGTCGATCTCTGTTTTTCTCTGCTCTCCTTTCTTGATATAGTTTAGGAGTTTTCATAATTGCGTAATTCTCTTACTTTGGCATTTCTGCTTAATGTCTAAATACAATTCTATATAATTAGAATTATAGGCGCCAACACTGGCGCCTATAATTCTAATTACAGAAAACCCGTTTTTTCTCTCTATTTTGTAACTCTATAGTTAATATTATGTAGTAGAAATATAAAAGCCAATTAAAGACGCTTTTATTGCTGTAGTAGATAAAGATATATATGTATTATATTCATAGATATATAGTATGTGATTAGAATATATATCTCACATTCATTCCGATGTATATAACATACCGCCAATAAAACTACCATCGTAAATATGTAGAAAAAGCCATCGATATGAGTTTATGCTAAATACCGTCGATATGATTTTATGTGTTTAATAAATGTATACTAAATTATTTTTTGGTACTTCTCTATTATCCCGTCGATCACTTACGTTGCCATTGGAATATCAAAATAAATAAATAAATAAAATATAAGAATTTAAGGACACAACTGTTACTTTAATTAATGAAATAACCTATAAATCAGTAAAACATAATGAAAAATGCACGCTAATGTCGAATTAAAAACTACTTGATGACATAACATGACATAACATAACATAAATACATAACAAACACATATAATGCGTCTGACGTCAAGTAAATGGGACTGCATTTTTGGCGTTTAATCTTACAGTTTGGCGATAGTTTGCCGATATGTTTTATGAAAAGTGGTCGACGGGATAATAGAGAAGTACCCATTTTTTGTATTATTTTACTTTGATTCTATATTATTTACCTCTTTTAATGATGGGTGCTTTTAGGTATAGCTGTCGCAGACAAACCTGGGTATCATTCTGGCTCCAAAATTGCGATTTTATACCTGGGCAACCGGGCTGTTTCGGCTAGATTTTACTTCGTATGTTAACCCGATAGAGCATATTCCATATGTTTTATAATAAATAAAATATTGTGTGTTTTATAATATATTAATCATTGTGTATGTTTTATAATAACATTGTGTGTTTTTTAATATAATATAAACTATTTCATAATAAAATAAAAGTAACATGCTGTTTTAGCAATCTCTAACTGCTACTTGAAAATGGGATTTTCTCGCCAAAACGGCGCAAAAGCAAAAATCGCGTCAACCCCGATGCGTCTGCGACAGGTGTTCCATCAAAACATTTGATTTCAAAATCAAAGCATCGTTTCTAATTTGCACATGCGAAAAATAAAAGCTGGTATTGGCGATTTTCAAAATGCTATTGGCGAAATTTGCGCCCAAATAACATAAAAGTTT
Organism: Maratus michaelseni; assembly: GCA_963931845.1. Lineage (NCBI taxonomy): Eukaryota > Metazoa > Arthropoda > Arachnida > Araneae > Salticidae > Maratus > Maratus michaelseni. The sequence goes on along the minus strand of OZ007594.1, from coordinate 282,252,515 downwards.
TTAATGGTGTTATGTATTTTATAAATGTATATTAAATTACTGTTTTGAAAGCGATTGGTCATTAACAATGATAAATATGATTGGTGATTAACAATAATTTTCGGTGATCTCTCTTCCTGGCAAGTATAACACATAAATACCAAAATAACTGATAATTCGTTTCGAAATTTGATTCATTAAATACTATTACATGAGTTTTATTTGCTTACATTCAGCATACATCAAGAAAAGATACAGAATGAAGTTGAGTTGTAGAGCACATAATTATAGTAAACTTTGATTGTCTCACTGGTGCGAATTATTTTTTGACACCAGGCAGCGGTCCAAAAAATCATTCACGGAAAACTTGCTTTATGAACGATTACCTCCATGGTTTAATATTTTAAACATTCACGGCGAATGAATGTTTTTTTTTTTGTTTGTTGTTGTTTACTTTCATGGATAGAGAATTTAAACTGCGAACTTAATTTTAACTGAAATTATTGCAGAATAAATACATAATTAAACGTAAGTCATCTCTCAAATATTAATTTATTTTGAACGATCTTTCTAAAAATGCAACTTTCATGCAGTTTTATTCGAAAAATAATTTTTAATAAAAATGGCCGCCTGGTATATGAAAAAGTGAAGCGGGCATCCCGGAACTGTTGATGACAGTTGTGCAAAGCTGTTTTTCAAATAGTCATTCGGATGTGAAGTGTTGGGATTTTTAAATTTTTCTTTTACATTGTAAAATAAATGCAGGGTGCAATTACTTTTCTGCATTCAGTGATAAGTGAGATAACCAAGGTGTTTAGTATTTTTTTTACAGAAGGTGGAAAGAGAAAGTTAATAATTGCGGTGTTTTTTTTTGTTTTTGTTTTTTTTTTCAGATAAATTTAAGAAGGCAAGGTACATTTGTCACTTAAAAATATATAGGGACAAAGCAAATGAAAAGTTTTTTATACATTGTTTGTTGTGATTAGATAGTTATTCTTGAATTTAATAGAAAATGGATTATTTCGTCAGAGTTAAGAAATGTGATCTTATCACATTAGTTGAAGAATTAAATCTCACGCTACCAGATAACACTAAGTGTTCTGTGCTTACAGACCTAATCATTAAATCCGATACTTATAATGAGGAATACACGAAAAATATTTTAATGCGTATTACATCAGACAGTGAAGAGAAAGAAGCTAGGGCAGGACTAGCTAGGACTTACGCTTTTATTTTAGAAGATTTTTTTAAATTCCTTGTATAATAATTTTAGAAGATGTTTGAAAATTTTCTAGTAAAATGCGGAAATTTTAAAGAAATTCTCTGAAAAATATTTCTTTCAAAAAAATAATTATTTTAAACTAACAAGTATATATATTAGTTCAAATTATTTATTATGGCATCAAATATCAATCAACAGACTATTATTTATACAAAGGAATGAACATACGCAATACTTTACAGAAACTTGCTCTTTTTCTTATTATATGCTCTAAACAAATATTAAGTGTAGGGGTAAAACTAAAAAATGTAAGAAAAACTATTTTTCATTTTAAATACTATTCTAAGGGGGAAAAAATTAATCATATACCCAAAATTTTTGGTGTAAGAAAAGAACATTTGTTTCTATTCGCATTCGACAGATGGCGCTATCAAATACCAAATGTACCAACGCCGCCTAGATAAGAAAGCCATGACAGGCGTCACGAAAGCGTCATAGCAAGCAGACTAAAAAATAAAAAAATTCGAATAACTTGCATGTTTCGATTTCGATGTCTCGTGGAATTATTAACTATTATTAGTCGTAAACAATAATTATTAATTTTATGAGCCAATGAAATCGAAATATGCAAGTTGTGCGATTTTTTTTCATTGTTTTGCCTTCTCTGTATGACGTTTTCGTGACGCGTGTCACGCCTTTCTTATCTAGGGGGCGTTGAATATACACAGTAGATATCTAGCCTTGAATGCTCAAATCTTCATAACAAATTAATATAGCCTTGAATTCACAAAACTAAAATATCCAAAAAGGACGGAAGAATTAAAAGTAACACATTCTTTCATATCATTTTCTTTTAAAATTAACATTTCGTTTGCTTATTGCATCACAAACAGCGTTGGCTACAAAAAAACTAAATCAAAACGACCGCCATCTTTGCTTCAACTGGACATGCGCCGTCGAATAAATCAAGCTGAAAAGGAACGTTGAGTTAGTGAACTTACGTTTCGTTTTCTTTACTTGTTTCGCCTGGTTGAGTTAGGATTTCAGTGTCAACCGAGAGTTAAAGTCTAACTCGCCAGTTGACGTTGATGGAGAATTACCGGGTAAAAGTTCCTGTACATCTATACACCACATGTATACTAATATCCCTCGAATGTTGTAAAAACTGAATACAGAATGCTGTTTATTCAATATAACTTTTTAATAATGTGGGAATTATTTGAAAATAATATTTTAATTATTATAAATTTTCACGTACGTTAACAGAATTTTTACTTTTCTTCTTGAAATTCAATGCATATTTAAAAAGTAAAGAAATTCGTTTAGATTAAATAATCAATGTATATGTTTATACTATCAATAAGATAAAATAATGTCAAAGAATATTTTAGAATTATCGTAAGAGGTTTTTAATATGATTTAGTTGAAAAAATACGATTTCAATTTTTCATTGTATTATTTCAACTTGCTGCTTTATATGCATTTTTTTTTAATTTAAAGGAGTTTAAAGGATTCATGAAGAATACATTTAAACGAAGCATTTTTTAAAAATCTATACATCTATATGTATTCACGCTTTTTTCAAAGTATTTTTCATTCAATTTTAATCTTTTTGAAAATGAAATCGAAAGCAACTTTCCATTTCAAAAAAAAAAAAAAAAAAAAGAAAGAAAAGAAAAGAAAAGAAAAGAAAGAAAGAAAGAAAATCTATATATATTCTACTTTCATTTCACGCCAAATAATAGAAATTGGTACAAAAACCTTTGAAGTAAAGAAAAAAAAAACATTCTATTTTAATCAAAAACAAATTCTGTGGGAAGAGAAAAATCTTATTTCATATCTAAAAACTTCACTGAATGTATGTGTTCGCACGTTGAATTCAATACCGAAAATGAAGTTTGGATTAATATTTCATTTCTGTTGTATTTTTGGTAGGTGTCCAAATTTTAGTACGAGATTCACTTTAAAGATGTGAATCAAACGAAAAAATATACATATAAAGCAAAAAATGGATTACTTCGGAACATCTTTTATTCATTATCTATCGATTTTTTAAAAGACAATTAATGTTATCGTTGTCATTTTATTTTTCACCGATAATTTCAAAATCAATTTATACTACTGTAAATGTATTTCATTTTAATAAATACTTCTTGACTCTTACCAATATTTTTACTAATAAAACAAAAATGACATTATATCCCCTTTTTCCTGATTTAACGAATTTCTAATTTTATTTCATTTTATTTGTTTTTCTGTCATAATAATATATTTTTTTCATTATATTCCGGATATCATTATACAATAATAAGCATTGGAAAATGATGGAATATTCTATGATTGGTGTGAAAGGAATGTGTATTTAAAAAAGTTATTTATAAACACATACAGAAAGTCTCCTCTTCACGGAAAGTCGCGTTTATAATGCCAGAAAACGCTAAAAAATCATAAAATTCAAAGTATGATACTTCTACAATTTTTCGTTTTAAAATATGGTTTAACTAAAACTATATATTGAAAAGAATCAACAATCGCGATAAATTACACTGTTATTATTATTTTTTAATGAATACTTCCCAAATCAGACCCTTCTCTTCTATCATATAATGTTCAATTAGTTTTTTCAAACATTTGATAAAGTGTTAGCATTTCTAAGATTAATGTTAATTATACAGCGCAAAATGTTTCTTGTAACCATTGAAATACGCTTGGGATCAAACCATTTATATTCCAAATTCTGCCTCAGTACTTTTCTTCATTATATCTGAAGATACATTAGAAACATTATGTAACAATGATTTAAAACGCGGGATAGATTAATTCATTTAACTAGATATAGACTATAGAAATATAGATATAAACTATATATTCATTCATTAAACATAATATCGCAATACTACGGGATCCCGCGCCTTCTCAATTCCACCAGACTCCCGTAGCGGATTCTGCAATTCGATTATAGGAATTCTTGCCCATGGAAACCGGCCGAATCTCAAAAATAACTTAGTTGATAAAACAAACGAAATAAAAATAATTGATACTTTTTTTAGATTTACAATCGGACGAATATATTAAACACACATACAAAAAAAGTAGTTATAATGCCTGAAATTTTTTATTAGGTTCGAAGAAAAAAAAGGTCTTCCAATTTCGAAATTAAACATCATTTATTGTGTACTAGCTGATAAACCGGGCATTGCCCGGGTCGTGATAATAACCTTAAATTTACCTAAAATGAATCTTAAATCATTTTATACATTCACTATATAAGTATATCATATATCGTATATCATATTTATATTGGTATTCACCATATCACTATCATTTTATACATTCATTAAACGAAAAGCTTTCCAAACGATCCTAATACTGGACGCCTTACTGCCTTCGTCAGGGTACACTTCCGAATTTGTATGATTTTATATTTTGAAATGAAAATCTATCCAAACAAAGATTGCGTTGGGGGCCCCAGCACCTACGGCAACGCACACCGGGAGTGCTTTGCACGCTCCAGTCTGCTTTGATTTGATATTTTTAAACGAAACCTGGGCCGTGATAATAACCTTAAATATTCCTAAAATCTGTGTTGAAGGGATTTATGTGTTTAAATGAAAATCATTCCAAACGAACCTAAGAGCTTGTAAGAATTGTTTTCTTCTCACTTTTTGTTTTTCACATCGGGTTATATAATATTAAAACAAAATAGTTCTTATCGTCCGAAATCTTTGAAATTTTTATGAGTTATAAACATAATGTTTCGGAAGTCTTCGCACAATTTTCGTACAAACATACCGATATTTAGATGTAAAAACATGAGCAAAAGCAACATGCGTATTCACGTTCAGAGAGAAAATGTTGCATATTTTATTCTTTTAAAAATAATTCCAATCATCCGAATGTTTCGAGCTTTTTATACATGATATAAATCGAGTCTCCAAAGAACGTGTAAAAACTTGTGTTAATATACCGACATTTAGTTACGTTTAACTTACGTAAAAAGTGTGTCTCCGGGAGACGCAAAATTTTTTTGAAAGGTTTAATGTTCGTATTTTTGAAAACGAATTGCACCTTCGTAGAGAAGCAAATACCCGATTTAAGGGGGGATTTTTTCTTTTTGTATATCTTAAAAATTTGCGTATATGCGGGCTTTGGAAAAAAAAAGGAGAAAAAGACCTCGCGAAATCGAAAGTTTTTAAGAAAAGTTTTGAAAAGGTTAACATTTTACTTTTTGCCTTGTTGTAACTTTATATAAATCTCTAACAGAATTGATTTCCAACTATACATAAGTTTTTTAAAGTCTTTAAAAAATTGTTGACTATTTAGAAAAAGAGAAAAAATACGCAAAAGCCTAATTTTGTGCTACACTTGCGCTGGAACAAATAATAGATACTGAAATTCAATCTGGCTAATTTCTTACACATTTTAAAATTAATTTTTGCTCGCAAACATATCAAATTGTTGGGTGCTCTTATTAAGAAACTATGCAATTGAACACATTTTTTTTCCATTTTTCGGTAAAAGGAGAAGAATTTTCAGGAAATGCTGTCCCATCTGACGTTTTGAACCGAATTTCTGAAGAAGTGCAGGAAAGGAAATAAACTGCCGTACTCAGACAACAATCGCTTATAACTTAAGATGTAATTCATTTACGGAAAATGAAAATACGGTGTTTGATAACAAATCATTTAATTAATCATGCCTGCAAGTACCATTCTTTTATGTTAAACATCAGTCAAAAAATGTGTCGGAAAGTTTCGCGTTATTAAACACGGAAAAAATATTTTTTGAAACCCGCCTTAATATGTTGGGATGCTTTTATAATTTAAAAATATGTTTAAGTAAAGTTCAGGATCATATAACACTTAAGATACAATTCTCAGTAAAGGAATAAAACAAAGTCTTGGTTTACATCTCTCAGTAATTTTTTTTTCTAAGGAAAATATTCTACTTTGTAACCACGAATCCAATTTTGCTTCGTAGTGGAAAAGTTCGAAAATTATGGTGCTTGAATGATTTATGTGATGCTCTTCGCGTGAAAATAAAAAATAAAAACGCAACTGCATATATTTAATTGGTATTTTAATTTATTTTAATGATCCAAAAGTATGAGACATATTTACTGAAGATATAGTTCCATTACATCATTATCTAAAAAAGTTATACGGTCAAGAAGTAAAAAACTTATGAAAATAGTTTTTAAAATGACAACTCATACTCACATCATAAAACTTACGATATTGCGACTTCAGAACATCGGAAAAGATAAATGTATTTTGAAAAAACTTTATCAATGCTGCAAGATTCAGAGATGAAAATTTAAAAAGAAATAAAAGTAACACATATCGATCATAAAAGAAAGAAAGGAAATGAGTTTTCAACAAGGTTTTAAAAATCAAATGGCATAATATAAATCTAGTAGAATAACAATAGAAATGCTTATATTTGTATATTATCTGTGATCACACAATTTTAAAGCGCTAACCAGTGTAGAAATAAAATGAATTCCTTTAATAAGAGCTGTATTTTCATATCTATAGGAGCTTTTGTCCGAAAAATTTGGAAAAAAAATAATTATAGTTAAAACAGATTGAGAAATATTAGATTTTCTGTTTTTATTTAGTTTACAGAAATTGCGTAAATTACTTTAAAAATGCTATATTCTACAACTGAATTTTGAAAAAAGAACAACTTGTGGAATCCATTTGGATCACGCAGTGTTTGACAGTATTCCCTTACAATACCGCGGAATTACAAGCCGTAGTTAAAAACCACATTTTAAATCAGTAGTTATTGTCATTTTTGTAAGATATTTACAAAAATACTTAATTAAAAATAATAGTGTTTTTTGTTAAGTCCCTCAAAGGATATATACATCATGGTTTTGTATTTTAATGTAGATATTTTGAAAGAAAAATTCTCCACTGTACAACTTTCAACAGCATAAGAGTAGAGAAAATGTTTGAAAAAATATCCAACTTTAAAAATATCTAGCTTCGTAAAAGTTCCTGTTCTTTCAAAGTATGGTAAAAAAAAGTATTTTGCATGAAACATAAAATCTACTCTCATTAATAGACGTAATTGATAAATTTATGTCATTTGTTCAATGTAACTCTAATGTACTGTCAGAGAACAAAGAGTTAATCAAGCAACAGAAGAAAAATACTACTTGTAAAAATATCCGTAATTGCCAATCAAATAGAAGCAGGACGCATATTTTGCTAAGTTGCATCCTTAAAGATATATGGGGGTATGTAGACTTAAATTTTGTAAATTAGTATTTTCTCCAAATTTCAAAATTTGACAGTTGCTTGGTATTTATAAAGAAATGTTACTGGATTGAAGGCCGCACTGTACACACTCTGTAGGACTGAAATTCAGCGCATTCTGTCATAATAAAGCAATGCGGTGATAAGCTTCAGAAGAAAAAAATATGCGATATATGTGTCGGATTCCACTTTTCCGTCCACACAACTTCGAAGTATAATCCGGTCTTTTGATATGCTGCTACCACCGATATGAATACGTGATATCGGACACGTTACGTGATGTATATTAAAAAAAACCTAACTCTTTCAATTAAACTTAAATTAACACTTTATTAACAATATTTACACTTAACTCGGATGTAACTTATCCGGTTCAATATTAAATAAAAAAAATACAGAAGACTATCCTCTGTGTACCGTTAGGCTACGTTAATTCACTCAGAACCGAGTTCTCTATTAATCTCACACGATTTATCCCTTCCTTCGGGAAAAATCGTTTTACACACGTGTCCAGAGCTCCTGTCTGAACAACCAACACGTTTCGCTCCTACGCTCCAACTACACACGGGTCTCGGCGTTCATTCTCCGAACAACCTTCCTCCTTCGCTCCTACGTTCGAAGTAACTTCACTCTCTTGTCATCCACCCGAGAACCTTTCTGTCTACGGGGCTCCTGGTCGGTTTCCAAGGGTCTGTCTTCCTAAATAATGGGTGCAATATCTTTCTTATCTATGAAAGACCACATTGGAAAGGAAATACTTCTTTCATTGTGTTCAACTCGCTCCCTTCCGGATTAAGATTTTTCTTAAGCAAGCCTCTAACGGTACACAATAGATACATATACAATAAGGTAATCCCTTAAGAATAGCTTTTAACTCTTGCAGCTACCAGAGAAACCTGACACCCCCCACCTTAGCGGAAAATATGCCTTTTAGGGGCTAATTTTCCTCAAAACTATGTAATGTCTGAGAAGAGTTCAACAGTTCCTTGATAGGTTTCTTCATTACTACAATTACATAAATATTTCAAGGTGTCTGAAATTTACATACTGACATCTCTAATGAACCATATACTAATGGGATAACTACAGAAAAAAATTACACAATATGCTTATACACTTTTATAAACGCAGGATGCACATACAATTATAAATACACAAAAAAATAAAGTTACACTAGTATTATGTCATTTCAATGTCAGTCCTTAGGCTGAGATTACTGATCTGACTTTGAGATTACTGAGATTACTTTTTCCTTCCAGTCCTTCCTAGTTAACCTAATAGGTACATCCCTTTTCGTAGTATACCCACTTGAATGGCTAACTTCTGCCTCTGATGTCTTAATTAAATTTTCCTCTAACCAATCAGGCACTTGCCTGTCCAAGTCCTCTTTGTACGTAATAAAGACATTGTACCATTTCTGCTTTATCTTACCCCTCTCCGGTTTACGACCAATCCGATTCTCCTCCATTTCTACCAGTTGGATAAGACCCACAAATAATTCCTTATTTTTCCTTAAGATTGATTTTATGTCCCCAACTTGAATATTTGTTAACCCTCTTATTTCAAATCCCTTCCTGTCTTTATTTTCCGGTTGTTCTCTGTCTAACAACATATTTTTCCTACAGTCTTCAAACTCCCCGTCACTATCCAAGACAATATCGACTACTTTATTTTTGGCCATAAATTCCCTCATTTCATCTTGATACACCCGTTTCTTACTCCCGTCCCCTAACTCAACTATAACTGCAGGTCGACATATTTCCTCTTTCTCCTTATCACTCCCATTCATTTCCCTCGTTAATCGACATTCTACACATGATTCGCAAAACGTTTTAGCTTCCTCTGCCATATTTTCCCAATAAAATGAATGCTTGATTCTTTCTAACATTTTCTTAACCGCGTGATGTTCTCCATATAAGGAAGTATGCGTTAATTTTAGAATTTCCTCCCTTCTAACTTTAGGTAATACTAAATGAGCTACAGTTTCATCTACTAATTTCTCTTTATGATACAATAACCCATTAACTAGATAGTAAGCCCCTCTATCATTTTCAGCTAATTCCCAAGCTCTCTCTAAATCCTTACAATTCATTTGGGATTTCTGTAATCCATTTGAACTACTTTCCGTAACTTGATCAATTTTACTTTTCTCCACCTCGGCTTTTTCCTTTTCACGACTTTGTAAATTTACCGATCTCGTTTCTACGACATAACAGTCACTCTTATCATTTCCAATCCTTTCCCCTTCCTTCACTTTATCCCTACTACTTTCCTTACATTCCCTTTCTACCGATTCTCTTAATGATTTCTCGTTGTTTAACCCTGACAATTCATTAGCCACGTCAGGATGTAAAATTACCTGTTCCTTACTATTATCAATTATTGCGCAAAGTACATCCTGATGAATTACATTAGTTTGACCGCGTTTTGGAATAGCTAAAGGTAATTGAATTAACGGCGATTTAACTGCCTTACCAAATATCCCTTGTCAATAAAAACTATCAGCCCCTCTTAGTTTCTCTGCTGGTACTAAATCTTTATGAACGACACTAATTTCGCAACCAGAATCCACTAATCCTTTTGCTATTTTCCCATTTACACTAACTTCCACTTTCTCGAGTTTATTTAACTTCTCTCCAATAACTTTAGTTCTCCAATTCCCTTTTGCTCCGATTCTTGCCATACTTGCTCCCCTTGGTAATTCTTTAATTCCTCGCACTGAGACATTATTGATACTAGCCCTTGATTCTTGTCGGTTATTAATTTGATTACTTCCCTCATTATTTCCTTTCGTACAAAATCGCTGGACATGACCTCGTAAACCACACTTGAAACAGATAGGCGTCGTATCATTAGGTATCACGATATTCCGGTTTTCTACCAAAAAATGGACTAACTTCATTATTCCCATTTTGTCTCCAATTACTACTAAATCCCTCATCTTTTGCCCTTATAGAATCTTCATTATTAACATACCTTTCTTTACCTTTATAACCCTTATAAGTTACCGCATAAGATTTTTGATTAGCATCGAAGAAATTATCACATTCCTTAGAAATTTTAGAAACTTCTAACCAATTACTGTGCTGAGTTAATCCAACATGCGTCGCGGTTTCCTCATCTAAAGTAGTTAACAACTTATCCGTAACAATTAACTGATTAACCTTCTCATACGTATCTGCACCTCTAATCTTACAATAATTTTCCCACGTTGCTATTAAACGCGATACAAATAATACATGAGTTTCATTTTGATTCCTTCTAGCCTTCTTAAAGTTTTCCAAACACGCCTTCGGTGTCGGCTCGTGTTCCCTTAGAACTAATTCCTTTAATTTCTCATAACTCTCAATTTGTCCCCTAGTAGTGTATATTAGCAAGTTATCGGCCTTATCTCCTAACATATTTAGTAGAATTTCGGCCTGCTGGGTTTCCGGTACATTTTTTGTTTGGAATGCTCGTTCTAAACTGCTAAAAAGTAGATTCCATCCCTCACTCTCTTCCGGAACCTTGATAGACAAAGTTTTAACACTTTTAATCAATTTCTCCAGGCTACTCTCATGATTCGATTCTCTAGTCCCATTAGAGTTATTTGCCGAACTCTGAATTTTTATCCTTTCAACTCTAACTCATATTCCAATCTCAATTTTTCAGCCCTTTCTTCTCTGTCTAACTTCTCACGGTCTATCTCCCTTTCTAACTTTTCCCGTTCTAACCTTTCCTCCTTTTCCAACTTTTCTCGTTGTACCTTTTCTTGTTTTAACCGTTCCGTAACAACAGTGCTAGATAATTCCATAACGGCCCCCTCTTCATATTCGTCGCTCTCCACTATCTTTTTCTTAAGCTTAAACCTGGTATCCTCTTCCGATACTTCAATTCCTAACTCCTCACATATCGCCTGAAGATCCACCCTTTTTATTTTTAGTAAGAAAGCCATACCTTCTACCGATAATTGTTACCACTCTCCAATAATACTTAAGCACAATATCAAATTACTACTTCCTCAAATCCTACCTTCATAAGTTACCTCCACATATTATACTATTTAACATATTTCAAATAAGTAAAAATAAATTGATAAATTTCCTTTAACACCCCACAATTGCTTTCAATAACAATGTAAAATAGTTTCAATTTAATTACTATGCAATACAGATTTTAAATTTATACATAAATAATAAAATACAATTTACACAATAATACTGATACGTTGCAATTTGAATAAAACACTAATGCCAATCACTACATAAAGGTATCCCTCTAACAACAATTTGCATGAAATACACATGAATTCCTAAATTTAATCTCAATAAAATATTTCAATTTCAAAATTAGTTCTCACATTAAAAAGTAAATCACAGCACTTTTTTTTCCTTTGGACCTTAAATTCTTCCTTGAAGGTTATTTCAATTTAATTTAAATTCTACACAAATTTGCTTTCCTCCTTTACTATCAATATTTCAAACTTAAAACAATAATATAACTTAATTTAAATATTACTTTAATAATAATTTCAATTAAAAAAATTTCATTTATTCCTTCCAACTATTAACACATAGCATTTATTTTAATCATTAATCCTATCCGTTTAAAAAAATTGAAAATCAATTCTAGTAATTAATAAAAGATCATTTTCTTAAAACAATAGTGTAAATTGGCTGTTAATATCTCATTTGATTTAGACCAATTATTATATTGCACATAAATTATCATAAATTAACCACAACATTAACTTAAATTACCATCAATTATACACAACAAAATACAGTAGGTTCGAGAATGTCAGTAGAGTAAAATTATCAAAACACCTTACCTCGTACTTTATTCGCTGAGGCAATTCTCTGCTCACTTTTACGCCGGGTAAATCTTGCACTCTCGGGCAACAATCACTGTACTGTACCTTGCTTCACTATGCACAAAAACACTACACATAACACTACACTAACACAGCACAACCACTAGTTCATTTCACTGTAATGACGATACGCTAGCTGGCACTGGTCTACGATGATAGGGCACACACACTTCCGCTAGGTGATCCGGCATAAATTGACTGTAATACGGCTAACTGGCACTGGTCTACGACGATAGGGCATAAACACTTCCGCTGGGCGATCCGGCATAAACTGACTGTAATACGGCTAACTGGCACTGGTCTTCGGTGATTCAGATCCCGTCGCTGCCAACATTGTCGGATTCCACTTTTCCGTCCACACAACTTCGAAGTATAATCCGGTCTTTTGATATGCTGCCACCACCGATATGAATACGTGATATCGGGCACGATACGTGATGTATATTAAAAAAACCTAACTCTTTCAATTAAACTTAAATTAACACTTTATTAGCAATATTTACACTTAACTCGGATGTAACTTATCCGGTTCAATATTAAATCAAAAAAATACAGAAGACTATCCTCTGTGTACCGTTAGACTACGTTAATTCACTCAGAACCTAGATCTCTATTAATCTCACACGCTTTATCCCTTCCCTTCGGGAAAAATCGTTTTACACACGTGTCCAGAGCTCCTGTCGGAACAACCAACACGTTTCGCTCCTACGCTCCAACTACACACGGGTCTCGGCGTTCATTCTCCGAACAACCTTCCTCCTTCGCTCCTACGTTCGAACTAACTTCACTCTCTTGTCATCCACCCGAGAACCTTTCTGTCTACGGGGCTCCTGGTCTGTTTCCAAGGGTCTGTCTTCCTAAATAATGGGTGCAATATCTTTCTTATCTATGAAAGACCACATTGGAAAGGAAATACTTCTTTCATTATGTTCAACTCGCTCCCCACCGGATTAAGATTTTTCTTAATCAAGCCTCTAACGGTACACAATAGATACATATACAATAAGGTAATCCCTTAAGAATAGCGTTTAACTCTTGCAGCTACCAGAGAAACCTGAAAATATGCATGCTGCAATTTGAATCACAGCGCGATTAAAATTTGTTTTCATTCAAAATTTATTATTTAAAGAAAATTCTTATTTAAATATTTTATTTTTGAGTAGCATTAATTATTATTTAAAATATCGATCTCGCTTAATAGAATGGCTATTTTATCAAGCAGGCTGAATTATTTATCATATTTAAATCTGACTTTAGTCATAAAACTTCCGTTATGCTACATCACGCTATTTTTTTTTAAATGAAAAAACAATATCATTATTGGATTAAAAATTAGATCATTTTAAAAAAAAATATGTAAATTTCAATTTTAACAACTGTCGCTATTATGATCTTAAATATCTTCTATGAAAAATTATTTGTATACGTTAAAAACATAATTTTTCTCTATAATAATTAATTATTATTTTTTTAATTTTACATAAAAAATTTGTTTTTTTTTTTTTTTTTTACAATTTGTAACCGTTTAAATTTCTCTAAAACGCAACTCTACTTTTCACTTTACACGTCTGACAATATACTTTTAATGTAATAGTTGGTTGATTGGTTGGTTGATTTATGACGGCCAATTATCTACACTTGGGATATAGGCCCAAAGGGGGAGTGCCCTCCGTGGGGGTCTTTCTAAGGGATCCTAACCCGTATTTACGGCAAGGTTCGAAGAAAACCACGGAAAACTCCGAACGGTTAGGTCGACGAGCGCGACAGGGGTTTGAACCCAGCACCTCCCGTCTACCAGCTTTGAGAGCAGAACCTCTCAGCCACTGGTGTGGCCTTTTAATGTAATAAAACGGGAAGGTTGTATTTTTACAGTCGGTAGACCTAGAGTTTACCTACAGAGAATTTTTTAATAACTTTTATTACTTGGAATATCCACTGTTCTTTTCTTCATCCGAAGATACTCATGAAAAACCTTTTCCGTGATGTAGAGTTCTTGTTTTGCGGTGGTCATATAAATATTCAAATGTGTTAAAATATACAGTGCGTGGCTGAGCACTTTGCAAAAAATTCATAAAAAGAATATTTTTGAAGAATCTGTGTTACAGGTAATTCAAAGTTTTGTTTGGAGAAAAAATAAACCACTCATTAATAGTGTTTTAAAAATGCGTGATGCCAGATGAAATGAGAAATCGTGAATTAGTACGGATTGTGCTGAAGTATTTTATTTGGCATCCCTGTAACTTTAATAATGCTAAATCAAAGTAAAATATGTGACATGCTGTGTTCTATTCATTAAAAATTGGGAGTTATATTCTGCTAAATAATTTAACTTCGAAGTTGAATAATACTTTTTCGAAAGATACAAATATATATAAACCTCTTGAGAGATACGAATGTTAAAATCCGTAAAATAAAATTCCTGCATAATTTACGAATGCTTTAAATAATCCCCTTTATAGGTGCACAATCATCTTCAAATCATATAAATGTCGGTATATACAGAAATTTTACACTGATAAACTAAGAATGAAACCCATAGGAGAATCTAATTGATTTATTTTTAGGGGATATGTAGTTACATATTTGGTCGGTTGTTTGATTTGTGGTCACTAGATGACTAGACAGGCAGTTATGTTTGTTTAAAAAGTTCATTTTGTCCAAATATGATACTAAATTTTTTAATAATTTTCTCAATGAAAATAAATATATTAAAGCACAACCCTTATTATAATCTATTTGAAATCTGGAATATCAAATGCGTGGTATTATAAGGACTATACAGGTATTTAAAAAGCAGACACTCATTTTGAAAAAGAAAAAAACAGACACTGACATTTTTTTAAATGCATTTCTTATTCAAGTGATAAATTTAAAGTGTTTTATATTCATGGTAATGCAAAGAAGATTCAAACTTTACGGATCAAAAAAGCAATCTGAAAGTTTTCGCTGCTCTTGTTTAATGAGAAATGTTCCAAGAACTCTCTTATCGTATCTATATGCATAGGAAGCTTTTAAATTGACACGGAGTTTGAAACGGAAATAATTTCGTACGTTCCAAAATTTTGCATGTCGAGAGACACCGCGGGCAGGCGGCCAAGGCGGATTTACTGTCAACTCTTTCGCAAATTCCTATTTAACTCATGAAATATAAAGCTGAATGCATAAAAAGTAGAGAATAATATTTTATCAAATGTATGGAATATTTTTACTTCTGGGAATTCAGTCTAATATTGTCTGATATATGTTTAGTTTGCATATACATACATATTAAATATTCATACTATTCTGACATATTCTTTGAAGGGTTTTATAACAGCTGAATTCGGTTATATCTGTTATGTATTTTTAATATTCAGTTACTGGGTGTTTCACTGAGTAGTTACACAGACTACTACGGTCCTTGAGCTTTTATTTAATCGCAGAATTTGTGTCATTAAATAATATCAATTATACTATATGAAAAAAGTGGCACTTAAATAAAAGAACTGTACGAAACCATTATATCTACCCTGTGAAAGACCCAGTATTTCTACACATTCAATTCAACTATGAACGATTTAGTATAGTTGTCAGTATAATAATTTACAAAATTTGGTGTTATTTTGTTCATTATTATGTTCATTTCTATTTATTATTATAGTGCGGCACAGAATTGGTAATTACAAAAAAAGAAAAAAAAAGAATTATCAAGCAGAATTATATTATAACGTTATTTGTATTAGGCACATTTTTCAATCCGCAAATGCTATAATATTTGCTACGGTTTAATTATTAACACACACGCGCTCATACATATATATAATTCATTTCAAATCTTTATGCTCTGAATGGGTGATAAAATATCAGCTACAATCACAAGTCTTCTTCTCTCAATTGTGCAACATCTCTCCAATGCAAATCTGCATATAAGACTTTTTTGTAGCATTCTTTAGCAATTATATTTAAAACATCATGCTGATAAAAAATACGGCATGTCACAAAATATGTTTGAAGTATAATTTAAATGTTAATTAATGTAATGTATTGTTTAGAAATTTTTTTAATTTTCTTGTAAAATATTACTTAGTTGAGTGTTGAGTGTAGAGTATAAAATCTTGTAACAGATTAAAATTGTACTTCAATTTTTGATTTAAAAAGTTTATAACATTTATTTTCCAGATGTGTATAAATAATACCATTTAATAGTTTTATTTTTAACATTTGATGCTGTAACTTAAGAAACGCGTTACTAGAGCAAAAAATATTCATAGTTAATTTCAAACAGCAAATATAAATTTTATTTTTTACTATCTGACCCACCCGGCGTTCCCGGGTCCGTGATAAAATTAAAGAAACCTAAAGTTTGTATAATTTTATATCTTTAACCCGATTTAGTATGAATTTATTTATTTTAAAGTACTGCGCACGCGAGGAAAATCCTTTATTTCCTCTTTCAGCCGATAGGGGAGGAATTCTGATTTAAACGAACCTCCGACAGGTGTTCCCGCTGCCTGTGGCACCGTATAGTAAGCGTGCAGCGCACACTCTGCAAAATCTTTTAGTTTCACCTTCTGCAGGCAGGAGGCGTACTCTGTTCCAAACAAACCACCTTCCAAACGAAATTCCGACACGGGTCCCCGCTGACTCCGGCACCGTACAGCAGGCCTGCTGCAAAATCCTTTAGTTCCACCTTCCACCGCCAGGGAGCGCAATTTGTTCTATACCGACATGCGTACCGGTTGTATCAAGGGAATTCAATGAACCAATTATCGTCGAAATCGGACTCATAGAATTCGAGAAAATTATGTGGCCCCGCCCGGCGTTGGTTTAGCCTGAGATAATAAAAATCTGTTCTGTACGAACAGGACTGAAATCTGTAGGGCTATCGAAATCAAGTCGAATGAGGTAAATCCCGTCGTAATCAGGCTCATAGAACTCGAGATCGGAAAGCGTACCCTGGCGGTAGAAAGTGCAACTAAAGTATTTAAGGCTGTATACGAGGCGTGTTTTGTAAGTAAGGGCCGTTTTGTTGTATACACTAATAGGTGGCACGCGCCACAACGAGTGCTTGCGTCGTGTCCCGGCATTCCTTGGAAACAACTGTGCCCAGTCGCAGCTCTGTAGGTAACCTGTACGGTCTGTTCTGTGTCTTTAAAATGTTCAAGATTATCGAATCGCTCGCCTCGTGCGAAGTACGGCCAAACCCTGCGAAAGCAATGCAGAGCGATTCAAAACAAAAGATGCGGCATGCTGACACAGGAAATTTTGTTATTCAATGATAATGCAAGGCCTCACACCGCAGCTCAGACCCGAGCTTTATTGGACTCTTTTGGCTGGGAAGTTTGGGACCACCCCCTCTTACAACCAACCTTGAGCCGAGCGATTTCCATCTTTTCTGCTATCTCAAACATCATCTCGGCGGCAACCACTACAACGATGACGAAGACGTAAAAACGGCCTTGACATCTTGGTTATCGGAGCAGGCGGCAAGTTTCTATGAAGAGTGTATTCAAAATATAGTTGTAAGGTAGGTTTAAACAAATTTGGCAGCTATGTTGAAAAGTAGAGAAACGTATGTAGAATCTGAAAATAAATTTGGTTTTTAAAATTTTTCTTTCGTTTGATCTTTATTTTCAAACGGCCCGTACTTAAAAAACACCCCTCGTTATCTCGTTATCAAGTCGAATGAGCCAAACCCCGTCGTAATCGGGCCCATAGAACCAGAAATACTCCTTTAGTTCCATGTTCCACGCCAGGGAGCGCAACCTGCTCCGGAAGAGGCCTTTTCAGAACACTCTATCCAACCAAATTTTCAAGTAAAATTAAAATTTAACCACGGGTAAACATTGCCAAAATAGCGGAAATCGCGAAAGTGGGTTACGTAAACGATCACTTTTGAAAGGGTTATTGTAGATATTTTTTAAAACCCAACGATGCGTTTTGAAGAAAAATAATGTGTCTATGATCTGGAGTCTACTGTTTGTCCTTATTCGCTTTTCCCGAGTAATGCCGATTTTTAAACCTGGACCGAAATACGAAAATCGCGTGAATGAGTTTTGGAAACCCCTTTTTTTCGCACGTTTAAAATTAAAATATTTCGAAACGGATTACCAGGTTTTTAAAAAGCAAAGGAACGTAGATAAGGTGTGGTATTTTTAGTTTTTCGTATCTTGTTTTTAAACGACAATTTGAATTTTTAAAGATAGGAGAAATCGTTGAAAATGCGAAATTGACTTATGGTTAAAAACGTTTTCGAATGGGTTAACTTGAAATTTTTAGAAACTAAATATAACATAAATGTCCTTAAGTTTTTTATTTTTTAGCGAGCCGATGCCAGATTTTATATATCGCAGAAAATCGGAATTCGGAAAAGGGAGTCCTGTGCGCGAATTTTTTTCGAAGGGTTTAAAAAAAAAAAAAAAAATAAATAAAAAAAAAAAAAAAAATACAGATATCGAAAAGGGAATGAATGTAGACATTGTCTGGTATTTTTAGTTTTTCGTAACTTAATCTGAACCGCCGATGCAAATTTTTAAAAATCGCAAAACGACGTACAGAAAATATACTTTTTCGAAGGTTTAACTTTCGTATTTTTTAAAACCAAAGGTGGCTTTGAAAAGGGCAAAGTCAGTTCTTTAATTTGGTGACATTCGTTTTTGCGTATCTCTTGTAGAGCGGCGGATGCAAGGCTAGAAAAACGGTATAAAATAAAAAAAACATGATTTCGATGCTTCTTCATTTTTTTTTTAAAGATTTAAATGTGAATTTTTTTTAACCAACCGAATCGTTCGAGACGTAAAAGTACTTTCTTTGAGAATATGTAGACTATTTTTTAGTATTTCCGGCCGTAAGCCGTGGCACATTTAGAAAAACTTAAAAAGATACGTGCTGAGTCGTGCTTTGTTTCTTCTATTCACAGAAGGTGCGGAAAAAGGGCTCCTGAGCATGCTCGCGCGGTTGTCTGAAGAGTGATTTTTTATTTGTGATCTTTGATCAGTTTTTAATTAATAACCACTCTAATTTCAAAATATTAAAATTCTGAGACTTAGGTGCACCAGGAGAGGGCTTGGACTACCAAAATCTAAATTTTCAGACTTTTAGGTGAGCTAAATTTTCATAGCCATCGCCAACAGACAGACAGACACGCACACACACACACAGAGCGAAACTTTATTTTATTAGCATAGACAATTATCACTGTCGGAGTAAAACATTTTTATTTGGGACATTGTTTGACAGCTTATCAGATTCGTTAACTAAAGGCAAACGACGTAAAATATGGGCGTAATAGAAAAAAAAGTAATTAAAAAAATATTACTACAAAATGTATTACATTACTAGCTGAGGCGTCCAGCCGGCGTTGCCCGGATCCGTGATAATTACCTTACATAAAATCACTGTTGCACCTAAAATCACTGTTACATGTTTTTATATTTTCAACCGCAAATCTTTCCATACGAAACTAGTGTTGATGGGTAAAGGGAAAGGGGGGGGGGGGCTCTGCCTCCTTCAGCGTACACCGGTCGAGCTATATCCGCTTCAGTCTCTTTTGACTTTACATTTTTAAGTGAAAATCTTTCCAAGCGAACCTAGTGTTAGTCCCGAAACTAAGACTATCCGACTTCAACAATGATAAATCAGTGCAAACAATGGTCACTATCACACAATAGAAAACCATTCTGAAGAAAAATCATAAAAAAATTCACAACACCGACAATTTCACAACATTCTTCACTTTTCTTACATAAACGCACGCGCACAAAAATGTACAAGTCATCTTAATGCGGGAAATAATACGCAACACAAAATAATCTAATACAAAATGAAATACGGACACACAATATGACTATAGATAATAAATATTTTTTTTTTGATGCAGTTGACACAAAAAGAAAATCAACACAGAAGTTTTTTTTTTCACATATTTTACCATTAAACGCTCAGGATCAATACCGCATTGACGAATAAATGCAATGATATTACAGTTCCCATAACGATTTATTAAGCGTACATGAAACACAATGACTCCATACGACAAACGAGATCGAAATCTCAAATAAAAACGCAGCCGGATGCATGTTGAAATGCAAAAATTCATGCACTTAAAGCACTCATGCACTCATGCACTTAATTTCACCCATGGATGTGGAATCACCAACACACAAAATGTAGAGAAAACCACATATTAGTTCTAAATTTTGTAAAAAAGAAAAAAAAAAGACAAAAAAATGTACTGGGAAGATTGAAACACAAAAATTATAGCTCCAAAAAATATCCGATAAACAGTTGAACCGCTGCACGATAATAGAGCTGGCCTTGCCGATAAAAAGATTGAAGGCATCGAGTAGACTACTCCAAAAAACGGCAAGATACTTCAACGTTTGAAGTTCCATATAACAAGAAAAAAAAAATCAGTCTGTTCTAGCAGTAGGACTTTCCCACACAGAGTCGATAAATGTCCAATCACTCGTAGATCTGTCCATTATTATTTTTATAAATTATTTATTCGTAATAAATTCGGTGCCAAATCTTCTCTGCAATTTACGACCTCAATTTATATCACGAAGTTTTAGGTTACTGCAGGTAGTTGAAAGTTAATTTTAATTCTATAAACTTATATTTTCGAGGTATTATTTCATTCTGTGTAAACAATAACTCCAGTTTCGAGAAGACTCATAGAAAAATTCATCAGTGGTCTTTACAAAGACTCAAACAAATTTAATTCAAACAAAAAGGTAGCACAGAAGTGTCATGGTAGCGGCCTCTATTACAAACAACGACTTCGATGTCTACTACATCACCAGAAAGCAAAGAGTGAGTAGCATATTTCTCCTTTCATATCCGTGAAGTTTCTGGATTGGTAAGCACATTGTTTAAGCCACAGGTTTTGCCAAAAAGTGACCGTTATATTGGAATATCGTTATATTGGGGATAATTTAATTTTAGTGGAGAGGGCATGGAGCGATAATTATCCAACCACTTGCACGTGAAAATGTGAAAAAAAATTTGGTGAGTGTTGACAGTCTTCAAACGGTGAATCACTTAACAATGAGATAGAGAAATTACACTGCAGGTAACAATAACAAGAACGAAAAATCATGCGTCAAGCATAGATTATGTAACACTTTCCAACGCTTCCAAAATAATTTTACAAATCATACCGTTTAATAAGCTAAAAGATAACATCTAAGTAATCCGAATACTTTTATTCCGCCCTGTATAGTATCTATAGATTTGTATATATACTACATAGGATGCTAAAATTTATTTCAGTTAGGAAACGCGTAGCACAGTTTAAAATTCTCCGTCTGGAGTTAAATAATACGGAAATGTGTTCGCGAACTTTTGTGCTTCCCTGTATAGGATCTATAGAATTTATACATACCACGTAATAGAAAAAAGCGAGTTAAAATTAAAATCGCGTTCAGTAACTTAAAACGCACTTCCAGGAATTATTGTTAACATACAGTAGAGAATTCTTTTGTGTGTCCCTGTAAATGAACGATGACTGCTATACACACAATATTCTGTAGTAAGCCTCTTGTAATGCACCTTATATAAATTCCAATGCGTTTAAAATAGGGAAACATTATTTAAATAAACCGCAAACGATTTTTCTCCATAGACGTAATCTAACGAAATTCTTTTGACTGTCCCTGTAAAGTAACTATAAGTGCTATGCACACCTTATTCCATATTAAGCTTCTTCTAATGCACCTTAGTGATATATATAAATTTCAATGCGTTTAAAATAGTGAAAAATTATTTAAATAAACCGCAAATGATTTTTCCCCATAGACCGCAATGTAATGGAATTTTTGAGTGTCCCTGTAAAAAGCTATAAGTGCTACACACTTCCGTTGAAATAGGGAACATGATATAGATAACGACTATAACATATAAAAATTGCAGAGCAATCCGAGCATATTTACGGGAGTTAGAGCACGGCCAGACGGCCAGACGGCAGACGGCCAGACAAACCGAAGTCATAAACACTTTTCAACTAGGTTGGAAAGTGTTAAAAACGTTTCATGGCGAAAAATGTCTTCAAGGGACAAAATTATATCTGAAATTTAAATTCAATCGCTGAGATAAAGACATTTATGAAGAATTTTTTGCCAAGGTAGTAACGTTAAAAATTAACACTGAGGGATAAAATTATGTCAGCAGATGAAATAAGTAAAAAAGATTTTTGACTAAACTAGCTGTGAATTATAATTTTTCCTTTACCTATTTTGTTAGAAAGGAATAAGAATGAGTTATCTGGAAACTTTTAAAGGAGTGTGTAAATGCAAAATCAATTAATTTAGCTAACCGATATCCATTTGAGAGAAAAAAAATTGATTTTTTAGAAAATTAATATTTATTTTCACTTTATGAAATAGTATTAATTACCCATATAAACAAAATATGTGATATCATACGACTGGTTTGCAATGTGTTAACCTCAATTCAGTTTTTTTTTCATATATATATATATTTTACGTGTAATGTATTTTACTTTAATTTCTAAAGACTATATAATATTATATAGAGTAATTTTACTTAAAATAGATTTTGTATGCAATGTGAGCAATAACATCGTTTGTTTTTTCACTTCTCTGTCATAATATTTTGAGAAACTTTAAATATTTAATGAATTAGATATCTGATCGCGTGGCTGTTACATTTATATGCTTGGTAAGACATGAAAATAGGTCTAAAATCGAGAAATTGATGATGATTTAATAAAATAATGTAATAATGAATCATGATATAAATAAAGTAAAATCTTAACTCGTGAATGAAGAATGATTCGTATGTTTTACAAAGCATAATGCATTATAAAAATCATTATTATTTTTATTTTTTTTATAGATTAATCTAAGAATACGTGGGCAGCAACTAAAAACGTTACTTTCTGATAGCTTATTTTAATATACTTGATGAATATTTTCTTTCTACAAAATGTTTACTTCTGCAAAATAAAGAAAAAAATACATTAAGAGCATTTTATCATGGCAAATAGCTTTTTCTAAGTCCAACCCAAATGCAGAAAATCTCAAAAACAAATACACATGAATATTTTTCGTGAATTTCTAGAGAAAAAAATATATATGATGGCAATAAACCAATTCCTCGGAATGTGAAAAAATATCTGGAACTCAATATATTTTTGTCTGGAAGGAAAGATGCAATAACATGGATACTCGAAAGTCAATCTAGAAAAGAACAACATTTAATAAAATATAATGTAGAAGATGACGAATGTGATAGATGGCTAAATAAATCAACTGTCATATTATATTTTACTGGAAATTCAATTTCATTTTTCAAATAGAAATAAATTGATATGAAATGAGTTCTTTTCAATTTGACTTCTTAGAAATAATTCCGTCTATTCCATTTCTATTAAAATAAGGATAATAATGTATGTTACCTGTTGAATTTTTTTTCTTCTTCTAATGTGCCTATGTCACGCGCGCATAATTTCTCAAAATAGTTTTTTTCTTTTTTCAATTATGTATTCCTTCCGTTTTCTATTAGATTTGTAAAAATAAATTGTATTAATTGAATACAAATATGAGAATTACAGCGTAAAGCATTTTTTGAATGATGATTTATCAGTGTTTGGATTCATTATCGAATTTATTTAACGAATATTAATATTAAATTTAACTCTAAATTTGCAATTTGCTTTTAATTTATCACATGTTTATGTTTAAAAAAATATGTAGCGGACACAAAATTATAATTAAATTATCAATTATAATAATTCCATCGATTCCATTTCTATTAAAATAAGGATAATAATGTATGTTACCTGTTGAATTTTTTTTTTCTTCTTCTAATGTGGCTATGTCACACGCAAATTATAAAATAATATTTAAAATATTCCTTTCTTTTTCTCAAAAATATATTGCTAATAGATTCACAGAAATGAATTGCATCAATTGAATACAAATATGAGAATTACAGTATAAAACATTATTTGAATGATGATTTATCAGTGCTTGGATTCTGTATGTAATTTTATCAAAAGAGTATTAAAATTAAATTTAAATGTAAATTTGTAATTTGCTTTTAATTTATCAAAATGTCATGTTTCAAAAGTATGTAGGTGATGTATGAATTGTAATTAGATTAACAATTTCTCAAAATATTCCTTTTTTCCCAATAATTTATTTTTTCGGTCTTCTCCTGGAATTTATGAAAATAAATTTTATTAATTGAGCACAAATACAGTAATAGAATTGCAACGTAAAATGTTTTATAGAATTTTGATTTAACAGTGTTTGTTTTTAATAGAAATTTATTTTACGAAAATTAATGTTAAATTCAATTGTAAATTTATAATTTGCTTTTAATTTATCGTGCTATAAATAGCTGAAAATGTATATGCAGGAGATGAATGAATATATTATATTAAAATATGTCTATCTGTTTATATTTCTCCACTCCTCCTTCTAGAATTTTGAATGTTTGGCGATGACATTAACACTAGTTATATGCACAGGTCTGAGGACGTCATATAAGGACTCAGAATTTTAAATTTTGAACTAGTTCCCGATATGTTATTTTTTTTTTTGTAATTTTTTAGGATTTTTCTGTAATAGTGGTAACTAAATTACTCAATTTTGTGGATAAAAAAGTGTAAAATGGAAACGATAGATATTATTAGATTTTTTACATCATTTTTTCATTAAAATTGAAAAGAGAAATTCACTTTGAATTTAAACATATGGTGAAAAAACTCTTGGTTAAATTAAATTTTCCAAGGGAATTCGAAGAAATAAAAACATATTTTCACATACTCAAGCTTCATGAATCAACTTATTCTATAGAATTAAAAATCGTTTGTCGACCTATTGGCATTTAAAAATCTTTACATTTGTAGTTTTTTTCAGCTTTACATTCAACCAAGTAAGAAGATTTAAAGTGCTTGCATTTAAGGCGCAATAGTTTGAATTTAAAGAAAAAGCATTTACTATTTTCAATTAATTATTTTTGAAAGATGTTCCTTAAAATGTTTCACAAAGGCGCTAAAACTAAAATGGTTTATAGGGTAAACATTAAATGCCTATTTCTCTTGTAAAGTATTTATTTTGATTCAAAAAGCTAAAATATTTTTTGTATAACTTTCGTTTATGAAAGGGAGTCATTTAGGTCCGAAATAAGAAGAGAAATCTTAAAAGAACAATATACTTTTCACGAATAAAGTTTTGCATGAAAAACTCGTAATCTGCAAAATGCAATTTTCGCAATTTCTGTTTAACGTACATTGTAAATATGATTTCTTACTCGAAATTTAGTATTTAATAAAATTGATGTTATATTCTATAAATATAATAAAGCTAGAAGTTTGTGTGTCTGTCTGTCAACTGTTTTCTGAAGAGACCGCTGCACGCAGAACTACAAAATTTGATAGGATGGTACCTCCATGAATGTAGTTTTGCACTTCGAAGCCTGATTTTTGATTTTTTAAATAGATTTTTTATGCGATTTTCGCGTTTTTTTTATTACGAGGAGATTTTTCTACATTAACAAAGAAAATACGGCTTAAACTTTTTATTACAATGTAGTAAATTTGTTTCAAATTTCGTAAAGATCAGTCCATAATTACCCTAGATATTAATTAGAAATTCATTAAAAATTTCTCGAAAATTTTTATCTCAAAAACACGTGATTGCGATATGAAATCATGGACGATGGAATTTGTTAATTTTCACAATTTGTGAATATTAAGAAAAATATTTGAGATATCGATTTAAAACTCACCACACATATTTAGAAACATTTTCTACATTCGAAAATCCATTTTTGTAAAAGTCGGCCGGTAATTTTTCTTAATTTGTGCAAAAAACTGACTAGGGTCGGCTTCGTCTTTCTTTAAATTATGTTCCCAAGGCTCATACCTCTAGCCATTTTATGAAAAGAAAAGAAAATAATGTGCGTAGTCAAACCAAAAAAATGTGCCATTTCGTTTCTGACTCAAAAACTATCGATGTTAGGTCATTGGTTAAATTTTGACGGGGTGGGGAGAAGGAGTTCGGTCGTAATATAAACATTGCGTTAATGTTAAAGGTATAACGATCGGGCGTCCCCTGTCAGTGGAAAGTGGAACTAATTTATTTTTGCAGCGAGTGCTCAGCACCCCCATCCGGGTCCCCGAATAGAGCTTCAGAACGGAAGCAGCGGGAACCCGTTCCGTCGATTCGTCCGGAAAGAGGTTTGTTTATAACAGAATGAGCCCGCTGGTGGAAGGTGGAACCTAAAGAATTTTTAATGATTCGAAGTTCATTTGGAAAAATCCACCGGCGAAGCGAGCGTAGCCTGCTAGCTTTTTTTTTTAATATGTGCAATAATATTGAATATATTTTTACTTCCAGAAATCGAAAAGTCTCATACAACGCAACTGCAACGCAGCGGTTGCCAAGTAGCTATTTATAATTAAATTATGATAATTAGAAATAATCATATGATAAAAGCAATCCAATTTAGTGACGATCTTCTTATAAGATGGTTAGTTTACAAATTAAAATCTGCGTACATTAAATAATTGAAAATATTAAATCACACAACATGATAGCGAATAATTACAATTAGTTTTAGAAATTACGTTAACGGTAAAAAACTCGTAAATTTCAACATTATTGTGCTATAATTTGTCATTTAAAAACACTCGCTTGCAAAGAATATGTTTCGTAAGATAGACGAGATATAAAAGATGTAATCAGGGAAGTAAAAAAAAAACATCTTGAAGCTAAATTGGAATAATATAGTCAACATTTTATCATCAAACACTTTCTTGCTTGGATGAATGACACTGATTTTGGAATTTCGGCTTAAAACAGTGATACTTTTCATCCAGAGCTTTCTGACTATCTAAATGTTAATGTAATTAGTGTTTTTTTCCATTAAAATTTATTAATACCTCTTGAAAATGTACCTTTGTTAGTTAGAAACTTATTTAATTTTGTTAGTGATTGAAACTAATTCTGTGTCGTCCAACGAAAAGAAAAGCGTTTTTATTAAGAACAGCTTTAAAATATTTAACATAAAAATAATTTATCCCTTTATGCTCCAAATTATGAATAAAGCAATTACTGATTCACTACAATAATACATTTCCTGAATTACTAAAGATATATTATAAAATGTATGTAATGATAATAATGTTCGATCACTGTTCCATTTCTTTCGAATTTGAATCAACTTAATCTAAATATTTTGAGAAACCTGTTCTAACTTCGCATCGGTGGTTAAGTGGTAGAATGCTCGCATGCCATGCGGCGGCCCGGGTTCGATTCCCGGCGGATGCACCAAAAAATAATGTTCGATCACTGTTCCATTTCATTTGAATCAATTGAATTTAAATAATTTAAGATTATATTCTAACAACGTGTGGGTTCAGTGTATGCTAATCTAAACAAATCAATGACATTTACGGCACAAAATAACATTTAATAACATAAAAAAGTATTAGCGTCATTTATCGACGCAACACATCTAGGAATCTACATATTAAAAAAAAATTATTTCTGTTCAGTTCAGATAAAAGGAGGAATTCAAATTGCGCATGCGCTGGCTAAATAGGTGTTTTACGAATTAGCCGGAACAAATAATATGATTTTTAGATAGTTTTTTTTATTAAAGCCGATTTAATAAATCGCTAGTTATAGCTAATTTTGTAAAATGTTTACAAGAATGACTAAATTAACTAACGAAAAATATTGTTATGGAAATCTCGTAATTGTTATAAAAATAATATAAACAAATGTATCGTGATCCTATCTGCTCAAGGAAAGATTTTGTAGTTGCATATTTTTTATAAATTTTCAATAAGAAAGATGTTGTACACCTATGTAATGCGGTGTATGAAATGCAATCCTGCAGCTAACATTTACGCAGAATATTTTTCATAATAAAAGTTTAGACTTAAATTCTTTTGCATTAAAAATGGCGATTTTAACTTGAAAGCACTTTCTTATACGGTTTTAAAATAACCCCGCTTTTGATTAAAAAACATCTTTAACATATTCAAAATATAAATGGCTTTATCTGAAACATAATTTCATAATTTGCTTAAGTTTTCTAGATAATTGCAATGTGAGGCACTAATTTGGTGCAAATTCAAATTTAAACCAATGTGTATCTGCATTTTCCACTGCAATTTTGAAGCTACGCAAAATATTATTCATAATAGCAGTTTATACTAAATTCTTTTACATTGAAAATGGTGATTTTAACTTGAAAGTACTTTCATATAAGTTAGATTATCATCTTAAATTCTCTTGCTAGGATGGATGAAACAGATTTCGAAATTTCGTTTTTAAAACAACTGCGCTCTTGATTTAAAAACATCTTTAACATATTCAAAATATAAATGGCTTTATCTGGAACAGAATTTCAGAATTTTACTGATAAATTTACGTTTCTTTATATGAATGAAATTCAATTTACGAATAGCAGTTTTATTTCATAGTTGTTCGCTTTCAAACATTTACTCGTCCAGTTTTTTTTTTCTCCTTTAAAAAAAAGACCCGCTTATTTTATTCTTCCATCAATAAAATTTACTCGGCGTGTTTTATCCGAAAGTTTGAATGAGTGAAGAATGAATTTTCACTGGGATTTCGTCAAGATAAAGTTTTCTGCTGGCTTCGCTCAATATTTTAAACTCAGCTACAATAGAAAACGCCCTTTTTCAGACTGCACTAAACCTATTTTAGAAAATTGGGATTTTATGATCTCTTTGTGTTAAATTTTGTTTCGTTTTTCATTGAAAGTTTTCGTGACGGAATGTTTATGGCGTTAGTTATAAAGTAAATAGCCTACGAAGAACAGAAACATGCAGTATGAATAATGCTATAGTAAAAATACTATATTCTAAAGTTTGAATATTGCATTGCACGGAATGCCTTGAATATTATATTATATAAAGTTATAATGTTTACATAAGAGATTGCATTTTTATGGATTCCAATGAAATACTTTTAGAAAGTGTTTTGTTTTGGAAAAAAAAAAATCCAACTTGCATAAAACTTGTAGAAGTTTTAGATGCCTTAAATTATCTTTCTTTTCTTATTATTTAATTATGAGGAAATATTCAAAAAGTCTTTAAAATGTTGTCAAATTCAGGGACTATGTCTATTTTTATAGTCCATAATTTATGCAAGAATAAAATTCATATTAAATCTAAAGAGATAAATAAAGTTAAAAAATTCTTTTCTCCTTTCAAGTTTATCAACGAATTATTAAAAATAAATGTTAGCGACACATATTATCAATCGCATTTAATTTCCCTTGTAAGTGAAATTATTCATTTTTTTTAACCCTATACTATAATTTGTGGTATATCTTAAACTGATTTAAAAAAAAAAAAAATCTCAATTGTAACTTATGATTTCTTAAAATAGGAATCGGGTTCTAGAAGCTTCAAATATGTGAATATAAAATTACTGTTCATTCCGCTAAATAGTTTTTGAATTATGCATTAACAAAATCGTAAAATCATGCGTCAAGCATAGATTATGAAACTCTTTACAACACATCCAGAAAACTGTAACGAAACTTCAAAGTCAAATAAGGAGAAAGAAGATATGTAGTAAACAGTTTACACTGTTAAAAATTTGCATCAAACTGTCCGGTCATTCAACCGTTTTTATAGAAGACTGGTACATAATCGTAATTGAACTTTATTCTGACCATAATATAATAATATGGTCATAATAGAGTTCAAATACGGTTATGTAATCGTTTTCTCTAAAAACGGTCAAATGACTGGACAGTTTGCTGCAAATTTTTAACAGTGTAGGAACCATATAACACATTTAAACACATTATAGTTTTAGCATTTACTTTTTATACTCAAAAATTAGTCAAATTATTTTGTGCAGCCCTGTATGATCTATAGACTTGGCTATATACTACATAGCATGATTCACTTTTAGCAATTTTCGCCAGTCGATGAAAATGCACTCGAAATATTTTGTACAGCTGTGTATATTATTATAAAAACTTTTGTACACACCACATATTAAACTACATTTTTATTTAGGTAAAAAACGTATAAGGAAAATTAAATTTCATTTCCAGCAATTACTAATCATAAACGACAATGTATCTTGTTGTATGCATGCATAGTCTTGTATATGAATTTATTTATATTTCACACACTTATAATAGACCACTAAATATAGTTTAGCAGGAAAATGCGTAACACAATTAAAAATACTATTAAGTCATTCACTTCTATAGGCAGTAATACTTACGAATTCCTTTGTCTAGTCCTGTATATGATCAACAGAAATTATACACACTACGTACTATGCAAAAATTTAGTTAAACGTAAAAATCCAAACCAAAGTTGGAAACGCGCTTATCGCACATAGACTGTAATTATCGCACAAAGACTGTAACCGATTTCTTTTATGTGTCCCTGTAAATGAACGAGAAACGCAATGCACACCATTCTATTCGGTGTGCAATTTGTAGTGCATCTGAGTAAAACATATAAATTTCATAATGTTTTAGGTAGTGAAACATCATTAAATTACATTGAGAGCTATTTTTCCCCGTAGAACATTGTATAACAAAATCCTTTTGTGTGTGTATTTTCCTTGTAAATGAATAATATATGCTTTACACACCATATTTTAGAAAAAAACATATTTTATTGCGCTACATAATTGTACATCAGTTTCATCATGTTTCGAATAGCGTAACATCATCAAAATGCACTTGAAACGATTTTTTCCCATTGAGCGAAATGTAATGGAATACTTTTGACTGTGCCTGTAAAAAAAAAAACTAAAAATGCTACACACTTCATTTTCAATAGAGATCATGCTGTAGTAAATGTAGATGACATACAAAATTTTCAGGGCAATCCGAGTATATTTACCAGAATTAGAGCACGGACGGACGGCCAGACAGCCAGACTGACAGACAAATCTTAAGTCATAAACAATTTACAACTATTTTGGAAAATGTTAAAAACTACCAGCATTGAAATCTGTTTATAAAGAATTAAAAATGAATTTAACATTTGGAGTTATTATATTATATACATTATAGTATAGACATTATATTGTAGACATTATATTATAGACATTATACATTGAACATTATATTATAGGCATTATACATTAGACCGTAAAAGAATGTTGCAGTTATAAATTTTAATAGTATTAACTGTAAATTTTATAGAGTGTTGGTCGCCTTTGCCGTATAAGTGAATTAAAAGTGAACGTGGAAGTCCCTCGACCGTTGGATTGGTCGTGATGGTCGAGACGATAGGGCTGTTTTTCTTTGGCTTTCACGTTCACCTGACATAATGCCATGCGATTTTTTTCCTTTGGGGCTTTATAAAAGATCGTGTTCACGTTCCGCCGCTACCTAATGATTTGCCAGAGTTGAGACACAGAATTGAAGAGGCTATTGCTTCCATTACTCCGGACATGTTAATCGAAGTGTGCCAAGAATTGGACTTTTGGTTTGATGTGTATCGTGTACTAAAGGGGACATATTGAACATGTGTAAAAAAAACGTAGGTTAGTTTAGTTTAATTTGATGTATGATTTGTTGTAAATAGTCTAAATTAAACTGTTATAATATACCATTGAAACTGGGGCATTCTTTTATGGACACCTTGTATTACAGACATTGGTTATTCTTATGACATAATATGTTGAGTTATCTATTTGATGCATTGTTGACGGTCTGAAAAAGTTAAAACTGTTTAGACTGTACACGTTTTGCAAATGTGATACTCTTGATATAAAAGCAAAACACAATAGGATAATATCCACCTGGAGCCAACGAATTAAAGAAGGGTAAAGTATTGATACAATGCACGGACGTTCATACGTATGTTGTATGATGAAAACTACTATTATACAGGGCGTCCATAAACTATTGTCCCTGTTTCCTTGCCTCATAACTTTTGATTTAAGAACATTACGAAAACTATTAAAAAATATTTGTAAAAGTATAACTAAGAAGTATTTTTAATAACACAAACTGCGTTACACATGCGTAAAATTTCAACTCAAAGCGTTATTAATGAAATAACGATTATAATCAAGTAATAATTATACGAATAGTAATTTTCCAACTGGATGAAAAATGTCCGGGCCAGGATTCGAACCTGGGATTGCTTGGCTGAAGCCGCCACGCTCTACCACTGAGCTATCCCGGTCGAATCTGGAGGGCATAATTCATCCAGTTAACCTTATTGATCAGAGAATCTGGTCTGATATTTTAATCAGCTCAACAGAAAATATCGCAGGTAAAGGAACCCCAGTAAACGCTGGATACGTGATTACACTAGATTAATTTTAACACAATTATTTCAAATTGGTAAATAAATCATACGAGTAGTAATTTTCCAACTGGACGAAAAACTACTCGTATGATTTATTTACCAATTTGAAATAATTGTGTTAAAATTAATCCAAGTAATAATTACTATTAAAATTTTATAAAATTTAGCAAACTGTTATTCATGAATTATGAGTGAAATTAGATAGATTGATATTAACATAATTAATTAATAATATTTTCATAAATTTGATGAAATTTTAATATTTATTATTATTAGATTATAATCGTTATTTGATTCATAACGTTTCATGTTGCAACTTTACGCGTGTATCTTTGTTTTGTGTTATAAGAAAAACTTTTTGAGTTGTACTTTACGAATGTGTAATAAAGTTTTTTATCATGTTCTTAAATCAAAAGTTATGAGGTATTAAAAAAACACCGACAGTAAATTATGGACACCCTGTATTCTGCTTGCTTCTAACGCAAAGGATGCGGTAATTATATCACACGAAATGTCATACAGAAATAGTTACAATGAGGGACCTTTCTTTCCCCTTTAAACGTACTCTTCTATGGCATTTTTGAACATGAATATCTAACCCTAAAATAACAATTGCTCTTAAAATTTGGTTGAGGTGTATATCATGGTACCCTTAACCCACCTGCGAAATTTCTTTATAATCTGCGAGTGGCACTTCGTGAGTGCTCATTATTACAAAAATAAAATTTTAAATACAATGCCATGTTTGTTGTGATTTTATTCTGAAAGAATTATGAATAACTATGAAGATAGCGCTATTTATAAACCGGCCGATATATAGTGTTTTTTAAAGATTTTAAAAATTAATATAATAAAGTTATTTTATTCTATAGGTATAATATTAATTTTAGATATTGAGTATATATAATCCATTTTCAATATTCTTTTTAACACTTTCCAACATAGTTGAAAAGTGTTAATGACATAGGTTTGTCTATCCATGCTCTAACTCACGTATATATACTCGCGTTACCATGCAATTTATATATATATATATATATATATATATATATATATATGTATTATTGACGTTTATTATGGCATCTGATGTGTGTAGCAATTGTAGTTCGTTTACAGGGAAGCTCAAAATAGTTCTGTTATATTATTTTTTATGGGAAAAAATCGTTTGGAGTGTATTTATTGATGTTACGTTGTTTCAAATATATTCAAACTGATATATAGCACTGGCGTGCGCTACAAGATGCTTACTGTAGAATATGATGTGCGCAGCGTTTATCCATAATTCGCATAGGCGCATAAAAGAATTTGGTTACAGCACTGTCAACAAGCGATAATTATTGGAAGTGCGTTTTCAGTTGCGGGAGGCATTTTTAAATTTAACTAATTTTCTGAAAATTACTTGATGTGGAAAAATTCTATGGATAATATACAGAGATACACAAAATAGTTTTCGAGTGCATTCCCTTTTATTGATAAAAACTGCTGAAATGGAATTTTGAACTGTGATACACGTTTCCTAGCTGAACTAAATTTTAGTATTCTGTGTTGTATATATACAAATTTATAGATCATATACAGAGCTGCACAACAGAATTGGGACAATTTTCCGACTACAGATGGTAATAGCTGAAATTGTGTCTTGAAATGTGTTATGTGTTTTCCAAATTGCTTACTTATACAGGACTACACTGTAAAAAATGACCAATGTTTCTTATTTTGTGAAAATATGCTACAACCACGAACGAAAATATAATATAATCTTCTGAGTTATCCGAAATTTCAAATAGCATGTTACATTGTCTTTTGAATCCCCAGAAACGAATACATTTTCAAAATTTAAAGAATAATGTATAAAAACAAATTATTTTTAGCTGCCCGAATTTTTCAGAAACCTTTCCGAAGTGTTTTTATAGTGTATTAATTAGTGTCCTCAGGCTGGAATACCTGTTTTTCGAATGTCATTCATTCTCAAGTACACGTTTTCAGCCACATAAGTTAATTTATACATGAAAGAGTAAAGAAATAATCTTAATTTTAATGTTATTGTTAACGCTCTTCATTTTGAATGTTTGTCTGTTAAACATTTTTTTTAGCATGAAAATGTTTACTTCAGAATTGATAGCATTCAAAAAACAGGTATCCCAGGCTGAGGACACTCATTAATACACTATAAAATACCTTTGGAAACGTTTCGGAAAAATTCGGGCAGCTAAAAATAATTTGTTTTTGTAAATTATTCTTTAAATTTTGAAAATGTATCCGTTTCTGGGGATTCAAAAGACAATGTAACATGCTATTTGAAATTTCGGATAACTCAGAAGATTATATTATATTTTCGTTCGTGGTTATAGCATATTTTCATAAAATTAGAAACATTGGTCATTTTTTACAGTGTAGTTGAGCTTAAGCCGAAAGGTAGGCCTCCCCGCACGGTTTGACCTTGACCTTTGACCTTGCTTACTTATACATCATAATACCCCTTTTAAAACTGTGATAGTTTCGTTACAGTATTCTGATTGTGTTGGAAAGTGTTTCATGATGTGTGCTTGACGCATGATTTTTCTTTCTTTTTTAGTATTAAAAAAATCTTTAAAATACACCAGCGGGAAAAATTAAAAAAAACAACTACATAAAGGTACTTTATGTAAATTCGATATTGATGTCTACTAAGAGGTTGTAGGTTTGTATCTCAAGGACAACATTATCACATAGTCTAGTAGTATTTACCGCAACTACGCAGAAATATGCAAATTTGATAAAAGTTTTGCTTGCGGAATGCGAAACATGTCGTTGGAAAATCATTTGACGGATTCTGAGAAAGGAGTTTAATTGGGAAAGTGTAAAAAAGCCAGTAAACTTGTAAATCTGTAAAGCTTGCATTTTGATCAAAGGTGTCTTATACACTTCGTAATTGTTTTCTACTTATCGCTTAAGATTTGCAAAGAGCGTAACATATAATTTATACTACAGCAATATAAAGGTACTTTATGTTACTTTACTTTCAAGGTACTTTTGCATTTTCAGTATCCTGTTTTTTTCTTTCAGCAAAAGTATATTCTGCATTTTGAAGAAGGGTCATGCATGGCAAAATAAAGTTCTTGTGCAAACTCCATGTTTTTAGCTGCCAAATCATTCAAGTTATATGAGTTTTTATACTTGCTCTGTTAATTTTGTCAGCGAGTGAAAATTTCTTATAAAACAAAAGATAATATTTAAGTGGGAAACTACTTTAGATTGTCAATAAGTGAACATTTTTTTTTTTTTTTATCCCCGTGGAACCATTTACATTTTTCACATAAATATTGATACAAGTGCGTTGAATATACAAATGAAACGTTGTCTTACAAATGAAAATAATAAGCATAATTCAACGTAAAGAACCAAACTTACATTCTAATTTGAAAAAATAAAAGTTCGGTTAAGGTTTGGTGATATTTTTGTATATTATTATAATTTAAATTAAATTAACACTATATTTTTTATTAAGTTGTGATACGAGTTTTATTTTAAAAATCAAAAGACTTTCATTTTATAAAAGTGAAGTCCAGCTTAATAAAATTTGTATCAAATATGAATGCGTGGCAAAACTAAGAGATTCTAATTAGAAAATCAAAACAAGGCATATAAAGGGTGATCCCGAATTCATGGTACAAACTTTAAGGATGGGTACAGGACACTGTAACAAACAATTTTTGTATGGAAAACCAGGGTCGGAAGTCCATTTATAAAGTAAAAAATAAAGAGGTCTCACTCCTATCCGAAGTTACGTTGTCGTTCATAACTTTAATGGTAGTGATGATACTTTAATGAAATCCTTACAATATGTTTACAATTGATACAAATATGAGTCTGTTGCGAATTTTGTTAAAATATATTCACTACTGTTAAAGTTATGAATCGTTCATAACTTTAATGTTAGTGATGATACTTTAACGAAATCCTTACAATATGTTTACAATTCATACAAATATGTGTCTGTTGCAAATTTTGTTAAAATATATTCACTACTGTTAAAGTTATGAATCGTTCATAACTTTAATGGTAGTGATGATACTTTAACGAAATCCTTACAATATGTTTACAATTCATACAAATATGAGCCTGTTGCGAATTTTGTTACAATATATTCACTACTGTTAAAGTTATGAACGAAAACGCGACTTCGCATTGAAGTGAGACGCTCCGCATGGTTGACTATATAAATGGATTTCTGATCCTGGTATCCTATAAAAAAATGTTTGTTACAGTGTCCTGTACCAAACCTTAAAATTTGTACCATGAATTCAGGATCACCCTGTATATATATATATGTGTGTGTGTATGCAATTTTTAATGTCAGGAAAATTATTTTTGTGAATTAGCATTTAGCAGTAAAAAGCTTGATAAAAATAACTTTGATAAATGTAAAACAAAAGATAATTGTTTCATGTAAACGTAATTTAGTTTGTAAATTCGAGATTTGTTTATTACTCTGTAACATATATTTCCAGAAAAAAATATTTTTCCTTATGTATATAACATATTTTAGTTCGCCATTATGAGCTTCTTTAATCAATTTATGACCTTTAATATTTTTCAACAGTTCTTTTCAAGAAGGATATTAGTTAACACATAATAACTAATAATAATGATTGCATGACAAAGGACAAAACTAAGATTTTAATCAGAAAATACAATAAAGTATAACTTTTTGAATTAGGATAATGCTTGATGACATGCATGATTGAAATCAAATTTAATTTATTCTAATTTTTGTTATTGTTAGTGGTGTGTGTGTGTGGCTTATAAACAAAACCTACTTCAGTTTTAAGCCTAGCGATTCATTTCTCCATCGGCCGACTCCTCCAACGCATTACAAAACCAAAGCATTATTATAACTACATCACACACTTTATAAATGCAAATAGATTATTATTTTAAAAAACAAAATTACCGATTTTCTAAAACAAATGATTGCATGGCAAAGGAGAAAAGTAAGATTCTAATGTCAAAATATAAACAAAGCATCACTTTCAATATTAGAATAATACTTGATGACATGTATGATTAAAATCAAATTTAATTAATTCTAATTTTTGTTATTGCTTATAGTGGTATAAGGCTTTTAGACAAAGCCTATTTCAGTTTATGCCTCGCGAATTAATTTCGCCATCGGATGTCTCTTGCAATCAAGATGTCCCATCATGCTATGCAAATGAGAAGATTCTCTCTTCAAACAAACTTCCGAAAATCGAGTTAATCATTACTCCCATTGCCTTTCAAGCAGATGGAAGTGAAGAGGCAATTTATGGAAGTACGTTTTAAAATTAGATGGTTTAATGAAGCATGACTGGATTTATTATTTCGAATAAAACGAATTCTTATCAAAGAAGAAAATATTGTTGAATATGCAATTCCAGATGCATATGACATTTTGCCAAAAATACTTCATCTTTGTTTAAATTGATTTAACAAGAGGTTTCTTCTCAAATGGTTGTATTATGTTACATTTAACATTCATTGTATGAAGTTGTCTTTATTTTTATTTTATTTATTTGTTTTTGTTGTTTTTTTAAATTAGAAATGTTGCTGTTAGTTACCGAGAAGAAGTTATTGCGTGAATGCACTGGAAATATAAGCAATTCAGTTTAGTATTTCTCTTTCTTTTTGTAAATTATAGATTATTATTATATTAATTATTTTTGTAATTAATTTTGTAAATGCTTTGTTTTATTTCGTATTATTAACCAATAGTTCAAAAAAACCTAAGCAAGTTAATTTAGAAGAAATATTTATAAGGAGTTTTAAATAAATTAATACATATATGCATTAAAAAGTAAGTGCAATAAAACTCTCTAAAATCTAAAATGCTATCCAAACTGTTTGTTCTGGAATGTGCCAATGGAAAAAGATACTGTGAAGCACCGGTTAACACTAACATATCAAAGTTAAGCAGCATCGGGCGTCGTTGGTATTTTAGAAGGTGACCTACTGGGAACATTGCGTTGCTGTTCACATACTTGTACATAAAATGAGACATGTAGAGTGTCCTCACGCTGGAAAATCGGTAGGTAGGAGACAGGTACCAGGCAGGAAGAGTCTGTCCCCATTCTGCTAAATATATAAAATTGTGGGGAACCTTTTAAAACATTTTTGGTATATTGTTGTATATTTTAACCAGAGTATATTTAGGCATTTTATAAATTCCAATCGTTACTTAATTATTGTTAATATTTAGGTTGAAATAAACGTGAGAATGTTTTCTTTGCGAAAATAACAAAACAAATTTGACAAAAATAGGTAATAACAAATTTTTATTGGCATTTCATTACCGTAATGCTACCTAAACAACACATAATTGTTAAGATATCGTTGCCCTAATGTATTATAACTTCGTCGGCCAATGGTTGATTTTGGATTTTTTTTAAATTTGACCTAACAGTTGGCTGTTGGTTTTGCCAACTGTTAGAATTGCATTTGAGCCACAGTTAACAGTTTGCTGACGGTTGAGTGAATGGTTAGTTGATGATTGGGCCAATGGACGAAATAGAAGATATGCCGATGGTTGGCGGATTGTTTTGGGTAGACGTCTGAATTGTTAATAGGCCAACAGCTCTACAATTAAAACTGCACATGCAGCAACAATCCCCATTATTTTAATTGGGATTTCAAATGTGTTGCAGGCTTTCAAGCGAAAATGTTTACAAAAAAATATTGTATCGTTGTCATGTTTTCAAATATTTTCAGAACTATTCTGTAAAACATTTTATTTTTATGACTCTTAAGATGCAATATACCAGGTGAACCAAAAGTTCGTTAAAACTTTAAAAATTCATAAATAAGGAAGAAAATATGATAAAGAAGTGCGGTTTGCAAAAAAAGGACTCATAAAGTAGTCGGATTATTTTTTAGCAGCAAAAAAAATTTTAGTTACAAAAGTCACCTGTAGATGGCGTGCGTTACCATGCGAGAGATTCAGCAGAAATATACAAATTAATCCTGCAATAAAAGACCGGTATACACGAGGATTTCTCATTCGCTTTCAAATTGTTATTATTACTCGATCGAGTGTTGTTGGTGAAGTTGTCCTGCTTTGAATGGAGAGTCAACAGCTGTTGCGTTGCGAAAATTTCGCACGGCGAAAGGACTGAAGACGAAGAATGTGGCCTGGAGGTCATGTTGAACAGCTGTTATTGCGAGAATAAATGGATGGACCCTAGTGTTGTCCTGTCCATTGAGTTTCGGGCGCCCTCTACCAGTGACATTTTTAACTAAAGATTTTTTTGCTATTAAAACAAAAATCCGACTACTTTGTGAACCCTAGCAAACCGCACTTCTTTATCATAATTTCTGCCTTTTTTATGAATTTTTAAAGTTTTAACGAACTTTTGGTTCACCCGGTATATTTACAAACGTTACTACCTCTGCTAAGATTTCCAACCTCTTTTTTTAAATCCATTTTAATAACTTAATATTTGTTATGAAGTTAGTTACAAACTTTATAGGTGGAATTTCAGTTAATATCCTATAAATACATTTTATTTATTTACACTTTCTTTTAAAGCAGAATGGTGTCATAAAATATGCCTCTTCCGTCCCTCTCAAAAGACAACAACAACAACAACAAAATAATAATGTGTGAAATTTATTAACAAACAACAGCAATAACAAAATAAGTATATTGATATCTAGAACAAGAAACAATATTTCCCACTAAAAAAATCACTACATATTACAGGGATGATTGAAAGTTATGCAAAAATGCATAAAAAGCGTGCAGTAAGGAAAGTGGGGAAGGGGAATAAATATTTATCCCCAAGAAAAATGACTTTAAAGATGTTGGAAGTGGTAAATATATTGCACTATATTATTTATAATAAAGATGTAATTTGCTGCTTAAAAAAGTATTACTTAAAATGCTTTACATATAAAAATATTCGCATATACAAACATAAACAATTCGTGTGCATTTCTTTAAAAAAAAATATGCAAAATAAGATGCTTAAAATTAGCTCTGACCTCGGGCGTGACTTTGCATTTTACACGCTGCCTTCCGCTAATGAATTCGATATCAATCACAGTCGGTTGGTATTCACAACATGATTTCTATTGAGAGGTTTTCATATTTTTAAAATTATATCAGTTCTGTTCATCTATTATGTTTATTTTATATACTTCATACTGGAATTACTTTTTGTAAATTTTACATAAACGCATTTTGAATTGCTCTATTTCTGTAGATTCATTTCTTATTTTATTTATTAGTTTAGTGCTACTTAAATATAAATAGTATATTCAGTTACAATGATAGTAATTTCCCGTGAAGAATTTTCCCGTGTTATATTTGACGTATTTGTACTATTTTACTCAAAAGTTAAATGAAATAGTCTCAAATTATTGGAAGACTTAGTAAATATACACATAAAAACGCTATCTTACATTAAACAAAATAAAACATATATTTAGTGATTTACAGCTTTAACATTTCCAATCTTGAGACAATTGATAAACATGTTTACATTGTTTTATATTTTTCTTATTACACGCAAACCATATACCGTAAAATCCGGCGTATAACGTGCACCTACGATTTGACACTGTATTTTTGTGTTTTTGGGTATTTTCACCGTATAACGTTCACCAGTTTCTTTACAAAGAAACCTGAAATGTACGCCCATACGCAATGCTGTTATCTTTTGAACTTATTCATTCCAAGGATTTTTCTAGGTTTTCGAACAATGGTATACCGAAGTGACAAGCTATAAGGGGAACAATATTTTCAAACATAATAATACGATATTTTTACTCATAATACGATAGCAAATATCATATTTTCAACTTACCTACTAAATCCTAATTGAATCAACCTATAATATACGATTAACACAAAAAACGTAGGACTATTGCAGTATTTCAGTTTCATTATACGTAATCATTGTAAAGGAGATGCAACTCCGTTCAACATTCGATACGAAAGCCAAAAACGTTCTCAAGGTTTGAAAATTGATGAATGTGATGATAATTTTTGAATTATAATGAAAATTTTGGTGTACCATTTTCTCTTTAAAAAAAAAAAAAAAAAAAAAAAAAAAAAAAAAAAAAAAAAGGAGAACCTTACATTCGGAACGTCCCTCGTATAGCAAATTACGCAGCTCCAAAATAATGTAAAAATATGAAACAAATTGAGAAATTTAAGTCACTTGGCAGAAACTATTGTGACCTATTCAAATTTGCGAAAGTGAACCTATTTAGACAAAATATTAATAATACTTTAATATATAAAATAAAGAGATGACAGAGAAGACCAAGTGCAAATGGAAAATGTATTGTACACAGACATTAATCAGACCATGTAAGAGATAATAATGTTTTATCATTATTTAATAAAAGCTTTTGTGTAAAATGGCTATCTGCATAAAATTTAATATTTATTCATGAAATTTTAATTAACACATTAAATTTTTTTTCTGGCGTCCACATATTGTTCATAATTGATTAAAAGAGCTCTTTATCGTCAAATACACAGAACTTATTTTTAATTATCTATTCTAAAAAAAAAGCAACTAATGCTTCTGCCGTAATTGAATTTTTGAGACCTTTTAACGTTTTTTGCCTATACTGAAAAAACTATTACATATAAAAACATGAAAACATGTGGATTTATAGAAAATGCATCCAAATGTAAATGTCACCCCTGTTCTCCAATGTAGCCAAATAAAATTTATATAAAACACTTATGTAATGAAGATAACACAGCAGAATACATGTGTAACTACTCGAGTACAAACAAGAAACTAAAAGAGTGGAATGAGTAATAAAATGCAATATCTACTATGCAGAAGTAACAATTTTAGTGTTTAGATAAAAATGCAACAGTCATTTTTCTGTTCTAAAATTTGATATATATTTAGAGTCATGATGCAAATAATCAGGAAATTTAGAGACCATATTTACAACATTTAATTTTAAAGTATCTCAGAAATAATCATCTTATATTATCTCATTTTTTATTTATTTCAAAATGAAAGAATAATATAATTTTAAGAGAAACAATCAATAAAGTTACTTATTTGAAACTAATACCAAGCACTTTTAGCATTAACTTGCTTGAAATAATTTTGAACAAATTTGCCTGACCTTGTAGTTTACAGTAAAACTTTTCCTCCATTGATTTCGCTAAACGCATCCGAATGTAATCATCACCCCAGTTTTCCGATCTAACCAAATAAAATTACACCACTGAATTGTTATTAACAAACACTTACAAGAGTAAATGAAAAGAACAAATTCTCCAATTTTGGAAATTATTTTGTAATTACAAGCATTATTATCATTTAATGTAATAATTGCTTTAACACGGCCTCCATACTTAATATAATTCAGGCTTATTTTGCCACTGTTTACTACTTACCTCGCTTAGAATGTTCTGATAACATTTAAAAACCGTAAAATAAAGTAACAAATTAAATGCAATATCTAAGGAAGAAGTAAAGCACTTACCCCAAGCAAATCTACAAGTTCGCAGATTGCACTGTAATATAAAAGTTATAGGTTACTCGAATAGTTTATGTATCGGTAAGGAAAAGAAACACGATGGATGCTAGTTTTAAAAAGTTGAGCTCTCAGGCAGCCACCAAAGGTGTTTTGGTTGGCGTAAGGGTTGTGATTTGCAAATGGCCTAACGGTAGTTCGAGTTTGTTGGACCAACCATATTATTTTTCGGCTTATTGTCAATAACTGGGCCAAGAATACTATTTTGCAGCTGGGCAAACATGTACTTTTAACCCTCAGTGCATGATTTTTTTTTTAAGAATTGTGTTTTTTTACACTTATATTAAGAATTCGACACCATAAATTTTAAGATAGATTTTTAAGTTTATTTAGTAGCATATTTATGTTATTTTCACAGGATTAATATTTCTGTTTAAATATAGTGGTCGCAAAGAACTTGATTTATTTATTAAAAGTTAAATAGAAAGTGTTGCCAATTGGCTACGCTATGCACTGTAGGGTTAAACTATTGGTCAACAACCATACCGTTATTTTCAGAATTCCCAACAATAACGATTTCCCAACAAAATAACAAAAACTCCACGTTGTACTAACAATCTGTGTTGCTTGGATAGTTTTAATAGCATTATCGCAATGCTAGTGTTTCATAAATATTATTAAATGTTTAATAATCTGTGAGTGCAGCATATGTTTTTATTACTTCTTTGATGTTTAGATTATTTATTAAAATCATGAACAACTTCAGAAGGATAAGTGTATAGTATACAGTGATAAGTAATATATTTAACATAGACGGCACCAGTACCAGTGTCATCACTGTACCATGGTTTTGAGAATTTCTTTTCATATAAGATCTTTATTATTATACTAGCTGACCCGCCCGGCGTTGCCCGAGCCCTTGTAATAAACTTACATCTCTTAAAAAACGGAACTCTGGCCACGGTCTACGATGGCTTCGGAACCGCATACCCGGCATGCTCGTACGCTCTAGAAAATCTTTTATTTACCCCTACCACCGCCAGGGGAGCATTCTGTTCTAAACAAACCTCTTTCCGAACAAACTTCTGAGACAGGTCCCCGCTGCCTACGTTACTGTATAGTAGGCGCACTACAAAATTGAGCTGGTTTCGAGAAGATTGGAACATTATTAGCCCAGTTATTGCAATAAGGCACAGTTAGAGAAAATAACCTTGAGTGAGATGCCGAGGGGAGGGGATGTTCGAGTGTCCTTCCGAAAATGACTAATTAGGAGGCCCACTATGCATGCATAAAAATTCGTTCGTTTTGTTAAGCTAGGAACTTAATTACAAATTTGGCTTAAACCCTTATTTGTAAATAGTGGTAACCGCTACTCATAAATTTAATTTAATGTTATAAAGGGTGACTATTAAGTTAAATATAATGTTTGGAATCACTTGCGTTGAAATCGGAAAGATAGTTGCTGATATATAGAAACGGGGCATAGTTAGAGAAAAACCTTGAAGGAGGGGCCGGGGGGGAGGGTTGTTCAAGTACCCTTCAGCAAATGACTAATTAAGAGTAGCACTATGCATCTTTCGAAATTCGTTTGTTTGCATAAGCTAGGAACTTAATTACAAATTTGGCTTACCCAATTATTCGGAAATACTGGTAACCGCTACTCATAAATTTAGTTTAATGTTATAAAGAGTGACTATT
The DNA here is from genome assembly GCA_963931845.1 of Maratus michaelseni. Lineage (NCBI taxonomy): Eukaryota > Metazoa > Arthropoda > Arachnida > Araneae > Salticidae > Maratus > Maratus michaelseni. The sequence continues at coordinate 282,207,744 of OZ007594.1, read as the reverse complement.
AAGTTAATTATAATGTTTGGAATCACTTGCGTTGAAATCGGAAAGATAGTTGCTGAGATATGGGAACGTAGCATAGTTAGAGAAAAATCCTTGCAAGAGGGGCCGTAGGGGGGGAGGGGGGTGTTCAAGTGTCCTTCAGCAAATGACTAATTAGGAGGAACACTATGCATCTTTCAAAATTCGTTCGTTTGCTTAAGCTTTGAACTTAATTACAAATTTGGCTTAAACTATTATTCGTAAATAGTGGTAACCGCTACTCATAATTTTAGTTTAATGTTATAAAGAGTGACAATTAAGTTAATTATAATGTTTGGAATCACTTGTGTTGAAATCGGAAAGATAGTTGCTGAGATATGGAAACGGAGCAGAGTTAGAGAAAAAACCTCGAAGGACGGGCCGGGGGGGGGGAGGGGTTGTTCAAGTGTCCTTCGGCAAATGACTAATTAGAAGAACCACTATGCATGCATAAAAATTCGTTCGTTTTGTTAAGCTAGGAACTTAATTACAAAGTTGGCTTAAACTCTTATTTGTAAATAGTGGTAACCGCTACTCATAAATTTAGTTTAATGTTATAAAGAGTGACTATTAAGTTAATTATAATGTTTGGAACCACTTGCGTTGAAATCGGAAAAATAGTTGCTGAGATATGGAAACGGAGCACAGTTAGAGAAAAATCCTTGCAAGAGGGGCCGTAAGGGGGAGGGGGTGTTCAAGTGTCCTTCAGCAAATGACTAATTAGGAGGACCACTATGCATCTTTTAAAATTCGTTCGTTTCCTTAAGCTTTGAATTTAATTACAAATTAGGCTTGAACTGTTTTTCGTAAATAGTGGTAACCGCTACTCATAAATTTAGTTTAATGTTATAAAGAGTGACTATTAAATTAATTATAATGTTTGAAATCACTTGCGTTGAAATCGGAAAGATAGTTGCTGAGATATGGAAACAGAGCAGAGATAGAGAAAAAACCTTGAAGGACGGGCCGGGAGGGGGGGGGGGTTGTTCAAGTGGCCTTGAGCAAATAACTAATTAGGAGGATCACTATACATCTTTAAAGATTGATTCATTTGGTTAAGCTAGGAACTTAATTTGAAATTTGGCTTACACTATTATTCGGAAATTCTGGTAACTGCTTTCTAGAAATACACCTTGAAGCTTAAATGTAAATAGACCCTTGCCCCTCTTCATTCCCGCAAATATAAAAAAGAATCTGTTAAATAAAGTTTTCTGTATTAACAATCTCCATCATAATAATAAATGTCATGTAAAAAAAAAAAAAAAAAAAAAAAAAAAACTAAACTCGACTAATTGTCATGAAGAAAAATGTCCGTGGAAAATATTTCAATCAGTTGGACGTATGTGTAATTTGTCATGTACAGGTGGCGCGACATTCGCATGGCTCCTCTACGCTGATAACTTCATTCCATATTGACACTATTTAGTTACAAATCCTTATTTATGCATCGCTACTCTGGTTTATTTAATTACTTCTGTGAAGAATCGATGCAACCAACCAGCGAACCAACCAACCCAAGAGAATAAAAGTGTATTTTTGATGAGAGTTCTTTGTGCATTTTAATTAATATTTCCAAAAGTAATTAAAATATTAAAATTCTGAAGTAATGTTGCATCAGGAGAGGGTTTGGACTACCTAAATCTAAATTTCCAGCCTTCTAGGTGGGCTAAATTTTCCTAGCCATCGCCAACAGACACACAGACACACAGACACACACACAGAGCGAAACTTTCTTTTATTAGTATAGATTCATATCTATTTGATTAAATAATATATATATATATATGTGTGTGTGTGTGTGTGTATGTGTGTGTGTGTATTTACATTAATATGATATTAAGGATTTTAATAAAAATTAAGGAGTACAAATTTTAACTTTCGAATGAAAATAGTTTTTCATAGTCAGTCCATTTCCTTGCAGATTATAAGTGAGAAATAATCCTTTCTAGAGATGTATCATGATTAAAGCATATTTTTTTCAAAAGATATATTTATTAGTATGTTAACACTCATTTCATTACATTTGATGTGTACATTCATTTTACTTCTCCCTACTTCCCATTTAAATTACAACTTAAAAAGAAAACTGTTGAGAGATTGGCGAGATAGATGGGATTCAATTGATACGGGTCGTTTCACACATAAATTCTTTCCAGAGGTCAATACAAAACTTATTTTACAACACAGAAACCTTTATTTATTATTTTCTGTACATCCCCTTTTAGAATTTTAAATATAAAATTAACAAAACTTGTTCACCCTTGTGTGTCTGTGGTTTGTTATCAACTCCAAATTGCTATATCCTTGCATGCCCACTAACACAAAAATATAAACTTCGCAAACCATCCTCACTACAGCTCGACCAATGGGCCAAATTAATTCTTCAAAATTCTGTTTATTTAAGGAAAATTATACAGACCTACTATAATTAATTAACCTACTAGAGGTTAATTAACAGTTTTTGAAAACGCTTTACTATAATTACCATCACAGCACTCATTACCCATTCTAATTGATACTGATGATCCTGCTGCTGACTAGAAATCAGGGCGTCCTTTGCCCACATGTGGGTTTTGTGTACAGTCCCTGGCCAAATTATTAGGCGCAATTGTTTTTATTATAATTTATTAAATATCTGGAAAGATACATGAGGAATTATCCTGAAACTTCAGGAGTGTAAACAACATAATAAACGTCATATATTTCCGCGAAGATTTTTTCCCGAAACCCCATAAGGGGCCGTCAACAAATTGAAGAAAAACGAATATCTTTTGCATAACCCTGTAAAAACTGATGTTGCAAAAAGCATTCAAACTGTAGATTATGATTAAGTGGCTTATTGTAATAATTTGGGTTCATTTTTATGAAGATAGCATGTATAATCGAAGAGAAATTCACGTTTTTATAAAAACAGTCCCAAATTTTACCAAGTTTTTTGCTTATAATTTGCAGAGTTTTTAATATAAAAACAAGTTATTTTCAGAAAATATGACAAACAAAATTATACACAATACCCTGCAATCAGAATTAAAAAAATCATAAAAATTGTATGAAAAATGAGCAGATTTACTAAATATTGTTTCACTGCGCATGCGCGAATTCAATCAAAATATACTGTGCATAATATATTAGCTTAATGTATAGACCAACTTTTATGACAGTCTCAAAAACATAGCTTGAAAATTCTGATAGTAGTCGTCGATAGAATAAGCTCGAAATTCGCTGTTCCCAAAAGGAAGCAAAAAGATAAGGGGTTGTATCCAAATATACAATGAGAGACACTTCATTCTTATTATGTCAACTTTCATAAGCTAGTATATTTGGATACAGCCCCTTATCTTTTTGCTTCCTTTTGGGAACAGCGAATTTCGAGCTTATTCTATCGACGACTACTATCAGAATTTTCAAGCTATGTTTTTGAGACTTTCATAAAAGTTGGTCTATACATTAAGCTAATATATTATGCACAGTATATTTTGATTGAATTCGCGCATGCGCAGTGAAACAATATTTAGTAAATCTGCTCATTTTTCATACAATTTTTATTATTTTTTAATTCTGATTGCAGGGTATTGTGTATAATTTTGTTTGTCATATTTTCTGAAAATAACTTGTTTTTATATTAAAAACTCTGCAAATTATAAGCAAAAAACCTGGTAAAATTTGGGACTGTTTTTATAAAAACGTGAATTTCTCTTTGATTATACATTCTATCTTCATAAAAATGAACCCACATTATTACAATAAGCCACTTAATCATAATCTACAGTTTGAATGCTTTTTGCAACATTAGTTTTTACAGGGTTATCCAAAAGATATTCGTTTTTCTTCAATTTGTTGATTTTTTGACCCCTTATGGGGTTTCGGGAAAAAATCTTCGCGGAAATATATGACGTTTATTATGTTGTTTACACTCCTGAAGTTTCAGGATAATTCCTCATGTATCTTTCCAGATATTTAATAAATTATAATAAAAACAACTGCGTCTAATAATTTGGCCAGGGACTGTACATGCCTATATATATAATGTTTTAGTTTGTTATTATAGTTTCTTTTAACCTTTGCCCTGTATATTTTCCGATATGTATAACTATTATGTAAAGTGTATATGAATGATGTCAACTGAATATTAATTTTAAAATAACATAGGATATGGATATGTCCAGACCCATGAGACATACAGTGATACAGTTATCTCGAGCCAATTGATTATCGAGCTCTCGTGGGGTGTATCCATGCATCTATTATTATGATATTAAGATTATGAATTAAATTTAATAAACAAATTTATAAATTTAATATAAAAAATTCATCGAAAAGTAAATACAGCAAAACCTGTGTAACATCGCCGGGAAACAGAAAATAATTCCATTGTGGACATAGTTTTGTCTACGCAAGCACAATTCTTCAGTACCCCTTCTCTTGGGATCATGAAACTTTTCCGTTTAGGACAGTATTTCTTTATAGACAAGTTCTATTTTCACAGGTTTTCCTGTAATTTTTGCATTTCGTTCAATTTCATTGCAGATTATACAGTGACAAATCTCGTTTTTAGAGTGATGATTTTTTTACTGAGCATAGTTTTTTTAAAGATATCTTGATTATTATATACATATTTATATGATTAAATACTATATACATTTTCTTATTTTAATATAAAATTAAGAGTTTAAAAATGTAAGCAATAAATGTATTAACTTAATCTCAAAAAGGCATTTAAACGTAAATAGTTTTTGCATTTCTTTCGATTTGATGCATGTTAATCGCAAATCCTATTATATGCACTTAAAGTTATTTACAAGTTATACCGTTCGGATATCTGATCTGTATCGATTAGTCGAATATTTCATTTAATCCCATTACCATAACCGTTTGCAGAAGAACTAACTAAATGGATTTTCAAATTAGAAAATGCATTGAGGAGGAAAATAATCAAATTTCAAAAGTTTAATATTGACGAAAAATATCGAGATCATATATATCAAGCTGTTCAAGTATTAATAGAACGCTAGGGAATTATGCTCTAATTTAAATTAAATTAAAATTTTGATTATATTGTGTAAGAAAAATAGATACCATGCAATATTTAATTCGACAAACATTCTTTCTTGAGAAAATTGTATTTTATTTGAATGGAATGCAATCATTCATTTAGGTATTTTTGGTGGTTAAACCAACACGCATTTAGAGCATGTTAAAAACATTATGTTATTAAGTGCTTTAGTTCAAAGCGATTTCAATGACTCTAAAATCTGAATGTGACAATGCTATCTAATATTTCTTTCCGAAAAATTCATAACCTTCATTTTAATCAAATGTGGTCCTTTTTTTAAATTATTCTGGAGTAAATCAAAAATAATAAGTGATTTTTGAGGATAAAGAAGCCATATCTAATACTAAAAATACGAGAGTGGCAATAATGGTTACTACAGTGACGTTAATTTTGCGCCAAACCACACTCGCTAATATCCGTAAATTGGCTGTACACTCAATTATTGAAAAGTCCTTTACTTTTGACGAATCAGACTCTATCAGACCCCCTTCCATCTCCTTAGAGGTTGAATTTTGGAAATGGTTAAAATATCGTTTATCTAATTTTTTTTTCTAAATTAGATTTATTATACTGCATTTCATGCTTCAACCTAATACCATTGTTAAGATATGGTAAAATGACATAAAATTTTCTACACCCTTTTTAATCTTTTTTGGAACTAAATTTTAAAAATCTGTTCTCAGTGGGTCTCTATTATATGTTACGATTATATATATCCAATATTTTAAGGTTCTAGCTTCAAAATTTTTGTTTGTGCGTTGATGAATCACAAACTACAAATAATTATATAAAATCTTAATTTTAAGCATGTACGTTTATGAGCTACATTAGATTATTTTTTTGATGTAAAATCAACATAGCTCTTGGAGAACACCAAAGCTGTATTTGGTATTATCTGTTTAACTTCATTTGTTTGGATAATAGTTAAAAAAAAATCATAATGATATTTAACTGTTCTTGTAAAACATTGTACAATTATTCAGTTGAGCTGTTGAAATCATCTTGTGATTCCAATTCAATAGTCTCTTTGCAACGCTACTCCTCCTAAATTATTTGGCTAATGATCATGAATGTTAGCACATTTACAGCTGCCTTGGTCAGCATGGTTCAAGTAAAAAAAAATCTATCACGTATCGTGCCCTTGGGGAATAATTAGAGCTTATTAGAGCCATGGACACTTAACGTTAAACTCCTAACTTGAAAACCGCGCGCGATTGCTTACATGAATACGTGAGGTTCCGAATATTCAAATACCCTTAAAGCAAATCTTTAAGCCGGGCCGAGAAAATCAGCAAATAAGTAATTTCGTTTCTTTCCCTTTTTTCTTTCTGTTTCGTTTAGTTTTATTTCTTTCTTCAAAAAATTACACTGAAATTATCCTTTCCGAGTACAAAAATGTTTTCTTGCCGAGCCGAGAAAATCAGCTAATAAGAAAATTTTTCTTCTGTCTTTTTTTTTTTTTTTTTTCTCTTCAAAAAATTATGCTAAAACTATGCTTTGAAAATAAAGAATATCATACCGAGTGTTTTTTTTTTAAAGTAGAGTAATGATCTTAAAAGTGTTGATGAAGAATATTTTGAAAAAGTTAACATAAACTAAAAATTTATTGAAAGATAGATTAGCTACATTTAATTATGTGTGACTTACTGCTTAGGTTAAAAATTCCCGTAAAACCTTTTCATACATATCACAATTTTACTAAATTTCATCTGTGTTCTTGTTTATTTGTCTGCTTAAATTAAGCGATCTAATAAGCCACTTAATTTTTAAAGCTTTATTATATTGAATGTCCATTAAGATAAATACATATTAAATAACTTATAAATTTATATATTATTAATAGTTGAATAATAACAAATAATATGTGAAAATAGTAAACCATATGTATATGTAAACAGGTTTGAAATATAATTTAGAAATTATCATCATATTATACATTAGTTTCTAAATCAAATCGTTTTGAATCTAACTGTTCGAATATATGACGAATTTTTTTAAAACGGCACTTCGAAATTTCATGAAAATTTTGCAGTCTCACTCGATTTAAAAAGTTTATTTCGTCCATTTATCCATAAAATTTCATACAGCGAATGATTTTTCAAGAGTAAATCATTTTAATTTTAAGCTCTTCCGGATCTATATTAAGTGTACTTAGAAATATTGATGCAATTTACAAAATATTCTATCGGTTATCTTCTGGTCTTCGCTACTCAAATCCGCCTCTTGCTTTAATCTCATTACACTAACTATCTGGAATAGAGCCATTTTAATGCATTTTCAAATTATAAAATACATCCAAGAGATTATTAATCAAACCTGAAAAGTAAAGTGATGTAGAAAAAAATATTCAGATGATGATAATGATAAAGTTTTCTGATGTGGAGCTGAATAACGAAACTGAAATCTGTTTTAAACATTTTTAATTAAATTTTTGTCAATAGAACAGAGTATCGTCCCTTTATACTGTAGGATGAAATTTTATATAAAAAAGGAATCCATTTTTTATATTGATTGTAAATTTTTCCCATTACAATGAAAAATGTCAAATGAGGGTGTCTTGTATATGAAGGACGTTAATATTTTTAATAAACATATTATCGAATGTATTTATATCGACGTATCGCTTATTGCTTATTTTTAATGAAAAAAAACTCGAATGTATCATTATACGGAAATATTTAAAATTTCAGAAGACTGAGAGAGATTCGTATGGGTAGTTTCTTTTATACTTACAGTATAAATATAAATACATTGTAGAAAACACCAACGGGGAAGACCGAGCTACGCTAGGTTAAAATTAGTTTTGTGTTTAACTCGATATAACAATAAATTCAGTGCATACTGTTCGGAACTACCAGAATGGTGTTTCCTGTTGTATTGTGAATGTTTGGTTGAATCATGTATCTCAGACAATGTTGTGAATTTTTAGAAAATTCCTTCAGATTCGTAAAAGTCAAAATTTTCTCCACATATCGCCAAAATTTAGCAAAAAGTCGTAAACTTGATGACATTTTTTCATTTGGCGCAAAGCATATGTTTTGCATTGGTAATCTTTAAAGTCGATTTTTATGCCAAATCTCGCCAATGTCGCAAACATTTCGCTAAATATCCCCAAATTTGGAGAAACGTTGCCAACTTAGTGATTTCGACAACCTTTATTCCCATTGAAAGGGATTGACCCATAGTGATCACAGAACGACCCACTAATTAAATATTCTCGAACATGTGACTTATCTCAATGGTATTATCATATCCCTAAACGGTAGGATACAAATTTTAGTGAAATCGTTAGAGCCGTTTTTGAGATAAAATTTCCATACATACACACACATAAGATTTGCTCGTATTATAATATATGATACCTTATGGTATAGGTATGGTATAGGTATATGATATAAAACTGAGCTGCGCCGTGTGTCACCCGTCAGGCACGTCAACCGCCACCGAAGTCCTGGAGGATTTCTAACGCACTCGACAAGGAGGGTCCTCCTGTAAGGACTGTGGCAGGTGGGAGCACCGCCACTTGCGCATCACTCCCATTAGACCAAAGTGAATGACGATATAGCTCGTTGCGATTGTGGTGATTATCAACCCTCTTGAGAAACCACCACTTGACACTTGGGGACGAGCCGAGATCCTCCAACAGCTTCGGGGCTGGACACCTAAGAGGGAGCCAGGTCCTAGGCCTTAAGTCAGGTTTTCCCAACCCGCCCTTGCTCTACCAGAACTCGAGGGACAAGAAAACCTACAGAGTTAGTCACAGTTCCCTCTTGTAATGGATGTAGGTATATGATATATTATATGTAGTATGCTAACTAAGAAAAGTTTAACTACAAAAAGTTTAGAATGATTTGGGAAAAAAAGCAAATCTGTCATTTTCCAATCAACATGATAATTTCCAAGATTTTGCCAATGAGCATACGCAATTTTAAGCTAATTGAAAAATAGCCATTTGTTTGCTGTCTAGCCAGATATTTTCAAGATCATTGCAATGAACCTATTTTAGTTTTAGGCTAATTAGAAAATAACGAAATGTTTCTCCAAGCAGCCTGGTACCATACAGGCTTATTTGCATTATGTCCAAGGTCGTAAATGATTATGCTAATTTTGGTATTTAAAATAGGCAGCAGGAATTTAAAATTTTTATAAACTATGTAGAAAAACTGTTTTCATGACAGATTTTATCTATACGCCTAAATGTAAGTTTAGAAAATAGGGTATTTTTTTATTTTAAAGACATGAAAATCATGTATTTTATGCAAACAACCTGCGCAGAAATATCAATAAAGTTTGCAGATGATGCTGATTTTTAATTTTTTCCAGCATTACGTATACAGAAGATAGGTTACTGTATGAAAATAATTAATAAAAAAGAAAAAACACAAGAAAAGTGCTTTATTAATAAAATCTGCAAATAAGGCAGATTTTTATATTTTTCCCATCTTTGCGAAGAGATAAAATTTTATTGTATGAAAATAATAAAAAAAATATATATAAGAAAACTGTTATATTGGTATATATGGTTTACTTTCCTGAGTACCGGAAATTATTGACTGTTTCACTTTTATTTTTAGTCTGTACTGCACTAAAAATAAAAAGAAGTGCGCAGGACGTCTGAGTGTCTAACATTAATGAACACTTTATTTTTGTTTTAAGTGTATATTTTGTCTCTCCACAGGCACAATGAAATCCACTAATGAGGTGATTTTTTTTAATAGCTTCAATTTCCTATCTCTTTATAATTTTTTCAGTTTACTTTGCATAATTTGAATCCTAGCTCCTTTTCCATGATTGAAATTAAGTGTCGTTCTATGAATGTATGAAGTGATAAGGAAAATCTTTTGAAAGGAAAAACATATATCTATTATTATGAAGTAATTATAAGAAAGTATAGGATATCTTAAATGAAAAAAGTATTTCAATTAAAATTTTGTGTTTCATTGCGAATGGATAAATTTGCATATAAAATTATTTTCAGTCAACCAGAACAATAAATACCTATGAGCAATAATTTTCCCATCTGAACGAAAATGTGTCCAGGTTGGGACTCGAGCCCAAAACCTTTTGTCTTCAATTGCCAATGCTTTTCCAATTGAGCTATCTGGACGACATCCCTGTCAGCACAATATTCGCTCAGATCAACCACTTGGTCATGACATCTGGAATGTTATTTGAAACAACACAAAATAATAAACCGCAGGTAAAGGAACTAACTCTCTAACAAACTACGGATGAATAATTACACTATACTTATTTTTAACACAATCAATGGATTGTTAAATAATCCATACGAGGAGTAATTTTCCCATCTGAGCGAAAATCTGTCCAGGAGGGGACTCCAACCCAGCACCTTTTGACTTCAATCGTCAATGCTCTTCCAATTGAGATATCTGGATGACATCCTAGGCAACAAAAAATTTGGTAGATTTAGCAATAGCAGATTTTTATATTAAAATGTATAAAGTGTCCTTTAATCTTAATTATGTACTTCTGCAAGGGGTGTTTGCACAAAATATAACATTAAAATAAAAATAATGAAATTAAAAATCACTCAGGCGAATAAATCAAATCTTTCAATAAAACAGTTTTATTGTATATCATTTGAAAGCATTTTAATTATCTGCTGGTATTTTTTATACTAATATTATGTATAAACATTCCCTATGTTGGACTTATTGCTATAAGCATATATGAAACTAAGCATTTGTTCATTGCAGTGAGCATATGCAATTTATATTAAGCTGATTGGCAAAAATTTGCCCTCCCCCCTCCCAACTAGACAGAATCTGCATCGATTAATTGTAATAATCCTGTCAGAAAAATCAGGCTGAAATTCATTATGCGGATTGAGAAAGAACTGGTCATTTTCCAGTTAGTCTAAAGCTGCGCAGAGACTTCGCAATAAGGCTGGAAAATGTCATGATTTGAAAATGGCACATGATTTTCCAATTAGCCTGGCTCCTTGCTTTCGAACTTGATTTCGAAAATAATGTACGACATATATAATCATAAAATTGTATTAATGTTCTAATGAGGGGAAAGGGTTGGGTATAATAAAACTAAAACTTGTTTTAAATATTTTGATTACATTTTGTTAATGGAATAGCTCTTTATCCTATAGAATATGGAAAATAAAATGAAATCAGTACTTTATTCCGATTCCAAATTTCCCCAATAAAATCCAAAGTTTGAAATAAAAAAATGTTAATAAATACTGTTTTATATATGAAGGACGTCAATAAATTAAATAAACACGTTAACAAATTAAAATAATTAACATGCTGGTGTGATATATTAAAGCAAACAAACTTCTTAATAACAGCATAAAATTAAGAGATGAGCTAGGCCTTTCGAAAGAACTCTGTCTTTCTTCATCAGGCGCAAAAGAAGGCACAAAAGAAGTGCTATCACTTGAAAGGTGGAAGCAAGACTGAAAGAAAATAAGGCGTAAAGGATGTAAGGTACAGGAAACAGCCAATAGGAATGCAAGAGGCATCCGACAATCACAAGAGAACATTACCCAAACAGATAATACAAAATATAGGTAGAATTATGGACAAAATTGGCATTATTATTAGTATGAAGCATTTGCTTCACAATTCTCCCTATATTCTGTGTTCTGCTGTTTGGGTAATGCTAACATGTGATTGGATGATGTCTCCTGAATTCCTATTGGTTGTTTCCTCTAACTTACATCTTTTCCATCCCATTTTCTTTCAGTCTTGTTCCCGCATTCTACGTCTTTTGCGCATGATGAAGAAAGACAAAGTTCTTTCGAAAGGCGTAGCACATCTCTTAAATTTATGGTGTTATCAAAGAGTTTGTTTGATTTACGTTATCAAATGTTGCTATATAGATCTATAGCTATTTACAAAGTAATCATAATTGATCTCATCGTATATCCGTGATTTTTGTAACTATATATGTGTTTTTTTATCTTGTCTAATAAAATAAGCAACAATATAAACCTAATAATATTCTGACTTATTCCTTAGCCTTTATGAATTTTGTATGAACTATAAAGTAGATTTTAGTTACATTTTTATATCAAGTCTCTTTAAATCTAACTCTTCGAATATATACAATTTTTTTGGAACTTCGAAATTTTATGAACATTCTGCAATTTTACTCCAATGAAAATAGTTAAATGCTTCATTTATCAATGAAATTACATCGTAGAGCAATTATTTTTCAAGAGTAAAATCGTTTTAGTTTTAAGCTCTTCCAGATGCATTAAGTGTACTTAGAAATATTGGTCCAATTTACAAAATATTCTATCGGTTACTTTCTGGTCTTCGCTACTCAAATCCGCCTCTTGCTTTAATCTCATTACCATAACTATTTGGAATAGAGCCATTTTAATGCATTTTCAAATTATAAAATGCATCCGAGAGATTATTAATCAAACCTGAAAAGTTAAGTGATGTAGAAAAAATATTCAGATGATGATAATGATTAAGTTTTCTGTATTCTAATAAGGGGCTGCATAATGAAACTAAAATCTGTTTTAAATATCCCTGATTAAATTTAATAGATCATATTAATTTGTCTTTATCCTGCAGCTTAAATTCTATGAAATACCTATAAAAAAAGAATTTTTTTATGGGTTCAACATTTTTCCTAATAAAATGTCTATATTTAAACTGAAAAATGTTGATTTATTGTGTCTTCCATATGAAGGACATTAATATGTTGAACAAAAACCTTATCGAATGTCGATATATCGACTGTTTCTTTATGCTTATGTTTTTTAATAAAAAGAGTAACCCGGATGCATCAATACTGGTAATTTTTTTAAATCTCATAAAGTTGAGAGAAATTCGTATACGTAGTTGCGTTTATACCTATACTATAAATCTTACTATATTATACAGGGTGTTTCAGTTAAACGTTTCAGAACTTCTAAGAGGGGTAGGGTACATCCTGACGAACCAAAATCATATACCAATGGGCAGTCAGAAATGCTTTCCTGACGCGGTAGATGGCGTTGTGCGAAAGTTCCGAGCTTTCGTGCAGGGAATCTTCATTTCGCACAAAAACGCCAAGTTAGTAGGATGGATGATTACAGAATTAGCCGATATGCATTTGGTGTACGGGGCTGCAAATTGTAGTGGGCCAGCCGCACAGCGTTTGTACGAGGAACGATATCCGACGAGGCGTATTCCCAGTCATAATTTATTTGCAAGACTGCATCAGAGGTTAGCTGAGACAGGTTCATTTGAAAGAGCTGACAGGGTCAGGGTAAGAACAGCACGGACTCCAGCCGTCGAACAGAATGTGCGGCAGCATGTACAAAGGAATCCAAGAACGAGTACACGAAGTCTTGCAAACGTAGTCGGGGTTTCCCCTTGCAGCGTCTGGAGTATTCTCCGAGAACAAGACATGCATCCGTTTCACGTACAGCGTGTCCAGGCACAGCAACCGGAGGATTATGCACCTCGTATTGCTTTCGCACAGTGGTACCTTGGAAAATGTGCTACAAATCCCACTTTTCCTGCTGAAGTGTTGTTTTCCGATGAGGCATCCTTCACAAGGGAAGGAATTTTCAACTCGCATAACGACCATATGTGGGCGTTCGAGAACCCGCATGCAATACGACGTCGTGCAGCACAGATTCGATTTTCGGTCAATGTATGGGCCGGTATTATGGGAGATCACCTCATCGGATCTTACCTGTTACCGTGTCGTCTAACCGGAGATAACTACTTGCTCTTTCTGCAGCAAGTATTGCCACAACTTTTGAGAGATGAACAGATTTCTGCATCGACACAACAGACAATGTGGTTCCAACACGATGGAGCCCCTGCCCATTATAGCGGAGCTGTTCGTAACTACCTGGATGTCACATTTGGTCAACAGTGGATCGGACGTGGTGGTCCCGTGCATTGGCCTGCTCGGTCACCTGACCTATCATGTCTTGATTTTTATTTCTGGGGTCATATGAAATCGCTAGTTTATGACACCCCTGTTGACAATGCTGAGGAGCTGGCTGCAAGAATCGCAGTAGCTGTCGGAGAAATTCGAAATTCGCCTGGAGTATTCCAGAATGTTCGGATGTCCATGCTTCGGAGATGTGACGCGTGCATTGTAGCCCGTGGAAGCAACTTCGAACACTTACTTTAATCCATGTACCTTTTGCTTCTTTTCATGTATTATTAAAACGATTTCTCACTTACGGTCTCTTTTCTTTATGGTGCTTCTGTGTACAACACCGCTTCAGGAAAGCATATCCGACTCCACATTGCTATATGATTTCGAGTTGTCAGGATGTACCCTACCCCTCTTAGAAGTTCTGAAACGTTTAACTGAAACACCCTGTAGATGAAATTTATGGTATACCTGTTTGGTATATATCATGCTAGTAAGCTAAAGTATTCTAGTGAGGGAAGTGACTAATTAAATTAAAAAATAGATTTAAATATTTCTGATTAAATTTTGTTAATAAAATTAGCAACCTTTATCTCGCAGGATAAAGGTTTTTTTTTTTTTTTTTTTTTTTTTTTTTAAGAAAAAAATCCTAATTAATTTTTTACATTGTTTATAAATGTTTACCAATAAAATACTATATTTAAAGCAGAAAATGTCTTAAATGATGTCTTCCATGAGACAGTATATTATATAAACACATTATCGAATGTCGTTATACTGACCTAATGTTTAATGAATAGGGTTTTTAATGGAAAAATAACTCGAATGCAAATATGCATATAAGTATAAAATATCATAAGTTCGAATTTGTAGTTATGTAGTTACGTTTGTAATTGTACCATAACCGTCATTACATTATAGATAACATTATGGCATAAATATATGATATGATAAGTTTTCCTGCATTCTGTTAAAGACTTTTAAAGTTGCGCATAATGAAACTAGAATTGGTTTTAGGTATTTCTGAATAACTTTTGTTAATATAAAAGAGTGATACTTCTTATAGTCGCATGAGATTATCCTTGTACTGCAAGGGCGAACTTTTATAAAAAAGAAAATAAGGGTAGCTTTTTTATATTGTGATTATAAACATTTCCCAATTAAATACTGTGTTTGAAATGAAAGTAACGTCGATAAATTATATATTGTCATGTGCTACATGTCAATATATGAAGTAAACACGTTGTTGAAAGTCGCTATATTAACATGTATCTCAGTGTTTAAATTTTTAATGAAAATAAAAGGAACAAAGCAAGTAATTAAATCTTAAGTGATTAAAATCTCAGAAGACTGGAACAGGTTTATTTACACTTAGACCATCAATCTCAGTACAATATAGGGAAAAAAATGGAACTTACGTATTATTCTTGCCCTTAAGATACACTTGTGAAACGAATGGCACCAATAATACTAATTACAGTAACCTTTATTTTTTGACAAGCACATAGTTTATTTATTTATTACAGTTTAAAGATTTTTATTTATTTATTTCTTATAGTTTATAGTTTATAGTGTTTTTGTTTTTTATTTATTATATAGTTTATATTTTATAGTTTTTTGTTATTTATTTATTATATTTTATATTTTATAGTTTTCTTGTTATATATTTATTATAGTCTATTTTATTTTATTTATTTTTATATAATTTACTCTTTTCAACACTGTTCTGTGTTTAATAACGGTAAATTACTGTTTTAAACGTGATTGGTAACGATAAACAAGATTGGCAATTGACAACCATTTTTGACGATCTTTTTTTATGTCACTGATAATACGTAAGTACCGAAATAACAACCGTATTGTCAGGTGTATAAGACTATCCTTTGGATAAGACGCACTCCAACATTTAAAACATTATTTTAGAAAGAACATTGTCTTTCTTTTTACATTCAAGAAAAATCCGAATTTCAATATATATTTATTTAATTTCTTTCTTTAAACATAAGATAACTAAATCCCTCTCACCATGCACGTACACACAGAAGAACACTTCATTTCATTAATACAGTAAAGTATATTATTTTAGTATCAATTGTGAGCTAAGTTTTAGTAATATTTACATAAATAAAATAAAAATATGGCCTGAACTCCTATTTAAAATTTGTTTTATGTTAAAATTTCAATAACACACAAATATCTAATTAGAAGATGTAATCTATGAAAGTATTCATTTTCTAGAATTAAATATGATTCTTCATGCCGTCTATACCGGTGTATAACGCGCATTCTTTTAAACATGAAAATTGATAAAAATTTACAGGTGCCCGTTATATGCCGGTTATAAAAATGAAAGATTAAAAATGATGCAAAAAAAAGATGTTCGTATGAACTCTGATTTCTTATTTAATGAATGGACTATTATTTCTTTACAATAATAATAATAATAATAATAATAATAATAATAATAATAATAGTTATCAGATTACATGAAAAATAATAGTCATTATACTTTACAATAATCTTTATTTTATTTTTTGCTACATATTCTATGAAAATTTCTTTACAAAGAAATATGCATTATACGGTGAAAATACCTACGTTGAAAGGAAGAATAGAAAAACATGGAAGGTATGCAGTGCCTACAGGCAGAGGTAGATTTCGAAGACGCAGACCGTGGGTCACCTTTTTATTCAGAATTGTAGAAGAAGGACCTTTCTGCCATGATGCGGCAGTTGGGACCGTCCACTTCGTAATCTACCTGTGCTGGTAAGCAGAGTCGGCATGGATTTTTTTTCATTTTATTTTATTTATTATTATTTTTTTAATTGCTGTGACAGTTGGTCCTATAAAATACTTATCAATATAAAAGTTGTAGATAACATTAAGAAGATTTATAATAAATCTAAGTGGCTTTGATATCTTGTGAACTGACGAAGTTATGAATTTTTTTCTTCTTAAACACCTATTTCCCCGTCCCCCTCTTTGAAGCCATTTTTAATGATATTAAAAATCTGTCATACATAAATTTTTGGCCCTTTTCCTAGAAGTAATAATAACTTTAAACGGATTCAGTTATGGGTTTTTTTCTGTTTTCACAAAAATCTCCCCCCCGCCTGCTTGATCCTATTCTGCGTATTAACGAACTTGACAGAGATTTTATGCCTCTTGATGTTATGTATCAGTTTGGAAGACATTTGTGCAGAATTATGGAAGTTGTCTTGTCCATAAAAAAGTTATATATGAAGTGACAGACAGATTGATAGATAGATAGATAGATAAAGTTTTTAACTGGGGGTGGTTTTGGGTTCTAAGAGTCATGATCGGCGTAGATCTGCAAAAATTTTTCAGAAATTCCAACATAGGGGAGAATGTAATACGTAATATTTCTTACAAAATGTACCGAAAAAACAACGAAGGAAGTATTTTTAAAGAAAATGTAAAATGAGAGTGTAACGTGCGTGTTAAGGCCGTTCTCGGCGAGATCAGTCATGATGCTACCTTAAGGTTTAAAATAGGTTTATTTAAACTATGCGGTCAGGGATGAGGCAGAGTCACTTCGAAAGTTTTTTACCTATAGTAAGCGGCGTTCCACAAAATTCAATCACTAACTCGCTCTGTACTAGAAATGACTAAAATGTTTTACTAAAACAAATTTCCACTTACGTGCAGAACAAAGGTAGTATAATCCACTACTAAGTCCAACGGACACTCGATGCTTTCAGCTGAAACACAGAAGCACTAACTAAAATCACAAATCGTTAATATAATTTTAACTTTCGAAACACTAGCAACCAGTGGCTGCTGAATAGATTTATTTAAACTAATAATTAAAAAATATCATACCAACGGCTAATTTTTGATTCAATTAAACTTCCACTCAGGGATGCGTTTTGCGAGCACAATAGTCGCTCATCGGAGCACGCCTCAAGTCACCACACGGAGAGAGATACGATCTAAATCCGCCGAAACTACATTTCGTTCGACCTTTTATACTTTGCCGATTGACCAACAAAGCTTACATTTGCATAAATATTATGGAAGTTTGACAGGGAGACATAGGGAAACACAGAAACCATAAACTTCGAAGGCTCCATGCATACTTTAAAAAATTACAGAAAAGTATAGTATATTTGTCGCAGTTTAGCGCACAGGTTAGATGAGGACATGACGTTCATATTCAAAACACTAGAATGTCTTTAAAAAACAGTTGCTAGTCCACTAAAAGAGTACTTTAAATATATATATATATATTTATTTGTTTTAACCACCTAGTAAATCTGGCAATATTAGGGCAAATGGTTTCCTTTCTTGTTTCAACTTTACTTTTACTTAACAATGACTTATCAAACAGTACTAGTCAAATATTTTTAAGTTGTACTTGTTTACAAACTACAACAGAAAAATAATCCTTATTTTCAAATTAATTGCATTTTTTAATTTAATTGCAGAATTCAAAAAATTAAAGAATAAATTAAACATTTGTACACAAATGTAAAACTATTGAGGCATGCGGAAATTTCTAAAATGTTCAGAATTCTGAAACAAAATGAAACATATCTGTATTATTTTTTTGCGTGAATTTTCAAAGGTCTGAAAAAAAATGCTCGTAAACTGTTTTATATCTCTCCTTTCAACTCATAAAACTCTTGAATATATTACTGCCAGAAATAAATTTTCACTTTCTAGTCTAAATGTCAAGAATTTATTGCATTGATGCATTGTTATTTCTGTAGGTAAATTAGAATAAAGCTGTATGTTTTCAATTCTTTATTTGTTTGCAGTTTATTTTTTTAAGAAATAAGTTTTCGTACAATGATTAGATACAATTTATGGTTATTGAAGGATCGAACTAAAATAAACTTCCGATTCTCAAAACACGTTTAATGAAACGTAAAAGTAATTAACATATTTATTTGGTTTTTCTTATAGTGAAAAGCAAACATGAAACAATTTCCACTTTCAAACAAATTAAAATCGATTGATTCAAAATAAATAAATAAATAAATAAAGTGAATTAATTTTTTTTATCAATTAGATTTAGAAGCGTTTAAAATATCTCCTTTTATAGATTTGTGGAGCAGATATAAATTTTCTATTAAAAAACTGACATTTAAATATTCAATCATTCAGACTTACAAATAAATAATATTCATACTATTGCAGTGTGTTCCTAAACTGCTTTTTCAAACTAAGGGTGATAATTAGTGTTTTCAGGCGTCTTTATTTATGCCGGATGCCCTATTTTCAGAGGTTGAAGGACCCGTCCCGCCGAATTACGGCGCGGGACGCCAAAACTCCCAATTTTTCGTAATTTTTTTGTTTGTACCGTGCTATTTGTTAGCTCTGAGAAAGTGATACTCAATACAGTAAAACCTATGAAAACATGAGCTACGTATAACAGAAATTTTTTAATATCGTACCGGACTACGATGTTACCTACTAATGTTACCTGCTAAAACGAAAATATGTCTAAAACGGGATTTTTTCCGACACCTTAGCGATTCTGCTTTTAGAGCTTTTACTGTGTTTTCCTTTGTAAAACATGTAAAAAAGGAACGTGTCCATAACGGGATCCTGTCTTAAACGTAAAAATTTCATAATCCCTACTTAAAGAATAACTTAAAATCAACATTAAAATTCTCTTTAAAACGGAATTTTAATTCGGCCCATAGCGATTTCGCGTTCACAGATTATCCTGTATAAGATTATTGTGCTTATTTAGTATAACCTACTAAGATGAATCTCAAGTAAATGAAAAAAGATTACGTTTTGTGTTTTATAAAGTTTTTCGTCTTAGCACGTATAATTGTTTTAATTTAAATCCCTAGGAACCATGAATTGGTTTTTGTTTAAGACATGATTCCTTTACAGTCCAGTTCCGTTTTTAAAGGATTTATTGTGGTTTTATGTTCCGATTTAGAATTTTGTTACCACCATGTACCGCTTTTTGTGACAGTGGATGTGGTAGCAATAGTGATAGTACCCATCAAGATCGATATGCATAAAATAAAAAAAGTTTAAACAATTTGGAAATTGTACGTCAAACGTGACAAATGAGGTGCGTTCGTACTATAACCAGTTTTATAAATATTCAGATCTTGGTGCAATAGCTCACCCAGTAAAAGGAATTGATTAAAAAACATGTTTTGTTGAGTACGTTTTGGTTGTTTTAGCAAAATTCAAGTAAAATTGAACCATTTTACTTGAATTAACAAAACATTTTTTGCTGACGATACGATTTTTTTTTTTTTTTTTTTTTTTTGGAATTGCAAAAAAAAAAAAAAAAAAAAATGTTGATTCAAACAAAATTTCAATTGACCTATATTTAAACAAAAAGTTTTGTTGGGTCAAGCAAATTTTTGTTGATTCAACAAACCTTTTTTCTGGGTGCTGTTACACTCTTATGCAAAAATGCATGAATACAAAATTTATTTTATATGCAGATTTTCATATTATAGATATTCATTTTATTTTATGAAATTAAGTTTCAATACACTTTTACAAACAATTAATGACAATTTTGTTACATTAAAGTTATACTATGCAAATATCCAATACAAGAAAATGTAAAAAAAAATCATCGTTATTGTTTTGGTGACAGACTATATCGTCCGTTATTATGATATGATTAATTTCCGTAATAAAATAAGTACATTTTAAGTGGACAACATTTTATCTTTTGTTAACATTTACTGAAAATTCTAATGGGAAACTTAAGCCAAGCTTTGAAAATTTCAGAATTTGAAATTAATAGTTAGAATTTTTTTCCATTTAATATCTATTTCTCCGGAAACATCTATTCAAAAAACCGTCCGTAGATTATATGATTGCTATAATTAAACTATTTTAGTACACAAATTCGGTTTTTAAATTCAGCAATATGGAAATAAATGATTCTATCTTAAATATGACGTAATTACCATGGCTACCAAGAATCATTACCTATCATGTGATATCATTGAGTTAATTACGTATGATAGGATTTAATAGAAAGAAGGACATTTTTATTAATATCGTCTTGAGTTTTGACTCTATTTGTACATTTGTTTATTTATATTTTATTTTCTGCTTTTTAGTGTTTCAAATGTATCATTGTTGCAGTTTCACAGCCAGTTGGCATATTTTAAAGAGCGTAGTCAGGGATATTTAACTTATTTAGCTCCAGCATATTTAAGTCCATCGCTGTTGTAACTGTCATACAGTTGTAACCATGAAAAATATTAACAAAGTTATCACTTGTGCCCGGCTAACGAAAAAATGCCTTAAAATTAATTTATTAATTTATAATTAAATTCTATAAATATTAAAATGTTGTATTGTCATCGGAAATACACCTGTTTACAGGATTTTTATAATTCTAGCACATCAGGAAGTGAGTGAAAAATCTACATTAAAATTCCATCTTTCATACATGAACAAAGTTAATTGAAAGAAACGAACGCAATAACAATTTATATGCAAGAAACAAGGGTCCAACGCTATTTATTCAGTCCAATGTCCAGGATATCTTTCTCTAAGTCAAACTCCAATTTCGTTCATAACTTTACTGGTAAGAAATGTAGTATAACATTCTTTTAACAGATTTATTTTTAAATTTACTCTCTGTAAAATGTGATGACATGACGAGAATTATTGCAAATGACCAATTTTTCCGTTCACATAATAGAAAGGAATATGCTCTTTAATTCTGCATACTTAACAGTACATACTGTGCTGCTTGCCGATTTGCAGTGCCTTTCCAGCACTTCCCATTATGTCTTTGCATTTCACACAAAGCAAGGTTAGTCTGTTGAAAATTCCGCTGAAATATCTCCATTGTTGTTAAAACTGTTAACGAAAATTTGGATTTAGCTTGAAGTAAGATACCCTATATATTTGACTGTATGAGTTCTTTACCACTCTGGTTTCCTATAAACTACTGTTCAATTTGATGAGGTTCTGTCACCTCCACATTTTGTAAAAATTGTTTATGAATACCCTGTATTCAGTGCATCATTAGAAAGAATTTGGCTGTTTTCTTTGAAGGAATCATCTACAAATTTGAAGTTTTTTTTTTTATTTATTCATTTAATTCTTATACATAGTTAATTGTTAGGATGTGGCCAAATCCAGAAAAATCGTGTTGCCAAACATTGCGTAAGTGCGATATGTGTCCGATGAGCTGGGTAGCTATCAGAGGTGAGACGTTCTCAACACGTGTCCATGAGCCTGACCCGAATGCAGGCCCAAAACGGACTCGATCTCGATTTTTATGCCACTCTTCATGCTCAAGTGGGATCGAACGAAAATATTTTTTTATTTATTTATTCACAAAATGAAAAAAAAAATAAAAAACTTTCCAAGTTCTATTTGCGAAAAAAAAATGTAATCTAAGTTTTTTAAAGTGTTTTTCAATTCTCTAAAAAACAGCTTGAAAGGGACTTCAACTGTTATTGATGGGTTATAAAGAAAAATATGCTATCTGACTCTGAACTCTATGCGCAATCAGTGTTAGTAACGTGAAGAAGCCGCTGATATTCCTAGCCTTTCCTCTTTTTCAGTGTGAATTTATTTTTCAGAATTATTGGAAATCAGAATCCATGTCTTTCTGCCATACCTGTACAATCGTGATTGGGTATCTATATTATTATATTATAAAGGACAAACGTGTCCGTGCGTAACGCTGACGTCATTTTGCGAATGGCAACAGTTGATAATAAAATTTCGGTTTTGCGATGTTTGCTATTGCAATTTTTTAAATTTCTAAACATCGCATATTTTCAATTTTTACATCATATATAGGAAATAAAATCTACTTTCAAATGCAGTTTGTTTGAAAACTGTATCGCAATTTACTCATTTATTATAGCATTTAAATTAAATTTCAAGCATTTTTTTTTAATTTATCTCTATTGCTTGCAGACTATTACAAAATATAATCATAATAAATTCCATTTGCATTTTAAATGATATAAAAAGTTCAGCATTTGTTTCCAGCTAATATTCAATAACGAAATTAAAACTTATTAAGCAATAAATAAAATAGTATAAATAAAATTCAAGTTTAACAGACATGCAATTGAAATAAGCGCTTAAAACCGCTGAAATTATCAAAATATAAAAACTGCTTTAGGTAATGAACTGTTTAGCGATTTCTTCGGTTATTAATATCTGGCACGTTGCAATAAGAAATTACCATTTTTAATAAATTGCAACATTTTATTTGAATATAGAATTGATTTATTCCATATAAAAATGCTCTTCGGTGTTGTTAGCGGACAATCTAAAGATTATTATATATAAAAAATCTATTAGAATTTTCAGTAAAAAAAAATTGTTTTCACCTATATTCTTTATCCCGGGTTGGATGCCTAAGTAAATAATAAAGTTGCTATTTTAAACTGATTTTCAGGGAAAATCACGAACAGTCGAAATTGGGGGGGGGGGGGGTAAGATTGCAAATAATAATTATATCTATGTAACGAAAATATTGAAAATTCTTGAATAAATATTGAAAAAAATATTGAAAAAATATTGAAAATTCATGTTGAAGAGAAAATAATTCTCGAAACTATCTATTACATACTTTCGGTAGACGTGCTTGGACTTGATCATTTTTGTCTGCCTCGGGTAACTCACATTTCAAATTTTTGGGCTCGGACTGATTCAAACTAACAAAAATGTGTCTGAACTCCTCTATAGTATTTCTGCAACAATTTCACGGTTTTCGTGAATTGAACTCAATGAATTAATTTAACCTATTTTAAATTTTTCAAACCCAATTTTAAAAATATTTCAGCGACATTTAAGCCAAATTATAAGAAGTGTGCGTCATGGAATTCGTGACTGCATTCATAAATTTTATTCAATGGTATTTTTCCTTCCCAGTTTGTGTGTTTTTGTGAAAGCATACACAATGTATGAAACTACTTCATTCGCTTCAAAATCTTAAAATGCCAAATGCAAGGATTATGTACAAAAATATTATAAAAATAGGATAAAATTCAATTTACACGATAGGATATTTTTTCAATATTTTAAATGTTATTCACCTAGATGTTTCATTTAGAGAAGGTTATACTTTCTTGCTGTCAGTCATTTTGCATTGAAATCAATTACATTATTTTTTTGTGCACGAATGAAGATGGACCTTCCCATTATTATTCATCCAGTCCAGTAAGAACTCAAATAAAATTTTTATCTCTTGCACATCTCAACCCGTTTTCTGGTGCCCATCTCGCATCTCGTTTTCTTGGCCTCTTCTCCGCTATCAATCACGAAACACCCTATTTGGCCAATTCCGATTATAAATTTCCAATCGAGTCCAATCGAGATGAGTAATATTTCCATTACAGAAATTAATTCTCCTTATTTGCATAGAAAAGATTTTATTTTCAAATAATGAGTTCAATTAGAGACCTTTTGAACGCTATGCTAGACTATTATCGGCGTACTTCTTAATACGATTTTGTTTTGAAAAAGCGCTGAGCGAGTTTTCGTGAGAATCTTCGATGTAATAAATATACAACATTAAACATTCATATGAAACGCTCCGTGTATGAAGGACAAACTCTCAAAAACGAAATTTCGGGAATCAGAACTTCAAATACACGCATCAATCATTATCGTCTATTTGTCAGTTGTCATAAGGAAAGGGCATAATTACAAACAAACACTTCCGTCAACTAATCTACCTACTACAATGTTGCTTTTTCGATAATTGCAGGAATCGTCTTGTGGACGTAGACCAATCGTATTGCAAACGAGTTAATAGCAGAGAAATCCGATCGTAAGCAACTTATATAAAGACAAATAATCTTGTCTAAATTCTTTTGTATAATAGGGATCATAAAAATGGCTAGTTTTCCGGTCATAAAATTTTCAGCCATAGCTTAAGCTGCCCATTCATATTCTAAAGCAAACTGCAGAGAATTAGAGAAAAACTTAACCTTGTAAGAGATTGCACCAGTTACTATAGTCTTCTATGTTATTTAAAAGAAACAAACTGTCCCCTGTCGAGTTCGTCCTTAATATCCCCAATAGAACATACTGTGTCTACTATTTAAATAAGTTATTTCTACTGAAAATCCCAAAGTTGGAAACAAAAATTGTCATCCTAGGTAAATAAACTTTACCTAATCTTACTCAATAAAAAGAATGATTCTTCTATCATTCTTATATTCTTGTATAATATATTCACACTTCTTTCGTTATGAGTCTGTCAGTTCGCAAAATTCAAAGTATTAGAGCCGAATTCGGCCTCGTAAGAGATTGCACCAGTTACTATAGTCTTCCATATTAAAACAAATCAGCCCTTGACGAGCTCTTCCTTAATATTCGCAACAACTTTCACTTTGTCTACTATTTAAGTCAGTTATTTCAGCTAAAATTACCATATATGCAAACTAAAATTGACATTCTCGGAAGAAAACGTTACCTAATCTTATTCACTAAAAGAAATGATCTTTTCTTTAAATTAAATTTCTACCAAATAATGTTGTCTCTGAAAAATACACAATTTATGATAAAATTTGCATTACACAACTTTTTAATGTTCTAAAGTGAATCACAAAATATTTCACAAAATAACCTACAATTCAATTCTGATTCATGAATAATTTAGAAAACTTCTAAAAACAAAATACTTGGGATAAAATGTCTGCAAAACTAGACGAGGAAAAGAATTTATGAAGGCACTTTAAATACTGAGATTTATTTTGAATTGAGATATGAGAACAGATTTAAGGAAGCTTATTCATCATTTTTGTTACAAAAATGCAAATGGATATAAAACTTTTCATAAAAATACATACGCCAGCTGATTTCTTTATTCATCAATCACTGACAAATTTTTGGCTTGGAGCTTTGGCAACGTTAAAATTTTACTTCTAGCTTTAAACTTGTTGTGCTCTTTTCAAAGAAGTACTTTCAGAGAAGGAAAAAAGATTATGTAACTTTTTCGATCGCAAGGGTTTAGTATCCCTCTCTTTTTTTTTCTCTGGATTGAGATAAATTTTTCTGGAAGTATGTGATCATAAATAAAAAGCTGTAACTTTTGAGAAATTAATTTTGTTGATAATTGACAGATATTAATATAAGGAAGTCTTTTGAACATTAATAAAATATAAATTATATATTAAAAAAAATTTTTCTGGCACTTTAAATGCACAACAAATTACGACTCTGAAATTTTTTCGGAGAAAAAAGACTGATCAATTATTAGGTATCTGCCAATAAATAGCAATTCATCTTGGTCGTAAACAACTATCGAATGTTAAGATTTATATATGGTGTCTGAAGAAGTTTTCAAGGGAAACAAAAACGTTTTCAATGACGAAAATTGACGGAAGTTTGTGCGTGGATTAGGAAGCTTATATTTAATTTAGATGAAAACTTCTTTTTGTATTTAGTTATTCATGTTTTACAGAAATACAAAATAATGCAAAAAGCGATAATTTAAGTTTTAATATTGTGTATCAGTGTCTTGCTTCTCTGGTGAAGGTAGTATAGGATCAAAAGGATTGTTGAGTTTTGGGTATGAACGTGTAGTCCTGATTCTAATATTTTCTATGAATGAGGCATCTATACTATTATTTCTTTTGCTTTAGCAGAGTTCAATTGTCGCGGCTATTTTATTCAGCAATATGTTAAGTTGCTGTGCTCAACAAGCTAGTACAATTACGCCGGTAGTAGTGAGTATTGCTGTATTTTGTCGGATCTTGTCCATTACGGAAAATCAGGATATTTTCTGAGCTTTCATCGAGAGTCGTGTCTTTAGCAGTCACGTTCAACTTTGATTAAGTTTTAATTATGATTCTTCAGCTGAGTAGCTTGCCTGTGGTAAGGTTCTGCGTTAATTACTTGAAATAAAATTATATATAGAATTTACTTGGTTAACCTTCAGTTAGTGGCATTGGCGTACATTCCAATGATAACATGTTCAGTGTTTACAGAGCTATTAGTGACATTTTTGTCGGTTCAGCTTTTCTTAGGTTCCAGAGTACAATTAGAGTAGCCATCGTAATTAGAGTTAGAGTTAGAATTTAAAGAATTTTTTGAGGTTAGCTTCTATCTCTTCGTTACACTAGTACTTGAACTCTCAATTTGCTCAACTCTACTGCCCTTCTTATCTGCAAAGACCTTTAACTACAGATTTTAAATACATTGTTCTTTATTGTTAATTTCTGTCTATGGCTACTTTATTGGTTAATATGATCGAAGTATCTGCCACAATAGTACAATAAAATCAATCTTGCAAAAATAGTTTTGCCACGATTTTGAAGTGCAGGTTCCATATTTTATTCATTTCCTCTTTATACTATTTACTATGTTGTATCTTTATTACTCCTATAACAAAGAAAATTGAGAATTAAAAAAAATAATAATAATTAAGATTAAAAAATTATAAGAACTGATAATAGTTTTTATGTAACTTGAAAAAAAATCGTTTGTTTTTCAGGTATAGTATGTATAGAAGCTGATTTTCTGTCTTAAAAAAAATCTAAATTCGTTAACTTGTTCAAAAGTTATCGTGGCAAAACAGCTAAAAAACAGTTTTTCGAGATGACCCAGTTTAAAATGTTAGACATGACTTAAATGCAAAAGTGATTACTTTATTTATCTTTAGTAATACCGTAATTCTAATAATTTTTCCATCGAACTAACTTTGCAACATTTCTAAATTTTCAAGCATTAAAAAAAGATTAATAAGAAAACATAATTTTTTGCGTCCTTTTTTTAACCTCTCTGATCTTCTTAAAGCATTTATCAATTAATGCCAGTTGCTTGGTCATTTTTTGTGTTATAACATACACTTTCATATTTTAGAGACAATTTAATGTATTTTGTTTTTTAAATATTTATAGATTATTTTTTTAATTTTATTGTAATACCGATGACACTGTTTAAAGAACGACGTTCTCAATTCTGGCTCAGTAATAGACCGGGAGGCGGCAGCACAGACAATCACCTCATCGAGTTCACGGCTGAAATTCCAGAATTACTTAAAACTTGATTCGCATATTAAAACGCAATTGGTCTTCCAAGTCATATCTTGGTGGAAAACACCTTAAAACTCAATTTTAGCGGTTGACTTGTAGGTTTACCATTGTGTTTTCCTGCACCCAAAGGTATGAAAACATGGACGACTGGCAGCAGGAACACACAATGGTAAACCTATGAGCCAACCGCTAAAATTGGGTTTTCGGATGTTTTCCACCAGGATATTACTTGACAGACCGATTGCATTTTAATATGCGAATAAAGTTTTAACTAATTCTGGAATTTCAGCCATGAACTCGATGAGGTGATTGTCTGTGCTGCCACTTTCCGGTCTATAAAAGAAGTATCTATTTACTACATTTTTTCAAAATTTGGCGTTAACGATTCTGTGTAAATATCTTTGACAACATGATACTGATTAGAACTGAAATAAAAAGTTTGATCAGTTATAAGGTACCGGACGATGATTACGGTATTTGTGTTCTGAAACAAGTTTCTAAACTTATTGTGCGTTACATAGTTTGTTTGAAAGAAATTCTTAACAAATTCATCAATTGATGCCAGTTACTTCGTGACATTTAATATTTAACTTCATGTACACATTCATGTTTTATAGAGAATTTAATGCAAATTGTTTTAAAGTATTCATAAATTATACTGGTACTCTACTGAAATACCAGTGGTTCCTAAACTTTTTCTGCCATGCCTCTTCAAAAACATATCGAAAATCACGATCATTCTTCTCCCCTCCGCTCGGTTAATTATATTGTAACGACCGAAGAAACCCGTAGCCTATCACGACCTACGTTATACACGGCCGGTGCATGACGTTTAAAACGTCACATGGAGTGGATCATTTTTACACAGCAATTGGTGCAAAACGGGGGCCACGCCGCTTTGCACCAATCACAGTGTAAAAATAATCCACTGCATGTGACGTTTTAAACGTTATGCACCGACCGTGTATATCGTAGGTCGCGAGCCTATCCGGACTCGTTAGTTGCTGGGATAGTTTTGCCCAGAGCTTGTCCACGGTCTTGTCGTCTAGATTCGGAGATTGAGCGCAGTGTAGCCATGCTATCGAGTCGAAAATTTTTCGATATGCAAAGAGACTACAAAAGATGTTAGTTGGCAGGTCAAGGGAAGCGAAGCGAGCTAAGCTGAGGGATATGAAGAGAGAGTTGGACAGATGGTGGCTAATGGGGATGTGAACGGGTTTTTTGTGTAAAATATGGAATAATGTGTTTACTGGGCTTTTAAGTAAAAGCGTTATGTAGTTTTAAAACTTTGTGTATTGTTTTAAAGATGTACAAATGAAGGTGAATAAAATTTGTTAGATGTTAAAGCGTCGCCTCGGATTCGACTGGACTTTAAATACATAAAGTACACTCGTTACAATACTTCTCATTTAAAAAGTTCTTATCCACATTCTTTTTTATTCCCATAGAGGGATCTTAGAAACTATTAACATGTTCTAAGCCAGCTTTCAACGAAATAGCTCCTATAAAAGTAAACAAATGATAAAAAAAGGACAATTGAAATACTGAGGTAGAACTTACTAGGAAAATGTTATAAAAATAATAATATAAATGGATATATATAACCATTAATGAAATATTACCGAAACACCAACAGAAACGTGAAATTATGATTTAGAAAGTAATAATTTATTGACAACGAAATTGTAACCCCAACACAATGAATATAAATATGAAATACTTATTTAAAAGAAGAAGAAATTAAATTAAAAATTGAATGAAATAAATTGAATGAATGAAATTTGTGGAATTTATACAGAATTATCAAGTCCCAAATGCATAATTTTCACAAATAAAATGAGTGGTTTCATCATCATATTAGCCATAAAATTGCTAAAGAATATGATTTTGGGACGACCACTCATAGACATGTAATTAAACCGGTGAAAAAATCTTAAAATTCAAAAAATAAATACAATATTAAAAAGGATAGAAACCTTACCCATAATGATGAGAAAAAAACATGATAATAGATCTTTAAGTACTAAAAACAATGAGATGGAGATGGATGTTGGTGCACAACATTGACCAGATTTATGAAGATAACTATACAAAGGCAATGAATTGCAACATTTTTTCTAAATGTTGCCAAAAACATTTTTAGAAGATTATAAACCCTGTTGCCAAAATAATTTTTTAGAAAATCAATTACTTGGATATATGGAATATATGGTACATTGGATATATGGTAAAGCAACACAAACGATGGTGCTGCCATCTATGATATGAATAGTGAATATGCAGTGGAAGAAACAATATTAAAAATGAAACCATACTATCTAAAGTGATAATAATTAGTTAAATAATATAAATGAAATTAAAAATAGATAAAATATCCAATTACATTAAAGTAAAAATGGATGTAGTAATGATTAATTCTATGTTAAAAAATAAGATGTAAAGTGGTAAAATTAGGAATTAGTGATTAATACTACATAAAAATACATGTACCAAGAAATGACATAGCCACTATTAAATAGTTTTGCCATAAAAGCAACATCATAAAAATTAAATTAAAATCAAATTAAAATACTAAATTATTTGAATTAAGATGCTATGGATTTAAAATTAATATTAATTAAATATTGTTATTAATAGTTACATATAATGTTTTTGCATACAAAGTTAAAAATTAAATACACATGATATAAGGGGAAGAACATTAATTAACATTAATACATACTATATTAGCTTTAATAAAGTATTACATTATAATAGAATTTAATATGATATTGTCCACCGTGGGCATAAAAGTATATACAATTAATCAAAAACATTCTTAATAGTAATTAATAATACATTTAAATTAATTCATGAAGATTTAAATATAACTACATTAATTTGCATATAAAAGTATTACATCATAGTCCAATATAAAATGTGTATAAGCAAACGTATGTGTAAATCAAAATGCCCCTCTTTTTTTTTTGTGTGTGTGTGTGTGTGTAAATATAAATTAACCATGCGTTTTTTCCATACAACTCTCTATATATATTACAGCAAATAAAGTTTCAAATTATGTAACAAAAAAGAGAAATGCACACAAATATACAATTCTAAGGAAACGTTTTCGCAAAAAAATTAATCATTTTAATTTTTGTACAATAAAAAAAGAGGTTTCATATACTTAATAAACTGATTTTATACGAGGGAAAGTCATTAAGTAAGTCACAAAAGATAATTAAATAATAACTTACAATGATATTCACTTCAAAACTATTTTTATTTTTCAACACATTCTCCACCAGTATTTATGCACTTATGTCACCGTTTTATCAGTGCCCCAACTCCAGCTGCATAAGCTTCTTTGATTTGCTGTCTCAGCCACATTAGGACTTCAAATTGAAACTTTTCATCATCTGTGAACATCAACATCATCTTGAAACTTCTTCAACATCCACCACACAGCTTCGACTTAACCCAAGAGATTTGCATCTGTTTAGTCCACTTAAAAACCATCTTGGAAGCAAGATAATGTTCACAGTGTTAAAATATTGGTGTAACGAAATACTCATTTATGTGGTTATAAACTACCTGTAACCAGAATTCTTCATCTGTAAGATTTCTTTCTCTATTGCACGAGTCAACCACTGTGTACATTATGATTTTAATTTTAAAAGTATGTATCAAAGTATAAAGTTACTTGCTGGTCGCTGCCGTGTGGGGTCTAAAAAGTGTGCATTTTATATGCAAATACAAATATATAAATAGAATATTTTAAACTATAATAAAACAATTAATACGAATATAAAAAATGCGCGTAAATGAAGATTTCGTAATTTAAATAATTTTTGTTTTCATGAATTCCCTGACAAAGACTCTCTCGGCCTTGCCGTGATTATCTAGGTGGGAGGGAGAGCTTTCAGATAAAATAAATAAAAATGGGACAGCCTAAGATACATGGCAATAATTGTAAATAGGCACTGTGGTTTTACGCTATTAAATTGATAATAAGGTGACCAAAA
This sequence comes from Maratus michaelseni, assembly GCA_963931845.1. Taxonomy (NCBI): domain Eukaryota; kingdom Metazoa; phylum Arthropoda; class Arachnida; order Araneae; family Salticidae; genus Maratus; species Maratus michaelseni. The sequence goes on along the minus strand of OZ007594.1, from coordinate 282,175,825 downwards.
TAACTGGGCCCTATGTGCTTCTCAGCTACAGAAGAGAAAGTCCAAACACCGGATAGGGTACAAATAACGGCTATTCGGTGTTCTAAGAACAGAGTGCAGTGCAACCTAGCGGTAATAAGCAGAGTTTGCACCTTTAATTGAGAGAAGAATGTCACAAGAAGTACGTCGCTGTAGTCTGTCTGATTTACAAACAGTAAGAAGAAAAGTGACGACACAAAGAAATCTGAGATATCAAAAGTTTTTTTGACATGTATTTCTCATTTTTAAAAAGAATACTGATCATATGCCTGGATTAACGATTAATTTGTTTTCTAGATATATTTAGCTCCCAAATGCCGCAATCACCTTATTGGCATTTTAGTACGTGAATGTGCAATACCAGTTTTAAATTAAACATAACGGTGGTCCAAATACTGGTCACCCAGAGTTGTCTAAACACCAGATAGCCAGTATTTGGAATTTTCTGGGTTTTCTCCGCATGAAAACGCTCGACCTCCCTCCATTTAACCTCCTTGTTGAGGAATTTCTAAATCGTAATCGTTGAAATACCTATTTTTTAGTGAATTTGTTATCCTGAATTTCACGTTCCTACCTAAAACTGCTATTGAGATATGGCAAAATGAAATGAAACACTCGACTACTCATTAACCACTTTAGTGGTTGAATTTCTAAAAGCGCTGGTTACGTGTTTAACTATTTTTTTGTAGATTTGTTATTCTTTATTTCACATTCCTACCTAAAACTGCTACTGTGATATGACGAAATGACCTAAAAATTTCGACCCCACATTTAATCAAAACACACCACATTTAATGTGTTGAATTTCTAAAATCGCTGAAATACGTATTTTTTAAGTTGATTTGCTATCATGAATTTCACGCTCCTACGTAAAACTGCTACTGAAATATGGCGAAATGACCTAAGACTCTCGACCTCTCTATTTCACATCCTTAGGTAGTGAATTTTTCAAAATACTTTCTTAGTGGGTGCCTACATTGTGTAAGGAACATGTATCCAGGAACATGTCCCTAGAAGACAATTGCATCGTCTTAGGAGTAACGGTTGAGGCTCAGCTTTGATTATGAGTGCGTGAGAACATGTTATTTTATAAGAATATATACACCGGATGGCCAGATTTAAAACACCCCTACTTTGACCTGTCTATATATGGAACTACTGAGTGTATAAGATTCAAATTTTGTGTTCATACTATTCAAGACATGGGGAATGGCTTACGCGAAAAAAAAATAGTTTCATAAATCACCGATAGATGACGCTATACAACTGGACATATGCTGATAAAACACAAAAACACATAGTAAACACATTTTATTTGAAAGTACCAAATGTTCATGTGATAAGGATCATAACAACGCAAGGAATGCTTAATATTAGGGGTAATAGGGGTTATATAATAGGGTAATATTTCCTTCTTCAATATAATATGCGGCATTATTATCTGATTTAAAACACAGTGATCTGAGTTACATTAGTTACATTCAGCTATTACACACTTCCTTCGTGGTCGACAGATGCAAATACAGTAAAATCTGGAATGTTGACCACCTGTCTAATTTGACTTTTTTAAGAATACAGCAAATATGGCCTTTAGAAATTTGTTATCTTTATAATTTCTTTATCTGTTTAACTTAATCAGAAAAATATTGCACGGCTGGTGGTCAACATACACAGTTTTCCCTGTATATGCAAATATCCAGATAGAAGTAGTTATTTCAACTCCTGGTTGTCCTCGAATTGGCAGAAGCACCGGAGTATTTGTATGGGAGAAAGTATAAAAATTATATTATTAAAAGAAAAAGAAGACATGGCCGGATAAAAGAGGAAGAGTGGTAACCCTAATCTAAAATATTTGTATGTGTCATGTTAACTTATTGGAAGTGATAGATTACAATAAAATCTTCTAAGTTAATCATTTCTATATGCTGTCCACCTGCCTCAGTTAACCTTCTTAAGAGTGCATAAATACGTTTTTTATAAATTATGTACCTTTATACATTGTCTACCTCCTTAAGTTGACCAAAAAAAGGTTGCACTGCTGGTGGTAAACTTACAGTTTTCACAGATATATCATTCATTTATTCTTTTGTGCGAATGGAATAAAAAGAATAAAGAAATAAACAGAGTAATATTTTATTTTTGTTATTTTTATTCATCCTTTGCCAATTTGCTTTATACAATATTTTCAAATTCAGTATAAAAGTCTAACAATTAAGAAGCCCTTTTTTATTTCCCCATTCTTTATCTTTGAAATCGAAATATGAAACTGTATAATTGAATATGAATTCCTTTAAAGGATTATGAATGAAGGATAACGCTTTATTTTATTCTGATGGAAGTGATAAATCAGCAAAAGAAAGTAAGCCAAAATTTCGGAAATTCAAAAAGACATCTTTCATTTTTTTAAGCACAAAAACAACTTTTTTTTAAAGGAAACAATTGGATGTCTGGATTATAAATACATACAGACAGGAAAAGAATTTTTTTCAAGTCTAAATTATTCTTTTGAGTTTGTTTTTTTAAAAAGCAGCTGGTATGTTTGGACTAATGCCAGATCCATGACAGATATTTAAAAATTTAAACTGATGATTTAAAAGAAATTTTACGCTTCGTCTTCACTTCATTTATTTTACTTATTTTTATTACCTATTTGCTTTTTTCGTTGAAAAAAGCCTTTTCTGTCCGTATAAAATGTTGATAAACAGCTATTTTAAAATTAATGCCTTAATGTATACATAAAAATATGAAAATTCTTCAGTATTTTAAGAAGAAGCAACGTGTTTTGTTTTGACTAGTGCTCATTTTTTGTATTATACATCAAATAAAATTTTAAAATATCTTTATAATACATTAACATTATTTAAAGAATTTTATGGAAATATTTTAAAACTTATTTATGCAAATTTTTATTTATGTACATGGGAAATTTATGTGAATTTTCTATTTTTGTGTGAGTAGTTATATCTTGCATAAAATTCTTTCTAATAAAGAAATTATACGCATTCTTTTTCTTGTATAGTCTTTCTCTATCCCCGTTTTTTAAAATATAAGAACCTTTTGAGAACATGGGAAAGTTTAAATTTGATTTCCAAATTATTTGATAGTTTAGTAAGATTGATTTGTGAATCATTATGTTTTTTTATTTTTATTACTTTGCTTTATACACCACTGTAACACGTAACTGTTTAACACGTACTGTAAGGAAATTATTGTAAGCAAGATTTGTACGTGTGTGTGTGTGTGTGTGAGTGAACGCGATAACTCCCAAACAGTACTTCCGATTGAACTTTTATTTGGCGCATATGTTTTAGAACACTGTCGCAAGAACTGTATAGATTTTCATAACAATCAGCTGACGTATTAGGTATAGAATGCCAGGGTTTTGTGATATATGTCAGTAGATATACAAACTTGTTTCACAGAGTATAAAAAAGAAAATGTTGTATAACTTTTGAACGGAAAAAGATTTTTTTATTCAAAACATCAGGATTTACACAAGAGAATAAAGGAAATTAAAAGATGAGGTTCTCAAAATATTGGCCATCTGAGGAGACGAAGTCTCGATAGTCGACAACGAAACAAAGTCTCTGATCAAAATTGGCGATAGACTGCTTGAGTTGGTCTGATGAAATTCACCTAATTACACTTGTTATCGCTGTTTTCAGCTCTTCTATGGTTTTTGTCGATCTCTGTAGACTTGATCTTTAACTTAGCCCCATATAAAAACAGGTCGAGTGGTGATAAATTAGGGCTATAAGGGGGCGAAAAAACACCATAGTCAAAGCGATTCGGGAAGCCTCTTGCGATGACACGATTGCCATAGTGACTTCTAAGCAAGTCCAGGACGTCTTCTGTTAAATGTGTCTAAGTTCCATCTTGCTAAAACCATGTGTCTTGGACCCAGCGTTCGTGGTAGGCATCAGGAATGAAACTCGTTGTCAAGATCAAGATAGCGTTCAGGATTCAATGTCTGGACAATAAAATACGGACCCAAAATGCAATCAGCGCAAAAACCACATAAGACAGTGACCGTTTGTAGATGAAACTAACTAGTTGACATTAGTTGGCTTGACAACGAACAAATTCTGGCTTCTCGCTTCCCCAAATCCGATAATTTTGAAGACTAGTATAACCATCCAGCCAGAAGTGTGCCTCATCGGCCAAAACGGTATCGTCACAGTTAAAACCAGTGTCGATCATTTCGCACATGATCCATTTTTTAATAGCATTTGGGCCGAGAGATTGTCCTAACTGTATATAAGGGATTTTTATAAGGGAAAATGTCAAGATCTTTGCTGACTATTCAGCTGTGGCTGCAATGACGTCAAGTTGTTGAGCCAAGTGTCGAGTTGATGTTGATGGCTATTCTTCCAATGTTGTTTCGGTAGCGTTGATGTTTTCAGGCGTACTTGCTGTATTTTGTTTGGTCTTCATGGCCACTTTGTTGTCAGCCACTAAATATGTTCGTTGAAACTTGACAATTAATGCTCTTAACATGCTTGAAGATGGCTTTGGCCTATTTTTAAAGACACTAGAACACTTCCTGAGTGTTCCGGCATGTGTCTGATTACAAAAGAAAATTGTTTTGACTAAAAAAATCTCCCTTCGAATGAATATCGGTACATTTTGGCGGAAACAGTATTCTTCGACAGTAACCAGAGTCCGTAAATAAGTTTCCTTTGGGCCCCTGCGCATGCGTGCACAATTTTACGTCACTAGCTTCACCCGTTGAATTCAACTAAAAAGTTCTCTATACCCTGTGAAGCACCCAGTATAAAAACTGACGGCGTCTGTTAGGCACGTCAACCGCTGTTCTCAAGTTCTGAGGAACTTTTAGCGAGCACGACCAGGAGAGTTCCTGTATGCACTACGGGAGGTGGGAACGCCGCTACCAGCTGAACACCACCATTTTCCCAAGTGAAAGGACGACATAGGTCGCTGCTATTTGCTGTGGCTCCCACCATCTTGGGAGGCCACCACATTACACTTGGGGACGACCCGGGGTTTCCCAACAGCTTTAGAGCCGGACACCCAAATGGAAGTCAGATCTAGGCCTTATGTCGGGTTTTCCCGACCCGTACTTGCTTTACCAAAGCTTAAAGGACGTGAAAATCTACAAATATAGTCAGTTCCCTCTCGCATTGGATGACCTGGAAATGAACGAGATAGTCAAACAAAAACTTAAACAAAAACACAACATTGCCCCTGAACTTGTCTCCCAATGGCTTTCCTTCCGACAAACTCAGGTGGCAGAACACCGGCGTAGCACAGTAGGGAAACAAGAGAGAGAAAGAGACTACAACATACAAAGCATAAACTTTTAAATCTTTAACAACATGCACAACAACAACAACAGAAACAGAAACTCAACGTTACTCCTAAATTTGTTTTCCAACGGCTTTTCCTCCGGCAAACCCCGATACATGATGTTCGATATTTTGAATTTTCATACATTTGATACGTATATATCCAAAATATTGTTGTGCATATATTTTATATTTTTGCCACAACATGTGCAAATGAATTTTACAACTGTTAATAACCGTATCGTTCTGCATACAAAGAACTTCTGCCTCTGGCAGTGACTTTTTCAGCCAAAAAAGTTTTTTTTTTTTTTTTAATCCAAGCTTTACGTTTGAACCTTAATTTTTAAATGTAGAACCAATAACTATGTGGGAAAATATTAACATATAACAGCTATCGAAAGATAAATTACCTGTTTAGGTAAGCAGCTATTTATAGCTTTATTACAAAGAATCATTCCTATTTGGGTTTAGTTCAGTTTAAACTGTACAACAGGTTAAGGAATGAAAAAGCAGACAAACATTTATATTCAAATTTTGTAATTAAAAAATTATTGTGTATTTAAAATGTTGTTGTATAAAAAATAAAATTTCCACAATACTTGATATTGAATCCTACTTTTTTTAAGTGTAATGGTGCTATCACACGTACTCTCATATCATAGTCAATATCAGATATTTCATCCGAAACACGTTTCTCAAGAGGAAAAAGCTCAAAATCGTCCCGTTTGATAGATTGCCTCTCGTAATTTCTTCAAGATTTAACTGACAGTACTTTGTATCCTCTACGATAGATGTCAGCTCGAAATCCACCAATCAGAGCCCTCTAAAAATTTCAAGATGGCTACCGCCAGTAAGTCAACATGTTTGTTTAGCGTGGTCGCAAATATTGAAACCAAAAATACAGAAGAATTAAGAAAAAAGCAATATCTTTAGTAACACAGGGACCAATTATACACGAAAAGAACTTTAAAAATGTGCAGTTATTTTGAAATTAAAGAATTACATATGCGTCGATAGTCTCTTCGGAGTTCGTTATATACCACTCCTGATAAGAACTTTATTTACTAATTTAAAGTTATTTATTGCGATTATTTTATTTCAATTCCTTATAGTATTTGCTATATGTTATAATTGTACTGTCGTAGTCACTTATTTACTTCTCAAACTGTAGTAGTTTAACTATTTTCTGATCAGTGTATTTGGCGTTATTTCGTACTTGTTGCCAAATTATGTCGCCAAAGATAAAAATGCAAGAAAACACGCATCAAGGTATTTTATTGCAAAAGCATGCAGCGTTCAGAATCTAAATTTTGTAGTGGAGGGGGGGAGGGGGACAGAAAATTTTCTTATACTTTTAGAAAATTAAAATTTAATAAATGAAAATTTAATCTAGCAGCTATTTATAGTTAATTATATTTTACCTTTTAATAATTTTCTTTTAAAACAATCTTGATAAACTTTTTTTATACATATTTTATTATTGTACAGACATACATATTTATTCGTAAATCGGTGGAATAGTAAAAATATATTCACCGTTGTCCGTTCATCCAAGGATGTCTGTTAGATGGTTGGCGACTTTCTCTCCAACATAGTTTATTAGTGAGAAATTGTATATATTTCTCAAACAAAAATATATATAACTCACTTTTTTAAAGAAATACATATCTTCTAGTCATATTTATTTTTAGAAAAAATACAGCGATTGTCTCTATGTAGTCGTACAAAATTATGAGATTGGAAAATCTTGCTTACGTAATTATTTGTTTCAATTTAATACATAAAAAGATTGTCTAAAGCACTTACTAAAATTTAAAAAATGTCAATATTTTAATGACGTAAAATGAAACAAATTATCTTTATTGGTATTTCATGGGGCATAAATAAGGTTGTGTAATCTCTCGGGACTGTTAAAATGGCTGAATATCTGCTTCGCACATTAAGCTCTAACAGGAGTTCAGAATCAGCGGTCAGAAGCATGAAAGGCAAACGAAGCTTGCAAGGCAAAAGTAAAAAATAGGCCGTGTTGGCAATGACAGATATTAGTATTCTCATTTACTATTATCATAATTTATGCTTTTATAATTAAGCTATGCTTATCTAATTCATAAATAATTCACTAATCATGTAAGGGAATGCAATGGACAGCATGTTTTGCCATGAATGCGAGCTAAAATTAACGTCACTGTATACTTCCGCGCTGACCGCTGGAAAGCATGTTGGGCATTAAGAAGTCAGATCTCCTGTTATATTTGGAGCTCAGTGGCTTAGCATGAAATTTACAATGTAATTTCGCGAGTTCTAAGAAAATAGTTTTCACTCTTTTACAGAAGCAGTCTAATTCGTGTAGTGTCAGAGAGGTGTTGAACGAGCAGAAAAAAGCCTTCCTAGACCGTTAAATGAAATGCTTTATTGAAGTTTGGGAATTCATTTTTACAAAAAAAAAAAAAAAAAAAAAAAAAGAAATTGACAAACGTAACACTGCGCAGGGCAGGGAAAACAGTTTAAAACGGGATTCACCGATTTCCACTGTACCCACGTTCAGCGCGTTCGCTTTTGCTTTTGTCGTACAAATATTCACTTCTAATTATCATATAATTTAAATTTTTACGTCAGCGAATAGAAAAGAAAAACATTATTTCAAATAACAATAATTCATTTTATTTTATTTTTTTATGTTTTATAATTCGTTTCCAGGCATGCATTTTTTAAATCTATCTGAAAAATGAACGCTTGTTTGTTCCAATAATGTAAAGTAACATTTTCAGCAGTATAAATAAATAAGCAAAACCACCCAGAAAATGGCAGCGTTACCACATTTGGAAATGGATAGCCGATGTTTGATGAGAGATACTTTTTTAAATTTCCTCATATAACGAAAAAGATTACATTTTTGTAAATTGGAAAAATGTTGGAAATAATTTCTTTGAAACTTGTATATAGATAAATGAGATTAGGACACGGGCTAATTTTTAAATGAATAGTTTTAAATAAACTTTAAAACTTTACTTTTCTTTTTAGTTTGGTATGTAATATAAAAAAATATATACAATTAATCTAAAAACTTTATTAGAGTTATAAATTAAGTAAAGTACTACTTACGTTCTGTACATCGGGCAGTATGTTCTGAAATCCCAGTTCCCGATTGAATCCTCAGCCAGTTATTGCATATTTCCTTGCATATTTTTATAATGCATATAATTCATTCGAACTCTTAATGATTACATTGGCACTGTTTCATAAACACTGCTCAATAACTTTCAACTAATAATTAAAACTTCACTATTCTCTCTCGAATTTGATAAAACAGTTATTAACATACGAGAAAGATATGCTTAATCGATAAAAATATCAAACCAAATTCATAATAAATTGCTTCATTACTTTGTATATGATATGAGAAAACTAATTTATTCTAAATTTAATCTTGCTATTCTGCATATCACTAGTTTGATGTGCCTGAAGGCTGCTTATTCTAGCTGTCATGTTTGAGAGTACGATCGAATCGATTATAAAGATATCTTTATTATTATCACTTCCTATATTCTAAAGCTCACTATTGTGTTTCTATTAAATGCGCTTATTAAGTTGATGTGGAATGTATTTCGTACTTTCGGTATCCAAACATTTTGAATTAATTTAAAGAATATAATGTTTTAATTTTGCGAATACTATTATTGTGTAAATCAGTAGTACTCACTACGTGGACTGCAGGCCACATGTGATCTTCCAGTTCATTTCAAGCACTAGAGTAAGTGGATGCAGATTTCTGGATTCTATAGTATACACACTTTTGAAACTTAGCAGTAAAATATTTTTCCAACATAGTATATCACAAGAAAAACCAACATTTAAACACACAATATCAAAATGAAGAATCATGAAACGAACATACGTATGTTTCTTGAGTAATTTGGACATACATCATCAGTGACTCGCATCCTCCGAGTTTCTCACGAAACGTACGTATATTCGTTTTCGTTTTCATGGTGCTTTATTTGGATATTCTGTGTTTAAACGTTGGTTTTTTGTGTATAATTTTCCACACAAGTTTTTAATTCATTAGAAAATATCACGTTGGCTGCCGCAGACTATGACGATGTGGCTTTTTACCAGACAGTTACAAAACGGTTTTCAGTGTTTGTCGAGTCGGTTCAAAATTCTCAATCAATGTTTGTTATTTTTATGCAATGTGTTAATTTCATATATTTTTAATTGAAAAATATCAAATTTTAATTATTTTTACATGCTAAACACCAGGCTGAAATCCCTAAACATGCCTGAGGGGCACGGGGTTCTTTTTCTAAATCCATGGTAATAATTTATCAATAGTCCTGTTTCATAGCAATAAATTGTCCTTAATGAAAATATTGATGTCCCACGTATTCGTGTAGTATGGGGTCTTGGGAAAAATCACTGGCACACATATATTTGTGCCATGGTAGTCGGTGTGGCATTATGTGAAATGATTTTGATCGTCTTTAGTTTAACATATCAGATGGCATTTAATTTACTGAAACTGTTTAAAAATGAATGCAAATCTCGCCTGATAAATGACAAATTTTAAAATAATCTTCCAATCACTGTTGCCAAGCAACCTGCAGAAAATGGTAAAGGTAAGAAAGAAGCTGACAGCTTTTGAACTTCCATCACCAAAATTAAATAACCACAAAAAGTTACACTACTAAATCATTGTTATACTATATAAACATACCACTAAGTAAGTGCGGCCCTCGAGGTGGCCTCGCTACAAAATTTTGGCTTCTTTAGAAATTTTAAACCATATCGTTGGTGTATAGTGTAAGATAGCAAGGTAGTTGAACGAGCAGAAAAAAGCCTTCCGGAACCGTTAAATGAAATGCTTTATTAAAGGTTTCGGCATTCTTTTTACAAAAAAAAAAAATCGACAAACCTAACATTTAGCAGCACAAACAGCTTAAAACGGGATTACCCGATATTTTCCAGATGGATTTCTACGAATCCCCCCCCCCCCGAAAAAAAAAATGTATATATATATTATTATTATTTTAATTTTCGATACTAAAACTCTATAACAACACTGTAAAAAAATACAAAGGTTTCTTAATCCAGGAAAATGTAGCATAATCACGAACGAAAAATTTACAATAACCTCTTTCGAGTTATCCACGATTTTGAAAAGTGTTCTTTGTCTTTAGAAACCTCAGAAACTCGTATATTTTCTAGATTTAAAGAAGAATTTATAAACATAAAGTTTCAATTTTCTGCGACTGATTTTCAGAAACGTTTACGAGAAGTTTTTGTAGTGTTTTAATTAATTTTCTCAACCCGGAATACAGACTTTTTGGACACTACCTATACTCGAGTAAAAAGTTTCATGTTTAACAAACATGTATTACAGAGAAACATGATAAATTAACAGCTTTAACATTAACATTAAAACTACTATTGTTTTGTTACTCTTGCAAGTATTAATTTAATTACGCAGCTGAAAATATTTAATTGAGAATTGATAGTATTCTAAAAGCAAATATTCCAGTTTGAGAAATTCTGATTAATACACTATAAAAACTACTCGGAAACGTTTCAGAAAATCAGCGGCAACAAAAGAAACTTTGTTTCTTTAAATACTTCTTTAAATATCGAAGACATATTGGCTTCTGGGGTTTCTAATAGATAAAGAACGCTTTTTGAAATCGTAGATAGCTCGGAAATGACCATTGTATATTTTCGTTCTTTGTTATATTATATTTTTATAGATTCAGAAACATATGTCTTTTTTAACAGTGTACGTCATTAAATTATTAACTTATTTTACATTTTTAAAAAACTGTTTTATGGTGTTTAGACATTTTCAACAAATTGCAATATAACATTACTTTGTATTTGAGAGTTTGTACAGACTAATTTTGTAATAGTGATTGAAGAAATATTATTTACTAACGACATATTTTTGTAAATGTAAAACGAATATTAATTGTTATTTTTTATTATGTGTACTATTATTTATTATGGAAATATATAAAATAAATAATAAAGTATACCAAATGGATAAATAACGTACAAATAATAAAGTAACAATAATAAAAATGTAACATATACAATACAATTGTATAATAAAGTGCTAACAATAATTAATCATAAGGTACAATAGAATTTTGCCGCAATTTTCCAATGTAACATAATTGTATACAGATATTTAATAATTTCCTTTGCAAATAACATAAACTCAGGAAATGAAATATTAAAATATAACGATTCATGCATCGACGATTTTAAGAGTCATAATAATAAATAATCGGAGTAAGAGAACAGTTGGCAACAATATTTAATTACATTGTATCGCTGTAACTGCTACAAACTCAAAAATGATATGTTCCAAAATTGAAACGAAACAGACGTTGATGCATACTTAAAAACATTTTGGGGGGGGGGGATTTTTAATAAGTACTAAGAGTTGAATTAGAATTAAATGTTACATTAACTGTCACAATGACACAGGAATTTTTATTGTGTACCCCTTATTTTGAAAAGCGATTTCAAACGATTCAATTTTTTTAATAGGTAAATATCTCTCTATATTGAAAAAAAAGTAACCACCGCCGCCGCAGCCGCTGTCAATGAAGATTTTGTGCCTTGAAGTTTTTCTGGACTAATATTCAGAAAACAATTGCATATAAAAATATGAAAATTGGTAGTTTTATAAAGAAATGTTCGATAAACACGCTGAAGCAGACGTTTTTTAAATCGAAGAATTATTTAGAGAGATATTTAATACACATTTAATACAAATTTTTTACATTCCTTATTGTTAACAAAACTTTGCACTTCACTCCTGGTGGTAATTGATTTTTAAAAATTGCAGCGTATTTTAAACTTTCTCCTCGCACTGTTATCACAGTGTTGTGAAATTGTATCTCATTTGTTTTGAAAATGTTAAAAATGAAAAAGTTTTAATATTCACATATGAAATTTCTTTTAAAATAGGCAGATTATTCGCGAAATATTCCAAATCCATCAAAAATGATGGAAAATTTATTTTCAAACTTATCAGAAATGTTTTGCTAGTGTTTTTAAATTAATTAATTTCTTTAAAAATCATAGTTTTATACTTTAAAAGGGATTTAATGTAAGATTTTTAAATATACTTCTAAACATGGATAAAATACAATTTTGGTAAACTTATAATTATCATTATATGTTCATTATATCACAATATCATCACAGTATCATTATATCACAAAAAAAAAAAAAAATTCTTGTTCTTTTGATTGTTAAATCAATTAATTAAATTAATTAATTTCTTATTACACGAATATGTGTGTCTCTTACAATAACTATTAGAAAATCCATTACATTTTGTTTCTGACAACATCTCTTAGTGATAAAAAAAAAATCAAATGAAAATGTTTCCACTTCACTTTACGTAGTAACTGAAAAACTTAACTAGTATATTTCTCCATATTTTCAACTTACTCCATTTTATCGCTTCTTTTCTGTATGAAAGTATTAGAAATGAAATGAAATGAGGTACAAAACAGGCGATTTGCAATCTGTTGGTAAATTATTTACGTAATAAATAATTACAAAACAACAATTTTATTTATTAAAAATATCACAATACTTTTATAGTAATTTACATAAAATAATGGATATGTTTTCTTTTATGTACACTCAAATTTAATTTCTTTAATACTTCTGTCAAGTTTTTATCATGTAATATTTTTTGCTTTAATTATTATTTTTTTATTACATAAAAAAATTCGCTTCTTATACTATTTTTTAGAAAATTCATTAATTTTTTTCTTTTATTACATCTCTTATTCTTAAAAAATAAGCAAATTAAAACGTCTTTAATTCACTTCGGGCGGTAACTGAAATTTTATATTTGCTTCAGATTTTGAACTAACTCCACGGAATCTTATCGCATTCTGTTCTGTATGAAAGTATTAAAAATGAAATGAGGTGCAAAAAAGGAGTTAATATTCTCACATCGAATTTCTTTTGAAATAGGCAGTGGGATCGGGCATTATGCCAAATGCGAGATTTCTGTTGAAGCAAAGTTTGTTTTAGAGAGCGAATATGACTCTTATTTTTTTTTTCTTCTTCAAGATGAATTCTATTCTCGAAGGCATATTAAGATGCTTTAGAAATCTGATCATAAATGTAATATTTGCATTCCTTGATAAGTTTTTTTTTTCTCCATCTTTATGGATATGGTAATTATACTTAATTTTTTTTCTATATATTTCTTTTTTTTTTAATATATATCAAATTTTATGCAATACTTAATGTAAGAAAAAATACTGATTTCATTACATTACTTGTAAATTATAAATGATTAGTAATTATAAATTTAAAAACTTTAAAAATGTATTTACTGTTTTGTTTTTAGAAAAAATTTAAATTATAAGTATATTTTAAGCTACAAAAAATATTGTAATTTTTTTACTATATGTAACGCTCTATAAAAAAATATCCTATACAATATATTTTAGGATTGATGCATGTAATGATGCATGATTGATGATGTAAATTAAAATCTTGTAATATGTTTGGTAAGGCTGTTTTGATATTTTTATATCCAACGACTTTTATTGATTACCTCTTAAATATTATCTATAATTATAAATTTCTCTACACAGGGTAAGCCAAAATAATTGCCCTGATTACAAATGACAATAACTTCGTTGAAAGCAATGATCGGTAGAAACACTCTAAGCACGTCATAGAAAGAAAGTTAAAGTTTTGTTTGTATAGTTCATGTCCGTTCCATTTGGCTCTTTTATGTCATACACAAAACATCCATGAAATCTACCAATCAATCAATCCATTTGGCGCCAGATATTATGAATAATATTTGTATAGACACTCATGTTAGTGCATTTTCTAAGTGCGCTTTGTGTTGGATAACTTTTTTAGGCAAAGAAAGAATATCTCCATAAATAGGAGCTATGCAAAATGCATTCATAATGTTTGGTGAAAAATGGACTATCACTATGTTATTTTCTGTGTGAGTAAAAAAAGACACATAGAATAGTTATGGAGTGTGGAAACAAAACGTTGTCCTTTTTCTGTAATATACTTAAGACGTTTCTTCCAATTATGTTTTACAATTAAGTTACTGTCATTTGTAGTCAGGCAATCATTTTGACTTACCTGTACTTCGTGTGTGGTGGGGGCTAGAGGGTCTGTTTACGCTAAATTTGCTTTAAAGAACCATTTTTATTTTACAAAATGAGTACTATTTTTGAAGACATATTAAGATGCTTTAGAAATCACATCACAAATGCCAATCAATATTCGCATTTTATTGAAACTAGTCCTGATAAATGTAATACTGAATACTAATGTAACAATACCGCTAATATAGTAGTTCAATCGAAGTTTGTTTTGAAGAACGAATATGATTCTGCTACTTTTCTTTCTCAATATGAGTACTATACATGAAGGCATATGAAAATGCTTTGGAAATCATAACAGAAATGTCAATTGATATTGGTATTTTATTGGAACTATTTCTGAAAACTGCAATGATGGTGCAATATTGAAACCCAAACCTATTGAATCTGTCCCTGTCTGTAAAATTCTATCTTCAATATTATTTATATTGATATTAAAGTATCAATATTCATTTCAAAATTAAAATATCATAAAACTAGAACACAAGAATAGGTTAGGCTTACCTAAACGGTCCTCTTTCGGGAGATAAGATATCTTAAATTATTCTAACTTTTCGAGAATAAATGTTCATGTTGTTCAAAAAATAATTGAATCTACACAATGTAGACACACAAACAAATATATTGACGATCACGAACACAATATACATAACATTTTTCGCGCACATCATAAATATTACATCTTATATTCCGTATTACATTTTCTAGTTCATTTCATAAAAACATTCTAAGACAGATCCATTTTTTATCAACAGAAAAACATCGTCTGCGCGAGGCGCAAAATAGAAACGATTAAATTAAAACCATGGAAGTAGCGATAAACGCAACAGTAACCAATACCGCCTATATTGTTTAAGTGAAGTATGTTTTAAAGGACGAATATGGCTCTGTTAGTTTTCTTTCTATACATGAAGAAATATTAAGAGGCTTTAGAAATCACATCACAAAAATCAATACCTATGGTCATTTTATTGAAACTATTTCTGATAAATGCATTATTGGCGCAATATTGAAACTCAATATAACCAATATCGTTTTGCTATTAGAGCAAACTCATCATCATCAAATTAATCTGCAAGTTGAATGTTTTGGAATATAAAAAATTAAAAATGAGATTAAATTCTTATTCATTTCTAAATTCTTAACTTGCACTTACCTATTTAAAAATATGTGAAATTTTAAATCTAAACTGGTATGAACCATATTGAATGGAAGAAATAATATATTAATTTTCATTCCCTATTGAGATGAGCTGGATATCATTAACTCAATTTCTCGTATTGTACATCAACTGAGCCTTCTTGTCATATACGATCACGAATGTCATAGCATAAGGCACCCTATTTGGATTATTTCTCATTTCACGCTGACAAATCACTATGATATGCTTGACTGAACACGATCGGCAGAATCGCGACCTTCCCGTTTTAATCATGCACGTAAAGACTGAAATCCGATGATTGCATTGAAGGAGTGTAAATACCAACCAATATCTTAATTAATAGAACTCGTGAGTGCAGTGGTATATGTTTTGTTGTATTAATAATTCTACCTAGGAATACGAATAATACTCTCAATATGTTAGATATTCTTAAATAATATCTAAAACCTTCTGGAAGACATTTTCTTTCACCAAAAACTGAACCATAACTTAGACTGCAATCGACTTCTTTAATTCGAAGCTAAATAGTTTAAAATACAGGGTGTCCCATAAATCCTTTGACATTTCAAAAATGTATAAAAAAATAACGGCTTGTCGTATCGGAGTGTGATTTCCACCTTAAGGCTTTCCAAAGTGTCATATTGTTTGTAGCAATAGAAAGATAAGCTCAAAAAAGTCCTTGATTAATTTTTTTACACAAATTTCCACTATTTGCCACATCTTATGCTGTAAACCGCACTTCAATACGACAATTTGACAAATGTTTATGAGTTTCTGAATTGTGAAGGAACATATAGAACTCTTTGATGTATTAGATTTTTTTTGTCCAAAAATATTCACTTTTTGACAAGTCTCATGGTGTAAACCGCACTACCATACAGATACAGCAATATATGTT
The DNA here is from genome assembly GCA_963931845.1 of Maratus michaelseni. Lineage (NCBI taxonomy): Eukaryota > Metazoa > Arthropoda > Arachnida > Araneae > Salticidae > Maratus > Maratus michaelseni. Next base: position 282,159,280 of record OZ007594.1, on the reverse strand, counting down.
ACATTTTTATAAATTAATCCTATCCTGAAGTTACTTTTGGTCATAAGTAACTTCTCAGTTTTTAAAATAAACGTATACTGCTAGGAGTTTTGTAATGCATATCTTTTTATTCTGCTTCTTTGACCTTTTTTAAATGCATGTTTTTCTTATGAGATGCAATTTTCCAACTGAGTGAAAAAGTGTCCAAGCCAGAATTCGAACCAGTGACCTCTTGGCTTCTGCTTCCAATTCTCTGCCAACTGAGCTATCCTGGACGAAGCTGGCGAACACATTTCACCCAGCTAACCTTATTGATCATGACCTTTGGTCTGAAACAGATGAACGGAATAAATTGGTGGTAATCGAACTCCAGTAAACGCTGGATACGTAATTACACTTGATTAATTTTAACACAATTACCCAAATTGGTAAATAATTTATATGAGTTGTAACCTCAGCTTAAGCCAAGAGGTTTCTGGTTCGAATCCTGGCCTGGACACTTTTTCACTCAGTACAACTCGTATGTTTTTCTTTGTTCGACTTTAAAAAATATACTGTTTGTTTAATTCGAATATCTGTTAATAGTACAATCAGTTCACAGATTGTTTATGCAATATTTGAATTTTGGAAGTTAGTAACATTGTTTATTCTTTCTAATAACAAATAATCGTGAATAATTGTCTGTCATGTATTCTTATCTATATTATGAAGCAAAATGATGTACATGAATAATGCTGACGTCATATAGATGGTGGCAATGATCTAAGAAATCCATTTCGCTTTTGTCGGAAATTTTAGTACTTCTAAACATCGTATAATCTAAGAAAAAAAATATATACCTTTAAATGCAATTTCTTTGAAAATTGTGTATCAGTCTATTATTTTTTTACGGTGAAAAAATTATTTTCAAGCATGGTTTTAAAAAAATCTATCTCTGTAAGGTGCATCTCACTTGCGGAAAATTGATCTGTTTGTACTCCAAACAATATTCCGAAAAACATTCCAAAATGAAATTAACACGTCATCCATAAATCTATACTAAGGAAAGAAAGTTTAGAAAGTCTTGCTCGGTGTGTTTGTCTGTGATGGCTAGGGATATCTACCACACGTAGAAATCTGAAATTTTGAGTGAGGATTTTTTACGGCAGGTCCTGATGCACCTGAATATAAGATTTGTAATTTTTTTTAATTAGCCGAGATATTAATGAAAAACTCATCAAAAACTCACCTCTTTCTTTGAGAGCCGGCAAAATCGCTCACGCATACCCTGTTTATGCATCGTGAGGAAATGAAGAACGGAAAACGTGGTTTTAAGTCGGCTAAATAAGCCAAACTGTTTGGTACAGGTAAAATTTAAAGACATATTCAGAAAGATCGTACTCTTATGTCTCAAATACCGTAATCAATTTGAAAAAATACCGTTGTCAACCCTTTGAAAAGAAATTAAAAGGGTTTGTTTCTCCGAAATACGTTTTCCCTCTTATGGAAACACCCCTCAAGGGCGCATTTTTAGAGGTATCCTCAAACGAAAACTATTTAAAAGCTAAAACCTTCTTCTAACTGACGGTTCAATCAGTTCGACATTGTAACAAACAGAATCAATAAAACTGTTGTAAGTAGTGAAATCTTTGCCGAGTTCAGCTAATTCAAAAAGATCGCTTTTAATAAATTTCAAAAAATTATTTGAAGACATAAACTATATTTTTCATATTAAAATGTTTTTTTTGGCGTTGTTTGTGAGCAGTCTAAAAAATATATTAAATATAACAATTTTTTTAAAGTTTTCAATAAAAAAAAATGATTTTCACATATCTTGTGTAAATCGGAAAGCTCGGGTTGGATACTCTGGTTTTCATAAAACGAAATTTTTGATTGAACAAAGACTGTGCTTTTGTCTTTTTCGAATTTCATCATTCGATTCATAAAATAGTAGAAAAATCTAACAACTCGCATCTAACACATAAAATGTTGTTATCTCCGTGAAGTGAAATGTATTTCATTCAATATATTTTCAAGATAGCCTGAGGATTGCTCACAATTTTCTTATAAAGCAAAATGTCAATGTTCGACAATAAGTAGTTAAATTGAACTTAGATTTCATTTTTTGTTTTCTTAATACGGTTTTAAACTTTAAAAAGTAAGAGTACTTTTTAATGGTTTCCAAGCTTTCTCAAAAAGAAAAAAAAAGAAAGAAAAAAGAAAGAAAAAATCGGGTACTAGTATTGTAAAACATAAATTAATCCTCGTAAAACTTTAACTATATACTCTGGTTTGGACCTTATTACCATCTTTAGCATGAAAAATCGTTTACATTTTAAATCGAATATATCATGACCAGAAGGACCCGTGCGAAGCTTTCGCACTACAATCTTTGAGATTATTTCCTGGTACGTTTTAGAACTAATTTTTCATTAACTGACTTTTTTTTAAAAATCAAACAACGCGTTTTAACAATATGGGGGTGTACTATCTCAAAAACTTGTTCAAAAACTTTTCGAATGATACTTTATTCATCGTTGTATGTTTTGTATGTGTATAGAAAAAAAAAGATGTTGAAAACAAAAATAATATATATCATGATTGTTTGTGTATAAGACAGTGGGAATATATTGCCAGAAAAGTTTTTGACAATTTTTTTTTCTCTCGCCAAGGTTATTTCTCTAGGTTGCCAAGACTCCTATACTGAAAAAAAAGGGAATTATAAAAAAAATTGAAACACTGAATCTGAGGTTTAGGGAATTCATATGAAAGCGTTTTCTCAGATTTTGCAAAACTGTTCCAGAAGTGTCTTAAATCCATATTTGGTACACCAATTTTTTGCAACCCTATGGGAACTTAAACATGGGATGTTCAAACTTTATGGTTCAGCAGCCATTTAAGTGACGTCAGACTTCGCTGGCGTATTAACAGCTAAATGAATTATTAAAAAATAAATACTTACAATTTCTTGTGAATCCTAATGAACTGTAAATCTAAAAGGAAGATAATCCTTAAATTACGCAATCTACTGGTGCTCCGATACAGTACGCATATACACAGCCGAGATTAAAAAAGGAAAACAAATAAAAATAGTTGACGAATGCGTAAAAATTAAATAAAATCCCAATTAAAAGCTCGATATTTTTCAAAAACTACGCGCAAGAAATAAATTAACTATTGTATTTCAATTGCAGTATAGGATGACGTCATCTGATAGTGCAGTATTTTATTTTGGTGGCAATACTGATTTGAGAAAACCTTTCATTTCATTTACAAAAACAATGCTGATTTAATTTTTAATTATCAGCAAATTTTAATCAAAAACATGTTTTAACGAAATGTTAAGTGAGCTATGTCAGAAGCCTGTTCAAAATCCTTTCATATACTATCTCATTCGTCGTTCTGCATTTCGTATTTTCCGAGAAAAAGGGATGTTGACAGGAGAAATAATATATATGATCGGTGGTAGAAGGACATGAAATTTTCAATCTCGACAACTTTTCTTCTTGGTACATCCCAGTTAAAAATTTAATACATTTCGTCAGTTTGTTAAGCATAAAATTATATTTTTCAATACAAAAAATTTTATTGGTGGAAAAAAAGAAAAAAAACAGAAAAAAAATCAGAAAAAAGAAGAAAAGTTAGTGAGATCACTATTTACTTTTCTTGTTTTTATCAAACTTACAATTGCTTCTTGACTTTATGTATACATAAGAGAACCTGATTTTTCTTGATATGCATTTCTTTTATCCTTATACGTGCCAGTCCGCGGTGCCTGTGCGCGGAGATTTGCAAATTCCCGAATCGGCCTCTTGAGTGTGAAAGAAGACCAGGAGCCCAGTATTGCGAGATGTTCTTCGACACGACGGGGGCAGATAAGCTGACGAAATTCCGCCTCAAAGTGGAGAACGGGTGTTAAGGCGGTATTTAAAAAATATTTTTCCACGCTCAACAACTCAAAATTTTGAGACACATTCTGAGACTCATTTTTAAAAGTAACAACAGGAAACTTGGCGGCGTGATTTATAAAGACATTTATAAGGGCCCCATGTTTTTATTTTTCGTTCAATTAATTAGAAATTGATTTACAGACAATTATTGTCACAGTACGATCATTTTTTTTTGTTTCCAGCGCTATCGCTTCGGGAAATTCGGTTCAAAATGTCCACTTTGACAGCATTTTTAAAAATATATTCTGCCTTTATCAAAAAATCGAGACAGTGGGGACATTATAAAGTTTCTGAATAAGAGAACCTGCCAATTGGATGCATTTTAGAGCAAAAATGAATTTACAAATGTGTCTCAAAATAAGCATTTTAGATTTGAATACACCCTTAAAGTGGTGTCCGATTAGGCGGATATTGCCGAAGGTGGGTGGACTTGCCACCCACTGACTTTGGACTATCCCCTCCTTTGAGTCGGTTCACTGCTGCAGGGTTTTTGAGGCCTAAGGTAGTGCCCTGAAGGACCACCACAGAGTCTAACCTATGGCCCGGGATCAGTAACGCCTGCCCAAGTGGGATTCAGGTTGATGTCTCTTGTGAGGACTTCGGGACGGCTGGGTGATAAAAGGCATCACGTAGGTCAATCCCTCGCGCCTATGAGCTTTGCACCCGCCAAGGATGGTGACAGGAGTGTAACGGCTAGCGAACGGTGATAAGACAGCTCGAAGACGAGTCGAAGGTGAGGACGGACTCCGTAGGACAAGGAGCGCAGGTTGTTTCGTAGTGGTGTCCGGTCAGTGCTTGAGGCAGCGTGTAGCAACCCTCGGTACTGGCAGGCGGCGGAACGTAGACCGGGATGGAAGGTGTGGGTGAGTAGACGCAAACTTCGGTGTTCTCCTTTTCGATCCCACATCCCCTGCATCTCCCTCTGTAGCTGGAGTAGTTGTGTGCCGTCTTCAAATTTTGGTTGAAAAGAGAAATGTTCCATTCGACCAAGAGTGGTTCGATTCACGGAGGGCCCCTCAGGTCCAAGGTCAGCGGCTCGTATCACCTCCTCTGGGAGGAGGCTTGAACCTCTTCTCGGGCTGACCGATTACAGGTAGGATCGTAGGTAGACCTTTAAATGTATTTCCAAATTTTACAGGGAACGGAACGGTGGCTCGTCAGTCAAGTGACTTCATTCAGACCTAAGTTGAATCTTGGGTCGAAACCAGTCCAGCACGTCTATGCGTAATCTGTGCCCGATGGTTGGTACTAGCAGGAGTCTAAGACATAACTATCACGCATCTAATCTCGATAGGTATCGCCTGTTTGGCGCTTTTGAAGTGATTTCCACGTCCTTCAGAGTCCGATAGCGGTATCTAACATAAATTTCCGTTTTTATCTAACATTTCTTGTGTTTTTGTTTGTTTTGTGTTTGTGTTATATCTCATGTGTCTCCGAATGGTCTTCGATTGAGTCGACCGCATCCACCGTTCTGTCGGCGGTAGAAGTCGGAGGGAAAGCACTCAGGTGTCACGCGGAGACAACCTAAGCCAGGACATGTCTATGCGTTCAGGGATGCTTTTCCTCGTCATGCCGGACTGGCGAGAGGTTCCACCTCCTCGCCACAGCCTATGAGGCCAGTCGTAACTGCATATGTGCTGCGATAAAGCAAGAGTTAGTCGGGGGTACCCGACTTAAAGCGTAGGGCCCTTGTTCTTCTTTTGGTTTCCTGTTCCAAAACTGTCGGGCGAACCAGGTAAACTCCCCAAGTGTTTTGTGGTGGTGTCTTCTGAGTTTGGGCTTCACCAAATGTTGCAACGATCTTTGCAGACTGTTTATTTGGTGTAGGGAAGTCATATGCAAATGGCGTATGAACCTCAGGCCGAAAAGCTCATCTGCGGAGATACCCGAGTGAACTGGCTCTAATGGCGGATCACTCGTATTAGATTCAGGAGAACCTGGAATCGGTGGTGATGTGCTTTCGCCTTCGGCGGCGTACTTGTCTTACCCTTATACGTGTGTATTTTGTAATATTATTATATGTATACATAATAGGTAAAAGCTTAAAAACATCAAACTTTGAATTTTTAACACTTTTTGTGTGTCTTATTTCTTTTAATTCTATCTTTTTCACACAGAGTTAAGTTATAAACTAAAATATATGTTTTAATACATGTTATCTGAAACACAAAACATTATATGAACATTTTTTCTAGCTGAGTAAATCGGAAACAGACGCAGTTTATAATTGTTTTCTTTACATATTTAATGTATACTTTACATTGTTCCATGCGTTTATATACCATAAATGAAAAAACATTAAATAGTTCTTTTAATTTGTCAAATCCTAGTGTAGAAAAAAATTATTACTCTGGATCTTGTATATGAATAATTTTAGTTCGAAAATCTTTTCTTGGATGTTCCTGTAACAACACATTTTGTAATGAGTTTCAAAGAAGTTTATGATTTAGTCGGCTTATGATTTACTTGAAAATTGAAGAATGCCCTTGTTTTTGTCACATTTCAGAAATTTTGAGTATTGCATATGCTTATACGTGAAAAAAATTGTAGAAAATCCTCCCAAAATGTAGTGCAAACTTTACATATTTACTTGAATGGTCCTATGGACAAACATTTTGCAACACATTGCAGAGTAATTTACAAACTATTTTAATAAATAAATAAGATTTATTTGCAAAATGCAGCCTTTCCTTACTTAGTTCAATTTTTAAAAATTATAAGTATCATTTCAAAACATTTCATTTTGCTATTTTTTCAATTAAATCTGCCTGAAATCGTTTAGGTTTTTGGAAATTTTCCAAATTGTTCTTGAGTTATTTTGATTGATACGTCTTATATTTCCCCTAGTGTTTACCATTTGCACCAGTAATATCTTGCTGCTTTAGGAAGATTGTAAAAAGAAATGTTCATGTTTTGAACACATAAAAATCTGCGTATAAGGAATTGAAAATCTGTATACATTTGAGATGCACTACCAAGATGACAATGCACTTTCATTTTTTTTCAATAAATGTATTTCCAAATTCATTCCCCTGAATAAAATTACTTAGTACTTCCTTTCAATAATAGTGAAAATATTAAATTTCTCAAATTTAGTATCCTGTACACATTCTTTGAAGGTCTATGAAGGGCTTTGAGGATATGAAGCATAGCTAATCAATTCAAGAAATGAAATATAAAGGGTCGTCTTGAGATTTTTAAATTCCTATGAAAATATGTTTACAGTCCTTCTTCAAGGTGCGTTTCTTAATATTGTCACAGTCCCTGAACACACGTTAAGTGACATTTAAAGTGTTTCAGAAATATGAGAGAGTAATAGAAATTGTTATTTAGAGTAAAATGTGGTATGGAAAATTGAATGAAAGAAGAAAGTTTAACGGATTGCTGTTTACGTTAAGTTTTTTAAAAATCGTATAAAAATAAATAAGATTAATCTTTTTCACGTAATACATATTAATTAATAGCTTATGAAGACTTTAAAATATGAATTTAATTTATAAGTTTTTTTTTCATTCTTAAAAGAAAAAATATCGATACATATATTGGAATTAAATGGAATCTTACCAAATTTCTCTTTTTTTTCGTCAATTAATTAAGAAACTATCTTTCCCCACAATGAAGTTAATTCGCAGCTGGAATGACAAGTTTTATTAAAGAACGTCTGGTGAAATGAATATTTGAAATGAATCTATTAGTCTTAATTAGGCTTTGGAAGGATTACGTTATTCGAATATTTTTTGTCTTTATTGGATATAGGAAATTGTGTTTTTTGTGTCTATTCTATTATCAGCAAAAATAAAGTCTTCAGGACAGATAAAACTAGAATGTTATCAGAAAAGTATGGAGCAGAATGAATGCTTTACTTTAAGGAAGTAGAATTATATTTGATAGCTCAATTTTCTATATGATTTTTAATTTTTTAATGATTTTTAAGCTTTTGAAAATTTATGTTAAAAATTGGTAGAGTATTCATATTGTTATATAGAGAAGTTTAAGTACGACACTTTTTTTAAAATACTGCAATCTATATGTTTGTATTGCTAACATGGAAATTGCGTTTTTTTTTTTTTTTTTTTTTTTTTTTGTCTATTCTATTATCAGCAAAAATAAAGTCTTCAGGACAGATAAAACTAAAATGTTATCAGAAAAGTATGAAGCAGAATGAATGCTTTACTTTAAGGAAGTAGAATTATATTTGATAACTCAATTCTTTATATGAATTAAAAAATTTTATGATTTTTAAGCTTTTGAAAATTTGTGTTAAAAATTGGTAGAGTATTCATCTTGTTATATAGAGAATTTTAAGTACGGCACTTTTTAAAAAAATACTGCAATCTATATGTTTGTATTACTAACATTGCAACATTTATCAAAAAAATTTTGGACGAATGAATATTTCAAGTGAATTTTTTACTATATATTCATATTTTAATTGCTTAATTGGCGTATAGCCAACATAGTGAAAAAGTACCCAATCCGGGTCTCGAACCCGGGTTCATCAGTATAGCGCACTGACGTTCTACCAACTGAACCATTTGGGAACGATACTCAGCCTGGAACTCTTTCACCATACCATACTCAGCCATACTCTTTCACATGTTGGCAAGGCTACAAACGCAGCACAAGATGGAATATTTTCCGTGAGCTGCCAACCCTGGGGCAAACACGAAATCAAAGAAAATCCAGCATCGACAATTGAATAAATTCATATTTTTTATACTTGGAAATTTTTCCAGTGAAAATTTCACACGCCTTGCATTCATAATATTCATATTTTAATTGCTTAATAGGCGTATAGCCAACATAGTAAAAAAGTACCAAGCCAGGACTCGAACCCGGGTTATCAGTATAGCGCACTGAAGTTCTACCAACTGAACCACTTGGGAACGATACTCAGCCTGGATCTCTTTCACCATAACATGTTGGCTAGGCTACAAACGCAGCACAAGATAGAATATTTTCCGTGAACCGCCAACCCTGGGGCAAACACGAAATCAAAGAAAATCCAGCATCGACAATTGAATAAATTCATATTTAATACTTGGAAATTGTTCCAGAGAAAATTTCACACGCCTTGCATTCATAATATTCATATTTTAATTGCTTAATAGGCGTATAGCCAACATAGTGAAAAAGTACCCAAGCCGGGACTCGAACACGATACTCAGCCTGGAAATTTTCTCTGGAAAATTTTTCAAGTATTAAATATGAATGAATCTTTTACTCTGAATTATTCTTTTGAAGAAATGCGTTATTCGAATGTGTTTTGTCTCTTTTTGATATCGCAAATTCTTTATTGTATATTCTACGTTTATGTTGTAAAGAATTGAGTCTTTTCACCCAGGTGCAGTGTGTGCCATCCTAAACTTTCTCGTGAGAACGCTAGAAGGAACTTTTCCCTGCATACCTTCCCACGGTAGCGTAGCTTTGAAGAAAGGCAAGACGCCGAATATCTTTTATGCTGCGAGTGAAACGCTCGGACATTGATGCATTGGAACGGACCACCCCAGTGGCGGCCTTGTGCTTTGATCTGTGCCGGTAGCGTGGGAGAGTAAACACCTGTTGGGAGAGATGAACTCTGCACACGATTTTATGTTTGCACACGATTCTTTGTGCTTTGTTATGGAATATCCAATAACAGACTTGTTATAAACGGGAGTGTCGTATCCAAAAGTTGCTTAGAGGCTGAGGATTTTGAAGATGCTCCGCCTCGATCAAATCACCGCCCCTAGTAAAAAATACCCTGTGAGATTAAAAGTTAGAGAGATCAGTTTTTGAGAAGCTCACGACAAGTGAGGTTGCTCTCAGGAGAGAATAAGAAACACCAGTTTCGGTCTTAGCGTAGTTAAGGCGCTGGAGAGGTCATACCTCTAACAGATAGATACGTGACGTATCTGAGAAAACCCCGACGAAAGGGAAGCACAAGTGCCATCGAAGGAGGTCATTATCCTGTCTGATCAGAAGAACCAAGATATTCCGAGGGACAGAACGGGTACATCTGGGCCCGAACGAAACGAACTATTGAATCTACGACGGATTGTGTTTTGCAGAAGACTTTGTAGTGTGAATTAAACTCCGAGTCAAGGGATCCTAAATTGAAAGTTAATGACCTACGAAAAATAATCAAATGATGTAACCAACCATTGTACATATTAATTTTAGAATCGATATTATTCATAATAAAAGTTCTATTTTCTAATTCTACAAAAATTCTCTTTGCCTTTGATTCGATTCGCTACCATTTACCAACATTATCGGGTCGGCTTAGAGGAGGTGTTACAATGTGAAAAAAGAAAGTATTGGGAAAATCTAAAAATAAAACACTATAACATTTTCAGAAAAATATGGCGTTTTTAACATTAAGTATTATGAATTATGTTTGATGATTCCATTTTATAAAAGTTGTTTAGTTTTAAGAGATAACTTGAATCATCAGAAAAACATGGTATCATATATAATAAAACACTCAGATGATTCAAAGAAACAATTGCTGTACCATTTTGATTTTCCTCTACATACATAATAAGCAATTATTATAATCGGGAATTTTTTCAACTATTCTTTCCTGATGGATTTACACATTTAGTGACGTCTTGGATGCGACTAACTAATTTTGGAAAATGTCTATCTGTCTATCTGTGTGTCTGTGTATAATACAAAATGTGTGGCTGTTCCAATTCAAGAACTATAATGTACGGGTATTAATAAACTGCATATTTAATTAGAAATTGACATAAATTTGTTCTGTACTTTTTGGTGCATCTCTCCCAAGAGGTGTTGCTACTATGCTGGGTTCTTCAGGATTTCTGCAAAAGCAATATTCAAAAGCTAATGCGCGAAATTTTATTCTTCATTTTCAGTTAGAACTATATAAAAAAAATTTCAATGGTTAACAAAAGTTATAATTATGAGTTCAATAATTCAACAATTATAATTGGTTCAATTAACAACAACTCTAACTCTGGTGCATATAGCCCAACAAGGCGCGCTACTAGGCTGTATTTCTACGATCTTTCTGGTAGCTACGACATAAGTTAGATAGAAATGCATCAATATTAAAATGAAACATGTTTTTTATGAAAAACAATGATGATTAAATTGTGACTTTGATCTCTTAACAAGAGTGGTGTCTGTGCTATGCTTGAAGCGATGTAAATTATAGCTGTATTCCACTTTCCAGAAGGTAGAAATGCAAAAAAAATTATATTTCAGATTATTAATTAAAAATGTATATATTAATTTAATCAGGAATTTTAATAATCAACAGGGACTGTGTTCTATTTTTTTCGTTATAATTTACTAATTATTGCAACTTCGTAATAAATTTAAAGAAATGCACTATAGTCCGTACTCATATCTTTTGGTATATAACTGAGGTATTTAAATTATATATATATATACTAGCTAACCCGCCCGGCGTTGCCGGGGCCCAAATAATTAGAATCTCAGAGAAAGGTGTCAACCCCCTCCCTCCCCATACCCGAAAATATAAGGAATAATTTGTTCAAGAGAACCACCGTCACCTACATTAACGCGATCATTAAAAAATAATTACAATTTTCTGATAATTAGAACATAACGAAGACGCTACGCTAAAATAGCCGGCAGATTACCCCCCTTCCCGACCTCAATTTCAAATCTATATCTTAATTAGTTACCTACATTTTTGATCATTAGTAAAAATTGGCAATTATTTCCTTCTATTTTCACAAACTAAATGGAGGGATCGGCCAGAGAAACAGATCTCTGTGTAGCGCAATTTTTAATGAAAGCAGATCCCTGTCTGAAACTTTATCGGATTGTTTTCACTGGCGCCGGCAGATTTTTGGCAGTTTTTTGCATAAATTAAGAAAAATTACCGACCGAATTTTCAAAAATCACATAGTCAGATGCAGAATTATTTTTTTTACATATGCTCAGAAATTTTCAAATTGATATCTCAATTAGTTTTCTTAAAATTCGCTAATTAGTAAAATAATTTCGAATTTGTTCATTTCCGCTTGCGCTCCAATGCGCCTGTTCGTTTCTTTAGCCATTTTGATTTAAAAGATGTCATTTTAGAAGCGATGGTTAATGAGAATCTAATTAATATCGTGGGTAATTATCAAAATATTGAAATTCTGAAACTCAGGTGCCCATGGCCAGACCTTGGACTATCCACACCTAAATTTACAGACTTCTAAATGGGATTTAATCTAATGGGGTAAATCTAGATTTTACTAGCCATCGCAGACAGACAAACACACACACACACAGAACGAAACATTCTTTTATTAATATAGATATATATATATGTTAGAATGTATAGTTCATTTACTTTAATTTAGTTTAAATGATAGAAGTTTTTGTTAAATTGTGATTATGAATAATTCCTCATTAGTCATTAAGGGATTTTAAGAGAATTATCATTGCATGAATTGATAATTGTTGTGAGTATCTATGTTTGTTATTAGATAGATATCAGAATTTAAGGTGGATGATAGTGAGAAATGTGCATGCATCTAATAATATAAGTAAACAAAAAATGCACATTAGAATGAAAATAAATAATTTTGTATTTAGTATTTAGTATAAAAGTATTTCAAAATAAAATGCATATATTAATCTTGCAGATTAATGTAATGGCTCGTAAACTGAAATTGAAAATAAAGCATTTTATCATTCTTGTTTATCACTTTAATGTCCTTGAAAATTTAAGTTTAAAACTGTGTAAAATTTACATTAATATTTATGCATAATTTTTGGCACAATCACGGAAGAATAAAGTATAAGTAAAAAAATTAAAATAAAGCCATTTTTTTTATTATAATGTACTAAAAAGGAAAAATAAATGTTGAAGAATAATTAATTGTAATAAATATCTTTAAAAAATAAATTGCAAGGGATTTTTTTTACCAGTTTGTTCTTAAAAAATAAAATGGTTATATAATTTTTAATCTAGCTTCTTGGCAAAAAAAAAAATTCGATCAACATTTTCCTGAGGATTGAACCCACATTCATTCAGCTCCGGCGCGGACATGAAAGATGGCGCATTTAGCACATGCTACGGTTGAATAGAAGAACATCAGCTTATTTTTGAAGCAATCAATGACATTTACGCGATCCCATATGTCATGACATTTACGTACCCTTATTCGGCAAATGTTTTTGCACCCTTAGGAATGGCGGAGGCAAATTGCAAATATTTGTTTTTTACAGAATATTGTATTGTAGCCGGAAATACGTCACAGGCCAAAAAATTGGGCCACTTGTAGCACAGGAAGTGTATTAAAATTGGATCACAAGATTGAGCCAATATTAAGTCCTCCAGTTGGCAGAGCATTGGCACCTTCAACCAAGAGATCCTTGTTTCGAAACCTCGCTCGGACATTTTTCTCTCAGTTGAAAAATTACATAAGTTATATAGAAGGTTGTTAAAAATTAACATCCTACTTTATTGGAGAAAGTTTTATGAAAGATAAAATTCTAAAAATTAAAAAGAAAATTCTCTATAAATTTAAGAATAGATCTCAGATTTCAAAGTTATATTACTGACAAGGAAACAAGCCAATATTTTCTTTAAAATTTACATACGTAAATTATTAAATGCCCTTTAATTATTAAAGAAAAGATAAAGATAAAAAAACAGTAGTACGATGTCAAAAATTCAAAAATGTAAATATTTCCATTTTTTAATTGAGGTAAAAAATATGTTTGTTCTAAACAAATACCAAAAAAGAATTACCTTTTTTAAATACATTATTCTTTCTTATAAATTATTCTTGAAATTAAGTTTTTAGTATTTTGTTTGCTCGGACTTTATTTTGAAACAATGCCAATTTCTTTTTAGGAAATACAACTTTTGTTTACAATCAGATAATTTATGAATTTTAAAGTTAAATTTATTGTAACATTTAAATAACTTACATCCCATTTCAATTTTCTCATGAACTATATCTGTATAAATTATTATATAGGTGTTAAATTACATATCTAGGGAACGAAGAAATCTTTTCCTTTATTTATATTAAACATTTTTTCCCCGTAAAATGTAGATTAATTTGCAAGCTTGAGAAATTGCTTTGAATAAAAGATTTTATTTAGTTTTACTGGCTGATTGTTTAGAAAGGTATGATAATAATGTTCGGTGAAGGGTTTCGTAAACAAATGATCATTACATAACTCGTGAAAAATTCTTTATTATCTTCCTGCGAAGAAAGGTCTACTGTTTTTAATTCACTTTTGAAAATCACTGTACAATTCATGAAACATTATTCTTTCGATTCTGCATTTAGAACGCTCGTCACATTGTTTTGAATTTTATCAGCCACATACGCCAACATTGTAAACACGTTTATGGTCCGTAAAGGACTTGTGGCATTCGATATTTACACAAGCAGACTTCTTTCTGTACCCGCAATTGAAAGGAGCCTTAACCCTATGACAGTGTTGCCAAAACTAGCGGATTTTTTATTAAAAAATTCTGAATTCATACCTGAAATTTTTAAATAGTATTTCTTTTTGGTATATTTACAAAATGTTCATCTTTTTATATAAAAAGAAATAACTCTTTAAACTTTCTGGTAAGAACTTGGAGTTTCTGAATAAATAAATCCACCAGATTTGGCAACATCTACTCTGTCAAGACTGATACAACTCGTTCGCTGAGCTGCAGTTCCCACGTCAACAGATGCATTATTTTAAGTTATATAATTTTACATACTTTGAAGCGTTTTAAACAATTGAGTAATGGTTATTACTCTAAATATTTATGGTATTCTACATAATTAAATTTTTCATATCATGTTGTAATAAACACCTTTTATTTGCATTTTTGAAAAAGTTACAGTAAAAAAAAACATTATGATTTTTCCCTTTTGTTGGTGTTTTTAGAGAAGTAAAGGAGAGCGATTTTTAAATCCAGATATTGAAAGCCATGTGACGATAGTTCTCCATGCGATGTTGGAAAAGGGCATTGCCAGTAACTTTCAAAAACTCTACTGTAGTTTTCAAGAGCTCATTTCATACGACATACAAAGGAATATAGATCGTTTTCCCTTATTTATGTAAGAAATCATAGTTTAAGGATGCATTTTACGAACTTTATTGTCATATCGATTTAAAAATTACATTTATACAAGCGTTCTATAAAGTAAAACACGAAGCAAATACCGTGTATTTTTCGTACATATCTCCACTCAGATTATATACAGTTGTCTCATCATTCAATCTAGATTTAAACTGAAATGGCGAAGCTTTTAGTGAAAGATATTTCTTTAAATCCTACATAACTGAAACAACTGTATATCCATATGGAATTTTTTTTCATGGAGCTCCTTCTTCACGGCGACATTAAAATTTGCACACTCGCAAAAGTATTTGTATTCGCATACATTATTTCTTTCTAAAAAGGTTTTGATCAAACGATAACTCTATGCAAGATTTTTTTTAAATGATCACATAATCTCGCCTGTGTAGGATTCGAATAGGTAAATCCATAAAATGTTTCACAATTTTTTTGAAAATGTAGCCTAAACGAGAGCGTTTCTGCATATCTTTGGAGGGTAGATATTTCTATTGTTTGATCATGCGGTACCTATATATTTCGGTATTTGTTGCGATTTTACTCTCGGTTTTTATGGAATGCTGCTATATCCCCAGTTTTCACATAATTTCTCCCTCTCCGATAAAACGCACCTCGTTATATTGCTCGATTTTCGAGTTTCCCGGGGAAAAAAATAAGTTCAATATTAAACGCATTTTTAAATGATTTTTTAAATATGCCAATTACGAGTGTGTTTGTCTGTAATTTTAATATGTGCATAAACGAACGTTTGGTGTAGTAAACTAGCTTATCATTTTTCATTATATATATATATATATATATATATATATATATATATATATATATATATATATATATATATATATATATATATATATATATATATATATATATATATATATATATATATATATATATATATATAGAGAGAGAGAGAGAGAGAGATGTGTGTGTGTGTGTGTGTGTGTGTGTGTGCGGTGCTCTTGACTTTGATGTCGACTTTTATGTGGTGCACTCTCTGTACTATCACTTGTTATTTAATACTTCACTTGGAATCAATGAGTTACCATGCGACGTATGTAGTAGATGATTAGCCATGTAACCTAAGCACATCTTTTCATAATACAGTGAACAATCCATAAATAGACGGCCTTGTTAGTCAAAAACTTTACTAGCATATTTTTACGTAAGCTGTTACATTAACCGCTGCTTAATTGGGCACAAGATCGAAAATTATAGGTGTTTCCCCATTAATCTGACTCAGGCACAAGTATCCATAATAGAAACATATTTATTCGTCATTTGATATTTCACATAAGCAGAGCATCCACCACCACCAACGAATTCTTCATATTACTAGAAGCTCAAATACGACACTACATCGTTGCATACGTTTACGTTACTAATCCATCATAATCTACAAGGTTAGATGTTGAATAAAAGAATTTCCTGTATTATTAAACAGGTCATAACTTCCTGACGACACTCGTAGATTTTAAAAGGAACCCAAAACACACAAAATTCTAGCTTCCAGAGTCTTGGAATTAATTTTATACTGAGTGAGTAAATTTATTTTACCACAATGCGGATCTACCTTTTTAGCCAATGGAGAAGCAAAAGAGAGGAACTACATACTCCGGAGGCATAGGTAAAGTAGGCGCGCATAGGCACTCCCGATAAAACGCGCGAAAATTTTTAGAATACGAAAGGAAAAAAATGGCAATAAAATGATATTTGAAGAACAAATGATTTTAGGAGCAAAAACTCATATCGGTGTTTCAGGTTGAAATAAAAATGGAAAGATATTGTAACTAAATAGACGTGCTTCGAAGGAAAAAAAAATAATACGCGAATTGTTCTTTTTTATGCAGGATTTTGAAAAGAGAAATGTACGCAATTACATGAAAATGGAAGTATGGTAAAATGAATGATTGAAATATTTTTAAGACCGGGAAAAATTAAATGAATGAAATAAATTATATTCGACGGAAAACATTTTTAGAATACTTTAAGATAGGACGGATTTTACATTTCGTTATATGTATATAGATATTTATATATACTCGATTGTATCACAACTTTTCTTGTGTCCCAGAATAAGCAATATAACTAGAGTCTACGTTATTTCCATATGATTGGGACATATTTCATAAAAATATAAACTTTGAAAATTTTTACTTAAAGGTTTCTTTTTTTAAAAAAAATGCTAGGATAAAAAAAATAAGTTGCATGTTTCTTGTCGGAAATATCTAGTTTCTTATGATCTCTTTTGAGCTGCAAAACGAATTTCAAAAATGCTTCAAGAGGATGTTTGTAGATTTTTAAAGAAAACGAAACTGCCTATTTTCGACCTGAGTATAAATGGGAAATCATGCCGAAGTACTTCAGGCATGTGAGATTTTCAAAGTAAAACTTGAGAAACTCTGCAACAAAAAGTCGTAAAGTTAAGATTTTGTAGTTTTGAGATAAAATAAATAATTATGGGGACTTCTTTCCGGATAAAGTCTGGTGTTTGAGCAGAAAAGAACAGCTGTGTTAAATGAAAAAAGTTGTATAGTTTTGGACTATTCCATGGAAACTCAACATATTTAAGAATAGAAATTGTAGTCATACGCTTCTTTAAAAACTTTGTTGTAAGAAGATGCTACAAGGAAAGATTTATTAAAATATGACAGAACGGAAGAGGGAGTCTAATGTAATTAAAAGTGTTGTTTCTAAGTTTGAAGATACGATGGTTATGCTTATTTTTTTCCTTTTTAATTTCATTCAAACATAATATTTAATCCTATTAGTCCGGAAAGCAGTGTTAGATTTTGGTAATCAATTTTAGCGTCAATGATTTTGCTATAGATGTAAATTAGTTAGTTCAAATAACGAAACTGGCAGTCATCTGGCGCATCAGCTGGGGGTGTTTCCACAGAAATATCGCACAGCTTGCTAGAGTTTGAAATGAATGGCAACCCGATTACTGATGCTACACCGACATCAGTAATCAAGTTACCATTAATTTCATATTGCAACGAGAGGCACGATGTTGTTAGGGAAGCACCCCTCACTAGTATGCAGCTGACTGGCAGTTTCGTTATCTGCACCACCCTGTCAATCATATATAGAAAATCATCAACGCTAAAATTGGTTGTAAAAATGTAACGCTGCCTCCCGGACTATATTATTTAATATTTTATATCCAACAGACACAAAAGGTAATTATTTCTCATAACGTGGTTTGTCAATCATTTATCTGAAATTTATTTTAAGAATAATTTTTAATGCGAATACATCATTAAAAGATAAAATAAAGTATAGAAAATACATTACATAATAGAGATATAAGCGATACAACTAAAATATATAGGAGAAGACCTTTTCATACATAATACATGTTACTGAATTTTTTGCAGTGTTTCTATCAGAATATTTCATATGCGTGAAGATTATTCTAATACTCCCAGGGTATTTTTTTGAACGGAAAATGGACATGAAATTTTATTTTGATTTGGATTACCTTATTTTGATTTACATTATAACTATTTAAACGTCTGATTATCATATAGAAATTAGTATTATTCTTATTTCTATATAGGTTATTAATACTTATTAACAACCTATTAATAACCTTGTAATTATTAATAATTTTATCTATAGTTAATGATAATTTAATATATTATCAAAAATTTAAATTTTAACATCATAATGATACTAGGGAATTATTTAATGAAAATGAAAAGTTTAAATTTTTCTTAAGGGATTATTTTTTAAAGAAACCCTAGGATAAAAAAAATTGGCCTTGAAAGTTTCAAGCTGGAAATATCTAGTTTCTTATATGATCCCTTTTGATCTGCAAACCGAATTTGGAAAAAAATCTTCAAGGGGATGTTCGTCGATTTTTAAAGAATAAAACGAAACTGCTTATTTTCAACATGAATATAAATGGAAAATCGTGCTGAAGTACTTCAGGCATGTGAGATTTTTTTTAACTAAAACTTGCAAAACTCTGCGACAAGAAGTCGTAAAGTTAAGATTTTGTAGTTTTGAGATGAAAGAAATAATTATGGGGATATCTTCTTTGGATAAAGTCTGCAGTTTGAACAGTAAAGAACAGCTGTGTTAAATGAAAAAAGTTGTGCAGTTTTTAACTATTCTATCGAGAATTAATATTTTAAAGAACATAACTTGTAGTAATAAGCTTGTTTGTAAGAAGTAGTATCAAAAATGTCAAAACGGAATAGGATTCCAATTATAATTAAATATTTTGTTTTAACTAAGTTTAAAGATATGATTGTATAATTATTTTTTCTAACGTATTTTGCCCACAATTTCTCTTAAATATAAGATTAAATTCGAATGAAATTTGTTTTACTTTCACGATACATAAAAGTTTAATTAATTTTTTTAACTTTAATTTTTGCCACTCTAAATTTAAAAATTTAATTATGAATATATTATCAAAATATAACATTTAACATGTATAATATATACAATACAAAATCAATTTATGAATAATTAGACTAAAAATATTAATGTAGGAAATAAAAATATGTGGATACATTTATATGCTACTGCATCTAATAAAATGTTTTCTTTAATGATGATCTACATATTTGAATATTTATTTGATACTAACAGCCTTCCATAAATAGGTTTTTGTCGTTCAAAATGCGCCAAGAACGTCTTATTTTTATATCTCAATTTAAGTAAATAAATTTTGATTATTATTTAAAAATAACATTCACAAAACGTAAATGTGAATATTACGAAAAAAATTAGGAAACTATTTCGCAAGATATATATGGTTTGAAATTTTGCACTTAGAACTTTTTTTGTAAGAAGCAATAATAAGATTAAAAATTGTTCAAGTTTCCCGTTGAAAATATGTAGTTTCTTATAATATCTCTTTTGAGATGAAAACTGGGTTTGTAAAATTTAGAAATTAATTCAGAAAATCATTTCTCGCTTCACAGAGATATTTGAATAGATTTAATAAAAACGAAACTGCCTATTTTCGACATAAGTGCAAATGGAAAATCATGCTAAAGTACTTCAGGCATGTGATATTTTCAAACTAGAACTTGCAAAGCTCTGTGTTCGGAAGACCTAAGATTAAGATTTTGCAATTTTGAGACGAAAACAATTATTATGGAGCCTTCTTTGTGAAAAAATCAAGACAGTGAGCAGGAAAAAACAGCTGTATTAAATGAAAAAAGTTATATAGTTTCGAACTATTCCACACCGATTTGGCATTTTTAAGGACATAACTTTTAGTTAACGTTTAGTTATCTTCAATTAACGCTTCTTTAAAAAAAAAAAAAAAAAAAAGATGCTGTAAAAGTACGCTACAAGGAAAGTTTTATTAATAACTAGCTACGCGCCCGGCGTTGCCCGTGTCCAAGATAATAAGAATCTCAGAGCAAGGCGTTAACCCCCTTCCTCCCCATACCCGCAAATATAACGAATAATTTGTTCAAGAAAACCACCTTCACTTACATTAACGCGATCATTAAAAAAAGAATTAAATTTTTCTGATAATTAGAACATAACGAAGACGCTACGCTAAAATAGCCGGCAGATGATACCCCTTCCCGACCTCAATTTCAAATCTATATCTTAATTAGTTACCTAAATTTTGCTCATTAGTAAAAATTGGCAAATATTTCCTTTCATTTTCGCAAACTAAATGGAGGGATCAACCAGAGAAACAGATCTCTTTGTAGTTCAGTTTTTACTGAAAACAGATCCCTGTCTGAAACTTTATCGGATTAGATCTTTTAGCTTTATCGGATGAGTGGTTTCATCATCATATTAGCCATAACATTGCTAAAGAATATGATTTTATATATACATATATATATATTACAAAATTAAAAAATTTCGCACTATCTTAAAAGTGTTCTGTAAATTTTCCCCATTCAATATAATTTACTAAACCTAGTTTATATAACTTTCACTTGTCTTTAAAAATATTCCAATAGTTCATTTTATCAATACATCTACATGCGTGAGACAACGTTTATTTCTCCTTTACAAAAACCTATTAAAAACAATTCTCGTAATATTATTTTTATTTCGAAGACCACGTGCTTAAATTCAAGATCTTTCCATTTCTATTTCAATCTTAAACGCAATTTCAATCTAAACTGCATTTGATTTCTCTAGTAGATTATTTTTTCTACGAATATCATTTTGTTGCCATTTTTTCAAAATTCTAAAATAAATGCGCGTTTTTTCGGGAGAGCTTATCCACGCCTATTTTGCACATGCTGCCGGAAAATATAAACCTTCATTTGTGTTTTCTCATTCGTCAAGACCCATTTGCGCATTGCAGTAAGAAACCATACGCCTGTAGTTTTATCGAGTTGCACGACCTTCGGAAGGATGATTTTGTGTTTTTGACTTGTTAATATCATTTGTACGACACCAGGAAGATGAATGTCTCCTTTAATCATATGAATTATGCGTTATTTATTGTGTAATTATGTAAAATATGATGGATTACTACCGTAAATTCTAAATCGACGAACGATCGTCGCTAATAATGCTGAAACATGCAATAATACTCTTATTTATTGAATTGCTCTGCTTTTGTAAACTGTTACGAAAATAATAAATAGATTTCCTAAAAGGATACTGATTCTGAGTTCATTTCGGGAAAACACCTTTTGTTTCTTCGAGCCATTACCACGTTTCAACGTAGGCGACTGCAACTTCTTAATTTTTGCGAAACTTTCACTAACTATGTTTAATATTACGTTTGTCTACTATTTTCCGTATCTGAATATGGAATTGATATTTCGAATTCCTTGGTATATCATGATGAATTGGTAGGAGTGGAGGCTTATTACGGAGAATAATGGTGGAACGTTTTCTGAGATAACTGGAGAGCAGTAAAATCCCACCATCGGCAGATCGCACTGAGAAAAAAAAATACAACATACTCACACACACACACACACACACATACACACACACACACACACACACACACATATATATATATATATATATATATATATATATATATATATATATATAAAGTTTTAACTGATTCAATTTTTCAGAAGTTTAGGGGTTTTATAGATACGTCACACCTTTTCCCCCTAAAAACATAGTTTAGCTTTTCTTCTGTAAACCACAAAAAATTCGTGTACCTTTATTAAAGCTGTTGTTAATTAATAACATCTCTAAAATCTTTTACGCTGTACAATGTGTCCTATCTTATCGTTGTTTAATAGCTTATTTTTAAATCATTAGCCTTAAAAGTATAGTCCCAATTGCAAAAATGTTTCTAATATTATTGTTTACGCCTACCCCAAAATGGTTGTTGTTGTTGTTGTTTAAGTTAACGAAATGTAAATTTTTATAAGTCCATGCTCTAACAAATACAACAATATACAAATATTAAATTATTTTATTTCAGTTTTAATATTTCCTTGATTGCACCCTAGTAGTAAAATAACATTCGGCCAATATTTATATATATATTTTTATCTATGCCAGTATTGATATAATATAAATATATATATAAGGATGTACAAAGAAATATGAATCACGAGAACATATTACTTTTAAGTAAAATCTAAAAATAACTGTAAAGTTTCATGATTACCTCAGTTTTAGTACTAATAATATATAAACCTGAAATCTGACTTACATCTGAGTAAAACTTATATTATGAACATGTATATACACACATCATCTTCAATACACAATGCATAAAATTTTAAACTGCTTCACAAATTCCGCTTTAAGCTGCTTCATTCCTTTAAGGTACTTCATTCATTACTATCAATTTAACTAGTTATTACAATCAATACAGATCTTACTTTCGAATTTCTCTATTGATACACCCGACAATGCGTTAAGTAAAGTATAATCCCAAATTAATCAGATGATACTATATAGCTTCCCATGAATATGCGATTTCTTTATAACTCAATGAGCTAAATCACGGTCCTTTCAAGCACGATTTTCAAATTATGCTCCATCAAAGTTGCAGTGAAATGATGCAGTACTAACGAAAAGGATTAGCATATTATAAATAATTAAGGAATAAACTAACATAATTAAAGGATAAAAAACAAAAATATGAGAAGCCAGTAGTTTATACATATGCTGTTTAAATTAAAATTTTAAAACTATTTTACAGCTTAAATTATCAATCAGAGTGTTTCACTATGCAATGTGCAATGTACATTAAGTACAAATATTTAATTATTTTATTTCAGTTTTAATATTTCCTTGATTGTACCCTAGTAGTAAAATTAACATTCGGCCAATATATATATATTTTTTATCTATGCCAGTATTGATATTAAATATAGAAATTTGTTCCAAAATTTGGATCCTTACAATTTGCCCATATTCATACAATATTTGCGAGAAATATTTCGCTATTCCATAGCCAATATTTTCGGTATTTCAATAAAAGGTAAAGACGTCTGTAATAAGGGCATTTCGTTATATTTTCCAGTAATTAGATAATATTTAATAACTATTGATTTTCTTTTTTACAAATGTTGATTTGTTACTAAAAAGGAGAGTTATGCAAGTGGTACATCCCGATTTTTAAAAATTTTTAGTTGTTTGAAGGTCCGATCAGTGTAGGAAAAATACCGCTTTAAATTTGGGCTTATACGTTTAAACAAAAAGTTTTAACTGATTCAAGTTTTCAGGAGTTTAGGGGTTTTATAGATACGTCATACCTTTTCCCCCTAAAAACATAGTTTAGCTTTTCTTCTGTAAACCACAAAAAATTCGTGTACCTTTATTAAAGCCGTTGTTAATTAATAACATCTCTAAAATCTTTTACGCTGTACAATGTGTCCTATCTTATCGTTGTTTAATAGCTTATTTTTAAATCATTAGCCTTAAAAGTATAGTCCCAATTGCAAAAATGTTTCTAATATTATTGTTTACGCCTACCCCAAAATAGTTGTTGTTGTTGTTGTTTAAGTTAACGAAATGTAAATTTTTATAAGTCCATGCTCTAACAAATACAACAATATACAAATATTAAATGATTTTATTTCAGTTTTAATATTTCCTTGATTGTACCCTAGTAGTAAAATAACATTCGGCCAATATATATATATTTTTTTATCTATGCCAGTATTGATATAATATAAATATATATATAAGGATGTACAAAGAAATATGAATCACGAGAACATATTACTTTTAAGTAAAATCTAAAAATAACTGTAAAGTTTCATGATTACCTCAGTTTTAGTAATAATAATATATAAACCTGAAATCTGACTTACATCTGAGTAAAACTTATATTATGAACATGTATATACACACATCATCTTCAATACACAATGCATAAAATTTTAAACTGCTTCACAAATTCCGCTTTAAGCTGCTTCATTCCTTTAAGGTACTTCATTCATTACTATCAATTTAACTAGTTATTACAATCAATACAGATCTTACTTTCGAATTTCTCTATTGATACACCCGACAATGCGTTAAGTAAAGTATAATCCCAAATTAATCAGATGATACTATATAGCTTCCCATGAATATGCGATTTCTTTATAACTCAATGAGCTAAATCACGGTCCTTTCAAGCACGATTTTCAAATTATGCTCCATCAAAGTTGCAGTGAAATGATGCAGTACTAACGAAAAGGATTAGCATATTATAAATAATTAAGGAATAAACTAACATAATTAAAGGATAAAAAACAAAAATATGAGAAGCCAGTAGTTTATACATATGCTGTTTAAATTAAAATTTTAAAACTATTTTACAGCTTAAATTATCAGTCAGAGTGTTTCACTATGCAATGTGCAATGTACATTAAGTACAAATATTTAATTATTTTATTTCAGTTTTAATATTTCCTTGATTGTACCCTAGTAGTAAAATTAACATTCGGCCAATATATATATATATTTTTTATCTATGCCAGTATTGATATTAAATATAGAAATTTGTTCCAAAATTTGGGTCCTTACAATTTGCCCATATTCATACAATATTTGCGAGAAATATTTCGCCATTCCATAGCCAATATTTTCGGTATTTCAATAAAAGGTAAAGACGTCTGTAATAAGGGCATTTCGTTATATTTTCCAGTAATTAGATAATATTTAATAACTATTGATTTTCTTTTTTACAAATGTTGATTTGTTACTAAAAAGGAGAGTTATGCAAGTGGTACATCCCGATTTTTAAAAATTTTTAGTTGTTTGAAGGTCCGATCAGTGTAGGAAAAATACCGCTTTAAATTTGGGCTTATACGCTTAAACAAAAAGTTTTAACTGATTCAAGTTTTCAGGAGTTTAGGGGTTTTATAGATACGTCACACATTTTCCCCCTAAAAACATAGTTTAGCTTTTCTTCTGTAAACCACAAAAAATTCGTGTACCTTTATTAAAGCTGTTGTTAATTAACAACATCTCTAAAATCTTTTACGCTGTACAATGTGTCCTATCTTATCGTTGTTTAATAGCTTATTTTTAAATCATTAGCCTTAAAAGTATTGTCCCAATTGCAAAAATATTTCTAATATTATTGTTTACGCCTACCCCAAAATGGTTGTTGTTGTTGTTGTTGTTTAAGTTAACAAAATGTAAATTTTTAAAGTCCATGCTGTAACAAATACAACAATAAAAGTTACATTTTTGTACCACCCGAACTATGATACAGGATAGCATGGAGCACGGAGAAGTTTTTCTAAATATTATAATTCTAAATTTCTAAATATTATAATATATAAGTTTCTAAATATTATAATATATGAGTTTCTAAATATTATAATATAATTTCTGATCATGTTACCCTGAACCATATTAAAAATTGTGTTTCGTAACTAGTACAGAAACAACTATTTTTACGTGAATAGCTTTTAACATAATTAAGACTAACTAATGAATCATTTTTGAAATTAGAAAGTTACCTGTAAATCTAACAGTTTAATAATGAGCTATTAGAACCGATAAGAGTCGACACCTTGTATAGCGTAAAAGAATTTAGATGTCATTAACTAACAACAGGTTTGATGAAGGAACATCAACATAGAGTCACATGACACGTTATAAACAAAGCGAGAAGATAATTTCGGTAAAAATATATGTAAGGTGTATTTATAAAAGCCTTGAAATACTCAAACATTCAATCAGCTATGACATTTCTGTTTTTGCATTTCTCCCCAAATTTCATACACAATTTTTTATATCTAGAGAAACTTTAAACTACCAAAGTATGTAAAAAATCGAAGTATACTATTTATCTAATAGAAAACTCAAAAAGAGTTTAAAGTGGAATGTTACATTCACCTTGTAGTTAATATAGATAAAATACATATGAAAATTACGAAAAAGATTCATAAAATTTATTAAAAACCGTATCTAAAAGATGTTATATGCATATTCCGATCTTAACCAGGAGATACTTCAATAACTAACGTGATCACTTTCAAGGAGGTATTCCACTCGAAGATAATGATGTTAGTGATTGAAAGATCAAGGTGTTTAGATCGCAATATATATATATATATATATATAACATATTTTATATATGTTTTTAAAATTAATTTTATGCACCTTTTTCGTAATTTTAATACGTATTTTATCTATACTACTTACTTAACTCTTCTTGTACTGAATTATTCCAAGCGCTCGACCACATACATATTTTTCCTGAAAATCTATGTTTAAATAAACCAGAGTTTCCAATCCGGGCCTGCCGGGTTACCCAATGTACAGAAAATAGGTGAAAGCATTTTTTTTATTGAAAACTAATAGATTTTTTACATTTAATATATTTTTCAGATTGTATACTAACAACAGCTAAAGACATTTTATATGAAATATATCAATTATTTATGAAAATACATAATTGAATTTTATTAAAACTGATACTTTCGTATTAGTCGCATCGCATGCCAGATGTTAATAGCCGAAAGAATCGTCAAGGATTTTGCTATTTACTGCAGACTTTTCGATTCTGATTATTTCAGTGTTTAAGCAATCAGTTGCATTGCATATCTGTTAAATTTGTATTTTTTTTAATTATTTTAATTGTTTATTTATTTACTGGTGAGCTTTGGAAATATTATTAAACAAACGCCGCGCCGTAAACAAACACTGAACTATTTATATTGTTTCAAGTACAAACAGGTTAATCTTCCAGAATTAAGCTTCATCCTATAGAAAGAAAATTTAAAAATTCATGCTTGAAAATTATTTTAAGAGCCAGGCATAATCAGTAAATTGAGATACAGTTTTCAACTTTTTAACACTGTCCAGCATAGTTAAAAAGTGTTTATGAACTACGTTTGTTTGTCTATCTGCCATCTGTCCGTTCTCTAACTCGCGTAAACATACTCGTATTGCCATGCAATTGATATATATTATTTTAGTTTCCTATGACATGCTTAGTATTGAAAGTGAAATATGTAGCAGTTGTGGTTCGTTTACAGAATACTCAAAAGAATTCCGTTACATTACGGTCTATTGGAAAAAATCGTTTGTGGTGTATTTTAATGAGGTAAATTTATTTTAAACATATTCAAATTAATACAAATCACTGAGGTGCACTACAAGGCATTTTCTGTAGAATATGGTGTGCATAGAATATATCTGTCATTTACAGGGACACTCAAAAGAATTTGGTTAAAGTACTAGTCCATGAACTGGTAGATCTTTTTTAGTTCTGGTACGCATTTTTAAATGTAACTAAATTTTTACATATTAATTGGTGTATATAAATTCTATAGATCATATATAGGGCTGCTCAAAAGGCCGCACTTATATTGCCGCTTATTGACGGACATCACTGAAGGGGAATTTTCAATTGTGCTATATATTTCCTAACTGAAATAAAATTTACCATACTGTGTAGTATACATACAAATCTATAAAACTATCACAGTTTTCAAGAAAATAAAAATGGTTTTCACCTATTCGCTGAAACCCGGGAAGCTCAGATTAGATCCCCCAGAAGATCTTATGTATAAATAAAAAAATTCAATTGTGCATAGATTTTACATGTTATATAAAGTGTGATTAAAATAAAATTGCGATTTCTAACTTGACATTGAAGCTACTGATCTGCTGATTTACTAACATATATAAGTTTATACATCATATCTACATTAATTCAGGTTTCATAAATTTTGAGACTGCTTTCTTCATTTAGTTTTAAATTGCTTGTTTTCTGATGTCATTGATTTCACTGTCCATTATAATGAAATACAGCTGTAGTTTCGAAATTAACTATCATTATTACGACCGACGATGTAAAAGGGAAAGTATAATTTAGCATCAATGCGAATTAATTCAACGAATCTATATCGTCCCATGAATATGTGAATTTCCTTATAATTCATTGAGCAGATCTAGCAGTGGATTGTCCTTTCAAGCATGATTTTCAAATTATGATCCATCAAAGATGCAGTGAAAAGATAGAGGTCTAATAAAAAGGATTAGCATATGACGAATAATTAGAGGCGTGCAGCTAAAATAAGTAAAGGAGGGGGGTTTAAATAGGTGAAATAGCCGATTAAGTATATGGCTATAATTAAAATCTTGAATTTTACCAACAGTTTTAATTATACAAATAAGTACTTCATTTGGTCTTATAGACATTATTTAATAAATGTAAAATAATAAATTTTTATTTTAATTATTCTGTACAGAAGTTATATTGTATAGCTGATCGCATGCACCAATATTCTGAAAAAAAAATCAAAATATTTTTCTACCTCAAATATTTAAAATTATTGTCATTAAGTAGCAACATATAAATTATATCGAATATTGTTTCTAAACATTTTTGGTGTTTCTTATGTGTTCCCTATCTTTTGAACATATAAAAGGCTATTATTTTGATTTAAATTGCTTACATATTACATTAATCATTTATTTAAAAAAATAAATAATTCATTCCAAGTTTATTATTCCATCAAAAGCATATATTTTTTAATAACACCATAAAAATAAAAAATGCGCTAGGCCTTTCCAAAGAACTTTGTCTTTCTTCATCAGCCACAAAAAAGATGTGCAACCACTTTGAAGGCTGGAGCAAGACTGAATGGAAATTGCAGGTAAAGAGGGACACGTTGTAACAGCCATGTCACTGTTATTGACAGTGAGCAATGCTAGCTAGTCGGAAATGAGCACACGATGTATAAAATCACAGTCACTTTTATTAAAATTGTAAAAGACAGGGGTTTTGAGAAAAGCTCTGCAAATTTTCCTCAGGCCAGGAAGAAATCAGTTTCTACAAAACTTCACTCAGAAAAAGAAAGCTTCAAATATCAATTAAAGATAACTCAAAACGTCACTTACAACTTTGATGAGACGCAAGACGAGATACCTTCAACAAAATTTAATGTCCTCTATGCAAGCTATTCAAACTTCGAAGATGTCCGTCTAAGATAATACTGAAAGCGGCACTCCCTGCGCACCAAAACGCCTTTATTTCAATTAGCACAAAATAACGTAATTTACTCTTACCAACAGACACTTTTCCTTCTCAGCTGCGGATAGCTGATTTCACTAGTCGGATCTAAAAGTACCTCACTGGAAGAAAAAAATTATCCAAAGTTCCACTTCCCATCGCCTGCCATTGCTTAAATACTGCCATATCGATTGAGCAGATGTAGAAATTTGCATAAATATCGATACGTAAAAAAAGTTCACAAGTTCCGAGGTTTTCTCACTCATTCATCGAAAGTTAGAGAAAGATAGCCTTGATACTTTTACGCACATAGACAATTATAGAACAAAAAGTACGTTCGCAATCAAAACTTCGCCTACTCTTATAATTAGAGTAGTCGACACACCATAAAGTTAAGGGAACAGCCAATAGGAAAGCAGACGGCATCAGCCAATTACAGAATAGAATTACCTAGAATGCAGAACATATGGAAAATTATGTCTCATAATTTTTCCTTATGTTCTGCATTCTAGGTAATAAATCTTAAAGTTGTGAGACATAATTTTCCTTATGTTCTGCATGCTAGGTTATTCTCTTCAGTGATAGGCTGATGCCTTCTGCTTTCCTATTGGCTGTTCCCTTAAAATGTCCCTCTTTTCTTCCATTTCCTTTCAGTCTTGCTCCTGCCTTCAAAGTGGTTGCATGTCTTTTTTTTGCCTGACGAATAAAGACAAAGTTCTTTCGAAAAATCTAGCGCATTCCTTATTTTTATAGTGTTATTAAGAAGTTTTATTTTATTGTTTTATTGTATCACATCAGTTTATTGAATACTTTAATATATTCCATTAATCAACTTGTATACAATCTGAATTTTTATTAGTTCATAACGCTCAGTACCGACACTGATTAAGTAGTATTTGTAAAGCATTTGGCTTTGTAAATTACCTTATTACCTACTCTAACAAAAACAAACAGTAAAAGGTATGAAGATTACATCAAACTTAATTCTGATTTCATAAATTTGAAAACCACAGCCCACATTCACATATTTGGCACCACTCCTGTTGAAACACACCTACCTAAACAGGAATTTTATTAACGAATTTAATTTGGTCAATTTCAAATGACTAACTCATAGAAGCAACCCATAGATAATTAAATTAATTTTCTGGTTTAAAGACTGTGTTTTTTTTTTTTTTTTTTTTTTAATATAACGAAAAAAAACGAAACAGTGGCAAGTATGCCTTCACATTTAAATTGCTTGTTTTCTTATATCATTGATTTCGTTTTTCATTAAAATGAGATAAAGATGCAATGTCTAAATTAAGCACCATTATTACGACCGACAGTGTAATGAGGAGAGTATAATTTGGATTTAATGCAAATTAGCTCGACTAACCTATATCGTCCCATGAATGTGCGAATTTCCTTATAATTCATTGAGCAAATTTAGCAGAAGATTGTCCTTTCAAACATGTTTTTTCTAATTATGGTCCATCAAAAGAGCAGTGAAAAGATACAGGACTAAAGAAAAGGATTAGCACATGGAGAATTAAAGGCACGTAACTAAAAGAATTAAAAGGGAAAAAAGAGAAATAGGTGAAACCGCCAATAAAGTATATATTGTTTAAATCTAAATCTTGAATTTTCTAACGTTTTCAACACTTTCCAACCTAGTTGAATCGCACTAAAAATGGTTTTTGTAAAACATAGAGCGCAAAACCTTTATTATTTAATTACAGGGCCACACAAAATAATTCTGTTACACAATCTTCTAAGGGGAAAAATCGATTTCAGCGTAATTTAATGGTGTTTCACTATTCAAACATATTGGAATTTATATGCATTACTGAGGTGAATTATTAATTGTTCACTGGAAAAATGTGATTGCGTTTATCATTGTCTTACAGGGGCACACAAAAAATTCGATTACAGTCTTAGTGCGATAATAACAGTCTATGTGTGATCAGTGGGTTTTCAACTGTGGTTTGCGTTTTCAAGCTTAACTAAATATTTGCATAATACGTTGTGTGTATAAATTTTGTTCATGATATTCAGGGCTACACAAAGAAATACGTAAGTATCACTGACTAAGGAAGTGGATTGCTTAAAGGAATTTTTGTGTTATGCATTTCACTACTGAACTTCGATAAGTTCGTGGAATATAAATAAATGCATATACAGGGTTACGCAAAGAACAGGATGCATAGTCGTTTATGATTGGTAATTGCTGGATGTAAGTTTTGCCTTATGCTTTTTTTACCTAAATTAAATTTTAACTTAATACGGGGTTTGTACAAAAGTCTTTTAGATAATACACAGGATTGTACAAAAGTTTTCGAATGCATTTACATTGATTGGGAATAGTGTATAGATGTGAATTTTCTAACTGAACTAAATTTTATCATGCTATATGCTATTCAAATCTATAGATTATGTACAAAGCTGCAAAATATTTTTCGATTACGTTTTCAACCATGGAAGGTAATTGCTAAAACTGAATTTTTAAATGTGTTATGTTTCCTAAATTGTGTACTATATATCTTCTTTTACCTTATTTAACGGTGAAGTTTTGTTAGTGATTTATGGATGTGTTGGAAAGTGTGTCATAATGTAAGCTTGATGCATGAATTTTCGTACTTGTTAATTATACAAGCGAGTGTTTCAAGTGACGAAATGGATGTAATGCAATAAATTTAATTTTTTTATAATTATGTTAAATCTTCTGTGCAGTAATTATATATTATACATGATCGCTCATCCCAATTTTTTGAAGAATTATGCAAAGAATTTTTTTTTGTATAAAATATAGAACTTTCGTATCATCATGTCGCAGCATATGATTATTGTTTTCTAAACCTTTTTAGTGTAGTTTATCTGTTACATATCTTTTGCACATATAGGAGACCTTTTGTATGAATTCTTTGCAATATTATATGTAAGTAGGGTGGGGGGGGGGATACAGAACTTTTATATTAATAACTTTGCATATTGAAAAAACTAAATTAGTATTTATTTAAAATTTTTACTTATTACATAAATTATTAAAATGAACCATATAAAATTTTACTCCACACTTATGTCGTGTTATCACTTTTTTATTCAATCTGAGCTTTTGTGAATTAAAAAACGTACCAGAGGGCCCGTGCGAATATTTCGCACTGAAATCTAATATTTTTTAGGAACTTCTCTATTATCCCGTCGTGGGTGGTAGACGGGCCGTCGACCGCTTTTCATAACAAAAAACTACCGCCAAACTGTAAGATTAAACGCCAAAAAAGCAGTCCCATTTAGTTGATGTTAGAATCATTATGAGTGTTTGTTACGTCATCTAGTGGTTTTACATTCGACATTTGCGTGTATTTTTCATTTAGTTTTACTGATTTAGTAGTTATTTTATTAATTAAAATAACAATTGTGTCCTTAAATTCTTATATTTTATTTATTTATTTATTTTTTGATATTCCAATGGCAACGTTCTCCCGTTTATTTGGCGATAGTTTTTTGTTATGAAAAGTGGTCGACGGGATAATAGAAAAGTATCATTTTTTATCAATATGCAATATTTATTAGATGCAGGTTTAAACTTCTAGTTAAAGAAAAAGCAAGGATAAAAATATCTGCAAACAACATTTAGTTGTTAGTCAAGCCAGAATATCATCTCATTTATTCCATCAAAGTTAGACTAAAAACTGATCCAAGATTGCTAAAGGCACGCGCGAGAAAAAAAAATTAACAATCCGTATTTTGACTGCATTAGAGGATGACGTCGTCCGCTTCGGGAAAACCATGGGACTTAGAAATATAAATCTAAACATTTCAATTTCAATTTCGCTTTTTAATCATAAGTATAAAATAAGCCCGTGCGGTGTTTTTTATAATAATTGCTATGAGCATCATATAATGTGATATTTTATTTTTTTGGCAACAATAATTTCAGAAAAACCTTTCATTTATTTCATGAAAACAATGAGGATTAAATTTTTATTTTTCAGCAAATTTTAATCAAAAACATGTTTTAACGAATTGTTAAGTGGGCTATGTCAGAAGCCGGTTCTAAAACCTTTCATATGGTATCTCATTCGTTGTTCTGCGTTTCATATTTTCTTAGAAAAAGGGATGTTGACAGGAGAAATAATATATATGATTGTACCAGCACACATAAGGAATTTGTGAAACTTTTATCTGCGTGAATTACCATGTTACATTCTAAAAAGAAAGAACAGTATAAGGTGTAAAGATCAGATCAATCTGGGTTCAGTTTTCGTAAATTTCAAAACTGCTGTTAACATTCACATTTCATTTAATTTACTTGTATTCCTATATCATCGATTTCCCTTCATTAAAATGAGATACAGATGCAGTTTCAAAATTAACACCTTTATTACTACCCTTGCATTATTACATATAATAAGGCAAGTATAATTTGGATTCAATGTAAATTTGTTCGACGAACCTATATCGTCTCATGAATGTGTGAATTTCGATATAATTCATTGAGCAGATCAAACGGAGGAGTCTCCTTTCAAGCATGATTTTCAAATTATGTTTTATGAAATATGTCATAAAAATATGCAGGAGTAACAGAAATAATTAGTGGCATGTACCTAAAAGAATTAAAAGAAAAGAGAGAAATATGTGGAACCCCCAATTAATTATACTGTTAAAATTAAAATCATTAATTTTGTCTACATTTTTAATTATACAACAAAGTGCTTCAATTGGTCGGAGGGATGTAATGCAGTAAATTTATATATTTTCATTAAAATTTTAATTTTTCGGTGTATAATATTTATATCTGATCGCCCGCCCCAATTATTACCTGATCGCATGCATCTATGTCCTGCAAAATTATGTTTGTTGCGAAATATGGGACTTTAACTTCATCATCGCAACATACGAATAGTGGCTTTTAAACTTTTTTACTGCAATTTATTTGTTTTTGCTCATATAGGCGGCCTTTTGTGTGAGTTTCTGTCCAATATTATTTGTAAATCTTAGGAAAAATAAACTTATTATAACTCTGCATATTTCCAAAATACAAATTTTATTTTTTTAAATTATTTACTTATTTCATAAATTATTAAATTATAATAAATAAATAATATAGTCCAAGTCCATGTTATATTAATCCTTTTTTATAAATATGACTGTGTATGAATTCAAAAATGTGCTTGACGAACACTGATAACGAATTTATAAAACTTTTAACTGTTTGAATTACCATGTTACATTCCAAAAAGGACGAACAGTATAAGATATAAAGATCACATCAACCGTAGTTCAGTTTTCATAAATTTGAAAATTGAATCTAATGTTTAAAATAAATTTAATTTGCTTGTGTGCCTATATCATCAATTTCGCTTTTAATTAAAATGAGATACAATTGCAGTTCCAAAATTAAAACCATTATTACGACCGACTGTGTAATAAGGAAAGTATAATTAGGATTCAGTGCAAATTAATTCAACGAACCTATATCGTCTCACGACGAATGTGTAAATTTCCATATAATTCATTGAGCAGATCCAGGAGAGTCCTTTCAAACATGATTTTCAAATTATGACCCCTCAAAGGTGCAGTAAAAATTATATGACTAATGAAAATGATTAGCATGTGATGAATATTTGAATAATTAGAGATATGTATCTAAAAGTCTTAAATGAAAAAGATAAAAATAAGGGAAACCACCAATTAAGTTTATGATTTAAATTAATGTTTTCAATTTTCCAATTTTTAATTGTACAACCAACTGCTTCAATTGGCCTACATACATTATAAAATAAGCTTAAATTCTTTCATTAAATCTTTAATGTTCCTGTGCAATATTTATACCTTGTACACGATCATAAGTATTAATGTTCTTTAAATATTTTAAATTTATTAAAAAAATTAATACTTTTGATCCAAAAATATGAATATTGACAGTCTTTAAATCGTATTGTATGTATAATTTTTTCTAAACTATTTTTCGTTATATTTATCTGTTACTTATATTTTGCACATATAAGAATACATTATTATGAGCTCTGTGCAATAATATATATTACAAATATTAATAAGAGGGAAAACATGAATAGTTTTCATTAATAACTTTATATATTTCAGAAATAAATCAATTGTTATTTAAATTATTTACTTATTACTTACATTATTTATTTTAAATAAATAAATAATTTACTCTAAGTTTATATCATTTTGCACTTCATATTGTGTACAATCTGGATTGTTATCAGTTCATAAAACGTACTTTAGCGAAACTGATTATGTTTCTGTAAAACTTTTAGTTATGTGAAAAACTTTGTTATCTATTTTAACAAAAACGAATGATGTATATTTTACATGACATCAACCTTAATTCAGAGTTCATAAATTTGAAAATTGCTGCCTATATTCATCTTTAAATTGCTTGTTTTCATATATCATCTATTTCGCTTTTCATTATAATGAGATACAGATGCAATTTGCAAATTAAGCACCATTATGATGGTGGAAGTGTAATAAGGAACGTATAATTTGGATTCAATGCAAATTAGTTCAACGGATCTATATCATCCCATGAATATGTGAATTTCCTTGTAATTTATTGAGCAGAAGACTGTCCTTTCAACCATGATTTTCAAATTAGGATCCATCAAAAATACTTTATGCCATTATGAAAAGGATTAACATTTGGTGAATAATCAGAGATGTGTGTCTCCGAACATTGAACAAAAGAAAAAAAAGTTAGTTTGAAACATGATAAGGAATATATAATTTATGTCTAGCGCAAATAAATTCAACGAAATTATATGTTTCAATGACCATGTTAATTTCCTTATATTTTATTGAAAAGATCTAACAGAAGACTGTTCTTATCAAATATAAGATCCGAATTATGATCTCCCAAAGATACATTATACTCCGAGAATCAGTGTCACAGTTTCGTAACCAATTTTAGTATCGATGATTCTGGTATATCTGCTGAATTAGATTGTGCAAAAAACAAAACTTCCAGTCAGCTCCGCACTAGCAGGTGGATGTTGCCATAGCAACATCATAGCACTTCTATGTTAAATAAATGGCAACCCCCCCCCCCCCAATGTGAAATGTTGCTATGACTATACCTTCTACTGGTAAGCCAGCTGACTGGCAGTTTCGTACCCACGATTCCCAGAAGTATCTTTAGAAACACCAGAAACTAATATATTTTCGATATTTAAAGAAGCATTTATAACCACTAAGTTTCATTTGTTGCCTCTGATTTTCAGAAACGTTTCTGAGTAGTTTTTATAGTGTATTAATCAGTTTTATCAACCTGGCATAGATGTTTTGCGGATGCTATCAATGCTTAAGTAACATAAATGTGTTTTACAGGTACAAATGATAAATTAACAGCGTTAAAATTAACATAAAAATTTATATTACTCTGATATTTTTACATGTATAAATTCAGTTACGCAGCTGAAAATGTTCAATTTAGAAATTATAGAATCATATAAACAAATATTCTGATTTGAGAAAATTCATTAATGCACTATAAAAACCATTCGGAAACGTTATCGAAAATCAGTCGCAACAAAAGATACTTTGATTTTATATTTTGCACATATAAGAAACTTCGTTAAATCTCTAAAATATATTGGTTTCTAAAGATAAAGAATGCTTTCCGGTATCATGGATAACTCAAAAGACGTTACTGAATATTTCAGTACACGGTTATATTATACTTTCGTAGATTAAGGCTAATGTCACACGAACGATTATTTCGACGCTTACGGTTTCCATAAGGCTCTTACAATCAGACTGACTCACGCCGCCATTTAATTACTCGTAGAAAAGCGATTGGCCATGACGTGGCCAATCGCCAAACAGTGGCCAAACAGCCCAGTTATCTATACGATCTATGGGGTATTTCAGATTTGAAATATAGATTTTATTAACAGGAGAAAAAATAACATTAAATTCAAACCTTCTTAAAATTTTAGTAATTTTCTGATCGATTTTAGGAAAAAACGGCAAAACAACTGAAGTATTAGCACTGGAATTAAGATTATTTTCAGAATGGACGGATTTTGTCAATTTTTTATAAATAGAATCTATAATATTAGAAGAATAACCACGAACAAGTGCAATAGCTTTGTGATAATTAAGTTCAGCACTAAGTAACTGAGGAGTGGACCAAATATTGGAAGCCTGAAATACAAAAGTATTGAAAGCAGCAAATTTCTGGTTAGGAGGATGAAAAGAATACCTGTGAGGTGGAAAACTGACAGCAAAAGGTTTACGAAAGAGGGTAGTCTGAAAACCCTCTTCACTGCGGATAACAAGGGCATCCATGAAAGAAAGACAATTGTTGGTTTCAATTTCAAAAGTAAATTAAATGCAAGAATCAATGGAATTAATAACATGGAGAATATGATTAATATCTGAATTCATTTCAACTAGGACATAACTATCATCAACAAAACGGGAAGTTTAATATTTCAAAAAATTTGGCCTCAAAATAGTGCACATAAATATCGCATAAAATTGGACTAAGAGGATTGCCCATAGCCAAACCATCAGTCATACGAAAGAAATTCCCATTAAAACCAAAAGTATTTTGTGACAGGCAAGCACGAGTGAGCAGGGTAAGCTCCTCGATTTCAAAATAAGAGAAATGAAATTCACAAATCATTTTTTGAGGCAATCTAAAGACGCCTCAACCGGAATATTAGTAAATAATGCAGTAACAGCAAAAAAAACCGTCATGTGGCCCTGTGGCCTAGAACTGTAAAGTTTCCTAACAAATTCATGAGAATTCTTAACAGTGAAACAATTACTGCTCAAAAGTGGAGAAAAACAGAAACTAAATATTTGACAAGCTTATAAGCTGTGCCGATACTAGAGACAATAGGTCTAAAAGGAATGTCAGTTTTATGGACCTTAGGTAAAGCATAAAACCTGGCACAATGTGCAATAGAAGGAATAAGAGACCTCTTAAAATTAGGGGATATAATGAAAGAAGACTTAATGGCGGACTTAATAGAGTTAATTTCACTAGTGGAAGGATCTTTGTGGATATCCACATAGGGACCATCATTGATTAATTTTTGGGATTTTTCCAAATATGTAGATTTATCAAGAAGAACTATCTGACCACCTTTGTCAGCCTTGATAATGATTACGTTTGAATCAGAACGCAAACTTTTCAAACAATGTTTAACAGAATTCTGAAGATTAAGCTTATAAATATTAAAATTGAAATGCACAGTATTGGCTATGAGATGCCTAATAAACTCTTTAAGAGAAGAACATAGAGCGTTATGGTTAAGCAACACTCTTTCAATAAGAACAATTCTATATACTGTTTCGACAGAAAAAAAAATCTCATTTTTTATTTATAATTTTGTAAGTATTAAATTTTTTTCATAGAATTAGTATACATTTATTGATTATTCGAATCGACGAAATAAATTATCAAAATAAAGAAAGAACAAGAGAAAGAAAGAAAGAAGAGCATATATGTAATAAAAAAGAAAGGAAGACGAGAAGGAAAATTTAAGAAAAGGATTTTTGTTTTGTAAAGTAAAAAAAAAAGAAATGGTGAAAGAATAAGATAAAAATATTCTCGAAGAAAATATTAATTTTTAAATGAAATCTCTTGCTTATTCAAAAACTTGTAACTTTAGCATACATATCCTTAAAGTATATAGAAGAAAACTCAGGTTTATGCTACCCGAGATGATTTACACATATGAATTTCACACCACCTTTCAGGAATACATGTTAAGTCGTGACAGATGCTGTTACAGCTCCCGTGTGGAGATTAACATATATACAAGAAATTGTGGTTATGTTTAACCAAAATAGGCGTCTTGTTGGTTAAAGAAAGTGAACCTACTTGAATAATGTATTTGTGAGGAAAAACATTTCCTCATTATTAAATTTAAATTTTGTTTTATGTGTATCTTATAATAACACTACAATTTTTTTATATCAAAGATATTGAATGATAAAATATTTTTTTATGTATTTGAATTACTGTGCTGTAAATATGACATATATAGTATATAATACTTTGAGAAAAAATAATTTTGAATTCATCATTCAAGAAATAATTATGTCGAAAGATTTAAAATTAAAGGAGAAAGAAATATCCCAGTATCGCTTAACTACAACTATTCTGTTTCGATGATTTTACCATATAATCGTTAAAATAATTCTTAATGGTTTCCATTGAAAGAACACGTTCTATTTAAAATGGATTTGGGACCATTGAATTCCCTACCCACTTAAACAAAAGCAATCACATCGTTTTCAAGTAAACAAAAAACAGAAATATTTACTGTACATTCAATTACGTAATGAAGCAGAAAAATAAAGTTAACTAGAATGTAAAAGTTAACTGGTCTTTAGAGAATTGTTCTAACAAACACGATGTCAATTTCGCAACGAAACTTTTTAAATATCCAGTAAAATGTACAAATGCTTACAGCGCAGACCTAATTATTAGTAAGGAAAAAATATTTCTAATAAAGATTTTTGTCTCATAGAACGATAAAATAAAAATTTTCATTTATTTCTAGATGTTCAAATAATTTATAATTACACAGTTTTACTGTTATG
Organism: Maratus michaelseni; assembly: GCA_963931845.1. Classification (NCBI taxonomy): domain Eukaryota; kingdom Metazoa; phylum Arthropoda; class Arachnida; order Araneae; family Salticidae; genus Maratus; species Maratus michaelseni. The sequence goes on along the minus strand of OZ007594.1, from coordinate 282,119,349 downwards.
TTAAAAAATTTCCATATTTTGTAAAAAATACTACATTTTTCGTTTATATATATATTTATATTGGCTAATTAATTATAAAATCCATTTGCATAAAGAAATATGTTGAATATAAATAGCATAGTAGTTTTTTATGTTCAAAAGCATTGCGCAGAAAAAAACAAATGCTTCAGAGAGTTAAAATTATTTATTTTATATCTTTACAAAAGAATGTAAATAAATTCGAATTGCACATGATATTTGTAAAATTTTTAATTTATTATTCTGTTTTAAAATTACTCTAACGGGAATCTTTTGAACCTATTAAACATACATTTTTGCTCATTTAAAATTACTTTAACTTACATTAACATTTTTCGTTTTTATGCTTATATGTATAACAATTTTAACTTTACATGTTAATAAATAGTTACGTTCTTTTATTAGTCTAATAATGTGCAAATTTTCGGGCTCGTTCAATCGACTTTAACTTCTTTTATATACTTCAGTTACGATAAATTAATAAGGGCATTTTTATATTAAAAAACATAAGGCTCAAGTAGCTTTTTTCACCATTATTTATTCTATTTATAATAAGGCTTGTTTGTTTTAAACTGTAAGTCAAATATAAATGTTAAAAATGTAGTCATAAAATAACCATCACTGCAAAACGCAATTTCTTCTTTTCGTTTTACACTAATGAACTTAATGCTTCTAAAAGTAGGATTTGTCAAAAGAAAGTTTTGTGTTAATTATATTTTTTCCATTGTTTCCGTGTTTCTTAAATAATTTGATGAGAATTCGTGATCTTATGTTACTTTTTTAAAGAAAAAAAAATCTACATCCTTAAAACCGCTGGTTTTAAAACACACATTCAACTAAAACGCAAAAGAGAAACGTCATGGGACTGAAACTAAACCTCTGTAAATCAAGTTTTCTTTTTTGAAGCAGTTTTTTGAAAGATTTTAAAAGTTGTTTCATTTTATCCTTAACAAATTTAAGATATATTCTTTTTAAAAAGCTTTGTAATTCAATTTAAAAAACCAGTAAAAATATCAAAAGAAATTTTTATGGTACTAAAATGTTTCATGTCTGAAATGCAAAGAATTTTTATTTGCTTCGTAAATTTTCTAAAAGAATCCACAAAAGATTTAACATCTTATCCCCTGTAAAAACTTTCTCAAAACTATTTTAAAAGGGGATAAAATAATCCTTTCTTTAAACATTGAAACAGGGTATTTTATTTTATGCATAGAGTAAAACCAAAAATCAAACGCGTATATATTTGTAATATTTATATTTTTTAGATAAACAGATAGTTATATATGTATTAAATAAGAAATTAACTTTACTTATTAAATATATAGAAATAAGTCAAAGTAATTAATATGCGAGTTTTGAATTTTCAGGGAGAAATGTTCCGATAAAGTAATATTCTTCATAACATTTAAAGTTAACCCTTCACTCTCCAAGAGCGCATTTTCCTGCTCTGTAATTCTTTAAAAAAGTTCTTCACAGCCAAAATTAGGCTCATCTAATGCAAGTAAGTAAAATCATGCGTCAAGTACAGATTATGAAACACTTTCCAACACATTCAGACAACTGTAACAAAACAATTTAGAAAATGCATAACACCTTTGAAAACGAAATTTCAACAATTACTTCCAAAAGTCAAACAAAATATCCGAAATATTTGATGCAACCCTGTATATGATCTATAAATTTGTATGTATACTACACAGTATGCCAAAAATTTACTTCAGTTAGGAAATACATAACACAAATAAAAATGCTCCTTCAGCATTTTCCGTCAATAAATAGAAATGTGCGTAAGATTTTTTTAGCAGCCATGTTTAAGATCTATTGAATTTATATACACTAATTAACATGCAAAAGAATAGTTACGTCTATAATCGAGTAACAAAACTGAAAACGTGCTACCAACAATTATTCTTCATAGACAGTACTGTAACCAAATTCTTATGACTGTCCCTGTAAATAAATGATACATTCTATGCATACCATATTCTACAGTAAGCGCCATTTAGTGTACCTGAGTTATATGTATCAATTTTAATATGTATAAATTAGTTTAACATCATTAAAATACGCAGCAAACGATTTTCCCCATGTACCATAATGTAACGGAATTCTTTTGAGATTCCCTGTAAATGAACAACAAATGCTACACACTTCATTTTCAATAGCAAACGTTCCGTAGTAAACCCCAATAACATATAGACATTTCAAAGCAATCTGAGTATGTTTACGAGAGTTACAGCAGGGACGGACGTCAGAGAGACTGATAGACAGACAAACCAAATTCATAAACACTTTTCAACTATGTTGGAAAGTGTTAAAAAGACAGCTGTTTCGAAATCTAGTAAAATATAATTTAACCACAAACGAAAATACACACTTATCATTCTGTATTGCGCACGATTCTGAAAAGCGCTCTTTAACTTTAGAAACCCCAGAAACGAATATATCTTTGAGATTTAAATAAACATTTATAAAAGGAAATTTTCCTTTGCTGACACTGATTTTCAGAAACGTTTCCGAGTAGTTTTATAGTGTATTAATCAGTTTTCTCAAAGCAGAATATACGTTTTTAAGATGCTGTCAATTCTCAATTAAATATTTTCAGCTGCGTAATACAGGAAAGAGTAAGAAAAACATAACATTAATTGTAATGTTAATTCTGTTACTTTATTGTGTTTCTCTCAGTAATCTGTTTGTTCAACATGAAAATGTTTACTTCAGAATTGATAGCATCCAAAAAACTTTATATTCAATGTTGAGAAAACTGATTTATGTTATACAAGCTACTCGGTAAAAAAACTTTATAAATTTTTCTTTGAATCTCTAAAATGTATCAGAAACTGAGGTTTCTAAAGATAAAGAATGCCTGATGAAATCGTTGATAATTCGGAAGAGGGTACTGTATATTTTCGTTTGTATTATTCATATATTTTCCTATAGTAGGAAGCGTTTATCTTTTTGTACCAGAGTGGCATCTTGACTAATGAAAATGTTGATATTAATGAGAGTTTGCTTTTATAAGCAGATGCGTTTTTCAAAATTTCCAAACTTCTCTATGCCTTTCTTATTCATGATACTTCTACTTACCTAAAGTTTGAGTTCACCATCACTTGTGAAAGGTAAGTACTGTTAATTTTTCAAATTAACGTGTAAAACTGCATAAAATCTCTGGAAATAGGACACATTTTTAAAATTACTTTATAGAAAATGTATGAACTATCTGAAAAGTATGTCATTTATTATAATGTATTAAGGAATTTCAAAGGTAGAAATTTCTTTTTATGAAACATCTTGTATGTCGATGTTTGTTTCTTTGTTTTTGCATTTATTAATACCTAAGGATACTAAAATTTTAATTTACTACATTTCTGCGTAAAAAGAAATAAATAAAAAAAAAAAAATCTTGTTTTTTTGTAAATGTAGTTTCCGTATCAAATAAAGTGAGTAAAAATACACGAATTTCCATAAACCTAATTTTTGCTTGAACATATAATAACATTCTTTCTACAAGATCATTATTTGAATGGACTCAAGCAACTAATTTTATTTTGTATTCATTTTATGGTAAAAGACGAATATCGTTTCACATGCTAATTTTTCTTACATAAGTGTAATTTATTAGCAAATTTTACTGCGATGGCGAAATAATTACCAATAGGAAAATAAAAATGGGTAGTATTATCCAAGATATACTATGTCAGTGATTAATCAGAGGCTGAAAAGGAAAAATAACTTAAATTGTAAATTTAAAAAGGGGTATATACTCTTTTCAAATTCTAATGCTTTAAAAATTATGTATATATTATGCTAATTTAGCGATTTATGTTACATATCGTCTTAATGCATTGCAAGGAAATAACATTAACGTCCTTAGCATCCCACAAAATATATCTTTGCATAACAAAACATTTTTTTTGTAATGTAATAAGAAAAATTATGGTAATACAGTCTGTTTGTAACTAGGAGGAAATGCTTGGCTGTATAAATAATAGCATACAGTATGTTCAAATGTACTAGTAGTTATTTTTTAATTGACATTTTGACATTAAAACACACTATGCACAAGCACATACACACACACACACACACACACACACACACACACACACATATATATATATATATATATATATATATATATATATATATATATGTAGGATTTGAATTTAAACATACTTCATTTCCTTTATGACGCGCCTGATCATCAAATTAACTGACGCTCTAGTATTTTTATTATCCATGACATAAAAGCACGAGTTATAAAAGGTTTGGATCGCGAGATCAAGATTTGAATATCTTTAAAATTGGAAAAAGAGCCAGTCTTTTAATTTTTATCATCGAGGAAGCGTCGAAATGTGAAATAGCCAATAAAGGCGCTGTTAGGCATAATTGGACTGTTCGAAAATAAATATATTGTACGTTTTGGACGAGAAGTGTGTTATCTGTGAAGAAATTACTAGTGAAGTATTGTAGAATTATCTTTCTAGGACTGTATTAAAGTTTATATTTTGTTATTCAACGTCTAGTTGTTCAAGTAACTCAAATATGTTAACTTTTTTACATACCACCTTTCTTACACACATATATATATATATATATATATATGTGTGTGTGTGTGTGTGTTACGGCAAAAGTCTGGTAAATCCTAGCATTTACCAAAGTGAGTTGGTAAAAGTCCGAAATATGCTTCTAAATGCTTCTATTTCATTCTCCTACCAGACCATTTAGGTAAATACTAGGATTTACTGACTGCGTCCGAAATGATTCAGGGATTTGGCATAGGGATCAGGAGGTGCCTTATTAACCTATAGCACTCTCTTATGCATATCTCAGGATCAGATATATTCAACCGAAAATACTAATTTTATTTTTTTAAGACTATGCGACTCCAATAGTTAATTAAATCGAATTCATTTCTGATTGCACTTTATATTTTCGTCATTAAACTTAAAATAATTTGCTCTTTCAAATTGAATTTTAACGAAGCCTAGAATAAAGTTATAATTTAGAGAGAGATTGGAGAAAATTCAAGCTAGAATCAAGCAGGGCGGTCGCTCTGCCAAGCCAAGCTTAAAAAAAAAAAAAAACGCCACACAAACAACGCCAAGAACTGGAATAAAGACCGCTAATGCTTATATACAGAAAGCAACTTCGCAATGTTAAATCGACAAAACATGCCAGATTAAAATATCAGATATCAAACAAACCAAGCGTCGTAGAAAAAAAAACGAAAACTAAAAGAATCTAAGGAAGAATTTCTTCAATTTAAGACCAAACTCATCTTCATAAGTGATTTATAAACAGAGATATAGCTTTTTTTTAAAAACGTCGAGTTACTTAAAATGATCACTATTTTCTTCGTCAAACTTTTTTTTTCAAACAAGCTACAGGCCTTAATATTGGGCAGAATAAAAAAAAGGATTGCATTTTTGGACAAGTAATTACGTAATCTATGTGCTTTTATAAAATTCAGTGTAAAAAAAAATATTTTCTATCCTTAATTAGCAAAAAACTGTTAATTAACTTGGCGATTAAAAAATTATGCCAAAACAGAGATAAAACCCGCCAACGACCATGTACCATCTGTATTAAAATAGCACAAATCAGTTACAAGTTATAATATAACCACATCAAATTTCATGTGCAAGTCAGCCATTTTCTTCTGAAGATATTTTTTTTTTAAATAAAGCTTCACAATTATAAGAACACATATTTTATCAAATAATTAAATATGACTGCAAACTGTGGCAGATGATAGTTTCTAACATGAATAAGTATGAGAAATTGCCGGTTACGGATATGGATCTGGGTAGCTCAGTCGCAGAGCGTCGGCATGGTACGCATAAGGTCCCAGGTTCGAGTCCAGGCCCAGGTCAATTTTTCACTCGTGTTTGTTTAGTGTATTTAATTGTCTGATAAAATAAATGCGTGTTCTTATAAATATTGTAAAATAAAGTAATCAGACGTAGTGTTTATGCTTTAAAAATATTTTAAATATATAATTTACGTTTTTAGAAATATCTTTAAAAATAAATTAGTTTTTGAGGGAAGATGTACCTTCTAAAATGTATACATTAAGAGTTATCGCCATTTAAAATTTCTTTCCAAACGTAAACAAAAATTTTGAAATGAATTAAATGTGATTCATTTATTTCTAAAAATAAAAAAACACGGTAAAGGACAGGCATTTCGTTCGCAGGAATACCTTTCACGTCATCTACTATATATACGAGGCTAGCGAAAAAGAAAGGCTACCGCGGTGCTTTACGCGTATCTTTTTTTACAGACCGCGGGAATCACATGAGGCTCGAATCCACCAATGCAGGTGTACGAAAAGAGCATCACGTCACTCTAGCTGTCTGTAAAAAAAGATAAGTGGAACGCACCGCGGTAGCCTGTCTTTTTCGTTAGCCTCGCTATATATATAAGACACAAACGGAAATTTCGTTCCGTTCCTTTATAACTCGAGATCTGCTGAATGGAATTTGATGGAACTTGCACTGTTCGAGAGATAATTTTTCAGGGAAGGTTTTAGTATGTAACACAACGTTCTACGTATATTAGCTATCGAATTATGATAGAAAGTTCTGTTATTTTGGCCGAAAAGGTTACCATTGCTAATTTTTTGGCGATCATTACTGTTGCAGAAAGAAATGAAAAGGCTATACATCTCGAAAAATAAAAGAAAAACTGTTACTAATTTTATTTAAAAAAAAAAAAGAAAGAAAGAAAGAAAGGAAAAAAAAAGAGTTTTGATGAGATAATATTATAAAACGAAAATATTTAATTTAAACATGATTAGAAATGTTCATAATGCTTAAAACATTATTCAAGGGGCAAGATTTCTATTGAAACAAATTTGGCGATTTATCTTTTGTTTTTGGCGATTTTGATTTTACTTTTGACCCCAAACAATTTGATTTTAAGCCAAAAAGTGTCTTTTTTTGTTGCAGAAAGAATTGAAATGGCTATACATCTGGAAAAATAACAGAAAAAACTGTTACTAATTTTATTTTTTTTTTAAAAGAAAGAAAAGAAAAAAAAGAAAAACAGTTTTGATGAGAGATTTTAGGCCAAAAGGTGTTTTTTTTTTCAAGTGTACGACTGCATTTTCGCAGTATTTTTTTTTTTGGTACTTTTTGGTTAGCCGGGCGCCAGTGATATATATATATATATATATATACACACATATATACACATATATCTACACGAATACATGTATATACATACATATATGTCGTGTTTCCAAGTTCAAATCCGGGAAAAAGGCAGTCGTGCTCGTGATAAATAGGGTTAGCTATGTTATTGGTTTCCCTTTTAGTTCGCATCAGGCGGCCGGGTGGTATCATCAACAACAAGAAATGTCAGTCCATATTTTTGTCGAAGAACCTTTTATTTCCAGTTTAAGACATCTCTTCAGGGAAAATGCTCAATAGCCAACGCTAAACGAAAAAAAATACAACGTTACATTATTTTCTAGAATCCGTCCCGATTCTTTTAGCAAACACCAGCGTCGAAAAAATCCTCTCCGAATCAGGATGATCGTGTTTTTAAACTAGCTTGCGTAATAATACAGAATACGTCACGTGACCCACTTCTATCGAATCAAAAGGTCTCTTTTGGAACTTTATCAATATTTTCGGCGGATTTATTTTGTTGTAAAATGCAAAAACTTTCTACGCCCTTCCAGAATATTCCATAATCTCGTACCAGATGCCTGTCATATCAACAAACGAGCTTATCTGTTTTTGAGGCTGTAGCTAAACTTCGAATTTAATACGTAATAAAAATAATAAGAAGAAAAGAAAATGAATCTTTATAAAAGGGAAAAAAAAAAGAAAGAATTAAAGTTTTTCGGAAATATTTTAATAGACATTTGATATTTAATAATAGGATAACTTTATGAAATAAGGTTTTTTGAGCGGAATATTTTAAGAGATACGATATTTTAGCATTTAAATAAAGAAGTTACAGCAATTTGACCACACGGGAATAATACTAATGAATTTTAATAATGGATTAAAATAAAGATGTTCTATTTAAAGAATAAATTAAAAACGCTATCGCCATTTTTAGAATAACTACATTCGAATAAATATTATTAAGTGGATTAGGAATAATTGGCTTTACATATGGATAGTAAAAGGCTATTTTAAGAATGAGAATTATTTTAATAAGCTGGGTTATATACCGAATATTATTGAATGGACAAATTTTATAGAATAATTGCGGAAAAAATTTAAATTTTGTAATATATATATATATACATTTATATGTATGAATATATATATATGTGTGTGTGTGTGTGTGTGTGTGTTCATATATCACTGGTGCCCGGCTAACCGAAAAGTACCTTTTTTTATTCAAATGCAAACTATATTAATGGCAATATACTTCTATTTACTTCTACATATATGAAATTTCGTTCCGGCTGCTTATAACTCGAGTTCTGCTGAATGCATTTTCGTAGAACTTAAACTAAGATAATTTTTAAGGGAAGGTTTTAATGTATAACATATCGTTCTACGTAGCTTAGTTATATAATTATTCTGGGAAGTTCTATAATCAGATCAATCCGATTATGAAAGATTAGCCTTTTTAACCCTTTCAGGGGCAAAGTACTTATGTTTCTAAAATTTTGAAATCAGTGAATCACACCGGGATTTAAAAACAAAATTTATTTCAAAATAAGTAGACGAGTTTCTTCACGTATATAATAAAAGTGAAATTTGATTCAAAAATTCCGGTGTCAATGCGGCGTTTGGGAATTAAAATTAAGTGGTATATATTATATACCACCGCCCTTCAAGGGGTTAAAAGATTTTGCCGAATGTATTTCGATGGAACCTATACTGTTAAATAATTTTCTACGGAACGTTTTATTATATAACGTTGCTTAGTTTTAGAATTATAGGGGGAAATTCGAAAATCGGGTGACCATTTTTTTTATCAAATATTAGCCTTTTCAATATTTGATTCCGATTATGAAAGATTAGCCTTCTAAAAAAGTTCTACTGAACGGATTTTGATGAGAATTGTATTGTTAGTTAGATGCTATTTCGGAAATGGTGTTAATGTACTATATATTGTCCTACGTTGCTTAGTCCAACAGTTATGTGTGAAGGTTATATAGTCAAGTGAACCCGATTCCGAAATATTAGCCTTTTTGATAGTTTTTACTGGGCGTATTTTTTGCGACTTGCATTGTTAAGTAGATAATTTGTAAGGATTGTTTTAGTATATTTTATATCGTTTTGTTGTTTTAGAATTATGTGGAAAAGTTCAATAATCAGATTATCAAAGATTAGCCTTTATAAAAACTTCTTCAATGGATTTTGTTAGTTAATTTGTTTGCATTGTTATTTCGATAATTTTAGTGATGGTTTTAGTATATTGCATATAGTTTTATCATTCTTTAGCAAACCCTAACTGTAAATGACCAAATAAAAGAGTTGGTCCTTAACAGCTAAAATTTTGACTGCACATTAGAAAATATAATAGCGCAATCGCGTCATTTTTCAGTAATGTGGAAGGATATTCCACGTAAATATACAGATTGCTTTCAAATACAAGGTCAAATTAAACGATATATTTCGTTTGATTCAGGGTTCATTTGTAGAAACCGACCAGCGCAGCGGGCGCAGCGGGCGTAGCTTGCTAGTTTTCCTATAAATTAATGAAATCCAGTTGTTAAATTATTTTTGTTTTAGAAGTGAAGTTTCCATTTTAATTTATTGTAACAGTACAATGTTTAATTGAATAAAATAAGGTAAATCTAAGAAATTGCTAAGAAATTCCAAACATGCACAGGGCAACGCAAAAAAAATAAAATAATAATAAACAAAAAATAAAAAATAGATAAATAAATAAATAAAAATCAGCTTCAGAAATTCTAAAAATTGTTCCGCTATTCATATTATGTATCTTCGGGGTCCATCCTCCCACTTTCAGCCCTCCCACCCAAAGGGGGCACTTTTCTAAATTTTGCCGACACCTCTCATGTGATATATCGTTGGAAAAGTCTGTGAACGCTTAATCATAATATGCAGGGGGGGGGGGTATTTTCTAAATTTTGCACATACCCCTCATGTGATACATCGTTGGAAAGGTCTGTGACCGCTTATTCCTATTATGCATCTCCGGTGTTCATCCCCCCTTTTGCCCCCCAAGCGCGATTAGCTTTCACCACCAGGGGACGCTTTCCTATATCTGTTCCTACGAGTCGGATCACGACGGGGTATGGCTCATTCGACTCGACATCAATAGAGCTTTCCGATTTTAGTTCGTTTTTTCACCACCAGGGGGCACTTTTCTATCTCTGGTTCTATGGGCTAGATCACGACGGGGTACAGTTCATTCGACTCGACATCTATAGCCTTAACGATTTCAGTGCCCGAGGTTCATACAGAACAGATTGCGCTACCTGGTGGTGGAAGATGGAACTTGAGCCTGCGCAGCACGACTGCTATACGGTGCCGAAGGCAGCGGGGACCCGTGTCGGAAGTTAGTTTGGTTAGAGGTTTATACTATTCGATGTGCAAATTAAGGGATTATCCGGTGCCGAAGGCAGCGGAGAACCAGGTCGGAGGTTCGTTCGGTTCGAGGTTTATCTTATTCGAGGTTTTACAAGATTCGAGGCCCCGATATAAATTAGGGGTCCGCTAGCGGGCGAAGCCAGCTAGTGCTAATAATAAAAGAGCGTGATATCACGTTTGATTTCAAATGCAGCGCTGACACGCTATGTACGTATTGCATTTTTATTCATTTCATCGATAAGTCAGTGATATTTTTTAACGGGGGATAACAAATATTATAACAAGCCACATTTAGTATGTTGTTATTAGTTTAATTTAAAAATCTACTGGTATTTCTAGTTAACCTTTTAAACAATGACTGAAAGTAAAATGTAATTTTAAATTATTTCTCATGTTTAGATTATTTAAATTATGTTTATTCTGTTTTAAAAAAAAGAAATGATATCTACAAAAACAACTTTTCAAAAGTAAAAAAAAAAGCCAAGCGTAAAAAAAAAAAGTTGTGGCTAAAAAATGGTGTGATATCAAATTTCCAAGCTATTATATTACTTTTTTAACTTTTTTCCATTAAATAAGTTATCATATATATAAGTCGAGTGTCTACGTATATGTTAATAGAAATCGTTTTCTCCTGTACTAAATACATCCTAACGAGTTTCTGAAAATTCAATTTTTTTCAAATTATGCATGATGGGCTTGGCGGCCATCTTTTCATATTTCTAAGCACCCAAATTTCTAAAGTAAAAGCGTAATATGTTTGCAATGTAATATGTTTATAACAATTTCGAACTTCAGATTTTAACTACGGACAGATAAATTAGATAAGACTGATATTTTGAGAAATTGATTTTTACTAGTTTGAAATTATTAATGCATCTTTAAAGCATAAAAAATAAATCATAAGATGAATCTTTAAGATAAGTCATCATTATCTTAAGACACAATTTTCAGATCATACAAATCTATAAATGAAACGCTTAAAATATTTGCTTAAATAACAATTTTGAACTTCGGATTTTAACTACGGATTTGGATGCTTAGAATTTTGTGAATAATATGCAAAGATGGCCGCCAAGCCCATCATGCATAATTTGAAAAAAATTGAATTTTCAGAAACTCGTTATTATGTATTTAGTACAGGAGAAAACGATTTCTATTAACATGTACGTAGGCACTCGACTTATATATATGATAACTTATTTAATGGAAAAAAGTTAAAAAAGTAATATAATAGCTTGGAAATTTGATATCACACCATTTTTTAGCCACAACTTTTTTTTTTTACGCTTGGCTTTTTTTTTTACTTTTGAAAAGTTGTTTTTGTAGATAAAAATTTACAGCCATATTCTATGTCTAAAATTTCATTCTCTACATATAAAATTACCAACGATTACACTCATACATGTTGTTTAAGCTTTGTAATAATTATCACCGAGGAAAATGTTATTTTTGCATTTCCTGCTGAATGCATGAGGCAATGAGTGTGCTTTCGGGTGCTGAAAGTTCCAAATTAAGACTATGATAGATGCCGTGAAGCGGTTCAAATAGCTTGGTCATATTGGAAAGAGATCAAACACAGGTTAAAAACAAGCAGTCAACATTTCCAAAAAACAGAAATGGAATGTAAAAAGTATTAGACTCATTTCCACTGTTGGTACACATTGTCTCAAATACGCGACGATAGTTTCTACACTGCAAAAAAGTTGCTGATTTCACGGTATAATGCTGCATACTGCTTATTTTACACTTCATTACTGTTAATTTTACGGTATGATACTGGCAGCTGTGGTGGCACTATTATACCGATGAGATGTCAATTGAGATGAGTAAGTATATTCAGCGACGAGATGTAGTCTCGTCAATGAACTACACATCATTTGTCATGTAAATATAGATAAATTCTCTCTTGTTTCAAAAACAAACATTATTTTGATATACTAATTAATTAATTTCATAAAATATAAGATATATATATATATATAGATATATATATGGTAATCTATAAAACAATTACTAACAACTGATTTCTGAAAACTTTAAATATGCGAATACAAATTACAGCCTTTTCGTTTGATAATTCTTGAGTTATTCTTAAACAAGAATGAAAAATCATGCGTCAAGCATAGATTATGTAACACTTTCCAACGCTTTCAAAATAATTTTACAAATCATTACCTTTTAATAAGTAACATCTAAGTAAACGATTTGGAAAACGCATAACACATTTAAAAACGTAATTTCAGGAATTTCCAACATATACAATATTCAGAAAAATATCCGAATACTTTTATTGAGCCCTGTTTATTACCTACAGATTTGTATATATACTACATAGGATGCTAAATTTTAGTTCGGTTAAGAAAAGCGTAGCACAGTTTAAAATTCTCCTTCTGGAGTTTCTGTCAATAAACGGAAATGTGTTCGCGAACATTTGTGCTGCCCTGTATATGATCTACAGAATTTATACACACCAAGTAATAGACAAAAAGCGAGTTAAATATAAAAGCGCGTTCAGCAACTTAAAACGCACTTCCAGGAATTATTGTTAACAGACAGTAGAGAATTCTTTTGTGTGTCCCTGTAAATGAACGATGACTACTATACACTCAATATTCTGTAGTAAGCCTTTTGTAATGCACATGCTTAGTGATATATATAAATTTCAATGCGTTTAAGTAAGTGAAACATTATTTAATTAAACCGCAAACGATTTTTTTCCATAGACGTAATGTAACGTAATTCTTTTGACTGTCCCTGTAAAGCAACTATAAGTGCTATGCACACCGTATTCCATATTAAACTTCTTGTAATACACCTTAGTGATATATATCCATTACAATGTGTTTGAAATTGTGTAACATCATTAAAATAAACCACAAATGATTTTCCCCTATAGACCGTAATGTTATGGAATTTTTTTGAGTGTCCCTGTAAAAATAATTATAAGTGCTACACACTTCAGTTGAAATAAGGAACATGCTATAGATAAGGGCAATAACATATAAAAATTGCAGGGCAATCCGAGCATATTTACGGGAGTTAGAGCATGGACAGACAGCTATACGGCAGACGGCCAGACAAACCGAAGTCATAAACACTTTTCAACTAGGTTGGAAAGTGTTAAAAACTACCCGCATTGCAGATTGCTTTGACAACTTTTAAAAATGAGTATAACATACGAATTTAAAACTTGACATCGGCATTAATTCTAAACTTCTTCGCCGAATGAATTTCCCTTTGATATCCGCATCAAATATGATGTCGAAATTAGGTGTTCGAATGGAAAATGTTGAAGTTTGTAACAATGTCAATATGGAAACGGCCCATACTCTTTCATTTTTAATATAAATTGCAACAAGATATAATTTTTAATCAAATGGCTATTTTCTTTTTTCTCTGATACTTTTGCAATATTATTCTTATAATGTCACATTTCTGCGCGCATTGATGATGTAAGTGATTAAATATTGACAAATTTATGTGTCTGGGCTTCTAAAATGTATATTTGTGTGTGTAAGACACCATTTTAAATAATTCGAGAACGCTCTATAACATATAGCTGGCAACTATTTGTTACTTCTCATAGTTCTAATGTGGATCAATAACTTCTAAATTTCGCCATTAGGGTAAACTGCATTGCTTTCCCTATTATAATGCACTGTTGGTTTACCATAACTTAAAAACTTCTTCCACAGATGTATATTTATCTGTTCAAAAGTTATTTGATTATATCCAGATTGTCATTTGCACCCTGTATATGCGCATTCTAGAAGTAGAAATGCAAGTTCGCAATCAAATGGTTAAAGTTTTTTTTTTAAATCACGTTTTTTTTTCTTTCATTTTAATAGGCTATTTGCGTAAAGTATCAGTTTATTACGATTCCTTCCCACTTCAAGTAGATTCCGTCTTAAACAGGTGAAACACCATAATTTTTTTCAACCAGTTCCACTAAAATTTTCCGTTTTGCGCTGTTTGCGTGTAAATATGTTTTATTGTCATACCAAAAGTGAAATATAGTAAAAACCTGTAAAAACGCATGCTATATTTAACGGAATTTTAATTTGAGCAGATATCATATCAGCAAAATCATACCGTTTTACCGTAAAGGCAAAAAGAATATAGATACATTTAGTCCCGCTATGAAGGAGATCTAGCGAAAATTTTGATTTTTCCTTATTAGATCATAGTTAGTCTTAGAAAGTTTTAAAACAGGTTTTTTTTTGTTTTTGTTTTTTGTCATTTTATTTATTATAAAACTTATACATCGTTAGAATTATCTACTACTCTTTATAAGTTCTTGTTAGTTTTAAATTTTCTGATTAGCTTCTTCCAAATTCTGGTCATAATTTACAGTATAGATCTCATAAATGTTTTTCAATTTGCCATCCAACTATCTTAAATCTGACATCGTGGTCTATGACGCAGAATTTTTATTGCTTTTTCTCTCATCGGAAAATATTTACGAATTCGGCTCACATTTAGGATTTAATGACGGAGTTTCCGATGGCAGAATTGATTGCTTCGTGAGACGTTGTATTTCATAAATACGGCAAAAACATTATATAAACTATTTTTAAACAGATTTATTGAACTTGAATTTATTTGCACGAGTAATATTATTCTTAAATGATTTCCGATTATCTCTCTCATAATTTTTTATACATATGTTGCTAAAAATAAAGGTCTGCCTCAGAATTACTAAATTCACCTCGATATTTTGTTTGATTGAAAACTTAAATGTTTTTTAATTTCCAGCCCACAATTGTAAATTTGACTTCGTGACATACATAGTAGAATTTTTATTGCTTATTTTCTTGTAAGGAGATGTTTAAGAATTCGGTTCACAGTTATCATTTAAAGGCTTAGCTTCTGTACTACAATTTACTGCGTTGTTAGAAACTGTGTTTGATAAATAGGACAGACAAATTGTTTAAGCTTTTTTTAACAAAATATACATGGATTTGTTTACTTAAGTGTTATTATCATCTAAAGATATAGTGTTATATTATCATCTAAAGATATTAAATTTTTCAGTTTTATTTTGTTTATGTTAAAAATAATTAAATTTTCGTCTCGAACTTTAGTCAAATTCATATCAAAATACACTCTATCAATCAATAATTGATTGACCAATCAGTTTTTAAGGTACTTTTATGTTAGCCGGGATCCAGTGATCGACAAAACTTTTTGAATCTCGCCAACCCATTTTTCCCCCGCCAGTCTTTTAACATTAGCTAATAAAAACTAGGCAATATTTTAATATTGAAATATAATAACTCAACCCCATTCGGTACCATGGGTGCATATATGCACACTCAAAAAGAGCATACAGAATTTGTTTTAGGCACCATTAAAAAATAAAAGTAATATTTGCTTTCTCTAATTAGAGCATTTTTGTGATAGTTTAAGTAAAGGTAGCTTTTTAAAAAAAGTGGTGCCAACCGAATAAAATTTGTGTAAAAGCCACCGGTCCCGAAAGGGTTAAAAACTTACTTAAAAATAGCTAAAATATAATCATAATAAACTACGTAAACAGAAACATATCAGTACAAATAACAAAATTTCACGTAAAAGGTTGTAATTCAAATGATGCCAATTGAAACAAGATTTGGCGATTTATCACTGGCGCCCAGCTAACATAAAAGTACCGTTTTAAAATGTCGCATTTTGTTATATTTTGTAGACATTTATTTTTCTTATTTTCTCATCAAGAAATAATTCATGACTTCATCTTAAAGTTACATTTAATGGTTGAGTCTCTGATGCCAAAACTGATTTTGTTGATAAAATCTTTATTTGATAGATTAAAAAGTAATTATTTAGGTTAAATTTCGAATGGTATGTTTTATCTGAGATTCTGGATATTTATGATATATATGATATATAATTTCCGATTTACTTTCTTATTTGTTATCTATATAGAAAAAAAAAAAGAAAAGTTACAGTAAAAAAAAAAGAAAAAAGCAGCGTTTGTTCAATTTTCAAAATTTTTTGTATGTCGAAATGATCTCTGTGAATGTTTTTACAGGGTTCTGTGAAGTTTTTCCAATTTACCCTATCTTAAATCTGACTATGTAGCCTCAGCTGAGGCAGACTTTTTATTTATTTTTCTCTCATTGAATACATTGAGATCACAGTTAGATTTAATGAACTTTATTTCCGACACTACGACTGATTGCTTCGTGAGACGCTCTATTTTATGAATGTGGAAAAAACATAATCTAAACAATTTTATTTCACTTGATTTTATTTGCACGAACAGAGTCTTTAAAAGCACTACAAAGGATGTGAATTTTCTTTTTACATTGCTCAACAGCGTACAACCAACTTGAGTGAAAAATACGTCCAGACCAGGAATCGAACCCAGATAGCGCACCAAGTGCTTTACCAATTAAGCCATCCGGAAGACATCCAGTCCGGCACCTCTTTCACTAATGTACGTTGGCAATGATGCAACTCCACAGCGCAAAATGGAATGTCAACATGAGCACACTATCAGTGGCGTACATGAGATGAATAAATTTCCAGCATCAGATAATATATATATATAAATTTCCAATTAAAATTTCAGTAGGACTGAAACTACGCCTATTGAAAATTTAATTGGAAATTTAAATATATATGATCCTATGCTGGGAATTTATTCGTCTCATGTACGCCAATGATAGTGTGCTCATGTTGACATTTCATCTTGCGCTGAGGTGTTGAATCCTTACCAACGTATATTAGTGAAAGAGGTGCCAGACGGGAAGTAGTCCGGATGACTTAATTGGTAAAGCAGTTGGCGCGCTATACCAAGGTATCTAGGTTCGATCCCCGGTCTGGACACATTGTTCACTCAAGTTGGTTCTACGCTGTTAAGCAAAGTGAAAAGAAAGTTCACATCCTTTGTAGGTCTATTGAGATTTAAGGCGTAGTTTCAGTCCTAATGAAAATTTAATGGAAAATTTAAATATAAATTATGCGATGCTAAAAATTTATTCGTCTCATGTACGCCACTCATAGTGTGCTCATGTTGACATTCCATCCTGCGCTGCGGAGTTGCAGCCTTGTAACGTATATTAGTGAATGAGGTGTCAGACTGGATGTCGTCCGGATGGCTTAATTGTAAGGCACTTGGTGCGCTATACCAAGGTATCTGGGTTCGATCCCCGGTATTGACACATTTTTCACTCAAGTTGGTTACACGCTATTTCAAAGTGAAAAGAAAATTCACATCCTTTGTAGTGCTATTGAGATTTAAGGCGAAGTTTCAGTCCTATTGAAAATTTAGATTCTTTAATTCTTTACTTATTCTTTAATGATTTCCGATTATATCTTTCTTATATATATATTTATTTAAAAATAAATAAATAAATAAAGCTTTGCCGCATACATACTAAATTCACATTCAATTTGCAGTGATAGAAATCATAAATGTTTTTTAATTAGCTGCGCACTATTGTAAATCTGATTTCGTGATCTATGTCGTAGAATTTTCATTGCTTATTTTCTTGTAAGAAGATGTTTGCCAATTCGGATCACGGTTAGCATTTAATGACTTAGTCTCTGTTACTAACATTTAATGCGTTGTTAGAAACTGTATTTGATAAATGGAACAGAAACATTATTTAAGCTTTTTTAAACAAATGGTTTGTTTACTTTAGTGTTACTATCTGCTAAGGAAAATATATTTGCCGGTTTATTTTGGTTATGTTAAAAAGTTTTTCTTGTATATATTTTTTTAATTCGCATCAAAATATACTATGTAATATTTCACAATTCGCTAGACAGATTTTAAATCTAGAATCTCGGCGTATTTGGATTATTTTTTATTTTTTTACCCTCACCAGAAAACATTTAAAATTTTGATTCTCAGAGTAGTTACCATTTAATTCCAGAAACTCTGACGTTATAGTTAAATGATAATAGCAGCATTTGATAAATAAGAAAACTATAATATTTAAGTTATATTTAAACTGATTTGTTTTATTTGGGATTATCTATATAAATAATATGGAGCATTAATTTCCTACATAATTAGACCTTATCTATACTGAACAAAATGAAGGACTCGGAGCAAAAACCGCACTTGCTCAATTTTGACAATTTTATGAAAAGAAAAAAAATATATGGACGGTTTCACAGCGCTGTGAACAATTTTTCGATATTAGTTCATTTTCGTGATTTTTTATTATTATTATTTTTTCTGTGCAAGTGCTGTTTCCGTTGGGAATACCTCAGTTGTTTTTGTCTCAGTTTTTCCATTTCACAATTCACGCAGATAAAAACTGACTGAATTCCATAATAGTTTTCAATATTCCGGTAATATTACTTACCCATCATACGTAGTATAGTTAAAAGTCTTGTAATCGTTTTAAAAATCGAAAAAAAAATTGACGGATTTACACGTTTCAGACACTGGAAATTCCGAAAAACAAATTTTTGGAAATTTTTTTGCCCGTCCATCTGTGTGTGTCTGTTCACGCTCTATCTCCTAGAACAAATTGAGATAGAGACTTGAAATTTGGTATATACTTAGTATGTAATAATGGGATGAAGCTGATTGAATTTCAGTAACCTCGATTATCCGGAACTTTTTTTTCGGACTCTCGAAATATTCGTTCTGATAAAAGGTATATAAAAATTTTCGAAATTGTTTATTTTAAGGATTGAATATAAAATACAATAAAAAAAACAAAAATTTTGCATAAAGAATGGAGTTGATTGGATAATGAGTTTGCCGCGATGTTTGTTATCCTATTTCCCACTTACTTCGTTTTTTCAGGACACTGTATTTCATTCACATTTCAATTCAAAGATATATTTTAATTGGAAATGAGACACTTAATCCGACGCAGTAAACTGTTAGTTAATATGTTTATCATTTTTGGAGTTATAAGGATGTTTCTTTTACGCAATTCAGTAATTGAGCATTTAAAGTTTATGACGTCATTCAGCCACGGTTTTATTCGAATTGCAATGCATTTTATAAATAGTTTACAGATGTTTTATTTACATATTTTATGTTATGCATATCCATGAAGGGTAAGTATTATGGTGGCCCCCAACGACTAGTTATTAAATGAAGCACTTTCACAAATATCGCAAAATTTACATTGCTTTTCCTCCCGTTCTAAAACCTGTGCAAATTCGGCTCAAAATGAGAATAGAGTGGCTCAGCCTCAACATTAAAAATTATAGTGGTGTTAGAGACTGCATTCTAAAATTAGACAAAAAAAAATTGTGTAAATTATTTTTTAATTGTTTTTTTTTTCCTTATTTAAGCTTATTTAATCTGATACACTATGTTTTAGTGATTAGCAATGAACTTTCTAAATTAGTTTTATGTCTTATACAATTAATAAATTTTGTCGCACTTTTCTTAAAGTGAAATCCAAACTTATGACAGAATTGTTAAGGGATTTTTAATTTATTGTTCTTTGTATTTTACCCTGTGCTGCCAACCTCGTGATTTTTTCAGTAGTAAGAACTACGTATATATTAACCGCCCAGTAATGAATAATTGAGCTTAACATTTAATTTTCTTTTACAGAATGTTCGGACTCAAATGGGACCATACCTCTAAATATACGGGAAATAAATTATAGTGATTAGGAAAAATTATAGAAGCTTGCAGCTGTACTTAAACTTGACATCCTGACATATATGTAATACAATTCTTATTTAAATTAAAGTGTAATTATTGCGAAAAGTGATAAAACAAATATGACAGAAAAACTACTTACTGCCTTGGCTAGAATACATAGAATAGAGCCGTTGCAGATTGATTTCAAGAATAGTAAAATAATTTTTCCATCAAGAGTTTATTTCTCATCCATTATACGTGAATCAATAGAAATATATTTGCGAAACGATAACATTTGCAAAAAATCGGCTTTTTTTGGATTACCTAAAATTTGGCACGCGATGCTTTACAGATTGAAAAAGCAATAAAAAAAAAAATAATAATTTTCACGTTTTCCAGTTTGACCAATTTAAGCACCTGCTTACATTGGATATATGATCTCGTGATTTATGTTTATCATTTTCAAAAACTTTGTGAGAATATTTTATTTATAATTTTGATCTGAAGATGTCGCCGTTTGAGCGAAGGAAACACATGTAATCTATATTAAAAGGTAATTTTGAACCTTTTGTGTTATCTTTTTATCACTTTAATCAATAATTAGACTTTAATTTAAAGTTAACAAGTGATTTTATTATATTACTTGTAAAATTCTTATTGTTAGAAACGAGCGAAGCAAGTCGTCTACTATGCAGCAATCAGTACATTTTTTGTCACAAAAACTAACCTATAGGTTTGAAATTATACACAGAAATTTATCATGAGATCTAGTTGAGTTCTCACTTGTCATATTTCCAAAAAAAGTTTGATTTATATTGTATATTTCATATGTATACATTCTATAAAGTAAGCACAGTGTTAATCCCTAACGCTTCATTTTTGGACTATTGTTGTACCTATTATTTTGTAACCATTTTTGTAAGTAATTGTGTAACAATTTTAATAACTTAATTGTAAGAGTCATTGTAAATTCTTTAGAGTGTTTGTTGGTATTCTTTTTAATGCTTGGATCATAAAAAAATTTCAATCTAGTCTGAAATATAATTGTTGAAACGTCCATTGAGGCTTACTATGCAGACCCGAAAAGTTTTTGGTGTTTGTCGGTTTGCTGGACTTTATGTCTCATGATAACTGACGCAAAATGCATCCGATTAGCTTGAAATTAAGGTAGGCCTGTTGGTGAGGTACTCGGAATTATCTGTGTAATACTAAAAATTACTGTGGCAGCAAGGTTATTAAATTTTAAATATTTGAATATAAATATATCGTACCGAATATTCTAGTTTCATAAAGTCTGTTTTAAAATTTAAAATTTAGAAATTTATTGTTTCTTAAAAAATAATTTTCATATTGAAATAATTTATTATTGAAAAAAATATATTGAAATCATAAATCGCGATCCTTCTTTTAAAGTCATGTTTTAAAAAACTGCATATTCTACGACTGATAGAAATTAAAAACTGGCCGAAATACAATTTTGTGTCTCACGAATTTTAAATTACAGATTGACTACACCAAAATTTCACATCTTAAAATAAAATGAGAATTAAACTTATTTAAAACCACAAACTCGTAAAAACATCTTCTGAGCGAAAAATAGAAATGCAAATTTAGGTATGAGAACGTGCACCAAGATTAAGCCTTAACGAACAAATACCGCCATATTCGCAATAATTATTCTTTATTAGCCAAATGTGTTGTTTTCAATTACTATTGTTTCGGCACAACTTTTTCTAGCAAACTTATTTTGCATTTCTTGAACCAATGAGCCAGTGCAGAAGTTGTTGTAGTACCTACGGTGGTCTTCATTCCATCGTTCACCTACCAACTATGGTGAATCTTGGTGCATAGAAGAATTGTGTTGTATTACCTAATTGTGCAAAATTTGAGATTAGACAAGGGGAAATTTTCTGTTAAAAAAACTGGTGTCTAATTGGAAACAACACATTTGGACATTTTAAAAATTGGTTGTCGCGAATATGGCTGCCTTCGTTCGTTAACGGTTAATATAAATGAAATATTTCCTATAATTGAAAACAATCCAACTCACCAAATCGATATGAAAATGTCGTTGTTTTGCCAGTTGTAAAGTATTCTTCAAACTGATTGTAATAACAGGTAAAAAAGAAAAGTTCATAGAAATTGCTTATAAATTTTTATTAACAGATACTTGTAAATTAATACAAAAAATGCCACCTACATCAACCAGTACGCGATCAAGAAGCAATCACACAATTTCTATATTTATCCCGTCGTCAATTTTTTTATCCAATGTAAAACATGGGAATGGGAAATTGGACTCTATGGACAATTTCTTGATCTCGCAATAAAAAAATGGTACTTCTCTATTATCCCGTCGACCACTTTTCATAACAAAAAAGTATCACTAAACTGTAAAGCCAAATACATGGGAGAACGTTGCCATTGGAATATCAAAATAAATAAATAATTAAAATATAAGAATTTAAGGACACGATTGTTATTTTAATTAATGAAATAACTAATAAATCAGAAAAAACACAATGAAAAATATACGCAAATGTCGAATTAAAAACCACTTGATGACAAAAAAAAAAACACGTATAATGCTTCTGACATCAAGTAAATAGGACTGCCTTTTTGGCGTTTAATCTTACAGTTTGGCGATTGTTTTTTGTTATGAAAAGTGGACAACGGGATAATAGAGAAGTACCAAAAAAATTTACATCGAAGTTGCTTTTGAAAAAAATAATGTACAGAATTCTGCTCGGTCAGTATGTGAAAAAATTGTCCACATTAACCGATGAGTAGTACGCTTTAAATGATATCTTTAATATTAATTGAAATGAGGAAATGATGAAGAAACCGAAATTGTCTTTATTAACCGGGAGGCACATCTTCCACGAGTTCACTGTATATATAATGCAAAGTGTATATTTCAATGTACATTTCCAGTAAAAAAATTAGTAATTCAGTAGGTTCGTACAATGAATTTCCAGAGATATGTTGCGAAAACTGTGTAGTAATCAAGTTATTTTCGATGGAAATTCAGAGGACAATAAATGAATATACTTATACTAAAACAATTTAAATGGATTTTCGAGCAAATCACTGTTTTGGTAAAAACAAACATAAATTCAGTGCTATCCATAAAGGAAATGCGTTGAGAACAATGTAAATGGGTCCCATTTTTATATAAGCTGTCCACAAGAATAAAAGAATTTTTTTTTAACCTTTGAAAAAAAAAGTGGGAATTTGAAAAGATTTTGCATCTGGTATCACACTTAATACTGTGCATTGGGATATAAATTTAAAAAACTGTAATATTTATAAAAGAAATCTTTGAACATTATTTAGAGCTCTAAAATTTTTCTTGAAGTATGCTAATTTTAACTGAAGGCTAGACTTACATGAATTAAGCGTGGAATGGATCGTAAAAATTAAAGTATATCACAGAATTAGAATTTTGTTTCAATAGCGCTTAAGTAAATGTTAAAAAACTTTTTATACAATTTATTATAATTACAATTAAGAAAATAAGAAGAAATTCTTGGTATTTTTTATGCTTAGTGTTAATTTCCAGAATTATTTTAATAAACAAGTTTGAATTTCTCAAGTTTATTTTTGTAAGGGGAAAGTTAGATTAATTAACTTCTTTTCAATTTATTCAATATAAATGCTAAAATGTCTTATTTTTGATACTACGAATTTTTTTGTCCAAAATTTGTAGTCCCCTTTTGGTCATCTACATTTTTAGAAATGTATAACGATTAACAACCAGCGTTATTGCTTTCAGTTTTATCTCTCATATAACACTTCTAAAAATATTGCATAATGTCAAACTTTACATCATCGCAAAGGGAAAAATATACTTTCGAATGAAATTTGTTTTAATACTGCAGCTCTATTTAGTCCATATTTATAAAATTTCCATGTGTGCATTTAAAAAAATCTATCTTAATAATGAACATTTGTTTGAATTTACAATGTAAAGCAACTACTGCCAATGTCACCGCAACACAATTGGAAATTGACTGCCCCAACCATTTTTTTAAAGCAGAATTATCATACAGTCAGATAAACAATAAGAAATGCATTTTTGCACTAAACTACTATCTATTAACGAAAAGAAAAATTTTCCTTTTTGTTTAACTGAATATCAAGTTAGGTTAACCCTTAACTGCTGTCACAGAAATTGTACTTTCACAGTAGCTGTCCCATAGGTACTGTCCTATAGCTATTATATTGGTCTCTGTGACCGCTTGAATTGAAATATGTATAAAAAACTCAATTAACTTGTAGGATACTGTTTTTGTACTAAACTTTATGTACTGCTGTATTACAATTAAAATTCACCTCTTCAGAAGTCTCTAGCGATAGTTTTATATCGCCAAACGAAATAAAATTTCACTAGTATCTACAGTTAAACTGAAAATATACACGTTAAACTGTGAAGCGGTCTGTGAGACTAATGACCACTAACAGCAAAGGATTGAATTAACCAATTCAATTTATTGCTGTTAGCGGTCATCAGTAAGTCAAAAAAACGTTGCATCATAATATTTTCGAAAAATATCCTTTTATCTGTTTTTGATGTGTTTTAAGCGAATTAAATAATATTAAATAATGCCATTTTATGATATTCTTTAATGAATAGCTTTGAATACTGAAAATATACTATGCTTTAATTAATTTTCCTTAGGCACTTCAAAATTTACATTGATAGAACTTTTATATCTATTTAATCTCAATTTGTACTACCTTATATCTGACATGGTGACATATGTTCTGAAATGTCTATTCCTCATTCTCACGACAGAAGAGTTTTACGAATCCGTCTCAATTCTAGCACTAAATGGTTGACTTTCTGGAGATAAAAATTTATGGCCTTGTTAGAAGCTGCTATTAATAAATACGAAAAAAATGTTAATTACTTTAAGACTGGTTTATTTCATTTCAGTTAATTTACTCTGATGGTATTATGCTTTCAGGATTTTCTATTATCGATCTTAGTTATGCATGATGAAAAGAATCATAAGGTTCTGTCAGACATTTTTATCATTTAAACATAATCATACTGATGGGTTACAGAAATCATACAAGTTAAAATTTTACCAACTGGGTGAATTGTCACCTTTTTCTAAATTCACATCAAAATTTAAAGAGAATGAACGCTTACGAGATAATCAGTTTGCCTTTTGTTTCTTTAAATTTGACATCATGACCTTTGTCGTAGAATTTCAATAGCTTACTGTTTTTACAAAAGGCATTTACAGATTAGGTTTACATAATTTTTTATGGTTGATTTTGTATCGTTGATGTGAAAAAAAATGACTACATTGTTATAAACTATACGCTGTTAAAAGTTTTATGTTGGTCTGAACCAATTTGCGGTGCTGTAGTAGCTGCAACCATAAAATGGTGAAATCTTTTCAAACATTTGGAGCTCCAATTGAACCAAAGCTCTAAACATTGGAATTGGATTTCACCGTCTTATTGTTGCAGCCACTGCAGAACCAAAAGTTTATTCAACCCGGCACAAAATTTTAAGCAGTGCAATTGACAAATACAAGAGAAAATGATTATTTTAAGACATTTTTATTTATTTCGTTACAGTTTGTTTACTCTGGTGGAAATTTTCTTCGATGGTTTCCGATTACTAATCTTAGTTAATTAGTTATCATTAGAATTATCTTCATACATCTCAGTTGTTTTCTAAGACACGTCGAAATTTACAGTAAAAGAACTCTTGATATATATTTTTTTCAGTTTTCCATTCACTGCGAGATTTCTGACATCGTGACCTATGTCATAGAATTTCTATTGCTTATCCTCCTTACAAGACACGTTTGCGAATTCGGCTCATAGTTAAAATTTCATAGCCGAGTCTCTGGTGATAAAATTCATTGCATTCATACAAGTTACATATTTGAGAAATTAAAAAAAGGAGGTTATTTCAAGACTTTTTTATTTCTTTCAATTTATTTACTCTAATTATATTATATTTTAATTATTTTCAGTTACCATTCATAGTTACCTGTCCTTTTGAAATATCTAATTTATTTCATTTTCAGGTGCGTTCGTAATTATATAAATACCTAGCACCTATAGTCGCCGTCAGGTCTGTCTGTCCACAAATAACAGCGTAAAAACTACCCAACCGAATGGTTTGAAATTTAATATATATAACCGTTGTAGAACTTTATCGAGTCATTTAAAATTTTATCAAAATCTAATCAAAACTTAAAAATATATTAATGAAAGTTTTCTTCATTCCTTTAAATCCTATCATACATAATTAATTCAATGATATCCCATGATAGGTAATTCTAGGTTGCCATGGTGATTACGTCATATGTAAGATGGAGTCATATTATTTCCGTATTACTGAATTTGATTTTGTATACTAAAATTGTTTAATTATAGCAATCCTATGATCTACCAACAGTTTTTGGGATAGCTGTTTCCGGATAAATAGATATTAAATGAAAAAAGAGTCTAAATATGGAATTCAAGTTCTGAAAATTTCAAAGCTTGGCTTAAGTTGGAATTTGGGATTTTCCGTAAATGTCAGCAAAAGATAAAATGTTATCAACTTAAAATTTACTTATTTTATTACGAAAATTAATCGTATCGTAATATCAGACGATATAATTCATTTCACTGAAATAATAACGATGATTTTTTTACATTGTCTTGCATTGGATATTAGCGCACAATATAATTTTAATGTAACATAATTTTAATTAATTATTTGTAAAAGTGTATTGAAACGTAATTTCACAAAATAAAGTTAATATCTATAATATGAAAATCTGCTCATAAAATTAATTTTCTATTCATGCATTTTTGCTTAAGAGTGCAACAGCTATTGCACCAAGAATTTAATATTTATAAAACTAGTTATAGTACGAACACACTTCATTTCTCATGTTTAATTGTCAATTTCCGACTTCTTTTCCCTGTGGCGCATGGAAATTTACGATGAAATAACTTTTTAAACATTTTTGTTTTTCAATTTTTCTTCCACTGCTTTGAATCTGACATCATGATATCCGTCTTAGGATTTTTGTAATGTATTCTCTTTACAGAAGATGATTACAAATTCGTCGCACAGTTAAGATTTATCGACTCAGTCCCGGTGATAAAACTGATTACATTGTTAGAATTTGCTATCGACGAACACACCTTTAAAGTTATTATTCTAAGACTGATTTATTTCATTTCAGTTTATTTATTTTGGTGATAATATTCTTTAATAAATTCTGATTACAGTTTTTAATTAGTCTTGTATCCTGAAGAAATATTTAATTTTATATAATTTTTTCCAAAGAACACATCGAAATTTATATTAAAAAAACTTAAAAGATTTTTCAATTTGCCTTCCAGTACTTAAAATCCAACATCCTGACATGTCTTAGAATTTCTATTACTTATTATCTTAGCAGAAGAGGTTTTCGAATTCGGCTCAGAGTAAGGATTTAATGGCTGCGTCTCGGGTGATAAAAGTGATTGCATTGTTAGAAGTTGCAATTGACAAATCCAACAAAAGCATTAGTTTTTAAAGTTTGGTTTAATCCATTTCACTTTATTAACTATGATGGTATCGTTCTATGTTGAAAAAAAATATTATGCTTTGTGTCCTATTTTTCCAAAGACACGTCGAAATTTACGGTGAAAGAACTTTTAAATGTTTTTCAGTTTGCTTTCCACTGCCTTTAATCTGACATCGTGACATATGTCTGAGAATTTCTATTCCTTATTTTCTTTATAAAAGACGCTTACGAATTCGGCTCACAGTTACGATTTAATGGCTGAATCCCCAATGCTAAAATTGATTGTATTATTAGAAGCTGCATTTGAGAAGTACAACAAAAACATTAGTTATTTTAAGACTGATTTATTTCATTTTGGTTTATTTACTTTGAATGGTTCTATGTTTTAACAATTTTACATTAACGTGATAAATAGGATAAAACAGACACACTTATTAGTTTGAAGCTGTTCATTTTTTTATCTACTATTACTCCATTTTGTTTCATTTATTTTGATTAATAATTTTATTTTGTCTTGTGGGTTTGAGCTAAATGAAAAGTATGTGTATTTGGGCATTTCAAATAATAATTTCGAAGTAATAGTTTGAATGAGAACTTATGGGCATAATATAAGGGTGGAATAGCACACAACAACAAACAATTTTTTGCATAAGAATCTAGGTTCGCAACCCATTTAATTGGTCAAAAATACAGGGTGTCTCACTTCAAGCCGAACCTGAAGTTTCGTTCATAACTTTATAAAAAATTGAGATCTTAGCGAAATTTCCAACAGATTTCTTTGCTTTCTGCAAAATATGATATCACCACGGAAATTCTGGAATTTCGTTGTTTTTCCGCCAGTAACACCGTATATATTATCAGCTTCATTTTTAATTTTGTAGCATCTATCTCAGTGTTATTCGGACGTAGAAAAGTGCCATTTCCAGCACTCCTCCTCATGTCATCACATTTTTCAGAAAAAATAAAATATAGTAAATAATCAAGTTTGCTGAAAATATCATTACAATGGCATGGTTATTGCTTAAGGATGCGAACAGCTGCATTGGTTACTTATACAAAAAAAGAAATGTTAGTTGTTGTGTGCTCTACCATTGCTTAAGGATTTAGGCCAGGCAGAAACAAATTTGCACTCTGTGGTCGATAAAAAAAGATGCCTCCTTCCTCAAAGTGTCAAAACTGCAAAAATAACTGCTTATAATATGTATATTTAATGACTCTCTGAGATGAACAATTGTTTTATATTTGTCTAACGAAGTCATATGAATCTGGTTAAAGGGGTGATATTACACCAACATCTCATAAATATGACGTCGGTTGGGGTTGCGTCTGAATGAGGCTCCACATGGCGAAGTGTTATTTCTAGTGCATTTACTAGTGGGTACAACAACCCCTATGTAATCCGTTAATTTTTTTAGGATCAGAGTCCTACTGTATCCATATCACCACATATCCTTTAAAATATTTATTTCACAGACGAGACATAGTCCATAAGTTCAAAAAGGTCAAACAAATGGTTAATAATACGAGGTTTATATATACAAAATGTGTATATAATTAAATCAAGACTTTTCTTTCAGATATTTTTTAATTTGATAGAATTTGCATATTTGTCTGAATTAATAAGCATTGAAATTTAATAACTATTATTTATTTTTAAATGCAAAATGTCTATAAATAAAATTATTTATAAGACACACCACTAAATAAACGACTTTATTAGATATGTACTGTATTTTTGACAACGATTGCATATTCCACATTTGAAGTCTGAATTAATAAGCATTGAAATTTAATAACTACTGTGTATTTTTAAATGCAAAAAGTCTATAAATAAAATTTTCATTTAAAAGACACACCACTATATAAACGACTTTATTAGATATGTATTGTATTTTTGCCAACGCTTGCATATTCAACATTTGAAGTCTGAATTAATAAGCATTGAAATTTTATAACTACGATTTATTTTTAAATGAAAAGAGTCTATAAATAAAATTTTCATTTAAAAGACACACCACTAAATAACCGACTTTTTTAGATATGTATTGTATTTTTGCCAACGTTTGCATATTCAACATTTGATGTTATCAGAACCAAAGTTGATCACATTCATTTTGTTCGTTCAACCATGTTTGTGTTGACTTTTTGCTTCACAGACAATGATTTGTTCAGTGCCGCAACAAACCAAGTCTTAGGTTGCGATAGTCTCCGATGATTCTAAATGAAATTGTACAACAGACCATTAACTGTTTCTCTAAATATCACTGAATAATTTTTTAATAAGCTTGATTTACACTAGATTACTTTTCTGTTGAGCTGATTAAAATATCAGACCAGATGCTTTGATCAATAAGGTTAACTGGATGAATTATGCCCTCCAGATTCGACCGGGATAGCTCAGTGGTAGAGCGTGGCGGCTTCAACCAAGCGATCCCAGGTTCGGATCCTGGCCCGGACATTTTTCGTCCAGTTGGAAATTTACAACTTGTAAGCTTGATTTAATTTGATTCTGAACGCCTCATATGTCAAATGAAATCCATAACTATAAAACCTCTGTAGTTCTTTGTTGCAATCCAAATAACACAAAATATGCCAAATGTCTTATGTGTGGACTGCCATAACACTTCACAAAAACTGAATATTTTTTTCCTCGTTTATATTTTTATTAATGTAAATTGATTAGCATTTTATTTTTACAAAAGTAGCAGAATTAAAATTCCTGTTTACAACAACCAAAATGTGCCTTTCAGAAGCATGCTTTGGCACCAAAATTTAAATATCCGGCTATCTAAAATAGGAAATGAATGGTAGTTTACATTTTTTCTTGTTTTCTTTAGACTTAATTTGAATTTGTGAGTTTTTCTTCACGCAGATAATGGTCTCAAGATTCCCCAAGCTTGTATTATAATTAAAATTTATCATTGTCTAACAACTTACTTATTTCCATGATCTCAAATTCTGTTTCCTAGTCTTGAAACACATGCCTGAACTGATATGGTGTCATTCTAAAATTAGATGGACATTTTTTAAATAAAGAAGAATTAAGCAGTTCTCGCCCTTCACACATCGTGCCATTCATAATGATATTTTTAGAAAAGTGTGCTGTTAAACGTAAATTAAGCTATTATGTATTTTTATTTTAGAACTAAATATCAAAGTTATATGAAAGCTAATGTCTCCTGTAAGAAAAAGTAATTAAAACTGTTTAATAAAATGATGTCATTAAAACTAAAATAAATGCTAAATTTTCGGGAACGAAAAAAGTATGGTCTTTTTTTTTTTTTTTTTTGCAACAAAACTATTGCTAAAATATTTTTTCTGATTTCCATTTAATAATCATTTAGATTATGGTATGTAAAAACGTTTAATGATGCAAAAACGATTCGAATTCGAAATAGGCTTCCATATAGCTCTCAACATATTAATAACATTGAAAATCAGGATGTATTTAAATATGTTTTTAAAGCATTTCATATACGTTGTTTGATACAATATGCGTATATTTTGTTTAATCAATGAGTCGTATTCATAACAGTAACATCCACTAACCCAGCGCTTCCCAACCTTTTTCCTTTCACGTACCCCTTGCTTTAGGCTTTTCATTTCGGAGTACCCCCATTTATCATAAACACCCACCCACCTCTCTCCTCCCCCAAATATTATTAAAATCTTCATGTTCCGTGAATGAAAATTCATATTTGAAAAATTATTCTTTATTATATTATCTATTCATAAACAGAGCACTGATATTTTCAGTTTTATTTAAAGTATTAGGTTTATCAGTTATCAGAACAGGCCTATTAACAGCTAAACTCAGGTTCTCTTGCAATTGTAAATAATCAGATTGTTTCGAAGAACTTGCAGTTCCCGAATCATCAGGTTGAATTTCAGTCGCAGTTACAGTACTTTTAAGAGTTCCGAATTTCAACCAGCTATGCATTTTAAACATAAAACCAAATTGTTCAAATAATAAGTAAACCCATCCAAACTCATTAAAAGGAAGGAAGATTTCCAATTGATATACGTTAGTGATATAACTCCGCCTATTCGAAAGCGAAAATAAGAGCGTGCTTTTCAACACGTTTTAAAATCAAATATTAAAATCAGAAGCTCTGGCGTAATTTAGGGATTTGCAATTATAATTAAAAACCAGACAATATTAAAAAAGAGGTGGGAAAAGAACATTGTATAATGATCCATGGCAGTTTTCGCGATGATTGGGGGAAAATGTATAACTACTCATGCAATATGATTAGCAGCGGGCGGAAATAGTTCAATTATTACCAATGAAGTATTAGGTCAGTAGACATTTAACCTCATTTTGAGTTTAACATATTGAAGTAACTCATTAAACTAACTTTGTAATCCAAGACTATCAACTTTCTTTACGTTTTTTCGGTTGAACCATTTTTGTGATTTCCGCCATTACCCAGATTATTTTCACGTACCCCCAGCAGGCCCGCGACGTACCCCCAGGGGTACGCGTACTCCAGGTTGGGAACCGCTGCGACTAACCGGTTAACCTGATTTATCCAGATTTTCCAAAATCACTTTGATTCCGTCTTTGATGGCCATGATTAGATGATAACCAATGTGGATCCTGATTTTTACTAAAATGCATAGTAATTCGTTAGAATTGTGCATAAAAACCATTTCTCTTTTGTGTTGAATTAAATATGACCAGAGGGCCCGTGCGAGGATTTCGCACTGAAATCTAATATTTTTAGGTACTTCTGTATTATCCCGTCGACCACTTTTCATAACAAAAAACTATCGCCAAACTGTAAGATTAAACGCCAAAAATACAGTCCCATTTACTTGATGTCAGAAGCATCATACGTGTTTGTTACGTCACCAAGTGTTTTTTAATTCAACATTTGCGTGTATTTTTCATTATGTTTTACTGATTGATTAGTTATTTCATTAATTAAAATAACAATTGTGTCCTTAAATTCTTATATTTTATTTATTTATTTATTTTGATATTCAAATGAGAACGTTCTCCCGTTTATTTGGCGATAGTTTTTTGTTATGGAAAGTGGTCGACGGGATAATAGAGAAGTACTATTTTTTATCAATATGTAATATTTATTAGATGCAGGTTTAAACTTCTAAAGAAAAGTAAGGATAAAAATATCTGCAAACAACATTTAGTTTTTATTCAAGCCAGAATATCCTTTAATTTATTCCATCAAAGTTAGAGTAAACTCTGATCCAAGATTGCAAAAAGCACGCGCGAGAAAAAAAAAATAACAATCGTATTTTGACTGCATTAAAGGATGACGTCATCCGCTTCGGGAAAACCATGGGATTTAGAAATATAAATCTAAATATTTCAATTTCAATTTCGTTTTTAATCATAAGTATAAAATAAACCCGTGCGGTGTTTTTTATAATAATTGCTATGAGCATCATATAATGTGGTATTTTATTTTTTTGGCAACAATAATTTCAGGAAAACCTTTCATTTCTTTCATGAAAACAATGCCGATTTAATTTTTTAATTTCAGCAAATTTTAATCAAAAACATGTTTTAACGAATTGTTAAGTGGGCTATGTCAGAAGCCTGTTCTAAAACCTTTCTTATGGTATCTCATTCGTTGTTCTGCGTTTCATATTTTCTGAGTAAAAGGGATGTTGACAGGAGAAATAATATATAAGGATTATACAAACCAAGAATGAAGATAAGCTAAATATTACAAGGTGTATAACGATCTTTATTTTTCATCACTCTTTACGAATATCTTTTTTTTCTTATATAATCAAGAATTTCTGCGATAAAATTAGTCGAAGATTGCCATAGAAACAGAGATACTCACAAACAAGGACCGTTGTGCACCTTGTACTATTAACAAGAATTTAAGAACAAAAAACACACTATATAAGTAAATAAATAAATAAATAAATAATAAAAAAAATATTTGAATTTATGATTTTTTGTAAAATTCATAAATTTAACGTATAAATATTTCATAAGATTTACCATATCTCTTTTGTCAGCTTTTTTTTTTCAAAATCTATAAAATAAAAAAATAATTTTCAGCTGTATGTCTTCTTTGTAAAATATTCTTCAATTATCTAACTTGTTCGTATTAACACAAAACAAATAGGTGCCGACAGTTTTGTACTTTCCAGTAATATTCAGTTTCATTGTTTCCCATTTTCATAATTTATAGTTACGAGTTTCTTTTATGTATGTGTTAATGTATTCTGTATTTACACGTCTTGTTCTGCATGTTGTACAAAGAAATCATATTTTTTAAATGTTTCTCAGAACGTTAATGATAGTTTAGCATGCCACTTAGTAATGAAAAGCTACAAGAATAACAAAAATATGCATGCATTGCCTTATGTAAATATTATATTAAACGCAAATGAGAAAAAGAAAAGGAAGAAATCTTATTTTGATGGAGTAGCATATATTTGTTTTGTTTCGTTGTTTTGTCGTTTTAAGGTCCTAATATATTTTTAAAGCAGAAAGTGAATTTCGGTCTTTGTTTAATGTTTTCCGCACAGTTTGCAGCAATATCTTAAAGGAAATTCTCGAAGTATGTATAATATTCATTGCTGTTTTAGTGGTTGTGTTAATGTTTTTAATTTGTAAAATAATAATAATAACACTGAAATTAACTATCAGGGATATGTTTAATGCATTTTATAAGCGTATTTCTTACATTAAAATAAATAATAACCTTTGAAAAATGTACCCATTTTAACACTTCGTATCTATTATATTAAAATCTGACTGTCTGTTTGTATTTCAAAACTACTTCTCCAAGAACATGAAACGCAGCGCGGTGAAATTAACACCAGTGATCCACATTGATCCGATGATGTCACAGAACCTCTCATAATTTGGAAATATAAATTAGTTACCGCGCTATTCATTACTATTATGTTCAGATTAGAACTTTTCGTGTCCAAATCATAGAAACCTTACAGAAGTTGACGAGACTTGCCTGAACGAATTCGCTGAGATGTATTAGACAAATAAACAAACATTACCTTGGCAATAATGGCAATATCTCCAAATTTCTATCCAAAATCCTCTCTATCATTAGAATTGCTGCACTGCAAAAAAAAAAATGTTTTGATTTTACAGTATAATATTAGCACCCAAGCTGTCACAGCTGGAGTGTCAGTATTATACTGTAAAATCAACACTTTTTTTTTTTTTTTTTTTTTTTTTTTTCAATGTAGTATGGCACCATTTTTTTATACAGGTATTCTACTATAATTTCACCAAAATCACGTAATTTTCGTAATATTCAGCTTATTTATATTGTAAATATGGTTTCTTGCTTATAATAAGAAATTTAATAAAATCAATGTTATAAATCTTTTGTAAATGTAGAATTAAATTTTATACCCCCCCCCCTCCACAAAAATCGAAAGATCACAAGCAATGAAAATGCAACACTTCGGCTTGCTACTCCAGCTAGTTTGTAAATAAAACTTATCATATGTTATTGCACAAACCTTACCAATATAAGAAAATTAAACTTAGGATTTTGTCCTTTACTCTTTGTAACATGGTACAATTGTTTAAAAAACCCGCATACATATTTTTCCTCAACACAATTGTCCCTTTATCCCGAATGAAATGTTATTCTTCATATAACTTTATATATCTCAAATATCCCAGAGGACTCGTATCTATATTTTACAGCAAAAACATGTCCATGAGTATCTTAAATTAACTTTGATTTGTATGAAATGTGTTGACAATATGCATGGACAATATGACATGGATATGCATTGTAATCGGGTCCAGTGACACCGTATGTACTGTCAGCTACATTCTGGTTTAAGGAGTGCCTAGCGCATTGCTGTATGGACTCAATTTATGACCATTTCTACCACTTCACTTGATATCATCATACTTCACAGAAACCAATGTAAATGTGTTGACAATATCATTAAAGTATTTTTCCTGTCGAATTGGTAACTAGCTTACGATCCTGATTTATCACACAAAAGTTGAAAGTCCTGAAGCGTATAATCAAACCTGAAAGCTCTTATAATCGTTTTGAAAATCGAAAAAAAAATTGCCTGATTTACACGTTTCAGACACTGGAGATTCCGAAAAACATATTTTTCGAAAAAAAATTGCTGTCCGTCTGTCTGTCTGTCTGTGTGTCTGTGTGTATGTGTGTCTGTGTGTCTGTAAACGCTCTATCGCCCAAACAAATCGAGACAGAGACTTGAAATTTGGTGTGTACTTAGTATGTAATAATGGGAAGAAGATTATTGAATTTCAGTAACCTCCATTATCCGGAACTATTTGTTTCGGATTCTCGAAATATTCGTTCTGATAAAAGGTATATGAAAATTTTCGAAATTGTTTATTGTAAGGAGAGAATATAAAAGACAATAAAAAAACATAAATTTTGCATAAAGAAGAAGTCCATCGAATAATGAGCTGACTAGATATTTGTAATCATATTTTCTCTTCGATTTGATCTTCGATTTTTCCTGACCCTGTATTTCATTCAAATTTCTATTCAAAGATATACTTTAATTGGAATTGAGACGCTTTATCTCACGCAGTTAGTTAATATGATTATGAATTTTGGAGTAATAGACCATTTAAAGTTTATGACATCATCAGGCCACGATTTTATTCGAATTGCAATGCATTTTATAAATAGTTTACACATGTTTTATTTTCATATTTTATATTATGCAAATCCATGATGGGCAAGTATTACGGTGGCCCCCAACGACTAGTTTTAAATTGCGTTTAAGGAAAATGTCATTTTTTTTAGGAAACAGGAGCAAAGAGCAATAGATCCAAACGAGTGACACAATGGGGTGCAGCTCTATCGTCAAATCATTTAATAAAACGAAATTTCTTAAATTATTCATTTACCAGCGGGTACGACCGAGCAATTCTCGGTCAACATTTGCTTTGTGTTCTGACCCTGACCCTTGATGACCCAAAATGACCCGCTAATCGAATTTTCTCGAACACGTGACCTAGCCCAATGGTTTTCTGGTGCCCGAAAACGGTAAAATACAAAATTTCGTCAAAGTCGTTTGAACCGTTTTTTAGATAGAATGAGCTTGATCCTGACCCTTGATGACCCAAAATGACCCACTAATTGAATTTTATCGAACACGTGACCTAGTCCAATGGTTTTCTGGTGTCCGAAAACGGTAAAATACAAAATTTCGTCAAAATTGTTTGAACCGTTTTTTAGATAGAATTAGCTTGACCCTGACTCTTGATGACCCAAAATGACCCACTAATCGAATTTTCTCGAACACGTGAT
Organism: Maratus michaelseni; assembly: GCA_963931845.1. Taxonomy (NCBI): domain Eukaryota; kingdom Metazoa; phylum Arthropoda; class Arachnida; order Araneae; family Salticidae; genus Maratus; species Maratus michaelseni. Next base: position 282,082,418 of record OZ007594.1, on the reverse strand, counting down.
ATAGCCCAATGGTTTTCTGGTGCCCCAAAACGGTAGAATACAAAATTTTGTCAAAATCGCTAGAGCCGTTTTTAAAATAAAATTTTCATAACCACACACACACAAGATTTTTTCGTATTAGAATATATGATTTGTAATAGCACAACTTACAACTCTACAAATAAATTTAAGGCACGTGAAAAAGTGCATCAGTGGTTGACATTAAAGAATTAAAAATGATTTCACAAGGAATATAATTTCAATTCGTTGGTACTTTCTTTCAGAAGGATGCGTGACTTGCTTGAGCAAAAATTTTCGATAAAAACTAAAAATGCCATACACGTATTTAAGGTTGAACGGAGAGTGTGAATTCGGGGATTTAACACGTATTCCTAGCAACTCTCCATTACAATCACTGAACGACTCTAGATAAGGAATACAAAAATACATGTTTAAAATATCGTAATTTACTTCCTTATCTTTATACTTTTGTGCTAGGTTATTTATGTCTAAATTAATTATTTATAAATAGAAAAGGGTCATTGCTGAATGGAATTTTGTTTTAAATGTAGGAAGTTTTTATTTCTTTATAACACACAAAGTGATTGAATACTGAGTTATTTCATGTTTATTTGTTTTTAATTCTGGAAAGATTTTGAAATTAATAGATTTTCCCAGTTATAAATTAAAACGTATAACAATTATTGTATAGAATATCCAGTTCTTTTTGAGAGTTTGAGCTTACGCTATTTTTTTTTATGTTACAGAATTGATTATTGCTTTCAAACGGCGAAAAACGTTTTGTCATTTATGAAAAAAGCACATCTAGCATAGGAAGAAACCATTATAGTATTGATTATTATGATGGGGGATTAGAATTACGGAAGATTCTAGAAATATTATCAATTCTTCTATAAACTGAAAAAAAAAAATGTTATATCATTTGTACGTTTTAAACTCCAATCAAGGAAAACGAATATAATTTATAATAATTGATACAGAACAGATTTGAAAGGTACTTGCTTTATTAGTTTTGTGAATTATGAGGGGTTTTTTTTTTGCCTGTTTTTTATCTTTCTACGGTGTTTCATCATACAATTTTGGCGATATTTTTGAGGCAAGTCACAGCTGTCATAAAAACATACAGTTGACATAAAAACACACATATTTACGCATAACCGTGTGGTACTTTTCTCGTACAAAGTATCAACATGTTTTTAGATAAATAACCCGTTTTGTATAATCTGTACAATTATCAAATTTTACATACTGGGATTATTTAGTTTTTAAAAAATCATATTGTTCCATGTAAGTTTTTTGGCATAAATTTAATACAAATTTTAGCGACGTCTTTGACATCTGTACAAACCGTCCTTATAGTTTGAAAACAATATTTTTATAATTTCAATAATCTTAATAATATTAATAATCTTTATAATTTCAATAATCTTAATAATATGAATAATCTTTATAATTTCAATAATCTTAATAATATTAATAATCTTTATAATTTCAATAATCTTAATAATATTAATAATCTTTATACTTTCAATAATCTTAATAAAATTAATAATCTTTATAATTTCAATAATCTTAATAATATTAATAATCTTTATAATTTAAATAATAACAAACTTCGGTTCCGAAGTTAACTAAATTTTGGATGTTTAATGGTAATGAAACTTTGGATGCTTAATTTTTGAAGTGGATATTTTACTATAATACATTGGGCTCAATAACTGGCTCAAAGGCACAGTTAGCCATTTCGATTTAGTGCATTTTTTGGCACAATATAGATAAATATAGGATCAATACAGATTTTAGCGACGCACGGTGGGCGATTTGCCGATTCCAGCTGGCCAAAATTATTTTTCAACTTCTATTTGATGAAATCTATTTTTCATTTATATAAACGATATATTAAGCTGATTTAAAGAAAATATATGAAATTTTAAACGGTAGTTTAAAAAGAAATCATTATATTTAATTAAAATTATTAATGTAGTACATTAGATGTGCATTAGATGTAGTACATTAGATGGCTAGTGGTCAGTAAAAAATACGGTCAAAAAAAGTTATAAACAGCAATATATTTTTATAGAAAAATTCATGTTAATTATTTGATCGAATAATCGACATGAATTTTTCTATGAGAATATACTGGTGATTATCACTTTTTTTTTACTGTATTTTACCTTGACTACTAGCCACCATTATGTGAATTTTTTAATTATATTACTATGATGTACCATTCAGTTAAATATTTAAATTATTTAAAGCTTTAAAACATGTAATGAATGAGTTAATCTTTTACTTGACATCTAAAAAGGACAATATTTATGAACTTTTATAATATTATTAAGATTTAAGCGATAGAATTATATTTATTATATGATACCAAATTATAAAAGTAATTTTTTATAATAATCTACTAGAAATTGGGATACAAAATAAATATTAAAGAGAAATACATAATATTATATATAAAAAGGAATAGGAAAATTGCGTAGAAATTTTCTGACAATTCACCATCTAATAGTTCTTCATTCTGACTTTCCTCAGTAAGTTACGAGTACTCATTGAACGAGGTATTTCAAAACTGCTTTGAAGCCAAGTTTCATATTTTTTCAGAAATTTCTCATGTGCTCTATGTACAGCAGTCCACTTTTGTCTAAACTGGGTCTTCTGTATAATCATTTCCTGCTTGAAAACTTTCATTTGTACTTCGTTATAATTTTCATTTGTCAACAAAACATATTAAGCCAATTCGATTTTTTCGTTAAATGTGGAAGCTTGTTGCTGCTGTATAATATTATAAAAGCTTATTAGTGCGATTGGTTTACATTCTGATGACCCGGGTAAAAGGAAAAGTGTTCTTAGAATAAAAAATATAATAACAACATTAGACTTCGTATGATAAAAACAACTTTAAAATCTACGGAAGCAGATAGAAGCAGACAAGTAAACGTTTATCCAATATCTAAGACTCTAAACTATTTACTAAAATTAAAAGTTGAGATTTATCTAGCTTTATCATATAACTTTTTAAATTTTCAAAATGAAATTAATAAAAAATACATAAAGTCATTAAAAACATTAAATGTGAAATAACTATTGACAAAAGAAAAAATTATGCTTATAAATTAAAAAAAATAAAGTACATGCCTTGTTCTAAAGCACTCATAATGTACAATTTCTTTCAATTTCTTCAACATTCACATATTAAAACAATATACTAGAAATCATCGATTTATTCTCCTCTAATAAACGCCAACTTCATACTCACCTACTGGCAGTACGGTTGCATTTATATCAAAAACATCTGCAGTGTCCACCACCTGCACATATAAGGTACATGTGGTAAAAAAAAAAAAAAATTCCAGTTGGATAAACTTTGAAAAATCGACTTTTGGCCAGCTAGAATCAGCAAATCGTCCACCGTGCGACGTCTTTGGCATCTGTGAAAACCATCTTTATAATTTCAAATTATACAACAAACTCTGTTTCTGATGTTAACTAAATTTTGTATGTTTAGTGTTAATTAAATTTTGAATGCTTAGGTTTTGAAGTGAATATTTTGCTATAATATTTTGGCCTCTCTAACTGGCTCAATGACAGAGTTAGGCATTTCTATTTTACATTCAATTGACTGTGTGAAGCCATGGAGTGATAAACAATTATTTTACTTTTTTATCTAACAGTTTTGTGCTATAATTTTTCCGGTATATATTTTTAGTCGATTTTTTAATTCAAAAAAGAACAAAACGTGTTCCTTTTTTTGTATGATTTGCAGTTTCTGGTTGAGAAACCGAATGAGTGTTCCTTCAGCCATCCGTCCTAAGCGGTCGTGTACTTTCCATACATTTTGTACAGGAAGTATCAAATGCATTTCTTTCTGCATAATAATTCATGTTCTGTCAGTGTTCGGGGTACTGAAAATGACTAAACAGATGAAATACCATTTTAACTCATTTTTTTAAAAATATGACTATTCAAATCTTATAAAACCTAAACGTTTTAAATAAAGAATATTCTTAACATTCTAGAAAAAATTACATAATGTATGTTTTACCATTATTCACAAATTTTAAATGGTGTTTCATAATTTACACTGTATGAGCTGAGTTTTATACTCGGCATTAGAAAATAATCCAGAAAACAGAAATTATTATTACCTCTTTGAGTTACCTAGATATTTTATATGCTAAACCGTAAATTTATGCATATATATTTTTTAAGAAAAGTACTTGAAATATGCATTTTTACTAAGTTTTCTAAATCTTTATACATTTATATGCATTTTGTGGCTCAACTATATAGTCAAAATATGCAAATGTTTTGGCATAGCCCTGATTCTAATTATTAGATATTTTTTAAACTGAAAATTTTAGCTGATCATTTATGAACCTTGTCCCCTTTCTATATTCAAAACTTTGAATTGTTGATTTGTAAAATGTTTTTTGAGGTTTGAATCGTCCGGTATGTGTATTTTAGATGTTGTTTTTGATAAGAACTTTCACATTTTGATTTTTACAATGGAACAGAAGTGGTCAGTAATTGGCTTCATTGTGGGAAACTACTCGGTACAAGAGGTCAATTAGGGACGGAATCTCATTTTTCAACCAATACTGTAAATAACTGAAATTTTAAAAAAAGAAAATGGAAAAACGTTTCTGGATTAGCAATCTTATACTTTAATTGGTATTTACGGAAATCTTCAGAAAAATATATCAATAATTTCATTAAGAAATTTTTCTCTAAATGGTTAATTATTGGTGCAATCACTTTATTTTATATCAAATTCTATTAAAACATTTTTAAATATTTTTTAAGCATTTTTATAAACATTTTTAGTAATATTATTAATTCTTTTTCTATGGAGGTGGTGCAAAAATCTCTTCGAATAGTAGTATTCCTTAAATACTGATGATAATTTTTAATTGTACTTTAATTTTTATTATGTGTATTGTAAAGACATTTCAGTTTAGTTTTAGAAGCAAATCTCCAGATCGGACAAGCATAAGTCAGAACAGATAAAATGCAAACATTATAAACAAAAAGTTTTTTTTTTTTTTTTTTTTTTTTTTATGGAAAAAGAATGCTATTCTTAAAGTCACTTTAAGAATAAATAACTGTATTGACAACCTAAGGAACATTAATGACAATATGAAAACAACTTTAAAGAGTGCTCTTAATCTTATAGTTAATAATAACTATTTTACATTTGACAATAAAATCTATAAGCAAAATAATGGGGCCCCGATGGGTTCCCCTATATCTGGACTTCTAGCTGAATTCATATTAAAACCTTTAGAAACCGATATTTATAATAAATTTGATTATACACCTCATACATGGCTCAGATACGTTGATGATGTTTTCATAATTTGGCAACACATGGATACCTCACTTAATAGTTTTCTTGATCAGATCAATAGCCTAGATTCCATGATTAAATTCACTTTGGAAATTGAGCAAAATAATACACTCCCTTATTTGGATGTGCTGTTAATCAAAACGCACCATGGAATTGAACGTACGGTATATAGAAAACCAATAACTAATCAATCCACTATTCCCAGTAACGCTCAAGCACCTTTTTCCTATAAAGTTTCTGCCTTTCGACATTTCATTAGAAGAGCCTTTACTGTCTGTACACCTAATCAATTAAATAATGAAATAAATAAAATACGTGGCATCGCAATAAATAACGGATACAAAAACAACACCATCAATAAATTAATTACGAGCATGGATAATAAAAAGAAGAAAATTTTTAATGAACAGAACTCAAAAATATCAACTTTACAATATTTTCCAGGATTCTTTGAAAGATTAAAATATAAACTTGGAAAATTTAATATCTGCCTTATTGCAAAACCAACCATGAAATTAAAAAGTGCAGTTTGTAAGAAAATAGATCCAATAGAACCATATCAACTATCAGGTGTTTATGAAATCCCATTCACCAGAGCAGATGGAACGTTACAATATTATATAGGAATGACCACCAGAAAATTTCAAACAAGATTAAAAGAGCATATAGCTGATATCAAATATGACATGAGTACTACAGCACTGGCACGACTTAATAGAACTGAAGCAATAGAAATTGATTTTAAAAATAGTAAAATAATTTACCCATCAAGAGCCTACTACCCATCCATTATCCGTGAATCCATAGAAATCTACATGCGTAACGCAAACATTTGCAACGAAACCGCTTCATTTGAATTGCCCAAAATTTGGCACGAGATTCTTTTCCGTCTGAAAAAGCAATAGCGAAATATAATTTTTACGATTACAGTTGGCTACTTCAAGCACCTGCTTTTCTCTTTTTTACATATTTTGATCTCGTGATTCGTGCCTTCAAGGTTATTTTTTCAAAATTTGCAAGAATATTTTTTATCATTATATTTTTCTTTAAAATGACGCCGAAATGTAGCGTTGAAACGTATGTTGAATCATTAAAAAGGTTTTTATAAGCCTTTTGTTATTTCTTTTAATCACTTAAGCATTTGTCTACATTTTAGTTTTATTTTCATTAAGTTTAACACGCCATAAGATGCACCAGTTTATGAAAATGGATATTTCTTATAAGTAGTTTGTGTGATGTGCAGAAAAGTAGATTGCTGTATTGTAATACTTAAAGAGCAAGAAAATTTTCGGTTTTTGTGGTATATCGTTAAAGTACATGTTAAACATGATATACTCTAGAACAAAATCCTGAAGAACGCCTGAGAGAACTAAATATAGAGTAGAGAGAATGTATTGATGTGGTCACTGAAGTAAGTAGTCGCTATAGTACGAATGTATTAAGTGTATAAGTCCAGCTGGAATACCAAGTTGAATTAACATGTAAATAAGGACCTTATGCCAGTCTTTATCAAAACCATGGCAAAATCTAAAAATATGGCAGCAGCTGGAATGTTCATGTTGATGTTTTCACTAAGGAATTCCACAACGCTAAGCAGCTAGTGTTGGATAGCGTGTTTAGCTGTAAAGCCAACTTCACCACCGCGACATTGGGATGTTATTTGTATCTAAAATGTCATGGAGTTGGCACCTGATGGCACGCTGAACAACTTTACTCAGAGAAGGAAGAAACAAAATTGAACGAGAACTAGTACGATCCTGATGATTAGTTTGATGTGTCTAGGAATAGGTAAAATAACAGAAGTTTTTCATTGTTTAGGAAGTAGAAAATTTTAGAATAGCATTGGTGATGTTAGTAACAAAAATAATACAAATACCATTTACTTTTATGAAAGCAATATTAGTAATATTATCAGACGCAGAAGCTTTATGTTTTTAAGATTTTTGATAGTATGAATAATAATAAGTTTAATTTCAGGAAGGTGTTCGGTAGGGGAAATGGCTAAGACATTTTTGACAGTATCGTTAATATGGGAAATACGGGCAGGACTTGCAGAAGGCGTTGTCCTCAGCTGCAGTTTCGGAGAAAGTGATGTCACATCAAATAAATATAGGCAAATAGAAAAAAAATTCTGTATCCGTGATTTACGAATTTCGTCGATAACTGTGAAATGATTCTAATTCTTGATTTACTTTTGTAACTTTAGTCTGCATTTTAACAAATGAGTTTTAAAACTCGTAATTATTATTTTTTTAATTCTATTATTTTTAATGAAAACAGAACTGTTACACAGGATTTTATTAGAAAAAATTATTTCAATGAAAGATCAAGTAATAAAATTCCTTTAAGCTGCAAAAATACTACACGATTTCAAACACTAATAGAAATTTGAAAAATAAATTTGTCTTATATGAAATGAATAAATATGAGAAAAAAAATCTGCATCCGTGATTAGAGAAGTAGATTTATAACTGCAAAATGGTTCTAGGTTTTGATTTACTTTCGGAATTTTACTCTGCATCTTAATAACTAACATTTTTTAAATTCGTACTCATTTCTAATATTCAGAATGCAATAATATTAGATAAATATGCTGGATCAATTTCACTTATTTAACACAGGGAGTGGTTCCATTATATGCATTACAAGTTCCATACAAGGGCGTAGAGTTATGGATGCCGCTGGAGGCAAGCCAACGTTTTCATTTTCTGACTTAAAATTCATAGAAGGAGTGGTTAAAATTTATATGATGCCTTATATGTATAGGCATATTTCCCCGTCAAATTGAGTTTTAAGATCATGTGCATGGAAATATAAATTTAAAGCATATTATGAGAATATTTTAAACATTTTTCTCTGAAGAAAATGCCATTAATTTTTAAAAGGGATTTGAGGATAACTGTCCAATTTTTTGTTCTTAGCGGAATTTAATCTTATTACTTTGATTTTTACATAAAACAGCATTTTAATGAAACGCCAGAAACATCCAAACTGGATTAAGAAAAGTTAGCACCTCCCCCTCTTGAGAGCCAAAATTGTTCCTTTGGTTTGGTAGAAAGATAACAACTATTCCTGAATTCATGTGCCTGCTATAAATAATTTAGATATGATCAAATACACAATTTTTGCCCAAAAAGAAAAAATATCCAGAAAAGAACACCAACATAAATTTTCAAAAGTCAATATTGTATAGATTGCAACTTCCAATCAAGGTTTTGTAGATTAATGTATTTTGAAAATTTTATAAATTTATCTTTTTTTGTAAGTAAATGATGGATTTGTTACAGACTTATTTCAAATATTCAATAAATTTTGAAATGAAAAAAAAAATTGAAACTGCGTATATGTGGAGAGGACGGTGCACGTTAAAAGGTTACAAAACTCATTGGAATACAACTCAAAAGACATACATGTCACACTCGCAATAGAAAAGAAATATAATTTTTTTAAGTATTTTAAATGATGTTCTAGGAAATCTATACTTAGATGAATGTTGGTTAAACATCAACATGTTTAATTTAAATGTTTGTGCTTTATATCATTTAAATACGAAGTTAATTTAGATGTAAAAGTGTCAGATATACCCACAACACGGATTTGGCGTTCTTTGATTTTGTGATTTTTTACAATAGGTATTTGTATTATTATTTGGGAGATATTTTAGCACATTCTTACACATGCACATGCACATACTCTTACACTTATATTTCCGAGCTACAGATATTTGGCTCTGTGACCAAACCCTAATTTTTCAACTTTATCAATCATTAAGGGCAATTCCACTAAACAAAAAAAATAATAAATAAATCAAAATTCTAATTTTTTTAAAAACTGAGAGTCTGCTACTCTTAACGTGTTTCTCTGTATTAGTTACACACTTATATTTCAGCATATTTTTAGGTCGCTACTTATTGCAGCCGTGTGGAGGAAATCATTTCCAAAAAGATTGGGTATATTTTCACTGATCATGACCCTTATGCCCCAAAACCCATCTCTGTTCAAATGTTAATTTATATATATATATAATATATATATATATATATATATTTGACATTTGTCATGCTGTAACTCTCCTATTTATGAGCTGATTTAGATATGACTGAGTACATGTGATATACCAAGGTCTCGACCGAGTTCGTTGGCCAGCTTCATGCGCCATCTTGTTTCAAAATGGCGGCCAGTTAAATTTTTTTTATTTTTTTTTTATTCAAAAAGATGTATAAAAAATTATAAATTGAAAAGGTTGTTTCCGTTAAGTGTTACATGGTGATAAAAGGATTCCAAAACATTTTTTGTGGTGTCTTTATCTTAAAAAAATGTCTGAGATGTGGCAGTTCGAAATTCTAGAGTGGCTGACATTTTGAAACAATCTGATTTTTGTTATGCTGAAATTCTAATTCAAATTCAGTATTAATGAAAACCGGTATTGAATTTTCTATAATTGGGTTCCAAACATTTTAGCTTCCGGTAATTAAGTAAAATGAGTTGAATTTTTAAAAACATGGGCAGTGATAGCTACCTTTCTCTCCCGGTACAGGCCGGAAGGACAATTTTTCTTTTAGTGTTGTTTGTAAGTACTTAAATTGCTGTGTGGATGCATATAATCTCAAATGAGCAAATATGCGTGCTTGGAATTATGCGCTGTGTGAATATAACCATATAAATATTTTATGTGTGAAATGAGAATTAAAAACTGTGAAAATTGTAATATTTGATTTCTATTTATTGGTACTTTATATTTCGGACAACTGATTCAATTTAGTACTCTACATTGCTAAGCTAAATATTGCAATTAGAGGGAAAGAAACTTTCATCAAAACAGTTTGAAGCTTTAGAAAGTAGTTAGTTCTTTTGGAGTAAAAAAATAATTTTATATCTTAACCCAGCGTTTGCAAATTATAAGATATTGCAATATCTATATTAGCAGTTAGTATTTGTAAGCTGCGTAGTTTAAACATGGTAGCGTACAATAGATTGTGATTCAAATGTTAATATAAGGGCACATGCTTATATAACCTTAATCCATGATGAGGCTCTACGCAGGCACGCGCACAGTAATTAAGAGCATGCATATATGTTCTATAATATTGTCGCATGAAGTTCACAGTAAAATGCTTCTAATATAAGCTTGTTCAGAAAATATTTGGTATATGTTAGTTAGTTGATTATATTTTAATCTTCAGAATATTTACTAAATGAAAAATGAAATATATATATATATATATATATATATATATATATATACAGGGTGTTTCACAAAGGAACCCTAACTTTAAAAATCAATAACCCGGAAACGGTGATACATAGAATCATGAAACCAGTGGTATGTTTATTAAAAAAATCGTAAGAATCTTATACATAAATCTCAAAATTTAGTTTAAAATAGCACCAATAGATGGCGCTGAGAGCGTTAAGAATCCTTCTAAAGAGAGTTCAGAAGCATAGAAAGACTAGCCGTAGAAGATTTCGCCATTGAAATCTGACCGCTATAAGCATATAGTGAAAATAATTCCGAAAGTGATGTATACGGTGGTGGAACGTGTGTTGGAGTACCACAGATTAAATCGGAGTCCTACTGCCACAAGGAGAAGATTTCAAACGCGATTTCAAGTCGCAAAAAGCCCAGATGGGAAAATAATTCGTGAGCTTTTCAAAAAAGTTCAACACACAGGCAACGTGGCCCATGCGAATTATTTTTACTATACACTAATAGCGGTCAGATTTCAATGGCGAAATCTTCGACGGCTAGTCTTTCTATGCTTCTGAACTCTCTTTAGAAGGATTCTTAATGCTCTCAGCGCCATCTATCGGTGCTATTTTTAACTAAATTTTGAGATTTATGCATAAGATTCTTACGATTTTTTAAATAAACATACCACTGGTTTCACGCTTCTATCTATCACCGTTTCCAGGTTATTGATTTTTAAAGTTAGGGGTCCTTTGTGAAACACCCTGTAAAACATTATTAATTTTATAACAATAAAAGAAAATTTCGAACTGTGTGTCTGTATGTTTGCGATGGCTAGCGAACTCTCGCGCACCTAGAAGTCTGAAATTTTAGGAGAGGATAGTCCAAAACCTCTCCTAGTGCACCTGATAATCAGAATTTTAATATTTTGAAAATTAGCCTAGATATTAATTAAAAACCATTAATCATCGCATGAAAAAGTCATTAAAATTGTTTTTATCGTAACCACAAAAGAAATTACCGTTTTGATAATTCCAGACAACGAAATATTTTCATTTTCTCTCATCCTGGAATATAAAAAAACAACTGTTGTAGGTATCGATTCGAAACACACAGCATGTATTTACGTAGTTGATTTTGCTGATTCCAAAAATAGTAGTTTTCTGAAAATCGGACTGAAACTTTTCTTTATTTCGGCCAAAAACTGACCAGACGCAAATCAATTTGACCCAGACAGAAAAGAGGTTACAGTAAATGAAGAGTTGCCAGATTAAAAAACAACTCAGAGTTTTTTGGACCTATTCAAATAAATAAAACTATTACGTTTATGAATTTGATATTAGACCTATAGACATAAATAAATCTTGTTCATAATTCGCTAATATATTAATTAAAAATTTATTAATGAAAATGGAAAATGATTTTTTTAATTCATCAGGACACCTGCACTGGATTTGAACGTGTTTTGATAATTCCCGACAAAGAAAGGGAAGGTTGCCATAAATAGAAGCGCTGCCAGATTTAAAATGTACTCAGCTATTTTAATGTATTATAATTTTTTTTTAACTATATAAAAGAAAATTGAAAATTGGTATATATGTACGCAAAATCATATGCTGAATAAGAAATTCTAAAAAAAAAAAATGGACCAGTAACTTTTTTTATAATAAAAAATATTTCGTTTACTTTCGAATTGGTCAATATACGCAAAATCGTCTTCTATTTAAGAAAATCGAAAAATTGAAACCATCGACTGAGAACTTTTTATTTTATCAAAAAACTGATATTTTTATGGAAATTGAAATTTATTGTACATTTAATCATCGACTTCTAATAGTCATATCTCATAGTTTCGTTTAATACTCATTGTCTAATACTAATAGTTGCGCCTCCTCTCCTCTCTCACGTTTATCGTTTTTTGCTTAGCTGTGACCTGTTTTAATAACTCGACTTCTAATATTCCGATATGATCGAAACTGATTCCATATTACATAAATATCTTAATTATCACTTCCCACACTGGTATTAATTTATGAGTAGTAAATACCATTATTTCCGAATAGTAATTTCAGCAAATTCTTAAATTAAGTTCCGGGCTCAGCTACGAGTCCAAATTTTTAACCAAGTACTCCAGTCGTCTCAATTAATCATTTGTCAAACAAGTTTATTTAGAACATAGGTTTCATTATACCTCTGACTTTACAGAAGCGCGAGTTTTAAATTCAGGGTTCACCTTTAACTTAATTGTCAATCGTTGTCTTGATTAATATTTTCTAATTTCACTTTGTCATTTTTCTGGTTCAAACTTTTTCTTTTTTAGCCAACAAAAAAGACAATACTTGAGGGCGCTTTTTTTACATCCGAAATTTCTTCCATTTATCTGCTCAGGCTTAATACAATGGCTTTGGCTCATACATGAATAAAATTCGATTCCATCAGTGAGTATGTGGGTTGTTCGCCTCAATTGTGCCTCAATTTTTTGCACGGATAGGAGTATGACTTTTTTTTTCTTTTGCACACTGTAGTTATGTTATTACCAATGTCAGATATTTCATAACAGAGCTTCAAAAGTCATGTAAGCACTACTTGTAAGTACCGCACGCCACAGATTTAGAGATTTCTTTTCTACTTCAAGAAACTGACATGTGTTTGTAAAAGCAAGTATAGCTCGAGTTCTAATTAGGGTAAAATTCTAAAATCATATTGAGGTATGCAGGGTAGCGAAAAAAGAATAAACCAATTTAGAGCAGATTAGCACATATGTACTAGTCAAAATGTTGGAACGGAACTTTGATTTCTACATAAAATGAATCATAGGGACTCGATGGGTAAGTTATTAAAATATTTCAAATGTCAAGCATTAGATGGCACAAATTGAATTTATCTATGTGTTAATTATGCTTGTATCATAGATTGAAGAAAACGTATAAGAGTAACGTTAACCCTTTCAGGCACAGTGGTCCCACTCCGGGCACACGTAATTTTAATTCCAAACTTGCAAACGGCACCAAGAATATTTTAATAAAATTTTGCTTCTAAAATGAAAGATTAAAATAAGTAGTTCTTAATTTCGAAAAAAGTCGTTTGTAAATTCCGGTGTCAGTCTGTAATTTCTCATTTTACGAACAGAATTTGTCTGTGCCGGAAAGGGTTAATTATAATCTCTTATTGCGACTCAACTTACATTTGTAGTTTTTCTAATTGCAATGTCGAACAACACCTTCAATGTCGAATTTTAACTACTTTAAAATCCATCAATCAAACTCCAATGGTTAACTACACGTGAAATCATGACACGTGTACTACCAGCTAGATTACTTTTAGTATCACTTTTTTATTTTATAGCCGTTCTGTACTTTAAAGGACATGGATTGTTTTATCATAAGAATCTATAAATTGTTGTTAAATTTTAAAAAGAATACAGTACAAAGTTATGTAGGGAATTATATTTATGAATCTTCGTGGGACTTTTCACTGTGAAACATTTTACCAGATAAAAAAAATGAATTATATATGATATTAGTAATTTTTTATTTTTCACATTCATGATTCTTAGGATATTTTATTAAATATTTTAATGAGATAAAAAAAAAGCAATGATATATGATAATAGTAAATTCTTATTCTTGACATTCATGATTTTTATGATATTTTACTAAATATGGTTTTCATAAGAAATCGTCTGAAAACCCCAACTCTCTGTTTCAAATATTTTCTCTCGGTTGCGATATTTTTTTTCGTTTTTAAATAAGAGAAAACAGAAATGTTATACAACTTACAATGTATCTAGATCGAAATATCCATTATCTATCCTGTCTAATGTGTCGTAAGCTAACATTTTTTCTCAAACTATCATTATTTACGAGCAACATTTCAAAGAATTTTCCAAATTACCTATTTGATTCATTTGCATTTACCGTCAGTCTTGTTCGACGTTATTATCTTTTCTACTATGTTAATGTTGCAGAGGAAGATTCTGTGTGTTTCAGTGTCTCTGCATTCCACAAATCCTCAAAGGGGGATCTTTTTTGGCTCCCCTCCAGCGCTCTGTACCAGACCTGATCATTCTTTGTTGCATGGAATGTTTGCCAAAGATTGACAGACCTGTACGACTCTCTAAAGAACTGGGGTGCATCTACTAAATTCATATATCTAATTGTAGTTTTCTTATTCTAGGTATCGTTAAAATGTTCGGTTCCAATCATTGGTCTTTTTATCTAAATGTATGCATTATTTTAAACATTTCTTAAATTGAGTGCAGTCTACGAAAAATCTTATATTTTTGTCGCAATTTTTTTTTCTTTGCCCTATTCATTCAATATTTTCGTTTGTTTCTTTTTTTTTAATACTTCGTATAAAAAAATAAATAAAATTGTGTATTATTTATAATTTATTTTAAATGCTTAAAAAAATTTTAATAAGAAATTCCTTTTTAATAATGAATTGAATATTTTTATACATAAAAATGTATTATAGACAAATTTTACTTTAAAATTAACTCTCACATACATAAATTATTTTTAACTGGATGATCATATTTTACTCGTAAAATAGATTTTAAATGGATTTTAAGTAAAAATGGATTTTAAGTATGTTGATTTTGTTTTAAATTACAAAATTACAAAATGAACCTGATATAACGTTTAGAGGTTACAATACTATTAAGAGGTCTTAAATAGTTTTTGTGATAATCTAAACATTTGGCACATTACCATCAATAAAATTTAAAAAAAAAAAACATTTTGGACATATTTTTGCTTAGATCTAATATCAGAAATTCTTAGAAGGTTTTCTTTCATACAGAAAACGAAAAAACACTTTTGATCATGTTCTTGTTTAGATCTAAGATCAGAAATTCTTAGAAGATTTTTTCTCATGCAGAAGAGAAAAAAAAAACATTTTAATAATGTTTCTGTTTGCATCTAAGATCAGAAATTCTTATAAATTTTCTCTGGTGCAGAAGAAAAAAAATTGCCATGATTTTGAAATTAGATTTAAAATCTGAAATTCTTTGAAATTTTTTCTGGTGCAGAAGTGAAAAAATTATATCAAACGTCTATTTTCTAAATGATTATTCGAAAAGGAAATTGCTCTGCTATGTATTGCTATATTTCTCAAGAATTATTAAACTTCATATAAGATTTATACATCACACAGGAATAAAATTAAAGAATGCAGAGTTAACTTGGTGTTGTTTCTCAGTAAAACTTCATATGATGTTTCCGTGCAAGATAGGGTTAAGTTTATATTCACACAGAATAAGAACACATTTCCTTTTCTTAAACTTTCAGTCGAGAACTATTTATTATAAATCAAATAGAATTGATGCCTTGCCAAAAAAAAAAGAAACCTATTCGGGTTATTGGAATAGGTTTTAAGAATTATTTACGGGTTACTTGAATAGGTTGTAAGACTTATTTAAGGATTATTTTATAATAAAAAGTTTTATATATATAAACTGGGACTGCAGCAATTTGTTAATTTCGATATGTGAAATCAACTATGTATTGCTTGTAAAAATATATTCATAATAATATAATAAAAATAAAAATAAATAATAAAATAAAACAATAAAATAATAATAATAAAATATAATAAAATAAAACAATAAAATAATAATAATAAAATATAATAAAATAAAACAAACAAATAAAATATCACGCGAAGACACTCGTAAGCTAATGTTATACCAATGGCAGCGTTCTTTTCAAATTTCTCGATTGCATTTCAATATTTTAAAGGATTTTTATTTTGTATAGGATAGTTGAAATCGATCTCTAACCGGGTACTGTTTTACATTCTCAAATTGGGTCTCTATCTAGTAACTTTTTCAAAATAAACATGTACAATTCTCTAAAGAGCTATTTTATATATATCCAAATTAAATTCTTTTTATTTGTTTTTATGTTCTTTTTTATCTTTTTATTATCTTTAAAATTTTATAATCTTACTATTTTTTATTTCACAGAGAATAAGACACTTTCTTTTTTTCTTAAATATTCAGCCGAAAAATGCTTATAAAAAAAATTAAATATGACTGACACTTTGCAAAAAAAAAATAAAAATAAAAAAATAAAAAAAAGAGAGATTAAAATCAGATTGAAATCAGACGTATTTGCGATTAGCGAAAAGAAAAATTTCGGATGAATAATACGGGATTTAATACTAGAAATTTATAACTTTGAATTATCCTTGTAATTTATAACTTGAAACCATATGGTAAATTTCAGTTAGCACACCTCATAGTATCTAGTTAATCAGCAACAGATAATTCTGTTTTTCAGTGATAATTTTTAGATATCACAGGTAGGGTACACAAACAATCAAATGTGTTTTTTAATTGGTTTTAATTGAAGAATAAATAGTTTTAAGTTCCTCTCAAAAAAGTCTACTTTTTGCTGAATAACGTTGATTTCATAAGCCAGTTTTTGAATTTCTGACATATGCTATTTCCATATTTTATACGGCTAATGTGTTTCACATTCAGCTTCTTTCTTTCTTTCTTTTTTTTTTTTTGGTTGTTTCATTTGATAATTTGAGAAAATTATGATGCGTGAATGTGTGTTATATATAAAAGAAGTGAAAAAAAACTGACTGAAACGATAGCGACAGGAAGTTAATTAATAATGAGCCTACACTAGTCACGCGAAGACACTCGTAAGCTAATGTTATACCAATGGCAGCGTTCTTTTCAAATTTCTCGATTACATTTCAATATTTTAAAGGATTTTATTTTGTATAGGATAGTTGAAATCGATCTCTAACCGGGTACTGTTTTACATTCTCAAATTGGGTCTCTATCTAGTAACTTTTTCAAAATAAACATGTACAATTCTCTAAAGAGCTATTTTATATATATCCAAATTAAATTCTTTTTATTTGTTTTTATGTTCTTTTTTATCTTTTTATTATCTTTAAAATTTTATAATCTTACTATTTTTTATTTCACAGAGAATAAGACACTTTCTTTTTTTCTTAAATATTCAGCCGAAAAATGCTTATAAAAAAAATTAAATATGACTGACACTTTGCAAAAAAAAAAAAAAAAATAAAATAAAAAAAGAGAGATTAAAATCAGATTGAAATCAGACGTATTTGCGATTAGCGAAAAGAAAAATTTCGGATGAATAATACGGGATTTAATACTAGAAATTTATAACTTTGAATTATCCTTGTAATTTATAACTTAAAACCATATGGTAAATTTCAGTTAGCACACCTCATAGTATCTAGTTAATCAGCAACAGATAATTCTGTTTTTCAGTGATAATTTTTAGATATCACAGGTAGGGTACACAAACAATCAAATGTGTTTTTTAATTGGTTTTAATTGAAGAATAAATAGTTTTAAGTTCCTCTCAAAAAAGTCTACTTTTTGCTGAATAACGTTGATTTCATAAGCCAGTTTTTGAATTTCTGACATATGCTATTTCCATATTTTATACGGCTAATGTGTTTCACATTCAGCTTCTTTCTTTCTTTTTTTTTTTTTTTTTTTGGTTGTTTCATTTGATAATTTGAGAAAATTATGATGCGTGAATGTGTGTTATATATAAAAGAAGTGAAAAAAAACTGACTGAAACGATAGCGACAGGAAGTTAATTAATAATGAGCCTACACTAGTCACGCGAAGACACTCGTAAGCTAATGTTATACCAATGGCAGCGTTCTTTTCAAATTTCTCGATTGCATTTCAATATTTTAAAGGATTTTATTTTGTATAGGATAGTTGAAATCGATCTCTAACCGGGTACTGTTTTACATTCTCAAATTGGGTTGCAGATAGTTTTAAGAGGTCACTTTGATTTTCGGAACCAGTTCCGAAATTGAAAATGCCCTCAAAAAGAAAAAAAAAGAAAGAAAAACGAAATCAAAATCGAAAAAATACAAAAGTACAACGTTAGCCACTGACCTGAGACATCCTATTAAACAAGTCATTTAAAAATATTGAAATGCACACGAGAGATTTTAAGGGAAAACTGCCACTAGTTTAAAATTAGCTTGTGCGATATTTTCGCGTGATTAGCATAGATTTTTAATGCTTCAATAATGAGTCTTTTCTAAAATTTATAATTTTGTTTAATAAGAAAGACATGAAAAAAGTACATGTTTAGTGTGTAGAATGAATAGCCTTGGGCTCACCCTTTCGATGGTATTGTTTGAACGTTACTTAATACATTGTTGACCGGCATTGTTGCCCATTTAGCGTGTTTAATATCTACTACACAAAATATCTAGTTGAATATTCCAACAGTAATTTTCACTTTCTGTAATGACAGACATTTCGTGATTAACTAAAGGAAAGGTATGTATAAAATATATAGTAAATGTTGTAAATAATAATAGTAAGAAGAAAACGCGCTAAATGAGAGACAGGTATACACGTCACCAGTCAACAAAGTGTTAAATGTTAAATAAATTCGTTATGGATATGGATTCGTAGAGAATCAAAAACATTGAGTAGTTATGCATTATAAAATATTATACATAATATACACATATATATAGAGAGTGAGCACAAAATCTCTCCCCGATTACAAAACGTTAACAAGAAAAGAGTATTGAAGATATTAATGTAAAATTTTTACCATGTCATTCTTAAAGATTTTTTTTATCGTAGAAAAATAGCAGTACACGTTTATGAACTTTAAACAGTGAATCAAAAATTAATTTTTAACGAAATGTCTCATCTTTTTTTAGAAATATACCAACGCTACCAGTTTTTTTAAACTTTTCATGCCGCTACTTTATAGTCATGACATCTGAAAGATTGCGCCAGTTACAATGTCTAAACTCATGTTGAAAAGACATGGCGATTTGACTTCATGAATGAACAGAACATATTGCACTTTTTTCTACATAGGAGCTGTTCCGTTAAATATCGACATTTTATTCACTGCTCAAACGTATGACCAGGTAACGGGATTTTTTCGGCGATAAAAAAAATAAAACTTTAGGAACAGGGCTATGCAATAGTAAAATAATTACATTAACATTTTCAACAGTTTTCTCGTGTTAATGTTTTGTAATCAGGGCGAGACTTTGCGCTCGCCCAAAATATTTTACATATTTGGATAACAAAAGTACTATACATATTCATATGATCTTTTTTATACATTTAGTGATAGTAATAGTTCTAAAATCAATAAAATATATCAAACATGTCAAATATTGTTAAATTATATGCCATCCTTACGGTTTATTTAACACTTTCTCCTTTTTTATTTTTATCACACGATTAAGGGATCAGGTACTTGTCAAAAAATACTTTTTTTTTAATAGCTTATATTAAAGTTTGACTCTTTAGTAATTTGAAAAGAAACCCCAATCAGAAACTCCCTTTAGAAGGGAAGTTTAAAATCAGTATATGTCCAAAACAGTTTGAGCTATTTTTATATGATTAAGGGGTAATTTTATCTTGAAAGTCAATTTACTCAAAACAGTGTTTTTGGTCATACCGCACATGGTTTCTAAGAAATGGCTGGGTAGAATTTAATGAAATTTTGACTGGAGGCATATACCTTAAAAATGTAGAAAATAGTCTACTATTATGTGCATCAAGTATGAAATTTAGAAATTATAACTATTTTTATGAAAGAAAAATTAAAGAAATTGAGGGATTTTTTTCCCTTCAAGAATTAATCATTATATTTCTCCAGTATGGGTCATTTTAAAAACGCATTATATCTATATGCAATTAAAAAAATTGGCTCACTGTAAGAATTCAATTATGAAAAAGCCTGAGCGTAAGGCATATAAGGTGAATTCATTTATTTAAAAAGCATTAAATTTCAAATAAATTAAAACACTTTGTATGCACCTAGACTCTTTTTCAGAACGTTAACTTTTAGAATTCATCACTTTTAAAGTTTGTTAAAAATTTCATATCCAAAAGTTAATTAGATGTGGAGTTTGCTATCTATATTAGGGTCATTCGTAATTTGTCAATTTAAAGGGTACATGACCTCTTAAAAATATGAGTGGTAGATATTTAAAAAATATATTTCTTTTCTCTTATTTATAATATGTATTTATCTTAACATCACATTTGCAAACATAATCAATAACAGATAATTTTAAACGACATTTAAAATACATATTAAGAAACGAAACAGAAAAAGAAAAGAAAAGCTTGTTTAATGTTTCAATGGAAGTTTTAAGTTTAAGAAACAAATATATTTTCATGATGGGAAGAAATAGATTAGAAATCGATACATTTCAAAACTAAAATAAAATAAAGTGCTGTAATGTTTTTCTTTTTATACCGCATCAAATGTTCCCATTTCTAACTTAAATACAATATTTACTTTGTTCATTTTCTTGTAAGTTATTTATTTTCGTCTAACATGATTTTCTGATTACATTTTGTCTAATAACGTCATTATATATTTTTTTTACATCAGATAATACATACTCATTTCCGTGAAGCCATTATTTTATGATTCTTATGTTAACGTTGAAAAGGCGGTATTTCTGATAAAAAGACGCATATATCTTTCATCCAATATAAATGATTCCATTTAATGTGTTTTAGATAAAGCACAATAGTACATTTAGAGAAAATTAGATTATTTAACGTATTAGCAAAATAGAAAAATGGATGGAAATAATATATAAACTGAACAAAGATAAATTATTCATCTTGTTTGTACTTTTTTTTAAAGAAATTCATAAAAGTTGTTTCTTGTTGAAAAATGAAATTTGTTTTTGTTTTTTTTATAAATGAATGCAGATTTTTTATTTCGTCAGTCTTGAATCAGGATAAATATGATATTTTAAAAAAATACTGAGGAATCTAAAAAATTTTAGAGGATTTCAAAATTTTTTTACTTATGTGAAAATCGGTGGTAAAATTAACTGTTGTAAACATTTTTTGATACTTGCTTGTTATAAAGGCGTTGGCGCAATTCGGTGTTAAGAAAGTGAGATTTGTTGCCAAATGATATAAACAGTTATGAAAACAAACCTGGTGAACTTTTATGCTTGTTTATATATGTATTTATATACATATACAAATACACACATATATATATGTATAAAAACGTTTTATTTATATATATATTATTAATGTTTTTTATATACAAATTAGTTATGCTTGTACATAAAAATACATAAATCGCTTCTTAATATTAAATAAATTGGATAAATATTGAAATAAATTGTTTGCGTGTATTAAACAGTGAATAGGTTTCCAAGAAATAGTATGTATGAAAATTTTCTTTCTCTTGAAAGCTCACTTTCTCTATCTCGCCAATGCCCCCATAACAGAGAAGAACCCAATTATTTGTTCATATTATTCTACTAGACTAATACAAAACCTAACTTATTACTATATTTACTTATCATTTTTAATAGAAACGCATACGTACAGTTCATAAAAAGGAAATTAATGTCAATTAATGAGTTTTACATAAAGACAATACTTTTCGTGGTAATTAAAATATATCAGATAAGTACTGACACATAAAATGAATGAAAACAGTACCATAAACTACCCACAACAAGAAAGTTTCATATCAATATCGATTCTACCGTGTTGGGATTATTGACACAATTCAACTATATTCGTAACAACTGCACTGTAAAAAAAGACAAATGTTTCCTAATCGTGGAAAATATTATATAACCACGAACGAAAATATACAATAACCGCCTCTGAATTTTCCACGATTCCGAAAAGCGTTCATTTTCTTTAGAAACTTTATAAACCAATATATTTTTGAGATTTACGGACGCATTAAAAAGAAAAAAAAAATATTTTGCAGCCACTGTCTTTCGAAAACGTTTCCGAGAAGTTTTTATACTGTATTAATCATTTTTATCAAACTGAAATATGGGTTTTTTGGTTACTATCAATTCTCAATTAAACATTTTCAGCTACGTAATTGAATTTAAAAATGCAAGGGTAATAAAATAATAGTAACTTTAATATGATAATGCTGTTCATTTATCCTGTTTGTCTGTAAAACATGTTTGTTGAACATGAAAATGTTTACTTGAGAATTGATAGCATCTTAAAAACCTATATTTCAGTTTGAGAAAACTGCTAACGCTCGTATTCACTATCTACCTCAACTCCCGGTTAAATGCGAATACCTCAGTCAGCAGAAATTTCAGAAGCGTGAAATTTTGAAAATACGCGTACTTTTAAGCAATATCAAGACAGCCTTTTCTAAATATTTAAAGGTACTAATTTTACAGTATAATAATAATAATAATTATAATAATAATGTAAGTAAATGAAGTTTTCACACGAATTTAAATTTAAATATTTTAGATTTTTCTATTTACTTTTTTTTGTCCATTTTATTTTTTTTTTCTAAGAACACGCGTAAATTTCTGTGGTCAAAAATGTAATATATAAATCATATAAGGTCATTGTAAATGTCCTGAAAAAGTTTCTATTTAATACTTACACTCGCAGAATCGCAACTCGATTTGTTGTTTTTGCATGACATAAGATTTTTAGATATTGGGCAAACAAAATTAAACTCAACGTCATTCGAAAAGATTTATGCTAAAGACATAATAGAAAATGGTATGATTTGGCAAAATTCAATAAATAATTACATTAAGTGCAGAAGAAAATTTTATTTTAAGTTAAATTTATATTATTTTTCCGTGTATAACTATTTTAAAAACATAAAAGTCTATGGGCTGTTCTGTCATTCATCCATCACTCCCTCGGACAGACGTGTTATGATGTAAAATAGTATCTAGAAAATTAATTTAAATTTCCAAATTACCTCAATATTATATTAGAAAGAAGTTTGACTTGGTCAAAATTTCGTGATTTGTTGCATTAAATATTAAAATGGGTGTATATTTAAGGTGAAGAATGATTTTCCATTTTTGTTTCACTCTTTCATGTACAAAGAAGTTTCACGCCTGTAGAATACGTAAAGAAATCAGTATTTAATGAATATCATGGAAATTAACTTAAATTTTACTTTTTCGAGTTTCATTATGACATTCTAATATTCTTACTATTAATGTTCGTATCAACCCACAGACCGTCAGATTTTCGAAGAAGTTAGATGTCAAATAAAAACCCACTCATATTTTAATATTTTGTATTCGTGTTATCGAAAGAATTTTCTTTTCTATAGACTTGTTTTGAGTTCGAGTTCCATTGTGTCGGAATTCGATCAAAGAAAATTGTTTATCAAGTTTTGGTCATTATTCCGGTTGACTTCAAATAAAATTATCGTGCGTCGTTTGGACAAGCTTGACACTATATTTCTTGTCAATTGATCTCTCCAATGCAAAATAAGACCGTGCACAGCCAATCACCATTCAGCCAATAAGACAGTACACAGCCAATCACCATTCGTTGACTATATGTTGATTACGAATGAATATCTGTCGACTTAAATGAGAGGATTAAAGAACTTTTCTCTAATTTTCTGGTGATCGCATGAATGTTTCGCATGATCACGTAAAAAAGAAATAATAAAGAGAGACTGTCAAATCTTCTGTTTTTCAATACCCTTTTTTTCATACTTAATTGTTGTATTATTTAATCCAATGATTTCTGAATTACATAAAGATAATATTTCTATTAAAAAAAAGTGGCATTCAATAAATCCGGAGGCTTGGCAGCTCTCAAAATATAATATTTTTGATATCAAAATTAGTTTTAAAAAATTTATCACTTCTAGAATGTAAAGAAGTTTCCGTAAAACGTTTTAACCTTCCAGCTATATTCTGTCACATCGTTTGCTATCGCATTACATCAGGTATGTCGTAAAAATGTATGTGCTATATATGTTATCAGTGACTGTGCCCCAAAGAAGTAAAGGATAAGAAATGCAAAAATTGAATTTTATTCTAAGTACCTGAAATTGTTTTTTGATAGGTAAAAACACTAATCATATTATTTTAGTTTAAGTTTTATATTTTCTGTAATATATTTTCATGGAAACCTTACCACTAAAATTGAATATTTGTGCTAACATAAGACATAAACTAAGCAATTGTGTTAGCTCATAATTAAGTATAGAAACTATTGTTTATAGAGTATATCTTGTTGTATTTTCAAAATAACCGTTTAAGTAATTTTCAAATGCCTAATATGATTTAGAAATCTGGATATTAATATTAAGGAAATAATTTTTCTGTACCAATTTTGTGGAAAGAGTTCAACTCCGGTGCTTAAGGAGCAAGGACTGTTTTTTTTTTTTTTTTTTTGGTTGCTTCAAAACAATTATATTAACAACTTTTTGACATGAATAAGAATTCATATTATTATCAACACCACAATAAAAATATTTTAGCGTCTAGCCCCTGTATCTGGAGCTACGGTTCCAGATTCACACTCATGTGATAATGATTACCAATTTTGAGATTAGTATATAGAGAAATAAATTATTCCACCGATGTTTTTTCTTATTTTTTATGAAGAAAACACACGTTTTGTGATCACAGCTTTTTAGATGTTCATATTTATTTTCTTTCTTTGGTTAAATAAACGCAAGCCGATCATACATGCGTTATAGTGATAGTGGTTTTAACGAATATCGTATTTTTAGCGATTTATATACCAAGTTTTTTCTGAATCCAGTGATTTTTTTTGTTGTTTTGTTTTCATGGGCAGTGTGTACCACTTATACATGTGGTACTAATCGCTGCTTTAACGAATTTCATGTATTTTTCTGATTGATACACAATGGAGTTGCTGAATCTAGTGATATGTCTTTTTGGTTTTTTCCATGGCACGGGGCGCTAATACATGCGCTGGAGATCGAGCTGTAACGATGTTCATGCATTTTTTATATTTGCTACAAAATGAGTTTCCTGCATTCAGTGATATATTTTTTGTTTTGGTTTTGGATATACATACGTTAGTGAACACTCCTTTAAAAAAATTCATGAATTTTAAAGATTGCTGCACAATGAAGACTGCATACAGTGATTTTTTTTTGTTTTGTTTTCATTGGCGTGAAACGCCTATTCATACGTTAGTGATCGCTTTATCGTAAACGTTTTTGGTTTCTGATCACAAGAATTCAGAACGGTGTGTTTTTTGCCATTAGAGTGTATATTGCGGTATAGTTTTTGTCATTTAGAGTCTAGATAATTTTAATTTTCACGAAATGAATCTTTACATTTGAAAGATTCTTTTAGAAGTTAATCTTTAAGTTCAATGAGAAAAGAGAGGGGATTTCGTTGAGATTTCTAGTTATTTAGGAAGGTTTTCCTACTTGTAATCAATTTCGATCAAGAAGGGATGTATATTTTTTAGAACTGCTAGCTACAGTGTCACTGCTACTCATTGTAAAAATATACGTTTATCGTTCTTCCGATATTCATTATTGAGCTTCGCTTCGCTTATCTCTTATGCCTATACTCCAGTGGTATATTGTGACTCTACCCCTCATAAACTGTTCGGCCGATGACCATATAATTCAGCACAGTAATAGACGCCCTGGCCTTCAAGTGTTGCGTTATAAAAAGCTGACAAAAATTTATTTCTTGAGGATTAATTTTAGACTATAAGTACCCATATGTTTAAGGTTAGAAGTCATTGGCCGGTCACAGATTTTCTTATTATGTAATCAATCAATCTACATAAAAGTCAATGTTTGAGTGTATTTCTTATACAAAGCTACAAGTTTGAGAGATTTGCTGAAAATTGATATGCATACGTTTCAGTTTATGCATACGTTTCATATTTGTTTTTGTATTCAGTTCTTTCTCTTTTCAAACAAAACTTCATGACATGGTGTCACGCCTGAAAGCGTCAGGAAAATGACGTCATTTTCGTATAATCAATATAGATTTCTGAAAGCGTCAGGAAAATGACATCATTTTCATATAATTAATATAGATTTAATTTAAAAAAAATTTAAATGTAAGTTTACATTTTAAAATACTGTTTCAGTATCAGTGGAGGCTATAAAGTAAAGGCAGTATTTGCAAGGCTATGCTAAATAAAATTTCATTAAATGCTATGCTATTTAAATGCATTTTTCATTTTTTTTCGTATTGCCAAGTAAATTGTGTATTTTCTGTTACATGCACCAAAGAAAACTTTTATTCCTATTTAACGTTTTCCTATGATTGCCTAGAAGTAACATCATTATTTCTGATTGTCGTTTTAACGATTTATGGGCGCAAATACACAGATTCCGTTATAGTGATCGCCGCACTTTAAAGATTTTTATTCCATTTCTTTTATTTTACCTGGATAGTTTCCATGGTTAACACAGGTGGTCTGCTAGTACTATTTAAGTGTAGCAACATGACACAAGTCACAAATAAATTTGAATTTTCGTTTCAAAAATAGCTCGATATTAAACAAAACACGCTATCTTGACAAAGAAATTATAAAAGGCGGATTACAACATTTAAACAAACAATACAAATTTCAATAACAATGAAAGATTCTGATTTGCCTACTGCTGGTCGTAGGTTTAGACACCTTAGAACTTTACTAGAGTTATTGCATATATATATATTATTGCTTTCGATATGTTAATGTATCTCAAAATTAGAAATTATCGTTGTCTGCTTGACAACATCAAGTGAATATTTTCTCGCTCAGTTCAATTTTCTGCAGGGCCCTCAAAGGGCTTCTCTAGTAATCTTTTATAAATGCCCTTATCTTTTCGAAATTAAAATATTTCTTCTTATAATTAAAAATTCTTTGCGACGTTATTAAGAAAAATGCATTGTAGCATAAAAGGGACTAAAGGACTTCATTGTATTGAACCACTGTTCGTAGATGACCAATACTCTATAACGCAACAATATATATTTTTTTCATAATCGCGATATGTTTTATAATTGTCATGAAGGGTTTTTTTCCGGCAATGCAACTTGTTACCATGCAGGCTACAATATGAGAAGCTCGGGGAATGGTCGGGGCAGGGTGACCGTGCAAAGTTTTTAGGATTTTCCTTGTATAACAACGATATTTTGGGTCATTTTCTCTTTAAAACGTCTTCTCTGAAGGCACCCCTACTATAGTAATATGATCTTTTCTGATGCTCCACAAAATCCCAATAAATAAGAAACTGTGGCGGTTAATTCAACTAGCATCCGTCAGGCCTAAATGCCCAAGCATTGAGTCGCATAAACTTAAAAGATAAAATCTTAAAATTAAAAAAAAATATTTTACTTTTATGTTTACTGTTTAATAGTATAAAATTAAATTTGCAATAACAGCTGTTGAATCTTCATTTTAAAATTTTTATTCAGTTGTCAGTTGTTTCAGGTAATGCTCGAATGCTAATCTATCAGCAAGTGCCCCTTTCTTCTAATCCCTACTGTACCAATATGACCATTTTTGATGCTCCACAAAATCCCAAGATATAAAAAATCTGGCGCTTATTTAAATTAAATATGATTTAATAAAATGTAAAAAACAATGTTATTAACCTTCCATAACAGTACAGGAAAGTAAATATCTAATAACATATGTAATGTTTAAATTTGTAATCGTTTTTATGTAGCTACAAAAGACGTTCAAATGGCTACTACCCTTAAAATTTCTGGCGTTTTCCTTTTTCTTCCCAGATGTTTTTCAGCCACTATTTTCACGTTACGGTTAAAACGACAAGTATAAAAAATGTCAAGTTACTATCATCTTAATTTCTCTATTTTGACAACGCTCAGTAGAGAAGAAAATGGTATATTATTATATATTATGTTGTTTATTTTTAAGATGATACATCTAAAACTCCTTATTGTTTGTCGGTACAATCAGTCTGTACATTATATAAGTATTAAAGTAAAAATAGTATTTAAAATAAAAAAACTCGTTTATAAGCATTCAAAGCTTATTTTGAAAATCATGCCTTTTTGCATTGCAGTTCATGTTTTTTTTTTCCAAAAATTCTGTTACAATGCATTAATTTGGCGTGGTCACCGAATCCGATTACGAAACGTTTACTGCATTTTTATATTTGGTAGAAAGTGCAAAAAAGTGAATTTATTTATAAATATATAATTTTTGCTCTGTTTCTTTTTTTAAATAGGGCAATAGGAAAGAAAATTTTAAACATTATTTAAACTATCTTTTTAGGATTTCTAAAATGGTTTCTCAACGTATAAGCGTAAATTAATTATAATTATACCCTTTTATTACACTCAACTTGGTTTTTGTATGTAAAGATGGAATTCTGTAATCGATTTGTAATCCACTTCCTAATACGCTAATTATATAAAAATTACTTTTACATGTTTATTTACGATGGCAGTACAACATTTTAATATTTTTAGAATTTAACTATAAATTAATACATTAATTTTAAATCGTTTTTCCAACTAGCACTACACAGATAAAGCGCCAAATATTCTCTGTAACTCGTGCAACTGTATAAGAGTTGAAACAACAATGGAATTAATTATGCCAATAAATATTTCATTGTTGTAGTTTCGCCATTTCACATATTTTAGCGAGCGTTTATTGCCGCATAATTAAATCCATTGTTGTTTGTACTCGCATACAATAAATTGTACGAGTTACCGAGAATATTCAGACATGTGCCGGTCTAATGGAAAAATGCCTTAAAATTAATGTATTAATTTATAATTACATTCTAAAGATATTAAAACCTTGTTCTGTCTGGAAACACATTTGAGAACGTTTAGATATATATATATATAGAGAGAGAGAGTTGAAAAATTCCTTATTAAGCTTAAAATGTACCATAAAATTTATACTATCAAATGCAAAAGTAAATGTATAAACATAATAAAATTAAAGATATATTATAACGTAACCATAAAAATTTAACCAAAAAACAACAGAAGTAACCAAATAAAAAACTAAATTAACGAGCAAAACAACCTAGGAGACAGTCTGTGCGGCTTGCGACAGACAAATGCAGGGTTAAAACGTTTTTATGCATGCAACGATCACCAATCTTACCTGTCGAGACCATAAAGAACATTAAAAGGAAAACAATAATTAAACAAGTATAAGCTGAATTAAAAAACATTCGACACCTTCAACAGGGAACCACTCACCATCCAGAATCCCCCAACCGTCAATCTCGAATATAGGTCTCAGTTGATTTTGTCCTGAGGAAATGAAACGTCATATTTCTGATCAAATTGATTGGACAAGTCTAACGCAAAGCAGTATCCTACCATCTTATTATTTTTCCTTCCAATGTACCGATATTGGAGGTTATTCTATTTAAACGGATTAAACCGTCTATATATATGTTTTTGAAAATTGGGATACGTACATTTGATCCAAAATGTACCATTTCAGTCGTTGTAAAGTTAATATCCTCTTTTTTATCATATACATTAGTAATAAGCTTTAATTTTTCGATTTTATATATTACGATTATATATATATATATATATATATATATATATATATATATAACATCTATTGTGCTGTCCTCTAAAAAAACCCACACTGAAATGTAAGCTGTAATTATTTAGCCATGTTAAATTTTTATAAATTCTTTATTAGACTTTATATAGAGAAAATTAAAAAAAAATGTTTTTTTTTAGAGGACAGCACAATATATATATATATATATATATATAATTTTAGCATATTAGAAAGTGAGTGAAAATTTATTTGTTTACAAAATCCCATGTTTACATACAAAAACCAGATTGAGTGTAATAAAAGAGCAAAAAAAAAAAGCGTGCGTCATTGAAGTTTAAGGCTCATCATCAGTCAGACAGCAAATTCTCCTCTTTAATATTAAACATATGGGCTTCAAATGCATCAGTATTTTAAATTTTCCAATCGAAAAAATTAAATTTTAACCTTCTTTTTTCTGTATGCTCTTATTTAAAAATTTTTCTTTCTTTTTCATTTGTTAAACTGTTTATAAAATACACAGTTATTTTAGTTTCAAGCATTAAAATATTATTTTCGACTCGTCTGCTTCACTTACATTTTAACAGTTAAAATATTAAATTAAGTATATATTTTAGAAATATTTCGTGAAAGGTAAAAAAAGTTAATTTTACGAGAAGAAATTTTAAAAATACGTATGCCTTCCAAGACCATAGGTTTAAAATTAAAAAGGAGGAATGGCGATCTGACTGATGAGGAGGCTGGAATTTTTTGAAGACCACACTGATCGGTTAGAAATACAAAACAAAATTATTCAATAAAGTAAGAAACATAGAGCTGCATTCTTTATAGATAAAACAAGTGTAGGCGATATTCCTCTAAATACCCAACTTTCATTGTAATTTCGTTACACTTTTCATCTGATGCGTAGTCTTACCACAAAAAAAAATTATATCAAGCCCATGTTAAATAAGCAAAACACAATAAGGATCTTAATAAAAATTGCATATAACAAGGGGGACGGTCAGCCAATAACACGTAGAATTCAAATGGGAAAGAAATGCATGAAATCACTAATTTACTTGCATTGCATTATTAGGCGTCACGGGTGTTTAACCCCTAAAGCACCATATACAATTTAGTGATTGTGTGCTGAATACCAAATATTGGGTTGTTCGGAAGGTTCCTTCCATTTGGGAAAACCAATTCATACCAGAAAATTCTGCCCGTCAATTAATATACATTAGATTTCGGAATTAATGTCCAATAAATGAATGATAGAATTTTCCGGTGCGAATTGGTTAGAACATTGCAATCTGAACTTAAAATGAGCACGTACGCACATAGGTCCTGGTATTGCAAATGGAGAGTTAATGACGTACGCAGGTACGTCGTGGTGCTTAAGAGCGTTTCAGAGGACAAAGAGTGTGTCAATTAAGAAATAATAAAATACGTGCCCCCCCCCTTTTTAGTGGTGAATCCAACTTCATCATCAAACTTGAACAACACAAAGATCTGAAACACCCCAAATTGAATTGTAAGGTTTACTGGCATCAAACAATAAGGTAATGAAGTGCCTCACACCGATGTGACAAGCGATACAACGCGTGATTTAGGCGACAAATTCTAAACTTATAACCAGTTTTTTTAATATTTATTTCCAATCGGTTAACAAAGAAGAAACCGATTTTAATTTTAGAATTTGTTGCTTAAATCACGCGTTGTATCGCTTATCGTCTCGGTATACGGCCTGCCTGAGGGAGTAAAGTTTACAATCTAAGCATCCTTTTAGAATATTTCTTCAAAAAATATCTCATAGTTATATTGCTCCACTGAAGCTAAAAACAATTAATAAATTATAATAAAACAAATTCAGGTTAAATTCAAACTAAATTATATCCTTATTACTGGTCATAAAAATTGCATTTCCAATCCATATTGTTTAATGGCTTGGGTTTATGAAGAAAAGTAAATTTAAATTATAAGGGATGCAAAAGTAAAAACGAAAAACCATTCGCTTTATTATGCATCTGATATTCATTATTTCTTTTGATAAAGTTCCCTTATCTTCCCAAAATTAAAATATTTGTTTTTCAAAAAAAAAAAAAAAATTAAAAATTCTTTGCGGCGTTATCAAGAAAAATGCATTGTAGCATAAAAATGATTAAAAAACTTCATTGTGTTCAACCGAATAATTCGCTTCTCGTAGGGGAAAAAACACTTTACAAATTATCATTGTAGTATAGCCCCCCAATCAATAACAGGCCCTGTTCTACGCAAAAGAACAAATGGGATTGCCCTAGATTTAAACGCTTACAAGGAAACTCAATTGTCTGAATTTTTAACAAAAATAATAAAAAAAATGTACTTGTCTTTACAAATCACAAATAATAGAATTTTATTTCTTTTAAAACTTAAAATAGGAACTCAAGATAATATGTGAAAAAAGAAGAAGAAAAAAAAGAATTCTGTTCTTAAGTCATTAAGAACGTAATTTTTCGTATCTCGAACGTGCTTGTTCAGTCAATATTATAATGCTAGAAGGGAATTGTTAAAGCTTTTATTGGCTTTTTATAATGATTTTTTTTTTTGTTTTTATTTATTATTGAAAACAGAAGTCGGGGAAAAGACCATTTCTTTGTTTCGATTATTTGCTCTGAACTCTGCAGTTTCTTTTTTAGATGCGATTTCACATTTGTTAACTTAAATTCTATATTCTGTACTTGATGTTCTTTTTTGTTTTCTTGACTTATATTTAAAAATCCGAATTAATATACTCGATAAATTATTGTTTTCTAAAAGTACAATGTGTACACTTTATAACAATGTAAAGAACGCTGCTTCAGAATAATTCTTGTAAAACTAAAACATTTCAAGGGAAAATAAAAATACTTAAATTGCCATCACAAGAGTTATTATCTGATAAATAAAATTTTTACGTAATATTTTTAAGATCACTTAACAATGACTACACTGGGTAATATTTTTGAATAAAATTTCTTTAAAGGTATGCGTTCTTTTTTCTTTACGTTCATCTTAAGGAAAAATGAACAATGATATAATATGTAGAAAAAATGCGAATTTCAATAATAAAAATAATGATGATGAAATGGTGACAAGTTTATTCTTTGTATAAGAGAAAAATATTTGCATCAAGTAACATATGAAATTTCAATAGATTGAAAGTTTTTATTATATGATGTGTTTGATGGGTTTTTTTTGTATACAAATACCATATAATAGTTTTAAAAGGTTAAGGACATGCAAAAGATTATTAGTAATATTGAATGCATACTCACATTGTTTGTACCCTTTAACTACAGTGGATTATTATTTTGTTCTTATCGGAAAGAATTTATTATGTACAAAGTCTCATTTCTTTTATTTGGGATTTTTCTGTCGTCCCCAAAAACATTATAGATGACTTTTAGACGAATACCAAAAACGAGTAGCTATTTTTAGAAATGTATAACGATGGTTACAATGACCGGCGCTATGATTTCAAAATTTTTTTTTAGTTTTTACATTACTTTTTAATGAAATTTGTTTGAAAACTGTAGCTCAGTTCGGTGAATTTTTATAACTGTTTAAATTTTATTCAAGCGTTAAATTTTGTTTTAATCTACTTAACAAAATTTACCGCAACAGTGAATATTTATTTGCTACACTAATGTAAAGTAGTGAGTGACAGATGAGTTGCAACAATTAAAAGTTGATTGCCCAAAGCAAATTATAAAAGCGTTTTCTTTCTTTTTAATGTTCCGTACTTAAAAAGTAAAAACAGAACCATCATAAGATCTCTCCTGTGTCTGTCCGTCTGTTTGCCACAGCCCTTTTTCTCGTAAACTATGAGACGTGAAAAGTTCAAACTTAGGAAAGTTGTATAGCATTTCTATCCACATATTTCCCGGTTATTAGTCATTCATAAATATGTTTAGGAAATATTTAGGGGGCTAATTAAGTTACTTGATAAAACAAGTTTTCTTTTTGTATATCGTGTGGGGTATCGTGAGAAAGATGTTTTAATACCTAACTCAAAAATAGGTTTGTTTCAATTTTAGGTATTATATTTTCAGAGATATCGTCGAACATGCACTGCAAAAATACGTCCCACTCCTTACCCTCTATTTCCGAATTTACTGACATTAAAATTATGAAAAAATTAGGGATAGTAAGAGTTTATTTAAACCTTGCAGGGAAACTGTAGCAATTTTTCTAGGTAACATAGTTTTTGAGAAAAACGTATTTTTTCGTTCCACACATACTTTACTTTTCGAGCGGTCAGCGGGGATGTTGACGGGCGCTCGAAGTATATATCAACGCAGAGTCATCCAAGGATATTTATAATGATTTTCGAAAAAACTGTCGGTAATTAGCCGAGATATTAATTAAGTTAATTGAAAAAAAATATTTTTATAATTCGTGTAGTATATTGTTCGAAAGATCTCGTAACATCGAACTCAAAAATATATTTGTTTTAATTTTAGGTATTATATTTTCCGAGATATCGTTTAAAGTATACTGGAAAAATATGCCCCCCCCCCCTCCTATTTCCCAATCTATTGAAATTAAAATTAGGAAAAAAATAGGGGTAATAGGAGTTCATTAATTAATAAATTTAATGTACGGACCCCTTTTAGCGCGAGTTATACTCGCACTTGACCGATTTATTTTGTACATTAATCTGTCGTAATTGGCCTCATTACTATAATGTCCTTTAAATTAGATGTGAATACCACAAATTGTTTTATGCAACATTTTCCGGCCAAATAGCATTAGCTCAAATACGCCATTTGGCCATGAACCCTATTGTGGAAAATTAAACATAAGATGAGATTATCCATAAAGTACGGCACTTTGGCGTTGCTCTGAAATCTGTCAACAACAACAAAAAAAAACAGATATCAGCTTAAATTTTAAACTTTATTTTTCTATAATGTTAAAAATGCAATTTGTAGTAAATTTGAGTTATAAAGCGAAAATATTTGATACATACCTGTACCATTCAAATATACGGTGTGTAGCATAAAAGAATGGTCAAAATTTATGGAATAATAGCACAAGTGTAGATAAACAAGTTTTGTACAGAAAACGAAGGGCGCAATCTACATATCAAGTCAAATAAACAGGGTATTTTACTCTTTGTTGTTCATAACCTTAATACCTTATTTACTCCCGTGTAATTACCACTGTTTTTAAAAATTTTAGGACTAAAAAGTTACTTACGCATCAAACCCGGAATATTTTCAACAACTATTTGAAACCATTGGGGCTTTAATTAAATCACTGAACGCAACGCGTAGATATTGAGATGTAAACAGATAATAGACAATATAAGTGAAATAAATACGATTAGTTTTATTTGAGATGTAGGTGTATATTATCAGTAAATATACGGTAATAATTTCTGCTACCGATACATATTTTAAAACAAAGTTTCTAATGAGATAAAAGTATTCATTGAGGAAATGTTAATTTTACGGCATTTTAATAAGAGGACGAATGTATATGTGAATAAATGCGGTAATTTAGGTTCAAAGGGAAAAAAGTTGAATGAGGATTTGTACGATTTTTTTCCCTATTTCCCGCATTATAAACGAATGCATATATGAGTTAGTTACGATCATAAGTAAGTAACTCTAATATATTTTACTAGTACATAGATTTTACTAGTAACAGTAAGGATGGCATAAGTTTACCCATCGTTAGTCGCATCATTTCGAATAACGCAATTGCTCGCGTCTGAGCGTATCTTTTGCACTTCCCTCTCCCTACTGTCAGCAGTGCACGTAATGAAAATAGTTGGAAAAACTTTCTTCAAGTGAAATGCATTATAATTTATATTTAAAGAAAGGAAAGAGAGAAAAAACAATTATACCTTAAAGTCATTTCTTAATTAAATATACGCTTTTCAAGCCTAGCGTGAGCGAAATGCTCATATCGCAACCAATCGGTTAAAGGTGATAATGCTCATCAAAACAAATATTTTTTGTACAGGAAAAATAAGGTCGCATTCCTCTTATTCTGCCAAATATACAGGGCAGCCCACTCCAAATGAAGACGATTTATCTTGCTTAAGCAATTAACAGTTTTACCCGCATACAGTATAGGGAAGAAGAGTTATCTTCACTTTATTTAGTTACAGACAATTTTCGATTAAATAGAGCGAATATTTTACTTTGGAAAAAGTTATGTTTTGCCCATATTTTTAATTTATTATGTCAAAAAATTTGTTAAGAGGTCAACTTTAACGACTTTAACGATAATAAACATGTTTTAGTGAACATATTAACATTCAAACTTTACTTTGTGTAAATTGTGATGCTGGTACTGTACTCTAATTCGGTAAATTACATGGCATGAACTATCAACTATATTTGGAATTAGGGAGCGTTTAGTACAGTGTTATTTGAGATGTGGACGGTATCTGTTTCCTAGAATTCTCATGATTTCGGCCAGCTGTTATGACATCTCTTTTAAATTTTGTTAAAAATGCTTGTACGAAAATAAAAATAATTTCAACTTTTTTGCTAATAAAATAAACATGTAAAATACCATCATTGGGGGCTCGTGACAGGTTTCATTTGTAGGCAATAAATGCATTTGGCAAAAATATTATTTTCTTACCGCTATTTTTTAAAAGAAATCTTTGACTTATGTATTGACAGAAAGTTTTGCCATTAAACAAAGAAAGGGTTTATTTTAGAAAATTAATATTAAGAAATGAAGAAATTTTTCCGCCATGCATTGAGTGCCCTAATAAGAGTAAGCCACGAGCCGCCACTGAATACCATAATTTCTTACAACTTGTATTCTAAAAATGTACTACACTATCCGTTAACCCTGCTCGTCTAATTATTAGTCGTTATTTCAGTGCTAGATTGAAGCAAAATATGGATATTGTAACCTTATAGTAGTTATATAAGTTGCTGTAACCTTACTGTTAGAAATTACTGGACGAGATAAAAATATTTTCAAAACGAATGCGGTTCAATAATTTACAAATTTAACATTACAACAAATTTTATGTTAAAAACAAGCTTTACACACATTATGAAATAAAAATTCTTAAACAATATATATTGTAACCTATAAACGTTTAACAGAAATCGATATCTAGAAGCTTCTAATTGTAAATCTATCATTTCAGCTCATTCCGCCAAGAAGGTTTTGAGTTATATTTAAGAAACTATGCGCATTGCAGTTTATTTTACAAGTATTAAAAATGAATGTATTATTAGAAGTTCAAAAGTTTACATGTGCATAATTCCTAAACTAATTCACCCAATGACTTCACCCGTCTCACAGAGTAAAAATTTCCAAAGAATCCAAATGTGATGTCAAAATTAGGTGTTCGTATTGAAAATTTCAATATCTATTACAATTTGAATATAGAGACGGTCCTCTAAGCTTAAACATAAATTGGAAGGAGATGTAATTCCTAATTGAATGGTTGTTTTCATTTTCTTCTGCTGCGATAATGTGGTGATTAAAATGCATATATTTTTTTTGTTGTTGTTTTTTTTTTAAAGGTAGATTTCGTAAGAAATACTACCTATTACATTCTCTCCTAAGTTGGAATTTTTGAAAAAAATTTGCAGATTTACGCCGATCATGACTCCCAGAAGCCAAAACCACCCCCAGTTAAAAACTTTATCTATCTATCTATCTATCTATCTATGTCACTTTTTTATGGACACGATAACTGCAACAATTCTGCACAAATCTCTTCCAAACTGATACATAAAATCAAGGGGCATAAAATCTCGGTCAAGTTCGTTAAAGGGCAAAATTGAACCAGGGGGGGGGAAATGGGGGGGCTTTTGTGAAAACAGAAAAACCCCATAATTTTTTAATTATGATACGTATCGAATCCGTTTAAAGTTATTATTACTTCTAGGATAATGGCCAAAAATTTATATATGACAGATTTTTGATATCATTAAAAATGCCCCCCAGGGGGGGGGGAATAAGAGTTTCAGAAGAAAAAAATTCATAACTTCGTCAATTCCCAAGATATCAAATCTGCTTAAATTTATTATAAATCTTCTTAATATTATCTACAATTTTTATACTGACGAGTTTTTTATAGAACCAACTTTTACGGTAAAAAAAAATATAAACAAAAAAATCCCTGCTGGCTCCGCCTACAGTCAGAGGTATATTTTGAAGTGGGTGGTCCCAACTGCCACATCATGGCAAATTGGTCTTTATTCTGCAATTCCCAATAAATCTGCGCCTTCGAAATCTACCTGTGCCGGTAGGCCGAGCCGTCAGGGATTTTTTTTAAATCTGAGAGTACACCGAAATGTGTAAATGTATTTTGTACTAAAAACAAAACGTACTGCAGTATTTTAAATATTTGAATATTTTGTTTGATAAATTACCAATAATAAGACATTTATTTGTATAGTAAAATACGTCTCGAATTAGTGAGGTTAGTCCTTAGTCTTTTTTTTATTTATGTGGTTCGCTTATTAAAGGATCGATACATACTTTTTTTTTGTTCTACAATATAAGAAAAGATTTTTATACGATTTTTGCTATTTTCCTTACGAAAAAAACTCGCTCAAACATTGATACAATTCTTGATCACGCAATATCTAATTCTCTTATTCTATAATTCGTAGGGCATCAAAAAGGTAGGTACCTACTCTAGTAAAACATACAATCGTATGTAACAAACTACTGTATTTTACAAACATTTGCACGAATCTGTATCACGCAACGTAAGTAAACGAATCTGAAGTAACTAAAATATTAATTAGATGTTTTAGAAAATTATCTCGCAAATTCTTCAACAATTGCATTTCCTCGGACATACATTCAGAATATATGCGTGATTTTTCAGATTAGTTTTTTGTTTTTATTTTAATGTTATGAGATTTTATATATTTTTTTTTTCTTATAATTATTCATTGAAGATTATGTTGAGAAATCAAATTAACAATTTTATTTCATTTACTGTCTGTGATAAGATTATCAGTTTCCATTTAAAGTTGTTTCAACGAGACTTTCTTTTTAAAATTCCCATATTTTACATTAATGGTTTTCATAGTTGTTTAGCCCTTTGCACTCTTTGGCGAGTGAGGCTCAAGAACGATTTTCGCTAACAGTATTTCAGAACAGAAACTTTATTACATATTTCTAGAACATTTGCAATAGAAATACAAAAATGTTTATTTAAATATAATCTAATGCAAAAATGTTTGTTTAAAAATAGTCGTAGCTAAAAGGAGATAGCCATTTTCAGACAATAATCTTCAAAGAGCGTAAAGATTCTATAACAGTTATAATGTGCTTTCTTTTATGTATTTTTTTAAACTTTTCCCAGCTATTGACATCATTTACGCCTGTCTATTATTTATTTTATTCAAAGCTATCAAAAATTGTCAGAAATTATGTTTGATGAGCTAAACTGCTAAAGTATAGGAATGTACAACACTATCTCGACACTTTTGTTCAAACTAACAGCTAGCACAACACACCCAATAACAATGACTATTTCGTAAGTGACAAAGATTTTTCCCTCTGATTTGAAAACTAGAGACGTTTTTAGAACTTGGTGAAGGACTGTCATTAGATTAAGAAGGACGTTAATTGAATATGAATGTTTAAACTTCCATATTAATACAAGAAAAAATTGTAAACGTGTGGAAAAGCTAAAAAGAAAATAAAATAAAAATCAGATTATTTGACATGTGATATAATGATATTTTGTATTAGATTAAGTATACACCTTCTGATGATTTATTGAAATCAAAGATTCCAACTGATTCCGAACCGGAAACCGAAAACTGGATGTTTCTGATGAAAGGAAAGAAAACTTATCCGAAACACGTTTATTTTAATAAAACAAATAGGAAAATAGATAAAATATTTTACTTTAATTGAATGGGAATTAAAACCGGAACAAAAAATATTTTCGTTCGATGTCCTTATTAAGATGATTATGTTCGAAGCAAACGGGGATCTTGTAGTTACAATACAAAAAAACTAAAAACGAAATCTTATATGCATAAGTATCTAAACTATATATCACTTTAAGAATACTATATTTTTTCTTAAAAAATGACTGCAAGCAATAAAAGCTTTTGTGGAAACTTTAAGCTGTTTGCAATTACCGATGTGTATATTTGTTTATATCGAATGTATTTACATTATATTATTTATTTTTATATTCCACTTACTTTTTGCTGTTTTTGAAACGAATATTCATATTTGTATGAATAAATACATCACTTAGTAAAATGTAATACACTCATGTATCAATGATTTTGAATATACAGTATCCCCCCACTCAGTCACAAAGTAACTTCTTAAACTCTAGTATAAATTAATTTGTAAAATTTACAATGCTTCTCAATAACGCATATCAATTTCGTAATGTTTGAAGTAGTATAATATAATATATTCAAATAATTTTCACACATTGGCCATAATGTATACGAATTCTTGAATGTCCTTGTAAAAGTTCTCTAAGTGTTACACACTCCATGTTCAATAGGGAACAGGATATACTAAATTCAAGAACATTTTTCAATTTCAAGGCAACCAAATTATATTTGCGAAAGTTAGAGTACAAACTGACGGACAAACAGCTGGAGTAAACGGAGTGACAAACAATTAAAATTATATTGGAAAGTGTTAAAAAGATAATTTTTTAATTCTTAATTGCAAAATTCTTCTAAAAATCACGGTTCCAAATATTTTTCATTATAAGGTAAAGCTAGGATAGTCTGCGCACAATTCAAAAGAATAGCAATAAAAAATCTAAATATCAATTTTTTGCTAAACTATTCATGAATAACATTTACTTCATTTGTTTTTTATGCATTTCCATTGCTATTTTGTTGTTATCTTGCAATTTAATAGAACAATTGTAATAAAACCAAGAAAGTTATTTTGCGCAATCTCTCCTTATAGGGTTGGTGTGATTGCGCACATGGGTAGGAGAGATTGTTACTTATAATAACTACAATTAAATTGTTAACAGTAATAATTACACTTAAATGACATTGCTGTAAGGTTTTTGTGAACAAATATTATTGTATTAGGAGTGAATATTTCAACCAAATGATTAAAGAATCAGAAAAAGGAAATAATTTTAAAAACGATTAAAAAATTTTAATTAAAGGAAAAAAAATTAAAGAATCAGAAAAAGCAAGTCCAGATAAGATTAAAAAATAAAATAATGTTACTTAATAACGCATTTATCTTAAAATTAGTCCATTTTCATTTTTCATTTTTTTATGCAAATTTACCATTAAGCTGCGTAATCTCTCCTACCATAGAAACGAATGGGAACACTGCGCCATCTCTCCTAAGTAGCAAATGCGCAAACTTTCCAATTTCGGTAGGAAAGATTGCGCGGCCTTTTATTTAAACATGACCTCTTCTAAAACGAACCGTTGATGTTCACATTGTTAGTCTAGATTAGTAGCTTATGAGAAATCGTTTAAGTTTAAAATATTTTGTACTACTGACATTGTATAGAAATTCTTATGAAGAGCTATGAAAATTCAAGCACTTACTTTGGGAAAACAAAACAAAATAGCAATTCTTTATCTTAAACACTCAAAGCAATCAACGTGCACTTTCAAGTAGACACTCCACTACTGTTGTTGTAAAACTACCTGGAGTCGCTGCACGCTCACTCTACTCCTTCCCCTCAAACCTCTATGTGCGCAATCTCTCCAACTGCGTCATCTCTCCTGGCTTTACCTTATATATTTATTATATTATATTAAATATATATTATTATATTATTATTATATTATTATTATATTAATTATTATTATTATATTAAATATATATTTCATCAGAAGTGACACATTGAAAAAGACTAATGTATCACCAATGATCGAATATGAATATTAAAATAATTCTGGGACAAATTTAAAAACAAATGCTAATCGATAAATTTCGAATATCTTATACAGTCGGAATGATAGCAATAAAAATGATTTTATTTATTTACTTATTTTTTTGTTAGTGATTTGGATCAATTTGTTGGAATTAAAACGTTGGAATGCACGAATTTCGACGCAGTAAGGATTTACTGGTAGTTGCTGGTAAATTCGCATCACATTTATTTTAAACAATGGACGCACACACAACTATATACATATATGTACACGTAGACATTTCACACCACAGATTCACAGAAACTATACTTTAAAAACACCAAGGACAGGTGGATTACATTTTTACCTGTCGTAAGATGCGACCGTCTCTCCCACAAGATAAATCGTAATAAACTATGGTAGAGGGGGTGAGAGGCTTAAAAGACAATCCGCGCAGAACTAGCATTCATGCAAAGTGTAGAAAACGACAAAAGTGAATGCGCGTTAAAGGTTTTTTTTAAAAAACAATTTATATTTCACTTTATTCTTTTTCATTTTAAAAGTTATTCTTATTAAAATTTAGTTGCGCATTAGTCATGCTGATAAATTTCTTTCTACATCATTGCTAACGATTGTTTAGTCATTCGGATACTCTAGACCGTTTTGGACCACTATATTCGAATACTATTAGAAAAAGAAGAAATTGTCGCGTTTATTAAATTATCTGAAGAAATTTTCAGAAACAGAACAAAAAAATTTTTCTGGCAAACTTTTTTTTTATTGCTTTTATCGTTAGTTTTTTAAAAGTGTTCCTAGATGAAATGAGTATTAAAACAGAAACTTCTCGTACGTTTATGGATAGTTTTTACAAACCCTATGTAACAAGTTTTATCTCTACATTTTAAACGTACTAAAAAATAAAAATTTCCCCTTTAATGTAATTGCCATGTAAAAACATTTTTAAAAGCCGGAAAATAACAATAAAACAAGATTTTATCTACGACATTATCAGAAAGGAAAATTTTTGAAATATTGGCAAGAATTCTTCCAAAAATATAAATTAAGATTTTTATCACTTTTGAATTCTTGCCTTTTTTTCCTCTCCCATGAGCAATTAACAAGTGCAATTATTTTTCAATATGTAGAAGTAAACGACCGCAAAAACTCATCATTAAATTAGCCCTAGCACCATAGTGGGAGCGATGCCAAAATACTCACCAAAAGATGCAATCTACGT
This sequence comes from Maratus michaelseni, assembly GCA_963931845.1. Taxonomy (NCBI): domain Eukaryota; kingdom Metazoa; phylum Arthropoda; class Arachnida; order Araneae; family Salticidae; genus Maratus; species Maratus michaelseni. Next base: position 282,039,518 of record OZ007594.1, on the reverse strand, counting down.
GATGATCGGACGCATCAACGCATTTTAATGGAACCACTAAATATAAGTCTTCTTTTTTATTTTTTTCTAAATATGAATCTAATTCTCCCATCTCATCAGAAATTCCTCCCATTATAACTTGAAATATTTTAGATAACGTCGTCCCGTCTCCCAAATGTAATCCACTACCCGAGCTCTTCTAGAAAATGTAAAATAAAGGGAGAAATTTATTTAAAATCATATTAATTCAAGGAAGAAAAGCTGAAATGAAAAAAAATTGCCAGTCAGAAAAAAAATGAATTAGGACATTTTTCTATCATCCCGATTCTTAATGGCCCCTAACAACAAAGAGGATGGAAATTAAAATGAGGGGTTGAAAAGGGGGAGGGATGAGTAGAAATTGATTGAAAAAAAAAAGTCCAACCTATTTGGCATTTTGACAGAGAAATTCTTACGACTGCAGATAACAGCTCAGAGGTGTTTCCTCAATAGCGGTTTCTATTAATTAAAAGTCATATAAAGTGTCCTCTGAGATAAGGCAAAGAAGTTTGTATAACAAAGAAGAAAATAATTGAAAATAGGGACATAGACATAATTAAGAAGCATTAGAAGAAGTTTTAACGGAGAAAATACCATTTCTATTCCAACTAAAGACGTGTATTTTAAGTTTTCAGATAGAGATGAAAAACTCTTAGAAATAGTTTTGATTTATTTTTTTTACTGAAAATAACTGAAAACATTATTATAAGTTGAAATAAGAGACATTATACGAATTAAAAGAAATTTTTTAAAGAGAATACTTCCTGATTTTGAAACATCAGTCACTGGAAGGTGTTCTCTTAAAAAGAAAAATATTTTTTCCCAAAGATTTAGGAATGTTTACATGTGTTCAACAGCTGTGTTCAATTTTTCTTTAAAAAAGCGGACATGAGTATAAATTTATTGAAAAAAAAGTGCAACCTATTTGGCATTTTGACAAATAAATTCTTACTACTGCAGATGACAGCTCAGAGGTGTTTCCTCAATAGAGGTTTCTATTAATTAGAAATCTTATTAATTGCCCTCTATGATACGGCAAATAGGTTTGTATAACAAAGAGAAAAATATTTAAATAAAAAAATAGATATGATTGAGATACATTATATAAGAAGTTTTAAAAAGACAATTATAATTTATTTTTTAAATAATGAAGATTATTTTTCTAAATTTCATAGAAATATTCCAAATTTGAAGATAAAGATGGAAATCCTTTAAAAAAATCTCATTTTTTTATAAAGTAACTGGAAACAAATTATTAACGGAATCGTAATTCGGTAGTTACATTATTTGAGAAGATCTCTCAAGAAAATAATTACTGATTTTGAAATATCAGTTATTGGAAGGGAATTTTCTGGTAGGAAAATTTAATCTTTATCCCAAAGATTTAAATGTGATTTTACATGTGTTCAGCAGTAATGTTTAACATTTAAAAAAGTATAACACCAGACAAAAACTAATTATAATAAGTTCAAATTTCTCGCAGACAAATTCTTATGACTGGAGATACATTGCAGAGTTGTTTTGGAATAGAGGTTTCAGTTAATTAAAAGTCATATAAAGTGTCCTCTGATACAAGTAAAAGAAGCTTGTATAACACAGAAATTAATCGAAAATAGCAACGTACGCATAATTAAGATACATTAGAAGAAGTTTTATCGAGAAAATTACTATTTGAAATTCTAAGATACAGATGAAAAAACTTTAGAAATATCTTTAATTATTTTTTTTTTCTAATAAAGAAATAAAATCAAAAATGGAATGCAATTACAATTTTATACAGTAGTTAAACCAGTTAGAATAACTTTTCTGAGAAAAATATTTCTTACTCATTAGTGAGCCGCGTTTGCATAAATTTTAAAGTAATATTTAACTCTTTAACAGAAATTTTCTTCCGAAAACTCTCTAATTGGTTCATTTTTGTAAAAAAGAAAATGGGATAAAGAAAAGAATAGACTCACATATATAGACATAATTATCAGTTTATCCAGAAAAATAATATCTTTAATACAAAGAAAGAAAATCATTTATGTAATAGTACGTTTATATAATACAACTAGACGTACACTTTGTAACGTTCCTTGGAAAACATTTTTGATTGTAAAATTTTGGAAGCACATAATTTTTTACATAACGACAACATACTGATCTCAATAAAATTTGTTTTGAATTACAATGTAAAGATATACCTAATTTTAAAACATTAGTACTCAAGGGTCTTTAAGTCTTTTCTCACTGGGTCCTCTTTTGTGAAAATTGTGAATGATTTTTTATACTTCTGAAAAATCTAATTATAATTTTGTGAATCTGAAATTAACGTCATATTCAGGTTCCTGTTTAGATAATTGAATTTTAACAAGGTCCTGTTTTAGTGAACAAGTGTATATATAAATGCATTAAATTTAAACATATAAATTAATATGTATACGTATTTATTATTATTAAATATACGTATTAGCTTTTGATTTCAAGTTAGGTATTCCATATAATCATTAATTAAATGCCATTTTTTAACTTATAAATTTGGTCAGATTTAGTAAAAAAACTTGTTCGTTGTATTTTGATTTCAAATGTATTATATATATATATATATATATATGTGTGTGTGTGTGTGTGTGTGTGTTACATTATTAAATCTTCCTTCGCGATGTTTCTCTGTTTTATGCTAAATTACCACCAGTTTCACTAATTCCTTATTCCTTAATAATATCTATCGTTAATTCTATTAAATTCCCCTTAAATTCATTATTATTTTGCCAGATTTGCTGAAATATAAAGCTTTTAGTTATTCCTAAATTATATCATGATTTCTGATAATTTATGTGAATTCGAATGTTTTTTCGAAAGCCATTTTTTTTCTTTTCCTCTTTCCGAGTTTTTTTCGCGCCTTGGGTTCCTTTAACTATAAAATCCGTCCGCTTAGAATGTGTTAGAACTCTTTACTTTATCATTATCATTAGTCATGAGCATGACATAGATTGAACGCGTATTCCGTATTCTCACACTGGCTAGAGCGCGCGTTACGTCATGATTTGGTATCTTTCCGCTTATTCACAAAAAGTAGTTGCAATCAATCTTCAATCAGATTTTGGCCAAATTTTCAATTGTAAACAGTTCCTTGGCTGTGCGTTTGACTTACCATGTATTCCAAATTATTTAAACTAATACGTTGATGGAGAGTTATGTTATATATTTTTTAAGAACAGCTGGTAACAACTAACTACTTAGAGTTGGTACTGCCCCTTTAATCATGTGTGGACTGCTTCCTCGAGGATGATTTAATAAAAGAATAGAATTATTCATCGCCTTGCTTTTGTTTCATCTTGGAGAAACACCCAATGCTTTGTTTATTGCCTTGTCCCGCCACGATACGGCTGTATTAATAGTATTACACTACTGAATAGTATTATACGACTGATATAATGCTGCTTCCATCGAATCTCAATATTCCATCTCATCGGCTTCAGCGTATTCCAACATATATATATATATATATATATATATATATATATATGTGTGTGTGTGTGTGTGTGTGTGTGCATATATATATATATATATATATATATAACAAGATAATAGTTTCTTAGGTAATTCCGTCTGTTTTGATCCTATTTTAAGACACGGAATTTTGTGAAAGATCCTGTTTTAAAATTTAAAAAATATATGAATTGTCCTCTTTTAAGATGAAAACAATTGTGAAGTGTCCTTTAAGTGACTCATACTTTATCGCAACAGAACTCTGGTAACGGAGGAGCTGTTCAGAAATGCTAATTAATGCGAATTAAAAGTGGTTGTTTTATATCTTTAAAATCTGTCTTGCAACATTTTAAAGAAGAGAAATGAAAAAAATAACTGGTTGGAAAAAAAAATCCAGCCTAAATGGAATTTGGTAGAGATGTTTCTCGACCAAAGAACAAAATAACCAAGAATGTATTATTACGTATATAAGTATAATCCTCGAGAGTATCAATCATTACTTGATGTTTTGAAAATGCATTCTATTTGTAGAATTATATTAATTTAAACAAACCTTGTATTGCTGTGAAACCTACAGCATAGTGAACGGATATATCAGGTCGCGGCGGTGAGAAGGTTAACAGGAACCCGTTACTAACAACACTTTCTAGTGTTAAATAATATTTCTAAACCAAATCGTTTAAAGTAATATCTGAAATTTTAAGTTGAAAAAAGTATTAAAAACCCCTTTGATTAATACATTTTAGTAACATCCGAAATTTTATGAAGAGTATGAAAACATTTTTGCTTTTTAGGGAATTTTACATAAAAGTAAACTGAAAATTCAAAAATAATTGAAAGGCATCATAGTTGTGAGAGGAATTTTCATTTAAAAGAACAGTATTTCTGAAAAAGAAAAAAGGATGTTTATATTAATTCGGAAGAAGCCTTTGAAATTTTTATATTATGATTAAAAATGTTTAAAATCATCATTTCAAAAAGGCATAAATATTTTAAGTAGAAGTCTACGCTATTTCAGATTTTCATTTACAGTAAAAATAATAAACAGAAAGAGCTCATTGAAACGCTTTTTACCAGAGAAGGCTTCTTTTAAATAAATACATTTTTAATTCAAATTATTGAAAAGTATTTATAAGAATTTAAGCTAAACATTTTCTTTTTAGTTTCAATTTTAATGCTTTTTAAAAATCATTCTCAGCCGGTCTTTCTGGATGTGAACGAAATCTTCTGAACAAAGTAGAATTTAAAAAAGTTATTACATTTTATTTTTTATGCTCTGTGAATTAACTGTTAAAGGAGGTTAACTAAATGCAATATTTAAATTGTTATTCATAAACATGTAAATTTGTAACTATGATGATGTATTAGTAGATTTTAAAAAATGTAGATGTTTGGTTAGTGGAATGTGCTTAAAATGGAAATTTATAATCTTTTTATTTTAACTCAACTTATTCAGTACAAAAGTATTATTTCAACAGCAAAAATTTCATTAATATCATAAAATTCAGAATTCAATCTTTTCAACAAGAAACTAAAGTATATCAAATAGTGATTAAAGAAATGAATTCTTATCTACGTGTAAATAGAAAAACAAAATAGGATCCAAGGTAATGAATTCTTATGTACGTGTAAAAAGAAAAACAAAATAGGATCCAATGTAAGCTTATGCCTATTAAAAATAATTATTTATTTTTAAACAATATAAGAGTGTGCATCATGTTAAATGGATACTTTTTAAAATTTATTTATATTATATTGTATTAAATGTTTTCATTTAAACCTTTCAGTGAGATCCGCGAGAAAATTTTAATTCAACTTATTCAGTACAAAAATATTTTTTACACAGCAAAAATTTCATTAATATCATAAAATTCAGAATTCAATCGTTTCAACAAGAAACTAAAGTATATCAAATAGCGATTCAAAGAAATGAATTCTTATGTACGTGTAAATAGAAAAACAAAATATAATCCAAGGTAATGAATTCTTATGTACGTGTAAATAGAAAAACAAAATAGGATCCAAGGTAATGAATTCTTATGTACGTGTAAATAGAAAAACAAAATAGGATCCAAGGTAATGAATTCTTATGTACGTGCAAATAGTAAAACAAAATAGGATCCAATGTAAGCTTATGCCTATTAAAAATAATAATTTATTTTTAAACAATATAAGAGTGTGCATCATAATAAATGGATACTTTTTAAAATTTATTTATATTATATTGTATTAAATGTTTTCATTTAAACCTTTCCGTGAGATGCGCTAGAAAATTTTGTGCGAAAGGGATATTTCTGAAATCGTTTTCAAATATGGCACCAAAACCGTCTGAAGTTTTTTGGTATTCCTCAACTGATTTTTTTTTTCGGATTAAAAGCAGTTTCTTTGGTTTCCAATGCAAGTTTGCGCATCTTTGATAAAATTTGCTTCGTACGAACGCTGTGACAAATAGATATATTAATTTCACGTTTTCCTGCAATAATGTAATAAGTATGGTTACGCTGAGTTATTTTTTTATTTTACATAGTCAGACAAAAAATATTTATTTGAAGTTTTACTACTATCGCTTCAAAGCTGGAAAAGTGGTAAGATATTCAATATACATCTGAAGACAATTCAGAAGAGTCAAGTGAAGATAAAAATGTTTATATTAGTAAAGACAAAACTACAAAATGGCCGTAAAATAGAATTTGCAAAGAGCTCAAAAGCGAAAAAGTTATGCATTGTGAAAATTATTTCAAGCATACAAAAATTTGATAAAAGTATAGAAAATGAAATTGGATCCTTTTTTGAAAATAAGATATCTTTTTTCTAAATAATGAATTTTCTTATTTTTGTCTTCTTCATTAAATCTTACTTGATATATTTTTGCTTGAAGTAATCTTTTTGTTTCATCATTAATAAATCGTACTTTTAAACATATGTTTTTAGATTTTTTTCTCTTTGTAAATGTTATTAAAATTTAATTTTCTATATTAACATATGTAATTGCTTTTCTAATTTAATTGTTTTATTACTATATTGAAGAATCTTGCGTTTGTTCTGGCGTAACTAAACAAACACTTGTGTCCATAAAAGTACAATGCACGTCCGCTTGAGCGAAATCATATTGAGTGGCCGCTGACGGTTAATAATGAATATATCCATTTATATAAAAAAAATTCAAGCATTTTAACAATAAACTAAAATATATGTATTTTTGATTGACAAAACATCCATTTTATGTAATGCATAAACAGAAAAATTAAAGGATTCGAAACAAGTGCTTGCTTATTAAAAAATATTTTTTCTTTATAAACAATCCAGAAGTATGTTAAATATTATGTGAATGAAGTATTTTTAATTAATAACTTCTTATATTTAATTTATCTTATTTTGTGTATAAATATAATTTTATTTTAACTATAAATATTTTCAGAAAAAAAAAAACAGAATATATAATAAACAGGATTTTTTTTTCTCATCAATATTCAAGTAGTTTTAACCAAAAAAAGAACTAAAATATATGGAAGAGCGATTGAAATAAATCGATTTTTAATACGGCATAAATAGAAAAAAGAAATAAAAAGGATTCGAAGCAAACGCATGGTTATTAAAAAATTTTGAACAAAATTCTGCTAAAAAGAAAATTTCGAACTTCATTTTCTTTCGATATTCTTCGACTTTCGATCTAAAGTAGAAAACTACATTTTTACCCTTCGTTTTAGAACAGAATAGGGAAAACGAAAAAATCTTATTGGTTTATCGATTACCAACTCTGTCTCATTTTCATCGATAAAATAAAGGGACCGAGTGAAATAGTGATAAATAAATAAAAGAACAGGAAAAAGAGGTCCTTAACGTGGCCATGTTTTACGTTGTGTCGCTGATAGTCCAAAGAGGGGATCCATTTTTTTAGTTCGGTATTTTTTGTTGTTTCTTTTATTCTAGAGATCATTAGTAAATGTATACCGTTTTCGAAAGCCATTGCATGAATGTGAATTTCATGCGATGTGATAATGATTGATCTTATTAAAATTTATAGATATGAATTAGAATACAATTCATATCTATAAATTTAGAAATGAATTAATATACAATTTTAAAACATTTAAATGCGTTACTAATTTACAAATTAGTTAAGTATAATGAAATTATATAAAGAGGTCTTTAACGTTGGGACTTTTTGTGTTTTCTATCACTGATCATACAGAAGGAGCACAATTTTTTGCATTTTATCTGTTTCCCTAAATATGAATTTCATGCGATGGGATGATGATTCACCTTATTAAAATACATTGATATGAATTAGAATACAATTCATATCTATAAATTTAGAAATTAATTAATATACAATTTTTAAAACATTTAAATGTGTTACTATTTTACAAATTAGTTAAGTATGATGGAATTTTATAAAGAGATCTTTAGGTTGAGACTTTTTGTGTTCTCTCTCGCTGATAAAACAGAAGAAGCACACTTTTTGAATTTTATTTGTTTTCCTGAATGTGAATTTCATGCGATGTAATAATGATTGACTTTGTTAAAAATTATAGATATGAATTAGAATTCATATCTACAAATCAACAGATTCATATATGTAATTTTAGAAATGAATTAATATACAATTTTTAAAACATTCAAATGCGTTACTATTTTACAAATTAGTTAAGTATAATTTAATTTCATAAAGAGGTCTTTTACGTAGGGTTTTTTTGTGTTCTCTCTCTCTGATAATACAGAAGAAGCACACTTTTGAATTATTTCTCTTCCTTTGTTTATATATGTATTTTTATATTAGAAATCATTAACTTTTATTTTTGGAGGGGTCATGTAGGAATGTGATTTTTATAGTAAAATGAAATTATTTGACTTTTTAAAAATTAATAAATATTTTTTAAAGCTGAATTAACTATAATAAAATGTTACGAAATAGCCTTTAACGAGATTATATTTAACGCTCTATCTCTGATACTTCAGAGAAGTGCTACTTTTTTTTAAATTACGAGGTATTTTTTGTTTTTTATTAATTTAATAATACACTTCATTTTGGAGAGGTTATAAAATAATTGTGATTTTTTTCTGATGTAACAATGATTGACATTGTCGGAAATAATACATATTTCTAAAAATTTGTTAATTAAAATCAAATTTCATAAATTGGTTAATGAGTGAATTATAGAAAAAAAATAGTAAAGAAGTCCTGAACATGCTTTAGAAGTCTTTCAAGTGGCTATATTTTACGTTTGATCCCTGATAGTCCCCAGACAGGATTTTTTTTCCTTTTGGTAATTTCTGTAATTTTTGTTTTATTCTGGGGATCATTAGTAACGTATTTTGTTATGGAAGTGGGGGGCGGAGGGGGATATAAATGTGAATTTCATGCTATATGATAATGTTGGTCTTATTAAAGTTATTTTTTAATGAGTAAGTTATAATGAACATATATCTATATATATAAATGGGTTAATTATCATGAAATTTCACAAAGAATTCCTCAACTTGGCCATATTTTACGTACTGTTCCGGATAAACCAGAGAAAAAAAAACTTTTTTCATATTGGTATTTTTTGCTATTTTATTCTACAGATCATATGTAATACAGATGAAACAACACCGTAGAACTGGCGATAACTCTTTCCCACTCACTTGATTTTCACGAAGCATTTTTTATTTAAAAAAATTCCGATAATCTTGTCAATGATCTCTCATCTCCTTTTCACTCATCAGCTTGGAAATTACTTTTGTAATTTTTTCCTCTTTGTTTTCTTGTTTCTTTTCTTTTCTTTTTATTTATTTATTTTATTTTATTTATTTATTTATTTTTAATTTACTTCTTCATTTTTTCCCCTTTCATTTTCGCTAAACTTTCCTCTTTCACGTGTGCTCCTCTATGATTGGTATTTTCCTTTCAGCTAGCGCCACCTGTCGCATTCTTTGTAAGCTCTACATACTGCACTTCTGCTCATTTGTGACCTTGTTCCCCTTACGGAAAACTGTTTACTTTGGGTGATGACGGGCTCTTAAAAATTTCCAGTCCAAAACGCGTCTTGTGTGTCCTTTTGTTTTCGTGGTGATTCATACAAAATTTTATCATTTTTATGTATTTCCTTTTTAAGAGATCAATGTGTAAATGTAAATTTCATGCAATTGCACAGTGGTAGAGTAAAAATAATATATATATATATATATATATATATATATTTAAAGTGGGTTATAAAAAATTTATAAAATGCATAAATTAAATCACAAATTAAGTATAATGCAGTTTGTATAAAACTTCTTCACGTGGCCGGATATTTGTTCTGTCTACAGTAGTCCAGAAAGACCATAAATTACCAAAATTTGTTGCAAGAACACACTTTTTGGCATTTCGGCATTTTTTTCCTTTTACGTAGATTTCGTAAGAAGTACTACCTATTACATTCGCCCCTATGTTGGATTTTATGAAAAAGTTTTGCAGATCTACGCAGATATGACTCCCAGAACCCAAAACTTTATCTACCTATCTATCTATCTATATCACTTATTTATGGACACGATAGCTTCAATAATTCTGTACAAATCTCTTCCAAACTGTTACATAAAATTAAGGGGCATAAAATCTCGACCAGGTTCGTTAATGGACAAAATCGAACCAAGTGTGGGAGAATGGGAGCGGGGCTTTTTGTGAAAACAGAAAAATGCCCATAACTTCTTAATTATGATACGTATCGAATCCGTTTAAAATTATTATTACTTCTAGGAAAAGGGCCGAAAAGTTATGTATGACAGATTTTTGATATCATTAAAAATGGCCTCAAGGGGTGGAAAATAGGGGTTTAAGAGGGAAAAAATTCTTAACTTCGTCAATTCCCAAGATATCAAATCCACTTAAATTTATTATAAATCCTCTTAATATTATCTACAACTTTTATATTGACAAGTTTTTTATAGGACAAACCCTTATAGTAAAAACAAATTAAAAAAAATCCTTGCCGGCTCCGCCTACAGATACAGGTAGATTTCAAAGTAGGCAGTCCCAATTGGCGCATCATAGCGAAAAGGTCATTTCTTCTACAATTCCCAATAAACAGGCGCTCCACAGTCTGCGTCTTTGAAATCTACTTGTGCCTGTAGGCCGAGCTGTCAGTGATTTTTTTAGTATATATACTTTTATTTTAGATATCTTAAATAACACAGATTGTGACATAAACGCGGATTTTATGTTGACAATGCTCAATCTTATCGAAATTAATAGATGTATTTTTAAATTCTATTAATGATAATCAAGTTTTATAAATATTTAAAGTAGTTAATTAAAATAAAATTTTATAAAGATGTCTTCAACTTGACTATGTTTCACGAGCTATATCGTATAGTCCAAAGTGATTTTGGTATTTCCTGTAATTTTGTTTTTCTGGAGATATTTTAGTAACGTAATTCGTTTTGTGCATGTTATGGTATAAGTATGAATTCCATGCATTGCGATAAAATACAGACCTTATTAAAACTCATATGTAAATATTTAAAATTTAATTGATAACAATGGATAATATATCTTATAGAATAAGTTATTTATGCTAGATCAGGGATATAAAAACTGGGCGCTAATGGGCCGATTGGAACCACTAAATATTTAGTATTATTCGCCCAATAAGAATACTAATAAAATTTAAGCGAAGTATATTAATAAAATTTAGTCAAAGTATACTCATAAAATTTAGGTGAAGAATACTAATAAAATTTAGGCAAAGTATATTAATAAAATTTAGGTGAAGTATACTAATAAAATTTAGGTGAAGAACACAAGTAAAATTTAGTGGTCACAATCGGTTCATTGGCGCCGAGTTTTTACACCCCTGTACTACATTGTTTATTTTTTAATGTTATAAATTTTCTGTTTTACTGTTAAACATTGTTAAACTTTGCTTCTTTTAAATGTACTAGGGGAACCAACCCGAACTTCCCATGTTACATAATATATGTCAAAACCGTTTTTTATTTTACTGTAATAGATTTATAACATTCAATATATATATATATTTTAGATTGCCCAATAACACCACCAAAAAGGATTTTTATATGAAAATATCAATAATGTATTCAAATAAAATTTAAAAAAATTATTAAAAGCTATATTTCGTATTATATGCATGCCAGGAGTTAATAGCCGAGTAAATCGTCAAAATTTCGCTACTTACAGCAGCCTATTTTATTCTGGTAATCTCAGTGATTTAAGCACGTAGTTCGATGTATTATTTTATTTCTTTATTTATGAAGTTTTAATTTCATTTTCGAATAACCTAAAACAACCGCTGAACAATTTATACTGTTTTAAGTGCAAACGGGTTAATCTTTTGTAATCGGGCTGCACGCGACAGAGATAGATTTTTAAAATATCATAATTAAAAACTATTTTTAAAACCATGAAAAAAAATCAGAAAATTGAGATCGTTTTCAAGCAAATTGCATTTGAAAGAGTTTTTTTTTTTCTTATTCGACGGTATAAAAATTTTAATTGTGCGATGTTTAAAGAAAAAAATAAAAATAAAAATACAGTAAATGCGAAATTTATAGGTCAGATGTTGCCACTATCAATATGATGTTTTGATATCTTTTTGATTTATAATATAGATATGAAAAATAGCAAAACTAACAGTCAATTGTAAATGTTTTAGTTATACACATTTTAAAGACCTTCCTTTAAAAAACACTTAATTATATTGAATAATCGAGTAAACATTAAATACATCTATGTTCTTTCTAAATTTATATGAGAAATAATCAATCTTATAATAGCCTCGTAGTGATATGACTTATTTTTCTATGTGTATTCCTTTTTTTGTTTCTGTCGAACACGCATAGATCAGATGTTATCTGACCGTTCATATCTTCCTTCCTTATGCATAAAGATTTATGATATGATATGATAAAAAATGACGAAAATTAATATATTTCTATTACTTATCAAAATAATTTCCTTCATCAATTTCGATCATGTATATATATATATTTTTAATGTAAAAATTGAATTTGGAATACTGCCATATAGAATAATCAAAATGATAATTAAGTAACTTTCTATGTAAAAGTTTTTCAAAAATGATTCTGCTAGATAAAGTGATGAAAATTCTTGGAAATTATATTCATTTATACGAATAGCAACAGATGATTTAACTCATACTACTTAGGTTTTGTGGAATAGTTGTATGTTTTGAGTCACTTAACCCTTTTTATCCTGGTGGTACTTATAAGTACCACTTTAACCCCTTCGCGACGAGTGTCTTTTACAGAATTTTTTATCTGTTACCATCAGTTTTTCAAATGTGAAATTTTCACCTAATTGAATCGCAAAAATGCTATGATTAGATAAGGAAAACTTTACAAAATAAAATAATTGGTGGGAATAATCGAGGATTCTGAGCATCTTATGCGTCACGTATTCGTGTCGCTCGTCCCCAAGGGGTTAATAAAAAACCTATATATTCGTAATATGACCGTTTATCCTAACGGTATTCACAATGGCACAAAGAGTGTATTTCTGAGAGCAGGCAGGAGATGGCAAATTCAAGCACATATCCTCTTTTTTCGCATTGTAGGGATTTTACATTTGCCACGCTACATTCGAAAGCCATTTTGCAATAGAATTGACATGCATGTTGTTCTTCATTTGAGTAATTTTAGTGGTTTATTACCGGTTATTTAGTACTATTATTTTCTATTGTTTTCTATACTCTACAGGTGTACGTTTCCTATATTTTATTTGAAGTTTACTATTTGAAATTTACGATGTTATTGTATATCATAGGGTAAAAAATTTATGGTGGTTACAGTTGCATAATTAACCATTAAAACACTATAAAAATTATTTTCCTCTTTCCTATGTTTATTCTGCACCAAAACGTATCCAATGATGCAAAAATACAATTAGAAAGTAGCTGGAAAATTAATTCAGGATATAAAGGGTTAAGATAGGAATTTGTTTTGAAAGACAGAGTCTAATTTAACAAATAAAAAATAAAAAATACAATTTAAACTTTCAAGTTAAAAAAAAAATTTCTAATAACTTTTAATTTTATATTATTTTTAATTATTTCAAGTTTTTCATTATTATTATTTCATTACATCACTACTTATTTATTTTTAATATATATATATTAATTAGCGACAAAAAGCAATTATTTTTGTTTCTAGAAAAAAATAGAACTTTCTGATTATAGATGAATCCCTCAATTTCAAGGTATACTTTTGCAATATTGATATTTTATTGCAAATATTTCCAGTAAAAATAGAACATTTGTTTAAGATTGAAACAAATATTTCCGAAATATTGTGTTTAATTTCGAATATTTTCAAAGTAAAGTCAAATTTTCTTTTAATATTGGTATCGCATTGTAAATATTATTGTTTAAACCAATAATTAATCAATATTGACTTTACATTGGAAATTTTAACAATGAATGCAACAGTGGCATAATATTGGGCCAATATTCTTTTGTTGCTACCGTAACGTTGGGAAACTAACCAACACAGATACGTTATGATTATCTAAATGTGTTAATGCTTTCTACTTCCTAAACGTGCCTTCTTCGGGCACACATTCTGTGTTGAAACTATTTCCTTTGGTAACTGTGATGCAGTCACATTTTTTTTTCTTTTTTCATTTTAAAATGTTTCAAATTTAATAGTTCGCCATTTAATCTGTATATATTTTTAAAAGCATTTAATTTTTATTTCTTTATTGAGTGCGACTTCCTAAATTTCTAATAAATAAAACCTAATAATACGACATAATTAATGTACTACTTTAAAATATCATTTCTTTTCTAGTTTCCTTTTTTCCGTTACAGTTATCTAAAGAGTTAAAAACAATTAAATTTTATACTTCGCCATTGATATTCATTTTTATTTCGGTTGTCTGTTTTTATTTAAATAAAAACGTTAATTTACGTAATAGCACTGATGTTTTGGTAGATCAGGCGGCTCCCATAGAGTTCTTGTATTGGCATGTTCGTTTTCGCCAAAGGGATGTTTTTTTTTTAATTTTCAGCGCACTAAATTTAAATTTTCCCTTTATTATTTTTTATTTTTTATCTAACGTATTTTACCCGTACGTTTCTATTCTCGCCAAATTGGGAATCTATTTGTTTCGCCAATATTTGTGTTGGCGATATTGTTTTGATAAAAAATCTGTCAGTTATGTAACTGGTGCGATGGCACGCGCTCCTGTTAGCGTCCATTGAATGAAAAGTAACTATGTCTGTATTCGATATTTTTTTGCTGCTAATGCTATGGCTCTTAACTCATTTGTGTTTTATTACTTCAACATTGCCTGAAAAATAAAGATTTAGTCAAGCTTGGAATGGAATTAAATAGTCTTTTAAAAAACGACCTTTTCTTCCTGTTAAAAAAATGCTTTCGAACCTGTGATTTTTCTCCACTATAAAAAAATGGCCCATTAAGATGGTCGAGCACCATCACAGTAACCAATAACATACTTTAAAGTTTAGCTATATATTTTGAAATACTTTGTCTTTGCCTATTAATGTTTGAATTGACATTGTTTGAATTGTTTTGAACTAAAATTGAAACCAAAGTGGCTGTTCAAATGATGAAACCAACAACTTCTTAAAACCAAAACAATACCAATCAAATGGATAGAATCTATATATATATAAATATTTTAACTTAAATATAACAAATTATAACACCTTGTAATAATATACTCCTTTTAATTGCTAAATGGCGTAAATTAAAAATTTATTAACAGTAAAATAAGTTTTATTAGATTGCTGACATGTTTCGGCTCCATCGGAGCCATTATCAAAAGAGATAAGAATAAAGTGTCAAACTAAGTGTTAAAGTCCAATTCGAGTGATTCCATGGTTGCAAATATGGAAATAAACACCCAGGTAAAAATAAATAAACTAAATTAATTAAATAAATAAAATTAAATAATTTGAAAAATTAAATGATGGCGTTTAAAATAATAACTTCATAGACCGTGCAGTTGTAGAATATTCTTATTTGTTTTTATAATGGCTCCGATGGAGCCCAAACATGTCAACAGTCTAATAAAACTTATTTTACTTTTTATAAAGTTTTTATTTTACTCTTTTAAAGAAAGAAACGTTATTAAAATAGATGTTTTAACTTTTTAAATATTTTAAACTAAATTATGTTTTCGACTGGTGAGATAATTAAGATGCGAGTAAAAGTGATCGTTATAATTATTAGTAAAACAAACAACCATAAAAAGTCATATTGGACTATTTACGCATAATTTATAACATCAATACATATG
This sequence comes from Maratus michaelseni, assembly GCA_963931845.1. Lineage (NCBI taxonomy): Eukaryota > Metazoa > Arthropoda > Arachnida > Araneae > Salticidae > Maratus > Maratus michaelseni. The sequence continues at coordinate 282,023,761 of OZ007594.1, read as the reverse complement.
CCATTTTACTTCTGTCTTCGTGAAAGAAACGTTATTGACAGACAGAGCGTATGTGTGCATACTTACTGTAATTTTCGTTGATGGCCTGGTCTTGCACCATCAACTGCGCCGAAAATGATGTATCAAAGAAAAGTTGTAAATAGTTCTTATGTCATTTATTTGCTTTCATATGTATTTGGTAGGAGGATTTATGATGCGGTATGTTTTCTTTCTATGCATTAAGAATATTATGGCTGCCGCAATATTAGATGACATTTCATATTATGTGACTGACAGAAAAAAGTTCGTGTAATGGGAATGTTGTTATATAGTTATGTATTTTTCTATCAAATTTTATTAATATTTATTGCACATAGATCTTATTAATAATTAATTGTTTTTATTAAAACATTTCGGTTTAATGAACATTAAGTAGATTTTGAATGCAATATGCATATAGGAGAATCTAAATTTAAATTTGTAATCACTGTGAGGCATAATGCTTTTGAAAACGCAATATTCCATCTCTAGTTAAAAAACATTAATATTGCAGTTCAATTAAATTAATTAAATTATTTATAACAGTCAATGGAAATTTAACCTTACCTATCACCTATATGAATAAGTTATTGACGAGAAAAAGCTTCAGAAATTTTCAGACATATATTCGCTACTTATACTTCAGACAGATATTCGCAGAACAGGCGGCACGTGGTTCTCCTCCCTTTACACACTGAAACCGTATGGTAGAAGACCGGATCACAGAAGCTCGCCACCGGAAAATTTTAAAAGCTAAATTCAATAAGCTTAAGACATCGACCAGCTAGTACGGTTGGGCATGAGCGTTTAAAAAGTCCCTACGACTGCAATGGCTTCGCGTTCATTATAGCTATAGATCAATGACACTTTATTAAACTTGTAGGCCTGCGTTACTCCTATATCTGATGGGATTACTGGGTGAGTTGTTTAACTTCAATGGGTTCCTACACGAAGTAAACATCGCCCCACTTTCTCCTGAGAAAGGAGGGTAGATAAATATCCTTCTCGAATTTTATTTTTTAAAGGTAGTACGTATTTATCTGTTTCTTTTTTAAATTTTCCATTCAATCTTGATGTTACTATCTAGGAAATTTTTTTCTGTCAATTACTGTCCTTTTTTTTCCCGTTCACTTTCCATTTCCTTTGTTTCATTAAACGGTTCATTAATATTCATAACAAAAAGTATTATATGAACGTGGGAGAGTCTTTGGCTCGTTATTGGTATATAAAATATTTTTACCTCTAAAAATAAAGTTCATTGCATCGCAAAATATATGTGAAAAATATTTTAACTCCTTTTTCTTCGAATGGTATCAAGTTACAAAATTTTCACTTTTTCTTTTTCTCATTATTTGTAATTTTCAAATTAAAAAAATTCACCAATATTTTTTAATGCATCAAATATTTCTTTCTACTGCGATCTGTTTTAAAAGCAGTGGGGCTTACTTAAGCACATTTACATTAAAGACAAATAAAGAAAAAAAAAAAAGAAAAAAAAATCTAGAATATAAAACTGTCTTATTAGCAGATTTTCTTTGCGCATAAGAGTGTCTGAGATTAATAAGTACTTTTTAGTATTTGAATTACTATTATGCTGCATATTCCTTACTTAATACAAATATATATATCTTGTTATTACGTAACATAATATTTAACCATTGTAGCTTCATATTTTGTTATGTTTATGTTTGCGATTTCATATTAATTTATATATATCACCAAAAACTTTTTTTTCAGCCACTAGCAATGAATACTGTTTGGTAATGTTTTGTTAGAATTATTAGAAACTAGCAGAACCGCCCAGTTTTGCCCGTGTTAACATAAATTAACATACAATAATACCACAATAACAATGACGGAACATTGTGCATTATCACCCATAAATAGATAAAAAGACAATAAAAAAAAATAACGTTACTTTGACTCAACCATAGTAAAATTCCCCAGCTTTATGAGAATGCGCGTTTTCTTTGCGCGAGTAATGGAAAAAACAATTTTCCTAACAATACAAAAAAAAAAAAAAAAATTCAATGGCGTAGCATTTTGTGAAATTCGCTTTCATAAGACATCTATCTACTTTTTAAACAAAAACATATCCGGGAGTAATGCTGACATCCTATTGACGGTAGCAACGACCTAACCATTAAATTTTGTTTTTACTGTATTTTTTTAACTACTAAATATTGCACAATTTAATTTTTTACGCTGTCGATTTGAAAAAAAAATGCACTTTCAAATGCAATTTGTTTGAAAGTTTATCTCAATTTACTGACTTTTTATGCATTTTAAAGAAATTTTAAATCATGGATATTTTTTAAACGTGTGTCCAACCCAATCACGAAAGATTAACTCATTTGATCTCTCAATGACAAAAGATTAACCCGTTTGGTCTTAAAACAACGTAAACAATTCAGCCTTTGTTGGTTTCCATGTGATATTCAATAACTATATTGTCAAATTAAATTAATTGTTAAAAAATAAAATAAAATAAAATAAAATATGGGAGGCTCACATAATATTAGAAGGAGTGTTCAAAATATATTAATTTCATTGTTTTAAATGTTTTAATATCACTTACTAATTACACCAAAATCAATATCACCACCAAAGAAAGCATTTTTTTTTCTATTATACTAAAAAAACTACAAACCAGGAAAGTTGCCAGATTTCATTAAAAAGCGTACCGGTAATTTAAGCATGAAAAATAAAATTAAACTAGTCGGATGTGCCAATCCCAAAACTCATATAAAAGTGTCACAGACACCAAAAACGAATCAGCACCAATTTAAACGAATCAGCACCAATTTATGTTAAGTCCATCTAAAGTTTTATTGAATTCCGGGCATTAGTTCTTGGAGAATGACTATTACTAAAATCGTGTATATCTAGAAAAATGCTGTATAGTAGCACCACCTGTTGAGAGAAGTACACGAAAAAGTAATCAACACCAATTTATATCAGGCACTAACTGAATCTAAAATTTTATTAAATTCCGTGCATTAGTTCTTGAGATAGAGCGCTCACAAAATTTTTGTCACAGACTCGCATACAGACATTTTCTAAAAACAGTCAAATCATGTTCAGGACCCTCTAAAACATATAAATCCGCCGAAAACCGGAAGTCGAATTTTTTCACGAATCCAATACTTTTTCTTTTAAAGGTAGAAGAAAGTAATAATGGAAACATGGAGTTAGTAAAATTGATACTAAGGAGTATCTTACTATTTTCTTTTAAGTTGGGTCTGAATTGCATAATCGACTCACCACATAAAACATGAATTTAACAGATATGTTATCGAGATGGACTGCCTGATTATTACTTTCTTCTATCTTTACAAGAATTATTGTAAGTTTTTATTTTAAATATGAAAAATGCGCGTTTTCTGCTTCGAATGACGTCAATTTGCAATAAATGCAAAAAGGGTATGGCAACAGGAAAGAATAATTGCATTAGAAATTGAAAAAAAATAAATATTTCATAATGATAAACTATGGAAGGCGTAAAACGAGGTAAGAGTGATCTGATATATTTTTTAAGTTAACAATGATCTTTCCTATGTTCTAAAACATATGTACATAACGCTTCGTGCAAATCTGTTCAAAACTGTAGATTTGTATAAGGAACATACAAACAAAAACTGCTTTTACTTACCCATCATACGTAGTATAGGGTAAGTCTTGCAATCGTTTTGAAAATCGAAAATTTTTTTTGACGGATTTACACGTTTCAGACACTGGAGATTCCGAAAAACATATTTTTAGAAAAAAAGTTTTGCCGTCCGTCTGTGTGTCTGTGTGTGTGTCTGTGTGTCTGTAAACGCTCTATCTCCCGAAAAAATTGAGATAGAGACTTGCAATTTGGTATGTACTTAGTATGTAATAATGGGAAGAAGCCTATTTCATTTCAATAACCTCGATTAACCGGAACAATTTTTTTCGGACTCTCGAAATATTCGTTCTGATGAAAGGTATATACAAATTTTCGAAATTGTTTATTTTAAGAAATGAATATAAAAGACAATAAAAAAACAAATTTTGAATAAAGCATGAAGTCGATCGGATAATGAGTTGCCGAGATATTTGGAATCCTATTTTCCACACTCTTCGATTTTTCATGACCCTGTATTTCATCCAAATTTTACTTCAAAGATATATTTTAATTGGAAATTTGACGCTTAATCAGATGCAATAAACCGCTAGTTAATAGGATTATTATTTTTGGAGTTATAAGGAAAAACCTCTTTCAAGCAATTCAGTAATCGAGCGTTTAAAGTTTGTGACGTCATCAAGCCACGATTTTATTTGAATGGCAATGCATTTTATAAGTAGTTTACACATTTTTATCTTAATATTTTACATTATGCATATCCATGATGGGTAAGTATTACGGTGGCCCCCAACGACTAGTTATATAGATAGATAGATATTGAAGATAATATTGTTATAGTAGTAGAAAATATATTTACAGAAAAAAATAAGATAATTACCAAAAATTAGATATAGGATAAAAAAAAATTCAGAAAGTAACAAAGATAAAGGAAACTTTTTAAATGACTCAGAAAAGCAAATAACAATTCAGTCTACAATATCGAAATTTCCAAAGAAACAACCTTAGTCTCTAGTTTTAACAAAATAAACGTATTTCTTAATAACGTAACTTTCCTTTTTTTTTTTTTGCAAATATGAAAAGGAATTCAAGACAGTTATGCTCCATCTACGCGCTGTTTTTTATAATACTGTCCATTGCCTATGTTTTGCATCATCAACTCCAGATAATAGCTTATATCGTACACAGTGAGGATAATGTCTGTTCTATTTCTTTTTCTTCTTCCGTGTAGCTGAAAACCTTTTATATTTAGCATATTTGGTGGAAACTTTTAAAAGGTTAACACGCTGATACAAAGAGAGGTTGATTTTCTCAGGAGTATAAAATAGAAATGCATCCTTTCTTTATGAAGACAGTGTTATATTTAAATACAATCCATTCTTCTCAATGTGCATTTTAGAAAATGTACAGTTTGCAGCGATGGATAAAACCTCAATAGTTATATTAACGACATTTTTTATTTTATTTTTAGATATATTTTAATGAGTTGTCATTGATGTTTCACAACGGCTTCCTGAAACAGATTGTTGTTTAACAATTTACGCGGTAGTTTTACATTATAAAATACACTGTAAAAGAGGACAAATGTTTCTTAATTTGCGAAAATATAATATAACCACAAACGAAAATATACAGAGAGTGTTTACACATATTGGGAACGATTTTGATATTAAATTGAGAAACAACAGGGAAAAAATCGGACAAGATGTAATAACGTGATAGCTGAAATATTAGCTGCTATGAAAAAATATCGTCTGCTACTAAAATGGCACGCGAAAAAAGCGAGTGGCTTGAAGGTTATATATTTGCTCTTTCGGAAGAGAATTATTCATATTCCGTGATTAGAAAACGTTGCGAGAAGCATGGTTTTAAACTGTCGAAGCATAAAATAAGTGATATTATTAATTGCAAAGGAAAATATTGTCAATCTTTAAAGCTATCAAAAATAAAACACCAAAAGGACTATCCGAAAAAGGTACGTACCGTCTCTAACATTTCTAAAGTGCGCTTTATGGTTGTAATGGAAAATCTAAAACTTCAAAGAACTATCTCTAAATCTTTGCATATATCTGCAGCAACTGTAAATTAAATAATTAATAGAGATTAGAATTAATTAAAACAAAAAAAATTACAGTTCATCACCTGCTACCAAGACATGTAGTTGAAGGAAAGACCAGATGCAGACTGTTATATGAAAATCATTTAGCAGATAATAAGTGGAAAAACATTGTCACAAGTGATGAAGATTAGATTTATCTAAATAATTGTAATAAAAAAGATCGATTTACTATCGGAAAAGAGCCAAAAAACTGACAACTTTAGTTCAAACACTGTAAAGAAAGTTTCTCTAAAAGATTTATTGTGATTGCCCGAATCTCTTACAACATAGAATTAAATATCAGAAAAGTTGAGAAAAATGTCAAACTTAACTCTACTTATTATCAAAACAAAGTTCTAATCCCTATTTTTGAAAAAGCAATTCCAAAACTTTAACCTACGAACTTTAAAAGTGTTGAGTTCTACAAGGATAAAGCGAGCAGCTATACATCCAAAAGTATAGTCGCATTTCTGAGAAAAATTGATGAGAGAAACTGGAATCAAGTGTATACCGTTTAATCATATTTCAATCAACTCCCCAGATGTTTCACCTATGGATTGCTGTGCTTTTGGACTATTTTGTGCCTTTGGACGAAACGCCGACGAACTATGTTGAGTGGACTCTCGAAATGTGTGTTGGAGGAATTGAACAAAATTCCACTTCCAGTTTTAAAAAACACCCTACTATATTAGATCCACAACAAGGGCTACCAGATAGAACATATTAAAAATAATTATTTTAATTGATGTATTTATTTTTGTTGACAAAATCGTTCTCAATATGTGTAAACAACCTCTGTACAATAATCTCTACCGAGTTACCCTCGAATCCGAAAAGCACTTTTTATATTCTAGAAACCTCAGAAACTAATATATTTTTGAGATTTAAAGAAGCATTTATAAAAACAGTATTTCTTTTGCTGCCACTGATTTTCGGAAACATTTCCGAGTTGTTTTTATAGTGCATTTTTAATTTTCTCCTCATGGAATATAGGTTTTTAAAATGATATCAATTCTCAAGTAAACATTTTGATGTCATCAAACATGTTTTACAGACATACGCGATAAATTAACAGAATTCCCATTAACATGAAAATTAATATTTTATTTGTTAATATTGCATGTATAAATTCCATGCAGCTGAAAATGTTTAATTGAGAATTGATAGCATCCTGAAAACCTATATTCCGTTTTGAGAAAAACTGATTAACACACTTTAAAAACTACTTGGGAACGTTTCCGAGAATCTGTGGAACCAACAGAAAGTTTGTTTTTATAAATGCTTCTTTAAACCTCGAAAAAATAACTTTTGATTCTGAGGTTTCTAAAGGTAAACAACGCTTTTTGGAATCGTTGGTAACTCGGGAAAGATTATTGTATATTTTCTGGTACATGGTTATATTATAATTTCGTATATTAAAAAACATTGGTGTGTTTTTTTTTAAGTGTATAAGTTAAGTAGTTTTTTTTTCTTTTTACCCCGAAATCTTTCATACTTAGCCATTTTTATATTATTTATTAAGTTGTTGTGCATTTAAAGAATTATTAAGTATAAATATATGAATCATTCATATATACACTGCAAAATTATTTGTTGATTTTACGGTATAATGCTGACACCCAGCTGTCAGTATTATACCGTAAAATCAAAATTTTCTTTTACAGTGTAGTACTCGTTCCTGAAGCATGAATATCACGTTCTCAGTTAAAACCAAAAGTAAGAACAATATACATATTGACCTTAAATTTTGAGAAAAATAAAGCGTATACGGAAATAAAAAGTAAAAAAGTAAAAAAGTAAGAAAATACCGAATATATTTTTAAACGATTCGGGAAAACAAATATCACTTCGGTCCACAATATCGAAATTTCCAAAGAAAAAACTTTAGTCTCTAGTTTTAATAAAATAAACATATTTCCTAATACAAGCACTTTACTTTCTTTTTTGCTAATATGAAAAGGAAGTGGAGACAAGCCATGCTCCATCTAAGAGCTGTTTTTTCTAATACTGTCCATTGCCTTAGTTTTACATCATCAACTCCAGGTAATATGTTATATCGTATACAGACACGATAATGCCTATTTTTTTTCTTTTTCTTTTTTCGTAACTCAAAACCTTTTATGTTTAGCATATTTGGTGGAAACTTTAAATAGTTATGACATTATAACATTTTTCTTCTTAGGAAATAAAATAGAGAAGAAATTTAAAGAATATTAATTTTAAATGCATTTGGATCACTGATCGTGTATTTTTTCAAGTTACTATCATTGTGTCTCTCAATGTTTATATTCCACTGCTAATTAAAGGTTAAATGGTGAAATTTACTACAGTTTTTTTTTTTTTTTTCAGTTTTTAGATATTATGTCGTTCATTAATAATGTTTCTTAGCGCCTTAATGAATGAAAAATTCGACTATCTATCTGTATACATTAATTTTATCATCTATCTACTATTTATATTATACAGGACAAACGTGTCCGTGCGTAACGCTGACGTCATTTTGCGAATGGCAACAGTTGACGATGAAATTTCGGTTTTGCGATTTTTGCTACTGCAATTTTTTATATTTCTAACTAACGCATATTTTTATTTTTTACACCGTTATATAGGAAAAAAAATCTACTTTCAAATGCAATGTGTTTAAAAACTGTATCTTAATTGACTGATTTATTATAGCATTTAAATTAAATTTCAAGCATGATTTTTTTTTAAATCTATCTCTATCGCTCGCAGACGATTAATCTGTTTGCACTTTAAACAGTATACGGCACCAATCTATATAGTGTTGTTTTCGGCCCACATTGGAAGAAGAAAAACGAATTTAAGTTTTATATCAAATATGTTACTTCGGTCGTATATCTGGAGTACATTTGCGAATAGAAGTGACACCACAACAACACAGATAAGCGAAGAGACAAGCATCATTCAGAAAGTGGCTTTTTTGCAGGATGTTTAATAGCAGTTATTGAAGGGCGATTACATGGCCCATCGGGAGTGACCCGACCAAGCACAGAGCGCCTTTAGAGGCTACTGACTGGTTCCGAGATCAGGAACAGAATTGCATAAAAAATTACTGCAAAGTCCTTGACAGCTGGTACATATTTGGCGTGCGGTTTACGCCAAATTCCTTTGAAGAATTACCGAGTAGGCGATAAAATATGCAGAGAGATACAGAAGACAGTGATGTTAAAAATAACCAAATGAGATATCTATGAAAAATTGCATCCTCAATGCATACCAACATAGGGTTGTGACAGGGCAAAAGTTAGTCTTACTGGGAACAGAAAAATATCTCAAGGATTTAGACAATACATCCGCTGATTGTAGAATCTATGAATTAATAATAGACATATCTAACGGCTACATTTTTAAGTGTAAATGCAGAAGTGCAGACATGAGAAGGAATTATTCTTTCTTCTTTATTTTTTAATTGAGCAAAATTACATCTGCACGAAATCGAGTGTAGGAGGATGATTTTGAAATGAAAGTGATATCTTTAATAATAGAAAGAGATATATTTAAATGCATGGAATGGGATGCACAGACAAATTAAATTTAGAATATAAATTTAAAATAATTAAATTAAATGCATATTGAGTACGAAGAGAGGGTTAACTATTTAGAAAAGCATATATAATGGAAACTCCATTATAGTTTCCCACTAATATCCAATAACGAAATTAAAACTTTATTAAGAAATCAATAAAATAGTATAAATAAAGCACAGATTTAACAGACATGTAATTAAAATAAGCGCTTAAAACTGCTGAAATTATCAGAATTAAAAAAACTACTGCAGTAGATAATGAAATTTTTAGCGATTTCTTCGGCTGTTAACTTATGGCTAGAGGGCAATACAAAATTACCGATTTTATTAAGTTTAAAAATTTTATTTGAATATATAATTGACTTTTTTTATATAAAAATGATGTGTGGTGTTTTTAGCGGGAAATTTAACAAAAATTATTAAATGTAAAAAATCTATTAGAGTTTTCAATAACAAACAAACAAACAAACAAAAAGGTTTTTACCTATATTCTTTATCCCGGGAAGCCCGGGTTGGATGCCCTAGTACATATAAAATACAAACGGGAATTTCGTCCCGACTCCTTATACCTCGAGTTTTGCTGAATGGATTTTTACGGAACTTGCACTCTTACATAAATAATTTTTCAGGGAAGGTTTTAGCTTATACCATATCGTTCTACGTAGATTATTTATAGAAATATAGTGGAACGTTCTGTTATTTTGGACGAAAAGGTTACCATAGGTCATTTTTTGGCTACGATTATAGTTGGTGAAAGAATTGAAACGGCTATATCATTTAGAAAATAATATAAACACCTCGAAAAATAAAAGAGAAAATTGTTACTAATTTTATTTTAAAATAATAATAATAATAATAAAATAAAAGAGTTTTGATGAGAGATAATGTTATAAAATGAAAATATTTAGTTTAAACGTGAAAGGGAATGTTAGTAATGCTTGAAAAATATTCAATGTGAAATATTGTAATTTAAAGAATATTTGGTAATTTATCCTTTGCTTCATGATTAGAAAAATGCATCTGAAGATGTGATTAGGGCTATTTAATTGTAAATTTTATTTAATTTCTTCATCATGTGTCTTACAGAAAAAAACTAGTAGATGTAATTATAAAAATGACTATACTTGTGAGTTACATTTTATTTCTTTATTTACGATTTTGATTTTACTTTTGTCGCCAAACAATTTAATTTTAAGCCAAAAAGGCATAAACATGACATCGCGTCCGAGCGATAGTCACAATAGTGGTGTTTTTTCAAGTGTACGACAGCATTTTCAGAGTAATTTTATATACAAAAGAAAATTATATAAATAGCAGTTAATATTATAAAAATGGAGTCAAATATTTAATTTTTAGTATAAATATCTGCCACACACAAATTATTAACACACATTTAAAAAAAATTACCATTCATTTTTTTTTAATTTTCTTTACATATCTTTTCTTCTTTTTGAAGGTTTTTAAAAAATATTGCACTAATCTTTTGTAATCGGGGCATCCGCCAATTGACGTATTTTACTATATTGTTGGAAATTTCTGTTATATTTGAAGGGGGAATGCGACGGTGAATCCGATTGCAGAAGATTAAACGAAGTTTGTAGTTAAAGATTGGTAAATTTATGGTTTTTCATTACGAATCAAACAGACAAAAGAAGATTTATTTTATTATACATTTTTCATCTGCGATTATTTTACTATCACAAAAGAAAAGAAAAAAATGATACTTGCAATGCACAAAAAATAACTTTGAAATGCCAATGGTGACCAATTGAACAATGTTTGATGATTTATTATTTTAGTTTAGATAAAAACAAAAGTACCTGAGATTCAGATTAAATAAAAATTTTATCATTAAAGCAATTTCTGATGACGCAAAGCCCTAGACTCTAAAATTAGTGACAAATTAACGATTGTTCCTTATAGGGTTTATTTAGACAAAAGACTGAAGAATAATGTAATCTTGAAAATAAAAGAAATAGCAAGTCTATTTATTTCTCCGTGTTATTATGCTCATTAGAGAAATTAAAAAATATCTGTAGTTCAAGTATTCTACAGAAAGATTATTACTAAAAATTTTGCATAACTAACTTTATTTATCATACTCAAGGAGTGGTGAAAGATCTATAATTCAATCAACAGCAATTTGACATTATTTAATGTAATGTAGTTTAGCGAATCCAAAGATAGAAAACTGTAGTAGACCTGCCAGAAGACGGTGCATATTGTGAAATATAATATAAAGTAGAGTAAGATTGTATTTAAGCTACCAGAACCACAGACAGCACAAATCTGAGATCCCCGGAGTTTAAGAACTAACAACCGAAAATGAATAACATGGAAAATTATTTAAGTTCAATGCTCAATGTGACTAGAGAACATTTTAATGTCTGTTAGTCATAACAGCCACATTTCTCTACCAAACTATACTATAAATGATCAAATACAAGATAATATAAGAGGGCAATGGCGTTCGCATTGTATTGAGCCATGCGGAAGAGCTTTCCAGGCGTAGGTCCATATTACCATATTTCCAGGTGTAGGTCGAATTCATCATTTCGTTTGATTCGAGGTTCATTTGGAAAATGGACCACGCAGCGGGCATAGTATAAAATATACTATAATGAGCTCTGTGTTTGTTCTCTACATCAAAACGTTTTATATGTAACATATACGTTAGTAAATGAGATTGAAAATTTAGAGACATAAAAAGCACATGAATTCATAAAGCATAGGTATTTAACTTTCGCAGATAAAATACACACTGATTACGAAAACATAAGTTAGCATAAGTTAAAAAAACAAAAAAAAAAACAGAAGTAATAATAATGAAGAATATATGTTTAAACGTTTCGAAAATGGGAATATTAATTCGTTCTTAAATATTAAATGTTTCAAAACAAGAGTCTAACTCTCTAATTTATATAAAAAAAATAAGTATATTTCCTAATAACATTATTTATTTATTTATTTATTTTGCAAATACGGATAGGAAGTTAAAATAGTCATTCGGTATCCACGAGCCGTTTCTATACTACTATCAATCGCCTGGGTTTTGCATCATTAACACCAGATAATAGGTTACATCTTATACAGTGAAAATAATGTATGTTCGTCTTCTTTTTCTTATTTTGTGTAGCTCAAAACTTTTTATATTTAGCATATTTGTTCGACACTTTAAAAGGTTATAACATTGAAAGTAGGAGAGTTGTGTTCTAATCCGAAACAGAAAATAGAAAATAATTTAAGATCACTGTGTCTAAATGCGGTGTGATTTCTCATAAGTTTGTCACATTTAAGATGATTTCGTACTTTGTTTTAATATAAAATGCCAAATATAAGCAAAAAAAAAAAAAAAAAAAAAAAAAAAAAGATTGATTATTATGCTTTTAAGTCAAAACTAATTTGTTTCGAAAAACAAAAGATTTATTATCTGCAATCTAAAAAATGTATATCATCGTCACATTTAGTTCCAATTTGTCACATTTACATTAATAAAATTCTAAATGAGATGCCCGTATTATCTAATTGTGATAATGCATTTATGCATATCAGTTCATCTTAATTTTATGAATTTAAATTTTATTGGTTTTTTAAATACTTACCACTGATTTATAAATAAATAATGAGTCATTTAACACTGACACTTTAAACACGTTTAACTTTGACAAATCATGAACAATAACTAACAAATTAATTACCAAAAAAATACTAATTTTATTTAAAAAAAAAATGTATTTTACTGCATGTTTTACATAACTATTTCATAAATCAAACTTTTTATACTTAGGAATTCCTGAAACGCTGTATTATTTGTTCCTGAAATTTAACAATTTTGGTAATGTCATAGCCTCCAATCATCTGGATTTTTCAAAAGTCAAATGAAGACAATTTCAAATAGAAACAAGTTGGAAATTGTACTTCAAACGTGACAAATGAGGTGCGTTCGTACTATAACTAGTATCAGTGAAATGAATTATATCGTCTGTTATTATGATATGATTTATTTCCGTAATACAATAAGTACATTTTAATAAATACATTAGTTGGCAACATTTTATCTTTTATTGACATTTACTGAAAATTCTAATGGGAAACTTAAGCCTAGCTTTCAAAATTTCAGAACTTGACATCCATATTTAGACTCTTTTCCATTTAATATCTATTTCTCTGGAAACATCTATCCAAAAAACTGTCAGTACATGATTGCTATAATTAAGCAATTTTAGTATAAAAATTCGGTTTTTAAATTCAGTAATAGGGAAATAATAATTATCTTAAATATGACGCAACCACCACGGCAACCTATAATCATTACCTATCATGTGATATCATTGAAATAATTATGTATGATAGGATTTAATAAAATGAAGAATGTGACTATAACTTGGTCATAGAGGTTATAAAATGTCATATACGTCATATATGACTATAACGTCATGCATGTCAGATAACATGGCAATACATCTCGGGTCGCTTGACGATTAATCCGCGGAAGCTGTATAACAAGGAAGTACCGATTAAAAAAAAAAATTCAAATTACTTAATTAATACTTTTATTAATATCTTTTTAAGTTTTGATTCGATTTTCATAAAATTTGAAATGACTCGACAACATTCTACAACGATTATATATATTAAATTTCAAACCATACGGTTGGGTAGTTTTTGCGCTGTTACATGCGGATAGATGGACGGACTATAAGACAATGACTATAAGAGCTACGTATTTACATAAATTACCAACGCGCCTAAAAATGGTTAATGCTATATATTTTCTGCTTTTACGTGGATGTATATTATTATTTTTTTATTTTATATAATTTCTGGATTTTGTTTATTTAAAAGAAAACGGAAGGTCGGCATGTATGTATATAATTTTATTGAGTTTATGAAATGTTTTATCATAAAGTTCTAACCGCTTCCAACGTTTAGGACCATTCATCGTCATTTTGCCTACTTTGACTTCTTTATCTATCTTAATAGTAACAATAGTGTCTGGAAAAAAATCATTCTAGCACTCAACAACCACACAGCTGCTGACTTTAATATAACAATATAATTTCAATTAGCATTTTATCAGATAAGCAACTTGACCGCTCTCAAAAGTCCATCCTTTTACTTGACCAAGTATTGTTAAGTTCAGAATATTATATTTCCCATGGGCTTGCAATGATGTCAGTAGACCAGCTTTAAAAACCTTGACAGATTGTAGGAATTTTTAGAAACTCTCTTAAGAATTTTGTTCACAAGAAAATTTATCGAGAAAGAAAAGTAAAAATAGTAATGGGTTTGTATTTTAGAATGTTTATTCCATAATAAAAATATATTTAAAAAAATTATATGAAATTCACCAACGATAATAATTCCGAACTTGTCCGCCATGTTTCTAGTAAAATCGAAAAAAGTCATTTTTGCGTTACCTCCTAACCCTTGGATTAAAAAATTGATGTATTGGTCATACTTCCATATTCTTTTTTGAAATTTTTATTTGATGAAAATTATACCGCTAATGTTACATAAAATTTCTTTGTTTATAAAGGCATGAATTTTCCTATTTTGATGATTTGAAATAGTAATGAAGTACTTAGCCAAATAATGGCACTAATATATCACTATGTAAAAATTCCTAAATATATATTTCAGCAAATTTCATCTGGTCACTATTCTTTCTTTTAAAAATTACTTCAATTTAATACATAAAAATACTACATACATTTATTTACCTTAGTGCATCTGCTGAAAGACTCTCCGCATTTAAATGTTCCAATTTGTTGCTATCAAAGTCTAAAACATATCAGACACAAAAATGCGAAGTAAATTTTAGAACAGCTCCAGTTCAGAACGAGTTCCACTTTCACTTCCGGTAAATAAACCAGACCTTCAGTGTCGTGACGTCGTTTGAGTTATTTGAAATTGAAAGATTAAAAAAACGAAATGGTAACTTCGATTTCGGGATTATTCCCCGTATTTAGGAAGTGTTGCCGGTATTTGATAATTAATGATGCATACTGCAATGGGAAATTCTCCTAGAAAAAAAGCGTTAATTGCAATAACGCTTTTCGCATTTTGTTCCCGAAATGCGGATGTTTTATTATATCACATTTATATATGATTTCTGCGTTAGAATTTTAGGTGCACGAACTTTGTCACATTTTTGGGTCATCACGTTTAGGCACATTCACCATATATAAATATTATATATACTTTTTTATTTAAAATATATAGGATTATTTTTAAATGCATTTGATTCTTCATAATAAACATTCTCGTTTATTATTATTATTATTCTGTTTCTAAAAATACGCTTTATCCAATTCTAGTTAAAGTCTTAATAGTTTAATTCACTAAAACTTTCATTTAATTTATTTATATTATGTTATTTATTCTCATGTTTTTACAAAAGAAACGTGTTTCCTAAAAATTACTTTACTCTTTTTTGCAAATATGAAAAGGAAGTGAAGACAGTTATGCTCCATCTACGAGCTGGTTTTTATAATACTGTCCATTGCCTATGTTTTGCATCATCAACTCCAGATAATAGCTTATATCGTATACAGTGAGGATAATGTCTGCTCTATTTCATTTTCTTCTTTCGTAGCTCAAAACCTTTTATATTTAGCATATTCTTGGCTAAATTTGGTCTCCACTTTAAAAGGTTATGACACTGAAACAAAGATTTTTGTTTTCTTTTCAGCAGTATGAAATAAAAAGGAACATTATTTATAATTTAAAAGAAAGAGGTTTATTTTTAAACGCTTCATGATATATTTTTGATCTTTTCAATGTATTTCTTTTTCTTAAAAGCATACATTTTTCGAGCTTTAGTGAAATTCTTGATAGTTAAATTTAGTACAGTTTCTTTGTATTTGATGTATTTTGTATTTGTACGTTACGTTATTATTGTTTAATAATGTCTACATAATGTAAATGGTTGTTTAACAGTTAGTATAACCGTTAGGCTACGTAAAATATAGATAATACAATGCATGTTTTTTCTTAAGGCAAATTAACATTCTTTATATTTAGAACTAAAGGGCTGTGCCCTCTCCGCCCATCTTACGCCAACCTCCAGACTTTCAACATATTTGCACATTTCAGATTTGTTTCTAATACATTCATTGGTGGAAACACATTTTGATCTACCATAATAACCAATTAAAATTTATTGGATTTAAGACCATTTTAAGAATTTTAAATTGTGTATGGATAGATAGGCCGGCAGACAGATTAATTGCATATATTGAGCGTTTGTGTGTTTTATGCAACAATTTAGTTGATAGTTTAGTATCAGTAATAAATAGCTAATTTGTATTTATTTCCATATTCATAAGTTATTATTTTTTTGCATTATGAAATTAGTTTAAATTCAAAGTAATCACCCTAAATGTCTTCATACAGTAAAACATAAAAAGTCAACTTTACTTAAATACAGATAGCCTATTTCCCGCCAGTGACAGCTACAAACGCGAAAAACATTTTTGTTGATTCAGTGCTTCCTATTTTTAAGTTTAGTACAGCCACAATGCAGTAAAACATAAAAAAAAAATTAAATTTGGTTAATATATTTCTCGCTAGGCGGCGTTATTGGTGTTAAAGAAAGTGGTTTTGAAATGATTTTATGTAATTTTAATTTGGAGTATAGTTGCCACATAAAAAAACGTAAAAAAAAAACAAATCCGTTTCAAAATTGTATTAATGCAACTTAAAAATTTATGCATCTTATTTATGCAACTTAACGTAAAAAATAAACATATCATGTAATCTTTTTATTAAAGCGTAAAATTGCTTATTATGAAGATTAATTTAAAAATTATATATCAATTTTATTTAAATTTAGTCACACTATTTCCAGCGGAGGAACAATAAGAACGCAAAAGAAAATTGTGTTGAATCTGTATTCCTATCGGGAAACCTATCGGGAAATTTATTTACCAAACCACAGATTTGACCTGGACAGAAGCTTATTCTCAAAATTTATTAAAAATATCATTTTTATTTAAATTTTGTTACCTTATTTCCTCCTAGATGACACTATAAATGAAAAAGAAAAATTTGTTGTATCTGTGTTTCTTAATATTAACTTTGATTATGGTTGTCATATGAGAAAACATAAAAAAAAATCCATGTTAAAGTTTAAATTATGCAATTTCCCACAGGGAGTTCTACTCGCGTAAAAAAAAATATCATGTCATAATTATTAACAAAACTCATATTTTATACTTTCTGTATACATACATGTATGTTTTCATGTTTTAACCCTCTAAGCGTTTTTCCGTTTCTCAAAAACTACTTAAATTTACTCTAGACAAAAATATTGTTAACAAAATTGTATTTTAATATATATGTAAAATAAAGAGATATGAAGTGTATTTTAGAAACAAATGGGGAAAAAATTAAATTATTTTAAGTTTTGCAAATATTTTTATGAAAATGCAGGAAAGCCCTCAGACGCTCAGAGGGTTAATACGACACATTTTTATTAGACTAAGAAAATCACGGTCAAAAAAGGTATCGTCAGAACAATCAACACAAAATTTTACTTATCTAAAGACTGTTTACAGAACGCGCATGTAGAAAGATTGTGTGCAGGTAGAAGTAACTTTGGAAACCATCTAACTAAATCATACAAATAACTTTAAGTTCAGCGTGTATATGCATTATAATTTACCTGAGTTAGTGCAAAGCTAAAGATGACGTAAAAATTGAAATGTGACTGGGTGAATGGAAACTGTTATGTAATTGTTGAAATTGTTGATTCGTTTATGAAGACAGATAATTGACACATGTACTTTTAGAGAAAAAATTAAGAGAAATACATCTAGATACACGAGAAAAATTAAAACATAATAGAATAAAATAAAACAAGTTAGTTAAGAAAATGTTAATTAATTAGAAAATAGCATTTGAATCCTTTATTATAGTTATTGGAATCTTATCCTTATTCTTATTTATACCCAAAATAACAGTTACAAAAATATATTTCGAAATATTTCAAAATAGTTACATGTAATTTAAACTAATTGTTTTAAAAAAAACTACATACAATTATGGACCCCTATCTGTCCTTCGTTATATATATATATATATATATATATAATAAATATTTTAGAGTTAGAGGAAACCTTGTATGGTTAGACGTCATATCGAATGCTCCTGCACCACTGTATGACTTCAGTGCGACCAGGTCACCAAACTTCATTATTTGAATACATTCTTGAAATATGTAAGGATATTCTGGGAAACCGCTCGAAGGTAATCACGATACGCAAAATCACACAGAGTTCAACTTTTGAATAATTTTCTGGGAGAGGAGGGTGTTTGCCAAATGGATTGACCAGCGAAATCTCTGAACCTAAGCCTTAATAGAGCATTTTTAGTATGATCTATATAGGAAGTTGCATACGTCAATCATTCAGCACCCTCTGGGATTTAAAATTTTGGTCGAATGGATATGTTGCCCCAACCAACTATAGGGAAAAACAAGAACGGAAAATCATGCATCTGGCACAGATTATGAATCACATTCCAGCAATAACAGAATATTTTTAAAATTTCTCTTTTTCATACAATGAAGTGAGATACTATCTAAAGAAGCAATTTAAATAAACAAAAAAATTCCCTATAGACTTTAATGTAACGGAATTTTTTTGTGTGTGTCATTTAAAAAGAACTGTCAATGATACACACATTTTTTCTATAGCGAACATTTTACAGTGAAACTCATTAACCCATAAAAATTATATGCCCATCCTTGTATATTCACGTGAGTTAAAGTACGAACAGATGAACAGAAAGACAAACAAACACGTCACCACCAATCAAAAATCAGTCATAAATAATTTTCAAATATTCTGGAAAGTGTTAAAAACATCATTTTCAATATGATAACCCACTGTGAAGCATATAATGTTGCATGGAATACTACATTTATTGTTACCCGGGGTATTTTGGAAATATCAAATGTTTAGTTGTGGCCTTTTTGTCTTAATTTCCATATCTAAAGAGAAACTGCGCTTTTGTTTATTACGCTGTATTATTAATGGTTATCTTGTGTGTTTTGACATATTTCTATTTGACTAAAGCATTTTTTTAAAGACATTACATATTTTGTGTTTATAATTTTGAGTTTGGCACCAATTTATGTATATATACAAAAGAGAAGAAAAAAGTTAATATAGAAGAAAATAATGGAAATTTGAATAAAAAATTGAAATAACTTGTTCTAATGATCAGATTTTGACGAAATTGAAATGGAACCACCTGGGGGCCTTACTCTTTCAAACAAGAGAAAAAATATCAAAATCGATGCACATTTACGAGAGTTATGCGTGACCAACATAAAACATACATACATACGGGTCGAATTGATAACCCCCTCCTTTTTTTAAGTCAGTTAAAAAAATAATTGCAAACATAATTTTTACCAGAATTTAAGTCTCAACCCATATTAGTCTACCATGGCATTAAAGCAACACCATAGCTAAAACCACTTTTGTTGTTTGCACAAAATCCTGAAGAGAAATACTTCTTTGATGACAAAAACTGCTTGATAAAATACAACACCGAATTTTTATTCTAAAAAAGTGGTGTGAATGAATTTTTTCATTTTTAAGAGAAAAATAATTGTGGTCATAATGGGTTTAGTATTTCTTAACTATTTAAAAAATTTTAAAGTAGTTGGGAGGACTTTATTTTTCTAAAATTTTTTAACTTATTTAAAAATTAATCTGAAAGGTAACTGTTATATATAACTTCACTTCTCCCATTTTTAGGTGCGTTCGTAATTATATAAATACGTAGCACCTATTGTCGTAGTCTGGTCCGTCCGTCTGTCTGTCCGTCTGTTCGTAGGTCCGTCCGCATATAATAACGCAAAAACTACCCAACCGAATGGTTTGAAATTTAAGTTATGTTATCTTTGCAAAATTTTGTCTAGACATTTCAAATTTTATGAAAATCGAATCAAAACTTTAGAAAGTATTAATAAAAACATTTATTAAGAAATGTATTTTTTTTTTAAATACGGTGCTTTTTTGTTATAGGAGCTTCCGAGGTTTAATCGTCAATCGACCGAGATACTTATTTTATGACAGAAATTAATCTGCAGACGATATAATTAATTTCACAGAATTAAAAATCATCAAGATCTGAATATTTATATAACTAGCTATAGTACGAACGCACCTCATTTGTCACGTTTGACGTACAGTTTCCAACTTGTATTTTATTTAATACTTAAATATGTATATTTCAGTTTTGGTTATATGTTGTTCAATAGATTTTTAATTTAACTGTTTATAATATTTTAAAATAAGTTTTTTGAGAAAATAGCTATAGATATAATTCAACGCAATATCATCAACGAAAGACTATCTGAATTTAACAGCCGCTTAAATTCTTATAATCATGATAATAATATTATTAATATATATATTTTTTCATTTCATTTATTTATTTATTTATTTTTTGTCAATTTATTATTGCATTTTAACTATGGACACGACCCAAAAATGAAAAAAAAATTATTTAAAAAAATCAATTTCTATTAGTTATCTGTCTGATTTTGATGGAAAAGAATTAAAAAAAACTTTAATTTCTTCAGAGGTAAACAAAACTGCTTATTGGCATTTAAAAGTTGTATGCTTTTTTATTTATTACATAATCTAAAGGTGAGATTTTCGTAAATTAAAAAGTTTGTCTTAAATTGTATAACAAAGTTTTATTTGTATTAAAAAATGACAAATTATGTAATTATAAAAATATTTATTCCCAATAAGTTAAGTATTGTCCGGTTTTGTTAGAAAAGGATTTAAAAAAACTAAAATTTCGTCATAGCTAAAGAAAACAGCTTAGTTTTATTTTAACTTATAATAAAGCTACATACTTATTTATTAATTATTCTAAAGGTTAAATTTTAGTTAATTTTATAATTTTTTTTTATCATTGAATAATATATATATTTTTTTCAAATAGTTTAATCACTTAGTCATTTTTACTAATATATCTTTAATATCGATGAAATATTTAGACAACTTGTCTTCCGACCTGAGCAACAGATGGCGTTGCTCGTCAGAGCCTGATAGATTCCAAGATGAATTATTGATGTTCGATTTAAAAAATCATGTGTTTGTTTTTACGTTAAGTGACCTACATTTTAAAATTTATTCATAATAAAACCTAATAAAATTTAAATTATAGGTCATCTCGTCAAAGGAAATAAGTGTTAGCACTTTTCGGTGTAAAGTAGTTTTAACAGATTCGTTATAATATTCAACTGTGAAAGTGGGAAAAGCAAAACTTTTTTTAAAAGCTGAAAATATATTTAAAAAATATATATTTAAATAATATTTAAAATATTCTTAGTTTATAACGTTCTGAAATTTGATTTTAATATTAAAAAATAGAATCAAATGTCATAGAAGTTGGTAATTTACATGAAACGACGTTTTTAAAACCCAAAAAATACAAGTTAGCATTGTATTTCAAATGACAACAAAACCACTTCAGAGCTACCTTTTTAAAATGATTAGCAACTGACATCGGTTCTCAAGCTTTCGATCAAATATGTACATTTTATTTTATCTCCTGCAATAAAGTAAATAAAAGAATGTGTCACAACTTTAGAGTAAAACATTTTTAAATGATATAAAGAAATAATTTTTTGAAAAGAGGCTGCTTTATTAAACTTTGTGTATTGGGTTAAGGCATAAAATCCTAACAATCGCATTGATTTCTAAACAGTATTTTTCCTAATATGGTCATTAATAAATGTATTTTTTTTACACATAAAAGTTTTTTATAATTACATTTTCACATAAGTAATATCATATTCCTATTAATGTTCTTGTGTGTATGTTTTTTGCTAACGTTTATGCTGATAATCGCATTGATTTTTAAACAGTATTTTTTTCTAATATATTCATTAATAAATGCATTTTTGTACGTATAAAATTTTTGATAATTACAATTTCACATTAGTAATACCATATTCCTATTACTGTTCTTTTGTGTTTGTTTTTGCTAAAGTTTACCTTTACCTTAAAATAAATTATGCAAAAAGCTCTACATACCAGCATATTAAGTGTGTCGCGAAAAACGCTTTAACTTAAAAATGGATCGCGTATCAATCAAGTTTTGGACCGTTGTAACACAGTTTTAAATTTATGATATGAATATAGTTTGAAAATTACATTTCCGTAAATTGCAAAATAAATAGGAAAATAAGTATTTTAAACCGATTCTGGCAAAAATATATTATCTGCATATTTAGAAAATGCATCGTTTTCAATGCCGTTTACTATTTTAGTAGCAAACCAATATTGATCCCATATTACTCCAATATTGCATTTATTCTAACTATATGCAATATGATACTAATATTGGTTTTACGTAAGAAATAGTTACAATAAAGTTCTAACATTACATAAATAATTTTATTAGACCTTGACATAAATCGATACTGGTTACGTTTTGGTGTAAACAGTCCAACAGGTGGCGCTGCTTTACTACTTTTTTCATTATTTTCACGATAGCACTATCTCGAGAACTAATGCACAGAATTTCATTAAACTTCAGATTCAGTTAGACGTTGACATAAGTTATTGTTGATTAGGTTTTGGTGTAAATCTCCCAACAGATGGCACTGCTATGCTGCATTTTTCAGGATTTACACGATTTTAGCGATAGCTAAATAGCTCATAGCTCATAGCGATAGCTCAATAACTAATTAACGGGATCCGTCACTCCCTTCATTTCATAGCTGTTTGGTTAAGCCCATTCCCAGTCTGTGCAAAGCGCGCCATTTCGGAGCTGCGTCTTCTCGACTGCTTGTTGTTCATCTGAGGAAGGCAAATATTTAGCCGAAAGCTCATGGATTTCGACATCTTATAGTTTTAATGTTTTAAAACTGTGTTTTGATTTATTGCACCTCAATAGTAATGTAACTTATCAATGTGTTTACATTGTGTTTTATAGAATTTTATTAGGTGAATTTGACGTTCGTATTATATAGATTTTTCTATATATTCTTATTAATGAACGGGATTTAATAAAACTTTGGATTCAGTTAGACCTTGGCATAAATTGGTGCAGATTCGTTTTTGGTGTATGTGAAAGTTGTATGGTGAAAGTTGTATGAGATAGAAGAAAGTTTTTTGGGTCTGGCACATTAGACTAGTTTTTACTTTTGAAAATAAAAAGTAGATTACAGAATTTACGCCTTAAATTTGGCTTATTGTTATTTGTAATATTCCTTTTGTAATAACAGTTTTTTATATTAATTTATGATAACAACTATGTGTTTCATTTGTAGTTATTTAAATTATAGTTTTAACGTCCGTATAATAAAAAAAGAAAGAAATGTCAAGCGTCAAGCAATAGATTAAGAAAAATGTTCCAACACTTCCATAATACTGTAACAAAACTTCATCTTTCAATAAGGTGAAATATGATATCTAAGTAAACAATTTTGAAAATGCATAACACATTTCAAAACCCAATCTCTAGCAATTACCATCTATAGTCGAAAAAATATTCGGATTATTTGTTGTAGCCATGTATATGATCAGAAGATGTGCATATGTATTCTAGAATAGCATGCAAAAATTTGGTTCAGTTAGGAAACGTATAACATATTTGAAAATTCCCTTTCAGTAATTTCCGCCAGTTAGAGAAAATGCACCCAAAATCTTTTGCGCAGTCCTGTATAAGATTTATAGAATTTTCACACGTTCATCAAGTAACATGCAAAAGAAAAGTTAAATTAAAAAAACGCATACCACAATTGAAAACACTTTTCCAGCAATTATTGCTCGTAAACAATACTCTAACCGAATTTTTCTGTGTGTCTCTGTAAATGAACGATAAATGCTATGTGTGCCATATTCTACAGTAAGTATTTTGAAAAACACTTCGGCGATATACATCAATTTCAATATGTTTTAAATAGTGTAATGTCATTAAAATACACTGCACATGATTTTTGCATACAGACAATAATGTAACGGATTTCTTTTGAGTGAACTAACTATAAATGCTACTACACACGTAATTTTTAATACCGAATTTGCCACGGTAAACCTCAATAGCATAAACCAATTACATGGTAATACAAATTAATTTACGCGAGTTAGAATATGGAGAGATAGACAGACGGCAGACAGAGAATACGAAGTCATAAATACTTTTCAACTATGTTGGAGATCGTCAACAAAAGATCAAATAAAGATAAACAGACAAGTTAAGATATTATTTATTATTAATTAATAGCCATAGTTGAGATAACATTTTTTAATGTTTTCTACTCATGTGTCGCAACGTCCTATATTCTTTATATGTTTATTACCACTTTTCTAAACGATAATTTGCCCCAGCAGTGGCTGAGAGGTTCTGCTCTCAAAGCTGGTAGATGGGAGGTGCTGGGTTCAAATCCCTGTCGCGCTCGTCGACCTAACAGTTCGGAGTTTTCCGTGGTTTTCTTCGAACCTTGCCATAAATACGGGTTAGGATTCCTTATAAAGACCTCCAAGGAGGGAACTCCTCCCTAGGGCCTATATCTCTCGTGTAGATAATCGGCCGTCATAAATCAACCAACCAACTAAACTATAATATTCCTGATAGATCCTTTTGCACATCTTAAAGAAATCAACCACGAAGATTATTGTTTGGGAGTACTAATATAAAATTAAAAAATATGTATATATTAGACACTGCGACTCGTGAATGTCTACATGAATTTCTTTTTTGGTAATTTTTCTTTAAATATGAAAAGAAAAGAAAAATAATATCTAAGTCAGAAGTATTCATTTTTTAAACTCCTGATAAATTTGTAAATAGCCAAGAATCGAATAACCCAAATTATATTGACTTTCCAATTTTTCTAAAAATTAAATTTTCAAAACAACATCAATCCAACTGAAAAAACAAACAAAAAAAAAACAGACGTTTTTTATTAAAAATAATATGGAGTGATTCTTCGAAATACCCAATGCATATATTATAAAAAATTCAAAATCAATCACATTTGAAGTTTGATTTCAAACATTAACTAATATATGAATCCATTATAATATATGAATTCATTATAATAGCAAAACTTTTTGATAACTCAGAAACTTAAGGATTACGCAAGCATAATAGAAAAATTCGAAAAGAGTTTAAAGTGGAATGACACATTCACCTTGTAGTTAAAAGAGACAAAATACTTGTTAAAAATAATTAAAAGGTGCATGAGATTTATTTAAGACATATGTAAAACATCTTTTTACATACTTTAACCCGAGATCTCCCTATCATGTTCATGATCGAAAGATCGCGGGGTTGAAGTATGTAATAACATCTTTCACATATGTCTTAAATAAATTTTATGCACCTTTTCAGTAATTTTAATAAATATTTATTTATAATTACGCACGCAAGTAATTGTGTTTTAATGGTATTGCTGCATTTTTAAATTTTTAATTATGTAATTACTACATGCGTTCCATATAATTGTGTTTTATTGGCCATAAATAAGCTTATTAACATTTAAAATATATATATAGAAATATGCGCTTTAAATCATTGATTATAAATAACATTTTATATCACTAAAACTAACGAAGACATATTTAAAATTTGGTTGAATGTTAATCAATATCGAGTCCCTTAAAATGTATGTTAATAAGCCCCCCTCTCTCCCCCTTCGCCAAAAATAAAACTTAGTCTAATCCTATTAAGGGGTCTCAGAAGTCTTACTTTTTCATTGAAGGTGCAATTTAGCATTATGCCACATTTAATTTTATTTCACATTCCCTATAAAATACAAATGCATAAAATTTGTAACCACTGCTAACTTAATAGCTGTTCTACGTTGCTTAATGTATTAGTATTTAAAACTGATATTTTACTTTTGTGTACAATATATAATTGTGTTTATATTTAAATTTTAATAAAATAAATTGAATTGTTTTTTATTTATATCCATTGCGGGCAACATTTATCAAAAACTAATAAAGCAATTTGTATGAAATTTAACAGATAAATTCATTCTGATGCAAGGAATAACTTTTCCTTCAAACTTAGTATTCTAATATTATTGGTTATTTTAAATTTTCATTATTCCAACATTATTCAATTCATTATTTCCAAAAAAAAGATTTTTTTCAAAATTTTATAATTTAAATTTAAATTAAAAACAATTAAGTTTTTAATTGCTTAAAAATGAAGTATACGTTCAAGGTAGATATGTTTTACATCATTATCAATATTATTTGGGATTAACCAACAATTTTGCTACAGTCTTGCGTGCAGTGGATGCAGATCAAAAAACATTTTTTTTTTAATATAAAAAATTGAAACATTAAAAAAAGTAAAATGTCAGTTGTAGAATATTAAAATAATTGTGCTATATAGAACAGATTTTTTTTACATCATTATCAATATTATTTGGGACTCTATAACCAACCATTTTGCTACAGTCTTGCGCTCAGTGAATGCAGATCAAAGAACAATTCATTTTTTTTTTAATATAAAAAAATAAACATTAAAAAAAGTAAAATGTCAGTTGTAGAATATTAAAATAATTGGGCTATATATAGAACAGCTATCAGTGGTAAACGTTTATGCATTTGTGCTTTCTAGGGAATCAGAAATAAAAATTAAATGTGACATTATGCTTGCACCTTGAGTAACAAATTACGACTCCTGAGACTCCTCTATATTTTAAAGAATAATTCAAAGTGTTAAAGGGACGTGCTTTGAATATTTTATTGCAGGTAATGTATTAAATCTAACTAAACTTAGCTAAAACTTCTAGAATATGTTATGTTAGATCGAATAATGAGACAATGAGATAAAAATTTCAGGTTACTATAGCAAAATGTTGGATAATTCATAAAAGGAGAGCGTAATTTCGCATTGATCATGTTGGTAGGTGAGCAGGGGCAATTGTTTGTTTACATAATTTTGATCGTTATCGATATCATTTGAAATGTCTTCTGCCCTTTTAAATTAAAAAGCGTTTTAAATAACGATGGAAAGAAGTGTAAAAATATTTGACATAATACTTAAATCTTTATAACAGTGTGTTGTGAATAAGCCTAAACTGAGTTAAAAGATGCTTCCAGAAAATTTAATTTAGACCCTAACAGAAAAACCATTTCATTTATTATTGATAACATTGCATTTTGTCGAACATTTGAAAATAACACCTAAGCAGAAAATCCATATATACAATATACATGTCATTATCTAATTTTATTTTTCATTTTATGTTATTTAGAATGTCAAATGCAGGAATGAATCAAAGAGATAGGACATCAAATCATACATGTTGCATAGACCAGTTATGTTAAGAACATGTTTCAGTGTCCAAAATATTTTTAATTGTATTAATTGCAGTCTAAGTTTAATGTATTTTGTCGAACATTTGAAAATACCATCTAAGAAGAAATTCTGCAAAAAACATGCCGTTATCCTAATTTTCTTTTATTTTATGTGGATTAGAATGTCAAATGCAAGAATAAAGTAAAGCGATCTGACATCAAATCATGCAAATTACATAGACAAGTTATGTTAAGAACACGTGTTTAAGTGTCCAAGATATTTTTAACTTAATTAATTTCAGTCCAAACTTTATTAATAGAAAAAAGTACAGTATCGTAGAAAAGGAGATAAACTTTCGTAGAAAAAATAATTGATTTAAAAAGACTTAAATAAAATAGTTTCAACTTTTCCTTAATTATTCATCTAAAAAAATTACAATAAATTACACTATTGCGTATGTACATTTTTATCTAGTGAAAACTAGTAAAACAATGTCTTGTTCTTTTTCTCATTTCCCATAGCAATGGAAATTATAAGAATTTTTATTCATTCCTGTTGAAACCCCAAAATTTTCTCAATACCGAAAAACAAAAATACCAAGCTAAGGCTGTTCTCAAATAAAAAAGAGCTACTTTCTGTCACATTTCTGAATTTATTTTTGTTCGGGTTGGGTTGGGTTGATTATTGACGGCCAATTATCTACACTAGGGATATAGGCCCGGGGGGAGTGCCCTTCGTGGAGGTCTTTCTAAGGGAACCTAATCCGTATTTACGCATGGATAAATCCACGGCTAGAAGAAAACCACGAAAACTCCCAACGATTAGGCCGACGGGCGCGATTGGGATCGAACCCAGCACCTCCCGTCTACCAGCTTCGAGAGCACAACCTCTCAGCCACTGGTGGGGCTATATTTTTGTTCGGAAACGCATGACTTTGGTAGGTGTCCTTATTCAGAAACTATATAATCGAAAGACGTTTTCCATTTTTTTGGTAAAGGCAGAAGGACGCTCTTTGAAACGAGTGCCCGACGCGGCAGCCCGAGAAAGGGGGCTTGTCGTTACGTGATAAGAATCGCTTATAACTCGGTAAGTAATTTATTTATTTTAAAAAAATGGAAAACGCAATTCTCTTCCAAATCGCTTCAATAATCAGACCACCCCACCAGTGGCTGAGAGGTTCTGCTCTCGAAGCTGGTAGACGGGAGGTGCTGGGTTCAAACCCCTGTCGCGCTCGTCGACCTAACCGTTCAGAGTTTTCCATGGTTTTCTTCGAACCTTGCCGTAAATACGGGTTAGGATCCCTTAGAAAGACCCCCACGGAGGGCACTTACCCCAGGGCCTATATCCCTCGTGTAGATAATTGGCCGTCATAAAATGAACCAACCAATCAATAATCAGACCTGCCAATTTTCTGCTTTTACGTTTAACAATGAGTCAGAAAATGTTTTAGAAAGTTTCATGTTGTTGAGCAGAATTTGAGAACCACTTTAAGTGAAAATGTAAAGCGCTCAAATAAAATTGACTATAGTGTTTAACAATATATATATATGTGTGTGTCTATAATTATTTTTTTAAAGACCGGGTCTTTTTCCTTTCTTTTTTTTATTTTTCTTAATGACGAGAACTGATGATGTAAAACTTCTGAGGTATATTTTAATCACATACTTTTATATTATATAGATAGCATATTGGGAATAAAGTGAATTCTGTATTAATCCCTATTTAATGTTTTTCAACATTTACATTTGTTTCAGGAAACTTGTAGTGCAGGAAACGATTAATGGAGGTTCTGTATTAATCAGGGAAAAACATGTAAAAGTATAGATAAAAAAATTATTTTTCTAATATTATATTAAATATGTGGCGAAAAATATTTTTATTTCAAAGCATAGAATTTTTTTCACACATTTTTTAATACGATAACTTTAATTCAATAGAAAAATAAGTTAATGGTGAGTATGTCTAAAACTTTATATGTAAAATATCTATCATTAAATAAATTAAATAAATGTATCATTAGATTGTATTTAAAAACGTAAATATTAACAAAATAGTGATTGATAAATTCCTTGAAATACTGGAAACAAATTAATACAAAAAGCAATACGACTAAAGATATGCTTTAGAAAATAACGAAAAATTTAACTAGTTTCTAAATATAGAGAAAATTATTTAGAGAATCCGATAATCATTTTTTTAATAAGAATTAAAATTTACGGAGAAATATTTACGGTCCTAGTAGCATGAGACATCGATAGATGGCGCAGTGTGTCAGAGAATCCATCAAGTCTTCTCAGGGATTCAAAAATATGGTGGTAAATTATTTGCTGTCAAATATGCGGTAAAATTATTTGATATCCTGATTTAATGTTAATATTTCTCTTGTAACTTTTAGATACCAACATAAAATTATAACGATTATTTATAAAAGTTCAATGAAATATCTTGTCCTTTGTATTTTTAAAGAGATTTTTTCTTTCCTCAGTTTTAAAATTTGGCTTTCAAATTTTACTTTGTTTATCATAGAATCAGTATTTAATGTCAAATCAATACATTAATTTAGTTAAGTTATTATATTTTTCACTGAAAATGTTTATATTCCGAGTTTGACACAGAATTAAATATATATAAGCCTAAAATAGCGGACATCCATGAAAAACTATAGCTAAAACTTTGTAATTAATGAGAACAGTTACACCTGAATACGATGAAATTTAATTTCTTTTGAAATTTTATTACTTAAGTGGACCACTGCATGAATCAATTATTTTATAAACTAATTAAGAAAAACATATAATTTTTTTTCTTTTCAGCAGAATGGAAAGTCAATCATAAGCACAACACCGTTCGCAGTACCGGGTTTAATTTGTCTCATGCATGCCAACGGTGTTGTGCTCATGTTTGACTTTCCATCTTGTGCTGCGTGGTTGTAGCCTTGCCATAGAGAGAATGCTAGTCTGGATGTCGTCTGGATAGCTTAATTGGTAAAGCACTTGGTGCGCTATACCAAGGGATGCGGGATCGAACCCCGGTCTAGACATTTTTTCACTCTAATGATTGTACGCTGTTTAGTGAAGTGATAAATCACATCCTTTGTATTTCAAAAACATATCACTTTATAATGAACTTTTATGCTTGTACAAAAAACATAGGCGTAGAGGCCACAGAGGGTATGTGATCTTTCAAACTTCTGAACATTATTTTTTTAATATATAATACAGTTAGTTAAAAGTTGTTCTCTATTGATCTGAAATCCGAATGAAAAATATCCAGAAAATTATCTTCATGTTGACATTTCTTCA
Source organism: Maratus michaelseni (assembly GCA_963931845.1). NCBI lineage: Eukaryota > Metazoa > Arthropoda > Arachnida > Araneae > Salticidae > Maratus > Maratus michaelseni. The sequence goes on along the minus strand of OZ007594.1, from coordinate 281,992,886 downwards.
TTCTTTTTTATGAGCCATTTGATAATAAACTGACTTTCTACGAGATAAGGAATTGGAAGCCGAAATCCTTTGGTTCAAATCTGCGTAGTCCGAGTGGGATAAATGTGTAAGGTTTGCATGGTTTATTTTTCACGTTGGCGAAATTTTACGAAACATTTTCATAACACGTTCTTCCTTAAGGCATTCCACATTTTAACAGTTCAGCCGAAATATTGCTTTTGACTGGTGAAATCCGTATTTTTTCTGATATTCTTATAATTATCAAAATCAATTTCTTTTCTAATATCCTTACGCTTTTTTGAAATATAATGATTGTGATTCTTTTTAATATGTTAATCTTTTTTAGTTAGATACTTAAGTCAAAAATTTTCTTTTTCTTTTAGTTCTTTTCTTTTTTTCTTTTCTTTCTTTTTTTTTCTAAGTTAATATAAGTTTATATATTTGGGGAAGTTTGCTGCCCATCGGTCCTAAAAACGCTCCATCCCAATCCGAATGTACTTATTTTCCAGGACAATTCAAGAGTTCACACGTCAGATGTACTAAAATGATATTTTCGCTAGGCAAGACTCCGAACTTATCATCTTTGAACCCGAATTTGTATTTGGATCCGTTTAAAAAAGCATTTGGAGGAGAAAGATTATCATGAGATGAAAAACTCAGTGAATTTTGTGTACCAATGAATTGGTTCCATAAACGTTCAAATTGTTTTTATTATACAAGAATAACAAAACTCCCAGTTCGTTGAAAAAAGTGTGTAGACGTTAAAGAAAGCAAAGTAGAAAATTAATAATTGTAAAATTTTGATAAATAATATTATAAAAATAATCTATTTAAAAAAATCTCCTTTATATTTGATTCACCCTCGTACATGTTTTCGACTTTTCTCTTTTAACATCATAACGTAATCATGTAAATCAACTACAGATACTGTACTTGCCTTAATGCAATCATGTTGCACCCTAACGTCAGTGTTATTGACAGAATGAAACATTTGTGAATTTTATAATAGATATACTATGAGTATTGTTATCATTTTATTGTGATCTAAGAGTAAAATATATAACACAATCGCAAAATAGTCAATGTTTACAGTACGAATTTTAGGATGCGGAGGTAATTAAAAGAAGTAGGGGTGATAACTGAAGTCCTTTGTATATTTTTAAAAATAATTACTTGTTAGTTGCACAATCAATGAAAAGCTGTATTCTTCCTTAACGAATTTCTTTTCTTGATGACTTTTTTTTTTCTTAGAGGAGGAGTATAAGTGTTTCTATAAACCTAAACGCTGGAACTTTGATTATTAGTGCAAATGTTAAAACCTTAATTTTATTTTTTATTAATAAATTTTGACGGTAGTTAGGAATATATCCATAGATTTCTATTAATTCTGTATATGTATGCTTAGGATAAAGAAAATAATCAAAGTGCATTGGACGGGACAGACACAAATTTGAAGCTATAAAAACTCTTTACCAATGTACAAAAATGTTAAAAAATATGATGTATACTGATTGTATATTTTATCTGCTAGGAAAAGAGATCAGGGAATGCACGCGTAAAAATTTTCCAACATACTTAAACTAAACATTAAAACTATCCTACAATTTCGATTAAATTCGAAGAGTTTTTGACTATTATCCACAAATAATAAAAACCGAATTTCTATTAGTGATATATTTTGACGATATCTGATACTATTTCAGACTATGCCCATATATAATTTCTTTTAATTTTGTATAAGTCTGTTATACAAAGAGAATATTCTAAAGATGGGGCATGTAGTTGAAAAGATGGGACATGTACACAAATATGAAGTTCTAAACACTTTTTACATACATAAAAACTGTTAACAAGTCATGTTGTATATTCAAGGCACATTTTCTTCTCTGAAAGAAGAGGGGAGAACACACGTGTAGAAATTTCTCAAACATACTTAAGAAAAAACTTTAAAACTATTTTATTATATCGATCAAACTGAAACACTGTTTCATGCATTTTCGAAATGTAACAAACTAGAATATTTTATAAAACTTGCGATGCTTTCATAAAAATGCTTTCAAATTTCGTACGAGAAAATACTTTTTGTGGAATCATCGGATGACTAATTTCGTTAACTCAGCAAAATTTTATCATCGTCATTGTAAAGGGAAAAAATATACAACAGGCTCAAAATGTATTATTCTTTTGGATTTACGGACGAGAAATATTGCTGATAAGATTATACTTTCGGATTTACGACGAAATTTTTGCTGAAACTCGAGTCCGCTGATCAGAATAGGATAACAATAAATTTCCTTTTGCGAAAGAAATTTTTAAAGCTATTTATTTTTAGCGAAAATATTGATTTTTAACTTGAATGAGAGAAAAATATATGCCTTAGTTTTTTTTTCATTCTTGTACAGTGTTCAAATTATCTGAATATTTTATAAATCCTTCTACCGTTTCTAGAAATACAATGATTTTCTATTTTCTAAATATATTTCATTGTGCTTTGAAGGTTGTTTTCTTTAACTGTACATTTTTAATGCATACTTCGTACATAAGATTTAATCTGAATTTTCATATTGCAGGGAGAGAGGGATTTTGTTAAGGCTGTTCTCAAATCCAAAATGAGTACATTTTGACACATTTCTAAATTCGGTTTGGTGCGCAAACGTATGCATTTGGAAGGTGCTCTTATACAGAAACTATGTAATCGAACAGTTTTTCTCATTTTTTTGCTAAAGACAGAAGATCTTTCAGAAAATGCTGTCAAATTTGACGTTATGAACCAAAGTTCCGGATGCAACAGCACGGGAAAGGAACAAGAAACTGACGACGAGAGAGCGCAACAACCATTGCTTATAATTCAAGATGTAATTCAATGATTGAAAAATTAGAAAAAACCGTTCGATTTCAAATTACTCCAATAGTCATACATTGAAGTATCACGCTTTTACGTTTAAAAATGTGTCCTTGAATGTGTCAGAAAGTTAATGCGACAGCGCGGGAAAGGGAAAAGAAACTGGTGACGTGAGCCCACAAGCAAGCATTGCTTACAACTCAAGATGTAATGCAATTATTGAAAAAATAGAAAAATCGTTCTAGATTCCAAATCCCTCCAATAGTCAAACATTGAAGTTTCATGATTTTACGTTTTGTGTCCTTAAATGTGTGTCAAAAAGTTAAGCGGATATATATATATATATATATATATATATATATATATATATATATATATATATATATATATATATATATAGAGAGAGAGAGAGAGAGAGAGAGAGAGAGAGATTTAATTTCAAGAACAGCCTTAAGCATCAGCCAGTTTTATCCATATTGCTATAAGAGATATACCTTTAGATATTATATTTGAAGGGAAAGTGATCTGAATTATCGTTCTCGTATAAGGAAAACCAGGATAACCGTACACAGACACCGCGTCCAGACCGCGCTGGTATCGAATCCGCGAACATCTCACTAAGCATCTCATTTTGTGGCCAGCGTGCAGGCACCTCTGGGCTAAGTGGTCCCTGTCATAATCAATATATTGATTACTGGGTAACAGGCTTGTATACAATAATAAAACATACGGCTTGAATAATATAATTTTTCAATAAAATGTATTATGAAATGAAAAAAAAAATATTTTAGACTACAAATCAAATACTGATATTTCAAGTAATTTAATCAGAACATTTAATGTCGTAATTGTACAAACTTGCTATACATTTCTTCTTATGTGTCAAGGGTGTTTTATTCTCTTTTCGTAATAAAAGTCTGAATTCAATTAAACTTACGTTTGCTGTAGTATACGCAAATGATTTACAATGTAATAATTATGTCGTAAGTTATTAAATGCAAATAATTCAACACACAGAAGAATTTATTTTGTTTATTTTAAAATTTGTACATATTTGCATGGCTTTTGTTCAAATTAAGTCAAGTTACATTGTGTATTGCTTTTAGTACTGGCTATCAGTTTAAAAACAATTACAATGTATCTTTTTATATCACAATAAAATGTAACAAACCATCTTTACAATAAACTTTTCATAAGATAAATTCTTATTATACGATGGTGTTACAAGTGACGTTCCTTACTTTGTAAAACAATTAGAGAACTCAAGGGATTAGTTAAAGATGTAATTGTATACATTTGCTACAAATAAACATGCATCGTTTCTTTAATAGGACAAAATGTAATGACTAAATGATTTGTAATTCTGAGATAGCATATGGACTAATTGGGAACATTTTATAAATCGATGATATGTGTTTTCTAAATTGTATTAGTAAAGAAAAATTCGTATCTCCAAAACTTTCAACCTAAATTATATGTTTTATATTTTATAACTATTGGTATAATAGGAAATGTTTGTCGTAAAAGATTTTATGGAATTCAATTTTCTTATCCACAATCACTTACAAACCTTGTCTGAGAAATAATATAAGCTATATATTTGTACTATTCAAATTAGATTGTAATGGCGGTTATCTCTTAAATGGCTAATCACAAAAGCAATCTTCCAATTACAAAAGGTGTACAAACCAGGTATAGCTTTACCATTTATGGCATATATGGTATTTGTTTTACAAGGTGGTATATACATATGAAAATACGAAATTTAATTTTATACACGGCCTCTTTTTCTATAACATATATTTTTAACAAGCAAACAGTTTTTTTGAACGATCTTTCTAAAAAAGTAACTTTTAAGCAAATGTATTTGAAAAAATAATTTTGAATAAAAATGGCCGCTTGGCATATGAAAAAAGAAATGGTCAGTCCGTATTTGTTTTCCTCAGTCACGTGACTTGTGCTTTCATCATATAGATTACGTATGTTAATATTTAATAGAATAAAGAAAACTTTTATTAATATCTTTTTAAGTTTGATTCGATTTTCATAAAATTTGAAATGACAGAACAAAATTCTTCAACGATTTTATATATACAATTCCAAACCATTCTGTTGGACAGTTTTTTCGGTGTTATATGGGGACAGACGGACAGACAGACAGACGGACTAGACGACGACTATAGGTGCTAGGTATTTATATAATTACGAACGCACCTAAAAATGAGTACATTTCCTTATTTTTATGTACCCTTTTTAACAGTACATAATATAACTTGACTTAATTGGAGCAAAATCCCTCTGTGCTGCAAATATTTTCCATTTTTAAAATGCACAAAATAAAAACTTTCGCGTGTTGTATTAATTACTTTTAATAACCACTTACGGTAAAATTGTTTCTCGTAACAAATTTTAAATGTTTAGAAAAAGAAAATAGCCTGCTTCACTTGAAAGATAAAGATCGTCGATAAAACTTTCTAAAACTTCAGAAATTCTTCATTCGCCCCTTAAAACTGAATAGCTATAAAAAACTTTGAAGAGTCTTTCAAAGTCGTTTGTGGACAGCGGAAGCTTCCTGAACAACAATTTACAACACGTGACATCTACGGTACCACCTGCTATGCGTTGCCACTTTTATTAGCACTTTTCTTTTAGTGCTGGCTATCATTAAAACGCTTCTGTTTAGTAAATTTCTAAGAATAAAAATGCAGGAAATTTTGAAAAGTATTCATTCAGACAATTTATAGCTTTTAACTTTTTCTAGTTATTAATATCGATTCTCGTTACGGTAGGTAAATATTCCATTAAGAATATGGTAAGTTTGTTTAGTGTTTAAAAAATTACTAACATTATCTGAGGAAACAGTGTATATAGTCTCTTATTTAACATTATTGATCTTAAGCTACTTAATTAAAATGTCTTTGATAATGAATCTTTCAGTTGGGTCGATTTTTTTTAACATATTCTATGTGTCAAGGGCGTTTAAATGAAATATACAAGGTGTTCTGTTAATGTTGCAGCAAATTAAGAAATGTGATAGTGCATAGCAAGGCAAAAGTATTAACATGAAACTCTGGAGTCGCAATCTACCTTTTAAATGAAACATACAACGACTCTTGTTACAAACTGAAACAGAATTTTCTTAATTTTAAGAATTACAAACTATATGGAATAATAAAATACATATAAATTTCGTATAATAAAATTCCAATGGATTTACTTTGCTTCGTGTGCAATACGATGACAATGAAAGATGGGGTGACGTGCCTAATATTAACCCTAACACTAGGCGAATTTTTCTTTTGGATGCATAATTTTATCTACTCAAATTTAGGGTTAGATATCACAAATTTTAAAGAGTAATATTCCAACTTGATGAAACAGCGTTGCCAGCAGGCTACTGTTTTAAATTAAGATTGTTTGATTCCCACCACTTTTTTAAAATAGTATAATTGGCCTTATTTAACGACAGATTAAATAATGTGAGAAGAAGACCAATTACAGTATTTTTAAAAAGTGGTGGGAATCAAACAATCTGAATTAAAAAAAGTAGACCACTAATAACACTCAGTTGAAAAACCGAACAGTTGCTGAGCAGTTGATTTCGGTTAAGGGGCTTCCGAGTTCCAGACAACTTTACTCCCAGTCTATTTGTGAGTAGAGTGTGTCTTGTATTAAATTGAGCCGTTGGAAAAAGTTAATATGGAGTTTTAACTATAAGATAAAAGAACAATTACAATGAAAAGGATAGATGTAAAGTTAAGAAAAGAGATGATAACAAATTTGGAATAAAAAAGTAAAGCGAAGGAAATTAAGGATAGAGTCTAAATAATTGGAAGAAAGTGAAATGGTATAGCTGTAGTTATAACTAACTACTAGTAAGGAAGTTGAAAAAGTAAAAAATAGGGTTCGTAACATGTTCGTGAAACAGCACATAAATGCCAGGTATTAAAAAGGCGTGCAAAGCATAAAAAAAAGGGCACTCAAAAGAGCAATACATTTTTTTTGTATTGCTTAGATGTTAAGTTTTAATTGAGAAATTAGGTATTTATAATGTGGAAAAATGTATAAAGTTAGATAAAAGAGAGAAATTTACAGTTCTGGTGAGCACTAATGCTCGCACTCTATAATGCATGAATATTTTGGACGTTTACGGTGATGTGGTTCGAAGGCGTCATAATCCGGCAATTCTGTGATTATGTCATTAGGGAGGTCAGAGTTTTTCATAATTGTTTTAGAAAGGTGGTTGATTCTGTTCTTTAATGTAGTAGTTTTGAGGTCTCTATGGATAGTGCTATTACAGAGGTAACGGAAAGCATTTCTGACGATACGTAGATTTTCGTGATTATATAACATAATTTTTTTTTGTTAAATATAGTGGTAGGAATGAACTATATTTATTAAAGATTAAATTTTACTGATTCATATATGTATCGTAGGCTGATTGCGAAATCCGTCTCTTTGCAAAGAGCCGGGCTTTCGGACATACTGACAGCCACATTTAGAAAAATGTCCAGTGAATAAATTACCAACCTTATTTAAAAGAAATGAAATTAACTATATTAACTTTTTTATATTATATAACTCTTTGTAGTGTAGGAAAGAGTAGACATAAGAGTTTTTGCTCAATGTAGTTTAGGTAATACTGTGTAGTGCATAAGCTCCCTGCTGTTTAGTTTATAAAAAAAGAATTACAGGATATATTTATGTTAAGTAAAACAGACAGTAAGTAAAAGGACAATTAAATTAGAATATTTAAAGGCGTAATTGTAAAGGCGTAACTTGCTACACATGCTCCTGTATCCTTTTACAATGAAAGTACATCAGACATCAATTAAATCGAATATTTGAGACAGCATATATAAATAAATTACAACGTAATAATTTTATCTTAACTTGTTATTAAAGATAAATAATACAACGCACACAAGCTTCTATTTTGTGAATATTTAAAATGGAACATATTTATACAGTGAGGGATTTTGCTCAAATTAAGTCATGTTATATTATATACTGATTAATTCTGGCTATCTGTTTAGGAAAAATTGCGATATTATCTTTATGATACAATGAAATGTACAAACCATCTGTACAATAAACTTTGCATAAAATATATTCTTATTATACGGTGATAAGTGAATTTCTTTACTTATAAAATAACTGGGGAATATAATGGCGTGTTTAAACACTTAATTGAATAAATTTCACTTTGTTCACTATTATTCACTTTGTTCTCCCGACCTAACTTTCTGTGCGTTTTTCGCGAATGGTTAGTTATACATTGAGATTTTATGGCGCTTAAATCTCTCAAGTATTCCAGAACTGCAAATGCAGATCAGAAGTACCAATGGCAGCATCACTATGGTATGTTGCGACATGAAACTGACTATCGTATTAATGCTCGAACGCTCATTAGATTTGACTAATATCGAGTAATTGTAAACAATTGTGGAAGATGTTGGAGAGTTATCTTACCCTCCAAAAATTAGAAAAATGTTTTTTTGATCTAGCAAGAAGGCTTACGAAAATGTAGTACAACCCATCCGAGTTACCCATGACTCCCAAAAGCGTTCCTTAAGAAACCTCGGAAGTCAATACATTTCCGATATTTAAACAAGTATTTCTGGACCAAAAATCTCTTTTGCTGCCCGTAATTTTGGTAAACGTCACGAAGTCGTTTTTTTAGTGTTTTAATCAGTTTTTTCAACTCGGTATCAACACAAAATCTCGGTTTTTCGGATGGTATCCATTCTTATGTAAATATTTGCAAGTGTGTACAGAAATTTAGGCATGCAAGAGTAACAAAATAATGTTCATTATACACTGTTAATTTATAATGTTTGTATGTTGAACATATTTATTAAACATGAAAATATTTATTTGAAAATTGGAAGCACCAAAAGCACCGAAATTTCGTGTTGATGCTAGTTGAGAAAAGTGAATAATACACTGCAAAAACTATTTCGTAATACTTCCAAAAATTGCGGACAACAAAATGAGATTGTTGTATCAGAAATACTTCTTTAAATTGTGGAAATATATTTGTTTCTGAGCTTTCGGAAGATGAAGGAATGCTTTCTGTTTTCGTGGGCAATTCGGAAGATGTTATATATGTTTTTCGTTAACCTTTTTCCTAGATCAAGAATCATTTCTCATACACATCAAATGTATAAGCGCTTTGGTTTTTATTTCATTTGTAATATTTATAACAAGTATTGCGAACTCGAAAATCATTTTTAATCGCCCCATAGACCTGCTTTACTAAAACATCTATAGCAAGTTCATGTATGCATATATATTTATATATAAGCATATATCGGACCTTTAATAAAATTGTCAGAACACGAAAGAGTTAAATTTTGTGATACATACTAAAGTGATTGAAATGTAATACATTTTTGTAGAATATCTTTATATGTGCTATTTCATTATAATAGGTTTGCATTTGCGTTGTTTTATAAACTCACTCGTGCAGATTACTATAGTACGCAAAGGTTTGTAAATAGAGTTGGTAATGTAATTGTTGATAGTGTACAGGGTGATTATAAAACAAAATTATCCCGATATATGATCCCCTAACTATCATACCGTTCACAGAAACTGAATGAAATTTTGGTTTAAAGTATTTTGAGCTGTGCGCTTAAGAATCATGTGAAAAACAACAGCTAAATTCTAACAGTTACGGTTACAGTGACAAAATTTCGACAATTTCAAATGGCAACACTTACTTTTTTTTAATGGAATGTGATTTTCATAGTGAAAAACCATAAAAAGGTTTGAACGGTACCTGTAGCACGAAAGTCGTCGGCGCTAGACAGAGTAAGAAGAAAAGTGAAAACAACTAATAAGGACAGAGAAAAAACAGAAAAGAAAACATTTTATTGTATTTCGCCAATTTTCCACTTCACATATGATGAAACTTTGCATGCGGCAAATGGTGGATAACACTGAACAATAAAATGTTTTACTTTCTGTTGCTTCTCTCTCCTTTATTGGTTGTTTTCACTTTTCTTCTTAGTCTGCTTAGCGTCGGCGATTACCATTCCAAAGATTTTTTATGTTTTTTCACTATGAAGATCACATTCCAAAAAAAAAAAAAAAAAAATAGGTGTTGCCATTTAAAATTTTCGAAATTTTGTCACTGTAACCGTAACTTTTAGAGTTTAACTGTTGTTTTTCATATGATTCTTGAGCGCATAACTCAAAATATTTTAAACCAAAATTTTGTTCAATTTCTGCAAACGGTATGATAGCTAGGGGTTCATATATTGGGATAGTTTTTTTTTTATAATCACCCTGTATTTGTATACAGTGCTTAATTTACGCCGGAGCTCACCGCAGCTTATAAATACTGCGCACAAGAGCCTACGAGAAAACTCTTGTATGTGGTAGACTTAAAAATATATATCTATTGGCAAGTAACATTTGTAGAAAAATCCCCTTATAAATGGTTTTGCTATATTCCCATTCGTTACATGATATATATATATATATATATATATATACATTTTTGTGTATACCTTTTTTATTTTACTACTACTTCTGAATAGTAATCTTGACATTATTTAATTTCAGAACCATGAGATTAAATTGCATCAATATTAGGTGACGATTTCTATTCGGAAGTAGTGGTTACAAAAGAATAAAATAGTTGACAGCTATCTATATGCATATAGATGTATTTTTTAAATGTTAAAATTTTTGTTTCTCTGGAGAAAAAGTGCTTTAAAATTTGCAAATAATTTATGAAAAATTTATTATGAAAAATAATTTATGAAATTTATGTGTATTGAAAGGACAGAGGGATTCGCGACGGTTGTTAGTACTGCAGAATATTAGGGATCCGTTAATTATTTTGTTAGAAATTAGGCCCCGGTTTGTGTATGAGAGCGAATGCAATACTGCTATTTTAACGCAGTATCAAATTCTTAAATCTAAGAAGTGTATTCAACTAATATTTAAAATAATAAGGAAGAATTTTCAACTACTAATTAAAGAGTAGTTATATGTAGTGTCGCTAAGATAAAATGTCTTATCAGTACATTTTCGTTAAGATGCATTGCGCATTTAGACCCTGAAACATAATTCAACTTTTTGATACTTTTCTGTAAATATAGAAATCTAAAAAATAGGCAATAAATCATATTTGAAAATTTCCATTAGCACTAAAATGACAAATCTTACTTTTTTTTATTAAAAGGATATAAACTAAACCGTGTTTTTGGCCCATGAAATAAGACTAAAATTCGATTTTGTTATGCTGACTTAATTATTTCACTTTTTAATATTAGAAGGATTATCTTGTACGATTTCAACAATATTTTTTGCATTTTGTTCGGATTTATATAACTTACACAAGCTCAAAGTTCGTATTATTCGTAGTTTTTGATGAAAAATACGCAATTTCTCCTAATTTTACCCCAATTTTTAATATATTTTTTAATATATTACTATGAGCGCAGCTTTGAAACACTTTTATTTTTACATATATTGTACATTTTGATGTATTTTATAATATAAGTAAAGAAGAAAGTGCTGCACGATTGTGCTCATATAAATAATTTAAGTAAAATTAGGAGAAATTGCGTATTTTTCATCAAAAACTACGAATAGCACGAACTTTGAGCTTATGCAAGTCATATAAATCCTAACGAAATGCAAAAACTATTGTTGAAATCGTATAGGATAAAACTTCTAATATTAAAAAGTAAAATAATTAAGTCAGTATAACAAAATCGAATTTTAGTCTTATTTCATGGCCCAAAAACACGGCTTATGGACCCTGAACCTTTATACATTAGAATATATTACTCATATTTTAAACTGGATTTTTCCAATATAATGAATATTCTTAAGTACATTAAGAAATTAGTTGATTCTTATGTGAATAAATTTTTATTTAAAGCATACATTATTTTTAAAGTAATGATATGCACATACTGAAATTTATTAGTCTGAGAAATTTCGTTTTAAGGATTGAGTTTGAACCACGTATAATATCTAGTATAATTTAATTAATGCAATTAATCTAAAATTAATTGATTGATAATATTTACAAGGAGCATTACTTATTATAATCTTTATATCATTAATTACAAAAAGGTACATTTAAAATACTTTTTCATAATTTAACTGAACTCCGCAGAATTCCCAAACTTTCCGACTAAAACATGTAATTTGTTAAAAGAAAAGAAAGATACTGATATAAATTTCTGCTAATACTCTTTTTGGGTGGGATTTTTGATCATTAAACTGCAAGATAAATAAACCTATGTATTACTTTGATACGCTTTCTTCCTCAAAAATTGTTGGCAACATAACACCAAAACTAATTAAACTAATTCACTGTTCAACGGAAGCAAACGTCATTTTTTTGAAAGATTCCTAATTTCCTGCAACAGCCGAGTTTAATGGTTTGTTTCCAAAAAGTTTAAAGGAAACAGGAAAATAAAAGCAGATGGTAACTGACGTGTCACATACTCTGGAGATTGTTTTTCGCTAAAAATTTTACTGTCCACAAATGGTTTGGAAAACTTTTCTAGAAAGATTTTTATTATCGTAGAATATAAGAAGGAAGGAATGGAGTTTTCCTAAAAGATTGCAGCAACTTTCGTATTATCTTTTTGTATATACACATTTTTTTCTTTTCGATACGGTGCTATTTGTGTCTCAATTAAAAGTGATTACTTTTGTTATTGGAAACATGTGATGCTTATAACAATTTACTGGATATTATTCTGGTCTCTTTAGTGTTGCCGTGATGCGAATTTTTTTGTTTAAGAAAAGCCGTTATTGTAAATTTACCACAAAACTTCAGGGCAAAAACTGTTGTATTTTTCCTTCCGGTTAAAGATATTCCCATTAAAGATAAAAACCAAGCACATTATCATAATTTTATCTTTATTACTGTGCTTGTCCAATAAATGTGATTACTAAATTCAATGAATGCGGCTAAAAAAGAAATATGAAAATAGCATGAAAACAAATTCAAATTTATAAGTTTGTTACAAATATTTTGAGTGCACGATTCAATAAAGGTGTCTAGAGAAAGAAAGTTAAAGAAACGTGAATATGAATTTCTGTTTTTGCTGATATTTACTGCGTAAGTTTATATTATTCATATATAACCATCGTGGTACTATCATAGTAACAGCAAAGTGTTCATAATCAGTGCTGGTTTTGATGCAGTTTGGAAAGTGATGCAAGAATAAGAAATATTTATAAAATAGATTTTGCTGTTACTTAGTTAAAAATGTGATAATAGATTACTTTTATATATATAGCGAGTTGTCATATTCTATAAAGTAGTTAAACAAAATTTATGTGATTTTTAATATTGAAATAGTTAATAAAAAAAATATATAGCTTTCATGATGCAAAAGCCTTATTTTCGTCATATATTCTTTATTCTTAAAAGCTAAACATTCTTTAAATAATAAATTTGTTAATAAATGGATAGCTTTCACGATGCAAAGCTCATTTACTCCTTTTTTTTAATTCTTTATTCTTCAAAGCTACACATTCTTTGCATCTTTAAACAAATTTTCATTATATTTTCGCGTGCCTATATGATTGGCTTCAGTCTGTCTATGATTTTCTTGCTTCGTTTACAAAAAAAGTCCCTGCTGAAACATTTGATTGGAAAAGTATTATTTAATGCATATGGGGATATTCTATCACTTCATAAAAAGAAATTTTTACATCTTATATACACATTCAATAGCATATTTTAGCAACATCCACAATATAACGCAAGCAGTTTTGGTAGGTTTAAGATAGCCTGAGCAAACTTCATTATTTTTCGCATTCATTAAATATTTAATAAATTATATAGAAAATAACCATTTTTAGAATCGTTGATTACAATTATTCTGTAAAAATAAATGTATTTAAAAAATAAATGAAAACAGTTATTCGAATGACCGAACAAGAATGCATTTAATATAATTTTATTAAATAACACATCATATTCAATAGTTCGAAACTCCAGCATCCTTCGGTTTATTGCTTGTCAATATGCTCTATTGGCTAACAAGAGTTGTGATTAAAGGATGGGCGGTGTTCCTTTGTTTTAGGAGTTTCCGCCTGATTGATCAAGAAACGAGAATTATTTTATGGGGAGACAATGTGGAAGAAATGCTTCAGTGGGTGGAATAGAACAACGTTGTAAGAGAAAAAATAGGGTATGGTTCTTTTTCTATGTCCTCCACATTTCTTTTCTAGCATCGAGTAAAAATATATCGCATTGATACGAAATAAGAGCAACTATACTATTAAAAAGTATGGTCTCTAAAGATTTTAAAATATCACAGAAGAAAAGTTTTGCATTTTAAAAATATATAAGAGACTTTTTTTGTAATCTTTTAATTTTTTTTTTTTAAATGGCATATTTTGTTGCGTTATATTAGAGAATGTTACTAAAATATTGATAAGTTATGTATCAAATAGCATCAAGCTTTGAATCTTATCTAAACAAAAACTAGTCAAATTCACCAACATTCCCACTATTTCATAATTACTTCTGTATATTTCATAACAACCTGATAAAACGCCATATAAATATCTTCACTGTTAGCATATTTTAGGTTTTCTAAGCTTTATAAATTAATATAAATGTAAAAATAGACATAAACATTTTTAAAATCGTTGATTTCGATATAGGTAAAAAAATAAATACATTGCATTAATGAATGAAAACAATTATACAAGTAATTGAACATAAATGCAATTACCGTTTTATTAAAAAAAAAACTTATCATATCCAATAGTCCGAAACTTCATCCCCCTTCAGTTTATTGTTTGTGAATATGCTCTATTGACTAACAAGGGCTGTGATTAAAGAACGATCTTTGTTTTAGAAGATTCCGCCTGATTGACCAAGTATCGAGAATTATTTAATGGGGAGTCAATGCGAAAGAAAAGGTTAACTGGGTGGAAAAAACTAAGTTATGATGAAAAATATAGGGTATGATTATTTTATTTAGCAATTCTCATTTATTTTCTATCATTGAATAAAAATATCTTATTTTGATGCAACCCTCTGATCGTCTGAGATCTGCATTTTCATATAAAACCCAAGATATATTAAATATCATTTCCCGGTTTAAATCTAAATTATCTTTTGGTTTGCCTTTATCCTATATACTTCTTAAATCTGCTTAAAATATTTTTACATAAAGGTGAAACCCCCAATAACTGATACTTTAAGGATTTTTTCATGTTCAAATCAATTACAAAGTTTTAAATACATTTTATACTTATCTTTGTTTATGAAAGTATAATAAAGATACATTAAAAAAATTATTTTTGACAACATTTTGAAAAATTATACTTTTTATTACTAAAAGATATTTCTTTTTCATAAATGTTGTCAATATCTCCAGTAACTGACACCATCCCTTTTTTTGAAAAACCAATATCTGTAAAATAAGTCATAACAGTTAAGACAAATAAATTACCACTATATGACACTATTTTGAAGAATTTTACAAGAAAATGCTTATTTGAGTTAGATTTCTGCTGCAATGTCAGTTACTGGTTAGGTGTCAATAACTGGGGGTTTCTCCCTACAACTTATTGAATTTGTTTTCTGAAAACGAAAAATTACGTGACAGTCGCCTAGAGGGTTAAATAAAGCAACTGTAACAAAATAAAAAGTATGGTAACGAAATAGTATTTAAAAATGTCAGAGAAGGAAAAACATTTTCCATAACAACATTTCTCATGATACAAGATTTTCTCAATTATTATAAGAAGAGTTGACGATTTATCTTCTTTAAAAGAGCCGACTACTTTTCCTCCTAAAATAAGATGTCTTTATGATGTTTCAAGAAACATTCCTCATCAATGCGGTGATACAATCATATTCTGTTGTTTATATAAAATTTAAACTGAATTTTACGAGTTAAATGAATTTAATGAACTGATTTTATTATTTCTTGTTTATAAAAAAAAAGGTTAATGATAATAACTTAAAAATTTATAATTTTGAAATTATGGCATTCACAATCTTATATGTAAACTTCCAAATTTTAATATCATTGTAAAACAATGTAATTTTTTTATAAAAGCTTCAGTAAATCGTGATTCTTTCCTGGCTGGTGCCGAACTGTGATAGCTGAGAGTAGATAGATCCTTCCTCCTGAGTTTTAGAGATATTCCTTGCTTTAAACCCAATGGGTCGGCCGCACAAGAAAGTGTCTCCTGTCTCTTGTCTCCTGTTCAAATGCCCATGAATTTTATTCATCAAATAAATCGTGGAATTTGGAATCTTAAATACAGGCAAGCTTCACAAATAACCAGTATCTAAAATATTTCGTAATTACTTTTGAATACACCTTAACAACTTCTTAAACTCCATATAAACCTTTCATTCTTGTCATATTAAATGTTTCAATCTCTAATAGAAATTAATCATTTTGAGAATCGCTGTTTGCGATTATTCATAAAAAGTAATACGTTTCAGAAATGAATGAATACAATTATTTTAGTGACTGAACAAGAATGCATTTATTATCCTTTTATTAAAAGGAAATACCGTAGAAAAATAACATATCATATTCCAATAGTCCGAAACTCCAGCATCCTTCGGTTTATTGCTTGTCAATATGCTCTATTGGCTAACAAGAGTTGTGATTAAAGGATGGGCGGAGTTCCTTTGTTTTAGGAGATTCCGCCTGATTGATCAAGGATCGAGAATTATTTTATGGGGAGACAATGCGGAAGAAATGGTTATCTGGGTGGAAAAGGACGAAGTTAGAAGAGAAAAAAATAGGGTACGGATCTTTTTCTTAGCCATTCTCATTTCTGTTCTATTATTGAATGAAAATATATTGCTTTGATGCTAAATAAAAATAGTTGTAACAGAAATTATTATAGTGTCTCGAGCCGTCTTTTCAAAACAAAAAAATTTTCATGGTTCATTTGAATATGAGATTAAATTTTGTAGAGATATTTAAATTATGAATACATCTATACATATACATACTGTTTTTTGCTATATTTATTAAAACAAACAAAATGTTTCATGCCCACAAAGTATTGCAATAAAACTGTTTATAAATTAAAACACACATAAACAACGCCTGCATTCAGCATTTAAAGATATACAATTATTATAATACAGACATACATACATTAAATACAATAATCCAACATGGAGTGAAAAATTAGCCAGGAACGAACCTGGGTCCACAGCGTTCCGGGCTGTCGCTCTAACCACTGAGTCACTCCGGCCAATTCCTGAGTCTCCAATTTCTCACTAATAAGAGAAAGTCACCAGCCATCTAACAGACAGCCTTGATGACCGGACAACGGTTAATACATTTTTACTATTTCACCGATCTACGAATATAAATTAAAACACACATAAACAATCTCTGCATTCAGCATTTAAAGATATACAATTATTATAATACAGACATACACACATTAAATACAACAATCCAACATGGAGTGAAAAATTAGCCGGGAATCGAACGCTGTGGACCCAGGTTCGATTCCTGGCTCTGGTTAATTTTCACCTCCATGTTGTATTATTGTATTTAATGTATGTATGTCTGTATTATAATAATTGTATATCTTTAAAAACTGTTTATTTTACTTTGAAATACATCTTTAACTATTACTACAGTCTCTTACCAAAAATTGTACCAAAAAAAGTTGTATGGCTTTTTAAAAGTACCATTTCTTAGTAGAGCAAAATTTCGGTAGCTGTTGGCTACCACCTTCTTTCTTTTAGCTTTTGCTTTTTTAGGAACTAACGGAACTAAAATTTGTACTTCAAATTTATTTGTTTTTATTTATATTTTATATTTAAATTTTAAATATTTCCTTTTGTAATTTTATTTAATTCATCTCAGTCTTTTTAATTACTTAAAATTAAGTTATAGTTATTAACTACTGTTATATTTTTAGTGGCTCCCTAATAATATGGCAAGTTGCTTGCTTCTCTTCCGGATGTGGAGTTGCGCTGAAAGTAATAAACCCATAATATGGCCTACATTTTTCTATTGCTTGATTGAAAATTATTAAAAACCTTTTAAAAGATAGTTGTAGTTATTGGTTTCATATTATGTTTTAGCAACCGAAGACGTAACTATGCTTTAATTTTTTTTTTAAATATCTTCTTTACTGAATACAGTTTTAACTTACTCTAATTACTCTACTAACTCTTTCTAAATTGTTCTAAAGATCTTCCTTTAGCATGACTGATTTTTGCCTTCATTAGTCTTAACCTATTTATACCACTTGGCAGCATTTCTTGCCAAAATTTGTTTACAGGATTCGTATCACTAATTTTGAAAAGTTATATTTATTTTATGTAATGACAGAAAATTGCGATTAAATGCGGAGAAGATTACTATTTTAAAGTAGTGGTATTTAAGAGTTAAAACTTTTCGAATTCTGTTTTTTACGCCAATCTCAGACACATAGAATATAAAAGCAATAGGAATTCATTTTGCTTTTTTTATTTGTAACTTTTCTCTGTTAATATTTAGTTTTTGTTTTCTGAATAAAGTATAATTGTTGGATTCGGTGTTGTCCCATGAACTATCACGTCATTGGGCTATGCTGTGTGCTTTTTTCAACTATATGTTGATTCTGCTGGTTCCCTTGTGAGTTGATTAAATAAAGAGAAGATTAGTTTAAAACAGTGGTATTCAAGTGTTAAAATGTTTCTAATGCTTTTTTTTACGACTACTTCAGGTACATAGAATGTAAGAGCAATAGTAATTGGTTGTTTTATTTATTTGTAATTTTCCTCAATTATACTTAGTTTTTGTTTTCTGAATAAAGTCTAATTATTGGATATGGTGTTGTCCTATGAACTTTCACGTCATTTGTCTGTGCTGTTTCCCCCTAGCATGTTTTTTGTCGACCAATAATTCAACAACAAATTACAAATATCTCCCTAGGCATTAATAAATGATGACAAAGAAAAAGTTGTATGTTTAATATGGAAGGAATCGCCCAAAATAGTTTCCATAACCATTGGTTAATTGCGCAAAACTCTTTTACTATAACTAGGAGTCCACCTGCTTTTCTAATGGATAAGGCGCTAGCTACAGGACAAGAAATGCAAGGTTTGAAATCTACTCATGCGTGAATGTGTGTAGTGGAACACGGCCTATTTCAGTACTCGCCGAGAAAACTCTTGTTTGTCAGGATGGCGGCTTAAGACGGAGTTCATGACGCCAGATCACGTGATCTCATCCGAAAAATCGGCCGGGAAAGCCGTCCTAGGGAGGAGGAAAACAAAAAAGAGCTTTCCCGGTCGGTACTGAAGTCGGCCGTTAGTAGGTCGGATTCCATTTTGAACGGAGGTTCCAGTCTGTTCATGTTCAAAAGATGACCAAAGCGCCACCCACAAACGAGCCATAACTAGAAATTAGAGAATGGAATAAATGTTTCTATTTATATTATTGCAATCTCCAAAAATTCACCCTTCAGATGTAATCAAGAGATAATAATAATTTAAGTGAAATTTTTAATTTTCTTTTGCAAATAATTAAGCCTTTCTTCACGCTACACAAATGTGCCTTGACAGGGTGGTTGAAAATTACTGCTTTTGACCAATGGTCTTCAAACTTTTTCTATTCACAGAACCCTGTTAAAATTATTTTGAAAATTATCGTTTTTAGTGCAACCTTTTGTTTTAGTAAGAGAGAAAGCATAATAAATACTCACAATTATATACTGATGTGATTTTAACGTCCATGTGGAAAGGATGTAAGTTTAAGATACATACAAAAAACAACTATACGAAAAACATTTTGCGGATTTCTGGAGTTTCACAAAACAAAGTTTAATGAACGCTGTTCTAGACATTTAAAAATGTTTACAAAAGACGTTTTTTCGCTATTTATAATAAAAAGGTTCGTTTCAAATTAATCCTTAAAACTTGACTCTGAAAAATGCATATGTATTTTTGTTGTGTTAGAAAAGTTTATTAAAAATGTATAAATATAACTTCAAATATAACAGAGAAATGTTTACAAAGATTTTGAATTTAAAAAGACTTCTATAACATGTTTAAAATGTGAAATTTGAAATTTGCATAGTTCATAATATTTTGTTTATTAAATAGAAAATATATTTGAATATATAATAACATATTTAAATAATAGAATGGTTGATTTAGCAAAAAATATTAGAATACTAAATTCTTACGTTGTACTTCCATTTGTTTTTTACTCTCATAACTACTGTATTCATAGACAAATAATACATAATAAAATCTTTACGCAGAAAATGCCTTTGAAAATTATAATTTTTAGTTTCATATATTGACACAATATCTCAGTTTGTAATACAGTGAGACACCCGAATTCTCGAAATAATTAAATACAGTGCCCTTTCCGTGTAAAAAGTAACGATTTTGGAAGTTTTTGCCTTTCCGTTTAATAATTAATGTTGCTTATTTAGCATTTAGAAATGTTAGCACCATAGTGTTTTACAATGTTTTTGAAATGTGTATTGTTTTTACGTCTTTCTCACACATAATATTATGCAAATCGTATTTGAGCACAGTACTTTTTCTTCCTCTTTTATAATTTCTTCGCAGATTTTTGCCTTTCCAGTACTTG
This sequence comes from Maratus michaelseni, assembly GCA_963931845.1. Taxonomy (NCBI): domain Eukaryota; kingdom Metazoa; phylum Arthropoda; class Arachnida; order Araneae; family Salticidae; genus Maratus; species Maratus michaelseni. Next base: position 281,972,459 of record OZ007594.1, on the reverse strand, counting down.
ATATATTCTAAATTATTAAAACTACGTGAAATGAGGAACACCTAATCCCTTAACTGAGACATGTCTAAAATGTAAGAATTTGTACAGTTTATTGTAGAAATGAAAAGTATTGTGGCTTGCGCTACTTCGGCTTGAGTTTGGCCCCCTTCTAACCTACCAACAATTCTCCAAGCTTCTGAATCTGTCAAATGACTTCGCTGAGACATCGTACTCATCGAAACAAAGCAATCACTGAATGCCGATCATCCTTGTCTTCATTCTCTTTTATCCAGTTGAAAGTCAAATTTCATTCGCTGCCGCTGAAGCAACGTTTTTGACGTCGAACTCAAAATTTGCATACTCCACAGTTTGAAAACCAGAAAAATTTGCATTTGTGATTCTCTTCTGCTATTTTCGGCAAAAAAAATTTCGTTTATATCTTTATTTTATATAAAACTTCAACTATCCTTTAATTGTTTTGAGCAGTGTATAAAATTATACCTTTGTTACTTTGGTTATAATTAGGTTAAACTCAAAGAGTTCATACGCATAGATATGAATCAATATCAAGCTATTGACGCAGATAGTACTTTGTAGTAATGACTCTTAAAACAACACTTAAAATAAATTGGCAGCTTTGTTCCCATGGGCCATTTTACATGATTCCAACTAATTTGCACTTGTGTTAAAGTTCAGATTGCGTTAAGGTGTCCTATGAGATTCCTATATTTTTCCTAGGTTCCACTTTGCTAATAAGCTCTTAAGTCTAACTAAGAACGTAATTTTTATTACTTTTGATTTATTATTTCTGTATACCTCTTTTCTTTTTTTCTGTTTATACTTTATACAAAGAAATGTATGATAATAAACATTGGAGTAATATAAAATTTCAACTTGAATACAGAAAGATTATCAACATTTTTAAGAATGAAATGAAAATATGGAAAAGGCAACTCTAATAAATTTACTTTAAACTGTTTTTCTCTATAACTCTACTTGATCTTGCGCAAAACATCAACCGATATTATATTTACGTATTGTAGATTTATATTTAATGCTATCAAAGCCAGCTGTTTTGCTCGCGTAATTGTTGAAGTATGCATAATGGTACTTGTCTGTCCATTTTTATTAGAGGAAATATATACCGCTATGAATAATTCAGAAAATACCAATTAAGCCACATTTTGAGTAAACTTCATTCTTATACAGTACTAGGCGAAAATGAGACTTAAATAGATAAGAATTAAAATTAATTTAAAATAAATGGTAATATAGAATGTAATTTGAAGATTTTTCGTCCATTTCATTTTTCATTTGAAATTTCGAATTTTTTATAAACCGTTTATTTATTTACATCTTAAAAGTAACCCCCATGCAAATTCCAAGATTCTAGTTATCCAAGCTTCTATAACCACTATATCACAGAAATCGCAATTTTAGAACGTATTTTGTTCCTACACACTTTAAAATTGCTAAATTTTTGAAAATTGTTCTGTGGATGAATTTATGTCTCTAAAGTAAAACCCAAGTAAAATTTCAAGTTTCCATCCCTAACAAATTCAGATAAATCATAGTTTAGAATGTTTTTAGAACGTTTTCCGCTCATTCCACCTTTTTAAAATTCGATTTTTTTTTAGGAAACTGTTCTTAGCTAGCCCTGAAATCTTAAAAATACTCACCATGTCAAATTTCAATTTTCTAGTCCAGCAGCATCACAGAAATCGATCGCAATTTTAGAACATTTTTTGCTTTTGCACGCTTTTAAATTTCGAATTTTGTAAAAACTGTTCTGTGCGAGCATTTACGTCTTAAAAATTACACACGTGTTACATTTTAAGTTTCTTTTCCTAACACTTGTGAATAAACCGTAATTTAGAATGTTTTCCGCTCATTTCATACATCATTTAAATTTCCAATTTTTAATCAACTGTTCATACCGTGCACCTGCATCTTAAAAGTAACTACTATATTAAATTTTAAGATTCTAACCCCAATAAATCCAATTAATTTAGAAAGTTTTTAGAACGTTTTTTGCCTTTTTTTGCCGTTTTTTTGCCTTGAATTTTGTTATATTTCAACCTTTTAAATTTCAAATTTTTTTAGAAACCGTACTTTGCTGTTTTATTAGAAACCGTTCTTTTATATCAACTGCATTACATAAATTGCAATTTTAGAGCGTTGTTTGCTTCTGCACCCTTTTAAAAATTTCGAATTTTCCGAAAACTGTTCTGTTTACATCTTAAAAGTAGAAGCTAAGCCAAATTTCAAGTTTAGAACGCTTTTCGCGTATGTTACAGTTTTCAATTTCGACTTTCTTTTAAACTGTTCTGTGCGACCATTTACATCTTAAAATTAACAGTCAAGTCAAATTTCAAATTTCTATTCCAAACAAATTCATATAAATCGTAATTTGGAACGTTTTTAGAACGCTTTCCGTTCATTTTAACCTTTTTAATTTCGAATTTTTTGGAAACGATTTTTAGCGCGGATTTTATCTTAAAGGTAACCGTCATGCCACTTTTCAGATTTCAAGTCCTTTGAGTATCACAAAAATCGTAATTTAAAACTTTTTTCCTGCACTCTTTTAAATTTTAATTAAAAAAAAAACTGTTCTGTGCGTACATTTGTTTCTTAAATGTGCAGCCATGCCAGTATTCAAGTTTCTATATTTAGCAATCCCATAGAAATTGTAATGTAGAATGTTTTTAGAACGCTTAACGCTCATTTCACCGTTTTAAATTTCGAATTATTTATAAACTGTTATTAGATATCATTTTCATTTTATAAGAAACTACCATGCCAAATTTTCAGTTTGTAACCCCTGCAGTAGCTCAAACATCGCTATTTTAGTACGCTTTACGATCCTACACCCCCTTGTGGGTAGTGTCATCAACATAAAATATAGCCAGTGCTGAGCAGGGAATGTCATCATCAGTCTGATGCCATAACTTAAGGGATCAGTTCGGTAGTTTCAGAGAATATCCCTACAAACAAACAAACAAACAAACGTTACTTCTTTATAATATTAGTATAGATTACTTGAAATTTTTCTTTTAGATAAATTGCTTTGGAATAGTTATGATGCAAACTGCAGTATTCTGTAATCGCAAAAATGCGCATGGATGCAAAGTAGTTAGACACATTGGCAACTCAGAGACGCCAATGTTATAAAAATAGTTTATACGCTTATGTGCTATAGTACATTACGGTAATGCTCATGAAAATCGAAGCGCCCGCAATATACGAAGAGTTCTTTGTAATACAGTTTTTTAATGCACGGCATGTGCCAGCAGCTGAAATTCTATGGTAAATTTATGAAGCGTGTAGTGAAAGAATCATATGTCTCATTAGATAGTGCGAAAATGGATATGACAGTTCATCGAAAGCTAGTGAGGAATGCGTCGGCTTGATGAGGAGCACAGTGGACGACAAGCTCTCTATATGAGATGACAATCGATTCGAGTTATGGAAGAAATATATATTTTTACACACGAGAGCTTTTGTTCCTAGTCAGATATTTAACGCCGACTATCGTCAAGCAGTTTGTTACCATTGCATAGGATGAAAGTCGCCATTGTTCTTCAATATTGGGATACAAAGTATGATATCTCGTTAAGAGGTATGTTGTTATCATGCAATTATGTTGAAGTATGCAAGTATGTTGCAATTATGTTGAAACATAATCCAAAGTTTTGACTTCAACGTACAAGTAGGGGACTTGTCCATTCCTTTTATAATTGCCCAGTTTAAATAACTCTCTGTGTGCCCGTATGTGATGCATTTTCCAATTTTTTATACATAATTTAGACTTCAGAAGATAATTATACCTCATAATTATATTTTTATGTGGAAATCAGTTGCATTATATAGGGAAACAACGCTAATTTCCAAATTGAATAAAGAAACAAAATACTAACATTTCTAAATTTAAAATAAATGTATATAGAAAACACAACACTAAACAATTTACGCTGAATCACTTTCTATTTTTAAATCTATGCGGTTTTATGTTAGGCAGCATTCGACATTATGGTTTTTTAGAGCTGCGATATATTCGATAGTGCCCGAAACGTTGTTAGCCATGAGACAGACTGCTTAATATCCGGTTTCGCAGTTTTTACACATCAAATATTAGTAAATCAGATGACTAATAAAATGTTATAGGATTCTAGAAATATAAATTGAAAAAAAGTGTGCATGAGCCATTACATAAATCACAATCTTCTTAAACTTTGTATTTTATAAATAACTTTGAAACGTAAAGACGCAAGGAGTTAATCTTCAACAACCAATTAATTTTTTATGCTTTTACAATGCGTTTAAGAAGTTCGTATTTCATTATGTATGTCGAAATAGTTCATTATTAAATAGTTAAAACGATTATGAAGAATAATCCTAAATAGTTATATTCAATAGCAGCTTTTGTTGGCATTTCACAGTAATATGGAATTTATTAAACGTCCACTGCGAAGTCCAGTTATTCAGAACCGTGTGTAAGCTTTTAGCGGCCCTTGGCGAAAACGTTTAGCGCCCTGGGGAAAGATTTTAACCTCCCTGAGGAAAGGAATTTTAGCAACTTGGACGATGTACTTTTGCGGCCATAAGACATCTCAAATACTAATAATAATAACGGTTTTCTATAGGGTACCTATCCATCAAAACCAAAACAATTTCGTGCATAAAATGCAATAGAGGGGTACTTTGACTGATAATTATCTAATCCAGGATTGGTTGGAAATAAAAATAAAGGGAGAAACGATATCTACTGTCTACAAAGGATTCTCATAGAGTCAAATAGAAAATTATAAAAATTAGATAACTGGAAAATATCTAATACTATTTATCATAGGACAATTCGTAATCGATAGAAAGTATGAATCGATAATTCGATTTACATATGATTCTATCAATTCTCTTCTAAAATAGAGAATTAAAATGTTTGAATATCACCATAATTTTGTTCCGTTTTATCTGTAAATTCGATTTTATTTTGCAAAAATAGTTCTTTAAAATTCATTGAATATTTTATCAAAGAGTCTGCTGTTTTCAAATGCAAGTCTTAGAAACATTATAAATTCATGACAAACGAAAACAAATTTACAGAAGCATAAATTTGTGACTCAGATAGAATATTAAAACACTGTGAATGACATTTTTGTATTATTTCTTTCATGTGTTTATTTTGGGCGCTTTGCTTTCGCTTTTCGTTTTATAAAATTAAACTTTTTGATGCTTATTTTGATTTTTTGACAGCATTATTTGTTGTTATACTGCATTTTTCCATATTAATTTTCATTATTACTTGTGAATTACTTTTATATTTCCTTTAAATTTATTTTAAAGTAATAACAGCGATGAAGAAAATACATGACAATCATCAGAGCGCGGAATTTTAGATTTTTATACTGTAAAAAAAGCAGAGAAAATAGCAGCTAATCACCAAATTTTATAAACGACTAAGTTGTACTATAAATGTGTATATAAACTTTTTTAGTATCCAAATAAATAGCTATTGTTTATGTTTGTTGAAAAAGCATTATCTTAAAATATTATAAGACATTCCGATTATGAAACATACATCAATTTGTTCGCATTATTAAGTATGAGTGGAATCAATATTACGGATTACCTAATCGTCGCTATTGTTTTCATTTGCTGAGAAAAATGTGGTTGTATTTTACGAAAAGCGTGAAGCCGTATATAATGTATTAAGTGGCATATTTTGAAGTGTATCTATTGCATGTATTGTATGTTTTGTAAGTCGTTTGTATTGCATGTATGTTGCATTTATTGTAGGATGTATGCATTTTGAGATAGAAATCTCTAAGAGGAAGATATGTAAAGTAGAATTATATATATATATATATATATATATATATATATATATATAGGGTGTCCCATTAATAAAGGTACAAACTTTAAGAGGTGGTAGGGCACACTACAAAAAACAATTATTGTGCAGGAAACCAGGGTCGCAATCTACTCATTCAATCAAAATTACAGGGTACTTCATTTCAATCTCAGATCGGAATTTTGGTTTTAACTTTAACAATAATGAAGATAATTTAACAATATATACAACAGAACTAACTTGATGCGTGTAAAATAGAATGAATAACCAATTGGATTGGATTCGAAGGATGGTCACCACATTCCGTTTTGTGATACTATCTCATTTAAGATGATGGAAGTGGCAACTACCTGCAACCAATCAGTGCTAAATTAGACGATCCTCTTTTTGAAATACAAATGACATTACATATGGTGCTCCAATTAAATTAAATTTTACTACCAAACACTCTTATCTCTCAGCGATAAGATTTCTACATTACAACTGTCTGTCAAAATGTAGTAATTTATATGTTACACCACTCAGAATTTCAACATTAAAAGACCCCCCCCCCCCTCCCCCTCCTATCCAAGAAAATGTAAAGGAATGTCCGGAGGTCTTCAGAGAAAGAAAGTTACCCTAACTTAGTAACTAGCTTTATATAGTTCAAGTGAGATAAGATCGCTACACACTCCATCCCCAGACAGGAAGACGTCATGTTGATGTCAGATGAGCGATATGCACTCCTGGGTGATGCCGTCGGGTTACCGTGCGCATGTGTGAGGCGCGGCATGACAGGCTTTGAGCTCTGAGCATTTCACAGGCTTTGCATGCTGGAAATGATTTATTTGGTGCTGTCATCTGTTGGTTATGAGTTTGTTATTGTTGTTGTTGTTGTTGAAGGTTGTTGCATTTTTGTCCAGGTCACTAATGACGTGATTGGCTCAGGAAAGGATCGAACCAGGGATCTCATGAACAGTAGGTGAGAGTGTTAAGCAACGAGCAAAAGGCCAAACCACTTCAAGAATAAATAATTAGTAACGTGCTTTATACTGTTAAAATGAGATGAGATCGCTACATTTCTTTTTTTGAATTCGGACTCTGGTCTATATTAACCACCCTTTTCATGTCCTTTATTGCACTCTTAACCCTTTGAGGGGCGGTGGTATATATTATATACCACCTAATTTTAATCCGATTCAAACCAGAAACTTTTAATACAATTTTACTTTTTTACCTTTCACGGGAAAAAGTTCAAAAATTGCTTTTCCTTATTTTAAACTAAATCATTTCGTAAATACTGGTGTGAATTCGACGTTAGAGGAACACAAGTGCTTGCCCCTGAAAGGATTAAAATGAAAAGGATATGGGAAATCAATAGCTCGAAAATTGCTGTGAATTTTGCAATGTTAGCTGAGTTTTTGCGGGAAAAATAAAAGTGATAAATTACATTATTCTACATCATTCACATCCTTTGGAATTACTAGTACTTTAGAGGCTTTGAATACAGCATTGTGATTTCGTATAAAGAAAAAAAACGTGTTTAAAGAAAATGACACTCACAAAGATAAGTCTGAATATTTTATATTAACTTCGTGATATTAAGTTAATGTTAGTATTGTGATAATTAGACCACATGATAGTAATAATTAGTTTAATTATGTGTATGTTTTTAAGATTTTTATTATATTGACGGGTATTACAAGTATAGTGAGCCAACTCTTACTTCCCCTATTAACCGATTTTGCAGGATTTTCCACAATACTTTTCAAACTATTTTACTTACCTCCACACCGTTGGTTTAAATAATTAAAGCCTTTTTAGGAATGTGTAAATACAAGAATTCAGTGTAAGTGTTAAGTGCGTACATAGGGATATAACTTTCAAATGCACATAAATTCATACAAACTGCATGCTTAAAAATGCTAATCTAGCGTATTTTACTGGTACAAGTAAATAAATTCTGAAATTTGTTATTCATATTACCTGTTTTAAGAGCCTTTAAATAAGCCTTACCGTCTTCTCTTTAACATATACTTAAAAAATCGATGGATTAAAAAAAAAAAAAAAAGTCCTTTACTTTTTTGTCATCATTAACATTCAAGAATAAATAACTTTTTTTAATGGCAAAAACCATATTTAGAGCCTTCTTTTAATCTTTATGTTAAAAATTCTCCATTTTTTTGTTCTCTTTTAAAATAAATGGAAGAATAATAGTCTTTTATGAAAGCTGGTCATGAAAATTTTATTGTATGAGTAAATAACTTTTCCTTATCACTTATTTTCAACAACGACGCGTACGTTTTATCTATTAAAGAATTAAGGGCAGGAAAATACCAATGTTTTTATTAATAGCTCTTTTTTAAATAATAAATTGCAATTTATTTCTAGCACTTTGCTTCCTGAATATTCTTGGAATGGATTCTCAGCAGATTTTTATTATAGCTGTAAATTTTGTGGATTGTAAATAGAGTTTTTATATTGGTAAATAACCTTGTTTGAAGGTTAAATATAAAAAAGTATAAGAAAGGACACTGTTTTATGTAATTTGTAATTAGGATATCGAAAGTGTTTAAGAGCCAAGGAAAAGAGTAGTAAAAATAATGCACTGTGCCTTAACAACCCAAGAACTAGAGAGATATAAAATACACTTTTTAATGACATGAGAAAAAGAATTTCTTCCATATCATATTGAATTTTGTTATTATTGTTATTATCAAATTATATAAAACATTATCAGTCCAATATGTAAACGAATATACGCGGTGATAAAAAAATATTGCACAAACTTTTAAGAGGTAGTAATGCATACCAAAACATTTTTTTTTAAATAGGAAACTAGAATCATAATCCAATTTTTAACCAATTGTGTCTTGCTTCAATCCGAAAATAATTGTCGTTCATAATTTTAACTAAAATAAATGCATCTCAAACCAATCTTCAATAGACTTATATTACTTTGTGTGAAATGCGATGCTGTATGAAAAATGATGGAAGTGTATAGAATTTCGGTAGGTGAAACCTTATGAACTGTCAATTACATAAGGAAATATGGAACGTCTAGCTTAGAGCTATTTGGATAACGATGGTAGCTACTTCTTCCACTTCTCATAATATCCTTTATCTTCATTATTTTTAAAGTTATAAACAAAAGCCTAACTTCGGGTTCCAGTGAGACTCTCAGTGTGAATAATAAAAAAGATTGCAGAAACTGTAAGAGGTGGTTACTTTTTTTATACACACACCAAAACAAAACATTTTTCGTAAAGGAAAGCAGGTGTCTCACTCCAAAATGTAATTGTGTAACTCAAGTTTTTAGTTTCTATCTTATGAAAGTAGTTCAGGATCAATTGGATTGTTGAGGTCTGTGTGTAAACGTTTTGCCCTGATTCTAACACTTGCGCGTGAACGAGCTACCAATTCTGTCATTTCTTTTATTTTCGCAAAATATGCTCTCTCTGAATCTGGATTAATTTTGTGGTTACTTCGAACGATAACTTGATCATCAGGTTTCTGTGGATATTTAGATGGTATAAATACGGTGGTAGAAGTTAGTTGCGCCGGATTTTTTGCATCTCGTCCCTTGTGGAAAATCTAGACTACAGTTATCTTTCATCGAACCATCTGTATGTCGTTAACAGTGACGTTCCTTTTCGACTGAGTTTGGAACAATGTTCTTCTGCTGAGAGTTTGCCTACGTGGTAAGGTGTTACATTTAATACTTCAAATAAAAGTATATTGGAATCCCCGGGTTCCTTTCAATTAGTGACATTGCTGTATTTTCTAGTGATATTGTGTATAGTGCTATTTCAGAGGTGCTAGTGATATTTTCGTAGCAAGCTGAGGTAAACTTTTATTAGGTTCCGGAATAAAATCGATGTAGCCATTTTAGTTTACGTTGGTGTTAGTATATAGAGAATTTCTTGGTGTTAACATTCACCCTCTAATTTTTTCAGTGTTTGAGCTTATAATTTCATCATCGTTGATTTAAGTGATGTATTCTACTTCCAAAGTCCTTTACTGTAGAATTTATATAAATTGTATTTAGTGCTAATTTCTGTCTTATGACTACTAACTTAGATGACGGATCCGAAGTTTTTGCCACAACTGTCGCTCATAACTTTAACTAATATGAAACATTTGAAACAGTTTTGAACAAAATTATCTTGCTGTAGGTGAAATAAAACAATATCAGGAAAAGTGATGTGTATTTACGGCATTTCGGTAAATGAAGCCGCATGAACTGTCAATCACATTCGGAAATATCGAACGTCTAGTTCAGCATCATTCGGATAAGGATGATAACCATTTCCACGATTTCTCGTGATATCCTTGCATTTTACACAAACGAAAGTCAAGCTATCATATTTCGTGAAAATATCGTGAATATTATTAAAGTTGTGAACAAAAATCGAAATTCAGATTAGACTGAGACACTTTGAATTTTTGATTATATAAGTAGATTGTGATCCTAGTTTCCTAGATAAAAATTATTTGTATAATGTGCAATATTACCTCTTAAATTTTTTTAAAGCATCTTGTATAGCTGAATTCTGATATTTATGCAGCTTAAAGGTTTATTGAATAACGCTACAATTGATACAATTTTTTGTTGTGAAAAATATTAGTAATAATAGAAACTCACTTATATGATAAATTTTATTAAAGGAAAATAATTAAATTTGACCATCAATCGTTATGAGGATATATTGCACTGTATATCTGTATTATAAAGCAAAAACATACCGTGAGAAACGCTGACATCATATTGACGGGGGGGGTCTTTTAATGTTGAAATTCTGAGTGGTGTAACATATAAATTACTACATTTTGACAGACAGTTGTAATGTAGAAATCTTATCGCTGAGAGATAAGAGTGTTTGGTAGTAAAATTTAATTTAATTGGAGCACCATATGTAATGTCATTTGTATTTCAAAAAGAGGATCGTCTAATTTAGCACTGATTGGTTGCAGGTAGTTGCCACTTCCATCATCTTAAATGAGATAGTATCACAAAACGGAATGTGGTGACCATCCTTCGAATCCAATCCAATTGGTTATTCATTCTATTTTACACGCATCAAGTTAGTTCTGTTGTATATATTGTTAAATTATCTTCATTATTGTTAAAGTTAAAACCAAAATTCCGATCTGAGATTGAAATGAAGTACCCTGTAATTTTGATTGAATGAGTAGATTGCGACCCTGGTTTCCTGCACAATAATTGTTTTTTGTAGTGTGCCCTACCACCTCTTAAAGTTTGTACCTTTATTAATGGGACACCCTATATATATATATATATATATAATTCTGCTTTACATATCTTCCTCTTAGAGATTTCTATCTCAAAATGCATACATCCTACAATAAATGCAACATACATGCAATACAAACGACTTACAAAACATACAATACATGCAATAGATACACTTCAAAATATGCCACTTAATACATTATACACATCCAACGCCCTGACTAATAAACATTGTTTTTACTGCTTTTTTTTTTTTTTTTTTTTTTTTTACTTCTGAACATCGTACATTTTAAATTTTTACACGTCGAATAAGGAAAAAAAATGTATTTAAACGCAAATTGTTTGAAAAATGTGTATCAATTTACTAATGTTTCATGTTTTTAAAAATGATTTTCATGCATGAATATAGTTAAAAATCTATCTATATCGCTTGCAGCCCGGTTGCGAAAGATTAATCCGTTTGCAGTAAAACAATATAGATAAAACAGCATTTGCTGCCGGCTAATATCACATAACGAAATTAAAACTTGATCTATACACTCAGAAAAAGAAACTGATTAAAACTACAAAACATATTTTTTGAGTACATTTTGTTGTTTTAGCAAAATTGGAGTAAAATTGAACCATTTTACTTCAATTAACAAAACATTTTTGCTGACAATACAATTTTTTTTTGAAATTGCAAAAAAAAAAAAAAAAAAAAAAAAAAAAAAAAAAAATTGTTGATTCAAACAAAATTTTTATTGACCCATATTTAAACAAAAATTTTGTTTAAATATAGGTCAATGGAAATTTTGCTTGAATAAAAAAAAAATCTTTTTGTTGAAAACTACTTTTTTTTGCAATTCAAAAAATAAATTTTGTATCGTCAGCAAAAAATGTTTTGTTAATTGAAATAAAATGGTTCAATTTTTCTCCAATTTTGCTAAAACAACCAAAATGTACTCAACAAAAATGTTTTGTAGTTTTAATCAATTCCTTTTTCTGAGTGTAAATAAATAAAATAATATAAATAAAACACCAATTTAACAGACATGTAATCGAACTACGCGCTTATACTACTCAAATTACAGGGTGTCTAAAAAATAACGGGTGCATTTGAAAAATGAAATAAAGAAAAACGGAAAGCAATAGAAATGCATTGTTTGCTGCAAACTACTTGGGAAATCAGTAAATTTTTAGATAAACCGAATTACAAACTTAGTTAGGAAGTTCGCCAACAGATAGCGCTGCTGTGTGGGGAAAAAAAAACTAGATGAATATGTTTGGAAGAAATCTTCAAAAATTAAATAATGATATTTTCTGTATATCCACCCTATGCAGCAACAACATGACGCAGATTGAGAACAAACATCGCAGAAAAAGGTACTAACGTTACAGTCGGAATTGTCTTACATGCAGCAGATATGTACTGTTTCACTTCGGAAATCGTTTACAGATGTTGACAGTACACCTCGTATTTCATACCCCTACATACAAAAATCACAGTGAGTAACATCTTGCGAATAGGGAGGCCATTCTATGTCGCTTTATGTATGTTTGCAGTGATCCAAGACAATGCCACAATTATATAAATGTTCGTTGTGTAAATGTTTCAGCCATTCGGTGATGTTAGGCACCGTCTTGCATAATCACGAGGTACTCCCACGGTCCTCCAAGGCATTTTGCTTCACCACAACTTCACCCAGAATGTCTAGATAGTTCGGTGTAATAATCGCTTAGCCTCAGAAAAATAGGCCAATAAGTTTGGAGGAAATAGCTGCCAAATACCCTGCCTTTTGGGAGATTCAGAGATTGTTGTGTTCAAACATGGGGATTCATTTTCTGTTCCCAAGTGTGCCACTTTTGCTTGTTGACGAAGCCATTCAGAGAAAAATATGTTTCAGTGAAGAACCAGATGTTTCCCACAATAATTTTGTCAGAATCCAGCTGCTGCAGTAATGCGCTTGAAAACGTCTCGCAAGCATTAATGGTAAGCAGCACTAAGGGGTTGGCGGTTTTGAATTTTGTATAGAAGCAGGTGGAGGCTGTAGAGCATGATACGGTTTGTGAAAATGCGTCGTAGTCTAGACTGAGCTGTAACATGGCAAACGGAAATCCGAGGCTTCTTTTGGATGACTTTCTGAAGGACTTCAATTTGTTAATTTTTTTTTAAACAGAGCCTTTATTGTATCCCTTTTCGTTCCTTTTGTGACATTAAACTTTCTCTGAAAACTACGCCTTGTTTCAACAATAGTGTGAACCAGGCGGTTAAATTTGTAGACAAGAAATATCCGCTGTTCTAACGAATAAATCATTTCTGAACAGTAACTTGCAATGACTAAGCTGCTCACCCTAGCAGCACACGCTAACAGTAGGATTACGAAGTACAGAATACAACTCTTTCAGATCTCATACAGCTTCATCTGTTGGCGAACTTCATAAATAAATTTAAAATTGTGTGTGACTAAAAGTTTACTGGTTTGCAAAGTAGAATGTTGAAAACAGTGTATTTCTATTGCTTTGCGTTTTTCTTTATTTAATTTTTCAAATGCGCTTGTCGTTTGGGGACATCCTGTATTAGAATCGGAACAGTCAGTAGCCGATCGAACTGTCAGTAGCGAAATCTTTGGCAAAAAATTCGGCTATTAATTTCTGGCATGCGTCTAATGCGAAAGTGTCGCTTTTAATGAATTTCGAAACTTTATATGAATACAAAATTGATACTATTCGTAAAACAATGACTTTTGGCGCTGTTAGTGGGCAGTCTAAAAAATATATATTAAAATTAAAAAAATATATTAGAGTTCTGAATTAAAAAAAGAATGTTTTCACCTACTATATTCTGTAAACGGGGTACCCGGGTTCGATCCACTACTATCGATAAATGTGCATTACACATTTACTTCAATAGCACTTCGTACTAAAAGTTTACCGATATTTTTGATTTCCATATTTTACTGCTGCTTTATCTTCAATGACTCTGACCAGCGTTTAATTTGCACCGGAGCTCACTAGAGCTCAACTCTGGTACTTCTTTTTTTTGTGAATATTTAAATATTTGTCGGAATTCACCGGAATTCATAAATACTGAGCTCCGGAGACCAGCGGAACAACGCTTCCGATAAATCAAAGCCTAAATTATCTTTTCTTCCCCTCCCCAAATCTCCAATACTTTGTGTTCTTTCCTACGAAAGTTTTTACACACGTGACGTAGCGTATAGCACGTGTAGAACCATTCTTCTATTTAGCGCTCGCAAGTGTAGACTCAATGGTTTTCTGCATCAATGGTTTCCGAACAGCGACGAGGAATGCCAGAATTCACAGCAACCGTGTCTGTCACTTTTACTTGTGGTTGTGTACTCGCTGTTTTTGGTTCGTGTTTGTAAAATATTCTTACTGATAAAATTTTTAGCTCCACGCCGTGCTTAATTTGCGCCGAAGCGCATAGTAGCGCAGATCCAGTACTTCTCTATTTTTAGTAAATATTTCAATATTAGTCGGAATCCACAGGAGCATATAAATGCTCCGCACCGAAGCCCACCGGAACAGCACCCGTGCGTTGTATTTTTCTAGTTGATACAAAGAAATCCTTCGCGAGCATGAATTTCTGAAAATTCCCTACTCCTGATTTTAATGTTTATGCTGTGTTCATTTACTAGATGTTATTATGTATAAATGCTTACAGGTGTAGAGTCAAAATATATTAAAAAGTTTCTTTTACAGAAGACGAAAGTGCTTTAAAGTTTGCAAATCATGTGCGAAATATAAATATGTGGGTGGAGGGGACGGGGTGATACACTATGTTTTTATTACTGCAGAAAATTAGAGCTCTGGTAATTTTTTCGTTAGAAATTATTCCCTGACTATGACACGTATTTCTAATCAAAACAAGAGTTCCAAAAAGGAATAAAAAAGTATTTGATAGCCTTTAAAAAAAAGAAAGTCATAAAATCAACAAACCTTTCCATATATATTGAATATTTAAATATAAGTAATTTCTTTCCTTGGAGAAATGGGTATTTTTATTTTTATTAGGTTGAATCTCTATTTTCCTCTTGCAGAAAAGGAGTTTGAAAAATCCTTAAATAAGGTCAACACAATAAATTTGATTTTGTTTGCCTGTCGTGTACAGTTATTATGCTTATAAATAAAACGTGCTCACATTGCATTTGGGATCAAAGTGTCCATATTTCTTTTTTACAAAGAAATTAAGGAATTTTCTTTTACAATGAGACGCTTTCTTCAGAACATAATGTTTGTTTTATTTTTTTAGGTCCTTGTAAATATTTTCGATATTCCTTAATATTTGTCTTTGTAAAAGTAGAAATTATAGATCGTGCATTCTGTAAAAGACATTAAAAATAGATGTAATCATTTTTCTCTGAAAAATAAAAAAGATATGCAAGAAAGGAATTTAGCTCTGTATTTATATTATTACAAACATAATGAAATATATTTATTTTTTTATTTCCCGTATCTACGTTTTCACAGACAAGGGCCTAGTAATTGGTAGCTAAACTTGAGCCATTTAGAGTACAAGCGCGGTACGCGACACAGTTATAACGTTTATTGTAAGAGTTGCGTTTCCATTTTTTTGTAAACATATACAGTTTACTTTTACAATTCGTATTTACACAGTCGTCACACACGAATTAAGTTACTTTTGCTTACATTAAAAATATTTTTGTGTTACATTTACTATTCGTATTTTAACAGTACAAATACCAGAAAATTGTGCAAAAATATTTTAAAACCAGAATGTTTACTTAAAACTATTTAATTTTTTTATTTAACCTAGTTGCCGAACAGTTGATGTCAGTTAAGGGGCTTCCGAGTTGCAAACAACTTAACGCCCAGTCTACTGTGAGTCGAGTGTCTTGTATTGAATTGCGCCGTTGGAAAAAGTTAAGATGTAGTATTAACTACAAGATAAAGGAGCAATTACAATAAAAAGGATAGATTTAACATTAAGAAAAGAGATGATAATAAATTTGGAATAAAAAGGTAAAGCGAAAGAGATTAAGGATAGAGTATAATTATTGGGAAGAAAGTGAAATGGTATATCTGTAGTTATAACTAACTACTAGTAAGGAATTTGAAAAAGTGAAAAATAGGGTTAGGAACATATTCGTGAAACAGCACACAAATGCTAGGTGGTTATTTAGTGCTGAGTTTCGTTTTGTTTATATTATATAAAGAAATTTCTGGTTCGAATCGAAATATTTTCATTTGATACCAGTAAAATGCCCGGTTGTTGGTATATTTAGTGTTAAGATATCCAATGTAAAATTATTATTTACATTTGCAATATACCATTTATACTTGCTTTTATAATATTTGGAAGGCTTTTGCCATTTTTATTAATATTTTCATTACCATCATATTTTACATTACATGATTTTATAAATCATGTAAATTTGATTTATATAAAACATTTTAACATTATATATTGTCATTTATATACATACATATCTGCATGGAACAAACATATTTATTTGTACATCACAGTTTCAAAAAATATATATATCGTAGTATAACGTTTTGCCAATTCTGGGCCATTGATATTTTCACGTGGTCGGATGAAAGAGTTAAATAAATAAAGGTTTCTTTTTGATTGTGTAGAAATATATGCATAATTTACAATAACGCGTAAAGCGTTTTGACTCTAATTCCATATTATAGTAGAAGCAAAAAACAATTCCTAATTACAAAGTAAAGTATAAACTAAAACTAATTAATATAATAAGTTTAATTTAGAATTGGTTAAGGAATAAATCTAGGAGTAACTAAAATAGTTAATACATTTCAGTGACTCTTTTAAGCACGTTACACCCGGCAATTTCTCACCTCTGAAGTATACTCAAAAATCGTATACCAAAGCTTATTACTTATAGATTATCATTTTGCTTAATTTTTTAAAATTCAAATTTATATTGCATTTCTTTTTTGTCCCCTAACATGCAGACATAATGAGGGTCTTTTTGTATTTTTTTAAGTAATGGGAATAACTTTAAATAGTTAAAAAGACGTTCAATAAAACTAAAAAACAAATTAATGTCACATAATAAAATCAATCAGTGTAGACGTTTCAAGCTCTATAGAACCTCTTGATCCGTACAAATCTGAATTGAGAACCAAAGTTGTTATTTACACATGATTAAATTCATACTTTGAATGTGATGTAAACAACAGCTTTGGTTTTCGATTCATATGACGTATATATCTTGGTGATTTAATATTTTAAATGCTTAATTTTGAACGTGAATATGTGTAATCAACAGTTTTGGTTTTTGATTGACATTTGTAGTGAAGTGGCGCTTGTAAAGAGCTTGTATATGTGTTTTTTAGTTTTATTAGTTTTTATTGATTTAAAATGTCTTTTTAATTTAAAAATTGTGATTCAGACATAATATGTTTAGTTATTTAAAACATTAAAAATTATTTGAAATTATCAAAGCAATAGCTTTATTAAAAACCCGCGATCAAGTTCTGAGAATTAAAGAGTTAAAAAACTCGTGGACTTTCTGATTGCGGAAAAGATGTGTTTAATTTACAATACCGCGTTTTTTTTTTTTTTTTTCAATATGCTACCATCGGAAAAAAAATAGTAAGTTGCAAAAACAATATATATATAGATATATATATAGATATATTATTCCTGTATGATCAAAACCCGTACGCTAATAATTATTATTTATAGACTATCTTCTTGTTTAATTTTTCAACCCTTTGTAGCGCAACAACTCCAATTTGAAAAATATTTACTCAAATGTTACAATACAGCAATTCAAGCATGAAAAAAATAGAACATAAAAATAAAAATTTATTGACAAAAAGGTGCTTGTTTCATACCTGCAACATAGAACAAAATTACACATTTCTCATATTGTAAATTTTCTAATTCAAAATTGTGAAGTAGATAAACTTACCTTTATGAAAAATATGCATCTTCAGCGTTTTTAATTTCACTAAATTCATAAAGTTTATTTTGGCAATAACCGCGTGAAACAGCTCAAGTGAAAAATTAAACTTCGGTATAAAACAATTACCCAGTATCACCATTTGTGGGAGATTCTATGAACAATTTACATTAACTGCAATTTTAGAAGATAATAACAATCTATAAAATTGTTTTTTAATGCTCACTTTGGAAATAACATTGATTTTGGAGTATGTTGCAGATATGCAACACCGTGATACAAAGTGTTAATACTCTCAGTTATATCGATCTTTCGGATGTATCGCGTTTTTTTCTTGTAATCCTAGAATTCTCTATATAACGAGGGCTACTGTATTTCCAATTTAAATTGAATACATTTACATGTCCTATTTAAAAAATAAAATAAATGGATATTTTCTTTTAAATTAAAAATTTCTATCAGATAGGGTCTCCCAAAAATCTTATATATTTTTGCAAGATAGCGTTGTTTACAACTACATTTTAATATTAGTCATTTTATTATTTGCTTACTTTAAAAGATTTTTATGTAAGACCCTAAACAGACTTTTAATGGGTGAAAGCATGAAATGCGGAATTGAAAGTATGTTTTCAAATGGTTAGAAAGTTTTCGAAAATCTAAGCCAAATGCTTAGTTTACATATCACTTTTTTTTCTTAACTGCGTCAATTCATTGAAATGTAAAATTAGAATATGATTAGGTTTCAAATTTTAATATGATGAATTCCATTTTGAAGGCTCACAAAACAGCAGTAAAAATTCCGAAACATCAGAATTATTTCACGATCAAATTTTTGACAGCAGGCATACAAAACAAGATTTCCACCACAGCTTATATATATATATATATATATATATATATATATATTATTTTACCTAGAAAATTTTAGATAAAAAATATTCTATTTAAATAAAAGAGAGATGAAGTTTACGCAGATAACTTTATAAAGTTTTTGCCAAGCAATAGCTATTCGCCACAGCTCTCTATTTACAGTAATGCGCATCCGTGCTTTCCCGTGATAATAACAACTTATCTGAGGACTATAATGTCTTTTGTTATGCTAACGGTCCATCTCTTTGGATGGAATTAGAGCTTGAAACATGTTCTGATGAAGATAAATGGGATATTAATGAGGATGCATTAGGAAGACAAAAGAGGGAAAAAAGCATATCTGATATCCTAAAATGTTTGTATATGCATTCCCGTAATGGACTAATCTTATATAGAGAATATGCATTTACTCTGCTCTGTGATTTGACTTTATAATGATAGATGCTACATACAACATTGCTTTCAAATGATTTTAATTAGACATCTCTGTTTATGTTTAAAAACATTTTGGAATATTTATCTTTTTCATAATGCAAATATGACATACTGTCTTAAACCATGTAAATAATAAGGAAGAGAGATTCGTCTTATTTGTTCATCTGGTTTTAATAAATGAACTTAACATATATTATTTTTTTTGTTATTCCTAATATTATATGCTACGAGTTTATTAATTCAACAGAATTATAAGGTTATATTAGGAAAACGAAAACCTTAAAAAAGGCATTCATTTTCACTGTGATTTTCAACTCTATAACACGAGTTATTCACAATGTTGCTTTTAACTGATTTTAATTTCACAACTTGGTTTATCTTTTAAAAGCTATTGAAATACAGTGAATTCCCGTTATTGCGAATTTCCAATGAAGGTCAGTTTTCGTCCACTTTAACCGAAGTCCACATTAACCAATATAAACATTTGAATGATATAAAAATAATTACTGGCGTTGACTTAATTTAATTCAATTTTTTAAATTAATTAAATAGGTTAGAACTTTATGTGAAAAGAAACAACTTTCATCATTTATTTTTTAATTTTTTATTTTTTTAAATGAAAATTGCAAACTAAATGTTGTTAATACATAATATCTATTTATTCAGGACAAACAAAATGTACAAATAAATTGCTGGAATTACACAATTTTAATATATTTAAATTATTAACTCACCTTTCTTTGCGATAGTGGAACATGTGATCTTTTCACCGCATTTTTTTTTTAATTTTGAGATACACTCCAAAATATTGCTGATTACATCAGAATTTGATTGGTAATATCAGCAGGGCTCCCAAATGGTCCGCTTTTTGAATACCGGTATTTTCTTAGAAAAAAATTATTTTTAGATTTTTCTTTCAAATTTTGCAGAAACCACCTTCGGAGGTAAATTTTTGCGGAAATGTTGTAGAAACCTACCATGAAATTTTCCGTTAAAAATAATTGGTATTCAGTTGGCGGACCATTTGGGAGCCTTGTATCAGCGAATAGCTTTGGCATTGATTGTAGCTCTCACATTGTTGGTTGTGGAATATTATTTTTCTCTTCATCAGTGCCCTTAACAATTTTTTAATCTATCAATAAAAGATGTGGCACTAAAAGTGCTTTTATAAAAGTAACGTACAAAACGACATTCTGTCTGTTTAATTGTGAAACATTTCTATGCATTATCCCATGAGAATTACGCATTAAGCTTTGTCCTTAACATTAGTTTCAAATAGAAAATTATGGAGAAAACGAAATTGCTCTCATTAACTGGAGATACGTGGAAACGCATTAACTAGAATCTACTGTACTAATATTTTTCATTATATAATAGAGACAAAACGTTATTAAGTTATGCAAATTATAAGAATGTATGATTTATGTAATTAATATATAGTTATTTGTGAAATTCAACAAAACAAGCATAAATATTAAAAAACTTCCTAATATTTTATAATTAGCATTTGGGCAAACCTTTGATTAACTGTATTTTTAAACAGTTTTTATGCTTAAAAATATTGTAAATACAGTGGGTGATCGGTTTACGAACAGATCGGTTAACGAACACTTTCGCGAGAGAATTTTATGTTCGGTTAACGAAAACCTAACAAAAAAACCCAAGAAGAAGCGATGCTGTGTTTCAGATTTGCAGAGCTGTATTTAATTTCATCTACTATTATCGACTTAGAGAACATTTTAACAGTTGTATACTTATGGCCTAATTTATTCAAGGGCATCTGGGGGTTCAGGACCTATATTTTAGGGCCCCCAGATTAGAATGAAGAATACAAAAACATTAATTTTTAGACTTTGTGTCCCTTTTTAAAGAAATATTTTTAATTTCAAGTTAATTATTTTAACTGAAATTTAGTTCCTAAATTATTAACAGGCTCTAGGCTCCACTGGAGCTTTATCGGGCTATGCAGTAAACACAATCTTTTAGAGAACTAATGAAGTTTTTGATAGGTCAAAGTAATAAACTTATATGATTTATTTTAAGTACGTAACGACATGGGCAAAGCCATGAAACTGCGATCTGTCCATATTAAATACGGACGTATATTAGCTCTATTAAAATGGGAAGATTGAAAACTCCAGAAAGAAAAAATAAGCTTTTGTCAAATATTTAATGCCTCACAAACTCAAAAACAGCATGACTGAAGGAAGGACAACACTGTATGTATGCAATGCGTGTTTTATTATTTTAATAAATTTAGGGAGAATTTATCATTAACTTTTATATATTATTTAGCTTTTAAGAACGAATAATTGAATTCCCATACAAATCTATACTAAATCTATGATCGGTTAACGAACAATTCGGTTAGCGAACATTGTTTTGGAACGGATTAAGTTCGTTAACCGATCACCCACTGTAATAAAAAAACCATGATTACAACTAAAAACAGAACTATTTATCACAAAAACAGATATTTATTCTTATATGGAAATTTAAAAGGTAAAAACTTTTAGTTTGATGTTCTACATTTTGGCAAAAATCTGTTGGGGCATTTTTTTTCTCCAATGCCACTAGATGTAGAGGTATAATTGAAATTTCAACACAAAAACAAAAATTATATTTTGTAAAACTAATTCAAAATAACAAATAAAGTCACCAAAAACGAATTTCTTTAAAAGTATACCTTCTGTTCTGTTCGACACAGCATTGATTATGTGTCTTTTGAATGTTATTTTCATTTCATTAAAAAGTTTTAAATATAATTTTATTTAAATCATCGATAATTATTTTCTTTACGCAAATAACTTTATAAAGTTTCTGTCTAGCAATAATTGTCCACCACATCGCTCTATTTAGAATAATGTAAGTCCGTGTTTTTCTGTGATAATAACAACTTATCTCAAGACTATAATGTCGCTTGTTATGCTAACTGTTCATCTCTTTGGATGGAATCAGGGTTTAAAACATGTTTTGATTAAGATAAATGGGATATTAATGAGAATGCATTAGGAAGAGAAAAGACATAAAAAGCATATCTAATTCCCTCAGCTGTTTGTATCTGCATTCTCCTAATGGGCTAATCCAATAGAGAATATGCATTTATTTGGCTCTGTGATTTGACTGTTTAATGATTGATGTATACTCAACATTGCTTTCAACTGATTTTAATAACATATATTTGTTTATATTTAAAAAGATTTTGGAATATTTATCTTTTCATAATACCATACTAATATGCTGCAATTTAACTATATAAATAATTAGAAGGAAAGGTGCTTCTTATTCGTTCATCTGGTTTTAATAAAAGAGGTACACAGATAATATTTTTTTATTCTTAATATTATATGCTAGGAATTTATTATTTCAACTAAATTATGAGAATACATTAAAAAGTGGAAATAATACTTAAAAAAATGATATCTGATGCTGCCATATGTTTGTATTTGCATTCTACTAATTGATCAATCTAATATAAAATATGCATTCATTTGGCTCTGTGTTTTTTAAGGGGGTTTTCTACATTATAGGTTTGAAAATATCGATTTTTTAATTTCTTAAATCGGTTCCTTATAGTCTTAAGAATATGCAGACACAGCGATTTTAGGCGGGCAAAGGTATTTCTATCTTAAAAATGTGTTAGAGTTTGACAGCGCACGGAACTTGAACCAGTTCATGACATACCACTGGCACATAACATGTAGCTTGCCATTTAAAACTTATCTACGAAGATTTATCTGCTGACAATTTCCTCGAAATGTATCTCGGGTCAAATACACGAAACAACTAGTCGATGTGTCAATCCCAAAATTTTCTTCTACTCATACATATTAATATTTCAAAATTCGCTACCACAGCGCCAATAAAATCAATATTTTTCGTCATTCTGTTGTACGTCAGCTGCTTGAGAAGCGAAGCTTACCTTCGCTGCACGAGCAACGGATTTACAACAAAACTATGAAAAATCGAGAAAATCGCACAAAAATGTATAACAAGCCCCCTATTCCCGTGCCCCCTTCCGTCAGAAGAGGCCCAAATTTAATTGGGATCTGCAGTTAATAATCAAAAACATACACATAAAATTTGGTTCATTTCTATGCATAACTTTATACACTTTTCGATGATACTATAATGGAAATGGCACACAAATCGCTATTACAGCGTATCCTTCCGGCGGAATATCTCCAAAGTCAAGTAGAACGTACTGACCATAGCTAAAAACCTATAAGTGAAATTCGGTTCAGTTCTATGCAAAACTTCATACACTTTTCGATGGTACAACAATGAAAATGGTACAAAATCGCTATTACAGCGCCGCTTTCTGACGGAGTGTCTCCAAATTCAAGAAGTATTTGCTCGCTATAGTCTTAAACCTATAAAAAACATTTGTTTCAATTCTATGCATAACTGCATACACTTTTCGATGATACAATGAGGACAGACACACGGACAGGCGGACAAACAGACATTTTGTACAAACACTTTTTTGTTAATCTCTCATCCCCTAAAACGTATAAAATCGTCGAAAACCAAAATTTCAATTAAAATACTTTCTTCTATTATAGATAGAATAAAGTAATAACGAAAGTCTTAATTCATTGATTTGGACGTTTGTTCCGAAACATTTTTATTGCGACAAAGCTATTATCAAAGCTATTACTTTTATTGCCACGTGCATATTTAACGAGGGATTCTACAACATATTACATATTTTGAATACAATGGGTATTTAGATAGGCTCAATAGCTATGACGTACTGCCTCAATCGTAACGAAGACCGCTTGCATCGTTCAGAGCAACGTTCGTCGGATGACGCCAGAATTTCTTCCCGAGAATAAAATAAGTGCATTGACGAACGCCTTGTTCGAGAAAGGGAAAAGTGTCTTTTAAGGCCTCGCAATTGCTGATTAATGGTAAGTTAAAAAAAAAAAAAGAAATGTTGTTTAGTAAACAAAAACAAACAAAAAAAAAATCCTAAAATGTGTTTTTCTTGAAACAAAATATTTTTACCTCTTCCCATGTTTTTCGAAAAAACTACTTGGTCAATCTGAATACAATTTTTAGACATTATTTTGTATACATGTGACCAGGGTTGAAACGGACAATATGTAATGCTCTTCCATATAATCTATTTTTTCTGTCCCTTTAAAGATATAAGATATTATAGATTTTTGCTACCAATTTTTTCAGATAAACGCCTTTTTGACAAAAAATATAAATTTATTATTACCAACCATAACTGTAAGCCTATAGATTATAAAACTGATCATAAATTCTATTTCTGATTACAGATCTGCTGGAAAGCGTGAGACATTACAACTGTGTGCGGGGAACAAGTTCCACTTCGCCGCCAATTTTTAATAGCAAAAAATGTTTTTTATTGTCTCAAAAAATTCAAAAACATAGTTTGAAATACAACTAACTGTAAAATAAAAACATCTGAAGTAATATGTTTTGTTTTCATCGAAAAAGCAATTCCCAAGAGGTGCCTATATAAGTAGTAAAATATGAAAAACTCCTTTAACTCTGTAGGTGTAGGTGTAATTATGACGGCTGATTATTTACACAAGGGATATAGGCCCGAGGGGGAAATGTCCTCCGTGTTTGTATTTCTAAAGGATCCTAACCCGTATTTAAGGCAGGGTTAGAAGAAAACCACGGAAAACACCGAACGGTTACGTCGACAGGGGTTTGAACCCAGCACCTCCCGTCTACCAACTTTGAGAGCAGAACCTCTAAGCCACTACAGCTGCTTAACTCTATAATAACACGAGTTGTTTTCAACGTTGCTTTGAACTGATTTAAGCTGTGCATCCTGGTTTCTACTTTGAAAGGCTTCGAAATGCCAATCTTTTTCAGAATATAATACTGGTATCATGTTTTTACAGGGTGACTTTTAATTAACCTACAATTTTAAAGTGAAATAACTTCTCAGAGCATCACTAGATGACGGTGCGAACGCGTGCAGTGAGAGAGAGCATAAAAGGAATTTGTTTAGTGTCAGTTACACGCAAAGTTGACAATGTCTCAAAAGCGCTTTATTCAACTGAAGATTGTATTTTTGTTGTTAAAAATTGGTATTTATGTAATAAAAATATACTATTTCTTAGAAAGTGGTCTTCAACATTCAGAAACCGAGCTGAACTTTTTAGAGCAATGGCAAGAGATTTGATAAGAAAATTGGCCAACTTATTCACCAGATATCAATCCATGTGATTTCTATTTTTAGGGTCATATGAAAGATTTAGTTTACAAGAAGAAGCCGACTGACCTTAGCCTCAAAAGTTCCATAACTGACCCATTTTCAAGCGTCAAAAAAAGAAACGCTCGATTTTGTTATTGACAACTTTGTGTCTAAGTTTGCTTTATTGTATCAACTCTGAAGGGTCTCACTTTGAAAACTTTACCCATTCAATTCCTTTTTCATGTTCTTTTCAATAAAAAAAATGTTTGTAGTGCTATCTGCAACCACTCAAGAGTTATTTCAGTTAAAAGTTGTAGGTTAAATAAATGTCACCCTGTATATTGTGCAAATCATAAGAATGTATGATTTATCATAATTAACATCTGGTTGTTTGAAGAACTCAATAAAACAAGCATTAACTTCTTGCTATTTTATAACTTGCATTGTGGCCGTTTTTCGTTCAAGTAAAAATTATAAAATGACATTTTTTACAGTAAATCATTGTAATTTCTATGTTTTTTTTTTTTTTTTTTTTTTTTTTTTTTTTAATAATAAAAGTACTGATTACTAATAAAACAGAGGTATCTTCCTCGAAGCGGATATTTAATGTTTTATGGAAATTAAAATGGTAAAAAGTTTAGGTTTAATATTCTAAATTTTGAAAGAAAATCTGTCGGTGCTTTTTTTCTCACAATTGAAGAGATGCAATTGAAATTTCAAGAAACAAATGCAGAAACTTCTCGCTTAATAAACTAATTCAACCAAAACTAACGTGTTTTAAAGAATACTTTCAGCTATTCCTGACAGGGGATTGATTACATGTATTTTACATATAATTTTCATTTCATTAATATAATTTCAATAAAATAATTTCTATTTAGATAAAATATAATTATTTTCTTTACGCAAATAACTTTAGATTTTCTTTTACCTCGCAACAGCCACGCGTAGCAGCTCTCTGTATATAGTAATGTTCACAAGTGTTTTCCTGTGATATAATATAAATATTTTCTTTTAATTAATTATATTGTGAATAATTGTTTTATTTAACACTAGAACAGTGGGAAATTTGATTGAAATTTTATAAAAATATTTCACACCAGCAATTTTTTCCAACTATTTAACTTATTAATTAAAATTATTTTTGAGTAGCATATATTTAATTTATTTTATGAAAATATTTCTGATGCGAATCAACATCTACTCTACTCATTTGGTAGGGGTCAAATTGACCCGTCATCGCTGTTCTAGTGTTAATTTTTATTTATTTTTATTTGATCAATTTATTTTAATAATTTATTAAAATATTTTAAATAAAATACCTCCAGTAAAAGATACATTATTTTCTTTACACAAATAACTTTATAAAGTTTTTACCTCGCAAAAACTACCCGTCAGTGCTCTCTATTTATAGTATTGCGCATCCGTGTTTTCCTACGATAATAACAACTATCTCAGAACTAAAATGTCGCTTGTTATGCTAACGGTTCATCTCTTTGGATGGAATTAGGGCTTGAAACATGTTCTGATGAAGATAAATGGGATATTAATGAGAATGCATTAGGAAGAGTAAAGACAAATAATAAAAAAAAGCTTATCTGATATCCTTGGCTGTTTGTATTTGCATTCCCCTAATGGACTAATCTGGTAGAGAATATGCATTTATTCGGCTCTGTGATTTGACTATATAATAATATAACTTATTCCTAACGTTCCTTCGAACTGATTTTAATTGTGCTTATTGGTTTAAGTTAATTTTTTTTTCAATTATTATATTTTGAGCAATGCTCACATACTGTTATTAAATTACACGAATCATAAGAATGTGCGATTTATTTAATTGTTATCGGGTTCTAATAAATCAACCTAATAACTGAAAACTTCCAAATATTTTATAACTATCTGAGTGTTCTCTAAGCTCTTCTCAGTGAAAGATCCTAAATTACGTTTTTAAAAGATAAATAATTTAAATTTTAATTCGTACAATAGATTATACCATAAAACTATGCATATTGCTAAATATATAAGATTTATTTACAATATAGAAATCAAAATTATGTGCGTTCGTTTTGTAGTTGCTCTCCCTGCTCTGGGAAAATTTCTAAATTTCATGCCTAAAAGGTAAATAAATTTTAATTGAATGCGTAAAATGCATTGCTTCATAAAACAACACGTATTGCTAAAAATAGATATTTATTATAATATAGAAATTAAAATGTTGAAAAATATTTTACTTGTGATTTAAATTTTGGCAAAATATAGTCTAATTTCCCCCAAATGGTGCGTAATGGTTGAAGGTTAGTATTGAAGGGTATTGAAGGCATTTTGTCCTATCTCAACTCTCAGACTCATATCAAATAGTCTCATCTCATCTGTTAGCTGCTCAGCGAGGTAGATGAATGTAGTGATGTTTTGTTTGTTTGTTTTTATGGGTGGAAAGCGTACATACACACGGTATAATAATCGCTACTTTACAGAATTTCATTTTATATGTGTATATATACATGTACCGAGTGTCCAAAAAAGAAGGGACCCTTTTTAAAATTAAATAATTTGAAACGGTAACAATAGAAATGCCCCTTTTGTGCATCCTTATTAGAAAAGCAATAAATTTTTAATTATACGATTTCAAACTTAGTTTAAAATTCGCCATTAGGAGGCGTTGTAAGCTGTAAAATCTAAATGATAATATTTTAGAACTATCCGTCATTTGTAGCAATAACAAGTAGTAGTCTTAGCCCATACACTTGAATATGTCTCATCAGGAATGCTCTCACATGCGTTACAGATGTAATATTCCAGTTCGGCTAAACTTTGTGGGTTTTGTAGATAAACTTCCTGTTTTAAGTGTTCCCACTGAAAGAAATTGCAAGGCTTCAAATCCGGCGAATATTGTCATTTACTTTTTCAGATTACAGCGTCACCTACTGGCGAAGTTTAAAACTTAATTTGATATCGTATGTTTAAAAATGTATTGTTTTTCTATTAAAGATGCAATAAACGGGGCATTTCTATTGCTATATGTTTTCAACTTATAGAATTTTAAAAAGAGCCCTTCCTTTTTAGGACACAGGGTATATGTATATATATATATATATATATATATATATATATATATATATATATATATATATTCCTGCACAGCGAGGTAGTTGAATCCACTAAAATTTTATTTCTTTGTTTTCATCTGCGAAAGCACGCATGGTATAAGTATGGTATAGTTATCGCTGATTTGCTGAATTTCATTTATACAGGGTGTTTCAAAACTATATTTCTGAAATGTAAAGTCAGGTAGAGGGGACCTAAATAAGCAGATTTGGTATAGGAGTGTGGGTGCGGAAATGCAGCATTGAGTCAGTTCTTGGCGCTATTCAGTTCGGCGGATGAAAGCACTTTGCTGGCTTGAATCGTCATTCCTCTCACGGATTTCGAGCAACATACATTGTTACACCAATGATGAGCTTGCCGACATGGATTTCATGTATGGGGGAGCGCAAAGAAATGGAGTGGCTGCTCAGGAACGATTCCCGAGTAAGAATCCTGTTCTGTGCGTACTACTGCTTCTTCCACTGAATAATTTCTGCGACATCTTCCAGTGCCTGTATCACGTCTGGAAGCATAAAGGGATCCATTCGCGCACAACTCCGGATGAAGACGCCCAAATGTTCGGTGATCGGGCAGATTCCTACCCGGGAATTGTCCCATGTACATCCTTTGAGCAGCCACTCCACTTCTTTACGCAGCCTCCTACATGAAATGCATGTCGCCAAGCTCCGCATTGCTGTAATGATACATGTTGCTCGAAATCCGTGTGGGGAATGATGATTCAAGCCAGCGAAGCTCTTTCATTCAACGAACTGAATAGCGCCATCTACTAACTCAACGCTGCATTTCCGCACCCACATTCGTATACGAAATCTGCTTATTTTTGTCCCCTCTAACTGCCTTTCTGACATTTAGTTTTGAAATACTATGTATATATATATATATATATAATTCATCAAAATGCGAAATTATTAATCCATTTAACATTTTGAAAGAAGTTGTATATAAAAATTTCATAATAATCTGACTGTCTGTATGTCTCGCGATAAATGCCGCAAAATGCATCCGATTAGATTGCAATTAGGTAGGTATGTTGGTGAGTTACCTGGAATTAGCTGTATAGTTTTTGCTTAAATTTAATTGATTCGTACGAAAAATATTGGACATTTTCTTTTTTACGTCATAAAGCTTTTCAATAAGAATTTAGGCGATTTCCATTTGTTTATCATTCACTGAAATATAATGGACACATTTGAATAGCTGATTTAAATGTTACACTATGGATGCTAAAATTTCACTATGCGATGTCTTAAGTCGATTTAAAATTTGGTCAATAATTTTCTCGACCATTCACAACTCTCTGTATATATTTTTTCTGGAATTTTATGCATATTTTCATAAACAATAAAACATTTTTCTTTATCATTATTATAACTTTTAAATAACACGTATGTATTTTTCTTTTGTTCTCCAGTTTTCATTAACGATTGCCTAGCAACTGAATTTCATAGCATACCATAAAGCGAAAATGAAATAAAACAAGGCTAATTTGACATTCTTAGAAATAAAATTTTCTGAATTTTTGGGAATTATTATATGGTTAGAAATATAAAAATAATCCAACGTTATTAATTGCGGATTTCAGGATATTAAATATTGTGTAAAGTGAGATGAAAATTAAAAGGATGATGAATCCCTGATCTGAAGTTTTATAAGTAAATATTATGTTTGATTATCTGAATATTAGCACAATTATGCTTCTTTGCAAGAAGCAGAAATTCCTAATTCTAGCTGGTGGTTTAAGCAGAGAAAACTGTTAATTACATTTTTATTTCAACTGCAATAATAATTGAATAATATTTTTATTTTCCGATTTTGGTGAATATTTGACGCAGATTTGGACAACCGTTACAGATCTTATAGTGTTTCATTAACCCTTTCAAAAATAATATTATGTTTCGTGTTAAGCAACAGAAAATGAAATTATAGCAGGTGGTTTAAAAAGAGAACAATATCTAATTTCATTAATCCCATTTCAATTTTATTTCAGTTGCAGCAGTAATACAATAATAGTGCTATTTTACGATTTTGCTAAATATCCAATTATGGATAAAGCACGTACATTATGGATTAAAAGTTCAAAAATTAGATTATATATTCATTAGATATTCATTTTTTTTTTACTTTTTACAATAAATATGACTTAACGATCAATGTTTAATGCAATATTCCAAGGTTGTGGACAGGTGTTGAGGTTTATTACATATACTAAACTTTTAATAAAAATATTGCAGCAATAAAAATGAAACATATAATGAAAGATATTTATAATTTTGTTTATCTAAATTTAAATGTAAAAACACTAAGTGATACATTAGATTTGATACTTTATTTTAGTTTTAGGAAAGAGCCTGGACCTTTCAAAGCATTGTACGGTCACCCCCCCCCCCACACACACACACAAAAAGAAGAAAACACCTCATACATTTTAAACACCAAATTGTCCCAGAAAGAAATGGTTATAACCATTTCACATGAAATATAGGGCTTTTTTAAAATTTATGCTGTACCAAACTCTAAAATTTCAATACCAACACCTAATTTTGACAACATATTTGAATTTTCGACAAAATTCATCACATGATGACATACGAGAAGCCATTCGGTTAAAAAGTTTAGAGTTTTTCCAAGTTTAAAGTTTGAAACTCCCAATGTTAAATTTATTTGTAATCGCTTCAAAACAGATTGCAATGCGAGTAATATTTTAAGCCTATCTCAAAAACTACTTAGCGGAATGAGCTATAATTTTCAAAGCGCATATTTCAAGCTTCTAAAATTTGGTTTTTATTAAACAAATTATAGGTTACAATTCATATTTGTTTTGAAATATTTTTTCGAAACTATATATATATATATATACTGATATTAATTTTAGAATAAACATATGAATTGTAATCTAAGACTTTTTAAACAGAATCCAATTTTTAGAAGTTTAAAATATTATTATCCTATATTATAGCTCATTCTGATTAGTACTTCTGAGTTATGTTCAAAATAATACCAGCATTACAATCTGTTTTACAACGACTACAAATGAATTTAACATTAGGAGCTCACAATTTTAAACCTTCATAATTCCTCAATTACTTGACCGAATACTTCATTTTTTATATTCTAAGCAAAAATTTACTGAAAATATCAAATATAATGTCAAAATCAAGTCTTGGTATTGAAAATTGAAGAGTTTGTAACAATTTTAGTACGAAGACGATCTCTTACTACTTAATTGAAAGTGGGCAAAATTTCCTGTGGAATGGCTACTTTTATTTTCTTTTTCTATGACAATTTGGAGACTAAATTGTATGGGGACTCATTTTTTTCCCAACTGTACAAGAAAAAGAAAAGCAATTTGCTTTGATGCATTCTCAATAAGTTATGAGGAATTTTTTAGGAATTTGAACTTCATGTCTGTATATTCACGCTAGTTGACATTCTATTTTAAAACAGGTTTCCTATTAAATTCCAGCTAACGATGCTAAGTCATAAATCCCCTTTGATGCAAAAAAAATGAACTCCACATTTAAATATAGATCATTAAATATTACATACTTACTTCAAAAGACGTAATTCTACTTATTATTTCAACATGCAATTTATGGGTTTTTTTTTTTTTTTTTTTTTTTTTTGAGAGTGGGATTCGTTAAAAACAAAGTATTTCCATTTATGCGGGAGAAAATAAGATTATAATTATTTTGGTTCGAAATGTTTTCTGAGGCAGTATTTAAAATTAAGCCGATTATGCGAACTTAAATTTCATTTAAGCTTTTAGACATGTAGAGAATTAATGAATAAGTAGAATGGACTAATCTAAAAAATATATTCCTTTTATTTTGTTGCATTATTTTGTCTATTGTAAGTTAATGAGTTTAATATATGAAAGTGAAAAATCAAAGGCACAGATCGTATTATCTTTCTATCTCTTTGTCCCCTGAGTATTTATTTTAATTGCGCAGATATATGCATTTAAACGAATGTATGTTTCTCGAGTTGTTTTATACTGTGTTATTTTCGAGAAGCAAAATTTGTATAGTATGCTACGCGATTTTATAATATGTGATAAACAATTTTGTAATGTAAATATTTAAGTATCTGAAAAAAAAAACAGACTTAGAATTTAACAGATATAAATATGAAAATAAATGTAATAAGCAAGTAGAATATATTTGATAACTAGTGGAGAAAAATTTAGTGTGTGGTAATAACGTTACAGAAACAAACAATGTTTTTGCTAAAAAACTGCCTGTTAACCGTTTGAGTGCTGAAAATTCGGCCTATAATCCGCGGAACAAACAATTGTGTTTCAACCCAGAAATTTTATCTTATAAAATGTAACTCACTAGATCACTGTAAATGCTTCAACTGTTGAATAAAAATTAAATGATTTCAATTATTGAATAAAATTTCTGGGTTGAAACAAAATTTGTTTGATCCTCAGATGCATTGCGGCGCTATCTCGCTTCATAGCACTCAAACGGTTAAACAATCTACTCAAAAATAAGAACCTGGCCTTGTTTTTTTTTTAAGTACATTTTTTCCATAACTCTCTGAAACACAAGTAATTGTGTTTATGCAATGTTAAATGTTACTAGAATTTAATAATATATATATATATTTAAAAATAAAGAAAATACAATTTTTCAGGTTTTTCTTCGCCAAAGTTAAAAAAGTAAAATTTTGTTCAAAATTCTGGTACGAATCTTGATTAAAAAATATTACACCCCCGACCACACTTCAGCGTGATAAATGACGTATGATACGTTCAAATATGAATAATCATACATATTTTAAAATAATCTTGTCAAAAAATATACTTAACCACGCATTACTTTACATACTACAGACTTGTTTAATAAATATGCATGTATAGATCAAATATATTTTGTCTGAATATTTTGAAGAATAAATGTTGTGCCCTTCAAATTAGAATCGTACGGTGTATCTATCGAATTCATGTATGTCTCTATATGTGTCGTTTTATTTACATTTCTTGTAGGGCAGTGATTTAACTTGGCCGTATTCCTAGAAGCAAAATTTAGAGTAGTAAAGTTCAGGACCAGATTGAGGCGTGGGCATATACGGCATTATCCTGGGGTCCTCATATATATAAAGACCCACATCTTTAAGTAAAGTTTATAAAGACTTACATTAAAGTTTCTTTATTTACATAGTTTTATGTTGTACTATAAGAAGATGTGAATGCTATATCATGAACACCATTTTTGTTCTTCAAAAGTATCATCTCTATTGCAAACTGTTATAGTTCGGAAGGCGGGGTCACATTTTGGCGACCAATTTTAAAGTCGATGATTTCTGCATATGCGAAAGATTAATTAGTTCAGATAACGAAATTGTCAGTCAGTGGGCGGGGTGGGGGGGGGGTGTTACCACGGTAGCACCGCACATCCTGCAGTAATGTGAAATGAATGTCAACTCTATTACTGATGATGTCCTCGAATCGAGGTAACATCAGTAATCAGGTTGCTGTTTAGTTCTCATTGGAGCGGGCTATGCAATGTATGGCAATGCCACACACTCCTTCTCCCCGCTGATGCGCTAACTGACTCGCAGTTTCGTTATCTAGGCCATCTAATCAATCATGTATACCAAAATCATGGACGCTAAAATTAATTGCAACAATTTGACGCTGCCTTCTGAACTATTAAGCTGGTGTAGACAACCATATTGACCAATCTTATTTTTAAAGCCTCACTAAGTGTCGCATCTTAAATGCATTTACGCTAATTTCAATGTAGTTATTAATGTATTCTATCATTGTGTACTTGTAAAGTCTCATAAAAAAACGATCAATTTGTAGACATTATTTCCAGTCGATTAATACATGTAATACGATTCGTTCCAGCAGAATTAATAGGAGGGAAAAAACTTTTTTTCCTGGAATGTACAGTAATCGAACATTCTGTATTTTTTTAAAAAGGGATGTCTTGTTTATGTTTTATAAAAATGCCCAGTTATCATTCCATTTAATAGTTATAGATGCATGGAGATTATTTCACCTTAGTACACAGTATGTACAAAGGTCCCGTGTTCAATCTGCGTTCAGGGCCTCCAAAACGGATAGTGGAGAATGTATAAAAGCGAATTATATACCCTAAAATTTAACTGAGCATGTTTTTCAAAATTCAGATTTGAATATTCGGAGTTATTTTAGGCAGAAAAAATGCTTAGAAATAAATATATTGTAGTTATTTTTGAGTCTTTATTTTTATCAGTGTAGCTCTTATAATTTTAATTAAAATGCACTGTTTATTTCAATATGAGTTAATATAACAATTTTAATTCTAATATACCTCTGCCAGCTTTCATTTATAAACTTCATTTAACGTCACGCGGATAAAGCATTAGACCAGGATAGCATCACTCAGAGGACTCTCAAAGCACAGTAGCGTCATAAAGCTTCTTTAATTTTCCAAAATATTCATGTATATGTATCTAATTCGTAAACCACACTGTCTTAGCTTTTGTCTAAATTTTTGAAGTCTTATTTTTCGCCGACTCATATCCATCAAAAGTTGAAGTATGATAACAAAACTATTCATTTGCAAAATAACTTATGGAAACGAAATTACATGTTAACTTATAGGTAAATTTAAACGCATGATGTTACTCATTATCTAACATAAAAATTTGGTTTTACCATTAAGAAGGAGAAGTCCGATGTCCGATATCGATCTACTGTGTTTTCAAAAAATATTTAACTAAATTTTAAGGCTTTTTAAAAAAGGCAGTAAATTTTGAATTGAATAAAACGTTTAATTGAGTAAAATTTCAAATATTTATCATATTTTAAAAATTACTTAAAGTTTAAGGAAGCAATTTTTTTAAACTCACTACGTCGCTATCGAACGCCAAATATTTGAGGGTGAATACCAAGTTGTGATAATTATATTAGGTAATAAATAAATATGTATTCACATTTCATCATAGGTTAATACATGATAACGCAAACTGCAAAGATAGCTGAAGCGTTTCTTCGAAGGCGAACTAAATAGTAAACAGAACAAAATATACAAAATACATGGTAAATATTTATTAGTTTTCTTAGGAGCAAATGTTTGTAGGGAATCTGAAAAAAAAACCCGCTTAAGGCTACAAAAATATAAGAAGTATAATATATTGCATCGACGTTAAATTATTCACTAAGCTGTTTTTGAAGACAGCTTAATCACATGAATTTGAAGCATAACGTTTCTAAAAAATTAATACTCTATAAAATGTTTGTTTTTATTTTTTCTGGTAGTAAATAAAACATTTTGATTTATTGTTTTAAATGTTTCTTTGACACTATTTTTTATTGTTGTTGGAAATGTAGTTTGAGTTTATTTGCTTTTCCGAATGCATGCGTTATAGTGCCCCTGATCCCATATTTAATTCATACTGGGTTTTGCATACTGCGTATTATGTAACGGTACAAGCGTATAACAAACAAATAAAAATTATCTTACATTTAAAATTAATATGAAAACAGTTTTTTTTTTTTTTTTTTACCGAAAAAAAAATCGATATATTATATTAAAAGAAAGAATAATGAGGTAACAGCTTTTATTCTCTAATGAAGTTATAAAATATGAAAAATCGGATTTCAATATCTTCTTCTTTCGTGTTATATTAAACAACTTTCGTATTGTTAACAGCACCTCATATTGAAAAAAAATCTGTAGAAGCAATTAATTTTTTAATTAATTTTACTTGCATGAAGAGTTCAGAAAGATGTAACAGGATACAGTGATTGTTAGGTTGTTTCTTGCTAGATAGTAATATGTCTACTTTAAAAGAAGTTTGGACATAGCAGGTTTTAAATAATAAATAGTTTCCTTTATTGAAATTTCTGATACTGGGATATCAATGTGGTTTTGTTAATTAACCTATTTGTTCCGAGAATTATTATATGATATTCTTTGTACATTAGTCCTACAACTCTCTCCTTTGTCATCTATTATTAATGACTGGGGATATATTTGTCACTTATTGTTGAAATATATACATGTATATATTGTCTGGTAGGAAAATTGGTCAGCGGGAAATAGCACAGTCAAATAAAGTGTAACTCGGGAAAACTTTGTGTCAGTTATAATAAAAGCACCATGATTATCTAAAGACATTATTGCTGCATAATTTTTGTATGCCATGGAGCAGAATCTATTGCTGATTCATTTCTTTATGCAATTCATCTTATAATAAAAAAACAAGTAATATATATATTTTTTAAAGTCAATTCCTACTTTTTAATCATAAATATATAAAATAAACCCGTGCAGTATTAATGTCCCACGTTATCTTTATTGAACATCATTTTATA
The DNA here is from genome assembly GCA_963931845.1 of Maratus michaelseni. NCBI lineage: Eukaryota > Metazoa > Arthropoda > Arachnida > Araneae > Salticidae > Maratus > Maratus michaelseni. Next base: position 281,935,583 of record OZ007594.1, on the reverse strand, counting down.
ATGCGGTATTTTATTTTTTGTTGGCATCACTAATTTGAGATAAATCTTTCATTTCATTTATGAAAACAATGGGAGACATTTTTGTTCTCCCATATAAAAATTTAAATTAATTAATTAAATTTAATTAATGAATAATTATTTGAAAAAACTGTATTAACATCAATTGTCATCCAGTACAAGTTTTAAAAAATTTACTTGAACTTGAATGGATAAATAGAAAATATTTTATTAACGATTGAAAATTCCAACAAGATATATATAGAGAGAGTGTGAGCTAATAGTAGGAATTTAATAATAAACTCAGCCCGCACTCGCATTAAATCTAGATTTGTAAACTTTTAGGCTGTCGTATTGAGAATTAGAGTTACAGAAGTTTCTTCATTAATCACCATTTTTTTAATTGTCTTAAAAAAATGCGTGCATGTATTACAATTGCGTATGGATACAACTACCTAGTGTATGAATTACAAGTTGTTATACGTAAGCATGTGTGTATTTTATAAGATAGTTGTAAATATATAGGGCAATTATAAAAAGATTGGACAAACTTTAAGAGGTAGTAGTGCACGTCAAATTATTTTCGCAAATGAAATTAGTCATTAATTTTTTTTCACCCAGGGTGTCTCAAAATATAGTCTCACTCCAATCTGAACTACCGTTCATGATTTTAACTAAAACAAAGGTATTTGAAAGTAATCTTCAATAGCCTTACATTGCTTTGTGTTAAATGAAATTCTATATGAAATGTGATGGAACAGTACAGCATTTCGGTAGGTGAAACCATATGAACTGTCAATTACATACGAAGAGAAAATGGATAAAGGTGTCTTGGATAAAGATGTTAGGTACTCTATCATTTCCCACGATATTCTTACATTTTACACACACAAATGTCCGTCTACTTCAAATTTCGTTAAAATATCTTAATTATTATTAAAGTTATGAACAAAAACCTAAATTCGGATTCTAGTGAGACATTTAGGGTAATTCAAAATAGATTGGCCAAACCGTAAGAGGTGGTAGTGTAAAAAAAAAAAAAAAAAAAAAAAAAAAAAAAAAAAAAAAAAAAATCATAAAGGAAAGCAAGTGTTTCACTCCAATTCCAAAGTATACTGTACAAAAAAAAGACGTTTCTTAATTTAAGGAAATATATAACCACGAACGGAAATATACAATAACCTCTTCCGAGTTACCTAAGATTTCGAAAAGCGTTTTTTATTTTTAGAAATCTCAGAAACCAATATATTTTTGAGATTTAAAGAAGCAGTTATAAAAACACAAAGTTCTCCTTTGCTGTCACTGATATTCATAAACGCTTCTGAGTAATCTCTTTAGTATATTAATCAGTTTTCTCGGTACATTGATCAGTTTTCTCGGTACATTGATCAGTTTTCTCAACACGGAACATAAGTTTTTCGGATGCTATCACTTCTCAAGTAAACATTTTCACTTTCAACCAACATGTTTTATAGAAAAACATGATAATTTAACAGCATTAATATTAAAATTAAAAATAATATCGGTTTGTTACTCTAGTATGTGTAAATTCAGTTACGCAGCTCAAAATGTTTAACTGATAACTGATATTATCCTAAAAAATGATATTCTTCAAGAAAATTAATTAATACACTATAAAAACTGTTCGAAAAAAACCAGTGGCAGCAAAATAAACATTATATTTATAAATGTTTCTTTATATCTTGAAAATATATCGTTTTCAATGCTTCTAATGATAAAGAACGATTTTTGGAATTATGGTAAAGTAGGTTACTGAATATTTTCGTTCGTGGTTACATTTTATGTAGCTTTCAATACCAAAAAGTATAAAGCTACCTATTGCAGCCGTTCGGAGGAAAGCAGTTCCGGAAAATTTCGATATATTTTCACCGATCATGACCCCCAGACCCCAAAACCACCCTCCGTTCAAATGTTGATTTATATATATATATATATATATATAAATATATATATATATATATATACCTGAGCTATGTCATACGATAACGCTCGTATTTATAAATCAATTTTGATGAAACTAATTGTGTGTATTAAGCTCACCAATGTCCCGACCGAGTTCGTTGGCCAGATTGGTTCGTCATTTTGTTTCAAGATGGCGACCACTTAAAAATTTAAAACTAAAATAAATATACAAAAAAGTTAAAAATTCAAATTTATTTTTAATTAAGTGTTAGGCCTTGATACGAGGATTCCAGAACATTTTTTGGTTTACCTCTATCTTATAAAATGGCTGCGATAGAGCAGTTTGAAATTCTAGGGTGGCTGACATTTTGAAACATTAACGCGATTACTCGCAAATTATTTTCTTTCATTGTTGTAATAATTTTCCCAATCATACACATAAAACTACATATTCATATCCGTTAGCGCCAAATTCTCACCAAAATTGGCGACATTTGGCGAAATATCGCCAAATTTGGCAACCAAAATAAGTCTTCATAAATGAAGCCAATTTGGCTATTGCTCAATAATTTGGCGAAATTCTTATTCAAATTCAGTATTAACGAATATTTTGTAAACGTTTCTTTGCATTTTAACTTGCTGTTTTCGTGTAACATTAGCTAAAATTTTAAAACGAAGATATAGGATAGCTACCTTTTCCTCCCGGTACAGGCCGGAAGGACTTTTTTATATTTTTTTATGCGTTAGTTTTCTTAATATAAACAATGGAAGAACTCCCGTCAGAAAAAAATTCATTTACTGCAGCGACAACAGCGTTAGTTACTTTTGTTTCTTTAGATTCTGCTATTATTATTGCTGTTATGATTATTTCTTTTTTTACATAATTCCACTATTAATATAACTGTTATGATTATTTCATTACCTTTTTTAACAATTTCACAGTTGCTGAAAGAAATAAAATCAGATTATTTAATAAAAGATTTTTTTAAAGATTTTTTTAGTTCATTTTACGGCAAAAGTAGTATTGAAAACGACGAGTGCATTAATAACTGACAATTTAGTGGAAATTTCTTCAAGTTTATTTTTTGCTAATAAAATTATTTACTTTTTTTTTCCAGATTTTTCTTAAATACTAATTAAGATGTGAGAATTCATAACCCGGTAACATTTTCCCAATATCTATTCTATAATTTAAACTGTTTGTGTTATCCTTTAGAAAATGAGATTGCACCATTAAATGACTACTACTCTCTCTGTGTAAAAATCAACATGTAGATGTTCGTATTAAAAACTGCTGTTAAAAGATATGTCCAAAATTCAGGAAACATTTTAAAATACAATAATTCACAAACTAATTAAAATAGAAAAGTGAAAATATTTCCTAGTGTGCCATGCTAACATTCAAGTACATCTGTAACTTGCCACTATAACTTTTAAAAAATATTTATTTTTATGTTTGATATATTTTCTAACAACCACAGTTAATATATATATATATATTAATTATTATTTCTGCACTTTTTATGTATCACTGATCCATTGCTGGTGCACCCACCCTATTATGTTAAAAAACAAAGCTTTAAATGTCATTAATGATAATTTAATAATATAGACTGAGCGACTATAAAAATTATGTCACACCTTTTCCTCCTTAAAAAATTGCTATAGATGCATGATTTCTTTCAGCATTCCATAATCTTCTTATGATTTTAATCTTTAAAGCAATCTTATGTTAATTCTCAATTTATTAATTTTAAAAGCTTTCACCTTAATCCAAATTTTTATAGCATAAAGCGACATTTTTTCTTTGAACATTATCTCTTTTTCCAATTCTGTATAAAGTTAAAAAAAAAAATGCATTTTCAGGTATTACGTTGAAAAAAAAAATGTTGAAAAAAAAATTACTTTTTGTCTTTCTTATTATTGTCTAGAAAATTATTTTTTTTAGATTCCCGTAATTTTTGTTAATGCGTTCACAACATTAAATGGAGTAAAAAATATATTAAAGGTATTTTAAAAGCACATTTTCTTAATAATACTACAAAAACTTAAAAGGAACATTATTTTCAGAGATTTAATTCTGTTATTTTCAAAATGGAGACAAGATTTCAAAATTTTCCAAAATCCTATAATTGCTTGATTTATTTTTTAAATGTTAAAAAATGAGAAATAATAACACAATTTTGAAATAATTTAATGAAATATTAATTAGCAGAATTTATATCATAGTTGTAAAGCTCGGATGTAAAACATGGTAAGTGTCATTTTTTTTTTTTTTTCCTGATTTACATATAAATATGTTAAACGAATCCTGACATTTTTTTAAAAGAAAAGGGTTTATTTCATACTAAATGTATGCCACAATAATTAAAGAGAAATTTAGATAAAAATTTTAATGACGAAAGTTCTTTGAACTTAAATCCTATAATAAAATTGGCACAGATGTCATATACGCACCACGTTGGCGCAATTTCCCCCGCCAATTTGGCTAAAACTTTGTTTTTGAATGTTAGTTACAAATAGCATGCAATAATAACACATGATTTTTTTTTATTATTTGAATATAAAATTGAAATAACGTAATAAATGAAATAGCTTCTATTATTTTAAAAAAATAAATAAAAATAAATAAATGATAGTTTGATATATATAAATATTGACATACATAATATAAATAAATATTGACATACATAATATAAATAATTTATAGAATTAAACTAAAAAATAAAAGTAAATAAACAACAATATAAACAAAATAACCGGGTTACAATGCGAGCATAAAATTGCCATTTTGTTGCAATCGTGCGGTATATGACATCTGTGCCATAAAATTTAACATTCAAAAAATGTTGTGCAGAAGTTAACCCAAAGTCCGTTCTTAACAGTTTAGAGGAAGCAATGGCAATATATATATTTTTTTTTTCAGTTTAATGGGGTCTTTGGATCAAAATTTTATTTTATTTATTTACAGACTATTTTTTAATTTAAACAAATCTGAAATGTGTCTTTCTTTAAAATTAATTTTCAGATAAGAAAGTTTTAAAAACTTTAAACTTAAAAAAAATTTATTTAAAATTTATTTAATTTTTGATATAGAACTCATGAACCACTTGCCCGATTTCATTGATTTTTTCACTATTGTGTGCGGAAAAAGTTCCTTGTTAATTTGACTTTATAATTTACAAAAGTATTACTTAAAAAAATTATAATGAATTTAAAACAAAAAAAAGGAGAATTTTTTAGAGGAACTTTTACTTCGAAGAATATAATTTCAAAATTTTCACATCAAATTAAATATCCTGAAAACGAATCATTAAAAATGTAACATAAAAACTGTGTTCAAAATTTCATAAACATATCTTGCAAGAAAGTGTAGATATATCCTTTTAAACATGACAAATTATGAAAAAATCCGTTCTGAGATAAATAATGGACTTAAAGTTTTAGTTGCGGGGAAAGTCTGACAGTGCAACACAAAATTTGTTATATCTGCTGATGAAATCGTCGTAGAAATACGCGGTCTGCTTTATTTAATTTACTTAACTTTCTAGTGTTGTATTAATAATAATAATAATAAAACAAGAAATGAGAATTTTATCCCCCGGTTCCTCTTAACCCTTAATTGCATAGTGATGTAAATTTCCATCACTGTTTATTTAACTTTTAATAAATAAATCAACTTCTTCGCCACCACTATATTTATATAGAAATATTAATCTACTAAATTTCCCGTGAACTATGTTGCTGAACAAAGGTAAAAATCTATCTTAAAATTTATGGTGTCTAATATTTAATATATGTATAAAAAAACACAATTGTAAAAGAAAAACTCATGCAAAGAAGGGTTAATTAAAGAACATGAATTTGGAATATTTCGAAACTTGTATTTCGTTAGTTACCTTGTTTTACACCCGAGCTCTTCATTTATTAACAGAATTTATATTAATTAGCCTGAAAATTGTTCTTAAGTGTACTTTTCAAATTGGAATTATCTATAAGTAAAACTTGGTTACGAGGAAATAAGAGGAGGAATAAAATTAATATTACTAAGCATAATTCACAATTTATTCTATTCAGTGTTTTAAATTATATCATCAAACAATTAGGTAAGATTATTTATATTTCATAGAAATCCCTTTTAATGGGCGAAACTTATTTTAAAATATTATACTCTAAAATTTCCACTCGGAAGCTGTACGAATTCGAGGGTGTATGCTGTATATATACACATGCATCTATTTATATTTATATTTTTCATTTGTAATATGATAAATTCCATTCTGCTTCAAACAGTCTTTGTTGCGGACATTTTAATAATATTTTTAATCTGCTTTGTTAACAAACAAAATATTAAATTAATAAAAAATATGTGAAATGAAGTTAATATATTTTTTTTGTAAATGTTGTATAATATTTTTTTTCACGCGATCCAATCTTACATCACAGGATTAGTATGGGTCATTAAATTTGAATACCAATATTTCCTAATAGTAATAGTGACCCTATTTGATTAATTAAGGAAAAGTTTATTATTCGTAAATAGTGGTACACAAATTCAAGAGCCTGTACGAACCCTGCATTGTGTAAAATAATTTAACAGCTGGCTCGAATCAAATATTGTTAACCCCTCCGCAAGGATCGTCAAAACAATCCTTTTAATTTTTTGGCCCACTTTTACCAATTACAAATTTCTGTATTATTTAAGGAAATTAAAAAACATAATTAATAAATCTTAGAAAAAATCAATTGTTCGAGGAATCTGTATATGAAAGAACAACATTTCCTGCGCATTTTAAAACAAACCATAAAAAAAAATCCTAGAATCAGGTTAGTTATGACTAAACATATTTGAGACATTCTCAGTAAAAAATGATTATAAGGTCATTGACACACCCACTTTGGTTCGCAGAACGCAAATATGCAGCTGAAGTTTCCTTAGAGCCTGATTCTGAACCCTACCATTACATTTCGATAGCGAAGAGAGACGTTAGTTTCCACGACCGCAATTCTTTAACCGTTTATAAGCAAACATTATCGACAACCACGTGCTCTGAAACCATATTTCCACCAATGTAATTTTTCTTGCATAATACATTTGTACGCTTTTGACATAAAATATATGCATTTATGCCGTATATTTGACCATATGTTATTAAACTTGGAGCAAATTTTATATTAAATGAATAAATTGAGACATTTTTTATTAATACTTTAACCTGGAAAGTCTGGCTACGCTCATAAAGTTTTAAAAAGAAGGAATTTTTTATATTGTTTTTATAGAAAATCGCCGGTTAACAATTTTTCTGTCTTAATAAGATGTCTTATTATATTTTAAAGATTACGTTTCATAAAATATATATTTATTATTGGCTGAAAAATAATCCAGTACAAGTATACTAGAACACTGAATATTTCAAGTTTTAATAAAATGTACTGTAAAGTGATTCATACCATATTCAAGGTGATATATTTTTTTCAGAATTGCGCGAAAGATATCTCTGGAACTACTTGATATTTTTATTTTGTATTTTATACGTTATAGATTATATCTATATCTTAAGACTGAACCAAAATATGTTTTTTCATTTTACTTCAAAAAAAAAAAAAGTTTGCTTAGATAAACTCGAAAAAAAGAAATACCAGTATGCAATACTTTCAATTTTACTTTCAAAATATAAATGCTAAAATATACACATGTTTAGGTTCAATCTTAAAATGCAGATATAATAGCTAAATCCGTGAAGATTCCATGTAGAAATATTTAATGATTCAAGAGTAATCTTTTAACATTATGAAATAAACGACTTTAAAGTATTCTTTTAAGTATTGCTTACATGGAGATCACCTGATATGTTTATAATCGTAATTAGCGTAATTATAGTAATTGTTTTTGCGGTTTGTTTTAAAATGCACAGAAAATGTCGCTCTTTCATATGAATGCTCCTTGAGAAATGAGATTTTTTGAACATATAAGCTTTTCATGTTCAAAGTACTTCTATTCGTAAAATGCTGAAATGATTAATTGAAACCAGAATTTACAAACAAACTTATTCGAAAATAACTAAAAGTATGTTCTTATTTACGTACTTAATTCGTAATTCACGTACTTAATAAAAGGAAATTTTTCTTTCCAAAATTATAATGCTAATGTGGCATTTAGGGATTAAATTTAAACTGTCCAAAATTAACCATCGTTCTTTAACTAGTTAGAGGTAGTTTAATTTAAAAAATGTTACGATTAAATAAAGTGAAAATGTTCTTAAGAGAATACTGGTGTCCAAATTCAAGAATTTTGTGCAACCTAACCGCTACGTATATGAGTCTTTCGCAGGGTCGCGCCAGTTAGTGTCCGGCGCCTGTGTGCAGAATTTCAGTAGGCACCCTATATACTCCTCCTCCAATATATATATATATATATATAAACTTTCCACAATACAGAAGTGAATACAGATGTACTGTGGAAAACATTGATTATCAGTTTTTTTTAATGACAAAAAAAGGTGAAAAAAGCACAAAAAATAAAATTAATTTATGTCACACTATAAAAACAAACGTTTCTTAATCTACGAATATATAATATTACCATGAACAAAAATGTACAATGACCTCTTTCGAGTTATCCATGATTACGAAAGCTACTTCATGTTTAGAAATCTCAAAAATCAATATTTTCGAGATTTAAAGAAACATTTATAAAAGCAAAGTTTATTTTCTTGCCACTGAGTTTCGAAAACGTTTCCGTTATATTATATCTATAAAAGATTTTTAAGGTTGTTAAAAACTAGCTATCCAATAAAATAGATTCATTATTTTTCATTGTTATGCCAAATATTATCTTACATTTTACTGTCTTTGTAACCACTTTTATGAAGAAATAAAATTTTAATTTATCTTGTATCGAGAAATAAAATTCAGAAACTGCTAGAATTTCTGAAAAAAAAAATCTTCTCCAGGGTGCGTAAAACCGCTTCTGGTAAAACCTTTTTTTTTTTTTTTTTTTTTTTTTTTTTCAGTAACAGAAAAAGTTACCGAGTTAATTTTATGGCAAGTAATTCCAAAACTGCTTCAAGGGACAAATGCCTCTTAGCTAATCACAAGTTGCACCGTAATTGATGTCTGTCTCACCATTGCAGGTAGTCTACTAAATAGAAAGGCAAATTTCTAGTTTTTACTTTTTTTTTAAATCTGAACGACTTACTGTAACACATACTAGACAATCATTTTAAAATAAATTAAATATATATATATATATTTGATAACTAATTTGTTTGAGCTAATATTTGAAAAAACTATATTTTCAGTATAATTAATTTTAGTATATATTTTTTTCGAATATTTTCACCTAACAGTAAAATTTTGGCGCCTTTACTGCTCTGGCAACTGTGTGCGCGGCACACATGGCACACTAAGTCAGCGCGTCCCTGGCCTCTCGGCGTAAAGGGGTTAAATAAACTTCTAATATAGAATGTTACACAAAGGAAATTATATATCCTAGATGGCGCTATCTTCTTACGGAAATGAGCTCTCCTCTGTCAGGCGGAAGATATTATTTCCGCTACAATGGCGCAGGTCCCATTATTGAACTGCAAGCGTCGAAAATGACTCACTTCGAAAAACCCTATTCGCACAGAAATTACATTTAAGCGGTCGTTTCTTTGGGGGCATTTAGAAACAGTGGAATACGAGACACATCTCAAGTTCTTTATTATCTGAAAGAAAATAAATAGTTTGGAAAGTAATCCTAATAATGAAATATGGAGATAAATAGTAAATGAAAAAATAATAATAATAAATTTTGAAAATTCAATTTTTATTAACTTGATGATATTTATTCTAAAACTACATTATTCCGAATTTATGAATTTGCCGAACACATACACTAAGAAAATCCTGTATCACAGTTAACTCCTGTGACAAAAATTGTCCAATAGATACTGTGAACGGTCTATCTGAGACCGCTTGATCAAAAGATGAAAGGCTCCATTAGGATACTGCCACATAGGATACTGTTTTTGTACTGAACATTATGTACACGAATATTATAATTAAAATGCACCAATGCATAAGTCTCTAGTGGTAATACTGGACGTCCGAACGAAAACAAATTTGACTAGTATCTATAGTTAAACTGAAAATTCCAATTTAAAACGTAAAATAAATTTTAAAAAAAAACATCGGTTTGTGAGACCGCTAAGGGTTAATGCTATCTGTAGTATAGATAGACTTTAACTAACAATTAAACTTATTCTATTTTGAAACATCTTTATTCGTGCTATATCTAACAAACCTTAATTCTATTTTTCACTACTTTACAACGTAATTTAAATAGGTTGAGGGCATTGTTGCCGGAATGGGGAAAAATTTAAATTCAAAATTATTACACTACATTTTGTGACTAGTAATCTTTGCTTTATTTAATCTCGAAATATGTATAATTAAATTAATTAAAAAAAGTCCCTAATCCAGCAACACTAGTTGAGAGTATGCATTTAACCACCTACAAGTCTCGTCATTAGGCATGCCATAATATATTTACTTGTAAATTTGGCTTTATCCGTCGCTTTTTCTGTACACACGGGAGCTTTAATTAAATTTTAAAAAATCGCATCTCTTTCTATACAATACAAAATATTGTTATATAAATAACAATACTTCCAAGCTCAAAAAGACTGTTAAGTGGTTAAAAAATAAATATAAAGCTTAAATATTTTTTATGAAATATTAAGAAGTATTGTACTGCTTTAAATTATTAACTTGCATGCAAATCAGTTGAATGTTTTAATGGCTAAAACAAATGAAACAGACCTTTCTATTTATGTTAGATACACATGCCAGTAACAAAATCTTAAAAATTGCTGTTTTATACATTATAAATAATTATAATGAAAAAGAAGATTAGCAGAAACTTTGGCAGTGTTTAACAAAATCTTATAAATCCAAAGAATTTAGATTGTTTGATGTATTGAATTACAGTTCTACAACTAACAAACAAACACAAAAAAATGTTATTTGTGTGATTTTGACTTTAGATTTACATTTTGATTGCTACTTGATAATTCGAGTCATCCATATAGGCTAGAAACTAAAAGTTACCTCGTAGTTACTGGCTTCATAGAACTATTGTGGTACACAGTGTTTGAACGAATTTTGATTAAATATTGTATAATGTTTTACTAATATCGGGTTATTTACATTAGGCAATATTCTAGCTGTTATTCCGAAATAATATTAAGCTACTTTCGTTAGAACATTGTTGTAGCATAGAAAAATATAAATTGAATATCCGTATTAATGATATATAATACGGATATATTGAATATTATCCGTATATATAATATACGGAAGAAATATTATATATTTTTGATATTATATATTATGAAATATTTTGTTGAATATTTGAATATAATATTCTGAAATATTTTGATAAAATATGTTAATATTTGAATTAAAATGGCATTCCTCCCGCAATAATACTATAAATATTTATATTGTAATTAAATATATTTTCTCGCAATGGTATCCTAAAAACTACCAGTGTAATGCAATATTTTTGCATTCCTAGACGAACATTCATTTGTTATATAATGTGCACGTATGTAAACGTCATTCATGAAATATAACCTAATTTTAACCGTCTGTATAATAGTTGCTTCAAATCAGAAAAAGATTTAAAAAGTAAAATGAAGGCCTCAAAAAGAGAAAACAATCGCGTCCACGAAAGCAAATAAACAAACAAACAAATAATAACGCCGATTCAGCGCAATATAAGAAACGAATCTCCAAATCCGCTTGTCTTTCCGTATTTTTCTGCCATTTAACTGTCTCGTCAGCGAAAGCCGTCTGTCAAGCGAACAAGGTAGGCTTTCGTAGTTCATAGCCGCATTGCGCTATCGCAGGAAGAAAAAACACAGATTATATTTAAACTGGTTATATATAATGTTGAAAAAAAAAAAAACAAGTTTGTAATTCCTTTTATGTTTATGTAACCATTTAAAGATATTTTGAAATATGTTTGTATATCATATTTTAGTTGATAAAAGTCTAAAATTGGTCTTGTTGGTTTAGAAACAATAAAAAAACTTTTGATTTTAGTTGTATTGGGTTTGATTTTAATATTTATTAATTCATTTTAACATGTTATTTCAAGAATTTTTTTTCTTATTTGCTTCTTTAAATATCATTCGTCTTCCTTTTTTATTTTGTAATGTTAAGTACTTCTCCGTTAAATTGCATATGCAGATTTTAAATACAGGGTTCGTAAAGCTCCTGGAATTTTGCGACCATGAAATTTTTCGGTACCAGTATTTTATTATAGAAATTCTCTCCTTAAAAGAAGGCGGTTTCGCGAGTTTAACTAATATTGCTTTTTCTATAAAGAAAATGCCGGTGAAACTCCTGGAAAATTCCCTGATCCGTACGAACCCTGTAAATAAAGGGTGGCGTAAAAAATACTAAGGGATTTTAAAAATTTATAAGATTTAACTGACTAGAAAACCTCCAGATGTTGGGGTCACAAATTTCCCTAATACAGTAGATGTTAGTAGAAGAACAAAGGTGGAAAATATCCTTGATATAATTAGGTGGAAACTCTCAAAAATAAAATAAATAAAACTAAAATTTTAAATCATGAAAATACTATTACATCTACTTGCAATGTTTTTTCGTGCCACAGAGCCAAGCGCCATGAGGGAGTGGTTATAGTGCTCTTGTCTGAACTTTCTGCGTTCAGGATCTGCGTGGTCCTAGTTCTTTTCTAATTTTCTTTATATAATAATGCATCATCAGTTGTTTTATATTGTTCATGATGATGAGGTTTTCCATCGAGGTCATTTGCTCACCTTAAAATCCATGAATGTATAGTTTTTGTAACCCCTTAACATACATTATATAGTTCGGAATCAATTTATAATTTTAATTTAAAATACTGGTGACTTAACATTACAATTTTTACATTTCATATTTTGAATATTTTTTTGCAATGACATCATAAAAATTATTATTGTAATGCATTATTTTCAGAATCTTAGACTATAATTTATTTCATCAATTAAAACCATTAACAACGTTATAACGCAGAAATGAAAAACTGGCACAAAAAATAATGCCATTTCGAGGATTCTTAAATCCCCTTCCTCAGTGAAAAAAAAAAATAAAAAAAAAATAATAATAATCATTTGTGCGTTATAACGTTGTTAATGGTTTTAGTTTATGAAATAAATTATAGTCTGAGATTGCGAAAATAAGGAATTAAATGCATTAGAATTCGCACAAAGTGTTTGATTTATGCTTACCATAATTTATTATTTATGTAATGTGCACGAATGTGTTCGCAATTCATGAAAATACCCTAATTATAATTTTTTGTGTAATTAGTTGCTTCAAATCTAAAAAAGATTTATAAATAAAATAAAAGCCTCAAAGGGAGATAACAATCGTGTCTACGAAATTAAATAAGTAAACAAACAAATAATCTGTGTTTTTCTGTCATTTAACTGTCTCGTCAGCGAAAATCGTCTGTCAAGTGAACAAGGTAGGCTTTCTTAGCTCATAGCCGCATTGCGCTATCACAGGATGAAAAAAAAATACAGATTATATTTAAACTGGTTACATATAAAGCAAGCATGAAAAGAAAACATGTTTGTAATTTCACTTTTTATGTTTATATAACAATAATGTAACATCCAATAGTCCGAATGTAACATCCGAAAGTTTCTTTTGTGGATTTTTGATCATGACAATTCTAATGTCATTAAATATATATATATATTATTCTATTTTTGTTTATAATTTAAAAATTAATCATTTCATAAATTAAAAGTGTAATCATATGAAAATGTTTTCTCAAACTAAATGAGTTTTTCAAATAAATTAATGTTGTTTTGGGAAAATGATTATAAACTCTCACATAAAAATGACCATGGAATACATTTTATGAATGATTTGAGTATTTGCTACAATATATCACGTATATAAGACTACAGTGGCTTTGTTAATTTAATTTATTTTATATTAATATAAAAATAAAAATCAAAGGCTAGTAAGCAAAACTTTTAACATTAAAAATGTTTCTTTCTCTAACAGACACGTGATTGTAGAAGGAAATTCTGTAAAAAAAGAGAAAATTAAATTAAATTATGTTTTATTTTATGCAGGTATCAACCAGTGGCGCAGCCAGAATTCGGTTCTAGGGGGGGGGGGGTTTGAGTTTAAAATAAAGATGGTCGCTGGTTATATGAATCATCGGTTAATGGAATCAGTCTTTTAAATGAATGAATTCATAATGCTTTTCTCCGCAATTACGTTGGTTATGATTCATTTAAACAGCGTTTACAATATTAGAGTTACAAACTATAAAATGCACCAATGAAATAACACAAAACAAGGTTAGATTTATAAAGTGTTTAAAAATGATGAGGGGAAAACTTAAAGATGGAAGAACACAGTACAGCAAATAATTCTTACATAGAAAATAACAGAGTTGGAATCCATTTGTTCAATCAAAAATACACAAGGTTTCATTACAAGAGAATCACTAATTCTTATTCCTAACTTTAATAATAATGAAGCAATTTTAACAAAATTTTCAATAGACTTACTTACCTTGCTTTTTACCAAATGTAATAAGTCATTTAGAACTTTTAGAGCTAGAGTCTTGAAATTTTATATGGATGTTACTTAAAAGACGTAAATGCTCCCCAGAATATATTTTTTCAATTCGAAATTTAAAATAATGCAAGAGTAAGAAGCATTCTAAAATTGCGATTTATGTGACACAATTGATATGAAAACTTGGAATTTGGCATGATAATTACTTTTATGTAGTAAATGCTTCCTTATAACATTTTTAAAAACATTTAAAAATTTAAAAGGACGAAATGAGATGAAAACTTTCTAAAAGTGTTCTAAATTATGATTTAGTTGAAACTGTTAGTGTTAGAAACTTGAAATTTAGTATAGAGATTACTTTTAAGATGGAAATGCTTGGCATAAAGAATTTATTATAAATGGGAAATTTAAAGGTGTGAAACAGCTCAAAGTATTCTAAATTACTATTTATTTAGAACCACGTCATATCGGGCCTTTCGAAGACGATCTTTTTTCTATGCTAAAAGTAACTAAATGTCTGTATTTCGACACAATCCATTAAAAGCATCTTGGAAGATCAAAACTACAGTGCCTACAAAAATTTGGAAACGCTCTGATGAATAAAAGTATTTAAAAAAATCTGAGAATTTTTCGATGACAATTCAAAAAGAAAGTTGGGTATTTTGGCGTGGGTTTGCTCGGCGTCGGCTCATGTTTTCAGTATTAAATGTGACTTAGTCTTTTTTAACGTGACTCTGTGACTCTGTTCTCTTCGACTTTAGTCAAAGACTTAGACTTTTTTCACGGAATTTTAAAGAGGGGTTGGATACAGGATACAGTTATATTTACAATCGAATAAAATTTCAGAGAGTTCGGACAGTAACTTTTTTGTATTGTTATTTTAAAAGACACGTCGCAAAAAAAAAAAAAAAAAAAAAAAAAAAAAAGACGCGAGAAGAAAGCATTTTTTTTACAGCTAGATATCAATATTTTTCCACTGTCTGTAAAACCATTATATTTATAACCATGGCTTTACAATTTTGATAAAATCTGGTAGCCAGTAAAAAATTCTAGTTACCAGTAAAAAAAATATAACCTGCTCCCCTCCGCGAAGTCACTAATTTTCAAAAGCACAAATGTTTTTTATCAATTAATTGAGAAAAATAATAAGCCTATTGTAGGATTATTAGTTACATAGTTTAGAACAGTTACATCATTTAAAAAGATGGTATAAACAAAGTTTTCTAATGAAATTTATCAAAATCATTTATCTATGAAAAAAAAAATGTAAAGGCTGCATTAACCGGTATGTTCAGGAAATGCTGATTACCGAAGGTTTCAAATGTCTGGATAAGTGAGTGCTGCAAAATCTATATCTGATGAGGGGATCATGGATGAAACAGTGAAGCAGGAGAACAATTAAAAATAAATGTGTAACGTTAAATTAGCACAAATTAAAATAATTTCTAATGGCAAACAGCTGTTTCAGAGCCCTTAAGCTCCATCTTCAGTGCCAACTCAAAAGGTAAAAACGAATTAAAAACTCCTAGGCCATGACCGCTTGCCTGCCATCTCTCGCCCCGCGGCCAGAGCCATGGCCAGAGCCAAGAGCATCTGGCCGCGGGGCGAGAGATGGCAGGCAAGCGGTCATGGCCTAGGAGTTTTTAATTCGTTTTTACCTTTTGAGTTGGCACTGAAGATGGAGCTTAAGGGCTCTGAAACAGCTGTTTGCCATTAGAAATTATTTTAATTTGTGCTAATTTAACGTTGCACATTTATTTTTAATATAACGGCACAAAGTTTTAATCCACCTTTTAGACAGGAGAACAATTTCTGCCTATTTTCGTGTCGAAGTCAGTCAAATAATTATTTTTTATTAATTGAAAATTTGCATTTGTTAAACTTATTTTTACCTAATTAAAAATGCCAAAAATGAGAAAAAATGCCATTTATGGTCATTTCTTAGGTCAATTTTTGTACAAAAAATTATAATAATAATAAAAAAAAATCGGGTTAAATAACTTGGTGGTTAGATAGAAAAACTAGGTCGCCAGTGGCGACCTGCCGACTGCATTTGTCAAGACCTGTTTATAACTGATGAAAAATTTATAGAATTCAGACAACTGGGGTTATTTTTTTAAACTATGAAACAAGAGACCCTTACGAGGAAAAGAAACAAAAAAAAAGAAAAAAAAAAAAACAAGAAGGTGTCTTTTAAAAATGCTTTTCTGTCTAATAATCAATATTTTTTAGTGAAAGTTTCATTTAAAAATATAAAATTAATATAAGATATACACCCAGAAAAAAGTTTTGTTGAATCAACAAAAATTTGTTTGCCCTAACGAAACTTTTTGTTTAAATATGGGTCAATGGAAATTTCGTTTGAATCAACAAAAGAAATATTGTTGATTTGTTTTGCAATTCCAAAAAAAAAAAAAAAAAATTGTATCGTCAGCAAAAAAATGTTTTGTTAATTCAAGTAAAATGGTTCAATTTTACTTGAATTAACAAAATTATTTTTGTTACATAGATATATGCTATGTGTTATTTTAACAATCTATTTTCTTTTTTCAACAAACTATATTTTGTTTGTTTAATCAATAAAATATGTTATATTACGAACTTGTTTTGTTTATACTACAAAAACATTTGTTAAATGAACCAATCTACATATGCAATTTTAACTATTTTTCAACAGTGAATTACGCTTGTAAACCTTGAACAATAACAAGTGAATTTTATCCGGCTTTTTTTCAAGCGCAAACCGAGAGAATGAAAATTGCCCATGCCGGGAGTCTATCCCGGGTCCTCAGAACAGCAGCCTGACGCTTTACCACTGCGCTACCAGGAACGATATCTGAGTTCGGCATTTCTCACTCTTATATATGTCGGAACGGCTGCAATCGCAACACAAGATGTAATGTCATAAGGAGCACGCAAATTTCTGCGGCAAACATGAGACGACAGTACAAAGCACAGTATACGGCAACACATAGTTAAATTTTTATTCATTTTCAGCAGTGAATTACGCCTGTAAAAAGCAGGATAAAAATTTCCTTGTTATTATTCAAAGATTACAGGCGTATTGGACTGCTGAAAATGAGATAGAGCTATTGCAGAAATCACGAAAAATGCAACATAGCAGCGCCACCTGTTGCGCGATTTAAAGTAAAAAGTAATCAGCAACATTTTATATCAGAAAGTAACTGAATAAAAGGTTTTATTAAATTCCGTGCATTAGTTCTTGAGATAAAAACAGCGAAATCGCGTTCAGGACAACCGGAAATCGAAAATTTTCATGAATCCAATTCTTTCTTCTTGCAAAGATGGAAGCCGGTAATAAATGGGACAGGGGGATTTTTAAAACTACCTTTGTCCGTCCCAGTGAAAAAAAGTTTTAATTACCCCAAAATTATGTTAATCATGTAATTATATAGCTATATAAGTCAAATAAATCAAGTTATGTAAGAGAGATATGGCTACTACACAAGAATTTAATTTTTTCAAAAATAAAAAAATTTTGCTGGAATTACAAAAATATTGTAAAATTAAAAGAAACAAATTTTGTTAGTTCAAGTAAAATTGGTGAAATTTTGTTAAAATTTTGTACGAGTGTTAACAATATTTTTTTGTCCAAGCAACAAAACTAATTTTTTTACTTGAACTAAAAATTTGACTAAAACAACCAAAATGTACTCAACAAAACAGGTTTTGTTGTTTTAATCAATTCCTTTTTCTGGGTGTATAATCATACAAATTTGAGGTAATTATCATGAACCAAGGCACCGTCGGACAGGTCAGCTAGTATAATTTTAATGACATGCAGATAGCATTCGTTAAAATGTAATAAGTGTAAATCAATGCATAACTAATATATTGCTGATCAATTTAAATTAATGCATGGTTAGCGTAAAATTGTGCGTAATTATAGATAGTATTTTTCTAAAAAAATGCATTTAACGCACATTTAGCGCCTTTTTTTTTTTTTCAAAATCCATACTCACAGGCAGGTCTTAAATTCTAGGAAAAAGGAGTACCGGAACTCATACATATACGCTATAAGCAAGAACCCGAAGGCTCTCATCCTGTGAAGAAACATATTGGAGACTTGAGGCTTCCATGAAAAAAAAATATTTTATTTGAAGAAAGATAATTGAAAAAATGAGGCGGTCCCCCAGCACTCAGAACGTCTATATCTTCACATCATGAAAACTCAAAATACTTGTGGCCTTCTTTTGAGATGCCACAAATTTATCCGCGTCGACCCATAAGGTACAGAAGAAAATTCGTTTGGGAGAAACACATTCTAATTTTTTTGAACGCAAACCGCCAAACCAGATTACCATATCAGCATCTTTATAACAACAGAAAACTAATTGTCCGAACTTAACATCTGCAGGAATTTTAGCATGCAGATGTATCGAGATATAGACTTGCATTTTATCTTTATTTATTTATTCTGTGATCCAAAATGTATGCATTAGGAAGGCACGCAGATGCCAAACTGAAAATGATTTCATTTCTCATATGAAAACCGCAAGCACATACGAAAGAAAGAATTTAGACATGTACATTAATTGAAAAAGGATCACTTCAAGCTGCGATAAAAGAGTTTAAGAATTATTGAATTTTAAATAGAAAGGAAAGAGATTTTCTTTTCACAGAAACGCGATAGAATTAAAAATAGCTAAAAGAGGAACCACAATTAATTTATAAAATTGTAACGATAAATATATGAATCTCCATCATAAGCAAGACGTCGTTGCTACATTACCAACAAATGAAATATAGTCTTTAAATTTGTGTACAGACCCCCTACGAAACAAATGATTCGACAGAAACACCGATTGCAAAAGTCTGCTCATAATAGAAAAATAGCTTTTTATAACTTTAAGTACTTTTTTTAAATTCTTACTTTTGCAAAGATTTTTTTCCTGGGTACGCACATAGCTTGGTCTTAGATATAACTGAGAGCAAAAAACGCAAAAAAAGCCGCTTGAAACTGAGAGAGACTTACAAAGTGTATGTTTTTTTTTCTTATCTGGAATTCGATGATATGTTATTGTTTCGAACGTGGAACAAAGACAGAAATGCAATTAAGAAACAGACTACTGTATACTATATAACTCAAAGCGTATGTGTGAGAGTATATGACCCATCTTTTACTATAAGATGTCTCGACAAAGTGACGGAGTCCAAAAATCAAGTTTGGACGTAACCTATGCATGTAATATGCGCTTTCACAGTTTTAAGTAGAATTTTCGCCGTTTAATTGAATCACACTGTTGAATAGAATTTGATTTAAGAAAGCGATGGATTCTGCCAAGGCGGTAAGGCCAAAAAACTTAATTTTAACTTTAGTAGTTTTGATTCATATAAGCGGCAATTATAGTATTTTTTTTTAGCTCTGGGTGAGGTTTTAACCCCTAAACACCCCCCTTGGCTGCGCCACTGGTATCAACCATGACAACAGACAATCTACTTTATAATTTGAACTGGAACGCCCTATCTATTATGTATATATATATACTAATATTATAAAGGAGTAAAGATTGATTGTTTGTTTGTTTGTAGGGGGTAATCTCTGGAACTACCGAACCGATTTCAAAAGTGATGGTGGCAAATTGATGGTGACAACCCCTGCTCTAACATAGGCTATATTTTATGTCGGTGCCACTAACCCCAGGGGGTGCAGGAGCAAAAAACGTTCTAAAATTGCCATTTTTTAGCTATCAAACTGGCTGTCAAGCCCTGAGAGCTTGCCAGCCGGTTCTGTATGTATGTATGTACGTACGTAATGCGATAACTCTTCATAGAAATATCCGTTTTCCTTCAAATTTTGTTTATAGGTTCACTGAGTTAAGGCGCTTCCCTGATTAGTTTTCGGGATTGATTGGTTAAGTATAAAGGGTGGAACGGGGGGCTAATCCCTCCTTAATATATATAAATGGGTTTTTCAAGCAGAATTATTCCGTTTTCCTTCAAATTTTGTTTATAGGTTCACTGTGTTAACACGCTTCCCTAATTAGTTTTCGGGATTGATTGGTTAAGTATAAAGGGGGGAACGGGGGGCTAATCCCCCCTTATTTTATATAAATGGGTTTTTCATGCAGAATTATTTTGTTTTCCTTCAAATTTTGTTTATAGGTTCACTGTGTTAAGGCGCTTCCCTGATTAGTTTTCGGGATTGATTGGTTAAGTATAAAGGGGGGAACGGGGGGATAACCACCCCCCCCTCTTAATTTATATAAATGGGTTTTTCATGCAGAATTATCCCATTTCCTTCAAATTTTGTTTATAGGTCCACTGTGTTAAGGCGTTTCCCTGATTAGTTTTCGAGATTGATTGGTAAGTATAAAGCAGGGAACTGGGGGCATATCCCCCCTTATTTTATATAAATGGGTTTTTCATGCAGAATTACTCCGTTTTCCTTCAAATTTTGTTTATAGGTTCACTGTGTTAAGGCGCTTCCCTGATTAGTTTTCGGGATTGATTGGTTAAGTATAAAGGGGGGGAACGGGGGGATAATCCTCCCCTTAATTTATATAAATGGGTTTTTCATGCACAATTATCCCATTTCCTTCAAATTTTGTTTATAGGTTCACTGTGCTAAGGCGTTTCCCTTATTAGTTTTCGGGATTGATTGGTTGGGTATAAAGGAGGGAACGGGGGACATATCCCCCTTATTTTATATAAATGGGTTTTTCATGCAGAATTATTCCGTTTTCCTTCAAATTTTGTTTATAGGTTCACTGTGTTAAGGCGCTTCCCTGATTAGTTTTCGGGATGGATTGATTAAGTATAAAGGGGGGGAACGGGGGGCTAATACCCCCCTTAATTTATATAAATGGGTTTTTCATGCAGAATTATCCCATTTCCTTCAAATTTTATTTATAGGTTCACTGTGTTAAGGCGCATCCCTGATTAGTTTTCGGGATTGATTGGTTAAGTATAAAAGGGGGAACGAAGGGCTAATACCCCCTTATTTTATATAAATGGATTTTTCATGCAGATTTATTCCGTTTTCCTTCAAATTTTGTTTATAAGTTCACTGTGTTAAGGCACTTCCCTGATTAGTTTTCGGGATTGATTGGTTAAGTATAAAGGGGGGGACGGGGGGGGCTGACCCCCCCCCCCTTAATTTATATAAATGGGTTTTTCATGCAGAATTATTCCATTTGCTTCAAAATTTGTTTATAGATTCATTGGGTTAAGACGCTTCCCTGATTAGTTTTCGGGATTGATTGATTAAGTATAAAGGGGGGGAACGGGGGGCTAATACCCCCCTTAATTTATATAAATGGGTTTTTCATGCAGAATTATCCTATTTCCTTCAAATTTTATTTATAGGTTCACTGTGTTAAGGCGCATCCCTGATTAGTTTGCGGGATTGATTGGTTAAGTATAAAGGGGGGAAAGGAGGGCTAATCCCCCCTTATTTTATGTAAATGTGTTTTTCATGCAGAATTATTCCGTTTTCATCCAAATTTTGTTTATAGGTTCACTGTGTTAAGGCACTTCCCTGATTAGTTTTCGGGATTGATTGGTTAAGTATAAAGGGAGGGGACGGGGGGCTAATCCCCCCCCTTAATTTATATAAATGGGTTTTTCATGCAGAATTATCCCATTTGCTTCAAAATTTGTTTATCGGTTCATTGGGTTAAGACGCTTCCCTGATTAGTTTTCGGGATTGATTGGTTAAGTATAAAGAGGGGAACGGATGGGGCTAATCCCGCCTTAATTTATATAAATGGGTTTTTCATGCAGAATTATCCGATTTTCTTCAAATTTTGTATATATATTCATTGTAATTAGAGATTTACCTGATTAGTTTAAGGGGTTCATTAGTTAACTATGAGGGGGGTAACGGGGGATGACCCCCCCCCCCCTTAATATATTGTTTATTTCTTTATTTTTCGATGGGCTTATTTCAAATTCTTTGAAATAAGAGTATAATATACAATTAGTGTGAATAGCCTGTGAACGCAATGCCCTCAGTTTAACTGGGCAGTTTTATTTTTATTTTTTATACTGAAGGAGCTAGAAATTTGAAATTTGTCATTGTAGTTACTTATAAGATGTAAATGCTCTTTAAGAACAAAATAAAAAAGAAATTGAAATTTGAAAGGGTGAAATGAGCGAAAAGCGTTCTAAAAACAGTCTAAATTACAATTTCTATGAAATCTCTGGAACTACAGGACCGATTTCAAAAGTAATGGTGGCAAATTTATGGGGACAATCCCTACTCCAACATAGGCTATATTTTATGTCGGTGCCACTAACATCAATGGGGTGCAGGACCGAAAAATGTTCGAAAATTGCGACTTTTTTATACTGAAGGGGCAAGAAATTTGAAATTTAGCATTGTAGTTACTTATAAGATGTAAATTATCTCTAAGAATAAATTTAAAAAAAATCGAAATTTAAATGGGTGAAATGAGCGAAAAGCGTTCTGAAGTCATTCTAAATTACAATTTCTATGGAATCTGTGGAACCACGGAACAGATTTCAAAAGTGATGGTGGCAAATTGGTGGTGACAATCCCTGCTCCAACAGCCTCTTTAATAAAAAACTATGCGTTGCTGACGACTGGGTTTTTCGCTAATTGTTGCAACAGATTAATCTCGGAAAATGAAACATTTGAAGTTACTGAAAAAAATGATAGCTCAAAAAGTATTTGTCAGAAAATTGTTAGACAAACTGCGTTTGAAAGGTACAAAATTGTATTTTTCTTGATATAAATTTCAAATCTAATGATTATGCCGTTTTTCAAATATTGAATTTCAAAAATTACCAAATTTTCCAATGGAGTACCATAGCGAAACCTTCATGCGTAAAAAGATAATGATAAGGGCGACGTGTCCTGACGTGTATATTGGCTATAGCACGAGTCACAAATTATAGTAGCCTTATTATTTTGTTAAAATATAAAAGTTATTTATGAAATGTCAATATTTTGTTTGATTAAAGGTTCGTTAAAAGAAATTGACCAGCGTAGCGGGCGTAGCTTGCTAGTATATATATATATAATTTAACTATATGCGGTAAATAATTCAAAGCGTATCTAAAACTATATCTACATATTTATCTATCTATTCGTCAGATAATTATTATATTGAACTCACTTTGAATTCAGAAATGGAATAGGTTAGAACTTTATGCTAAAAGAAACAATTTTCTTTTAATTTAGTACTTTTAATAAAAATGCAAATTAATGACAATATTGTTAATGCATAAGAATGAATTAGTCGGGACAAACAAATATACAATTAAATTGCCGTACGTAAATAATTAAAATTTATTTAAACAATTAAGTCTGTTTTCTTTGCGATATTGGGACAGGTGATCTTTTTGCTGGATGGTTCTCTAATTTTTTGACACACTCCAAAATTTGGTCTGTTACATCAGATTTTGATTAATGATATCACTGAACAGCCGGCAGAATTGTTTGCACCTCTTGCGTTGTTGGCTGTGAAATTTTATCTTTCTCTTCATCAGTGCCCTTAACACTTTCTTGATTCCTCAATAAAAGATATGGCACCAAAACTGCTTTTATAAAAGAAACATACAAATCGAGTCTCTTCAGATTCTGTCCGGTTAATTGGAAAAAATTTGTATGTATTATCCCATATCTTAAGCGTTTGTCCTTAACATTAATTTTAAATATAAAATGATCGAAAAAACGAAATTATCCTCAATAACCGGAGATTCGTCTTAAGCTGAGACGCATTATCGAGAGTTTACCGTATTTTCGTACATTTACTTTCTATAAAACAATAAAACCATATTTTAAACAAATCATTTGTTTAGAGTTGCAAATATTCCACAAAATCACTATGAATTTAAATTTAGCTTATTCATTTAAAAATACGAAATCTTTTCGATTGCACGAATTTTCTAACGTATTTTCCAAACTTCAGGAAAACGCTTTGGAAGATGAAATTAATCCATAATTTGGTACATATAGTTTTAAAAGAACAAGGCACTTATAATAATATAAGCAAATGAGCTCTAGATTATTATTAACGAAAGCATCAAAAACATGTTTAACAAACTAGACGATTCATAATTTTTAATTCTTTCCAATATCAGACCTGCCAAGTCTCCGGATTTTTGGAAACCAGTAATTTAGTACAGATAAAGTTGTTTTCTTTAATCGGAGCATTTTGCGATTTAAAAGAACGACATTTTCTCTAAAAGATTACTGGTGTTCAAAAATCCGAAGACTTGGCAACTCTGCAATATATAATTTGTCTACCTGCCTGTCGGACCCTACTCTAACTCTCGTAAATATACTCCGATTGCCATGCAATTTTTAAATGTCGTTGAGATTTTTTAAATACTATTTTTTTCATTTTAGAACACAAATTCTTACCAGCAAACATTAAATTGAAATTTTATAATATACAAACTAAAAATTCGAGATTGGTGCTTAAAATTCTCATTATTCCTTATTTATATTCTTTCTCGTTATAATCACTTTTTTAATTTTAATTCTGCATACATGAAGTAAAACAAAGCTTTTATTTATTCCGACGGCAAAAAAGGGATCAAAATTTACGTAAAAGAATTTTTTTTCCAAATTTTTCTAATGTGGTGTAGCAAATGTTTCAAGCGTGCCAAGCTCAGCCCGTGCGCCATACGTTCGCCGTACCTGGCCTATTACTGATGTTACGAAATTTGAAACATAATAATGAAATTGATATAAATCAGTTTTGTAGACTACTAAATGCTTCCTCAGGAGAATAGAATAAGTAGCATTTATAGTTCGTTTTTAGAGATGCACAAAATAATTCTATTGCATTTTCATCTATGAAAAAATTCATTTGCGATGCATTTTAAGGATGTTATGATACTTCAAACATATTAAAATTTAAAAGCATAGCTGAGGGCATTACAAGATTACGGATTCTATGGATTACGGAGCGCTTAGCATTTACTATGCATGTACAGAGATGCACAAAAGTATTCTGTTAAATGTCTGACTATGATAGATAATTTCTGGAAATGCGTTTTCCTCTGTAGTATGCATTTTTAAATTTATCTAATTTTTATTGCATTACGTAATGTTTATGAATTCTATACATCATATGCAGGGTTACGCAAAATCATTCGCTCACATTAAAGAATATCGACAGCAATTGCTGAAAATCAATTAGTACTGAGTTAAGTGTTTTTTAAATTGCTTATTTAGATATGTCCTTTAATTTTATAAAATAATAATATTTCTTAATAATTTTTCGTTAGTTTTGGAAAGTATTTCACAATAAAGTCCTGATACATGATTTTACGTTCTTGTTTAATGCATGTTCACAATGAATTTGTGAAGGGATATATAAAATTTGTAAAAAAATAAGAAACATTAAAAAAAATTAATAGGGTTTAAACCAGCATGAAAGATTTAAGTACTTAGGTAACAAAATTAAGTTTAAAAAATGCACCAAAAGAAAGTAAATTTAAAATAAGGTAAATATCTAGTTTTTTTAAGTAGTTGTTATTTTAGATCCGGTGTCTTCTTCCAGCGCTGTGATGCGTTGGAATTTATTGAGAAGGAATTCGAGTTCACTGTGAGAATCATTATTTTCTACTGTGGGATATTAAATTAAAGTTTTTGAGAGTAGAGATATCGGGTTACTGGAAAACGAGTGAGATTAATGGATCTTGTCAATGGAATAGTTTGGAAATTTGCATGCGTTTATGAGACGGACTTTACTGCATTTTTTAAAACACAAACTGTGAATTGAGAAGTTTTACAGTAAAATATTCTTTTCTTTCGGAAAAATAATGCCTGGCATTTTTTTTTAAACAATTTTTTTCCCATTTATAAGTTTTATATGACCTTACAAAGATTTTTAATGACTGTTCGGGAACAATAATTATATATATATATATATATATAATATGTATAGTTAAAAATGTTCCTTTTTCTGAAAATATTTTATATATTTATGTTTTTCCCGTTTCTCTAACTTATATAAAAATTCACAAACTACTAATTTTTTTTTAAAATGTTATTAAGCTAGGCAGAGATATCCTTTCTTTGGAAAATGTTTTTGTATCTTACGTAAACTAATAAAGACCTGACATATTTCAAAGTTTGATTAAGACAACTCTATAATGAAATGGTCAACATATCTCTCCCTGGGACAAGTAATCTAGAAAAATCTAGAAAACAATTAAAGTTGTTAATTTAAATTAGAATATATAAACCTTGACTATATTGATTGTTTTAACATAGGTAGTATAAGGACTAATTATTTAAAAGATAGAATAAACTTATATTGGACATCTGGTAGGCCATTATTTTATAATATCCTCTCGTTGAATTTTCAATAGTTGAAGATTTATATGTTAATGTCTATATAATTGTTGGAAACTTACTTTATTTTGTTCTTCTAGAGTTATATTAAATGTAAATGACTTATAAACAACAACAACAGAACATGAAGATTTCTTTTATAATTAATTAATACGTACTTGTACTACATCGAACATACACATGCTATTTATATTGGACGACATCATTGTTTCATGTGAAATAAACATTATTTCCTAGATTAATTCATTTCTCCAAGGACATTAAAAACCCACCTAATTAGTATTAAATTTCTGCTTTTGTTGCAGAATGCAATCCCTAATTACTTTTTTGAAGTATTATCAGAAACTATAAAATAATTACTTCTGAAATAAAAACATGCAACATAATTTAGGTTTTTTTCGCGTGTGAGTGTTTACACTAGAAAATACGGATTGTTTTTTATCGATAAATATAAAATACAGAATCTTATACTTTTTCAAGAATCAAAATTGTTGAAATCTGTTAGCAAAAATTACAAAAGTTAGTAAAATTCTCAAACTGGGTTTTAGAAAAAAACATGTAAAGGAGCGTGCTTATTAACCATTTAACCGCCATAATAAAAACGGATCTTTCGATTGATACAAAATTGTGGAATTGTGCTTCTTTAGAGCAATTTTA
Source organism: Maratus michaelseni (assembly GCA_963931845.1). Taxonomy (NCBI): domain Eukaryota; kingdom Metazoa; phylum Arthropoda; class Arachnida; order Araneae; family Salticidae; genus Maratus; species Maratus michaelseni. The sequence continues at coordinate 281,908,102 of OZ007594.1, read as the reverse complement.
TCTAATACAATTATAAAGTTTCGAAAAAAAATTGTTTCCTGGTTTTTTGCCATGTTCCATTAATGGAACATTGGCGTTTCGTAAGTTATACTTTTACACAAAATTTTCAATAGATAGAAATATTCAATAATGAGCACTTTTACTGATATTTACTGAGTATATCTGTGTTATTACGCATTTTAATCTTAAACTATAATAAAATATCTAATTTTACACAATCAAAATAAAAGTGCTTAGTTGTATCCACTTCTAATATTCATGATATGTTAGGAAACAAGTTGGATGAATATGTTTTTAGCACTGAAAAATTACTTTGTATATTTTTTTTAACTAACTATAGAACGCTTGTGCGTTGTAGGTACAATATAACGCCCATACTATATCCTTGTTTCTCTTTTCGTTTGACTGCGGGATCAGTGATGGAGGACACACTTTTATCCCGAAGCATTTTTCTCTGTAAAATGTATGTCGTAATTTGCTGCGAATTTCCAGATGTAATATTTAATTTTCATTCACCTCAGAGTGCAGAGTCCAACTGGAAACAGCTATTATGTTTAAAGAATTTATGAAAAGGTTCCAACATCATTTCTCACTCTTCATTTTTGGCCTATAACTGCCTAAAGGTTTGTCCATAACATCGACTCACCTCATGCCTTCATTGCATTTCTTGATTACTTGAGGCGGAGTAACATCAATTTTCCACTTATATATGCATTTGAATATCTCTAGACTGTTTCAACGCATTCAGGTGTGTAGCAGTTAAATGCTACTGAGACCATTGCATTATTATTGGAACCACAGATGTAAAACCGTTCCGTCGGATCAAAAATCATAATTCCCCCTGTCTTCTTTCGCGAGTTCTTTTTTTAGATTTCAATGAATAAAGGGCAGTGCGATTTTCACGAATTGCTCCTATCGCTCGCATTGCTCGTTTTTCAAGCTCAGAAATGAAATCGTATGGAATAAAAAAGTTACCAATGTATATTCCATGCTTTGTATTGTCTTTCAAGTTAGATAATAATTCACCCACAACTCTTGAACCCAGCTGCACAACAGATGAGATTTCCCTTCTTTCACTTTTATCTCCATAGCACATGAATATTCATTTTATGAAGAAAACACCCTTATATTAAATCCCAATCTAATAGGTTTTCGTTTGGTATTCGTTGAGGTATTTCTCTTCCTAAGAATATAATAAACATTTTCCATACATATCTAAAAATACCCCAAAAATATGAAATTTCTAAAAATCATAAAAAATAAAATTATTAAATTATATATATATACATATATATATATATATATATATATATATATATATATATATATATATATATATATATATTATTTATCTTATTGTTATTTATATGCAAATCATTTCTGTCTGTATATAAAAATAGATAAATCGTTTCTGCATATCAAATAAATTGTATAATTATCAAAAGAAATTGCTTGTGTGTATGAAACAGTGAACTGATAGCTATAAAACGTGTATGAAAATTTCCCTTTTCTTGAGAAGGTAGTTTTCTCTATCAGCGCAAAAGCCCCTATAACAAACAAGTACTGAATGAGTTACTAACTACATTTTAACATTGTTCAAAATCATTTGTTTGCCTTTCAATTTTATTATTCATTTACATGTATGGAATGTTTTTATTCTAGAGTTGCTTGATTTATCGCGCATCAAAGAAACAAGATTTTTATTGATAATTGTGTTTTTAGTTTTATTGCACTACCGACATTTTCAAATTCTATTAAACTATGCTGAATATGCCAGTAATGTCTTCTGTAATGAATTTTCTTTAGAAACATTTCATTTCTTTTCAGAAGGTATTTTTATTCAATATTGGAATTGAGTCATATTTCGCATTATGTATAGAAAATTAATCGTAGGAGCAGAAATAAATCCAAACATTGGAAAATTCAATAGAAAAAAAAAAACAATGCAATACAAAACAGAAGAAATCGTTGTACGGAAGTAGTTTAAACATACAGCGTACAACAACACTGAGAAACGTACATTCTACGGAGAAAAGTGCAACAATATTTTGATATTATATTAATTTGTAGTTGCTATATATAATTATCTGCAAAAAAGTGACTAAAATAAACTTATTTGTGAAATCTAATCATTAAAGTTATTCTACTCTTGTACTTCCAGAGACAAGAATTCTACGAATTCGTTAGAACACATACACGCACAAAATGTGAATATTAATTTGTTTATACGTTTTAAAGGTTATACGTTACATGCTTTAACATACAAGCACTTTTAAATAACTGACAATATTTTTGTTAGTGAAAAAAAAAAAATAAATAATGAGCAATTATAAACGAATATATTTACAACCGTACATAAAAATGCTTGTTATTAGACACTAAAATTTATTCGAGCATTTATGAATAACTAAAATAGAACACAAACATCAAGCCTACACTGAACAGCTGATAAAAGCACTCTTTTACCCAATATTGTTTTCCTGCGAGGGTAATATCGGTTGTTAATTCATTTTTGTGATATATGAATAAATTATGTTTTAATTTGGAACTGCACGGTGGTACACGAATACAGTCATGAATGTCATGAAATTAAAATGTGGTCAGGAGGGCATCAAAATGTCCACATAGGAACTTTTTATATATTGTATTTGTAAATGAACTAGTAAGAGTAAATCCCCTCCTGGAACGACATAACGCCCCCCCCTCTTTCTCGAAGCTAAAAAAACATTTATCGGGGGGGGAGGGGGGCGGAATGCCTGAATTTAACACGGAACGAATATATTCGTGGCTACACATTAAAAGTACATTTTATTAGACTATGAAATTTTAACGTTAATTAATAAATAAAAATTGAGCAGAAACATGAATTCTTATCTGACATCATCGACATCATTTATGTTAGGAACAAACATAATTTTTATCTTTTGCATTTTTGGATTAAATTATTTCTTCTGGAACATTAAAAAAATACACCTAATTAGTCCAAAATTCTTGTTTCTGCATTAGACCGCTTTCCCTAATGACTCTGCTCATTAATTGTTGAAAACTATGAGATAATTACCTCTGAAATAAAAACACAGAGACAATTTAAATTTTCATTTTTTCGCTTATTAGTACTGCTAATAGAAGATATCTGATTCATTTTACCTTTACATATAAAATAATTTTTTTTTTAACTTCAGCATTTTATTGCTGAATTCCAATAATTTTTATATCAATGAAATTGGTAAGCACAAACTATGCTTACCTGATTGTGCATATTAGTAGGTGGAAATGTTATTAGACAGGAAATATTTTTAAAGTTTAACAAATGTTGGTAATTATAAATAAATTAATAGACTAGAAGGAGCTAAATTTTCACTGAAGCTAATGTATTACCGTCACAAATTTTTGGCTGTATTTTTTTTAATTTGGAAATTCCAGTGGATTCATTTTATCATAAAATAGTATATAGGGAATGATCCAATTTCATACATCACACGAACAACATTTTAAACGCAATTTTTGGATTTTAATATTTTTAGGTGCATAAAGGTATGCATGTGAAGTTATATAGGCAGGAAAGTTAGTTGAAATACTCTATAGCGATTGATTAAGGGAACAAAACTTTACAAGGATTATAATTGCAATAATGTTCCACTCTTTGTCTTTTGTTGATGCAAATTAGGAATTGTTATAATTTTGACTTCTTTTTTGTTGTAAAAAAAATTTTCTATACATATATATTTTTAATAGCATGGGTAGAGTTATATAGATAGTTCAATCTCTGGAGAAGGTTTCAACTCGAACGAATTTCATTTCAGTTTGATGTTCTGCTTAAGCACACTATTTTTGCAATTTTTATACATGTTTTCTGCCAAAAAATTAACATATTTTTTCAAAATTTGTAAATTTCAATGGATTTATTTTATCATAAAACTGTATATAGGGAATTCCCCAATTTCATACATCATACGAACTACATTTTAAACGCGATTTGTAGATTTTAGTTTTTTGAGGTGCATAAAGATATGCAGGCATGAAAGTTGGCTGAAATACTCTAAAGCGGTGGATTAAGATAACAAAGATTTACAAGGATTATAATTGCAATAATGTTTCGCTCTCTGTTTTTGTCTTTTGTTGGTGCAAATTATGAATTGCTACAATTTTGACAATTTTTTGTTACAAAATTCTCTCTCTCTCTCTCTCTCTCTCTCTCTCTCTCTCTCTCTATATATATATATATATATATATATATATATATATATATATATATATTAAATAGCATGGGTATAGTTATATGAATAGTTCATTCTATGGAGAAGGTTTCAACTCTTATGAAAAACTTTTACGGAATGAAATTAAACTAACACTAATTTGAGTTTGATGTTTTGATTAAGTGCCCCATTTTTTCTATTTTTATGTATGTTTTCTGCCTAAAAATTAACATATAAGGTTTACAGCTATTTTACATGTTATTCAAAGTTTTTAGCCATGTTCTACAATGCAATGCACAACCGATGTAAAAAAAAGGAGGTACACCTCCACAAACTCTGCCACAAATTCATCGTATAAAATTGTGAGTTATACCAATTGGTAGTATTCACATCTACTAATAAATGGTGCATTTAAATTTTGCTAAGGGACCATTTACATATAGAAATTGTAACAAACAAACTTCAAAAATGGCAATACTAGCACTTAATTTTGGTATCATATTTGAATTTTTCGATAAATTGTACATTCCTATGCGAAACAAGAAACCATTCAATCATGTAATGTAGGTAGATTTAAAGTTTAGAATATCTAATATTAAATTCAGTTTAGGTGCGTTCGTAATTATATAAATACGTAGCACCTATTGTCGTCGTCTGGTCCGTCCGTCTGTCCGTCCGTCCGTCCGTCTGTCCGTCCGTCCGTCCGTCTGTCTGTCCGTCCGTCCGCATATAACAACGCAAAAACTACCCAACCGAATGGTTTGAAATTTAAGATATATTTGCAGAATTCTGTCGATACATTTCAAATTTTATTAAAATCGAATCAAAACTTTAGAAAATATTAATAAAAACATTTATTAAGAAATTTGATTTTTTTTTTTAAATCGGTGCTTTTTTGTTACAGGAGCTTTCGAAGTTTAATCGTGAAGCGACCGAGATACTTATTTTATTACAGAAATTAATCTGCAGACGATATAGTTCATTTCACAGAATTAAAAATCATAAAGATCTGAATATTTATATAACTAGCTATATAGTACTAATGCACCTCATTTGTCACGTTGGACGTACAATTTCCAACTTGTTATGATTGCCATGCGAATATTTTTATGCATTATTCTACGACTACTTGGCGGAATGAACTGTAAGTTCCGATTTGCATATTTGAAGCTTCTAAAAATTTATTTCTGTTAAAAAATTTGTAGATTGTATTTCCCTTTTTTTTCGAAAATTAATTTTGAAAGAAAAAAAATATTTTTTTTTCGATATTAATGTTCTGAAAAAAATATGAGTTTTAACCTGTAAAAGTTTTAACTTTAATCAATTTTTACAATGTTCAAATCTGTGGATCCAAAATTATAGCTCATTTCACCAAACAGATTTTGAGTTATAAAAAACACTTGCATTGCCATGGAATTAAAATACGATGTGAAAATTAGGTTTTAGTATTGAGAATTTTTAAGGTTGCAATTTCGATTAGCACCAGTTCACATCTTTAAACGATGATTTTTGGCAGAGTTAGTAGAGTTTTTTCTCTCTTTCTTTTTTTCATACCGGCTTTACATCAGATGCATTTTTTTTTTAATTAAAATATACTTTCGTAAGCGTTTTAAATGTTTCGTTTGTTAATAATGTAAAGTTAACATCATACTTTTTTTTTAATTAAAAGTATATTATTCACGTTCCAATGTGCTAAAAGTAGAAACAAAATATTAAAAAAAATATTTAAAAGTTCTCATGTATGTAAACGCAGATGTTACTTGTATTTTTTACGAATATATTAAACAGCAAGGAATTGCGAGAAAAATTAATGTATACTCCTTTAATAAGTAATTGTAAAATAATTTATTTACCAACCAGAGATAAAGAATTTTTTTTTATTGCGGAACTAATTTTCGGTTAACAGAAATTGATGATTATACATAAGCATGATGTTTAAGTGTGACAACATCATCAGTTGTATTTGAGACAAACATATTTCTTTGAAAAGTATTTTTGTATTAATTCATTTCTTTTAGAATAATGAAAAAATATACTTAATTAGTCTTGAATTCTTGTTTACTTCTGATCCATTGTCTAATGACTTCACTCATTTATTGTCGGGAACTATGCGATAATTACCTCAGAAATAAGAATACAGGGACGCTTAAAATTTTTCATACTTTAGCTTAGTAGTGCTTCTATTAAAAGATGTATGTTTCACCTTATATTTAAATAGAGACTATGAAAATGTATGCTATTTGAAAAAAAGAAGTTTTTGAAATCTATAAGTACTAATTAGGCATAGCAGGTGCGCATAGCATAATTTCCGTCTCCACCGCTGATCGACGATTGGGATTTTTACACTGTCTGATTGGTTGTAAAAGCGAATGCTTCTTAAGTCATTTCCGGTATTGAGGATTATGAAGATATAAGAAGATATTATATAAGAAATTAATAGATATTATTAGATTATATAGAAATTAATTAGGTTATATAATTTATTATATTTTTTTATGTATTACGTTATATATTATTATATATTATGCATTATTATATATTATATTTTAATATTATATTAATTATATATTAAATATATATACATTAATATTATATATAATTTTATATAATACTAGCAAGCTACGCCCGCTACGCTGCTCAATTTCTCTTAACAAACTTTTAATCAAACAAAATATTGACGTTCCATAATTCACTCTTATATTTTAACAGAATAATAAGGCTACTATAATTTTTGACCGTTGCCAATATATACATCAGGCACGTCGCCCTTATCATTATCTTTTTACGCATGAAGGTTTCGCTATGGTACTCCATTGTGAAATTTGGTAATTTTTGAAATTCAATATTTGAAAAACGGCACAATCATTAGATTTTAAATTTATATCAAGAAAAATACAATTTTTTACATTTCAAACGACTTGTCTAACAATTGTCAAACGACATGTCTAACAATTGTCAAACGACTTGTCTAACAATTTTCTGACAAATACTTTTCGAGCTATTATTTTTTTCAGTAACTTCAAATGTTTCATTTTCCGAGTTTAATCTGTGGCAACAATTAGTGAAAAACCCAGTCGTCAGCAACGCATTGCTTTTAATTAAAGAGGCTGTTGGAGCAGGGATTGCCACCATCAGTTTGCCACCATCACTTTTGAAATCGGTTCTGTAGTTCGAGAGATTCCATACAAATTGTAATTTAGAATGTTTTTAGAACGCTTTTCGCTCATCTCACCCTTTTAAATTTCTATTTTTTTTTAATTTGTTCTTTGAGAGCATTTACATCTTTTAAGTAACCACAATGCCAAATTTCAAATTTCTAGCTCCTTCAGCATTAAAAAAAAATTGCAATTTTAGAACGTTTTTCGCTCCTGCACCCCCGTGGGATTAGTGGCACCGACATAAAATATAGCCTATGTTGGAGCAGGGATTGTCACCATCAGTTTGCCACCATCACTTTTGAAATCGGTTCTGTAGTTCCAGAGATTCCATAGAAATTGTAATTTAGAATGTTTTAGAACGCTTTTCGCTCATTTCACTTCTTTAAATTTCGAATTCTTTTTAATTTGTTCTTAGAGACCATTTACATCGTATAAGTAACTACAATGCCAAATTTCAAATTTCTAGCTCCTTCAGTATAAAAAAGTCGCAATTTTCGAACATTTTTCGCTGCTGCACCCCACTGGGGTTAGTTGCACTGACATAAAATATAGCCTATGTTGGAGTAGGGATTGTCACAATGAGTTTTCCACCATTACTTTCGAAATTGGTTCTGTAGTTCCAGAGATTGCATAGAAATTGTAATTTAGAATGTTTTTAGAACGCTTTACGCTTATTTCACCCTTTTAAATTTCGAATTCTTTTTAATTTGTTCTTAGAGAGCATTTACATCTTATAAGTAACTACAATGCCAAATTTCAAATTTCTAGCTCCTTCAGTATAAAAAAATTGCAATTTTAGAACATTTTCGCTCCTGCACCCCCCTGAGAATAGTTGCGCCGACATAAAATATAGCCTATGTTGGAACAGGGATTATCACCATCAATTTGCCACCATTACTTTTGAAATCGGTTCTGTAGTTCCAGAGATTCCATAGAAATTGTAATTTAGAATGATTTTCGAGCGCTTTTCGCTCATTTCAGACCTTTTAAATTCCGATTTATTATTATTATTATTATTATTATTATTAGAGAGCATTTACATCTTATAAGTAACTACAATGCCAAATTTCAAATTTCTAGCTCCTTCAGTATACAAATAAAAAGAAAAGTGCCCAGTTAAACTGATGGCATTGAGCTCACATGTTATTCACACTAAATGCATATTATACTCTTATTTCGAAGAATAATGTCCCTCGAAAAAGAAAGAGATCGACAATAAATTATGGGGGGAATAGTCCCCCCGTTTGCCTTTTTTATACTTAACCAATGAACCGCCAAAATTAATCAGGGAAGCTCCTCCACAATGAATCTATATAAAAATTTGAAGCAAATTGGGTAATTCTGCATGAAAAACCCATTTATCTAAATTAAGGGGGATTAACCCTCCCCGTCCCCTTTATACTTAACCAATAGACCCCCATAACTAATCAGGGAAGCAACTTATAACAACAAACGTATAAACCAAATTTTAATCAAATCGAATAATATGGCATGAAAAACACATTTATCTAAATTAAGGGGGGATTAGCCCCCTGTCCCCCTCCTTTATACGTAACCAATGAACCCCCAAAACTAATCATGCTTCCGTCTTATCCCAATGTACCCATAAACAAAATTTGAATCAAATCGGATAATTCTACACGAAAAACCCATTTATATAAATTAAGGGGGGATTAGTCCCCCGTTCCCCCTTTATACTTAACCAATGGACCCCCAAAACTAATCAGGGAAGCACCTTATAACAACGAACCTATAAACCAAATTTTAATCAAATCGAATAATATGGCATGAAAAACACATTTATCTAAATTAAGGGGGGATTAGCCCCCTGTCCCCCTCCTTTATACGTAACCAATGAACCCCCAAAACTAATCATGCTTCCGTCTTATCCCAATGTACCCATAAACAAAATTTGAATCAAATCGGATAATTCTACACGAAAAACCCATTTATATAAATTAAGGGGGGATTAGTCCCCGTTCCCCCTTTATACTTAACCAATGAACCCCCAAAAGTAATCAGGGCAGCGCCTTATAACAACGAAACTATAAACCAAATTTTAATCAAATCGGATAATTTAGCATGAAAAACACATTTATCTAAATTAAGGGGGGATTAGCCCCCCGTCCCCCCCCCTTTATACGTAACCAATGAACCCCCAAAACTAATCACGCATCTGTCTTATCCCAATGTACCTATAAACAAAATTTGAATCAAATCGGATAATGCTACACGAAAAACCCATTTATATAAATTAAGAGGGGATTAGTCCCCCGTTACCCCTTCATACTTAACCAATGAACCCCCAAAAGTAATCAGGGAAACGCCTTATAACAATGAACCTATAAACCAAATGTTAATCAAATCGAATAATTTGGCATGAAAAACACATTTATCTAAATTAAGGGGGAATTAGCCCCTCGTCCCCCCTTTATACGTAAACAATGAACCCCCAAAAGTAATCAGGGAAGCGCCTTATAACAATGAACCTATAAACCAAATGTTAATCAAATCGAATAATTTGGCATGAAAAACACATTTATCTAAATTAAGGGGGAATTAGCCCCTCGTCCCCCCCTTTATACGTAAACAATGAACCCCCAAAACTAATCAGGGAAGCGCCTTATTCCAATGTACCTATAAACAAAATTTGTATCAAATTGGATAATTCTTCATGAAAAACCCATTTATGTAAATTAAGGGGGATTAGTCCCCCGTTTCCCCCTTTATACTTAACCAATGAACCCCCAAAACTGATCAGGGAAGCGTCTTATCACTATAAACCTATAACCAAAATTTGAAGATAAACGGTTATTTCTATCACGAGTTATCGCGTTAAGTACTTACGTACATACATACAGAACGGGCGGGCACATTAGCTCTCAGGCTTTGATAGCCTGTGAGCTAAAAAGAGCAATTTTAGAACGTTTTTCGCTTCTGCACCCCCCTGAGGTTAGTGGCACCGACATAAAATATAGCCTATGTTGGAGCAGGGGTTGTCACCATTAATTTGCCACCATCACTTTTGAAATCGGTTCGGTAGTTCCAGAGATTACCCCCTACAAACAAACAAACAATCTTTACTCCTTTAAAATATTAGCATAGATTATATTATATTATTTATTACATTATATTTAGAAATTAATTTGATTATATAGAAATTAATAGATATTATATAAGAAACCAAGTTCAACCGGAAATGACTTAAAAAGCATTCGGTTTAACAACCAATCAGAAAGCGTGATAATCGAAATCATCTATCCGCGGTGGACAGGAAAATTATGCCACCTGCTATTACATTTGTAGACAAAAATTATTGTTAGTGAAGAAAATGTTCTAAGTTTTCTGTTTAATAGAGCAATAGGCTTGTTAATTATAAAAAATGAATAGTAAAATACACATATGAAAATAATGAATTCATCTCATGAAAGTTTGTTGATATTTGTCCATATTTTTTTATATTCCAGAGTTTATTGTTTGTTCATAAAATAATATACAGGTGATCATCCGTTTTCATGCACTATATACCGTTTGTTTTAAGTTCAAAACGAAATGTTTTGTTTACTAACGTTGTAAAATTATCTTCCTTGATTTATTTTGAGTTAAAAATCAATGAGACTGTCCAAATTGTGTAAAACGCAAATTAAATATATTTTAAAATTTTCTGTTATATTTTCTCAAAAATATCACCTATAATTTTTGTGAAATGTTTTAAAGATAAAAGTATTAAGAGAAAAAAATAATGTGTTCATTTAAGTATCTTTATAAGTCATTTTAAAGGAATTTATCATGCATACATAAAGAATGTTTTTTATTGTGCAATACAATTTCTTTCAACACTAATTAACAATTATAGATCGAGCATTAACATGAACTTCACGAGTGACGGTATCATCATTTATATTTCAAACAAACATATTTTTCTCAAGGTATTTTTAGATTAATTCATTTCTTCCAGAATATTAAAAAAAATCTTTCTAATTAGTCTTAAATTCTTGTTTTCTGCTGACTGCATTTCTTAATGACTTCACTCATTAATTGTCGGAAACTATGCGATAATTACCTCAGAAATAAAAACACGGAAAATAATTTAAGCTTTGAATTTTACTTTTATTTATTTATTTATATTTATTTTTTGCTTATTAGCGCTTGCACTTGACGATATTTGATTCTACCAGTCCTTAGATGTAAAATTTAGAGTCATAAACTTTTATAGGTATGAAAATTTTTGTATAGAAATGATGTGCACCTCGTATTACATTTCTGAGAATATAATTTTTGAAAGATTGTTCAAATTGTTCCAAACGCTTAATCAATAAATAGTCTAGTTAATAGTGGAAACATAAAAGTACAGTCTACGATAAATTTAATGAACTTTGTTACAAAAATGTGTTCTTACTTTGTCATCTTTAAGGTAAATACCAAAGATAATTTTATGCTCTAAACGTTTGTAGAGTTAATCATCCGTATACGCAATCTTTTGTTTTGACCCTAATTGTAGGTAAATATGGATAATTAAATAGGTTATACTTTATTTTTTAACACAATCTTACTAATTATTAAATATATAGATAGCCAAAAGTTGAATAGGCAAAATGTGTCGGCTGGGTTATGGCCCATATAGCTTAAATAGTAGGTCATTGACAATTTGACCCAGAAAGATCCTAGATTCGGCTCTAGGCCTGGAATATTTTTTTTTACAAATTTGAAAGTCTTATTATTCGAAGATGAGCTATGCACAGTGTTGAATTAAGACCTCCGTCCCTTTGAGGGATTTCTGCCCCTTTAGTGGAAGGGATTTCTTTGGAGGAGCAGTAATTTGCACTTCTGGACTATTAAAACGCGTTAATAAGTTATGAAATAACTTTCAACTTAATTTTCCACTCAGTTGAAGAATTACATCTGATATGATTTATTTACCAATTAGAATAATTGTCTTAAAAATAAACAAGTGTAATTACGTATCCGGCATTTACTTGGAGTTTCATTACCTGTTATTTATTCTGTTGAGCTATTTCATACAACAGACCAGATACTCTTATCAAAAGGTTGACTGAGTGAATTGTGGCTGCCATATTTTCCAGGATAGCCCAGTTGGAAGAACAATGGCAGCGTAAGCGAAAGGTTCCTGGTTCAAATCCTGGCCTGGAAACTTTTTCACTCGGTTGAAAACTGAAATGATATTTTTACCAATTATAATAATTTTGTTAAAATTAATCAAGTGTGAAATACGTTAATAAAACACTCTTTGCTTTATAGAATACGTGATAAAAGCGGAATTTTCTAATAATTTCAAATTTAATTGGTCTAAATGTTTTAACAGCCATGAAATAATTTCAGAATAAATTACTTTATCAATTTTTTTTTTTATTTACTGTCAAATAAGGAGTATTAAATACAGTAAATCATTTTACCAGAGTGATATTGTTTTCACTAACATAGTATTGTAGAATTTTTTTCGATATTTTATAGCAACTATTAAATTCAGGTTGAAATATGAGCCTATCTTTAAACATTTTTGATAAAACACTTTTCCTCCAAGTGACTAGAAAATAAGGCAGGTGCTTTTTTTCCTAATACTTTTTTATTCATAATTCATAGAGTTACTTTCTTTAAAAAATAAATAAATCGTCAAATGTGCATAAAAAGTGGGAAATTTCATCTTTGAAATAAGAGAAGGAACGCTCCCCTAAGCAATTTATCTCAGAGGATTTAATAATAATGCAATTTTAGTTATTATCTTAGGATAATTCGAATGTTTTAAATTTCCATTAATCAAATTCCGTGTAAAACTGTTATTTTTGAAATATTTTTGTGTTTTATTCATGGATAATGTAGTAAAAGTTTTCTTTAATACAAAAATGAATACTATAAATTAAATAACTTTTAAAAATATATATAAACTAGGGGGCTCAGCCCCCTACTCGCTAACGCTCGTCAACCCCCCGTGAATTGCGAAGCAATTAACATTGAGACCACTACGCGGTCACAGCTCGCATCGCTCGCTCACCCCTTTATTTCAGCAATTCTAGCCGGAATAAATTCTACCATAAAACATTTGAACATATGAAATTGACAATTTATTTTAATGTAAAAAAGTAATTCTCCATTGAAAACACAACTGAAAATGCTTTTAGTTGGCGCTACTAATGATCATATAAATCATTTAAATACTATGAAAAAAGGATCTTTTGTACAGCACTACTTAAATTCATTAAAAAAAAAACTACATGATAAGAAGATAGTTTGTTTGTCATTGTTTAAATTTCGTTCGACATTTTATTGTTCCAATTGATTATAGATTTTTACAAAATGAATTATTTTTTACTTCATCAATACAGCAACAGATGGCGGCAGGTGATATTTAGACAGTTGATTTTTTTTTCTCCGTCTTTTGAGTGAGTGAAATTCGTAAATGAATTCTAAATAAGAGTTGAGAATTCATTTGAAATTAAAGATATTGCTCATAATTAAAATGAGGAATCATCCCAGACGCTTTGGATTACGTACATGTTATTTTATTTTTAATAATTGCTTTGAGTTTCATTCTATAGTTTCACTGCTCTCACACTGACCGCCATACTGGACGGAGGCGGAGCTGATCTAACACAATCTAGTCTGTTCATTGGTCTGAGCTCTGCAAACTACAGTTGTTGCCAAACCATAAGTTACAAATTCAGCCCTATTTTCGCGCCACGTAAGACAAATATATATATAGATGTTGTAACACGCAATTGCTGTAATTTTCCAAAAGTTATCGAGTACAAAACATTATAAGTGAACGTAATATGTAATTCCGGTCGTAGTTAAATATATTTAGTGATTATACTTTTAGAAATGTGTAATGATAAATATAAATGTATTTTCAAAACTAATTTTTGAAATATATAAGTCAAATATTTTGGGTAATGTGAAAAGAAATCGCCATCTCATTTTTGAAATATGTTGGAAACAGTTCAGAAATTGATTTTCATCTGTTCCGCCATTTGTGATATATGCATTCGTTCCATCGGCTGCCAACAGGTGTCGCCACTACCAGAAATGGAACTTCCTCAAAACCCCACAAGATAGCAGCACTACAGATCTACAGAGAGATAATCACTGCAATGTGCATTTTAAAGAAAGTAAAAACTGTTTAATCAGCAATAAACCCTTTGTGAAATGTGCGACGGACTAATTCCGTGAGAGAACATTCAAGAGCCCCTTTTATTAGTCAGTTGGCGCTGAAACTTCATGTCAAAAGGACATAAACAATTCGCTCGTCCAATATTAATAAAACTGCGTTCTGGAAGCAATACGCTCCTGAACTTTGATGAAGCTTAACCATTTATGGATCTAAATTACCTTTACTTTTTATATTATAACAATGTAACGTATATAATCAAGTTTTTATGTAGTTTTTCAGATATAAAGTGTGTACTTAAGAAGTAACCATGTGTTGTGTTTCTACAAAGATTTCACGCTGTATTTAACGAAAATAAATACGCATATTCTCAGAGCAAGCATAATTAGCTGCGTGACGAATAAGGATTACACCTTATAACAAGGTAAGCACAGCTTACATATTTTTGTACGAATAATTAAGAAGTAATTGTATTATTTATCTGGCTAGTTTTGAGTAAGTAAATATAACTCACTTCCTTTTAGATTAATGAGACTCAGTAAGAGGAGAAATAAAAAAAAAACTAGACCAGAAAAAAAATGGTAATGATATAAGTATTGTATTATAAGTGAAATTTTATTACATATACTGGTATTATTTTCTGAGATATATTATTGATATTGTTTTTTCTTGGAGCATATAACATATAATTATTGCTATTGATCATTGATAATGCAAAAGTAAATAATAAACATTGAATAGAATATATGATGAACAAAACGGTAGATAATTAACCTAAATGAATATTGAAGTATTATATAGGTCACTATGTTGTGATATATATGTATAGACTAATGATAAATATAAATAACTGAAAAATATATATACACATTTATATAACGTAGCATTCAACATTTAATTATGGCTACTTCGTCCGCGAAGGATATATCGCTTGTCGAAAAGCTGAATGACAGTAATTACGAACTATGGGCCTTCAAACTAGAAATGCTGTTAATTAGGGAAGATTTATTTAAATATGTTACCCAAAACCCACCTGCAACTCCCGACGATGCATGGAAGAAAAACGATGGGAAAACTAGGGCAACAATAAATCTTTCGATAGATGACAGCCAAATCTGTCATATAAAGCACTTAAAAACCGCCAAAGAAATCTGGGACACGTTGAAGAAGGTGCATCAAAGATCCATCTTATCGTCTAAATTGTTTCTCCTCCGAAAATTATACTCACAAAAATTAAGCGACGGAGGAGACATGAACCGCCACATCAACGAAATTCTAACAATAAAGGATAAATTGTACGCCATTGGCGAAGAAATTCCGGAGACGCATATCGTAGCACTTTTATTGTGCAGTCTCCCTAGATCATATGATCCTCTCATTATAGGCCTCGAAGCTAGGGATGAAAGCGATCTCACTTTAGAGTTTGTTAAGACAAAACTACTAGATGAATTCAAGCACCGGGCTGAAAATAAACAATCCAACACAAATGCACGTGAAACCGCGTATAGAGTATCCAACAGACAGAACAAAAACAGAAAATATTGCGGATTCTGCAAACGGCAAAACCACACAACATCAGAATGCTATCATTTGAAAAATAAAAACCAACACTGCAATAACGCAAGACCTGACTGGACTAAAAATAAAACAATTAATAATTCCAGTAACTATAGAAACAACACAATTGGCCACAAAAATGCCCAGAACAATCCCAAGGAAACATCCAACTATTGTTTCAATAACAAAATTGATAGTGATCAAGATTTAGATAGCTCGGTTCCCCCCGGTGAAGACAAAACATCAGAAGATAAAATCGAACCCATCTCTGTAAACAGGGCGCAAACACCAAATGAAGAAAAATATATAATTGACTCTGGATGTACTAGGCATGTCGTAATGTCAAAGCACAATTTTGAGAATTTTACGCCAGGAAACTTCGGGGATATTACAATAGCGAACGGAAAGCGGCTATGCTCACAAGGTCTGGGAGACGTGAACATTAAAATAGATTCACAAAATTCCATTACACTTAAAAGCGCACTATACTGTCCCGAATTGCAGAACAATCTGCTATCGGTAAAAAGGGCCACCGAAAATGACATCAAAGTAATATTTGAAAAACAGAAATGCTCGTTCGTGAAGGATAACCACACAATTTTTACAGCTAGGTTAAATGACAATTTATATGAATTACAACCCAAAGACGATTACGGATATAACGCGCAAATTCAAACATCTTGCAGCGATAAAAACTGCATATCCATTTGGCACAGAAGGCTGGGACACAAAAATTTTGAAGCGTTAAAACATCTCGCGAAACACAAACTAGCTGAGGGCATAGAAATACACAATTGTAAACATGAAACTGTTTGT
Source organism: Maratus michaelseni (assembly GCA_963931845.1). Lineage (NCBI taxonomy): Eukaryota > Metazoa > Arthropoda > Arachnida > Araneae > Salticidae > Maratus > Maratus michaelseni. The sequence goes on along the minus strand of OZ007594.1, from coordinate 281,891,252 downwards.
ACAAAATGCGTCGAGGGAAAGCTGTCGATTGCACCCTACCCCAAAACCGCTTCTAATAGATCAAAGGAAACATTAGATCTGGTACATTACAGATATCTGCGGAAAAATGCATACACAAACACTCAGTGGAAAGAAGTACTTTATAACTTTCACTGATGACTACAGTCGGTTTACAATGATTTATTTGATTTCGCATAAATCAGAGGCAATAACGAAACTTAAAGAATTCTTAGCCCTAACGAAGAATAAGTTCGGAAAAATTATAAAAGCAATCAGATCCGATAACGCAAAGGAGTATCTAGGAGATAGTTTTGAGAGTTACCTATCAGAAAACGGTATAGAACACCAGTTGAGCGTCCCGTACTGCAGACAGCAGAATGGTGTTGCCGAACGCAAAAATAGGACTATAGTTGAGATGGCGCGCACAATGTTATCTGACGCGAACTTACCGAACCAATTTTGGGGCGAAGCTGTACTTACAGCAACATACCTGATAAATCGCTTGCCTACCAAAGCAAACGAAAACAATAAATCGCCTTATGAGCTGTGGAATAATAGAAAACCCGATTTATCGAACGTACGGACTTTCGGATGTAAGGCATACGCCTATGTCGAAGAATCGAAGATATCCAAATTTGACAAAAAGGCCGTTGAAGGCATTCTATTGGGTTACGATAATCGTAGTAAAGGGTATAGAATATACACAGGGGGAAACAACGTGATAATATCGCGAACCGTAAAATTCCTTGAGAACGGAGCATGCGAAATTGATAAAAACATAAATGATTCAAAGACACCTACTGAAACCGTGGAGATTGAACTAAGTAATGATGAACAAAATCAAAACGACACCCCACAGCAAAGTACCGCTGAACCGCGAAGGTCACTAAGAAGTAACAGAGGTGTCCCCCCTGACCGCTACGGGATAAGCGCGAATATCTGTAAAATACAAGATCCGAAAAATTGGGAAGACATAAATAATATCAGGGATCCTGAAATAAAAAACAAATGGATAGAGGCCGCAAATGAAGAAATTACGTCGTTAAAGAAGAATAACACTTGGGAATTGGTGAAACCAACACCAGGAAAACGTACAATGGGGTGTAAGTGGACATTTAAAACAAAATATAACGCACGCGGAGAGGTAGAGAGATATAAGGCACGACTTGTTGCGAAGGGCTACTCGCAAAAATACGGAAGCGATTACGATGAAACGTATGCACCGGTGGTAGCGCACACCACAATAAGAAGCTTCCTAAACGCCGCCGTGTATAAAAATTTAAATATTACACACCTAGATGTAAAGACGGCATTCTTACATGGAGATTTAGACGAAGAAGTCCTAATGAAGCAACCCGAGGGATACGTTGTAAAAGGCGAGGAAGATAAGGTGTGCAAGCTAAAGAAAGCAATATACGGGCTGAAACAGACCGCAAGGGCCTGGTACATAAGAATTAACAAGTCATTAAGAAATTTAAATTTTAAGGAGTGCAATTCAGATCAGTGCTTATATAAGAGAAACGAAAACGGGGATATTTCCTATATAATCGTGTACGTGGACGATATTTTAGTCGCCGCAAGCGAAGAAAACACGCGCAATATATACGCGGAATTATCTAAGGAATACGAAATTAAGAATCTCGGCAGGGTATCGCAATTTCTCGGAATAAATATTAAAAGGCTAGACAGATTCAGATTCAGATTCAACCAAGCAGGGTGGCCTACCATACGGCTTAAGCTCTACAAGCCCTGCTTGGCAAGTTTATTTAAAAAAAAAAAAAATACAGATGAGGCCAATAGGCCATTAGGCTTTTACTGAGGGAATGGAATTATTTACACTACTGTGTTTCCGCTATTTTTGTGGTCAATGATGAGGGTTATTCTTCTTCATCATCGTCTGAGGGCAGGACATTTCCTAGAAGGTGTGCTGGAGGCATTTGACAGAGTTGCTGATTGTGTTCTAGGAGATGGACACAGTTAAAAGGCTAGACAACGGAAACACGGAAACCTTGAGCTAGACCAAGAGAATAAAATTGAGGAAATAACCGAAAAATTTAAATTGTCCAAATCAAAGCCCACATACACGCCCATGCGCACAGACTATTTCAATGCAGACCCAAACAGTGAAACACTAAGTGACAACAAACAATACAGACAGGCTGTAGGAGCGTTATTATACATAGCGACGTTAACCAGACCGGACATAGCTGCCACGGTAAACATCCTTGGAAGAAGGAACGAACATCCCAGAAAAGCAGATTGGGAGGCGGTAGAAAAGGTAATAAGATACCTGCATACCACTAAGCACTTGAGGCTAACTGTAAACAAAAATAAGCCTCCCGTACTAACTGCATTTAGTGACTCAGATTGGGCAGGAGATAGAGAAGATCGGAAGTCCACAACTGGGAATGTGTTAAAATTAGGGAACAATCTCGTGTCCTGGACATCAAGAAAACAAAACTGTGTAGCGTTATCGACTGCAGAGGCAGAGTATATCTCTGTATCCAACGCCACGCAAGAAATTCAATGGGTTCTTAACCTACTGAAAGACCTAGAATTGCATCAAACTTTACCAATCATAATATACGAGGACAATATCGCATGTATAAAGTTGAGTGAAAATGAAAAACAGCAATCCCGTGTGAAACACGTGGACATAAAGTACCACAACGTGAGAAATTTAAAGGAAAGCGGGGTGATCACACTGGAATATTGCCCTTCGAAAAGGATGGTAGCTGACATCCTTACCAAGCCCATCCCCAAACCTCAATTTGAGCACTTGAGAACAGAACTTCAACTTACACCACCACAGGGCTCAGATGAAAAGGGGGGATGTTGGAAACAGTTCAGAAATTGATTTTCATCTGTTCCGCCATTTGTGATATATGCATTCGTTCCATCGGCTGCCAACAGGTGTCGCCACTACCAGAAATGGAACTTCCTCAAAACCCCACAAGATAGCAGCACTACAGATCTACAGAGAGATAATCACTGCAATGTGCATTTTAAAGAAAGTAAAAACTGTTTAATCAGCAATAAACCCTTTGTGAAATGTGCGACGGACTAATTCCGTGAGAGAACATTCAAGAGCCCCTTTTATTAGTCAGTTGGCGCTGAAACTTCATGTCAAAAGGACATAAACAATTCGCTCGTCCAATATTAATAAAACTGCGTTCTGGAAGCAATACGCTCCTGAACTTTGATGAAGCTTAACCATTTATGGATCTAAATTACCTTTACTTTTTATATTATAACAATGTAACGTATTGTTATGAATTTTGTATATATCTGTAAATATTCCATTTGTTTAAATTTATTTTATTTTATTATTGTGAAAATTGCGGTATTATTAATGTATTTCCTATTGAGCATCATGTAACTCAATGCTAAAGGCCTCAGGTGCTTTGCAAGAAAAACAACCTTACAGCATCGGTTTTATAATGGAGTTCTATTGGAAAATCGCCAAGGAATGGGTTTTTCGCCAAGTTGGCGATGGTTTTGGCGACTTATTTTTGTCGCCAAATTTGGCGATATATCGCCAAATGTCGCCAAGTTGGCGACGGATTTGGCGAATTTTTGTGCAACCACACCCCCCTTATACCTATACATTGGGATCCTTTCTTGCTTGGGTTCTCTATCGAAAGTTAAAGCACTTTCTGGTAATTTCTAGCATCTGAAGGCTCTGGAATAATCTAAAAAGATCTCTGAAACCTATATAAGGACCTCCATCAGTTCAGTTAGTTAGTTGTCTGTCAACTGCGATTGAATTCATACGAGAGGCTTTGCATTGAGAACTGTGTTACTCTGATCGATTTTGTCGTTGATACGTCGTATTGAACGCATTGTTTCTGTGTGAAATTTTGCTGCGCTTTTATTGGATTTGAAGATTACTGAATATCTTGTAATTTTCAGAAGATATTTGTCATCGTATTGCACTGTTTATAGTGAATAAAGCCTTTTTATTGTTCTTATATATTGGCATCAGTCCTTTCGAACCCCGAGCTCACAACAGTATATAATCAAGTTTTTATGTAGTTTTTCAGATATAAAGTGTGTACTTAAGAAGTAACCATGTGTTGTGTTTCTACAAAGATTTCACGCTGTATTTAACGAAAATAAATACGCATATTCTCAGAGCAAGCATAATTAGCTGCGTGACGAATAAGGATTACACCTTATAACAAGGTAAGCACAGCTTACATATTTTTGTACGAATAATTAAGAAGTAATTGTATTATTTATCTGGCTAGTTTTGAGTAAGTAAATATAACTCACTTCCTTTTAATAAGAGGAGGAACACTCCGGTAAGCAATCTGTCTCAGAAAGTTTGAAAGTTTGACAATAACGCCATTTTAGTTATTACGTAGGATAATTCATTAATGTTTAAAATTTTCATTAATCAAATTCCGTGTAAAAATGTTATTTTAAAAATATTTTTGTGGTTTTTTTTTCAGGGTTAATATTCTAAAAATGCCATATTTAGAATATAAAAAAATCCCTGACGGCTCGGCCTACAGGCACAGGTAGATTTCGAAGACGCAGACCGTAGGGCGCCTGTTTGTCGGGAATTGCGGAAGAAATGACCTTTTTTACGATGACGCGGCAGTTTGAACCGCCTACTTCGAAACCTAACTTGTTTGCAGGCGGATCCGGCAGGGATTTTTTTGTTTTTAATTTTTTTTTTTTGGTATAACGGTTGGTCCTATAAAAAACTTGTCAATATAAAAGTTTTAGATAATATTAAGAGGATTTATAATAAATTTAAGCGGATTTGAAATCTTGGGAATTGACGAAGTTATGAATTTTTTTCTTCTAAAACCCCCCTTCCCCCCCCCTCTTAAGGCAATTTTTAATTATATCAAAAATCTGTCATACATAAATTTTCGGCCCTTCTCCAAGAAGTAATAATAACTTCAAACGGATTCGATACGTATCATAATTAAGAAATTATGGGTTTTTTTCTGTTTTCACAAAAAGGCCCCCCCATCCCCCCCCCCTGGTTCGATTTTGCCCATTAACGAACTTGACCGAGATTTTATGCCTCTTGATTTTATGTATCAGTTTCGAACAGATGCGGGAGTTGGAACCGCTTACTTCGAAAAATAACTTGTTTGCAGGCGGAGCCGGCAGGGGTTTTTTTGTTTTTAATTTTTTTTGCTATAACGGTTGGTCCTATAAAAAACTTGTCAATATAAAAGTTTTAGATAATATTAAGAGGATTTATAATAAATTTAAGCGAATTTGAAATCTTGGGAATTGATGAAGTTATGAATTTTTTTTCTGCTAAACCCCCCCCCTTCCCCCGCTTAAGGCAATTTTTAATTATATCAAAAATCTGTCATACATAAATTTTCGGCCCTTCTCCTAGAAGTAATAATAACGTCAAACGGATTCGATACGTATCATAATTAAGAAATTATGTTTTTTTACTGTTTTCACAAAAAGCCCCCCCCCCCCCATCCCCACCCTTGGTTGGATTTTGCCCATTAACGAACTTGACCGAGATTTTATGCCCCTTGATTTTATGTATCAGTTTCGAAAAGATGCGGGTGTTGGAACTGCCTACTTCGAAAAGTAACTTGTTTGCAGGCGGAGCCGGCAGGGATTTTTTTTTGTTTTTAATTTTTTTTTGCTATAACGGTTGGTCCTACAAAAAACTTGTCAGTATGAAAGTTTTAGATAATAATAAGAGGATTAATAATAAATTTACGCGGATTTGATATCTTGTGAATTGACGAAGCTCCCCCCATTCCCCCCCCCTTGATTTGATTTTGCCCATTAACGAACTTGACCGAGATTTTATGCCCTTTGATTTTATGTATCAGTTTGTAAAAGATTAATGCAGAATTTTTCCAGTTATCGTGGTCAGAAAAAAGTGACATAGATAGATAGATAGATAGATAGATAGATAGATAGATAGATAGATAAAGTTTTGAACTGGGGGTGGTTTTGGGTTCTGGGAGTCATAATCGGCGTAGATCTGCAAAAATTTTTCAAAATTTCCAACTTAGGTGAGAATGTAATAGGTAGTATTTCTTACGAAATCTACCTAAAAATGCATATTCCAAACTAAATAACTTAAAAAAATATATATAAACATTGTGATGTATATTTGCTACGTTTTTCAAAAATTATTGTGTACAGTATATTATAAGAAAACTTGAAACTTAATTCCAGTAGCAGTTAAATATTTTTATTGATTTTACGTTTATAAATGTGTAATGATCAATATAAAAGCATGTTCAAAACTAATGTTTTAAATATGTGAGTTAAATGTTTGTGATAATATGAAAATATATCGCAATCTGGTTTTTGACGTAAGAGAAGGTACGCTCCGGTAAACAATCTGTCACAGAAGGTTTGATAATAATGCAATTATAATTATTATCATAGGATAATTCAAATATTTAACATTTCCATTAATCAACTTCCGTGTAAAACTGTTATTTTTTAAATACGTTTGCGTTTTTATTTTTTCATAGGTAATATTCTGAAAGATACCATTTTTAGAATATAAAAAATGTATTTTACAGACTAAATAACTTTAATATATAAATATTATTATGTATATTTCCTAGGTTTTTCAAAAAATATTGTGTACAGTATATTACAAGAAAACTTGAAACTTAATTCCAGTAGGAGTTAAATATTTTTATTGATTTTACTTTTATAAATGTGTAATGATCAATATAAAAACATGTTCAAAACTAATGTTTCAAATGTGTGACTTAAATGTTTCGGATAATATGAAAATATATAGCAATCTCGTTTTTGACATAAGAGAAGGTACACTCCCGTAAGCAATCTGTTATAGCAAGTTTGATAATAATGAAAATTTAGTTATTATTATAGAAGAATTCAAATATTTTAAATTTCCAGAAATCAAAATCCGTGTAAAACATGTTTGTTATATTTGAAATATTCTTGCGTTGCATCCATGGTTAATATTGTGAAATATACCATTTTTAGAATATAAAAATGCATATTCTAAACTAAATATTTTAAAAATATATATGTAAAATTATAATGCCTAAATTCCTATGTTTTTTATAAATTATTTTGAACCGAATATTATGAAAAAACATAAAGAACGCGTAGAATTCTTGTAGTAGTTAAATATTTTAATTGATTATACTTTTATAAATATGTAAGGATCAACATAAAGACATGTTCAAAACAAATGTCTTAAATGTATGAGTTAAATGTTTTGGATAATATGAATGAAATTGTAATCTCATTGTTAAAATAACAGAAAGTACGATCCGGTAAGCAATCTGTTTCAAAAGCAATCTTAGTAATTATTGTTGGATAGGTCGTATGTTTAAAGTATCTATTAATCAAATTATATAAAAATCTGTTTTTTCGAAAATGTTTTTGTATTTATTTCATGAATTTTTACATATTCTATCCTGAAACTATTAAAAATAAATGTTTCAAAATATATCCTTTTGGATTTATTTAAATGTTGTAATATATTGTTGTTAGAATTTTCATGAATTATCATTTGCTAAAACAATTTTTATATTTTAACGAAATTGTCAGCATTATGCCTAGCACAAACCAAGAAGGTCCTTTTACACGGTGTCATACAATGTCTAAGCTCTGACACAGTGGATTTTAGGTAGCTTTCAATACAAAAAAGTATAAAGCTACCTATTGCAGCTGTTCGGAGGAAAGCAGTTCCGGAAAATTTCGATATATTTTCACCGATCATGACCCCCAGATCCCAAAACCACCCTCCGTTCAAATGTTGATTTATATATATATAGATATATATATATATCCATATATATAGTCATACGATAACGCTCGTATTTATAAATAAATTTTGATGAAACTAATTGTGTGTATTAAGCTCACCAATGTCTCGACCGAGTTCGTTGGCCAGCTTGGTCAACCATTTTGTTTCAAGATGGCGCCCACTTAAAAATTTAAAACTAAAATAAATATACAAAAAAGTTAAAAATTCAAATTTATTTTTATTTAAGTGTTAGGCCTTGATACGAGGATTCCAGAGCATTTTTTGGTTTACCTCTATCTTATAAAATGGCTGCGATAGGGCAGTTTGAAATTCTAGGGTGGCTGACATTTTGAAACAAAACAGCACATTAACGCGATTACTCGCAAATTATTTTCTTTCATTGTTGTAATAATTTTCCCAATCATACGCATAAAACTATATATTCATATCCGTTAGCGCCAAATTCTCGCCAAAATTGGTGACATTTGGCAAAATATCGCCAAATTTGGCGATCAAAATAAGTCTTCATAAATGAAGCCAATTTGGCTATTTCTCAATAATTTTACGAATTTTTTATTCAAATTCAGTATTAACGAATATTTTGTAACCGTTTCTCTGCATTTTAACTTGCTGTTTTCATGTAACATTAGCTAAAATTTTAAAACGAAGATATAGGAAAGCTACTTTTTCCTCCCGGTACAGGCCGGAAGGACTTTTTGATATAGCGCCTTTTTTATTATTTAATTTTGGAGGCAATGGTGATCAAGCTAAAAATATAAAAAAAGAGGCTGAAAGAGAGTAAAAAGTGAGAGGGAGAGGATCCGTTAATTATCTAAATAATAATTAACGGTGAGGTAAAATTTTGCGAGAGAGGGAAAATTTCGAGAGTGGCAGGATAATCCAAATGATACTTAACGGGAAGGTATCAATGGCAAACGATGTTTTATTACAGCAAAAAGCACCTAAAACTGGTACCAAGTAAATAAAGTTGAAAACTTTGATGATATCACCATAAAAATTAAAACAAAAGACACTACAGCTATGTTTCAGATCATATAAAATTGATGCTTCATAAGGTTTAAATAAACACGTGGTTCAAGGCAACCGCATAAGGCAAGGCCAAAATGAAAGAAAAAAAAATGTATAATTATAAAAATTGTATTCTATGAAAATTTTAGAAAAATTTACGAAGGGCAACTATTTTAAATAGATTACGTTAATTAAAACTTTTCAGAGCTACGTATACGTGTTCATTAAAGATACGTGTTAACAACAGAATTTTCTAAACAAAATTTTCAAAAAATTTTGTGAAATAAAGTATAACAAATGCAGTACTGGTTCGACGGTGTTTGCATTAACATATTATCAGACATTCTTTCTGGAATATCACAGCAACTAATAAATTCAGATTGAAACACGAGCGCATCTTTAAATATTTTAGATAAAATACTTTTTCTCAATTGACTAGAGAATGAGGCAGGTACATTTTCTCTTTCTATTTTTTTAAAATTCATAATTCATTAGGCTGCTTCAGAGAAAACATTTATGGGGAAATATGTATGAAAAAGGTAAATATCGTTTTTGAAATAGGAGAAGGTGCGCTCACGTACGCAATCTGTCTCAGGAGATTTTATAATAATACAATTTTAGTTACTATCATACGATAATTTAAATGCTTTAAATTTCCATTAATCAAATTATGTCAGAATTTTTTACTTCGGCAATATATTTTTATTTTATTCATAAATAAAATGTTAAAATATGCTATCGACAAAATATTAAAAATGAATGTTCCAAATTTCCCCCTTAATGTAGAGAAAAGTTTGTGCATTTAATGATAATGCAATTTTAGCTATTATCATAAGATAATTTAAATGCTTTAAATTTCCATTAATCAAGCTATGCCAGAATATGCTATTTCTGCAATATATTTGTATTTTTTTTTAAAGAATAAAATGTTAAAATATACTATCGGCAAAATATTAAAAATAATATGTTCCAAAATTATTTTCAAATTGTACAGAAAAGTTTGTAAATTTTATAATAATGCAATTTTATCTATTATTATAGGATAAATTAAATGCTTAAAAATTAAATTAATTAACTTAGAATACACCAGTACTGGACTGACATCGCGAATTCATTGAATACAGTAGAACGAAAGTACTTTCAGGTTGCGAGAAAATATTTGCTGAGAAAAATATAGGAATAAATATGATCTTGAGATATATAATAAAATATTACATACATATATTTTTATCACCCGTACATCTGTAATCAGCCACTAATGAATCATGTGTTTTTTAATTCAAACACAAACATGAGTTAATGGCACAGTGTAATGAAATGCATTTGTTTTACATAATAATCATACACAGTATTAATTTAATCGTACACAGCTTTTTTTAACATAAAAACTAAAACAAAATATTAGTTAAAATTGATAATTTTTGGCGCACAAGGTAGTCGAAAGGATAGTACATCAGCTAGAAATATACTTAATTGATCAACTACTATTTCTGACACCGTATATCATAATAATTTTTTTTAAATAATTGTATTTTATTCATGGATTACTGACCAACACGTCGTTTCCTCAGATTAACTTCAAGCTTTAGAAGTTGTAGACATGTAAAAAAATTAATTTTTATTATGTAAAAATAGAAACATGGAACACTTATACATACAAATAAGAAATATAAAGAATTTTTCACTATGTTTAGCGTTTATAAATTAATAATAAGGAGATCACTATAACTGATACCATCTCTCTATCGATAGAAAGAGAGATGCATGTACAGATGCAGACAGTTGTACGTTAAAGTTTGAATTTTGATTTAACTAATGCATTATTTATTTTTTTCCCTTAAGATATCACTACACTAATGTAGAAGAACAATAGTTTAACCTTTTTTTATGTTTTACATAAAAAAGTGTTTATCTTATACATTTTAGAGAGGATAAACATGAAAAAATTTTTAATCTTATATGAATCGTAAAAGGAGTTCTCGTGTGTCCTTTCAAGTGCAATTTTTCTCACTCTTTCAAGAAAATATTCTACTTACGTTCATAATGATGGAAAATGATTTTCTACCTTAATCATATGCAATATGCGATCAGCTTACTGTAAAATTCTATGTATTACGCAATCAATTATCTTGATGATGTACTAGTAATTATGTTTATGGATTCAGAAATATTATATGACAGATTTAATAAGAAATATTCTTCGACAGGTGTGCATCAATACTGTATTAACACGATAATTTAACGGAAATAAATAATCAAATGCTCAAACAATAGTAATTAAAAAAAACTCATTGCCTGAGAAAAACACACTTTTTGAAAACTTGAATTTTAAGACCCTTTACTGCATCGCGTCTGATTAATTGAGCCGTTCATTTTGAAAGTGGGGCGAGTTCGTTTTGTGGAAAAAAAAATAGTTAAAGATAATCTTAGTACAAATTAACATAAAATTTATATTTTTAATCAATTTGCAACAAATACCTTTTAATATCAGTATACATTTGTCACTAGTAATTTATCTGGTCAATGAATGATATTTCAAATGCGTTGATTTTGAAAGTGAGACAAATCCCTTTTGAATAAAATTATTTTTTTTATGTTATTAACAAGCACAGTCAGAATTCCATCATGAATATTTTTTAAATCTTCACCATCTAAATTAAGAAATATAATTATACGCATACATCTTATTACTAAATATGTTTTCTTATTATTATTTTTTCCAATTTTTCCTTTAAAATTAAATTTACTTTTTGTTTTATCATAACTTTTCTAAAGAAGAATGAAATATTAAAATAAACTACATAAGTAAATAAAATAAACTATTCATTTTTTTGTTATTATAATTATATTCCGTTGAAAGAAAATCAACGTTTTCAACAAATCATTGCTTTTGAAAGTGAGACAAGTTCACTGGCGCATACTAAAACCATGTTTTTTTTTGTTTTTTCAGCAACACGAATAGCTATGATTCCATATTTAATTTACATAAAATAAGACCACAAAAATATAAAATAAGTCTATCACTATTTACAAATATGCTTAAACGCATTCAAATGCGAACCATTAAATATCTAACAATAGCATAGAATGGACTTTGCCCCACATTCAAAATCAACGGCTTAAATGAGGCGTTTAAAGTCAGGGTGGTGTAAGGAACTTTTTCTGAAGACATTTTAAAACTAGTGGGTAAGTGTGATCAAAGATCGCTCAAAGGGTTTCGTTTAATATTCCTTTCAAAACACTTTATCCTTTCTTTAATAAATCCAGTTTTTTGTTTTTTATAAAGTACAAATTTACCGGTCTATTTTTTTCGTTTTTCGAGTATACAAACCAGCCCGGTAGCGGGCGAAGCCGGCTATTATATTCTGTCATTATGATATCTGTCCCGGAACTAAATGCGATATAAAAAAATAAATTAATTTCAAAATTAAACATGTTGTACACCTTCAAAATGTTAAAATAGGCGAATATTTCCATAATCTGATTTTTATCATGATTCAATATGTTTCTCAAACTCATATATATTTACTATTCTCTTTTACTCATATTGATACTCGCTTTGTATTATTCTCAAACATCTGACAAATTCGTTAAACTTCCAATAGGATGTCATATTTTCTTTTTAATTCTCTAATGACGTGATATTAATCGGATTTGTGTATATGCACATACTCATACTCCCTGTATTATTGAGAATTTTTTTAACTTTTTTTTATTACCACTATGACGACAATCAATTTTATTTCATATTAATCTTTTTTTCGTGGAAAGCGTCTGATAGAAAATAATTATTGTAGAAGGAATTTCATCGTGGATTTTTAATTTTTGGCATCTGCTATAACGAAAAATGTTTAAATTCAATAAGGAAACGGCTGTTAGAATTTTGGTTTTTTATCTCTATTTATTAAAATAATACGAATTTTTCAAATTTTAATATTTTGAGTTCTTCATAGGTGGTATTCAGTTATGTACACAAAGTTTCAACTCTGTAAGTTATATAGGTTCTGAGAACGGCTCTGTGAAGGACAGACAGATAACGGAGCGGGAGTGATAGGGTTTCGTGAGATGAACGAAACCCTAAAAAGGGATTTTTCGAACGCACTACAATGATATTTATTTGGGGTAAAATATCTTCGGGTGCTATTTTCTGTCAAATTCCGTGGAACTGTCACGTGTGGCGAAATTTCTATGTACAGATTGATTTGCGTAAATATACTACATCCATTTAAATTCATATTTCGAAATTAGTGAACACGCAGTCTTTAAACACCTCAGATATCAACATTCTACTTACAATAAGATGTAAAAATTGGGGTAATGCGCAATATAATTCAAAAACTTCTTAAACACCATGAAAATAAGTTAAGCAGTATGCATTTTGATAGAACGATATTTTTCATCCTCAGGTGCATACAAGACGTTGCTTCCACTTTTAAAGCAAGGACTAGACTGACTGTCTTGATGTCGATTATTTTTTTTTGTGGGGGGGGGGGGGAGACATCTAATTGTATTCTAAATTTGAAAAGATATATATAATATTAATTTTATAAAAAAAATTTATTATCAGAATGAATTTTTTACTATGTAGTTTAACTGAAAATTATGAAAATGACATTTTTCAAATTACTTTATTTTAATACATTTATAGTAGAATGTTTTTATAAGAGCGTAACAGCATACTGGAAATAAAATTTGATGCTTCGAAAGAGTTATGTACAAATACATGGGATTGTCATTATCTTAAACTTGGTGAGCCTGCAAATGTATCCATGTTTTTTTACTTGTCTAACTCTTTCAGTAGAGTATCGCCGAGCTATGTAATTTTGGGCTTCCATATTTGGACAAAAACTCTCCGTCTATACATGCACCCTGAGAATATGTCACCACTCTCTTCTAAAATCCCTCTAAATTTTAACAAAACGTTACATTTTCTCAGTGTGCAATTTTAATGACGTTATAATCAAATGTGGCATCATTTGTCTGAAGCATTTTCTCCCATGAAAAGTTTCAAAGCTGGAGAAATTGAAATGACGCACTTATACAAAATAATTTTAGATTTAGAAATTCAAATGCATGCTTTATTTTTTAAAAATATTTTCCTTCTTTTAGACGTAAAAATATGTAGGTAGTATGCACATGACATCAAGATCACGAAATAAGGGCACAAACCTTGCACAAAGCAGTCTCTTCATTCAAGAAACTTGGCAAAATAATATGGCATATGTAAGGATTCATATGCCTTCGTATTCGTCATTTCTTTGTAACTTTATTAGTGTCGATACTGACAACTAATTAGTTCATAATAGTTCCATGACGAGGTCATTTATTTACATTCTCTTCAAATTCGGAAAATAATATATCAGTATTAGTATATGGATAAATAATATTGCGATTTTTCAGCTTTTGGTAATAGTTAAGTAAGTATGAGGGTAAGTCACCTAAAGTTTCTTGCAATACGTTTTTTTTAAGTGAAGGTAAATTAAAAATTATGTTTAAAAAAAATCCTTTTTCTATATACGATTTGTAAATGAAAAAAAAATCAAATACTCATATTTAGGAAAATTGTTTAATTCTTATTAATTAACATTTTCATGTTGAAAAATAGCTGGAACACACAATAAGTATTAGAAACTTAATATTGCTTTTTTAAACTTAAAGTTCAGGAAACCGTCGATGTATTAAAGAAATTGTCATTTATTTAAACGTCTAAATAAATCTGTCACTTAAGGTATTTTTATTTATTTATATAGAATTTTGAATGGATCGCACTAAATTTATAAGCCGTGGAGAATTTAAATAATAATATAATATAGTTTCAAAGGTCTTTTCACATTTTAAAATATTCTTTCTAGAAGATAACTCTGTCAAATGCAGATAAATGTAATATGTCAAACAGTTTGACTTGAAAGTGAATTCAGATGCGAAGTACATTTATCAAAAGGACATCTTATTTTTTATTACAAAACTTCATTTGTTGTGGTTACGACGATTTCGCTCTCTATGGTCCTTTACATTTCAAAACGTTGAATCCCATTACATTGCTTTTTAGTATTCATGTTTTTTAAAAATATTTGTGTAAAAGTGAGTATAGACAATTTGCAAAATATATACAAAATAAATATTTTTGTTTCTCGTCAATAATAATAATAATAATAATAATAATAATAATAATAATAATATGTTACTCGTTGATAAATACATCTTCCAGATATGTTTAAAACTTATGAATAAAAGGTATAAAAATTGTAGCACAAAAAATATAAATATAAATATTTAAAGTTTCATTTTTTTTTTTTTTTTTTTTTTTTTTTTTTTTTTTTTTTTTAAGAAGGGGTACAGGTAAACATAATACGAATGTAAGTTCACGAACGTAATCTAAAAGGCTTTTTACTGACATTCGTTCATAACGGACTTTTCCGTCGTCGTCGGAAATGTGTTGTAACTTTTTTATTGAGATAGAATAATATAAAATAAGAATGTTAATCATATTATGAGAGTTTGCCCCAAAAGTGTACGATATATCAATCTTATAACAATGGGGGCAACAACCTATCCTATTGATTCCGCTTTTATCGCTTATACATCACTTGTAAGTATCGCAAAATTTCAATTTTTACATAATCGAATAAGGGAAAATGCGTACTTACAAATAAAATTTGTTTGAAAACTGCAGCTCAATTTACTGATTTTTTATAAATTTATCAAGAATGGTTCTTTTTAAAAATGTACCTTAGCAACGATCATTTGTTTGCTGCTATATTGTAAAGTAACTAAAGGGAAATTGCATCTTATCACAATTTGTTCATGGTCTTAGCGTTTTTTTATGTGGGATAATCGTCCGCGAATGGCATATACAATCGGTTTTCGCATTAAAATTAAGATTGAAACTGTTATTCAAGACAATTCTCTTGGTACTGATAATGATCATAATGCAATAAAATAAAATTAAATTAAATTAAAATAAAAATAAAAATAAAAAATATAAAATAAATGTTTCTTAACTTTAAATTCTACATTATGAATAAATTAATTTATCTATTAGCTTTATGATTTGTTGCGAAATTCTATAATTAAAATTGTATATCAACATTTGACACTGGTCTACACCAGGACGACAAAATATAAGGAACACTTTAACAACTGTAATACAGTTATGAATCTTATTGTTGTAATGTGTATAAAGGTTTTCTAGAGCATACGGTTAAGCTTTATTATGTTTGTGAGTTGTAATGTGCTAAAATTGTTTGCGTTCTAGCTCTTCTGTTTTCATAATAGATCCGTATCAATTGCCTGGCACGTCTTCTGTTCACAAGTAATTTCCGCCTGCTATTGCATTTTTGCTTGCTTGTTTGTTTGTTTAGTAGCCTTTCTTTGAAGTTTCGAGACTTGAGTATACTAGAAAAGAAAAGAAATTAAAATAATAATAAATAGATAATAATAACTAATAATAAAAAATAGCGGTGTCAGAGATATTGGATCCGGTCTTTATGACATCCACAATCATGACGCGTTCAAAGTCACCCAAATCCCTTGTTTCCACCCCCTTAATAGGCTACTTCACTCAGGCGAAAACACCCGCTCGTTAATGTTAATCCTATGGGAGAAATAATTTATGATATCTCGTTCACATTTCTATATTGTTAAATGATTTTTTTTTATATTACTTTTAAATGCTAAAGGTGTAAAATTAACAACTATAATATAAATTAAAATAACTTTTATTAGTTGTTTTACATGTTTCGACTCTTCTGAGTCATTTTCAAAAACAAAATGAGAATATTCTAAAGCTGCACGGGCTTTGAAGTTATTATTTACATGTACTTTTTAAAAAATTACGCACGTTATCTATTATTTTTTACTTGATTGTTTATTTTCATATCTTTGAGCATGGAGTAATTCTAGCCACAGTTTCGGTAAATTAAAAGATGCCGCATCGTTACATATTGTATTTTTGCGCGTGAGTATCTCTATGGTTTCTCTTATTATGGATGGATAGTGTAGACTGGAGGGAAATATTATTTTACTTTCATTGAAATTTATTTGGATGGTTTCTTCTTGATATAATCTTGCTAGGGCTGTAGTTTTTCTATTGTATTTAATATCAGCTATATGCTCTTTTTTTCTGCAATTAAATTTCCTGCTGGTCATGCCTATGTAGTAATTCTTGGATCCGTCTTCTTTAATAAAAGGTATTTCATATACTCCTGAATAATTCTCAAAATTAATTGGGTCAATTTTACTGCAAATGATATTCTTTAATTTCTTAGGTGGTTTGGCTATTAAGCAGATATTGAAACGTTTAAGGCTGTGTTTTAATTTTTCGAAAAAGCTTGGATAATATTGCAGAGTATAAAGTTTGTATTTTTGTGAATCAAATTTCTTTTCTGAATACAGTAGAACTCCAATTATCCGAATCAATTGGGACCGGACCCCATTCGGATAATCAAAAATTCGGATAATTGGATTTTTTCCGAAAAAAGATCTATTTTAATTAATTACTGTATGTATGTTGAAAATAGGAGAAAAAACTATTTTTAAACAAAAAGAGCTTTTAATTAATTAAATGAAAAGGCAACACTTTTACATGGTAAACGTACTTACAAGTGCTGTACATTAGTACAGTATGTACTAATAACTACTAGTATGTACCTTTCCTTTTCTTGATCTTCTTTTTCCTTTTTCTCCTTTTCCTTCTCTTCGTCAGTTGATATGCCTTTCAACTTATTCCACGCACGTTTTAATGTGACAGCTTTAACCAAGCTCCAAGTTTCCGCCACCATGTAAGCGCAAACTTTCAAATTTATTTTTTGTGGTTAGCCAACACACCTTCTTCGTCTTCCCCCTCTACCAAAAGTTTCTTTAAAAGTTGCCTTCGGCAATAAGGTTTCATGGTTCGCCTACACTAGCTTCGCGGAGGGAAGGACAATAGCGCGCGTAGACAAAATCATTATTTTGCGAATCGCAGTACGTTTCCTTCTAATTTTTTTCTGAAATTCTGAAAGCGCTTCGGATAATCAGCGATTCGGATAGTCGGAGTTCGGATAATTGGAGTTCTACTGTACTTATTATTGGTGATATCTATGATTAATTTATTAATATGGTGTACTGTAAAACCATTATTATAGGCAATTTTACGAATATTATCTAATTCATTATTCAATTTATTTTCAGTACATATTATAAAGGCTCGTTTTATGAGAAATCTGTAGGCTGAAATTTTGTATGTAAAGGTAAGTAAAAATCAATCAAGTAAAAAAAAAAATAATAATAATAATAGATAACGTGCGTAATTTTTTAAAAAGTACATGTAAATAATAACTTCAAAGCCCGTGCAGCTTTAGAATATTCACATTTTGTTTTTGAAAATGACTCAGAAGAGTCGAAACATGTAAAACAACTAATAAAAGTTATTTTAATTTATATTATAGTTGTTAATTTTACGCCTTTAGCATTTAAAAGTAATATACTATTACAAGGTGTTATATTTTATTATATGATTTTTTTTTGTTGCATTGGATAGCTGAGGTCAATCTCTATGCACGCTCTTTTGTTCTTTTTCGATTTTGATTACAAGTTTTTTTTTTTAATAATATATATTTACTTTCGGAACCGGTTTCGAAAGTGAAAGTATCCCCAATAAAAATAAGAACGAAAAATCATGCGTCAAGCATAGATTATGTAACACTTTCCAACGTCTCCAAAATAATTTTACAAATCATACTGTTTAATAAGCTGAAAGATAACATCTAAGTAATCAATTTGGAAAACGCATAACATATTTAAAAACGTAATTTCAGGAATTTCCAACATATACAATATTCGAAAAAATATCCGAATACTTTTATTCAGCCCTGTATATGATCTATAGATTTGTATATATATACTACAGCGGTTTCTAAATTTTAGTTCAGTTAGGAAACGCGTAGCGCAATTTAAAATTCTTCTTCTGGAGTTTCTGTCAATAAATGGAAATGTGTTAGCGAACTTTTGTGCTTCCCTGTATATGATCTACAGAATTTATACACACCACGTAATAGACAACAAGAACGAAAAATCATGCTTCAAGCATAGATTATGTAACACTTTCCAACGCTTCCAAAATAATTTTACAAATCATACCGTTTAATAAGCTAAAAGATAACATCTAAGTAAACAATTTGGAAAACGTATAACATATTTAAAAACATAATTTCAGAAATTTCCAACATATACAAAATTCGGAAAAATATCCGAATACTTTTATTCAGCCCTGTATAGGATCTATAGATTTGTATATATACTACATAGGATGCTAAATTATAGTTCAGTTAGGAAACGCGTAGCACAGTTTAAAATTCTCCGTCTGGAGTTTCTGTCAATAAACGGAAATGTGTTCGCGAACTTTTGTGCTTCCATGTATATGATCTACAAAATTTATACACACCACGTAATAGACAAAAAGCGAGTTAAAATTTAAATCGCGTTCAGTAACTTAAAACGCACTTCCAGGAATTATTGTTAACAGACAGTAGAGAATTCTTTTGTGTGTCCCTGTAAATGAACTATGACTACTATACACACTCTATTCTGTAGTAAATCTCTTGTAATGTACCTTAGTGATATATATAAATTTCAATGCGTTTAAAATAGTGAAAACATTATTTAAATAAACCGCAGACGATTTTTCTCCATAGACGTAATGTAACGGAATTCTTTTGACTGTCCCTGTGAAGTAACTATAAGTGCTATGCACACCGTATTCCATATTAAGCTTCTTCTAATGCACCTTAGTGATATATATAAATTTCAATGCGTTTAAAATAGTAAAACATTATTAAAATAAACCGCAAATGATTTTTCCCCATAGACCGCAATGTAACGGAATTCTTTTGAGTGTCCCGGTAAAAAAACTATAAGTACTGCACACTTCCGTTGAAATAGGGAACATGCTATAGATAACGACAATAACATATAAAAATTGCAGAGCAATCCGAGCATATTTATGGGAGTTAGAGCACAGACAGGCGGCCAGACGGCAGACGGCCATCCGGGCAGACAAACCGAAGTTATAAAAACTTTTCAACTAGGTTGGAAAGTGTTAAAAAGTGAGTTAAATTTAAAATCGCGTTCAGTAACTTAAAACGCACTTCCAGGAATTATTGTTAACAGACAGTAGATAATTCTTTTGTGTGTCCCTGTAAATGAACGATGACTGCTATACACACAATATTCTGTAGTAAGCCTCTTGTAATGCACCTTAGTGATATATATAAATTTCAATGCGTTTAAAATAATGAAACATTATTTAAATAAACCGCAGACGATTTTTCTCCATAGACGTAATGTAATGGAATTCTTTTAACTCTCCCTGTAAAGTAACAATAAGTGCTATGCACACCCTATTCCATATTAAGCTTCTTGTAATGCACCTTAGTGATATATATATAAATTCCAATGTGCTTGAAATTGCGTAACATCATTAAGATAAACCGCAAATGATTTTTCCCCATTGACCGTAATGTAACGGAATTCTTTTGAGTGTCCCTGTAAAAAAACTGTAAGTGCTATACACTTCCGTTGAAATAGGGAACATGCTATAGATAACGACAATAACATATAAAAATTGCAGAGCAATCCGAGCATATTTACGGGAGTTAGAGCACGGACAGACGGCCATACGGCAGACGGCCATCCGGCCAGACACACCGAAGTCATAAACACTTTTCAACTAGGTTGGAAAGCATTAAAAACTGCAACAAAAACTGAAAAAACGCTCAATTGCTGGGTTCGCCCTCAGCCGAGTGGTCTTCCTCAGGCATTAAAATAAAAAAAAAGAAGCGTGTATAGAGATTGACCTCAGCTATCCAATGCAAAAAAAAAAAAATTAAATATTGAAATACGAACGAAATATTGCAAATTATTTCCCCCATAGGACTAACATTAGGGATCGGGTGTTTTCGCCTGAGTGAAGAAGGCTCTTAAGCAGGCGAATTGCTACATTCACTGGTGCTTCTGTGCAGGGAAAACTTTTGATCATCGAATTGAATGTATAATGTCAGTTTTCGTGCTGCGAAGATGTTGTCGAAGTTTGAATGAGGTTTGTTTATAATACTTTGACCACTCAATATGTTTATATGACAATATTTAGAGGATATCCGAAAACGATTTTACAGCTGAATATTCTTGTGATATCTTGAAAAATAATTTCGTAAAGGTATTATGGAGATGATCAATCAACAATTTGAATCACATATCTTGTTGATATTTTTGAAACACTGGAATTATATAATATTTTTTTTCAGCCGCATTTTTACCAAACATGGTGATATATGATGTAAACAAAAGTGAAAAGAACGGAACCTACGAAGCATATGTAAAATAAATAATATAATAAAAAAATATTCTTAATTAAAAAAATACATCTTTTACATTCCTGTTTGCCTAAATAAATATTTACCTCTTATTGTCATTCCATATTTTAAATAAATTTTAATTAAAATAAATTATTAATATTTAAATAATAATACATTCTCTTAATATGTTTTAACTAGATAATATAACATGTAAACCAAAAGAATTACTTTTTGTAGAAAGATACGAGTGGTGATAAATTCTATTACATGAATTGAGACTTTTAGTAGTGTAAAAATTTGCTCAAAATTTTAATGATGGATGACGCTGATGCATTGTTTTTTCAATTCACAGAAACATCCTATTATCCTATGCATTATATAGATTTTGATTAAAGCTGCATTTTTTAGCGGATGTTTAAAAACTTTTGTCCAGCTAGTATTGGCTGGTTTAATTAAAAATATTTTGATGCACAATTCTCTATTCTATTGATTAATCCAGCAACAATTGATGCTTATGCGATTGTTCTAAATATTCTTTTAAGTTCAAGATGAAGCTTTTAGTCAAACGCAATAAAGAAGAAAAAATGAACAACTTATTCAAAAACTTTCATAATTTATGTCTTCTTGGTTTACATGATCTATTCCATGAAAGTTTTTTCTGTTATCATAGACAAGTTTTGTTTTGGTGGCGAAATTAGGCGTTAGGGCGATCCATCATACCTGAAGTTAGCATTTTATGACGCCTTGCTATCTTATGATAATCACAGAAGAACGAGGGTTTCCATACATAGCAGAAAAAATCCGAAAATATGTTTTATAAAAGTCTGAAATTGCAATGCGTTTTGTAGCGTACCTTTCGATTATAAATTGCGAGGATTTTTCTGTCTTACTAGAATAATTGCTTAAATGTGCATAAGATAAACTTTTAAAACATGATTCTTTCTACATTACATGAAGTGATGTATGGTTCATGTATGTTTCTTTTCACGTCCTTCTTTTTAGTTATGTACGTTCCTGTCTTACTCCGTTATTGTGGGTATAATAAAATATTTGTATTGCTCAATAAAAAAATAATATTTGCTTTCTATATATTATGCACTTTAACTTTATGTACGTAAATACTTGTATAATACATACAACATTTATATCCAGATAACCAAACACATAAAATTGCTTTGGAATTTAATTACTTTGGCATTAACGTTAGTACAAAATTTAAGCAGCCGATGAAAGCATCATTTCTCAAAATGAAATAGGTTGTAAGAATAACAGAAACCATATTAAAGTTCTGCTTACGTTTATGATAGTAAATAACACAATACATTTATATATATGTTGCATTTCCAAATATTTTTTTTTATTTAAAATAATAAACTAACATAAACAACTAGATTGAAAGTTTCCTATATTTATATTGTAATTTTTCACTTAAATACTTTAAGTCCCTCGAACCTTACAGTATTTGCACGTGCCATAAAATTCAAATACAAAAGAACTCAAAATAAAATTGAAGACAGTTTATGTGAAACTGAATTAATAGTTCCTATTCCGAGTTTAAATCGGATCCATTTTAAATTAGAGACCCTTCTGAAACAGAATTATCAGTTCTAAACCACATCTCACGCACTCAAAATTACTCTCAACTTATTAAATCAGAAAAACAATCTTGATAACTACTTTTACAATATCAGATTTAAATTTTAAACATAACTCTTTTATAAACGATCCCATATTACTTAGGTCTATTTATAGAGAGCTCCGTGAACTGAATCAAAACTTTATTCAAAATTCAATTTATTATTACCCCACCAATGCAGCTGAGGATGTGAGGCAAAGCAGCTCCAGACGCTACAACATATTCTATCAAATTCCAGCACTTGTATTTTCTACTAGAAATCAACTGAGAAACGTTACAAAGCATTTGCGTAAGTTCCGACAGTTAAGTACCCGGAAACATTCAAACATGGTAAACTGAAAAATGTGTAGAAAATAATAACAATATCTAAAAATAGTCGGAAGTGCCAATCCTGAAACTTTCTTCTATCTCATACATATGTTAGTACTTCAGAAATAATAATTTTCGTAATTATGCATTTTAGAAACCAAAATTGGGTAGATAACAAATCTGTTATTTATTTTTTTGATTGCACTTCATTTTTTTTTTCAATAATTGTTTAGAAACCGTGGGGAGGGGGATTCGTAATGAAGTCTAATCAACGGGTATTATATAAAAAAACATGAAAAATTTTACTTATTACAAATATGCAAATTAAACCACGATTGGAAAATTAGGTTATTTAATACGATTTGTTTTGAACAGCTACCACACCCGTCCGGAAAATTGAATAAAATTTTATATTGCAACTCCACCTTCAGGCCAATTTTCTCCAAAATTTTGTACAAACTTCGGCTTATTACATTACACCTAAATATAAAAATTCGTCGAAATATATCCATAAATTCTTCGCTTAAACTGCAATAAAACAAAAAAATCACTATTACAGCGCTCCCTTCCGGGGATTCCCAATTTTAACTGAGACCTCAGCTCCATTGTCAAAAACATATCTATGAAGTTTGGTTCATTTCTATGCATAATTTCGTACACTTTTCTATGATAGAACAATGAATACACACAAAAATCGCTATCACAGTACCCCCTTCCTACGGAATATCCTTAAATTCAACTGGTACCTGCTGGCCATAGACAAAAAATTATATATGAAATTTGGTTCAATTATATGCATACCTTCATACACTTTTCGATGACACAATAATGAAAATGGAAGAAAAATCGCTATCGCAGCACTCCCTCCCGGCCGAATATTCCAAAATTCAACTGGGACCTCTTGGCGATAGCCAAAAACATATGAAATTTGTTTGAATTCTATGCATGTCATCATACACTTTTCGATGACACAATAATGAATATGGAGCAAAAATCGTTATAGCGGCACACCCATCGGGCGGAATATCTCAAAATTCAACTAGGACCTGCTGGTCATATCCAAAAAATATATATGTGTATAATTTGGTTCAGTTCTATGCATAACTTCATAAACTCTTAGATGATACAATGGGGACACACACACGGAAACAGTTACACGGACAGACAGAAATTTTGTAAAAACGGCATCTCTGATCGGCAAAACGTGTAAATCCGTTGAAAACCGGAAGTGGAAAAAATTTCTTTCACAGTACTTTCTTCTTTTATAGACAGGAGAAAGTAAAAATGTATTAACGGGATTTAAATTTAATAAAACTAATTAATAAAACTTCCAAGTCACAGTATCCACTAAAGTCAGCAATTCTGTAAAACATCATAAGTCCTTTATCGAACAGCATTCAAATGTACGCAATATCCATACTTAAAAAATGTATAGACACATACATAAAAAAATTCTGCGCCAGTTATTCAATATTTAATGTTACATAATTTTTTATGATATCTAAATAAATGTAACAATCAGTTTAAACTTATAAAGTGAAAACATTTTATTGTATTTCTGATCATATATTTATAATCAAAAACTAAAACTTTACATGTTTCTACTTTTAAATACTCAAATCTGTTTCTATAGGAAAAAATAAAACTTAAAGTAATGAAAGTGGCGAGTAATTGCAAATGGGGTGAAAATTTTAACATGAGAAACTGTGAAATCATCACTTAATTTTACTTTATTATTTACTCAGTTAAATATACCACAGAAAAATCATATTTGGGAAATCTCACTTCAAGTTTTGTCTCAAATTTATAAATTTCTTTAATATGAATGGATAATTTAGAATTTTATAATTATTGATAAAAGTACGCGTTTAATTTATTTGTTATTCAAAGCTCAACCTTTTGTGTATATATATACATATTTGCATCTTAAAGTACACTGTAAATTATTAATTAACCGAAAAATGTAAAAACAAAGTTACACTGTGATAATTAAAGGTACAAATGTTTGGTACGCTATTGATTTGCTTCCTGTTTATAATCAAAGTTTATTATTATTTATTCAGTATGAACCGGACAAAATAAGTATGCTCTTAACTAAATATTTATATTACTAACTAGCAGGCGACGCCCGCTGCGCTGGTCGGTTTCTCCAAAATAATTTTGAATCAAATGAAATATATCAGGTGAATTTAACCTTGTGTTTTAAAGTAATATCTTCGAATATCCTTACCTAGAATATCCTTCTGCATTATTGAAACGATACGAACGCCATTGTGCTTTCTAATGTGCAGTCAAAAATTTAGCTCTTAAAGACCAACTCCTTTTTCTTCATTGAGATTTACAGTATGATTTAGAAAAGAGCGATAGAACTACATGCACTACAATAAAACCATCCCTAAAAATTATCTAACTATTCAGTAGAACTTTTTTAAAAGGCTAATCTTTCGTAATTCAGTTCACCTGATTATATAACATCCACACATAACTCTTTTACTAAGCAACGTAGAACGATATACAATATATTAAAACCATCCTTGAAAAATTATCTATTTAGCAATGCAAGTCTCATTAAAATCCGTGTAGTAGAACTTTTTAATAGACCTAATCTTTCATATTAGGGTTCACCTGATTGTAGAACTTTTCCCCCATCCTCTTTAATAAAAAGCTATGTGTTGCTGACAAAAAATAGCGCCCGGTAATTTACACCAATTGTCTGTAGACCCGATAATGTAATTTATCTACTTAATTTTAATGCATATGGTAAAACTACACCTACTTCCCAATCAGAATCAGTGGTTACGGCTAGATGTAAATATGTCTGTCAATGTAGCGGTATTTTAGTTTGACCTACGAAATATTATCATAACGTTCAATATTAGCAATATTTCTGACATTATATTATTAACAGTCCTCGGAACGGTCCTTCTTTTGGCCACTAATATTTTTTTAGTTATTCTCGTGATGACTTTCGGTGGTTACTAAAACAATTGCAAGGAAATGTTAGCCGGGCGCATGTGACGAATAGCCAAATATTGTTTCCATCGCCATCATTCCTATTATATTCATTTCATTTAAAATATAAACCTTTCGCTTATTTAATTTAAAATACATACATGTAAAATACACATATTACATATATTTAAAACATACGTCTTTCACAAATGTCATTAAAAATACAAAATAATAAAAATAAGAAATAATGCTATAAACTAAAACAGTCTATTTCATTATCAAAGTATCGTTTCTAATTTACATACATTAAAATAAAATCTGCTATTGGCGAGATTTGCGCCCGGCTAAAATAAAAACACGGAAAACCTCATCGTTTCTACGACATTTGTAGGAGAAATATAAAACGAAACATTCTGTAAGGAGATGGTGATGGACATAAAAAATACAACTCCGACGCGTATATTAGTGATTTACAGCCACGTATGACGTCAAATAACTCTCAGGTATTGATTGATTTGACCCCTTTACGAATATTTCTCCATTAATCGACGATGGTTAGTCAAATAGCAAAGCTGTCGTCCGATATCTGTCATAAACGGGTTTACCTGATTATAGACTTTACTACCATTGCTCTATAACTAAACAATGTAGAACAATATATTATACACTAAAAACTATCTTTGAAAAATTTTCAAAATATCAGTGCAAGTTCCATCAAAACCCGTTTATTAGAACTTTTTGAAAAGGCTAATATTTGATAAAAGAGGTCCTCTAATTTTCAAATTTCCGCCTATAATTCTAGAACTAAGCTACGTAGAATGATATGTTTTATAATAAAATATTACCAACAAAATTATCTAGCTAACAGTGTAGGTTCCATCGAAATTAATCCGGCAGAATATTTTAAAAAGACATCTTTCACAATCGGGTTCATCTGATTATAGAATTTTCCATCATAATTCTATAACTAATCTACGTAGAACAATATGCTATATAATAAAACTTTCCCTGAAATATTATCTATCTAACAGTTTAAATTCTGTGAAAATCTAACCAGCAGAACTTGATTTATAAGCAGCAGGAGCGAAATATTATATATACAGGGTGTTCCAAAATTTGACCGACAAATTTAGAGGGGTAACAGAAGGCATCAAGAGGATGAAAACTTACTATAGAACATGGGGTTCAAACCAAGTTTAGCAGGAGAAAATCTCAAAAATTGTTATGAAGGGTGTGACGACAAAAGGGGCCAATAATAAGTAGAAAAAACATTTATATGACGTCAAGCATGATTACAGTGCATTGCAGTTCAACGTCAGAAAGGAGACGAAGACACATTTTTATAGAAACTGTTCGAAGTTATGGCCACGAAGGTCATTGCACCGACGGACGAAGGATTGCCGGACGCATTAAAACATATTCCTGTAAAAATGTTTCGTCGTCTACTTTCTGACGTTGAACTGTAATGCATTGTAATCATGTTTAAATAAATGTCAAATAAATGTTTTTCTACTTATTATTGGCCCTTTTTGATTAACTCAACGTCACACCCTTCCTAAATATTTTTGCGATTTTCTCCCACCAAACGTGGATTACGACCCTATGTCCTATGGTAAGTTTTCATCCTCTTGATGCCTTCTATCACCCCTCTTAATTTGTCTGTCGAATTTTGGAACACCCTGTATTGTAGAAGCAAATAGAAGTAGATTGCTATTAATATAATTTACATTTGAATAAAAACAAATACTCCAAAAATGCTGTCATACACTTGAAAAAACACCTTTTGACTAAAAATCAAATTGTTTGGCGACAAAAGTAAAATCACAAACAAAAGATAATTCGCCAAATATTTTTTCAATAATAATCTTCTACATTAAATAATTTTTAAGCATTATGAACATTCCCAATCATGTTTAAATAAACATTTTCGTAGTATAATATTATATCTCAACAAAACTGTTTTTTTTTTAAAATCTTTCCTTACTTTTTTTTTTAAATAAAATTAGTAAATGTTTATTCTTTTATTTTGCGAGATATATATCCGTTTCAACTCTTTCACCAACGATAATGGTCGCCAAAAAATTAGCAATAGTAACCTTTTCGGCCAAAATAACAGAACTTTCCATCACAATTCTATAAATAATCTACTTAGAACGATGTGTGATATACTAAAAACTTCCCTGAAAAATTATCTATTGAATAGTGCAAATTTCATCAAAATCCATTCAGCGGAACTTGAGTTAAAAAGGAACGGAACGAAATTTCCGTTTGTGTTTCATATATATAGTAGATTATGCATGTATCTCATTAGTTTAATAAAAATAAAACACATTAGCCCACAGTTACATCCTTTGATTCGATATATCGTGTTATTTTCGTGTACTCCGACTGAAATAAATTTTACAGTGACCACACTTTTTTAGTAACTTTATATTTTAAGTACAAATAGTGAAATAGTATACTGATAATTCTATTAACCCCTTCGCGACGAGCGTCCTTTGCAGAATTTTTAATCTTTTACCACCGGTTTTTCAAAACAGAAATTTGTGCATAATTGAATCGCAGAAATGCTACGATTTAATAAGGCAAAACTTACAATAAAAAATTAACTGGTGGGAATAATGAAGGATTCTGAGCATCTTATGCGTCACGTATACGTGTCGCACGTCCCCAACGGGTTAAGCAAATTCTAATATGTGCACTAACTATTCATTTTTAAACAAATATTAAACATTTACACGGGCGATATAATGAGTCTACTGTATTGAACATTTTGAAGGCAGCAAAACTTTTTAACTCTCCGAATTTTAAAGTTGGAAGAACCTAAAATACATACCTTTATGGATCATACGAATATATGGCATATTTTACAGTGAATGGTTCTTCCTAGTACTAATTTTCGATATAAATCATTGGAAAAATAAGCATCATTTTTCTTTCTCATTACATTTTTTTTTCCTTCAGCTGAAATTTCTAATATTTAGTTTATTACGGGTTAATATTCAATTTAATACTGCATAATATTATGTACAAATATTTTACGATATTAATTTTAATCATACTTAACATAAATTAATAAATGAATATTTTATAATTTGCATTTTGTTTTTCTTCAGCATTTGTATTATAACACCGTATAAAATATGTTCGTTTAGAAATGACAATATCGTTTATAGCAACTTTTCAGAAATAAATTTTACGGGGCATATTGAGAGGAATGCATTATAAATTTATCATTAACACAAATTTACAATGATTAAAAAAATATTTACTAACATTTTCATTTATTTTTAAATAAAAATTACATTTCATTCTATAAAATAATATGTATTTGAATATGATATTCTGTAATCAATATTAAATTTTCTTTGATAGTGAGCCTTAAGAGGACAGTTAAGCCCAAAATTTATCAAAAAATGGATTTTCTTTTTTAAATATTAAATGAAAGCCTGTTTAATTGTGAATATTTTCACACCTCATTTTTACCCATACGGCTATTATATCAAGAGATATTGTAAATTTTGTTAATATACACAGCGCAATTACCCAGAAACATCCCTTTAAATTCTTTGTTTATATTACCAGCAGACGCGTGCTCCATATGTTTGTCATTCACTGTGTTTCTGATTTGTATGCAATCTGTTAAAACTTCCTGATTTTTGTCAGACTAGTTGACCTTCGATTTTTCATCATTGGTTGGTTGGTTGATTGATTTATGACGGCCGATTATCTACACGAGGGATATAGGCTCTAGGAAAGGGTGGCCTCCGTGGGGGTCTTTCTAAGGGAGCCTAACTCGTATGTACGGCAAGGTTCAAAGAAAACTACGGAAAACTTCAAACAGTTAGTACGACGAGCGCGACTGGGGTTTGAACCCAGCACCTCCCGCCTACCAGCTTTGAGAGCAGAACCTCTCAGCCACTGATGGGGCTTCCCTCATTGGATTTTCATTTTTATCTCTTTTGAAAGACGGAAGATACAACTAAACAGTTTGTCTACAACAGCAATGATTATTTCTGATTTTCATATTTTAAAATTGTTTAGAACACATAAAAATTACTTTTTTTTGTATTTAAATAATATATTTAATATTTATGAAACATTTTATGTTTTGATTGATGTGAAAGATAGTGTTTCACATTTAATTTATTTAAATTTGCTTTCAAAAATACATTTTAAACTAAAATACGCCTTTCTCGATTATTTTCTTTCATTTACAGATATTTGTTTTTACCATCATGAAATTTTTTTATGAATGATATGTATATGAAATGTTTTATATATACTTACATTTACACAGTTAACAATGCTGTATGCGTAATATGTATAGTATTGATGTTTAAGGGGTAATTTTTCCCAAATAAAAACTTTAAAGGCTTTTTCTCCATGTTCATATTTTCTCCACTTTCATGATTTAAAAATGTTAAGGCTTTTTTTGTGTTTGAGCTGGAGATTTAAAATTTTTTGTATATGTTCCTTATTATATATGTTATAAATCTACGCATGGAATTAGCCTTCAGATTATTATTTTCTCTTTTTTTAAATAAAAGTATATGAAAATGTGTTAGATTTCATCGTTTTACACTATGTATATCAGTGAAAAAAATATATTAAATGTAACATTAGATGAATCTAAAAATCCATGCGCAGTTTTGTGTAATACATATTTGAAAATCTTAAAAAAAAATTTGGGCAAAAATATTAATATTTAAAAAAGTAGTAGGGTTTTAAAAAAATCAATTTTTTTTAAACTTTCTTAACATTTTAATTAAATATGTAGGTTTTTTTCCCAAAATGTACTTTTAGTTGAACATTGAAATGCATTGAGTTCACCATTTGAACCATATTTTTTTTAATTAAACAAATGTTGAAAAGGTAAACTGTCCCCTTAAAATTGCTGAAATGCATTATCAATTCATCTAAAAATTTTCATTTTCGATTACCACAGAAATATTAAAAAAACTAATAATAACTAACTTATAAGAATTTCAATTATATTTTCGAATAAAAAATAAATTTTATTAATTAAAGGCAACAGACAATAATTTGAAAATATAAAATATAATTATATATTAACTTGAAAAATATAAAATATTTCTGAATAGGTTGCTTTGTTAAGCTTGTATTTTAACAACTCAGTGACACTGTTGTCACATTCTCTTGTGAGTTAGTGCATGTGGACGGAAGTCAAAAGAAATTTAAGGGATTTAAGTCGCCGAACTTATGCAGGGAAATTAAACTGTTGCGAAACTAGTTGCACGATCTTATAGCGTGACTGCTTTTGGACAGATATTATGAGCACAAGGGACAACCACACCCTTTTATAAGTGCACGCAACATATTTCAGAAATGGGGCATTATACTTCAAGGTCAGTTTTATGTGAAATTAGTTCTAATTTTCTTTCATTTAAAAAGAAGCAGATTTGGGGATTTTTTTTAACTCATTTCCTACTGGTCCCTATTTGGAAATTTATTAATGTATTGAGGTTGGTAGTTCGCAAGTTAGATACTTTAAACTTTTTGTGGGTAAATGTGTTCCAGACTGTTGATTTTAGATATATTATTGTGTTGTTTGTGCGTATTTTTCATGTACGATATTGTAAAGTGATTGGAAATATTTTTGTAATACAAAATATGAAAACAGGGAATAAAATACAAAGTTGGATTGCACATGGAATATATATATAAAATGTTGTTCTTGTTGCTATTTTAGTTTCCAAGAAAGTATCACAGCACTTCAATAAATATTCGTTGTTCGACAGCTAATCGCAATGAAGCCGTTTTCATTCATTTCACTAAAATTTCGAAACTACAGAGCAAACTACAGAGCGAAACTACAAAAAAAAAATACATAAATAAAAAATGAAAACGAAATAAAAGCTACTTATTTTATATCAATTGCACGATCAAAGTATTTGAATAAAGTTAAAGTGTTTTTTTAGTGATACTCTTTCATTAAACGTTACAAAAAAGTTTGGTGACATTGTTATGCTTGTTTTAACCCTTTTTCGGCTGAGGCCAAAAGAAATATTTCAAAACATTTTCCATTTTTTTTTTCAAATACCTTATAACTACACAGCGTTTATTATTCAATATTACATTTGTGTGTAATTTGTATAATTTGAATTTTATTTTTGTTGAAATTTTAGAAATTTAAAATCACTGGTTTAAAACTTATTAAATAAATATATAGGGTGACGCAAAAGTCCTTGACACATTTTAAAAATTCATTAAAAGATCAAGCAATTGGCGTACGAGACTGTGGTTTGATGAAAACGTTTCTTATGACTGAAAATTTTGTTTAAGCAAATAAAAAAAATTAGTTCCAAAAAAGTATCATAGATGGCGCTGCTTCTGGAGAGTTATCGAATAGGTAGAATGCCTTTATACATAACAATGACGAAAGACGCAAATTCGTATGCACAGTTTTTGTCCAAACTATGGCAACCCACATCCCTGAACTTAACAATACTCGCCCTCCTGAGTTCGCCTAGACGAGAGTGAGGATGGATAGACGAGCATTATTAACATCTGGAATGTGGGTTGTCATAGTATGGACAAAAACAGTGCAAACGCATTGTGCGTCTTTCGCCATTGTTATGTATAAAGGCAGGCATACTACCTTTTCGATAACTTTCCAGAAGCAGCGCTATCTATGAGAATATTTTGGAACTATTTTTTTCTTTCCTTAAACAAAATTTCAGATCATAAGAAACATTTTCGTCCAGACCGCACTCTAGTACGCCAATTGCTTGATATTTTATCGAATTTGAAAATGTTCCAATGTATTTTGGGACATCTTGTATATACATGATTAGTAATAAATAAGTTTCTCACTTCAGAGGGCTCTTTAAGGCGTTCTATTGGTCCAAATGTGATAAAATTTTAAATACAGATAATTCAAATGATGCGCTTGACATTTATTAGTTTAAAAAATAGTACAAAAATCTGTTGACAGGTGGCATTGTAATACGCATAAAAACATTCAATATGCTTTATAATTGTTAAATAATATAAAGAAAAGTAGCATTAAAACTGCTAAATATGTCCCCCTTCACTTTAAACAATGTGCTCTAATCGCAGAACCATATTTTTCACAGCTGACCGGAGTGAGTCTGCCGACGTGCATGGCGACGGATGCTGCCCTTCAGCTCTGGCACAGAGGCTGGACTTATACGGTAGTACTGTCCTTTAGGAAATCCCACAACCAAAAGTAGCAGGGGGTGATGCACGGCCAACGAGGAGGCTATGTTGCTGTAAAATGGCGGCTGATCTCCTGTGCATCTGTGAAATGCTGTCTTAGCAATTGCTTTACACGATGATCAGTGTGCGAAAGCGCTGCATCCTGCATGATAATGATGTCCCTAAGGCATCCACGCTGTTGAAGTTGTCGGATTACAAAATCCCTCAGCATATCACGGTACCGTCCTGTGATGGAACACGTTTGGTTTCCTTTTGCAGTTATCTCTTCAAAATAATACGGTCCATGGATAAAAGTGGCCGTAAAACCACACCATGCTGTCACTTTTTCAGGATGCAAAGGTTGTTCCGTGATGGTTTTCCGTTGCCCAAATTCAACAATTGTGCGTGTTAACTTGCCTATTGAAGCAAAAGTGGGTTTGTCAGTCCACAAAATGTCCCATGACCAAGTGACGTCAACCACCATTCGAGCAAGGAACTAAAGTGCAAAAGTTTTACGAACCTCTGAGTCCCCCGTCCTTCAATAGGTGCACAGGCGTGATTTTGTAGGTATAAAAATGGAAAATCCGCCATAAGATTTTTCGTGCAGTGGAATACGGCATATCCAATTCACGGCAAACAGCTGGCACACTCACACTTCAATGCGGCGACAGACTGCTGGCTTCAACGACTGCGGTACTCATATTTTCGACGATAGAAGACAGGATTTCCTTTCGTTCTCTACCTTGAAGAATGCCAAGTTGCCCAGTTGTTTAAAATTTCTTTATCATCTTGCGTAGGGCACATGGAGTCATTGGACCTCTTCGTATATCTGCTTCATACGTCGGAATTATTTTACAGCTGGTTCTGGTAGAACAATTTTACCAGTAGCGTTTTTTCTTGCAACGTAGGTATGATATGCAGAGAAGTATCTAATGCTCGTTCAGAATCCGCCTTCTTTTTATCCAAAGAATAATGCTAATAGGCATACGCTGTAACGCAAATGACGTTTCACATTTGCAATACATGTAACTAAATACCATTTGTGTTACAGTGCCATCTATTGGCGAATTTTAATAATGATTTTTTTTATTTAACAAATGTCAAGCGCATCATTTGAATTATCTGTAGTTCAAATTTTATCTCATTTGGACCAATAGAACGCATTCTAGAGCCATCTGAAGTGGGAAACTTATTTCTTGCTAAACCTGTATATGCAGGGTTCAAGAAATACGGTCGTCAGGTCTCCATTGGCAACCAAAATATTTTAACTGGCAAATGGAAGCATCAACATTGAATGTATCATGCAGAACTGATCATCAACTGACTAACAACTCACTTACTATTTTCTAAATGCTGTCCTTTCCCCTTTTTTACCTAAGCTTTTCTTTATTAAATTTGTACTATATTTTTCTATTTGGTACAGTGGTAATGTTGACATGAATTATGTGAGAAGAACACTTTGACTGAAGTCAGTCCTGTATCTTCATTTGTTCCGTGTATGCAAGAGTAACAAGAGGGAATATATCTGCATTAGTATATATATATATATATATATATATACGGATTTCCGATGATCTCATGCAACTGCTCTAAAGCAGGTCATAAAACTATAAATATCACATGATATGCATTCTTTACGAATGTAAAGACGACCTCATTTCGTCTGTAAAGTAAAAGATAGAGTAAAATTGATAATACGTGAGAATTCCTATACCTTGATGAAAAATCATCTTTTAGAAATTGAAAACCATACACATTTCAAGCATTTGTGTATTTGTAAAGTATTTTTACTGTTGTACATTTTGATACCCATTATTAAACGGAAACATTTATATATAATTACTGAATATTGATAATAATAATTATTTTCGGAGTTTGGAAATACTGTAGTATCTCCCCAATGAAAATTACATTGTAAATCTGTAAACTTTAAAGACGATGAAAACACGATTATTGTATAGGTGAATATTTATAACTAAAGATTTTAGTGACAATTATGTGACATGAATTATGTGAGAAAACCACTTTGGCTGAAGTGACATTTACAGATACAAAGTGGGTCAAAAGTTTGTATCTATTAAGTAAGTAAGTGATGGAGATAATGGTAGATTACAGTTATTGATATTAAGTATATTTAGGCCGTGATTAGTTTGTCGATGATATTGAAAGAGTTTACGAGATTACTGGCATTAAAAGAAGCCAACAGACACAAACAATGAAAAAAACGCAATATTTAATGAAAAATTGGAATATGCTAATTGCTAGCTGTGATTGATACCTCAGTTAACGAATAAATTCATCTAAATTTATAATACTCATTTGTGGACGAACTATAGTTGAACATTAAACTCAAAGCGTTAAGCAATGGGCATTCAATTAAATGTTTTGTATTTTCTGGATCAACCTTACAACATGCATCCAATATATTCAACACAATTTGACAAATAGTTTGACATAAATTTCGGTAAGCATAAATTTGTATAAATGCTTTGGCTAATAGCTGATTATTTACCTATTTTTCAACTTTGCTTTTCTTAAAAACTCTGCTTTTACAATGCTTCAGAAACAGAAATCTATTGACGTAAGGTCAGTAAGCGACTTACTATATATCTACTACTTTTGAGTCAACATGAGTGATTTAACATGAATTATGCTTGTCTCAATTTAAAATATATTTTTAAAAGGTTTAATTGTTTTAATTTTATTTTGTTTTACAGGTGAGTTGCTGTAAGAATGCTATAGAAAAATATTGAGTCGTATTTCGTTGTTATGGATTGCACTTCGTATTTTAAAGGATAACCTAAATAAAGGTAAATTAATTTCTTTATTTAATTTGTTTTTTCTCCTTCGTCCATATGAAGAAGATAAATATTTATGATATTATTTCAACATCCATTTACTTTTAATACAAAAAAGCTACACAAACATTCCCATTTTTAAAAATAACTTTCAGAAATAATTAATGCTTCAGAAAAATATTACTTTGTTCTAGAACAGAGTTTTCAATATAAATATGAAAAGATATGATAAAGCTTATATATTGTTACAAGGAGGATTTGCTGTTTGGCAAAAAAGGGAAATTTGTATCTTTTTATGAAGTGCTTTTAACCTTTAACGGTTTAATGACACAATGCACGCAGCATGGAACTTTTACTTTTTTAGGTCGAATGTCGCGTATATTGCGGCAAATTAGCTTACTATTTTTGTCAAAGCTTATATATTTTATTGTATTTATGTTGTTGTTATACTGTAGTATGTGGATGCTATGAATCCTTGCAGTAGATTAGCGAAGTCCTTTATATTTTTGTTTTTTTGTTTTAGTTTGCAAAGCAACTTTAAAAATCCTTAGTGTCTAATTTCTCTTCGTGTAAAATTAGCTTTGGATTCAGCAGACTATGCAAACTTCTTGACCGTTAAAGGATAAAGTTAGATTTCCCCATTATAAATATACTAATTGCAACAAATATAATTTATACAATACAATATTAGAAAAATAGTAAAGCTTTCAGTGTTTAACCAATTAAATACCGGATCACTGATATTGCTGAACTTGACATTCATTTTAATCAATTTATTGTCTTTGAGGTTGTTCGGTTTTTATATGTCACAAAAGTCAGTGACTGAATTCAATCGTACTCGGGTTTTAATAAATATTCTTATATATGGACAAAGGTCAATTAACTTAACCGCGATGTTGTTAAATTAATTTAATTGATAACACATACCAAGATCAACTTCACCTGACACCAAGTACCCATACAGCAAGAAGTTGTCATTATCCGCGACCAAACAAGAAGATAGTGCTGTAACGCAGTGTTACCAGTTAGTGGGTCTTTTATTTAGATTTCACAAATTCTACAACTTAATGTGTAATGGTAACATTCATCGTTTTTAACGACAGATTAATTATCACGAATATTACTTTTTTAAAAATAGTGGTAGGAATCAAGAAATCTGATTTAAACATTCCTGCTAACTGTCAACACTTAGTTATGGTACTAAAAACTTTCCTTCTAAAAAAGCATCACTCCAGATGTTTCACTTGACGATTTTCTAATTTATCAGCGCCGTTTTTACAATTAAGCTGGACAAGCTGTAGCTTAGCGCATAATACACTTGATTAATACTAAATAAAGGAAATTTTAAGTTGAAATATTGTAGTAACAGTATTATATCGGACGCTACGATTACAATATCACACGAGATATTGAAATCGTTGCAATAATAATTCAATCTCATTTGCATCAGTGCAATTTCATATTTAAAAGTAATAAATTACGATTACCAATTGTTTATTGTTGCAAGATAATATTCACAAATATATAGTAGTCTACAAAATATTAGTAGCTTAGCAGGGTTCGTACGAATCAGGGAATTTTCCAGGAGTTTCACCTGTATTTTCTTTATAGAAAAAGAAATATTAGTTAAATTCGCGAAACTTCGCCTTCTTTTAATGAGATAATTTCTATAATAAAATACTGGTACCGAAAAATTTCATGGTCGCAAAATTCCAGGAGCCGTACGAACCCTGGCTTAGGACCTTACTTATCTTAAATTCAGTCTATCAGGTATTTTTTAAATCAATGTTTAATAACGCAGTATTTTCTGTTGTTGTGGTAGGAGACATCGTAGTCCAGTAGTTCGGGAATGATTTCGTTTGGAAAATTGTAGACAGTTTTGTAAAAAAAATTAGGAAATTTTTGACCTGTAGAATGAAGGAGAAAATAGTTAAATCGCATCTAACAGTAGTTTTAAGAGGGTTTCTTCGACAATTTTCATTCTTAACCATCTAAACGTTTTGCCCATATTTTTCCGTTTTCCAAAAACAACTTAAATCGGCTGTAGACATAAATATTTGTAATAGAATTGCACTTTAAAATGTATGTATGATACAGAGATGTAAAATGTATTTTAGAAACAAACCGTGGAAGAAAATTTCAATTAATATTAATTTTATGAGCATTTATGTGAAAATGCAGAAAAGCCCTCAGAAGCTTAGAGGGTTAAATTTCCATTATGAATTTTAGACAGGTTTCCCATGTTAGATTTCTATATGAAACCGCATATCTAACTAGGGAAGATCCCAAATACCAGATCGGGATTTTGTCGAGAGTGGTGTCATTGGAAAGCTCTTACCTTGGAGATCAAGGAAATGTATACAACTACCCATCCGGATGCAACTGGTGAAGAGTTATAGGCCCATCTATTTCTGTCATTTATTGATTTCTACAGGTCACTAGGTATGTTGTGTGATAGAAAAGACAGCTTACAGTACAGTTATATAACCTGTTGTTGTCAGTGTGAAGTTGGTCAAAATTACATATTCCCTCTAGTAAGAAACAAAAGATTGTGACCACATTTTCTCAATGCGTGCTACTTCCCCTAAACCAGGGGGCCTGAACGCGAGCCACAGGTACTGCTAAAATTCTTCATGGTTAATCGCCTTGGAAACTGCCTTATAGGCCTTGCCCATGCCCTCCTTTCCTCCCGTGGGATCAGGCGAGGAGTTAGTTCCTGATGTTCTTTAAAGCATACTCCAAGTCAGTGCAGTCCAATTAGTTGTATATGATTGGGAAAATATTGTCAAAATCTTCTGTTTCTTACTAGAAGGAACATGGAACCTTCACCAGCTTTCAACGCATACAACTTTATGCAACAACAGGTTACATAACTGGCTAATTCCATGCCTGAATGTAGTGTAAGTCACATAGCTGCAACAGTGTACGGTTCTTGGCCACCGGTTTTTTTAATTAAATTCTTCACTGTATTTAATTGTGGATATATGGGATTGAATAAGTCACATTTTTTCCTGTGCTATAATACTAGTGGTCAAACACCGCAGCCATTTACATCTCTGTGACTGACACTACACCCACGCATGGAATTAGCCAACTGCACTGTAAGTTGTCTTTTCTACCACACAGGAGTGTCTTTCCTGCATAGCTAGCGACCTGGATAAATCAATAAATGACAGAAATACATCGGCCTATAACTCTCTTCACCAGTTGCATTCGGACGGGTAGTTGTATATATTTCCTTGATCCCCATGGTAAGAGATTTCCAACGACACCACTCTCGACAAAATCCCGATCTGGCAGTTGGGGACCTTCCCTAGTATGAGGTATAAGTCATGATAGAGAGAATGAAAGATTTATATACGATTAATGTTTTGTTGCGAATAGAGAAAGCAGGATTTGTAAAGAGAGTTTCAAACGATTTAAAATCTCCGGTGAGCTTATTTCTTATGTTAAAATTGCGTTTTTTGAAATTGTCCTTTATTTAGAATAACCCTCAGATAATGCTAACTTTTTGACAGAATTTTTTCATCTAACACATGTTTCTTTGTAATAATTCTGGTTGAAGTATGATTTGTTTTCCAAAATAACTCCCTTAAATGTTATGTGTACTTAATATAAATTTTATTTCTGTGTTTAAAACGAGAAAATAAGGAATAATCAAATAACTGTATTTAGTGTAATTCCCTTTGCCTCTAGATAAAATAATATACATTCTAGACAAGTTATGTATCTCTGACGAGAATCGAAAACAAAATATCACTTACCATATTCTTTATATATGTAAATCGCCTTAAGAGCATACACTAGTCAGGATACGACATTCGCAAACTAGCAAACTAATGTTAAACCAATAGAAGTATTTTTTACAAATTTTACATTGTATTTATTATTTTAAATTATTATCTTTTCATGGGATATTTTTGCATGAGAGTCGAAGTCTAATGTTATAGTTTTGTACTTTTTTTTTTTTTAAATTTTAGTTGCTGTTTCATTTTAAGGACTTTCAATAGTTTTTGAATATCGTATGCTGACTAGTGTAGACTCTAAGCCTTGAATACAATTTTAAACGCAGGTTGCTTTAATTTTGTTTCAATTGCAAACGTAAGGCAATATAACTAAACGTGTCTTTGACAAAGTTATTATTAATTTATTTTTCGTTATTGACACCGAATAGGGAAAATCCGTAATATTTCAAAATATCAAAATATATCTGTAGAAATGTTCTAAAATGTATGTACGAAAAAACATAAAAAACAGAAATACGACTAAAGAACCATATGTAAAATACTGTTTATGCCTTATTTATAATTTAAAGACAAAACGAATTAATGAACCATGTTATTTAAAAGTGAAAATTATTATATAAATATAAACCTCACGATCAAAGTACTGTCAATATCAATTTAATATATATTTCATTTTAAATTTTGTAGCAGTCTTTTTCCTACAGATTTCTTCACTAAGTACCGGTAAAGCAACAAGCCAATGTATCGTGATACTTCGATGTCTAAAACACGTTTGCCGCTGGCTCCTTATTAATTCATGTGATGGAACAAATGTTTAAGAAACTTTCTTTATCCTGGGAAGAACTATTTCTCATGCGTCGGAAAAATGTGCCTGTTGAAAGATATTGCGTGAGCAATAATAGGTTATAAATGGGACTTAATCCCACCACTTTCTGAGAAAATATCTCCTTCAGAGTTGGAAGTTTGCGAATTTTAAGTAATATGAATGATCATAGAAATATATATGGGGTATGCAGTGAATTATTTATATGAGTGATTTAGGTATACTTTGTATTTAAAAACTCGGCTTTATTTTTTTTTTAAGAATAAATTTGTCGTAAGCTTAGTTTGCGATACATTATCATGCATTTATGACATGTAGAAAGGATGTATATTTCCTTATCTATTACGACAATATTAATTTTGTAGAATTATTTATCCTAGATTACTAGTCGTATCAACCATGGTTTATAAACTTTACTTACTATTACCACGTGTTAGGGAAATGACATGGATATATTTAGAAGTTCCTTCTTTTTAAATAATTTGTATATGAAAAGATGACTTCATGAAGAGTGGCGTGGAATGAGGCATTCGCCTGACTTTTTCTTATTGTTCGAACCCTATATTTATAAATAGTATATTATGATGTATCATGTTGCGAAGGATCATGATGCTCCAAAGAGCACAGCTCTATTTATTTTTGTACGAACCACAACATTCTGATAGAACAGCCAGTCGATCAGACGTCATAAATAGTCATAAGTGTCACAGTCACAATTGACACTGAGATGTGTCTTCTGTATTTCGTCACGAGACTTTCAAGTGACCGTTACATACAGTTTTTAATGTAAGATAATTATGACTGTTCTTTAATCATTTGCAACTCGTTACAAATTGAAACATTTAGATGCCACAATGTCTTAGTTACGATTTATCTTCCACGTCCTTTGACGACAATAAGAGTTGTATTTCATCACTGTGCGTTTTCATTTTGATAGTATTTTGGTCAAGCTATTATAAGGTAATTTACAAATGATCTTAAACTATCATTGTATAATACACAGATTCATTTGTAAGACAGAAACTTCCTATGTAACAATTACATTTTGCTGTACATTTTCGCCAGTGATGAGCAAACACCTATTCATCATATTTGTAAAAGTCATTAAAAGCCCATTTAATGCGCTTTTTTTCAGCTATAGTCTATGATGATGCTGTGAACTCAGGCAATTCATCTTTCCTCACTCATTTCCCTGGTCGTTATTCGTCGATCCATTTACCGGTCATTATTCACCGACGGATAATCGCACCTCATTT
The DNA here is from genome assembly GCA_963931845.1 of Maratus michaelseni. Classification (NCBI taxonomy): domain Eukaryota; kingdom Metazoa; phylum Arthropoda; class Arachnida; order Araneae; family Salticidae; genus Maratus; species Maratus michaelseni. The sequence goes on along the minus strand of OZ007594.1, from coordinate 281,849,448 downwards.
TTTAGTGCCGTAGTTGCAGAAAATCGACCAGAGCATAGCCTATGTATTACATCATGTTCATCAATGCTGAAACGTGCTAGTAACCTGCATTTAGAATTTTACAAACGTATTTTTTAATCGCTTGCTGACTTTTATGGTGCATTGAATACAGCTTTTGTTCATCACTGGCGAACGCGTAGAGAAAGGTTTATTATTACATACTATCCTCAACTAGATTTCGATACAATAACAATTTTAAGTTTATTTACGAAACATACTACGATATATTATATATCATAATTATTTATTTTCTAACCTAATATTTCACAATTAATTTCCTGTATTATTTACCAACCAATCAAAATTTTCTTTTTGCATTAAATATGTACAGCTTTATATTTTGTCCGGAACGATAACTAAAACGAAAATAAATGCACCTTATTAGAATAATTCCTCCGAAAAAATATCATTGTCGTATAATTTAACAGATAAGCGCAATAAATAAAGTAAATCATACATCGCATTTGTTTCCGATTCATGAATAAATAAAGCGTTCCTTACATTATGTCATATCCAATATACGTATATTTCGTGACAGTTGGGTGGTGCCTAGTACAGACTTCATTAGAGACTAATAATGGAATGTTAGCGGCTTCAGGGTGTGTGTAATGCAAAGAATATTTGTAGACAGATGCAGTTGCTGTCAGAAGTTATTTTTTTTTTGTAAGAGTAATGATTTTGAACGCATGAATTTCTGAAACGCAAGAAAAACTATTTAAAGTAGAATGAATTTTTAGGGATAGAAAGTTTTGTTTTATATACTTTTTCCATCTCATTAAAGCAGTGCGTTTGTTTAGTTTTGTGAATTATTCTCTTATTTTTATTTGATTTTTTTCTATGAAGTCTGTCCAATAGTGATATATTAATTGTAGAAAAGAATGGATTCACTCTTCTTAATACAAAATTGGGCGATTAATCTTATTGGATACATTGAAAATGAGTTTAATCGCATTGAGTGCCGAACGGTGTATCCCATTCAATATTGCATGGAACTTTAAGTTTCTTTAACCCTTAATTGCATAGTGATGTAAATTTCCATCACTTTTTATTTAACTTTTAGTAAATAAATCAACTTCTTCGCCACCACTATATTTATATAGAAATATTAATGCAGTAAATTTCCCGTGAACCATGTTGCTGAACAAAGTTAAAAATCTATCTTAAAATTTCTGGTGTCTATTATTTAATATATGTATAAAAAAACACAATTGTAAAAGAAAAACTCATGCAAAGAAGGGTTAAGACATCATTTGCGGTTTAACACGAAACCGTAAATTGTTGCGGTTCCCTATCAACTGCTATAACTAAGCTCGAAAATCAGCATAATTTCACTTCCTTCCTTTGCTCTCGTTTTCTACAGTTTGTGCAAAAGACTTGTGCAATTTCAAAGCTGCTTTTTATACTGAATACAACTGCTAATTTTAAAACACATTAGACTCATAATTTCAATCTCAATTAAACATAAAGACACAAATGCGCATTTGATTAGAAAAACAAAACAAAAAATGTATATCGTGTGTATTGAGCACCATGCTATTTAAATAGCAGAAAATCGGGGAATTTGAAAAATAAAATCCCTGATGTAGAAATCGGACTAGCAATTTTATTTCTCAAACCTAACTTACTATTCTCTTCTCTATCTAATCAATTCTTTCGCTTATCCCACCCTGTTATTAATGTACAATAAAATTAAGGTTTCTGCAATATGCATTTTTTTCTCGCTTTAGAAAAGCTGCTTTAAGATATTCGTCGACACCGAAAATCGATACCGTATATTTGGTCATAAAACACAAACTACGAGAGTAGTTTGATAAGTTCTCTGCCTGACACAGAGATGGAACAAGTATGACCAAATGACAATAATGTTTGTAATTGATGTATGATCCTTTAGATGAGATGCTGCTGAGTTTCAAACGCGTGAGTTTTTTTTTTACATTTTCTAAAAATGGAAAAAATTCAAGTTCGAGCTGTCATAAAATATTTTGTAAAAAAAGGTTTAACCCCAACGGACATACAAAAAGAGTTAATTCCACCTTAGAGGATTCATTTCCTTCGTATTCGACGATAAAATGTAGGCTGCGGAATTTAAACATGGTAGGAAATCCATTCACGATGATGAACGCTTAGGATGCATAAAAACCGTTACGACCGACGAAATCGTCTCGAAAATTCACAATGCCGTATTGGATGATCACCGATTGAAGTTACGACAACTTTCTGACGTTTCAAACATCTCGATAGACCGTGTCCACTACATTTTACATGATGTTTTGTGTATGAAAAAGCTTTCCGCTCGATGCGTGCCGCATTTGTTGAACTTCGACCAGAAACGCCAAGGAATGAACATTTCTTAAAAGTGTTGTGAAATGTATTATGTTGCAAGTTGAAATATAAAATGATATATAGTCAAAAATGTTTTATTTTCTTTATCAGGCTTTCTTTGTCAACTTTTCGAACCACTCTCGTACAGGTCTGCACTAAAGAATTCGCACACAAGATTGTGTCTTAAATGTATTGAGTTACAAGGGGACGACATTGAAAAATAATATGAAATTATGTAAAAAATCTTGTGCTTTCACTGTCAGGCCGATAACTTATCAAACCACCCTCGAACATCACTAAAAGAGTGCAAATATTTCATTTATTTTACTTTTACTTTTTTTATAATTTCTTTATTTAATTTAGTCTATAATTACGCAATTATTTCACGAAAGCAACGTGGTATATTCATTGACTTAGTAAAAGTTTTCGAGGTTTCACAGAGTTGTCAGGAACATTCCATTGTGCGCATTGTAGACGAATAAATGTGCTATTTTTCCTTTTTAATTTGTGGAGCAAATAATTTTAAGTAAAACAATCGACTAACTTTTGTTATTAAAACAATTCATATTCAAATGTACTCAAATTCGAAATTGAAACAATTTATATTTCACTTCCTGCTTTCTTAGAATTTTGAATACTGACCATTATTTTGTAGTTCTTTCAAAGCTATATAAATTACTGTGTGAAATGTATAATAAAGCTGAAAACAGATCTTTATCCGGAAATGAAGTTTTCGAACAAAAGATGGAACATGAAGTACAGCTGAAGTATTTCCTTCGCATCCACGTGTATTAACCACCTTTAGTTTCATATCCTGGTGTTACCATGGTAACTATTTCTCTCCCAGTCTTTACAACATCTTCGAGTTTAGTTGTGTGGTTCAATGAATAACATTTGGGATTTTGTTTCTCCTTGAATAGGAGTATTTTTTTCATATTCTAAACAGTAAAAAAGCTAATTTTGAAGATTTTTAATATGAAACTTTAAACAGATAGTTAATTTAAAAATTCTAGTGAATGCATATATTTCTGTATGTAAATTACTTGCATCTAAACTATTTCACAATCGTATTTCTTCGCACAGAATTTCGGCTAAATGTACACACACACACACACACACACACACACACACACACATATATATATATATATATATATATATATTACAATTACCTGACAACATCGATACTCATCATTAGTCATCATACTCATCGATTACTCATCATTACAATTACCTGACAACATCGATATTGACTACTTCATAACTTTAAATAATTTTTTACTTTTTCATAAGTATATCTTCCAAAATAATGCTATTTTTATTCAGACACAAGGAATTCCACAAGGCTCAGATAGTTCCAGTATGCTTTCAGATTTATATCTTTATTTCTACGAAAGAAAGTATATTAATTGTAATATTTTGCTCTATAGATTTATAGATGACATAATTATATTTTCCCTTAATGATAATAATTCTATTTATCTTCCTGTAGCATATCCTTCCAATCTTGAACTTAGTACTACTTATTTAAATAATTCTACTATTAATTTTATGGACATTAATACCTCTATTCTTTCTAATCATACTTTAACATTCAATAGTTATGATAAACTTAATGATTTCTCCTTCAATTTTATTAATTTTATTAACTTTCATTCATGTCTACATATTTCAGTTTACAGAAATATTCTTCTAAACCACTGCAATCGTACTAAACATTTATGCTCCTCACATTTCATTAGGCCTAATTTATAACAATTAAAACATACAGCTTTGTCTTATAATTATCCCCTTGCTTTTCTTTCTTCTTGGATTAAACATTAAAACATTAATCTAATTTTACAAGTACGGGCACTAAATATGTATAAAAGTTATAAAATTGAAAACAATATTACGGAGAGAGGGCGTGAACTGCTGAAAAAGTATTAAAACTTATTTTTAAAAAAATACCAAAAAAAAATCACAAAATAACCAAATTCCCACCAAAAACATTATAAAATCAAATTGCTATTTATGGGGAATGAGGCAGGCCTGCTAAAAAAATACAAAATTATTATTATTATTATTTTAAATCGGGTTTTATGCATACAACAAAATAATTTACACAACATAAAAAATACAGTCTTCATTTTACTTACACACAGTCTCCTCATACATGGCTAATTATTGTACTACTATCTTCCCATTTCATTTTCATAATATTTAAATTAGTTTTCATCACATTCTAAATTTCATTTACATTAATTACTACTTTTATTAAAAATTTATTTATTTTTCATTCCATCTTCGCCTCTTTCATAATATATGGCAGCACCAGATTTATCATTTAACTATTCTGTAATTTCAGTTATTCCTTTTATTTTTATTATTCTTTTTATTATTCCTTTCCTTTCATTTTGGGTTCTCTGGTGATATGAAAAGTTACAGTATTTGTAATATACTTTTAATCCAGTTACATCTTCCCCTATATTAGTTTTTTGGTGACTTTCGTATATTGCTTTATGATCTAATTTCTATTTCTATTGAATATTAATTTATTAGTTTATTAATTTTGTTATTTGAACTGTAGTAGGTTTTTATTTTTATTTTGTTTCTTATGTATGTTATTAGAAGTTTAATATTGTCGATTTTAGGCATAACGCTGACAATATTTGATAAAATAAAATACATTTACTATGAATATTCTTATGACGCTCCTCTGAAGTTTCTATAAGATATACATACTTTTCCAGTTTTGATTTTTCGTTTTATTAAATTTAATTCCTGCTGTATCCTCTGCATTGCTTTTTATAATATCTCATTCTTTATTTTTCACATGTGTTTTCATTTATATATATTATATATATATATATATATATATATATATATATATATATATATATATATATATATATATCACATTGCAGCAACAACTACCCAGCGCAGACCACTGGTGTTTTTTTTTGTGGTGTAGTAATCTCGCGTCTTCTATCGTGCACGATGGTGGTTGCATGTCGATAGCTGTGGGAGTGTGGGAGATATGCCAGTTGAAAGTGGTCGACGTAGGGCATTTTCATATTTCGACCAAAATGTTCTAAAAAATGTTTGGAATCTTCTTCAACTGGAATTTGTTCATTCAACTTAACATGAACTACCGTATATACTCGCGTATAAGAAGAGGAATTTCTGACAATATTCGGCAAGCAAATTGGGGGGTGGGGGGTGGTGGGGTCGACTTATACGCGAGTCAATTAAAACAAACAAAAAAAACTTCAAATACTGCCAAAATTCTGGCTTTTTATGTGTAATAATCTTACTTATAATAAAATCCAAAGGCAAGAAAGTGTCTGTAACGGCTCCGGGCTCGACCACTCTGATCTGCGAATCGACCATAGTTAAACGCCATGTTCGGCTTAATGAAAAAGCTATGCTTCATCCGCTTCTGCTGTTAAAATATTTGTAAAAGCATATTAGAGCTTTTAAATATTTTAATTTTGTTTAAAACCTTCAAAAACTATTTCATATAAAACACGTATATCAACATTTCTGTATATATTTTTTTCTGTCAGCTCTTTTCTTTTCAGAAATAGCGGTGAATTCTTTCGTACGGAGGATTTGAGTGATCAATCCAGTACATTGGCGCCATCTACTGGCGTATTTTGAAATTTTGCTTCCATTTTAAATAAAGTACAGAACCTATTATGCGAAATCCTCTGGACCAAAGGCTTTCCGAGTTTTGACGAAATTCGCGTTTTTTTTTCCCGATCTTTTAACCAAATTTGTGTGTTTTTTTTGTGATCCTTTGAAGAAATTTTACATTTTTTTGGAGTCCTTGGAAGAAATTTGCGTTTTCTTCGCAAGCCTTTGTCAGAAATCGCGTTAACAAAATTAGCGTTTTTTTTTTCAATCCTTTGACAAAATTCATGTCTACGTTTTCTTCGAACGATAGACATAATTGTTTTTTTCGGCGACGATCGCTCAAAATTCGAGATTTTGTTATGTTCGAATCTTTGGACTGAAGACTAAAATTTTCGAAACCGAATGCCTTACATTTTTAGGAAAATTCGAAACAGAATCGCCTTGATGAAATAAATATATAACTATTTTTTGTTTCGAACGAATCGTAATATAAATTAATTTTAAACTAAAGTTTGAGAGAAAAATGATTTGTTTTTAATTTCGGGAAGAAGGTGGGGGGTGTTCACCCGCTACCAAAGTAACAATATTTTAGTGATTACACACTGAAACACAATGGACTGAAAAAAAATAGAAATCGGTAAAATTTTCGAAAAATTTCAAAAATTCTAAAATTTTAGTAAAAATATACAAATTTAGAAAATTTTCGAAATTTTTTTGCTGACTTCGGGGTTTTCCGGATAAGTGGTCATATACTGTAAAAGGATTCTTTCTTATAAAACGTAATTAAAATATAAGGAATACATAGTACAACGTAATTTGCATTTAATTTTGCATATGTAATCAAACAATGAGTTATGTGGTGAGTCAATCGGCTTAAAAACTTATTGATAACACTTTTTTACAAAAACTTTCGCACATGGATTATTTGTTAATATTTAATTTGAATGTTTTGTCCAATCTTTGAACTACTTCCGAAATTTAATACTGAGTAATATATATATATATATATATATATATATATATATATCATTTTTATTTGTAGAAATGTACTTTTTTACAGTACAAACCTTTCAATAATAAAGTCTTCATGCTGTTTGTTTGTATGAAGTCTTATGAAAAAGAAACGCAGATCAACAATCTGTCATTTTTGACGGGGTTATATACTAGTAATAAAATAATATTTAACATATACAAATAATAATAATTTATCATAAAAAAATATTTCATTAATTTGCTTTTGTTTACTTTACCTTTTTTTCGCTTTGTCGAATCTGTCCTACCATATGTAATGCGTCTAGAAAAAATCTTGGGCTTGATTTTATGCAAAATTGAAGTAAAAACTTAGGAGGTTGACTTGTACGCGGGTTTTTGATTTTTTGCAGAATTTGCATTTAAAAGTTCGGGGGTCGACTTCTACGCGATTATATACGGTATTTAAGATATAGATAAAGTGAAGTAAGATGATTTCACGCCTCCTAGCGGTGGAAATTAAAATTAAACAATATCGCAGCTGCCTGCTATACAATACTGTAGGCAGTGGAGACGAGTGCCGGAGTTTCTTTTGGAAAGATGTTTGTTTAGAACAGAATTCGCGCCGAAAATGACTATTTTTATCGAAACCGCAGAAAGAACTTACTGATTTCTGGGTAATGCCGGACGTATCACCTGGTTTATTTTATAAATAAATTTGTGATTCTAATTAAAATATATCTATTTCGTACCGGTCAGGTTGTCCGTATATGGCCGTTCTAGTATTAAATATAGTTTATCATTGTTATTATGGCTTTCCATATTGTTCAAATGTCTATTAGAATATATTTTAATATCGTTAAATTAATTACCCTATTTTTGTGAGACATATAGTATAGGGACACCAGGGATGGGAAACTTTTTCACAACTGCTTGCCAAAGTTTTGTCCAAAATAAAAATATATTATCGTAACTTGCCAATAAGCAAAAATTTTAGTGAATCAAATTATAACGAATCAAAATTACTTAAAAATCTATTTATAGGATAAAAACATTTCTGGGTAACATTTGGTGTTATACCTTGGAAAGAAATTTAAAAAATGCTATTCTCCTTGTTGCATCTTAGAGGCCAAATAATTGATATTACCTTTGTACATATTTATTTTTAAGCGAATGCAGCTGGAATTGGAATCGTCTGACAAGGAGTTTCTGAGTTTTTCATATTATTGATTTCTAAAAACAATGACTTGCAGATAAAAAAATTGACAGAATGGCAAGCACCAGCTTCTTTAAACAGTTCTTCGTGTCTTGGATTGAATTCTACGTTTGTCATAATTTTAACATCGGTATCTTTGCTTATAATACTTTATAATGTTCTCTTTTAAATAATCTCCTATAACATTCTCCTAAACTGAAAATTTTTTGTGCCAATATTGAGCTATATTGGGATTTATTAAATTGAATTCCGTTTCCTCAATCTGTTTGACAACAACCAATAGAATCAATCGAATTCAAATAAACTCAGCCAGTCAAAATTCATGCATTTTGTGAAATTTCACTATATTTTGATTTTGAACCTAAATCTATGCTGCTCCGAAAATATTCTGCCACGTGCCACCTATGACACCCGTGCCATAGGCTCGCCCTTCCTGGTATACACCATACTGCCATTCCATTTCTAACCTTTATTAGTACTTATTATTTTAGTACATGTATATTACAAATTCCTCTCATTGCTTTATTCTCATACAATTGTTGCCGTGTTAAGTATCACGATATTAAATACTGTATCCTTGAATGCGCGATGTCCAGTTCGAATGCCGTATGTTTTTACTTACCCATCATACGTAATAGGTTAAGTCTTGTAATCGTTTTGAAATCGAAAAAAAAATTGACGGATAAAATTTTTCAGATTCCGAAAAACATATTTTTAGAAAAAAAATTTTGCCATCCGTCTATCTGTGTGTGTGTGTGTCTGTAAACGCTCTATCTCTCGAACATATTGAGATAGAGACTTGGAATTTGGTATGTACTTAGTATGTAATACTGGGAAGAATCATATTGAATTTCAGTAAACTCGATTATCCGGAACTATTTCTTTTCGTACTCTTGAAATATTCGTTCGGATAAAAGGTATATAAGCATTTTCGAAATTGTTTTTTTAGAAGGGAATATAAAAGAAAATAAAAAAACATAAATTTTGCATTAAGAATGAAGTTGATCGGATAATTAGTTGTAGAGATATTTGTAATCACATTTTCCACACTCTTCGATTTTTCATGACCCTGTATTTCATTCAAATTTCAATTCAAAGATATATTTTAATTAGTAACCTTATCTTTTTTACAGACCTATAGAGTGACGTGATGCTCTTTTCGTACACCTGCATTGATGGATTCGAGCATCACGTGACTTCCGTGGTCTGTAAAAAAAGATACGCGTGAAGCACCACGGTAGCCTTTCTTTTTCGTTAGCCTCGATTTAAAGTTTATGACGTCATCAAGCCAGGGTTTTATTCGAATTGCAATGCATTTTATAAATAGTTTACACATGCTTTATTTTCATATTTTATATTATGCATATTCATGATGGGTAAGTATTACGGTGGCCCTCAACGACTAGTTTTAGAATGCCTTAAAGGATTCGAGTGTTTTAAAATCTTATTCACCTAAAATATATAATTTTTTCTTTCTGCATTTTTTCTCAATCGTAAAATAAATGCTCTTCATTGTTAGCTGCTACCTAATGCAGCAAGTAACGTTATACAACAGAACAACTTACCATAAATTATAGTCATTTGCTATGTTAAAATAGCTATGTTTTCACGTAAAAGATGTCAGCATAACGTATCTGCGTGAGAACAAATACAAACACGCAGATGATTTTCGGTTCACGGAAGTAAATTCCTCAGTAAACTAATAAACGTAATATATCCGATTCATTATGTTAAGGTGATATATTTAATCAAGGGTAAAAAATCAGATTCAATTTTACGTATTACTACATTAAATACTGTATCTTTGAATGTGCGATGTCCAGTTCGAATTCATTATGTTTTTTTTTTTTATTATTATTATGCGTTTTAGAAGTCATATGTTTTAAAATCTTATTAGCTTAGAAAAAGTAAATTTAGTTTTCTTCATTTTATCTCAATTCTAAAATAAATGTGCTTCAATCTTAGTTGCTACGTGATGCATCAAGAAACTTTATACAACAAAACAATTGACGATAGAATATGAATTTTTCGTCGTTTTAATAACAGTAAATATTTAACAGCAAATTTTCAGCCACAGATAACAAATAGACTGCTAATAAATTTATTGGGAAAATGTTGTTTAGAATAAGAATCCCATTTGTATCAAGTGATTTTACGGAAAGGTTTTAACAATATGAAAGTTAATTTTCCGATAAAAACTGTTTTCTATTACACTCTGAATTTATTTCCTTAGTTTAAAGGTTCACTTATATACATATATATATTTTAATTAAATTTATCTTTCTTAGTAGCTAGGATTTTAAAAACCTTTATTTAATTATTATCGTACGTTTGATAAATTCATTTTGTATCTTCAAACATTTTTCCTGCCATTCAATGTTAAGTAAATTAATTAATTAGTAATTAATTATTAAGTAAATATTTTAAATAATCCTACTTTCAAACTGCGCATAACTTTTGTAAACCTAGTTCAGATAAAACACTATTAAAATATTTTAAAATACTTGTCAACATAAAAAGGAATTCGTTGCACATAGTTATCAAACTTATGTCTTTTTTTTTTCTTTTTTCACTCTATCTTAAACCAGCTTGACTGCTCTTCAATCTCAGTTGCTGTGTAATGCTGCACGTAATTTTACACGACGGAGCAGTCGACGATAGATTATGTTCATCAGTAAAAAATTACTATGTTTTCACGTAAAGGATGTCAGCGGAATGTAAGTGCGTGAGAACGAATACAAACACGCAAATGAGCCTCGCTACACGGAAATGAATTCATCCGGTAAAATCACAAACGTAGAACGAATATATTTGATTCACCAAGAAAAAGGGAAATATTTAATCACATGTCTCGTGTTGACCACATGTAAAAAAGTAAATCGTCTGTGTGCTTAATTAGTACAGAAAATATTATAACAAATTATTCAACTTTTGTGTTTAAATTTCGGTTTCTAAACTCCTATCTATGACTAAAAGCGTGCGAATATTGTTATTGAAAGCAGTTCAAAGGTGTTTTAAAGTGCATATATTTAGAATTTTTTTATTTTATTTTATTTTACTTTGTTATGGTGTCATTATACAATGCATTAGTTTATTTTTTAAACTGTATATAAAACAGTGTTATTCTGATTGCATAATTCGTCATTCCTTTCAATATTACAGTAACATCTATTACACATACAGACTAAATAAAGTAAAATTTTTACAAAGTGTCATTTTTTACATAGAAAAACTATTGCTAAAGAGATTTAAGCACTTCCTTAAAACAGACTCATGTTGTCTAATACCGACTAAATCTAAGCTTTCTAATATAAATAAAAAATATTCAATAAACTCAATGAATTTATCATTGTGGTTTGGTTACAACAGAAAAAACTTAAAATTTTAGTTTTCTGTATTATTTTTGCACACTGTAAGTTACACATTCTTGCTTAAAGAAAGAGAAAATGCGATGTGAAATGTCTTCTTTAAATATGTTGGTGGTTGAGAGAAACAGAGACAAAATTGCTAGGAATCTGATTTAGTTAAGTGAAATATTTTAGATTAATATTCCAACTCATGCAGTGAATATGTTAGAATTGAATAGAACATCGTTCATTTAGCACCCATACACATTCATTTTACGAAAAAAAAACATGCATTATGCTGTACATAAGATTTCTGTATGAATTAATAATAAATATATTCATGTTGAAAGATAATTAGAATACGTATAAATATAAATATACCGAACGTATTTAATGGGTATGAATGAAATGTGCAAAACAGATACTACTTGGTGAAATACACTACATATTAAAATATAAAATTCATAAATAAAACGGTTATTAATAGCGGTTTTACGTCGCCAAAGTAATCTTAGGACTTTCATATACAGATCTTCCACAGTAATTTTGACCATCTTGTATTGATTACAAAATTGGTTTATACTGTTTTGACAATATAAAAGTCTGACGGAACATTGAATTGCCTTGCACATATATGCAACACAATTAGAAATCTCCAATGTATATCTTCCAAATGTCTCTTCTGCATGCGATTTCTATTCTGACTATCTTGAACTGATCAAAACACTCACGGTTTAAAATGGGAAACAACGAAATAATTAACATAGTATTTAAGATTTTTACTGCTTATTTAAATTCTAGTCGATTAAAAAGAAAAAAACTAACAAAAGACGACTCTACCATTACTTGATAAAATATAAAATGAAATTTACAAATAAGATCTGATTTACTGATTTCCTTTTATTCAAATCATTTTAATTTTTAAAAGTATTCTTCATCAATATCTTTGATGAAAAAAAAGCTTTATTTGTCAATTATATCCGAACTTAAGTATCTTTCACTATTTTCCTGAATGCAGTCGAGAAAGTAGTGGGGAGCCTACCTTCTACAATTGTGGAGGGTTTGATCTTTCAAAGAGCTCTTTTCAGTAGACCAAAGGCACAATAATCCATAGTTAAAACGTCAGTTGACTTCACAGGTATATGATGAAAAGGTCTAATATGAATAACCTATAAATAATACATATTATACATATTATATAATACATATAATAAATAATACCTGCGCGAGTTTTCATTATTTCAAGGAATGCATGGATACTTTTCAAAGTATGTTTGGTGGCTTTGCCTTGATGCAGTTTCACTCCGTGAAAGTCGTCGAGTTAAAGAAATGGAATTTCTTCTGTAAATGTAGGATGTAACACATTCTCCTAAGAATATTATGAGTTGATTAAAACAAAAACAAAATTCAATATTTTTACTTTCGTCTATATTTACAAGAAGAAAGTGTTGCTTTCGTGAAAATTTCGACTTCCGGGTTTTGACGGATACGTTTTAGAAGGTCCTGAAAACGATTTGACTGTTTTTAGGAAATATCTGATTCTCTCTGTGTGTGTGTGTGTGTGTCTGTATGTGATACGAATTTTGTGGGCACACTATCTCAAGAACTAATGCACGGAATTTCTCAACGGGTGGCACTGCTATACTGCATTTTTCACGATTTACGCACTAGTTCTATCTCAAGAACTAATACACAGAATTTCATTAAACTTCAGATCATGTTAGACCTTGCAATAGATTGTTGGTGATAAGATTTTGGTGTAAATTGCCCAACATGTGTCGCTGATATGCAGCATTTTTCAGAGTTTACACGATTTTAACGATAGTCATATCTCAAAAACTAATGCACGGAATTTCATCAAACTTCATATTAGACCTCAACATAAATTGGTGCTGATTAGGTTTTCATATAAATCATATAACAGGTGGCGCTGCTATGCTACATTTTTGGATTCTAAAATTTAAATAAAATTTGGATTCTAATTTTTAAAAATACACCTTTTTAAGTATTAATATATATGAGACAAAAGAAAGATTAGTTATTAGAAGAAGAATTATTAACTATTAAAGAATTATTATTATTTAAATATTAAATATAAAAGTATTAAAAATTATAAAAAAAATTCTCATATTTTCAAGAATAATTATGATCTTAGCTTTACCATATGCTAGACTATCTCCTAACAATTCCATGCACAAAATAAAACAATTGTTAAAAAAAATGTGACATAACTCTTCTACCCGTTTCTTAAATTTTTTAAAGAATACATTTATTTAAACACCTTTCAGAGAGAAGACATCACAAGAATTCGTTTATCAACTGGAAATTTTATTTAATATATTATTGCATATTACTGTTCAGCTTTATTTGATTCCTTAGTAAAATTTCTCGTTCAAAACGTATTTGAACAAGCAAAAGAACTACTAATCCGTAACGTCTTGAATAAAATGAAAAGACTATTCGTGTTTGATAATAATGAAAATCTAAATATATGCATAAAATTATCAACATAAAATTGGAAAAATCTGTAGACTATTGGATTTTCAAGTAACTGTACACATTTTTTATTGCTTATTTTTATCGTAGAAAATTGCAATCATGTACAAAATTGAAAGACTTTTATCTTATTATACTAACGAGACCTGCATAAAGTGAGCATTCTTGGGATGAGAAAGGCAAAGGGAAATCTTTCGGAAAGCGCGCGATAACAAGAAGCGGTTGGTTGTTTAAGGGAATGATGATGAAAAGTATGTTGGGAATAATAAAATGTGTAGATAATTATTCTTTCAGTAGAAAGGGCACAAAGGTGAAATATGCTAACTAGGTATAGTGGACTAAGCTCTTTATTCATATAAAGCACGATTTTTAATATTTTTCGAAAAACTAGGAACGTTCTAGTAACACTTTCCAACAAAGTTTTAAAAAGTTTATGAATTCGGTTTGTATATATGTCTGTGCTTTGTCCGTCTGTCTGTCTGCGAGTACTCTAACTCACGTAAATATACTCAGATTACCATGCAATTGATATATGTTATTGAGATTTACCATGGCATGTTAGATATTGAAAATTAATTGTGTAACATTTACAGTTCATTTACAAGGGCACTCAAAAGAAATTCTGTTACATTACGGCCTATGGGGAAAAATCGTTTGTGCTGTATTTTAATGATGTTACTACTATATTTCAAAGATAGCGAAATTGATATATATCACTAAGGTGCACTACAAAGTGCTTATTATAGAGTAGGTTGTGCATAGCATTCATTGTTCATTTACAGAGACACACAAAAGAATTCCGTTACAATACTTTCTATGAATAATAATAAATGAAAGTGCATTTTCAGTTGTGGCACACGTTTTTAAATGTAACTATTTTTTTGCATATTTTTTGGTGAGTATAAATTCTTAAGATCATATACAAGGCTGCACAAAAGGGTACATTAACGGTCATTGACGGAAATTGCCGAATGGGAGTTTTAAACTGTGGTATGCATTTCTTAACTGAACTAAATTTTAGCATACTATGTAGTTATACACAATTGATCATACTATCGATCAAATACTATTGATCATAATATTGATATAATATTGATCATATACAGGACTGCTAAGAAAAAAATTGGATATTTTCCCCATTATTAATGGGAGATACTGAAATTGTGTTTTCAAATCTTTTATGCGTTTTCCAAGTTGTTTACTTAGATATCATCTTTTACCTCATTAATCTATGAAGTTTTGTCACAGTATTCTGAATGTGTTAGAAAATGTTTCATATTCTACACGTAACACATGATTTTTCGTTTTTGTTTTGTATTATTTCAACTTCAATATCTACAGAAAAATTAGTATAGATTTTATTGATTTTAAAATTATTCCGCGCCGGCAAAAATGAATGGATGTTTTATTTTAAATTTGTAAAATTATTTGATATTATTGAATTGTTATCATCGCAACTATACAAATGGAAAGTATTTTTTATGAATCAACATATTTTAATAAAATGATAATTATTTTACTGCATTTTCTGTTATCCATTCAAAGACAAATTTAGCGTTATAAATCATTATTAGTTATTTTTTCAAACACAATAATACATTTTACAGCGCATGTTACAACGTAACATCTAACATATATAATATTTTTTGATTTAAAATTAAGATTATAGATATCTATGAGCTAATAACCTGAACATTGTTAGATTATTAACATTTTAGCTTTATTAGGTGTTATTCAGAATAGAAGCTTAATACAAATCTTGCTTTTTATGTAATTTATTAAAAGATTAATAATTATTCATTCAGCTATAGGGGAGATGGGAGATGAATGGGACATTTTCACAAAAATCTTTATTTTAAATATTTTATTTAAGTTATTGTAAATTTTATATATCACATGTCATAAAATAAGTGTTTGACTACATCTTATGCACAATATTTATTCCAGATTATTATTATACAGAAATATAAATGAAATTTAAAAAGAAGAAGTGCTATGTCCTAATCAACCCTACAGCAGGGATGAATGGGACACAAACATTTTCCTCCCCGTATTCAATGTTAAGGACTAAAAGCTGACAAAAAGGCCTCCTTGGCAAAAGCTGAGAGATTGTAAATTGTAATATGATCTCCAGGATTATTAGTAAGCCAATAATATTGGACTCATCTCAGCTTTGCTTTAAAAGGCCCATAAACGGAAGCATCCAATGGCTGAAGACGATGGCTACAATGAGGATGAAATGTTAAAAGAATAATTACCCTAAATTATTAATTTATCAAATTATATAATATTATTTAGTTAATAAATATGTTTTTCAACATCCTCTACGGGTGGATGAGACAGTTCCATTCATCCCATTTCAAATGGCCCAATCAACCCCATGATTCATATATTCAATTGTCAGCCATTTTGTCTCAAAAATTATTTTGTCACAATGGTTAATATGCATTCATTTTAACTACCAATATTGAGCCTTGAAATAAAAAAATACAACATATCTTAATTGTTTATATTGCATAAGATATTTAAATAAGTTCAAATGAAAAAAAAAATTACTTTTAAGCAGAGTTTTCAGGAAATGCAAATTTGAAGAAAACTGAAAACAGCCATGTGCTCTTGCTTTTGGTTCTGAAGCACACTATGGTAGTGAAATCTATGAGGATAGGAATCAACTGGAAAAAAAGTTTATTGCCTGAAATATTGAGAACGTACCATCCATCCCTTGTCCCATTCATCCCCCATCTCCCCTACTAATATTATAAATAAGTAACGTTTGTGTGTTTGCTTTAAGGGGCAATTTCTGGAACTTCCGAGGCGATTTCAAAACTAATCCTTGCAAAACGTTAATGACCATCTCTGCTCTAATATAAACTATATTTTATGTCAGTAAAACAACCACCAAGGGGATGCAGGAACAATAAACATTCTAAAATTGCTATTTCTCTGATCTTGTTGGATGTAGATATACTTCATTTTGTGGCGGTTACTTTTAAGATGGAAATACTCTCTATGGACGGTTTTACAAAAGTTCAAAATTTAAAAAAGTAAACTGAACAGAAAACATTCTAAATTATGATTTAGTTGGAACTGTTATGGTTAGAAACTTGAAATTTGACATGACTGTTAAGTTTAAGAAGTACATGCTTGCGCAGATCCCAGAACAGTTTCTAAAAATTTCGAAATGTAAATGAGCGCAGGAACAAAGAAAGTTCTAAAATTGCGATAGACACTGTTGGGAATTAAAACTTGCAATGTTGGATGGTAATTACTTCTAAGATCTAAATGCTCTCTAAGAACGGTTTCTAAAAAAATATCGAAATTTAAAAGTGTGAAATGAGCGGAAAATCTTCCAAATACACTGAGAAAAATGACACTTTCAAATCTGAATAAATCGATGTTTTCATTCTGTTATGAAACTTTTTGTTTCAACTTTTGTTTCACAACCCAATGCTTTCAATTCTGAAATACCAGAAACACTCAGAATATTGAAACATGAAGATACTCAAAACTGAGCATATAGAGGTCAGTTCATACTCATTTTAAAGCATTTGACATACTCAAGAATGACTAGAATCAGTTTAAACTCATTTTTAAAACATGGACATACTCAAAAAGGATTAGAATCAGTTCAAACTCATTTTTAAAACATGACATACTCAAAAAGGATTAGAATCAGTTCAAACTCATTTTTAAAACATGGACATACTCAAAAATGATTAGAATCAATTCAAACTCATTTTTAAAACATGGACATTCTCAAAAATAAGCACATAGAAGTAAGTTCATACTCATTTGTGAAACAGAGACATACTCAAATATGAGCACATGATGTCAAAATGTAACAAGACTCAAAATGTAAAAGTGGGCAGGAACAAAAACATTTTAAAATTTTAATTTCTGTGGTATACTACAGGTGCTAAAAACTTGAAATTTCGCATGGTAGTTACTTTTAAGATGTAAATACTCTCTAAGAACGGTTTCTAAAAAATTCAAAGTTTTAAAAGATGAAATGAACGGTAAACGTTCCAAATTACGATTTACTTGGAATTTTTAGGGCTAGAAACTTGAAATGTACACTGGTGTGCAAAACTTAAGCAACAAACACAAAATGCTAATTTGTGAACACGTGAGTACTCAAAAGGAAATTCTATAAAGAGCAAGTGTAGGAAAGATGTACTACCCTAACAGCACGGCCAGTCGATGTAAAGTCCCCTTGACGTCACACATGGTTAGAAGAGTCACAATCGCTATGGTGAATCAAAATATGGAATATTTCACTGTCTCATTATTACTCTCAAATGATTGTTAACACTGAAAAGTCACTGTGACTATCGCTTTGTGATGGGTCAAACGGTGGCATTACAATGAAGTCACCTCGTTATTCTCAAGTCATTGTCAGTTGAAGACTGAACTTTGAAGTCATTGTGAGCATTGCATTGTGATGAGTCGCCTAATAATGTCACAATGAAGTCGCATGGTAACTTTCCGATGATCGATACTCTAGTGAAGTCATTATTGCACTCCTTTGTGAAAAGTCACCAGATGATTTCATTTTCTGTCGCTTGGGAACTCGTCACAGAACAGCTATCATGATGACTTTACAATGGAGTGTCAAAATGACAGTCACATGAGAGTCACAAGATGACTTTATTGTAAAATCACCTGGTGACTCTTCAAAAAGCAGCAGTCATGTTGACTGTTCAGTGGAGTGACCAAATGAGAGTAAAAATGAGGCGAATGAAAGATATCACATTTCTGTTCATTGTAGTGACTGTGACAATTGTAACCATCTGTGATGTCAAGAAGACTTCACATCGACTGTCTGTGCTGTTAAGGTAGTACCTATTTTCTACACTTGCTGTTTATAGAATTTTCCTTTTGAGTACTTACGTGTTCAGAAATTAGCATTTTGTTTTTGTTGCTTAAGTTTTGCACACTAGTGTATAATAAAACTAGATTTATTTTTCCCGCAATCAATACAAAGACCTCATGCAATTTAAATGCAACACAAAATAATGGTTTAATTCGCAACTAGTAAGTGATAAATTTCTGTTTTCATTCAGAACTGTCAAAACTACTCACACATATGAAAGACACATAAATTGTTAAGTATTTGCTGCCATATGTTGGCCTTAGACCGCCCTCTAGAACAGTGGTTCCCAAACTTTTGGGCTCGCGGAGCCCTTTTTGGGAAGAATTTCTAAAACGGAGCCCCTTAGCACCACGGTACTCTATGGTTTACTAATTAATGTTTTTTATGCCTAAGGTGCAGAGAAAGATCTGTTGCATAAAAGTCCGAGTCAGTAGTTCCCAACATGTTGCCAAGGTTCTCAGTTTGGCCCTTTTCTTGATACAGAAATTCTGAATTCATACTACAAATTTTGAAAATCAAATTTTCTATTATTTACCACTTTAACAGTTTTATTTAATATTACTATTATTTGACACAATAAATTAAAAATAAGAACTAAAAACCACTTTTTTATATTAAAACTAGTATATAACCCCGTCAAAAATGACAGATTGTTGATCTGCGTTTCTTTTTAAGAAGACTTCATACAAACAAACAGCATGAATATTTTATTATTGAAAGGTTTGTACTGTAGAAAAGTACATTTTAAAAATGACAAATGATTTCTACAAATAAAAATGATGAGGATATATGTATATATATATATATATATATTACTCAGTATTAAATTTCGAAAGTAGTTCAACGATTGGACAAAACATTCAAATTAAATATTAACAAATAATCCATGTGCGAAAGTTTTGGTAAAAAAGTGTTATCAATGAGTTTCTAAGCAGCTTGACTCACCACATAACTCATTGTTTGATTACATAAGCAAAATTAAATGCAAATTACGCTGTACTATGTATTCCTCATATTTTAATTACGTTTGATAAGAAATAATCATTTTACAGTGATGACACCTTATCCGGAATTCCAAAATCCGGAAAAATCAGAAATCAGAAAAAAAATTTCGAAAATTTTCTAAATTTGTAAATTTTTACTAAAATTTTAGAATTTCTGAAGTTTTTCGAAAATTTTACCGATTCCCAATTTTTTTTTCAGTTCATTGTGTTTCAGTGTGTAATCACTAAAATATTGTTATTTCGGTGGCGGGTGAACACGCCCCCCCCCCTTCAAACAATAGAAACAAATAATTTTTCTCTCAAATTTTAGTTTAAAATTAATTTATATTACGATTCGTTAGAAACAAAAAATACTTATATATGTTTATTTCATCAAGGGTTATTCTGTTCCGAATTTTTTAAAATAATGCGAAAAATTTAAGGCATTCGGTTTCGAAAATTTTAGTCTTCAGTCCAAAAATTCGAATATAAAAAATATCTCGAATTTTGAACGATCGTCGCCGAAAAAAACAGTTATGTCTATCGTTCGAAGAAAAAGTGGACAATTTCTTCAAAGGATTACGAAAACAACTTGAATTTCGTCAAAGGATTGAAAAAAGCGCAAGTTTCGTCGCAGGATTGTGAAAAAACGCTAATTTTGTTAACAAATCGCAGAAAATATGCGATTTCCGTCAAAGGCTTGCGAAGAAAATGCAAATTTCTTCCAAGAACTCCGAAAAAATGTAAAATTTCATCAATGGATCACAAAAAACACAAATTTGGTTAAAGGATCGAAAAAAAAAAACTCCTCGAATTTCGTCAAATAATCGCAGAAAAACATGAATTTCTCCAAAAGATCGCTAAAAAAAACCGCAAATTTCTTGAAAGCACTGCAAAAAAATTTCTAATTTCGTGAAGGGATCGCGAAAAAAGTGGAATTTCGTCAAAGAATCGAAGGCAAAAAAACACAAATTTTGTCAAAAGATCACAGAAAAATACGAATTCCGTCAAAGGATCGTGAAAAAAAAAAAACCCGCTAATTTCGTCAAAGGCTCTCAGAAAAAAACTCGAATTTTGTCAAAGGATGGTGAATAAAAGGCCAAATTTCCTCAAAGAATTGCAGAAAAATACAAATTTCTTCAAAGGATTGCAAAAAGAAAACGCAATTTTCTTCAAAGGACCACGAAAAAATGATATTTCGTCAAAGGATCGTAGAAGAAAAACGCAAATTTTGTCAAACAATCACGAAAAAAAAAAAACATGAATTTGTCAAATAATCGTGAACAGAGGATCCAAAATCCGGAAAATTCCAAAACTCGGAAAGCCTTTGGTCCCGAGGATTTCGCATAATAGGTTCTGTACTGTATTTATGATGGAAGCAAAATTTCACAGTCCGCCAGTAGATGGCGCCAATATACTGGATTGATCACTCAAATCCTCCGTACGAAAGAATTCACCGCTATTTCTGAAAAGAAAAGTGCTAACAGAAAAAAAGTATACAGAAATCTTGATATACGTGTTTTATATGAAATAGTTTTTGAAGGTTTTAAACAAAATTAAAATATTTAAAAGCTCTAATATGCTTTTACAAATATTTTAACAGCAGAATCGGATGTAGCATAGCTTTTTCATTAAGCCTAACATGGCGTTTAACTGTGGTCTATTCGCAGATCAGAGTGGTCGATCCCGGAACCGTTACAGACACTTTCTTGCCTTCGGATTTTATTATAAGTAGATACCTGCCTTGTATAATGGAGATATGTCCGCCAAATACAGCAAAAATTATAGTTAAAAATTTATGGTTTCGGAAAGCTTTTAGTAACGAAGAAAATAAACTCTTCTTACCCGAGCGACGTTCGAGCAATATTGTTAAAGGGTTAGTGACATGCATTTTTAAAATAAAAAATAGTCTTTCAGGATTTCCCGAATGAACTCGGAATTAAAGATCAAAATGGTGTCCCTTCTGGGTCATGCAATGCATTGGGGCTTTCTTGAAACTATTATTATTTAGAGCGAAAACCACACACACATAGAAAAAAAAGGTAAGTTGTACAATTTTCGCTTACAAATAGAGACTTCTGTATAATCCCAATAAGCTACTCGCGAAAAGAAAGAAAATGCGCAGTCCCAGTCGCCCATGACTATATAACATGTTTTCGCTAGTCCCACCCACCCGTAATAGAATCATGCGATTATGGATTCTTTTTTCGTTCTTCTTTACGTTTCTAGTACTTCTAAACATGCAACGAAAACGAACCGCCTCTGAGCTTCTTCTTTTGAACCATTTTTTAAAAAATACATTTAGAAGCAGATCATCGTCTTAGTGTTTAAGTGAGCGGGGCAAAATCTATAACCTGTATTGTTAGGTGCAGTATCGTTCACTTTTTTTGGATGTTTTATTTGAAGTATTTAGCTATTAATTATAATTTTGAAAGAAACTTTCTTTCAGCATTGTTTTTACCTCAAAATAGATATACGGTTAAAAACTAAACATGTAAAAAGACCTTCAACTAGTAGAAAAACATTACTAACAAAGCGGGATATATGGGTGGAGCTAAATTTATATCAGGGTATGTACTCATTGACGAAAAGTCTAAGCAAGGGGTGGAGCTGAGCAAAACTTTAGATGTTAGTGTGATGACAAATGTAAATAACCAATATATTTTTTTATTTGCTACAGCCTTATTTCCGATAGGAAAATGTGGCATCATAAAATAAGAATCTTAGCCAATGCCGAGCCCAATTAAAACAAAATTTTAAGGAGGGGTTGTTAAGTAATACAAGATGTTAAAAAAATGCGATTTAAGCAACATGCATTGATTTAAAAATTAAGTACAATTATGTAAAATGTTTCTCAGAAATGTGTCTTCAATTATATGTTACAATAAAATTTGAACTCTTCGGTATTGAAGCGATATTATTGAAATCACCAAGAGCAACTAAATAATGTTAACATTATTAATAGAACATTGTAAAGGTAAAATAAAAGCACTAAATATTACAGTAATAAAAATGATGGAATAAATTATAATTTACAAGAGTAATTTGACAATAAATTTTAACTATAAAATAAAATTTACAGCCCAAGCAATTATGAAAATGAAAATAAATATTTATTTCGTAAATACACATTTTCCATTTTCACGAGCAGGGTGTCAACATTAATTACAACTTTTGAAAAACTAAATAGGTTAAAAAAAATTGAAGCAGATTTGAATGTTAAACTGAAATAGAGCATGAAATTTTAGATTAAACCTCTTAAATTAAAATATTAACGAAAAGCAAAAATCAATAATAAGTCTATCACTGAAATAATCAAAGCTTAACTAACACATTTCTCAGTAAATATAGCAAGTAATGAAGTATAAAATACCTCATTTTAAGGATCGCAAAGAGTGAAGCGAAAGAAAATAAACAATGTGAGACACACTTACTTCATTAGGAAGTCAGAACCTGATTACTAAGCAAAAAAGAACTAAGTGCAAACATATGAATAAGCGGAGCTCTATAGAACAAAACTATTCTTCCTTTTGTTCGGCAAGCAGAGGTAACTGCACTGTTACGCTTTTCCTCTTTCGATGCACGTTGTGCACTCGATTCTGAATACTATTTCTTATAGCTTATTTTGAATCGAAATTTTAAAACACATTAAATACAGAAACATAAAATAAAGTAGTTCAAACCAAAAATATTATATAGAAAATGGATACATGTAAAATGCAAAATTTTTATATGATTTAAAAATATATATATTATGGTATTTTTCAACCCAGTGATAGATGTATTTATTTTTGACACACACACGCACAGAAATTCCTACATACTTTCAAAAAAAAATTCCCTTTCAATATGCTAATATGTTTCATGTTTTGTTTATTTTCCTGGAACGCCGCGGAGCCCCTGAAAAGTATAGGCGGAGCCCCAAGGGCTCCGCGGAGCACACTTTGGGAACCTCTGCTCTAGAAGATATAAGCTGATGGCCTTATTAAGAGCATGGTATTAGTACTTTATTATATATTTGTAAGTGATACATTTTTATACTTAAATGAAATTAATATTTAAAATAGGGACAATATCGTTTAATACACTCTTTATAGATTGAACAAAAATACTAAAATATATATTAGTCTTGTTCATAATCGAGTACATAATCATAATTTATATTTTCAAACATAATTTATTTAACGTATTAATAAATTACGCTATAATAATTAACATTAAAAGAATTATTGAGTGTGATATTAAAGAAGAAACAACATTTTCATAAATCTAATGCGCATCATAAAATTTATAAAATTTGTAGAATATTGAACTTTAAAGAAATTGTACAGATTCTTTTTGTTATTTTTATCTTAGAAACTTGCAATCATATAAGGAATTGAAAAAGTTTTATCTTATTATACTAACGAGATGGCTTAAAGTGAATATTCTTAGGACGAGACGTGCAAAGATCTTTTTCAAAGCGTGCGATAACAAGAAGCGGTTGCTTGTTTAAGGAGATGAGGAAAGGTACGTTGAGAATAATAATATGGGTAGAGCATTATTCTTTTAATATAAATGGCACAAATGATGATATATGATAATTAGGAAAAAAAGTAGTCTAAGTTCGTTCGTCAGAAATCTTGTACTTTGATATACTTTGAAAATAAAACTAAAGTTTATAAAAATAAGTATAAAAAAAACCCACTTTATTAAGCATTCAAGCTTTTCTTTGAATATCGCGCCAAAATTCATCCCTGCGATTCATGTTTTTTACCAAAAATTTCTGTTGCAATAAATTAATTTGGCGCGGGCAACGATTATGGATAATTCGCTTTTATTTTCTTTTAGTAGAAACACGTTTGGTAGAAATTTATTAAAAAATATGTATAATTTTGAGTTTATTTCTTTTTTAAGATGTAGGAAAGAAACAAATGAGGCATTAAATAAATTATCTTGTAAGGATTTCCAATTTGATTTCTCAACGTATGATCATAATTTAATTAATATGAAATTATTAATTGGTTAAAGAGTACTTTTAAAAATATATTACACTCTTTATTTCATTTTACATTTTCTAGTTTTAAGTGTTTAAAATATTTATTTGTTGCATTTTCACAGCCAGTTAGCCTATTTTGGCGAGCGTGGTTTGCTCGCCACATAATTAATCCCATTATTGTTGTAACTCGTATATAATTGTAACCATAAAAAATGGTTAGAGATAATATATTTCAAACATAATGAAATTGATGTGCATTAGTGAGTTGAACTGCAAGATGCTTACTGTAGAATATGGTGTTCATGACATTTATTTGTTCAATACAGGGACACTCAAAATAATTTGGTTACAGTACGGCCTATGAGCAATAATCGTTTGAAGTGTATTTTTATGTGTGCATACATTTTAAAGGTTAACCAATTTTTTTTTTACATTACGTGGTGCACATAAATTCTATAGCTCATATACAGGCATGCTCAAAAAAAAAAAAAAAAAAAAAAAAAAAACTTGAGCATTACTGTTTATGAGCGCGAATTGCTTAGGTGTATTTTTTAATTGTGTTATGCATTTTCTAGCTTAACTATGTTTAGTTGCCATATACTAAGATATATTTGCTTCTAAATAAATTCCATATGTTTGTAATAACATACAAACATATTGAACTACGCAAAAAAGGGAACATATTGCCGTCTATGGATGGTAATTACTAGAAGTGCGATTTTAATTATGTTATGCGTTTTCTAGCTGAATTAAATTTTAGCTTAAGATGTGCTGTGTATAAAAATCTGTAGATGATATATACAAGGCTGCACAAAATATTTCAAGTTACCATATATAAGCAGTGAATGCTAAAATTTATAGATCATATACAAGGCTGCTCAAAAATAATTCAATTATCTGATCGACCGTGGTCGCTTATTTCTGAAACTGGGTGTTCATTTGTGTTATGTGTTTTCTAAATTGTTTACATAGATATTTTATTTTACTTATTAAATAGTAAAGTTTCGTTACAGTATTCTGAAAGCGTTGGAAAGTGTTTCATAATATTTGCGTGACGTAGGATTTTTTTTTCTTGTTTTCGTATTGTACACGTGTGAGTAAAAAAAAAAAAAAAAAAAAAAAAGAAAGAAAGAAAGAAAAGAAACGAAAATGTAGCTCATACCGCAAAATATAGATGTTTTTTCTAAAATTTCTCGCTTATAATTTTCTGCGGTACAGCTATAGAATTGTCTTGAGAGACCATATATATATATATATACGAACTTTATTTTTTTAATTATTATTATTCTCTTTATTTCATTCGATTTGGCCTGCTTTAGTTAAGTAAAATGCAAATTTTATTTGATCTCCCGTGAAATATAAGTTAAATACTATGAGTTAAAAGCTACATTAATTTCACAAATATTTTAAATAATAGTCGTAAAAGGCTGATGTATAAAGAGAAAAATTATCAATAACTAAGATTTCCATAAGCTACTTGGCATTTACGTCTCTGCGCATTTGACTGCATACATTCTCAACGAAAGGTAAAACATCATTTACAGGCATTGGCGAAACGAATGAAGTTCTTCAGCATATGTCAGGGGTGACGAAACTTTTTACTAGAATGTGTCAAAAATCCACTAACAAAATTGTAACGATCCAAACTTTTACACCCACATAAATAATAATAATAATAATAATAATAATAATAATAATAATAATAATAATAACAAAAACAAAGAAATGTTGCATTAATTATATTGTTTAAGTACAAGAGGGTTAAATATCACGCCATCAACCCACACGTTCATTTTTGGGATAGATATAAAAAAATTCATGTTTGAAAAATATTTTTTAAAATATAAAAAGTCAATAAATTGAGATTCAATTTTCAAAGAAATTTCATTTGAAAGTACAATTTTTTTTCGAATCGACTGTGTAAAAACTGAAATTGTGCGATGTTTAGAAGTTCATACGTTTGCGGTACAAAGAAATTGATTATTCAGGTCATTGCCACCTTCAATATAACGTCAGCTTTAATTCCGGACTTTTTAATTTTTGTTTTATTATATATTTTTTTAATTCCTCGTAAATTTGATATCATGGTCGTTTAGTAATTTTGTAATCAATGCAAGATTTTTTAAAAAAAATTAACCTTAATTTTACTTAATTATCCATTCTAAATCCATTTTAATTGCAAAATATGATTTTAACCCCTTTACTAATTATTCGTAATTGGAAGTATTAAAATATCTTGCGAGTATTTTTGGTGTCATTTCTTGATAGACCAGATATATATTCCTATTATATAGCATATATCGTTTATTCCTACAATATTCATTTTACAATTTAATTGTGTAAATTAAAATAATGATTTTTTCTTTTCATTTTTCTCATAATTCGTGAGGAAAATCTCACTGAAAGATCAAAATTTTAGGTAATTTTATTGAAATCCATTTACTAAGCATACTACGCAGTTTTAAAATTGTCATGACAATCTGATTAACAATATTTTCGAAATCGTTCGCGCAAGTTGCAGAGTGAACGTTCTGAATAATATGACTTTTAAAACAAACATTTCCTACCACACATAAGAAAATTAATACATATTTAATTCCACAAAAATATTTTACATTTACGAAAAAAAAATTGTAAAATTTAAGGGGAGAAGCTAAGCATATTTCTGCACATATATAAAAATATCTCTAAATTATTTTTTAAACTTAAAATTTAGAGATATTAAGCGTATTTAATTACATTTCAAATTTTCAAATTCATATTAAATCAACCATAAAAAAATAAAAGAAATGATAACAACTGTAATTTTATATAAGTTTAGTCATTTTTTAAGGAGATAATTAATCCATCAAAATAAGAATTTAAACGCGTTAAATTACTGTTTTTATCTCAATTTTCAAAATATCTTTATTTGTGTTTTACCGTCCGTTCCTTCTCAACTGAATGTGAACGCCATCTCTGGGAGGAATATTGCGTAAATCTGTCAGAAACATGAAAATGAATTAGAGGGAAAAGAGAAAATTGTTAAAGCTATTAATCAAAAATGTCATGACAACGGGTTATTTATGACTAAGAATTTTCAGTTCTTTCAGAAAAATTCTATAGGAATTTTTAATTTTAATAAAATTGAAAAAGTGTAATGTAATTTTAAGTTCAATTGCGATTGAAAAAAATGCATAAATAGAACTTTAAAAATATAATTTATGGCTCGAATCTAGGTTTCATAATATTGATTTAAGCCTACTGAGAGATAGAAAGAGAATATATAAAAACAAATACAGCAAAAGAGCATGAAAAAAAAAACCTAGAGATTGTACATTTTAATTTCACTTTCTATTGTATTTTTAATATTTTTTTAATACTTAAAATCATGATTTCCTGTTTGGTTTTCATTTTATTCAGATCTTTCGAATTTATACCAAAAATTCCGAGTGAACAATTTTAGTTTAACACTTTACACTTTTTGAAAATCATTGTTTCGAAATAGCGATCAAGATTTTCCTACCACTATTTCTGTACAATAATCTTCACGGAATATTCCTATTATAAATATTGTAAAAATATACTACGAAGGTTATTATTATTTTTTAAATTAGTGGTAGCCAAAACTTTAATTTTCAAGTAGCGGTAGCAAAAAGCGTTGTCGAGTCCCAGTCGACAAATAATTGGAAAGGGTTAAGTAATCACTAAATGTCTATTAATAAATAAAGCAAAAATAGCTATTCTGGTACTATTCTGGTAAATAGAATTTCTGGTACGAATTCAGAAATTCTGAATAAAACAGGAGGCTAAACTGACAACCCTGCTTCATATTGGAATATCTGAATCAACTTTAAAAGTTCAGACGTTTTTGTTAAGAAAATTATCGTACTGTGAAAATAATATTTTGTAAATCAATTTCTAATTAATTGAACGAAAAATAAAAACACAGGTTACGTATAAATCTCTTCATAAATCACCTCACCAAGTTTCATTTTTATATAGCAGAAAATTCAGATTTTTATTAATGTGTATTTGGTTTTAGAAAAAAAAAGTCCATAAGAGAAGTTCTGCTAATAGATTATTTAGCAAATCGGATAATTCTGCAGAAAAAAACCATTTATCTAAATTAAGGGAGTGAATTACCCCCCCCCCGTTCCTCCCTTTATATTTAACCAACGAAACCCCAAAACTTATCAGGGGAACGCCTTGTCACAATGAACCTTTCTACAAAATTTGAAGAAAATCGGATAATTCTGCATGAAAAACACATTTATCTAAATTAAGGGGAGATTATCCCCCCGTTCCCCCTTTATACTTAACCAATGACCCCCAATACTAATCAGGGAAGCGCCTTATCACAATGAACTTATATACAAAATTTGAAGCAAATCGGATAATTCTGTATGAAAAAGCTTTTATCTAAATTAAGTGGGGGGATTCCCCCCTTTATACTTAACCAATGAAACTCCAAAACTAATTAGGAAATCGCCTTATCAGAATGAACCTATAAACAAAATTTGAAGCAAAACGGATATTTCTATTAAGAGTTATCGCGTTACATACATACAGAACGGGCGGGCACATTAGCTCTCAGGCTTTGATAGCCTGTGATCTAAAAAGCAGTTTATAATTTTTATTCAACTGATTACTGTATGATTGGAATTCAATTGTATGATAGTTTTGTTTTATAGGATTTTTTTCATTAAAATATATTACAAGTATAAAACCATAGTTTTATTTTAGCTGAACTTTTTTCATTCATTAGCACTGCTCTGATTAAGTAATGGATGTTTTCAATTTCATACTGTTTTTCAGTTTTCTAAGCTAATGATATTAAACAATAAAATAGTTTTAAAAAATCTTTCTCGTAGCAATGTGTTTTTAGGAGATTCTTATGGGTTCTGAAAAAAAAAAAAAAAAAAAAAAAAAACGGATATTTTAAATAAAATTATATGAATTTTTCATCCTCTTTTTAGTTACTTCAGATGGGAGGGGGTTATTCCCTACTGCACTTAAATTTCAAAAATCAATGGTGAGAACAACACGTTTACGAATTTGTATAATAATATTTTCTGCTTAAAAAAATCCTAAGTTACAATTCTTATATTTTTTGAAAACTAATTAAATTATGTATATATATATATATATATTCGAAATTATTTTTTGAAAAATATAGGAATTGTAACCTCTTAATTTTTTAACAAAATCGATTTCTAAACGATTTAACTATGAGAATTCAAAGTTACAGCTCATTTCGTCATGTAATTTTAGATTCATCCTTAAAAAACTTCCCACATTGTAACGATTAAAAATTAATTTAACATAAGGAGTACAAATTTTTTATCTTCATAATTCCGAGACTACTTGACCGAATGGTATCTTGTTTGGTATTTAAAATAAGAATTATAAGCAAATCAATATATGATGTTAAAATGAAGTGTTAATAATGAAAATGTCAAAGTTCGGTACATTTTTTATATGTAGACAATCCTTTTAACAAAATGTAAGTCTAGATAATTATTAGAAGTTATTACTAATCGTTTGTTACAGTCACATTTTTATAAGATGATTTTCGGCAAACTTAGTACGGGTATACTTTTATTTTTATTTTATCACTACTATATATTTTTTTATATTGCAAAATCTTTGAATATACTCAATGTGTACTATTACTTATCTTTTGTGCAAGTATACCATACTTCTTGCTTGAAATATAAAATCACGCAATATAGCTAATTTTTATTATATAAACATGATTTTTATAATTTGTTATTATCTATTTTCTCTTATTATGGATGGAAGAGAAACCATAGAGATACTAACACGCAAAAATACAATATGTAACGATGCGGCATCTTTTAAGTTACCGAAACTGTGGCTCGAGTTACTCCATAGTCACAGATATGAAAAAAAAAAAAACCAAGTAAAAAATAATAGATAACGTGCGTAATTTTTAAAAAAGTACATGAAAAAAAATAACTTCAAAGCCCGTGCAACTTTGGAATATTCTCATTTTGTTTTTGAAAATGACTCGGAACGAGTCGAAACATGTAAAACAACTAATAAAAGTTATTTTAATTTATAATATGTTGTTAATTTACCCCTTTAGCATTTAAAAGGAACATATTATTACACGGTGTTATAATTTATTATATTGTTATTTCTTTGGAATAAAAC
The DNA here is from genome assembly GCA_963931845.1 of Maratus michaelseni. NCBI lineage: Eukaryota > Metazoa > Arthropoda > Arachnida > Araneae > Salticidae > Maratus > Maratus michaelseni. The sequence goes on along the minus strand of OZ007594.1, from coordinate 281,818,448 downwards.
CATTACACATTCATTCACTATATGAATCAAAAGAGTTTCTTTAAAATCATATAATTGACCATAAAATGCCCAAAAGATAAAATGTTTCTGCAACAATTTAATAAGTATTTTAAGCTTCAGTGCTAAACTTGTCGCTATCTGGCAATAAAAGCAGAATATGTTTAGCTGGAATTCAACTAGTCACGCGAACCGTAAAAAAAATATTGCTCCTAATTATGTATTATTTATAATGAACGGTACGTTATTTATAGTAAATAATGTGATAGATTACGAAATGTGATATTTACCAGCATTAAGTAAAGAATAATTACAGCTTTCTCAGCACATGTGAAAGAGTATTCTGTTTAATGTAAAACTTTTTAAGTAACGTAATTGTCTATCATATTCTCAACAACTATCCTGTTATTAACGGGCGATCCACGTTCAAATGAACATATTTGTACCAGAAATTTTATTTAATGAATAAAATCACGTAGATTTCAGATGAATATCAAATGGAAGCAACACGCATTTAATTGAATAAATATGACACAAAGTATATATTTTTTATTTAACAAAACAGAAGCTGGGCAAATATGCCAGTTGGTTTGAATCACTGTACACTGTAAAAAATCTACGAAAATATAAAATAACTTCTTCCGAATTACTCACGATTCCGATATGCGTTTCTTTATCTTTAGAAACCTCAGAAACCAATATATTTTCAATATTTAATGCAGCATTCATGTAAAACAAAGTTTTTTTTGCTGCTGTTGATTTTTGGAAATGTTACCCAGTAATTTTTATAGTGTATTAACCATTTATCTCAAACCGAAACGTCGGTTTTTTGGATGATATCAATTCTAAATTAAATATTTTCAACAGCATAACTGAACTTATACATGCAAGAGTAACAAAATAATATTAATATGGATATTAATATTGTTTATTTAACATGTTTGTGTGTAAAAAATGTTTATTGAGCATAATTTTTTTCACTTGAGAATTGACAGCTTATAAGACGCCTATATTCAGGGTTGAGAAAACTGATTAATACACTATAAAAACTACTCGGAAACAATTCCGAAAATCAGTGGCATTAAACGAAGCGTTATCTTTATAAATACTTCTTTAAATATCGAAAATACAGGGTCATTCATAATTCCCTCCGGGGTTTCGAAACGTTATAGTAAAAAAACGAAGACGAATATGAAAAAAAGAAACATATGAAATTATTCCGAAACTATTCAAGTTTTACTTACATACATTACAGGTGTTCTATGTGTGAACCCTTGGTCACACGGCATACATCCATGCGATAGTCCAGTTCCCGCCATACTCCGTTTCTTTAAATCTGAATCAGTGGTGTCAGTTCAACGGGCCTTTCGTAATAAATATCGAAAACAGGGACCAACTAACAAAACAATTCATGTGTGGTACCGAAAATTTAAAGAAACGGAGTATGGCAGGAACTGGACTATCGCATGGATGTATGCCGTGTGACCAAGGGTTCACACATAGAACACCTGTAATGTATGTAAGTAAAACTTGAATAGTTTCGGAATAATTTCATATGTTTCTTTTTTTCATATTCGTCTTCGTTTTTTTACTATAGCGTTTCGAAACCCCGGAGGGAATTATGAATGACCCTGTATATTGGTTTCTGAAGTTGTTAACGGTAATGAACACTTTTCGGAATCGCTTGAAACTTGGAAGAGTTTATGGTATATTTTCGTTTGAGGATATATTATATTTCCCTAGATTAAGAAACAGCTGTTTTTTTTTCTTTTTGTTGTTGGTGGTGTTCATTTTTTTTTACAATGTAAGGAAAGTCATATCATTTTTTATAAAAACATTTTGATCATCGGTAGAATTTATTGTTATACTATAGCTGTATTGCAGAAAATAATTATTACTGGTTCATTTTTGCGTACTATTAATCTTTAATAAAAATTAAACGCCGTAAATTCGTAAAATTTTCGTTGAATCAATTTTATACAAGATTCCTCATTAGTCAGTATTGCATTCATTTGTTCCGAAAAGGATTGTTATATATATTGTATGTATTGAAAGGTTTTCTATGTTATTAGATGGATATAAGTATGTAAGTTTTGTGGATGTAAGTATGTAAGTTGGGTGGATGTAAATATGTACGATGCAATGGACGGATGCAAGCGAAATAATGCCAGCAAAAATTTAGATATTTTACTATGTATTCAGTATTCAGCGTCAGCATAATTTTAAAGTGAAAAAAATATTTCTTGCTTTTTAGTACTCTGGACCGTAAATAAAATCTACCAATCGTATTTTATTGTACTTTACCGTATCTACAATAACTTGCAGGCCACAAATTTGAAACATAGAATTTTCTTTCTTATTATAGTCATTTCATGAAGTATAAATCTTATTTTTCTATATCTACATACTTTCTTACTGTCGTAGATACTTTTATTCTCAACATTCTCTTTAAAGGTATCCGGGTTCAAGAACATTTTGGAGAATGTATGTTATTCTGAGAAGAATGGGAAGTTCTTTTCACCCTTTTCGCAGGCGCCTACAAGTGCATGTGTGGGGGGGGGGAGGGAGGGGGGCATGTACTGAACCAACTGTAAAATTTTCTGTCTTATATTTATTTTTATTTTGTCAAAAGAGAGAAAAGTTAATTTTAATCCTGTTGGAATATCGAATCCTACATAAGTGAGAGAACTGGTTGCGGTGCAGTTTCAGTTCGGTCCTGTCTATTCCTGACCAAAAGTTTTATATAAGAAAGCGGTTATACGGATGCAGTTGAAATGTTTGCACCCTGCATATTGATATTGAGATTGGAACTAACGAATAGCCTACTGCATATGAAGCATTATTCATGGAAAAGTTCCATTTAAATCCATTCAGTAATTTTTTCATGCTAGACAGACAGAAAAGAACACTCAGAATAATTATTTTTACTTATCCCTTTAAGACCCTGACCTACACAATTGTGTAGGTGATCCTAAGCAAAAAGAAAAACAATTTCTTCTTTCCCTGCGATTTAAAGCCGAGTCTGCACCACATAATTGTGTGGATCCTCCTTGACGTAACCTGACAATGTAATGTTTTTTTTTTCAATCAAATATGATCCTATTAATTAGGTTTAGACACCAAACTTTTAATTTCAGCAAAACTCTTCAGGTCTTAAAGGGCTAAACTCAAATCCAATCATTCCCGTATAAATAATCTCCATGTATAGCTTAGCTTTCAATATTCGAATAATGGTGTAAAACAGCAAGACATGATGGAGCTTTTTTGAATGTTTTTGAAATAAATACATAGTTACTATTTAATTAAAAATTCCATTAACGAAAAACTGTATATTTTTTCGATGAAAATACTCTTGAGATGAGATAATAAATAAAAAACGCAACAATTTTTAACCATCACTTTAAAATTTCAAATATTAAACTTCTGCTTAATATTTCCTCTACGAAAGTGATAAGTTATATATTTCTTAAACTTCATCCATATTTTTCTAATTCATTTTTATTCACTGTTTCATTCATCTGTAATAAAGTTTTCATTTCGCTTATATGTAGATAATTTGCTCTCTTGGAATAAAATAATCCATTACACATGATAGACAATAGAAACGCATAAAAAGTTAGTTTTACATCCTGCTTCATTTGTTAAAATTGTGTTCTGTCAGAAATCAAAAGATGAGTGAAGCTTTACTGATTATTTTTAAAAGAACTATATAATTACAATTTAATCAAAATTTCACTGAAAAAAATATGCCTTTTTTTTTTACCGTGAAAAATTGTCAATTTATTTATTACAGAAATTACAGAAATCACTAATCCGTGGTTAGCCAGCAAGAAATATTGAAACTGAGTACCATGAGTGAGAAACCCTTCTACCTGACAGTAAAGCCCAGAAACTTCGCTGGGGGATTTGTTGGTTGGTTGAATTTATGACGGCCAATATATTACACGAGGGATATAAGCCCTGGGGGGAGTGCCCTCCGTAGGGGTCTTTCTAAGGGATTCTAACCCATATTTACGACAAGGTTTGAAGAAAACCACGGAAAACTCCGAATGGTTAGGTCGACGAACGCGACAGGGGTTTGAACCCAGCACCTCCCGTCTACCAGCTTTGAGAGCAGAACCTCTCAGCTACTAGTGGGGCTCGTCGCTGGGGGAAAGAACCTGAATTAATGTGAAAAATCCTTTAAGTTGTAATTAATGACTAGCATAAAGTGTAACATAAATATTATGTAATATTACATGAATATTACAAAATAAACTCAATTTTCTTTTTAGAGGATTTCAATAAATTTCTTTTAATTGTTAAAAGATGTAAAATAAAAATTTTATAAACAATAAAATAAGTTTATTAGACTCTTGCCATTTTTCGACTCCATCGGAGCCATTATCAAAACAAATAATAATATTCTACAATTGCACGGTCTATGAAGTTATTATTTAATTTTTCGCGTACATTTTCAAATTACTTCCTAGATCGTGCAACTTTAGAATATTCTTATTTGTTTTGGAGCCGAAACACATAAATAGTCTAATAAAACTTATTTTACTGTTTATAAAGTTTTTATTTTACACCTTTTAGCAATAAAAAGAAATATATTGTTACAAGGTGTTGATTTTTTTATACTTCAAATTAATACCGATTTTATCACAAATTTATTAATTTATAAACATCACACACCGTCGAAAAAAACAAAACATAAATAGATTCATAAATAGCATATAGCATAACATAAATATTACGTAATATTACATAAATATTTCAATGTGTATACAATTTTTGTTTATACATGATTTCAAGGTTATGTTTGTGCTGAACATGTATTTATAAATTACAAAGAAATATTTTACAAAGAAATATTTTACATAATGTAATACCTATAAACAGCAGATTATTTGCAAATTCTTACATAAATTGTCAAAAAAAATTCGTATGAAATCAATAATAATTAATTATTTACAAAAAAATATTTTGAATTGATCTGTAACTATCACTTAAGTAAATAATTTGCATGTAGCACCTGCTATAGGTGATTTCACTTTACGCATTTCGTTACGGCGCGGTATAGGTAATGCCATTAAAACTGAAAGTGACAGCTTTTAAATTTTGTGAGGTTTATTTTTCTGTAATTTTACAGTTAGTAAAATAGTATTTCTTTACATATATTGAAATATTATTTTTTTCCCCTCAATTTCAAACTATACATATTCTTATGTTATGTATGCTAAAATAAATTAACTTCACGAATTTTCGTGTTATGCAATGAATCCTCGGAAAGAGATAACCGCGTAACGCGGGGGACACGTGTATTAAAAATGTGCATAATATTTCCATTAAAAAATCTATTATTGTGTGTCTCTCCCATATTTTTGCCATAATGTTTTAATCGCCGTTTCATTTACTGCAATTAAATTTCTGTTTCTCTTTTATGGAAAGATAATTTGTTCTAGCAAACTAGAAATTCTAGGGAAACAAAAATAATCTATTAACATGACATAACATTATTATTATTTTTTTAATGTTAGTTAAAATATTACACTCTACTTAATTTGTTAAAGTTGTGTCCTGCCAAAAATCAAGAAAACAATAAAGGTTTAGTGAATATTTTTAAAATAACTATATATATGTAATTATTATTCGATTCGAAATTTCGCTGACAAAAAATCTATTTTTTCGATGAAAAAATTGACAATTTTAGAACACAATAAATGAAAAACATAACTTTTAACCATCATTTTAGAAAATTGAAATATTACAAATGTGAATTATATTTTCTTTAAAAAAAAATATTTATTGTTGTATTCCCATCTGTTAAACGCCATCTATATTTTTACAATTAATTTTTATCATCCACTGTTTCATTTATCTTTATTAAAATTTTCCTTTCTCCTTTATAGGGAGATAATTTGCTTTCTAGGAAAAAATAATCCATTACACATGACATACAATAGAAACACATTAAAAATAAAACGTTAGTTTTACATTCTGCTTAATTTGTTAAAATTGTGTCCTGTCAGAAATCAAGAGAACAGCAATTGTGATCACAATGTAATTTAAAGCACCTTTCAAAAGCTATTAAAGATATTCTGATAGCAAGCTTTTTTTTTTCGTCTGATAATGTCCTCTTTTTTTATTATTTTTATGCTCTATCATATCGCCTATCATATTATGATCTTTTTTCGTATCGCTTTGTACATTAACAGTCGAATCCATTTAGATAATAAAAAGAAATATAAAGTGCCAACACACAAGGGAAAAATTCTCTTTTTTTAGGGTAAATTTAATGGACGTATGCCTGTTAGTCCATTTGCTTAAATGCTACAAAAAAGGAAAAGTACATCAATAAAAATAACTTTTAATACTGACATGAATTACGAAAAAAAGGAAAAAGACGTCGGAAGATTTAATAAAGTCACCATAAAAGGACTGATGTACTTCTCTGATAGAATATTAAAGAGGAAAAAAAAGTGAAATAAAGAAAAAAACATAAAAGGAAGCGTTTCAATGATTTTTTTTTTCCTCTAATAGTTCGAAAATAATGGAGTTATAATGTAGCAAGTAAAAACGATGGGTGTCTTTGAAGGTTTTTTTTTTCTTTTTTAACCTTAGTGAAAATGTAAATGAAAAAAAGTCCTTTAAAATTTCTTTGAAGGAAAAATGACAGATTTCTCGAGGTAATGTCAATTACCCTTACTGAGTCTAGAGAAATGAGAAAGGAATAATTTGTTATTTATTAATGATTTTGAAATATTTAATGAACACGTTTTTTAACAAGTGAAATACCAGAAGAAAAAAGTTTATGGAATACTTCGTATGCGCTTCAACAGATGGCGTTAGTTGACTGAATTGCTCTGAGGAGAAAATATACAAAATATTGAAAACAAAATTCATTAATTAACATCAATCATAAGATTTTCGGGAAAATAATTAGAATAATTGTCAATGTTTTTATCAATATAAAAACTTTATTTAGTTATTACGCAGTGGTTTTAAATACCTTTACAGATAATTTCATTTCACTTAATAACACACTTATATTAAAAATATATATATTAGAAATTTAAAATTATCTTTCAAAAAATACTTTCTATATTGGTAAAATTTACTTTGTTCTCTATTGTAAAAGGAAATAATATTGCAGTAATAATCAATATATATTAAACTTCGTGACAATTTTCATCGCTATTATTATTATTATTTTAAGGTTCAATTCTGATTGTTTTTGGAGATAGAAATAAAAAAGAATGTAAATAATATAGACGAGAAACGTTAAATTTCAACCAGTTGAAAAAAATGCCATGTAATATAAAATAATTTTTTATTGATTAAATATATTAGTTAAAATTATTGATTTGAATATGTTAATTTTTTAATCATTCTATACAAAAATTCTAAATAACTTCCTCTTATGGTTATATAGGCTAAATTCTCCTAAGTGTGATTTCTCAGTCCCCAGTATATTTCTTGCCATTTCTTTGCAATATAAATGTTTATTTCTTAATTCTTTGTTCTGTGGTTGTTCTACAATATTATGTTACTTCTACTGTAAAAATCTGTTTTTTTTTTTTTTTTTTTTTTTTTTTTTTTTTATGGACTTTATATATCTCAAAATCTCAAAAGTCGCTACTGTCTCCTGTCCTCAACCCTGACTTGTTCATTAAAACCATCAAAAACAATACTTATTAAAAAATTTTGAAAAACCAATGCATTTATTATAAGTATGAATCTCATGAAGTATAATAATATAATTTTGTATGAGTGAAATGTGTAATATTTGTTTCTGTTGGGTTTAAATGTGTGTCCCTCATTTTTTGTGGTCACTACTGTCCCGGCCCGGTGTGTAAATTTCCTCATATTTCTAACAGATGGCAGTATGCAGTCATTTACATTATTGATTCTGTTGTTCATAAAAAAAGTCGCCATTATTTGTTGTTAGTTTATAAAGAATATTTTCTTTATTGAAATGAATGAGGTATCTTTATTAACCGTCACAACTGTCCCCATAGTTAATTTAAATATTGATATTCATAGATTAACCAATATCTAGCCATTTAATCGTAGGTCTTATGTGTGTTTGATAATAGTGCATACAACATTCCAAAAATGTTATTTTTTAAGTAAATTGGCAAAATTGCAAAAAAATTCACTACTGTCCCTGTCATTTCTGTCCGTAAAATTTGTGTTTTGCCTTATAAAAACTGTCATATCATAATTATTTTTCAATAAATCCCATCTATTAAATAGGACTCCTTTGCGTCCATGTACTAATTATTATTCTGCAATATATCAGTGGATATTATAAATTCAAATTCAGCACAATATGAGCCTTTGCAAAATCAGACATCAACAGAAAATCAGCAACTAAAAATCACATTTATGAGATTTTGGCCCGTATACATTTTCAATTAATTACGGATTTGTCCGCATGAGGTATATTAAAATAATGCATTATATCTGTCACTTAAGATACTTTGAGTCACTATGCATACAATTTGATTTAATTTACAAAAGAATGTACATTGTGAACTGCATTCCTCCCCCCAACATTTATTTTATTACCGATGAAACGATTAACTATGAAATCAACTTTAAAGCGAAATTTCCTTATAGTATTTTAATATTTTTAAACATTTTTATCTATTTATTTAGAATATTATTCTTTGTAAACTGGATTGAATATAATAAATTTATAAATTTAATAAAAAAAATAACTATTTTTTTACATTTCAAACTGCATTTAACTTATTTATCTAGTTGCACTTCAATATTCAATTATAATCTCTTCTACAAAATCTAGTTCTTTAAATAGAAATGAAATATTAAATTACCTTTAAAAATGTGTTTTACCTATTTACTCAGGGCCATAAACAGATGGGATCAGAGTGAACTGATTCCCCCCCCCCTATCAATTTCTTGAGTCTTCTCTAGAGTTCAAAATCTGTAACTAACAATAGCATCTATTTTATATATAAAGCTTTATAATCAAAAGTTTTATGTTAGGCGGACTTGATGTATACATCTGTAGATTATTTATTGAACATTAAAGTGAAGGAAAAAAGATCAGATGTCAATTAGACGCCACAAAAAATCCAAACAATTTCTATGACTTTGCCGGCTGCTTAAGACACAGTATTTAATACACATAACTAGTTACAAAATATTAAATATAATCATGGAAGACATGGAACAAACAAAAATACTGAATGAAAAAAGAGACCAAAAAATTATACATAAACCAGAACAAAAAAAAGACAATTTTTGTAAACTGCACTGAATATAATAAACATTTACATAAAAATGAATTCTTTTTTACATTTCGAACTGCATGTAACATATTTATATAGTTGCATGTTCAATATTCAATTATAATCTCTTCTACAAAAAACTAGTTCTTTAGATAGAACTGAAATATTAAATTATCTTTAAAGATGGGATTTACCTATTTAAACAGTGCCTTAAACAGATGGTAGCAGTGTAGGCTGATCTCTCCCTAGAAACTTTTTGAGTCTTCTCTAGGCTTCAAAATCTGTAACTAACAATAGTATCTATTTTATATATAAAACTTTATAATCAAAAGTTTTATGTTAGGCGGACTTGATCTATACATCTGTGGATTACTTATTGAACATTAAAGTGAAGGAATACAGATCAGAAGTTAATTAGACATAACAAACAATTTCAAATCATTTGTATGACTTTGCTTCTTACGGCCCATTATTTAATACACATAACTAGTCATAAAAGATTAAATATACCGGGTGCGTCATAAATTCGTTAAAACTTTAAAAAATCATTAAAAAGGAGCAAATTATGCTGAAAAATTGCAGTTTGCACAAATGGAATAAGAGGGAGACCAGATTGTTTTAATAACAAAAAAAGTTGCGGTTAAAAAAAATTACCGAAAGAATAGCACTGACGCAGATTTATGTAAATCAAGCTGACAATAAAACACCTCGATGCATATAGATTCTTCATTCGATGCCAGCAGTATGTTATCGTTACCAGATGAAGCGCCGTTGATTAAACTCTTTTGTAAGAACGGGGAATGAGCAACCAGCGTATTGTGAAAATTCTACACGGAAAATGAAAGGCAAGTAAATGGTCCGTTTCATGTGATGGGATACTGAAGCTTATTAGTTATCTTTACAATAAACCTAATTTACATACGTCTGCTTCATATTATGCATGCCAGCGCCACCCATCGGTAATTTTTTAACCACAACTTTTTTGTTAGTAAAAAAAAAAATCTGACCTCCCTCTAATCCCATTTGACCAAACCGCATTTTTATAGCATAATTTGTTCCGTTTTAATGATTTTTTTAAGTTTTAATGAATTTATGGGGCACTCGGTATACTCATTTAATATATATATATATATATATATATATATGTATTCTTTCTAGTTTCTGCTTATCAATTAAGTACAACACAATTAAGTATAACCTATTTCGTGAAAGAAAATGTATTAAAAAATATTGAATAATAAATAAAATGAAAATCATGTTATTGAACTAAAACAAAGTTAATTAAAATATATCTTATGCTCTAAAGAAAAAAGGAATGATTATTTTGAATTTCTGCTATGATACAATTGAACATATTTTAAATAATTATTATTTATTATAAATAATTTTTATATTTATTAAACCAATTTATTTTACAAATAAACATTATATCATAATATAATGAGGGAATTGAAAAAATAATAATAAAGTTGAATTTGGGACCCCCAAAACAATGTGACTCAACGCGTGTCTAGACTCTGGTTAGGCAAGGAAACGTTTGATTATTCTAAGAAGCTGAAATTTCCAACTGTTAAAGTAAAAAAATACTATAATTAAAAATGTGTAGACTCACCGTCTCTGTTGTTGCCGCATATGACAATTCTAGTTCCATTTTAATTTTAAAGTTTCACTGTTTTGAATTAAGTAATATTTAAGAGTTGGTGTGCAGAGATTTATTGTTTATTTACAGGGACACGAAAGAATTTACGGTATTGTCTATAATCCATAATTTCTGGAAGTGCATTTTCAATTTTGATTTGCGTTTTTAAATTTAACTAATTTTATGCTTTTACTTTATTAAACGGTGAAGTTTTGTTACAGTATTCTGAATATGTTGGAAAGTGTTTCATAATCTATGTTTGACGCATAATTTTTCTTTCTTGTTTTTTACGATTCCAAGTATTATCCAGATTGCGTCTAGTAAACATAATTGCATTTAATTAGAATTTTATTGTATTTCAATTCTTTAAAAGACGGTCACTTTAAATTATGATGCTATCGATTTAAAAATAGACGAAAAATAAATTGATGGCATTTATCATTTATATATAAATGATAAATGAGGAATTTTTACTTTTCCCATTTTAATAAATTACATTAGATAAAATAAAGAAAAAAGCGTTTCTCACATCCAACAAACGACGTCACTTTTTTTTCAGAAAAAGAGAAAAAAAAAACTTATCATTATCTCTGTTAAAAAAATAAAAAAAATCTTAATGTGGAAAAAATATTTATATAATCACATTTCTATTGTAAAAACTAAATCTAAGAGAAATTACTAAAACAAATCACTTGTTATCTGTCTTTCTTCTTTCAACGCAAGGGTACATCTGACGATCTATAATTTTAAATTGAATGATTCTAAAATACGCGCAAAAATGAAAATTCAAATAAGTCATAAGGAAACAAACAATTCTCTCCTACGAATCCTTCTCGAAACTCACTCAATTAGACACAAATACAGGGTGTCTCATTTAGAATTAAATCAAAATTTCTGTTTAGAATTATAACGATAATTATGCCCCATGTAATGATAAAAATGTTTTCTTTGTTTTTTCTTAAATGTAGTGACATTGCGAAAAGAGCTAAAAATGTACAGTCGGTCCAAAAATAAAGAAGTAAAAGAAATAAAAATAAAAATAAAATAAAGTAAAATAAAAGAGAGATTCACCCTATAGATTTTAATCAATAAATAGTTCCAAAAGAAAATGGAAATAGCCATTCGACTGGAAACTAGGTCTTCTTTCAATTTATGATAAAATAAAATAAGCTTATTGACTGTCTACATGATTATATTGTAACAAACTCTGGAAATTTCAATAGAAACACCCAATTTCGACATATATTTGTCCTCCTTATTATTTTTTACTGTTCAGTATATTGGACCAGCATTGTTAAACATTTGCAACAAACTGTCCAGCCATTCGACGTCTTTATAGAAAACGGTTACATAACCGTAATTTACCTCTATTCTGATTAATGAGAACTCTCGAAATTACGGTAAAATAACCGTTTTCTATAAAAACAGTCAAGTAACTGGACAATTCCACCTATGCTGTCACTTATATTCCGAAATACGAGGCGAATATATCAGTATTTGCTTAGAAGTGGATGATAGACCGTTCTAGCATTTATCGTGATAACATAAGAAATTTTTACAAAACAAGATAAGTTTGTCGAAATATTCGATAAAATTTCTTCATTAATGTTAAATTTATAAATGAATGAATATTCAGAATCAGCTTCAAATCAGACACTTTTTTTAAAAACTTAATAAGTGAATTGTGAAGGTATGTTACTGTGTGATTATAGTTTACAATTTATTTATCCTTTCAAACAAGTTAGAATTTTTCAAACTGGATAAAAGTGTGTCCGGCCTGGAATCGAACCCAGAAGTTTTGAGTACGGTACCTGGCCTGGATACCTTTTGACTCATTTGAAAAAAAAATCCACTTTGCATGATATTTTTATCTATCAGTATGATTATGTTAAATAATAAAGTTTATCTGCGTTCCCATCGTTAAATGGAGTTTCTTTACCTGCGAGTGACATATTATGTTGAGCTAGATGTCAAACCATGTGCTACTGCCAAAGGGTTGTCTGAGTGAATTCTGTCGCGCGGTTGTCGGTGCAGGTGATGTTAAATGTTTTGTGTTCAGTTCCCGGCCCGCACACTTTTTCACTCAGTTGGTAAATTTTATCTTATGTGATATCTTTACCACGTGAGATACCATGTGATACTTTTTCACTCAGTTGGAAAATTTTCATCTTATGTGATATATTTACCAATCTGTCTTAAAATAATAAAGTGTTGTCCTTTGATGTTTAAGATATATTTTAGAGCAAAAATTTATACCAACTCTTCGCAAAAAACAACTTTTCCCATGTAAATTATCGTAATATGAGTTTAAAGAGAGTCAAAAAAGACATTTTTCTTGTCTCTATCTAAGATAGAGGAGGTTTTTTGTTTGCCATTATATTTTAATTAAAATAAATTATCTGAAATAAGGAGTAAAATTTTCTTCACATATATAAAAAAATCTTCTTCACACATTTTTTTTTTTTTTTTTTTTTTTTTTTTATCAACAATCAAAACAATGAAGGAAAAAATAGTGTGAGAAAAAAAGGAGCTAATTATACTGTTAGAAAAACAAATTCTAAAAAATCTTGGGAAAAAATTACAATTACGTTTTAAATCACATGCTTGAAATAGTTACTTCGTAAGAATTTTTAGTCTTCGTGCACGAAAGTGGTCATTTTTTCCACTTTTTCTATGAAATTACTTTCTTCAGTGGATGTTTTACGAAGATAGTAAAGGGGGTAGTTACACCTGTGAGATTTCTCACTTCATATTCAAAAGTATATAAAAAATAGAAAATTATTGACGTCATACGAAATTTTTATTAATATCCTGGTTACCCTTCTGGAATTGCATACATTCCATCCACAATCGAAATAATACAATCGAAAATAGGATGACATTTATCATTCCTCAAGTTATTTGAAATAAGAAAATTTTCCCTTCTATATTTTAATTAAATTATATTAGGCGAAATACTTTCTTCACATGAATTTAAAAAGAAAGAAAAAAAACCCCAGAAAAATGTCATTTTTTTTTTCTTTCGCAAACAATAAAAGGGAAAAAATGGGAGTGAGATAAAAAGAGAAAGAGCAAATTATTATCACTATTAAAGAAAAAAAATCTCAAACTCCATAGAAAAAAATTAGAATTACTTTTTCATCGGAAAACTAAAATTTAAAAGAAATTACTTAATCAAACCGTCTGTTCCCTTCCCTTTCTTCTTTTAATACAAGGGTACATCTGACAATGTTTAATTTCAGAATTTTTTTTCACATCATGAATAATTCTAAACGTACCAGGCGTCACCCGTTTATTTCTAAACAGAGATTCTTTAATTGCTTTCAGTCTAATTTTCTAAATAAAATGTCTTCTTTTTTTCACTTCTATGTAATTTTCTTAACATGTTTTGCATTGAATTTATTTTAGAATGCAGGAATTTTTTTTAATTATTTACTTTAATTAATATGTTTTACTTAGTTTTTTAACTTAGTTTTTTCTTTCCTGTGGACATTACAGTTTTTTAAATAAGAAATAACTAAATTAACTGGCCAAACACTGTTATTTTACCTGATGTATTACAGGTTATATGCATAAAGAATAACTGAGGAAGGCACTATAACATTTTATTTGTAAAATTACATTAAAGAAGCTTTTTTAAGCAGCATTTTATGGTTTCAATATTTTACCATATTTTGTGTATATCATGTATCATGGGAATGTTGACGGTTATTTAACATAATAGTTGTTTGTTGTTTGCAAAAGCTGTATAACTACATAGATCTTACAGCATGCAAAGGATCAAAAACTCGTTAAAAACTCCATAAAAATTAGAAGTATAACACGTTTTGAAAGAGCTTAGTATTTTTTATTTAGCTGCAAAAAGACATGCTACCACTACAAAAGCAGGGACAAGGCTGTTATTTCTAAATCTTTTTTCTATTTTCTAATTAATGCACATGCATGTGTTACCTACGTGCGAATTTTTCGTTTTTAGTTGGATGAAATTCAGTATTCAGGATATTATGCTTTTGTAAGACCTCCTTGAATAGATTCCACTCCTGTTAATATAATGCAAAATTAACCAATGCATAGTAAAAATATGTATAATATGTATAGTTCGAAATTAATTTTCTTTTAATTGTTTCAGTATCTATTTAAGGCATATTTTTAAAAAAATCTTTCATCTGTCTATCATAAATGAAAAGTTTTACTTTATATATAACTAGATGACCAACCCGGCGTTGCCCGGGCCAGTGATGAAACCTTCAATAAACTCCAAATTCGCATTATTTTATATCTTTAACCCGATTTTGTATGAATTTATATTTAAAATGACAAAATCGCGAAAAAATGCCGATAATTAGTGATAAAAGTGCTGGGAAAAAAACGTTTTCTTCTTTTTTCACGTAGGAATCGTTTCATAGTTTAAAAAAATAGCTTTTGCGTCCAAACCCTTTGAAAATTTAAATGGTCATAAATATAACGGTTTTACAGCCCGTTTAAAAATTACGTCAGAAATATTTTTATCTCGTTGTAAAATAAATATGCTTTCTTTTCGCTTTTTTTTTTTTTTTTTTGCGTCGGGTACGTTAACATAAAAAAAAAAAAAAAAAAAAAAAAAAAAGTTTTGTCGTCCGAATTGTCTGAAATGTTAGTCGTTTATAAATATAACTGTTTCCAATTCCTCTACAAAATTATGTAAAAATATATGCATATTAAATAGTGAAAACGTTACCCGAAGCCGTACATGAGCACGCAGAAAGCAGAAACCGTTATTATGAGTTTTCACCGAAATTTTCTGAGAGTTTATTAAAAAATATATATATTTCTTCTCGTCCGAACGTTTCGAAATCGTTGTAGGTGATGTAATTCTGGTCTACTGAAATGCTCTAAAAAATTGTGTCGAAATACGAACGTTTAGTAATTTTTAGCGTACGAAAAAAAAATCTTCTCTTTAAACGTTGAATGACCTGCGTTTGTCGGTTTTTGAAAGGGTTAAAATTCGTATTTTTTAACTAATTATACCGACTATTAGACGAAGATTTCGGCTTTAAGAGCATATGTTTGGTTTGTCAGTATCTCTAAAATTGCGCTCTTGAAGGGCGTTGTCGTAACGGGGAAAACATTCACCCGGGAAAACGACCCTTTTTGAAATATGCTTTTCAAAAGGTTAACATAAAAATTTTTTTCGAATTGATTTCGGCATTTGAAACGTAAGAGTACGATGTTTCAGAATATGTTTTTCGTTTTTAAATAAACCAAATGGTTTAGTCGAATGAAGTTACAACAGAATTGCGAAATAAATGCATTATTCATTTAAATGCTTCTTAATTCTTGTTCGCTGCCGTAAATCAGGTTCTGAGCATGCGTGAGCGCTGAAAGCGGACTCGCAAAGAAAGAAATGAGTTATTGATCAGTTTTAATTAATGTTTTGGTTAATTATTAAAATATATAAATTCTGAGACTGAGGAGCATCAGGAGAGGCCTTGGACTATCCTCACATAATGTTTCAAACTTCTAAGTGCGCTTGATTTCGCTAGCCCTCGCAGACACACACACAGAACGAAATTTTTTTTTATTAGTATATATAATTCAATTTTATGATCAGTTAATAGTAAAAATTTCTTCACATACATCAAAAGAGTGTCTTCACATTTAATTATTTTTTTTCTGAGTAATAAGGGAAAACAAGGGAGTGAGAAAAACAGAGAATGAAAAAAATATTATCAGTATTATAGACTGAAAAATTCTTAAATTCAAAGAAAAAATTTATCATAAATGAAAAGTTTTACTTTATATATATTAATTAAGTTGTATTGGATGAAATAAATAGCAAAAATTTCCTCACATACTTCCAGAAAAATTCTGGAACAAACACACACACACACACACACACACACACACACACAAAGTTGAAAAGCACAACGTGTTTCAAAAAGGCGTAGTCTTTCTTAGTTAGACGCTAAAGACATGCTACCACAACAAAAGCAGGAACAAACAAGTTATTCCTAAACTTCTTTAGATTTTCCAATTAATTCACATTCATGTATTACCTACATGAGAAAATTTGAGGGTTTTGTTGCATGAAAATCGTTATTCTAGTTACTTTTCCTTCGCAAGCCCTTCCTGAATAGATTCCACCCCCCCCCCCCCCCTCCTCTCCTTTAATATGACCCAAAATTATATTTATACATAGTAAAAAAATGTATAACATGTATAGTTCAAAAAAAAATTAATTAAAATTTGGCACTATCAATTTAAAGACATCCAAACAATATCTTTCGCCTGTCTATCATAAATGAAACGTTTTGCTTTATATATGTTAATTAAGTTTTATTCGATGAAATAAATAGTAAAAATTTCCTCACATATATCTAAAAAATGTCTTCACATATACTTCTTTTTTCGTAGTAATAAGGAAAAAAATTGATTGAGAAAAATAGAGAATGAACAAATTATTATTATCAGTATTAGAAAAAAAAATCTTAAGTTATTAAAAAAAATAAAACTACTATTTTAATCGTAAAAACTAAATTTAAAATAAATTACTTAATCAAACCGTCTGTTCCTCCTCCATTTTTTTTACATAATGGTACATATGAGAATGTTTAATTTTAGATTTTTTTTTTTCATATCATGAATAACTCTAATCGTACAAGGCATCACCCATTTATTACCAAATTGGGATTCTTTAATTGCTTTGTCTAATTTTCTAGATAAAACTATTAAATTTTTATTCCTTTGAATTTTTTCAACATGTTTTGCATTAAATTTGTCTTAGAATGCAGAATTTTTTTTTATTTTTTACATTAATTAATTTGTTATTACTCAGTTGTTTACGGCATTATGAAAGCAATAGTTTATTAGACGTAGAAATTTTTTTGTGGACAATAGATTTTATAAATAGAAAATAACTAAATTAACTGGACAAATGTAATGTTGTTTTATTTGATATATCACAGGTTATGAATGATGAATAACTAAGAAACGTGTTCTAACAAATTATTTTTAAAATTATTAAAAAGGTAACATTAACGCATTTCGAAAAAAAAAAGATGCATTCCTTAGTTTTACGTATACACTCATGTTAGTACTTTGAGATCAGGAACAACCCTGACATTTCTGAATAATTTTCTTTACTATAATTATTAATATGTCCTTCTCTGAATACATTAAAAATCTATTAATATTGTCAAAATTTACCGATACATTATAATATGTATAAAGTGTGCAACTCATTCGAAAATAATTTCTTTTAATTTTAAACATTTATGATTCATCCATCTATATAAAATGAAAAATTGTTGATTTATGTATTTTAACAAATTGATATTGGATTAAATAAAAAGTATAATATTCTTTACATACAATCCAAAAAGTTTTCACATTTCTTTTTTCCTTTTTACCAAACAATAAAATAAGGGGAGGGGAGGGGGGAATGAGAGAAAAAGCAAATTAGTATCACTATTACAAAAAAAAACAAGAAATAAAAACAATGCATCAAGCATAGATTATGAAATACTTCCCCACACGTCTAAAATACTGTAACGAAACTTCTAACGAAACTGTAACCTTCTGTTTAATAAGGCGAAAAATGATATCTAAGAAGACAATTTAGGAAGCCCATCACGCATTTGAAAAACCCAATTTTAGCAATTAGAGTTCATAATCGGAAAGGTATTCGAATTTGTGCAGCCCTGTATAAGATGTATAAATTTTCATATGTACTTCAAAGTACGCTAAAATTTAGTTTAGTTAGAAAACGCATAACACAGTTGAAAATTCACTTTCATTAATTTCTGCCAATGGAGTGAAATGTACTCTAAATCTTTCATATTATCCTGCATATTATTTATAGATTTTTATACATTCTACACAGTAAAAAAAATTGCAGTAAAATTACGGGCAGAGGCCGGCAGCAGAGATTCCAGTCATACCCCGTAAAAAAAACAATCCATGCCCATCATTTTGTGCAACCCGTAATTTTACGGGGCAAAGTAATACAGCATTATAATGCACTTTAAAACACAATAACACTTTACTTACTGCTCCGTAGCACATAGCACGTTAGATAATCATCACAGAATCGCTTTTTTGGTTGGTTAAAATTTTCAAAACACGAGTAAAATGAAGGGTTACACCCTAGCGGAGGACAATGTATGGGGTCGTACCGTATTTTTGCTAACATATGGGCTAGAACTGTAAGAATATGTGGATTGCTCTTAATTTTCCAAGTATCTAAGGGATAAACCCGTTTATTTAGTGGATCAGACCGTTTTTCATCAAATAAGGCTGTTGCCCGTGAAAATTGAAGGGCAAATGCTCATAAATTTACAGTCTTTTCTGAGAGTGTACATATTATGTTAGAATTTACTAATTCATTTAAAATACGCATAACAGAACCAAAAACTCTCTTCCAGAAATTACCATTCACAGATGACAATCTATCCCGTTCATTGTGTGGCCTTGTATATATAAATTCATTTATATTCTAGAAATGTTACCTAGTATACAAAATATATTTCAATTTGAAAATGCATAACACAATTAAAACCCACTGTTAAGCAGTTCAGGCCGGTAGACAATAATTCTTACGCATTCATTAGTGTTACCCTGTATATGATCTATGTAATATGCAAAAATTTAGTTAAGCGAAAACTACAACTGCAACCGCATTTCCAGCAATTATTGTTCATAGACAATACTGTAACAGAATAATTTTTGTGTGTTCTTGTTAAATAAACGATAAATGCTATGCACACGATATTCTACAGTAAGCATCTTGTACACTGTTAAACATTTTGTGCTAGGTTGAACCATCTTTTGGTGCAACAGTAGCTGCAACCATAAGATGGTGAAATCTCACACCAACTTTTGGAGCTCCTGCTGAACCATAGCTCCAAATGTTGGTGCGAGATTTCACCATCTTATGGTTGCAGCTACTACAGCACCAAAAGATGGTTCAACCTCGTAAAAAATTTTTAACAGTGTAGCGCACCTCAGTGATGTATATCATGTTCAAATAGCATAACATCATTTAAACACGCTGCAAACTTTTTTTTCATATTGACCATAATGTAACGTAATTCATTTCAATGTCCCAGTAAAAGTACTATACACATTTCATTTTCAATAGCGGACGTGTTATAATATTTCTCGATAGCATATATCATTTACATGACAATCCTATTTATGTGACTTAGAGTACGGAGAGAAGGAACACAAACCGAAGTCATCGACACTTTTCAACAAAACGTTAAAAACTCAATGATAAAAAAATAAAATGACTTTTTTTTTTTATCGTAAAGAGATAAATTTAAAACAAAGTATTTAATTAAGCCTTTTTCTTTCAACATAAGCAACTGACACAAGTTATTTGCTAATGTTTAATTTTATATTTTTTTCTCACATCATGCACAAGTCTAAGTGTAACAGGCATATCACCCTTTATTCCTAAACATGTATTCTTTAATTGCTTTTAGTCTAATTTTCTAATAAAAGTATTTTTTATTCTTCTCTGAAATTTTCTTAAACTATCCGAATACATGAAGAGCGATTATTTTATTATTTTTTAAATGACATGGAAGGAAATTAACCACACTTTAAATTTTAGTGTTTGTATGGATTAACAATACTAAATTTATATTTCCATTAACTTACTTTAATTATAGAAAACTGTCAAATAGAGAGAGAATTTTGAAGAGATTTTAGAAAAACCTCGAAGTTGTTGTCTGATTATCCAATTAAAATAAATATATAGGGTGAAACAAAAGTCTTGTCCTGATTATAAATATGTATTGTTCGAAAACTATTATAATTAGTCATATGGTTGTTTGGATACAAAGTAAGAAGTGTTAAAAAGTTTTCAATAAGATCACATACTCTTCATGAAATTTCAACATGTGCCTCCTTGGTAGATCTGAGACTGTCAAACGCGGTATTCTAATTCTCGCCAAGCGTTGGCTACAATGTCTTCTGTACCAGTACCACAGCATCTTTTTACTAGCTTTCAGTTCTTCAACGTCAGCAATTAGTGTGGCAAATACTGTGGACTTGATATAGCCCCAAAAGAAAAAGTCAAGAGGTGTAATATCAGGAGAGCTTTTAGGTCATGGTGTTGGTCTATCCTTTCCAACCCACCGGCCCGGAAATTTTTCGTCTAGGAATTCACGAATTATGGAACCCCAGTGAGGTGTTACTCCATCTTGCTGATAAATAATCCATGATTGAAGCGAACACTTCAGGAGACCTATAATACCACGTTGACATTCTACAAGCTACCAAGAGACACACGTTGAAATTTCCTGAAATATGTGGCCTTATTAAAAACTTTATAACAGAACTTACAATGTATCTAAACAACTATATTCCTAATTATAATATTTTTCGAACAATACATATTTATAATCCGGGCAAGACTTTTGGTATCAAAATAATCCTCACATACTTATCTAGGGAACGAACTAAAACTTTTAGGCTATTTCTCAAATAATCATTTTAGAGATAGTCGAAGAATCACTACAAGATTTTTGTAATATTTTACGTCATTGTTATTCGAATGTCATATCATAATTTGAAAATTATTCTTATTCTGAACATACTTTTAATTCGTGCTCTAAAAACATTACAAAGAAAAAACATATCAAGTTTGAAAAAATTGCATGATAACATTTTGAAACAAAGTGAGATACAGAAAAAAGTAATTTTGACAAACATGCATTTTTAATTAGCATGACAAAACAAGTGTTGCTAGATTTAAATTAAATTATCTGTTGCCAAATATATTCATAAATTATTAATTATTCTAAATATTAAGAGAAAACAAATTTAAAATCAATAATCTTACAAACGGTTTCCGTAAAAAGAGGTCACAATATGTAAAAAGTTTTTACTATATATAAAATCAATTTTAAAAACTTAAGACTTCGCCGAGTACTTTCGATCACAAACGTGATCACCATCAGGGCTGATTTGATTCCATACTGAATGCCTTTGTTTTTCTTCGTTTTCTGTTGCATATTAGGGTGAGTCTATCTATTCTATTGAGGGATGGGTACTTTCTCAAAACTTTTCTTTCAAGCTTACACTCCTTCTCTAATGTTTAATAAAACTTAAACCCTATATCCGGTATGTTATGTGACAAATTATCATTAACTGATTAATTTCATTTGATTCAAATCTCTATTGATTCTTTTATTAATGAGATACGATAATTGGACTTAGGAATAATGATTCTTGATTCATTAAGACACATATTTAAATTCTGGTTTTGGTTAAGTCTCGATAACGCTGTGATTGGTCTATTGAATTTGCTATCCACCTATGTGATCTTTTAACTTGTCTTTAGACTTTCGCTCCGTCATTTCAATATATACTTCATTTTCTTGTGTGTCTGTAATCAGTGGTATTACGTATACGCCTGCGATTTCATCCTTTGGAATTGGATGAATCTTGCTATGGATTGAGTGTTTTAACTTCCTATGATGAATAGTAAGAGAAAAGGCTTAAAAAATTGTATTTAAAAAAATGGTATTTGATTGTACAGATTTACAGGATTTCTTCTGGCTATTATAATGATAACTTCGTGTTTGTGGAGCGTTACAAATTCTTTAATATCTTACCTTCTAACTGACGTAGATACAAAAGCCCTTCCGGCCTGTACCAGGAGTTACAGACAGCTTCCATATTCCATGTTTTTAAAAATTTCATTTTACTCATTTACAAACTCATTTTACTCAAACACCTGTAGCTAAAATACTTGAAACCCGATTATAGAAGATTCAACCTCAGTTTTTTTTTCTTAATACTGAATTTGAATGCGAATTTCAGCATGAGAGTTACACCATAACAAAAATCAGGTTGTTTCAAAATGTCAGCCAACCTACAATTTCAAACAGCTTATATCTCAGCCATTTTTAAAGAAAAAACCAAACAAAACAAAAAATGCTCTGGAATCCTTGTATCACGATCTAACACTTAAAAGAAACAACTTCTTCAATTTATAATTTGTTTATACATCTTTTTGAATTTTAAAAGTTTAACTAGCCGCAACTTTGAAACAATATGGAATATGAAGTTGGACAACGTACTCCGTGGAGACCTTGGTATGTGCTGTACACTTGATCAATCACATTCATGTCGATTTCTAAATACGAGAGTTACAGCAAAACAAAAATCAGATTGTTTCAAAATGTCTGTCACCCTAGAATTTCAAACTGCCATATCTCAGCCATTTTTTTCAGATAAAGCCAAAATAATAAATGTTCCGGAATCATTGCCTCACGATCTAATACTTAACGGAAACAACTCTTTCTTTTTTTAATCTTATTGTACATCCAATTGTATATCTTATTGAATTTTTAAACATTTAAAATTTTTTAACTGACAGCTATTTTGAAACAATTTGGTGGATGAAGCTGGCCAACGATTTCATTTGAGACTTTGGTATGTCCTATACATATACTCAGTCGCATCCAAATCGGTTCATAAACAAGAGAGTTACAGCATGACAAATTCCAGATATATATATACGAGCAGGGAAGACCGAGCCATGCTCGGTCAAAATTAAATTTGAGTTCAAATATCATGATCCATGACCAGAATGACCCACTAATTGAATTTTCTCGAACATGTGACTTAGCCCAACAGTCTTATCGTGCCCGAAAACCATAGAATGCAAAATTTAGTGTAAATAGTCTGAGCCGTTTTTAAGATAAAATAGCTTGACCCATAATGACCCATGACCAAAATGACCCACTAATCAAAATTTCTCGAACATTTGACCTAGCCTAATAGTCTTCTCGTTCCCTAAACCTGTAGGATGCTAAATTTATTTCAAATCTTCTCAATCGTTTTTAAGATAAAATAGCTTGACCCATAATGACCCATGACCAAAATGACCCACTAATTGAATTTTCTCGAACATGTGATGTAGCCCAACAGTCTTCTCGTGCCCGAAAAGTATAGGATGCAAAATTTAGTGTAAATAGCCTGAGCCGTTTTTAAGATAAAATAGCTTGACCCATAATGACCCATGACCAAAATGACCCATGACCAAAATGACCCACTAATGATATTTTCTCGAACATGTGACCTAGCCCAACAGTCTTCTCGTGCCCGAAAACCATAGGATGCAAAATTTAGTGTAAATAGTCTGAACCGCTTTTTCGATAAATTAGCTTGACCCACAATGACCCAGAAATGACCCAGTAATCGAATTTTCTCGGACATGTGACCTAGCCCAATGATTTTCTCGTGCCCGAAACTCATACGATGCAAAATTTAATCAAAATCGTTAGAGCCGTTTTTTAGATAAAATTAATTTGACCCGCGTTGACCCAAAAATGACCCACTAATCGAAAGTTCTCGAACACGTGACCCAGCCCAATAGTCTTCTCGTGCCCGAAAATGGTCGGATACAAAAATTCGTCAAAATTGCTTGAACCGTTTTTTAGATACAATTAGCTTGACCATGACCCAAAATGACCCAAAATGACCCACTAATCGAATTTTCTCGAACATCGAATTACCTCGCCCAATGGTTTTCTGGTGCCCCAAAACGGTAGGATACAAAATTTTGTCAAAATCGTTAGAGCCGTTTTTAAGATAAAATTGGCATATATATATATATATATATATATATACAGGGTGTTTTTTTTTAAACTGACACTGTTCAGAGCCGTCTGTAGCTCGTTCTAATAACTGGATTGACACAAAATTTTGTGAATGGACTAAGAAAACCATGGGAAAAAAGATTCCAACAAAACAAAATTAGTTCCAATCACCACCGATAGGGGGAAATGTGGCGCTGTGGTCATTTATGCAACTGGGAATTAGCATAAAATACGGGCAAAAAATGAAAATGCAAATTTTTACTTACGCAAGCGACAGTAGCGCCAATAGTTTAAGTTATAAATGCATGCGAAAAACACCGAGAAACAATTTCAGCTCAGGTTGAAAATGAATCTCACGTTACCGCAGCGCGCGTTACTTGTGAAGTTCTTATATTGTAACCAGTACAATGCACCAGCCGCTCTTCGTTTACTTAGAACACGCCATAAACTGCGCAAAGGACCTTTATCCGTTAATGTATTGAAAGCAATGATTCTGAAATTCGAAGAAACAGGTTCGCTAGCAGTTCGGTCAGGCAGAGGACGTAAACCGGTGGCAGAAAAAGTGATAATGGATGTTTCAACTGCGATCAACGAAAGGGAAAGTTTAAATGATGAATAAAACGTGGCATTTTATCCAAATTATTAATTTTGTCTGTTTCTGATGGGTTTTTTTCAATGTACAGCGCCACATTCCCCCCTATCGGCGGTGATTGGAACTAATTTTTTTTTGTTGGAATCTTTTTTCCCATGGTTTTCTTAGTCCATTCACAAAATTTTGTGTCAATCCAGTTATTAGAACGAGCTACAGACGGCTCTGAATAGTGTCAGTTAAAAAAAAAACACCCTGTATATAACCACACACAAGATCTGCTCGTATTAGAATATATGATATATATATATATATATATATATATATATAGATAGATAGATAGATAGATAGATAGATATAGATATACATCAACATTTGAACGGGAGGGTGGTTTTGGGGTTTGGGGATCATGATCGGTGAAAATATACCAACGTTTAAGGCATTGTTTTCCTTCGAACGTCTGTAATAGGTAGCTTTTTACTTTTTGTAATGAAAGCTACCTAACATCAAAACTACTCTGCAAAGCCTACAAAATGCACCAATCAATAAATTAAAAAACAGAAACTGTTCATTTTTGGCCATTATCATATATTGGTCATTTCAACGTATTTGGATGCCTTAACATGTTTTGCATTGAATTTATTTTTAAATGTATGATTTTTTTTATCACTATTTACTTTAACTAGTTTGGTATACTCAATTCTCAAAAACGTAATATAAAGTAAGTTCGTTAATTTTACTCAGTTTTTTAAAACTTTATATTTTCTTAGACTTCTTTTTTTTTCCTGTTGACATTAGATTTTTTCAAATAAGAAATATCTCAAAAAAATATGGACAAACGTCATGCTACTTTACATGAGTATAACAAATTATTAATATTGAATAACTGAGCAATGTGTCACAACATATTATTTATAAAATTATTAAAAAAGCTTCTTTTTAAGCCTCAATGCGTTTAGAAAACAAAAATGTATTTGTTATTCAACCTCAAAAAATATGTTAGCACTTTGAGATCAGGAGCAATACCGACTTTTCTAAATCTCTTTCTTTTACTGTAACTAATTAATATGACTTCTCTGTTAAAATGATCAAAATTGACCGATGCATTACAATATGTGTAATATGTATAGTTCATTCAAAAATAATTTCTTTTAATTTTAAACCTTTGTGTTTCTTTTAATGTAGAAAATGAAAAATCCTTGCTTTATATATTTTAATAAAGTTATATTGGTTGAAATGCAAAAGTAAAAAGTTCTTTACATACATTCTTAAAAGTCTTCAATTTTTTTTCTTTTTTCCCGAACAACGAAAATAAGAGGGGAGAGGAAAGGGGGAGAGTTATTATTGGTATTACAGAAAAAAAACCTGAATGGAAAAAAGTTAAAATTACTTTTTTTTCATTCTAAAAACTTAAATTTAAAAGAAATTACTTAATTAAACTGTCTGTTCTCTCCCTTTTCTTCTTTAACGTAAGAGTACATATGACAATGTTTAATTTCAGAATTTTTTTCACTGTGGTGTAATCATACTAGGCATCACCCGATTATTTCTAAACTAAGATTTTTTTAATTGCTTTCAGTCTAATTTTCTAAATAAAATGACTGTAATTTACACTTCTCTGAAATTTTCTTAACATGTTTTGCCTTGAATTTATTTTAGAATGTATATTTTTTTTTATTATTTACTTTAATTAATTTGTTTTACTCAGTTGTTAAAACTTCTTAAAAAATGTTAGTATTTACATTTTACATTTTCCGGTGGACATTACAATTTTTTTTTTTTTTTTTTTTTTTTTTTTTAAATAGTAACCTGGGGAGAAAACCATGTTATTTTACTTGATGATTCACGTGTTACGGATAATAGAAAAACTGAGGAATGTGTCCTAAAGTTTTATTTATAAAATTATTAACAATGCTTTTTTACGCAATATCAAAAAGCGTCACCTTTTTATCTCTCTCTCTCTCTTTTTTTTTTTCATTGAACTTTACAACCATAGTAGTTGCTTTTTGTTTTACAAGTAATGAGTGATCTCATAGATCTTAGGATATACAGACGAAAGAGATTCTCAAACATATCCTAAGCAAGAACGAAAAATCATGCGTCACGCATAGATTATGTAACACTTTCCAACGCTTTCAAAATAATTTTACAAACTATACCATTTAATAAGCTGAAAGATAACATCTAAGTAAACAATTTGAAAAACGCATAACATATTTAAAAACATACATAATTTTTTTCGGTGAATGGGGGTATTGTGATAAAGATAACACATTCTTTATTTTTAATTACTTTTTATTTCAGCTTAATTTAATTTTGTATTTTATTACGCGCTGTTTTTAATCTTTTCAGTTTGGTTGTCATTATTTTAAACTTATTTAATTGGCACTCATCTAATTACATTTTTTCAACGTCACATTATGAACGATTGTTTTCCAATTAATTTCTTAAAATTGTGAAACTACGCGTTTGAAGATAGCAAAAATATACTTATTTCTCTGAATTTATGGTGAAAAAATATCTTACTGGACGAAATAAGGAATAAAACTTTAAGGAATAAAACACATCTTTTATTTAAGTTTTAAATTCTTTCCCAAACAATCAAAATAAAGAAAAAAAAATGTGAAAGTGAAAACATGAAAGAAAGAACGGATTATTATCGCTATTATTGAAAAAATACTTAAAGTATATATAAAAAAAAGTTTTATTTTACGGTAAAAACTAAATTTAAAAGAAATTACTTAATCAAACCGTTTGTTCTATTCCCACCCCACTTTTAACGCAAGGGTACATATGACACTGTTTAATTTCGATTTTTTTCGCATCATTAATAATTCTAATCGTACCAGGCATCACTCTTTTATTTCTAAACAAGGATTCTTTAATTCCTTTCAGTCTAATTTTCTAAATAAAATTATTATAATTTTTGCTTCGCTGAAATTCTCTTAATATCTTTTGCATAGAATTTATTTTAGGATGTAGATTTTTTTATTATTATTTACTTTAATTATTTTTTTTATTCATTTGCTTAAAACTTTATAAAAAAATTAGTTTTTTAGCTTTCACATTTTCCATGTGAACCTTGCATTCTTAAAAAAAAAAATAATAATAAATAAGTAAACCAGACAAACATCACTTTATCACTTTATATTTTACTTTATGTTTTACGGGTAACAAATAATAAAAATCTCAGGAATGTGTCCTAAAATTTTATTATTAACTAAGCTTTATTAAGCAATATGAAATGGCCTCATTCTTTTTTCGTTTTGTATAAAGCAGCATTTGTCTTCTCATGAGAATTTTCAACTATAGTAGTTGTTGTTTTCAAAGAAGAAATAAACTTATGAATTTTAGGATATACAAACAAAATAATTTCTTTTAAACACTCTAAAAAATGAGAGAATCACAAGGCGTTTTGAAAATTTTGTCTTTCTTCTTCAGATGCAAAAATGTTACCATTTTGAGAGAAGGAACAATATGGATTTTTTAAACATATTTAAAAAAGAAACTAATTTACATGCATCTATGTAAAAATGTTGACGATTTTTGTTGCACGAAAGTTGGTATTCCGGACACTTTTCCTTTGAAATTCCTTCCTGAATACATCTTACACCCGTTAACATGACCAAAATTCACCGGTACATAATACAAATATGCATAATATGTAACTGTCATTTCCAAATTAATTTCTTATAATTGGGGAAATTTCCATTTACAGATGGCTAAAATATATTTATTTTCTCTCTATTTATGATAAATGTATAATTTCGCTTTATATACGTTAATTAAGTTATATAGGATGAAATAAAACTTTCCTCACTTACCTCCAAAAAAAGTATTTTTATTTTTTAAAATTCTTTTCCGAACAATCAAAATGAAGAAGAAAAGTGAGAGTGGGAAAAAGAGAGAAAGAACGAATTATTATCACTATTATGAAAAAATACTTAAACCGAATAGAAGAGAAAAAATAGATTTTTTTTTAATTACGGTAAAAACAAAATTTAAAAGAAATTACTTAATCAAACCATTTGTTCTATTCCGTTTATTTTTATAACGCAAGAGTACATATGACAATGTTTTCTTTTTCAGGTTTTTTTTTCACGTCGTGAATAATTCTGATCGTACCAGGCATCACCCGTTTATTTCTAAACAAGGATTCTATAATTTCTTTCAGTCTAATTTTCTAAATAAAATTACTTTTTTTTTATTCTTCTCTAAAAGTTTCTTAACATGTTTTGCATCGAACTTCTTTTAGAATGTAGCGCTTTATTTTTATTTTACTTAATTTATTAGTTTTTTTATTAAATTGCTTAATAAATTGTAGAAATTTAGTATCTTAGACTTCACTGCTTCTTTCCGTGAGCATTCTGTGTTGCAAAATAACATTTGCTAAGTAAACTGTACAAACATCATGTTATTTTAAAGATTTTTAATCTATATACTAATATTATAAAGAAGTAACGTTTGTTTGTTTGTAGTGGGCAAGTTCTGGAACTACAAAACCGATTTATGAAATAATGGTGGCAAAATGCTAGTAACCATCCTTGCTTCAAAATGGGCTATATTGTATGTCGGTGCAACAAACCCAAGGGGATGAAGTAGCAATAGACTTTCTAAAATTTCTCTTTTATTGTAGGGGTTAGAAATTTGAAATTTGGTGTGGTGGTTACATTTAAGATGTAAGTATTTGCTATGAATGGTTTCTAAAATGTTCGAAATTTAAAAGCGTGAGATAAGCTAAAAAAGGTTTAAATTCCGACTTATTTGGAACTGTTAAGGTCAGAAACTTAAAGTTTGACATGGCTGTTACTTTAGAGACGTAAATGCTTACCCAGAACATTTTTTTTAAATTTCGAAATTTAAAAGAGTGCACTAGCAAAAATCGTTCTAAAATTAGGATTTATGTGATATATTTGGTATAGAAGCCTTAAATATGGGGATTACTTTTACGATGAGCGGAAATCCTTCAAAATACATTCTAAATAACCATTTATTTAGAGTTAATTTTACTTCTTCTCATTAATCTAAATCTCATGTTCGCCTAATCGCAGTTTGAGAATGAAGTTTACTTAAAGTGTGGTTTAATTAGTAATTTTTGAACTAGACATAGCAGCAGTGGCGTCAACTTTTGAAACAATATTGGGTGGGCTCAAATATATTTTGGTAAAAGTGCACGGGCAATTTTTTTTTCTTTGAATAGTCGACAGATAGGGAAAGAAGACAACTCTAAGTCAAGTTATCATGTTTTAATAAAATTATAATTTTACTAAATTATATTCTCACGAATTCTTGCTTATAAAGACACTAATATTTACTGTAATATCATCATACCATGAATATGACTACAAATGGAAAGGGCAACAACCTAAACATCGAACAAAACCGTTATGGGTGTCTGTCGGGCATTAAAACAGATTACTCATTGACTTATACCCATTGGCAGTGTCACTAGTAAATGGTAAAATTATTTTTGTTCCACGGATAACTAATGAAATAAATAACTAATGAAATAAATAACTAAATAAAACAATGGAAATTGGGCTCGCTGGGTTTGAAAATTATTGGGTAAGCTCGGGCCCCAGGCCCCCATAAAAGTTGGCGCCACTGCATAGTAGTATAATTTCCTCAAATAAAAATAGGCGCACATATACCATTTGGCATATTTCAACAACTACACGTGCAAAGACGCGGGTTTTGCTAGTAATGAATAGCTGAAGATTTTGTTCCAACATTATATTTATAAAATAATAATAAATCTTTTCTAAGCGATATGGAAATGCATTTTTATCTCTTCTTACTTGTTTTATAAAGCGATATTTTAATTTGTATCTAATTAATAATTTTTAAATGACTGTTTTGTCGTTAAGGTTGTATGGACTTTTGGATCTTAGTTCATCGTACATAAAACTAGCTGTTACATGTTACTTCGTTCACGTAATATTTAAAGACGGATCAATGCATCAATAAAAAAAAACACTCTCGAATGATTAAAAACATACAGAATTAATTCTTTATCGCCTTTCATAGCAGACAATACTACTAATGTTTTCAATTGTTTTAATTGAGCTAAGCAAACTGTTTTATAAACAGCCACTTTCTATACTGAATTATGTACATATATATGAAAACTCCCTGTATCAGTATCAATTTTATTAGTTTATGAAATACGCCATATCGAAAAGGATTAAATATATTTTTAACTTTAAATTTTGAGTTGTTTATATTTTAGTTTCACTGTTTTATTTGTCCGCTAATTCCCAATCTTATTTTACGCATTTTTTTCACCATTTCGTCTCTTGTAAAAGTAGGGGTTGCAAGAAAGATAGAGGTTTCTTTGTGCAAAATAAATAAATAAATAATATAAGTAGAATAAATTGCTTCAAAATTTCTTAATGTAGGCATAACGGAATTAAAAAATGAGTAATTAATTAAATAGATTTTCTCTTAGATTCTGAAAAAATATTGTTTTTTTTTTTTGTTTTTGTTTTTTACTCAAACTTTTACAAGCGATTTTTTAAGCACACAATATAATGTTAACAACTCTAAAAGGTTTATTTATAGTTTGAGAATAATCTAGATCTAGACTAAAAATATTAAAAGAGAAGAAAGATACAATATAAGTAAATCATTCTAGGTTTCAAAGGAGCTCAACCATTCATTTTCATTTTTATAGTTTTATATTTCATGGAAGAAACAAAGTGATATTATTTTTTATTTAATGAAATTAAATGTGGTACCCATATTCGAAAATTCGAAACCAATTTACAGAATCTGGAATGTCTATATATGATAAAATAAATTCAGACAAAAGCGAGCGTATTTGAAACTATCGCATCATTAAAAATAAAATCTTCTATAAGTTCAAACTATTGTTATCGATTTTTTTATTTGCTAAATGGAAGAAACTATTTGAAGTGGAAATCTTTTCTTTTTTAATTTTTGTAACAGGCTGCAATTAAGATAATTGAAAACTAAAATAAATTGTGCAAGAAAGTTTTTTTTATAAAAATTTAAACTGCTCCCCTGTGGGTAAAAGAACTATAAAATTAATAAAAACTATTTTCAAGATATTGATCATTTTTAATTAAAAAAAAAAACAGCGAAATTATCTGACAGGATATATAGGTGACATTGGGATAATCCCATGTAGATAGTATCTTAAATCTATAGATATTTAAATCTATAGATGTTTATATTAAATTCGCAATATTTATTGCACTTCGAATTCTTATTTCTTTTAAGGGGTTATGCCTACCTCCAAGCTTTCAAAGAATGCATTTTTTTTCAAACGAATTTTATGAAAGTACAATTAGTAAAGAATATTCAGTTACATTGTCCAGTCGATCTGATAAAAATTAGAAAG
Source organism: Maratus michaelseni (assembly GCA_963931845.1). Classification (NCBI taxonomy): domain Eukaryota; kingdom Metazoa; phylum Arthropoda; class Arachnida; order Araneae; family Salticidae; genus Maratus; species Maratus michaelseni. Next base: position 281,786,023 of record OZ007594.1, on the reverse strand, counting down.
TTACGCCGCTTCAATTTACTTTGTTCTATCATAAATAAATATTAACTTGAATCTTTAAACGTGATTGTCTCAAAACTATGTTTTTAAAGTCGGTGATCACGATAACCCGAACAAAAGTCATCCAATCTTCTTCAAATTTTGACCATTTTTTAACAATAATATTATCTAGAGAGTAATTGTTCCTTTTGGCGATGTAATATATATGTAGCATTTTGACGAGGTTGAGATATTACGATGAATAATATTCGATGAAAAGATGGCAGTCCTTCAACGATATAGCAAGTTGCAGTCGATATTAGCGAGTATGGCGAAGTAGAAGGCAATGAAATGAGTCCACCAAAGTTTTCCAATAAATCCAGCCAATCTCCAGACAAATAATTTTATTAGAAGACGAACAACACAGAAACAATTCCCAAAGGTCTAAAACTTATAGCCCTCGGGCTAACGTTGCTTCACTTCATTGAATTAAGATGTTACTGGGCCAGATGAATATTCTACGGACAAAAACACCAGATACATATTTGTTTATGCTTCCGAAAACGTCAAAAATCTAGTGCTCCGACCGATGCGACCTGGTTTTGTTCCTTCAGCGGAGACATACAGTAATTTACGTCACGAGCGTACAAACCAATGAGTGAGAGGCTAGCTCCAGCCCAGCAAATGAGGTACGAAGGAGGAGCTAAGACGGTAAAGAATTCCGAACCTGGTAGCGGATTAATTTTGGAGTGAAACTACCTCAGCGCGCGAAAAATTTAGCATAATAATAATAATAAGAAGAAAATGGCTTTTAAAAAACATTCGAAATGAGAACGCGTCTCAGAATTTTATAGATTGGGGAACTGATAAAAGCTACGAATGATCTTAAATTTTAGATTAAGATTTGGAATAAAATAATTATTAATATACGGATATTTACTTTTAAAAGGACTTTAAATAGGAATAGATATTATTAAGAATTAAGGAAATGCTGATGGTGTCAGAAGTTAGATTAATTTTAAAATATTAATGCGAATAAAATGGAAGGATACGAAGGAAATAAATTTTTATATAACACACACACACATATATATATATATATATATATATATATATATATATATAAACAATCAAAATTCAAAACGTTTTGTGAAAATCGGTACCTTAACTTTGAATGGCAGCCATTTTATTCAAAATCGATTTTTCCAAACACCGAACGATGACTTCCTAGTACGGAATAAAAATATTATGTTTTATATATTTCCAGACAACATTTGGCAGAGTAACGATGATCACCATGGATTGCTACCAGAAAGAAACCGTCTCCTGAGAGCGGGTCTGCTGAGGACACCCAACTTAATTTCGACATTACAAAAATCAATTTATTTTCTTAAATGTACTAAACAAAATACAAAAAGAGTTTTTTTAAATATCTTGTTTAATTTTCCTGAAAACAATCCCCAAAAATACACGATTTTTTCAACCATGCACGTATAGGTATATTCCATTAAGATATTGCTTAGCAATTTCTTTCTACTACACTGTTAAAAATATCGTGAAAAATTACCTCTGGTTTTAAAGGCTCTCTATTTTCTGACCAATGGGTACGCTCCAAGGGCGTTTATGTAGCATTCTCATTGGTCAGAAAATAGAGAGCCTTTAAAAACAGAGGTAATTTTTCACGATATTTTTAACAGTGCACTTTGCACTGGGTATTGTGACTGGGTATTATTATCTTTGAAACTTCGTATATGAAAGATTTATTTTAACTGATGTCGAGTGACATTAAATTGATTATGTGTTAAATTGCAGCTGAAATTTTAAACTTACAAAAGATAATTGATATTGAGAAAAGCAGTACGGGCGATTTCAGGAATAAATTAGTTTTTCACTTTTCAATAAGACTCTTATAGTAAAAACTGAATAACTGCATTTCAATATAAATAAAATACATATTTTGTTGTATACATACACGGTTTCAAGTAGTTGCATGATAAATTAAAATTATACTAATAGATAAGCGATCACTAAAATATAACTAAGTATGTTATTGCATATGAATTATTGTATATGGTAATTATTACTTAAATTATTGATATTATTGTTTACATTATTGATATTATTGTTTAAATGGTTGGTATTATTCTTGAAATATCTGATATTATGGTAATTATTGCATATGAATGCCGTTGTTTTGCCATTTTTATAACAGTCTTAATATAATGCATCGCTTGATAAATGTTCAATATTTATGGCGAATCTTTACTGAATGTAAGATCTGTAAATCGAAAAAAAAGAAAGAAAGAAAGAAAAGAAAAAACAGTCAACTAACGCAAATCATAAATCCAGTATGGTTTGGTAAGTTCAGTTAATGCACTGTAAAAAATGACCAATGTTTCTTATTTTGTGAAAATATACTATAACCGCGAACGAAAATATAATATAATCTTCTGAGTTATCCGATATTCCAAATAGCGTGTTCCATTGTCTTTTGAATCCCCAGAAACCAATATATTTCCAAAATTTAAAGAATTATTTATAAAAACAAAGTACTTTTCGCTGCCCGTATTATTCAGAAACGTTTCCGAAGAGTTTTTATTGTGTATTAATTAGTGTCCTCAGCCAGGAATACCTGTTTTTCGAATGTCATAAATTCTCAAGTAAACGTTTTCAGTCGCATAAGTTAATTTATACATGAAATTGTACAGAAATAATCTTAATTTTAATGCTATTGTTAACGCTGTTAATTTTGCATGTTTGTCTGTTAAACATATTTTTTGAGCATGAAAATGTTTACTTGAGAATTTATAGCATTCGAAAAACAGGTATTCCAGGCTGAGGACACTAATTAATACACTATCAAAACCCTTCGGAAACGTTTCTGAAAAATACGGACAGCGAAAAACACTTTGTTTTTATAAATAATTCTTTGAATTTTGGAAATGTATTGGTTTCTGGGGACTCAAAAGACAATGGAACACGCTATTTGCAATTTCGGATAACTCAGAAGATTATATTATATTTTCGTTTATGGTTATAGTATATTTTCATAAAATAAGAAACATTCGTCATTTTTTACAGTGTGGATGGAATTTTACTTTCTCAATAAGAACTCGCTTTTTACATTAGTAATAGCCTGCAGTTAAGATATTTGAGAACTAAAAAAAAATATTTCATAAAAAAGGAACTACAACCCCTCGACCGTAAGAAAAATAACATTAATAAATGAGTTTTGGATGATACTAAAGAATGATAATTTTAAATTTGCAATACAAAATATGAAGGACGATAAAATAAAATTGGTAATAAAATCAACCAACTTATAAGACAGGTTATCTCGATGAAAATGTGATAATAGCATGTCAAAATTATTTTATATTTAAGGATATGCCATATGTTATATTAACTCTAAATACGTATTATACTGTAAATGTTTAATTTTTTTTTTTTTATTCTTGGCAAATTCTTGGGAATATAACGTATTTAAATATTAACTTTATAACTTCCTATATGGAAGTAATTTGTTATAGATGTAGGGTTCAGTTAAATTAATTATGTATTATAACATTAAAATTTAAAAATTTAAAAAGAAGATTTTACTTTACAGAAAACAGATGTAACTGATACAATAAACAAGCATATAAATTCTTCTTCTTGAATGCAGTTGTTTTCACCTTTTTCTAAATAATAGTCCTGCTATAAAAGATCCATCAATAAATTTCAATGTTTAAGCAACTTTTTACTTGATGTAAGATCTGTAATACGAAAAGAAAAACGAATGCAAATCATGAATCGGGTATTATTCAATAAGTTCAATTAATGCCAGTGCATTTGTTTTTTCTTTAAAGAAAAATATTTCAAACTAAACTCGTTATTTATTTCGATAATAGCTTGAAATTAGGAAAAATAAGAACTAAAATATATTACGCAACAAAATTTCATAAAAATGAAACTGCACCTCTGTGGCTGTAAGAAACCTAAAATTAATAAAATGCCAGTACATTTTTATGAAATACTGTATTATTTTTAAAACACGTGTAGATACATCCAGGCTGAAGATTAATATTTACACGTGTTTATTCATATCCAATTCTATTTTAAATCTCTTGTTATGCAAATTTCCATTATATTACATTTTGTGACAAATTAGTTCATATCTCATTTCAAAATCCATTTGTATTCACTTGATATCTACTTCCAATTATTTTACATTTTATGGTTTATTATATATATATTTTTCTTTCTTATTAAATATTTTTCACATTTTCAGTATTTTTGGCCAATTACTATCGAAGCAAATGCTATGGTAATATCATGATTGCACTTGTTAATTATTAACTTTGTGGCATTCTGTCTACACTTTATTACTAATTATCTCTTTGGAGATTTAGTTAGAATGTTACAAGAACTTGATTAATGTTTTTTGAAATTCAAAGATATTATAATTATATATATATATATATATATACAGGGTGTAACTGAAATGCTTCAACAAACTTTGAGGGATGATAGTACTCATGAAGATGAACAAAAAATGCAATAGAACACGGGGTCGCAAATGACATTTAACCCTTTCAGGGACAGTGGTATGTCTAAAAAACCACTTAATTTTAATTCCAAAACGCCACAATGGCACCAGAATTTTGCTAAAATCTTTTCCATTTGATATTTATGTGAAATATAGCCTTTTTCTTATTTACAAACAATTTTCTTTTGTAAATTCCGGTGCCAGTCCATTTTCAGACGCATTTTCTCTATTTGTATCCTTTAAGCCTTTTAGGGGCAAACTACTTTTAGTACTAAAATGTTGAAATAAATGACTTGCACCGGAATTTATAAAAAAATTTGTTTGTAAATAAGAAAAAGGCTATATTTCACATACATATTAAATGGAAAAGATTTTAGCAAAATTCTGGTGCCATTATGGCGTTTTGGAATTAAAATTAAGCGCTTTCATAAACATACCACTGCCCCTGAAGGGGTTAAACGTCATTTGTGACCCCATGTTCCATTGCATTTTTTGTTCGTCTTCATGAGTACTATCATCCCTCAAAGTTTGTTGAAGCATTTCAGTTACACCCTGTATATATATATATATATATATATATATTAAGTTCGCTGATCAATTAAAATTTGCAAGAAAATCAACTAAATTATTAGAGAGGATATATCGATAACATAATGATAAGAGCATGTCGGTAAAAATTTTAATTTATAAATAGATCATGTGCTACATTAAAGTCTAAATCGTTATTGCAATTTGAATGTTTATTTCTTTCAACATATTACTTGCAACTATATAGTGTGCTGTCATTTAAAATTGCATAAAAAGGAAATATATCTATTTTAATATAATGTTTTGTTTTACATTGTACAAAACCAAATACATTAATAAAAAAAATCTCTTAAAAGTTTTTAGAGTAAGGATAAGAAGATTATAAAAGCGCAGTCGATAAAATCTATTTTTCTCATCCTGCAAAAATATTGAGGAGGAAATAAAATATTTCAATATTGTTTAGCAAGCACACAATTGTAGCATACAGACAGTGCATATCATAATTTTATTAACAGTATCGAAAATATATTTAAAAAATAAAAATAAAGCAGTAATAATCATTATAAATACATTTTCCTATGATCTTACCAAAGTTCAGTCAAGGATTAACTGAGCTTTCATAATCGTCTTATTCTCACTCTAAAAACTTCATTTTTTTATTATTTATGTTTCTTGTTTTGTTCAAAGTAAAACATTATTTATTTTACATATAGTTAATTTTTATGTAATACTGACATATTACTGTTTTTTTTTTTTTACTTCATGAAAGGAACTGAATGATAAAATTTCAAATTCTATGAAAAATAAATTTATAAAATATCTAATTGAAAAATATTCAAATTTTAAAAACAAAGCATTTTCATATACGTAACATTAGGAACCCGTCATACATACATTTCTACAAATATTAGGCCCTTCATACAAACATGTCTACATATATTAGGTCCTTTATATATGCCTGATAAGAAAAATTCCAGCAAACAAATTTGAAACAATCAAATTATTAAAAAAAATTCTTTCGATAACTTAAATTATTGTTATAAGTTTTTTCTAGTTAGCTAAGAAAAAGTTTAGGGCGGAAATTATTTTTTTATTTTGGTAACAGCCGGCAATTAAGATAATTGAGAACTAAAGTAAATTGCCCAAGAAAATTTTAGAAAACTTTAACTGCACCCTTGTGACTCTGAAAAACATAAAATTAATGAACTATGTTTTAGAAGATACTGATCAATTTAAATTTACAATAAAATTAACTAAATTATCAAATAGGATACATCGATAAGACCTTTTGATAATCTCATATAGATACTATTTTAAATTTATAGATATTGCCTTTTTTCATTACACTCGAAATTTTTATTGCAGTCTAAATGGTTTTATTTTTCAAGATATTTCTTGGTAGTTCCCTGCTAATACTTTGTAATGTGACCTGAGATTATCTTTCAAACTTGTATACAAAACAATTTGTTACTGATGCCGAATGACTTTAAAATGATTATGTATTATAACTTTAAAATTGCAGAAGTAATTTTAAACTTCCCGCAGATAATTGTTATGGACACAATAAACATTACAAATAAATTACTATATTTTAATGCAGTTACTTTTTCACATTTTTAAAGCAATTGTACGTAAGAGACTACTTCGTGAATTTTGAATGTTTTTGGCAATTTTTTACAGTATGTTAGGTCTGATATGAAGCAAAATACGAATGTAATTCTTAAATTTAATATAGTTCAACAAACTCAATTAATGCAAATGGATTTTCTTCCTAATCTCCAGAAGGTAAAATATTTCATGAAGAACTCGTTTTCAGAAGACATGAAGTGTACATGAAAAACACGCATACACAAACACACATATATATATCATCATTATCATCAACTGTTTTGAATCATCTGCTGGATAAACGTGTCTCATAGATTTTCCCATTATTTTTTGTCTAGTGGTTTGGTTATCTAATTAACAGTAGTCATTTTTCTTATTTCGTCTCTCTATTTTACCCGAGGTCGTCTTCTCTGTTGTTTTACATCAATAGGATACAACTGTTGGGTGTTTGTACTCTATCTATTACCTTGTCTTCTTGCGTTTAAAAGATTAATTATCTCGATGATTTTAGAAATGTTCGTCTGACTTCTAATCTTGGTTATGATTACTCTGTCTTATGATTACTAGTTAGTGTAGACTAAGTACATTGGTTAAAGACTTTTCTTTTCAACAAAAGAGGTAAAGTACATTTCAGAACAATATTGTTATTCTCAAAAGAACTCCACCCATTTCTTATTATTCTTTTGATTTCATTCAAGATGCTCTTGTGTGACGTTATGACCTGTCCAAGGAACAGAAAACTCTGTACCTCCTTACATCACTGTTGTTGTAGACGATCATCCTTTTTGGTTGAAATAAATTGAACATCAACTTAGTGTTTTTCAAATATATTTTAATCACATGTTAATGATAGTTCTTGCCAAACCTTTTAGCATGTCTTCCAAGTTCTTCATATGTACATATATGTGTGTGTATTTAAGTCAAAATATGAAAATTGTGAAATAGTTTTTGAAATATACATATATATTGACTGACCCACCCGGCGTTGCCCTGTCCCGTTTAATAGCCATATAACTTTTTAAAAAGAAAATCCTGCCCCGGTTCGCTGCTGCCTTCGGACCGTATAACCGGCCTGCAGTGTGGAAAATCTCTTATTTCCACCTTCCACCACCAGGAGGCGTAATCTGTTCTAAATACAAACTTCTTATCTAACGAATCTCCGACACTGGTTCCCCCGCTGCCTACGGCACAGTATAGAGATAATAAGGGACGAAGATTACTAAATTTTTAGGGTTTTAAAGGACCTCAGAACACGAAAATCAAAACTCGAAAGTTGTAGGTCAAATTGAAGAAAAATTGGATTTTATTCGTAAATGTTGGTCATACAACTTATCTGTAGGCGACCAAAGGTGCTAGAATGGAATGGAATTATTATGATAGAATTATGTACCAATTCTTAGGAAAATCTGATATTTATTACTGTGGAAAAAAAACATGAAACTGAAATTAAAAGCTCCCTCTAGTGGTGAAAGGGTGGTGCTAAAATAAAAAATAACTTCTGAAAAAACTTTTAAAAAATCCTTATGCAGCAAAAAATAATTACAGAAATCGTACCATTATGGAAGAAGAAATTCCAAAAGAGTCTGAAAATGCATTATTCGTTAAACAGTGGTTTTGAGTTACTAAGTGATGAGTGTAAATCAATTTTTAGACTTCTCAAGGACCTCAGAACACGCAAATAAAGCCAGGAAGCTGTAGGAGGAACTGTAAGAAAATGTAATTTTATTCGAAAATGCTGGCGATACGATGTATCTGCTGGCGACCAAAAGTGTAGTAATATAACTGATGAAACAAATGTAACAAATAATCTGTGAAATTAAGTTTTCTTTGATTACTATGCATTGTCAGCGGAGCTGAAATTATGCCGAAAATTAAAGAATACAAAGGTATTCTTTAATACCGAGGGTTTCGGGTTTGATCCCCGGCCTGGAAATTTTTTCACTCTGTTGGTTGCACGTTGTGCAGTAAGTGATAATTCACGTCTTTTGTATTCATTCATTTCCAGCGTAATTTCATCTCTGCTGAAAATTTAATTAGATATATATGTTTTTCATATATTTAAATATGTATGTATTGTGCGGTCTTTTGCTCATCTCATATTACCTCACCGTTCTTTTAGATAAATTTAAGGAGATTTGTTAAAAATGTGTTTAAAAAATTCTACAGAGTAAGCATAAAACGATATAGATCAGAATACTAAATCACATTTCCCTCGTATATGAATATAAATAAAATACAACAATGGATTCATATGCATTGGTCACAAAAGGACATTTATAATCTTCAGAGCTTAAAGACTATATATTTAAATTTTATTTATATTTAAAATATTTAAAATTTATTTATATTTAAATTATATTTAAATTTTTATTCTCATGAAATTTACGATAAAAGTACAATGTAATAATTTAATTTTTTTTTTCTATTAGTTTCTACTTTTGAATCCTCAGAATTATAGAAAACTGTTTGTTCTTATACAGCTGCATGAGATAGTTTCACTGTATTGGCTACTTGAATTTCATAACTTTTTTTATATTCAGAATAAATATATAAAAATATATAAAAAATAAAATCTATATATTTGGAATGCTGTTTAAATTATAAAAAAGCAATAAAATGATAAATGAAAAATATTTTGTACGATGCATATAATTAGTAGTATTCAACATAAGTTTTTTTAAAAGAAATTTTAGAAAACCCGTGTATCAAATTAGATAAAAAATAATAAGTTAAACTGTTACATAATGTATGGTAATAGGAGAAGTGAACCAAGCTTCTAACTTGTGTAGAGATATAACTATTGAATTTTCGATCAATTGATCTAATTCATCTAGGTCAATTGATCAATAGGATCTGTGTTTTTCTATATGTATTTTAATAAGCTTTTTTAAAAGAAAAAAAACCCCGCCATATAGCATAATACGTATAGTTTATGTATTTCGATATTTTAGTTTGGATGTTGCAATTTACTCTAGAGATATTCTTCTATATATGGAAAATTTTTTAAAGATTATTTTGCTTTTAATCTATAATCGCGAAGTTTAAAAAAAAATTATAAGCCGCATGTTCAGCTAGTTTTTGTTTTATTCTATGTATTAAATTACTTAAAATAGTAACTTAAGAAGTTTTTATGGTTGGTGGGTTTAAATTAATATTTTACCACTTAAATACGATTATAAAATATCAATGTATTGTGTTTTCATAAGAAAGAAGAATCAAATAAGTACGAACGACATATAAAAACTCAACAGTTACAAAACACATTTCCCGTCATACACAATCATACAAATATTTTCAAAAATCTTATCATATTCAAATGCGTATGCTGCAATTTCGTAAGGAAATTTGAATATGAAAGGCGAGAAAATATATTCTTTAAATCTTTGTAACTTCAGAAACCATCTTTAATGACCTCTGGGAAAAACTGATGGAAAATAACATGAAATATATTAAATATTTCGAAAAAAAGACAGAAAAAGAAATGAAACGATAACAGAATGAAATATTTTAAACGAACCTGACTGTTTTAGGATTTTTTCTCAACTTGTTTGAAATTCATTTCTCATAATTCTGTTATTTTTGTGATATTTCATATTCTAAACTCAAACAAACAAAATAACGTATAGAAACGAAAATAAATCTTTTAGTATAACTTTTTTCTCTCTCTTTTTTTTTTGTTCATAGATAGGGTCACATGTATGACTTTATAAGTCTCTAGAATTAATCAATTTGAATTTACGTTCAATAATATAGTGTAGATGCAACAGTTAGAATTAAGTTCTGGATGTTGCATCACGGCAAAATTTTAAAAAAATGCTGTTTTGCAAGCAATATAAGATGTTAATAACGATGATTACCTTTGATGTTCACTTAAAAAATCACGTATTTCTCTCAAAATATCAAAATGAATAAGTTACGTGGAAACTTGACTGCATTTAGTTTTGAAAAGTATGAAATTTTAATAAAATAAAGATTTTTATTTAACATTATAATAACTAGGGCATCTAACCCGGGCTTTCCGGGATAGAGATTATGGGTGAAAACTATTTATTATTTTTTTTTATTAAAAACTCTAATAGGTTTTTTACATTTAATATATTTTTTAGATTGCCTCCTAACAACACCAAAGAGTCTTTTTATATGAAATATGTCAATTATATATTTAAATAAAATTTTGAAATTTATTAAAAGCGATAATTTCTTATTGGTCTCGTGCCAGAAGTTAGTAGACGAAGAAATCGCTAAAAATTTCGTTATATACATACAAAAGTTTTCTTTTGTTCTGATAATTTCAAAGCGCTTATTTCAATTTAATGTCTGTTAAATTTCTGTTTTATTTATACTATTTTATTGCTTGCTTAATGAAGTTTTAATTTCGTTATTGAATATTAGCTGGAAACAAATGCTGAACTTTTCATATTGTTAAAAAATGCAAACGGATTAATATTTTGTAATCGTCTGCAAGCGATAAATTAGATTAAAAAAAAGTCATGCTAGAAATTTATTTTAAATACTATAATAAATCAGTTCATTGAGATACCGTTTTCAAATAAATTGCATTTGAAAGTAGATTCCCCCCCCCCCCCCCCAATATAACGGTGTAAAAATTGAAAAAGTGCGATGTTTAGAAATTAAAAGAATTTCAGTAGCAAAAATCTGAAAACCGAAATTTAATCGTGAAGTGTTGCCATTTGCAAAATGACGTCAGCGTTACGCACGGACACTTTTGTCCTTTATAATATAGATTGAAAATAAAGACACTTTTCACTCTAAGACAAATAAAAATAAATATACAACTATTTAATGTTTCTACATTTCTTAATGAACATAAATTTTCGTACGGGAGGATATTGCAAAGTTTTAACTACTACCTGTATAATGGTGAACCATTTGGTTTAAATTTGTCAATATAATAAGTAGTTTATATTTCTTTTAAATGCTAAGAGATGTAAACTAACAACATAATATACAGTAAAATATTTTTTATTAGATCGCTGACTATTTCGGCTCCCTCCGAGCTATTATCAAAAACAAATGTGAATAATGTCAACAATCTAATAAAAGTTATTTTACTGTATATTATGTTTTTAGTTTACACCTTTTAGCATTCAAAAGAAATATATTATTACAAGGTGTTATAATTTATTATAATTTTATAATAAGTAATTGCTTAATTAAAATTTTTATTGCATATTACGCCTTATAGGTAAAAATATGTTGTTCTACGTAGATATAGAAATAAATATGGATGATTGGTTTACATAGATATTTTATCAGTAAAAAAGCATATAAAATATAACAAGGTATACTTGGACGTATATCCCGAGTTATTTATCAGGAAATTAAAAAGAATCATAAAATAAGAACGAATTACATGTAAAAACTTCCAGTTGTACGCAGAAAAATAAAATAAAATAAAATAAAATAAACCCTGTCATATTCAAATGCTTATGATGGAATTTCACATTGAAATTTGAATATGAGAGAAGCTAAAATATATTCTGTAAAACTTTTGTAGCTTCAGAAACGAATTTTAATGACCGCCGGGAAATTGGTGGAAAATAACATGAAATATATTCAATGTTATGAAAAAAACAATTGTAAGGAAGCAATAATAGAGTGAAATATTTTAATCGAATCTTATATTTTTTAGAATTGTGTCTAAATTTTTATAAACTTGTGTCATATTTATTTCTCGCCATTAGGCTATTTTGTCTTAAGTTATTTCATATTTTAAACCTAAACAAGTTGATCTGCGTATCAAGGTCCTCAACGTCAGAGTCACAAGTCAAATTTTTACTGCATATCAATTTAAATAATATCTAAATATCATACAATCCAAAATTTAATTTTTAAAGTTATTTTTATTTATGAACATATCATATTTATCAAACATTCCGAAGAGAAAACTTTTAAATACTATTAAACTGTGTTAACTTTTAAACACGATTTCATCAAATGATGTTCTTTAACTGCGTATTCTTGTTATTTTTTTATGATGAAAATTACATTTTCAAAGTGGCACTGCCCCCATAAACCCTCCCTAATCTCATAAATTGTAATTTTTCTATAATCGTGTTACATCATCATGATTGCATTATAGCTTGTATCTTTTTTTACACTGCGATTTTTTTTATTAGCATAGGTATCAGGTTTTACATGAATTTTATGTTATCCTAATATGTTAATAGCAATACTTTTTTACCTGTTAACCACGAAACATTTGCACCTGATGGCATAAAGAAAACAGAAAATAAATATATATGGTGATAATATGTAAAAGTGACAAAGCAAACTGTTTTATATTTTTCGAGTTGCTGTATAAAATTTTATCAAAATTATACACCTAACTAAATAAATTCTGACGAATGTATTGACAAAATTTCAAGCTAATCGGAAAAACTATTTTGTATATATTTTTAATTTTATTCAAAATCTTTTTTAATCAGGAAAGTCATAATGAATGAATCATTTAATAATAAATTTTAATTTTCTGACACGTTATGAATTAGAAATGCTAGACAACTAGTAAAGTAAAAGAGAAAAAATAAATGCTTATGACAGAAAAAATATGAAAGTTAAAAGGTTTTATATTTTACGAACAGATACTCAAAATACAATAAAAAAATACATAGATAATTTATATTGTCTGACATGACAAAATTTTGAACTAGTTGGAGTATTTTAAGATACCCAATGGGACATTTTAGAATTCATAATTTAGCATTTAAATCAATAATAAAATACGCCATTTTCATTTAATCGATTGGTAAAATTTGAAAATCGCCTGAATTCTCATAGAAAGCATTATGACGTAAAAGAAAATGTTCTATATTTTTCGAACGAATGAACCAATTAAATCAAAAACTATACCCATAAATCCGAGTACCACACCAACATATCAACCCAATTTCAAACTAATCAAATACTTTTTGCGACAGTTATTGCGGAACAGACACACAGAGTAAAAAACAAATTAAACGACTAAAAACAGATTAACCGACTAACAGACACCAAAAACTTTCGGGTCATCCACAATAATCCGCAACTGACGTTTCTGCAACTAACAAAGTAATGCACAGAAACGAAAAATGATTTTTAAAGATTTTGTTTTGTGTTCTATTTTTATAATTTTTATTAACGTAAGCGTCACACGTATGAGATTAATTATATTTAGGCTTGATCAGACTGAAAATATACTCAGTTGTGAGGTGTAGGTGCAACTGAGGAATAATTTTTTAGATGTTACATCATGAAAAATTTTTTTTTAAAAATTGCAGTTATGGAAATAACATAAAATATTAATAATAAAAAATACGTTTGATTTTCACTTAAAAAAGTACGTATTTGTCTAACAGGATCAGATTGAAGAAATTACGTTTTTAAAATGCATAAAATGTTAAAAAATAAAGATTTTATTTAACATTATATCGAATAAAAAACTGGCCTTTTTCGCTTTAATACAGGAGAAAGTAAATAAGTAACTTTAATTCTTCAACATTTTATAATAAACATAGATTTTTATATGAGGAATGTTCCAAAGTTTTAATTATTACTCAGATATTGTTGAGGTATTTTGTTAAAATGTGTCAATGTAATTACTAGTTACTATATGTTTTAATGTGTTAAAAATATTGTCCCTTGAACTGCCAACATTCCGTTTTTTTTTAATGAATTAAACACACTGCGAAGAAGAAAGTTTTTTTAAGAAATGAAATCAAATAATTATCCTGTAGAAATAAGTCACATTATTAAATATATTTTATGGTACAATGTACGTTTTTTGATGTGAAAAAATCCGTATGTTTAGCAGCTATGTATTTAAAAGTAACTGTTTCTTGATCAACATTGGTATTTCACCACTAAAATGTACCAGTAAAGTTTCATCATTTCTTATAAAATATTATAAAGTATACTCTGAAGAAGACCCGGAGCGATTTGCTAGAAAAATTTTAAAGAACATAAAATAAACAAGAATGACAGATAAACATTAAATTGTTGTAAAACTCATTTCCAGTCATATAGAAAAATACAAAAGTCCTGCCCTATTCAAATGCATATTCTACAATTTCATATCAAAATTTGAATATGAAAGGAGGAAAAATACATTCTTTATATCTTTTGTAACTCTAGAAACGAATTTTAATGATCGCTGGGAAAAATGGATGCAAACTAATATGAAATACATTCAATTTTTATAAAAAACGAAATGGAAAAAAATGAATGGAAATATAATAGAGTGGAACACTTTAAACCAACCGGAGTGTTTTTAGGATTATGTTTCTACACTTTTCCAGACCTATTTAAAATTCATTTTTCACAGTTTTGTTATTTTTGCTATTTTTTATTTTCTAAACAAACACAGCAATATGCAAAATGAAAAATGAATTTTTCAGTAATGTGTTTTTCTTTCTTTCTTTTTCTTTCTTTTTTTCTTTTTTCTTTTTTTTTTTTACATAAGTGTCACATATAGGAATATTATTGTTTATGCTTTAACAGATGGAAATTACATTTAATAATTGTGTGTAGTTGCAACAGTCATAACAAGTTTTTATGCTTTCCATCATAATATCGTTGCGACAAAATTAAGAATTTTCAGTTTTACAAATAATTATAAGATGGGAATATTAAAGATCAGAGCCGCACCTAAGAAACGTGTAGTTCTTCAGAAAATCAGTGTGATGGATCTCTTTGGAAAGATGCGGCTAATTTCAACATGAACGAAAAATCATAAATAAGGAATAGATTAAGAAACATTTTCCAGACATAATAGGACATAATTAAGAAATTTCATTGCTGTTCATATGCGATAATGTGTGCGAATTACGTCGTGAAGCCTGTACATAATCTATAGAATTTATACACGCCATATAATACAATAAAAATTAGATAAGTTAAAAAATACATACAACAACATAAAACGTCCTCCAGCAATTATGTATCACAGTCAGTCCTGTAACTAAATTCTTTTGTGCGTCTCTGTAAATGAACTATAAATGCTGCACACTCCATAATTTATAGAAAACATATTGCAGTGCACATCAGTTCTCCATTTTAATTATGTGTGAAGAATAATAACATATTTAAAATGCACTGCAATAGATTTTTCCCCATTGAACTTAGTATAGGCTAATTCCATGCGTGGATGTAGTGTCAGTCACAGATATATAAATGGCTACGAGGTTTGACTACCAGTATTATAAGTAAAGGAAATTTTGACTTATTCAATCCCATATATCTACAATTACACACAGTGATAATTTTTTTTTAAATACCGGTGGCCAAAAATCGTAGAAGTCTGAGGTTATGTGAGTTACACTATATTCATGCATGGAATTAGCCTATAATGGAATTCTAAACTATCTTAACTATCTAAACTATCTAAAGCTTACCTGTAAACTATAAATGCTACTTATTCTATATTCCTGAGAAAACATTTTGTAGTCAACTTTGATGAAGCAAATCAATTTTATTATGTTTAAAATATCGTAACATCAATAAAATGCACCGTAAGTGATTTTTCTTAATAGACCATAATGCAACTAAATACGTTAATGTATCCCTGTAAACGCACTAAAAATTCTACACACTTCATTTTCAATAAAGAACATTATATAGTAAACCTCAATGACATATAAAAATCACATGACATTAAGAGTATATTTACGAGAGTTGGAGCATGGCCGGACGGCCAGGCGGCCAGACAGAAAAAACGAATCCGTAGGTACTTTTTAACTTTCTTTAAATCTCGTGGTGAAATTTCGTCTCAACATTTAAAGCTCTGATTGAAACATATCTGCCAACATTAGAACGATATTTCGCCTACTTACAGTTGCATGTACTACAGCACCAAAAGTTGGTTCAACATAATCCAAAATTTTTAACAGTGTGTTACCACCGCCAATATGGCGTTAGCGTTACACGGATATGTTTTTGCTTTATAATATAGATTGCTTGCGCATTAACGTACTACTTTTTTGTTTTAAAATCTAAAATAATTATAGTAATTGTGATTATGAATATTAAATTCCAATTATTAAAAAAAAACTTAATTACAGATGTAAAAGTAAATACCATTTTACGATTTTAATTGGATTATATTTATTTCCTTAAGAAATAATAAAATATATAGTGAGACAGTTCTATTTTCGGATGATGCTGCTATTTGCCAGATTTACAATCTTAGTAATATTTCACTCAAACGTAAATACTATAAATGATCATAGATATTTTTAAAACTCTCAATAACTGTCGCAAACAGCATCTGATTAATTTGTATTTAGATAGGTATGTTTGTAATGTACTCGGAATTAGTTGTATAATTTTTTATTTAATTTGGTTCATTCGTTCGAAAAATATAGAGCATTTTTCTTTTATGTCATAATGTTTCTCTATGGGATTTCAGACATTTTTTAAATTTTACATTTCATTGAAACAAAAAGAGCGGATTTGGATAACTGATTTAAATGTTAATTTATGGATGCTAAAATGTCCTAATGGGAATCTTAAATTACTCCAATTAATTTAAAAATTTTCCAATACATATGTCAGACAATATAAATTATCTATGTATTTTTTGATTGAATTTTGAGTATCTGTTCGCTAAATATAAAACCTTTTAACTTTTAACTTTTATATTTTTGCTGTCATAATCATTTAATTTTTCTCTTTCACTTTCCCAGTTGACTAGCATTTCTAATTCATAATATGTCAGAAAATTAAAATTTATTATTAAATGATCATTCATTGTGACTTTCCTGATTAAAAAAGATTTGGAAGAATTGTACAATTTTATTTTAAAGAATTCAGACAATAAGCAGTTCAAGAGAATAACTACATGGAGTCGTGTTTCATATAACAGTTCTTAAACCTTAGATTTTCTTAATGTTTGGGAAATCTTATATGCTTAGAAATATATATGTAATCTAACTTTATAAAACTGGGGATTTCAGGATGTTAGACATTGTGAGAAGTGAGATGAAAAATTAAAATGTCTCGCTGAAGTCTCTGATCTGAAGATTTGCCAGTATACTTAATTATGGAACTGAATGTTTGAAAGATAAACAATACTTAAATGCTATATTAATTTTGACATAATTATTCAAATTGGTAAAGAAATCATATGCGATGTAATTTTCTAACTGGGCGAATATGTCCGGGACAGGATTCGAACCAGAGATCTCTTGGCTAAAGCTGCCAATATTGAGCAATCCCGAAAGAATATGGCGGAACTAATTCACACAGGTAACCTTACTGATCATAGCATCTGGTCTGATATCTGAATTAGCTGAACAGAATAAATCGCAGGTAATGGGACCACCAGTAAAAGCTGGAAACGTGATTACACTAGAAGACTTACTTGGTAGATCATTGGCAACTTCAGCCAACTGATCCTTGGTTCGAATCCTTTTCGCCCAGTTGGGAAAATACTTAAATGCTTTTTTTATTTAATATATAAAATTTCAATGTTGCCTAAGAAAGGAGCTTTTCATATTCTTTGAAATTTACACACTCTGAAAAGATTGAAATAAATGTATCTATTTCTTCACTCTTACATTTAATAGAAAAAAGGAATTTCCGATTCAAATAAATTATACAGTCTCATCTTTGTGAAAAAGATTTATTTATATCAGCCTTTAAAATAAGGTTAGAGCTCTATTTCCCTTTTTCCATCTTAAAATAACTTAAGTCCTTTTTTTTCGTATCACACTTCCTAAAGCGTCTCCGTGAAGTCTCTTCCACTCGCTAAAATTTATATCGTTTCACCGAGTGAAGAAAGAAGCTTTTTTACTTGTAGTCTGTTAAAATGATTGAGTTTTGATGCAATAAAATAAAGGAAAGGCACAGTCTGGAATGCGATTTAGGAAATCTTTCTACTGAAAAATTTTGATTCGGGATTTCAGATTTCAGGTTTAAATATATAACGCACAGAGTTCTGGATTTTAATATATTTTACATAAGGTTACTCTGTCTTCTAATATACGTTCTTGTAAAGTATAACATCCGGTATTTTAATAGAAATCGAATTTAACACTTTTCGATAAGATTTAATGGCGAAAATATAGGCATGAACATAGCATTTTATGCTCTTTTATTTAACTCAATTTTGAATTTGTATGTGAAGATGGAGTTTTGTAATCAATTTTTCACTCATTTCTTGATATGACAAGTGGCATAAACATAGCATTTTATACTCTTTTATTTAACTCAATTTTGTTTTTTGTATGTGAAGATGGAGTTTTGTAATCACTTTTTCACTCATTTCTTGATATGCTAGAACTATAAAAAGTATGTACACAGATATATGAGGGGGTTAGAATGATAGTGGAGTAAGTCAAAAATTTGAAAAACCTAGATAACCATATTTTCTCTGAACGTATATTCATTTCTATTCAGTGTGATAGTCAAATAAATCATAGTTCACTTAGAGAATCTCTAGAGGGAAAAAAAGTTGGACCACTTAATGCAACAGCAATATGACAAGTTTCACAAATTGCTTCATTTCTCAAATTACTAAATATTGACCTACTCCACTGTCATTCTAACCCCCTCATATTTCCGATGACAATGCAACACTTGAACACTGGTTAGAGCTTAATACATTAATTGTACGGTATTTTTCCGTTAGTCAGCCATATGTGATAAATCGCCAAATATTCTTTATGGTTACAACAACAATGGATTTAATTATGCGCTAATTCACGCTCGCTAAAGAAAAATGCCATCTGGCTGTGAAGCTGCACCACCGAAATATTTTAAATGCTATAAAGTAGAAAATATAAATAAAAAATAAAGCGTGTGATATAATTTTTAAAATACGCTTTATTCAATTAATGGTTTTGTGTTAATTAAATTATGATTATAGTTCGAAAAATCAATTTATAAATCATAAATGATAGTTTAAAAAATCATTTTTTTTCTTTCTTGTTGCCATATATTAAAAAAAAAGCAGGAGAAAATGATATAAAAAAATCACTAGATCACGCTTTCTACCAAACCTAAATCAAAGCGGTGAATTTTCCACAATTCGGTTCTATGTTCACAGCAATTTAATCCATTGTAATGGAAAATTTTGGAAAAATCGTGAATTGCTGTCACGAAATTGGGCGTGGTTTTCAAGATAAATACAGGATGCTTATTAAAAAGCTAATTTAAAAATAAACTATTTTTACTTTTATACTTATGTTTCATTATAACCAATATAATATAAATATATTATAATATACAATATAATGTATATATATATATATATAAACAACATGCGTCATTTTATGAATCAAAAATACGTTAATGATTTGTATGAAATTGTAACTAAATTTATCTTTAACTAAGAACTGTATAAATTTTATTGGTACTAAACAAAAAAAAATGTAATTTTATTTGGATGATGAGTGTAGCTCTTGATGCTACCATGTGGAAAGAAAAAAATCGTGACGACCTGTACTCGTCATTTTATCGCAAGGGTTATGATAATGCGATTGATTACTATAATGGCCTGATCATTAAATTTTCTAGCCTGTTGTATAATTTATTTCAAATGTTTTTGACTAGAGGTTTGTATTTATAGTTCTGAATAATTAAAACTGCTAAAACTTTTCAAAGATGAATTCGAATCTTTATACTTTATTTTAATTTCAGAATTTTCTAAGTAATTTAAATTAAAAGCATCCACAATAATTTTTCCTGCCTATTAAATATCAATCTGAATATAGGGGAATAAGTTCTAAAGTAAAGTCTCTTCCATCCTCTAAAATTTATATAGTTTCACTGAGTGACGAAATAATGTTTTCTAATTGTAGTCTGTTAAAATGATTGAGTTTTGATGCAATGGAATAAAGTAAAGCAAAGTCTGAAATGCGATTTAGGATATATTTCTACTGAAAAATCTTAAAACGGCATTTAGATACTCATCAAACACTTGCTTTCAACGTAAATTTGATTTAATAAATATGAGTTACTTTAACTACATATATAGAAAACAAACCTCGACGTTTCGGTTAATCTTTATAACCATCATCAGGAGAAAAAACCTTCATAAATATGAACAGCAAAAATTAAAGTGTGTTACATGATTGAGTCACAATATTCAATCTCTGATGATGGTTAATAACCTTTATAACCTGATGATGGTTATAAAGATTAACCGAAACGTCGAGGTTTGTTTTCTATATATGTAGTTAAAGTAACTCATATTTATTAAATCAAATTTACGTTGAAAGCAAGTGTTTGATGAGTATTTATATGTGCAACGTAAAGTCCTTACTAATTACGGCATTTAGATTTCAAATTAATATATTCGCACAGGTTCTGCATTTTAACCATGACGGAGGCCTATGATGTTGATTAAATGACTTATAGGCCTCACTGTTCTGTGATGTTTTTTGATAATATTTCTTCCATAATATCTTCTATTATGTAATGGATATTATGGAAATTTGGATGACAATAACGTGACAACTCAAAAATTCTAACTTTTCAGTGTGAGGGAAAGAGAAAAAAAATGAAAACTTTGAATATTTAAGGAACACGTTCATTGACATTTTGAGGGAACGCTCCAATGTTACAAAGGTCTAGGAATACTGCATAGACCTAGGAATACTACATAGTCCTAAGTCTAGGAATACTGCAAAAATAGTATGAACGCATTTTGACCGTCTAAGATGGAGGTAAGGCGAGGGCATAACAAATAGGCACTTTGAGATGTTTCGCTATCTAGCGACCAGATTTGGTACTACAGAAATAACAGAAATTTAACTTTAGTTTGATGATTCACTCTGAGGACTATTTTATAGTCTGTTAAAATGATGCAATAAAATAAATAAAGGCACGGTGCAATGCGATTTAGGAACTCTTTCTATTGAAAATCTTTGATTCGGCTATCAGATTTCTGGTACATATATTGTCACATACTTTTAAATTTTAATATACAGGGTGTCTCAAAAGTCTCCGTACAACTTCAAAAATTTATTACAAAAAAACTAATAGGCTTACAACAAAAATAATTACAACAGTACATAGAATAACTTAAAAAGTTTTCTTCTACTACCTTAGTATGCTTGTACATGAGATCCTTTCGTTGCACGAAGAATATCAAGTCGATATTCCAATTTCATCCACGTGCGTTTCAGCATGCTAACATCAACAGTAGTTACAACTGTTTGATGAAATCCTAACAAAATTTAATAGTCTCATGAAATTGAAACAAAAGATCCAAACCGCAGTAGCTACTGTTGATGTTAGCATGCTAAAACGTTCGTCGATTGAATTGGAATATCTTCTTGATATTATTCTTGCTACGAAAAGATCTCATGTTAAAGTTTACTAAGGCAGTAGAAAAAAACTTTTTAAGTTACTCTATGTACTGTTGTGATTGTTTTTGCTGTAGGCCTATTATTTTTTTTGTAATAAATTTTTGAAGTTGTACGGAGACTTTTGGGACACCCTATATTTTTCGTGATGTTCTTGTTTCTTGTAGCGCAATAAAATTAGATTATTGTAATTAAATTTGATTTTGGTAATATATAGTATGTTTACATCAAAAATGATAGGCATAAAAATTTCGCTTTACATTTTGGAACACAGTAATTATTAAAACTTTGTCAAATATGATTTCGAATACCAGATTTTAATTCTAGGATTTATTAAAAAAATTAAATTAAAATTAGGCAAAATGTTTTTTTCATTGATATTTCTAAATTACAGTTAAAAACTGTCTATTAATTTGCAAACTGTCTGTTAAATATAAAGTATTTTACACTCGCTAAAATTAATACAGTTTCACACAAAAATAAAAAAGCTTTCCAGGTGTAGTCTGTTAAAATGATTGAACATTGGCGCAATAAAACTAAATAAGATGCAGTCTGGGAAGCGATTTAAGAAATGTTTCTACTGAAAATATTGATTGAGCTTTCATATTTTAAGTTCGTATATTCACACGCCGTTCTGGATTTAAATATTTACCATATATAAGCATTGTATACATTGTCCTGTACATGTAACTCGACATTTTAATAAACTCAAACTTGTAAATGATAGATGACTATGTACAGGAATGGAATGGTGGCGCACCATTTGGAATATTGCCACCATTAATTTTTAATAGTATTCTTCGCCTTAAAATATCACAGAAATTCTGTTTTTAAGTAAGATGAAGAATACTATTTAAATTTATCAGTGCCAATTGGTTCTCTGGTGCGCCACAGTTCCATCCCTGCTATGTATGATGACTATATTAGAAAAATACTGATGATTAATGTGATTAAGTCTGATAACTGTTTTGCAGTCTTTTAAAAAGATTGCATTTTGATACAATAAGATAAAGAAAGGCTGAGTAGAATGCGATTTAGATAACCTTTTTACAGAAAATTATTAATTCGTCTATCAGATTTCGGGTTTGTATATTATCACATAATTTTACGTTTTAAAATATTTTAAACAAGTTTCATGTTTCGTGTAACACAGTATAACTAGATATCATAATGAAACTTAAGTCTGATTATTAAAGTTTATGTTTATCAAACATACTTTATATTTTAAATTTTTAGTTTAAGTTTTCAAACGTAATAAATGTAAGCATTTTGTCAATGAGAAATTCGCGTCATAGTTTCTGAAGCTTGTTAAACAACTTAAATTAAAGTTAGGGTTAAAAGTTTTCCATCTATGAATTAACTAAATTGAAGTAAAGATTGTCAAGAAGATTAAAAGTGCGACGCCTCTTCCATTCGTTAAACTTCTTGTAATATCGTTTCACCGCACGAAGAAAGAAACATTTTTACTTATAGTTTGCTAAAATGATTGAGTTTTATTGCAATAAACTAAAAGTATTCACATCCTGAAATGTCTTTTGGAAAATCTTTCTATTGAAAAATTTGGATTTGGATTTTAGATTACAGGCTTATTCGCACACAGTTCAAGATTTCAATATATTTTTAATAAGTTTCCTCTTTCCTGTAATATGTATTTTTGAAATGCCTATAATTAAAATGTAACCCTAGAATGGCACACATATATTTTTCGAACAAATCTGACATACAGGGGGTCTACAAAACCCCAAAATATTTTCTGATCATTTTTTTAATGATAAAAGCATAATTGTGTTGTTTTTATATAGACTAAACGATAGGAACAAAGATGAAAAAACAAAAATAAACAAAAAAAGTATGTTTGACGCACTGGGGGTCTACAAAACACAAAAGGTTTTTGGGCTAAAGTAATAGTTTTAATGATAAAAACATAATTGTGTTAATTTTATATAGACTAATCGATAGGAAAACATGAAGTAAAAAACTGCATTAATTAGCAAATTATTGCATCCCTGTAACTCTCCACATCCATCTATCCGACAGTACGCAATGATCGAAGTTGGTGTCGAATAGCTGTCAATCCACTGGAACAATAAGGGTGCCTTCATAGTCAAAGTGTGAGTGCCGTCACAAATTGTGGGGTTTGTGAGACCTTAGTGTGTCATTCTAGTAGCTGACAAAATAAAAACTCGTGGGGTTTGTGAGACACCAGTGTGTCATTCTAGGGTTAATATAATGATTAAATTGTCTAGGACAATTGTATACTTATCTCAGATATCTTTAGATTATCTCAGATATCTCAGATATCTAGCGGCCGGATTTGGTACTACAGAAATACCAGAAATTTAACTTTAGTCTGATGATTTAGACTGATGACTATTTTACAGTCTGTTAAAATGATTTCACGTATACATACCTTTGATTTAACATATTTATTTTTAGTTTTGTAATTTAAAAAGTGCAAAAACGTTATCAGAAGTAAATTCAAATCATAGGTTTTAATTTTAGCATTTTTATATTATTTTAAATTTAATAAAATCATCAACAACAGTTTTACTCCTACGAATTAACTATTTTTTAAGTGAAGATAACAAAGTAACTTACACAGTAAAGTCTTTGTCATTCACTAAAATTTATATTGTTTCACCGATCGAAGAAATTAATTTTTATTTGTATTCGGTTAAAAAGGTTAAGTTTAGATGTAACAAAATGATTAACTGCGCAGTCTTGAAAGCTATTTAGGAAATCTTTCTCCTAAAAAATTGTGGCACAGTTCTCGTTCAATTGATTCGCACACAATTCAGAATCTTAACCTTTAACCCTTTCCGGCACTGACAAATTCTGTTCGTAAAATGAGAAATTTCTGACTGACACCGGAATTTACAAACGACTTTTTTAGAAAATAAGAACTCCTTATTTTAAGCTTTCATTATCGAAACAAAATTTTACTAAAATATTCTTAATGTCGTATGCAAGTTTGGAATTAAAATTCTGTGTACCCAGAGTGAGACCACTCTGCCGGAAAGGGTTAACTGCTGTGACAGAAATTGTCTCATAGTTTACTGTAATCGGTCTCTGAGACCGTTTGATCGAAAGATGAAGAAAAGGCCCGATTATCTTACAGGTTACTGTTTTTGTACTAAACTCTAAATATAGAACTATTATAATTAAAATTAACCTATTTACAAATGTTCAGTGATAGTACTATAGCTTCATACGGTACAAAATTTTACTAATATCTGTAATTAAACAGAAAATTACAAGTTAAACTGTGAAAATTGAAAAAAGCAGCATTTTGTGAGGCAGATAACAACAGTTATGGGTTAAATACCGGGTGCGTCATAAATTCGTGTAAACTTTAAAAATTCATAATAAATGAAGTAATGCTCGGAACATTTTTCGGTTTACACGAGTATTATCAGACGGATTTTGGATTTTTTTTCCATACATAATAAAAAATGATTCCAAAAGTAACCGATAGAGGGCGCTCACACGTCATACTGAGGCGTTTTATGCAAATCAGGCTCGCAATAAAACACCTGGCTGTAAATGGATTCGTCATTCGTTCTCGATAGCATGCTATCTTTACCAGATCGAGCGCTGGTGGTTAAACTTTTCTACAAGAATGATGAATACACAACTATTGCATTCTGAAAGTTTCGCACGGAGCATAAAAGCCCTATTTAATTGAATGGGATACTTAATTTAGTACGACGTTTTGAAGAAACGGGGAGTTTGTAGGATCGTCCACGTAGTGGCAGACTATGAAACGCCTCAGTATGATGTGTGAGCGCCCTCTACCGGTTACTTTTAGAATCATTTTTTATGATATATGGAAAAAAAATCCAAAATCCTTCTGATCATACTCGCTCAAACCGAATTTTTTCCGAGCATTACTTCTTTTATTATGATTTTTAAAGTTTGCACGAATTTATGACGCACCCGGTATATTTTATATAACGTTTCTCTTTCTTGTAATATATGTTCTTGTAATGTTTATTTTAATAAAACTCGAATTTAATATGCTGAGTAAATTTTGTAGGGCAATTGTATATTTATATGAAATATCATTCACATATTTTTTTAGTTTTAGTTTTGAAGCGTAAAAACTGCCAAATGCTTGTTGAGTCACAGTTTTTAATTCAAAGCTTTGACAGGTGATTTAAATTAAAATTATTTTCAAAAATACACCTATGAATAAACCAACTATCAACTCAAGATAATAAAGTAAAATATAAGGGTGAATCAAATGAAAACGGAACAGTGGTGTTATACATTTGGTTTATTTTTGTATGAGTGCTTTGAAACTTTGTTGAGAGGTAGAGCTCTAAGTAAGTAAAGCAACCACTATGCGGAAATGAACTTTCCCTAGGTAGTCAAGTAGAAACACGTGATATGCGCAGGCGGTCGGCTAAAAGTATCGTCCGGTAGATAATCGGTTGTTGTTGTTATTCATCTGTGTCTGCAGGATGTTTGCGAGTAAAAAAGTGCAACGTAGGGTTATACGTTATTTAGTGGCAGAAGGAGTTGGATTTCACGAAGTGAATCGGCGAATGAAGACAGTGTACCGAGAAAAGCACTGCCTGTGATTCGTGTGCAGGACGGGCACAAGTATTTCTGCTAGGGAATCTGATGAATTGTTGGTGGACAGTGTTGGAATACTTGTCGTATAGCCCGGATCTTTTGCCATATCACTTTCCCACCTTTGGTCAGCTGAAAATGCATTGAAGGGTTGCCTTTTTTACTCGGACAGCGAAGTCATGGACAATGTTCGAAACTGGTTCTGATTTCAGCAAAAGGGCTTTTATGAGCAAGGTATTCACTACTCGGTGAAACAGTGGGACAAGTGATTGTGTAGCTTTGGAGATTATGTTTGAAACAAACTATGTCTTTCCATTCTGTGGCTCCTGTTCCGTTTTAATTTGATCCATCCTAATATATAGGAAATTATTTTCAATCCGCTAAAATTTATATCATTGTACCCAGTAAAGAAAGAAGCTTTCACACTCGTATTCAGTTAAAATGATTGGAATTTGATGCCGCAAAATAAAGAAAAGCAATGTGTAGAATGTAATTTAGGAAATATTTCCACTGAAAAAATTTGATTCCGCTTTCAGATTTCAGGTTTATATATTCGCACACAATTCTGCATTGGATTATATAGTTTACACGGTTTTTATTTTGTGTAACCACACAATTCTGCGTTTGATTGTGTATATTTTACGCGATATTTCTATTTGTGTAATCAATACAACTTGATATTTTAATAAAACTCACCTTTAGTTCTGATGATTAAAATAATTAAGTAAGATGTTTACCTTGTAATCAGCTAAACTTATTGAGATTTCTTGCAATAAATAAAAGTAGGCACAGAATAGAATTCGATTTACGAAATCTTTCTATTGAAAAATTTATATTTAGCTTTCTGATCCACAAAAGTACACTTTATCTATAAAAGAACTCTTTATTTATTAACCTTTTGGGGACGACCGACACGTATACGTGACGCATAAGATGCTCAGAATCCTCAATTATTCCCACCAGTTATTTTTTATTGTAAGATTTGCCTAATTAAATCTTAGCATTTCTGCGATTCAATTAGGTGAAAATTTCTGTTTTGAAAAACTGGTGGTAAAAGATTAAAAATTCTGTAAAGGACGCTCGTCGCGAAGGGGTTAAAGGACGCAATTCACTCATAAACAAGGACAATAGTAAAAAGTGTTAAATCTAAAACAGATGAAGCTGAGATCAAAAGTTCACTATTTAAGAATTTCAAATAGCAAATTCTAACTAGAGAGAAAAAAAAAGCTTGAATATTATCTTCCAAAAATATTTATTAAGCCTCTGAACTTTGAATTGTCTTTTTATGTTATGAAGTATTCCTAAAATTATATTTTTAATTTTATTTATACCCATTCGTCAGAAATGGACCTCAAATAACCAAATTGCCAGAGGGAGCGAAGTTTCTCTATTCTTTAAAATATTAACTTTGATGGATAACTCTATCAGATAAATTCTGTACATTTCAGATAAGTTGTGGGGAAGAGGCACTGCAAAAGGACTTGAAAGCTCCTTAAAACTTATTATAGCTTCTGGTACAAAACGGCGTTAAGGAGCTCGCGCAACAGGATGCGTCGCGAACAAAGAATCTTTTACTTAATACAAAAACTCGATTTTATGCAGATTTCTTTGTATTTATATTAGTTTTTTTTATTTGTTTTTCATGTAACATTTAAAAAAACTTTTCGCAGAGTTCATTTTTAAAACTGTTTTCATAAAAGTGAATAATATACTATACTATATACCTATAAGTATATACCTATAATACCTATAAGCTACGTATGGTTTAATTTATTTTTAATAGTAAAAGGAAGACTTTTTTAAATTTGCTCATTTTAATAGAAAAATGTTACAGTTCTAAACATTACATTTCTGGGATGATATTTTCGAAAGATTAATAATTTGTCATAGTTTTATACGAAAGATATATAAAAGCGTTTTCTTACTAGATAAAAGCGTCAAGGTATGTGTTTTTATGACTCCTGTTTCATTAACCTGTTAACCAAGGAATATACTTTTGTTCAACTCGTTTCACAATAGGGACTTTTTCTTCATAGTGATAAGTAATATCATCACGGCCCGATTATCGACGGCGCACGCTTCCACCATTAAAAAAATAGAATTTTTTTCTTATTCATGGCAATAATTTTACAGGAATAAAGTATTTAATAAGAAGGAAATTTCTATTAAATTTTACTGGTGGAAGTGTTCAAAATATTACGGCAAGTATACATGACGGAAAATGTCGTCATACCCATTGCAATAGTCGTTTGTGTATGACGAAATATTTCGTCATGCCCAGTTAACAGGTTAATCAACCGTCAATTTTTAAAATGAGTTCGAGCATGATTTTTACTTTTTAAAAAATGGTGTTGGTGATTTCGCCCTAATACACAAATACACATTGTACTTGTAATACCCGTCATTAGAATAACGTCAGAATAAGTAAAAATCCATAATAAATACGATATATATTTTTTCAAGCTAAGCACTAAAATAGGGTGAATCAGAATTACCTCTGATTCTCTATAAAATATAAAAGGTATAATGTAACCATATTATGTTTCTTGTATGTATAACAAAAACACATAAAGTTTTAACACATATAAGTTTTGAAGAACACTGTAAAATACCTTGAAAAGAATCTTAAAAGTCATTCTTGCTTCGGGTACAAAACGCTTTTAAGGAGGACACATAGCAGGACGTGTCAAGAACAAAGAATCTTCTATTCAATAAAAGAAAGAATATTTTATGCAGATTTCTTCGTATTGCTATTAGTCAGTGATATATATATATATATATATATATATATATTGCTTTTAAAATAATATGGTCAAAGAGATTTTCGAAATCTTTTTCGTAAAAGTTAATATTTAATTATAAGATTTGGTGTATATTGTTCGTTTAATTACAAAATATTTGGATATTTTGCTCATTTAATAGAAGCAATTTACAGTTTGAAAATATGAAAATTCGGGATAACATGTTTAAATTTTAATAATATAGCATAAAAGACAAATTTCTATTATTATTATTATTATAAATACTGCATTTAATTGATGGAGGTATAAATATTAGATTTCAATAGACGTTGCAAGAATTGTTATCAAATAAAGTAAAGGTATTTTGTTTGTATTATTCGTCAAGAAGAGTTTTTTTCTCCTTTCAAATTTTGTACGTTTGCGGTAATTGCAAACATTAGTGAAAATTAGAGTTTTACGCAAAAAAGAAGAAAACAAATAGACGTACAGAAATAACATATTTGTGATAAATTTAAATTGAACCACGTGCAAGGAATTACAAAATCTTTCAAACAAAAACAGGATTATCAACAAATTCAAACCTTTGTTTTTCTTTTCCTCAACATATTCAAAAACCGTATTATCAAATTTGGTGTATTTTTTTATCTGCTTCCAAGAGGTGTTAATCCTGAAATAGTTAAAACTCAGATGAATAATTCATTATTTACGTATCTCAAATAGCAAAATCAAATTAGAAGGAAAGAGCTTAAAATATCGTCTGCCACAACCATTTATTAAGCCTCCTAAACTTTAAATTCTCCTTCTGTGTTATAAAGTATTCCGGACATTATACTTTTGCATTTTATTTAAGACCCATCCGCCAGAAATGGACCGTAAACGACAAAATTGCCGGAGGGAGCGAAGTTTCTCTATTCTTTCAAACATTAACGCTGATGGATAACTCTATCAGATAAAAGTCTGTACATCTCAGTTAAGTTGTGGGGAGGAGGCACCGATAAAAGAATTCGAAAAGCGTCTTAAAACTCATTATTGCTTCGGGTATAAAACGCTATTAATGAGGACATGCAACAGGAAGTGTCGCGAACAAAGAATCTTATTTTCAATGAAAAAAGAAGAAACGCAGATATCTGAGCATCTTGATTAGATGGTGATATTTTATTTGCTGTTCAAATAATTTAGTCAAAGGATTTTCAGAACTCCTACTATAAAAGTAAACAGTTACATATGCGGATTGTTTTTTTTAGTTTATTTTATTAGACAGTATTTGGATATTTCACACATTTAATAGAAGTAATTCACAACCTGAAAAAATGACGTTTTGTGATAGCGCATTCAAAAAATTTATAATATAGCATGAAAGTCAAATTTCTGTTATTGGTATAAATATTCTAATTAAATGACGATAAAACAAGCTTATTTCAACCGCTACTTTGTAATTACAAAGTATTTTAACCCTACGTCAATTGCACACCTGGACTCTCGGGTTCGGGTGCGGTGCACCTGACAGTCGTGTGTTTTTAAATTGTCATTAACACCCCATTAACTCATTTCTAATGCTTTTAAAGTGTATAATGTCATTCATTAAAAAAACTGATTTATTAACCTCAAAATAAGTAAAACACTAAGCAATTTTACAGGAAACGTTCATTAATCCTTGGTAGCGCGTATTTCAGGCCAGCTGCGCACGAATAAAGGTTATACAAAAACAAGATTATCCGCAAATAAAATACATTTTTCTCCATGAACATGCACAAACACCGTATTAACCCATTTTAGGCCAAGCATAGAAATTTTATAAAATGTGGTATTATTTGCATTGAAATTTACTTAAATTACATTCATTAACACACCAAAAAAGTTTCGTGTATGAAAAATAATGTTTCATTTAATTTGACGTTACCATTATTAATTTACCATTAATAATTTACCATTAAATTTAAATAAAAAGTTTTAAGTTTTCTTATGGCATTTGTTTTATATTTTATTTACAGAACTTGCAACTTTACTCCATTATTAAAACATATGATTAATCTCAATTGGAATAATTATACATTTTCAAAAAGTCGAATTTGTCAATGACCGTTTCAAGTAAAAAACCAGCGTATTTTGAAAATTTCTCAACAGAAAGTGATTACTTCAATTCAATTACGAATATTTTATAGATTTCTTCAGAACCCTTAAAAATAGCAGAAAAATAAAATTAGTGAAAAATATACGCCACAGTGTTAATAAAAATATATTTATTGAAATGGTGCGTTTACGCACCTTTGGCCGAAAATGGGTTAATGCTTAGAGTATAGTCCTGTTATTTCAAGCCTATTAGTAAGAAGTGATAAAGTTAAAACTCCAATGAAGAATTCACTTTTTCCGCTTTTCAAATATCAAATTCAAATTAATGAGAAAGAACTTAATATTTTATATCCCACAAACATTTACCAAGACTCCTAAACTTTAAATTATCCTTATATGTTATAAAGTATTATGGACATTATACTTTTGCATTTTATTTAAGATCCATCCGCCAGAAATGGACCGTGAACTACAGAATTGCCAGAGGGAGCGAAGTTTCTCTTTTCTTTCAATTATTAACGTTGATGGATAACTCCATGAGATAAAAGTCTGTACATCCCAGATAAGTTTGGCGAAAAGACACTGTTAAAAGGACTTGAAAAGCATCTTAAAACTCGTTATTGCTTCGGGTATAAAACATAGTTAAGGCGGACACGCAACAGTGTGTCGTGAACAAAGAGCCTTTGATTGAATAAAAGAAAGAAAATTTTATGCAGATATCTGAGTATTTTTATTAAAGTACAATATTTTATTTGATTTGAGATTAATTTATTCAAACGGAATTAGTCTTTCCGTAAAAGTAAATAGTTACTTATGGGAATTGTTTCATTTAGTTTATTTAATTACAAAATATTTAGATAGTTTACTAATTTAATAAAAATATGTTACAGTTTGAAAAACAAAAATTTTAGTTAACTCCTTTAACCAAGTTTATCTACATTTTTTGACAAATAATGAAGCATGAAAGACAAACTTTCATTATCACTCACTGAAATTTGTTTAATCCCTTGTAGGGTGGTGGGACAAACATATCCCACTTAATTTCAATCCCCAAATACCACAATGTCATCAGAATTAAAGTATGACATTTTGTTTTATAATGTTCATGAAAGAAAGCTTTCACTTACTCCCAAATAAATTTGTTTAAAAATCCTGGTGTTAACCAATCATTTCAATATTTTAGCAACTTTTAGTACTTTGCCCCAGAAAGGGTTAACGCATTAAAAAAAAAAAACCTATTTCGTCTGTATCATTGGCCAAAAACACTTCTTTTGAACCAATTGCTCTTTTACCACAATCGCAGAATTTACAGAATAAAAGTCATGTAAATAGATGAAAATAGACAGACAGACAGAAATGTCATCATTAAATGTAAATTTAAAGCGAATCACCATTTTTTTTTTTTTTTTTTTTTTTTTTTTACAAACAAAAACAGGATTATCGGTCCATTAGATCAAACTTTTTTTATGAACATATTCAAAAGCCATTTTATCAAGGAAATTAAGAATAATCCTTAGTTTTCTGTTTGTTAACAAGAAATATGTTAATGTTGACATAGTTAAAACTCAAATGAATGATTCCCTACTTACGTATCTCAAATAGCAAAATCAAATTAAAGTGAAAGAGGTTAAACTATTTCCAAAACTATTTACTAAGTTTCCGAAACTTTAAATTCTCCATTTGTGTTATAAAGTATTCCGGAAATTATACTTTTAATTTTATTTGAGACCCATAAGCCAGAAATGGACCGTAAACGACAAAATTGGCTGAGGGAGCGAAGTTTCTCTATTCTTCCGAACATTAACGTTGATGGATAACTCTATCAGATAAAAGTCTGTACATCACAGATACGTTGTAGTTAACAGGCACTCTTAAAAAATACTGAAAAAGAGACTTAAAATCTGTTATTGCTTCGGGAATAAAACCCTGTTAAGAAGCACGCGCAACAGGATGTGTCGCGAACAAAGAATCTTTCATTCGATAAGGAAAAGAAGATTTTATGCAAATTTCTTTGTATTTCTATTAATTGGTGATATTTTATTTACTTTTCAAATGACGTTTCCAAACTGTCTGGAAAGTTAATTTTCATAACTGTTTTCACACTTAAATGTTACAGTTTTGAAAATTGTATTTTTGTGATGACATTTTCGAAATATTAATAATCTGTCACATTTTTATATGAAAGGTATATAAAAGCGTTTTGTTACAAGGTAAGAGCGTCAAAGTGTTTATTATGACACTTGTTTAACAACTCAACCGTCAATTTTTCAAATGAATTCTAAGCATAATTTTTACTTTTTTTTTTTTTAAAGTTGTAGATGACTTTGCTCTGCTAATATAGGGTGAATCAGAATTAACTTTGACACTCGATAAAATATAAAAGAAATAATATAGCAAAATGATGTTCCTTGAATATGCAACAAAAACGCATAAAGTTTTATATTCAAACAAAGTTTTCTTTTCTGTGCAAACGAAAAATTGTAAAATTTTAGGCAAAAACATGTTTCTTAGACTAATAGGTAAATTTTTCTATCCGTTCCACTTCATTACATTTTCTGTAGGATCAAATTACAAATCATGTGTACTTTAAGCTGGCACTGATGGCTAATATAATTGATGCGAGGAAAAAGCCACAGTTGAAATCACAAACGTTTGCGCATATATGCTAGTGCATGCCTAAAAGGAATTCGACTGTCTCTACAAAAAACACTTTTATTACAAATAAAACTTTAGATGTTACTAATATAAGTGCAAGTAGTAAAATACTATCTTAATTTTCAGTTTTTATTGATTGTCAAAATTATAAAGATAATTCACATTCAATATCTACTTCAAATGATAACATATGAAACAAAGTGCTTTGATAACTTATTGACAAAAAATAGATTATAAGGTAATAAACATTTGTGTTCTTATCAAAAACTGTATCTTGATGATCATAGCGTGAGTTATCACATAGGTAAAGACAGTCTAAATTCCCTATTTAAATAACATCTGGCGGCTGCAACAGTTGCACTGTAGAAAATAGTTTCTCATGCAATGATAAGCATAAAACACCAGATAATTTTTTATCTCTGCGCCTGATTCTGAATTTAAAATATTTCTCTAATGTCCTAATTGTCATATCATTTGTCAGTTAGGAGTGTTTTCCTATTAAAATTCATATTGCTTGATTGCAAACACATTTTTGAAACAGTAGTATTTTAACCCTTTATTAAATAAGGAGAATATTATTGTTTTTTATATATATAAAAGTGGTAGCAATAAAAAAAAATAATAAAAAATTCCACCCAACTGGCAACACTGATGGTAGTATACATACTAGAAGGGGCTTTAGGTGATTAATGAATGTTTACCAAATGTATCTAAATATATATACACTGATGTCCAGAAATTAAAGGGCAGTTACCGGACACTTTCGATTTCAGACGTTTTGTCCAATATATATTGCAATTCGTGAGGAAATGCCCTTGAACTTTGAGGATGTAAAGAACATGTTTGACTTCATGTTCTTCAGTGAAGATTTAGCTCCGAGGGCAATTAAGTGGTAATAATAAATTTAATAATAAAATAATACTTGCGTTTCTCCCAGAAACAGAAAAGGCTCAAAATGATCCGTCAGTGTAGCAAATGACTATGTAGGTCTTGTTCAACGTTTTTGTGTATTTGTGTAAGAATAGAACGCATATTCTTAAAAAATGTTAACGTTTCTGTGAAAATTCAAATTTTTTAATTTTTTTATAGCATGCAGAGTTTTCAACTGAAGTTTTTACGCCGCTTTCCAAAAAACTTGATAAGAAACAGTAGAAATAGTATAATGCAATAAAAAGATGAATATATTGAATATTTGATGACATATGGGTATTTGTATGAAATAAATTTTAACTGCGCATGCGCGAACTATAGATCAGTTTCAACCACGTGAGCACCAGCCCACCAAAAGTTATCAACCAATCATAATCGTGGATTTGTTGCCTGTATTACGAGCCAACCAATCACAATCCACCATCTTTGGCGGGCAAACAAAAAACAAATCTAGTTACTAAGGTGGTTGCTAGGGTGTGACGTCAGTTGAAACTGATCTATACCAAAGATTTTTTTTCGTGATTTGGTAGTCAATTCTATAGAGCAACTTATCAAATATCGCAAAAATTCAGAAAGATACAGGCAATACAGTGAGCTAATTGATAAATTGGAGAGGAAATCCCATAGGATTATATGGGATATCCTCCCTAATTTTAGCTCACTGTATTGCCTGCATCTTTTTGAGTTTTCACGATATTTGACTGGTCTTTTTATATGAGTTTCTCTATAATATTGACT
Organism: Maratus michaelseni; assembly: GCA_963931845.1. Lineage (NCBI taxonomy): Eukaryota > Metazoa > Arthropoda > Arachnida > Araneae > Salticidae > Maratus > Maratus michaelseni. Next base: position 281,750,366 of record OZ007594.1, on the reverse strand, counting down.
ACCAAATCATGACAAAAATCTTTGCTGTAGTTCGCGCATGCGCAGTTAAAATTTATTTCATACAAATACCTATATCTCATCAAATGTTCAATATATTAATATTTTAATTGCAGTATACTATTTTCACTGTTCTTTGTCAAGTTTTCGGAAAATGGTGTTAAATTCGGTCGAAAGCTCAAATGCTATAAACAAAAAAAACTTTTGAATTTTTCACAGAAACGGTAACATCGTCACGAATATATGTGCTATGCTTACAAAAATGCACACAAATGTTGAACAGGACCTACATAGGCATTTGCTACAGTGACTTACCATTTTGAGCATTTTCTGTTACTTGGGTGACCGCAAATATTATTTTATTATTAAAATTATTGTTGCCCCCCCCTAATTGTCCTCGTGACAAAATCTTCACTGAAAATCATGAAGTCAAACATGTTCTTTACATTCTTGAACTTCAAGGATAATTCGTAAATAATTTCAGTAGATATTCAACTTCGACAAAACGTCTAAAATCAAAAAAATTGGCCACGGCCCCTACATGTTTGGACATCAGTATATATATATATATATATATATATTTCTTTTTTAAACGAATTTCGTCTTAAAAGTTGATTCGCAGCTATGGTATGCTCAATGAGTACTGAAATCAAAGTTTTCTTACAAAATACATTTATGTTAGCTAAACTATTGAAAATTCATTGTTGTCCGTTGAGAAGCTATTATAATGTTAAAAGTAATGGTTATCAAAGCTTCAATTTGTTAACATAAAAATTTGTAACAAAGTATTTTTGCTTGTGCTCGAATATTTTGATTACCGAAAATGCTAATTTTTGGGAATGATCATACTTTAACTGCCCTAGGATTAATTTTTGAGCATTTGTGTAGTAGCTTAACATTTGAAATGCATTACAATGGGTTGTATAATAATGCAATTTGGGAATTTGGAAAATTTATTGTTAATCACTGGATATTATCATTTTATGTGATTGTCTCAAATTGTATTATTTTACGGCTTATTGAAGCGATATCCTATCATTTATTTCAGTTTAAATGTTCTACAAAAACCGTAAATGTTATACCGTAAAACTGAATAAATATTTAAATTATTTTATGAAAAATTTCTTTAAATGTCCAAATCCACAGAAATTTTGTTCACAAATCAGTGTCTTCAGATGCTAATTTTTCAAAATTAGCTTGCGTAATTCATAAAAATCTACTTAAGCGATATCTAGTGAGACAACATTTATATGTTAGGCAAAAATGAAATCCGATTTAACTAACAGTCATCTATATGACATTGTGTTAAGTTATTCTACGTGAGTGGTGAATATTATGACAAAAAATAAAAATTAAATAAAAATTAAATTAAAAATTAGATAAAATAAATATAGCTTTAAACAAAAATAAAATATTAGTAATACAAATGTCTTTTGTTAAAACCAATGTTAAAACTGCATTAAACCTTTTCGTTAAATTCCGTCCATATTTAACATAGAATAAAATGAATCGGGTTTAGAAATTGAAACAATAATCTTTAACTTCGCAAAATGACTCAACAAATGTAACTAGCTTCATAGTCAGTAACTTTTAGAACCACACGTGCGATTACTTCAAAGTTAGAAAGAAGCTCTACTTTCGAAACTATATTCTTCTTTTGAGGTTATTGCACGAATGCTTCGTTTGATGAATAGAACTAAAAATTACACTTTTTCGAAGTAATGATTCTTTACAGTATTTCTGGAAAGCTAAAAAAAAATACTTCTTTATTTCCTTTGTATGTTATTTATTACCTGTTTAAACTGAGTTTTTAAAAAATGGGGTTTCGCGCATAAGTGCACATAATAATAAACAGAGCTCCGAGTTGAGTTTTGTCTTTCTTTCTTTCTTTTTTTTTTGGGGGGGGGGGGGGCAGGGGTTGTAGGGTTTTTTTGGAATGTTCCAAAACAAAATGTTCCATTTCAATTTCATTAAGATAAAAAATGTGCCTTTTTTATAGCTTTTTTTTTTTACTTTGTAAATTGTAAAAACTGTGGAGGAATTTTGCTGCAAATTTGGAGTTGAAAAATACTCAAAAATGGATGAACAAACACTTTATTTAGTGTTAACACCAATCAAGTGTTGATATGCGTTTTAGATACACACATGTAGAATTCGTTTTATTTGCATCAAACACAAACACTGGAGTATCCTTACATTATTTGCGAATTATTTTCGCGTTTGGCAACTTTAATTTTGTAGTATTTTTTTTGTTTTAAATTCTCAGGTGTCATCGAAAGTTTATTTGTTTTCGTTATCTTTTAATTTTTAATACGTACGTTTTGTGCCGAATTTCGCGGATCACAGGCACAGGTATAGTTATTTTTAGTTACTTGTACAATAACGATATTTAGATTAAATAATGATAAATAGATCCCTATTTTTACACTTTCCAACATAGTTTAAAAATGTTTCTGAATACCCCCACATCAAAAATTAGCAGCTTACAATACACTTATTTTCGTGCACGTAAAATTTGTTCAAATTCTGAGTTGTTTAATAATGAAATTAACTATATTAAAGCAGTCGCCATCGATCGTGGATTTAGTTTGAATATAATTAAACGCATTTTATTTAAACCTCCGACAATCACTGATTCTGTTCCAGCCAATAAAGAATTTAAAAATGTTATTGTCTTACCTTATTTTCATAAAATCAGTACACAAATTTCTCGTATTCTAAATAGGTTTAGTTTCAAAGTTGTTTTCTCTACAACCAATAAAGTTACTTTCTCCAGTCTTAAAGATCCAATTGATGAACATAATACCTGAGGCATTTACAGAATATTATGTGAATGCGGCCTCTCTTACACTGGCCAGACGAAACGTGCACTTAGAATTAGGCTGAAAGAACAACAAAATTATGTTAAAAAGCAGGAATGTGATAAATCTACAATAACTAAACATTGTTGGAATTCCAACTACCAGTTTGATTATTCAGAAGCTAAAAATATCCAAAAAAGTAATTCAGTTATAGATCTTGACTTTTACGAGCATTACTTTATTCACAAACATAGTTCATCCTTAGTAAATGATATGACCAGCACCCCTTTTCTCTAGCACGTGTGGAGGGATCCTGCGCAGTGACTCATTTTTTCAGTTATTTCAGGTTAAATACGTCATTTCTTTGGGATATATAAACTCTTGTTTTAGCATTTTCATTCAAGCCAGTACTCGGGGATATAACCGAGAGGTTCTTTGAACCCATTTTTATCCTTTTTTTTTTTTTTTTTTTTTTTTTTTTCGCCGCACTGAGGAAGGGGATTGAGGAAATCCTTGATTCGACCGTATGCGTATTTTCGTGTCAATTTTTCATATTTGTTGTTACAACGTTGTTATTGGTTTTAGTTTATGAATTAAAATTCGCACAAAGTATTTGATCTATGCTGTTTATGAATTCGGTTTGTCTGTCTGTTTGTCTGACATCTGTATGTCGTCTGTTTGGCATTGAAAACGAAGTGTGCAGCATTTATGTTTTTTTTTATAGGGACACTCAAAATAATTCCGTTACAGTACGGTCTATGGGGGAAAATCGTTTGGAATGAATACCAATTGTATTTTTTGTTTATAATCAGAATATTTGTGTGCCATCAACTATTTTCCTCATTAACCTTTTTCTATGATATATATTGAATGCTGTAAATATATATTTTTTGTCATAATTAACAGTTTTTTTAATTATAATTCAGATTGTTATAGTATAGGTGTCTTCAATCTATGGCCCGCAGGCCACCGAATTACCACTATTTTAGTACAGAAAAATGTATCTTATATGATGACAGGACATTTTTCATTAATTAAAGCGAAGATTACTTTTCAGAATTTGAAGACGCTATCAAATTGTAGACAAAAGATTGAAGACCACTATTATAGCACAACTGAAATGTAAATAAAAATTAAACATTATACGTAGTATATGTATGTTTCGATAAAACATATTTATATACAATAGCAAAATAATGCATACGTTACAGATGCTATTTGTTTTACATTAATTTATATACCATATCTACTGGCATATTTTTCGCACTTCTTTGTCATTTCTTAGAATCTAAAATTAGGAGTGGCACAATATACGAGAATCATATATATTATTTTTTTAAATATTTTTATTATAGCTTTCTTGAATGTAAAGATTGATTAAATGAAGAAATTCTATATTTAAGATAAATAAAACCTTTCAATAAATAAAAATATCAAATACGAAGGTCATACAGAATTTTTTTAGATACTTCTAATTGGTACAAATTAAAATTACCAATTCTTAGGAATATTCAAAGTAGTTCCCACCAAGATAAATGCATTTTTGTAGGCGGGTTTCTCAAACATTAAATGTTTCAGAGCATCCATTTCTTGGAATAAATAAAATAAAATGCTTTTAAATCTTCAACAATCTAATCTTCAGAATGAAAAAGGCGTCCACGTAATTATTTTAGATAAAAAAAAAAAATAGTCAAGTCACACGTAGAAAGATCAGGAGCAAAGAGTGGATGTTCAATCACTTTCATGTTTTTGTTCAAGGAGTTCGACTGTAATACTTGCTGAATGAGAAGATGTATTGTTACGGTAATGCATGAATTCTCTACCATTTACCACTTTAAGAAGACAGACAAACCTAATTCATAAACACTGTTTAATTATGTTTGAAAGTGTTAATAAAAATTTCTTCAGCGGTAGCTTTGAAGCGCCTGTTTTCCAAATTTCATGCCTTATAATCCAACCAATGTCATATACCTTCCAACTTCGACAAATTGAATTTCTTACAAATCTTCATATTACACTGAGTAAATTATTTTCAATTGAAAACAAAGAAAAGGTCTTTTATGTATAGATGTATTGAAAAAAAGTAATAGGAGGATTTGTTTTTAATAATATAAAAACGTCAATTTTACATCAAATTAGCCAAACAGAAATTTAACTAAAATGCACAAATATCTTAAACATACATTATTAATTAGGTCTTAAAAATAAACATAAATGAGAATAATAATTGAAAAGCAAACTGAACAAAAATGCATAATTGAAATCTTTATTTGAAAAATTCAAAACTAATTTTCTGTTTTAGAAGTATTTCTTTCGTTTTGCCCCCCCCCCCCCCTCATTTACATTCTTTCTGTTCAATGTAATATGCAGTTAGTAAAAGTAATTTCGAAAAGTCCATTAAATTATACTGAAATAAAATGTACATCTAAATTATATTTATACCCTCGCAGATTTCGGAGAAGCTACCAACAATTAAAATGCAGACACTGATACGATTTTTTTTTTTTTAGAAACGACGAAAAGATGTTTTAATAAATGAGTTATGTTATTTTTTGACGTTAAATTAAAAGAAAAAAAGAATTATTTTATTCGAGTTTAAGAAAAAAAAATGCATTTTGAGTCAAGATTTTCAGTTTATTAAAATTTTGATGCATTATTTAAATTTTTAATAAAGCTGAAACTGTAATAATTTGATGCTCATTTTACTTGGAATTGAAATGTCTCATTAAAAAGAAAATGTGATTTCGTTTTCAATAAATATATTAAAAAATCAAAATAAAATTACAAACATAAAAAAAAAAAAATTAATAATTATTTTTCACTATAAATATTAAATTATTTAGGGCAGTTATAAATTATGTTTTGAATGCCGTTCGATGAATATAAACCAAGTAATAATATTACTATTTATTGGTATATGTTTATAAAAATAATCATACAATTTGTATGTGTACCTTTTTTTATTAATATAAACCATTATTCTATTCATATACTAGTTTATTTAACACAAGTTCACAAAAAGCTAAATAATATATTTTATAGCAACACTTTATAAATCCGTTTTCTTGCTGCTATCAAGATATTTGCAGAATTCCCTTGTAGTATTTTAAATGTCATTCAATGTGTAAAAACTAATTTATTATTATTATTATTATATACCGTTATGTTTTCATAAAAAGTAATTGTAAAAGTTGTACTGGCATCTTTATTATTAATGTGAGGTAAATTTTTCATACATTTGGGATTTCCATCATTTGTGTATAAAATACACAAATAATATTATTTGTAATGTGGTGGTTACATTTAGCAATGCCTTATTAATCTGTTTTCTTGGTCCTATCAAGATATTTGCAGAATACACTTTTATTGGTTTAAATGTCATTAAATGTGCATAGAACAAGTGATTATTGTTATCTACTGTTATAGCTTCATAAAAGTATTCGTAAAAAATGTACTGGCAGCTTTATTAATAATTTGCAGCCATTTTTTTTCCTTTCTATCATTCGTATATAAAATGCATAAATAATATTATTTGCAACGGTGTTGTTACATTTGGCAGTGCCTTGTAAAGCGTTTTTTTTTTCTTTTTTTCTTTCTTTTTTTCCCTTTTTTTTGTAAATATAGAATTGCTGAATACCTTTTTAGTATTTTGAAAGTTAAAAACTTTTGCAAAGATTTAATCTGTGATACGAACACTGCGCATAAAGCTTAATTTTTTTTCGTTTTTTCTTATTTTATTCACGAGAATCCATTGTAATTTTAAAGACAGTTTTAGAGAAATCTTTTCTTTTCTTTTTTTTTTTTTTTTACTACTCTTATTTAAAGAGAAAAAAAAATTATCGTTGAAAAGTGAAATCGATACAAAAAAGATTCCATACTTATTTGCAATCTAAAGGGAGAAGTTAATTAAGGTGCTATAAATTTCATAAACCCATAAAGATATCAATTCTTCCCAATAAAACATTGATTCTTTAATCAATTTAAATTCATTCCTTTTGCTTTAAAGATTTTTCAGCAAAACAAAACAAAGCGAAGAAGGAAAAAAACCCAGAAAACGAATTGTAAAAGAAATTTCTTTTAAAACACAGAAAAGTTTGAATTCTTCTTCAAAACTTTAGCTTGGTAGTTCATACGTACTTAAGTTTTCGAAGTTTTAAAAAGCAATTTTTTTTTTATTTTACCACTTAACTAAATTACACTTATGGTAATTGAAAAGCGTTTTTAATCAAGGAGATTGGGTGTAAAAAACCTCAACTTCTTTGTAAAAATCTGAAATTCCTACGCTAATGAAAAATTTTTACTTTGTCTTCCAAATAATAATTGATTTTAAAAATAGTATTGTATAATGCATGGCTATGTAAAACAGGCTTTTTTTAAAAAATTCGATAGAAATATATAAGACGCGATAAAAAAGGTTATTTTTTAAAACGTATACATTTAAAAGGTTTTTGAAATTTAAGGTTTTTACGTTGTTGTTTTATATACGTGTCAAATAATTTTATGATTAATTTAATTTAAGGAAATTTTACTTTTACTGGTATTGTGAATTCCCATGTTCAATACAATTTTTCATTCAAATTGGGTGAAATTAAAAATAATATCTTGTAATTTTTTTTCAAATTATTGCCTGTTAAAAAGCTTCTTCCAATAAAAAGAATTTAACATTATCTTCGAAAGGTCTTCGTAAAATTAGCTTTTTATTACGAGACGGAATACATTTGTTTGTATTTTTTAATGGTTTATATTACGGAAAGTTTGTTTGAGACATTGAATTTCGTCGGTTATAATTTTTAAATTTTATAATTTTTATATTTTTTGTCGGTTATGATTTTTATTTTTTCTAAATTTTTCCAGCTGAACAGGCAAAAGTTTTTTAAAGAAAATACTTCACTCACTAATTTAATCAGGTATCTGTGTCTGTCAAAATTAATCTCTTGTCGGTTCATTATTTCCTATTTATTAAAAAAATGAAGAAAAAACATTAGGGGATAATAGCGTAACGTCATTAAAACCTTAAAACGTCAACCCGTATATTAACGTCAGTCAGTTTCTTAAAATCTTAGCAAGGAAATAGTATTAAAAGAAAATAGTACAAATAATAAATAATAGGAAATAAAACATAAAGAAATAGTATTAAAAAATCCTACTAAACCATCTCCCCAACAATATAAATTTCGTGAAATCGTCACTTTCTATTTACCATCTCTTATTACTTACCCATCATACGTAGTATAGGGTAAGTCTTGCAATCGTTTTGAAAATCGAATTTTTTTTTTTTTTTTTGACGGATTTACACGTTTCAGACACTGGAGATTCCGAAAAACATATTTTTAGAAAAAAAATGTTGCCGTCCGTCTGTGTGTCTGTGCGTCTGTGTGTCTGTAAACGCTCTATCTCCCGAAAAAATTGAGATAGAGACTTGCAATTTGGTATGTACTTAGTATGTAATAATGGGAAGAAGCCTATTTAATTTCAATAACCTCGATTAACCGGAACTATTTTTTTCGGACTCTCGAAATATTTGTTCTGATAAAAGTTATATAAAAATTTTCGAAATTGTTTATTTTAAGAAATGAATATAAAAGACAATAAAAAAACATAAATTTTACATAAAGCATGAAGTCGATCGGATAATTAGTTGCCGAGATATTGGGAATCCTATTTACCACACTCTTCGATTTTTCAGGACCCTGTATTTCATCCAAATTTCACTTTAAAGATATATTTTAATTGGCAATTTGACGCTTAATCAGATGCAATAAATCGCTAGTTAATAGAATTATTATTTTTGGAGTTATAAGGAAAAACCTCTTTCAAACAATTCAGTAATCGAGCCTTTAAAGTTTATGACGTCATCAAGCCACGATTTTATTTGAATGGCAATGCATTTTATAAGTAGTTTACACATTTTTATTTTAATATTTTACATTATGCATATCCATGATGGGTAAGTATTACGGTGGCCCCCAACGACTAGTTTTTTTCCAAACGATAACTGCAAAATGGTAGAAGAAACAAAGAAAAAATTGCGCGGGATTAAGTGAAAACAACAACGAACTCATTCAAGGGAAAACAGCAACACCCAAAGTCCAAAACGCTATTCCTGTATTATGTACCTTCTAATATATATATTATTCTGTATTCTGTATTATCTACTAATTATTTCTGCAAATACAAAATAGGAAAGGTCAATACTGCATCAGGCAGAGATTATGAAACATTTTCCAACACTAACAGAATATTATTAAGATTTTCTTTCATAAAAAATTTTATTTTTGCATTGCATTTATTTTAGTATTTATCCCCCGAATAAAACTATGCAAGTGCACCAAACTTATTTTTCGTATATTTTACCTACATGATAGAAACATAACAATATTTTAACAAGAGAAATATTTGGTTCAAAATTCGTTTAGTATTTACATTTTTGTGAACTACTATACTTCAATAAATCATTAATATATGTTTTGATGAGTCTGAGCCTGATTTTTAGCATATTTTACCTACACGATAAAAACATAACAACATCCTAACAAAATCGAAACATATGGTTCAAGATCAATTTAGTATCTGCAATTTTTGGGGTAAAGTACTATACTTTAATAATTCTTTAATACTTTTTCTGATACAAGCAAAATTTTTTGCAGATTCATTTTCATTAACTAGTTAATTACAAAAAATTATAATAAAACAATTTTTAAAGCATTTAATAAATCATGTAGAGGCAATTTATTTGCATATTAAAAATTCATTAAGAAAATGAACTTGGTTATTAATTAGTATTTAAAGATATGTTTCATATGTGTTATGTATGCTTCAACATGGAAAGGAAATTATTATGTTTCACAAGAAATCGAAACAAATTGTCGAGAAAATGCAAAATAAATTTTTCCTTCATTCAAGCCACAAAGTAAATTGTTTAGAAATTTAAAATAAGAATTTGATCAGATGTTTATGACTTTATTCTAATTTAAAAGAATAGAAATATGAATATAAACCAATACGTAGTTATATATATATATATCCTAGTTTTTTTCGCGGAAGTTTTTTCCATATTTCAAGGAAATGTTTCAGAAAATAATTGTATGCATAATAATAAGAACATTGTTTCTGTATAAAGGTAAATATTTGAATTTCAAAATATCTGTTTCATCTAATGATGTCATGTTAAGTTTCTATAAGAAAAAAAAATACCATAAAAAATTATGCAAAATTTCTTAAAATTAGTCTACTATATAAAATTATTTAGGAGGGATTCATTATGCATGTAAGTAGATTTTTGTATTCTATATATTTTTTAATTAGCACTTGAAGTTTCTTTTAGACTTAAAGAAATGCATGAACGTATGTCATGAAAAGATAAAGGAATTTACCCTGTTGAATTTAATGTCATATATTGAAATAAAACATACGGGGAAGTCTCTAGTAAATTGATATTATAAATTAAAAAACATGATAAAGTTGTTTTAATCGCGATTTTAAATCGCTAAATAATTTTAATACCGAAGGACTTTTTATTGCGTAAAATTAAGTAAATTAAGTAAACGAATATACACATGTTATTTTGTTGAAATTTTTCTTAATTTCCATACATATTAAACAGTTTTTTTATTACCTTTTATTAATATTTTTTCCTAATTTGACAATAAAATACTGTAAAATACACGATTGTTTTATTACGTTTCAGTTCAAAACAAATACTTGATGCAAATATATTTCCTTTAATGTATTTTTAATCAAAAAGCTTAAGTTATGAACCATTGCGACTATAACACTAATTTAGAAATCAATTTATTTATAAACAGAAACTGCTGTATTTCTACATGTATCTGTCATATTATATGTGAATTTCCAAATCATTGAATAAAAGAAAATTAAAATCAAGATATTGAATAAATATATTCGAATTCTTTGAACTTCTTTCAGGAGTATTTGAAACTTTAATCTTATTAATCTCGCATTTCTTTGGAAGCTTTTAAATATCTTAAATGTGTTCAAATTTCTTTTCAATTTTGTACTTTGGAAAATTCAAAGCAACGCCAGTAGAGAGGTTTAATACGATATTCCGGAAGTCGAATTTAATTTAGAATTATTGGAAATTTGAATATGGAATTTATTTTGGATCTTTCTATTGAAAAGAGGAAATTGCGTTTAAGGCAACGTTATCCTCTTTTATATATTGTTCATTGGCATTAAATCTGCTTAGTTATAAAATTTCTCCTACCGGAAAAGTTATTTATCGAAAAATATTTGTAGATAACTAAGCTTGTTTTATAGTTTTGAAAAGAGTATGTAAACATCATTATTATTAATAAAGGGTTTTATAAATTTTATATTTCACCAAATCTGTAGAATTGAAAAGATTTTTAGTCATAGAATTTTCGTTCTGAATAAAATATAGATTTAGAACTGTTTCCTATCTTTAAATTTCGTATTATTTAAAGAAGATTGGATTTTTTACTCGCAAATGTTATAATATGCGCAACCTAAAAAATCTTTGCGAAGAAATACTTCTACTCATTTATTCATATACATTTAAATTGAATTTAAATTATTTTACTTTTAAATGTATTCTGTGTAGTTTAATGTGGTTTTTTAATATGGTAGTTTGCTAATATTTCCATAAATTGTCATTTAAAACAGAACAAAGGTTTTAAGTAAATATTAAAGAAATATATTAAAAAGTGAATTGGCTAGATTCATGTTTCATTTAAGATTTTGGAGCATATTTTCGAATGTTAAAATACTTATTACTTATTTCTTATAAACCGCTTTCACAAACTTTGAGGGCGGTAGATAAGATCAGTAAGAATTATATTAACATAAGAAATCATGGCCGTAAATCGAGATGTGGTCCCGTATGTCTACGTTTGCATACAGCATTTTAAATTGGCGTGGTGTATCCGTTAAATGACATCACATTTATTTATTTTATCTAGCATCGATGTCATTTATTTGGAAGAGTTATACACTTCCGCACTGAGAAATTGGAACTCTGCCATTCACATGGACGTGCATGTAAAATCAGTGTAATCTCAAGTCCCCTCGTTGACTAACAGGAAATGCACTGTAAAAAAAAGCAGTGTATTACTGCTTTTTTTACTATTTATTACTGTAAATTTTACGGTATAATACTGGCAGCTGGGATGCTAGTATTATACTGTAAAATCAAAATTTTTTTTAGTGTGGTTTCGGTGCTAGGATACTTATATATATATATATATAGATAGATAGATAAAAATTACATTGAATCTTCTCGTAGCAAATAAGTCCTATTTCAATAAAGTTTGATGCCCCATCTTGAAGAATTTTTCATTCTGAAAAAAATCTTATACCCAAAGCGTGAAAAATGCCTGTTACTTGTAGCGTAGACGTGGCAAGAATAGCCATTGACGATATTCTAGAATACACCACATATCTAGTATACGTACAGTGTATAATAGAAACAGTGGGTATCTTTTAATATATTCAACAATCTATATTTCGTATGTGGCAGGCATTAGGAATTGTCGGAAATGTGAATATATTTTGTGAAACAATTTTCTGCATTCAGCTGTTTCTCTGCAGCTAATGATGTTCTCAAATCCAAATAAGCTACTTTCTGACACATTTCGGAAATAGTTTTTGTTCGGAAACGCATGAAATCGGCAGGTGTTCTTATTCAGAAACTATGTAATCAAGTACTTTTTTTCCATTCTTTAGTAAAGACAGATTATCTTTCAGAAAATACTGACAAAGTGGGTGATTTGAACCGAATTTCTGGACACGGCAGCGTGGGAAAGGACAGAAACCTGTCATTACGTGTCAACAATCGCTTGTAACTTGAAAGGCAATTTAGTTATCAAAAACTGAAGAACAACATTCCATTCAAAATCGCTTCAGTAGACAGGCCTGCCAATTTTATTCCTTTACGTTTAAAAATGAAAAAAGTTAAAAAAGTTAAAAGTTAAAGTGAAAGTTTCCTTTTGTGAGTAGGGAATTTGAGAACCACCTTAGTGTTTGCTCAGTAAAGGACTTTATACTGCTAAATTGTGGATAATGATAACAAAAATTTTCAAAATATCAATATATCGTTTTTTTGATAAACCGTGTTAAAACCATCGATATCCAGAAAATATAGGTCACAAAATATCTATATATCGGTTTTTTGCTATATATAAATATTTGTATTGTCACTTAATGTTATAATACACGGAATGACTTATTTCTGTTTATTTTAAGTAATGTTTTTAATAAAAATATCTTTCAAGCTTTTTACTCATATGTTTTTAACATTAACACTTATATAGTCTATGAAATGATTTATACTATATGAAATGATTTCCAGTAGATGCTTTTTATTTTTTTTAAAATAATTAAATCAATTTAGTTAGAATTATTTATAAACGTGCGTGAGAAACCTTTGAAATAAATTTTCCCATGTAAAATATTAATTTCTAACCAGTTTTGATACATCGATGTCAATTATCGATACTTTTTGACTCGATATCGCGATGCATCTTTATTTTGTTTTGGATGTCTTTGTATCTCTTTTTAATTTCTTTGTGCATATGGCTAGAGTTTATATCGATGTTTTCTACCTCCCTTTTAAAGTTCATAGATGGAACTTTGAGAAACATTTTATATTTCATTTGTCTTTAAAAAATTGTTATTTTCTATTGCAAGTATGGCACTAAAACGTAACGGTCTTTTTCATTTGAAACAGGCAGGAACGTTACCGGTGATGAATGTATTATGAGGGTAATGTGATATAAATATGTATATTTATGTACAGTCATTAGAGAGTGACCTGAGAAGATATTTGAATCACTACAGATTTCTTTCTTTCTGTTAGATACTTTGGGCAAACCGTTTAACAGGTGTATCGATTGTATTATTAAAAAAAATGCTGTGGGATCTTCGTCACTCCACATCGTAAAGAGATGAGAAAATATATCGACTTATCAGCTGTTGAATTTACTATTTTCAGAAGCATTGTGAAAAGCATTTAAATAATTAATTAACAATAAAAAATAAAAACCTTATGAGACTTTTTGCTATTTCATAGTCTACAAGTATAATTTTGATATCTTTAAAACGTCAAAAGTTTCCGATTTGCCTATTACGAAATGTTTTTGTTTTGCAAATGTTTCTACGCTCACAAGAAATAAACTCTTGATTTATTTTCATACTTTAAGCGTATTTTTCGCACTTTGTCATGCTTGCATATTTTGAAAAGAACATTTTCGTTAAATAAATCAGAAAAATATAACTATCTTAGATTAGTTATATTCAATTCTGTACTTTTATATTCATCTAAAACGTCGTTTGTATTTTAAAAAAGAGAAAAAGAAAATAGAGCAAATGTGTAGTCGATATTAACACGTTTTTTTTAAACGTGTCAGGATAGCGAGGTTTCTGCTTTGAAGTTAACAATATATCATCCACGGGTATAATAAAAGTTGAGTTGCCGTATGGAGTTGAGTTATCCATGTATTTACTTATTAAGTTTCCCTAATCCCACTTCTAAAAGCAACTTTCATATAATGTGAAGATCAATTCGCGGTGTTCAACGCAGGAATGTATTTTTTGTTCTTTTTTGATTATTTCACTTTTCACATAAAAATATGAAAATTATGTTTTCTCCCAATGTACTCGACGAAACATGCTGTTGGATACTCATTTCGGTTGGATTATTTTGTTTATGTTTTTTACTAGAGATTTTAGATGTGTTTCCTAACGATAGAAAAGTTATGAATATTTTTTAGTGTCTCGAAAATACATTTTGATTGAAATACATCTGAATGAGATTCCTATTTTTTTCTTTTGTCCATCAGCTGTGTTCATAAAGATATGAAAATTACTATTTTAGTAGCCATGTCGATGATACCTATTTTACTGTGATTCCTTTTTCTTTTTTTGCTAATCTTGGCATTGTTGCTGCTGCTGTTTTTCACTAGAGATTTTACATTTTCATCATCAAATATGAATTATATAAATATTAGATAGTACCCGCGAAAATTTGACGATAAAGAACTGGACAGTTTTTGTAAAAAAAATATTTGAATTTTTAATAAGTTGCTTTTAAATGAAGTATTGAAAACTTGGTGAATATATATATTTTATTGTTTAAGCGATTCCTATACATATAAGACTATAGATGGTGCTGCCAGTTCAATCTATTCAGTTACTGAAGTGAAAGAATTTTAAGATTACATTTAAAAGCCTATTATGAAATTGAATGGGCAGAGAATTTATATTTACTTTTAAGTCTCAATTTTTAAAAATAAATAACTATATTTAGTATTTTCTAAAAAAATTTAAATTTGATAACGTTTAAATTTTTTTAATTATTTTATTTTTATCGGTCTGACTTTAAACCCTGAATTTAAAATTTATATATATATATATATATATATATATATATATATATTTAAAAACTTTAATTTTATTTTACGTTTTCATACATTATTTACTTACTAAACCACAAATATCGGGGTAATTCCTTTTACATTTCTTATATGAATATTTTCCTTTCTTTTTTTCTTTTTTTTACGTAAAATAATCATATATTTTCCTTTTGTATATATGTTACGGTCAATATGATTAATCCAGTCATTATTAATAATAACCGGAGTAATTATATTGAACGTAACATACATACAAATATATATATATATATATATATATATATATATATGGTACTTTTCGGCTAGCCGGGCGCCAGTGAAATTTATATATCTATGTATACATATATATACATATATCTATACATACACACATTTATATATGCATGTATGTATATATACATATATATATATACACATACATATATGTGTGTATGTATACATATATATGTATATATAGATATATACATTTCACTGGCGCCCGGCTAACCGAAAAGCACCATATATATATATATATCCTTTTGATAATGGTCATACATAATATAGCAAAAACTATAGATAGGTTCAATTTGTTTAATCGATAAATGCATGCAACATCGTTTAATTTAAATATTTTTCATATAAAATTAATAATTTAAAAAAAATATTGTCGGATGTTAAGTTATTCTTAATAACTTCGCCTTCTGAAATAAAATATGACATTAGTAAAATTAATTATCTTATAGGCTTTAATGTTACAGAAATGATTCTGTCAGGAGTGAGGATCAAACTCACGCTCTTTTCGAAGCACGATGATTAATCAACTCGGACGCCCTGACCTCCTTCAAATTTACTCAAAAAATGAACACGTTCTGGATTTAATTTTACGCATACGCAGATCTGTTCATTTACCTTTGTGTTTTGATGTGTATATACAGGGTGATTATAAAAAACTATCCCGATATATGAGCGTCTAACTATCATACCGTTCACAGAAACTGAATGAAATTTTGGTTTAAAGTATTTTGAGGTATGCGCTCAAGAATCATATAAAAGACAAAAGTTAAATTCTAACAGTTACGGTTACAGTGACAAAATTTAGAAAATTTCAAATGGCAACACCTATTTTTTTTTATTGGAATGTGATCTTCATAGTGAAAAACCATAAAAAGCGTTAGAACGGTACCTGTAGTACAAAAATCGCCGGCACTAGACAGACTAAGAAGAATAGTGAAAACAACCAATAAGGACAGAGAAGCAACAGAAAACAAAACATTTTGTTGTGTTTCATACATTTTCCATTTCACACACGACGACACTTTACATGCGGCAGATGGTGGATAGCACTGAACAATAAAATGTTTTATTTTCTGTTGCTTCTCTGTCCTTTATTGGTTGTTTTCGCTTTTCTTCTTAGTCTGTCTAGCGCCGGCGATTTTCGTGTTACAGGTACCGTTCCAACGCTTTTTATGGTTTTTCACTGTTAAGATCACATTCCAATAAAAAAAGTAGGTGTTGCCATTTGAAATTTTCGAAATTTTGTCGCTGTGACCGTAATTGTTAGAATTTAACTGTTGTTTTTCACATGAATCTTGAGTGCATACCTCAAAATACTTTAGGCCAGAATTTCATTCAGTTTCTGTGAACGGTATGACAGTTAGGGGCCATATATCGGGATAGTTATTTTATAATCACCCTGTATATATGATTTTTAATTAAATATATACGAGAGTTTTTGTTTGATACAGATTTCCGTGTAATTTTCAATGTATTCTCTGTTTTCAGACAGCTGCTTTAGATTTTAACATTAGGATATGTAAGTTATATATTTTTGTAATTGTTTGGACAAGACCTTCTATTCGATATCCATATCGTGTCAGTCATATATTTTTTAGATTAATTCGATGTGTGTTATCCGACTTATTGGAGTTATCCTAAAGTCGTATAGTCTATCAGTGCTCGTACTCCTCGGATGAATCAGGGGATTTGAATACTAAATTTTTCGTGGTCACCATATTTAAACACAGAATTTCTTCAGTAAATAAGACAAATATTTCTTTGCAAAAAAACTGGTATTAAAATTCCCGAGGCGTGCAAACCCTGTTTGCGATATATGGCAGAATTATATTAATGTAACCACATCTCATCTTATTAGATTTTCTAATCCAGTGAGGCTATATATCTAAAAATGTGACATGAACTCATAAACTATTAGACACATCGCTTCCATACAGCAGTCGATTAAAAAATAACTATCAAAGAAAATTTAGTTTTATCAGTAAATTTCGCACCGAAAGTGTAGTAAGTTCTTCCAAAATGCTTTATTCTATGCTTCATCATTAAAACTGCACTTATTGCTCGATCAGGGAAAAAAAATATAATGTAACAAACGTTATCGAATAACCTGTTCCATTTTAACAACCTATTCTGTTAAATGTTTGATGATTACTTAATTTCTTTATAAATATTACAATAAGTACGATTATCAAAGAACAAACCTTTTTTTAAAAATTAGAAACGAAGTTATTTTTAATTTTGTTAATGAAGTGAGCTTTAAATATTACTGGTAGATTTTTTTCTATCATTATTCATACTTATTGTCATTTGTTTTGGAGACGGAAAATTCTGTTTTTTTCAAATTAAAACTTATTAAATGCATGTAACTATAATACAAATATACCTTTAAGTTTTTTAATTTTCAAAATTAACATTACTACGATTACATAATGCAATTTTAAGATTACGTTAACAGTTGTAAAATGAGAAGAAATAATCCATTTATAAATTTCTTATAAAGAAATATCTATATTCAATAAACAGGTAAATATCCCCTTTAAAATACCTATTCCCTTTTATCTTTAAAAGGTAAATTACAAAAAGATTGTTAAACATTCTTTTCTATTGTACATACTTTAATTCTTTGTGTTTATGAATTTTACTCTGTGGTTACTTCATTTATTATTATTTATCGTTTAATTGATTTTATTAGAATAAATTTATTTTATTCCAGTTAAAATTAATTATTATCAGCAACTTTCTACATTAACAACAAATCTGTAATTATTTTGAATTCGCAATGACATATATATATATATATATATATATATATATCACATAATGGGATTTTAAGATTATGATAATTGCTGTGAATTGATAAAACAATATTTAAAAAAAATCGTATGATTAAATACTAGTATTTCATAATTAGGTAAATGTCTAATTTTAAATACCTATTTCCTTTTATGTTCAAAAGGTTAAAATAGAATTATATTGATCTGCATTTTTTTATGATATGCATGCATTCCTTCTTCGTATTTATTAAGATTTATTGGCTTTGTAGTTATAGCTCAAAGCCTTTCTGATTAGCCATCAAATAACACTTAGTACAAAGTAAGATGTCATTGCACCGAAATTATGATGGGATTTTTAAACTACCAGTTCTGATTCCTGCTTTGACAAAAATTATATTAAAGTTAGCGTCATCATTAGTAATATATTATACATCACCCAAGTACTAGTTGTTATTCTCTATTTCTTCTGTAAGAAAATTAATTCAACAATAATAGACAACAAAGCTAAAACTACTTCATTAAGACTACACTTGTTTTATATAAAAACAATTATGAAACGCCGTCAACGACAATCATTTTTAAAGCAGAACCTTTTCAGATAAAAGATTAAAAATTGATATTATATTATTAACGTTGCACTTGGTTGTCGTTTCTGTAATTTTAGGCAGCTAAAAAACGGAGAAAGTATATCCTTTAGGTTTATTACAAGATTATACATTATAGCTAATGTTTTGACAGGCGGATAATCTTTTCCTTTGTAACCGATATTTTTCTGATCGCAAAAGACCGTTAAAATTATATTAAAATAAATAAGCATAGCATCATTAGGGTTATTTAGAAAAATTGATTTAATTTCGTTATTTTGTTTAAAGTTCCAAGTTCCAAGTTACAAAGGAAAGAAAGAAAATGGAAAAAATATTTTGATTTATGGTTAGTATTCTGGTTGCTGTCAGTGTAGTATATCCACAAATTAAGAATATGGAAGCATTTTGACAACGACAACAAAATAAATAAATCAATAAATAATTCTTGTAATATCTCACCCTTTTGTACTAATTTTGTATTGTCGCATTATATGACATCTAACCGGAAAATTTTAGAAAGTTCTTTTATCTTTCATTTTAGACTGGTTAACTGAAAACGACTGTTTTAAACCAAAAAAGTCTACATATGTTATCGGTTGCTTGCTTGTCTAGTCTAATTGTTATGGCATTAGATATCAGTCATGAAGTAGAGTGTTCAAACCCTGGTGCAGATTTTATCTTCGTATTGATTCGGACTCTGGAGGCCTATTTTGTTTTCTCTCGCATGTAAATAAGGCTGTATAACCACAAAATTAACTACTCAATCAATCAGTACTCCCAATATCATTTGGTTAGGGATAGATGGATTTTGATTCACATTGGGGAGTTTTGGTTTTATCGCCTTGGAAGCATAATTTCTGAGAATACATTTAAATTTAAAATAATTAGAATTTTCGTTTCACTGACACTGGAAACGTTGCATAACCATAATATGCTCGTCGGGAAGTAAGAAAAAGGCGCAATATATCAAAATGTACGATATAACTAAGGGCTTTAAAAATTTTAAGAAAGATGATAAGTTTCATTTAAATTATGTATATTTGTCTCCCAAGCATCCATTTCAAATTATAATGTAGTTTACGTAGGTAAATTAGCGATACAAATAGTTACTTTATCGACACATAAAAGTTACATTAAGTTATTTAAAAATCGCGATTAAAAAAGAACATATATTATTTCATTTGACAGGAAGAAGTTAGGCCTACATCATACATGGCTTATACGTTTGGCCTTGTATTCGAATGATAAATATAACGAGAAGCCTTATGAAAATGGGCTTCTGTGTTATGAAATATTCGAGCAATTTATAACCTAAAATACAAAAATTACATTAAACCTTTTTTTTTTTTTTTTTTTTTTTTTTTTTAAGGTTTAATTTTAATTTTCGAGGAAATTGCTGGAAATATTTTGAGTTTTATTTATACTTTCAGTTATAATCAATTATTTTTATATCGTTTTAGTTCCAAAGCATTTTTCAGTTGAAGCAAAAAAAAAAAAAAAAAAAAAAAAAAAATACCTAGGAGCACCTCTGAACTCGGCTTTACACATTTGAAATTAAATGGATTTGGCCATTATGAGTTGCATTCATGCAATATGTAGAAGTGATTATAAGTGTAAAAAGATAACGAAGAAAACATTCAGAGCGAAAAGAATAACATTAGAGTGAGGATTTCATACTACAAAGTCTATACGCACGGAAAATTTAAAATATAAGCATTTTTATTCAAAAGATCTGTAGCATAAAATACAATAACTACATTGAAACTCGATTTAAAAAAAAATTACACATTAAGACATCTATAATAATATTTTGAGAAAATTGATGAAAATACTTTCAATTTTATTTCACTTTTTCAGACATCTTAAATAATCTTTATCTCTTTTTAGCTTTATTAGTCGAAACATATTTCAATTAAAGTTCAAAAGATGCACAGAAACACCTCCAAATTTTATTTTATTGGCATTACAGGTTGTAAATTAAACGGATTTAGCCATTATTTGTTGCATAAATCATTCAAGCAACATGTACTTCTAATTATAAGTGTAAAAAGAAAAAAAAATACTAAAAGCCAAAGTAATAAAGTTGCAATAATGTTTGCTTACTACAAAGTCTACATGCAGGGAATGCCTAAGCTGATTTATTTTAAAATGCGGTAATCCAAATTAGCACTTAAAGATGAACAACCCAATAACGGAGTCCATTAACTCCATAATAAGATTATTTTTCAAAATTACTTCATCTATCTTAATGCGTAGAGATGAAGTACATTTAAAAATTAAGCCACTACATAAATATTTCTTCCTAAAGTGCTAAAAGAGAAAGTTATAAATATATAAGAGTATGTATCAGTATATATCTGCCTCTACATGCAATATTTACACAGTTAAAATATGTGTATCTGATTACGTATTTATCATTAAAATTATTTATTTTAGTTTAAAGAAAATATTTTTTTCTTTACTAATGGGTTTGAAACTGGGGAAAAAATGAAAAAAATAACAGGCTTTCATTATTAATATTTTTTTTTCAATTCTGTTTTTTATGAATGTCTAAAATACTTTCTAAGTAGATTCCCAATAAATATATATTTTTAAAAACACATAGGATATATAAAGATGTTAAATATTGAATAAGTATAATTTTTATACATTGTGTTGTACTTACTTTTTTGTGAAATGAAAACAAAGCCATTTTGATATAGAATTAGATAAGCTTTTAAATTTCTTGATACACACATCCATAGCTATTTTTGTAAATACATATCTTGTATATGTTTTCTATCGATGGCTGTTCTATACTCTTAAGCTGTTCTGTTTATCCTAAAAATATCTTTATAACGCTTTTATTTCACTTTTAATAGTATGTATATATGTATGTTTTTCCCACTTTCATTAATTTTACATACAAGTATCTTTAAAATTTTAACTAAGTTTATAAAAAGTTTACTTTTATGTACGTTTAAGGTCATAACAGAAAACTTCAAACAATCATATGCCTTTGAGAACTATGCAGAAAATACTTTTTTTTTCAAGCAGCATTTGCTTACTATAAACAGAATGGGGCTCTTTAATTTTTTTTTCTGAGTTTAGTAAGAATAAAAGTAATTAACAATGCTTATCACTTGCTTTATTTGTGCACTAAATGTTAATTTTTGGCAATCTTTTGCAACATTTGCTTGAAAAACTCTTTAAACATGTTTGGTATTTAGTCCTTCGCTCTGAAAAGACTGCTACACACGCAGATATGTTTTTGTGAATTAGTTGCATAGATTACAAGTCTCGTACCAGTTTTTTCATAATAATCGTCATCTTACGGATTCTGTTATCAAAAATGATTACCAGTACTATTAGAAAATATTGATAAGAGTCTCCTGATCTATACAACCAAGTCCAAAAAACATCTTAACTTGCGTGATGCGTCTTTCGGGAGCAAGTGGTTAAAATACTAACAAGCGTTTAAAATAGCATAACGATATTTTTAACCAATTTTTTTATGCTTTGCGTAAAATATGATAACAAAACGAGAAATTTTGCAAATACATATTCAGTGAGTTGCAATGTACAAACAGTCAGTTACATTCCAAAATATGCAATGTCTTGCTGAATATTTTCTGGTCGAAGATGTTAATCACTTCAAGCATTTGTCGTGATATTATCAGATGACTAACAATTAAAGGTAGTCTGTTGGAAAATTCACTAATATATCTTTACAAACGTAAAAAAATTTTGAATGATTATATAAGTGCGTTATAGAGTGTAACACCCTGTATATTTGACTAAATAAATCTATTGCGACCATATTTACCCATTGGATTTTGGTTTGTTTCTTTACTATTGCCATTTCTTTCTTCTCAGATACATTAGTATAACCTTATATAAATTTTAAAAGTTTTGAAGCGAAAAAGCATTTAAATTTGATACGTTTCTAACGAAAAAAATTTCATGCTTTTGCAATGAAAAAAAATACAAATGTTTCTTAATCTAGGAAAATATAATATAGCCACGAACGAAAATAAAAATAACCTCTTTCGAGTTAACCACGATTCTGAAAAGCCTTATTTATCTTTGGAAACCTCATAAACCAATATATTTTCGAGATTTAAAGAAGCATTTATGAAAAGAGACTCTCTTTGTTGCCACTGATTTTTGGAAACGTTTTCGAGTAGTTTTTACGGAGAATTATAATCGGTTTTCTTAACACGAGAAATGTCGTTTTCAATTAAACTGATATTCAATTCCCAATTAAATATTTTCATGTTCAGCAAACATGTATTTCAGACAAACATGATAAACAAACAGTATTAATATTAATATTAAAATTAATATTATTTTGTTAATTTATCATGTATAAATCCAGTTACGCAGTTGAAAATGTTTTATTGAGAACTGATAGAAGCCTAAAAATCGATCTGAGAAAGCCACTATAAAAACTACTCGGTAATATTTCTAAAAATCAGTAGCAGCAAAAGCAACTTTGTATTTCCTAAATATTTCTTTAAATCTTGAAAATAAATTAATTTTTGAGGTTTCTAAAGATAGAAAACGCTTTTCGGAATCAGGTTTACCTCGGAAGAGGTTATTCGGTGCATATTTTCGTAACTTGTTATATTATATTTTCGTAAATTAAGAAACATTTGTCTTTTTTTTTTTTTTTTTTTTTTTTTTGGCAGTGGTTGAAAACAAAGATATAAAAGACATTTCTTTCTGAAGAAACTTTAAGTAACGAAAAATAACTGAAAGCTTAACAGATTTATTCTGCAGTAGAAGTAACTGAGGATTAACACTAGACCTTTTTGACATCACAAGGGGGTTGGGAAAGAAGTTTATCAATTAATATGTTCAACTGATTATCAATAAAAAATATATTCTGACACAATCACATTTTTTTATGTATTATGTATTTTGGGTGCATGCTGTAGTAGTTTAACCAGAGGACAAAACATTTTATTTGTTATGATATATTTATCAAGTGAAAAACGTTCAAGTTTGATATTTTTCTGAAAAGAACATATTTTATGCTCTTTGAAAACAAAGTTATAAAAGACATTTCTTTTTGAAGAAACTTTAAGTAACGAAAGATGACCGAGGGCTTATGAGATTTATGTTCCATTAAGAAGTAACTAAGGATTAACACTAGACCTTTTTGACGTCACAGGGGAAGAGGCTATGATAGATTATCTTTAATTCGACTCGATGTACCTTATTTCTTGATATTTAAGTCCTACACGTTTTCAACGAAGCTACAGCTGTCATTTTCCGAATGTAACAAATTATTATGTTATTAAAGACAGGAAATTATTATTATTTTTTTAGTAAGACACAAGTTTTAAAAGGTATGGCTCAAAATGTGCTTTATGTGTTTTTAGCAACTTCTATCACCTTTAATAAATGTTTGAGTAAAAAAATGTCAAGCGACAGAGTGGCTTATTGCTTTCATTCGCCGAAAAGATCCGCGTCATTTATAGTGATGGAAAAACGCATTTTTGTTGTGATTGTTGTGCTGGAGATTAGGATTATGAAAGATTCGAAATCTTAAATACATTTAATGGAAACGGAAAACATATTTAAAAAATATTTTGAAATAAATAATGTAGATTTTGATTGATTAACTTTGAAGGAATTTATTACTTATAAACCATGCCGTCTTACACAGCTGGGATAACCAATAAGATTTTCCCCGGCGATATTCCCTAAAAGTTTTTCTTTTTTGGACTAGTGTTTTTTTTTATATATATATTATGGTATAGTCTTTCTATGGAGTTCTTTATCTGAAAATTGAGTCTAAAGTGGCATTTTATTAAAAATAGACAAAGAAGCTGAGTTTAGTTATGGCGCTGAACATTTTAAAATCTTTTATGGTCTCTTGTTGGATATTTTTCAAAATGCATTTTAATAATATATAACATTCTCAATAACAATAAACTTAAAGCAGCGCTTTTACGTAATCATTGAGAAAATTCCTGTCTTAAAATCAATGCATCAACAATAAAATGTTTTACGTGAAATCCTAAATCATATGAAAACTCAAAACCGTTTTTGCTGTTTTTTATTCTCAGATTATTAAAATTTTGGAATTCCATAGTTCTATAATGGAGTTCATAAAGTCCTTTTTTAAAGGTAACAAATTTGATCTATGAAAAAATTATGTGCGACTGCATGTGATTTAGACGTGTAGACATAATATTACAATATTATAATAATAACAATTCTATAGGCTATTATAGATAGTTCCTTTATAAATTAATTTTTTAAACTGTTTATACCAGTGAATAGTTACAACACTTGAATACTATATTGTTATCACAAGCAATGATTCTTTTTCTGTCAAAAATGGTTGGATAAAGATTTTTGCCATCAAAGTTTTATTTTTAAATTTTTTGTTAACTTAAAAATATTAGATAATCTTTAAAGAACCATATTCACCATATTTGAGTAAATATTTTCAGTTGAACTCATTTTTAAAGACATTTAACAATTGATTACTCAAAAGAAATCACAAAGCAAAACAAGATAAATGTTGTGAAAAGATCAATTATTTATCACTAGTGATTTAGTTTTTAATAATCAATATTTAAATTATCACAAATAATAAATTATCATATATTTGAAGGAATTGTTATAAATGCAATCTAAAAATGGAACTTTCTTGTTATTGTTCCTAGTTTAGAAATTTAATAGCAGTTTTATCAAACTGATAAATACAAACACATAATAAAAATCAAACACATAATTTAAATATATATATATGTGTGTGATTGCACGTCTAATGTGATTTAGACGTGTAGACACAATATTACAAAAATATAATAATAACAATTATGTAGGCTATTGTAGATAATTCCTTTATAAATTAATTGTAAAGCTGTTTATACTAGTGAATACTTACAAAACTTGAATACTGTATTGTTATCACAAGCAAAGATTCTTCTTCTGTCAAAAATGGATGAACAAACATTTTGTTTCTCAGAGTTTTATTTTTATTTTATTTTTTTGCTAACTTAATAGTATTAGATAATATTTAAAGAACAGTATTCACCATATTTGAGTAAATATTTTCAGTTGAACTCATTTTTAAAGACATTTAAAACGTGATTACTCAAAAGACAACAAAGCAATACAAGATAAATGTTGTGAAAAGAGCAATTATTTATCACTAGTGATTTCGTTTGTTTTTGTCATCAATATTTAAATTATCATTAAATAATAATAAATTATCGTATATTTGAATGAAATGTTATAAATGCAATCTAAAAATGGAACTTTCTTGTTATTGTTCCTAGTTTAGAAATTTAATATCAGTTTTATCTTAATGCTTTCCTTTTTCCCTGTAATCTTGAAATTCTTTACTCGAAAATAGATGAGAGCTTAAGAGATTTACACACCATTAGTGAACATTAAGGATTAACATAAGCTTCCTTTGATGAAATCGCAAGGGATTGCAATAGGTGGATGACTGATTGCGTTTAAAATGCTGTTCCTGCTTCTCCATGAATGCACTTTGCTATTTCATGATGAAGTACATCAATAATAAGACACTATTGGCCTATATATTCCTATGATATTTAACATATATTCCAATCATTGTAGTTATTTTTCTTTTCGGTTAGGCGTAATTTAATGCAATAGCAGTAATACTGTAATTGAGATATATATATTATTTTTTTCAAAGCGTATTCCTTGACTTGTTTTGGAGGATTGCATTTAGTGTTATAAAAAGTATCAAAATAAAGACAGGGACGAAAATGTCTAAGAGTGATTTAAAAGTTTGGAGAGGAGGGAATATTTTTTTTTCTTTTTTACGAGAAGCTTTTGCATGATTTACATGTAATTCTATACAAAATGAAAAAAAAAAAATATTCCTAAAATTTCAAAAATGCCAAATGTTGCGAAAAGAGCAATTATTTATCACTAGTCATTTAGTTTTTATCTTCAGTACTTAAATTACTATAAATATTAAATTATCGTATATTTGAATGAATTGTTATAAATGCCATTAAAAAATTTAACATTCTTGTTATTGTTCCTAGTTTAGAAATTTAATATCAGTTTTATCTTAATGCTTTACTTTTTCCATGTAATCTTAAAATTCTTTACTCGAAAATAGATGAGAGCTTAAGAGATTTACACTCCATTAGTTAACATTAAGGATTACCATAAGCTTCCTTTGATGAAATCGCAAGGGATTGCAATAGGTGGATGACTGATGACGTTTAAAATGTTGCTCCTGCTTCTCCATGAATGCACTTAGCTATTTCATGGTAAAGTACACTAATAATAAGACACTATTGGTCTATATATTCGAATGATATTGAACATATATTGTAATCATTGCTATTTTGTTTTCGGTTAGACGTAATTTAATGCAATAACAGTAATACTGTAATTCAGATATATTGCTAGTTTTTTTTTTCAAAGTATAAAAATATTCCTTGACTTGTTTTGGAGGATTGCATTTAGTGTTATAAAAAGTACAAAAACAAAGACAGGGTCAAAAATGCGCGATCTAAGAGTGGTTTAAAAGTTTGGAGGGGAGGGGATTTTTTTTTTTTTTTTTTTTTTTTACGAGAAGCTTTTGCGCTTATTTTTATACAAAATGAAAAAATAATCCTAAAATTTCAAAGAAATGGGAGGAATAATTAATTACCCTCTTTTATCCATACCATTAAATCGCCGATGGGCTAATGTTAAGAAAAAAAAGGCTGATCTTTCATGCTCGGAAAGGATGGAAGAAAACTAACACTACTATTCCAAATTTTACTTCTTTACAAATCCAAACATTATTACCAGCCAGCGGAGCAGTCTGAGGTTTTCGCATTGCAATTTTTAAGATTATCTGCTTATACGTTTTTATATTAATTTTTAATCAATTTAATTTGTATTTTATAATTAAATGTGAACGTCAGTTCCTATATTATCTCATTCAGTCTTGCGTGTTTTGTATGTGTATCGAAAAAAGGATGTTCGAAATCAGAAATAATATATATGATTGTTACCGATTTCATTAATTATTAATAATTAAGTATTATTTTATATTAAAAAAATCATCCTTTTTTATTTAAAAAGCGTGCAAATATGCATGATTAAATTTTTAATGCGTGAAGTACGCTTGCAGAGGCGTTAAAAACGTATCTTCTGTAATGTTATAATAAAAGAGAAAGATTTGTAATGCAAAACCGATGTTGCGTATAACGTAAAACGGATACACAGCGTTGTTCACAAGATGAAAGTGCTAGTTTGAGAGACGTGCTATTGCTTGGCATCCTTGGAAAGAAACAAAAATGATGAAGGTAATCCTTTGAAATACGCACCGGTAAAGATAAATATAAAGCGGAAAGAGCTATGATTGTCTTTTGAAAATCACAGCTAATGATAGATATAAAGAGGGAAGAACGATGAATGTCAGTATACGCAAGGGAATAAATACTAATAACACTCACCTAACTACCTGTGACTATCATTGTTTATCCCCTGACTCTTCTTTTTTTGTGGGTTTAATTTTGCAAAATTCTTTTCAGGTTCACATCAAAACCGTAGAGGTAAACTGGTACAAAAGTGCGCATTCGTCATCACAACATACTAGTGCGAAACACGTTGCTAAACTCATTGGTGTTTTGATCGCGTCCGAGGTTGCTTTGTGCTCGAGAAAAATAGAATTCGAGAGAATAGCTCGAGAGTTTTGAATCCCTTTTCATGTTATTTTTTTTCGTCAACCCCCGTGAATTCCAAAGCAATTCACATTAAGACCGCTACGCGGTCCCAGTTCGCTTCGCTCGCTCGCCCTTTTTCGTTTTTGCAGCAACTCTAGTCAGAATAAGTACTACCATAAATTATTTCAACATATAAAATAGACAATTTTTGTTAATGTAAAAAAAATAATTGAAAACTTCTTTGAAAACACAATTAAAAATGCATTCAGTTGGTGCTACCAATGGGCATAAATAATTTAACTACTATGAAAAAATGATCTTGGAAACACAATTAGTTTAAAACTCATTGCACCTATAATATTGTACAGCACGGCTTAAATTCACTTTAAAAAACACCAAGTGATAGGAAGATAGTTTACATATATCATCAATCATTGTTTAAATTTCGTTCGACATTTTACTGTTATAAATGATTACAGACTTTTGCAAAAATTATAAAAAAAGCTTCATCAAGATAGTAACAGATGACAGCAGGTGCAATCAAGACAGTTGATATTTTTATCTTCTCCGATTTTCGTGTGAGTGAAATTCGTAATTAAATTCTAAATAAGAGTTGAGAATTCATTTGTAATTAACGCTATTACTTATAATTAAAATGAGGAATCATCTCAAGCGCTTTGTATTACGTGCAGGTTATATATTTTAATATTTGCTAGTTTGAGTTTGGCAGCTTTCACACTGGACGCCATATTGGAGACAGAACTGATCTTACCCAATCTAGTCTATTCATTGTTCTGAGCTCTAGAAACTACGGTTGTTGCCAAACTGTAAGCTAGAAATTCGGCCTTATTTCTGCGCCACGTAAGAGAAATTTATGTATAGATATTAACTTGCACTGTTTCATATGATTTCGTGAATGTTGGAATAACTCATTTATCAACCTTTTTGGAACGGACAAGAAATTTTGCTGATACATTAAGAAAAAATGCTAGTAACTCAAATTTTGCAAAAAAAAAAATTAAAAAGTGTGACAATGTGTTAATTTATACAAACGCCCTCTCACAAAAACGAAATTTTTTAACTTAGAAATTAGTTTAACACATAACAATACTAAATTTTAATTAATGCTTATCTTGCGCTTTGTACTATTTACAGAATGTCAAGAAGAGTTGAAATGTCAAACAGACATGCTGATAGTATGATGTTGCAATTAATGCCAAGATAGTGGTTGAATTTGTATTTTTAAAATAATAATATTTCATACGGGAACTCATCTGAGGAACCATAGTTTAGCATGTGTCCTGTGCGTCTGTTACCAGTGTCTTATAATAATACTCTAAACACATCTTAAAAACATTAAACTGCTGTCACAAAAAATAATTATAATAATGGATTAAAAGCATGGAAATTAATAATTAAACGTAATTGGCATTTTTAAAACATTAATGAAAAGTTTTGCACTTTTTTATGACAGTTAAATATATATATTTTTTTAAATACAACAATAAAAATTCTTTTCCATGCATTTTGGTTTATTATAAATATTTAAAATTATATAAAAAAAGTGGTGCTAATCCAAACAATAACGTATATTCCATCTAATATGAGCTTAATAGAATAGTTACTTAAAATCTACCTGAGTTTCTGAAAAATATTTAAAAATACTTTAATAAAAAATTCACAGTTCTACTTAAAACAGTGCAAAGCCATAAAGCCATTTAATTGTATTCGTGAAAGCTTAAAGAAGTTGCACTTACCATCGATATCGTATATTATCATATACCGTAATATAAGCGTATCAAACATCGATGCATATTACGCAAAACGACAATTAGGTATTGTACAGAATGCAACACTTTAGCAGTGTAAACGGGACATTCTCAGCATATATTCAAAATTATAAATTGTATACATACTGTTAAATATAATATTTACATATCGTATCGTACCTTAAATCGTATCATAATCGTAAAACACAGATACATATCGTCGAAATGTATAATTATCATAGGACTGTCAATACTTAAACCGAAAATTTTTAGCATATTTTTAAAATATTAAGCTGTAAATTCAGAAATCCGGTATAACTTGTGTGTAAAAAGACAGCTAATGTTAGGTACCTTCTTTTTTATTTTAATGAATAGTTTAGTATTTTTTAAAATAAAATATACATTTATCTTTTAAACAACAATTACATATAATGAATACTTTTACACTCCTTTAAATAACAAATACATAAATAATTTTAACAATATTAACATAATTTTTTCCAAGAATTTTTTGCACTTATAAATATTTAAAATCACAAAAAAAAACAAAAAAAAAAAACGGAGCAGAACTAAAATATTACGTTGCACACATTCCATCTAAATATGTGCTTAACGGAATAGTTTTTCAAAATCTTCGCGAGCTTCCGAGAAATCTAAGTTAGAAATACTTTAAACGATTCCCAGTTCTACTTAAGTCTCGCGCAAAGCTATAAAGCTATTTAATAGAAATCATGAAAGCTTAAAGAAATTTTGGAGTTCTGCCAGAGATGCAACGTAGAAAGTTTTTTAGATAAATTTCAGCTAATATTACACATAATCCGTATAAACTCTCGAGAATTCCGTAGATTTCTCTCGGGAATATTATCACCTTTTCCGAAATTTAGAGTTAAAATTGTTATTTTTTAAGTTTTTCATATATTTTTTAATAATGCACATTAGGTAATGCAAATATTTTCTGCTGTAAGTTATGGTTAATTTTTAGTAGTATTCTTTAAAAAGAGATTTTAAAAATTAATCAAGTATGTTAAAGTTTTAAATAGTTACTTTTAAAACATTTTTTTAAAGAAAACAAACATGAACTTTTAACTCGATTTTTAAGATTTCCAGTCTATGTACTTAACACAGTATAAAACAATATATATAAATATATATATATAAGACAGAGGGCTCTAAGAACCACCGGGCTCGGCTTGGTTGCTATAAGTTGAAGACCTTGGCTATGTATAATGGACGATCCTTATCTTCGGAAAATCGTTTACGGGAACTTGAAGAAGAATTAGAAAGAATCAACCGGGACATCCTAGGATTAAGCCTACGATTAAGAAAAGGTGACGAGAAGATTGATCTTGCCAGTGGACATGTATTATACTACAGAGGAACAGAAGATTAAAAAACAAGAAGCGTAGGATTTCTGATTCATAAAAGGTCGAAAAATTACATCGTAGAATATGATAGTGCATCAGATAGAGCTGCAAGGTTAGTTATACAAGTGTCAAGATGATACAAGGTGAAAATTATCCAAGTTTATCACCAACAATAAGCTATACTGATGAAGAAATTGAGGATTTCTGTGAAGAAGTAGCTTCAATGCATCAAAAGGGAAAATTCTACATAAAATTAATAATGGGAAATAGGAATACTAGAATTGGGGGAAAAAATAAAGGTGAATTCTCAGTAGGAAATTATGGATATGGGATGCGTAATGAAAGAGGGAACAGATTAATTGAGTTTGTAGAATGTGAACAGATGTATATCATAAATTCAATAAAAAGAAAAAATCCACAAAGAAAATAGACATGGCGTAGTAAAAATGGCTCAACAAGGGAAATCGACTATATCTAGATAAACAAAAAGAATTTTATTCAGTATAGCACAATGTTCTCAATAACTTCAATACAGGAAGCGATCACAGGTTAGTTAGATGCAAACTGTTTTTAAATACTAAAGTGGAAAGAATGAAGCTTTTGCAATACTCAAAGAAATCAGTCGATATCATAAATCTCTAGAAACATAAAGAAGAATTTAATTTGGAACTTAAAAATCGTTTCCAAGTACTTTGATAAATTTTAGAAGAAGAGCAAGATGTTACATTAGTGAACAAGAAAATAACAAATATTCTACAAAAAATTGCAAGAACGATAGCTGATGAGGCACAAGTAAAGCAGACAAAGAAAATAACAGAAGAAACAAGACGATTGATGAAGAAACGCAGTTAATTTAAAATGAAGAATAACTAACCTAAATTTTATGAGTTGATAATGCAGAATTGCGGTGCGAAATTGTGTTACAGATTATATCAGAAAATTTAACTGTGATCTTGTCAAGAAAGTTCTGGAAGATAGCAAAAGTTTAAAATCAGCTAAGTTCAAACTGCGTGTTGGAAGAAAATATATTTTTGCACTGAAGATGGCAGATGGAACAATCACCAAAATCAATAATGAAATGGTACACATTATCGAAAAATTCTATAACAATCTATATAAATGTGAAGATCAGGTTCAGCTGAGCGGCGTGGCCTACCGATTGGCTAAAGCTCTACAAGCAATGTGAAGATCAAAGTGAAATCAACCTACGTGACCCACGAGTAAACATAGCAGAAACTAAAGAGATAATCCCAGTGATGACATATGAAGTTTAACAAGCCATTAGATGTATGAAAAAATATAAATACCCTGGCGAAGATAAGATGGAATTGTAATTGACGTTATCAATAAAGCAGGTGAAAAATTTGGAAAAATGCTATCCTTACTGTTTTTAAAATATCTATGCTGTATGTTCAATAATTACAAAATCTTTGAAGTTATTTTCTAACTTTCAATTTGAATATCGTCTGCATATTTTAATAAGTGCTTATCGTTATAAAATCTTTATTAATTTTAATTATATTTTCTTATATGTAATTTAATATGTCTAAGTTAATATGTTACACTCTCTGTCTATTTTCTTTAATTGTACCCAATTCTTTTTACTTTAAATATTGCACTTTTCAAATTTTCTTATTTTAAAAAATAAGAAGATTGTTGAATGAATATCTAATGCTTCGTTCACTAAAATTTTACCAGGCTTTCAAATGGTTTTTCGTTCCATTGTTTTTGAGTTAATCCTTTTCGAGGCGAAGCCAAGAATTTTCCAAGAAAAAATCGGTATACATTTTTAAAAATTCAGAAGATACGGAATATTTACTTTTGAAGTCATACATTTGTTTAAAAAAGAGATCGGAAATCTTTAAATATTTACCACTTTTTGCGTACTTCTTTCGTACATCTATCTTGCCGTGGACTAGTATTATTTGATTTTTTATGTTTTTTCTTTCATCATTATAAGGATTATTTAAAGAAATATTTTTAATGTTCATCAGAATTCATACATAAAATTATGTAACACAGAAATTTGTAAACAGTATTGTTGGTTTGACGAAAACCTATTAAGATTATAATTATTTTTGATTACCTAAAATAATTGTTTCCTTGTAAAATAACATCTTTTGTTTTTTTTATAATTACAAAATCATTAAATTTCTTTTTAACTTTAATTTGAATATTGTCTGGATATTTAATAAGTATTCGGCTTTATAAAGTCTTTAGTAATTTTAATTATCCCTTCCTATATATACTTTAATATGTCTAAGTTTTTTTTTTCATTCTTTGTCTATTCCCTGGAATTTTACCACTTTATTTATTTTCTCCATTTTAATTATTGAAAATTTTTATTTTAAAAATAAGTTTATTTTTGAATGGATATTTAATTTCCGTTCAATAGAATTTTGCGAGCCTTACAAATATTTTCTTTTCTATTGTTTTTGATTTAATTAATTACCAGGCGAAGCTAGGAATTTTTCCAGAAAATATAAGTATATAATTTCAAAATTCTTATATCGTTGAGTTTAAGAAAATACATACTGTTTACTTTTAAAGTCAGAACAGAAGATTGAAAATCTCTCATGACTTTATCTTAATTATATGTTGCAATGCACATATATATTTGAAGTCTGTAAATTTTGCTTTTAAAATATTGTTTTATACAGCTTAGTTTAAGAAATATTCATTATATCCATTAAGCTACAATATGGATTTAATACTTTTTTTAATCGTATCACAAAATTGTACCAGGACACTAAAAGTGTCTGAAATCACATTTGAGAGAAATCTTTTGTTACTTTCTGCAAAGTTATCATAAATTTCATTTAAATTATGAAATAATGTATACTCAAAGCTTTTGTTGTTCGTCAAATTTATTGTCTATTATTAAAATTCTAAAAGGTAATATAAATGTTGAATTAAAAAAAAAACTATTGACTGTTTCACAAAAACTATTTTAAACATAATTACTTTGGATTAACTAAAATTTAATTAGTTTCTTCTAAAAAAGTATCTGGAGGCATTTCCATAATTACAAAATAATTAAAGTTTATTTTTAAGTATGTATTTTGTTTGAAAGTGTTAATAAAATTTTGATATTATAAAATCTTTAACATTTATAAATATTTCTTCTTAAACGTAATTTAATAAATTCTTCTAAGTTCTTTTGTTTCAATCTTTGTCTAGTCTTTTAAATTTTACAAGATTCTTCTCCACTTTAAATGCGTCATAATTAAAATGTACCTGTTTTTAAAGCAAAAAGATTATTGAATGAATATTGAATGTGTATTTTAATAGAATTTTTCCAGACTTTTAAATATATTTCCATTCTATTGTTTATAAATTAATCCTCCTAGGCGAAGCCAAGAAATAAATATACAAGAACAAATGGGTAATCATTTAAAATATATATATATATATATATTATCTTTGAGCTTCAGAAGATACATACTATTTACTTTTAACCCTCTGAGCGTTTTGAAAAAGGGTTAAATTGTAATGTTGTTTTCTGTGCATTTTGTTTTAAATACTAAAAAAATATGATTCTTTCAGCATTATAAATAAAACTTAATTACAAATATGAATGTAACCCTTGAGAGTATTAATCATTCTTCAAGATTTTGAAAAAAAATTTTTAATTAAATTATCATATATAATCAGACATAAACATTAAATAAATACACTAAACATTAAAGTAATACGTGCAAACGTTTCGGGCTATAACTTAGCCCCTCCTCAGTGCAATAACATACGCTGACCGGAGAGTTTTCAAACATGTATACATGAAAACTCTCCGGTCAGCGTATGTTATTGCACTGAGGAGGGGCTAAGTTATAGCCCGAAACGTTTGCACATATTACTTTAATGTTTAGTGTATTTATTTAATGTTTATGTCTGATTATATATGATAATTTAATTAAAAGAAATTTTCATCAGACGTTAAAAAATATTTAACTATCTTATTATTTTAAAAATTCATTAAATCTATAGAATTATATTGTCTTAAACATTGCATATATTGCAGTGAAACCTGGAGCTTAGTGAACGGAATATTACGTTCCACACGCTTAGAGGGTTAAACTCATGCATTTATTTTACGAGGGAAAGCCATTAAGTATGTCACAAAAGATAATTAAAAAATAACATACAATGATATTCATTTCAAAACTATTTTTATTTCTCAACATTTTCTCCACCAATATTTATGCACTTATATCACCGTTTTATCAGTGCCCCAACACCAGCTGCATAACATTCTTTGGGTTGCTGTCGCAGCCACATTAGGACTTCATGTTGAACCTTTTCATCATCTGTGAACACCGTCTTGCTTCCAAGATGGCTTTTTTAGTGAACTAAACAGATAAAAATCGATTGGAGCTAAGTCGAAGCTGTATGGTAGATGTTGAAGAAGTTGTAAGATGATGTTCACAGATGATGAAAAGGTTCAGTTTGAAGTCCTAATGTGGACACAACAACCCTGACACAGCAACCCAAAGAATTGTATGCAGCTGATGTTGAGGCACTGATAAAATGGTGATATAAGTGCATAAATATTGGTGGAGATTATGTTGAGAAATAAAAATAGTTTTGAAGCGAATATCATTGTAAGTTATTATTTAATTATCTTTTGTGACTTACTTAATGACTTACCCTCGTAGAAGAAAACTCGTGATCTTTAAATATGTGACAATTTTTTTCGTACTTATAGCCACGCTATATGTATACATTCGATATGTTGATTTATTTAGTAATATTCAATTATATACTTATTTTAAAGTTTAAATTTTTTAAATAATATAATGCACAGATATTTAAAGAAATGTATTTATTACATTCATGAGGCTTGGATGTCAGTGTTTAAAAAAATTATTATTTCACGTGGTGGTTTTATGTCATATAGGGGATATATATGTGCGTGTGTGAACGCCTGTATGTGTTATTGTTTTTTTTTTTTTTTTTTTTTTTTTTTTGTCTAAAATTGATAAAATATGCTTTCCATATTTCGTGCATTTAAAAAATATTCTTTTTATTCGACATATTTCGATATTTAATTCTAAAAAACTAACTCAGTAAAATACATGCAAGTGAGGGATTTGTCCTTAGAGTATCTAGCATAAACTTACATTACTAGCATAAACACAAAATAAACCCAAACTAAGATGTACTTTCAAAATATATGCTTGTGAGATGCATATGAGTTCACAACGGTTTTATCATTTTGCTATTAATTTTAGATAAAAAAAAATTCTTATATAATATATACAATTTAAAATAAAAAAATACATATATTACTCATGTGACTAATGGAACAATAACAGTGGATCATAGATATTATATCCATGCAAAATCTAAAATGTGTTATAAAATTAATATTTTGAAATAGTATTCATATTTTCAAAATAAAAAAATATTTTCACTATAACAATTTTGAATAGCTAAAACGTTTAATTATTTTCTTTAAAAAATACCATCTGTTGTATTTTTTATCATTACAAAGCTATTTGTTTTAGAATTATAATAAATGTATTAAAAATCTTTCATTTTTTAAAAAATAATCTATTCTTAAGTGTAACATAATATGTGCTTTTATGTTCTTTTGTTTCTCTCTTTGTCTATTCACTTGTACTCTGTCTGGTTATCTCCACTTTAAGAACTGCACATTTAAAATTTCCTTGCGTAAAAACATGAAGATTGTTGATTGAATATGTAATGCGTCGTTCAATAGAAGTTTACAATGCTTTCAGATATCTTTTTTATTTTTATTGTTTATTAAGCCTTTTCGGCGTGAAGCCACGATTTTTCCAAGAAAATATTCATATACATTTTTTTAATTACATTATCTTTGAACTTATTATCAAAGCCATACATTTATTTTACAAATAAATTGGAAATCTTTAAATATTTGAGTAGGTGCATTTTCTTACTCATTTTTCTCTATAAACATATATATTTGATTTTTTTTTTCAAATAATAAATTTCCTTTTGAAATAATATTTCTCACAATTTTCTTTAAAAAATATTCATTAAGCTACGACATTGATTAACTGATGCGTATCCCAAAATTGCATCCTCTCATTAAAAATACCTTGGATCTTATTCGGAAATTTTTTTATTTGGTCAGAATAATTTTTTTTTTTAATTATGGAATAATATAAAAACAATAGATTAAGTTAATCTTGTTTGTCAAACATGTTAGTCTATTATTCAAAATATATAAACAAACGTAAATTTTAATTTTTTAAAATTGATTGACTGTTTCATAAAAAAATGACTTTAGTCGTAAGTATATTTTGTATTAAGAATACTTTTAATTTTTTTTTTAATTAGAATTTTTTTTGATAATTATAAAATCATTGAAGTTTCTTTTTAGATTGTATTTTGTCTGTGTGTTTTTATAAATATTTATCTTTATATATAATATTTAACATTTTTAATTATCGTTTCTTCAGTGTAATATAATATGTCCTTCTACAGCTCTTTTGTTTCCTCTTTGTCTATTCTTTTGTACTTTACCCAATTCTTCTAACTTTAAGAACTGCACATTTAAAATTTTCTTGTTTTAAAAATAAGAAGGTTGTTGAATGAATATTTAATGTATCGTTCAATAGAATTTTTCCAGACTTTTATTTTTTCATTCTATAGTTTTTTTAGTTAATCCTTTTGATGCAAAGCCAGGAATTTTCCAAGAAAAGCTGGGCATATATTTTCAAGATTTCTCTTATCTTTGAGGTTCAGGAGATATGTAATATTTACTTTTAAACTGATAGATTTATACTACAATGAAGCTTAAAATCTTTAAATATTTGACTACTTTATTCGTATGAAAATCTTATAGTGAATATGTATGTTTGAATTTTTTTAGAAGTCTAAAAATTGGATTTTTAAATGACATGCTATATGGATGTTTTAAAGCAATATTCATTATGTGTATAAGGCTTGGATATCAGCTTTTTAAAACGTTTATCATATCACAAGAAGGTTTCATAATGCATAGCTGCCAATTTTTTTTTCAGGTCAAATAAACATAATATAATAAACATAATAAACATAATTTGAACCATAAAAATTACTTGTGGTTATTAATTAACTTATTTTATGTAATACAATTTCTGTCTTTAGATGACTTGAAAAAAAAAAGAAGGATGTTAGCTATGATTAAATATAGAGGACTATTTATGCGAACATATTTATTTTCTTAAATCTATAAAATATGTTTTCAAAGAAAATTTCATGTGTTTGGAATACAGACGTCAACATGTCAGTATTCTTAGTATGACTCAATTCAAACACGTTTTAAACCAGACATTTTATGAACAAAACAAAGTTTACCACATAGAAATTTAACACACATTTCCTTAAATATCTTCTCATGTTCAAAACTTATTTGACTTGGATCAAACTTCGTGAAAGTACCGAAATGTTCGCATATATGATTTAAATATAATCATTATTATTCTTGAGATTTAGATATTGAATTCTTAAAAGACTGTAGAGTATATCTATATGAGGTAATATCCTTAAAGAATCTAGCCTGAACTTACATGAAATTTCTAGAAGAACATCCATACTAATAATAAGAAATACTTACTTATATGAATGTAAGATACTGTGTTGATAATAGTTTTTATGACTTTTTTATCAGCTTTAAATAGCATTTGAAACTTTAAATAATTAGCATATTCTGTAAATATCGATACATGTTTTGTAAGTGTATATATTTTACAATAAATAAAATTGAGAATAGATACCAAAATTATATATATTATAATACATACAACATGAATAATATAATATCTACAACTTAAAATATAAAATATGCATTTGTCATAAATTATGGAATATTAACTGTCCATCATAGATATTGTGTTCATGCAAATTTAAAAAAAAACAATGTAAAATTAATAATTTAAAATATTATTGACAGTTTGACAAAAATTACTTTAATGATTTTGAATTAACTAACCTGAAAATTAATTTCTTTAAAAATACCACATGTTATCTTTTGGGTAATTACAAAGTCATTTGTCTTCAAATTTTAATAAGTGTTTAGCTTTATAAAATCTGTAAAATTTTTTATTATCTCTTTTTGAGTGCAATTTAATATGTTATTTTGTCCCCCTCTTTTTATGTTCTTTTATACTTTCCCCGATTCTCCTCACTTTAAGAATAGCACTTTTAAAATTTCCTTGTTTTAAAAATTAGAACGTAG
This sequence comes from Maratus michaelseni, assembly GCA_963931845.1. Lineage (NCBI taxonomy): Eukaryota > Metazoa > Arthropoda > Arachnida > Araneae > Salticidae > Maratus > Maratus michaelseni. Next base: position 281,710,565 of record OZ007594.1, on the reverse strand, counting down.
TTGGTGAATATTTAATGTCTCGTTCAATAGCAGTTTCCGAGTCTTTCGGATAATTTTTTCGTTCTATTGTTTTTTAAATAATTCTTTTTGAGGTGAAGCCAGAACTTTTCCAAGAGAATATGGACATACATTTAAAAAATATATCTCTGAACTTCGAAAGTATTTCTTCACAGTATTTACTTTTAAATTCATACACTTATTTTCAAAGGAGATTGGAAACATTTAAATATTTGGCTGTTTTTTTTTTTTTTTTTTTTTTTTTGTACTCATGTCTTGCAGTGGACATGCATATTTCATTTTTGTTTTTTCAAAAATCTGTAAAGTTTGATTTTCCAGTAATATTTTATACAACTTTTTTGAAGAAATATTAATAAAATACATCAGTCTTTCAAATCGATTTGCTAAAATTTTACGGTATTAAAATGGGTTTTCCCATTTTATAGAAAATATGAAATTTATTTGTAAAGTCTGTAAATTTTCCTTTTGAAAAATACTTCATTATATGGAAAAACAATTATGTATACTCATTAGATTTTAATATTGGTTTTTTAGGTGATGGGTGAGGGTTAGTTGTGAGTAACATAGTGGCTAAAATGCTCAGAGATTTAAACCCTTAATCGTTGCGCCCGAGACATTCACGGGCAGTGTAGCCTACTGTTTTTTTTTTATTCAGATTGTTTGATTTCTACCAGTTTTTTGAAATAGTGTAACTGGCTTCAATCTCTCATTATCTTATCTGCCATTACATAAGTGAATATTTCTACTTCAAAAACTTGTGGCAATCAAGAAATTTGAATTATTAAAAAAGTAGCCTACACTTATCGGGTGCGACGATTAAGGGGTTAATTTAAAAAATATGCGAAAAGGCCGAGAATATTACAGTTTACAGAATCTAATATTTTTCATTGAAATGTTTACAATTTATTTAACAATTTTACGAATGCAAACTATTTGATGTTAAACACTGGTTAGTGTTCATAATATTACATATTTCAAATAACCACACAAATGGACAGAGCACAACCGTGGATGGAGTGCTTGATTTACAGGGTGGGATTATGAGCGAAAATTTGTCTTACTATGTTTATATTATTATGCATTATACAAGATTCTAAAATTCATGTCAAAAATTACCCCTTTTAATGACTGCCCTAGTAGAGAAGCAATTTTTTTTTATTGGGGACAAACAGTATTGGTGGAATTATTGACAAGAAAATTTTCGCGAACATAATTTCTAATGTTTCTGTAATAGCGGCATTTCTTCGCAAATACTTTCAATGTAAAGAGAATATGTAATCAGAATTGACATTTGATTTGAAGTATTTCCAAGAAATGTAATATTGGACCCCAATCGGAGCCAGTACTTGTTTGTTATTGTAGAAATTACAGTAACTTTCTGAAATTACGATTACTTAAATAATGAAAAAAAATTATGTTTTACATTATTCATCAAATGATTAAAACTGAACTAGAGGATTATCTTAGAGTTTATTTTTTAAATAACAGCTATTTGATTCTATACTACGATTTTAATTTAATTAATTAATAGCTTATGATGCAATATGTTGCATCACACACAGAGAATTTCAACAGTCTGGCGTCAAAAATATTTTTCAAAAACATCTTTTTTTATGTAAGTACATCAGATAAAGTATTTTAATTGAAAAATATGTAACTCTATGAAACGTCTCATGTTTGCATTTCTCATAAAAGAATATTTTTAAATAATCTTCTGTAAGTTACGTGTAATTAATTATACCTGATAAATAAGCTTTCCAACAAAAAATAAATGTTATTATATAAAAACTTGCAGGATTTGTATTATATAACATCGTCTATTTATGCAACTTATGTATCTTTTGATAGAATTTGTTGTGTATTATTCATTGAATAGCTAAAATTTCAAAAGAAATTTATGATTAGAGTATATTTTATAAATAGTAGCCATTTATTTCAATAACACTAACTAAAATAAATGAATTAATAGATAAGGATGCAGTAACTTAAATTATGCATAAGTAATCTAAATATTCTGGCATTTATTCAGTACACAGAATCAGACAAAAAACTAACAAAAGAATATTTCCGAAAATGTTTTTATTTGATATAAGTAAGCCAGGCAAAGTTTTTGGTATGAAACATTTTTTAATTAAAATTGTGTAAGTCTATGAGATGTTTGTTGTTTGCCTTTAAACGTATATTTCTGTTAAAAATTATTTTAAATGTATCTGTTGTCAATTACATTTAATTATCTCTGAGGAAAGAAACTCCGTTAAAAAGAAAAAAGTTATTTCAAAGAATCTATATAGAAGTTGTTTTCTTTTATATACATCGTCTATTCATTAAAAATATATGCTTATTTGGATGGAATACTTTTTGTATTATTAACTTAATAAAATTGTGATATAGAATTAAGGGAATGTTCCTTTAATAAATCATATAGATTTAAATGTATACCACTAATAAAAATTAATTGTCAGCTTGGTATGCAATGCGCTACATTATGCGCAAGTAATCTCAATATTCTGATGTTCATTAAATTCATAGAATCATGACAGCCACTAAAACAAATGTTTTCAGAAACATTTTTTTCTTTTATATAATTATACCCGATAAATATATCAGGGTTTTTTCACTTAAATTTTTTAAAATTAAAAATGTTTAACTCTATGAAATATTTGTTGTTCCATTTAGGCGTATTCTTCGGCTAAAAATTATTTAAAATTAATCTGTTGTAATTTCTTTTTACCAAAACACTCTTTGGAAAAAACTTTACGATGGAAAAGGTTATTAGATAAAAGGAAAATAGAATTTGCTTTTATATACTTTTTATCCATTTTATCATAAATGTAATATGTTTCTTTGCATGAAATACGTTTTAAATGTTGATCACAATAAAATGTTGAGAGACTGGTGAGATACATAAATAAAGACAAAAACATTTTAATAAGATCGTAAAAATATGAAATGTACGAGTCCTTTTGAAATAACTTTTTCTTTCTTTCTCAGATGCAAAGAAGTTGTGCTACCACTTTCAAGGTAGGATCAAGGCTGACAACAGGATATGGAAGCGAAAGGAACATGTTAAAGGAAACAGCCAATAGAAGAAATCAGCCACCTACAGAGAGGGCATTAGCCAACCAGAAGAAGACAGAACGGACGAAGAAATATGAAGCAAATTGAATTTCTTGTAATTCTCTTTTACTTTTTGACTCATGTCGTTTTATTTAATTTGCTTCATATTTCTCCTTCTATTTTGTCTTTTTCTGAATGGCTAATGCTCTCTGTGTGATTGGCTGATGCCTTTTGCTTTCCTATAGGCTGTATAGGCGGTTATTTCTTTTAATCTGTCCATTTCTCTTCCAGTTCCTGTCTGCCTTGTTTCAGAGTAGTGCCTTCTTTGCACCGGATGATGAAAGATAGAGTTCTTTCAAAATGCTTTACGCATTTCTTATTTTTCTGGTGTCATCAAAAAGTTTCTTTTCCCAACTTACGTTTCATAATATTCATAAAATTTATAAATCCGCGGTAGGGCTTATCGGAAAGTATTTTTTTTAATTATATCTTTTAATCCTAATCATTAATTAAAAATTATCATTTAATATAATGTAATGCAATACTTTACACCATAGATAGATAATCTCAATATTAGTACGTTTATTAAATGCGCAGAATCATGAAAGCAATTTAAAAATATTTTTTCAAAAACAGTTATGCTTTTAAGTATTTTTTACAGAAAAAAAATATGTATCATAGACAGGTGATTTCAATTTTATGACGTTTATTAAGTACACAAAACAATGAAAGTAATTAAAAATATATTTTTCAAAAACAGTTATTATTTTATGTAATTTTTACAAACAAAGTCTTTTAAATAAAAAATATGGAGAAAATCAAGAAAGGAAATATTTTTTATAAATTTCTAACACAATAGAATCGGCTGGATTCAAACGCTGGACATCCCGTTTTTAAATTAAAAACGTTGACTATGCATAAATAACGCTTGATTACATCTCAGCAAAATCTATCACTTACACTCTATCACATTTCCTTGGTGATCTTCCTTTATAGAATTGGCACAAAATGTTTTAAAATTGGATTAAATAATAAACCCGTCGTCGGCCGATTTTCACGAAAATACATACAGTTCTTGATTCAATGGTCTATAACATATTCGTCATATGGGAGCTCAATCGGAAGTACCATTTGGGAGTTATCTTGTTCACTGCCACATACACACACATAAATCATGGTTACAATACTTTCCTTATACTACACTGAGAAAAATGACACTTTCAAATCTGAGTAAATCGATATTTTCATTTTGTTATGAAACTTTTTGTTTCAAATATGACGCCCCAAAGCTTTCATTTCTGAAATACCAGAAATACTCCGAATATTGAAACATGGACATACTCAAAACTGAGCACATAGAGGTCAGTTCATACTCATTTTTGAAACGAGGACATACTCAAAAATTATTAGATTCAGTTGAAACTCGTTTTTGAAACACGGAAATAACTCAAAAAGGAGCACATAGAAGTCAGTTCATACTCATTTTTGAAACATGGACATACTCAAATATGAGTACGCGATTTTTTATTCTTGAGTGTGCGTGCATATTTTCGGAAATGAGCATATACATGTTTCAAACTTGTGTAATTTTGATTCGGAGCCATTTTGACTATGCGACGTACTTAAATTTGAGTATTTTTGCTCAGTTTTCAAAATGTCGTTTTTAGAGTGTATGTATTCGAAAAGTAAAAAACATGTACCTCTATGAATTCTTTGTTGATTGTTAAAAAAAAGGTATAATTGTGGTTAAAGTTATTCTATTGTGTTGATGCGGAATTTCGTCCAGTTCAATTTACAACCAATTGACGTGAATGACAACGAAGTATTGGCTATACTTGAAGTGATCTGCATATAAAAACGCATGGAATAGCAGAAATGCTTACAATCAACCAGTCAACCTTCGTAAGACGAAAGTGTCAACGTGGAATAGTTAGCAAGCCGATGTAACGGAGACGGATGAATTAAAGGGGGAAAATGATTGACAGAATTCTTTGCATGCAATTTTTTTCTTGAACAGTAGCGAAATCGATCCATTTTTAATGATGTGGTTGAAGGTGTTGAAAAAGGGATTGTTTATAATAATGTTAAAAGTACGAGATTCTTGTCTAAACGCGAACATGCCCCTTCAACCACTGCAAAAATTAATTTACATCCGAAGAAGACTTTGCTATGAATTTTGTGGGAAAGAAGGGATTTGTTTATTATGAGTTGTTATCTGAAAAAAAATACTATTAATTTGGAGAAATACTGCTCACAACTAAATGAATTAAAGCGAAGAATCGGCTAGAAACAGCCTTAATTAGCCAACACAAAAGGAATTGTGTTTCAATAGGACAATGCTAGACCGCATGTCACATTGAGCATCCGCCACAAACTTTTTTAATTTGACTTGCATGCTCTGATCCATCCAGCGTACTCTCCCGACTTTTCGTCCTCTGATTATTATTTATTTATATCGCTTCAAAATGATCGTAAGAACTTTATTTCTATGGAACGCATGAAAAACATTTTTATCAGTTCTTTAACAGGACACAACAGAAATTCAATGGTCGTGGGATTATGCAGCTACAAGTCAGATGGAGAAATGTAATCGGACGGTTTATGTTACATTCATTAACTGTAATTTTTGGTGAATAAAATTTTCTTTAATTTTATGAAATTTTGCATTTACTCAATAAACTAATTTGTTTAATCTTAGCTCTGAGGAACAAACAATTTGATTAAATATTTTATTAATTTGAATAAAGTTTATTTTTATATTCATCATCTATTAATGAAAGGTTATTTTAGAATTTTTAATTAACATTTACTTAATTATATATCATTAATTAAAATTAATTAGCCGGTGACTAGCAATGTAGTACATTACATCATAGGCAGTCAGTTTCAATATTACGGTGCTTATTAAGATTTTGAAAACAACTAACAAAAATATTTTCAGAATTTTTTTTAAATCTAATTATGTCAGACAAAGTTTTTTAAAATTAAAATTATGTAACACTGTTGTTTGTCGTAAACGTATACTCCTGTAAAAAAAATACTTAAAATATTCTGTTGTAAATTGCGTTTAATTACCTCCAAGGAACAAACTTTCCAATGAAAAAATAAAAGGAAAATGTCTTTATTAAAACTGAATGGGAAACAAATGCAAAAAAAAAAAAAAAAAAAAAAAAAAAAAAAAAGGTGCGTGTAAATAGTTTGAACAAAAAATATTAGAGTACTATTAAATCGAAATCAAAATAAATTATTAAGGGAGAAAAACCCGTTAATAATTTGTGAAGAAATCCGTGTGCGTTCAAGACAAAAAAAAAAATGTTACATTACATATTTCGTTGTGCACCCGTAAATTTATGTGTATAAGAAATATAAGTATTAGACTTTATGATCAATTTAAAAATTGCGTTGATTGATGTATTATTTTTTGCTATTTCCAAATTACAATAGAGATAATGGCGTCCAATAATTAGTTATCAGTACAAAATTTTTCAATATATTTATATTAAAACTAATCTTATATTTTTCTAATTCCATTAAGCAAATAATTAATGTTTTTTAAGATCCTGTTCTTAAATTTACTTTTATATACATCATCTATTCAATAAAGCTTCCATAATTTATTTCAGTATATTTTAGTTCATATTACTCATTCAATAGATAAAACTTCAGTTAAAGATTATGAAGAGTCTTCTTTTAAACATTACATGCATTTACTTCTACGCTGCTAATTAAAATTAATTAATTGGTAGCTCCTTATACAATACCTAACGTTATATACGGGTAATCTTAATCTCTGACGTTTATTATGTTACACAAAATCATGAAAGTAACTAACAAAAATAATTTTCAGAAACAATTTTTCTTTTATGTAATTATGCTAGACAAAGTTTTTTCTTTCACTAGACATTTTTAAATTAAAAATATGTAACTCTATGAAATATTTGTTGTTTGTTTTAAACGTACATTTCTGCTAAAATTATTTTAAATTAATGCGTTGTAAGTTGCGTTTAATTATCTCCGTGGAAGAAACTTACCGATAAAAAAAGAAATGAAAAGAAAGTCATTATATAAAAACTGAATGGAAAAGAAGATTCCTTTTTCCTTCTGCGCGAAATATTTTAACTTACTAATAAAAACGAAATGATGATGTAAAATTTAACTCTACATCAAGCAATTATTTTTAATAATGCAGGCTGAATAATGAGAAAAATTGTGTAATATGTTTTCACAGGACGTCAGGAAATTCCGCTTTACTCTTTATGAATAGCAGAAAAAATACAATGCTTCATAACAAAAGAAAGTCAACTGTGTTTGACAAGGGAAATAATTTTGGATTTAATTTATTTTTGTACATTTGCATCTTTATGATGAGAATAACACGAAAGAAAATTCTAAAAAAAACATACCGAGTTAGAGAAATGAAAAGAAATTGAATTAAATTCAAAGTAATTAAAAATAACAAGGAATTTTAATTACTTCAGTTTTTGTAATTATCCGTTCAATTATTGTTTTGCCTTTCTTTTTTCAGGTTTAAATGCAAACTAAGTCATGGAAATGACTGCAAGTCTTTATTTATAAGAAATTCTCAATTATTTACTCTATTAAACTACCTGCGTTTAATTAATTTTTAAACTTGAAATATCTTTGAAGGAGTTTTTTAGATGGAAATTTGTGTTCTTGCCATTCAAAATATAGATAATTTTATCTTACCTTTTCAAAGAGTACGTCTTTAGTTAGAATACAGCCTTCTTCGTTACAAAGTAAGCTTGATTCATTTTTCATAAAAAGTAGTTCAATAGTTAATAATTAAAAAAATCAATCTAAATGCGTTTTATATAAATTATTTGGATTTATTGTATACGGTATTGTAAATATACAGGCCTTTTTCTAAACATTTTCCTCATAAACAAAGAAGTCATGTTTTGTGAAATTAGGAAATATTTATAAAAGATAAACTCAATCATATTTTGCTTGTTTATTTTACTTTTTGATATGAATAAATTGTTTGAGTAGGCAAAATATGCTTCCTCTGTTCGTCTCTACAATTACATTGAAATAAGATAAGCCTAATTTTAATTAACTACTATGATTAAATCTTTAAAAATGCATTCATATTATAACAAGTTTGTGATGTGTGCAAAGTTATGTTAAAATGTGGTATGATTTTACGATACAGAATTAAAATTATATGCCAGAAAAATAAATAAGAGTAAAAATTTAAGAAATTGTCAACGAAGCTATCAATTTGTTTGGTTGTGATATGCAGGAATCCTGTATGTCAGAACAAAACTTGTTTCGAAATAACATTAAAGCCGCAATAAAAGCAAAATCTCAATGCTGTCTAAACTGAAAATTTAAAACAAAAAACTTTTAACAATTCAGCACATTTTACAGACATATGAATATTCTGGAAAATATAATAAAAGTGTGACAAACGCCTACATTTTGGGTATAAAATGTGAGATTCTAATGGATAACAAAGAAAGAAAAATCTTAGATTTCAATGCAGAACGATCAAATATTAAAAAAAATATGGTTTTAATTTTGCATGTGCATAATATGCTTACATAATTGAAGAGCTTAGTGGAGGAACATACCACACTCCAATATCCATAAGTAAACTTATAGATTATTATTATTTTTTTTAAATCGCAGGTTGTATTGTTTTCACTAAAAATAATAATAGAATAAAATTTGTTTCAAAAAGTCAGTGTCACCTGCTTATGACAAATAAATTATCTGTTACTGTTTATCTTGGGTTTTTGGCTGATTCTAGTTGATGGCCGATTTCAGTATCGCGTCATCTGAGAATAAATTTAGGACTTATTTTTTAGTTTCTTAACCCTCCAACGCCCATAAGTAAATTTATATATATATATATATATATTCCAAATCCATAGGTTGTATTGCAGTATTTCCACTAAGAAAGTGTGATAAAAGACAAAGTTTATCAAAAAAAAAAAAAAAAAAAAAGATATAGTTGTGTTGATAATTTGGACTGTAGAGGTTTTTTCAAAGTCGTATCACCTGAAGGGGACAATGGGCGTAAGCGGGTTAAAATACATTTTCTAAAAATCAATTTTATTTTATGTATGAAGGTCCTATGGGGTATTCTATCATATTATAGAGCTAAAATACTAAGATTCTAATTAGTGTTGAAGATATGAGACTCTGAACACGATTTGATTGTTTTTAAAAAATGTTGTCTGTGAGTCTGTCTGTGTGTCTGTATGTGACACAATTTTTTGGGGTGCTCTATCTCAAGAACTAGTACACGGAATTTAATAAAGTTTTAGATTCAGTTGGACCTTGATGTAAATTAGTGCTGATTAGGTTTTGGTGTAAATCTCACAAAAAGTGGCGCTGCTTTTGCTGCATTTTTCAAGATTTACACGATTGAAAGGCTAGTATATCTCAAGAACTAAAGCACCGAAATTAATAAAACTTTAGATTCAGTTAGAACTTGATATAAATTTGTGCTGATATTAGGTATACGTGTAAATCACATAATAGGTGGCGCTGTTATGCTGCATTTTTAGATTCTAAAATACATAATTTAAAAAAATTACGCATTTTGAAGTATGGAGGAGGTAGAAGAAAGTTTTGGGATTGGCATACCCGACTAGTTTTAATTTTAGTTTAAGCTTTATCTCACAATCTTTTATTGATATTTTAAATTGTTATAATAATGTACGGGATCAATTCTTGTTTATAATTTTACTGTTCGTAGCATTAGTTTAATGTTTAATTTCTATGACACTTTCTATTTATGCTTCGTAGAAAAAAATTATTCAATTTAACTAAGTTTTTGTCTTATGTCAATGTAATTGTTTTTTTATTCACAAAAATATAACAAGAACTAAAATTCGCGCGTCAAGCATAAATTATGAAACACTTTCCAACACTAACAGAATATTATAAAGAAATTTCATTTTTTCCATACAATGAAATGATATACCTAAATAAACAATCTAATAAACTCAGTAAAAATTCCTTTTCAGCAATTGCTGCCGATATCCGGTAATGTGTGCGAATTCTTTTGTACAGCTCTGTATATGACCTATAGTATTTATACACAGACTTAAATACACTAAAACATAGATAATTGTAAAAATGCAAACCCCAGCTGAAAACGCATTTCCAGCAATTATCCATAATTGTCAGTCTTTTAACCATATTCTTTTCTGCGTCCCTCTAAATGAACAATAAATTCTACGCACACCATAATCTATAGAAAACACTTTTTAATACACCTTAGTGCTCCTTTTAAATTTTATTATGTTTGAAGTGTCATAGTGTCATTAAAATTCGCTGCAAACGATTTTTCCCCTTATATCGTAATGTAATGAAATTAATTTGTGCGCACCTGTAACTGAACTATAAATGTTACTTATTCCATACTCCTGAGAAACCAAATGGTAGTTCACCTCAGTGATGTATATCAATCTCATTATGTATGAAATATCGTAACATCAATAAAATGCACCGCAAATGGTTTTTTCCATAGAGGATAATGTAACGAAAATCTTTTGTGTCCCTGAAATCGATCTACAAATTATACAAACTTCATTTTGAATACCGAACTATCTATAGTAAATTATATCCAATGGTTGGAGTATCATAGTTGAGAGTTTTCCAACACAGTGAAAATATGCCGGGACCAGGACTCGAAACTGGTTACTTTGGTTTGCCGTACCAAAGCCCTCCCTACTGAGCTATCCCGACGATATTCTGGCTGACATATTTCACTCTTATTTGTTGGACAAGGCTGAGAAAACTGCAGCGCTAATTTCATTCATCCGAGCTATAACTATAGCATTTCACATGATGAATCTGAAATAGCACGGAAGCTCATGTACACCATGTAATTAGGTCATAATGAACAGAGGAAAGTATATTCAACTAGGTAAATTATATCCAATGGTTAGAGTATCATAGTTAAAAATTTTCCAACAGAGCAAAAATATGCCAGGAACAGGACTCGAACCTTCTGTTGGAAAAATCTTAACTATGATACTCCAACCATTGAATATAATTTACCTAGTTGAATATACTTTCCTCTGTTCATTATATCTATAGTAAACTTTAATCTCATCAAAAAGTCACCTGTAAAAAATGCAGCCAAGTCCCGTAACTCATTTACCGTAAAAAGTACTGAGATCGTATAAAGCCAAGTTTAACTATCTTATTAACTCTGAAATTTTCATTCACAAAATCACTCCTAGTCTCTACATCTTTAGTTAATTATTATTTTGTGACTTGGCAATTACTTAGCACGAGAATGTGATGTATATAGTTAGTCTTAATCAAATAATACTATAACATATTAAGGTGTAATAACTTCCCTGTGCGTATATAATTTGCTTTAGTTAAATTATCCCATCCCATCCAATAACATAGTAAGGTGTAATAACTTCCCTGTGCTGCGTAATTGCCAAGTCACAAAATAATAATTAACTAAAGATGTTGCGACTAGGAGTGATTTTGTGAATGAAAATTTTAGAGTTAATAAGATAGTTAAACTTGGCTTTATACGATCTCAGTACTTTTTACGGTAAATGAGTTACGGGACTTGGCTGCATTTTTTACAGGTGACTTTTTGATGAGATTTCACTTCTTTTTGTAAGTAACCCTCCTTTTCTTGATTTTGGGTTCTTTTTGGAGATCATCCACTGATTTTCGCTAAGCCCACACTCTGTCCCTATTATTTACAGGTATCAAAAAATTGAAGCTTTAGTTTCGTTTGCAAAGTACTGTAGATAAAAAGAGATTTCAGGTTCCTAGGCAAGGGCAAGCACTAAATTATGGGAGGGGGAGTGCCAAAAGTACTCTCAATTGCTTCCAGGATAAGCGCTATGCATCTGAGATATAACTCGCAGCCCTAGATACTTGATATTTAACATAAAAGAACTTTTTAGTATAAAAAGAAAGCCAAAATTAAAATTTCCGGAAATTTCCAATAAATCAAACTATATTCCTTTTTTCGATGGTTCTTTTTCGTTTTTTTTTTTTAGACTTTTTTTTATTATTTACGGATTTTTTAATTTTTCCTTACTTTGTGTACAAAACCCTGCCTTTCTGCCAAATGTCAATCTTCTAGGACTACAACATCGAATTATTTTCAAATTTTCGACTTTTTATGAATTTATTGATTTTTCGATTTTAATTCTAAGTTACCTGATTGTCATGCCAATATAGTAATTCTTTGATCCGTCTTCTTAGGATCATTTAGGTTCAATTTAGAGATAAATCAAGTGAATCTTAGAGTCACCATGATTTTATTTAGAAAGGACTATCAAGCCATAACCAGCCAGTAATGTCGGGAGGGTAGGGGGAGCTGTGAAAATTTTTGTGGGGCTAACATCATTTAACAATCCATATTTCATATGTGAAGTAAATAGAGTACAACATGTGAAAGAAAACAAACCTGTCTATAAAGAAATCGCCTATATCGTAGCCAGTCTATAGCGGAACTTTTCTATAACGAAATTCGTAAACGAAAGAAAAGAAAAACCATAATCCGGGGGAAATAACATAAAACAATTAGGGGCGTTGTACTAGCTAATAGGACAATTATCTTATAGCTAATGTTTCTAGCAGTACAAAATCAAATTGTTTTCGAATTTTCGATTTCTTAAACATATTTCGATTTTTCGATTTTATTTTCGAATTTTTTAATTGTTCCTTTTATTGAATAGTAAATACTACCTTTACACCAAGTTTTAAGTTTCTAAGACAACAAGATAAAAATATTTTCAATTTTTGATTTTTTCGCAATTTTTTTTTATAATTTTCTGGATTTTATAATTTTTTCTTATTTTGTATCCTTTATTACAAATTTTAAGTTTCCAGAGCTACAAAATCGAATTATTTTAAAATTTCCGATCTTTTTATTTTATTTTCGAATTTTATTGCGTTTTTATTTTAACTTATTCTGAATCCTAAACACTATCTTTACCGCGAATTTTAAGTTTCTAAGGCCAAAAGATCAAATTATTTAAATTTTTTCCAAATTTTTTCGAATTTTTCGAATTTTTGATTTTTTTTCGAGTTTTCTGGATTTTTTAATTTTTTCTTATTTTGCATCCTAAATACTACCTTTATTCCGAATTCCAAGTTTCTAGCGCAACAAAATTGGATTATTTGAAATTTTTCGATTTTTTTCGATTTTTCGATTTTATTTTCAATTTTTTTTTGTGTGTTTTTGATGTTTTCTTTTTCTGAATTCTAAACACTACCTTCACACCAAATTTTAAGTTTTTAAGACTACAAGATCGTGTTATTTTCAAATTTCAATTTTGTTCGATTTTTTTGAATTTTCGAATGTTTTTTTTTTTTTTTTTTTTAATTTTTCGGATTTGATATTTGTTTCTTTCTTTGTATCCGAAATGCTAGCTTTATTCCAAATTTTCAGTTTCTGCGGCTGTGGGATATACCCAATCTTTTTGATGACGCGAGAGTGAGTGAGTGTGTGAGTGACAAAAAATCGAAACTTTGAGTTCATATATCGTCTGCACTAATTTATGGGTATTTTTGAATTATCCATATTTTTTAATTTTTCCTTGTTTAGTATCTAATATTACCTTTATTCCAAATTTCAAGTTTCTAGCGCTATGAAATCGAATTATTTTCAAATTTTCCTTATTTTTCGATTTTTTCGATTTTTTTGTTTTATTTTCGAATTTTATTTGGTTTTTTATTTTAACTTATTCTGAATCCTAAACACTATCTTTACTGCGAATTTTAAGTTTCTAAGGCAAAGATCAAATTATTTTAATTTTTTCAATTTTTTTCGAATTTTTCGAATTTTTGAATTTTTTTTTTGAATTTTCCGGAATTTTAAATTTTTCCTTATTTTGCATCCTAAATACTACCTTTATTCCGAATTCCAAGTTTCTAGCGCAACAAAATTGGATTATTTGAAAATTTTCGATTTTTTTCGATTTTCGATTTTTTAAATTTTGCTTTCGATTTTTTTGGTGTTTTTGATGTTTTCTTTTTCTGGATGATAAAAACTACCTTCACACCGAATCTTAAGTTCCTAAGACTACAAGATCGTATTATTTTCAATTTTCAATTTTGATGGAATTTGTTGAATTTTCGAATGTTTTTTTTTTTTTCGAATTTTCCGGATTTTATAATTTTTCCTTTCTTTGTATCCTAGACACTACCTTTTTTCCAAATGTCAAGTTTCTAGGGCTACGGGATCTACCTAATCTTTTTGATGACGCCTGAACGAGTGAGTGAGTGAGTGACAAAAAATCGAATGTTTGAGTTCATATATCGTCTGAACTAGAAAAGATAGCAAGTTTTAATTTTAAATTTTGGTCGGTACTATGTGCAAAATACTCTAGAAAAACGAAGTTTCAAATTTTTGGGATACTCCAGCGCGGAGATATGAGGGGGTCAAAAGTGCCCTGAGTTGCTTCCAGAAAAGTATGCTTACGGCTGCCCTCTCTCGACTTGGCGGAGGCACTGCCGTGCCTCCAGATCTAAAACAAACTATCCCCATCCTGTGGGATTTGTTTTTCAATGTTTTACTTTATTTAATGCAAAACATAGATTGCATCCGACAACTCATAAAAAAGTCCTCCGGCCTGTACCGGCAGGAAAAGGTAGCTTTCCTATATCTTCGTTTTAAAATTTTAGCTAATGTTACTCGAAAACAGCAAGTTAAAATGCAAAGAAACCGTTTACAAAAGATTCGTTTACACTGAATTTGAATAAGAAATTCGCCAAATTATTGAGCTATAGCCAAGTTGGCTTCATTTATGAAGACTTATTTTTGTCGCCAAATTTGGCGAGATTTCGCCAATTATCGCCAAGTTTGGCGAGAATTTGGCGCTAATGGATATGAATATATAGTTTTATGCGTATGATTGGGAAAATGATTACAACAATGAAAGAAAATAATTTGCGAGAAATCGCGTTCACTAAAACTTATAAATTTATATTAAAATCATTAAAATTACAGACATTACAATACACTTTCATAAAACATTAAAAACATATTAAAATTGGACGTTTCGGATTTACATGGAAAATCCCTCTTCAACAACAACATTTCACTTAGCGTAAATCATAGTTCAAAAATATCAACAAATAGAAAATGCAACGTATCAAAATTTCGGAGTCAAAGTTACAGTTATAATAACACGGAGTATTCATTCAGGATTGCACCTGCTTGACCATTATTGACCATAAATTTATCGTTGGTTTTTTGTAATGTGCTGTTTTGTTTCAAAATGTCAGCCACCCTAGAATTTCAAACTGCTCTATCTCAGCCAATTTTTAAGATAGAGATAAAACAAAAAATGCTCTGGAATCCTTGTATCAAGTCCTAACACCTAATTAAAAAATAAACTTGATTTTTTAACTTTTTTGTATATTTATTTTAGTTTTAAAATTTTCCGTGGCCGCCATCTTCAAACAAGATGGCGGACCAAGCTGGCCGACGAACTCGTTCGAGGCATTCGTGAGCTTAATACACACAATTAGTTTCATCCAAATTAATTTATAAATACGAGCGTTATCGTATCAAATTATTTTCATTTTTTCAATTTTTTTCGAATTTTTTTATTTTTTTTTTCGAATTTTCTGGATTTTTTTAATTTTCCTTTTTCTGTATCCTAAATACTACCTTTATTCCTAATTGGAATTTTCTAGCGCAACAAAATCGGATTGTCTTCAAATTTTCGGTTTTTTTCAATTTCTTCGATTTTTTCAATTTTGCTTTCGATTTTTTTGGTGTTTTTGATGTTTTCTTTTTCTGGATGTTAAACACTACCTTCACACCAAATCTTAAGTTTCCAAGACTACAAGATCGTATTATTTTCAATTTTCAATTTTGATGGAATTTGTTGAATTTTCGAATGTTTTTTTTTCGAATTTTCTGGATTTTATAATTTTTTCTTTCTTTGTATCCTAAACACTACCTTTTTTTCCAAATGTCAAGTTTCTGGGGCTACGGGATCTACCCAATCTTTTTGATGACGCGTGAACGAGTGAGTAAGAAGTGACAAAAAATCGAATGTTTGAGTTCATATATCGCCTGAACTAGAAAAGACAGAAAGTTGTAATTTTAAATTTTGGTCCTGTGGGCCAAATACTCTCTATAATTGAAGTTTAAAATTTTTGGGATACTCCAGCGCGGAGATATGGGGGTGTCAAATGTGCCCTGAGTTGCTTCCAGAAAAGTATGCTTACGGCTGTCCTCTCTCGACTTGGCGGAGGCACTGCCGTGCCTCTAGATAACATATAAAAATTACATGGCAACCAGAGTATATTTACGAGTGCACGGTCAGATAAACTTAATACATAAACACGTTTCAGCTACGTTGGAAAGTGTTAAAAAATAATTACAATACAGTATATAGCTTTGCTTTTATTTCGCAATATGATGCAACATTTAATTTTCTATAATTCTTCTGTCTTACAGTATTATGTTGCATCATATATGCCATGCATTTAAACTGTATTCTGAATTTTCTTTTTTATTTACCCTAACACGCGACCTATATATCTAATGATCAGTAAGTGAATGTAATGAAATAAATCTATCCCATATTTATGCAGCTCGTTTGTATTAAATATTGGGCAAGAAGTAATCCTAAAAATTAGTTTTATTCGTTCATTAACTTTTACGGACAACCCCGTTTTCGTATTACTCATAAAATGCTGTAACTAATTTACGAAATATGCATATCATATTTTTGCAATTATGTATATATCTGTTCCGAATCACATTAAGTGATTACATACTGATTAATGATATACTTATCTACTTCATCAGTATTTACATATCATTACACCCTTCTAATAATATTTATACTTTGCGGTAATATTAATCATATACATAAATAATCTATATGATTTCAAGCTTGTTTGAGACATATTTTGCAACATGTCTCAAAATATTGTCTTTCCTTTCTACTTACATGTAAAGTTCGTTCGTTTAAAACGAATTCTTCCTTTATTTCTTTATTTACTTTTTTTTGTCAGAAACCTTTAAATTCTGTTTGTAAAACGTATCAAATTATTAATGAGCTATTTTATTCTCTTTTATTTATTTTGTTTGAAAGTTTCTTACGCATGTAAATAAACGTCAGTACTTAAATAGTATTGTATTTATTTTTGAAAATTATGATTTCTAAATCAGTAAAAACTATACCTCCGGCGCTACGATTCGATAATACGATAAGTATTATGGCCTACTGTACCCAGCCCTGTTTTCTTGCCCATGGGCCTTGAGCTGCTATATAGCTTATGTCCCGATCAGATGGTCAGCCTAACTCGGGAACTTCAGTGTTTCGAAGTTTCCCCTAAGAAGGACCCTCAGCTTTCGGACCGAATGATTAGAAGTACAAATATTTCCCAAATATTTCTTTTAGCATCTTTCTGTAATAATAGCTTCCTTCAAAAGCAGCAAATTCATAAGTTAATTTGATGCAAATTGATACTTAAGAAAAAACATATTTTTTACGTAATTTTGAAACCTTTATTGGTGAAGTGAGATCGATTCCACTCAGTTGAAATCATTTTAAGTCACAAAATCTTACAACATTTACTTACATACGTTATATCTTACAACATTTAAGGTGATTTCGGTTCACGTTAACTTATTCATTTAGTTCTAGAGATTATAGTATTTATCAGATTTCCATGAAACTTGGTTATAGGTTCTATAGATAACATAGCTTTCATTAAAAAATAATTCAACTTTCGACCATCAGGTGGTGTATTTCACGGGAATCCTTATGAAACTACTCAGATCAGTTGTAAAATGACTAATTCAAAGTCAAACAATCATTGTATGTGTATTTAAATTATCATTAATCATGATTGTGAAGCAAAGAGAACGAGCTTTGTCAATAAAATTTGTTTTATTTGTATGGTTTTAAAAGCTTAGGAGTAGTGACAATATATCGATGTTTAAACGTTTTACGGATAAGCTTAATATTTTCCCCCTTTTTTACGCTGATACAAATGCAAGGTATTTCATAATACTAATAAAACAGGTATACTTTTAATAATATTTACACGCAGAAAATATATCCAGAAATAGGCGTTTAAAGAATGTATGAATTATTATTCCTGGAACAGTAAAATTATTTCATAAAATATCAAACATGTTTTAATGGAAGAAGACAAATATACGGAAATGTATTATATTTTTAAAATATTATTATTTTCAAAAAATGAACTGGTTTTATCTTCTATATATTTAGTAAATTACTTTTTGCCAGAATGAATCTTTACAATGTACAACTTTTCCGTTTTTGACCACGGGTTGTATATTATTTTACTCCATTGTTCTCTTTCTCCGTACAAATATTAAAAAATATATATATCTCCAGTTGATCCCTCTGGATTGTGGTGAAATATATATTAATTATATATTCCTTTTTCCAGCTTTGAAAAATATCCTATCGAATAGTTTTCATTTGACTATGTAAAATAGAAAAAAAAATAACTCAGTGTAACACATATGAATTGCATTATTTCAGAAATAATTCATTAAAGCGTATAGTAATAAATTAATATATCTACTTGCTACAGCGTCTGCGGGAAGCAAATTTATCAAAGACCGATGAAACTGTATTGGTAATCAGTGAAACCGGTTTTAAGGTCAAGGGTGAAATTCAACTGCGGAATAACTTTCATACATTTTTAGTGCTGTAATTGAGAATGATTTAAGAAATTTCACTTTTGGTATAAAATTTTGAACACCTGCTAAAAGGTTAAAAGAAATTCGAATAGGATTTATGCCGACGAACGGATCGAAAAAATATATTACGAAATTTTACTAATGACATAAGTGCGCTATACCAGGAAGAATAGTTAAACTGATTGCTAAAGGAAATGTAGAAGCTGAAAGTTGTTAAATTGTTGCAAATACATTGTTATTATGTAAATAAATATTATAAAAAAGGCTCATCAATGAATTCAGTTTTTACAATTCTAGAAATTTTGAATTCGTTGTATATTGTTTGATATTTCCGACATTTTTCTGTATTTTGCTTATATGTATATTTTTTCTTTGTAGGTAAGTTCTTGATATGGATATTTGTGATACACTCTCTGAAAACTCACTAAGCATTCACAAATTAAATCCTGACATCTGAGTAATTGAAATGAAAATAAAGGTAAAATATTAGAGTATTTTCTTTCGAGATATGCTCATTTAGTTGTAGTAATATGAAGCTAAAATAATCCATTCATTCTTCACACAGAAATATAAAAAGCATTTAATTTCTTCAAACATATTTTTTTTTAAAATATATTTATGAATGTCAGAATTTCGTTTTTTAATTTTTTAAGTTATGTTTAATCATTAATGTACCATTATGCTAGACATAACAGAGAAAATGAATAGTAAACATGAAATAACTCATTCTTCAATCATGTAGAAATACAGGATGCATTTTAAATTAACCGAACTAATATTATTGAAACTATAGTAATATTTATTCTATTTTAACTTTTTTAAATTTTTAGTTCCTTTAAATAAATAATGCAACATTTCGACGTAATTTATTTGATTATGATTTGAACAAATAGTGGAAACTGGACTATCGCTTACTGAAAGCTTTTTATTATATCATCTTTAAATGACATTTATATCTGCCTATATTAATAAAGTTCTAATGCATAATAAGCCAGATATTTATAAAAATAAGGTACTGATATATAATATAGTTTAATAATAGAAAAAAATTATAAATTGCGTCATATGAGTTGCATACGAATTCTTTTCTCGTACACCATATTAAAATTTGATGGCGACTAGTCAAATTTTCCAAAACTTTGACATCTTAATAGTTGTCAAATTTTACATACTTTCACATTTTTTGGAAAATATATAGCTTGTTCAAAATAGACTGTACGTTTTTTAAATTCAACCAGAAAACAATGGCAACTATTGAAGTCATACTTACAGACGAAACAGGACGTTTCTTTTTTCATACATTTTCTTGTTTAAGAGCCTACATCAATTACGCGAAAAAATGCTCCAGCTAATGTTAAGTCTATGAGAAGGTTATCGCGCGATTTCTCGCTCGCATTTTAATATTTTTAAATGATTTTTTTGCATAGGATAGCTGAGGTAAAATCTCTAACGTTGTTAGTTTTTACTTTTTCGATTTTGGTTCCAGGTTTCCATTTTATATAAAGGTAATTTCACTTTCAGAACCGGTTCCAACCGGTTCCAAAATTGAAAATGTCGCTTATAAAAAAACGGTAACCAAAATCGAAAAATTAAAAACTAACAACGTTAGAAATAGACCTCAGCTATCCTATGCAAAAAAAATCATTTAAAAATATCAAAATGCGAGCGAGAAATCGCGCGATAACCTTCCCATAGACTTAACGTTAGCTGGAGCGTTTCTTCGCGTGACTAGCGTAGGCTCTTAAGTTGAAAATTTCTCCAAAAGCTGCGTTGTCTCGAACTGTTAGAACTCTACATGTTTGAAAACATAGGGTGGATATTTTCCTACCTGTATTACACAAATATTAATGTGAAGGATTTTTTTTATACCACTTTACGAAATTGTAAATTTAACTGTATATTATCGCAAAACAATTTTCCTGTTCTTTTTAGTTTTCCGTTTCCCCGTCTACAGGTAAAATGGTTAGAGAAACAGGGACACGTAGATGTACGCGTACCCCTAAAAATTTTGTAAATTTGACGAGAAAAAATAAAAATTTTCCAATTTCAGAATTTTTACTAATGCAATTTCGAAAGTATTGTCAATATTTATGCGTCTTGCTAGATTGCAGATATAAAAAATTATTAGATTTACACTGGTCAGAAATCACGCAAACAGCCCGCCAAAATGGGGGGGCTTTCTTAAGTCAAACTGAGAGAAACCCTAAACAATTGTTTAGAAAAAATTTCCATGATTACAAAATATACAGGGTGTAACAAAAAAAACTTTAAGGGTTGATAATAGGGTTGATAATCTTGAAGATATAAAATTTTGTATAGGGAACCAATAGGGTAACAATCCATTTAATCGCAGTTAAAAATACAATTTTCTTCTCTCTGAGCCGAATCCGAATTTTCGCTCATAACTTTAACAATTATAAAGATATTATAATGATATTTTCAAAAGACTTCGAAAATGGAATATAGAAGCCTAACATCCATAAATGTTTATCGATGATTCAAATAACCAGATATCGATGACCAGATGCCATGATCGATAAAGGTAGCTGAGTGAAATGTGTTCGCCAGAGTTGTTGCCTAGCATATACTGCATTGTTTTTTTTACCTCTGATAGTCCTGAATAGAAAGTAGACACAAAAATAGCAACGAATGGACTCAAAAAGCATACTTTTATGTAGCAAATCTTAAATGTGACAGATTGTGTACACTTGAATACTTGTTTAAATATCGGTGTTAATTTGCTGATGTACAATGAATAAGTAATATTGTCAGATCCACTAGCACACAAAGCACGAAACAGGGAAACAAAAAATCGAAACATAAAAATATGAAAAATCCTATGGAAAACAACCTCTCTCTAACGGAATCCTGTCTTAAAAGTAAAAGAAATCATGGTACTGACGGATGGCATGCTATAATTTATACATGCTAAGACAGGAACCTGCCTAAAACGTAATTGATTTCCGGTCAAAAAGGATTCCGTCATAGTAGGATTTATTGTAGCAAAAAAGCAGTACAGTAAAATATGTACAGAAATACAGTACAAAAATACAGTAAAATATGTGAGATTGGAATCGCTATGGACCTAAACGAAATTCCGTTTTTGAGATTTTTTCCGGTTAATTTGTATAATTGTATGAATTGTATGAATCCATAGACACTGTAGAATTAAAAATTTTTTACATGAGATTCCGTTATAAAAAGGTACTATTTTAACAGTTACTAGTAAAAGTACACTATAAAATCAAATCGCTAGGATTAGAAAAATATTCCGTTTCAGACAGGCTCTCATCTTAGCTGTTAGTTTTTATGGTGTTCGTTTTGGTGGGGCCCCAGCAGTGGCTGAGAGGTTCTGCTCTCAAAGCTGGTAGACGGGAGATGCTGGGTTCACTCCCCTGTCACGCTCGTGGGCCTAACCGTTCAGAGTTTTCAGTGGTTTTCTTCGAACCTTGCCGTAAATACGGATTAGGATCCCTTAGAAAGCCCCCCACAGAGGGCACTCCCTTCCTAGGGACTTTATCCCTCGTGTAGATAATCGGGCGCCATAAAATCAACTAACCAACCAAACTTTTGGTGGAACCATAAAAATTTCCCTTTATAGATTGGTTCTATATTCAGAAGTTTTACTGCATTAAAGTTTCACTCGATTCAGACTAATAATAGTACAGTGCTGAAAGTAATTAAAAATAATTTGTGCATTATGAAAAATCGGACCTTTTGGCGTCCTGCGCAGTGGTTCCGGAGGACGGGTTTTGGGACGCCGGGAAATCGGGACACCCGGTAACACTAATCATAAGTCATACCTAACATCTAGTCGTAGTGTGTTATATTTTGGTCAGTTAATGAGAAGAAGAAAACTTTTCGTCGGCTCATTTAGCTGCACCGTGTCGTTTATTGATTGTTTACAGAGACTCGCCGCGTACTCTTTAACCTTATGGGTTATTGTGCAACAGTTTTGTGCTCGTGTTAGTTCATAATTTTTGTTAAGGAATCAATAAAACATTTTTTCTGATGAATATTATGCTTTGTTTGTATTTCAAATGATAAATTTTTATCAAATATGTCACTGTTGACTTTACGTAACTGTTGTGTATCTAATAAATGTGACGTGATTGAGAGAATATAATTATTCTAGCGAATTCAGGACCCTAAATTTAGTTAAATGCACCCATTTACAAGCCAGATACAGAAACAAAGTTAAACTTTGTTGAGTAGTAGCAAGTTGATACAAAATTACATGCACACACACACGCACTTGAGCTCCAAATTGTCGCTAATTTTGGCGGTACTCTGATATTCACGTAGAAAAAAATTTGTAAATTACACTGCTCGGCATCAAATCCTCCCTGTAAATATAATGATTGTTTCTGACAGATTTAACAATTTTTTTTTTTTTTTTTTTTTTTTTTTTTTTTGGTACGAGTCGACTTTAACATTAAAATAGCTTTCCCTTGCTAAAACTATTTTTATATTTTGAGATTATCTATGCTTTGCTTTTTTTCCCACAATCTTCTGCAATTCAAGGATCTTAATTTGCGTATATTTAATCTCAAATGACACCCTATATTTTACACACTGGAGGAAATTGTGTAGCTTCAAAGTTAACAGGTACACGCAGAGTCTATTTCTTAATTCAATAACTAACTAAATAACTAATTAGCATTGCTAACTGAGTTACAACAAGGTTTCATAAAATTAAATTGTTTTCTATGTGAATGGGACATAAGGGCAAGAGATAAATACGTCTGCGTGAATACATGACCATTGCGAGAAGAAAATACTATCCTGGCACGAAAAATGTTGAACACCAGGTATTTGACAAAACAAAAATATGTGTACCTTCTCTCTATATGGATCGTAGAGTTATAAAACAATTTGTTACAGCGATGAATAAAGACGGTGAACAATATGAATATTTGATAAATTTCCAGTCATGAGGAGGCCAAAATAAAACAAGGTGTTTTTGTTTTAACTCAAATAGAACAACTATTGCAAGATCCTACTTCAAAAAATACACTCAATGTTTTCGAGTAAGTAGCACTAAAAGCACTTTTGAAAAAAAAAATACATAAAAATTGTTCACCAAACAAAGTCTCAAAATTATAAAGAAATTGTGGAGAGTCTACTCTCCTAATTTAGCAGTGGGGCGCAATATGTCTGTAAATCTTCACTTCTTACATTCTAAACTGGACATTTTTCCGGATAATACGAGAGCTTTTTCTGATGAACATTGAGAATTGTTCCACAAGGATGTAGCTGAAATAGAAAAGAGATACAGCGGCAAATGGAAAGAAAATATGTTAGCAAATAACTGATGGGAACTCATACGAAAGACAAACACACACACAAAGGTTTGACAAAACAATCGAGAGAAAAATGTCAACGAAAGTACTTTCTCATAATAGACTTTATTCATTTCATAAATAAGATAAGGCAAATAAATTATTTTTCATGTTTTTATTGTCTTATAGCATGGTCGATTAATGTAATAATTTTTCATTTGACTCTGCAAATTTAAAGCTATTTCTCTTAAAAACTGTACGTGATTTCGGTGGTATATTTAGAATTAGGAAAGTCAAATTCATAAAGTTCACCCACTTTTTTGGCAGAGAGCATTTTTTTCTCAACCAGTGGTATTTGAAATTCACATTTTAACCCCGGCAGCATACCGATTTTCCAACCATGAAATTTAATACATTGGAATAATTGGACCATAAATTATTGTTCTGCGATCCTTTTGGCGTACAAATCATATGATGAGTTAGGCTCCCACAACAGGGTATTATTTGTATTATTTTACAACATTCGTATTATTTTATCTACTTCTATTTCAAAACAATAATCTTCTTGGTAGATTTCTAATAATATTCAAGGTAAATTGTTATTTTTTATAATAATGGTAGAAAAAAAAATTCGCCATTGACACCCTGCCAATATTGCTTTGGTCTGTATAAATCGATATAGTTCGATTGCTAGATCATAGATGACTTTTCCATTTGTTTTCTAATTAAGTTCTGACATGTGAAATCAGTAGCGCCTTCAATCGGACTTTCACATTTTGTCAAAAATTATTTGTATTTTTTTTTTTTTTTTTTTTTTTTGCTTTTTCACAATCCCTTCGGTTTTTGTTGTGTTATTCATACTTTCGAAAGTATGCATTGATTTCTATATTTTTTCTGAATGATTTTTGTGGAAATCCATTTCTTCAGAATTTATACTTTTATGGGATTAAAAGCTAATAAAACAGTGTCCTCTACAGGTAGTTTGAAAGATGATTTTATTGGGTTAAGACTTTAAAGATTTTACTTCAGATATTCAATAAGATATTCTAAATAAATATATTCAGATATAAAATTTTTTTTTAAAGTTTAAGCAAAATGTCATTTTATTGACTTCATTAGCATGAAATGAAGATAATACTCTAATTTTCACTGCGGTATGCATGCGTGTGAATTCATAAACGTGTATACACACGTTTATGAATTCACACGCATGCATACCGCAGTGAAAATTAGAGTATTATCTTCATTATTCATTATTATCTTCATTATCATCATTATTCAACTTTGGATGATTGGTTTGTTGCGAGCGCCACTGTCATTTTGTACACGAGGGCTAAGCAAAACATGACCTCTGTTTAAAGTAGAATCTGACCCTCACCACACATACATGCATGATCGGGATTCGAACACTGCATCTCTTGTCCACTGGCAAGCGCCACTAGACAAAGCAGGTGGGCCGTGCATAACTTCGGAATAAATGTACTACTGAGTTTTATAACTTTTTTCTTTAAAATATTTACTGTTAGGTGTTATAAAACGTTTTATATACATATGTTAATTGGATATTAGTTTCAATCTATACTAATATTATAAAGTAATAAAGATTGTTTTTGTTTGTTTGTTTGTTTGTTTGTTTGTTTGTTTGTTTGTAGGCGGTAATCTCTAGAACTACTAAAGCGATTTCAAAAGTGATGGTGGCACATTGATGGTGACAATCCCTGCTCCAACATAGGCTATATTTTATGTCGGTGCCACTACCCCCAAGAGGGTGCAGGAGCGAAAAAAGTTCTAAAATTTCGATTTTTTGTATACTGAAGGAGCTAGAAACCTGAAATGTGGCATGATAGTTACTTATAAGATGTAAATGCTCTCTAAGAACAAATTCTAAAAAAATTCTAAATTTAAAAGGGTGAGATGAGCGAAAAGCGTTCTAAAAACATTCTTAATTACAATTTCTATGGAATCTCTGGAACTACAGAACCGTTTTCAAAAGTGACTAGATGGAACTCGTCAAAATGTGATGGCAAACAATTTGATAGTACCATAAAAATAAATTTCATAGCTGCTTTAAAATGTTTGAAACTTTTGCAGAATAATTCAAATAAATAAAAAACGCACCTTAAATTAAAGCTAGATTGGAGAACAGCAATTAGCTAACTGGCACATGCACTCACAGAATTTCTTTCGTCTGACACATTTAGCGCTATTCTGCCAGTAAATGGAAAACCATGGCACAACAGCGATAAATCATACACAATTGTCATTATACGATGTCAGTTAATGCAAAATGCATTTATATACACTACACACTTTTCCATCTACTGATCCAATAACCATTTTATCATTATAGTGCATCTAAATACAGTTTGTGATATAGTAAAAAATTAGCATTCGTCACTCAGCGAGTAATACTGAAAATTTGGCGATTGACTTGATTGCCAAACTTAAAAGTCACACTTACCAATTGCAACAATTGAGTGGAAAATGAGATTTTTTTTCTGCTGTCACTTGACAAATTTCATAGTGGGGAGGATAATATGATTAAGCGGTCACAGACCTTTCCACCGATATATCACATGAGGGGTGTGTGCAAAATTTAGAAAAGTACCCCCCTTGGGGGCAAAGTGGCGGGATGGACCCCGGAGATGCATAACATGAATAAGCGGTCCCTTCCAATGATGTGTAACATGAGGGGTGTGTGCAAAATTTAGAAAGTACCCCTTGGGGGGGCAAAGTGGGGAGATGGAAATCGGAGATGCATAGTATGATTAAGCGGTCACAGACCTTTCCAATGAATATATAACATGATTGGTTGTGTGCAAAATTTAGAAAGTACCCCTTGGGTGGGGAGTGGGGGATGGACCCCAGAGATGCATTACATGAAAAAGCGGTCACAGGCCTTTCAATTTGCAACTTTTTTCTCGAAGGCTTTTGACAATATTAAATTTCTTTCTACCCGAGACAATTTGACGATATTCTTAACTTTTTTGCGTAATTCGTCAATTGTTCATGGAAAATATCATGAAATTCGCTAATCAATAGTCGATAAATTATAAAATTCAACAATCGATAGCAGCAAAGTTGGTCAATCGATAACGGAAAAATAACGAAATTCATCAAATGGTCTCCCGTAAAAAAATTGTCCTGCACGCTGATCAAAAGGGTTTTGAAGTATAGGACAAAATTAGCAATCGGCGAGTAATACTGAAAATTTGGCGATGGACTTATTGCCACCACTGGTCAAACATAATAGTCACACTCGCCAATTGCGATGATTGAATGGAAAAAGATTTTTTCCCCGCTGTCGCTCGACAAATTTCGAAACCATTTGGTGAATTTCACGATTTTTTCCCGAAATTGACGGATTGTGATTTTTTTTTCTCGAAGCCATTCGACGATATTCGAAAATTTCTTCCCCCGAAACCAGTTGATGAATTTTGCGATTTTTCCACTGTCGACTAAGGAATTTTGCGATTTTTCCGCTATCGATTGACGAATTTCGCAATTTATCGACTATCGATTAACTAATTTCACGATTTTTTCCATGAACGAACAAATTGCGCACTTTCTTTCCGCTAATGTTTGACAAATTTCGCACTTTATTTCTGCTGCCGTTCGATGATTTTTGCAATTCTGTTCCGCGATTGTTAGACGAATTTCACTATTTTTCTCCCGAGATCATTTGACGAATTTTGAGATTTCCCCCCCCCCCCCCGAACCTATTTGACGAATTTCTCAAATTTTTTATCAAGTATTTGTAAATTTGTTATTGGTCAGTGCTGAAAAATACTGGCGAGTACAAAAATCCATGTACTGGCCAGTGGCCAGTTAGTAAAAAAGTTAATTTTTAGCTATATTGTGAAGGTATTTATTTTAGTTGTTGTATTGTGTATAAATACCTAGATGTCGATCATCTTTTCCAAAACGAAATGTGAATCTCAACAAAAAGATGCGAAAAAAATGCGAAATTCGTTAAAAGATCACGAAGGAAATGCAAAATTTGTTAAAGGATTGCGCAAAAATGTGAATTTTGTGAAAAGTTCACGGAAAAATGCAACTGTCTTTATTAAAAACAGCACACACACAAACATCTATACAAACCTGCAGAAAAATCATTAATTTCATAGGTCAGGTGTGGAAAAATCCTTAATTTCATCGATTGGGAGAGGAAAAATAATGAATTTTGTCGAACGGATACAGAAAAAACGCAAAGGGAAAAAAGAAACTCAGAAAATCCTTCATTTGGCCGGTTTTTTCCATATTTTTAATCGCCAGTTTTTCAAGTTTTATCTCCGAGTGGCGACTGATTTTCATCTTTAGGTGGCAATAAAGTCAATTGCCAATTTTGAATATTACTCGCTGACTGGCGAGTGCTAATTTTGACCTATATCACAAATACTGTATTTAGATACACTATAATGACAAAATGGTTATTGGATCAATAGATGGAAAAGTGTGTAGTGTATTCTGCATTCACTACTCAGCCAATTGGCGGTCCCCAACCTAGCTTTAATTCGAGGTGGGTGTTTTATTTATTTGAATTATTCTGCAAAAATTTCAAACATTTTAAAGTAGCTATGAATTTTATTTTTATGGTACTATCAAGTTGTTCGCCGTCAAATTTCGACGGGTTACATCTAGTATTGTATAAAATGAGTATTATCGGTCATCTGCATGATGCTAATAATGTATATAAAAAAAATTAATAAGTAGGGATTTTAAAATAACTTTTCTAAAAGGTTTTTATTATTATTATTATTTAGAGCCTTTTATTGCATGGAAAAATAGAAAATTTGCTGGCTTTCATGCTAATAACAGTAACCCGAATGCTTCAAAACACAAACTCGAAAACTTAAAAAAATATATCACCCGAGTCATATTTCGAAGTTTAAAATCGTAGTATAAAGCTGCAAAGTCCTAGTTTATGATTTTTTTTTACTATTGTAATAATTTAATTATGTTACTTCAGCATCTAGATAATTTTTATATATATTTTTTTTAATTTTCAAAATCAATTCTTATTTTTTATTCTTTTATTCGATTTATCATACTGCATTTACCATAACTGTAAGGTTTTTGTTCTGTATCTTGAAGAATACATGTAATAAACGTTAAATTGTGCTTGTTGAAGGTGTCAATATTGAGAAATGCATTTTCAAGCGTGAGTGAAATTGCGTGCTTAATTATTAAAGCAAGGATATATCAGATGTTTGTTAATAAGAGAAACAATGCACATCTGAAAATTCTTAAATGCAGTAATGCTTGTCAAAATTGGACTTATATAAAACGGAATCTTATCAGAAATAGAAAAATTTCATAATCCGAAAGATAATAATAAATACAAGTACTGTCACAAACCATATACGTCTTTAGACGGAAAACTATATAACGAATTTTTTTCTTTTTGACAGATTTCACTGTATACCAATGGCTTACTAATATTTAGCACACATGAAATGATATTAAAGATATTGTATTTCTCGTAGCAATTATAACTAAAATTAAAGTTGATGTTTTTATATATACTGTATATATCTTTTCTCGTAAATTCTGTTGCCACCATTACATATATATTTGATGAGCACAAAACAATTAATAATACTTTTCTATATCATTTTATATACAACAAGTATAATCTTCAAACGATGCATTTACGCAATCAAATACAATGCAATAATCATTATGTATACTGTAATTATGAAGCAGTTTATTTCTTTTGTTATTTTCTTGGTAATTAATTTCAAATGAAAACAAATATGATGTTGTTCTAAGCGATAAACAAAGCTGGCATTACATGACAAAAGTTTAGGAAAATAAATTACTTTCTTAATGACAAATGTTAAATTTCTTTTCATTCATCTTTATTTTCTTTATAAAAAATAAAAGATAAAATATTCCGAACATACTGTTCTTACATAAAGATGTGTTTTAGTTAATGAAGTTCTTTTAACGAAATGTCAAAAGATATAAGTTTCTAAGTATTTAGAACGATTCTTTTGTTTAGTTTGAAAAGCCTAACTTGTTCTTGTCACTTTTAAAAGCTTTGTTGGATGTTTTTTATACTAAATAATGAAAAAAAAAGTAAAGTTAGAAAACTGTCCATGTTTTATATATTAAATCTTTTCTTTTGTAGATAAAGTAAATAAAACTTAATAATTAGAAAAATCAAAAGAAAAGTTTTAAATTTCTGAAAGTTGTAAACTCCGTTAAAGATAATAACTTTTTAATTAAGTTTTTCTTTGCTTCAAAGAATTTTGACGCTATTATTTGAAGACTTCCTTGGTAGAAAAACAATATTGAGCTAATATTGTTTATATTGTTATATTTTGTCATAGCCGCCCGAAGTAAATGCCTTCCGTTTTGCTCAGAGACATTTTGTTAAGCACGGCAATACTTTAAGAAGGAACAATCTCGAGATGTCAATACATACGGACTCAAAATTTAATAGATTTAGCATAGTTGCCCATTAGTACGCTTTTTTGTAACCACTATTTTATTAAAACAAGTTTTGCCTTGTTTAATCGTGGAGTTTTACGAATAAATAAGCCAATATTTCTTTTTCGAGAAAAGTGGTAGAAGTAATCCTAAGTGGTAATCAGTATGCAATTTACATCCAAAGAGGACACTAACTACGTGCTCTTTTAGTTTTTTGCCGGTAAGGATTTAGATAAATTTGTTTTATTCGGAATTAGTTTCATTCGGTGAGGATTTAGTTAAAGGAAGGTCACCGCAAACATGAAATATGTTGATATTACAGAAAAAAACTGTCGGCCAGGACGCTATCTTAAAGACAAAATCTGTATTTATTACGTAAATACGGGCACAACCTGTTAATATAACAAAAAGTTTGTAATAAATGCAGATTATTTCTGTAAAATAAACAGTTTTATATTAGTGTCCTGGCTGACAGTTTTTTTAAATAAATCAACATGACCCTGTTTAATATTTTTGTTACTGACATGAAGTTTTGCTGCAACATTGGAAAATTTACAGGATACCCTAAAATAGACTGAACGATTTTAAAAATTACTAACAAGTAATCACTGACAGCTATTTAAGTTATTCTTGGAGAAGTGTAATGTGTGGGGTTGGGAATTTATGTACTGCACTTCTTTGTTTAAATTCCAAATATCACGGTTAGGCATTGTATCAAACAGTAAGACTCAAAACAACCATGTAATTTCAAATGAAAACCATTTTTTGAGGATTTTTAGCCCTAAACAAAAATAAGGTTAAAAGATGAGTTAACTTTGACCCATTTTCATATTTACTTCGTTCTAACAGTTCGAAACAGCGCAGATTTTGGTGAAATTTACAACCTAAACAAGGAAGCATAGCAAAGAAATGCTCTACATCACATATTTATCGGCTGCAAGAATAAATCCAACCGCTGACACAGTTTACTTTCTGAATTAAAAAAAAAATATTCAGTCCTTTTTAGAACATTTTATAGATTTTGCCAATGTTGCAACAATATTGGTAGTTTATTGAAAATATTTTGAACATGAAGCCAATATTTAACTGATATTTGTATTTTATTGAAGGTATTTTTCACGAACGCAGTATTAACAATATTAGGATCCAATGTAACAGATATAACAAATATAACTAATATTTCTTAGGTTTTAGGGTTGATTTTAACAAAAAAAAATTGTGTTCACAGATATTTCAAACTATTTTATTAAACATTTGTTGCCGAACTTTTAGCACCTTTTTTCGACAGGGTTTTCAAAGATATGATTTCCCGGATATGGTTCGCCTCTCTCTTGGAGATACACGTCTATCTCTTGGAGATATGATTTTTCAAGTGATATGTTAATATTAACAATGTTATTTTTCAATATAGGATGACGTCTTTCTTGATGTCAGAATACATCCAAATAAAGGTTTTATTCTACATAGTCATTCATTTCCTCATTATTTGACCACAAAATGTAAATTGTAATTTACATTTCACCCTGTATGCAAAAGCCGCACGAGGGCTGAGAGGTTCTGCTCTCAAAGCTGGTATACGGGAGGTGCTGGGTTCAAACCCCTGTCGCACTCGTCGACCTAACCGTTCGGAGTTTTCAGTGGTTTTCTTCGAACCTTGCCGTAAATACGGGTTAGGATCCCTTAGAAAGACCTCCACGGAGGGTACTCCCCCCTAGGGCCTATATCCCAAAAATAGATAATCGGCCGTCATAAATCAACCAACCATGTATGCAAAAATTATATTCTAAAAATTTTTAAAGCCCTTACGTGATAGAAAATGTATGATAACAGATTCGGATTCGACATGCAAAAATATATTAAAGAATGTTTATTACAAATCAGATACAAAATGGATGTTGACTAGTGTAATTATATACTGAAATAGCACAGTAAATTTTACTTACTTCCATACTTTTCGTATTCATCCAATATCAGCTATAGTGTACCATCATATTACACACATGAATTGTCGTGCCGGCTTCTGATTCGGTTTAGCTTTTTTTTCTTTTTTTAATACACTAATATTAAAAGTTACTAATCTACGTATATAAATATTTCTACAAAATTCATTTACATTTAACAATTGCTTTACCTAGAAAATCGATATTAAAAGCTTGAATAATTAATGTACAAACTTTCAGTTCAGATGAGTAAATACATAATTTTTGCGTGTGTTTATGAAATTACAACCTCCTCTTTTAATATCACTGAACAAACTCCTAAAATTTCCTACATTAATTAAAGAGAAAAAGCCATTAAATTTTAATTATAATTTAATAGATAGTAATATGATTATATTCCTCCTTTTACTATGTTTGCTTATGCGTTAAAATTCTGTAAATTCTTTTATACCATTTTATAATAGCTTTCAGCAAGTATTTTAAACCTGCAGACTTATCCAATGCGCGTTTTTTCCGCTTACATTCTTTATGTTTTGTGATTACTTTTCAGTACATAAAACTGGAAAAGAACTTTCTTCGACGCTTTTATTAACAGTAAATGTAATAAAGGTACATGAAGTCTTAAAACACGAAATTGCCCAAGGGTTCATAAAATATAAGGGAGTAGAAAGCATTAAAAGTTAGAAAATTCTATAGTAAAAGTGCGAAAAGCTGCAAGGCATTTAGTGCGGGTGGGGTATTTTGGCTTATGTTTTCTTTTATAAGTTATAACAAATACAATTTCTGTTACATTAAATTTTCTGTGATTTATGTTGATAAATATTAGAATTATATTTTAATAAACTTTAGTTTGATATTCAATATAAATCAACTTGAGTTTAGTTTGTGTTTCTATTATAGCAAAACTTTATTCAGAATCTGGCCATTTATTTCTATACAAAGACAATTTTTAAAACATTATGTTACAATGTAGATTAACACAAAATCACGAAAAATACACATTGACAATTACGTCATTCTACTGCAATTATAGGGAAGCAATGCAGTTTTTTTTTTCGTGAGCATGAACGATTTCATAGATGGCCTAATTTTTTAAAAGTATTTCGTTTTTAGAAGATATTTGTGTCTAATTACGGAAGTGGTGGCGTTTGATGAACTTGCGTAAAAATATTCAAATTTTATGAATTATATAAAAACATACTCCTATAAAATTGATGTTAGTTTCACCCGCTAAATCAATGTACTGTTTAAACCGTGAGAACAGTTTTAAATATTATCCATAAAAATTGAAGATGTGTTTTTTTCCCTTTAAGTTTTAACACTAGATATATGCGTCAAGTCTTGCTACCAAAAGAAAGAGTGCGATTAACTAAAAATGTAATTTGGAAGGATACCCTCGCCTTGTAAATATGTAAGTAATGTAAAATTTATAAATATGTACACAGTTTTAATATTTTTTATCTGTAAATAACGCTGTTATAAAATAAAATGCTTTATAGCAATTGTACAGCGAGAATTTATTGCTATATTGAGTTAAACACAAAGCTAATTTTAACCGAGCGTAGCTCGGTATTCCCCACTGGTGAGAACTTAATCGTCTACATGTTTAAATTAAATTGTCCAGATTCATATTAGCCATTACACTGATTACCGCAGCTTTTAAAAAATCTTTGGTGTTAAGGGCATTCATTGAGGTCTGACATAACAACGCCATATACGTAGCAGTACAATGCATTGAGATTTGGAGAGTTGAATGGAGAAAATGTTAAGGGGGTTTATGTGGTTGTAACCATTTCTGCATTAATTAAGATGTGTGTGATTATGCAACATTCTTTCTGAAACTTACAGGGCCTTCTATTTCATACACTGTATTAATAACTTTTCCCACATATCAATGTAAGCAGCAGTGTTAAATCTAAGGCTTTGTGGGAAGACGTAATGACACAGTACGTTATCTTCATTGCTGAAAATCCCCAAATCCTTCACAGTTCCGGGAAAATTTTTATGCACAACTGCTGGAACGTCAAAAGGGTCTTTAAAACACAATATGTCTTCTCGTGTGTTAACTTTTTGATTGTGGCATAGTTTTTCTCGTCTGAGTGAAACCAAATCATATCTTCTTCTACTAGATTTTTCAGTTGGAAACTTTTATATCTGATTAAGCAATTTTATATAGCTTTTCTGACAGAAAATGACATAAGTTTTCATCGCATAAGACGTACTTCTAAGACATGAAATTCTTTTGCAAGCAACCGCTGATTATCTGGGAATGCCATCAATGGTTTGTTGAGATTACTGGACGATTTCTGGTATTCTCATTATGTCTTAGACATAATGAGTGTGATGCTGTTTAAGGTTTGGTACTGGTGAATAGTTTCCATCTTCGGTCTCCAACTCCTTATATTATAAAATTGTTTTATGAAAATACAGATATTTCTATATCACTATGCTCGATCTTTCGAGCTACAATTACACCATGCAATTTCCTTTCTTTTGTAAACTGGGTGTCTTTCAGCATTATTGTACCTATAACCAAATAAATTGAACTTGGTAAAGTGCAGTAACAGCCAGAATAATTTATGTCCTCAAATACCTTACACACCCTGTGTAAATTTTTAAATATGGCACTCCGTGGATGCATTTTGTATAAATACATTATATAAAGAGTAAAACAAGACCCGCTGTTGTTACTTATCTGTGTGTTTCTGAGTTTGGATTTTTCCAAATTTCTATTTCGTCTTTTTTGACAAAAACAGCCTTAAAACCAATCTATTTCTGTCTTCAGTTGGTCCATGATAAAGTAACTAAAATAAGTTAAACGTCAATAGCTAGCTTTTTATAACCATAATGTAAAATTATTGCGGCACACCTGTAGCATTCTCGCTTTGCACTTGTGTGTCGTGACACACCGTTTGGAAAACACTGTGCTGATGTGATATGGTGCGCTATATAAAATTTCCCTTTAGCCTTGTAAGTATCGTTTTTTTTTTAAATTCAAAATTGACCAAAACGTTTTCTGTTAGAAAATATACTCATTTTATTTACGTTCATTCATTCTGATTTGATAAGTTATGCCCTAATGCTTTTCCACTGAAAATAAGAAATAATTTTTCGGACAACCTCATATACCATAATTAACAAAATTTGAACTACTTTCTTTTAAAGAGATGCTTTAATTCATTACTCATTTTAAGTATTTCATTGTTCAAAAATTCCTTTTCAATGCAATTCATTTCGCTCAAGTAATTTACAAAAGCAATTCTTTCATAATGATTTACAAGATAATTTCGCATTATTAATTTTCACGTTCGTTATCGCGATACGATCTGTTAATGACTTACATCATTTACTTGAGTACTGCATTGCTAAGTATAGAAGAACCAGTAAATTACTCACTACAAATGAGTATATCTAAAAGATATTCTCCTATTTTAAGCTTGAATTAGAATTTTAATATTGAAAATCCTATTTTTTTTAACTTATTTCATGAAAAAGAATAAAATAGATCATGTGTTATATTTGTGATCGAAGAAATAAGTAAAAAAAGTATTTTCAATTTCATGAAGGGTAAGGTGTAAATTACATGCGTGATAAATTCTTTCATAATGAATTTACAAGTTACCACATTGTGTTAAATTTGTAATTGAAAAAAATAATATAAAATACTTGCTAAATTTTATGTATGGTAAATGTAAATTTCATGATCATGTGTTATATTTGTGATCGAATAAATAAGTAAAAAAAGTATTTTCAATTTCATACATAAGTGTAAATTACATGTGTGATAAATTCTTTCTTAATCAATTTACAAGTTGCCAAATTGTGTTAAATTTGTAGTTGAAAAAAATAATATAAAACGCTTGCTAATTTTTTTATATATGGTAAATGTAAATTTCATGTAAGGTAAAATTTTTCAAAATGATTTACAAGATAATTTCGCATTATTATTTTTTGCATTCCTTAACGTGATATGATCCGTTAATGCCTTATATCATTAGAGTGGGTGTATGGAAAAAGAACCTATGTTACCGATTAAAAATTTTACAGAAATGAGGAAAAACTAATAATGTCGCTAATTAGCTATTTCCCAAGCACCGAGTGCAACATAGGCCCTTCTTCCAATCTTAATTACCGCCCACTTTTATCTTCATGTCGAATAATATCAAACTAGTTAAGGTAGGTAAGGAAAGTAATGGTATTATTTTTAGTTTATTTATTTATTTTTTTATTTAAAGTATATAAAAAAAATGTATATTATGAAATGGCAGTTATTAATCTTGGGTAATAATCAATGATTCCACATAGTACTTTTCCAACAAAAAACCCAACTTTCCAAAATTTATAACATAGGCCCTTCATCCAGCCAGCCATTCATTTACCTGACTGTACTTTATTGCTAAGTACAAAATAATCAATAAATTATTGATTACCAATGAGCATATATCTAAAGATATTTCGGTACTTTTCGGTTATACCAACATCATGCCAAAATGTATGCTAATGCGCCATTTATTTCAACTCTGGTCGTGCAAAGGATTTTTATTGTAAACCGTTCCAAACATTGTGATGTACTATTTATTAAACGTTAATCATTTATTATTATTATTACTATACACTTTCTTTTAACTTACATTTCTGTATATATGTGGCAGTCAAATCTGGATACTCATTTTTCACCCACTTCCTGTTGACGTAGAGCTTTGAAATTTGGAATATATATGTATTTCTGAGGGAAATGCATGAATTGGACATTATTTAAAAAAAATTCGATCCCAAAGGAGGGTAAATGTCGGACAGAAAACTTGCATTTTCTCCATGGAAGTAATGTTACGATTGTTTAGTTGAAAAAATAGCTCCTTTTTCGCAATCTATTTTCGCCACGTTGTTGCCGGCCTCCTTATGACGTCAGCATTGAGTTACTCACACTTTTGTGCTTTATAATATAAGTTGACTTTTTTGTGAATTTTAATGAAAGTATGTTTTTTTTTTAATTACATTCAATTATTATCATCAACTCGTAACCTCTCAAAACATATTAATTTGCTATTTTTCGAATATTTATTATTATGTCATAACTTACATTTATTATTGATGCTGAGATGGATTATAACATTCGACAGTTATTTGGTGATGAGGAAACTGCAATTAAAATATTTCAAGACTTTGGATACACAAAAATTGTTTTTATTTAAAACAAAACAAAACAAAATAACATGAACATCTTCATTCAAAAAATGAAATGTTTGCTGCAATGATAAGAGACATTTGCAATTCCATGCCTGGAGTTTTAATTGAGATTTTATTTTATTACTTTATTGTATAATATTTATTTCTTCTGTTATTTTAAGTACAGATTTGTATTAAACTAATAAAATAGTTCGTGAAAGTATGTAATTTTCAAATGTTATATTTTTAAATGCTGAATTTCTCGCCAACAATGATTTTTTTTTTTGTTGTTGTTGTTCCAAATGATTTATTTTAGGCGAATTTCCTTTTGCGTCAACTATTACGCTTGGCGACAATGATGTTAGTATAATAGAAAAGTACTAAAATTTCTCCTGGTTTTGGTTTGGATTAGAATTTTAGTACGGAAATAGCATTTATATATATATATATATATATATATATATATATAATCACGCTTAAATTTGTGAAATATGAAATAATAAAAAGATTTGCATAGTAATTTCTCTTTTATGTAGAATGAACGTCAGTACAATACTCCTACGTCAGTATCAAGTAGAGAAATAACATTCAGTCATCAAATCCCACCAAGAAAATAAATAGTAATAATATATTGCTGATATAGCAAGATAATGCTCGTTCTTTTCTTTTTACAGATCCTCGAAAGCAAATTACATTTGTTTAATGAATGTTATAATATTTTATATTAAAAAAATAACATATAAAATATTTCTGGTTACGTCGTAGATAATGTATAGACATTGATTAATTGATCAGTTACTTTTATTATCAGCATGTATCGATACATAAACAAAAAAGTTTAACATAATCTAAGTATTTAAACATAAATATAAAAAATGCATTTTCCATAAAATTGCAATTTCCAAAAGCAATACTCATGGTGGGAGGTGTTCCTCTATGTTAAAATAAAACTCTTGTCAATCCAGCTTTTTCATTGCGAATTTATCTATAATTTCCTATTTATTTTTTATACAGGTGAAGGGAAATTTACAGGTGATGGGGCAGATGACGGGTATATCATCTCATTTATTACATCAAAGTTACAGTAAAAACTGATCGAAGATAGCAAAAGGCACGCGCGAGAAAATAAATTAACAATTGTATTTTAACTACATTAGAAGATAACGCCATCCGCTTCGGGAAAAACACGGGACAAAGAAAAATGCATATAAAATAGAATTTAATTTAATATAACAAAGCATACATTTTAGGTTACACGTGAAATACAACTGCTTCATTCGATCGATGACGTTTTTTTCTTCTATGCATTTGAATTTGAATTGTGCTGTTTATTCATAAATATAAAATAAACCTGTGCAACAACAATGACCTACTTCATCTTTTTTGTACTATTTACTTTTTTATAATCAATGCTGAGCGCGATATAATGAACTATTTTATTTTTGTGACGACAACGATATGAGAAAACCTTTCATTTCATTTATGAAACAATGCTGATTTAATTTTTAATTAACTGCAATCTTTAATCAAAAAACATGTTTTAATAAAATGTGAGTGTACTATGTCAGAAGCCGGTTAAAGAGCTTTCGAATGATATCGCATTCAATGTTGTGTTGTGCTTTTTGTAAATGCTTAGAAAAAGGGATGTTGGCAACAGGAATAATATATTTTATTTAACGAAAATTACTGAAAATATCGTTCTTAATGCTGATTGTTGGAAACGTTTATTTTTCAACTAATAATGGGTGAAATTATTTTTGCGAAAATGGCTGACGTTGCTTTAAAAATATCAATGCGTTGTCTTGTCACTCTAAATCATATTTCAAATGAATAGCACTGCAAATTTCAGAGCTATGAAAAAAAAAAAAAAACACCGAGAGAAAAAAAAAACAGAAAAAAATACGAATATATCTCAATCTACGAAAATATAGTATAAGAAAATATACAATAACATGTTACGAGTTACCCACGATTCCAAAAAGCATTATTTATTTTTAGAAAGATCAGAAACCAATATATTTTCGAGATTTAAGAAGCCATTTATAAAATTATAAAAACAAAGTTTCTGTTGCTACCACGGATTTTCGAAAACGTTTCCGAGTGTTGTGTTTAGTGTACTAATCGGTTTTCTCAAATTGGAATATTGGTTTTTAGGATACTATGAATTCTCAATTAAACATTTTCACCCGAATAACTCAATTTATAAATGCAAGTGTAACACAATGACATTAATATTAATATTAATGTTAATACTGCTAATGCATCATGTTTGTTAAGCAAGAAAATTTTTGCTTGCGAATTGATAGCATCCGAAAAACATATATATTCCAGGTTGAAAAACTCATTAATAGACTATCAAAATTTTTCAGAAATATTACCGAAAATCTGCGACAGTAAGATAAACTTTTTTGTTTCTGGAAATTCTTTTTTAAATCTCGAAATTATATTAGTTTCCGAAGTTTCTAAAAATAAAGAACCCTTTTAGAATTCGAAGGTAACTCGGCAGAGGTTATTGAATATTATTATTGAATATCATCGTTTGTGTTTATATTATATTTTAGTAGATTAAGAAACATGTTTGCAATATCTTCACCTCTAAAGTAGTCATTTTTATGTTTAAGTCATCGTAAATATTTTATTAAGTGTAACTGACCTTAGTATTGGGTCATCCGAAAAGTTCTGCCGTTTTCCAAAAAGCGAAGCGCGGTTTTGTGTATTTACTTTGCTACTGCTGATTAAGGAGTGAACGTGAATGATCGAGATATGTGCATTCGGTCTTTTCTGCTTGCGCTACATAATTATCGATTGTGGCATAATTTTTGTTTCAGTGCAGTGCTTAAGAATAGAGAACCAAATAGCCCATATTATGCTCTTTTATTTTATGAAAAATAAAAAAGGCTAGTCAGACTGCTCGTAAAATTTGTGCTGTATATGGAAAAAGTGCTGTTTCCGATGACACAGCTCGAAGGTGGTTTGAGAAGTTTAAGCGAGGAAATTTCAGCCTCGGAGAGGATATCCCCTCTGGACGACCATCATCTGTAATAGAGGACATCTTATTAAAAAAAAAGCAATCAAATGATCTGATCATGCACTGTGCTTTTTGGAATATTTAGTCTGTTTGACAGTTCCTGAACTGAACAACGTGAATTTTCAGCGATAAGAGGATAAGGGGTCCTCCTTCTTTCTTTAAGATGTGCTCCTTGTTTCTTTTAAGATGTCCTACTTTATAGATGATGGTCGCCCAGAGTGGGCAATCTTCGAGGCAGAAATTTCCGAGCTTAAACTTCTCATGTGATAAAAAATATAACCTACGTCTTACGAGTTGAAAACATCTAAGCTGGGTGTAAACGTGCCCACGCCAGGAGTCGAATCCAGGGCATTTCGTGGTGTTCCATTACTGCACTTGGCACTTTTTCACTTCGTTTCAAAGTTTTCATGTGACATGATTTCTTTATCATTCAGTTTTATAAAGAAATTCGTTTGTTTTCCTTTATATCTGGAAATGCGTTTTCTAGTTACGCTAGAGAGTATTCTGCAAAAATTTAATAGTCACTTTTGGGGTCTATGTGATAACTCTAAATGGACTCTAAAATTTGACAGAATTACGGTGATCACAGTGGACGACTACCAGAACGACACGATCTCACGGGAGCGACACCCAACATTATTTTATCATTACGAAAATCAATTTATTTTCTTTAAAGTGTAATAAACAAAATTCAAAACCAGTTTTTCAAATATTATTTTTCATTTTCCTACAAAAAAATTTCCCAAAATACACGTTTTTTTTTTTTTTTTTTTTTTTTTTTTTTTTTTTTTTAAGTTTGCACGTAGGTATTATCCATTAAAAAATAAACTTGTTTTGTGATCAGTAATTCAATGGTCATCTTCACCAGGTGAAATATTCGTGTGATCGAAAGGGTAGAACATAGGTGTCTTACGAATTGAAAACTTCCCAACTGAATGAAAAAGTGTCCAGTTCAGGAGTCGAATCCAGAGTATTTCCCGGTGCTCGATTCCAGGTCTTGAAACTCTTTCACTCAGGTTTAAAGTCTGGAGGGGGCTGAATTTTTCAGGCCCTGGCCCGGCCCAGCCGGGTGTAAAAATTAGCGGTCCGATCCGACCCGTGCAAAAATCAATGAAATCAGACCCAGTCTAGACCGACTCAAATTCTACAAAAAATTCAGATTTTTCTTAAAATACAATTAAAATTGTTTAATAAATTTTAAATAAAGAGCTGACATCCTACATACCTCAAGCAATAAAGTTAGAACCCCAGTGTTTTGGAGATCACACGTTTTGGAAAATTACTTCTTTGACATCAAATAATGGTTTTGTTTGATGAAATAAACTACTAACATATTTTCTAGAAACTAATCGCTTTTTAAAAATATACCTGGAGACTTAAAAACATTTATTTTTACTGTTAAAAGGGCTATCTCTTTAAGAGTAATACACACACACACACACACACACACACACATATATATATATATATATATATATATATATATATATATATATATATATATATATATATATATATATATATATTATACTCGTGTCAAATAAAATGTTTTTATAGACAAGATATAACAGATCTTGAAAAAGAAAGACAATCAAACTATTCGATTAATAAATTAACTGTGAAATTCGCAGAAAACATAAAATTAACTATGATTTACTTACTTTTATTATTATAACTATTTTAATTTCGCATTATTCTGGGATATGTTTAGAGTATTCTACATATTCTTTATTAAGTACTTCTTTAGATTAAAAAAATGTCCAAAACATATTTTTATATAAGCAAATAAATTTTCGTATGATTAAATATTTTCTAAATGAATTTGAAGTGCAATCAGCGTTATAACACAGGGCTTATGCAAGATTAAACATTTGTTTATTTTACTGAAATTAATGGTTGCAGAAGCTATTAAATTAACATTAATACAGAAAATGTAATTAAATTTATTCGTGAATGGAGTACCAGATATAATTTATTTTAACTTATAAGAGAAATAGTTATTCGGAAAATGTTGAGTAGTACTGTAACTCACTGAATAATTTAATAAAGCTCGTCTGGTTGTTTGCGATTAAAATTTCAATTGCATATTTTCTCGGAATAAATATTTTTACCATGTTCCATGTTTATTCGTACCACTGTTTTAGATATGAAATAAATGAAATGTCCGAGGAAATTTTCGCAAACTAATCCTTTATTTGCATTCTATATGTAATATGACGTTTCAAATATTTATTTCGAATATTTTAGCACAGTATTTCATTAATTGAGTTATCTGACACATAATTCCTCCGATTTTATTTAACTGTCAATAGTTAACTGCAAAGAAGTTACTTGTTTTAAAGCAAATCAAAAAATGTTGACAAAAAAATACATGAAATGTCCGAGGAAAATTTCGCAAACTAATCCTTTATTTGCATTACATATGTAATATGACGTTTCAAATATTTATTTCGAATATTTTAGCACTGTATTTCATTAATTGAGTTATCTGACACATAATTTCCCCCATTTTATTTAACTGTCAATAGTTAACTGCAAAGAATTTACTTGTTTTAAAGCAAATCATAAAAAAAATGTTGAAAAAAAAAGTTTTAGAAATACGAGTAGAAATGGGCTATTTCATGAAAACTTCGTGTTTTTATTTAATCAGAAATATTTATTTATGTTGCTAAACTAAATTGAAACAAATTCTGTGATTTCTAATAAAATAAAAAATATTCCAAGAACAACTCGATGTATTAAAAATAAATAATAAAAAATAGCAAAAAATATTAAAGAAAAGAGCAAAGTTTCAACTCGCCAACGCCA
This sequence comes from Maratus michaelseni, assembly GCA_963931845.1. Classification (NCBI taxonomy): domain Eukaryota; kingdom Metazoa; phylum Arthropoda; class Arachnida; order Araneae; family Salticidae; genus Maratus; species Maratus michaelseni. Next base: position 281,667,167 of record OZ007594.1, on the reverse strand, counting down.
AGGATCACCTTTAGGTGACATACCTTTGAAAAAAGGACCTTTAGACTTAGAGTATCATATATTCTAATACGAGCAATTTTGAGGCACCAGAAAACCATTGGGCTAGGTTACGTGTTCGAGAAAATTCGATTAGTGGGTCATCAAGGGTCATCAAGGGTCAGGGTTAAGCTTATTTTATCTACAAAACGGTTCAAACGATTTTGACTAAATTTTGTAGCTTACCATTTTCGGGCACGAGAAGACTATTGGGCTGGGTCACATGTTCGAGTACTTTCGATTAGTGGGTCATTTTTGGGTCAACCCGGGTCAAGTTAATTTTATCTAAAAAACGGCTCTAACGATCGTGATTAAATTTTGTATCCTACGAGGTTTGGGAACGACAAAATCATTGGGCTAGGTCACATGTTCGAGAAAATTAGATTAGTGGGTCATTTTTGGGTCACTGTGGGTCAAGCTAATTTTATCTAAAAAGCGGCTTAGACTATTTACACTAAACTTTTCATCCTATGGTTTTCGGGCACGAGAAGACTGTTGGGCTAGGTCAAGTGTTCGAAAAATTCGATTAATGGGTTATGTTGGTCATGGGTCATTATGGGTCAAGCTATTTCATCTTAAAAACGGCTCAAACTAATTACACTAAATGTTGCATCCTATGGTTTTCGGGCACGAGAAGACTGTTGGGCTAGGTCAATTGTTTTTAAAAATTTGATTAGTGGGTCCTTTTGGTCTTGCGTCATGATATTTAAACTCAAAGCTAATTTTGACCGAGCATAGCTCGGTCTTCTCTGCTCGTAAGTGAATACGTACCGTGGCGCCCTTAATAGGATCTAGAAGAGTTTAACTAATCATAGAACAATGTCCTATATCTCTTGGATTATCTGATCACGTATTATAAATCTTCCAAAGTTTTGTACGTCCTCCAAACTATCAAGGACTAGGGTTGGTCTTCGGTTTTGGCATAAAGATGTCAAAAAAGTAGTAAGTCTCTTTTTTGGGGAAGAGGGGGGGGGGCTGAATGTTAAAGTTAACTACATGTTGAATTCATCTTTGTAGTATTTCAAATGTTTGATTAATTTTTGTTGTTGTGTTGAAATCTTGAATTTGTATGTTCACCTACAGGCGGCATTTAGTACTTGTTGGTAAAATTTGTTTTTTTATTACCCTTTATTGCTGCAAAACCTATAAATTTGAAATATATATTATACATAAAAAAAATTAGTTATGTACGTGGGAGGTTAATTGTCTAAATTAAAAGTGCTGCACGATTTTGCTGAATCTGCATTAGTTATCAATATTGTGGTAATTAATCTGCAAGTGAATCCCCTATTTCTACTGAAATATACAAAAGTTCGTGACAGAAAATTGACTTAGACACTAACTAAATTTTATGACATGAACTATTACACCGGGAAACAGAGTTTTTGTGACACGGAGTTGGACAACGGTATACATGATTAATTCTGATCTGCTGAATACGAAAATAATAGCCAATATTCTGGATTGGCTCACGTTATGGAAATAAAGCCAAACGTCAATACGTTTTTGTCAATTATTTGCATTAGCTGTCAAGTTTCGTATCACAATATTGTAATAGTAAACTTCGTTTGACTTGATGACGAAAATTCTGCGGTTAAAAAAAGCTGAGATTACTTTAAAAAAGTACTGGTTCAAGACTTGTTAGCTCTGCAGGTAGTTCACGAAAACATCTTAACGCACATGACACGTCTTTCCAGTGCACACGAAATGGGTAATCGATTATATTTAAAATGTAGGACTGAAAATAAAAGTAAACAGTGGACCCGTGCGAGGAATTCGCACTGCAATTTAATATTTTTTAGCAATATCTAATATTTTTTAGATGCAGATTTAAACTTCTAAGGAAAAATTAAGGATAAAAATAGCTGCAAAGAACATTAGTCAAAAGAGAAATCATCTCATTTTTTCCATCAAATTTACAGTAAAAACTGATCAAAGATAACAAATGACATGCGCGAGGAAAAAAAAATAATAACAATCGTATTTTAACTGCATTAGAGGAGAACATCATCCGTTTACGGAAAAAAATGAGGCAAAGAAAAATAAATTTAATACATATAAAATACTATTTAATCTAACATAACAAAGCATACATTTTACGCTACACGTGAAATACCACTGCTGCGATTGATCAATGGCATCGTTTTCTCCTAAACATTTCAATTTTGTTTTTTAATTATAAATATAAAATAATCACGTGCGGATATATCACACATTATCTTTTTTGTGCTATTTACTTTTTTTATAATTATTGATATAATGCTGTACTTTATTTTTCTGTCAACATTGATTTGAGAAAAACTATTCATTTCTTCTATGCAAACAATGCTGATTTAATTTTTAATTAACTGAAATTTTTAAACAAAAACATCTTTTAACGAAATATGAGTGTACTATGTCAGAAGCCGGTTTAAAAACCTTTCGAACGATACCTTATTAATTGTTATCCGTTTTATAAATGCATGGAAAAAGGGATGTTGACAACAGAAATAATGTATATGATTTTTTTTTTAATTCAATGGTTGGAGTATCATAGTTGAGATTTATTCCAACAGAGCGAAAAATGCCGGGACCAGGACTCAAACATGGGTATTTTGGCATAGCTCAGTAGGGAGAGCGTTGGCAAGGCAAGCCAAAATATCCAGGTTCGACTCCTGGTACCGGCATTTTTCGCTCTGTTGGAATAAATCTCAACTATGATACTCCAACCATTGAATACAAAAAAATCATATACATTATGTCTGTTGTCAACATCCCTGTTTCCATGCATTTATAAAACGGATAACAATTAATGAGGTATCGTTCGAAAGATTTTTGAACAGGCTTCTGACATAGTACACTCATATTTCGTTAAAAGATGTTTTGGCTTGCCGTGCTAACGCTCTCCCTACTGAGCTATGCCAAAGTACCCATGTTCGAGTCCTGGTCCCGGCATTTTTCACTCTCTTGAAATAAATCTCAACAATGATACTCCAACCATTGAATATAATTTATCTAGTTGAAAATACTAGTTGAAATTCCTCTGTTCATTATGATTTTTTTTGTAATTTGACGATCACGATTCAGTTCCGTCAGCAGTAGATAATAACAATACTCATTAGAAATTACATACATTATTTAAATAAAATCATTTAACTATTAAAAAAAATCACTTTATTTGAGTTACTTACTATTCTGTGCTCGCATCCATCATTTATTAAAACAAATAAAAAAAATGTTTGGTAACTTCTTGCCAGAGAAATGTTATGCTACTTTTCTCAAAAGTATATTTCACATATAAGTACATTATAATTATTCTTAATAAGCAAAATCCATCCATGTTTAGTACAAAATGGTGCAAATATTGCTGCAATTATTTTATAAACCACTTGTTTTCAATGCCTGAATGAATGTTGTATGATTCACGTAACCAATCACTAAACAATTAAAACAACTTTAAAATGAAAAATTAAATTTTATTCGCTCAATTGAATTTATTGAAAAATATACATCTATTCTTTTATCGAAAAATAAGAATCTCTTTAAAATTATTTCAATGCAGACGCACTTGACAACATTGATTCAAGCAAGTTGTTACTTTTTTTTGTTACTTTAGAGTATGAATTGATTTTTTTCTTATCTATATATCGATATCGTGTGAACATTGAAAGCATCTTTTCATCGATTTGTCCAGAGCATTATCGGCTTGTTTTGGACAGCACCACTCTGCGGGACTTGAGTAATAAAAGATCCAATCTATAAAGTCTTAAGGTTTAACAAGGTTTTCTTCTGCGATATTTCTTTATTAAAAGGTGTTACAAAGTTTTTTTCTTTTTATGGCGGAACACATTTATAAGAGATATATTGAATTAATGGATGTACTTTAAAAATTTTATTAACTATTATCAAGTATTGTATAGTTAATTATTGAAATTCTCAGGTACTGTATTTGTTCATTTCTGTTTTTCTGTATGCTAAATGTATTTCGAAAAAAATGCTGCACTGTTGAGGTAAAGTTCACGACTCGATATTTGGCACAAACAGTACATTGCGAAGAGAGGCGATCATATTTACCAGAGTTCTGATAGGGGCACAATAATTTGGTTTTGGAAATGTTATTCACACTGTAAAATAAGACAAACATTTCTAAAAATTTAATATAACCACGGACGAAAATATATAGAATAATTTCTTCGAAGTTACTCATGGTTTTGAAAAGACCATGATTATCCTTAAAAAACCTCAGAAACCAATATATTTGTGAGATGTTAAGAAGCATTGATAAAATCAATTTCTTTTGCGCCACTGATTTTTGGAAACTTTTCCGAGAAGTTTTTACAGTATATTAATCAGTTTTCTCAAACCAAAATATAGGTCTTTAAGAAGCTGTCAATTCTCAACTAAACATTTCATAGTCGAAACTGGGTCTTTAGCACGTTACGCAATAGACCCAGGTTCGAGTCCTAGCGCACAGATTGTAATTCAGCAATAACTATAAACTGAATTGTGTAAGTATGTTGCATGTGCAAAAATCTAATCAAAATATTACGAAAAATCAAAACAAACGTCTAAATCGATTTTTAAAATACCTCATCGAGATGTCCTTGATCCCTCTACTAAATCGGCTTCTTCAGAGCGAAATCTAGGAAAAAGGGATGACAACGATGTTTTGGGGGATGCTTGTAACCATGCATTACAATGATAAATAAAAACACTTTTACACTCAATTATTATTTTTACCTCCTAATTTTTAGTTACTTTATACACTGTGAAAAAGGCAAATGCTTCTTAATCTACGAAAATATATTATAACCACGAACAAAAATATACAATAATGTCATCTGAGTTGTCCACGATTCCGAATGTTTTTCCATAGAAACCTCACAAACATTTTCGGAAACAACAATACTTCACAATAACCACTTCCGAATTTCCAAAGATTCTGGAAAGCCTTCTTTATCTTTAGAAACTACAGAAACCAATATAATTTTGATATTTACAGAAGTATTTATAATAAAAATTATTTTGCTGCTGTTCATTTTCTAAAACATTTTCGAGTGGTTTTACTGTACATTAATCAGTTTTTTCAGCACGAAATATTGGTTTTTTAGGTACTATCACTTCTTAAGTAAACATTATTTTCAACAAAGATGTTTCACAGACAAACATGATTAATTAACAGCATTAAAATTAAAATTAAAATTTTTCATGGTCAAGTAACATGTTTTACAGAGAAACATGATAAATTAACAGCATTAACATTAACACTAAAATTAATATTACTTTGTTAATCTTTCATGTATAAATTCAACTACCAATAATTTCCAATTTTTTGAAGAATCGTAACATGTTTCTACTGTAGTACTGTTTTTTTTATCTGGCAACCAAGTTACTTAATCTAGCGGGTTTTCTTCTTCTTCTTCTTTTTTTTTTTTTTTGTACAAAAAAAAATACCTAAGAAATGAGCACAAACGGCATTTTCTTTCTCCCCCAAAATTGAGAAATAAACTTAAAATAAATAAATAAATAAAAAAACAATATTTTTAACTTTTTGACAAATATAACTTCGTTAAATGCAAATTTGACTTTGACAGAAAAAGAGGCAAAAAATTATTTTCCTGCTTCACTACTTTTTCGATGCTTTCCGCATCAGATATAGATTTTGTCGCCCCCAACTATCCGGACATTTGAAGCATTTGAAAAGCAGCATTTTCCAAACATGCCGGTGAATTAAGCCTTTACAGTATTTCTTTTTTTTTTTTTCCAGAAATATTTAATTTTGATAAGTTTCATTAGTAAATTTAATTTATATTACCTTCCTAAATTATATGCTATTCTAAACTATGTAACTAATAATTCTAAATTATTCTTGTTGTTATTTTTCGTAATTAATTCATTTAAAACGTTTGAGCTTTTTGAAAATCAATGACGAGGGAGGAGGGGAGGTGGTTAAATATTCTTTTATTATCGACTAGATTTTTTTGCTTTTTACTAGGTTTTATCAAATTTGAAAATCCCTCATAATTAGTGAAATCGGGGGAGAATTTTGCCAAAATATTTCTTCAAAATTCGAAAAGGGGATGGTCTAGAAATATTATTTAAAAATTTTAATTTCAGTAATACAATAAAGTATGTAATTTTGTAAATATGTCTGTTTTAACTTAAAAATATTTTTATAGTTCGATGACTTTTTTCATCTGTTATAATAAATATGATTTTTTTTAAATAAGCCATTATTTAGCCTGAGTGAAGAACACTACAGACATAGATATTTTATCTGTTGACTTTTTAAAACAGAAAAAAAACGAATAAAAGTAAATTTAAATGAGTAATCAAATAGATTTCATTTTTTATGAATTTTTAAGCCAAGCCTAAATGTGATACATAGAATACCTATATTGAGTAACATAACTCCTCAGACCAAGGCTGTGATTCGCAATAAACAAAAAAAATTACGTAGATTTTTTTCTAAATGTTATTCACTTGAGAGTGAATAACCTTATTTTTCCTATAACGAAAACTTTATAGATTATACTTAAAGATTCTAAAAAGATTTATTCTAAAAGTTGATCTGCATTAGAGTAACAAGAAAAAATACTCAGTCGAAAACGAAATCCTATGTATAAAATGAATTAGCAGAACAGTGGCATATTTTGCTAAATGTTTATTTTTGGATAACACTGAATATTACCATCTTGAACTTTTTTCGCCATACGTTTTTTTTTCTCTTTTAACTGACAACGCACTATTATTAATGTACTATTGTCCTTCAGTTAACATGAAATTTAATTTACATATTCAGGTTAAATAAATTTTAAAAATCAATGTAAGAGAAGATTTTTTTTTCTCCATAAATTGTTCAGTCTTAAAAATAATTCGACATATAAACCATGAAAACTAGAAAATAATAAAATTGTTCTATATGAATAGTTTTAAGAAATTTATCTGACATGTTTAATACCTACGTAGTTTTTACGAATTCGTTTATATTATTCTACCTACATTCAACTTCCATCAGATATATTTTCAAAAACAATCTTCTTGTGTGATCCATTATTCAAGCAGTTAAAACTATGTATAACAAAAAAGTTGATGTGCACTAAGATAGCAAAGAAAATAATGCTCTGTCAAAAACAAAATCCTATATATTCTGTCGGCAAATTCACTTAAATCTTAATAAAGTACACCAGTTTCGAGTTGCAATCTTTTAATTATCATATTACTCAGAAAGCAATTTCTTTTTTTTTTTCATGCAAGTAAGCGACAATTTTCTTACATAATACAAATATTTTATTTAATAATATTTTGATCCTTTTTGTCCAATGTTTTCTTTAACGCACTTTCTTTTGCCTCAATCAGTAGCTTCTTTTCCAGAAAGTGGTATATTTTTAATATCAAACTTGTTCCAACGCGCATTTGTAAACTAATTTTTGCACTGGCGTTCGGTAAACATATCTTTTTCACAGTCTTCCTTGGCTTATTTCCTTATTTAAACAGAATTCTTACATTTTTTTAGTAATTTAAAAGCAAAATCGCGGAAAATGTTTCTTTCCTTCCATTTTTGTGGCTACCAGTGGCTGAAAGATTCTGTTTTCAAAGCTGGGCACGGACCTAGGGTAGCGTTCGTCATCATAACCATCCGGAATTTTCCGACCTGTTCTTCAAACCTTGTCGTAAATATATATTAGGTTCCCTTAGAAAGATCTCTCACCCCGTGGAGAGTAATCTTTCTCTTCGTCCTATATCTCTTGCGCAAATAATTGGCTGCAACAATATACACCACACCACCTTACCTTCAATTTTTGATAACCCTCTCTTCGCCCGCTGACAACTGTGCAGACTATTAAAAACCAATTTTATAGATAAACTTTGAAAAGTGAGTTGTCAAAATATCTAATATTTAGAAAGCAATTATCTGGTTAAAGCTATAAAGAACAACTAACAATACAACTAATGACATTCTTGTAAAAAAACAGAATTTACTTTCTAAACGACACAGTAAAATTATTTTCGAGTTTGACAGTCAAATGAAATTCATATAAAAAATGAATTTGATTCTTTTATTTCTTTTAGTAAGTATTCTCTCGAGAAAATAATTCATTGTCAAAACCATGAAAATAAAAATATAATAAAATAAGATAAATAAAAAACTAAATACCAGAAAATCGCTACAGCTGCAATGCTTAATACTTACGTAGTTGTTAAGGAAAGGTTCATATTATTTTATCAACGTTCAACAAATGTCAAACATATTTTCAACGAACAATCCTCTTGTGTGATCCAATATATGTCATTTTTCAAGCAGATAAGACTATATATAACAAAAAAGTTGATCTGCATTAGAGTAACAAGAAAAAATACTCAGTCGAAAACGAAATCCTATATATTCTTTCGGCAGATTCACTTAAATCTCAATAAAGTGCGTCAATTTTATGTTGCGATATATTCGTTTAAAATGACAGTTCTCGCGTTGGTTCTCGGAATGCTTTCTTTATTGACGTTTAAATCTGTTATATTGAAATTGATTGCTTTAGAAAGGTATTTCGTTTTAAAGGTTAGAAGATTCCTCAGAATTTCTTTCAAAAATGGCTAAGTTTGTCTCTAACAGTATTTATTTCATTGCAGAATATAAACCTTTTATTTAATGAAATTATATATAGTCTATATTCTATGTATTAGATTTCTACTCTAGATGACATATTGATGTTTTATTCAGTTAAAATGGAAGTATAACAATTGACTGCGTGTTTTGTATAGAATATATATTTTTAAATATATATCAAACATGTTTTATATTTAATCTGTAAGGCAATATATTTCTATTAAATGTACATATACAGGGTGAACACAAATTAGTTGGGCAATTTCATAGCTGAATAATTTAGGGGGGAAATTGTAAGGTACAATTTCAACGAAAGATTAATCGTAATGTATCGTAAGTTTGCATATTTGTTTCTTGATCTAAAATTTAAGTAAAAGTTTGGATTAATTTGAACGTGTTATTCCATGGCCACTGTAAAAGTCAGTTGTTTCATCCCTTTATTGTAAGTTTTAATTTGAGTGCTTGAAATTTTTATCAAATAATTAATTATTATTTTAAAATCTCTAACCTTCTATTTAAAATTTACATTTAAAAATCCTTATCGTATTAAATTATAATCATTTAGAACAAAAAAAGTGCTGATTTTAAAATTATCTCTTTCTATACAGAATTCTTATCAATATTGTGTTTATACGTGTCGTATAATTTTTAGAATATTACGTGGAAGGCAAACTATTCATGAGTCCCATTTCAAAAAAGATTTAGTTGGTCATATTTTTATTATTTGCGTAATTATTTAGCAGTCACCTTCACCAAATAGAGAAGAATACACGTATACCGCAAGTCTGGGACATATCAACACAATGTCCATATATATATATATATATTCTACACGGTACTAGACATATGTCGTCTGCACATAAACTGTGTTGTGCCCTTCTAATAGGCATGTGTTCTAAGTCGACCTTATGAAGGCAGGAATTAGAATTTGCGTTAAGCAATTTAAAATGAATACATATGCATATTAATGATAATGTTTTTACTTGTTATTATAATTTAAACTTATTTGTTTCTTTTTGGGACCATTTAAATAATCATTGAAAACTCATTCCAATTTTTCACTTTTACACCTAGAACAGGATTGTCCAAAGTGCCACCATTTCGAGATTATCTTGGAGCCCCACGTCGTTCCTGTTGTTATTTTTTTTTATTTCAAAACAAAAATCTTTTTTAAAGGATTCATTACTTTGAAACATCATTAATGTTGTCACATTTTTTTTCTCGTAACAGCTGTCGCAAATTCACTGGGGTTGGCACGATTTTTGTTCTGCGTCATTTTGGAGATAAAACTCCATTTTCGGGTACCCGTTAGGTGTAGCTTACTAAAACAGCACATTAGTTTTTTTCTGTTAAGAAACAGTTTAATTTATTATAAAACACACACAATTGTTATTATAAACACACACAAATTATGTTATTATAAAACACACACAATGATTATTTTATTATAAAACAAACACAATGATTAATTTATTATAAAACACACAGAATAATTAATTTATTATAAAACAAACGCAATGATTAATTTATTATAAAACACACACAATAATTAATTAATTATAAAACGCACAATATTTAATTTAATGTATAGCACACAATATCTTCTCTACCAGGTTGTTATACGAAGCAAAATCTCTCCGAAAACCCCGGTTACTCAGGCATAAAATCGCCATTTTGACGCCTAAAAGATATCCCTGTGCGTCTGTGACAGCCTTTTTTTATTATTATTATTAGAATTCGTATTAACATTTTTTTTCATTTACTCCGTCCACAACAAAAATGTTTGATTTGGTCCTTCTCAGAAAAATATGATGCTAATATTACTATGATTTATGTTGTTTTTTTACAAGGCTTCCCTGCGTCACTTCGTAAGATGCCTTAAGACTAACCACTTATTTGGTTTATAATTGTGAGGCGTATGTATATCTTGTAGATGTTTGCTTATCGCTACCTCTACTGCAGTCAAAGATTATATAGATTATATTGTTCCATGTTTTCAATTATATGAATAATGGCGATCTTCATTGTTTGACATCGGCTGAAGAGAGTCCCTCAATCTTAAAAGATTAGATCCTTATGCGAATAATCATTTTTAATAATTAACAAATCAATGAGAACTGGAAATAATCAAATATTATGAAATATAATTCCTATCAACAGTTCTACTGATCTTACTATATTTTATTAAAAAACAAAATTTAATTAAGCATATACATTTTTAATTTTTTTAATTGTATGTTAAAAATTAGAATTAACCTTAATTTAATTAAAATGTATAAATAATGGTGTTTTTTCGCTTGAAAATGCAAACAATAGAGATAATCGAAAATCAATTAACACTCAAATATCTTTAATTCCAAGAGTAGATACATGAGTATCCTAAGTACTTTAGAGTAAAATACAATGTTTGGTATTATTATCGGAATTATTTTTTACTGTTTTCAACTCGTCTTTCAAATCTGAAATCGCGTAAATCATTACCGTGAGCTAAATCCAATACTTGAATAACTTATTAAAATCCTTGTGTTTCTAACTACTTTTTCATTTGTAAATATCAAGTGTCACTTCTGATTGAGAGCACTGGACAGAATGTAAAACTATCAAAAATGAAGCCAATCAGAGTTTTTATTGATCTTAATCTCCCCGCATCTGGTGTTTGGATACACTATTGTTATCAAAACATTCAATTATGTCACTTGTTCAGTTGTATTAGGATGTATCCAAAGAATTTTTCGTTTTTTGTATGTTTTTATACCAAAGCATGTAGGTGGTACTTTCTCATCCCTATTGTTGAATATAAAATGTTATTTAAGAGGATACATATCCCTCTATATTCTATAATCATATGTCCTTCATTCTTTCATTTTTAGGTCAATAAAGAGTGATATAAATGAATGTGATAAATATGCTGGAGTAAACGGTTTTTAGACCGGAAAATTATTTCAAGTGCAATTCGATTTGAACCAGACTAAGATAGTTCTGTTACGTACTACAATTTACAGAATAAAATCTATACATAGCAATTTAACAATCTTATGGAGGCATATACTTGAATAGATTGTGGTGTGCAATGTGCAATCGTCTGTTAAATTTGACTATTTTTCTCCTTTTTTTGGATGGATTTTCGTGGATGGGTCAATTTTTTTATTCAAAATTGCATTGTTCGAATGAAAAATTAATTCATACTTTTTAAATAGCCGTTTTTTATTTGCCATTGCCAAAATTGAAAAAGCTTGAATTCCAAACAATGTATTTTCAATTATATATGTTTACACATGGATATTGGAAATGAAAAAAAAACTTTAAAATAAATAAATGATTACGTTCGAAAAGCATTTACTGATGAACATTACACCTGCTTAAAGCGAATTGTGCATTTTCAAGCGCTAAAGTATTTTTTAATGATAGACGGAGCACGATTTCATAATGATACAAATGTTGAGATTTTATAGATTTTAAGGCATTATTTTAAACTAGGCCGTAAACACAATAAAGCTGTCCACACTCGTGCAGTTGGGGGTCAGGACAACAGTAGTGTCCGGACAGTTCAAAACAAATCCAAAAGTTTTAAGGAAGGGATGACCCTGGATCACCCTTGAAATCAAATCCAGAAGTGACAGGACATCACTTATGAAATTTGAATATTTGAACAGGAAAAAATAAAAGAATCCAACCACTAGTATCCAAAAACTGTCGAGGATCGACAGCGCACCAAGCACGTCACGTGCCAAGTTTTTCATAAGATTAAACAAACTTGCATTTGAGGTAAGAAATGTCAAAAATCAAAATTATTTTGATACATCCTAATACCTTAATCATAAAAATAAATTGAAAAATGTAATCAATATTCTAAAATGTGGACAAATTCAAAAATTGCGGAATTTCTTTAGAGCATTATTTCTTAAAATATCCACAAGAGTGCAGGCTTAAAGCATATAATGCAATGTTAAATATAATAACTAACAGGATATAGTTTCTTTTAATTTTCAGTTGATTTTTTTCTGTTTCGAGACTAAATAACTGCATCATCGTAAACCTTTTCTAACTCATCCCTATTTCATCCACATGGTCACAATACTAATATTTTCTTTCTATCACTAATTAATCCAGTTTCACTATTCCATGCGAGTAGTGTATATTAGCCGGTTCTGCGCCACCTGAGTCGAGCAGCGGTGGCGGTGGAGGTGCGGTGGAGCAGCGGTGAGCGGTGGAGCACAGGGGGGAGCAGGTGAAGGTGGCGATAAGAGCATGAGCACTGATAAGAACGGAGGGTTCGATGGGAGGGGGGTGCGATAAGGATTTCTACTATAAGATAAGGGGATTATTTTAATGAGTTTTAATTGGGGGACTTAAGAAATTTTTCGAAGCAATTTTTTTTTTAAACTAGAGTACGCAGTTTGAATAGGAGTGTATGCAGTAGAAGTGAATGAATAATTAATTAAAAATATTAATTAAATATAGTAATTAATTAATTTTAATTGCAGAACTTAAGAATTTTCGCGAGAATTTTTTTTTTCAACGAGAGTAGGGTATTCGATATACACGTTAGTGGAGAATTTTAAAAGTCAATAATGGTTTAATTAAAAATGGTGATTAATTTTAATTGGGGAACTTAGACATTTTTCGAAGCAAATATTTTTTCAACGAGAGTAGGCTATTTGTTATACATGTTAGAGTATATTTGAGGAGAATTTTAAAAGTCAATAATGGTTTAATTAAAAAGGGTCATTAATTAATTTTAATTGGAGAACTTAAGAAATTTTGGCGAGATTTTTTTTCCCCCCTCAACGAGAGTACGCAGTTTGCATGTGCAGTAGAATGGTAGATGCTAGTAATTAAAAGGGTCATTAATTAATTTTAATTGGCGGACTTCAACATTTTTGGGGCAAACAGGCACGTTTTAATGAATTCGATATAGGTTGTGGTAAAAAATATAGGGTCCCGCATGAATTATACTGTACTCAATTGAATAGCTCCCCGCCTCCGCCTCCCCCTCCCCCTCCCCCTCCCTTTTTCACCCAGAGGGGCCCTTCGATAGACTAACAATACGCACTTTCAAAAGTATAGAGTACTATAAAAAGAAGAATTCAACGTATATGTAAATAAACAAGAATGAAAAATCATGCGTAGTGTCATAATTCATGAATCACTTTCCAACATTATCGAAATGTTATGTGAACAAAATATAATTTTACCATCTAGTGCATTAGTTAATTAAAATAGTGAACAGTTACAGATCCCCTTTTTAATAAAAAGGCCTAAGGCCTAAGGCCCTTCACAAAAAATCCAAAGGATTCAAGAAAAAGCTTTACCCTACTGATAGCCAAAACATATAGGATTCTTAAATGGATTGAAGTATACAAATAGGTTCTACAGGAATACATTTATTTAGGTTAGCATGCAAAAATAGTTAAAAGTTATAGGGAAGCCTTCGAATGGAGTGATTATACGTTTTGGGGACCCTTCAAAAGAAACTGGAAACAGTTATAGATATTGAACCCTTCACAAAAAAATTGGACAAATCCCCTTTTTAATAAAAAGGATCCCTTCACAAAAATTCCAATGAATTCAAATTATGCATAAATACTAGAACCCTTCATACATTCAGTTCATCGATCCCCCCTTTTTTTACCCTTCGAAGTGTGAACTCGCATTAGACTTAAGGGTCCCTTCATAAAATAAATGAGATACGTACCCTATTCGAAAGAGCCCTTCACAAAAAATTGTAGGAGGCCCCTTCACAAAAATTGAAATGCGTGTTAGAGGAATCATATGATATAAGAAAATAATTAATATATTTTTAAAACTGGGCCCTCCTCCGCCCGCTATTTTTTATATAGCGCCCCAGTATTTTTGCAGCAAACTCTTTTTTCAAGAGTGTATGAAAACTGTTAGGCTCATATGAAAAATTAGCCCTTAGACGAAAGAAATGCAACTTATGAAGAAAAATAATTATATTTTTTAAACTGGGCCCTCCACCGCCCGCTATATTTCTTATAGCGCCCCAGTATTTTTGCAGCAAACTCTTTTTTAATTCAATGTTTCATATATGAAAACTGTTAGGCTGATATGAAAAATTAGCCCTTAGACGAAATAAATGCAACTTATAAAGTAAATAATAGTTATTATTTTTTACTAAAATCATTCAGAATTAATATCTAATTTTTAATTATTAATTATCTAATGTTTTATATGTGAAAATTAAATTTTCTAACCTTTCCATGCTACACAAGTCCAGGCAGGCTTTCTTATCGCTATTGTCATCGGAGGTAATCCCCAATACTGAGTCACTGATAACAGATTGTATGAAGCCCTGTTTAAGGGCTTTTCTCAAATCCAAAACAGGCTACTTTCTGACATATTTTTAAATTTCATTTATGATCGCAAATGCATGATATTGGCAGATTTCCTTTTTCAGAAACTATATGTAATCGAAACATTTTTTGATTTTTTTTATAATTCTTCAAAAGATATGAATAAAGCACATATGTTTTACACTGAATACATTATTTAGCATAGCATGCAAATAAAATCTAGGAACTTTTCGAATAAACGTTACTAACATATTCTAACATATAAGAAATAATCGCATGCCTCAGATTTTTTTTTTTTTTACTAGTGAATCAATAACACTTTTTTTAATTAGAATTCAAAATAATATGATAGGAATGAAATATTTGTTTAAAATTTTGTGAGAAATCTATACGGTTTAGTTTTAGACCGACACTACCTTACATATTAATTAGTAAAACAAAATTCAATTTTATGCTTACGAATACAGAAATTTTAATAATACTGCTTGAAAAAGATTTTTAAGTAAACTATATTTCTGTTTATTGAAACTTTACACTAATATTTTCTCAAGAATTTACACTAACTGAAACAGTGACAATTAAAAAATATTAATTACTTATGCAAGAAATTATGTATTTGGAGGTTTGCCTTTTTCATTCAATATGTAAACTTATAGCATTGATTGCGTATGTTATGAAAAGAAAACATATGCAAATAATTTTACTTAAAATAAATACTTTAAGATTAGAATTTACATTTAACTTACCCTATAACATAAATAGTTTACACCAATGTGATTATAACAGTACGAAAATAAATTCATGAATAATAATAAGTACAAACTATGTCACTATAATGTGGGCATATTTTAAACTGTAATAGGTTAACAGTTATATTATATGGCATAAAGATTTACATATGAATATATCATTTTACTCCGATATAAAAACACAATTTTAAAATAAAACATACATTATTAAAAACACAATTTAAAATAAAACATAATTATTAATAAAACATGTATTATTAGGCTACAGCGTGACCATAAATTAAAAGAGGTCCCATTTTTCTTCCTAAAGGGCTCATTTTTCTAAAGGCCCCTTTGAGCGTAGTGAGACTAGTTCTATACGAATACATTTTAATATATATATATATATATACATACTATAAAAAATTAATTAAGATACATACATATTTGCAAAATTATGAAAAAGAAATCACATTACCTCTTATTTTGTATTCAGAAAACGGTAGAGGATTCATTCCCCACCGAACTAACTTGATATATGCCTTAGAGAGATAACACATACTTATGCTTATCGCATGACTAATAAGTGTATCACCCCCTATTCACAAGTAGAATTTCGTGTAAAGTTCTTCTCAAATACATACAGACCCCTTTCTGACACATTTTAAAATTTATTTTTGTTCGCAAATGCATGAAATTGACAGATTTTCTTACTGAGTCACTATGTATTCGATACAAGTTTTTCATTTTTTGGTAAAGACAAAATATTATCAAAGTCGGCGTTTTGTTATCGCATAAAATATATTAACAAGTCCTGTAAAAATATATTGACAAGACATGAACTATTAATAGATGATTTAAAACATATTGGTTATAAAAAACACACACACACACACATATATATATATATATAATTTTTATCGTTACCTAAAATTTTCAAGCATGATTTACTGGACTTCATCCAAATTCAACTAGATTCTTCACCACGTGGTTTGATGGGAAAAATCATGAATCATGGTATACTTTATGAAACACTTTCCAATGCTATGGGACTATCGTTAAGAATTTGAAATAAGTGAATTAGATTTAACAATTCATACTGGAAATGTATTTTTTTTAAAAATTAGTAGCTTCGCATACTTTTAAATCATTCAAGACATGTGATGAAGATTTAACCGCTGCAGAACGACTAAAAACTAGTATCTTAATGAATCGACCTATTTACGTCGGGTTCACAATTTTAGAATTATGTAAATTAGTTATGTATGATTTTCATTACAATTTTATAAAGAAAACATACAAAGATCGTGCAGTTTTACTCTTTACGGATATAGATTCCTTAACTTATCATATTCAAACACATAATATTTATAAGGATATGGAGCACCATCATGATTTTTTCGACTTTTCTGAATACTCGAAATCCCATCGTCTAAACCGCACAAGTTTCGAACCCACAAACATATAATCAGACTTGTCATTTTATAACCAGGACGCTAACCACAGGGCTAAGTGAGCCCCCGCTTATTTTATAGTCACCACGCTGACTATTGGACTTAGTAAGCCCCAGGCTAATTTATATCCACCACGCTAACTATTGGGCTGAGTGAGCCCCTGCCTATTTTATAGTCAACATGCTAACTATTGGGCTTAGTGAGCCCCAGGCTAACTTATACCCACCACGCTAACTTTGGGGCCTAGTGAACCCCCGCTTATTTTATAGCCACCATACTAACCACAGGGATAAGTGAGCCCCCGCTTATTTCATAGTCACCATGCTAAGTATTAGGCTGAGTGAGCCCCAGGCTATTTTATACCCACTATGCTAACTAATGGGCTGAGTGAGCCCCAGGCTATTTTCTACCCACCACGTTTACTGGGCTTAGTGTGCCCCCGCTTATTTTATAGCTACCACGATAACCACAGGGCTGAGTGAGCCCCCGCTTATTTTATAACCACCACGTTAACCACAGGGCTAAGTGAGCCCCCGCTTATTTTATAGTCACCCTGCTAACTATTTAGCTTAGTGAGCCCCCAGGCTAATTTATACACACCACACTAACTATTGGGCTTAGTGAGCCCCCACTTATTTTATAGCCACCACGCTAACCACAGAGCTAAGTGAGGCCCCGCTTATTTTATAGTCACCAAGCTAACTACTGGGCTGAGTGACCCCCAGGCTGTTTTATACCTACCATGATAACTACTGGGCTGATTAAGCCCCAGGTATTTTATAGCCATTACGCTAACTACTGGACTGAGTGAGCCCCAGGTTATTTAGTCACATGAATATGATTTCCAAGGTACCTGACTTGATTTAGACCATTGTGTCCTGACTTGATTTAGACCATTGCCTATGGTAAGATAAAGCTCGGAAGTAAATTGGTAAACTCTATACATTTCCCTCGAAAACTCACTTGTATTTTATTAAATATCTGTAGAAATCAGCATAGTATATTAAAATTATATACATTCTTATTAGTTTATGAATCTACTAACTTATAATATCTATATGGTAACTTGGATATTATTAGTATTCACACTTAAACATTTCTTTTGTAGATTTAATATGATAAACACTAACATCAGACTGTCTAAACTTTTACCATTTTCATTTAAACTTAGTTTTAGGAAATTTATCTACATAGCTTTAAATTTTACTGTTTAGTAAGTCTATTATTTCAAAGTATTATTTTTTAGTTATAATATTCAAAACATATTCATAGCGTTTTACATAGTAGGTATCAAATTAATTTAAAGTCATATTAAAAAAATATATATACAAATACTATTCTTACTTAACACGCCAGCTAGCTAAGCACCCAATCGTCTCACACCAAGACGCTGAGAAAAGTGAATACATGTTCAGGGCCTTATCAGCTAATATAATCAGTGATAAGATTTAAACAAGTGACGTCACTGTTTAAGTGATATCACGTGACCATGTGGTATCATTCAATATGTCACCAGTGACGTCAGAGATCACGTGACTAGGTCATAAAAGAACCAATTACTAATTGCAATTAACAATTTACCTCTAATTGATTTGTATAATATATATAGATAAATTAATACATGATTTTTCTATTATTTCGTAAAACATAGCACATGTGCTATGTATTACGAAATAATACATAGATAAATCATGTATTAATTTATCTATATATATTATACAAATCAATTAGAGGTAAATTGTTAATTGCAATTAGTAATTGGTTCTTTTATGACCTAGTCACGTGATCTCTGACGTCACTGGTGACATATTGAATGATACCACATGGTCACGTGATATCACTTAAACAGTGACGTCACTTGTTTAAATCTTATCACTGATTATATTAGCTGATAAGGCCCTGAACATGTATTCACTTTTCTCAGCGTCTTGGTGTGAGACGATTGGGTGCTTAGCTAGCTGGCGTGTTAAGTAAGAATAGTATTTGTATATATATTTTTTTAATATGACTTTAAATTAATTTGATACCTACTATGTAAAACGCTATGAATATGTTTTGAATATTATAACTAAAAAATAATACTTTGAAATAATAGACTTACTAAACAGTAAAATTTAAAGCTATGTAGATAAATTTCCTAAAACTAAGTTTAAATGAAAATGGTAAAAGTTCAGTCATTCTGATTTTAGTGTTTATCATATTAAATCTACAAAAGAAATGTTTAAGTGTGAATACTAATAATCCAAGTTACCATATAGATATTATAAGTTAGTAGATTCATAAACTAATAAGAATGTATATAATTTTAATATACTATGCTGATTTCTACAGATATTTAATAAAATACAAGTGAGTTTTCGAGGGAAATGTATAGAGTTTACCAATTTACTTCCGAGCTTTATCTTACCATAGGCAATGGTCTAAATCAAGTCAGGACACAATGGTCTAAATCAAGTCAGGTACCTTGGAAATCATATTCATGTGACTAAATAACCTGGGGCTCACTCAGTCCAGTATTTAGCGTAATGGCTATAAAATACCTGGGGCTTAATCAGCCCAGTAGTTATCATGGTAGGTATAAAACAGCCTGGGGGTCACTCAGCCCAGTAGTTAGCTTGGTGACTATAAAATAAGCGGGACCTCACTTAGCTCTGTGGTTAGCGTGGTGGCTATAAAATAAATGGGGCTCACTAAGCCCAATAGTTAGTGTGGTGTGTATAAATTAGGCTGGGGGCTCACTAAGCTAAATAGTTAGCAGGTTGACTATAAAATAAGCGGGGGCTCACTTAGCCCTGTGGTTAACGTGGTGGTTATAAAATAAGCGGGGGCTCACTCAGCCCTGTGGTTATCGTGGTAGCTATAAAATAAGCGGGGGAACACTAAGCCCAGTAAACGTGGTGGGTAGAAAATAGCCTGGGGCTCACTCAGCCCATTAGTTAGCATAGTGGGTATAAAATAGCCTGGGGCTCACTCAGCCTAATTCTTAGCATGGTGACTATGAAATAAGCGGGGGCTCACTTAGCCCTGTGGTTAGTATGGTGGCTATAAAATAAGCGGGGGTTCACTAGGCCCCAAAGTTAGCGTGGTGGGTATAATTTAGCCTGGGGCTCACTAAGCCCAATAGTTAGCATGTTGACTATAAAATAGGCAGGGGCTTACTAAGCCCAATAGTTAGCGTGGTGGATATAAATTAGCCTGGGGCTTACTAAGTCCAATAGTCAGCGTGGTGACTATAAAATAAGCGGGGGCTCACTTAGCCCTGTGGTTAGCGTCCTGGTTATAAAATGACAAGTCTGATTATATGTTTGTGGGTTCGAAACTTGTGCGGTTTAGACGATGGGATTTCGAGTATTCAGAAAAGTCGAAAAAATCATGATGGTGCTCCATATCCTTATAAATATTATGTGTTTGAATATGATAAGTTAAGGAATCTATATCCGTAAAGAGTAAAACTGCACGATCTTTGTATGTTTTCTTTATAAAATTGTAATGAAAATCATACATAACTAATTTACATAATTCTAAAATTGTGAACCCGACGTAAATAGGTCGATTCATTAAGATACTAGTTTTTAGTCGTTCTGCAGCGGTTAAATCTTCATCACATGTCTTGAATGATTTAAAAGTATGCGAAGCTACTAATTTTTAAAAAAAAATACATTTCCAGTATGAATTGTTAAATCTAATTCACTTATTTCAAATTCTTAACGATAGTCCCATAGCATTGGAAAGTGTTTCATAAAGTATACCATGATTCATGATTTTTCCCATCAAACCACGTGGTGAAGAATCTAGTTGAATTTGGATGAAGTCCAGTAAATCATGCATGAAAATTTTAGGTAACGATAAAAATTATATATATATATATATATGTGTGTGTGTGTGTTTTTTATAACCAATATGTTTTAAATCATCTATTAATAGTTCATGTCTTGTCAATATATTTTTACAGGACTTGTTAATATATTTTATGCGATAACAAAACGCCGACTTTGATAATATTTTGTCTTTACCAAAAAATGAAAAACTTGTATCGAATACATAGTGACTCAGTAAGAAAATCTGTCAATTTCATGCATTTGCGAACAAAAATAAATTTTAAAATGTGTCAGAAAGGGGTCTGTATGTATTTGAGAAGAACTTTACACGAAATTCTACTTGTGAATAGGGGGTGATACACTTATTAGTCATGCGATAAGCATAAGTATGTGTTATCTCTCTAAGGCATATATCAAGTTAGTTCGGTGGGGAATGAATCCTCTACCGTTTTCTGAATACAAAATAAGAGGTAATGTGATTTCTTTTTCATAATTTTGCAAATATGTATGTATCTTAATTTTTTATAGTATGTATATATATATATATATATTAAAATGTATTCGTATAGAACTAGTCTCACTACGCTCAAAGGGGCCTTTAGAAAAATGAGCCCTTTAGGAAGAAAAATGGGACCTCTTTTAATTTATGGTCACGCTGTAGCCTAATAATACATGTTTTATTAATAATTATGTTTTATTTTAAATTGTGTTTTTAATAATGTATGTTTTATTTTAAAATTGTGTTTTTATATCGGAGTAAAATGATATATTCATATGTAAATCTTTATGCCATATAATATAACTGTTAACCTATTACAGTTTAAAATATGCCCACATTATAGTGGCATAGTTTGTACTTATTATTATTCATGAATTTATTTTCGTACTGTTATAATCACATTGGTGTAAACTATTTATGTTATAGGGTAAGTTAAATGTAAATTCTAATCTTAAAGTATTTATTTTAAGTAAAATTATTTGCATATGTTTTCTTTTCATAACATACGCAATCAATGCTATAAGTTTACATATTGAATGAAAAAGGCAAACCTCCAAATACATAATTTCTTGCATAAGTAATTAATATTTTTTAATTGTCACTGTTTCAGTTAGTGTAAATTCTTGAGAAAATATTAGTGTAAAGTTTCAATAAACAGAAATATAGTTTACTTAAAAATCTTTTTCAAGCAGTATTATTAAAATTTCTGTATTCGTAAGCATAAAATTGAATTTTGTTTTACTAATTAATATGTAAGGTAGTGTCGGTCTAAAACCAAACCGTATAGGTTTCTCACAAAATTTTAAACAAATATTTCATTCCTATCATATTATTTTGAATTCTAATTAAAAAAGGTGTTATTGATTCACTAGTAAAAAAAAAAAAAATCTGAGGCATGCGATTATTTCGTATATGTTAGAATATGTTAGTAACGTTTATTCGAAAAGTTCCTAGATTTTATTTGCATGCTATGCTAAATAATGTATTCAGTGTAAAACATATGTGCTTTATTCATATCTTTTGAAGAATTATAAAAAAAATCAAAAAATGTTTCGATTACATATAGTTTCTGAAAAAGGAAATCTGCCAATATCATGCATTTGCGATCATAAATGAAATTTAAAAATATGTCAGAAAGTAGCCTGTTTTGGATTTGAGAAAAGCCCTTAAACAGGGCTTCATACAATCTGTTATCAGTGACTCAGTATTGGGGATTACCTCCGATGACAATAGCGATAACAAAGCCTGCCTGCACTTGTGTAGCATGGAAAGGTTAGAAAATTTAATTTTCACATATAAAACATTAGATAATTAATAATTAAAAATTAGATATTAATTCTGAATGATTTTAGTAAAAAATAATAACTATTATTTACTTTATAAGTTGCATTTATTTCGTCTAAGGGCTAATTTTTCATATCAGCCTAACAGTTTTCATATATGAAACATTGAATTAAAAAAGAGTTTGCTGCAAAAATACTGGGGCGCTATAAGAAATATAGCGGACGGTGGAGGGCCCAGTTTAAAAAATATAATTATTTTTCTTCATAAGTTGCATTTCTTTCGTCTAAGGGCTAATTTTTCATATGAGCCTAACAGTTTTCATACACTCTTGAAAAAAGTGTTTGCTGCAAAAATACTGGGGCGCTATATAAAAAATAGCGGGCGGAGGAGGGCCCAGTTTTAAAAATATATTAATTATTTTCTTATATCATATGATTCCTCTAGCACGCATTTCAATTTTTGTGAAGGGGCCTCCTACAATTTTTTGTGAAGGGCTCTTTCGAATAGGGTCCGTATCTCATTTATTTTATGAAGGGGCCCTTTAGTCTAATGCGAGTTCACACTTCGAAGGGTAAAAAAAGGGGGGATCGATGAACTGAATGTATGAAGGGTTCTAGTATTTATGCATAATTTGAATTCATTGGAATTTTTGTGAAGGGATCCTTTTTATTAAAAAGGGGATTTGTCCAATTTTTTTGTGAAGGGTTCAATATCTATAACTGTTTCCAGTTTCTTTTGAAGGGTCCCCAAAACGTATAATCACTCCATTCGAAGGCTTCCCTATAACTTTTAACTATTTTTGCATGCTAACCTAAATAAATGTATTCCTGTAGAACCTATTTGTATACTTCAATCCATTTAAGAATCCTATATGTTTTGGCTATCAGTAGGGTAAAGCTTTTTCTTGAATCCTTTGGATTTTTTGTGAAGGGCCTTAGGCCTTAGGCCTTTTTATTAAAAAGGGGATCTGTAACTGTTCACTATTTTAATTAACTAATGCACTAGATGGTAAAATTATATTTTGTTCACATAACATTTCGATAATGTTGGAAAGTGATTCATGAATTATGACACTACGCATGATTTTTCATTCTTGTTTATTTACATATACGTTGAATTCTTCTTTTTATAGTACTCTATACTTTTGAAAGTGCGTATTGTTAGTCTATCGAAGGGCCCCTCTGGGTGAAAAAGGGAGGGGGAGGGGGAGGGGGAGGCGGAGGCGGGGAGCTATTCAATTGAGTACAGTATAATTCATGCGGGACCCTATATTTTTTACCACAACCTATATCGAATTCATTAAAACGTGCCTGTTTGCCCCAAAAATGTTGAAGTCCGCCAATTAAAATTAATTAATGACCCTTTTAATTACTAGCATCTACCATTCTACTGCACATGCAAACTGCGTACTCTCGTTGAGGGGGGAAAAAAAATCTCGCCAAAATTTCTTAAGTTCTCCAATTAAAATTAATTAATGACCCTTTTTAATTAAACCATTATTGACTTTTAAAATTCTCCTCAAATATACTCTAACATGTATAACAAATAGCCTACTCTCGTTGAAAAAATATTTGCTTCGAAAAATGTCTAAGTTCCCCAATTAAAATTAATCACCATTTTTAATTAAACCATTATTGACTTTTAAAATTCTCCACTAACGTGTATATCGAATACCCTACTCTCGTTGAAAAAAAAAATTCTCGCGAAAATTCTTAAGTTCTGCAATTAAAATTAATTAATTACTATATTTAATTAATATTTTTAATTAATTATTCATTCATTTCTACTGCATACACTCCTATTCAAACTGCGTACTCTAGTTTTAAAAAAAAAATTGCTTCGAAAAATTTCTTAAGTCCCCCAATTAAAACTCATTAAAATAATCCCCTTATCTTATAGTAGAAATCCTTATCGCACCCCCCTCCCATCGAACCCTCCGTTCTTATCAGTGCTCATGCTCTTATCGCCACCTTCACCTGCTCCCCCTGTGCTCCACCGCTCACCGCTGCTCCACCGCTGCTCCACCGCACCTCCACCGCACCTCCACCGCCACCGCTGCTCGACTCAGGTGGCGCAGAACCGGCTAATATACACTACTCATGCGCATGATTACATTACTATTTTTTTAAATCAGTAACTAATCCAGTTTCACTATTCCATCAACTACAATTCCATCCACATGGTTACATTACTATAACTATTTTTTTTAAATCAGTAACTAAATCAGCTTCATTATTCTTTCCACATAATTAATATTATATTATTTACCAGTAATTAATCCAGGTTTACCACTCCATTCACACGGTTACATTACTAATAATCTTTTTTTTATTAGTAACTTATCCAATATTTCAATTCCATAAAATATCTGCAAAGGTGCAGACTTTAAGAATATAATGCAATATTTAATATAATAACTAACAATATATAGCTTGGTTTTAATTTCACTTGATTTATTTCTGTTTTCAGACTAAATAACTGCATCATAGTAAAACTTTTCTGACTCATCCCTATTTTATCCACATGGTTACATTATTATTAATTTCTTTCTATCACTAATTAATCCTGTTTCACTATTCCATACACATGGCTACATTATTAATTATTTTTTTATCTGTAACTAATAAATCACTATTCAATCCACATGGTTACATTACTAACTAATTTTTTAATATTGTAACTAATTCAATTTCATTATTCCATCCACATTATTACCATTACTATGTTTTGTATCAATAATTAATCCAGTTTTACCATTCCATTCACACGGTTACATCACTAATTTTCTTTTTTTAAAGTATTCCAATTTTATTATTCCATCCTAATCCACACGGTTATATTAATAATTATTGGTTATTACGAGTAATAATCAAGTTTTATTTCATAATGAAAGTATTCGAAACCATCCAAATATGTTGAAACTAACTTGGAAAATTTTGCTTAATTTATTATCCCCTTCCTCATTCATTCCAATAATATTTATTGAAAAGTATATTAAATGTTCTTAAATGTTAGAACTATTCGCAGAAATTCTGCGGAGTTTTATTACTGGAAGGTTTATAAAATGTATTAATTTAACATTCAAATGCAAAATTTGTTCTTAGTTAATCTTCAACAGTAGTTATAGATTGTATTAATTTCTTCGATCGAGGAAAGCATCATCATCACCATATTCTAATCTTTATTCCTTAATAATCTATCTATATCCCTACGTTATTAATTACTTTTAATAAATGACTATTTGAAATCACATTTCACAATTTATAAGATCGTGGATATTATACGGAGTTCTATTTCTGAGGAGGTTTTCAAAAATGAATTTATTTAATGTTTAAATGCAAAATTTATTCTTCTTTAAATCCAACGACAGTTTTAAATTTCATTAAATAATTTCTGTCGATTTTGAAATTACTGAAGAACATAATCTTATTCCGATTTTCTAATAATCTATCTATATCCCTGCGCTCTCAATTAATTATTTTTTAAAATAAATAATTAAATATCACTTAATAATGAGGCCATTGAAGGGAGTTGATGCTCGAAACGTTCCGAAAATGTCAACAAATTTAAAGAAGAGCTATATTTCTGAATAGGTTATCAAAAATGTATTAATTTAATATCCAAATGCAAAATGTCTTCCTAATTAACCCCAACAATAGCTTTAAATTTTATTAATTTAGACTTTTTTTTTAAATCATGGACATTATAACTCTAATATAATAATCTGATTCCCCAATTATCCACCCATATCCCTATATTATTAATTATTTATTTTATCAGTAAGTAATAAAATCACCCTCCACAAATTCTAAAATCGTGGAAATTCTGCGAAGTTTTATATCTCAGAAGGTTTGCAAAAATGAATTATTTAGTATTTAAATGTAAGAAGTATTCATTTTTAGACTCAAGAACAGTTTCTGCCGATTTTAAGATCATTGGAGATTAATCACCATGATGATTCCCTTAACAGTCTATCCATATCCTTACGTTACTTACTTACTTACTTTTTATCAGTATCTTATTAAACTAACTTCACATTGAGCACATTAGACGCAATCTAAACCTATTGAAAATAACTTCAGCCAACAATTCTGAGGATCTTTATTTCTAAATAAGTTTGCAAAAAGGTATTAATTTAAAGTTCAAAAGGAAACTGTATTCCTAATTAACCTGAAAAACAGTTTTAAAATTTATTAATTTAAGCTGATTTCTTTGATCATGGAGATCATCATCTTTGTGCATTAATTCCAAATCCCCAATAACCCATTTATATCCCCCCACATTTCTAATTGCTTTTTTATCTGTAACTAATTAAATTCTAAAATCGCGAAAATTTTACACTTTTATTTCTCAGGAGGGTTGCAAATATGTTTTAATTTAGCCTAATCAACATCAACGATAATTTTAAATCTCGTTCCTAACCAAAAATTTTGAATGTTATAAATTGCGTTTGATGCTGTAAACTGCAAGTGATGGTAAACTAATTTCAACTCTTCAATAATCAATCCATATATCTACATTAATAATTTATTTTTGCGCAATTAATCAAATATAAATCATTTGATAATTAGAGCGTTGGACATCATCAGTATTTATGGACTTATTCCATCCAATGTCTAGTGAACTTATTGTCCATCACTCCTAATTTGTAATAGAAAAACATTTAGCTAGTTATATCTTCGCCGTTGTTTTTTACTATGCAAATCTTTCTATTCTTTATATATATATATATATATATATATATATATATATATATATAATGAAATAATAAAATAAAATAAAATAAGCTACTAAAGCTGCCGTCGCTGCAGCTGTTTATGAATCGACCGTGTTCATTTCACTTTCTCAGCATAATACTGCAAAACCTATTGCATATAAAAACATGATTATAGTTTTATAAAATAATTTATTATAAATATGCTGGAGTAAACGGTTTTTAAATCGAAAAATTATTTTAAAGGCTATTCGATTTAAACCAGATTAAGATAGTTCAGTTGCATACAATTTATAAAATAAAAAACTCTATATAGCAATTTAACAATCTTTTGGAGGCACATACTTGAATAGATTGTGGTGTGCAATATGGAATCCTCTTTTAAATTTAACTATTTTTTTGTTCTTTTTTGAGAGAGGATGGGTCGAATTTTTTATTCAAAATTGCATTGTCTGAATGAAGAATTAATTCATATTTTTTAAATAGCTGTTTTTTATTTGCCATGCCAAAATTGAAAATGCTTGAATTCCAAACAATATATTTTCAATTATATATGTTTACACGTGGATGTTGAAAATGAAAATGAAAACTTTAAAATAAATGAATGATTACGTTCGAAAAATATTTACTGGTGAACATTATGCCATGTTTAAAACGAGTTGTGCATTTTCAAGCGCTGAAGTATTTTTTAATAATAAACGGAGCACGATTTCATAATGATACATGGATAACAGTGAATAATGGAAGGATTTTGCGGTCATGGTAAACAGACTCTTTTTTTAAATGTAATTTTAAATTTTAAGATTATTTTAAACGTTTCTTTTACTTTTACCGAAATTATTTGATTGTTTGTTGCCATATTTTTAAGTGAAACCGAGCAAGGTTTAAAATATTTTATATCAATACATTATAATTTAATGAATGATTTTTCTATGTAAACGTTTCGCAATATTCAGCAGACCACGTACGTTTGCATTTTAAATCATGAACTTCAGATTCTGCTGGTGAAATGTAGTAATATTTAAAAGGAAATGTATATATATATATATATATATATATATATACGCTTACACGAAGTGGCGTAATTTTCACAAACTTTTACGTTCATAATTCCTTCTCACTAGAGTTTTCTTTATTTGTTTGGATGGAGAACAGCAAACAATGTTTTATTAAATTAAATGGACTTTTAAAGTTTATTTCGTGCGTTGAGTTCATTTCTTATAATAATATTTATCTTCAAATCGCGACCGAGTTTCTGAACGTGTAGACATTTAAAAAAAAGGAGAAAATTAGCCTGTGTTTAGAGACCGCTGGGTCTGGACGGAGGTTGGCGAGCGTAGCTCGTAGGGAGGGAACCTCCTAGTATGTTGAAATAAATAAATAAATATTAAATAAAGATAACATTTTAAAATGCTCGAAAGCTCTAAAATCGTGAAAATTCCCTGATTTGCAAAAATGATTCATTTGGTATTCAAATGCAACATTTATTTCTTTTCATTTTTGGTAATAATTTTAAATTTCCTTAGTTTCGACTGATTTTGTTTGAATTTGAGATCATTGGATATCATCATCATCAACTAATTCCGACTCTCTAGTCATAACCCCCTGAATTCTAAGCCTACGCGCTGACTCAAAAATGGAGGCTGTCGTAGGCAGAGTTTTTTAAGCGTTTATACACTTCCTTTGAATTTTTGTTCTATTGTATTTTTCCACCAGAAATTTTACTTTATTTTTCTGCGATTAAAAGAGGTAAAGAATTTTTGTAAGAAAATAGTGGTAAGTACGAAATTTCAAAGGACCGCACAAACGCTGAAAAGAAATCCGGCTACAGTCACCATTTTTGAGTCTGAAATAAGCCTAGTATTCAGGGGGGAGGGGGGCGTGTTCCACTAATCAATCCATATCCCTACACGACTAATTATTTTTTTATCAATTAAATAATAAGATTTTTCTTCGCAAATCTTAATTGTAGAATTTCTGGAGTTTATTCTTTAGGAAGTTTTCAAAAATGCATTAATTTAGTACCTAAATAAAATAGTTTTTCCAAATAAAACTCGATAACAACTTTAAAATTTATGAATTCGAATGATTTTTTTCCGATTGAAGATCAATATCATCATCATTAGCTGATTCCATTCCGATTCTCCAATAAGTTTTCCTTATACTATGTTACTAATTACTTTATTATGGGCACTAATTAAATCTCACTTTACAGTAAAAGTATTGGACACAATCAAGCATATCGAAAAACAACTTCAGCTTACAATTCTACTGATTATTCTTTTCCATTCCGCATCAGAAACTAAGATTTTTTTTTCAAAACTCTTAACTAATTAAACTTCCTCCCTTGCGCCTTTTACCATACAAATATATTGAAAATTAAAATGAATAATAATCTAGTTTGCTGGGTCCACCGCAAAACTCTCGTTTATATTATTCTAATGTATTAATATAAATACCATTATTGCACACCGACAATTACGTAGCAGGGTTCATTACTTTGAATTTTACACGGAGTTATAGAATAAATAAAAAAAAAAATAATAAACGCACAATTCAACAGCACTTATGTTGGTTATTCATCTGTGAAAGTGGAACAACGTATATCCATATACTTAAAGCTAACCTGCTTTTTAGTTTTTCGTGCAAAAATGCTATTTATACGCATGCGCGAGCATTCAGCTAATCAGCTAGAGGCTTTTACTATCTTCAGACGCGATGTTCCAGCCAATGAGGTGAAGGCTTTTTCCTCTCTCTAGAAGCGTATGTGTTCCATTTGGTTGTTCGGTTGTTGAAACTTTATAGATTTCTTTTATTAAGGTATTTTTTCATTTTACCGTATTTATTTTCTTTTTAAGTCGTATGTATTTTACTACTTTGAATTTTTTATAACTAACCCTTTTTTTGAGAGAGAGAGAGATTTCGTGGCACGAAATTCCGCGAATCGTTTCCGATGTAAACAAACTAATTTTAAACTTTTAATATGTAATTCTGTGTGATATGATTAAATTCAGGTTTTCTCAGCGACGATCACAGTATTTTTACCAAATAATTTTTGTATTAATCAAGCTTTTTTGGTTATTAAGCATAGCTAAACACGAAAGAAAACTTTGTTATTTTAAGATTTTGATGTGAATTATTTGCGTACTTTTATAAGACGAGTTTCACTGAATAATTCAAGAAAAAAAAATCTCATCATTATACATATTTAGTTATGCATTATTAATTATTTACTTGGCCTTTACTTTTAATATTTCAAACTTACAGCTGAATGTAACTATTAAAACATTTGAAATACTGTATTCGTAAAATGAAATTTCAGCTTAAACACTCGACAATTACTTTTAGTTATGCATTATTAATTATTTACTTGGCCTTTACTTTTAATATTTCAAACTTACAGTTGAATGTAACTATTAAAACATTTGAAATACTGTATTCGTAAAATGAAATTTCAGCTTAAACACTCGACAATTACTTTTACTTATGCATTATTAATTATTTACTTGGCCTTTACTTTTAATATTTCAAACTTACAGCTGAATGTAACTATTAAATCATTTGAAATACTGTATTCGTAAAATGAAATTAGTTTAAACACTCGACAATTACTTTTAGTTATGCATTATTAATTATTTACTTGGCCTTTACTTTTAATAGTTCAAACTTACAGTTGAATGTAACTATTAAAACATTTGAAATACTGTATTCGTAAAATGAAATTTCAGCTTAAACACTCGACAATTACTTTTAGTTATGCATTATTAATTATTTACTTGGCCTTTACTTTTATTATTTCAAACTTACAGCTAAATGTAATTATTAAAACATTTGAAATATTGTATTCGTAAAATGAAATTTCAGCTTAAACACTCGACAATTACTTTTAGGTTAAATTCAGGTTTTCTCAGTGACGATCACAGTATTTTTACCAAATAATTAAAAGTACTACATGCATGCATCTATCTATCTATATTAGAAATTGTGCAGGTTTCTGGTCACTGTTTTGTTTACATATTTTAAACAAAAATTTCAATTTAATAATGCACTGAAAATTATAATGAATGCTTACAATTAAACACAACAACACAAAACAAAAAATTTCACAAAAACACATTATTTCCCCGATATTTTCCCACAACTAATCAATAAATTTCATGATATTTTATTGCGATTTTAAACCATGAACTTTAGTACTTTTCTGTTATACGGACACTATGCCAAAATGTATGTATCTATGTTTGGCGACAATGGTGTACGTATAACGGAAAAGTGCCTGAATTATTATTTATATATATATATATAAAATATAAACATAATTGGCGACACAGCAAGTTTTCTGGATTTCTCCCTGTCTCTCTAACCACATTGTTAACAAAACAAAAAATTCACGAAAAACACATTATTTCCCCGATATTTTCCCACAACTAATCAATAAATTTCATGATATTTTATTGTGATTTTAAACCATGAACTTTAGTACTTTTCTGTTATATGGATACTATGCCAAAATGTATGTATGTATGTATGTTTGGCGACAATGGTGTCCGTATAACGGAAAAGTGCCTGAATTATTATTTTTTTATATATATATAAAATATAAACATAATTGGCGACACAGCAAGTTTTCTGGATGTGAAAGGCGGAGATGAATTTCATTCATTCAATGACCGTTTTAAAAGTTTCAAGTTTGGATTGAGTGCACCTGAACATAAAAACCGATACCTATTTCTATGTTCATGATTGAGTTATTTGGATATCTTTTCGTATAGCACAGAAAATCATTTCTCCCGCTTTCGTAATACAGATAAATTCTGGTGTATTTTTTTTTCTTCTTTTTATATCATAAGTACTTTTCTACTTTAAATTTTTTAATTGTCGAGTTTCTAAGCTGAAATTTCATTTTTCGAATGCAGTATTTCAAATGTTTTAATAATTACATTCAGCTGTAAGTTTGAAATATTTAAAATATTAAAAGTAAAGGTCAAGTAAATAATTAATAATGCATAACTAAATATGTATAATGATCAGAATGACATATTAAAATGTGTACAGAATGACATGAAAATTTTAAAAAACTGAAATTTTGCACTTGCAACTTAATTGTAAATTTCATTGTTTACATTGGAAACGATTTGTGGATTTTAAGAATTTGCTGAACTTCTTGTCACCAAATTACTAAATCTCTCTCTCTCACTCTCCAAAAAAAAAAAAAAAGGGTTAGTTTAAAAAAATTCAAAGTAGCAAAATACATACAACACAAAAAGAAAATAAATACGGTAAAATGAAAAAATTACTTTAATAATAGAAATCCATAAATTTTCAACAACGACATCAAACGAACGTATCTCATCTTTCGTTTGTGATAAGGAACGCTCCTTTGGCCCCCTCCACTCATTGGCTGAATTGTAAAGGGCAAAATTGGGGGACAAAATGACTACAGTATTTCTGAGAAAAGAAAAAATCAGAAAATTCACAGAAAATAATTATTTTTGTTGCAAGTTGGGTTAACTGTCTTTATGGTTCGAGTCGATTTCAGACTGAGTGTAGATTTCTGCAAGTTGGATTTGGGTTAACCCGATTTTTCAAAAGTTAGTTCAAGTTCAGTATATTATTTCAGATTAAAACTATACCTATCAGGGCTTGAATTTCAGGGCGGGATTCGCGCGGAAAATTTTGAAATCCCGCCCAAAAAAGATCATGAGCGGGAGCCTCCCGCCCAAAAAATTTTCAGCATTTTTGGAGAAATTTGCATTATTTAATTTACCTGCAACCGAACGATAAATTTCGTGATTTTTTTTCCCCGCAACCGATTGACGGACTTTGTGTTTTTTCCGCGACTGATCGACGAACATTGCGTTTTTTAAGCAACTGATCGACGAACCTTGCGTTTTTTGGGGACATATGGACGAACTTTGCGTTTATTCCGCAATCGATCGACGAAATTTGCTTTTTTCCGCAACTGATGGACGAACTTTGCGTTTTTCCGCGACAGATCAACGAACGTTGCATTTTTTTCTGCGACTGATCAACGAACTTTGCGTTTTTTCTGCGATAGATAGACGAACATTGTGTTTTTTAAGCGACTGATCGACGAACCTTGCGTTTTTTGGGGACAGATCGACGAACTTTGTGTTTATTCTGCAATCGATCGACGAAATTTGCTTTTTTCCCACGACTGATCAACGAACTTTGCGTTTTTTGGTGACAGATCGACGAACTTAGCGTTTTTTCCGCGACAGATTGATGAACTTTGCGTCTTTTCCACGATCGATCGGTGAATCTCAATCAAGTAAAATCTAAAGTCAGAAATTTATTTAACAACCTAATGGTTAAGGGTCCCTAACACATTTAATGGAACTTGAAAAATACACTGCATATATAAAACTTAACTTTCTTCCCTTTTTTATAATAAAAATAAACATTTTACATAATCATTCTCAGTTGACTTAATTTTTTCAATGGTATTTTGTCATGTCTACATTAATGTAATTCTTTAAATAGCACGTAAAAGAATAGTGGGGTTTAAAGATTTTTTTTCTCCCTCCCAAACATTACAACTCCCCTCCATTTAAAAATGTTGGTAGGGAGACTCCCGTCTTTGGAAAAATTGAATTTCAAGCCCTGCCTATAATATGTTTGTGTGTATTGAGGTTTGTATAGATGTTTGTGTGTATTGAGGTTTGTATAGATGTTTGTGTGTGTGCTGTTTTTAATACAGACAGTTTCATTTTTCACACGAACCTTTCAAAAAATTCACATTCTTTGCGCAATCCTTTAACAAAGCATTTTTTTTCGTGATTCTTTAATGAAATTCGCATTTTTTTCTGTATCTTTTTTTTGTCGAGATTCATAATTTTTTCAGCTATCCTATGACGTAATTCGTGTTTTTTTTCAGCGATAATTTGACGAAATTTCGTGTTTTTTCTGCGATTTTTTTTTTTTACGAAATTTGCGTTATTTTCCACGATTCTTTTATGAAATTTGCGTTTTTCTGTGATCCTTAGACGAAATTTTCTTTTTTCGCAATGCTTTGATAATAATCACATTTTCTCTGCTGCCTTTTGATAAGATTCATGAATTTTCAGCAATCCTTCGATGAAATTCGCGTTTTTTCAGCAATCTTTGAAGAAATTCGCATTTTTCTCGCGATACTTTAACGAAATGTGCGTTTTCCAGCGATTTTTTGATAAAATACATTTTATTCCGCAATTTTTAGACGAAGTTTGGCAAGAAAGCGCTATCTTTGGGTGAAATTTCCTGTTTTGCGATTCTTTGACAAAATTTGCTCATCTTTTGTGTAAATCGCATTTTTCTGTGGCCTTTTAACAAAATTCACGTTTTACATGATCCTTTGATGAAATTAGTATTTTTCCCGTGATCATTTGACGAAATCTAGGATTTTTTTCCCGCGAAGATTGATTATATGTTTTTAGTCTGCAGGAGCCCTAAAAAGTTTGTGACGCCTGTCGCTGCATTGCACGCATTCTGCCACGGTGTATCAAACAAACAAAATTCATCCTAAAGAATTATTGTTTCGTTTCTGGAAATGAACAACCGTCAACTCATTGGCTGAATTATAAAAGGTGAAATGTGTAGGCACTGAGTATCATCTATACTATTAATGTCGGTAAACGTCTGTCTGTGTGTGTGTTGTTGTGTCTGGCGTCTGTAAGCACAAAACTCTGCATGCAGACGACGGACATAAGTGCTTTTGGTATAAAAAAATTCGTAAGGGGAGTTTTTAAAATTCACAACATTTTGCGGGAGAAGAGGGGTGCGAACGAATTTAAAAAATGAGTCCGCATCAATAATTATGGCGGCAGGGGGGAGTATGTTTTGCCTACACGGGGCGGAGACTTTTCTTTGTTGACACCACTCATATGATATATCGTTCGAAAGGCCTGTGACTGCTTTTTCATGTTATGCATCTGTGTGGTCCATCCCCCCTCCCCCACCAATTGGGGCACTTTTCTAAATTTTGCACATACCACTCATGTTATATATCGTTAAAAAGGTCTGTGACCGCTTAATCATATTATGCATCTCCGGTGTCCATCCCCCCACTTTGCCCCCCCCCAAGGGGGTACTTTTGTAAATTTTGCACAATCCCTTCATGTTACGTATTGTTGGAAAGGTCTTTGACTGCTTATTCATGTTATGCATCTCCGGGGTCCATCCCGCCACTTCCGCCCCCCCTTAAGGAGGGCAATTTTCTAAATTTTGTTGACACCACTCATGTCATATATTGTTGGAAAGGTCTGTGACCGCTTAATGATATTATGCATCTCCAATGTCCATCTCCCCACTCGGCCCCCCCCCCTCCCCCAAGGGGGTACTTTTCTAAATTTTGCAGACAACCCTCATGTCATATATTGTTGGAAAGGTCTGTGACTGCTTAATCATATGCATATCTCCAATGTCCATTTCCCCACTTTGCCCCCCCCTCCCCCAAGGGGGTACTTTTCTAAATTTTGCAGACAACCCTCATGTCATATATCGTTGGAAAGGTCTGTGACTGCTTAATCATATGCATATCTCTGATGTCCATCTCCCCGCTTTGCACCCCCCCCCCAAAGAGGTACTTTTCTAAATTTTGCACACAACCCTCATGTTATATATCATTGGAAAGGTCTGTGACCACTTAATCATATTATGCATCTTCCGTGTCCATCCCCTACTTTACCCCCCCCCCCCCCGAAGGGGGTACTTTTTAAAATTTTGCACACACCCCTCATGTTACATATCGTTTGAAAGGTCTTTGACTGCTTATTCGTGTTATGCATCTCCTTGGTCCATCCCGCCATTTCCCCTTCCCCAAGGGGGCACTTACCATTTACTTGCACAACAGCGCTAAATGTGTCAGATGAAAGAAATTCCGCGAGTACATGTGCCAGTGAAACTTAGCCAATTACTGTTCTTCAACCTAGCTTTAATTCAAAGTGGGTTTTTTATTTATTTGAATTATTCTGCAAAAGTTTCAAACATTTTAAAGCAGCTATGAATTTTATTTTTATGGTACTATCAAGTTTTTTGCCGTCAAATTTTGACGGGTTCCATCTAGTATTTTTAATTACTAACTTAAAATGTAAAATTTGGCGCATTTGTACCCAATAGAAACTGGGATACCACTATAATGTTCATCGTAAAAATATAACAATGCATTGAGAACCTTGAGTGAACAAAGTCAAATTGAATCAACTTAATTTTTAATTAATATCTTACCTATTAAATCTGGTGAAACTCCATCCCATACATGTCGAATTTTAACTATTAATAAATATCTTACATATTAAATTTGACAAAACTCCATCCCATACATGTCGAATTTTAACTATCATGAAAATCGTGGAAATCACAACATAGTAACACCTCCTGTTGAATGAGTGAAGCAACACTGAAGCCACATAATTTTTAATAAATGCTTTACATATTAAATTTGGTGGAATTCCATCCCATAGAATCCGGGCTTTGGCTATCACGGAAATCGTTAAAATCACAGCACAACAGTGCCACCTGTTAAGCAAGATGAACCCAAATCTAACTAACTTTTGTCAAGGTCTAACTGAATAACAGTTTAAAAAATTTTCATCCCATAGATGCAATAATAATATCCATCATGGATATAGATATCATGAGATATAACTATCACAGAAATAGGGAAAAATAGCACAGCAACGCCACCTGTTGGGCTATATACACCGACATCTAATCAATATGTACTTTTTGCAATGTCATTTGGACATAAGGTTTGATGAAATTCCACTCCACACACTTTAAAATTATAGCGAGGACAGAAATCGTGAAAATCGCAGTACAGCAGTCCTACTTCCTGGGTGATGTACATCCAATACTAATGAACATATATCCATGTCAAAGACTAAGAAAAAGTGCTGTCATATAAAATTCCGTGGATTAGTTTTTCAGATATAGCTATCACGGAAATCTCAAAAGATGCAGCATAGCAGCAACACATGTCACTGCGTTATACATCAAATCCTAATAAGCACTAGTTAATGTCGGGCTCTAACAGAACATAAAGTTTTATAAAATTATGTACATTAGTTCTTGAGCTATAGCCGATGCAAAAATTGTGCCATACAGACTAGTAGACAAACAGACTGACAGAATAACAAAAAAAAAAACATTTTCGAAAAATAATCAAACCGTGTTTAGGCCATCCCAAAACGTATAAACACATTAAAAAACGAAAGTCAAAAATTTTCACGATCCCAATACTTTCTTTTTATGTATATAGAAGAAAGTATAAATGTGCGAAAATTTTAATATGTATGAAATTTTATGGGTGGCAAATATGCATTAACTTAGTATTCAAATTCCACATTTATTCCTATTCAAACACCAGAAATAGTTTTAAATTTTATTCCTTTCCAATGATTTCTTTTAATTTTGAAGGCATTGGATATTATCATCATCATAAACTAATTCAGCTTCTGCAATAATCCTTCCCTTTCCCTACGTTTCTAATTACATTTTTTTTATCCGCAACTAATCAAATTTCCCTTCACAATGAGAGCATTGGACATAATGAAAACATATAGATAATAAGTTTATCCAACAATTGTACTGATCCTAATATTTCCCCTTGTGTTACTTAATGCCAGAAAACAAGATTTTTATTAAAATGTTTTATTAATTCTTCGTTGTAATTAACCACGTTGAAAAGTACAAAAAATATTCGACAGTTCTAAATTCGTTCAAATTCTTTTGTTTACAAAATTGTATTTCACTCGTAGTATTCAAATGCAAGATTTTTTTCTAATCATTCTTAACAATATTTTAAAATGTTATTAACCTTCACTGATTTCTTCCGATTTTGAAATCGTAAGTTGTCATCATCAATCATAAGCTAATTCCGTTTCTCCAATAACACACATCTAGCCCTTACGTAAGTAATTACTTTTTTATCTGCAACTAAGTAAATGTCACCTTAGAATGAGAGCAGTGGATGCAATCAAAACCTATCGGAATTAATATCAGCCATCAATCCTACTGTTCCTGTTATCTTCCTCTGTTTAATATTTGAAAATATGATTTTTATCAAAATATTTAGCAAATAAATTTCCTACTTTATATTTCATCATACAAATAGGCAGAAAACTAAAATAAATATTAAAAAATGTACACAATTTTAAAATCGCTTAAATTTTACGATTTGCTAAAATGTATCAATTTAGTGTTCAAATCTCAGGTTTATTCCTAATCAATCTCCCGAAATAGTTTTAAATTTTATTAATTGTGACTGATTTATTTCGATCTTGAGATCATTGGAGATCATCATCATAAGCTAATTCCGATTCTCCAATAACCCATCTCTATCCCAACCTTACTAATTACTTTTTTATCTGCAACTAATCAAATCTCGCTTCACAATGAGAGCATTGGACACAATCAAAACCTATCGAAAATAACTTCAGCCAGCAATCCTACTGATCTTGCTATCTCCCTCTATCCAGTTCTGCTCCTCCGACCTTAATACATTATCCAGATCCGTTCTCTCTTCATCTCGGATTCCACCTCGCTCAGAATTTCACCTTTTCAATTAAAAGTAATGAAGTGTGACCGAGATATCGATTGATAGGAAGGGAAACCCTATTCCCATTGCTTACCCCCTTCTTCTGAAGGATAGGGGGTTGAGTAGAGTAGAATTATCGGTTCTTATTCCCGCAAGGGAAGCATGGAGTTTCTCAACTTCTCTGTTTTCTTGCATGAGTGAGACGATTCCAAGTGATATTTCGACAGAGGAGATCCGTTACGGCGGTGCAGGGTATTCTTCTGGGATTTCTGGTATTTTTATTAATCGCCTTTTAGAGCGATGAAAGGCCTGTCGGCAGCATTCGGATGAGAGTTCGGAATGTATTTCCGACCATAATTGAAGACTAGTTGGATTTAGGAAATGCGTATACGTGGATTAAGGACAAATGAATGCGAATTCAGGATTTAAGGGATCCACAGTTATACGTCAGTAGTTCATGATTTGCGAATTTTTCATCTATTTAATTTATTTCATTGAGAAATTTATATTTCAAACTAAACGTTAAGTATCAGTTTAATATGTTCGTGTTAGGGGAGTTCACAATATATTTCTGAAGATGATAACTTCTTAATATTGATATCTGGATAAAGATTACTCATTAGATAAAACACATCATTCCAAGTTTCTCAAAAATGCTTATGTGTAAGAAATAAAATGAAACCTCTTTCATTGAGCAATGATTATGTTGTAATTAGACAATGATACGTTCATTAGAGAAGAGACAAATAATGAAATTTGTCTTCTTTTTTCTTCATAAAATGCTAACATACTACAAATGTAGTTTCGAGAAAAAATTCTTACGAATTTGTTAACAGCATCAAAAGTATTTCTCCTGAAAACTGGTTTGTGCTCTCTGTTGATGAAAAACCTTTATTTATTAACTTTTCTGTTGAAAGAACTCTAAATTGTATAGAAACTAGAATGAAGGAATTTCACTTTACTAATATCGAAATTAAGAAACTCATTGACATATCTCAATAGATTATGTGTTAGCAAACGACCTCCATTTTTAATAACAACCTCTACAAACTGTCAGTTCGCCTCACCATGGGTGCGGAATCTCTGCACCACTTTCTGATATCTATATTCATTATTTTGAAGAAAAACTATTTAATAGCTTTAATTTTAAATTGGGTATGTTGATGACAGTCTCATTTTAATTTTAACTCTATTAATCCCCCTTCCGCTTTAAGTATCGAAAATTCCATTAATCCTCATATTAAGTTCACGGCTGAAACGGAAAATAACAATAAAATTCCCTTTATTGACATCCTATTTACGAAGTTCAAATCACATTTTTGAATTTCCGTATATAGAAAAATATTTTCTGTGTTAATGCCATCTCACGCCTTGTCAAATCCTCCTATTAAGCAAAAAATGACAGTTGTGTACTGTTCACTTAATATTTGTTGCGATATTGATTCTCTTCTTAAAGAATTAAATTACTTAAATACGTAGCGTTAAATAAAAAAATTATAGTCTTCTATTATGGATATAGCTGTGAATAAACCTCACAAACCTTCTACCATATCTACACTTATCCTAATTAAAAACAATATTCCTGATAAAACCGTTTTCTCCCTTTTCATATATCTAATGTATAAATTAGCAAAAGTTTTATGTCGATTCAACATTAATATCATGTTTAAATCCACTAATAAATTTAATTTTCCTTTTATTAAATCAATAATCCCACCAACACCTGAATCTGGAGTTATAATATTCTTTGTAATTATTGTGAAATATCATACAACGGCCAAACTAAGCGTTCCTTAATTAAAATAATATCTGTGAATAAAGACTACTTTAAAACCAACACTCATGTAGGATATGTTGTAGAAGAGAACTCATGGGAGCACGATCATGCCTTTAAATTCTCCGATACTAAAAATATTTACCGTACACGGAATGCAAATAAATTGGAATTTTTGAAAGCCAATCTATTTATTTAAATTCAGATAAAATTGTTAACGAAAATCTCGAAACAAATTCTCTCTCTCTCTCTACCGCCTGGAAAAATTTATTGAAAAACATAATCTACATAAATTTCTTATAGTTCTTTCTTTTCTTGATTTAAATTCTCCTCTCAGTAATTAATAAATTTTCTTTTGTTTCCATTATTATTTTTATCATCCTCATTATTTTAATTTTAAACTTTCATTGTTCTTTAATATTTTAGAATACATCCAACATTTATTTATATTCTGATAATATAGCTAACACTTGTCTCCTCCCCCCGCCCTTTATTTCTATCTTTTCCACATGTATCCCTTTATCGCTTACCATTAAATAATAACGAGCAGGAAAGACCGAGCTATGCTCGGTCAAAATTAAATTTGAGTTCAAATGTCATGACCCATGACCAAAATGACACACTAATTGAATTTTCGCGAACATGTGACTTCGCCCAACAGTCTTCTCGTGCCCGAAAACCATAGGATGCAAAATTTAGTGTAACTAGTCTGAGCCGTTTTTAAGATAAAATAGCTTGACCCATAATGACCCATGACCAAAAGGACCCACTAATTGAATTTTATCGAACATGTGACCTAGCCCAACAGTCTTCTCGTGCCCGAAAACCATAGCATGCGGAATTTAGTGTAAATAGTCTGAGCCGTTTTTAAGATAAAATAGCTTGACCCATAATGACCCATGACCAAAATGACCCACTAATTGAATTTTCTCGAACATGTGACCTAGCCCAACAGTCTTCTCGTGCCCGAAAACCATAGGAAGCTATATTTAGTGTAAATTGTCTGAACCGCTCTTTAGATAAATTAGCTTGACCCGCAATGACCCAGAAATGCACCACTAATCGAAAGTTCTCGAACATGTGACCCAGCCCAATAGTCTTCTCGTGCCCGAAAATTCTCAGATACAAAATTTCGTCAAAATCGTTTGAACCGTTTTTTTTATACAATTAGCTTGACCATGGTCCAAAATGACCCAAAAATGACCCACTAATCGAAAATTCTCGAACATGTGACCCAGCCCAATAGTCTTCTCGTGCCCGAAAATGGTCGGATACAAAATTTCGTCAAAATCGTTTGAACCGTTTTTTTGATACATTTAGCTTGACCATGGTCCAAAATGACCCAAAAATGACCCACTAATCGAAAGTTCTCGAACATGTGACCCAACCCAATAGTCTTCTCGTGCCCGAAAATGGTCTGATACAAAATTTCGTCCAAATCTATAGAGCCGTTTTTAAGATAAAATTTGCATATATATATATATATATATATATATATATTCCTTTTTCACGCATAACTTTCTCTCTGTTTTTGACAATTTTTACACTAATTTATTAACACCTTCAAAAAGTTGAAAAGTGTTTATGAATTCTGTCTGTCTGTGTGTCTGACCGTACTCGAAATCGAGTAAATATACTCGGATTACAATGAATTTAATATATGTTATTGAGGTGTGCCATAACATGTTCGATATCGAAAATGAAGTGTAGAATTTTTAGCTCGTTTACAGGAATACTCAAAATAATGTCGTCACATTCGAGTCTTTAGAAAAAAGTTGTTTTCAGTGTATTTTAATGACATTACATTACTTCAAACATATTGAAATTAATATACATACTGAGGTGCACTACAAGATGCTTACCGTAGAATATGGTGTGCATAGCATTTATTGTTCATTTACAGGGATACACAAAAGTATTCGGTAACAGTACTGTGAATGAGCAAGAATTGCAGAAAGTGAATTTACAATTGTGGTATACGTTTTTAAATTTATCTAATTTTTTGCATATTATTTGGTCTATATAAATTCTATTGATCATATGCAGGGATCCACAAAAGATCTCGAGTGCAATTCCTTTTATTGAAGAAAATTGCTGAGGCGGAATTTTCAACTGTAGTATGCGTTTCCTAAATGAGCTTACATTTTCGCATACTTGTTCGCATGCGTGAAGTTATTGCAGACGTGACTTGCGTGAAGTTAATATACATCGCATGAAGTTAATGTAGACGTGACATGCATGAAGTTAATGCACATCGCATGAAGTTAATGCAGACGTGGAATACATGAAATTAATGCACATCGCATGAAGTTAATGCAGACGTGACATGCATGAAGTTAATGCACATCGCATGAAGTTAATGCACATCGCATGAAGTTAATGCAGACGTGACATGCATGAAATTAATGCACATCGCATGAAGTTAATGCAGACGTGACATGCATGAAGTTAATGCACATCGCATAAAGTTAATGCAGACTTGACATGCGTGAAGTTAATGTACATAGCATGCAGTTAATGTATATAGAAATCTATAGATCATTTACAGGACTGTGCAAAATAATTTTGATATTTTTCCGACTAATGGTAGAAATTTCTGAAAATGGGTTTTCAAATGTGCTATGCGTTTTTTTTCAAATTGTTTACTTAGACATGGGCGGGGATAGTTGAGCTTAAGCCAAAAGATAGGCCACCTCTCCTGGTTTGACATTGACCTTGTTTACTTAGACATAATTTTCCACTTTATTAATCTCTTACGTTTTGTTACAATATCCTGAATATGTTGGGAAGGGTTTCATAATCTATGCTTGACGAATGGTTTGTCATTCTTGTTAACTTAACATTGTTTTTGTATATTACGATTTTTCTCTCACTTCCTGATAGGCTAGAATAAAAAATAAATAAAATGTACATAGGTATGTTTCCGATAACAATACAGCTTTTAATAATTTTGGAACCTAATTATAAATAAATAAATAAATGTTAAAGCATTTTTTCCGTTTTCAAGCTGCAGGTGATAAATCGCCAAACATTCTTCATGGTTACAACTATATACGAGTTACAAAAGAATGGCGTTAATGATGCGCCAAACCACGCTCGCCAAAATTTGTCAGCTGGCTATGAAAGGTCAACAATGAAATATTTAAAACAGTAAAATGTATAAAATGTAAATATAAAATAAACAGTGTAAATATGTATACATTTTAAATGTGCTTTAATCAGTTGTCTGTTTAATATTAATTACATTATTATCATGCGTTGAGAAAACAATTTAGAAATCCTGAATAGATAGATTAAATAACTTTTTTCTTTTCTATTGCTACATCTGAAAGAAAAAAACAAAAAATATTTATTTAAAATAAATTCACTAGTTCGCGCTTTTAACCAAGCGTAAATCAAAGCAAAGGTTCTTCCATTATCGGGCCCACGCCAAATTAACGTATCGTAACGATTTTTTTTTTCTGTAATCACGTCAATTGCAGTCATGAAATTAGGCGTGGTTT
This sequence comes from Maratus michaelseni, assembly GCA_963931845.1. Lineage (NCBI taxonomy): Eukaryota > Metazoa > Arthropoda > Arachnida > Araneae > Salticidae > Maratus > Maratus michaelseni. The sequence continues at coordinate 281,622,926 of OZ007594.1, read as the reverse complement.
TTAAGATAAACATTGAATGCTTATAAAAGAATGTTTTTTGAAAAATTATTTTTACTTTTATTTATTGCTTAGGATGTTCATCTCTCCTCCCCTTTCTATTGCGATGTACATAAAAAAAAGCAAATACATCTTTGCAGAACTGTTTTTATATCCTCGTCCGGATAAATAGTATCTGCTAATCTCACATGATGACGAGGGCAGATAATTGCTCTCGAAATTATAGTAGTGTTCGGTTTGCATTATACAGAGAAATAAGAAGATTTATTTCATTATTTATATTGTAATTTTCTATTTTCCGTATATGGTACAGCATCGGTTATAAATGTTAATTAATCGAAATTAAGGATGAAAACTGATTTAAATAGAATAATGGAATGTATTATTTATGAATTATACTAGATTAATTTTTGACACAATTATTCAAATTTGTAAAGAAATCATATGGGATATAATTTTCCCAACTGGGCGAAAAAGTCCAGGCCAGGATTCGAACCAAGGATCTCAGCTTCAGCCTAGAGATCCCGGACTTTTTCGACCAGTTGGGAAAATTATATCTCATATTTATGAATCATGTTGTGTTTTCTGACCTGATTGTCTTGTGATACGATTCCAAATAATATATTGTTAGAGGAAATCCCTTAGTCTGAAGAAAGATATTCTTCTAGAATTTTCGTTATTTTTTTATATTCCTTTAATCCGGAAGCAGTCGCATGTCGGTCTTTTTGCCGCCCATATCAATTATATTTTTCTAACCCATATTCCTTTACAAATACAATAGGGAAATTCCATGTAGCTGGCACTAAATATTTTTCCACCACCATAGTCAAGTAACAAAGCATCTCTGGCATTTTATTTTCTGTTAAATGTTTACAAGCAAAATTGAAATTATTGGCAAAGACTGCGAAGCGATCACTAGTCACTTTTAGTCACGTCATTTTTAGGGTTTCGTTCATCTGACGAAACTTTATTCGTCTCACTCTTCTGTTTGTCATAGAATTTGTACTCGGCAGCTTTATAAGTTAGAGACTCGAAATTTTGCATACTTATTGCTGAATACCCTCTGTCACATGACAAATTAAAAAAAATTGAATTTTTTTTATATTAAATTAAATGAATTAATTTAATGACATCCGACTATTTCTGCGATGTTCTTAGAACTACAATTTTAGTATCTTTCTCGTATGCCAGAGGGTTCAGTGGTAACGTGTTTTCTTCCTAACCCAGTTTCCGGGTTCTATTTTCGACGACGAAAGTTGAATTTTTCGATTTTTACACTTTATTATCTGTTGGATTTAATTACAAGAACTTTCGTTTTTTTTTTCTTTTTGGCCATTTGAATCATTTCGTTTTTTGTTTTTTGTTTTTGTTTTGTTTCTTTTTAGCTAAAATTAAATCAAGTAATTAAATATATTTTTTAGATATACAAACGCATGCTGTTACAAATGTCTGAAAAGCAGTTATTGAATGTTTTAAATTTGATTTAAAAAATAGCTTCCTCGTGTTAGGATTTTATTTTTAAATTTAATGGTGCTGCCATCTATGTTCTTAGTGATGAATTGTATTGATAAAGTATAAGGATAATTATAAATTAATGATTTGGATTTATTAATTAAAGGATAAATCATTTTGAAAGGAATATTGAACGAAACCCTTTGTGTGATCTTGGATCACACCCACTTTTTACCTTTTCTCAATATTCTACAGCTCGTGAGAAAAATGTATAATTTTAAGTAAACTGTTAATTTATAAATTTATTGAAATGTAATAGTCGAATATTAAATTATAATTGTTTCGTATCTCCCACTTTCTGAATGAAGAGACCGGCGACAAAAAGACCGAACGCGACCAATAGCGTTCTGAAATAAAGACGCGACTACTCTCCGGTTAATACAATGAATGTTCTGTCGGGAAGAAATGGATGTGACTTCGAAATGTATTTATATCTTTAAATGGAAACTAATTGGATTTGGAAAATATGTATTCACGGATTAACAACAAATGAAGGCGAATTTGGAATTTAAAGATCCACAATGGATACCAATATTGCATAATTTGCGAATTTTTTTTATCCGCGAATTTATATTTCCAAATAAGCACTAAGTTATCAGTTTTATGTCTTCTTCTGTGTAAGAAGAAAATTATAAAGTCTGCACTTATAAAAATATTATTTTGATTTAATCAACACATGGATGGCGAACACTATTACAAAATTCCTCAAAAACGCAAATATGTATGATAAAAAATGAAACATCTGGCAATGAGTTTTAATGATAATGTAATTTTCTGCTTTATATTTATAATGCAGCACATGTTTCAATGTTAAGTAGGTGAAGCTAGTAATGGATAAAAAAGGGAAAAAATGAAGTTCAGTTTTATTGTGTTTTCTATCTTGATTATAACCTAAACCTTCCAAATGATATTTTGACAGATGTGAACCGTTAAAATGAAGTAGGATATTTCTTGTAGAATTTTCGGTATTTTCATTAGTCTTTGTTTTAAGTGATATCAAGTGATGATCAAGTTCTGTCGGTAGCAAATGGATAGTAATTTTTGAAGCAATTCTTACCATAAGCGAAAATTAGTAGAATTTGAAGAATGCATATTGTGCACTATGGATGAAAGGAAGCAGCTTTGGGATTTAATGAATTCGCAGTATATATTGGAAGTTCATGGTTTACGAATTTCCATGCACGATTCCTAGATAATTTCATATTTCGCACTAATCACTAAACATCAGATTATTATCTTGAGTAATGGGTATTCGCAAAGTGTTTTCAAAAAATGATAATTTACAGGATATAAATTTGAAAAAACATTGATTTTATTTTCTAATTCCAGTATAAAAATTTACTCAAAAGTATAATCTATACTATTATATAAAGAGGAAACGGTGACTGACTGACTGACTGACTCATCAACGCCCAGCCGAAACTACTTAAGTCAGGGTCACGCAATTTGGACTGTAGATTGCTATTATGGCGTAGGCAAGCAATAAGAAGGGATTTTTGAAAATTTCCCCCCGAAGGGGGTTAAGGGGGTTCGAATGTTTTAGGTCATTTCGCCATATCTCAGCAGCAGTTATAGGTAGGAGCTTGAAATTCCAGAAAACAAATCTACTAAAAAATGATTAAACAACTATTTCAGTGATTTTAGAAATTCCCCCCAGAAAGGGGTTAAAGGGGGGTGGTCGAATGTTTTAGGTCATTTCGCCATATCTCAGCAGCAGTTATAGGTCGGAGCTTGAAATTCCAGAAAACAAATCTACTAAAAAAAATGATTAAACACCTATTTCAGCGATTTTAGAAATTCCCCCCAGAAAGAGGTTAAAGGGGGGTGATTGAATGTTTTAGGTCATTTCGCCATATCTCAGCAGCAGTTATAGGTAGGAGCTTGAAATTCCAGAAAACAAATCTACTAAAAAAATGATTAAACACCTATTTCAGCGATTTTAGAAATTCCCCCCAGAAAGGGGGTTAAAGGGGGGTGGTCAAATGTTTTAGGTCATTACGCCATATCTTAGCAGCAGTTATAGGTAGGAGCTTGAAATTCCAGAAAACTAATCTACTAAAAAAATGATTAAACACCTATTTCAGCGATTTTAGAAATTCCCCGCAGAAGGGGGTTAAAGGGGGGTGGTCGAATGTTTTAGGTCATTTTGCCGTATCTCAGCAGCAATTTTAGTTAAGAGTACAAAAATCAGGAAAACAAATCTACTAAAAATATGATTAAACATGTATTTCGGCGAGTTTAGAAATTCCCCTCCCGGAGGGGGTTAAAGGGTGGTGGTCGAATGTTTTAGGTCATTTCGCCATATCTCAGCAGCAGTTATAGGTAGGAGCGCAAAATTAAGGAAAACAAATGTACTTAAAAATTGGTTAAACACGTATTTCAGCGATTTTAGAAATTTCCCCCCAAAGGTGATTAAAGGGGGGGGAGGGTAGAATGTTTTAGATCATTTCGTCATATCTCAGCCGCAGTTTTAGTTAGGAGCGCGAAAATCAGGAAAACAAATCTACTAAAAAATGAAGAAAACACATATTTCAGTAATTTTGGAAACTCCCCCCAGAAGGTGGTTAAATAGGGGGGGGGGGTCGAATTTTTTAAGTCACTTCGCCATATTTCAGCTTTCATGTAGGAGGGCGAAATTAATTAAAACAAATCTACTAAAAAATTGGTTAAACACGTATTTCGGCGATTTTAGAAATTCCCCCAGAAGGCGGTTAAAGGAGTTGTCAAAAGTTTTGGGTCATTTCGTCATATCTCAGCAGCAGATTTAGGTAGAAGCGTGAAATTCAGGAAAACACATCTACTAAAAAATGGATAAACACGCATTTCAATGAATTTAGAAATTCCCCCGAAGGGTTTTAAAGGCGGTGGTTTCGAAAATTTCAGGACATTTCACCATATCTCAGCATCTGTTTTATGTAGGTGCGCGAAATTCAGGAAAACAAATCTATTAATGATTAAACAAGTATTTCAGTGAATTTAGAAATCCCCCCCCCCCCCACGAAGGTGGTTAGAGGGGGATTTGAAAGTTTTAGGTTATTTCGTCATATCTCAGCAAGAGTAAGAGCGCGAAATTCAGGAAAAAAATGTACTAAAAAAATTACATTGTCTACCCGTGCAAAGCCGGGACGGGCCGCTAGTGATAAAATAAATGAAGAACAGCGATGCATTGAACATTAAATTTAGGTCTAAACTATCTGATGAAGCATAAGGTCTGTCATCCAACAGCATCACAAAGAAATTTTAACCCTTTCAGGGGTAATTAATTGTGTTGCTGTCATGTTGAATTCACACCAGATTTTTCAAAAAAAAAAAAAAAAAAAAAAGAAAATAAGCAATTTTAGATTTTTTTTTCGCCAAAGTTCTAAAAGTATTTTCTTTTAAATTCTGGTTCAAATCTTGATTAAAATTAAATGATATAAAATATATTTCACCGCCCTTCAATGGTTTAATAGCATAATATAAAAAATAGACCTCCGATATTAAAATTAGTTGCTGCATTTTCTAATATACGTAATTACACTTTTACATAGATGATTCCCAGCAATATTTTAATTAATCTGATTACTTACTGTGGAATATTATATTATTCTGAGATTTCTTCTTATTATTATTGTGGATATAAATAAGTAAAATTTATCGCTTTTGTACTAGATTTAAACTGCAGTACATCGAATCCGCCTTATAACGAACCCTTGGCTGGAACAAGCGCAAACTTTTTATCCCATTCAATTCAAATTATTTTCCTATATATTATATTGGATACCGGTAAGGTCGTGGCGGATGGAAAAATCAATTCCTACTAAAAAATTCTGGCCGTTAATTATTAGACATTAGATATCGGAATCAATGTCTAACAATTAAATGATAGAATTTTCCGGTACGTATTGATTTTCCCAACCGGCACAAACTTTCCGGACAACCCAATACATAACAAATCCTTCGATTCTAGTGTATCAAAATGTCAGCTCTTGGAATATTCGATGTTTCATATCATGATGTCATCAAAACAGCAATAATTAGAAGAAACGGAAAATTATCTACATTTATGTTTTTAAATTCTAGACAAATTTGTAATGTTGAAAAGAAGTGTAATGTGGCTTGTCTGCGACCATACATATAATATTATATTAATAGATATGTTCAAATTGTTCGTCTTTTGTAAAATTAGGTAAAAGTAATTTCATTTGAGGCAAAAATTAAAACAATATAAAAAATAATACAAAGTTCTAAAATCTTTGTTTGAATTTATAATGTTATAATGAAGAAGAAAGTGCTGCTTGTATATGAGGGGGTTAGAATGACAGTGGAGTAAGTAATAAAATTGAAAAATCTAGATAACCATATTTTCACAGAACGCATATTAATTTCTGTTCAGTGTGACATTCCAATAAGTCATAGTTCACGTAGGGAGTCACTGAAGGACAAAACAAGTTGAACGACTTAATGCAATGGCAATACAAGAAGTTTCACAAACTCCTTCATTTCTCAAATGACTAAATATTAACTTACTCCACTGTCATTCTAACCCCCTCATATATCTAAGCATTTAGCATTGTATCAATGCAGAATTGCAGAATTTTAAATCAGTCCAACATCCTTTGTTTGAAGTTCTTTCTAGTGAACATTTCAAAATATATCATAAAACAAATTTTGAAACAGCTGTTGTGCGAACACATTGAAAACTGGTGGCATGGTTTTTTTTATGCATACAAAAAACCTAACGATTTGAAATTTTTTGTAAAAGAAAAAAAAAGTTCGATTGGATAGCAGAGCTCATTGAAAATAAAAATAAATTAAACATTTTTTCCCTTTTAAATTCAAATTCTCTATCATGTTAAATGAAGTCTGTCTTTTCTTATCCGGACACACTCTTTTAGGAAAATTAAAAGTTCCAGCATACTTTCATGGACGAATGACAGTCGTTTTAAAATTTTAAAATAATTGCTCTTTTTATTTTCATCAGCGACCAAATTAACGAACCATGTTATATTCGAGAAAAGGAATTTGCCATTGCTCCCTCCAAAACTGTCGTTTGTTGTAAAAAACCTTAATTTGTTTCTGACAAAAGGGAATGGAAATTTCACCATTATACTAGATTCATTTCCAAAATCTGAATATATTTGAATAGTTACGACCTACTGTAATACAATTACTCGCGCGAGGCGCATTACTGTGTTTGATAACATTTCAATTTTAATTGAATTAAGAGGGAAATTCTGCGCCTTTCGTACAAGATCTAAATTCAATTAGTAAAGCAAAGCAGCTAAGGCGTTCATTTCTTTTCAAATTAATTGGACCTTTTGCTGTTATTTGTTCTCGCCGTCTGAAGTCCGTAAATCCATTTCATAACAGCGAGACGTTTTAACAAAGAGTAGCAACATCTAACTCAATTAGCGATTTTCCTCAAGCAGCGAAATTCCATTTTTAAAGTGTTGATATGCAATGTACAAAGATAAGCTGGGGGCAAAAAAGGAAATTTGCCTTTCCTCTTTTTTCCCGCCTTATTCTTATGAAAGATTTGGCGTCTTGCCAGACAGGCTTGTTGCCAAATACGGAAAGACACTATAGACCTGTATTTTTAAAATATATGTGCTTTTATTTATATATACATAAATACAAGAAAAAGTGGTATATATTTATATCTACATTCTCTTTTACAATAATCCCTTGTTGTATATCTTTATTCTTCCGATTGCAAGATGTTCTTTAAAATTTTCTTTCTGGAAATCTCGGTTTTCCCATTGGGGTTTTTCTCACTGTTTCTGCTACCTTCCCTTCTCCGCTCCTCTATTTTTTCCGAATAATGATGAAGTAATATTGCGTGTAACATTTGAAGAAATGGAATATATGACAGCTGGTTCTAGGCAACAACTTAAAACATACCTTTTATAAAATCCTCATCTCATATTTTTTAAGAATAAAAGACATGTTGGAATATTTTTGAAAATTTCAGCTCGAATTATCTGAGCAATAGATGATTCTAAATTTTACTTCAATTTTTATTTAAAAAGTGTTTATTGTACTTAGTGCATTTATCGAAGTTGTCAATATGCCTTGCTCAGAATATAATAAAAAAATATAGCAGAGAAAATCACTGTAACTTTGCAAAAGGTTACAAGTGTGACTGTCACAATAGTGACCAGATTGTGATTTCTTTCATTCGTTACATAATGACTCTCAAGTAACTGCCATTTGGTTACTACAGTATGAAGTCACCGTGACCAATTTTTAGTCATCTATAACAAAAAATGGACATTTCGTCACTGGCTTTGATTGGCTCATCTTCCACGTCACGTGACAACAATGGAGAAAACAATATTTGCATGCGTGTATGGAAGAAGGGCCTATGTGACATATTTAAAATTTCGAGGAATGGGGAAAAAATATTAATTTCCTTGATTAGCGATGTCCTCCTGAGCACCTATAGTGCAACCACAGCCCTTCTCATCTTCATAACACTTCACCTTTGTCTTAATGCTGAACATTGACGAGTAATAAAAAATCAGTTAGGTGGGTAAGGAAAGTAATAATATTATTTGTAGTTTCTTGTTTTAATTTTGTATTCAAAGTAAACAAACTTGTATACTACGAAATTTAAATTTTTAACACTGAGTAATCATCAATCACTCCACATAAGCTGTTAAACCGTACTTTCAAAATTCGTAACACAGGCCCTTCTTCCAGTCTGGTCACGTTGCATTCATATGTAAGTGAACTTTTTATCACGGTTTCGTAACGGGAAGGATTCAAAATGAATATTATCGCTAAAGCTTTAAAAAGAAAAGCATGACTTAAGGCTGTTCTCGAATCTAAAGGAGCTACTTTCAGACACATTTTTGAATTTATTTTTGTTCGGACAAGCATAAAATGAGCAGGTCGGATTATTTAGAAAATTTTTAATCGAAACACGTTTTTCATTTTTTGATAACCGTTAAAGATCGTTCAGAAAACACTGTCAAAGTCGGCGTTTTGAACCGAATTCCCAACTCTTCAGTATCAAAAAGGAGGAAACGTGTTGTCACGTGACCAGAATAGCTTATAACTCGATAAATAATTTATTTATCAAAAAAATGGAAAACTCATTTCAATTCCAAATTGCTTCAATACCAAGTCTGACAATTTTATGCATTTGCGTTTAAAAATGTATCAGAAATTTTCGCGTTGTTCAGCAGATCATTTGAGAACAACCTTAACATACTACAGCATATGAAACAAACGTAATTGAAAACATGATAATTTACAGACATGCTTATGACATTACAAAAATGCATAGAGTAGCATTTTTCAGTTTCATTACATTTGATGATAGTATTATGTATAATGAACAATGCAATACAAAATTAATTATTTATCTCCACGCTGCTTTTGTAGGTACTTCATAGGTTGGTAGTTTTATACGTCGAATTTTAATTTTTAAATATTCAGTGCTTCACACTAGATTTTCCAACATGTTAATTTGCACAAGGTATGACATTACAAATATGTATAGAGAACCATTTATCAGTTTCATTACATTTAATAATACTATTTTGTATACTGAATAATACTAAATTAAAAAAAAATATATATATTTTTTAGTATTTAAAAATCCCTCTAAACTTTGAAATTTCTACTCGATGCAAATTTTTCATCTTCCGAAAAATACTTAAAATTTAAGCATATAGTTTTTAAAAACGCACATCATCGGCATCTGACGTCTGATTTCTGAGGGAGAAAATAGTATTTTAATAATTCTATAACATAATTAGTAATCGCGCTTTTTAGTTTTCCCATAGGTCAACATGGGATTTCGTGATTTGCGAGTTTCAGTGAAGCGACCCGTTAACTTTTGTTAGTTAAAATACGGATAGTAAAATAATTAGAATTAGTTTTTTAAATATTAACATATTTTAAAATAAATTTCTTTCTCGCTTATATCAGAAATACTTAAAAAAAAAAAAAAAAAAAAAAAAAAAAGATGTTACGAGAAGTATTAACAAAAAATTCAGTTCTTATACATTCAAATTAGTTTCAGCTATCATCGTTTCATTCTAAAAATATAGTCAACACTGTGAATTACTAATCGTCGAAATTACTCGACTTTTAAAGATAGACAAATGAACAATTAAAAAAAATATGTTGATTTTTTTTTTTTAAATATATATATACACTATATTGCCAAAGGTGATTGGTCACTTGCGATTTTAGACGTTTTGTTAACTATCTAGAAATATACATGAGGAATTAACCTGAAACTGCAGGCGTGTAAACAGTATAATATAGGTTATATATTTCCGCGAAGACTTTTTCACAAAACCCCAAAGGGGATGGTCAACAAATTGAAAAAGAACAAATATCTTTTGGATAACCCTGTAAAAACTAATGTAGCAAAGGAGTTCAAACTCGAGATTATTAATAAGTGGCTTATTGTGATATACTGTGTTCATTTTTATGAGGATAGCATGTATACTCGTAGAGAAATTAAAGTTTTTTATAAAAACAGTCCCAAATTTCGCCTAGCTTTTTGCTTATAATTTGCAGAGTTCTTAATATAAAAAAAAGTTCTTTTCAGAAAATATGACAAACAACATTGTACACAATACTCTGCAATCAGAATTAAAAAAATAATAAAAATTGGATGAAAAATGAGTAGGTTTACTAAAAAATGTTTCACTGCGCATGCGCGAATGCAATCAAAACATAATATGCATAATGTATTAGCTAAGTAAGAGCAACTTTTGTGAAAGTCTCAAAATCATACCTTGAAAATTCTGAAAATTATAGTCGATAGAATAAGCTCGAAATCCGTTGCTCCCAAAAAGAAGCAAAAAGATGAGGGGTTGTATCCAAATATAGTAGTACGTGCAATATTGTCTACGCTATCTTTGCACTAATCAACAGATATTTGATACAACCCCTCATCTTTGTGCTTCTTTTTGGGAACAACGGATTTCGAGCTTATTCTATCGACGATAATTTTCAAAATTTTCAAGGTATTTACTAAATAATGTTGTTTATTACGGAATATATTAAAGAGAGGACATTGAGACTTTATTTTATAATACTTGTACGTATAACTATGGAGAAATGATTAGTGACATTAACAAATTTTGGTGATATTGGACATCAGCCCCTTTTCTATCAAGGTACAGAATAGTACATGAAATACAAAGGATGGGAAAAAACAAAGGAAAAAATCTGCTGATTTCACATTTTCGATTTTCTGAATTTCACAGATTTTTTTTTTTTTTTTTTTTAGATATGTTTTCAATTGAATATTTTAGTTTGTGAATTATTTGTTTATGAAATTAATTACTTCCAAATGAGTAATATGATCAATTTTGAGAAAATTCATATTTGAGGGGCTCGGTCATAAAGCATGGAAAGTGGCATTTTTTATTTATTTATATTTTTATTTTCATGAAAAATTATTTAACCGCATCCTGTCACTTTTTTTAAAAAGTGCAAGGTTTATTTATTAATTGATGGATGCCTACATAAAAAAGTTAATTTTAGATAAGAGGAACGAGTTTTTGTTATTAAATTTCAACAAGTCAAATAAAAAATATATCAGATATGAAAAGGTGAACCTATTTAACTAAATATTCAGTTTTAACAGAGTAGCTGGTTTGGAGGAATCAATCAAAATAGTTTTGATTGCTATTAATTTTTAGAAAACTTGAATAGTGAATATCTCGAAACTTATACATTTTGTGATGTACCTGTTTTTACAACAGATATCTACAATTATCTGAAAAGTAAATATGATTGTTTTTCTATTTCAGATTTGTCACTATTTAATATATTAAGTTATATTTTACGCATTCGTAAAGCAAAATAAATTAGAGAAGGCTCCGCGAAAGTTTTTTATTTTAACTAAAATAGTTTGTAAATATCCCATTAAATATGTCCATATAAATAGTAAATATGTCCACAGTTGTTTCATATGAAATCATAATACAATTTAATTGCAATATTATTAAATGAACTTGAAACCAACAGATGGCAGCACATATTCAAACTGATGATCTCGGAAAATAGAGAATCCACAATCTTTTCAAAAATGTCTATTTTTCTCCAGGTGAGATTAATATTAAATTTACAGGTATGTGCGGGAACCATACACATATAAGAGGACAAAAAAAGGGCAATTATAATTTATAAAACAACTGTCATTTTAAACTGTTAGACTATCGAAATCCAACTAATAACTAATATATATATATACTTTAAGTATATATAAATAAATATTAAAAAGTGCTCATTCATTATCATATGATTTTCATAATTCATGAAAAAAACTGTTATCGTGTACATTTTCTGATGCGTATTAATGAAAAGCTTTGCTAGAAAACAAACAATACATTGCTGAATTGAAATATTTACTATGAAAGGAATTTCTACACACTTCCGTCGGGTAGGGAGGGGACATGCCAACTTCTTGGATCCTCCCCTAAATTCATCCTCAAAATAAATTTCAAATTGAAAAAAAAAAAAAAAAATGCGAAAGGGATATTTAAACGTTTGTTTTAAGAGAAAAAAGAAAAAGAAAATGTATATAAATTACTAATAATATCTTAACATATTACAATGAACAATATATTTTTTCGTTCGTGTGAGAGAAACATTAGCTGTCTTCGACGGTAGTAGTGGAGGTAGTGCTTGAACACAAAGATACAAGTCGCGGTACTCCACCGATCTCGACGGCTCTTCAGCCTACCTTGATCACATGACATTTCTACAATAGGTGGAAACTAACTTATCTTGATCACGTGACAGTCAAAAGGGGGTAGAAGTATCTCGGCTTGAGAAATTTTGTAATTCAATGGCCAAGGGCGTTTTTTTTTTTTTTTTTTTTTTTTTTTTTTTTTTTTTTTTTTGCGACCATACAAATTAGCATTTTGAAGAAAATGAACATTCTTTATTTTTTTTATATTTTTTCTTTTCTTTAATAATTTAGTTCATCTTTCCTCGCCTTTCTGAGAGGCTGCTGCAGTGATTCTCGGCAGGCGCGAAATTACATGACAACCTAGGTAGGGGGGGGGGGTGAAATAAAAAGGGAATTACTCAAAATTCGGTTTTCTACGTTAGAAAGCGATCCTCAGAATTAATTCACTACTTCCTAAAAAAAAACTCTAATTAAGTTTGAATTATTTCCAATAAAAAAAAAAAAATTAATTTTTACTTTATTAAAAATTTTAAATTTGATTGCTTCTCTTAAAATGCTTTCAATTACGGAAAGTAAATTTTGAAAACCATCTACTTAGGTATCAGATGTAACCTTTGCTTTATTATCTACTAGCTATCCGCCCGGGATAATAACAATCTCAGTGCAAGGCGTTAACCCCCTCCCACCCCATGTCCACAAATATAATGAATAATTTGTTCAAGAAAACCACCTTCACCTACATTAACGCGATCATTAAAAAAATAATTAAATTTTTCTGATAATTAGAACATAACGAAGATACTACGCTAAAATAGCCGGCAGATGACAACACTTCCCATCCTCAATTTCAGATCTATATCTTAATTAGTTATCTAAATTTTTGTTCATTAGTAAAAATTGGCAATTATTTCCTTTCATTTTCGCAAACTAAATGGAGGGATCGGCCAGAGAAACAGATCTCTTTGTAGTTCAGTTTTTAATGAAAGTAGATCCCTGTCTGAAACTTTCTCGGATTTTTTTCACTGGCGCCAGCAGATTTTTAGCAGTTTTTTGCATAAATTTAGAAAAATTACCGGCCAAATTTTGCCAAAAATTGCATAGACGGATGCAGAATTTTTTTTACATATGCTCAGAAATTTTCAAATTGATATCTCAATTAGTTTTCTTAAAATTCGCTAATTAGTAAAATAATTTCGAATTCCTTCATTTTTGCTTGCAAATCCACAACAACAGTTCTTTTCTTTAGCCATTTTGATTTAAAAGATGGCATTTTCGATGCGATGTTTAATGATATTCTAATTAATATCTAGAGTAATGATCAAAATATTAAAATTCCGAGACTCAGGTGCACATGGTCAGACCTTGGACTATCCACACCTAAATTTCCAGACTTCTAGGTGGGCTAGATTTTGCTAGCCATCGCCAACAGACACACACACACACACAGAGCGAAACTTTATTTTATTAGTAAAGATTTAAATTTCTCCATAAGTTTTAAAATGAGATTATACCTTCTGTAATATAGTGAATATTGTCAATATGATATTATCGGACTACGGTAAGTGATTGAACGGTACGGGTAGCTGGAAGACAAAAATGTGAAAAATGATGATTTTGGGATTTTTAATGTTTCGTATCCTCGATTTCTCTCCCCTTTTTAGTGATATATCACTTTTGTTTCTTCGTCAAAGAGAATTTTGAAATTTTTAAGCCTTTCTGTGTTTTTACATCTAGTCATACGCTATTTCAAACTGAGCTTTCTCAAAATACTGTGTTTTGAACTTCAATATATATATATATATATATATATAGAAACTACCATAGATTAGTGTTTGTGAATTTATTTAAACATTTTGCAAATATCTGTTTTTAATCAGAAATGAATGATTGTAGCTAATAATAAATGTATTATGTTTTTCTTTTTAAGTTTTCTTCGGCAAAATACATATATTTCGCTATTTAATAATAATTTCTGTTTCAAAATTTTTTGAAAAAATAAAAATAAAAAATAAAAACTGAAAACATTTATGCATAAGATTAACCACATTTTATAAAGAATTAACTGACTCATCCGGCGTTGCCTGGGGCCGTGATAATAACCTTAAATAAGACTCAAATTTCTGTGACTTTATATCGTGAAGCAGATTTTGTAAGAATTTATACTTTTAAACAGGAATCTTTTCAAACGATCTAATTTTCTAAACTCTGAAATTTCTACGAGTCAAAAATATAATTGTTTCAAATCTTGTATTAAAAATTCGTGAAAACTTTCTGATATTTAGTAGTAAATGCGCTTGTAAGAAAACTTTTTTTTTTCACATCGGTTCAATTAATAATTTGAAAAATATATAGTTTTAATTATCCAAACGCTTTTAAAGTGTTATCATTTACATATATAATTGTTTTGAAGACAGAAGCACAATAGTTACTATACTTATTAACCTACTTAGTTAAAATAATAAAGATACAATGGGAGACATTTGATGCTTTTTAATCTAAAAAATTTGATTACAAGCGTGACCTTTTACTGCTACACTGAAGTTTTAATAAATACGAAAACTGAAAAAAAAGGACCAAACACTGAAAGTATTTAATAAGCATTTTATCGACATTAAATGAAATAAATAATTATTGGCGACGAAAATTTTTGGAATTACAATAAATAGTAATAAATGAATAAAAAGTCAAAAGACTGAAAGTATTCAATAATCATTTCATCGACATCCAATGAAATGATCAATTATTGGCTCCAAATTTTTGTAATCACAATTAATAATTATAAATAAATTTGATAAAACCATAACTACCAACTTTTACGCTTTTCTTCTACCACTACAATTTAAAATTTTACCTTATTAAATCGCCGAAATCGTGTAATTCAATAAGGAAATTTTTTCTATTAGTTTTTAGTGGTAACAGAAATTGCGTAAAAGTTATCAGCCATGTAAAACAGCATACATTAAATAAATTATGATGCTTCTTTTGGAACGAAATAATATGCCGATTATTCATCAAGTAGACTATATTCGTTTCACTGCTAAAAAGACAAATGTTTCATAATCTACGTAAATATACAATTACCTCTTCTCCAAAATACCCATGATTTCGCAAAGCATTCTTTAATTGTAAGAAACCTCAGAAACCATTATATTTTCGAGATTTAAAGAGGCATTTACAAAAGTAAAGTATTTTTTGCTGCCACTGTCTTTTTCTAATCTTTTTCTTGTCTTTTTCTGTATCGTTTTTTTAGGATATTATCCATTCTCAATTAAATATTTTCTTCTTTGTAATTGAATTTGTATGTGCAAGAGTAACGAAATGATATTAATTTTAATGCTAATATTTATTCTGTTAATTTATCATGTTTGTCTGTAAAACATGTTTGTTGAAAATGAAATTGTGTATTTGAGAATTGGAAGGATCCGAAAAACCTACATTCTAGAGTTGAGCAAACTGATTTATACACTATAAAATCTACTTGGAAACGTTTCATAAATACAGTGGCGACAAAAGAAAAGTAAAACGGGTATTTGAGAATTGAGAGTATTCAAAAACCTACATTCTAGAGTTTAGAAAACTGATTAATCTATATCTATATGTAAAAATAGAGGCGTGTGTCGTTATATTTCACTTTGCAACCACAACTACACTGTAAAAAATGACCAATGTTTCTTATTTTATGAAAATATGCTATAACCACGAACGAAAATATAATATAATCGTCTGAGTTATCCGAAATTTCAAATAGCATGTTACATTGTCTTTTGAATCCCCAGAAACGAATATATTTTCAAAATTTAAAGAATAATTTATAAAAACAAATTATTTTTAGCTGTCCGAATTTTTCAGAAACGTTTCCGAAGGGATTTTATAGTGTATTAATTAGTGTCCTCAGTCTGGAATACCTGTTTTTCGAATGCTATCAATTCTGAAGTAAACATTATCATGCTCAAAAAAATGTTTAACAGACAAACGTGCAAAATTAACAGCGTTAACAATAACATTAAAATTAAGATTATTTCTTTACTCTTTCATGTATAAATTAACTTATGCGGCTGAAAACGTGTACTTGAGAATGGATAACATTCGAAAAACAGGTATTCCACCCTGAGGACACTAATTAATATACTATAAAAACCCTTCGGAAACGTTTCTGAAAAATTCGGGCAGCTAAAAATAATTTGTTTTTATAAATATTCTTTAAATTTTGAAAATGTATTCATTTCTGGGGATTCAAAAGACAATGTAACATGCTATTTGAAATTTCGGATAACTCAGAAGATTATATTATATTTTCGTTCGTGGTTATAGCATATTTCCATAAAATAAGAAACATTGGTCATTTTTTACAGTGTACCCAGTGCTGACCACTGGTGCTTGAGTGTGGTAGTAGCCTCGAGTCCCTCATTGTGCGGTATAGTGGTTGCATGTCGGTAGCTGTTGGCGTGTAGGAGATAGGGTGGTTGAAAGTGTTTGGAGTTTCGTTCGGAAAGACGTTTGTTTAGAACAGAATGCGCACCAAAAATTACTATTTCTATCGAAACCACAAAAGAAAGCTACTGATTCCGGGCAACGCCGGTCAGATCAGCTAGTATACTATAAAATATACTTAGAAACGTTTTTGAAATTCAGTGGCAGCAAAAGAAACTTCGTTTTTATAAATGCTCCTTTAAATCTCGGAAATATATTTTTTTTTCTGGGGTTAAACTAGGCTGCGCCTCCAGGTGCCTGAGGGTTGCCCGGCGCGGTATGGCCCTGCGTACCCCCCGAACCCGTAGACCCATGTGTGGACGTCATAGGTCGCTGCGATACGCGGTGGATTCCATTATCAGAGGAAACCACCACGAAACATTTGGGGACGGGCCGGTGTCCGCCTAACGCTTTTTTTTAGAATAGTGGGTAACTCGGAAGAGGTTATTGTATATTTTCGTTTGTAGTTATATTATACTTTCCTATATTAAGAAACGTTTATCTCTTTTACAGTGTACTTGTTGGAATACAAATTCATATTCAAATGAGAATTAAAAATCATTCTGAATACACATATCAGAAATCTCATTTAACAAAATAAATCCAAACACATTGTGTCATTTAAAACTTTGTATTGAGTAAATTATGCAATATAATTATATCTAAAATGTTAAGAATAATTACGAAATTTTGTAAACTGTAAGATCAAATTTAAAATAAGCTCTTTTGATATACCATCTCATTTTAATCGCATGTACCCGAATTCAGTTGGCGTAATATATGTAGATATTTTCAGACATATACGTATACTTTTGATCGTAAAATACGCTATGCTGTCCACAAGAACATTAGATGTAAAATAATTTTCCCGGATTGCCAAGATAAACATTTATATTGATGAAAAAATAATTTTATCTTTGACGTTAGAAGAGTATTATTCAATGATTTATTTCAGTTATCTCAAAAGTAATTAGGCAGTTCTCAAACTTCCCTAATTGGCGGTTTGATTTATGACTTCTTAAACAATCGGTGCTTAAATAAATGTAAATTTTACTCTCGATATTTATTTCGAAGCTTTGCATATCTGTTTGATGAAGTATTGTCTTAAAAGATATACCAACAGACGTATGGAAATGTTATTTCATTGGTGTGAAAATCAATTTCGTTTAGATGCTGTCGTGTATTGTATGTCCACGGCTTTGAAAAGTTATGGGCGATTACTAAATATAAGATTAAACGACATTTAGTAAACAGATAAGTCGGCATTAAGTAAACATTAATAAATGGTAGAACCTGAAGTTAACGTTATTCTCTAATAAATTGCAGAAATATTTCTAGGTAGAACATAAATGTTTACGAAAACGGAATACCCATGGCTCAACAAATTTTCCTTTAAATGCTAAAACCATTATGGAAAAGCAATCAAAAATTTCAGAAAAAATCCATCCGGCCTGTACCGGAACAAAAAAGGTAACTTCCCAATTCCTTGTTTTTAAGAATTTGGCTAATTTTACTCAAACACGTGGAGCTTAAATGCGTGGAACCCTATTATTGAAGATTTATTCCCAGTTTTCGTCAATACTTAATTTTATAGAGTATTTCGCAAAACTATTCAGCTACAGTCAAGTTTGATTCATTTATGACGATTCATATTTGATCACCAAATTTGGCAGTGTCTCGCCAAATGTCGCCAAGCTTGGCGATAATTTGTCGCTGGCGGATTTGAGTATATTGTTTTAAGCATATGAGATTTGGGACAATGGTTACATCAATGAACGAAAATTTGCGAGAAACTACGTTCTCTTAAACTCTTAAATTAAATCCGTTTATGGAGGAAACCCTTATTTTTAGTGTGCTGTCTTATTTCAAAATGTCAGCCATCTTAGAATTTCAAACTGTTATATCTCAACCATTTTTTAATATAGAGAGAAAACCAAAAATGCTCCTGAATCCTTGCATCAAGGCCGAAGATTTAACGGAATAAAAATTTACAATTTCTTTTTTGTTGGTAATTTTTTTTTTAATTTAAGTGGCCGCCATTTTGAAACAAGATGGCGCATAAATAAATCAGGCGAGATTTCGGTACGTGTTGTACACATGCTTAGCCACATCCAAATCGGTTCATAAATACGTGTGCTATCGCATGAAAAAAAATCGGATATATATATGTAGCATTTTGAAGAGGTTGAGATATTACGATGAATAATATTCGATGAAAAGATGGCAGTCCTTCAACGATATAGCAAGTTGCAGTCGATATTAGCGAGTATGGCGAAGTAGAAGGCAATGAAATGAGTCCACCAAAGTTTTCCAATAAATCCAGCCAATCTCCAGACAAATAATTTTATTAGAAGACGAACAACACAGAGACAATTCCCAAAGGTCTAAAACTTATAGCCCTCGGGCTAACGTTGCTTCACTTCATTGAATTAAGATGTTACCGGGCCAGTTGAATATTCTACGGACATAAAAACATCAGACACATATTTGTTTAGCTTCCGAAAACGTCAAAAATCTAGTGCTCCGACCGATGCGACCTGGTTTTGTTCCTTCAGCGGAGACATACAGTAATTTACGTCACGAGCGTACAAACCAATGAGTGAGATGCTAGCTCCAGCCCAGAAAATGAGGTGCGAAGGAGGAGCTAAGACGGTAAAGAATTCCGAACCTGGTAGCGGATTAATTTTGGAATGAAACTACCTCAGCGCGCGAAAAATTTAGCATAATAATAATAATAAAAAGAAAATGGCTTTTAAAAAACATTCGAAATGAGAACGCGTCTCAGAATTTTATAGATTGAGGAACTGATAAAAGCTACGAATGATCTTAAAGATTAAGATTTGGAATAAAATAATTATTAATATACGGATATTTACTTTTAAAAGGACTTTAAATAGGAATAGATATTATTAAGAATTAAGGAAATACTGACTATGACAGAAGTTAGATTAATTTTAAAATATTAATGCGAATAAAATGGAAGGATACGAAGGAAATAAATTTTTATATAACATATATATATATATATATATGGACATTTGTGTATCAACATTTGGACGGAATTTAGTTTCTCGGTCAGAGGATCATGATCGGTGAAAATATACCGAAATTTCCGAATTTGCTTTCCTCCAGAAGCCTAAAATAGGTAGCTCCTTATTTTTTAGTAATGAAAACTACGTAATAATAGATCTTTGAGATTAACGAAACCGTTTTTGAAGTAAATTAAAACTTCATTTCTTGTAAAAATTACAAAAATTTACGTTTTTAATAATTATGGGAAGCAAAAGTTCTCTTTCATTAAAAAAAAAGTATCAATCTCCAAAACCTTTTTTTAAATTTCTGAATGTTTTTCTCTTAATGTTTTTCAATGTTAAGGGAAATATTTCTGGAAGTGTGAATCACTATATGATTTTATTGACTTTTCGTAAACTTTTCTGCACATCAACTTTTTTTTTTTCATTTTTTATTCTCATAATGTTATTCACAGATTTATTTTTATACTTCAGTCAATAGAAAATAAAGAAAAGTTATAAAGAAGATGATTGTTCAGTAACTATGCTGTCGATTTTATATAAAGAAAAAGAAAAAAAAAACCTTGAATTTATTACGATTTTTAAAACAAAGGCAAATATTTAATTTAACTAGTTTGTACAAACGCAATATGTTATATTCAGAGAGCATACAATTAGTTATCATACAACTGGTATTACTACGTAAGGGAGGATGGTGGTACAGGCAGTAACATTTAATTTTACTCAATTTTAAAATTGTTAATTGCACTGTAAAAAAAGATAAATGTTTCTTCATCTACGAAAATATACAATAAACTCCTCCGAATCAACCATCATTCATACGTATAACCAACCTCAGAAACCAATGTATTTTCGAGATTGAAAGAAGCATTTATAAAAACAAAGTTTCTTTTGCTACATTTTCAGAAACGTTTCTGAGTAGTTTTATTGTGTATTAATCGGTTTCCAAACCGGAACATCGGTTTATTTAACATTTTCATTTGAATTTATACATCGAAGAGTAACAGAATATTATTAATTTTAATGTTAATGCTAATGCTGTTAATTTATCATGTTTGTGTGTAAAGCATATTGCTGAACATGAAAATGTTCACTTGAGAACTGCGATAGCATTCGAAAAATTGATATTCTGGATTCATAAAACTGGTTTATACTCTGTAAAGACGTTTCCGATGGTCAGTGCCCTGAAAACAAAGGATCAGGGTCCATAAGCCGTGTTTTTGGCCCATGAAATAAGACTAATATTCGATTTTGTTATACTGACTTAATTACTTCACTTTTTAATATTAGAATGTTTATCCTGTACGATTTAAACAATATTTTTTTTAATTTATATGATTTGCATAAGCTCAATGTTCGCATTATGCGTAGTTTTTCATGAAAAATACGCAATTTCTCCTAATTTTACCCCCATTTTGAATATATTTTTTAATATTTAACTAGGAGCGCACCTTTACAACACTTTTATTTTTACATATATTGTACATTTTGTTGCATTTTATAATATATGTAAAGAAGAAAGCACGATTGCACTCATATAAATAATTGAGGTAAAATCAGGAGAAATTGCGTACTTTTCATCAAAAACTACGAATAGCACGAACTTTGAGCTTGTGTAAGTCATATAAATACGAACAAAATGCAAAAACTATTGTTGAAATCGAATAGTATAAACCTTTTATTATCAAAAAGTGAAATAATTAAGCCAGTATAAAAAAATCGAGTTTTAGTTTATTTCATGGGACAAAAACACGGCATATGGACCTTGATCCTTTTCTTTTCTTAAATGATTCTCTAAATATTGAAAAGAGTTTATGAAGTTTCTAAAAATGCAGAACGCCTTTAGGAATCGTGAGTCTGTCGGAAGAAATCATTGTATATTTTCTTTGGTGGTTATATTATATTTTCCTAGATTAAAAAAAAACATCTGTTTTTGTTTACAGTGTTTTTTCTTAAAATCACTAAAGCAGCTCATGCGTAAATATGTATATTTGCAAATCAGAGATTCTGTCAAACTTTGTCTTTATTTAAAAAATATGTTTAACAAAGTACTGTCATGGCTAAACTGTAAATAACATCATAAAGAAACGAGGAAAGTATTTTTAACTAGGTGAATTATATCCAATGGTTGGAGTATCATACTTGAGATTTTTTCCAACAGAGCAAAAAATGCCTGGACCAGGACTCGAACATGGGTACTTTCGCTTGCCGTACCAACGTTCTTCATACTGAGCTATCCCAACGATATCCTGGCTAGCATTCAAAGCTGGTAGACGGGAGGTGCTGGGTTCAAACCCGTGTCGCGCTCGTCGACCTAACCGTTCGGAGTTTTCCGTGGTTTTCTTCGAACCATGCGTAAATACGGGTTAGGATCCCTTAGAAAGATCCCACGGAGGGCACTCTAAATAAATACAATGAAAAAATTAATTATGCCTTTTTATATTGCTAAAAATGTCTATGTTTCTTTTTCTTACATTTGTTTTTAACACTTTCCAACATTACTGTAAAAGTGTTTATGAATTGGATTTGTCTGTCCGTCTGGCAGTCTGGCCATTTAACCGTCTGGTGGTGCTCTAACTTGCGTAAATATACTAGGAATAACTTTTTATTTTTTATGTTAATGAGTTTTACTATAGAATGTTCACTATTCAAAATGTAGTAATTGTAGTTCATTTAGAGAGACACGCGAACGAATTTTGTTACATTATGGTCTATGGAGAAAAATCGTTTGCAGTGCATTCTATTTAAATTGCTAATGTAGATATCTCATTTCACTGTGTGAAAAAAATAAATTACTTAATCATAAACTGTTAGTATTGGAAAATGTTTCCTAATCTATTCCTGATGCATGTTTTTTCGTTCTTGTTTTATAATAAGTTTACTTTACGAAATAAATATTTGGATTCTCGATATCAGTGATCTTTTTTCCACCTCGCTTGTAAGGTTTTTCTCTGGAATCTTCGGCCATTCAATATCTTTTGTATGTCTAGAGGGCTATGCGGAATCCTTTACAAAATGTTTCAAAAGATCCAAAGAAGCAAGTATGTATCGAGATATAAGTCTATTATTACGGAGTCCACTAATGGTCAGTTTCTTCGGATTTTTTCCTTATTTCTTTTTGTTGCGTCCGGTAGAATCCTGGTGTATTTAATAATGGTGTGGATATCTCAGGACTTGAACACTAATGATCTCTCTCATCACATCTCAGTATTTTTTTTCCTTTTGCTATTTTTTTCCACTATCATCGAGTACGATAAGTTTATCTTCTCTTACCTAATGCAATGCACTGTTTGATCCATAAGTCACGTACAAGTGGGAAAAAAAAGTATATCGCTGATGATTTTTATTTTTAGAGGATGGAAAAAAAAAGACTTTTGAGTAATTTATGGGTTTTTTTTCTCGTTATATTTTCAATTTAGAAACATGTCTATCGAAATCAATTTAGAAACCAGTTATCGTAACTATTATTGGAATGTTATCATAAAAATGCCTTTAAGACCACGTTTACGTATAATTGCTGGAAAAATCGATCAATTTTGGATTTTTTTAATTTAATTTAATTTTTTTAAACAATAGAAAAGACATGGAAATTCTGTATTTTCACAAATGCTTATTAGTCTTTTAAAAATTGAATCATATATATATATATATATATATATATATATATATAAAATACATAAAAATGTCGTAGGTCTAATGAATCTCGGATTTGAAAACACGGCCGATCTGCTGTAGGTTCTAGCTTATTCAAAACATGTTCTGAAATCAGAAATGCTATAGATTAGTTGCTTTACATTAGTTAATATAAGGTCTTATGGAATAACCTAGAAAACACTGGAAACTTTTTTTTTTAATGACAAAATGATGAATACATGAAATTAATGCTTATTTTTTTTAATCTATTTTCTTGCCTTTGACTGGTGTAAAAATATTTAATATGGACAATTTTACCATATTATAGGTTCATTCCAAGTTCAAAAGTGCTTATTTTGCTGGCAAAAAGTTTTAAGTCAACTAGTTCCACTATGTCGCCAGAACCTACGCAGATTTGAAAAATCCTTGTTTCGACGAAGGCGCTTTTAAAGTTTTCGTAAACTCTTTGACTCATAACATTTTTACCATTTGTTCGTTTAACACAAATAGTATTTTAGGGAGATTTTTTTTGGTTGTCGAACACTAATTTGAAGTTGGATTTACAAAATTCAAACAGGGCAAAGAAGTAAAGCAATACACATTTAAAAAAAAGTATGTTAATTTACACTTATTCGGCTATCCTTGGGTCATATAAGAGTCTTTCCATGCCTCATTAATTTTGCTCGTCTTGTTGTTCTCGTCAAGCGATGAGAGCATTGTTACTACTTGCATTGTTAAGTAGATAATTTATAAGGATGGTTTTAGTATATTTTATATCATTCTGTTAGTTTTAGAATTATGTGGAAAAGTTCTATAATCAGATGAACCCGATTATCAAAGATTAGCCTTTATAAAAAAACTTCTACTGAATGGATTTTGTTAGTTAATTTGTTTGCATTGTTAGTTCGAAAATTTTTAGTGATGGTTTTAGTATATTGCATTTAGTATATTAGTTTTATCATTCTTTAGCAAACCTTAACTGTAAATTACCAAATAAAAGAGTTGGTCCTTAACAGCTAAAATTTTGACTGCACATTAGAAAATATAATAGCGCAATCACGTCATTTTTCAGTAATGTGGAAGGATATTCCAGGTAAATATACAGATTGCTTTCAAATACAAGGTCAAATTAAACGATATATTTCGTTTGATTCAAGGCTCATCTGTAGAAACCGACCAGCGCAGTGGGCGTAGCTTGCTAGTTATTTGATATTTTATTCCGAATTCAGAAAGTGAAAAATATTATTGAAAGCCTGAACTACTCTTGATATTCAGAATAATTTACAGAAAATTATACAATAAATAAATTATGAAATAACAACAGTTTATGTGGTTGCCAGGTTGGTAGATAACGAATCAGTAATTCGAACATCGGAATGTTTGATTTTTATGATTTGCTAAATGGAGTGTTATCTTGTTGGATGATTTCAAGATAAAGGAAGGTCTGATTTCCAGGCATTTACAGTTTTAAACTCTATTGTTACGTAACCCACCGGATATGTAGCTACACCCAGAAAAAGGAATTGATTAAAACAACAAAACCTGTTTTGTTGAGTACATTTTGGTTGTTTTAGTCAAATTTTTAGTTCAAGTAAAAAAATTGGTTTTGTTGCTTGGGCAAAAAAATATTGTTAACACTCGTACAAAATTTTAACAAAATTTCACCAATTTTACTTGAACTAACAAAATTTGTTTCTTTTAATTTTACAATACTTTTGTAATTCCAGCAAAATTTTTTTATTTTTGAAAAATTTAAATTCTTGTGTAGTAGTCATATCTTTCTTACGTAACTTGATTTATTTGACTTATATAGCTATATAATTACATGATTAACATAATTTTGGGGTAATTAAAACTTTTTTTCACTGGGACGGACAAAGGTAGTTTTAAAAATCCCCCTGTCCCATTTATTACCGTCTTCTATTTTTGCAAGAAAAAAGAATTGGATTCATGAAAATTTTCGATTTCCGGTTGTCCTGAACGCGATTTCGCTGTTTTTATCTCAAGAACTAATGCACGGAATTTAATAAAACCTTTTATTCAGTTACTTTCTGATATAAATTGTTGCTGATTACTTTTTACTTTAAATCGCGCAACAGGTGGCGCTGCTATGTTGCATTTTTCGTGATTTCTGCAATAGCTCTATCTCATTTTCAGCAGTCAAATACTCCTGTAATCTTTGAATAATAACAAGGAAATTTTTATCCTGCTTTTTACAGGCGTAATTCACTGCTGAAAATGAATAAAAAATTAACTATGTGTTGCCGTATGCTGTGCTTTGTACTGTCGTCTCATGTTTGCCGCAGAAATTTGCGTGCTCCTTATGACATTCCATCTTGTGCTGCGATTGCAGCCGTTCCGACATATATAAGAGTGATAAATGCCGAACTCAGATATCGTTCCTGGTAGCGCAGTGGTAAAGCGTCAGGCTGCTGTTCTGAGGACCCGGGATCGACTCCCGGCATGGGCAATTTTCATCCTCTCGGTTTGCGTTTGAAAAAAAGTCGGATAAAATTCACTTGTTATTGTTCAAGGTTTACAAGCGTAATTCACTGTTGAAAATGAATTAAAAATTAGTTAAAATTGCATATGTAGATTGGTTCATTTAACAAATGTTTTTGTAGTATAAACAAAACAAGTTCGTAATATAACATATTTTATTGATTAAACAAACAAAATATAGTTAGTTGAAAAAAGAAAATAGATTGTTAAAATAACACATAGCATATATCTATGTAACAAAAATAATTTTGTTAATTCAAGTAACATTGAACCATTTTACTTGAATTAACAAAACATTTTTTTGCTGATGATACAACATTTTTTTTTGGAATTGCAAAAAAAATCAACAATATTTTTTTTGTTGATTCAAACGAAATTTCCATTGACCCATATTTAAACAAAAAGTTTCGTTGGGGCAAACAAATTTTTGTTGATTCAACAAAACTTTTTTCTGTGTGTATAAAGAATGTTACTATCCAAAGGGAAATATTTCAAGTAAAATAAAAATATGTAATATAAAAACATATTCTAACTAATATAAGAATTCTGAACACCTACGGGGGAGGCTTGGTCTAGTTGTTCTTCATAATAAACGGGAACAGAGGTAACAGCATCGATACCATGACGCATTTGTTTATTTGGTTTTTCAAAGATTTCAAGCTTTTCAAAAAGTTATTTATTTATTTTAAAAATATTATAAAAATTTAGTAATACTTTGGACTTTTTCAAGAACAGTAATCCTTAATGAACTGCAATTTTACAGTTCATTCATTACCGGCCATATATAAAAATCTCTTACAAGAAAAAGGTAATGCAAAACAATGTATTTTACTGCGACAATTATGAAACAATTTATTGCTCCAAAATTGTACACAGTCAGAAACGCAACAGTTACATGTAATACAAGAATAGCTTTTATTAGTTTTTATACACCATATTAAAGGAGCGAGGGAAGAATAAGTGAAATAAAAAAGAGAAATGTTAATAAAAAGGAGTTAATTTTAGAAATTTTAGACATTATTCAGAAGGTTACAAAAACTGCAGCTTGGACTATGAAAGTGCAATTATGAACAATGAAAATGCTAAAAAAAGAAGTTCTTACGCATTAACAAATCACTTATACTTTTCCATAATATTAAGAAAAAAAATAATAGACAGGAATATTAAAATAGTGTTCATAAAAAATATTTTTATTTATTTTAAAATTTTCTTAAACTTGACCATGGAAAGTATTCTTTTCTCTCAGAATATTTATTCAAACTTAAGGAATGCATTGCACAACACATTTTATTTCATAAAATCTCTATTAAAGCACAATAATTTCATATAATGCTGTAATAACTTTCAGACTAATTATTATATATATATATATTTAGCACACATATTTTTTAATGTTTTTTGCTGGTTTATTTCGATGAAAAAGATCAATTTTTTAGATGAGGGGATCTAACGACATAAAAAATCAAATGTCATCTTGAATCTTCATGAAGTATCTTCATTGTCAAGAATTCAAAAATTTCTCTGTCTATTATTTTAGACTTATAGATCTTTGTCCTCTTTCAAAGATATAAGATCTCAGGGAACGTTACTTAGTTATGATATGACGAAGTTATGTGATATGTAGATTTTTTTCTCGATAAAATAAAATATATTATTTAATATTCTTTTACTACTGATGAATAGTATTTTACGCTACTTAAATGACATACATTGCGTAAAACAATGTGCTCCAAACCTACCTATCTTGATTAAATGTCAAGTTCTCATCTAGTATTAAATGCAATTATTTTCGTGCCATCACGAAATTTTTCTCCTTCTCTCTCTCTCTCTCTCGCTCCGCCAGGGCTTGCACTAAAACTGTAAGGCTGTAAAGCTTAACTAACCAGAATGATTATCCATTTGTCCAACAATAAATTTTCTTTCAACCTAGTATTCTGGATAACCGTCACTACAGAGGAATTGCGTGTCCACGTCGAGATGATATAAAATATTGGCAAAGTTTTGAAAACATTTGCAAGTTTGTTTTTTTATTGTATGTGGGAATCAACTGTGAAGACTTGGGATGCATCTCTCACTTTTTTTGGACTTTTGGCTGTCCAAATAACGACTTCTGCTAAGGGCCGTAGAAGACTATTTTTCAATCCTACCAAATGATATATAAAACATGGTAAACCAAATCCAATATATTTTCGAGATTTAAAGAAACATTTTGAAAAAAAAAAAATGTTTTGCTAAGAGGGATTTTTGGAAAAGTTTTCGAGTAGTTTTCATAGTCTATTAATTAGTTTTCCCAAACTGAAATATCGGTTTTTAGGATGCTATCAATTCTCAATTAAATATTTCCAGCTGCGATTGCATTGATTGAATCGAATATCGGTTTTTAGGATGCTATCAATTCTCAATTAAATATTTCCAGCTGCGATTGCATTGATTGAATTGAATATCGGTTTTTAGGATGCTATCAATTCTCAATTAAATATTTTCAGCTGCGATTGCATTGATTGAATTGAATATCGGTTTTTAGGATGCTATCAATTCTCAATTAAATATTTCCAGCTGCGATTGCATTGATTGAATTGAATATCGGTTTTTAGGATGCTATCAATTCTCAATTAAATATTTCCAGCTGCGATTGCATTGATTGAATTGAATTTATACATGCAAGATTAACAAAATAATATTAAAGTTAACGTTAATATTAATGCTGTTAGTTTATCTTGTTTGTCTCTAAAACATATGTGTTGAACATGACCATACTTACTTAAGAATTGATAACATCCGAAGAACCTATATACCGGGTTGAGAAAACTGATTATGAACATAATAAAAAAAA
The DNA here is from genome assembly GCA_963931845.1 of Maratus michaelseni. Lineage (NCBI taxonomy): Eukaryota > Metazoa > Arthropoda > Arachnida > Araneae > Salticidae > Maratus > Maratus michaelseni. Next base: position 281,594,299 of record OZ007594.1, on the reverse strand, counting down.
AGTACTCGGAAACGTATCCGAAAAAAAAGTGGCAGCAAAACAAAACTTCGTTTTTACAAATTCATCTTTAAATCTTGAAAATATATTGTTTTGTGAGGTTTCTCAGGATAAAGAACGCTTTTCAGAAATGTGGACGACTACGCAGAGGTTATTGTATATAATTTGTCTTTTTTCACAATGTAAGAACGCGTTTGATTCAACGCAGTGACATAATTTCTTTTAAAAACTCTTTCCAAATTTAAACATGAAAAATATATTTTCTTATTAAATTTTCTAAAAACACCGCACTGTTTCGCATAGCTTATGAAACTATTTTATCCTGCCCTAAATTTGTATAATTAAATGAAATTTGTTCATTCAATACTAGAAATAACTCTCAGTAGGTTAAAATTAATGTTTCAACACACCTTCTTTTTAATAATTTCTTTCTGGATTTATCCCGAAAGCCGAATATCCCTCTTTTACCGAGGATCATCAAAAGATTTCAAAGTTGAAATGGCATTCCGAATCTTACTGAAGCCCCTTAATGGTCAGTTTTGTCAAAAATCCCAGAATTCTCCGACTATTATTTCAGTCTTATAGTCTTTTGTTCTCTTTTAAAGATAGAAAATCCCTAGAAAGATTTAATGTTAATGGTCTAGCATGGTTATTGAAAGTAGAGACTTTTCGATCTTGCTTAAAGTAGGAAGATATTTGAGACTTAATATATTTTTGTTATTGATTAAATAACGTAAAATAGTATATTTTTTATACATTTTGTGCATATTTGTTTATTTGTATCTGGCTGGAAGGACATAAAATTTATACTTTAAATGCATACATATTTAAAATCAGGGGGAAAATTACATAGAAAAAAGCAAGTATTAATGTTTTACATACCAATGTTTTCAATTGGTGACATCGTATAAAAAGTTATTTAAAAATATAATTTCCCCACTCTCACTTAAAAAACAGAATTTACAACAGGAAAATAACCTAATTTTTTAAATTAAGAATTGTGTTTCGGAGTTAAAGCGTAAATGTGACGCTTTTTGCTACTTTGCATATCATTGCAAATGCATATTTAAGTATTGCGCGGCAGCGCAATTTATTTACAGTGTGACTCCTTAATGTTAATTTAACACAGTAAATACTATGGATCGCGTAATATTTTGACTTGTTCCTACCGTTTTATCCCTGTGCCACAAAATTTGTACTCTATGCAATTTCTATTAATATTATAAATTTGAATAGTGAAATTGTTTGGCTGACGTCAGTGTCAATACGGATGATAAAACGCGTTTGCATATAGATGGATTATAATCCAGGAAGTAACATAGGCTATGTTTTATTTACCTTCTTAAAATATTTTTCTTAATAATTTAAAATTTCAATATTTTGAATGAGAATCAATGGTAATTTTTCCTACAAAATTTAACCATCTTTCTTTATTGTTGCCAACAATGAAAAAAAAGCATAAATAATTTGTCCACAGTAATTAATTTCCAAATGAAAGATTTCCACTTGGAAAATGAAATTGAAATATATTCTGTTTCAGTATTAAAAAATGATGAATATGACGTCATACTCTAAATAAAACGGGCATTTTCAAATATTTGGTATAATACAGTAAAACCTCTATAACGGACACTCCCGACTAGCGGACACTTCTATTTAACGGACAGATTTTTGATCCCCAATACCTACATATTTGTATGTTTTTACCTCTGAAAAGCGGACACCTCCGAATAGCGGACAAATTCCGTGCTTCCGAGGTGTCCGTTATTCAGAGGTTTTACTGTAATGCCAGCAGAAAGTAGGTGAATATGTCGTTAAATTTGTAACAAAAAGACCATTTCTTATTTCAGCAGCAGTAATACATTTGTTATTAGTACAAGGAGTATCAATATGAGTGAATATAGAAAGCGAATGAATATGACGTCATATTTAAAAGAAAAAAAATAATAAAATTTACTGATACTGATTATTAAAAATGAATATCAGATACATACAGAAGATAATTTGCTGTCAAACAGGTTATAAGAGATTTCGCTTGGTAGAAAAGTGACGTCTTATTATATATTAATGGTATAGATGGTTATTATGAAATATATTGTATTGATTCAACACAATTTACTTTTACGTGTATAGCGAGTCCTGGGAGGAAACAAGGTAACCAAATTTAAGTCGGTGGGAAATGGTGTAACTACAACTTTAAAATGGATTTTTCTTATGTTTTCTCATATGGCAGCCATGTTCCAAGTTAAAATTAGCTAATACTTTCTAAACAAAATTAATTCTTCGGTTTATAGCTCCCCTTGGGCAAAATAGCGTAACCATTTCATATATTAAAATACGAACAAACCTTTTGTGTGCATGTGTGTGCGAATTTCATCTAAAAAACAGTTCTAACGATTTTGACTAAATTTTGTATCCTACCGTTTTGGGGTATGAGAAGACCATTGGGCAAGATCTCGTGTTCGAGAAAATTTGTTTAGTGGGTCATTTTCGGATCACTACGGGTAAATGCATTTCAATGGAAATGAAGGTTGAAACAGTTCTTGTTGAACAGTTGGCAGTAAACGAAGTCACAAAGTTTGGAACATTCCGGAAAATTTGGCGGCATTGGCAATATTTGACGGGAGAATCAACTTTCAAGATTACCAAGGCCAAAACACATGCTTTGCGCCAAATGAAAAATTATAGCCAAATTGGTGACTTTTTGCCAAATTTTGGCAACATTTGGCATTTTGAATTTTCTAGAATATTCCAATAGGAGCTGAGATACATGATTCAATTAATAAGAGCCCATAGAACGTTCCCGAATACAGCATTCAACCAATCAGGGCACATAGATCTTTCTCGCAATCAATACCACACCTATATAAGGAAGTGTTTCTATCGAAACATAAAGTCTATGAAGTTGGACAGTGAATCTAGATATCTGCAAAAGACTTAGAAGTCTACGAAAAGATTGAAGTTTGGCGAGTTGAACACAAAGCTAAATTTAATCGAGTGTACCTCGGTCTTCCCAGCAAGTTTATTTTTTAATTGTAAAATATTTTTTTTTCTTTCACTGTATACTATGTTTTGTAGTGAAAATAAAAATAGTTTTAACTATGCTACAAATTTAGATACTTCATTATAACATATTTTTATAAATATTATGATATTTGGTGTGGTTTTTAGTACTATTAGTACATTTTGGAAACAAGAAGGAAAATAATTCTGACAAGCTTCTATTCCTTTTACATTATTTAAAATTATTTTTTGATAAATCATTTCGCTAAGTGTTAAAACATTATTTTAAAATAAACTTTATAATTTTGTTTGTATTTTTACACCACTCAGTTTTTAATATCTCAGTGTTTACTAATTTAACATAATCAGAAAAAAATGTCTGATCCATTAATTTAAAAATGCATAAAAAAATCTAAAGAAAAAATATGATTAGTTATCTATGATCATACATAAATTCTTGAAAGGTACCCTAATTATTATTTTTTCCTAACACTTAAAATTACATTACAAAAACAAAAACAAAAACAAAAAAAAAAAAAAAAAAAAAAAAAAAAAGAAAAGAAAAGAAAAGAAAAGAAAAGAAAGAAAAAGAATGAAAGAAATGCTTATTACAAAGTCTTTTATTGAAATTGGGAGAATTAAGGACATAGTGGTGATTAATCGGAATTATGAATTTTAAGAATTAGTCCCCAAAGGAAAATTATTTTCTTTTAAAAATACTGAAAATAATTATCTGTAGTAAATGTTTTAATAATTAATTGAATTTTTAATTTTAGAGCATTTTCAAACTTTTATGAAAGATACAATGTAAAAATTTCGAAATTTCAAGCTTTTTATTTAATAAAAACTGAAAATATTTCAAGTGGTAGTTAACTTTTTACAAATAGCATTTCAACATCAATTAATCAGAATGAATACTAAAAATAATTATTAAAGGTTTCGTAATATTTAACATTAAATTAAATATATATATATATTAAAGTTAGGTAAATAATAATTAAACTAATTTTAACAAATTTATATTCATTATACTTTAATTGAAATTTAATTTTTAATTACACTGGTTTAGACGGTTTATATACTTTCGCTGAAATGTGTATTTTTTCATAGATTCTAGTGCACTGAGTACGGGAAAATTATTGTAAAAAATCTATCACGTCTAGTTTAAATAATATTTATTAAATACTTAAAAATAATAATAACATGAAATATAAAAAGAAAGCATTAGAAATGATTGATTTTACGCTTTTTTTTTTTAAATAATTTTCTTGAACTGTTTCTCTTAAAATCGACCAGCAGTAGTCCCCTAACATACTTTCGTCCCAAAAACCTACCTTTGTGTCTGTCTTCAAAAAGTTTAAGGTCTTGGTAAAAATGCTTGCCCTGCTCATCACTCACGGCGCCCAAGTTTTCAGGAAAAGAAATATTTTTTCATAATTTTCATCTTTATGATTTCCTAAGAATCCATGGACGACCGTTTTAAAGGAATCCCAAGCATTTTTTTCATTGGTAGATAAAAGTTTTTCAAAGTCCTTATCTTGCATCAGTTTAAGTATCTGTGGACCAATAAAAATTTCATCTTTTTATTTTGCGTTTGAAATACTTGGGAAAAATTTTGTGTAAATATTTAAAAGCAGTACTGTTTTTATCCAAGGCGTTGAAGAAATTTTTCATTAGGCCCAATTTAATGTGTAATGGTGGTAAAATTATATTTTGCGGTCCACTAAAGATGTACATTTCACATTCATTTTTCCTGGAGCAAATTCATTTCGGACAGGCCAATATTTTTTTATGTAGTGGTATTCTTTAGCTCGACTATCCTACAGGTACAAAAACATGAATATTTGGTATACCCGCCCTGTAAGCCCAGAACATACTAACAACTTTTAAATTGCCACATATTTTCCAATTGTGCTGTTCATATTGTATAATTTTCATTGAAAGAGACATTGTTTGATAGGTTTCTTTACTGTTTACGGCATGGCCAATTTGTAAAGATGGTTTTTTATTACCGTAATGAAGTAAAACAGCTTTCAAGCTATATTTAAAGGAATCGATAAATAAACGCAATTCATTTGGATCATCATTTTGATTCATCGCATTAAAAAGTCTGGGAATATAATGGCAAAAACAAAAATCATCCTTTTTTGTGAAATAACTGCTGAAAATTTGACTTCGATTTTGGTATAAGTTACTTTGGTATTTGGTGTCAATAAGTTCCACTGTTGTAGACGAAAGGCAAGAATCTCTGCCTTAGATCTAAAAGTTGCAAGTCTTGCACAAGGTCGTTCAATTCATTTTGGTTTATTAAATGTGGCATTTTATCACCTTCGATTACGAACTCGTCATCATTTTCATCCTCAATAAACAGATCGTCATTATCTTGGCAACTCGCACTTGACATACCTGGACATACGGTATATGACAGAGTTTCCGAATGTGATATCGGTTTTGAGACTGATGAAATGTCAGAATATTGAATTTTATGTTTATCTTTTGAATTAAAAATTGTAGTTTTTGTCAAACAAAAATAACAGTCATTTTCGTGATTTAAAGGTTCTTTACACAGCATTGGTGATCTAAATTGAAGATACTTTTTTCTCCTGAAGCTCAGCATATAAGAGTAAGCCTACAGCTTTCACAAAAATATGTTGGACCCACTTTTTATCTTGATTAATCACTGATAATCCAAAATAATGCAAATATGCAGTTTTAGAACATTCCGATATCGGTCTTCCTCTTTTTTCGAATATAAATTGTCCACAAACGTAACAAAAACGATCAGAATTTAATTTACACATTCTATTAGACATTTTATCAAAACCCAAACCACTTTAGTTCACAAAAACACAAGAAAACAGAACATTGAATCCAAGGTGACAATACGGTTAGGTTGAATGTGACGTGATAGATATATTATATAATTAAAAATGTGAATATTGAAAAATGTAAAATTTTAAAAATGTGACGTGATAGATTTTTTTTCAAATATCGCTTGTCATTAGTAAGAGGTAGTATAATAAGAAAATAGGGGTTTCATCAAAAGTATATAAAAATTGTTTAAATTTGTAAACCAGTGTTATCAGTACATTAAGTGTAAAAAACCTTTTTTTAATGAATATATATACTTTATATTCTTTTATTTTCATCTTTATCTATACAATTTTTAGAACACCGGCGTTTAATCATTCAGTAATTTGTTGCACTCATAAAACATAATTGGTCTATAATTTTAAAAGTATTAAAATGAGAGAAAAAAGCAACAGCTGAAGAACAAAATGATATAATTATAACTATCTAGAAATATGTAGCGTACCCAGTAAGGCCGCTAACTTGTAGCTTAGTCATTACTCAGTTTTTTTAAGTTAAAACCACTTTATTTAAGCTTAGCGGGCAGGGAGTGTGGTAGAGTCACTTGACGAATTTAGTCTACGCTATGCGGCAATTAACAATGATTAGTCACTAACTCAATTTTCACTGAAAATAACTAGAAGATTACTAACCGTTAAAATCTTCACTTACGTATATCACTGGCAGTCCAAGTCACTGTCGAATTTTAAACTCACGGGCTACTTTATCTGTAATGCAAAAGTTACTCGAAAAAATTTAGTACAATCTAAATTCCACCTATTTTAGCAACCCGTGGCTGCCAAAGGACTTTATTTCAAGCTATAAATTGAAGTTATCTTACCCAATCGGCAATTTTTCTACCAGCAAGAATTAATTCCTCATAACAAGTTTCAAAATCTCAACGTTGCTTCTTCGACACAGGACTTGATTACCGGAAAGGCAGTACTGGACCAAAAAATGCCGATGCAATCTTTCGCTTGAACTTTTATACTTTGCAGATCGACCAATGAAGCTAAATTTGCGTAAACATACAGCGGAAAACAGTAATCGCAAACTCCGGGGGCGATCATAAATTATCATAACATTTTACAGTAATTTTAATAATTATATTATAATTATGAAAAACAATAAGCTAAGCTGTGTGACGTTACAATCCCTATGGTCAGTGGTCTACAATGTCCAATTCTGATTTCTTGACCATTGGCTCTGGGGTGCTATACAGCATATGCCCCAGTCAGGTGGTAAACATAACACGGGACACCCAGGGTTTAGTTCCCAAGCAAATTTGATACCCATTTTATCCACCCTGAAGGGATGAAAGGATGATTAAACTATGCCTAGTACGAAGTTGAATTCTGGACCTGTAGCATGCTAGAGGGCGCGCTGACCACTAATCTACTGGGCTTCTTATGAAAATAATAAAGAAACTGTTTTTGAAAGAATCATTGAATCTTTCCCAGACCGAAGTCGAAACTCTGGACCTGCTGCGTGGTAGCAAATTGCGTTGACCACTAATCTACTGAGCTTCTTATGAAAATGATAAAGAAACTAATTTTAAAAGATTTATACTCACAATACTTTAGAAGAAATTAATTTCTTAATAATCACTACATGAGGTGTAATTTTTTTTACACTGCACTCTATATTTTCATTTCAAACTTTATCACACAATTTTTAGAATACCAGAGTTTAGCCATTCACCAATTAAATGTAAGTATAAAAAACATAATTGATCCATTAATATAAAAATATTCACGGGGGAAAGTATAATTAGCTATCTAAGAACGTACATAAATGTCTTGAAGGAGTATCTTTTTTTCTCCTTTTTCATAACACTTAAAATTTGCATTATAAAAAAAGTAAATAAATTGCACAAAAGTCTTTTATTGAAATTCTGAGAGTTAAAGACAAATTGGTGATTAATCTGAATTATGAATATTAAAAACTATCCCCAAAGGAAAATTAGTTTCCCGAAAAAGAGACTTTGGATCATTTTTAATGTCTATTTAATTTATAATTTATTAACAATAAACTGAAAACAAAATTAAATTATGATGAACAAGAACGAAAAACCTTCCATCAGGGATAGATTATGAAACACTTTCCAACATTAATAGGATTGTTTTAAGAAATATAATTTTCTCACACAATGAAGTCGTTCATAGTTCGTCCTGTAACCGAATTCTTTCATGGGTCTTTGTAAATGAAGATAAATTCTATGCACTCTTTAATCTGCAGAAAAAAGATTGTAGTGCACCTCAGTGACACATTTTAATTTCATTATGTTTGAAGTATTGTAACATCATTAAAATGCATCGGAAACCATTTTCCCCCATATACCATGATGTAATGGATTTCTTTTGTGTGTCTCTGTAAACGAGGTATAAATGCTACACACTTCATTTTTAATATCTAATACTATAGTAAACATCAATTACATATAAAAAGTTCATGGTATATTCGAGTATATTTACAAGAGTTAGAATACGGCCAGACACACCGAATTCTTAAACATTTTTAAACTGTGTTCGGAAGTGTTAAAAATAAGGAAACAATATTTTTAACAGGTTTAAAAACATAATGCTTTAGTTAAATTTTTAATTTTTAATTATATATCTACATTCGATGTAAAATGTTTTCTGTCTTTCTTTCTTTCTTTAACAAAAATAAAAATATATATACAGGATTTTAAAAAATTGTGTACATAATTTAAGTTATTATAACGTATTTCCTTATTAACATGCACTTCATCTCGAATTGTGAAATGGAACTACAATCAGTTTTTCCAAATCTGGAGGATTTTTGTTTTTCAGAAAAATTCCGAATTCGCACCAGAAAGTTTAATATTTATTTTTGCTTTATATAATGATAGATATTTGGACTACCGTGGTCTCTTATCAGCACTACTGCGCATGCGCGGTAGCGTATTACTGCTTATTTTAATGTTTATTACTGTTAATTATACTGTAAAATCAATTTTTTTTTTGAAACACCATGCAATTTATATTTTTATTTCAGTCTTTATCTACGCAATTTTGAGACCTCCAGCAACTAAATGTAAGTATAAAAACATGTCTGGTGCATTGATCCAAAAAAAAAAAAAAAAAAAAACGAAAGAATTTGCTATTTAAGTACATACATAAAAGGTTTTTACCCTCCTTTTTTAATAATACCTAAAATTTGAATACATAAAACACCTTTCACAGGGTATTTTATTAAAATTAGTAGAGTTAAAAATATGCTGGTGATTAATCTGAATTATGAATAACAAAAACTAGTTCCAGAAAAAATTCCTATCACCTAATCCGTCATTAAAATATCGAATTAAAATCATTTTAATAGTTTTTATCAAGGATACTATATTTTATAAAAAACAAATGGAAATAATTGAAAATGCGGTATTTATATAATTATAACTTTATACAACTTTAACAATAACTAGGGGTTAACAGTAAATTTAAAAAGATTTTGTTTACAATTTCGCAACATTTAACAATAAGATTAAAATGTTTCAATAAAACTATGAAAATAATAATAAAGCTATTTTAACAGGTTTATATTTCTGATAATTTAGTTGAAATTATAATTTTTAAACATATTTGTTAAAATATATTAGGTATAAAATATTGTTAAAAATATATGGACATTATAATATAAAAATATAAACATTCCAATATAAAATATCTTTAATAATTGTTAAAATATATTAAATATAAAATATCTTTAAAAAATAATTTATATTTTTATTTGAATCATTATGTATATATATATATATATATCCATGCAGTTTCTAGAAAACCAATATTCAGCCATTCACCAATTAAACGTAAACTAAAAAACATGACTGGTCCATTAATTTAAAAATATTCAATAAAAAGAACCTCAGAAAAAAAGGACATAATTAGCTAGCTAAGAACATACATAAAAGTCTTAAAAGGTACTTTTTTTTCATCATTTTTCATAACGCTAAAAATTTGCCACGTAAAAAATTCTCTCTCTTTCTTTGAAGTCTTTCATTGAAATTGGAAGAGTTAAAGGCATAGTGGTGATTAATCTGAATTATTAATATTAAAAATTAGCCCCCAAAGGAATATTAGTTTCTCGAAAAATACTTAAGGTAACTTTTATTGTCTGATCAATTTTATCATGATTTCACTATGTGCACTCAAAGTTTTAATCCTTAATTGAAACATTAATTTTCAAACATCTTAATATTTTTTTATAGAACATATGATACTTCGTAAAAAGTTTAAAATTCTAAGAACCTTTTAAAAAAAAAATCGTATAAAAGGAAAATAATTCTAGTGCGGTTTGTATATAGTTAATGATAAATTACACAGCTAATAATATATTTGAAAATATTTTATTAAAATAATCGTGCGAGTTAACAATGAATTTAAAATACTTTGTTAACACTAAGGAATCCAACCCTGGCTAACTGGGTTACAGAATATAGGTGAGACACTTTTTTTTAAATCCAAAACTCCAAACATTTAATACAGTTTTTTATATTGTGTGCTAACAGCACCAAAAAGCATTTTAATATGAAAAATATGAAGACGCAATTTCGTAACATTTAAAAATATGGTTAAAATATTTTAATAAAATTATCAAAATAATAATAAAACTATTTTAACTAGTTTATATTTATAATTTAGTTGAAATTATATTTTTTAATAATCTCTGCATTACGGTTAAAATATCTTTAAAAAATAATTTTCATTTTTATTTGAAACATTATCCATACAGTTTCTAGAAAACCAGTATTCAGCCAGTCACCAATTAAACGTATGTAAAAAACATGACTAGTTCATTAATTTAGAAATATCCAATAAAAATACTCCAAAGGAAAAAAAAAGAAGACATAATTAGCTATGTAAGAACATACATAAAATTCTTGAAAGGTACCCCTTGTTACTTAAATTTAGTTACCTTGAAAGGTACCTAAATCTGTCACATAAAAAATTATCTATCTCAAAGTCTTTCATTGAAATTGGATAAGTTAAAGACATAGTGGTGATTAATTTGAATTATTAATATTAAAAATTAGCCCCCAAATGAAAATTAGTTTCGCAAAAAATACTTAAGGTAATATTTATTGTCTGATCAATTTTATCCCGATTTCACTCATATTTTCAAATAGATTATGCGCGTTAGAGGTTTTAATCCTTAATTGAAGCATTAATTTTAAACTATTGTAATATTTTTTATAAAAAATGTGATAATTCGTAAAATGTTTAAAATTCTATGCACCTTTTTAAAAAAAAATTCTAAAAAATGAAAATAAGTGTAGTGCGATTTATATAATGTTAATAATAAATTACACAGCTAGTAATATATATATATATATATTTAATTTAAATAATCGTGCGAGTTAACAATAAATTTAAAATACTTTATTAATATTAGAGGATCCAACCCTGGCTAACCGGGTTTCAGAATTTAAATGAAAAGCTTTTTTTTTTAATCGAAAGCGCCAAAAATTTAACATTGTTTTTCAGATTGTCCACTAACAACAACAAAAAGCAGTTTTATATGAAAAATATCAATTATGTAATCAAATATATTTTTTAAAATTTATTAAAAGCGATATTTTTGGAGTAGCCGCATGCCAGGAGTTAATAGCCAAAAAATCGGCAAAGATTTCATAAAGTACAGCAGCCTTTTTTATTCTTATAATTTCTGTGATGAAACCTTTTCGCAACTGAGTATAAATATAGTATTATTAATTAATAATGAATTATTTATTTTCCAATTTGACTTCAGATCAAGAATTTATATGTCTATATTTAACAATTGTAGTCTATAAATATAGTCTAATAGTCTATTCTATACTCTCTCTCTATATATCTATAGTCTATATGCATTATTTCGAATCTTAGACATCGAAACATATCATAACATATGGGGATTACGTACTGAAGAGGTTAAGAGAGTAGTTCGATTGCATGTCTGTTAAATTCGTGTTTTATTCTTATTATTTTATTTTTTATTTCGTTATGGGATATTATCCGGAAATAAATTCTGAACTATTTATATAGTTTAAATTGCTAATGGGTTAATCTTTCGTAGTCAAGCTGCACGCAATATAATTTTTTTTTTAATCATGCTTGGAATAATTTCAAAACCAATTGAGATCAATTGAAATACAGTTTCAAACAAATTGTATTTTGAAGAACATTTTCTTTCTATTCGACGTAATAGGGATATGCAGAAAACTGAATAATTAGGAGAATCAACAAGAAATGCTTATCTTGGAATTAAAGAATGACACTGACTTTACACGACAGCTACGTTACTGAAACCGGCAACAAAAAACTTGGTTAGTTTTCCAACATTTTTGGCACCAGTTTCACTTGTCTATGTTATATATAGCGAATATGAATAAATTTTGCAGTCAGGGAAATACTTTTTGTGGCACTTTTATATATATTACTAATGGCACTGTTTAAAAATAATTACCAATCACATTCGATATATTGAATAGGTATTTTTTCATAGTTCTGCTCTCAAGCTGCTTAATGTTCATTTTCATTTCAGTCAAAATTGTTTCCCTTAAGAATATTTCTAATGGAACTCCAAACTTTATCAAAGTATTGTACAAAGTAATCTAAAAAATAACTATAGCATTCGTATTAAAAACAGACAGAATATTTTATCATATATATCTTAATTTTTATGCAAAGGACATTTTATGTGAGCAAGTAATATATTATAATGATATATTCAGGTCTTACAATGATATGCACAACAATACATTTTAACAACAGGAATTTTAAATTTATTGCATTGTAAAAATGCTGTAATACAAATTAAGAAGGTTTTAAATGGATGAAAGATATGTAATTAAAAAAATTAAACAGTGCTCGATATAATCTTAATTTTGCACAGCAATAAAATGTCTTATGAAAAATTAGTATGAAAAAGTGAACATTGTCATTTTTCGAAAAATATATTTATTCGGATTTCCTGAATTAAAGTTCTAGGTGTTAGATTATAATAAAAGATTGAGTTATTTGGTAAGGCATATTATCTTGCCGTATTTTCTCAGTTACTAGTAACTTATTACTATTTTTCTACTGATCTCTGAAGTAAAATCGCAATTAACTGAATTTTTAACAACTAAAGGAAAAACCAAAATTAAAGTAGAACAATTAATATTCGAAATTGAATTTTTTTTAAATTTCTTTTCTTTCTTTCTTTCATTTAATTTAAACTAATAAGCACGTGCTCAATGACAAATAATAAAATGTAAAGTTTTATTCATTATTAAATTCAATTATTATTTTATCATTTAACTGTAAAATAGAAATTATAATGACTTATATTTGAAAGGTAAGAATAATAATAATAGTTGAATTAAGAATAAAATTAGCTCAAAGTATTCTGATTTTTAAGAGCTTCTAAAATAAATTTATTCTGTTTTTCTAAATAACGTCTTCGTATTTTGTGTAAAATATATGTTTAGTTTTAAGTACATATTAAAAATAGAAAAATACAGTAAGATAAAATAATAATAAAAGAACACTGACATTATTCATATATTTATGAACCTGTGTGAGTTTGTGCTTTTTTCTGCCGCTTAATATCATAACCATGCTTTAGCTATCATATATTGTGTCTAATTTCAAACCATTTATTTTCATTTTCCATCATTGCTCGTACTTTATTTACAACTATTTTTCGTGTTTATCCAGTCCTAGAGTGTTTGTGGGTTCTACTTTTCTGTTCCATTTTTCTTTTTTCTTTCGTCTCCAATATGCTTAGTTTAATTAATTTATCACAGTACAATTTTTCCTTCCCTTTTTTGTTTATTTTCTATGCCAGTTTTCTTGGATAGAGTTGTCCTTCTCTACTTTTAGAATCAATAAGTTTACCTGCGCGTTGACGTATTTTGTGTTATATATATGTATTTACTTTTTGTATATTTAAGATGCTATGAATTATATAAAATAAAAATTATTTCAACATAGTGGGAAAAAAAGAAGTCAATTTGTAAATCAAAATTTTTAAGAACTCTGGCTGAGAATAAGCTTTTCGTTTGTTTAATCAGATGTGCATTTTAATACTTTACTGCATCTCGCTTGAATGTAATTATACCAGGAGCGCAATAAATTCCTCAAATCTATCAAAATTCATTAAAAATGAACAAATGATGCTAAAAAATTTCGGTTTGCTCAAATGATATTAGTGGGAGACTGGGTTTTTTTAATAACAAAAAAGGTGTGGTTCAAAAATTTATCGCTAGGTGGCACTGGCATGCATATTATGAAGCAAATGTATGCAAATTAGGCTTATAGTAAAACACCCATTTCTGCGAAGTGTATGGCAAGCTTCAGGATCCTAGCACATGAAACGGGGCTTTTTCTGCTATCAGTCCTTTTGCCATGCGGAATTTTTGGAATGCGCCTGTTGCTGATTCCCCGTTCTTGTGAAATATCTTAACCAACAACGCTTGATCCGGTAATGATAGGTTACTGCTGACATCAAATGAAGAATCTATTTACATCGAGGTGTTTTATTGACAGCCTGATTTGCATAAATATACTTTTTATTATGATTGCGAGTGCCGTCTATCGGTACTTTTTTGAGCTACAACTGTTTTCTCGTACTAAAAACAATCCTTTTATTTTCTAATCTCATTCGCGCAAACTGCATTTTTTTAGCATCATTTGTTCCTTTTTAAAGAATTTTTAAAGTTTTAATTAATTTATGGCGCACCCGGTATACCAATAGATATAATATCGTAGATATAGATAGTTTTCAGGATTTAAACGTCGTTTCTCTTCTAATTATCAAAATTAGCTGTTAACCAATTTGAAACCTATATTGTTAACCAATTTGAAACCTATATTGTTAACTAATTTGTCAACCTATAACTGTTGAAATAAACGTTTATTTATTTATTTATTTTTTACCAGCAATAATGTAAATTGTTTTCTATACCCATTTATATTTATCATACTCCGTTTTCCGTGTCCATTTTGAACAACAGTATAAGATTATGCAGAAGTGTAAAGGACTAATTTTCCACTGCAGTAAGATTACAAGTTTTGTTTACAAAATACTCCCTTTTTATTTCAGATATTTTGTATAATAATATGTATTCCATTTGTAAACTGAAAAAGAACAATCATGATTGATTTCGATGTACAGAAAAAAAGAAGTTGGAAATTGTACGTCAAACGTGACAAATGGGATGTGTTTGTGCTATAACCTTTTAACGATTTTTTAAAGTTTTAATTAATTTATGGTGGCACATCCAGACACTGGATATAATATCGTAGACAGAGATAGTATTCAGGGTTTAAACGTTGTTTCTCTTCTAATTATCGAAATTAGCTGTTAACCAATTTGAAACCTATATTGTTAACCAATTTGAAACCTATATTGTTAACTAATTTGTCAACCTATAACTGTTGAAATAAACGTTTATTTATTTTTTTATTTTTTACCAGCAATAATGTAAATTGTTTTCTATACCCATTTATATTTATCATACTCCGTTTTCCGTGTCCATTTTGAACAACAGTATAAGATTATGCAGAAGTGTAAAGGACTAATTTTCCACTGCAGTAAGATTACAAGTTTTGTTTACAAAATACTCCCTTTTTATTTCAGATATTTTGTATAATAATATGTATTCCATTTGTAAACTGAAAAAGAACAATCATGATTGATTTCGATGTACAGAAAAAAAGAAGTTGGAAATTGTACGTCAAACGTGACAAATGGGATGTGTTTGTGCTATAACCTTTTAACGATTTTTTAAAGTTTTAATTAATTTATGGTGGCACATCCAGACACTGGATATAATATCGTAGACAGAGATAGTATTCAGGGTTTAAACGTTGTTTCTCTTCTAATTATCAAAATTAGCTGTTAACCAATTTGAAACCTATATTGTTAACCAATTTGAAACCTATATTGTTAACTAATTTGTCAACCTATAACTGTTGAAATAAACGTTTATTTATTTTTTTATTTTTTACCAGCAATAATGTAAATTGTTTTCTATACCCATTTATATTTATCATACTCCGTTTTCCGTGTCCATTTTGAACAACAGTATAAGATTATGCAGAAGTGTAAAGGACTAATTTTCCACTGCAGTAAGATTACAAGTTTTGTTTACAAAATACTCCCTTTTTATTTCAGATATTTTGTATAATAATATGTATTCCATTTGTAAACTGAAAAAGAACAATCATGATTGATTTCGATGTACAGAAAAAAAGAAGTTGGAAATTGTACGTCAAACGTGACAAATGGGATGTGTTTGTGCTATAACCTTTTAACGATTTTTTAAAGTTTTAATTAATTTATGGTGGCACATCCAGACACTGGATATAATATCGTAGACAGAGATAGTATTCAGGGTTTAAACGTTGTTTCTCTTCTAATTATCGAAATTAGCTGTTAACCAATTTGAAACCTATATTGTTAACCAATTTGAAACCTATATTGTTAACTAATTTGTCAACCTATAACTGTTGAAATAAACGTTTATTTATTTTTTTATTTTTTACCAGCAATAATGTAAATTGTTTTCTATACCCATTTATATTTATCATACTCCGTTTTCCGTGTCCATTTTGAACAACAGTATAAGATTATGCAGAAGTGTAAAGGACTAATTTTCCACTGCAGTAAGATTACAAGTTTTGTTTACAAAATACTCCCTTTTTATTTCAGATATTTTGTATAATAATATGTATTCCATTTGTAAACTGAAAAAGAACAATCATGATTGATTTCGATGTACAGAAAAAAAGAAGTTGGAAATTGTACGTCAAACGTGACAAATGGGATGTGTTTGTGCTATAACCTTTTAACGATTTTTTAAAGTTTTAATTAATTTATGGTGGCACATCCAGACACTGGATATAATATCGTAGACAGAGATAGTATTCAGGGTTTAAACGTTGTTTCTCTTCTAATTATCGAAATTAGCTGTTAAACAATTTACCTCTGATAACTGTTCAAATAAACGTTTAATACTTTTTTTTTTTTTTTTTTTTTTTTTTTAGTTATAACATAAATTGTTTTCAATACCCATTCCAATTTATCACATTCCGTTTTTCGTGTCCATTTTGAACAACAGTAAGATTTCGCAGAATTGTAAGGGACTCATTTCCCACTGTAGTAAGATTACAAGTTTTGTCTACAAAATACTCCTTTTTTTATTTCAGATATTGTGTATAATATGTATTCCATTTATGTAAACTGAAAAAGAAGAATCATGATTGTTTTCAATCTACAGAAAAAAGCAAGTTGGAAATTGTACGTCAAACGTGACAAATGAGGTGCGTTCGTACTATAACTATTTTCAGTGAAATGAATTATATCGCCTGTTTTTATGATATAATTAATT
Organism: Maratus michaelseni; assembly: GCA_963931845.1. Classification (NCBI taxonomy): domain Eukaryota; kingdom Metazoa; phylum Arthropoda; class Arachnida; order Araneae; family Salticidae; genus Maratus; species Maratus michaelseni. Next base: position 281,577,075 of record OZ007594.1, on the reverse strand, counting down.
TCCGTAATAAAATAAGTACATTTTCAGTTGGCAACAATTTTATCTTTTATTGACATTTACTGAGAATTCCAATGGAAAACTTAAACCTTGCTTTGAAATCCATATTTAGACAATTTTTCCATTTAACATGTATTTCTCCGGAAACATCTACCCAAAAAACTGTCTGTAGATTATAGGATTGCTATAATTAAACAATTTTAGTATACAAATTCGGTTATTAAGTTCAGTAATACGGAAATAATATGACTCCATCTTAAATAGGACGTAATCACCGTGGTAACCTAGAATCTTTACCTATCATGGGATACCACTGAATTAATTACGTATGATAGGATTTATAGCATGAAAAATGTGACTATAACTTGGTCATAGAGGTTATAAAATAGCATATACGTCATATATGACTATAATGTCATACATGTCAGATAACTTGGTGATACATCTCTGTCGCTTGACGATTAATCCTCGGAAGCTGCTATAACAAGGAAGTACCGAATTTAAAAAAATTCAAATTACTTAATAAATATTTTTAATAATATCTTTTTAAGTTTTGATCAGATTTTTATAAAATTTGAAATGACTCGACAGAATTCTGCAACGATTATATATATTAAATTTCAAACTATTCGGTTGGATAGTTTTTGCGCTGTTATATGCGGACATATGGACAGACGGACGGCGACTATATGTGCTACGTATTTATGTAACTACGAACGCATCTAAGAACCATGGGATGTGTGATAAGAAGATCCCAATCAAGGAAAGTAACCGTACTTGATGTGATTATGTGTAGTGTATTAGGATTATGGAAGATTCATCATTCCTTTCATTTGTTAATAAATATAAAAGTAAAAATGTATTTTTTAAGAAACACTATTTCTCATAAGCATTCAGTGTTTATCTAGAAAATCACGCCTAAATCCATCACTGCATTTCGTGATTTTTACAAAAAAGAAAAAAAATCTATTACAATACGTGAATTTGGCGTGAGAACTGAGCCCGATTATAGAAAATTCCTCACTTTATTTACGCATAGGAAAAAGCACAAAATGGTATTAATCTAATGAATTTATTAAAAATATATATAATTTTTTCTCTGTTTGTTTTTTTAAGATATTGCTAACAGGAAAGAAAAACAAATATTCTATTTCTAAATTGATTTATTTACGACTTATCACAATTTAATTCATATGCAAATGTTAATTGATTAAAACGTATTTAAAAAAAAATAAATTACACTTTTTTTTTCATTTATATTTTCTCTTTTTAATTTTTAAAATGTCTCTTTGTTGGACTTTCACAGCCAGTTGGTTTTTGGCAAGCGTGGCTCGGCGAATAATTAAATCCATTGTTGTTTTAACTCGTATACCATTCCTTTATAATAAAAAGCTATGCGTTGCTGACGACTGGGATTTTTGCTAATCGTTGCCACAGATTAATCTCGGAAAATGAAACATTTGAAGTTACTAAAAAAGTTAATAGCTCGAAAAGTATTTGTCAGAAAATTGTTAGACAAACTGCGTTAGAAAGGTAAAAAATTGTATTTTTCTTGATATAAATTTCAAATCTAATGATTATGCCATTTTTCAAATATTGAATTCCAAAAATTATCAAATTTCACAATGGAGTACCATAGGGAAACCTTCACGCGTAAAAAGATAATGATAACATCAATGTGTTCAGACTGGCTATAGCAGGAGTCACAAATTATATTAGCAAATTGAATTATATGATGTCACGAGTGCATGATTTTTATTTAATTTCATATAAAAATGATTTTTGGTATTATTAGTAGGCAATCAATATATATATATATATTAAATGTAAAAAATCTGTTAGAGTTTTCAATTAAAAGAATGTCTTTCATGTATATTTGTAACCCGGGAAGCCCGGGTCGGATCCCCTAGTTGTAACTATAAAGACTGTTTGCAGATTTTTCACCTTTGGCAAAATATAGGAAAAATGCCTTAAAATTCAGTTATTAATTTATAATTAAAATCTTAGAAATCTTAAAATATTTTATTGTCATGGGAAACACATTTGTGCACATAATTATAATGATTCTAGCATATCAGAAAGTGAGCAAAAGTGAGAAGAAAATTTTTCATGCATATTTTCTAGGAAATTTTTCAGTGTTTCTTATATACAAGCAATTTTTTCAATATTTATACATTTTATTTAATATAAACAAGGATTTATCTATTTTTATTCACAAACTCAAGTAAATTGCATATAAAAACAACAACAATAATATATATGAATAAAATGCTTATATACATATAAACAAGCATAAAAATTCATTAGGTCTGTTTTCATATCTGATTATACCATTTGGCAACAAATCTCATTTTCTGAAGCGCGAATTGCACCAATCTCTCATAAAATAAGCCAAGGTCGCTATACTTGAAAAGCACCCAATTTTTCTTATTTACATATTAAAACCAAGTTACATAAAAGACTTAAATAAAAGAGTGCATGAAGCGGGCGGTTACATGTGTTATGCGGATTAAAAGTTTTTGTAGGCAAATATGCATAGTTGCTTTTTGCACACCAGGATTTTCTTAGAGAAAATGTTGTTCTTTTAAATCACAGAATGCTCCGATTAAAGAGATCAAATTTTTCTGTACTAAAATACTGGTATCCAAAAAGCCGGAGACTTGGCAGCTCTGAAGTATGTAAGATGGGCATATGCAAGCATATAAGTAATAAAAATTTATAAGGTAATAAAGCATTAAGTACGGAATATTTAGCCATGAAGTTAATTCAAAAATAAAATAATAAATATTTAATAATATAACCCCCCTTTGTCTGGCCATCTGACTTGCCGCCTGTTTGTCCGTACTCTAGTTCGCGCAAATTATACCCTGATTTCCATGTAATTGAGTTTTATCATGGCATGTTCGGTAATAATTCGATTGCAGCAGCACTCAAAATAATACCTTTACATTAAGGTATATGTTTAAAAATTGTTTGCAGTGTATTTTAATGATGTTACACACTTTCAAACATATTAAAATTAATATACATAACTGAAGTACGTTACAAGAGGCTCACTATACAATAGGGTGTGTATAACATTTATCTTTGATTTACAGGAACACACACAAGAATTCAATTACAGTACAATCTATGAGCAATAATTGCTGGAAGTGCGTTTTCAATTGTGGTATGCGTTTTTAATCTTAACTAATTTTTTAATATTACTTGTTGTGTATAAATTCTATAGATTATATACAGGTCTGCACAAAATAATTCGAGTGCATTTCCGCTTATTGACGGAAATTGCTGAAGGGGAATATTCAACTGTGTTAAGCGTCTAATAATTGAACTAAATTTTTGCGTACTACGAACCATATATATACAGATCATATACAAGGCTGTACAAAAGAATTCGGGTAGTTTTCCGACTGTACAAGTACTTGCTGAAATTGGATTTTCAGATGCGTTATGCATTTGTCTACTTAGACATCACCTTTCACCTTTTAGAACTGTGGAATTTTGTTACAGTATCGTGAATGTGCAGTAAAGTGTTTCATAATTTGTGCTTGGCGCATGATTTCTCTTTCTTGTTTAATATTATTTTATGTTTATTCCTTCAAACATTACATATCTACTGAGTCCTCAATCAATCATTTCCTCAGACTTAAAAAATCGGCAGCTTTTAGAAGAAACAGCTTCCGCTTCTTCGCATTGAAAAGAAAGGATGGTCATAATGTATTTATTAATATAGTGTTACATACAGGAAGAGAAGCTGCCTCTGTTCGTTCATTTTTTCCTTTTCCTTCATTCCATTTTAATGCAAACATCAAAATAAATGAAGTCGGAAAACAAGCTTGAAAAGACGGAGGAAATTTGTTTTGTTATAAATTTCGATATTCGATTTGCAAAATGGAATGTTCCCTTTTATTATTTTTTTCCCTTCATTTTCTGTCTTTATAATTCAAAAATGGAAATCTACTTTTCTTTGGCTGTTTCAAATTCCGTTTACTTTCTACGTGGGTGTTGCAGGAAGTAGAGGAAATGTGTTACATGAAGCGAGGATTAGGAAAAAGAAAATATGGCATCAGATGGAGACATTTCATTCTAATGGATTCTTTGATTATTTCTTATATTTACTTTGAGGAACCTCGACTATACAAGAAGATAATTGGATGCAAAATATTATGATCAGTGGTAAATACTTTTTGATTCGGATATTAAATAACATTCTAAAATTGGTGTTGATGTAAAAAAAACAAATGCGGCCAATTATGTGTCAATATTTATTTCTCTTTTCATTACAAGGTTATTATTAAAAACATCCCTTTTCGAAGTAAATAAATATATATTGAAGCTAAATTTTTCCTCATTTGTTTTATATTTATTTTATTGCATTATAAAATATAAAATGTGTAATAAAATGTGTTTTAAAATATTATTTTGGGTTGTCCGGAAAGTTCGTGCCTTTGGGTAAATGAATTCGTACCGGAAAATTCTGTCCGTTAATTATTAGACATTAGATATCGGAATGAATGTCTCTTATTATACTTAACTTTTCTTGTCTTTTGTCTTTGTATATATATATATATATATATATATAGCCTAATCTTTTTAATGTTATTATTTTTCTAACTTGTAAACTAAATGTATGGTGTCTGAAAGGCGTCTTTTTTTTCTTTTTTGAGATGGTTTCGACCCTCTGTAGGTTTCGTCTGTCATTTTTTTCTATCTAGTGGAAATTTCTTATTTTTTATTTGCTTATTTACTATTTTTGTTATACTTCTATTTCATTTTATATTCTTAAATATTTTTATTTATTTTTTAACTTTTTAAATGTTTACGGCTTCTTTTTGCCTCACAAGTCAAATTACCTTTATCCCGAAAGTTCAGTTGGTTTTCCAACTTGGTATTCCAAGCTGCTAACTACAACAGTGCCATGATTTATCAAAGAATTTATTGGCAAGGGGGTTGATTCTCTTGTTAAGAGTGGTAGTATTGAGGTCTCTGCGAATGGTACTATTACGTAGATAACGTGCGGCATTCCTGAAAGTGCGTAGGTTTCTATTGTGTAGCTGACTGAGGTTTGTCATGGAAGATTTTCAAATCAAGGCCCAGGCCGGACAAGCGTAAGTGATTATGGGTAAGATGCATGAATTATAGAGGAGAAGTTTGTTGTGGATAGCCAGGGTTTTGCTATTAAGAATAGGTTTGAGTGCAATCGTTACTCCGGCGACTTTCCCCCTGATGTTGAGGATGTGTTTTTGGAATGAAAGTCTTGAGTCAAGGGTCACCCCCAGGTACTTTGCTTCGTTAGTCCAAGGAATTGTGGTATTTTTAATTGTTATTCTGTTAGGATAGGTAAATTTTCTAGAGAAATAGACAGCAGCAGTCATGTTTTCGTTAATTTTAACTGCTAACTACATTGTACAATTGTTCCATTGTCTAATAATTAAATGATAGACTATTCCGGTACGAATTGATTTTCCCAACCGGCACAAACTTTCCGTACAAACCAATAAATTTCTTTTTAAGGCTTTTTTGATTAAATTTATTTTTATTTTCTTGGTGGAGTAGCCTCCTGTTACTTTTCGAAAAATTCTAAACCTTGCTTATTTTATGTGAAAATACAATACAAAATTATGTATTAGGTGATGTTTGTTCCATAAAATCCTACATATATACTATGATCTCAATCAATAATTTCATTACTCTTAAAAAATGCAACAAAAACCGCTTCTGTTCTTTCACATTTAAGCACTGGGGTAAAATCTACCCCAGCTCACAACTACCACTTAAAAATGTGTGAAAATCGTTCGTGATCATTCTGAGCTTTATAGTATCTTTCAAGCTGAAAGATATCAAGATGTGGACAAAAAGAATTTACCTCCGGTTGTGGATTTTTATTCTTTTGTTATAAAAATGTCACGTGGGAGGAGGAAAATGTTATTGCAAATGTTTATGGAATGCAAATAATAATATAATTGTTCTTTTATACGTTAACAACTCTTGCACATACAGTTTCTATATATTTTATATATATATATATATTTTGTATTTTCATGGCTGAATTCGGATTGTAAAAGCTTTGTATGTAATGATATGCAGAAAAAAATCTTAGTGCTAGATTTTGTCTTTTTTTTTCTTTTTTTGCTATAAATATAAAAGAACTTCTTATTTTTATTTAAATTATGTTCTTTATTGATTTACAGTTTATTTCAAAATATAATTTTTTGTTTATAATCAAACAGGGGGGAAATTGACACAAGAAAATCCATTGGGGTAAAATGTATCCCGAGCGTGTAGTAACGCAATGGAAAGTGGCGCGTATGCTGACACGCGGTTAAAAGAAAATGAGAACATGATGTATTAATTAATATTGCGTAACATGCAGGAAGGAATGCTACTAGTTCGTTAATTTTCCATTTTTCTTCATACCATTTTAATGCAAACATAAAAATAAATGAAGTCAGAAAACAAGCTTGTAAAGACGGAAGAATTCGTTTTGTCATAAATTTCGATATTTGATTTGCAAAATGGAATGTTTCATTTTTTTTTTTAATCTTTTTTCTACATTCTACATCTTTTTTTCTACAGATTCTTTTATGATTCAAAAATGGAAATCTACTTTCTTTGTCTGTTTCAAATTCTGCATAACTTCTCTGTGGGGTTGCAGGAAATGCCATATTCTCAAATGTGTTACACGAAACGAGGATTAAGAATATATATATCATATATTCTAATACGAGCAAATCTTGTGGGTGGTTATATATATATATATATATATATATATATATATATATATATATATGTGCAAAAATTATCTTAAAAACGGCTCTAACGATTTTGACGAAATTTCGTATCCTACCGTTTTGGGACACCAGAAAACCATTGGGCTAGGTCACATGTTCGAGAAAATTCAATTAGTGGGTCATTTTGGGTCATTTTGGGTCATGGTCTAGCTAATTGTATCTAAAAAACGGTTCATACGATTTTGACGAAATTCTGTATCCGATCATTTTCGGGCACGAGAAGTCTATTGGGCTGGGTCACATGTTCGAGAACTTTCGATTAGTGGGTCATTTTTGGGTCAACGCGGGTCAAATTAATTTTATCTAAAAAACGGCTCTAACGATTTTGATTAAATTTTGTGTCCTACGAGTTTCGAGCATGATAAAAGCATTGGGCTAGGTCGCATGTCCGAGAAAATTCGATTAGTGGGTCATTTCTGGGTCATTGTGGGTCAAGATCTAAAAAGCGACTCAATTTACACTAAATTTTGTATCCAATGGTTTTCGGGCACGAGAAGACTGTTGGGCTAGGTCACATGTTCGAGAAAATTCATTTAGTGGGTCATTTTGGGTCATTTTGGGTCATGGTCAAGCTAATTGTATCTAAAAAAACTGTTCAAACGATTTTGACGAAATTTTGTATCCGACTATTTTCGGGCACGAGAAGACTATTGGGCTGAGTCACATGTTCGAGAACTTTCGATTAGTGGGTCATTTTTGGGTCAAACGGGTCAAATTAATTTTATCTAAAAAACGGCTCTAACGATTTTGAATACATTTTGTATTCAACGAGTTTCGGGCACGCGAAAATCATTAGGCTAGGTCAAATGTTCGAGAAAATTCGATTAGTGGGTCATTTCTGGGTCATTGTGGGTCAAGATCTAAAAACTGGTTCAATTTACACTAAATTTTGCATCCTATGGTTTTCGGCCAAGAGAAGACTGTTGGGCTAAGTCACATGTTCGAGAAAATTCAATTAGTGGGTCATTTTGGTCATGGGTCATGATATTTGAACTCAAATATAATTTCGACCGAGCATAGCTCGGTCTTCCCTGCTCGTATAGCATTAGATGAAAATATTTCTTTTAAATTGTTCCTGTGCTTAATTTCATGTTTTGAGAAATCTCGATTATACAAGTGGTTGATTAAATGCAAAATAAATTACATGCCACATATAAAGGTTCGGTGATAATATTTATATGTGGAGAATAAACAACCTTTGTTCAATTTTTAAATATTATTATTCTTTAAAAAGTGATTCAAATGTAAATTTATAGTTTTGACAATTGATTATTCCTATTTATAAATCAGTGTATAATACAATTGAAAGTATCTAATACAAAGTAACTAATAATTTTCTATTATTTTTCTTATTATTTTATCTATCTTATTATTTTCTCAATCGACTGAATCATTCAGGCATGCGCAAAAGCATAATTGCTAATTTTCGTATTTTTTTAAATCAACTACAACCAGGAATTTTCTAAAAATAAGATGTAAAAATATAGTTGGTATTTTTATGTTTTTTTAATGAATTACCTCTAAAAAGTGTAAAAAAGCATAGTGTTGGCGCCACTCTTGGCTTCTAACATCGCTTGGCGATAAATGGAACTCAGAAGTCGTTTTCTTCTTGTTTCGTTCGGTTGTTCCATGGGGAGCTCCGAAAACAAATTCGTCGTAAGTAAATAAAAAAAAATGGTCCGTTTGTAAACAGTTGAAATTTTATCGATAGTTGTATAAATTACAGTCCCCTTCTAATTTCGTAGTCGTATTCATGGTACCGCTCTCGGAGAAAGACTAGTGATCGTCGGATTATATTGCGTTTTGTTTAAAAAGAAAAAAAAATCGGAACAATGGACGTAAAAGTGTTGAATCGAAGGAGGGGCAATATCAAAGCCCAAATCAAGAAGTTAACAAATTTTATAGCCGATGAGGCACAAGAAATAGACTCATTAGATATTCTGAACAAAATTGAGAATTTGAACAAGTTAGAAGATAAATTAGACGACTTGAAAATGGAGTTCTATAAAATTTTGAAAGATGATGAAATCGATAAGTGTGATGCAGAATTTGAAGAAATCGAACAAGATCTCCAAAATCTCAAGGTAAGATTTAAAAGGCTTATTGATAATAATGTTGAAAATAATGGTGTTAATAAAACAAAAAATTTAAATGTCAAATTACCTGAAATTCCATTGCCGAAATTCGATGGTTCGTATGAAAATTGGAATAATTTTAAGACTCAGTTTAATAGTATAATTCATTCAAACGAATTGTGAAGTAATGATCATAAACTTTTTTATTTGCAATCCTCTCTTGTGGGGACAGCAAAGCAAATCCAAAGTACTGATGACACATATGAGTCATTATTTGAAGCACTTAAAAAAAGATTTGACAATAAAAGATTAATAGTTAACAGTCATATTAAATCTTTATTAATGTTAGATAATATTTGTACTGATTAAGCTGAAAAATTAAGGATTGTATTTTAAAGCATGTAAGAGCTTTAAAGGTTTTAAATGTCGAAATGAACAATTTTAGTGAAAATTTATTGATTAATGTTATTTTGACAAAATTGGATAGAACAACATGTAAGGAATTCGAAATGATATTAACAACGACAGATTTACCCAGATGGGATAACTTTATCGAATTCTTGCAAAATCGTGTTCAAATATTAGAAAACCTTCAAGGAACACAAATAAATTCGCAAAAATTTAAAACCCAGAACAAACAAAACACCTTTATTCTGAAATCTAATTCATGCCTTGTTTGTAAAAAATTACATGCAATTCACCAGTGCCCTGTTTTTCTAAAATTTGAGGAAGTAAAAAAGAATAAATTTTGTATGAATTGCTTAAATGATTCGCATATGCTTTCGAACTGCGGTTCAAAATATAGCTGTCAACGACGCTCTCTCGGACATAACGTGTTACTTCATCGTGATAAAAATAAATCATTTCAAAATAAAACGTCATTAAAAAGCCCCGATTCTGAAATAGAAATATTTACATTGGCGCCAGACGGCCGTTCTGGTAAAGAAAATGATGAAACAAATAAACAAAATGTATCGGAAATATCTCGGAGTTTTACATCACATAATAATGAAAGTAAAAAAGCAGTTCTTTTGTCTACGGCATATATTTATATTTATAGTCCGATACATAAATGTTTCGTGCAGGTCAGAGGGATCCTGGATAGTGCGAGTCAAGCTAACTATATTACGGAAGAAATGGCCTCCTATTTGGGCTTGAAAAAAGAAAGAATAAATGTTTCCGTTAGTGGATTAGGTGGAAATGTCTTTAATGTTAAAGGGAAGGTTAATGCAATAATTCGTAATAAAAATGCTTCATTCTCTTCACCTAGCGAATTTTTTGTTGGTTCGAAAATTACTGATTGTGTACCTTCTTCAAATATTAAAATTGATAAAGCATTGTTACCAAATAGGGTTTTGCTAGCTGATGCTACTTTTGACATACCGGAAAAATTCATTTAATAATTGGGGCAGAACTCTTTTATGAGATAATAAAAGAAGGAAAAAATCGTATTTCACCAAATTTAATGTTTTAAAATTCGGTGTTTGGCCTTATTGCTACTGGAACTGTTAAAATCAAGAGTTCTAACTCATATTGTGGATTAACATTTAATTATGAAATCGAGAACATTGAATCTAATCTTAAAAGATTTTGGGAAATAGAAAATATTTCATCTGACCGTTTTCTAAGTAAAGAAGAAGAATTTTATGAATCTCATTTTCAAAAAACGCACAAACGGGATAATACCGGACGGTTTGTCGAAATGCCGATACAAACTGATCAATTAAATTCATTGGGAAGTTCGAGAAATTTAGCAGAAAGGCGTTTACAACAAACAGTAAAGAGATTGGAAAATAATAGTACTCTGAAAAAACTTTATTGCGAATTTTTAAACGAATATGAAACATTGGAGCATATGGAAAGAATTTCAGTCGAAGATTCTCGCTCAGTAGTTTATTACATGCCTCATCATGGCATTTTTAAACCAGATAAATCCTCTACAAAATTAAGGGTTGTCTTTAATGCCTCTGCACCTACCACAACCGGAAAAAGCTTGAATGATATTTTGCTTTCCGGTGAAGTTAAGGAAGATCTTTTTGATATTTTGTTAAGATTTCGAAAATATAAGATTGCTTTAACTGCGGACATAAAAAAAATGTTTCGGCAGATTTTGATAGATCCTTCGCAAAGGGACCTTCTACGCATTCTTTGGAAGGATTACGAAAATAATTCCACAATTGCCTTTAAATTGAACACGGTCACTTATGGAACTAAATGCGCCCCTTTTTTGGCCATAAGGTGCATCAAACAATTGGCCTTAGATGAGAAGGACAGATTTCCTCTTGCAGCAAAAGCTATTCTGTCTGACAGCTATATGGACGATATCGTGACTGGATCCCCAGATTCAGACTCGAAAATAGCCCTGAAAAATCAATTAATTGACATATTTCGTTCTTGTGGAATGGCTTTGCACAAATGGAATTCAAATTTGAATGAGCTTTTAAATCATGACGAAATCGAAGATGTCTCCTTTTGCACTAAGTCTGACACTTCAGCTAAAACTCTAGGTATGGTTTGGCAATCCAATCAAGACCAATTTGTGTTTAGAGTTTCGGTGAAAGAGCAAAAATCATACACCAAAAGACAGGTTCTTTCTGTCATAGCAAAATTGTATGATCCGCTTGGGCTCATTCGCCCAATTATTTCCAAGGCTAAGTGTTATCTTCAAAAATTGTGGTTGTGTAAACTAGGATGGGACGAGAACATTCCGGAACCTCTTGCTAGTGATTGGTGTAACTTCGTAAGTCAACTAAAAACTATAGAAAATATAACAATTAGTCGATACATTTTAACTCCTTCCACAGAAGCAATATTTGTTCTTGGTTTCGCTGACGCTTCCATAACAGTTTATGGTGCTGCAGTTTATATACATTGTTTAAATTCATCCAACTCGACCACATCAAACCTCATTGCAAGCAAATCAAGAATGTCACCTCTAAAGACCATTTCTGTGCCAAGGTTGGAACTATGTTCCTGTTTGCTTCTTTCTCAACTTGTCGCCAAATTTCTCTCTTCCTTACAACTAGACATTCAAGGAGTAATTTTATTCTCAGACTCAACTATAGCATTGGCATGGATAAAAACCTCTGCTCATCTATTAAAAACTTTCATAGCAAATAGAGTCTCAAAGATTCAGTCTCTCACTTAACAATTTTTATGGAAACACATTCCTTCTAGTGAAAATCCAGCTGATATAATATCTCGTGGAACATTTCCTCAGGAACTCTCAGATATGGAACTGTGGTGGAAAGGTCCATTATTGACTAATAATATCTTGGACTTGACAGAAAAAGAGGAAAAAACTGACTTTCCAAATGACGATGCTTATTTAAACGAACTTAAAAACTGTAATATTAATTTGCATCTAATTAATCAGGACTTTAATAACTTTATGAACAATTTTGTGCCCTAAGTAACAGTTATTTTAAGTTAATTTGTATTTTAGTTTATATTTATAGATTTATTTATAATTGCAAGCACAAAGAAAGGATAGTAGCCCCTATTAAAAAGGAGGAATTTTACCAAGGAAAGATTAAATTAGTCAAATTGGTTCAGGTAATGTATTTCACCAGGGAAATGAAGGCACTCAAGAAAGGTGAGAAACTAAAGGATAGTCGAGTAAGTAATTTAAATCCTTTTCTTGATAGGGATGAAATTATTAGGGTTGGTGGTCGTTTAGATCAATCGAATTTATCTTATGATAAAAAACATCCGATTCTTTTACCGAAAGATCATAGGCTTACCCTTTTAATTTTCCAGTATTTTCATTAAAAAAATTTGCATGTTGGTGCTCAAACATTGCTTTATTTTGTGACACAAGAATTCTGGCCCTTAAATGGCAGAAACATAGCTAGAAAAATCGTGCATAATTGAATTGTTTGTTTTAAAAACAAACTTAAAATTGCAGAACAAATCATGGCCTCGTTACCTAAAGAAAGGGTAAATATAAACCCCCTTTTTACAAATTCAGGCATTGATTTATGTGGCCCATTTTTTATAAAATACAAAAAACAACGTAAAGGAGTTTTTAGTAAAATTTATGTCGCAATTTTCGTCTGTTTTGCTACTCGTGCAATTCATTTAGAAAGAATAACGGATTTAACTTCTGAAGCCTTAATAGCTACCTTAAAAAGATTTGTAGCTAGGCGAGGAATTTCTGCCACCATCTTTTCCGATAATGCCTCTAATTTTGTTGGTGCTAATTCAGAATTGAAAAAATTGCATAAAATTGTAAAAAATCAATCCGAGGAATTGGCTGCTTACTTATTGGCTAATTCAATTTCTTGGAAATTCCTTCCTCCTAGATCCCCTAATTTTGGTGGCTTGTGGGAGGCAGGAGTAAAATCCTTTAAGCACCATTTAAAAAGAACTATTGGAGATTTAAAACTAACTTTTGAGGAATTTTTAACTGTCGTTAATCAAATCGAAGGTATTTTAAACAGCAGGCCTCTAATACCTTTATCTTCGGATCCAAACGATTTCGAAACGTTAACCCCAGGACATTTTTTAATAGGCCGCCCTATAAATAGCATCTGTGAACCAAACTTGACTGACCTTGCCAATAATAAACTTAGTCATTGGCAGCAAATTACAAAAATTAATCAATTAATTTGGAAAATATGGCATAGATATTTTTTAAATAATCTACAACAGCGAACAAAATGGTTATTTGAAAAGGAAAATCTAAAAATTGGAACTATGGTCTTATTAAAGGATAGTAATTTGTCCATGTGTACCTGGTCAGTAGGTCGCATTCAAGACGTTATTTGTGGGAGCGATGGTAAAATTAGGGTTGTGCTTGTAAAAACCCCAAATGGTATATTCAAACGAGCAATTTCTAATATTAGTATTTTGCCCATAAATGATCTTTTATTATAATGTAAATATTTATTTATTTTTATATATCTATGCATTTATATTTGAAAATTTTTTGCAGTAACTTTGTATTTTAATATTATAATTGAATTGAATTGTATATTTGTATTATTGATTGAATTGAAACTTGTATTATAATTGAAGATTTATTGTTAAAAAAAAATTAATTGTTATCAACGAAGGACATTTGTTTATGATATGTTGCTGAAATAAATATTTCAGTGGTGGCCGGTATGTTGGCGCCACTCTTGGCTTCTAACATCGCTTGGCGATAAATGTAACTCAGAAGTCGTTTTGTTCTTGTTTCGTTCGGTTGTTCCATGGGGAGCTCCGAAAACCAATTCTTCGTAAGTAAATAAAAAAATGGTTCGTTTGTAAACAGTTGAAATTTTATCGATAGTTGTATAAATTACAGTCCACTTCTAATTTCGTAGTCGTATTCACATAGGAGGTTTTTTTTTAATGAATTACCTCTAAAAAGTGTAGAAAAAATATTCGCGGTTTTTTTAACATGACTTTTAGTTTACATCGAATTAAAATAGAAAATTTTCTTCTTTGTTTTGTAAAAAGTTCTCGCAGTTAATTAAAAGAAATACGAAAATTGGCAGCTGTGCTTTTGCCATGCCCGAACGATTCATTCGAATATCAGAATCATTCATTCTGCCCATCACTAATTTTATTATATTTAGAACATCTGACCCGATTTCTTGTATAAAAACATTTCAGTTATTTCAAATGCGCATTATAATAACCATAATAATTTATTAACCCGTTCGCTGCCAGCTCAAATTTTGTAAATTTATTCGTATTGCCAAGTCTGATATAGGTGTTTGCGTTGATAAATATTTTGCGTATAAATATAAATATTTTGATTATTGTATTATATTATATTGTATTATAATTATTATAATAATTATTATAATTATATGTAATTTTATATAATTACTTTAATATAATACATAGTATATATACAATATATAACATATAATATATATATATATATATTATATGTACAATTATATATAATTATTATAATTATTATATTATAATATATATATATATATTTTACAAATATAAATATAAATATTTTTATAAATATAAATAAATATAAATACTTTTTATAAATAGAAATATTTTGCGTTTGAATGAGTTAAGTAACATTTTATATTTGTAACATTTTATATTGTGCCTTTTCAGAAGATATTAAAAAATGATGTTTTTCCGTTCGAAGTGAATCATTTGGGAGTCTGTATACTACCTTAAACACCTACTTTTAGTAATAGTGTTATAAATATCCACGAGCGTATATTCAAATGTTGAATCATTGCTTCCGAATGTTGTGCATGTGATGATGTCCTTTTATTTCCAGTTTCAAGTATTTTAATTGAAAGAAGCCACAAAGATTACTATTTTGGTTTATCATCATGGCAGTATCCAGACCATATAGTGTGCCATGACATACCTATTAAACACTATTACTTCTGAAAATATACCAATAGAGTTAGCAGACAAGATTATAGCTATTTTTAACTTGTTAATGAAACTACTTCGAATATGGCAGAATGGGTTTATGAACATCGTTTTGCGTTTAATTGTACCAAAGATATTATCTTAGGGACTGAAAATTGCAGTTGTAAAAATAAAACTCTTTTATAATTCAAATGTTTATTCACTCTGTCACATGGACAAAAATATGAATCCAAGCATGCGCACCATTTACATGTCGTTACTCTCATATAAATGTATTTTACTTACAGGCAAATTCGCATTATTATTATATATATATATATTTTGGCCGACATTAACGTATATTATTTCTTGTTTTAACAAAGTTTAAAACATGATTGGGTACACCGTTTAAATTAATTAAATAAATCAAATAAAAAAAAATGATAAGAAAGATATATCATACATTATTAACACTTGTTAATATAAAATTGAAAAATGTAGGAAATGTCATTTATGAATACTTTTTAACAGAAAAGGATTTCTAGAAGCTTCAAATATGTGAATATAAAACTACAACTCATTTCGCCAAGTAGTTTTTGAGTTAAACTAAACTACCCGCTTTGAAATCTGTTTTACAAGTATTAAAAATTAATTTAACAATAAAATTCTAAACTTTAAAATTTTCTTAAACTACTTGACGTTCTGTTTAGAATCCTAAGGTAAAATTTATCGAAAAATCCATATATGATGTCAAAATTCTGTGTTCATCTTACAAATTTATATGTTTACAATTTCTATATGTAGACTATCCCCATAGCAAATTTTAGATATAGCATTAGTTTGTAGACGGAATTACTAATCGATTGGAATAACTCACATTTTTATACAATGCTTTGCGGCAGTGATAACTTTTTTTTCCCAGGGCTGTACAAACTAGCATGTTGAATCAATAAGGTAAATTCTTACAACTGAACATTTATAAAATAATGTATTTCTTAAACGCCTAGTGCAAATAAAACAAAAACAATATTTCCACTGATTCCTTTATTTTATGGAAATTTCAGTAATCATAAATATACCTAGTATATTAACGTCATACTTACAGTTTTCAGTAATTTATTTCTTCCATTAATATTACTGAACATTGTGACATTCTTTTATTTAATTCGAAATTGAAAATATGGTTACAATTTCATTGTTTTTTACTAAATGTTTTATAACTATTCTTAATCAGAGATAGGCAAATCTATATATAAAATTATCTACACAAAGGGAAGGCAATTAATGCTATCTAAATTGTCTAATTTTGTTTGAATCTCATTAAATATACAAGTCTGGTTATTGTACGAACAATGAACAGAATAAACAAATGTCAAATACAGAAAAATCAATAATAATTTACCTTATTAAAGCTAGTGGATGGTATATCATGCTCATACATTTAAATATTTATTACTTTCGCAAAATTACAGTATTTTATCCTAATGCAAACTTATATGCATTATACATTTATAACATACATTCATTTGTAAGAAATTAAACTGTAGTTTCTGCAACGGTACTTCCACAGGTGTGTAAACGAAATATTGCTGCAGTGCATGCATGTAGTTGACAGGTTTAATTATTTTGTGCCTATGATACATGGTGCAAGTGTGGATTGGAATCCAAAAACAGTTATAACATTTAATAATTAATAGCTTTTGCGTCATCGTAGTTCTGTTGCAGCAGTCATTATATTAGGATAGCAATTATGACTATGCATGTACAGTAGTAGTTAAATATCGAACAAACATTTATGCTTTAGATGCAGAACGTAAAGCAAAATTCAAGAGTTTTTAAAACAATTTTAGTCACATTTACATTTAATTTAACTATCTAGAAATGACTTTAGGCTAAAACTATGTTAATTAACTTCTTAATATATACAGGGTGTCCCATAAAAGTCGTCCAAATTTAAAATTCAAAAATTCATTAACTATGCGGATATACAGATGAAATAAAAGATATGTCTCATAAACTTTGATATATTGGAATTTAAAATTAGTTCAAATCGTGGCCAATAAGTGATGCTGAACTTTTCCAAATGTAGAAATGCTGAAAATAACTTTAAAATTTTTAAAATTTCAAGACGAAAACTTTTTTCGTCTATCAACAGCTAAACAGAATAATGAGAGAAAACTGCGTGGCCATCTAATAACAAAAATGAAACTATTTATGAATTAGTAATGAGTTACATTTGAATCATTCACTTTTTAATCTGTATATATATATTCAAATATTTAATTTAAATATATGTATATATATATTAAATTAATATCTGTAAAAGCATAAATTTAAATATTTCATACACATAGTTAATGAAATATTGTTATTTAAAATTCGAGTATCCTTTTACTGAGACTATGTAACTGTAAACGTATATAAGAAAAAAAAAACGGTATACATAATACACAGTGTGTATAATTAAACAGGGCGTTGTTGTTTGTAAAATATCAATTAACTTAACCAAACTTATGTACATGTTAATAAAAGAAAGTGGAGTTTATATTTTTTTAGAAAATATTTGTTGTTCAGGTTTAAAACGGGGAAAAATACGCTGTAATTTCAAGATGCTGTGCAAATTGTTTGAAAGATTTTGAAAATCAAATATGTTACATTAAAAGTTATGATTAAATATGGAATTAAAAATGTTTATCTTTTACAACATATATGGATGCTATTTGAAAGTTAAACAATTGAAAGGAAATGAATATTGAATTAATAGTGAATAAATATTGAATTTGAAAGGTAATAAAAATTGAATTAAAAAGTTATTACTGCATTTCAAAGATAATAAATACTGAATTTTTTAGAACATTATATTAATTTTTCTAACAAAATTTGAGCTTATATAAAAAATAAACGAAATATGCCGTTTCTGGTATTACTGAAGTGTTCGAAATATTATCTAATATGGCTTTATTTGTGAAACTTTGATACGAAACCGTAAATAAATTATTGCCTCACAACATGAACATCAAAGGTGAAAAATTTAAAAAAGGGTTAATCACTATTACGAGTTTCTAGATAATGATTTGTCCTTTGAAAACATGGAAATTCATCAAGTGGAAAGAATTTTAACACTAAATATAACAACAACCGGTCATTTGACCGGTACTATTTTTTTTTTTATAAATAAATTAAATATAAATTAAACAGAAATACGTTAAATAAAACATATGGATAGTTTTAAATAAAAATTCTGGTGTGAAATATTTTTATAAAGCTCGCATAGAATTCTCGGCATGTTTAGTTTTAAATTAGTTAAGATTACCAGAAAGGTTTGAAATGACAAAACTTGACTGTTGATCGTGGGTTAGGAAGCCCGTAACTAATTTAGACTTTCATTTCTTTTTGCATTTATTTATTTATGTTTTTTTGAAAAACGTATTTGTTAATTGTAAATAACAATAACAGAATTTTAAATATTATACTGTAAAATTGTCACGATTTTTAAATCCAGGTTTCATATTTCTGAGTAGTCAGTTATTCTTTATACTATATACACAATACATCTCATTACTTTTTAAAAATATATAATTTAAGAACATATTAATTCAGACAATTAAATACACTAACGCAACACGAGTGAAAAATTGACCAGGGCCAGAACTCGAACCTGGGATCTTCAGCGTAACGTGCTGCTGCTGTGCCACTAAACCACCCCTGGTCGATATCCTATCCTGCCAATTTCTCACATTTATACAAACAGGAAAGAGTCATCGGCCAGCCATTTCTGCATCTTATAAATATGTGCTCTAATATGTAATTACGGACCTATGAATAATTATTAATTCATCGTTATTGTGTCATCTGATGTTGCAGAAATGGCTGGCCGGTGACTCTTGGAAATTGAAGTATTGACCTGAAAAAGTTTCTTTTCTGGAGGTACTTGGTTTCTGATCCATGATATGTTCTTTGCATTCGATATAGATGTCGAGAAATGGTAGCCGGTAATTAGTTTTTCTCTATTGTAAATTGAATGGATGGACATATGGAATTAGCAAGTGCTAATATTTCAGTTAAATCTTTATTTCTTGATACTATAAAAACATCGTTATCGTACCTTCTCCAAAATTTAAGCATCATACCCAGATTATGAATAATGTTTACCATTATGTATTGCATTACTATTTTCGCGATCAGAACCAATAATGGTGAACCCATCGCCAAACCGTTTATCTGTTTAAAAAAGCGGTCTACTTTGCTACTTCTAACTTGTTGTTATAGATATGGACATCTGGAACAGTTTACCGCATCTAAAACCATCCGAGATGTCACATTTCTTTCGTCTTTTGGAGGAGAAGTGATTTTGCAATAAGAAATCATGTTTTAACTTGGAAATTTGTAAAATAAATGGTGAAATATCTTTGGAATTTATCTTCTACTTCTTGTAGCCAGGAACAAAACTTATTGTTGTGAAGATGACTTGTCTGTCTTATATGCGGGTAGACAGCGTCACATTTTTGCAACCAATTTCAGTGCCAATGATTTTGTTATATATGATACATTAGATGGTACAGATAACGAAACTGCCAGTCAGCTGGCGCACAAGGGGATGTTGCCATAGCACCATCGAACAACCCACTGCAATGATAAATAAATGGCAACCCGATTACTGTTGATTCCCCCAGTCGTGGTAACATCAGTAATCGGGTTACCATTCAACTAACATTGCAGCGGGGTGTGCTATATTTATATGGCAGCACCCCTTGCTAGTGCGCCAGGTGACTGTAAGTTTCGTTTTCTCCATCATCTAATTTATAACATATATAAAAATCATCGATGCTAAATTGGTTTAAAAAATATGAGGCTGCTTCCCGGATGGTTATTACTGATCGTGATAGCCGACAAGGTGGAATATGTCAGAGGATACACTATAATAAGAATAGTAACAGCGAGGAAATTAAAGTAATAAAATAATGCGTTTGATTTTCTTCCCCACAATTTATCGTTTATTTCAAAAAAAAATATTAAATAATATGTCTGGTGTAAAATATAAAATAATACTATTTATTTTATTTTGTAATAAATATTTAAATTATTTTTTAAATGATTTACTTATTAAATGCACAAAAAAAAAGAGATGAGATTAGTCATTTTAAATAAATTTCAAGCTTGCAGTATTTTTGCTCAGTAAATAAATGATGAAACGTTTTTGTAAAAGAAAACTGCTA
The DNA here is from genome assembly GCA_963931845.1 of Maratus michaelseni. Classification (NCBI taxonomy): domain Eukaryota; kingdom Metazoa; phylum Arthropoda; class Arachnida; order Araneae; family Salticidae; genus Maratus; species Maratus michaelseni. The sequence goes on along the minus strand of OZ007594.1, from coordinate 281,556,672 downwards.
CTTAGTTATTGTCCTTAATTCACTTATGAAATCATTTAACGTTTCTCCTAACTTTATTCCTGTTTCGCAGAAAAGAAAACAAACTTTTATCCATTCGGTCCATTTTTCAGAAAATTTCCTGAACTATTTCATCGAGGTAATTTCCAAAAATTTTTCTATCAACCGATCAAAGAACTATTTACAAAATGACTTTCTGTAGTAGATAGTGATCACTTTTCATTTTGAAATCCCATTTCGATAGTTAACAAGCCACTATTTGAGATGATTTAGAAGTTCATTTTGATCAGAAAATGTTGGCAATACCAGATGACGCTAGTCGGATCGATACTATACTTTTGCTAATATTGGAAACAACCGATTATGAACAGGTAATTTTAACCTATTGACGGAAAATTTTTTGTTTTTGCGAAGTTTGTAAATACGTCTTTTCCTTTTTTATTTTTGAATTGTTGGTATTAATTAAGTGTTTAAGGTCTTTAGTTAAAATATTGGAGTTACTTTGCTCTGATTACCCGAAGTTTCCATTATCTGGTAATCTTTTTCTTATTGAATTGTTATAAGCTTGCCAATGTGTAGAAAAATAAAGAAATCATTTTCTAAACTAATTGCCGATTATTCTGGAAAGTTTGTTTTAAACATAGTTTTATTATTTTATGTGCTTATAAATTAAAAGAACTGTAGTTAATATTTCATTAATGAATGCACAAAGATTTTTAAAACAAAATGAATAAAATAACATTGAAGAGGTCTAAAAATTTATAAAATGCTATTTCATGTTGTAAGAAAGCTTCATGATAGAAAATGGCATCATTTACGTATTCAAAAATATTTCAGTTTTAAGTGTTACAACATATGATTTATATTAAATGTGATGTATTTTTTCTTCAGTAAATAATTCCAATTTTGTGATCCCGGAGACTAATCTATAGTCAGAGTGCAAATGACATCTGACTGGGAAATTGGTGCAAAAACGCAGTGCAAAGCAGTATTCAAATAACTCGACATACAAATCGGACAACTAATTATATTTGTATACCTTAATTTGTTTGTAATGATTGATTACATTATTATCACTCATTACACATTATTTATCAGTCATACTCTGTCACACTTACTTGATGATTCTCACTATAGAATCATTATTGAAAAATTCTTTGAAAAATTGTTTGAAAGTTGTTTAAAAATGGATTAAAAACATGATCCGTCGACCGAATTGTATGAAAATCTATAAAATGCTTGAGACAGTGGTATGTAACATATCTCAATCGAAGTATCGTTTGGGAGTTTCCGTGTTTCCTTTTATAGACATGTATTAATCATGATTACAATATATTCTTTACACTATGTGTTTTTTCATGTTAATGTAATATTTTTAAATAATGTTCCTTTACACTCATTATGGTAGAAAAAAAATCATAAAATTGATATTTCATCTATCTTCAAAGAAATATCCTATAACCATAGCTCTTATGTTATCATAGTGATATGAGTAGATCGATACTTTGTTTTTCATATATTTTTTTCATGCAAATTTAATAATGATGTCAAATTTTATTGCTTTTTTAGTCAAAGTAACATAGATTTAATATGTAAAACTACTTATGTTTATGCTTAACCAGTCTTTTGATGCTTGAAAGATAAATATAAAACTTTGTCTCCAGTTTTTGCGTCATTACATTCAAAATACTTGCACCCAAATTTACTATTATCATTTAACCTTGGCTACCTATGATTTCCGAGAAATGTTGTGCAATTATTTCTTAATGGTAACAGATAGAGGATGATTTATATTATAATTAGTTCCCAGACTAACACATAAAAGATTTAGCCAACTAGTAATTGTATATCCCTCTTTTTAATAGGCTTTCTATGTTTAAATTTTATAATTATTTCTATCTTTGTGAGTTTAAATTTTATGGGGCCTATAAAATGAAAATGTCTCAATGGAACTGATATTTATAATGTGATAAACAGACAAAAACTTACGTGAGTAAAATAGCTGTAAATAACAAATATTTAGATGCAGACCTCCTTTCTAATCCAGATGGTGATTACTAACACACGATTAAAGTTTTGGAAAGAAATGAATTGGCAGCTTGATTATTATGTTTGACAACATACGTTGACCAGACAATTTCAAAACATGTTTACAGTCAATAGTTTTATTGACACAATTTGTCACTCGTTTATTCGAAAGTAGTACAGCATTATTTGGATACTGCCATAATTCGGATTTCGCAAGTGTCAAGTAATCAGATCCAGCTGTAGTAACGTAAAGAGTAGAGTGTTTCTTCAAGGTTGTTTTCTCTCGTATGCAGGTTTCGACGATTAATGAATCTTGTATTAGCACCATCTGAATATACTGTCTTGCTTTAATGTAAGTTCTATGAAGTTTTCTTGATGTTAACTTGCAAACCTATTGACTGTAAACATGTTTTCAAATGGTTTGGTCAACGCATGTTATTGCATCGATGAGGGGCTAAAACGTATCCAGAAACGTCTGCTTGATTTTTAATTGTATATTTATGTGTTTTTAATTTCTATTATCTGAGTAAATGTGATATTTTAAATGTAGAAAATTGTGTTACAGCTTAAATACCAGAAAACGTATTGCAGGAAAAGTCATTGTATAGCAATCTTCAATTTTACATTAACAAATAATATTAATAATAATAATAATAATAATAATAATAATAATCTTTCATTCAGAGCATATATTTTGCTTTTCAGTAAAATCAGATTAAATACATGTAAGGTAAATAAAAATATTAGAACATATTATTTGTGAGTATATGAAAATCAATTTAGAACAAATATCTACAACATTCTATTTAGAATATTTATTTAAAAAATATATACATCAATAAGTTATGTTTATGTAATAGTTTTATAGAACGGTCTTTACTAATTATGGCAAATGAAAAAAAAATGTATATAATTCACATTTTATGTGAAATTCAAAGAAATATTCTTGAGTTTGCATAACGGTTTTGTTATCATAGACATACGAGTTGACAGATTCTTTGTTCTACAGCTGTTATTTTCCATGAAAATTCAATAATGATGTCACATTTTATTGCTTTTTCGGTCAAAGTAACATGGATTTTATTATGTGAAACTACATCTGGTTTATATTTAATGAGTCTTTTAGTGCATGAAGGACAAGTATAAATCTTTATCATCAGGTCTTTGTGTCGTTATCTTTATAATACTTGCACCAAAATTTACGACGATCTTTTAACCATGGTTACCAATGTTTTGCGAGAAATGTTCAGCGATTTTCATTTAACGTTAACAGATAGAGGATAATTTATCGATCTCGCACCAAAACTAACTCATAAAAGTTATAGTTATCGAAAAATTGGGAATTATTCTTTTTTAATAGATTTTTTTTATTTCTAAATTTTGCGCTTGAATTCTACTTTTGTCAGTTTAACCCATTAACTGACAAAACTATGTGGGCGGAGTCTTCGATATTTTTACTGAAATTCGTTTTCCACCAAATATTCTGAAAGATAATATTTGGTAACGTTAATAGCAAAGTTTTTGTCATTAAATAAAGTATTTTTTAACATATTGAAATAGTGGTGGCTAGACAGGTTTTTTTTTAATCATACACTTTTATTTTGAATGTTGACAACCACGAGTATGCTCGTGGTTGGCAGTGAAGGTTTTAAGTTCGATAAGGAAAAGTAATATTCATGTGTTACGATGAAAATTCATTTTATTATTACAGTTTCAATCACCGAAAAATGCCGTGCAAAAACAACAAATGCCATATTAAATTCCTTATATGTTATTTCTTAAATAATGAAAAGAACTATTTCTAAAATTTTATGCAATCTGAATTTTCCCCACTTTAAAAAAATTAAGTTGTACTACCTACGTATCGTAAATATTACATCAACTTTAAGTAAACAAAGCACATAATATTATTTAAGTATTAATACATAGTAATAGCATAAGTACATATAAGTTGTTTTGCATATAATAAATTTTAAAAACATGATACAAATATTTATCAAAAAAAAAAAAATTACATATTGATATAACATAAAAAAAAAATTCTATTTTAACACAAGTTATGGTGAAATAAAAGCATAAAATTAAAAAGCACTTAGTTTCTAGACAATTTGGAGGTTGTTCGCTATGAACATTTGTAAATAAAGATTTCACATGAAGAGAGGGCATAAAGTGTGGATAAATTATCATGTTTATAAGATATCGATAAATTATCATGTTTATAAGATATCGATAAATTATTATGTTTATAAGATATCGATATATTATCATGGTTATATAATATTTTCACACTATATTTTAAAACAGGTTATGATGAAAAAATAAATGAAACTAAAGTTTTTACCACTTTAAAAGAAGTATCCATTCAATTTTTATAACGCTCAAGTTACCACAGACAAAGTAGTTGACAGGCACTTTGTTTTACACCTGTTATTTTACATGCAAATTCAATAATGATGTCACATTTTATTGCTTTTTCGGTCAAAGTAACATGGCTTTTATTACGTGAAACTACATCTGGTTCATATTTAATGAGTCTTTTGATGCATGAAGGAGAAATATAAAACTTTATCTTCAGGTCTTAGTGTCGTTATCTTCACAATACATTCAACAAAATTTACGATGATAATTTAGCCATGGTTACCAATGTTTTGCGTGAAATGTTGAGTGATTCTTTTTACGTTAACAGATAGAGGATGATTTATAGGATGCTTAGTTCCCAGACTAACACATAAAAAGTGTAGTTATCGGACAATCGTTATTCTCTGTCTTTATTAGTCCTTCTATTTTTAAATTATATGATTAAATCGGCGGTTTAAATTTTATGGGCCAGTAACATTCATGTGCTTCAACTAATATACATAATTTGCTAAATAGTCAAACATGCGCCATAAAATTAAAGAAACAATTTTAAAAATGAAAATTAAGATTAAGTTGCTTTAGGCAGAAAAAAATAGACCCACATTATGTCCGAGTTTGTTGTCGCTTGCTTGAAATAATGCTAAAAAGAATCTTCGCACGCACAGGTTTCCTTTTAAAATATTGAGAGAAGGAAACTCACAAAATGTTTTCTTCTCAACTGCTATCAATGATACAAATGCGTTACTGTAAGCTGCTAAGAAACTTAAAAAAGAATTCATACCATGTCTAGTAATATATTATCTTTATTTGTAATTGTTTAAAAACCCCCAACAATTGTTTGTAATTGTTCTTTATTTGATTTTATGTTTTCGGGAAAAATCCCATTACCTCATTTTGCACATATTTCCTTTCTCTCGTAGCTGATTCAAAATTTATTTGAGATGAAGAGGGGGGGGACCCATATAACATCAATCCAAGAACCCGTATAACATCCAGAAGAAAGAACTCACTTTCCTCATTAATCGATGTGAGAGATCTTATGTATGCTGAAGATTCTTCATACAATGTATTTGTTTCAACGATACATTTGATGAACACTCTACAAAAATTATAACTCTTTTAATTTAACTATGTTAGGGACCCGGCAGCACGCTCCAGGAATTAACGTCCTTGTAAACAAAACTGCCGGGCCCCAGTCCCTACAAACCTCATATAATCTCCCTCTAAAATGCAATCTTCCGTCTACGACATAAACAAAACCACCAAGGTTGCCATGTTGTCTAGAAAACTTAAGAAAAATAAATGGTATTATGAAAGCTTTCGTACGCATTTAATTGTGGAAAAGAAGAGAATGATCTCGTACGTTCCACAAGGTTTCCTGAATGATATAAACATCGCTTTCTGTAGCGTGCTATGAATTAAACGAAATCATTTAGTTACAACGAAGTTTGAGAACATTAGATATGCTTCTAGGAAGAATATAAAAGAAAAACAAGTATTTTGTCATGTATTTGTGTCATGTTTTTTGTCATGTAAAGGTGACCATTCCAAGGTAACTTTTATCTTGATTCACGGATAATAGATGGGAAATAGAGTCTTTATGGATAAATTATTTTACTATTTTTAAAATAAATTTTTAATGTATCGGTTGTATGTAGTCTTGCCAGTGCTGTAGTACTTCTGTCATGTTTGATATCTTTCATATCAAATGCATATATGCTCTTTTAATCTTGTTTTGAACTTTCTATTGGCCATTCCTATATAATATTGTAATGTTCCCTCTGCTCTGGTTAACGGAATTTCATAAACACCTGATAGTTGATATGGCTCTATTGTGTCTATTTTCTTACAAACTACGCTTTTTAATTTTATGGATGGTTTTGCGATAAGACATCTATTGAATTTGCTAAGTTTCTATTTCAATCTTTCAAAGAGCCTAGTTAAATATTGTAAAATAGATAACTTTTGAAGAATCAATAGAAATCTACATGAGTAACGTAAACATTTGCAATGAATCCGCCTCATTTGAATTACCTACAATTTGACACGGGGTACTTTTCAGTTTTAAAAAAGCAATAACGAAATATTAATTTTCACGTTTACAGTTGGCATGCACCTGATTTTTTTGCATATATGACCTCATGATTCATGTTTTCCAGTTTATTTTCAAAAATTTGCGAGATTTTTTTGTTTATCGTTATATATCTTGAAAATGGCGCCGTATGAGCGCTAAAACATATGTCGATCATTAAAAGGTTTTTATAAGCTTTTTGTTGTTTCTATTTGTATCACTTAAGCATATTATCTATATTTTGATTATTTTTTAATTATATATATATATATATAAGGTTATTAATGTAGAAAAACCAAAATTTAGATAAATTAAGTAAATAAACCTATAATAATTTTGAAATTTTTTGCGGTGTGAAAGAAATAACTAAATTTAACATTACAATAATATTTACAATTTGTTTGATAATTACTGACTCTGATAATTACTACTAGTATGATATGGGAACGATTACTGTGGAAAAGAAAACTGTGTGGAGCCCATTGTTTTGTCTACTATCCGTTACTATCTATACGTCCGTATACTACCTATCCGTTAAAAGGGTGCAGGTTTTTAATCTCTCTTATGTAAAAAAAAAAATCCTGATGTTCTCAAATCATCGAACCAACCAATTTACAAGAGCACAAAATTATACATTGAACCTGGGTACAACAACTGCTTAGTCAGGCCCTGCTCATAGTAAACCTTTTGCTTAGGCACTATATCTTATGGAACTAGAATATAGTGTAACATATGAATACATAGAATTTTTGTTTTAGTGCATGAACCAAATCTGCCAAATAATATCTAGCAGAGGGGTCAATCGGATATTCAATATTCGGGCCACGTTCCAAATATATCATTACTTACAAATCTCATGCAGACAAATCAATAAGTATTATTTCTATTATTATATGTTTTCACTTAAAAAGGAATTCCTAAAAGATGTTCTGTACAATTGTTCTGCATTTTAAGAATAACTCACATTCGTATTAAACGTCATTAAAGTGTCGAACTAATGCACCAGATAACTTCAAAATAATAATAAGAAAAATAAGTTTAATTGTAGTATCAACATCCGCAGAGAGGAGCAATAACTACAAGTTTAATCATGTCATTTTTTAAATTAGTTTTAACAAGAAATGTTAGCTCAATTTTTAAATATCAAAATGTCTTAGACACTTAAATCATATACAACTTTAATAAATAAAACTGTGGTTAAAATACACAGACATTGCTAATTACATTGCTAAAGTAATGCATCATTTAGCAATGTGTGTGTATTTTACCACAGTTTTATTTGTCAATTTTTAAAATTCAAACTTTTAAGAAGCAGGAATAAGCTTATTTTAAATTATAGTGCTTTCGCTATTAAGAAAACTCTAAGATGATATACTGTATGTGTAGCAATCTCCACTCAATGTATTATTTTTAAATGTATATAAAAGTAAAATAACTGCTTATAAATACAGTGCTTTCCACTCTGCAAAACCTCTTATCTTGTCCGGAATTTAGAGTTCTGGTATTTTCTCAAGAAATCTTGTATTCGAATGCAGGTATAATTTTCATGCCTGTAGTTGCACAGGATTATCTTTTAAGGTTATGGACGTGATCAGTTTTGATTCTATGCTCAAATTTCAGCGCTCAATAAATTAGTCAATCTAGCTACTAACTGTATGCAATTTTCATTATTCTAAAGTTTGCATTCTAACTATTTAAAAGGTACTCCATTAAAATACATAAAATTAAACTAAATTAGTTTTGTTTAGTATCTGCTTTAAATTAAAAATATATATTATAACAATCCACAAAAACTATTCTACAATTAGATATATCCCTTATTTACTAGCAAAAAAAAGTTATATGTTTGAAGAACATCTGATGTACTATAAAATAAATATTTTTGTTATATTTCAAATAATGTTCGAGCGCATTTTTCTGTAAAACTTTCCGATAAATTATGATTTTTCCATTTAGTTGACCTTTCAGAAAATAAGTGGAGGAAAGAAGAAAATATTTCCCGTCGTTTAGATTCAATTTAGGTTTAGATGAAATCAATAAAATCAAAATTATTGAACCGCATAACATCGATTTTCAATATAGCGGTTAGTAACAGAATGTTTATTAAATTAGAAACTCTAACCTATGTGAAATTGTTTTATTATTCACTGAATTGAAAACTTAAGGGTGAGTTATTGAGAGGTAATAATTTATGAGTTGAATGTAGGAAAAACAAAGTATTTTCTGTGAACTCAAATTAAAGTAAATTCAGCTTTCTTCTGTATACACAATACTGTGAATTTGAAAATGTAAAATAAATAAATGAAACAGTAAAATAAATAGAAAGTTATCTACAACTATTTTTACATTAATAAAAAAGTTGAAATTTAAATTTGTGTGCATATTTTTATTTAAACCTAGGGTACGCCAAAAATAATTAGCTGATTTCTAGTGTATGTATAACTCAGCTGCGACAGATATTATTCAATATTTTATTACGTTTCAGTTCAGTTTTAAAACTGAAACGTCTACCATGTTTTTTCATAATTATATTACCAGTTACATTTCACTTTAAAATAATATCGTCGTAGTGACAACATTCGTCAACTAGGCATTTCTGAAATATACACTTTGAGTTTTTAAGGTCAAGTCTTTACTTGTAAAAGTTTTGAATCAAAATTTCTGAAATACTGGGTGCGCAAAAAATTCGTTATAATTGAAATAATTAATTTAAAAAAACAAAAAAAGACAAGAGATAATAAAAAAAGTTGGTTTGTGGGAACAAGATCAGGAAGAAATCGGATGATTCTTTTCTTTTTAAGAAATAAAAATATGAAACAGACATATGCAAATAAAGATTGTAATAAAATACAATGAACAGAAAAAATATCAGGATAGCTTCTGAAAAGCTTCAGTGTCACGCGAATTGAAATGGGCTCTTTTCCAGTATTAAGTCTTGTTGTCATTGCAAAACTTTTACGGTGCTTTGCTTGCTGATTCAGCTTAAATATAAAAATATTAATAAACAATGCTTGATCCCGGTAGTGATAGCATGCTTTAGGCAACGAATGAAGATTTCACGTGAATTTAGGCGTTTTGCTAATTGCCGGATTTAGATATCTACATTATGCATTGCATTTCACCACCCTCGTTTGGTCACTTTTGGAACTACAGCCGTTTTATTATTAAAACATCTTATCTCTTGATGATCCATTTTGTGCAATCCCAAATTGTTATCATCATCATTTGTTCTTTTTTAAAATTAGTTTTTTAAGTTGTAACGAACTTTTGACGTATCCGGTATCTTCCCGAGTAAAAAAAAAATTAAAGAGCGACATGTCTTCTTGTCCGAAAATTTAGCATTTCAATAAAGTCCGAAGTGTATGTGAAAGAATTTCTACGATATTAAGGTATTTTCTGTTTACATGCCTCTATTACAAAAGCACGTTGTTCACCAGTGCTACGATGACGAATGAAATTGTAAAATTCATGTTACTCATATCACTTATTTTAGGAAGGTCAAAGTTTATAAAGATTTTATGGCAGGACTTCATTTTAAGGTCTCCTAACCAGTTGCAGCTCGTGAGTAACTTCCTTTGGGGCACTAAATGCATGGCTGCTAAATTAATTCTTTTCTTACCACTATTATTAAAAAGGAATACCTTATTTTATTTACTGTCAGAAAGTTCTGCCATCAAACAAAGAAAAAATTGCTTGTAAAAAATAATGGTATGAAATAATGGTATGAAAATAATATGCGTTTCCGGCATAAATTTAGTGCCCCCCCCCCCAAAATACAGTCACAATCCGCCACTGCTCCTAACTTTAACATTATTTCCGACGAATTTTTTACTTTCTTAAAACGTAATAAATGTTTTAACTTAGAAACTGTGGGAACTGCGTGAACTACAACACCCAAAATATGAAGATGGTCTCGAATTCTGAGGATGTATGGTCAACTTACTCAGCTGAAACTGCAAGAGTACTCTTATAAGAGAGTGGTGACATATCGCAATAAAATGTAATTGGGAGAGTCGATTTCACTTTAAAAAATCGCGAGATTGCCATTATTTGAAGTTGGCGAGCATGGCATCATCAATAAACTAAGACTTGCTTACTTGCATAACTCGTCTAATTAAGCTCGCGCAGACAATTATCTCTAACTTCATAAATTCGTATTCACGTTACACGGTACCGATACATGAGTTTTTGAAATTATATTGTAACTATGTACAAATTAGCACTAATAATAAACACGTGGTCTTAGCTGCAGCTTGCTCTCAGATGACAGCTACCGATGAACATAGTGATTCCTTGTATGTAGTCTCGGCTTACCGTCAAGCGTTCTGCCTATCCTTCAAAAAAGTTGGCTCTCTTTCACAACCTAGTGTTCCTCTATAAAAGAGTGGCGATATACGCACAAGACGCACGCTGAGACCGGAGCTTTTGTCCAAACTTTGGCAACTGCCCATTCCAGAACTTGGTGATATTCACTTAGACGAAATCGATTAGGCAAGTGAGAAAAGTAAGCAAAACTAACCCTTCAATTGCACTACTTATATTTTTGAAATATATTATTGAGTTTATTTTGCAGATTAGAAAAATAGAGAAGTGTTAGAGAACGCGAGATGTGTGCATTAAGACATGGAAATTCACCGAGCGTGTTTCATACGTGAGCAGATAATTTCCAAACTGGTTGCTCTATTTTCTACCAAGTTTTAAATAAGTCATAAGTACTAGGGTCTTTAATTATTTAGATATAGATTATTTATAAAGAAGTGCAAACAGAAACAAAATAAAAAGAAAATTGAAGACGTTCATTACGATAGAAGTGCCTATGAACAACAAAATAAAATAATGATAAATCAGTGGATTCAAGTAACTCGTTGTTTTGGAATTTGTAGCATGTGCTATGACTAAAACGCCTGTATGAGCGCTTCGCGTCCATGAAAAAAAAAATAAAGCAAGAAAAATAAAACATCAGTAGATTCAACTAACGCGTTGTATCGGAATCTCTAAAAATCTGAAAATCGTTAACTTCGATTACTATTACGTATGTTAAAGAATTTGGTATATTAATTGTTAATATTGTTTTTAAATAACTTTTGATAGCTTAATTATATATATACAGAGTGGTTATAAAATAAGTATCTCTATTTGGAGCTGTCTGTATGTAGCTTGAAGGAATAACCGGAATGATACCAAAATCGGTACACTTACTATTCGAGAAGGGGGAAGAAGAATGGAACAATAAAAAAATAATTGCAATGATCGCCGACAGATGGCGCTTTTGATTGTGACATGTAATGTGTAATATTGTGTACCGTGGAGGTGTCACAAACGTCAATTACTTTACTGCATATCACAACATGTGCGAAACATCACTCCTGATGCATTACATTCCGCAGTTGAGCACGTAGTGTACCGCCTGGATTGTGTCCTCCAACAAAATGGCCATGTGGAACCTGAACATGATCGGCACCGCAATGCGAAAGCGTAGTCACATTCACTGTGACATTTTCCAACAAATTAGGTGTTCCATCTGGTTTGACGCCTTCATTTTTTGTTCTTTTATCACACATTAATATCACTTAATATCACACATTACATTTCACACTCAATAGCGCCATCTGTCGGTGATTATTGCAATTATTGTTCCATTCTTCTTCCCCCTTCTTGAATAGTAAGTGCACCGATTTTGGTTTCATTCGGGTTATTCCTTCAAGCTACAGACAGCTCCGAATAGAGATACTTATATAATTTTATAACCACCCGGTATTTAAAAAATAAAACTTTCCATTTTTTTCAAACTTTTCTCTGTTTGGATCCGAACTGAGTATCTAAAGAACTGAAAACGAACGTCATGCCAATGAGCCCCCACCTACCAGCGGACAAAGTCAGAGTGGCTTTGAAAAATTTCGGGAATGATTTACGTCTGATCTTTTTACTACCATTTGAATGATAAGTAGAAAAGAGATATGCTTATAAATACACACAGAAGTAAAGGGCAAGTTCACTTATTATAAAAAATGCGATTATATAGTGTAACAATTTTAAAATGTAATATGAAAGCTATTTATTATTAAAAGATTTTGAAGTCTATACTTCCTATGTATACCGACTTGCCTGCAACAGTTTTTAAACAAACGCTATCATATTCTTCTTTTTTATGCCTGCAAAATAAATGATATGATGCATTTAGTGGGGATAGAAAGTAAAGTTGAAGTACTAGTGCTCAACAAACATTAGCTTGACGATAGTAGTAGGTTTTCAAGGTTTTACTTCCGTCACAGCGGAATTTTTAGACTCTCCTGATTTTCATCAGTCGACTCAGTGGTTTCTGATTCTCCCTTATACTGCCTGGCTTTGGAATAAAATAGAATTGTTATAGAATCCAATTCATAAGAGAACTTAATATTTTCAAAAATATAATTTAGTCTGTAGAACCCTCATTATATTTTTCCACGAACCATTACTGCTGTTTGTTGATACTATCTTGTTGATGTTTTTTCATGTATTCTTCCTTTTATGAAAGTATAAACATCTGTAAACTGCCGAAGAACCATTCTTATCTGAACTAAGAAGCCAATCAAATAAGAAACAATTCCCATAATAACAACATCATTGTTTAACGTATTAGATATTACTCGTGTTTACTTCATATCTTGTGAATTACGCGAAATCTCCTGCTTTTGTCACTGGATCATTTTTACCTTATTACTTTTAGTATTCAGTAGGATTTAAAATTTTGAAAAATTGCTTTTTCGACCAGAGCTTCTTTATTCTTGTTTTATCCTTATTTCTCTTAGCAAGGTTCGAATAGGTAAGTATCGTAATTACTGTTTACTGACTTACTTATTTGCTGTGTCAATTTGCAATAGCATTTTGAGAAATCTGTTAAATAATCTGTGGTTAACAGGGTTTTCTTGTTTCAGAGTACCTCTTGTAATTTAATTATGTTAGGGATATGACTTCACCGCCGAAAATGGAACTTACTTCTTAAAATGTCCCAAGTGTGAATGTTTTTATTTTGCCTATCAAAGTTTAGTAAAGCCTGCTTCATGACTGTTATTTTATTTTTGTGTTTTCAATAGTTTTTTTAAGAACCAGTATGCTTATTTTCTGATAGAGGCTTTTACGTATTATAAAACTGTACATCAATAGCGAGTAAATTTTGTAAAATACGATAACTGTTAAAAGTGCAATGTAAAATAAGAGGTAAATGTTCAGAGATAATAAATGAACGTTTCAAATCCTTAATATGTAAATGAGTTTTGAGTTTGACTACATTTCCATTAATGAGATAAAATTTAAATCTGATAATGTTACACAAATTATTTAAATATTTATAAGAAATATGAAAGAAGTTTTGTATATTTCAAATACAGATTAAATTAAAATAATATTGATATTTTACTTTATATTTATTAACCTTTTTTTAATTATAAGTAGTTTAAGAGTCAACAAATTATATGCTTATTTGTAATTTGTATTTCGATAAAGGATTAAAATATTTGTTTAAACCCACGGCTGTTTTACTTTGAAAGACTAATGCTGTTTAATAAAACCTTTACATTTACATATTGATAAGTCAAATACTGTAATTTAATATTAAAACTAATTAAATACATTTTAGTTTTGTCTTACATAAGTTAAGCTAGGAAGTTGTGTGCATATATTAACTTGATAAAAGCGCCTAATAAGACAGTAATTTTTATAAAGTGAACCTTTCATATTTATTTAAAGTATTGTGTTTTGACTCGGGGTTGTATGCGAATATCGCTGAAAACTAAATTAATTAAGTATTCGAAATTTTCCAAATATTTACTTGACTTTATTTACACGATTTATTTATTTATTTATTTTACAGAAGCATAGGAAAACAAAATTTAATTTATTCAACAACATCCAATAATTCGATAACATTGCACTTTATTAATGAAAACCCGACATTTTAACTATTCTAATTGTTAAAACCTGATTGCTTTTCACAATTACATACAGGGTGTCCACGTATAACCTGACCGACCTTTATTTTCGCAACCGTTGGTCCTAGATGCATACTTCCAATTACAAAAAGGGTTTAAATAAGGTAAATAATTATTTTTAAAGCGATTTGGGTCAAGAAAAATATTTATTAAAAAATTACGAAATTTAAATTTTTATACAGTTCCCGGTCCTATAAGTGATATTTAGTAAAAATTTACTGTGACACTAACAAGTAAAATAAAAAAGTCCCACTCATCTAACATTAAAATTGACCGAATTATGAAAATTTGAAATGCATGACTTATATCACTTTTTGCATCTGAAAGCAGATGATTTCGGCCGTGCTTTCAGGGGTCGTATATAATGTACTTAAACTTATTTCAAGGTATCTGCACTTTGAAAGAAATCGTACAACTATTACGATTGACTTAAATTTTATTAGTTAAGTTTAAGATTAGTTAAAATAATTGTATTTTATCATATGTTTTATTTTGTAAGAATTTGAGGCTATGATTTATTTTTAAAAAAATTATATTATTTTCATAAGGTTTTATTTAACTTGCAACGATCGTCTTTTCAGTTTAAAATTTGTACTCGAACTTTAACTCACTTTCAAATGTCCGATCGAAGTTAAATTTTACATACTGACTTAAATCTGATGACAATGTAATATTATTGTGATTTTCGACGTTTACCATCTTAATAATACTCATATTAGAGGATAACACAAAAAAGTTTAAGAAAAAGTTTTAGATTTTTACCTGCTATGGTTGTGTTTTTTAACTTTTATAGTTACGTTTTATGTATTTTTTAAAGCTGAATAAAAAAAAGTACCTTCACTTTTAACCATCATGTCAAGATTTTTCGCAAATCGTAAATTTCAATGTTAAAAAATAGCGAAAAATCTGATACTATAAAATAGATGTAAGACTTTTTTATTCAGTTTAATTTTATTTAATTCAATAATTTATTCAATTTTTTGGCTTAGACTGGGTTTTTTACAACTAAATAGCTCAGGGGTCCGATAAGGTTGGGAGGGGAGGGGGGGATCAATTTTAACTTTGAAATTTTCGATTTGAGAAAAATCCTGACGTGATGGTTTAAAATGAAGGTCATTTTCGGATTCAGCGTGAAAAAATATATTAGAATCCATTTTCAAAAGCTAAAGAACATGGCACAACCCAAAATTTGTAAGACAGTGTAATCTAACAGCATTTTAAAATCTTAATTGAGGCTGTTGTTTTTTATCCTTTTATTTAACAAAAATTCTGTTATTTTTATCCTTTTATATGTTCAGTACAAATTGTATATTTTGCTATAATATGTCAGAATGATTATAGATTTCACATTTATATTAAATTGCAATGAAAAACATTCACATAATTTTGCTCTCAACTATTTTTTTGATATATCTGACGATTATTTAGATTTCTACTACATTTGTGAATGACCCCTATTTCGCAACAAAAGATATACTCCAATTTTAAACAGCTATTATTCGGTCAGTTTTAATCACAGATGAATGGGACTTTTTTTTTATCTTACTTGTTAGTGTCACAGTAAATTTTTACTAAATATCACTTATAGGACCGGGCGACCGTATAAAAATTTCAATTTCGTAATTTTTTAATAAATGTTTTTCTTGACCCAAATCGCTTTAAAAATAATTCTTTACCTTATTTAAACCATTTTTGTAATTTGAAGTATGCATCTAGGACCAACGGTTGCGAAAATAAAGGTCGTTCAGGTTATACGTGGACACCCTGTATAATAAACATATTATTGAACCGACATAACGACATGATACATGTTTTTGTCTTTCCAAAATTTTAGCACATCATTTTTTACCAAAATGTGAGTAATGTTTACATCTATAAATGACGCAAAAAAAAAATGTTTTCCTCAGTCAGACTTGCGCTTTTATTGTATAGATTACGTATGATAGGATTTAATAGAATAGAGAAAACTTCTGATAATATTTTTTTAAGTTTTGATTCGATTTTCACAAAATTTGAAATGACTCGACAAAATTCTGCAACGATAATATATTTGAAATTTCAAACCATTCGGTTGAGTAGTTTAGTAGAGACGGACGGACGGATCAGACGACGACTATAGGTGCTACGTATTTATATAATTAGGAGCGCACCTAAAATGTACATTTCACGGCTTCTAATAAAGTTATATTTAAATATAAGACATAATTTCGTATTATATCGAGGACGTTGTACAAAATTGCAATTGACAATTTTCCCGCATCTCGTATCATTTTTGCGAGAGAATGCTATATCCGCGATGTGTTGCTAGATGAAACTGTAGGTGGTCTCATAGCGTAGCTCATTGTTATTTTACTATATATACCTAGACACTACGTTTATGAATATATCTGTCACCGTTCTGAAGTAACTGAGGGTGGACTGGACAGAACGTTAGTGAGCACCCTGTATATATATAATTCCTCAAAATACGAAATTAATTAAATATATATGATACAGGGTTTCTTGCATAAAACTTTATTTATTAGTTTAGACAACTAACTTAAATATGCTACTATTCCTAAACGCAAAATAGGTAATGATATCACACACTTTAATATTGAATTCCCAGTTCATTAATCATAAAAGTGATCATAAAATACTTAACCAATTACTAAATGTTTTCAACTTATCTTAATAATAAATCTATAAATTTTTAAACTGCTCTCATACGTCCCCCCCCAAGAGATTGCGCCACATAAAATTATTCATCGTTTAAAAGCATTCATTGAACAATCCATCTTCTATCTCAAATTCCGTTAGAATATTATCACTCATCTTGATTATTATTAACGAATCAGTTAAAAACATCAAACATGTCAGCTCTAATAAACGTATTATTACTTTTGGCGCTCCTACGTGAATAAAGGATTGAAACGCTTAGTTACCTTAAGGCCAGCGTTGGCTTTGTGAATAAATCATAGTAGACCAGGCAGTTTCATATTTGAAATTGGGTAAACATGTTTAATGCGAATAGAATGGTTTAAAGTGTAAATTATCTGCTGATATGTTTTCTCTAAATCGTTAATTTTGCATTTCAGATTTCGTATCTACATTGTTGTTATGGTGAAAAAAAAAGGGATAAAGTTATAAAATTGTAAAAAAATTGAACAAAAAGAACTGTTTAAAAAACATTTAATGAAATCTTATCATGTCTCGTAAATTGTATCAGAATATCATCCTTCTTCTCGATTATTTTCAGTGAATCAGTTAAAAATATCAGATATGTCAGCTCGAATAAACGTGTTAATACTTTTGGCGTTCCTATATGAATAAAGGATTGGAATGTTTAGTTACCTTAAGGCTGGCGTTGGCTTTGTGAATAATGAAATCAGAGACAGTTTCATATTTGAAATTGGATAAACACATTTAATGCGAATAGAGAATGGGTTATAGTGTAAATTGTAAGTTTATGTGTTTTCTCTAAATCGTGAATTATATCACTCCACATTTATTATTTGCGTTAAAGGTTACGGGTAAAAACAAATTGGATAAATAAAATTATCAATTTTTAAATAAAATTTTATAGTTGAGCAGATTATATAATACAGACCGGACAGTTTCATATTTGAAATTAGGTAAATATATTTAATGTGAATAGAATGGTGTAGAGTTTAACATGCAAGTTTATGTGTTTTTCCTAAATCGTGTATTATATCTCTTTTCAAAACTATATTGTTGCTACATGTGCAAAAAATAACATGTATAAATGAAATTTAAATAAAAAATAATAAATTAAAAACATTCATTGAGTTATATCTTGAATCTTTAAATTATGTCAGAATATCATCTTTTATTTTTATTATTAGCCACGAATCAGTTAAAAACATAACACATGTAATTCTGTCACACATGTAAACACTCTAGTAAACCTGTCTTTAATAGTTTCGGTGTTCCTACGTGTATAAAGGATTGAAATGTTTAGTTACCTTAAGGCTAGCATTATCTTTGTGAATAATTAAATAGTAGGAGACGAGACAGTTTCACATTTCAAATAGGTTAAACATTTATACGAGGGTCACTCTGAAAGTTTTGCAATGCTAAAAATCTACAGCATATAAAAATTTTATTTATTGTCAAAATAATCACCTTTATACTCGATACATTTATTCATTCTTTGAAACTAGATTTCTTTTTTTTTTCTTTTTTTTTTTTTTTTTTTACTGCTTTTTTTTAAAAAAGCTGATTTTTTTTACGAGGGTCAAATAGCGCTCCACCCTATAAATTTTGTGCAACAAAGTCTTTCTTTGACTTTGGAGCAAGATCAGGGCTGTATGGTGGATGCCGAACCAACTGGACCTTATTTGTTTTTAGAAAGTCCTTTGATGTTGAAGCAGAATGTGCTCATTGTCATAGAGCAGAATTATGCCTCTTGTCCGTGTCTGTCTTTGGTCGTATTTCTTTCAACTTTTTAATGACCTCTAGTAGACAAATCTTATTTTACTAGTTCTTAGTAACTGTTTTTTCCATTTCCAAAGGTATTGAGGCAATATGGCTACTTTTGAAGAATAGATTGTGTCCTTTTTTTTGCCGATGCTCCTCGGCAGCTTGGTTCTTCATTTTCTAACACCCAAATTGAAGATTTTCTTTTTGTTTGTGGATCAAATTGGTAAATTCATGTTCCATCTCCTATAACAGTTTCATAAAGACGTTTGGAGGTTCCAGAATAAAATTTTTCCAACATTTCTGGGCACCATGACACTCTTGTGTGCTTTTATTTCTAGGTCAGCTCATAAGACACCCATTTGCTACAAAGCCTTTTCGCTTTTTAATCTTCATGTAGGAACTTAAATATTGCTGCCGATCCAATATTCAGAGCCTGCTGAATAAATTTATATATAATACGTGTGTTATCTTATAAAATTCCATTTAGCTTTTCAGCATTTTCAATTTTAGGAAGCTGTTGCGGAATTCCACTTCAACAGTCATCTTTGAAATCAGATTTTCCATTCTTCAGTTCTCCAAACAATTAAAATATGGTTGCGTATGAAGGATGCGAAGTTGGAAAAGGCTTTGATATTCTTTTAAAATACTCTTTTTCAGTTAATAATAATCAGTTAAAATACTCTTTTTCAGTTAATAATAATCAATTAAAATACTCTTTTTCAGTTCTTTTAAAATATTCTTTTCAGAAATGTTCTCTCACGAGATCGAAATCTTTAGTGAGGCTGAATCAGCATAGAAACTGATTTCAAGTAGCCCTGGTAGCTACGCGACAAGGAGTTAGAGGGAAAAATTTCACACGCCACCTAGTGAGGTCCCATATTTAATTAAGCAGCCGCCGCTTATGCCATCCCACAAGCCGATTTTGCCTATTACAAAACTTTCAGAATGACCTTCGTAATGCGAATAGAATGGTATTTAAAGCTTAAATTTGAAGTTTAAGTGCTTCTTCTAAATCATCGAATATACCACTTGATCTTTTGGGTTTATATCGTTGTTATTGGTGAAAAAAGTTGGATAAATTTAATTAAATTCTAATTTTTTCTATAAAAATTCTTCGTTTAAAAGGATTTACTGAGTTATCCATCTTGACATCCATATTATCACTCATCCTGATTATTGTTAAGAAATCAGTTAAAAACAATAATAATTTCAATTACAAAAAAAAATACTTTTTACATTTTTACGTGAATAAAAGCGCCAGCGATTTTCATGCTACAGGTACTGTTCCAACGTTTTTTATGGTTTTTCACTATGAAAATCTCATTCCAATAAAAAAGAATAGGTGTTGACATTTGGAATTTTCAAAATTTTGTCACTGTAACAGTAACTGTTAGAGTTCAACTATTGTTTTTCAAATGATTCTTAAGCGCATATTTAAAAAAACTTTAAACCAAAATTTCAATTAGTTTCTGTGAACGGTATGATAGCTAGGGGCACATATATCAGGATAGTTTTTTATAATCACCCTGTATAATAATTGTTTGATACCCTTGTTGCATATACAAAAAATATTCGTGTTCACGAATATTATCAGAACTTATTTTGTAAAGACACATAGTATAATACATTTAAGCGTGTCTAGTGTGTCGTTACAATCTTTTTTCATTGATTCCCTCTTGAGAAAATCTGTATTATTTTACATGCAAAGACTATCAAAATACGTTTATAAGTTCATCCATCATAATCCAGAAATCCTCTGTTAATGTACTCTCTCATCTTAGTTATTAGCTGAGTGCCTACTAAATGCATCGAATGCGTCATCTCTAATAAATAACTTATTATTTTTGAAAGTGAAAGGCAGAGAATTTATTCGAGAAAATTAGATGTATTTTTGAAGAAATAACCCTTTTAGTAAATTTGATATTTTGAAAGGAATATGCTCAGGGAAAATTTTGTTGCTTAGACAGAATATCTATCGTAATATAAGCAAAATATGAATATCCAATTATCTACAAAAATTGTTTGGATTTTCTTAGAAACAAATTTTTATAAAATATCTCTAATTATTCTCCTATAAAAATGTTTATATATTATTTTTGAAGTCCAAAATGATTACTTGTATTTACATAATACCCGTGTGTATATATAATTTTGATAACTTCCAAAACTTCTGCATGTTGTTTTTTAAAACAAACAACAATAATAATAATACCAATAAAATTCTACAAAGGTAATAAAAATAATACAAAATATTAAAAAGTAAATAAAAATAATAGACCCTCTAAAGAGATACAATTCAAGGCACTATTTCGTTTTTAAATGAATTGAATGTGATTTTTATGTACTAATAATATTAATTTTTTTTTATAAACATTTGTCATATTAGGTTTGATATTAGTTTTCATCACATTAGTTTTTATTATTTAAATATATATATATATATATATATATATATATATATATTAAAAATAGCCTTTTTGTACTATCAAAAGTGGTATTATCCGTAAATAGTTAACAAATGATTATCTGCAAATGATCTAGTAGAATATTTTAAAAAATTGTTTTATTGTTACATTGTTTTATTTGTATTTTATTTATTTTTCGGCAAGGAAGTTAATATGAATGAAATGAATTAACATACATTTTCATATTATTGTAATCTTTGTGATATGCATAATATATCTTTACTTAAACTGACATCATCGTATGATTTCGTACACTAGTTAATGATAAATCATTTTCTTAATCTGAGCAGATATACATAACGTATCTTCAATTATGTATCTCCTAGAAAGTTATACGATTTTACATAATTTTTAATACCAAAAATTATACATAAATGAAATTATGTCAATTGATAAATTTAATAGTTTTGTGAAGATTTTATTCACTAACAAAAATGACATTATTTAAATAATTTGATGAACTTTATTCATACAAAAGGTCATGTATACAATAGTGCGGGCTTGAGCGATATTTTTTACACACTTTTATTTAACTTAACTTGGTTTTTATTTGTAAGGATAGAATTTTGGGTCCTTATGTATTATCCGTGCCAGTTTTAAGCCAACTGCGCCAGGCATGGAGCCAATATTATTAATTATAGTAACCCTTATATTTTTTTCTCTTGCTACATGGTACATGCCTGGGAATAATCTATAATATTATTCTTTCTTATTTACTATGCTATTCACCATTTATTAATTTTACTAAAATAATGTTATTTACTATTTTTAACAATGTTATAAATTTAATAAACATATATTACATTTTATTGATTTTATATTAATTACCATTTTTAACAATGTTATTTCATAATGTTAAATTACTGCGTTTGAAAACATGATTAGCAACGATAAACAAGATTGGTACTTGGCAACCATTTTTGGCGATCAATCTCCTGGCACGGATAATACGTAGGTACCGAATTTTGTAATAGATTTTTCACTCACTTCCTGATAGGCTAGAATTCTTAACATTTGCACACAGATGTGTTTCCGATGACAATACAACATTTTAAAATTTTCAGAACTTAATTATAAATTAATAATTTAATTTTACAGCATTTATCCGTTAACCGGCTGCAGGTGATAAATAACCAAATATTCTTTATGGTTACAACTGTTTACAAATTGCAAACAAATTTAAGTTAATTATGCACCAAACGACTCTTGTCAAAAGAAGCTCACTGCCTGTGAAACTGCAGCAACGAAATAATTTAAACACTAAAAAATAAAAAATATAATACAAAAATTAATAAAAAGTTTATTAATTATTTAAAAAACCTTCTCGGTAATTCCTTGTTGCTTAAACATACTATTTGATCTTAAGATACATTATTGATATTACTCTACCAATCATGAAAACAGTTGGACAGCAGTGGCTGCCACAGCATAGTGAGCCACACCATCCCTCAGTCAAACGTAAATGAATGGAAACGCATTTACGGAAGATTACATATTACCGCGACCGGTAACGATCTTTCGTAATCGAGTTGCAATTCATTTTTCTTTCATTTCTCATATGCTTTGGTGCATATTTGTAGATCAGCCTGTATAAAATGGTCATAAAATATCTGAATAAAAATTTCGCTGGTAGGTATGTGAAAAATACAGCTGCCTTCCTTACTAAAATAGAAAGCCATGTTTCAGATTAGCGCAAAGAATCTTCGAAGATATGTGTAAAAAATTTGATATTTACAAAAATAGTGTTGCACGATTCTAAAAATCCCTTTTATTATTCTATATTTTACTACTCTAGTCGTCGCTAACGGACAGCTGCATGTCTTGTCATAACCAGCTTCACAATAATGTTACTTATGAACAGTTGAATAGTTTAGGCATTTCATTGGTTTCCTAGTTGATGCCAACTTTAAGCTTTCTCTAGGAGTCTTATATCCTTTGTCTTCTTTTTTAGCGGGATAATTTTTCCAGTGAAATTGTTCATAATTTTTTTTCTGTAAAAAAATTTATCATGCGGTATACAGGTCTGTCGAAAAAATACAAATACATTCCTAATTTTTTGTTGTTCTAACTTAGTCACATACAACAGCTTCAATCAGTCGCGGAACTGAAATTAGAGAGTACGCAGTTAACCTAGATTGTGACTAGATAATTCACAGATTGGAGGTGGTGCTCCAAAACTTCGAACACTTACTTAATATCATTAATATTCATTGCGTCTGGAGGCGAAGGCTGTGACAGGAAGGTATCAGCATATTTCGCGAGTGACTTATATACAAAAAAGTCTTTGTCTTAAGAAATGTTTCCTGCTGTTAGACTATCACCGGTGGAATGATGAAACCATGAAAGTATTTACCTGGTCGCAAGTGACATACAAATAGTCTAGATGTTTCATGATGTGTTCTACGACAATCACATGTCTCAGAACATTTCGCATCAAAGTCTTCTAAAACACAATGCCTTCTCACCGATCAATGCACTATCCGAGGTACTTGAGTAAAGCATCTGTTACCTTGGTAGACGGCATACTGTGATACAGCCATTGACGCGATGCAAAATAAATCGTTATTCATAGAACCAAGCAACTTTTTTTCCATTGCTGAATTGTTCAAATTTAATTTACACGTTACAAATGGTTCAAGTAACATGAATTTTACACAAGAATTATATTTGATGTAAACCTTCATATCTAACACAGTCCTATCTATGTAGTGTGCTCGGGATATATACATGAATAAATGGATAATCACACCGGGAAGTTAGGTTTCACAGCTTTATAGCTTTAGTGTAATCTCGGGGTACCAGGGGATATATATATGTATATATATGTGTGTGTGTGTGTGTATGTACGCATAAACTGTGTTCAGATGCGAGTTTATTCGCATGCGCCTATTTATTGTCACTAAGCCCGACAGTCTCCACTGTCCCGCGGACATTGTGGATGTTCGATGTCTTACCTTCTACTTCACGTTTTTCTTCCAGTGCCCCATTTTTGAAGTGTGTTATACTGAATTAGCTTGCCAAGACTCCACAAGGTGTAGTGCTTCAGAGATATTTTTCATCAGTATTTTGGTCAGCATAAAGTCTATACGAATGAACATCCAATCTCTCAATATTGGCTACATGGAACTGCCAAAAGGTTCTCTTTAATATTGATTGCTGCAGTAACTTGGTATCTCCCCCAACCAGGTTTGGGGAATTACATCATTTTACTAGCACTGCCGAGTGGATTATTTGAGAAGGCGAGTGAATGTTTAAGAAGTCTTTTAAAACTTGTAGGCTATAGAATACCAATATGTGTTTTAGGGTAGACCGGGGCACATTTACGCGGATTTTTTTCAATGAATTTTCTAATTTTAATGTTTTAACTTAGGAAATTTTAGACATTGTGGTTTTATAAAGCAGTTAATAAAGTCAAAATTTGTGTATTCAGTTGTTGCCCAATTTGTGTTTTTAACCGTAAAAAAAATTTCTTTTAGGTCCAAGTCATCTGCGTAAACTTGCCCCGGGATCGGGGCACGTTTACGCATATTCTAATTGATACCAAAGAGCAAGTGATATAAATAGTATTTAATCAAATTTAGATGTTTTATTTATAACTTAAAACACTGTTTAAAACAAAACAATTTAAAGAGAATTAATTAAAGAACATTTTATAGGCTAAACTGAAAACATAGGGCTTATTGCTGGTTCAAAACAGAAACTATTTAGTCATCTTCATCATCACTGTTACAGTTTTTACAAACACAAAATAAAGTATTTCCTTTTACACACTTGTCATGGGACCACCTTTTGCCACCTTTTTTGGATTGGTAATCACAGTAAGAACGTGCGTAAAGGTGCCCCGATGTCAATGCGTAAACGTGCCCCGTCGCCATGTTTGGATTTATTTTTAACGTGCAACGAAAACTAATAACATTTCTGTTCATACAAATACAGTTCTCAAAAAAGGATAAAATTCTGCTAATGTTCATATATTTGTTTATCCTTAACTAAATATTATTAGTTCACAATAAGTTTCAATAAGTTCAACACCAAATTTACTCACCTTGAAAGAAAACAGGTTATCCTTTCCGCATGCTAGACCGAAGCTCGACTGGCGCGCAAAAACTTGTGAGAATACCTGCTAGGGAGCAGCATCAATCTGTTATGACTGGTGGGGCGCCAGTTATAACTCGTTTCGGAAAACGTGCCCCATGCGTATACTTGCCCCGGTCTACCCTACTTGTTAGCTATATTTTGCAACTTTCCCAATTACCGCATTGTACATATGGAACTAAGTTCTATCCTACTCTCAACTTTCCTCTGTCATATATAACTTCTTAATTTTATTGACAGAAAAAATTACGGAAATGTATTGTTGTAGTAATGAATTATTTTTTCAGCTGCGTAAATTCTATCATAACAACTTTTCAACTGTACTTTGCTACTTGCTGTTTGGTATAATAAATTCTTGGCTGGTAAGATTTTCTGAAAATTCCCCACCCCTGCCCCCAGCCATTCTCCTATTTGAACGAGCATCCATGCTGCAATAAGAATGTCTTAAAAATGAATTTTTTGTTCACATATAGAAAATATAGGTAGATGGAATACATATGTATTTAATCAGAAATATACAGGACGAAACTAAACAAAAAGCTAGTTTTTATTTCAGAAAATCAACAAATCAAAGAATTCGTCAAACGTTAATTACCTTATTTGACTTACCATACTTAACTTACTTTGTGTGAAACGTGATGACATCATACTAAGAGCACGGAAGTGGCCACCATCTACATTCATAGAATACTCAAGATGCACCACACTTTGGATTATGTTTTCCAAAATGTACCATAAACAGAAGAATAGTAACTGTATTATTGTGCAAACATCACGTACTTGCCATAATTTGATCATATTCACACAAACCAAGATAGTGCAGCCACGGCTACCAGTTTGAAAATTAATTTTCCTTCCCATGTATCGTCAAATAGATACATATATATATTTTCGAGGCTAAAAAAAATATGTACTTAATAAACAGGTGATATTCATATTATGTTCTCCATCGAAATAATAAAAAAGTTTTCTTGATCTATATATTTTCATCTCAACACTATGTTTTTTTTTTTTTTTAATAATTACAAAATTGTTGCCACAGGCAGCTATTTTCTTATTTTATCTCAAAGTGCTCGTACCACTTTTTCCAAACTATAATCCTAAAGGATTATAGTATTCTATGAATGCAGATAGTGACCACTTCCGGCTCTTAGCATGATGTCATCATGTTTCACACGAAGTACGTTAACTAGTAAGTCAAATAAGGTAATTAACGTTTGACGAATTCTTTGATGAATTTAACAACAAATGCAAGACATACCTGCCACAAAGAATATAGTCAAAATATAAAAATCGTCATATGTAGCAACGCTGTAACACATATTAAAATATCTTATAAAGCTTTGATAGTATAATATGTGTTTACAAAGGTTTAATATTCCAAGAATAATATAAGCTTTCATTGGCTTGGTAGAAATAAAAACTGATGACATACCTGCTTTCATTGAACTATTAATATTCCTTTTTAAATTTAAATGTGTACTGCGAAGTTCAAATATGTAAATTTTTAAGGTAAAGCGAAATAAATATGTCCTTAAAATATCAGAAAATTCGTAAATTAATTTCGAATGATGGAGCATTTTTAAAATAACAAAATTCTTTCGAATTATTGCAACTTAATATGACTACAGAGATTTAAAATATATAGGGAGTTTGCACATTTAATAGCGTATATTTCTAAAATTAAAAATGGGTAGTGCGTCACTCGCAAAACAAGATCACCACCGGAAATGTTTAAGAAACTTTTGAATTCAGCGAAAGTAAAAACTAAAGTAACCTAACCTTTGTTACTGAAACATTAAATTTAATCTCCAGAGAATTTTAAAAATTTGAAATTTCTTGTAAAATCCGGTATGTATAATCACTGGTTTTGGCTATTCAAAGCTCAGGACAATCCTGTAATTTTAATTGGCTTATGAGGTTCTAAAACTTATGACATAGTTACGTTCACGTTATATTTTTCATTTTGATTTAGAAATTTAAATATGTAAAGCGCGAACAAACTATTCACATTTGTATGGAAAAACCCAAATTAAATATTTCACTTGAATCCGAAGAATTCGTAAAATAATTACGAATAATGGGGCAAAATTACATTATTAAAATGTATACTAATTATTACAGTTTGGTTTAAAGTTATTATGCATGTGTAACTTTATATATATATATATATATATATATATATATATATATATATATATATATATACAGGGTGTTTCACAAAGGACCCCTAACTTTAAAAATCAATTACCCGGAAACGGTGATAGATAGAAGCATAAAACCAGTGGTATGTTTATTCAAAAAATCGTAAGAATCTTATACATAAATCTCAAAATTTAGTTGAAAATAGCACCGATAGATGGCGCTGAGAGCGTTAAGAATCCTTCTAAAGAGAGTTAAGAAGCATAGAAAGACTAGCCGTCGAAGATTTCGCCATTGAAATCTGACCGCTATTAGCGTATAGTAAAAATAATTCGCATCGGACACGTTGCTGTCTGTTGAACTTTTTTGAAAAGCTCACGAATTATTTTCCCATCTGGGCCTTTTGTGACTTGAAATCGCGTTTGAAAACTTCTCCTTGTGACAGTAGGACTCCGATTTAATCTGTGGTACTCCAACACAATAAACACATGTTCCACCATGGTATACATCCTTTTCGGAATTATTTTCACTATACGCTAATAGTGGTCAGATTTCAATGGCAAAATCTTCGACGTCTAGTCTTTCTATGCTTCTGAACTCTCTTTAGAAGGATTCTTAACGCTCTCAGAGCCATCTATCGGTGCTATTTGTAACTAAATTTAGATATTTATGTATAAGATTCTTACGATTTTTTAATAAACATACCACTGGTTTTATGTTTCTATCTATCACTGTTTCCGGGTTATTGATTTTTAAAGTTAGGGGTCCTTTGTGAAACACCCTGTATATATATATGTATATATATACATTAACAACGCATATTTTTCTAGTTCTGTAAAATTAAATTAATGTGCTATCAGAATTTTAACGCAAGTACTGTCCCAGCAAGCAATTGAGAAAGAAACCATTCTCTTTGAACATTTTATATCTCAATTGCTTTCCATGTCAGTAAAAATTAGATTTATATCTATTTCTAAACAAAATGTGGTGAACAGTTGAACAGTGTATGTTGACAGGTTAAAATTTATAAAACTTCAGACATTTAATAAAATACTACAATGTAATAAAAATTAGAGGTTTCGGATTCAATTAAGAACCCCTCATAAGCATACGACGTTACAGATACACAAGCAATCACAAAAAGAACAGAAGTCAGTCAGTTAAAGTTATAATCAGATTAAAACTGTATATTTAGATGGAATCGGGACCCCTTCGTTTATAGGAGATTCAGCCAAGTTTGTAAACCACCCCTCTAGAAAAATGCGCCTATTGTAAATGTTGGAATTAGATTTATTTATCTGTGCATTTGAAAATCTGGAATATGATCATGCTCTATTGCATACACAAAAATTTTCGAGTGAAGAATACCTGTCTTAAAAGAGTGTTTATGCTCCTTTAATATAATGTTAAGAGTCGTCCAGTCTCGCCAATATAGATAGAATTATAACTTTGACATGGAATATATACGAATCCGTTCATATTTGATTTAGGATATCTATATATTTAAAAAACAGCGTATTCTGTCAAATTTTCCACACGAATATCGTCTCTTTGCGTATCGCCAACGTTTTTTGAAACCTTCTCCCCTCACAAAGGGGACACCTGATGGATTAGCCCTCACCTGTTTAGCCTAGGGGGATTGAAAAGGGTTGATTGAAAACGAATGGAGACACCCTTCCATTGAAAGCATAGACCTTCTAATATATTTTTGCCCTGAGATTGAAACCTAAAGTTTATTTTTAAGAACTCGTGTTTCCACTACTAAATATGCATATTTTCTCGCAAAATTTTCAAGAGAGCTTGGATAGAGTTATATATTTATAACGGATTCAAATGTCAGAGAGTTTGGAAGATGAGAACTATTTTTCTATTGCTATGTTAAAGAAACCGACGCGAAAACAAACAAACAATCAAAAAAGCGAGAAAAAAATATTTCTTCACAACTAGATAACAATATTTTTTTCACGAAATTTTTACATGGGCTGTAAAACCGTTTTAATTATCACCAATAAAGATTTCAAACAGTACGGACAAAAGTAACTTTTTATTTTAAAACTATGAAGCGACCCTACGTAAAAAAATAAGAAAATGAGCGTTTTTATCACTAAATATCAATATATTTTTGCGAATTTTTCATTTTAAAATATAATTTCATAAAAATCCGGTTAAAGATATTAAATAATAAAAACTTGATGTTTCTTTTATGGGCCTGGACAACGCCGGGCGGGGGTTTATAACCTGTTAAAAGAAAAAAAAATAATTGAATTCTGAGGTATATGAGCAGAATTAATATCAATGCTTTTAAACAATAGTGATATTTTCTCCCAGATATCTTTCTAAAACGGAATAGCTACTTAGCCTCTTGGAGATTCACGCTGAAATGGTGCCGGATGTTTATTGGCGTAGTAAACAACAACAACAACAAAAAGAACATCATTGTATGCTTTAAAACTTATGATGCTTTGACAGACTGCAGAATTTTCGGCGTTTCCTGGCTCTGAAAATTCAAACTATCATAACTCGGTAAGTGTATGTCGTAAAAGAAAGGAAATTTCTTGTTTCAAGTTTTAGAGCACGGGGGATATTTTTCTAAGATACAGAGACTATATAAAAATTACAATTTCGTAACTTTTACTAAAGTAACTATTTAAAAAAAATTGTTTCGATGAGAACTGCAAATTCTTTTAATATTCAACAAAAAATAACGGTTTAGGAATTAGCTTCTAGTCAGCGATAAGAGTTGACACCCTGTATCTTATTACGAACAATGTTTCCGATTAAAAACGAAATATGTAACTTCTATGTAAATACATTATCCAAGTACCAAATTTAATAACCTCAAGTAATGAACATATAGACGATAAGTGTTTCCTAAAAAAAAAAAAAAAAGAACATTTAATACTGTTAAAAAATCTCTTTGGATGAGAAATGCAAATTCGATTATCTTTATAATATATCATTATTATTCAACAAATAATAATTGTTTAGGAATAAGCTATTAGAAAGTGATAAGAGGAGATACCCTGTATATTATTACAATTACTGTTAAGTTAAAAACGGAAATGTGTAAAAATTTATATAAATATATTATTCAAGCACTAAATTTCCAAGTTATTAAGGAAATAGCTTCAAGTAATGAACATATAGAAAATAAGTGATTCATAAATAATGCATTTAATTTCAATGATAAAAGTATTCAAGTTTTCATGATAAGCTATTTAAAAAAAATCTGTTTGGATGAGAAATGCAAATTCGTTTATCTCTATACCATGCCATTAATATTCAACAAAACATAATGGTTTAGGAATTAAATATTAGTCAGCGATAAGAGGAAACACCCTGTATATTATTACAAACACTTTATATAAATATACTTTCCGAGCGTTATATTTCCAAATTATTAAGGAAATAACCTCAATATACTTCTTTTCATTTCTAAAAAACGTAAAATTAAAACCTTTTAAACAGTAAAATAAGTTTTATTATAAAATTTTTATTTTACGACTTTTAGAAATTTAAAAAAAAGTATATTGTTATAGGGTGTTATAATTTGGTACATTTTAAAATAACCTCAAGTAATGAACGTATATAAGATAGGTGATTCATAAATAATGCATTTAATTTCTATGATAAAAGTATTCAGGTTTTCACGCCAAGCTATTTAAAAAAAAAAAAATCTGTTTGGATGAGAAATGCAAATTCGTTTATCTCTATAATATGTCATTAATATTCAACAAAAACCTCTAAATACCATGTTTTTGATTTTATGAGTAAATAAACAACTTTATCTCTTTCTTTCTTGTGGATTTTTGAATAATCTTTGAAAAACCCTAAATATGCATGTATTACTATTCATGTTACGCACCGACTTTGATGATAACGTCATTTTACAGAAACAAAAGTCAGTACCGTAAAACAAAGGCTTATATTCTATCAAGAAAAACAAAATAATGAAGGGGTTATGAAAACAGAAATATTCAGCAGCTCGTGTTAAATTTCCTATTTGCATATGTCAATCATTCGTCTTGAAAAAAGTCTTAATTTTATTTTTTAAAGCGAACTGTGTTTAGGTATCTAATAATGTAAGTGGAAAAAAAAAGAATTTGTTTTCGTAAAATAAATGAGAATGTGAAATATAAAAATTAAAAAAATATATATTTGAAAAATTAAACTCTTAAGTAACATTTTTGAGGTTTTTATGGCAATTGACATATTTCTTTTTAATATCAGAAATACCACACTTTTTACTCGCGGTAATTCAAGTTGGTTTGTAAGATCGTTTTATAAAAAAGCTAAGGGAAGGAAAACTGCTTAAAAAAATAAATATCACTCTTTTTCGAACTTTTAAATAGCTATTCATTAAAACAGCGATTTTAGACACTTTTCAATGTAGTTGAAAAGTGTTTATGAATTCGGTTTGTATGTCTGACTGCAGTCTATCTGTCCGTGCTCTATCTCGCGTAAATATAGTCGGATTGCTATGCAATAGATATATGTTAACGAGGTTTACAATGGCATGTTCGTTATTGTAAATGAAGTATGCAGCGTTTATAATTCATTTACAGGGACACTCAAAAGTATTCCGTTACATTACAGTCAATGGCAAAATATTGTTTCCAGGGAATTTTGATGATGTTGCACTAACGTATTTAAATTGATATATATTACTGTTGTACACTAAAAGAAGCTTACTATAGAATAAGGTATGAATAGTATTCATCAGTCATTTACAGGGACACAAGTGAAAGAATTCGGTTGCAGTACCGTGTAAGAACAATATTTAAATTTAACTAAGTTTTACTTCTGACTTGGTGTGCATAAATTCCATAGATGATATACATGGCAGCACAAAAGATCTCGAATACATTTCCGTTTATTAACGAAAATTGCTGAAGAGGAATTTACAAGTGTACTATGCGTTTCATAACCAAAATAGATTTTAGCACACTGTGTAGTATATATATATATATATATATATAGATAGATAGATAGATAGATATAGATCATATACAGGGTTGCACAAAAGAATTCGGATATTTTTGCGTCTACTGATGGTTATTCCTGGAATTGTGTTTTCAAATTTGTGACGAGTTTTCCCATTGTTAATTTTGTAGATATATATCAGTTCATATTATTAGTTTGTTTTATTTCATAAAGATTTTATTTTTCTGTAAAGTATCAATTGTCAACTTGTCAAGTATTACTATACTACTATTCTTCTTCACAAACATTGTATATTCTTTACCAATCAACTTTTACCCTTAGCAAATTGTTAATTTAAAATAATGTGCACCCTTAATACAGTTAAGTATGTAAAGCTACCCTTGGTTAGACATATTTAGTTAAATAACTGTGCACTTTAAACATTGTAAAAACACAAGTAGCTTATTTGTGTCACTTTCTTCAAATCTGGGGAAGTAATTGTTTATTTTCGAAATACTTTTACGGATCGATATTACTTCAATGCAGTTTATGCTTTGATATTGCATTCATAATATAGCAATTTTCGAGAAAAGAACCGCCTTTAGAAATTATAGGCATCGTTGACTTGCTGCACCGTAGACACTGCTGAAAATGAACAGCTTTACACTAGGAAAACTATATAACCTAAGAATAAAGTTTTCATAAAATGCATTTCCACAATTTATAAACAGTAAACTTCAAAAACAATTCGATAGGGAAGGGAAGCAAAATCCGTATTATATAGGTTTCCGTCTTAGCAGGTATAATTACATGGTATGCCATCCGCCGATAAGATGAAAGTTTTCCGTTTATGGCAGGGTTACGTTATAGACAAGTTTCGTTTTCATATTTAAAAAAATATATATAATTTTTACATCTAATTTTTAGACAATTTATATCGATTTTATTTATTTATTTATTTATTTTTTTTTTTTGCATTTCTCAAATCATAAAAGTAACATAGGAAGAAAAATGTTTTCCCTTTTTATAAATAAAATAATGAAGAATGTATAAACGAAAAATAATAACAATTGAAAAGTAAGTTAATAAACACTTTCCGCAGCATGTCAGGTAATACACTTTTCTTCACAATCAGAAAGCGTCGTCTAGTATCTGAAAGCTTTAACTGTGGCTAAGGATTACTTTTTTGTTAGTTTAATCAATTTTTATCGCCCCTTAAATTTTATTTCATTAAATAATACCCCTAAGATTCAGATGCAGTTAGGACAAGGTGTTAATAATATTGCATCTTCAATCTATACTAATAAAAGAAAGTTTCGCTCTGTGTGTGTGTCCGTGTGTGTGTCTGTTGGCGATGGCTAGGAAAATTTAGCCCACCTAGAAAACTGTAAATTTAGATTTAGGTAGTCCAAACCCTCTCCTCGTGCACCATTACTTCAGAATTTTAATATTTCAATTACTTTCTGAAATATTAATTAATATTCACAAAGAACTCTCATAAAAAATACGCTTTTATTCTCTTGGGTTGGTTGATTCACTGGTTGGTTGCATCCATT
The DNA here is from genome assembly GCA_963931845.1 of Maratus michaelseni. NCBI lineage: Eukaryota > Metazoa > Arthropoda > Arachnida > Araneae > Salticidae > Maratus > Maratus michaelseni. The sequence continues at coordinate 281,522,648 of OZ007594.1, read as the reverse complement.
CTTCACAGAAGTAATTAAATAAGCCAGAGTAGCGATGCATAAATAAGGATTTCTAACTAAATAGTGTCAATATGGATTGAAGTTAGCGTAGAGGAGCCATGCGAATGTCGCGCCACCTGTACATGACAAATTACATATACGTCCCACTGATTGAAATATTTTCTAGGCACATTTTTCTTCATGACAATTAGTCGGGTATAAGTTTTTTTTTTTTTTTTTTTTTTTTTTTTTTTTTTTTTTTTTTTTACATGACATTTATTATTATGATGGAGATTTTTAATTCAGAAAACTTTATTTAACAGATTCTTTTTTATATTTGCGGGAATGAAGATGAGCAAGGGTTTAATTACATTTAAACTTCAAAGTGTATTTCTAGAAAGCAGTTACCAGAATTTCCGAAAAATAGTGTAAGCCAAATTTCAAATTAAGTTCCTAGCTTACCAAATGAATCAATCTTTAAAGATGTATTGTGATCCTTCTAATTAGTTATTTGTTGAAGGCCACTTGAACAACCCCCCCGTTCTTCAAGGTTTTTTCTCTAACTCTGCTCCGTTTTCATATTTCAGCAACTATCTTTCCGATTTCAACGCAAGTGATTTCAAACATTATGATTAATTTAATAGTCACCCTCTATAACATTAAACTAAGTTTATGAGTAGCGGTTACCACTATTTACGAATAACAGTTTAAGCCAAATTTTTAATTAAATTCAAAGCTTAAGGAAACGAACGAATTTTGAAAGATGCATAGTGGTCCTCCTAATTACTTATTTGATGAAGGGCTATTGAACATCCCCTCCCCCCCCTTCCCCCGGGACCTCCTTCAAGGTTTTATCTCTAACTATGCTCTGTTTTCATATCTCAGCAACTATTTTTCCGATTTCAACGCAAGTGGTTCCAAACATTATAATTAACTTAATAGTCACTCTTTATAACATTAAACTAAATTTATGAGTAGCGGTTACCACTATTTTTGAATAATACTTTAAGCCAAATTTGTAATTACGTTCCTAGCTTAAGCAAACGAACGAATTTTGAAAGATGCATAGTGGTCCAGCAAATTAGTCATTTGCTGAAGGACACTTGAACATCCCCTCCACCCCGGGACCTCCTTCAAGGCTTTTTCTCTAACTATGCTCCGTTTCCATATCTTAGCAACTATTTTCTGATTTCAACGCAAGTGATTCCAAACATTATAGTTAACTTAATTGTCACTCTTTATAACATTAAACTAAATTTATGAGTAGCGTTTACCACTATTTACGAATAATTGTTTAAGCCAAATTTGTAATTAAGTTCAAAGCTTAAGCAAACGAACGAATTTTGAAAGATGCATTGTGGTCCTCCTAATTAGTCATTTGCTGAAGGGAACTTGAACACCCCCCCTTACGGCCCCTCTTGCAAGGATTTTTCTCTAACTATGCTCCGTTTTCATATCTCAGCAACTATCTTTCCGATTTCAACGCAAGTGTTTCCAAACATTATAATTAACTTAATAGTCACTCTTTATAACATTAAACTAAATTTATGAGTAGCGGTTACCACTATTTCCGAATAATTGGGTAAGCCAAATTTGTAATTAAGTACCTAGCTTAAGCAAACGAACGAATTTCGAAAGATGCATAGTGCTCCTCTTAGTTAGTCATTTGCTGAAGGGTACTTGAACAACCCTCCCACCCCCGGCACCTCCTTCAAGGTTTTTCTCTAACAATGCCACGTTCCTATATATCAGCAACTATCTTTCCGATTTCAACGCAAGTGATTCCAACCATTATATTTAACTTAATAGTCACCCTTTATAACATTAAATTAAATTTACGAGTAGCGGTTACCACTATTTACAAATAAGAGTTTAAGCCAACTTTGTAATAATGTTCCTAGCTTAACAAAAGGAACGAATTTTTATGCATGCATAGTGGGCCTCCTAATTAGTCATTTTTTGAAGGACACTCGAACATCCCCTCCCCTCGGCATCTCACTCAAGTGTATTTTCTCTAACTGTGCCTTATTGCAATAACTGGGGTAATAATGTTCCAATCTTCTCGAAACCAGCTCAATTTTGTAGTGCGCCTACTATACAGTAACGTAGGCAGCGAGGACCTGTCTCAGAAGTTCGTTGGGAAAGAGGTTTGTTTAGAACAGAATGCTCCCCTGGCGGTGGTAGGGGGAAATAAAAGATTTTCTAGAGCGTACGAGCATGCCGGTTATACGGTTCCGAAGCCATCGTAGACCGTGGCCAGAGTTCCGTTTTTTAAGAGATTTACGTTATTACAAGGGCTCGGGCAACGCCGGGCGGACAAAATTTCTCTCATTCATAATGAAAATGCTACATTCTTATCTTAAATACCTGTTTTCCGTCCTTTTTCCTGCCTGCCGTTCTCTGTACAGAGATACGATATCCGGTAAATGAAAATGTGCTTCTTTCTCAGAAGCGGATCCAGACCTCCAGAAGAGGTGGTTGAGAGGGGGTGGGGTCACATATCTTTATTAGCAAATTTCATATTTTAAATTCAAACTGACTATTTTCTGACATTACCCAATTCATTTCTATTCGCAAATGCATGAAATTTTCAGGTATATTTGTTAAATGTATAACATTTGCAGGTTCTGTCCAGATACCAAGAAAATATAGATGGTATCTGTCCAAAGTTTCCCCCATTTTCTTATAAAAGCAAAGAATCTTACAGAAAATGTTCTCAGAGTTAACATTTTAGGCCGACTTTCGGGTTCGAAAGTCATGAAAAGGTCGTCTTGAGGGAGCAATTGAATACAAATCAAGAGGAACCACATTTACAGGAAAATGAAAAACATTGTTCGATTATTTGGCGTTTAAACAATTTCTGAAATTTCCATTCATTTCTGTATAAAAAGTAACTTTGGGGTGACTAGATTAGGATTTTTAAGCAGGGAAAAAAATTAAAATGCCTTTATTGCATATTTATATTTTAAAAAATGTATTGTTTTATATAAATGTTTTTCGTTTAGAGGAGAGACATGGCTCCCAAGACCTCCCCCTTTTAACCGTGCTTGTTCTTTATCCTTTATATATTATTATAGTTTTTGTAAATGTAAATTTATAAAGGATTGCGGGGTTTTGCTTTAACCATTTATGCACCGACAGTATTTTAAAGAAACATTAAAAGAAACTTCTTATAAAATTCATTTAACACATGTATTCTCAGTAATGAAAATTAGTATGAGTTCTACGCACATTATCATGTTACAAAAGCATTATTCGCTGAACAAAGCAAAAGCATTTTTAAATGGATATTTCCTTTTTCCAATCGTAACTTCTCAGCTTTTTTTGATGGTGAAAGACATTCAGTTGAAAGTATCAGTTCTGAAAAATTTCTATGTTTAAATGTATGGCTATTACTTTTGTAGTACGGTTCCTAATTCTTTAAAATGCTAAAAACATTATCACGAAGAAATGATTTGGGTAGATTTGTAAATAGTCTACAAAATCCCTGTAAATACTGATATAGTTAATTACATTTTAATAAATGAAGAATTTCTAAAATTTATTTAATGAATGCAGAAATCTAATTTATTTTCAAATATTCAGAAAAAAAAATGCTTTGGAAGGCGAAATTTTCATTACTTCATAATTTGGTACATAAAGGGTTAAGATAAGGATTTTTTTTTTTTTACTAGTGTATTTATTAGCGTAAGCTAACAAATTATTAATAATAAATGGTGCAAAGGAATTGCATAGGAAAATGCTCATATAAGCAATTGGCACATTAGATAATCTGATTAGTTTCTCAATACATCAAACCGTAAAACTATTAAAATGCTACTTAAATTAATAGTAAGCCTGGTCTGTCCCTTCTTAACAGCTTGATTTTTAAATTTTGTTAAATTTCTATGCATACTTAGCATTTATTTACTAAAAAAAAAGAATTTAGTTTAGTAGACCAACTATAGTTCAGAAACACGAACGAAATAGTATAAAACTGATTTTAAACTAGTCGGTTGTGCCAATCCCAAAACTTTCTTTTATTTCACACAGGTTTCGCATACACTAAAAAGAATCAGCACCAACATATATCAAGGTCTAACTGAATCTAAAGTTTTATTAAATTCGGTGCATTGATTCTTGAGATACGACCTTTTTCTAAAATCGTGTGGTTCCTGCAAAATGCAGCATAGCATTGCCACCTGTTGCGAGATTTAGACCAAACCTAATCGACAACAACTCATGTCAACATCTAACTTAATCTGAAGTTTGATGAAAATCAGTGCATTAGTTCTTGAGATATAGTTATCGTGATAATGACGAAAAAAGTAGCATAGCAGCGCCATCTGTTGGGATATCTACTCCAAAACGTAATCAGCGCCTATTTATGTCAAGGTCTAACTGAACTTGAAGTTTGATGAAAATAAATGCATTAGTTCTTGAGATAGATCTATTGCGGTAATCGCGAAAAATGCAGTATAGTAGCGCCACTTGTCGGGCGATTTTCTCCAAAAACTAATCAGCACCAATTTATATCAGAGACTAACTGAATATAAAGTTTTATTAAATTTCGTGCATTATTTCTTGAGTTAGAGCGCTCACAAAATTCTTGCCACACACAGACAGACAGGCAGAGTCACAGACAGACATTTTCTAAAAATGGTCAAATCGTGTTCAGGACCTTGTAAAACGCATAAAAACCATCGAAAACCGGAAGTCGAAAATTTTCATGAATCCAATACTTTCTTCTTGTTTATAATAAACTAGCTGTTACCCGTGACTTCGTTCACGCAACATTAAAAGAAGAATAAATACATGAATTAAGCAAAATATTTCACTCCCGATAATTATAAACGTTAATAATTAACTAACTATTTATCACATTTCATAGGACACAATACGGTATTTTTTGTTATAGGGATCTTGACATAACTCAGTCTTAAAAAAGTGAAATTTTGTGCCAAATAATCGCGAAAATGAAATTGCAACCAATGCAAGGAGGGCCAAATAAAATCCTGGAAATAGACGAATTGGGTAAAAACAAATGTCAATTTTACCTGATAAACAATTTTACTTTTAACGCCTTTGTGAAACGTTTTAACAGCCATCCTTCAAAAAAACATCTATATATATATTCGTCTTATGTGGCGCGGAAATAGGGCTGAATTTCTAGCTTATTGTTGGCAACAACCGTAGTTTCCAGACCTCAGACCAATGAAAAGACTAGATTGTGTTAGATAGATCAGCTCCTCCTCCAATATGGCGGCCCGTGTCAGAGCAGTGAAAATCAAGTTAGCAAATATTAAAAATAAAATAACATGTACGTAATCCAAAGGGTCTGAGATTATTCCTCATTTTAATTATGAGTAATATTGTTAATTTCAAATGAATTCTCAACTCTTAATTAGAATTTATTTATGATTTTCACTCGCATGAAAAATCGGAGAGAAGTAAAAATATCAACTGTCTAGGTTTTACCTGCTGCCATCTGTTGCAGAAATCTAGAATCAATTAGAATAGTAAAATGTCGAACGAAATTTAAACAATCATTGATGATAAACTATCTTCCTATTACGTAGTGTTTTTTTTCTTTTTTTTTTTAAAGGAATAAGCCGTGCTGTTCAATATTATAGGTGCAATAAGTTTTAAACAAATTATGTTTCCAAGATCCTGTATTCATAGTATTTAAATGATTTACATGCTCATTAGTAGCTCCAACTAAATACATTTTTAGTTGTGTTTTCAACGGAGTTCAATTACTTTTTTACATTAAAAAAAAATTGTCAATTTCATATGTTCGAATGATTTATGGTACTACTTATTCCGGCTAGAATTACTCCAAAAATAAAAAGGGGCGAGCGAGCGAAGCGAGCTGTGACCGCGTAGCGGTCTCAATGTGAATTGATTCGCAATTCACGGGGGGTTGGCGAGCGTTAGCGAGTAGGGGCCTGAGCCCCCTAGTTAATTGGAAATAGTATATGCTTCTTCTTTAAATTCAATTCTGACTCCTTGGTTTAATATATAGCTGAAACAAATCTTGTTTTCTAAATGACAGTATGTTGACAGGCAATTTTTGTTCTCGAGAATAAATTGATTCATGAAGTTTGAATGTGTGAAAATATGTTTTAATTTTTCGGATAATTTACTGAAATCAAGATTTTGTTTTCACCATCTATTCAAAGTGAAAATAAATTCTGTTTTTCAGTTTTAATGAGAAAATGGTGTAAAAAATATACTGATCTGTTTATGTCTGCTTTTTTATACACAAATATGGAGTAATTTACTTTCTGTTTTTAGAGAAACTTCGTTAAAATTTACAAAAAAAAATCTTGACATCTAATTTAATTTTTTTTTAATTCTGGTAGTTTGTGTGACATCCTCGGATTAATGATAACCGGTATTAAGTAAATCGCGTTGCGTTCGATAGTCTAGGAGTAGTTCGGAAATACAAACACACGGTCAGATTTTAATATAATAGATTCGTGTTCATTTTCCTTTTCTTAAAATTATTATGTGATTTTTAACAGAAAACTCTCATCTGTATATAACGGATACTCATGCTTAATAATCAGTATAGATTAAAAAAAAAACATTTAAATTTTTCGTTATAAATTTGGCGTGAAATTCATCTACTTTTTATACTTACTAATCCTTGTATTATTAATGTAAGGAATTGATTCACACTCATTTTAAAACATATTGGAAAATTCCTGTTTTATTTCAAATATGACGTCTCTTTTTCTCCAGAGAAATCCCATTTTAATGACATAATTCTTGTTAATTTTCTTTTCCAGGCAATTAATTTCAATACTGACATAGGGGAAATTATGTTACTTTAACGAAATAATATTAAATCTTATGTTTTATCAACAAAAATAGAACTATTAACATTCGTCATTTTTTAGGTAATCGAGGTATTTCTTTTAGTTTTAAGAATGAAAATAGCTATTTCTCGCTATCCATGACAGCATTTTCGACATAGATAATTTAATTTAGTGGAGCATATTACTGACATTTGTTAACCATTTTCTTTTGAAACTTCTTTTTACTTTTTAAAAATTTAAATAAAAAATACGGTATAGTTATATTAGCCGTGCGCAGACGGTAAAACGCCAAGTATTTTACCAAAAAAAAAAAAAAAAAAAAAAAAAAAAAAAAAAAAAAAAAAATTTATTTTACCAATCAAAGCCTATCCGCTTTATTTGCGATGTAGGACGTCATATTCGCCTGTTTCCTATGGTTACGCATATTGAAACTTTGTATTATTATCAAAACTAAAAGAAGTATGTTTTATTTCTGATAATATTATTTAATTTTATTTTTAATTCTTTAATATTTTTATTTCATTTTCATTTTTCACGTGAAAATTTTTCAATTGAAACTACATTGTTGAGTAAAAATTATTATTCCGGGTTTTTAATTAGTTTTGGCAACGATAAAATATTAGCGACGGTAAAGTAAATTTAACCATTTTAAAATATTATACGAAAAAATGTTCATTTATTCTCTATGAAAATAACGAAATTTTGAATTATTAAGAAAAATATTTGAATAAAACGAACAAAAACCAGCCTATGTTCATTTGAGGGTTATAATCATTCTATATGCAAAAATACAGGATCATTAAATGCTCCATTTTGACGCTGGCTTCAGCCTAACATTTGCACACAATCAGATTTATAATATTATTAGGATAGGATAAAAGAATTTGCACATGTTAAAAATATAAAAAAACACCATATAATCTCCAATAAAACTTTTATCAACAAAAAAAAAAACGATATTATAATAATTTTTATGTTAAGTTACTTTTTTAATTCCGTTCGATGAAAATGCAAATTAGTTTCTCGCAATTATTTGGCATTAATATTCAACAAAAACAATATATGCAATTTTTGGATTCACGAGTAATAAACACCCTTTTTTACGAAACTCCCTAAAATCTTTTAAAAACCATAAATATGCATAAATTCTAGTTCATGTAACGCATTTACTTTGTTCATAACGCCACTATGTATAAATAAAACTCAGCACCATAAAACAAAGGCTTATATTATATCATGGAAAAAAGGGATCAAGGGGTTATAAAAACAAAAATATTCAGTAGATCGCTTTATATATCATATTTTCGATGTCAATCACTTGCATTGATATTATCTTTCGTCATCTATCATATAAAAAATTCACTTTTTTGTACTCCATAATAAGCCAAAGTAAAAAGGAGGGGTGGGGGTGTCTTATTTTTTTCATATAAAATAAAGAAGAATGTAAAAACTAAAAAACAAATTATGAATAACAGAATTACTTGCAACGCATCCAGAAATAGTAAATATAACTTTCAGAATCAGAAAGACCATCTAGTGTCTTACTGCGTTAATTGCTGTCAGGCATTTTTTAATACTACTGTTTAAACAAGTTTAATTGCGATTTTGTTCCATTTTAGAATTCATATTTATACGGAAATCTGTAAAAATGCAACTAAGAATGCGTGCTAAAAAATGTTATATTTGCAAGCAACTATAGTGATTTTTCAAAAACAAATGATCAGCATAAAATAGCGCAAATAAAAATATATAAATTGGCAAACAGCTCGAAGCGCCTAAAATTCCATCACCAGTGCCAAATTTAAAAGATTAAAAACTGATTAAAAAGTTTAAGCCATGTAAATATGCTTGCGTCTCCACATGCGCCCAAGGGCACAATCTTTGATGTTTGTGCGATCTTCGATCACACTTATCCACTTGTTTAATTTCGTTTGGATGAAAAATGCAAAATAATTTATCGCTGTAATTGAACATTAATATTCAACAAAACGCAATACATGATTTTTAGCACTTTCCAACCTAGTTGAAAAGTGCTTATGACTTCGGTTTGTCTGGCCGTCTGGCCGTATGGCCGTCTGTCCGTGCTCTAACTCCCGTAAATATGCTCGGATTGCTCTGCAATTTTTATATGTTATTGTCGTTATCCATGGCACGTTCCCTATTTCAACTGAAGTGTGTAGCACGTATAAGTTTCTTACAGGGACACTCAAAAGAATTCCGTTACATTGCGGTCTATGGGGAAAAATCATTTGCGGTTTATTTTTAAAATGTTTCACTATTGTAAACGCATTGAAATTTATATAGATCACTAAGATGCATTAGAAGAAGCTTAATATGGAATAGTAGGTGTATAGCACTTAGAGTTACTTTACAGGGACAGTCAAAATAATTCCGTTACACATTACGTCTATGGAGAAAAATCGTCTGCGGCTTATTTAAATAATGTTCCACTATTTTAAACGCATTGAAGTTTATATATATTACTAAGGTGCATTACAAGAGGCTTACTACAGAATAGTGTGTGTATAGCAGTCATCGTTCATTTACAGGGACACACAAAAGAATTCTCTACTGTCTGTTAACAATAATTCCTGGAAGTGCGTTTTAAGTTACTAAACGCGATTTTAATCTTAACTAGCTTTTTGTCTATTACGTGGTGTGTATAAATTCTGTAGATCCTATACAGGGCAGCACAAAAGTTCGCGAACACATTTCCGTTTATTGACAGAAACTCCAGAAGGAGAATTTAAACGGTGCTACGCGTTTCCTAACTAAACTAAAATTTAGCATCCTATGTATATATACAAATCTATAGATCATATACAGGGCTACATAAAAGTATTCGGATATTTTTCCGAATATTGTATATATTGAAAATTCCTGAAATTACGTTTTTAAATATGTTATGCGTTTTCCAAATTGTTTACTTAGATGTCATCTTTCAGCTTATTAAACGGTAATGATTTGTAAAATTATTTTAGAAGCGTTGGAAAGTGCTACATAATCTATGCTTGACGCATGATTTTTCGTTCTTGTTGTAATTCATGCCTAAATGAACATCTTTATATGTCAAACTTTTTTTTCAAACTACCGAAAAATATTTTAAGACCGTAAAATATGCATATGTTTTAGTTCATGTAACACTTTTACTTCGTTCATAACGCCATTATACAGTAATAAAAGTCTGCACTATAAAACAAAAATTTATGTTGTAGCTTGAAAAAAAGGGATAATTAAGTTATATAAAAACAAAAATATTAAGCAGTTTGAGTTATACTTCTTATTTGCGTACGTCAATCACTTGCACTGAGATCATCTTTCATCATCTATCATTTAAAAATTAAATTTTTTGTACTACCTCATAGTGCACTAAAGTAAACAAACAGGGGAGAAAAACGGTTTTATTTTTAACACTTTCCAACCTAGTTGAAAAGTGTTTATGACTTCGGTTTGTCTGGCCGTCTGGCCGTCTGGCCGTCTGGCCGTCTGGCCGTCTGCCGTCTGCCGTCTGCCGTCTGTCCGTGCTCTAACTCCCGTAAATATGCTCGGATTGCCCTGCAAATTTTATATGTTATAATCGTTATCTATAGCATGTTCCCTATTTCAACGGAAGTGTGTAGCACTTATAGTTTTTTTACAGGGACACTCAAAAGAATTCCGTTACATTGCGGTCTATGGGGAAAAATCATTTGCGGTTTATTTAAATAATGTTTCAATACTTTAAACGCATTGAAATTTATATATATCACTAAGGTGCATTAGAAGAAGCTTAATATGGAATAGGGTGTGCATAGCACTTATACTTACTTTACAGGGACAGTCAAAAGAATTCCGTTACATTACGTCTATGGAGAAAAATCGTCTGCGGTTTATTTAAATAATGTTTCACTATTTTAAACGCATTGAAATTTATATAAGGTTCATTACAAGAGACTTACTACAGAATATTGTGTGTATAGCAGTTATCGTTCATTTACAGGGACACACAAAAGAATTCTCTACTGTATGTTAACAATAATTCCTGGAAGTGCGTTTTAAGTTACTGAATGCGATTTTAATTTTAAATCGCTTTTTGTATATTACGTGGTGTGTATAAATTCTGTAGATCCTATACAGGGAAGTACAAAAGTTCGGGAACACATTTCCGTATTATTTAACTCCAGACGGAGAATTTTAAACTGTGCTACGTGTTTCCTAACTGAACTAAAATTTAGCATCCTATGTAGTATATATACAAATCTATAGATCCTATACAGGGCTGAATAAAGTATTCGGATTACTTAGATGTTATCTTTTAGCTTATAAAAGAGTATGATTCGTAAAATTATTTTGGAAGCGTTGGAAAGTGTTACATAATCTATGCTTGACGCATGATTTTTCGTTCTTGTTTAATAATAGAATAAAGAAGAATGTAAAAAATTGAAAAAATATATACGTAAAAACAAATTATGAAACAAATTACCATTTGTAACACTTGAACAAACAGTAAATATGACTTTCACATTAAGAAAGAACTCTCTACTTCCTTAAGGCTTTAGTTGTAGTCAGGCATTTTTTTTTAAGATTTTAAAACGAGTTTCATTGCTATTTTGTTCCATTTTAGAATCCATATTTATAGGAAAATCTGTAAAAACGCAAGTAGTAATGGGTGTTAAAAAATATTATATTTGCAAGCAACTATAATAGCTGATTAGGGATCTATAATGACTATCAATATTTGCTTTCATATTACCAACAACAATAAAAAATAACCACAATAATATTTTCACCAATGAAATAGACGAGTTTATACAAATTTTTATGCTGTGCCAGTTTTTTTAAATTTTTAAGATGAAAAAGCCAAATTAGTTTGATACTATATATTCCATATAAACCCAAAATATCGAATTTTCGAATTCATGAATAAATAAATAACTTTATCTCACACTTTCTTAGATACTTTCGAAAAATCTTTTAAGAGCCATAAGCATGCATATATTCCAGTTCATGTTACGGAGTTACTTCGTTGAGGACTTCATTATGCAGAAACGAAAGGCAGCACCGTAAAACAAAGTATATTCCATGAAGATAAAAAATGTATCAAGGGGTTTTAAAAACAAATATATTTAGTAGCTTGTATTGAATTTCCTACTTACATACGCCAATCACTTGCATTCAGATCATCCCATTATATTTATTAATTAAAAAAAATAACCTTTTGTTTAGTTCGTAATACACTCAAATAATCAAGGAGGGTTAAAGATTTTTTTTAACAAAAACTAAAGAAGTATTTAAAACGTAAAAAATAAATTATAAAACAATTTTTATTCGTTTCATGTTAAGAAAAAGTAAATAAATCACTGACAGTCAGGAAGTGCACACTAGTTCATTAATTTCTTATTTCGTAATCTGTCATTTTTAAAAATGTTTATGTAAAAATGTTTTACTGCCATTTTGTTCAATTTTTGATAATTTATAGAAAAGTCTTTTAAAGTGCAATGAGTGAAAAATTATTCGCAGGTTCTGAACATAGAAAACCTAATTTATTCTACAATAAAATTTTTATCAACAAAATTTACGAATTTATATCAAATTTTATGCTAAGCTACTGTTTTATTTTCGTTTGGACGGAATATACAAATTAGTTTATGGCTATAATTAGACATTAATATTCAACAAAAGCCATTATATCAGCTTTTGGAATTCATGAGTAAATAAACAAATTTATATTACAGTTTCTTAAGAACTTTTAAAAATTTTTTTAAAACCGTAACTATGCATACATTCAAGTTCTTTCTATGCGTTGCTGGCAATGTCATTATTCGGAAGCAAAAGTCAGGATCGTAACAAACTGGTTATATTCTATTAAGGTAAACTGGCGAAGAAGTAATTATGAAGATAAAAATATACAGTCGATCGTGTTAATTTTTTTATTTTCTTGTGTCAGCTAAAGCAAGCAAAAAATATATTTTTAAAAAATATAAAATAAAGCAAAATGAAAAATATCGTTGAAAAAATAGTTATGAAACATTATCTGTGACACATTAAAATATAATAAATATATATTTTAAAGAAACAAGGGTGATTCTTGTGTCTTAAAACTTTAGTTGTAGTTAATGCATTTTCTAAATGTTTCTTTAAAAAAAAGTTTTATCACCGTTTTGTTTCATTGTAAAAGATTTCTAGAAAAATCGGTTATCTTGGTGTTAGAACTAGGTATTAATTCTATATTATATTCGCAAGCTCTAATGATTGATCAATGAATGAAAAAATATTCGCAGAATATTAACATAACAAACATATATACAGGCTGTTCGAAAATTCCACCAACAAATTAAGAGGGGTGATAAAAGGCATCAAGAAAATGAAAACTTACCACATAATATGGGGTTGAAAAACGTTTACTGCGCGAAAATCGTCAAAAAAATTATGAGGAGTGCGACGTCGAGTGGAACAAAAATTGCCAATAATAAATAGAAAAACATTTAAAAATTTTGACTTAAAGCAAGATTACAATGCATTACAATTCAACATCAGAAATGAGACTACGAGAAATTTTTATAGGAATATGTTTTAACGTGTCCGGCAATTATTCGTCCGTTGGTGTCGGCTGTTCAATGACCTTCGTGGCCGCAACTTCGAGCAATTTCTATAAAAATGTGTCGTCGTCTCCTTTCTGACGTTGAACTTCAATGCATTGTAATCATGCTTGACGTCATATAAATGTTTTTTCTACTTATTATTAGCCCTTTTTGTTCCACTCGATGTCACACCCTTCATAACAATTTTTGCGATTTTCTTCCACTAAACATGGTTTGCGACCTCATGTTCTATGTTAAGTTTTTATCCTCTTTTTGCCTTTTATCACCCCTCTTAATTTGTCGGTCAAATTTTGGAACACCCTGCACACACACACACACACACACACACACACACACACACACACACACACATATATATATATTATAATAATATTTTCAAAAGCAAAATACACGAGTGTATTAAAATTTTCAAGCTAAGCTAGATTTAGATTGATTTCATTAGAAATCGACCTATTGCAATCATTTTGTTTATGCATATCTATCTATGTATAAACAAAGTACGTATATATATATAATAGAAAACTTGCTATCATGACAACGTCCACCATACTGAACCAATTCGAATTTGTGAAGTGAATTAATCTTGCAAATGTCTTGTATGAGTTCATTAATCTCGTATGTAGCTCTATTAGTTTGTTTACTGGGACACACAAAATAATTCCATTACACTGTGGTCTATGTAGAAAAACTGTTTACAGTGCATTCTATTGATTTTAAATTAGACAACCCAAGTAGCACAAATTGTTGGCCTATCATTGGAAGTTTGTGGGAAACGTTGGGAAATTATAGGGTTTGGAATAGTATCGCGGGAAAATTGTTCGGAAATGGTAGGTACAGAGACCTCTCTAATTTGGAGCGTATCTGAACAGGATTCTGAACAGCTAACTGTGAGACCTTTCTCGCAAACGGTTCTTTGTCCAAAGTTACAGCAAGACGCACATTTCTTGCTGTGGGCCGACGTGGGATAGCAAATAGTCAATAATTAGTCAATGTTAGAGTACCATTTTGATCTGCGTGGGAAGTCCTTCCATCAAAGTGTATGTTTTTTCTAGAGTAAGAAATATATCTTAAATGAGTTCGTTAATCAAACAAATTTGGTAATTTGTCGGAAAATAAAAACACTTTCAAAATCAGAATAACATGGATGCCAATATGGCTATATTTTCAGTTATCTATCAATGTTAAAATTCTCATTTAAATAAAGTTTTTTAGACGTTGTTTACTTTGTTAGAAAATACATATAAATTGCCAATAACATACATTGACTGGTTTGATTTCAACCATCGTTTGAGCGTCTTAATTATGTTGTAACCTATAGGCGATTTTAAAAATATGAATTCACCGTATGTTTAACAATTTTCACACAATTTCCTCGTATCCATTCAATTATATCTGCTAAGTTAAATATTAAAAAAAGTCTGCAAATTACCTTTATCTCCAACAGAGCGAACTTAGAAGTGGTTAGAAAATCTTGTTTAATTTTTATTAACTGTAATAATATTTATTATTATAGTTTAACTTAAAATAAAAAACAAAAATTAAAAATTAACCTACACTTCCGATCGAGCCGGATGGACTTTCTTTAATTTCGTTTGGTTAAAGAAACGATGCATAATAGTTTATCGCTATAACTTGTTATCAAAACCAACAAAGTATGAAAATTTTGAATTCATGAGTAGATAACCTTTGAGAGACCTTTTTCTCATACTTCTTCTTATAAACTTTCCAAAAATCTTTTAAAAACCATAAATATGCGTGTTTTCTATTTCATGTTAAGCAGATTCTTTGTTGATAACGTCATTATGCAGAAGTAAAAGTCAGCATCATAAAACAAAAGCTTACATTCTATCAAGGAATAATAAAAAGAAAAAGATGAAGGGGTTAAAAGAAGAGAAATATTCAGTAGCTCGCTGTAAATTTATTTAGTTGCATATGTCAATCACTTGCATTCTGATCATCTTTATATATTTTACATTTAAAAAGTTACGTTTTCGTATTTCATAATAAACTAATTAACTCTTTGTAACTCAACATCTCGTATTTGAAAAATATTTACTCAGATGTTAGAATACACCATTTTAAGTATGTAAAGAATAACAAAGAAAATTTAGAACGTAAAGAAGAATATATTGACTAAAATATTTTTTTTCACATTTGCAATAAACAGAAAATTACATACATTTAATAAATATTGCCAATTTCTTTAATAAAAATGTGTAACGTAAACGAGCTTATCTTTTTACAAAAACTTATTTTTGGAAGTCTCTAGCCTTCTTAATTTTACAAAATTTACGAGGATTTTTTTTTTACGATGCGAAACTGCTCAAATGATAAATAAAACTTTTGAACGGCATGAAAAATGAAGTCAGTATCGCTGTCTGTTAAGAAAAATATGAACAAATTATATTAACTGCTGTGTTGGGAGATGAGTAAAATTTTCGTTTAAAGTCTACTTTATAAGTAACATTGATTCTCGGGTATGTTGCAAATGTGCAATGCGTTAATACAAAGGGTTAATTAAGAAAGGAAAAGGGGTTTTCTTTTTTGATGAATGTAAAACGGTAAAAAATAATTGTTTAAAAAATTAATTGTGAAAAAAATATTACCTGTAGCACATTAAGTAATATAAGTACTATCTGTTACCCGTGATCTCGTTCACGTAAGATTTATAAAAGGATAAATGCATTAATTAATCAAAACAATCCACTCCCCATATTTAAAAACATATACAATTAAGAATCTCTTTTTCACATTTTATAGTATACAGTGTGATGGGTCGACTACTCTGATCATGTTAGTAGGCGATGTTTTGAATGAGAACGTAGTTTTTGTTCACTAATTGTCCATGTGCGTAAAAGTTGATCAAGACTATTATTCTGTAACCTTCAACCTTAAATTTCTTTCACGTGTTTGACATTTCATACGCTTTCTCCAAAATTAAGTACCTTGAGTAAATTTACTTCCTTGTTATTTTACTTAGCACTTTTATTTATACTATTTTACATTTGTTGCGTTCATGAATATTGAAAGAAAAATATGTTTTTGTGCCAAAGAATATTGTTTAATGCGATTGTATTAGCAAACCTTTTTAAGTACATTTGTTAATTAACAGGTAACTTCAAGCATTACTGTGATATGGCAGTTAAATAGATCGAAAAATCAACATTCAGCATTAGGATTCTATTCCAAAATACTTCACATTTTGAACAAAATTAAAGATGTGTACTATTTAAGAAAATAAAATAAAACGTGGTGATGTACAGAAAAATTTAAATTAATTCATGAAAAACGAATAATACTTTAAACTCTCTTATATGTATACATTTTGATTTCATAGTGCAGTAATTTTTACATCTGTAGATCTACCAAACATATCAAAATTTTATCTCACCCCAAAAACTCTCAAAGCCTAAATGCTCATTTGTTAAACAATAGCGTTGATTATTGCTTTCAATCCCGAAAAGTAACATGTTATTTATGAAAACAGCACCCCCTGATTATGGATAAACATTGCCATATCTATTCTTGTGTTGTAATTTAGGATTATAGAAGATTCAAAATTTGGCCGGAATATACTCCGATGGGTGACAAAGATTATCGGACAGATATATTTCGAAATAAAAGATAAGTATTGGAACAGTATAACCGATCAATACCGCTGTTTATTGCTGGTCTTTCTCATGCGCTTTTCCATAATCAAGGAACCATTAAAAATAGGAGAGCGGTCGAAGGTAGAACTTCTTGTTTAATTAGTGACATTGACTTTATGAATTCCACGTGAACGATGTCACAGGCAATCCCTAGTCTCCAATTAAAATTAAACACTTCCCATTTTTACATCAACTTGATATATTTATTAAGTTTTAGGGAAATTAGGAGTATGGAAGATTTTACGGCAAAAGGACGTTAAAATTATGTACTCGCGGACGATAAATTCTGTGAAAATTACACAACTTTGTATAATTGCAATAAATTAACTATTTTTTCCGAATGAAAATAGGCGCATGTTTTAAAATAAGACTGCACTATCAACAGGGAAGTTTTCCTTACGGACTAGTCCTTGTCTATATAAAAATATTTTCTTTCACTTCATGAATCATGTACAAATAGGGTTACGTTTCTTTTAATTTATATATGCATTTCAGCTAACATTACGATAATTGTTTCCTATTATATAAAACTGCTTTTAACACAAAAAATAAAAACTTTATTTCACAACCATACTATAATATAAATATAAACATACATAAAATACATAGTAAAAAAATTCGTACCTTATCTTCCAAAATAGATTTAAATAAATAAAAAGTACACAGAATAAAACAATATGTATATAGTTCAAGTATTTATCTGTTAATAATATAATTATGTATTTTCATGCGACTTTACTTTCAAATATTCATTCCTATTAATTTAAAAATTTATCTTATGGCAGTATTTAAAAAAAATCCTAAACCTAAATTAATTTAGCCTTGATTAATTATTATTTTTTTTTTTTTGAAAATTCATGTTTTATAAATGTAAACGCACTCATGAAGTTACTTTCTCATGTAAAATCCATGCATTAAAAAGTTTAAATTTATACTATATTGGGTGAAAAATTACCGCAGGTTATGAGCATATAAAACATAATATATTCTAAAATAATACGTTTATGAAAAAAAAAAATATACGAATTTATACAAATTTTCATGTTTTTCATGCTACTTTTTTAATTTTGTTTGGATGGAAATTAGTTTGTGGCTATAATTTTACATTTATATTCAACAAAAATCCAATACATCAACTTTTTGAATTCCTGACTAAACAAAAAACGTTACATCACACTTTCTTAAGAACTTTCTAAAAATATTTTAAAGCCATACATATGCATATATTAAACTTCTTGTTACGCAGTTACGCTGTTGATAAACTCATTATACAGAATCAAAAGTCAAGACCGTAAAACAAAGGTTATATTTTATAAAGAAGATGAAAGGGTTTTAAAGACAAAAATTTTCAGTAGCTAATAAAAAATTTCTTTACATGTGTCAATCATCTTTTAACTCAAAAAATCTTAAAATTTTTTATGTATTTAAAATTACACATTTTTTATGATCTCTTATTACACTAAGGTAATAAAAGAGGAAAGGGGATTTTGATGATATACAATAAAATTTAAAGGAAAAGAAGAAATTAACTCTTGGAAAAAATAAAAAATCAGCTCTTCTGATATTTAAAAAATTGTAACTTCCGAATCCGTCATTGGAAGCATACTAAAACAGGAAATTCAGTCTTCTTTTATATGTCTGCTTATTGATGCTAGATTATAAAATATTTCCCATTTCATGTATTATAAATCATGTATCACATTTACGCTTAACGAGTAAATGAAATATTCGTATAAAACACGAGAATAATATATATTACTTGTAATATATGAAGACATTTCTTATGTAACATAACAATATGAACGAAGAGGAAATTGCATTATTTAGAAAAACAATATGAAGTTTAACATTACTACTTGAGTTTGATTTAAAATTTTGATGCTAAATTGAACTGCTTGCTATCAATAATAAATAAGAAAACAGGTTTAAAAATGTAATTTGAAATGATTGAATTAAGAGAAATGTTATCACAACTAATACCCTGCTACCATTCTTCCGGTTTTTACGGCAATAAACACAATTTAAACATTTTAAAAAATATATATATCTCGTTTTTGTGTTTTAAACATTTGATTTTATTTATTAAGTAAAATGTTTGCTTCAAAATATTTGACATGAAAAGTCCCTAAATTTTGCATCTATGTGAAGATTAAGTAGGATTCTAGTACGTATTTAAAATTGAATAGCAATCCTCCTCCACTAATAAACAAAATCTATTTATCACTATTATTATTTTTTTCTTTTTTTGTGAGCATGGAAAAGTATGTGCACATATATTCATATTATAGACTGTATGCATTTATATGTTCATATGCATTCAACGAAAGAATGTCTTATTTCTTCATGCTTATGAATATAAGTATAATGAACAAGTACTGATTTGTATTCTCCCGTTTATGAAGTTATTTCATTTACGATTTTTAATGTAAATATTGCACAGTAATTTTTATGAGACATTACATTGTACACCATATTATTACGTATATGTACGTATACAAATTACCTTTACAAGATGAATTGACAGTTAATATACATGCATTATAAATAATATATATGCAAGATTTTAATATATATGCAAGATAACTTCGACTAACATGTTTATTCTCTTAATTCTAAAAATAAAAAAATAAAATTTTCGTTGTTATTATGAAAAAATTTAATAGAAAAAATAACTTAACTAAATCAATTTTTGACTCTATTTATACTAAACACTTGTTTTCTCACTTACAAACTTTTATATGACATCATATCTGTTTTTATTTTCATATGATTCCCAATTTTTATATGAAATTGCCTGTAATTTATGATATTAACTCTAAAAGTAAGTATTATTTTTTTTAAATAATTATTATGAAGTATTTGAGTAGAAAATTGAGCTTATATAAATATGGTTCTGATAAAATTCTGATAACACTTGTTTATGAAATCGTAGTCATTATTCGATATATTTTTTTTCTCATATGATCAATAATACTGAATATGATATTGCTTATAATATATTAATGTAACTCGAAATATAAGCATTTAAATTTTCACTGTTATTATGAAGTATTAAATAAACTCTGATATTATTTTGAAAACACTTGTTCTCGCAGGCATAGTTTTTTATTGACATAACATTTTCTTTCATTTCCGTATGATTGTAATACTGACAATACATTCGTTCATTCCGTAAAAATTCTTACAAATAGCATTACATACGCAAATAGCCTGTCAGTATCTGAATGGACAGCAGTTTAACCTAACATTTTTATTGTCAGGAGAGAATAAAGATAGCTTGATTCAATTAATCATTTTAAAACAAAATAAATAATTTTAAATCCCTTCCATCAAAAAATAATTTGCTTAGTATTATTGTTTCAGTTATTTTTTTAAAGCATTCGCAAATAATCTTTATATGATTCCACATTAGATTGTCAGATAATGTATCATGCATGTGTCCCAGAAAACTAATAAAATATACAGTGAATCATCAGAAAATGGAACCTGTATATAACGAACTCCTCCTTTAAACTAATCAATAAATTGACGGTCACATTGAAAATTAGATCATTCATTTATAAAAGAGGGTGCGCTTACTAAAACGAAACCTTATAAATGAAATCTCTCCTCTTGTCCCTTGTTTTTTAAATCTTAGTAGATTTTACTGAATTTTGAATAAATATTTTTGTTAATATGTTTATCCTTCCATCTTAAAGTAAGCTATTTAGAGTTTCGTTTTCATTATGAAGTATTTGTGTGGGGACAAATAACTTAAATAAAACGAAGTTTTATATTATTTGGAAATACTTGTTCTGGGAGTCATAGTCTGCATTGACATTATATATGGTAGACACAAATTAGTTTTTCAATTTCTTATTTGAATATTTTTCGAAATATTGGTTGTAGGGGGGTGGGGTGGCATATTACTAGTATTGTATCATAAGTTTGAGGGTGTACTTCTTAACTAAGTGTTGAAAACTCGGTTTGGATTGGTCATGGAGTTGTTACTCCACGGCCATCACGATAACCAGTTTCTTCACCCACCCTCCTTCCATTGCCCAGAAATTAGTTGGACAATTTCGTAACTGAATATTTTTTTGAAATATTGGTTTTAAGGTGCAGTGGCAGATTACTAGTATTTTCTTATAAGTTTTCAGATTTAATTCTTACCTCAGTTCTGAAAATTCGGTTTGAATTTGTCATGAAGGTGATCATTACGTTTACCAGTCCTTTCCTCACCCATCCCCCTTCCATTGCCTACAAATTAGTTGAGCAATTTCGTAACTGAATATTTTCGAAATATTTGTTTCAAAGTACAGAGGACAGATTACTAGTATTTTATCATAAGTTAGTTGATTTACTTTTTATCCTAGAGATGGAAATTTCGATTGTATTAGTCATGGAGGTGTTATTCCATGGCCATCGTGAAAAGTTATTTCCTCACCCACCATCCTTCCGTTGACAGCAAATTAGTTGGGCACTTTCGTAACTGAATATTTTTCGACATATTGGTTGTAAAGTGCGATGGCAGATTACTACTATTGTATCATAAGTTTTGAGATGTACTTTTTATATCAGTTTTGAAAACTCGGTTTGGATTAGTCATGGAGGTGCTATTCCAAGGCCATCGGGATAATTAGTTCTTTCTACATCCACTTCTCTTCCATTGTCCACAAATCCGTTGAGCAGTTTCTTAATTGAATATTTTTCGAAATATTAGTTGTAAAATTCAGTGGCATATTACTTGTATTATCGTACGTTAGGGAATGTACTTTTTAACCTAAGTACTGAAAACTCGGTTTAGATTGGTCATGGATGTGCTATTCCATAGCCATCACGATCACTGGTCCTTTTAACACCCTCTATATTTCAGTGTATTGTTTTATTAAAGCTCAGTTTTAGAGTCCGCCACCTCCTAAATCATTTACTGAAATGAAATCACGAATAAGAATTTCACTTGGTTTGAGAGATGTAAACATGCCCGCAAAAATATAGCAAGAATTTACTGATGTGGCATCTCCTGAGTGACAAATTGCAGAAACATAACAAGGTAAAATATAAAGGGTAAAATATGTGCGTTTCACTATCATATAAGCATGTGCACACTCATGTTTGACTGTAAAGCTACACATAATAAAACATTTTATTTTTGCGAAATTTCTTTATATCTACCCTCTATTTTCTTTTATTTTCCTATAATATGTAATACTGTATATAGGACTGCGTGTAATTCATCATCGTAACTTCAAAATTTTCATTATTTTTATGAAGAATTCAAGTAGTAAAATGAACTCAAATAAATCAAATTTTAATGTTATTTTGAAAACACTTGTCCTTGCTGTCATAGTCTTCTATTTCACATTATATTTTCTTTTATTTTCATATGCTCTGTAGTTCTGACATTTCATTCATTCATTCCACAGAAAAATCTTACAAATCGCATTATACACGCAGTGCCTGTCAGTATCTGAATGAACACAAGCTTGGCCTAATACTTTGATAGACAGGCGGGAATCAAGATTACCAAAGAGTTAATTAGCGGGAATAAAAACCAGATGCATGTTTTGAGGTAGATAAGGATAGACATTATGGGTAGCTGGCGTGGAAGTTTCGCTTTGTTTTCAAAGGATTATGTACTTAAACAAAAGAACTGTTAACATCACTTTCGGAGAGAGTCTGAGTATGTTAAAACCCTTTGTCGCTAAAACTTGAAGGGATAAGCATTGGGTAAAAATTAAATCTTTTATCGTCAGTTTGCAGATACTAAATTTTTTGAAAGGATGAAAACAGTTGAAATATAAGAAGCTCTTTATGTTTGTGTAGATATTTTTGTTTTTCTACTAACAAAAGGGTGGAAATTTACTTAATGTCTTAAATTAATTCCCTTATGAATTTTGAAAAAGTTTTAGACAAATAATGAGTTTGAAGAACTAATTATCTTTATTAAGAAGTGAAAATATAGTTGTTACAAATACTTAGAAGTTCTTAAACATCAAACTAAAATAAGCAAACCATAGATTAGAGAGAAAGTTTAAACAATACGTTATAAAATTTCCGCATTTTAAATTTATTAATTTCCAATTTTTTGACATTTTATGTTTACCCTACTATTTGTTAGAATTGTTCTCCTATTTTTTTAATAGATAGAAAAAAGTATTTCTCATCATATTCTGCTTATATTATATATCACAATATAATAAGAAAAAAAAATAGTTTTTAAAATTTCGTGCAGTATTCGCTAAAAATAGAAAAACCTTTTCAGTTCTAAGTTTTTTTAAATCGAACTTTAATTAACTTTTGTGTAAAATGGTTTTTAATCTAAAAAATATGCTATTTTTCTGTAAAGTAAAATTATGTGAAGTTTACATGAACATGAAAATTCGCATGTAACCTATTCGAATTATTTAAATTAATACGTATTTAACTCTACTCGTATTAATTTTAAATTTAAGACAATATAATAGAATATTTACACAAATTTATAATCACCGATAAATAAATATTCTTAAATTACATAGATTCAACATTAATGACAAAATCAACTATGTTGTATTTGTAGCAGATTTTTTTTAAAGGAGAGGCTGTATAGTATAGTTTCTGATGAAAAATATTTGTAAAAGTAACATATTCTTCAAAATAGACGTCTTTTCTTAATGAAATATTTGCTTATATCGCTTATCACAGCATAACGTTGCAAACTATTACATTTTTCAAAATATTGTGCAGTGGTCAATAAAAAATAACAAAATATATAGTGTTCTGACGTTACTAGTTCAACGCTTTAGTAAAATTTTATAAACTCTCTTGTTAAAAGACCTTTTTGTAAAACGCAAAAGAAAATTTTCCGTACGACAAAATTAGATTTCCATGCCTTTATAAGCAATTTTTATATCATCGTTAAAATCTCTTGCATTGTATTATGAAAAATCTTGACATGTACATATATTTAATACCATTCTCCTAAGTACATTTTTAAGACGATATTTCCAGAAGTTTTGCTTTTTTTATATCATCGAAATTCAAAACATTTTAAAATTAAACAGCTTCAAGCTTAATGGTGCCGTCAGCTATTGTGTCTTGTTAGCAGAACAATTACTTTTAACAAGGAAGAATCTTTCTCCTGTAATTTTTGACGGAAAGCCTTCGTAAAAATAATAGATCTTGAAACAGACTTCTTTTCATTTAATCCAAATTTAAAGTTAAATGGGAATAAAGAAATTTCCTTTTATCTAACAAAAAAAACCGGGTAAAAATAACTTTAACTCATGACCGTAGGGGATTTTAGAGAAATTAAAAAAATATATAAAGAATAAAACTTTCTATGAACAGTATTCTTTACAAAATGTGCATTATATTTTTAAAAGATATACTTCGAAAACTAATTCTTGTTGATTCAGCAAAAGAAAAAATTATCACATGAATAATTCAGATTTTCAAAATTTTTATCGAATTTTTTTCCTTAGAATATTCTTCTCTGTATTCATTAGTTTTGATTAAAGTATTTCTAAACTATTTTCCGTTATTTTTCCTGGGTGTTTTTGTTGTTGCCATCGTCTTTTGTGTATTTCGAAAAGAATATTTTTCTTCATCAATACTTTTAAAGATGCAAAATTATTTCTTAATCTATTTATTTTATTATACTGTTTTTCAATAAAAAACGCATTGTTTTCAAAGATTGGAGAAAATTTTTATAACAGACAGTGTTTTGTGATTTTTTTTAATGCATTAAATAAAATATTCCTGCTTAGTACAAGAAGTTTGAGGAATTCAGATTATTAAAAGCGTTTGAACATAAATTACAACTACATTCAATAACATTTTACAGAGGGAACCTTTTAAAGGTAGTGATTGCTTATTTCAAATAAGAAGTTATTTTTATGTAAACTTGGGTAAAAGTTTACGCTTGCAATCTTTTTTATTAAGATGCCCAATTTTGATATCGGTAATTTTTAGAATACAAAATGATATAAAGTAAATCATATTCATAATTTTTTTCTATTGAAAGACAACTTAATCCGTGGCAACAAGCATATTCGTAATAAACACTAAATACGGCCTTCATTAAAAATGAGTAGTAGCAAAAATTCCTAGTAGCAAAACAATATTGGGTTCGACATTCGTAGCTTTCAAAAACAAATAAATAATTGGTCTGTGCCACTAAGGAAATCTAACAGCGTTTTTCAAGTCGAACTACTGATAATACTAAAATAATAATAATAATATAATATAATATAATAATTATATAAAAGAATCCTACAATGTTTGAGTCTAAGTAGTTTTTGCACTTCGAAATCTTTTTATAAAAACAGGAAAACATTTCATATTTTAATGTGTATGCCTTTGTCTGGTAGTCTTAATATAAAGTTATACTTTCTGAAAAAGAAATTACGTAGGAATGTAATTTTTATTAATGTCACTTTTTAAAAATAATTTATTAACATGAATTAACAAAAGAAGAACTATTTATTGCTAAAGCGCATGGTTATTACTGAAATGTTCTTAATTAAGGTAATTTATTATGTGTATAGAAATATGACTCGTGAAAATTACTGCAAATGTTTCATCAAAATGAATAACGAGTGATACTTCATTTCATAGCTTTAAGATGAGATATGTGTGATTGTTTCATTAAGTGAAAGTCCCTAAAGACACATATTCAATAAGGTGATTTTCGCCTCTTTAATATTAATTATTATAAATCATCCTTATTACCAGCCATTCGATATATACACAAATGTATATTATTTCATATACATATAAAATGAATATTATTATTGCCTTTATTATTGAGGAATATTTTATTCAAACCTCTGGTCTAATGATTTACAGAGACAAAATTCTACATAAGTTGTTAAATGATAAACGTGCTACTGAATATTATAACAGCTGACAAACCTTATGATTTTTTATTAGTCCTGTTTAAGAATAGTATTTTACTCTTATTTAATCGCAAATGTCTGTCAGTAAATAAAGCGAATATATCTACTCGGAAATAGTGGTACTCAAAAATCGAAAAGTCTGGGAATAATGTAATATGGTCTGCAACATGCAATATATAACACTGCTATAAAAATGTTTAATTCGATAATGTATAATGATATCTATAAAAGTCACTTTTTAAGGATTTATTTTTTCTCTACTGTTCAGTGTTTCCCATAAAAGAATTGTAATCTATACGGATAAATTTAGATTAATAAATTTCAAACTTACCATTATTTCCAATATTGTTTTTTTTAACATGCATTTGAACATTTAAAAAATATTTTAATGAAATTGTATGATTTTTTTTTAATTTAACATTTTTCATATTTTATGAAAAAAATGTACTGCACATTATTTATATAAAAAATACATTCCTATTATTATTTTTTGAATTTCTCACAAATATAACAGAATGTCTCATTCTGCAATCAAAATATTCACAGTCAAACAAGTACAGCATGACTACTTTTCTTTTAATTCTTTGATTTTTACTGAAAATTATTTGTCTTACCAATTATGCTTTATTTATATTATCTCCTTCTGCAGTCTTGTAATTTTTCATACTTTCAAATTTTTTTAAACTTATTCTTTAATGAAAGTAATTCCGACTAAAATATGTGTTTTTTTCATTTCAGGTGAGTACATACATATTTTTGTATTTGCCGATGAAGAGAATATCTTTTTTGATCGTGATACATAAATAAAGTATCAAAGGTAAATTGCCTTTCATTTTTCATAATTTATTTCTTAATGAAGTATTGTCATAACATACGTACATTCTGTATATCTAGGAGTTTTTAAATAATATTTCATTTTCTTAGACATGTGTATAACTATCCTAAAATTAAATGAAGCTGTACATAGTGTAAAAGACTTTTTGAAGAAGTCATTTACACATATTTTTAAAAACTCTACTAAGATACATTAACAAATTTCAAAACACCGAGATGCAATTTCGAAAAAAATAAACAAAATTTATCACACATGAATACAAATTTCGAAAAAAAATCTTTAAATATTCAATAATTTAATTCCAAGTTATCATAAAATATCCCCTCTTATTAGGATTTTTAAATGGATGCAATATATTCGAAGGAAAAGAATGTTTTATGAGATTCTCTTCCCGTTCTAGTTAAGAATACCTCCCAAAAGCAATTCCGTGGATTTGCAATTGCATTTATATATAATTAGCATTAAATGTAATGCACTTTACTTTAAATTGTTTTGGACGGCCTTCACTTAAAATATAAACGAAGTTTAAGATAATGTCATAAATTAGCGATAATCTGTGCTATAAATCATGCACATTAAAATTCATTTTCTGGTGCTGAAATTTTTAAATCATCTGCATAATGAAAGATTACGTTAAATTTTACAAGTTTTGTATTCAACAACCGTTTTGATATAATTATCACTTACTCAATATTCATAAGTTTATGATGTGGTTATTCGTGTAAATGCATTTCTAAAGCGACTTATGGAAAATGAAAAAAAATTACACAGTTTAACGTAAATGGTTGTATTAAAATTTCGTGTAAGCGATGCTCGCAGTTGTTGATATTAATAAAAATATCTATAAGATTAAAAATAATAATACGCAAAATTCTAAAGAAAAGCTTAAAAATTTTGAAAAATAATCCTAGTACTAAGCTATCTTAGCTAAATTGGAAATTCATTATTTATAAGGAATGTTTTATTGAAAGTATTGCAAATTTTCACACATAGTCCCTTAATATTGACATTGTATCTAGAGTATTCCAAAATAATGCCATAATAAAACTAATATGCCTTAAATCCATCCTCCAATATTGGCCTACTTCTTTAAATTATGGCCCCAACTATACATTAACATTTAGCTAATACTGCACTAATATTGTTAGTTACTAGACATATGTAATTTAACTACAGTTTTGATAAATTAACACAATTCTCAGTATTTTATCCACAATATGCTTACATGTTTTGTTTCGGTATTGCCTTAGACATTTAATCAAGTTTCTCTGAAAACGAATTTCGTATATAAATTTTTACAAATAAATGCGTAAATATTTGGCCATTTTATGCGTAAATTTCAATTAGTCAAGTTGTGACGCCTATTTTATTGCTTTTTTTCTGTTGGATTCATGTTCCGACACCGAATTTTCCTCTTTTACAGTATTAGCTCTGCTTCACTAATATAGCCTCACACTTCTGTAATTTTTGCTATTCGAAAAATATTAAAATATTTTAATCCCTTTAAAAAAAAAAAAAAAAAAAAAAAAAAAAAAAAAAAATTGTTGCGCTGTGCCACACAGCGCACAGGCACAGAATATATTCTATAGACAATTTGACCCGCATGTTTATGTAGTGGTTAAGGCGCTGCTAACCAGTCAGTAGGTTGAATCGCGGTCCAGGCTTAGATTATCCGTAATGAGTCAGATTCCGCTTTAAATCGAAGTTCTGGTCCACTGTGTGTTTAACCTTCCTTTGCAAAAGATAATCAAGTGCCCCAAGCCAACCAACCAATCAACCAGAAAGATAACATATGATAATATTTGCTTATTCTACTTAAAAGATGAGCCTAAAGCCATTCCTTTTCAATCCATAATTTTCGAAAAAATGGAAAATAAAAAAAAAGACGTTAGTGAACTTCAGATTACCTTTGTTGGGCACAAAAGCATCTGCATAACGGATGGCAGTAAAATAAACTTTTGTTGAAGCATTTATTTATCTTACATTCCATTTCATGTGGCTGTTATACAGCATAACTCAGTTCATACAGGTATGTAGTACATTTAGTTGCTTGTCTCAATCCTATTTTGTAAATTTTATAAGTCGCTCTTGGATTCTTTTCTATAGACATTTCATGCATACAGAAAAAAATTTCTGTATGTACAGTGGTTATTTAATGCTCTTCAGACATATAATTAAAATGTCATGCAATTACTTATGTTTCATGTTTCCATTAAAGCACTGGATGATATGCCGTACTTTTTCCTTTCTTATATATATTCTATTGCTGTTCTTGCAAATTAGAGACATAGGTCTTGAATTACATTTTTGTGCTACAGGTTGAATAGCACCTGATGATAATTCAAGCGTTATCCTTAAAATCTTTCTTGTAAATTAAAGATATTTGTTTTTGAGTTTTATTGTTTTTGAGGGAAGAATTCTTAAAACTTACTTAACTTTACTACGCCGGAGACCTTTAGACTCTCTAGAGTACCGACAGATGTCATTTTGACGCTGGTTAATAATAAGCGAAATATTCAAATAAAATGTGCAAAACTTGCTCATTTTTCTATTATTTGAAAAAAAAAAAATACATACAATCATTGATCGGAAGTAGCACGCTTCAATTAGCGAAAATCCAGTATTTCCTATAGTTTGTAGTATAGCGCTCTGAATTTTCAAAATGTAATGTAGCGAGTAGCACAATACAAAAAATCCGTAGTTTGTATTACGTTTGTTTATACTGATGCTAATTTTAACGCTACTTGACGGAAAATAAATCTGCCTTTCTTTTTAATAGAGCGTTTTAATTTATAAAAGAAAGGGCCAGTTCTAGCAATAGCTTAATAAATAAGTTAAAGATTTTATCTCTCATTCTGTATCTTTCTATTCTTTAAATTATATTAAATTGAGTATTTAAATGTGCATTTCAATCGTTTTAAAGTTAAAGAAAGTTCTAGTTAAAGCAAATCTTTAGAAGTTCAGTAACATTTGCATTTTGAAATGAAATATTTTTTTTTCTACAATGTTCTATTGGTAATCAATTCGCTCCCTTTTAAAGATTTCGCTTCCTAAAGTCAATATATTTAAAATTATTGAAAAAAGAATAAGATAAAACAGATGTCTACTACTTTTATTTTATAATTATTTTTACTGACGTTATTTTTAAAAATTAATAAATAAAGGGAAAAACTTTGTAAAAAGATATCAGAAGTCTTATTTAATTAAAAAGTGTATATTAAATAAAATTATGTGAAATAATATCAGAAATACACATGTACTCCATAGAAATAGATGCATTAATGCAGAGCATATCAATACATTAAGCTTAACCCGTAACAAAGTAGGTAAACAATATAGGGCGTGCAGTTTCAGAGACAGCCCTTTTTATAGAGACAATAAACCTTCCTTATTAAAATATTATTTTGAAACTGTACATATGTGTACTTTTCACATTTAGCTTGCCAAAGAAATCAAACAAAAATCACTTTTTAGAACAATTTGCTAGTTTTTAAAAACATAGTGTCATACTATTGCCATAAAAAAACATTAGGCTTAGTTGACACACTGCGATCTAAGTTAATGCATCTCCTCTATTTCCAGTTAATTATTTTACTAAAAACTTTTGTAAATTGCTTATGCATGTCAGTTTTATTAGAAAATATGCATATCGCTTATAGTGCCACATTTCTGCATGCGATTAGTGTCGTACTTAAGAGCCCACGCTAATGTTAAGACTATGGGAAGGTTCTTGCGCGATTTCTCGCTCGCATTTTAATATTTTTAAATGATCTTTTTTGCATAGGATAGCTGAGGTCGATCTCTAACGTTGTCAGTTTTTACTTTTTTGATTTTGGTTACAGTTTTTTTTATAAGCGGGCATTTTCAATTTTGGATTCGGTTGGAACCGGTTCTGAAAGGGAAAGTACCCTTATATAAAAAAAACTGGAACCAAAATCGAAAAATTAAAAACTAACAACGTTAGAGATCGACATCAGCTATCCTATGCAAAAAAATCATTTAAAAATATTAAAATGTAAGCGAGAAATCACGCAAGAACCTTCCCATAGACTTAACATTAGCGTGAGCGTTTCTTTGCGTGACTAGTGTAGGCTCTTAAGACGGCAACGGATATAAACAAAATTATATTTCCGGGCTACTAATAAATTTATTTTTATTTGTAAGGCATCATTTCACAATCAATCGGATGCTCTCTGCACTTGTTTTAAGTTACCAATATTTTCGAATAATAATTTTTGCCTTATTTAATCAAAGAAGTTCGGCGATTAAATAAGGCGATAACTGCGATTAAATAGTATTGGCCTCAAAATAGCTTAAAAGTTAACAAACATGCTTGGGGCGCTGCTGTCACTTTCATAGCATAGATTCCAGTCATTTTATTGTAGATAGACATTTGTTCCACATCTCTACAATTATCTATTCATAAGTAATTTCAGTGTATTCAGAATTTAGTTTCCATGCTCTATGCGTTTTATTTAAAAAAAATGAATAAAAATTTGTGTTTCAATTGAAACATGCAGCTTTCCTAATCTCTAACTCATGATTTTTCAACACTGCGCCCTTTCTAATATTTCTATTTACTAACTTTCCTTAAATATAAAAATCCATTTTAAAGGTTGCTTTCATATAATATTAGTAATTTTTTTTTTTGCATGCAAATTAATTTTGCATATTATTGGCTAAACGTGATTAAGATTTCTGGCTCCTTCTAAATTTTTGAGATAGGTGTCCTCTTAGAAAAAATGCACTTCTAATTTTGCTAGGACTTGTGGTCTTTTATTCTGAAAATTATTTTTACATTGAATTCCTGAATCGCGGGGGCCTTATGACTGCCACTGTGAGATATAAGGACATCGTTTAAGATTCATAATTGCCATTTTAGTTTATATTTTTATTCAAAATATCTACCACTATTTCCGTTTAGTATTCTTAACATTGTTTATGTTCAGCTATTCAGTGATTATGAAAAGCGAATATCACTATTCGAAAATAGTGTGGTAGATATTTTGAATTAAAACAAGCGATGAAATGGTACGTGTTTAATACTTACAGTGAGATAATATTGTTGCATCTTTAAAGTCATTTGAATAATGGCGCCTTCATTGTTTGTCAACATTTGAAGTGCACCCCATTTTATTGAAAGGTTGAACAGGTCTGCTCTAACTTACTACGGACCCCTTTTATTATTTCTCTTTGAGGACCCCCATGGTATAGGACTTAGGGTACTAATTTTATTTAGAATATCGAGTCGAAGACATATAAACTAATATATAATAACTGTATATAATATATAATAACTATAATAGTCTGGAAGTCGCAGCGGTCGTTAGACGTATTAAATGCCTGGCGCCATTAAATTTATCTGGCGACATCTTCCGTGATCGGATTTGCCGCCTTTTCGGATGAGTACATTATAATTATAATGTATTTTAAAGCAATATTGTTAGTTTTTTCCCTTCAATTTATTTATTTAAGAGTTGTCTTATATTTTAGATGATCGAAATATTTTTCTTTGAACGACCTCCTTCTTGGAGTCTGCCGACTACAGTTTCAGAATCGCAGCATAGAATTTCAGGAATAACCCAACAACATATTTCTCTTATTATAGCGAGTATTAAAGTGCAACATATTTTCATATTACGAAAAATATGAGAATATTCATTATTAAAAATTTTAAATTTTATTAAATGAAATGCAGAATTTGCTCTTTTAATTTTTCTTTTTTTTTGTTTGTGTTCTAAATAGCTATTTATAAATAATACCACGATAAAATGGTAAACAAAAAGCCGTGATACACAGATAAATGAAAAATATTTCTTTATAACACCATCAAATTAAGAAATACTCAAAAACTTTCGAAAAAAAATTCTGTTTTTTCATCAGGATCAAAGAAGACGTACTACTATACATTAAAAGCAAGAGCAAAACGATTTCAACCGAACCTACTCGGTCATCATCAGTGAAAAACGAATAGTTAAGTTGAGTTGTTGTCTCTTCGCGTCTTCTAGCTTGCCCGGAACAAACCATTTTACTTCAAAGATGTGGAATATAAGGTGGGATGGGAAGGGCCATTCAACATTTTAAAAAACAAGTCCAGGCTAATCAATTATGTATTAATTCATTCCAGACTGCGTGGATATCATATGATAATACATCGTTACAGACTATTTCTTTTTTAGATATTATTTCCACAGACTCTCTTATGATAGCTTCCTGGTGATTACTTGTGCGGAATATAATTTTGGATCCATTGAAATCTACTTTTATAGGTTCAGCTTGTGCTAATCTTGCTAACACAGTGTGGGGTCTATTTGGTTTTTATGTATGTTTTTACGCACCTTCAAGCAATATATTTACATTTATTTGTATCTTTATTAATTTTAATTATTGAAAAAGGTGAATTTGATTTATATATATATACATAAAACAGAGGGCTGTTTAATAGCCTCTGCTTGTTAACTAGGAGAAGACCCTTTAAATGCCTCAGAGGAGGACTTAAAGGAATCGACTGGGAGCAGAGACTTAATGTCCAATCCGCACCTTCCATCGGTGCAGCCTGTTAGTACTCTTGCCTAGTGCATGGGGAACGAACGCGGATGGGCTTCCTCCAACCCGCTTGGCCAGCGTGGAGGAATTTGGCCACCTCCCCCCTTATTTTACCATGAATTCACAAAACAAATCATGGCCCTCAATTCCCGGCAGTCTGCATGTTCCTGATTACGGCAGCGATCAGAAAAACATGAAGACAGAGGGTGCTAAGAATCACCGGGCTCGGCTTGGCTGCCATAAGTTGATGACCTTGGCTACGTATAATGGACGATCCTTATCTTCTGAAAGTCGTTTACAGGAACTTGAAGAAGAATTAGAAAGAATCAACTGGGACATTCTAGGATTATGCGAAGTAAGAAGAAAAGGTGAAGAGAAGATTGATCTTGCCAGTGGACATGTATTGTACTACAGAGGTACAGAAGATGGAAAAACAAGTGGTGTAGGATTTCTGATTCATAAAAGGTGGAAGAATCAAATCGTAGAATATGATAGTGCATCAGATAGAGTTGCAAGGTTAGTTATACAAGTGTCAAAAAGATACAAGCTGCAAATTACCCAAGTTTATGCACCAACAATTAGCTATACTGATGAAGAAATTGAGGATTTCTATGAAGAAGTAGCTTCAATGCATCAAAAAGGAAAATGCTACATAAAATTAATAATGGGAGACTGGAATGCTAGAATTGGGGGAAAAAAAGAAAGGTGAATTCTCAGTAGGAAATCATGGATATGGGGTGCGTAATGAAAGAGGAAACAGATTGATTGAATTTGCAGAATGTGAACAGATGTATATCATGAATTCATTTTTCAAGAAAAAGCCACAAAGAAAATGGACATGGCGTAGTGCAAATGGCTCAACAAGTGAAATCGACTACATCTTGACAAACAAAAAGCATCTTATTCAGGATTGCAGCGTTCTCAATAACTTCAATACAGGAAGCGATCACAGGTTAGTTAGATGCAAACTGCTTTTAAATACTAAAGTGGAAAGAATGAAGCTTTTGCAATGCTCAAAGAAATCAGTCGATATTATAAATCTCCAGAAACATAAAGAAGAATTTAATTTAGAACTTAAAAATCGTTTTGAAGTACTTCAATCAATCTTAGAAGAAGAACAAGATGTTACAGTAATGAACAAGAAAATAACAAATACTCTACAAGAAATTGCAAGGACGATAGCTGGTGAAGTACAAGTAAAGCAAACAAAGAAAATAACAGAAGAAACAAGAAGATTGATGAAGAAACGCAGAGAATTTAAAATGAAGAAAAACTATCCTAAATCAAGAGTTGAATATGCAGAATTATGTAAAACGGTAAGAAAATGTGTTACAGAAGATATCAGAAAATTTAACTGTGATCTTGTCAAAAAAGTTCTAGAAGATAACAAAAGTTTAAAATCAGCTAAGCGCAAACTGTGTGTTGGAAGAAAAGGTATTTTTGCACTGAAGAGAGCAGACGGAACAATCACCAAAATCAATAATGAAATAGTACACATTGTCGAAAAATTCTATAACAATCTATATAAATGTGAAGATCAAAGGGAAATCAACCTACGTGATCCACTAGTAAACATAAAAGAAACTGAAGAGATAATCCCAGTGATGACAGATGAAGTTGTACAAGCCATTAGAGGCATGAAAAAAGGTAAATGCCCTGGCGAAGATGGAATTACAATTGACCTTATCAAAGAAGCAGGAGAAGAATTTGCAAAAATGCTAGCCATACTGTTTTCCAAATGTCTCGAGAAATCAGATGTACCAGAAGATTGGAATAATGCTGTGATGGTGTTACTTCATAAGAAAGGAGAAAAGGAAAACATTAAAAACTACCGTCCAATCAGCTTACTGTCAGTGATTTATAAAATTTTCACCAAAGTTTTAACGACAAGACTTGAATCAGCTCTGGACTCAGCTCAACCTAGAGAGCAAGCAGGATTTCGAAGTGGATTTAGCACAATGGATCATATCCAAACAGTAAGGGAAGTTATAGAAAAACATAAAGAATATAATTTACCTCTCTGCCTTGCCTTTATTGATTATGAAAAAGCATTTGATTCGGTCTACACATCTGCAGTAATTACTTCTCTGAAGGACATTGGTATAGACAAACCTTATATCAATATCATAAAGAAGATCTACAAGAAAGCAACAGCCACCATCCGTTTGGACAAAGGAAAAGCGAAGATCAAGCTTGGAAGAGGAGTAAGACAGGGAGACACCATTTCGCCTAAGCTTTTTACTGCTGTCTTAGAAAGTATTTTCAAGAAGCTGGATTGGGAAAACAAAGGGATTAGAATAAATGGGGAATATTTAAGCCATCTCCGGTTTGCTGATGACATTTTAATTTTCAGCAATAGCCCTGAAGAATTGCAAAATATGCTAAAAGATTTGGCAGAAGCTAGCATTAATGTGGGATTAAAAATAAATTTGGAAAAGACTAAGGTGATGTTCAATTCATTTGCATCAAAAAAGAAAATCGTCTACAACAACACTGAGATTAAAGATGTTGAAAGTTATGTGTACCTTGGACAAGAAATATCATCAGACAACAGTATCATGAATGAAATCGATAGAAGAATAAGAAATGGATGGAGAGCTTTTGGGAAGAACAATATTATTCTGAAGAGTAACATGCCTCTTTGTTTGAAAAGAAAGGTGTTTAACCAATGTGTTTTGCCTGCACTAACTTATGGAGCAGAAACTTGGACACTAACAAAACGGATGGTACAAAGATTACAAACAACACAGCGAAGTATGGAAAGATGTATGCTAGGCATAACCAGAAGAGACCGAAAGAGAATAACGTGGATAGGAAGTCAGACGAAAGTTTTTGACATCATCGAGAGAATTAAACGGCTAAAATGGAAATGGGCTGGGCACATTGCAAGAAGACAAGACAATAGATGGAGCACAAACACCCTACAGTGGTATCCCAGAGATGTAAAACGACCAAGAAGACGACCTCAAGTAAGATGGAGTGACGAAATCAGAAAAGTGGCCGGTGTTAATTGGATGACTAAAGCACTAGACAGGCAACAATGGAAAAATCTGGGGGAGACCTACATCCAGCAGTGGATTGAAAACGGTTGATGATGATGATGATGATGACATAAAACAGAACATTACGTCTGATTACTTTATTACACAATATAAGAACACACATTTTATCAGACAATTAAATACACTAAACCAACATGAGTGAAAACTTGACATGGGCCAGGACTCGAACCTGGGATTTTCAGCGTACCTGAAAAATTGACCTGGACCAGGACAATTTTTTCACTCATGTTGGTTTAGTGTATTTAATTGTCTGATAAAATGTGTGTTCTTATATAGTGTAAAAAGGTGAATTTGCATTGAAATTTTAAATTTTTATTGGGATGACATAGTCAAAATCTTATTCAAAAATTATAATAATCAGAATTTCAGATGTATTCTTTTAAAAATAACTTTTAGATATTTTCTTAATTTAAAAACAGAATTTTCATATGCATACTTTTTTTAAAAATTTGGGTTTTAAATATTTATCTATCAGTCTCAAACTTTAATTCCTACACACAAATCGTTTAGAATTATTTTATAGAATTTCAGGAAAAATCCAACAATATATTTCTCTTATTATTGGGAGTATTAAAGTGCAATGTATTTTCATATTACGAAATATATGAGACTATTTATTCTTAAAAATTTTAAATTTTATTAAATGAAATGCAGAATTACGAAGACCTTGCGTGTTCCTTAATTTTATAGTGTTATTAAAAGGTTATTTGCTTTTATATAAATAATACTCATAAAACTTTAACTGGGATGACATAGTTAAAAGTATTATTCAAAAAGAATAATACTCAGAATTTTCAGATATAATCTTTTAAAAATAACTTTTAGATATTTTTTAAATTTAAAAACAGATTTTTCCTATTTACAGTTTTTAATGAAGTATAAATATAAAAATAAATATATTTTTATGATTAGTTGTATAATTATACAACTAATTATTATTAGTTATATAATTATACAACTAATAATTTAACATTATCTATTTATAAATTATATTTAACACACGTTACTATATCATGTAATTTTTAGCTAGAATCACACTCTTTAATTATTTGGGATTTATATCTGAATATTTCAATATTTATGAGTGACTGAAAACTAGGAATTAAAATTTAATGCACTTGTTCTAGTAAACAGAATTCTTAATTATGCTATTTAAGAAAATGATATCCTTTTAGAAAAGAAAAAAAACTTTAAATTTAAGTTTTAATTTTAAATATTTTATACAATTCGCTTTGTTGAGTTGGTCTTTTTATTGATGTTTAAAGTTAATTTCTGTCACGACCTAAAATTAAAATTAGGTCGTGTGTTATAGATATTTTCTTAATTAAAAAACAGAATTTTCTTATGTACACTTTTTTTTTTACATTTATTTGGGTTTTAAATAATTAAATATCAGTCTCAAACTTTAATTCTACATAATCGTTCAGGATTATTTTATAGAATTTCAGGAATAAACCAACAACCTATTTCTCTTCACACATGAAAGTGCATGGCGTTTTCAGAAAACTTGAAATATTCCATTATGAAATTACCACTTTAGCGTAAACGCGTCGTAATTTCTCTGGTGTCTGATGTCGTCCACTTGCGAAGGCAGTAGACGAAATTAAAGTTCAGCAGTGAATTAGTGACGACCCGGTGTCATTAAGAACGGAGTTTGGAATTCATTTTGTGGCGTCAAATTATTCAACTCATCTGCATAATTGAAGACCAATTTAAGTCATCATGGGTGCACCATTTAATGGATTATTAGTAAGTTTATCAAAACAGAGCTGCATTTTCCTGAGTAGTAATAATATAATGAAGGCATCTCGTCCGTAACCTACATTTTGTTTTGAAAATACATTTCGCAAGTTTTTTAAATATTTAAACAAGAATTTTTTTCATAAATTAAAGAAAAATCGTAGTTTTAGCTATAATCACACTCTTTAATTATTTGGGATTTATATATGAATATTTCAATATTTATGAGTGACTGAAAACTAGGAATTAAAATTTAATGCACTTGTTCTTTGAAACAGAATTCTGAATTATGCTATTTAACAAAATGTTTTCCTTTTAGAAATGAAAAAAACTTTAAATATAAGTTTTAACTTTAAATATTTTATACATGTCGCTTTGTTGAGTTGGTCTTTTTATTGATTATTAAAACAAGTCTAATGTTTGGCATATATGTTTAATAAAATATTAAAAAAACTGTCATATATAAATTGATATAGATCACAAATGAGCATGGAAATGTTTCACATGTTTCAAGATGCTACTAATAAATACTGTCATAAGTTATATAAAAATATCTTTTTGATGCATTTGGTCTGCACCTATTTAATTTAGTATGAATTATAAATTTTACATTGTTTAAAAAACATTTCGTATATGAATTGTTTGTTTTGATAGAAACTAAATTTCATTATACCCAAAATCATTAAGTATTTTAATTTTTAATGAAAAATAATTATTGATTCGCAAGAAATTCTTTATTACTTATGTTAAGTAATAAAGTTTTTTGTGTATGTTTAATTTGTTTTAATTCTGTTACTCTTAATACTATATTATCTTTGGCATTAATTGTAAATTATTGCTTTTAGACACTTGCCATTGTTTCTTGCCATTGTTTGCCACGTGTTTTACTCATTAACGTGATATACAGAGAGTCCCAAAAGTCCTTGAAACATTTAAAAATTTAACAACAGATTAAGCAATTGGCGTACGAGAGTACGGTTTGGATGAACATGTTTCTTATGATTGAAAATTTTGTTTAAGAAAATAAAAAAAATCAGTTCCAAATATTTCTCCCAGATGGTGCTGCTTCTGGAAAGCTATCGAATAGGTAGAATGCCTTTATACACAACAATGGCGAAAGACACACAATGCGTATGCACAGTATTTGTCCAAACTATGGCAACCCACATTCCAGAAGTGAACAATACTCGTATATTCATCCTCACTCGTCTAATCGAACTCAGGAGGGCGAGTATTGTTAAGTTCTGGAATGTAGGTTACCGTAGTTTGGACAAAAACTGTGCATAAGTATTGTACGTCTTTCGCCATTGTTGTTGTTGTTGGCGTGACATAGAAAGTGCCATGGCACTTCTCTGAAAGAGGGGGTGCCAGAGCCTCAAGAGAGGTTGGACTTCTAAACTTGGTTTCCTAATTTTGAACCAATTCTTGATGAAAGACCTGCATCTGGATTGGCATCCTCCAGAGGTAACGCTTATTCTAAACTTGGAGGACATTGGAGCCACGAACAGATT
This sequence comes from Maratus michaelseni, assembly GCA_963931845.1. Taxonomy (NCBI): domain Eukaryota; kingdom Metazoa; phylum Arthropoda; class Arachnida; order Araneae; family Salticidae; genus Maratus; species Maratus michaelseni. The sequence continues at coordinate 281,483,080 of OZ007594.1, read as the reverse complement.
TTACGTGCACCAGCGTCTTTCGCCATTGTTATGTATAAAGCCATTCTACCTATTTCATAACTTTCCAGAAGCAGCGCCACCTATGATAAATTTTTTAAACTAATTTTTTATTTACTTAAACAAAATTTCAGGTCATAAGAAGCATTTTCACCCAAAGCGGATTAATATTCTATATAAATTACTCGTTTCGAAATCAGCAAAAGAAACTTTGGCAGCAAAAGAAACTTTTATCTTCTTTTTACAGTATAATAAAAAGAACTAAATGCGCAACTGCTAGCATACACATAAATATTCACATAGCTTCAAATCGGAATTCTCATTTTAAATGAAAAGTGAAAAATCTAAGAGTAACTATACTTGTTTTTATAGTTTTACATGAGAATTCAGCTATTAATCAATTCATTTCGTCAGTATATTGCATTTTACAAACAAGTTAGAAATTGTACGTTAAACGTGACAAATGAGATGCGTTAGTTCTATAACTAGTTTTACAATGTAAAAAAAATCATCGTTATTATTTCAATGAAATGAGTTGTATCGACTGTTATGGGCGAAATGAGCATGCCTTTTTTTTATTATTATGTATGCCACGTTTAGAGAAGCGAATTTTTTTTTCGACGCCAGACAGCGCTGCAAAATGCAACAGGGATATCCTGCTTTGCGAATTATTACCTCGAAGGTTTAATATTTCTATGACTGACTATGAACGAATCTCTTGTGTTTATTTACTCTAATGTATTGATATTTTTAGCTGTTAACCTAATTTCCAATGAAGTTATCTCAGAATCTATACATAGTTGAATGTATATCATCTCTCAAAAAAACAATTTTTTGAGCGATCTTTCTAGAAATTTAACTTTTGTGCAATTTTATTCAAAGAATAATTTTGAATAAAAATGGCCGCTTGGCATATGAAAAAGTAGTGGTTAGCCCGTATTTGTTTTCCTCAGTCACATGACTTGCGCACTATAGATTACGTATGATAGAATTTTATAGAATAAAGAAATCTTTTATTAATATCTATTTAAGTTTTGATTGGATATTCATAAAACTTGAAATGGGTAGACAAAATTCTGAAAACATTATCTATATTAAATTTCAAACCATTCGGCTGGGTAGTTTTTGCATTGTTATATGCGGACGGACGAACAGACGGACGGGCCAGATGACGACTATAGGTGCTATGTATTTATATAATTACAACACCTAAAAAGGGTTCCGAACCCAGGCAAACCTTCTATTTGATAACTTGAAACAAGAAGACTAATGCTCTTCTGTAAACCATAAATGATAACAAACACCTTTATTTTATTCAAACAATGTTACCCCAGAATATTAAATTATATTCGGTGTTCTATGTAAATTGTTGATTCAGACACTCCGTATTACTGAAGCCGTTTTCCTTTCAATAATCATTGCAAATTAATTTTCTCCGTAATAGCCTGATCTATTACCTAAAAGATAAATAGAACATTTTAATTACCCTAGGTGACCATTAGGTACGCAATGGAGCAATTTCGTCGGCTGTCATTTATATTTAATCAAAACAAAAGACTCGTATATTTGATAAATCTATCTGTACGTAAACGCTTAAATGTTTCAGTTGAAATGGGTATTCTAATTTTTCTGGTAACTATTCGTCCATTTCTGTATTATGGAATTTCTTTATAAAAGCTAAATGAAGGTTAAATAAATTTACTTATTTGCGTTTTTAATATTCCATTTTTGTGTGTCTATTTAATCAAGTATCTATCATTTTAAATGTTCCACACATATACTAACTTTCACTTTCAAAAAAAAAAAAAGTTTATTTTTTAGACTTTTTAACGCTTTAAACTATTTACTAGAAAACGAAAGTTTTGATTTTAGAAGATAAAGATTAAAAAACGTATAAATTTAATTGTTTGTGTTTCCTTTTCACAAATATTAAATTATGTATTAAAGTTAGCTAAAAAGTTTTATGACTGCCTCAGAATGAGAAAACGGCAAAAACTTATTAAAATACGGAAATATGATATTGTTTGATCGAAATAACTCTCTGGAGTTAGGTTCTGCAACATTGCTTTTAAAAATTTATTAAACTTAAGTTTCGTAATTTAAAATACTCAGATGCATTTTTAAAAGCTAATATTATTTTTTTTGTTTGGGACGAATCCTCTTTAATAAAAAGCTATGCGTTGCTGACGACTGGGATTTTCGATAATCGTTGCCACATATTAATCTCGGAAAATGACACATTTGAAGTTACTGAAAAAATTAATTGCTCGAAAAGTATTTGTCAGAAAATTGTTAGACAAACTACGTTAGAAAGGTAAAAAATTGTATTTTTCTTTATATAAATTTCCAAATCTAAGGATTATGCCGTTTTTCAAATATTGAATTAAAAAAATTGCCAATTTTTACAATGGACTACCATAGCGAAAACATGATTAAACACGCGTAAAAAAATAATGATAACAGCAATGTGTCAGCACGAGTCACAAATTATAGTAGCCTTATTATTCTGTTAAAATATAAAAGTGAATTATGATGTCACGAGTACATGATTTTTATTTAATTCTCGACAAATACTAGATGCGCCATTTCTTTTTAGTTGTGAATAATATAGGTTAAGTAACGTTATTAAAATATGTAGCTATAAAACATATAAATTAATGGAAAACGGCAAGTAATAAATTGTAAACGAAATAGTTAACCGTATTTAAAAAACATAACTTAGTGAAATAAGTATCCGTTTTTATGTTATTTTAGGATATTCAAGGTAAAGGTACAGATTACTTTCAAATACAAGGTTAAATTCACCGATATATTTCGTTTGTGTCAATGTTCTTTTGGAAAAACCGACCAGCGCAGCGGGCGTAGTCTGCTAGTTCTAATTATAAGAGCTCATTAAATTCAACGCTTTATGAGTTTTAAAATGTAAAACCCTTTAAAATCTATTTCCGTCTGACATTTAGGCAGGTACCTTATAAGATCATGCTAACTGCTAAAAATTCCTGCTTGATGATTTAGAGAAACGATTTAAATTGAAGGAATATATAGTCGAACTCGCTTAATACGATAATCAAAATTAGGGGGAGGGGAGGATTATAAGAGTCCTCGTATTAATCGTTACTCGTAATACCCTTGAAAATCATAAAATTTTTAAAAACACACATGATCTATACATATGTTATGGTCAATATGATTGATCCGGTCATTATTAATAATAACCGGCCATTATGGTCGGTCGTTATTAATAATAACCGGTTATTAATAATAATGACCAGATTAATCATATTGACCTTAACATATATATATATATATATATATATATATATAGAGAGAGAGAGAGAGAGAGAGAGAGAGGTGGCCAAAAGTGTGGACATTTTTTGAAAATTTCATGTTTTTCAACTGTGTGCTTGTAGAATATATTAATTTTCACTTAAATACAAACAGTTATATATCAAATGGAAGGTAATTTAATGTAAAATTTAATAATAAAAACAGTATTACAATATCTGTATTACAAAAAAAGTTATGCAACTAATAGTAAGATCTATCTTAGGTATTCCAGGCTGAGGACACTCATTAATACACTATAAAAACCCTTCGGAAACGTTTCTGAAAAATACGGGCAGCGAAAAATACTTTGCTTTTATAAATAATTCTTTAAATTTTGGAAATGTATTGGTTTCTGGGGATTCAAAAGACAATGGAGCACGCTATTCGGAATTTCGGATAACTCAGAAGATTATATTATATTTTTGTTCGTGCACTGTAAAAGATGATCAATGTTTCTTATTTTATGAAAATATACCATAACCACGAATGAAAATATAATATAATCTTCTCAGTTATCCGACATTCCGAAAAGCGTGTCCCATTGTCTTTTGAATCCCCAGAAAGCAATATATTTCCAAAATGTAAAGAATTATTTATAAAAACAAAATTTATGTAGCTGCCCGTATTTTTCAGAAACGTTTCCGAATAGTTTTTATGGTGTATTAATCAGTTTCTTCAGCCTGGAATACCTATTTATCGAGTGTCATCCATTCTCAAGTAAACGTTTTCAGCTGCATAAGTTAATTTATACATGAAAGAGTAAAGAAATAATCTTAATTTTCAATGTTAATGTTAATGCTGTTAATGTTGCATGTTTGTCTGTTAAACATGTCTGTTGAACATGAAAATGTTTACTTGAGAATGGATAGCATCGGAAAAAACTATATTCCGGGCTTAGAAAACTGATTGATACACTTTAAAAGCTACTCGTAAACGTTTCCGAAAATTTCGGGCAGTTAAAAAAAATTTCTAAATGTTTTTCTAAATTATTCTTTAAATCTTGAAATGCCATTGATGTCTGAGGTTTCTAAAGATAAAGAAACACTGTTCAGAATCATGGTTAACAAGGATGAGATTATATTATAAATTTCTTCGTCATTATATTATATTTTCGTACATTCAGAAACATTGGTCATTTTTTACAGTGTAGTTCGACTGTAGGTGTAATATTTTTCACTGAATTGCTTAATATTATTTCTTCTCTGTGCAAATACAGTTTACCTGTGCTGAAAAATATAATTTGTTTTCGTTAAAGCTGAAAACAAATTATATAGTAAACATATTTATAAACATATAAAAAAAAATTCAAAGAAACAGATGAATTGAAATAATAATTTCATATCCTCAAATGAGAAGGCTATTAAATGCATTAAAATATACATGTATAATAAAACGTATGCAAAACAGACTCTCGAATTTAGATGTAAATATGACGATATATTTGAATTTATAAAAGGAAATTATTTTATTTCCCATGTATGATATCCTTGTGGGAATTTGCGATAACTGGTTGAATGAAAAATATGCGAGTTAAATTTAAAATAATTGTATGTTTTTCGTTTCTCGTATGTAAAAGCTTTTTTAGCAGTAGAAAATATTTTCATATCAGTTTATAAGCAATGACATATTTTAATTAATTTTAGCTTGGGTGGTTATGAAATGCGTAAGTTAAAAAAAAAGAGAGAAAAGTAGAACGTAGGTTTTAATGAAACGAATCCCTTAAGTGTTGTTTTTTCATGTTTAATAAACTAGTTTCATATGGAAGCAACAAAGTTTTTATGTTATATGAATAACAGTAAAGTTTTTATGACTTTTAAACTGAGATATTCTTTTCGGAAAAGTACCGCATTACTAGTAATGCATTTGTCTTTCTAATTGAAAAAGTATATCAATATCATTTATGACATTTTTTATCTGGAACACAAAAAAATGAAGTTATCCAAGCATATCTATATTAATAAAATAAATATGAAATATTTGTGTGTGCATGTGCGTGTGTGTGTGTCCGCAATGACTAGGAAAATCTACTAAAACTATGGGTTTGAAAATTTGGCTGAGGATAGTCCAAAGGGGCAGGTGCTGGTGCACCCGAGGCTCAGAATTTTAATTTTTTGTTAATTAAACAAGATATTAACTAAAAACCATAATGAATATTGCAAAATCACGCGCAGAATCGAGGCAGCCGAAATGTCGTTCCATAGTTTTGAAAGATGGGAAGAACCGATAGGTCGATAACCGTATATTTTTCCCGCTATTCGCGGCCCGCTTCGGCTATACCAGTGGAAGTACGGAAAAGCAAAAAAAAATACGCCGTATTAACGTATTTTCATCTTTCTGACGTTTCGTTTAACCATAATTTAAGGGAGGAAAAACAAAACATACCCCGTTTTAAGAATACATTTATATTTAAAACGACATCTCTGGTTTGAAAAAAAACCAATATTAAATCTTACAGTTTTTTTTTAACTCGAACGTACTTCCAGCTTCTGTTTATATTGCCCATAGCATTAATATTGCGAACAGTTTTTCGTTTAAAAATATAAAATCATTCAACACTGATTTTAAGTGTAGTTAAGTTATTATCATGAGCCCGGGAAATGCTGGGCCTGTCAGCTAGTTTTGAAAGGAAAATAAAAGACTATTTTCACTATATAGGCATAGGGGAAAGTAGGGTAAAACCGCATACATTATTGTTAGTTGCTTCTTAAAGCCAGAATTTCCAATTCAACTTATTGTAACTTTGCCTATATTCTCTGCTCTTATCCTTGTACAATAAAATAATTTTAAAATTTATAAATTTATTTATAAATTATATTTTAAAATTTTATAAATTTAAAACTATGATTAGTTCATGACACTTTTATTAATAAATGATTATTTATGAAGAATCATAACATCTGGTTTTACCTCAACGGTGGGGTAAAATCGCACAAATATGTTAATCATACAGAAAATTAAAAAAAAAACTTTGTTTTAAAAAGAAACAATATATTTTGTTTTACAACATTAACTAAAGAAGTAAACTAATAATATTTGAACTGTAAGTTTATTGATTTAATATTTAAGGACTAAAGGATAATTATCTCCATTTCAATTTGAGAAATTTCAGAAAAGATGTTCACCACTTTATCAGATTTATAAAAGTCAAAATCACTCTTCTTCACGTAACTTTGATTAATTTTTTTTTAAACAATGCTTGCAGGATCTTCAAATATTGTTTACCATTACATTTATAAAAAATTTCACGTAGGCTATCCGGTTTTGCCTCAAGAGAATGAATGGCGCAAAACAAGTCATAATATGGCAGCTATAAATGCTAGCAACAGTTTCACTATGGTAAATAAATTCCAATTAAGTATGCTCAATGTTGGCATTAATAAAGTACTTTTTTAGTTGATTGATTAGTCGACTAAACGTTCAATCTTATGAAATTTAATCATAATGGATGTATAATGATGATTGAAATTGAAAAAGTTATTACCTTTCAAAAACTTGTTCATGATTAATTTAATCTAAACTAATTCACTCGTGATTGCTTTAATCATTAATCTAATTACACAAACGAAAATCAAATATGGTCGCCATTTATTTTTCTTAAATTCGCTTTCATTGCTACGAGGCTGTTATTAAGGGTCACTATACGATTTTCTGCATTGAAAATTATAGAGGGTCACACAAAATTATTCAGATACACCGAGGTCAAAATATGCAAATTATTTAGGGGCAGAAGGGACAGTTGAACTCTTTTTATAAAACTGATATTATTTTTTTTTGCAATTATTATAGGCAAAGGAGAACAAAATTAACAATCAATTTAATTTTCAGTATAGGTTGAATTAAAATTAAATTGTACTTAATTTTCATCTTCCCTGCTAGAAGGTTCTCTTCTCTTTTATTCTTGCGCCTTTTCGTTATGTTTTTAAATTGACGTTTGGTATTGTAGAAAAGGCGGCGACGATAAAAAAGACGATATCATCGAGTTATAAAATGAAATTATGATGTAGGACAAGATTTTTAACAGTAGATGAAAAAATAACTGGTCTGCCTTGGCATATCTTGGTACGATATGAGAAGAACAGTCGCGAATTATTCAGTTTGGCGGTACAATCACGTTAGCGAGTTTCTATACGAATTTTTAACATGTTGTATATCTTGACCAGTCAAAACAAATATGGCAGTCGGCCTTGTCATATCTTGGTACGATATGAGCAGAAAGGGACCAGTGAGTGAGCAACGAGTGACCTTGAAGCCACCGCGGTCGTCCGATGCATTAATAGACCGAGCCCTGATCGAGCCCGTTATTTAGTGTGCTTAACTTTTTTCTTCTTCTGTGCTAGAGGCTACCTTTCTTTCAACAGTCTTAAAAAAACGGAGAATGTGCGTCTGGGTTTTTTTTATTGAGAACAAAATATTTAAAAGATACATTGTTTAAGCTTTTATTTGGCACCAAATTCATATCAAAACTCGATGACGTGAATGTACCGTGAAATTACGAATTGTCGCCCTGTTCTTCTCATGCCGTACCAATATATCTCGAGTTTAGACTGAAATATTTATATTGTACAAGTCAAGATAGACATTATAGCAATAGACAATATAGGCTAAAGTGACAATATAGGCATAACTGTCGTCAAAATGTCGAATTGACGAATATGACGAATTGGCGCCTCATTCTGCTCATACTGTACAATATATTACGATGCAGACCAATCATTGTTTAACGTACAGTTAATAATCTGTTTCTTTCATACTTATTTTTTACCTCGAAACTAGTTGACGTAGTAAATTATAGGGTAATATAATGTAAATTATTATTTTTATCGTGCCAAAATTGTACTATATGATGTCATTTTCTGTCATAAATATTAGTCTATCAGAAGGTTCTACCAGGATATGTCCAGGCAAACCAAAATATTTAAAACATACTTTGTTTAACCTTTAATTTGGTACCATTTTTTTTCGGAGCCCGGTGCCGTGTTAGTATCGCCAGAATGACGAATTGGCGTCTTTTGCTCTTCATATCGTACCAATGCCGAGACAGAGCAGTCATTCCTTCATCTACTGTTAAGAATCTACTGTTGATAATTTCATCTCGCAAGTCAGTCACACAGTCATTTTGTCGTTGCTGCCGACTCTATTAACACAATTATTGAAATATACACCGAGAAAAACGACACTTTTAAATCTGAATAAATCGATGTTTTCATTTTGTTATGAAACTTTTTGTTTCAAATATGACGACTCAATGCTTTCAATTCTGAAACAACAGAAACACTCAAAATACTGAAACATGGACATACTCAAAACTGAGCACAAGAGGTCATTTCGTACTCATTTTTGAAACATGGACATACTCAAAAATGCTTAGGATCAGTTTAAACTCATTTTTGAAACATGGACATACTCAAAAATGAGCACATAGAAGTCAGGTCATACTCTTTTTTAAAACATGTACATACTCATATATGAGTACATTATGTTTATTCTTGAGTGTGTGCATGTTTTCAGATATGAGTATATACATGTTTCAAACTTGAGTAATTTTGATTCGGGGCCATTTTGACTATGCAACATTCTCCGATTTGAGTATTTTTTGCTCAGTTTTGAAAATGTCGTTTCTAGAGTGTAGTTTACAGTTATATATCTAATATCAATCAGATTGAGGATTGGATAAATAGTTAATCAAAGAGTAGGATTGAAATGAAATTTATCATTAATCATTAGTCTATGAGAGTAGGATTGAAACGAAATTCCATCGGTCAATCGTCAGTCACGATTAAAAATTTAATCGTTAGTTTTCATTCGTTAATCTAAATAAAATTTTGCACCAACCTGAGTATGCTTAGCACAATAATATAAAAAGTTTCAAAAACTTGAAATGCGTCCATACATTATAATTTTGAAAACTTGAAAATATTATACTAAAACTGATAAAATAAACTTTCCAGAACAATCTGCACAAATGGTAATATGCCGTAATGTCTGCTGCTTCTTCTTTCCTAGAGATAAGCAATTTAATAATTAGCCGTTAAAGGAATGCTAAAAAAAATTTATTCAATTTGATACATCCGGTTTTCACCCGACTATACTGTTTTATCCTAATTTCCCCATGTGTTTATATATCCAGTAAAATAGTACTTTTCAGTTGCTAATTAAGACTGCTTGCATTAATTTAACTTGTATGAATTGTTACATTCAGACTTTTGTAATAGCAATAGTACGTAGAATTATATTAGTCATGTATAAGTTCAAGAGCGTATCTAGGGTATCAAACACTTTTATAGTTTCACATTTACATGGACAGACAACATGCAAATTATAAGGCTTAAAAGTATGATTGCTGTCATTGATGTTGTCCTTTTTTACCAATGACGAAATTGTATCAAACTGATATATACAAAAATTAATTTCACTTAATTCGTTCATTTGGCAAAAAGACAAAGAAAGTTTCTTATTACGGTAAACAAAAGTCATTATTTTACAGAATCTCTTAAATTGAACAGTTACTATTAATCTTGTGCAGGGGCGTCCCAGAGTGCTATCCTACAACTTAAAAATAATAATAAGAAAAATCATAATTTTCTAATACAGAATTTGGTCTTTTAGAATCGTTTATAATCACGTTTAAATAAGGAAAAATTTATTATTAAATGAAAAAAACATATGATGGCACAAACTGGCCTCATATTAGTAACAACCCTGAATACGTTTTATAGTAACTGTTGCATGTATGCGAATCCAATAAATAATGACTTTTGTTTATCGTAAAAGAAAAATATCCCTGTCTTTTTGAAAAAATGGCGAATTAAATGAAATTATGTTTTGGAGATATCTGCCTGTTACAATTTCGTCAATGGTAAGACATGATAACAATATTGAAAGCAGGCATAAGTTTAAGTCTTGTAATTGAAACTAAAAAAGTGCTGAATTTTCCTTTATTACAATCTTTATAATACGGTGATGATAACATTTGAATTAACTGTGACTGTATCGTAACCATAACGAATCTAATCGATTCTAATTGTCCTCAATGTCGGCAAGTGACGTGGAAGACAAGTAAAATACAAGTCATTATTTTATCGATAAGTCCCATACTGCGGCGCGTTGCAAATAAGTAAAAAATCTTTCACAGCGACTTCATGTTGGACCCAACAAAAGATTGGTATTTGAAAATCATTATGTGAGGAAAGTCACATTTTGGTTATCACTGTGACTGTAAAAGCATAGCTATGTGTGACGTCACATTGACCGGCTGAATCAATTCTCCAGATACTTTATTTACTTCTTATATTGTTCAAAATTATTTCTTCTTTAAAAGTTCTCAAATTATAATCCTCTTCTTGAAATTTAAAAGTGGTAAAGTTTGTAAAAAATACTTATTTCTTACTTACTTATAAAATTATGATTTTTCCGAGTTTTGTTCTTGGTTAATTCAAATTAATTTTTTAGAGACGACAACACTTAATTGCTTTGAAAGTGCGTCAAAAAGTTGTTTCTTCCGAAACATTTATTATGAAAACACAACAAAGGGAATGGACTGCAAAAAAGCATAATATTTCAATGTTATTATGTGACACATTTTCTTTCTTCATATAATAAATTTCTGTCGCCATTTTACACTATATTTCTTACTTGAAAGACGCTAACTTCATTTTCCTCAGGTGCGTATTCCCACATTTATTTCACGCTCATAATCTAAAGAAAGCTTTTGTAGCATGAAAAATTATACTTATGGAGTATTTAAAAGTTTCGAGAAGGACAAAAGGAAAGCTTGACAAACAATAAATCTAATTTTTTTGTGTCAGTAGATTACAAATTATATTGCACATTAAGAAATTTGAAAAGATTCCAAACTCGACACCATTAATTACCACAATGAATAAAATCGCGAAAGAAATTAAAATAAATGATGTTGTACAATTTTCACAGTTATTTTATCACTTACAGATAAAAAAAAAATCATTAAAAGTATGATAAATATACTTACTAACGACTAAAGAAGTTTTGTGTAATATATACGATAAAAGGAGTATATTATTTTAATACGAAAATGCTACGCAGTAGCCATCTAGCACGGATTATACGTAACTTTTTATTTCTTACATTAAAAAAGTATGCCATCATAATTAATCTTTTAAATTATTCTTAAGTCCAGAACATCTGTTGTCGGAGTTCTTAAGTATTGCTAATAAACATATTATTTTTGTATTCTCTTATCCACAACTTATTTTTTATTGTCTAATTTGCAGCTGTAATATGAATTTGTATGAATTTATATGAATTTGTAGAAAAATGTGATGCTTGATATGTGATTTTATATTTAATATTTAATTATTTATTTAAACTACTAGTTTTCCTACTACTTTTAAAGCTTTATTACCTAAATTATTCAAATCCAATAGCATGTACAGTCCGTATTAAAAAAATATATGCACACTTTTATTCGCAGACTGTTTACGATAAAAAAACACCAAGTGTCACTTGGTACCGAGTCACTACCCGGTGACAATCGGGTCAAGTGTCACCAAGTATGGCAAATTCGGAGTATTGTCTTCTTTTAGAATATGAATGCAATTTTGGAAATAGAAGTCATCTATATATTAAAAATTGTATCAACTTTTTTTAATAGTGTCACCATATTTGAATTCTTTGGATCAAAGAAGCACGGAAAAAGTTATATTTTATATATTTTTTATTAAATTTTCATAGAATTATATAAAAAAGTGTGTTAAAACTAAATTTCAAGGATATTTTTAATAATATCGTACATATTAAATTTGATAAAATTTCATACCATAGGTGCAGAGATATACCTATGTCAGAAATCGTGAAAGATGTAACACTGGATAACAGCCTATTGGAAAATATACACACAAAACTAATTATTACCAACTTATGTCAAGGTCTAATTGACTAAGAAGTTTGATGAAATTCTATTCCATAGCTGACGAGACATGAAAATGCAATAATTACTTTCTCTAAAATAAAGTGAAAGCTGTCACAAGCTCCCTTGATTTTCTGTCCAATTTATTGAATTCTTATAAAATTTATAATCACTCGCGCTTGCTAAATCCTCGTGATTATTATATTTGTTTTTAACAAAAATTTACCTCAAAGTGCAATTTAAAGAAAGACAATTGTTTCTTAATCTAGGATAATACAGGGTATTTCTAAATGAATATCGGGGTTTTAACGCTTGGTAGTATTTATTACATACAACTTAAAATTATAATTAATACATAAAATGAAAGAGCAACTCAAACAGTTTTACCTACAAGCTTACAAGTGTTCAATGTGAACACCTTTCGTCACACAGCACACATGAAGTCGATAGCTCAGTTCTTCCCAAACGTTAATTAGTGTTTGTGGGGTAATTGTTGCAACAGCTGCCTCAATCCTGTTTCTTAGGTTGAGTAGGTCAGCTGGTAGCGGAGGCATATACACTCGATCCTTTATGATCCCCAACAGGTAGAAATCACATGGCGTCAGATCATTTGATTATCTGGCCATCAGATCGGTGAGCGTAGAGTGGCGTTTGGGAAGAACTGAGCTATCGACTCGATGTGTGCCGTGTGACGAAAGGTGTTCACATTGAACACTTGTAAGCCTGTAGGTAAAACTGTTTGAGTTGCTCTTTCATTTTATGTATTAAGTATAATTTTAAGTTTTTTATAATAGATAATACAAAGCTTTAAAACTCCGATATTCATTTAGAAACACTGTTTAATACAACCACAAATGAAAGAATACAATAACCTCTTCCGAGTTACCCACGATTTCGAAAACCGTTCTTTATCTTTATAAACCCTAGATACTAATACATTTTCAAGATTTCAAGAAGCATTTATAAAAACAAAATTTCTTACGCTGACACTGATTTTCGGAAACGTTTCCGAGTACATTTTATAGTGTATTAATCAGTTTTCTCAACTGAGAATTTAGATTTTTCGGATGCTATTTGATTCTCAAGTAAACATTTTCATGTTCAACAAACATGTTTTACAGACAAACATGATCAGATAACAGTATTGAAATTAACATTAAAATTAACATTACTTTCTTATTCTTGCATATGTAAATTCAGTTCCATAGCTTAAAATATTTAATTAAGAATTGATAGCTGCCTAAAGATCGATATTCCGGTTAGATAAAACTGATTAATACAATAAAAAAAACAATTCTGAAAAGTTTCCGAAAAGAAGTACCAGCAAAAGAAACTATGGTTTTATTAATTCTTCTTTAAATCTCGAAAATATATGGTTTTCTGAAGTTTTTAAAGATAAAGAACGCTTTTCGGAATCCTGGGTAAATTGGAAAAGGTTACTGTATGTTTTAGTACGGGGTTATATTTATATATTTTTAGATTAAGAAATATTTGACTGCTTTTACAGTGTGTATATACACATATACTTTTTTCCATTTAAATGCATCTACTACAAAAAAGAGACCGTTACTACAAATATTGACCTTAAATTAAATATTTTCACCTTTATTTAGACTGAATACACAAATTTAAATTGAAATTATATTTCCTCTTATCCCCAAACTATAAATGATTTACATCCCTTTCTTTTATTCGTTTTATATGCTTTTATCAATGGATGAACTGTTTAAAGCAAAACAAAAAAAGTAATAAATAATAGTAATAAATAAAAACAGTGATAAAATATGAACGATCAAGCCTCAGACAATTAGAGTGTTTTTCTGTGTATGTTTCAGAGTGACATTTGAGTAAAATAATCTTTTGGAGTTTAATTCATTTATTTTTAATTATGTTTAACTGACAGAGAAACTAAAATTCATAACGATACAACTAAATGTAAATATATTGCTTGAAGGTGCGTAAAAACATACATAAAACATTTAAAAGCACATTAAAGTCTTTTCAAAAATTCAAAACGTTTTCAACCGAACTACTCGGTCATCATCAGTGAAAAACTAAATGTTGCGTTGAGTTGTTGTTTCTTCACGTTTTCTTGCTTGCCTGGGATAAATATATAATAATATATAATAATATATAATTATTATTCCGGGCAAGCAAGAAAACGCGAAGAAAAAACAACTCAACGCAACATTTAGTTTTTCACTGATGATGACCGAGTAGTTCGGTTGAAAACGTTTTGAATTTTTAAAAGGACTTTAATGTGCTTTTAAATGTTTTATGTATCTTTTTACGCACCTTCAAGAATATATATTTATATTTAGTTGTATCTTTATGAATTTTAGTTATTAAACAAAGTGAATTTGCACTGAAATATTAACTTTCTATTGACAGAGAAACGTTTATTAGTTGTGCAAGAGTAGCAGCAGTAAGAATTTTTACAAAAGAAAGGAATGTTTAAAGTAAGATAAAAACATGGGCGAACCTAAGTTCACCACTAATGATTAATTGAAGTTGGATTAACCGAATTATTTTCTAGAAGTCTATGCACACCGCTGGACACAGTTCTTGAAAAGCTGTAAATTTTATTACCACCTGAATTTTCCCAAAAATTCAATATTATTAATATTTGTATATTTTAACAACACCAACTTAATTCAAATTGCCTATATTAAAAGCAATCATACTTTATAAATTTGCAACGTCATCTACTATTAAAAGGAAAAGCCACTACAAGGATCCAACTTCCATTAATCATTAGTGGTGACCTTAGGTTTGTGCATGTCGTACAGTGTAACGTACACCGTAAAAAACAGTTTCTTAACATTTTCAGGAGCAAAGTACTCCTGTTGCTAAAATGTTCAAAATATTGAATGACATCAGGATTTACAAACAAATTTATTTGCAAATAAGTAAAAGCTTTTCTTTGCGTACATAGATTATTTATTACTGTATATTACTGTCAAAAAGTACTGTTTATATTACTGTAAACATTTCTTTCTTCTGTGAAAATTCTTTCTACTGCTAAATACGAAAAAAAAACTAAATTTTGCTTACTGTAAAGGAAAACACAAAAAATACTGTCATGAGTTTAACCAGAATAAAAACTCGGCACCGCTTTCACAAGCCTTTGCACGCCGCTGATATTCCTCTGTATTTCTTGCAAAAGAGTGAAATTTATAATCACCCAGAAAGTAAAAGAAAAAAAATATATATAATTAATCTCTGATAATATGACCAATATACCATAACTTTTTCTGAGTTATATATTCTGAAAAAATCTTTATCTTTAGAAACCTATGAAATTAAACGAATTTCAAGATTTAAAGAAGCATTTAACGATTTAAAGAAGCATTATAAAACATTGTTTTCTGCTGATTGTTTTTTGAAAAACTTTTCAAATATGTTTTTTTTTTTTTTTTTTTTGTGTGTGTATTAATATTTTTTTTTTCAAACCGGAATATCGGCTTCTACGATGCTATCAATTCTCAATTAAACACTTTCAGCTGCGTAACTGAATTTTGGCAGGCAAGACTAATAAAATAATTTTAATTTTAATTTTAATTTTAATGCTGTTAATTTATCATGTTTGTATGTAGAACATTGTTCGTGGAACATGGAAATGTTTACTGGAGAATTGATAGCTTTCGAATGATCTATATTCCAGGTTGAGAAAACTGATTAATACACTATGAAAACTACTCGGAAACGTTTCGAAAAATCCGTGGTAGCAAATAAACACTTTTTTTTTTATATAAATACTTCTTTAAATCTCAAAAATATATTATGAGGATTTTAAAGATAAAGAACGTTTTACGAAATATTGGGTAACTCGGGAGAAGTGTTTGCATATCTTCGTTCATGTTTACATTATATTTTCCTAGATTAAAATCCCTTGAAAGGCGGTGAGATATTATATATTCCTCTTAATTTTAATCTTCAAGTGCTACAATGACATCAGAATTTGGAAAATAAAATTGCAATTTTATCAAGTACACAAAGAACAGCTTTTACTTATTTGCTAATACATTTGTTTGTAAATCCTGATGTCATTCAATATTTTCAACATTTTATCAACAGAAGTACTTAACCCCTGAAGGGGTTAACAAACTTTTTTTGTTTTACAGTGTACGTTTTTCTAAACTTCTTCATGATTATTATTTTGTTTTCTTTTAGCAGCACAAACTTACCTCAAAGTGCATAGATTCAAAAGCATCATACTTTATTCATTCGCAAATGCACCTACTATAAAAAAGAAACACTACTACTACAGAGATCGAACTTCAATTAAACATTAGTGGTGACCTCATTCATTAGGAGTGGACGAGAAATTTCATTACATGGCGCTAAATTATTCAACTCATCTGCATAATTCAGGATCTTCTCAAAGTAGCTCCAGAATTCCAAGACTTACAGTGGTTATCGCAACCTTTTCCGTAGATTGGTGCGAAGAAGTGCTGTTTATGCAGTTTCATTATGAGCGCCTCCGTGATGAATATGCAAAATTTTAATTGGGAACTAGACACCGCTGCTTTAAACTAATGTTACAGAGATTCTATTTTGTATATATTTATTCTAGGATAGCAGGAGCAAGGATAGAATATAAGATGGTGTAATCTAATAGCCATTAGTAAAATTCAATAATCGTTCATATTTTTAGATAAGTAAAAGTCTTAGGATTTTGTGAACGGAATATTTAGGAGTAACATGATAAAAGTATATTGTAATTTAATTAATTTCCTTAGAACGTGGTATTTTAGGATTTCAGAAGACGACGTTGGGAACGTGATTGGCAGAAACTTTTTTTTTGTCTCTACATATATAACAGCAAATTACTATAAATATTACGATGCTGGAATAATTTTAAATTGAGGGGAAAGGTGCCTTTGAAATATCAAACTGAGGTATGTTTTAAACTTGTTAATTTAAAAATCATTAGAACTAGTTTTATAGGATTTTAAAGAATTATTTAAACATTCATACTGTTTTGAATTTGGAATTTCAAAAAACTAAATATATAAGTAATTTTTGATCTAAATAACTAAATGAATAAAAATAGTAAAAAAAAAGTATTTAATGATTTTTTCAAAATTACGCCAAATTTTACGACTGCAATTCATGATATTTCTATAATTTGTTTTTACAATACGTTAATTTGGCGTGGGCAACCACACCCAATTACGGAAAATTCATCGCGCAAGGTAAAAAGTGCGAGCCAGTGAATTTTTTAAAGAAAATTTCATTTTTGCTCTCTTTTTTTTTAAGTTATGACTACAGGAAAGAAAAAACATTGCCCAAAGTTTCTTTTCAGAATTTTTAAGTTGATTTCTCAACGTATAATCATATTTTAAGTAATATGAAACTATTTGTTGTGATTAAAGTATATTTAATATATATATATATATATATATATATATATATATATATATATATATATATATATATATATATATATATATATATATATATATTACACTCTTTATTTTTTATTTATATTTTCTACTTTATAGTGTATAATGTATTTTATTCTTGCAGCTTCAGATTCAGTTGCCTTTTTTGGCGAGAATGGTTTGGGAAATAATTAAATCCATTGTTGTAGTAACGCGTATGCAACTGTAACCATAAAGAAAATTTGGCGATTTATCACCTGTGGCCATCTAAAGCAAGAATGCCTTAAAATTAATTTATTATTCTATAGTTAAAGAGTTTTTTTTTTATAAAGAGATAATTAGAGATAATTAGAGTTTTAAAAAAGAGAAAAATTATAGTTCTATAGTTTTAAGTATTCTAAAAAATATTAAAATATTGTATTGCATTGGAAATACACCTGTGAATATAATTTTTATAATTATAATATATCAGGAAGTGAGTAAAAATAAACGATTACAAATTTCCATTCTTCAAATTTCCATTATCTATTGATTTCTATAGGTAAATACAAAAATAAAGTTACGTTAAAGAGATCGTAAATACATACATATTTTGCATAAATGAGCCGTATGATTGATTGTTTTATTACTTAGACGAATGATGTCGAATAAAAATACCCTATTATCGAGATAAAACTTGTATTCTTTGAATAACAAAAAACGAATATTTTATATCAGATGGAAATTTGAAACATTTTATAAGCTGAAACATTATACTTTTATGTCATTTCATGTAACTTCATTTACTATATAAGTTAACATTTTATGAAAATTTGGCTAGGTATTTCTGCGAAATCGCGGGCGTTAACGGCAACTTCATATTTTGAATAAAACGGTTTTGACTCGTTACCGACTGGTGTATCAATCAACTCAACAATCAAAATAAATCCTTATGAAAAAATAACCACCAAACTTCCTCTATTTTAGAACAAAAAATTGCTTTTTTAATGACAGAAAAATAGCGATTAAATAAAGCGAATATTACTTTCGTAATTTATGATGGCAAACGACGTTCGGCAAATAGGTTGAAGACTAATATTTTATAGTTTTGGCGATTAGCGAGTTATAATTGGCATTTTGTACACTGTATATAGCGAAAGTTGAAGTTCTTTTTACCAGGTACGCTCTAATGAGGTTGAACATGTTTTTATCTACACTATTACAAATTAACTAAATATTAATATAATTTAATAAAAATATCCTTTTTGTATACATTTAAAGATACCCGACCCATTAAATAGACGTTTGTCTAGTCACGTAGTTGAAATATATTGCATAAATAGAGGTTATAAACTAATTAGTATATATTAGAATAGACAAATATTTAATGTAAGCCGACTATAACTATCTAAGTTTAAAATAAACATAGTTACATATAAATATCAACCAATGTTACGTTAACATGGATTATTCCTAATATTCACTCACGATTTTATTCCCTTGCATATAATAAACTGTATTTATTTGCACATTATACTAATAATATATATATTGTAAGTGCACTATATATTCAGCACGTGTTCTGTGAAATACACACCACACAAAGGAGTCGTTATTTCTAACGGTTAAACTTCTAAACACCCAATTTTAATGACAGGAAAATAAAACTTATGTTTTAAAGGGCACACCCTATACATAAATAAGACTGAATGTGAATTGTAGTTTCACTGAATATAGATAATCTGTTAAGAAACGTTACCTTTCATTATGTATGCAAGAGTTTTGCCTTTCTATTACAAAACTTCCGGGTAAAGTTTAAATTATAGGTAAGATAACTTTTCCTAGCGGATATTTGCCGTTTTGTCTAACAGTTTTATTATTTTTGAAAAACAAATGTTTATGTAGTAATTTAGTTAATGAATTGCTTTTATTTTTGTAGAACAGTCTATAATTAGCAATAGAATATTTATTTAAAATTACTCCTTTTTTTTTTTTTTTTTTTTTTTTTTTTTTTTTAGTAGTAGTAGTATATCCATTTATACACAAGCATAAAATTTTTATCATATTTCACTTAATTTTAAAGACTAAAATTTATAATTATGTAAATAATCTACCATTTAATTATAATTATTTTTTTCGATATTTCCGTAATTAGTATAATGTTTTTCAGCTACTGTAATAAAAAACATAATTATGAATTGCAAAATTATGAATTGCATATTTATTTCAATAACCAAGAGTAATATAAAGTTACAACACGGATGATAGAAAAATAGAACTATTGATTAAATGTACGTTTTAGAATTTTAAACATTATAATAAACATCCTTTTAGAAGATTTTTTATGTTAAAATCTACTTAAAATATTTATTAAAATATATTCAAAGAAATTTATTTTAGTCTAAGAAAATAACCATATATATATTTAAATAACATTCCTGTAGGTTTTTAATGACACTATATACAGATTCTCTCATAAAAACGTTTTATATGAATTAAAAAAGATAATGCATAAAATTATTTAAATATATAAAATTTATATATCTCATAATTTTAATTATCATAACAAATGAAAGAAAACTTTTTATTAATCAAATTATTAACTTAAAAATTATGCCGATTTTTGTATATTGTACGTTAAAAAAATTCATTACGAACTTCGATTGCAAAAGAAAGTTCTCATTTTGTTAGGTAAATGAAGCTCTAAACTTAGTAATTAAGCTCCGTAAAATTATAAAAATATTTTAATTTTTGGGGCAGATCAATTTCTTCTAACGAGCTTAAACTTTAATAAGTAACTGATAAATGCACTTTCTGGCGTTTTCATTAAGTTAATTACCAATATCATATACCCTGGAATGAAAGTGATCCCTTAATCCACAGTGGTACGCGTATACGTTTCATTTTAATCCGATTAAAGTAATGACTCAATTTGTAAAGACTCCTCTGCACTTACGTACAAAGTTATTAGCCCGCATGCCACTTTCTTGAAATTAAAAGAGAATTGTTTTAAACAACTTAAAAATATTCAATTTTCATATTTTAAAATAAATTAACAATGAACAGTCTCGCTGTTATGTTTGATAAGAGAAAATTATTATTTTCAGCTTTTTCAGAAAGCATTTTTGTTTTTACGTTTAAACTAGTGCTCCAGATGCGATACGTATTTTAGTTATACGTTTAACCGATTTACGTATATACGTATAGTACGTATATTTGAAATACGTATACATAAAATTATACGTTTAAACGTATCCGCATACGTATAAGCGTATACCGGTTAAACGTATAATTCAAGTATACGTATATTTCAAATATACGTATTTATTTTTAATGTGAATGGACGTCATCCGTCTTACGTCACTGAACGGAGAAAAAGCTGGAAATCGTGTCATTACCGTAGCAATTTGCATAATATGTTTCATACATAGGTTCTTGTTATTTTTCCCTACAAATATTTTAATTAATTTATGTTACTTCTAATTTTTATTGAATTAAGTGATAAAATGTTATATAAATTTGCTAGAGCAATTTAAATTGTTTTATATTTCTTAAATTTGTCATTATGGTTGTTATATGCCATTGTGAATGCAGGTCTCTAGCTGGTGTTTCTCAATGTCTCTGATCCTCAGACCAGCAGGAGAAAAATCCTCTTTTTTTCACGCAATGAATGAAAACCGTTTAAGCGTTTATACGCTTAACTATTGGGGTAAGATCCGTATATACGTTGTACCGTATACTATACCGTGTCGTATAATACGTATAACCGCCTTGGCCGTATCATACGTATCCAAAATGAGTACCCCGTATAATATGTATAATACGTATAACCGCCTTGACCATATCATACGTATCCAAAATGAGTACCCCGTATAATACGTATTATACGTATACTCATATAAACGCTCATACTCATATAATTTGAGGATGAAAAAATCAATTATGTAAATTATAAAATACTAAAGTACACATTATGAAATATTGCTGCTTTTAGGATATTACACCTTTTTAATTAGTCACACATTTTGTACTTGTTTTTAGTTTAATATCTGAGCTGAAGTGTCCCAATCTGTTTTAATAGGTGGGATAGATTGTGCCAGTTGAAAAAGTGTACATTTCTATAATATTTTTTTTCTAACTCATCTATTGACGTCACTAATTTTTTAGTTATTTAGTTAAATGATCGAGCTACATTTAACATGGATGTGATAACAATTGAACAAAAAATAAAGTTCACATAAATAATTAAACAAAAAGTATGCCATATTGTCCATGTCTCCAGTATAGTGTACATTATAAATAAGATAGATATATTAAAAACACAACACGACATTCTAAGTAAAATGACTTGCTGAAAATTTTTGTGATATCGAAATATTAAAATGCAAGTATAGGAACACTTTCAGAACTTTTGTGCGCAATAAGCGATGTTACTGAGCGTGAATATTGATTATTACCCTGTATGAAATGAAAATATATATAGTAAATTATATACGCATTTAATGTGAATGAAAGTAAATTTTTCGCATATCAGAACACAAGCCACCCATAAATACAAAAACAATAATTTTAATTTTAATGTATATATTAATGTCAATATGTATATATAATAAAACAGCTACAATAAACTACCACTAAACTATAAACTTTTGCATAAACACAATATTAAAATTTAATTAAAAACAGAAAAAAATTATTAAAATATAATCTTGAGAAGACACTAATACCGTTCCACGAAACTTCAAGGATTACAATATTTGCTGTCAAAAAAGTGCATAGTTTGACTCTACCCCCACCTACTGAAGGGAAAATACCTTTAATAGTTCGCTAGGTCGAGATTAGGTTGATTTAAAAACTAATTTTATATTTTCTGATTTTTAAAAAGTTCATTTAGTTTATCGTTGTCGTATTTTTTGATACATTTTTAGATTAATTCTTGTTTTAAATAATAATTATGCGTGCAAATATACTCAAAACAGACGGAATTTTCTCGCTAGAGCAATACAAAAGATTAATTTCTTTATTCACATCAAATTTTACATTTTTTACACTTTTAAAAACGTTCAAGTAATGAATGTTCTTATATTGAAGCATAAATTAATATCTTCACATATACTCTAAGTAAAGAAATTTACATTTCTTGTTTTATTTTCCTTTTACTTCAACCCTGTGTTATTCTTCCCCCTATATTTTGAGCAATGTTTTTGTTATGACAAGCACTATGATGAAAATAAGGTTTTAAAAGAAAATTCATCTTTTTCAGTTTGCGTGGATTTAAAATAAGGCAAATGTATTGTGACAAACTGTCAACATTTCAAGAAAAATGCCTTGACAATGGATACGAATGTAAAATGCATGGCTGTGAGAATTTCTATATCCAAATTCGTTGTGGCACTATTTGTTTTCCTTCAAGCTATTTTCAAGTTTTTCAAAAGGTTTCTTTTATCTTTCATATCTTGTTATAAGTCAAACTTGTCAAAATTCCTTGATATATTTCAAGGAAATTTCGTAATGTAATTTTCACTCTATGATTTTCAGGGTTTGTAACAATTGCTTTGTTCAGACCTAAAATGTAATTGAGCATTACTGAAATGATGAAAGTAAATTGAAGAAACACCATATGACTGTAAATGGTTCATTAGTGTACCATATACCATATATATACATATGATTTACCATATACAGGGTCCCGAATTCATGGTGCAAACTTTAAGGTTTGGTAAAGGACACTGTAACAATCATTTATTGTATAGGAAACCAGGGTCAGAAATACCATTATTTAGTCAAAAATACAGGGCGTCCCACTCCAATCCGAAGTCACATTTTCGTTCATAACTTTAATAGTAGTGCAGATACTTTAATGGAATCCTTAAAATATCCTTACAATTCATACAAAGATGAGTCTTTTGCGAACTTTGTTAAAATATCTTCACTACTGTTAAAGTTATGAACGAAAACGTGACTTCGGATTGGAGTGAGACACCCTGTAATTCTGACTAAATAAATGTAATTCTGACCTCGGTCTCCTATATAATAAATGAACGTTACAGTGTCCTGCACCAACCGTTAAAGTTTGTACCATGAATTCGGGATCACACTGTATATATATGATTTACCATATACATATATTTTTTATATTTTTTATTTTACGTGATATATTATATGACCGTAAACGATTGATTAATTTAAGGGATTTTGTACAATAATGATTTTGAAAATTTGATTTGTCTTTTTTATTTAAACATACGCAGCAGAAATTTTGAATTTCTAAAATGTTATACATTATTTTTTATATTTAAAAATATATATGCGCCTTTTTTATAATACGCCTTTTTTTAAACACTTGCTGTTATGACTTGAAATAATTTTTAAAAGTTTAAAAAAAATTATTGTTGTTGCTTCCTTTTATATATTTAATTTTTTTTCATCATTTTCTAAAAAATGGTGAATAAAATGAAATTATGTATTTAAAAATGAATTATTTAAGGCCTAAATTGCATCTCTTTATGTACTTGTGACAAACTTTTTTAGAATGCATAAGGAACTGCTATCCATTGATCTTCAATATTATAGCGAGATATTTTCTGTTAAATTTAAACATTATCAGCTAAAAGCAAACAATACATGCAAACAATTGTGTTGGATTATTAAACTACAGTAAAAAAAATTGTTGTTCATTACACTACGAGTTCAATAGTTAGAATTCAGTGTAAATGAATTAGAATAGATTAAAAAAATATATTTTTGTCTTTTTAGTAAACGCATCGTAAGAAATTCACAAGAAGTCCAATTACGATTTTTAAATTTCTTATTTTATTTGCCTTAAAATATACTATGTGTGATATTTCAATTTACACATGGAACATTTTTTGTGAGAAAATCTAATCAAAATAATGTTACAAAAAAAAATCCTCTTTTACAGTTTGCGTAGATTTAAAATGGTTTAAATGTATTGTGAGAAACTGTCAACATTTTAGAAAAAATGCCTTGACAATGGATACGAATGTAAAATGCATGGCTGTGAGAATTTCTATATCCAAATTCATTGTGACACTATTTGTTTTCCTTCAAGCTATTTGCAACTTTTTTAAAAAGTTTCTTTTATTTTTCATATTTTTTCTAAGACAAGCTTGTCAAAATTCCTTTAAATATTCTAAGGGAATTTCATAATGTAATTATATATAACTCTAAGATTTTCATGAATTCTAACAGTTGTTTTGTTCGTACATAAAATGTAATTGAAGATATTTGGAGTGATAAAAGTATATTTAAGTAAGGCCATATGGCTTCTAGAAATGTTTGTAAAACATAGACATTTAACTGTTGTAACATAAGGATTTTATAAAACAATGATTTTAAATGAATTAAATTTCGTCTTACTTATTTCAACATATTTTTAAAATCCACATTCACGATCTAGAATGATTTTTGTTTTTCTGTAAAATGCTATTATTTATTATTTATCTTTTTAAAAATAAATAATTTGATAGTTATTCTATGAAGTCTACTATTTGGAAAGATTTATTTAATTTAATTTTGTTCATGTTATGGCTTTAATTACTTTACAAAAGAAATCATTGTTATTTTATTTTCACATTTAAACGGATAATGTGGCTTTTTACTAACTTGCGATGGACAAATATATATATAATGAGTTATTTTATAAAAGTATTAATAGAACTTAACAAATGTTTAATGTTTATGACTTGCTCCTGTTCACAATCTTTATTAATTTTTTTTTCTTTCAGAATGCATATGATGTTCTAATCTATGAACAAGGCTCTCAAATCCCTAAATACATATATTTTGTATGAAATGCTAAACAGACAATGACAAATCCTTTCATTGTCTTTTTTTGATTAAACGTGCTAAAACTCTTATTAATTGACCATTATTAGTTAAACCAAGAACTCTTATTAGTTGAGTTTTGATACTATATTCAGATATTTTTATTTATTTGCTTTTACACGTTTAGTCCAAGAAAAAGACAATGAAAAGATTTGTTGTTGTTTGTTTAACATTTCATACAAATTATATGTCTTTTCCAGGTTTAAGTGGAGTGTTCACTTTTCCCTTTTAAGAAACATGGAACACATAGATCTTTACACATACATAGCATAAAGCATGGTTTTTGATTTTCTGTGATAGGGCATTAATTGTTGTTTTTTACATTTAAAAAGAATTGTTATAAAATCTGATATTTTTTCTAATTAAGTTTATGGAAATTAAAAATCTTTAATTTTATTTTGTTGCAGTTCTAGAAGGACTTTTTTTTTTTTTTTTTTTTTTTTTTTTTTTTTTTAAAGATTTGAAACAGTTAACATTTTTAATTTATTTTTTTTGCTACATTGGTTATTTACCCATCTAATAAATGGCAAAGTACGAAACGAAAAAACGTATATATTAAAAAAATATTTTACAAAGAGGAAATACGTAATTAACAAATTTGTAATATGTATATTTTACTTCGTTTACAAAGTTTATGATACAAAATAGTGACAAAATACATAAAGAATTCTCATACGTTAATCTTTGATATTATAGACAGATATTCGCTGTAAACTATTGAAACTTTTCGCACGCTTTTATTTAATATAACTTGATTTTTATATCTAAAGATGGATTCTTGTAATTTATTTTTTAACCACTTCCTGGTATGCTAAAGATTTAGAAATTGTCTACAGTTGCATTTTCCCGATACCAGCATAATATTTTCATATTCTAATAACTTAAATATACATTAATTAATTGATATTAATTAAATTGATATTGTACGTTGAAAAACAATTTTATAAATGCAGATTCGATAATGTAAATAAGGTTTTTTCTTCCTTTCCTATTGTCACACCTTATAAAAAAAAAAAAAAAAAAAAAACTGAACAAAAATAATTTTTTTAAAATAAATTCCCCAGTTTACTCTTTCTAACCGGCGATGATTTTTCCATAATCGGGCCCACTTAAAATTCATATATTGTAAATCAAATGTTTTAGGACAACTTGAATTTCTGTCATGAAATTAGGTAGGATTTTTAAGATAAATATCAAATGCTTACAAAAACGTGTTTAAAAACAAACAAACCACTTTTACTTTTATACTTGCATTTTATTCTAATTAAATGAATTGAAGAACGTTCTGACTTAGTGCGAAATATAACATTGATAAAATCACATTATAAGCTCCAAAATGAAACGATTTACTTCAGATTAGTTTTAATAGTGAAATAATTACTTTCATCAGTGCAAATGATGATGATTTCATTGATAACGATAGATTTTACTCTATTGAAACTAGTTTCAAATTAAGCTATTAATTTTGGTGATTAAAATGGCGTTTTAACAACAATTAAAATAATTGTTGTTTGTTTAACTTAAAATTTAAACTTGTTATAATAGAATATGTTTTCATGGGTTTGAATTCTATGTTAAGGAATTAGAATACCTTGTACTTCAATGCGTAATTTGAGAAAAATTCTCTTGTTAGTGTTTTCCAAAACAAAATGTCAAATTATGATCAAATTAATTCACTTTTCAGCTCACAGGCTATCAAAGCCTGAGAGTTAATGTGCCCGCAGGTTCTGTATGTACGTATGTATGTACGTAACGCTATAACTCTTGATAGAAATATCCGATTTGCTTTAAATTTTGTATATAGGTTTTTATTCTGATAAGGCGTTTCCATGATTATTTTTGTGGCTTCATTGGTTAAATATAAATGGGGGAAATCCCACCTAAATTAGATAAATGTTTTTTTTTTTTTGCAGAATTATCCGATTTGCTTCAAATTTTGTATGTAGGTATATTGTGATAAGGCGTTTCCCTCTTTAGTTTTTGGAGTTCATTGGTTAAGTATAGACAGGGTGGAATCGGAGGTCTATTCCCCCTTAATTTAATGTCAATTTCTTTATTTTTTAAGGGGCGTTATTCTTTCAGATATAAGTATAATATACAATTAGTGTGAATAGCCTGTGAGCTAAATGCCACCAGTTTAACTAGGCACTTTTCTTTATTATATTCCATTTTAATCATGTATATATAATATTTTGTTTTACATAATTTTGGACATTTTCTTTACTACAAGAAGTGTCACAAACACCTGATTTTAAAACAAAATTTAAAATTCCTCTTTGCCTGTTTACGTGGATTTAAATAAAAGCAAATGCATTGTGACAAACTGTCAACATTTCACCAAAACTGCCTTGACAATGGATAGGAATGTAAAATGTAGGGCTATGAAGACTTTTATATCCAAATTCACCGTGACACTATTTGTTGTTGTTGTTTTCTCAAGCTATTTGCAGATTTTTCTGAAGGTATCTTTTATTCTTCATATCTTATTATAACTCAAGCTTGTCAATCTGTGTTTCAAATATTTTAAAGAAATTTTATAACAAATTTTTCACTCTATGATTTTATGGTTTCTAATATTTATTTTATTCAGACATAAAAGTAATTAAGGATTGTTTGAATGATGATAGACAATTGAAGCAATGCCATATGAATACAAGTAATTACTAGTATACGGAGCTTTGCAAAGCAATGATATATTTCTTTCAACCCACATTTTATTAAACAGAATGTCGTGTTAGTGTTCTATGAGATGATTTATAATTTGTCTAATTTAGATTCTTACGTTTATAATATTATTTTATGTTAGAATCCCCCGTGTATAATATATGATTTTAAATATTTTGGAACATTTTTCTTATGATAAAAAATATGAACAAAATAAGGTGTTAAAACATTTTTTTTCTTCTGTTTGCGTGCATTTAAAATAAGGCAAATTCGTTTTGACAAACTGTCAACATTTTACGATAACCACTTTGACAATAGATGCGAACGTAAAAAGTATAGCTGTGAAATATACTGTATCCAAATTTATCTTGACTCTATTTTTATTCCTTCAAGCTATTTAATATTTTTAGCATATTCTTTTGTTTTATATTTGGTTATGAGTAATGTTTGTGAAAATCTAATTAAACTTTTAGAGAATTTTGTAATGTAGATTTCATTTTATGATTTTTATGATTTCTGACAATTACTTTTATGCAGACTTAAAGCGCTATTAGGAATCGAAACAAGTACAGGTTTGAAGTAAAGTATTATAATTATCAAAACGAACAAGCACAAAAATAATTCGCATAAGTGTATAGCATTTTCGATATCGTCAATAGTGCGCGTCGTCAGAAGTGTAATTTGCACTGATGACGGTAGCTATTTGCGCTTTATAAAACTGTAGGTACTCATGCCAATTATTTTCGCTTTAAAATCTCTGTTATTATTAATAATTCTTATAATATGGAATTGTTGGACAGATAAAAGTAATTTGAGAAAAATATTTATAAAGTGCAAGAGAGACGAGTAATTTTTAAACATAGAAATATTTTTCATATATTTAGCGCTTAAATTCTGTAACATTCAAGTTTTTTTTCTCTCTCTATGGAATAGATTTATATTTGAAATTACTTACATTGCACAAGATATTTTTATATACACTGCTCAAAACAATTAAAGGATATTGCAGTTTTAGGTGGATTTTGTATCTGGGAAACTTTTTAGCTGATTGATACATGGTCGACAGACATAGTAGGTTATATGAGAATAAATTACACATATTTGGCAGAAAAAAAATGCATTTTATTGCGCATTTGTGTACAAAAGGAAAAAAACACAATTTGTGCATATGAGAAAAAAAGAATAAGAAAAGGTTTTTTCTTCAAAGAAAATCATTTTCAGTAGGGGGTGTGGTTTCCACGGGCGGCCAGCAACGTTGAACACCTTTGAGGCATGGACTCAATGAGGCTATTAATGACGAGTTGGGGTATTCTGCCCCACTCTTCCAGAAGAGCTCTTTCCAGTTCTTGGAGAGTTTGTGGGGGTTGTTGGCGGCCAGAAACTCGTCTTCCTAGAGCGTCCCAAACATGCTCAATTGGATTCATGTCTGGAGAACACGCTGGCCATTCCATTCGAACGATTCCTTCCTAGAAAAGGAAATCCTCCACCAGGTTTGCACGATGTGGCCTGCAGTTATCGCCCATTAAAATGAAGTTATCTCCGATTGCTGCAGCGTAAGGGACTACAATAGGTCTGAGGATCTCATCCCTATATCGGCGACCAGTCAGAGCTCCATCTCGAATGATGTAGAGGTCAGTGCGCCCGTCAATGGAGATGCCACCATACACCAACACTCCTCCACCGCCAAATCTGACACTTTCGTGCACGAACGCAGGATTATTCCTACTGCCACGGTCCCTCCAGATGAAAATACGCCTATTATCCGGATGCACAAAAAAACGGGACTCGTCAGAAAACAGAATATTGCTCCATTCATTTCTCCTCCAGTTGACATGCTCGGTTGCCCACTCCCTGCGGTCGCGACGATGCCTTGATGTTAATCTAACACATACCATCGGTCGGCGAGCATACAGACCTACAGCATGGAGCCGGTTTCGGACAGTCTGAGTTGAAATCGTGGTGCCTGTAGCCGAGCGAAGGTGTTGTTGGAGAAGAGTAGCGTTCATGTTTCGGTGTCTCCGAGCTGTTAACGCTAAATACCGATCTTCATTGGGCGTTGTTGCCCGTCTACGACCTTGCCCTTGTCTTTGGCCTACACATCCACTCTCCAAAAAACGGTTCCAGATCCTGGAAATGACACTTTGTGACACTCCAATGGCTTGCGCTACTTCGGCTTGAGTTTGGCCCCCTTCTAACCTACCAACAATTCTCCAAGCTTCTGAATCTGTCAAATGACTTCGCTGAGACATCGTACTCATCGAAACAAAGCAAGCACTGAATGCCGATCATCCTTGTCTTCATTCTCTTTTATCCAGTTGAAAGTCAAATTTCATTCGCTGCCGCTGAAGCGACGTTTTTGACGTCGAACTCAAAATTTGCATACTCCACAGTTTGAAAACCAGAAAAATTTGCATTTGTGATTCTCTTCTTCTATTTTCGGCAAAAAAAATTTCGTTTATATCTTTATTTTATATAAAAATTCAAATATCCTTTAATTGTTTTGAGCAGTGTATTTTTTGCCTTTTAATTGAATCCAGATCAGTATGAATATTTTATGCGCTGAATACACATACCGAATCAGATTTTCCTCTATCATGTATAGTTTTTACATGATAGAAATATATGAAATTATGAACAACACTGAAATTATAAACAATATTACGCCTTTCAGTATCAAACAAATAATTTTTTTTTAGAAATAGATAATGTAAGTATCATTTAAAGAAATTATTTAATACAAGTACTGTTATATCTACATTCTTTTGCAAAATTTATTCCTTGTGTTTCAATTTTGTTTAATCAATAAAGCAGCAACAAATATTCAGATATTATATATTTTACGACATTTCTCATCCTCTCAATTAAGTTATAGCTATGGCAAATAAAATACCATAAAGACTAAACCATTTTAAAAGAGAAATTCTCGTATGTTTCGTTTTTACTTACCCATCATAAGTCTTGTAATCGTTTTAAAAATCGAAAAAAAATTGACGGATTTACACGTTTCAAGCAGTGGAGATTCCGAAAAACATATTTTTAGAAAAAAAAAAATTGTCGTCCATCTGTCTGTGTGTGTGTCTGTGTGTCTGTAAACGGTATATCTCCCGAACAAATTGAGATAGAGACTTGAACTTTGGTATGTACTTAGTATGTAATAATGAGAAGAAGCTTATTGGATTTGAGTAACCTCGATTATCCGGAACTATTTTTTTCAGACTCTCAAAATATTCTTTCTGATAAAAGGTATATAAAAATTTTCGAAATTGTTTATTTTAAGGAGTGAATATAAAAGACAATACAAAAATATAAATTTTGCATAAAGAATGAAGTCGATCGAATAATTAGTTGCCGAGATATTTATAATCCTATTTTCCACACTTTTCGATTTTTCATGACACTGTATTTCATTCAAATTTCAATTCAAAGATATATTTTAATTGGAAATGAGACGCTTAATCCGACGCAGTAAACTGTTTGTTAATATGATTATCATTTTAGAAGTTATAAGGATGTTTCTTTTACACAATTCAGTAATACAGCATTTAAAATTTATGATGTCGTCAAGCCACGATTTTAGTCGAATTGCAATGCATTTTATAAACAGTTTACACATATTTTATTTTCATATTTTATATTATGCATATCTATGATGGGTGAGTATTACGGCGGCCCCAACGACTAATTTCTTATTACAGTGAATTCTTGTTAATGCATCTCCCCTTAAGAGGTTTCTCCGGTTATTGAGGAGAATTTCATTTCCCCATCATATTCTATTTGTAAGTACTAATATTAAGGACATCGCTTAATACCAACTACTCATCGGATTATGTGAACTCTTTTTTTTTTTTTTCACAAATTGACTTAGCAGAATAGAAACTAGTTCTGTACATTATTTCTTGAGAAGGAAGATATGTTGAAACTTTGGTTATTGAGAAATTAAGAACTTTTCGGTAATAGTGGTGAGGAGAAAGAAAACATTCCACCACCAAAAACGTAATCGACTAAAACAAGAACGAAAAATCATGCGTCAAGCATAGATTATGTAGCACTTTCCAACGCTTCCAAAATAATTTTACAAATCATACCGTTTAATAAGCTAAAAGATAACTTCTAAGTAAACAATTTGGAAAACGCATAACATATTTAAAAACATAATTTCAGGAATTTCCAACATATACAATATTCGGAAAAATATCCGAATACTTTTATTCAGCCCTGTATAGGATATATAGAATTGTATATATACTACATAGGATGCTAAATTTTAGTTCAGTTAGGAAACGTGTAGCACATTTTAAAATTCTCCGTCTGGAGTTTGTCAATAAACAGAAATGTGTTCGCGAACTTTTGTGCTGCCCTGTATAGGATCTACAGAATTTATACACACCACGTAATAGACAAAAAGCAAGTTAACATTAAAATCGCGTTCAGTAACTTAAAACGCACTTCCAGGAATTATTGTTAACAGACAGTAGATAATTCTTTTGCGTGTCCCTGTAAATGAACGATGACTGCTATACACACAATATTCCGTAGTAAGTCTCTTGTAATGCACCTTAGTGATCTATATAAATTTCAATGCGTTTAAAATAGTGAAACATTATTTAAATAAACCGCAGACGATTTTTCTCCATAGACGTAATGTAACGGAATTATTTTTACTGTCCCTGTAAAGTAACTATAAGTGCTATGCACACCCTGTTCCATATTAAGCTTCTTCTAATGCACCTTAGTGATATATATAAATTTCAATGCGTTTAAAATAGTGAAACATTATTTAAATAAACAGCAAATGATTTTTCCCCATAGACCGCAATGTAACGGAATTCTTTTGAGTGTCCCTGTAAAAAAACTATAAGTGCTACACACTTCCGTTGAAATAGGGAACATGCTATAGATAACGATAATAACATATAAAAATTGCAGAGCAATCCGAGCATATTTACAGGAGTTAGAGCACGGACAGACGGCAGACGGCAGACGGCAGACGGCCAGACGGCAGACGGCCAGACGGCCAGACAAACCGAAGTCATAAGCACTTTTCAACTAGGTTGGAAAGTGCTAAAAAAAATGCTAACGACTTCACCCATAGTACCAATCAAAATGTGAGGTATCAGACCAAGATTTCGAATTTGTCTCATAAATACCTTGACTTTTTACTTTCTTTAAAGAATTGCGAATTATTGTGAAAATCATTTTATTTTATTGTTTTCAGTAACTTTTCTTCTACCTTGTCTTTTTTCAAAAAAAAAAAAAAAAAAGTCTTGTGGATTGTTACTCGCAGAATAATACTTAAGGAACGTAGCTTAATAATATTGTACCAACATTGTTTGAATTGGTGATATCTACGTCAATATTGGCTATAGAACGTCATATATTTTCTATACTGGCCTGATATAGAACCTGAGGGATGTTTACATTTTGCCAAAGAACAAAAATTTCTTTAAAGAATTGCGAATTATTGTGAAAATCACTTTATTTTATTGTTTTCAGTAACTTTTCTTCTACCTTGTCTTTTTCAAAAAAAAAAAAAAAAAAAGTCTTGTGGATTGTTACTCGCAGAATAATACTAAAGGAACGTAGCTTAATAATATTGTACCAACATTGTTTGAATTAGTGATATCTACGTCAATATTGACTATAGAACGTCAACTATTTTCTATACTGGCCTGATATAGAAAGCTGAGGGATGTTTACATTTTGCCAATACTGATAATGTATTGGCATGCAATATTTCGCTATTTCGCTGTCAATGTATTGAATGTAAAGTCAATAGTATTGCCGTACAGTATGCAGTATTGGCGTTTCATTCAAATAGTCCAGATGCAAACCTTATATTTCTGTAACATTTGCATTGCATTGTAAATATGTCTAATGTAAATCGAGAACTAAACGAATATTGGTACATTCATGATTAATAAAAAAGTAGAAAAATATCGGATCACAATACAACATATGCAAGCAATATTTGTTTGATAACAGTGTTAATTTGGGTTCTTATTTAATTTTACAAAGCAGAATATTTCTTAACCATTCAGTTCATAGCTAAAATAAAATACGCTATACTTTATTTTATAAGATTAATTTTTTGATTTAGATTTAAAACAACAACAAAAAATATATAAGTATATCTATATTCTATATTCTAATGCTATGTTATTCTTCGCAAATGAGTATTCACTTTTCCATATATACCGATATGTATTTTAAAACAGGAAAAACAAAATGTTTCCTTTTTTTATTATTATTTCATTCTTAAAGAACAAAGTGACATTTAACTGCATAAGAGGTATTTAATTAGCAAAGACACACAAAGCAAGTCGGAAACTCATACGGTACTGCCCAAATCAAAATAAACAAAACCGGTTACTTTAAAGTACATTGGAATCACCGACCAATTCATCCATTATGCATGAAGAGTTGAAAATTTACCTTTTTCGTTTTACTCGCTTTAAAGAATTTCGAATTTTTGTTAAAATCAATTTCTCTTAATGTTTTCAGGGACCTTATTTCTAAGGCTTCGTTTTTTAAAGATGAGAGTCGATAAAGATTAAAAGTGACCCCTGCAATATTCATCAAAATTTTAGGTTATGTTATAAAAATTTTATTGAATTTAAATACGCAATTAAAATCATTAAAAAAAGTTAAATATTTAAAATATAATGGATATTAAAATGATATTATTAATTGATACGGCGTCAAAATAATTTATTTATGCAAAGTACAGTAGTGTAATTTTATAAAAGTACATAAAACTTTACATAAAAATATATAAATATAATATAATAAACATTAATTATCATATAAACGATAAAAATTATTATATATGATTAAGTTGAGATATCAATTTTATTTAACACTGTAAAAAAAGACAAATGTTTCTTAATTAACTAAAATATTATATAACGATGTATATAATATTCAAAAACCTCTTCCGGCCTACTCTCGATTCCGAAATAGCATATTTATCTTTAGAATCCTAAAAATCCATTATGTTTTCGAGATTTGAAGAATCGTTTATGCAGACAAATTTTCTTTTGTTGCCACTAATGTTCGGAAATGTTTCCGAGTTTTTTTTGTATAGTGCATTGATCAGTTTTTTTAAACCAAAATATCGATTTTCAATTCGCAATTAAACATTTTCAGCTACATAACTGAATTTATACATGCAAGAGTAACAAAATAACACTAATTATAATATTAATGCTGTACATTTAACATGTTTGTCTGTAAAATATGTTGAACATGAAAACGTTTACTTGAGAATTGATAGCATCCTAAAATCCAATATTCCAGTTTCATAAAACTGATTAATACACTCAAGAAACTATTCGGAAATGTTTCCGAAAATTAGTGGCAAATAATAATAATAATAATAATAATAATAATAATAATGATAATAATAATAACTTTCTTTTTATAAATGCTTCTTTAAATTCCGAAAAAAAGATTAGTTTGTGAGGTTTCTGAGGATAAAAATTCAGAACACGTTATATATATTCTGTATAAACGACAAAAATGTTTCAAGTATGAGTGAATTACGGTACCCGGTTTTATTTCACTGCGTTATAAATCCTTTAACTCTTAACATGTATATCATAATCAAAATGATATGTTAGTTATCTTTATAGATAAATGATACAATATTGAAAAATTTTACAAATGTACGAGAAATCCAAATTTGTCCACGAAAACAATTGTAGTGAATTTAAATATTATATAATATACAATTTTAAAAATATAATAAAATTTTTTAAAAGAAAATTTTGTGTTCATCATTCTAAGAAGGCCATATTCGTAATCCTATCCACATTAGGCCTTTACTATTTTGAATTGTTCTTTTTATAATAACACTAAAAGAATTATTACCTAACAAAATATTATTACTGTTATTGTGAACATTATTGTATGGCTTCGGTATGTAGCACGAAAACGATGCTTGATTACGTATTCAAGTTAAGTGCTGTCATCCGTAGTTGGGAGGTTACGTCGAGTACACAATGAAATATAAATGAATTATTCTTAAAGAGTTTTATTAAATTCCTTATGAAAATGAATTATCTTGTTTTTGCGCTTAAAAATTCATAAAAAAAAGCAAAAAAAAAAGATATATATATGTGTGGTTGCTGGTTTAAAAATAATTGTTAAAATTTTTACAAATATTTAACAGTTAATATTTAAACTTTAATATTTAATTTTAATGAAATTAATATTTATTCTTTCTGTAGAAATATTGTTTTAAAAAGAAGCCGTAATTTAAAACCTACGTATTTCAAACTTCCCACAAAAAAAAAAAAAGCGATATTTCCTATTTTAAAGGCCTATTATTTTTATTTTATTTATTTATTTTTTGAAAAAAATGTGTATATGAAAAAATAATATTTTCAGAGCGTTATAAAACAATCCCCAAAAACAATGTTTATAATTACGCTAGTTATGACAAAAATATTGCAGTTGTTATGAGCAAAGATTAAAAGGATATCTTACAGTTGTTTATCACAAAATGTTAAAAAGTGCTTCTTAATTTGCGCACAAGGTTTCTCTTGAATCACTTCATATTGTTACATGCAATATTTCTATATTTGTAAATTATATCACTATATGAAGAATGAACCTAAATTTATGCATATTTTAAAAATAATGTTGAAAGTATTTTAGAGTTTATCTATGCTCAATATTTTATTAAATTGTTCAAGAGATGTTTGTCGCGTATTTTTTTAAAAAAGCACGTTTTAAAATTTCATGATAAACCACTTTAAAATATGCATTTAATCATTCCTTACATTAAGACCAGGTTGAAAGGTGATCAGAACTGCATGGGTCCGAACCTCGTTCGAATTAATGCACTAGAATTGTCGAGCCGAATTGTTGCACAATCCGCCCGGTAAGGATCAGGTTAATTTCCTTTAATTCGACTCGATCAATGCCCATCTTTAATTTGTTTCAATTGACTTAAATAGTGCCAGACTCAGGATTACATTTATGTATATTTTAAAAATAAATTTGAAAGTTTGCATAGTTTTCTAGAGTTTATCTATGCTTAAAATTTTATTAAGTTGTTCTAGAGAAGTTTGCCGCGTGATAAAAAAAAGCACGTTTTAAAAATTCCAAATATATCACTTTAAATTATCCATTTAATCATTGATTACATTGAGATCAGGTTGAAAGGTGATCAGAACTGCAGGGTCCCGACCTAACTTGAATTATTGCACAAAAATTGTTGAGCTGAATTGCTGCACAATCCGCGCGATAGGAATTAGGCCGATTTCTTTTAATTCTATTCGGGCAATACCCAGGCTTTAATTTGTTTCATTTGACTTAGATAATGCCAGACCCAGGATTACATTTTGTTTTCAGCATGACTTGTACCCGGCCGGGCCTGGAACTCAATTTTTCCTGACCGTGTCGCGCCGATAATTTTGTTGTGAAAACATTGCACATTTGCTTAACGGGATCTTTAGAAATTTAATTTTGGTATAAAATTGTTGCATTTTTTTTTTCAGAGAACAACAAAATTGTGATTCTTTTCATTTGTATCTTCCTCTTTTATTTTAAAATACATTATTTTTTTTTCTAATTTCTTCTTCTCTCGAATATGTTTGTCTAAATATGTAATAATATTTTTATTGTGTGTTTCATGGTTTGTGAAGATATAAGTTGAAAAAAATGCTGTAGTTTTTGCATAAACAGGTATGAAATATGTTAATTGTTTGGTAGTTTTGACTGGAAATATCGTTTTCTTTTTTTTAGAAATTTAGTCGAACGGGTCCACAAAAAACTACAATAAATAAATAAATAAATAAATAAATAAATTTAAAAAATGCTGGATTGGGCTATGAACTGTGAAAAATAAATAGGCCATGCCGGACCGGACCCGGTCTTGCCTTATAGATTTTACACCGAGCTGGTCTAGTCCAAGATAGATTTCATCCAAAATGTTCCGGTCTCAGGACTGAAAATTTTGGCCCGTGCAGACCTTGTACATCTGACACATTTATTGTCATAACTAACGTAATTTTAGATTTATTGTTCTGCTGTTTATTTTACAATGCTCAGAAACTATTGTTCTTTTACAAAAGCTCTTTTTGAAATTTTTGAAACTTTAACAACCGTATGCCCTCTTAATTCATCTCCATTCAAGCAGATGAAATTTACCGGCAAGGTATTTATATAGATACGAAATAAGTGAAATCTTGACGCGTCTCTTTTTAAAATTAAATATATAAAATATATTATATTAATATACACTGATTGTAAATAAAACAATCATTCTACATAACGACGCAAAATAAAAGTATAACTATGGAAAATTGTACATTTTCATTTGAAATCAAATTAGTTTAACTTTTTTTTTTCAATTTTGATTTCTATGTACTTTGATTTTAATTTGTGGAACAATTAGAACTTGAAAAATATTAAATTTAGAAGGACGCCAAAGAAAATTGTCCTGAATAGATGAAGCTTTTACTAACAATAAAATATGTTTAGTGTGAGAAATACATTGTATGAAATATTCTAATTTTTTCTAAGTATCATATAAATTAATAATTTTAAGTAATGGTTAATCCTATTGTTTTATTAATTAGAACTTGATTTTTGTCATCACACTAACTGGAAGAAAATATCTGCAGAAGAGACTGTTAAATACTATTTATTTCAGAAAAGCGAGACAATAAATTAGAATCTAGTGAGTTGCTTCTAGTGAGTTGCATCTAGTGACTTGCATATAGTGAGTGACTACTTTT
This sequence comes from Maratus michaelseni, assembly GCA_963931845.1. Taxonomy (NCBI): domain Eukaryota; kingdom Metazoa; phylum Arthropoda; class Arachnida; order Araneae; family Salticidae; genus Maratus; species Maratus michaelseni. The sequence goes on along the minus strand of OZ007594.1, from coordinate 281,444,249 downwards.
GTAGCAAATATTTTGAATTTAAGAAAATCTTTTATTGATTCATAATTTAAAGAGTTTTATAGAATTTATATAAACCTCTTTATTTAAAAGTGTACGGCGCTCAAGGATATTGATTTTAAAATGGAAATATTGGCAATGAATTGACAAAATATTTCTCGATAACGCTGGTGCAACATCAGAAAAGCTGTTATCCAATGTATAGCCAAGATATTGTAAAAATTGGACAAGGATCCTGTGCAAACAATATTGGTCCAATGATGTTTTGCTATTAGGGTACGTCTGCTTGTTCTAAATGATTCGCAAGGAAGTGTTCAATTTGCGATAGAATATGAATTTGTGTCACATTTCTCTTCGAAAGTTTTTATTAACTCTTTTGTGTGTGCCTGTAAATGAACAATGAATGCTATACACACAATATTCTACAGTAAGTTTCTTGTAATGCACTTTAGTGATATATATCAATTTCAATATGTTTGAAATAGTGAAACATTATTAAAATAAACCGCAAACGATTTTTCTCCATAGACCGTATTGTAACAGAATTAATTTGAGTGTCTCTGTAAAGGAACTACAAGTGATATGCACACCATATTCTATAGTTTGCCTCTTGTAGTGGATCTCAGTGATATATACGAATTTTAATAAATTAGAAATTGTGTAACATGATTAAAATAAACCTCAAATGATATTTCCCCGTAGACCGTATTGTAAGGGAATTCTTCTAAGTGTCCCTGTAAAAAAAAAAAAAAAAAAAAAAAAAAAAAAAAAAAACTATAAATGCTACTCCGAGCACGAACAGACAGACAGACAAACTGAATTCATAAACACTTTTCAACTATGTTGGAAAGTGTTAAAAATAAATCGAAAAAAAGTTAATTTCAGGCCTCCAGTTCAAGCTTATAATTAAACTATATTTTGCATTTTTTATACATTACATACGGTGCCTGTAATGTTATTTTAAAGTATGTATACTACAATGTACCGTGTTATCATCCGATAAAAATGTATAATATTTTCTTTCTCGGGTTATCTTGTAAGGGTTTTTTTTCTTAATTTTAATAAAACTAAATATTTAAAGAAAATATTATGCATGTCGTCTATTAAAGTTTCTTTTAAATAACATACATACATAAAATACAGCACATTTTAAAAGATTAACTTAGTACATATTACAAAAAAATATTTAAAATAACATTTTATGTAATGCTACATGTTAAAAAATAAAAACTACAGTACAGTATACATCTGAAAAATATTTAAATTTAATATATATAATTCAAAGTCATTTTGTTTAATAATTTTTCTTTTCAGTTTTTTAAGAAAATTGTAACTTAAAGCATATTAATTTATGAAAAGTTGATTTTGAAAAAATCAGTTGGAAGAGGTGTAATGAGTTTCAAATAATGAAACTTTTAATGTTACACATTTAAATTTTATCTGACATTTTATTCCACATTTAAACTTTATTTGACAATGCATAATTAATGCAAAAACATTTTTATGCAAAGTCCATTTAAACTTTTAAAATGAGTACCCAAGTTAGTTCATTTAGTAAGATTTGCTTTAAGGTTATTTTTAAAACATCAATTTAAAACATACAAAATTTTCAAAACAAGAGCCACAGAAATGAGGTTTGAGAAAATGTTAACCGAAATTGATTATAACGTAAATTCCAAACTCTTTGAAGAAAGTAAAAAAGAAAAAGATAACATTTCAACTCTTCGTGCATAATGGATGAATTGTTTCTAAATTTCAGTGTACTTTAACGTAACCGGTTTTGTTTATTCTGATTTGGGTAGAATCGTATGAAATTTCCGCTTGTTTTGTACGCCTTCGTTAATTAAATAGATCTTACGCAATCCAATGTAACTTTGTTCTTTTTCGAAAAGAACAAAAGAAAGAAACATGTGAGTTTTCCATTTTAAAATGCATCATTGTTTCTTTCTAATAACAGAAGTTCGAATAGAGAAGAGAACATATTGTAGAATTTATAACATTTTGACATTTGTTGCAGGATTGCATTTAAAATGTTTTATAATTAAAGGATAATATTTCTAAAATAGTGAAATGTTTGTATCATTGATTTAAAAGAAACTTATATTATGAAAAACGTATAAATATCTATTGTAAGTAAACATACAGGGTGTTTCATAAAAGATGGGCAAAACTTTAAGAGGTGATAATATGCATACAAACTAACAAATTTTATCAAAGAATGTATGGTCGGAATTAAAACGCAAAGTTGCTTGAGGGCGCCGAAGGTGATGTTGTTATACGAGGCAAAAACACACAAAAAAGATTAAGTGACAGAAGCAAGTCACTCTCTGTACAATAGTTGAGCCTCTGAGCCATTTCCATTTGCAGTTACGTAGACAAAATGCATATTAGCCTTTTCCCTATTAGTGAAGGGCAACATCTTCCGATGCGTTCCTACCGGGATTGACAGTTGCATACTCAGATCAGCGGCTTTTATATATTAATCGAGGCCAATAAGCATTTTATTTTCTCATTTTTTACAAAAATGTCCAATGCCTCTATTTTTTCTTCTCTTTCATTAAAATGGTGGACTGGCGACTCTATTTCATAGAATATAAAAACAAAAGAAAACTGGAGTAAATCGCATGACTCTGACACAAAATTTTATTAACAAAATAGCTGATTTTCGGGTGATTTAAGTTTTTAATATGCTTTTTATAATAAAATAGATGTAGATTTATTTTAACTACTAAAGAAAGATTACCAAATCGGTTTTTCAAACAAAAATTATAAAAACGTAGTATGTGTGAATTGAATATAAAAGTGTTATAAGAGGAATTTAAATTTGTATAAGTATATTTAATACACGAAACTTTATTCAATTTCAACAACATATGATGGTATTTAGTGGTTCAAAAATATTTATTCTTTTAAGTATAGGATGAAATCTCCTGTTCAAAGAAATGGATAATCTAATGAAATTACAATAGTAAATGCATTCAGACATATACCCGAAAAATGAAATAGCACAGTTACTGGAAATTGAGAACATAACTTTAAAGCGACAACGGGGGACTCAGGGGACTCCCAGCGCCTGTAGGAATGTACTCTTATTCTGAAAAAATATTACTGTATTTTTTTTTCAGAATAAGAATACATTCCTAAGTACTTTTATCCTACCAATTGTGTTACACAATAAAATTGTGTTTAATGTGATACTTCCAAAATTATTGGAAGTTTTGATAAATTTTATATTCTTATAAATGTATAAAGGACTTTAAAAAAATGAATTTCAGGATATAAAATATTATGTTATTTATATTAAAATTAGTGAGATTAATGAACAATGATTTGTAGAGCTGACGTTGAGGCCTCAGATCTGCAGATTTACTTGTTTAATTTAACACATTTTATTCCACTATTTATCACGTTCTCTTAGTCTATGCTCCATGCATTCGATATTTCAAAAGTATCTGATTGATATTTATTTTATAAATGAATGCTTGTCATAATAGCGACGGATGAAGCAGTGAGGTAAGAAAAATAACTAAGGACGGAGAACGGATAACAAAATTTATAAATTTCCGGCATATATAGAGCTAGCATACATTTCCCCATATAATACGTAAATGAATCAATGGATAACAGTAAATAGTTTTTATAATTGAATTTCTTGAAAAGATTAATTCTTTTTATAAAGAACAGAAAAAGAACTCTTAGCATTTAAGATATTTAAGCATAGAAAACTTCGCATTTTGACCCATTTTATAAAGATGTAAAGTTACAAAAAAAGAAACATTTTTTAAAAAGTCACAAAAAAAAATTTAAAAAAAAAATCATAAAATGCGAAATATTATTCGAAACTGTTTATAAAAGAAAAATTCAAACTTTTTGGGAAAAGGAACTAAAAGTTATTTTTTAAAACTTCATGCATAATGGATGCAATGATTTCTTAATTTAACTGAAATTTAAAGTTTCCGTTTAAAGTTCCATTTTATTACTTTGGATAGAAATAGTAATTTTCCGACATACTCCATATTTATTTTCACATTAAACGTCTTTTATTGCGATGTTTTTTTCTCCTTGAATTTGAAGGAGAAAAAAGAGATATCCGAGTTTAGAATTTTAAAGTATTTTTTAAAGTATCTATTGAATATGCGCTCATACGAAAACCCTATAAATGAAAGTGAAAGCTGGTACATGGATATTTAATTCAGGCAAATTATGGATTTGAAGAAATTCCAATATTTTAAGCATAATCAGCCATACATTTATTACATTAATTGAAAATTAATTAAACAAGGGATGAAATCCAGGCTTCAGAAATAGGTAAAATACAGATTATAGATGAAAACCCTTTTTACAAACCTTAATAGATTTTTCTGCATTTTATTTCATTTTTTAGATAATCCATTACCAAAAAAAAAACTTTTTTATATGAAAAAGATCAATTACGTATTCAAATAAAGTTTTGAAATTCATTAAAAGCGACACTTTCGTATTAGCCCTATGCGAGGAGTTAATAGCCGAGGAATGTGCCGACGATTTCTCTACTTACAGCACATTCTTTACATTCGGATAATTTCAGTAGATTATCCGCATAGTTGGTCTGTTACATTTGGATTTAGTTTATATTATTTTATTATTTTATTTACTTATTTATGAAGTTTAATTTTCTCTATGAAATAAATGCCGGAAAGAAATGTTGAACTATTTATATTGTAAAATACACATTAAAATATGCTTAACACTTTATGTACTGAATTATGAAGTCATGAAAATTTTATCTTCAAAAGCATTTTTCGTGAATTTTTGAAACTATATTAGAAGATTTCCATAATCATTTAATAAATTTTAGAGGGATTTTAGAAGGATTGAAGGATTTAGAAGGATTAATTAAATTTGAATTTATAGGGATTTTGTGCAATATTTATAACTCCACTCAAATATTTTATTTTAAATATTTTTCCTAGTATTTTATAGAATTAGGAAATGTACAAATATAATGTTCTTACAATAGAAACATAGAAATATTTCCGAATTGAAATTCCCCCCTTCCCTCTCCCAACGCCAAGAAAGCTGAAAAGATGCAAATACAAAAAAAAATCATCCTTTAAAAATATTTTTGTTTTGTGTAACCAAGAACGCTTTTGGAACAAGATAAATTAATGCATCTATAACTCATTCTAAACTGTATTACTACTAATCGATGTATTAAATGAATTTTATAACAAGTTATTTTACTGGTACTTATAAGTACCGTCAGTAGATAAAGGGTTAAATGGTGACACGGGTACCGTCGCCTTTTAAGCATGTTTTAATGTGTATTTTATCGATTTTAACTACAAGGTGAATATTTCATTCCACTTCAATTTCGTTATTTCGAATTTTTCTGTTGTTTATATTGTTTTAAGTGAACACGAGTTAATATTTTTAACCAGGTTGCACGTTATAGTGATATATATATTTTTTTAAATCGTGTTTGAAAATTATTTTAAAAACCATAAAATATTAGAAAAATGATATACAGCTATCAAACAAATTAGATTTGAAGGAACTATTTTTATCCTTTTGGACGGTGTATAAATTGAAATTGTGCGATGTTTAAAAAGTAAAAATTGCGGTAAAAGCGAAATTTATTGGTCAGATGTTGTCACCGTCAATATGACGTCAGCGTTATTCAGGTAGACGTCGGTTTTCATTTTTGATGTCCGTAACTGATTTTATAGCAGCTTAAAATATACATTCCTATAAATTTGAATGAAAAATTCATTATTTTTCGCGCTGATTATATTACAGAACGCATAAATATGTCATTTACACTTTTTCGAGGGAAAATATTCATACAGTTATTTCTTCTAGAGTAATACTAAAGCACATTTCTGAAAATAATTATTTCTTTACCAGCTTAAACACATTTCATATGTTCTGAGTTTTTATTAAAAATTAAAATATAAAATAATTATCCATACAATTCTTAAATGTTTAAGTTAAAAAATGTTCTGAATAATTAATAAAGATATAAAATATTTATTGCATTACTTAATTATTTTAGTATCGTAACTGAAACGTAAATATTCTAAATTTAATAACAAGTGTACTAGCTATAAGGCTTTCCTTCTTGAAATGTTCAAATATGACTGTCTAAATTACTAAATAACACTTCAAGAAAAACTATAACAGAGAGAAAAATATCCCTTTGATTAAACATTTTTGACTTAAAAATACTATGCATGTTCAGATATGCGATACAATTATGCTGTAAAGAACGGTTCACAACAAAATTAAATTTAAAAAAATGGCATCAAACGAAATCAAGTTTCGGAAAATGTTAAGATAAATTGATAATTACTAAATTCTTTGAAATAAGCAAAACGAAAAAGACGGAGTTTCAAATCTTCATGCATAATAGATGAATTGGTTCTAAATTCTTGTGTACTCTAAAGTAGTTGGTTTTGTTTAATTTGATTTCGGCTGAAATGTAGAAGTTTTCGACATGCTCTGTATGTATTTGTTAATTAAATACCTTTTACGCATTTGAATGTCATTTTGTGCTTCGAGGTAAAAAAAAAAATAAAATGAAAGAAACATCTGAATTTTACGATTTAAAAATATGACGGATTATTTTCGTTAATAATTAAATTAAGGAAGTGAAAAATGCTGCAAAATAAACGATTGGTTCGACCGTTGAGGAATAATATTTCAGAATAAAACTGAATATATTTAAAAGAAGGCAATTATCATGGTATTAATGTAAATGGAACTTGTAGAATATTGATCTCATGTTTAGAAATTGGTGAAACAGTTACCTGCGCTTGATAAATTGCAAATTAATTCGGTATTTTTTATCTAAATTGTGCAAAAATGTGCAAACAATTTTTATTGAATTCCATAAGCAATACAAGCAATACAAATTTAAAAATATGTTTTAAAAATATGAAAAATTCAACCTTTGCACATTTTATAAATAAAATTTAACCCTTGAAGGGAATGGCAAATATTTTTGTATATAAAATTAATGATTCATAAAATAATTCTGCAAAGCTTTGGATGAGGGTCATACATACTTATTTATCTCATGCACTGAAAAAAATCAAGATAATTTTGTTATATTGATCTTTCGAAATTACGGGCCCTGTTGTTTCTTGAGAATTATTTTTATAATATTAAATGAACTTATAATGGTTCTTTTCAAAGGGTTAATAAAATAACAACTATATTCTGTGTCGCAGTGATGCTAATTGAAACAATAGGCGCCACTACGTTCTCATTCGTTTGAAGAAAAAAGATTTAAAGTCTATAAATAGTACTTAATGATTACTTTTTTTTTCTCCAGCTGTTTTATCAGCACTTAATGATTACTTTATCAAACACCCTCCCTCCTTTCACAATTGCTAACCCGCATTTCAAAATTACAATGCTGTTGGCCAAATGAAACATGTGAAGAAGTTTGGATACATGGCCAATTCGGTATCTGTAATTAGTTGATTCAGCTCCAGTCTGCACGTCAAGTAAATCGGTTTGCACAAATCATCTCGATTACTTTTTTTTAAACTGAAAAGGAGAATAAGAAATATTTCAATGCATAAACATATTGAATGTGTCTCGAACACCATGTTACGTTTTTAATTTAACTATTCCAACTTTGCCATCTTTTCCGGTATTCAGATGAACAATTTTGGCTAACGGCCAATTTTGGACGTTTGGAGACTATTTTGAACATCGTGCGAAGTCAGCACAAGCTCATCCAAACTTTAAGTCAGGTAACCGGAAGGTTTGACAATGCTTTTGTACAAGTTATCCTAGATATCCATTTCGGAAGTTCATTCTCAATTATTCCAGAAGATTAGTTAGGTACCACAGCCTTTTGAGAAACTGATTGGTGTCAACTTCGTCAATGTCTGTGATATTCGAGTTTTACACTAAAAGCTGGGTGTCAGCGATACCAAGTACGCAGAGCTTGCTGACTGATATATGGGAAGACGAGAATTTATAATAGCTTCACAATCACATAAGATTTTTCGTACTCCTGCAACCTCAAAATAGCTATAACAAGAGTCCGTCGGAAAAGCTTTTTGGTCACACGAATAAGATTTTCCACCAGCCACCCCACCAGGTGATTGAGGGACGAATAAATTTCCGAACCATTTTCTTTATATCGGAGAAATGAGTAATTTTAATTCCAACTAATCTTTGACATCGTTATTGGCACCTCTGAAATTTGTACTGTTGTCAGATTAAATTATTTTAGATTTTCGTCTCCTTGCTATGAAACGTCGCAAAGACAGCAGAAAAGCTCCATTTGACAAGTTGGATACAAGCTCCAAATACAAGGCTGTATAGATCGCCCATGTATAGAGAACTATCCAGGCTTTACATTTTAAATGAAAAATATTGTATCGAAGTCATCACCTACAATTTCAAAACAGTTTACTTTTTTATTGAGATCATTAAAAATGGCACAGTGGATGCACGTGATTTAACTTTATGAAGCTAGAAGTATTTATGTACAGTTTTTTGGATGGTTTTATCTTCCTTTTCTATGACGTTGCATCATATATATAACTTAATTTTAATTTATATTCCAAATTATACATTATTTTACATCCCTTCTATTCAAAATTAAAATCCCCTTATTATAAAAAGAAAAGATCAATAACTAAATGGAAAATTTCAGTCAATATCTAATCATGAAAATACTACCATCAGGTGAAAGAATGGGCAGTGAGTAATATGGAGTTCCAATACGCTCCATAATTCTTTTTTTAAAATTCTAATTATGCCTTCTCATCTCTAAAACAGATTACGTGACGTATGGAATTTACATCTGGAAAAAAAACTCATTTGTTCAGCGTATCTTAATTCCTCAGCATGTTCTAATTACTGAACTGATTTTCTCAGCATATTCGAAATCCTCAACTGATTTATTCAGCATGATCTAATTCCTCAACTAATGAACTCTACAGAAACTCTTAACACATAGGTAAGTAATCTACAATTGAATCAAATATGAAATGTTACTTGCGTATCAAGAAATATTTTTAACTGATATATTTACGTTTATATATCTTTACTTTTCCTCCGTCACTGGTAATCTCAGGAGTTTCAAAACCAATAATCTGTATCATAAGCCATTTATCCTTTTTTTTAAATTAGCCGTAATGTTTTTTTCTACCACCGATATTCTAAAAATTTCTTAGACGGACACCCACGAGAAATTAGATCAACAGGATTTATTCTGCCGAGCACATGGCGTCCTTTTTTATTTAGGAAAAGGCTTTTAATGTATTTTACCCTGTTCTAAACAAAGACAGACTATTCACCATATTCCTTTAACCATTATGAGGCAATCATGACATCATTCAAGAAAACTGTTTTCATATTCCGGACATAAATGGCTTCGTGCACTTAAAGTACCAATCTATCTCCAACAGTAGATGTGACTTATCTTAATATAGGCATTGACGCTTACGGAAGAGGGGAATATCTAGTCTTTGCTTTAATGATTTGCATTTTCATACACTGTTAAAAATGTTCTGTAAACTGTTCAGTCATTCGATCGTTTTTATAGAAAGCGGTTACATAAACTAAACTTTATCCCGTTAACTTAACCGTTAACTTTAACTTTATTCTGTCCATATTATTGCCCATATTATTGTCAGAATAGACAAAAATTACGGTTCTGAAACCGTTTTCTATAAAACCCGTTGAACGCCTGGACAGTTTGCTGCAAATTTTTAACAGTGTACATCCCGGGATTTCAGTCCTAAAAATATGCAATTTTTTTGCTTGAAATCATGAAAACATGCATATCCTTGGCCTTGTTCACGTGAACATAATTTGGAAGTTGAATGACTTATTAAATACTTATTTCAATGAATAATTTTTCAAAAGCTGTTTGATATTCACCTGGAAAATAAGAATCCCAACGCAGACCTTGTTTCCAAGTTTTTTGCAATACAGTTTTCGGTGACAAAGTTCTCGGACATAACATTCAAACCGTGTGATAGCTTTTTTTCCTTGAGCTCAAAATGTTATCCAGTGGGGAACTTTTCATTGTAAATCAACTTATCAAAAGTTAAATTACACTTACGCATATCCCTATCAAGATCCTTTAATATCTCAAGCAATTTTGTTACACCAAAACAGTTTGAAACATGTGAGATTTATCATTACTGTCTCTGCTCCTTAAATTAAAACTACCTCGCCGCATAAAGCATTTTGGCTGCTGAATAAATCGTTCTTGTTCTGCAGTATTCAAAACAAATGTTACACACCTGTCACTATAAAACGAATATTTCAATTTTTAGACATTTTGTTTCTAATTATGTGGCACATTATGCAATGACTAGCATATCGCAGCTGCCAACAATAAATGGGCTCGAACAACCAAACGAATACTTCAGACAGTTTTTTATATATAGGAGGTACATTATCCAATGAATGGTACATCAAAGCTGTCAACAAAAATGGGATTGAACGCTCTACGAAAACCACATTGCAATGTCTATAAAAAAGAATTTCAGTGACAAAAGGACAGTAAAATTCTAAAAATTTACTATGTTCAAGATCTATGTTAATATTAAAATATGCTTTTTCGATATCAGCAGAATGACTAAATTTATAAATTTGAAACCAAATTATTATATCTGGTATCGCTTTAAATAAATTCGTGCCAGGCTACACTTTCTATAGTCTCTATTCCACGCATCAAAAAATGGACCAATTTTAGTTGATTAGTTGTAGAAATGTTCAAAATTCTCAAATGGCCAATCCGTCAAAAAATGTCCTTTCTCGATATTTCCCGTTACTTTAACAGTTATTTTAGGCTCTTCCCATTCTCTAAAAACAGTTTCAAAATCAAGGAAAAAATTCCCCTCCTTTCTCCGGGTTTTTGCAAATTTTTTTAATGTTGTTTCTATGCTTTGATTCATTAATTGATACATTTTTTGCTAACAAATATACCGGGTGGTTATAATATAAGTATCTGTATTTGTAGCTGCCTGTAGCTTCAAGGAATAACCGGAATGAAACTGAAATCGGTACACTTACTATTCGAGGATGGGGAAGAAGAATGGAACAATAAAAAATTTGAATTGCAATAATCGCCGACAGATGGTGTTTTTGAGTGTGAAATGTAATGTATAATATTGTGTGCCGTGGAGGTGTCGCAAACCTTAATGACTTTACCGTATATCAAAACATGTGTGAAACATCACTCCTGATGCAATATATTCCACAGTTGAGCACGTCGTGCCCCGCCTGGATTGTGTGTTCTAGTACAATGACCATGTTGAACCTGAACACGATCGGCACCTCCATGGAATAGTTTAATCACGTTCATTGTGACACTTTCCAAAACATTAGGTGTGCCATCCGGTTTGACGCCTTAATTTTTTGTTCTTGTATTACACATTAAATTAAATTTACACTCAGTAGCGCCATTTGTCGGTTATTATTGGAATTATTTTTTTCTATTTTTCCATTCTTCTTACCCCTTCTCGAATAGTAAGTGTACCGATTTTAGTTTCATTCCGGTTATTCATTCAAGCTACAGATAGCTCCAAATGAATATACTTATATTATAACCACCCTATACATCAGCCAAAACTGTATTACTATTATTATTAATATTTACATTTTGGTTAGGTTTTTCAGTCAATAAGTCCCAATATCCCAAGTCAAAAATATCAATTAGTCAAAAATCAAAAATAAACCTGAATACAATTTCATGCATTTATCAGTAAGTAATATGCCAATTATATCGGCAACTATAAATAAATTAATTCAGATATATCCTCAGACTCAAGTTTAAGCAAAGCAATTTGTTTTTACCTAAGCTCAATAGGTGCCCATAAATTAAAATGTTTGGTATAAAATTAGTAACTCTATTTTCAGATAATATCCCAACTTTGCAAATAAAAGTATCATTTAAATAAGAAATAATTAAATCATAAACATTATCCATTTTAACTGAAGTTTCTGTCCCCCCAAAAATCAATGAACCACTTTAAATTTTCTTTTTGGAATAAGGTGTGCATTCTGAACCTCCTTTTTGCTGAAATAGCTGTTGTCAGAATCAATAATGGTGCAAACCTTTTATTCTGATTTCTTGATTTTTATTTTAACCGTTAAAATCATCAGATAAACATTTTGAACATTAGAATTAAATGTCTGAGTACTAGTTTCGCAAACTTCATTTTTAGTCATATTATTAGTACGCTCAATATTATCATCAGCAGGACACATAAAAAATTACATTTTTTTTTAAATTTAATAAATGTATTTTTATTAATTAATTGTTAATTAATAAGTGTATTAGGTTTAAAATAAAAATGAGTTTGGGCTCTTTTTTTGGAGAACCCGAGACAGATGATTTGAAACATTCAACAGAGCCTGAGCCTGGTACGAAAATACGCTGTAGAAAATTGTTAATAACAATTGAATCCATTTGGACACTACACTGTTAACTAGTATTTTAAAAACACAAATTGCACAAATTGTGCTTATTAGTTGCTAAAATCAGTGTAAAAATTGTTTTAAACTCATAAAAGAGCTAAAATCTGTTGATTTCAATTTTCTCGTGTCGAAAATTAAAAGATCAGTAGTCGTTTGTGTTGTTCCTCTTCCCCGATGATGGCTTTAAGTTTAAAGCCGAAACATGTAGGATTTTAGCTCTTTTATGAGTTTAAAACAATTTTTACACTGATTTTAGCAACTAATAAGCACAATTTGTGCAATTTGTGTTTGTTAATAACATTTTAAAATTGTTACACGATTAATTTTCTCATTTAAAATTCTCTTCTTACATAGAAATAACTATTAATATTAAATACTTTCGTAATTTCCATGTCACTGAAAATCTGCTAAAAATAGCAAAATTTATACATCTATCCAACCAAAGACAAAAATCTTCAAATGCTACGATTTCTATTCTTTTAAAATATCATTCTAGAAGTTATAGAGCACTATACAGGCTTCATCTGTGTTTTTAATTTAAAAAAAAAAGTCCATTTGCGTTACCTCCTGCAATTTCAAAACAGTTGACTTGACTCTTTAACGCTTTCTGGCAGAAGGACATCAGTTCTGTTTTCCAATAATTCTGGAACAGGACTGTAAACAGAAATCGAGGATAGTCAATGGATATCCCACGGCTCCTTTATGTTACTAATACTGATCGCGTAAACGTTTTCAGAATTAGATAGAACATATCTCCTTACATCCCCATCAATAACAACTCAATTCCCTTTCAAACTGATTTTTAGACCATTGTAAAACACCTTAACACTTAGACTACATTCTTGTTTCTCAAATAGCAAGTTTATTCTCCTCTTTTCATTTATGAATAAATAAAAATTTTCTTTGAGCCAGACCCTCCGAGCCCTAAAAGATAGAGAGTATAAAGCTCGAACTCGAACCCGTTTCTTTCCAGACTAGGATACAGTCTGACATAGTCTCATCTGTAGTTTAAAACATCTGAAACAATAATTTTTCTTGGTGCTTACGTATTATCCGGGCCAGGTCAGATACTGATCCAAGCACGGCGCCAATAATACTAATTACAGTAACCCTTATTTTTCACAAGTATATAGTTTATTTATTTAGTATATAGTTTAGTGTATAGTTTTTAGTATAATTTATAGCTTTATTTTTTATTATAGTTTACAGTTTTTTGTTATTTATTTTATTGTTTATTTATTTTATTTATTTATTTATTTATTTTATTTATTTTATTTATTTATTTATTTATATTATTTACAATTTTAAACAATTTTATGTATTTAACAATATTAAATTACTGTTTTGCACATTATTGGCAACGATAAACAAGATTGGCAATTGACAATCATTTTTGGCGATCTATCTTCTGCCCCGGATAATACGTAAGTACTTTTTTCTTTAATATTAGTTTTTTTTACTCTCTACAGTCATATTTCTAGCCTCAATACAATCTTGTGAAACATGTTTCTTATCACAAATAATTCAAGAAAACTTTCTCTTATCTAGATTTTCAAAGAATGTGCTTACCAATGATGAAGTCGTTAAAGTAGGGAATATTTTATTATCTCGTATATACTTACAGTTAAATTTGCCCAAATCCACTGCGCGTTAATGGAACCATTTATTCACTTTAAACTTCAAATTTTTCTCCGAACACTCTACGCCGTTTACTTCTTCAAAGTCTCGCTTTCTTTCCCACGAGATCAGGACTTCTTCAGGTAGAATAGGCTGCATTAACGGAAGAGAAATCTCTGTAATTTTCTTGAATACGGCCGACAATTTTGACGGATCTCTTCGTCTAATTCGTCGTATAATTTTGAAAAATCAGTTTACATTCGACCAACTATGGCGTTTTTCCTCTATTGATCAAGCAAATATTTCCTAACAAAACGTACTAGTGTTTGGTGCATCGCTTGCTGATAATTGGCAGTTGTAGCTGAAAAAAAATCCGCAACCCTTAATTCTCTGGAATTCGGAACTGATAAAAAATACTGCAATCTGTCGCAGTCCGATAATGTTTTTTCTTTATGAATTTTCTGAAATTGAGACCAAATGGTCTTTAGCACCACCTTTAAATTTCCTGAATTCGATCTTAGGCAGCTCAAAACTTCTCTTTTCAAGTAATTCGTTTCTTTTTTTTTCAAAAACTGGTCTGTCCTACGTAGTAAATTTTCTCAGTCTTCTACTCAAAGTACTTATTCCAGTACTTTTTGACTGCCTAAAAATATTCTGCATATTCCTTCTTTTTGCCTTCCGTTTGTAAAAGGATGCTTGTAATATCTTTTGGGCACACATCTAATTTAGTGAATTTTCCTTTTTATTGAGTATTATTTATTTCTAGAGTAAAAAGAGTTTTAAAATAAATTTTATGGTTTATTAGTTCAGCTGTGCAATTCGTACAATTGGAGAACGAAATTAGCAATTTTTTTTCTTTCTAATTTTAAACTGGCTGAATTCAACTTAGTAAGTCACTATGTCGGACCACTACGTTCAGCGCGAATTTTCATTCCTTTAAAATTAATCTTATAATATATTAAATTAACTTATAATGGCTCTTCAAAGTGTTTATAAAATGACAACTATATGTTGTATCTCAGTAACTTGAAATCAATGAAAATTTTCAAGGGATTAAATTTGAAGAAATACAAAATTAAAATTTTTATACGGCCCCCGTACAAAAAAATTTCCGTTGAGTAAAATGTGCCCCATACACTAATAAGATCATGTACAAAATTTCAGCATTTTATCATAAAAAGTCGCAGAGATATGAAAATACATAAATGCTTACTTAAACCACTTTTCGATGCCTGGATATGAGTTCGAAAAAGGGAAAAATCATGCCGGATGATCGCGTTTCAGGGATCGGAAGCAAAATACGAAAGAAAACAATGATTGTATAAATAAACAATACTTGTGCTATTTATTGGTACAAAAGTATATAAACTGTGCACAAATAATAATTTTACGCAAAAATTACAAAGCTTGTTCAAAATGTATGCCGCTCAACCGCACCGATCAGAGGCAGATATTTGCATACGTAAACATTTCTAAGCTGTTTTAGTTTTCATTGACTGTGCAATTTCCAAGTTTTATTCTGCAATTTATCGTGTAAAATTTTAAGATATTTTTCAGGAAGAATAGTTTTGTAAATCTGTAAATAAAACTAAAGATAAGAACCATATTTTATTTGCTTATGATGCATTTCTGCGCCGCGTCATCTACACTCTAGCTGTAAAGATTTACATTTTAATTTAAGATTAATCCCTCATCAACTTTGTTTAAACATATCTCTGCAACCTTTTATGATAAAATGCTGAAATTTTGTACATGGCCTTATTAGCATATGGGGTACATTTTACTCATTCGGAAATTTTTTGTACGGGAGCCGTATAATAATTTAAATTTTGTATTTCTTTAAATTTAATCCCCTGAAAATTTTAATCGATTTCATAAAATTCTGTATATTATTTTACGTAACCTTGTGATTTATACTATATGTCTATGATCAATATTTAAAGAATAAAAGCAAGAATAAGGAATAAATGGGTGGATGTGGGGCTTTGTTGAGCATTCAAACAAATTATTTTGTTCACATTTTCTTGGCTGGTGGATGCCTTGAGGGTGGCCATTTCAAGTGGATTTGAACCAAATTATCGCTTTTGTGCTAATGAAATCTTGAAAACCTCCAGCAGTCACCTCGCTCAGATTGCGCTGGTATCGAACCCGTGAAAACGACCATATTTCTCATTTTGTGTCCTCACTGAGTGGGCCAAATTATATGCCGGGAAATATTGGTTCACACACTTAGAGAATTGGCAAATATAGGATTTTTTCTTGTTTGTCATGTTTAAGTCTATTAAACGAGAAAAAGATATCTTATTGGGTATTCTAGTTATACTACATTATTACTTAAACCTTAATTGATATGTTAAAATGCGATTGATTTAATTTCTACTTTTTTTTTTCAATCGTGACCTAGAAATAATTTACTTGTTGGATTTAAAGTTTTGTCTCACAAGATAATAAGCTTTCTAAATAAAATTATGAAAGTCAAGCATTGTTTCTTTTTATGTTACTTCAAGGATTTAAAATATATATATATATATTGTTAAAATGGATTGCTTTTGTAACTCAATAAAAACTGGATCAAATAGATGGATTTATCTTAACTCGTATCTATTTTATTTTACGCGATAAAGTTTTAAATAATTTTATAGCATAAAACAAATGTTTTACAAGCATTATTTATATTATTATCACGATGACTGCCTTGTTACAGAAACATTAATCTTTCGTTTCGGAATACTGTTACAAGATGCAACAAATTGTTTATTTTACAGAATTGTTTAGCTTCCTTAATTGAATGTTCCTTATTCAAATAAACCATCATATATTTTTAAAAAGGAAAATGTTTCTTTCAAATTTTTTAAACGCCGAAGCGTAAAATGGCATTAAACTGCGTAAAAGGTATTTAATTAACAAAGACATACACAGCAAGTCGATAACTCCTATATTTCTGCCTAAATAAAAATAAACAAAATGAACAATTTTAAAGTACATTGAAATTTAAAATCAACTGATCAATTAAGCATAAATATTGGACATTTTACCTTTATCGTTTTACTTACATGACGGAATTTCGTATTTCTGTTATTATCAATTTCTGTTAACTTTTTTGATGGTTGCTTTCGTTAGTTGGATTTTTTTTTAAATTTTGTTGTGAATTCTTCTTTACAGTATAATGGAATCACATATCGTAATAAATGAACAATGTCCCGCAGTGGCGCAGACGGTTAAGCTCGGCATCCGTAAGATCACCGGAAGCCAAGCAGCATCCACCAAGGTCACTGCTTGGCAGGGTGACAACCTCTCTCGACTGCCGCTGCTGTGGGACCGTGTACGTTAATGGGAGCTGGTGCACGTAAAATCTGTTCGTGGCTCCAATGTCCTCCAAGTTTAGTATAAGCGTTACCTCTGAGGGTGCCAATCCAGGTGCAGGTCTCTCATCTGGAATTGGTTCAAAATTAGGAGACCAGCTCTAGAAGTCCAACCTCTCTTGAGGCTCTGGCACCCTTTCTTTAAGAGAAGTGCCTTGGCACTTTTTCTGACACGCCAACAACAATGAAGCAATGTCTGTGCTTTTTTGTGATGTTTAATTTTTTTAATGATAAATAATATCGTTTGAAATATTACACGTTATCACATAAAATTTAAATATGCAATGCATTCCCACATAATGTTTTAAAATATGTGCTTTGGAATTTAATAATGCACTTTAAATCCATGATTTAGAAAAAGCTAAAATGACGTATTAATTTACTACATTCATAAGATACTTGATAAATAACATTTTTAGATTTTAATGCTGTGAATTAAATATTCTGCCATAACGATCTGGTTAAGTAACTGAATAAAAAATGGAACAAAAATGTGGTCTAATCTCTGTTGTATCATACGCCGATAAATCTTTAAACAATTTTTTAAAATTAAAATTAGACTAGTGTTTTATTAGCTTTATTTATTTTATCACTGTGATCTGCCTTGCTTTAGAAACATTATTCTTTTGATTCAAAATATTCTTCCACAACACTTGAAAAAAAAATGTTATTTACAGCATTTTTCGCATGCTTAATTGAATTTTCATTATTGCAAATAAACCGTCATGTATTTTAAAACGGAAAATTCAGATGTTTCTTTCCTTTTTTTAACCTCGAAGAACAAAATGACATCCAACAGCCTAAAAGATATTTAATTAACAAAGACATACAAAGCAATTCGAAAGCTCCTTCATTTCTGCCCAAATCAAAATAAACAAAATCAGCTACTCTAAAGCACACTGGAAATTAGAACCAATTCATCCATTATGCATGAAGATTTGAAATTTTACCTTTACCTTTTTCGTTTTACTTCAAGAAATTTCGTATTTTTGTTATTATCAATTTATCTTTAACATTTTCTGAAGCTTGAATTCGTTTCTCTTTTATTTATTTAATCCTTTTGTAAACTGTTCTTTACAGAGTAATAATATGGCATATTTTATTAAATGGAATAACTTTAGTGCTTGCATTTTTAAAGCTATTAAACGAGAAAAGATTACCGTATAAATTACGCTAGTTATACATTATCACGTAAAATGTAAATGTGCAATAAGTTTCCCCACGTATATACATTACCACGTATTATATATACATATATAAAAATTAAACATGCATTGCGAATGATACCAGGGTTTAGAAAAAGATTGTTTAACTGCAAAATTAAATAATATTTTAATGAATTTTGAAATTAAAAGATAAATAATAGGTTTCTTATAAAGGTATGTGTAAAAAACAACAACAACAACAAAAAAAAACGTCGTTTTCTGCAGTAAAACATGACTATTATAAATTATATAACCACAAAACATATTGCTTTTCTTCAATTGAAAATATCAGACAAAAAAAATAACTTCGTTAAACTTTTTTGCTCTTATCGTTGTGTGTACAGTTGCAAGTATTTAATTGCACAGAAATTTTCAAACAGTGCTACACTTTGTTTTATTTAAAATCTTTTTTGGCTATCTTAATTGAATTTTCATTATTGCAAATAAATCCGCGAATAAAATTAAAGGAAGTGCGTAAAATGCATTTAATTAACAAAGACTCACAAAGCAAGTCAGAAACTCCTCTTGTTCTACCAAAATGAAGATAATCAAAAACAGCTAGTTTCATGCGATTCTCAAAAAAACAAATCCCCGCTCAACAGCACGAAAGTTTCTGACACAGTCTTTAACATAAAATCATGATACTTCCAAGCATGATTGCTAAAGTAATTTGTAATTGAAGGGTCTTTTTCGGTTTCCGATAAATTAATTACATTTTGAGTTATAAGCGATTGTTTTCTCGGGAAGGCAGTTTTTTTCCTTTCCTGTGCTATTGCGCAAGAATATTCGGTTCAAAATGCCAATTTTGACAGTATCTTCTGGAAAAACTTTTGCTTTTACAGAAAAGCGAAAAAAAAGTTCGATTACATTGTTTCTTAATGAAATCCCTTGCCAGTTTGTCTTAAAGTACACTGGAATTTAGGATCAATCCATACATTATGCATGAAGATTCGAAACTTTACCTTTTTCGTTCTATTTGCATCAAAAATTTTCGCATTTTCGTTATTATCAATTTATTTTAACGTTTTCTAAACCTTGATTTTGTACGTTGTTTGTCTTTTAAAGTTAAATATTTTTAACTCTTCTTTCAATATAATTGTATCACCATATGTTAACAAATGGATCAATTTTGGCGCTGCACCTGCACAGTGGGACGTTTTGGTGATCTAGGTGGAAAAAATTCATTTTTCCGATTATCTCGGAATTTAACAAGACCGCATACACTGGTAGCTGAATGTCTCTTTTGTCGAGATCCGTACGAGTTTTGTTGAAAAAATCCGATGAGTCGATTAACTACGACCGTAAAGAAGGTAATTGGTTTGAGGGAGTTTCAACAGTTGCACCATTTTCCTGTAAGTTCGAAAGCAAGTCGTGGCTTTTCTGTTTTATTTGAAAGCAGGAGTTTACTGGACATTTATGTCACATGTTTGTCACAAGATTTAACCTATTGTTGTTTGAAAATAAGTGTCATGTTGTTTTCAAAATTCATCTTAACTTTTAATACAGTATTAAGCATTATTAAGAAATAAGCATTTTTTAAAATCAAAGTGCCATTCCTAAAGCATTGGAAACTTAAGACAGCTTCTGCGAATCATTAAGTTACATTAACTTGAAGTGTATGTATGTATATTTAGTTCAAATCTTGCAAGTCGATTTTAAACCACTTTTAATTATCCGATTGAGCTGAAACTTTGAATACATGTGTAGTTTCAATGACAATACAATATTATAATATAAATAACAATAAAAATATAAATCATAATAATAATATAAATAATACTAATAATAATATAAATAATTAAATAAGCCAAATATTTATCACTGATTATTTTATTACTGAAACCCAACAAAACCTAATTCAACGTAATAATTTTGTCCACCTAGATCCTCAAAACGCCCCACTGTGCGCTGGTTTGTCTTGGAAAAATCTATCAACCCGAAAATGTTATCGTATGAAATATAATAGCTATACATGATCACGTAAAACTGAAATATGCAATGCATCATCACATAATATTTTCAAATATGTATTTCAGAATTTAAAAATAAGCTTTAAATCCATGATTTAGAAAAGCTAAAAGTACATAATACTTTACTACATTCCAGCTGTGCACAAGCTGATGAGTTGTAACCATTAAATTTTGATATGCTTTGCAAGTATTTCATTGCATAGAAATTTTAAAACAGTGCTACACTTTGTTTTATTTAAAATCTTGATAAGCTTTAAAGGATTTAAGGAAGCTTTTAAGGATTGAGATAAGCTTTAAATCCATGATTTAGAAAAGCTAAAAGTACATAATATTTTACTACATTCCAGCTGTGCACAAGCTGATTAGTTGTAACCATTAAATTTTGATAGTGTTCTTCACATTATTGAATTGCAAAAAATCTGTCTTCAAATAAAGCTAATAATACTATTAAAAAATAGGGGTGACAACTGACCCTCTAGTGCCCAGCAAGTCCATGGCTATCATTCTTAAAATACT
This sequence comes from Maratus michaelseni, assembly GCA_963931845.1. Lineage (NCBI taxonomy): Eukaryota > Metazoa > Arthropoda > Arachnida > Araneae > Salticidae > Maratus > Maratus michaelseni. Next base: position 281,423,144 of record OZ007594.1, on the reverse strand, counting down.
TGATAAACAGCTGTTTTCTTATTTTAAAAGTTTAACTTAATATGTTTCCATAATGAATTATTTAAGTGACTGAATAAAAGTGGGACCAAAGGTTCCGTTTAACTTCTATTTCATCATACACAGTGAAATCTTAAAAAAAAAAAGAAATTAAAACGAACGATTTCTAAGCTTCGCATATGATAATACCGTTATCACTGCTTTGTTTAGAAACATTATTCACTTGTTCCAAAGACTTTTCCCACAGCATTAGAATGAATATTTCATTTTGCAATATTTTTCGCTTCCTTAATTAAATTTTCATCATTGCAAATAAACCGCCTTACATTTTCAAACATAAATCGCAGATGATTCTTTGCTTTATAACTAGGAAGAACAAAATGACATTCTACTGCGTAAAAGGTATTTAATTAACAAAGACATACAAAGCAAGTCAAAAACAACTACATTTCTCCCTAAATCAAAATAAATAAAAATAACTACTTTAAAATACGCTAGAATTTATAACCAATTCATCCATTATGCATGAAGATTTGAAACCTTACCTTTTTCATTTAACGTCAAATAATTTCGTATTTTTGTTATCAATTTATCTTAACGTTTCCTTAACGGAGATTTTTTTTAATTTAATTTTATTGAACGTTGTTCTGTAGAGTGTAATAATAAAGAATATATTAATAAATGGAATAATTTTGGTGCTTGTTTTATCCTGTTTAAATCTATGGAACGAGGAAACGATATTGTAATAAAAAATGTTCTGATTATACATTTTCACGTAACAGTTAAATATGCAATGTATTACCACAAAAAGTTATATACTATATATATGTGTGCGTGTATCTGTGTGTAATAATAAAACATTTTCGCCATTTTTCCTTAATTAATTTATTCCAAATTCTTTCAATTCTACTTTTTTTCCTGTCTTTTAAATATATCTTAAATCTAAATTATATTTTAATTCCATATCTTTAATCAGCATATTCTTTTAATTCTTATTCTAAAAATATTAAATCTGTTAAAAGCTACACTTATTTGTAAAAAAAACCCTAATTTATTTCTTCTTTTGGGACATTCAATTTTTATTTCTTTGGAACGTGTTTTAATATCATTTTTATTTTATTAAAATTATCATTCGATATATCATCATTCATTTCGACTCGCGCGTCTAACTTTTTCATTTCAAAATTATGCCGAGTATAGTAATAAGTTCTACAGCTTTGCAAGCCGCTCATTGGTTAATTTTCCCCTGCATTGGCGAACTATACATTCGCCTCGCTGCGTTTAAAACGCAGTTACGCAGCCCCAAAGTTCAGAATTTTAATTGCTAAACAAAACCCGTCACTTGAAGGAGAAGTGTCTTTAAATTAGTGTATCTCTATAATAACCTGTAACATCTTCATGCTCTTTTTCTATGATGCAACGCAGCTATACCTGAGTTAAAATAAATGAGATAAAAAAAAAACACCTGTGGAATTGTCTATTCTTTGTCACCTACCAATAAATTTGTTGGTAAAAATTCAGTTTTCTTTATTTTGATGGGAAATTTCCAATACTTTCATAAACATCGTCTTCCATCTAGAGCAGTGGTTCCCAACGGGGGGCGTACGCCCCACAGGGGGGCAATTTGACTTTTCAGGGGGGAAATTCCAGATTTTTGTGAACTCATACCCTCTGAATTGTTTTTGTAATAGTACTGCTGTAGACTGAAAATAAAAGTTACACATTCAAATTTAACAAGTTTTTTATTAACTTTTTTAAAAGCCTCCATTCAAAAGTTTTAAATACAGCTGTATCAGAACAATTATAGAAAAAATTATTTAAGATATTTAGGTACTTTTATATATTTAAAAATTCTTTATAATTTTTCTGATTTAAAAGTATTTTAGAATTTTAAACAACTTTTTCGACTATTTATTAAATGAGTCGCACTGCAATATGTCACATGGAAATTAATTTTACACATGAAACTATTCAAGTGTATAATTTAACAATTACTTGACGACTTTCCTTTCCAGAATCTTTTATCAAGTTTTATTCTGATTAGAAATTGTTGTATAATTTAATCGCAGAAATTCTGAGATTAAATAAGATAAAAATGTTTTATTCAAAATTATTGATTGGTCTAATCAAGGATTCTGAGCACGCTATACATCACGCATACGTGGCGACCGTTGCGAAGAGATTAAAAGTGACTCTTTATGTGCCAACGATACTTTAAACTACGAGTAGTATCAGATGATTATAAAAAATATTTGATTCATCCATTACCTTCGGTATGTTTCAGGATCAATGTTAAATGTTTTTTATTCTATCAGTTCATTCATTTAAATTTTTATAAGAATTATATTTCTTAGGGGGGGGGGCATCATCATTTTAGAGATGCTTTGGTGGGGCACGGCCAAAAAAGGTTGGGAACCACTGATCTAGAGCCTTCGACTGAAAAACATATCTTATTGTACAAAATCATCGCTTACCAGAATTAATATGTTGATATAATTCACTATGAAATGGAAAACCATTTCATATACACATATATTTTATATTTTAAAAAATCCGCATAAATGCAAATCCATGATTTTAAAAAAAGTTAAAAGCAGGTTGATGTTTGGGCACATTGATAAAAAAATTTTATAAATGAAAAAAAAGGAGGCAGTTTGACAAAAACAATAGAGATATCCATTCTCATGTGCTTAGCGTCTATCAAGTAACATATTTAGAACGCATTTAGACACAGAATAATTGCTAAAAAGTGAAATGAACTGCTTTTTGACAACTGGAGATCGAATCAATCTGTCCCACATGAGGGGAAAATTTTGATACATGCACGGGGTGCTTTGATTCATAATCTAAAACCACCTTATTTAAACGCAGAAGTCTGAGACTAAATAAGGTAATGAGTACCTTTTTTGAAATAATACTATTATTCTAAATCCGTCATACTTGGCATTTCTATTTATTAATATAATCATGTATTATAATATTATAATATATCACGTGGTATGTGTACTTATTTTTAATCTAATTTTTATTTAGGAAATACTCTTATATACACTGCTCAAAACAAATAGGGAAGCACATGGTTTCAACGAAATTACACAAATACATCCATAATTTAAAGCATAGCACAAAACAGAAAAATAAAACTGCATATGCAAATCAGAGTTCATGACGTCAAAAAGCAGAAAAAGGAGATAAGTGAAGAAATCAGGATTTCGCAGAAATGTCTGTTTCACTGTCTTAGTTTCGAAATTGAATTGCTCAGCTTTTGTTTTGAGAAAGGTTTTGTTTTGAGAAAATGTCACAACAACGTGATTTACCGGAATCCTTGGCTTGGAAGAGTGTCCAGCAAAACAGTGCGAAACATGCTTCATCAGGGTGGTCTCTATTCACGTAGGCCAATGGTCTGTATTCCGTTGACATCAAGCCACCGTGCGGCCCGAAGAAGGTGGGCTGCTGAACAGAAAAAATGAAGGCAACGGATTGGAGTCAAATGCTGTTCACAGACGAGTCCCTATTCAGTCTGGAGTGTGACACTCGACGTGTTTTTCTATGGAGGGAAAGGGGCACTCTAAATAAACCCACATTTGTTCGTGAACGATCACATTACAGACAAGGTGGGTTGATGGTATGAGCTGGAATCAGCATAGGTGGACGTACAGACCTGCATATCATTTGGAATTGCACTTTGACGGACTATGGGTATGCAGACGAGATACTGAGATCTCATGTCATACCTAACACTTCATCCATGGTGATTCCTTTATTTTCATGCATGATAATGCCAGACCGGATACAGCTCGTCTGTTGGAGAACAGGGTTGAAGCTGAAACAATACAGCGTATGGAATGGCCAGCATGCTTTCCTGATCTGAATCCGATAGAGCATGTTTGGGACACACTTGGACGACGTATTGCAGCGAGAAGAAGGCTTTTTTTTATTGTCTGGGACAAGGAGATTGCAATTCTTGAAGAGTGGAACAGTATTCCTCAAAGTCTTAGCGATAACCCCATCGCATCCATGAAAAACAGGTGTGTAGCAGTCTTAGCTGTTCGAGGGGTCCACACGCCGTATTAAACAACGTGCATCATTACTAAACAATACTTTTTTTGTCATTTACATGTAACCAAATTGTGGCTCAAAACCACCTTTTCATGTTCTCTCCATCCTTTCAAAGAATTAAAGCTCCCTTACAGTATGTTTTGAGTCTTTTTTCTGTATTGCGCATTGATACACGTGTACTTTCCATTTTGTAACCATGCATGGCTGTCTCGCACGGTTCTCTTCTTCTATTTGCTTGCTCTCCTAATTTTTTTAGCAGTGTATATATATAAATGGGAAGGCTATTTCCGTTCCACTAGGTCATACATAGTTTGTTTTACGACTTACGAACACTACTCTAGAATAAAGACACTCTACTGAATGCTGCAGGCATGGCTAAAGAGCAGCAGATAAAATGGAGTGATAGGATTGAAAAGAGAAGGACTGTCATGTATTGGCACGTAGAGAGCAGTGAGAAAAGATGTTAGTTTAAGACGCAGACGAATGATGTAGAAGTACAAATTATGTTTTAAGCTTTTTATTTAACAAAATGTATATATTTTTGTAAATATTTGTCTTCATCGTATAATATATATAATTGATTAATTCAAATGATTAATTCACGCCCTGTTATATATATATATAATGAAATTTAACCTTTTTGTTTTTTCAACTTTATAAAACTTTTATTAATAGACCGGGAGGCGGCAGCACAAACAACCACCTCATCGAGTTCACGGCTGAAATTCTAGAATTGGTGTTAAAACTCGATTCGCATATTAAAACGAAATCGGTCTGCCAAGTCATATCTTGGTGGAAAACACGTGAAAACTCGATTTTAGTGGTTGACTCGTAGGTTTACTATTGTGTTTTCCTGCACTCAGTTCTCCATGTTATCATACTTTTGGGTGCAGGAAAACACAATGGTAAACCTACGAGTCAATCCCTAAAATCGGGTTTTCACGTGTTTTCCATCAAGATATGACTTGGCAGACCGATTGCGTTTTAATATGCGAATCGAGATTTAACTAATTCTAGAATTTCAGCCGTGAACTCGATGAGGTGATTGTCTGTGCTGCCGCCTCCCAGTCTATAAGAAACAAGAAACATGGTAAATTTTGGTCTTTTTGACCTAATTGTTGAGTTTCAGTATTCACTGTTCTTAGGATTTTTAAAGAAAATGCATAGAATAAAAATTAAGAGAGATGTTAGACAAGGATAAATTAATTTTCAAGTTAAACAGAGAAGTTGTAAAATTTAACATTGTTGTGAACTATTCTTTACAGTGTTACAATATGGCATATTTTAACAAATGGAATAACTTTAATGTATATAAGTATACTATATTATTTTAATATTAAGTTTAATATATATTTTAATATTAATTATGTTTCTTTTATTTCCGTGTGGGACGTTGTCATTGTCTATCTGCACAAAAGTTAATTATTTTGTAAAGTTTATTCATAATTTTTAATAACAGGAATTAAAATATTTAATTTTAAAAATTTAAAAATTTTACATTTTAAATTTGATATCTCCAATTAGTTATGAATAATAGACAGCTGCTTACCAGCAAACCATTTTTCAACATTAAATTTAAATACTATTCTTAGTCTTATTTAATAACAGAATTTCTAAAAAAAATTATGAAAAATTTTATTAATTGCCAAATGAAACTGTAGCGGAGCTTCCGGATTAGGAGGCTTTCGACACCAACACCGCCCCCCCCCCTTCCCACCCGCCATCATAAACATCTTAAATACGTCATGATTATGGATCCTCGGTGAACCTGAGTTCAGCACCACTTAAAATCCTTTCTGTATTTCTCTTTTTTAATTATTTCCTATTTAAGGGGGGGGGGGGACATAAATGCCCCAAAAATGCTTTTTTGTTTACATTTAGAACCTGTGTCTCTCACCACCTCCTTTGGATTATACTGCCTTATCTACGGCTTTTACGAACTAGTGCTGAAATTTTTCTTGAACCTCATAATTAGAAATTTTATTTTTAATTTTCCTTAGTACTTTTTAAAACTACAGCTATGTCTTTATTTCCATAACGTAATTTAACAATTCTTCTGTAAAATTGATCAGTAGAATTTTTATTTTTATCATTACTTAATTTATATATATATATATATATATTTTTACTTATTTCTATTTTTAGTTTTTAAATATCCTTAAATTTTACATTAACTCTATATATAGTTTCGTAACTACAGTTATACTATTACCCAATGGCTCATTTTATGGCAAGGCATGGAATCCATAGACTGGGCGTTAAGTTGACTGCAACTAGGAAGTCCCTGAATGCTTCTTCACTGTTCAGAACTGATATTTGATAAAGTGAAAAATACTACAATATCATATGGGCCCCATACACAACGTCGTTTGTTCTCTTCAAATTTATACATTGCTAGACTTTGAAAATAGTCCTTTTTTAAAACAAAATGGACATGTTGACAGACTTTTGCACATAAGTTAGGCTTCAAAAGTTAAGATACAACACGTGTTTTTTGTCTAACTTTCAAACGTATTGACATGCAAATATAAAATGTATTCGAACTGATTTCAAGACCGTTATAAATACATTTTTTATTACATATCATTAAAAAAAATATGATTTGATCATTTCAAATAAGTTCATACTTCAAAACAAATAATAAATAAAATTACATCCTAAAAAAGTTTCAATATATACAATAATAATAATAACCTTTCTTTACAGTTTTGCTATAAAGACAACATTGCATGGAGAACACACATCACATGGCTTTAAATTCACCCAGGCACATTCGGTGTCGCACAATGAGAAATATTTGCAATCTTGCGGAACTTGATTCATATTTCGAAAGTTAAAATTTACCCAGAATAAGACTAATTTGGGTAGTAAACTATATAAATTAACCTAATACATGAGTAGTCAGATAGTTCAAGACTTACAAAATGGGCTGGAAGGGCCGGCTGCTTCGTTGTCTTACAAAAGAAATAGTGTGCTGCGCCATCGTGGTTCATTGCAATAACAATTTTAATTCACAGTAACATGTATAGTGCTGACGTCTCTGTACCTGAAGTTGTTTTCAAAATTTCTGCCCATATAATAAGATAATTTATACATTATTAATATTCATAAACTCATTTAATTTTTTAGTACTTTATAATACCGTATATCAATCAAATTCTGACACAAATATAAAGCTAGACTCTTAATCTATAAAAATCAGCAAACATATTATGCAAAAAATTGCGCGTATACACGTTAAAATGTCTTATTTTCAAAATGACTCGTAATTTAACGACTATATTTTTATTTCATTCGCACCACATTTTTTTCGTAAAATAATAATGTTTGGCTTATACTGCTTAAATAATTGCAAGAGAAATCTAACACAAAATATATTTTCTAAAAACAGTGGTACGACAGAATATAAATATAGTCGTAATTGCTAGCCCCTGACAAACAATAGCTTATTGTACTGTGTATAGTATCAAATATAGGCTAATGTTTTGTAACTTTTGTACTAAAGTTTCCTTTATTTTAATCCAAAAATAATCTAAACACTTATTAAAAAGGCGTCCGAACCATCTGCAGTAATAAATTTGGGCAACTCTTAAAATTTCGCACTGTGCGTCGCCATGAAACAGTTGTATGTCCCTTACATAGTACTCAATAATTTATCTGATTTTTCTCCAGCAGACTTCTTTATTTTCCAGCCCCAAACATTCAATGCTACATAACGAGTGTTTTCCATGCGACAGCGAAAGAGATCTTTGCCTCCAGGTTTCAGTAACTGTGGAATCGTTGTCAAAATTGTACATCCGTGAGGTGCATTACAGCCAAGAACCATTACTTCAAAGAAATATAAAGTATTTTTCCTGATTTATGGGAGCATCTTTTGTTTTTATATATATTCACTGAATTTTATTGACATACCTTCTAAATAACCGGACATTTTAAAAACAGTTTGAAATGGAACGGAATATTGAAGACAGTAAACAAATCTGTAAAACTTTAAACCCATATTCAAAATATAAGAAATATGAAAAAATATTAATTACTGACAAATAAAAAATATAACTAAATACAAAACGGATAAACAAATCAATTTCTTTTTATTCAATATATTTTTATGTAAGATTGTTTGGATAAAAATCACACAGAAATTCTCTTCAATTCCGAAAATGATGGATTGAGAGAAGAGTACAAGGAATTAAAAGAAAAACAAAGGATAATAAAATACCAATCAGCCTGTGTAGATTTGCACTACACTGATTCCAGTCCTATCAGAACTGCTTGTTCTCACGACAGTTGTAACTGATGTCTTTTAACTGTTAAGTTCCAATGATATATCATTGTATTGCGTGTTAAAAAGTTGGGTGTTTTTGTTGTACGAATACGCGAATTAGGTATGGATAATAGAAATTTTTAGTTCTTACTTACTTGTTAAGCTGCACGATATATAAAAGCAAAAGCACCTCTGCATTAGACACTTTCAGCAAATAAATGAGACTGTAAATAATTTATGATTTATGAATGACATGTTTTAGACGATTTTCGTGCTATTATCACAGAAAGAAAAGATTTTGCAATGGTTAACATTTATTATTAAAAGAGCTAGTTTTTTTTTACAGCTAATTGATTAATGTCTAAGTAAAAATAGTGTATATATACAGTGGAACTTCCATTTAACGAAGTCTCATCGTTACACTTAAAAACTTCGTTATGAAGAAAATTCGTTAAGTAGAAATCAACTTAAATTCATGAAATTCATGAATTAGGGATGGATAATAGAAATATTTAGTTCTTACTTACTTGTTAAGCTGCACGATATATAAAAGCAAAAGCACCTCTGCATTAGACACTTCAGCAAATAAATGAGACATATTCTTCAGATATGACAAACAGGTATTGGATTCAGAAGCATTTGATTCAGTTTTAATTATGAAGCCGTCTTTTACAAAACAGTTGTGTACTGTCGAGGAAATCACGTCACATTCTCAAGCTTTTGTCCAAGCTTTCATTAGCTCTGATACACAGTTTCTCAAACTAATGTTTTCACTACATTGTCTTTTTTCTGCCTTTATCGATAACGTAACTTCAAGATTTTTTATTATTCCTTAGACTAATGGCTAAAGTTTAGAAGCTGTTTTGACAGGAACAAAAATAACTTTGATGTTCTTTGATTTGCATTTTGAAGCACATTCTTGTGGATTTACAATGCAATTGTATATCACCAATGGCAGCTCAGAATGGTGATTGTCTGACTGTAATTGATATTTTTTGCTTCAATGCATCTGACGCCATTGCGTAACTGCATCTTCTACATCATTGAATGTAAAAAGGGGATTTTGACTTCCCCCAACTGTCAGAGCTGGAGTCTCGATGTGGGAGATCAATGATAACAAGTGTTTTTCTTAGTATGCAAAAAATTGTTTTATTTAGCGCCAAGCAGAATGAAAATTATTTAAATGTGTTCATTTTCATACAATCCGCTGAAATAAATTTGCATACCCATCGCAACTGCAACCGTTTAGTTTGGATCCTGTACACGTACAAAAATGGAACAAACTTCGTTATATAGAAAATATTTTTTGTAATATGGAGATTAATTTACATGCTAATGGTGTTCAAAGTCAAAGTTCTGCAGAAAATTTCGTTAAGTAGAAAACTTCGTTAAATAGGGACTTCGTTAAAGGGAAGTTCCACTGTATATATATATATATTTTAAACATACAGTCTCTTATTCAAACAAATATCAAGTAAGAGAATTTTAAAATTTATAGCACGAGAAGGAAGGGGTGGTACGCCTAATTCTCTGTAAATACTATGTTTATTTCTACTTTCACTATTTTAGAAATGCGTAAATTATGTAAAATATATGAAAAGTGGTACATCGTTTCTTTTTCTTTCAACAGGTATTTCAAAATTATTTAGCCTAGTTTAATATACTAAAATTTGTGTATAGGATTTAGAAACATATGACTCTCCAATTCCTTCGTTTCTAAAATTTATCGATTTAGACATAAATTACAAATACTATTGATTATTAATATTATTGTAACAATAAGAAGAATATTGGAAAAATCTGCATTCTTGACAGATTTTAATTACGTAATAGAGAGGTAAGGATTAAAAAATACATTTACTTTTTCAATTAGCTTCAAGACATATAATCCTAGATGATATACTATCTCTATACTTACATAGATCCATTCCTTACTTAAATTATGGCTTACCTGAAAGAATGAATTTTCTCAAATACACTATTTATACTCATGAAATATACTCATAGTTATGAAAAAATTAAGGCGGTTTTTTAAAGTTCATATCAAGATGTTTCCTTGCAAATAATTTTTATGCAATATAAAAGGGGACAGGGTTAGTTTGGCACAGTTTAAATTTATTAATTATGTAAACAGGAAAATAAAGTTAGCCTTTTAATTTTTAAAAGTAGATGTTTTTGTAGTCCCTTAAAAAGGTGGTAATTATGTTTAAAATTTAAAAATAAACAAATTTTTAAACAACAGATTCCTATAAAATCAAAAAGTGTTGTAAATGAAGTGGCAAAACGTGCTTCGATTACCGATGCAATTTCGATCATAATCGATTATCAAATGACGTATTAAGATAAAATAACAAGCGCGTTAATAACTTATTTTTAAGATAAACTGACATGTATGTTTTAAACGTTTAAATAGATGTTTTATGCACTCACTATTTACTTTTAATACCCTGAATTCATTTTTAAGCCATCTCGTACCTTTTAAATCCTTCAAAAGAAAAAAAAATTGCTAGCTTTTAATTTGTAAAGGATTTTTAAAATGTACGAAAAAAAAATGCAATTGAACCGGCGAATAATCAAAACAATTTTTATTTTACCTTAAAAAAAGGTATATACACTTGTACCCTGATTTTAGATATGCGTTTCTCCTCATTTTGCAATTAACTAGGATACCTACTTCTTTTATTTCGTTAGAAATTGTCTCTTTTGATAGCAAATACCCTATTCTCAGAAGTACGATCATTTTACTTACCCATCATACGTAGTATAGTGTAAATCTTGTAATCATTTTGAAAATCGAAATTTTTTTGACGTATTTATACGTTTCAGACACTGGAGATTCCAAAAAACATGTTTTGAGAAGAAAAAAATGCTGTCCGTCTGTGTGTGTGTCTGTAAACGCTCTATCTCCCGAACAAATTGAGATAGAGACTTGAAATTTGGTATGTACTTAGTATGTAATAATGGGAAGAAGATTATTGAATTTTCTTAACCTCGATTATCCGGAACTATTTTTTTCGGACTCTCGAAACATTCGTTCTGATAAAAGGTATATAAAAATTTTCGAGTTTGTTTATTTTAAGGAGTGAATATAAAATACAATAAAAAAGGCATAAATTTTGCATAAAGAATAAAGCCGATCGAATAATTAGTTGCCGAGATATTTGTAATTATATTTTTCACACTCTTCGATTTGTCATGTTTGTCATGACCCTGTATTTCGTTCAAATTTCAATTCAAAGGTATATTTTAATTGGAAATGAGACGTTTAATCCGACGCAATAAACAATTGTTAATATGATTAACATTTTTGGAGTTATAAGGATGTTTCTTTTACGCATTTCAGTAATAGAACATTTAAAGTTTATGACGTCATAAAACGACGATTTTATTCGAATTGAAATGCATTTTATAAGTAGTTTACACATGTTTTATTTTCCTATTTTATATTATGCATATCCATGATCGGTAAGTATTACGGTGGCCCCCAACGACTAGTTGTGTGTAGACGGCATCATCTGAACCCTTGTATCGTCTTGATTACTTACGACATGTAACCTTCCAGCTATAGAATTTGCTATGTATGAGTACTTTATTTGGATAGGACTCTTTACTCAGACCTCTTTGAGCCATTTAAAAGTACAAAAATTTCTGAAACAACCAACCTTGTGATCTTAATTTTCATAACCTAGTTAACTTTTCTTGCTAAATCTCCTTAGACTTGCGGAATCTTGAATAACTGAAGTTATCCATGGTCAATTTTAATACCTGAAGTGTGTAACATCATTCATTTCTTATTTGAATATTATTTACTTTTGTGTGTAAATTTTTTCAGTATGCCAATTAGTGTTTAGTTGTAAAAAAAATTAAAAAAAAATTAAGACATTTATGCGCTATTTCCTTCCAAACATTTTTAAAATAAGAATTATACATATTTTGTAGTGTAACAGTTTGTTTTCATTAATTTTGGATCGAGAATGACTATTGTCTAAACTTTTGTGTCGCTGTTATATAAATCCTGTTGAAGAAAGTCTAAGGCTGAGATAATAATTATAGATCATAAATTGCTGAAATGGCTGATTTTTTTTCTCAAGCAGCACCTCCACCAATTTTAGCTATTAGCCGTCATTGGATTTTACATCAGTACTATTTAATTTTTGTCTCAAGATACACAATTTACAAGAATATTTTCATTGGTGATATAAAAATTGCTTTGCTATTATTAATAATTTAAAATTAATTTCGAAATCAGATAAATAATTTTAAATAATTATTCTAAAGTTAGGTTCTATTAGACCTGAACAGAAACAGCGAATTGTTATTATTATTAATTTATTTATCAGCCACACTTGAATATGTTTTCAGAAAGGACATTTAAAAGGGAGGGTAGGTATCTAATTAAAAAAAAATAAGGCAACTTACAAAAATAGATGTACTTGCAACAAGAAATAGACAAAATATCTGAAATTATAACTACAAATGACTACCTCTAAAACATAGTCACTTTTTCATAATAAAAAATTAACAAGGACTTAATTAAAATTATTATGCGTAATCCTATTAAATTACGTTGTTTTTGAAAGGAATTAATATCGATGGAAAAAGTGGGAAGCGAATTACCTTTTCGAAAAAAATTTATTAATTATGAAATTTAAAAATTACTCAAATAATTTAATAATCTTTCCTATAAGCAGATTAATTATCAATCATGGGCTTTCTAAATTAGTTTCAGAGATGAACTTTAGAAAATATATTTGGAAAATATTTAATTTAAAGTTTAAAAAATATATATTTTTAAGATAAGAAACTTAAATTTCGAAAACAGAAAATCTATTTAAAAAAAGTAATATTTTAATCGTAGATTTCTTAAACTATGAACTAAGATAGCTAACTGGATTTTACTTTCGTTTATTTGTCAGTTACACATGATAAAGTTACATGCAGAACAGTTAGGAATAGTATCAGTATCTAATTAACACAAAAAGCAACATTTTCAAAAATAAATAATTAAAAGGTCTGAAATTATAAATACAATTTACTAATTTTGTGACGTACGTGACTTTATAGACAAATAGTAACAAGGTTTTATGTTAAATCATTAAACATAATCCTATTAAATTGTGTTAATTTTGAAATGGATTAATTGTCTTTTTGAAAATTTTATTAATTATGAAATGTAAAAATTACTCAAATAATTTAATACTCTCCCCTCAAGGTGATTAATTAGCAATCACGCCTTTTCTAGTATACCTTTTAAGGTGATCTTTCGAAAATAACACATGGGCTGATAAGTTCCCGGTCTAATAAAGAAAACACAAATTTTTAACATAAATTATAACTTTATAACTTTATAACTTTAATAATAAACAAGAATAATTTAATAATAATAATAATAATAATAATAATAACTTAATAATAATAATTTAATCATAATACTTTAATGAATAATAATAATAATTTAATAATAAATAACATAATTTTATAACGAAAAAGCTCCAAACAGTGCTCAGAATCATCGACTCGTTGTTGTTTTTCATCAAAAGTCAACACGCGCGGCACCCACTTTGACAACAGCTTTTTCATAGAAAAATTTTCATTCAAAATAAAACCTATATGTTCCTTGGATATCTTCAGAGTCTGAGCTATCTTCTGCAACTTCACTTTACGATTCCCCAATACTATTTTGTGGTGTTTTTTTATGTTTTCCGGAGTAACCACTTTTTTTGCGTGGTGCATCACTGGTGTCCGTACGACCACGTTTAAATTCAGCAAACCAGTCAATAATGGTTGATTTACCTGGTGCAGCGTCCGGATAACGCTTATCAAGCCAAGCTTTTGTTTGAACGGTGTTTTTTCCCATCAAATAACAATTCTTGAAATTCTCGTTTATCCATTTTTTGTTTATCAACAAAGTCGTTCAACTACAACCACTCTAACGTTTTATCCACACGGCGAATCGTCATGACATTTTTTCTGCTACCTTTTAAAGGTTAGTATTTACCAAAATTAGCATCGGCTCGGCGATTGCAACGCCATCTGTGTGCCAGACTGGGAATTTATCAGCCGATGTGTTACGTTAGGAATATCTTCAATTTAAAGGTAAAAAATGTATTTTTATGATAAGAAACTTTAATTTTTAAAAATAGAAAATCGGAATCTTTTAAGCGTTGGTTTGGGAGCTTTGAACGAAGATAAAGCTTTTATTTTTCATTTCCTTATTAGTTATCGTTGAACAACTTTCTGAAAACAATTATAAATGGGCCAAAATGTAGTTAAACAAATTAAAACAACTTACACAAACTGCAGTTGAATTTTCTACAAGAAATAGATAATATTAAAAAATAACCACAAGTAACTAACAATATAACATATGTCTCTTTATAAACAATCATAAACAATATTTTAGTGTAAGTAGTAATAAGTATTCCTTTCAAACTGTGATACATTTGAGAGGGGTTAATATCGATGTAAAATGTTGGAAACTAAATTATAGTATTGAAAAAATTATTAATTATGAAATTTAAAAATTACTCAAATAATTTAATACGCTATCCTGAAGAAAATTAATAGGCTAATCATGCACCTTTTTTTACATATTTTTAAGGTGTTATTTAAAAAATACAGTTGGAAAATCTTTAATTTAAAGGTAAAAAAAATATACTTTTAATGTATGAATCTAACTTTGAAAACAAAATTTGTAGAAAAGTAACTATTCTAATCATAGGTTTTATATGCTATACATAAAAACAGCGAAATGTATTTATTCTTCATTTACTTGTTAGTTATGCTTGAACAGCGCAATTAAGAATGGGATCAGTAGTTAATTAGGAAGTTTGATACAACTTATACAAACATCTGCATTCTGTACGAGAAATATATGAAATGTCGGGAAATGTAACTACACATGACTTACACTATAATGCACGTCATTTTCTAAGCAGATAAAATCAAAGTTTTAATTTGCATCATTATAGGTAATCCTCTTATGTTAAGTTATTTTCAAAAGGGTTTAATATCAATGCAGAAAGTAGAGAAGCTAATTATCTTTTTGAAAATAGTTTTTAATTCTGAAATGTAAAGATTACTCAAATAATTTAATACCCTTCTCAAAGAACAGTAATAGGCAATCAAACGGTTTTTAATATAGTTTTTCTCGTGACCTAAGAATATATAGAAAAGTCTTTAAGTTATTATTGAAAAAATACAGAATTTTAAGGTGAGAAACTTTAAATTTGAAAACAGAAAATCTGTTATAAAAGAAATATTCTAAGCGCATGTTTGGTAAACTTTGAACAAAGAATGAGAACTGCATTTGTTCTTCATTTACTTGTTAGTTACCCTTGAACAAGTTTCCTGAAGGCACAATTACAAATAGGATCAGTATCTAATTAGGAAAATTAAAACAACTTATACAAACAGCTGCATGGGACAGAGTTAATTAGTTCTATTATTTAATTTTTTTTCAATCTTATTGATTTTAGATGTACTCGAAACTGGCGATACATCAAGTCATCTTCAAATTAATTTTTATTTCTTTTAAAGTAAATAAGAAAACAAAATGTAAAAAAATGAGTTGTTTTTTCTAATAATGAAGTGTATTTTTGTTTAATAACAGAGAAAAATATAATTAGTTAAAAAATATATTTAATTCTGTAATTCGTGATAACTTATAGTCCTGCATTATAAGGAGTATTTATAGAATATATTAAAATATTTATATTCAAGGGTAAGTAAGACAAAGAATATTTTTCTTTTATTATTATTATTTTTTTAATTACTACTGCTATCGCCCACAGTAGGTGCTGAAACTACGCTTTTCATACCTTTTCTTACCTTTTTCCTACTTTTTACTTATTACTTATTATTTAAATAAATATTTACCATTATTTCTCTCACTATTGCTATTACTACTCTTATTAATAATTTTATTATTATTACTATGAATAGGAATACCCTTTTTACTATTGCCGCAATATTTTCAAAAGTTCGTTGCCCCTTTTTAATTTAAAAAAAAAAAAAAAAAAAAAAAATTACAATAAATGCAGAAATTAAACCATGTTGTATGACACTCTACCGACACTATACATTTCCATGACTGGATTTCAGAATTCAGAGTTTTCAGGAAAACCCTATCTTCTTCTTCATCGTGGAAGATCAGTTATGTTACTTTTTAAACGACATGACAGATGCATAGATGATTTCTCATCTTTAGATGATTTTTTTCTACCCACCTAGTCTGACTTTGATCCCCTATTAAACTTAAAAGTTTTGTTTACCCTACCCCTACCCCTACCCCCCCCCCACCCCTTGTAAGGTTTCTTCATCAATTCAAAATTAGCACAAACGTTCTTCAGATCTGGAAAACTGAAGGCGTATTTACAAACATTTCAACTGAGAAATGACATGTTTCAACCAACGACTGAGCGATTGGAGACTTATAGCCAAAAATGTTGTTCTCTCGAATTAATCTTACATATTTTATTGATTACGTAAAGCATATTATTCATGTTAAAGGTGATCCAAAGGACAAAATGCGCAGCTTGAAGAGCAACAGGAAAGTTTCACAACCGGGGCAACTACACACTGGAGCTTGTGGGAGTTGAACCCACCGACACCCCGATGACAAAAGAGTGCATTAGCTCTTTTGGCCAAAAGGGCTAAATGATAATAAACAACTCCTAGAACCACACATAGAATAAAACGTTAATAGCTTATCCATCCGATCAATATTTACATGTATAAAAACAGTGATGATATATGTAATAACATTAACAATTAAATAAATTTATCACATATAACGTATTATGCTTACAATAAACAATAATATAATTAAATATAGCTATAAATAATTTTTCAAGCTATACTTATTTTTTCTGTACTTATTTTTTATTATTTTTTATTTTATTTTTGTTAAAAACTTACATAAAAATATTATACGTAGTTTATTTATGATTGAGGGTGAAATCACTTAATATCTTCAACAACTACTTTACACCTACAAAATAAATTTACATTCACTAATGTGGTGAAAATTCAATACTATAAAATAATCATAAAAAATAAAATTTATTCTACATATAATCTGTAGTAATATAAAGAGACTGTTACATGTAAAAATCAATATTTTAGAATGCTGCCGCTTACAAAAAAAAAAAAAGAAAAGAAAAAGAAAAGAAAAAGAAAAAAGAAAAAAACTTTTTAATTTTGTGCCATTGGGCTCAGTTTTATTTGTAAAAGTATACCCGAGGAGTAGCATTCTATAATTCTTCTAATTGAGCTCAATATTCTAAAATATTTCCTGCTTGATCAGTTTATCTTTTGAATATATAATAGATGTGTGCATTAGGGGGTACGTCTGGTGAATGTGCGGGCGAAAGAAAAATCAATGCTATCCCAAATTTCATAACAATCCATGCATACGTTCTCAAGACATCATGCGCGCAATGACTTACGGAGTAAAAAAAAAGACCTGTTTTAATTTCAACAATGCACAAATTTAGTAAAATATTAGTCAGTTTCTAATAGTAATATATTAAAAAGTACAATCTATTTAATTAATAATCAAAATTTTATGTTTATACATATAAAGGTTTTGAAAATACACTAATTCAAACTTTGATTGTTTTTCTCGATTTTCGTCGCGCTTAAAATGACATTATTTCCAAACTGTGTTAATAATAATAATATGTAATATGAAAAAATATTGAATTAATGTTAGGAATTTAAACGACCAAATTATGAGAAAATGTGGAAAAATATCTCTCATTATTACGTATAATATGTATATATTTCAAATAAATGTTAAAGTTTTATGATTTTAGGGAAAAGATATTTACGTGAAACTTTATGTCATAAGTATCCTTTCGCATAAAATTTCACTCGATATCTGCAAGTCTGTCACCGATAAAAGGCTCCAATTTACATATATTAGAAATATATTCTAAATATATTAGGAAATTTTGAAAATTTTCGTATACTTTCCTGGAAGGAGTTTAATAAAAGCTTAGAAAGTTAATGTTGGCTAAGAGGAGATATAAATTTTTAATAACGGTCAAATTTATTTATTTAAAATTTTATGCGAGTGGTGCATTTATCTGATGCATATAAATGTTTTGACATGGACTTTTAACATATTTGCCAGAAATAAATTATGTTCACATATTTCTTATTTCTGAAGTAATCAGAAATATATATTTAGATATTATACGAAAAATTACAAAACTATTTTTACTATCTATAAACTCTCAAATTAAGCTGCTAATATTCATAACATATTTTATGCTCTAGAATATTTTTTTCTCTTCTTTATGGACTGTTTATAGTAGACTGTTTAATTCGAATTTGAATGATTATAAGGGGTTATTCGGAAAACCGTCATGCCCTTTGAAATTTTAATTAAAAACAATGGTAAAAATTATTGTCTAATTCGTATTTCAAAATCACCGTTTCGGATAATTTCAAGTTTTGCGTCTGATAAATTTATTGCATGTAAAATTAATTAACATAAAAAATGAAACTTTATCTTTTTCTCTTCTTCAGTTGCCCAGAGCAAGTTATTGGGGGAGAAAAAGTTGGAGGTGGGGGGTTATAGCTTTTATTACCCCCTCTTCAATATGGGAATGTCCACATTTTTTTTTGCGCGCGTCTTTTTAACGTCTATGAAATCCATAATACACTCACAATAGTTTTGTGAGAATGCGTACATAAAAAATATTTATTCACTGAAGTGACATTGAGGATTTTGTTGAACGTATAAAACAAACTTAGATTATTATTAACGACCAAAACTAAAAGTAAAATTGAAAAGAATTGATTGAAATTATAAAATACAATTGCGAGCATATTCTGACGCAACATAGTTTTAACCAGTTAAAGTTAATTTATATTAATTGTATGTTCAACGTAAAATTAAATCTCTCTTGTCATTGACAGATTTTCGTTTAGTACCAAGGTGCGGCATGTTATGATTAATATGGTTTTGTTTTTCTTTTTAATTAGTTGTGACAATCAATTGTCAATTGTGGAAACTCTTCAGTTTGTTACTTTACATTATTGTAGCAAACATGTTCTCCTTGTTGAGATAGATTAAGTCCTGCTTGAAAATTACTTAAATATTATAAAGTGGCACTAAGTTGAAGTACAGTTTTCACATAAATTGAATTCGAAGTACATAAATTTCTCTATTAGATGGTCAAAAAATTGAAATTGTGCAATATTTAGAAATGATTTATGAGCAATATAAATGAAACACTTATAATAAAACCCAGATACCTTGGTATAGCGCTATACCAAGATATCTGGGTTCGATCCCTGGTCTGGACATATTTTCCACTGTGTTGGTTGTACGCTGTTTAGCAAAGTGAAAAGAAATTCTCATCCTTTGTAGTGTCATTTAAAGATTTGTGGCGTAGTTTATGTCCTCCTGAAAATTTAATTGGAAATTTAGATATATTATCCGATGCTGGGAACATATTCGTCTCATGTACGCCACTGAATAGTGTGCTCAAGTATGACATTCCATCTCGCGCTGCGAAGTTGCAGCCTTGCCAACGTATGTATAAGTGAAAAATGGCAGACTGTATGTCGTCCAGATGTCTTAAATGTTAAAGGACTTGTGCGCTATACCAAAGTATCTAGGTTCGATCCCCGGCCTGGACACATTTTTCACTCTGTTGATTGTACGCTGTTTAGCAAAGTAAAAAAGAAATTCACATCCTTTGTAGTGGCATCTTTATATTTTTATTAGTTTGTTATTATTGATTTTTAAAATGTTTCCTGACTTTTGGATGACAGGTCTACATGTAGTTTGTAATATAAACATTCATATTTTTCTCACATGTGAATGATAGTATTTTCAAACAGTACTCTTTGAGGTATATTTCTAATGCAATTGTTGCAGAAACCTGCCACAGAAAGTATTGTTTGGAAATATTGGTATTCAATAAACTAACTAGATTAAAAAAACTAACTAGAGACCTGATATTTTAATTTTTACACCGGAAAAGACGTGATTAACCCATTTGCATCCGAAGCATACTTTTCAGAAATTTATTTTTTATTCAGAAATTCTGAATAGTAACTTTTGCTTTATATAATGACAGAGGTTTCATGCTTGCATAAAGTAAAAATTCTTCTTTCGGAATTTCTGGCGAGGATCGGGAATTATTTCTCAATAAACAAAATTCTGAAATGGACACATATATGCGCTTTGGATGCAAATAGGTTAATTACTGACTCTTCAGTGGTCAACTACTAGTGGTTTAATCGGTAATTTATTGGTGAATCTCATTTATCAAATAACTCTGTAAATAATTTAAATTGTAGAAAAAAACCCAGAAAAATGTTTTCGGATAAAGAATCATCATACCTTAATTAATACTTAGGGAAGATTGCAGAAAAATATGTCAGTAATTACATTAGAAAAAAAAATCTATGAAAAATTTCCACTAAATTGTCAATTACTGGTGCATTCATTCATTCTGTGTTGTTCCGGACCATTTTTTATCCGAAGATTGCTGTGGTACGAAGTTCGAAAAATCTACATTCTATACATATAAACATGCAAAGTTTCTCATATTTTAAGTAGGGGAGACCGGAAAAGATGACTATGTTAGCAATTTTTGTTGTTTATTAAATTATTTTGAAGTAATAGTAAAATTAATATTACATGAAATGATAGAGTATACCTTTGTAGTATTAAATACATTACCATTTAATTTTTCAAATAAAAAAAATAAAGGATAATTTTATTTTTTCATAACAATAACAAATCGATGACTTTGGCCTTGGGGCAAGATGACAACACTGAAAAAGATTGAATATATTTTATCTTTTGAATATGTTACATGGTTTAACAAATGATAACTGCGTTTTTACATCTTACAAAGTATCAAACTAAGCATAATGCAGTGTAACGTAATGTTGAAGTGTTTAGTTGTGTAGCTAACAACAGTCGCAAATAAAAATGCCATTTTCATAATTGGAACATTCCTCATGCCACCACTCTTGGCATTTATAGCACTGGATCTATTCTTCTGTTGGTGGGTCACAATGCCGGAAGTTGGCCTTAAACGCGTTTTGAATTTTTTGGCAGGAAGGGGACCAGCGGGGGAGGGGGGAGGTCTTGACCCCGTCGAACGGTACTCTCCTCGTATCGATCGGACGCTTGGAAGTAGAGATACGAATCTCGATAGGGTTTTTCTTTCTGGAGGCTAGGGGGTGGGCTTAGCGGATGGCAAAAATGTCTTCCTCTGGTCGCCCCCTTTCGAAAGACACCTCCCCCGATCCCATGCACCCTATAGCCCCAGAGGAGATAGAAGCGCATGGTCGCGCGAACAAACACACAGACAAACAAGTGTTTACAGGATTTAAATAGAATGGACAACATAGTTAGTTTAATATATTCGGAAACACGGGGCCAGATGACGAGCTCGTCATCCTGCCCCGGACTGCCTGTTTAAAAATATTCGTTTTCATTGCCATGAAGGAAGGCGATTAATTGACTATTATTCATGGTAGTAAGTAGTATTTAAACTTAAGTTACTCAGAAATATTAAAGAGAAACGATATATCTTACCTGTATCTGTATCAGAGCTTATTTACACATGCATAAAAGTTATAACGTGGCAGCGGAAAACAATCAAAGCTTCACAACTGACACAAAAATGGCGATTTCAGCGTCTGTATAGTATTGTTTAACGAACGGCCGATAGGAGAACCAGTAGTGTCCGGTTGATGCTGCCACCTAGCGGAAAACGGAAAAATTAAGACATTCGTCATCTTGCCCCGTTCTCCCCTACCACTTTTCCGGAATATAAATATTAGCTGTTTTAAATTACAGGACTCTTTCATTACATAAAATAAATATTTCTATTTGGAAATAGTGATACTTAAAATAAGAGAAACTTACCTAGTATGAATGTCAGGTATCCTAAAGTTCAACATAATCGGCCAAGTGCATATTCTGTATCAAAGCATAAGAATAATCTTAAAAAATATATATGTTTGGAACATTTTACTTTCTTTTATATTATGACAGAGGACTATACAAACTGGTATAAATAAATATAATCTGTTAACCCTTTTTCATTGAACAACTCCAATTTGAAACATATTTACTCATATGTTAGAATACATCATTTTAAGCATATAAAAAAAAAATTTAAAAAAAAAATTAGAACATAAAAATAAAAATATATTAACAAAAAAGTTACTTTTTCCACGTCTGCAATAAAAAGAATATTACACACTTCTGATAAATATTCTCAATTTTCTAATACACAAATATAAAACATACAAACTTACCTTTATAAAAAATCTACTTTTGGCAGTCTCCAACCTTTTTATTTTACAAAATTTAGGAAGTTCAATTTAGAAATATCGATATGAAACTGCTCAAATGATAAATAAAACTTTGACATGAAAAATTAACTCAGTATCGCCACTTGTTGAGAAATCTATGAACAATTTATATTAACTGTTGCGTTGGAAGATAACTTCAATATGTAAAATCGTCTTTCAAAGCCTATTATATAAGTAACATACCTTTTGTGTATGTTGCACATATGTAGCATGGGGACACAACGGTTAAAGTAGTTTAAAAGATCAATTAAAATAATAGCTTTTAATTTTAAAAGAATTAAATCATATTTCTTAAAATTATGTATGTATGTATGTATGTATAAATTATGTAAGTACTTCAGGTATCAGTTTCTAAAAATAATAACTAAATCTATATAAAATTTAAAATTCAAATATGATTTGTTCAAAATCCCCATTTTAAAATGATAAGCAAATTAAAACGTGATGAGTAATTTTTGAAAATCTAAAACGTGACCGATTTTGTATTTAATTACTATACATGTCTTCTGAAATAATATAATCCTCAATGCAACGATAATGAGATAAAATGAATGACGGATTGTGATATTTTCTCTGCCTTAATCTGAGCCTTCACTAGTCGGTTTATTTGTGTACATAAAGAGAGGGCGTATTCCAATCAAACGGAAAAGCTGAGCTTGACATATGTCAGGGTTGGAGATACAATTATTTGCTCAGTTCTTTTGCTCGTGCTCGGATCTGTATTTTTTTTCCTTCAGACATACTCCAGAATTTTCGAGTAGGTGACGTGGTAAAGCATCGGAATGCAAGCTGAAATATTTTTTTCCATTTCTTTTCAGAGGAATTTTGCATATTCGCAACAATTCCTTGAATGTGATTAAAAGCAGATAATAAAGAATGTTCTCATTTCATTATATCAGTTCATTCACTTAGTTTCATTATAGTAAGAGTAAAAGAACAAAACTACATTAGCCAAAATGATACAGTTTTTTGTGTTTTTTTTTTTTCATAAAAATATAATTATCTGTCAATATTTTTAAACTAGTAAATTATATTTCATCTTACTAACAATTTAAACCACTACATTGTTAATTTTCTCAATGCAAGGTTCACATCAGTGTAACAATCTATTATTAGAAAATTATTTATATATCCATATTTCTCTATATGTCTATCAATCCACCTACACTGTACTACACTGTATATACAATGTATAACATAATTAATAGATCCACTGTTAGTGGGATATGGTTCAATGTAAACGTGACGAGAAAAATTTCAAAATGTAAATCCTAACCGATTTTGTATTTCATTATTATACATATCTTCTGAAGTTACATAATTCCCTCAACGCATCAATAACGAGATAAAATGAATGACAGATTGTGATATTTTCTTTGCCTTAATCTCAGCTTTCCCTAGTCGGTTTATTTGTGTACATAAAGAGAGGGCGTATTCCAATCAAATAGAAAAGCTGAGCTTGACGCATGTCAAGCTTTGAGATACAATTATTTACTCAGTTATGTTGCTGGTGCACGGAATCTAAAAAAAGAAAAAGTTCCAGACATGCTCCAGAATTTCTTAGTAGGTGAAGTGGAGGAGTTAGTGACGTTTCGGAATGTGAGATAAAGGAATTTTTCGCAATATGTTTCAGTGAGATTTTGAACATTCGTAATTGTATGAATGTAATTAAATGTAGATTAATAAAGAATCTCTGCTCATTTTATTTAAGCAGTTTATAAATTCAGTTTCATTATAGTAAGGCAGATTAAATGAAAAAATGTATTAGAAACAATAAAAGTTTTTCAGAAAATTTGGTCATTTCTATCACAAAATATAGTTACGTCCTAACATTTTTAACTATAAAATTCTATTTTTCTCATTAATAATTCAAACCATTAAAATTATTTATCTCAAGGAGGATTATTAGAAAACTAGTTACAGATACGTTTTTCTCTTTCTCAAACCGCCTATCAATGTATTTACATGATGGAACTATGAGCGCGTTCAGCAGACCTAACCAAAATGACCAATGTGACCAGTTACTTACCGGTAAGTAACTGGTCGGTACTTACCGTAAGTAGCCGGTAAGTACCAGCTATAACCGGTAAGTAACCGGTTTCTAACCGGTCGAAAGACCTACTGGACAAACTGGTATTATTTACTAGCAGCGCCATCTGTATTACATCATCGTAATATAGTTGCCAATTCATTTAAGATAAATTTTCATGTAACCGATCACGTGACCCACATAACTAAAATTTTTCTTCGGTTAGTTCGGTCCTTTACCAGTCACTTCGATTACTTCCGCTAAACGACGTTGGTTGCGTATCGGTTAGGAGCACTAAACGCCTTGGTAACTAACCGACCTTACCGGTTACGTACCGGTGACATTGCTGGACGCGCTCTATGAATAAAGAGCAGGAGACCGATAGTGTAGTGTCTACCCGGTTGCGATTGAAGTAACTAAAGATGTAGGTATAAAATGGTTGCTGTTTTTTTTACATCCGGTCAGGGAGTGATTAAAGCTAGGGTAAACTGCCACCACCAAAAACGAATGGGAATTTTTGTCCTATTTATGAGAGAAATTCTCCCTGAATAAGGGGTTTGAATAAGTCACTGATGGAGGTTTGCCCTGGCGGTAATCAAATTTACTGATATAGACAGGAGGATTGTTTATGTTTTTACAACATACCGGAACAGCAGAACCTCACTACTGCCGGGGCAAACATCCACCAGTAAAAATGAATATATATATTTTCCTTAATTCTAACAGAAAGTTAGAATGAATAAGTCGTTTAAATTAGGAGGAAATTTCTATTCAAATTTACAGGTGGGAATTTTCCCCAGCGGGGCGTTAATCAGACCTGAGGAACCGGTTACAATTGAAGCTTCACTATTTTGAGGATGCGTCGATTGCTCTTTATTTATAGTTCCATGATTTAGATACAGAGAATTTAATAATTAATAGTCCAAACTTTAAAGACGTAGTTCAACTAAAGCGGGGCTAAGGTTGGAGATACTATTATTCAGTTCGTCTGCTGGTGAAGGCTCTAAAAAAAGTTTCAGCCATCATGCGCTATAATTTCCTAGCTTACGAAGTGAGGAGTGTAGAGTGTAGGGTCAAAGAATTTTTCGGAATATTTTTCAAGGAAATGTTACATATTCGTAATCGTATCAATTTTATTAAAAGAAGATTAATAAATAATATCGGCATGTCTTAGAGGAATCATACTTTAAGATCAATGGATTGACAGTTTTCCAAATTAATTTTAAAAATTATCTACCACCATTAGTGATCACTAAATTAACGAATATACTGTTTTTTCTTTTTAGATTATAACTGAATCTATTGATTGTTTTATCATATGCGGGAAATACAACAGGGATCTGACTATACTGATTGCCGAATTAACAAATTTTAGAGTTTTTGATATTTTTGTACAGCGAAATGACTAGCTTCAATGACTTTTTATTTTTGTCAAGAGCAAAAAATGCAACGAGATTTGCTTTTAGTGATCACCGAATAAATGGCCTTGGTGATTTTTCGATACATATATAGGGACTTAGCCTGTTTATGGCTAAGTCGTGCATGTGAAACGTAACGCAAATCCAGTTTTAGGGATCATCGAATTAAAGGTTTTTATGTTTTTTTATTATATTTAAAGCCAAATCGACCATGTTATTTTCTGGTTCTGTATTCGTAAAAGGTACCGGAGTCACGGTTATAGCGACTGTCGATTCAACGATTTTCATGATTTAGAAAAATGCTATATAACGAGTTAGTCGGGTTACTCTCAGTAAATAGTTGCTTTCACAATAGCACTTGCCTGTGTAACTTTTCGTAAAAATTAAACTTTTGTTACAGTTTGTATTTTGCAAGATTTGTACTATATCCATATTCAGTTGTTGATATAAAAAAATAAGATAGATTTCTCAATAGTAAACGAGTATTTTACGAATGTGTTTCAAGAGTTTAAAACACTTTATACAATAAATTACTGTATTTTTATATTTTTCACATAGAATATTAAGATAAGGATTTGTTTTAAATATCGTTCTAAAAATACTTTACATATATAACGAGGTGCAAAATGATAAGAACGACACATAAACAATCAAACCAGATCGCATTTGCTAAGTGGATGCGCAAATCATTGCCTTAAAATTACATACACCAATTAATATTAAAACACTAGATTACAAAATATATTATATATATTTTTCAATGTATTTTAAAATATCTTGCTAAATTTAGAGCAAAATGATAAGAATATCATAAATATTTCAAAACGGCAGCTTGTCAATGTTGGATACATTTGCATATAATTTAAAAGAGTTTGTTATCGTATTCGTTCAGCTAGCAAAACTTTTTGACTATGGGGAGATGTAAATGTTTTCTCCAAAAGAAACCAAATTCTAAGTTATAATATCATCAGAACGTCACTCCAAATAATTTTTGATAAAATTAAATCAAAGACAGCTTTTTTTAATTACTTAGAGAATCTAATTACTTAGGTACTGCAAAATCTACTGGAAAGCTGAGAATTCTTTGAAAACGATACAAAAGTTTGATTGTTTGTACTGTCGTCAGAAAAAGAATGACAGCAAAGGAAATTGGAAGCCAGGTAAAGACGCTAGCGTGAGTATGGACTGTAAGAAGAGAAATAAAAAGATCGGAAATCGCCACGTCGGTGTCCGGGTTTAACATATGCTCAGAAAACACCAGATTTCAGCTTGCAGAGAAATATCTAAAGCAACAAAGGATTGATCTAAAATTATTTTCTGTGATGAAAAGAAGTTTAATTCTGATAGTCATGGTGGTATTCAAACATATTGGTGTGATATTCGAAAGCAAAGGAACGTATTTTACGTGCATCAACTGGAGGGAGGCTCCTTAATGGCTTGGACCGATATTTCATCAGATGATAAACTCAGAATTGCTTTTCTAGAAGGATGGAAAAATAGAAATACTTATATTCACATGTTAGAACGCCTTAAAAAACCGCTGGCCTTAACTGTATTTTCAACAAGAAAATGCTTCAATTCACTCTGTAACAGACACAATGAAGTAGTTTGAAGATAAGATTCCCACACTTGATTGGCTGGCGAGCAACCCGGACCGAAATCCTACAGCAAACGTTTGAGGTACTATAGTGCGCAATGTGTACAGAAAAAGTGTCAAATGGTCCGGAATAACTCGCAAGCAGAATTAAAATCTGCCATTTGTGAGACATGGCGTGTTTTGTCCCCTTGACAAAGTTCGAAACCTTGTAAACTCTATGCCACAACTCTGTATTGAAATTATTAAGAACAATGGAAAAACAATTGGCATGTAATATTTCTGTAATTCAGAAAAAATATTTCCGATTATCATTTTGCTCCTATTGCATATCAAGTGAATTTGCAATTTATTATATTGTAATAATACAATTATTTTATAATGTTTTCTATATGTTTTATTGCTTAATTAGTTTAAAAAAACAATTTGTATGGTTTACAT
This sequence comes from Maratus michaelseni, assembly GCA_963931845.1. NCBI lineage: Eukaryota > Metazoa > Arthropoda > Arachnida > Araneae > Salticidae > Maratus > Maratus michaelseni. Next base: position 281,394,984 of record OZ007594.1, on the reverse strand, counting down.
ATTAATTAATCTAATTATATTAATTATTTAGTCAATTAAATAATTTTTCCCATCATTTTGCAACCCTGTGTACTCAAGTTCAATTTTTTTTTTAATTTTAGAAGAACACACAATCACAAAAAAAATGGGCATCTCTAATAGCATTAAATAGTTCTCTTTGAAATAAATTCAACAAATATATTTAAATCTAATAAAAATTCTTTATTTTGTTTTTTTAAAAAAGTGTTTTTAAAATGTTTCGCATTAACTTTAGAGAAATTGTCAAAACTGCTTAGTATTCCTCAAGACAAATTTTCAGTCTCGTTTTGCTTGACACAGTTCATTTTGAAAAATGTTGACGCGCCACGTAAGTAACCGTCAAATATTATTTGTGTTTGCGTAACTTAGGAAGCCAAGGAATAATATTAAAATTTAAAATAAGACGAAAAAGCTCCCTTGCCATCACTTTAAATTATTATAGAAATGGATTGGATATTATTTCTTCAAGTAATACATGCATGTAAAAAAATGATATAAGAAGTTTATATTTTATGCAGTTACAACTACTTAAATTATGTTGAAAGTTTTTTATATGCATGTTCTCTGTAGATAATAATGTGCAATTTTTTGCGATTAAAAATGTTCATATTTATTTTCACAATTTATTTTATAATTTCCATTAAAATTCGAAATCATAGGTGGGCTATAGGTCTAACAAGGAAGGTCTCCATAAGCGCATACTCAGACATTTTTGAAAAAATTCCAGAATATTCTTCTGATGAGGATATATACGTTTATAAAAAAATTTGCTGCGGAACCTCGATATAACGCCCGTAAAAAAAATATGAAAATTTCGTGTTTTGGCGATTTATGGCTGGGTTGGCGACACGATGAAATTTAAAAAAAACATGCATTTACGATAAATTCTGTTTTAGGAAAAACGTTTTCTACTCTTTATACTGAACTAGTTAAAGTAAGTTTAACTTAAATAATTTCACTTTTATAACTACGGTTTTGCCATATATATATTTATATGTACATCTAAAAGAAAATTAACGATCGCATTCTACGGTTTAGAACAAAATTTGAATTGATTAAAATTGCTTTAAACTAAAAATTAATTCTGTGATTCTGAGCTTTGTCAATTTGTCATCGATATTGTAAGTGCCGGAGACAACTAGAGAAAAGTCTTGTTGCCGTAGAAACCACGACTCATTCAAAGTCGAAATGTATAATGAAAAAATGTGTAATCGGACATTTACTGTTAAAATACGCCTTCAAAACTGTATAAAATTAAATAACTTCAGCAATAGTTAATTTGTATATGTATTACATATACAAATAATACATATACAATTACATATACATTTATAGAAAAAATAACGAACTATTTAATCGTTGAAGTTTAAATTTGTAAAGTGCTACGCATTTAAACACTCATTTAACCAGAAATTTTCAAATACATTAAAATCGCTTGCATTTGGCAACGAAAAAGTTTTGCTCGCCAAATCGCGTCTTTTTGCGTCAAATACTCGAAAGTATTTTATTTTTTTACAGATTTTCTGCTGGGATTCCGCAGCTAAATTTGACTGATCACTTATTACGTACATGAGTAGCTTCATTAGCATTTTTTTCAAAATATTCTGAGTATGCGCTTTAAGGAGACCTTCCTTGTAAGACAACCAATGCAAGCATAAAGTAAGAGTTTCCATTTAATGTCAAATAAAGCGTATCTTCCTAGTAGCAGTTGTATAGTGAACAAATTTGAGGTTTGCATACTGGATTTTGTTTAATTTTTCTTTGCCACTCCATCTATTTGTCATACATTTAAATGGTTACAATAGTATTAAGATGTGTTGTTTAGAATTTGCAATTACTGAACAAAAATGATGGTTTGTGGTAACTGCAATGGCTTAATTGTATAAAAGAATGTTGCACATCAAACGTTATTAGATTTATACCCCATACAATGATTAAATAACATGTTTTTATCCATGTTTTTTTTAACTATACCATCTGCTGATGAGAGCTGATAATTAACTGCTCTCGAAACTACAGTCATGTTCTATAATCATCATATAAAGAAGAAAGAAGATTTACTTCAGTATATATTAGATATCCAGTAATTGTATTAATAAATATATCGTTAACAATTAGTGGAAATAATTACATTATGTTTTTGGATGAATGCTATACATTGTAATTAGATCGGGATGCGGCAGCACAGACAATCACCTCATCGAGTTCATGGCTGAAATTCCAGAATTAGTTAAAACTCGATTCGCATATTAAAACGCAATCGGTCTGCTCAGTCATATCTTGGTGAAAAACAACTTAAAACCCGATTTTAGCGGTTGACTCGTAGGTTTATCATTGTGTTTTCCTGCACTCAAAGGTATGAAAAATAGAGAACTGGAAGCAGGAACATTGTGTTTTCCTGCACCCAAAGGTATGAAAACATGGAAAACTGGGAGCAGGAACACACAATGGTAAACCTACGAGTCAACCGCTAAAATCGGGTTTTAAATTGTTTTCCACCGAGATATGAGTTGGCAGACCGATTGCGTTTTAATATGCAAATAGAGTTTTAACTAATTCTGGAATTTCAGCCGTGAACTCGATGAGGTGATTGTCTGTGCTGCCGCCTCCCGGTCTAAATCTAAACAGTAAAGAGTCACAATGGAACCTTTGATCAGCCTTCCGTAGAAATGGCAATACTTTTATTCAAGGAGCTTTGAAGATGTCACTGAAAAAAAGTATCAGACTACGAAGAGAAAAATTTTGGTGATCCGTGCGAGTAGTACAGGAAATATTTTTCTTCTTTTTAGTGTTACTCTGTGACGAAATTAATCATTAGCGGGGTTATCATAGTCGCATCATAAAATAGGGTATGTTTCTGGTTGCACAGACCGGCAGCTACAGGGTGGGGCAGGAAAAAACACCCTCGGGTTACAGAATATGAAAAGAGAAAAGAAGGTAAACATTGTAAGCGCAGTAACATGACATTACATGAAAAAAAAATGACACGTTTTAAAGAGATATCTCTTAAATCACGTGCATGTTTGCATGTCCTGAAGATCACTTAGTTATGGTTACAGAGCTAAGCGGTTGCTAAGCACACACTGTTAAAAATTTGCAGAAAGCTGTCCAGTTATTCGACCGTTTTTATAGAAAACGGTTATTTAACCGTAATTAAACTCTAAATTGATCATATTATTCCCCATATTATGGTCAGAATAGAGTTAAATTATGGTTATGTCACCGTTTTCTAAACAAATTGTTGAATGACTGGACAATTTGCTGCAAAGTTTTAACAGTGCAGGTTAAAAACCTCCATAGTCACTGGTTTTGTTAACCTGTGATTTTGATTTATGTGGAAGTTCAACGTGCAAGTGTACGTAAAAATTTTACGTAAAAACGCGCAACGTAAGAATAATATGTGGACGTGCATCTAAAGTATTCCTTCACTGGAATTGATGCAGGTGTACCAACTTGTTGAATCATGTACAGATGTGTTTCGATGCTAATGGATGCCATTGTAACATTTAATAAAAAAAGTTCAACTTGTTTTTACTAGCATGTCTTATGCAATAAAATCACACAAAAGGTATCATCGAGGAAGGAATATTGTTTTCTTTCAGAATACGAATGCCATTTTCAGTGCTGCCACTGCCGAATGACACTGAAAATAATAGCTTTAGTAGCCTTCAACGAAAAAGAAAATAGTAATTAAAATAGTAGTATTTTTATAAAAATAGTAGCCAAAATAGTCGTACACCTACTTAAAAAAAATAAAAATAAAAGGAAGAAAAAAATTATCCATAATAACTGAAATGACTTTATTAATGCCCACATCTTATTTCAGAGTTTATGTTTCTACTTAAATCACTCAATACAAAATATGGAGCTTTCTTCAAATCAGAAAGCAATTTATCCGGAAAATAAAGCGTCAGTTATGAAATAAAATAAGCTTAGTTCTTCCAGGATGCAAATTATGAGGTACTGGAAACATATGTGTAAAACTTGTTGCAGATCATCCCCGACACTATTTTCCATCAGGTCTTCCATTTCAAGAATTTCTTGGGGAAATAAGGTGGGAAGTGTAAAGTTTATCTTTGAAAGGCTGTGGATTGTTGAAATAGGGTTCGCCTATATATTAAAATTACATAAATTTTGTTTTTAAAAAGGGTAACCCTACTTTTGACACTTTATTTGGGAACGTTGCATCAAATCACCTAGGAGAAATATATAGCTTATGTATTTTTGTTAAATTCTCGTGGAGTTAGAAGAGATCAAAATTTGAGTTTGCTAATATGAAATCAGAGTGACAAACTCTAATTTAAATCACCTCAAATAAAACATTCGATGATTTTTTTTTTCAGTGAGATACAATGTAAGGACCGAAATATTATCTAGGCATATTTTTTTACTCAAAAACATATTTTTAATTATAAAATTATTAATAAATTTATTTTTAAAAATTACGATTTATCACCTACATAAAAAAAGAGCATCTTCAAAAATATGGATGTGTATGTCCACAGTTCATTTTAATCATTAATTTTAATAATTACTTTTAAACTATCTTAACAGAACTGATAGAAACACCTGGTCGTATTACAGCGTCAGAACATTTCCTTTCTATCTGGTCCGAGAATTATAGTTTCCCATGTTGGGTAACCTTTTATGATTAAAATCTATCATAACCAATTTTCCTTTTCAAAGGTTTGAGACATATTATACTCACCAAACTCTACGTATATGGCAGTATCTTCCAGAAGCAGGTTGTCGCCATTGTACGAAGGTGATACTTTCTCAAACATGACGAGTCTATTTTTTCCTCTTTGGTCAACTAAAAATGACAGAGTTTGAGAATGATATCATTATCTCACCTTCAGATATGATGGGTTAAGTACTTCCTAAATTTAATTACGAGAAGTAAATGAAGACATCGAGAACGTTCCGTTGGAGAGAAGTCCTGGAAAAGAGTAGCAGCTCATTCGAGGGGCTGATTTTATTTCCGGAGAAATTCTGGAAGAAGGTATTAGCTCAGTAGAGAGCAGGTACTGTTCTGGAGTTAGAACTCTGGCAGGTATACGCGATATAAAAAATCATACGAGGCTGATAAATGCTCTCGGGAACTTAAATCAACAAAAATACGAGAAACGTAGGGGAGGAAAACAACGAGAAATAAATTGTATTTGAATTTTGTGAGAATCTATGATGAACTTTATCTATCGCCAGGAAAACTGTATGCTTCTAATTCTGCGAGTTTCTCTTCTTACATTATCTCACTAAATAGAGAATTTATGATAAAACGCAAAGACTACAACTAACAAGGGGAAGCCAAACATGATGCGCACAGATTTTGATGATTTTATGGTATGTTGTAATAGTCATACCCCTAACTATTCAGGTCAAATATTTCCTTCAAATGGGCCTAATTTTTGAGAGTTTTGGAGTTCACGCTTGCTAAACGAGAGATAGCGGATTCGATCCCATCTTGATCTTTTCTTTCTTTATTATTTACTTTATATTTTTGGCATGTTACAAGTTTTAAGCAGAATTATGAATTCTGAAGCTTTGAACTTTTTGATATTTTCCTAATAAATTACTTTACATTTTACAATTTTTTATGAAAATTATATTTTTTCTGCAATTTTTAAACTGATATTTTTATTTAAAAAAAATACAAACTAATTTATGTCTAGATTTTTAAAATTTACTATTATTCACCTTTTTATATATTTAGCATAGTTCTAAAATAATACTTTTATTTATTATTTAAATTTTATGAAATTTTAAATGAAAATTTGTCACTTTATAAATATTTCACTTTCACAAATATTTTTCACGTCGAATCTTCCAAACGTATTTTTACCAAACGTAAATTTTTAATGTCACCTTATATACTACATTTTTTTGTAAAGTTTATAGATCATTTCGATTTTTTTTTCAATCTAACAAATAAAAATACTGTCGACGTTACAGTAAAATATTTAGTCAGCTGAAAAATACATTTAAAAAAAAAATAAAGTTAAATGCATTTTTCATAGAAAATGTAAATATATATATATATAATTTCGTAATTGAGGTAAATATATATAATATATATATAAACGGAAACAATAATAGTCAGTTTAAAAAAAAATGACATACCTAGACATAAATTAGTTAAAAATTTAGGACATTCGTCAACAGAAATACCAGTTTAAAAATTTCATTAAAAATTCATAAACGAATTTTTTCTTTAAATATAAAAATGTTCAAAGTTGCATAATTGATAACTGTGCTTAAAACTTGTAACGTGCAAAAAATACAATATTAATTAAAAAGGAAGAAAGTACGAGGTGGGATCGAACCCGCGATCTTCTGCGTAACAAACGCGAACTCTACCTCAGCGATACGCAGTCCACGTACTGAAGTTCAAACTAATGGGTATTTGAAACGTATGCTGCACTTTAACCCCACATTTCTCAAAAAGTAAGGCCCATTTGAAGGAAAACTTTGACCTGAATAGTTAGGGGTATAACCCCTACAACATACTTTAAAATAATCAAAATCTGAGTGCATCATGTTTGACAGCCCCCTTGTAAGAACTCTCTAATACCTTTAAGAACTTTCAATATCAGTCTACGCACTCACGAAATATTTTTTGTTATAATTTATTTATATAACCCAGATTGACTTTATTCTCAATAAAGTTATTTTTGGTCAGTACCCATCATTTTATGATGGATGAGTACTTGTTTATATTATTTTTCATGATATAAAGAAATTGTACTTTTCGATGGTCTAAAAAAAACCCCTATTCTTTTATCGTTCCACCACACACACACAAAAAAAAAATCGTAACTAGCAATTACAAAATTTACATGGAATTATTTTTTAATCTTAGTTTATTTTACATTTGAATTTTCTTTAGAAAAATCGTAACTAGTAACTATAAAATTTACATGGAATTATTTTTTTTTATCTTAGTTTGTTTTAAATTTGAATTTTCTTTAGAATTGTTATGGTGTAAGTTTTAAATATATCCTCTGAGATCTTGATTTAGTTTTTCAAATTTCATAGTTAAATCTCAAACATATTTTTTCTTTTACAACTCTATGATGACTTAAGAAAAAATTATACAAATTATAGATTTTTCGGAGTGCTTTCATTGAAGGAGCTGAAATAGGATGTTAAAAGTGGGTATTATCATTTGAAAAGTTAAAGTTGGTACAAAATTTAATATGTTCTGAAACAACATTATTTTGTGTCTAATAATACCCTGGTATTTTTTTTTTTTAATGTAAAACGATCTGCATGTATGTATTTCTTCCTTTTTTTAGACGGACTGTACAATTTCATTACACTTTTATTTTCCTCTTAAATAAGTTACATTTGCACATGTTGGTGAGTCAGATTTTTTGTGGCCTACTTGTAAAGGATGTGTCAGTATGTAAATATTCCACCAACTCTTTTTTAATAGTTTCAATCTAGTATAACTGAAGAGAGGGATCAAAGAAGGTTACAAATAGATAGTTTGAACTTAGAAGAGAAATGCTGCAATCCATCCGTTATAAATGAAATTAATAGGAGTAAAGTATTTGTAATTATTTTTCTTCTATCGTGGTTTTCTGCGTTATTATAGTATATTCTTTATAATTTAATACACAATAACACAGAACTCTACATAAAATCTTGGACGGAAGAAGTTATTTTAAAACAGCATTGATTATCTTACAAATACCGAGAGGAAAATATAATAAATGCAATAAAATGATTTCGATTAATTACTAATTTTACAACAGTCATTTAATACTCGTCGTTTCTATATTATAAATATGATGCTTTTTACAATTTTCATGCAGAAACTTTATTATATATTTTTTATATAATACCTAATTTTTAAAGATTTTATTACATGAAGCTCCTAACAAATTCTTAATTTTGAACAATGGTGAATGCAACATATAGCTGACAGTTTATTAAAGTATTTTTTAAGTTTTATCATACTTTCACAAACACTGTTATAGTGTTTATGCCTGATATTGTGGTCAGTATACCAATGAATCTCAATGTTTTCATTCAAATGTATCAACCGAAGTCTTTCTGTTTTTGATGAAATATCGAAGAACTGACAGAAAGTTGAATGTCTCTAAACTGAGCAAAGGGCTGTATAGTTTAAGCTAAAATAGCTAACATATATAAATATGAATTTGCGTATAATTTGTAAAAAAAATATTTCATCTTTAGAATTCCTCAGGTTATTACATAACGATAAACTAAAAATAATAATTCAATAAACATTATGATATTTCACAAATATGCACTATATTTTCTAAGTATTTTTACACAAAGAAACATATGAAAGAGCGAAATCCATGTGTGAATGTTTTATTCATTTTTTGTTACGAAATTTTTAATATACAAAGCTCATAACAAATGCTTAATCCTCAACAATACCGAATTGCAACATATCAATAAATAGCTGTCAGGTTACTAAGGTATTTTTTATGTCCCATTATCCTTTCGCAAAAGAGGTTGTAGTATTTGTGTCTGACATAGTGATCAGCTACCAATCAAGCCCAAAAGTTTTCGTTGACATGTGTCACCCGAAGAATACAATTGTTTGTTTTCTTTCTTTGCTGTTAAAGTCGAAAAGTTGACAGAAAGTTGAATGTTGCTAAAATGAACAAATTCTTTTGTAGGTTTAGCGAAAATCGATGGAATACATATCTATATACTAATTTATATTTTTTTGTGCAAATATTTCATTTATTAATGCAATATATAATTAACTTTTTTTTAATTTTATGTAATGATATATTGATAATTGTTTATTATACTCGTAATAAAAATAGATAAACAATTCTATAGTTTTAAAAATATCTAATTAAATTGAAATAAAACATGTTGGATAATTTTAAATGAAGAAGGTTATAAAGAATAATAAAAATCATTTATCTTTTTTTCAAGAAGTTTTCTATTCCACGTTTTGAATCACATAAAATATGGCACTGATCAATAAATTCCTTAAAAAATATTTCTGTGCAATTCTATTAATTTGCAGCGGAAATATTTCATTTATGAATGCAACATATTAATTTTTTAACAATCTATATTATAAAGGACAAACGTGTCCGTGCGTAACGCTGACGTCATTTTGCAAATGGCAACACTTGACGATGAAATTTCGGTTTTGCGATTTTTGGTACTGCAATTGTTTAAATTTCTAATCATTGCACATTTTAAATTTTTACACCATTATATATAAAAAAAAAATCTACGTTCAAATGCAATTTGATTGAAAACTCTATTTTAATTGACTGATTTATTATCGCTTTTAAAATAAATTTCAAGCTTGAATTTTTTTTAGAAATCTATCTCCATCGCTTGCAGACGATTACAAAATCTTAATCCGTTTGCATTTTAAACAATATAAAAAGTCCAGCTTTTGTTTTCAGCTAATATTCAATAACGAAATAAAAACTTCTGCATGCAATAAATAAAATAGTATAAATAAAACAGAAATTTAACACACATGTAATTGAAATAAGCGATTAAAACCACAGAAATAATCAGAATATAATAAAAATTCTATAGATAACGAAATTTTTAGAGAGTTTTTCGGCTATTGACTTCAGGCACGAGACCATTACGAAATTGCCGCTTTTAGTAAATTTCAAAATTTTATTTGATTATATAATTGACATATTTCGTATAAAAATGCTGTTAGGTGTTATTAGGGGTAAATCTAAAAAAAATATGAAATGTCAAAAATCTATTATAGTTTTCAATACAAAAAAGGGTTTCCACATATTTTCTCTATCCCGGGAAGCCAGGGTTAGATGCCCTAGTTTATATAGTGATATGATGATAAAAGTTTATTGTAATCGTAAACGAAAGAGATAAACTATTCTAGGATTTTTAAAATATCTAAAGAAATTGAAATAAAACATCTTGGATATTTTTTAATTAGGAAGGTTAGAAAGAAGTGAAACATTCATTTGTCATCATTTCAAGAACTTATCTATTCCATGTTTGGAATTACATAGATCATAGTACTGATCGATAAGTTCTTAAAAAATATATTTCTGTATAATTTTATTAATTTTTTGCGCAAATATTTTATTTATGAGTGCAATATATTAATATATTTTAAAACTAATTATATAAGGATATAACGATATAATGATAATTGTTTTTTTATACTCATAATAAAAGAATAATAAACATTTTTAGGGATTTTAAAATACCTAGGTAATAAAATTGAAATAAAACATGGTGGGTAATTTTAAATGAATAATAAACATTTATATGGATTTGAAAATATCTAATAAAATTGAAATAAAAACATATAAGGTAATTTTAAATGATGAAGGTTATAAAGAAGTGAAACATTCATTTGTCACTATTTCAAGAAGTTTTCTATTCCATATTTTGAGTCACATAGAGTATGGCACTGATCGATAAGTTCTTAAAAAAATATTTCTGTATAATTCTCTTAATTTGCAGCAAAAATATATGATTTATAAATGAAGCGTATTAATACTTTTTTTAAATTATTTATGTATTGATATAATGATAAATGTTTTTTACACTCGTAATAAAATTATATAAACTGTTTTAGGGATTTTAAAACATCAAATAAAATAGAAATAAAACATGTTGGATAAATTTAAATGAAGGATATTATAAACAAATGAGACTTCATTTGTTATTATTTCAAGAAGTTTTCTATTCCATATTTTGAGTCACATAGAGTATGGCACTGATCGATAAGTTCTTTAAAAAATATTTCTGTATAATTCTCTTAATTTGCAGCAAAAATATATCATTTATAAATGAAGCGTATTAATACTTTTTTTAAATTATTTATGTATTGATATAATGATAAATGTTTTTTACACTCGTAATAAAATTATATAAACTGTTTTAGGGATTTTAAAACATCTAATAAAATAGAAATAAAACATGTTGGATAAATTTAAATGAAGGATATTATAAACAATTGAGACTTCATTTGTTATTATTTCAAGAAGTTTTCTATTCCATATTTTGAGTCACATAGAGTATGGCACTGATCGATAAGTTCTTTAAAAAATATTTCTGTATAATTCTCTTAATTTGCAGCAAAAATATATCATTTATAAATGAAGCGTATTAATACTTTTTTAAAATTATTTATGTATTGATATAATGATAAATGTTTTTTACACTCGTAATAAAATTATATAAACTGTTTTAGGGATTTTAAAACGTCTAATAAAATAGAAATAAAACATGTTGGATAAATTTAAATGAAGGATATTATAAACAATTGAGACTTCATTTGTTATTATTTCAAGAAGTTTTCTATTCCATATTTTGAGTCACATAGAGTATGGCACTGATCGATAAGTTCTTTAAAAAATATTTCTGTATAATTCTCTTAATTTGCAGCAAAAATATATCATTTATAAATGAAGCGTATTAATACTTTTTTTAAATTATTTATGTATTGATATAATGATAAATGTTTTTTACACTCGTAATAAAATTATATAAACTGTTTTAGGGATTTTAAAACGTCTAATAAAATAGAAATAAAACATGTTGGATAAATTTAAATGAAGGATATTATAAACAATTGAGACTTCATTTGTTAATATTTCAAAAAGTTTTCTATTCCATATTTTGAGTCACATATAATATGAGACTGATCGCTAAGTTCTTAAAAAATATATATTTCTGTATAATTCTATTAATTTGTCGAACGAATACATGTTAATATATTTTTTTAAATTGTTCACATAATTATATAATGATAATCGGTGTTTATACTCATAATAAAAAGGGATGCACAATTCTAGTGTTGTTAAAATATATAATAAAATTGAAATAAAAAATTTGGGGTCAGTTTAAAAGAGGAAGGTTATAAAGAAGTGAGACATAAATTTGTAATTATTTCAATAAGTTTTCTATTGCAGATTTTGAATTGCATTGAGTATGACACTGACCGATAATTTCTATAAAAAAATATATACAGGGTCATTCATAATTCCCTCCGGGGTTTCGAAACGTTATAGTAAAAAAACGAAGACGAATATGAAAAAAAGAAACATATGAAATTATTCCGAAACTATTCAAGTTTTACTTACATACATTACAGGTGTTCTATGTGTGAACCCTTGGTCACACGGCATACATCCATGCGATAGTCCAGTTCCTGCCATACTCCGTTTCTTTAAATCTGAATCAGTGGTGTCAGTTCAACGGGCCTTTCGTAATAAATATCGAAAACAGGGACCAACTGACAAAATAATTCATGTGTGGCACCGGAAATTTAAAGAAACGGAGTATGGCAGGAACTGGACTATCGCATGGATGTATGCCGTGTGACCAAGGGTTCACACATAGAACACCTGTAATGTATGTAAGTAAAACTTGAATAGTTTCGGAATAATTTCATATGTTTCTTTTTTTCATATTCGTCTTCGTTTTTTTACTATAACGTTTCGAAACCCCGGAGGGAATTATGAATGACCCTGTATTTCTGTTAAGAAAAAAATAGATTTTTTAAAAATATTTATTTAGTATTGCTTTTACAGTTACTATTCTTACAGTGTTAGTATTGTCACAATTTTTTTCTTATTTATAAAGGAATATTTGTCAAGAAATTAAGAATAAAAAAAAATACTTGTTTTCAGTCATTTCTTCTCATAATAAAATGCATATTAAATTAAGCTTGCTTTGACAACGTAAGGCAATGCTATCATCTAATTTAAATAACCCGATATTGAAAAAATAAAATATTACGGAAACAAAAAATAGCTTGTCGTAATACAATTCAACATAAATTTTATTTTTCTTCAACACTAAGTGGAGAAATACTTTAAAATTACTATCTACTGAACAGTTGTGAACATATTTTAATTTTATTAATTTTAAGTAATGCTAAAACATTATAATATGCAAGTACCGTTTTAAAAATTCACCGTTACATATTGAAATCAATGCAAACCGAATAAATATTTTTATCAATGTATTCTATTTTAAATGTCACATGCTTTGATTCATGCCCTTGCTTTTTTACAATAATGCAACTGCATTCTTTTCTATTAATAAAACGATGATACACGTATATTTTGGCAGAATACCACATTATATGTCTAGACGTTCTTTAACCAATGTATCGTGAATCTTATGAATAAGTAATGCATCAGGTGATATGTATTAATCCTCCTATTACCAGGTTTTAATTTTTGATAAGCATTCTTAGTTTTATATGATTTGAACTAGAAATTTTGTTCTATTTAATGTAGCTTCTTTCTACGTAGTACTTATTTGATTTAAGTTTTTTTTTTCTATTTCGAAACATGAAAAAGAAAACAAAATAAATGCGGGAGGACGGTGTATACTTTAATGGTACTAGCAAGGTTAACTTGCAAAAAATAAATAAATAAATAAATGAGACACATACTTGAAATGGAAAATTTAAACTTTTTTTTTTTTTTTGTATTTAATAGATTTTGGATCTATGAAGATGAGGAGCACGCTGTATAAAAGAACGCAAGGTGGTGTATTTATAGAATCTATCTAGGCAAAACTCAATTTCTCAGTGTTGAAGCTACGATAGTATTTTATTTTCAACTGATTTAGCACACTATTTAGGGCAATGTATGTGAAATGGTTTTGATATACAACTGCATGCGTTCTCAATGTAATTTTTTCAAAATTGTTTTTTTAAATGACATTAAAAATTTTGACGTATTTAAATAGGGATTTTTCTAATCGTACTCGTGACAATCCTCTTATAATTTCCACCAAAGTTTTATTTCTCTTTTTAATATTCACGTGAAAATACCTTTTTCAAATGAGATGACAAAATTACTGTTTGCGCTGTTTTAAAATTAGCAACAATAGTAAAAAACACTTTTTTGAAATATTAAATAAATCTCTCGTCTGAATATATTTATTAATTGAAACTGTTTGGTAATATTATTATTTGGGCATTTTAAATATGACGTAATTTTCCCCATTTAATGCTTTGACACGCAATAATTTATTTATTATTTTAAAGTTTTCTATGTCTATTTAATATTCACGTGCAAATATATTTTTTAATTGAAAGAAAATATTATTGTTTGCGCTGTTTTAAAATTTGGCAACAATTGGTAAAAAAAGGATATTTTCGAAATATGAAATAAATGTATATTGAAAAAATGAAATTTTAAATAACAAATTAAAAAAACCCTTCAAAACATTAGTCAAATAAAAAAAAATGATTGCACAGTGAACACCGCAGGCTCGTCAAGTATGTGCCTGCAAAAGATGGTTAAGTTTCTATGCATAGTTTTTGACCCTATAAAACTTTTTTAACGGAACTAGTTTGACAAAATTCAACATTAAGTAACGCTTAAAATAATTCTTAGATTTATAAACTGCCTCTGATTCAGCGTGTTTATCGAACATTTATCTATAAAACTACCAATTTTAATCGTTTTCTTAGTATAAGCCGACAAAGACCTCCGGTTACAGAAAACGGCAACGGCCGCGGTGGGTACTTATTTTAGAATAGAGAGATATGGAAAATAAAAAATATATATATTAGAATTATTATGTGATACTTTCATTTTTCAGAGGTATTTTCAGAGGAGATTTTTTTTTACTCTAAGATAAATGTAACGTTTCCGTATTTAAGACAGCAATGTGGAATCATATAAAATGATAGTACAAACTAAAGGAATGTTTCTAATAAATGTTATTTTTACTTAGAAAAAAATCTGAAGTATTACATGATAAAGTTTTTATGTATTGTCAAATATGGTAAGTTATGGTATTTGGAGGAGAGGTTTAATATCTATAAGACTGTTGGGGACAATTTTCGAAACCGAAGTACAGTAGAACTCCAATTATCCGAATCAATTGGGACCGGACCCCATTCGGATAATCAAAAATTCGGATAATTGGATTTTTTCCGAAGAAAGGGTCTATTTTAATTAATTACTGTGTGTATGTTGAAAATGGGTTAAAAAAACTATTTTTAAAGAAAAATATTTTTTAATTAATTAAATGAAAAGGCAACACTTTTACAAGTTAAGCGTACTTACAAGTGCTGTACAGTCTTACGTATCTTGTAGTCTACGTATCGTATTTTAAATGAAAGTCATATTGCTTGCTGAACATCGCGACCAAAGTAAGCTGTTTGACAGTCGCACACCCGCTTGACAGTGAGAAGTTGCATGTGGTCACACTCAGGCTGACGCTCCATCCCCTTCAACGCCGTTTCAAGACCGGCAAATGCTTCACTAGCTGATGGTCCCGTGTCTGCTTCAACTTCGACATTAAGGTCATCTTCTTCCTTGACACTTTCTTCTCTCATACTTTCAATAAGATCATCGTCATTCAGAATTTGAAACCCAGGGTCTGAAACCCAGGTGGGCTGGGCCGGTCACCTGGCGACGGACGACAGCCAATAATCAAACTGCACTATGAGACGGTGACTCATCATCCCAATAATGTTCGCGCTGCGCCTACACTAGATTCGCGGAGGGAAGGAAAATATAGCGCGCGTAGACAGAATCATTATTTTGCGAATCGCAGTCCGTTTCCGTCTTATTTTTTTTCTGAAATTCTGAAAGCGATTCGCATAATCAGCGATTCGGACAGTCGGAGTTCGGATAATTGATGTTCTACTGTAATATATTTTTTAAAGCAATGTAAATTACTTTTTATATATTCAACCAGTTGTTTCTGAACTGCTTTATATATATATTGTATTTATAGGTATCACATATCTTTAAGTATGATGAAAGAAAGTCACAAAATTTGAATAAAATCGAACCCGCATGATCACGGTTTTGATCTTAAAGTGTTATACTGATTTTTTTATAAGTAGCTAAATGAATGAGATTAAACTTTTTCTAACTTTAAGTTAGTACATATTTAAAATATAATTAAATCGTTACTTTTTGTGCATTCTTCAAATTTTGAGATATCTCGGTACATTTTGTAATTCATTTTTCTATATTCAGGGGTTAAAAGCAGTCATATATTTCAAAAAATCTTTTTTTTTCTTTTTTTAAAAATTATAATATTTTTAAAATATTCTGTCAAACTTTCAAGTTGATCCAATTAATAATTTTAGAGATATCCTATAATTACCATAGGACACTCTTACTAATGATGGCAACTGTTATTATCTGGTTTACACCTGCATATTGAGGAATACATCAAAATGTACTGTTATCTATTGTACTAGTATGTATTTTACTATAACTATGAACATAAGGTTGAAGGACCTTAATCATAATAATGTAAAAATTTAAATACATTTTTCTCAAAACTACGTTTTCAAAGACGGTATGAGCACTATATTTTAAAACCACTCAACGGATTTAAATTATATTTATACAATATATTCTAGGCACCTAAACTAGTGCTTAATCAAGTTATTTTTTTAGAAATACTTTTTTTATAAACAATAAGCAAGTGCTTTTTTTTCCCTTAAAATTCATAATTAAACGTTCTTTAATAAAAAAAAGCTTCTATTAAGCACTAGTTAAAATATTAAACTAACATTTTTTTTATTGTGTGGATTTTAGATCAACCACTAAGAATTACCGATAGCCATGGCAAGGCACTCACTGTTTGTAATAGAGCGATCAACAATCAAACAGATAACTTGGTCCAGAATTAATATTTTCATTTGAAATTTTCATTTTAAAATATAGTGTAAAAACTTGGTATTATATGTGAAATAATAAACATTATACAACAGTTATACAAGAAAAAGAAACTTTTTAAAAAATTCTATATTTTGACGCTTTTGACTATCCCTAACCCCTTTAGTGAGTGGATATCACATGATAGACAAATATAACTTTCTCTAATCCGAATTTTAAATCACATTTTCTTATGTTTCTCTTGCTAAATTATTTACAATAGAACATTAAATGCACTCTCGATTTCTGGTAATTTGTATCTTTACATCATTTTTGTTGCTTTGTACCTATCATTCGAAATAATGACTAATTATCTTATGGTCTATTGATTACCATCCAGAACTTTTATATCACAAGTTCAATTAACTCCTCCTTCTATTGCTCCACAAATGTGTCTAAAATAGCGGAAGGTTATCAATAAAATTTGTTATTCTTAGTAGCGGAAGATCATCAATAAAATTTGTTATTATTCAGGTTTCCAACACGTTAACTGTCAAGAAAGGTACTCTAGCTATTCCCAAAAGAAAATTCCATCTTTTATAGTCTTGCATCATGCGGAGATAATTTGTTATTTTATCATAAATTAATTTATCTGGTAATTCGAATCTTTACATTATTTATGTTGCTTTGCACCTATCATTTGAAATAATGACTAATTATCTTATGGTCTATTGATTATCATCCAGGACTTTTATATCACAAGTTCAATTAATTCCTCCTTCTATTACTCCACAAATGTGTCTAAAATAACTGAAGGTCATCAATAAAATTTGTTATTCTTAATAGCGGAAGGTCATCAATGAAATTTGTTATTCTTCAAGTTTCCAACACGTTAACTGTCAAGAAAGATACTCTAGCTATTCCCAAAGAAACATTCCATCTTTTATAGTCTTACATCCTGGAGATAATTTTGTTGTTTTATTATAAAATAATTTTTTAATTTAAATTATTACTTACAGTGATCAAGTTTATATAACACATTTCATGAATCATGCTTCTTCATAATAAGTTATCTGGGTTCAAATAAGATAAAAGATACTTTCTTGTTAGAATATAGTGTAAAACTTGGTATTATATGTAAAATAATAAACATTAGTTACAAAAACATTTTTTAAATGCATATATTTTCACTTCTT
Source organism: Maratus michaelseni (assembly GCA_963931845.1). Lineage (NCBI taxonomy): Eukaryota > Metazoa > Arthropoda > Arachnida > Araneae > Salticidae > Maratus > Maratus michaelseni. The sequence goes on along the minus strand of OZ007594.1, from coordinate 281,377,175 downwards.
TGATTTCTCCTAACCCCTTCAATGAGTGGAGATCACATGAGAGACAAATATAACTTTCTCTTATCCGAAGTTTAAATCACATTTTCTTATCTTTATCTTTCTCAGTTATTTGCAACAGCCTGTGTAAAAAAGGGAAATTAAATGCACTCGATTTCTGTTAATTTGAATTTTTACGTCATTTTTGTTGCTTGCTTCGCACCTATTATTCCATTTAATTACTAATTATCTTATGGTCTATTCATTATCTTCCAGAACTTTTACATCAGAAGTTCAATTAACTATTCCTTCTATTACTCTAGAAATGTGTCTGAAATAGCGGAAGGTCATCAATGAAATTTGTTATTCTTCAGGTTTCCAACGAGTTAACTGTCCAGACAGATACTCTAGATATTCCCAAAGGGACAATAAACAGATTTCTGCGAGAGAAACGATGTCTCCAGGGAAATGAAAGTATTGTGTGAATAAATTGCAATTTTAGGTATCACTTAATGATACACTTTCCAAAAGTAGAATTCCCAGCCATTACAATCAAAAGTAATTTTTATTTAATAAATAAATTACTAACTTTCTGTAAGTAATTTATTTTCTCAATGAAAAGCTTCTTATGTATTATTTGACATATTGTCGACCAGTGTGAATGCGCTATAAGTTTTATAGCATCGCATCATAGAGATAATTTTGATGTTTTATTATAAATTAATTGTTTAATTTAAATTTTCACTTACAGTGATCAAGGTTACGTAACACATTTGATGATTCATTCTTCCTCATATTAAGTGATATACGTTCAAATGAGATAAAGAATATACTCTTATCATAAATTTAAACTACAAATATTTACATGTCCTTACTAATTATTTGCCGTAATATATATATATATATATATATATATATATATATATATATATATATATATATAACTATTTCATTTTTTGCTAATTTAAATCGTCAATATTCTTTTGTTTTGCTCGCCACGACTTTATAATGTGAAATTGCAACAATTCACTTATAGTTATAGTCGTTTCTAGTCTTATAGCATTAACTTTGGAAAGTTTTACATCAGAAGTTTAATATCCGAAAAAATACTCTAAAATAGAGAAAAGGCTATCAAGAAAATTTGTTATTCTTCAGGTTCTAACAAGTCAACTGTCTAGACAGATTCTTAATGTATTCTCAAAAGAACAATAAAAAGATTTCTTTGAGAGGAACTATATTTCCAAGTGTATGATAGTATAGTGGGAATAAATTGTTTTTTTATTAAGTATCACTTAAACCTTTCACGACGAGTGTCAAGTACACTTCTTTTAATCTATGTATACAACTCGTTTCATATCCTAAATGTTGGCTTATTTATTCGTTTAAATGTGCGAAATTTTTTATATTACATATTAATGTTTAAATTCAAGGATTTTGTGTACCTTATACAGTACGTATACGTGCCGCTTGTCGCAAACGTGTTAATGATACACTTTTCCAAAGTAGAATTCTCTGCTGTAATAATTGAAAATTATTTTTATTTAATAAATAAATAATTAATTAATATCATTTTTTTATTTTTAAAGAAAAAACAACTTACTATTCAAATTCTTCGTTATGCATTCAGTCTTCTTTAACATGCTCAACTTTCGGTGTTATTGAATTTTAGTAGATGATTTACGTTAGTATTATAATTCCAAATCCTACTGTTATTATTTCACATTTTTCCCACAAACAACCTACATATATAGTATTTATGATTTAGCATTATATGATTTTTTTTTTGCAATACTACAGATTTTGGTTAATTGGTACATATCGGTTCTAGCATGATTTGAAAAAATCATTTTCGAAAATTAAATAGTATTCCAAGTGACCTAAATCTACTGTATATTAAACAAAATTGTACTCGAAAGAAAAATAATAATTTATATTATTTAAAGTTTCTTTATTTTAAATTACTAATACATCAGTGTAATATTATTCAAATTTAGAAAAAAAATGCTCTGATTACCGAACATGCTCCCTGTTAATATTTTATTGAGGTATTCAAGATTTATTCTAATTTCCACTATTTAGGTGTACTACAAAGAAAAAGGTTACCCATTTCTATTTATCACTTTAAATGAATTATTAACAGAAATTTATATTATTTACCTGCCTATTGAAAATTGATTATAACTTTTAAAATGCTTCATCACTTTTCATGATAAAGAAAGTCCTTTGTTCCATAGAAAGATAGAAATGTTAGACATTGCACATTTTCTAGATACGGACCACCATTATCTGCTAGTTTTCGTAAATGGCTTGGGATGTTTGGGACAAATAGTCCTGTGGGACGTTTACAAGAACTTGGTGAATTCGCTTCTCCAATTTATCTGAGATTTTGGTTTTGCGCGATAAAATTCTTCTTTTGTCAACACCCGCTGGACAAAGAAGCAGGAGATTAAATCACGACTGTTTGCTGGCCACTCAAGAGGGTCAGGACATCCCAAACAGTGTCCTTGAAAAAGGGTACCGTGGAAAGCATGAGCAGGACATACGAAATTAGGTGTCTTCCCTTCTTCCATAAATATAATAAGTTCTACCACTGTAAGGAATAATATGTTTTTGTTTTCTGAATACTGATTAAGGATAAAAAAAAACCTTACAGACAATTTTCAATTACGAATTAATTCCCGAAAACCCCGTAGATTTTCTTAGGTGAAATTTAGATTCATTATACATTTATTAAATTTATTATGATTTGCATGTATTTTTAATTAATTTGTATAAAGAGCTTTTCCTTCTAAATCTGAAATATAACGAAATGACAAATTTTTATATCGCATAATGCCATGACGCATTTTGATTAGCTTTACCAATATCTTAATTTTGTTTATTACAATTCTGTGCACTGCCTGACAAATGCTAAGGAACAACGAATTTGTGTAAATTGCGTTTTAATAAGCGCAAACACAGAAAAAAACAACGGTTGAGGGCGTTGTACAGCAAGGTTTCTTCTCTGTATGACAGGCAGTGCATCCACGTGGTTTCATTCTTTTAAAATGCAAGTAGTTGAGGGGGAGTTACACTGTGGCTTTCTGAAGATAGAGCTGTAAATTTTGTTTTTGGACAAGAGATATTGACTGTTAAATGCCTGTAAAACACCACTTGATTGCCTACGATCATGGTTGAACAGTTGGATATCTTAAGGTAGCGCAAAGTGTTACTCAAGTTATAAAAGCAAGATACGTGTCGAAGTGTGTAATCTTGAGGTTTAAAAAGATATCTGCGTGTGAAAGTGCTACGAGAAGGCATTCTGAAACTCGCAATAGGAACATCACACCTTAATAGCATCGATATGCTTACCTAGTGTTAAAGAGAAACATAAATGATACTCCAGGTCAGATAACCTCAGACCTTACTAACGCTACCGGTATGGTTACATGCGAGAACCCTTTTACGGTGAACAAATATTGTTGGCTTAGATGAACAGAAGCTTGTTACATGCATTTCACTCTGAGCACATCATTATAGGGAAAGTTTACTTCAGTGTAAGGGGCATATTCATTGAAGTCAGAAACCGTGGTCCAGAATCATGTTCTCTAATGAATCCCGTTACACCATAAGTAATGATTCTGTGCACCAGCTATAATATGGAAAGGGAGAAGAATTCATTTACATCACCAGAATGTCCATGAAAGGTATAAGTATGTCCAAAGAGTCGTTGTGTGAGCGGGTATCAGGCACAATGACAGAATTTTGCTTCACATATTTAAAAAATTACAGTGACATCCCAGAGGTATTTCACAGGCGTTTTCTAAAGTTTCATCTGTCTTTCCAGTGGTGCAGTTAGTCCAGAATTTTTGTTCATGAATAACAGTGCCCGCCCACGTAAGACAGCTGAACTATCCCTCACGCTAGCAGAGACGATATTGAGCGTATGACATGCGTTGCTTATTCTCTGGACATAAATATTTTAGAGTACGTCTGGGATGCACTTGGTAGACGTATTGCTCAAAGACAGAATACTCTTCGGATATTGCAGGAACTGTTCCTGTTTTGGACAGAGCAAGCATTTTTCGTAAATGTTGAAAAATGCTCAAGCAGCATATTTTATCCGTTTGCGCATCTTTCTTTTCCATGTAATAATATCTGTACAGTTTTGCATAGTAAAGATACATAAGGACCTCTATTAAATAGGAACTAAGTTAATTTTTTTAAAACGATGGTTATCATTAGTTATGACGAAAAATGTCTCTGTTCCAAAGCAATGTAATAGAGTTGTATTGTATATATGGACAATATATATATATATGTAAGATTGTATATATATATATAATTATATAAGTATGTATGTATATTCTAGCTTTTAGGAAATGTAAACTAATTTGTATTCATCAAACGTGAATGTTAAACAAAGCCTTCATATAATAAAATTGTGGAATTATTTATTCAAAATTAAACTTTCCATTTATCACTAACCATAAATTAGAACTTCTTTAAAAATTTATATCGAAATTTAGAAATAATTAAAACTAATCAACATTTAAAAAATTAAATTTGATAGAGTTCTAAGGAAATTAAAAAATAATTCTTGTGATAAAATAATTCAATTTAATTAAATTTCTTTATCACAATTGAAGCTTTAAATGTTCTTTTTTTTTTCTTTTTTTTTTTTTGAAAAATGAAGGGAATAAATGTTCTGCTTTTTAATTATGTCTCCATTTTACTTAAATATTTTGTCAGATAAAAGTTAGATAACGCATTTTAATCATCCACATTACTTCAGTAAACGCTTACACTGTAATGGGATGTGAATACATTAATCGAAATATTAGAACTGCAAAATTTATATAGTAAAATTAATTTTGTTAAAATATACAAGAGAAATGGGTCTGTTTTTGAATATCTTATTATCTCTTTTTTTAATAATTTAAGTGAATAATCAATTACACAAAAAATCATGGTGTCGTTATATAAAAACGTTTCATAACATATAAAATTGGAATAAAAAAATAAAATGTACAGTGGAGGGATAATGTTTTTGTTGTTAATATAAATTCTTAAGATTTTTAGTAGCGTGTTTGTTTGATTCATTCAAAATCTAAAATAATTTATTTTTCAATTTTATAGTTTAAAAAAAAATGATTCAAATAGCTTTTTAATATTTGCTCATTTATTAAAAAACATCAATGATTTAAAAGACATTAAAGGAAAATTATTTATTTTACTGGTGTTAAACATATATGTTATATAAGAAAATGTTTATTAAATTTTTAAAAAAGACTATTAAAGTTTCAGGAAATAAAAATTTATTCTAATTGTGAAATTTATATTCTTCGTATCAGTATATTTTGTCAAAAAAAATTGAGTTGCAAAAGTTATTCAATCAAATTAAACTTGATAAATAATAAAAGAAAATGAAACGCCTGTGTTTGGATATAAAATTACATCCGTTTTTCTAATTTATTTTTCAAATAATTAAAGCAACATAAAAATTAAAGCCTAACATCTTTTTATAAACTTTCTTTGTTATTATATGATTTTTTAATAAAAAAATAAAATATACAATGGGGTAACAATGCTTTGGTTCTTAATGTGAATGATAAATCCTTCCTAACGTTATTGTTTAATTCATTAAAAATATAAAGTAATTTAAATAAAATTTATATCTATTAAAATAATTAAAAACATCTTCTTTAGAGAAATTTTGTAATTTTTAGTCATTCAACATATTTGTTAGTGTATTTAAATAAAATGTATTTAAAAAGAACCTATTGTGATAGTATTACAAACAGTTATGTTTCAAAAACATCTAAAATAAATTTTGTTTTTTAAATTAAAAAAAATAATATTTGAGAAAATAAGCTTTGGTGCTTGAAATATGAATACAATATAAACAAATTACGAACATATTTCGATACTAATATAAACAAAATATAATTTTTTTTAAAAGTTTTATGTTTGGTATTAATGTTGCATACCAAAGTTACGTTTGGAGATAAATGATATAATTTATAGTTTGCATTTTCTAAGATTTCACAATAGTAAATATAAAAGTGTTAGTTGAAACATTTACATAATAATAAAAACATTTAATTTTATTTTAATTTCACATTGTATATAGCCTTTTATATAATGATTTTTTTTTTTATTGTTGAAATGTCATAAGCTAATGCAAGGCAAAGTAATTCATGAATGAATTTATAATGTGGAACACTTCCTTTTAAAAATGAGAAACCGAAACATAGTTTGAGATTAAAAATACGTATGACTATATTCGTAAATCAACAATATCAAAATATCCCCAGATAATTCAATTAGTTGGAACAAATTGCGTCTCTTAGCAGAGTACATAAGGTAGGTGACGCAAAGGTTGCCACAGTTAAACTTTGAGGATTTTTTATAATTTTCTGATTAGGTGCGTGTGGCTGAATTTTTGTTTGTAAAATTTTACACTTATCTCTAACACATATTACGTATACTTTTCTTTGTGAAATTAAATTTAATTACTTTTATAATACAATTTAAAAATTGTAGCTTGTGTTCGCATAGTGTTCCAAAGGTGGCCCACATTAAAAGTACTTTTAAAATGGGAAAAAATACTCGAAATACTATCCTTTCTTTCTTTTGATATCTTTCGAGTTTTTCTTCTTAATCTTCTTATCTTATAACACGAAAAATGCTATTTTACGAGTGAGATCCAGACAAGCGACTCTAACATCGTTTTGAATCCTGAATCCTGATGAAGGCTGGGTGCGTAGCGGAATGTACAAGATGATTTTAATGTAAAATTTTAACATATATTAATTTTTTTAGTGATCTTTTAGGTAATTGATCACATTATGTGTGTATCTTTATACTTTTTTATACTGTAAATTAGCTATAAAAGCTAAAAAAAAAAGATACAGCTATACACGTATCCAACCAACCAATCAATTTACCTTAAAGTACCAATTTGTTTTAACTATTAACATTCTTCTTTTAACAATTAAATGTCTGATAGCTGAGTGAAGCTACACTCTTGCTCACCACAAGTGAGCCATATGTGTGCAATTGAGAGTTCACGGCCCATAAACAAAAAACTAAATAAATTATATACTAAATAGTTTCACATAATTGAATGAAATAATTGAACATAAAAATGTAATTTAGCATATGTTCCACAAGTGCGGCGCCATGAACACTATTGATATAAATTAAGAAAGTGTGAGAAATAAGTGGGCCACCATTCAAAATTAAGAGAGATAAATGAAGATACTCATGTTCTCCGTTTTAGGCTTATTTAAAAAATTGTTCAGAATGTAATAAAATATTTAAAAAGGCTCTTAATGCAAAATAATACATACCATTAAAGAAAAAAAATATTTTAAATGAAACTTGTCTCTTAATACAACCTATAAGAATTTCCTTAAAAAAAATTCGTTTTTAAAACTTAAGTCACTTTAAGTCACTTTAGGAAAAATAATTCTCCACGAATTCTCCAACGAAATAATCATTCCAAATAGTTTAAAGGACAGTTAACAGTTAAAGGATTTAGTCTGTCAGATTTTTTTTTTTTAGTCGGTTATGAGAAATGCGTTAAGGGCTCGTTTTCAAACTTTAAAAATTGCGGATAACTACTGATACATGACACACTAGAGGTGTAGTTACCGTAGAACGCTGTTCTCAGAGTAACAGATTATGATATTAATATGTGTAATTCCATAACATTAAATATCATAAGGTAATTTATTTAACATTGCCATTATTATTATAATTTCTTATAAAACAAACAATTAAAATTATAAATATAAATATGCTCTTACATATCGTGTTATATTTTTTATGAAATGCGAATTAATTTGAATTCAATTCATGGGAATGCTAAACAAAAGATCAAATGATCTTATTTTGTTTAATTTGTAGGGTCTGTTAAAATAACAAAAGAAAAAAAAAACGCTTCAGTTATCATAAGTCGTAAATTTAGATAGTTATATATATATATATATATATATATATATATATATATATAAATTTGGAATTAATTAAAACTAATCAGTATTAAAATATCAGATATAATACGGATGTACAGACAATAAAAAGCTTAATTTTGAGATAATAAATTCCATTGTATATCTTTCCTTTATCAAATTGAAGATTTAAAAGTTTTAAATAAAAAGAATAAATAAATCAGCTTGATTTTAATTACGTCTTGATTTCATTTAAATATTTCGTCAGAGAATAAGACTTTAAAATTTAAATACTGCATTTTAATCATTTATATTATTGTATTCAATGCGAATAATGCGATGGGTTCTGAATACATTAATCAAAATATTTGAATTGCAAAAGTCATTTAAGCAAATTTATTTTGTTAAGTAATGAAAGAGAATGGAACGGATGTGTTTTGAATATAAAATTGCCTATTTTCTTTTCTTTTTTTTTCCTTTTCTTTTGAATATGTTAATCTACGCAGAAATTAAGGATTGACTTCTTTTGATAAATTTCTTTATTTGATAGGTAAAATTATTATGAAAAATTACAATATACACACTCAGAAAAAGGAATTGATTAAAACTACAAAACATTTTTGTTGTTTTAGCAAAATTCAAGTAAGATTGAATCATTTTACTTCAATTAACAAAACATTTTTTGCTGGCGATATAAAAATTTTTTTGGAATTGCAAAAAAAAAAAAAAAAAAAAAAAAAAAAAAAAAGGTTTTAAAAAAAAATTTTTTTTTGTTGATTCAAAGAAAATTTCCATTGACCTATATTTAAACAAATTTTTTGTTTAAATATAGGTCAATAAAAATTTTGTTTGAATCAACAATTTTTTTTTTTTTTTTTGAAATTCCAAAAAGAAATTTTGTATGGTCAGCAAAAATGTTTTGTTAATTGAAGTAAAATGATTCAATTTTACTTTAATTTTGCTAAAACAACCAAAATGTACTCAAAAACATGTTTTGTAGTTTTAATCAGTTTCTTTTTCTGAGTGCAGTTAAGAGATTTTTTTTTTGTGTGTGTGTGCATAATAGTTGTAGTTAGATATAATATTTGTCTATATTCCTTAAAACAACATTTTTTGTAATATATTTTTGTGCAATCTAAAGAAATTTGAAAAAAAAATTGCGGAAACGCTCTTTTCACTGCTTACTTATTTAATATATTTATTAAAGTTTTAAAAGATATTTAATAAAACGTTTTGTTTGTCAATTTTACAATTTTAACAGAGGAGTTATCATAAGAATTTTTTATTTATTAAATTTTAAAAGCTGGTAAAACTTAAAAAGGTAATTTAATATATATACTAGGGGGCCTACCCCCTGCGAGCTACGCTCACCAACCCCCGCACAGACTTAGAGGCCTCTAAAAACATGACAGCGTGCTTTGTTTTAAAAATATTGATAAATCTGTAATTGGGTTGCCATGCTTTGAACGTTTTAATGGGGCATTTTTTGATTATCATGGCCTCATACACAGCTGTAGCGACGACTGACGACTGTTTTCGGGATTGATAAGTAAAATCAATTACAACTTGAAAACCAGCTTGTATAAAACGGTTAGGTTTAAATTGTGGCTACTTCTCGGACTTTTATAACAACGATCTGTATTCTATTCTTCCTTTGTGTTTAAGGATGAGAAAAAATCCATCTGCTTGTGAATAACATTAAGAACCACGGTATTGAAAAGTACTGTTATAGACATTTTCAGTAACAGGTTTTAATTTTCTCTCTATTTTAGTGCACCATCATGCATATTTTCATGTTATTTTAAATTTGTATATTATTTATTTTAATTAATATGTATATACGAATTTTCTAATAATTATTTATCATACAAAATTAATTAAATATTTTGTGCATGCATGCCTGCATTTATTCGGCATCAATTGATGAGATATTTAAACAAATTTGCTATCAGCAATACTTTTACACCATGTTATGTCACTTGAATATTGTCCATAAGAAAATCGGGTACTTTTCCAGTATAGGATCCCTTGCTTTTAGGTTTGGCGTAATTCGAGCTTCAAAAAAGGATAGATTCGCTAATATACATATATTTGTTGCCAAAAATTACGAAAACAAACCCAATGAACTTTTGGTGCTTTTCTATTATAGGGGTGTTTACGCTTTTTTAAAAAGCTTGGCGGAAAAAAACCAAGCAGGATAGAAAACCAAGCAGGATATTTTATTCTCCTTCCGTTCAGTTGGGCAATTATTATTTTATATATTCGTTTCAAATATCCGAATTAGTGATTTTATAAATTCGTTTAATTAAATTTTACAAAAAAAATAACAAAATGACATAATAATTACTATTAATTCCTTTTCCCCCCTTTCTTTTGCGTTTACATAAATGACGTCATTTGGACGAATTTATTCAAAATATTTTCAGTTTATAAATTAAATTAAATGCTGACAGACGATTGAATTCTGACGATAGAAATGTGATTTTTTGTTTTCAAATTTTCCTGAAAAACATAATTTAATCACAATCTTGTCTTAATTATCGATTGAAATAAAAGGTAAATTCAATTTCAATTTGAAAATGACGAATAAAAAGAAATCAATAATCCCTATCGGGATCCTTTTCAATTTTTTTCCCTTTTTTGTCACAAAAAAAAAACTGAGTAATTAGTTGCCATCATTACAGAAATGTCATTAAAATTAGAAAAATAATTAATAGCTCGAAAATTAATTCCAATTTCAAAATTCTATTACCAGTTTTGACATCCACAGATTTTTACGGACAATTGGTATTAATTTCACCATCAAGCCTTTAATATTTTATTAAAAATAGCCCTGAAACATAATCAGTCGTTTAATCAGCCGTTTCATAAAATCGTTTCATCAATTCGTTTCATAAAATCGTTTCACAAATTCGTTTCATTAGGATTTTATATATATAGGGTAGATATATATATCATACACGTTCAAAAAAATTTAAGTATGCCATATTATACATTGATTTTCCCATGTAATTTAAAAACTGATTAAATTTGAATATTTCACGTTCGATAAATCCTGAAAGAGAAAAACGTGGGAATGTTATTCTGCTTGCAACATGTAATACCAAAACATGAAGCTTGTAAAAGTTTCTCTGTTAGGATTATTTGAAAAAAAAATCAATATTCGCAGATACATTTGAAGTAAATATAACATAGAAATAACAAGTTGAAATTAGACCAACCAAAGTGGGTACATTTAGTCACGCACAAAATATCCAAGTGGTAATATAATTCATTCTCATCTTGCGACGTAGTATCTACGTAAAAGTTCGAGAATTAAACATTGACTTTTGTTTTCAAATCATTGATATTAGTGTTAACATAGCATACAACTTTAACTTTATGTCATACGGTTATATATCCAAAGAACGTAATTTATTATCTTGTGCATTGTTAGATGTCAAACCATGTAAAGTTAATTCTAATACGCCCAGTATATTGATAGCTTTATAAACATCTTTTACTGGAGACTGTTAATGAAAGACAATGTAAATGTAATTTAGGAACACGTGTTATTAACCTTTAATACATTGAACGCCATGACAAAGGAATACGTGTATCATCAATATTTCCCGGGGAGCCATACAACACAAATACGTGTGCCAGCAATATTTTCTTTGAATACAATTTATTGCTATGAAACAGGACTATTGATGTATTTAAGAAAAAACCCGTGGTGCCCCGAGGCATGTCTAATGATTTCAGTTTGACGCTCAACATGTAAAAATAACTAAAATTTGAATTTGATGTTTTTGAATTAAAAATGTATAAAATTAACAACTTGTGTTAAATTAATAAACATTGACGCAATTGGAAATTGTTAACCGACTCGATAAACACTGAAAACCGCTTTGTAAATGTTTTTGTAAAAAAAAAGCCACTTTACCACAGTCTGTGGTGGTCAACGTGTTAAAAACACGGACAGTTTCTAGTAACATAAAAACATGGGCACGTATTGTATGCTCCAAGGCATTTTAAAACTTTGTGTGATGTTTTGTTTAATGCAATGATCAGTAGTAGTATAAAAGTAATAAAAATGGAATTTATGTGAAAAAAGAATTATGTAATTAAAATTAATATAACGCGGACGGTTTGTAGTAAATGAAAACATGGGCGCCCTACTCTATACGCCAACTGCTTTGAAAGCGTAAATATCATTTATTGATGATAATCATTTTTAATGTCTAGTAATAGTATAAGAGTAATAAACATCAACTTTATGGACAAAAATAATTTAATTAAGAAAGAAATCAATCTCAAAATATTACACGAGTACACGAGTGGCGTATTTCGTACGCCAGCGGTGACTCCCTAATAAAAATAATGAAAAATAAATAAGAAAATGTGAACTTTAACTTTAAACATTGGCTGAACATTGAAGGGTCTTTAGGAAGAAGGTACATGAGGTGCAGCTGTTAATAATATAAATATTTTGGAATTCACCAATTTTTTTCACTGAGTGGTGCACTTAGTACGCCGTTCGTGTTTTTAAAGGTTAATAGGTATTTGTATTTATTTTGTTATTTATTACTTATTATACTAAATATTATACTTTATTTCTAATTTTGTACTTTTTGTACGATAGAATTGACTTTCATTAACATTTGTATATGAAAAATATGATGGGTATTAAAAATCTTGAAAATAATTTCCCCCTTTACCCCAAAATACACACACTTCAAAATTCGAACCTTTACATTTTATGCCCAGCAAATATTTAACTGTTGTTATTGTCTGAAATCTTAAAGACTCTTTACGTCTTAGCTAACCGTCTAAAGATTATACCCAGTTAATTGTAGTGAAGCGTCGTATATTTTCGGTAGCAGTCTAAATTCCAAAGTTTATTCAACGCGAAATTTATTCAGAATATAATCTTGAGATTCGAATCGTGCATAACATAAACTGGATAGAAACTGGCTTTGAATTTTCCCATTGATGACTCACGTTGTTATTTAGAGCCCATGGACTTTTTCAAAACAAAAATTTTTAATTTCGACAAATTTCAATTATTTAGGTATTTAGTCCTCTTATCTATTTTAATGGCATGAATAATTAAAATTGGTACTAGAAACTATGCTTTATTAAATCATACATCTATTACGATACATTGTTTGGTACTTTTTTGTTGTCACAGACTAGCACGGGGTTTTCCTAAATATTAAAATTTTCATCAAATAGAGTAATTTTGTATTTATCAGCTGTTTTTAATTATGGAAAATCAAGGCTTGCACGCGTTTAAAGTTTTTACCATTATTTATGAAGGACAGGAAAACTTTTTCACTTCAAAAAACAGAATTAATAATTCATTTTCATAATGTTCGTCTATTTTTAATCGCTGGAAAAGTAAAATGAGACGATAAATTAGCATTGTTCCATTACTCGAATATTATTACAAATCGTTTAAATATCTATATAAAAACAGACACAGTCGTAATTATTTCTTCTTTGGAACTTGGAATGAGAATATTATATAGAATCCCTGTAGCTTTGGGCTCCGTATTTCCAGACATAGCAATGTGGATCTTAGATATATTCCTGTAGCCGATTTTCAGAACTACCAATACACTGGAAAAAGTTGAAATGGCTCAAGAAGAGCAGAAAGAAAAAGACCATTTTTTGGCCAACTTAAATTAAATAAAAATTAAATTATTACATATTAAATTAAAATAATGAAATATAAATATTAAAGTATAAAAATAAGCTTACAAACTATTTACAGTGAAGAAGAGAAAAATACTCTGTAAAAATCTATATAAAAATAATATATACAAAAGGCCCACGAAGGTACCCAGCCCTAACAATAACAAGCGGAAAAAATAAAGTTTAATAATTCCCTGGATGTAGATGACCTTGTCTGTTACTTATAGTGAGAGAGATTGGACAGTTCAGTATTAGGAATAGAATTAATTTTGTTAAAAGGTTTATTGTGTTATTTTTAATAGTTTTCAAATAACCTAATTATGAATGGTTTAATTCTTGCAATGAAAGGAGGCTTTCTTGATATGTCTTGGACAACCTGGATTTTTTGGATGTTAGAGTTTGCCGCAGAACACCATATCGGAGCACAAGAAGAAGTTTAGGGTTAAGTACCGTTTTATAAAACGACACTTTGTTTACCATAATCATCTCACGAATATACAGGAGGTGGGATCATTATTAGCTTTGCAATATTTACAAACACTATATTTTGTGTTCTTGCGACAAGTAAGAGTAGTGTCTAGGTACACACTCAGATATTTGGCTGCGTCACCAAAATGCACCAATGAGCCACTCGACAGGGGAATTAGCTCAAATAATATAGTCATTTATCCAATGGCAGACGCTTTAAATTTCCTGGAAAAACAGCGATAGGTCTAGATTCTGTTCGGAAATGAGAACACCACTACAGGCGTCATATATTACTTGATCCATCTTGTAAACACAAGCATACCACGAGCAAAAATAAGCACGCACTAAATCACCACTCATAAAAAAATGCTAATAATAACTTTTCCCGCGGACTTTTATGAACAGAGCAGATGACAGCATGTCACCAGCAAAAATAAATACATACTAAGTCACCACTCAAAAAATGCGAGCAAGCATATTTCCTGTGCAATTCATGGAACAGACCAAACCAAGAACAATAACAGGATAGGCAGCTTAAGGGGTTTCCCAGGTGCGAAGCAACTCCACACCCTAGAGATGAGTAATTGTATAGCACATCTTAGGAACCAAAGGAGAAATATGTATAACAGTAATGCAGAATATGCACTTCATATAAATTAAGGGCAGACAACTACTAAAAGTGAAAATGTCTACAAACTTGCTAAATTCACATAAGCAGAAGAATGATGGCAGAAGACAACCTGGTCTTGAAAAAAACCGACTCACGATACACACATCCAAGTTGGTACGAACAATTGGAGAATTGAAGACAAAATGAGTCGTGGGACAGGAAATGATCTATTTATTCGGTGTGGCTGCGCAAACTACCAAACCAATAATAGGAGCGTGGAGCTTTGCCAGAAGCTGGGAATTACACAGAGGAAAGATGGAAAAAAGTATCGAAAAGAAAAAAGATGAGCGTTCAAACTGTTCCACGAATGTAGCAAACAATCAAGAACATGGGTCAAGCCTGGAAATTCCAACTAAAAAACGTACTTTTGGTGACCATACATTTGCATCATTAAATTAAATAAATTCTAGAATTTATTAATATTACATAATTGATTCCAGAAATTCCTAAAAGTAAAAAGTTATTCACGTGACCTTTGAACATCTTAGGACATATTAATAGTTTTGGAATTTTCTAACAGTTCACTGAGAGTTAGTAATTTTGATATAGGAACTTTTTGATCTGAAATGTGTGCAAGAACTCTGCCGCGTTGTTGAGATATTTCGTCAAAAGTGTTGACTTGGAGTTCATTTTTAATTTTTATAATAATCTCAAAAAGTGTGGTAATATTGTTGTCGAATTCGTGTAACTCATAAAACTTCTGTGTCGGGGTAACTCGAATTTTTCTTTTTTTAATATCAGTATTTGAAAGGTGAATTTTGACTTTTTTAACCACTGGTTTCGGATTTAATTTAGCATTGGTTTCAGCGTAGCTTTTTCTGAATTGGAGTTTAGTAGGGAATTTATTACCATTGTAGTTGCATGGGTGCGAGAGACCACACTTATAGCATTTTTTGGGGGATTTGGGAACCTCTGCTTTGAAGATAAAATCTTCAGAAAGGTGGTCACCACATCCAACACATCTGGGAATTGTATGGCAGTTGGCGGCTACGTGGAAAAAAATTCTGACAGTGGTAGCATTGCGAGTCTTTTTTAGATGCTCGAATTTTTTCTATTTCTACTCTAAGCTTGAAGATGGATCTCACATTGTAAATTTCTTTCGAAGTTTCATTATTAGGGTTATTAGAGAATTCTGAAAAGAATAAAGAGAATAATAACATTTTACAAAATTTAAAATAGCTAAAATTATATATAATTTCCGGTACACTGAAGTAAATAGAATATCAATAACCGTACAATACAAAATCTATTTATTTCGCCATTGTACTAATTTGTGCGAATAATTGTTGAGCTATTAACAATAAAATAATACTTCAATAGATGGAACAAAATGAAAGCGTTACCATATAAACAGAATATAATAGTTGGAAAAATAAATTTTGCATTTTTAAAATAAATAATTGTGTTGCCATGAACAATACAATATTTAGAATGAAAAAGAAAATATGTCGTAAAATTTTATTCATTACTATAGAAATTAGAAGTAAAAGGAGATAAAATTTCGATACATAAAATTGTAATATATTAATGTAACATAAATATCTAAAAATTAAAATTTGCATCAATAAAAGCGACTTGCTATTAATCGGATGCTTCTGAAATATGAATAATCAATATTTACATGCAGTGAAAGTTCTTTTACCATCATTTATGAAAGTCTGGAATCCTTAAATTCAGTACTTCAACAACTGAATTAATTATTCATTTGTGGAAAGCTCGTTTATTTTTAAGCACTTCAAAGGTAAAATACGACGAAAAATACTTACACAGTCGTAATTAAGTCTTAGCGTTTAACCAAACCAAAAAAATAGCCTGCATAATTCATAGAGATGCTACTTTATTTTATGTTCTGTTGTCTTATGTCTCTGTTTTTTCTATAAATATTATACGAAAATAATGCAACCGTTTATCAATATTTGAACCATTTCAAACAGCAAAATACTCATACTGATCGTTATGCTGAAAACAAAAGAAATAATTTTTCGTTTCAGAAAAAAATTGGAAAACATTTAATTAAAAAAAATATTTTTATATATTATATTTGTTATTTTTACTATTGATAATTTGTTTCAAAAATATATTGAGTGCTAAAATGATTTAAAAGTCAAAAACCTATACTAAGACTTCTCATTGGATTTTTCCTATTGTTAACATTCGTTGTAATTTAGTGCATATAGAATGTTTTTGAATAAAAATAATATTTTCGATATTTTTGACAAATGTCAATTTTTTAAATTTAATACAATATATTTTTATTTTCTTTTTATTTCAGAACCCGAGTTAGCTGCGAAATCCTTTAGTTACACCTTACACCGCCAGGGGGCGCAATCTGTTCTTTACGAACGTAACCGAAATCTGTAAAGCTATAGAAATCCAGTCGAATGAGCCAAACCCCGTCGTAATCGGTCCTGTAGAACTCGATTTACGGAAGCACCTCCTGGTGGTGAAACTTGAAACTAAAATATGTAAGCGCTATCCATATCGAGTCGAATGAGTCAAACCGCGTTGTGATTGGTCTCGTAGAACTCGAGATATTTTGAAATGAAAAAATATATTCTGATATTGTTATTCGAAAAGAGTGGTATAAACTCAGAAACTTTTTAAAATGTTACAGAGGGTCTTATTACGTTAATTATAATATTTGGAATCATTTTGGTGGAAATCCGGAACACAGTTTCTGAGTTATGGAAACGGACCATAGTTAAGAGAAAAACGCTGAAGGAGAGGGAGGGGGAGGGGTGATGACACTGCCTTTTCTCAAACAACTGATTTAGACTACCGGAGTACTTGTTCAAAGACTGGGACTTTTAGGATAGCTTGGAACAGAAAAAAAAATCAGAATTTACTGGAAATATTTGATAAAAATGGGGCACGTTATTAAAAAAATAGATGCAAAAACCTTAAATGGGCCGCATGGGCCCCGGGTCTTAAAACATGAAAAATCTGAGCCTCGGGTCTTCAGGACCTGCCTTGGACCATCCGCACCCAAATTTTCAGACTTCTACGTGCGGTAGATTTCACTTGTCATCTCGCGCACACACACAGAACTCCGACAGACAAACACCTTTCTTATATTAGAATAGATGAAATAAATGAAAAACTTTTAAAACCAAAATACTATATAATGAAATTGCATTCATGCAGCGATCAGTTCAATCACTATCACAAAAAGTTTTTATGTGTTTACATCTCACAAAAAAATCACGTATGAAAACAAAAATCCTCCATAATTGCCTGTAAAATGTTAGTTATATTTCTGTATATCTAAAAAACAAATTATCATTAAATAATTTTACTAAAATATCCTTATTTTATCATAATAGCCTTCAAAGAAATTTTCGCTTCGACGAATTGATACCACGACGAATTGAGCCCGCGACGAATTGAGCCTGCGACGAATTGAGCCCGCGACGAACTGTTCCGCGATGAATTGTGCGCGACGAATTGACGCAGAACCCTAAAAACCGGTTGTTATTTTTAGAAAAGTAAAACGTTGGTTACAACGATCAGTGCGATCACTTTCGCTTTTATCGCTCATAAATCATTTCTGAATATCGCATAATTTTATTTTAACATCATTGAATGGGGGGAAATGTATTTTCGAACGAAATTTGTTGGACAACTGTAATTCGATTAAGTGAATTTCATGACTGTTTAAATATTCAAGCTAATATTTTAAAAAAAAGTCTCAAGATTGAGAGTTTGGATAGTAAAATAATGTAAAATAACTACTTTGAGATTTGCCACAAAAGGCAATTGATTGCCTAGAACAAAATAGAAAAAAGGAAATTAAACATAAAGACATATTAATAAAAATTTTCCATACTTTGGCGCTAAACTATAATCTGTCAACGAAACTACATATTTTTACTTTATGTTGAAAGTAAAATTAATATCAAATTAAGTTAAAATGATTCTTGTAATTACTAGAAGATGTAAAATAAAAATTTTATAAACATTAAAAAAAGTTTTATTAGATTGTTTACATGTTTCGAAACCATCCAAGCCACTATTAAAACAAATAAGAATGTTAACAAATTGCACAATCTATGATGTAATGATCTGAACTGCCATCATTCAATTTTTCACGTACTTTTATGGGTTACGCACGTTTTGATAATTGCTTCGATGGAGTCGAAACGTGTAAACAGCTTAATAAACCTTTTTTTAATGTTCATAAAGTTTTCATTTTACACTTTTTAGCAATTAAAATAAGTATATTATTACAGTGTGTTACAATTTTTTATAAGTTAAATTCGTTGAAAGATATGTTGCATTAGTATATTCTTGGAATTATATTTTATCTGTTTTTTTTAATTCTTTTTTTTGTTTAATGTTATAAGGAGTTAGATGTTATAAAGAGAGCATTTATGAAATATAAAATTTCAACGGATATTTATTCACGCTCGCGAATTAATTCCAGAAAGCAAGATCAACGAAACAATATTTTCAATTTTTGTTTGGAAAAAACAGTTTTGTTGGTTATTTTATATTAATCGTATGTTTCGAAATGTGGAACATAAATGTTTACACGCAGTAAAAATTCTTTTTGTACAATTTTAGAAAGCTAGAATACTTAAAATGTGTACTTCAAAAACTGAATTAGTTATTTATTTCTGGATGTCTCGTCTATTTTTAACCCTCTAAGCGGTTTGCCCGTATTTTTCCGTTTTCAAAAAACAACTTAAATCAACTGTAGTCAAAGACATTTTTTTAACAGAATTCTATTTTAAAATTATATATAAGATAAAGAGACATAAAGTGTATTTTAGAAAAAAAAACGTGAAAGAAAATTAAAATTATCATTAGTTTTATGAGCATTTTTATGAAACTACAGGAAAGCCTTCAGACGCTTCTAGGTGTTGTAAAGATAAAATATTACAATAAATACTTACACAGTCGTAATTACTATTAGCGTTTTATTGCTACGAAAGATTTGTCCTAATAATTCATGGCAATGCTACTTCACTTTTGATGTGCATTTTTAAAAGTATTTTTAAAATACCTTCAATTAATAATTTTTGAATTACATACTAACATTTTAAAGCATAATATTAAATATTTTGTAAAAAAAAATATTTTTCGACAATTATTGGGAGAAATACCATACAGAAAAATACTATACATCCTAGCTGTCGATAAACTCTTAAAGTTTTTGAACCACTGTTTGAGAACCAAAATGTCACAATCGACGTGTTTTCCAGATTTCAAAACTGTTTAAGTATTTAGTCCTTCTAATTCTTTTAATGGCACGGATTCTTAAAATATGTCCCTCTGCCTATGCATTATTGAGCCCTTAATGTATTACGATACCACATTTGGAAAGTTTTGTGATGTCGCATTCTGTAAAGCGCACGAAATATATATTTTTTCTAAACATTAAAATATTCATCCATTAGAGTAATTTTTTATTAATCGGATGTTTTCGAAATATGGAAAATCAATGCTTACATGCACTGAAAGTTCTTTTAGTACCATTTATGAAAGACTGGAAACCTTAAATTGAGTATTTCAAAAACTGTATTTATTATTCATCTGCTAAACGCTCGTCCATTTTTAAGCGCTGCAAAGATAAAATACGACGATAAATACTTACACAGTCGTAATTAAGCCTACTCTTAGAGTGTTACTGAACGGAAAAATTAGCCTGAATAATTCATGGCTATGCTACTTCACTTTTAATGTACATACATTTACAAAACTACATGGGAAACACGTTGGTTAATTAGCATAAATTTTTGATATGTTGTTCTAATCTTTAGACGTTTATGTAACTTAAGAAATGTGCTGACGTAGTCTTATCTCTTTTGTTGCCATAAGCATTTTCCGGAGTTAATGCATTCGTTCATAAAATTTTCAGCAAAGCACGAAATATTGACACTGAACTATAATTTTTCCGAAAACAAAACAATTTTTTTTTTTTTTGGGGGGGGGGGGGGCAAAAAACATATTTTACTAATAATTTGTTATCATAGTAATATTTTTCTAGAAATTTCTTGCAAAGAAATGCTTTAATGTTAGAATGGTTTAAAAACATAAAGCTTATAACATTCAGCTTTTTACCAATAGATTGTTAATTTTTAGAAGGCGAAATAATATATGATAAAAAATTAACCGTTTTTAATAAGGATATCATTTACGTTTTTATGACACAGTTCCTTAAAATAAAATTGCAGCGAAAATAGCATTTTTGTAATAATAGCAAGGCACTTCATGAGCTATTGGGCCTCTATTTTAACCATTCAAATATATATATAAATTAAAATTGTTTTTTAATATGGAAGTTCTTCTTATTTGTTGGTTTTCTGTGCCCCAAACTTTTTGCGGTCTCACTGGTATGACTTATGGATTACTTGTCCACCGCAGTAACACTAACTAGTATGTATGGTCTTTGTTCGGATAAACTGTACCAATGTTTATTTTTTAATTACTGAGTTTCCGTATTTTTTCCGTACATAAACGACGTACTAATTTCAGTTGATCGTAGACGTGTCATCCTATGGGCACAGTGATCATACGACCGTTCTCGTGACGAAATTATGAGTGGATGGTAGACGGGGCAGGTTCTCTGAGTCCTGGATTCGGAGAGTGCAAAAACGAGGAAATGTATAAAGATTAAAAACAATAGAAGGTTAAAATTACACATGTGAAAATAATAAATTTTACTTTAATAACTGCGTAAATTTACTTTTGTCAGGCTAGAATTACAGATATAAAAAGGAGGATTTATTTAACAAGGAGCAATGAGGATATTTATTTAACAAGGAGCAAGGAGTATATTTATTTAACAAAGAGCAAGGCAGCTGTTTAACCAACAACTATGATCGCTTACCACGCAGATAAGATCTGCATTTCTTCATACTAGGTTTACCAAATCAGCTTTCTCCGCCCATTAGGGTTAATTATCCACAGAACGTCATTTCCCGTAAGGCATGGTGACGTCACGGCGACGTCACTGTGAAGTCACACTGTGACTTTGTGACCGTCGTCGTGACGTCACGTGACGTCGATGTGAAGTAATTGTGACGTAAATGCGAGGTCGTTATGGCCGTTTTCAAGGCTTTCTGTGACCTCACAATGTGACTACTTTGTGAAGTCACCGTGCGACTTAAATGTGAAAAATGTGACGAATCTGCATCGGATAGGGTGACCAGATTTTACCCGAATCCTATACGGATTGTTCGGATCAAAATTTTTTTATGGTTCAAGTTTGTGACGTTTGTGACGACACTGTACCGGGTCGGGTGACCAGATTTTACCCGAATCCAATCCAGAAACTTCGGATCGATCTTTTTGGATTTGTTTGGTTACAGAATAGATTTGGATTAGTTGTCGTGTGACCTGATTTTCGTGAACCCGATCTGACCCGAGTCGG
Organism: Maratus michaelseni; assembly: GCA_963931845.1. NCBI lineage: Eukaryota > Metazoa > Arthropoda > Arachnida > Araneae > Salticidae > Maratus > Maratus michaelseni. Next base: position 281,355,070 of record OZ007594.1, on the reverse strand, counting down.
GTATAATGTTTTTACTGTAAGTCTTGTTTGGAATAGAATCTTACATACGACCGAGTAACCAGATTTTATCAGAAATTGTGTTACGATACAATTTCTGATGTCGGCTTGGATCTAGAGTCATACACGAATCCGGTTATATACTTCTTGAACATGATTGAATGTCAACTTGAACATAAATGATGGTTGACTAAAACTATATTTTGATTCAACCCGTATTCTTACCCTAACCCAGCAACAACAACAACAAAAAATCTGTAAGCCCACAACCCGACCGAACCTGATAAATGATTTCGCATAGATTCGGATAACAAGATTTCACCAAATACGGATAAGATCGACGATAAGGATTGGATCGGCAATCATTTTTATTGATGCAACTCGTATTCAAATTAAAACTTTGCATCTGATTGAGAAACCGGTTAACACGAAACTTTCTGACACATTTATGAACAAACTTTTAAACGCATGGCACTTGCATGCCTGATTGTTAAAGCTATTTGGAATGAATAGCGTTTTCCATTTTTAGATAAATGTAATACTTAAGATCAATGTCGGTCACGTTTTACCCGTTTCTGACGCTGCGCGTCGGAAATTTGGTTCAAAACACCGATTTTGATAGTGTTTTCTGAAACATCATCTGCCGTTACCAAAAAATGGATAACGCCATTCGATTATATATAGGGTAGATGTGCCAGTAATGGAAACCCTTGAGGAATTTCTTTAACAATTATTTTTTAATTAATAGTTATAATTGTCGTATTCAACATTTTTTAATATTATATTACTCTACCAACAATATTTAACCATGCTCATAGTCACATTTCCCAATGTGAATCTAAATTTAATTGTAAATAACAGAAATAAATCAAAACACCCTAAATTCCAGTAATGGACACCTCACAAAAAGTAATAGATAATTGATATTATGATTGCATTTAAAACTAGAATTTAAAGATAGCATATTAATGAAATAAATAAAGCTGAATTTTTATTGGTTATTTTTTTATAAACCAAAAACATTGAAGGTGTCCCATTACTGGAAGGCGGTCCATTACTGGCACATCTACCCTATTCTGAATAAGAACACCTGCCAATTTCATGTATTTCCGAATAAAAATGAATTCAGAAATATGCCAGAAATTAGCTATTTTGTATTTGAGAACAACTTTAAAGAAAATATAAGTACACATTTTCAAATAAGCACTCTGAAAAATTTATATTAGGAATCAATTTAAATAATAGATATACCTATTGTGCGATATTATTAAATAATAAACATTGTATCAAGCAGTAAAACAGTTTTCGTTGTAAATGAAATATAGAACTTAAGATCATAAATGCCAAAAAAAAAAAAAAAAAAAAAAATTTTTTTTCTTTACAAATTATTTTATTTATAGTTTTTGATAGAATACTAAATGCAGAACTTAAATATAAATTTTTACAGTAAAAACATTCGATAACACAGCTCGAAAAATTACCTTAACTAAACAGTTATTTTATTGTTTCATCAATATTTATTATTTTTGTGCATCTAACATTGACATATCTCGACAAATAAATTATTCAATGCATTAAATTGTCACTTTTTTTTTCAAATATACCGGAAAATTATTTCTGGAAACCTACACTAGCAACGAAATTATTAAATTGCAAATCAAATATTAATAGTTTTAAAAATTGCAATGTTTTTAATTATGATGAATAACTATGAAAATTGAACTAAGAAACGCAAAATATTAAATAAATTCCTCATTTTATATAACACTTTACATTTAGAATACATATTCTTAGTAAATACAGTTTTTCCAAACAATCTATTTTAAAAAATATAAAACATTAAAGATAAAATTTAATACAAGTGATTTTTTAAAAGAAAATTAAAAAACTTAAGATATTAGAACTTAATTTTAAAAAAAAAAGAACTTTTAAATAATGCACTATTAAATGTACTAGTACTAAACATGCACTATTAACAAAACTGCGAAGACATTAAAAGTTACCTGCTGATCTATAGATAAAGGGGTTATGATGGAATGCTCCTTATCTGCTTCCCTTTCATTGAAAAATTAGAATGTAAATCCACTACAATAATTTTCAAATTATTCCAGCAGAAGCGATGTGTTCATAGATCTGAGAAATCAAATATCACCCAGGCCTTATGAACACACCCGGCTAGAGACAGTGAGATGTTAAAATGGATGGTTTACTTTAAAATGGAGATTGTTCACTTTAAAACGTTAATTTACTTACACAGTATAAATCTACAAACTTCAAAGAACCCAACACACGCTAATCCTAGCTTCGAATGAGAAAAAGTCGTCTGCCTTCAATATGCGCGCGCAGCATTGTTTAAACACAACAAAATAACAGCTAGCAGATGTTTCTAACTTTTACCGCAAATGATATAGGAAGAAAATAATTTAAATAAAGACATTTCAAAAACTTTATAATTTATATGGCTGAAAAATGAACTTCTAATGATGCTATAATATTCTTTTTACTTACCCATCATACGTAGTATAGGGTAAGTCTTGTAATCGTTTTGAAAATCGAAAAAAAATTTTTGACGGATTTACACGTTTCAGACACTGGAGATTCCGAAAAACATATTTTTAGAAAAAAAAATTTGCCGTCCGTCTGTGTGTCTGTGTGTGTGTCTGTGTGTCTGTAAACGCTCTATCTCCCGAAAAAATTGAGATAGAGACTTGCAATTTGGTATGTACTTAGTATGTAATAGTGGGAAGAAGCCTATTTCATTTCAATAACCTCGATTAACCGGAACTATTTTTTTCGGACTCTCGAAATATTCGTTCTGATGAAAGGTGTATAAAAATTTTCGAAATTGTTTATTTTAAGAAATGAATATAAAAGACATGAAAAAAACATAAATTTTGAATAAAGCATGAAGTCGATCGGATAATTAGTTGCCGAGATATTTGGAATCCTATTTTCCACACTCTTCGATTTTTCATGACCCTGTATTTCATCCAAATTTCACTTCAAAGATATATTTTAATTGGAAATTTGACGCTTAATCAGATGCAATAAACCGCTAGTTAATAGGATTATTATTTTTGGAGTTATAAGGAAAAACCTCTTTCAAGCAGTTCAGTAATCGAGCCTTTAAAGTTTGTGACGTCATCAAGCCACGATTTTATTTGAATTGCAATGCATTTTATAAGTAGTTTACACATTTTTTATTTTAATATTTTACATTATGCATATCCATGATGGGTAAGTTTTACGGTGGCCCCCAACGACTAGTTTTATATGAGAGAGTTTTGTATTCTTAAAAATAAGCTGTGAAAATTTACATTTTTATATATTTTTTAATCCATTGCATTTGCTTTAGTCGTCAAAAGTAAAGATAAATTTTAAATAATAATTGATTTAATAGGCTTTATAAAGTAATTTCAATATAAATTTAAATTGCAATCAAATTTCCTAAGTACAAATTTTTCATTTTTTACACTCTATCGAAAAGAGCAATATATATAATAAAGGTGACATATTACTAAGCACTGGCCAGTTTTGGATAAATTGCTATAGGAATGACATATACTTTATAACATGTTTTTAATTCATTTTTGCTCGGAAATACACGAAATTGGCTCGTGTTTTGTTCAGAAACTATGTTATTGAAAAACCTTTTCCATTTTTTGTTAAAAGCAGAAGATCTTTCAGAAAAGAATGTCAAAGTCGGCGTTTTGATTTGAATATCTGACGTGACAGTGAAAAACAGGAGAAAAACTGGTTGTCACGTGACACGAATTGCTTATAACTCGATAAATAACTAAATTTCTATTTAAGGATTTTTACCTTTGTATTATATAGTATATTTTGTTAAATTTCATGAAAATGGTAATGAAAATTGTAAAAAATTATCTGCCTCATATATGTAGACAGATATTTATTTATTATTTTATTTTGGAAATACTCAATATATTTAAATAGTGTGTGACAGTATTTTTATTAATGATTTAGGTACATGACATAATTCAAATCTATATTTTATGAGTTTTTTTTTTCAAATTCACTCTCCGATCACACCGTGAAGTCACAGAGTGTTGGCATTTTGGTCATAGGTTTTACGTGACTTATGTGACTTGCAGTGACGTCATTGCAACGTCACAAAAATTTTTAAAACTGTCAAAAAGTAATTTTCTTTATGTTATAAGATGTTCTAAAGTTTATTTTAAGTTTTCTTTAGATCCCCAAGACGTTCACATTTTGGTCACAGTGTGACGTTACAAAGTGGTGGCATTTTGGTCACAGATGTGACGTGACGTACGTGACTCACATTGACGTCACAATGACGTCACTGTGACTGTGCATGCTATGCGGGTTATTTCGAAAAACCCTCATTAATATAAGCACTTCTGTACCGCGGTAAAAGAAGTTTTATCTTTAAAACGTGAAGTTTTCTGGGCAACGTAACTATGATCATGATTCAGAAACAAGCTGAAATTTTTGAAATTTCGTGAAAATGATGAATTTTTCGTTCGTGCATCATGATTCTGTGCAATAATTCATTTTATTGGTGCTTTATGTTACACTTTCTGCTACTGAACCTTTATGTGTCGCTTTAAAAATCTTACCGCTCTGATCAATTGCACATTTGGCAGCGCTGTCAATAAAGTGGGTATTAAAAAAAGGAAAAAAAAAGCATTGCCAGTTTTATATATTTTGAATTATGTTTTGATTTCGAAACTTGAGAACTATTAAAAAATTTCGTGTAAAGTTTTCCATTAGTTTTGTGCATTTTTCAAATTAAAATATTATGTACTATTAAATCACAGTCAATTTCTAGAATCCAAAATTAACACTTTGCAGCATATTTAAGCAAATTAACAAAATTCTGAAACTTTTTTAATGAATTATCTAACAAAAAAGATTATGTGGATATTTTTTATATTTATTTAACTTAAATGTTCTAAATACGAGAGTAACACGGAACGTTTTAATACAGGAGCAGGCGATATGCGCAAAAAATATTGGCCAGGTATTTAAATTTTTAAACTATTTTATGTCCACAGACGGTAGTTTGTGGGAACTACTGCAATTTAGCTATCGTAGAATAAATTTCAAAATACTAAAAAATAGAGGTGAGAAGTTTTATCTTAAAAACGTTAGGTTTTATGGGCAACGTAACTATGATAAGGATTAAGGAACAAGCATTATCGAGCTATGGAGATTTTCTATGATTTTAACATGAGGATAAATCAAGAAGAATGCCTTCAACGTCTACAATTTGCATATGAAAACGAAGCTATATCTCGTGCCACTGTATTCAGATGTTTTGCAGAATTTAGCAGAGGTCAAAATTTCTTCATAGAGGAATAACATTCAGGAAAACCTTTGTCAGCTGTAGTCCCAGAAAAAATGTCGGCCGTACGAAAAATATTAATGAATGATAATCGCTGTACGTACCAAATGATACAAAAAAAACTTAACACTGGATAACATCTATGCATAAAATTATTCATGAAGAACTACGTATGAAAAAATCAGTTTGTCGTGGGTTCCCTATAATTTAACATATCTCTAAGTAGCGCAACATGCCAGAATCATTAATGAAGCCCTAAAGCTACTTAATGATGCTGGGCACTGATTATTTCTAAAATCATAACAGGGGATGAGACGTACATTACATGCACTTTTTTTCTGACGATCCAACACATCAAGAAAGTAATGTATGGGTCTTTGAAGATATGACCTGAAATCCACAATGGTAAAAAAACAACGAGCGATGAAAAAAGTAATGTATGCCGTGATCTTCAGAAGTACAGGGCTGGTCAAAACTATAAAGCTAGAAAGACAGGAGATAACAGCTAATTGGTAAACTACTCCAGAAATTGATCAAAATTTGAATATTAAGTGATTCATGCTTCACCACGACAATGCATCTTATCATTCAGCCAGGTTTACAGTCGAATTTCTAGAACAAAATAATATGAAAGTGATAAAAAGTCCACCCTATTCTCTTGATCTTGCTATGTGTGACTTTTAGCTATTTTATAATTTAAAAAAAAATTACATGGGCGTCGTTTTCATTCCGAAAATGATATTGATAAGTCTATAAAAGCATCTGTTTGATTCATTCCAATAAATGGATGGCTTGAGGCATTTAATCATTGGAAAATTCGCCTACAAAAGTGCATTAATCTTGGAGGGAACTACTTTGAACACTCCTAGGAATTGGAAGTTTAACTTGTTATTTAGCTGTATCTCGAAACTTTCAGTCTGGCCCTCGTACTTAAACTAATAAACTATTGGTAAACATTATTTCAGGAATGTTATAATTACACCACATCACTTCCTCCATATAAAAGTAACTAAATCAAAATTTTTAAGAAAGCGGTATATAATAATTTCTATGCGTATTATCGGTAAAAAAAAAACGAGAAATAGTGCAATTGTCGCTAATGCAACAGAATAAATCGTATGTTATATTCTGCCATTTTTAGGTGCGTTCGTAATTATATAAATACGTAGCACCTATAGTCGTCGCTTGGTCCGTCCGTCTGTCCGTCCGTCCGCATACAACAACGCAAAAACTACCCAACCGAATGGTTTGCAATTTAAAATATATTATCTTTGCAGAATTTTGTCGAGACATTTCAAATTTTATTAAAATCGAATCAAAACTTTAGGAGATATTAATAAAAATATTTATTAAGAAATTTGATTTTTTTTTTTTTTTTAAATCGGTGCTTTTTTGTTATAGGAGCTTCTGAAGTATAATCGTCAAGCGAACGATATAGTTATTTTATTACAGAAATTAATCTGCAGACGATATAATTCATTTCACAGAATTAAAAATCCGAAAAGATCTGAATATTTATGTAACTAGCTATAGTACGAACGCACCTCATTTGTCACGTTTGACGTACAATTTCCAACTTTTTTATGATCGCATTGAATATTACAACTAAAAAATAAGCAGTTTTGGGTTATGATACTTTTTGATCTTATAGCATTGTATTTTGTTCCCCTCCCTTTTTTTTTCGTCAGGATTTATTACTAAACATTTAAAAAAAAATATTTTATATGATGTAAAAGTATAATTAGTACAATTTACTGAATATTAATTAATTTTCATTATATTATAGTAAATATGGCATTAACAGTATTTTAATATGAACTGTAATAGTAACTGCATATGTATGAACGGCCTGTCCAGAATTTTTACCCAGGATCCTGTTTTTGTGAAATTGTGAACAGCTTTTTACATATGTGAAAAATCGTCATTATTTTGAGAATTTGTAACGATCGTTATATTAAGAATCTTGTTTATATATTTTTAAGAAGATATATATCTATACTAATATTATAAAGGTGTAAAGATTGTTTGTTTGTTGGTTTGTTTGTTTGTTTGTAGGGGGTAATCTCTGGAACTACCGAACCGATTTCAAAAGTGATGGTGGCAAATTGATGGTGACAACCCCTGCTCCAACATAGGCTATATTTTATGTCGGTGCCACTAACCCCAGGGGGTGCAGGAGCGAAAAACATTCTAAAATTACGATTTTTTTTATACACTGAAGGAGCTAGAAATTTGAAATTTGGAGTTGTAGTTACTTATAGGATGTAAATGTACTCTAAGAACAAAATTTTAAAAAAAATCGAAATTTAAAAGGGTGAAATGAGCGAAAAGCGTTTTAAAACCATTCTAAATTACAATTTCTACGGAATCTCTGGAACTACCGAACCGATTTTAAAAGTAATGGTGGCATATTGATGGTGACAACCCCTGCTCCAACATAGGCTATATTTTATGTCGGTGCCACTAACCCAAGTGGGTGCAGGAGTGAAAAACGTTCTAAAATTGCGATTTTTTTTTGTACTGAAGGAGCTAGAAATTTGAAATTTGGCGTTGTAGTTACTTATAAGATGTAAATGCTCTCTAAGAACAAAATAAAAAAAATCGAAATTTAAAAGGCTGAAATGAGCGAAAAGCGTTCTAAAAACATTCTAAATTACAATTTCTATGGAATCTCTGAAACTATCGAACCAATTTCAAAAGTGATGATGGCAAATTGATGGTGACAACCCCTGCTGCAATATAGGCTATATTTTATGTCGGTGTCACTAACCCCAGGGGTGGGTGCAGGAGCGAAACACGTTCTAAAATTGCGATTTTATTTTATACTGAAGGAGCTAGAAATTTGAAATTTGGCATGGTAGTTACTTATAAGATGTAAATGCTCTCTAAGAACAAAATTTTAAAAAAATCGAAATTTAAAAGGGTGAAATGAGCAAAAAGCGTTCTAAAAACATTGTAAATTACAATTTCTATGGAATCTCAGGAACTACCGAACCGATTTCAAAAGTGATGGTGGCAAATTGATGGTGACAACCCCTGCTCCAACATAGGCTATATTTTATGTTCGTGCCACTAACCCCGGGGGGGGGGGGTGCAGGAGCAAAAAACGTTCTAAAATTGCGATTTTTTTTATACTGAAGGAGCTAGAAGTTTGAAATTTGGCAATGTAGTTACTTATAAGATGCAAATGCTCTCTAAGAACAAATTAAAAATAAATTCGAAATTTAAAAGGGTGAAATAAGCAAAAAGCGTTCTAAAATTATTCTAAATTACAGTTTCTATGGAATTTCTTCTGGAACTACAGAACCGATTTCAAAAGTGATGGTGGAAAATTGGTGGTGACAATCCCTACTCCAACAGCCTCTTTAATAAAAAGCTATGCGTTGCTGACGACTGGGTTTTTCGCTAATTGTTGCCACAGATTAATCTCGAAAAATGAAACATTTGAAGTTACTGAAAAAAATAGTAGCTCGAAAAGTATTTATCAGAAAATTGTTAGACAAACTTTGTTTGAAAGGTAAAAAATTATATTTTTCTTGATACAAATTTCAAATCTAATAATTATGCCGATTTTAAATATTGATTTTGATAATATTACCAAATTTCACAATAGAGTTCCATAGCAAAACCTTCATGTGTAAAAAGATAATGATATGGGCGACATGTCCTGGCGTGTATATTGGCTATAGCAAGAGTCACAAATTATAGTAGCCTTATTATTCTGTTAAAATATAAAAGTTAATTATGAAATGTCAATATTTTGTTTGATTAAAAGTTCGTTAAGAGAAATTGACGAGCGTAGCGGGCGTAGCTTGCTAGTATATATATATATATATATATGTAAAATACACGTATTATATTTATATATGTAAAAGTGGCAGTCAGATTTTACTTTTAAATAATTAAATTTGTGAAAGGTTCAGTTTGGAGATAAAAGATCTTTGCCAAAAGTCTATTTTTAAGACAAAGAATTTCGTGAAAGGACACTGTTTTAAGGACTTCTGTTTTAACGTAAAAAGTTTTGTGAAGGGTCCCGTTTTAAGATGAAAAATTTTGTGAAGGGACCTGTTTTTAAATGAAAAGAATTGTGAAGGGTCGTTTAAAGGACCAAATTTCTTTATAAACAGATCTCTGCTTCGAGATGCTTAATCAACTATTTCTTCGTGAATCAAAGTTTTTCTTAAAATGCCTATATATGTTGCCTCAAACGAAAGACGTTTTAACATGATGAAATTTATTAATCACTTAACAAAAGAGTAAAAAATTAAATTAGTTTATAATTTTTGAGTATTTATAGCTCACAAACTGTCTTATGAGGATATAATGAAGCTTTTGCCGAAAAACATTTTAGTAATTTTTTGAAAAATAGTAACTTTCATAGGTTTTTTGAAAATTTTATGTTTTATACTTATTTAAGTTACGATTTAAAAAAAATAATAAAGGCTATACATACAATGTGATATCATACCATCATGAAACATTTGCACATTAAAAATGTATATGTGTAAATAGCGCGAATTTTAAACTGCATTAACTATTATTTACATATATTTTCATCTAAATATACTTAAGGGAAGTGTCTCTCACGCGACAACATCCGCTCGCTAATTTTAATCCTATGGGACAGTTATTTTACAATATTTCGTTTGCATTTCAATATTTTTAAATGACTTTTTTTTTTGCACTGTAAACTGAAATGTCTGAAACAGATGGTTAAAAAAAGAGACACTTTAAAGTGTCTTAATTCTTTAAGACACTTATTTGTGTCTGAATTTCCGACATTTGAAACGTCTGAATTGCGGCCATGTTTGTGCTCTGATTTGTCAACAATAGAACGCCATTTCTGACCACATTTTTTTAAACATTAAAGGCAGCCATATTTGGCTACATTGAATCCTTAATAAATGGAAAAATATTTGAATATTAAGCAGGACTGAGGTTTGTTCCAGAAGCAGAACCTGATTAAAGCATGGGCAAACTGGACCCTGGTACTGCCTATCTCTCCCCAGGGGGCCCCAAATCTGATATGCAATTTTCGTATAGCTGATATTTTAAATCTATTTAGATACTGTACTGATTATTTTCAATACGTTGAAATTTCACAGTAAGATAAGATTGGAAACAATTTGTTTAATCTAAAAACAGTAAAACCTCTCAATAGTGGACACTTCTGTGCCGTGGCATTTGTCCGCTATTCGGAGGTGCCAGCTTTTCAGAAGTAAAAGTGTGTAAATATGTATGCATCGTTAATTGAAAAAGTAGTACGCTAAATAGAGGTGTCTGTTATGGATGTTCATTCCGCTGTGAAGGTAAAATCTCCATAACAAACATTCCCAGATAGCGGACACCTCTATTTAACAAACACCCTTATTTTTCAATCCTAACACACATATATTTACATACTTTTACCTCAAAAGAGCACACACCTCCGAATAACGAACAAACTCCGCGGTCAAGAGGTGCCCGCTATTGAGAGGTTTTACAGTTTTTAGGCAGGCAAATTTTTTATTTTTAATCTTATCTTGCTGTAAAAGGTCAAAATATTGATTATAATCACATCAATGTCAAAAAAGATTTAAAATATTAGCGTTACTGAAATTACCAAAGTTGGGGCCCCCTAAAATCGGAGGCTGGGTGTGAGGGATGGACAGGCCATAGCCCAGTTTTCCCATGCTTTAATTAGGTTCTGCTTCTGGAACAATCCCCAGCTATGCTTTATATTCAAATATTTTGCCATTTATTATTATACAATCGCAGAAAAATGAAAACTACATTTAAATATTAATTAATTTTACATATTATTTTAAATATTAATTTATGCTATGGAAATATATATTCTTAATAAAATTATCTGTTAAACAATGGGGAATTTGAATACTGATTTTATTAATAATACAAAGTCACAAATATCTGTTTCTTTTCATTATCAAATTTATAAAAGGAAAATAATTAGTATTTAACAATGTAATTAAAATTTGCTTTTAAACCTTAAGGAATAATAATAATTAAATAAAAAATTTAATTTGACATTTTTTTAGAATTACTTTTAATGACAATTTTAAATTAAGAAGGCGATTATTAAATTTTTTAAGAGACCAACTTGGGAAGAAAACAGTTTTTGTTCCGAAGATTGCGCATTTCAAAGAAAATATAAAAATTAGATCTCAACAAATGTTTGATCATTTACATATTTTTAATCCAATATTAAAAATTGAGTAATTTACACGTCTTTCATAGCAAACAAACAATTAAAATCAATTGTTAATAAAAGATTGTTTTAACCGCAACAGGGAGTGTTACAAGGAATTCAACACATTTAACTCATTTTTTCTCTCTTACGAAAACGTGTAATAATAAAAACATTTCTTCTTTCATATTCAACAATTTTCCGTTTCTACCTTTTTATAAAAAAATAGATATACTAAATTAATTAATTTATATATACTGTTTATATACTGTTTGTTATACTTTTTGTTATACTTTTCGTATGGGATCAAAAATCAAAGTAATGCATTCATTATACACAAACAGAAAAAAAAAATATTGTAAATTTTGCGTTACTCTAATAACAAGGTATTATTCCTTTAATTTTCAAAAGAGTTCTTCGCGATTCAGCAGAATTATATTTTTATATTTATACTTGACTGCAATATCTAGATTTTTTTTCCTAAGGGACTTAGATAGTTCCTATTTCTTATTCCAAATTCTTTGTTACAGCACTGATTAATGTAATAAAGCACTCGTTGTGTAAAATCTCAGAACTGTTCCTGAAAACAAAGTAATTATAACTGTGTTTATCTTTTATTTTATACAGAATTATGTAGTAATATTAATAAGGTCGATTAAATGAATAAGTATGTAGATTACAATATATAATATATAAGTTTGCTAGTAATTACAATAAAAAAATACATTTCACATATTTAAAACACATTTTTAAAAACCCTTGGAAACTGAAATAACAATTAACGCATACACAAATCAATGATTTAAAAACATTGAAAAATATCAGTGTTATTTTAACACGTTTATAAATATGATTGGGTGTTTCCCTTTGTTTTCGCAATACTGCGTCTTTCTTTTTATCGAAAGCTGCGTTTTTCTCTCCGAAAAAAGAAAAACTTTCAACTCAGATAGCAACAAGTACAAAAGTACTTTTATGCTTGGCGATCGATTTTGGCGTTTCTTGTACAGAACTCTGCCAACTAGATTTTCCTTTAATCGTTAGCGCTCCGAAAATCACGTGTTGAATTTTCTCAGTCCTATCTTACGCTCACAGCTGGTTACATCATATTCAGTTGTGATCATCGCGCTTTAAAGGGTTTAATATTGAGATTTAACGATATTTAAAATTTAAATCTTTTTCTCCTGAAAGAGTTTGTTATTGGTCAGTGCACTGGCGATTGTGAGCTATAAAGGAACTATATCTACTGCGGCGTTCTAACTTGAGGTAAGGCATTCCTAAACAGATATGTCTAAAGGATGTTTTTTTTGTAAATTAAATGATATTTAAATTTGTCAATACATAATAATGAACAATAATAAAAAAAACCCTATCTAAAGAACATCTGAATTTATGTAAACGAAGAAAACTTGTATAAAAAGAAGAAATTACATTAAGATTTATGAATAGAGAAAACAAATACCACCATGTGCACTGTAAAATAAAGGATTATCAATTCGTTTTTGTTTTTAAAGACAATTTTTAAAGAAAAGAAGGAGATTTTTAAAAAAGACGACCACAGAATTTATAATCGTATTTTTAATGTTTCGGATTTCGCACAAAAACATAATATTCCTTACTTTTACATTCAATACGGATGATTTCCCATTATTGAAATAAATTTAAATTGTATTCTAGAATATTTCGTTGTATGAATTGATATTAATAATTTTTAGTCTAGAAAATAAAAATGACAATTGCTTCGTTTACTCAAAGCTAATTCTCAATTTACTCAATTGCAATATTATTCAAAACATATTTCTATGTATGCGCGTATATAACGTTATAAAAAAGAAAACAGTAGAAAAGCTGAGCAAAATAAACTCTAAGTCGTTATCTTTTATAAATGTTTTAATTATTCAACGAAAAATTTTGATAATTCAATATTATAATTTTTTTTTATAAAAATATAGACAACTTTTAAAAGACATGAAAGTAAACATTTATCTTTTATATCATACCAAGTAAAAATGAAAATTTATTGCCTAAATAATATTTTACTAATATTAACAACTGAATTTCTTTGATATATATTGTACTAAGTAAATTGGACGTTTTCACAATATAAGAAAAAACATTTATAGTAAAAATTGTTGCAATTTTTTTATTCTTTTATTTAAAAAAAATATATATATATTTATTTAAGAAATGATATTATTTTAATCCGTTGCAAATTTTGGCTCATATTTTGAAATCTATAAATATCAGATATGTAAATATATATAAATATCATATAAATAGACGTTTAATTAATAAATGTGTACAAATGTGAATAAATTTATATTTCTAAATTAATTTTAACCTTTTTAAATACAGTTTCAGGCGATAAAAATTTGTCTTATTTTATTTGTTGTAAATTAATTTCACATATATACTTAACGGCAATTTTTTTTAATCTAAAGGATAATTTGAAAACAATAGTTTGCTTATTTTATTAAAAATTAGATATACATATTAACAAATATGTAACTAATGCTCAAATTCGCATTTCTAAACAATTTTTAAAATGCAATTTCAGTTAGTAAAAATCCTCGTTATTGTATTTAATTTAAAGATTATTTCACATTTGCACACGGCTTTCATTTAAAGAATAATTTTTAAATAATTTTTATATCCTAACAGCGTTTGACATAATAAATTTATTGAATTGAAATTCTAAGAATTGTTTTTTATATCAGTAATAATGAAAATTAATTTCAAAACAACAAGGTATAATTTTTAAAACGTTCGACTAGTAAGTTAATTTTTAAATTTCATACTGATATGAATTTTGAAAGACTAGAATTTTTGTCAACAAATATTCTGCCAAACAATTATACTATTATATTTGTTTAAATTGGTTTCTCGTATGCTTTAGATGGTGATTTCTTTATAAAGGATAAATTAAAAGTGTTTTTTTCCTGCTCATAACTAAAATTCATCCGTGTGTAATATTAAAATAATACTTATTTAATTTTATGTAATGCTAAGAATTACTTAACATAAGTAGTAATGTGTTTAATTTAAAATTGCAATGAAAAAAAAATGGACCCGTAAACGGAAAGTTGTAAAGATAAATAAAATATTTTCAAATTATTTTATAACAAAATCCTTTCTTTGTCGGTTTTTACTTTCCATAAAGTACCCGCAAACTTTTGTGATTTCAAGACCAATGATTGTGAGCAGAATCTGAAACTTTTACTTAATGTCAACCCAAAATACGCAAACATGAACCAAAATGGGTTAAAATTAATCCACATTTTAATGCAATTATGAAAAAATAGTTTACAATTATATCTTTAATGTAAATTTTACTTTTATGTTGAAAAATGAACTCATGTATACTCATTAACGTTCAAATATATAGTATTTTTTTCATCTGAAAATATTTTTTGAAAAATTTGGTCAATCCGAACCCATCCCCGCATTAATAAAATCCAAACCCAAAACATATTTGAACACGAAGCAATTAGAGTCCACCCGAACAAAACCTGACCCGCAAAGATATAAATTAGCGTCAAATGGACCCGATATGCGGATCGGGTCAGGTTCGGCTAGAATCAACACATCCTACAAGATCTACAAATGTGGGATGTGTAGGATCTTGTAGGATGTGTTGCTAGAATCGGGTAACATGACCCGATACAGGACTCTAGTTCTGAATAGACATTAACACGTTGTCATTGTCAGTTGTTGATATGTCAGTTGCGTGATTTGTCTGCAGCATATCCCAGAAATATCGCCATAACTGTAAATCCAAAAACCTCATAAAAATGCACATACGATCATTTTCCTCGAAAAACTGAATAACAATTTAAGCATATTTGAAATTAATTTTAGTCGTGGACATATAAATTATGTTCATTTTCCATAATCAGAGTCTAATATTTACAGTTGGCATAAGAATACCTTTTTTGAGTAACTGAAAACTGACTAATGAGAACACTTCCATTCTCCTAATACATAACATAAATGTGTTTCTACTTCTATTATCTTTTTATCAGTCATAAAATACGATTTTTCATCGATTGAAAGCAATAAAAAACTTTGTAATTTAATATAGTTGAATTTTCTTATATTTTATAATATAATTATCATATCTGATAAAAATATAAAATAAAATATAAGAAAAGAATAATTTTATCATATCATGCTATTAACTAATTCTGGCTAATGAAACTTAACTATGCAATACACTATTCAAATCTTGAATATAAATAAAATTAAACTTAAATAATCTCGAAGGAAAAATAAAATACATTGAGTTACAGCATATAATTAAAAAATCACGATGAAATTATAAACTGCTTATACATATCGATAACTTGTGTTGTGGAGAATTGACTTATAGATGCTTAAGAATTTTGTAATATAGATGATTTTAAACCGATGAGTGTTATTTTTTACATGAAATTTTACTTAATTGTAGAACTTTCATTAGTTATTTTCGTGTCACATTTTAATTTTTAACTTAAATATCCAATTGAAAACTGCATAAGTACGACAATGTTTCCGGAATTTATTTAATCTCTTGTATAAGTAGCACGGTATAAATAAGAAGATACGAGCAATAAATCATGATAAGATTTTTTCTGCTTTCAGGCTGCAATTCATAATCAGTCAAAAATGATCAAACATATGTCACTTGTATTGTGTCACTTGATGCGCTTGGATGGGTAGAACATTTTTTATTAACACCTTCATGACATTTATTTATGTCACAAAATGATATTTTAAATTGCTCTTTGATTGTAAATTCAATCTTTATATAGTTTATGGACATGATTTTATAAATAATGTTTTATACAAAAATATTACAGTCTTTCTGAATATTAATTAAAAAAAATTAACCCTTTTTAAATGGATTAAAAAAAATAATTTTACTAATTTAGATGAGGAATGAAGCTTCTAAATATTAATTTTAAGAAAATATTATAAGTAGTATTATGCTGCGTTGGTAAAATTTACAAATATATTTAATTAAATTTAAATACAAATGTATATATTAAATGTTCAAAAATGCATATAAAAGGCAATACATGCACCATTTAAATTCAAATATGGTATACATGTGATACATTATCTAACAATAATCCAGAAAATAATAATAAAAATTGAATTTCCATTCATTTTATAGCGCTTCAAAATTGTTAAACATAAATTGTACGAACAGTACGAACGCACCTCATTTGTTACATTAGACGTACAATTTCCAACTTGTTTATATTTTCGAAGGTATCATGATAATTTTACAGTGTCAATGTCATTTAGAAGCACTTTTTAATTAGACAGTTTTAATTTAATTTTCATATTGATTTACAAAAATATATTAAATTTGGTGACGTATAAATGGAAATATTTAAAATAAAAACAGTTTTTTTTGTATTGATTCATACGAATATAACAAATATATTTCGCTTTACATATATGTTTGTAACATAGTCAATATGCATGTGTAAAGAAAATATTTATACGGATAAGGATTTCAAGGAGACGTATGCCAGACGAACGATTCTTTTTTAACCAAAGGGAAAACACATTTATGAAAATAACTTTAAGTGTATACTAGAAAATGTTTCTGCATTTTTATTTCTTTCGAAGAGTTTATAAAGAAAAAAATCTCTGACGGCTCGGCCTATAGACACAGGTAGATTTCGAAGACGCAGACTGTGGGGCGCCTGTTTGTTGGGAATTGTGGAAGAAATTACCTTTTTGGCATGATGCGGCAGTTGGAACCGCCACTTTGAAACCTTACTTGTTTGCAAGCGGAGCCGGCAGGGACTGTTTTTTTTTTTTGTTTTTTTTTTGTTTTTTTTTTGTATAAGGGTTGGTCCTATAAAAAAACTCGTCAATATAAAAGTTTTAGATGATATTAAGAGGATTTATAATAAATTTAGGCGTATTTGAGATCTTGTGGATTGACGAAGTTATGGATTTTTTTCTTCTAAAACTCCGCTTTTTTTTCCCCTTGGGAACATTTTTAATGATATAAAAAATCTGTCGGCGCTTTTCCTAGAAGTAATAATAATTTTAAACGGATTCGATACGTATCATAATTAAGAAATTATGGGGGGATTTCTGTTTTCACAAAAAGCCCCCCCCCACCATTGCCCCCCCTTAGTTCGATTTTGCCCATTAACGAACTTGACCTAGATTTTATGTATGAGTTTGGAAGAGATTTGTGCAGAATATTTGACGTTATCGTGTCCATAAAAAAGTGACATAGATACATAGATAGATAGGTAGGTAGGAAGATAGATATATAAAGTTTTGAACTGGGATGGTTTTGGGTTCTGAGAGTCATGATAAAAAATGTTTCAAAAATTTCTACATAGGGGAGAATGTAATAGGTAATATTTCTTAAGAAATCTACCTAAAAATCTGATTTGAAAATGCATTAAAATTAAAATTTATCCTTTTTCTCACTAGTGTATTTTAAAGAATTTTTCGGTGGAAAAATAAACAAATGCAATTGTGTTTGTATTATACGATAAAATAAAAATTAAACATAAAAATATTTATCTCTCCAAGTTTTAATTAAAAAAAAATCGATTAGTTAGACTCCATATCATTTACTTACACAGTTAGTTGTACACGTAATTTCACAAATACACGATTACTGAATAAATAATTTTTTTCACAATAAATTTTCCTTTTATAGTTTTCCTGTAACTAATTATCTTAGTTTTACTTTCGCTCCAATTTGATCTTAAATTTACATTAACATTTGAAAGAAGCAAAAAAATATAATATTTTCTTTTTTAAATTTATCAATATGCTTCAATTTTAATAAGACGAGAAAATATAATCATGGTTTAATTAGAAAATTCTGCATTTAGTCGAATAGTGTTCTGATCTAATCAATTGTTGGTAGCATCTCTATAGCAAGTTTCACCCTTGAAGGGAAAACATTTTTTTAAGACGTTTCGAAAAATAATGAATGTAAAGTTCATGCATTCTTTAAATTTAAGTTGGAAGCACTGAAGCCTGAAGCCGAGTAAAGTAATTACGTGTTCTTCTTTGAAAAGTATAATTATTGGAATATTTTACATGATTTCTTACTGAGTCAGTTTGAAAATTTACTATTTTTACTTTCTTGAGTATATCCTGAAATTACTTGTAAATTTTCATTTTAGAATTTTAACGAAACTTTGGAATATTGATTTTAAAGGTTGATGTAATTTATTTTTAATAGTTTAAAAATAATCTTTGTTCATATTAAAAACTGTTTTTTTTTTTTTTTTTCACAGAACTATGAAAAAGTAGTGTTTTATTTTTCGAGTTTAAATTTTGTTCGATGTAAAATACTTTCAAGTTTTTCACTTTTTAATTTGTTGAAAAATATAATAAATTTATTCTTCAAATTAATTAAAATTTCACTTTAAGAATTAAATTTTATATACTTGTTTTAAATATACTTGCGTATGGTAAGAAAAATTATAATTTTAGAACTTAATTATGATGTTAAAATTATTTCAATATTAATGATTTGTTATTGCTAAAGTATCACAGAGTTTATAGATTATTAGTTATTAGTTGCAGAATCTTTAGGTAATAAATAAACAAAAAATAGTTTAAATTGCGTATTCACTTTAAGTATTAAGTTTCAAATATCTATTTTAAATACTGATGTATGGTAAGACAAATGATGATTTTAGAACTTAAATATGATTTTAAATGCAGTTCCTTGATTTATTATTGCCAAAGTATCACATAGAATTAACGCAATTTTTACTTAGTAAACGCAGCAAAAGTGGATAGACATGACTATTTAGTTTTCGTTCTGATTGCATGTTTGTGGAATAATATTTTTGAAAAAAAAAGATTTGTATGATTGCATTAAAAATTTACTTTTCTTACACATGGGATAGTCATGGGATCACATGGGACTGTTTGTTTGTTTATTGAGAACATACATCTGACTTGTGTGCTTGACATCAAGTGCCCGCTTATAAGTCATCGTCAATATACAGGGACGAGATATCCACAAGGAAATTTACAAAACCAGAGAGTTACATCCCGGAGCTCCACAAAGTGTGTGCAATGGAGCTGGCGGGAGTCGAACCCGCCGACCTGACTCCTACGCTCACAAGCGATTAGTGGAATGGTGTCTTAACCACTCGGCCACGGAGGCCCCATCACATGGGATAGTCAGGTAAATTTTATGAAATTTAGGCAAATTTACATGATGGATTCTATTTCCTCTCTCTTTGAAAACTCTTATGGAATTCCATTCTTTCGGATAAAACGAAATGGTGCATAGAAAACCGATATTCTATTTTTTTTGGTATTTTTTAAAGTTTTTTTTTTTTTTTTAAATACAAAGGCCTTTTTTTTTAATACAAAGGATGTTAATTATCATTTTACTAAACAGCGAACAACCAACAGAGTGAAAAAATGTCCAGATCGGGGTTCGATCCCGGATTCCTTGGTATAGCGCACCAAGTGCTTTACCAATTAAGCCATCCGGACGACATCTGGTGTAGCATTCTCTCACTCTTATATGGCTAGGCTACAACGTTGCAGCACAAGATGGAACGTCAATCATGATAACAACACCTATTGGCATACATGAGACAAATCAAACCCGGTATCGGTGAAAATTTATATACTAATTAAATTTTCAGCGGAGCTGAAATTACGCTGTAAATTACTGAAATACAAAGGATGTGATAATTAAGGATGTGATAAAGGATGTAAAGTGATAATTCACAATATTGTATTTCAGCAATTTACAGCGTAATTTCAGCTCCGCACAAAATTTAATCAGTATATAAGTATTTTTTTTTATGTTTTTTATTTACTAATTGAGTGGCAACCTGATGTGTTTTTTTGCATTGCTCGAGTTCCTTCGATTATAAAAGAAAGGGGAAATTATATTACCACTTAAAAATATTTAAAGAATTTGAAATTAATATTATTAATTATATCACATTTCTTATAAGTAGGTAACATAAATTTTATTATAGATTAAATGAAAATTTCGAAAATTATTTTTGAAATTTCGCGATTTTAACGCATTTAAATAAAAATTCTTCAAATTCTATGCAAGAGCTCAGTAGCGTCGTTTTTAACGGTGAAAGCATCTCTTCCATAAATTATTTGGGCTAGTAGAATGATAAATTAAGTGTGAATGAAAATTTGTGTATAAATGTCCTTTTGACGCAATTATATAAAAGTGTTTCATTTTATGGTTTAAATTCATGCTTTCATTTAAGAACGTTGCTCCCTCTTCCCCTCCTCGTGAAAGCATTTCACTTTCAAGCTCATGTGAAGAAACTGATAAACTATCTATTCAAGCAAAAATGTTTGTTTTTCTTTTTAAATTTAAAGAGAAATGGCAATAATGAAGATAATAATATACCATTTCTCTTTTCGACATGAGTAGAATAACATAATTGCCAACATTTGAATTTATATCAGAAATTTTATTAACAATTTAACATAATACATCTTGTAATGAATTTAAATTTCAAAATTCTAAAAGCTGGTGTAAGATCCTTGCATCATAATAATAATTAATGTTTCTTATAGTACTCGAGTATTCATATTTTTGAAAGAACTGGTGTGAAATATATACAGATATTCATGCATTTAGATTTTAATGGCGAACATATTTATATGCTTTACGTTTATCTTTTGAATGATTGTTATTTTTTATTGTACTTATTTTAAAATAGCTTGATCATAATGCTGCGTGCTATAAATCGAAACCATTTTTTTTTTTGTAATTTTTTTTAACAGTAAACAGTTACGATCTGCTCATAGGTAGTTTTGTTGGCTAAACTGAATATATTACTGGGCATGACAATATGTAGGTTGAAAAAAGATACATGAACGTGAGTATCTGTAAATTAAAATTTTTTTGGTCGAAATTTAAAAAGCTTGAAAGTAGTTTTACATTATATGTACTAAAGTCATCTATTTATTTATTAATTTATTTATCTACTTTTGTTTTAAAATTTACATAATAAGAATACAAATGAAAATATAACAGTAAACAATTAAAGTACAAGTTATTTCAGGCATACGTAGAACACAATTAATATAATAAACCCAACACAAGTGAAAAACTAGCCAGGGTCAGGACTCGAGCGTGAGTCTACAGCATAACGTGCTGTTACTCTAACCATTGAGCAAACCCGGCCGATATCACAGCTCAACAATTTCTCACTATTAATCCATGTTGGGGAACGTCACTTGGTCAGCAATCAGACAGCACTGGAGGACAAAGCAAAGGTAAATAAATTACTATTCCATCGGTACACAATATATATAGGGTGAGCATAATTTATTGATCGCATTTCAGAGTTCCATAAAATAAAAAACAAAGTAATGTACTTACATGTTTAATGTTTCACTGACAAGCAGCTTTCAAACAGTTTTGTGTAACACATTGAATAAGTTCCACTTGAGCTCCATTTTGCACGTAAAATATCGAGTCTGTAGTCAATTTCATGCCAAACGTAGCGGAGCATCTCAGCCGTTATTCCTCCAATAACCCCAGTCATTTGTCGTTTTGGTTCTTCAATATCGCGAACGTTTGTTGCGTACACCGGGTCTTTGATAAATCGTCAAAGGAATAAATTTAAGGGTGTTATGTCCGGTGATCATGCAGACCAAGGAGTCTATCCACCCCGACCAATCCACGGTTTGGAAATGTTTCCTGCAGATAATCTCTAACAATGGTACCCCAATGCGGTTAGTGTCTCATCTTCCTGGAATTTAAATTTGTGGCTGACGACGTTCCATTGGAAGTACAGCGTAATACTGTAACATATATACACACAATTTGTTACCGTGGGTTCATGGTTTGGCAAACAGTTTGGGGACACAAACAGTTTAAACCGCTCTACACTGCAAAAAAAGTGTTGATATACAGTGTAATACTGGCACCCCAGCTGCCAGTATTATACCCTAAAATTAACAGTAATAAACAGTAAAATAAGCAGTAAAACGCTACCACGCATGCGCGGTAGCGTATTACTCCTTATTTTACTGTTTATTACTGTTAATTTTACGTTGCGTGGTAGCGTATTACTGCTTATTTTACTGTTTAGTACTGCTAATTTTACGGTATAATACTGGCAGCTGGGATCCCAGTATTATACTGTAAAATCAACACTTTTTTCAGTGTATCATTTAAACGACAATGGCGGTTGCTACATTACTTTGCTTTGGTTGCATCAAACTCTGAAATGCGCTCAATAATTTATGCTCATACTGTATAAAGATTGTATTGTATGTATAACTGAAATAACTTGTTCTTTAATTGTAATTTTAATGAATTCAGACGTTAATTTATGTGCTTTATTATATAAAAGTAAACAGTTAAACTCTGCTTGTAAGAAATTTCGTTGCTTAACATTTATATTATTATGTATTGCAAAATATAGATATAGAGGTAGATATAAATTATTTACGGAAAAGAAAGATTTTGTGTTACAGTCGACATAGCATGCGAAGAAAAAAAAATCTCTGCATTTAATAATTTATAAGTTTTAATAATTAAAGATAGTATATTTTAAATGTAGCCGTAAATGCTACATAATAACTGTGGATAAAAAATTAGATTAATTACACAACGGCTATAAATATTGTCTTTACGGCATTTATTTGTTTTTATCCTAAATGTTTTATTTCTATTTCGTATTTGCATATAATTATTAATTTATGAACATGTATCTTGTTTGGATTATACAACATTTATCTAAGTACTTTCATTTTAATTTCAACATATCGAATATTTAAAAATATAATAGAAGAAATTTTAGTATTCAAAAGCCATTTTTTGCTCTTTGCTCCATATCTTTCTTTAATGTATAAAACAGAATATAGATTTTTTTTAAATATAATATACAATAACTTTTTTTTATACAAAAAAAATAATTATCTGATTTCAGTATAACACAATTTATATGTTCTTGTATTATCTAAAGGCTGATAATATATTTTCTTATCACTGCAGGTAAGCTCGTTTTAAATAAATAAGAAAATGCAGTTTAACATTCTAATGCTTAAATATTTCTAGTAAATAACTATATCTATCAAAACAAAAAGATGCGAATTTACCCTTTATTGCAAATTTTAGTTGAAAAGACTATTAAAAAGAAAGGCCATATTCCATAAATCGTATACTTTAATGTGCAACAAATTTTTCATTTAATTTAAAATTATTTTCAAATAATTGCAATAGTAACAGAAACATATTTTCTACTTTTTTGTCTCAGTATTTTTCCATTTTCTGTAATCAGGAAAAAATAAAATAGGTAAGACCATTTTAATTATGATGCTCAATTATTTGTATACATTTTGCTTAAACAGTTTTAGATCTTACATGCAATGTTTCATTCTTTAAGTTAATTTAAATGTTTTGTAGTTACATTTTTAAATACTGATGCTCGAGGCTGTGTGAGATAATTAGAAAATGTTATTCAAAAGTGAAAATGAAGAGAAAAAACAATTTTATTTTTCCCAACACTTGATTAGGCTTTAATTTATTGTTAAAGAAAACTAAAATCTGTAAAAATAATTGTTTCGTAAATCGTTATGTATCGTTTAAGCGAAAAAAGAATTACATTTTAAAGTATTTTCTCATCTAGTGACTGACGCACCTAAAAGTTTATCGAAAAAAGCCACACATACTTCTGAAGGTCTATATATCAGTTTTAAAAAGAACTTTTAAAACATCGTAACGATACATCCAAATGCACTTTGCTTTAATTTATTAAGTTAATGTATAACCAAGAACACATATAGGAATGAATAACAACTGAGAGTATGCTCTATTCTGAAAATAAAATTCCACCTTTTTATCAATAACTGACGAGAAAAATGGAAAGTTGTTTTTTCAACAATATTTTATGTTTGCATAATTTTTAATTTTTAATAGCATTATTATATATATACCGAATGTCCATAAATTCGTTAAAATTTTTAAAATTCGTTAAAGAGGAACAACTGATGCTAAAAAAATGTGGTTGGCACGAATGGGATTAGAGAAAGATCGATTTTTTTTAAATAACAAAAAGAAAAGTTGTGGTTCAAAAAATTACCTATAGATAACGCTAGAATGAATAATATGAAGCAGATGTATGCAAATTATGCTTATAGTAAAAAACCCGTTTCTTCGAAGCTTCTGACAAGCTTCAGTATCCGAGTACATGAAACGGGTGCTCTTCTCGTCTTGAGGCCTTTTGCCGTGTGGAAATTTCGCAATGCATAGGTTTCTGATTTTCCATTCTTGTAAAAGAGCTTAACCAACGCTCGGTCAGGGAACGATAGCATACTGTTGGCATCGGATAACAAGTCCATGTGCATCGATGTGTTTTATTGACAGCCTGTTTTCTGTAAATCTGCTCCATATTGTGCATTCCAGCGTCAGCTATCGGTAATTTATTGAACTACAACTTTTTCTGTTATTTAAAAAAAAAAAAAAAAAAAAAAAAAAACTTTAAATTTATTATTTTAACTTGCATATGAAAACAGACGTAGGAATAATTAACTTGACTATACAATTTCGTAAAATCAATATTTTGGGCTATTAATTTGCAGAAATAACTATATAAATGGATAATATTACTTATTTAATTTATTTATAATTATTTATTATAATTTAAATTATTATTAAAACTTTAAATATTTTATATTTTAATATGTTTTATCAAATATGAAAATGTGCTAGGTTTATTCTAGAATCTTACAAATGGTTCATTAAAAATGTAATTCGATATTTTTGGAGGACAGCTAGTTCACCATGTAGTAACAATAAAAAAAATTTCTAGAGGTATGCAAATAATTATGGTGGTGGATACTCGTCCTGGTATTTTGGTGATTTCGGGCTTTTAAGGGGATTCGCTACACTTTGAAGTTTTTAACGTTTATTATTATTATTATTATTATTTCAGGATTTTATTTACATACTAACCCGTCCGGAGTTGGCCGGGACCGTTATAATACGTAAAAACAATGTTGAATTATTTTATTTAATTAAAGGGAAATATTTCCATAAGATGAATATCTGCTCAGATAGCTAGAGTTTGGAACCCCAATGCTTTCGGCAGCGCACACCGAGTGTGCCGTACACACTCCGAACTGTTTTGATTTTATATTTTAAACGAAAGACCGTAGTATCCCGGGCCCGTGATAATAACCTTAAATATACCTAAAATTAGTGTTGAATGAAAAATAATTCGAAATGACCCAAAGTGCTTATAAGAAGCGTTTTTTGTCACTTTTTCTTTTCACATTGTGGCATTTATTATTAAAAACAACATAGTTCTTATCGTCTGAAATTTTTGAAATTTTTATGAGTTATAAATATAATGTTTCGGAAGTCTGTGTATAATTTACGCAAGAACTTGAACAAAAGCCACTAGCGTATTCACGTTCTCAGCGAAAGTTTTGCAGATTTTATTTAATTGTTCGAATGTTTCGAGATTTTTATGCGTGATGTAAATCAAGTGTCTGAAAACGTGTAAAAATATTGCGTTAAAAAACCGACATTTAGTTACTTTTACTTTAGGAAAATGAGTGTAGCGGGGTATCGCAAAATGACTTCCAGTCCCGAATACTTTTGAAAGCGTTAAAATTCGTATTTGTTGGAACGGAATGCCGGTTTCGAAGACACAAAGTACGAAATTTAAGTATATGTTTTCAGTTTGTCCATATTTGAACGGTTTCGCGATGTACGCTACGAAAAACGACTGAAAAAAAGAGTCTTCGGTTCTTTTCTGCTTCGGAGATTAGGAGCGGAGATCTGTAACGCACCGTTGCGACGCTTTTGTCTTTTTAATTGCGGGGTTTAACCCCCTGTCCGACGAGCAAAAGGGCAAATTTGTAATGTTGTTTTCTCTGTATTTTAATTAAAATGCTTAAAAAATCTGAATTTTCAAACTTGAGATAAAAAACGTAATTACGTATATAAGTATAATCCTTGAGAGTATCAATCATTACTTGATGTTTTAAAAATGCATTATATTTGTAGAATTATATTAATTTAAACAAACCTTGTATTGCTGTGAAACCTACAGCATAGTGAACGGATATATCAGGTCGCGGTGGTGAGAAGGTTAATTAATATCTTGGCTAATTATCAAAAATGAAAAATCTGAGCCTCAGATGCAATGAAAAACATGGGGACACATTATACACTTGTGCGTATTATACATGAGTAAACACGGTGAATTTGTTATGCTTAGTGGCAAGTTTATATAAAGTAAAAAAAAAATGTTTTATTAGGACCTAAAAATAATTTAATTGAAAAATGGTGTTATAGCTCCTAGTTAAGCAATAACTTAAACTGAATGTAAGGAGAAGATACTACAGAAGGAAAAAAGAGTGTGAATGTGTGAATATTAACAGAAAAGTTATTTTGTTACCACATTATGTAAATCTTCAACTATTTAATCCCTCTTTCACCCTAATATGTACAGAATTACATTGTTCATTCCATCGCATATAACAAGAAATCCTAAATAAATAACTTTTTTCTAATATAAAGTACTTTTCCATTTAATATGTGTTTTGAAACTGCAACGTTATTTCATTGATTTTTGATATTTTTTATTAGACTGAAGCATTGAAAAAAACTTTAAAAACAGTTATCAGTTTTAAAACCATTTACTAATGCATTATATATATATATATATAATTTTTTTTTTCATTTTACTAAAGGCACCAAAATAATAACGACATAATATCTAATGCATGTCAAAGATGGACTCTGATGAATTGCAAGAGCTCATTAAGTGTTCAAGATATTTTTATGAATTATTGGTTAAGTTTAGTTTTCAAAACAAAGTACTTTTGGAAAATTTTCTGGTATTTAAAATTCTACGAAACAAAATATTTCACGTAATAATTAATAGGTTAATTTCTGAGAGAAAGGAAAGTTTTCATTTTAAATATAAAATATTTTTATTTCGCACGTGTTAATTAAAATTCGGTGAAATAAAATCAGTTTTAAGAGAAACGTCAATAGCTTTCTTGCTTTAATCATTCAAAAAACTTAGTTTGAAAAGATTGTAAAGTGGAATCTTAATTTAAATTCTTAATAATTTCGGCATTGGGATAAATCCTAATTATTTTAAACAGCCTGGAGCGGTAAGTCTTTGAATTATAAAATTCAAAGGCGATACACGGTGTAATCCTCCTCAAATGTCTACTTATTTTCTAATGTTGAAATGCATTTTTTTAAATGTATCTCTGACACAAGATGATCTTGATACATTTTGATTGAAACAAAGTTATTTTCTATATATCTAATTAAAAACGTTCTTTTGTTCTTGTCTTTTATCAAAAACAACAACAAAAAAATGGATTTCCCCTGATCCAGAGTAAAACAATGTTGGGCACTGTTCTTTTTGTGCTTATTAAAAGCCCCCAATTAATCCGAAATAAATGTATTTCGATTACAAAAGGTAATAACGCTATTTTTGTTTTTTGTGTAATATTACTTTATAGTTCAAAAGAAAAAAAATAGAAAGGTAAAGTTTTGTAAGTGGCTTAAAGAAAAACTCAAATGAATCTCTAGATTAAAAAAGAAAAGTTAATTAAGAAGAAGAAAATATTCACAATTTCAACCGGAAAAGAATTGAAATTTAGAAATTATATATTTATTTATTTATTTTAAAAGATAATCGTTTAAAAAATATGGCAGAAGTGAATGTGTTATAATAAGTAGAGCTTCTTTACAAATTCTGCGCAAATATTAAATATTAGAGTGAGTATTGCAACAAGATATCAAGACTTTGAATAGTGTAAAATTTTTCACTTTATACAAACTAACTAATAATAATAAAATTACATCTAATGCAGATAAAACATATTACTATCCAATCGATTAAAAGTGTTTCTTAAAACTCTTGATATCCCCTCCCCCCTCCCTCCGCATAATGTGTCTCTTGATTTTTGTTTTCAAAACTAAGACTTCTGTAAAATTACCCAGAGTTTCAAAATATTTAACACAAAACATTTTGTATCATTAATCAATTAATTTCTGTAAAAAAGAATTCTTTTCGTTTTCAATTGAAAATATTTTTATTTCACTCATGTTAATTAAAATTCGGCGAAATAAAATCAGTTTTAAGAGAAACGCCAATAGATTTCTTGCTTTAATCATTCAAAAAACTTAGTTTGAAAAGATTGTAAAGTGGAATCTTAATTTAAATTCTTCATAATTTCGACATTGAGATAAATCCTAATTATTTTAAACAGCCTGCAGCGGTAAGCTTTTGAATTATAAAATTCAAAGGCAATATACTCTGTAATTCTCAGTAAGTGTTCCCTTTTTTTCTAATGTTGAAATACATTTCTTTAAAATGTATCTCTGACGAAAGAAGATGATACTATTTATTGATTGAATCAAAGTTATTTTCTATAGCAGAAAGATTTCTAATTAAAAACGTACTTTTGTTCTAACATTTTATTAAAAACAGCCATAAAATTGGATTTTTCTTAACCAGAATAAAACCAACTTAGTTACTCTATTTCGATGCTTATTAAAAGCGTCCAATTAATCCGAAATAAATGTATTTCAATTACGAAAACTAAATGACGCCATTGCTGGTTTTTGTGTAATATTACTTCAATATTTCGAACGGAAAAGCAATAGAAAAGTAAAGTTTTGTAAGTGCCCTGAAGAAAAAGTAAAATGGACATGCTTATATGAAAAGAAAAGCTAGTTAAGGAAAACAACACAGAGGTGATATTGCACGTAAAATCTCAAAAGAGAAATTGCTGAATTTAGAGTATATGTATTTATTTATTCATTTTAAATTAAATTTACTTGAACGATGTTTAAGGTAATAAATATACGGTATCTTAAAATATACTGAACCTAAAAATATGTATAACAAGTAAACTTTAACAGCCCTCGAAATTATTTTTTGCCTGAAGGTAATGTATAAAATCAAGAATTTCTTTACAACGCTTTCTTGCTTTAGATTTAAGTATAACCGATACATGGCGCTGCACTGACCAAAATTGTAATAATACTCAAAATAACCATGCAATTTTTAAACGGAAAGCACATTTTTGGCATGTCAACAGTTAATCACAATGAAGTTTAAAAGCTGAATGAGCTTTGATCCATTTAAATACGTTAATTTGAACTATAGCAATGTGAGATAGCACGGCGTTATCTATCGGTGATATATAGAACTAATACACAGAAGCGTAGAAAAATTTCATTTCACACATTATCTAATACTAGATTACCTTCAAAAGCTGTCAGCGTTGTTATTGATTTTTTAAATATCTCAGTACATTTCAATGCGTACAGGTTAATTCATAAAGATGGAGCCAATAGCCTATTTCCTTAAATATTTCCCCCAGACACGTACTTCCAATTGCAAAGTTTCATAAAAAAAGGTGCAAAACTTGATGGTATAAGTTGCAACTTCCTGTGGCAGGTCTATTTTAAACAATACATAAACAACTTTTTATACAGCCACCGTAGGGTAACATTTCCAATAAGGAACATTTTCGTTATCCATCCCTGAATGAAACACACACACACACACACAAAAAAAAAAATTATATATATACAGATAGGTGACAAAATAATACGAACACTCATGAAAAATGGTGAAAAGAGCAATATTTAGAAAAATACATGAGGAATTAACCTGAAACTGCAGGTGTGTAAACAGTATGGTATAAGTTATATATTTCTGTGCAGATTTTTTCCCGAAACCCCATAGGGGACTGTCAACAAAGTGAAAAAGAACGAATATCTTTTGGATAACCCTGTAAAAACTAATGTAGCAAAGACGTTCAAACTCGAGATTATTAATAAGTGGCTTATTGAAATATATTGTGTTCATTTTTATGAGGATAGCATGTATACTCGTAGAGAAATTAAGGTTTTTATAAAAACAGTCCCAAATTTCGCCTAATTTTTTGCTTATAATTAGCAGAGTTTTTAATATAAAAAAAAAGTTCTTTTCACAAAATATGAGAAACAACATTGTACATAATACTCTGTAATCAGAATTAAAAAATAATCAAAATTGGACGAAAAATGAGCAGGTTTACTAAAAAATACTTTACTGCGCATGCGCGAATGCAATCAAAATATAATATGCATAATGTATTAGCTAAGTATATAGAGCAACTTTTGTAAAAGTCTCAAAATCATAGCTGGAAAATTCTGTAAATTATCGTCGATAGAATAAGCTCGAAATCCGTTGTTCCCAAAGGGAAGCAAAAATATGAGGGGTTGTATCCAAATATAGTAGTACGTGCAATATTGTGTACGGTATCTTGGCACTAATCAACAGATATTTGATACAACCCCTCATCTTTTTGCTTCTTTTTGGGAACAACGGATTTCGAGCTTATTCTATCGACGATAATTTACAGAATTTTCAAGCTATGATTTTGAGACTTTTACAAAAGTTGCTCTATGTACTTAGCTAATACATTATGCATATTATATTTTGATTGCATTCGCGCATGCGCAGTAAAGCATTTTTTAGTAAACCTGCTCATTTTACGTCCAATTTTGATTATTTTTTAATTCTGATTACAGAGTATTATGTACAATGTTGTTTCTCATATTTTCTAAAAAGAACTTTTTTTTTATATTAAAAACTCTGCAAATTATAAGCAAAAAATAGGCGAAATTTGGGACTGTTTTTATAAAAACTTTAATTTCTCCACGAGTATACATGCTATCCTCATAAAAATGAACACAGTATATTACAATAAGCCACTTATTAATAATCTCGAGTTTGAACGCTTTTGCTACATTAGTTTTTACAGGGTTATTCAAAAGATATTTGTTCTTTTTCAATTTGTTGACAGTCCCCTATGGGGTTTCGGGAAAAAATCTTCACGGAAATATATAACTTATACTATACTGTTTACACACCTGCAGTTTCAGGTTAAATCCTCATCTATTTTTCTAGATATTGCTCTTTTCACCATTTTTCATGAGTGTTCGTATTATTTTGTCACCCATCTGTATATATATATACACATCTTGATCACTGGAAAACTTACAGAGATATGCCCGTTTTAATAACGTATAATTTTGTGGGTGACCCCTATCTTGCATTCTAAATTCATCAATATCACATCGCTCAGATGTATGTTTAAGTGGTGTAAGTCACGAATTTTGACTTTTAATATATATGTGAGTTTTGCAAATATAAAAATGTTTTTTTTTTTTTGTGTGTGTGTGTGTCTGTTTCATTCAGGAATGAATAAGGAAAGTTTTCCTAAAATATTTAATTTGTGTATTGCTTCAAATAGATACACCCAGGGGGGTTGCTGCATCTTATGTCATCAAATTTTGCCCCTATTTTTTATTTTTTATTTTTTGTGAAACTTTTCAATTGGAAGTATGTGTCTCGGGACAATATTTAAGGAAATAGACTATTGGCTACATCTTTATGAATCACCGTGTGAATAAAATTAAGTATGTTTTTTTTATATATACTTGAGGAAAAATGACACTTTGTGAAGCACATAAACAGTATCTGCCTATTTTCAAAAAGTCTATATTTTAAGGTGTATGAACCCATATATTTAAACAAATGTTAATTCTAATCATATTGTCAAGGGAAGAATACTTTCAAGGAAGCCTTCTGGAGGGAAAATGCTAGCACCATAATAAGTTCACGGCTGCCAACTTTTACGATTTTTTTTCCTACCACTACTTTTTTTAAAGAAAAAGTAGTCTTATTTGATTGCTGAACATTTAGGGATAAATCATGCAAAATTTTCTCCAGTTCTTATGCGAGGAATATATCGAAAAATCTTCTAAAATCCCCATATAGGGAATCGCACTACACTTATTCAAACACTTGAAAAGCACCCACTTTTATGTACTCCTATCCCACACGTTGATCACTCAGTTGTGTAACTATTTGCCTTTTCAAGATTGTTTAGAAAATGTTGCTAAAATCTGACAAAGAAAGTTACAGGGATAAATATGTAATTGTGAATGCATATGATAATAAAATTGTTAATAAATTAATTAAAATGGTGTATTTTTTTCTCTCAAATTTAAATTTACAATCATCATATATTGTAAAATATGTTTTCATAATCACCTTTCCTTTGCAAACTCCTTTTTTATAATTAGAAATACATGTAACTAAATGTTTAAAATATTATATATAAATTAAAGTATCAATAAAATTACGCACAAACTATTTGTTTTATAGAACAACTTCCTGCATAGTACAAGAAAACTAGCATATACACTTTGCATAATTATTAATCTTAGTTTATTTGACAGAGATTTTAAAACAACTTATAGATTTAAAAAAAAAATTCCGCCTGATTAAAAAAACTGTATTAAGTTTGTGAGATTATTTAAAATTATGTCCATAGACTGGTGAGTTCTCATTGTTTAAATATGAACGAAAAGGGTAACATTTTACTTTCTTGGTAGTATTTCTTAAAAATAGCAGCATTTAGTAAGATTAAGCTTAAATTTCTGTATTTTTGCGAAAGATGGCGCAACAAGTTTCAGTTAGAACTAGTTAGAAACGTAAAAGAATGAGATATAATTTTAGCAGGAAAATTATATGATGTATGGCTTAGAACAAACATGGATTATGATCATATTCAAATACATGAACAAATATGAACAAACCCGATTTAGTGCAAAATATCAAACTGTGAAATAAATTAATATTTAAATCATGAGTTTCTATGAAAATCGAAGATGATAGATAAATGAGATTTAAAATAAAACATTCATTATTACTTTTTTATAGGTTCCGAATTAATTTACAATATAAGAATTTTGTTGTTTAAAACACTCTAAGCGGTTTGTTCGTATTTTTCAATTTTCCAAAAACAACTTAAATGGGCTGTAGCAAAAATATTTTTAACAGAATTGTATTTTAAGATTTAGATAAAACAAAGATATATGAAATGTATTTTAGAAACATAGAAAGAAAGACAATTTTAATTAACATTGCTTTTACGAACATTTTAAGAAAACGCAGGAAAGCCCTCACACGCTCAGATGGTTTAAAAAATACTGTGATTTTTTTTTTTTTTTTTTTTTTTTTTTTTTTTTTTTTTTAAGAAATTACAAAATTTGTGCTACCTAAGCCTCAGAAGATACATAGCTAACATAGATTTTTCTAGTTTAATGGCATAATATCTCAACTGATTTAATTTATTTTATCATAAATTTTCTAAATATATCTTGGTTAAAAAAACAAAAATTATAATTAAATACGATCACTCACGTCTAATTTGTTTTTATTCACATCTGTATGTGCAAGCTCATTGCAAGTTCATTTATTAATTTTACATATTTTTTTTATTTTTTACTGGATAAAATGTTTTCAACTGAAATATTGGAAATATATAACCCTAGATTATTGTTGGTATGAAATGAGGCCACAACATTTGGATAATTGTTTTAAAAGAGAAAAATAAATATATTTCTTCTTTCGTATTTATCAGAATTTTACGTTTCCACAGTGCTGAAAATATTAATTTAATTTGTTAAATATAAAAAAATGCCATGTTATTAAAGTATAATTAATTTAAATTTATTGACAAATTTGCATGAATTTAATAATTTTGAAAAATATGATCCGTAAATATATTTTTCTTGCGTGTCTTATTTTAAATTTGTAAATTTACGCGTTAACTTTATCAACGATTTTCACAGATTGACTAGATTATAAGTTATGTAATTAGATTATAAGTATTATATATTAACTAGATTATAAGTATGATAGTTGTGTAAATATAAAAATAAATATGTAAATCTCGGATATTTTATTTAAAGAAGGATAAACCAAATTTACTTTTAATTATTTTATCTACATTCATTCAAACGTTAATAGATATAATATTAATCATATTTTAAATATCAAATTAATTTCTTTATATATATAAAATATAGTAATTTTTTCTTTTATTATATGTTTTACTGTTTTTTGCACAATTACTTTTCAAAATCTTCAGAAAATACTAAGAAAAGTTTTGTGTTAATTTTTAATTTTATAATTTATATTTGAAATAAAGTTTAATCAAAGTCCCTGGCATGCTGTATTGTATTTTATGCACCAAAAAGAAATATATATAAAATTTCGTTAACTTTATCACTGAAACTACAAAATAATATTACTTTTTAACAATTTATAAATGTATATTTGAACTTTTTCCATTACCTATTCATTGTATTTTTTTTTAAATGAGATGCAATAACCCATATATTAATGTTGATATTAATAATTATTTGATTTTTTTTCTAGTAACATAATCTTTATAGGTTTATAGCGCCAGGCTTCGAAAATATGTGACTAAATTTTACAGGATGGAATAAATGTTGAGAATTTAAAAAAATATATATGCAGTTAGCTATGCAGTTAACTATGCAGTTAGCTATGGTAGCCGGTGCTTGGTAAATCGTATTTTATTTTTCTTTGGGACTAATAGTCATTAATTTTATGGAGGGTTTTTTTTTTTTTTTTTTTTTTTTTTTTTTTTTTTTTAAGTGCGTAGATATACGAATCTTATGATTTATCAAATAATATATATTCAGAATTGCATATTTTACACGACAGAAAGTAATGCTTTATCCAATCGGATACATAGTTTATTCTTCACAATACGTCATTTTTGAAAGGTAAAATTGTAAATTAAATACACACACATCTTATAGAAACTTTAAAAGAGAGGCGGGGGGGGGGGGGTTCTTTCCAGACACACAAATAAGTTTCTGGCTAATTAGCATTTCAATTAATTATCCAGACAAATTTAATTTTCAATATAATAAATATCACCCTTTTCTCGAAATATATTAAAACGACAATTTGAAGCTAGCTCAAATAGGTTCACAGATATCAATTGTAAGATCATGAAAAACGTTTACGATGTCTGCCCAGACTTGCGTTTCTTTCGTTTAAAGATCACCCCCATCTACAATTCTAAAGATTAAAATTACATTAAGAATTAAACTAACATGTTTTGCCTAAAACAAAAATTTTATTTTCGGTCCTGTATGACCTAAATACAAAACTCCATCTATGAGTAATTAAAAAACAGAAAAATGCGATATACATTAAATTAATAATAATATTTAAACAAAAAAAAAGTGTTGCATTTTAATGATGTTTTTACCGTTCTTCAGAATGGCATTAAATGCTATTTGAAAAGTACGAAATATTTCTGTAATCTTAAAATAAATAAAAGAAGAAAAGGAGCTTTTTTGTCTGAAGGAAAGAACAAAGGAAATGAAACATTTAATATCGATTTAATATATTTCTTTATTGAGTAATTGGAATTGTTTCTTCATACCTATACGAACGTAAATTAATTACTTTTTATTACAATCTGTGATCGCCCAAGCTTTTTTTTTTTTTTTTTGGGGGGGGGGATGCATCAATGCATCATCACAAAAAGATTTTCTATTACCAGAGTTTATTATTTGTATTTTTTTTTTCATGTAGTGAATAGTCAAGACAAAGCTTGTGTTTGTTATACTCTACAGAGTTTCAAAATTTAGATTATAAAAGTATCTCACTTTGTATTTTATCCACAAGGAAGAATAGAGCTTGTAGAGTTATTCTTAAAATAAGTAAATTTTTTTAACTGCAATTGTTTGGTTTTGAATGCAGTTTAATTGTGTCCTTGGAATCCATCCACAAACTGTAGCTAACGTGACTAAACTCTCGTGAATTTATATGCCTTTGAAATAGCGAAACATTAAACACTTATGTTTTCAAATGAAAAGCACTTTAAGCATATTTGAGGTGTATAAGGAAAAAATATTATGTGTAATTTATTTTTTAAAGGGGTGACACACTTGCGAACTCCCATGATAAACAGCTGATATATTAAAGCTCAATTATCTCGGGAACTGCTGAGTCGATTAAAAAAATAATAACAGTTTTGACAATAGCTAAAATATAAATTAATCATTTGGCAATAAATAAAATTGATTGTGCAATAGTCTCGCGATTTCCCAAATAAAAATTTATAGTTTTCTCTTTTTAATTAACGTTATTTTACTAAAATTAAAAACGTTGGAAACTAATTTTTCACAAAACTAAGACAGTTGTTTATAATACCGAAAAATAAAATCATTAAATCGGATCTGTAATTTGTAAGAAAAATGCATGGCAATATCAGCTGTTTTCCATAGAATTCTGGAACTGATTTTGGCCCCATAAAATATTTGTATACTTATAAAAATATTCTATACGCTGTAGAAAAAGATAAATGTTTCTTAATAAAATATAATCTTATAAAGAGATTCTAGTTTTGTGAATGCGAACGTGATGTCAACATCTGACCCGTCTGCAAACAAGCGACATGTGTACAGTAGAATCTCGTTACAACGAACCTCGATTTAACGAATTTTTCAATTTAACGAATATAATTTGGATAGTAAAAAAAGTCATATTATTCTATTTCAGTATAAAAATATTTTCACTTTAACGAATATTTCTTTATAGCGAATTTAATCAGTGGTCTCCAGAGATTCGTTGTAACGAGATTTTACTGTACTTTACTTTTCTCTAATTTTCCGAAGTGTGTTCGAACCTCTCTGAGCTTGCGATTACTGTTTTTCGCTATACGTTTATGCAAATTTTACTTCGTGGTCGATCGGGAAGGTATATAAGATGAAGCGAAGGGTTGTATCGGCGGATTCGGTCGTATCCTGCCAACTTGGTAACCAAGGCCTGCTTTGAAGAGATAAAGTCGTGGATTCAACATGTGTCAAATAGAATTAAAGTTTTCTGAGTGAAAGTTTGCAGTTTGAGTTAAATACTTTGAATTATAGTCTGAAATAAAAGCTCTTCGGTTACCACGGGTTGCTAATTTTAATAAAATTTAGACTGTATTAAAAAATTGCGCGTGTTTCTTGCATTACGGCCTAAAGCATTGAGTGGACGTTTGATACGACAGCGATTTGAACAGAGCGAGCGATTTACACGTAAGCGGAACTTTGTTATTTTAAAAATCTGATAGTTACTTGTAGTGAAGATTAAGTTAGTGATTGATCTTTGTTAATAGCCTCACGATATAGACTAAATTCGTCAATGATTCAACTACACACTTTGTACACTTTATTTAAATAAACGTGTTTTAAACCTTAAAACTGAGTCATGACTGATTTACGAAGTAGAGGCCTAGCCGGCTA
Organism: Maratus michaelseni; assembly: GCA_963931845.1. Lineage (NCBI taxonomy): Eukaryota > Metazoa > Arthropoda > Arachnida > Araneae > Salticidae > Maratus > Maratus michaelseni. The sequence goes on along the minus strand of OZ007594.1, from coordinate 281,317,411 downwards.
CGGTACATAATATAACAAGGAACAAAAATATAAAATAATCTCTTCTGAGTTACCAACGAATCCAAAAAGCGTTCTTTATCTTTTGAAACTTCAGAACCTAATATATTTTTGAGATATAAAGAAACATTTATAAAAACAAAGTTTCTTTTGATGACACTAATTTACGGAAACGTTTCCGACTAGATTTTACAGTCTATTAATCATTTTTTTCAGACCAGATTATCGGTTTTTAGGATGCTATCAATTCTGAAATAAACATTTTCATTTCCAACAAAAAGTTGTATACCTATAAAAATATTCCATATAATATTATATCTAGAGATGAAGAAACATATAAAGAAACATTTATAAAAACAAAGTTTCTTTTGATGACACTAATTTACGGAAACGTTTCCGACTAGATTTTACAGTCTATTAATCAGTTTTTTCAAACCAGATTATCGGTTTTTAGGATGCTATCAATTCTGAAATAAACATTTTCATTTCCAACAAAAAGTTGTATACCTATAAAAATATTCCATATAATATTATATCTAGAGATGAAGAAACATATAAAGAAACATTTATAAAAACAAAGTTTCTTTTGATGACACTAATTTACGGAAACGTTTCCGACTAGATTTTACAGTCTATTAATCATTTTTTTTAAACCAGATTATCGGTTTTTAGGATGCTAGCAATTCTAAAATAAACATTTTCATTTCCAACAAAAAGTTGTATACCTATAAAAATATTCCATATAATATTATATCTACATAACATGCAGAATCATCACTGTAGAACATATTTAATCTCACTTCATTGTATGAAAATATGTAATATCTTAATAATAGTCTACTTGTGTTCGAAATCGTTTTATAATCTATGTCTGTTGCACGATTTTGAAGCTTTGATTTCGCTTTACTGAAAACTGTGTTTTTCCAATGAATTCTATAGATCATATAAGGGCTGCACAAAATAATTAGCACACATTACCGGATACGGACAGCAACAGCTGAAAATGGATTTTAAAGAGTTATGTATTTTAATATATTAATATTGTCCTGTTAGAGTTTGTAGAGTGTTTCATAATCTATGCATGATTTTTAGTTCCTGTTTTGAAATATAAAATGGAAGATTGTAGTTACAGGTGCAATGTTTCTCACTTCGAAAACTATGAAATTTGCTTTATATACAAACTGATAGAGCGGCGATAATTTTAGTATATGTATACTTGTACTAAAACTGCTGATTCTCAAAATTATTGTTTTGTGAGTTTACGTTTAATATCCGCAATGTCTCATTATGTTTGGTAAATACCGGTTGTTCCAAAAATCACTGGTGGATTTTAAAATTCAATAACTTGCAAACGGTGACAGATATTTTAAAAAATCTTGCAGGAGGGTTATGTATGATGTCAGGAGTTTTCTTAATGTGATGCTTGATTTTAGTTCGAATATCAAACAATAGATGGCTCTGACAGCGATTGGCATTCAGTCGAGGCCGAAACTGACGTCACTCAGCATTGATGCACCGGCCCCTGAATACTAGTTCTGCGCGCTGACAAAAATGGCGCGGATTTTTTTTTCAGCGTTTGAACGATCCCTCGAACTTCAACACCAATAATTTCTAAAAGTTTTCTTAGCCTAGTTTTTCTGAGATCAAATAAGTCAAAGAAAACTTATAGATATTATTGGTGTTAAAGTTCGAGGGACCGCACAAACGCTGAAAAGAAATCCGCTTGCAACAGCTGCCATTTTTGAGCGTAGGCCTAGTATTCAGGGGGCGGTGCATCAATGCTGAGTGAGCGTTAATCTCTTTCAGCGCCATCTATTAGTTGAAATTCGAACTAAAATCAAGAATCACAGTAAAAAAAAAAAAAAAAAAAAAAAAAAAAAACTCCTGACATTATACATAACCCTCCTGAAAGAATTCTTTTAATATCTGTCACCGTTTGCAATTCTTTAAAATTTAAAATCCATCAGTCATTTTTGGAACATTCGGTATATAAACATTTTCTTTATAAGAAGAAAACGAGTCTTTATAAGTAAAGTAGAGATCGTAAATTCCGCAGTTTGCATTGACATGCAGGTTCGTTTTTTGTCACAATATTCCTCATTATTTTCAGATCCTCCTCAGTATGAATGGAGTTTCGTATGGTTGGAACATACACAGAGTAGCTCGTGTTATTTCTGTGTATATATTGAATAATCTGACATTCAATTGTTTCTGTATAGCAGGTGAAAAGGTTTCTATTTCGACCGAATGAATGCATTCTTAACTGATTTGAATCCAATTATAGTAATTAGAATTAGATAGTAACGATATTATTCATTTCAAAACCTTTAAATATTGTCGAATAACAAAATAATAATAATAGAAAAAAAACATAAAATGTTTACCACGTGCAATAACACTTTCGCTGTAAAGTACAATACATCATTTTTGTTATAACACAACAATTAGTTGTCTCATATCCCTCAATTATATCCCTCAAAGTGTATAACACTATTATAGTTTCAAGAGAAATTAACGAATCTATTCATTAAATGGCTACAATGTCTACCAAACAAACGGCTGGATAGGTCTTGCATTTATACGTATGGTACGTCTTACTCTGTCTAATAAACGATAAATGGAAACGATTGTTTAATTATTTCGGAAGCTATATGCGTGGAAATTATACGTTTATAGGGCAATAAAATGACTACTATTCGTGTTATTTTCTCACTTTTGGATAAAGTCATGTATCCAATGTCTCTTAGGAATAAATTATGTTTGTAGTTGGGAAGCATACATCTACTTTTTGTAATAATTCAATTTTTGGTTTTATATACACTCTAAAGAAGGTGGTTTAGTTTTGGGATATAAATGAAAAAGACAATGATTGTATAAAACGTTAATTATTTGTGCTTGATTAGGAAAACCGAGATTTTTACCAGAAAAAACATTTTGGTTCTTACTACTTTAACATTCATTAATATTATTTCCAATATAAAATGTCATTAACTGTTTTATTCCTCATCTTTTAAAAATATTTTAGTGGTACTAATATTGTTTCAATGATTTTTATTTTGGTTTGATTAATTTTTTTAATCAATTATAAACTTCATCAGCAACGAATTAGTTATACAAAATCATTACATAAATTGATATATAACGTGTCCGAAAAAGGTCTTTATCATTTTAAACATTAATAACAAAAATAGTAACAGGTGACATGAAATGCAGTTTGCTGCAAAATAATGAAGAAATGTAAGAGTTTATTTTTTTTACAGTACCTTCAATGTAGCTGTACATGAGCTCCATTAGTAGAACGAAGAATGTCGAGCCTGTACTCAATTTCTCTCCAAGTTTTTTTTTTTTTTTTTTTTTAAACATTTGCGGTGTAATAGTGAGGATTGATGAGTGATGATTTCATGATTTGTCATTTCATATTTCAGGCAATTGATACCAGAAAAAACTCTTATATTTCTTCATTCTTTTGCAGAAAACTGCATTCCATTTCACCAGTTATTATTTTTGTTATTAATGTTTAAAACGATAAAGATCTTTCTCGGACAGCTGTATTTTAAATGCTGTTCTAACTTGTGTAGAAAAAGATAATTTATATCTCATGTGACGATGTGATTTTTAATAGATGTCAGGAAAATTGAAATTTAGTTGAAAACGGACTTTAAAACACTAATTTTTATTGCTTAAGCTAAGAGTCTCATAATGAGATCTAGGTGAGCATAAGAATAAAAGTAAAGTGACTTTTATATGATAGAGTATTCTTAAATTGTCTTATACTATAAAACATTGCAGATAAGTATCCTAATATATCAGAAACGTTAGCAAAAAGTCAATATAAAATTATAGTTAACCACAATTTCAGAAACTTTTCCCTTAGACAGAAGCAGTAAACCTTAGTAAATAGTATGTTTATATAATTTAAGTGAAACTTTTTTGAAATAAAATGGCATTTTTTATGCCAATAAATTTCAGAAAAACATATGTTAATTTAGGAAAATTTTCTTCTGGGATTTTGGATAGATATCTCTCCTAAAAGATTCTGCAATTATGGATAAGGTTTCCAGATTCGTGAGTAACTACGAGGTTACGTTGGATTTTCATAAAAGTTTCTTTTGAATCAGGACGTTCTCTGTAACATTTTACAGTGTATCTTTAAATTAGACGGAAATAAACGACGAAACACGCAGAGAGTAAGCAAACCTGAAATCGAAGTTCACAAATACTATCTAAAACAATGAACACTAAGAACTGAAACTAAGAACATGTTTGTCAATTTTTATTTTTTCTCAAAAATGGATGTATTTAGAATTAAATAAAAATACTTGTGTACTTTTGAAATAGAAGAATTACAAAGTTATCAAACTCTTACAAGGAAGGTCTCCTTAAAGGGCATACTCAGAAATTTTTGAAAAAAAATGCTGATGAAGCTACTCATGTATGTAATAAAGGAACAGTGAAATTTAGCTGCGGAATCCTAGTAGAAAATCTGCAACAAAATAAAATACTTTCGAGTATTTGGCGCAAAAACACACGATTTGGCTGGCAATATGTTTTCCTCGCCAACCACAAACGATATTAATGCATTTTAAAATTGCTTGTAAAATGATTATTCGAATGTGCAATACTTAATGAATTTAAACTTAAACGATGAAAGTTTTTTTATTTTTTGTATAATTTTTGCATTTTCAATAATGCTTTTTCAAATTTTCAAATATGTCTATGAGATTTTTGTAAAATTTGAAAGCGTAAAATTGCCATAACAAAAAATTATACGAATGGGTTAATTATATGGCTCATGATACCATACCCTCCTGTTCTGATTCCCACCACTAAATTTTATTTATATTCTTCGTCAAATTTTATTAGTATACTTCACCTAAATTTTATCAGTATTCTTATTAGGAGAAGAATACTAAAACTTTAGTGGTAGGAATCGGCCGATTGGCGCCTAGATTTTTTGCACTCCTGCCTTAAAAAATAGTTGTTATAAAACAAAATTTCTTAAAATTTTATTCCATCGCCAACCGGTGATAAATCGCCAAATAAACGAAATTTTAATAATTTTTTACGAACGTTATATCGAGGTTCCGCAGAAAATTTTTGTATAGTCGTATATATCCTCATGAGAAGAACATTCTGTAATTTTTTCAAAATTTTCTGAGTATGCGCTTGTGGAGACCTTCCTTGTTAGTTACTTTTTTAAAAAGTAACTTTCAGTTTTAATAGAGAAATGAAGCAAAAAGTCTGAAAAGTTGCATACAAAATAAATACTATCTAAATGAAAATATGTTTTTTATTTGGTAAAAATAAATTTTCAATTTTTAATTGAAACTAGATTTTTAATTTTTTTTCTGACAATATATAAATTACTTTTTATTAGAATCCATGATTCCTTGAGTCATTTTTAATTTCATTATTTCATCCTACTCTAGAACGTTATTATTTGTTTTATACTTTATTGCTAGATTTTTATCTGTTTGGTAGTATACTCGTAAATATTGTTCCAGGGATTCATTTTGTTTCAATAATTCGTCTTTTTAAAATCAAATATTAAAGTATAGCGACATTTTTTATTACAGACTAATTTTTTAATGCTATATTGCGGTTATTAAAAAAAAAAAAAAAAAAAAAAGAAAAAAAACTTACAGATAATGAATATACGCTTCTTTATCTGATAATTTTGTCATTTACCACTAGTGCATGTATTTCAATTTAAATAAAGATACTTAACAAAATCCTTTTATAGGATATGAATTGCAAGAGCGATCAAACTCTCAGTTCTTTCTTAAGAAGTGACTTTCTGTTTTAATAAAATAATAATAATAATAATAATAATAATAATAATAAGCAGGAGATACATTTAACTGAAATATTATCGGAATGAAATCATGTTTAGTATTTATACAAAATGTTTTTTACGTTTGTAATTGAAAATTTCCTTAGAATAAAAAAATAATATATTTTTATTACAACCCATGATCTATCGAGCCGTATTACATTTTATCTTTTTCAAAATTGTAAATAACAACATGGTTATCTTAAAATTTCAGACATATTTCTAACCATATAAGAAAATATTTCTGATTATTTTACAGTGTATCTTTAAATTATGCAAAAATAAATAAAAAAAACTTTCCTTAAAATCAATAAATATAAAATTATGAAAATCATAAATATTTCTTAATTTTGCCTACTAACTTATTTGCGAAGTTTTCTCTTTCATCATAAGTAGATATATTTAGAATTAAATAAATGACACAGAATATGTTTAAAAGACATGAATTACAAAAGTTCTAATACTCTTATTTCATTTGAAAAAGAGTAACATTCATATTTAATAAAGAAAAAACTCAAAAGGTCAAAATAACATCTGCAGAAAAACGGGATTAATATTTACTCAAAATTTATTTTCATTTTGTAAATGAAATTATCTTATCCATCTTTTACCGAACATAAATTAATTTCTTTTTATTAAAATCCATATTTAATCGAGTCGTTTTTTATTTCCTCATTTTTCCAGAATAATCGGTAAACTAATGTTTCATAGTTAAACTGATGTTTCGTAAACTTTTATTCCATATAAGGAAACATTTCTAATTTTCTTTTTTTACAGTATGAACTTATGCAGAAATAAAACATAAACCTCTTGTATAATAAATAAATTTAAAATTATAAAGATAAGTTCAAGAGATACCTTTAACAGAAATATTCTCTGAATGAAAACATGTTTAACATTACACTTCTCGGAGAATAAATAAATCGTAACTGTTTCCTAACCAGAATATTTTTAAAGGACATAAATTAAAAATGTTCTATTTTTAAAAATGTAAGTTTAAGATATAACGAAAAAAAAATGTTCAGAAGATACCTTCAACAGAAATATTCTCTGAATGAAAACATGTTTAACATTTGCTAAAAATATACTTTCATTTTGTAGTTTAAATTATTTTTTTTTTCATCTTTTACTAATATAAATAGATTTTTATTACAATCCTTGATCGATCGAGCCGTTTTCGATTTCCTCATCTTTCTCGGAATCATGGGTAACTACGTTGTTATACTAATTTTTTATAAACTTTTCTTCCATATGAATAAATATTTCTAACTTTTATGTACAGTGTATGGTGAAATTAAACAGAAATAAAATATAAGCTTCCTGGAGAATAAATAAATATGAAATAATAAAGATAAGTATTTCCTAATTTTTTCTACTAACTAATCTGCGATGTTTTTCCTTTTATACGAAGTTGATGTATTTAGAATTAAATAAATATGCTTACACAATATTGTTAAAGAACACGAATTTAAAAAAGTTCTAAAACTCTTTTTAAAAAAGTAACTTTTAGTTTTAATAATAATAATAACAAAATAATAGAAAAAAAACTCAGACGGTACATTCAACAGAACTACTATCTGAATGAAACCATGTTTAATATTTGCTAAAATATACTTTCATTTTGTAATTGAAATTATTTTCTTCATCTTTTTCCGAACCTAAATAAATTGCTTTTTATTACAATCCATAATCCATCGAGCCGTTTTTGATTTCATCATCTTTTCCCATTTCCATTCCCTGGAGAGTCCTTTTCATTCGTGTTTTCTGTTTATTATGTTTGCTCTTCTTATAATGAAACATTGAATCAAGTCTGCATTACCTTTTCCTTTAGCAGACAATAGGGAATCATCTCTTCAAAACATATTTCACCAGCGACTTCATCAGTGAGAACGGGTACCTGAAAGTATGAGTGTTTTTTTTTTTTTTTTTTTTTTTTTTTTTTAAAAGTTTGTTTCTTTTAGATAATGCCAATTTTTATTTCAATGATTTCTGGAATATTGATTTTTTTATATTCAATTGTCATGTATTAATGTATGAAATGTATTTCATACCTTAAATTATTTGTGTTGTATTCAGTCGTCTGTGCGTGTGAAATGACGCATTGAATATGCATTGACTGTGACGATGTAATGGGTACATTATCAAAAAAAGATATATTTTTCCGAAAAAAAAATTAAACAAAACGCCAAAAAACTTCAAAACATATTTCACCAGTGACTTAATTAGTGAGAACTGGTACCTGAATGTATGGGTGTGTATTATTTTATTTATTTATTTTCTCTTTTGTTTTAGATAATGCCAATTTTTATTTCAATGATTTCTGGAATATAGATTTTTTTATGTTCATTTGTCTTGTATTCATGTATGAGATGTATTTCATACTTTAAATTACTTGTGTTATATTCAGTCGTCTTTGTGTGTGAGTAAATATACGTTGAAGGTGATAATGTAATCGGTACGTTATCAGAAAATAATATATTTTCGAAAAAATAAATAAAACGACAAAAAATTTCAAAACATATTTCACAAGTGAATTCATTAGTGAGAACCGGTACCTGAAAGTATGGGTGTATTTTATTTATTTATTCATTTATTTTAAGTTTGTTTGTTTTAGATAATGCCAATTTTTATTTCAATGAATTCTGGAATATTGATTTTAAATATCCAATTATCATGTATTAATGTATAAGATGTATTTCATACTTTAAATTTTTTGTGCTATAATCAGCCGTCTGTGTGAGTTAGTAAATATGCATTGAAGGCGATAATGTAATGGATACATTATGAAAAAGGAGTATTTTTGAGGAATTAATATAAAACAACATATACTTAAACTGTTGTCGGCAATATGTTATTTTTTAAGCGACATCAACAAATGATTTCGCTATAAATAAAACAGAAAGTTAGCATTAAAATTAACTTCAGTAATTTATATTACAGAATTTTCTTCAATAATATATTTTTCTGGAATAATATTATAAGCTTGAATACTCATTTGTAGTTTAAAGGAGTCATGTAGAGGTTGAATGGTAAGCCTGTTCACTGTCAAAAAAATCCGTGATTTAAAGAAATTTTTCTGTAGCCTTTTTTAGTTAAAACACGACAATTTCCTCTTTGATTTGTTTCGATTCCCCTCAGAATACGGAAAACTCACCAATCTAACATAAAATATTCCTAAAATTCTCCAATCTAAGTCTGCAATTTCTTCAAATCACTGGGGTGTACCGGCAACTGTGCTGCGTGTTACTTTTCCGTATTAGAAACGGAATTTTAACGTATGATTTTTTCCTTCAAAACACGGAAAATTCAAGATACAAATTTTTCTGAAATTCTCCAGTCACAAGAAAGAAATTCCTTCAAAAATTTCTTCCAATCACAGGGGTGTTCCGGCAACTTGCTGTCTGTATTTTTTTAAGGTTTTTGACGACATTTATTTTGAGAGAATTAGTTTCAAAGCTGAATTGTCTGTTTTCAAGATCTTGAAGATAAAGATCATTGTATGCAAGTCGTGATAAGGGCCATTAAATCTGTATAAAAGAATGATAATTGCTGGCTAGTTGTTATAGGTAAAAGTGGAATGAAGATTAAAGGATACTCTTTCTACGGATTGTGAGCATGTATAAAGACTTGTATCAGACTAAATTAAATTTCTATCTTCGTGTTTTAAGGAAATGTTTGCCCTATAAATAGTTATTATTTTACCTTTTATCCAAGTTCTTATGAACTTAGGCTGTCAGAGATGATTTAGATATAGAGTTTTTTAAATAAGAAATTATGTAAATTATTAAAAAACATACAGGAAATTTAAGTTATCTGGAAACAACCATGTGACTTACACATGATACGTAATTTAATTAATTCTGTTAAAACAGTTTACACTATAGCTGATTTACACTTATAGTTGATTTATACATACATATCTCATATTACATTAAATATACATTAATACGCACTTTCAAAAAAGCTCTTCCAATATATATATATATATATATAACTTACAATGAAAACTACTTATAAAATGTATAATTAACACAATACATAATTGACAAAGAATGAATTTAACAACGCATTTTTGGAAATAGAAAAATAATAGGGATGACTCTATCACTAACGAGTACAATTAGAATTAAGAGTCATATTCCATAATCCTGAGTCATCATCAAATTTAATACATATACATTTATATTGAGAATATTGTATAAACGGTGGGTCCTATAACATTTTGTAGAAATGTTTTTTAACAGACGAAAATCATATCTACTCTATCACTAGAAAAATAGCATACTAAAAAAATTTAATTTTATGAATGGAATATATTCAAGCAATTCTATCTATATAAAATCGTTTTAATATTTCAAAATTTCCTCGAGCATTATATTGTCATTCCACCCAAAAGGAGAAATCCAAACTCTGAAATGCCATTACAGAAGAAGAATTTTTCATGTCTCTATATTCACTCGAGATTTATGTAGCGTTCAATTTCGTATATTTGAATATCGAATAAACAAAATCAAACCCTGATAAATGTTAAATGAAAGTAAACATCCGAAATGGGAATAGATATATAAATAATTCTCAAAAAAGTGAAATTCTTTTGGAAGAAATTTCTATTCATACACTTAAATAAGTAAGTTTAATAATAAAGTTTTAATTCTAGTATTTTTTTTTTACTTGTTGAAACTAAAGTATAACAGACATTGTGTAAAAAACAAAGAATGCCGAATTTAGCACTGCACGATTGTCATTTTGCATCAAGTTATTGATGAACACTTTGTAAAACAATCACTGTGACAATCTCACATATTCGCAAATTTTATAGTACACATTTCGAAATTAGACGGAGTGGTTTTACAGCTGGTGCTAAGTTAAATTTGACACATTCGTTACTTCTCTTGTTGCCAGAGTTAAAGGTGTCATGAATAAGTGGGAATCATAATGTATGGAATATAACCTCATACTCAATGGAGCATTCAAGATCTATAAGATATGTATCTAATAAAGTTCACATTTCCCTATAGCTTAGCCGAATTCAAAAATAAATACATTCTGCTTTGTTATTAACATATTAATTTCGCAGAACGGCAAATAGACAATAGCGATGTGTAGTTTTGTAATATAAATCAATTACCATACAAAACAGCATAGAAGTTCCCTTTTCACATAATATGTTAGCAATAAGACATTATTTTTGTAACTAATATATTCCACATCAAATATTCTTCTCCAAGTCACACTATGATTTGATCATTATATTATATAATATACTTGGTTTAATAAGAACTAATAGAAACGGAAATTTTGTTGTTGAAAATATTTCAAGGGAATTGTTGAAAATATTTCAAATATTTTCTTCATTGTTTTGTTCTTGTTAGAAAGAAAGCAGTACTGCAGACTTCTATTTCAATTTTATTTCAATCATTTTATGTATAAATATCATAACAAATTAGAATGTCAATTAAAATGGATAACAATGCATTATGTAACACTGTACGTCTTAATATGGAAAGAAAATAAATCCCTTCATAATTTTCCTAATCATTCTATAACATATTGGAAATATTTTTCAGCATTTTAATGTGTAATTTGAACGTGCATATCTAGAAAGACATTCTTCTGGAATATACTAGAACTGTCCTAATCGTACAATATTGTGCTATCTAAGGTTTGAAAATTGCTTCAGTGAATTTGTTTGGGATGAATATAAACTCACCATTTAAGTTAAGCATATAATGAATAGGATGAAAAAAATAACAACGAAGATTTTTGTAAAAAGTATTAAACGTGTACAAATATATGAGTGTTGTACCGAAAGTAATTCAAAAGTTGGCATAACCTTTTTATTAACTGGCATGCGTCGTTCAAATTATAAGTGTTTGTTAGCAACTCTTTCTAAATACAAATATACTGCTCAATATAGTCTTCATCACAAGAGATACATTTGAGCCAATGTTGAACCCAACTCACTTCTTTGGGAGATTTCAGGTGTGCATGGTTGTACCTACTTTTTCACAACCACTTTCGTTCCATTGTTATCCCTGAAGACTGTATGGCTCGTCTTTCAATTCATCAATAGTATCATTTAGTCATTCGTCCATTCGTCACGACGATTCGTGTCAGCAATCGCAGTTAATTGTTTACCATTGAATGGTTTGTCTTCAACGCTAGTTTTCTCTTCTTTAAACTTTCTCATCTATCTGTGACCTTCGTTCTTGTCAATTGTGACATCTCGGTAAATATTCAGTAGCTTCTGTGAATGTCGGCCAGCTTGCTTCCTTGATTGCAAATATGGACCCTTGCTTTTGCTTTTCCTTGGAACCCTCATTTATCTCCAATAAAAAGTAGATTTTTTTATTGAGATATAAATGCCCTACAAAGATGTAGAATTTGAATGAGGCATATCAGTTAATAAAAAATTACACCAACTTTTGCATTACTTTTAATACAACTCTCTTATTTTGTTCTTTTTATTGTGTAATGGTCACGTAAAATTAATACTTAAAACTAACTAACCTGCATTTACATACAGGGTTAGCATACATGAATAAACGGATTTTTAAAAAATATATATTTTGAAAACGATTACGCATATTATAATAAGTGATATATGAAAATAAAGAACTTTGTTCAACGCGGGATTGAACATGCGGCTAACGATGATTTACTCTTATTCACATGGCCATCCAGATCCCCGGATCTTACGCCATGTGATTTCTTTTTTGGGGGTTACATCAAAGATCTTGTTTATGAAACAGGATTTGACAAAACATTCGAAGAACTTAAAGAATGCATAAGCATTAAGAAACTTTGACAGTGTAAAACTGCAATTTGTGTGGAACGAACTTGATTACAGTTCAGATGTTTGTCGTGTTACAAAAGGTTTCCCATACCCAACATTTGTAACTGAAGAAAAAAAATTGTAATCTTTCTCTTTATTTTCATAAATCACTTGCTATAATATGTGTAATAGTTTTGAAAATATAAATTTTTAAAATCCGGTCATTCCTTTATGCTAACCATGTATATTTATACATTACTTAAATACATTTGCTCTAAGTTTTACTAGCTTAATTATTTATAAATGTTTTTTGTTCATCAGTGGATTTCCACAAGTTTAAATATTCTATACAAAAGGTTTCATGAATCACATTATTCTTATAATTATGCATTTCACACTATGTGTATCCTGCGATAAAAGTCTACATATCTGAGCTTTCAGCGAAACATTATAAGGCAAGCGACAAAAGTAATGAAAACACAGACATTTTTGTTCAATAAGCCCCAACATTAGCTACTTTATATTGTGATATAAAATCATATTTTCTACTTTTTGTTCAATAAGTCACTAGCTTTTTTGATATATAGAAAAATATTATGTACATTTGTAAGAATAATTTTAAAAATATACATGTATTTTAAGAATTTAAAAATATAATGTGTAAAAAAATATATTTATTTTTTACTTTTTAATTACGAATTCATACTTTATTACAAAGTTCTGCAACTAGCGACTATTTTTAGGTAGATTTCATAAGAAATACTACCTATTACATTCTCACCTAAGTTGGAAATTTTGAAAAATTTTTGCGGATCTACGCCGATCATGACTCCCAGAACCCAAAACCACCCCCAGTTCAAAACTTTATCTATCTATCTATCTATCTATCTATCTATCTATCTATCTATGTCACTTTTTTCTGACCACGATAACTGGAAAAATTCTGCATAAATCTCTTCCAAACTGATACATAAAATCAAGGGAAATAAAATCTCGGTCAAGTTCGTTAATAGGCAAAATCGAACCAAGGGGGGGGGGGGGGAATGGAGGGGCTTTTTGTGAAAACAGAAAACCCCCCATAATTTCTTAATTATTATACGTATCGAATCCGTTTAAAGTTATTATTACTTCTAGGAACAGGGCCGAAAATTTATGTATGGCAGATTTTTGATATAATTAAAAATGGACCCAAGGGTGGGGAGGGGGTTTTAGAAGAAAAAAAATCGTAGCTTCGTCAATTCACAAGATATCAAATCCGCGTAAATTTATTATTAATCCTCTTAATATTATCTAAAACTTTTATATTGACAAGTTTTTTATAGGACCAACCGTTATAGCAAAATAAAATTAAAAACAAAAAAAATCCCTGCCGGCTCCGCCTGCAAACAAGTTATTTTTCGAAGTAGGCGGTTTCAACTCCCGCATCTTTTCGAAACTCATACATAAAATCAAGAGGCATAAAATCTCGGTCAAGTTCGTTAATGGGCAAAATCTAAGCAAGGGTGGGGGGATGGGGGGGGGGGCTTTTTGTGAAAACAGAAAAAAACCATAATTTCTTAATTATTATACGTATCGAATCCGTTTAAAGTTATTATTACTTCTCGGAACAGGGCCGAAAATTTATGTATGACAGATTTTTGATATAATTAAAAATGGCCCAAAGGGGGGGGGGGAAGGGGGGTTTTAGAAGAAAAAAATTCATAACTTCGTCAATTCCTAAGATTTCAAATCTGCTTAAATTTATTATAAATCCTCTTAATATTATCTAAAACTTTTATATTGACAAGTTTTTTGTAGGACCAACCGTTATAGCAAAAAAAAAAAAAAAATTACAAACAAAAAATCCCTGCCGGCTCCGCCTGCAAACAAGTTATTTTTCGAAGTAGGCGGTTCCAACTCCCCCATTTTTTTCGAAACTGATACATAAAATCAAGAGGCATAAAATCTCGGTCAAGTTCGTTAATGGGCAAAATCGAACCGGGGGGGGGGATGGGTGGGGGGCTTTTTGTGAAAACAGAAAAAACCCATAATTTCTTAATTATGATACGTATCGAATCCGTTTGAAGTTATTATTACTTCTAGGAGAAGGGCCGAAAATTTATGTATGACAGATTTTTGATATAATTAAAAATTGCCTTGAGGGGGTTTTAGAAGAAAAAAATTCATAACTTCGTCAATTCCTAAGATTTCAAATCCGCTTAAATTTATTATAAATCCTCTTAATATTATCTACAACTTTTACACTGACAAGTTTTTTATAGGACCAACCCTTATAGCAAAAAAAAAAAAAAAAAAAAAAAAAAAATTCCCGCTGGCTCTGCCTGCAAACAAGTCAGGTTTCGAAGTAGGCGGTTTCAACTGCTGCATCATCGTAAAAAGGTCATTTCTTCCGCAATTCCCTACAAACAGGAGCCCCACGGTCTGCGTCTTCGAAATCTACCTGTGCCTGTAGGCCGAGCCGTCAGGGATTTTTTTTATTCTATTGTTATAACTTTTCCAAAAAAAAAAAAATTATTATGAAACAATTTAAACGAGAAGTACATCCTTCATGTTGCATTTAAGCAAAGTAAGTACATGACGAATCAAATATACCCAATATAGTCATCCCAATATACCCAATATAGATACCCAAGGAGTTACACCGAGATTTTAAGACATCCAAGACATGTTTTTTAGCATTCATTTTGCCGAACAAATTTTTCATTCATAGATTTATATACATTTTTTAAGAAGCAGGAGCTAGTGTAAAAACTGTTGCGCTTGCTCTATCTTCGCTAAAGTTTGTCTCCAAAACGTCATCGAATCATGCAATTTTTAAGAATGTATTAAGTATACACTTTCAATGTCTTTTGTAAGTCATTTTTCATTATATGCATTTTAGCCTTTTTTTTATGTTGCAATAAAAAAACTACACAGTCTGTCTATAAATGTATGCGTATTATATTCCCATTGTTAATCCATTTAATGCCATTATTTTTCAAGTATAATGTCATTAAATGTGATACAATTTGATTCATTTATACATAATAAAGTGACATCTTATTTACATATGAATAAGTATTGTTTAAAAACAATTTATTCAAAATTTAGTACATTTTAAAAAATTTTGGCCTAACTACATATAAGTTAATTTCAATAGGAAGCTGCAATTTTTAACGAAAAGTCATTATTTCGTTTTCCAATACAAAATAATTTTATAATGTTTATTAAGATGACAGTTTTGATTGCTGAAAAGACGTATCTGCATTAAACTTTAATAAATCTATAAATTAAAAAAAAATAAAGATGTAGAGTATTATTCACGAAAGTATGTCATGAAAGTATCAAAAACAAAAATAATGTTATATGAAATACAAGTTATGTAAAGACTATAAGATAATGCATTTACGCAATTTATTACTTTTTTTTCTATTTCGAAATTATTTTAATAGCTAACAAAATGAAATATGTTTAACTGTATTTAAACTTATATATATATATATAATTTTTGCTGAAATATTCTGACTGTAAAGTTCGCTGCATTCATCAAAATTCCTATTTCTGTACACAAGAAAACTATATCAAAAACGAATTGGCTGAGAAGCATAATGTCTAAAGCAAATATTTGTATTTATTCATTAAATGTAAAACAGTCTATCTTTATATATATGTGTGCGTGTGTGTGTACTTTAAAAGCAAATCTCACTTTCTATATATATGATCCGTGAAACTATTCGAAAATTTCTCGGTAAAATAACCACCTTTAAAGTTATCCTTGACAGTATACTTCAGCCTTCTGCTTTTGAAATCTTAGAACATGAAAATGCTCTCAATTTTAGCGTAGCAAGACAGTTATATGCCACGCATCTCTTTACTAGCGATATACCGTCAGTAATTGGGTCTTAAGTATATTTTCCTGTAACTAGTATCCTTTTTCGTTAACGAAACATCTAACCAAGTTTTGCTTTAAATGAAGTTCATTGAGTTAGAAGGACTTCACCAGCGTTTGGTAAAAAAAGATGTCTGTAAAAAAGGATTTGAAAGAAAGAGAGTTGTTTTTCATGCCGAAAATGTTTAGAAAGAGATACAGAATAACTGTAATTAAGTGAAAGCATGAGATACTGTTACTTTGGAAAAATAGTTCGGAAAGTTTTAAGGTGACGATAGCATTTCAATAAAAACATAAAGAGTGATAAGATCGACTTTTGTAAAACTTTTTTTCTGTTTAATTCATGCTCATTAAATAATTAAATAACATAAAATGGACAAAAGTAAACTTCACATAACTTTCACTTTCTTTCTATCGGGTGTCCTGAAATGGACCGACTGATTTTCAAATTCAATAACTTCTAAACGGTGACAGATATTTAAAAAATTCTTCCAGGAGAGTATTGTGAGATGTCAGGAGTTTTTTTTTACTGCGATTCCTGATTTTAGTTCGAATTACCAGCAATAGATGGCACTGTGAGCGCTAGGAGTGCAATCCAGGCGAAAACTAAAATCACTCAGTGCTGATGCGAACGAAGAAGGTTCAATAAATGGATTCGGTCTCATTCGCTAACACAATTTTGTTCTTAGGGCCCGATTCTGAATAAGATTTTATTGGTGAACGAGACCCACTCCATGCATTGAACTTCCTTTCTTCACATCAATACTGGGTGATTTCTGCTTTTGTCTCGATTGGATGTATATTGCTCGCAGCGCCATCTATTACTGATAATTGAAACTAAATCAGGAATCGCAGTAAAAAAAAAACTCCTGATTTTAGTTCGAATTACCAGCAATAGATGGCACTGTGAGCGATAGGAGTGCAATCCAGGCCAAGACTAAAATCACTCAGCACTGATGCGATCGGAGGAGGTTCAATACAGGGAGTGGGTCTCTTTCGCTAATACAATCTTGTTCTTAGAGCCCGATTCTGAATAAGACTTTATTGATGAATGAGACCCACTCCATATATTGGACTTCCCTTCTTTACATCAATGCTGGATGATTTCTGCTTTTTTCTCGATTGGATGTCTATTGCTCGCAGCGCCATCTATTGCTGAAAATTCGGACTAAAATCAGGAATCGTATTAAAAAAACTCCTGACATCATACATTACTCTCCTGCAAGAATTTATTTAATATCTGTCACCGTTTGGGAGTTATTGAATTTTAAAATCTGTCAGTCCTTTTTACGACACGCGGTATAACCGATGAAAAATAACGTACTAGTGGAGTATTTTATGAACGTAATCATAACAATATAATAAGTTATAACACCTTGTAATAATATATTTCTTTTAAAAGCTAAAAGGTGTAAATTAACAACATAATAAATATACAGTAAAATAACTTCTATTAAGCTGTTTGACAAGTTTTGGCTTGAAAATGGCTAGGATTGAGCCGAAATTTGTCAAGCAACCTAATAAAAATTATTTTACTGTATATTTATTGTGTTGTTAATTTACATATTTTAGCATTTAAAAGAAATATATGGAACGTAATCATTTTATTCTCATAAAAACTTCTTTTTTCTTCAAATGCTAATAAATTACAGAATACGTTACATATCTCAATGTTCTATATATTATTCCGTTTATTATATGCATTAATATGTATTATAACAATATATGAAGCAAATTCCCATTATTCATTTTTCTGCGCATTAATTTTATTCAACCGTAAACATAAAAATACACTATTTTAAGAAAACCCATAACGCTAAAAAATCCCATGACTTGTTGTGGAAATTGCACGAAAGTATTTTATCCATTTAATATTCTTACAGTTTGTTACTAATTTTTCAAATATGTAAAAAATTAATATACCGGGGGATTATAATTAAAGTTACGATTACAAAAATCGATAATTTTAAAACTACTGATCAGAATGGCTTGATATTTTAGCAGAACAATCGTGAGGCAATGGAATGTTTTTTGGCGAAGGAAAAAAATAGTTCTAAAATGTGTCAATAGATAGCGCTGTCAGGGTAATGTGAGGGGAAAGACCAAAAATTTATTCTTTAAACACAGGAATGTTGTTAGCCAAAAGGAAAAAAATAGAGTTCAGGGATTTACTAAAAATATATTAGCGAAAAGACAAGAATACGTGTTTACAGCTACAACAGAATAATGACAAAAAATGAAAAAAAAAAGCTTTATGGAACAAACCTTTGGAACTATGGAACAATGATGATTTAAGTATAAGTTGTTCGATATGCCCTCCGCCTTGTTCCACTACTAATTGGAAGCGCAAAACGGCATGCTCCACAACAGATCGGAGGGTATCTGTACTGATGCAATGGGTGTGGTGTGTGATTCTTGCCTTCAAGTCGGCTAGATTGTCAACTCGCCCGCTGTAAACAACATTCTTCAGGTACCCATAGTTGCCACGCATTAGTTATTTGCATATCTCCAGTCAATCTGATCCTTGACAGCGCCATCTATCGGCACATTTTGGAACTACTTTTTTCCTTCGCCAAATAAAATTCCATTGCCTCATGATTGTTTTGCTAAATTATCAAGTCATTCTGACCAGTAGTTTTAAAATTATCGATTTTTGAAATCGTAACTTTAATTATAATCACCCGGTATATAGATATAAATTTTATTTTATAAAAACCTCTTAGCTTCTGTGTATAATACTAAATCAGCAGCATATTTTTCGTGTTAGATTTTCACTAAATCTCTCTCTATATATATAAATAGCCGTGTGCGGTCCCTATATTTCACTTCGCAGCCAAAACTACCCAGCGCAGACCATTGGTGTTTGTGTGTGGTAGTAGCCTCGAGTCCCACTTCATGCACTATGATGGTTGCATGGGGCTGTTGATGGTTGCTGTGGGATTGTAGAAAATATGGCGGTTGAAAGTGATCGACCTAGAGCATTTTCATATTTCGACCAATGTTCTAAAAAAATGTTTGGAATCTTCTTCAATGTGAATTGGTTCATTCAACTTAACATGAACTATTTAAGATATAGATAATTAAGTCAGATGATTTGGTGCCCCCTAGCGATGGAAATTGAAACTAAACCATACTGCAGCGCGTGTGTAGCACGCCTGCTATACAATGTCGCAGGTAGCAGAGACCAGTGCCAGACTTTCGTTCGGAAAGAGGTTTGTTTATAACAGAATCCCCGCCGAAAATGAATATTTTTATCGAAACCGCAAAAGAAAGTTATTGATTTCGGGGCAACGCCGGACGGATCAGGTAGTATTTCTTTAAATTTACCGTTATTCTCTATATAGTATGGATGGTTGTTTTTGTATAACAATAATTATTTTAATAAATAACACTCTGGGAATAAATGGTGAAGAGTTTCACTAATTATTTATTTAAATTTACCATTATCCTTTGCATATTATGGAGAAAAAAAGTTGTCAACAATAATTACTGTAAACAATAGCACTTTGGGCATAATTTGGGAAAAGTATGACAACATTTATTTTGAAATAACAATATTCAAATACATTCAATTTTAAAACAAAAACAACAACAACAACAAAAAATTACAAAACATTTGATGAGCGAAAAAGTTGAATTAAAGTTACTGAAATTATTTTTTTTCTTATACAACTCTATAACCTAGGGAATAAATTGCGTTTCATGAATATTTTCCAACCGTTATTGCTAACACCATATTCTTTTCACCAAATGGATCGAAAGGGTGTTTGTTACATGCCGTAAAACATTTTATGTTACGTAAAGCCCCTTTGTGTTCTTTGAAAAATAATGGAAATGCCGCTCGTATTGGTTTTAAACGTTGTGCATAAATTTCTCTGCCACTTCTGATGTATTGTTTTGCATTCACTAAGATAAAAAAGAAACCAGCTAAAAACGCTCAAAAAATACAAGATAAGAGTGTCTTTAACTTTAAAAAGGCTTTAAAAGGAGAATAAAAATTCGTATGTGAGTCTTTTTTATTATGTAACGAAATTAATGAATATGCTTTGTGCTGGTTTGAATGCAGCTATTGTCCCTTTTAATGTATAAAAAAAAACTTAGATCTTATAAATTTAATTAGCAGTTATACGTTATCGCATTTTATTTTATTTAAATTCAAAATCATCAATTTTGTTTACCTATATCTTTATTTAATTTATTAAATTAATAATTTTTTCTGAATGTAACCAAATTAACTAAGATGCATTGTATTTTTTAGAACTAAGCTTTATTTTACTTGTGTCTCTTTATTCTAAAAAAGAGTAACTAGCGCTGCTGTCGCTGCCGTAAATGAATTTTTATTTTGACCGTAGTTCTTTCTAGGCATATATTAAGAAAACTATTGGATATAAAAATTGTTAGTTTTATAGATAAATGATCGATAAACACGCTGAAGCAGAAAGTTTTTAAATCGAAGACTTATTTTAAGCACTATTTAATATTGAAGCCGGGCCAAAATTGCTCCGTTAAAAAAATCTTTAAGATCAAAACAATGCATAGGATTTTAATCATCTTTCAAAGGCACATACTTGAAGAGTTTGAGTGTGCAATCACTTTTCTGATTTGACTAATTTTTTAGGTGTTTTTTTATGTTTTATTCGAATTTTCATTATTACCATAGAGATTTATTTCATTTCTTGAAAAGCTCATTTTTTTATATTGTTGCCAAATTTAGAAAACGCGCAAATAATATTTTCAAACATTTTACAATTGAAACCTATCATCACACGTGAATATTAAATAACAAAAAAAAAAAAAAAAAAAAAAAAAAAACTTTAAAATAATTAAATTATTACGTGCGAAAAGAATTAAATACGGGGAAAGTATGCCATAAAAGCCCAAATAACAATGCTTCCAAACACTTTTCCATTGAAAAATATTTTTACACGAGAGATTTATTTCATATTTAGAAAAAGTCATTTTTTTACATATTCTTGCAAAATTGTAAAACAGCGCGATAATAATATTTCCTTTTAATTAGACAAGAAATTTACACGTAAGTATTAAAAAGGAGAAAGCAAACTTTGGTGATAATTACGTCATATTTAAAACGATATATTTAAAACGTCTTATTAAAAAATAAAATCTTATAACGTCGGTATAAAATTTCGGGAGGCAGTGACATTGTTTATTTAGCCGTTTATGTAAGCTGTTTTCCAAATATTTAATTGATCTTATTTAATCAATCACGGAAACAGCCGTTAGCTGTCGTGGTAGCAGTTGATTTGGCATTAAGAACGATAAAATCTCTTAGTCATAGAGAAAGTAATGGGAACCCGATAACAGATAGTCGCAACTGCCTGTTTAATTATAAGTCATTCTTTCGTAATCTTTAAAAAACAAAGCAAATTAACGTGTTTTTACAGCCTGCAGTATCTGAACAGAGATTGGCAAGAGTAGCTTCTAGTAGTAATAAAAAATACCATGTTAGTTTAAAAAAAAGACATGATTATAATTGAAATATAAGATAAAATAAAGATCAATTTCGGTCAATTTTATTTTAATTTAAAGAACTTTCGATTTTCTGAGTCAAATAAGAATGATTTCACAATTATAATTAGTAGTTTTAAATTCTGTTATTTAATTTGAATCATCATTTTCAAATTCTTTTAACTTATAATAATTCTTCATTTAGTCTTTTTTAAACAATTTCTCACTTGGAACATTTCTCATGTACTGTCCGACCACGTATTGTGTGGAATATTATCAAGGGTAAAATAAGGACGATTCCAAATACAGACGCCTCGCAGGGAGAAATAAGAAATATAATTACTGGAGAAGCAAACTTCCACCAGTAACTTTTAATAGAATTATTCGGCAGATTTTAGCGCCTTAATCCTGCAGAATTTCTATCCAGAAAATTTCTATTCCGTTTAACTGGTGACAGTTTATCCTTGCGGTAATCAAGCTTTAGTTGTCACCCCTAATAACTAGTCGATTCTTCCATTTCCGCCTTTAAACCGGATGTTCACCTTTCCACCTAATCGGTGGTACAACAGTACATTTTTTACAGTTACTGAGATAAAAACAAACAAATAAACAAACAAAAAAAGCTAAAAGCATTTTTAAAATGCAAGATAACACTGTCTTTAATTTTACAAAGGCTTTAAAATAAGAATAAAATCTCGAATGTTGAGTCACTTTTAAAACGTAATCAAATTAACTAATATACATTGTGCCGGTTTGAAAGCACCTTTCTATTACCTTTTTAATTAAATATTTTTTTTGTTCTAATAAAATTATTAAGCATTTATACATTATGGTATTTTATTTTATTTTAATTTATAAACATCAAATATTTTATTAAATTAGTAATTGCTTTTATAATGTAATCAACTTAACTAACATGTATTGTGTTTTTAGAATGCAGCGTCACTTCGCTCACTTTAATTTATAACAAACCAATTAGTCCTATTATATATTATTAGCAATTAAGAATTATGTTTCGTTTTGTTTTAATTTATAAACATCAATTTCTGTTAATTCTTTATTTTATATATAAAACTTTCATTTGAAGAAAGAAAATTTTTTAATTTCCGCTTTACAATTACATATTCTATTATTAGATTTGAATCACTATTTTGACTTTATTTTATTTTAACTTATAAAATGTTTTCATTTAGTCCTGTTTGTAAAATTATCTCGCACTTCTTACATTTTTTTCTCGATCATTGAGATTTAATAAGCACAAACAAAATCATTAAAAAAAAGGCAAGATAAATCTGTCTTTAAACAAAGTGTTTAAAAAAGAATAATAAATTGTATCTTGAACTTCTTTTTTATTATGAAATCAATTGAACTAATACGCATTGTACTATTTTGATGACAACATCATTATTAGTTAGTTTATTTTGTAAAATTTTGATTAATCCTAATAAATTCAATTATCTGCATGCATTATAGTTGTAATTTATTTGTGATACTATATTGCAATTTATTTTATTTTTATTTGTAACTATTGGTTTAATTTATAATATTTATTTCCTTTTTGTATCAATTTTGTTTACTTTTAGTTTAACTTAAAAACTTTCACTTCATGTTAAATAGAAGTAATTGAACAAATTTATTTAACCATTACAAACTTTGATTTTAAATATGTATCAAAAGTTTTACATTTAAAAAAATTTAAGCACTTTTAATTAATTCTTTCTTTTTTATTTTAGGTAAGTAAAAAAGCTTAGTCTATTGAACATGGCAATAGAAAAATTCAATGGAGTTATATATAATTCTTGTAAGTAAAATTTTAACTAAATCTACCAGCAATGTATAAAAATTATAATTGATACATTATTAATTTATAAACTTTATATAACAGCCTTATGTTTCGCTAAATTAAATAAGCATTTTCGCAAAAGGTCACATACCTTCATTTGTGTACATTTCGATTAGTACTTGCTTGCATTACAATTTTTGTTAGAGATTTTACAATTATTATGAAGATGTAAAGTACAAACTTAAACAAAAGTGTAACACAATTAAAACCACATGACAATCGTAAAATATTGAAAATATATAAATTATTTGTTTCTTATCTTCCGTTTTCGCTGTTTTTTAAGGAAACATTCAAAAAGTAAACAATTAATTAAAAGATGAAAATCTAAAACAATATTTAGATGAAATTTTGGATTTCCATATTTAAAAAGATATATATTTTGCTATAATACAGTTCCATAGAATTATGTGGGCTGATTTAGAAATGAAATCTTGAGTTCTACCAGATCATTTAAGGGTATTGTGAAAGCTTGAATACTCAGAGAAACAGGGCCATCTTTTGTCTCCTCTTGCAATATATTTAGAAGACTCTTTGAAATTCTGAAGTTCAGCTCATAATGTCTACGCAGCAGGACATCTAGAACTTCTGTAATTTAGTCCACTGTTTAGAGAAGATTATCATGCCCTAGAGAAACTTTGTAATTTCAGTCCATCTAAAATGTTATATAAAGGAAGTAAGGTGAATGAGATATATACGCTCATGAAAGTGTAGGAAAAGCACTATGTAGTGCATTTACGTGTATCCTTATGCATTTACAATGCTTCTTTTAAGGCAATAAAACAGGCGAAATCGACTTTGCGTCCTTAGAAAACTCGATAAAACTGTTTGTACAAAATATTTTTCATTTGTAAAAGCATTATCAGTTTAATTTATCTATATCTATATATTGTCTCTGTCTAATTTTTATTACTTACTCATCATACGTAGTATATGGTAAGTCTTGTAATCGTTTTGAAAATCGAAAAAAAAAATTGGCGGATTTACACGTTTCAGACACTGGAGATTCCGAAAAACATATTTTTTGAAAAAAGAAATTACGTCCGTCTCTCTGTGTGTCTGTGTGTGTGTCTGAAACGCTCTATCTCCCGAACTAATTGAGATAGAGACTTGAAATTTGGTATGTACTTAGTACGTAATAATAGGAAGAAGCTTATTGAACTTCAGTAACCTCGATTATCCGGAACTATTTTTTTTCGGACTCTCGAAATATTTGTTCTGATAAAAGTATATAAAAATTTTCAAAATGGTTTATTTTAAGGAGTGAATTTAAAAGATAATAAAAAAAACATAAATTTTGCATAAAGAATGAAGTCGATCGGAAATTGAGTTGCCGAGATATTTGTAATCCTATTGTCTACACTCTTCGATTTTTTATGATCCTGTATTCATTCAAATTTCAATTCAAAGATATATTTTAATTGGAAATGAGACACTTAATCCGACGCAGTAAACCGTTAGTTAATATGATTATCAATTTTAGAGATATGAGGATGTTTCTTTTACGCAATTCAGTAATAGATCATTTAAAGTTTATGACGTCATTAAGCGACGATTTTCTTTGAATTGCAATACATTTTAGAAGTAGTTTACACATGTTTCATTTTCATATTTTATATTATGCATATCCATGATGGGTAAGTATTACGGTGGCCCCCACCGGCTACTTATTAGTCGCTTCAAAAATTCAAAAATTCTGTTTCTTTTACGCCAATAGAGCATTTAAAGTTTATGACGTCATCAAGCCACGATTTTATTCGAATTGCAATGCATTTTATAAATAATTATAAATCATTTTATACATAATTATTTGGGCCTACAAAGATCTCTTACAACTCCTTATACTGTCATAAGGTTCAATTTTAAAACAAAACTGCCAAATGGCTATTTTACGTGCAAATAAAGAACTTGCATTTTTTTTCGCGTTAAACACAATAAGCGACTGCGCTTTGCATTGGTACTCAATGATTTGCTTCAAACAAATATCTATTTTTTATGTATGAG
The DNA here is from genome assembly GCA_963931845.1 of Maratus michaelseni. Taxonomy (NCBI): domain Eukaryota; kingdom Metazoa; phylum Arthropoda; class Arachnida; order Araneae; family Salticidae; genus Maratus; species Maratus michaelseni. The sequence goes on along the minus strand of OZ007594.1, from coordinate 281,291,625 downwards.
ATTCAACTTACTATCATGAACTTTGGGCAACATTAACATCAAAAATGGTGGAAGGAATTTTTTCCTATCAGTTTTGGCTCTCGTGTTTTCTTAACACATTTTCCCCGTACATTGTATTATTTTTATTTTGTTTGAACAAAATATTTTACGTATATGAGAGAAAACATTAATTTTTATACAGTAATATCGAAGTTCTTATGAACATCTAACTAGAAAAAGCGTTGGAATGCATTGAGTAATGGGAATAGTTCAAAAACATGCAGCAGAATTAAAAAGTATGAAAATTTAAATAATAATTTGATATTATTTATCAATAATATGTGATCTATAATATTATTAAATAATATTAAATATAATATTTAATGGGCGACTTGTGTTCACTTTATACGTACTCCTTTATCTCGGAATTTAACGATAATCCATGTGCTAATCATATTTTTCAAGTCTTTGTAATGTTTTGTTTTTCGTAGTACAATAGGTTAAAATATAAAAAAATCTGAGATGCCATCTTAGATGCCATTAATCAAATATGTGAAGAAGGTAAATCATTATACAACTTTAATTATTCAAGTTTAATATAAGCAGAAATTGCTGCACTGGTTTTACTTACGTACATAAAAAAATTGTAACAGAAATAATCACGAATGCTGTTCCACGAATGTCCCACGAATGAATCACGAATGTACTCCAAACATAGGTCTAAATGTATTTAACGATCTTGGTTTTAAAAACATCCCACAGTCTAACCCGGGCTACACTCTAAGAAAAAACTGTAAATTTATGGGCGTTTTCCTTTCAATTTTCACGGGCAACAGCCTTATTTAATAAAAAACGGTCTGATCCACTAAATAAGCGGCGTTATCCCTTAGATACTTAGAAAATTAAGGGCAATCTACAAATTCTTACAGTTCTAGCCCATCTCTTGGCAAAAATACGGTACGACCCCATACATTGTCCTCCGCTAGGGTGTAACCCTTCGTTTTAGTCCTGTTTCAAAAAATATTGTCACTTAACCGCGACCGTAACATATATTTAACCCGCCAAAAAAACCGATTTTGTGATTATTATCTAACGTGCTACGTGCTACGGAACAGTAAGTAAAGTGTTATTGTGTTTCAAAGTGTATTATATCCTGCGCATTATAATGCTGTATTACTTTGCCCCGTAAAATTACGGGCTGCACAAAATGATGGGCATGGGATTTTTTTTTTTTTTTTTTTTTTTTTTTTGTTTTACGGGGTATGACTGGAATCTCTGCTGTCGGCCTTTGCCCGTAATTTTTTTAACAGTGTACCCGGTTTAGAAATGCCCGTAGATAAAAACCGTTTTTAATTGAAAACTGTAATAATTTTTTTTTTACATTTAGTATATTTTCTTAGATTGCACACCACAAAGCATTTTTAGTATTTCGTATTCGCCGCATGCCAATGATTATAGTAATCTTTGTGATTCTTATTATTTCAGTTTTTAGGCGTTTAGTTCGAATACATATCTGTTATATTCTTGTTTTATTTATTTATTTGTGAAGTATTAATTACTTTTACAAACTTAGCTATGGAAACAAAAAAATTCGGAATTATGTACGTTGTTTTAAGAGAAAAGGAGTTAATCTTGCGTAATTGGGCAGATTTAAAAATATACATCTTTCAAAAATATTTGAAAAGCACAAAAAAGACCCAGTAAATTGAGATAATTTTTCAAACATATTGTATTTGAAAGTACATTTTTCTTTGTCGGTGTAAAAATTTAAATTGTGCTAGGTTCTGAACCTAAAAAATTTTAAGTAAATGCGAAATTTATTAATTACGTTGTAACCATCAATATGACGTCAGCGATAACGTTTTTGCTTTACAATATAGATATACATTTAAAGTGCATCAACTTGGTAAAAATGCAAATACTTATACTACCAATACTGATTTTTAGAAAAGTTACTCACAAGTAAATGCTTATCGATTAGTTTAAACAAGATGTAAAAAAGTAAATTATGATTAAAAAAAACATTTTCAGAAATATATACCGCTAAAAAATGTTACTTTTTAATATTATTTTTTTTCCCTCCTCTTCCAAACTTAAACAAAGTTGTTCCAAAGTTTATTTACATATGAATACACCTGAAAGGGAAGCCGACAGAACACCTTGAAAAGCTGAATAGGAGACTATACATTAACTTCGCGTCATATGCTTGAGTGGTCCATAGCTGCATTCAAACTCCAAGCTCAGTTTCAGTAGGTATGTAAAATAACAGCTGGTGTATACAATGTGTACTGGCTGCCTTTCGTATCTAATGGCTTAGCTTTAATAAAGATTCGTAAAATAACCCTATGAGGAGTTATTGTATGAAAGACGTCGAATTCTATGATTGACAGCTAGAATACAGAATAATATTAGGAATTAAAGTTTTGGAATAAAATATCTTATTATATATATATAAATATACTTTAAAATTTTTCAAATTTATTAATAGGACTATGAGAATTTTTTTATAAAATAAAGAATGTTAAATCAGTAAAATGTTTTAAAAAAATTAGACTGTTTATTCAAACTCAGTTATAATTGTGTGAATTGTTTTATTATTTAAACAAAAAATATATGAGGTATTGCACAATTTGTATAAGTTTATGCAAAAAACAAAAATGCTTTTAAGATAAAAAATTATATTTTTCTTTTTTAGAATAAGCTCAAATCTGTGTCTGGTGTTTATTAAAAAAGGTTGGATTTAAAAACTTTTAAGCAATGAAATAGTCACATTAAAATGAAATAAAATTCGAAATTTGTATTTTTACAGTAAACAAGTGTCGATTAATTAAAAAAAGCATTTTAAAAAACGCAGCAAGTTTAAAAATAATAATAAAAAAAATACAACAATCTATATATTTAAATCGAAAAGTGCATTCTGTCAGATTTTCCATACGAATACCATCTCTTTGCGTATGAGTCAACATTTTTTGAAGGCTTCTCCCCTCCGAAACAGGAAACCTGATTGATTAGCCTGTTTAGCCTAGGTGGATTGAAAAGGGTTGATTGAAAACGGACAGAGGTGCACCATTGCATTGAAAGCATAGAACGTCTAATATATATTTTGCTCTGAGGTTGAAAGCTAAAGCTTTTTTTTAAAGAACTCATGTTTTCACTACTAAATATGCATATTTTTTCGCAAAATTTTAAAGAGAGCTTGGATGCAATTATATTTATAACCGATTGAAATGTCAGAGTGTTCAAAAGATGAAAACTATTTTTTATTGTTATGTTAAAGGAGCAGACGCGAAAACAAACAAACAAATAAAAAGGCAAGAAGAAAACATTTCTTTTACAACTGGATAACAAAATTTTTTTACGAAATTTTTACACTGCCTGTAAAACCGTTTTATTTATCACCAATAAAGATTTTAAAGCGTTCGGACAAAAATAACTTTTAATTTTAAAACTATACAACGACAGTATGTAAAAAAATAATAATAACAACAACAAGAAAATTAGTGCTTTTATCACTAAATATTATAATTGTTTCGCGAATTTTTCATCTTAAAATATAATTTCATACAAAATAGAGTTAAAGATATAAAATAATAATAACTTAATGTTATTATTTTTATATTTTTTATCACGGGAACCGGGCAACGCCGGGCGGGGGTCAGCCACTTGATTTAAAAAAAATCGAAATATTTGTTTTTTACCTTTCTTTATAACCTTTTTTTTTAAATTTATTGTCATATGAATAAGACATAAAGGGAAACGAAAATAAAACTTTTGAAACCTCTGAATAAGATAACTATACATAAAGTTTGCGTCATATGCTTGAGTGGTCCATAGCTGCATTCAAACTCATAGCTCAGTTTAAGTAGTTATGCAAAATAACAGCTAGTGTATATAACAGTTCATGTTTACTGTCCACTATCGTAGCTACTGATTTATCAGAAATAGAGATCCATAAGAATCATATCTGAAGTGTTATTGTATGAAAAATGTCGAAGTCTGTGATTGACAGCTACAATTCACAAAGTTACTGAGAATGTATTAAAGTGATTACTGAAAGATTTCAAATGTATCTGTATTACTAGTGACGTAAAAAATTATAATAAAAATTAACAAAATGTTTATTCATTATAAATATATTAATGATCAGATACACATGGAAAGTTAATTTTGATATTGAGCTCATTTTTATTATATATATTGATAAAATGAATATGTTTGTTCGTGTGTTGTTCCTGCTTACGATTTCTAGGAAAATCTTTCGTACGTGGCGGTCTGCAATTTTGTCTACAAATTGCAAGATAAAAACAGATTCGAATGCACCAGAGCCTCATATTTTAGATATTTGTTAATTTTATAGAACGGAAAATTGCCGTACTTTTCCAGTTTGCCGACGATCTTGAGCCATTAATGAAAGCAAACTAAACTCAATATTTTAGTTCATTGTAGTAATTTTTGTCCTCTTTTCAATAGAGTTTATTTGGAATTCGGACAACGATTTTTCAATTTTTCGTTATATCCCCATTACGCCGAAAATGAGGTCTTTGTTTTTTATCATCTTGTATATATTTTATGCCTTAGACATTCAATGTTATTTTTATATTCCGTATAGAGAAAACCCTCGGTAATCATTTAAGAAAATTAAAAAAATATTGACATTTTAAATTTATACAAATTTTTAAAGTGATTAAGAGAACATGAAATATTTTACTATTCCAACGAAGATCCAAAGAGAAATTACCCGGCGTTACGTTTACTAGTAATAACATTTTATCACCAAATCCTGTTGTTATGACGTCGAAGTTAGTTGAAAAGTGAGACCGTTAAAGGAAATACAAAGTTCGTCTTTCTCCGTCAGCTCGGCTTTTATTTTGAAAAGATTTCTTTGATTTCTTACTTTTCACGATTGTGCGTTTTAATGAAATGTGCTCGTAAAAAAATTACTTTTATGATTGTTTTTTAATGATTTATGGGACCTAATCTACATTTTCAGGTTATTGTTATTATTTTTTATCTTTGTTGTTATCTTCTGTAAATTTTCTGTACGGCCTGAAATTCAAACCGTGGGAGTGTTTCGATCCGACATTATCTCATAAGAATGGACCGGCATCGCGGAGCGAGGTCGCTAATTCATATATAAAACCTGAAAAACTTATTATACACATGCTATAGATTTATGTAAAGTAAAATGTATTTAAAAGAACAATTTAGAAAATATATTCATCTTTTGCCTGAATCAGCCCAACTCGTTTGAGAATTTGATATTCACTAAAAAGAACGATATAAAAAATTGAAAGTATTAGGAATATTTCACTAAATAAAAGGACATATAACTCTTTTTTAATAAATAATAAACATGGAATAATTTAAACAGTATTTTAAAATCTGTGTTACAGTAAATATTTTCTTTTAATAATAAAATATAATTCAAAAGGTTTATTTTTATTAAATTCCTACTATTAGCTCACACTCTCTATATATATATCTTGTTGGAATTTCCAATCGTTAATAAAATATTTTCTATTCATCCATTCAAGTTCAATTATTTTTTTTAAACTTGTACTGGATGACAATTGATATTAATACAGTTTTTTTTCAAATATTAATTCATTAATTAAATTTAATTAATTAATTTTTATTTTTATATGGGAGAAAAAAAAATTCTCCCATTGTTTTCATAAATGAAATGAAAGATTTATCTCAAATTAGTGATGCCAACAAAAAATAAAATACCGCAACGATGATTGTAAAATAATGTTCAATAAAGATAACGTGTGACATTAATGCTGCACGGGTTTATTTTATATATTTATGATTAAAAAGTAGGAATTGACTTAAAAAAAATATATTATATTACTTGTTTAAATATTAGATTACCGCCCTTAATTATACAAAAAAGTTGTCCAATGTTTCCATTGCATATGAATTATCCTAACAAGGGAAGCCAACAGAACACCTCGAAAAACTCTAAATAGGAGACTTTACACAAACTTCGTGTCATGTGCTTGAGTGGTCCACAACTGCTTTCAAACTTAAACCTCAGTTTTAGTAGGTATGCTTAATAACAGTTATAGAGTGTAGCCTTTTCATAGTTACTGGCTGCCTTTCATAGCTAATGGTTCAGCTTCAATGAAGATTCATAAAACAACCCATTGGAGAGGTATCTGCGGAGTTGTTGTATGAACGTCGTAGATGTTTGTGATTGACAACTAGAGACCTGAATACTATTGTGAATGGATACATGTACTTTCAATGAATGACAACGGAAATACATTTATCTATTATAATTTAGAGTTTAATTATTGAAAATTACACTGTTAAACTATTACAATGTAACCATCTAATAAAGTGCATATGGAAATTATTAATTTTCTTTTCGAATACTCGCATTTTTAAAAAAAATTATGGACAAAAATCACTTTTATTCGAACAGCGAAAATTATAAATTTGCTTTCATACCTCAAAAGACATGGATTGATTTTCAGGCAAACAGTATTACCAATTTGACTTGAGCATAAAGATTAAAACATATTGCCACCAGTAGAGGGCTATCAGACTGTTTCAAGTCGCGGTTTTCATCATTAGGTGGGTTGAAGGCTTTATGCAATTCACTCACACTAAATAGAATAACCTGTATTTTGTAGGCAAACTTAATCACATTTCATCATAACTCTAATTAATGCAGGTGTATAACAACATAGAGCAATAATGCTGCTAGCAAAGATGCAATAGAAGTCATACTTCAAGACTCATATGGACGTAATCCTTTCACTTCATAATGCTAATGTAAATACATAGTGCTAAGACTAATGCAGAACTCTCCCATAATGTACTGCGAGATTAACGTAATGTTGCGCACATTGTAAGAATGTGAATAAATATCCTAATAATCATTGAATGAGCTGAATTAGAGAGAATGAGTATCATACCAGAGATATCATAATACTAATTTGTGTCAGTATTAAAGATGTTTAAACTTTTCTGTAGGGTTTCTAAAATCATTCCCCCATTCTTTGATCGGCACTGAAATGTGCGTTCGCTGATTGGTGCTGCAAAGCAGCGTTCTCACATCAATGGTGGGCCCTTGCATCACCCTCAAAGATGCTTTCACCCATCCTTGTAAATCAGAGAATTATAAAGCTATAAAATTATGCAGTCAACAGAAGTCTGTACCAAATTGACTTTAAGGCATGTTATAACTTTTTTTTTTAAATACCAAAAACGTCTCCACTTTTTTGCAATTTTTTTTAGCGCAATTATACAGTAATAATAACGGTTTTTTTGCAAATGAAAGATCCATATCTTGAAGTTAAAAAAAAATAAAAAATTGGAAAGTGGTTGAAAAATGGACCTCTGGTGGCCTTTGATACAGGGGTGTGCAAAAATTGAAGCGTTCCACGGTACCAGATGAATCGCGAAATATGTTTATCGCTAACAGAAAACCAAAATAAAACCTTAAAATTTAAAATATTTTGTAGTCCTTCTCGGATGGGTTTATCAATTTTTCGATCCTGAAGAAAATGTCGGCCGTTCAAATTTTAAGTTGTCAATTTTACACAAACATTTTCGGATTTACAACGCGCAAAATAATATTTACAATTTGAATATTGAAAACACGTCCGTGAGGGACTACACAATAGTATATGCTAGAAAAGCATGGAAATTCCAACCAAATCGGCTGATCCAATTTTGTGTTCTACCTGATACCGATTTGTAAAACAGAGTTTCGAGAAAAACAGGTTTAACGTTTTACACCGTTTTTTAAAAAACAAAGATAACAGTGAAAAATTTCAACTTACATATAATCATCTATATCAGGCCCATATAATGAACCCTCTTGGATATACTCTTTCTCAATTCTTTTGTACAAAACACGCTGAAAATGAGCTTATTCAAAGCAACACCAAAAGGCGGATAATTTTTAAACCAAATACGAATTTCAAATAAACTGCTTTACCACAAAGTCTTTGAGGGTTTAAAAAGTAAAAAAAAAAAAAAAAAAAAAAAAAAAAAACGAGCTTTTTTCAAAAAACATAGAAAAAACAAAAAAAAAGTTATAACATGGTTTAAAGCAGACTGTACTCAACTTGACTTTAAAGCAGACTGTACTAAACTTGACGCCACCGTAAAACAAAATTGCTTTTTCCAATACATGGAAATCTTAAAGTGATATAAAATGTAATAAACACACTGTTATTATTATCAAATTATTATGAAATGACACATGCACATTAAATCCAAAAAACGTAATATTTCTGTGCAAAAATGTTACACATACTCATTTTTCTCCGGAATTATTAATCCTTGAAGTGTCAATCGAGTTCATTTTTTGAAATTTTTTACAGATGATGCCGGTATAATTGAGAAGTGATGATTCTTCTCTCCAATTTGCTTATTATTAATTATTTTATAAGGATCTTGATGTAACTGCTTTCAATATATATAAATAATAAAAATAGCCAGATAAGAACATGGTTTATAATTATAATAAGTATTGATGTTACATGATGATGATATATTAGTATTTGTAATAAATAATTTGCAATGTTCCATATCTTAATTTATCGTTTATAGTTATAAATAAAATTAAAAATACATTTCAAATGTTTTTTTACAAACTCAGCAACAAAAGTTCGGCAATCTCATTCATTATAAATACTAAAGTATCTAACGCGGTTACAGAAGGAAGCTGAAAATTATTTATTTTGTTGAAAACTTTAATTGATATCTTGCAATTAATATATTTTTAGATTGCTTCTTAACAACCCCCAAAACCATTTTTATGGGGAAAATATCAATAATGTATTGAAATAAATTTATTAAAAACGATAATTTCGTATTAGTCGCATGACAGGAAATAATAGTCGAAGAAATAGCCAGCTATTTCACTACTTATTGACCAGTCTCTTTGATTCTGATAATATCAGTTGTTTAAACACTATAGTTCGGTTAAATGTCCTTTAAATTTCTGTTTTATTTATATTAGTATATCATTTAATTTATTTATAGATGAAGTTTTAATGGCGTTATGGAATATTAGTCAGAAACAAATGCTGGAATATTTATATTACTCTTAGTGTCAACTCTTTCGTAATCGGGCTGCACACGGTAGAAAGAGATAAAAAAAATCAAGCTTAGAAATTATTTTAAAAACCACAAAATATCAGCAAATTGACACACAGTTTTCAAACAAAATGCATTTGAAAGAACTTTTTTTTTCTCATTCGGTGATGTAAAAATTGAAATTATACGATGTTTAGAAGTTTAAAAAAATTGCAATAAATGCAAAATTCATTGAACAGGTGTTGCCACTGTCAATATGGTTTTAAGGCTACTCACTGACATGTTTTTGCTTTATAATATAAATATGATACACCTTTCTCCTCTCCCAGCCTGGCACTCAGGAAATACAAGGGAGAAACAATGAACTCAGTAGTCGCCAATTGTTTTCATCTGGGCCGATATATCACTTTCTTGGCTCCAAAGGAAAATATAAAAAGTCGTTCAGAAAATTGAGAGGGGGTGGGGATTCATACGCGTTTGACGAACTCAAATCTGTACTCCGAGGAAAAAGAAATTTACCATGAAATTTATAAAAATGTAGTAAAAAATATAATTAGAAATGCGTTTAATTGAAATACATAGAAGTACAAGCAAATTTACACAGTACACAAGATGTACAGATAGGTGACAAAATAATACGAACATCCATGAAAAAGAGGGAAAGGGCAATATCTAGAAAAATATATGAAGAATTATCCTGAAACTTCAGGCATGTAAACAGCACTGTTGGTGTCATATATTTCCGTGAACATTTTTTCCAAAAACCCCATTGGGGACCGTCAACAAGTTGAAAAGAAAACGAATATCTTTTGAATAACCCTGTAAAAAGTAAAGCCCCTTATACATTGAAACTTTAGCACATGATTAAGAGGCTTATTGTAATAAACTGTGTTCATTTTTATGAGTACAATATATATACCCGTAGATAAATTAAGGTTTTTATAAAAACACTCTAGATTTTCACCATGTGCTTTGCTTATAATTTGCAGAGTTCTTAATATAAAAGATTTTCTTTTTTCAGAAAATAAGACTAACAACATTGTACACAATACCCCGCAATCAGAAATAAAAAATAATAAATATTGGATGAAAAACGAGCAGGTTTATTAAATAATGTTTCACTGCGCGTGCGCATGCGCGAATGTTATCAAAATATAATGTGCATAATATTTTACCCAAGTGTATAGAGCAATTTTTGTGAATGTCTCAAAAACATAGCTTGAAAATTCTGAAAGTGGTCATCCATAGAATAAGCTCAAAATTCATTGTTCCCCAAAGAATCAAAAAAATCAGGGGCTGTATCCAAATGATGACAAGTAGACAGTATTTCTTAAGAAATACTTCTGTACTTCTCATACTTTTGATTCCAACCCTTTATATTTTTGCTTCATTTTGGTAACAACAGATTTCGAACTTATTCTATAGACGATCACTTTCAGAATTTTGAATTATTGTTTTTGAGACTTTCGTAAAAGTTGCTCTATACATTTGGGTAAAATATTATGCACATTATATTTTGATAACATTCGCGCTTGCACAGCGAAACATTATTTAATAAATCTGCTCGTTTTTCATCCAATATTTATTATTTTTTATTTCCGATTGTGGGGTATTGTGTACAATGTTGTTAGTCATATTTTCTGAAAAAAAAAAACATTATTTTATATTAAGAACTCTGCAAATTATAAGCAAAACACTTGATGAAATTTGAGATTGTTTTTATAAAAACCTTAATTTCTCTACGGGTATATATGTTGTACTCATGAAAATAAACACAGTTTATCATAATAAGCCTCTTAATCATGTGCTAAAGTTTCAAAGCTTAAATGACATTACTTTTTACAGGGTTATCCAAAAGATATTCGTTTTTCTACATTTTGTTGACGATTCCCAATGGGGTTTTTGGAAAAAATGTTCACGGAAATACATGACGTCAACTGTGCTGTTTACACGCGTGAAGTGTCAGGATCATACTTCAAATATTTTACTAGATATTGCTCTTTTCAACCTTATTCATGAGTGTTCGTATTATTTTGTTACCCATCTGTATAACTAAGGCTGTGCCTCTTTTTGTAATAAAATATTCCCTCCCTTCACGTGAGTTGTAGGGATGCGCCAAGAATTACTGATGTGGAGTATATATGGCAACAATTAGCCAGGAATGAACTGGAAAAGACTTTTTAATAAGTTTGATCCTCGTTGTTTTCTATATTTTCATTGTTTCTTTTTTCTTCTTTTTTTGCAGGTTGTAGTCAAATTGAGATTTAATAGATATGATCTTGGTTCAATTCAAGGAAGTTTCCTTAGAAATATTCACAAGTTTCTTTTAAAAATTAGCAGTAATGAAAAAACCTACATTACATAAGTTTTAAACGAAGAATGTTAGATATAATTGGGATAATATTTTGTTTTAAAATAATTTTAAAAAATCTATTTTTGGTAATGTTTCTAATTTTTGATACTGCATCTTTTAATTAAAATATAATTAAGTTTACGCTTTGGTGAATTCTTTTGTAAAATACATTTGATGATATAGATTTTTTTCACGTATACATTAAAATAATCTTAAATAGACACATACAGAATTAACCATTAACCCCTTTGAGACTAGCGACACGTATACGTAACGCCCAAGATACTCAGAAAGCTTGATTATTCCTACCAGAAAATTTTAATTAAAAATTTTGTATCATTTAATCAAAATATTTCCGTAATTTAATTTGACAAAAATTTCTAATTTTAAAAATCGTTGATAAAAAATTAAACATTCTGTAAAGGACGCTCGACGTGAATGAAATAATGGTAGAACTAATTATATACAAACAAGTCCTTCGTGCAAAAATTGTTAGTTTGCAGTTAATTTTTATTTGCATTATTTTTTCATTGATTCTAACTCCTTAAGAATTAAACTAACTTTAATAACCATACCAAGCTATTTTGTACGTGTTAACATCTCATACTATACGAGGAAAACATTTTGCTGTACATCTATCTTAAATAATGTGGCTAATTTATGCATTTACTGTCGCCGATCAACATCGTTATTTTCGGAAATTGCTTCCCAGAGCCGATAACTGCTTTGTTAATATTAAATTAACTTTCTTTAAGCGTAAATTTTCGAAGAAACTCCAGATGATTTTTAAAGAAACTCCAGATAATTTATGCATTGTTCTAAATCTTATTAATATTGAAAAACAGAAAATATTTGGTTTTCTTATTAATTTTAGTGAACCAAAATACTGTCACGAATGTTGCACGAATAAAGGTACTGTCTAATGCATTTCTTTAACTGCTATATAAATGGGTCTTTCAACATAATTTTATAAACTTATTTATGTACTTGAAGATAAAACCTGAAAGTATTAACCCATAGTCTGTGTTTCAAAACTTTGTTAGATCTGTAAAATTATATAAATCGAAATAATGTATATATTAAAATGAAAATTGAAATCATTTGAACGAGTTATTTCGGGTTTGGCAGTGAGAAAGTTAAGATATAAGATGAATTTTAAAAACAGCTTTTATACACGATTTATATTTTTTGCAAATAACAGTGAACAATTTCAAATTGAAAACCCGGAAAAAATGTAAGCCGTATTACAGAAACATTAAAAATTGTACAAGAAGTAAGTTTTGTTAAATATTGATAAATTTGCATGCAAAAGGTAAATTACTACATATAATGACTGTGTTTTCTACTCCCCTCTTTCTCGCTACCCCTCTTTCTGACCTTCAAAAAATGATTAAACATATGTAAATGAACTCAACTGTACTTCATAAATATAACAAGTAGAAAGGCAAATTAAATGGATATTTTCACATAAGACATAGTCAGAAGATGAAAAAAAACAAGGTAAACAATAGTTGTTTAATTCATTTTTTTCACCTTAACAGTAAGATAATAAATACAAAGTAAACTTAAAAGAAAATTTTTTTTTATATAAAATGAATGGTTTTTAGTTTCTGTCAAACATCTACTGTTAAATAAACATAATTATAAAAATCTATATTTGTGAAATAACATATCTATATAAAAAGAGTAAAATGCCGTATTTACACGAATATACCTTGTGTAGCATGCGCATTCAGATTTTTAATATCCTTGAACTACCAATTCTACAAACAAAATTTAATTAAATCTAACAGTTATATATAAAATTGTATAGAATACATAATATTATTTAATGGATTTGTAAATTTAAATCTGAAACTGCCGTCGAAATTTTTTTATTTTGTGATTAATTAGCATAATGTACTATAGATCCCCATGACAAATCAGAATCAAAAGAACCACTGATAAATTTGAAATTAAATATTACCAAATACGTATTATAAAATAATTAATACATACAGATATTATTTTTAACATTATTATTACTATTTGCACGCATCTATAGTTTTGTATAAAAGGTTATCACATATGTGTCTCAGCACTCAGTCAGTTATTGTGGACGAAATGCAAAATCGGTGTCTATCACGCACAATTCTATCTTTAAGATACGATTTTTGAAAAAAAATAAAGGCGTGTGGCAAAAGGAGTAAATACGTTAGCTTACTATAAATAAATAAATAAATAAATAAAATAAATGTACGTTTTTAAATAGCTGGTCGCAATGTTGGCGTCGTATCTATTACATTTAATGAATTAAAATATTCGTTGAAATTCTAAACATATTATGATTTGTTAGATTATTAACACATATCGATCTTATAGCCCGGGCACTTTAGAAAAATATGCAGAGTGTCTACAAAAGTCCTGTCCATCACACTATTTTTAAACAGCTATAGTCATGAAGGTGGTGTCTAGACGTAGTAAAGTGTTTATACGCTACGCGATTAAACCGTTTACAGCACAACCTAGCGGCAAAACGAGAAGTAGCTTTCCTATCTCAGAAACGGTTTGATATACTAGAAAGTCAGTTTACAAAGTTCTAGAGTGTTCTCAATTTAGTATGAAATGAAGTCTTGCGTGTAAAAATTATTTTATTAGAAGCCCTAAAATGTAAACTTTGTATATTGAATCACCAGCATAAATATGCCACTAGTTGCGCGCGGATGTGTGGCATTATAAAGTTTGCGCACATTTACAGCTAAAATTAACACATACAAGCAAAATATTTTTGTTAATTCAAGTTAAGTGCGCTCTTTGTGTATATCACTGGAAAACACGGAGAATGAATGATGTATTGCTGCCAATGCTGAACACATTGATCGTACTTAACTTAATTTTCTTATTAAAATAAACTATAGATTGCTTACACATGATAGTATTAAATGTGCTTCTTCCTTATAATACCACACTTCTGTATGCAATTAGCGGCATATATAAGCTGGTGATTGGATATAAAAAAAATACATTTAAGGGATTTTAATGAAGTTATGTTTACACATAAACCCTCAATTCATACTGAATCGAGGCCAAACTATTTTTGATTAAACAAGTTTGTAATTGATATTTTTTCGTATCGCGTACTGTTTTCGAGATAGAGACGCTGACTCTGTTGTTTACTGCAAGGTAGCGTTGTAAGAGGTTTTAATAGCGTAGCGCATAACAGTTTTGATATACCTAGACACCACATTCTTGACTCAAACTGTCGCTGGGCGGAAAGTAATGTGATGGATAGGACGTTAGGGGCCACTCTGTATTTGTACATTTAGTCTCATTATTCATCTTAAAATCACGTTTTCCAACTTGTGTAAAATAATGCGCGAAAGGTAAATTTGAATATAAATAATTCGGAAATGGTGATAGATAGAAGCATGAAACCTGTGGTTTGTTTATTAAGAAAACCATAAATATCTGTTACAGAAACCTCAAAATTTTAGTGACAAATTGCGCCGATAGAAGGCGTTGCAGGTGCTATGACGATACGTAAGACATTCAGAAACTGCACCTTTCACACAACACACATGTCACAAACGAAAAATGAAATTGTCCATGACTCTCTGTAGTATGCCACCGGAAATCAACACACAAGCTTGTCAAATAGCCCTCCAGCTCGTCGAGTGTTAAAGGATTGTTGCGGTAAACAATGTCCTTCAGTGACACTTCTGTATTTTCTTTCACTGTACGCTAATAGCGATCACGTTTCAATGGCAAAATCTTCGACGGCTGATCGTTCTTGGCGTCTGAGCTCTCTTTATAGAGACACGTAATGCTGCCATTTATTAGCGATGTTTTTAACTAAAATTTTGAGGTTTCTGTATCAGATTCTTACGGGTTTTTAATAAACATACCACTGGTTTCATGCTTCTATCTATCACCGTTTCCGAGTTATTTATTTTCAAAGTTAGAGGTCCTTCGTGAAACACCCGGTATATACATACATTTATGTATATTTTATACCATTATGTTAAATTAAAATAAACATGAAAAATTTCATAGTTGATTAACCATTAAGTCAAAAATTTCTAATTTCGTTAAATAGAAATTTATCATTTATCATTTTATGCAATTGAATAATTATGACTTTAGTATTAATATTTGTAAAATGAATTTAATTAATTGTAATCAAATAAACACTTTTCTTTGAAATAGCGAGATACACTTTCAATTAAATAATTGATTCTATTATTGGGTGTCGATACAAAATTTACTCTGGAGGATAATTTCGTACGTAACTGATATAATTAAACAGAGTTCCATGATTTGAAGGAGAGAGAAATCGATATTATTTGACACCATTAGTATCCTATTTAAAGACTCATAAAAATACAAACTATTTTTGATTCTCTAAATAATATTCTCAAGCTGAATATTCACGATAGTAGACGGAAGTAATGTAATACAGGGTAAGCCAAAAGTCCTTGGCACATATGAAAACTCAATAAAAAAAATCCTGTTATTCGCGTACGAGAGTGTTTTTTGTACGAATAATCTTATTATGATCGAAAGTTTTGTTTACGTAAATGAAAAAAAAAATAATTCGAATATTTGTCCATAGATGACATTATACGTTCAAAGTTTCGAAATAAAAAGCAAGTTTCAAAATAAAAATCGACGTTTGTTTTGCAAAATTCACTACCATTTTTCAATGTGCGGACTTAAATTATATGTCATTTTGAGTTACAAAAGGCATAAACATTGGAATATGGTAGTAGAAAAGAAATTTGTGATATTGTTATGATTATTTTTTCAAATTATCATTAGTTATAAAGTTTTGCAATAATAGTCATAACAATTCATACTAAAGCAAAATATTTAAGATAATATAGAGTGAAATAAAGTTGAGTCCATAATAAAATCGTGATGCTTAAGAAATTTTATTTTTCTTTCGAGGACAAAATTTATCAAAGGAAATTCTCTCAATGATGTATGTTTAGTTCTTTGTCTTATATAACATAAAAAATAAAATTTGTGGACTAATTATTCAGATAGTAACCATTTTCAAGTCGTTAAATAATATTCATATTTTAAAGAAAATTATCAAGATAGAACTTATAGAGCATTTTACCCTCAGTGATGATGTTTGCAAAAACAACAACAACAACAACAACAACTGCAACAAAAGGTCCCTTTCTGTTACATCCTTAATAAATTTAAAAATAATAATTAAAATAATCAGTAAAGTTAAATTCGCATGGATAATTATTCAAATTATCTTTTCTTTTAAGTCCCATCATGTCACAAAGAAACGGTTGATTGTTTTATTATATATCTTACTTGTTTAACTGCAATAATATTTATTAAAGGGAAATATCTCCATAAGCTTTTAAAAATTATTTTTCTTTTATATATACATACATGTTTAATAACAATAAAAACCTATAATTAGAAGCTAATAAAATTCTTAAGATTAATGCTTTATTTGATCGCAATACTCCTATGTGACTATACAAGGTTTATACGGAATATGTTCGATCGATGTATGGCTCTGTATATGTATAGCTCTACGAATCGAGTCTTTTTTACCGAGAGGAAAATACGCTTTATTTGTCTCTCGGGGATAAAATCTATCAACGGAAAAAAATTAATTCTATAGTAATTTGTATGATATATTCTTCTATTTACTTAAAAGATCTTAGTAGAAAAAACTATTAGGTGTATAAATATGACTCCGCCCTTTTTATAACATAGAAAATAATTTTTTTTTTTATCAAACTGAAAGAGACATTTATTCAAAGCAAACTTGCATCATGATCTACAACATTAGCATAACCAATAGGCAACAAGCAAATTTTACAATGAAAAAACTCTGATTTTTACTAAGCAATCTATCCATCAAGCCAATTTTTTATTTCTGAACTGAACTATTCTCTAAAAAGGATAAATTGCATGGAGCGAAACAAATAGTTACTGGAAAAATCATCATGTGTTGAATACAGCGGGAAGAGAGAAACAACCTAGCGAACAACCTAACAGTTTTCTCGACTAGTTTTGAACACGTGAGTGTGTAGAAGGTAACAGTTAAGAACGTTCAACTTATGCTTTAGAACATTAAGCTGTGATCAGGCCGAGTTTTGTTGCAGCGGTTACTTTTGGCGGCTTTTTATATGTGGTCAATTCTCTGACGCATTGAAAGAGAGAAGAATTTCACGCAGGAGATTCTCTGACGTGTTTATCAACTCCCTGTTCTGTTGTTGAGAATTCTCTTTTATTAGTTGATGACCACAGAACCGTTGGAAAAAATACCAGAGAATTAATTTATGACTTTTTAAAGTCTGAATAAGTTTTTAAGGTCTGAATGCACCCTCAGTGCAATCCCGAGGGGCGAGCGCAACATATGGGAGAGAATTATCATGTTGAGAAGCGACCTTGTTTGTGTTGCGCTATTCTGGATGTTCTAGCTTCAATGCTTTGTTCAGTATGTTTAGTTGTTGCTTGTAACGTTAACTATTGATTTTATGATAGGATTACAAGAGTTCATACCTCTTTTGGTCCTACCAGATGCTCGCGCATGTGCTTCAAGACCAGTAAATAAATTCCAGGAGCACTTGGACTGGTTGTGTTGCTTCACCCGCTGTATTAATCGGATATTTTTCCTTTAGGTTTCTGTTTCTTTTGCGGTATGCAGAGCGCTCTTTCTGGAGAATAGTTCAGTTTTTAAGAAGATATTAAAAATTATCTTCATGACTGGATTGTTTTTAAAAAATCAAGACTGCTTTCGTTGTAGAATCTTTTTGATTTCTGTCAGATGGCCGAAAGTTATAGCGTCTGAACGACAAAACGTTAAATAAACCTGTCTTTCATTTTGACAAGAAAGAAATGCGTGTTTTTTGCTCCAAAATGTGTGGATTCATATTTTTTTATACATCTAATATAATCAAATAATTCTTCGAATAAATCACTCCATCAAAGTATAATCTAGACATAATCTATAGTATTAAAAAAATACATTTAATTAAAAATATCTGTTATATCCTCAAAAGCCTTTAAAATTTAAAAACAAATTATTTTAGAATTGCTAAGATTAAAGTATGCCTTTTATGATCTAAATCTTGGCAAGCAGGGATTCCAAGATTAAATTTATAATACACCAATTTCATAAATTATTATATACTATTTCCTAACACTTTTCTTTCTAAAACATATTTATATATTAATGCATTTATTGTGAGGATAAAATTTTTACAATTAAAAAGAGTGGATTCATATTTATACATCTAATATAATCAAATAATTCAACGAATAAATAACTCCAGCTAAATATAATCTAGAAATAATCTATAGTATTAAAAAAATTACATTTAATTTAAATTTTCTGTTTTATCCTCAAAACTCTTTAAAATTTAAAAACATATTATTTTTTAATGCTAAGATTAAAATATGCTTTTTATGATCTAAATCTTGGCAAGCAAGGATTCCAGGGTTAAATTTATAATACACCATTTTTATTAATTATTATACATACCATTTCCTAACACTTACCTTTATAAAAATATTGATATATTAAGCATTTATTTTGAGCATAAAATTTATACTAAAACAAAGAGGAAATATTTTCATATGTTATTGTTAGTAATTTTACTTTTATTATTTATTTTATGTCAAACACATATATAATGTTCTACAAACGCATAATAACTTGAGACGTATACTTAAGGGAAAAAGAATAAGAAATAAAATTGCTAATAATAAGATTTTCAGGAATCGTATTTATATTAATTTCAAACATAAAAGCAAAAAATAATCAAGCTACTTTACCCATCATAGAAAACTAAAATAACAAAAGAAGACGATGCTTATGCCTTTGAAAACTTTGCCTCATCTAAACACAAGAAGATTTAGAAAAGGAAAAGTTGAAAGTGAAATAAATGATTGGTGTGATATCTTGAAAATATACTCAAGAGACTTTATCCTTAAATAAATAAATGGAGATGGAATAATAAAGATAAAATGGTTCATAAGGGAATCATAGTAACACATGGAAAAAAGTTCATTTTTATTTGTAAATACGAAGCAATGATATAATCCTGACAAATTATTTCTCATTTATTAAGCTTTTTTGAAGTATTTGTTTAGTTTAATGTGTCACAAACATTCTTTGGATGATTTGAAAATAAAAGAAAAATGTATAGTTTGAGTAAAATTTGTGATAGTCTAATTTCAAAATTCTTGCTTCCTTTGTTAATAAGAAAACGAAATTTATTCATCTCCTTGAAACAAAACATTAATAAAGCAAAGAGTTTTGTTGTTGCTAATTGAAAAAAATGATAATTTCTTAGTAGCGTTTTATATCTATATTATAAAGCAAACACATGTTCGTGACTAACGCTAACCAATAAATTTCGCTTTTATTGATTTTTTTTTCTTTAAACATCGCACAATTTTAATTTTTATACCGTCGAATATACACAATAGTACATACACATAGTACATTTAAAAGTGCATTGAAATGAATTTATCTGAAACTGTATCTCAATTTACTCTGAATTTTTATAGCTTTTAAAATTATTTCCATGTACGAATATTTTTAAATCTGCGTAGTCCCATTACGCCAGATTAACACATTTTCAACAATGTAATAACTCCGAACAGTGTAAATAATTCAGCTTTTGTTTGTTTCCATGTAATATTCTATAACTAAATTTGCGAACGAAATTAAAACTTGACAAACAAATAAAGCACGAATTTAACAGTTATATAATCGAACTACGCGCCTAAACACTGAAATAATGAAATAATGTTGCTATAAATAATGAAATGTTTTGCGATGAACAGCTAGCTGGCATGTGGCTAATACGCATGTTTAAAATAATGCTTTTCTGTGTATTTGTCGGGCTATCTGAACAACAACAAAAACAAAAACTATTAGTGTTTTAAATTAAAAACCACTTCCATCTATGTGCATCAGACAGTATATCAGGCATCTTTAATCTGGATATCCAGGGTTAGATTTCCTCGTTTTATTAAATTAGTACATTATATAAAAAAATACTTAATGAAGTACAAAAACAGTTATAAAAGAAAGAACAAAAGCAATTTCGAATATCCTGGTACAAATCTAGTTTTAGCATTTATATTTTTTCGTTTATAATACTAATAATAAATTAAATATTTATATTAAAAAAAGGACTACGATAAAGGGCAGATTTTTGTTTCTGCAGAATATAAAACTGTAAAAATTCTGAAATTTGTCTGTATATTTTTACAAATAAATAGCTTATATTGAAAAACTTAGTTCAAAAGAAATAATGTTAGTTTATACATAAAATATATTTTTTTTTAATTTGGCCTTTTGTTTGCTGTAGGGAAATTATATTAAATTATTTAATATAAAAATCATTATAGTGAAAAATGTTGCTGTTATTTACAAGATTGCAGAAATTATTAAACGGGTCTTTATATTTAAATAAATCAATATATTGTACTATACTTAACGAAAAAGAAAAAAAAATATTTATGTACAAATAAGTTCATAAAAAAAATATTTTTAATATTCTTATTAAAGTCTAATTTACGGTTCGTTTTTCGCTTATTTTCTGTTTATAATATGAAAAATGAGTGAAATTAATTATAAAACACTCTTTGATAAAGTGGTGAATTTTGATGCTGCTAATTATAAAAACACAAATTTTATTAAATGGGGATCATATTTGATTAAATAAATACCTTATGTTAGTGATAATTAATTAAGCACAATTATTCATTCATGTAAAATGCATTACAAAATTCCGAGATTTTGCTATACTTTAAATGTTTGAATATCCGTTACTTTAAAAAAAAAATTGAGAAATTAGACTGCTTCAATTTTTTGCAAACACAATTCATCAGCCACTATTAAAATAAAATATATTTATAATGACACGTGAAAAATTGTATTCGAAGGTAAAATACATGCTTTTAAATACAGGTGTTAGATATTCTCTTAAATATTTAACAGTACAGTTTATACTGCGTATATTTTTCTTATATAAGTATTATATAAGTATCTCTTATAAGTATTTCCTAAGGACATACGTTTCATTAAAAATTAATTTTATATGTTAATGGATGATTTTCTTACTGTTAATAATAGTTCTTATTGTAAATAGTGAAATTGACTTACCTATTAAAAATACATAGATCTTAATCCTTAAAAAATAATTGCATTTTTGAAAGAAGCGTATATATTAAATAATAATCATTTCCAAAAACTTTAAAACAAATCGCATGAAAAAAATCCTATCTTTGCCCAAGGAAGATTTTCAAATTGAAAACTGTGAAGTCATTTTTCTCAAAATGTGATTTTAGCATTGCGTGCAAGATAATTGAAAACGCTTAAATATTATTTCATGAAATTTGTATAAAATAATTATTCATAATAATTTTTGTAATTTTGTGTATGGAAGGCTATATAAAGAGAACTCTAATTTTCATCTCTTTTAATTAAATAAAAAAATGTTTTTTTTTTTTGGCTAAAATTTTAAAATTTATACATAATTAAGATACAGTTTTTAGTTTTAAAACATAAAAATGCTATACATAAACAATTTTGTAGGTTCAGAGTAAACATAAGACTCTCAAGTATAATTCTATACCAAAAGTTTCGCTTCACATACAGAAATTATTTCGCAATCACGCGCACAACATGCGATATCAATTTTCTGCTTGACAAATGTCTAAAAGTTTAAAAACCCCTATAGAAACTATTTTTTCTCATTATAAAATGAAAAAAAAAAACATGCACCTATTACTGCCTTTAAAAATTTTGTTTTTGTAATGTTTACTTTTTAATATATAAATTGACAAAAATGGTCAATTTTTTACACTTCTCGACATTTTAAAAGTCCTAAGCCCCCTTAATAAATGTTTTCTAATAAACATTTATATTACTTTACTTAAAGTTATCGGCAATCACATACATTTTATTTATTTTACATTTTGTTTAGTCGACAAATTTCATTCCATTAAAAAAAAAAATACAGCTAAAATAAGTAGAATGAATATTTATGAATTGCACGCTGGCGAAATATCCTTGAGTTTAAAATGTTGTTCATGATTTTTCTTTACAGTTTAAACATTATCGTTGCTAGAAACGCGCTCAGGGGGTTTATCTTATATATTCATGCATGGGTGAATCCACGTAAATTTATGTCCTCTTTGTTTCATTGTAAATCACCATCTTTTACGAAATATGCTGGAAAACGCGCTATACCTGCGAGATAAGGTGATAATTCAAAATTGTAGTATCTAATGCTTTACGAACAAGTATTCACGCTCTTTGAATGGCCTCCTGAATGTATCTGTTTATTATAAGCCTTAAAGTGCCGGAATGTTCCATAACGGTTGCAAGGATGTTAAAAATGGCACATTTAATGGCATCGTATATCAACGCACCTATGATCTGCATGCAGGTGATTTTAGGTTAGAATGAAAAAATAAAATACATTACTTGACTGACTTTTGGAAATTTTTAGAGATAATTTGGAAATTGCATTCTGAAATTGTTAATGTGATTCATTGAATTTGCAGACTAAATGATGGTTGTATTATTTTAATTATACTTTGCTGTTTATTTAGATGATGATGGTTTATTTAAATAACGTAGTGCATCTATGAAATTAGTACATGTGTAATCCTGATAAAATGTAAGTGTATAAGGGAAAAAAATCAAAGTTAAACAAGATGAATGGGTATTTACGAATTGCCTTTTCATGAAATAAATTAGTTGATTGACTTATAATAAATTGTGCGCAGGGAGAAACACAATTTATTTAATAATATAACACTTTAGACACTAATTTTAACATTTTGGTTAATTTTATTTCTTATATGTTTCACTGCAGACAGTTTAGTACGTTTATTTAATTAGTATCGATGGAATCAATATACTGCTGAAATGTAATTGGCCACCTGAATGTATATGTTATTATAACCCTTCAACTGCCGGAATGTTCTATAACGGTTGCAAGGATGGTAAAAATGGCGCATTTAATGACGCATTCAACGCACCTATGATCTACATGCAGGTCATATCATGTTTTGTGTTAGAATAAAAAAAATAATAAAATACATAACTTGACTGACTTTTGGAAATTTTTAGAGAGAATTCGGAAGTAGCATACTGAAATTGTTAATGTGATTTAATGAATTTACAGTCTAAATGCTGTTATTTTAATTATTTTTACTGCTTATTTACATGGAGATAGTTTATTTAAATAACGTAGTACATGTGTAATCAATGTACTGATGAAAAATAAAATCGAAGTTAAGCAAGATGAATGGATATTTACGAACTGCTTTTTCGTGAAATAAATTAGATGACTGGCTTTATAATAAATTGTGCGCAGAGAGAAACACATTTTATTTTAAAACATAACAGTTTATAGGCTAATTGTAACATTGTAGTTAATTTTATTTCGTATATGTTTTATATCAGACAATTTAGTACGTTTATTTAATTAGTAGCGATGGTATCAATATACTGCTGAAATCTCGTTGGCCTCCTGACTGTATATGTTATTATAACCCTTAAACCGTTGGAATGTTCGAAAACGGTTGCAAAGATGCTAAAATGGCACATAACATAATCTATCAACGCACCTACAATCTCTATGCAAGTGATTTTGTGTTAGAAAAAAATATATATATGCATATATGGATTCCTCGAAAATTTTAGTGAGATTTTTCAAATATAGTAATTCTTGTTGAGATGCCGCACATTTATTTGAATTTGTGTATAAAATCCCATAGTGCACATAAATTAAAAATAATTATGCTGTGTTATTTAATGTTAAATATACAACATGTTAAATATAAACAATTTACTGCGACAAAATAAATATAAAAAAATAAATAATAGATATTTTTAAACTTTACTAAAACATTGCACTGCAGCGCTTCACCCATATATTCAGGGTGAGAAGCCGCACTTTTGCGGGAGTTATGCCGCGCTTATCATAAGAGCAGAATAAAATTATAAATTAAAATATTCAAATACATATTCATATCTGGACTGTCATTAACTATGTAAGAACAAAAAGATTCTAAATGAGTACAATAAAACGTACTAATAGGTTCAAATCAATATTAGTCTGCATACTTTGTTCACTACTAAACTTATCTACTTATTTTTCAAAGGTTGGATTTTAATTGTTCTTACAGCAGCAAGATAACATCAGTGTATTAGAGAGGGAATAGACAAAAAGTAAAATAGGGTTTACATTGTTTTATTTGTTATTTGACCTGTTTCTTCGACCGTAATCTACACAAAAAGTGTCAAAATTAATACAATCACCAGATTTGGCACATGATGCAACGAAGCCAGTCACACTTCCTCTTAGTTTTGGAGTAGTTTTCTACACATTCCTTGCAAAGAACATCTGCGTCACATGTGTGATCCAACTTTTCATTATTATCATCTTCACATGCACCTTTCTTCGCCTTCTTACATTTTATGTTTCCCTTTTTCTCCTTAGGTGTAGTAAACTTCATACTGTTTGAACATTCATCAATGTCTGGCGAATTGAATTTTATTAATCCCGGCATCCCGTACAAAAGAAACAGCGGCATGTATACCGGATGAGCAGTGCGGAATGTATCCCATTTTGTACGGTACAGACTTCGCACATCACAGGTGCCTACCCTCGCAAAGGAAAATGGCGTAACCATGCACACAGTATTATATACAGAAATCAAAACTACACTTAGTTTTGATTTCGAAATCGTGCATGCATTTAGTAATTTGAATATAAAAATTATTTAAGCGTAATGTGCTTAAAAGAGTGGATAGTGAAATCATGCCCTTTCCTCAAAATAAGGATTGTACAGATACAAATAAGCATCGAAATGGAATTCACGCTATACACTGGTTAAAGTGATCTCATTGCGCATCTACACTGTAAAAAATGACGAATGTTTCTGAATGTATGAAAATATAATATAATGACGAATAAATTTATAATATAATCTCATCTTTGTTAACCATGATTCTGAACAGTGTTTCTTTATCTTTAGAAACCTCATACATCAATGGCATTTCGAGATTTAAAGAATCATTTAGGAAAACAAAATTTTTCTAGCTGCCCGAAATTTTCGGAAACGTTTACGAGTAGCTTTTAAAGTGTATTAATCAGTTTTCTAAGCCCGGAATATAGTTTTTTTTCCGATGCTATCCTTTTTCAAATAAACATTTTCATGTTCAACAAATATGTTTAACAGACAAACATGCAAAATTAACAGCATTAACATTAACATTAAAATTAAGATTATTTCTTTACTCTTTCATGTATAAATTAACTTATGCAGCTGAAAACGTTTACTTGAGAATGGATGACATTCGATAAATAAGTATTCCAGGCTGAAGAAACTGATTAATACACTATAAAAACTATTCGGAAACGTTTCTGAAAAATACGGGCAGCTACAGAAATTTTGTTTTTATAAATATTTCTTTAAATTTTGGAAATGTATTGCTTTCTGGGGATTCAAAAGACAGTGGAACACGGTTTTCGGAATGTCGGATAACTCAGAAGATTATATTTTATTTTCATTCGTGGTTATAGTATATTTTCATAAAATAAGAAACATTGATAATTTTTTACAGTGTATACTGTGCTTCTGACTTTTATCTATAGATAAACGCGAGAACTACAATGTGTGCGGCATCTATCTCGAATGCGGCGACTCTCTCGGAGTTACCCTATATATTGAAATTAGAAAATGTGATTTACTAAAAATTCTGCTTTGTCATAAATTGTAATATTTCAATTCTTTTCAGTTCTTACTTCCATGGTAGCATTTCATTTAAATAATTCATTGCATGCATCAAATTAGAACTAGTGTAATCAATGTACTGGTGAAATTTTATTCTACAGAGAAGGAAAAATAAAACATGTTTTAATAAAATTACAGTTTCGATGAAATTTGTAATAAATTATTTATTTTGTATTTCTTGTTTCAATGCAAGCACTTTATTTAAATGACGCAATACGTTTCTCAAACTAGTAATCAATTTATAGGTATAATCAATGCATTAATGGAATGTTATCGCATAAAAGGAAAGATAAATTAATTTTTAATAAAATTAGAGTTTAAATGTAAGTTACTATTGTTTAATTGTATTTTATTTCTTTACCAATGCAGAAATTTTATTTCAAATTACACGATGCGATTATTATATTAGTGCTTCTGTAATCAACGTATTGGTGAAACTTCTATGTATCAAATAAAGGTAAAGCACAATATAAAAATACATTATTTCAATCACATTAAAAATCTTTAGAAATATTTAGGAAAATGCATATTGAAATTAGTAAATATGATTAAATGAAAAGACATCTTATACAGAAGTTTTAATATTTTAAATATGTATATTTTTCATAACAATGGATATATTTTATCCACATAACGCAGTACATTTTTGAAATTACTACAGATGTGATGAATGTACTAATGAAATACTATTTCATAATATATATATATATATATATATAAAACGTAGGTTCAATATTAAGGAATTATCTTATTCTGAAATACATCACTTGACTGAATAAGAGAAATGTAAACTGATGTTGTACGTAGCGGAAACTAACTAGATATAACTTAACAAAATAAAAGTTAAGCCATTAAGTATGATATTTTAATTTTTTTTTATTATTTCGCCTGCATTACAACACCAATAGATAACACTACCGTTTTTTATATAAATATTTCTTTCTGTGTTTTCTTTCTTTTTTTTTTGCGAAAAATGATCACATATTTTTCATAGTACATATGAATTAGTGACCACTTATACTAAAAAATATACCAAAAATTGCAGATCATTTCAATTTATTTATATGATAATTACATGAAACAGCTTTTAATTTAAAAATTTAAATACAAAATCATTTATTTAAAAAATATATAGTTAATGGTAAATTTTACTTAATAATAATGAAGAAAAAAGCAAAAAATTCGATAACTTTTACTATTGAAATAAAATATAATTTACGTTATTGAACTGAGTTATCAGATCATTAAAAGTATCAGAGAAACATCGTTTTCAAGGAACAAGGTTCGAATCCACGTGTCCTTTAGAGGAGAAGGACAAATTCTCTAGAAATCCTCTTTCTGGCGCTTTAGACATCTTGGACATATCGACTCTGCTCGATTTTCCACTGAAATGAAATGAGTTCAAAACTGGTTTCCGATTTACGTTTACAGACAGAAAAGTACCCTAAAATGATCATTGCGCATGCTTAGATAAGTCGAAATCTGTTTTAAACATTCAGCTTTGCGTTTTAAATATTTACACTGTAAAAAATGACCAATGTTTCTTATTTTATGAAAATATACTATAACCACGAACGAAAATATTATATAATCTTTTGAGTTATCCGAAATTCCGAATGGCGTGTTCCATTGTCTTTTGAATACCCAGAAACCAATACATCTCCAAAATTTAAAGAATTATTTATAAAAACAAAGTATTTTTCGCTGCCCGTATTTTTCAGAAACGTTTCCGAAGGGTTTTTATAGTGTATTAATTAGTGTCCTCAGCCTGGAATACCTGTTTTTCGAATGCTATCCATTCTCTATCATTTTCATTCTCAAAAATTATGTTTAACAGATAAACATTCAAAATTAACAGCGTTAACAATAACATTAAAATTAAGATTATTTCTTTACTCTTTCATGTATAAATTAAGTTATGCGGCTGAAAACGTTTACTTGAGAATGGATGACATTAGAAAAAACAGGTATTCCAGGCTGAGGACACTAATTAATACACTATAAAAACCCTTCGGGAATATAGGATGAAAAATACGGGCAGCGAAAAATACTTTGTTTTTATAAATAATTCTTTAAATTTTGGAAATGTATTGGTTTCTGGGGATTCAAAAGACAATGGAACACGCTATTCGGAATTTCGGATAACTCAGAAGATTATATTATATTTTCGTTCGTGGTTATTGTATATTTTCATAAAATAAGAAACATTGGTCATTTTTTACAGTGTAGATGTTTTAATGAAATTACAGTTGAGACGCGTTCTGTAAAACTTTAATTCTTAATTCGATGGAGATATTTTATTTAAATAGTACAGAAAATTAATTAAATTGTACTAATGTACAATGTAATGAGGAAACTCATTCTAGAAACTGAAAGATAAAACAAGTAGAATTAATATTTTGTAACTCAATATATAGGTGTTATATCCTTGTGTTTAGAATGTAGTTGGTAATTTAAAATAAATGAATCTCAATTTTTAAATGAAAACATTCTAAAAACGACATTTTAAAAAATGAGCAAAAAATACTCAAATTCGAGTATGTCTCATAGTCAAAAATGGCTCCGAATCAAAATTACTCAAGTTTGAAACATGTATATAATCATTTCTGAAAACATGCACACAATCAGGAATAAAAAACCATGTGTTCTTATTTGAGTATGTCCATGTTTCAAAAATGAGTATGAACTGACTTTTGAATATCTATCTAAAGTACCACTTTGATAAATGGATTAAATATATTTCCATGGGACATTTGAAACTTATAAAAATACTGAATTAGTTTTCTTTAGAGTATATGTTTTGAGAAGATTATAAGCTTTAAAAAACCGTTGTTAAACAAATGAATTTGTTATGCGAATTTTACCATTTTTCTGGTTTACTGGAGTAGTTTCACGTTAGAATAAATTTTATTAGCATTTTAATATGTTTCAATATTTTTCTAGCAAAGTACAAAATATAATTTTTAAAACTATTTTTCATAAAAGATTACAAAATACATCAAAACGTATAAGACTCGAATTTTTGATTATGAAGTATTTATGGAAAAAAGGAATTATATAATATCAACTAAAACATTAACTTGTTAAAGCCATTGGTACTTTTCTATTCTACTAACACCATGCCTAATGCCCCATTTATTTCAACCCTGACTGTAAAAAGGATTTTTATTGGAAACCGTGCCAAATATTGTGCTTTGCTATTTATTGAAAGTGGATCATTTATTATTATTATTATTATTATTATTAATATATCGTAAGCTACGTTTAATGTTAAGAGAAATTTACACTTTAATGTCTGCATTTTAACTTTTGAGTTTTATTTTATTACTTAATTGTAAAATATGTGTTCACTTAGTAAAATAGTTCGTGAAAGTCTGAAATTTTCAAATGTTATGTATTTTAAATGCTCACTTTGGTACTAACAATGACTTTTTTTTCAATGTTTCATTTTCCGTTAATTTTATTTTGCGCCTACTATTACGCTTGGTGACAATGGTGTTGGCATAACGGAAAACTACCAAACCATTAAATATTGCTACATTTCTGAGGTTTAACATGAATATTTTATATGATTAAAATTGAAATATTACTTTTTACATACTTTCTTTTAACTTACATTTCTGTATGTATGTGACAGTCAAATCTTGTGACTCATTTGTCACCCACTTCCTGTTGATGTAGAGCTTTGAAATTTGGAATATATATGTGTTCCTGAGGGCAATACATGAATTGGACATTATTTAAAAAAAATTCGATCCCTAACGGGGTGGGGGGGGGAGGTTCAATGTCGTCTTCATTTCTTTAAAACTTCATTTTTCCCATAGAAATAACGTTACGATTGTTTAATTCAAAAAAGGTCCATTGTTAAAACACTCATCCATTTTCACCACATTGTTACCCGCATCATTATGACGTCAGCATTGAGTGATGCACACATTAGTGCTTTATAATATAAATTGACTTTTTTGTAAATTTTAATGAAAGCATGTTTTTTTTTTTAATTACATTTAATTTATTTTTATTATATTTGCAAATTTCAAGTAATTGTTTTTTTATCTTAAATCGTATAATGCGTTTATGTTAAGCCTGAAAAAGAAAGATGTTAATATAAATTTTAATTTCATGCCTAAACGGTATATAATTTTATCAGAAATCATATTGTTTCAGCATTAGTGAAATACTTTAAGCCATATAACTGTAAAGTAGAGCAATAATATGTTCCTTTAACTAACAGAAGGTTCTATAACATTTGTGACTCCAGGCGCAATATATTACGAGATCTCGGTCACCCAGTACGGCGTAAACAATAGCAATTTTCAACATTTAATTCAGAATCGTTAGAATACAGATAAATTTATCTTCTGCTTTATGTTATCGTAAACAATGGAAAAGTTATGTTATCTTTCTTTACAAAAGCCAAAATTCTGATACATGTATTCTTTCTGTTTTTACCATCGTATGTGTTATTATAATTTATTTTTTATAAGCAGTTAAAAATAATTTTAGCTTATTTTTTTATATAACTATCTTTTTTAAATAGAGAAATAAATGGTAAAATGCCAATTGTGCATTTCCTGAAGTAAACATCTTATAATATCACTTGTTCCAAACGATGCGTTCGATGAATCTGCAGACATCACAATGAAATTTTATTGAGTTTTTAATCTATTTACTACCTAGTGTAATAAAAAAAACTAAATAACAGATCTGCTAACTAGTCATTTGGCACATCCGTCTACTCCAGATTATGACCTTAAAATAATATTTGAACACTCTATAAACGACATTTTGAAAATTGAGCAAAAAATATTCAAATCTGAGTATGTCGCATAGTCAAAATGGCTCCGAATCAAAATTACTCAAATTTGAAACATGTATATACTCATTTCTGAAAACATGCAAGCACCCAAGATTAAAACATCATTTACTCATATTTTAGTATGTACATGTTTCAAAAATGAGTATGAACTGACTTCTATGTGCTCATTTTTGAGTATTTCCATGTTTCAAAAATGAGTGTGAACTGATTCTAATCATTTTCGAGCATGTACATGTTTCAAAAATGAGTATAAACTGACCTCTATGTGCTCATTTTTTAATATGGCTATTTTCCAATATTCTGAGTATTTCTGTTATTCCGAATTGGAAGCATTGGGTATTCATGTTTGAATCAAGTTGTTCCATAACAAAATGAAAACATCGATTTACTCAGATTTGAAAGTGTCATTTTTCTCACTAAAAACTTTTCTATTTCACGATGGAAATTTATTACAAGTTTATAAACAGCGTAAATATTAAACATTTTAACGGGTGACAAATACATAACGTTCAAAAAAATGCATTTTCTAATGTAGCTTTAGCTTTTTATAAAATTTAGTAAAATGGTTTCGCCAAAATTTTAAAAGAAAGTGGTCGAAAAAAAATTTAATTTCACCATTATAGTAAAAATTCTTAACTTAAGGGGCTATGAATTATTTTCACGCAATCGTAAGTATAATGCTTCACATTAATGTGCAAAAATGTCCTTTTTCTTTTTTTTTTAAGTGACCCAATTTCAACAGCGTATTTAGTCATTTATTCCATTTAATTTTTACACAGGTCTGTTTATAAATGGAAATTAAATCACATCATCTTTGGGTTTTGCTACTTTAATATTAGTCTACATTGAAAATAAAATTGCAAAACACTTCTTTAAAAAATGATTTCAATATGTTTCTCTTTTATGGATAAACATATACAGATATAATTTTACACCCGCCATTCTTATCAATGAAAGCGTTGCGTCTTTCTACGTTCAGCATTTATGGATATATTTTTTTAAATTCTTGACCACGTTAAGAACGGGTATACCTATACTTAATGAAGATATATTTTCTTTTAAGTGTATGTGACTAAATGATTTCAAACATAATTTAATTAATTGGAATTGAGTACCAAAAATAGCAATTACAAATAGTTCTCTTTTAAACAGATAAAATTTTGGAATTTGTTTAAAATACAATTTCAGTTTGACATTTCTATTTGTTAAATTCTTCTATTTGATTAAGTTCTATTTGTTGCACTCATGTGTTAAATCCAATCATATACGAAGACATCTTTAGATGATTTATTCCTAAAAGTCATCTACCTAATGTGTAACACAAACATTCGACTTGTTACGTAAGTGAGGCGGCGAGAACATCAAAGGTGTGATGTAACAGGCTTTGCATCTAATAATTAAAATCGATACATAAACTTTAAAATGCTTTACTTAAAATTATTAGATAATTAGCAATTTCAAAAGCTGTTTAAAAGCTTATGAATAATATTTTCTTCATTTATTTTAATGAATCTTATATAATATTTTATATTTGTAATTTTATATATAAGTTTCTCATTTATTTTAATGAATCTTATGATTATACACACACACACATATATATATAGATATATATGTGTGTGTGGGGGGTAAAACTGAGCTGCGCCACCTGTCAGGCACGTCAACCATCGCACCCAAGTCCTGAGGGACTTTGGGATAACGCGCACGACCAGGAAAGGTCTCCCGTATGCGCTGCGACCGGTATCTGCGCATAACTCCTATTGAACCCACGAGGTGACGACATAGGTCGTTGCGATACGCGGTGATCCCATTATCAGGGGAGACCACCACGAAAACACTTGGAGACGAACCAGAGTCCCCCAACAGCTATGGAGCAGGACACCCAAAAGGGAGCCAGGTCCTGGGCCTTAAGTCGGGTTTTCCCGGCCCGCACTTGCTCTACCAGAACTCGAGGGATGTGAAGAACCTACAGAGGTAAATATGTGTGTGGGGGGAGGGGGGAGGGGAGTTAGGAGGGGGAATATTTATATTTTTATATATAAATATGAATTAACCTTTACACGTAATTCCTACTTCAGAACTCTGACAGTAAAATTATAGTATTAAATATGTTGAACTATAAAGTACATTTTTATAGTTTTAAATTCCTTTAATATAATGAAATGCATCGTAATTTTTATATATGTGATGTTTTATTGCATTTTCAGTAGCTTGGTGCCATTTGCACAACTACAAAACTCTGGAAATTCTGCATAGCATATCAGAATTGTCTATATTCAGTTTTCTTTGAAATAAACTATAAGATATATCTAACTGCATAAACGCCAATTAAATAAATATTCCTTTATGTCTCCACCCTTCTTATGAAATAAAAGTAAGAATAGGCTTAAATTTGGAATTTTGTTTTATTGTGTGCCTCTACACTGAAAAAAAAATATATATATATGTAGATTTTACAGTATAATACTGACATCCCAGCTACCAGTATTATACCGTAACATTAACAGTAATAAACAGTAAAATAAGCAGTAATACGCTGAGTGTATAATACTAGCAGCTGGGGTGCAGTATTATACTGTAAATTCCACTTTTTTTTTTTTTTTTTTTTTTTTTTCACAGTGTACCACTCTGTTTTATCTGCATTGTGAATTTCTTTATTTATTATTTAACCAGAACAGTAATTAAAAGAACTTTTATGGATTAAGGTAAAAAAATATATATTCATTGAAAATACACAAAATTGAAATTTTTTGGTGTGGAGGGGAACATATTTTTTTCTTTTCATGAACAAAAATAATCTAAATAAAATTGCTGCTTTGTTGTTAAAACTATATTTTATGCAGTATTAAATAAATATAACAATCAATTTGTAAACGAAAACGGATTAGTCACTCAAAACTAATTTATGTATATTAATTTTTATCGTACATTAATGAATGTTTTTAAATAAATTAAAATTAAGTAATTCAAATATTATGTAATTTTCGGCAAAATATGAATTAGGAATATCTTTATATTTTGGTGGCAGTTATAACTAATATTCCGTTTCATAGCTAAGATCATGAGAGAGTTGTTTTCAATTAAATGCAATTTCATTACTTTTTATGCATAAACTAGGAAAATCACCCGGTTTTGCAGATGTTAACCATGGGAACCTTCCGGGTAAAATAAATGAAAGTGCAATGATACAGCGATCACAATAACGCAGCTCTGCGCTTTCGCACCCATAAATCATAGATCATAAATCATAAATCATAAATCATCAATATGATAAATAATGACGTTACTTTGTCGCAATTCTAGTAAATTCCTCCGGCTTTATAAAGGAGAATACAGATTTGCCAGTGTAACATAAAAGCATACGCTTTCCCTGACAAAACGAAAAAAATGCAAAAATTCAACCCTAATAGTGTAGCATTTAGCGATATTCTATTTAATATCGCATTATTTTAAAGAGGAAACTTATAGACCGGGAGGTAGCGTCACATTTTTGCAAACAAATTTTAGCATCGATGATTTTTTTCATATATAACATAGATTAGATGGTGCAGATAACGAGACTTCCAGTCAAACATAATCAAGGATTGATGTTTGACTTGGTGATTAGGATTTTAACACTTTTGTATTTAAAGTTGGGGGGGGTGGGGTGGGTTCAATTATACATATTTTCAACTTGATTGTTATGAATAAATTTCTTAAATGAAAAAGCACTCCTTGGATTTTTAAATTTATTTTTTTTTAATTTATTTTTGACTGATTTTGTAAAAAAAGGTTTGTTTACTTGTTAAAAAATATCTTAAACAGGTGCTTTAAGGCAATGTTGAACTCAGGCTGCGGCGACCCGGCTTCCAGATTTTGAAATTTAAGAAACTAAATTTTCTTTTACTCCATTCTTTTTTCTAAGTAACTTAAAGTAATTATATATTTTTTTTCCCACAAACTTAAAATAATTAAAACTAAGATAAAGAAGAACTAACAATTTTATTTTTAAAGACGGCTCCCCTCCCCCTCCCCTTAAATCCCCCATGGAAGTTAATTTTTACCTCCTGACAAATCTGAATATACAAACTTTTTTGTGCATAAAAAATTCACAATTTTTGCAAACACAGATTATGCACTTATTTTAGGCAAAAAATGAGCACAGTTTTTGAAAACATAGAATAGTGTACATTTTTGTATGCATAAAAAATACTGATCATTTGAACAAAAAGTAGTATGCTTTTGGAATATTAAAAAAGATTCCCTTTTTATGCACAAATTTCTACAATTCATCATTTAAAAATAAAGAAAAGGAAAGAAAAGGAAAAGTAAAAATGAAAGAAAAAGTGCAAACTTGTTCTACTTGAGTACCACTGCTTCCAAAGTATTAGCACTTAGCTCTAAGGTTATAAGATTTAGCTGCAATATACAAACGAAATAGGAAATAAAATATAGCAACCGTTTGTTTAGATCAGTTTGACGTCACTCTGAAAGCGCCTGATTAAAAGTGACATCATATTTATAAAATTGTTTTTTATTGATATTATTTTCCTGTTTTTTTTGGTGCGTGTTTTTTTTTAATGGAAATGGCTGTTTTATAAATGTTTTAACTCTAAATAAATTTAAATGAAAGTACTACGTCATTTTCATGTTTTTATTAAATGTTTTAAATTTTACATATGAAGGATGCGCATTATCTTCTCAGAATGATGTGAATTTCGCATGCGAAAATATAGCAAGTGAGTCTGTCTTTTTATTGACTTATAAATAAATTGTACATAAGCAGTAGTTTTTCGTGGCTTTGGGGAAAAACAGGCTTCAGAAAATTTAAAAAGAACCACAGATTTTTTTAAAGATATGGCTCAGTACGGTAGGAAAAAAAGGGGTAAAGAATCGTCTGAGAAAAGTAAAAATAAATTTTACTCTTGTTCTAAAACTTATGTAGTATGTCAAAATTTATGTAAATCGGTTAAAAATTTTAGAAATGTGGAACAAACTCTGCTTTTTTTTATAAATATAAAATTTTAATTATAAAATATACGCATTAAACAAAATTCAGAAATCAATATTTAACAATAGTCGCAAAACCTTTATATTATTTAAGTTGCGGAGCATTTACTCAACCAAGTTTTAGCCTTTAGCATTTTGTAATATGCTGTATAATATTTAGGATTCCATTTCTAGAATATTGTTAAAATATAGAAAATTGAATGATGAATGCAGTTTTAATATACTAACGAAGATGCATTGTTTAAACGATCTATTAAGAAGCGGGATCTGTTTCTCTGGAATAGTGCGTCATCTAAAACGTGAACGTCTTTAAATATTGTGATGTTAAATACTAATTCTGAATATAGAGTAAAGAATCAGTGTATTTTAACTTAAAATAACCTAAAATAACTTAAAATTTATTTTCGTGAACAAGAAAATTCGGGCTCTGTCTCTTCAACGAGATTTTTTTTTTTTTTTTTTTGGTCCAGACATAATACCTCTGTGAAATCCAGATCAATTTTATTTATCATGAAATTATCTCTTTTTAAAGGACAAGTAAAATTTATGAAATTAATTGAATTTGTCTATTAGAATGACCCAACTAATGATAATAAGTTATATTTTTAATATCTAATTTCAATACATTATTGTTTTTATATTTTTGCCTTTCCTATATTTCAGTTAACTATGTTGTTAATTAAAAAAATATATATATACAGTGGAACTTCCTTTTAACGAAGTCCCTATATTACGAAGTTTTCTACTTAACGAAATTTTCTGTAGAACTTTGACTTTGAACACCATTAGCATGTAAATTAATCTCCATATTACGAAAAATATATTCTATATAACGAAGTTTATTCCACTTTTGTACGTGTTCAGAATTCAAACTAAGAGGTTGCTGTTGCGATGGATAAGCGAATCATTTCAGCAGATTGTATGGAAATGAACACATTTAAATAATTTCCATTCTGCTTGGTGCTAAATAAAACATTTTATTTTTCACACTAAGAAAAACACTTGTTATCATTACTCTCCCACACCGAGACTCCAGCGCTGACAGTTGGGGGAAGTCAAAATCCCTTTTTTACATTCAATGATATAGAAGATACAGTGACGCAATGGCGTGAGATGCATTGAAGCAAAAAATATCAATTACAGTCAGACAGTTACCATTCTGACTTTCCATTGCTGATAGACAATTGCTTTGTACATCCACAAGAATGTGCTTCAAAATGCAAATCGAATAACATCGAAGTTAGTATTTTTGTCTCTGCTAATACAACTTCGAAACTTCAGCCGTTAGTCTGGAAAATAAAAAATCTTTGAAAAATAAAAAATCTTGAAGTACATGATGGAAAAAGACAGAAAAAAGACAATGTAGTGAAAACATTAGTTTGAGAACGTGTGTATCAGAGCTGATGGAAGTTTGAGGCGAAACTTGGGGAATGTGACGTGATTTCATTGACCGCACACAACTGTTTTGTAAAAGACGGCTTCATAATTAAAACTTAATCAAATACTTCTGAATCCTACACCTGCTTGTCATATCTGAAGGAAAAATTTCATGATTTAAGTTTATTTCTATTTAACGAATTTTCTTCATAACGAAGTTTTTAAGAGTAACGATGAGATTTCGTTAAATGGAAGTTTCACTGTATATAGCAATATCCATACTGAACTGAAAAAGAATTAAATACGTCTTTTACTGTTTTCTAATTTATGTGCATAGATGTACTATTATTTGTTTTTCAGAAAATAGATATATCAAACATAATAGGATTATTATTATCATTTTAATATAATGCTGCTGACAACATGCAAAAGACTCAAAGCACACAATTTAAAAGAAACCATTTGAAGCGTCATTTTATATATCGTAAAAAATCCACTATTTTAATTTATGCAAATAATTTATTTACATTAATTTTATATTAAGCAGAAATAATTTTTTAACAGTTCACAATATTTTTTCAGAGTCTTAAATCTCCTAATCATTATTGTGTTTTTTAATGCATGCAGAAAATTTCAGTTTATTTCCTGGAGGAAATTATGTTTAACATTATTTGCTCTGATAAATAACGGATTTTGTCATTTCATAACAAATTTAATAATATTTAGGAATGCATTTCTAGAATATTGCAATAAATATCGAAAATTGAATGATGAATGCAGTTTTATTATTTCAACAAAGGTGAATAGCTTAAACGAGTTTGGTATAAATCTATTAATCGCCGTGATCCATCACACTGGATGACATGGACCCCTTTAAATAATCTGATGTTAAATATTAATTCTTAATATAGAGTTACGCATCAGTGCATTTTCATTTAAACTTCAAATTTATTCTCGTGAATAGGAAATTTCAATGCAAGTTCGATTTTCCAACTTGTAACATATTATTTAGTAATCCGGGGTGGAAACTATTTTAGTTACAAATAAAACTTGAAAACTTCTTCATAGACTAATAAATTTAATATTTACAACATATTTACATGTTACTATGTACAAAATAACTCATTTAATTTAAACATTACGGCTTAGCTCAGATGTCTTGTCGACAACCACTCTGTAAACATTCTACTCTTCTGGTAAAGTCTAAATTACTCAGCTTGTCAATTCTTTTGAAAGAAAAAAAAAGAAAAGGAGAGAAAATATGAGGGAGTGCGTATAGTTCGGGCGTTACACTCTGCCCCTCACACTGCATTACTGGTCCCTCAGATGCAGTGTGTATTTCCTGGGTGGATTCCTTCGGGATGCTTTCTGGTGACTAAATACCTCTGTTGTTCTCGCGTTTTTTTAACCTTTCATAAATGTTTGCTGGCTGGGCGTCTGACGTTTCCCGGATCTGCCTCTTGGACGAATGAAGCCTTTAGAACATCCACCATCATCTTGCTTGTAAGGATACAAAGCTGATATATGATAATTTCCTAAGGCAGAGAAAGGGTTTTCTTTAGTAGCAATGGTATAAGAAGTAGGAGATCTTTGTTTTAAAATAACATAGGGGCCATCGCAACGGGGCATGAATTTAGCTGTTTTATTATTTTTCCTTTGGCTAATGGGATGCAAAGTAACCCAAACATGATCGCCTGGTTTGTATTGTTCAGAAGCTTTTAAATGTTTGTCGGCATAATATTTATGCTTATCTTGGCTTTGTTCTATGCGATCTCTTATCTGCATAGTAATTTTAGCAAAGTTTTTTAAATAAGGGGTTATTTCCGGTATGAAATTATCATTCGCGATTACAGGGGGGAAGTCATGAGCAACATCATCGGAGGTACGTAATTCACGACCGATCATTAAATATGCAGCTGTGTGACCTGTGGAACTACATCTTGCAGTATTAGGGGCAAAACGGATTACTGGTAATTTTTCACTCCAAGTTGTATGATCATCTTCAACTAGCATCGCTAAGCGGGGTTTTAGATCTCGGTTTTTTCTTTCAACCGGATTTGCTTGAGGGTGGTACACCGGAGTTAAACTTTGATCTATCTTTAAGAGAAAACAAACTTGTTGCATCACAGCACTGATGAATTGCGGACCATTGTCGCTAATTATTTTTCTTGGAAAACCATATCTTAAATACACTTCCTCAATTAAGGTAACAGCACATTCCGTGGCTGTTGCGTTATTTAATGCGAAAAGTTCTACCCATTTAGTGCTGCAGTCTTCAATTATAAAAATCCACTTTTTATCATCTGCTGTTTCTGGCAAGAGTCCAAATAAGCCTATTGAGAGGGTCTCAAATCTTTGACTATGTACAGGTGTTTGTAAAAGTCCAGCAGGTTTTTGGTTACTCGCTTTATAACGAATGCAGTCTACACACTTTTTAACATAATCTGCGATATATTTTCTCATTCCAGTCCAGTAATATCTTTGGGATACTCTGTAATAGGTTCCCTCGGCTCCATAATGGCCTGCGGTCGGTGAATCATGGTAATTCTTCAAGACTTCTTTCCGTTCTCGAACAGGAACAACCAATTGGGCTTCTTCTGAATCTGATTCTGGAGAGTAACGATATAGGACTCCTTGGTTTAAGAGGTAACCACGTTCAGTCCAATTAGCAAAATCTGTATTATTTTCTTTAGATTCAAACGCTTCAATGATTTTCTTCAAATCTTCATCTTTTAATTGCTCTTCTCGGATATCTTTAGGAGATCTAATAGGCATTTCAATCGAAATTGTGCAAATTTCACAAGAGGGTTCTTCATGACTGCAAATAGGGCGAGACAACATATCAGCAACAACGTTTGCTTTTCCAGGAATATATTCAATCTTCAGGTTGAAAGATTGTAAACTGCAAAGCCCATCGGGCTAGTCTGCCTGACGGTGATTTTAAACTCATCAGCCATTTTAGGGGCTGGTGATCGGAGGCAACTGTTATTTCATGTCCTTCAATGTAGCCACGGAATTTATTTAAAGCCCAAATGACAGCAAGTGCTTCGCGCTCGGTGGTAGAATAGTTTCTTTCTGGTGCAGTTAACAAACGACTCACATATTCTATTGGATACTCTTCTTCTCCCTGACCCTGAAGGAGGACAGCACCTAGAGCATATCCACTGGCATCTGTACAAAGAAGATAGGGCTTGGTAGGATAATTTTGTTTCAGTACTGGAGGATTGATTAATGAACTTTTCAATGTTTCGAAAGCGCTTTGTTCTGCTTCTTCCCACTTCCAAGTTGCATTTTTCTTCGTAAGATTACTTAAAGGTCTAGCTATATCTGAAAATTTGGGAATAAAACGTCTGTACCAGGAGCAGGATTGCAAAAAAGATTGAACTTGTTTAACAGTCTTAGGAGCAGGCATTTGTTGAATTGCAGCGGTTTTTCCAGGATCAACTTCGATTCCAGAGCTTGATATCCAATGTCCTAAATATTTAACACGGGGGCAAGCAAAATTGCATTTTTCACGATTAGCATACAATTTGATTTCCGATAGTTTATTAAAAACTGCTTCTAAGTCAGACAAATGTTTCTCAAAACTTTCCGACAAAATTATAATATCATCTAAATAAGACAATACAAAGATGTTTTTGAGGGACTTTCGAAAGTTATCTAATAATCTCTGAAAGGTTGCTGGGGCATTTTTCAATCCGAAAGGCATTCTAATGTACCTAGAAGTTCCGAATGGACAAATAAATGCAGTTTTGTCTCTATCAGCAGCATTTACTTCAA
The DNA here is from genome assembly GCA_963931845.1 of Maratus michaelseni. Taxonomy (NCBI): domain Eukaryota; kingdom Metazoa; phylum Arthropoda; class Arachnida; order Araneae; family Salticidae; genus Maratus; species Maratus michaelseni. Next base: position 281,250,484 of record OZ007594.1, on the reverse strand, counting down.
TTTGGTGGTATCCAGACTTCAGGTCGATAGTGGTCATATAAGGTGTATGTTTAGCTTCATGGAGCAAATCATCTACCCGCGGTAATGGATAATTATCCGTCTTTGTGATGGCATTTAATTTTCGATTATCGAAAGGCGAAGATAATCAAAGGCGAATTTTTCCATTTGGTTTTGGGACCAATACTACAGGCGAGGCATAAGGAGATTCGCACTCTTCTATTATACCTTTAGCGAGTAATTCATCTAATTCTTTACGCAAAATTTCCTTTTTTGCAGGTGACATGCGGTAAGGGGGTACTGCTACAGGAGGATGTGATCCAGTATCAATATAATGTTTAACTTTAGGTGTAGCCTCTTCCCCTAGTTGGAAGCTACTTGTAAATTTTCCAAGCAGTTCATTCAACCTAACTCGTTGCTCTGAAGTGAGATGTCTACCTTCATCTTCTCTAAGAAAAACAGTGTCTAATTCAACGATTTTTATTGCTAATTCACTGGGAGGTCTATATGTATCTTCGGTGAATCTATACTTCCACCTGCATCTATCAGCAAAGAACCATTCTTGATTTACTACATCCAAAACAATTTTTGCTTTGCGTATAAAATCGATTCCCGAAATTGTACGATTATTTTTGGCATTCGGCAGAGCATAAAGTGTTGTTTTAACATCGCGACCTTCAATTTTAACATGAACTTCTGTTTTATAAACTTCGGTAGTGTTTTGTAGCCCATCCGCTATGACTACGATCATTTGAGTTTTTTCAAACTTCACACCTTGATCTTTTAATAAAGAATACAAAACTTCACCCGCAACGCAATGTGTTGCGCCAATGTCAGCACAGGCTGTGCCAGAGAGACCATTTATACTTATTTTTACCAATGATGTTGGTGACGTTTGCATATTACATGTGCGAAATTCTAGAGATTGAAAGTGCGCCGATACATTTTTAGGAGAACAAGTTGGACACTTGGATTTAATAACTCCCTGGTTTCCACATCCATAGCAACTTAACATTGGCCGATTTAAATTTGAAGGATAATTAATTTTATTTCTCTTGGACTCATTTTGATTGCCAAATTTACCAAACTCATTTCTTTTAAAATCTAAAGGCGTTTTTTCAAGGCGATTAGAACTCCCGACCTCACTGATTTTATTTGATCTCTTTATTTCTACTTTGTGTGACCTCAAATTATCATATAAATCTAACTTTTCAGCTAATTCAACAGGATCTGTTAAATTCTCCCATTGGTCTAAATAATGTTCTTTGCAATCAGGGGAAACCTTTTTCTTTAATTGATCAGCAATAATTAATTCCGAAAGTTTTTCAAAGGAATTTATATTTAATTCGGATAGCCATCCCTCAAAATAGCTTCTAATTTCAAAGTAATATTCTTTCCAGCTAATATCGGTTCGCTTTGGATGTCGATTAAATAAAACTCTAAACCTTCCAGCAGTTAACTTGAACCTCTGCAACAATATATCTTTAATATAAGAATAAACCTCAAATTTTTCTTCCGGTTCACACGCTATTAATTTACTGATTTCATTTGGAAGGACTCCAATTAAATGCGTAATCCACAGTTCTTTAGAAACCTTTAAAAGTTTCATTTGCCTCTCAAAAGTTATTAAAAATAAATTCATATCATCCTTTTCAGGATTGAAATCGGGTAAAACCCTTTTCAAGTCAACACGGATTGAAGAAGTTTTTAGAGGGTTGCTTGTATTTGCAACAACATCTCTTGTTCCTGTTTCTAATCTGAGCTTCTGTAGCTCAAATTCTCTTTCTTCGGCTAAACGCTTCTCTTCCTCAAGAGTCTTTCTTTCTTCTATGATATTTTCTAAAATTCCCTGTACAAAATCTATGTTATTTTTAAATGCCTCACTATTTACAATTTTATCACGTAATTCGAGGAATTTATCATCACTACTTATTTGTACTTTTAGCTCTGAAGCCAAAGTGACTAAATCAATTTTCTTACCCTTAGAAAGAAACGCCATCATTTGAATTAATTATGTTTTAGCTAACTTCAAACTTAACTTATGTTACGAATAACTCTTAGCAAAATAATTTAAATCATTTCTTCATATAATAAATAAAATAATGCCAAGCCCTCATGTATAATAATAACTTCAATAATAATATAGCTCAGTGCAACTATATAAATGTATAAAATAAAGGAAACGAGTTTATTTTTCAATAATAATTATTACATATATTTCTCTTATGAATATCTTCATTTAATTCAGATACTAAAATACTTGAAGCTGCAGACGATTTTTCGTATTTTAATTCCAAGGAAAATATCATTCAGGTTGAATAGAATAATTCCAAAATACACTGCTCAAAACAATTAAAGGATATTTGAAGTTTTATATAAAATAAAGATATAAACGAAATTTTTTTTGCCGAAAATAGAAGAAGAGAATCACAAATGCAAATTTTTCTGGTTTTCAAACTGTTGAATATGCAAATTTTGAGTTCGACGTCAAAAACGTCGCTTCAGTGGCAGCGAATGAAATTTGACTTTCAACTGGATAGAAGAGAATGAAGACAAGGATGATCGGCATTCAGTGATTGCTTTGTTTCGATGAGTACGATGTCTCAGCGAAGTCATTTGACAGATTCAGAAGCTTGGAGAATTGTTGGTAGGTTAGAAGGGGGCCAAACTCAAGCCGAAGTAGCGCAAGCCATTGGAGTGTCACAAAGTGTCATTTCCAGGATCTGGAACCGTTTTTTGGAGAGTGGATGTGCAGGCCGAAGACCAGGGCAAGGTCGTAGACGGGCAACAATGCCCAATGAAGATCGGTATTTAGCGTTAACAGCTCGGAGACACCGAAACATGAACGCTACTCTTGTCCAACAACACCTTCGCTCGGCTACAGGCACCACGATTTCAACTCAGACTGTCCGAAACCGGCTCCATGTTGTAGGTCTGTATGCTCGCCGACCGCTGGTATGTTTTAGATTAACATCAAGGCATCGTCGCGACCGCAGGGAGTGGGCAACCGAGCATGTCAACTGAACGAGAAATGAATGGAGCAATATTCTGTTTTCTGACGAGTCCCGTTTTTCTGTGCATCCGGATAATAGGCGTATTTTCATCTGGAGGGACCGTGGCAGTAGGAATAATCCTGCGTTCGTGCACGAAAGTTTCAGATTTGGCAGTGGAGGAGTGTTGGTGTATGGTGGCATCTCCATTGACGGGCGCACTGACCTCTACATCATTCGAGATGGAGCTCTGACTGGTCGCCGATATAGGGATGAGATCCTCAGACCTATTGTAGTCCCTTACGCTGCAGCAATCGGAGATAACTTCATTTTAATGGACGATAACTGCAGGCCACATCGTGCAAACCTGGTGGAGGATTTCCTTTTAGAGGAAGGAATCGTTCGAATGGAATGGCCAGCGTGTTCTCCAGACATGAATCCAATCGAGCACGTTTGGGACGCTCTAGGAAGACGAGTTTCTGGCCGCCAACAACCCCCACAAACTCTCCAAGAACTGGAAAGAGCTCTTCTGGAAGAGTGGGGCAGAATACCCCAACTCGTCATTAATAGCCTCATTGAGTCCATGCCTCAAAGGTGTTCAACGTTGCTGGCCGCCCGTGGAAACCATACCCCCTACTGAAAATGATTTTCTTTGAAGAAAACACCTTTTCTTATTCTTTTTTTCTCATATGCACAAATTGTGTTTTTTTCCTTTTGTACACAAATGCGCAATAAAATGCATTTTTTTCTGCCAAACATGTGTAATTTATTCTCATTTAACCTACTATGTCTGTCGACCATGTATCAATCAGCTAAAAAGTTTCCCAGATACAAAATCCACCTAAAACTGCAATATCCTTTAATTGTTTTGAGCAGTGTATTTAGATTCTGGACGAATCAAATACAATTTTTCAAAAAATCCTCAGATTCCGGATGAATCAAAATAAATACTTTTTTGTACTTTAGTATCTAAATTTTCTTATTAAGCAGTTTAACACAATTTAAAAATAATACTTATCTTCATATCTTGCCTATATTCGAGCCCGTCGTTGGGGAGCCAAACTTTGTAACATATTATTTAGTAATCCGGGGTGGAAACTATTTTAGTTACAAATAAAACTTGAAAACTTCTTCATAGACTAATAAATTTAATATTTACAACGTATTTACATGTTACTATGTACAAAATAACTCATTTAATTTAAACATTACGGTTTAGCTCAGATGTCTTGTCGACAACCACTCTGTAAACATTCTACTAATCTGGTAAAGTCTAAATTACTCAGCTTGTCAATTCTTTTGAAAGAAAAAAAAAGAAAAGGAGAGAAAATATGATGGAGTGCGTTTAGTTCGGGCGTTACAAACTAGAATTTAATTTGTTTTGAACGAAAAATAACACTGGTAGGCACTGTAATCCTCCCTGTAAAAATAATGGTTGACCCGAATAGATTTCACCTCACTAAATCAAAATATGGCAACAGAATTATTGTATAACGTATCATTTTTATGTGGACTGGATTGCTTTTAAAATTAAAGTAATTTATGTTTTACTAAAACATAAGTGGAAATTGCGTAAGCGAAAATATGTTATGTTAATATGTAAATAACCTATAAATAAATAATTATAAAACAAAAACATTAGTAAAGATACAGTGGCAAAAGGAATTAAAATATTTTAGTTGATACAGCTGGACACGAAAGAAAGGAAGACTCAAATTAAAAAAAAAAAAAATCGCGCAAAACAAATATCAACAAAATGTTATTCATGGTATATGTTTGTGATTTATTATTTATGACAGTGAAAATATCTGTTCCATGTTTTCAATTTTATCTAGCATTGCAAATTAATATAAAAATCCTTCATTATTTGTTATTATTATAAAAGTATTTCTTGGAAAAATGGTACGTGTTGGAGAAATTTGGATGCCATGTTTAAATATTTGTTTTGTATGGAATTTTTATTATTATTATTTAATACCAGTGCAATTAATGTTGTGATGAAAATACCATTCGAAACCCGGTTCAGTTTTAATGATCAGAAAATGGACTTTTCTAGGATAAACAAAATCGATGAATTTTCTATTGAAATAGCGTAGTAATGCTGTGTAGTTATATTTTTAACACTTTCCAACAAAGAGTTTATGAATTCGGTTTGTCTGTCAGTCTACTTGTGTATCTGTGTATCTGTCTGCCGTCTGTCAGTCTACCTGTCTGCCTTTCTGTCTGTCCGCGCTCTAATTCGCGTAAATATATTCGGATTGTTATGCAATTGATATATGTTATTGAAGTTTACTACGACATTTTCGGTATTGAATTATATTTGTATAATTAAGTTGTAATTGTTGGAAAGTGTTACATAATCTATGTTTGACGCATGATTTTTCGTTCTTGTTTATAATTAATTTCAAACTGTTAAAATATTATTTGTTCAATTTCATATATTTGTGTTAGTTGAATTGAAAATTAAAGAATATAGACAAATAATAAAAAAAATAAATATATGCATATTTGTAATTTTCTGCACGTAACGTTTATATGTCATTCGAAAATTAATCCCATTAAACAAAATCATATTATTATCATTATTATTTTTACAATCCTGCTTTTGATAACAAAAAGAAAATCAAAGCGGAAAATGTAATACATTTTAATTTTTTTAAACAATTGAGAAAGGAATATCATTTAAAATTTTAATAATAAACTAAAATAAATTGTTAAAAGATGATATATTTTCTGAGATCATGAAGTCGCTTAAACGTTATTATGTTTTTAAATGCAGACAAACCAATATCTTTTTTTTTTTTTTTTTTTCAGAAGCAAATTCAATCATCTAGTCTCACAAATTTGCTGTGATACATTTAAATTAGATTAAACAAGTTAGACATAATATTAATTGACGTGATCTATTACACTGGAACAATGCGTCTTCTAAAATATGAACTGCTTTAAATAAAGTGATATTAAATAGCGTTGTGCATCAGTTCATATTCATTTAAACTTCAAATATATTTTCATGAATAGCAAATTTAAATGTTGTGATTGATCGGCAAGAATTTAATTTGTCTTAAAAGAAAAAAATATTTTTTTATGTTTATTTAGAGGATACTCCATTATGAAACAAAGTTCAGATTTAATTTAGATATATATATATGTATATATATACATATTTTTTAAAGAGAAAATACAATTTATAACATTTTGAAAATAAATAAAACTTTTCTTATGAAATTCCTTATTGGCTTTTCTGTTTCTTCATTTATATGTCTATTAAAATGGAATAGAGTTAATAGATTTATTAGATTCCTAATAAATATAAAATGATTTTTAAGGGAAATGTGAGATATGTGCAAAAAATTGATAAAATTTAATGATTCAATAATTTAAATAAAATAAATAATACTTTGCATTTATTTAAATCTTCTGCTTTTAGGTAGATTTCGTAAGAAATATTACCTATTACATTCTCCCCTAAGTTGGAATTTTTTAAAAATTTTTGCAGATATACGCCGATCATGTATATATATATATATATATATATATATGTCACTTTTTTATGGACACGATAAATCCAATAATTCTGCACAAATCTCTTCCAAACTGATACATAAAATCAAGGGGCATAAAATCTTGGTCAAATTCATTAATCGACAAAATCGGACCAAGGGGGGAGGGTGGGGGGGGAGCTTTCTGTGAAAACAGAAGAAACCCCATAATTTCTTAATGATGATACGTATCGAATCCATTTAAATTTATTATTACTTCTAGGAAAAGGGCCGAAAATTTGTGTATGACAGATTTTTGATATCATTAAAAACGGCCCCAAGGGGAAAAAAAGAGGGCAGGGGTTTAGAAGAAAAAAATTCATAACTTCGTCAATTCACAAGATATCAATTCCGATTAAATTTATCATAAATCCTCTTAATATTATCTAAAACTTTTGCTTTGACAAGTTCTTTATAGGACCAACCCTTAGAGCAAATAAATAAATAAATAAATAAATAAATAAAAACAAAAACAAAAAAATCCCTGCTGGCTCCGCCTGCAAACAAGTTAGGATTCGAAGTGGGCGTTTCCAACCACCGCGTCGTGGCAAAAAGGTCATTTCTTCCGCAATTCCCAACAAACAGGTGCCCCACCGTCTCCGTCTTCGAAATCTACCTGTGCCTGTAGGCAGAGCCGTTAGGGATTTTTTTTTTCCTTTTTGGCATTTATAAATTCATTAAATTTTCACAATGTTTACTAAAAAGGTTTCACTTTCAAGATTTAAAATTGTTAAGTTACATAAAAATGTATATTTATTTTCTTTCTATAGTCTAATTTACCTACAAATACATTAGAGAATTACATCTATATACATTTAAACACCTTTTAAAAGCCTTTTTGAAAATGTATGTATTCATTTTAAAATACTTCATTTGTTTACCATTTACATTAAAAGGTTTTTAAGTACATAGCGAATACCTTAAAAATATTATATTCAATATTTATTTTATTGTTTTCTCCTTTATTACATGTAAGTTTTGAAATACTAATCGCAAACCTAATGGATATATTACAATTTTAAGGTATTTCTCAACCAAACACGCTTGCTAAATTGCAAATTATTTGCTCAACTAAATTCAAGCCTTTGGCATTTCGTAATGTGCAGAATATTATTTACACAATTCAAATTCAATGATAAATGCAGTTTTACTATCACAACAAAACTGAATAGCTTAAATGTTGTTGGTAAAATTTTTATTAATCTGTCGCATGTGATTTTTCGTACCGAAATAGGTCGTCGATTAAAAAATACACACATATAACTAATCATTCGTTAAATATAAATCCTTAATACAGAATATATACTTATTGTTTATTACTTATTACTAACATAGAGTCACACATCAGTGCAATATTATTCAAATTTATTAGCCCGAATAGAAAATTTAAATGCATTTTTTGCTGTTTTGCACGAGTTTAATTTGTTTTAAGTAAAAATCAATTTTATGTTTATTTAGAGAAGTTCCATTACAAAACATAATTCATTTTTAAATATTATAAATTACTATTTGTAATGGACAAGGAAAATTTATGGAAATTATTATTTATATATTATAAATTACTTCTTTTTTGAGGCATTTCCATTAAATGTTTTAGAAAATAACAATACTAAAAAATGTACAGACCACCGCTGTGTTACAGTTTTTGTCCATTTAAATTGGTAAATTCATATGCAGAGAAATACTAGTTGTAAACATAATGAAGACACTACAGTATCAAGACATTTATAGAAGTAAAAATGCTAACGAATTGCATATTCAATGAAATTCAAGCATTTGGTAATTTGTAATTTGCTAAAGATAATATTTATGAAATCAAAAATTGAATGTTAAATACATTTTTATTATTCAAACAAACATGAACTGCTTAAAGTTTTTTGGTAAATTGTTTAAATGCCTTTAGTACGTTGCTTAAGTACATTCATCATAAGTCGAATAATAATCATATTCTATTACACTAGGACAATGCGCTGTTGCCTCAAAAGTGAATACCATTAAATTATCAGATGTTGAATATTAATTCTTAAAAAATAACAACACGTATCAGTTAATTTTCACTTAAAATTCAAATTTATTTTCATGAATATGAATTTTTAATGCATGCTCTGCATGTTCTATAAGAATTTTATTTGTTTTAAACGCAAATGAATTTTATGCTTATTTAGATGGAGTTCCATCATGACAAGTAATTCAATTTTAATTATTTTAAAATATACTTTTAAAGGGTAAGTGAAATTTGTAAAATTTTGAAATGAATTATTTTTCTTAACATTTATGTTTCATTATTTATTTATACTTATTTAAACGGAATATGAGTAAGACGATCATTTATAAAAGGATATGAAAATATGTGGAATAACCATATTGAATTCGGTAACTTATCTATGGAAAGAAAGTAGGTAACTTTTCAGATATATATATATATATATATATATATATATATATATATATAATGGTAGCTTCAATAGAAAAGGACTCAGGCTTTGAAAATGGGCATTGCTTTTTAGAGCATGGAACGTGCCAGGTATAAAATTTAAATGGGAAGAGATTCTTCGAGAATTGATGAAAATCTGAATAGACGTTATCACTTTAACAGACACGAAGAAAAGAGTTTCAGAATTTGAAGGAAAATAAGAGATGCATCAGTTTTCAGGTGTTCATAATGATGATGAGACACAGAAATCAAATATAACGACCTAAGACCTAAAAAATCGCCCTGATGACATTACATTGATGAGAATAGAGAAATTTTCTGCTGCGTAATATTAATGAAAGCGTCCGGTATGAAGCTAATGATGAAATTGTTGTTCAGTTTGGTGAAGAGGCCAGAAATGATAACGGGAAGAGATTCATTGAAACATGTAAAAATCAAGGAATTAAGAATTACGATTTTTTCGAGCACAAATTACTATATAAATTTACTTTAACAAAAAACCAAATCAGCTAAAAGGAATTATCGATTACATGATCGTTAAACAACGAACTGATCTGAAGATAATGGATGTCAGAGTACAGATAGGTGCACACTACGGATCTTATCCTTATTTTCTGAAATCTGAAATTTATGTGCCTTATATCAATAAGATCAGAAGAAGTACCGCCATCGGAAGATATTTATGTATTTCAATATTATTTAGATAGCCTATTTGAATAAAGCATAAAGGGTCTCTATAAAAAAAAGATTGGATGAAAAAATACAAAAGATAATTTTTGATAAATCGGAATAATCATATGGCCATGTTAAAGAAGTGATACACCTGACTGCATTCGAAGCGTTAGAAATCAAACAGAATACAAACAAACCTAGAAATTCATGTTGGTAGGATGAGTAATGTAAACATATAGTTGAAGGAAAGAAATAAACTTCCCATAAATGGATAAATTGAAAGAACGAAGAAAACAAGGAGAAATGTACATTAATTCGAAATAGTGTGAAATATCTTCTAACATAGGAACAAGCTGGATATTGATATAAGAACTGAAATGTAACCTGATAATGAATGAAGAACTTAAATGAAACTGAAATGTAAACTTGAGAAAGAAGAGGGATGGAGATGTTTGAGAAATGACAAAGGCAATGTTACTTGTCAAGGCATCTCAATTAAGCTATGGGAAGAATATTACAGAAATTTTAGAACTGAAGAAAGATAAAAACTTAAGGATAAAAAACTGTAATCAGACAGCAAAATATTAAGATAAAATGGACGAAGAGTTTTAAAGAATTAAAAAACAAGTGAACTATCTAAGGGACAAGGAAGAATAAAAACTTTTCAGAATGCTGTATTAATAGGAAAAGAGTCGAACAGAAATGAAAGATTGATTAGTTTACAACAATTTTTAAAAAAGAACATCGTCAATTATGTGAGAATTATACAGAATTAGCTCAACCTTTAGTAGATTAAAAGGGTGACATTAAAAGGTTTTATTAAAAACGAGTATAAACCCACTGAAGTTGAAGAACAGTGTGGATTTAGACCAGGAAGGTCCTGTATGGATAATACGTTTGTTCATTAAACAGATCATCGAAAAGGGATTGTCAAGTAGTTATCCCCGCTGAATATATTAAAATAGAAAAACTTTTCAGAATGGTGAAATAATTCTTTGCGTGGTATGTTAATGGTCAAAGATTTCCCGAGGAATGAAAGATTAGTTGGTTGACATAAATTTTTAAAAAAGAAAATTGTCAATATATAGAGGAATTACTGTAACCTCAACCTTTAATAGATAAAATGGATGCATATTGAAAGGCTTCATAAATGAATATAAATACATGTAAGTTAAAGAACAATGTGAATTTAGAGCAGATAGATCCTGTATGGATAATTTTTTTTTCCTTTAACATATCATCGAAAAGCGATTGTCAGTAAGACAAGAAACATATTTGTTGTTTATTGAGTTAGCCAAAGCGTATGACAGTGTCCCACTGAAATTACTTTTGAAACACTTAAACTAATAAGCTTCAATGGTGCTATTATCAATGTTATAAAGGAACTTTCTAGAGAATCTACTACAAGGATGAAAGTTGGTAAAAAAATATATCTGAAGGCTTTATGATGACAAAATGAGTAAGAAAGAGTTGTTCTATCTCACCTACTTTGTTAAAAAATTTATTGTGCAAAATCTACAGAGATCACGCCGCTATATGGAAATAAATATTAATGGCACATCAATTATACAGGAATTTGCTTATAGTCAAATTCTCTTGTCAGAAAAGATAAATTATCTACAAAATACGACAAATTTTATTATAAAAGAATATCAGACATGAGAGCTACCTTCAAATCTAAGTAAAATTAAATATCTAAGTATTGGCAAAACTGAGATAGATTTACTGCTAAGGGATGGAAGAGTCGTCTGTAGATTTGATTCATATAAATATCTCGGTGTGGAGATTAATAAGAAGATAGAGACATTCTAGAGATAAGTAATACAATTTCATTATGAAGAAGATTTTTTAAAGGATTAAATAGAATTTGGTGGAATGAGAAATCCTCTATAAGGTCGCAAAATAATTACCTTTAATACCATCGTGAAAAGCATTCTGTTACATGGATCAGAGTCATACAGACTTGTTAGTATGTCGTATCCTAATCGTAATCGTAGCATTACATCTTAAATTTTATTGGATTATACTTTTGTGTAGCTTTCTCTCACGTCCAGGAAAATGCCTGCAAAATCCCAGACGAATTTATAAATATAAGTGATGTTCCATTTTCAGTTCAGTTACTATGTTTTTGTCATTGTGTAATGTTCTTGTTCTTTACAAAAACAATAGCGGAGTCAGGCGCGTGCGGGAGACGCAAGCATATTTACATGGCTTAAACTTTTGAATAGGTTTTTAATCTTTTAAATTTGGCATTGATGATGGAGCTTTAGGGGCTCCAAAACAGCTGTTTGCCATTTTATATATTTTATTTGTATTATTTTATGTTGTTCATTTATTTTTAAATATATATACATGTTTGTTAAAATTTTGTATTGAAATTTTTACAAAAAATAAAAAAATAAATAAAGACCTCTTGAAACTTTTATGGAAATAAATTTATTTATTATAAAAGCCTCTTTTTGTATAATTTGAGCAAAATTTTTGAGTACACGGCGAATATTAAAAAAAAGAGATTTTTGTACAATTGTAGTTTTTATGTGTTTTGTCCATTTAATTCGGTAAATATAAGTAGTGTAATTCCAGATGTGAATGTAATGAAGATATTACAATTTCAAGATATTTGTAGAATAGAACGCACTAACCAAGCTCTTCAATTAAGTTCTAGCCTTTGGCATTTCGTAACATGCAGAATAATATTTCGGAAATCGAAAATTGAATGGGGAATGCAGTTTTATTATTCCAACAAGTTCAATAGTTTAAAAGCGTTCAGAATGAATGTATTAATCTATCACACATAATCTATCACTCTGGATTGGTGCGTCATCTAAAACATGATCACTCTTAAATATTCTGATGTTAAATATTAATTCTTAATATCGAGTCACGCATCAGTGCATTTTCATTTAAACTTCAAATTTATTCTCGTGAATAGAAAATTTAAATGCAGACTCTGCTTGTTCAACTAGAATTTAATTTGTTTTGAACACAAATCAATTTTATGTTTATTTAGAGGGAGTTCTGTTACGAAACATAATTGAATTTTAATTATTATATATTATTATTTTTTTAAAAAGAAAACAATATTTATGAAATTATAAAATGAGTTACATTCATTGACGACTATTGTCAATATGTTATGATATATATATATATATATATATATATATATATATATATATATATATATATATATATATATATATATATATATATATATATATATATATGCGTGTGTGTGTGTGTGCTTATTTAAATGCGATATCAATAGAAAATTAGTTAATTAACTAAACATCATTTTAAAGGAAATGAAAATATGTAAAATAAAGAAATCGGAGTCAGTGAATTTTAATAAAATAGAGAAGATAATATTTCGAATTCACATTAATCACTTAATTTACCTTTTTATCCTATTTGGCATATAGATTTTATTTTTATTTAAAAGCGATATAATTTTGTGGCGATTTTTGAAACCGTAAACTCCACATCAGTGCAAATTCGCACAGACCAAAATTTAAAATGTCGGTGTTTTTGAAAACATGGTTTCGTTAATTTGCATATTTTATTAACAAAATGAAATTTTTGATTAAAAGAACAATTCGATATCTCATTAAATTTAGTATAATAATCGTATGTTATACTTCATTATCACTACGAACAGGGTATGCTCGGCTATGCTCGGCTATGCTCGATCAAAATTAGCTTTGAGTTCAAATATCGCGAAAAATCTTTAAATTTGTGCCAAGTATGTGCTTTGTCATTGGTAATCCTTGAAAGTAAATTTTCCATGCTAATGTCACAAATATTTCTCCAAATTTGGCGAAATGATGACAACTTTCCAGCTTCGTTTACTGCCAACTATTCAAAAACTTAATAACTCTTGCATTCTTCATTTCCATTGAAACGCATTACGCATAGTGATACCAAAATGATCCACTAATTTAATTTTCTCGAACATGTGATCTAACCTAATGGTCTTCCCGTAATCCAAAATGGTAGGATAAAAAAATTATTCAAAATCGTTAGATTCGTTTTTTAGATAAAATTAGCTTGACCCACCGTGACACCAAAATGACCCATTAATCCATTTTTTTCTCGAAAATGTGATTTAGCCCAATAAGCTTCTAGTGTCCAAAAACCGTGAGATACAAAATTCAATTAAATAGTTAGAGCCGTTTTTGATTAAATAAGTTTGACCCGAAGTGACCCAAAAATTACTCACTAATCGAAATTTCTCGAACATGTGAGCTAGCCCAATAGTCTTCTCGTTCTCGAAAACTGTATGATACTTAATTTAGTTAAAATCGTCTGAGCCGCTTTTAAGATAAAAATAGCTTGACCCATAATGATCCATGGGTAAAATGACCCGCTAATTGAAATTTCTTGAACATGTGACCTATTCTAATAGTCTTCTCGTTTCCGAAAACTGTAGCATACAAAACTTAGTTCACATCGCCTGAGCCTTTTTAAGATAAAACTAGCTTGACCCATAATGACCCATGACCAAAATGACCCAGTAATCGAAATTTCTCGAACTGTTGAGCTAGCCCAACAGTCTTTTCGTGCCCAAAAACCGTAGGATGCAAAATTTAGTCTAAATAGTCTGTACCCTTTCTATATAAAATTAGCTTGACCCAGTGTCCCAAAAATGAATGACCCACTAATCGAATTTTCTCGGACATGTGACCTAGCCCAAATATTTCCTCGTGGCCAAAACTCGAAAATACAAAATTTAGTCAAAATCATTAGAGCCATTTTTTAGATATAATTAGCTTGATCCGTAATGACCCCAAAATGACCCACTGATTGAATTTTCTCGTACATGGGACTTAGCCCAATTCTTTTCTCTTCATCCAAAGTAGTACGATGCAAAATTTAATCAATATCATTTGAGCCGCTTTTTAGATAAAATTAGCTTGACCCTGACCCGTGGTGACCCAAAATGACGCACTAATAGAGTTTTCTCGAACATGTGCCTTAGTCCAAGGGATTTCTCGTGCTCGAAAATGGTAGGATATAAAATTTAGTCAAAATCGTTAGAGCCGTTTTAAAAATAAAATTTGCATAACCACACACACCCAAGATTTGCTCGTATTATAATATATGTTATCGAAAACCAAAGTTATACGCAGTTGGAACTACGGAATCCGACATCGCACTAGTGTATAGCGCACAGGTGCTGACATGTTCACCTAAATTATTTCATCAGTAAGAATATTTCATCATTTTTAAACTACTTCAATTAATGTTTATTTCCTCTCTATATTCTGAAATTTCTATATATGCATTTAAGAAATACAGCAAGTAGAATTATTAAACATTAAAACAGTCATTGAAGTGCATGTATGCATTTTAAGAAATTTTTTTGGCTTTTTCATTAAATGTTTTGAAATCGTAACGAGTATTTATTTAAGAAATGTACCTGTAATTTTTCATGTACATTTTTTGTCTATATATTTCGGAAAATATAAAAAGTCAATAACCATTGTAAATCTAATGGAGGTGTTATTAGATAATTTCAAAATATTTACGCACTAGCCAAATAGCGTATTGTATGCTCAACTAAATTGAAGCCTTTGGCATCTTGTAATATGCGAATGAATGTTTAGGAAATACAAAATTGAATGATGAATGCAGATTTATCAGTCCAGCAAAGCTGAATAGTTTAAATCTGTTTTATATAAATCTATTAATCTATCAGACGGGATTTTTCGCGAGTGGATGGTGCGTCGTCTAAATGAAAAACACTTTTAAATAATCAAAATGATCAATATAAAATCTTAATATAGTGTGATGCATCAGTGAATTATAATTTCAACTAGGGAATAGGAAATTTAAATGCATGCTCTGTTTATTCAACAACAATTTTATTTATTTAAAATAAATTAACTTCATGTTTAGGAAATTGCATTACAAAACTTTATTCATATTTAACTATAATATATTAGTATATTTTTAAAAAGGAAGGCAAATTTATGATAAAATTATAAAATGACGTAAATTTATTAATTTTTATTTCATTATATAAATGGACACATATACATATATAAAATTCCAAGGGATATATATATATATATATATATATATATATATATGTGTGTGTGTGTGTGTGTGTGTGTGTGTGTGTTCTTATTTAAATGGGATATCGATATTTCTAATAAGTATAAACAATTTTTTTAAATGATGTGATAAACAATCTGATTGGAGTGCCTTATCTAGTTGCATTTAAATACAACATATAGACTATTTTTAAACTAAAAAATATTGTCATTATTGTTAAGAATATATTCAGGGTTTGCTAAAAGATTTTTATCTGTAACGTGTAAACATTTTAAGCTATTTTAAGTAATATTTAGTTCTATAATTTCGTTTACATGCATTTTAGAAATACAGCAATATAGAATTTTAAGCTTGTCAGAAATTTTTATATTGACATTTATGTATTTAATATAAAATACTTTTCAGTGGCATTCACATTAAATATTTTCAGAACATAATAAATATTAAAAAATTACATTCAATCTATGTTTATAGATTGCAAGTAATCTCTACGAAAATATGCAATAACCTCTACCACATTACTGATGATTTCGAACAGCATTTTTAATATTTACAAACGTAAGAAACCGATACTTTTTTCTAGATTTCAAGAAGCATTAATAAAAATAAAGTTTTTTTTTGCTGACACTGATTTTCAGATGATTTTATCATGTTAGTTTGGTCAATATAAATTTGGTCTATATAATAACGAAATCCCTGTTGTAATATAATGGGGACATTACAATTTCACGATATATGTACACTGTAAAAAAAAAAGAAAAATGTATCTTGATCTAGTAAAATGTAATATAATCACGAACGAAAATAGACAATAACCTCTAACGCGTTACCCAGGATTTCGAAAAAACTTTTCATCTTTACAAATCTCAGAAACCAATATATTTTCAAGATTTCAAGACGCATTTAGAAAAAAAAATTCTTTTGCTGTCACTGGTTTTCTAAACGCCGGAATATAGGTTTTTTGAATGCTATCAGTTCTCAAGTAATTATTTTCATGTCCAATAAACATGTTTTACCGACAAACATGAAAAATTAAAAGCATTAACTTTTACATTAAAATTAATATATTTTTTAAATGAATTACTCTACTGCATGTATAAATTGAAGTACGCAGCTAAAAATGTTAAATTGAGAATTGATATCATCTTAAAAACGATATTCTATTTGCGAAAACAGTTCGAAAATTAGTGGCAGAAAATAAACTTTAAATGTCGACAATAAATTGATTTCTGTTTTTTCTATAGATAAACAATACATTTTCGGAATCGTGAGTAAAGCGATATAAGTTATTGTATAATTTCATTCGAGATTATATTGTATTTTCGTAGATTAAGAAACATTTACAATATAGAAACGAATACACTAAACAATTTGCCAATTGTTTTCTCAACTAATTTTGAGCACTGTCGTTTTGTAACATGCAGAGCAATATTTAGGAAATCGAAAATTGAATGACGAACTCAGTTTTACTATTCTAACAAAGCCGAATGGTTTAAACGTATTTATAATAAATCTATTAATCTATCACACGTGATCTATCACAATGGAATGGTGCATTGTCGTCTAAAACATGAACACCTTTAAATAATCAGACGTTTGATAGAAATTTTTAATATAGAGTCATGCATCAGTGCATTTTAATTTAAACTTAAAATTTATTCTCGTGAATGGGATATTTAAATGCATGCTCTGCTTGTTCGACAAGAATTTAATTTGTTTTAAACGAAAATCAATTATATGTTTATTTAGAGCGAATATCACGAAAAAACCCAGTTCACTTTTAATTATTGTAAAATAATCTGTTTAAAGGGAAGTAAATTTAATGAACTTAAGAAATGGGTCAAATTGATTGCTTTCTCTACTGAAGTGATGTAAGCTGACGTTGTGTAGTTATTATTTATTTTAAACAGTCAGTTTTATTTATTTATTTATTTATTTTATTTGCATTTAAAACACAGAGTGGGTCAAAAGTCCATGACGTATTTTAGAATTCAATAAAAAATCAACCAACTGGCATACGACAGTTAAAAAAATCTCATGATCGAAAATTTTGATTAAGCAAATTAAAAAAATAATAAATTTAAAAATTGTGTCCATACTTCGCACTGCACATTCAAATCTGCAAAAAAGTATGAAACTCAAGATAAAGCAATTACAAAATATTTATTTATTACTATCTACTGTAATATTTCAACGTGGGAGTCATTTGTAGCTGGAATCAGATCCAAGCGGTTCATAGTACACTGTAAAATAATTGCAGTAAAATTACGTGCAGAGGCCGGCAGCAGATTCCAGTCATACCCTGTAAAAAAAATCCATGCCCATCATTTTGTGCAGCCCATAATTTTACGGGGCAAAGTAATATAGCATTATAATGCACAGGATATAATGCACTTTAAAACACAATAACACTTTTCTTACTGTTCCGTAACACGTAGCACGTTAGATAATCATCACAGAATCGCTGTTTTGGCGGGTTAAAATTTTCGAAGCACAAGTAAAGTGAAGGGTTACACCCTAGCGGAGGTCAATATATGGGGTCTTACCGTATTTTTGCTAACATATGGGCTAGAACTGTAAAAATACGTGGATTGCTCTTAATTTTCTAAGTATCTAAGGAGTAAGGCCGTTTATTTAGTGGATCAGACCGTTTTTCATCAAATAAGGCTGTTGCCCGTGAAAATTGAAGGGCAAACGCTCATAAATTTACAGTTTTTTCTGAGAGTGTATCTTTCAACGCCTTGAAATAAAGCAGTATCTTGACTTTGAAAGTATAATATACACAAATTTTAGAACTAAAGTTGTTTATTTTCTTAAACGCAACTTTTATTCTTAAAATGCATTCTCGCCCAATTCGCATTCTCTTAAGCCAAGTACTTGGATTTTTTATTGAATTTTATAGTGTGTCAAAATTCACCCTGTCATTTAGATGATATTTTTAGTTACACACACACACACACACACACACACAAAAAAAAAAAAAAATCAAAAAATATATTTTAAACAGATTTACTCTATTGCGTATTGTTTCTTTGATTCGCATATTTTCTTCCCTTTGCTTCGCGTAAATCGTGAAATATGGGAATCAAACATAAAAGGAAATTCATTTAGAAATTAATGAAATGTTGATTTAGAGATTTTTTTTATCACTTACACAATCCATATACTTTAAAATATATCGTAACAATAATTTTAGATATATAGATACCTACAGCTGTTTTCTAAGACTTTTGAAAATTATTTGCCATTTTGAATAACATATTTAACCGAATTTATCCGAATTTGTACTTTTTCTGTAATTTATATTGCATTAAAAAAGGCTGAAGTTTTACTCAACTGTTTTGAAAGTTGTTTGAATTGTTTTCTTGTTCAATACTATAGCGCGTAAAATATTTAAGGACCAGATCTAAGATACTGTTAAAGAAAATCAAACATGTGTCTATTGGAGAAACTTTTTTAGATTCTCTACACATAACTAAATTTTTTTTTCTTGAAGTCTAATCTAATAAAAAATTATTAATTATCTTGATTGTAGTTCCTCTAATAATTTAGAAATTATCTCAACTATAAATTTAAGAAAAGCGGTAAAATTTTAATAGCAAACATTTTACAATTTTTGAATTTTGTAAAAATTTAATCTTGTTTATAAATAGTTAATTAATTTTAACATTATTTAATAATAATAATATATGATTTTTATGTTTTTTTTTTTTTTTTTTTTTTTTTTTGCATGTGCGCAAAAAGCAGATATGATAGAAGTAACATATTTATCAGAGCAAGTCAAGTATTCTAGTTGCATATTATTTTCTCTGATAAATTTGGGCTTTCAGTATTTTGTAATATGCTGCACAATATTTTGTAAGATATTTCTAGAATATTAAAATGAATATCAGCAATTGAATGACTAATGAAATTCAATTCTCCCAATAAATGTGAACAACTACACGGTTTGATCTGAATCTATTATTCCGCGTGATTTACTAGAATAACACATTTAAATAATATGAAAAAAAATCTTAATATAGAGACGCATAATATACTGCATTTTCAATGAAATTTGAAATGTATTCTCGCGAATGATTTGGGTTAGAAAATTTAATAAATACATTGTTTATTCTATAAGGATTTCATTTATATTAAACTAAAATAATTTACATGTTTATTTAGAGATAATGTCGTAATGTAGTTACGAAATTCAGTTCAATTCTAGTTAATTTAAAATGAATTTTTAAAAGACAAGTAAAATTTATGAAATTATCAAATAAATAAAATTTATTGAATTGTTTAATCAAATAAAAATAACTGAGCCTTTGTAATTATTTTCAATTTTTATGTTGAATTTATTTCTTGCAATTATTTTTATGCAATTCGATAGTTCTGCATTTGGTATCGTAGGAAAATTTAAGAAAATTTCATAAAATTATACTTTTCTTAATGGTTGGAAGAAATATGTTCAGTATTCTAAAATTAATACACGTTATAGTCTTGAAAACGCAATTGTTTTATAAGTGTTTTTTTTTTTAATTGAATAATATGTGATATGATTAATTACATATTTTAACCGCAAGATATAAATTGAAGAAAATAAGTAAAATTTTTGTAGGAAAAATTTTATTTTTTTCTAAATTCTGTTTATAATTAATTAATTAATTTTAAAATTATTTTATTAATAATAATGTTTTTTCATGGTTGGAAAATTGAAGAAATTTTCATGAAATTATACTTTTTTAGTGGATAGAAGAAATAAGTTCAGTATTTAAAAATTAATCGACGTTATATTCTCGAAAATACAATTGTTTTACAAGTGTTTTAATTTTTTTAAATTTTGAGATTTAACAATATAATTATATGAATAATTAATTTTTTAACAGCAACAATTTTAACCGCCAGGTATAAATTAAAGAAAATGGGTAAAATTTTAGTTGGAAAAGTTTTATTTTATTTTATTTATTATTTTTTTTTTTGCGAATAATTAAATTCTGGTTATAATTAATTATTTAATTTTAACATTATTGTAATAATAATAATGATTTTTCTTAACTTTTTTACATGTACGCAAAAAGCAGATATTATAATAATCATATATTTATAACAGTAAGTCAAGTATTCTAGTTGCAAATTAGTTTATGTGATAAATTTGAGTCTATTGTATTTTGTAATATGCTGCATAACATTTTGGAAGCCATTTCCAGAATAATACAATAAATATAATCAATTGAACGACAAATGAAATTTAATTCTTCCAACAAATGTGAACGGCTAGATGGATTCATATAAATCTATTATTTCGCGTGATTTATTAGAATAACACGTTTAAATAATACGAAAAAAAATCTAAATATACAGTCGCATAATATGCTGCATTTTCAATCAAATTTGAAATTCAATCTCACGAATACTTTGTTTTAGAAAATTTAATAGAGTATTGTTTGTTATATAAGGATTTCATTTATTTTAAACTAAAATAATTTACATGCTTATTTATAGATAATGTTGTTACGAAATTCATTTCAGTTCTAATTATTTTAAAATGACTTTTTTTAAAGACAAATCAAATTTTTGAAATTTTCAAATAAATAAAATCTAATGGATTATTTAATCAAATAAATGAAATCCAATGAATTAGTTAATCAAATAAACAAAATCAAATGAATTATTTAATAAATTAAAAATAACTGAACCTTTGTAATTAATTATTTAAATTTTCGAGTTCATTTTATTTCCTGCAATTATTTTTGTGCTATTCGATATCTCTGAATTTGGCATGGTTGGAAAATTAAGAAGTTTTTATAATATTATTTTTTTTAATAGAGATCAGTATTTTAAAATTAATAAATGTTATTTTCTCGGAAATCCAATTATTTTACAAGTGTTTGAAATTGTTTGAAATTTTGAAATTGAATAATATAGTAATATGATTATTTACATACTGTAACCGCAAATAATGTATGATTTATACTTTAAAATATTTCAGTTGTAGGTTTCGGATGCATTTTTAGAATTATTCAAACTTTGAATTATCACAAATATTTTTTTAAATATTGTTTTGTAAATTATTACTATTTTGCTTTTTATAAATGTTATAAACAAAAATAGAGATATATGAACATAATCTTTATAACAATTTTTTGATATTTTTAGAACTGAATTCACTAGTTACGTTACATAATATTTGTTCAGCTAATTTTTAGTCTTCAAAATTCGCTAATATGCTGAATACAGTTTTGAATTAAATTTATAGAGTATTGTCTTACATCCAGAAAAAAAGTTTTGTTGAATCAACAAAAATTTGGTTGACCCAACAAAACTTTTTGTTTAAGTATAGGTCAATGGAAATTTTGTTTGAATCAACAAATTTTTTTTTTGCAATTCCAAAAAAAAAATTTGTACTGTCAGCAAAAAATGTTTTGTTAATTCAAGTAAAAGGGTACAATTTTACTTGAATTTTTCTAAAACAACCAAAAGGTACTCAACAAAACATGTTTTGTAGTTTTGATCAATTCCTTTTTCTGGGTGTATATTAGGGTGGATCGAAAAATCGAAATGTGGATAATCGAATCGGCGCGGGGTACAAAAGTTGTCTTTTGTGTATATTAGTTTACATCAGTTTTTTTATTGAAATGTATTCATATCTTCCGGTGCCCCAAGCGCCCCAAAAATAGTTAAAAATGAAATTTTTATGAAAATTTATATATTTTATTATTTTTATTATTTTTAAAAATAACTTTTGGCGCGGGGTGCAAATGTTATCTTTTATGCATATTATTTTACATGTTTTTTTAAATGGAAATCCATCCATTCATATTTTCTGGTGCCCCAAGCTCCCCAAAAATAGTTAAAAACTGAAAGTTTTAGAAAATTTATATATATATATATTTAAATTCTTTATTTATTTCTTTAATTACTTTTAGCGCGGAGTGCGAAAGTTGTCTTTTAAGCCTACTAGCACACATGCAAAACATTTTTAACTTCAATAAATGTCTTCCGGGTGTCCCAAGACACTTAAATACTTGTCAAAAATCGATTTTTATGCAAATCTTGAACTTAAAATTATAAGTAAAAATAAGAGTTAAATAATCTTTTGTATAGCGTAATTATTAGATCCAGGGGATGACAAATCGTTTATCGTTTATATTAAATGTATAATTTTTAATACTATACTGTTATATACGAAGTTTTGAACAGAGCAGTTGCTTCAATTTGCGAGTGCTGTTTTACAAGATATTGGAATTGTACACAATAAAGAGACTTCGAATTTAGTAGATCGCAACAAAATTCTTCGATAGTGTACAAAAGCTCGATATTTAGTTGCAGAGACGAGCAATTTAGCTGTGTCTCTGTCTATTTTAACCGTATTATTTTCCGATGGTAAAAAGACAATACAAAAATGCTAGTGATGAAGAGCACAATGTGCTACACAAAGATCACAAAGGAGGAACATTATTCTCTTGTAAAGGAACTTGACTCACTGCATATTGGACACGTTACATTTGTAAGAGAGGAAGCTAACTGTCTTTACGACATTTACTACATTCTTTAGATGTGCAACAACTCGAACTAAAGACTTTTTGTGGGTCAATTGGTACAGCAATCAAAACCTGCGAGGAGCTACCTGTAGCTTCCTTTTCACCAATAAGTATGGATAATATGCTAGATAACATGGGTAGAATAGTTCTCAGCAATGATCAGCAATATTTATATGATATTTTCGTAGAAATATCACTTGGTGAAAGTGGCTCTGACCGGGCATTTAAAAAACCTGCTCCAGTTGTTTACTCAAGATGGCTAATGACTGCCGGTAGAAAGTTAAGGTTGTAGGTGGCCACAGAAAATCCATCTGAGAATCTCATTATTCTTTGAAAATATCTTATGAATGTATGGACCTATATGGCTCCATATCAAAACAAAGCCCTCCATAATAGAAGGACAGCGGTATATTTGGAAACTTATCACATTTTACCCCAATCTAAGAAAGTTTGTAGACGCTGTTGTTCAACTATATAGCTTCTTTTGTCATCCTGATTTTTTTTATTATCTATGCTCTGAGATAACACAGAGCCTATCAGGTATTTAATAATACGAAAACTATTTTGTGCTAGAAATGAAAATAGAGGATTACCAGAAGTAAGAATTTTTCAAGTACCAAAAATACACTTCAAAGCAAAGTATTATTGTGTACTTATTGACTGGCAATGAGTTGGACATTTCGAACCACCTCTTTCGATGAATGTGCCTTACGAAGAAATTGAGGCCATGGTAAATGTAGGAAAACGGAGGAATGGTCAAAATATCAATGCCATACACCAGATGATAAAAGATGCATTCACCTAGTGCCTGAGGCATCAGAAAGTGTACCTGCACAAGAAAAGAGACTCAGTTTCACATTGAATGTAATAAAATCAAGACGCCATATCAAACAATTTAATCCCAAAAAGTATTACAAACTTTAGAAATATGTAAATCTCCAAATTAAAGGAAGTAAACAATTTGCCACGTAAGGTCAATTTTTATAATTTTTATGATTTAGTGCTTTGATTTTTAAATTTATACTTCATGTATTATTATAAAATTATTATTATTTATAAGTTTATCTTTATTAATTAAACACTTTGCCAAATTTGTAAGATATTTTCTTAAAAATTTCAATATTTAACTATACTTGGGGCACCGGCAGATATGAATGGATTTCGATAAAAAAATATATATATATACATATGTAAACTACAGAATTATGTAATACACCCAATACACAGCTTTCTCACACGACGCCAAATAGAATTTTTTTTTAAATTATAAATTTTCATAAAACCTTCAATTTTTAACTATTTTTGGGACGCTTGGGGCACCTGAAGATATGAATGGATTTAGATTTAAAAAAACATGCAAATATAAATAAAAGACAACTTTCACACCCCGCGCCAAAAGTAATTTAAAACAAATTAAAAAAAAAATAAGTTTTCATAAAAATTTCAATTTTTAACTATTTTGGGGGCGCTTGGGGCACCGGAAGATATGAATGGATTTCAATAAAAAAAAACGTATAAACTAATATACATAAAAGGCAACTTTTGCACCCCGCGCCAAAAGTAATTTCGAAAAAAAAAAATTTCGTATACTTTTCGATCCACCCTAGTGTATATATCGAAAATTGAATGTTGAATACAGCTTTATTATACCAACAGATGTGTTTAGCTGACACGAGTTTGAAAGAAATAAATAAATTGTGTGTGATGTATCACATTGACGTAGCGCGTCGCCTACAGCATGAATGCAATAATTTGATGTTTAATATAAATATTTATTATAGAGTCAGGCTACAGTGCATTTTTAATGAAATTTTCAATGTAATTTCATGCATACTCTGTGTAATTAATTTTAACTAAACGCACTTTTGTCCTGTAAAAATTTCATTTATCATAATAAAAAATAATTATCTGCTTGTTAAACGGAATATCGTTAAGAAGTTTAGTTCAGTTATAATTAATAACAATTATAACTGAACTAAATTTCTTCTAACTAAATTTTTTAAGGAAAATTAAAATATTTGAAATAAGCTAACGAATGTGATTCAATGATGTATTTGTTGAAATCAAAATATTTTTTAAAAACATTTTCATCATGTGAAATAATTTTGCTTTTAAAAAATGCGTTATTTTTGTTCAGAACTTTCAAAACATTCACGATAATATGTATATATTTCAGACTTACGAGTTTTAAGATATTTGAAAATTACTGATTCATTTTACTCTAATATCCATATGTTATTTCATAATATATATATATATATATATAAAGAATTGTAATTTTATATACTTTTAAGACATTTGGTAATTACCCTAGTTATCTATACGATCAATGGCTGTTTGAGATTTGAAAAAGATATTTTATTAACAGGGTGGGGGGGGGGGATAACAATAATTCAAATCTTAAAATTTTAGCAACTTTCTGAATGATTTTAGGAAAAAATGGCAAAACAACTGAAGTATTAGAGTTGGAATTAAAATTATTTTTAGAATGGACGGGTTTCATTAATTTCTTATAAATAGAATCCATAATATTGGAGGAATAACCACTATCAACAGCAATAGCTTTGAGATAATTAAGTTCAGCACTAAGTAACTTAGGATCGGAACAAATATTAGAAGCCCGAAAAACAAAAGTATTGAAAGCAGCAAATTTTTGGTTAGGAGGATGATAAGAATACCTATGAGGTGGGAGACTGACAGCAAAAGGTTTGCGAAAGACTGTGGTGTGTCTTCACTACGAATAACAAGGACATCCAGAAAAGAAAGACAATTGTTGGTCTCAATTTCAAAAGTAATTTGAATGTAAGAATCAATGGAATTCATAACAGATAGTAACTTATAGCTCATAACAGACTTTATAACTCATAACCGGCTTTAATTTGTTTGATGTTTAATACATATGTTTTACGAGCAGGGAAGACCGAGCTATGCTCGGTCAAAATTAGCTTTGAGTTCAAATATCCTGACGCATGACCAAAATGACCCACTAATCGAATTTTCTCAAACATGTGACTTATCCCAACAGTCTTCTCGTGCCCAAAAAGCATAGATTGCAAAATTTAGTCTAAATAGTCTGAGCCGTTTTTAAGATAAAATAGCTTGACCCATAATGACCCATGACCAAAATGACCCACTAATCGAATTTTCTCGAAAATGAGACCTAGCCCAACAGTCTTCTCGTGCTCAAAAACCATAGGAGGAAAAAAATTTAGTCTAAATAGTCTGAGACGTTTTTAAGTTAAAACAGCTTGACCCATAATGACCCACTAATCGAATTTTCTTGAACACATGATCTAACCCAACATTCTTCTCGTGCCCAAAAACCATAGGATGCAAAATTTAGTGTAAATAATCTAAGCCTTTTTTAGATAAAATTAGCTTGACCCACAGTGACCCAAAAATGACCCACTAATCGAATTTTCTCGGACATGGGACCTATTCCAATGATTTTGTCGTGCCCGAAACTCGTAGGACACAAAATTTAATCAAAATCGTTAGAGCCGTTTTTAGATAAAATTAATTTGACCCGCGTTGACCCAAAAATGACCCACTAATCGAAATTTCTCGAACATGTGACCCAGCCCAATAGTCTTCTCGGGCTCGAAAATGGTCAGATTCAAAATTTAGTCAAAATCATTTGAACCGTTTTTTAGATACAATTAGCAAGACCATGACCCAAAATGACCCAAAATGACCTACTAAACGAATTTTTTCGAACACGTGACCTAGCCCAATGGTTTTCTGGTGCCCCAAAACGGTAGGAAACAAAATTTCGTCAAAATCGTTCGAGCCGTTTTTTAGATGAAATTTGAATATATATATATATATATATATATATATATATATAACTACACACAAGATTTGCTCGTATTAGAATATATGATAACGAGCAGGGAGGACCGAGCTATGCTCGGTCAAAATTAAATTAGAGTTCAAATATCATGACCCATGACCAAAATGACCCACTAAGTGAATTTTCTCGAACATGTGACCTAGCCCAACAGTCTCCTCGTGCCCGAAAACCATTGGATGCAAAATTTAGTGTAAATTGAGCCGCTTTTTAAATCTTGACCCACAATGACCCAGAAATGACCCACTAATCGTATTTTTGCGGACATGTGACCTAGCCCAATGATTTTATCATGCTCGAAACTCGTAGGACACAAAATTTAATCAAAATCGTTAGAGCCGTTTTTTAGATAAAATTAATTTGCCCCACGTTGACCCAAAAATGACCCACTCATCGAAAGTTCTCGAACATGTGACCCAGCCCAATAGTCTTCTCGTACCCGAAAATGGTCGGATACAAAATTTCGTCAAAATCGTTCGAACCGTTTTTTAGATACAATTAGCTAGACCATGACCCAAAATGACCCAAAATGACCCACTAATCGAATGTTCTCGAACATGTGACCTAGCTCAATGGTTTTATGGTGCCCCAAAACGATAGGATACGAAATTTCTTCAAAATCGTTAGAGCCGTTTTTAAGATAAAATTTGCATATATATATATATATAACCACACACAAGATTTGCTCGTATTAGAATATATGATTTGCTTTCTAGAAATGCAGCAGTATAAAATTTTCAATAATTTTTATTCTTTTTTTTTTTTTTTTTTTTTTTTTTTTTGTAATTTAATACTATAAAATTATTTATTATTTATGGTATTTATATTAAATTTTGAATACATAATTTTTTTTTAATGAAAATTTGCACATAATTACTCCTTTGTCGCTTTCCTCTTTAGTTGAGTAGTGAAATGAGAGTAGCGCAACTAATAAAGTTATGGAAATTTCAAGATATTTGCAGAAGTAAATATATTAGGCAAGTCATACGAGCATTATTTGCTGAAATAAGTTTAAACAAGTTAAATTTTATAATATGCTGAATTATATTAAGGAACTCGTTTCTAGAATATAGTTATAAATATCGATACTCGAATGATAAATAAAGTTTTATTATTCCGACAAACGTTAATAGATGAAACGAGTTTCATATCACAAATCTATTAATCGGCGTGTTATGTATTATTGAAATAGTGCATATTCTAAAATAGGAACAACTATACATAATTTGATGTTTAATATATATGTTTAGAAATTTGATTTTCGGAGATTCAACAATTTAGAATTTTCAATAATTTTAATTGATTTTTTTGAGTAATTTGGTATTATAAAATATTTTATTTTTTGTGGCATTTACATTAATTATTAGAAATTAAGAATTTTTGATAGTAACATTGTACAAGTAATCGCTGCTTTACTGCTGTTCCCTTAAATTTTATGAGTTTAATTAATGAAACACAAGTAGTGAATCTAATTGAGATGTGACTCCTTCAAGATATTTGCAGAAGTAAGTGTATTAGTCATATTAATGTACATTATTTGCTACAAAAAGTTTAAAAATTCGACATTTTACAGTATCTGAACTATACGAAGAACCTGACTTCTAGATTACTGTTATAGGTACCGAAAATCAAATGATGAATACAGTTTTATCATTACAACAATCGTTAACGTACATATTAAACATCAAATTATGTAAAGGTGACATGACTTCTTCAAGATATTTGGAGAAATAAATGTATTATTCATGTTATATGCGCATTATATCTTCCAAAAATTTTAAACATTCGGCATTTTATAGTATGCTGAATTATTCGAAGAACTCCTTTCTTTAATATTGTTATAAGTATCGAAAATCGAATGATGAATACAGTTTTATCATTACAATAATCGTTAACATACATATTAAATATCAAATTATGTAAAGACGATTCTTCAAGATATTTGGAGAAATAAATTCATGTTATATGCGCATTTTTTCTTCCAAAAAGTTTAAACATTGGGTATTTTACAGTATGCTGAATTATACGAAAAAACTCATTTCTAGAATAATGTTATAAATATCGTAAACCGAATGATGAATACAGTTTTATAATTACAACAAACGTTAACGGCTTAAACTCGTTTGATAGAAATCTATTAATCGGTGTGTTGTGTCATATTGAAATTCAATGGATTCTCGTTAAGGTGACTCCGCTTAAGACGTATCTCCGGTTAATGAGGACAATTTCGTTTTTCTCATCATTTCCTATTTGCAATTAATGTTAAGGACATTGTTGAAAACGTACTAGTCATCAGATAATGAGGACATAATTTTCACTAGATAACCGAGCAGAATGGAAACTGCTTTTGTAACATTATTTTTTGAAAAGCAACTTTGATATATCTTTGGTTATTGAGAAATATACACATTTTCAGTGAGAGTAATGAAGATAAGTAAAACTTTCTACCAACAAAAATGTGAGATATTCAAAAATTTATAATGGCTTTCCGACGATACCGCTAATTAAAGTGTTATATAACAGATCAACTTTTGGAGTGTGTCGTAAAACTGGGAAATGATGTAATAAAAAAATATTTGTTCAAGAAAGCACCTTGTTCAAGATGCAAAAAAAAGTGAGGGATTAATTTAATTGCAGTTAAATTATGTAAGTACGGCAATTTCTTTGCATAAGCTGTTTCTCCTCAGTAATTTATTCTTTTGGATTAACAAACCGTCACTAAATTGCCTATTAAGTAAAATTTCTATATTAAAGAAAAGGTTGTTTACTTTAGCATTAAGATGGTAACATACTGAATTTATGTGAAAAACAGGGAAATGTCCCCAAACGAAAGAAAAAGTCAATCACGAAAACGACTTTTTTGAATTTTTTTCAAAGGGTTAAAAACAATATTTTTTCGAATTGATTGCGGTGTGTTAGCGTAAATGTACGAAATTTAAGAATATGTCTTCCCTTTTTCAGTATCATGAACGGTTTGGCCGATGCACGTTAAGGAAAACGGCTAAATTAAACAGCATTTGCTTCTTTCCTTCTACACGCTCGGAAAAGCAGGAACTGAGCATGCAATAACGCATGCTCAGTCTTTTTGCAAAAATAAATCGCTTTTTGATGAGTTTTATTATCTCGGATAAGTATTTTAAAAAAATCTGTGCCTCAGGTGCAACAAATACCTGCCTTGGACTATTATCATACAAATTTTCAGACTTCTACGTGGGGTAGATTTCACTAGTTATCGCCATCAGACAGACATACAGACAAACAGATATTAATGTGTTGTTTTTAATTTTATTAAATGTCTGATTTTAAATGTCTTTTTAATTTTATAAAGCTGAATATATTTAGCATACACGCCAACATTTCGGTTTCTTCTGGAATCTGGTTCAATTTAAATATGTTTTAAAACAGAAATTGTATTTTAAAAAATCTAATAAATACCGCATAGAAACGTGGCACCTTTATTTTCTAGCTTAGTAACTAATGGAATACTTTTTATTTTAGTTTTTGTTCTATAGTGTACAATCAGTATAAAAGAATATACATCTCATAAAATTTAACCGTCAAATTGTCACACAGAGAAACGAAAACAGCCATTCACTTGGAAATTATACTTTCTTTCAATTTATGTTTTTAAAAAGTCTTATAAGGCCGTCTTCATAGAGAAATTGTAGCAAACTCTAAACTTTTCAATACGAGCACCCAATTTTGATGTTATATTTGGATTTTTTCAAAATAATTTAGACTGGGATATTAAACAGAAAGGCATTCGATCAGAAATTTTGAGAATTATGAAGTTTAAACTTTGGAACTCGTAATGTTAAAATTATTTTTACTGTTGAAAAACAGGTTAAAATGCATTTAATTTTTCAAGCATAACTCAAAAATTACTTGTTGGATTGTGCTGTAATTTTGGATTCTTATATTTGATTTCTTTAGAAGTAGATTTTAAAAAAATTATAATTATAGTTTTTTTTTTTTTTTTTTTTTTTTTTTTTTTAATTACTATATTTTCAAAATTAGTTTTGGAGAAAATTGCCAACTGTAACTTATGAATTTTTCAACAATGATACGTTTCTAGAAGCTTCCGCTATGCGAATCTAAAATTACAGATCATTCTGAGAAGTACTTGCATCAAGAATCACAATATCCACGAAATAATTTTTTCTTCGGGGTTCGATTTTTTAAAAATAATTAAAACGGTTCTCCAAAAAAAAAAAAAAAAAAAAACCGCAAAACATTCACGGATTATTTTTTCGAAGTGAAAACGTAATATTCGCAAGTATGGGTATAGAGCATCACGTGCTTTACCATTTAACCATCTGGACGACATCCGGTCTGGCATTTTTCACTTATATACGTTGGCAAGGCTGCAACTTCGCAGCGCAAGATGGAATGTCCTACATGAGCACACTATTCAGTGGCGTACATGAGACGAATAAATTCCCAGCATCGGACAGATAATATATGTAAATTTTCAAATTAAATTTTCAGCAGGACTGAAACTAAGCCATAAATTTTTAAATGACACTACAAAGGATGTGAATTACCTTAATTTATTTTTTGGAATATTCTATTGCAAAATAATTTATTCTTCGTGGCACATACATTATTGTTTACGTACATAAAGAATGTTTTGGAAATAACATTTTCGAAATAATCTCTGTTTGTTACTTTTTCCGTTATATGAGTAAATATAATTAAAGAAACATGGGTCTAATGGAGACATAATAATGCCTAAATATTCTGCTATATAATGTTTTGTGCATAGTTTGCTAAAGTAAGTTTAAGCCTAAGGCATTTTATAATATGCTGGACATATTAGGAATTCCATTCCTATATTATTATTTTAAGTATAGGAAATTGAATTATATATGTAAGTTTTACTATTTCTACAAATGTCAACAACTGAAACAAGTTCAACGTAAATTTGTAATTCAGAATGACCTCTCACACTGAAATATCAGGTCATCTTATACATGAACACTTTTAAATAATTGGACGTTTAATATAAATATTTAATATAGATTCGCGTATTAGTGAACTTTGAGTAAAATTTTTAATGCATGTTTATGAACATTTTGGATTAATGAATTTGACAGCACTCACTTTGTTATGCAAATATTTTCTTTATTGTAATTAAAAGTAATTTATATTTTATACTGCTACGAAATTCAGATGAGTTTCTATTATATTTAAATAGTTTTTAAAGAAAATGTTAGACACGTAAAAGAACTTAAAAACAATCTAGTCGCACATTAAAAATAGTCAAATTTTGATTTTTTTTAAAAATTATTTCATTAATTTTTCGCATGTAGACTGTTTTTGTAGATAACATTTGTGTAATGTTTGTTAAAAAATTTTACTACGAAGATGAAAAGATTTTCATAAGTACGATTTCCGGAGTTTTAGATAATGAAAAATTAACAATAATCTAAAATTCAAATATCTTACAAATTCTTTGATTATGTATTTCAGAAGTACATCACTGATTTTAATCAAATTTTAAAATCAATTAAAATCGTATTTAATCGTATTTAAAAATTATTTTATAATTTATAATTATGAAATATTTTGTTCTTTGTGTCATTTACTACCATTTACAGTATTATATCATTAGTAGTTATATTTTGTTTGTCCCTTTTTGTACACAGCGGATATATTAAAAGTAACAATACAAATAAAACAAAGTAATAGTACAAATAATCATTTCTTTATTGTTAAATTAAAATTATATATTATGTGTCATTTCTTAAATATATGGTTGAGAAATTTCTAGGCATTCCCATTATCAGCAAGTAATTTTTAAAGAAAGCGTGAAATATATGAAATAAACTAATAGATGAACAACATACCTACACTGTAGAAAAATTATGTTTGTCAAAAGATTTTACTACATAGATGAAAAGATTTTCATAACTACATTTCGGGAGTTTGAGATAATTATAAATTAACAATAATCTAAAATTCAAATATCTTACAAATTCTTTGATTATATATTTCAGAAGTACATCAATTTTAATCGTATTTAAAAATGATTTTATAGTTTATAATTATGAAATATTTTGTTCTTTGTGTCATTTACTTCCATTTACAGTATTATATCATTAGTAGTTATATTTTGTTTGTCCCTTTTTGTACACAGCGAATATAGTAAAAGTAACAATACAAATAAAACAAAGTAATAGTACAAATGCAGTGCAACTTCCATTTAACGAAGCCTCATCGTTACACTCAAATACTTCGTTATGAAGAAAATTCGTTAAATAGAATTCAACTTAAATTTATGAAACTTGTATAAACATTACCCACATATAATAAAAAGTACATAAAATGGTAATATTTGAAAAAAAAAATATTTTAATTTGGCAGTCAATTTTTATGCAATATAGATATGAGAATAATTTAATTAGAATAATGTAAAGAAAAAAAACGAACAGGACAAACACAAGTAAACAAAAACCAAAGCGTACCTTTCCTTTTTAGGTGCGTTCGTAATTATATAAATACGTAGCACCTATTGTCGTCGCTTGGTCCGTCCGTCTGTCCGTCCGTCTGTCTGTCTGTCTGTCCGTCCGCATATAACAACGCAAAAACTAATCAACCGAATGGTTTGCAATTTAAAATATATTATCTTTGCAGAATTTTGTCGAGACATTTCAAATTTTATTAAAATCGAATCAAAACTTTAGGAAATATTAATAAAAATATTTATTAAGAAATTTGAATTTTTTTTTTTAAAATCGGTGCTTTTTTGTTACAGGAGCTTCCGAAGTTTAATCGTCAAGCGACCGAGATACTTATATCGTCTGCAGATTAATTTCTGTAATAAAATAATTCATTTCACAGAATTAAAAATCATCAAGATCTGAATATTTATGTAACTAGCTATAGTACGAACGCACCTCATTTGTCACGTTTGACGTACAATTTCCAACTTGTTTCATTAAAATGTTATTAAATGTGCGTGTTTTGATTAAATGATTCAAATGTGCTCATTTTCATACAGTCTGCTGAACTAAATTCATACATCCGCATCCATTACAACAGCAACCCCTCCGTTTGAATACGCGCACGAAAGTGGAATAAACTTCGTTACATAGAATACGTTTTTCGCAATATGGAGATTAATATACATGGTAATGATGTTCAAAATCAAGGTTCTGCAGAAAATTTCGTTAAGTAGAAAACTTCGTTAAATAGGGACTTCGATAGAGGGAAGTTCCACTGTAATCAGTTCTTTATTGTTAAATTAAAATTATATATAATGTGTCATTTCTTAATTATATGGTTGAGAAATTTCTAGGCATTCCCATTATCAGCAAGTAATTTTTAAAGAAAACGTGAAATATATGAAATAAACTAATAGATGAACGACATACTTACACTGTAGAAAAATTGCAGTAAAGTGTCTGGTCATTCCACCGTTTTACCAGAAAACGGTTACGTAACCGTAATTTAACAGCATCCTTATGAGCAATATCTTACAAATTCTTTGATTATATATTTCAGAAGTACATCAATTTTAATCGTATTTAAAAATGAGTTTATAATTTATAATTATGAAATATTTTGTTCTTTGTGTCTTTTACTTCCATTTACAGTATTATATCATTAGTAGTTATATTTTGTTTGTCCCTTTTTGTACACAGCGGATATATTAAAAGTAACAATACAAATAAAACAAAGTAATAGTACAACTAATCATTTCTTTATTGTTAAATTAAAATTATATATTATGTGTCATTTCTTAAATATATGGTTGAGAAATTTCTAGGCATTCCCATTATCAGCAAGTAATTTTTTAAGAAAACGTGAAATATATGAAATAAACTAATAGATGAACGACATACCTACACTGTAGAAAAATTGCAGCAAAGTATCTGGTCATTCGACCGTTTTTACAGAAAACTGTTACATAACCGTAATTTAACAGTATCCTTATGAGCAATATTATGGTCAGAATAGCATTAAATTACGGTTATGAAACCGTTTTCTTTGCTGTAAATTTTTTACAGTGATTGAAATAAATATGTAATATTTTGATTGGATTTAATTTTTTATTAATTTATTTTCGGCATATAGAATATTCCTGCATTTAAAACTGGTGTTGTTTTTTGTTGTGTTTGACAAAAAGGTTTTCATGCGTAAGTACTGTTCTTTTAAGATAGTTAAAAATAATGATTATATTTTCTCTCTAAAATCCAATTATCTTACTAATTCTTTCGTTATGTATTTCATAAATACAGCAATTTTTATTTATTTATTTTTCTATTTTTTTCTAATTTTGTATTATATACCGTTAAAAATTTACAACAAACTGTCCAGTCATTCAACCGTTTATGTGGAAAACGGTTACACGATCGTAATTTAACTCTATTCTGACCATAATATGGTCAATAATATGGCCAGAATAGAGTTAAATTATAGTTATGTAATCACTTTCTATAATAACGGTCAAATGACTGGACAGTTTGCTGCAAATGTTTAACGGTGTAAAGTATTCTGACCTGTGTGTCATTTATATTGCATTTTACTTACCCATCATACATTGTAGGGTGTCTTGTAATCGCTTAGAAACTCGAAATTTTTTTTTGACGGATTTACACGTTTCAGACACTGGAGATTCCGAAAAACATATTTTTAGAAATTTTTTTTTGCCGTCTGTGTGTCTGTATGTCTGTGTGTCTGTAAACGCTCTATCTCCCGAAAACATTGAGATAGAGACTTGCAATTTGGTATGTACTTAGTATGTAATAATGGGAAGAAGCCTATTTAATTTCAATAACCTCGATTAACGGGAACTATTTTGTTCGGACTCTCGAAATATTCGTTCTGATATAAGGTATATAAAAATTTTCGAAATTGTTTATTTTAAGAAATGAATATAAAAGACAATAAAAAAACAAATTTTGCATAAAGCATGAAGTCGATCGGATAATTAGTTGCCGAGATCTTTGGAATCATATTTACCACACTCTTCGATTTTATATGACCCTGTATTTCATCCAAATTTCACTTCAGAGATATATTTTAATTGGAAATTTGACGCTTCATCAGATGAAATAAACCGCTAGTTAATAGGATTATTATTTTTGGAGTTATAAGGATGTTTCTTTCAAGCAATTCTGTAATCGAGCCTTTAAAGTTTATGACGCCATCAAGCCACGATTTTATTTGAATTGCAATGCATTTTATAAGTAGTTTACATATTTTTATTTTAATATTTTACATTATGCATATCCATGATGGGTAAGCCCCAACGACTAGTTTAGTACGTATCGAAAATATTAAAATATAACACAGTACAATCGATCCCCACTTTGTTGCAAAAAATTACTAAAAAATTGGCACAATACACTATAAGTAAATAAAACAACCCTTGTCACTTTGGTGTTTTTTCCTCTTTAATTCAACAAATTTCTATTGTGAAATATGAGTGAAGAACCTAATGGAGATATTGCAATTTCCAGGTATTTGTCGAAGCAAACACACTAGTCAAGTTGCATATTATTTGCTCAGAAATTTAAACGTTCGACATTTTATAATATACTGAATTATATAAAATAATTCATATGTAGAATATTATTAATATTCTACATATCATTACATCAATTTCGTCATTTTACATCATTATTTCAATTTCGTTAATATAAATAACGAAAATTGTATGATACATGCAGTTTTATTATTCCAACAAAGGTGAACTATTAAAACGAGTTTGATACAAATCTATACATATACGTGATCTTTCACACTAGAATATCAAGTCAACTAAAACATGAAAATTTAAATCGTTTGATGTTTGTATAACTGTTTAATACAGAGTCGAGCATTAGTAAATTTTCAATCAAGTTTACATTCCAAAGAAAATTTGACTGCGCGAACAAGTAACTAACGCCGTGTAACTCTTTATTAAAAACTTACTTATATTATGTAACTTATGTAACTTATGTAACTTATATAAAAAAAAAAAAACTATTGCACATAAAAATATTAAAACTGATAGTTTTATAAAGATGTATGATAACCACGCTGAAGCAGCAAGTTTTTAAATCGAATAATTATTTTGGGCAATATTTAATGCATATATCGGTCAAAATATATCCATTAAAAACGTTTTAGAGCATAAAAAACTACGCACAGCAATCTAACCATCTTTCGCAGGCACATAGACAATATTGTGGTTTATTGTGCTGTGCTATAAAGTCCAATCATTTTTTTAATTTGTCAAATTTTTTAAGGATTTTTTTCCGAATAATTTATTCAAAATTTCATTTTCTGAAGGAAGACTAATTTATTTTTCGAAAAAGTAACTTTTTTACTTGCACCTTGCCAAACTTTAGAAAAGTGCAAATAATAATATTTCCAAAAATCTTTCAACTGAAAATTTTTATTTACACGTGAATATTGAAAAATAAAGAAAACTTTAAGTTAATTAAATTAATATGAGAAAAAAAGGCATTACATAGGGAAAATTACGTCATATTTAATACGATAACTTTAAAACGTCACGTTTAATTAATATTTCCAAACACCTTTCAGTTGAAAAATATAGTTACACGTAAATATTAAAAAATAAAGAAAACTTTAAATTAATTAAATTAATATGAGAGAAAAGCATTACATAGAGAAAATTGCGTTATATTTAATACGATTTTCTTATAACGTTTAAAAAGAAAATTTGTCTACTAGACGTTATTATAAAAGTCAGGCAGCGACATTTTTACTTAACCATTTTATACGATCTGATTTTCAAATATGTCATAGATCTTACTTAATCAATTAAGAAATAAAACGCCAGCTGTCTCAACAGTGTGTGATGCGGCTGGGAACCGAAAACTTCCCCCAGTCAAAAGGAATGTGAATGGCAACTAAAATTTCACCAATGTCGTGTTAATATAATTCTATCTTACGTAATCGGTTAATATTTTTAAAAAAGAGCAAATTAGTTAGTTTTCAAAACCTCTGGAAACTCGACACGGGAATTGCGAGCGTAAATATTGTTTATAAATTCATTTTTTTTTTCAGTCAAAATAAAATTATATGTTTTTCAGTTAAGAAATTCTGGTGAATTCTAATTTTTATTAAGTAAGTTTTTGAGAAAAAATTAAGTGAAATAAACTTATAGAAGAAAAACTTATACATATTCAAATAAAATAGTTAATATTTTGGATATATATATATATATATAATTATAATTAATTCATATTCGTTATAAAAAATACTTTTGTGCTGAAAAAAAATTGTATTATTTTCGTTAAGAATCTTCAGAACGTTCAAGATAAAGTTTTCATCATTAAGATTTCAGAGTTTTAGAATGGTTATAGTTTAACGAATCATTTCTCTCTAAAATCCAATTATCATACGTATTATACGTATACGTACTTTTATTATATATTTCATAAATATAGTAATTTTTAATACTTTTAAATTATTATGTAATTTATTATTTTAAAATATTTTGATTTGTGTTTCATTTACATTATACTTTTAGTACAAAATGAATATTTTGCACATAATACGTTTTAAATAACTACTATAACCTAATTGACATATTACAATTTCAAGATATTACTCGAAGCAAATACACTATCCAAATTGTATATTATTTGCTCTATTAAACATGAAACTTCGGCATTTTATAATAAGCTGGATTATATTTAGAAACTTATTTCTAGAATATTGTTACAAATAATGAAATTAGAACGGTATATTCAGTTTTATTATTCTGACAAAGGTGAACAATTTAAACGAATTTGATATAAATATAAAATTTAGCTTGACCTATCATATTGAAATATGGCGTTATCTAGAATAATACTTTTAAATAGATATTTATATAAATATTTAATATACAGTTACTCATCGGTAAATTTTGAGTCAGTTTAACAAAGCATTTTTATTAATAATGTGCGCCAGGATATTTAGCTGCACTCACTGTTTAATTTACGATGATTCCATTTATTTTCAACAAAATAAAATTATATGTTAAGAGGAAAGGTCGTTGTGGATTTCAGTTTAATTCTACCTATCATAAACTTTTTTTCTGCAGTCTACTGCTGTTTAGAAAATTATCAAAAGTAGTTAAACATTTAAAATTATTTGAGTTTCTTATTATATTAATTTTCTGCATCTTCTCTTTTCTTGAATTTCCATATATCAAGTTGATGCAAAAGCTCTGTCGTATTTTAATACGTAATTGTAATACTTTTAATACAGGTAAAGTTTAAAAACCTCTTTCATTTTGCAGTGCATTTTTGCTACTTTTATACTTTTTTTTCATGGCTCTTTTAAGGGGTTATACACAAATACTCATATACAGGGAGTGAAGTTTCTAGCAACTGGGAATCCCCTCGAAACAATCTACTGTTTCAGTATCAGTTCTAAGCCATCATGTATGATAAAATTATCAGGTATTAACATTTTACCGGTGTTAAAATTAGGTATTAAAGTACGACAGATCTTTTGCATCAACTTAATAGCTAATCATTTGTCAATATATAGTTAATTTTTAGGATACATATTTATGATATCTAATCAAAAATATTAGTAAAAATACAGTCTGCTTTTTAATTCTAAATTGATATATTGAAAATTGAAGTAATACTTTTTAATTTGGAAAGTATTTTTTTCTTAAAACATATCTTTAAAATTACAGTTCTAACTGCATCTTTAGGTAGCTTTCAATACAAAAAGTAAAAAGCTACCTATTGCAGCCGTTCGTAGAAAAGCAATTACGGAAAATTTCGGTATATTTTCACCGATCACGACCCCAGACTCCAAAAACACTCTCCGTTCAAATGTTGATTTATATACTATATATATATATATATATATATATATATATATATATATATATATGATATTTATGTATCATACGATAGCACTCATATTTCTAAACAAGACTTCTAAAACTATTTGGATGAAAATAAGTGTGTGTATTAAGCTCACCAATATCTCGACCGATTTCGTTGGCCAACTTGGTCCGCCATCTTGTTACAAATTGGCGGCCACTAAAATATTTAAAGTTAAAAATTATATACAAAAAATTAGAAATTCTAATCTATTTTCTATTTAAGTGTTAGGCCTTGATACAAGGATTCCGGAGCATTTTTTGTTTTGCCTCTTTCTTAAAAAATGGCTGAGATATAGCAATTGGAAATTCTAAGGTGGCTGACATTTTGAAACAATACAGCAGATTATAAAAAGTCAGGGATTAATTTATGAGATTTAGTTACCGTAATTTCTCGCAAATTATTATCTTTCATTATTGTAATCATTTTCCCAATCATACGCATAAAATTAAATTCATTTCCGTTAGCGTCAAATCCTCGCCAAGCTTGGCGATACTTGGCGAAATATCACCAAATTTGGCGACTAAACTAAGCTTCCTTAAATGAAGCCAACTTGGCTATAGGCCACTAATTTGGCGAATTTCTTATGCAAATTCAGTATTAACAAATCTTCTGTAATCGGGTTCTTTGAATTTTAGCTTGCTGCTTTCAAGTAACATT
Source organism: Maratus michaelseni (assembly GCA_963931845.1). Taxonomy (NCBI): domain Eukaryota; kingdom Metazoa; phylum Arthropoda; class Arachnida; order Araneae; family Salticidae; genus Maratus; species Maratus michaelseni. Next base: position 281,209,905 of record OZ007594.1, on the reverse strand, counting down.
AGCTAAAATTTTAAAACAAAGACATAGGAAAGTTACATTTTCCTCCCGCTATAGGCCGCACTTTTTAATCTTAAATTTTTCTTCGCGGTTCTATAAAAAACCAGTTAAGTCTCCTGAACTCTTTTGTTCTACCAAAAATTTAGTTAACAGATTCTATATAATAGGGTACATTTATTTCACTGTATTTGCAACTGTTCTTTTCCTACAGTACTACAAAGAAGAACGAAAATTCCGGTATAGATTATGAAACACTTTAAAATACTATCAGAATATTATTAATAAATTCCAATATTATTAAGAATTCACCGCAAAGATTTTCCTCCATAGGCAATTAAGTAATGGAATTCTTTTGTGTGCCCCTGTAAACAAACTATAAATGCTACACACATCATTTTCATTAGCGAAGATTCTGTAGTGAACCTCATAACTTGTAAAAATTGCATGTACATCAGAGTACATTTACGTGAGTTAGAACACGAACAGACGGCCAGAGAGACAGAAAAAACGAATTCATAAACACTTTTCAACTATGTAAGTGATAGAAATGGAAAATCTAAATCATCCGACATCATTTTCCTAGAAAAGATATATTTTTTCTAATACTTATTAATTTTTAAATTGAATTTTAAAACAAAATCTTTCTTTTCTCTTAAATATTTTGTACAATACAAAACTTTTGGAAACTAGTGTCAGTTAACTAATCTCACAACTTCTCCATGGGGGAAATCATTAAACTATATAAATGACTTTCTTAAGGATGAAGGGCATTTTTAATACCTTTTTTCTTCCCCCCTTTCTATTCCTTTTTTTTATATCCATTTACAGTTCCTTTAAGAAATACAATCGATTTGTGTATATTAAATAGGAGCATCATCAGCATTTGAGATTAGAAAATACGTGAAGGGTGTTGGAAAATTTTATAGATAAAACAATGTTAATTTCCTTTAATAGGTAGTTAGTAATAGGTAATTAGTTTACTTTATTAGTATAATTAGTCTCCTATTAGGCTTCACATCTGAATAGAAATAATTGATGATTAATAAAATTATCAATTTAAAAGTTTATTTGGAAATTCAATTCATGTTTAGGAATTATCAGCACTAATCTGACTAAAAAGTAAAATAAACACCTTTCATACTCGGTATTTAATTGGTTAATAATCAGGTATCATTTAATTAGGGATATTAATTGTATTTTTTTTAAGTTTCAATTGGGTTTTTTTTTTTGCAATTGTATCACTCGAGTTACTTTGTAATAATAAATGAATAGTTTATAAATTATAAATAATTCAATAAATCCGATGTAATATAACTTGAACTTTTAATGAATACTATAGAAAATTGAAAACTTAAATCTTCCAAAGTCTTTCATGTATTTTATGTATTACTTCTTAGAGAAAATATTTTTTTTTTCCAATACATATTAAACAATTTTCTTATATTTTCCAACAAAAATCGTTATTTTATTTTAATATCTTTTAGAGTATAAAACTTTTGCAAATCGAGTTTCAGTTAAGTAGTTTTGAAGATTTTCCACAGGGAATATTAAACTATATAAATGCCTTTTTTTAAATTGAAAAGAATTTAATACCTTTATTTTTAACATTTAATTTCTTTTTCAAAGAAATAAAATGATTTATGTATATCAGAGATTGCCATCATCTGCATTTTGAGACTAAAAATGAGGGACGTCGGAAAACTTTATACATGAAATGATGTAATTTCAAAGCCTTCTTAAGATTTGATCTCTGTATAGCAATAATTGATGATGAGTGAATCAACCCTTTTTAAAGTTATTTTAGAAAGTTGTGTTCAGGATTTAAATCTGATATGTAAATCTGACTTAAGAATAAAATGTATACTTTTAAAATTGAGTATTTATTTCGTGAGACATCACGTGTCATTTAACTGTCGATGTTTAAAGTATCATGTTTTTTTTTCTTTCTTTCTTTTTTTAGCACGGGTTTTTTACATTTCCGTTTGATTACTGAAATTGTTTTGTAATATTTAAAAATATATATATATTTGCTGTAGGTAATTCAGTAAATCTATTGCAATATAATTTCGACTTTCCAGAGAATATTATAGAAAATCAAAATTCTCATCCGAAATCTGATCTTTCGAAATCGTTTATGTTATGTAGAACTGCTTAGAGGAAGTATTTTTCTCTAATAATTTTTTAATTATTTTGTTTTATTATAATTTAGAAACGAAAATCTTTCTTTTACTTATAAGTATCTTTCGCACTACAAAACTTTTGAAAACTGAGTTTCTGTTAAGTAGTTCCGCAGATTCTCCACGAGTAAAATCATCAAATTAATAAGTTTTGGGCAAGGTTTCGGTTTCAAGGCATAAACTTCGAAACATCTTTAACCGAGGTGCCTGTGGTCATTCCACACATCCCCGGAGTACATGACAGTGAACAGGGAACAGTTTATGTTTTCAATGGGGTTCCTTGTTTGAGAAAACAACCCCCTGTAGATGAGTAAATGTCTAGCATATCATAGGGAGCCAGTGGAAAAAAGTTTATTTAATTTAATGTATGAAGAAAAAATTGTAAAAAGATCGCATAAAAATACGATATGCGACAGATATCTTTTTTTTCTCGTTCTTTTAGACCTTTTTTATATAAAAATACTGGTATCAGTTGCATTTTGAGTCTAAAGAAGAATGAGGTACGTCGAAATATGTTATAGGTAGTACGATATCAGTTAAATGCTTTTCTGATATTTTGTCTCTGAATAGAAATATTTCATATTCAGTGAACTTGACCATTTTAAATTTAATTTAGAAAATTGAGATTTATGGTAGCTCTGTGATTTGACTTAAGAGTAAAATGTATACTTCTTATTTTGTTGTCCATCGTGTATCATTTAATTGAGAATTTCTATCGTACGTTTTTCCTTAATTTTTTAAGCGCGCCTTCATTCATTTACAATTTTATTATTAGAATTTCTTTGTAATATTACAATTTTAGTTGGTAGACTAATTCATAATTTCCAAAATATGCTGTAACATAATTTGAACTTTCTAGTGTATACTACATAAAATTGAAATTCTAAATCATCCAGCATCCTTTGAAAAGATTTATTTTGTGTACTGCTCTTTAGAAAAAGTTTATTTTTTCTAATGCCTGTTAAACATTTTTCATTATATTTTCAAACAAAAATGTTTCTTTTACTTACATATCTTGCACAGTATAAAACTTTTTAAACTGAGTTTTACTTAAGTAGTTTCGCAGTTTCTCCACGGGGAAAAGCATTAAACTATATAAACACCTTTTCCTAAAGTTTAAACGCATTTAATATTTTATTTTATTTCTTTTTCAAAGAAATGAAATAAATTAAATTTCTCTGCGTAAAACTGGTATCATCAGCATTTTGAGACTGGGAAAAGAATGAGGGGCATCGGAAAACTTTATAGATAAAGCGATATCCGTTAAATGCTCCTCTGAGATTTCATCAAATAATCTCTGAATAGAATTATTTGATGATAAGTAAAAGTTAACCAATTTAAAGTTAATTTAGAAAACCGGGTTAAGGATTTACAATATCTCTGTCATCGGACTTAAATGTAAAATATAGGGGAGACCGGGGCAAGATGAATATGTTAACAATTTTTGTTGTTTATTAATTTATTTTGAAGTAATAGTAAAATTAATTTTACATGAACTGATAGCATATACCTTTGTAGTATTAAATACATTATCATTTAATTTTTCAAATAAAAAAAATAAAGGATAATTTTATTTTTCCATAACATTAACAAATCGTCATCTTGCCCCAGTATTGGGGCAAGATGACTTTGACCTTGGGACAAGATGACAACACTGAAAAAGATTGAACATATTTTATCTTTTGAATATGTTACATGGTTTAACAAATGATAACTGTGTTTTTACATCTTACAAAGTATCAAACTAAGCATAATGCATTGATTGTAACGTAATTTTGAAGTGTTTAGTTGTGCAGCTAACAATATTCACAAATAAAAATGCCATTTTCATAATTGGAACATTCCTCATGCCACCACTCTTGGCATTTACAGCACTGGATCCATTCTTCTGTTGGTGGGTCACAATGCCAGAAGTTGGCCTTAAACGCTTTTGAATTTTTTGGGAGGAGGGGGACCAGCGGGGGAGGTGGGAGGTCTTGACCCCGTCGAACGGCACTCTCCTCGTACCGATCGGACGCTTGGAAGTGGAGATACGGACCCCGATAGGGTTTTTCTTTCGGGAGGCTACGGGGGCTTAGGGGATGGCAAAAATGTCTTCCTCTGGTCGTCCCCTTTCGAACGACACCTCCCACGATCCCATGCGCCCCTTAGCCCCAGAGGAGATAGAAGCGCAAGGTCGTGCGAACAAACACACAGACAAACAAGCGTTTACAGGATTTAAATAGAATGGACAACATAGTTAGTTTAATAAATTCCGAAACACAGGGCCAGATGACGAGCTCGTCATCTTGCCCCGGACTGACTGTTTAAAAATATTCGTTTTCATTGCCATGAAGGAAGGCGATTAATTGACATTTATTCATGTTAATAAGTAGTATTTAAACTAAGTTACTCATAAATATTAAAGAGAAACGATATATCTTACCTGTATCTGTAGCAGAGCTTATTTACACATGCATAAAAGTTATAACGTGGCAGCGGAAAACAATCAAAGCTTCACAACTGACCCAAAAATGGCGATTTCAGCGTCTCTATAGTATTGTTTAACGAACGGCCGATAGGAGAGCCAGTAGTGTCCGGATGATGCTGCCACCTAGCGGAGAACGGAAAAATTAAGACATTCGTCATCTTGCCCTACTCTTCATCTTGTCCCGGTCTCCCCTACACTCTTTATTTGTTTAAAAATCGTGCATCATTTAACTGAGAATTTTGATCATATTCTTTTTTCTATAATTTTTGAGCGCGGTTCTTTATTTGTAATATAATCATAGAAATTTCTTTGTATTATTAACCCATTTTTAGAGAATTGTTCTTTATTTTTTTTTATTGAAACTGTTTGACTGCTATTACTTTCTTGAAAAACGGTAACATTCGCCTTATTTAGTTTCAGATTAAATAAGGCAAATATTATCATTTCAAAAAATTAGTAGCAGTTAAGCAATCTCAATTTTAAAAAACGCTCAACTGGCAACACCACTGAACTTTATAATAGAATAGAGCGCTAACTTCCTGTTATTTTACACTGATTCCAGCGATCCGCCCATGAAAACAATGCCATGCAATTTCGGAAGAAAAAATAGGGCAAAACACATATTTCCTCCTGAAGGATAGTATGCAGTAGATATATTTAAATTCAATTTTCTTATTAAAATATGACGAAAGTACTAAAAAATTATAATTTTTTTATACAAACAAAGCAAAATACATATTTTATTTAATTTCGTCATATCTCTGTTAATAAAAGAAATATGTTTATTTGCGTGTGTTTGTGTGTCTGCGATGGCTAGGAAAATCTACCGTGCATAGAAGTCTGAAAATTTGTATCTGGACAACCCAAGGCAGGGTCTGATGTATCTGAGACTTAGATTTTTAATTTTTAACACTTTCCAAAGTAGTTGAAAAGTGTTTATGAATTCGGTTTCTTTGTCTGCCTGTCCGTCTGTCTGTGTCGCATAAATATGTACATATTGTCATGCAATTGATATTTATTGAGGTTTACTATGGCATGCTCGGTATTGAAAATGAACTGTATAGTAGGGTGTATCGCAAAATCGAAATACGGATAATCAAATCGGCGCGGGGTGCAAAAGTTGTCTTTTATGTATAATAGCTTACATCTGTTTTTTTTTATTGAAATCCATTCATATCTTTCGGTGCCCCAAGCGCCCCAAAAATAGTTAGAAAATGAGATTTTTATGAAAATTTATATATTTTATTATTTTTATTATTTTTTTTAATTACTTTTGGCGCGGGGTGCAAAAGTTGTCTTTTATGCATATTAGTTTAGATGTTTTTTTTAATTGACATCCATTCATATCTTTCGGTGCCCCAAGCGCCCCAAAAATAGTTATATATATAATATACCAATATAATTTTTTTTGTTTTTTTATTCTTTATTTTTTTTTTAATTTCTTTTAGCGCGGAGGGCGAAATTTGTCTTTTAAGCATTTCTAGCACACATGCAAAACATTTTTAACTTAGATAAATGTCTTCCGGATGTCCCAAGACAGTTAAATATTTGCCGAAAATCGATTTTTGTGCGAATTTTGTGCTTAAAATTATAAGTAAAAATAAGAGTTAAATAATCATTTGTATAGCGTAATTATTAGATCCAGGGAGGGACAAATCGTTTATCGTTTATATTAAATGTATAAAATTATTTTTTTATATTATATTGTTATACACGAAATTATAAATAGAGCAGCTGCTTCAATTTGCCAGTGCTGCTTTACAAGATATTGGAATTGTACACAAAAAAGCGACTTCTAATTTAGTAGATAGCAACAAAATTCCTCGATAGCGTACAAAGTTTCGAAATAAATTTAGTTCCAGAGACGGCCTGGAGTATCATTTATGTTCCTTTTGACCACTTGGCAGACGTATCGATGCTCTTGAGGTGTGATAATCCTGCCATGGTCTCCAGAATGCCTTCTCCTAAAACTTAAACATCCAAAGGTCTTTTTACACCCCAAGATTACACTATTCGAGAAGTCTCTTATTTTGGTAACTTAAGCAAGACTTTTCCCTTCCTTGAGGAATCCAACTGCTCAACTATGATCATAAGCAATCAAATGATATCTTACAGACACTTAACAGTCAATACCTGTCCTCGAAAAAGGAAACTTACAGCTCTATCTTCAGAAACCCTCAGTGTGACGTCCCCCTCAAATATTACTACTTGAATTGTACAATTTCAAAGAAGGAAACCACGTGGATGCACTGACTTTAATACAGACAAGAGACCTTGCCATAGAGCGTTCTCTACCGTTATTGCATATATCAGGTTGATGCAAAAGTTCTGTCGTTCTCTACCATTATACTCTGTGATTGCGAGGTTTAATGAAAAGCAGTTTTGCACAATTTCGTTGATAAAATCTACATAATTCAATAAATCTATTGCAATATAATTTAACTTTCCAGTGAATGCTATAGAAAATTTAAAATTTAAATCATCCGACGTCTTTTGATATATTTTATTTTATGTACAAAAAAGTAGATATTTTCTAATTCTTTAAAAAAAAATTTATTATATTTTCAAACAGTTCAGTAGATTCGCAGCTTTTCCACGGGGAAAAGAATTAAACTACAATATAAATGCCTTTTGTAAGGTTGGAGGGCATTTAATATGTTTTCCCTATTTATTTTACAAAGAAGTAAAATAGATTTCCGTATATAAAATACTCGCATCATCAGTATTTTGAGACTAAGGGATGTTGGAAAATTTTATAGATGAAGCGATATCAGTTAAATACTCATCTAAGATTTCGCCTTTCAATAGAAATATCTGAGGATAAGGAAAACTAAGTAAGTAATTTAATATAAAAAGTCATGTGAAAATTTACTGTAAAAATTTACCATGATTAAAATGTACACTTTTAACGTACTGCATTTACTTCGTTAAACAGAGATAATCATTTAAATGATTATTTGGATCATATATTTTTTTTCTTTAAATTTTTAAAATGGTTCTCTTGAAATTTGAATTTAATCACTTGAATTTATTTGCTTTGTTAAAAGTTAGTTCACAACGAATATAACAGTGCATCATTTACAATTAAATATCAACTTTTGAAAATTGAAATTAAAAATCACCCGACGTCATGTCATTCGATATTCATTTTTATATATATAGAACTTCTTTACTTCTGAGAGAAACTATATTTTTCTAATGCCTATTAAAAAAAGTTATTAATATTTTTATCAAAATATATATATATATGGCACAGTATAAAAACATTGAAAGCTCAGTTTCAATTAAGTAGTTTCACAGCTTCACTGTGGGGAAAAAATAAATTATATAAACACTTTTTTCAAACACTAATTTTTAAATTTATTAAAATTCAAAGGCATATAATATCTTCTTTCTTTTTCATTCGTCAAAAGAGTAAAATATATTTCTGTTCATAAAATATTGGTATCATCAGCGGGGAAACCAGGGGAAGAATAAAAGGCGTCGGCAAGTTTTATAGATAAAACTATTTGAATTAAATGCTCCTGTGTGATATGTTATCAGTGGATATAAATATTTGATAATAAGTAAAACTTAAGCAATTTAATGTTAATTTGAAAACTCAAGTGAAGGATGCTACCACTATATTCTCTGTAAAAAGTAAAGTGGAATCATTCACCATATTTCTGTAGAAAATTCCAGTCTTTTATGACTTCATCAATTACTAAAAGGCGTTAAATATAAACCATAGAAACAGTAAAAAAAATTTATACATAAACTGTCTACATGTTTCGGCTTTATTGAAGCTTTTTTTCATAACAAATGAGAATTTTACACAGTTGGACGATTTCGAAACTTTAGAAATTTCTCATTTGTCTTGAAGAAGACTTATGTGAAGCCGAAACATGTAGACATTTTATGTATAAAACTTTTTTACTGCTTAAATGTTTTTTATTTAACACCTTTTGGCAATTTATGAAGTATATTATCTTTGTGCATTCGGATGTGTTATGTCTCTAATTCCGTTTAAATATAGGAAAATATCTAGACCGTAAACAATTTTATGGAGTAATACAATATTAGTTCAATTTTTCTTTAACTACTTATCGAATATTTTGATTGGATTTGTATGAACAATAAAGAAAAATAAAAACTCTCAGCTTCAGTTGTACAAAAATTTGCAGGAATTGAAAAAAAAAATGATTTAAACACGGAATGTATTTTTATGACATTTATTTAACAACAAAGAACGCTAAAAATTTTCATTCTCAGTTTTATAATAAAGTTTCAAATATTAAAATAACATGATTTTAATTTGTGATAATATTCCATAAACATTATGCGACATTTAACTGATAAATGATAACGTCTTTCTATTTTGAATTTTTTTAGTGAAATATCTAAACATCTACACATCAATTACTGGAGTTGCTTCATTAGATTAGATATTTCTTAGGTCATAAACGATATTTTCTAGTGCCAGTAGACTTTCTTTTAGATAAATGAAAACATAATTTATTCTTTTTTTATGTATTTTTATAAGCGTGAATTTACTATTATAAAAAGAGTAGAATAATAATAAATAAAAAATCGCTGTGGATTTATAGAAGTAGCCTATCACACGAAAAAGGAGTTTTCCCCTAAGTGGTATTTTAAATACAAATATTAAAAATCTTAAAACTATTATTCTTTATGAAAGATATTGGAATTTGACTGTACGTAATACATCCAGAAAGTGGGAAGAAAAGTTCATGATCCAATTTGCTACTTATCTAAATTATAGGGGCCAGACTTTAATTTTTGGCTTAAAAAGTAGAAACAATATAGTGGTATGTCCCATAGTTAAGGAAAATAGGAAAACAGAGAGAAACGTTCACTACACTGTAATGTTTTCTTAGTATTACGTTTTGAATTTATTTCAAGAAATTTATTTTTATAATTAATGTAATAAATTAAGTAATATCTGTATTTGATTGTTCAGATGATGGTAATCTAAATCTAAATATATTAGTAATTTTTACTAGTTTCGATAAAAAGTGATAAATCCGGCTGTTTTAAAGATTAATCTGGCTGTATGTCGAAAAAAATTTGTTTTTGAGATACATTTTATTGTCTAGATTGACTATGTTTGCTGCGTTGCCAGTTAGGAAATTATGGAAAAAGAAGGAAAAGATACTTTTCGCTATTGATGGTTCGTGGATATACAGGGAGATTATAAAAAAAACTATCCCGATACATGAGCCCCTAGTTATCATATCGGTTCACAGAAACTGAATGAAATATTGGTTTAAAGTATTTTGAGGTATGCGCTCAAGAATCATATGCAAAACAACAGTTACGGTTAAAGTGACAAAATTTCGAAAATTTCAAATGGCAACACCTACTTTTTTTATTGGAATGTGATCTTCACAGGGAAAAACCATGAAAAGCGTTGGAATAGTACCTGTAGCACGAAAATCGCCGGCGCTAGACAGAATAAGACGAAAAGTGAAAGCAACCAATAAGGCAGAAAAGCAACAGAAAGCAAAACATTTTATTGTGTTTCACAAATTTTCCACGTGACCTCCTTCACACACAATGACAGGTTGCATGCGGCAGATGATTGACTGTACTGAAGCATGTACCATGACAAGAGGAATCTGTTGAACCTGACGTCTGATGGCATCTTTCAAATCAGATACAGTGTGTGGATTAAATGCATACACTTTGGATTTCATGTATCGCCATAGCCAGAATTTCATTGGAGTGAGATCGGGGACCATGGCGGCTACAGAAACGTGAAATTGCGGGAGATAAATCTGTCACATAACTGTTGTGTTAAGAAACGTTTGACAGAAGACCCCACATATGAGGGAGTTAACTTGGGAATTACCTAATTAGTCAACATTCCTAGATAGTGAGCACTCGTTACTGTACGCGTTTGTAGACCTGCAGCAGTAACCTCTTCAAAAATGTAAGGGCCGAGGATGAATATGCTTGTTATACCACACCACAGAGTCACCTGTTTTTAGTGTAACGGAAGTACAACCACGTCATGGGGATTATTGTCTGCCCGATGCACGCAGTTCTTCGAATTACTGTTACCAGTCAACGAGAAATGGCCCTCGTTCGTCCACAGAATGTGTTAAGGCAAGATGTCATCTTTGTCATACTGGATGAAGAATTAATTTGTAAAAACTAGCCTTTGTTGCTTATCACCGCTTGCAACATCTGGACATGCTGGAATCGATACCGAAACATGTGGAGAACAGAGTGCAGAATTTTGCGGACCGCAGATTTCGGCAACTGCAGAACCCGTGAATCACCGCGTGCGCTTGCAAGGGAAATGTCGTCTATCGTCTCATGAACTTCTGCAACAGCCTCGACAGAAAAAAAATGGTTCCTCCAGGCCGAGATCGATCGCATGCATATCTAATTTCTTCAAATTTTGAACCAAAACCCTTACAGGTTTTACAGTACATGGGCCTTGGCGTAGCCAATGGTTTCTTCGGCAGACACGCAATGCCTTTGCGGCATTTTGTCCGTTCAGGTAATAAATATTTACACTTTCTTCACGTTCTTTCCCTATAAGTGACCTGATGTCCAGCGTGCTAGAAAGCAAGATAAGCGGCACGCATTTCACAGTGCCTATATTTTTTGTTTAGTGCTTCGATGTCAGTCATGTCAGTGTCTTAAGCCGAACCAGGAAATCTGCGCACCTTGGTCGCTTCTTCTTGTTTGAGGGAGATTCAGTAGTCTGGGATCAGAGTTGAAAGCATAGTGTTAAATGTGACGTCATTGGAAAAAAAAGTCGTCCTCTGGTGAGCGCCACAGTTGTTTTCCCTGTCCTTCTAGCGACAGCGATTTCCGTGCTACAGGTACCGTTCCAATGCTTTGTATGGTTTTTCACTAGGACGTTCACATTTCAATAAAACAAGTAGGTGTTGCTGTTTGAAATGCTTTTGTCACTGTAACCATAACTGTTACAGTTCAACTGTTGTTTTTCATATAATTCTTGAGCGCACACCTCTTAATACTTTAGAGAAAAATTCCATTCAGTTTCTGTGAAAGGTATGATAGCTAGGGACTCATATATCGGAATAGTTTTTGTATAATACCCTGTAGTATAGGCTTTCCAATATATTTTTTCTCATTTAATGAATTTATTCATTTTTCATAGTTTGGCTACACAAATCAAAATCGCAGAAATTATATCTACTCGACTTACAAGTTACTAGATTTTTACTAAACATTTTCAAGTTTCAGATATAAATTTAAAGACTGCTTGCATGTAGCAAATGATACTGTGCAGAAATATCTGAGTTTTTTTTCGATAACTAATAACACACAAATATATAAATATATTTAACTGTTTTTTTTTTCACGTTAATAACCAATGAAAGAGTAGGAAAACAGGGTATATGTTACAACACTATATTAAATTTTCTTGTTTTGCCAAATAAATCCATTTAAATGTGTAACACGTAGGAAAACTGATGTTTAGTTCTATATAATACAAAATAAAACTTTTTTATTTATTTATTTATTTATTTATTGCATATTAAAGTGAAAAGATCTAGAAAATCTAAAGGTCCTTCCTTATAACTTAATTTGTTCTTTCGAAAGTATCGGTTCTTTGTTTTGATCGATTTTTAAAACTTGAAAAGTGTGTTTACTTTTGTGTATTTGTCTTGCTTCTGACAACATTTCTAACTGATTTTTACTATGATTGATTTTTAAAAGAAAAGCTTTCTTAAAATCTATTGAAAACCTACTGTGGAAATAAAAGGTTCTATAGATTTTCCCCCTTTTTATACTATTCGATAGCTTTTATAATAATGGGATAGAAATTGTAAAAATCCGTTAATTATTATAAAACTAGCTGGATGATTATTCGATGTGCTCCAATTGTAATTAATCAAATCTTTCGATTTTGGAAAATTTAAAATTTCTATAGTATAAAGGTATTTGTAAAAAACTTTTTTTTTAATGTAATTGTAATTTTTTTTTTCCAATTATAGAAATTTTTAATTTAAGTAACTGTTTTTTTTATATGAAACCAGTCATGAAGAAATTCAATTTTTCAGAAATCTAATTTCAGAATATAGAGAATATTTGTAATATTTCTTTTGTGAAATTTCTGATAATATTCCGAAGATATATTTAAAATATTGACACAATTAAAATTGCGAACATTAAATTTTAAAAATTGCGTGATTTTGATTAGTTGTAATAAAATTTTTATTTTTGCGAAAAAAATTTAATACAAAATACGCGTTTTCAATTATGTTATTTTTACAGGTGAAAGCATTTCGTCCTTGTGTTCGTTAGCGAAGATGATAAGCTCTAATCTCAAAAGAAAGGAACGTTTCCGTCCATAAAGTAGCGATATTGAAAAGTAACAATCGTACATTTTCATTCACTTATTTAAAACACTTTAACATGATCACCCCCAAGAGTTCCCATGTTTTGGGATTGACACATGCACATTACATGATGATGTGAATTGTAGAATGATTGCCTCGAACACCCCCCCCACCCGCCCCACCCCAATAAAACTATTTTTTTAAATATTTTTGGAATTTAAAATATTTATTTACAAACAAACAAAACCTAATTTATTTATTAAAATAAATATTTATATGTATCTCGACACCTTTTAGGTGTTCTCTCTGTCTGTTTTATTTGTTTATTAAATGAATACGTAATTCATTAATACAGTTTTCGTATTTCTTTAGTTTTAACTTTAAATTTAAATTTACTACTTTAACTAGAGTTACTAGTTCTTTTTTTTTTAAGAGTATTTTTGATTTGCACTATGTGTATTTTTGATAAACTTTCTAACTTTTTGCAGTAACAGTTTTATGTAAAACATATATGTATGTATTGTTTCTTATTTGAACAAATTATACAATTTCTTTAATTTTATCTTTTCAGGTAAGTTCCGTTATGGACACTTTTGTATGCTTCATCAGATAAATTCGTAAGTATTTACGGACGACTTTTCAATCTGTGCAGTATGTAGAATAGTATTGCTAGGTTTTTCGACCTACCCGGGAAGTCCCGATTTTCAGGTATTATAAGACCCTTCCAGCGAAATCACTGCGCAGGACGCCGTAAGTCCCAATTTTTCATGATACACAAATTTTCTTAAATCTCTTTTAGCCCCATGCTATTCCTCAAAGTCCATCGTGTGGAACTTAATGCATTAGTAATAATTTTTTAACAGAACTTATCTTTAGTGGAAAATTTTAATGGCTCTGCTGAAAAGAATATTGTATAAATCTACCTACAAAGACAGAAACCTGTCTAAAAGTAAAAATATTTTTCCAGTTCTTGCACTGTTAAAAATTTGCAGCAAACTGCCCAGTCATTTGACCGTTTTTATAGAAAACGGTTACAGAACCGTAATTTAACCTTATTCTGATCATAAAATGGGCAATAATATGGTCAGAATAGATTTAAATTACAGTTATCTAACCATTTTCTATAAAAACGGTGAAATAACTGGACAGTTTGCTGCAAATTTATAACAGTGTGATGATTCTATTTTTACACATTTTAAATTATGTACATCAGTAATACTAGGGATAACGGAAAGTGTTTATAATGGAATTCTGTTCTAAACGTAAAAAATTCATAGTCTCTATCGGAAAGAATATCATTCAATTATAACTCCTCAATTGGAATTTTTTTCGGTGCATAGCAAAGCCTCTTTCACAGATTTTACTGTGTAAAATAATTATGCTAATTTAGTATAGTCAAATTACCATAGAAAGATTCCGTTTAATACAGGTTTCCGTGTTAGGAGGTATAATTTTATGGTATTTCTGTAATAGGAACTGTGAATGTTTAACGGATTCCGTTTTAGATAGTTTCCGTTTCCATAGGCTGAACACTATTTTTGTATTTCGATTTAGAAGCCCTGTCCCGCATTTTTCGTTCCCCTGTCCTGGTTTTGATGACAGTAGAATTGAGAACAGTAAGACATAATAAAGTTTTATGAGGGCTATTATAGAGAAACATACATTCCACTTTATCAAAGCAAGTATAAGACATTTTGAAATAAAATAGCCTATACATGTGAAGTGTTTAATTTAAAAATTTCTGTAATGTAAATATTTTCCCGTTAGTTTTAAAATGCAATTTTAATACATTTTTCCAATAATGGAAATTTTTAATTAAAATAAGTCTTACTTCATGAGTGGGAAACATTTCTGTAGTTTGTATGGTTATCATTAACTAATTTTTTTTCCTAAAAAAAACATCATAAATACGATAACGAAAAATACAATTGAAAAAATTTATAATTATAGGCTAGAATTCTTCTTTATTTCGATTATATAATAACTAATTACTAGGCGGGCGTATTTAAACAATATAATTATTCACAGCTTGTGCAGGTTATTATCGCAATGATATGTTATATTTAACCGTGTGTGCGCGACATTATAATTAATATAAATATGCAATAAAAAAATCTTAATTTTTTAATTAAACATGTTTCCTTTTAAAACTTATCAGTTTTTTCAATAAAAAAAAAAAGAAAATAAAGTTTACAAAAAAGTTCTTACTTTCGGAAATACTATTTTTAACACTTTCCAGCTGCATTGAAAAGCGTTTATGAATTCGGTTTGTCTGTCCGTCTGTCCGTGCTCTAACTTGCCTTAATATATACGGATTGTCATGCAATTGATATATGTTATTGAGTTTTGCTATGGCATGTAAGGTATGAAAATGAAGTTTGTGACACTTGTAGATTTTTTACAGGGACACTCAAAAGAATTCCTTTACATTACGCTCTATGGGGAAAAATCATTTGTGGCATATGTTAATGAAGTTACACACTTTCAAACATATTGAAATTGATATTGTTCACTGAGGTGCACTATAAGAGGCTTACTATAGAATATTGGTGTGCATAGCACTTACAGTTCCTTTTCAGAGATGCTCAAAACAATTCTGTTACATTACGGTCTATAGAGAAAAATCATTTGCGGTTTATTTTAATAATATTTCACTATTTGAAACATATTGAAATTGATATATATCACTAAGGCGCATTACAAGAGGATTACTACAGAATATTGTGTGTATAGCATTCATCGTTCATTTACAGGGGGTCAGATCTACATGTATAATAAAAAATAGTTTCGAATTAATAGAATAACTAAAGAAATTGATAAATACGATGGAAATTCATGCATGTCACTTGAAGATCTATACAATAGTACAGATTTGGAAACTTTAAAGAAGAAATGTATGGATTTTTTTTAAGAGTTTAATGTTACGGATATAAGCCTTGAACAGTTCAATAATCTTTTCCACATTGAAGAGATTTATATATATGTTGTTAAACTGGTTTATAAAGAGATTAAAGTAATGATTTTAATTTCGATACAATTAAAATGTTGCATTTTAGTTCAAATGTAGATGTTACTATTTTCAAGAGTATTTATAAAAATGGATTAATTGATGGGATAAACAGCTTCATAAAAGAGTTGTTTGTCCAAGGGAAAATTATGAAAGTGTCGATGTTGGGTAACTTCCGATGCATTAGAAAATTGCATTAGAATTTTTTTTAAAAATTAGGTATTTTTATAATGATAAACTATGGCGGGTGATTTAATGAAGGTGTAAAGAATGGTCTGGAAAAATTTTAAAGAGGCCAGTAATTTACTTTTGTACTAAAACGTATATATATATATATATATATATATATCAAAAATCGTCAAATCGGACAAAAATTGTACATTCGTATTAGGAACATACACCCACCCACACGATAATTTATATATATATATATAATGTACATTGTTATAAATTACTGATATTTAATTTATTACAATGCACATTTAAAGTGTACATTTTTCAATTGAATGTTACGTAATATTTGTTTGTATCTGTATGTCTTTTGCGTTATTGCGTTCTTAAAAAAATAATTTGATGTGAGATCCAATAAATTTAACGTGAAATTTGACATGCCGAAAATAGTTTTACTTATTGCAATTTTTGAAAATATGGAAGCAAACCTTAAAATTTATAGATATTTTTCAAATAGAAAGATATTTAAGTAAATCTGTAACATGACATTATAGTCTGAAAAGAAATTGTCGGGAGTAAATAGACATCAGGACGCTATTAAAACTTCGAAACGTTAAAGGTAATTTATGAGACGCTCGTAAAAACGTCTAAGGAAAATAAAAAGTCGTCTTATATTGTGCAGTTCTGTTTTATTCTCGTATAAGATCAATATAAAAAGAACATAAAATAGAAATTAGTAGCCCGTAAATTAAAAGAGAAAATGGAGCAAATAATTACAGATTCTGCTAAATAAATAGAAGAATCTTGCCAATTCATGTATATCTTAATCATTTCTTTAACAAATTCATTATTAAAAATTCTAAGAACATCTGATAAATTCTTTGCATTCCATGAAAACACATAAAATATTACATCTAAATGGATTAACTTTTAGATCTATATGAAATATATATATATATATAACAGAAATTAGTATCCCATAAATTAAAAGACTAAAATGGTGCAAATAATTACAGATTCTGTTAAATAAATGGAAGAATGATACCAATTCATGTATATCTTAATCATGTCTTTAATATGTTCATTTTTAAACATTCCAAGAACACGTGATAAATTTTGTGTTTTTGGTTAAAATGCACAAAATATTACATGTTAATCTCTTTCAAGAATCTTCGTTGTTGACAATTCTAAAAATTCTTGTTAAATTCGGTACTTTCACAGACAGTGCTAAAAATATTACATGAAAATGTATTATATGTTTACATGATAAATATATTCTTATTTTGCAGTATGTTAAATATTATTCCACTCATTATTAAGCAGTTAAAACACTTTAGTAAATAAAGTTTAAAACAAAGAAAAATGTTTGCCGTTGAAACTTCACTCAGTAAGCAAATATATAACTATACATTACATTCGACTTTAATTTTATATGCAGAATTTTCAGTTATTTGGTAGCTATCCCAATAATTAGTTCTATTATGATATACGAACAATTCACCCTCTCTCAGGATAAAATAATTACACAATAAAAATAAAAATAAAACAGTCTATTCCAGATATATCTCAATGATTTCATGATTTTTTTACAGTTGTATCTAAACACAGATTTAAATGCACGTAAAACATGAATATGCTTGAAACGGTAGGCATATGTATTGACTTAAGTCATTGCTTATTTAATATTAATGCTATTGTTATTTCAGATGTGCACATTTTCCTTAGAATATACATGCATTCAATTGGACTTGCATGCATACTGGACAATTTTTTTATATTGCTGTTGTCGATCGTGATAGTGTTTTAGAGGACCATTATTTCGTCTAATAATAAATTTTATATTACTTAAATTAACTGTTGTTAGTTTTGTGATTTGCGCTCCCTTTCTCATTTCGAAGCATATTAAAATTATTATTTTTAAAAGTATGCAAAAAAGTGTGAAAAAAATGCATGCGGCTGAAATACCACCTAATGAGCAAAAATGTAATTATTTTTTAAATGCTACTTTAATTTGATCCGTCATAATGTTCCAATTATTTTTCAGCGACCTCAATAGTTATTTCTATTACAGTATAAAATTTGTTTACCCTCTCTGGTACTGAAATAATCACACATTAGTATATTAAAAATAAACATAATAAAAATTAATAGCGATATATTTCGACGACTCTTTCTTCTATATTATACATTTATAATTAAATACATACCATTATAATTAAATACCAGTTAATGGATCTAAAATATGATTTTACGTTAGACATCAGTTTTAGGTAAATACCACATTTATTGCGTATATTATATTATTACTATAGTATTTATAATTTTTTCTTCATTTTGTACATATTTCTTCGAATATACACATATGTACATACATGTTTAATTGCATTTGTTTAAGTTGTTATCGATAGTGTTAATGCTGTTGCTATGCCGTATTTTCTCTAATTATATATTTTATATTATGGATTTAATCATTGCTCAATTTTTAGCGTATTAAAAAGTATATACTTATAAATATTTAGTTAAAACATTCTATGAAATAACCTGTAAATTTAAAAAAGTCTGCCGCTTAGATTGCCACCTAATAGGATAAAATCTAATGACTGTTTTCATTAATGTCATGCATTGAAAGGACTTAATCTATTAAAATTAATATATATACAGTTGTTTGTTTTATTCATTACTCATTTATTTACTTAAATAAATTCAATGAGTAATAAATAAGAATGTGACTTTAATTTGATTAATCACAATTTTCCATTTTGTTTGCAATAATCTCAATAATTATTTCTATTATAAGTACAATTTATCATTTATTTTGCAATCATCTCAATAATTATTTCTACTTTAAGTACAATTTATCATTTATTGCAGTGAAATAATCTCATATTAATTAATATAATGAAAATAAGCATAGTAAAAATTAACAGCGATATATTTCAATGATTATTTCTTCTACATTATACATTTATATCTAAATACAGATGTTAATGTACGTAAAATAGGATTCTACATTAAACTGCAAGTATAGGTATATACCAAACAAGTATAGGTATATACCAAACAGGTATAGGTATATGCCAAACTATTTGCTTATATTATATTATTACTAATGTTCTTTCCAGTTTATACATTTTTCTCTAAATAAACACCCATATACATACATGCATACTTGCATTTGTTTTTTATTATTGCTATCAATAGTGATAATATTGTTGTTATACAAGCTTTTGTCGAATAAAATATATGAATTTTATATCATGCATTCCAACATTACTCATTTTACAGCGTATTAAAAATTATTAGCCTTATAAATATGCAATTAAAACACTTTATCAAATAACATGCGAAAGCAAAAAAAATTCTGCGGCTGAAATACCACCTAATAAGCAAAAAAAAAAAAATATTTTTAATGAGACTTTAATTTGATCCACCGTAATTTTCCAATTATTTTGCAACCATTCCAATAATTATTTCTTTTATAATATAACAAAAGTTTATACTCTCTATTATTGAAATAATCATATATTAGTATGATGAAAATAAACGCATAATAAAAATTGATAGCGACATATTTTATTATTTTTTCAGTATTACACATTTGTATTTAAATACAGATTATAATGTATGTAAAATACGAATTTGCATTAAACTGCAGGCATAGGTATATACTAAACTAATTGCTTATATTATGCTATTATTGTTGTTATTTCCTGTTTGTATATTTTTCTTCGAATATAGACACATGTACATGCAAACATTCTTGCAGTTTTTTATGTTGTTATTTTATTGATAGGAATAATGCTGCTGTTATACAATCTTTTGTCTAATTAAATATTTTATATTATGGATTCAGTCCTTGCTCATTTTACAGCGTATTAAAAATTATTAGCCTTATAAATATGCAATTAAAACACTTTATCAAATAACATGCGAAAGCAAGAAAAAAAATCTGCTGCTGAAATACCACCTAATAAGCAAAAATGTAATTATTTTTTAAATGCGACTTTAATTTGATCCATCATAATTTTCCAATTATTTTGCAACCATCCCAATAATTATTTCTATTATAATATAAGAAGAGTTTATCCTCTCCTGTGCTAAAATTTCCTTTTCTTCTACGTTGATTGACTCTTCCTGAGCTATGAGGTGAACCAAAAGTATTAATAATGATAATAAAAACTTGAAATTGGCAGGCGGATATCCCCTCATTTTTAATTATGAAAGGTGTCATGGACCACTTAATGAAGAGCGGACCTTTCGTTTTTTATTTATATTAGATTTCCTCTGAGTTTGGCATTTTAATTAGGGAATCTTATTATATTCACAGGCTTCTTTGACACTCCCGAGAAATCTGGTTCTCTATCAATGTGTCAAGATTTTTCCACCTTTTGTTCTTTTTGGCTCATTTAGATGAAGTCTATTGAACAAAAATGTTTTTTCTTCTTCTTTTGGGATGTTGCACGCGGGATGGCGTTTGAAAAATGTTGAAGATTTATATCGAATATTTTTTTTAATTTACTGAGAGTTTTTTCGGATTTTATTTATGATTATTTATATCCTGGACGTTGTCTTTTGCAAAGTTCGGTATGCTATATATTCTTCAATCCCTTGCTTATGATATTTGCCATTGCTGAGTATGGTAATTTCGCAATTTATAATTTCTAAAAGAATTTTAATATTTTTTAGGAATTAAAAGGACTTTGGTTGTTAAAATTAATATGTGTACAGTTGTTTGTTTTTATTCATTACTAACTTAATTACTTAAATAAATTCAATTAATAAATAAGAAGGAGATGTTGACACTAACCAAATCTCTCTAAGATATAATGTGAACCTAACGCATTAATAATATAATACTAATACATTTTAATTAGCAGGCCTATATTTCCTAATTTTTAATTATAACAGGTGTCATGCACTACCAAAACTGAAAGTATAACATTTCGTCGAAACGTTGTATAATGGGAAGACTGTAGGAAGTTCCGAAATGGATTGACCATGTTTTTGGTTCGGTTAAAAGTCACTACAAATAGAGAAATAAAAGTTTCATTATCATTTTATTTAAACTAACTGTGAAATAAGCTGTGAAAATACCTGTGGAGGCACATCTAAAATTTGAAACTTGGCACTAAATTTACTTGTATATTAACTAAAACTAAATTGGCTAAATGTAACTTTTTTTTTTTTTTACGAAACATTGAACGTTACTTTAACAGATGGTATCACTTAATGAAGAACAGACCTTCTGTCTCTTATTTAGGTTTCCTTTGAGATTGGAATTTTAATTACAGAAATTTACTATAAATTACAAGCTTTTTTGACACTCCATGTTAATTTTAATTTATATCAATATGTCATAATGTGTCCACGTGTGTTTACATTTGGTTCATTTAAGTGAAGTCTACTGAACAAAAATATTTTTCTTTTGTAACATTGCAAGCGGGAATGCATTAAAAACAATCAGAAAAATGTTCAAAGTTTATATACGATATCTTTAATTTACTGAAATAAAAAAAGTTTTGTAGTTTAGGTATGACAACTTATATCCTGACATTCGTCTTTGGTGAAATTAGAAATTGTGTTAGGAATCCTCAAATTTCACATACCTTATGATATTTATTCATACATTTTACCAATTTCTCTCAGACAGTACTTATAAAAAAGCATGGTCAAAAATTTTCATTAAAAATGTCCTTCATTTAAAAAATTAAAAACAGTCTGTTTTTAATTTTTGGCTTTTCTAATGTTCAATATTATGATAGTAGTTCTTTAATTTCACACTTATTATGATATTTTTCTGTGCTAGCTTTATACGCATGATAATTTCAAAATGTTTAATAACTACAATACAATTTTTACAGGAATCCCACAATAAGGTGGATTATAAAACTTAAATTATACATATTTTATTTTATTGATCATTGAATTGCTTTCTAGAATTTAATTACATTTAAAAAAACTGAGGAAGTTGAAACTACTTAAGACAAAAATTTGAAACATTGTATCAATATATAAATAAGAAAATAAAAGTACAAAATTATCTTTTCTGAGGTAAATATTTTTTCTTTATATGGCATTTCATGTGATATTCTAAATATGGCAATGTTGCATCATTTGACATTCAAGATGCAAGCAAAATGTACAGCATAGATTTTACGATTTCTATTTCTTAGAAAAGAAATAAGAATTAGATTATGTGTCTATTGGAATGTTCTTTTTCAAAAATTAAGCACACGACAATATGGGGAATTTAACCGAGGTTATTAAAAAACGCATCCTTCATTGTGTTTCAAGTCTGATTATTATTATTTTTTTTTGCACATTAGTTCATGCACATAAGTGTTAATGTTTGCAGCCTTAAAGAAATCTGTGATAAACCAAATAATGTATTGCTAGATTTACTAGTACGATTGTAAACAGAAATTCCATAAATAGCAGGGTTTCTTTTTTTTTATTACAAAAAGTAAACATCCATGTTGTTTCGCTTACTTTGAGACTTGGGAACATGATTCTGTTAGGTGGTAGGTTTGGTACGCTACACTACGATAATCTTTAGCACGCGATTGTTAAAGAGAGATGATCTTCCCTTTTAAAGTAAATATGCAACGCATTTGAAACATACCTTAATCAATATTCAAAACTGAAATCAGTTGACTAGTAGCCAGCGAGGTAACCGTTAGTAAAACAGGTGGTTGGACGTAGTTTCGGAAAAGGCCGCTTAAATGACGTCTACGTCCAAGAGACTGGTTATGAAATATCCAATTTCCGATTTTCCAAGCCTCAAAATTTCAAACTAATTCAGATTAGATATTAGACGATATTTCTATCCATGTTTGTTAATGTGGATTAATATGATATTATCCAATATATCTAATTTTTGTTTTTAAATTCTTCGTGTCTAGACTTTTTGTCTGATGACAAAAACCTTCCTTAAACCATTTCTATATCCCAATTAATCATATGACAAAACAAGAAGTTGCTGTTTCTGCATTTTTAGAGTTTCTAGTAATCCATAACGTCTAGATAGACTAGTCACTAAAACATCCGAAATGCTAACATTTTTGTTTTCTCCTACCTTAAGAAATATCAAACATTTCTATAAAAATAAATGTTTAGTTTGTTACTCATTCTACAAAAATATAACCTCTCAATAAACGAAAAATTAAACATCTGTCGATATTGTTTGAAGACAAAACACTGATATACTCTGTGTTTTGATGATATCTGTTTCTTTTTTATCTTTCCATAAAAATTTTATGATTAGATTGGGGAGAATATGCAGTAGAGCAAGAAAAAGTTCTGTTGCTATTCCGCAGAATATTGAGGACATAAACTTCAAGACAACGTATCCGAGTTATAAAGTCCGCTGAGACATAAACCCCTACTGCTTGCTGTCAAACGGAACGGGCAGCATAAATTTTTTCCACTTCTCTGAAACTTATACAGGTATAGATTTTATGTTCCATAATATTATGAGATAAAGATTCTATATCATATAGACAAGAAATTCGTTCAATATTTTGGGAATAAGACTTCTTAAATCTGAATCTGAAATAAAATGGCTGAGTTAAAATTTTCTTTCGATAGATATTATTAAAGGACAAGAATTTGTGAAAATAAAATTGAAAATGTATACTTTTCGCTTTTTATTTCTATTTTTTCTATTATGCCAGTATCTACATATAAAAAAATTCGTATGTTTTATTATAAAGTTTAATTTTTATTTTCTGAATAACAGATTTTGTCATGTATTCTGCTGTATATTACATAAAAGAGATATTTTTTTCCTTGATACATTTAGAAACGTGTAGCTGGCTGAACTTAAATTTCAAATTTATTGACAAACACTTTAGTTGGTAAAAAATACAAGGTGCTATTACCGTACTGTCTACCCCCATTAACTAACGACGGCAGCTATAGACATGAACGTGGCGTCTAACTATTAAAATAGTTATCGTAGAGTAAGTCTATATAGTAAAAAAGCTAAGCACTACGCGATGAGACCCCTTACAGCGCCACATTGCAGCAAACAATAGAGTTAGTGTATTGCGAAAACGGTACGAGATACGAGAAAAAGTATCTGCTACAAAGTTTTAGAGTGGCCTTTATTTAGTATACATTTATATCTTACATGTAAAAATAACTTTATTAAAAACTCTGAAATGTAAGTTGTTCATGTCGTATCATCAGCTTAAATACGCCTCTAAATGCATGCAGAAATGTGTCATTATAAAGCAGACAGACATTTACAAATTAAATTAATACATGTTAGTAAGGTACTGTTTATTTTAATATGAAAATCAAGTTAAGAATATGATGGACACATTGAGCCTACCTAACTTCATTTTATTTTACAAATAAACTGTACCTTGCTTAGAATGCTTGCTTGTTTGTTTTATTAATAAATGTGCGTCTGCCTCATAAGGCCACATTTTTGCATGCAATTAGTTGTGCATTAAGCTGATGGTAGCACATGCAAAATTTAAAAGTATTTTTATTATTTTTATATGCAAGACATTCATTTCATACTAAATCACGGACGCTCTTCAACTTTGTCACTGACCTTTTTTCTCGTATCTCGTACTGTTTTCAAGAAGGCAATGCAATGTCCACAGTTTGCCTATTGGTGAAGCTGTAAGTGGTTTCATAAAGTAGCGCATAGCACTTTATTATACCTAGACACCACGTTCATGGATACAGCTGTCTCCATTCAGAAGTAAATGAGAGTTGACAGTACTTTAATGAGGCTTTGTATAGTTTCATTGTTATTTTTCTACAGTAGAGCTTGTAATGACGTCATCAATATCACCTGCAATAAAATTACTGCAAATGTTAGAGAATTACAGTAAACAAAACCAGATGTAAGTAACTGATGTAATAAATTGATGTAATAAGTTTGTGTCTTAAAAATACATAGAAAAGTAATTTTAAAACTGTTAGCTTTAGATCATATGTAAAAGTACAAAAAATTTCAAAAGTCTGACAACCCTAATTATTGACAACGGATAGAAATACAAAAATATTTCTATAATTTATCATTATAATAATAATGGAATGTGGTTACGTGGATCATCATAGAAAATGCAACGTAGCTAAAAAAATTATTTATGATTGTACATAATAAAGTTTTTTGTAGCCAAGATTTATATATATATTGAAAAACTAACGTTTTATCGACCGGATTTTCTCTCACGTTTATCAAAATACGTTTTATATCTCACGACATTTCTTTGGAAAAATCCTGCTCATGCTTTTCACAGATATTAAACTTCCGACCGAAGGACATGGGTGATTCTCTGCTCCAAGTCGTTTATACCATATACACTATCAATGTGCATTCACATTTGCTTCTTTAATGCCTAGTATTCATTATTAAAGCATTTTTCATAAATATGGTTATATTTAAAATTTCAAGAGAAAAAAGCTCTTAGGGTATACATGGTCATACGTTTTTTTCAAAAACGAGATAAATAGTATTTTTTTTCTACACAATTGGTGTTCTATTTAATGGTATAAGGTATATATCAAACTAGGACTATGGCAGATTTCATATGGAAATTGAGATACTTTTTTATCAATTTCATAATTGTGTAATTCTATGTTACTAAGAATGTCAACTTTAGTAGAAATTGACAGAAAGTGGTGTAATTTTAATTAAATAAAGACTGTTACAAGTATTGTAAATTATATTTTATTTATTGGCTATTCAAATTTTTCATTTAAGAAAAAAATTATTACCAATTACCTATATATACTGGCGTATAAGCCAACCCCCAAATTCGAGATTAAAACATGTTTGATACCAGTAATTCAGAATGCTTTCTACGCCTTAATTAATTTAATTCTAAATTATTTAAGACGTAGAAAACCATTCCGAATTACTGGTATTAAACCTGTTTTGATCTGGATTTCGGCGGTTGGCTTATTTGCGAGTATATACGGTAACTTTAATTCTAAGTGGTATAAGCAACCATCAACTGTTATGAGCCTTGAATATAAAATTTCCGTATGCATAATGCAAGTGCCTATACTGAGTTAGCGAAAGCGGAAGATGTTGCCTTTATATCAATTGCTCACGTACACTATTCTATAAAAATAACCCTGCATTATCCATTTACCAATATTCAAAAATGCATGTGACATAGATTTGGCAATTTATGACCATTTGTTTTTTCTTTACAAAGCTTTGATAGGATTACTTTAATGTTAACCACCCTTTATATGCACAATAATGATTGTAACTTGCGCGCACATATCCCCAAATGATGTAAATATAATAAAACTATTTCTTAAAAGTCATAAAAAACACTTTCAGGTAATACATAGAAACTAAAAATCCTCATATCTTTATAATCCAATTAATTTCTGCTTTCTATTTAAAAATATTTATATTTCAACAAAAATAATTATTTTCCAGGCCTTTTGAAAGAGAAAAAAAAAGAAGAAATTTATTTTAATTTCCTGAAGAAAAAAATCAATCACTTGTAATATATAACATACTCTTGAATTTCATTTCAACGGTTTTAACCTAGCTATACCCATATTTATCAACATAAGGCCATTAATTTAATGCAAAGCAAGAAATTTTTATTAAAATTTAATCCACTTTCTTCAAAGACCCTTATGTACTTTTACGAAAAAAAAAGAAGTTTGATCAAGATTTTTTTTTTCAACTGATGAAAGAAAGAAATAAGAAAGAATAATCCAAAGTTCCGCATTGAAAAAGAAGAGAAAGGGAGAAAAAAACTGTATTTGCGAACAAATTTGGTTAGAATCAAAAGAAAATACTTTTACCTGTAAAGAAAGTATTAAAAAACGTGAAGAGTTTTTGAGTCTTAAGAGGTAAAGAAAAAATATCGATCAGACTCATAGATTTTTTTTCCAGCTCCCGTGTTTCGCTACCATACATATTCATTGAATCTATCCTGTGGCATCTGGTTTTGAATTTTTTTCCTGTGGATGCTCTTTAAACATAGGATCCATAAACGGTTTTTCTATAAATAGAAATGTAGGAATATGTAACGGGAGATATGTCATCTGTCTCCAAGTTTTTCTTCTTTTTTTTTTACAACATATGTAGAAATATATATTTTCTAAGAAAACAACAGCAACCCCTAGCGGATTCCAATAGATGGCGTTGTTCGGTCGCCTCTGATATGTTGTTTTGGTTATTCGCTAGCCCACAGGCTGTTCGGAGATCCAAAGGAGAAAATAATTTTGATATTTTAGCGCTTTTTGATAAATAGTGGGAAAATGTATCAGTTTTTTCCCTTTAAGATGGCTGTAGATTTTATTTCATGAAGTATTAAACCGAATTGAAAAGGATTCATGCCGTTTTAAAAAATCGCAAATGCGGTGTTTTGATTTTTTTTTTCACGATTGATAAATATCTGCATTCGCATACATTTTACTATTTTTTGTTGTTAATCATTTTTTGGAAATAGAAAAAAAAATACAAAAGGTTTACTGATACAGAATTTTTTTTACTAAAATTTAGGGTAACCTCGTAATACTCCATTGTCACGGAAACCTTTCGCTTATCTCCAGAATCTTTTAACAGAAGAAACATTTAAAAACTCCTGACAGTCATAAATTTCCGAAATTAATAGACATGTGTGTTCCAAATTTTACAAGAAACAAAGAAGTACTTTTATTTTTGTCTTCTAAAGTACCTGATTGGTATTTTCTTATATGGTTTCTGAAGATATCGGAGAAGGTTTCCGGTATAGTAAATAACTACGCGTTTACAGTGAGTTTTTTTGTAAACATTGATGTTACATCATGAAATTATTCTGAAAATTTTACATTATTTGCAATATTTTATATGTATCTTTCGAATGAGGTGTAGGAATACGCATCTGCCTTCCAGTTTTTCTTTTCAACATACATTATTAGGTCATTTCTAAGAAAAAGGGAGCAAGCCTAAATAGATAACGTTGTTTGTTGCCTTTAACGTTGTTTTGTTTATTCTCTAGACTACAGGATTTCAGTAATTTTTTATAGTGTTTTATACAGTTATTCAGGCAGATTTCCTTAAAACTTGGGTGATTATAGTGAAGAATAGGGTGAACGGTTCTACCAAGATATCAGTACAATGGATGAAAGGCACCAAGGACGTTGGGATCGTCACATGATGGCTGACTAGTGTTGGACCTTACAAAGAGATTGTCCGGAAAAGAAACATTCTAGAAAATCATACAGGAAGCTATTTTAATAGTAATGTTAAATCTATATTTCTGTTTTGCAATACCTATCTCACTCAAAATACAATGTTACAAATAACGTAAAATTAAAACATAATAAGTCTTTACATATTTAATGTTACATTTTTTGTATTTGTGCCATTATAGTATTGTAGATAACCCTGCACCGCAAAATCACTATTCCCCGGTGTAATTGATGTAGTTACTACCAAAATCAAAATCCTTATGTTGCAATCTGTGATTCTCTACTGTTAGATGGTGAAATATAAATGGTTACAAAATGCAATTATTTAAAAAAAAGTTGTAAGCTCAAATTGATACATGCGTAAAAAAGGGGTATGTACCTAATCAGCCACATCACGCGGGGAAGGGTTAATATCATTACATTGCAAATCGTGATAAAAATGCACAGTAATTCGGTCACAGATATTGTTCGTACGGTCAATCAAATTTTGCAGCTTCTGTCTAATTGTATTTTACACATGATTATTGTATTTGTTTTATTGTTGACAGATTTCGAATAAACTAAGGTATGTCTGTAGAAAAGTTCGCTACAGTATTTGCACTATTGTTAAAGTGAAAATCTGGGTTCAGCTTGTAGTTAGACACTCTGCATTTTTGATTAAGTAAATTAGGGCCATAATTTAACTGAATAGGTGGCTTATTTGCACTCTGGAAAATCGTAAAATGTTCAGGAAGCAAGTTGCTGGATCATCCCTGTGATTGGACGAAATTTTTTTCTGGCATTTGACTAAATTTCCTACTTTTGACTGGAAATTTTCAAGAAATTTTTATCTTTGGTTCCCGATTTTATTTTAATTTTATTTTATTTTATTTTTGAGTGGTGGAGAAGGTTGGTTATATTTTGCACACGAGGGCCAAACGGACCGCAACCTCCATTTAAAGTGGAATGGGTCCCGCTAGAAATAAGCATGTCTGCGTCAAGATTCGAAACCCTTTGTCCAATAGCCAGCACCTTAACTACTAAGCACGCAGACGGGATTGGAGGGGAGAAGGACATAAGTAACAGCAGAATTGCCCCTGTGATTTGACGAAAATGCTGCTTTAGATTTGAATATTTCAAGTAGTTTTTACGTTAGATTGATGCATTTTCTGTGTTTTGAGGGAAAAACGAGCAAACCGCAGCTAAATTTTTCATGTTTTATTATTTTTTTTAAGCAACGGAAAAAAAAACCTTTAATTCACGGAATTTGTTTTAGAGTGGGTCTTGAAATGTACTGTCACATCTTTCAGTTTTACTCAACTTATCCATAACAGTATACCCTGTATATTGTTAAAATACAGAGACCATTTCGGACAGAATTGCTCACGAATCTTCTATATGATACAAACAAATTCAGAAAGACTAAAAGTAACGCAATAAAGAGACATCATTGCATCATCTGAAATCTGCCGACATGCTTACATATGACTATATACCAGTAGCAATGTAAACAAAACGCCGAATTATGAATTCTTAAAATAATTATATATTTTTTTAAACTGTCTAAATGTTATTATAAGGTATATTTATATATTAGTTATTACATATATTAGCTATTATAGTTATAAATATTTATAGTTTTGAACAAAAAATATAGTTTATGTATAGTCGTATATTTGTGCAAAGCAATTTAAAATCTGTAATAGTATATGTAAAATAGCATAAGCAAGACATAGTATAAGTAATATATTTTTAAAATTAAAATTTTTATATTTCATTTATTTTTTCTCTTATTTAGTCATCAAATTTTTTGTACTCTCTTCATTTACTTAACAACTATAGTTCCGATCTATTGATGCTTTATTTTATTTCATGTCTTTTATGGGTGGATTATAAGATATAATTGAAAGCATATACTTCGTTTTAGATTTTAATTAGTACTTTGCGTACAAGAACAATGACAGCCTAAACAAAATATTGCACTCGTGTTAGTAAAACTTATCTAAACTGTGATCTCATATAGATAACGAAATTTCTGATAAGAAAATAAATATTAGAAATGAAATACTACTGGATTATCAGATATAATTCAAAGCATATACTTCGTTTTAGATCTTAATTAGTACTTTGCTTACATGAACAATGAGAGCATAAACAAAATATTTCACTCATGTTAGTAAAACTTAAATAACTGTAATCTCATATAGATAACGAAATTTCTGATAAGAAAATAAATATTAGGAATGAAATACTACTCTATTTTTGTAAAAATTAGAGTCGTGCTGAAATATTTTCAATTATAATGAATTTGAAAGATATTAAAAAATATATATAATAAAAAATTATATATTTTATATTAAATATATTTTAACTTTACAAATTTGATAAAATCTGGTAGCCATAGCAAAAAATTCTAGATGCCAATAAAAAATATTTAACACCCTCCTTCTCACTGATTTTCTAAAAACACAAAAACTTTTTATGAAATTATTGATCAAAAATAATAACAAGCATGTTTTATATTTATTAGTTATATGGTTTAGAATAGTACATAGATAGATAATACAAAGTTTTACTGTGGAAACATATCAAAATTATACATCCTTCTATATTAAAAAAAGTAATCTGGAACTGAGCCAAAAACGATTTAGAAATGGACCAATCAAATTCCGGGTTATTCAAAAATTCCGTGTTATTCTCATCGCTTTTTTACTAGGGACTTTTTTGAGGAGCTATTACTTTTTTTCTAGCCATCCTACGGATTCAAAAATCATACTACCAGACGCGAAATATAACAAGTTTTCAGAAATTAAAAAAATTATCACGATCGGATAATAAAAACTCAAAAAATCCTCAAAAATCGAGTAAAAAATCTTTTATTGAAAAAGTGATTTTTTTATGTTGTTGCCAAAATCTAAATAAGCGCAAAGGATTATGTTTTATCTCAAATAAAAAATGTATTTGCGTGAGTCTATTAAAAACAATAATGAAAGTTTAAAATAATAATTAAATGATCACGTGTTGAAAGCAGGAAATAAAGAAAATTACGTCATAAAAATTGTGTTTACATATGAATATTAAAAATAAAAAAGATGAATTAAATGAAAAAGAATTATAACCAGTTAAATGAAAAAGCATTATAACTTGATTACATAAGATAGACGCCGTTCGTGATGTCATCATCATCATCACCTTTTTAAAACAGGATACATTACCAGGTTTTAAGAGGCTGTGAAATCAGAACGGGGGTTGGTGAGCGTAGCGAGCAGGGGGCAGAGGCCCCTAGTCTCTGAAAAAAAAGGAAGAAAAACTGTAAAGACTGAGTTAATCGGTATGTTCGGAAAATGTTGTGTGCTGAATGCTTCAAATGTCCAAATAGTTGATTGCTACAAAATCTCTATCTGATGAGGTGGGTATCGATGAAATAAAGCAGAAAAACAATTTTTGCCTATTTTCCTGTGGAAGTCAGACAAACTAATTCCGATTTTATTATTTTTAAATTTCCATTTGCTGAACCTTTTATTATTTATTTATTTATTTATTTTATTTTATTTTTGTCAAATAAAAAATAAAACTTAAAAATATTTTTTGTTTGAATTTAAGTTCTAAGTTTATTTTTTTGGTAAATTTTCAACATCTATAACGAGACATCTTATGAGAATTTTATTTCAAATGAATTACTTATAATCACTTATATGTTATCAGTTTTTAAAATGAATGAGATAGATTAATCAGTTTTAATACAGAACAGAAAAATTTGACTTCACAAAATAACTGGAGTATAATCTCCACAGTAAATAACTTGGTCGACAAGTAAAATGAAAGCTTGGTTGTCGGTGGAGAACTGGAGACCGCATTTCTCAAACACGGGTAATCATAATACATCATAGTATATTTTCATAAATTATTAATTTATTACACTATTTTATTTAATTTGGTTCGTGTAAATAAAGATGGAATTTTCTGATCGATTTTTCACTCGCTTCCTGTTGTGCTAATATTATAAAAATTATATGCACAAGTGTTTAACCGAAGACAGTGCAACATTTTAACAGTTTTAGAAACGATATATAAATTAATAAATTAATTTTAAAATATTTTATTACTAGAAGGGCATAAGTGATAAATCGTCGAGTATTCTTTCAGTCGCATTCCATTCATTTGATTTAAAATAGAAACCTTTCAGTCATATTATTTAAACTACATACCTTTCTTTTAAATATGTGCATTAAATACATAAAAAAATATCTTTCAATCATTGAATTTAAAGTATATGAAAAATGTTTTATTAAGGAATACCCAGACAGCACACTCTATCTATAAGATGTCGATTTATAGTCTAAATACATCTATAACGTCCATGACATCTTTTAGATATGCATAGCATTAAACAAATAGATGTCTATAAGCCATTTCTCATTTAGATTTCTATTAGACGTCTATGACCTGCAATAGACGTATTATATCTATCACTTTTTCGACGTCTAAAGGAAATGCTTTTTTCAACCTCCAATGGAAATACTTTTCGATTCATCCAATGGATTTGCGAATAACACGTATTATGCTCATCTTATGGAAAAAGTACTCCTACTTCAATGCAACTGCGCGCATGCGGGAACGGAAAGTCAAAGGTCGTTTGAAGACACTCTCGCCGCGGCTGGGGCTGTTGTTTATTTTGTATACAGCGGCAATCTTGGATGTAATTATACTGACAACTTTTGTAAAAGGTAAGTTATTCATTTCTTTATTTACTTTCCTGTGTAGTTTATATAACACTTAATTACTAAATTCTTGTATCTTACATATATACAAGATTTAGGCTTAATGTTACGATAAGTTTCATCAGTCATATATATATTGTGTTTAAAAGGAAAAATACATCCGAAATGTCGCTGTATAAATTGTATAAATGCAGAAATATAATCTCACAGGTACAACGAAAGCAATAATGTAATTGTTTTTAGTAGTAATTGAGTGTTAATGAACTACACATTGTTTTGTTTATCACCATTATGAATCCTGACCCCACTGAATCCTTTGAACGCCAGTGTTAGATTATTTATGCACTAAACCATAATATTTATCAGAACTTTCGAATAATATTTAGATTTTACGATGTACATGAACGGAAAAAATAGCCATTATTTATTTTTAAATGAATTTATTTGACAAATTCAGATTTCAAAGGGTAAAAAAAAAAAGTTTTGAACATATTTGCAACTGAAATACTTTGCCCTTAAAGGGGTTAACAGTTTCGTGTATTATTTATCATACAATTTAGAATTACACTAAAATAACTATATATAAAATTTTGCTAAGACTAAAACTAATACTATAAATAATGTAATTCTTGTTTAAAAAATTACTTTTTTTCCCCTGTATTTATTTATAATTTAGTGTCCCTTCTAGACCAATATTTAAGGGCGCAGCATCCTGCCTGCTCTAAAATTAGCAAAATGCACCGTACCCTTTTTAAAATATCGAAATGCATCCTTAATTATATCCAGAGGTCTCTTTTTAAAATCTTCCCCAATACCAGAGTATTTCTAAATTAATGTATCCAAAAGCTTGCAAAAAATCATAGACCTTCCTTCTTTCTTTAATAAAAACAGGAGATTATTAAATAAATATTGTACTGTTTTTGGCTATGATGTCTTACACTCACACAGTTTATTTCTTTAATCAGTTATAAAAAGGAAAATAGTTGCCAAACTTAGGGGATTTTTTCCTTTTTAAAGGAAAAAATCCCCTAAGTTGGCTACTATGCTTGTATTTAAATTATTGGTTTGGCATGGGCTTGGCTAATCAAAAAGTCACCAAACTTCAGTGCGTGACAGTATCTCGTCTATTCCTTTTTTTTTTTTTTTTTATCGTTACTCAACACAATAATTTTTTTTTTTCTTGCCCATTTTCAGTAATGCCCAATTTCACTGAACAATGACTGTTTTCTGCTTCATTTGTGCTGTTATTATTTTCTAACAACCTGCCCTTTACTTTCTAGAGTGAACATTGTATAACAATTAAAATTCTGATCCTATATGTATTAAATTTTACATTTTTTTCTTCATTTGTTGTCATTGTTTAACTTGTGTTCCGACACATTTTTTTTTTTTTTTACATACCCAGTAAAAGATATATATATATATTAATTGTGTATTATATGATATTTATGCTTAAGTATATTTTTTCAAATCACTTTGATACTAATC
The DNA here is from genome assembly GCA_963931845.1 of Maratus michaelseni. NCBI lineage: Eukaryota > Metazoa > Arthropoda > Arachnida > Araneae > Salticidae > Maratus > Maratus michaelseni. Next base: position 281,175,403 of record OZ007594.1, on the reverse strand, counting down.
TTTTGGTACTTGTGTATTAACCATTAGGGATGCACCGAATATTCAGTATGTAGTATTTAGTCATACTGCTCAATATCTAAAGAAAATGCTTTTTAAAATATTTTTAAAACCCTAGATAACTTTTATTTTTAACTGTCAATAAATAAAAATATTCAGAAAAATTAAGAAATAGAATCATATTTAAATAACTTTTACATTATTTATTTGCTTATTTTTTTAAAGTAACAAGAAAATTAACTGTTATAGTGCAGGGGTCAATGCAGGTTTTTTTTTTTTTTTTTTTGCGGGGCCCATTTTGTGAAAAGTAAAGGTTATTTTTGTAAAATTTTATTATATTTTTGTGAAAAATAACATTTTGTAATGAAAGTCGAAATCCAGCTACTCAAATTCGATCCAAGCGTTTATTAACAAACTTTTTAAAATACTTTTGCTGAAGTTTTCCTCTCTGGTGAACTTGTTTGTTTGCAAATTACACATTTTAAAAGTCAAAGAATAATAAATAATAGGGGAGACTGGTACACACTGGACCTATGGGCATAGTGGACCAACCCCCTAATATTTTGTTTATTTAAAAAAATTTTAAGCTTCTCTTCTATCCTAATAGACAACAGCACTGTACTGATTATTTATAACGTTCAGAAAATATGTTTAGCTCAGATTGAACTATTTTATCCTAATTGGTTGTTTTGATCTTCTAAAAGTAAAATTTTTCAACATTATATTTAAATTTTTTTAGTAATTAAAGGTTGTAGATAAATCCTATAAAGCAGCTGTTTTGAAAAGCTAAGATACTTGTTTTTATTTAACTTTAAAGTTAATATGTTTAAAAGAAAGCTATAAACAATATTAATATGATTATTTATTGAATTTCAACATGGGGCACAGTGGTCCACAATCCACTCTGCTCATGTAATGCAGAATGTTCAAAATATTTAATAATTGCTTATTTTCTATAAAGAAATATTGTTTAAAAGAAGTTATTTAACTGTAAAATAAAGTAAACAAAGAAAAATAACAATTTATTTAACATAGTAAGAAATATTTTGTTTTGTATTTACTGCCTGTGATAAATATAACTGTAGTCTAATTGGTGATGATTCTATTCAAGTAAGATTCATGAGATGCAAATTGCATGGAAATCAGTTTATTTTTCCCAAAACTGTAGATGAATCTATTGTTGATGTCAATGATTTCATAATATTGCTCCCAGACCCGAAAGTATTTCAGGAAAATTCCAGGCTCAATCTTACTCATAAGTATTTTGGAATTTCATTTGCAAATTTTAATGTGCGCTGATTTTTTTGTACTTAAGTAATAACTTCAACTAAATTGCAATTGTTCCTGTATTAATCTGTTGTTATTTTCAAAATATAATAATAATATATATATATATTTTTTTTTTCAAAATGTTACTTGTAAATTTATATTACTATGTTATTTTGCAGATAAAGGGAAATAAAAAAGAATTAGATTAATGAAAAATAGATTTATATTGCATTTCAGATAATGCCTAACAGCGGTCCACTGTGCCCCGGTGGGTGGACCAGTGTGCCCCAGAAATGGGGCACACTGGTCCAATTTACGGGTGCATATAAAAAATTTTATTTTGAAAAATGTATTGAAAACTATGTTATGAGAAAATTATGATGAATGTATAAAGGTATAAGGAATATTCAAAAATATTTTCATGCAGGGATGCACCCGGTTTGTCCGTTAAAGAGAAAAAAAATTTAACTGAAAAAGTAGTACCAGTCTCCCCTAAATAGTAAGTTTTTATGAAAGGGGGAAATTTTGTTAAAAGGAATTTTGTGAAGGGGCCCTAAATAGGCTCCAAATTTTGTCTGAATCGACCCTTGTAGTGTTTTCCCAAGGCGTTTTCAAGAGGGTACAGCGCCCTGCCTGTTTTTTTTTTTTTTATAGTTGTAAATGCGCTCTGCCCATTTTTATATAGCTGGAAAAGTGCCCTGATTATTTTGGGTTTGCAAAAATTTACTGTCGCGAATTTCACCAAAAGGTTGCGGGAAAATATCGCACAAAAATTTCCCAATATTTGTACTCGTTGGGGGGAAAATTATAAATTTTGTTAAGCTATTGCAGGTAAATAGCAAAATTTGCCGATGAGTCGTGAAAACAATCATGAAATTTGACCACAATCGCATGTAAAAAAAAAAAAGAAAAGAAACATGCAAGTTTCACCTGTAAGGTGCGTGAAAAAAAATTGGGAAATTCGCTTATCTGTCACCAAGAAAAGGCAAAATTTGTCAATTAGTAGCAGAAAAAGATCACAAATTTCTTCAATCGATTGCAGGAAAGGAATCATGAAATTCGTCATTTGGTTACAGTAAATAAACATGAAATTCGTCAATATGTCACGTGTAAAAAAAAAAAGAAAAAGAAAAAGAAACATGTGAGTTTCACCTGTAAGGTGCAGAAAAAAAATGAGAAATTCGTTTATCGGTCGCCAAAAGAAAGCAAAATTTGTCAATTGGTAGCAGGAAAATATCACAAATTTCTTCAATGGATTGCAGGAAAACAATCGCGAAATTTGTCAGTTGGTTACAGTTACAGGAAATAAACGTGAAATTCATCAATCAAGTCACGTGTAAAAAAAAACAAACAAACATGTGAGTTTCACCTGTAAGGTGTGGGGAAAATTTTGAGAAATTCGCTTATCGGTCGCCAAAAAAATGCAAAATTTGTCAATTGGTAGCAGGAAAATATCACAAATTTCTTCAATCGCAGGAAAACATTTTCGAAATTCATCAGTTGGTTACAAGAAATAAACGTGAAATTCTTCAATATGTCGTGTGTGAAAAAGAAAAAAACAAGTTGGAAATTGTACGTCAAACGTTACAAACGAGGTGCGTTCGTACGCACGTTTTAGAATTAAATTCATGATATCCCGTGTGTAGAACGGGTTAAACAGCTAGTTAAGTATATATTTTATGACACTGTTCATACAAATATCTTAACTAGTTATATAAATATTCAGATATATATGTATCAGCTAGTTATATAAATATTCAGATCTTGATGATTTTTAATTCTGTGAAATGAATTATATCGTCTGCAGATTAATTTCTGTATTAAAATAAGTATCTCGGTCGCTTGGCGATTAAACTTCGGAAGCTCCTCTAACAAAAAAGCACCGATTTAAAAAAAAAATTTCAAATTTCTTAATAAATATTTTTATTAATATCTCCTAAAGTTTTGATTCGATTTTAATAAAATTTGAAATGTCTCGACAAAATTCTGCAAAGATAATATATTTTAAATTGCAAACCATTTGGTTGGGTAGTTTTTGCGTTGTTATATGCGGACAGACAGACAGACGGACGGACAGACAGACAGACGGACGGACCAAACGACGACTATAGGTGCTACGTATTTATATAATTACGAACGCACCTAAAAAAGAAACATGCCGGTTTCATTTGTAAGGTGCAGAAAAAATTTGAGAAATTCGTTTATCGGTAGCCAAAAAAAAAGCAAAATTTGTCAATTGGTAGGAGGAAAATAATCACGAAATTTGTCAGTTGGTTACAGGAAGTAAACGTGAAATTCGTCAATTTGTTGCCAGGAAAAAACTGCTCAATTCGCCAATAGGATGCTGGTAAATATTGCAAAATTAAGTTAAAATTTGCACATATCAGTAATATTTTACTAAATATTAATTATTGATATACAGTAAAAGACTTTTTAAACATTGCATGTAATGTTGTACTGTTTCATGTAATATGTGTGATATTTAATATAAAATTTTACATATCAATGTAGCATTTGAGGTTTTTGACTCAAAAATTTAAATAAAAGAATAAATTTGTAATTTCGGCATACTTCAGGTCTCACAAATCTGAAAAATCGGAGTGAAAGGAAGAGACAAAAAAATCAAAACAGTACTGAAGGGACTCAGAAGGTATTAAAACTAAACTATTCAAGACAGCCATACTCAACAAGCGGGCATGTGGCCTGGCGACCTTTTATGTGCGATCCGAGACCTCAGAGAAGGAATCTACTAGAGAGTACATTCCTTTGTTATATTGTTGAAAAGCCAGTCCCAGGATCAGCACGGATTTGGCGCTTTAGAAACTGTCTGTTTTGGCGGTGATCGCTTTCTTGGCAACTTCGATTTCATTCTCGCAATAAAAATAAACGTAAATAAACCAAACTGTTGCCCCTTCTAGGATTTAATCTCAGAGGAAGGATAGAAATAAGTTATGAGAGTCCCACCCCTGATGAAAAAAGGATTGTTTAATCTTCTGGATGGATTTTCTTTTTCTGTTTTTGCTGCTGTATTTTATTTTAATGTTATAAAATGGCTTTGTCCTTGTAATAAATGTTACTTAAATTATATTTTTGAAGTGAATACTTCTTTAGGCGTGTTGGGCATTTTTTGAGATGGGAAAAAACGGGGGGGGGGGGCATTTGCTATAGAAATCTATATATTTTTGATATTTACATTACTATACAAGTATGTGTTGCGGCCCACCTAACGTCGCAAATATACGTTTGCGGCCCGCGGTAATAAAAGGATGAGTATGGCTGATTCAAGATGTTTAGCATGCGTAATAATTTTTTTTAAAAAGAAATTTCTTATTGGTTAAAATTTAATAACTCAAACTGATTTAAAATTTGAGATTTCTTGAGTTTGACATCCTTGGATCTTTGCGAATAATTGTTCCCAAAAAAAAAAAAAAAAAGAAAAACCCATAATTAATCATTTTGAGAAAAGTTGGTGTGAAATATAAACAGTCACATTTTAACTATAATAGATGTTGCTGAATACTAATGAAACTTTCTTTGAATCTTTTTAGACTCCCAGTTGAAACACACCATCACAAACATTTGAAGACAGGAAGACTTGCATGAATATTTGGTTAGTATATTTTTTATTAAAAAATGCCTTGTGTTTTAGAATAATTAGTTTGTTATGAGATTGCAAAATTTACACTAGATTGCATTATGAAATTCTAGATTAATTTTAAATATCAGATCTTATGTTTTTACTCAAATTTTTTGGAGCAGAGTGGGAAGAGAGATATAAATGGCAATTTATTTACTAATGTATAATTTATAAATCTTAGAAGTTTATACTTTGGAAAATAACAGTACAAGACCTAATTTTTTTTAACATAATATTTAATGTATAATGTAACACATCAAAAATATTTTTTTTCTCTTAAGGTCCAAATCCAAACGGCTCACTTTATGACTTATTTTTTTAATTCTTTTTTTGTTCAGAAACGCATGAAATTTACAGGTATTCTTATTCAGAAATTTTGTAATTGAAAGACGTTTTCCATTTTTCAAATTTCCAATGCTGCAGCACAAAAAAGGTCAGAAACATGTCATCACATGACACAAATCACTTATAACTCGATAAGTGATTTATTGATAAAAAAAAATGGAAAACTCATTTAGATTCCAAATCCCTTCCATGATCAGACCTGCCAATTTTATGCTTTTGTGTTTAAAAATGAGTCAGAAAGTTTCGTGTTGTTGAGCAGATCATTTGAGAACCAAGATTAAAAAAAAAAAAAAAACAGAAAAAAATAAGTTATATACATGAATTTCTGAGTTTTAAAAAATAAAGATAAAACTGACTTGTTTTTTTATGTATTTCTTAATCCGTAACTATGGTGTAGCAGGAGAAGCTGCTAAAGTTAAGATTATTAACTTTAAAGGATTTTGTAAATTTTTAAACATAGAAAACAAACATTTAAAGTTCATCATGTCGTATCTTCAAAACATGTATAAGCATGAGATTTCTATATTTTGCATGTATTTTTGTTTCTGTACTTTCGTATTAACTGCATGCCAGCATTTTGCTAAGCGTTTCACTCATTTATTTGTGAAATCATGTATGTATTAATTATGTATCATCGATGTATTCATATGTATGTGTGATGTAGTGGAAAGTTCTGTAATTTGGTTTGCAACCAATTGATGTATTTTAATAAGTGCAACTTGGCACCATTAAGGCTGTTCTCAAATCCAAACAGGCTACTTTATGACACATTTTTTAATTCATTTTTGCTTACAAATGCATGAAATTGGTAGGTGTTTTTATTCAGAAACTATGTAATCTAAACACGATTTCAATTTTTTAGTAAAGGCAGATCTTTTACAAAAGATTGTCAAAGTCGGCATTTTCAACCAAATTACCAAGGTGGTTGGCAGTAAAGTGTGAAAAAGTGTCGCCACATGACCAGAAGCACTTATAACTTGATAAGCAGGGTTGCAAAAAAGCCGGCTAAAATTAATAAAAGCCAGGCCAGCGGCTTTTATTGGTTTTAACTGGCTTTTTTGGCCAAAATTGGCCTTTTTTGGTCAAAATTGGCTTTTATACGTTGAAGCAATTTATTTATAAACTGTAGATTTTTAAGTATATTTTAACTAATTTAAAAGACTTTTTATTGAGTTAGGATTTAATAAATAACTTAATTTCTCAATAATGAAGACATTAATATTGGAATAACACATAGCAGACTGGTGATTTGAGTCAGAATTGTAAATATGTTACCTAAATTTTAACAAGGCATACTTAGTGCTTAACTATTGCTATATTTTTAAAATAAAAGCTTTTTTTTATTATGATTAATTTACACTTTTTTTTCAGTTTTACTTCTTTAAATAATTAAATAGGACAACAGTTGTTTAATTACATATTTTATTACTCAACTAATTTTAAAGGCTATTAACCCACTAGTAGAAATAATGCAACATGACAGTGGGCATTGCAGATTTTTGAAGATTAATCTAATAGCTTAAAAAATACTGTACTTAAAAAATTTTACTTTGTCATTGGATTACTGTTATCTTCTTACTGTATTTTCTTTGTAATTGAAAATTTTTCTTATTTAATGGGTTACTATTATTTCTTGTGATAGTAGACATTGTTGCGTCATAGATATATTTTGTTTTGCTGTAGATTGATACACACACAAATTAGTTACTGGGGCTATTGATTATAGGTGCAGATTCACGGTCGCCAGTCGCCACATGGCGACTAATTTTTTTGCTGTGGCCACTAACTTTCGGCGTTTAAGTTGCCATGTGATTTAAAAGTAATCAATTTCTGGTATTCGCAGTCCCCATCGTGAAATGTTGATATTTTTTTTAATGATTAAGACCAAAACACATAACAAACTTTATTATTATCTTTTAATAACATTTCAGAATGATCTGTTTAGCACAGCAAACTATTAAATATATTCGAATAGCAATGTTATTCGTAACAGTTTGAATCTGATAATATTACATAGACTGTGATGTGTGTATATATATATATATATATATATATACACAACAAATTGTGTGTTTCGATTTTTATACGGCAAAATAATCTCACAAATTCGGATTTTCTTTCATATGTTCTTTTGTCTGGCAAAATCAAAATAAGAAATATTATTTTTCTGATATTCCCCGTTATCATGATTGCCTAGCTTATACATATTTTTTTAAACTGTATCTTGCCCAACTTTATCTTCTGACTGTACATGATTTAAGATTTAATTAATATTCAAATTTTGTTGTACATGTGTTTATATTAAATTACTTTGCACTTTGAATTCCTGAGTTTTTTAGTTTTTTACCCCATATAAACACTATTGTTTTTATGCGTTTGTTTTACAATTGTGGCCACTGGATTTTTTGGGTTTAGGAGCCACTGACTCCTTCCAAATTTTGGGAATCTGCACCTATACTATTGATAGGCAAGTTTTAATATTTCTCATATCTTTAAAATCATACATACAACAATTTAATAAAATTACCATTTTCCACTGTTAAAAACAGTAATATGAATAACATTTGCTTTTCATTTCAACAAGTTTTATTTATTTATTTTTTTAACTGTTCTCTCTTTTTTTATACACTTACATCTACTAAAATCTCCTCAAATATTATATATTAATCCTAATTCCTCTTTCAACGTTGATCATTTCATAATTTAATCTCATCATATGGACTTATCTGGCATGAGTTTTATAATTGTTTAGTAAAAAAAAAACATATTGAAATATATTTTTATAAGACATTAGAATACTGATTACTAACTAAATATGGATGCTCTCAAGTATTATATATGCTAATTTCATTTATTAATAATATAAATTATTAAGTTTTAATCCACAACAATTTTAAAAGTAAAAAGCAGTATATGTAAGAATTTTTCATTTTTGATGGTGATGTTTTGTTATTGTTTAATTAAATATAATCTTTAAAATGAACTGATTTAGTAGTTATTTCGTTATTTAAAATAATAATTGTGTCCTTAAACTGCTGCACCATGATATTAAAAGAGAAAATGCATTGAAAAAATGTTATGTTGCATAGTTAAGTGCAATACATCAATTTCAACTGACGTTATATTCACCAGCCGAGAAGGATAATTAAAAAAAGTAATGTAAATAAATGAATATCCAAGATTTTTTTTTTCTATTTTCATTTATATTGTAATTTTTTTGTGTTTAAATTTACTGATAGTTGACACTTAGGTGAGTGGGGCTTTTCCAGATTTTTTTATTGTATTTATTTTGACATTCCAATGGCAACATTCTTCCATTTGTTTATTTGGCATTACTGTTTGGTGATAATTAATTTTTCTTGAAAAGTGGTCGACGGGATAATGGAAAAATCATTTGATTCCAAATCTTCCATAGTCAAGAGTCTGTGCTAGTCACATGGGCTAATGTTAATCCTATGGGAGTGTTAGTTTGAAATTTCTTGTTTGCATTTCAATATTTGTTTGTTATCTTGTTTGTATTTCAATATACAATGGTTCCGTTTTTATTTTTTAAGTACGTAACCCTAAAAATTAAGAATAACAATAGCGAAGGACATAATGAATGATTGTTATTGAAATGAATCATCCCGGCATACACAAAAGCATTGCTGTTTACTTTCTTGCTATTTTTGATCAATTAAAACCAGAACTTTTGTAAAACAAAAAGAATTTTAAGAGCCTTGACAACTATGCTTTTGTGCATGCCTGAATGATTCATTCAAATATCAAAATCATTCATTATGCCCATCACTAGAAATCACATGCAAAAAATTGAGGAGGGGGGGGGCTTACAATTGCTTCATTGAAGATTAATTCAGTTTTCATATAATAAAATGTCATTTTGTGTGATTCGTAAAATGTTATGTAGTAAAACAGTGTTATTATTTTATTATAGGTGCTGCTCGAAGAAATCAGCTCTTACTATTGCAGTGATAATGGAGTAGAATAATAAGAATTTTGTCCTGTTCCAAAGATTTTTTTTTTTCAAATAAAATAAAGTCACTTCTTTTTTTTTTTCCTTTTTCTGTTATAGTTATATTCTGTACCACATAGTACTGTCACCTAGTTACTAATATTGCTGATAAGGAAAAAAAAGACTTACATCATTTTTATTAAAACTTTTATTGAGTAGTAGAGCTGACATGTTTCAAAAATGATATGATAATGAGAAAGCATGCAATAATTTTTAGTATTAATCTTAATCATGTTGCAATATTTAAAACTTAAAATTTTTCTTGTTTTTCTAAAAATGCAAAATTGAGGTAGCAATCAATTTGTAAATTTCCCTTTGTATCTGAAGCTCACATAATTGAAATAAGTTTTTGATGTAGGCAGACATTGACTAAAAAATAATTCTGAGTGGTTCTTTCATACAGTGAGTTAATTGGAATAACATTTTTGTACTGATAAAAAAAAATTTAAAATTAGTTCAATATGCAAAATAGATTTTAAAACATTTGTCTAATAATTTTATCAAAATAAACAGAATAAGAAATTTATTAATTTGTGTTAACAACTTTGCGACGAGCGTCCCACACATAATTTTGAATCTGATTACTAGTATTTACAAATGGAATCCTTTGCCTAATTTAATTGAAGAAATTATATGATAAAATAAAGAAAAAAATATTCTAAAATATTGGTATGAAAAATTGAAGATTTTATGCATGATGTGTAATGTATGTGTGACATTTATCACAAAGATTTCTTTTTTTCCCAAGAAAAATTTATCTACCAAAAGTCTTTATCCTCTGCAAGAAAGATTTGTTAAATTTAAATAATATGGGAGAAATAACAAATCTATTAGCCTCTTGTTGCAAAATACTGGAGGATTTAGAAATTTCTCACAAGATAAAATTATCAAACTGATTTTAAATACCATATTTACTTGTGTATAATGTGTACCATGTTATTTTAACTTAAAAAAAAAAAATCTGTAGAAATCATGATTTACAATCTTTTCTCAAATCTAAATTACTTTTGTATGTGCTCATATATATTTTGCTCTCTTATTAAAATATCATAAAATAAAGTTTCTGCAATATGTATATATACTTTGTGAAAATGTGTATGGTTTGATGTATACAATTAGAAATATTCAGTGTATCATGTATGTGTATACTGGATTTTAGACCTGAAATTTTTGTAAAAATGTGTGCATTATGCAGGAGTAAATATGGTAGATTTTTTAATTTAGCTATGAGATTTTAGTGAATTACAGCAGACATATTTCATTCGAAATATTAAAAAAAATTAGTCTATGCTTTGATAAAAATATTCCAATATAAATATGGCAACAGTCCCCAAAGCAGAATATGCTTAAGAGTGCGACATACATCGCAGAACAATGAACTTCTCTGCAGAACATTTCAAATTCTCATTTTCAACACAATTCACTATTCATTCATTTGAAAAAGCACTAAATTTGTCTGTCAATCACCAGAGAAACTTCATCAATTGTTCGTTGAAAAAGATTGTGAAATTCATTAATTGGTCGCAGGAAAAGCTCACACAATTTGTCAGTCGATCATGGGGAAAAATCGTGAAGTTCTTCAGCTGCTGCAGTTTAAAAAAAAAAACATGAATTTTGTCAGTTGATCATCGGAAAAAAATCTGAAATTCACCGGTCAGTCACATAAAAACCCGGCAACTTTTACCAATCAGTCGCAAAAAAGTGACAAAATTTGCCATCCAGTAGAAAGAAGATATTGCAAAATTCACCTATCAGTCGCGGGTCAAAAAATGTGAAATATGTTTATCAACCGAAGGATTTTTGATTGAAATTTCATGTTTTTTGCCAAGAAAAAACACAAAAATTTCTCAATCGGTTGTGGGTAAAAACCATGAAATTTGTCAGTAAATTGTCGAGAAAAATGGGAAATTCGTCAATCAGTAGCGAAAAAAAAACGCAATTTTCTCCAATTGGTCACAAGAAAAAACTGCAAAATTTTCCAATCGGCAGAAAGAAAATATTGCAAAATTTGGCTATCAGTTACAGCTGAAAAAAAAACCCACTAAATTAGTTGATCAGTTTTGGGAAATCCCTCGATTTTTTTCAATCAATTCCAAGATAAAGCGACAAAATTTTCCAATTGATAAAAAGAAAATAATGCAAAATTCGCCTATCAGTCGCAGGTTAAAAAACTAAATTAATCGGTGGATTGTCAGAAAAAAAATCACAAAATTCGTCAATCAGTCTTGTAAAAACCCACAATTTTTTCCATTCTGTCACAAGAAAATCCGCAACATTTATCGATCAATAAAGAAAATATCGCAAAAGTTAACAATCAGTTGTGGATTTTTTTAAAAAATCAAGACATTCGGATATTAGTCGCTTGAATAAAAAAAAAATAATAAAAAAATAAATGCAATTTTTGCCCATTGGTCCTAAGAAAGAGCTGAACAAATTTGCCAGTCAGTGAAAAGAAAATATTTAAAATTCGCCAATCAGTCGCGGATAAAAAAAAATGCGAAATTCATCAGTGAAGTATTGGAAAATATCTCGCAATTTTCGAATTAGTCGTGGGAAAAAAATTGCGGAGTTCGATGATTGGTTCTGAGAAAAAAAGTGAAATTCGCCAGTTACCAGAGAGAAAAATCTCAAAAATATTGCAAAAATCGTCTATTACGAGGGGGGAAAAAAGCGAAATTCGTCATTCGATCGGAGTAAAATTGTGAAATTCGTCATTTCTTTGGTTTTTGTGTGTGTTAGCGTTTTACGAAATGTCTTTAGCATTTCTATACAAGATGAAATCGCACTCCTACATATACAAAATACAAGAAAATCTCTGTTTTATTTTTTTATTCCAACAGAACATTTGTGATCAGTTGAAGGTTCGTTGCAGAACATTGCAAAACATTCGTTTTGGGGGGGGGGGCGGGAATAATATACTGATATTATTGGAATGAAACATTTAGTATTTTTATTTACAGTTGTCTTTACCAAAATTATTAAGCACCCTCGTATTTTTATCATAACTTATTTCAAAGTGTTAGCAGGCCCATGCTGGATGTCTTGAAAGGGCGGTGGACAGAGGGTTATGTTGGCACTTTCATATTAAATCATGTGCCATCATTAAGGGTGGTTCAGGCAGAGGGTGCAAGGGCACGTATTCCTAAGTGCCAGCAGGGGCCTGAATATTAGTCGTAGTGTCTGATGTTTAGTAATAGTATTCAAGTAATAGATATCGCATTTATATAAAAAAAATGTTTAATTAAGAAAGAAAATATAGTTTATAAAAATTCAATGGCGGTGTATTTTGTACATCAGTGGAGACTTACTGATAAAAATAATGAAAAAGTAGAACAAATTTTGAACTTCAACATTGAAGGATGTTTAGGAAGAGAGTAAATGAAGCGCAAGTGACACAATTATTTTAGAATTCACAACTGCTGTCTGTGTCTTAAATGGTTAAGTTATTACAATTAAAATGACAGCAAACTAACAACTCGACTTTTAATTAAACAATTTGCTTTAAAAAAATGAGTTTTTTTAAAAACTAAACTGCTTTGTTTTTCAGTAAGTTTCAGAATTGAAACTTTCATAGTATAGCAATTGTTGTGCTATGCAAGTTAATAGGTAATCATGACAATTAGAATAACTCTTACCGGAAAAGCCAAAGTATATAAATCACTTATCTTCATCAATGAAAATATTTCCTAAAACTTGTATAATTTTTATTAACAGATATTAAAAGTTAAAATAATAAAAGTAACATATAAATTTAAAGTATATTTTAAAAATAAGATTTCTCTATTTTCATTGTTGAAGACAAATTCCATTATATTTTAACATTTTCTGCAAGAATTATTCTAATTTTCATATAGATATACTTAAGACATGCAAGGAAACAATGTCATTTCATTGGAAATACAGTCTTGGCTGAAAGTATTCAGCACCCCCATATTTTTAATATATTTGTAAAAGTAATAGTTATATACAAATATTTAACTGCATATAATTTAGGAATTTTCTTTTTAAGTTTATGGTTTGTAAAAAAAAAAAAAAAAAAGAAGACGGTTAACAAGCAACTCGTCATTTAATGAAGTCATTTTCTTTAAACACCTACTTTTTCAAAACTATAAATTACTTTGTTTTCTGGAAGTTTCATTGTTATGTCATAAGTTAACAGATCATCATGGAAATTGAAATATTTCTTGCCTGAAATGCCAAGATCTCTTCAGCAGCATAAATATTTCTTAAAATTTATTTTTGTTATTAACACATGTTAAAAAATAAAATAATAAAAATTACATATAAATGTATTTTTTTTTTTTTTTTTTTTTTACATAAGCTTTCTTTATTTTCGTTTTTGAAGACTAAGTTCATTTTGTCTTTTCTTACAATAATTATTTTCTTGATTATTTATTAACTGGCTTAACAGAACAACAAAATTTAATTAAAAAAAAAGTTTTTTAAAGAAAATAGCTTCATTAAAAGATGAGTTATGCGTTTGCTATCTTTGAAAAAAAATAAAAAACTTATTTTTTAAAGAAAATTCTTAATTGTATACAATTTAATATTTGTATCGATCTATTATTTTTACCAAATATATTATAAATATGGGGGTGCTCAATACTTTTGCCCTAAGGCTGTATTTCTGATGAAATTTCTTGGATATCTTAAGTATATCTATAAGAAGTACTGAGTATCAATAAATAGACATGCATTAGACGTCTTATAAACGCATATCAGATGTCCCTGGATATCTACAATCCAAGTCTTAAGCACGGCTATAAGACATATTGCATGTCGAAAAGTGATCTATGCTTGGATGTCTTATAGACGTGGTCTCATAGACTACCTGGATATCTTGGACGTCTAATAGAACTCAGAGAGATCACACATAACATCTCCATAAGAGGTGAAAAGGGTGTATCATGGATATTTGTAGACTTCTTATAGATGTGTCGGTTTTCTTGGGTTTACAGCTTGTAGATGTCTTATAGATGGGTGTGTGCTGTTTGGGTAATATCATACAACAAAAATATTATATTTCAGCAGAAAAATTGTATTTTAATTTATACACACAAAAATAAAAGGAGTTATTAGCGAAATTTGTGCACGGCTAATGGAGAGGTACGGTGATAATTAAATTTTGATTATATGTAGATTCACTACAGCAATGGAGTTCATTATACGCTAAACCACGCTGGCTAAAATATGCCAACTAGAAAATTCTATTGAGAAACAGACGATTAAAGTTCTTTAAGAGTTGCATCAGTAGCGTTAGTTATGCGCTAAACCATTCTTGTTAAAATATGCCAACTGGCTGTGAAACTGCAACAATGAAATATCTTAAGGCGGTATTCAAAAGAATTTTTTCCACGTTGAACAACTCAAAATTTTGAGACACATTCTCAGACTCATTTTTTAAATAAAAACATGAAACTTGGCGGCGTGATTTATGAAGACATTTATAAGGGCCCCATGCTTTTATTTTTCGTTCAATTAATTAGAAATTGATTTACAAACAATTATTTTCACAGTACGATAATTTTTTTTTTTGTTTCCAGCGCTATCGCTTCGGGAAATTCGGTTCAAAATGTCCACTTTGACAGCCTTTTTTTTAAATATATTCTGCCTTTATCGAAAAATCGAGACAATACGGACATTATAAAGTTTCTGAATAAGAGAACCTGCCAATTGGATGCATTTTAGAGCAAAAATTATTTTACAAATGTGTCTCAAAATAGGCAGTTTGGATTTGAATACACCCTTAAACATTAAAAATTAGAAATAAAGTAAAAATAAAAATAATGGAATGGCTCCACTCAACTTTTCGAACACTTTAGAGTTTACAGAATGCTATGCGTTCAAATAAATAGTAATACCAAAATAAATAAAAAGTTTTATGTTAATTTTATGAAGATGGAATGTTTTCAGTAATTAAATTGCCCCTGTTCTAAAGAAAACGTGCACCTTCACTAATAGCGCTGTAACATTTTTCTACAGTTACGTCGTTATATTCAGTGAATTTTCATACTGCCTATACTGTGATTAAAGTCAGTAAATAAAATAAATATTGAAATTAAATTTATATAGTCATATTAAGGGGAGTTTTAAGTTATTTCTTTCTTCTATCTTTACGAGAAGAAAGTATTGGATTCGTGAAAAGATTAGACTACCGGTTTTCGACGGATTTATACATTATAGAAGGTCCTATAAACACGATTTGTCTGTTTTTAGAAAATGTCTGTGAGGGAGTCTGTCTGTCTGTCTGTCTATGACACAAATTCTGCGGACGCTCATGTACTAATGTACGACAAGAACTAATGTACGGAATTTAATCAAACATCATGTTCTGTTAGACCTTGGCATAAATAGAGGCTGATTGGGCATGTTTGTTTTTCACAATTTCCCGGATAGCTATAACGAATAGATTGTCATTGAATTTTGACTGCAGACAATTTGATTTAAATAGAAGATAGTTTTGTGATAAACACAAAATACTACATAACCACAAAATAAGATCACTAAATGTAATTAAAATCTAGAGAAATGCTTAAGTGATACTAAAAGAAAAATTTATTAATAATTAATAAAATAATTTTTCCGTTTTAAAAAGCAATAACGAAATATAATTTTCACGAGTACAGTTGACTACTTCAAGCGCCTTCTTTTCTATTTTTACATATTTGGATCTCGTGATTCGTGTTTTCAAGGTTATTTTTCAAAATTTGCAAGAATACTTTGTTTGTCATTATATTTTCTTGAAAATGACGCCGTAGTGAGCGTTGAAACCTATGTTGGATCATTAAAAAGATTTTTATAAGCCTTTTGTTGTTTTCTTTTAGTATCACTTAAGCATTTCTCTAGATTTTAATCACAAAATACTAGTTTTAAATATCGATATTTTGCTATCAACCTTAATTAAATGTAATACTTAAATTTCCATACGATTTTATCAAATTATTAAAACTCACTGTATTTTTTTAAGAAAAAAAGGGAAGTTTTACGTATGTGATGTCCGATTTGTACGAAAATGAATACAGTTATTGTGACAGTAACCTATAACACATTTGTCAAATGAGAGCTTGATCGCAATTGCCGCTGTCTATCGCGTTCAGTTGCTCACGCACATGCATTATCTCGTAAAAACACGAAACATGAGCTGTGGAGGTCCAAAAATGTGAGGAAATTCCAATGTATTCGCATACATATACACGTAAATAATAAATCGTTATAAAATTCGCGACAACGGATTCAGGGATCCTCAAAATGTGAAGATATGCCAAAATGTCTATAATCATTTTTTTTTAATCATGAATTCAATACTTTTCGTACACTGTATGTAAGTAAAACTAAGTAAAACTAAAGAATGTAATAATTAATATAGTTTATTATATCATTATAAGCAACCCATTCCGACTTTAATTGCTTTAATCTATATCTCTATTACTATATACCAGAATTCATATGCTAAACTTAGACGCAATATGCGATTATAATGATCTCAGTTATCACTATCCCTGAATGTATACGTTGTGTGTGTATTATGCTTCATGTAGCATCAATGATTTACATCGATGCATGGTATATATAATTAATTATAGATTGCAACAATTATTAAACAGTTATTAAAATAACTATATTATTACAGTTAAAACACATGATAATAGTTACCGTGTTATTCATTAAAGGTTAGTTGTGATTTTAAAAAAAGATGCTGATGTATTTTATAGAATTAGTATTATTTTGATTTTTAATGTCTACTCAGAAATAGAGGGAGATAAAAACTACGAGTTTCCAGAAACGTAAAACTATTTAATGAAAAAAACAACTCGTATGTGATTCCCGAGTGATTTTAACCCGAATAACCCGAGTGATTTTATGTGAAATTTCTGTCTTTTAGCGGAAACTTTCTATTTTGAATGAAAGTGATAAATTTTCCAGGAATAAACAGAAATCTTTCTTTTTTATCTTTCCAAAATGTTTCTTCCCAGATAGACAAACGGATATATTCTTTCCAATTGAGAGAAAACGGGAAACTTCGAGATAAATTTTCGTAATTTATGTTTTGGCCTCTAACAAAGTCGTCGGATGAGGCCAGTTTGTGTAGGAGGCTGGACATTACTCCTCTAGTGGCGAGTAGCAAGGTGAGAATCTGAAGATACCATGACGATAAAAAACGGGTGTGATGATATTTAATACAAATACGTGTTCTGTGTAAATATGCATCAGCAGTGCTTGACAAATGCGGTCGGTAAGTCGCCACTGGCGATAATTTTTTTAAATCTTGCGGGGATATTTTTGTAAAAAAAGGCCGAAGAAATTCACACAAACAGCCTTTTTATCCTCCCCAACCACTACTTGTTCGCGGCAAACAGTGACCTTCCTCTTTTCTCGAACATTAAATTGAAGAAGTTTAAAAGGCATTTCTCATCTTATGCACATAAAACACCATTCTTTTCAGCTCTATTCAACTATTATGTCACGTGATTTGACTGTGGGGGAGGGAGGAGATTTCAATAATAGAGTAAGGAATACTGTTACGCCAGCCTTTGTGGCATCTAAACTTGGATACATGCTCAAACAGGCTAAAGTTTTTTTTTTTTTTTTTTTTTTTTTTTTTTTTGTAAGTTTCGAGTCAGATTTTTGTGTTTACATAAATTGTCAATATATAAGTGAATATAACTGATTACAATTTTGGTAAGTTTCATTAGAAAACATAGTTTATATTATCTTTCTAAATTATGTACGATATTAAACTATGTAACTAATAATTCTAAACTATGCTTGATAATATTTTTTCTCAATTAATTCATAAAAAAGCTTTTGTTCTTTTTGAAAATCAATGACGGGGGAGGGAGTGGGGGTAAATATTTTTTACTGGCAACTAGAATTTTTTTCTGTCTACCAGATTTTATCAAATTTATAAGACCTTGTGCATCAGTACATATAATTATGATTTAGAATAATAATAATTATGATTGAGATAGAAATATTGCTCCATTGCTTAAATTTATTTCTAAAAACGAAAATTTGCTGTTTTGATTAGCGAAACATTTTTATCTTGAAAACATGAAAATACGAAAAAAGAAGTTTTGAGAAAAAAAATGAGAATAGAAGGCAACTTTGCTGCCAGTACATTTTCCGTTTTTCATGGAACATTTTTTTTAAGTATTGTTCAAAATATTGATCTTAATAATTAGTTAGTTGATTAAAGTTATCTTACTTTCATGAAAAATCATTTTCTTGTGAATTTGTTTGAAGGCCATGTGTGAAACACAAGATGCGTGTTTCATCCTTCACACAAGATGTGTGAAATTATCAAGATTTAAAATTCTTATTAAATATGCAAAGTTCTAAGTACTAAGGTATTAAACCAATAATAACAGTACCCATAATATTTTGTAACTTTCTGAGAAATACAGATCGTTTTTGATACTATTGTCCATATGATGTTGCCTTTGAAATGTTGATATTCTAAGGATAAAACAGGCAATACCGATCATGAATTACATTTGTGAATTCCTAATTGAATGCAATATGCAAAAAATATATTAACTTAAAAATATATTAAAAATAAAAAACATCCATAATGTTAACTGAAAAATTCATAAATAAAAAATTGCAATAGATCCCTCATCATTTAATGTTAACTTATTTGACATTTGAAATTAACAGCAATATTGTAAAATTTGATTCTTGCAATGGAAATAAAAAGTGGAAAAAGTAGACATTAAATAAATTAAAGAAAAAAGACACACTAAAATTATTGAAGCTAATCAATAAAGTATTATTTAAAAAATACAAAATTATATAAATTAAAAAATGTTGCACAATAATAACAGTAAAAACAATCAGATTATTAACATAGTGAAACATTGTAGAGAAGTTATGTTAACAAGCTTTTTTGGAAAACTTTCTGCTAAGATATTCATAGTGATTTTATGTACAACAGGGTTTATAATAGAACGAATTTTATTATTTTTATTTTTCTATTTTCTTTTGAATTCAGAAATAATAGATAAATAAAGAACGATTTTACTCGGTATATACCGTTAAAAACACAAAGAAACATCCAAGCCGCCAGTAAAAAACTATTCATTTTACATAAAAAATCAGTTAGTGTGTATATGAGTAAAATATCTACTTATATATTGTAAAGCCTAGTCTGAATGTTCTGAAGAAGAAGGAAGGAAATAGTACTATACTAACTGTATATCTGTTTCTGAAACGTATGGGAATTTGTTATTTGTAATATTTGTAATTTAACGGTTGTCTTTTAAAATTGAAATAGGTACAGAAGTGTCTGTAGTGTGATTCTTAAACATATTTTATAATTACTATGGGTTCCAACCGGACTTATGGAGTTACAAAACATAGGTGAAATGTATTTCTTTTTCACTGAAAATATTAATAAAAATTTGACAGTACTTTTATTAGCACCACATACAACAGCCATTTTGATTCTGTCTATTTCAGTAGTTTATACACGTAGTTCAATTACATGTCTGTAAAATTTGTGTTTTATTTAAATTATTTAAATTATTTGTTTGTTTATTTATTTAGAAAGTTTTAATTTCAGTATGGAATATTTGCCGGAAACAAATGCTGAATTATTTATATTGTTTTATGTGCAAACGGGTTAATCTTTCGTAATCGAACTACATTTAGAGATAGATTTAAAAGAAATTTATATTTGAAAACTTTTTAAAAAACAATAAAAATCATTAAATTGAGAGGCAATTTTCAAAGCATTTTAAAGAACATTTGTGTCCCTATTTGACGGTGTAAGAATTTAAATTTTGCGATGTTTAGAAGTTAAACAAATTGCAATAAAAGATAAATTTATAAGTAAGTTGTTGCCACTGTCAATATGACGTCAGCGTTACTAACGGAAATGTTTTTGCTTTATAATATAGATTAAATAGAACTGTTCATGTCATAATAAGAAACGTAAATAAATAATTCGTATACCAGAAATATTTAAAAGATTTATATATTTAAACTAGAAAATTTTGTTTAGGATAATTTACTAGGAAAGCCATAAAATACCTAAACTGTTCACCTGGTCAACTAGTGTACTTTTATATATTTATTTTATAATTCGTACTTTAAATCGTTACTTTTAATCGTTATCAAATACAGGCCTTGGCTTTCTTTATCGCATTTGTTTTGGGGAATTAATGCCAGTATATGTTAAAGTAGAAATCTACAATATCAAATACTCATTTTCTTTATATACGTTTTAATATATAATTTTGAAAGTTCCTTATTGATCTTAATATTTTTTCCTTTAGAACAAATTAGTCTCTAGTATCATTTTCTGCTTTTATAATATTATCAGGTGAAGCCCAACATTTTTGCAACAGGGCGCATCTGGGGCATGCGAATCTTGATTAAACATGTCATTACCAAGCTGGAGTTTTCCAGATGAGTGTCGTAATTAGTTTAATTCGTATATCGCACGCAAGCTACGAAGCGTTTCTGCTCAGCATCACGTATTCACCGCTGTGAGGCATGCTTTCCTTAACAATTGCTGTTAAATGCGTTCTATCTTTCAATATTTTGAGATGCACAGGAATATAATAACTGTATAATATTTCAAAACAGGAAAGTTTTTTTTTTAAGTAAATAAATTTTAATGATTTAGTTTATACATTTTAAACAGATTGTACTGGCAATTTTTCTGCCTTTTTGTAAAAAATATATATTATTTGTTGTGTTTAAATTTAAATGTTGAATTTATTATAAATCATACATATCTCGATCAATAAGCATTAATGCAAACTGCAAATTGTACGTTACATAAACTTTCACGTTATCGAATACAGATTTTTATTTATTAAATACCTACTATTAGCTCACACTCTCTCTATATATATCTTGTTGGAATTTTCAATCGTTAATAAAATATTTTCTATGCATCCATTCAAACTCAAATATTTTTTTTAAAACTTGTACAGGATTACAAATGATGTTGATACAATTTTTTCAAATATTAATTCATTAATTAAATTAAATTAATTAATTTTAATTTTTATATGGGAGAAAAAAAATTCTTCCATTGTTTTCATAAATGAAATGAAAGATTTATCTCAAATTAGTGATGCCAACAAAAAATAAAATACCGCAACGATGATTATAAAATAATGTTCAATAAAGATAACGTGGGACATTAATGCTGCACGGGTTTATTTTATATATTTATGATTAAAAAGTAGGAATTTAATTTTTTATATTACTTGTTTATTTATTTATTTTTGAGAAATACATTAATTTCACTTAATAAAGTGATGTGCCATTCATTATTTTTAAAAATATTTTATAATTCGTACTTTAAATAGCTAATAAGGCATTTTGAACTTAATTAAAAATCTGTATTCAATGAATATGTTTTAAGTAGTAATGCATGAACTGCATGTAATGCATGAACATCTTATAATATCTAATTCCTAAGTTGGTGCAGAGATATACAAAAATGCTATTCGGTAGGGAATTGTCTTCGGTAATGTTCTAGGAATAAAATAACTGTAAGAGGTCGTTTTCATATGTAAACTAAAATAAACTCTATCAAAATTTGGATCTTCGAGAAGGTTAGTACCTACAGCCAAACATTTATGTAGCAGGATATATCTGGGATATGTGCATCTTGATTAAATATGTCGTTACGAAACTGCAGATCTTCCCATGAGTGTTGAAATAAATTTAATTAATATCTCTCACTCAAGCTACGAAACGTATCTACTCAGAATCACGTAATTCACCACTATCAAGTATGCCTTCTTTAACAATATTGTTTAATGTATTGTATGTAATGTATTAAATACATTAAAATGTAATAAATGTATTGTAAATTTTTCAATATATTGAGATGCCTACAAATATAATAGCTCAATAATATTTTTAAAAAAAACAGGGATTTTGTTTTTTTAGGTGAGTAAATTTCCATAAATTAATTTATATATTTTAAGCAGACTGTATTCACAAATGTTCTTCTATTTCAGGGAAAATTATATTTGCTGCGTTTAGATTTAAATGTAGAATCTCTAAAAAACTATAAATATCTCAAATGCAAAGTATCAATTACAACTGAAATTTCTTTGTTACATAAACTTTCGATTATTATCAATTCAGAGTTTTCTTTCTTCACAAATCAAAAGAATTTCTCTTAAAGCAAAATATAAAGTTATATATTATATTTTTAACAATATTTTATGCGATTAATTTGTAATTGAAAACTTCGCTCTATACTTATTATAAATTGGAATTCATTGAATATTTTAAGTAGTTTTGCACAATTTTCAAATATGCATGTATTGCCTGAACACCTTATAATATCTTATCACTAAATTTATCCTGAGCTGTTAAAGAGGTGCTACTCGATTCGGAAATGTTTCATATAATTGATATAATCCTAAATAATATGAATAAACCAAATTGCTTGTCGTTTCCGTATTTTAACTTAAACTATAAAATTTCCAATACCAAAACAAAAATTTCAGACTTTCGTGAAGATCACTCGTAGCCAAACATTTTTAAACTAGGGTGCGACTGAGGCATGCGATTCTTCATTAAACATATCATTACCCATCTGTAGTTTTTAGACGAGTGTCGGAAATTTTTAATTCGTTTATTTCATACAAACTGCAAAATATATCTATTCAGAAACGCGTATTTTCCTCTGTGAGGCATGCCCTCTTTAACCAGTTGCTATTAATTGCGTTATATATTTCAATAATTTTATGTGCATAGGATAGTAGAAACCGTAGACTATAAAAATAGAAATGCTTTTAAAAGCTCCTGTTATTTATAGAGAATTGATTTGTTATGCCTGAAGTTTAATCACAAATATTTTATAAACCATACGTAACACAAAAGAAATTGTTTGATTACAACATTTAACAAATACCAATTTTCTTTTATTTTTTTCTATATTTTTGTTTTTCTTTCTTTTCTGTTTCCCGACGCCCCCCCCCCCCCACTTTTTTTGGGAGAAATTTATAAACCGTATTTCAAGGAAATATAACATTATACATTTTTTTTTTTGGAAAATTAATTTTTTCTAGCAATTGTCCAATAATTTAATTCACATAACAATTATATTTGGGATTTAGCAGAAATCATTATTGAGTAAAACATTATTCATGTATTTATCATGTATGTTTTCATGTATATTTCTTAATATTTGGCGTGTAACAAAAATGTAAAATAAACATCAGTAACGAATTCATACCGTTTTGTGTGGTGGGGTTCATTCGAAACAAATAACGTCAGAAACGGTAGAGATAATATTCTGTCATGGTGTAATCTTGCATTTCATGTTATTTCAATACTCTGTTTACTCTTAAAATACTGATAACATTACCGGTAACATAAGAGGCAACATAAGAGACAGGTAACAGTATAGCTTTGATGAAGCAAAAACTTGTCTTAGAAACAAAAGCGTGCACTGCTATTTAGAGTATCTAAAACTTCATTTATTAATAAAGTAAAAAAGCCAAATTAAATTTTGATTTAATTATTTATGTATTAAAAACACCCTTATTAACTCATGGTGCTAAGAATAGTTCATTAATCCATATATAGTACACACATGCATGAAATATAAAAATATCTATGCTTTCATATTCTTTTATCTATAGTTTAAAATATTCAGTGTGCATCAGCAACTTCATTCATCAGTTTCAATAACAAAGTTTTTCAATTTTCCCGAGGTGAAATTCAGTCATAACAGATGGAGTAGGGAACGGTAGCGATATTATTCTGTCATGGTATTTTTATCATGCATTTTATCTTTTTTTTTTTCGAAGACTCTTTTTAATGCTATCTCTTCTGTCAGGATGTCGACTTCATTTTCAATCCTTCAAGAAATAACATAACGGACAATAACGGACAATAATAAAACGGAAATAACATTTTTGATTCTTTCATTAAGAGCAACCGTTCTGTTTTTAATCACCATGTAAATATTCACATGATTCTTTTCGGAGCAATTAAGTTGATTTCTGGAAATGACAAGGTATATATTTACTTTCATCAGCCTTGAACTTGACAGATTGTTGGTTTCGCTGAATTTCTGTAAATCAAGATAAATTCAATCTGTACGATAATTAGATAATTGAACTTTTAGACGATGCCACTTTCCGATGCCAATTCTTTAAAAATGTTCGTAATTCCTTTAACGGTACAATTTAAAAATTCTATTTTTAATTGAATACTTGGATTACCACATCCTGCTATTCTATGCAAACAAAATTCTTTCTCATGGCGTGTATTATTATTTTTTTAAGTGGCTGCAATTGTTTTTGTTACAACCTGTATACACACACACATACATATAGTACACATATATATAAAAGATAAATCTCTATATACATACTTGCATGACCTTTCATCTATGTTTCAGAATATCTTGTGTGCGTCAACAACATCATTGATAAATTACAATAAGAAATTAATTTTCCCCAGAATTTAACTAAAACAGATATAATAAGGAACGGGAGTGATATTTTTCTGTCAGGTTTTCGACTTGTTTTGCAATATATCTAGAGAAGCAGACAGATATAACATTACATTCTTTCATTAGAAGAAGCCTTTTAAGTTTTAGAGAACATAGTGATGTAAATATTTACATAATCTCTTTAGGAACAATTTCATTGAGTTCTTAAAAATGTAGGATATTTTTACGATAATCAGCACTAAAATGTAGTAAAAATGTCTCTTGGTAATTGAATAACTGGTTTTTAAGTCGACGAAATTTCATTACGTGGATACATATACTTAGTGTGATTTGAGCTTTTTTTTAAAAAAAGAGCATAAAAACATGGGTCCTAATGTGAATCTTATGTTTTAATAAGATGCAGAATAAGATGAAATTAAGATGTATACAGCCCTTCAAACAAAAGAAAGTGTAACAGAAATATTTAAAATCCTACAGAACTTAATTCGGTACGAACTGCTATGTTCTGTGACATAGACTTGTTAAATATATACGGGTACGTACCATATGCATATATTTGTTTATATATGTAGGCAGATATATATTGAATATCCGGAAACTTCTGCGGTTTTTCAAGGAGAAGCGAGGTTTCGTCTAGTTATTTTACTACTTCAGGTAAAGAGTGACTTTAAATGACCCAGATATGTAAATTTGGTCTTTTATCATTGCGTTTCATAATGCTTATTTGGGTTGAAGCATAATTTTTGTTTCAATGCAGTGCTAAGAATGGAGAACCAAAAAATTCATTTTCATCAATTATGCTCTTTTATTTCAAGAAATGTAAAAATGCTAGTGAGACTGATCATAAAATTTGTGCTGTATATGAACAAAGTGCTGTTTCAGATGACAGAATTCGAAGATGATTTGAGAAGTTTAACCCAGGGCCGTAGCTAGGGGGGTACAAGGGGGGGCTCAGCAATCCCTCAACATTTTGGAGCCCCTCCCCTGGGAAAGCTGCCAAAGCCACCAAATGCAATTCTGATTCAAAAATCCAAATGAAACTTTGTTCAGAAATTGAACTTAGTTTTGGGGGCTTTTTACAGTTTTGCATAAATACTAAATTGTAGTATTTGTTTAAAAACTGCAAACATGTGCTTCAATAGACGCGCATCCTATCTGCACATACTCAGAATTAGCAACCTTTTGCATTGACTTTCGCATTAGTTATATACTGAATTTTTTCATTTTGCAGCGTTTTTCATTATTAGCATAAAACAAAGTTATTCTAATGAGTTATAGCCATTTTAAATATAAGTGGATTTAGCTTTTGACCAGACATAAAAATAATTTAAAAATGCAAAATACACCCTTGATTTTTCTAATGTTTTTTATCATATAAAAACATCCTTAGAATCCTTAGAATCCTTAAGGGTAGGGAATAGTCAGAAAAAAGAATTAATGGTTGCAACTCTTTTGAAACAGGTGAACTGTCAGCATTTTATTTACTTATTGACATCTACACTAATTATTTCACTATTACTAATATAATTATACACTAAAAATTTTCATTCTGCAGCCAGTGATGTAGTAGTAAAAAAACCAGAGGCCTTTAGGCATAGGGTATGCCCTAAAAAGTATATGCTATAGTTTTTGAGAATAGGGTATACGCTATTCCTTCAAATAATTCAGAAAGTATACGGCGTATCCACCGTATATCCTCCATTACATCTCTGTCAGCAATCCTTACTTTTTTTAGCATCAAATAAAGTTATTATAAACAGTTTAATAAGAAACAGTGCCTACAATATGAATATGCACTAATTTACCTTTCTATATAATACTTTGATTATATATATCTGTGTTTGTGCGTGCACGTGTCAGAGAGAGAGAAATAGTATGATCCCCCCCCCACTACATTTCCTTGAACACTCCCTATTGTTTACTTCTAGCTACAGCCCTGGTTTAAGCACGGAAATTTCAACATGGAAGATGATGCCACTTTGGACGACTCTCATCTCTAAAGGAAGACCTCTTAAAAAAAGCTGTCGCTGAAAATACACGCTACACAATTCATGAGCTATCACACAGACTAAATATTCCAAAAAGTACATTGTATGATTATTTGATTGCGTATTTTACAGATGATGATGGTTGTCCAGAGCGGACATTATCTTCTAGGCTGAAATTTCCTCGCTTAAACTTCTCAAACAACCTCAGAACTGTGTCATTTGAAATAGCACTTTGTCCGTATACATCACGAATTTTACGAGCAGTCTGACTAGTATTTTTACCTTTCTTGAAATAAAAGAGCATAATTGACAAAAAGGAAATTTTTGGTTCTCCATTCTTAGTTCTGCATTGAAACAAAAATTATGCCACAACCCAAACAAGAATCATGCAACACAAGCGGAAAAGACGAAATTTACATATCTGGGTCATTCAAAGTCACTCCTTATCAGCAGTAGCAAAACTAGTCATTGGGGGCCACCCCAATACTTACCCATCATGGATATGGATAATATAAAATATGAAAATAAAACATGTGTAAACTATTTATAAAATGCATTGCAATTTGAATAAAATCGTGGTTTGATGGCGTCATAAACTATAAATGCTCTATTACTGAATTACGTAAAATAAACATCCTTATAACTCCAAACTTGATAATCATATTAACTAACGGTTTACTGTGTCGGATTAAGCATCTCATTTCCAATTAAAATATATATTTGAATTAAAATTTGAATGAAATACAGGGTCATGAAAAATCGAAGGGTATGGAAAATATGATTACAAATATCTCGGCAACTAATTATCCGATCGACTTCATTCTTTATTCAATATTTATGTTTTTTTATTGTTTTTTATATTCACTCTTTAAAATAAACAATATCGAAATTTTTTATGTACTTTTTATCAGAACGAATATTTCGAGAGTCCGAAAAACATAGTTCCGGATAATCGAGGTTACTGAAATTCAATAAGTTTCTTTCCATTATTACACAATAAGTACACACCAAATTTCAAGTCTCTATCTCAATTTGTTCGGGAGATAGAGTGTTTACAGACACACAAGCACACAGATACACACACACACACACACAGACGGACGGCAATTTTCTTTTTCTAAAATATGTTTTTCGGAATCTCCAGTGTCTCAAACGTGTAAATCCGTCAAAAAAAATTTTCGATTTTCAAAACGATTACAAGACTACCCTACAAGATTACCCTATACTACGTATGATGGGTAAGTAATAACTAGACGAAACCGCGCATCACTTTTTGAAAAACCGCAGAATTTTCCGTATGATCCACTATATATACATATACTAGAGTTGCAAAAATCCTGTTTATTCCCGGGTTTATTTCCAATAGACCCGGTTTATTCCCAGGTTTATTCCCAAAAGACCTGTTTTATTCCCAAAAAACCCAGTTTATTCCCAAAAAACCCAGTTTATTCCCAAAAAACCCGGTTTATTCCCAGGTTTAAACCGGTTTTTTTCTAGCCTTTGCAGCTCTAGTTGATACACAAGTTAAAATAAGATGAACAATTAAAAAACATTACACTCTGCCATCAAAACCCCAGCGTACACAACCATCATATACTGTTCACGCGCACACATCATTTTCCGCTCACCATCGTCTGTTCAACTCTCTCTGCATCTCTCTTAGCTTAGCCGCAACCTACGTTATACACGGGCGGTGCATGACGTTTAAAACGTCACATGGAGTGGATCATTTTTACACGGTGATTGGTGCAAAGCGACGCGCCCCCCGTTTTGCACCAATACCGTGTAAAAATGATCCACTTCATGTGACGTTTTAAACGTCATGCACCGGCCATGTATAACGCAGGTCGCGGCTTAGCTCGGTTCACTTCTTTTTGACCTGCCAACTAACATCTCTTGCAGTCTCTTTGCATATCGAAAACGATCCTTTCGATTCGATTACACGGCTTACACGGCAGTCAACCTCCGAAGCTAGGCGACAAAACCATGGACAAAAACTGGACAACTCTAGGCCAGCAAATCACGAGTCAGGCTAGGCCATAGATTTCTTCGGTCGTTACACTGCTCTCATTGGCAAGCTGCTTCGTTTCCACGGATGGCGTTTCCGAGGCTATTTCATGGGAAGAGCTTGAAATAGCTTCGAACCCAAAATTCCATATACACGTTTTAATTTAAAAAAAAAAATCTAAATTAAAATTTAAAAATCCGGCCACGAGGTATACTGTCCGGTGACAACATCTACACATGACAAAAATTTCTGAGTCCTAGGTGTTATAATTACGCAGAAATCCGCGGGCAGGCAGGCAGACAGACACTTACTCTTTTATATATATATATATATATATATATATATATAACGGATCAGGGAATTTTCCAGGAGTGTTACCAGTATTTTTTTATAGAAAAATAAATATAGGCTAAACTCGCGAAACTTTGCTTTCTTTTAAGGAGTGATTTTCTGTAATAAAATACTGGTACGATAGAATTTCCTGGTCGCAAAATTCCAGGAGCCGTACCAACCCTGTATATATGTATGTATATTATATTCGTTCATAAAAGACAAAAGCTATACATTCTATTCAACAGAATGTTTGGTGTGCATCAAAAACTTCATTCATCAATTTCGATAACAAAGTCTTTCAATTTTCCGAAAAGGAGTAGGGAACGGTAGCGATATTATTCTGTCATGGTATTTTTATCATGCATTTCATCTTTTTAGTCCTAGACTCCCTTTAATGTTATCTCTCCTGTCAGGATGTCGACTTCATTTGCAATCCTTCAAGAGCAGGAGACGGAAATAACATTTTACTCTTTCATTAGGAGGAGCCCTTCTGCTTTTAGTCACCATAGTGATGTAAACATTCCCATGATTTCTTTCAGAACAATATAGTAGATTTCTGGAAACGACAGGGAATATTTGCTTTCACCAGAATTGAAAGATTGTTGGTATGTCTATGAGAAATTTCCATAAATCAAGTTAAATACAATCTGTACGTTAACTAGATAATTAGATTTCAAGCAGATGAGTTTACAAATAGACATATTCAAAATTTTGTAATTAATTTAACGATGGAATTTCCAAACTTCGCTTTCATAAAGCACTTTTGTCTTTTGTTTTATGTTTCTTCATTTCGTAATAAACGCGATATAAACTAATAAATGATATATACCTATCTCTACCAAGTGGTCAAAATAACTGGTTGGCAATTTAGTGTGTAAAAAATATAGTAATATAGCCAATTTATTCAATGTATAAAAATTGAACTTTATAAGAAAATAGTTTATTTTACTTAAATATTCGTACATGATCAGATAAACTGTGGAAACAGTTACTTACATATTAATTTTTTTAGCATAAATTTTTATAGGGTTATTTTAATTGGTTGGTATAAATATTATTAATATGGTCTTGCAGGTCTTTATTTAAAAATAATATATGTGTACAGATTTTGCAAGAAATTTTCAGCAACGACTTTTTGTTAAAAATTTAAAACAGTTTTAATGTTTCAATCGATTTTGCAGTACATTTCTTATTTAAACTATAATTTTTTATGAACCATTTGCTTTGTGTTCTAATTATTCAAGTAAAAAAATAAATGTATACAGGAATTCTAAATGGCTGCGTACTATGTAAAGATTATTTTTGCGGAGTTAGAATAGTAAGAGTTTGATATAATAAAGTCTTATAATTTAAAATAGAAAATCGTACAAATGCAAAATCCTCCTAAAATCCCGTCAAATACTTTAAAACAATAAATTTTACATAATACGAGTCATGTAACTCATTAATTCCGTGGAATAAATAATATTTTTAAGATGATTCACACCTACTTCTTGTTTTGGATTTTTAAACCGCAAAGCCCATTGACGATGCATATTTCCGGTTTCATACATGGTAAATATACTTTTTTACTACTTAGCTGGGTTTAAATGACATTATCTTTGAAATTGATTGTACATTTTTCAAATATCTTGAATTGATATATTTAAAAATATTTTAAGAAAATTGTTTCTATTCATTACAAAATGCTGTTTTCTCACATAAATGAGATATATTTATGAGACTTTAGTTTGTTTAATTCTGAAAATTTGTCACCTTCTGTGTTTTTAGTTTAACCTTTGTTAAGACTATAAAAATAATCATAAGCATAGCAGGTAATTTAATAACATTTTCTTTATAATGTTTATGTGAACTGGATATAAATGCTAATTAATGTTAGAAACCTGTATGTCTACTAAATAATATTATTTTTTATGTAGGCGAAAAACGTTATGATTAGTTTAGAATCTCCATTTTGTATACCCCATTTTGTATCAAGTAACACATTAAAATTCTCATATGATACATTCATTCTTAGTATTTATACTAATTTACGCACATTGCACTTTATTACATTCCATCCTTTTGTGAATAACATGTATAAAGACAGAATTGTACAATCGTATACTTATATATTTGATATCACTTCTTCCTGAATCAATTCCTTGTTATCCCAATTTAACTTTTCGTACTAAAAACAGTTAAAATGTTAGAAAGCAATAACTTGCTCCACTCCCTTTATGTAGCACGATGACCCTGCAACAAGTTGCTATGGTAACCAAAAAATGTCTCCTGGTAACACAACGGGAGAAAAGTGATATTTGATCAAATAGCGTGCATCTCCACAGCGAAGTAGAATATCAGATAACTTGTTGAATATTTTAATCTAGACTGCGAATATGATGCTCGACATACTAGAACCGGATCGTATATGCTGAAGGTATTGATGGAGATAACGTTGTTGAGAAAATATAATAAAGGTTTTTTGTTTTAAAACAGAACTGTACTGTTGAAATATTCTTATATTCTAAAGAACAAAGATAAATATAGAAAAAAATTAATAAGTGAAGCCTTATACATGAATAGTTACGCCAAATAACAAACCATATTTTTTCCCATATACTGGGTGGAACAAAAAGTAGGTATGCAGTAATTCTTTACAGCCCTTTGTGTGTTTCATTTTTAATTTCTATCTTTTCTTTAGAAGTATTCTAAATAAATGCAAGGAAGTGAAGTGCAGTACATTTTGAGGCAGTATTAGAAAATTAGAAATGCCTAAAGAGTATGGACGGCATGGATAGAAGTTTTCACCATTCACCTGCAGACACGTCTCATCAGTTATCGCATTAGAGACAAGTCTGATGCAATTGATCAAAATTAAACAATTCATAACAGAAGCTTTTGTGTACATTGATTCAGACTGGAAAGTTTGCTTCAAACTGTGTGTCAAATGTTTGTTGATCAGTTGAATACATTTTGTACATTGTTGTGGGATATTTTAAAAATTTAAACGATGAAAGAGGATTAAGAAATTTAGTTTAATCTTGAACTACTCAATGACAATGTCTGTAATTTGCCATTATCCCATGGACAGTTACTGTGAAGCTATCATCATACTATTTGATTATTTTTAGAGTACTCTGTATATTTTATTTTACTTTGTGGCATTTATTTTTTTCAAAAGCGAGTACTAAGTTGCATATTATATTAAAATGAATAAGTTTGAAAGAATTTTAAATTAAAAATTGCAATTACTCTACCACAGTATAAGAAATAACTTAATTAAAAATTTGGATAAAATTCTTTTCCAACGTTGCTAAAATATTTGGATGATGTAAGAAAATCATTTGCAGTTTGACATTTAGCGAAATTAAAAGAAAAAAGCTCATGTATGATTTTTAAAAAAATCGTTAAAAATCTGCGTATTTTTACAGTTTTGAGGCAAATTTCATCTGAAAGTGCATTTTTTTGTTCTATTTTGTGCTGTAAAATGCGATACTCTGAAATGAAGATATAAATGGTGAAAGACAATACTTTAAACAAATAATATATTATACTATATAATAATTAATACAAAAAATCCTTTAAAAGTTAATTTTTAAAGACTCCAAATCGAATTTTTCAAAAATATCTGCGGCTAGTTTTCAAATATATCTTGGAGTACATCCGTAATCAATATCGTATAGCCGTCCACACACAACGTGAAAGTGTACACAGACCCACACACAGACTCACAAACACATTCTTTGATTAATATAGATATTGTTTTCTACATTATATCATTAGTATACATGATGCTACTGATTTTTTTTAATCGGGGAAATGGGGGATAATCAATTCAGTTGATTGGTAGTTGAGTTGAAATCTAGAGGAAAATATTTAGTAGAGGTTGCCAACACCGTCTCGTCGAACTTAACCTGATTATTTAGAAATCGGCTAAAAATTCGTTTATTTTATCTAGTATATTTAAAAGCATATTTATAGCAACCCCTTTTTCTCTTCTTTTTTTATGCAATTGTAATTTGTCCTATATTTTACTTACTCATTTATTTTCACGTTTCTTTTATTCCTACGTAAAGTTTTTACTTTAAAAATTTATCTAATGTTAAACAATATTTTTATATGCCTTATAATTAATCATTAAATTGCACTAATAAATGTCTAGTGATTTTAGGTTTAAAATAATATATATAGTTAACAGCGAAGCAATATTTTGTAGGTGGTTAATTCTTCTACATTTTTGAATAGTTAATATAATGATAATTGTTATTTTACGTTCTTTGAAACTTTACATTAAAGTGCTGACAATTCAAGATCCAATGATTTGTGATTAAATTTAGAAATTTATTTGCACTCTTTTACACATAGCTTTCGTAGCCATACATTTTGAATCTTCATCCTGTCTTTTTCCATAAAAGTTGCTATATTGAAATTCTCAATTTGCGAACTCTTATAAAGAGTACTCTATCTAAATCCTTTCATGAATATTTATTTAAAAAAATCTATTTCACAAGAACCTAGATAAAATAAATGGAGTTCAGATATATAGAACATAAAACCCTATCTTGACATATGAAAATGCAATCCGATTTGTGCAATGCTGATTCTTCTATATTATAAAGCAAAAAACTGTCCTTCAGAAATGCTGACGTCATATTGACGGTGGCAATTTCTGACCAATAAATTTTGCTTTTACTGCAATTTTTTAACTTCTAAACAATTTTAATTATTACACCGTCGAATAGGGGAAAAATGTCCTTTCAATGTTATTTTTGTTGATTTCTTTGGCTATTCACTCTTTTCATGCGGCTAATACGATAATAGTATCGTTTTAATAAATTTCAAAACATTGTTTGAATACATTATTGCTGTTTTTTTATATAAAAGTGTCTTCTGTTATTGTTGTTAATGCGTAATCTAAAAATTATATTAAACATAAAAAAATACTTGAATTAAAAAAAATGTATTCACTTATTATCCTGTAACCCGGGATGTCCGGGTTGTATTTCCTAGTTAACGTGGTATCCGATTTATTTCGTTTTCAAACAGAGAGAAAAATGTATCAAATACTACATTCATACCCTCTTCATAATACTTCGGAGGGGGAATCTACTGACACAGGTACGAAGTTAACCTTTTGATTACGGGTTGGGACATATACGTCAGAAAACTATTTTTTATTCTATTTAAACCATTCTTTTAAATAATCTCAGTCATACACGTATAATACAGTATTTTAAAGAGACATCTACCAGGAGGAAAAACATTTGTACATTGGGGAACAACTGAATATAAATAAAGTCACCTATCGTGGCCTGTAATCAAAGGGTTAATGTCAACTACCTTCATGTTGAAAAAAAATCTATTTATATATTTTTACACACAGAAGCAAGCTGATATAGTAAAAAACTCTAAATTGCCATTTTTTTCTAATCTATCTGAACATTTCAATTAAATTCTATTTATTTACTGTTAAAAATGAAAAAAAATGTTTGTATACACACGCATGCACGCTTTAGTAAGCATACATTTTGTATTGTCGTTCTGTTTTTGCATAAATGTTGCTACATCGAATTCAGGACTCAGCGAACTCTTGCACAGAGTACTCCATCTAGATCCTTCCATCGACATTTATTTTCATAAAATTCCATTTCAGGAGAACCCAGCTAAAACAAATGGAGTTGAGAACAATGGAATATGCGACCCTGTCTTGACATTTTTATCTTGCGTTTCATCTTTTTCCGTTTTCTCTCCTTGTTACCGTAGTCAGATCTTTGCCTTTTCGGAAGCACTTCACCGTTACTGTACAATAATATTGTTCCACTCCTTTCGTTAGGTAGGAACGCACTGTTCGCTGTTGCCATGGCAACCTAAATTTCTCACCCGATCTCCCAGCATCAGTCGGGTAAAAATAAAGGAAATGTGATCATTCCGAATGTTTGGATTCTTCAATAAAACAAAGCTGGAAATCTGAATCTTCCTAGTTAATGAAAATTCGTTCTCTATTGTGCTTGATCTATCGAGCTATAATATTAATTCAGATTTAATTTAGTAACGAAGAATGTGTTATTTTAAAATGTCGCATTTTTAGTGAATTCATTTATCGCATTTATTTTACTCTCGGTAGATATTGATGACTAAATGTGTAATTTAATGCAAAGGAAAGTTTAAGTAATGGATAATATATGTTAAAAGATGTTCTGGTAATATTTAACAAAAATATTTTATGAAACAAATCTTTTTTAACATCGTATAATATGTATGCAGCACGGTAATAAGTAGGATATACATGTACAAGCAATGTTTTATATATGTCACGTGTATGCAATTTATTTTTGCAAAAAATAAGAAAGATCGATTCCGTTTATGTAATTGTACATATACAAAATTTCTCTTCCAGAAAATCTATTGTTATAAAATCCTTTTAATGCAATAGTCGTTTATTTCTGACACGGTTAAGGAAAATTCATTCGACAAGCAACTGTTTCATTACGTGCATACATTAGCATAATGGCGCCCTGTTGCATTTTCATTGGATGAGAAATCTAGCTTTGGATAAGGAAGTTGTCGATTAAATAATAAAATTTTAGTATCATTATATTTATTTGAATTAAAAAAGAAGAAAAAACAAAGAAACAAAGAAGCAAACTTGTGCTATCCAAATACTATAATTATTTATGATTGATCAGAAAAACAACTGTATGTGTAAAGATTTCATATCACCAGAAAATTTATAACACTTAAAATTTATAATAATTTTTTAACATCGTATAGTAGGTATGTAGCACGGTAATAAGTGGGTCATACATACACAAACAATGTTTTATACGTATATGTCGTATATGTCACTTGTATGTGCAATTCGTTTTTGGAAAAAATAAGAGAGACCGATTGTGTTTATGTAGTTGTACATATACAAAATTTCTCTTCCAGAAAATCTATTGTTATAAAATCCTCTTACTGCAATAGCCGTTTGTTTCTGACACCGTTAAGGAATATTCATTTGACAAGTAATTGTTTCATTGCGTGCATACATTAACATAATGGCGCCCTGTTGTTTTTTGATTGGATGAGAAATACGGCTTTGGATAACGAAGTTGTTGATTAAATAATATAATTTTAAGATCATTATATTTAGTTGAATAAAAAAAAAAAAAGAAAGAAATTTGTGCTGTCCAAATACTATAAATGTATATGATTGATCAGAAAAAAAAACTGTACATGTAAAGATTTCGTATCACTAGAAAATTTATAATACTTTTAAATTATCTAATTGTAGTATCATTTGAGTAATTCAACTAATTATTATCTGAATGCATTTGTTTAAATTTATATGCCTTATACCTAAATTAGCCGTTTCGGAAGTTCCAGTTCGTGTCCTGCTTTCTAGATTGAGAAAAAATGTATCTATGTTTGTTAACCTGTTGACTACCAGTGGTACACGTGTGTTCCATTTCTAGTAGCTCAAAGGTAATTATTTTATCATTGTTATTTGTCCTACCACTATTTCAACGATGCGTGTTTTTTTTTCTACCAAAAATACGTCATTAAAATTATTTTAGGAAATAGTAATGGACGAAAATAGAAACACAGTAGACTTAGGTCAATTCTGTACCAATCTCTGCAAAAAATCGGTGTTCTAAATGTTAAATATAATTACAATTCCATAACTTATGTCATATTTCGCTTCACAGGAATGATAAACTTCTGGAAAAAAATGGTTTGGATAACTTTTGGACTACTTTGCGTTGAAATTCAAATAAATACATAAATAAAGTATTAGAAAAAGCATTTTTTATTAAATGTAAATGCCTACCTGGCGAACTACCAAATGAAAAACCATTCCATTTGTTTTGACATTGCCGGTTACATATAACACTATGAATTTTCAAACATGCCGGACATCAGACACCACATTGTCACATGAAAATTTTCTTTTCGCATTCTATTGGCAAAAATCTCCAGAATTACAAGTCTTGCTGGAGCAACTGAAGAATAATAACATTTTTTTGCAAATCGATAAAATATATTGTTTGGGTTAAAATAAATGTTTATATAAAAATATTAGTCATTAAATTAGTTAAAATGCTACAATTTATAGCTAATAGAATCTTAAATCAATCAGATATAAATTGTCTGCTGTATTACATGGGTACCCTTTAAAAATAGTGTGTAAACTTCTGTATTTTTACAGTTTTTTCAATGATCTAATCCGACTCGTTCAGGAATAACACAATAATTATGCGGCTATGTATTTTAATTAAAAACGCCATTACGACAGTCATTCTAAATTGTATGAAAGCGGGTATTTTTTCATTATAGATATTATATCTGCCTTAATTCTTTTAGAGAATGATATTTTGAAAGATAGAATAAGTAGGCGTTTAGCTAGTAAACAACTAGCATAACATCAGGCAAATTACAAGTTGATGTAAATTTAACCGAAAAAAATATTAAATTTTCAGCAGTCAATAAATATGTAAAATCGGTTATAACAATGAATGTTCTGTTGTGTCATAGTGTCCTAATAACACAACCATTCGAGCTTATGTCACTATGACGTCACAAATGTATCGCAGTCACAGCGGTCAACAAAATGTGACTTCTTTAACTTTTCATTATGACTCTCAAGAGGTCGTCATTTTGTGACTCCTCTGTGAACTATGTCACCATGTCTATTTTTTTAGTTATTTGCAATTCGTAATAGTGACTAATTCTGAATTCATAATAATGCTTAGTATTGAAAATAATTAGTTCGTAAGTTTTATATTACGGTAAACCTTTAAAAAACCGCATATTTTTGCTTCCAAATATTAATGGGCTTCATAAATATATATATTTCTAACTATGCCGCTTAGTATAATTCATTATTTTCTTTGATGAATTATTTTACCTATGTAACTCGGTAGAACGCACCAAAAACAAACAATCTTGTAAACAATGATAAAACGCCCCTGTCGACATTTTCCTGATTTGGTTCCTTGTTATCACTGCTATCATATATAGTAATAATAAACTTTAATTTTTATATGCTGAATTCTGATCTAGGAATATTTAATTTGATTTTCCTTCGTTTGTCTTCTAGCACTTTATTTTAAAAATAACAATCATTATAATGGTCAACAAAACATATATAGTATATATATGTATGATTTTCATGATTTACTTTTCGAATTCAGTTTAAAGATCTACAGAAATATGTATGTTTCAGCAAATGCAATTTATATCAAAAGCATTAGTTCTTATTATAATAACGTGAATCATTAAAAAAAATTCTATAAATTTAAGAAACATGGGATCATTTAAAATAATTTTTAATAATTTTTAAGGTGTACTAAGTGATAAAAATAAAATGTTGCTTTTGTGATTTTGTCCACATTTTCTCTTTTATGACTATAAAAAATAACTTATATCTCAGAAAATGTTTGTACAATTGTTTATTATTTTTACATATCATTATAAAGAATATTTAATTTTTAATTACTTTTTCAGTTCGACATTCTCATTTGGGAACTAAAAGTTTAATAATAAATACACTATTATAATTAACTTTATGATTAATAGCTTTCTAAATATCCCTAAAACGATTTACAATTTTCTTTGATAAATTTATAGTTGAATAGAACGCACCGAAAACAAACAGTCTTGAAAACAATGACGAAACGCCCCTATCGGCATTTTTATCTTATGCTTCATCTTTTCCTGATTTGGTCCCTTGTTATCACTGCTGTCATACTTCGGCTTCATTGGAAACCCTTCAACGTCAGAGGACAAGCAATAGTGTTCTCTTTTGGTTAAGGAAGAACCTCTCTGCTTTCAGTCGCCATGGTTACCAAAAAACTTCATCAGTTTCCGAGGCAGAAACGAAAGAATAGGAAATATGATTCTTTGCCGTGTTTAAATTCTTGGTGGAGTACGCCTGAATACTTGAAGGAAAAGTTCGTAATTTGGGACACTTTTGTTTCTTTGCCATCTGAATAAAACTCGGAGATATTTAGAGGGGATATGTCAAATGTCTGAAGCATTGAAAGAAAGATATTTTCAGTAGAGCAGATCTAATATGATCTCTAATTGTTATGCAGTGACGCTTTTAATATAAATAAATAAATAAGAAACAATTCCGAGCATATTCATTTACTACTTATCATCTAACGAATTCAACTTCACTTGATATTAATTTTATTTTCAGCAGAAGATGAAAATATGACATTTCGGTTGACAGATTTCAGTTTAGCACCAAATTGCAGTATTTTATGGTTAATCAGATCTTATGTGTAATTTTCTGTAATCAGGTCCATAGCAAAATTTCGCATTTGAGCAAATGTGATTGGCGCAAACATATATATATTTAAAAATAATTTAATGGTATTAAAATTCGCTTTAAAATACGCTGTTGCCATGATGGCAATGCTAGGAATGGGACCCAATTACGGAAAATTAATCAATGTAAGAAAAAAAATATATTCATCGTTGAAAAGCATAGAAAATAAATTCATGCTTGAATTTTTTTTTTAAGTAATAAAAAGTCAGTAAATTGAGCTACAGTTTTCAAACAATTTTCGTTTTAAAAGTACATATTTTCACTATTTCAGGATGTGAATGACAAAATTGTGCGACATTTAGTAGTAAATTTATGAATGGTAAATGCCAAAGTGATAGTATAGGTCGTTCTCGACATTTGATGACACCGGCTTACGTACTACTTTTTAAAATACTATACATTTCCAATATTACGTGGACGTCAAATTTCTAAAGAGGATGCAAAAGTTAGTAATGAAAGAAAAATAACTTTGTTGCTAATAAGCAGATATATGAAGGTTAGAATAGTAAATAATATTTAACCAATGTAAAATTTAAAACCAATTGATTTCCTTTTACGGCTTTGATTGTTAATTTTCGATAATCGAGCAGTCAAAATAGCAGTCTGAATACTGAACATCTTGTAGAATTATTTTGAATATATAAGTATTTAAATTATAAAATGTATAGAAAAATATTATTAATAAAATATAATATTTTTATTAACTTAAAAGAATAATTGTATGGCATAAATAATAAAATACTGTTTATTTTAATAAAGTAATATATATATATATATACTATATATATAGGAAAAAGTAGAAAAGCAAAATATTTGAACATCTATATAGATTTTTGCAATTTACACCATATAAATTCTGCTTAAATCGCATAAATTTTTAAATGATGTTCTAAAATATAAATAAAAAATGATTGACATTAAGTTTAATATCATTTTTAATGGAAATATATATATATATATACTGCATTCATTAAAAAGGAAACACCAATTAAACAGCTTAAATAAAAATTCAACTAGAAAAATAACCAGTTACCTTTATTTGTATACTATATGAGGATAAATGCTTCATGCACTAATTCACAATAAACAAAATAACTTTTAAAACATAAAATAAAATAATGTCCTAAAATTTTCGAACAAATTTCGTTTCAAAAATGTTTTAAATCATTTAGAAATATCTAAAGTTACATTCTAAACACCATGCATCACCTCCAGCATAATAGAATTATTGCATCTTTAAACCACCGAGTGATATCTTAAATGCATTATAAACAGCTCTTCTCTAAAATATCTTTTTAGTAATTTTCATTTTCATTTCTGGAGTCTCCCTCGTTCTTCAATAAAATATGCTAAGCAGCATCTCCTCTCGGTAGATTCTAAAGCGAGTATTCATTATTTTCCGGACGAATTCTCCCCAGTAATTTAATTTTTGATAGTTACACACTATTCTAGAAAATTCCCTCTGATCTTCAGAAAACTTCGTTATGAGAACCAATTAGAAAGTTCGGAAACCAGTTATTTTCTGAAATGGATTGAAATGACTTTTTCACAATTTACAGGCAGAAAAATGGGTATTTTATATTAGAAATGCTTCCGATATCTACTGTTTCCTTAGGATTCTGTTCCTTCAAATAACTTCAAGAGGTACAGGTAAATTTACGAAATCCTTAAATACTGTGCAATCATTAAATACAATGAATTTTCATAAATGTTGCTTTTGCATCAGGAAACATATCTGTATTTTTTTTTTTATGTGATATATGTTATCGATACCCATATCGTGGCTCATCTTTCTATTTCCCGGAGTGTTCAAAAGGAATACAATGTATCAAAAGCAATCAAATTTTAATTTATCTTCATAAATGTAATTGTTAGTGAACCGACTAAACAAAGTGTTTTGGAATGAAAATATTTCAGCTATAATTCCTTTCTACATAAGT
The DNA here is from genome assembly GCA_963931845.1 of Maratus michaelseni. NCBI lineage: Eukaryota > Metazoa > Arthropoda > Arachnida > Araneae > Salticidae > Maratus > Maratus michaelseni. The sequence continues at coordinate 281,134,135 of OZ007594.1, read as the reverse complement.
TACTCCAAAACAGCCAAAATAAATTACATTCTAAACACCATGCATCAACTCCAACATAATAGTATTATTGCATACTTCCACTATCGGCTGACGCCTTAAATACGTCATAAACATCCCTCACCTAAAATACCTTAGTATTATTATTTGATCTCTACGTCATTCTCATTTCTCGAGTCTCCTTCTTCCTTTAATAAAATATGCTAAGCAGCGTCTCCTCTCGGGAGATTCTCAAGTGGGTATTCATTATTTTCCGGACGAATTCTTCTCAGTAATTTAATTTTTGACGCTTCCACAGACACGGCATGAGAGACAGGGGAAAAGATCTAAAATGCGGGCTTGAGTCAAAAGAAGCAGAATAATTAAAAACAATAGAGAGTGATGAATGCAAGGCTTTACAAGGGAATAAATATTAAACTTCAACAATTAATTTTCTTACTTTTAATTCTGTTCAATTAGAAGAGCTATTATAATACAATTACTGAGTTACGTGCTCCTGGATGGTTCGTTAAATATCGCATATGTTATGTTTCTCGATTTTTTTTTATTTTTTATTATTTTCTCATTCTAAATTCAATTATTGCAATCATTAGTAAAAACGTGATTTGTTTCTTGACTGTTATAAAAATTGGCATTTCTTTTTCTTAAATTAGGGCTATTTTCCTTCCTTATATATATATAGTGATGTGTATATTTTTATTTTTTGAAACACACTTGTACGAAAAGTATATTTAATTAATAAATCCATTGTGAAAACGTGCTTTGTTTCCTGGCTGTTATAAAAATTGACATTTCCGTTTCTCAAATTGGGGTTACTTTCTTTAGTTATATATATATATATATATATATATATATATAAGGGAAAACATGTATGTATTTTTATTTTTGCGGCACACCTGTACGAAAAATATATTCAATTAATGAATCAATTATAAAAACTTGATTTGTTTCCTGATTGTTATATAAACAGTGAAATTTTCGTTTCTCGAATTGAGGCTATTTTCCTTAGTTGTAATAAAAAAAAGTAATATATATATTTTAATTTTTTGGGGCACACCTGTACGAAAAAAATATGTAATTATTGTATCATTAGTGAAAACGGGATTTGTTTCCTGACTGTTATAAAAATTGGCACTTTCATTTCTCAAATTTGGGCTATTGTCTTTATTACATAAACAAAGAAAAAATAATATTTGAAATATGTTTGAAAATTTTGCGACAAAACAGTACCAAAAAGATATTCAACTAATCAATCATTCATGAAAACGTGATTTGTTTTTTTGACCGTTCTAAAAATTATCATTTCCGTTTCTCAAATCGGGTCTATCGGATTTAGTTATACAGGGTGGTTAAAAATAAACTGACGATACTCAAAGGCTCATAACTCTGGTTCTACTGTACAGATCCGAATGAAACTTCAGATATATGTTATGTAGATCATGCAGCCGAGATTTTCGTACAAAAAAAAGTTTGAAATTTCTTTATTAGATGGCGCTGTACTCTAAAAACCATATGCAAATGAGCATTTAGTGCAATTTCGCTATAAAAGGGGAACGTATTGTTCAAAGAAATCATTCGTCCGCAGTGATCATGCCTCTGAACAAGAAGGAACGCGCCTTTATCGTAAAACTTTTTTATCAGAATGAGAGCAATGCGTCGACAGCCCTCCGTGCTTATCGCCGGATGAAAAACTTAAGGAGAGGGCCCATGTCCGTAAAAGCAGTTAAATGGATGATTCGTAAGTTTGAAAAAACTGGTTCTCTGGATGTTGCACCGACGACGTGCAACTGAGCCGGCGATTGTGGAGGAAGTTGCAATTGCAACAGCTGATTCATCTGAAAATGATTCAAATGCTACTTTAAGTGGCTTCTAAATAGCACGAGCAGTGGCAATTCTATGGGTAACCATGAGCATGATTTTACGCAAACTTCTGAAGCTCAACCCTTACAAGATGCACACCGTGCAACAGTTGAAACCGCAAGATCACCCTGTGCGTCTTGATTTTGCGTTGCGTTTTCTGACGAGGATGCAAGTGGATGAGTACTGACCATCGCACATCTTATGGACAGACGAGGCTCATTTTCACTTAGATGGTGCTGTGAACACCCAGAACTGCCGCATATGGGTTTCCACCAACCCTCATGCCGTGCAACAACAGCCACTACATTCCCCATAGGTCACGGCTTGGTGTGGATTCATGGCGAATTTTATTTTGGCCTGTATTTTTTTGAGGAAGTCACAACGAATGGGTTTGTTAGGCGTACAGTAACAGGTGACCGATACAGCAGACTCCTGGAAAATCATGTTGTCCCGGCCTTAAGTCAAAGAGGCTGTTTGACTAATCCAATATTCATGTAAGATGGGGCAACTGCTCATTCGGCGAGATGTGTAAAGAATGTAATTCAAGACAATTTCTCTGATAAACGTGTCATCTCGCGTACTTTCCCGATTATCTGGCCAGCAAGGTCACCAGATCTGAATCCATGTGACTTTTGGCTGTGGAGTTTTCATAAAGATCATGTTTATCAAGGACGTGTAACTAATTTAGCGGACTTGAAAGCTAGCATCGTACGCCATATCTCCCTCATTCCTACTGATATGTTGCGTGCGGTGATAACGCGGTAGTACGCTTTCAGCATATTGTTGACCGCCAAGGCATGCACTGCACATAGAGCACGCAGGTGTGTAAATAAATAAAATATTCCGTTATTCTTTGATTTTTGAATCATTATCTTTCATTATACATCGTTAAAACGCCACCTGGTGGCAAAATTTGAAACTTTTTTTTCTTACGAAAATCTCGGCTGCATGATCTACATAACATTAATCTATAGTTTCATCCGGATCAGTTCAGTAGAACCGGAGTTATGACCGTCTGAGTACCGTCAGTTTAATTTCAACCACCCTGTATATAAAAAAGAAGAGTAATGTATATATTTAAATTTTTTGGGACACTACAGTAACGATAAATATATTCAATTAATGGATCATTAGTAAAGTGTGATTTATTTTTTTACTTTTAGAAAAATTGGCATTTCTGTTTCTAAAACTGAGACTGTTTTCTTTAGTTCACAAAGGAAAAAAAAATAATGTCTATACTTTTAAATTTTTGTGACAAAACAGTACGAAAAGTATATTTGTCTGAGAGTTAAAAACTTCCTTTTTAAAACTAAAGTTAATCTTAAAAAAACATATGACTATTTTCTTGCTTATAAATAATAATAATAATAAAATGGCTCTAAAGTGGATTGTTTATTGTGTTTCTGAATAGTGCTATTTAATCACATAAAAACTAATAGTATTTTAACTTCATTTAAAAATGAAAAATGCTATTTCAGATAACAACTCTGTAAACGTGGCACGCGAGATAGCGGAAAAGATCTGAAATGCGGACTTGAGTCAAAAGGAGTACACCATTAAAAAACAATGACTGGTGAATAAAGGCTTTACAAGGGAATAAATATGAAGCTTCAGCAATTAATTTTCTTACTTTAAATTCTATTCAATTAAAACAGCTATTATTGGATTGACAGAAAAATTATAATGCATAGCTGCCGTCTTTTATGCACTTTTGTTAATACAATTCTTGTATCTTCCCCCTATTGTATTGTTATATTTCTGCGTTTAAATAAGGAGAAGAAAATTATATGGGAGTAGTAGTAATAAAACAGCATAAAATTTAGCAGATATGCGTCATGTCTTTTCCGGCATCCCAATATAATACTATTACTGAGATTCGAGTATTACACTGTAAAAAAAACGGAAGAAAAAACTGCAAAAAATGCAGTTAATATTTCATCTAGAATTCAAACACAGCACATTTGTTAATTTACAGTGATAATGACAGCAGTATAGAAAGCGACATCTGTTGGCTATATCTCTCAAATGAGGGGGAAAAGAAAACACAGGCAGAGAAGGACAGTGTAGCAGCGGGCAGGTGCAGGCAGTTGCAGTAGTGACGTTTTGACGTTAGGCTATGAGAGAAATGGCCGCCGTTACATGCGAGCGTATAAAGGTGTAATAATTATTAAATACACCACTTAGTGGATTATTTCAAACATATTTTAAAGAATAAAAGTAAGTTTTATCTTTGTTTTCTTATATTATTGTTTTAATATCATATAATTTCTGTTATATAATTATCAGATACAAATTTTGTTGTTAAACCACGTGTATATCACGACAGTTAGCTTTCAAGTCTAGAATAAATATTTTGTTTTAAATCGTAAAAATAGATGATTTTGCTTGGTTATGTGTTTTTTTATTTTCTTCCGTATTTTCTCCCAGGACTTCGTTATTATTACGTATAATTTGCGTCTAAGTATCACAGGCAATTTTTATGCAAGCAGATTTTTTTTTTAAAGAAGATCCCTGTTTTTAGCTATGCCTTATTACGCTATTATATATTTTTCAAAACTCCAGTTCATACGTTGGCATTCGAATATACTTTTTAAATCCTATAAATATTTTACGGACCTACAGTTTCCGGTTCACTGTCGACGGTAATTTAAATATTTTTATTTATTTAATATATTTAGCCGATATTTCGGTCAGTGATTTATTTTCAATTTTCAAATCATTTATTATGAGTAATCTGGATGCACTATTTTATCAATTCCTAAAATATTCCTTGAGTTTGTTTACTGTCGCAGAATTATTTTGCAGCAACTCGTTTAATGTTTTTGTCCATTATCTATTTATTGTTACGCTTAATTTTAAAGTTTTTATGTCAGCAGATTTTTTAAATTATTATTTTATTCTACATTTCTTGAACTCATAAGTTTTTTTTTTTTTCCCGTGTTCATTTTTCAATCGGACCTGATATTTATGGAATTAAATGTAGACTTATAAAATTATCTTAGCATACAATAATTTTTTTATCAATATAAAGTTTCCATATCGGCAAGTTCCGTACAATAAGGTCTTGTTATTAATTATATATGTATGATAGTTTAAATATCAGAAAGTTTTGTATATCCGTGTGGAGGGGTGGGGAAATAATGACTACATTGAATAAACAAAAATATTTAAATAGATACAAAAAATAACCCTAAATTTGTTGGAGAAATATATATATATATATATGATTTAAATTAGTAGGTATTTTCAAATACAAACAAACAGATAAACAAAGTCCTGTAAAGAAATACTGAATAATTAATTAAAAGCTAGATAAAATCTTCCTTTGTTATGATTTATTGAAAAAACATTTTATCTATAAGCAAATGACTAAAATTTTTGTGGGTGATATACTTGACAAAAAACCGAAATTTGTATCTTATATATGTATACAGAATCTATTACATAATAATGATATTAAAACATGATATAAGTAAACAAAAAGGTAATACTTACTGCCCAAAGTCTTTGAAATATGTCTCAGGTTAAAATAAGAAAATAAGAAAAAAAAAATACACGGAGAGGAAGGGGGGGGGGGATAAAAATATCAATAACAAATGTTAAAAGTTTTACAGTTATGCTGTTAAAATTGCGTTAAAATTAACAGCAAAAACGGCTGTAAAACTAACAAATCAGCTGTAAAATAAAAAAACTGAACTGCTGTAAAATTAACCGCAAAAAATGCTGTGAATTTACAAAAGTGCTGTTTATCCATGAAAAACAAAACTGCTGTAAATTCACAGCAAAATATGCTGGCACCCATATTTCTAGCATTTTTTGCTGTAAAAATACTGTGATTTTTTTTACAGTGTAGGAGGGTACATAAAATTTCACATATGTCTAATTTCTGAATTTTTTATGTTATTATTATTATTATCGTTATTATTATTTTGTAAATTTAACAAATGTAATCTTTAGTAAAAATTTGATTTTATTCCTGACTGTGAAATGTATTGGTATTTTTTTTTTAATTGTGACTTTTCTCATTATGTATAAAAAGTAGTACATTTTTTTAAAGAATCAACAGTATTAAGAGTAAATTTATGACAACAGTACTAAGAGTACATTTATATGCATAGTTACCAAAACTCCAATTATAACTAAAATTATCTTTAAAAATGTAATGATTAAAATTTTATTTATAAATTAAAAAAATAAACGCTCTTTAAAGGATTTAATAATAATAATAATAATAATAATAATAATAATAATAATAATAATAATAATAATAATAACAACAACAACAATAATAATAATAATAATAATAATAATAATAATAATTATTATTATTATTATTATAAATTATTATTTTTTTATTATATCGCATAATTTTTATGATGCGATTTTTTTTTTCACGTAAAAAAATTATAATATTTTAACTTAAAAAAAAAATTGAACTATACCAAATAAATATTCCACAGAAACGGCATGAAAGATATGGGGGGAAAAAATCTAAAACGTGCGCTTTAATCAAAAGAAGCAGAAAAATTAAAAACAATAGAGAATGACAAAAGAAAGGCTATACAAGAGAATAAATACCAGACTTCCACAATTAATTTCTTTTTAATTCTGTTAAATTAGAAGAGCTCTTATAATGCAGTTACTGAATTACGTGTTCCTGGATGTTTCGTTAAATTTTGCATATGCAATATTTAAAGATTTTGTAAATGTAATCAATGTAATCATTAGTAAAAATATGAGAACTGTATCCTTGACTGTCATGTGCATTGGCATTTTTTCAATCGGAACAACTTTCTTTTAATGCAAAAAAAAAAAAAAAAAAAAAAAAAAAAGATTTTTTTTTTTATTATTTGACAATATTGAAACTATATTACAGGCTACATAACAAAATTACAATTAAAATTAAAGTTACCTTTCAAAATTTAAATTTTTGCTTAAAAAATAAAAAAAAGAGGATGATGTTTTAACTGTATTTTCATATATATATATAAACATAAAAGTGAAAAATACTGCACTAGGGAAATACTCCACAGGCATCAGAGACAGAGAAAAATATCTAAAATATGGGCTTAAATCAAAAGAAGCACATTAATTAAAAACGATATAGAGTGATGAATGTAAAGCTTTAAAAGGGAATAAATATTAAACTCCCACAATTAATTTTCTTACTTTTAATTTTGTTCCATTAAAAGAGCTATTATAATACAATTACCCGAGTTACGTGTTTCTATATGGTTCGTTAATTTTCGGATATGTTATATTTCTTGAAGTTTTTGAAAATTTAATTAATGTAATCATTAGCATTTTTTTCTTGACGTCATATTACTTTGTCTTTTTTATCAATTCGGGCGTTTCTCTTTAAAAATATATTTTTTAAAAGGATCTATGTTTTTATTTTTATGAAAGGACTGTATTAAAATTGCATTTGTAAGAGAGTTCACAAAAATTCTAATAAGAACTAAATTTATCTTTAATGATGAAATGTTTAAATTGTTGCTTACAAATTGAAAAAATATGCTCTTAAATGGATTTTTTATTGTATTTTTTAATAATACAATTTTTTTTCACATAAAACTGAAATATGTTCTGGAAATAAATGAATAGTGCGATTCCTGTTGATACTACGGTTACACAGCGTAATAGATAAGGAAAAACTCCTAAAATGCGGGCTTGAGTCAAAAGAAGTAGAATAATTAAAAACAGCAGAGAGTGATGAATGCAAAGCTTTACAAGAGAATTAAACTTCCACAATAATTTTCATATTTTTAAATTTGTTCAGTGAAAACAGTTTTTATATATCTGCATATTTCTAGATGGTTCGTTAAATTTCGCTTATGCTATACATAAGAAAACATAAAAAAAAACAGTAACTGGAGAAAATAATTTTTTTGTAAGAGAAATCTGTTGTCTTGAAGGAATGTATATATATTTACTAGATAGTTTAAAATTTTCTATACAAATCACTCTTTTTATATTTTTTATTCGATTTATCATGCTTCATTTACTCTAAATATAATATAAATATATATAATATAATATATATAATATAATATAAATAGCATATCCCGAAAGCTCGCTTTTATGTAATTGCTTATAATGCAATGATAAAATACGGATTTTATCATTAGGGATGTAATCAAATAAGGATGTATCAATTAAGAATATAATCATACAAAGATGCAATCATTATGCTTGATTGAGAGTACTGTTACTCACCTATATATAAATGCATCATTTTTAGCTAATTTTAAATATAGTGGAAATGTGGTTTTTACATAATGGCTCATAATGCAACAATTAAAAAAAGTGTGTAATCATTAATGATGTAATAAAATAAGGATGTAATTATTAACGATGTAATCAAATAAGGATGTAATTATAAATGATGTAATCAAATAAGGATGTAGGTGTTTATCTCGGAAAGGCGTTTTATTGAGTTTAAATATACTTACCTGTATATCGATAAATATAAGATTGTTAGCTAATTTTTAGCATAACGTTTTTACATAATTTGTTATAATAGAATAATAGAAAGGTTGAACGGGTTGAAAATTTTTTTGAGAGGTATCCGAGATTTCTGATTTAAATGGTGGCCATAATTTCACTCATAATTTTAATAATAGTAAAAATAATGTAACTGTAATTTTAGCAGACTTATCTTACTTTCTACCGATTAGGTTGCCAGGTCCAGTCGGTGACACTGACTCTGATTATTTTTCTACGAAATGATTTCCCGAGAATTCTGGAAACGGCAACGACCCGCTTCGAAATAATAATATTCTAGAATGTATCTTACGGTACATATGGTGTCACTAACTTATACAGTTCACTTCTTGTAATATAATTACATTTCATTATGAAGTAATCTATTTTGTTGAATATTTCGATAAATTATTTTCATTATTATTAAAGTTATGAACGAAAATCTGTTCTAGCTTTGAAGAGATACACTATATATTTATGTCTAAATAAGTAGGTTGCGACCCTGGTTTCCTATACAAAAAACGTTTGATGCAGTGTACTTTATCGACTCTTAAACTATATACACGAACTTTTAGAAAAACATGTAAACATTAAAATCTGTCTTCTAAAACTGCATTTTATATAATAATAAGCCTGTTTATAAATAAATGTTTATAATAAAAAAAATAAGAATTCTGATGACTTTTTTTGATTTCTTAAAGATTTAATGTAGAGCTAACTCGTCTAGAACAATAATTCGTTTTGCGAATAGCTGTCTTTCACGATAATTTGTCTTTTTCCGAACAGCCACTGTGTTCAAATTTCAAAGCTATAGAGCTTTTTTTAAAAAAAGGTAAAACCTACACTGCAAAAAAAGTGTTGATTTTTCCCAGTTGCCAGTATTATACCGTAAAATTAACAGTAACAAACAGTAAAATAAGCAGTAATACGCTGCTGCGCATGCGCGGTAGCGTATTACTGCTTATTTTGTTGTTTATTATTGTTAATTTTACGATATAATACTGGCAGCTTTGATGCCAGTATTATACTGTAAAATCAACACTTTTTTTCCGGTGTATTCATGAAAATCCATAAATTGACATACAGAATCATTACTCAGAGATCACATGATTTGGTTACTAAACTATATGTTCTCTTTGAGACCGCTGTTTAAAAAGCAGTGCTTGTCCAATAAAGTTCCTTATATGTAGGTGAATACAATAATGAATATACAAATAAATAAAGGATGGATGAAGATAAATATTGATAAAAGGATATTTGTTGAAATCAAATTGTGACAAAACACAAGAAATCATTTTGTGGCAAAATTAAATTGTTTAGGTTATTGGTCTACTTTATATATCTCTTCAACGACTAGTTTGGTATATTCACTTCAAAAGAACTAGTAATTAAGCATCGTATAATAAGAAGATGTGACTCCCGACATATATATGGTAATATGTGTATAACATTCATATTTACGCATAAATGAATAGATCTATAGTTACATAAATTTGTCTGCATTGCTGTGCCTTTTAATGTATAAATGCATATTATAAAGCAAAAACACGTGTGTCACTCATGCTGCTGACGTCATAATGATAATTGCCGCAACCTGATCCATAACTTTCACTATTATATTGTACATATATTATGCTCTGAATATCGCACAATTTTAATTTTACACCAGAGCATAGAAAAAAGATGTATTTTCTAATGAAATTTGTTCCAAAAAAGTAATTTATTTTACTTATATTTTATGATTTTTTAAAAATATGTCTTAAAAATGGTCGGTTTTTTGTTAGAATAATTAAAAGTAACACTTGCAGTAATACAAAAAAATAATAATAATATACAAAAAAAAAAAAAAAAAAAAAAAAAAATGTGACAGCGTTACCACTCTTGGAATGTTCGACCAATGCGGGAGCTACTTCTGCTTAAATATAACTAATTATGTTGGTAATTTCTCTTTACATAAATTTTACGAAATATTTAATGAATTCTCTGTGCATCTTGATATTTTTAAAATGTCCTTTTCTGCCTTCAAGAATAAATGTTCTGAATGGCTTAATTTGTGTTTGTATTCGTGTTGTATGTTATGTATTTGTGTATATGATGTGTTTATATATCTATATCTATATCTATCTATCTATCTATCTATCTATCTATCTATCTATCTATATATATATATATATATATATATATGTGTGTGTGTGTGTGTGCGTGTGTGTGTGTGTGTGTTTTCTTTTTCTTATGATGATCTTGCAACACTGTAAATGGATTCGTCTGTAGTGTGCATTTTAATATATATATATATATATATATATATATATATATATATTGAAAATGGAAAAATGCTTGAAATTATTCTTTGAAACTTTGTATATATATATATATATATATATATATATATATATATATAGATTATATATACAAACGCGATTAGGACACAATCTGCTTTCTAAAAATGAATATTTGATATATTTCAAAGAATTTTTATTTGAGTATTTAATTGATATTTTTCATATAATATTTCTTTTTAGTGAAGTTGGTAGACCATCAAAAAATATTTTAAATGTAAAATAAATATATTAGAGCTTTCAATTTAAAGCGATGTTTACCTATTTTCTGTAAACTCTTTAACCCCAGGTAGTCATAATTGGATCCCATGGTATTCTTATTGAGATTTTATTTTTATTTTTTAAATAAATATTCTTCGTAAGAATAATTTGAAATATATATATATATATATATATATATAAGCAAAATAACAGGCATGAAAAAAAATGCGAGACTCTTTTTGAAAGAAATCTATGAAAGTTTTAAACTTTTTATCAGTATTTTTTTCTATGAACAAAAAGGAATCTTTCTTTTAAAAAAATTCTCACCCAAATAAAAAAAAGGAAATTCTGAACAGAGAAAAAAAAATTCTTAAGCAAGGATTTAGACATATTAGGTTTCTTTAAGAAAGTTTATAACTTGAACACTGTATTTGTAATTCTGATGTTGGAAAAAATATAAGAAGTTTCCTTGAAATACAATACTATGATGTGTTATTAAAAAGACTTCTAATTTAAGGTTCTTTTACGCTAGAAAAAATTTTACATATATCTAAAATTACGGGTTTTTACACTTGTTTTATAATATTTTTTGAAGAACAAATACTTTTTTCATATATTTTTGAAAGTTTTTTTAGTCATTTTAAAGGAAGAAACATTATACTATTTATTATTTTTCTTTAAAAATATAACAGAAAATTCCTGCTGAATAACTTTTTCTTTGAGCGCCAAAAATTTCAATGAAGGAATGAAGATATCTTCGGTAAATCAAAATCTTAGTTTTTCTGAATCTTCTTTTAACTGTTATTTTATATGAATTTTTTGGAAGAAACTTTTCCTTTTTTTTCTTTTTCTATTGTATTCCATTTGAGCAATGAAATATTTTATTTAGCAAAAATGAATATTAATGCAGCAAATTCTAATTGTATTTTAAATACTTTTCAAACAACCATTATACCTTTCTAACATTAGTAATTAGTAATCATTTTTTAAACGTTGCATCAAAGTGAAAACAGTAGGATTAATAACAATTATATTATCGTAGACAAATCACATCATAATATTTGCAATAATTTTTTTATAGACAAAAATTCATATAATTTTTACATACTTCCTGTAACATTTGCAAATAATTAATTATATGTTTTGTTATAACTAGATCAAAACCAGTCGTTTAAAAACAATTAAAGTCGAAATATTTTTTCCGTAGGCTACGAATAAGTTAATTTCAAGATAATGAAATTTATTTAATATATTTTTTTTTCTTCGCTAGTTAGAAAATGTAACTTTTAAACATCAACAGTCACGTGAAATTTACAGCGTTAATCAAGTGAAATTTCAATTTGAAGGCATAATAAGTGCACAATACTTACGTCGCAAAGATTTGGAGAATGGCTATGAGAATGTTTTGCTTTGAAATAAAAATACAAAAATAATAAAAAAACACAAAAATAATAAAAAATCCTGTCTCTTGGGGAGATTTTGTTTACATGTTAGAGTGGTTAACAGATGTAGATAATTATTGGATTTTTTTTTTTAATATTCAATATTCTTCTCTCTTCTCAACAAATGCGTAAAAAAATAATAAAATAAATAAATCTGCATATTTGACAGGTTTTTAACGATTGGCAATTATTTTATAATTATTCGTTCTAAAATAGCAGTTTTGCTAAGGTTTTTGTTAAACTTTTATGCCTGGAATTACAAAATTTGATTTAGAGATCACTGTTAAAACGTAGGTAACGCAATAATAAGCATGAGCCTTTCCATAGAAAGACTTTTGTTCTAGGCGAAAAATACATTTTGCGTTTTACTAAACTTAAAAGTATAAGTTAAAATGAAATTCAGAATTAAATTACGTGACTCAATGCTTCTTAATTTCTCTATTAGTTTTCCCCTAACATTAGTTCCCTAACATTTTTGTCATAGTTTAATTAAAAAAACCGAATCTGAGTAATATAATTTTAATAATTTATTAATTTTAAAATTTAACATGAAATGTTCTATAATTTCAAATTCGATATGGACGTCATAGTCTACTTCTAATGTCTGTCTGTTGCATCATGTATAAAACTTTAATGTAATATATAATACTATACTATGAATGTGACAAAATATCGCATTGTCGTAATTTGAGATACAACGGGAATTTGAACGCTTACGTGTATAAATATAGAAGCCTCATTCGGAAAGGAGATTTAAACAAGAACAGACAACCAAGCGTCAGTCATAGAGATTAGGAACACTTTGCAACATATCTAGAAAACTGTAACGAAACTTCACCGTTAAATGAGGTGAAAGAAGATGTGTAGTAAACAATTTAGGAAGCATCTAACATATTTAAAATTCCAGTATAGCATTTACCTTCCACAGTCAAAAAAATAGTCAAATTATTTTTTGCAGCCCTGTATATGATCTATAGACTTTGATATATAATACATAGCATGATAAAAATTAGTTCAGTTATAAAATTCACTTTTAGAAATTTTCGCCAACCGATGGAAATGCTCTCGAAATCTTTTGTACAACCCTGTATATTACATAGAGTTTTTTGTGCACACCACATATTAAACTAAAATTTAATTCAGGAAAAAAACGCATAAGGTAACTTACTACTTACTTCCAGCAATTACAAACGACAATGTATCTTGTTCTATGCATAGCTGTGTATATAAATTTATTTATATTTCACAAATTTATACTAGTCTACTAAATATAGTTCAGCTGAAAAATGCGTAACAAAATTAAAAAGTACCCTTGAGCAATTTACTCTTGTAGTTAGTAATACTTACGAATTCCTCTGTGTAGCCCTATATATGAACAACAGAATTTATACACATCACGTATTATGCAAACATTTAGTCAAACTGAAAAATCCAAACCAATTTGTAAAACGCACTTATCACACATAGACTGTAATTATCGAACAGAGACTGTAACCGAATTCTTTTGTGTGTCTGTGTAAATGAACGATAAACGTAATGCACACCATACTATTTGGTGAGCAATTTATATTGCATCTCAATATTACATATAAATTTCGTTATTTTCTAAATAGTGAAGCATCATTGAATTTTATTGCAAACGATTTATGTTTCGAATGGCGTGACATCATCAAAATTCATTTGAAACGATTTTTTCCCAGTCACCGTAATGTAACTGAATACTTTTAACTGCCCATGTGCATAAACTATAAATGCCATACACTTTAGTTTTAGTACGGATCATGCTATAGTAAGTGTCAATCACATACAAAAATCTCAGGGCAATCCGAGTATATTTACGAGAGTTAGAGCACAGCCAGACGGCAGAAAAACCGAAGTCATCAAACACTTTTCGAATACATTGGAAAGTGTTAAAAATCCGTCGTTTTAAAGCAGTCATAGTAAACATTTTTCGGTCTGTGGTGGGGAGTGGGTGATATGAATGACGTCTATTTCGGAAGTATAAATCTTTCAGTTCCTGCCTATATGAAATAATGCAAAGTAAATGAATCATTTTTATAAGTAAATTAATAGTCTTATGAATGAAAATATAACTTTACTCGTAAAAAATGATTCTGCTTTTAACAGTAGATCTTTAATTATAAATTAAGAGCTCTTATATGATGTAATTGTTTCATTTTCAAAACATTTAAAATGAAATATTAGGAAATATTGAGTCATTTGGATGCATTTTTAACACTTTCCAACCTAGTTGAAAAGTGTTTATGACTTCGGTTTGTCTGGCCGTATGGCCGTCTGCCGTCTGGCCGTCTGCCGTCTGCCGTCTGGCCGTCTGTCCGTGCTCTAACTCCCGCAAATATACTCGGATTGCTCTGCAATTTTTATATGTTATAGTCGTTATCTATAGCATGTTCCCTATTTCAACGGAAGTGTGTAGCACTTATACTTTTTTTACAGGGACACTCAAAAGAATTCCATTACATTGCGGTCTATGGGGAAAAATCACTTGAGGTTTATTTAAATAATGTCTCACTATTTTAAACGCATTGAAATTTATATATATCACTAAGGTGCATTAGAAGAAGCTTAATATGGAATAGTGTGTGCATAGCACTTATAGTTACTTTACAGGGACAGTCAAAAGAATTCCGTTACATTACGTCTATGGAGAAAAATCGTCTGCGGTTTATTTAAATAATGTTTCCCTATTTTAAACGCATTGAAATTTATATAAGGTGCATTACAAGAGGCTTACTACAGAATATTGTGTGTATAGCAGTCATCGTTCATTTACAGGGACACACAAAAGAATTCTCTACTGTCTGTTAACAATAATTCCTGGAAGTGCGTTTTAAGTTACTGAACGCGATTTTAATTTTTACTCGCTTTTTGTCTATTACGTGGTGTGTATAAATTCTGTAGATCCCATACAGGGAAGCACAAAAGTTCGCGAACACATTTCCGTATTATTTAACTCCAGACGGAGAATTTTAAACTGTGCTACGCGTTTCCTAACTGAACTAAAATTTAGCATCCTATATAGTATATATACAAATCTATAGATCCTATACAGGGCTGATGAAAAGTATTCGGATTACTTAGATGTTATCTTTTAGCTTATTAAACGTTATGATTTGTAAAATTATTTTGGAAGCGTTGGAAAGTGTTACATAATCTATGCTTGACGCATGATTTTTCGTTCTTGTTGTATTTTTTGTCAGTAATACGAATAGAAACGTATTGTATTCTGTTACAGGTAGCATTTTCTTATGAAAAAGCTGTGCTTAAATTGGGATAATGGCCATATTTTGAAATATATTTTTTAACACCATTTCACTTAAAAATGGGATAAATATATTCTGTTCTATTCCGTTGCTAAACATGGGTAGTGCACTATTATTTAATATAATTATAACTTATATATTTCAAAACTGCCTAAAAAGAGTTATTATATTAGTGAATAGAAATTTTTTTTATTTGTTAGATTCTGTTTTTTAATATAAAAAAATACTCTAAAATTTTTATGCAGCCTCATCGTTCACACAAAGTTTAGATTACAATTTCTTAATCTTTCAAGTTATTTCAACACATGACTTCAAGGTTTATCAGAGCAAAAAATTCAAAGTGTAAAAATAAATTGAAAAAAAGAATAAAGCAACATACAATTTTAAAGAATGTACTATTAAAAAAATTAAACTACTTTTCCGGCGTTTCGGTTTGCTTTACTAAATGACCATTAATACGAAAAAAAAAAACTTAGAAAAAAAATAAATTCTAAAACATTTAAAGACTGTTATTTATTCAGTTCTTTCGCTGACTTAAAAATTATAGATATTAAGTTTTCTTTAACTAAAATAAAAGTTGTTAGATCTTGTGCAATTATTAAAGGCACTTTTAATCTAACGTCATAAGAACAATTTTACAAAAGTTGAAATTTACGCCTTACTTCACCTACTTCATCATATTTGGCTGAAAATAAACTTTTTTTTGCTAGTGCACAGCAATTATATCCAATTTAGTGAGAGTTATTTTGAAAAAAAGTTTCATTTTCTTTAATTTTGAGAAAGGGTTTTTTCGAGAAATTCTTTTTATGAAAATTTAAAGGATATTTCATTAAATAAATTATTTCTTCAAAAGTTAAATGTGACTTGAAAAATGTTACTTTGTGTAAACAATTTTGTAGGATGCTCCAAAAATCTTGAAACACACTTTAATATTTTAGTTGTTGAAGATAAGTATGTAATGTAAATTGTAAATGTGTTCCAAATAAGGTAGTAGAAAAGATTATTTTAGAGAAAAAGTCATTAATGAATACACATAATTTAAAAGTGCTTTTTTGTCAGTTCTTTTTTTTTTTAGGATTTAAAGGTTCTATGCATTATTTTTTCTTTAACTAAAATAAAATCTTACAAATAGTTATGAGAACTCTTTTTTTTTTTAATTTTCGAGAAGATGTTTTGCGAAAATTTAAAAGATATTGTAATAGATAAACAGACTCTTATACAGTTTAATGCAATTATAAAAATATTATTTTTTGTAAGAAATTATATATTACAATTCTTTCGAAAATTAGTGCGGTTAAGCAATACAAATCATTGATAATTTTTGTAGTGAAAATAGTCAAATGATCAAAATTAATAAATTATCCAAAAGTAAGAAGAAATTTTTCTAAATAAATATCTTGAGTATAATAAGCACTTTACTTGATTAAAATATTATTAAAAACATTAGCATCTCTAATGTGGTGGAACTAGGCGTTGTGTACTCAATAATAGATGATGCATTGACAAAATATGTGTAATTGTAAAAGCATCAACAGAGGAATACAGTAAATGGATATTTCACTAATTTATGCACGAAGGGCGTACAAGAAAGAAAACTATACATAATTTAAAAGCAAAAAATTTGAACATTTTCATTTAATACACTTTATAAATAATGACATAAAAATACATTTTCCACTACGAAAAAAAAAATCTATTTTCAGTAATAGTTGAATATACTTTATTTTCATAGACGTAGACATCTATTTTTGGATAAAAATGATGTAGGAATTTTTTCCATTATACATGATGCTACTTTAAATAAGATGACTTTAAATATGACGACTACTTTAAATAAAAGTCTGGAATGGAATTTCTTATTTAAAAAAGAGTTACATAATTTATGTAATATGTTAAGTAGTCAAAGCAGCATAGCAACCGAAACTATGCAAAACTATTTTATTTACCACAAAATTAAAAACAGTCCCTGTAAACCAAAACGCGTTAATAATTAATGCTTTCTAGAATTAGAAAACATGTTTATAAAAATGATATTCTATTTTCGAAAAAAGATAATTTAGAGATCTAACAAGACCTTTTTAAGGATAACTGATAAAACGTATATTTACTTAAAGAAAATTTATATTTACATAAAACTGCCTAACCAAAATTTTCGGTTATCCAAACTCTGGTAATCAAAATTTTTCTTCTTTAAATAAATGTTCTTTTTATTAATTCATTTAAATTCGGGCTTGTCAACATGTAAGATTTTTAATTTTTAAATTACCTTTTCAGTTCCCGACTCATCTTTTACAAAAAATAGATTCAATCAAAAAATAGCTCACACGAACATTATTTTCTAATTTTATTAACATTTAAAACTAATTTATTTTTTATTTAAAATACTTCTTAAACACCTGTATGTTAAATTATAAAGGTTTTTCTTTATTGTACTCTATTTCCTATTAATAGCGAAAAGTTATTTGTGATCATTAAGAATTTTCATTTTTTCTTAAGGGAACCTCCTTATTCTGCAGCGTAATTTTAGGCTGTAATTGAATTTTCTATGCTTTTTCATGTATCAAATTATATTTTAAGAATTTAAGATTAGGCGTCTAAAAGAGGCGATTATTTAATGCATATTCGAAAGCTTTAGTTGCATACGTGTGTAAAAAGTCTGGAATGGAATTTCTTATTTAAAAAAGAGTTACATAATTTATGTAATATGTTAAGTAGTGCAAGCAGCATAGCAACCGAAACTATGCAAAACTATTTTATTTACCACAAAATAAAAAACAGTCACTGTAAACCAAAACGCGTTAATAATTAATGCTTTCTAGAATTAGAAAACTTGTTTATAAAAATGATATTCTATTTTCGAAAAAAAGATAATTTGAATAAGACATATTCCATTATTTGCAATACTTCCTTAAATAGTATATCTTCTACAAATATATTTGGTATACTATTTTCGTAATATGTATTTGAGAATTTTTAAAACGTTCATAGTTTCTCTAACGTAACTTTTTGGTTTGTGTAGCATTATACAAATTCCATCTCTATATTAAAATAAATGATCAACGTAAAAAATAGCACAAATAAAATACATAGGAAGAAGCAAACAGCTGTTTCGGAGCCTCTAAAGCTCCATCATCAGTGCCAAAGTTAAAAGGATTAAAAACAGATGTTTAGGACATGTAATTATGTTTGCATCTCCGCTCGTGGCTAAAATGGAATGGCGATGAATTTTTAAAAACAACAGCGGAGTCGGGAGTCCCATGTAACGTAGGAGTCCAGTCTGAGAAGTTTAAGTACGGAGGAGAAAAAGGAGGTGAAGTGAAGAGAATGAATTAAAGGAAAGGTAGCCAGACGTTTGAAAAATTTGGTGTACTGGACATATCATTAATTAAGTTGCTTGAATTTTTCGATATAGGATAAAGCCTCCCAAAAATTTAATATAACGGCACAAAGTTCAATCCTTCCATTTTAAAAATCTATTTTTATAGACAGATAAAAGAACGTTTAAAGCACGAAAAATTTGTAACTAATTGTAGGGTAGTTTCAGTAGCCAGTGTGCAATTAGTTAACAAGATTTTGTGCTTAAAACATTGTTTTATCTGCTTATATCGTACTGCGCCAAGTATCATCTTAATTTTCAGCAAATTATATATCTGTTCAGATTCTCCTTATATGAATATATTTCTTTTCAACTCCAATGGAGTTTGAGCCTTTAAACAGGTAAAAATAGTTTTGTTCAGTAACTTTTCATATTGCGACTCATCTGTAACAAAAATGCACTTAATCAATAACTAACTCACACAGAAATCATTTTATATTCTTTTAACTATCTAAACTATTTTATTTTTCATTGAACAAACTTTTGATTTTAAATTTTCAAGATTTTATTTGACTCAATTTCTATTAATAGAAAAAAAGTTATTTGTGAACATTAAGAATTTTCATCTTTCGTTAAGGTAGCTTCATTACTCAGCAACTTTACTTTTTAGTCTGTAATTGATTTTTCCACGGTTCCTGAATTATCAAATGAATTTACTTAACAAGTTAAAGATGTGGAGATTTAAAAAAAATCATTGATTTAACGCATAATCGAAAAACTTAATTGAATTAAGTGAGTAAAAATTGTGCATTAAAATTTCATATGTGAAAAGAGGTGGAGTAATTTATGTAATATACTGTGTAGTTGTTCTAAATTATTTACCGCATCTTCCATTTCAAGCAAAATAACAATTGACATTTATGTGTGGTTACGTTGTAAAAGAAGACAAATGTTTCTTAATCTACGATATAACGACGAACGAAAATATACAAAAACTTCTTCTGAGTTACCCTTGATTCTGAGATGCGTTCTTTATCTCTAGAAACCTCAAAAACCAACATATTTTCCAGATTTAAGAAATAATTCATAAAAAGAAGGTTTTTTTTTGCTGTCACCGATTTTCGGAACAGTTTCCGAGTAGTTTTTATGGTGTATTAATCAGTTTTCTTAAATCAGAATATCAGTTTTTAGGAAGATATGAATTCTCAATTAAACATGTTCAGCTGTTATTTGAATGATACATGCAAGAATAAGAAAATAACATTAATATTCATGTTAATGCTGTTTTGCATATTTGCATATGTCTGCATATTTGCCTGTAAAACATGTTTCTTGACTATGAAATTATTTACTTGAGAATGGATAGCATCCGAAAACCCGATATTTCGAGTTGAAACACTACTATAAAAACTACTTGGAAACGTTTCCAAAAATTAGTGGCAGCAAAATAAATTTTTTTTAATATAAATGGTTATTTAACTCTCGAACGTATATTTGCTTTCTGACACTTCTAAATATAAAGCACGTTTTTTGGAATATTGGTAACTCGAAAGAGGTTATTGTATATTTTTGTTCGTAGTTATATTATATTTTCCTTTAATAAGAAACTTTCGTCTTTTTTTGCAATATTTTCGCAAAACTATTTTTTTATACTGATAAAAATAGTCATTTCAACTTTGATAATAAAAAATGAAATAAAAATAATTATAATAATAAAATAATAATAATAATAAATAATAATATTAATAATGAATAAAATAAGATTATTAATAATAATAAAATTAATAAATAAGAAATAGTTTATTATACGCAAAATTACTGTAGTTAGTCTACTACGACTCTACAAATATATTTGATCAAAATTTTTATTATGTATCAGAGGAACTTTATAAAGTTTACTGATTCTCTAACAAAAATGTTTGGCTACTATGACATTGTACAAATTCTATTTCTTTTCAAACTTTTCTTGACTAGAATAATTTTTATTCTTTCTTTCCAAATTCAAATAAATTTGTACTCTTTAACAAGTAAATTTTATTTATAGTAAATTAACTTTTCATGTCACGACTCAACTTTTACAAAAATGCATTTAATCAACAACTAAATCACAAATAAATTGTTTTTGATTTTCTAATTACATCTAAACTAATTTATCTCTGATTAAACACACATTTCAAGCACCTATATATAAAATTTTAAAGAATTTTCTTTATCGGACTCTATTTTCCTTTAATAGCAAAAAGGTTTTGGTGAACATTAACAAAATTTCAATTTTCTTTAAGGGGACCTCATTATTCTGAGGAATAATTTTAAGCTGTAATGGAATTTTTCACGGTTCCCTAATTATCAAATGACTATACTTTAAAAATCCAAAATGAGGTGTCTAGAAAGGCGATAATTTATTGCATAATCGAAATATTTAAATGTAATCATTGAGTAAAAATTGCGGGTTGAAATTTATTTTTCAAAAAGAGGTCATGCAATTTTATGTAACATGTTGAGTAGTGCTAAAGTAGTCAGAGCATCTCCTTTAACAAGCAAAGTAGCAATCTACATTTATGTATTCCATTTATTGTATAACACTATAAATATGTTTTTTTACCACTAGAAGAAAAAAAAACCAGTCATTGTCAAACAATGCATGAATAATCAAAGCAGTAAAAATCTTGTTCATACAAAAGAAAACAAAAAAAAACTTTCATTTTGGAAAAATAGAATTTGGTTAAGAGTTTATTATTTGCAATACTTCTTTAGATTGTACATATTCTACAAATATATTAGATATATAATATTCGTAATATTTATTAGAGAACAAAACCTTTAGAAAAGCATTATACAAATAATATTTCTGTCCAGATTATCTATGATTAGAATAATTGTTGTTCTTATTTCGAGATGTAATTAAATTTGAAATTTTCAACAATTAACAAAAATATTTATAAAGTAACTACTTTCTCTATTATGACTCATAGTTTATAAAAATGCACTTAATCAATAACTAACTCACACAGAAATTATTTCCTACTCTTATTAACATATAAACTAATTTATTTTTGATTAAACATACTTCTACCGGCGATGATTTAACTTAAATGTTAAATTTTAAAAAGATTTTTTTATCAGACTCCATTTCCTATTAATAGCAAGAAGTTATTTGTGAACATTAAGAATTTTCATTTTTCTTTAAGGAAACCTCATTATTCTGCAACATAATTTTAGGCTGTAATTGAATTTTCCACGGTTCCTCAATTATCAAATGACTATACTTTAGAACTTTAAGATGAGGTGTCTAAAAAAAGGCGATGATTTAATGCATAATCGAAAAATTTAATTGCATTAAGTGAGTAAAAAATGTTGAATGAAAATTCTTTTTTAGAAAAGGGTGAAGTAATTTATGTAATATATTGAGTGTTGCCGGTTTCTTAATTCTTAATTCTTTCTCTTTTGCAGCAATTATTTTCTTATCTCCATGTTTTTCAGCCTTTCTTTTCTTGAAGGATGAAAAGATATATTGTATAATAAAAGATTTTACATAGTATAATTTATTTTTAACGTTTGGCAACGTACAAGATTTATTTTTGAGACAAAACAAATTGTTCTTGTAATGTTTTGACGATGATTTCTTGCTAGGAATATAGTGTTGCTAAATTATTGGATGCGTTTTGTTGAAAATAAAATGAAACTGGAGGTTGAAGAACAGTATATAAAATATTCATTCTTTCACTTTTCATAAAATAAAAAAAGAAAAGGGCTATACTTTTGGCAGATATTAATTCATCTCTACCTTCATCATGTTAACTAAAACAAACTTACACGTAAAAGGGGATCATATAATCTACTAAGGTATTTTAAATTCCTGCATATAAATAACAGAACCCAGGATTGAAGAAGCCAAACAAAGTTTCTAAAATTTTCATTTCAAAGAGAATGTGCTAGCGACCGACGTTTCGAAGAAGATCATTCCCACTCACATGCAGATTAAACAAAACTTACGATTTGTAATAAGCATTACAAGATTTTTAATTGTGGAACAGAACGGATATGCAATATATAAATTAAAAATAATAGAAAATGAAATACATAATTGGATTTAAGAACATATGCTATGAAACAATTCGTTCTTTGGAGTACCTTATTCAAGACTTTTTGGAATAATTTCGTGTGCATATTAAACAAAAGCTTATTTTTATTTAATTCAAATATAGATGAGAATTTCCGTTCCACGTGTGGGTGATAGTCTCAATATTCTCGTCAAACTAATAGTTTTATTTATTTATTTTATGTTCTAAAATTCTCCGTTTCATACTATTCAATATTAAAAATCCTTTGTATGATTTCATTTTACTGTTAATGGTATATTAATGGTATATGTTTACCATGAACATCTTTTGATTCCGATACGATACTCGTGTTTTGTCTATTTTAATAGGTGTCAAAGAAGATTTTAATTCGAGATATTATTTTTATTTTCTAGAGCATTCATATTCAACTAAATACTTTTAATTAATTTGTCATTTCAAAACTGCAACAGAAGAACTACACAGTTACAAAATTATATAAAATATTATTATACTTCTTATCTACTTTCTTTACACTGTAAAAAAAAAAAAAAAATACAAATGTTTAAACTAGCAAGAAGGTTTACCAAAGTGCAATACAACTTCATAAGAGTTAAGCTACGATTCTGAAAAGCTTTTTTTTTACCTTTAGAAACATCAGAAAAAACAATATTTCAAAACTTTAATGAAGAAGTTTTTAAACAAAAGTTCCTTTTGCTACCCACAATTTTCGGAATCGCTTCCGAGTAGTTTTTACAGTGTATTAATCAGTTTTCTTATCCCGGAATAGCGCTTTTTCGATTGCTATCAATTATCAAGTAAACATTTTCAGCTGCTTAAGAAAATTTATACATGCAAGGGTAACAACACAATGTTACTAATGTTACATTAGTACTAATGTTAATTTAGTTAATTTAGCATGATTGTCTATTGAATATGAAAATATACATATTTAAAAACGCTATATAACTTAATAACACTAAATGGAAATTTTTCTGTGCTTGAAATTGCTATTATAGGGGTTGTTTTGTAGTTTGGTAATAAATGTAAGACATTCAAAATAGTGCGAAATCCGTTTAAAAATAATTCCTGTAAAATACGGTCAAAGAATTTTTCAAAACAAATCATAACATGAAGAAAGTATATTTAGAAGACTGCTTTGATCATTGTTTGCATTATCCAGAAATTATAGAGGTATAGTTATTTTTTTGATTGAAATTTTGTTTTAGGTTGATTTTTTCAGAAATTGATCTGTTGTAATCACATTGTTTATTTTACTATCTCTTTCTCTCGTGATGCAAATGTTGTCATCACGAGAGAACGACCGAATGCTTATTAAATCGAATATTATTAAGACAATGTATAGATCTTGCCAGTATCTAGAATGACTTCGTTAACCAACTATATACTCCTATAGTTCGTTTACAGAGAGTCACAAATTTGAAAAATTGCAAAATTTGTCATCACGATAATGTCCGAAATACTGAATAAATTCATCCTTAATTGGGACAGTGTATTATTGTTGCAAGTATCTTCTATGAATTTGTTAATATAGTATGATGCTCTTGAATGTTTTGGATAATATTACAGCTTAAGAGTAATTTTTAAACTATGACTTCAACAATTTTTTAAACCTTTTTAACAACAATTTTTATATAATTGTCTCATATCAATTCAAATTCAGTTGGTAAGACCAATTTTAATATTTCTTGAAAATTACCTTTATCGTTACAATATCGAACTTGGAAGGAATGAGACCAATTTGTTTAATTTGTATTAAATCTGATTTATGTACATTAAAATAAAGGAAAAAGTTAAGAAATCAACCTACTCTTTTTGACTGAGCTGGAAGGACTTTTTTTTTCTTTTAACCAAATGTCATTTCTACATAATTCTATAATATTATCCACACTTTTTTTTATTACCAGAAATAGTTATACTTTTAATGTGATTATGCTGTTTGTTGGATTAATCTTTTTTTTTTTCATTTTGTGAGAATCAGACTTCTAGCTTCGGACTAGTTTCATCAAGCTATTGAGTTTTACTAATGATCATATTGTTATGCTTTATTACATTTTTTCTGTCTGATGTTTTTAGTATGCTTCTTTAACAAATTAAACAATTTAACAAGATCAACGCACTTTGGTGAATATCTCCAAAACGCTGGCCGAAACCCGAAAAGAAAAGTAACATACTTCCTACGCCGTACTTTCCGTAATTGTATATCAATATCCTTATAATATCTTTAGCTGACCCTTTTTGCGTAAAATAAAAGCATTACAGATTCTTTGTGATGTTGAATATTTTTTATATTAATGATCTTTGTTGTTTGAAACGATAGACTAAAAATTTATCTTTCCCGACAATAATGTTTAATTTTTTATGATGGACTGTGTTTCAAGAAAGATGTATCAGTAGATTTTGATCGTAAGTTTTTACAATTTTTTGAAAAAAAAAAAAAAAACACCACTGAATGAGCAATTTCATATTTCCTTAAATATCTGTGTGAAAAATGTTTGGTAATCAAAATAATCCAGTGGAATTAATTAATGAGAAAAATATTTTGCAATCTAAGCTTTGCAACATAATTATTTTTTACTTCTACTTTTTTCTATATTAAAACAAAACCCTGTTGCTTCATTATTAAATTATTTCACTGGATAAATGCAGAAAATGGAGTGAATTTACCACTGAATTTTATAAAATTACACTGTATAGTACCTCTGAACTCTACGTTTCATAAAAATGTAGATTACCAAATTAGTTAGTAACATAACTCACCATTTACAATATTAGCTTATTTATGAAGAAATCTGGAAAAGCAAAAAAACGATTCGACTTTTGAGTTTTTGGAATTCGACTTTTTGGGGAACATTCGCTACTGTGTAATGTTTTAAAATGTAAATGAAACAGGATTGTTGCTGAATTTTGTTATATGTTACTAATTGTTTTCTTTTGTTATATCATTTTTTATTAAACATTTTCGTTAATGTGAAACTAATTTTATAAAAGCTATGTCTTAATAAATAACGAAATAAAATAAAATAAATCTAGTATAATCTAAATTACATTTTTCAAGCACATCCACTTATAGCTTTTAAATCTTAACTGTCTCGATTAAGTCCTATTTTAGTATCTAAAAAAAGTAATTTTTTACAAAAAATTTTAAATTAATGATTTTTTCTGAACTTGTAAGTATAATTTGTATAATAATATTTTGCATTGTTTAGCAGATTACATAAAGTTTGCGCATGCATAAGAAAACCACGGGTGAAGCTGATTTTCCAAAAGAAGAATTAAACTCGGTCACATGCCTGACAATGAGATCTGGTTGGCAGTTTTAAACAGGGCTAATGACAAGTAGTGTTTTTTGATATTATTTCGCAAACATCTTAGTTCTCGTTAGTCATTTCAATCTTCATTTAAAAAGATGAATATATATATATATATATTTGCTCATAAGAAGGCCAGAAATTTTGATTTTTACTGGAACATTTTAAAGTGTTAGCGAAGGTCAATTTCGCACATTATAACAGTATTTATCTTCAACTTTATGGTTTAATTTCCTTATTTTCTTATTTAACGTTATATTTTCATTTGCAAGGTAAGATTTCAGTCAAATTATTTAATAATGATCATCGATATCATTTACTGTAATTTCTCTCTGAAAGTAAACAATGGCAGAAGTAAACAGCATCTGTATAAATAACTAAATTAATCGTCACTTGAAAACCTCTTTTGTGCGAAGTCGGTAATGGGAAAGAAAATTTACTTCTAACTCGTCTTTGTTTTGCCTTTTAGGCTTAAGAACTGAAGATAAATGAGACCTCACACTGACACTGCTCTGTGATTTCCTTTCCTTACGTTAATGTTCAAGGAATGAGGAAGTATATGGACGGCTTTCTTAATGGCCATGCATAATTGTGCCATTATCAATGCGAAGTTGGCTGTTTTCTGCACGTCATGAATGGAACTGAAGCTCGAAAGCGAAATCGTGTTTTGAAATTTAAATAAACTCTTCAATTAAGAAACTTTTGTCAGTTATGAATTGCCGAAGGAGGTGTTACGTGAAAATGGTATAAACACGCATTAATTTAATACATGCAGAAGTGTTCCTCTTTCTCTAATTGGCAAGAAATAACTTTTGGCTAGTAAAATATATGCAACTGAACTTTTTCGGTCGAAAGTTAATTTACTCTTAATACAATTCGTGTGTTACTTTTGTATTTTGTATAAGTAAATTTAAATGTTGCTTTTTCTTTTACTTTTTTACTGTTAAAAAACTATTTTTTATTTAGTATTTTGCAAAAAGAATGAATTCAAATACGTTTGCTTTTGCTTCTTCAAAACTGAAATTATGCAGTTAACTTGAAAAGTCAAAAGTTAGTTTGGTATAGGGGAAGCCCCCGTCATTGCATCCGGAAATACTATATGAATGGCTTTCTTAATGGTCATGCATAATTGTGCCATTATGGAAGAAAGTTAGCGGGTTTGTCTGACCTCTATGAATGGAACTGGTCTCAAAAGCGAAATCGTGCTTTGAAATTTAAATAAACTATTGAATTAAGAAAGTTTTGTCAGTGATGAATTTTTAAAGTAAGTTATACGTTAAAATGCTTCAAACATGCATTAATTTAATGTATGCAGAAAGTATTCTTTTAATTGGCATGAAAATCTATATGTAAAAAATGAAAAAGAACGTAACTGTTCTTATGGTAGAATGTTCATTTAATTTTAATGAAGTTCAGCAGTTCATTTTTAATTTTTGTATAAGCAAATTTAAATGCTTATTTTTTGTAGCATTTCTATTAGTTTATATATACATATATATATATATGAATACATATTAAAAAATTATTATTAGCTTTAAATAAATAAATAAATATATATATACGCTATATTTATGTATAATATTGTGCACAAAGAATAAATCTGAATAAATCTTAATTCAATTATTTTCTTTCTGACACTTCGTTTTTGCTACTTTAAAATTTAAATTATAACATTGAAAAGTGAAAAGTCAGTTATTTTTAAGGGGTAAGAAAAAAGGTGGGAGTATATAAATGGCTTTTTTAATGGCCATGCATAAT
This sequence comes from Maratus michaelseni, assembly GCA_963931845.1. Classification (NCBI taxonomy): domain Eukaryota; kingdom Metazoa; phylum Arthropoda; class Arachnida; order Araneae; family Salticidae; genus Maratus; species Maratus michaelseni. Next base: position 281,106,065 of record OZ007594.1, on the reverse strand, counting down.
TGTGCCATTATCAAAGAAAGATGTTTTCTGTATTCCATGTATGGAACTGGAGCTTTAAAACTTGTTTTGAAATTTTAATAAATTCTTGAAATAAGTAAGTTTTGCCAAGTATGAATTTCCAAAAGACGTTCGTCGTGAAAATTGTATAAACACACATTCATTTAATACATACAGAAAGTATTTCTCTAATTTGTTTGAAAGAACTTTTTACTTGCAAAATGAAAATGTGGTTAACTCTTTTTTTTTTCTCTGCGCAGTTTCCAAGATATAACTTATTATAATGGGTGTACTTATAGAATTCTAAATTTTAAAATTTTCTTTAAAAAGTTTGCGTGTTAGAATGCTGCGCTTTTGTTTGCATAAATTTGCTTTAAATACTTTTAATTCCAAAATTGAAAAAGTAAGAAGATATAATGATATCTCGCGGCGCATGAACGTAATGGTGCCAAAAACTTTTCTGAATAATCTAAGTTGTCTAGCAAACGATGCCACTGTATTAAACATTTGCACATATGTTAATTCTGTTTGTGCTTGAGCTGTATTACGCCAATAGAATTCTTGGAAATTCAGTCATTAAAAATTCTTTATAATAATAAATTTCAATCGCACATTAAAACAGTATAAAAATTGCATACTTATGGCTAGACAGGTTGGTTTTACTTGGGGCACTCGATAAATTCAAACAGCATTAGAGATTTTGAAAACCGAATACACCACGTGGCTGACGTATGTTTATAGAGCTGTTTAATGCTACAAACAAGAACAAAACAAAACAAAAAAATATGTATAATCTTTTTTTTTATCATTATTCTTTATTTATATATTACTTATTTTTCAAATATATGTATATTATTCTTCAATGTCATAGACTTAATTCAATATTTTAAATTTATATTTTAATTTTTACATATAATTTATTATTATTCATTTAATTAATGTACTATCCTACATTTTAACTTTTCATTCAATACATGAATGAACTTTATTAATTATTATTTTAATCTAGGTACATAATTTGATTTGAAGCATTTTTGAATCTGTCTTGAATAAATCTGTTTTTCCATAATAGATGAGAGCAATGTTCCATGTCCCCTTTTTTATCATCATGTTTAGCTTCCTATGATTCCTATGATTCCTATGATTCCTATGATCTGGGAGATTGTAAATTTATGACCCGTTCATCTCATTTTTGATCCATCTGTTGTATTTGTAAATACTTTTTGGAAATTATTGCATTTTTGCAAATCACGCCTTTAATACTAGGATTCTGTGAGGAGGCTTCATCTATTCAATATTTTTATTATGTTATTTAAATTTATTTTCTGGATTTATAATGTACAAAACCCCGACTCATGTATTATTTTAGCTAATTAAAGCTTATACATGGATGAAATCGTACATTTATTCCGGTATCTGCAGGAATTTGGTGCCTGAAGATTCTAGTGTGGTGCCACAAATGTTTCATTAATTCGTTTTTTTGCTATTCCTTTTCCCTCCCTCCAATACGTTTTATATTATCTCAGATACATATTCTATATTTATTATTCTTTAATTTTTTTCTGGATATTTTTCAAACAGGTATGTTTTTATTTTTCCTGTTTATTTTTGTTCCTCGATTTTTGTATGATGTTTCTCTTTTATCTTTTAACGGTTGCATATATATATATATATATATATATATATATATATATATATGTGTGTGTGTGTGTGTGTGTGTGTGTGTGTGTGTGTGTGTGTGTGTGTGTGTGTGTGTGTGTGTGTGTGTGTGTGTGTGTGTTAATTTACTTAGACCATAATTTATTGTTGGGAATCCAAAAGTGAACCATCCAATTGTTCGCGAACATGAAACATTAAACAATAATATAATCGGTAAATGCTGTATATTAATAAGGTTACGGGAGATATTTCTTTAGTTCATTATAAAAAGCTTTATTAAACACAGACATTGAATTATTCTGAAATTAAGAACAGTTTATTTGAAAGTATAAACTTTATTTATATTTATAGGATGGAATATTAAGTAATTGATTTGTATTTTAAATGCACCATTACTATATTTCTACGCCCATCTCATGGAAGGAAAATCGCTACCTTGCACAGTCAAATTTTAAACGTACTTTCGAATCCACAAAGAGATATAAAATTTGTGAACGAAATAAAAATGGGCCTCCTCACTTATTTCTTAAATTAAATAATTAAATGCGTTACTTTTAAATGCTAAAGGTGTAATAGATATTGAAACGTTTAAGGCTGTGTTTTAATTTTTCAAAAAATGTTGGATAATATTGAAGAGTATAAAGTTTGTATTTTTGCGAATCACCTTTCTTTTCTGGTTTCTTATTATTGGTGATATTCATGATTAATTTATTAATATGGTGTACCAATTAATATGGATCACCAATAATAAGAGTACACCATATTAATAAATTAATCATGGATATCACCAATAATAAGAAACCAGAAAAGAAAGGTGATTCGCAAAAATACAAACTTTATACTATTCAATATTATCCAACATTTTTTGAAAAATTAAAATACAGCCTGAAACGTTTCAATATGTGTTTAATAGCCAAACCCCCTAAGAAATTAAAGAATATCATTTGCAGTAAAATTGACCCAATTAATTTTGAGAATTATTCAGGAGTACATGAAATACCTTTTATTAAAGAAGACTGATCCAAGAATTACTACATAGGCATGACCAGCAGGAAATTTAATTGCAGAAAAAAGAGCATATATCTGATATTAAATACAATAGAAAAACTACAGCCCTGGCAAGATTGTATCAAGAAGAAACCATCCAAATAAATTTCAATGAAAGTAAAATAATATTTCCCTCCAGTCTATACTATCCATCCATAATAAGAGAAACCATAGAGATACTAACACGCAAAAATACAATATGTAACGATGCGGCATCTTTTAATTTACCGAAACTGTGGCTAGAGTTACTCCATGGTCAAAGTTATGAAAATAAACAACCAAGTAAAAAATAATAGATAATGTGCGTAATTTTTTAAAAAAGTACGTGAAAATAATAACTTCAAAGCCCGTGCAACTTTAGAATATTCTCATTTTGTGTTTGAAAATGACTCAGAAAGAGTCGAAACATGTAAAACAACTAATAAAAGTTATTTTAATTTATATTATGTTGTTAATTTTACACCTTTAGCATTTAAAAGTAATATATTATTACAAGGTGTTATAATTTATTATATTGTTAATTAAATGCGTTTTTGAAAATTTGAATTAATAAGAAACGAATGATAATGTCGAAAGAAATCCAAAACGCAGTAAGATCAGTAAGGATTTATTTGTGTGTTTATTCCTTTGAATGTATTTTTTTTCCATAAAAAAATGACTAATGTGAAAGAAAAGACTGTTTTTATGGCGACTTTAAAGGAAGGTTTAGATGAAAAGTTTAGTTCGAGCAGTGCCGCATTATGTATTGTAATACACGATTTTTTTTCAAATTTTAGATAATAAGTGTAGGTGTGAAAATATTAAAAGAAGTTGGTGTTTCCTTAAACGTTTTTACAAATTTTAATTTAATTAAAAGTACATTGTTTAAAAAAAAAAAAAAAAAAAAAAAAAAAAAAGCTTTGATTGCCGGGACAATTTCTGCAATTTTACGTTTTTTTTCTTTTTTTTTACGGCTAAAGTGATTTTATGAAAGTTTCAAAAAGTATAGATTTAAGAATATATTTGACAGGGGATGCTAAATTTTCATTTTCTCTAAAAATGTGGAATTTATGTTTATTATTGCATTGCAAATGAAACACGTTCTTAAAAATGCGGAAATTATACAGAAAAATTGCGGAATTTCTTTTAAAAGTGTTTTAAAAAAATCCTAAAGCCTAAGCGAAAAATACAAATTAACTACACTTTTAGCACTACAATCTGTCAAGGATAAATTCTTAAATTTATGTACGCTAACTTCTGATATATTGACGAAATAATTTCATCAGAGGATACTAATCCGTATACTGACGATCAACGGAATTCTTTTTTATAGTATACAATATTATATTTTTTAACAATGCAATGTTACGCAATCCAAAAATATATAATATTTTTACAGTGTTGAGCTCTAAGAAGGTATATTGACCCGCAATCAAAATCAACCATTATCCACCAGTCAACACAGCAATTATAATTTTTTATTGTTTTGTGCTCTAATGTTGAAATGTTTCAATGTGTCTTCAATTATGACTGATAATTATTTTTTTTAAATATACTGGATAAATAACTGTGCAAATAAAATCTCTAAGAGCGTTTCTGAAAAAAAAAAATAAATAAAAAGTTAACCTTTCAATTTAGTGGACATGATGCAAGCGGAGCTTCATTTTTAGGAATTAAATGCAACTGAAATTACAAGCAGCACTTTATACTTTATGTTACACTTATCTTGGGATACGAGATTTTATCTACAATTCCATACACAACCGCAGTCTGGTAAAGGGTTTTCATAAGATAGAATCGTAATGAGACTGGAAATAAAAAGTTTTATTTATACTTTAAGTTAGACATTGTCACATTTTTCAGAAACTAATATTTCCGTAAACATAATAAAGATGCAAAATGCTTTCTTAATTTCCATTACATTTGCGAAACACTAAAAGCTACATTCCTTTAAGAAAAAGATTAATATCATAGCCAGAGAAGATTTATTTCTAAGTTCCATTAACTTAATGGTGAGTTGTTCAGAAAAGAAAATATACTTTTTAAAATGACAAACAAAATTCACATTTTTTAATGTGCGGGCCATATATTTGCTGGTAATTTATAAAGACATTTATGATTCCAGAAAAGGACAAACAGGATTAAACACAAGTTGTTCAGAGTTGAATAAGTTGTAGGATTTTTTTTTTCAAAGAAAGACTGATGTTTTCTGATTATTAGATAGGAAATATCAAATGACATGTTGGATTTTATAAAAGTATTTTTAAATGCGGTATCGTTATGTATGTATTGATTTAAATTTATGATTGAAACTGAAAATATCTTCGGAATATTAATAGATATTTTAAATGGCTGATAAATATGTAGCATAGAATAATTAAATTTATATTATAAATAAATTTATATATTGATACATTGTAAGAATAATTTAAAACAGCGCTGTTCAACGCGGCGCCTTTTGAAGGTTCCCTTGGCGCCTCTCCAAATCTTTCATTTGTCTAGATTCCTTTAAAACAAAATTCTATCTCCAAAGTGACTTTGCCTTAAAATAATTAATATTTGCATTATTTTTAATACAGATTCATAATCAAGGTTTTTGGCTCCTTTACTTTAACACACACCCCCCCCCCCCTCATCCCAAACTTCAGAAAAATGGAACATTAAATTTACTGTGATATGTTTTTGTTCAATTTTCTAGATGCTTTTATAGATTTTGTTCCATTGTAGGGTGCCAATGATTAACACTATGAGCTATATGTGTATCCTGCAGACGTGTAGGTATCGCTAACACTGCTAAAGTGAAATTATTCTTGAATTTTTCGAATCATGTAAATTATAGCGCCCTCCTCCATGGTGTGCCAAAAGCTAAGGTGCGCCCTTGCTTACTGAACGTTTCAACAGACATTATTTAATCTATTCATAGTAGCATGCTGTACAAATTCAGCAACTGGCACACAGATAGGTAAAAAATCCGATTTTATGCATTCATACACGCACAAAAAAATCAAATGGTTATTTTTTCAAACACATCAGAAATAAAAAGAAAAAAAACTGTATATTGTTTTATCAGCAAAAGTTTTTTTCCAGTACCATGTTGTTTAATGAACAACATAACATTGAATTTTGAATGTTTATTTAAGCAATTTTAAATGAGATAACGTTATGTATGTGTTGATTTAAATTTATGATTGAAACTGAAGATGTGTTAAGAATATTGGTATATTTTTTAAATGACTGATAAATATTTAATAAAGAATATTAAAGTTATATTATAAATAAATTCATACGTCGATACAAATTGGAAATGATTTAATGTATTCATAAAAACAAACTGGATAAATTCTGTAACTAACACACAGATGGGTAAAAAAGCCAATTTTATGCATTCACACACACACACACACAAAATCAAATGGTTGTTTTTTTTACAAACATCAGAAAACAAAGAAAAAATCTGAGCATTGTGTTTTCCTCAAAAGTTATATTTCTGTTCCATTTTGTTTGATGAATTACATATCACTGAATTTTGACAAAACTGAAAAACAAAATTTTTTATAAAAACTGTATTTTGTCGTTATCTTTTCTATTTAATAGAAAAAAAAAAAAGAATTTTTATATTATTTATATTCTTTCAGATTGCTTTATCTATTTTTCAAGTTTTGTAAAGAATATTTTAAATTTTGTCTACTACTTTAAAAAAATAATAATAAAAACATATTGGTAGATATGCTGTGCTTGAAACAATTTTTCTTTTTACATTTTTTTTTTAACCCACCTCAACATTAATTTCAACAACAAATTTTGTTTTTAGAGTAAATAAGTTTTACAATGATACATTTACCTGCATTTCCTTTTTCTTCTACATACACTTTCATTTTCTTTACGAAACAAATCACATTTTCAAAAATCAAATGTTGACGAATATCCATAGTGTACTTGGGGAAACTGATAATTAAACGATCAGGAAAAATTTTGCAAATTTCAAAAGCTTAATATAAGAATTGTTAATATTTTTATCAGCACTGTTAAAATTTTGCAGCAAACTGTCCAGTCATTTGACCGTTTTTGTAGAAAACGGTTACATAGCCGTAATTTAACTATATTCTGATCGTATTATTGCTCATTTTATGGTCAGAATATAGTTAAATTACGGTTATGTAAAAGTTTTCTAGAAAAACGGTCAAATGACTGGACAGTTTGCTGCAAATTTTTAACAGTGAGTTGTTAAGTTTTTTGTTGATATTGTTAATCAAAATTCGAAAATCATACTTAGTAAATCACTATTAGTTTGCTTGAATTAGAAAAAAAAAAGAGTGAAACGTTTCATACAAATAAAATTATTCATATGAAAAAAGATTTTCATGAATGTTCTAAACTATCTCTGTATAATAAGCAGACTGAACAAAGCTGATATACCAAACTCTGAAAAGTTGAAATCCCTTTAAATTATTTCAAGAGTTGTGCAAAATACGTATAAGTACGGTATCTTAAAACTACAAAATGAACAAAACGTATTCGAAAACTAGATAGCATCGATATGAATCATAATAAAATAAAAAAAAAATATGACCTGGAGTAAGTAGGCGGTTTTATATGCATGCGCGTAATTTTTGAGTTATGTAAATGTCACATGGTTTTTGTACACTTGCTTTACTTATAATTTTCTTTTCTTTTGTGTGTAGTGAGGAGGAATTTCAATATCATTGTGTACGAGACACATATTTCTACTAACATGTACTTCGGGAGAATTACCACTACATTTTTTTTATGCGAATATGGCCCATTTCATATTGAGGTTTTCTACTTTCCGTCGTAGTTTGTACATGGACAATAGCTACCAATATACTGTTTTTTTTTATTATTAGGTAGCTTTCAATACAAAAAAGTATAAAGCTACCTATTGCAGCCGTTCGGAGGAAAGCAGTTCCAGAAAATTTCGATATATTTTCACCGATCATGACCCCCAGACCCCAAAACCACCCTCCGTTCAAATGTTGATTTATATATATAGATATATCCATATACATATCTGACCTATGTCATACGATAACGCTCGTATTTATAAATAAATTTTGATGAAACTAATTGTGTGTATTAAGCTAACCAATGTCTCGACCGAGTTCGTTGGCCAGCTTGGTCCGCCATTTTGTTTCAACATGGCGGCCATTTAAAAATTTAAAACTAAAATAAATATGCAAAAAATTTAAAAATTCAAATTTATTTTTTAATTACGTTTTAGGCCTTGGTACAAGGATTCCAGAGCATTTTTTGGTTTACCTCTATCTTAAAAAATGGCTGAGATAGAGCAGTTTGAAATTCTAGGGTGGCTGACATTTTGAAACAAAACAGCACATTAACGCGATTACTCGCAAATTATTTTCTTTCATTGTTGTAATAATTTTCCCAATCATACGCATAAAACTATATATTCATATCCGTTAGCGCCAAAATTGGCGACATTGGCGACATTTGGCGATCAAAATAAGTCTTCATAAATGAAGCCAATTTGGCTATTGCTCAATAATTTGGCGAATTTCTTATTCAAATTCAGTATTAACGAAACTTTTGTAAACGTTTCTTTGCATTTTAACTTGCTGTTTTCGTGTAACATTAGTTAAAACTTTAAAACGAAGATATAGGAAAGCTACCTTTTCTTCCCGGTACAGGCCGGAAGGACTTTATTTTAATCAGACAAAGAAAAATAATAAAATTTTTGGTTTTAAAATATATATTTATTTGACTTAATAAAAGTTCTTACGGCATGTACCGGGAGGACAAGGTAGCATCCCTATTTCTTCGTTTTAAGATTGTAACTAATTTTACCCGAAAACATGAAGCCGAAAAGCGAAGAACCCGATTGCAGAAGATTCATTCCCAGTTTTCGTAAATACTGAATTTGAATAAGAGTTTCACCAATTTATTTAGCTTTAGCCAAGTTGGCACCCGTTCTGGTGATTTTATTTTGACGCCAAATTTGTCAATATTTCGCAGTGTTGCCAAGCTCGGCCAGAATTTGACGCTAGCTTATATGAATATATAGTTTATGCTATGAGAGTTGAAAAAATAATTGCAACAATAAAAGATAATTTGCGAGAAACCACGCTCACTAAAACTCATAAATTAATCCCTTATTTTTCTAATTTGTTGTCGCAGTCAACCTAGAATTTTAAACTGCTGCATCTCAGCTATTTTTAAAGATAGATGCCATTATTTTGAAACAAGAAGGCGGACGAACTCGATCTAGATCTTGGTAAGCCTTGCTTACACATGTTTTCTGTTTATAAATACGATACGAATACTATCGCATGACAAACATCAGATATATATATAGTATAAATCAACATTTGAACGAAGTGTGGTTTTGGGACCTGGGGGTAATGATCGATGAAAATACAACGGAATTTTTCTGAACTGCTTCCCTCAAACGGCTGCAATAGATAATTTTTTGTAATGGAAGTTACCTAAAAAATTCCGGAAGATTGCCAGATAAGACTAAATTCATGAGACATGCTGCATGTATAAAGCATATTGACTGATTCATGTATTTTGTGAATGGTAAAATTCATGTGCAATTTTTTTTTTAAGTATACGCAATATGTTACAAACATGCTTCTGTTTAGTAAGAAATTTTTATTCTTCTTCAAAGAATGCATTAGGATAAGAAGTTTCACATGCAAATAGTTGTTTTAACAAAACAGATCCTTTCAGTACAAACCAAGCAATCTTTACGTAAGAAGCGAACAAGCTTTAATGACTGAAAAAAGGAAAAGTACCTTTAAAGTAGTTAACGATCAGTGAAAGACACATTTTACGTCCTTAATTCAATGATGCATGAATTTCATAATATTTCATATCAAGCTTCCATTTACTCCTAAAAACTAAGAATTTCTACTTAAGTATATGCAACTTCTTTTCATCTTCGTCTATGCATGGCGGAATCTAACAGTGAGCAAGACATTTAGAGAAAGACACATACGTCACCCTGTCCTGCATTATACTTGCTGCTACTATATGTCATTAAGCTAATGGAAACTGAGAAAAACTCGCTGCTACGCGTTATTAATCTTGGAAGAAAGTAGAAATGAATAGCTCAGAAACTTTTCGTACTTTGTGTTAAGATTACTATTTCTTAAAATATAATTATGTAGAATAGATGCATGTTTTTGAAAAAAAAAATGTCTTATTTGAATAAAATAGTTTTATTTTCATATTTAAAATTGTTTGATAAAACACAAGTGTAACAGTGATAGCATAACAGACATTTATCGCACTTTTAAAGATATCGAAAATGAAAAACTTGTTCATAAAATGATAATAACTCCCAATGAATGTGATTAAGAAACATTTAAAGGTAAATAATACAACAGCTCGTCATTAAATCGCTCATACCGGAAGAAAAAGAATGAGCAATATCTGATATACGCAGTAGTATCCGAATAATCAATATTGTTCATAGTCCCAGTAAACAGAAAAGACTTCGCTATACTACCATTTTACCGGAGTAGTCCTCTAGTGCTAATACGTTTTGTTTTTTGTCTTCTTATTTGGAATACAAAATAAAATTTAAAAAAACTTTGTAATTTCCTTATTTATATATATACTAAACTTTACTTAACTGTATTTAAATGTATGGCAATGAAAACTGCTTTTAAAAAAAAAAAGGGTTGCTTTGCGCTCTTATGCTTCATTTTACTTTTAGCAAACGAATCTCCTTTTATAACAGTTAACCATACCTTTCTCATCATTTTTTCACTTGTTTCTATTCAAAATTATCCCTTTTTTACTCAATTCGCTAAGCCTACTCATTATTATCATTCTTTTTCGATCTTACATCACTAGTAATTTCTGATTGGCTGCTCTACGCAAGCTAATCTTGATTAGCTAGCTTACTAATTTCGGATTGGCTGTTGAAGTTGACTGTGTAATCCATAACTTCTTTTTCTTTTTTCAGAGCTTTTTTGCTACTTTTACACTTTTTTTACATAGCTCCTTTAAGATGTGATACACACAACTACTCATATACAGAGAGTGTAGTAGTTGCTTGCAACTGGGAATCCCTTTGAAATGATAAACTGCTACTGTTACTGATCCATATAACAGATGGCAATAAAAGATAATAATCTATGAATAAATGATTTGTATTCGTCAACAATAGTTTAGTTCATACGCATATTAAGTTTTCTTAAGAACATTATTGATGCAGTGACTTATTGTATTCGACACTTGTATACAGGTTTTTAAAAAGTGCGATTATGATGAAACTTGACTTTTCAGCAGACATGAGACAAAAGAAGAGGGATTTATTCGAATGAGGAATATTGCCAGTCACTCAGGGCTACTGCACTAAAAATTAATAAACGTGAATGAAATTTTAACCTTTAGTAATCTGTCAAAAATCTAATCCTTCAAGTTCTCGTACAAATATTTAATTTTTTGAGATAATCTTATGCTTTAAAAGCTATTAATACTTGCAATTTTACAAGAAAATTTATGTTCTTCTAAAGAAAATTTCTAAATCATTCTAAATCAAACCGTGTTAGTAATAACATATTTCTGTGTAGTGATAGCACAATATTACTATTTTAGAAAATCTGTGTCATTCATTAAAATTGCATGAAAAGTATTCTTAAAGTATTTGCCTATCAATGTAATTCACTATTATGTCCTTATTTTAACAATGCATGATTTACGTTATTTCTTAAATCAAGCTTCGATTACCTCTAAAAAACTAGGAATTTCTATTTAAATAAGTGCACCTTTTATTTCATCTTCATACATACAGGAAGAATCTAAGAGAGTGCAAGGCATTTAAAGAAAGACACAACGTCACTCTGTCTTATATTATTTTACCGCCGCGTACATGTCATTAAGCTAATGGAAACTGGGAAAAACTCACTGCTACGCGTTATTAATTTCAGAAGAAAATATAAATGAATATCTCAGAAACATACGTTCACTGTGTTGGGGAACACAATTTTTAAAAAATAATTATGTACGTTAGATTTATTATCTTGAAACGAAATTTTCTCTCATAAAAAAAAACTGATTTGAATAAAATTGTTTTTTATTACATTGAAATTATTTAATTGCAATATGAATTCGCATGAAGCAAGTGTGGAATAAAATAATTTAACTAGATATTATCGTAAACATAAATATGTGCTAAAAAACCCCTGCTTTATTGCAGAACTTTTTTTGCACTTCAAGAGTAGATAAGATTTTTAAATACTTTTTCAATTTTATTTTAAATGATACATTTTTCAGTTCTATTTTAAATGATACATTTTTCAATCTTTGTGAATATGTAACATCTGCAAATTAGGCAGATTTGTTTATGTTTTTAATTGAGAATTCTTTTAAATGTAATAGGAATTGCTGTGATGTAAATATGCAACAATAATAAATGAACTGTGCATTCTCATACATCGTAAACATGCTCTACGCTGTTATAAATCTGTAGCCATAACTGTCCGCACTTAAAAAAAACAAATGTTTCACAATCTGCAAAAATATAATATAACCACAAACAAAGAAAAAAACGTCTTCCGAGTGACCCTTGATTCCGAAAAGCGTTCTTTATCTTACGAAACTACATAAACTAATATTTATTTGAGCTTTAAAGGAGCGTTGGTACTTTCGAGTTATAGCTGCTCCACAGTTATGATTATGCCAAGGTTGCAGCTATGATTTAGCCAAGATCATCGCAAAACTTACATATGCATCATATGTACGCATATACAGGCACCAAACACTCATATATGTGGCATATATGTCATTATTTACATATTAGTTACGCCTCATATGTCATATATACATCATATATGTCTTAAACACATGTCATATATATATACATCATATATGACTATAAGTGGACCAATATAAATCACGAAATGTTATATACATCATATATTATTATAATGTTGTATATGCTTTATAATTTTTCGGTAAATTTCGGTCGCTTGGAGATTCATACTTGAGGGCCGCTACAACACGAAAATACCGAAGCATTTATAAAAAAAAAGTTCCTTTGCTGCCACTGATTTTCCGAAACGTTTCCAATTAGGTTTCTCAAACCGGAATATAGGTTTGAAGAATGCTTTTCACATTTAAAAATTTTCAGATGAGTAATTGAAATTATACATGCAAGAGTACGAAAGTAATAATAATTTTAACATGAATGTTAACACTGAATTTTTATCGTGTTTGTGTGTAAAATATATTTAAACAGGGAAATATATACTTGAGAATTGATAGCTTCAATAAACTTATATTCCAGGTTGAGAAAACTGATTGATACACTATCAAAACTACTCGGAAACGCTTCCGATTATCGTTGGCACGAAAATAAACTATATTTTTACAAAAGTTTCTTTAAATCTCGAAAATATATTGGTTTTGGGGGTTTCTAAAGATAAAGAACGCTTTTCAGGATCGCGAATAACTTGGAGAAGGTTACTATATATTTCTGTTCGTTTTTATATTATATTTTCATAAATTAGAGAAAAGATTTTTTTTTTTTTTTTTTTTTTTTTTTTTTACAATGCAGTAATTCAACTGTTTTTATAGAAAACGGTTACACAACCGTAATTTAACTATATTTTGACCAATTACAACACTTCATAATATGGCCAAATGTACGTTAAAACGTGACAAATAGCATGAATTCGTTTCATGCTATAACTAGTTTTACAATGTAAAAAAGTCATCGTTATTATTTCAGTGAAATAAATTATATCGCCTGCTATGCGCGAAATGGGGATGCCTTTATTATTTTTTTTATGACGTATGCCATGTTTATAGATTTTTTTTCGTCACCAGACAGCCTGTAAAATTCACCATGGAGATCTTGCTTTGCGAATGATGACCTCCATGGTTTAATATTTCTATGACTCACAATGAATGAATCTTTTGTTTATTTACTTTAATGGATTGAGATATTCAGTTGAATCTATACATTCTCAGAATCTATACATTTTTTAATGTAACTCATCTATCAAGCAATTAATTTGTTTGAACGAGCTTTCTAAAAATGTAACTTCCATGCAATTTTATTTAAAAAAATAATTTTGAATAAAAATGTCTGATTGGCATATTCACAAAGATGTGGTTACCCCGTATTTGTTTTCCTGTATCACATGACTTACGATTTTATTATATAGATTGCGTACGATAGGATTTAATAGAATAAAGAAAACTTTTATTAATATCTTTTTAAGTTTTGATTCGATTTTCATAAAATTTGAAATGACTCGACAAAATTCTGCAACGATTATATATATATTAAATTTCAAACCAATCGGTTGGATAGTTTTTGCGTTGTTATATGCGGACAGACGGACCAGACGACGACTATAGGTGCTACGTATTTCATAATTACGAACGCAACTAAAAATTCTTTAGTGACTGGACAGTCTGCTGCAGATTTTTAACAGTGTAAAAAAAAAAAAAAAAGTTTAAGCAGATTTTGTAACGTTTCTGAGTGACTAAGAAATATAAATTATTTTTTTATTTTTTACATGATTTTATCCCACTGTTGTACGTAAATACAATCAGGAGATGAGGCATATTTTGATTGCTTTCTTTTGACAATTAGAAAAATAATTGCCATTCAAAACCTTTGTAAGCGATTCTAAACTTAAAATGTTAAAGAAACTTTGAGTGGTCAAAATATTTTGCTAAAAAGCACGGTATTTTTCCAGTATATGGGCCTTAGGCACCAAAGCCAAGAGAAAATGGCCTTGGGGAGACAAGGGAATTTGACAAAATATTTTCTAGCAGCCTATTGACTGTTTCATCTGCACAATATTTTATTTTCATTATTTATACAATTTATATTATACAAATAAGCCATTTATTTATTTTTATATGCAAACAGGAATAAATTGTATATAAAAATAATAATAAATCTTATATAAAAAAGCATAAAAGTTCATTAGGTTTAGCTGGTTTAAGCTTAGCTGTTTATATCAACTGTTTATATCATATCTGCATAGCTGTTTATATCATTTGGCAAGAAATCTCAGTTTCTGATGCTGAAATTGCCCCAAGCTTTTAAAAACATTCCAAGGCTCATAATGGCTATAGTGGAAAAATACCAAAAGCACTTTGACAGTTACCTGAAATGCATATCTGTCACTTTGTCAGTATTAAAAACTTTGAAATAAAAATTGATGAAATTGAAGATACATAATTCTGATTAATAAATCTTAGTAATGTAACAAAATACAATCGATTGTTGTATTAATTTAAAAAAAACTTATTTTCATAAAAATATAAATTAAATATGAAATTAATTTAAATTTCACATATCAGCCAAATTCCGAGAGACAGAGCCACTCATGAAACCGTTTTACAGATTACAGTTATTTGACCATATTTTGAAGTGTTCTCATTGGTCAGAATACAGATAAATTACGATTATGTAACCATTTTCAATAAAAAAAAAATTAAATGATTGGATATTTTGTTTCAGATTTTCAACAGTGTATAATAATGTTGAAGGAGAACATTGGTGTAGTTATAAATAAAAATTCTTTTATTTCACGCAAGAGAGCTATTTTGTTTTTAAAAATATTTGAAAAAGAAAAACGACGTTACATGAAACAAATAATAAGTAATAATTTTCTTACTTACTTGTTGTTCAAGCACAACATATTATGAAACGACGTAATTGTATTGAACTCATTTGTATTCTTTTGAATTGTATCATAAAAAAATATTTTAAAATCCTGTTAGAAAAATATTCCATGACAGCATTTTACAGATAGAAAATTTTAACTTTTAATGAAACGTATTTAAAATATAGCACATTATCTGAAAATTTTGAGGACAAACTTAGTTTAAAACGTACGAAAATATATGTTATATATTTTTAGAAATACGAAGATCTATTAGTGTATTTAATGTAACATCTTTTTAATTATGCCCGCATATTTATAGATTTTCTTCTTTTGTGAAAAACATTAGTTTACTGAGATATACATGTTCGTTTAGTTAAGTGGTAATTATATTCATTTCTTTTAATTTAATCTATGTTAACTATGTACTTAAATCTAGAAAAATGTTTAGACTAGATTTTGTGAGGTGTAGCAGAAATGCATTCTGTGAATGATCTTTAAATAAATACATAGAAATGCAATTCGATCAATTATTATTATATTTTACTTTTAATTAATATTTTCCTTTCAATTTCAATATAGCTTTTGATTTTATGAAATTTAATCTTACTATCATATTTGTTGTAAGCACTACAAAGGTGAAAACCATCTAAATAACCTCTTGTGTAAAACATTCATGGGATTAACAGGGTAATCTATATTATTTTCTTATTATTTGTAGGAAAATATCAAATTAAAACATGACATAAAAGAAGCAGTCAGTTTATATCAGAGTGACAGAACACTATAAAAGTGTCTTTCACTTTAAATTACACTTACAATTAATAAAATTTTAAAGATAACTTCTTCAATAAAACATTTTCTAAATCTAGAATATCATAGTTACCTTTATTTAATTAGACAAGAAAGATTGTGGTGACTTCAAATCTGCTGATAATACATCCGTAAATTATCAAAATAAAACAACAAACTCGACGAACTGTTGTAAAGATAAGCTTTAACGACAATCATATTTCAGAAAACCATCAATTATTGCCATCGTTGTAAAGTCGAATGCTCTCAAAATAGGAGAATGAATAGAGAATTCAACTTTGTCCCTCTTACTGTTTATGAGAACATATATGTATGACGTTTCGACTGGCGCCAACAATCCAGACGCCAATTCTACAAGTTGGAAAAGATTCACTCTTTCTCCATTGTCTGCTCTACAAGTGGCCATTCACAAAGGCCGTAATTCCTTCTAAAATATGGAAAATTTTCCCTTTTATGGCATCTTGAGATAGTGTTGCAGAAGGGGCTTGTATGCTTGTTCCACACATGAGAAAGATCGTAAATACAGGATTATTTCAAAGGCAATTTATTTACTGTGTAAGGTACATTTTCTTGTTCAACATGTAGTTCATATAAATTTGTAAATGGATTGAGTATCATTCACTTCAAATATTTCATGATATATAAATCATAGAGATTCTGCAAAAAAAGAACAAATTCTTGGAAACTGATGCAGAATTACCATTTTCTTTCTATGAGAAAATCCGATAAAAATATTTAGAAATGTTGAAGTGTAATATATACCGAGAGACCGCTGTAAACATGTATTTCATACCTCAATGAAATGATTACTCTAAGTGCCTTCGTCAATAAGCATTTGCTTATATATAAAATAAAAATATTTTGGCCCACAATTTGTTTATACATACAGTGGAGTCCCGTTAGTATGAACTTCCAAGGGAGTGTGCTCATTTTTTCTTCTTTCAGCTGAAAATATTTAATTAACAATTCATAGCATCATAAATACCGATATTCCGTTTTGAGAAAACTGATTAATACATTATAAAAACTATGTGGAAACATATCCGGAAGTCAGTTGCAGAAAAACTAAGATTGTTTTTTTAAATGCCTCTTTATATCTCAAATATATATCTGTTTTCGAGGTTCGCAAAGACAAAGAACGCTTTTCGAAACAGTGTATAACTCGTAGGAAGCTGTTGCATATTTTTTTCCGTGGTTATATTACATATTCGCAGGTTAAGAGACATTTGTCTTAGTTTTTTTTACAGCGTAGTAACGCCTGTTAAACGTGTTTTACATTTGCTGAAGTAATACTGCTGTAAAACGGACATTGCGAAACTTGTGATAAGATCGAGTAGGAATTGAGAATTTTAGCTACAATGTCCTATATATTTCACCTTGGACTTTATTGTCGTCATCAGAAATGTGTTGCCCACTTAATAGTGTAAATATATTCAAATAATATTACTGTGAGCCAATGTCTATTGTGCGCCAATGTCTATGTGTGTGAGCCAACTATTGCGACAACGACTTGTTCCACCACTATCGCTTTTATCCCTCATACATCACTTCAAAATATCACATAGTTTCAATTTTACATCATCAAAAAAACAAAAACAAATATACTTTCAAGTTAAATTTGTTCCAATACTGCAACTCATTTCACTGATTTGTTATGAATTTTTAAGTAATTCCAAACATGATTTATTAAAACTTTATATGAAGGACTTTTTAAGAATGAACTTTCTTTGATAGAATAATGTAAAGTAATTAAGGAAGAAACGTGAGAATTACCACAATTGGAAATTGTTTACCATGCTTTTTGCGCTACCATCATCCCTAGAATACATCTTAAATTTAACATAAATATGATTAAAGACAAATAAAAAAACACTCCTTTCCGCAAGTCACATTTGCTCCAATATGCTATTTGATTATGAACACCTGATTACGGAAGATACAGAAGATACGCCACACAATACCACACTCTATAGTTCTAAACTGAGATCTTTCGAAGAAAACCCATATTTTATTCATTTATTTCAAATATTTGCATATGCTTCATTCAAGTTTTTTTCATGCCGGACTGTACACTCCAATGATTTGTGTCACTTGAACAGGGTATGTCTTCCCTGTCTATTACATTTCACAATTTTAAAGCTGTCATCGACAGCCGCTTTATTGTATGATTGCGAAACATTATACAATACAGCTTCTAGCTTGAATTTAAAATTTAAAGAAATATCTATTTGTTTGTTCCGGTGGAACAAAAATGGAACAAAATATATGGACAAATGGTGGAACAAATGGCACAATATGGTGGAGTAAAATATATTTCTTAAATTATATTCTTTATATTATTTTTCCCCTTGAGAACAATAAAATTTATTTTCAATCACTTTTTTTTTCATAGTAAAGAAAATATCTGTACATAGTTGTTCTACTTACTTAGTGTGTAAATATGGAGATGTTTTTGCCGAATTATCATAATCGACAAAATTTAAATCTTACAGGCGACGGTTTTTTTTTATTTAGTAATTTCGACTTTTTAATTTAACAAACAGAATTTCTCTATTTTTGATGAAATTTTTACTAACATTTTTAATTAAGTTTTATAATAAGAGCGTTTAAAAAGTATTTTTACTACACAAAACTTTTTGACACATTTATGGACACATTTTTAAACGTAAAAGCATGACTATTAAAGCGATTTGAATGATTTTACTTCGATAAATAAATTACATCTTCAGTTAAAAGCAACTGTTATCTCATGAATACATTTATCGTACTGTCACGCGCGCGAATTCTGTACAAAACGCCACCTTCAAAATACACGTATTTTCGAAATAAATATCAGTCGTAACCTATGGATTTTTTTAACAGTAATCGATTTCTAGAAGCTTTAAACATACGAATCTTTATTTAAACATTTTAACCCCCCCCCCTTTTTTTTACGTCAAATTTCGATGGTGCCTTTGGGCAGATGTAATGCACTTACGCATAGGAGAGCATTCGGTTGCATTATCAGTGATTTAATTACTATGTTCTTTTATTTACTGAATATGAGATGGACGTAGGAATATACTATTTATATGATACTTCAAAGGTCATTGAAATTTTATTTCTTACGGGGGGGGGGGGGGGGTATGGCAGTAATGTCGAACTGATTTGCATTACACAGTTGTTCAGTTGTTTACAGATTGTTTGTTTGGAGATTGAAACGAAAATAGTATTGTATTTCACTGGGGGAAAAAACTTTTAAAATAAAATATTTGAAAGACTGTTTCATACGTATCCCTTCTTAAATAATAAAGAATCTTACATTACTGATTATGTTATAGTAAGTTTTTTTTTTTTTGTCAAGTTTTGACGGGTTCCATATAGTTATATTTAAGTCAGATCAATAAATAGATTATATTTCTATAGTGAAAATAAATATTTGTTTGGAGTAGTATGAATTTACATTAAATAATTTTAATACTTATTATTACATAGCAATTTTTTAATATGTTTTGACTACGTATTGTTCGTTACTAGTTGTTTTATGGTATACTTTAAACTTTTCGTAAATTTCGCAGGCGTAATTTATAATGCTTATCGATGGTAGTATTTTTCAATTTTTATTTGTCCATGTAAATAACAATAAAATGAAAATAAATTCATAATAATTCACAACAAAGATTAAAAATATATATATGTACTTAAACAAGATGACAACGTAATTATGTGTAGGCAAAAATAATTGAAATTGAATCATATTTAAATATGTCATATTTAAATATTGAAGGAGAATCATATTTAAATATGTCATATTTAAATATTGAAGGAGAATCATATTTAAATATGTCAATGTATAAATAAATCTTGGGCACGTTGTTAAACACTCCGTCACTTAAATTTTCTTCATTTACCTCGTAAATCGTTGTCTTGGGGATTGATTAGTCAATCACTTTCCGTTTCCATTATACGGAAATGACTTCGCAAGTACTGTATATATATGTGGGTGTGTGTGTTTTTTGAATAATGAAAAGCTTTGCTAAATATTTCGAAAATATCAAAACTTTATTTTAAATAACTAATTATAGCAAATATTTGTGTTTTTAATAATGAAAAAGCTTTGCTAAACATTTCTAAAATATCAAAACTTTATTTTAAATAACTAATTATAGCAAATATTTGTGTTTTTAAACTCCGCCCGGAGGAAAATTATAAATTTGTGCATATTTTTTAGACCTGCCTGCTATTTGTAATGCTGTTTTATAAAACATTAATTAATAAGTTTAATTTTCTCTATATTTTTTAGTATAATAAGGACAGCATAAAACTCTTTTTGCTTTATATTATAAGTCAGTGCTTAAATTATGTACATGTTGAATTTTATTTCAATTGAGAACATGATTTCTTTTTTATTCTTTGCATTCATTTATAGCTATAACAATTTCATATGGAAATATAAGTCATATAAAAATAGTATAAAAATCATGAATATAAATATAAGCCAAAGTACCATTAATAAATCTGTTACACATTTAAATTTGTTTTCACATTTGAATATCAATAAGGACTCCTTTAAATAATGCTGAAAAGAAAACCTCTTGATTTATGACTTTTTTTAAATGTAAAAAAGGAAAAATAGAAAAGATTTTTCATTTACATTTAAAGTCGCGTATAAATAGAAATGAAAAATCGAGCATTTTTGTTGGTGGATTAATGTTTAAGGAAAAATGAGACCTCTATTTCCTTTTTATAATAAACTATGACTGAAAAATTCGAATAAAAAATTACACATAATAAATATTTTATAGGAAATTTATATTCTCAGCTATAATGTTGGATACTGCACAATAATATATGTCATGTTTTGTTTATTAAACAGTATTCGTTTATTTATTTATTTTTCTTATTAAATTTATAAAAAAAATTACTTATAACAAATGCATTATTTCGATGAAATTTCTATTTTCAATTGTATTGTTAGATACTACGTAATAAAACAAATGTTAAATTTCATTCAAGGATATAAAATTTTAATTGCTAAAAAGAATAATAAATGTTATATAAAATGAATGTTGTATTTCAATGAAATTATCATTGTTACTTATTTTATTGAACACTCGGTTATTATGTAAAGTTAAATTTAATTTAAAGGCAGCATTCATTTTTAATTTCTTTTTCGTTTGAATTCGAAATATTAAAACAGATATGAAAATCTTGTTTTTTTTTGTTATATATATATATATATATATATATATATATATATATATGAAATGCACGTTTCGACTATTTTGTTTGTGACGGATCCGATGTTAAGGTTTGAAATAGCAGTAGCGAGGACCTTCAATAGATACGCTTTCATTTAATATCAAGATTCATTTATTGTATTCTATATGGCAACAATATAATACATAATATTCTTGAATAAATGAAATTACACAACAAATTAAGAAAAAAAGGGTCCGTTAAACTTCTAATCTAGTCCAATTACTGTCAAGCCCAGTTCTCATCAAGTATATGTTCCTGACATGAAAGTTTTTAAAAGTTTCTCTAAAGACTTCGGCGGGAGGGAGAATTTATATTCCCGCAATCAGTGGCATTCACAAAATCTTTCGGAAACAAGATGCACTTTCAAATGAACGATAGATGCACGTTCTTGCTATCCTATAGAATCAGGAAGAGTATTTTACTACGATGGAAATGTTGACAGCATTAACCTCAAAGCATTAGCCGTGAAAGACGTTTCCAACAAAGACCATGCGTAATCGTCCGAAGTATTCGCTTCCTGCCTGGAGTTAAGACTCCACTATGTAGATTCAAATCAGCTGAAAACTATTTCATTAACTAACTCAAAAAGTCCCTGAACACTCTAATATATCTTCTGTTTTGTCCCAAGGAACAAAAGACTTTTCTCTAGTCAGTCATAGCTCTGAAAAGTGATGTCACTGAGAAAGTCTGCTTTCATTGAAGACTAAGATTTCTCATGATGTCATTGCGATTTATATAGTTTCACCTCCCCTGCGTCTCACTTGTGGGATCTCGCGATAGGATGAAAGGGATCCTACACGGCTCGTTCCATTGTGGTAGCTGTCTCTTTAACTTCAAAATAGAAGATGAGTTATGATGTATAATACCGTTCGATAACCACCGGCAGATTTGAGGACTTTGTTGAAAATCTGAGGAAATTCATTTTACATGGGAAAATCCAATGCTGGTTTCTGAGCGGTATATAGGCGTTTCGAGTAAGATATTGGGGATTTCTCAATGCTGAAAAGTAAATTATTTGACATAAGTTACGGAAATATTTAGAAAATGAAATAATTCATAGTTTTATGATAAAAATTGAGAAATGTTTTCTATGAGATGTACAATACATAATTTATTATATTAATGTACTGAATTACAAACTCAAAATTAAGTTTAATTCAAAATACATTTATTTATTTTTATTTTAAAAATTTCCTCTATTTAAAAGTTACATATATAAATAGCTTATATTAACAAAATTTCTATTGAAACTAATCTCGCACGGCATTTAGTTACTAAACAGGAATGAAATTAAAATTAAAATTGCGTTCTCACTTTTACTTTTTATTGTTCCTTGATTTATAATGTATTTTAAAATTTTATAATGTTAAAAAATAGAAATTTCATGAATAACACTACTCAGCGCCTGTTTCTTGTCCTAAATATTAGACAGGTTTTAATTTTATATGGTTGAGTACTAGGCTGAAATGGAAATTGCAAAATCATCTATGGGAATTGTGAATGAGACGTTTCATCTGAATTCGTTCAAGAAATCTAAGTTGCTAGAGTGTTTGTAGATTACACCAAAGGTTCTAGATTCAACTCTCAGCTTGACCACTTTTTACTCAATTAGAAAAAAAAATCTTTCGGTCTGTACTGTTGGATTTTCCGTAATCTAATTATATAGGATAAAGTAGGGTAAAACCGTGTACCTAACGGATTCCTTTTAATGTCAAATGTCTAGAAAGGTGGAAAAATCGGAACATCCCATAAAAGTATTTGAGTACATCTGGGTTATTGAAAAAAAAAAAACACATGTTGTCACAGGAACATTCTTCTCTACTTGAGAAAAGGCGTTTTCTAGAACCATCTGAAACAGCTCCGAATTTTGGTGTTAGGGTAAGAAATTACGTTTTTATACTTACAGTAGCGAAAATCTTCATTGCAATAAAATTCGAATCAAACTTTAAAACGTATATACGTTTTTTAAGGTCAATAACATTTTTTTGCAGGTTTTCAAGCAATTTTTAATGTTGTCATGTAATTGCTTTCTTAGCTTTTACTTCTCGTATCGACTGCACTCATCATGTGCCCACTCTTTGCAGACTGAACATTGTATCTATCCTTCAACACCGGTTGAGTGAAGAAAAAATTCATTGTAGAATCCAATGTAAAACCATGGGTACCCGGTTTTTTCCCAACAGAAGACTGAAAATAAACATGGTCGCTCTCCTGGATAGCTGGACATACTCATTGCTACTTGATATCAAAATATCGTGTGAAAGCTATAGAAAACAGCGGTTTACTTACCTAAATCGATACGTCAATCTGGATTTATTTGAAGGGCAGAAAACCAGTGAAAAATTAAAACTTTTGCGGTGAATTTCTTTCCAATAGCACACTTTTCCAATAGCATCTATAGCAATTATGAATGAGAAGTTCCATCTGAATTCGTCCAAGAAATCTAAGTTGCTAGAGTGTTTGTAGATTACACCAAAGGTTCTAGATTCAGCTTCTAGCACGGACACAGATTAAATCACTCCAAAAGCCGATGGCACACTACTAGAGGACGCTAAGGAATGTAGTTAAGACGAGTGCTGTCCACAGGGCAGAACCCATCAGCCAGAGAACAGGGTACCGGTTTGACTCGCCTACACGATTTTACCCTACTCTCCCTATATTAGCAAACGATCAATTTCGAACGTAGTAATTTATAATTTTTTTTTTTATCTGGCAATATACCAATATTATCAAAACAATAAGGAGTGCGTGCAATAAACTGCTTCTTTCTTTTGGGGAGCTCGTTTATATTTAATTTGACGAAGGAAAGTTCTTAAATTATTGCCTTCAAAAGCATATTTGGCGCTAAAAAGTTTCGTTTTCGTCACTTCCTTTGCCATTCAATTTTATAAAACGATATTCTAGCTATACTCTAGAGTGAATCACTACATTATTTTCAGAAAAACACGAGTAAGATCATTTTACCGCAATTTTAAGTACGGTATCCATACTGCAGCAGATAAATAAAGTAATTAAATATAACCTTTTTTTTTTTTTACATGTTTGTCACAGAAGACATTGTTCACGTTATCCTAGAACTCAATTTTTGGCGCAGAATTGTTATTATTAAAAATACTTTCAAACGAATCAACATACCTACACTGTTTATTTATTGTTTTTATTTAAAATGTATTGTACGTCGTTCCAGAAAATCAAACGAGCTGAATAGCGCACATACGCTCTTTTTAACGAAGCATTAATGTAAAATTGCGTTATATTTATACTTATTGATAAACAATACATATAAATCAATACAGGAATAAAAACAACCTTCTTAAAAATCTAAGTATGTTTTGAAAGCGAAATCTTACGAAATGAACAATTTAAAGAGCTCTCTTCACCTGGCGCATCATTCGCGTGAATACCAAAATGTACAATGGATCTGATAGAACTGTTATCTATCTTTTGGTTATTTCGCTTGATGAAAAAAGAATTTTTAATTATTGCTTTTAAAACTTAGTGCTTTTAAGAACCATATTTGGATTTTGATAGAGTATTTTTATAATCTGTTTTTGTTTGTTTGTTTGTGTGTTTTAGAACAGTACACTGTAAAAAAGTACAAATGTTTCTTAATCTATATCATATGTTTCTTAATGTTCATGGAAATGTAATTTAACCTTTTCCAAGATACCAATGATTCCGAAAAGCATTCGTTTATCTTCACAAACCTCAGCAACCAATGGACATCCGAGATATAAATAAGCATTTCAAAAAGAAAAGTTTATTTTGCTGCCTGGAATTTTAGGAAACGTTTCCGAGAAGTTTTTACAGTGTATTAATAATCCGTTTTCTCAATCTGAAATATCGGATGCTATCAGTTCTCAAGTAAACATTTTCATGGTCAAAAGACGTGATAAATTAACAGCATTGGCATTAATATTAATTAACAGCATTAACATTAAAATTAAAATTCAATTTTGTTCTTACTCTTACTTGTATAAATTCAGTTACGCAACTGAAAATATTTACATGATAATTGATAGCATGCGAAAAACCTATATTCCGTGTCGAGAAAACTTATTAATACACTGTAAAAACTATTCGAAAACGATTCCAAAAATTACGGGCAGCAAAATAAACTTTTGTTTCTGAAATTCTTCTTTGAATCTCGGAAATCTTTTGGTTTCTTAAGCTAAGATAAAAAAAAAATAGATAAATGAATATGAAGATAAAGGAATGTTTCTCACAATCGCGGGTAACGCAGAAGAGGTTATATTATATTTCCGTAAACCTTAAGAAAGATAAGAGCTAGATTAAGATGCATTTGTCTTTTTTTACAGGGTAAATAATAGCCATATTATGCGGTAATGATGTTAAAAAAATATTTAAATGTTACTTTCTTTAAAATTTTGCATGTCCGTTACACAATTTTTGTTTAAATCTTACTCTTACTCGGTTTTCTACCAAGTATCTTTTTTATTAAAGATACTCTCTACTACATTGTTTTATTTATTGGTTTAATTTAAAATATACGGTACGTCGGTTCCAAAAGATGAAACGAGCTCAATATCACAACTCCGTTCTTTTTAAAGAAGCACGAATGTATTCTTGTGTTATTCTCTAGCTGGCGCCAAGATTCCAGCCTTGAGTCTACAAGTGGGGCCAAAGTATTCCTGTTGATCTGTCTACAGGCTACAAGTGGCCAATCAAAGAATTTATTATCCCACTTCTTTCGCTGCAAATATTGGGTTAGTCGTTTTGGGGGGACATTTAAAAAATATATTCCCTTCTTCTAGTGCATTTCATTATGCATAAGTTTTATTTTTTTTCTCCTTCATGTATTTTTCTCTTGTTTGTTTACTGGAATTTGAATTAATGGCTAGCTAGATAATAAACGTCCAGTGTCAAACGGTACGATTAATGGGATGAATATGAAGAATAATGCGTTTGTATAATTTTCGCGTCTTTGTTTTTTAAACAATCTTATTTAAGTAAATTAGGAATCCGTGTTATATTTTTTACTGAATAGTTAGTGATTTCATCATTTTATTGATAATGCGCATACTAACGTATTATGCAGAAGTAACATGCCAATATACTGAAATTTTAATATAGTATATAAACAGGGTTGAGGTGGTCAGAATTATACGGAGTAATCATACATGTCAAGACAAACAGTTTTTGTATGGAAAACCACGGTTGCAATCCACTTGTTCAATCAACAAATACAGTGTGTATGACGATGAGCCAATCTCGAATTTTCGCTCATAACTGTAACAACAGCGAAGATATTTCTGCAATATCTTAAGAGCCTACATCAGTCACGCGAAAAAACGCTCAAGCTAATGTTAAGTCTATGGGAAGGTTCTTGCGCGATTTATCGCTCGCATTTTAATATTTTTAAATGATTATTTTTGCATAGGATAGCTGACGTCGATCTCTAAAGTTGTTAGTTTTTACTTTTTTCGAGTTCGGTTACAGTTTTTTTTATATAAGGGTACTTTAACTTTTAGAACCGGTTCCAACCGGTTCCAAAATTGAAAATGTCCGCTTATAAAAAAAACTGTAACCAAAATCAAAAAAGTAAAAAGTCACATTAGAGATCGACGTCAGCTATCCTATGCAAAAAAAAATCATTTAAAATTATTAAAATGCGAGCGCGAAATCACGCAAGAAGCTTCCCATAGACTTAGCATTAGCGTGAGCGTTTCTTCGTGTGACTAGCGTAGGCTCTTAAGAGCCTACGCTAGTCACGTGAAGAAACGCTCACGATAATGTTAAGTCTATGGGAAGGTTATCCCGCGATTTCTCGCTCGCATTTTAATATTTTTAAATTATTTTTTTGCATAGGATAGCTGACGTCGATATCTATCGTTGTTAGTTTTTACTTTTTTGATTTTGGTTAAACTTTTTTTATAAGCGAAGATTTTAAATTTTTGAACCGGTTGGAACCGGTTCAGAAAATGAAAGTACCCTTATATAAAAAACTGGAGCCAAAATCAAAAAAGTAAAAACTAACAACGATAGATATCGACGTCAGCTATCCTATGCAAAAAAATAATTTAAAAATATTAAAATGCGAGCGAGAAATCGCGGGATAACCTTCCCATAGACTTAACATTAGCGTCAGCGTTTCTTCGCGTGACTAGTGTAGGCTCTTAAACAAAATAATTTTGGGCGATTCAACCGTTACGTGTGTGACTTTTAGAGAGAGTTTTTTCGCAAATTGAGACAAATTTGAAAATGAAATTATTTAGATAACGCTTTACTTTTTTTTATTGCTATTACAGGACACATAAAGAATCAAATTCGTAGTGACACCTTTAGTCTAAAGTAACATTTTTTTTTTAATAGTAAAGTCGTTGTTACGTGTGTGACTCAGAAAAATCACACACGTAACAACTTTACAATTTTTTTAATTGTTATTACTTTAGACTAAAGGTGTCACTACAAAAAATATTCTGTATGTGTCCTGTAACAGCAATAAAAAAACTAAAACGTTATCTAAATAATTTCACTTCCAAATTTGTCTCAATTTGCAAAAAAACACTCTCTAAAAGTCACACACGTAACGATCGAATCGCCCTTTTCCTTTCTGTAACATGTAGTGATAGCAATGAAAATGGTGGAATTGCACTCTAATTCAATCAGTTGTGCTGTATGCATTGCCGGTTACCAAATTTATAAGCATCTAACTCAGTGTCATTTCTAGCGCCCCTTTTGATATTATCACATTTTATAAAAAGGTAAGATTTCAATAAAATATCTTCATTATTGTTATTTTATTGAAACTAAAATCCGAGCTCGACTTAGCATGATATAACCAAAATAATACAGTTTTTGTTATAAAATAATAAAATATGTTGTTGTAAAATATGGATTTTGCAAAAAATTTATGGAGAAATATAATGAAATAGATTTATAAATTAGTCAACTTTAAAACCAAATTATTTGTGAGTTTCTTCTACTATTTACATTTAAAGCATTCACAAAAATCGGAGACATTCCTCATCTGATAAAGTTGTTTTGCTAAAAAAAAAAAAATACT
The DNA here is from genome assembly GCA_963931845.1 of Maratus michaelseni. NCBI lineage: Eukaryota > Metazoa > Arthropoda > Arachnida > Araneae > Salticidae > Maratus > Maratus michaelseni. Next base: position 281,077,685 of record OZ007594.1, on the reverse strand, counting down.
TCAAATTAATAAGGAAAGGTTTAATATTTAATTATACAAGTGTCTCGTAACAAACATTACTTTAATAGTAATTTATGGAGAGCAAAATGGATAAAATCTGCTAAGTGATCAGAAAACATTCAGTTCTATACCGGTTCGATCTTAGCAGATATAAATTAATTTTATTATTCTCTCCGGGAACATAAATTTTTTACATTTAAGGCACGTTTCGTTATAGAAAGGCTCCTTTTTGGCAAATATTACTGTATAATTCAATAAATAATTTTTTTTTTAACTAAGCAGTATTTGTAACTAAAATATTTTTTGAATTCCTTCCGCAATATCTAGATTAACCAATAATGATTATCTGGAAATTTCTTCATAATACACCTTTCAGTGATATTTCCGCCTCATTATCACTTATGAGATTCGACTCATCACTATTCTTCACTCAATCGTTCTCTCATCCTACAATAGATGATAGCTGTGAACATTTAAAATAGTGTAACAATGTTTTGTTCTATATGCTGCCTTGATATGTCCATAACCAATTCATTATTAAATATATAAATTTATAAATTAATCATATTTGTAACTAAAATATTTTTCCAGTCATTTCTCGTAAAATATATTAACAGGAAGGAAAAAATCATGCATGAAGCATATATTATTATGCAACACTGCCCAAGACAATCAGAGTCAATCAGAAATCAGAGTACTGTAACAAACTAGTCGGGTGTGCCAATCCTAAAACATTCTTCAATCTCATACGTGTTAATACTTCAAAATTCGTTATCACAGCGCCAATAAAATTGATATTTTTCGTTATTCTTTCTGTCAGCCGCTTGCGAAGCGCCGGGTTTCTAGATACGAAGCACCCTTCGCTGCACGAGCAGCCGATGTACAACAGAACTACGAAACATTGAGAAAATCGCACAAAAATCACTACCACAGCGCCTCTTTCCGGTGGAATATTTCCAAATTCAAGTAGAAGTTGCTGGCCACAGGGAAAGCATATAAATGAAATTTGGTTCATACTATAAAATATGGCGTATAAAATATGGCATACAATTCATAGCTTCATACACTTTTCGATGGTACAATAATGAAAATGGAACACAAAAATCTCTATCACAGTACCCCTTTCCGGCAGAATATGTCCAAATTTAACGGGGACTGGCTGGCATAGTCAAAAACATATAAATAAATTTTGTTCAATTCTATGCATATCTTCGTACACTTTTCGATGATACACTGAGGGCAGACACATGGACAGACGGAGAGACAGACTTTTGTATAAACATGACCCCTAAGACGTGTAAATCTGTCGAAAACCAGAAGTAAAAGAAAATTTCGATTACAATAATGTCTTCTATAATAGAGAGAAGAAAGTAAAAATTACCGTTTAATAATGGTACGCATTTTGAAAAACGTATAGCATATTTAAAAATCAAATTTCAGCAATTACTATCTATAGTCAAATTAATATCCAAATATCATTATACAGACATGCATATGATCTACAGATTTGTAGTAACACTACATATTAAGCAAAATACAGTTCAGCTAGGAAACTCATAACACAGTTGAAAATTTCCTATCAGCAGTCTCCGTCAATCTGTGAAAATGTATTGAAATCCTTTTGTACAGCCCTGTATATGGCTATAGAATTTAAACACCTCAAGTAATGTGAAAAAAAAAAGTTAATTTTAATAACGCATACCACAATTGAAAACGCACTTCCAGCAATTATTGTTCATTATTGTATCGATTTCTTTTTCATGCCCCTGTAAATGAAGGATAAATTCTAATCACGCCATATTTTATAGTAAGCATCTCGTAATGCACCTCAGGGATGTATATGAATTTCATGTGTATGAATTTCATGTAGTGTAATATCATTAAAATACACTGCAAACGTTTTTTTCCTCATAATGTAACGTAATTCTTCTGAGTATCCATGTGAACGATTTATAACACTTCATTTTCAATACCAAACATGTCATTGTAAACCTCAATAACATGTATTATTTACTTTACAATCCGAGTGTACTTACTGGTACTTACTGTCTGCACGCACAGACAGACGGACACACAGACACAGATGGCCAGACAAACTGAATTTATAAACACATTTCAACTAAGTTGGAAAGTGTTAAAAAATCCAGAAGTATGGAGCATATGTTATTGTTTGAACCATAAGATATTTTTCCCCTGAAAATCGGCTTTAGTCGTTTAAAATAATAGAGCGGTGTTTAAAATTTAATGATACAACATTTTGTTATCAAATATTCTTTTGCGACTAATTCATTAATAAATAAACAAATAAATATAGAAATTATCTTTAAATGTGAAATCCTTTATATTTTTTCCTCGCTAAAAATGTAATTATAAATGTCTGGGACACTCTTTATAATAAATGTTTCAGAGATATTTACATCCCCCATTAACACGAATAAACAAGCGACTCTTCACTAAACTTTACATAAGCAGTCTCTAATTCTTCTGCATTAGAGCATATCTTTGCGCAATGCACATTTAAAGTAACATAGCAATGTTTAATTCTAAACAAATCATTGTGTTGTTTTAAAATAATATGTTCGCAACAAAATCATTAATAAAAAATAAATTAAGTAATATTTGTAATTAAAATATTTTGGAGTTCGTTCCTCACAATACATATTAAGAAATCCAAATATCTGGAACATTCTCCATGAGATAAAATTGTTTCTCTGAAAAATGAGCTATCCCATTCAAAATAATACAGCAGTGTTTAATATAAAATGATACACTATTTTTATATAAAATATTGCTTTCGAAACAAATTCATAAATACATTTATAAATTACTTAGTCTTTGTAACTAAAATACTTTTGCGTTCCTTCCTCACAACATATATTAAACAATCATAAAAATCTGGGACATTTTTCATAATTCGTCTTTCAGAAATATTTCCGCCCCCATTAACACTAATAATACCCGACTCTTCACTAAACTTTACTCAATCAATCCCTCATCCTTCAGCAATAGATGATATCTTTGCACACCACGCCCTTCTTGCCGAAAATGCAAATATCGTAATCAGCTACTGAAAAGCTCGCTAGGCAAACTTTATTCAGTCTGTTACTTCGAAAAGAATTTCACTGTAACTTTCTCTCAAAGGAAAGGGAGGGTAGTAACAAAACCTAATTAACAGTGCTATTGCGGAGAAAAGCAAGCTTGTTGTTTGCCTAAGTAAGTAATTATAGCGCCGAAGGCACCAGAAGGTACTTATTTCTAAAGCAAGGCCCACATGGCACTTGCGGAGTAATGTAATCAAACCCGGATTGGAACGGTGTTTCAAACAGATAAGCTAAAAGTTTGTTTTTATTTCCTGTGCCTCTTTTGAAGACAGGGATCAGATACAAAATTGGGGCCAGAATCCGCTTCATTTGTCGATTCGTGGCATTTCGGTAGCTGTTCGGCTAATCGGAAGGGGTTATACATATAAAATTTCCAAGAAGAAGCATTGATCGCGGAATTAAAGAGGTAATGAAATGTTTTATCATTTTGCTGCTTGGTGTGTTTCGAAGTAGAGATTGTTATTTTAAGTTTAAATATTAGGTCGATCATTTCCTTCTTCATTTAATAGTCTTTTGTGTTTTTCTGCCAGTTTGCTACGAGATTTATTATATTAGTAGTTAAAGTAACGGTACAGATGTCGCAGACGCAGCGGAGTTTCTTGTTGGCAACAAAATGGCGAATTTTGCCTGGCGTTGCAACCGGCGATTTTGGCCGGTATACCAAATAGTTCGTATTAATTAAAACTCTCTGGTATTAATAGTGAGTTAGTTCTATTCTTGACAATGTGTGTGTTTTATAATAAATTAAACACTGTGTGTGTTTTATAATAAAATAATTTGTGTGTGTTTATAATAAAAAGTGTGTTTTATAATAAAATAAATAAGTGTGTTTTATAATAAAATTGTGCGCGTGTGTTTTATAATAAAATTGTGCGTGTGTGTTATAATAAAATAAATGTGTAAGTTTTATTATAAATGTGTGGGTTTTATTATAAATTGTGGGTTTTATAATAAAATAAATTATTTCATAATAAAATAAAAATAGCATGCTGTTTTCGCAGGCTAGGTCTAACATGTATTTGAAAATGGGGTTTTCTCGCCAAAATGGTGCAAAATAAAATTCGTGACAACCCCGTTGCGTCTGCGACATCTGTTTCAAAGTAACTACTAGGAAAATTATGATTTCTGTTAGTTAAAACCATATCTGGGAATAAAATATAAGAAAATTTTTACTTTATTGCAGTCCTATCTTTCTATTCAACGTACAGATTTGTTCAAATTTTTCTCGACATTTCAAACATTTAAACAATTAATTTTGAGAAATGAAAAATAATGGAGGGAAAAAAGTAAAGTAATACTAGATTTATTTTTTAAATATTAACATTATTATTAACATTAAAATTATAATTTAATTCATTGTGGATAACACTAAAATGAAATTAAGCAAGTACAGATAACATAAAATCAAATTAACAAAAAACGGTCTTAGACTAGACAAAATGAGGAAAGATTAATAACTACAATGAGAAGTTTAAACGGGTAACATTGCTTTAATGTTATAAATTATTAAAAATATTAAAAGCAGAAATTCCAAACAGAATTAAGTATAAAGGACGGAAATATATCATTTTGAATCATCGAAGTCAATACGAACTTCGTTGGCATTTCTCAACCTCTGCATTGGTACATTGGTACTTAAAAATAAATAAAACAGAATTTATATTACATTTTACAATTAAATAACTAAACAAAGTATAATTGTGAATTAGAATTTGAAATATCACACAGCAATTGGTGAAAGTATAGAAATAAGGAACTTTGACAGAATAAATAAATGCGTCGTTAATGATACCAAAATATACTTATTTCGAAATAAAGGCCCGCATTATACTTACCGCGTGATATAATGCAGTTCGGATTTGAACAGGTGTATCAAACACAAAAATCAACAGTTTGTTTTTATTCTCTCTGCCTTTTGTGGAAACAACGATCAGATACAGAATTGAGTAGGCTAAGAAGCCGCTTTATTCATCGACTTTTGACATTTCAGTAGTTGTTACGCTAATCAACCAGGTTATGCGTCTGAAATTTCCAAGAAGCATTGATTTTGGAATTAAACAGTAAATAAAATATCTCAGCATTTTTCTTCTTGGCGTATGCCAAAATTCAGATTGTTTTATTAAATTTTATTATTATGTAGAAGGGTTCTCTACTTCAATCGACAATCATTTACGCATTGCTGTGAGTTTGTTTAGCGATTTATTTCATAAGTATTATATATAACTATTGAAGAGATCATATAGTCTGTTATTTAGGACATCACAAGCCTCTTGGATTTAAACTTTATCTGAATTTTTTTTCAATTAAAATAATTAATACGTTTGTATCTGGTAATAAAATATTGTTAAAATTATTTGTTTAATTGAAGTTTTATCTTTCTATTAAATTTTCGTTATTATTCAAGTTAATATATAAACAAGTGGGTAAGTGTGATCGAAGATCGTTCAAAGGGTTTCGTTTAATATTCCTTTCAAAACACTTTATCCTTTCTTTAATAAATCCAAATTAATTTCATTTAGAAACAAAAAAAAAAAAAAAAAAAAAAAAACCATAAATAAAGTCATGTTTTTTATAAAGTAAAATTTTACCGGTCTATTTTTCTCGTTTTTTTCGTATATCTAAACCAGCCCGATAGCGGGCGAAGCCCGCTATTATATTCTGTCATAATAAGATCTGTCATGTGGACTAAATGCGATATTTAAAAAAAAATAATTTCAAAATTAAACATGTTGTACACCTTCAAAATGTTAAAATATGCGAATATTTCCATAATCGGGTTTTTATCATGATTCAATACATTCCTCAAACTCATATATTTACTATTCTCTATTACTCATATTGATATTCGCTTTGTATTATTCTGAAACATTTGAAATGTTAAAATATGCCAATATTTCCATAATCGGGTTTTTATCATGATTCAATACATTCCTCAAACTCATATATTTACTATTCTCTATTACTCATATTGATATTCGCTTTGTATTATTCTGAAACATTTGAAAGATCCTTTAAACTTCCGATACGACGTCAGATTTTCGTTTTAATTCTCTAATGACATGATATTAATCTGTTTTGTGTACGTACACATACTCACATACTCCTTGTATTATTGAGAAATTTTTCCGTTTTATTACCATTATGACGTCAATCAATTTTATTTCATATTAATCTTTTTTTTTCAATGGGTGAAACTTTTTATTTCATTTTCATTTTTCACGTGAAAATCGTCTGATAGAAAATTAATTATTGTAGAAAGAATTTCATCGTGGATTTTATCATTTTTGGCATCTGCTAGAACGAAAAAATTTTAAATTTAATAGGAAAAGGCTGTTAGAATTTTGGTTTTTTATCTCTATTTATTAAAATAATAAGAATTTTTCAAATTTTAATATTTTAAGCTCTTCATAGCTAGTATTCGGGTATATACACAAAGTTTGAACTCTGTAAGTTACATAGTTTTTAAGAATGGCTCTGTGACAGACATATAACGGGGCGGGAGTAATAGGGTTTCGTGAGATGAACGAAACCCTAAAAAACGAAACAATTTGCATACAAAGCATGGAAACAATAGAGCGAATGATAAAAAAAATAGTACGTCAGTGTACTCGCCCATATAACTTCAATGATGACGGAAAAACTGCTGTAAGACGATTAATTTTACGGTTTGTAGTCTGCGCACAATTCAAAAGAATAACAATAAAAAATCTAAATATTATTTTTTTGCTAAACTATCCATGAATAATTTTTTTCTTCATTTGTTTTTTATGCATTTGCAATGCTATTTTGTTGTTATGTGGTAAATTAATAGAACAATTGTAATAAAACCAAGAAAGTTATTTTGCGCAATCTGTCCTTACAGGGTTGGTGTGATTGCGCACATGGGTGGGAGGGATTGTTACTAATGATAACTGCAGTTAAATTGTTAACAATAATAATTACACTTAAATGACATTGTTGTAAGTTTTTTCTGAACAAATATTTTAGTATTAGGAGTGAATATTTCAACCTAATGATTAAAGAATTAGAAAAAGGAAATAATTTTTAAAACGATTAAAAAATTTTAATTAAAGGGGAAAAATTAAAGAAACAGAAAAAGCAAGTCCGGATAAGATTACAAAATAACATTAAGTTACGTGATAACACGTTTAACTTAAAATTAGTCTATTTTCATTTTTCATTTTCTTATGCAATTTTACCAATAAGCTGTGTAATCTCTCCTAGCATGGAAACTAATGGGAACAATGCGCCATCTCTCCTAAGTAGCAGATGCGCAATATCTCCAATTTCGGTAGGAGAGATTGCGCCGCATGACCGCTTCTAAAACGAACCGTTGGTGTTCACACTGTTAATCTAGATTAGTAGCTTATGAGAAATCGTTCAAGTTTAAAATATTTTGTACTACTGACATTGTATAGTAATTCTGACGATTATGACGTGCTATGAAAATTCAAGCACTGACTTTGGGAAAACAAAACAAAATAGCAATGCTTTATCTTAGATGCTCAAAACAATCAACGTGCACTTTGAAGTAGACTCTCCACTACTGCTGTTGTACAACTACCCGCAGTGGCAGCGTGCTCAGTCTTCTCCCTCCCCCCAAACCTCTATGTGCGCAATCTCTCCGACCGCGCCATCTCTTCTGGATTTACCTTAATTGATCATATCTCGCATTAGCCACTGACGTATTGATCCCTTTGAGGAGCGGTAGTACTTTTTTGTACCACTTAACTGTAATCCCTAAATACCACAATGGTACCAGAATTTTCGAATACAAATTTCCTTCTATTAAGTACGTGATGAACATCTTTTACTTATTTGAAATAAATTTGTTCTTAAATTCGCATGTCATTCAATCATTTCAAAATTTTAGCAATCGAAGTACTTTTCGCTTAAAAGGATTAATCAGCTTTGCCTAGTCAAGTAAAAGTAGCGACGACAATACCAAAACTTGCATACACGTACGTATTCTAAAGCAAGAATTACATGACATAATGAACAGAGGAAAGTATATTCAACTAGGTAAATTATGTCCAATGGTTGTGGTATCATAGTTGAGATTTTTTCCAACAGAGAGAAAAAATGACGGGACCAGAACTCGAACCTGGGTATGATGTAGAGATCATATATATTTGTAATTTTATTCAAAATTTATAATTTCTTAATTTTTCAAAAAGTTAATTTATATCTTTATTTAAATTCTATTCATTCTAAAGCAAAGTCATATCTATTCCACGATAAATGCTATTTAATCATGTACGCGTAATCTTTCATTTATTCTGCAGCTTTCGTTAACCGCATAAAAGTATTTCTCTTCTAAATTAAGAATGTGACGACGGTTATTTCGCATATACATTGATACACTAGTATTCTTTTATTAGAAATATCCGCTCCACAAATCTATTAAAATTCACTCATGTTTTGCATCACGGTGCCTTTAATCTGCCAGCCTTCGATTGTCTGTTCCATCTGGAATGCAAATCTAGATTCTTTTCAACTGCTTGTTTGCATTTTGTTATTAATAACACTTTATTCATCCTAAAGTATAAGGTCCGCTTTCCCAGGATAAGCCGCAGGGTTGCTCCGTTAAAACCTATATTTTGATAACGCGCCTAACTTTGCATCTCTGTTCTCTATCTCCCACGCAAAATTAACATTGATATATTCTAAACCGTCTTAAAATTCCGAATGGCGATAAAAATTAATGCACGTGTAATCTGGCGATATTGGGATGACTTCTGACACACATGTACACCTCGGAAAGTTGATCAGACTTCTCTTAACCTCCGCTAAAAGAGGTTGTTGCTATTGGTGTAAAAAGACCACCTCCCAAACTTTACCATCATAGTCAAGTCCCTAATAAATAAAAACCTTGCAAGGAGCTATGGATTCTTCTCTATTCTTGTTTACATTTATGCTGACTTCTTACAGGAAACGTTCCCGTGGAGTTATTGCGACAACTACTTCTATTACGGTGATTTTTTAAGTACATTACGATCACATAGTATCAACCCGTACTCCAGCCATTAACCACACCATACTGGGTACTTTGGTTTGCCGTACCAACGCTCTCCCCACTGAACTTACTTAATTACATAGTATACAGGAGTTTCTGTGCTATTTTAGATTCATCATGTAACATGCTATAATTATAGCTCGGATGAATGAAATTAGCGCTGCAGTTCGCAGCCTTGTCCAACAGATAAGAGTGAATTATGCCGGCCAGGATATCGTCGGGGTAGCTCAGTGAGAGAGCGTTGGTACGACAAATTTAAGTACCCAGGTTCGAGTCCTGGTCCCGGCATATTTTTTCTCTGTTGGAAAAAAAATCAACTGTGATTCTCCAACCATTGGATTACATGACACTTTGGGAGTAATGTGAGAGACCCGGATTGGAAGGGTGGTCATGGTCAATCAGAATCACTTTTTAACACTTTCCAACCTAGTTGAAAAGTGTTTATGACTTCGGTTTGTCTGGCCGTCTGCCGTCTGGCCGTCTGTCCGTGCTCTAACTCCCGTAAATAGGCTCGGATTGCCCTGCAATTTTTATATGTTATAATCGTTATCTATAGCATGTTCCCTATTTCAACGGAAGTGTGTAGCACTTATAGTTTTTTTACAGGGACACTCAAAATAATTCCGTTACATTGCGGTCTATGGGGAAATATCATTTGCGGTTTATTTAAATAATGTTTCACTATTTTAAACGCATTGAAATTTATATATATCACTAAGGTGCATTAGAAGAAGCTTAATATGGAATAGGGTGTGCATAGCACTTATACTTACTTTACAGGGACAGTCAAAAGAATTCCGTTACATTACGTCTATGGAGAAAAATCGTCTGCGGTTTATTTAAATAATGTTTCCCTATTTTAAACGCATTGAAATTTATATAAGGTTCATTACAAGAGACTTACTACAGAATATTGTGTGTATAGCAGTCATCGTTCATTTACAGGGACACACAAAAGAATTCTCTACTGTATGTTAACAATAATTCCTGGAAGTGCGTTTTAAGTTACTGAACGCGATTTTAATTTTAAATCGCTTTTTGTATATTACGTGGTGTGTATAAATTCTGTAGATCCTATACAGGGAAGCACAAAAGTTTTGGAACACATTTCCGTATTATTTAACTCCAGACGAAGAATTTTAAACTGTGCTACGTGTTTCCTAACTGAACTAAAATTTAGCATCCTATGTAGTATATTTACAAATCTATAGATCCTATACAGGGCTGAATAAAAGTATTCGGATTACTTAGATGTTATCTTTTAGCTTATTAAAGAGTATGATTCGTAAAATTATTTTGGAAGCGTTGGAAAGTGTTACATAATCTATGCTTGACGCATGATTTTTCGTTCTTGTTTAATACCTCTTTTGAAATCACAGACATAATATGAAATTAAGGCTAAAATTCACTTCATTTTTTGACTCGTGACATTATCGGTAATTGAACATGTAGTTTCTAGTTTCTACATCTTTTCTAGGCATTTAATTTTAAAAGAAAACATAAATTCTTTATTAATTTTTTTTATGTTTCAAAAGGATATATTTCTATCATTTATACTTAATTCTGTTTCAAATTTCTGTTTCCAATTGTTTTTAATACTTTTTAATATTAAAGCCTTTCTACTCTTTTAAACGTCACATTGCACTTATTAATTTTTCAGAATTTTGTTTATAATCCATAACCGTTGTTCTCTTAATTTGGTTTTACGTTATCAGCATTTGTTTATTTTAATTTTAGTATTACAACAATGAATTTCATTCTAATTTTTAATGTTAAAACGTCAATACGATGTTTTATTATATTTCTCGTTTAATATTTTAAAACAAATCTCAGGAAAAGTATTAGGAATTCTGAAACATTACCGCAAACGTATAATAACAGAATCAGTAAATAAACTTTAAAATGGAAAATATAGACCAAGTTCATTTAAAAAAGAGTCATATATTTTATTATATAAAAATAGTCTCATTTTATGGTCTCACAGACGACAAGCATTCGCGTTTTTGAGACTTTCTAGGACTGAAAAAGCAGCATATATTGATCTCAGAATCATAGACAATATCAATAATATTTTTTAATTCCTCATTCGGCCTGATCATTTATACAAAAGGTATACTATGCACGTTTGTACACATTGACAGGCTATTAACCAGACAAATAGATTAAAGAACAGAACTCACACAAGGTGGACAAAAGGACAATGTTAATAAAAAGTCACTTAGATGATGTTAATTGCGAGCGAGATACGTCAAACATTGTGCACATAATCTTTTAATAGGCAATTGTTGATGCGTGCGTTTTGTTAGTTACCAGCGAGTTTAAATTTGTTGCCAGAATAAAAAAAGTTACCGCTACTGGAGTAAAGAAAGGACTAAAATCACTGTACTTTGATGCCCCCATTGGACGAAACTTCTCATATGACAAGAAACATCATCTCATAGTGTTTTGGCCCACATTTTATCGACCATACGATGAACTTGCGGATCTGGTATGCCATATGCGAAGTCTTTTTTTTTTTGTGACAAACTTAAAGTTGCCACTCACTAACAAAATGCAGGCATCAACAGTTGCTCACTTAGAAGATCATGAGCAGAACGTTATATTTATCTGTTTCATACCTAACGCCATCCACAAGACATTTCTTTCAATCAGAACATTCTGCGCCACCCTGTATGTACATGCTAAAATTCAGTTAAAAAATTATAGCAGTGCTCATAACGAGTCATATTTTTATGTACCAATATTTCTGAATAGTAGCCTTCGTCTTTCCTAATTGCATCTCCTGTATAGCATGTTTAGACTCTAAAAGAAAGTTAGACCTGCTTAGCCCAACAGTAAATTTCAGCAGAAATTAAAGTATTGTAATAACTATGTGTTGCATCGAAAAGCATATATAAATAATGCATGCAACATTTTCAGTGAAAATTTTGTGATGTAACTCATTATCGTACGTAAATAGCGTTGATTCTCACTCAGTATTAAGCTGATTTTCATGTAGAATTAAAATGTATTTCTGTTCAGTAACCTCCATATATTAAAATGTATTAAAAATGTTTGGGCCGTCTAGAAAAAAAATATCAATGCTCCATTGACGATTATGACTAACCATTATGACCGTATGTGGAAACAAAAACATATCTAAATATTGTAGATGCTAAAATCTATATAATTTGCTGATTTTGTTTACTCGCTGGAAAAGCTGTGATAGGATTTTGTTTTATGATTTTTATGTTTGCCTTAAGCAGTCAGTCATGTAAACAAAATTTACCAGTAAGGCAGTTTTTTAATTATTATTTTACTTGGTTACATTAGACTGAATAAATAACTAAGTCATTCACATTCACCATATATTTCAAAATAAAACCATTCTTTCTTTTTAAACTTTTAAAATAACTTACCTTACTTAAGAATATATTAACACTACAACTTTTGTTTGTGTTAAAACATGCTACTTTTGTAACAAATGCGGATATTATGAATTCTTTTTCTCTGATTAGCATATCACGTCTTTTTTAAGTAAACATGTTAAATTAATTAAGACCGTATTCATATTTCATGTTTGTTTTAGTGCATTTTGCATCTATTTAATTATTTCTTCAAATGCAACATTTTCAATCTGGAAGTCAAATATATCATTTCCACCAGCATTCCTTAAACTAGAAAACGTATTCTAGAATATACAATGGAAGAAACAACTTTACCATCTGCGCCCATTTTTTTTCTTGCTCTTGGGGGAATACTGGCGTCTATTTCCAATTCACTTTTCAACTCTTCCAATCTTCGGCAGTATTAATGCAACGACCAATCTATCTGAATTCAGAAACAAAGCAATTCTTTTTTCTTTCCTGTCAGAGTTATTCTTTTGGAAACTTCAATTACTTTAAACACTATTCAAGATCGGGCCCGCGATACACCCATAAATTACATCGATCGGCAGTGGGACGCCCGTTCACAATGCGAAACTTTTAATTAATATACATTTTTCTCGTGCAGGTTAAAAATAAATGACAGTAGAAACACGCTGCAAGTGGTAATTAATTGTGCTGTTTCTTTGTTCGTTGAAGTTGCAATTCGATTTCTGGTGCTTGCCATTTATTAGTGGCTCTAATAAGTAACCACGGGTGATTGTGCGTGATGAAGGATGTGAAATGAGAGAGTGAACGCCCACAGTGAAAGTTAACATTGGTGACGGGTGGTGTTTTTGATCACAAGAAATGTACTGGTAAGGTGAAAAAAAATACTGAAGGGAAACTAAGGGGAAAAAATACTGATGTTTTTCTTTTCAGTATTTTATTGTATAATTTTTACGTTTTTTAAAGATAAATGTTTCCTTTTGGTATGATTCTAGCGGAAATATATTCTGCGTGTCTAATGTGAATAATAATCTGTTTATATTACCCAACATATGTATATATGCAAGGTGCCCTAGAAAAATTGAAATGGGCTTGTAAATTGAAAAAAGTGTTAAAATAAGGTAGGAATTAAGATTACGTTAATGAGATAGTCCGGCCATTACTTTTCAAAAGTTACGCTTTTTTTTATATACGGCCTCTAGGTCCTATAATTTACATTTAGAAATATTTTTTTCCATGCTCAGCCAAGTACAAGACTAAAAATTCAATTATTATACCACAAATCTGAGTTATAATACTTGGTATTTTATGAAATTTTGGAGCTTTTCGGCTCTGAAAACAGAAAAACAAGCTTTTAATATCACACATATTGAAATTTCATGACTTTGAAACTATCATAACTCGTTAGGTTTTCGTCATAGTGGAATGCAATTTTTACTGTTGAATTATGAGAGCATGGGGAAAAAAATCCCTTTATAACTTATAGATCTAAAAACAGTATAAATATTTGTAAAGTGTAAATTTTTGAAAATTAGTGGCAGAACTATTTCATCAACGTAATCTTAATTTCTACCTTATTTTGAACACTTTCGTAATTTACAATGTCCAGGTATCTAAAACTGGTAAAAAAAATTAAAGCCGTTTCAATCCTTTTATGACACCTTGTATATATACGTAATGATACAGTTCACAGTAAAGACGGATGTATGTTTTGTCTTTCTGCTATGTCTGGGAAACTCTATCGCACGTAGACGTCTGAAAATTTGGATCCAGAAAGACGAAAACGGGTCCCAATACAGCTGAGATTAAGATTTTTTTTATATAATTAGACGAAATATTAATTGAAAACTCTTATAGAACGCTAATTAACGAGCTTCAATAACCTCAGCTCACAGATCTTTTCCACGCATGTACGGGATATGTCGGAATGTCAAACAAGAACGGTAAGAACATTTTCCGTTTTTTAGAAGCTTAAAATTGTCAACGTCCGGACCCTATTGGGCATAAAAAAGGGGACACTTGTGAATACACGGTACATTAGTGGATCTAATGGTATATTGTAGTTAAAAATTATTAATATTTACTACTTAAAAAAATATTTTTTCTGAAGGTCGTTATTAATTTTCAATTTCCTTCTCTTGCAAGCAACACGCTAAGTGACGAGGTGCATCATATGTGTCGATCGCTGGGCTGGGGAATCTTGATATTTTTTTTCTTTTTTCGTATTATCCCAAGTCATACGCAAAGAAGATAATTTAGCACTCTACGTGTGCTTCAAAAATATTTTGCGGCATTATCATCTAACGCCAGTTTACGCTCTAGTGGTCACCATTTTTCTCTTGCGATATGGCATAGTCTGTCTAGGCAAATACGTGAAAAGTTTGTTTGTGGTCTCCTGTGTTCGGTCATTTGTTGTTCTCACTCTTTTTTTTCGGGGGAGGGGGGGAAGGGCGATAAATTAAAGTTCCTATTTAAAATGGATGTTAAAAATACCGTTTCTAGGATATTTATGATTTTTCACTGTGAAGATGATTTTACAATGTAAAAAATTGACGTTGCTATTCGAAAATTTGGAAATTTTGACACTGAAAACGTAACGTAAGAGCTTGATTGTTATTCTTCACCGCATTCTTGAGCCCATGCCTTAAAATATCCACATCCCAATTGGAATCCTGTTTCCTATAACGGTACGATTACTAGGGGCTCATAAATTGGGAAAGTCATTTTACGTTGTCCAAATAATGTTTAGATTTCGGATAAACGATAAAAAGCTGCGGCGTTTCGTTCGCCGTTAAAGTTGTCAATCTATTTTTAATAAATATATATTGTACGTGTGTATGTATCTATACTAATAAAAGAAAGATTCACTCTGTGAGTCTGTCAGTTTACGATGCTAAGAAAATTTAGCGCACCAAGAAGTCTGAAAATTTGGATGAGGGTAGTTCAAGGTCTCTCCTGGTTCACCTGTCTCAGAATTTTAATATTTTGAAAATTAGAGTAGTTATTAATTAAAAACTTATGAAAAATCGCAAACAAAAACGCACTCATCCAAAATTTGCGCACGCATGCTCAGAAGCCTCTATCCTGTACCTTCCGTGACGAGAAGAAGCAAATTGCCAGTCATCCTGTTTATTTTTCCGTCTTTCTAAATTCGGACGAACGGCCAGAAATACAGAAAAACCGTTTACATATTCTCAAAGAACGTACTTTTAACTCTCAAACGATCCGTCGTTTTGTAAAAAAATAACTCTTTCAAAAATAAATAAATAAATAAATAAAAATCAAAAAGCGTCGAATTCATGTTTTTTTATTTTCTCCCATTTTCCGAGCCCCGCATAAACCGGACTACAACAGATACGGAAAAAAAAAGTTCACCAAATTAAATATCTGACTTTGCCCTTTAGAAAGCCGCCTTTCATTTAAAAAAATACGAAAATTAACCCTTCAAAAAAGTATATTTACTGTACGCCGTTTCGCAATTTTCGCGATTTTGCCGATTTAAAAAAAATTGCATCGACGGTTCTGAGCGAGTTACGAAAAACCAAAAATACCAGACAATATCTACATTTGTTTCCTTTTTAACATCTGCAATCGTTTTTGAAAAATACGAATATTAATCTTTCGAGGAAAAAATTGCGCGCAGAAATCATTTTTGCGAAATACAATTCCGATTTTATGCGATATATAAAATCGTACATCGGCTCTCTAAAATAACCAAACAAAACACAAACACACCTAAGGACATCTACTTCTATAGGGTTCATGCAGAAACCTTTAGTTTAAAAAAAAGATTAACGTTAACCCTTTCGAAAATGTTTTCTACCGTGAGTCTATTTCACATTTTTAACGATTCCTCCTATCTTTAAAAAATACGAATCTGCGTTTATAAACAAAATACGGAAAACTAAAAAATCCTGGCCTAATCTGCGTTCCTTTCTTTTTAAAATGTGGTATCCGTTTCGAAAAATTTGAGTTTTAACCCTCCGAAAAAACTCACTCAAGCGATTTTCCGGTTTTCGGCCCAGGTTTAAAAGTTGGCATCGACTCGAGAAAGGTGAATGGGGACAAACAAAAGACACCAGATCAGAGACACATTCATGTTCTTCAAAACGCACTCTTAGATTAAATAAATATCTTCATTAACCCTGTCGAAACCGGTCGTTTATGTAACCCTTTTTCGCAATTTCCGCTATTTTGCAATGTTTACCCTTCCGTTGCAGGAATTTTTTATCGAAATACGCAAAATCCGACAGAAAAGCTGAAAGTGGGTACATTCAGGTGTAGAAAGACGCCTTTGGGGCAACTTGCGCCTTTGGGCGAACTCTTTCAGGGGCAAAGAACTTATGTTTCTAAAATGCTGAAATCATAGAATCACACCTGGATTTAACAACAAATTTATTTCGAAATAAGTAAAAGCTTTTCTTCACGTATATTATAAAAGCAAAATTTGATTCCAAAATTCCGGTGTCATTGTGGTGTTTGAGAATTAAAATTAAGTGGTATATGTTATATCCCATTTGAAAAAAATTCTTTCCCGCAACTTTTTTCTGCAGATTTCCGCTTATTTTACTGCGCAAGCACAGTGAATTCGAAGTTAAAAAAGTGTGTTTGTTTCAACGTAATTTTCTAATTTATTAACAATGTCAAACCTTTTTTTTTTTTTGCGTACAGAACTGAACGGTCTATCTGGACATACGATTGCTTTTGAGGAATAATAATGTTTTTGTGGTTAAATTTCAATTCAACTACGAAATTTTGTTGGGTGGAGTGTTCTGAAAAGGCCTCCTCCAGAAGAGATTGCGCTCCCTGTGGAAGGTGAAACTACAAGAGTATTTCTATGGGCCCGAATATGACGGGGTTTGGCTCATTCGAATTGATATCGATTGCCTTAAATATTTTAGCTGCACTTTTTACCTCCGGGGTGCGCTTTCCTATCTCGGATTCTATGGAACCGATTACGACAGGGTTTGCCTTTTCCGACTTGATTTCCATAGCTTTAGAGATTTCAGCCATATTCGTATAGAACAGATTGTTATTATTACGGGCACGGGCAATGCCGGGCGGGTCATCTATGTTTATATAAAATACTTATTAATTTCGAGGTAGAAATGCTTACAAATTGTAAGTATACAATTAAAAATGGTTCTTTGGGCTGTGTTGTAAAAAATGAAATCATGTTTTAAATGGGTTTTTTAATTTTACATACGGGAATTATAATTTATAAAATATTCCTTACACAATATTCTACAAATAAAACTGTACTGCTATTAAGTAATTTTAATTAATTTTTCAATTAATTTTCAGAAGTGAAATTCGCCCGAAAATATTTAATATTTAAACACATGAATTTTTTCATTGCTAACTAAACGTAAAACCGACAGAGTGAAAAATGTCCAATTTGGGAATAGAACTCAGATACTTGGAATAACGTTCCAATACTCTACCATTGAGCTATGAGGACGATACCCAGCCGAACATCTCTTACTCACATATATTGGTAAGGCTGCAACCTCAGCACAAGCTGAAAATGTCATCATGAGCGTACAAACCCTGCGGCAAACTTGAGACGACATACAAAGCCCAGCGTAGGTCAACACATATAAGTAATTTTAATTAATTTTTCAATTAATTTTCAGCAGTGAAATTGCTGTATAAAGTTTCTTCCCGGGTTTGTGTACTTATGATGACATTTCCATCTTGTGCTGCGGTTGCAGCGTTACCGACATATGTGAGTGAGACATGCCAGGCTGGTATCGTCCTCATAGCTCAATGGTAGAGCATTGAAACGTTATTTCAAGGGTCCGGGTTTGATTTCCGGCTTGGACATTTTTCACTCTGTCGGTTTTACGCTTAGTTATCAATGTAAAAATTCACATGTTTATTATACTGAAATCATTTAAATGTTTTTTTTACCTTTATAAAAATATATATTTTATGATATGATCATTAAACGATAAACTAATATACTTCAATTATTATTAATTTGAATACGTGAAATGTTAAATGAATCTTCAAAAAGTAAACTTAGCTGGAAGGACTTTTTTGTTAAAATGTTATTCAGATTTTAAACTTAATCACAAGAAACAATGTGAATGGGTTAAAAGAAGCATTAAAGAAAATAAAGCGAAAATTTTCTGCACAACACAGACATAGAAATTTCTCTAAGTTTCGCACTTACATTATAGCTGCTTTGGAACATATTTTCAGTAAAGAACATTCAGAAAAGAAATTAGTAAATAAAGATTGGAAATCGAATATTTTGCTGTCGAAAATTAAAGAAAATACATACGCAAAATATCTTTAAAATGTTAAAACTTTTTTATAACATCATTTAAAAAGTATTTTACAATAACAGATACATTGCCTTAAATTTTAATTCCAAGGAAACACATTGTACCAATTTCCAATACAAAATCATCTAACATCGCATAACTTTAATCGATTTCTCACAATTTGAAGCTACAGATATAAAAAAGCCATTTTTGTAACCTGTACAGGCTAACACTGTTATTACACCAAAACCCTCTTTACCTTCAATTTTTATTTCTATTATTATATTCACTCGTTTCCTCGCTAAAAGTTTTTTTCAGAATTAGGCTGATCGATTTTCCAATAGGAGCTTATCGGAATCGTTTTTATTTATTATTTAACTGAATCGTTATTCTTTTCTCATCAGTCGTGACCGACTTTGCAGATTTTTATCCTACCGGCAGTATTTTTTTGTTCTATATTTTTTCCCTCTTCTACAGGTAACATTGAACGTTTTTATGATGCTTTTTTTTAATAATCAATACTTTAGATGACTTTTTCCCCTTTTTAAAACGCAGCTGGTTGAAATCGCTCTTTGCAATCCGTCAGAATAGGAAGGAATAATCAATACCGGTTCAAAATGGACTCCCGAAGATTCAATTTCCGACAAAAGTCAGGTAGAGCCTAGCTACCAGCTTTTGACAACTCTTTTACCTTTGACTTCTTTTTTGCCGATAAGTAAGGAAACGTTTACTTTGGAAATGGCTTTTAAAAGGCTAAAAGAAAAGATTTCAAAGAGAGTACGGCAACGTTTTCTATGTGCTTTTTAAAAATAGTATTTTTCAATGGCTTATGTATTCAGATTTTTTGTTTAAATTGAAACAAAATTCTTTCAACGTATGATTTAAGTTTTCGGGTAAATGATTTTCGATTTTAGTGATTTTTTTTCTTTTTTTTTTGGCCATCGATGAAAGCTCATGAATGGTTATGAGTAAAACTATTATAACTAAACTAGTAAAACTATTATGTAAGAATTTATCTTGAATAAATTTATTAATGTATGCTACAGGCTAATAATAACCTTTTCCCCGAATACTTCAAATTTTATTAATGAAAATTTCCGTTTGTTTCCTGAAAATTCTATAATTATGTAATGCTCATAAATTGAGTATTTTTTTAAGCATATAGTCATAGAATTTCATGATCTATAATTTATTCAAAATTGTAATTAATTACCATATATTTACCCTTTTGTAGGTAAGTAATTGTGTTTCTGTATGTAGAATTCACGCCAGAATTTTCGAAAAAATTCGCTTAAAAATAAAGAAATCCAATTTTACTACTTTTATTTACCAAATTTAATTTTTTTTTTTAAATTCTGGTACAAATATTGATTAAAATTAAATGTTATAAATAATATACTACCGCCCTTCAAGCTGTTAAGGCGACAGCAATTAACCCAAGACACGCAGCGTTTTTATCTATTTTTCTATTTTTGCTACTACTATTTTAAAATAAAAATCTTCTTGGTAAATTCCTTTAGCAATGGCACAATGGAACAATGTAGGTAGCATTATGGAATATCTAGTTGTGTACCAACTGAACTTCCAGGTTATAGGTAATTGACTTGCGAGGTAAAAGGGAGCCGTAAGAAATTTAAAAAGTTAAAAATTAAACAAAAATATTTAAAAATATAATAATGAAATAGAAGTTTAACAAAATAATAATTTAAAAAAAGTAAATAATAAGAAAAAGATTCCATTAGATCCAAAAAATGACATACAAAACCTACCGAGGGTCGAATCCATCTTTAAAAAAAAGAAAAGAAAAGAAAGAAAAAAAAAACTCCTTTCAGAGACCATACATTAAGTTTAAAAGTTACAAAGTAATAAACATTAAAAAAAAATCCAATAGGCAGACTAAAGATAGTAGATTCCTTTAGCATCTCGAATAGAAATATACCACAAAGTTTACTGTTTAAAAGTACTGGTAGAAAAGGTAGATAATTTTAGGAACGCTGTGGGCCCTGATTAAGCTCATGTGGAATTTCACATTCTATTTTATTTGAGTTTATTATAAAAAATTTCATAGAAATTTTTAATGATATATTTCTATGCTTTCTAAGAAATATTCAAATTAATAAAATGCTAACGTTAATTTTTAAAACGACTTTTATAAGGCTTGCACAAAAGTTTTGAAACAGAAAACGCGTTTTAAGTTTTACGCACTTAAAAAAATAGTACTTTTGAGTACGTATTCAGATTTTTTGCCTAAATTGCAACAACATTCCTTGAGCAAATGATTTAAATATTTTGGGAAAATTATTTTCGATTTTAGTGATGATTTTGGATTCTCAATTGCGGATAGCAGGTGATATCCCATTATTTACCTTTCTTATTTTTTTCCATTGTTTAATGTAGTCATTTAGTTACCGTCATTAGAGTAACTTCGTTAAAAGTAAAAAAATATATATATTAATGTCTAAGAAACTAATTAAAATTTTAAAATTCTCAGAACTTACATAACATTCTCAGATCTTTGCAAATAATCGGCATTAATCTCAACGCACTGCGTTCCATATTTTAGTAGGAGTAGTTGTGAAATACAGACGGACAGATTTTAGTATAGCAGTTCTGAAGAAAAGTCCCTATGCTTAACGACTTGATCTCCACGAGAGGGTGATTTCATTTCATGTTTCTGAACAGTAATGTTCAGAAACATGTATAGAAATAATATCAGTAGTATCAGTTTTCAAAAATAATTCAAAAATTTAATTAATAGGCATTTTATAAAATAAATTTAATTTGTTATTTTCTTACACTAAAGTATTTTGTTAGAAGACTTTTTTTTTTCTTGTTACTGAATTCAATACTTTGTTTTCTTCACAGGAAAGTGCGAAATCAGTGTTTTTCTTTTTACGTAAGCTACTACATTTAAATAAATGGTATTGCATTCAGTTGACGCCTTCTGTGAAATGATTACTTTCACCAATGTTTTCTTACATAATAAATGGAATTAAAAAAATATATGTATGAGTAAATATATTTTATTTTTTGCATATATAACTTAGCTTCCGCTCTAATTAAATAATTCTAAAACACCGTTTTAGTTATTGATATATTTGTGAAAATTATTATCACACCACTTTTAAGAAGAAAAAGAGAATTTTAGATTTTATTTTACGTAAGCAACTATGCGTAAGTGAAGCTCACTGTCGTTTATTAAATCTGAATAATAATTTTTGCTGATATTTCATGGAACATGATTAAATTATATTGAAGTTTTAAGTTTTTATTTAATTTTTTATTTCGACGATTTTACAACTTCTTTGCATACGTTAGGAGGAAATGTCTGTAATTATATTTGGAAAAAATTACTTCCGCATCACATACGAGCATCACTGTCTTGTAATCTTTTCTCTACTTGCTTTCGAATCAGATAATTATTTTAAAGATTACACCATGTCAAGCATATTCAAATTCTACCTTTAATTTTATTTTTAATTCAAGATTTATTTTTAATTTTTCCTTTTTTTAAATGGCTTTAGCCGGATTGACATTAAATACCAGTTACAATAAACATCCACATCAGCTTTCTCTTTTCTTTAAAAATTTCCGAAAGTGAATTATAAAGAATAAAGCAATTTTAAATAATGTTGTTAACAATAAAAACCTTTATTTAATCTTTCTTTTGTTTGTTGATCGTTTGGTCTTATTAAAAATTTTATTAAATAACAATTCTTATTTATTTATTTATTTTTTAAATAACTCTCATTATTTCGAGTTAAAATATCTAGTTTTATGTTTATGAAATGTAATTAATTTATGAATTTCAATTATTTACATTGACGATTACTATTTCTTTTTTGTGTAAACACACATTGTGGCGAACCCTTCCGGACAGTCTGACAGTGGTCATTTTCGCTAATCTAGCAGGAAAAAAGAAGTTTTTTCGACATAGAACTTCTTGTTGTTATATGGCTATAAATCATCTAAAAATAGTCAAAAACAAAATATATAAGTGCAATAAAACATATTAGTGCCAAACAGCTGTAAAGTTCCGTAGAGAAATAGGGTAGGTGGACGAATAGCGGGTTTGTTCCTTTCATGTAATACACCCTTGTGACTGGGAATATTGTTTCCACGTCTCTGCCACATGTTCAAATTTTTGTTTGGTTTTATTTTTGTTTTTTGATGCATTCACAAATTATATGCAGATAATTTTTCTTTAGAAATTATCTTATATGTTTACTCATTTCAGTTGGCTCACAAATGCAGTCCTAAATAGAGTTTATGATTTTTAGAATTTCAAAATGTTTTTTGGAACAGACGGTTATGAGTTTCTCCGAGAATCACTACCCTTCTTGTTTGTCCCGTCTAATCTAAACTTTTTAGAACTGCTTTATGTAAATTACAGCTGCAAATGTTAGACAGATTTTTTTTTTTTAATTCGAAACCGGTGTAAAGTATGTTTCACTCATTTAAGTATGGGGATAAAAAAGAAATTTAAACAGCAAAATTAATACTTTTATGTATTTTTGTATATATATATACAGAAATGCCCAAAAATATTAATTATATATATATTAAGATTTTGTTTTGTAATTCAAAACGGATGTAAGCTGTGTTTCTCTCATTTAAATATGGGATAGGAAAGAAATTTAAAACGCAAAATTAATATTCTTATACATTTTAGCATGCGAAGAACAATTGAGAAGATTGGGGCAAGAAAGTGCGAAGCCACATTTTTGGTGAAATAAATCAGACACTGTAATCTGCTGCTTAATATTATAAATTATAATATCATACATATTATTTTTGTAATGTCATTAGGTGGCAGCATATGTCGCAGGTTTCGTTTTTGCCCCAGATGTTCCTAGATCTTTTTTTAACAGAAAGAAAGTGTATATAATTAAAGTAATGCTATATTGTTATTTAAAATATCTCAACTATTACTGAGAAATTGACAAAAAAATATATATATATGTTATATATTTTGATTGGAGTATTTGATCTAATTTTCAAATTGATATATCTCAGAAGTTAAAAAATCTCGCTTAGCTCTCTTATGCCCCTTAATTATTGGGATAACATTCAAGGAGGACGGCCAAAAAATGCATTTAAAATAAAGGGAATATTTTTTCATAACGTGGAAGAACTGGTTTAAATCTATAACAAGTAAGAAATAAATATAAGAACAAATTGTAAAGCCACCACGAGGGGTGAGAGAAAGTTCCAAATCTCTCAAAAATATGTACTTTAAATGAATTAGAATATGTTATTTCTGGCAGCTTATATAATAGCGTGAAGAGATACGTTAAAATTACGAAGCTAATTTTATAAGGTAAGCCTCATGTGAATCACTGAAGTAAAATGAAGTAAACACATTGCTTAGCGTATTGTCACGTAAACATCTGTCGTATTTATTATTTATATTATAACTTTTATTATTTATTGATAATAAAAGAACCAAAGAGCTAGACATAGCTATCAAAAAAGTAAATAAAGAACGCTTTAAGAATATCACTCTAAATTATATCAAATAACTGGTAGAGAAAAATAATTGATGTCCTAATAGAGATATAAAACTGTAGATACAGCAGAAGGCCGAATGCAATCTCTTGTAATGTATAGTAAAAATAATAGCACTTTGGCCCAGAAACTTATTTCAAAATGCTTGAAGACCACACTGTTAAAAATTTGCAGCAAACTGTCCAGTCATTTGACCGTTTTTGTAGAAAACGGTTGCATAACTGTAATTTAACTCTATTCTGACTATATTATTGCTCATTTTATGGTCAGAATATAGTTAAATTACGGTTATGTAACCGCTTTCTCCAAAAACGGTCAAATGGCTGGACAGTTTGCTGCAAATTTTTAACAGTGCATGCCAAAGTAATAAACACTTGTTAACAGTTTCCAATATAGTTGAAAAGTGTTTATAGATTCGGTTTGTCTGTTCGTGCTCTAATTAAGTGGCGTAAATTGGTAAAAACTGGCGAATTAACGGGTATTTTTTATATGTTAATGAGATTTTCTATTGAAAATGGAGTGTGGATAATTATATTTCGTTCACAAGGGCACACGAAATAGCTCCGTTATATTATGGCCTATGGGGAAAAATCGTATGCGTTACATTTTATTTTAATTGTTTGTTTAGATATCCCATTTCATTGTACGGAAAAGTGAAATTTCTTGGTAATATTCTGTTAGTGCTGCACGGTGTTTTATAATTTATCCTTGTTGCGTGATTTTTTACTTTCGTTTTCTAATGGGTTTTAATGCTGCACTTTATTTAACTGTTGCTATAATCAAACATTTCAGATCAAAGTCAAAAATTTTTTTTTCATCTTCCTTTCGATTGCTGCCTGCACTTGTTGCTGGAGGAGATAGATGGTTGTGATTTGGCCAAGGGATGCTTGACCTTCTAGTAGATGTTGCAAATCAGTGAAAGAAATATTTCCAAAATAAACAAATATTTCCCCCCTAAAAAAAGAGAATTGGTGGTTTAAGAATTTTAAAATATTTCGGACACAATTCGAAGTGCAACTTTTGTGTATTTAAATTTAGTGCAATTCCTGTTCTGAATAATTTTAAATATTCTGTATATGTATTAGTTACCAGTCACAGACACTATACCAGTAAGAATAAATTTTGAACTTATATAATAAGCTTTGAAAATCCCACAGGTATTCGCAATACATTGGGATTGACGCTAGAAGAGCACTAGAGTGTTAAAGCCTACAACAGCACAGGCTTCAAGACCTTAGCTCCTTAGCGAAGTCAGTTCAGCCCAAACATTGCGAACATATGGTTATCTTATGTTTATCTTCTTTCTTGTAGTTTCGAATAAGGAAAACTAGTTCTTTTAGTTTATGCCTATGTTTAAACAATTTTCTTATACTTTTTACTTTCATATGACTAAATACAGCATTCAGAATACATTTATCGTGTTTCTTTTTTAGATTTGGATTAACTAGATATATTTCTTAACGTCTACTACTGGTACTCTGACACATTACCATAATCTGTAGCGGAAAATCATTTCCAATACTTGTTATTATTCTTTTTTATCTAACAGCCATTTTTACAATTTAAAACTTAGTTGAAAAATAAATTTAATTTTGGATCTTCTGTCTTTTTGGCCGTTTATTGTCTCTTTTCACGTCTGACAGATCTTTAACTTTTGTAAATATGCTTGAATTTCATGCAATTTGTATGTGAATTTCAGATTTACTGTACGCCGTTCCATACTGAACATAAGGGATGTAGCCTTTATAGTTCGTTTATTGGGTCATACAAATAAATATTGTTACTTATACTAATAAATTCTGTACAATTCTTATACAAATAAATTCTGTACAATTTTTATATAAATAAATTCTGTTTCTTGTTTGTAGTATATTTTAAAGATTTTCAAACGTAATGAAATTGTTGTGCATTACTCAAGTACACTGCAGTATGCTCTATATAGATATGGATTACGTGGGGTTGTGTGGTGCCCGCTACCTTCAAAAGCGTAGACATAGGATTAGCACGTATTCGCTTTCGTAAGTCGTTATACGGCGATCAGTATAAAAGAAGTCCCAAAGGGGCCCATAATGTTGGGGGAACCACAACCTGATCTTTAAAATGACAGTCGACAAAACAAGGCCCTGAAATAATATTTTTCTTAAAGAATTCCAATGTGTCCGCTACTGGCGCATTTTAAGCTTTAAAAAAATAAGCAGAAAATGCTTTAAAGTAGGAACTTTAACAGTTTGAAAAAAAATTTAGATAAGATATCAAACACTCTCTGTTCTTGCAGTCACTAAAACTAAGAACAACAACGTTCAAAGTAAGCAAAAAAGTTCTTAAAATGACCACTTCAGGTACAGTTAGATTATTTGCATTTTAGAATGCATTCGGCTATAAATTCTCCCGAGACAAATAAAGGACAGATGAATTTCAATGGAATCATGCATAAATATTAACATAAAGTAGATAAAAGTAAATTTATTAGAGCATTTTGTGAAAAGTTTTCGCGAGTTATGAGGAAAACAAAAAAAAAATGAAAAAGATAATTTTCATTTTTTAATCAATGCAATCAATTTTTTCTCAAAGGAATAATAAAAGAAAGACAATCGCATAAGCATTCAAAGTGAAAACTATCTCTTTAATTCTTAGCAAGAAAAAAAATAATTTGCAGTGTTTTTAACATTTAACTTTTAATTTAAACTTAAAACTTTCGAAGGCTCACGCATAAATATAAAAAAATGAATTCCTACTATACCATATACGTCAAGGGCGGTAAATCGGCGTGACAGTGAGCCTATTATCATCACTATTTCAGAGTACTCGACTTGCATAATGACAGAAACACTACTATTGAATAAGGCTATGATTACTATCCAGGAATAGTTGTGCTACTCGGTTTGCTAGCAGACGGATTCACCACCACTGTCGTATATAATACGAGTTTAGGTTAATAAAATAACTAAATTTATATTTATATATTTAAGATTACTTTAAAATAACATGCAAGTTCACGTTCTTTAGCTTAAATTTTAATGATTTAAATAGAATATTTTTAATATATTCTGATGGTTTTGAGGGGAATACAGGTTTGATAAACAAACACTACAACATGCGAAATAACGAAACGTCATTTTGTTAGGCAGCAACTTTTCTGAAAATTTTCGTAGAGCGCGGAAAAAAACAGAGAAAATAAAGTGAATATAATTTTCATTCTTCAATCTATTCAAATCTTTTTTAAGAAAACAAAAAGGAAAGGTAATCCTGCAAGAATTCGAAGTAGAATCTATGTTTTCAATTTTGCACGATGGAAAACATTTGGGTATAAATGAATCTCGAAATGTGTAAATTTTTCATCGATTTCTTTTGAAAATATATTTTCTGTTAGAACAACAAAGATTTATAGCATAAAATTTTGGTTTATGTTTTACTGTTAATAATATTTTTAAATTGCTACGCTTTAATGTGTACTTTTCAAAGTGAAATATCAAAGAATAACATTTCATCTCGTTTGTAGTCTATCATGCCAGTTAAAATAAAATAAACTGAAGGTTTAAATTTTCTTTTCTAGAGCATTAAATTTCCTATGAATACAATAAATAAAATTATTTTTACAAAGTTAAAATTGAAACCTGAAATGTATCATAGGAGATATAAGCTTTCTTCTTTTTTCAGTTTTTTTTACTAATTTCATTTCATGTATACTATGTAATTAATAAGAATTTAAATTAAACCTTTGGAAAAACCTATTTATTATGTAATGTTATAAATTTGCTACTGTTCTAATAAGAAATTAAATTAAGCCTTTGGAAAAAAACTATGTAGTATGTAATGTTATAAATTTGCTACTGTTCTGTTAATATCAAGTTAAATTTAAAATTTAGTTTATATGATTGACGAAGACCAATAGCTTAGCGGTCAGCGAGTCTCGCTACCATGCTACAGGTCCAGAGTTCGACTCCAGACTGAGCAAGGTTCACTCTGCATTTTCTTGAATATTGAATAAAAAGCTCTAATTGTTAAATTTCAAAAAATGTACAGTTAGAAGAAAATAAAACAAGTACATATTTTCATTTTGGATTTAAGCATTTAACAACGACTGAATTTTTGTATGTAAAAATGACACATTTTAATGTTTACTATTAGTAATACAATTGGTATAATTTACAATAGGTCATTATTTGTTAAATGTATCAATTTTTAATAACTTACGAATGCATGGCAATATTATAAAACAATTTTCTATGGCTAATTTCAACTGTACAATTAATAAATTCATTAAAAAAAATCAATTATATATATATTTTTTTTACCAGAAGGTTTTTAAAAACAATCTCCTCTTTCCATTTTAGAATACTTTTTAAATTAGGTAAGTTTAAAACTGTGTTTATAGGATTTTTATTATGTGAAATAAAACTATTCCTTCTTGAACAAGACATAGCCTAACTGTTTCTAAACTAAAAAAGGAAAAACATATTCATTTCCTTAAAGCATTGGTTTCCTCACTGTAGGAAAAGGAAACATTATTCGATATCTTAGTATCTTAATAAGAATATCTGCAAACTTTATGATTTTACGGGGCGAAATGACTTAACTGCATGAAAGTAGGCAGTTCATATATATATATATATATATATATATATATATATATATATATATATATATATATATTTCAGAATAACTTTAAGAAATATTGTTTCTAATAACAACACGATATAATGAGATGTATTCAAACCGTACCGAAACACTCTATTTAATTTCCGTTTTAAAAACATCGGTTATCAAATCGTTAGATAGGGATCGATGGCACTTAAAAGAACATTTTTAACTGTCTGATCTTAAATTTCTATTTGTGACATTCAGTTTAAGGAATTTTGATTATGTCCATTCAAAATTCATTTCATCAAAAATTTCACACATCTGCAATTAATAGTGACTGAGAGACATTATGGTTCCACATCGAACGATGTGAAAAATAGGGTTGCTACACAGGCGATTATTTCTATATTTTATTCGTATTCCTATTTTAAAAAATCCTTTTCTGGTAGATTTATCTAGCAGTTTCTGTAGAAGCATATGGCAAGAAATGTAGTTTGGGAAAAGTAGTACGAACCCTTTAAAATATAAAAAAAGTATATTATGGTATTGATGGTATTGATGGTATTGATTGGTATCATATATTCTAATACGAGCAAATCTTGTGTGTGGTTATATATATATATATATGCAAATTTTATCTTAAAAACGGCTCTAACGATTTTGACGAAATTTTGTATCCTACCGTTTTGGGGCACCAGAAAACCATTGGGCTAAGTCACATGCTCGAGAAAATTCAATTAGTGGGTCATTTCGGGTCATTTTAGGTCATGGTCAAGCTAATTGTATCTAAAAAACGGTTCAAACGATTTTGACGAATATTTGTATCCGACCATTTTCGGGCTCGAGAAGACTATTGGGCTGGGTCACATGTTCGAGAACTTCCGATTAGTGGGTCATTTTTGGGTCAACGCGGGTCAAATTATTTTAATCTAAAAACGGCTCTAACGATTTTGATTAAATTTTGTGTCCTACGAGTTTCGAGCACGATAAAATCGTTGGGCTAGGTCACATGTCCGAGAAAATTCGATTAGTAGGTCATTTCTGGGTCATTGTTGGTCAAGATCTAAAAAGTGGCTCAATTTACACTAAATTTTGCATCCAATCGTTTTCGGGCACGAGAAGACTGTTGGGCTAGATCACCTGTTCGAGAAAATTCAATTAGTGGGTCATTTTGGGTTATTTTGGGTCATGGTCAAGCTAATTATATCTAAAAAACGGTTCAAACGATTTTGACGAAATTTAGTATCCGACTATTTTCGGGCACGAGAAGACTATTGGGCTAGGTCACATGTTCGAGAAAATTCAATTAGTGGATCATTTCGGTCATGGGTCATTATGGGTCAAGCTATTTTATCTTAAAAACGGTTCAGAGGATTTGAAATAAATTTAGCACCCTACAGGTTTAGGGAACAAGGAGACTATTAGGCTAGGTCACATGTTCGAGAAATTTCGATTAGTAGGTCTTTTTGGTCATGGGTCATTATGGGTCAAGCTATTTTATCTTAAAAACGGCTCAGACTATTTACACTAAATTTTGCATCCTATGGTTTTCGGGCACGAAAAGAATGTTGGGCTAAGTAACATGTTCGAGAAAATTCAATTAGTGGGTCATTTTGGTCATGGGTCATGATATTTGAACTCAAATTTAATTTTGACCGAGCATAGCTCGGTCTTACCTGCTCGTACGGTTATTCTATGACTTACCACGTTATGCTAAGTGCATGATTGAAGAAGCACCAAAATTGCGTTTTGATCAGGAAGCGAAATAATTTAAGCGCCATATATTTTTAATCAATTTTATTTTAAATTGAACTGCATATCCTCTAAAAAATGAAAGGTTCTTATGAAAAAATTTGTTGCAACACGTATTAGCAGCGTTATGTATTTTTTTATGTCATGAATTATGAAAAATAGTAGCGGTAAAGAAATAAACAAAACAAATAAAAATAATAATTTCCACACTTAACCCATTTAAATCTTTCATTGAAAAATGAAAAGAAAAAGTAATTGAAGTGGAAACTACATTTTCACTATGCAAAATGGTCGGGATTAAATGAATTTCTAAACGTGTAAATGTTTCTTTAATGTCTTTTGAAAATATATTTGTATTGTTTATAAAATATCTACAGTTTCGTATTGTGTCATTTTTATGATGTTATTGTTTAGTTGGTTTTTTTATATATTCGAGTTTCAGAAAACTAATTTTATATTATCAGATTATAATTTTGTGCGTTTCATGGTTTTATTTTATTAATTACCTATTATCATTGAAATAACTTGAGCTACTCATGTTTTTATTTTTTTATTTTTTTAGAGTAGACTGTATATCAACTAAAATGTGATCCGTTCTTGTTGAAGGATTTATTTCAACATTTATTAACCGAGCACAACCAAAGTTCAACAAATAAATTTATTTCTTTATACCAAAAATTATGAAAAAGGTTCGCGATAAAGAGAGAAACAAAACAAATAAAAAGTATATAATTTTCACACTTAAGTCTATTTAAATCTTTCTTCGGAAAATGTAAAAAGGGAAAGGTAATTCAGGGAGTATTTCAAGTGAAAACTATATTTCCAATTCTTCAGGATGGAAAGTTGGGAATAAATACATTTCTGAGCGCATAAGTTTCCCTTCAATTTCTTTTGAATTTTTTTGTTTTAAGCACCAACAGGTTTTGTATTGTGTCAATTTTATACTGTTACTAATAAAACAACTTTAAAAAATAATTTAACATTTTTAACAACTTTTATAAATAAGTTTAATAGTTTGTTTTATTTGTTAACAGTAAAATAATATGTTGTTACCAGTTTATGAAATTTCTCTTTTTTATCAATTATCTACCTATTTTTATTAAAATAATTTGAGCTACGGATGCTTTTACATCATTTTGTTTAAGACTGGACTGTATATCAACTAAAATGTGAAGAGTTTTTATTAAAGGGTTTTGGAAACATTTCTCAGCAGCGCACAGCCACTGTAGAATTCACTAAAATCCATTTCTTATACCCGAAATTATGAAACAGTGTAGCGGAAAAGACAGAAAACAAATAAAAAGAAAATAATTTTCATACTTCAGTCTATTTAAATCTTTCTTCAGAAAATGAAAAGAGTAAAAGTAATTCCTGGAATATTTCAAGTGGAAACTATATTTCCAATTTTTCACGATGTAAAATGGCTGAGAATAAATGAATTTCTGAACGTGTAATTTCTTCTTCTTTTTCTTCTTCTTTTTTTTTTTTTTTGAAAGAAAAAATAAAACAACTATATTTTTGGTTGCGATTTTCTATGTTGTTGTTATAGTTTGTTGTTATTGTTAGCAACTTAATTTTTTATAATTATGAGATCATTAATTTTCTTCATGTTTTCAGTATACTATGTTAAAACTTTTCAAAGATTTAGCCCGAGAAAACTTTCTTAAGCAAAAATAAATAATAAATAAACTTTAAAGTTTCCATGCTCTTGATAAACTATCTAAAACAAAATTATATCCTATAATCTACTTTTTTCATACCAACTCAAAAATTTATTAATTTCAATTGATTAATTTCTTTTTACATTTCTTTTAAAACTTCAAATTAAATATCATTTTATTGAACTTTATGAGAAACATATAACTGTAGTGATACTACTCCAAACCAACCAGAAACTGTAATTAAATATATATGAGCCATTCTACGATAATTTTAACTTTCAAGAATAAAACACTTGTGACATTCAATTTAAGAAAATAACATATTTAAATTTCGTGTTTTAAACTTTCTTGTTCTTGTTGCTATAATTAAACATATTCTGGTTTTGTATTTATATTTCATACTGTACTATGCCTGTGCATTAATCCTTTTTATAGTAAATTAGAACAGGGACAGTAAGAAAAGAAAACACCTAAACGCCTAACACTTGCCTAAACACCTTTTTTTGGACAAGTCTATGTGGTAGCCACAATCTTCATTGAATTTTAACAACAGTTACTTACACTGAACTGAATAACCAAAAAATTTTAATTTATCTCTAAATGTTCAGGAATAAATATTGGGGACGGTAAGACCAAAAATAAAATCATAATGCTTGAAATTGATATTTAAATTCAGAAGAAAAATTTCCTGTCAAAGCATTACAGCCATTTTTTCTCTAGCATAGAGAAAAAAAGTTGTATGAGAAAAAAGTTGAAAAAGACTCTGTCACTGCATCTTGAGTGATTTTCTGCATAATTTTAGCAAAAGGGATGGTAAAGAATTTAAAATCCTGGACAGAGTTAAAAAAATAATAATAACCGTAAAAATGTGTGCAGCCGAATTTTTGTTACATATTTATGTAAAACACTAGTTCTAGTTTTGTTAAAAAAATTAAGTAGAACTACTTTTCTTGAAGCAATTTTACCCAGTCAGCTCAAACTTAAAAATCACCATCAAGATCAAGATACGGTAAGGAATTTTAATGCTATATTTTGAACTCCACAAATGTTCAATACTTATTTATCTCGTTGCTATTGTTACACAATCATGCAATGTCATGCTTTATAATATAAGAAATAAAAAGTAAACCAAGAATATGTATTAAATTAAAAATTGTTAGTAAGGACTTTAAAAATCAGTATCAGTGACAAGATACGGTAAGGAATTTAATGCTACATTTTGAACCCCACAAATGTTCAATAGTTATTTATCTCGTTACTATTGTTACACAATCATGCAATGGCATGTTTTATAATATAAGAAATAAAAAATAAACCAAGAATATGTATTAAATTAAAAATTGTTAGTAAGGAATTTAAAAATCAGTATCAGGGACAAGATACGGTAAGGAATTTAATGCTACATTTTGAACTCCACAAATGTTCAATACTTATTTATCTCGTTACAATTGTTACACAATCATGCAATGTCATGTTTTATAATATAAGAAATAAAAAGTAAACCAAGAATATTCATTAAATTAAAAATTGTTAGTAAGGGACATAAAAGTCAAAATTATGTGAGACCCGCTCATATAAAGTATAAATCACCAATTTAAATGTAATATGTATAGATGCTACTTTTCACTTCAATTAATTTTACACTGGACTGTATATCACGTACAAAATGAGGAAAATACTTCTGATAAAATTCTGTTTCGACAATTACAGGATGCTTATAGTTTTACTACAATTACTTAATAAAATTTTTCGCCTAATTTGACTACAGAAAAAGATTACAAATTGTTTGAATAAAAAAGAGTTTACGAGTTCTTCAATTTAAATATGAAACAGAATCTTTCTTATCTTAAATAGTGGTGGCAGAATCCTTGGAAATTTCAGTGAATGTACGCATTTTGAAATTATTGAGATTACACATAGCTGCCAACTTTTACGCTTTTTGTTACCACTAAAAATTAATAGAAAATTTTGCCTTATTGAATCACGTGATTTCGGCATTTAATATAGTAAAATTTGCTATAAAATTTTAGTGGTAGGAAAAAAGCGTAAAAGTTGGCAGCTATGGATTACACAACTAATTAAAACCAGTTTTGAACCAATTTGGATACATAAATTAATTTACGGAAAGGAATATCGAAAAAGCCAGAAACAGAAAAAGTAAGAAAGCTATGATTTTTTTCGTTTGTCTAAAAATTCTTTAGAAAAAAAAAACTATTAAGTTAATTTAGGGAGTTTTGGAAGTAAAAATATGTTTTCAAATCTTCCAGATTTTTTTTTAATGCATAGTGTTTTCTCTAATTTATTTTGTTATTAATTTTCCGGCTTACAGAAGATACATTACGTGTGATGGCCATTTTGTCTTGTTTCTAAAAAGTTTGTTTAACGAAGTTTTCGATTTTCATGCTCTCGAAAAAACATTTTTTCATGTCAATGAAACTTTAAGCATTTTCAGATGAATAATAAAGTGTTTTGTAATAGAAATTTAATGTTGCATCTGTTGTGATGCTATATTTGAAAGGGAATTAAATATCAAATGAAGATTAAATCTGAATTTCCGAAACAATTAAGGAATGTATTTTTAAAGGAGACTATGAATGTTTTTGTTTTTCATTGAATTATTGTGCAGGCATAAAAAATTTATTGGAACTTATTATTGGAAAAAAGAACATGAGTTGTAACGTAAAAATTTTTAAACAGAAATCCTTTTCTAGAAGCTTTAAATATTCTAATCCAAAATTGCAGCTCATTCCATGAAGCAGTTTTTCAGTTATGTTTCCCAGTTAACTAATAACAGTGCAGAATGTTTTGCTATGATTTAAAATGAATTTAACAGTAGGAATTCCACACTTTAAGCCTGAACAATTCCTAAAATACTTGACCTAATGACTATCCGTTTAGTACCCTATGGTAAAATGTGCCAAAAAAATAAAATATTGTTGCAAAATCAGGTGTTAGTATTGAAAATTTTTAAGTTTGATGCAATATGTGAACGATTTCTCAAGAAAATTTCAGAATAAGAGATTTATAGAAAATAATGAATAAGAAGCTTTGGTACAAACAAAGGGTATAGCCAGGTTTCCTATTAAAATATGCCCTTGAGTCAACCAGATCGAGTCCTACATGAATCGATAGCCCTTCAATAGAGATACGCTTTTGCCAAGTTTGAAGTATTATATCTCAAAACAATGGGCAGTTATGACCCTTTATGTACGTTTTGAAAAAAGGTGCATTGTGAAGAAAGTACTGATCAAATTTCCCCGAAAAAAATCAGGGATGTGTAATATTAAAATACAAATAGTGGATATTATTTTCAGATTATTTTCTGTAAAATAGCCAGTTTTATAAAAAAAATTCTTGTTTTTAATTTAATTTTTTAATTAAGAATATATCGAAATTGTTCATTGACCACCTTCATGTTTTTACCAAAAATACTACGAGGTATAATGTATATTTGGTGTGAGTTTCAACTCTCTACGCTGGATGCATCATAGAAATTTTTTTTTAAATGTTTTCCAGTGGGGGGGGGTGGGGGGGTGGGGATTGCAAGTTGCATGTGTTATTACAAGTTCATGCGCAGTTCTATGTACAGTTTACGCATGTAGCTATGCTGTTGGTGGCAATCATCTGAAGGAAAGCATTTTGTTTTTTTAGTTAACAGCTGACTGATTTTGTTTTTAGTTTTCTGCGCAGTTTTACTTAACGTATTGCCTTTCGTCTTTTAAACAGGAAGCCCCACCTATGGGCGTTACATTTGCTTTTTCCATTATTTAACAAAAAAATTTATCACCATGTGTTTCTATTATAAAAAGATGTATGTAATAGTGGTATTGTTTCTAATCGAACTATTAATATGCATAGTACTCTAATTGTAAAAATGCGAATTTTGTGTATTTTCTTTGAGAAATAATGTAACATATGAAACAGAAAAGCACCGCCCATGGGCTGAATTTCAGCTATTCAAAAGACGTGAATTCATGTCTCCCGTTCAGAGCCTGATTACCAACGGAATAATCTTCCACCAGTAAAAATGAAGAGAAATTTCGTTCTTATTCAAGACAGTAACTTTTTTGTGACTAGAGCTTTTAAATAAGGCAAAAATGTCTACTAAAATTTACTGGTTGAAGTTTTCATCGATTGTGTTTTCCTCAGTGTGTTAACCTTGTTTTCGATTAATCAACAACAGTGTTAAGTCAAACTGAGCCAAAAACTATTAAAAAAAATCCGTCAACTGTCAAGTAACAAAACACAATTGTATACTTCAAACGATTGCCACCAACAACATAACTACATACGTAAACTGTACATAGAACTGTGTATGAACTTGTAATAACACACGCAATTTGCAACTCCCCCATCCCTGGTGCACATTTTTAATTCTTTTTCTATGATGCACCCATCGTAGAAAGTTGAAACATACACCAAATATACATCATACCTCGTATTATTTTTGGTAAAAACATGAAGGTTGTCACAGAAAATTTTCGATATTTTCTTAATTAAAAAGTTAAATTAAAAACAAGAAAATTTTTATAAAACTGGCTATTCTGCAGAAAAAATTTGAAAATAATATCCACTATTTGTATTTTAATATTACACATCCCTGATTTTTTTCGGGGAAATTCGATCAGTACTTTCTTCACAATGCACCTTTTTCCAAAACGTACATAAAGAGTCATAACTGCCCATGGTTTTGAGATATATGCTTCAATCTTGTCAAAAACGCATCTCTATTGAAGAGCTATCGATTCATGTAGGACTCGATCTGGTTGACTCAAGGGCATATTTTAATAGGAAACCTGGCTATACCCTTTACTCTGAGACTTTTAGAATTGGAAAAATGACTATTGACCGGGTATTTTTTTTTATTTATTTTATTTTACATACTGTACATCAATTAAAACATGAAATATTCTGGTGAAACATTTAGAAGTCAGATTCTTGAGAGGAGCACAGAGACTTTAGAGCTAAAACCTATTTTGTTAAACATAAAAAAATGAATACAGTGACGGAAAAGTAGAAACAAGAGAAATAAAATATGATATGATTTTCATGTTTCAATCTATTTAAATCTTTCTTCAAGAAATAAAACGGAAAAAATAAAATTTAATTCAGAAAATATCCGAGTAGAAACTATATATTCAATTCCTTATCATGCAAAATGGTTGAGAATAAATGAATTTCAGAATGTGTAAAATTTTCTTCAATTTCTTTTGTTAATAAGATTTCGATTCAAAATGCCCGAATTTGTTTTGCTTTGCCGTTTTTATTCTCACGTACCTCAACGTGAAATTTCGTTTATATCTTATTTTAATTTTATTCGTTTAAATGTTTTTAGTTATCAATGTAGAATTTGTTCTCTGTTTTCAGTCTATTGTGTTAATATGCATATTATAACTTTATAAATATCTCAGTGTGGAAGCATTCAATTATAAAATCAACATTTATTCAAATCCCTAGTTATCGAATTAACATTTTTTAAGATTTGAATTTAAAAAAAATGCGATATAATTAATACCTTTTTTTCATTTTTCGTTTACATTTTCTTGATATGCTTTCGATTTTCAGCTTCAACGATATCCAATAGTGTCTTGTCCGTAAATAATAAAAACCAGCTGAAAAGACCGAGTTATACTCGGTTAAAATTAGATTTGTGTTCAATTCGTTATAACAATAAATTCTCGGTGTATTATTGCTATGAAGCATTTTATTTCATAACAGTATTATTTACAGAAACAATCAATATTAAATCTCGTACAAATTTCTAAATTTTACATTACTTACTTATTTACAACGACAAGGAATCCTTTCAAACCACATTTTTAGTTCTCCCCACACTTTATTTTAGTAGCAGGACTTTTAGGCCTGAACGCTTTTTTACACGTAAAAGAAAAACGTACAGCATTTCGTGCATAATGGCTGAGACCCTTAAATTCCCACCTACGAAGTCGAATGTTTTCCCCTAAGCCTTGTGGACATTACCAAATATCACCAAATTTGGTAAAACAATGCCGACTTTGCGACTTTGTTTAATGCCAAATGTTCAACAACTTAATAACGGCTTCAACCTTAATTCCTTTTGAAATGCATTGACGCGTAGTGACACCAAAATGAATCACTAATCGAATTTTCTTAAACATGTGACCTAGTCCAATAGTTTTCTTGTACTCCAAAACGGTAGGATACAAATTTAGTCAAAATCGTTAGAGCCAATTTTTAAATAAAATTTTCATATATATTCACACACACACAAGATTTGCTTGTATTATAATACATGATATATTGTTAAGGAATATAAATATTTTAAATGACAGCGTATGTGTGTTTGTCGCGGAAAGCATAGTACTTTTATACAACATGGTTTTCATCAATGTTGAAAATGGCTTTTTAAAAGGTTTTAAATGATTAATTTAACTATTAAAAAGATTTATATTCGGTTAAACAAATATATATTGTTTTCTATTCGTGTTCATGTGAATTTTTATCTATACCTACAGCAGAACCAATTACAGAAAACTCTTATTATTGAATATGATTTAGATTATATTTTATGCACAATGAAAGAATGATTAAATACTTACTATTCTGATATTTTTTTCATAGGTCTAGAACACAAATAAACTAAATTCTAAATTTTAGTGAAAAGAAATTAGTGCATCGAATACGTAATACATATTAATAAGTGTAGCCATTTCATTTAAAGTCCATAAAAGTGTAACAAATAAACTAATCAACTTTAAAGTATAAACTATTTCAGCAATTAACTTATTCTTTTAAAAATGACATGTCAGATAGCTTAGTGAAATTATCTTTTTCAGCGATCCACAAGTTGGCCACTTGTACACCAATAGTTGGCCAGAGACCTACTATTGATTTTGATGAACAAAATCCCTAAATAAGTAATATACAAAGGCTTTGGACCACACAAAAATTTTATTCAAATGAATTAAACATAAAAATAAGATCTGGCAAATGATCCTGTATTGGGCCCGGTACAGTTTACGAAATAGTGACTCCGAAGCGAGTCATCCCTCAAAATTAATAAAAATAAAATCAGTTTTCGGTTAATCTAACAAACTATTTAAAATAGTTTAAAGCAAAAAAAAAAAAAATCATATTGTCAATCTGTAAGTATATGCCAAAAAATACGTTTTTGGAGACACTGTAGAAAATTAACTTCTCCATGTACAAACTAAAAAAAAAATTTAATTAAAAAAATGAAAAATAATCCAAAAACTTTAAGGACAGTTAAAATTTAAGTGTTTCAGTCAGTCTTATATCTTTCAGTTATTTTTCAGAAATGTCTTGGGACTTATTTTTAAACTTTATAATTAATGGCTCAATACGGGTTCATGACCCACTGTAGGTATATTTACATTACCGACATTTTTTCACGATTTATGAGTAGGATAATATTTTTAAAAGTCTTGCTTATGAAAATTCTTTGGAAAAACACTTTGCAATAACAAAAAACATTTTAAAATTATGGTGAAAAATTTACGTTTTTTTAAATTCGAAACTCTTTTCACAATTTGATTTCTATTTTTCTCTTTCCATATTAAAGTAAAAATAAATTATGTATTTGTTTCCAAATGGGGGAAGTTTTTATTTCAAATAATATTCTTTAAATGCGTTTGATTCATAATGAAACAGGTGTTGATATCAGAAAAAAATAGAAAGCACACAATTCGATTTTGTTACGCTAGAATATTTGCAAAAAATAATCAGGAATAAGGATAGAGACGAAGAAAATAGAATGGATATAATTTTCAGTCTTCAATCTATTCAATTCTTTCTTTAGAATGTAAAAAAAAAAAAAAAAAAAAAAAAAAAAAAAAAAAAAAATGTTATTTTGCATGCTTTCAAAGTGAAATTTATATTTTCAGTTATTTCCGATGCAAAATAGTGGAGAATAAATGAATTTTTGAATGCGTAAATTTTTCAATTTATTTTCAAAATAAATTTGTATTTTTTTTTTATTGAAATTGCATGTATCTGTTACAGAGAATTTTATTAAGTTTAATACTTGCAGTGAGTTTGAAAGTTTCCAAAAGCATAAATTTTAATTTCCTCATGAGGATATCAGAAAATATTTTTGAGCTAAAAAATCTCTAGGAAATCTTAGTTTGTTTGATTGAAAGAAAAGAAGCGAAAATAGAAAATCATTTACATTTGTGTGCATATTTCTTCATTTTTAAGTAGCTTTCATTACAAAAAGTAAGAAGCTACCTATTGCAACAGTTCGGGGGGTAGCAATTCCGTAAAATTACTCACCGATTATTCACCGATCATGACGCCCAAACCCCCAAACCACTGTCCGTCCAAATGTTGGTTTATATATATCTATATCTATAGTATATCTTATTTCTGTCATGCGATATCACTCGTATTTATGAACCAATTTGGACTTGACTAAGCATGTGAATAAGCCAGTTCCATCCGTCATCTTGTTTCAAAATTGCGGCCATTTAAGATTTCAAATTCAAAAATATGTACAACGTAAATTCTAAACGTTTTTTCGTTAAATGTTCGTCCTTGATACAAGGTTTCCGGAGCAATTTTTGTTTCACCTAATATCTAAAGAAATGGCTAGGGTATAGCAATTTGAAATTTTAGTGTTGCTGATATTTTGTGATATTTTGTGTGACCAGAATTCCCCCATAAACGGGTTTAATCTATGAGTTTTAGTGAACATGATTTCTGGCAAACCAACAATGATTTTTATAGAGATAGACAATACACTACATTTACCAAAAAAAAAAAAAAAAAATTCTTATTACCTTTCGGATTTTTATTATTTTTTTTAATTTATTATTATTTTTTTAATAATTCTAAAATAAAAAATAATAATAAATACAACATAATTTTTTTACATCAGAAAAGAAAGAGAGAGAGGCATGAAGTTTTTTTAAAGTTTCTGTGCATGATTTGTATGTATTTTTTAATGCTCTGATGTGATGTTAAATATACACAAACTGTAAATGATACATATTATAAAAAATACATACTACCCTTATTTATTTATGAACTCAAATTAAATGAAGCAATTTTTCGGGTAAGCGAAGATTTTCGTTTTAGATATCATTATGGAATATTTGAAATCTGGTTGTTATTTTTAATATATCATGGTTCTGAATCAATAAATAAAACATTTTATCTTCTTTCGAAAAAATATCTTCTGAATTTTATATCAAGTCTGGGGTTTAAATTTTCAATTATCTCATTTCGTACGCGTCACTCAAGTCCAAAATGTTATTAAAGTATTGGAGAAAATACCATTAAACTCCTGATGGGGCAATTTCTAAATAACAGCTTCACCATCAACGGAAAAAGAAATTGACCAATTTAGGAATATTTTCAATAAACAGAATTCGACATAAAATCGGTTATGCGGTGTTCAATTATTAATCTTCAATATATCGTTTTCAATATTATTCATCTGCAAGTTATAATAACATACTGGAAGAAGAAATATATATTGATTATTTAGTTTTCGTTTAGAACTGAAGAAAAGATAGTAGCACATAATGATATTGCTTGTTCAAAATAAAATATAGGTTTACAATAACTTAAAAAAATGTACATTGGGTAAAAATAAAATAGTTTGAGGTTTTATAAAAGGTTTATTTACATCACAATTTATTTTTCTAAATTTGATGCCACATCTTGGTTTTGGAGAAACAATCTGATTCCTATAACAGTATTTAATCACTGAAGTGAATATGTACTTTAACATTATTTACAAAATCTATATAAAGTGTGAAAATAATTTTCTTTTTTAAGAGTTTCGTTTATCTGACGTAACCTTATTTGTCTCACTCTTCTGTTTGCCTGTCAAGGATTTCGTACTCGGAAACTGTATAAGTTAGAGACTTGAAATGTTGCACACTTAT
Organism: Maratus michaelseni; assembly: GCA_963931845.1. Classification (NCBI taxonomy): domain Eukaryota; kingdom Metazoa; phylum Arthropoda; class Arachnida; order Araneae; family Salticidae; genus Maratus; species Maratus michaelseni. The sequence goes on along the minus strand of OZ007594.1, from coordinate 281,035,551 downwards.
AGTTGAATACCTCCTGTTACATGGCAAATCATAAAATTTTCAAAATTTCTGACATTATTTTAATTAAATGATTTAATTTAATGGCATCCGACCATTTCTGTGATTTTCTTAGATCTTAAAACAGAACCTTAATTTCAGTCTTTTTCGCGTCGGCTAGATGGTTTAGTGGTAACGCGTATTCCTCCTCCTAACCCACAGGTTCTGGGTTCTATTCTCGACGACAGAAGTTGAAATTTTAAATTTTTACCATGGCGTTGCTCATATATGCTTAGGATTATTTTATTCAAAATTAATATTTTTTCCCTTTTTAAATATTAAAATATTATGAGCTAAATTATTTTCTAAATTAATTCTTCGTTTTTGCATTTCATCCTTTATTCAAAAAGCTTTTCCTTTTATTGTGATGTTAATTTTTATACCCGTTAAATATAACTTACTGTATTCATTTTATAACTTTGCAAGCTGCTTTTGTGGTTTCTTACATCTGGGAGTAGATATTGCAGTTACACTTTATGCTTTGTTCAGAAAAAAAAAACAAAGAGCATTTCAATAGATTTTATTCTTGTTTTTGTGTTTTTGTTTTTGTTTTCCACGTGCGGGTCCAGCCATGGTAGTTTTTTATATTTCTTTTTCTATTTTATTTTATTTTATTTTATTTTATTTTATTTTATTTTATTTTATTTTTTAAGGAAAGTAATATATGGCGTTGCTTATATATTCTTAATATATTTTATGCAAAATTAATATTTTTTCCCTTTCTAAGTATTAAAATATTAATGTAGTAAATTATTTTCCAAATTAATTCTTCGTTTGTGCATTTATTCCTTTATTCAAAAAGCTTTTCCTTTTATCATAATGGTAATTTTATACACATTAAATATATCTTACTGTATTCATTTTATACCCTTGCAAGTTGCTCTTTATGGTTTCTTACATCTGGGAGTAGATATTACAGTTACACTTTATGCTTTGTTCAGAAAATAACAAAACGCATTTCTATCTAAATTTCCATCTGCTGGTTCCTGTCTTAATCATTAAAGTATATACAATTTTCAGATATCAAAATGGTATTCCCACAGCAACCTTGCGATATTGCAGATGTCTGTTGGGTTACTTTTTCAATTCACTCATTTTGATAAGTTACCATTTCTGGTACACTTTTGGCGTCTATGTCATTCAAAGATTTTTGTATTTGTTTCTCACTAACCGATGTAATTAATTCTGCGCCATTGGCTTGATTCAGCATTTTTATGTTGGTATTGTAATTTAATTAAAGTGATAACTTCATCTCTGATTCTCGATCGGAAAACATCTCATAGTTTTTAAAAAATGGGGACCACCTCTTATGCTAATCGCTGTATTCACAAAATAAAGAAAGCTTTCTATGGAGTCATTGATTTTCATTTTTTTCCATCTGTTGCATTTAACTCCGGAGGGGAACAAGGAGTTCTGCCTAAACAACGCCTATGGTGTACTTTCATGGCTTAAATAACTATTTACAAAAAGATGTGGTGTTTCCATCCAGTTTCCAAAAATATATTATTCATCAAAATATATTCTCACCCAAATTTGTAACTTTACAATATTTATTTTTCATTGTTCGATGTATTTAATTAAAAAGAACGTTTTTTTAAAACCCTTTTAAGGGTTTTGTTTATTTTAGGTAAAAAGTTGAATCGTGTAATTAAGTATGCTTTTCAGATATCCAAACATATGCTGCTAAAATTGTCTGAACAGCAGTTCCTGAATATTTTTAATTTGATTAAAAAAATAGCTTCTTCTTGTTATCATTTTATTATTCAAATTAATGGCGCTGTCATCTAGGTTCTTGTTGATAAAATGTATTGATAAATGATAAGGATATTTATAAATTAATTATTTGTATTTATTTTTTAAAGGATAAAGTGTTATTTTAAAAGGTATATTAAACAAAACCCTTTGTCCGATCTTCGATTACACTTACCCACTTGTTTTTCGTATTAACAGTTATTGTATATAAAGGATTTATTTTCAACATCGAGTACTAACTTTTTCAAATATATATATAGTTGTTCACAGACTTGCTTTTGTTTGAACATATTCAAATCTGCATTGCCAAACTTCATATACATCCATTTGTAGATGACTTTATCTCTTAGCAAATACAATTAGGATTTTTCTCCGATTTTAAATTATTTGCAATTCTTAATTTGTGCCAACAATTCCATCGTAATCGATTAAACATTAAATCTTTTTAATTTGATCTTGCAATAGGTATTTTATTCTGAAAATTAAAGTTATTCTTTATCGATTTTATAAGGTATTATAAACCTTCTATAGGGCAAAAAATTCCCAAACAATTTTTTAATTGAAAGCTGTCTTTCGTCTCGAACTCTAGAAAGTGGATATCGTTTTCGTGATTTTTGTAACGATGAATGCTGAAGTAATATAAAAAAAATAGTAGCTCGCTAGCTATATTTTACATTTTTATTAACAAACCAACAATACAGTTATGATCTTTTAAAATAAAATTTAACCAAAAGATATGATTGATTCTTTTAAAATCATGATTGATAATAATGTATTAGAAAACACTTATAATGAAACCGAAGGGAGCGTGAAAATAATTCGTTATGGCCGGTTTTCCTACAACTTGTTGTGAAATTAAAAGAATTTTAGAAAGTTCGATTTATCGGATACTTCGATTTCATTGCGCTTATTTCATACATGTGTGTCAGTAAAATTATCGAGGTACTTACCAGAATATTTCTAAGAAAGAAATTAAATGGCGGCACTCAAAGCAAGAATAGATTCGCATTTTGAAGACTTTTTTGAACCTTCCCGGGTGTTTTCTGTCATTAGCATTTCTTTTAGAAAAAAGAAAATTATTTTTCATTTTAAAGTATGATGTTATTTTAAATTCATGTTATTTGTATTTTTCTGTTTTGTTATTATTATCATTATAGCGCGATTAAGGTTATGGTATCTTCATTTACAAAAATATACCCTCGTCCACCTCTTTGAAAAATGCAATTTTAAATTTATTATGGTTTATGTTTTTTCTGAAAATTATTTTTACACGTATTTTCTGAATCGTAGGGCCGTATGGCTTCTACTGTGAGATGCATATGCATCATATAAGACGTGGGTATATCTATACCGCTACTACAATGAAATAATATTACTGAATGTTTTGAGTCAAAGGATAATGGCGCCCTTCATTGTTTGCAAAAATATGGTGTGCGCCCCTGCTTGCTGAAAGATTGGACACGCTTGTTTTACAAGTTTCACTGCATTCATATGAAATATTTGTCTACTTGAAATTCCGAAGAATTCTTTCTTAGAATGTTTGTTTCAGGCTTTTTACGGTCCTTGAATTTGTGTACTACTATTTTTGAATTGTAATTTTTGCCTTATTTGATCGCAGAAAATCATAGCAAGTTCTAGGATTAAATAAGGTAATTATTAATCGGAAAATTCGGTAATTAAGTCCATCGACCGAAGGAACCACGATATTAAATTATGATTTAAAAAAAACTGGATTTAACTCCCCTATAAAACAAAAATAATCATATAAGACGGTCAACTCATATAATAATCGCTCATAAAAGGTCTTGTTAAACATGCATATTTCTTATTACAAAACATCAGAAAAATTCTTTCTCTGATGTTTATATAGTCTTCGAATTATATCTCAATAAATACTGTTGTTTACTACCCTATAGAACTATAACAGGGAATTTAATAGTGGTAGAAGCTATTGCAAAAACTGAAAATAGCTTGTCCAAGTAACTTTATTGTGGTTAAATTCAGTAACATCTGTTAACAAAATTTTAAATGTTCATCAGTCCAAATATTTGTTTTTATTGAACCAAAAGTGACATTTATAAAGAAATATGTTTAGATTTAAAATTTTGAACTTAGTTTTCTTATTATTACTGGTCGACCTTCCTAATGCATTCCTTATAAATTGTTTCTTATTTATTTTTCACTTAATCAATTGAACCGCTATGTAGACAGTAGCAGTGAATGTCACAAATTTTCTAGAATTACAGAGAACATAAAATAAAAATATATTTAGCCACATTTTTCCAAACTGATTACAATTCATACATTTTGAAATGCCGTCTGGTGTTAAAACCAAATTTACCTTCTTAAATCATATCAAAAAGTCAAGTATACGCCGAAAACAGTAAACAGTAAACAGTTGATCTATTCAAGGGGATTCTCAGTCGCAAACAACTCCACTCCCTGTATATGAATAGTTGTGTATCACATCTTAAAGGAGCCATGTAAAAAATAAAAGTAGCAAAAATGCACTGTAAAAGGAAAGAGAAGCTGAAGACACTAACAAAACATTATTTAAGTGAATATGTCTTAAAATATTTTCGATATGAAATGTAACAAAATAAAAAATTAAAGTTTATACGGACATAAAACAAAGTATATTTTTTAATTAAACACTTCCAAATATCAATTATAGTGCTTTCTTTTTAATCAAATGTATCTCAATATATTTCTAAGATAAATTAAACATGAAGAAAAATAAAATAATAAAATAAAACAGGACTTAATAAATAAAAATAAAATGTTTCTTTCTTTTAAATAAAATTCATAAAAATATAAAGACCTCCTTTTATACACAATCAAAACTTATCAAAATCCTTATTAACTCCCATTTTTTTCCCTATTATATTTACATTTATATCAGAATACGCTCATGATTTTCTTGTAATAGTCATATTCTTTTTAAAAAAAAACTACTATCCGAAATAATTGAGCAACATATTGCGCTGCCAGCCACATTTTGCATCGTATTTCATTAAAACTTCATGTCATGTGCTACTGACATTGAAGTGGCATTCAAAATTCATGAACAGCAGTAAGGCCTCCCGCCACTTCAAAATTGTTGTTGAAACTGACGCAAACATTTCGGAAGATGGTTCAATGGTATTGAAATTTTAGGAAAATATAGCTTTTATTTCTAGTATAAAAGTTTATTTTTGATAATAAATCAGCCCTGATTTCTGTTTTTATTATTAGTAATATATTTAAATTATGTAACACAAACGAGGTATCTTTTTTTAAGAATATATGTCATAAATTATTTATATGAGTCATACTGTTCATTTTTTTTTAATCTTTTATGTTTATATAAAAGTTTATTTTTAATTATATAAATGAGCCCTGATTTCTGTTATATATATATATTAATGGAAATAAATTATTTGAAGAGGTATAGAGGAGGTATATTTTTTAACAATGTGCATCATAAACTATTTATATAGGTTACATTACATATACCTTTTTCGACATTTTTTATACAAAAGTTCGTCTCTAATAACAAATCAGTCCTATATTTGTATTAATTTTTTTAAGTTATTAAGAAAATTAACTTACTTATTCACAGAAAATACGTCTTTTTTATCAATATTCATGATAAATAATGTATATAATTTATCTTGTTTTTTTATTTTTTAGTCTTGTGAAATTTTCTTCTATTATAAATTTGACTTGATTTATGTATTTTAATATAAATAGAATTTAATTATTTACACACAGCGGATGTATATTTTATAGCAATATATATCACAAAGAATTTTCAGAATATTAATTCTATATTCCATAACATATATAATATATGTTTTTAACTTTTTCATCACGTGCAAGTTTCGATAATAAATCAATCTTGATGTATGCTTCTTTCAAAAGTATCATTAGAATTATATTACCTATACATACACGAGACATATTTTCTAATAATACAGAACAATTATTTACACAAGTTTAATATATACTTTATATACTTTTTTTTAGTTTTATTTATATTTACATTGTTATTATATACATTTATCTATTATTAAGTTCATCTTTATTTCGAATGAGTCCTGATTTTTGGTTTTTCTGTAGAGGCAATATTAAAGAAAAAGGGTATTGTCTACTAAATAGATAAAGCTTAACAATTGATAATTCCTGTATTTTTATTTTTAATAATTTCCCCTGTAAGACATATCATAAATTATTTCCACAAAATGGTTCAATAATATTGAAATTTTGGGGAACAATATCTTTTATTTCTAAAAAAGTAAATCAGCTCTAATTCCAATTCTTTTTTTAATGAACTTATATAGATAAATAATCTATATAGCAGTTAAAATAATGTATAACATACATTATTTACATAAATTAAATATGTGTATTCTTTTTTTTATTGTAATATTTTAAAGTTAATATTTGATAATAAATATGAGACTCGATTTTTGATTATATAATATAATTAGTATTAATTTAAAATGGAATTGTTTATTAAATGGAGAAAATTTATCTGCCAAGGATTCCTGAATAAAATATTTTTATTTCATGTTTATATTTATTACCATAATACATGTATATTATTATTTATTTAAGTTGAATACGTTTATCCAGATTTTGTCTACAAAAAAATTACTTCTCCATTTATTTATTTATTTATTTATTTTACAAAATATGCATTACGAGGTAAAAAGAAAATATTTATAAACATTATGTATCGATGATTCTTAGATTACTGTATTGTACATCTTTATAGACAAAAAATATTCTATAAATAATCTAATATATTCTATAAATATATATTTGTATTTTTAAATATATTTATTGCGTTTTTAAACTTTTATTTTCAACGTAATTTTTTTTCTGTAAATACAATAATTAACGTCACTTTATTTTGTTCATAAAAGTACAATTAAATGATTTCATTTTTCTTTTTTTAACTGGGTAAAAATTTATGAACTGATCGTTCTTTCATATTATTCTTTTTCTTATTCACAGATAAGTTATCTTTTAGAAATTTTCATTCGATAAAAAAATATATATTAAATATGATTATCTTTCTTATGTCATTACTCATTAAAAAGAAATACTCTATTAAATAAAAATATATATATTGATTCCGGATTTTAAAATGTTAAATAAAATCAAAAATAATACAGAAGATAATTATTTTTTTCCGACAAATAAAATGGACTAACATTTACGTTTTACGTAACATAAATCGCGATATATTTACAAAAGTTAACATTATTAAATATTTACGGAAATTAGGAAATGTTTAGTTCTTTTTCTTATTTATTTTAATATAAAAAATAATGTTTACAATAATTTAGTTATAAGATCGTTTCTTTAAAATAAAATTAAAATAAAGGAAAATAAAATACTTTTTGTTGAAAACTATTAACTGATAATTCTTATAAAACATTTTTAAATTTACACATGTACAGAGAAAATATATTTTATGCAATATTTCATAGCATCTATTATAAACATGACTTATATATGTGTATATTTAGTTTTAATTTTTACTTTAATATGAAAGCTTACTTAATTAATTCACTTTATTTCATTTAATGTTTTTACGTAGAACGTTTAGATACGTTTAAACAGAACATAGGTATGTTTAATCAGAAATAAATGTAAATAAATGCTACTTATTATACGCTAAGTATATATCATCTGCCTGTATTTTTTTTTTCATCTAATTTTTCCTTCTTTACAGGCGAATTATCTTTTTATAAAACGTAATATAAAAAAAATACAAAGATAAATAAGTTTATTCCTTTCTTCGTAAAAAGTAATTTAAAAAATCTGATCAAGAGAAAGTTCTCTTATTTTAATTTTTTTAATATGTTGACTTAAAGTAAAAATATTTTTTTACACCTGAAAAAAAAACTATATTACTCAACCATTGTTATTTTTTTCTGCATACCATCCAGCTTGTTAAATTTATCATTATACCTATCATTAACAGCTGCCACAACTTAAGTAAGTTTATCCATTCTTAGACTTTTAATAAAAATGTATTTTGTACAATCAATTAACCCCTACTTCTGTTTTGGAAATAGAAAATAAATCTGTAAATAAAGCAAATGTAACACAGATTTCAAATATATAACTTTTATTAATAAAATCCCATGTGTAAATAACTCTCCGTTATATTTTACATGCCCAAATTCAAGTTCTTATTTCATTTTATTTTTTTATTTGTTATTATTATTTGTTGTTATTATTTAGAACATCACACGACATATTTTTTAAATAATGTAAATATATGTGTTCATGTTTTAAGTGATAGATACTAATTACGTATAAAGAATATTTATTTCCTTTTTCTCTTTGTATAATAGAAATTTAAACCCAAACTGACTAAGTTGAAAATTATGAGAGATACAAGGTAGACCAAACGCTCTTAACGTATTTTTAAATTAGATAACAAATCGAGTCATTAGCGTAGAAAATATTTTTCATGATCTATAGTTTTGTTTAAGCAAATACAAAAATAGTTCCAAAAACAGTCCGTAGATGGTGCTACACCTGCAAATATCTACACATGCAGAGCTACCCAAACATGCATGAACGTCTTAAGATAAGCAAATATTTGATCACAGATAATGCCAGCTAGTTGGCTTCTAGAAAAAAAAAATGAAATAACAAGCCACAACCTAAATTAAAACTAAGGTTCTCTAAATAATAAAAAAAGAAATCGGAGTAAAAACGAAAAATATTTTGTATTAGAAGTAGTAAAAATATTTATGAAAAGAAATGTTTAATTATGTATCGATGAAAATCATGCCCATTATACCAACAAAAAACTAACAAGATCATTTAAAAAAAGTGAGCATTTTAGTATTTTTATTAATTGTGTAATTAGTTTTTAAATCACAATTTTAATGTATTTTTCTCTTGATTATTAAAAATTAGTCCTCCTCATAAAAATTATTCTCATTCATCAGTACTGTGGTTCACATCTGCATTTCACCTTTCTGCTTTAAGTTGTGATTTCTTAGTTTAAAATTTTGCCAAAGAAGCCTACCTTTCTGAGTCAAAGCTTCAAAAAGTACGAAAAAAAAAAGAAAGATTTTAAGAAAGATTTTACTAAAAGAAGAGTTTTACTAAAAAATGATATTTTAAATGAAGAAATAACCGGCGCCATCTGATCAATTGCTTGCTTGTCTAAAGATTTTTATGCATTTTTTGATAGGGATAGTTTTTCAGGTGAGCACCATCAGTTAATGGAAACAAAACCTTCCATCACGAGGAGAATTTTCGCCCAAATCGCACTATTGTGCATCAATTACTTGATTTGTTATTTAACTTTAAAATATATCAAGGACTTTTAGTCCATTCTGTATAATGGACCAAATTTTACCGAGTTGCGAAGATAATAAAGAAACATGAAAAGAACCCCGTTTCTCATATGCAATGGGAATGTAAATTATTAAAACAAATTGGCGTTTTCAAAGTTTCAACTCAAACTAGGATTAAATGTTAAGTATTGTCGATAATTAAACAAAATTATAATACAAATGTAATTTTTTATTGATTAAATCTTAGTTATATTCTGCTTTATAAAAGTGAGGTATTGTCTGAAAACCAATAATGTTAAGTAGCTGTCATTTTTCTCTCTTCTTAAAATAGTAGGAATTTACACAAATTATTTCAAGTTTTCAGAATTTAAATTCACACAAGACACTGAAGAATATAAGTGGCTTTACTAAACTGTTATTAGAAAAGTAGCATGAAATTTTCGCTAAAATAAAAATAAATGGGAATTTAGAATACAAAAGTATGAATATTTAGAGATAATTCTTTACATAAGTAGGATTAAAATTTAAGTATTATCGTAATTTAAAACAGTATATGGTATATAATTACAGAAAATCATTCATATTTTAAAAAGTAAAACCAGCATGAGTTATAACAGAAAATACTTATTTTCCCTAATGGCAAATGGATAAACTGTAGAATAAATTTTATTAAAACAAATTTAGTACGAAAACGAAAACGCCGATTGAAAAAGAGTTTTTCGAAAATTATAGAGTAATTAGAGCTACATTTTAAATGCAATATTTGCGTAAGCAGCATTACTTTATAAATAATAAGTTAGATGATATTTGGAATAAATTAGTTTTAACCACGTTCAGCGATATAGAAAAATAAAATATTTTTCGGAAATTATAGTATAAAATAGAATTAATGCTTTTATTTATAAGCATAATACGAAATTTCTGAACATCTTTTAAATTTCCTGCACTAGCACTTAGGCGAAGTAACCCCCCACCCCTCCCGGAATGGTTGGTAGGAAACTAGAAGAATTTACATAATAAAATTAAAATATCTAATAGCAGTAACGATTATAAAAGCTCCAACTTTTAAGAAAACTATTGCAACAGAAGGATTAAATTTAAAACATTATTGTTACATAAGTAGGATTACATCCCAAATAATATGTTAGATTGCAAAATAAGATATGAGTTATTCTGTAGTAAATTAAAACAAGTAAGTTCAGCGATTCGCCAAAGTAAAATAAACTACTCAAATAACAGTATTAAATTTCTTCGAATAAATAATCAACAATTTTAACAATGTACATTTAAATAAAAGATGGTAAATTATTAAAGTAAAATTTATTAAGAACATTTTTTAATGTAATCTCAAACACTAAAATGGATTTAAACGCCTTTTGTTGAAAAACTATAAAAATAAATGTAAAGTTTTTAATGTCAATTAACGGAAACAATAATCTAAAATTTTTATGATTACTTTACATTTATATTTTTAAGGATGTATAATATAGAAAAAATCACGTAACATTATGAATAAAAGTTATTTTTTTAATCATTGAAATACATGAAAGACTAAGAGAATTTGGCAGAAAACAATATAATTTTTTTATATTTAACTTGCTTAACTAAAATTTCGGTTGTACTAGGGTCTAGGACTTAAAAAAAGGTTCATTTCTGTAAACAAATTTACGTAAAAATATTACAGTATTTATCAATGCAATGGGAAATTTATTTTGTATTTCTTTTCTTCGCCTTAATTTAATACTGCATTTACTTTTTGATGTAACTTGTATTACCATATAAAGATGAAAATATAGCAGTAACCGAACTTAAGCTATATTATTACTTAAATATATATATATTGTACATTCATCGCATTGCTTAATGTTTGTTGAACAACAGTAAATTTAATATACTGTAAAAAAAATTATAAATAAAAAATTATAATTAAATTAGCGTTTAAAATATTCACAACATATGAGAAAGTTTAATGAAATTTTCACAAGTGGAAAATCTTTACCACTTACAAAGTATTTGTTAAATTCATTTTATGCTTCCCAACTTCTCATATATGTTCAAAATAAGCATTCTGTATCTGTCAAAAGGTAAAGTTTATCTCATCAAAAAGTCACATGTAAAAAATGCAGCCAAGTCTCGTAACTCATTTACCGAAAAAAGTACTGAGATCGCATAAAGCCAAGTTTAACTATCTTTTTAACTCTGAAACTTTCATTCACAAATCACTTCTAGTCTCTACATCTTTAGTTAATTATTATTTTGTGACTTGGCAATTACGCAGCACAGGGAAGTTATTACACCTTACTATGTTATGAGATGGGATGGGATAATTTAATTAAGGCAAATTATATACGCACAGGGAAGTTATTACACCTTTATATGTTGTAGTATTATTTGATTAAGACTATGTACATCATATTCTCGTGCTACGTAATTGCCAAGTCACAAAATAATAATTAACTAAAGATGTAGAGACTAGGAGTGATTTGTGAATGAAAATTTCAGACTTAATAAGATAGTTAAACTTGGCTTTATACGATCTCAGTACTTTTTACGGTAAATGAGTTACGAGACTTGGCTGCATTTTTTACAGGTGACTTTTTGCTGAGATTTCACTTCTTTTTGTAAATAATCCTCCTTTTCTTGATTTTGAGCTCTATTTGGAGATCATCCACTGATTTTCGAAAAAGTTACCTTCATTTTTTTTCAGGTAACTAGGCAAGCACTACTTTATGGGAGGAGGGAGCCAAAAGTACTCTCAATTGCTTCCAGGAAAGGCGCTATCCATCTGAGATATTACTCGCAGCCTAGATACTTAATATTTAGCACAAAAGTACTGTTTAGGATAAAAAGAAAGCTAAAATTAAAATTTCCGGAAATCTCCAATAAATCAAACTATATTCGATTTTTCGAAGGTTTTTTTTTTTTTTTTTTTTTTTTTTTTTTTTTTTTTTTTCTTTACTTTGTATCCTAAACCCTACCTTTCTGCCAAATGTCAAGCTGGTAGGACTACAAAATCAAATTATTTCCAAACCTTCGACTTTTTATAAATTTATTGATTTTTCGATTTTACTTTTAAGTTTCCTGATTGTCATGCCAATATGGTAATTCTTTGATCCATCTTCTTAGGATCATTTAGGTAAATCAAGATAATCTTAGTTTATTTTAGATTATTAATTATTAATCTTAGTTATCAAGAGAATCTTGATTTATCTTGAAAGATAAATCAAGATAATCTTAGAGTCACCATGATTTTATTTAGAAAGGACTATCAAGCCATAACCAGACAGTATTGTCGGGAGGAGAGGGGGGGGGGCTGTGAAAGTTTTTTTGGTGCTAACATCATTTAACAATCCATATTTTATATGCAAATTAAATAGAGTATAGCCTGTGAAAGAAAACAAACATGTCTATAAAGAAACCGCCCATAACGTAGCCGGTCCATAGCGGAAGTTTTCTGTACCGAAATTCGTAAACAAAAAGAAAAAAAAGCATAATCCGGGGGAAAAAAACATAAAACAATTAGGAGTGGTGTACTAGCTAAAACGACAATTATCTTAAAACTCATGTTTCTTGAACTACAAAATCGAATTGTTTTCGAATTTTTGATTGTTTACAAATATTTCGATTTTTCGATTTTATTTACGAATTTTACAAATTTTAAAAAGTTTCTTTTTTGAATCGTAAATATTACCTTTACGCTACATTTTCAGTCTCTAAGACTACAAAATCGAATTATTTTCATTTTTTTATTTTTTTCGAATTTTTTTTTCTAATTTTCCGGATTTTTTCATTTTTCCTTTTTTTGTATCCTAAATACTAACTTTATTACAATTTTCAAGTTTCTAGCGCTACAAAATCGAATTATTTTCAAATTTTCGGTATTTTTCGATATTTTAATTTTATTTTTGAATTTATTGTGTTTTAATTTTTCCTTTTTCTGTATCCTAAATTACTATAGTACCTTTACGCTGAATTTTCAGTTTCTAAAGCTACATTTCTGAATTTTCGAGATTTTTTATATCCTAAATACTACCTTTATTCCATATTTCAAGTTTCTAGCGCTACAAAATCGAATTATTTTCAAATTTTCGATTTTTTAATTTTATTTTCGAATTTATTATGTTTTATTATTTTTCTTTTTCTGTATAACACTACCTTTACGCTGAATTTTTAGTTTCTAAAGCTACAAGATCAATTTTTTTTTCAATTTTTCGAATTTTCCAGATTTTTTTCTCTATTTTTTCTGTTTTTTTCTTTCTTTTTTTTTTTGTGTGTGTGTGTCCTAAATGCTATTTTTATTCCAAATTTCAAGTTTTTAGCTCTAAAAAATCGAATTATTTTCAAATTTTCCTTATTTTTCCGATTTTATTTTCGAATTTTATTGTGTTTTTCATTTCACCTTATTCCGAATCCTAAACACTATATTTACGCCGAAGTTTAAGTTTCTAAGACTTAAAAGATCAAATTATTTTCAATTTTTTAGACTTTTCGAATTTTCCGAAATATATTTTTCCATATTTTGTATCCTAAATACTACCTTTCTTCCAAATTTTAAGTTTATAGCGCTACAAAATCGAACTATTTCAAATTTTCGATGTTTTTCAATTTTCGATGTTTTTCAATTTTTCCGATTTCTCAATTTTATTTTCGATTCTTCCGATTTTTAAATTTTATTTTCGTTTTTTATTGTGTTTTTAATTTTTTCTTATTCTGAATTCCTTCACGCCGAATTTTAAGTTTCTAAAGTAAAAAGTCAAATTATTTTCATTTTTTCAATTTTTTTCGAATTTTTCGAATTTTTAATTTTTTTTTTTAATTTTCTGTATTTTTTTAATTTTTCCTTTTTCTGTATCCTAAATACTACCTTTATTGCAAATTTGAATTTTCTAGCTCAACAAAATCGGACTGTCTTCAAATTTTCGTTTTTTTTTTCAATTTTTTCGATTTTTTCAATTTTGCTTTCGGTTTTTTTGGTGTTTTTGATGTTTTCTTTTTCTGGATGCTAAACACTACCTTCACCCAAATCATAGGTTTCTAAGACTACAAGATTGTATTATTTTCAATTTTCTATTTTGATGGAATTTGTTGAATTTTCGAATGTTTTTTTTTTCGAATTTTCCGGATTTTATAATTTTTCCTTTCTTTGTATCCTAAACACTACCTTTTTTTTCCAAATGTCAAGTTTCTAGGGCTACGGGATCTACCTAATCTTTTTGATGACGCGTGAACGAGTTAGTGAGTGAGTGACAAAAAATCAAATTTTGAATTCATATATCGTCTGAACTAGAAAAGACAGAAAGTTGTAATTTTAAATTTTGGTCCAGTGTGCCAAATACTCTAGAAAAACGAAAATTCAAATTTTTGGGATACTCCAGTGCGGAGATATGGGGGGGGGGGTCAAAAGTGCACAAAGGGCTTCCAGAAAAGTATGCTTACGGCCGTACTTTCTTGACTTGGCAGAGGCATTGCCGTGCCTCCAGATAGAATAAACGTACAAAAAATAGTGTCAAACATTATTAGTACGCCACGCATCATATGCCAGGCATGATTTCTAATTAAACGCATCAACATGTGTATTTTACATTTTACAGCGATAATGAATTCTTGTATGGAGAAAAAAAAGTCATGATTGCTATAAGAAATCAATTTCTCTTGTATAAAAAAACAGTTCGCTTATTAAATTAAGTTTAAGAAGCAATATCTTTAATTACTTTAAGCTTCATTTTAAAGAAAAATAAATCAAACGGTTAACGGAATTGTACATTGAAACGGTTGTAATTTAATTAAAATAGTGATATAAATGGAATATTTTTGTTTGCTGTAGAAAAACAGAAAAATATAAGAGAAGAATTATGAGGAAGGAATTCTTCTTTTATTAACAGGTTTTTGCAGAAAATGTCTGTTCATTACCGTTTGTTTTGACGTCCTTATCTTATTTTAAGTATCTCAGAAAGAAATTAATATCAATATTACGAGTATTTCTAAAACGTCCACTGAGGTGTAATACAGTCTTATAACTTTAATACATTTATCCTCTTTAAAATGAGGTGTAATGCTACTTTTGTTCGTTTTCGGGCAAATCGTGTTTTGTGCAATTTTCTGTGCACATGTTGTATGAAACTTCTTTTTCATGAAGGTAAGTGAATAATTGTGATTAATACTTAATAATAATAAGGAATCATAACATAATCTTGGGATAATTATTTGCTGGATTTTGTACTTCACTGAAACCTTGCGTTTACAACTGAGTGAAAAATCTTTACCACTTATAAAGTATTTGTTAAATTCATTTTATGGCTCACAACTTCTAATATGTGTTCAAAATAAGCATTCTGTATCTGTCAACATGTAAAGTTTATAGAAGAAACGCATAAAAAGAGAATAAAATTGCGCAATGCGTCATATGCCAGGTATGATTTTTATTTAAACGCATCAACATGTGGATTTGAATTGCTATAAGAAATCAATTTTTCATGTATAAAAAAAAATACTTTGCTTATTAATTAAATTTTAGTCAGCAACATCTCTAATTTCTAAAAGCTTCATTTTAAATAAAAATGCATCAAACAGTTAACAAAATTGTATATTGAAATGGTGGTAATTTAATCAAAATAGTGACATAAATTGAATATAGATATTTTTTCTTTTTTTTTTTGCTGTAGAAAAACCGAAAATATAAGAGGAGAGTTTTGAGGAATGAATTTTTCATTTATTAACAGGTATAACAGAAAAGGTCTGCCTCATTACCGTTTGTTTTAACGTCATTAACTTATTTTGAGTATTTTTGAACGAAATTAATATCAATTATACAAGCAGTGCTAAAACGTCCACTGATGTTTAATGCTGCTTACTGATGTAAAATGCTGCTTTTTTCGTTTTCGGGCAAATCTGGTTATGTAATATTGTACTTTTGATTTTGGTTTTGTAATTTTGAGGAAGTAATTACTTTTTTATTAACGGGATTTGCAGAAAATTTCTATCATATTACCATTTGTTTTGACATCATTAGCGTATTTTGAATATCTTTGAACAAAATTAATATTTATATTACGTGTATTTCTAAAACGTAAACTGATGTTTAATACAGTCTTATAGCTTTGTTACATTTATCTTCTTTAAAATGCTGCTTTTGTTTCGTTTTCGGGCAAATCTGGTTATGTAACATTGTACTTTTGATTTTGGTTTTGTAATTTTGAGGAAGGAATTCTTTTTTTAATTAACAGGTTTTTCAGAAAAATTCTGCCCCTTATCATTTGTTTTGACGTCCTTATTTTATTTTGTGTATCTCTGAACGATATTAATATATATATTACGAGTAGTTCTAAAACGTCCACTGAATCTTAATACAGTCTTATAACTTTGATACATTTATCTTTTTTTAAATGCTGCTTTTGTTTTGTTTAGGGGGAAATCTGGTTTTGTGCAATTTTCTGTGCACAAGTTGTCAAGTTGTATGAAATATCTTTTACATGAAGATAAGAGAATAATTGTCATGATTACTTAATAATAAAAATGAATCCTCACATTATCTTGGGATAATTATTGTGTAGATTTTGTACTTCACTTAAACCTTGTGTTTACAACTAAGAGTTTTATGGCGATATTTGTAATTCTTATAAGTTAATATTGTTTATATTACAAAAGTAACAAAAACTTTGGAACTTCATACCATTACGGTTTCTATTGCAATGCTGAAACCTAGCATTATTTTAAAATGAAGTGATCTCTATCTAAATAAGTGTCAATAGATTATGTTGACGATGAAAAGATTTCAAGTGAATCATTAGATTACTTGTAAACTAAACATACAAAACATTAAATATATATATATATGTACTTACAGATTACTTCTAAATGCATATCTTTCACAAATTTTTTATTAACCAGATTAACATAATTTAATTGCATGTAGTCATTGTTTATTTAGAAAAATTAATAAGGTTACTGATATTTTATCTTTAAGCATGTTTTAGCTTTCAAGATAAAATCTTTAAATTCCATTTAGAATTTTAAGCAATGTGGATTCATTTTTAAAAATATTTAGTTTAAACTAGCTTAGAAAATTACATACATTCCTAGTTGACCTGCTTTGTAACACACAGAAGTTTTGTTTAGATATCAAGGGTCAATATATCACTGGCGATTATTTTTATATCTTATTGGTACCTTTTTTCAAACAACAATTTTCCAATAAACAATACAATTTCTTTACTTTTCTCTTACGAATGTTGTAGAAATATACCAACAAAATTACTGTTTGAAAATAGTGGTACAAGGACAATATATAAATAATTGCATGATCCTTCTTGATATATTAAAAAATACTGAGCATAACTGAGAATAGCAATTCTGCATATTTATTAATAATATACCTTCCATAGATTAATTAAACCAGCGTAATTTTTTAATTACGAAATGACAACTTTTTTGTACGCTTTCACTTAACTCATCTGTCTTCAGAAATATACTTCTGCGACAAATTTTCAGGCAATAATATCTTCATTTTTTTAGGAAGCTAAGAAATAAAATAAAATGCCACTAGTTTAGCTAATTTAAGAAACATTTTATCCCGTAAGCGAAGGCTCTAAAAAACATTTACAAATGAAACAATTAAGAATTTCATCATAGCCAATATATCTTCGCATAAATTTCCTCTTTTTTTTAAATGTGCATCTGTACTTTTTTTTAGCTCACTAATCTGATTTATGAATTAAAGCAAAAAGCAAGTTAAAATAAAAGTTAAGCTAGCGTGACAGCTGAAAAAAAAGTTTAGATGAAACAAACATCAACGCTATATCAAATGGGTACAGAATCTTAAAAGAGCATGTTAGCAAGTTCATTTATTTGTGTGAGTCATTAATTTACTTAATGAAGATGTAATATTACGTCGTTTTCAACTGTTCTCTTATTCTTTATTTCGAGCTTTCCTGGCTTTTCTAATTAACTTCATTTTTTTTAACTCTTCTCCTTTTTCGTGCACGAATGCTGAAATAACAATTTTCTACAAAATCTCCATCTTCTCGAGTTAGATTGTTATTGTATAGCCGACATTTTAGATCTAGAATGTATCTTAAGTTAGAATTTTGTAAGGATGAAAACTCGATTGCTAAAAGCAGCACGAACAGTCCATTTTTCTTTTTAGATGAATAGCTGTAAAAAAAAGACATATTAACGGTATCTTAATTTGGCGGATTATACAGTGGATTACCCAACTATTAGAGCGACATTGTAATTTTTTTTTCAGTTTCAGATAGAAATAAAGTACAATTTTAAAATTTTTACTTCCCATCGGATATATTTAAATAAATACCCTAAAGAATAAAGAATACAGTCAGTCTTTGTTAATTGGTCTTTTGTTTCCAACAATTTCCTTGGAGAAAGAATGTTCATGGCAAAACGCACTTTTTATAGATTAAAAAAAAAAGGAAGAAAAATAAATCAATATATGCCACACTGAACACATTTAATTTCACATATATATCTTTAAACAGAATTTTTAAACCACTTAAATGCTTAAGAGCCTACATCAGTCATGCGAAAAAACGCGCAAGCTAATGTTAAGTCTATGGGAAGGTTCTTGGCAGATTTCTCGCTCTTATTTTAATATTTTTAAATGAAGTTTTTTGCATACGATAGCTGAGGTCGATCTGAGGTCGAGGGTACTTTCACTTTCAGAACCGGTTCCAATCGGTTCCAAAATTGAAAATGTCCGTATACAAAAAAAAACTGTAACCAAAATCAAAAAAGTAAAAACTAACAACCTTAGAGATCAACCTCAGCTATCCTATGTAAAAAAAAATCATTTAAATATTAAAATGCGAGCGATAAATCTGCCAAGAACCTTCCCATAGACTTAACATTAGCTTGACCGTTTCTTCGCGTGATTAGCGTAGGCTCTTAAGTTATCACAAGAAACCAAAAACAATTATGAATGAAATACGTGGCTATCAAGCGGTACTTGAGAGTACAAATACAAAATAATTTCAAAGGGTTCATATAGGGTTAATCATGATATGAGCGATGCTTCTCATTATATACTCATAAACGAAGATAATTATTCTTTCACATAAAAATATTAAAAAAAAGTAATTTTTCTCCTAGTTATAACTTACTAGAATGAGAAATTTTCACTTATTCGAGGTAGCTCTAATAGTATAATCATCCACTGTAGTATAAATTATCTATACATTTTGGGTTAAATGTGCTGACTTTGTTTTGATATACATAAAACTTTATTTTGTGTTTTTCTACAGAACTGTAATCTGAACACCGAAGTCAAACATCTTTGTGCGGAATTAATAATTGGGCGACTGACCACCTGAGAAACACTATGTTGGTCTGTCGGATGCCACATACAGGGTATCCTAAAATGGACTGATAGTTGGCGGATGCCAAATACAGGGTCTCCTAAAATGGACTGATAGTTTTTGAATGAAATAAGAAGAAAACTGTGAATGATATTAAAGTTATCTTTGGGGAAGTTTACTGTGTGAATTCGGGAATTTCTTTAGTATGCTTCATTATATTAGTACCAAATGTCACTAATAGATGGCACAAGGCTCTCTTAAACTGTAGCAATGTTCAAACTAACGTATAAAGAAGGATCAAAGTTCACTCTTTTTTTTTTACTCTTTATTCTATTTAACTGTTGAAACGCAATAAAAAGTGGTCCATGTTTTGGAATTTTAAGGTTATTTAAAGCATTATTACAGTTTGCGACAGTGTAGTGCAGTGCCATCTGTCCATGAAATATGGTACTAAAACAAATTAGAATTTAAAACATTATTTACATGTGTTAATCTCTCGAAATAATAAGGTCATCGTTTGTTTCCTATTCCTAACACGCAGTCCCTTTTAAGATACCCTGTACCTTCACATAGTAGTAATAGTATGGACAGTCTCTTGCTGGTAGGTTGATACATCCTAGAAAAAATCCGTAAATTGAATGAATTTTTCCGTTGGTTATATGTCGTGAAAACAAGAAAATGTCCTATTTGATTTGCTCATTTCCCCTCATAAATCTAGTTTAAATATTTCCTGAAGTTCTGTAATCTAAAGCTGCATTTTCCTCAAATCACAGGCGACCTCCGGCAACAGCGCTGTCCAGTATTGTAGAGTGTTAGAAACGGAATTTTTACGCTTCTCCTTTTTCTCTCAAAACACAAAATAGTTGCGAACCTAAGCTCATAATTTAATGATTGTTTTCCAGACAGAAGACGGTAATATCTTCAAAAATCAGAAAATCTCTTCTTGTCATCGAAAATGTGTGTTTCTACAAGCATCCCTGTCAAACAAACGAGAAAATTTCAATGGAAGAATGAAGAGTTTTCTTTTAAAATTCACTATTAATACGTATCTATAATAATAAAGTACTTTGTCTGTCTGAGTGTGTGTCTGTCTGTCGGCTGTGTTATGAAGAGACCGCTGCATGCAGAGCTATAAAATTTGGTAGATAGGTACCTCCATGTATATAGTTTTACACTTCGAAGCCCGATTTTGGAATTTTTGAATAAATTTATTTTTTTATGCGATTTTTAGCTTTTTATTTTACATTACGAGACACTTTTTCTTCATTAATAAAAAGAAAAAGACTCAAATTTTTTATCCCAATATGGTAAATTTTGTCCTTTTCATCATATATTATTATTATGTCATATATGCTTTATAAATTGGCGATTCATCTTTGAGGGATCTCTATAACCCACAAGTACTTTCACAAAAATTACGTTGACATTCTTAGATTTCACAAATATTTCGTCCACACAATGCTGTGTCAATGTTGTGAACCATCCTGTAGGCACCTTTACTCGATAGTTTCCGAGAGATTTTGGTACAATGAGAGCTTCACTTTGAAGCATTGGCCTGGATATATGTATGTCGTTTGCATTTGTGAACCACTCCCGCGCTACCTTGTTTATTTCCACGGTACCGTTTTTCATTTCTTTTCATTTGACCATTTTCTCGCAGCCATTCTTTCATTATTCTATTTTCATTTTTGAGGGTATCGCAAATCTGATTTTTACGCATTCAATTCGCGTCATTATTTCCCGTACAGAGAGTTTATCTTTTTCATTCCCTTCACTTTATCACTTAACGATAGGGAGCCATTACTTAGCCATGTTTTCATAAAAATGATACCTTAAAAAGCGTCTCAAACACAGTTTTGCGAAACGTTATACTTTAGCTCAAGATAAAGAATGCATCTCATGAAATGCACATAAATATTTTCTATCACTGCGATTAATCATAAGAAGAAAATTCATAACAAGCAAAAGTTGCTGATATTTTACATCAATATTTAGATTTTTGCCTTTGGTGTGCCATTAGTCAGCTTTGCTTGGGTGTTAGGCTACGGCAACATTAGCCGTTTTTCGACGTTCATAAGCAACGGAAAAAACAAGCTGAAAATATAGAATGTATACTAATAAATCTCGGACACAATTGCAGTTCGCACCGATTTTAGGGAAGAGTAGCATAGTTCAACGTTTGACCACAAAGAAAAAATGCACCTGGGTTCAATTGTGCAACCACACTTGCTTTCAGATTATCTAACATGTCTCTTTTCTGACTAAAAACATCTGTTGTTTTCTTATAGGTGGAGGTTTGATCCTTTTTTAATTAAATGCTTTTGATGAATTCGTTAATTGTCACTTTCTCTTTCTGCGTTAGACAGATTCCGCTAAGCACACACAAAATAATATATACGAGGGCGAGTCAAATGAAAGTGAGCCAATGTAAATATATGACAAACGGTGTAATTTATTTAAAAGTAGTATCCTTGAGCATTTAGACGTTTCTTCCACTGACTATAGAGTCTCGTGATGCCCTTCTCATAAAACTCCTTGGGTTGCTGCTTCAAAATGTCTGCAACTGCCTCCTTCCCGTCATCCTCCGACACGAATCTGGGTGTTCACTTTTAAATAGAGTAACTTCCGAAAAACTTAAAATTTTCAATAAATGCCAAAACGGAAACAATTATTTTGTTTGTGAATTTTATTTCTTAAAAGAACGCTTACTAATGATACTTTTTTTTTTCTAAATTTTGGGAAAATAAAAAAATAGCAATCCATAAATACGCCATTTTTTAAAAATCATTTTAGGATAAATTTAGCTGGTTACTAAAACCTAATATTACAAATAACTTAAATAAAAAATTAACCAAAATTAAACAGAAATACAGAGTGACTTAAAGAAAACAATTGAAAATATACAAAAACATTCCCTATATGAGGTTTTTCTTCGGATGCGGCGAAACTAACGCCGATTAGAAGTAAACATTTATAAACAAACCTTTATTACAAAATTTGAGGAGAAAGAGACACTGCTTCAATTATGATCAGCAAGTGCCGTACATGCTCATATGCAGTACAAAACTAGAGACGTATTGTCAAATACAAATAGATGAAAAAGGTGTTATTTATGCCGAATCCTCCAATAAAAATTTCGATCAGGTATCACTTCATCACTGATGAATTCGATGTTGACAGGAAGGTTACATCTACATAATAATTAAATGTTAATGAAGTACAGATTTTACAAATCTGAAGTTTTAAAGTGTTAAAACGGGAGAAACATATGTGTAGAAAACACTTCTAAATGTAGGAATTTATCACAATATATCTAAAGAATCACAGACTTGAAACTTAAAAAATGGTATATACGTTACTTCTAATGCCAAAGCAGTTAAGACTTGAAAAACGCACAAAAAACAGTTTCAAATTTTTAAATATTGGAAAAAGAAGAAACATATGTTTTTTTCGTTTCAATGTGAAACACAATCTTATCATAATGTACAACAATTTTTTCTAAGCAACGGAATAAGTTAAAGTACCAATAATTATAAAAACGAAATCATTAATAACAAAGAAAATATTATTAAAAACTAGGTTTTAAAAAAAATGCCCCAGATTTTGCCGTTTTCTGAAAAAAAGAACATATTTTGCTTGTTTTAGAAATTTTAATTGTTTAACATTTCAGTTTTAGGGACTTTTTGGAATATTTACCCGTTTATTCTGAGATTTTTTGTTCATGACATCACTTCTTATCATAGTAAAAATGTAACCGTTAAACTGTAGAATATAGTGGAAAATATGCATTTTTATATAAGCAGGTTGCCTTCGCCAGTCTTGTGCTATAAATCCCGTATATATTGCAGTTAAAATTGTGCTGAATTTGCATGTTAGCAAAAAGTTTGCCTTTTTTGTGATTTTGGGGCCAAATTTGGCAAGTGTGCCTCTAATACACGCACGAATGCATGCGTTGGATGTAAGTATTCCTTCATACACACAAAGGCTCGTTTATCCGTTAAAATTTAAACAATATAATTTTGTGGTATTTTAATAATAATGGAAAAATGAACGTTAAAAGTGCGTCTGCTTTAAAAAATCATTGTATTATGCTTCATTTTAATGAATGAAATTGCCAGTATAATTTTACGTATGTCATATTCATCGATGGAAGTCTAGTGGTCTTTCTATTTTTAGAGTTGACGTGCATGTTTTTTTTCCATTCTCCCCGAGGCAAGAACGAGTTTACTGCTAGTAATACATTTTTTTTAATAAGGTTTTTGATTCGTGATAAAATTACGTACTACCTTACACATTAAAAAAATGCAATCAAATCATTTATAAGGTTTTAAAAAATGTACATGTTTTAGTGAAACTGGTTCTAATGTAGTTCAGTATAAAGTAATAGATTTTTAGAAGTCTTCTTTAATTGCCAAACAACTTTTATTAGAATATGTATTTGAATTCTAAACATATGTCCTGAAGGTCATTGTCATAGTTTATGAAATGAGGTATTTCTAATCTCTCTAATATATATATAAAACGAATAGATCATAAGACCGCTTAAAACGTATAGATCGTAATATTATAATCAAGAAGAAATGTTCAGAAATATGATAAAAATAATTATTTTGAAATAAATTTGTTCAATCTGAAAGGCTTTTCCCAGAAATATTTTTGCAAAATGATTATCGGATGGGTAAGAAAATAAGACTAAATTACACTTTCGGATGATTTGACTGTTTCAGTAAAAGTTCATTATAACGACATTGCATAAAATGTCGTTATAATGGCCTTCTTGTTATATCATACTCTTAGTTAAGAAATCTTAGGAAAGCTTTATACAAATTTATTCATAATTTTTTTTAAATTGTAACTCGTAAAATAGATCTTGTAACTAACAGATAAATAGTCAATACAATTTCATTAAAACAATATGAACTATTTAACTATTTGACAAATTGTGATTTTTATTCATGACTGTTGATTTTAAGGAATAATATGATAGAAAGAAATTATAAACTTACTACTGCAGTGAAAAAATAATTATATTAATTTTTTTATAAAATTTCTGGTACAAAATGACGCATTTATTCACAATAATTGCATTTATGTTTAAAACGCCAATAAATATCGTCATTTTCCATTTTTTTAATTTCCTAAACGCTTATAAATAAATAAATCACGATTAATGTTTTTATTTCATAACAATTTATCAAATTCTCTGTCAAAATTTTTCACCTATGATACAATGTATCAAACTTCTTTTCACATTTATTCACTTTTCTTTTCAAATATACTCTTAAAAGGGTTATTTTAAGATATGCGTGTAGAAATATTTTAACTTACGCTGATATTCGATTATTTAATCATTTACAAAACTGAAATCATCCTTTGACCTTTGATACTTAATATAAAAAATTCGTATGATAAATAAAAATATATTTAATTTATATTTGATAATAGTACATAAAATTTCCAATCAAGATATTCATCAATGTAAATAACTATGATGGTATTTTTAAATCCCGAAAAGCAAAATTATATTATACAAACTAAATAATAAATTCTGGCGAGACTCTGAAATGATTACATTTCTGAATATGATAAATTGAAAATAACATACAGCAATACTGCTAGAATACAGCAAGAAAAACGTATTTTATTTTAATTTTACTTATTTTTGTGTGAGAATTTTAATTTACGCTTTTATTTAAACTGATTTTGTTTATATTTAAAACCACCAAATTAACTATTTCCACATCAAATATTTAATTAAAATGAATCATTGCTGATATCTTTTAAAATTATTATCTAAAACTCTGATGAATAAATAAAGCAATCCTAAGGTTTTTTTTTTTTTTTACTTCACCATCATACTCCGAGTTTTATGCGAAAATTTATTAATGTAAAAATGAAATTAACACAAGAGAGACATGTTAAAGTAATGTTCTGGAAAAATTTATTTTACTATAATTGTCACTTTATTTCTGGTGAAAATGTAAAATGGTGTATTTATTTCACTCTTTTATATAATTAAACTTGGTTTCGTATGTAAAACATGATTTTGTAATCGTTTTTTAACTCACTTCCTGATATGCTGGAATTACAAAAAGTATGTACAGAGGTGTGTTTCCGATGACAATATATGATGACGCATCATATATTATTTAATTTCAGTAATTATTCCCCTCTTATTTAATTCCTTTTTCCAAATTTGTTCTCCTTTTCGGTTATTTTAAAGCTCACTGTTCTACAAAAATATTTTTTTCATTTTACTTTTCCATCCTACGAACTCAACTTAATCGTATTAATCACCAGATCACTGCTGAAATCAAGGAGTTTAGTATATCACGCTGGAACACCTACGTTCAGTCCCTAGCGACCTCTGACAACACAATTTAGCCGGCAACGGCCCGCATTCGCAGGACTTGAACACAAATTCCTGCCCTCACCAAATGGAATGGCCTACTCTAACTCTGACAAGGGTGAGTTCATTTCTGATAGTCTTGGAAGCCAGTTTTCACTTTATCGTGATGTCGTCACCCTTCGGATGATTGACATTGTTAATTCCAAAGTTGAAGCGTTTCTTCACACTGAACATGGCTATAGGCATGATCGTGGCTATACGTCAGAAGTCCCTCGGCAGTTATGACCTATATTGAGATCTCAAAAAGAACAAAGCCCCTGGCCTCGATTGCATCCCTACCAAAATGCGAATACATCTCCCTTCACATTCTATCTTTTTTCTAACTTTTCTTATCAACACTATGCTTATTAAGCATTGCTTAATCTTCGCATGTTTTCTGGATCCTGGAAGAGAGCGTTGGTTGCACCAATCCCAAAACCTGCGCAGCATAACCACGCACATTCCAGCTTCAGACCTATCTCACTTCTTTTTTGCCTGTCGAAAGTCTATGAATACATCTTTGCAAACCTTTTGAAGGAGTTCGTCAGTGCTAATTCTATTACTATTCCTGAGCAATTTGGGTTTCGGCCCAAGCTCTCGACACAACACCAGCTTTGGCGATTGATCGAAATTGTTCACGAGGGTTTCCTCAAAAACGAATTAAAAGGATCAGTATTCATAGACATTGCTAAAGCCTCCGACAGAGTTTGGCACAATGACCCTATCTATAAGTTAATCGTGCTCAATGCTCCACATCAACTAATTCTCATTTTCTGGAACAATTTTAAAGGTAGGCATTTTCTGTCAGAGGTAATACTTCTATCTGTACTCCTCGCAATATCGAGGCCGGCGTACTTCAAGGTGTATTACTTAACACCTGGCTGTTCAACTTATACATT
This sequence comes from Maratus michaelseni, assembly GCA_963931845.1. Classification (NCBI taxonomy): domain Eukaryota; kingdom Metazoa; phylum Arthropoda; class Arachnida; order Araneae; family Salticidae; genus Maratus; species Maratus michaelseni. The sequence continues at coordinate 281,008,856 of OZ007594.1, read as the reverse complement.
AGTGACATCCCTAAGATTCCCAGCGTGCTTTTAGCTCTCCATGCGGACGATACCCCCAACTGTATAGTAACATATCACTACTCATTGTGACAGAACAACTCCAGTACTACGAGGGCTGTTCAATAAAGAATGATCACAAGTTTTTTATTCGGATAATTTATTGTACACAAATTTAATATCCTGTTATATGGTCATATAAATCTGTAATTAGTGTATTTGGAAGTTGTTTATTAATTTAATTCGAGTAATATGGCAGTGGCAGCCGTGCAAGTTCAGACACATTTAGAACGCCTACGGGAACGATGAAGGCAATACGCAAGCGCTCTGAAACATTTCAAGTGTAAGTAAAATTTCAGATGACTCATCCCATGTTGCCTTCATCGTTCCCGTAGGCGGTTCTGAATCTGTCTGAACTTGCACGGCTTGGTATTAGCGCTCCGCAGGTATTGGGGGGCGTTGACCGTTTTGTAGCGACCGGCTGTTGTACTCTGCTGTCTCGTGTATTTTCTTTAGGCTTGTGGTTATTGTATTATAGTAAGTGTATCGTTTCTGCTTTATCTCGGTTTGGGTTGCAGTTTTCTGGGTGTCTGTCTATATTTCTGTGCTGTAGCTGTAAGTAGTGTTTTATTTTTCTTGTGTTTACTATGTAACTTGTGGGTTGCATGTCGGGTATGGCCAACTCGGCTTTTAAGTTTGTTAATGATGATATTGCTGAACAAGTACCGGCAATTAGCATAGAAATGGGGGATGTGGATAACTATGTATTAATTAGCGACTCTAACTACCCTAATGTTGCTCGGTCATCTGCACCGGTGTCCTCGTTATTAGATATGGCTGCGGCGAATGACGGAAAGTTTTTTAATATTTTTTTACAAAGTATGGACTCTAGCGCTATACCTACTCGTGACCCTCGTGTCGTGCAGGCGGAACTTAAGGCCAAAGTAACTCATGCGGCGGACATAGATACTGTACGGTACACTAGGGCGGGTTGTATAATTATAAGTACTCGACAAGTGATTTGTGCCAAGGAGGTTTGTAGACTGTCTGAGTTTTTGGGTGTGGCAGTTAAAATTCGTGTTGTTTGGGAAAACATAACCAACAGGTTCCTGCTTTTCAACATCCCGGTGGATATTCCGTTGAATGAGATTGGCCACGAAATCGCTGAATGTAATAACGTTCAAATTTTGGAACTCCGCCAGTTTCTCAGTAAGGACTCGAAAAATTCAGTGTCTCCGGTACTTGTGACGGTTATTGGCACATCCTTTCCGTCAGAGATAAAAATGTGGTTCACGATACAGAAAGTACGCCAATTCTTCGAAAGGCCTCGACAATGCTCGCTCTGTTACAAATTCAACCACCCTTCGGGGAGATGTAAATCACCACAGCTCTGCGCCACCTGTGGTCTTCAACATACTGGCCAGTGCTCTACACCTGTAAAATGTGTAAACTGTGAGGGAGAACACCGGTCGGACTTTAATCAGTGCCCTTCCCGGATCGCAGAAGTTGATTTTTTAAAATTCAAATGTAGCAATTTCCTTTCTTTCGTTGACGCGCGCAGGAAATATTCCATAAAGGCTACTCCGGGCAGGTATGCTGAAGTGGCCAGTGTTAAGTCATCGGATTTTAAAGACATGCGAAAATTCATTGAGGCCAGGACCAACAATATGCTCAAAGTATTGGTTGATTTCTCTTCAAAACACTCGGAAAAAATCATCGAAGCGATTAATGCCCTCAGCGTCATGTTGATGAACTGCTTAGCTAAGCTGAGTGAGGCTTCTCCAGAGCGTAAGCGAGCGAATAAAGGTGGTGGAAGTCACTAAAAAAAAAAAAAATTGTTTTGGGGGGTCTGCAAGTGTCAGTTTCCCAGTTTTTTACTAACCCAGCTTTGCACCGCTATTTGTTTTGGGACCTTTTTCTTCACCTTTAAATGGGGTTCAGGGTGCTGCAATGGAACTGTAGAAGCATATTAAACAAACAATCCTGGCTTAGGTGCCTTCTGTTTACTATAGCGGATGTTCTTGTGTTGCAGGAAACGTTTCTCACGCCAGAAAAATCTTTGGTCATCCCATGTAAAATTGTCTATCGTCTGGATAGGATTGGCCGTCCAGGTGGGGGTCAGGCTATTGCCGTTAATTCAGCTTGGTCGTCCCGCCAACTTACTTTTAACAACCTTGGATTTGCTAATGAGATCATGGGTATTCATCTTGACTACGGATCGGTGCACCTAAATATTATCAATGTATACTCTTCCTCCGGCCTGATTGTGGTCGACCTCACTAAGCTCTGTGATAGGCTTGCTGACTCATCTCTCATTCTTGGGGATTTCAACCTTCACCACCGTCTTTGGGGTTCCCCGGTGTCTTCGCGGGCTAGTGATAGCTTTGTTGAGTGGATGTCGGCAAGTACGTTTTGCCTAATGAACTCTACTTCCCCTACCCATGTGGCTCCAAATGGAACATGCTCACTGATAGATCTCTCGCTGTGTACCCCGGATCTTCTCGCCCGTTCTACGATCCATGTCGAAGAAGAATTATATGATAGTTACCACTTCCCAATTACTATTGCTATGGATCTCTGCACTCCAGTTCAGCCGGGCTTCACCCTTTTCAACTGGTCGCGTATAGGTAAAGAGGTCAATGAAAATCTACAGACTATTACTGACATCGACTATCAGTCCTTTCATACGTTAGTTCTCCTGTCCATGAATAAACACAGTTTCTCTAGGGTCATGCCAGCGAAGTGCCTTCCAGCTTGGTGGACGGCAATGTGCAGCAACCTGAGCAAGCAGAAGCAATTCCTCCTTAAAAGAGCCCGTCGCCCGGTGTCTACGGAATACTGGGTTAAGTACAAATGGATTGCGGCAAAGCTCCGTCAGGTGGTGAGAATGGCGAAGCGTAGTTTCTGGGATGCGGAGTGCCGCAAAGCGAATGACCCGCATATTTTATTCAAGATTTTCCGCAAAATCAGAAATCGCTCAAGCCCGTCTCCAGAGTCACATTTTTGTATCCATATTGCCAATTCTTTCAACTCTGATGCAGCGGCGCAAGCCGAAGCCTTTGCTAACCAGTTTAGTCAGGAATGTGGCCATCAACTCCTCCCTTTCACCTATGGTAATGAAGTACACAGCCAGCTGAACTCTCCTTTTACTGTGCAAGAATTGAAAGATGCCATCAATCGGACAAGAATTACCACTCCGGGTGAGGATAAAGTGAGCGCTGCCTTTTTAAGACCTTAAATGACCACTCTCTCCAATGTCTGCTGCAGATTTTTAACAACAGCTGGATCTCAGGTGATATCCCGGATGCTTGGTCCTCTGCGATTATCCTTCCTATCTTAAAGCCTGGTAAACCTAAATCCCATGTTTCCTCCTACCGTCCGATTGCCTTGACCTCTGTTATGTGCAAAATCTGTGAGAGAATTATCTCCTCTCGTATTAATCGTTACCTGCTTGAAAATAAATTAATTGACAGAAGACAGTTGGGTTTCCAGCCGTTCCGTGACTGCCATGCTGCCCTTGCCGTTCTCCATCAGGATCTCTTACTGGCAAAGAAGGAGAGGAAATTCATTTTGGGTGTATCCCTAGATATTCAGGCTGCGTATGACTCTGTTTATATAGATGGTCTTATGTCTAAATGTGCTCAATTGGGCATTACGGGCTCGATTCTTCGATGGCTGCATCGCTTTCTTTCCGCTAGAAGGATCAAGGTCTCCTGGAGAGGTGTTCTTTCGACCGCCCGTGGTATCGGTAAAGGTGTGCCCCAGGGCTCTGTGTTGAGTCCGATTTTGTTCACAATCTATTTGGCGGATTTTTATGAAGTGTTGGAGGGTCTCGACATTAAGTTTCTTATATATGCTGATGATATTTTTATATATTGCGCGGCTGCCTCTTTGGAGTCCTGCAGAGAAAAAATCCAAGATGCGCTCAGGCTCATAGTGCAATGGTGCTCTTACTGGAAGCTATCTATCAGATCAGACAAATGTCATGCCATTAACCTATCAAGGAGGTTGGAGGAATGCGAGTTTCAATTTACTATTGACGGCGGACTGATTGACTGGTGCTCGGAAATTAAGTGTCTTGGTTTCGTCTTTGCTCGCCGGGGTGGATTTCGTAGACACGCAGAGTACCTTCGGGTAAAAGTTTTTAAAAGAATCAACATTCTGAAGGCCCTGGCCCAGAGGAGTTATGGAGCAAGATCTTCCCACCTCCTGACGCTAGCCTCCTCCGCAATTCGAAGTGTCCTTGAATATGGGGCAGCCATCTTAGTCTCAGCATGCAAGACCATTTTTCTAAAGTTGGAAGTGCTGCAGAATTGTGCTATAAGGGTGGCACTGGGACTTCCGGGATGGACCCCGATTTTGCTTTTGCGTAAACATGCTGACGCTCTTCCTATTGTAGACAGGATCCGGGATCTAGCTTTCCGGTTCTGGATTAAACAGGTTTCTCTGGGCAGCTGGTCATCTTTCTTTGAATTTCGCACGGATGGTTTGGTCTCTTTTGTAGATAGTTTACCATGTGTTTCTGAGAATTTGAATGAGTTCGGCTGCAGGATGGATCATCTGCTGTGTTTCCAAGTTCCTCTGCCTATGAATACAGATAAAGTACAATTCTTTTCCTCGGGCCTACCTTTTCAGAGTACAGAGCTGGATTCGAGTATTATAGCTTCCCTTTTTGCAGATTTTATCCAAGAGTTTGCGGGATCCTGGAACATCATTGCCACTGATGCATCGAAGTCTCCCTCTATTACGTCGATCGCTGGCTGCTCACGAACAGGTCAGTTTGGCTATAGAATCCAACAGGTCAACTCTATTTTTTCAGCGGAGGCTCTGGCGATGGGTACGGCTTTGGATGAGCTGGTATCAGTGTCGCTTCCAGTTGTAATTCTCACTGATAGCTTGTCTGTTTTATCAGCGCTCCAATCTACGCATTTGAAGTCACCTAAGGTTGTTATATGGCTCTATAATAAAATTCTTCGGGTCTCAGCCCATATTCCGAAACTCTTCCTGTACTGGGTTCCGGGGCACCGGGGGTACCCCTTAAATGAAAAAGCAGACAACCTGGCCAAGAGTGTATCTGATTTTGACACCATGATCGAATGGATCTCTCCAGAGGATTTAATCTGCGCTCAAAAGAAAAAGATGAAGAGTCAGTTTGGGCTCACCTATAGCTCCTGCAAGTATCAGTACTCGCAAGGGAATATTCCCAGTGCTAAGCAGACGTTCCGTTGGTCTCGCAATAGACAGGAGGATGTTTTTATTTCAAGGTTTCTGTGTGGTATGCTGATAACCCCCGCGATGTTGGCTCGTTTTAATCTGGTAGCGGACGGCAGTTGCCGCACTTGTGGAGTAGCTGACTCCTTGGAGCATATTTTGTTTCGGTGTACTAAATATCAGTCCCAGCGTAGTTGTTGTTGGAATAGTGATACCTTGAATAGTGGGTCTTTTCGTTCGATGGTGTGCTTTATTAACGATTTCTGTTCTTCGAAAGAGTTTCGTGCTGCTACTCTGAACTTTTTCCATAGTATTGATCGCTTTTAAGTGGGTGTTTTGTTCGTTGTGTTGGTTGTTTCTTGTGTACTAAATATCAGTCCCAGCGTAGTTGTTGTCAGAATAGTGATTCTTTGTATAGTGGGTCTTTTCGCTCGATGGTGTGCTTTATTAACGATTTCTGGTCTTCGAAAGAGTTTCGCGCTGCTACTCTGAACCTTTTCCATAGTTTTGATCGCTTTTAAGTGGGTGTTTTGTTTGTTGTGTTGGTTGTATCTTGTGTACTAAATTTCAGTCCCAGCGTAGTGGTTGTTAGGATAGTGATTCTTTGAATAGTGGGTTTTTTCGCTCGATGGTGTGCTTTATTAACGGTTTCTGGTCTTCGAAAGAGTTTCGCGCAGCTACTCTGAACTTTTTCCATAGTATTGATCGCTTTTAAGTGGGTGTTTTGTTCGCTGTGTTGGTTGTGTCTTGTTTTTGGATAATTAGAGACAACAGCCAAGTAGCTATAGGTCTCATGCCCCCCCCCCCCCCCCTTCAATATTCAAAGTTCAACTTGCACGGCCATCATTGCCATACTACTAGAATTAAATTAATGACACAATTTACAAATATTTATTACAAACTAATCTGACAATACAACAGGAAATTAAATACGATTAAAACATTTATGATCATTCTTTATTGAACAGCTCTCGTATCTTCACGCGCTTTTAATTTGACTCAGAAAATGGCGCATCAAAGTAAATGCCGCAAAAAATGCCGCCATGATTTTCTCCAGACAACCTATCTCTCCAGTCACTAATCTCTCTAAAAACGGTGAAGATGTACTCTGGGTCACCGAATATGAATATCTAGGAATTTATCTAGATTCCAAATTAAACTGGGCCCGACAAAACAGTGACTTAAATCTTTATTAGATCGATATAGCTATCTGTAAACTAACTAATCAGTTACTGCTTTATAATTCCTTCATCAGATCTATCGTGACTTACGGGGTTATTGGTTTCGGGATCTGTTTGCGAAACTCAGACGCAGAGGCTTCAAATAGCCCAAAATAAAATTTTAAGACAGATTGTGATAGTAATCACGTTTGTCCGGAACAACGTCATTCATAATATCAGTATTCGGACTATTTCGCAACTCATTAAAAAATTTGTTCAAATGTTTCATAAAATATTTCATAGAGATCGTGTTCTAATACCCTTAGACAGTACACTATTATTGTTGGCAAAAAATGACCGCTCGTCATCTTTCGTAGAGATAATGGTTTTGACCCTCCTTCCAAACGACGGAGAAGAAAACCACCTTAACCACATAGATATTTTTTTACATTCTAAATTATGTCTTTTACTTTATCTTTGTGACATGCATATTATGCACTAATTATGTACTTTATATTTACGATAGCGTTTCTGACTTTGCTTTTGGCATCGGGATTAATCCACCTTCTTTCAATTTTTCTTATTCTATCATATGTTTCTTCCAATTTCCTTATTTCTTGTCACATTTTTTCACACGTGAAATTTGATTAGCTAAACTCCTGCAATAGCTCAGACATCCTTTTTCTCATGCTAGTTTTTCCGACTGTCTGATTCGCTGCCCTTCTTCAATCTCATTGGTCGTTGAAGATGGCTGCCGGGGCCGTGATTGAGTGTTTCGAAATTTAACATTTCTTTCTTTCTTTTTTAATATTTTTTGTAATTTTAAATCAATATTTTAATAAAATTAATTCTTTTAACCTTTACACGGGAGCTTGGGCAGCATCTGTCCGGATTTAGCATGCGCTCTTGAAAGAGACCCTATCAAAAGGTAAAAGAAAATATTAATTGTATTTTACCTTTTATTTATTTTATAACTTTAATTTTATACATTAATAAATTTAATTTATATATACTTAAAAAATGCATGGCTTTGGGGCGTGTTTCTTTCTCTCCTTGACTTCAGTATTTGATTGCTCCACTTAGACCAATTCCAATGAAACGGAATTTGCTCAACAAATTCCAATACTTGCGGAACTTTAATACGCATCAAGAACATCCGATTCTAACACCATCAAAGGAAAGTAAACGCAAGCATTGCGATTTTAATAAACATTTCATCAATTCTGTATTGGTTCATTGGTTGAGGTGAAAAATCGCCAAATATATTCTTTATGGTCACAATTGTATACGAGTTATAACAACAATGGATTTAACTATGCGCAAATCACGCTTGCCATAAAAGGCCAACGGACTCTAAAACTCCGTCAATTATATATTTTAAACAAGAAAAAGTAGAATATAAAACGCAAATAAAATAAGAGTAATAATTTTTAGTGCACTTTATCAGTGAATAGTTTAATACTAATTAAATTATGATTATACGTTGAGAAAATAATTTAGAAATCCTGAAGAGATTGTTTCAATAATGCTTTTTACTTGCTTTCCTTACAATATCTTAAAAAAAGAAACAGATAAAAAATTATATATTTTATAAATAAATTCGCTAACCCGTTTTTTTTACCAAGCGTAAAAAAACGATAAATTTTTCATAATCTGGTTCGTTGTCCAAGTCAAACTAACGTGTTTTATCGAAATTGTTTTGGAAAAATCATGACTTTCAATCATGAAATTAGGCGTGATTTTCAAGATAAACACTGAATGCTTATAAAAGTGTTTATTTAAAATGAAATATCTTTACTTTTATACATTTTTAACTTAATTTTAAAAACATATTTATACTTGAAACACCTAAATAAATATATTTATATATTGCGAGCGACCTTTTAAACTAACTTTCATCAAAACTCTTATAGATAAATAAATCATGATCTTTTATTTATATTTCATAACTATACATCAAATTCTCTGTCAAACTTTTCCAAATAGGGTGCAATGTATCTAACTTGTAACAGTACTCCCTTTTCACGTTTATTCACTTTTCTAAGACTAATACAAAGCTTCTCTTAAGAATGGGACGCTTATAGAAATCCTTTAACTTTTGTCGAGACTTAATTCTTTCATGCTACACAAAGCCGAATTCATTCGAACAGAGGCACACTTTATACCGTGCACTGTTTACTTGAATGGATCACTCCTTGGCGAGTCATTCATTTGACACAGTAGCTTCAACCCACGAATTAAAATCCGAGGAACGCCTTTTCCTGATTTCCTTTTCCGTAGAATAGATTCTTTGGAGCGTAGATTGGAAGATCGGGAAATCTTCGAGGTAGGGCTTTTAATCCATTGATAAGGAAGGAAAGCGTGAGCGAAAGAAAGGTAAACTTAATATGAAATTTCCATATATTAAAAGCAGGGGTGATTTAGAAAATAGTAAGGGAGTGTATATTTCATATTTCGTAGTATATCGGATTTGTTTACTTGCGAAATTAATATGCAATTTAAGTGGAAACGCTGCTGATTTTAAAATCTTGGATATCAGCATATATTTAAATGTAATATTGATTTTATGAAAAAAATTACATATTCTTTATTATTACTTTAAGTATTTATTACACGTAGAAGAGCGATAGTCTGAAGTATATTAGAATAGTTTTATTTACAAAACTATTAGAGCACATTCTTGTTTTTTTAAAAATGGGAGGAAAAAAATTAAAAAACCTTTTAAACGAAATATATTACATATTTTGAAGCATAATATTTTTTATCTAAAACTATAATTGTGTAATTTAATGCTGGTAAGATGCTGGTATGAAATACAATATAAATTATCATTATGTAAAGTAGAATTTATGAAAAAACTTTTAAGCTTTTGAAATGTTGAAAGATGTATTTGTTGTCGGGATGTGTTCCCTAAGTTATTTGCATTATTCATATTCAATGGTTGAAGTATCATAGTTGAGGTTAGTTAAGTTATTTGCATTATTCATATTCAATGATTGGAGTATCATAGTTCCAACAAAGCGAAAAATGTCTGGGCCTGGACTCGAACCTGTTTACCTCGGCTTGCCGTGCCTACTGAGCTACCCGAACGATATCCTGGCTGACATAATTCACTCTTATTTGTTGCATATGGCTGTGAACTGCAGCGCTAATTTCATTCATTTGAGCTATAACTATAGCATTTACATGATAAAAGCATGAAAAAACATGGAAACTCCTGTATACTATGTAATTAGATGATAATGAAGGGGTGAAAGTTTTTCAACTATGTAAATCATATTCAATGGTTGGAGTATCATAGTTGAGGTTTATTCCAACAGAGCGAAAAATGTTCGCGTCAGAACCCGAACCTGCATACCTTGCCTTGCCGCGCTAATGTTCTTCCTACTGAGCTACCCTAACGATATCCTGGCTAGCATAATTCACTCTTATTTTTTGGATATGGCTGTGAACTGCATCGCTAATTTCATTCATTTCAGCTATAACTATAGCATTTACATGATAAAAGCGTAAAACAACATGGAAACTATGTAATACTATGTAATTAGATGATAATGAAGAGAGGAAAGATTTTCAACTATGTAAATCAGAGGTTCCCAAAGTGTGCTCGCGGAGTCCTTGAGGCTCCGCCTATATTTTTCAGGGGCTCCGCGGTGTTCCAGGAAAATAAACAAAACATGAAAGAAATTAGCATATTGCAAGAGAAAAATTTTCGATAATATGTAGGAATTTGTGTGTGTGTCAAAAATAAATACATCTACCACTGGGTTGAAAAATACTATAATATATTTTTTATAATCATATAAAGATTTGCATTATAAATGTATCCATTTTCTATATAATATTTTTGGTTTGAACTACTTTATTTTATGTTTCTGCATTAATGTGTTTTAAAAATTCGATTCAAAATAAGCTAGAAGAAATAGTATTCTAAATCGAATGCACAACGTGAATCAAAAGAGCAAAGGCGCTGTTTATGTTATTTGTATTAATTTTTAGTTTTTTAAATTTTCTATACTGTTTTTCATAGTAAAACAATGTTTGTCATATAAAACATCTTTTTTATAACATCTTGTACCATTTAAAGCCCCTCATTAGATTCATTTAACATTTGTGTATATTGTGTATTTATATTTCTTTTTTTATAACTTTAATTTCTTTAAACTGCTTATGTTATTTGTTTATTTAAATTTTCTATGCTGTTTTTCATAGTGAAACAATGTCGATTAAAACGCCTCTTTTTTGTAACATCTTGTATCATTTAATAAACCCCTCATTAGATTCATTTAATATTTGTATACGCTGTGTTTGTAGTTTTCTTTTTTCTTTTTGTAACTTTAATTCTTTAATCTGTTTATTTTATATTTATCATTTATTAGTTATTTAAATTTTCTATGCTGTTTTACATAATTATACTTAATTTTTTAAGCAATGTATGTTGCTGAAAATGCATTTTTTTAACATCTTGTTACTTAACAACCCCTCTTTAAAATTTTGTTTTAACCGGTCTCGGCATTGGCTAAGACTCTTATGTTATGATGCTACATTCTCCTATCAGAAATAAGGCTGTAGCAATTAAAAATATATATATTATTTCTTTACATTTGTCATCACACTAACAATCAAAACTTTTACCCAGCTCCACCCCTTGCTTAGACTTTTCTTAAAGAGTACCCGCCCTGATATAAATTTGACCCCACCCATATATCCCGATTTGTTAGTAAAGTTTTTCTACTAGTTGCAGTTATTTAAACATGTGTAGTTTTTAACCGCATATTTATTTTGATGCAAAAACAATGGTGAAAGAAAGTTTCTTTCAAAACTATAATTAATAGCTAAATACTTCAAATAAAACATAAAAAAAAAGTGAACGATGCTGCACCTAACAACACAGGTTATAGATTTTGCCACTCCCACTTAAACAGTAAAACGATGATCTGCTTCTAAATGTATTTTTTTTAAATGGTTCAAAAGAAGAATCTCAGAGACGATTCGTTTTCGTTGTATATTTAGAAATACTAGAAACGTAAAGAAGAACGAAAAAGAATCCGTAATCCATGATTCTATTACGGATGGGCGGGACTAGCGAAAATGTGTTACATAATTACTCATAGGCGACTGCGCCTACGCATTTTCTTTTTTTCACGAGTAACCTATTGGGATTATACAGAAGTCTCTCTTTGTAAACGAAAACTGTACAACTTACCTTTTTTTCTCTCTCTTTGTGTGTGGTTTTCGGCATAAATAACAATAGTTTCACGTAAGCCTCAATGTAATGCATGAACCAGACAGGGTTACCATTTTGATCTTTAATTCCGAGTTCATACTGGAAATCACGAAAGAATATTTTTTATTTTAAAAATGGATGTCATTAACCCCTTAACAGTATTGCTCGAACGTCGCTCGGTTAAGAAGAGTTTGTTTTCTTCGTTACTAAAAGCTTTCAGAAAACACAAATATTTAACTAAAATTTTTGCTGTATTTGGCGGAGATATCTCGATTATACAAGACAGATAATTTAATACAAAAAAGTGGTTTTTCATCCTTATTTTAATTTATTGTCTGCAATAATAGTAATATTAAATAAAACTGTTAAGGGGTTAAATAATAGAAAATTTGAATTTCAAAATTTCTAGTATGAATTCAGAATTTTTGTATCAAGAAAAGGGCCAAACGGAGAACCATGGCTTCATGTTGGAAACTACTGGTTCGGATTCTTATCCAGCAGATCTTTCTCTGCTCCTTAGGCATAAAAAACATTAATTTGTAAACCATAGAGTACCGTGAGGTTGAGGGGCTCCGCCTTAGAAATTCTTCCCAAAAAGGGCTCCGCGAGCCCAAACGTTTGGGAACCACTGATGTAAATCATATGCAATATTTGGAGTATCATAGTTGAGGTTTATTCCAATAGAAGGGAAAATGTCCGGGCCAGGACCGGAACTGGCATACCTTGGTTTGCCGTGCCAATGTTCTTCCTACTGAGCTACCCTAACGATATCCTGGCTCGCATAATTCACTCTTAATTGTCACTCTTATTATTGACATTACTGTCGCAGTCATCAAAAGAAGATTGTAACGTTTAAACATGGGCTCACCGTGGCTGAGTTGTCAAGGCATCACACCGCTAATCGCTAGCGAGTGTAGGTGGGAGCGGGTTCGAATCCCACTGGCTCCGTTGCACACTTTTTGTAGAGCTCATGGCTGTATTTCTGTGTGTTGTAAATTTCCTTGTGTGTGTTATCTTGTCCCTGTATATATTGACGATGACTTATAAGCGGGCGCTTGACGCGAAGCATACAGGTCAGATGTATGTTAATAAAATGTCAAAATGTCAACGTTTAAACACATAGGAAAGTTTGACAAGAAGGTGCTTTGCTATATTTTCTAGTATTTTGAGATAGACTATATTAAAATATCAATTAAATTTTCTGAAAACCAATTTTGTACTTTATGAAATCCTAAAGAGAAATTTTTTGGAAGAAACAAATTCGTTTATATGTATCAGTACTACATTTTTTCTAATGTAATTTATACAAATATCTTAATAAAATGAATTGTTTATAGAATTGCAAGAATAATAGTTTATCGTTTATTCGTATTTTATTATAATAAAAGATTGTGTTACAAATATTGCCATAATATGTATTCGTAATAAATTTGTAAAAAACGATTTTACACCAAAAAACATACATCAGTCAAAATCATTATAAAATATCTAATGCCATAATCAATAAATTTTGAAATTTAACGATTAAGAGGATATACAGCCTATTTTATATAATTATTTACCATTTGACATTAAAAAAGCATAATTTCTTTTTATTAAAAATATAGCGAAATATTCTATATTACCGAAGCATATGAAATATTAAATTTTGAAAGCATTAGCGTGTATTATTTTATATATGAAGTATTGACGCTATCTAACCAAAACCCATTGTTTAAAACAAAGTCATAAATTCTGTTCTTTATTTCTAAACAGTAAACATATTTCAAAATATCCATGTTATGAAAGATTTTGAAATCTAATCTTCAATTAATATCACCTATTTCCAGATTTACATTTATATTTTTGAAACTCCAACGTTGTGTAAATTAAATTCAAATATTTCATTTTCAAAATGTAGATTTTTACGTTTTCTAATCACACAAAATAAATTCGTTTTAACTGAGTTTCAGCATTTTCCTAAGTAAAAGGAATAATTATTAATTTTATGTAAATAAAAATATATATATTTTTTAATTACTATTAAAAAATTTCTATCAGTAGAAAATAAATGAATTTTGTTTTTTAAATGTTAGAATATTTTTATAATTTCGTATATTTTCTAGTTCATACTTGAACTTTGCCAGATCTCTGCAAATCAAATTTCCACGTTATGTAAATTAAATTTCTAGCACTATTTATGTTTAATTTATAATAATATATTGTCTGTAGTTTTTGATTTATATCTCAGATTTCGGAGTTTGTAAAAGTAGTCAACACCGATATACATCTTCTAAGATAAATTATTCTCCTTTCCAGGCAGTATATGTCTGATTATAGGTCTGTGATTCGGTGCTTTAGAAGTTTCCAATCTTATCAGTGATCATTGGCCGTCTTCCAGCTAGATCAAATATTGTTAGCAATTTACTCTCAAGTTAGATAACTGTTATTTAAAACTGAAAATTATCTATTAACTGACATTTCGTTTATAATTATTCCTTATAATACGAGGTGGGATAATAGGAAGATTATGGTCATAAGTATAAAATTAAAAACTTAAAAAAAAAACACTTTTTTATAAACATTCAATAGTGATATTGAAAATACCACCTAATTTTTTTACTGCAATTCATGTTTTTTTCCCCAAAAAACTCGATTAAGAAAAATTCACCGTTTTTTTGTTTTATTCTAGGTAGAAAGTGAAATCAAATAAATTAAATATATATACTTTTAAAAAAATATATAAATTTTTAACACAGATATAAAAAAAAGAACTACAATTTAGTTTCCTTTGGGGATATAAGTGGACCCCCCCCCCCCCCCACTCATACACACATACAACCGTAAATTCTTAGATGTACATGCTTTAAGTGTTTAATTATTTTAAGTTAATTTTAAAGAAAAACTCTTGAAAAATCGGAGAAAAAGAAAACGCAGTTTAATAAATTGAGAAATCCGAGGGGGAGAGGAGAGGTGTACCTGCCGGGACACCGCCGCCTACATTCAATACTGCCGTAAACCAACCATTTGAGATAAATTTTTAACACATAAAAAAAAAATGAACTAAAAATTTATTTCTATGGAGGATTTAGGGGGAAAAGTCCGCTTCCCATCCAACGGAAAATTCTCAGCTGTGTTCTCTTAGTTTTTAATTATTTTAAGTTACCCCAAAAGAATAAATTTACCGTGTTTTTCAAAATCGGCCAAAAAGAAAATTTAGTCAATTAAATTTCACAATCTCTTTTTCATTTAAAAAATATGTTCATAACAATGGAACTGAAAATATTTATATTTCATATCCCCTTCCCCCTATAAATATTAATGTGTTAAAATCTGAGCCGCAACCAGTCAGCGAACCCAGAGGGTGGCTGTATTTTTTTTTCTTTGGTGGGGCTAATTCTGAATACACTTTCACCATGTTTGTTAATAAAACATTATGCCATAAATACATCTTAAGTTATAGGGATTTTTGATGTGCTGATGGATTTTAACAATTTTAAAGTGTCTTTGCAATCAAAAGTTTTTAAGCTTTATTATTAAAACTAGATGGAACCCGTCAAAACTTGACGCAAAAAAATACTATAACAATATCAGTAAAATAAGCTTCTTTATTATTTATGAAGGGGTGCGTATAAAACAGTCTTTCAAGTATTTTATTTAAATTTTTTCCCCAGTCAAATACAGTACTATTTCCGATGCAAGCTCCAAACAAACAATCCGTAAATAACTGTGTAATGCAAATCAGTTTGACATTACCACCACATTCCCCACGGCAAGAAAAAAAATTCATGGACCTATGAAGTATATACAAATAGTATATTCCTACGTTCATATCATATTCAGTAAATAACAGAATATAGTAAATAAAACACACATCCCCTCCCCTGTACAACCGAATGAGCTCCTATGCGCATGTGCATTGCATCTGCCCAAAAGCACCGTCGAAATTCGACGTTAAAAAAGTTTTAAAATGATTAAATTAAAAGTTTTAAAATGTCCTCTTTAATCAGTGTTCGTTTCAAATCCATCTCTTCTAAAACGCTGTCATTGTTTTAAGCTAATCAATTTTTATGCAAAGATTAAGAAGTTTTTTACAGTAATAAACCTATCTGCAGATGAGGGAGATTTTTAATGTTTTCAAGTGTAATTTATTTGTATGGTTTCTTCGGTTCCTTGACATAATCAGGATGATTATCCCTTTTCCATCACAGTCGGGATATTTTTCCTCTTATACAGTTGGCAAATGTAAAAAAAATAAAAAAATGCAATTCCTAGCATATCCTCATATCTTATGGAACATATTCATCAACGAATTCAACATATCAATTCTATGTTCAACATAAACTAAAAATAGTCTTTTTTTTTTTTTTTTTTTCCCTGACACATTTTTGTTTAGCGCCAAAATGTTCTATCTTATGGATAATCTGATCTTATGATTTATCCCCTTTTTTTTAATTATTATTATTCACTTTTTATGATGGTTAGGGAAATCTATTTTCAATTGTGGCAACTTTCCCAGGGGCTATTTTACATTATTGAAGTAAACTGGTGGTCATTGATAAGATAGAATTGAAAAACTTTTCATGCTTGAAAATTATTTAAAAAGTCGTTAAATTAATCGGCAGTTTTCAAATAAATTTCAATCGAAAGCTAATTTTTTTTCTAATTGATGATGTAAGAATTGAAATTGTAAAATGTAAAATGTAGTAAAAAATAGAAATTTGTAGTATTTCGAAGTGATGTAAGCGCGATGAAAGCTAAAGCGATAGCACCTTTGTTGTCACAACTGTTGTACATTTCTAAAAATTGCCACTGTATTTTGGCTGGCGTCCAAAAGTGGAAAAACATTTTTTGACATCGAAAGAGAAATTCACAGTGAAAGAAATAGGACTTTGCGCTAATAAGGAACTGTTAAATGAACTTATAATAAATCTACCAAAATAATTCCTATGAAATATTAGTCTTACATTGTTTATTCTAGCTAAAAATACAATAATTATTTCAATATTTTTTTCTACCATAACACTATTTTTAATAACTTTAAATTTCCTGAAATCCTTTACTTTTGTGATTTTTTTTTATTAAAAAAGGAAATCTTCTATTCTATAATTTAAAAAAAGAGCAATTGGTAACATGTAATAAAGGTATGCAATCAAGATGAAGAAATCAATGACGGCTCCAATTCTAATCTTTATAATTATGAATGCAAAAATCTGTAAAATTATGTCATGTTAACACAATCATATACATTTTTCTCTTTAGTTTTATCAATGTTAAAATGCACTTCAAGCTAAGTATAACGTCATTTGCACCGGCGCAAACTTTTCACACGTACTTCATATACCTTTCATTAATGCTTAAACGCCATGCACACAAATATAAATATATTTTGTATTTAATTGAAATGAAAAAATGGCATCAACAAAGTTATAATGCATAATGATAAAATAAACCCAATGGACAATATTCCCGTGACGTCACAATAAATATGAATTTTTATTCGCTTATAAAACACTAAAACACGCGGATAAGTATTTTTACCGAAATTTAACTTGCAAATTAACAAATTCGGCCTTAAAACCGCGTGCTTTTAATATTTATTATTTCTCTTTTATTCAACCACAGAGTTTAGAAAATAAACTCTGTGTTTCGGAACAGTAGGCGTTATCCGATTATGACGTCATTAGCAGACGTAAAAGTTTAATTGAAAATTACGGTTAATTAATTAAATTTTCGAACAAACAAATGCATGATAACAAATCTGTGTTCAAATAGCTTTCATTTAAAAAAAGAATGATGTAATTTGATTCAGTAGTTTGTTCTCACGGATTGTCGAAAGAAATCGCTTAGCGTTTTAAATATGTAGATGTTATGACGATTAATGGGGACACAAGTGTATGCTAAGGGAGGCTTAGCACATCCTGCCCTCATATGATGAAATCTCTGGTTAAAATAGTAACCTCAATTTCAAATTAACAAAATCTCAGCCAAAATCCATTTCAAAATTTCTATCTTTCTCAGCAACCAATTGAACAAACCATAGTCTAACCATTTGTTAAGCAAAGAAAATTTCTCTAATAAATTTTATTAATCAAGCCATATAACAGTTATTCATTAACCATAGAAACCCACTAATAATAAATTAAAACTAGGAGAAATTATAACAGATCCGATAAATTTCCATCGTCCCTAAATATTGAAAGGACACAGTGGAATCATTCTCACTATATCCAATACCCACATTTAAAAATACTTTCAAGAGAGGTCCGATTGGCAAAACCAATAGATCGCTTGATTCCCAACTCTCAGGTCGTCAGTTCGAATTTACCTTAAAGAGAAAATTTATTCTTCCGCATCAAGATGCGAATAGAATAGAAACCTGCTTCCGTATATCTTCATAGATGACAGCCCCTGCGCTTTTTAGTGCCCAATTCAATTAGTGCACTTTTTGTGCATAATACAGTTGTTGCAGTTTTTGTGCACAATTCAGTTTGCACTTTTTGTGTATTATCAGGTGTGGGCTAAATACCTTTATTTTTGGTGCACTTTGTTTTAACTTTTTTTGCAAGCATTTTCTAGATGGAAATCGTTACAACTTAAACTGTACATTAAATATAGACTATAGTGAATTTTTCATGGCAAGAACAAATTTAGCCTGTAAGTGTGCTATTTACTTGATCAAAAATAAAATTTTGAAAGATTTTCTGACGCATTCAAAATCCTTGGTATTGTCTCACCGGAAGGAATAAAATTCTTTATTCATTTATTCATTGCAATTACGCGTCGTTCATTAAAATCGCAGATACGCCTTTTCTGGATTATTGAGAAAATGAAATTCCTCAGATTACTCCATTATTTTCTGCGTATTGCATTTTCTATGATGAAATTTCAATATTTTAGCATGGAAACAATTTAGATAACGAATATGATGAATTATATAGGTTCAAAAATAAATGGACTGCTTTGTAAAGAATTCTTTCTGTCTCATATATTATTAAAAAAAAACATAATCTAAATCAAAATATTTTATTGTTTACAGTGACGCTTATGTATAGTGCTTTGAAAATGCAGTTATATATACACACCACAAACTATTATTAAACTATAGTATTTAATTGATTGATGAAAGGATTTGATTTGATATTAGGGGAGATGAGGGATGAATGGGACAAGGGATGAATGGGACGTTCTCAACATTTCAGGCAATAATTTTTTTTTTAGTTGCTTCCTATCCTCATAGATTTCACTACCATAGTGTGCTTCAGAACCAAAAGCAAGAGCACATGGCTGTTTTCAGTTTTCTTCAAATTTGCATTTCCTGAAAACTCTGCTTAAAAGTAATTTTTTTTTACATTTGAACTTACTTAAAAATCTTATGCAATATAAACAATTAAGATATGTTGTAGTTTTTTATTTCAAGGCTCAATATTGGTAATTAAAATGAATGCATATTAACCATTGTCACAAAATAATTTTTTAGACAAAAGGGCTGACAATTGAATAGATGCATCATGGGGGTGATTGAGACACTTCAAATGGTATGAATGGAACTGTCTCATCCATCCCTAGAAAATGCTGAAAAATATATTTATTATCTAAATAATATTATATAGGTTGATAAATTA
Organism: Maratus michaelseni; assembly: GCA_963931845.1. Classification (NCBI taxonomy): domain Eukaryota; kingdom Metazoa; phylum Arthropoda; class Arachnida; order Araneae; family Salticidae; genus Maratus; species Maratus michaelseni. Next base: position 280,989,657 of record OZ007594.1, on the reverse strand, counting down.
TTAATTTATGGTAATTATGGTATTTCTTTTAAGATTTCATCCTCATTGTAGCCATTGTCTTCAGCCATTGAATGCTTCCGTTTATGGGCCTTTTAAGGCAAAGCTGAGATGAGTCCAAGATGATTCACTAACAAATAATCCTGGAGATCATATTACAATTTATAATCCCTTGGCTGTTGCCAAAGAGGCATTTTTGTCAGCTTTTAGTCCTTAACATTGAATACGAGGAGGAAAATGTTTGTGTCCCATTCATCCTGCTGTGGGGATGATTGGGACATAGAAGAACTTCTTTTTAAATTTCATTTATATTTCTGTATAATAATAATCTTGAATAAATATTGTGCATAAGATGTTGTTAAACACTTAATGTATGACATGTGATATATAATATTGATAATAACTAAAATTAAATATTTAAAATGACGTTTTTTGTGAAAATGTCCCATTCATCCCCCATCTCCCCTACTCTTAATTTTTTTTTTATAAAATGCGGTACTCATTACTATGTATTATATAATGGACAATTTTCTAAATTAATTATCAGGCTGTAAAAGACCATTCATTATAAAGGTATATAATATAATTTTCTGGATGAAGAACAAGTTTAGCTTTATTTACAAGCTTTATTACAAATTTAGCACTACTTGTGAAATATTTCAATGAATTTAACAACTACCGACATTGAAGCGAAAAATAAAATTTGTTATACTGAAACCCATAATAAATATATAAATACCGGTAACTTTTGGAAAACACAATAAGAATAATAATTTACATTTCCCATTTGTTGTCTCCAGACATTATACATAATACATGTCTCAATACTTTGAAATTTCATCTTTTTGCCTTGGATATGTTCCAGACTTTACTTTCACGGTGATCCATAATTATTCTGTCTGGTTCGAAATAAAGAATTTTTATCAATAAACCTAAAATAATTTATAGCTAAAACATGCATAACAGTAAATTTTGAAATAATTTTCCATTACAAATTTGCCGTTGTATTTGATTTTCTAATAGTAGAGATAAACTAGGTATTTTAATTCAATAATTTATGTTTGATAAGCACTGATCATGATCAATCATTCATAGATTTTTTATCAAAACATAATAATTACCGCAGAATAACTCTAAAAGACGACTATAAAGATTATGATAATTTCTTTCGAAGTAATATATCACTTTACATGTCGCTTGTAAAATATTTCATTCAACTTAACTTACTACTCCTTTTCAGACATTTCTTACATTGTAGCTCATATTAATTATATAAAGAACGATAACTTTCTGAAAACAAAATTGAATGACAGCATTAATTTATGTTTCTCATTTATCTGCTTTGCACATAACATATATCTCAAGACTTGTTTTGAAATGTTCGGAGAGCTATCGCAAAAAAAAGCAGAGTATTCTCGCAGACTGATTTCATCTTCTTGACATTGATCAGTACCAGACTTGACTTACATTGTGCTTGAAAATTAACGTGTCTGGGTCGAAATAAAGATTTTGTCAGAGTGAGATAGTAGAAACTTTTAACTAGCTTTTACTTATAATGATTAGGATGAAAATGATTTTCTAAATCTAAGAAAACTATATCCATTAAACTTTTCTTTTCACATTTAAGAAGAAAAGAAATGAATAGCAAACAGTATAATTTATCAATTACTTTTATTGTAGTATCCTGGATATACTTTTTTTATTCTAATTATCGAGTTATTATGCTTCTTCAGTGCAACTAAAATAGTTTTTTTGGTAACTGAATTTTACTTAGGAAAATAATAGATACCTTCATATTGGAATATATACTATACAGATTAAATTATCTACAATAAAAATGAAATAAAATTAGAATGTATAATCAAAATTGTACGCTCTGAATTTTGTTTTTACTTTATTTAAATATTTAACAGACACATCACAATTCTCACAAAATTAAAAATATTTTATTCTATCTATTAAACTTTAATTTTACTTTTCCTCTTTTCAAATTCGACGTTTTCTTATTGGTTGCATAACGCAGTGCTGTTTTCCTATTCGTTTGTCATTTTGAAATTTTCAATCCTGTCGTATTTGTATAAATACCTGTTTCTGGTTTAATTCACTTTGGCGCATGTCTGTTTCTGTTTATTTTTCTACCATTATTTTTATTTTCAATTGAAAAGAACGTTCTAAAACACTTGCATGCTACGTTTTTCTATCTTTGATTTGTAAAATAAATTTTTAATTAAAAAATAAACTATATACAGCAATAAAGTTCTGTTTTTTTGTTGTTGTTGTTATTGTTTTTTTTTTATTTATTTGTTTAATTTTTTTTTCTGAATTGCAAAAACGTTTTCTAAAACAATAGTATCACCTATTAAAAAAAATCCCCATCTCTCATAACATTTTACAATTAAAGAAATTTAAAAATAAAAACAGCATAAAAACATTTTCATGTGTTCTGGGGCTCAATAATCACACTTTTTTACTTTTTTGGCTTGGAAAATGCCTTAAACTTTTTAGGATAAAACGATGCGAGGCACCCTTAAATACGATAATTAAAGTACATAGAGGCTATAATTAAAGTGACAGTAGATCTAACTGCGAGAATAGAGCCAAATTTTGTATTATAATTAAACAAGACAGGGGACGAAGAATTCCGCGAAAAAAAAAAGTTCCGTGGAAGTGTGGCGCTGTATAATTGAAAAAAAAAATAATTAACATTATTGAGATTGATTTTAATCATTAAATGTGCTAAATAAAATAAAATTTTATCTCAGTGTTCATTCTGCATTTTTAAACTCTCTTTTCTATTACACAACGCCACGTTTCCACCTAGCGGTGACTTTTGGAACTACGTTTTGCGGAATCCTTCGACCCCCGACATGTTTAATCATAATACAAAATTTGGCTCTATTCTCGTAATTAGATCACGCTACAGAGCACGTTGAGCACTGTCACTTAAATTATGGCCGCCCTATATATATATAAGGTTTTTCAAGTTTTACTGCCTGAGGTTGTTGCGCTTTCTGTGATAATTTAAATACATTTACCTGAGAATGTGGTTTTTTCTTAAGATTCGTCATATTTAAATTGATGTATATAAATTACTATGAAATAGAAAAATATAAGACTTAATACAATTATTTTCGGTTTTGTTCTAATTCGACTGTATATAGGATTTTTAGTTTAAAATAATAAATAAAAAATAAATAAAAACATTTAAAAATATGATTTTTGTAGTAAAATTACAGGTTGTTCGGGATAAGTTTGACAGATTGTAAATAGTATAAAATTATAGGTTGTCGTAAAAAATGTGACATAGTGTACATATGTTTACACTCTTTGGTTTCAGATATTCCCATGATGTCAAAGATAATGGAAAGGAAAGAGTGGAAGTCATCGGAATTTTGGAAAAGATTAACCTGAACCATAATAATTTACGTCGGTAACCCAATGCCGCAATCAAGCCAGCTACTCAATGATCCTTAAGGTTCCCATTCACTTACGCTAAAACAACCAATTGCTAATCATATATTCTAATACGAGCAAATCTTGTGGGTGGTTATATATATATATATATATATATATATATATATATATATATATATATATATATATATATACACTGCTCAAAACAATTGAAGGATATTTGAAGTTTTATATAAAATAAAGATATAAACGAAATTTTTTTTACCGAAAATAGAAGAAGAGAATCACAAATGCAAATTTTTCTGGTTTTCAAACTGTGGAGTATGCAAATTTTGAGGTCGACGTCAAAAACGTCGCTTCAGCGGCAGCGAATGAAATTTGACTTTCAACTGGATAAAAGAGAATGAAGACAAGGATGATCGGCATTCAGTGATTGCTTTGTTTCGATGAGTACGATGTCTCAGCGAAGTCATTTGACAGATTCAGAAGCTTGGAGAATTGTTGATAGGTTAGAAGGGGGCCAAACTCAAGCCGAAGTAGCGCAAGTCATTGGAGTGTCACAAAGTGTCATTTCCAGGATCTGGAACCGTTTTTTGGAGAGTGGATGTGCAGGCCGAAGACCAGGGCAAGGTCGTAGACGGGCAACAACGCCCAATGAAGATCGGTATTTAGCGTTAACAGCTCGGAGACACCGAAACATGAACGCTACTCTTCTCCAACAGCACCTTCGCTCGGCTGCAAGCACCACGATTTCAAATCAGACTGTCCAAAACCGGCTCCATGCTGTAGGTCTGTATGCTCGCCGACCGATGGTATGTGTTAGATTAACATCAAGGCATCGTCGCGACCGCAGGGAGTGGGCAACCGAGCATGTCAACTGGAGGAGAAATGAATGGAGCAATATTCTGTTTTCTGACGAGTCCCGTTTTTCTGTGCATCCGGATAATAGGCGTATTTTCATCTGGAGGGACCGTGGCAGTAGGAATAATCCTGCGTTCGTGCACGAAAGTGTCAGATTTGGCGGTGGAGGAGTGTTGGTGTATGGTGGCATCTCCATTGACGGGCGCACTGACCTCTACATCATTCGAGATGTTGATCTGACTGGTCGCCGATATAGGGATGATATCCTCAGACCTATTGTAGTCCCTTACGCTGCAGCAATCGGAGATAACTTCATTTTAATGGACGATAACTGCAGGCCACATCGTGCAAACCTGGTGGAGGATTTCCTTTTCGAGGAAGGAGTCGTTCGAATGGAATGGCCAGCGTGTTCTCCAGACATGAATCCAATCGAGCACGTTTGGGACGCTCTAGGAAGACGAGTTTCTGGCCGCCAACAACCTTCACAAACTCTCCAAGAACTGGAAAGAGCTCTTCTGGAAGAGTGGGGCAGAATACCCCAACTCGTCATTAATAGCCTCATTGAGTCCATGCCTCAAAGGTGTTCAACGTTGCTGGCCGCCCGTGGAAACCATACCCCCTACTGAAAATGATTTTCTTTGAAGAAAACACCTTTTCTTATTCTTTTTTTCTCATATGCACAAATTGTGTTTTTTTTTCCTTTTGTACACAAATGCGCAATAAAATGCATTTTTTTCTGCCAAACATGTGTAATTTATTCTCATATAACCTACTATGTCTGTCGACCATGTATCAATCAGCTAAAAAGTTTCCCAGATACAAAATCCACCTAAAACTGCAATATCCTTTAATTGTTTTGAGCAGTGTATATATATATATGCAAAAATTATCTTAAAAACGGCTCTAACGATTTTGACGAAATTTCGCATCCTACCGTTTTGGGGCACCAGAAAACCATTGGGCTAGGTCACATGCTCGAGAAAATTCGATTAGTGGGTCATTTTGGGTCATTTTGGGTCATCGTCTAGCTAATTGTATCTAAAAAACGGTTCAAACGATTTTGACGAAATTTTGTATCCGACCATTTTCGGGCATAAGAAGTCAATTGGGCTGGGTCACACGTTCGAGAACTTTCGATTGGTGGGTCATTTTTGGGTCAACGCGGGTCAAATTAATTTTATCTAAAAAACGGCTCTAACGATTTTGATTAAATTTTGTGTCCTACGAGTTTCAAGCACGATAAAAGCATTGGGCTAGGTCGCATGTCCGAGAAAATTCGATTAGTGGGTCATTTCTGGGTCATTGTGGGTCAAGATCTAAAAAGCGGCTCAATTTACACTAAATTTTGCATCCAATTGTTTTCGGGCACGAGAAGACTGTTGGGCTAGGTCACATGTTCGAGAAAATTCAATTAGTGGGTCATTTTGGGTCATTTTGGGTCATGGTCAAGCTAATTGTATCTAAAAAACGGTCCAAACGATTTTGACGAAATTTTGTAACCGACTTTTTTCGGGCACGAGAAGACTATTGGGCTGGGTCACATGTTCGAGAACGTTCGATTAGGGGGTCATTTTTGGGTCAAAGCGGATCAAATTAATTTTATCTAAAAAACGGCTCTAACGATTTTGATTAAATTTTGTATTTTACGAGTTTCGGGCACGCGAAAATTATTAGACTAGGTCACATGTTCTAGAAAATTCGATTAGTGGGTCATTGTGGGTCATGGGTCATGATATTTGAACTCAAATACTATGCTCTAAAGTCCTTGTCTGAGATGTCCCTCTTAGGCAATCAAATCAAATCAAATGAAACTGTCTTTGCAATTGTTGAAATCGATTTGTCACTCATCCATTTTCACATTACAGCATTTTTTTGACTGGATATTTAATGTATTTATCTTTCACCAGTATCTGTCAAATTTTTCACGAACACCTTGTACTTATAAAAAAATGACTATTTTGTAAAGACTATTATTATTATTTTTTAAATAAATTGTTTGGTAAATTCCGAAAACCTAAACCGATTTTGAATACGAAGCCGATTTATTCTTTTCTGTACTCAAAAATGAATAAAAGCATGCAAAAGCATTATTCTTTTAGAAGATATATACATTTTTAAATATGAATAAAGTTAATAGTTTTTTTATTTAGAAATTATCTTTTTACTTTTTAAAATAATTTACATTTGAAAAGAAATATAATACATATTTTAAAGAAATATAATACATATACAAATACACATTTTAAAAACAAACTAGTAACAAATATTTATAAATAAAAGACAATTTTCTGTACCGGACAGCTTTAAATAATCAAATATTTCACACATGAATCGATATTTATACCTATTTTCGTCAAACAGAAAAGAAAATATGATTGACCTGCGCTCTTTAAAAAATTAAATATGTACAAAAATCTCCCAGGATTGGAGAAACATCCAAGATTTTTTATTATGTATCGCGATTATCATCAAAGTCTACACAATATTCTAGTGTTTTGCACTTAAAATCCCATTATTACTTATTGCGACATTGAAACTATTTGAATACTAAGTACATATTTATGATATATTTGCTAATGTGATATTGTGAGTACAAGTTGTCTGATGAATTACTTTTGAATTCAGAGTAGTGTATGGAATCTATTTTATTTCCATTCATTTCCTTTCAGAAGGGCCCAGACAGCTTCGTATGCCATGCATGGTTTAATTTATCTCCTTGTGAAATAGAAGCTTTTGTTAAAGAGGAAATAGAACACATTTAATCGAGGTTTCCTTTTGATTATGGAAATGAAATCAAAATAAATGCGGGAGTAAAATTTGCGGTTGAGTTGTGGGTTTCATTAGTCTTGTAATATGATTTAAATATTTTAGTAGTCTTAAAGCAGTTTTCTGCTCTAACAATTTGAGTTTTAAAATTTTCATTTCGAAACTATTCATTTAAAAATGGTACAAAAAATATCCACATATATATTTCTTGAGAAACACACTATAAAAAATGAGTTCATGAGTTAGTTTCACTATAGTGAAAAAAAAGTTATGTTAGGATTCAAAACTTTATTTCCCTACGCCCGAGTTTACTGTTCCTAACGGAAAATCTGTCTTTGTACATTCTGTGTTTTCCAGAATGCGTTAAGGTGTATTAAACTCATCAGCCCACAATATCTGAGTATTGTAATGAACACAATATTTATTATATAACAATTAAACAAAAGATGAGTCAATTAATGTATATATTAGTCATTCTATATAATGATTCGTAATACATCCATAACATACATTTTACGTCTCTGTTAATTTTAATTAAGAAAAAATATTATGTCTAAAAAAAAGTTTTTTAAGTATTCCATGAAGAACTTGCATCCTCCTTTATAGGAAGCTAATTATAAAGCATTAACATCTGGTATTAAAATTAAGAAAATACATTAATTACCTTTTAATTATTTCGCAAATGAGAATTAAGAAAATGCAAATATTCTTAAATAAAAAACGTAATTCCACAATATTAACCCAAAACCTGGGAATTTCTGTAATTTAAATGTATGGAAGCTCTTTAAATTAGATTTAGAAAGACGGAATTGAAAATAGAACTCGTTAACACAAGCTATGAATGAAAACCAATTTTTTTTTCTTTTACTAAATTTTCTATAAGATGCAATGGGTGCTGTAGTGAATGTTTTGGAAATTTTTTTCTTAATCCGAAGAATATAAGTTCGAAATAAAATCCTATTTAATTATATTCAAATTATTTACGCAATTGTACAGGTATTCGTAAAGTAATTGAATGATTTCAGAGAAAGAAAATCAATATCATTTGGTCCTTTATTATAAGAAATGCGCATTTTGTTGGTAATTCAATCAGCGGAATTTAAAAAATAACGTAATGTTATTTACAAAGATTTTATAGCTAAAGTTTTCTTACAATTGAGAACCAGTTAGATATTATTTTTTATTAAATTTTATTTAAAGTCATTTTAAACACAATAAATACAATGTTATACATAATACTTATTAATTTTCAATATAAGAATTGAATGAAATTGATAATTTTTTTCTAATTATGTTTTGCTTAAATCTTCCCGTTTGATACAATGCAGAAACTTGCAATAAACAGATGTATGAAAAGTATTAAGTACACAAAGTGTGATGAGCTTGAATAAAAACAAATCACGCTGAAAAAGTCTGAATGAGAAAATATTAAACAATCATAATTCTGAAATACATTGAGAAGAAATATTATATGTTTAATTCTTCGGATTATCTAAGAATGAAGAACTGATGTCTCTATACCTAAAAACTATTTTTTATTTAACCATAATCATTTGTTATTGATACTAACTTACCGTAACAGCATCGTAACTCAAATTCAACTCTTACTGTCTACATTGGCGTCACGTGACGCAGTCACTGTTCCGCCAATGTGACAATTATATGTACGTTTTGTGATGATTTGAAAGTGCAGTTGTGTAGTTTCCTTGTGACGAGTGATTTAAAATTCTGTCATGGTGCCTTCAAAGAGAAATCAGAAAGTGACGTCACCTGAGTGTTATAACGTGAAGAATCAAAAACATATTTTTACACCGTAGTGACTGGGACACTTGTGACCATTTGTGGCATCACCGTGACGTCACATCGACTAGTCGAGCTATTAGGGTAGTACAAAATGGATTGCAAAATGGACTGAACTTTCAAAATACAATTTTAGAGACTTTTTTGTTTTTACAGCAAAAAAGTCACTAAAATTTAACCCTTTAAGGTTGCATAAAATACGTATTTTACGTATGTTTGAAATGGCTTTTCAACTGTGACATTTTTTTAAAATAAAATCAAATTCATTTATTCTTAAACAAAACTTCAAACATATGAACAAGACAGCCACAATCACTGTGTAGCTTTTTAGAAAAATTAAAGCTACAAATAAACCTTACTGAATGGAATACTGTACATAGAATATTAATAGAGACCAGAAATATTTATATATAATTCATATTGCACATTGTTTTTAGTTGCTACTAGTAAGTTTATAATTTAAAATGTAGAAATCCAAGTGGAAAAAATATTTGAATATTTATCGGTCAGCTGTCATTTTAATCTTATCAATCGACAAAAAGATAGCTAGGTATATAGACATTATTAACAAATTTTTTAAGTAATAAAATAATAGGAGAGATGGGGGATGAATGGGACATTTTCAAAAAAAAATTTTATTTTAAATATTTTATTTAAGTTATTATCAATTTTATATATCATATTTCATACATTAAGTGTTTGACTACATCTTATGCACAATACTTATTCCAGATTATTATTATACAGAAATATATTATAAAATTAAAAAACAATTCCTCTATGTCCCAATCATCCACACACCAGGGATGTATGGGACACAAATATTCTCCTCCCTTTATTCAATGTTAAGGACTAAAAGCTATAAAAAAATGCCTTCTGGGCAAAAGCTGAGAAATTGTAAATTGTAATATGATCTGCAGAATTATTTGTGAGCCAATCATATTGGACTCATCTCAGCTTTGCCTTAAAAGGCCCATAAACGGAAACATTCAATGGCTGAAGACAATAACTGCAATGAGGAGGAAATGTTAAAATAATAATTACCATCAATTATTAATTTATCAACCTATATAATATTATTCAGTTAATAAATATATTTTTCAGCATCCTCTAGGGATAGATGAGATAGTTCCATTCATCCCTCTTGAAATGTCCCAATCATCCCCATGATGCATATATTCAATTGTTAACCATTTCGTCTCAAAATTATTTTGTCACAAAGGTTAATATGCATTCATTTTAATTACCAATATTGATCTTTGAAATAACTACAACATATCTTAATTGTTTGTATTGCATAAGATATTTAAGTAACTTCAAATGTAAAAAAAAATTACTTTTAAGCAGAGTTTTCAGGAAAAGCAAATTCGAAGAAAACTGAAAACAGCCATGTGGTCTTGCTTTTGGTTCTGAAGCACACTATGGTAGTGAAATCTATGAGGATAGGAAGCAACTAAAAAAAAAAGTTTATTGCCTGAAATATTGAGAACGTCCCATCCATCCCTTGTCCCATTCATCCCCCATCTCCCCTACACTATTTAAATTTTTCTCAGTTTAATTTTAAAAAGAATATGATTTTTTTTTCATAGTTGTATGGAGTGAATTTAATATAAGATATTGGTATTCGTGAAAATGAATAATAGTAATCATGGAATTATTTTCCAGTAAATTAACGAAATTTATTCAAAACAAATAATCCTTAATGCTGAAATGTTCTCATAGTTTAACGATATTACAATAATTTAAATGAATAATTGCATTAAGTGTGTTGAAATCTAATGTCTCTTGATATACAGTGGAATTCCAGTTTTCCATATTAATATGTTCTGGACGCAATCCGGATATGCAGAAATCCCTATAATTGGTGCGATCATAAAAAAGGGTTATCTTATAAAATAATAATTTTTTCGAAAATTACTTTTGGTTAATAACATGTTATGTCTAAAATATGTAGAAAATGAGATCACTTTTACTACTAACAAAACAAAACAGTATTTGTATTCACTCTGAGGTGTTAGATGAATATGTCTAACAAAGTGAATTGTTTTGCCCAATGGATAAGTGAATATATATTTGAATTTTTTCGACGCTTTTTTTAACTTACTCAAACAACATCTATTTAATAATTTTCAACAATATTTACTTTTCACTTTCAAATTCAGGTACGATTTATAAAATAGAAATGAATTCTTTGCATTATCATAGAATATGATTGTAGAGAAATACAATATCTGCGAAATTGGTGAAATATCGACTTAAAATTATCCAAATATATACTTAGAAAATTCAAATTAAACATAAATTTTAAAGATCGTTTAGGGAGGACTTTGGAAGGAATCATCGCATTTCCTCGCGTAATTGATATCCTTGCGTATTTCAAGCGTTGTTAAAATATTATATTGTTCCAGCTCAAAAAATATATACTATATTTTGGAACTGTTATACATTTTTTTTTTCATTTTAATTATTCACTTATTCAAATGTTATCTTCATAAGGATGGAATGTCATTTCCTATTTTATTCTAAGATACCCTTCGAAAAAAATTAGTACTAATAAAAAAAAAAAAAAAAAAAAAAAAAAAAAAAAATATATATATATATATATATATATATATATATATATATATATATATATATACGCGTATTTTTCGTACATTTACTTTTAGAACCGAAGAAATGATTAAAAAAAGTGCGTAGAATGATTAGTTTTCTGATAATTACTATAATCTTGTAGTTATTTATAATATTATACTAATTTCTATGGTATAAAATTACCGACTGGTGGTTTGTAGATACATTATCTGATGGATGTGGACACGTCATTAGAAATTTTTAGTTAAAATCACATATTTGAATTTAGCTAATTTCCTACATTATTTTTCAACTTTATAATGTTTCGAAAATAACTTCAGTTAGTTCTTCTATTTCCATATTGTTAGTTTTTGGTTATATTGTCTGCTTTTAGTAATGTTTACTCATATTTTCTGTTACCTAATACCCTCGTGCATGAAATATTTCCTGTTTTATATCACAATTTTTTGAAATTATTTGATATGTTTCTGCTTGTAGTATATTTTTAGATTCTAATAACATTTTTCTTTACAGGTATGTATCAATATCATCATTTATTGCTTGCACGACAGTGTCTTATAGTGTTTACTTAATGGATATGTTGAAATATGCAAGGTATTTCAAATTGTATATTAAAAAAATATATATGAATATGCATTATAAATGATGATGTAAGAAAATTATTTAGGTTAGGATTGTAAAAGATATTTTCGTTTGCAATTTTACTTTTAGTTTTATCTAATAGAAAATAAAGTTTTAAGTTATTTCTGAATCAGATTATATTCAAATAATAATTATATAGAAGACATACTTGAAGTTTAAACGTTATTAATTTGTGTATTTTTGAAAATTAATAAATATAAGAAAGGGGACAGTTAAAAAGACAGATTTAAAAAAAATAAGGAAAAAGAAAATATACAATAAGTTATAAAACTTATTATAGTCTTTTCGATATATGTAAGAAAACTTGGTACTTTCGTGTTATAGTAGCCAACAAGAATGAATCGCCAAGCGACGAAGATTTATCGCCAAATTATAAAGCATGTATGACGTTATCATAATGTATCACGCATATAACATTTCGTGACGTATATGGCAAAGCTATAAGTCATATATGACACATATATGATGTATATATATGACATGTCTATAAGACGTATATGATGTATATATGACATATAAGATGTAACTAATATGCATATAATGACGTATATGGAACATATATACATATATGAGTGTTTGGAGTATACATGATCCATATATTAGCTTTACGGTGATCTTGGCGAAATCATAGCTGCAACCTTGGCATAATCGTTATTGTGGGAACCACCGCTATAACACGAAAGTACCAAAATGTTCTTCTTTGGATGTAGTTTGAGAAGAAATCCTCGAAATGTGTTTTTGTAATGGAGTTTAATTGGGGAAAAATATTTCAGAAAATTATTTTACTTGTTCTTTTTTTCAGTTAGTTATCATTTGTTTCTATATTACTAAACAGACTTTTAGATATATAGAGTGATTTCTGTTTTGGTTCAAATAACTGGAGAATTAAGCTAGGAACAGCCATGAATATGGTTTGTAGACATAGTAAAATGGCTACGCACTACACGATAATGTGCACCTCAGCACTCCCCTAACGCTAAGTTCTGAAGTTAGAATTCGTATCTCAAAAACTGGACCAAAAATTCAACGGCAAAGATACAGAACAGCATTAATTTGGGTATAAAAAACTTATTGTGCTCGCCTATAGGATAAACAGTTACCTGTACACTCCAATAACTAAAACCGGTGCAAGACATTCTATTTACGCAAAATGTGAATTTTCTCCGAAAGAAAAACGATATATATGTATATATTTTTTTATATCGTATGCAAACGAAACTTTATGAATTCAGAAAAGACCATATACGAATTTGACGTAAAAAACTGTCATGTAATACTGCCAGAAAGGGAAAAATAATCTTCCATTATTTCTCTACTATTCTGTGCGCTATTTATAAAATAAAATTTTATTTTCAGAGTTGGCATTTTTATCTGCATGCACGAATTTGTTTATCATTAAAAAAGGAATTTTCATTTTAATTTCAGTAAAAGTACATGTTGCATAGGTAACAATTTATTGCAACCGCCTGTACAATATGTATTTATATAGTAAATCGGTAATACATAGGCTCCTTTTCTCATTTTATCATACACCGCTTTATGAAATCATGAAATCTAATAAATATGCTAAATAAAATAATTATCATAATTTTTCACCATTTTGTTCAAAATCATTTGATATTCTATAAATATCATTACACTGCTTTAAATGCATTTAAATGTCATTTAACCAGAACGCTAAATGAGATCAGAAGAGATTCCTCGAAGGCAAATACTATGTGACTCATGGTGTGATTCATACAGTGTGATTCATAAATATCGGAACAATAGGCTATGTCCTTAAATATTGCCCCTAGGCACATACTTCCAATTGCAAAGTTTCATAAAAAAGGTGCAAATTTTGATGAGATAAGTTGCAGATCCATGAGGGGTCTATTTGAGAAAATACAAAAAATAAATTTTTATACGGCCCCCGTAGGATAAAATGTCCAATTAGGAAAATTTTCCTTATCCATTCCTGAATTAAACAAAAAAAAATTCCATCTTGATATTTGCAAAACTCAGAGAGATGTGTCCGTTTTAATAAATCGTGAGGTTTCAAGGGATCAGACACAAATTGAAATGCATGTAATTCAAGAAGCAATGTTGCTGTAAGGTGCACGGGAAACATTTATTATTTTTTTTTTATTTCTTTATACAGTTAGAATTTTGATTTTTTTTTATTTAACCATATAATTTAACAGAATCACACCATAAGACTTCTTACAAAATTTTAAAAATAATTTTTTTTTTCAAAAAATTCAGAGTAATTTAAAATTGTTATAACTCGAAATATTATTTATCGAACTTAATTTTTTTCTTTTAATTAAACAGAAATATATAAGTTTTGATTTTGATTCAGCATTTTAAAAAAATATTAATTTAAAAAAATTAAATAGCAATTTAAAAAAATATTTTTAAAAGATGCAATTTATTTTAAACAAATCATATTTTCAAAAGTGAATATATATATATTTTTCAAATTTGTCGAATTAAAATTTAAGTAAAATATTTGAAAAAGATATAATCCAAGTTTGAATCATTTATCTTTAACGGTTATTCACTTATATCAATTTAAAGATGTGAAATGCTGAAAAAAACCCTATGATGCAGAAAAATGTATTTAAAGTTTTAAACAAAGATTTGCTCCAAATAGAACGTTTAAATGTTTTTTAAAAGGTTCCAGGTGAGTACGTAACTTCTTCCGGTAACTTCAATTTCTGATTTAGTTTAATTTTTGCCATTCTCACCTTTTTTCTTTACTGTTTAACTTGCTTACTGTTATACTTGTATAATAAGTTATTTCAGAGATATTCTGTTTTATAATACTATAAGTCACATATTGTCCAGCACAGTTGTCTTCTTTCTTTTTCTTCTCATGAAAAATCTATGAAATTTCGATGGTTTGGCTCTCGGGTACAGATATTAAATTTGCTTAACGCATAACCTAGTCTCTCATGCAAATCTGGTATACAGCCAAAGTTTATTAGAGATATAAATTTCTTTTATGCACTTTATGTTTCAGGTCATAGATGGGTGTATTGATATGATACTATAGAAAACCATTTTCATGGGCGATGCACTTTATTTTATTTAATTCATTATCTAGACAGGTGTCTGTGCATATTTTAGATTTCTGCACAGGCCGAAATTTCTACAAAACATTCCTATTTTTCTTAATATACAATTAAGATTACTTTAAAGAATATACTACATAAATATTTATAAGAAAAACTTTCAGTGTCTTTTAGATTACTATGTGTTCGCATGACAAAAATAGAGCTGCCAAACCTCCCACCCATTCTCCGTAACATGTAGATTAATTTGAACCTATTAACCACTTTAAAACCAGAAAAAATATTTTGTGAATCTTTTACTTATTTAATTTAAAGATTTTAAGTCAGATTTATTCAATTAAATTTCTTAAAATAGTTTCTGGTTCGAACATATTAAACCTGGGTTAAATAAACACACTTATTACGGAAGATTAGTGGGAGTTTGGTATCTATTAAAAAAATACGCAATAGCAACGTTAATGATTATTAATACTCTTAGACTATTGCATCCGAATAAAGATTTATTTTTAAAAAAACAATGTCGTTTGGAATAACTGAAAAATAGGTTTAAAAACATAATAAAGTTCGAAGCTGCATAACAAAAAGTAGATTTTTGACAATATTTCTGTGTAATTTATTAAAATATATTTCGAATGATTCCATTAACAGAAGTTTCATTATCGCTATTACTATTTTTACAAAACTTATTGCCTTCCCGACACGTCCTAAGAACAATAAAGACACGGGCCGTGCCGCTTAAGGGCCTGGCGCTAAGCTCGGGCTCATACAAACCTGTAGCCTATAGTCTATTTCTCAAGCAAATTTAACGCAAAAAACTATACGCTGTTCTTTTATAACTAAAAGTTAAGGCATAGTTTTCGATCGACTTTTAATATTGTGTAAATTTATGGTCGTTTCCTAACAAGCATTTCAAATAAATTGATATCGTGTTCCTCAGAGGTATGCTTAAGTGGTGTAAGTCACGAGTTTTGGATTTTATTATCTCTGTGAATTTTGCAGATATCAAGATGGATTTTTTTTGTTAAATTCAGGAATGGATAAGGAAATATTTCCTAATTGAGAATTTTATACTAAGGGGATCGTATAAAAAGTAATTTCTTATATTTTCTCAAATAGACCCCCCCCCCCCCATGGAGTTGCAACTTATCTCATCAAATTTTGCATCTTTTTTATGAAACTTTGCAATTGAAAGTTTGTGCCTAGAGGCAATATTTAAGTAGGTGGCCTATTGTTTCGATATTTATGAATATATATTATATATATTTTTGTATTTGTAAATAAATACTATATAAGTTAAAATTGTGCACTATACGAGTATATGTGATTATAAAACTGATTTTCACTATAAAATTTCCTTAATTTTATTTATGACATTTAGATGCTGAAGATTGATGATTATAAGAATTATAATTAAGATAATATTTTAGGTTTACGCAAAATCAGTGTTATGCGATACTTTTAGAAATATTATTTGTACGGCGCTAAAGATAGAATAGTTGAAGGGAAAAGATAACTTCATGATATAAAATAGAAGTAGTTTTCACAGTTATCTCAAAGCACTCTTTGGTATTTAATATTTTACCCTAATCTGAAACATGTTTTAGACTGTACAAAAAGTCACACAAGAACGAATAAGGCCGTTTAATTATATTTTCCATTCTTATGACTTGCTCATTATAAGAGTTATTTTTACTGTTAGCAGAGAATATGGAAATAAACGTTGATATTCTAATTTTCTTGCAAAACAGCCAATGTAAAAATGCATAATGGAATAGCGATATTCTTATTTAATTCCCCAATTAAAAAAAAAAAAAAAAAAATATAAATACTACATTAGTACCTTATGTGTTAATACAAAAGAAAAATTATGTTAGAGCAAAAATAAAATAAAATGTAAACATAAACTTCAAATAGTTTCTTACATAATACTCGTAAATTATATTTCATTTATTCTATAAATTATTCTGAATGATTTCGTTCATTTTTAATTGCTGAAAAATGTTACATGCACAGACAATATCTCAGAAATTTTGGATGTCAAAAACAACTTGATTCTAAATTTTTCATGTCAATGATAAACAAGTTTCCAAAACAAAAACATGGAAAGTTATATTCACGATTTGTTTAGAAATAGAACGCCTTCTTTTTATATCATTGCTTCTTTTTTGAGCATGAATATTATAAAATATAAGGATATTTTCATTTAATTTGTTTATTTTGAAACAAAACTCCCCACCTGATATAGCAAAACAATTAAAACTATAAGCGATTTTAATTCTTCACGCACCAACAGTACTATTAAAAGTTATTCCTTAACAATTTTCTTTATTTCTATTTCATGAAATACCGGAAGTTATTAAACCCTAACTTTATTCTCTTGTTTCTTCCGCTAGGTATTGCTAGGGCTGGGCACCTTCGTGGGGCTTTTGTATACAGTATGCCCACTAAAGTCCCTTGCCACCCTCTTAACTTCGGAATGGCTGCTGCTATATTCATAAAAGTCGTGTCTAGGTATAGTAAAGTAGCCATGCGCTACTTAATGAAACCACCTACGGCGCCACCTGGTGGAAAACTGTGAAGTTAGCATTCCTATCTTGAAAACGGAAAGAGATAGGGGGGAAAAGTGATTTAGAAAGTAGTAGAGCATCATTGATTTAATACGAAAAGACACCTTGTGGACATTAATGCGAAAATTAGAGTGGTTAAAACGCGCATTTCATTTTTCGTGATTTCCTACACTGTGACGTCACGAAACTTGAACGGAAGGAGAAATTATAATCTTTCGGACAAAACACGACATTGCAATGTTGCACAGCAGTATCGCTTGTGATTCCCAATCAAAGCGACGCATTACGGACGCTTGTGCCAACATGTAACCCTCTATGCTCCAACGTGTGCAACATGAAATTCAAACAAGGATCCAAATGTGCATTGCAGCTGACGGTGAGAGGGTTGAACATCTCAAATAAAAGTATATTGTTTCAACTAGTTGTTTCTTTTTCTTTCTAAGATCGTTTTGTCACGTCATAGTGTAGGAAATCACGAAAAAACAAATGCGTGTTTTAACCGTTCTATTCTTCACATTAATATCCACAACATGTCTTTTCGTACTAAATCGATGCGGCTCTACAACTTTGTAAATCACTTTTTTCCCTACCTCTTTCCGTTTTCGTGATAGGAATGCTAACTCCGCAGTTTTACCCCAGGTGGCGCCGTAGGCGATTTCATTCTGTAGCGCATGGCTACTTTACTATACCTAGACACCCCTTTTATGAATATAGCAGCAGCCGTTCCGAAGTTAAGAGGGTGACAAGGGACTTTAGTGGGCATACTGTATATTAATTTGTATATATTAATTTGTATATTTTGCATTCAGCATCTTTCCCTTTTGAATTAATTTTAATTGTAAATATTTTGTAGGCTTATTTTACATGTATTTTATTTCTGTATCATTAATTTAATATAATTTTTACTTTATTTATTTCTGGCCGAAAGTGGTCTTTATGTTATTATTATTTTATTTTTTTTTTTTTGCTCCTCTTGGGCCCCTTTTTTCAGTGTAATTGTTGTTCAGGACTTCAGCTACGGTCATAAATCTAAAATCCACATTGCTCTTACTAGAGATACGGAGACCATGGCTGCACGGACTCTGATTGGTGAACTCGTTCCAAGTTTCCCGTATTTGCCTAGGCATCATCTTACAAATTTAAATCGCAATAATTTTTTTTTATTCGTAGTATAAGTTTCCATCCGCAGCTTGTTTTCTTTTCTAGTTACTAAGGAATTCTTATACATTTAGATAACATGTCAAACAATTTGAATAACGACAACAACCTAAATCTGAACTTTCGCAATAATCATAAGCAAAGTTTCCAAAACGGCAACGTAGAAAGCTGTATGGGCGATTTGATTACAAACTAAACGCCCTGTCTTACCTACTTATCTACTTGGTGAGAAAAATTACAAAATATTATAATTATGATACTGCAAATGAATTTGAGTCTTTCAACCAAACTCGCGTTACTGAATTGTATTTATCGATTATACATCAATATAGTATTAAAAAATTAATTTGATAGAAAAAAAGTTGAAATTATAAATGTTTTTAATTATTTCATTATCAACAATATTATTAAAAATTAACTCTAAAGAACTTTATTTCTTTCTAGTATTTAATATGTATCGTCATCTGAAAAAAATTGTATGACAACAATCGTATTTTCCAATTTCTCGTTCAATAATAATAATACAGTTTCCAAAACGAAAATATGGAAGGGATATTCATTAATTAATTACAAATAAGAAGTCTCATATTATATGATTGCTTACGAATATTATAAAATATTATAAAATTGACATTATCATAAAATGTGTCTCTTTCAAACAAAACCTTCATTACGTAATTGTATTCAACATTTAAACTTAAATATATAAGCAAAAATACAGGGTTATTCTAAATGATGGACCCATTTTCAAAAAATTGTATTTATTAAAGTACAAATCCAAAATTAACAATATTTATACCAATGAAAAGAGGAAGTTTCAAAGTTTGTTTTAAAGACATTATAAATGTTCAATGTGTCCACCGTTTGCTGCACGGCAAACATCTACGAGATAGCCAAACTCGTCCCACACACGAGAAAGCGTATCTGCTGTTACTGTGTGCACGGCTTTCAAAGCGGTGATGGTTCCAGAGGCGACCGGTAGAGGTCGCGCGGAAATAGGCTGCCGTGCTGACTGGAACTCAGTAACAGCAGATACGCTTTATCGTGTGTAGGACGAGGTTGGCTATCGCGTAGATGTTTGTCGTGCAGCAAACAGTGGACACAGTGAACATTTATAATGTCTTTAAAAAAAACTTTGAAACTTCCTCTTTTCATTGGTATAAATATTGTTCCTTTTGGATTTGTACTTTAATAAATACAATTTTTTGAAAATGGGTCCCTCATTTAGAATAACCTTGTATATTTACGTTACGTCTAATATATGCAAAATAATTTTAATAATTTTAATTATATTCATACCAACAATATATATATATATACCTGAGCTACTTTGCTTACGTCTAATTATAAGGAAATTGCCTGTGTCTAGACAACATGTCAAAAAATTTGAATGCCAACAACAACTTAATTCTAAACTTTCTTGGTCAATGATAAACAAGCTCCCAAAACGAAAACATGGAAGGTTATATTCACAATTTGATTACAAATGGAGGGATCAGTCTTATCTTCTTGCTTCAAAAAAGAGAGATAAGATCCAACAAAAAGTTCTGACTTCTCTTTTATTACGACGGGATAGGACAGTTTTCCCTCATTTTGTTAAACTTTCTCTAATTAATAGAGTGGAAGTGGGCCACACGCTCGCTGACGCATCTTCTGCATCAGACCTCTTTTGTTCGTCAGAAACTCATTTCCTTAGCATTAAGGATGAGAAAAACGGAAGTAAGGAAAATCCGCATGAAAGAAAAGAGGGTATTATTTTCCGCAGTTGCTACCAAGACAAGCTCTAAGAAGTATGTTTCGGATGAAAAAGTTGGAAAGATATGCGGAGAAAATTGTTATGAACACGAGAGATATGCAAGATTCGAGAACAGAAAAAAAATATGAAGCGATGAGAAGTTTTTACTGAAAATTGAACGTGAGTAAAAAGAGGGTTAAAGTAGGAAGTATCTATGATTAAAGAAGTCTTTATCACTTCATGTGTCTAGAGTTCATAAGGATGTACGGATTAGTTGGACTAATAATCAAAATCATGCAATAATTAATATTGCTAAGTATCTAAGATTAAACCTATATCTGTGCGTCTAGCGTTCATAAGTATGGATGGATGCATTCGACTGATAATCATAACATTCAATAATTATTATTTCTAAAATGTATTTAGTGCATACATTATTCCTGGTATATAAATAAATAAGTATATATCTAGATATCTATATATATATATATATATATCCAAAATTTTGTGAATACTTAATATGAGCATAAATTCTAAATACGTCTGAAAATTAAATTTTACCATAGAAAAAAAGAAAAAAAATACAAATTGTCTGTACTAAATAATTATTTGCACTACCCATCTATCCAGACATTATTTTATTTTCAAACACATCAAAGAGTAGTGTACGCGTCTAAAAGCCTAAAAAAACACATTTAAAATTACACAAAACTAGTCAATCTGTTAAAAATTGTAAAAATATTTTCACCTGTCATTCTCAGGCATCCTCAGTTACTGATGTTATGTTTTCTGCTTCAGCAGTCAATCCGCTGAAAACATTTTTTTTTCTTGTAACATACGGCGCCATCTATTATCGATTTTTGCGTGGATCATAGCAAATATAAATAAAAGGTTTACCAATGTGATCTCCAATATCAAACACAGTAGCTGAATGAAAAATGCAAACACTGGCGAAGACTATAATAAATGATGTAAAAGATCTTTTTAAAATATGGGTAAGATACGTAGATGATATACTTGTAATAACTAAGAAAAATTCAGACCTCCCCCCCTCCCCTTACTGAAAAAGCTTAATTCATACGATCAGAATATACAATTTACCATGGAAACAGAAAAAGATAACGCACCAGCATTCCAGGACATACAACTCATTCGATCAGCAAATAAACTACTAAAAAAGTATTCAGAAAACCAACTGCAAATGTTCACATAATCTCAAATTACGCAAAAACTCCTTTCCCATACAAGATAGCTGCAATAAATACATATATTCATAGTACCCTTAAAGTATGTTCAACAGAAGACCTCTTACGCACTGAAATAAACAAAATTAAAGCAATAGCTAAGGATGCAGGATACGCCACAAAAACAATATAGAAGTTAATCGAAAAAGCGACGTAAAGCTATGATAGAATACAACTAGCTCAAAAAGAAATAAAATTTACAAATTCAATTCCGTTTATAAGAGGAATTTCCCTAAAATTAAAAAGAGAATTAAAAAAACTTGGAATAAGTACTCCCATCACACAAGATCAATCTATTTTCAAACTAATCAGATCAGACGCAGAGAAATTTAATTATCAACAGACACCAGGTATATACAAGATTAATTTCAATGATAACAAAGGAAAAGCTATTTCACATATATATATGACAAAAAAGAAAATTGAAGACAGAATGAAAGAACACAGAAGAGATATAAACCTAAATAAATGAAACACAGCAATAGCCAGATTAAACAATAAATCTCCAATTGAAATAAACGTCAATAATGTTCAAAAATTAGCCAATTATAATAATTTAAACTACGCATTACAGAGGGAAGCAATATAAATATTTACACCAAACTCAGAAATATGTAGTGATATGATCCCCGCAAAAATCGATAATAGATGGCGCCATATATGTTACTAGAAAAAAGCAAAATGATGATTTTCAACGGATTGACTGACGAAGCAGAAAACATAACATCAGTAACTGCCATCAGTAACATCAGCCTGCGATGAACGTGAAAATATTTTTACAATTTTTAACAGTTTGACTAGTTTTGTGTAATTTTAAAGGTGTTTTTTATGGCTTTTAGCCGTGTACACTACTCTTTGATGTGTTTGAAAATAAAATAATGCAAATAATTATTATGTTAAAAATTACATTATGAACGATCATAGATAAAAAACTGTCTGTACTTGTTATAATAATTTTCCTATTTTCAATTAACATGCTGAGCATTTATAACATCATAGTTGTAATCAGAAAGAATTTTCTGAAAAATGAGTATAAGTGAAAAGTTAATTAAAATAGGGAAAATATAGGATTAAAAGAAATCTTAATCTTTTTATGTCTCTGTATTTCATGGAAATGTATCGATAGGTTCAACAATTAATCATAACTATAATAATTTAAAGTCTTTTGATGCGTACATTACGTTAAAAAATATTTATCTGCGAAACTTTGTGAAAATTTCATAAAACGCCAAATAATTTTTATTTCATCGCAGACAAAATTATAAACGAGTAAAAAGCAAAACATAACAATATAGAAAATGTATACTTCAAAAATTTGCTTTATTGACACAATTTATGTAAGCGCAACTAGTGGCTAACATTATCAAATATTTTTGAATTTAAAATTAACGCTGTATTTGAATATATTTTATCTCCACACCTAAGGTTCCATACATAATAAACTAACTAATGAGAAATCGCACAGTTAAAGGACATATAATTATCCCAATTCAGCTAAAACTTAATAAATACATTTAAATTAAAAAATATTATAAAATAGGAGGTTCCTAAAATTTTTGAGGACAATGCTGTATCAACAAAAAACAAGAAAGAAAAATCATTCGTCAAGCTTTGATTATGAAACACTTTCCAACACATTCAGAATACTGCAATGAAATTTCCCCGTTTAACAAAGTTAAAGATGCTGTCTAAGAAGACAATTTCGAAACGGATAACACATTTGAAAATATAATTTCAGCCATTACCGTCTCTAGTCGAAAAAAATATCCAAATTCTTTTGTGCAACCCTGTATATAATCTATAGCTTTTTATGTATCTACGCAGTTTGCAAAAATTTAGTTCAGTTACGAATCGCATACCACAATTCAAAGCTCCATATCAGCAATTTCCATATATAAGTGGAAATGTACTCGAACCCTTTTATGCAGCTCTGTATATGATCAATAGAAATTATTACACGCATCAAAAACAGAAACATAAACAGTTGATTGTTCCAATGAGATTCCCAGTTGTAAATCTCTCTATATTAAAAAAAAAAAGTAACGATTTGGAATTGTGTCAAGCGATTTGGAAATGGACTGTAACATAATTAATCCAAAGAACTGCGGATGCATCATGGAATTTAATTAGCTACGTCTCAGTACACATTAAATTTACAAATACATGAAGCTGCACACATAAAGCTTAGTTTGTGGGTTAGAGTTTATGGTTTCGTCAGGATGCCCATTGCCTTTCTGGGCAAAGTTTTTAAGTTCACGGCACAAGGGCCGAAGACACCTTTTCCTCTCAAGAGAGAAAACCACGAGCTTCAGCGCTCGGCTGGGAACAGAATACAGAATCCTCCTTTAGCCCCTCACGAGTTTGATTATATCTAGTGAGAGAATTTTCAAGTAGTTTCGAGAGTTTAACATCCCAGGTTGAGCAGATGGCGGCTTTTGAAGTGGCTGATAGATATTGAACTTATGGACTTAAGTAGTATGAATTTATTGTATCATAAATGTCTGTATAACGTCAGATCAAAGGAATGATCTAAAATTTATATCTCCTTGGGAAGGCTATTACTCTTGATATTTCTAGCACGGTTGCATCTGGAACCAATCTGCGGCATCAATTGAAATAAATAATTCTTAACATCTGGTACACAACTTAAGTCTTCCAATTAGTGAGTTAGACTTGTTTTAAATTAAACTTGTTAGAGTTCATTTAATGAGAAGTTGTCACAGGACCAATGAAAATCTGCGTAGATCTTCCCGGCTTTTTTTTCTTCTAGAAAATAGGGATTGCTGCGAGATACCGAGCGGAATCTTGAAGCGATTACGCGGGGGGGGGGGGGGGGGGTTGGAGAGCATAGCGAGCAGGGGGGGGCAGAGCCATCTAATTATATACAAAAAGTTACTTAACGTATACAATTAGCAATATCTCTGGTGTTAAAATAAACAATATTTGTTCGTATACAAGAAATACAAAAATGCAGTCATGCAATCATGCAGTCATGCAATAGTTAAGTTTCTTGAAACTTACTTCGCACGTGTACGTATATATCTTTTGTGTTAACCCTCTGAGAGTTTTGAAAAAGGGTAAAATTGTAATGTTGTTTTCACTGCATTTTGTTTTAAATGCTAAAAAAATATGATTTTTTCAGCATTATAAATAAAACTTAATTACAAATATGAATGTAACCCTTGAGAGTATTAATCATTCTTCAATGTTTTGAAAATTCATTAAATCTATAGAGTTATATTATCTTAAACATTGCATATATTGCAGTGAAACCTGGAGCTTAGTGAACGGAATATTACGTTTCACGCGCTTAGAGGGTTAAAATGATTCATGCTGAAATTCGCAATTTTTCAAGGTTTTCACATACGTAAACAACTATTATTGAAAGAACCCGTTCAGAGTATTTGATATTTATCCTTTTAAAATTAATTTTTATTTTAAACAAAAAATTATATATTCTTAACATCACGTAGAATTTTTAAAAAGAATTGAAAATTCTAATACTATTGGATATTCTTTTAGAATATTTTATTAACTGCTGTAGCACTTAATGATTTATTTATTTGAATTTTGTGTTCCGACAATTTTTTTACATATCCCGTGCTAAAATTGTATAGCAGTGAAAATAAAAGTTGAGGTTCTCCCCCTTTTTTAAGATAATTCTAAATTTTTAGTTAAATATAAATATATGCACACAATTTCTATTTTTGAGAGAAATATTATAATCGTATGCCCAAATGTATACTGGTTGTCACATACTTAATATATAAGAAAAATATTTTTGACAATAATTTTACAATTATTTCAATTTTTATAAACTATTTTTACTTCTTTTTTTTCGACTCAAATGAGATTTAAGAAAATTTCAATTAAAATTTTGATTTCTCACATGTAAATTTATAAAAAAGTTTTCACAATCATATTATTCTTATAGGACCTAATGATTGAAAAATAAATTATCAAATATTTATAGATTACAATCGTTATTTTTTCCATTTTAATTTTGTGTAACATCGCATTTATTTTACTTATTTTGCAATACATAAAAGTAGAATGAAACTTAAAATAAAATAATTAAAGTAAGACATCGTACGCATTGCATTTTTCGCTGTATACATTTCTTCTCTGTTTGATCTTTTACTTCCAGTTCCGTATTTTATTTCGAAATCTTTCTTATTAAATAAAAATATATTAGCATACAATTTCTATTTTTGAGAGAAATATTATAATCGTAGGCTTAAATGTATACAGGTTCTCACTTAATATATAAGAAAAATATTTGTTTATACTAATTTTTCAATTATTTAATTTTTTTTAAACTTTTTTTACTTGATTTTTTTGTTTTCGTTTTGAATGAGATTTAAGAAAATTGCAGTTAAAATTTTGATTTCTCACATGTAAAATTATAAAAAAGTTTTTACAATCATATTATTCTTATAGGACATAATGATTGAAAAATAAATTATCAATTATTTATAAGATTACAATCATTATTTGTTCCATTTTAATTTTGTGTAACATCGCATCTATTTTACTTATTTTATAATACATAAAAGTAGAATGAAACTTAAAATAAAATAATTAAAGTAAGACATCCTACACATTACATTTTTCGCTGTATACATTTCTTCTCTGCTTGATCTTTTACTTCCAGTTCCGTATTTTATTTCGAAATCTTTCTTATTATTTGATTTCAAACTTATTATACTTTTCTGCAAAAGTTTCTTTTGCGTTCCGCTTCCAATATCTGATATGACAATTCAATATATTTTATCTATTTCTTAATTCTAACTTAGCTTTTTCTGAAGCCTTTCAGACATCTCATATATCTTAATCTACTCAATTTTGATCAGATTTGAAAGAAATTTTAAATTTAATTGCGCCAGGTACGAAGTTTAACAGATAGAGACGGAATAGATTCTTTTCGAACTTTTCAGGAAGAAAACGAAGTTATAAAAGTAATTTGAATGTGAATTACATTGTTAGATATTTGATTAGATTTTCTGTATTTTTTGACGACTCAATTTGAGAAGTTCCAATTTTAAACGTCTTCTTCATTAAACTCTGTAATAAGTATAAAGCTTTTTTATTCTTTACGTATTTAACAATTTTGGTACTCGTATGAATGTCTCTTCATTTCGTTATTTCTTATGTTTTACGAAATAGAATCGGGGGGAAAAAAGAAGAACGTTTCAAACTTGCATCAAAAATTAAATTTTTCTTTGTGGACTTTCTAGTGTAGAAACTGATATTAAGTTTTATGAAGTATAATTATCGTACGCACACAGATGTTTCATTTTTTGAAAGTGATTAAGCAAATAGAAGACTTTTGTTTCAATAGGGGAGAGTTATTTTTTTTTTTTTTTTGCACGAAACATCCAAAGTTCTGTTTAGAATTTATTTTGCTTTTTATGTTGATTTCTTTTAATCCAACAAAGTCATTTTACTGCATTTTATGTTTTTTATTTAACACTGAAAATTACCATCTTATGTATTATTTCTTTTGTCAACATCCATTTTTCATAAGCAAATAAAAAAACGCAGAAAGAAAAATTAGACACCATATGGAAGGACTTTGTAGCGGCTTCTGACATAATCCATTCATATTTCGTTAACACATGTATTTTGATTAAAAATTGCAATTAATTACAAATTAAATCGGCGTTGTTTTCATAAATGAAATGAAAGGTTTTCCTCAAATTAGTGTTGCTACAAAAAAACAAAAATACCACAACGATGACTATAAAGAAAATGTTCATTAAAGATAAAATGCGACATAGTTGCTGCACGGGTTTATTTTATATTTTTGATTAAAAAGCAAAATTTAAATTTAAATGCTCAATTTATTTTCCTTTATCCCATGTTGTTTTTCTTTCCTAAAACAGGTGATGTCACTCTCTAATGCAGTCAAAATACCATTCACATATATATATATATTTGCGTTTGCTATTTTCGGTCAGTTTTTACTGTAACTTTGATGGAATAAATTAGATGATATTCTGGCTTGACTACTGTTGTTTGCAGATATTTTTAGTCCTTAATTTTTTTTGTAGAAGTTTAAACGTGCATCTAAAAAATTTACATATTTCTGAAATATATTAGACTGCAAGGCGAAATCCTCCCACGGGTCCACTGGTCAATATATATTTTTAATTCTACATTTTTTAACCCTATGTCCGTCTGAGGATTTTTCTGTATTGTCATGAGAATGCTTATAAATCTCAGGATATATATATATATATATATATATATATATATTATTAATCGCGGTTTGATGCTACAATATTTTTCCTATTCCTATTCCTATCATATCTTTCCTTCAATATGTCTTTCAAAACATAATTCCGTTAAAAATATTTTTGTTTACAGCCATTTTAAAATGATTTCTGGGAACGGAAAAACACGGCGAGCTGGTTATAGGGTTTTAAAAAAGCGTGTTTGAAAATTCTAAAGATTTGCTGCAACTAAATATTCTGAATGAATTTAAGGAGATTAGAAAGGTTTGAAATGACAATGTTTGAAGTTTGATCATGGATTGCGAAACCTGTAATTAATTTAGACTATTACTTCTCTGTACATTTATTTAAATATGTTTTATGTAAATATAAAATATATTTGTTAAATTGTATGAAATAATAACTAATATTTTGTTATTTTACAATAAAATTAATCTTGCAAAACTAGTTTTGCACGATTGTGAAGTCCATGCTTCATGTTTTTTAGTCGTTATTTCTTCTCTACACTGCTTTTTACGTTGTCTTTGGATTATACCTGAAACAAACAAAAAAGAAATTATAAAAAGTTTAAAAAATATACAACAAAAAATTCAAAATCCGTAAAAAATTATCATATTTTTTGTTACAACTTGTAAACATTTTTGTTTGTGTGTATGTTTTCTGGCATAGTTTGTAGAGAATTTAATTTCCTTCATAAAAAAAATAAAAATAAAAATAAAAAAATACTCAGAAGTTATCGTGGGAAAACTGCTGAAAAACAGTGTTCCGAGATAACTAAGTTTAAAGTTTTGTTCTTCGCAGGTATCGCCGGTTCGTGGCTTAAAACTGTTGATCAATGATATCTGGTAATCCAGTCGCTAATGTTAAACGTATGGACAGGACGGGTAATAAGCATTCGTGTTTTACAATATCTCCTCAGAAAATCAATATTTTTAACTTTTTTTGTGTAGTTTACTTCTTTTTAGCAATTTTAAACGTAGTTGAACAGTGTTTATGAATTCGGTTTGTCTGTCCGTCTGTCTGTCCGCGCTCTAACTCGCGTAACTACAGTCGGATTGCTATGTAATATGTAATTGATGTATGTTATTGAGGTTGACCATAGCATGCTTGGTATTGAAAATAAAGTGTGTAGTATTTATGGTTAGATTACAGGGGCAATCCAAAAAACATTCCGATACATTACGAACAATGGGAAAAAATAGTTTTCAGTGCATATTAATAATGTAGCACAATTTCAATCACACTAACAAAATTAATACACGTCACTAAGGTAGACGACAACGTGATTTCTATAGAGTATAGAATAAGTAGCAATTATAATTTGTTTACAGAGACACTCAAAAGTATTCTGTTACATTACAGTCAATGGAGAAAAATCATTTCCAGTACATTTTAATGTTGTTGCACTATTTCAAATATTTTACACTATTTCAAGCATTAGGAAATTTATATACGTCACTGGGGGGGATGACAATATGATTTATATCGAAAACAGAGTAAGTAGCATTTATAGTTCGTTTACAGAAACGCACAAAAGTATCTCATTGCATTAATATATATGGGGGAAAACTGTTTACAGTGCATTTTAATGAAATTGATATACATTACTGAGGTGCACTAAATCATGTTTTCTGTAGATTTATTGAGTGCATAGAATATTTATTTTATTTACTGATACACTCAAAATGTTTCGATTACAGGACTGACTATGAGCCATAACTGTTGAATTTAAGTTTTAAGCTGTGATATACATTTTAAAACTTAACATGTAGGTTATTACGAAGTGTGTAGATCATATACAGGGTTGCACGAAAGCATTCACACACATTATCTATCATAGACAGCAATTCCTAAAAATCAATTTTTACTGCGTTGGGGTTCTCTATTAATGTTTATTTTGATATGTCATTTCATTGTATAAACAAAAATGAAATTTCTTTACAATGTTCCGATAGTGTTGGAAAATGTTTCATTATCTATGCCGTGGTACAGGATTTTTCTTTCTTTATTTCTTGGTTGTCAAAATATTTCTAAAATATATATTTAATTCATACTTTTATGTGTTGAAATCGTAGCGAAACTGGGTTAGATTTTAACACTTCAAATAAAATTAAATATATAGTTTAGAAATATTTTGACAAATAAAAGAAAAGAGACATCCTTTAAGAAAAGCGCACAGAAAAAAAAGCAAAAAATATTAATTTCTCGGGGAAATATTTAAAAAATACAAATTTGTTACACGCCCATAGGTTTAACATTAGAGAGGGGAATTCGAGATCTCTCTACCAACAGCCTTAACGTTTACTGCTCGTATGCCCACAATTGCAAAGTTTTCATATCGGACCAACTGTAAGATTTTCTTAAATGTTCAAATATTATAAAAATAATATCGACAAAAAATGCATTTTTTCATAATTTGAAAACTTCTAGTCCCCTTGATAGACTAAATGTTATCTATGACTTTAGTAAAATACATACTGTGTTATATATTTTATCTTTATAGTGAACTATAAGAAATATAGTGCATTATGAAAATTTAAATGCTTAATTTTTTTTAATTTGTTTATTGCTAATTTTTTAGTTTCAGCATTCTGACATTTTAGATGTTTCAATGTCATCTATCGCCGAAAAAATGATCTATTTTTTAATTACTGTACACAAAACATATGTGCTACATGATAAATATTTCGTTTATTTTATCATTATATTTAATATAGTTAAACTCTTCCCGATTTTGATCGTACGCCATACAGGCAAGAAGAATTTAATTGCTCTGTTGTCGAAAGCTTTTGTATACCACTAATTTTTACTTGTAGTCATCGCTTTACTTAATGACAGAATTTTTTGGATTATATCAGGCGGATACTTTAGTTCGGAAAAGAGGTGTTTTGCTTAAAATAAAAAATAATAATAAAATAAAATAAAAGAGGGTGGAATCTGTTAAGGGCTTGATGAATTGTTGGATTTTATTCTTAGAGTTTACTTTATGAAATAACCTATATAAATGACTACAAAAGCTTGGGCTATTACAGACAAACAAAGTATCACAAAATGTGTCCAAAAAAAATTAAAGGGTTAATCAATTATTGAATTTTACACTTAGGGAGTCCTTTACGAATAAACACACTGCATTAACGACTGCAAAAACTTTATCTATAACAAACAAACAAAATATCACAAATTTGTCCAAAAAAAAGTTAAGGGGTTAATGAATTATTAGATTTTATACTTAGAGAGTCCTTTATGAAACACATTGTATTAACGACTGCAAAAATTTGACCTATAACAAACAAACAAAATATCACAAAATTTGTCAAAAAAAAAAAGAGAAACACTTTTAAGCAGTTAATGAATTATTGTATTTTATTCTTAGAGAGTCCTTTGTTAAACACGCTGTATAAACGACTGCAAAATCTTAACTTAATACAAATAAACAAAATATTACAAAATGTGTCCAAAAAAAAAAAAAAAAAAAGAAAGAAAGCAAGAAAGAAAGACAGAAACTGTTAAGATGTAATGAAATATTGGATCTTATTCTTAGAGAGTAATTTTATGAATCACACTGCATAAACAGCTGCAGAAGTTTAACCTTATACAAAACAAACAAAATATATACATTTTTTTTTAACAATACATATATATATATATATATATATATATATATATATATATATATATATAATATAAAAGTACATTCATCTTCCAGTTCTGCTTTCCAAATTCTACACAAAATAAATAAAAATAACTTCTTTTCCTTTCGATTCTATATCTACGTTTCTTTACACATGTACGATCGCGAAAGAGATTAAAACTTTTCCTTAATAAGGATGTTCGATGCTTGACTGGACAGCTTCTCTCATTTCAACCAACTTTCTCCAATTAATCCCCTGAAATGTTTACGGCACAATGGTGGGCTGGATTTAGTGATTCATATCTCATGCGTCAGGACTGAAACTCATTTCCTTCGCTGTGGAGATAAGTAAATATGAAATAGGTGGAAAGCGAAAGGTATTGGCTACATTTTTCCGCTTGAGCTTTTCAATGGATAAGGGATCTTTTTTCCCCTTACGGTTAAGGCTTGTGAGGGATTTGGCAGACGTGACATACAAATAACTTGATAATATCTTTGATGTGACGTACTGAGGAAGAGAAATTTAAAATAAAATGTGAAATTTTAAATTTATTATTAGAGTATAGCTTTAACACAGGTGTGGGATGAAGTTACTAATTTCACTACTTTTAGAATTACTCATTATATAATGATTTACATTATATCTTTAAATGTTTACCTTTTTAGGTGCGTTCGTAATTATATAAATACGTAGCACCTATATTCGTCGTCTGATCCGTCCGTCCGTCCGTACGTCTGTCCGCATATAATAGCGCAAAAACTAGTCAACCAAACAGTTTGAAATTTAAGATATATTATCTTTGCGGGCATGTCGAGGCATTTCATATTTTATAAAAATCGAATCAATACTTTAGAAGATATTAATAAAAATATTTATTAAGAAATTTGAATTGAAAAAAAAATCAGTGCTTTCTTGTTGTAGGAGCTTCCGAGATTTAATCGTCAAGCGATGGAGATACTTATTTTATTACAGAAATTAATCTGAAGACGATATAATTCATTTCACAGAATTAAAAATCATCAAGATCTTAATATTTATATAACTAGCTATAGTACGAACGGACCTCATTTGTCACGTTTGACGTACAATTTTCAACTTGCTTTTTCTGTATACTAAACACAAAGTTAGACACAAAGTTAATCTGTCGAATGTAAGTGAATCATATTCAATAACAAAATCTTACATTTTCTATTAAGATTAGTTTTAAGATTCTAGTTATTGCATTACTGATTACACTGGTTAGCAGTAAAATTCACCCTGTAAAAATAATGGTTGATTCTTATAGACTTCTGTTCACTAAATTAAAATGCATCAATGAAATTACTGAAATTGAGATAATTTTTGTCTAAAAATTATAATTTGTCTAAAAACATAAATATGTATTTGTTAATATGTAAATAACATATAAATAAATGTATATACATTAGCGAAGATACAATAACAAAATTAATGAAAATATGTTACTGGATATTACTGGACACGAAAGAAGGGGGATACCAAAAGAACAATGCACGATACAAATATCAATAAAATATATTTTCATGATATGATTTATTGAGTTGTTATCTCAGATAGTAAAAATATCTTTCCAATGTTTTCATTTTTATCCAGTATTCTAAATTAATATAACAATCCTTCATTATTTGCTATTATTAGAAAACTGTTACTCGGAAAAATGTTACGTGTTAGAACAATTTGAACGCCGTATTTAGATTTAGGAATGCCAGATCTATATAGTTCACATATTTGTTCGCAAGGTGACATTTTCTTTTATTCTTTTTTCGGCCAGTGTTATTATTCTATTCACAAACAATTGTAAGACTAAATCATTTAATTTATGACAATATACAGTTATCTTAATTTAATTTTGCTTCCAAAGAATGAAATAGCCAAAAAAATATTTCTTTTTTTTGTGTTTATAATTCCTTTCGACAACAATATTAATATAGTAACAAAACAGTCTTATTAGATGATTTAAGCGAGAGAATGTGTAATATTAATTAATACTTTCTAGTTCGTAAACTATCTCTATTTTAATTCTTATTTTCATAGTTTATACTTCATACTTAATACGTTTTAACAGTATATTTGTTTATACATTCTTATTATTATACTTGCATATATACATTTACAATACATACAACGTACATGCACACCTACATACAACCGTTAAAAATAAATGCTACGCACAACATACCTACAATATATACAAATAAAACACATATACAAGTGCTTTAAACAAAAGAGAATAAGTTGTTTGTAATAAATATGCATTTACATTTAACAGTTTTCGCTAATCAGAGTGTCTTATAATTTAATCAAACAAAAATAATATCTACTCTGCTGCAATTGTAAATCTCAAAATAACATTAAAAAAACTTTAGTTGATTTAAAAGTAATGTTAAACACTGAGTTTATATCCCATCAGAATCTTACGTGATCAATGATTAGTATGCTTGTGATAAATAGTTGGAAACCCAAGTTCGCGAATTGGATATTGAAAATAGGAAGGGAGTAGGGGGAGGGGGGAGCTCTCAAATTTTAGAATTTTTCTTACATGAAAACTAGAACTTTGGTGAATCTCTCATTGAGGATGCTCCTTGAACAAATGGTCTTCATGACATCATTTTAATGTATTCGACCTCCTCTAAATGCCGAGAACACCCAACCTTCATTGAAAGTGTTATTAAATTCATGTAAAATAAAAACAAAATTTATTACTATAAAGTAAAAAAAAATAATAAATAAAAAAACCTAAAGTAAAACTTGAATAATAAGCAGTAGTTACTTGAAAAGTCGTCCATAATCGTTTGAAAATTTTCAATCAATATTCATGCTGTCGTTAATTTTTATGAAAGCAAACAAAAAAAAGATCTTTTCAGATTTTTTCTTTGCTTTGTTGGGAGTTTTTTAAGTTAAAGTCACATAACATAAACCTAATCAAATCTGTCTTTCATGTTCTTTCGAAGTCATTATGCATCAGCATAGCAGCAGAAGGCTCTTTATTTAAAGAAAGTAGAATCTTTGTTCTTTTCTATGTTTTGCCTTTGATGAAAGCTCATCAATCTTCTAATGTTGATAGAGAAAGCTTCCTTTCGGAACCTGCTCTTTTCAAAAATGAACTTGAAAATCTGCAACGATGGAAGTATAATGTCGTCCTTTTGATGTAGTGCATTTCATTTTGTCTTAACTTTCTCGAAAATATTTGCTCGTAATTTTACTTCTATGGAAAATTGGTCGTAATTTGCTTCTTTGTGGAATGAATACAAGATGTCTTTCTAAACAATGTAAGTATACGTTATTTAAAATGCAGAAGGAAACAATGAATTCTCTGTTAGAAAATTTGTTGAAGAATTCCATTTGATTCTTTAAACTTTTGAGTAATTTTCCGCATGAAGAAAAAATATTTTGAACATTTCTCTGTTTGTAAATTCTAGTTAACATTAACTTTATTTGAGTGAAACTGAACGGAAATTATTGCTTTTTGTGTGTAAAATGGGTAAACATATCGACTTGTGTATTCATTAATAGTCATACTCGTCCTGTAATAATTCATAGCGGGAAAAATATATCTATACAAATGCTCAAATATACATTTTTTTATAATTTTAAAAGAAGTATAAAAATAGAAATGTAGTGCACAAGGTTTGTTTTAATGACATGCATTACTTAAACATTGTGAGAATAAACGAACCTACAAGAATTGAGAGAATATTAAAAAATCCATGAAAAACAGATTAACGAAAATTAAATTAAAGAAATATGATAGCACATTGTGCAAGTGTATTTTTAGCTTTATAAACGCATATTATGACACTACATATGGATAGAGTTGTGATAAAATATTTTAATTTTGTCTAAAAATCAGATATAATGAAAATTACTATAGAAGGTCTATAGGCTATATCTGTCAGTGCGTAAATATATATTTGTTCTGTATTATAAAAAAAAGTGAGGTAAATACTATTTATAAAAAAGGAATATAAGGAACTGGCCATTATTAAAGCAAAATCATTTTACGCTATATTGCCCAGCTAATACGCATAGCATATTTTATGTTTATAAGTTTATAACATTTCTGAACGCATTTCACATTTGAAAGTTTTAAAGAAAATTCAACCAGTAAAATAATAATGTATGGGTAATTGCATTCCGCAAAAAAACTTCTAAGAAATAATAGAATATTAAAAATATATAATTTAAATGCCGTCTGTTTTTCTTTCTTTGTTTTATGACTCATTAATATAATCGAACTGTGTCGGATAATGGAGATTAATAGAAATGTAATTAAAAAATGTAAAATAACAAAACTCCTTTAATCTTTAATAAAACATAGGGAACACGACTAATTGTTTTTGAAGCAATTAATTATGGATTAACTTTCTCTTAGATTGTGGTAGCCACAGATTTGGATAGTTAGGGTATGTAATGTATGTTTCACTTGATGAAAACAACTGTTTAATTAATTGTTTCCCAAACGGTAAGCATTTTTTCAGATGTCTTTTGTAGGTCAAGCAAGATTTTGTTTAATTTCGAATTACGCCAGTTTTTAAAAAGTTTTACTATTTCATAAACAAAATTTACCTGTACCTCAAGCTAAATTGTTTGCAATCTTGCGTATACTGTAAAAATCTGTATTGAATTTTCAGTAAAAATTAGTTTCTGTGTAACCTTTAGATAAAACATTTTACTGGATAGGTTATGGGATCTTTATTAGCGTTGTTGCCAATTTGTTAAATTCTTCTTTATACGAAGAAAAACCTTTATTATTAGAAGGGAAAATTAATAACAAGAAACCACAGTTCCTGAAATCTTGAAGAAAGAGGTAGGGGACTGAAACTTTCTCATCAGGGGTATTCAATAATACACCATCCAATAAGTTGGAGTTAAGCAAGTATTTTCGTATCGTCGGAGCAATATACAGGGTCATTCATAATTCCCTCCGGGGTTTCGAAACGTTATAGTAAAAAAGCGAAGACGAATATGAAAAAAAGAAACATATGAAATTATTCCGAAACTATTCAAGTTTTACTTACATACATTACAGGTGTTCTATGTGTGAACCCTTGGTCACACGGCATACATCCATGCGATAGTCCAGTTCCTGCCATACTCCATTTCTTTAAATTTCCGGTACCACACATGAATTGTTTTGTCAGTTGGTCCCTGTTTTCGATATTTATTACGAAAGGCCCGTTGAACTGACACCACTGATTCAGATTTAAAGAAACGGAGTATAGCAGGAACTGGACTATCGCATGGATGTATGCCGTGTGACCAAGGGTTCACACATAGAACACCTGTAATGTATGTAAGTAAAACTTGAATAGTTTCGGAATAATTTCATATGTTTCTTTTTTTCATATTCGTCTTCGTTTTTTTACTATAACGTTTTGAAACGCCGGAGGGAATTATGAATGACCCTGTATTGAGCATAATATTGGCCACAATCATATAGCCCTTCAACAGGTCAGAACGGACTAGTGTCTGTATCTATACATTCACAAAAAATATTAACACGCTGTGTACTTATAAAAGATGCTCTATTTGAGGGTACTATATTTTTAGTTTAACTACATAAAATTTAACAAAACAGTTTATACAAACAAATTAAGGAATAACTAAGGGGGTTGGGGCAATAAAGTGCCAAGCCACATTTTTGGTGAAATAAATCTAACGCTGCCATCTGTGCTTATTATTGCAAATTACAATACCCTACAAATTATTTGTTTCTAATGTCACTTGGTGGGTGCATATGTCCTAGGTTTTGTTTTTGCATCAGACGTTTATGGCCCAATGAAGTTAGCTAACATACAGAGAACATCATAGTAATATCATTAAAATAATGCCATATTGTTACTCTCATATCTCAAATGTTACTAAGACATTGCCAAAAAAAACTTTATGTTATATATCTGGATTTGAGTATATTTGACTAATTTTCAAATTGATATAGCTCAGAAGTTCAAAAATGTGGCTTAGCACTCTCTTGCCCCAACCTCCTCCATTATGGATTCGTCTGACTTGTACGAGAAATATACTAGAAAAAGGCTAATAAAATTAATACAGCACCCTGTGAGTAATGCTAAGATGTCTTGTCTTAAATAAAATATTTACATCTATAAAAAAATGATTTCAGATTCAAAACGTGATTAATTGTGAGGATTCAGATCAAACTGATACCTTTATATCCATGCCTGACAGCTCAAACGCTTATTTCATATATGTTACTAATTACGTATCATTGTACCTGTGTATACCGGCTACGCCGTCAGTTCGTTAAAACTTTAAATAATAATTAAAAACAAACAAATGATGCTAAAAATTGCGCTTTGTAGGAATGGAATTAGAGGAGATCTATTTTTTTAAGAACAAAAAAATATGGTTCAAAAATTAGCGATAGATGGCGCTGCATGCATAATATGTAGCAATTTTAGAAAAATCGGGCTATCAACAAAACCCTTCAAAACACACAGAATCTTCATTCCATGCCAGCAGTATGTTATCGTTACCATACATCAAGCGTTGTTGGTTAAACTCTTTTACGAGAACAGGGAATCTGCAACGGGCGAATTCAGAAAAGTCCACACGCAAAATGACTGCTGTCGAGAAAAGAGACTGTTTCATGTTCTGGGATACCGAAGCTTGTGAGACGCTTCGCAGAAATTGTTTTTTTACTATAAGCCTAATTTGCATACAACTGCTTCATATTATGCATGCCAGTGCCATCTATCGGTAATTTTCTTAACCACAACTTTTTGTGCTATTAAAAAATATCCGATCTCATTTGTTTCATTTTTATGAATTTTTAAAGTTTTAACGAACATATGGCGCACACAGTATTTGTACGTTTTCGTTTGGAATGTAATAACTGATTAACAAAAGAAGTCCATTGTTTTTAATTATTTACTAAGTTAGGCACTGAAATATCATTTCCTTATAAATTAGAGCCCTATATTTCTGTTTATACTGCTACTTTTAAAAAGTCTAGAAAAAATAAATAAAAGCTAATTTTATTTAATAATTTTTTTAAAGCTAATTTTATTCGACAACAGATGTTCCAAAGGACACTTCTTAAAACATTTTCTTGTAAATAACGTTTACAAGTTAAACGAATTACTTGCTACTAGAATTAAAAGTATTTTCAGTTGTAGAAATAGTATTACAAATTAAATATTCACGAGAAAAACAAAAATCCTTTTGAATCTTTTTTCTAATTTAATAATTTTATTTAAATATTTCTCAAACGAAAAATTAATGTCTAGTCTTAGTTTTAAATTAAATTGTTTCCTTTAGCTCCAGGCATACAATGAAAAAAAAGTGTATACTTTTTTTTATTTCTAGAATGTATTTTGAAACACTTTCTAGCTTTGAATTGTTTCTGAAAAATTAGTAAAAGTCAAATTCACATTTTAATGCAAAAGAAAAAAAATTAATCTTACTTTTATTTTCAAAAAGTAAACACTTTAAAACTTACTTGAATTCTAAATTATGTAAAAGCATATTTTAACTGCGAATTGGAATTCCCGAGAGAAAAAAAAAATACACAAAGTCCTTCACTTTCAACTGAAGTAGAGGCTTCTTATAGGTATTTCAGAAATAAAATAAGAAAAGTGGGTTACCAATAAAATATTAAACTCGGAAAATTCCTTTTCGTTTCGTGTATTTAAATTTAAAATAGTTTTCATTAAAGAAAGATTAAGCATAACCTTTAAAAAAGTAGATGATTTCTCCTTTCTGCTTAGTTTTACGGATGAAAAAAAAAGCACTCTATTTCCAATTTTGAAAAAAAAAATGGAATTTTAATTAAGATATCTGAACTTAAAGTTATGTTTTTTAATATGTTCTTATTTTTCTCCAAATGGAATAAAAATTATGAATGAGTAATCTTAAAAATGTAATTTATCCTAAAAAATTTCTTCTGGAAGAGAAATTTAATTTATTTTATTTTTGTGTTTCAGAAAGTTTTTTATACATTTATAAAAAGAATCTTTGTATAATCTTCTATTATGATGGGCGAAATTCTAGAGATTCTTTTTAATTATATCGTCGTTTCTCTACTCCTGGACTTACTTAATGACCGAAGCATTTTCTTAAATGCTACCTAAACTTACAATTTTTTTTCAGTGACTAAACAATTTATGCAAAAGTCTATGTGCTTGTGATATAGTAATTACACAAATATCCGATGAAACATTTTTTGGTACTTCTCCACTATAGGGGCTTTGGCGTTTTTAAAAAAATCTTGGCGCAATTAGAGATTCAGAAAGTGAGATTTGTTGCCAAATGATATAAACTGTTATGATAATAAACCTAATGAACTTTTATGCTTGCTTTAATAAGAATTTACACACACACACACACACACACACACACACACACACACACACACACACACACACACACACACACACACACATATATATATATATATATATATATGTATATATATATTGTTTTTATATATATATATTGTTTTTATATATAATTTACTCCTGTTTGTATATAAAAATACATAAATCGTTTCTTTATGTCAAATAAGTTGTATACATACTGAAAAAAATATTTTGTGTATATGAAACAGTGAATAGATTTCCAGAAAATATGTTGCAAAACTTATCTCTCTCGCCATGGCCATTTTCTCTATCGCGCCCAGACGCCTATAAAGGAAAAATGCCCATTTTTTATTGACGTATAAATCCTAGGTATTTATTTATGCTGATTTCAGGAAAAATATTAAATATATATGGATGTAAAGAAATA
This sequence comes from Maratus michaelseni, assembly GCA_963931845.1. Taxonomy (NCBI): domain Eukaryota; kingdom Metazoa; phylum Arthropoda; class Arachnida; order Araneae; family Salticidae; genus Maratus; species Maratus michaelseni. The sequence continues at coordinate 280,949,194 of OZ007594.1, read as the reverse complement.
ACAAATTATAACACCCTGTAATAATATACTACTTTTAGTTGCTAAATGGTGTAAAATAGAAACTTTAGAAACAGTAAATAAAAGGTAATTAAAAATCCAAGTAAAATTTTTAAAACAACGTGCGTAATCGGACAGAATACGTAAAAAAATAAGTTATTGCGTTTCAAATCATGACATCACAGATCGTGCAATTTTAGAATATTGCTATTTGTTCTGATAATGGCTTCGATAGAGCCAACACATACATTTTTACTGTTTTTAATTTTTTTATTTTAAAACATTTAGCAATTAAAAGTAATATATATATATATATATATATATATATATATATATATATATATATATAAATTACAAAACAATAGCTCTTTTGCGATAAGCGCTACAGCCGCCAACAACCACACAAATTATGTGGTGCATTCGTTGGTGCTCTAGAAACCATTAATTGCAACGAAGCCTAAGTTACCTACGAACCTGAAAATGTTGTCATTAGTATATCTGATCGGTGGGGGAGTCTTTGCAATATGCTTTCAAATTTGATTTGATTTATGCATTGCGACACTCTGTCCGAAACCCACTGCCACTTTTTGCACTTTTTTACGCTGCATAATTTTCGTTTCATAGCATGGCTGTTGTTTTTATATTATTCCAACTGCCGATGAGGCCACAGCCTTTTTAGTTTCATTATTCTGTTTTAGTTGTTTAATTTTGATATTTTGTTGTTTTTCACTTGTTAATTAATGTTTAAATATTATGTGAAATTCCGGTTCTGGTAAAAATACTTGGACATTATGAAAAAAGTATATATATATATATATATATATATATATATATATATATATGGATGTGTTTTACGGTTGGCAACCAGACGTAAGTTTTTTTCAATATGAGTTCGATTCTCGAGCAAAATATTTTTCTCAGACATAAATTATTTTCGAACCACAACTCAAAACAAAATATACATAGTTAAATTCAAGGCAAAAAGAAATAAAAAAAAACATTTTTTTTTACGCATATATATGTCATCTGTAAAATCTCACATTTGTGAGCTCTGTTATACAATGTTCTCTCATACTATGTCAATATTTTTTACAAATACTGAATTTTTTGCTTTTAATTTTTCGTATGTTTTATCTGATTTTCTTATCCAACGCTTTTTAACACTTTCCAACCTAGTTGAAAAGTGTTTATGACTTCGGTTTGTCTGCCGTCTGCCGTCTGGCCGTCTGTCGTCTGTCCGTGTTCTAACTCCCGTAAATATGCTCGGATTGCTCTGCAATTTTTATATGTTATAGTCGTTATCTATAGCATGTTCCCTATTTCAATGGAAGTGTGTAGCACTTATAGTTTTTTTACAGGGACACTCAAAAGAATTCCGTTACATTGCGGTCTATGGGGAAAAATCATTTGCGGTTTATTTAAATAATGTTTCACTATTTTAAACGCATTGAAATTTATATATATATATCACTAAGGTGCATTAGAAGAAGCTTAATATAGAATACGGTTTGCATAGCACTTAGAGTTACTTTACAGGGATAGTCAAAAGAATTCCGTTACATTACGTCTATTGAGAAAAATCGTCTGCGGTATATTTAAATAATGTTTCCCTGTTTTAAACGCATTGAAATTTATATATATCACTAAGGTGCATTACAAGAGGCTTACTACAGAATAGTGTGTGTATAGCAGTCATCGTTCATTTACAGGGGCACACAAAAGAATTCTCTACTGTATGTTAACAATAATTCCAGGAAGTGAGTTTTAAGTTACCGAACGCGATTTTAATTTTAACTCGCTTTTTGTCTATTACGTGGTGTGTATAAATTCTGTATATCCTATACAGAGAAACACAAAAGTTCGCGAACACATTTCCGTATTATTTAACTCCAGACGGAGAAATTTAAACTGTGCTACGCGTTTCCTAACTGAACTAAAATTTATCATCCTATGTAGTATATATACAAATCTATAGATCATATACAGGGCTGAATAAAAGTATTCGGATTACTCAGATGTTATCTTTTAGCTTATTAAACGGTATGATTTGTAAAATTATTTTGGAATCGTTGGAAAGTGTTACATAATCCATGCTTGACGCATGATTTTTCGTTCTTGTTTACTATTGCCATCTTTATTTTCTATTCCCATTCAGTGCATTATAACGTCAGTAATAGACCGAATTAGCCTACTAAGGTTGTCTGTTATATGAAATAATGCATTTTTTGCGACACGTGCATACTTCGATTAAAGATTAAATACTAACATGTCACTAAATTTTTCACTTTTCCATCATAAAATATATCTATTTTCCATTTATCTTCCAATTTAATAAATGAAATTTATTTTCATACATTTCTACAAGATTTAAATTCTTTTAATTTTATTTATTACTTGTTATCTTGGCGCTTTAAAATATGCTTATAATCTAAATATAATGAGATTTACTGGTTCGTTTTATTTATTAAGATTCTATTTATTTATTTATTTTTACTATAACAACTAATATGAAATATAATTACATGTCATCTTCAAATAACAGATTCGGTTAATTTTGTTATACGAACTTATAAGTTATTTTTTGATTTCAAGGGAATGTTATATGTACATATACATATAAACTGTGGTTCGATAATTATTTATGTATGCGAAAAATACTTTGCCCGGGAATCGAGCTCATGCCGAAACATCTTAAGTCCTTTGTGCTGCCACCCATACAACGCAAACACTTTGAATAGAGGGGAATTTAATTGAATACATAGGAAGGAAAAAACAAATGCCAATTTTTGCACTTGTTTTTGAAGACTTCCTAGCTTTCGAAAACTATGGAATTCATATATATATATATTTATTATAGTCTATCAATACAGAAAAGTTCACCCCATTCTCTGTTTCCGATCTCGATACCACACCCTGTAAGCAAATACATAGACGCCCTTCAACTATGTCGAAATATATAAATCAATACAATTGACAAAATAAAGTCCCACTAGAGTTTGAGTTCTGTATAACGTGCTAGTTTTCCATAAATGTGATAACGAAATATTTTGAAAATTTTAAAATATGATTATTCTAATGTTCCTTGAATTACATATATTGCTGAAATAGGAGTTAAATTTTACAAATAAATTTATTTATTTATTTATTTTATTTTTCAGGTAAGTCAGAAATCTTTGTCGAAAAATGTGTATCTAGAAATGAAACCACCCAGGTAAACTGTAATACACTTTAAAACTGTTTTAATGTCTTTATATACAATCTTTCGTTTTTATATGTAAGCACCATTTTTGTTTTGTATTCAATGGTTTGATAATGTTTTATTTAATTTTATCCTTTTCTAAATAAAATAATGTATATTAAAACTTAATTTTTTTTATGGAAAAGTCGTAGGATTGCTTCTATATATAAATTCTATAAATAATTTATAACTATAAAAAGCAGTAACTTATATCTATATATTATTTAATATAATAAGAATCGACACACTGGAGGACAATCATTTTATCACATTGCATATCACCATGACCAGGGCTTGACAAATACGATCGCCAAGTCGCCACTGGCGACCAAATATTTTTATCTGGCGACCAAGTTATTTAATCTAATGGGGTTTTTGTAGTTGTTTCTTTTTTGTACAAAAATTGACCTAAGCTTTTGAAATGAGCACAAATGCTACCCCCCCCCTTTCCAAATATAACTATATTCACACACACAAAAAATTAACTTTTGTTTTTAACTTGGCAAAAATAAGTTCATCAAATGCAAATTTCAAAAAAATCACATCAGAATTATTTGAGATTTCGACAGAAAAATTGGCGAAAGCTTGTTTTCCTGTTTCACTATGTCGTCGATGCGCTCCTCAGCAGATATAGATTTTGTAGCATTCAACTATCTGGACATTTGAAACATTCGGCAATCAGCATTTTCTGAACATGCCGGTTAATTCACTTTTTACAGTATTTTTTTTTTAAATGGATATATGATTTTGATAAGTTGCATTAGAAAACTTAGTTTATATTATCTTTCTAAACTATGTAACTAATAATTCTAAACAATGCCTGTTATTATTTTTTCTAAATTAATTCATAAAAACGTTTGTACTTTTTGAAAGTTAATGACGAGGAAGCAGCGGGTGGGTAAGAACTTTTTTCTGGCTACCAGATTTTATCAAATTTGTAAAGCCCAGACCATGACTATTTGCATCAAGATGGCAGCGTATGTACCGTTGCTGCTGTAAAATGATGCAAATTAAAATAAGAAACTTTTTGTTATTTTATTTAGTTATTTATTTATTTGTAAGACATCTAACAGAATATTATGAAATAAACAAATATTTATCATTTCAAAGAGGAATTTACAATTATTTGTAAATTCCTCTAATTGTTGTTAACAATTCCTCTAATTGTTGTTAACTTGTTTATGAAATTGTTAACTTAAAAATTTGAAATTTTTGTAGTGAGAACTTTCATTAATCTTCAGCAGTAGTAATGTTGTAATAAGTTTCCACTTTCACTTACTCTTATTTTGAGAAAAATTTTAAAGCTAAATTTACAGGTAATTCTAACTTAACATAGTAATAACGATATATCAATATAAGTTTTAATTAATAATTTTCTGATCTATTTTTCTTCATTTCCGCAAACATTTTATTTAAATAAAATAGTTTAAAAATAAACATATATATGATTCTCTTCTATTTCTTTAAACTTTTATGTCATTTACTTAAATATTTCATGTTTTGTTTAATGATAAAGCATATTTCTAATTTTTTACACTAGTTTTGTTAAGAATAAGCTCATTTTAATTTAAAACATAAATTACTTCAAAGTCTTTAAGAAAGCTCTTGTTTAAACGAAAAGTTAGCATAAGATATATTATGTTGCAAGAAAAAAAAAGAAATTTGTTTTCAAGAGAAAAAAAAAACCTTACTAAAACAAAACCGAATCCAAATAAAAGATTTTTAAAAACATCATAAAGGAGATTTTCAAAAGCAGCCTGCATAGAAAAAAAAACTTCTAATAAAGAGACACTGTCCTACAAAAACAGTCACTCAAGCAAAAATTAGGTCCTTTAATCTCTCTTGAGATAGGCCGACAAAGGATTTAATAATCCCGCTACGCTAATTAGCTAGCTATCTAATTACTTTTAGAAAAGTTTTCTTTGTCCAGTAGGTTTTTTCTAGGAAAATTCTGTGGATTTTGCAGCTAGATTACTTTATGCGATTCTCTTCAGTTTATTGGCTCCCTTCGGTATTTAATGCCCTGAAAGACTAGAAATCTGCGGAAACATAATAGAACCAAACACGTCAATATGAGATAGAAGTTTGTATTTAAGTCAAGAGCATGTTTGAAAGACTGTAGTTAATTAAATCTGAATCTTGCATTGTTTTGACAGCTGTCCGCTTTCAAGTTTAGAAGACAAGTTTATGCATACATAAATATACATATAGAAAGATTTATAATAAAATTTTGTTTCGGAAAATTTTATAAGAAAATATTCCTATCTTTTGTTATTTCGGTATCATGTGTTTAATGCCTAAAATGACTTGAAATCTACGAAAACATAACAGAGCCAAACACGCCAATATGAGATAGAAGTTTGTGTTTAAGTCAAGAGCATGTTTGAAAGACTGTAGTTAATTAAATCTGAATCTTGCATTGTTTTGACAGCTGTCTGTTTTCTAGTTTAGAAGACAAGTTTATGCATACATAAATATACATATAGAAATATTTATAATAAAATTTTCTTTTGGAAAACTTTATGGGAAAATATTCCTATATTTTGTTGTTTTGTTATCATGTATTTAATGCCTTACATAACTAAAAATCTACGAAAACACAATAAAACCAAATGTGATATATTTTTTTCTTTGAGATCGACTGCATATTTAAAAGACCGTAGTTAATTCTGAATCTTGCATTGTTTTTATACCCGTGTGTTTTCTAGTTGGGAAAACAACTATATACATATATGAATATATCTATCGAAAATTTTAATAGAAATAAAGATACTATTTTTTATATATAAATAGAAATAAAGATACTATTTTTTATATATAAATAGAGATATTTTTTACTACATTTTATTATAAAAATAATTTGAAAATTATCTAAAGGGTTAATTTGTGAAAAATAACTATTTAAAATGTAATTACTTTAAATGTCTCTAAAATGTTGGAACTTTAAGCACACAGTCTTATTTGTGCTACTTATTATATTAAGCTATCGCAATAAAATTTAAATATACACACACACATATATATATATATTCATATTTGAAAACATTGCAACTATTTTTTTAATTAAACATATTACTACTTTTTATTACATAACTCTTTTAAAAATAAAAGCATATTATATAAGCACAACTTCTTTTGAAAAATTATTCAGTTGGAGGAAATAAATGAACAGATCAATTCATCGGTGAACAGTTGTTTTTATTTAATTTTTAAACAAGGAAAATGTTCAGGTTTTTTCATTACAAAATATCAGTATCTTTATATTTCATTCGTAAACAACTATCAGAAATTACAAGGAGTCATTAATATAAAATTAATAATTGATTTTGATGATATACTTTTAATTGGTCGTGAATTACGACTATGAATTATGTGAGAATACTTAAATGTTTTATTACTCGGATATTGTTAACATCATTAAGTACAACATATTTCAATGATTTGTTGAAATCACTTATAAAACATATAGATGTTTTGTCTGTAACAATAGTTCCTAGAATCCAATAAATGATAATTTTTTACAATTATAAAATCATGTTGCATAAGCTTAGGTAAAACTAATATTTTTTCCTTTTAAAAACATACTTTCAGTAAAAATATAGCAGCGTTCACTATTAATAAAAAATGGAGTACTTCAAATGCTTCATTTATTATTTTGTATAAAACGTTTCAGAATATGATAAAATAAGCATAAACTCTTATTTACATACTTATAGAACTATTGTTTCGCTGTTCACTTATAAATTCAGATTTTTTAACAATATATTAATAGTCTTTGCCTGCATGATCCTGGAATATGTTCTTTTCAGCATCCAGATTTAAAAAAAAATGTTCTCTGCATCTACTTATCGCTGCAGTGACCGTTAACTCATAATTGCATAAACATATTGAAACATTTTGGAAATAATAATAAAAAACTGAAAACCGGAAAAAATGTAAAAGGTTTAAATTTCAATTTATGTATACCCGAATTACCAATGGATTCAGCGGAAAGTTCAACTTTATTATATTGTTCACGGTTTCGGAAAATGCTTCTTAAAGTGATCTACACAATTAAAACAAAACAAAAAACACTTCAGTATGAATGCGGAAATCATGCTAAAAAATTAAGTATGTAGAAAAAATACTTAAGTGGTTTTATAAATAAAACCTTACTGAACGCATTTTAGCAGAATAAATATGTTACGAATTTCTTTGCCATTGCGTTCATTTAATATAACAAGATTCAAACACTTGACATATTAGCGATCATGTGCATTTTATTTAAGTGTAATTTAATTAATAACAATTCTTGAAGTATTTTTATTTTTATTTTATGAAAGCGCATTATTGGTTTTTTGTAAATTAAATAATATAAGAATGCTTTCAGCATCATGACTGCTATTTCTCTAGACCTGCGATTTTAAAATTCAGATGTATGAATATTTAATGCATAATTATACTGTGACATGCTCTTTCGGGCTGTTCACTTGAAAGACATAGCTAGCCATGACACTTCAACCGAAAACACATCAATTTAATTATAACAGTAATAGGTGCGTTAGCACTGAATGGTTTTAAATGCAGACGGCCAAAAATAAGCTGATTTTTATGAAAGACTGAGTTGAGGGGAGGTGGGGATCTTTTCACAAAAAAATGTTAAATCCAACTCACTTATCTCGGCTCAATATGGCCTCACCGTTCATTCTGTAGTAACCTAAGAAAGACATTTTATCATGCAGTATAAGTATAAAATGGAACCCCGTGGATTCCAATAACTCTTTATTGTAGTAGTAAGCTTACCAAACTAACAAAATCTCACAGCCGCAGTATCTATCAAAACCGCTGATTGGAACCGCCCCTTGAAGTCAACATGTGGAGAATTCGAATACCAGAAGGCAGGATGCGTTCTAAATCCATCGAAGTCATCTCCTATCGTAATATATATAACAAATATATAATCACAGTTACTTAATTAACATATCATTGAAAAAATAACCGTGATAACCAGATTTCTGGATATTGATACATACTTTGCTAAACTTACAGAAATGACAGAATACGTCTCATTCCCGCACAAATGTTAGAATTAAGAAGATCACAATCTCAACCAAAATCTCAAAAAGTATTCGACCACTAGAGTACCCTTAGAAAAGAGTAGCTAGACACTCTGCTACAATATATATTGAAGTTTTAAAGAGTTGAATAAATCTCTGTACAATCGAATTTGTTCGACCTCGTGTTCTTTAATCTAAAAAGAATAAAACACTTAATGGCGTGTAATTAAATTAATAGTTATTTTGCAAATAATCTTTTTTTAAAAAAATGAAATTATGTTACTGATGTTCTGTAAAGAAGCAAACATCAGAAATATTTCAGCACATGACTGCTGTTTTTCTGTATCTGGAATTTGTTTAGCTTTTTTTTTAAACCACCCATTGATTTCGAGATGCATTTTAGCTATGGTGTGGCCCCACCAGTGGCTGAGAGGCTCTGCTCTCAAAACTGGTAGACGGGTTCAAACCTCTGTCGCGCTCGTCGACCGTACCGTTTGGAGTTTTCCGTGGTTTTCTACGAACCTTGCCGTAAATACGGGTCAGAATCCCTTAGAAAGACACCCAGTGAGGGCACTCTTCCCTAGGGCCTACATCTCTCGTGTAGATAATCGGCGGTCATAAATCAACCAAAAATTAGCTATGGTTTGAATTTTAATTATGCTTTATTTCGTGTATAATATCTATTGAATTAATCAAACTCTTTACCTTTCAATTATTGAAATCGTATTACTAATGTTCCATAAACTAAATAACATCTGCATATTTCTAGTACTGAGTCATGTTTCTCTGGATTTTTTGTAACATTTTAAAATAACAAGTATGTTTAAAATTTTAATGCATATGAATATTTTAATAGATCATAGCTACCATTTTATAAAAGAACCTAATGGACTCTGTGCCCCCGCCCACCCCACCCCAAAAAAACATTCTTGGTGAAGATATTGATTGTGAGATTTTTTAAGTTGAAACAATTTATATAGTTTTAAGTACAATGCAGGAAAGTTAAGAAGGAATACTTTTAGTAGAAATCTATCTGCAGATGGTTTTGTAACCGTCATTGAACTGTCTGTAGAAAAGAACAAAATATTGTATTAAATTTATCTCCAACTAATTTTCTAGCATTCATTAAGACTAACGCACTGAAAATTAAATTATTAATTTTTTTCTTGTGGGATATTATATAAGATGTAAAATATTTAAGGATCATATTTGAAATAGCTTGAAAATTCTTTTTTTCAATTCAAATGTGGGTTTATTCATGATTTTGAATATTTTTCTGCTTATCATTGCAGTTTGTATAGCGTTTTTTAGAAACTAATGTTAGTAAAAGGCATCTTTAAATATGTGAAGAATGCTAGAATAGAAATGCCCTTAAATCAAAAATTGAAAAGTCTTAAAATAGCGGAACTTATAATTTTATTTGTTTGCTCTTGCGATAAATTTATTTTTCTATAATGTGAAAACTTGAAGTAAAGCTGTATGTTCAAAATGTATAGTTAGTTCTGCTCAAAAGTATATTAGATGTATATAGGTCAGGAATAATTTTGGGTTTATTTCGTAAACAAAAATAACACAGCGTGTGATTACTTGACGGAAGTTCTTACCACCTGTGACAGACATATCTATTTTTTTTTATTTTATTAATTTATTTTTTAATTCTTCCAACGGGCTTAAAGGAACAGTTAAATGCACATATTAATTTTTTTGACAAAAGTAAAATACAGTTTAATCAAACATTAAAAATTATCTATAAATAATTTCTAACTATTTTTTCCGATTTTAAATTTGTCTGCATTGTGTTCAACAAAATATACTGAAATGAGTAGAGTTGTTTTAATATTATCTATTGTTAACATGTTCTCTACCGAGGGCGTCACTCATTTGACATTTCATTTTTATTCAAAAATTAAGAATTCAAAAGGGAAATTTTGAAAGAAGAGTTTTTATTTTAAGTAATCATGAAATGTCTGTCACTAAATTAGTATTCTCTACTGTTAGAATTTTCTGGTATAAATTCGAAATTTCTGAATAAAATAAAATTCCGTTAATTTTACCCCGGTAGTGAAAGTGTTAATATTCTACTCTTATGAAAGTCATCATTTGTTATTAGAAAGTTTCCCTATTTCGGGAATATTTATTTATTTATTTATTTTATTTTATTTTATTTTATTTTTTGTGTACAGAGAATAGGATGCTAAGAGTTATGAATCATCAAATCTGTAACTGATTTTTAAATATTATGTCTTATCTTCACTTTCAGAAGAAGATGTTAAAATTTTAATTGTGTGGTTTATAGTTATCTGAAAAGGTATGGATGCAACAAACTACAAATACCGCAACAAACATTATCATTTGAATAGTATATAAAGCAGACAAATTAAATAATATACGTACATGTGATTGTTTTAAATAATTTTAGGAGTAGTTTAAGCATATCGCACGTTTTGATTAAAACATATATGGGAAAATGTTCTTCTTGATGTGTATGTGTACAATCCGTTCAAAGAAGAAAGTTGGTATAAACAGAGCTACTTTTATCTTGATTTAGCTGTCAGTTTGCATTTAAGAAATCGATTAAGTATGTATAAAATTTATAAAATAATAGTTTAGAATAAGGAAAATATATAATAAATCTATAATATATAAATATATAATATAAAATATGATATATTATATAAATATATAATATATCAATAATGATTTTACAAGAACAATTTTTTATTTTTTCACAATTTATTTCTCGGCACTTTTCACTTTCTTTCAAACATTTTTTCACTTTTGAAGAGAAATTCCGACATGATTTTGTGTGTTTTTTCCCCCGATTTCATATGCTTTAAAAATAACTATATTATTTTGAAAACTTGCATGTATATTGTGTTAGTATTATAGAACATGGGTTATACACACACACGTAAACACACACACATATATTTGTACATACTATAAATATATTTTAAATATAATAGAAATAGCATCAAATAAAAAGGAATACTTACCATATGTATAAAGAATAGCGCTCAGTGAACATATTCTATCTATTCTAAATCTTTCAAGAAATTCTTCAATCATACTTCAAAATAGATCGAAATCCAATTTAAAACATTTTAAGAAGATGTCATTCCATGATAAAGTATGTAGATTTTAAACTATGCGGTAAAAGAAAATGTTGCTCAAAAAGAAAAAGAAGATATACGAAATAAATAACTAATGAATCCTATTTAGACGTAGATTCTCTGTTACTGACTCATCTTCAGAAAACAAAATTTAGGCCATTTCCTTTCTTATCCACAACATCATATGAAAGCTATGCCATAACTCAAGACATGATTTCTGTCCAAAATATTCACTTTGTTATCATGAATCCATTTTTTCATTCTTTTAGTTTTATGTCTTTCATCCATCATAAAGATTATATTTTTCGAACATTGTGTACATAGTTGTTTATTTCTAAGCCTGATATAATTTTTTATGATGTGATTGTTCTAGATTTATTTTTAGGTTTAATCATTTCCAATAATCTTGGCTGCATTAACCGTTTAAGACTAGCGTAAAAGGTATAGAACTTAAAAAAAAAAAAAAAAAAAAATATATATACACATATATATTGCATTTTTTAGTATATTGTCCTATTAAAAAAAGATTATAAATAAAGTAGTTTAAAACAATATTAATAATAATAATAATTGTTATTATTATTGTTATTATTAATATTATTATTACAAATAGTAATTATACACCACTTAATTAATTAAAAATTAATTACAGTCATTAATGAAAGACTAATCATACTAATTTTTTTTATTTTAAAAGCAGGTATTCTTGAATCTAAATTGCGACATTTTGCTTTTTTAACTTTAAAACTCTTACATAATATATTTCCATGAGTTATCATTTATTTTGGATAACAATCTGTGCAATTTTTTTTCTTTACATTTGGCTAACTTAGATGTGGAGATCAATAAGCAATATTTTATAAAGTTCCATCTATTTTGAAAATTTCCCCTATTGGATGCTATTTAATTTAATAGGTTAAAAAGATTCATCATTTTGAAATTTACAAAAAATCGATTTTGTGCTTAATATTTTAATCTATCTAAACAATTATAAATAGTATCTAAACACTAAATATTATCTAAATACACAAAGCTATCTGAATTATAATTGGTGCATTTCATTCGAGAAACACATTCAAAGTGCAAATTAATGCTAATTCTTCAATTTCCTTTAATTTTGAAGACAATCTTTTGTACCCAATCTTTCACAGCACCAGAGAACAAACAAAGGTGTGTACGTTTTCGTTATAATAAAAGATTGCTGTTATTGAACTACTAGAAAAGATATAGGACAGTGCGGCAGTTCGTTGCTATTCTTGCTCACACTAGTAATCTACGTATTCGGCACTGTTTTTTGTATAATGTTTTTCGTCTGCTATCATACCGGGTGTTCCAAAAATGACTGATGGATTTTAAAATTCAATAACTAGCAAACGGTGACAGATATTAAAAAAATTCTTGCAGGAGGGTTATGTACGATGTCGGGAGTTTTTTTACTGTGATTCTTGATTTTAATTCGAATTTTAAAACGCCAACCGCTGACAGCGGTTGGCGCTCATTCGAGGCCGAAACTGACGTCACTGAGCACTGATGCGAAGAAAGGAGATTAAGGCTATGGAGTGGGTCTCATTCGAGTGATCTGGGATTCTGAATCGGGGCCTAAGAGCAAAATTGTACTGGCGAATGAGACCCACTCCATAGCCTTAATCTCCTTTCTTCGCATCAATGCTGAGTGACGTCAGTTTCGGCCTCGAATGAGCGCCAACTGCTGTCAGCGCCATCTATTGTTTGAAATTCGAACTAAAATCAAGAATCACAGTAAAAAAACTCCCGACATCATACATAACCCTCCTGCAAGAATTTTTTAAATATCTGTCACCGTTTGCTAGTTATTGAATTTTAAAATCCATCAGTCATTTTTGGGACACCCGGTAACTAGACCATTCTCAATATCAAAGCCTATTTGAGAAGTTCTATATAAGTTAAACTGAGTTTTTTCTATAAGAGTCAGTGAGAACTCAAATTCTCCTAGCTAATGTTAAACTTATGTGAGTGGAATACATTCATACTTTTTTTTAAATATCTCCTCAGAAAATTAATATTTTAAATTTCCTTTTTTCTTACATTTTTCGTAAAGAATGTCTCTTTTTTTTTTTAATTCACAAAATATTTCTAAAATACATGCTTAATTTAATGCACTCTAAAAACGACATATTCAAAACTGAGCAAAAAATACTCAAATCTGAGTATGACACATAGTCAAAATGGCTCCGAATCAAAATTACTCAAATTTGAAACATGTATATACTCATTTCTGAAAACATGCACACACTCAAGAATAAAACATCATGTTCTCATCATGAGTACGTCTATGTTTCAAAAATGAATTCGAACTGACCCTAATCACTTTTGATTGTGACTTTCCCCGATTGAGACATTCACACAAAATTGAGACATTCCCCGATGTTAATTACAAGGATAGTTATCACTGCAGAAAAATATCATCGGCAACTTACGGTGATTTCATACAAATTCCATCCAGCACATCAAAGGCACTACGATGATACATTTCTGGTTGATTTTGTATGAAATTTCATCTTATGTGATAAGTTAACGATCATTGCCCATTGATGCTTCATTGATTTCATTGAAAGGATTTTTTTTTACTTTTTCTACTAAAGATATAAACTCAAGTCACAAATAAATATTTTGACTCCCTACTTTTCACATCAGTTTACTTTTACAATTAAAAAAAAAATCGTATGTAAAATACATATGATTTCAGAAAAAAGTTTCTGCCACAATTAGTGTTATAAATTTCCAAGATTGATAGTATTAAAAAAAATAATAGTAATGATAATAATAAATTTTAAACCAGAAACGAATGATTTCATTTGCTGCAGGAAATAAAAGCCTAACCTGAAAAAAAAAACTTTTAATTAAAAAAATCTTCCTTGTTTTGATTAATATTAATTTAGCTTGAAAGATAAATGGCTGCCTTTAGATACTCATTAGAAATTATTTATTCTATCATCATTAGTTTTTCCAGCCGATTGAATTTATTTTTAATCCATAGAGAATGGAAAAATTTATAGATACTCTTCCATTCTTATGCAGTTTTTTTTTTCTTTTTTCAAATTCATTTCGATAATGTGAGTTTTTCAGCAGTAATAAAGCTCTCTTGACAAAGAATCTATTGTTGCCGCTGGCTGAAAAATAATGAATGAATCGGATAAACAATTGCATGTCGGGATGATTTTAGAAATCTTATTTCGGAAATTAAGACGCATTTTTCTTCATCTATTGTAGTGAGTTAAATACACACTATCTTATTTTAAAATAATTTTTTTAAAAGAAGGGCCTTTTGTTCGCATAGCTTTTAAGAAAATAAATTTTCTTTAAGGTTTTTGAGACACTGTTTGATTATATTGTTTTTAATTTTTTTTTTATGTGCAAAGAGCTAGTTTGAATTCAAGTTATATTTTTGTCTTTTTGTTTTGTATATATACAAATGCAGGAAGCTTTTCTAAAACCAATTAAAAATATGATGATTGTTAAAACGATAAGAAAAGGATTAAAAATTAAAAAAATTTTATCAAACTTTTTTATCGAAATTATTTTATCTTCATTTTTGAACGAAATATTTTATCTTTTTAGAATTTTTAAAAAGACAATGTCGGTTTTCTTTTAATAATCATAACTATTAATTTTAAATTAAATTATATAAATGTTACTAATTAATTAGTTCAAAATCTGAACATCTAAACATCGTTATTTCCTTTAAAATATTTCTAAAAACCTGCTCTATGTTTGGTTCAAATCTTATATTCTCTTCTTTCTTTCCATATATTTGTTTAAGCAGCGTTGTGAAAGAGTGGTGAAATACCTAATAAGTAGTTTAAATGTGATACAACTGCATGATGGCTATAAATAAACTAATGCTATTAAGC
Source organism: Maratus michaelseni (assembly GCA_963931845.1). NCBI lineage: Eukaryota > Metazoa > Arthropoda > Arachnida > Araneae > Salticidae > Maratus > Maratus michaelseni. The sequence goes on along the minus strand of OZ007594.1, from coordinate 280,933,920 downwards.
GCTCTTTTATAAAAACTATAGTGTATAAAAATACTATAGTGTAACATATCAACCAATCAGGCGTAAGTACAGTTTAGAAAAATGCGACTTTGAACAGGAGCTGTTCAAATAGAGAGGGCACTTGGGGTCCGACACCATTTTATTTTAATGTTTAATTTCTTATCACTTTAAAAAATAAACTTCTTAATAATTTCTTAAAATTAAACTTAATAACTTTTATTTAAAAACTAGCTACTTCAAAGATTGTACACACCAGAAAAAATGTAGGTGACCTCTTCGATATAACTGTGTATGGGATGTCGCAAGTCAATTACCTTTAATCTGGACGTTCAGTTGGTACGCATCTAGGTATTCCATGCTGCTAACTGCATTGTTCCATCAACCATTGACTGATCACACACTCTCCTAGTATGAAGAAACCAGATGTGGACCAAAACACTGTGGCCATTTTGTACATACTGCTGTATGGTTATTTATACTCCAGCAAAAGTTGCGCTAGACATCGCCAAACAAGGTTACAAATGCGTTGAATTTGGCACGGTGTGGATGCCAGGTCTTACTGGCCGAGGCTAACGAAAAAGTCAAGCTACCGCGGTGCATTCCACTTATCTTTTTTTCCAGGCCGCTAGAGTGACGTGATGCTCTTTTCGTACACCTGCATTGGTGCATTCGAACATCACGTGACTCCCACGGTCTGTAAAAAAAGATACGCGTAAAGCACCGCGGTAGCCTTTCTTTTTCGTTAGCGTCGTTACTGGCCCTATGTCGTAAAAGAATATTTTTGAAAATCTACTAAACCTGTGTATCAGCATCTGGCGTGTTCTCAATCAATTGACGAGTTTTACTCATCAGAACGAAAGATTTCTTAGTCACCTCCGTGTTTTATTTGAATAACACTAAAAATATAGATGTTTATTTGTAGCGAATCTAATTACTTTAAAACTTTTGAATCAATGGGAAATTAACAATACCTAATTGGATTACTTTATTAGTTCCTTTGTAAATAAAAGTAATTTCTTTTCTTTGAATGTTATTTTTCTCTTTTACTATTTAAAAAAATAAAAACTTTCATTTGAACTTAATTTTATAATGTTTTATTCGACGAAAATATAAGGACATAATTTGAGCAGTATATATGAAAATAAACAATTTTAATGCAATTGCCACAATCTGCAAAGACTTTTCAGTTTAAAAAAAATCTGATCTAAATAAAGAAAAATTGCAAATATTTAAATAATTAAATAAACTTGTATATTTTTAAAGCATGTTGATTTTTTTTCTAAATAGCGAAATTTTTTTAAATGCTTTTATAACAAATTTTTTTTAACTAAATAGAAACAAACTATGGATACCATTAATGTAGATAATCTATAGTAAGCATCTTGCAGTGCATCTAACAAGGAAGGTTAAATAAGCGCAGGTTAATAAGCGCACACTCATAAAAATTTAAAACAATTACAGAATATTTTTCTTGGGAGGATATATACGCTTATAGCAAAAATTGCTGCGGAACTTCGATATAACGTCCGTAAAAAAAATAAGAGATTTTCGTATTTTTTGGCGATTTATCGCTGGTTGGCGGCAGAATGAATTAAAAAAATGCTTTTTTGATAAAAACTCTTTTAGGAAAACCTTTTTCTACTTTTCATGCAGAACTAGTGTAAGTAAGTTTAACTTAAATAAATCCAGTTTTAAAACTACAGTTTTGCCATACTCATTTTTATGCGTATAGAAAGAAAATTAACGATCGTATTCTACGGTTGAGAACAAAATTTAAATTGATTAAAGATGCTTCAAACTAAGAATTACAGTCCAATTCAGAGCATTGACAATTTCACTTCGATATTGTTAGTGTAGGAGACAACAAGAGAAAAATAATGTTACCATGAAAACAACGACATATTCAATATCGAAATGTATATTAAAGGCGTTCTTAATCGTTCAATTACTGTTAATATACGCTTAAAACTTATCCAGCCAGTGAAACCGTGTAAAATTAAATAACTTCAGAAACATGCAACTTGTATATATATTATATAAATTTACAGAAAAATAAATTATTTCATCGTTTAAGTTTGAATTCATAAAGTACTGCGATTTAAATAATCATTTAACCTGGAATTTCCAATTGGATTAAAATCGCTTGCATTTGGCAAGGAAAAACTGTTTCTCGCCGAATCGCGTCTTTTTGCGCCAAATACTCGAAAGTATTTTATTTTTTTTGCAGATTTTCTACTGGGATTCCGCAGCTAAATTTGCCTGATACTTTATTACGTACATGAGTAGTTTCATTCGCATTTTTTTCTTCAAAATATTCTCAGTATGCGCTTTAAGGAGATCTTCCTTGTAAGTGATGTATATCAATTTCAATATGTTTTAAATAGTGTAACATCAGTAAATATACTGCAAACTATTGTTCCCCATAGACGGTAATTTAACGGAATTCTTTTGAGTGCCCTGTAAGAAAAGTCTAAATGATACACACTTCATTTTCAATACTTAACATTCCATGGTAAACCTCAAAATGATCATAGCAGCTTATTTCACTTCATTTTAATATTAATTGCGTGGTATTCCGAGTATATTAACATGAATTAGAGCGCAAACAGTCAGACAGGCAGACAAACAGGCTAAGTCCGATTTCGTAAACACTTTTAAACTGCATTAAAATGTGTTTAAAAGCCATATTACTTTCAGGGTTAAACCGCATTGTTGAATTCTTTGCAACTTTCACAAGCGATTCAATACGGTAAATGAGCATCGATTATAGGGTTTGTGGAAGTTTCTTTCTTTTTCTTACTCAAATAATAAATGTAATAAACTTAACTTCAGACTCAAAAATTGGCCTGTTTATTTTATTAATCTTTCCGTCTTTCTTTTTACTTACCCATCATTTGTAGTATAGGGTAAGTCTTGTAATCGTTTTGAAAATCGAAAAAAAAATTTTGACGGATTTACACGTTTCAGACACTGGAGATTCCGAAAAACATATTTTTAGAAAAAAAAAATTGCCGTCCGTCTATGTGTCTGTGTGTCTGTGTGTGTGTCTGTAAACGCTCTATCTCCCGAAGAAATTGAGATAGAGACTTGCAATTTGGTATGTACTTAGAAAGTAATAATGGGAAGAAGCCTATTTCATTTCAAAAACCTCGATTAACCGGAACAATTTTTTTCGGACTCTCGAAATATTCGTTCTGATGAAAGGTATATAAAAATTTTCGAAATTGTTTATTTTAAGAAATAAATATAAAAGACAATAAAAAAACATAAATTTTGCATAAAGCATGAAGTCGATCGGATAATGAGTTGCCGAGATATTTGGAATCCTATTTACCACACTCTTCGATTTTTCATGACCCTGTATTTCATCCCAATTTCACTTCAAAGATACATTCTAATTGGAAATTTGACGCTTAACCAGATGCAATAAACCGCTAGTTAATAGGATTATTATTTTTGGAGTTATAAGGATGTTTCTTTCAAGCAATTCAGTAATCGAGCCTTTAAAGTTTGTGACGTCCTCAAGCCACGATTTTATTTGAATTGCAATGCACTTTATAAGTAGTTTACACTTGTTTTATTTTAATATTTTACATTATGCATATCCATGATGGGTAAGTATTACGGTGGCCCCCAACGACTAGTTTTATTTACTGTGATGTCAGAGTTAGATGGCTAAAATTTATAACAACGTACAGGTAGAGGTGAAATAATACGTTCTAAATGCTAGGAAGATTGTTTTAGAAATTGTATCTTATAAATATATATTTTTTTAATTTACAACTCCTTTATTCGGGTTTCATTTATTCATTCAAATAAAGAAGTAAGCAAAATCACTTACTTTGATTATGTTAATCCAATCCCAAATACATCGGGAATATATCTTCATGAGTTCCATGAGTTGCATTCTGCAACATCTTTATTGAGCAACTCTTTTGTGAGATTCTATGTTTAACAGGTTTATGGGGTTTGTTGAGTTGTTTAATAATTATTTATGTTACATTAAAAAATTTGTGTGTAGTTGTGTCAATATCGTAAAATAAAATAATTTTTCTTTAGAATTCTTTTTCTTCACTCTATTGTAAATGTTAATGAGTTTTTCTTTAAATTGCATACATGTAAATACTGTTATTATGGATGCTCATAGTAGCTTTATTTCAATACGCTATTGCAATGTACTCTCCTAATTGTTTTTAAAACATAACGTTAGAGGATTTAATTCATGAATGGGGACTAATTCTTATTTTGTTCTGTTTGTGGTAAGTTTATAATCATAATTTTATAAATTGTCTCGCCAAATCTGTTTTCTTCTAAAATGATCTAAGACAATCAAATTTTATTGCCAGCATACCACTAGAATTTTATATAAATGTGCTATAATTCTTTTTGGTGAAAATTACTGTTATTCCTTTTATTTTGAAAATCTGAACAATGTATTCTAAACAGCTTTATACCTTGTCGAATCTAGTTTCACGCAATAGTTTTTTAAGTTGGAAATTTATATATTTTTTCTACTTTAGATTTGTTACACCGTATTTTTATAAGGTCTTATATTTCTCGAAAGTGTAAATTTTATCAGTTTCTTAGTTCATTACTGACAACCCGTTCACTAAAATATATTTTTATGATTATATTTGCCCTTAAAACGAAAGAACTTTTAATTTAAGAGATATTTAAAAGCAAGAGTTAGTGCAGATAATAAAATGCAGCTCAATTACTTAATTTTCATAAACTCCCCCATTTCCATTTTATGCTTCTTTCAAAAGAATACACTTTTAAGTAAATATCAATAAACTCCTTTTCAATAACAAAGTATTGTTCTCAACACTGCAATTTACAGATCCAATAAAGTGAAAGTCTACGACTCTAGTGCACTAAGCAAACATCTTATCTCTTTTCAACAAAGCCAACTCTACGATGAAACACTTCAATGGTCTTCAAATGTTCTACTTAGAGTATCAAATTTGTTGGAAAACATTTCATGCGGAAACGCAAGTATTAAAGGCTAAAGTGCGTTTTCCTTACCTATAGCTTTAGCTTTATTGAGGCAAGGTACTTTTAAGGCCAGGTGCTAAAAGGGTAAGTACTTTATGTTGATGAAAACTTCCAAAAGAATTGAACTCAATTTTGAAAGGATAAAGAAAGTGAATACATAGAGAATTTATTGTTATTTTTGCGATTGTAGGGATTTTTTCTGTAAAAATTTCGAAAATAACTAGAGGTAATTTACTAAATTTATAATCATTTTCTCAAAAATACTAAAGAATTGAAAGAGAAGAACATTGATATTGACTTGAAAACAGAAATAAATAAACGAACATACAGATAGTATCACTATTATGGCGTAATGAAAAATACGATTACGTTATTGATATTTATCATATATAATTACAACTCTATCAATGTGCATTCAGTTTTAACAATTTTACATTTCTAAAATATTATACGCGTCATTATTTTATTTCTAAAAAATCTTGTAAGAAAACGTTTTATTCAAAGTAGATTATTTTTATTGCGCCTTTATTACATTTTTAATATGAGCAATAGCTTTTTTCTTTTAATTGCACAAGAAAAATAAATATGGGTTAATCCTCAAAATGGCGCAGGATTTGTTATACCAAATGCATCAGATTCATAGCTGAAAGGACTGTGACTACCTCTGTAGGTTTTCACGTCTGGATGTGTTGGTAGAGCAATAGTACATAACAGAAACTCGAGGTTAAAGGCCCAAACAGAGATTCATACTTACCCGCGGCATTTTTCTTGTGGTTTTTAGGACTCTTTGATATTTTATGACTTTCTTAGCATGTCTAAAGTTCAGATATCAGCAGGGAATCTCGCTGACAGCTCGGACAACGCATTTTATTTTGTCAAAACCCCCTTTTCTTTTGTTGATAACCACAGACCCTTTCCCGAAGAATGGGAAGTCGTATTAATTATGGATATTCAGGCAGACTTGCGTAGACTGCGAAATAAATGCACCTTAAGGCTTCGGACCCGGAGCTCCTGTGAGTGTCCATCTCACACGAAATTCGTGAAGGGGCCAGGAAGTGTGATCCCCGAACTATGCAGTAGAATGCTACCACGAATGTAGGTCACGAATTTTGCTGTCGGAATGACCAGACATTCAAGAGAGTGTTTGGGGTGCAGGGAAAGTGACGCACATTGGGCAGTGCTTTTCCTACTTAGCTGGATATATATTACAGAAGATCTGTCCTCCTATTCCGCAACATGATTTATAGCGGTCAGCGCGGAAGGATACAATGACGATAATTTCAGTTTGCATTCATGGCAAAACATGATGTTTATCGCATTGTCTTACATGATTAGAGAATCATTTATTGATTAGATAAGCACAGCTTAATTAGACAAGTATAAATTAGGATAATACTAAATGAGAACGCTAATATCTAACATTGACAACGCTGCCTAATTTTTACCTTTTCATTGCAAGCTTCATTTACCTTGTAAGATTCTGACCGCCGACTCTGAACTCCTATTATGTATGAAGCTTAGCGGCTTTTCCTTGGCAAGTAGTACTGTGTGGTGTCCTGGGTTAACAGGGTCCAACTGTTGCGTGCGCAAAAGGTTTCAGAAAACTTGTCTAAACTGTTGACTTGCCGCACGGCATGCTCGTTTTATACCAAATGCATCATAGGGCAGCGTAAGACTCCTATAATAGGAGCTGACGCATATCCATTTTGTTTCGGATTATTGGTGCTCAGTTCAGCATCAATCTACCGCAGCCGGAGTTGGGGTTGCCTAAGACTCTGTTCTGATTGGCTGAACCGGTTCTGATTAGCTTGGTTTTTCGACTGAACTTCAATTTGAGCACCAAATCTGCAAGGATGCGTCAGCCTCTATTATAGGAGCTCTAGGGCAGCGTATTCTCTAATCATGTTAGACAATGCGATAAAAAATATGTTTTTCCATCATAGGGCAGATCATATTGTAAGCTAACTGCATTATAGAATATTATTTAACTATTGATTTAGGTTACACGAATATAGTTTTTTTGTGAAATTGTGTTAATTCACAAAATAATTTTGATAGTTTATATTATGGTTCATTTTGTTTTTCTAAATTTATACAGTACTGGATGGTAATAAATTTGAGAAATTTGAGCACAAATATTTCTGAAATTACATGAAGTTCCATGTATTAATAAGCTACTGTTTAATTCAATTTCATTACTGGTCTGTGATTATTGTGCTGACCCGATATATATTGGCTGTTGTAGCTTGTAGTTCTTTCATTCTATATCTTGCAAAATATATCACATATTAAAAAATCACCACACAATACTAAACTATATATCTGGTAAAATATATCATATATTAAAAGTATATGATTTCTTTTAACATTTCTAGTTTTATTGTTATAAATTCGGAATTTTTAGGTTCTTTAGTTAACAAGATAAGTTAACTAGTTTCAAATTGTCTTTTGTTGTTTATATGTTACTAATCGATTTGTTTTAATAAAAGCGAGTATTGCAGACTTTCATTTTGGTAACACAAAATTTTAAAATCGTACTTCATTAATTTTATACACTGTTATAGGTATTTCTACATTTTTTTGGTATGCTGAATCAAAAATAGTCGAATTTGCCCTTCTACAACGCATGGTTTTTCCACGAATGAAGATGAAAATGAGAAAGATCTATCAGAATCAAAAAACTTTGTTAGAAAAACACTTAAAAATAAACTATATTACGCATTTTATAATGTCATTATTTTTCGCATAGCTGCCATTACGACAAAAATTATTATGTCTTTTATTTTCCCTTGCAGAAAAATGTGTTTCACCTCCGCACCCACTAAAGAACTTTTGTCTTGTTAACACTTACCAGCATAGTGGGAAAGTGCTGAAGAATTCAGTTTGTCTGTCTGTCCGTTCTCTAATTCCCATAAATATATTCAGATTGTCATGCAATTGATATATGTTATTGAAGTTTACTATGGCATGTTAGGTATTGAAAATGAAGTGTGTGGAGACATGAGCTAAACATTAAAAAGACACAAATTCAAGGTGTCACAACATTAAAACCATATATGGCCGTTTCAAGGATCACCCAGATCCCCTTCCTCAATGTAAAACATAAAAAAAGTTCAATAGATTAAAGGATTGAAAGGGTTTAAAGAACCAAGCTCAGCTATAGTCCCGAGTACTGGCTCATGAACTGACCAAAAATGGCAAATGCAAGAGTTTATGTAGTACCAGAAAAAACAGAAGTGACGTACCTGGTATGAAAAAGCCGAAAAAATAGGCATCATTGCGCAAGCGTGGAGAGGTACTGCGCAATGATTCCTTTTTTCAGTGTTTTCCTGCCAGGTACGTCACTTCTGCTTTTTCTGGTACTGGCCTTTGCCATTTTTGGTCAGTGCATAAGCCAGTATTTGGGACTATAGTCGAGGGTGGTTCTTCGAACTCTTTTAATATATATATTTTTTTCTGTTTTACACTGAGGAAGGGAATCTGAGTTATTATTGAAACGGCCGTATGTGCCATGTGCTATGTAAATCATGTGGGCTTAATGTTGTGATAGTTTGAATTTGTGTGTTTTTAATGTTACAAAGTTTTAGCTCATGTCTCTGAACCCATACGAAGTGATCATTTCTGGCTAGGAGAGTGTAATATTTACAGTTCGTTTACAGTGACACTTAAGAGAATTTCGTTTATATTTCGGTCTATGGAGAAAATCGTTTGCGGTGTATATTAATGACGTTATACTATTTTAAACATATTGAAATTGATATATATCACTGCTGTGCATTACAAGATCTTACTATAGAATATAGTCTGCAAAGCATTTATCGTTCGTTTACAGGAACAGTTCCTTTACAGTAGTGTCTTTGAACAATAATTTCTGGAAGTGCGTTTTTAGTTATGGTACGCGTTTATTAAATTTAACAAATTTTTTGCTTATTATTTAGAGTTTATATATTCTAGTGATTATATGCAGGACAGCACAGATCTCGAGTACATTTCCGTTTATTGACGAAAATTTCTGAAGAGCTATTTTCAACTGTGTTATGTGTTTCCTATCTGAAGCACACTGTGTAGCATATATACAAATGTACAGAACATATACAGAGCTGTACAAAAGAATTCGGATATTTTTCTGACTATTGGTGGTAATTCCGGAAATTCAATTTTCAAATTATTTACTTAGACATCGGGCTAGTTGAACTTAAGCCGAAAGCTAGGCCTTTCCGCCCGGTTTGACTTTGACTTTGACCTTTTTAAACGTTGAAGTTTTGTTACAGTATTCTGGATGTGTTGGAAAGTGTTTCATAACCTATGATTGACGCATGAGTTTTCGCTCTTGTGTATTTTTTTGCGGTCGCTTTGTATGGAGCAAGTAATAGTAGTCTGCCATCATATTTATTGGTGTATTTTTGACTACATTTAAAATGTACCAATAGAATTTTCTGATCCCTTCATGCTATAATTTGTTTTTCGTAAACCAGACAGAAAGTCTCGATTTAAATCGGAACTGTATTTGATTAAATTGCTTGGATATTTTCCCTGAAATTATCGTAAATATAATTACACAAGAAATAATTTCTACTTTGAAGAAGAAAAATTATCCCAGGCCTGGGAATTAATTTTTAATCATTTATGAACGTATTATTGTAACGGTCATTTTTCACATTTTTGAATTATTTATTTAAGTTAAAGGGTATACATTAAAACAAAATATACTATTTATTATTCAGTTACGCGGATATAAAAACTCATTATGAAGATCGGGGTGGCCACCGTTTAGTTAATGTATTAGTAAATTTTTATATAAAAATTCATCCTTTTTAATCACGCGTATAAATAAGGCGAATTTTTACGAAGAAAATACTGGTATTTCCCTAAAAAATTCCCTGATCGGTGGCCACGCTTGAAGATGTTTCCTCAATTCTTCCTAGAAATGGTGTCTACTTTTGAAACTTTAATAATTACTAAAATAATTCCCTGTTTAAAGCACAAACAAAATTTAACCCTTAGAATATTATAATTTTACAAAAGTAAACAAATGGATGACTTTTTAAAACTGTCGACCAGCATACTTTAGGGCATAACTGTTTGAAAACTTTTCAAGAACAAAGCACATAAGAATTCTTAAAAATAAATTACAGTAATAATTTAAGTATAATATGAACATTTATACTTATATATTATTTAAGGAAAATAGAGTACAGTTTTAAGTATAATTAACGCAACTAAAAGGGTTTTAAAATTACTTACTTGCTTAAGTGCTATTTATCCTCATTAGAATTTGTAAAACATGCCCATTATTATCTTGCACGGTATTATTTTACTCGTAGTAAAGAGCAGCACTTTCTTGCTTTGTATTTATTTATTTTGAATTACTGGCTCTCTAAGGCGTTGACTCTACAGATTTTTCCCTCTCTTAATCATTCATAACTCCGGCAGCGATGAGGAAAAATGCCTCTTCCGCCTTGTTATTTATTATTCCAACGTGCTCAACACAAAGTTGTGAATAGTAATGTTATGCATGTTATAATAATATGTATTTAAGTTTCGAAATTTGTCTTAAAATTTTGTACGTAATGTTACCTTCATGTAATAAATTCAGAATATCATGTATGTAAAATGCAATTTTGGGTATGATTTGTTTTCATTCTGTAGAAAAAAAAAATTTAAATGGGAAAAATCGGAGAAACATAATAATTGAAGTTATTGCATTTAAAAAGTTATTTTAAATTTAGGAAATATAATACGCAGAATTGAAATATTATAAATGACTGTTATTTTATTTATAAATTGGTATTTATGTATTATGCGTGGCAGAAAGATACATTGCCAAAAAATAATTGTCAATCGCCAATTGTGTTTATCGTTGCCAAGCACCAATTGTGTTGAAAACGATAATTTAATGTACATCTAACACATCATTCAAAAAGATAAATAAGATAAACGAAAACGAAAATAATAGAAAATAGCAATTTAGTATACATTTATTAAATACATAACATCAAATTGACGACTTTTGACGATAAACCATATTAACGATGGCAGTTTTTTTTCCGGAAAGGTTGTTATGTTTGCCAGATTGAATATAATATAAATATTCCTTAATTATAGATATACAGTATCAATGAATATAATATATCCATATCTATACTGTATCATATTATATAGTTATATGAATATAAATACCTTCTACCACTGCCTTTAATATGGCAACTATGTAATATTAACGGCACTACTACAACTATATAATATTAACGGCAGTTATAATGAAGAAAGAGAAAAAAATGTTACTTTAATATTATCGGCACGATTGTTGGCGTTGCAAATATGGCCTGGCACGTATAATACGTAAATACCAATGAATTTAATGTAAAAATTATAAACTCAAAAGATAAAAATTATTATTTTTATTTTTACAGTGATATTATGAAATACATGAAATTGCAAAAATAATTCTATCATTCCATGTTAGATATTTCATCATTATATACAATTAATTTCTATAAATAAAATGTGTAGGCTCGGATTCTAAACCGAAATTTTCTATGTCTCCTCACCATTAAAATTAATTTTTAATTACTTACTAAAACTCTCATTTTCCATAACGTGAACCATATCTTTTTCGAGTAATGCATTCAAAAATCAAAATTTAGCTATATGTTTGACATTGTAGATTATTTTGTTGAATTTACGAATATATTAAAAATTATGTACAATAATTTTAAGGCCGACTAGGAAATACTAATTTTAAAACTATATCTACGGGTTTTTAGCGACGTCTTACAATATTCTGCTATATGGTAAACATTAAACGAATGAGTACGATAATATTTTCTTCTTTTTATTTGTTCATTACAAAATCCTATTGAAAAAGCGTATTAGTAACAAAGCACAAACGTAAGCCTATTGGGAGTATTTTTAAATATTTGCAAATATTTACTGACTAGCAATTTAATAAATGATGCTCTGTTCTAGGAAATATGCCACAAATTTGGGCTATCCAGAAGTATTCCAAAAATGTTATGTATTTAAAATTGATGATTTTTTGTTTACAGAAATACATCTCAGGCATGTGCAGTTCTCATAGTGAGTGACATCTCTTTTTATTATTATTGCACGCTTTTATTTAACTTCGTTTGTTGTCTGCCTGTTTGTATATCTGTCTGGGTAAAATCTTGCAACACAGTTCTGACCCACTTCCGTAGAGCTGGTTTTTCTCAGATGTTACACACGAGTACATTATCATTGAATATGCAATATTTAAGTATTTTCAGTGTCACACCTCATCAGGGGTAGGCTCCAAGAGCAAAAACCTCCTTTTCACTCAAGCCTAAACAATTACAGAAACAAGTCTAACAATAGTGATGGTGGCAACAACAGTGTTACAACAATAGAGTCAGAACAATGGATATAACAATTAAATTAATTTTGCGCCAAACCACACTTGCTAAAATACGGCAAACATATAGTTTTAACTATATAGAATTACAGCAATGTTTAAAATCAGGAAATTGAGCAATAATTATATATGCATATATATTTATTTATATTTATTGTTTAAAAGTGTAAACACGAAGCATAAAATTAATTGATAATTCAGTATAAGTTCTGATCAATTTTAAAAAAGATAATATTTAGATTATATATATAAAATTTTAAACGTTTTTATTATTTAATTTTTTTTTCTAAAACACAAACGTGGAGGTAATGGCAAAAAAAACAGAACATTGAAATAATATACCTATATTGGTACATTATTTTTTATCTAAGAGTATGGGATTTTAATTTCTAAGCACAACCTAACAAAACTTAACAAAAATTTTCAAATTTCCTAGTACAGCAAACAATATATTTTATCCTGTTTTGGTACGGAAAAATATTTCCTCATATATGCTATTGATAACTTCATCAACATATGATGAAGTTATCAATATAGATGATAATGATATGTTGTTTTATCTCATGTTTCAATGGTTTAATTGTACAGAAAACTTATATATATAAATATATATATAAATACCGTTAAAATAAAATATATATGTATAATTGTCAGATGTGTGTTAATAATTAATAAATTCTAAAATCTTTTTTTTTTTTACTTATTTAGAGATTTTTGTAACTATGAAATTAAGCAGAATTTCCATTGTGCAACAACTTTCTTTTATTTAAAAAGAAGTTGCTTCTTGTCTTAAAAATACCCATGAAGAATATTTGACATTATTTATTTATTCGTTTATTACGTATTTGGAAGAATCACCTTAAAATAAACCAAAAGTTTCTCAAATGAAAAAATACTCACATTCACTCATCGTAAGTTATTGATCACCATTCTTCTGACTTCCTGATTTAACAGTCGGAAATCATTAGCACTTCTTTACCTTTTTCTTTTCTTTACTTTTCTTTTTTTTTTATTCATTTGTCGTTGCACTTAATTTGCTGTTCCTGTTCCAAAAGTGGTGTTGGTTAAATTAATCTATCTTCTATCTACGAAAATTCCCTCATAATTAGGCTTGTGAATTTTAGTAAACTAATCTGACAATTTTCCCGAAAAATAGTTTTAGCTCTCATTGTATGAAAAATCGGTATTATAATAAAGATATCAAGTTTATATAATATTACAAACAACAAAAAAAAAACGTTTAAAATAATTTTCATAATACACTTATTTTTGAAAATTTAGCTGTTTATTCATGAAAACATATTGATTTTCTATTATCTGAATTACTTAAATAAATATTTGGGATTAAGGAATCATTAAGAAAACTATTGAATTATAGTTCATTTTGAAAGCACTTTCAAATATAAAAGTTTTAATTTTTTTTATTAGAAAAAGAATATAGAAAAACAACAAACTGAAAAATAAGCTTCCATCACTTCCTAAAATAATCGCTTTGAAAACATATTATACAGTTTCTATATGAATAAGAAATGTAATTTTTTAAATTTATTTTTGGGTTCAGCAGTTTTTAAAAAATCAAAACGCAAAATAGACTAAAAACTATTGAATCTTTGTCTGTTTATTGATGAAAAAACACACTGATTTTTTTTCATCTGAATTAATTAAATAAATACGTTATTTACGTTATTATTTACGTTATTATTTACGTATCATTTACGTTAGTTGCCCCTTAACGTTATTTTCTCACAGTAAAACTAGAATGAATCGTTTAAAATTTTTAATTTCTGGATAAATCTTAAAGCCATTTAGAACATTTTTGCAAATAAATTTTTGACTGACAGAATAGAAAAGAGCTATTAAATAATGATATATCTATGCAACCCGTTTATATACATATATGTATGTGTGTGTGAGTGTGCATCTATTTAGAGCTATATTTTTTATACTTTGTATTTAAAAACTTATTAGTTTTATTACTGTGATATTTGCAAAAAAGTCTATGTTCCATATGTTAACAAATGAATAATCTTCTGCACTGACTGTGTTTCCCTAAAGCAATCAAACGTACATGTACTTCATGCTTAAATAACATAAGAAAACACATAATTAACATCGAAAACGAAAACTTTGAGATAAAAATCTTAAAAAGTATCATAGAAACATTTATTTTAAACATTCGATATTTTTAATTATATACTATTACACTAAGATTATATTTCAAAATTGAAAAAATAATACGTTGAACCGATTTCATGTTTATGTATGCTGAAACACAAATTGGTAATTTTCTCTAAAATAAATAAATAAATAAATAAAAATATGATTCTGTGGTATGGACAAAACAAATATTGTCAGTTCATGTTAATCCATATCTATTTACATAGCTTGTAATATAATAGTATTCAGAGGTTAGAGAAATTATAATGTTGCTTACGCAGAAATTTTATGGGAACCCTATTAAGATTATATGTATGTATGGGCGGAAAGTGTTAATATTTTTATCAAGAAAAGAAAGCTAAATAATATATAATTATGAAATATCCGTGTAAAATAATATATATTTCTTTAGTAATAAGAAACTTGGAAATTTCCATTATTGTGGAAATAGTAATCTTATATGGAGGAAATTCTTCACAATATGCAGTATATTCCTGATTTTGGAGAAATCTTAATTCTCTTTAGTGAGATATTTCGTGGAAACCATGTTAATCGTTTATGCGTGTTTAACTGAAAATTGTATACTATATCAGAATGCTTTTTAATGTTTTTGAAAAAATACATGAACAAAAAAAATTAGCAATAAATTTCTCACATTATCTACGAAAATAAGTAATTATATAAATAATAACAGTAAAGTAATACCAAGTTTATTTGAGTCAATAGCATGGCTTCTAATGGAGAAAGATTAAATACGTGTGAAATTACTTTCTTAATATATATAATGATACAGGAACTTCATTTTTTTTATAAACATCAGTATAAAATTATTAGAAAATTGGAAACGCGAGGTTAATTTATTAGGTTTTTTTTTTTTTAAATATATATGTTTGTAATATGGTATTAATATTTCAAAGAAGTGTTAAGATTTTTTTTAGTCTTGCTTCAACTAAGCCATAGAGAAAGTATTCTACCCATTTCATCCTTAGGTATTGATCACAATTCCTTAACTTCCTGACTTTACTAGTCGGAAATCGTTAGCACTTAGTTTTCTGTTTTTTCTCTTTTCTTCATTTGTGATCTTATCTGCTGATTCTTGTTCTAAAAGACCTTTCTCCACAATTGATGGGTTTTCTATCAGGTGAGGTCAAGCTTCTTAATGAGCGAGATAGCTTTTATCAGTAATTGAGGCTTTTGATTCTTTCAGAAGTCTTGAAGACTCATTGTCTCCAAAAATTACAACAGATAATAAAACTCTCAGGTACATGATAACGTGAAGAAGCGTCAGTTATTATCTTTCTAGCGAAAAAGCTAATTTTTCTAATGGTCTTTCGAATTATATCATTTGTAGAGAATTATATTATTTTTTAGTACATAATGCGCAAAATGTTTATTCAATATATTGTGAAAAAGTCGTTATAATAAAATTCTTTAAAAACATACATGTATAAAGTATTCAGTATAAAGCAATGAATAAAGAAATTCTGAATACTAAGAAATATTGGGGCTTATTTAAAATTATGATTTTAATTAATATGTAACGTCCTCAAAAATGACAACAGGTTATACATTTCTCAGGTGCACTGAAAAAACAAACTGTTGATTTTACAGCACAATACTGGCACCCCAGCTGCCAGTATGCGCGGCAGTGTATTACTGCTTATTTTACTGTTTCTTACTGTTAATTTTACGGTGTAATATTGGCAGCTGGGGTGTCAGTATTATACTGTAAAATCAACATTTTTTTTTATTTGCATTATACATAAATGAATGAAGAAGCGCCAGTTATCATTCTTCGAGAGAATATGCTAATTGTTCTTGTTTTTAGAGAATGATATTAATACGTAATATTTTATAGTACATAATGCAAAAAATAAGTTTATTTAAAACTGTTGTTATCATAATGTGTACTTTAACAAATGAAACCCAGCAAAATCTGAAACAATTGCATACATGCGGCTATATGTATGCCAGCAGTGAATACTGCTAGCATACAAGCAGCCACGTGTAGGCCATTGCTTTGGGTTTTACTGAGATGTGTTTTGTACGAAGTTATGAAGCTACGAATAAAGAAATTATCTCTGTTAAAAATATTTAGGCCTATATTAAAGTTATGATTCTCATTAACATCTAATGCCCCTAAAAACAATAGATAATAAAACTGTTAGATACACAATAACATGAACCAGTGTCAAATATTTTATTCAAAATGCGTTAATGCAATCTCGACTTTTAATGTGTTTTATTTGCTTCGCTAGGCAAAAAAAAATTAATTAACAGGTAATTTCAAATAATTCTGCATATGCACTTTAAAAGTTATTCTTTAACATTAGTCTAAATTTAAAATATATAATAGAAATTAGTATATTAATGTGTATTCCCATTCGATGCATTGTGTATAAAAAAATACATTTTTACACTTTCTCCCTAAGTGTTAGAAACTTTCAATAGGGGAAAATTTTTCATCAGTTGAGATCCCAAAATATAATTAGTCATACGCAGCAAAATTTCAATCTCTATGGAATAGAAACTGTACTTGTTAGCAAAAATGTTTGTTTCAAAACATCTTATTAAATTCAATATAATTTTACATTGAAACCTTTAAAATAAACAACTGATTAAAAGTTTAATTAAAAAAGAAATTTGTTTTAACATATAAAAGCCAGTTTTGATGATTTCAAAGCTTAGATATGGAATATAATATTTTTAAAGTAAAAAAGTATCTCGTTTTAATTAAAAGCTTTCATAAGTCTAAATTTTAGAAAAAGAACCAGGTATTTTAATTAAGAGAGTTTTTCAATTATTTATCGCTATTTTATAAGTACTTAACACGTGTAATACGATGCTTTTAGTACCGGATTAAATCTTTAAAAAAGATATTTTAATGGTTGAACTATTTTTATTTTAATGGTTTTTGCTTTGTTTACGCATTTCACAATGCTTCTTAAAGTATTTCCGAGAAATCCAAGAATTAATTCCAGATTATATTTAAAAATGTTTCAGTTTGAAAATAATCTGCATTATCAAGCTGAATTAACTTTTAATTTTAATGATATGCTGAGCTTAATGAAAGTTCTCTTATTGCATCTAGAATCCCCCATTTTAAAGTAATTAAACAACGAATTTTAACATTCTTATTAGGAAAATAAAAACTTGTTAATATGTTAAGCTTAATTTTTAAATATTGTTTCACATCAAAGTAATTAAAATATTTTTTTTATGGCAATCAAAATATTTCTCTGTAATAGGCTAACAGACAAATTTATATCTAAAATAATTTGTATTTCATTTAAAAGTCGCACACCTATTGAAACGTTAGCATGTTTTAAAACATTTTTAAATCATATTATTCTACTACCTTTTTTAATTTTTAGCAATTACCACGCTCACGCATAAAGACGAAATCAAAATTGTTCCGAAAATGAATTTTTTTACTCAGACGTTTTAAGAATTTGTTTTAGTAACCACACACCTAGAAAAAAGTTTTGTTGAATCAGCAAAAATTTGCTTGACCCAACAAAACTCTTTGTTTAAATATAGGTCAATGGATATTTTGTTTGAATCAACAATTTTTTTTTTTTTTTTTTATGCAATTCCAAAAAAATTTTTTTGTATCGTCAGCAAAAAATGTTTTGTTAATTCAAGTAAAATGGTTCAATTTTACTTGAATTTTGCTAAAACAACCAAAATGTACTCAACAAAACATGTTTTGTAGTTTTAATCAATTCCTTTTTCTGGGTGCAGTAGAATTTTTCCTAATAAAAAAAATGATTGATCAAGGAATAAATTCAGTGCTCAATATTTGATAACATGTGGGGCAGTTATTATGCGAAATATCAGGAATATTCGAGAATACACAGATTGCTTCGATTTCGAAACGCAGCGTCTTATTTTGGCAACCAATTTTAGAGTAATACATTTTGTTATATATTACAGATTAGATGATACAGATAAAGAAAGTGCCAGTCAGCTGGCGCACCAACAGGTGGTGCTGCAATACCTTGCACACCCTTCAGTTATAAACGAATGACAACCCGATTAGTGATGTGACTCGAACTTGCAGGCATCACCAGTAATCGGGTTGCCATTCATTTAACTTTGCAGTGCGCGGGGGGAGGGGGGGTGGTGCGATATTGTTATGGCACCAGCCCCGTCGGTGCACCGCTGACGGGCAGTTTCGTTATCTGTAGCATCTAATCTATCATAGATACCAAAATCATCGACGTTAAAATTAGTCACAAAAATATGACGCTACTCTCGGACTATACACAATAATTTCTTGCGAATGCTTCTTCCCCAGTTATAAATATGAACACCACTATAGAAATTTTCCTATTTCTACAAAACATTGAAAAAAATTAATCTGTTGCTTAATGTCTAATATCATGTAAGATAAGTTTATTGTAACAGCAAGCTAATAAGTATTGGTATGAACCACGACAGACAAAAATTGATGCCGAATTTGGTGATTGCGTGATCAAATTTAGCGCCAAACCCTTTATAAATCTGAGATATTGAAATTTCCAAATTTATATTTTCATTTTTCCATGAAAAACACAACTTTAGAATTTGTTAGTAATTTTTAAGGTATAAAACTATGATAAATGATTTATAAAAAGGAGAACTTACAAAATATATAACTAACCGAAATTATGTGGTTCTTACAAATGATATATGAGCGATAAAGCAAGAGCGATAGCACAGGTCGTAGTCACCATCGTTATGACAGCAGTATACTGTTTGGGATACTTTATTAATGTTAAGCAGACAACTCATTCACAATTAGAAATTCCGTATTGAAAAAAAATAGGTCTTTGTCACTAATAGGCAGAAAAGCTGACTTATTAACAGATTTAACAGAAAGTAATATGAAGAATTGTCTACTAAATTTTATACTTCTGAATAAATTGTCTCAATACTAGACATTCTACTACAACTGCTAGAATCAATAAAACATTGATTAAATAAACTCTGATAATTTTTTATATTTTAAAATTTTGATATATTTTAAGTATAGCTTGCAGAATACTACAATACAGTGACATAGAAATATGATTTTTCCGTTAAAAATGAACATTAAAGCTCGAAGCCGTAAAGATCTTTCGATTGCCTCAGGACCCGGAGCCCAACCCTAGCGCTTTTCCGAGGCATTTAATTTGTTCCCTTTCCTTTAAAATTTTTCCGGTTTAAATTTTCAGAATATATTTTTTCCCTTTCTTCCTGGCTTCTGCTAGTGTCTCAGCATAAGTGACGTAGTAATTACCGCGCGAAACACCGCTCTCCCCGAGTTCTGCGTTGTTATTTTGTTATTGTTATTTTGTGAACAAATTATAAGATAGAAAACAAGAACTTCACTTTAAATTAACTTTTTTAGAAATTTTCTAAAGAAATATACTGGAATCCCAAGATATTTCATAGAGATTTTTTTTACTCCCTATTTAAAACTTATAGTAACAGCTAAGCAAGAACGAAAAATCATTCGTCAAGCATAAATTATGAAACACTTTATACACAACACATTCAGAAAGCACTGTGGCATTCTGAATACAACACATTCAGAAAGCTGTAACTTCACTTTTAATTAAGGTGAAAGAAGATATGTGGTAAACAGTTTAGGAAACATGTAAAACATTTAAAATCCAGTTCTAGCAATTACATGCCATGGTGAAAAAATGTAGTCGAATTATTTTGTGCATCCCTGTATATGATCGATACTTTTGGATATATAATAGCTTGATAAAATTTAGTTGCGTTAGAAAATTCACATTTAGCAATTTTTGCCAATCAATGAAAATGCACTTGAAATCTGTTATACAGCCATGTATATTATTTAAAGACATTTGTACAGACCAAATAGTAAACTAAATTTTAATACAGACAAAAAACGCATAAGGCAACTTAAATCTCACTTCCAGGAATTACCAACCATAAACGACAATGTATTTTGTTCCTTGCGTAGCCTTGTACATGAATTTATTCATATTCCACAAACTTCTATTAGCCTACTAAATATCGTTCGGCAGGAAAATGTAAGCAACACTTGAACTGTTCACTCTCATAGTCAATACTTACGAATTCCTTTGTGTAGCTCTGTATATGATCAACAGAATTTATACACAATACGTTACATTCAATAGCTTAGTTAAACTTAAAAACGCAAACAAATGTTGAAAACGCACTTATCACATATAGACTGTGATTTTCGCACTAAGACTGTAACCGAATTCTTTTGTGTGTCCCTGTAAATGAACTATAAACGCAATGCACACTATACTTTTCAGTGAGCAATTTATAGTGCAACTCAGTAATGCATATAAATTTTATTATATTTGAAATAGTGAAACTTCATTAAATTACACTGCAAACGAGTTTTTCCTGTAGAACATTGTGTAACAGATTTTTTTCTGTGTGACTTTGTAAATGAATAATGCTTTGCACCCCATATTTTCCAAAAAGCAGGTTTTAACGCGCTTAAAAATTGTATATCATTTTGTCTCGTTTCAAATGGCGTAACATCAACAAAATGCGCTTGAAACAATTTTTGCTCATTGATTGTAATGTAACGGAATTCTTTTGACTCTCCCAGTAAATAAACTATAAAGGCTACACATTTCATTTTCAATAGGGATCATAATATTTTAGGATGATTAAAGAAATCTAAATTAAAGAACTGTTACGTTAAACATGATTTCTTTCAATTTCTTTGACTGTTATAACGATTTTCTTGCAAACTTTATAAGATCAAAGTACATTACTTCAAAGTTCTTCGCCACTGGCTCCCCCACAATCTCATTAATTTTATTTCCCAATTTGGAATATTTGTGGTATTTCTGAGTTCTGATATCTACGATTGTGCTTTACATGGTAATTTTTTTACAATATGCATATCTTTGTGCAAAATCTAATCCTATACAAATAAAAATATTTTCTTACCTGCCAACCACAAAGCATGTGAATATATTGCCGAAGTTGAATAAAATCTCGTAGATGAAAGAAAGATGACGATAGATATTAACGTATTCAAATTCTTTAATGCAGCCCTGTACACTCTCAGAAAAACTGTAAATTTATGCTCGTTTGCCCATCAATTTTCACGGGCAACAGCCTTATTTGATGAAAAACTGTCTGATCCACTAAATAAGCGGCCTTGTCCCTTAGATACTTAGAAAATTAAGAGCAATCCACATATTCTTACAGTTCTAGCCCATATGTTAGCAAAAATACGGTACGACCCCATACATTGTCCTCCGCTAGGATGTAACCCTTCATTTTACTCGTGTTTCGAAAATTTTAACTCGCCAAAGCAGCGATTCTGTGATGATTATCTAACGTGCTAAGTGCTACGGAACAGTAAGCAAAGTGTTATTGTGTTTTAAAGTGCATTATATCCTGTGCATTATAATGGTATATTACTTTGCCCCGTAAAATAACGGGCTGCATAAAATGATGGGCGTGGATTTTTTTTTTTTTTTTTTTTTTTTTTTACGGGGTATGACTGGAATCTCTGCTGCCAGCCTCTGCCCGTAATTTTACTGCAATTTTTTTTTTACAGTGTATATGAACAATACATTGTTATATTCAAGTAGTATATTATAATTTAATTCAGCTGTACAACTGAAAATGCCACTATTTAGAAAAAACAATATAACCACATAATGTTCTAACATATAAATTTTTATACATAAATTTATTTATATCTACTCAAACTACTTAGTATGGTAAACTTTAGTTCAGCATAAAACCCGTACACGCAGTTAAAAACACAGTTCAAGCAATTCTTATCCTCAGAGAGTAACATGTTCAAAATCTTTTATGCAGCCCTGTTTTTTTTTTTTTCTATAGATATTTGCGCATAATACATAATACATTAAAATTTAATTTTGCTGAAAAATTCACAACACAAGAGGAGAAGCTTTTCCGAAAATTACCATGCATAAAATGTAAAGTATTATTTTTTTCTCAAGTTGTTTTGTACACTCTAAAATTGGAAGGAGTGAGAAGTTGACTCTTTGGAAGAGTGAGAGGCATTTTCACTCTTTTAGGAGTGAATTTTATAAATATGCACTCTTTAAAGAGTGGAACTTTCCACTCTCTAGAAAAGAGTGAAATATCTCACTCCGTTGTCAAGAGTGACTGTTCACTCCGTTGACAAGAGTGAGATATTTCACTCCGTTGAAGAGTGAGGAAAAACAATTTTTTCCAATAAAATCACAAGATGGCGCCAGCTCACGGATGAGAATCCGAGTAATCTCCGTTATCGAAACGAAACACCTAAAATGAAATCCTTTATATATAGTAGCACGATTTTAAAAAAAACTGAAAAAGGCATTGAAATAATAAATGAATCGATAGAATTATGGACAGGAAATATATTTTATGCTTTACAAATTGCAGGATTTGCCAATGCTAAGAAAAGTGTGGGAAAAAAAAAGTATTTGAAGTAAATTTATGCTTAGCTGCAACACAATTTTTCTTCTATTTTATAAACAGAAATTTAATATCTCTGAATGCTAATTATTTTCTTCCTCTTTATTTAAATAACCTATTCTACATATTTTATATCATTTCTAACCTCTTTATGAATATAAACAAAATATAACTATACAGATTAAATTTTCTGTTATTTTTAGCACGTTTGAAATTAAACATAAGAGAAATGAAAAACGTTGCATTTAATCACTGATTTTATAACATTTATTATAGAAAAAAAAGAGTATAAATGTGCCGGAAATAATCTTAGGAAAAATTTAACAGCTATAATTTAAGAAAAAAAAAACGTTTTTTACCCTGACTGAAATTTCCCCCCCTAAAAATTAGTTTTGAAAAGTAAATTTGGGGGCCCCTTTGTATTTCAGTGAGTAAACTTCGGCTTCACGGGCCTATTTGGTAAACAGGCCCTGGGCCTCGGACAATCTTAATCGGGCTCTAATTATAGAAACATTATTAGCAAGAAAAAAATGAATGAATAAATAAATAACTGCTTTGTTGTAACGGAATTTTTGTCATAGCGGAAATGTACAGACGGGTGTTCGCACGTTTTTAGACGATTTCGGCGTTGTTGTTTTTAACGTTTAAAATATGAATATTGCTTTCTGAAATAATCTGTATGATAATCTTGTTTCTTGATTCTAATTCTGTATAATGCTTTCGATGGATATCGATGAATGTTTTCGATGTAAGATAAATTTGCGATAGTCATAAATCCTTACTTGAAACTTCGTTTTCCGCCTTGAAATGGGCTCTTTTTTTCCCTGTTTTTTTTTTCATCTGGTATCTTTTTACTATGTATATGTACTGATTTTTGGAATAGCACTTTTCAATCAATTGTTATGTTTATTTCGCACTAAAAAGTTTTTATATTATGCTCTTTGCAATCATTTTAGACTGTGGAATTAGCATACTTCTGTTCGGAAGGAGAAAAAAAAAACGCAAACGCATCTTCCCATTCACAGCTTTTTTAGCAAGCGCAATCTTGAAATAAGAATAAATTTGAAAGTATCAGACGATAATATATAAATTACACATAATAAGTTGTTGTCAGAATTTTTTGTTCTAAAAGAATTCCATTTTTTTTAATAATTTATCAATTTGTCTAAAAAATGTGCGAACAGTCTCTGTATTATATGATACAAAAAGAAGGTTTCAGTTTCTTATTTACACAGTTGAGAAACACCGTAAATATTTATGATTTCTACACAAATTTAATAAGTGTGTTCGA
Source organism: Maratus michaelseni (assembly GCA_963931845.1). Classification (NCBI taxonomy): domain Eukaryota; kingdom Metazoa; phylum Arthropoda; class Arachnida; order Araneae; family Salticidae; genus Maratus; species Maratus michaelseni. The sequence continues at coordinate 280,909,657 of OZ007594.1, read as the reverse complement.
ATATCACAAAAGAAACAAAGCTAAAATAATGTAATAAGAGCTTTTTTAATTGTAAGCGGCTGTAGCAAGCTGTAGGCACAAGTTCTCGTCCGAGCGCAGAAGTCAAGCAGCAGCGAGCTCGGTTACTAGTTGGAAGGGTGACCGCCTACGAACAAGTGTGTGTAAAAATGAGTTTCTCTTTTTTATTCAAGAATTTTAGTCACTCCTGAAAGAGTGACTATTCACTCCTATCAGGGGTGAAAAAACTCACTCCTGAAAGAGTGAGTATTCACTCTTTCAGGGAGTCAAGAATTTCACTTTTTCCTAGAGTGAATAGTCACTCTAAAGAGGTTGGGCAAATTTTGACTCTGCGATAGAGTGAATATCCACTCCTCCAGAGTGAATAGTCACTCTTTCTTATTTAGAGTGTATATGAATTTACTTATCATATTCAAACTTGTTAGTATACTAAAATTTAGCTCAGTTGAAAAACCTATAATATATTTAAAAACGCATATTCAGCAATTTTTACCCACACTCGTAAGATATTGGAATTCTTTTGGACAGTTCTTTATATGAATTATAGAATTTAGACATCGTGATCTGTAGAATAAGCATCAGATTAAATACTAAAACTTTATAAACCTTGAAAAGGTACTTGCTGTAATAATTACTCATAGACGATGATGCATTTGAATTATTTTATGTGGCCCTATAAAAGAATTTTAAATGTTACATGTGCAGTTACTAATAGGAAAGATATTAACGTGGAACTTACATTAATTTCATTGGATTTATTGTGTTAAATCTATCAATGCTATGTTATTACACAGCATAGACAACAAATAGTACTTCAAACAATTACGCCAAAAAACAGTAATAATATCAAATCATTTTATGTGTCCCTGTAAACAAAGAATAAATTCCACCGTTTTCTATTTTAACCATGTTGTAGTACATATCAACAATCGATACTAATTTTTTTATTTTTGAAGTGCTGTAACACCATTAAAATGTATTACTAACAATTATCCACCATTGTCCGTAATATTACGAATTTTTTTAGTGTTTCTGTATACAAACGAATAATACAAATTATACTAAAATGTTTACAGCAAATTCGATGTACTTCACAAGCATATATTCAAAAATTTAACTTAATCGGATACATTTTGCTTAATTTATCGCTAGCAGACATACATTTTTACAACAACTTTCCGTGTCTCCACAATAAAGCTTTAACTAATAGTCCGAGAGACAGCGTCACATTTTTGCGACTAATTTTAACGTCAATAATTTTGTGTGTATGATAGATTAGACAGAAACCAATTACTGATTTTACCGCGACTCAGAAGCATTATCAATAATCATGTTGCCATTCATTTAATAAAGCAGCGGGATGTGCGATGCTGCAGTAGCAAAACTTGACCTGGTGCGCCAGCTGGTCTCCAATTTCGTTATCTGTGCCATCTAATCTATTATATATACTAAAATCATCGAAGCTATATTTGATTTCGAAAATGTGACGCTGCGTCTCAGACTATAACGTTTCGGCTGTAAAACTTAATTTACAATAACCTGGTACTGTTTTTCAATTGTATAGTAATGTGTTATTAATCATATAAAATAACAAATAGATTATGGATGGTTAAGTAGTGATATAAATAAAATATAAAAATTGTCTCCAGTAACATCCCTGCTAGTTTTTAAATGCAATTAATTAAGTATTTTGTAGAATACTTTTGAATCAATCAGCTAGTATGTAACATGGTTTTATCTACTATAAATTCTAGTACCTGTGCTAAAAATCCAAAAGATTGCAATCATATACAAAATGGTGTGAATTGTTAAATAATTATAAAAATCTCGTAGTAACAGACGTGTAAAACATTCTTTAAAAAATAATAATAATTATGTTATTCAATAACGAAAATTTCATGATTGTACTGCTCATTTAAAATCGCTATAATCTGGAAAAACCAACAAATACATTTTATATGAAAAAGTATTGAAGAAACAATAAAAAAAAAAAAAAAACAGACTGACATAAATGAAGTGACAGCCAGTTTATAAATATTGAAGACGACATGTTTGTTCAAAATCAAATTTCAAACACGTGCCGTGATTTTGGAATGAGTTGAGAAATTTCGTAAATCTGTAAAGATGTCAAATCAATGTTCAAACTTGAAAATAAGTTTTGATTTTCTAAAATAAAATTCCGTTTCGTAAAAATAAACAACTCAATATAAAAGAAGACTATAGTCGGAAAAAGTCACATAATGAACTTAAATTTATAGTTTTTCAAATACGTTTTTGGTGAAGTAATTTACATATATTCAAAAATAAGTTCAATACATAATTTGATAATGTACTTTTGTGTACTTACACCCACTGAAATATAGTTTGAATTCTTAACGAAATATACAAGATTAGATGGCAAGCTGTAGGTTATTTACAAAATTATTGCTACAAAAAATACATTACTTTTCTATTGATAATTCTTCAGTTTAAAAATTAGCACGATTCAAAGGGGGAAAGTAAGTTTTAAGTTATATATGTCAAATTATGTCTGAATGCGTTTAACACAAATCAGCTTCATTCTGGTACATCATGCAAATCAACAATTTTCTTAAGTAAAAACACCCTTTTTTAATCTATCTTAAACAAATTTATTTTATATTTCGTTATTGTAAAATTAGTTTATTTTCATCTATGAAGACGGAATGTACAAAGATCATACTACGTGCATTACTCCGATGTCTAAAAGTATTTCCATATGTTACATTTTCGACATGATCCATGGTCCAATGTGCTCACATTATTTAAATTTGTAAAGTTGCATAGTTAAACATTACTTGTGCTCCAAGTATCATATAACATAAAATCAATCATTTGTCGCTTGAAATAAAGAAATTAGTTATATGTAAGATAGATAACCAAAAATGTGTAGTAATTAAACAAAAACATTTTGCGTCAATAAAACTGATATAATCATCAATAGAAAGAAAGGGTAAAAACGTAATAAAACTACTTTCGTACCGAAAACAAAGAAAAGTTACTGAGAATGAGAAATTTCACGACAGCATTTATTTGATCTTCAGAGAGATCTAACGCAAATCATTTGCACTTTAGTGTATTGAATTATTTTTTTTTCTGATGGCGGAAAACTAAATCGACTGATCTATATCTAAGAGATAATTTCCAGTAATTGACGTCTTTCTTATAAGGTGTAGGTGATATCGATAATGATTAAGAGGATTTCTTCAAAGGAATGAAGATCAGTTTATGGCATAAACAGATCTCTTTAACTTCCCACTTTTTTTTTTCGCTTTTTTTTCACCGAGGTTCTGTCAGATCGAAAACTTATTTATTTGCAAGTTAAAAATTCTATCATATAATGTCATGTGTACGCAAATCATTTGCACTTTAGTGTATTGAATTATTTTTTTTCTTCTGATGGCGGAAAACTAAATCGACTGATCTATATCTAAGAGATAATTTCCAGTAATTGACGTCTTTCTTATAAGGTGTAGGTGATATCGATAATGATTAAGAGGATTTCTTCAAAGGAATGAGGATCAGTTTATGGCATAAACAGATCTCTTTAACTTCCCACTTTTTTTTTCGCTTTTTTTTTCACCGAGGTTCTGTCAGATCGAAAACTTATTTATTTGCAAGTTAAAAATTCTATCATATAATGTCATGTGTACCCAAATATTTATATTAGATATAAAGAAAAAGTCTTAATCACGACCATTAAAAATAACACCATAAAATATATTCCAAAAAAACTTCATAATATATACTAAACACTTTAATTGCTTAAAAGACGTCGAATATCAATAAAGAAACATTAAAATATTGACATGTTTCGATTGATTCACTCAATCATCATCAGAACAGATAAAAAACACAATTAAAATTTACACAAAAATTGGAATGCAAGGTCAGTCCACTCAAATATTTATATTACATATAAAGAAAAAGTCTTATAACATCCATTAAAAGTAACACCACAAAATATATTCCAAAAAATATTATATATTCCATAAATATATTTCAAAATATATTCCATTGGACTGATCTTACATTAAAATGTTTGTGTACTTTGCATTTGTGTATCTTATGTGTTCGTATGATGATTGAGTGAATCAATCGAAACATGTCAACATTAAAAAAAAAATTTATTGATATTTGACGTCTTTTAAGAAATTAAAGTGTTTTAGTATATATTTTGAAGGTTTTTGGAATATATTTTATGGTGCTACTTTTAATGAACCTCATTAAGAATTTTCTTTATGTGTAATATAAATATTTGGGTACATATGACATTATAGGATGGAATTTTTAAGTTGTAAATAAATCTGTTTTCGATTTGACAGAACCCCGGTAAAAAAAGGGGGGAAAAAATGGGAAGTTGAAAAGAACTAGTTTTATGCTATAAACTGATCCTCATTCCTTTGATGGAATCATCTTAATCATTATCGATATCACCTACACCTCACAAGAAAGACGCCAATTACAGGAAACTAATCTCTTAGATATAGATCAGTCGATTTAGTTTTCGTCCAACAGAAAAAAATTAGTTTAATACGCTTTATAAAATAAAATAAAGACATGTTGCTTGAGAGAAATAAATTACTTGTTATATGTCAGATATATGTACGTAGAAAAATAATAATTATGATAAAACATTTTACTTGCCATCTACATACACGGAGCGTAAAATGCATAATTAAATTATTTATTTTTCAAACAAAAAAAAAAGTTATCGGGAATGAGAAATAAATATCATGACGGCATTTATTTGAACGGAATCATTTGCAGTTCTGTGGGTTGATTTTTCTTTTCTTTTAGAAAAAAAAATACATATCGACTTATCTAAGATTTAATTGACGTCTTTCCTGTAAAGGTGTTAATAAATTACACGATTTGTTCAAAATATAGTTAGAATATGTGAACCAATGTATAGCTTGCAAGGAATTCCCTTCCCAATTTTTTTTTAATTCTTTAACAGAATGCAGTCAAACTAAGAACTTTTTTTTATTTACAACTCAATAATTCTTTATGATAGATATGTACACAAATATAGAAAATAAGCAAAAATATTTTACGTTGAAAAGACTAATATTATCATCATTAGATAAAAACATAAATACGTATAATAAAACATCTTGTGAAAAACAACGAAAAGTGGCTTTGGATATTTTCACGTTAGCATTAATTTGATCTTTAGCGAGATTTAGCCCACATTGTTTCGGTGAAAACGGTGTATGGGATTTCTCCGTTAGCAGCCCAAACTTGCAATTGACATCTTCTCTTTAAAGTGGTGATAATATTAGAAATGACTATGAAGATTTCCTGAAAGGGTTCTCCCACTTATTTTTATATATGATTTGCCCAAGTGAAAGGAAGATTACGGTCATATCTAAATAATAATTAAATTAAATTAATTTTTTATTACAAAATATTTAAATTTCGAATAATGTGTAACATTATACCTATAAATACTAATTACTATTGATACTGATTCACTGATCCCAGCGCTTAGGGAAGGATTGGATGTCTTCAGTGCGGAACTTGTGGATTGATCACGGATCCATTTTTAAACGGTGCTGTGCATTTATTTTTTACAAGTAAACAGTTTCCCTCGCAGTGGTGTCTTAAGAGCCTACGCTAGTCACGCGAAGAAACGCTCCAGCTAATGTTAAGTCTATGGGAAGGTTATCGCGGGATTTCTCGCTCGCATTTTAATATTTTTAAATGATTTGTTTTGCATAGGATAGCTGAGGTCGATCTCTAACGTTGTTAGTTTTTACTTTTTCGATTTTGGTTTACGATTTTTTTATAAGCAGACATTTTCAATTTTGGAACCGGTTGGAACCGGTTCTGAAAAAGAAAGTACCCTTATATAAAAATACTGGAACCAAAATCGTAAAAGTAAAAACTAACAACGTTAGAGATCGACCTCAGCTATCCTATGCAAAGAAAATCATTTAAAAATATTAAAATGCGAGCGAGAAATCGCGCGATAACCTTCCCATAGACTTAACATTAGCTGGAGCGTTTTTTCGCGTGGCTGATGTAGGCTCTTAAGGGGCAAAAGATATAGAAGTCACATGAAGTGATATCGAAGCTGTATGGCAGATTTTCAGGACTATTCATCGAAATGTTTTCAGCTAGGCGAGGGGTATTTTGGCCACATGAGACCTAGCGTTGTTCTGGAGCTGCACCAGGTCCTTTTCAACTATAGGGTTATTGGAGTTTTCTAAAAAAGCTCGGCGCATTTTGGGCTTCAGAAAGTGAGATTTGTTTCCAAATTAAATATATATAAATATTATTTTATTATACACAATTAGCTGTTACCCGTGACTTCGTTCACGTAACATTAAAAGAATAATAAATGCATTAATTAAGCAAAACATTTCAAAACTGATAATAAAATATATATATATATAATTAACCAACGCTTTATCACTTTTTATAGGAGACAATACGGCATTTCTTTGTTATAAGGGCATTAATATAACTCCGTCTTAAAAAAGTGAAATTTTGCGCCAAATAATATACACAATCGCAAAAATGAAACTGTAACCAATTGGAATGATCATCTAGAATACCATTAAGTGTTTTGCCACGCAAAAATAAATGAATGAATAAATAAATAAATAAATAAATAAATAAATATATAAATAAAAGTAACAAAATGTATTTATTTTTGCACCAAATTTCCCTCGCTAAAGAAATCAAATTGGCTACGGACCGAATTACAGAGCCTAATCATCCTATACTTGGCTGTTTTCTAACTATTTTTTAAAAAAATCTACTATATACCACAAGCTTTCATGTTTATAATATTAGGAATTTGTTTATTTTTAGGAGTTGGCACGATCGGCTTGTTCAAGTCTATGCAATTCGGATTGAGGAAAATTTTCATTACTTTTTATTTCTTCTTTGTTCTTGCATTAAGCGAATTTTTCGATTAATTTTATTTTAAATCCGTAATTAAAATCCGGTTACCAAGCGACGATCTACGTTTCTCGATTGTAGCAATGTACTTCAAGCCCTGAAGCCTTAATTTTAATACTATAGAGTTGAAAATGATGTTACTTTGATTCAATAATATAAAATCTATAGGTTTCATGAACGAAAATGCCCCTATCTTTTTTTTAAAAGTCATTTTTATTGTGACGTTCTGAGATGAACAACTTAAGAATTAACGCTTGTCAAATATTGTTTTTTCCAGACAATCGAATATGTTTGTTTTTGTTTCTATAAATGAAAATTACTACTTTCTGATAATCATGACGTCATTTTGACATGGATAATATTGCGATACATATTATTGACATTTGCTATCCATTTTCTTTTCAAACTTTTTTTAAAACTTAAAACAAATTAAAAACATGGTATATTTATTGTTAGCTGCGCACAGACAGTAAATCTCGCCATCATTCTTATTGCGCTCATTTCATTTAAAATACAGAGCTTTAATTTAAAATACATACATTTAACATACATATATTATATTACATACATTAAAAAATATATAATACATACATATGAAATATACTCATTTCAAGAGAAAAGCAAAAGACGAAAGACAAAAAAAGTAAGAAAGAAAAGAAAAGAAAAAAGAAACAAAATAATAAGAAGTAATTTCATAACCCAAGAGCATTTTATTTCAACATCAAAGCATATCCGTTTTATTTTCGATATTTATGACGTTCTAATCGCCTACTTTCCGTACTTATACTCGTATTCATGCATCTTGTATTATTAACAAATGCTTGAAAATGTGTGTTTTATTTCTAATAATGTTATTTCATCATGTTTTTAAATCTTAATTTTTTTTTTCAGGTGGAAATTTTTTTATTGAAAATAAATTGTTGCGTAAAAATTATTATTCCGAGTTCAGTATTGGCAACGATAAAGTAAATTTAACCATTTTAAAATTTTATACGAAAAAAAATGTCCATTTATTCTCTATGAAAATAATAAAATTTTGAATTAATAAGAAATGCTTGAAAATACACGTTTTATTTCTAATAATGTTATTTCATCATCTTTTTAATTCTTCATTTTTTTTAAATTCACTTTCATTTTTCATGTGAAAATTTTTCAATTGAAAATAAATTGTTGAGTAAAATTTATTATTCCGGATTTTGACTTAGTATTGGCAACGATAAGTATTAGCAACGATAATGTAAATTTAACCATTTTTAAATTTTATACGAAAAAAAATGTCTTGCTTTAAAAGTAACGAAATTTTGAATTATTGAGAACTATATTTGAATAAAATAAACAAAATATAGTGTATGTTCATTTCTAGGTTATAATCCATCCATATGGCAAAGATACAGGACCATTAAATCCTCCAGCTAAACATTGACACACACAATCGGATTTATAATATAATTAGGATTTACTTCTGTTCTGTTTGTATATAAAAATAGATAAATGTCTTATTTACATTAAATAAATTGTATAATTATTTTTTAAAAAAATCCTTGTGCATGTGAAACAGGGCCAGAAAATATGTTGCCAAATTTCCTTCTCTCGCCAAGGCCCCTGTATGGAAAAAGTACCCAGCATTACACCTTTCTGGAATTTCCCTCTGCGCATGTTTTTGAGAGCCGTTTTAAGTTTCAGCAACACGCTGCATTACCATGGAGAAATTTTATAACAGTTCTATGATCTGATCTGATGAATTCCTTATACATCCGACTGAGCACAACACCTTTTCTTAACTGAGAAAACTGAAGGAGGAGTCACTCGTTAGTATAGAAAAGTGGAAAAAACCACGCCTCCATACACAAATAGATTTACACACTTCGATTAGATACAACGCGACTATAATAAAAATGTCCTTTACATTTGGGCACACCATATATAGTATGTTACTGAAGCACTGTCATATCATAGATTGGTTTAGACACAACTTTATAATTGTTTTATATGACAGCATATAGATTTATATTTGTTTATTTATTCATCTGTTTGCTTTATGTTGGGATAAATTTATTCCAAAATCTTAATGATTTTTAGAATATAACTTTTCATTAATTATAATATTGATGAAGACATATTTGAAAAAAGAATGGATTCATTTCTTGTTTAATTAGTTATAAAAATTTATATATAAACAACTGATATATTTTTAAATTATTTAATTATAGATTGTTCGCAACAATAAATTTCAACTGCTTTAAAAAATATATAATTTATTATATATATACCTTTTTTAGTTTTATGTGACTACTAAAGATATATTTATGTGTCAAATGTCTTTTGTCTAATATTTTTGGTATTTAAATTCTAAAGTGAAATAATTACAGAAATAAAAACTAATAAAGGAATAACATAAAAATTATTTTTTCTATAATAATACTACTTTTCAACAATATTTCCTGTATTTGGCCATGTAACTTATTTTATACATTTTTTTTCTTTCCTTTGTAAATATTTTTTATGTATGAAGTAATTTTAGAAAAAGCTTTTAATTAACATTTAGAATCGTTGTAAACTTTGGAATGAAAATTTTAATGTATTTGACCAGAAAGACTTTTGCATTCATGTTAAAATACTGAGAGTAGAAAATGATTTTAAAAGATAATATATAATTCAGAAAGAGCTTCTTTGTGATACATTTTAAATAACTTGACAGAAATGTGCATGGCAGAATATAAAAGAACATCATGTCGCGGACAACATACTGAAATTTTCAAAACATCCAGAGGATGTCATATTTAGGATAACTGCTACGCTCCAGATGATTGAAATTGCGTTATAGGCAGTCACAGTATATGTTCTGGATGCCATAATGTCACATCTATGGACTTTCGGCGGATGATTTTTTGAAATATATCTTTTTTTTTTTTTAATTATAGGGTGAGATAAAACGGAAAGAAACCAAGGAAGATGTTTAATACGCATATGCATCTGCTAACAGAATACACAATATTTTCTGAGAAGAATGTATTTCGGAAGTTCGATCTTCATATCCTCTGTATATACAGTGGATAGTTCCCATAGACTGTGAAACCTACACGCTAGGTATGTCGCTATAAAGAGTCTTGAGGACGGATTTTGGTTATATAGTGTGTTTAACTTTCTCTAAAACATAAAATCATTTCTAAAATAAATTGACGATACATTTTAAAATGCACAAAAGATGTAAAAGGGTAAAAGGAAGTATTGACATACATTATTCTCACAGCAGTTACTTATTTGACCGCCATTAGATAGCATGTGAATTATATAATTCGCTGTGTCTTATTTTGAGTACCACTATTTTTGAATATTCATTTTTGTCGTATTTAATCGCAAAATTTGTATTAAAAAAATCGATATCACTGTGAATATTACTGTTCGGAAATAATGTACTAAAATATAAAGACCGTAGGAACCTTGTGAGATGAAATTTATTAAGAAAACAAACAGAACTAGAAACCAGTAAAAATACTTCCCGTTTAAATCAAACGGTTCGTTCACCAACTTTGTCATTTAATTTCATTTCCCCCGTAATGTAGCGAAATTTCTGTTGTAAATTCTGTATAAATATAGATTATTATTTTTTATTATTATTATAGATTATTACTCTGCCTAATTAGAGATATTTAGCGTTATAGCTTAATTAATATTTTTGATTTTAAATGTTTTTAAAAAAAAGAAACATTAACAAAAAAATATGCTATGATTCTATTGTTTATAATTTTAAAAGTAAAATTATTAATTACACCCGTACTCGTAATATTACTTCTAAACTTAAAAGCACGAGATTATTTTCTCTCAATATGCAACCGGAACGTTTTAATCCAAAAATCCCTAAAATGAAAATTTTTAATTTAAAGTATATTAATATAATATCTTACTTTTATAAATTATAATATTGTTTCATTAACAATTATGCTATTCTAGTAAATAACATCCACGGATGTTGTGTGCAATGCAGTAATTTTAATTATTTTTGCCATTCAGTGCTTTCCTTGATATCAAACGAATCAAGAAACAACCAAAATTTAGTTCTTGAAACTTGAATAATTCCTCTTTTATTATCGCCAAGATTAATTCTTAATTAAAAAGATGTGACTCTATTTATGCTGACTTTGATAGATTTTTTAGCATCCTTATTTCGCTACTTTCCTCCCCAAATTTTACAACCAAAAAATTCTAAAAGAAAAATCTTCTTCCAAAACAAGTTCTAAATAAAGGCGCATGTTACTACAATATCCCTTAATGATTACAAAACAAGGGATTGAATAACCGGTTTTGAACGTTGAGATAAAAAGAATATGTTCGCCTGTTTTAATTAACGCACTGGAGAATTGTGTATGTCAACCAAGGAGGGACGGTTTTAATTAAAGCTCTTTTCCAGAAGGTATTGAATGATGAAAGATATAGTATTTCAGTGCAGCTTATGAACCCCTTTTAAGCTTAGTAATGGGACACTTTATGTCGCTAACTAATTTTCCCGATGTGTATTAAGCCGTAAAAAAAGTAAAGAGATACTAAGACATGTAAGCATTTATGCTGTGGTTTTTGGGACTTTCATTTACTAGCTCCAAAATAAATTTACTGAGGTATTAACAAATTTTTAAAGGCATATTTTTTAATTATTTTCTAAAGTTTTGCTTTCTTTTTCACACAGGAAGAAGTATTAAACAAGAGAATTTTTAAATTGCTCTGAAATACATCAACATAAAGAAGATTAATCGATGCGACTTTAATAGAACATGCTTGACTAAAATTTCTGCAAAAATTAACAATTTTACGTGGAGTAAAAACTTTTTCTTATTGCTCGAGAAGTTATATTTTCTCCCTGTCCGTTCGTATAAATTTACGTCACGTAAAATGAAGATAGTAATTCTTAAGTAATGACAAGTTGAAGTATTCGTATTTTTATGTAATTATCTTATTAAATGTCATTTAAAATGCATTTTTATAAGCTATATCTTTTAATCTTCATTTATTGTGACTAAAAATTCTTGAAATCTCGTGTTTTCTTTTGTTTATATATATTTCTTAATTTATCTACATTTTATTTATTATTTATCTTTTATATTTCCAATAATTCTTACTCGTTATCACTTTTCCAAGTTGGTGGCGCATTCCCCTTGGGGTACTCTCCCTTCACAGGCGCCTATAAATTTATATGTGTGAATCGGAGGTACACCTTGAATAAACTTACACAATCTCATACATACAGCTATTGGTGGTCACAGAATATGTATATTTATGAATACAATCATGTGCAGAAGAAGACGAAATTCCTACACGAATATCGAGGAAAAATAAAGAATGAAACCAATGAAACCCCAAAATAGTATTTTAGGGCATTGTCTTTTCACATTCTCTTTGGGTTTCCATCATTTGATTCAAAGCACTGAGTATGAGTAGTATATTTCGTTTTGTACTGATTGAGAATTTACTACTAATTATTTCCGTTAAAATCAGTACTTATTATCCATGAATGGGAAATATTAATTAATTCGCATAAATTTATTAAGACTTTGTGGGCGCATTAAAAGTGGTCGATGGACGCAATTGAACACGCAGACACCTGTTTTGTCGACCACTGCTAGGCAACGTGGTGCAAGTAAATAAGTTCGTGAAGAAAAGTTTTTTACCATTGACTTTTTTAAAAACAAAATTTTAAAACACATTATATGTTCGTCGAACATTAATAATATCAAACTTTCAATATACATTCAAGGATAAACAAGAAAGCCCGTCATATTAAAAAATTTGCTATATGTAAAGCTTAAAAAAATTGTAAAATAAAAGTTATGTTTATTTATATATTTTTTTCTTTACTGGAATCTATTTTATATAATCAGAAACTTGCAAGTAAAATAATACAGGAGGTGCTCTAACTCATTTGATTGTTCAATGTATGCATAGCCCAAAAGTTTGCGAATCTATGATATTATAAATCAGCAAAATAAAATTAAGTAAAACACATAAAATTCAATTTCTATTCAAATGCGTTTTAACTCCAAGATTAAATTTATTTACAGTGTTTTATCTAATTTGATGTAAAAATATTTTTGAAGAATTATATTATAATACGAAGTTTTCATATGGACTAGCGATATTCTTCGTTCAATTATTATTTTACGTTTGTGTTAACATTAAAATAAAAATAATAATAAAAATAATAGTAATTACTATTGTCTTTTGTATTTTGACTAAATATTAAAGTACGAGGACATATGAAACAAATTTCCATTATCACAATGTCTGTTTTAAATTGTATAATTTGAGAATTTCAAAATAATGAATGTTTAAAAAATGTTTAATGCATATATTTTGTAAATCTAGAAAACTGCTTAGATATGCTTCTACAATTTTTCGATCGACGAAACATATAACTCAACCGTATAAAAATAAATGAAAAATAATTATATCAATACATTATCTCAAGAAAGAAAAATTGTTCATAGCTTCAAAATCAAAAGCATTCTTAAAGAGATTAGATTTAATTCTTGAACAGCTTGTTTGCAAGTCATATCAGATTGCTTAAACATAAAAATGGCAAAATAATCCTTAAGTATTAACTTAGAAAATTTGTTTCTTAAAAGAAATTTTAAACAAGAAAAACATCTGTAATAAATCGTATTTCATTAAGCACTTCGAAAGGATTTGTATTTGAAAACATTTTCAAGTTTCTTTGCACAAAATGAAATAGAAAATGATTTGAAAAATTTACAGATATTAAAAGAAGATTAGCATAAAGATAATTCATAATTTTAAATTTATTTCATTTGTTTTCTCTTCTTTTCTCATTGGTATTTTTCATCTGATTTCTTTTCACATTATACAATAAAATACATGAGGATAAAATAGTACGCATATTGAAACATATATTTCAAATTAATTCATTCAAAAATTTTTACGAGATATTTTTTTTTATTTATTTCTTGCAAAATTATACGCTGGTAATTATTAAATAAAATATTTTAAGTGTCGATACTTTTTGTTTTACTTTTTGAGCATTATTATATTTTTCATTTTTAATATTCTTGATTTAAAGCTGTTTTTGTCTTTTTTTTTTGTTGTAACATTTCAAGATGTTTTATATTATTATTTATTTTCAGTAAAGTCATCATTTATTTTAAACTTTTATACTTTTTGTTTTTACTTTATAATTTTTATTTTGCACATTGCTTTTAAGTTTTATAATTTTTCTTTTCATTGTTTTGTTGTTTATTATTGTTATTTTATTTTTCTTTAGATCTTGAATTTATGCATGAGGTCTGGAAGATATTGATTTCAAGCAAATTCCAAGAAAATAGAAAAATTAAAACCTGCCTTTTATTTTCTGTTTTACCGTCATTCTTATTTTTGATTATTATTTCTTAAATTATATTTTACAAATATTATATTAAGAGATGTTGCAAATTTTTATAACTAACCTATTTCTATTTATTTTTTCTATTCATTTCTATTCAATAAAATTATTTCAAACATTATTCAATTTTATTAATTTTGTTTTATAGTTTAATTTTTGTATGATAATTTACACAATAATTATTTTTAAAAAATTTGCAAACATGAATTGATTTAGATTATTTTTCCGTGCATGCCGTGTCCGCGTCTAACACGCACACTCTGATTTTGAACACCTCACATGGATAAATTCTAATAAAAAATAAGGCAAAAGGTAAGCTGCGCCGCAGGCGCCCTGAGGGAGCGCTCTGCGCGCAGACGACCACCGAACCCAAGTCCTGAGGGACTTTATCGCGCCAGCAGGTTTTTCTCCCTGCGGCGCTTCGGCCGATCAGAGGACCGTCATCTACGGACCCTCTAACCTTGAATCCACGTATCGAAGACGTAGGCCGTTGCGATACGCGGTGAAACCACGGGGAGTCACCGCCAGATACTTGGAGACGGGCCGGCGTCCCCCAACAGCTTCGGAGCTGGAAACCCAAAAGGGAACCAGGCCCTAGGCCATAAGTCGGGTTGTTCCAACCCGTACTTGCTCTACCACAACTCGAGGGGTGTGAAATCCTACAGAGGTAGTCACGGTTCCCTCTCGTAGTGGGCCTAAAAAAATAAGGTAAAATGACAGGAAACAGATTTTATAACAGTTATTATTAAAATTACACAATGATCACAAAATGTATCTTCGTGGTTTCGTAAATTTAAATAATTGCCACTCAAGAAGGTTAATAGATGAACCTAAAATTTATCTCTTATAGACGATTATACAACATCAATCTCTTATCCCCTATTTCGATACGTTGTACTTGTGTCTTTGAGCATTATCTCTTTCTGTGCTTTTTGTACTAAAGTTTTGCCCAACGAAAAATATCTAATTTTTGTTCACATACTCATCTTGGTGTAATATGTTCTTGGTATTAACTACTTGTTGAATGCTGCTACAGGCGTGTAGTTGATGGTATATGGTGGTATACGCTGTATTCCCTCTGGATAATTTTAAAGAAGTTCCATATACCTCTGTTTCTCAATAAAGTTATAGCGTATACTCTCTTACGTATACCATCTGCATGTAGCGTATAATCTCTGTGTTTCTTTTCTTGTCTATGCTGCATAACTATAAAATTTCAAATAGAAATTTTATCCACATATATCTTGCATCTGCTCAACAACACTGACTTAACGCTACACTGCACAGTGATTCATATATGAAACGGTACTCTTCATATATGAGCATTATCTCTTTCTGTGCTTTTTGTACTAAAGTTTTACCCAACGCAAAAGCTCTAATTTTTGTTCACATAACTCATCTTGGTATAATATGTTCTTGGTATTAACTACTTTTTGGATGCAGTTACAGACGTGTAGTTGATGGTATACGCTGTATTCCCTCAGGATTTTTCTAAGAAGCTCCATATACCGCTGTTTCTCAAGTAAAGTTATAGCGTATACTCTCTTACGTATACCATCTGCTTGTAGCTTATAAGCTCTGTTTTTTTTTCTTATCTACGATAAAAATAGCTTGATCCATAATGACCCATGACCAAAATAACCCACTAATTGAATTTATTCGAACATGTGACCTAGCCCGTCTTCTCGTTCCCGAAAACCGTAGGATACTAAATTTAGATCAAATCGACTGAGCCGTTTTTAAGATAAAAATAGCTTGACCCATAATGACCCATGACCAAAATGACCCACTAATCGAATTTTCTGGAACATGTGACCTATACCAACAGTCTTCTCGTGCCCGAAAGCCATAGGATGCGAAATTTAGTCGAAATAGTCTGAGCCATTTTTAGATAAAATTAGCTTGACCCACAGTGACCCAAAAATGACCTACTAATCGAATTTCTCGGACATGTGACCTAGCCCAATAATTTTCTCGTGCCCGAAACTCGTAGAGTACAAAATTTAATCAAAATAGTTACAGCCGTTTTTAGATAAAATTAACTTGACCCGCGTTGACCCAAAAATGACCGACCAATCGAAAGTTATCGAACATGTGACCCAGCCCAATAGTCTTCTCGTGCCCGAAAATGCTAGGATACAAAATTTAGTCAAAATAGTTTGAACAATTTTTTAGATACAATTTGCTTGATCTTGACCCATGATGACCCAAAATGACCTACTAATCGAATTTTCTCGAACATGTGTTCTAGCCCAATGGTTTTCTGGTGCCCCAAAACGGTAGGATACAAAATTTCGTCAAAATCCTTAGAGCTGTTTTTAAAATAAAAATTGCATATATAACCACACACACGCACACTAGATTTGCTCGTATTAGAATATATGATTGCAAAGGAAATATATTTTTAATTGGAGTAAAATAACAGTACTTTGAAATAAATTAATAATAAAACAATATTTAAACGAGTGGTTCTGTCATATGAGTTTTCTTTTCAAATTAATTCCTTTTATTAATTAAAATGTATTTAATTAAAAAGATAACATATATAAATCAAAGACCATTAGGACAGCAATTATTTATTGCATTTACTTATTGTCACATAAATCTAATGCACTTCATTCATTTTCTTGAGTTAGTCACTAAAATTTTCTCCACTTTATATTTTATAAAATTGAACAGTGGTATATTCAAAGGAACGTTTAATGTTCTTTCTGTGACTTAAGAAAAATAAATCTTAGGGATCCAATTATGTATTTCTCTAAAAATATGTGATTTCTAGAAAATCAAAGAATCTGTAAATCCTCCGTGTATCTCTGCCGTTTTAAAATCATTGTTGAAAAGTTCGATTAATAAGAAAAATCTTTTAACACTAGACACTTATGATATTTTGAATTAGTTAAAAATGCATGGAAAAAAGAAAGCAATACAGGGCTATTCTAAAAATTTACTAAGATACAACAAAAGCTAAAAAGAAAACTATCTAGTTGTTATGCTATATGAAATTGCTTTTCAAGAGAATTCATTTTATTAATTAAAATTTATTTAATTAAAAAGCAAACATATATAAATAAAAGACCATTAGGAAGGCAATTATTGCATTTACTTATTGTTATACAAATCTGATGCAATTCATTCATTTTCTAGATTTAGTCACTAAAATTTTCTCCACTTTATATTTTATAAAATTGAACAGTAGTATATTCAAAGGCACTTTTAAAGTTCTTTCTGTGACTTAAGAAAAATAAATCTTAGAGATCCAATTATGTATTTCTCTGAAAATATGCGCTTTCTAGAAATTCAAAGAATCTGTAAAGCCTCCGTATATCTCTACCGAATTATCACTCAAATTTTCCTTTCAAAATATTCCAAAGTCAACATACCTTCCGCTCAATTTAGTGGAATGCAGCCTTTAAAACTCTCCTGCGGTATCCCTACCAGATGCTCGGAGTCTGATAAGAATACAGTGGTTGGAAAAGTAAACTTTTTGAAAGTATATTTCCAAAGACAGGATGAAAGAGTAAAGGGTATCTACTTTATTTACTGAACTTTCCGATTTTCAGCGCATTCGAAATAGGCTTTAGTTCCTTATTTAGTAAAAAGGTATATCCGAATCTTGTTTATTCTTGCAAAAGCTGCATTCAGAAAATGTATGTGTATAAATGCATAAGAATTATTTTGTGATTAAACATGGTAGGTTACACAATTAGGATGCTATGATTTAATGCTAAATCATGTTTTACACTTAGAGAAAAATCAATCGGTCAATATTTATTTCTTCGCATTTCACTCTGAATATTTTAAAGTTCATTATGATTAATAAATCAGTGACGAACAAAGTTATTTCGAGCTTTTATAAATTTTTTATAATCATATTTTCGTTCAGAAAGTATTAAATATTAATGTATACATATTTGTTTTAATCAACTAAACTTTAAAGAAAAAAAAACTTTGGGGTAAAATTACATCAAATTTGCAGTTTTTCAAGTGAATTTTCTTGTATTATACTATGTATGTAAATATAAATGGATATCAAAAGAAAAGAGTTAATGAATACTATATTGGTTATTAGTTTATTTTTGGAGGATGAAAGAGTACAGAGCATCTGGTTAATTAAACAAACTGTCCTCTTTTCAGAGCATTCAAAATAAAGTTTAGTTCTTTTTTCAGTAAATATGTATATTCGAATCTTGTTCAGTCTAGAAAATTATGCATTTATGAATTATATGGGCACAAATGCATCAGAATAATTCTCTGAATAGAAATGGTAGGTTACACAATTAGGATCTAGTCATTTAGTGCTTAATGATAGTTAATAAAAGATTACACAAGAAGAAATCACCCAGTTTATTAGGCGACAAGGTTTGTTATTGTTTTCAATCTTCGGGAAAACTTTTTGTCATTTATGATAATAGCATTCTAAACAGGGAAGGAAACCATTGTTACATCAATATTTGTGTTGTGGCTTACGATTACTGAAGATTCTACATCAGTTACAATTACTTTCATTTATTAAACTTTTGTTATAACTACTGCAGATACTAAATCTCGATCATGAAATGAAACAGCATAGCTTCTACTAAACAGATTTCAAAGGTACATGCACTAATAGTTAAGGAATTTTCTCATGAAAGTTTTTAGTAATTAAAAACATATATTTATTTACTTAAAAGGTAATAAAATATTAAAAACATATGTAAAGATGTTAGGTTTATATAATGTACTCCGAGACCTTTCGAAACGCACGCGAGCTCATTTTTAAGAAGATTATGACTGGAAAAGAAAACATACCCACAAAAACAAAAACAAAACAAAATAATGTAACGCATGTGCAAACGAAGCCAGTCTATTTCTCTGAAAGAGGGAGTGGGATTTAAGTTGAATTTTTAGGTGCTGATCCACTTTAAATACCTAGAATATTAAACCAAATCGCGTTCTCTTCATATTGCGTTCTCATTGCGTTCCAGTCATAATATTCTCGAAATTCGTGAATTAGCGCGTCTGCGTCTCGAAAGGTCTCGGGGCATATTATGTAAACCTAACATCTTTACATATGCTTGCAATATTTTATCACCTTTTAAGTAACCGCGATTTGGTACAATATTCCAGGTATTTCAAGAGGTTCAGCACCTGAAAATTCAATTTAAATCCCCCACCCCCTCTTTTAGCCAAATAGGCTGGCTTCGTTTGCACATTCTTAACGTTATTTTGTTTTGTTTTTCCAGTCATAATCTTCTTCCCCTTGAAAAGATCTCAGGGCATATTATGTAAACCTAACATCTTTACATATGTTTTTAATATTTGAAAAGATCTCAGGGCATATTATGTAAACCTAACATCTTTACATATGTTTTTAATATTTTTTCACCTTTTAAGTAAATAAATATATGTTTTTATTTATTATACTAATCAAAATGAAAGTTCTTTCACAGCACTGTTTTATTGTAGGGTTTTAATTTTATTGAAAGGTTTCAGTACAAAAATTACAAATTAAAATTACACTTAATGTGTTTTATTATATAAAAGATGTTAAAATTATAAAAAAAAATTTAACTACTTTAATATTATTCAATGTCAAATACTCCAAGCACTATCAGCTATACACACATAGCTACCATCAGAGATAAAATACAAACTGTTATCATTTGTATTTTTTCATTAAGCTCGCGCACTCCGTTGGTATCCAGTACTATCCACTACTTTAAATAAGCAAAAGAATGAGTAGAATGCTAAAACTCATCTTTAAATTCATCTTTTAGTACGTTAAACATATTTATATAGTGTTTAGTTACAAGCTTATGGTGATTTGTGATGCATGTCATAGAAAAATCATACAACTGATGTATCCAAAAAATGACAATTACAGACATATAAACGTTCAACCTTAACCACTTGTAATAGAATCATGACATTTGGAAGATAAGCATGTTTTAAAAATGATGAATTAATGAGAAGAATACTAAAATTCATCTTTAAATTCATCTTTTAGTACGTTAAACATGTTTATATAGTGTTTAGTTACAAACTAATGGTGGTTTGTGATGCATGTCATAGAAAATTCATACAACTAATGTATCCAAAAATTGACAATTACAGACATACAAATGCCTAACCTCAAGCACTTGTAATACAACCATGACATTTGGAAGATAGACATGTTTGAAAAATAATGAATTAATGAGTAGAATGCTAAAATTCATTTGTAACCCTTTGAGGGGCGGTGGTATATATTATATACAACCTAATTTTAATCCGATACAAACCAGAAACTTTTAATAAAATTTTACTTTTTTAACTTTGACGGGAAAAAGTTGACAAATTGCTTTTTCTTAATTTGAACTAAATTCTTCCGTAAATACCGGTGTGAATTCGACGTTACAGGAACACAATTGCTTGCCCCTGAAAGAGTTAAATTCATCTTTTAGTAAGTTAAACATGTTTATATAGTGTTTAGTTACAAATTAAAGGTGGTTTGTGATGCATGTCATGGAAAAATCATACAACTGATGTATCCAAAAATTGACAATTACAGACATATAAAAGCCCAACCTTAACCACTTGTATTAAAATCATGACATTTGGAAGATAGGCATGTTTTCTAACTTAATTAGACATAAAGGAATACTTTCAATATTTATTGAAAACCTAATTTTAAAACTAAGAAAATATTCACTTATCTTAATCAATCTGGCACATGAGTGAAATTTACAATAAAGAAAATGTTTTTCTGATGTTTGTTTATTCGTGCTTTGCTCTGAATTTGCTAGAGGGAAAAAAATGAATTAATAAGACTTTGAAGGGATTGAATTAGAGTTTGGATAAATTTTGGATTAACATATTTCAATTTAGAATGTAAAAATATGCTTGTTTCTTACGAAGCTTTCGATTTTAAGAGCATATGAAATGGCTTTAGTTCCTTATTCAGTAAAAGTTATTTACAAATCTTGTTTATTCTTCTAAATGCACATTCAGGAAATGTATGTATGTATATAAATACCTAAGAATTATATTTCGCTTATATGTGGTAGGTTACACAATAAGAATACAAAGATTTACTGCGAAATCTGAATTAGTCAACGCAAAAATAAATCAATAAATTAATTTTTTATGCTTTGCTTTGAATAGAAAATACACAAGGATTAATAAATTTGTAAGGTAAAGGGCTATTTTGAGCATTGATGAATTTTGGATAAATATTGCCAAAACCCTTGACAGATTTTAAAATTCAATGAAAAATAAAGTAATTGACGTACAAGAATGCTGTTTGGACGGAAATGCTTCTCACGATCAAAAACTTTCTTAAGCATGTTTAAAACATTCAATTCTAAAAAAATTCCATAGATTGCGCTTCAAATCCGAACGAAAATCACAAAAAATTCAATAAGTAGTTACAAAACAGCATTTTTGCTCAGTAATTTAAAAGAACACATAATTCCACATGAAATAGCAATTTTTCTTTTTCTCTTCGACAATTTGACCTGTGCAATGCATTACAATATTTCAAAATGTAGAATGAAATGCAGTACCATTGGGATTTGATTAAAGCTATAAAGATCGCACACCTTGAAATATTGTACTAAATTGTACAAATTTTTACGCTTTTTCTCATCTCAAGGTGTTGCGCCATCTGTGTACAATTTTTTAACTAACTTGTTATGTAAACAAAACTTTGGATCACGAGAAACATGTTCGTCTAAGCCGCACACTTTTACGTCAATTACTTGATTTTTATCGAATTTCAAAATTTGTGAAGGACTATCTAATTTAATTTAGATTGCATTTAAATTTTAATATATACTTACAGTTCGGAATTATGCATATTTAAAGGTTGGAACTCCTAATGGTAAATTCGTTTCTATAACTTGGAAAATAAACTGTAGGACGACAGTTCTTAAAGAATATTTCAAAAAAACTACTTGAAGATATGTGATGTAATTTTGTATTCGCTAATTTAAAGCTTCTAGATATCGATTTCTGTTAATATTTTTGTAGGTTATAAAAAAATAGAATATTAATTTCGAAATGTGTAAATTATGAAATTAATATTCGAAAAAGTGTATATTGTAACCTATAAACATTTAAACAGAAATAGCTTTCTACAAGCTTTAGAAATGCGAATCTAAATTTACAACTCATTTTGCTAAGTAACTGTTTTACTACAAAATATTCGATAAAATACTTTTGAATGAAGATTGGATATCAATGAAAATCTCTAGATATTGTCAAGTTTCAGTGAGAAACATGAAAATTAAGTAAGCCACTTTATATATACATATATAACAAAAAGTCATATTAATTAAAAAACAAATTTCTAAAAGCATATTAAAATTCCAAAAACTTAGAAAAGAAAGAAGGTAGAGAAAATAAAGTCATTTATAATATATGTAAACGTTAAAAAATATATAACCAAGAGCTAAAATTAATCGTTATTTAAAAAAGGGATTATTCTACAAAATGGAAATTTAAAAGTTAGATTTATTTTAGAAAATAACATATTTGCTTTCTCTATAGTGTTTAACGAAACTTTTAGGATATAAGTTTTGCAATGGTGGAAAATATATACGAAATAATTTTCTCATATATTTATCTATTACAGATAGATTATAATCTATATTTTGGATATGCTATTATTTTCAATTTTCTGGGTTTTTTATGTGTTATAAGGAGCTTAAATTGTCATTTATAGGCTTAATGCTACATTATTTGACGAAATAACATATCATTACTATAAATCATTCTTATGAAGCTCCTCTGATGAATCCATAAGAGATTCATAGTTTCTCAATAAATTTACGATTACGTTGAAGGTTAAAATATATTATAACTAAAAAAATGTCATAACGACAAGCTTTTATTATAATTTACTTAGAAGGAAAAAAAATGAAGGACAATTGAACGAAATAATCCCTTTTTTAAAATAAATTAAATTGCGAATGATTTTTTTATAAGTTTGTTTAAAATTTAAAAAAAATGGATATACAAATAAGTCTAGCTTAAAGGCAAAAAAAAATGATCAACGTTCTCATGAGGATCGAACTCACATCCATTCACAACCTGCAGAAAATTGAATGATGACGGATTTACCAACCACGCTACCTGTTTAATTGAAGAACATCAGCTTATTTCTAAAGCAATCAATGATATTTACTTTCCTTATTGGACAAATGTTTTTACCCCCGTAGTAGTGGCGGAGGTAAAATTCAAAATACTTTTAGAGAATATTGTATTGCCACTGGAAATACTTAACACTACCAAAAGTTAGGTGATTTGTAGCGCAGGAAATGTGTTAAAATTGGATTACAAGATTTGGACCGGACGGACAGACAAGGCAAGTTAAATAAAAACTTGTAATAAACGATAGCTGGATGAATTTGAAGAAGGTACAATTTCCAGATTAGTGATTTTTTATGGAAGCTATAATTGTAAGTCCTCCATGTTCTCCGGACATCATTTCACTAGCCTTTATTATTATTATTTTTTTTTTTGAACGATGGCAAAAGGACTAACAAAAGGATTCACTGTGTTGTAGAATATCTTTAGCACTGCTACCAGGAACTACACAAATGCTCGATAACTCCCGAAATTTAATCAAAAAGAAACTAGATATTCTTTCAATAACAAACTGTGTTCATTTCATTAAAAAGTATTCTCTAAACAAAATGCAGTAATATTTGTTTTCTATCAAACATTCCATCTTTTTATAACAACTTTTTGTATCCAGTAATTAATTTATGAACATCTCTGATATACCTTGCAGTTTAATATGTTGTTCTTCCTGTTGAATGAATTGTTTTTAAATTGTTTTGTACAATGTTATAATATGCCTTATTCAGAAATAAAAATACCTCAAAACCAATAAAACTTAAAACTTTATATTTATTCAATGGTTAAAACTTAATAATCTGTTTCCAAAAGCACGTCATACGAACTAAAATATAAGAAAATAGAATACATTTATGCACCTGATTGTAGAGAAATATAAACAGGACTAAATCAGAAAAAGAAAACAGTTATACTTTTTAAAAGGTTCAGAAAACCCTTTACGGATAAAATAAATGAATAAATGTAGTCATAATTGTCAGAGATATATTAAATATTACTTTCATTTTCGAAGTAATCAATGACATGCTGAAGCTCTGACAGTAAGTTATTTTTATACAAAGGAATATAGTTTATGATTTCAAATGTTGAGACTGCAGAACGCGTGAAACAACGCGCGCACTTGCAAGAGGAACGTCGCTTATCGTCTGATGGACTTCTGCAACAGATTCGACAGGAATGGAAAATTGTCTACGTAGAGATCGATTGCATGTGCAACCAGTTTCTTTAAATTTGCGTATCAAATCCCGTACAGCTTTTACAGTACCTCGACGTACACTGTAAAAAAAATGCAGTAAAATTGCGGGCAGAGGCCGGCAGCAAAGATTCCAGTCATACCCCGTGAAAAAAAAAAAACATCCATGCCCATCATTTTGTCCAGCCCGTAATTTTACGGGGCAAAGTAATATAGCATTATAATGCACAGGATATAATGCACTTTAAAACACAATAACACTTTGCTTACTGTTACGTAGCATGTAGCACGTTAGATAATAATCACAAAATCGCTGTTTTGGCGGGTTAAAGTTTTCGAAACACTAGTAAAATGAAGGGTTACACCCTAGAGGAGGACAACATGGGGTCGTACCGTATTTTTGCTAACATATGGGCTAGAACTGTAAGAACATGTGGATTGCTCTTAATTTTCTAAGTATCTAAGGGATAAGGCTGCGTATTTAGTGAATCAGACCGTTTTTCATCAAATAAGGCTGTTCCCCGAGAAAATTGAAAGGCAAACGTTCATAAATTTACAGTTTTTTCTGAGAGTGCAGCTCATGGTTGCTGCTGTAGACACGCATTGCCTCTGCGCATTTAGTCCGTTCAGGTAATCTTTTCAATTCCCGCACGTTCTTTCCCTCTAAGAGGTATGTTGTTAAGAGTGCAAGAAAGCAATATACGCTACAGGCATTTCACAGTGTCTTTTCTTTCACTTAGTGCAACGACGACAATCCTGACGGTGTCTTACACTGCACTGTAAGAAAATTGCAGTAAAATTACGGGCAGAGGCCGGCAGCAGAAATTCCAGTCATACCCCGTAAAAAAAAAAAAAAAAAAAAAAAAAAAAAAAAAAAAAAAAAAAAAAAAATCCATGCCCATCATTTTGGGCAGCCCCTAATTTTACGGGGCAAAGTAATATAGCATTATAATGCACAGGATATAATGCACTTTAAAACACAATAACACTTTGATTACTGTTCCGTAGCACGTAGCACGTTAGATAATCATCACAGAATCGCTGTTGTGGCGGATTAAAATTTTCGAAACACGAGTAAAATGAAAGGTTACACCCTAACGGAGGACAATGTATGGGGTCGTACCATATTTTTGCTAACATATGGGCAAGAACTGTAAGAATATGTGGATTGCTCTTAATTTTCTAAGTATCTAAGGGATAAGGCCACTTATTTAACGGATAAGACCGTTTTTCATCAAGTAAGGCTGTTGAAAATTGAAGGGCAAACGCGCATAAAATTACAGTTTTTTCTGAGAGTGTGAACCAGGAAATCTGCGTACCCGAGTCTCTCCTTCTCGCTTAGAGTGAGACTCAGTAGGCTGGGATCAGAAACGAAGACACAGTGTGAAATATGACGTCATTAGAAAAGAATGTCGTGCTCTGGTGGGCGACAACAGCTGTTTTCTATTTTCTTCTTAGTCTGTCTAGTGCCGGCAATTTTAGTGCTACTGGTACCGTTCCGACGCTTTTTATCGTTTTTTACTATGAAGATCACATTCCAATAAAAAAAAGTTGGTATTGCCTTTGTAAATTTTCGAAATTTTGTCATAGTAACCGTAACTGTTAGAGTTTAACTGTTATTTTTCATATGATTCTTGAGTTCATACCTCAAAATAATTTAAATGATGATAATTATTTTAAATGGTAAATTTAATTTACCGTTCACAGAAAATTTCATTTATTTTCTGTGAACGGTATAGATAGCTATGGGCTGATGTATCGGGATAGTTTTTTTTATCATCACCCTGTATATATAATTTTATAGTTACACGTCACTGTGTAAGGAATGTGATCTTCATAATAAAAAAACATAAAAAACCAACCATTATTAACGTTGAGAAGTTCGTTAAGTCCGTTTAGATACAAGTCCGTATACAAGCCGTTTAGAGTGCGTGAAATCTTTGAATTTGAACACCAGTAATTTTTAAATGAAATTTTTACCTTACTAAACCACAGTTTTTCAGCAAATACATTAATACATTGTTTGAGATAATTTTTGAAAGCAGCTTATCCAGAAGTAAAAATGCCTCAAATGCAATAAAGTTTAAATACATATTTATTAAAAGCTTCCTTAGAAAAGCACGGAATATGTATCGAAAAAAATTCGTAAAATTAATTTACATGAAGTATGAATATGAAAATTTTCTTATTTTGGAAGAAACTAGAAGATAGATGCAGAAAATATAAATATCTATTGCATGTTATTTTAAAACCACTTTCGACTGTTACAGCGAATTTGAAATAAAATCTGGCAATACCGGCGAGTTTAATTAAATGAATAGGTTACGGTAAAATATAAAGACATAGACAGCATTTTTATACATCTCACTGAAGGAAAGTGCAAAAAACAACAATTGTATACCTTAGAGATTTACATGAGGAAAAAACGATTTTTACATAATGCATATAGTGTCTCGATGGATACTAAATAACAGTCAAAAAACTTATACATTTGAAAACATTGAAAATAATACATATAGACGAAAAAAGAGAAGAATTGTCATGATTTATATGCCAAATTTTTATGTTCCGTAACTGTGTGTTTTCTGTTTAACAAGACAGATTTTCATTTATTGTTGTATTTTTTACTTGAAAAAGTGGATTTGTGAAAGTATTTTGGTCTTGAGATGTTTTTGGACTCTGTAAGGCGTTCAAATATTATTCAATTATTTCTGTGGGGCATTTTATTGTTATATGTCGGATTCTTTCAAGAAACGCTGTAGAAATACAACAAAAATTATAAGTACGAAAAAATTGCTCGATGAAAATGAATAAAAAATGTATATTCAAGAAGATGTAAATATCTGGATCTATTTCATATTGCCAAAAATAGGCACTGTGGCAAAACGAGTTGTTCCTATTTTCAAAATTAAGGTTGACAATTTTTAAGTTTGTTCTTATTTCGAAATGGAGATGTGTTCCCATAAATTTAGTTTAATTCTAAGCATTTAAAGAAGGTACATTTTGCAGTTGAATAGGGGAAAATCATAATTAAATAGTGCAGGATGTTAGTTATCTTATTTTTACTTGATTACTTACTTTGATCTACTATTCCTATATATATATATATATATTTATTGAATAGTCAAATATTATCATCTTGGAAATCGTCACGCAACACATTAGCTCGTGTTAGAGAAATGAAAAGCGGCAAAGTATAAGTAAACAAACAGCATCTTTATACATCTGACATAAGAGAAGTTCAAACAGAGCAATCCATCCCTTCGAGGTTCATGTGAAGGAAAATATATCGTTACATAAAGCATATAATCCATATAGATACTAAATCAAAGAAAAACAAGTAATACATTTGAAAACGTTGAGAAAAACACCTACAGGCGAAAAAAAAAGAGAAGGAATGTGATGATTTAGATGCCAAAGATTTATGTTCTGTAACTATGGAATTTCTGTTTAACAAGACATATTTTTATTTATTGTGGTATTTTGTACTCGTAAAAATGCATTTGCGAAAGTATTTGGGTCTAGAAATGTTTTTTCGACTCTGTAAAGCGTTCAAATGTTATTCATTTATTTCTCTGTGGAGTATTATTATTATATATCAGATTCTTTCTACAGGCGAAGTAGAAATATCACAGAAAAAGTTAAAAACAATAGAAATAGAATTTAACATGCACATAGAAATATTTTTTTAATTGAAAAGTTTCGATTTAAAAATCATTTATTAGAAATAAAATATTAGTATGTTAGGTTTATGTTCCATTGTCTGTTAGGAGTATGTTCATAAATTTATTTACTCCATTTCAATCCGTGATCTCCAATTGAGGCGTTATTAATTTTCCTTGGTTCATACTTCCAGTTGTTACAATATCGTTTTAACATTGCAAATTTTATTACAATTTTGTAATTGGATATTTCGTTTTATCTAACAGCAGAAATATATTACAAATTCTGTAAGTACGCGTGAAGGTTACGGATTCTGAAATGTAAATATTAAATAGAAATTCTCTTAACTTAAATAGCGGTGGCCGATTCCTTAGAGATTCAAGGTGTGCGCGCACCTTGCATTAGCCATATCACGTGTAGTCCTTTTAGATACAAGTCCGTATACAAGCCGTTTAGAGTGCGTGAAATCTTTGAATTTGAACACCAGTAAATGGTGTTCAAACACCAGTTAAATGAAATTTTTACCTTACTAAACCGCAGTTTTTCAGCGAATAAATAAGATCTTTTTCAGAAAAGTTGTTGCTCAAAAATTAAAGGAAGTATAGGGGGCGCTCTTAGCGAAGGGTTTTATAAAGTCGATGAAATTTTTTCAGTTTTTTTCAGGCAATCAATTTAAAAGTAGTAACTTTGATAATAGCTGTCACTCAGATGATTTCATGTTTCCCTAGTTGTCTTTTCTGCTTTAGAAAACAGACGCTCAGTTGAGACAAAAGTTAGAACAATGCCTGTGTGCCTTGCTAAAAGCACGAAATTTTGGTAAATATGTTTTGGGTCTTTTGTGATTTTTTGCTAGAGGTGTTATTAAATACAAAGCTATCTCTGAATCCATATTTGCAAAAGAGGTTTGAAACATGACCACTTGAAGTTAAGAAACCAACCCATCAAACGCAGAACTAGTGCGCCAGTCACGGCTACGTTACCCTTGGCAGAAGTGGTTGATAATGGCCCACTACTAGTGACCGTAATGGCTACATAAAAAACAAATGTAATGCTGGCCAGCATGTGCCGTCCGCATAAACACTTGCCGTAAACACATAAATTCGTTCACTATCATGCCACTAACTGTCATCGTAAATGAAACTATAGCAGCCCGTAATTATTCATATAATGGTCATCATGAATAGAAACGAAACAAACGCTCGTCATAAGCATGACATTATTGCCTGTCAAGCATAAAATCTTGCCCATAGCTGGATAAAAGTATGCTTCTAACGGTCATTTTAAGCTATAGCCTAAAGCAGATTTTTATTTCATTTTTATAATATATGTTCCGTTTAGTAAAAGCTGAATTCCTAAATAAGAACGTAGCGTATTAAAAATCATGTATTATGCAATCTATGTAATGACTGCATAATAAATGATGACATAAACAAACATAAAATGTTATGTGTGTTTGTCATTTTCTTTTACTTTTGCTTTCATTGGTTTTTACACACGAAATATTACCAAGTCATTTACCATATATGATGCTTATTCGTTATAGCATTATTAAATAATCAAAATCTGAAACATCTTAAATATTTTAAATTTAATTTAAATTTTGGGAACACTAATCTTCCTCCAATTATTATGTAAAAAATAGTTTGATGTTTATCTAGTTCACGTATGACGGTTTTATCATGACTTTTCTCACATATTTTGAAGTTTTGGTCATGTCAGATAACATTTACATTTTCCTCTCAAAGTTTAATAGTAAAACATAATAAAAAATATTTTAACCTTTTCAAAACCCCTGAGTATTATTTGCAATAATTTGAAATAACATCAATCATTTAATTTTTTTGTTATTCTGGTTTTTTTTTAATTGTAATTTATTTTTGTCAATAAAATTTTCTTGGAGACAAAATGTTAACTTTCTCAATCAGAAGAAGAAAAGAAAATCACATTCTTTAGAAAGTCGCAGTTTTTTTAAATACACTAAAACGAACTATTTTAAAGAAACTAAAGAATTAGGAAACGGATAAATATAATCATAAGGTTTAAAAATAATTTAAAGAACCTCTACAAAAAAAATCATACACCAATCCTCTATTGAATGGTAGAACTGAATGAAATTTTGCACTATGTGAAAATTAAAGTACACTTTAACAATAATAATAAACTTTAATTAAATTAAACTATTCAAGCTTTCGACGATATTTATGAATCAAATGCACTATTGTAAAATGCCAAACTACTTGAAAAAAAGCATTACTTTGAAAGCGTGATAAAATTAAAAAATACGAAAGGAAACTTAAAAACTCAAAATGTCCTTATTTAAACAAAATGTTAATGTACTGGAGTATCGGTGAATCATGTAATGTAAAATAAATATCTTCAATACGTTTGAAAAATAAAAATATTTTTAAAAAATTCTCAAGAATTCATAAAATAACTACTATATAAATATTCTACACTGTACAAAATGTATGAAATCAAATTATAAAAAAATGAAATTATCATGAATAAAAATTTAACGAATAAATATAAACTGATAAAAGACATACCACTATTTAAAAAAAAAATTATAACACATCAACAAGTACTTGCTAAAACCCCTCTCAACACCCGTCCTGTACACTGCAAAAAAAAGTATTGATTTTACAGTATAACACTGGCATCAAAGCTGCCAGTATTATATCTTAAAATTAACAGTAATAAACAGTAAAATAAGCAGTAATACACTGTCGCGCATGCGCGGCAGTGTAATGTACAGTCCAACTATGTACAGTGTCTTATATATGAAATCGTTTTACAACACAACAGTCTAAATTTCCGTAACATCTGTAATCTAGAGCCGTTTTAACCATTTCAAGCACAAAATAGAAAATGACGTATTATTATTCCAATAAATGACAGATTGCTATATTTTACAATACTTTTATATTCTATTTATGTTTCGATCCATTATGAACAGCAAAACTCTAAATAAAAAAATAAGATTAATCATCCACGATGACTAGATTATTGTTTCGAATTTTGTCACTTTGGAACATAGGAAAATATTACCTAGTACTCCAATACTATACATATATATTATGTTCAATTTAAAATAATACAGATAAATTATAAGAACATTTAAATTGCAAGACACGTGCACATAATTCTTAAAATTAAGAAAATTTATAATAAAATATAACATGAAATTTTGCCAAAAATAATAAAAATATACAGTTAAAGGAACAGCTGCATTTTCTTGTATGCAAAAATTATTTCTCTTCTTTCTACATAAAGTCACTTTAAAGAACAAGAGTATGAATATCCATAACATCTAATCTGTATTCTAAAGTTGTTCAATAACAACGAACTTTTATAGCAAATGGTGTATGAATATTCAAATAAACGACAGATTGTTATACCTTCTATTACCTTTATATTCCACTTACATTTCGTATCGTAAAGGACAGCAAACTGTAAATAAAAAAACAGGCAATAATCATCCACCGTGTGATAAAAAAGGGTTCAGTGTGAAAAATACTGAAAACTTTAAAACGCCATAAAAGTAAAATCCTTGGCTATGGGCCCACAAGTGTTGGGCAAACAGTCCCAAGGGTGGGCTTCATGGTTTCAAGAATCTTTATTGTATTTCGTTCAGCGGTAACTGATCCCTTGGGCCTATTTTAAAAAGGCTTTATGTTCCATCGCTTTTCCCTGGTTTTGTTTTCGAGTACTTTTAAAAGGGGGTGGGCAGCGTAAGCCCTCCATTTTAAAAGGAGAGATTCAGTGACAAATAGCGTAGATCAACCATTGCAGAGGTAAACGTGAATTTTTAATGAACCATGAGGAGAGCACGTAGGATTTTTTTTGCGTGTTTCTTTCACATTGATACAGATGTTTTGGGGTTGAATTTTTTTTTTTTTCGTACGTAAGATTTGGAATAAAAGTTTACTGT
Organism: Maratus michaelseni; assembly: GCA_963931845.1. NCBI lineage: Eukaryota > Metazoa > Arthropoda > Arachnida > Araneae > Salticidae > Maratus > Maratus michaelseni. The sequence continues at coordinate 280,877,440 of OZ007594.1, read as the reverse complement.
TTGGACAGACATAATGTTTTTGGTAGAGAGGTGAATAAAAGGAATTGCTTTTATATAGAGGTTAAGCGTTTTATTATTCTATTGTTTTTTTTTTCAATCTTTTGTTTAGACGGAGAATAAATATTCTTGTAAATCCTACATTACTTGTAATCGGATAAGACTTAGTTGTTCCAAAAATTATTTTCATCTTATTACAGTTACATTTCATATATTATAATGAAATTATATATTTGCGCATAAAATTCGAATTCTTAATAAACTGTTGCTTTATTTCTGTCTTATGTCTTATGAACAACAACAACAATAACGACAATAACAGCAATAACGACAACAACAACAACAACAACGACAACAACAAAAAAAACAATTATCTAAAAGGAATTATCTAAAAAGATTTACAGATGAACAGTTTTGGCCTTTCTTGGGCTTCCTAGTTGAGGCCAAATTTACGACATGTCTAAGTGTTCGTTGAACTTTTGTAAGTTTGATCATATTTTCTTGTAAAAAAATCTGGGTTTATTTATTTATTTTTGCCAATAAGAAATACGACAAATATTATACAAAGACACATAATTAAAAGTTGCTTAATATTGTTTGTAACATGTTATAAAATATTCCATAATATTAAACAACATTCAGTGAGATAGAAATTAACATTGTATTATGTTTTTGAAACTTAGTATAAGTTGATAAATCGAGAACAAATCATATTGGCTGCTTTTATGAAAAAGATTTTTCATTGTTAACTATCAGTTCATTTTTATTTTATAACTATACGTTACCTTAATCAGTTTTATATTAATAACAGTGACTACATGCAATACTTTGGTATCACAGGATTCTACTAGAAGATTTTACTAATAAAGAATTACCGACAATATTTGGTGTGATTTAGCACATATACTAAATTATATATATATATACTAAAACATATACACTAAACATACAGGGTATTTCATGAAGCACTTTGAAAATAGATAACTCGGAAACACTGCAGATAGAAGCATGAGACCAATTGTATGTTTATTAAATAAACCGTAAGAATCTGATACAGAAACCTCAAAATTTTAGTTAAAATAGCGCCGATAGATGGTGCTGCAAGCAACATTACGGATCCCTATAAAGAGAGCTCAGACAGATTTGGCCGTTGAAACATGATAGCTATTAGCGTATGGTGAAATAAATTCCGGAAGTAACACTGAAAGACACTGTTTACCACAACAATCCTTTAACACTCGACGAGATGGAGGAAACTATTTTTCAAGCTTGTGTGTTGATTTCCGGTGACATACTACACAGAGTCACTGACAATTCTATTCTTCGTTTGCGACATGTGTGTTGTGTGAAAGATGAACATTTTGAAACACTTTTCATGTGATAGAGCCTACTTATGATTATGCCACATGTAGCGCCATCTATCGGTGCAATTTGTAACTCAAATTTTGTGGTTTTTGTATCAGACTTTTAAGGTATTTTTAATAAAAATACCACTGGTTTCATGCTTCTATCTATCACCGTTTCCTAGTTATTTATTTTCAAATTTAGGGTTTCCTGAAACACTCTGTATATACTAAATATTTAACATAATACAAAATTTTGTGTGCCTGTTCAAAGAATTAGCAGTAAACACATTTTCCATTTAAAAGTAAAATTAATTAAAAAATTAACATAATTTGAATACCATAATATTTCAACATTAAAAATAAATCAAAATTAAGTAAGATTTTTATCACTACTTAAAAAAACACCCATTATTTGTAATTACGTGTCTTAGCAGAAATACGAGGGGTTTTTGAAAAGCAAAGATACAATACCGCATACTCATTCAAAAAACTTTTAATTGATAAAATAACCATTACAAATTACTTAAAGGTATATGTCGTATTTTTCGACATAGTTAACTTCATTGTCTAAGCATTTGTTAAGTCTGAATACTAACTTTTGTATCCCACAGTCATAGAAATTTTACGCTTGTTGTCGAAACCACATTTTAACTTCGATTTGGATCTCATAATCGTCGTGTAAGGTTAGCCCTGCAACATGTTTTTTCAGGTAAAGGAATAAGTGGTAGTCGCTGGATGCAAGGTCATAATCACAGATGGCCTACCTGTTGTTGGTTCTTCATGAACATTGGTCCTACCGCCAGAGAAAGCACACCACCATTTCGTTACATTTCGTCGATTCATAATTTTTCCATAGATGGAAGCAATTTCTTTGTGAATATCCGCTTTACGCTCACTATTTGCATGGAAAAAAAAAAAAAAAACGTAAGATGGAACGTACTTTATATTTGACAGGATTCTGAATTAACGCAGCCATTATAAACACGTGTTACACAGAACAGACTCACCGTACAAATAACGAATGACTGCGAGGGAAAGGTCAAATGTTCAAGGATACAATATGTGTTGCCAACGCGCTCATTAAAACTTTTCTTCCCTGCTGTCTAAGGTGCATCTTTACTTTTCGGGAACACCTCGTACAACTAAAGTATTTAAATTTTTATTCATGAACAAGAACTAAGTGACTATATAAAACCAACAATGGAAATATTATATATTATTCTATATTAAATTCAAAATTTTCTTCACTGCAAGGTGATGTATCACAAATTATAAAATTTTCAATCATTTCAACGAAATTTATCATACCTTGAAACATTTTCACTCAGATCTAAAACTTCGTAGAATATCAACGAAGATTCCATCGTATTATTATTGTTTGTAATTATGAAAAATTATTTCAGAAATTGAAAAGAGAGCTATTTCAAATATTAGAACACCGGGGAGGAATTTATTGTGATTTATAACTTCAATATTATTCAGTATAAATTCTGAATCCAATTATATTTTGGACAGACTATCGCAGTGAACGCAAAGTTGAAACATTACAAAGGAAACAGTATTTTATAAATGTTTACCGGAAGCATATATCTCAAATTATAATTCAAGTTATTGGAGATAGGCGAGAATATTAATGGGACTTCTTTTCGAATTTTCCATGAAAAATATTATGATAATCTATCCTCTACCAGCTCAGTATGCACTTCACGCGCGTATATTTCAATGTGTCTATCCAATTACTTTCAATGTATTATGCATGGCATTTTAAAATTTTCCATTTTTAAAAATCAATTCAAATTCTTTCTAAAATTTTAATTTAAAATCACTCTTGGAAAATTGTTTGATTTGGATAGAATCATATAAGAAAAAAATCAATTATTATTCTTAATATAAAATACATATGGTAAAACTGATTACAGTAAACATAAAGACTTAAATATCTTTTAATAAACAAACCAACTAGTTTCGTACACACGAATTCACGGTGACATTCTCAAGGTCTATGATAAAAAAAAAACCCTATTTTGTCATGAAATTTGAAATAATATTGGTACTATTTTAAATAGTACACACACACACACATTTCATAGTTTATCATTACAGAACTTGAGAATGTCACCGTTATTTTGTGTACTAAACTAATAGGTTTGTTTATTAAAAGTTTTTAAGACTTCATGTTTACTGTAATAACTTTTAGCATATGTAGTTTATTTTAATATTATTTTTATTTTAAAACAACTTTAAAATTTTAATTGTAAATAACAATAAATTGGATCTTTTAATGCATTTTGTTACAGGAAGAATCAATAATTCTGAAGGACTTTTTTTCTGAAAACAGCTTAAATTTTTTACTTAGAACAATTCTCACTTTTCCATTTTTCTCCAGAATTGGAAATAGAAAAAAATATTTGTGTATAGGCTTTGCGTAATAAACATTAGTTAGATTAGTAATTCTATCCTCGACCAACTCAGTATGCATTTTCAATTTATTTATTCAGTGTCTCTATCTGAATAGTTCAGAAGTATTTTACCTGTAATTTATAATTTTTTTAATTAGTGAAAATTCTCTCTGCAATTTTAGTTTAAAGTAACCAGAGAAAACTAAAGATTTGGAAAAAAAAAATTAGCTTTTAAAACAGCTTAAATTTTTATTTAGCTTTTTTTTTCTTTGTTTTAGATAACCAATTACAACAAAATATTTTTTTTCTAATTACACATCTTATTTCTTTGCATTATTTTCCTAATTACACATCTTATTTCTTTGCATTATTTTTCTGGTATCTTTCTTGCTAAAATAAAAATCCTTTTTAAGAACACCAAATAAAAAAAAATCTAAATATCGTTTTTTTAAGTATTTACTTAATATTTAATTAATAAATTTCTTCCATGCACGCTTTCATACTGAAAAGGAAAACTGTCACCCAGTAATACGTATGCAACAGACAGACATTTTTATTAGTGTCGGAGTTTCCGAAATTTAATAAAATGTAATGTAAAGTAATTTTGGTCATAAAATAATAAATTTTTACATTCTTTTTTTTATTTAACTAAACCTAAATTTTGCATGTATAGATAGAATTTTGTAATGGATTTTTAATACACTTCCTGATATACTAGAATTATAAAAATTACGTTCAGAGGTGTGTTTCCAATGACATTTTAACTTCCACAACCATTAACATTCATTAACATTTTTAGAACTTAATTATAAATTAATACATTAATTTTAAGGCATTTTTTGTCAGTCCGCCATTGGTGACAAGTCGCCCAAAAGTCGTGCAATTGTATGCCAGTTGATACAACAATGAATTTCATTATCGCCAATGAACGTTCACAAAAATATGCCAAATGGTCGTGAAACTGCAACAATGAAACTTTTTAAAGGCTAAAAAGTAGAAAATATATTTTAAATAAAAAATAAAAAGTGTAATATTTAAAAGAAAAACTAAGCTTTTATTAATTAATATATTCATATTAATTAATTTGGGTTAAACGTTGAAAAATCAATTTAGAAATCTTAAACATATAGTTTAAATATTGTTGGATTTTTGATTTCCTATTGCCATATCTTAAAAAACAACAATTATATATATACATTAATAAATTCACTTGCTTGAGCTTTCTTCCAAACGTAAAAAAGAAAAAAAAAAAAAAAAAACAGTGCATAATCGAGTTCGAAGACCACGATAAATTATTGTTACGAAATTGTTTTGTAAAAATCATGAATTGCAGTAAAACATTTAGGAGTGATTTTAAAGATGAACATCGAATGCTTATAAAACAATGTTTTTTTAAAAGCTATCCTTACTTTATACTTATTTTACTATTGTACTTATCGGAGAGTCGAGAAAATGCATTATAAATATAAATTATAGTATCCAGGGATAATATAAAACTCTAAAAAGTGTAACATTTAAAAAATTAATGACAGGACTGTTCCATCGACATAATCTGAATTACTACCTTATTTTGAGCACTTGTGCAATTTACACTGCCTATGTAGCGCCCACATATAATAGAATATTTAGGACACCGCGTAGATAAAAAATAATTTACACAGCACGTTTATTTAACTTCAGTGTCAGCTGAGAATAACAACTATCCGAGATATTGCTTGTAAAGGTGTGTTCAGTCAATATTCGGTCGCAAGTGTAACCAGAATGGGTCAATTAGAATAATTGTGAACAAAATTTGCTAGTTTCAGCTGCCGACAGCTTTAAGAAGAACATAATCCCTGTCCAACCTTGTAAAACCGCCATAAATCTATTGCTTCACCCTTGTTCTTCAATTAAAATTAGTTATTGGAATTAGAACACAATTACTTGTTATTGTGAACATCTATTTTTGTGTCAGGATGGTATAAATCACAAAAATATCAAGTTCATCCACAATTTTCGTTTAATAACAAGTTTATACACACATTATTCTACATCTAGCTGAACCGCCCGGTGATGCCTGAGTCCGTGATAATAACATTCAATATACCGAAAATTAATGTTGCATAATTTTATATTTTTAAATGAAAATGTTTTCAAACTAACCGGATTTTGGTAGCTCCACTGTCTTCGTCAGCGTACAGCCTTTAATTTTTGTGATTTTATATTTTAAAATGAAAATGTATTCAAACGAACCGGATTTTGGTAGCCTTACTGTCTTCGTCAGCGTACAGCCTCTAATTTGTGTGATTTTATATTTTAAAATGAAAATGTATTCAAACGAACCGGATTTTGGTAGCCCCACTGTCTTCGTCAGCGTACAGCCTCTAATTTGTGTGATTTTATATTTTAAAATGAAAATGTATTCAAACGAGCCTAGATTTAGAGACTCCACTGGCTACAGCCGCGTATGTCGAGCGTTCTACATACTATCTGTTTTGTTTTGAATTTATATTTTTAAACGAAATTATTTCCAAACGAACTCATGGGTCCCTGTTATAATGATTGCTGGCTTAATTTTGGATATTTAGGCGAATTACACTTTTAATACTGAACAAAATTTCCTGAATTGGATCTAATTAAATTGTAATATGTTTGTTCCTCCTCCCCCGGCATTGCACGTAAGATATAAATATGTAAAGCTTGACTCTCCGGGATAGTTATCCAATTATCTATTTCAAAATACCACGCATGCATTTCTAGAAAAAAAAAAAAAAAGCCTTTAGACTTTTTTTTCAACCAGGTTTTCTGCTTTCAGTACATGTCTTAGATGACAAATTTCTTTGTTATATTTGGGCCAGAAAATGTATGCGTCCAAGGCAAAATGAGAATAATATTTGGATATTACCCATGAAGAATTACATCATGTTTGCAATTCAACTGAATTTCCAACTGAAGAAATATGTACCAACCTTTTTTGTCAAATTTATGTTATAAAAGTATTTTAATTACTAATTTTCATCTTTTTAATCAATTATTTTATACGACAAAATAATATGTGAAACGTGAAATTTTCATTCGTTTTAGTATTTTTGAGACTTTGTAATACATTGCAAATAAAAGTTTTATATCTAGACTTGAATAAAGTTTATCTAGCTATCATACATTTTTATTTACAAATATACGTACAAAATGTTTATTTACATATTTATGTGTTTATGATGTAGAAAATATAAAAATATATGCATTTGTTAGGTAATTTAAGATAATTATATATATATATATATATATATATATATATATATATATATATTTAGTTATAAAACTTGAAAAACTCTTTTGAATTATATGCAATATTCCGTTTGCATGATCTTCCAATTATATTTTTAGATGGAATTTACCTCCATTTAGACCGTTGAGTAACATTCCTATTTTTCTTGAAACACTCGGGTGATAGTCATTTCTAATTCCTAAAAAAATTTCTAACAAGTTAAGCCGCAAACAATAGAGAACATGAAGAGCTTGGAAAGATATTACTCCCAATCAAAAAACTAGAGAAAAACATAACAAGGAAACTCACCGTCTAAAAAATCGATACAACTTGCCGCTAACAAACTTCCTATCCTCAATCAACTTTCTGTTCATCCCTGCTTGTATTGAAGGGGGTTTTCACCCCATTTTTACCTGCTTCAGCCCCCTTCCCCTTCTGCAGCCTCCTTCTCTTGGTTGATGTAGAAGAGGAGTAGGGAGGGGATTCCTGGAAAATGCTATTAAGTCTCCGGCCATCAATAAAGCAGGAATTGTTGTTCTTGAATAATAACGAATGACGAATGTATTCTACACTGTAATGTAAAGGAATGGCTCTCTAGTCTCTTATTGTCTTGCGTGTGATTGATTACTGTATCTGAAAAGGTAGATTTGGTATTTTTATTTACAGGTTTACTTTGAGATGGATGTTTTTCTCTGTTCTCCTCAGTTATTTAGCAAAGGTACAATTTTTCTCCACAAGGCGCACGTGCAATTTTCCAAATGTGAAGGTTTCAGGCTAGAAGAAGTGGTAGTTATAAAAGAGTTGAGATTGCAGGATTCTTATTTTTTCCGCATTTTTTTTTTTATTTATTTATTTATTTTTTTTTTTTTGCCATAAAATACATATGAATGTAGATTCATTGATAATCCGTCGAAGAAATACTGAATTGACTCTAATATTTCACTCATTGAAAATATCTCACGTGAAAGATCAATAGATGACTTTTTTTTCTTTAATGATGCGATGTTTTATTTTTGCGGATATGCATAAAGTGATTTTGGACTCAGGTTAAAATAAAAGATCAATATATTGAGTAAAATTTTCGAAACTTTACTATGTAATTTCCCCAACAAATAGTTTTTATTTCAAGTAAGCTCAGTGTAATTTTTTTTAAATATGAGATAATTTATATTTCATCATACGTTCAAAAGAAGAAATAATAAATTTTAAATGAAAAGGATACCGTAAAAATTTTTTTCAAAAATTAATTTCATAATTTTATTAATTTTTTCAGCTTTTTGGTAGTCTGAAATTGAACATCATATCAGTTTTCTTCAATCATGTACAGATTATTAGCAATCCGGGCAAGGTATAATAAAGAAAAAAGATTGACAAAAGATGAAATAGACTAATAATACATTTAGCAATTTAATAATATTTTGAAACACCAAACATGCATTCAAAAATTCATATGAAAGATGCTTAGGTACAAAATATTATATATATATATATATATATATATATATAACTGATGTATATTCTTACTTAACAACTTTTTGTTCTTGTCGAAACCACTTTAACTGTTTTTCCAGGTGTGCAAGTAAGTCTTCAGGTTATAAAAGCAGTACCCTGAAATCTCAATTTTTCCTCAGATAACACTGTTTCATTTCTTGGTAGAACAATTCTGCTTGCTTTTAATTGACTTATTCAAACTTTTCAGATAAAATTTCACATTTGATATCAGAAATGAACTCAGTAAGCTCATACGTCATCTTTAAGCTTGAATTACCTCCACCTGCGTTCCACCATAGCTTTCTGAATACTAGGCCTACGTGCTGACAAAAAAAAGTGGCTATCGTGTGTGGATTTGTTTTCTGCGTTTGCACGGTCCCTTGAGTTTGAACACCAGTATTTTGTAAAAGTAATTATTTTAAAAAATTAAGACAAATAATACTTTTAGAAATTATTTTTATTAAAAATCTAAGCATCACAAAAAAGCGGAGAAAAAAATCCGTCTACGATAGCCGCATTTTTGTTTTAGCGCGTAGGCCTACTAGTCAGAGGGTTGTGGTTCCATAAAGTTTATTACTGTTTGGATCCTACGAATTGTGCATCAGGTATATAAAGTTTTTATACAGTTTCAAGTGCCTTAAATTAAATATGTACTGGATATAACTGAAATAGATGTGCCATCTTACAAATTTGGAATTATTGCAAAACCTTTTCCAGATTTCATTATATTACTAAAAATTTTCAAGAAATTCAAATGTATATTTTAATGCGTAATATAAAAATTATAGTCCACATTAAGTATATTTTGTTCTACATGTTGATTCGGAACTCCTGGGAAAATTTATAAGGGGTGATTGAACAAGCCTAGACACACTCAAAACACCATACAATGCATGGTCGTAAATGAAGCAGTGAGGCGCTATAGGACGCTTTCTGATTGTAAAAAAGAACGATGATTTCTACACAATATCTAACAAATTGTTGCTGATTTTACTTATGCGGAATAGTGTTACTATCTAAGATGCTAATATGGATGAAAATTAGAAGAAGGAATAAAGATATTGCAAACTTAAATTGGACGAAATTTCCTTCGGAGAATTTGGGGGTGAATCAGAACTCATGGGCAAAACTTTAAGGGGTGATAAAACACATCTAAACAGGCTATTTTTGCCATTCAATGCATGGTCGTATCGCAAACAGCGAACCGCTAGTTGACGCTTTCATTAAACACACAAACTGCTGATTTTTCACACACATCGTCAGTTCTAACGTGGGTGGCAAAAATGATGGCTGGTTTTACTAATCAGGAAAAGGCAGACATGCATTTTATGCGTGGGTTGCGGTTGTGAGTGCCTTGGAAGTCATTACTGTGTAGTAAACAGGATTCTCTCCACAATCAGGAAGCGCCTTGTAACCCTTCACGGCTTGAGTTACGACCATGCATTGTATGATATTTTGAGCTTGTTTAGACGTGTTCTAAAGTTCTGCTTTGGAGTTCCGAATCACCCTGAATAGAAAGGGATGCGGACATAAACCCCACGGACTAAAACACCACGGACAAAAAACCCCACGGACAAAAACCCCACCGGACAAAAGCCCCACAATACAAAAACCCCACCGGATAAAAGCTCCACCGGACAAAAACCCTTCTCTTCTGAATAAAAGCTCTATTTTGGACAAGTTTCTTTTGCAGAAAGAATCTCCAAACATTAAAAAAAATTTTTGAGCTTGTCTAGGCATGTTCTGTCATCATTTAAAGTTCTGCTTAGGAGTTCCAAATCACCCTGCATAGAAAGGGATGCGGACAAAAATCCCACCGGACAAAAACCACACCGGGTAAAAGCTCCACCGGACAAAAACCCCACCGGATAAAAGCTCCACTGGACAAAAAACCCTCTCTGCTGAATAAAAGCTCTATTTTGGCCAAGTTTCTTTTACAGAAAGGATATCCAAACATTAAAAAAATTTTCAAGCTTATTGTATTCAAGCTTGTCTAATGTTTCATATTTAGTTTAAATTTTATATTTCGTTTTTTCAAGATTGTTAGTAAATAACGTCATAAAAGGATGATTTTGATGGATTTTGTGCGGTGGGGTTTTTGTCCGCGGAGTTTTTGTGCTGGACTCGCGTAGAAACACGCCGACCATAAACGCCAATAACTATTAGTATTTGCTGCTCAATTTATGTCAGACAAACTTTTTCAGAAATGTTCAACAATGTCCAACTTTTCGATCTTCGCACTTTCTTGGATGGGTTTTATTTCTGATAAGTATATTGCAAACAAATAACGTAACTGCTTAAATATCTCTAAAGTTAGAGATCTTCGATTCTTCCTCGACTGAACCGGAATCAGACATCTAGTATTTAATTTCGTGAGATTAGCCTGAAGAAGTACATTTATTATAATGTGGTCTTGAATAAATTATCTAATATTTTTCATTTCAAAATACAATAATTAAATGCATTTTCATATTTCAAATTTATTTAATTTTTTTACTTACATTGTATTGTGATAAATCTACTGATATGCCATTACAAATTCTTTTTTGTGTGATTATTTTCTGAAAACCCTAAATTGATTTGTTGGATCATCAATGCGCGATATGAAAATTATGTTGTTAACATGACTAAAAATATGCATGGTAGGTTTAAAGAAAATTAAGTCCCCATATTTAATATTTCAAAATGCGTTATTAAATGTGAATATTCAAAAAATATTTTTTATATTTTTTTTTATCTCATTGCTTTTTTTAGTTTATTTTTTGGTAATAATTTCTTTGTATATTGAAATATTGAATGAATATGCTGAGGCATTTCTTAATGTGTATGTTTTTTATGTATTCCTCTTTTCATGATGAGCAAAGAGCGCTACTTATTTTTAAAAAAAGAAATAATAAAAGTTTCGCCGTAAATATGTTTAACTGTTGCATATGTAATTTATTTAATGCGTCTTTGGAATTGATATAAAAAGAAACTTTTTTACAACACATAACCTACTAGAAAAATAAAATAAAATATTGGACTTTTAGGGTCATAAAATTATACATCAAATAAAATGATAGAAAGGATACTGAAGTCATTTCGATTTTTTTGGCATAAAAATTCAGTAGCTCTTAGAAAGATAAAAAATAAAAAAATAAAAAAATAAAAAATAAACGCATACAGTTATCTCGGAGATAGTGCGTCATTATGAGCATGAGGACGGACCATTAGAAATCAAAATCATCTACTGGAAGGAACATATTTCTAAATTCAAAAACAACCCGGTTTTTTATAGAAGATCTTATACACAGGGAAGAGAGTTAATAAAAAGTAAATTCAAACTCCATTCGGGAAAAGTATTTCAAACTAGATTTTTTATCCCCTTTTCCACTAGTTTATTTTTTTATCCGCTTTTTTCCTGTATGTTTCTGGTAATGCACTTCTATCAAATAAGCCAAGAAAAAAAGTCTTTCTCCTCTAATACGATTTTTAAGATGTGTGCCCGCTTTTCTTGGACTTAAGAATGTCGGTCTTTTCTTTCCTTGTTTACTACTAGATGGCGCTGTACTCTATGTGTTTCTTTCCATTAAACTTAATCCCCTAACGTGGTTTGCAGAAAAAGAATAAAGTGGCGCAAACATACAAAACCCTTGTGAAAAAACAACTTAGAAATTCTTAGAGAAGATATAGAAGATTTTTTTTTTGACTCCGTCTTGTACAACAGAAAAAAAAAATGTTTTTAAATGCCCAGGAAGTATTTACGCAGGAAAGTGTTGCGGTTGCTAAATCTTAGAAGGAGACTCTCAGTTTAAAATGATGTCTAGGATGTTTCTTATTAATTTAATGAAAATAACATTTTTCTAAAAAAAATCATAAGTGCATTGTTCTTATGGCATATAAATATATTATATATTTTAAAGGATGCTGGTCTTTCATAGTATGTTTTGCTAGTCTGCTAAAGCTTGCTTTCATACGTTCAGTTCCGCTGGTATGTATGTGCTCCTTTTAAATAGTTAAAGGTTTTTATTTTTAAAAAATTCTCACAAAAGTCTTTCAAGGTTTTTCTTCTTTTTAATTTATTCCCCACTTGCATGTGCAAAACATATTTTTGTAGAGAGTAATCAGCAAAAATTGAACAGAAATGTGTTTCTTATTAAAAATTTCATTTATGCGTCAAAATGGACAAACATTTAAATATACTTTTAGTTGTCAAACCTTACATATTTACATACATTTGAGAAAATATTTTTTAACATACATAGTTATGCAAAACAAATACACAAATACATACATACATATATTATATGTAATACATTCAACAACACTATCCCTACAAATGAAAATATAAAATAACAACGACGATTTTCTGGCTAATGAGGAATCTTTCTGCAATTATGTGGAATTATGAGGTTTAATCCGCTAACGAATAATATTTTCTTAAAGAGGAATAATTTCGATGCAAATAAAACTTAATACATATATCTTTATTATGGCGAATTTTCTTCCTCGGAGTGTCCTATAAATTTTGATAACAATGTTTCAGAAAAAATAAGAGCTACTCTACAAATTGACATTTTTTCAACTGAGTGAAAAAATGTCCAAGCTGAGAGTCGAACCCAAGACCTAAGGCTTAAATTGTCAAATCTCTGCCTATTGAATTATCTGGACTGTCACATTTCACTCAGGCAATGTTTTAGGAATAGCATCGATTCAGTTATCTGAAAGAGCTCAAGAGAATATATCGCAGGTAATGAAACTGCATTAAACGATAGATAAGTAGGTAGACTTTTTTTGTGTATATAATGCTAAAAAAACGACCAACAAAAAGTTTATCTACGTATCCACCGTTTAATAAAATAAAAGTATGTCTACGTATTCATCGTTATTTGAAGTTCTAATAACTGCGCTCTATTCTGTTGAGCTGTTTCCTATGATGGACCAGATGCTATTGTCAAAAGGTTCCCTGAGTGAATTGGGTGGTTATCGATCCAGGTTTTTCAACAGGCAGAGCGCTGGAAATTCAAGCCATGTGTATTGGATTCGACTCACGGCTTGGTCACTATAAATGTCAATTCGTATGATATCTTTACCAATCAGTGTGATTGAGTTAAAAATAATAAAAATGAGCTATTTTGCCACTAAAACCCATAAAAAGAATACTAATGTTTAGAAATTCATAATTATTTTTTACACGAAAACCGTTTTTTTTAAAATTTATATCGTCTTTAAATTTTCTTCGAGATTTTTGTTCAATTCGATTTTTCAACACTTTGATCGATAGGATACCGATGAATTGGAGATTGGTGAAAAAGCGCATAGTGTTTTGTCCGTGCGGTGATCGTTCCGCGACAATCGTTTACGATTTAACGGTGTCGTTTTGGTGAATGAAAAAGTGCACTAAGGATAACACAATATTACAAACTTTCGTACTATTGCAAGTGAGTCTTTAATTGGTTTTTGAATGCAAGCTGTACAAACAATTTAAAATCAGGCATTCTAGTAAACCGACGACTGTTAAAATTGTACATTGTAAAAATATTTCCTTACATGTTGTACAAGTTGAAGACAAAAGCTGCACAACACCGAGTTTCACTATGCAAACTATTTTAAATTGTTGCATACCGATTAGAAAATTTGTACTTACTATACATAAACAATTATCTTTAATTTTTAAAAGTGCTTTATATAATAACGTACTTTTCATATGTGGAAGTATGAAATGTATCAGTTATAAATTAACTTTTCACACACACATATATAGTTATTATTATATAATTTTAAAATCAGTTTAGTGCACACAACTATATTATATTATATTATTGTAGAAAAAATGATTATCTCAAAAATAAAACTTTTTAATTTACTTATTTATCATTTAGTCACACTGATTATACCTTTATGCTTTTTTTTTGTATTATTTTCGAAAAAAGATTTTAAGCTACGTAATTGAATGGAAACACATTGAAAGAAATAGCTTAATTTTAAATAGTTATATAGGTTCAAATAATTTTTTTAAATTTCTTACTTCCACCCGAAAACACATTGGATTTAAAAATATATGAACTGTATGTGAAGAATAACGATATTTATTAAATTCAGACTTGTCTCACTCACAGTTTTCCACTTTTATTTTAAAAGCATGAAAACAACAATAAAACTCCAACATATATCCACAGACTCTTACTTTGATTTGAACCTCGATTCCTTTCAGTTGCTATTAATGTATATCTTTTCTCAAAGACTCCGCTTTACTCGCATACTGGCACTTTAACGTTGATGAAATGCTTATGTATAATAGCTTTCAAAATCTCAACATCGTGAATGTGGCTTCTTACTTTTTAATGCCTTTTGAAAAGCGTAAAAAACATTTCCTGCACTTATCGTCGGCTTTTAAACTTACAACTACATATCAATCACAGCTTTCTGATACGGCTTTTAACGTTTCTTGTCACCAAGTCCATGCGTAAATTGAAAGCAAGGAACGCATTGATTCAGGGTGTACTGCATTAATACGAAAATGCTTTTTTATTTCTCAAAGTTTACGTAAAAAAACCCTTTTTGCCTCTTTTTATTTTCTATGTATTAAAAAAAATGTTTTCTTCACGTTTTTTGAAGATGACTTCGTAAGCTGTAATATTGTGGAATAATACATGAGAATTTATTTTTCATTTTCCTTTTTTCGTTTGAGATGAAAAAGATTTACGCAAAATGCATTATTTATAAAATTTGAGTCGAAAGGATGTTCATAAAAGAATTATGTAAAAGGGTTATAATATTCTGAGAAGTTTTCACGGAGAAAGAAGACTTTTTCGACAAATTTCATATAAAAATTGCTAAATGTATTCTTTCCGTTTATGTCATGAAATATTGAATTATGTATTAACGTAATGCCTGATTATGAATTATTGGTATTATATAAGTAAATATTGAATAAAAAATTTGCTCAAATATTTTTACAAGTTATTTAAAATTTTTAATTTCTGATTTAAATAAATTAGGGCAAAAAAAAATGAATTTCATGAAAATGACATAAAAGTAAATTCTGTAAAAATATATATTATTCAGATATATTTTTAAATTTCGAAATGGTTTTGAAAACTTTTATGTTCCATAATTTTGTAACAATTCAGTAGTACGTTGGGCAATATAGGGTGAAAAAGTTTAATCGGATATAAGTATAATTTAAGACAAAAATGGTTTTCTTCTATAATTTTTGCTATATATAACAAATTTAACTTTAAAATAGTATTAGAATAAACCTTATGTTATGATCATTAGGCTGAAAGATGTTTTAAATAATTGATAGCATTTCTCTTATGGGTCAGACCATGGGTTTTGTTAATTGAATGAGTATGTCTCGAAATTTACTGGACAAAAATCGTTTTGGAGGTGGACTTTAATAAGCGTGCTGTGTATAGTCATTATATTTTTGTGTATGTTACAGATATAGACTGGCAAATATAGTCTACTAACTTTAAGAAGTGTGAACACCTCCCTCTTTCCAAAGTTTGTCGAAAAAAAAAAGAGTTTATACGATTAATTCATGAACATTTTTGATAACTTATAATACGTCTATATTGAAATATTTAGCATGTCGAAAGAAATGTCAGACTCGTATCTATATTTCATATTGACTTACGAAAGATTATTTCTACAATACAATACTACCACCATATAGAACTACAATAAAGATATGGAAGATAAGTACAATAAAGAAAGAGTGGAAGAAAGTGTTGTATAGGAAAAAAAACAGAAAAGTAGTAGTGAAAGCTTTCTGCAGTAATTTTTTTAATTTATTTTCCTCATGGTAGCATATGTTTAAAACTGGTACTAAAAAATCTTATTAAAATTTAGTTATTAATTATTAAAATTATTTTTATTATTATTAAAATTATTAAAAATTAAAAAAATATTAAATATTAAAAAATGATGTCACATATCATCAATACTAATGAGAATCTAAGTATTTTCGTTTCACCATACGATAAATTTCTTCATAACTCCTTCATGTATAAAATAAATCTATTTTTGAGAAAAATATGACATAAGCCTGCTTTCACTCATGTCACCAATTGTAATTTGAATTTTTATACTTTAAGATTGTATAATTTCCAAATTATGTGAATATGTAAGTAATTCGAATTCTTTGTGGTGGTGAGAAAGTTTATAAAACTTCATCCTTTTTTTGTGGGAAAAATGCTTTAAGATGCTTTAAAAAAAAACTGTTCTGTTTCACGCTCAGTAAAAGAAAAAAAAACGTATATGTGATGGTGGTTTTATGCGAAGTGTCTGTCTTTTAACGGAAACTTTCTATTTTGAGAGGAAATCGTAAATTTACCCAGAATAGACAGAAAATTTTCTTTTTATCCTTACTCGTTGAATGTTAAAAACAGATATGTTCCTTCCAAGACAGACATAAATGGAAATGTTCCTTTTCATGTGAGAGAAAACGGAAAAATTCCAGTTAAATTCTCGTAATTGGTGTCTTCGCATATAACTCTGTCGTTGGATGGGGTCAGATGGTGCAGCGGACAAAGCATTCAGCCTCTAATATCAAGTACCGACGTTAGAGTCTGGAGGAACGAGAAGCGTTAAAAAAAGGATGTAGTAATATGCAATACAAATACCTATTCCGTGTAAATATACATCAGTATATATATAATGATTTAGATTTTTTTCTTTCCGTTATTTCTCACATTTACTTTTTAAAAGAGAAATTTCCCATTTTGAATAGCGGAAAATTTCTATCTTCAAAACGGGAGAATTCCAAAACGAAAGTTTTGTGAAAAAACGGAGAATTTGACGGTAACTTTTCTGCCGATACATTTTTCGTTTTTTCGCAGATTTTTTTTTTTTTTTTTTTTTTTTTTTTTTTTTTTACAGTCTAGTGAAAGTGTAGTAGTTTATTTAGATTAAATATGACATGAAAGCAATGTTCATAAAAGTAACGTTTCAAAAATGTTTTTCCACAAGCAAAATAAAAGAAAAATAGTTTCTTGAAATTTTGTTGGAAATCAAATTTATCTCCGAGACAATTATAGAAAAAATATTTGTTTGTTTTCCTAAAACCTAAAAGAAAACAAATATATCATATACATACCTTAAACCAAAATGATTTATTACTAATCACATTGTTTAATAGAATGAAAATGAATGGCTTAAATCAGCTATCCATTATGATAAACAGGAACTTCAAGTATTTTATATTAGTTCTCACGCCATTCAGATATCATATATCACTGCAACTTGTAAAAAGGAAGAACCTATTTTGAGTTTCGAAATAAGCTTTCACTACATTTCTTTTCTTTTTTCTTAGAATAAAGATCTCATTTATCACATACGTATTTGACAATTATATAGTTCAAAGAAAAAGAAAGGCCAGACACGTCTGATTTTGCTTTTTAAGTATATTCAAAGAATATTACTCTTTTACCGAGAAGCAATAAATCTGAACAAATCATATAAAATATCAACCATTATATTAGATTTTATGAAATAAATTACTTAACATGAATTCCGATATTTTCTGGGCATTTATATAAAAGAATGATTTTTTTCCGATATAATCGGATCTCATCGAGATGATGATTTGATAAAGAATAATCATATAATTATATGTAGGTATTTATTACTATATTTTCAAACTGTGGATTTATTGCATCACTATATTAAATGAATACAAGAAAAGAATATAAGAAATTTAAAAGTATATCATAAAATAAATTTTAAAAATGAGGAAATTACATATTTTCTTATTAAATTACTTTTTCTTCTGTATCTATATATATTACATAAATGTGCTTATACACTCCCATTCATATATACCATATATACCATATATATAATAAAAATGATATCTGGTGGTAATTTAGTGTGGTGATTTATAAAGATTTCAGGATAATCGTTCTAAGTGATATATTATATATTTCTTAATGGTTTTTTATTTACATTTTACATATTTCCAATTTTAAATTTTTCCAATTGTTGTCTGGTAATAATTCAGTATACTTGGCTGATTCTACTGTTCTTAGCATCATGCCAGTAGAATTATGAAATACTGAATTATTTTTAAAACACATGTGGGTGCAGCCAAGCTGACGAGTACATCCACATATGTTTTTTCATATCCAATTCTTGATTGGTTCTCTTGTGGTCCAGTTTTTCCACTGAATAATGTTCATAATTAATTTATTAATCCATTTGTGATTACTTAATAGCAACTCTAATTTATAATTTTTTCCCTTTTCTCTCTCTTTCTTTTTAATTGTTCTTCAGGTATGAGTAAATTTGGCTAATTACCGTTGAAGCACATGCTAAGGTAATTTTATGATTGCACAAGTTAATTATTAGCTATGTGGTATTCTGATTACACAATATCATTAATTATCTCTTTGAAGATTTTAGTAGAATGATATTAGAACTTGATAAGTTTTTGAAATTCATAGATATTATAATTATATACATATATATATATATATATATATATATATGTATATATATATATATATATATATATATATATATATATATATATATATATATATATATATATATATATATATATATATATATACCGGTGTTCGAAATGATAGGAACAATTATTAAGTTGAGTACATAATAAATATAATTATGTTAATTCACATACATATAATATAAATAAATTTTATCTTAGTAAAATGGATGATATAAAGCAAAGAAAACATTATAAAATCTTTTTTATTATACATTATAATAAATTGCATTTTCAGTGGATATGCAATAGGAACAAAATGATAAGAAAGAAACTGATTTTTCTAAATTATAGAAATGTATGGCAATTGCGCTTCTTTCTTGTTTAATGTTGCAGAATTATGGCATAGAGTTTGGCATAAGGTTTCGAACATGTCGAGGTATCAAAACACTCACAAATGGCAGATTTTAATTCTGTTTTCGAGATATACTGGACCATTTGACCATTTTTTCGGTAGATATTCCGCACTGCAACTCTCCGAACGTTCTCCATGGGATTTAGGTTCGAGCTATTGGCCTTTCCAATTAAGTGTGGAAATCTTATCTTCAAACCATTTCTTTGTGTCTTTTGCAAAGTGAATTGAAGCATTGTCTTGTTGAAAAATATAGTTAAGGCCAGCAACTTTTTCATCCTGGTTCAACAAATGGCGTTCTCAGATGTGAGTATACACATGTATATTTTCTCATCCTAAGGCATTCTGAACTTATATCCTGATGAAAAAGCGAATAACTAAAAATCTTGAAAATAAGCTCTTTTCCTTTCGGAAGTCATGCTATTTTGAGCGAACACCATCAGACCATCAAAATTAAACTCCTTTTGAACATTGAAAATTATTTTAGACAAATTTGTTTGTTGCGTGTTTCTCTGCAAACTGAATGCGATTTTTTTTATGGGCAAATGTTAAACGCAGACACCGATGTGGTCTTAGATATTTAAGGCTTTTCAACCTTTTTATTGATCTTCGTATACTAATGCTGGTACTGGTAGCTTTATACTGATGCTGGTGTCTTCATCTGGCTTCCAATTTTCTTTTCTGTTTTTTGCTTGCGACTGGGCGAATAATCAAACTTTGGGATCGTTTTCGAATAAATTTTTGACCTTTCTGTAGATTTTTCAGTACCATAAGAAGTTGAATTCTTTAAAAAATTAAAAATGACAGTCTTTGAACGTTTAACTTTATCAGTTATTCAGTTCTTTGAAGCGGCATTCCAATACACTAGAATTCAGCCTCCTTCGAAATCAGAAAGAATTTTACCTCTCCCCATCCTCAAAAAGTTTTTCAAACTGAATGAATGCGATCAGAATCCCTTTTAAATGCTTCTTTAAATGATATGCGGAAATATCCACCAATGACGATCCACGATTGGAAATATTTACGATCATCTTATCATTTTGCTTCAGCGTAAATTTTGCGAAATACACATTTTAAAATAAATTTTTAAAAACATATTTATATTTAAATTTTGTAAACTATTTGTTTGATATTAATTGGAATATCATGTATTTAATTTTAATACAAAGATTGGTGCATTTTCACAGCAAACGCGAGATGATTTCGTTGTTTTCGTGTCGTTACTATCGTTTTGCACCTCGCTGTATGCGTGTGTATAGATTACCCGCGAACACATGAAACATAAAAAGAGGCATATACAACGAGGCAAATAATTTTTTTCGTAAAACCGAAATCGAATAACTTACTTAGTCAGTCAAAATTTCAGGGGTTTGCCATTCCAATCCGAACTCAAATTTTTGTCCATATATATACCAAAATGGGAGATATTGCAATGATATAGTGTGTAATATGATGACTTTAGCAGGGGTGATGAAGATGCACAGTATGTTTGTTTAGTGACACCGTATTCATACGCAGTGTTGCCGCCTTGAGAGTTTTCCCTTAAAGTTCTAGGGTAAATGTGTTGCTAGGATTTCTAAAAGGGCACAAATCTTTTAGGGGTTTTGTTAGGGGGAAATAAAATTCCACGAGTAATTTGAAACAGTTATATTTTCGCATTTACAGTTACATTTTCACATTTACAGTTACATTTTCGCATTTAATCTCCAAATACCTATTTATACAGGATGTTTTCTTTTATAATGTATGTGATGAAAAGCATTATTTACTTTCAAATCAGCTTGTTCTTAAATTCTGGTGACATTCAGTAATTTCAACATTCTAGCAACATAAATATTTGCGGACTATCTGTTAAGGAGAAGAAAATTATCATATTACGTAGGTAAGTTAGAAATATGCATGAGTCTGGGCATAGCCTGAACTCAGCTTGGTTTCAGGCCGCGTTCAGGTCAATATTCTTTCATTAGATTCTGGACGAGCTGGGACAGAGCTTTTTTTTTTCTAATCGTAGGCCTGTGAATTGAACATGTCAAGACTGGACATCATTCTTTCCAGATTGGCATTATGTACAAGAAAAGCAATAGTAATGAAGCACATATTTGTGTAATGAAATATTTAGAAATTTATTTTTTTTAATCAATTCTACAAAATTTATATAAAGAAAACAAAATAAAAAAAAAATCTCATTTTTAATAAAGCTTTAAAATTACGATTTCTTTAGTCATCTTTTTTTTAAATTCTGAACTACACTAATTTTTTAATGAATCTTTATTTGTGAAATAGAACTACTATTGTTAGTGAGCACTGCTATTGTTATCTTGCATTTATTGTCTTGTGAATATTTAATTCGAGAAATGATTCTCTTTCAAATTTCGCATACATATCTATGGAATATTCTTTAAAAAGAAATTTTATTGTAGGATAATATTGCTTAAGAATGTACTTTTGTAGAAACTGAGTCGGGCCAGGCTGGGTCGAGCATGATTTCATTGATTTTCTCACGCGTCGGGTCGGGTCGGGCCGAGACCGAGCTGCAACTTTTGCCTTGTTCAGATCGCTAAGGTGAATATATATTGAATACCTCTGCTTCTTCTTTACTATATAGCCGTATGAGCACTTGCTATATTATATCACTACTTCAGATGGCGCTGTTTTCTGGTGGTTAAATCTACCGACATTTAAAATTGTGTCTATGACGAAAACTTTCGCAGATTCACAATCACCTAAAAAAAATAATAAATAAAAATAACAATCCATTAAGGATCATAGCTTACAGTACCCAGACCTGTTTTCTTGACAATGGGCCCTGAAATGCTATATAGCATATGTCCAGGTCAGGTGGTTAGCCTAACGGGGGACAATCAACTGCTATCCGAAAATTTAAGCTATACAAGTAAGTACACGAATATCATCTCTGTAGAGTAAAAAATATTTAGAAAAACCGTAAATTAAATTCTCGCAAAATCAGAAAAGAAAATACACGAAAGTTTCTATTGATTATATTTACCGTCACCTGGGCTATGCAATCACAATTATTTATGAGTATTGTAGCACTCACAAGAAAATATTATAATGGATGAACATTGACTGCATAAGCAATTTTTTCTTCATTAGCTTCATATTTTTCTCATTCTTCATTTTGTGTTTGACATTTTCAATTTCCTGTAGTTTAACAGCAAATGAAAAATATTATTTTAAGTGTGGTTATATAAAGCATACTTCTTTTGGACAAAATGTATTTATTTTACTTCCACTCTTACCGACAAAATACGATTAACATTGACAGTTTGAAATAGTATTTTATGAAATTATCTTACATCGCCAATGGGTGATGAAATGCTAATAATAAATTACCATTATTTTTTAATGGAAGAAATATAAAGCTTTGTGAGAAATTTTTGATAATTATGTTATCCATATGAAAAAAATCTTCCCAATTTCTTTTCTTACGCTATTTTTCAAAATGTGCCTATGCAGATCATATTTGTAAGTAATGGAAAAAAACCTCAAATATTCATTCAAACATCCATAAATTCCATACCCAAAATATCTCGATAATCTACTCTACAAATATTTTTAGCCGCATTTCACTGATATCATAAATATGTATCGCACACCTACAATGTTTTTGTGCTTTTTACATTTATTTTAATAAACATAAAAATCTACATTTATTTTTAAAAGATGTGTCTTTTTTAGTATAAAACTTTATCAGAAAAGTTTGTTTGTAGCTAAATTAATACACATAAATACATAATATGTACCAGGCATCTTGAAAGCATTTGAAAATTCAGTAATACGTTTAAATTTGAGTATGTCAATTATTCTATTTGGGATACAATTATTTGACATTCGTAAAGCGTCGATAACTTATATTCCTCCCTTTGGTTATGTTAAATTAGTCTATCCCTACTTTTTTATGTATACGCATATATACATATGATATGGAATGCCACTTATGAATGCAAAATAGATCTCAGTCATTCACTCAAATATTCATAAAATGCACCAAAAATATATGTATACACCCTACAATACGAATGATTGCAGCCAGATTTCAAAACCTATACTATACATATACAATGATTCAAATATTAAAAAGCTTTCCGTTCTTTTATTTTTCACCATCTTAATGCATATAGAAACATATATTTATTTTAAAAGCTATGTGTCGATTTCGGTGTAAAATTCTGCATGAATGTTTGCACTAAATTAGTTTGCATAATAATACATTGTATCAATCATCATCTCTAAAGCAATCTTTATTATTACCTTAGTATATATTTTATTTTAGTATAGGAAAGGATGAAAGAATTATTACATCATAGAATATTATGTTCTATGATGTAATTAATTAAAAAAATAATCTAGAAAACAAACTTCAAAGTTTCTGTTTAAACTTTGGGGAAATTGCATTTCTAAGAGCATATATTTTCTTCTTCATAGTACACATTAATGCAAAAAAATCTTTCTTTGGAGATGCTTTACAGTAAAATTATTTTACATTTGAAAAGGCTTTGATAGAAAAACATAATTTCTTCTCTTTGGTTATGTTAAACTAGTCTATCCCTAATTTTTTAATTGCTTATATCTATATGATATGGAATGTCACTTATGAATGTAAGAAAGATCTCATTGATAAAATAAATCTCAATGCTCAGATATAAATAAAATGCTCCAAAATTATATTTACATTCTACAATACGAAATGATTTCAGAAAAATTTTATAACCTATACATATAAGGTGATTTGTATATTAAAAAGCGTCCGCTATTTTTCTATGCATATTAATACATATAGAGGAACATATGTCGTAGATGCACCGGGATTGGCGCAATTTTTGTTTTTGCGAGATTTTGACGAGAAAACCACATTTTCGAATACATGTTAGACCTAGCCTGATAAAACAGCATGTTAGTTTTATTTTATTATGAAACAGTTGGTTTTATTATAAAACACACACAATTTATCATAAAACAGACACAACTTTTTTTTTATAAAACACATACATTTATTTTATTATAAAACACACACAATTTTTATTATAAACACATACAAATTGTTTTATTATACGAAGAGGGGGGGGGGGATTGATTAATGCGCATTATCTTGTATATCAGCCAAAATCACCGGGTTTCCACTCCTGGGAAACAATCGCCATTTTGTCGACAAAAAGAAACAAACACCGGTGCGTTTGCGACATCTTTACCCTTTATATTTATTTTCTGTACCCTTTATATACCCTTTATATTTATTTTAAAAGACATAACTATGTGTCGATTTCAGTGGAAAAATTCTGCATGTAAGTTAACACTAAATTAGTATGCATAATAATTTCACGAAAACAATCTCAATTATTACAATATGACATATTTCATTTTAGTGTAAGAGATGTAAATACTTAAAGATTTTTTTTAAAAATCTTATTTTCCAAGATGTAATTAATTTTAAAAAATAAACCTAGGAAGAATCTTCAAATTTTCTGTTTAAACTTTGGCCAAATTCTGAGAGCTAATTTGTTTCCTCTTCACAGTACACACTGAAGCAAAAAAAAATCTTTCTTTGTAGCTGCTTTACAATAAGTTTGGGATAAAATTATTTTACGTTTGAAAAGATTCGATAAAAGAATTTAATAGAAGACGGATACCGCGAAAATCTCTCTATTCACGTGGAAGGTGCATTGAAGCGAAATCACATTGTAATGCTAATGCTGAGATATTCAACGCATTTCTTTATAATATATCAACAATTAAATCGAATTTAAGTTCTTTTAAATCCAGAAGTTTTACCTACGTGGTTGAATCAACCGAAAAGAAAAGCTAAGTACGCTCGAAGGTGTATTTTCAGTATATGTGTTTCTTATATACTTCTTTCAGTTAAATTTGTAAACATCATGCAGTTGTAAAGTTTAGAATCATTTTAAATCGTTTATTTATATTTTATGAAAGTGCTACCAAGTTACATTTTCCACTAACTTAATGTATTTTAAAAATTGTTCATATAAATCGACTGTAAATATACATTTAGTTTCTCTTCGGGATTTTATCTGAGTTTATTTACGTGGATTCGAAAACTGAATATAAAAGTTATAATTCATTTTACTGGATATATGTTTCTTATAAACTTGTTTTAGTTAACTTTACAATCACAATCAGCAGGTAGCTTTGAAGTTTAGAATCATTTTAAACAATGTATTTGTATTTTATATAAAAGTTTATAATATATCAACAATTAAGTCGAATTTAAGTTCTTTTAAATCCATAAATTTTACCTACGTGGTTGAATCAACGAAAAGAAAAGCTAAGTACGCTCTAAGGTGTATTTTCAGTATATGTGTTTCTTATATACTTCTTCCAGTTAAATTTGTAAACATCATGCAGTTGTAAAGTTTAGAATCATTTTAAATCATTTATTTATATTTTGTTAAAGTGCTACTAAGTTACATCTTTCACTAACTTAAAGTGTTATAAAAATTGTTCATATAAATCGACTGTAAATATACATTTAGTTTATCTTCAGCATTTTATCTGCGTTTATTTACGTGGTTGCGAAAACTGAATATAAAGTTAGAATTCATTTTACTGGATATACGTTTCTTATAAACTTGTTTTAGTTAACTTTACAATCACAATCAGCAGATAGCTTTGAAGTTTAGAATCATTTTAAACAATGTATTTGTATTTTATATAGAAGGTGTGAAGTTACATTTTCATGAACTTCGCACCAGTCTATCGGTGATAAATATACATTTAGGTGATAAATATACACTCAATATCGGTGGTAAATATACATTTAGTTTATTTTTTTAATTTTGCCTAAGTTTAACAGTGTAGTTGCTTAAGTCGAATATAATAACCATTTAAGCTCGAATGTAATTTTTCTAGATATATGTTTCTTATAAATATATTTCAGTTAAGTTTACAAGCATCATGTAGCTTTAAAATTTAAAATAATTTTAAAACAGTTTATGTATATTTTATGTAAGTGTTGTCAAGCAACAACTTTTAACCAACTCAGAATATTTCGAAAATTTTATGCATATTTCTTTTGTTAATTTAGTTTATTTTCAGGATCATATTTCTTTAAAATCTGAAGTGATTTTGGAACATAATTTATAAGTTTTTGAATTTTTGAAAATTCATAAAGATGTATAGTTTTAAATTTTGTATCCGAACTCCTGTCCTTACTGTAGTTCAGCGTTTTTCATGGAATTATATATTTTTTTCAAATCTTCTTAAAAATAATAGCTTTAATATCCGTGGAGTTTTTTGAGCACGTTATTTTTTAACGTTTTTACTTTCTCTTTTGACTGCAAACCCTTCTGATGAGTAGGTATCAACGAAATAAAATTTTAGCAGTTTAAAAGAAGTAGCAACAGACAAAAATATGAAGTTCGAAAGACTGGTAAAAATTTAAATAGAATTTTAAAACACTTTTTAATTTAATAATTAAGATTCTATATTCATACATATTTATAAAAATATAGATGGAGATTGTGTGGATGCAAACTTTTGGCAGAGACATGTCTCGAGAGAAATAAATGAAAAAACTGCTTTATTGGCAAATTTTATTTCCATGCCCAGATTGATTTAGATTAACTAAAAGTATAAAAGTACAAATACTCTTTTTTAAATCACTCTTTTATAAGCCTTCAATGGTTATATTAAAATTCACGCTTAATTTCATGACGGCAATTCATTATGTTCCAAAATATTTCTGCTACAACACGTTAATTGAGCGTGGGCTCCGATTATTGAAAATTCAATGCTTTGGCTTAAGTTTGATAGAAAACGCATACTAAATTTATATTAAAAATTACTTTTGCTCTTTTTCTTTTTAACACTTTCCAACCTAGTTGAAAAGTGTTTATGACTTCGGTTTGTCTGGCCGTCTGCCGTCTGTCCGTGCTCTAACTCCCGTAAATATGCTCGGATTGCCCTGCAATTTTTATATGTCATAATCGTTATCTATAGCATGTTCCCTATTTCAACGGAAGTGTGTAACACTTATAGTTTTTTTACAGGGGCACTCAAAAGAATTCCGTTACATTGCGGTCTATGGGGAAAAATCATTTGCGGTTTATTTAAATAATGTTTCACTATTTTAAACGCATTGAAATTTATATATATCACTAAGGTGCATTAGAAGAAGCTTAATATGGAATAGGGTGTGCATAGCACTTATACTTACTTTACAGGGACAGTCAAAAGAATTCCGCTACATTACGTCTATGAAGAAAAATCATCTGCGGTTTATTTAAATAATGTTTCCCTATTTTAAACGCATTGAAATTTATATAAGGTTCATTACAAGAGACTTACTACAGAATAGTGTGTGTATAGCAGTCATCGTTCATTTACAGGGACACACAAAAGAATTCTCTACTGTATGTTAACAATAATTCCTGGAAGTGCGCTTTAAGTTACTGAACGCGATTTTAATTTTAAATCGCTTTTTGTATATTACGTGGTGTGTATAAATTCTGTAGATCCTATACAGGGAAGCACAAAAGTTCGGGAACACATTTCCGCATTATTTAACTCCAGACGGAGAATTTTAAACTATGCTACGTGCTTCCTAACTGAACTAAAATTTAGCATCCTATGTAGTATATATACAAATCTATAGATCCTATACAGGGCTGAATAAAAGTATTCGGATTACTTAGATGTTATCTTTTAACTTATTAAAGAGTAAAATTATTTTGGAAGCGTTGGAAAGTGTTACATAATCTATGCTTGACGCATGATTTTTCGTTCTTGTTTAAGATATGACAACAGGAAATTAAAGAAAGACATTATTTAAATTATTTCTTCAGGGTTTCTAAATTGTTTTCTTAACGTTTAATCAACAATTATTTAATATTAAACCATTAATTGGTAAAAGTATATTTAAAAAAACCATACTATATTTTTTATGTTTTATATTTTTGTTTTATTTTCAACATTTTAGAGTTTAAACTATTTCATTGCTGCAGATTGACAGCTATTTGTTATATTTTAGCGAAAATAGTTTAGCGCATAATTAATTTCATTTTTGTTGTAACTGGTATACAGTAATAACCATAAATAATTTTTGGGAATTTATCGCCTGCGCCCGGATAACATAAAAATGCCTTACAATAATTTATTAATATTTAATTAAGTTCTAAAATATTAAAATGTTTCAGTGCCATCAGAAGTACGCACCTGTGTACATAATTTTATAATTCTAGCATATCAGGGATCGAATTAAAAAATCGATTACAAAATTCCATCTTTTACTCGAATTTTTTAATCGAGTTACAAAGTTCGATTGTCGTTAAATCGAATAATTTACATACATGAACTAAGTTAATAAAATAAAATAAGAAAATAGTCTTTATTTATTAAATTACTCTGCTGAATATATTATCATACTTATATAACTGGGTGTCCAATTATGGACTGGTGGTGTTTAAAACGGACTAATAGGAAAGCGGTGACAGCTATTAAATATACTAGGACATCCAACCCGGGCTTCCCGGGATAGAGAATGTAAGTGAAAACCATTTTTTTCTTTTGTTATTGAAAACTCTAATAATTTTTTTACATTTAATAATTTTTGTTAGACTGCTCACTAACAACATTAAAGAGCCTTTTTATATGAAATATGTCAATTATATAAAATAAAATTGTGAAATTTATTAAAACCGGTAATTTCGTACTGGCTTCCAGTCATAAGTTAATAGCCGAAGAAATCACTAAAAAATTCATTATCTACAGCCGTTTTTTTTTTCAATTAAATTCTGATAATAATGATTTCAGCAGTTTTAAGTGCTTATTTCAATTACATGTCTGTTAAATCTTTGTTTAATTTATACTATTTTATTTATTAATTAATGAAGTTTTAATTTCGTTATTGAATGTTAGCTGGAGACAAATACTGAACTTTTTATAATGTTTAAAGTGCAAACAGATTAATATTTTGTAATCGTCTGTAATCGATAAAGATAAAATTAAAAAAAAATATGCTTGAAATTTAATTTAAATGCTATAATAAGTCAATCAATTAACATACAGTTTTCAAAACAAATTGCATTTAAAAGTAGATTTTTTTTTCTTAAATAATGGTGCAAAAATTAAAAATGTGCGATGTTTAGAAAAAAAAATGCAGTAGCAAAAATCGCAAAACCAAAAATTCATCGTCAACTGTTGCCATTCGCAAAATGACGTCAGCGTTACACATGGACACGTTTTTCCTTTATAATATAGATACGAAATGTAACTTCCATATGGCGCTGCGCTGAATGAAGCCATAAAAGTGCTAATAATGCAGTTTTCCTTTGAAATATATTTGTTTATATTAAGAATCAGCTTTTAATTTCTACTTAGTGAAGAAAACATAACTAAAATTTGAAACTGAAATTTGAAACAAATGGCAAAGAGGTCGTTTCAGTATGTAAACAAACATCTTTTAAATAAAAACTACATTGTTATGTGTACTCAAATTGAAACAGATATCTTTGAAAAGAGAGATGTATTGTTAAGTAGACTCAAAATGTATACAAGGTTCTTTCAAGAGCCATTTGTGTTGTTTAATTTACTTACAGTGTAATTAAATTCATCTGGATATTGGAAACCACAAAATTAAGTCACTCAAAATGTAAACAAATATTTTTCAAATGAAAACTGAATTATTAAGTTGCTCAATACAAATAATAAAAAAAAACTTTTGAGATAAAATGATATTGTTGAATCGATTCAAAATATAAGAATGTATCTTGCAAATGAAAACTGCAGAATCGAATCGATACAATATATAAGCATGAACAATTTTTTTTTTCAAATGAATGCAATATTATATCGAATCACATTGCATTCAAATATGTTTCAAAAGAAAATGAGATTGTTCAGTCGATTGAAAATATAAACAAACATCTTTTAAATTCTAACTATATTGTTATGTCGATTCAATATGTAAATGAACGTGTTTCAAATTAAAACAAATTTTTTAAATTAAAATATGATATAGTTAAGTGGATTCAAACAATAAACAAACAATTGTCTAATGCAAACTACATCACTAAATCTACCCAACATACAAACAAACATAATTAAACCCATATTATAATTATATGACAAAATGCATTTTAGAACAATGCTTTTTTCTCAGTTTTGCTAAATTTTCATTGTATTCTTTAAATGAATTCATTAAAATAAAAATAGTTTAAATACAGTTGCCTGTTTTGTTATAAAAATCTCAGTTATGTCTCTTTACTTTCAAAAATACATATTCACGATAAAATATTACATTACTATTAGATTTTTACGCTTCGTTTCGAATGACTAACTTTATTTATATTATATGTACTTTCAAACTTTACATTTATTATGATTTATTCACAGTAGATTTATTTTTAATCTTATCAATATAAAATCCCGAGAAATTAATTCACAAAATATAACCGATGAGTTAGAAATAAAATTATAAAATGTAAGAAGAGATTTAATGAATGTATTTCATAATTAGCGGATGTTTCAGAAAATCTTTCGGCAGAAATGCACTGGAGCAAAATTCATTGTAATGCTAATACATTCTTCTTGTATGCAGTCAGTAATGCAATATTATCAATTAGTAAGCACTTAGTACGTGTATTCTTTCACAAAAGCAGCGTTTTGATCATAGAAATGTTTAATTTAATTTTGTCGTCAATATATTTTCACTCGTTGAAACTTCCTTTCGAAATACGAAAGTTAATCTACAGTTGATGAAATGATGATTTGTAATGTCAACTTTTACTGAAAAATGAATAAATTATGATACTTGTTATGTTCGTCTTTTCATTTCCATGCAGAATATAAGCAAAAAGATAAAAAATTGTGTGCAATCAAGCTTTTGTCAGGGACATGTGTTGACAAAAAATGAATCAAAAATGAAAACACTATCTTATTGGCATATTTTATCGTATTTACCCATTTTTAATGTGTACTTTCCCTCCAAAATATTAGTTAGGATTTAAAAGCGGGTTGCGCATTATAGACAGAATATTTCCGTGAGCTAAGCACACATATATTTTCACTAAGTCATTGAATTTAAAACTTAGGCATTGTAAAAAAACATAGTACGAAAATTAAAGTACAGTTGTGGAAAAAAAAGTGAACACCCCCTACTATCTCTGGAACAAATTATTGTAGAAGAATGTTAGTTGTACCAAACGATTTTAAATAAAGTTTACTTTTAAATGATGTATATAAAATTTTTTAGGGGGCCACATACATATCAAAACAAACTTTTTTTTTCAGTGGCAAGACCCAATTTGGTAAGATATTTTATGTCTTTATTTCAAACTATGCCTGGATACCAAATTTCATGAAATTCCAACGATTAGTTTCAGAGAAATTAATTATTTTAAAATGGGCGTATTTTAGTGGCTGTATCCAAATTGAAGTTCGTTACTCGATTGTTGAAACGCTACAGAATGACTAAGTCACTTCTATTAATGTATTATTTATTGCCAATATGACCATTTTACTCACTTAATATATTTCGGCATTCTTATATACGGTAAAATCCTTTTCACTATTCATTTTATAATGTTTACAAGAGTTCAATTATCCGATTACAAAATATATAAGGTTATTTGTGATTAAAATAGTTTTTGAATATGTGAATGTGATTGGAATTTTATAGGCGTTTTTATAATGGTTTTTCACAGATTTTGAATTTATTTTACTTGCTCTTTTCTAAATTCTCATGGGAAGAATATCGGCAAATACAAAATTTGGAATAAAAAATAGTATGAAGCAGTCTAAAGAAACAATGTAAAAAAAAGCCAGGTAAATTGCTTTTCAGTCTGAATATAAATATTTTGCTAATGGCATATTTAAAAAAAAATCAGCAAATACACAACACTTATGCTTTATAAGAAACTTTACTTCAAACATATGTACCGCAGAAAAATATAAAATAGGTTTAATAGACTGGAGAAGAAGCTAAAATTTCAATTAAAAGTAACAACAATAATGAGTAATTTTTTATCTAAGGTAGGACTGTTCATTTTAAGAAAATGAGCTTTGTTAATTTAAAAATAAAAGCAAAACTAATTTACATAACTGACGTAAAATTATAGCTCATGTAAATACGATTTACGTAATTTTAATTAAAAAAAATACTCCAATCAACAAAAAATATCAAAACGTAATTTAACATTAAACAGCTCTAAGTTTGAAATGTTTATAATTCAAAAACTTATCATTCAAATGGCTTGAAAATTGGTATCTAAGCATATTTTGAACCAAATGTTTAAAATATATTTTTAAAAATGGGTGGTGCCATTAAAAAAACAAATTCTGGGCTTTTTTTATGCAGATGTCCGTCTTAGCAAATTCTTGATTCATCATTTAAAAGTACATTTTATTTCCAATTGTTTGGCACCAGTAACTTTCTTCTACGATAATTTGTTGCAGAATTAGTGTGTGCGAGTGGGGTTCACATTTTTTCCACGACTTTACAATGTAAAAGAAGCTATTACACAAAGAATTACGCAGGAAAGAAGAAAACGAAGAAAACGAAGAAAAGACGAAGAAAAGAAGAATTACTCAACTATTTCTTAATCTAGAAAATTATAATATAACCACGAACGAAGATATGCAATAATACTTCTGAGTTATCCACAATTGAAAAAAGCATTCGTTATGTTTAGAAACCTCCGAAAGTAATATATTTTCAAGATTTAAAGCAACATTTATAAAAACAAAGATTCTTTTGCTGCCACTGATTTTTGTAAATGCTTCATAATAGGTTTTATAGTGTATTAATCAGTTTAATCGACCTGGAATATAAGTTTTTCGGATGCTACCAATTCTTAAGTAAGCGTTTTCATGTTCAACAAAAACATTTTAAAGACAAACATGATAAATTAACAACATTAACATTAAAATTAAAATTAATATTATTTTGTTACTCTTGCATGTATACATTTAATTATGCAGCTGAAAGTGTTTAATACAAAATGGATAGCATTCTAAAACCTACATTCCTTTTTGAGAAAACTGATTAATACACAATAGAAACTACTCGAAAACGTTTCCTAAAATCAATAGCAACAAAAAAAAAAACTTAATTTTTATATATGCCTATTTAAATATCGAAAATGTATTAGTTTCTGAGGTTTCTACTGGTAAGGAATACTTTTCTGAATCCTCGATAACTTAGAAGAGGAGTTTGTATATTTTCGTCTGTGTTTATTTTATATTTCCTAGATAAAAAAAAAACATTTATAATTTTTTACAGCGTACAAGTATAGTAAATAAAATTTATGAAAAACTTGCTCTTTAAACATGATGTAATTTGTGTATTAAGAGCAAATAACCGGCATCGTTTAGCAGTGTCGATAATTTTTCTTTAAACAAAGATTCCAACGAGTGAAAAGTACACAGCACAGAAGTCTTTATTTTAGGATATTTTAATAAAGGGCTGAAATATATTTGAGTGCGTGCAGTAATTTATGTAAAAGTAGAAACAAATTGTGAATCATCAATTCCACTGATTTATTTTCAAATTCAAGTATTTTTTGTCGATAACACAGGACGGTTAATTTTACATCAAACGTGTAATATATATAATGAAGAAAGGAGAGGGTTTTTTTTTCAACTTTTTTAATAATATTAAGTAATTGGAGTATCATATTTGAGGTTTATTCCAAAAAAAGCGAAACATGTCCGTGCCAGGACTAGAACCTGGGTACTTTGGCTTGCCGTGCCATTGCTCTTCTTACTGAACTAGCCGAATTACATGCTGGCTGGCATAATTCAAGTATTATTTGTTGGACATGGCTGCGAACTCCAGCTCT
Organism: Maratus michaelseni; assembly: GCA_963931845.1. Lineage (NCBI taxonomy): Eukaryota > Metazoa > Arthropoda > Arachnida > Araneae > Salticidae > Maratus > Maratus michaelseni. The sequence goes on along the minus strand of OZ007594.1, from coordinate 280,843,303 downwards.
AATTTCATTCACTCGAGCTATAACTATAGCATTTACATAATAAAAATGTGATATAACATGGAAACTCCTGTATACCATGTAATTAGAGCATTGGCACGGCAAGCCAAGATAACCAGGTCCGCGTCTTGGCACGGATATCTTTCGCTCTGTTGGAATAAACCTGAACTATGATATTCCATCCACTGAATATTAATGTGACATATATATTTTTTCGCTTTTTCCTTTCAGAAGCAGGGTGCGCAATGTACACGAGTAAATGCTGTATGTATCTGTCAGAGTTCTGAAAAATAATAAATATTCTTTATTTTCTTAATTACCTTCATTATGCCTACCCAATACATTATCTTCACACTTATGTTACATCTTATTTTCTAACGTATCATGTCAATGCACCTCAAACAATTGCCGAAATTGGAAAATATGATGCACAAACAAAGGCTTCAAGATTTGGGGCTTAATCGTTCGTAATAATAAAGAAATATGCCAGCTCCACGGAAATATATAAGCCTGATCATAGATAATAATATAGTGCTCAAAAAGGTTGATTATTAAGAAATATACAGGGTGTCCAAAAAGTCTCTCCCTGATTACAAATTTAGTCATATCCGCTATATATAAGATAGACATGTGAAACTGGTGCCAGAATGTTGGAAAACTAACCAAGTTCTTTTGTTGCAGGTTACCGTAACGTGGCTTTAGTGTAGCAGTGTCAGAACCCGGAAATGTTCACAAGTCAGAAAAATCTGTGCCCTCTTGTATCAAGGGGTCCTTTAGGCATCAGTAATTCAAATGAAGACGTACACACTGATTTCTAATGACTTCACACAAAAGGCCCTTCTGCCACCCTTTCAGCTGAGGATGATGGTCGGCTAGTTCTCAGTACGCGATCCAGTTTCCTGTACACTGACACAGCTACACTAAAGCCACATTACTGAAACCTGCAACTAAAAAAACTTGGTCAGTTTCCAACATTTTGGCAGCAGTTTCACTTCTTGATCTTATTTATAGCAGATATAAATGAATTTCGTAATCACGGATGGAAAGACTTTTCGGACACCCTGGAATTGGTTTCTATATTTAAAAAATTGTTGCATGTTCAAATGTACATTTTATGCATGGATCTTAATTCTTTTAAAGTGATTTTACCCAAGATACACTACACCTTTAACTGACTCAAATAGAAATTATGACGTCATCCGTTGACGTAAAACTGCGTATTAACTATGGAAATCAATATTTTCCTTTTTAATGTTATAATGCGAAAAAACTAACAAAATTATTTAAATTATTTCCATTTTACATTTAGCGTTATTTTAGTCGCATCTACAAAATATATACGTGTTGCTTAAAATATTAAAAACTATTTCTGAAACAATTTTTAGAAAAGTCTTTACAAATTTGAATGAAACTGGAATTTTCATGGATGTTTTATTAAAAAGGTTACAGATTGTATTTATGTTTGTTTTAAAAACATTTTATAGAAATATCCAATGATTGTTAGAAAAGCTTTCATTAATGAGCACAAAATTCTTTTGATTTTTTTTTTTTTTACTTTCTGTTTATTTTTGCAATAGCATTTAAGGATAATTGCATTTTTAATTTATAATTAATAAGATATTTTTTATCAATATTCAAATTTATCATATGGCATTTAAAATATACTGCTTTAATTCGAAACATATAATATTTTTTAAATTTTTAAACTCGAACTTAATAATGATAGAGTACTTTTTTCATATCCCATTACATTTTCAACAATTATTCCCATAAATTTATATTTTAATTTTTAGTCTTTACTTCTATGATAGAATCAGAAAAAAATTCCTTTGACGAATATTTTTTTTTTGTCAATACGTTTCATTTATATTGAAAGCATCACCTAATTTGTGTTTCATTATATGTCATAAAATTCATTCTATTTGTTTACACTGTAGATATTAACTACATAAATATCAATACTTTCAGAAGTACCCAAAATTATGAAAACCATTTTGAGAAGGTATATTTCTGAGGTTTGAATGCTCATAACACCATTTTCAGTTTAAGTAATACGATAAAATTAGATATCAGCGGAAAGATAATTTAATAAAAAATGTAATGCTCAATTATTAGTGTTTAGTCAACAGTTATAGACAAATAAGCAAAAAAGGAAACAAAACTTGCTTAGATTAATATGAAATACCTTTCCTTTATTTGAATTCAGCCAATGAGCATGAGTGTTTAGAGAGTCAATCATGTATCATCGTGTTTTGGAAAATCGGTGTTGGATTCGATCAGTTAACAGTAGGATTCAATTGTAATTTTTATGTTTTGGAGCTGTGGGGAAGACATTTATCAGTATTTTATGTGATTGATATTAGAGTTGGATGTAAAATTAAAGAAATGACAGAAAAATTTCACTGGTCACCTAGAAAACGATATAAAATTGTACTAATATGTGAACAAGGTTACAATTATGAAGAGATTAGTGGCAAATTGGTGGAAAAATAACCAAAGTTGACATTACTAAATTTTTGAAGTGGTATAAGGAGAATATGCCACTACAAAACCAAGTTCGTGAAGGCAGGAAAAGGTGTAAAACTGTTAAAAATGACAAAAAATAATAAGCATATCAGACATTGTTTATTCTACGAGTTTAGAGGCTGTAGTATTGCAGGCATGGCGGAAAATTCATTAAGTGTTATAAGAGGATGCATTTTACGTTAGTACATCTCATCACTATAACTGTGGTGATTGAGGAAAAAAGACGGAAACATGTAAATATTAACCACTAGCCTGTAGAGCTCATCATGTTTTACTTTCATTTGATAAACGATTGGATTAGGTGAATCAACCAATGAGCATAGTTCATACAAAAGAAGATACAAAGCAGTGTGCTACTTTTTTGTGCTTCGCGATGTTCAATCGACACGATTGGGGCAACCATCTTGCAGAAATAGATACATCCATTTATTCGGTGTTGGTGCACTGAAGAGATAAACAATATGGTCCAGTAGTCATAATACCGGTCTCTAATTTGAATATTGCAGGTTGTATTCTCGTTTTAAGAATTTTCTTTTTATCTTTTTAATTGAATCTTTCTATTGAACTTTTTAATCGAAACTGAGTTTTAATATTTAATATCACCTAACAGACATATTTTAATCATTTAAATGAAACACATATTTAAATGCTATAAGACCCACGAATAATCCATTCATAATATATTTATGTTATTTTCATTCATTTGATAACTTTACTTTTAAATAACCTTAATATTATAAAAATATTTAATTAGCCGAAATAATTTATTAAAAAATTCATTAAAAAAAAAATTAAGTATGATTATTATGCTTTATATATGAATTATATATGTAAATTATCAGTTATTGCCCTGTATTATTTGTTGTAAATGAAATAATGTTAATATTTAATATCAAATATGAGCTATTTATTAATAAATAAACTCAATAAATTAAAATTCAAAAATAACATTTCCTAAATTTTCATTAAAAATATTTTTTTGTCAAAGCTTAATAAAAATTATTATCAAATTAGCAGAATTATTAAAGTATACTTGTTTCGAAATAAAGTATGGTTCTTCATTTATAAATTACATTAGTCAATTTGATTAATTTTCTTTCTGTTTGTAGTATTGTATATTCTGTTTGTATATTTTAAAAATTAACATTTTTAAATAAAGCACTGACAAAGTTGTCATATATCATACAAACATGAGAAATAAAAGTAATATGATATCAGTTACAATATATAAAAATAGATGTTAATACATTTACAAATATTTATATGTATATTCTGAGCCAAAACAGCTTTCACGAACATTGAAAAGATATTGGCATTCGTCAAAAACGTTTTACGACCAAAATGTGGAAAGTCGTCAATATTTGTTAACTTACTGTCCACAGACTCTCAACGTACGATGTAATGAAAAAGCTCATCTACGTGGAAGAAAGAAGCCTAAAAAATCTAGCAAGGATAACCATATTCTTTGCGTTTGTCAATGGATTTTGACTAAATTTTAGATAAAGTCATATTGAATGTTCTAAATTCAGTCTTGAGGAAATGCTGTCCATGTACAGAGCAGCAGTTGAAAAACGAATGCTGCATTTCAGTTCATCATAAAGTTGGATAAGCAGGAATCACATCAGCCCTCTGGAAACAACGACTTGCGAGAAGCGGTTTATTTGAACCGAAAAACTCTTCAAAACACCTCCTATCTCAATTAAATTATCTTTTTAAATACTATCCGAACACCAACGCGCTGAAACTTTGTATAAATTGTGTTTCTGCACAAAACTTGCATTCTGCCGAGATTCAATCGCAACTTCCGACAATACCTACCATCCTACAAAAAATTCTGTATAGTAACTTACGTTTTATTTAATCACGGGATGTCTTCCATTAAATAAAACAAGAACGCCCATAAATAAATTTTGGCAACACTGATTTTAGAAAGTAGAAACCTTAATAGAGAGTAATATCCATTGACGGACACAAAGTTAATCAGAAAAACAAATCGTCCGCATTGAAGTAGAAAGTACGCAGGGTGCCTTTATAAGAAAGAGTTTGAATGCCTTTCTCACACAATTAACGAAATATCGCTTATTACACCGGTTAAAAGAATACTGTACAAATATACCTTCTAAGGTGGAAACATGTCTTAGATGGAAACTTTTTTCGGGCCCTTGCGCTTTCGTCTTAGCAGGTTTCATGTACGTAATACGGAATAATAAGAGATTATATTTACTTCAATCGAACAAGCCATATTTTACGCATGGTTTCTCATATTTTAGCATGACATGTACTCGTTTATAATACAATTGTATTTAACAAAACGATGAGGTCAAAGTTATTTTTAACACCGTATTATAATAGACTGTATTTTCTTTTAATTTTAATTTTTCATTTCATTTGGGTAATTTATATTCTACCCTATAACAAAGTAGAGACTATTGTTCTAATCTGATAAATATAGTATTTTTAAAAATATATAAACCAGAAAGGAAAATTATGGATAAAGAATAGATTATGAAACACTTTCTAACGCATCCAGAATGCTGTCACATAAATTCACCGTTTGATAAGATGAAAGATTTTGGAAAACGCAAAAAAGATTTTGAAATCTAATTTAAGCATTTACCATCTATAGGAAAAATACCTGAATTCTTTTGTGCGGCTCTGTATATAATATATAGATTTGTATAAACACTACTTAGTGTGTTATAATTTAGTTCAAATTAAAAACGCATAGCCCAGTTGAATGATCATCTTCAGCAATTTCTGACAATAAACGGAAATGTACTCAAATTTTTTTGTACATTCCGGTATATGATCCATAGAATTTATAAACCCGAAGTTATATGCAAAAAATTAGCTAAATTTAAAAACGCATACCACAATTGAAAACTCATTTCCAGCAACCATTTCTCATAGACAGTACTATAACGGAATCTTTTTGTGTGTCCCTGTAAATGAACGATAAATGCTGTACACACCACATTCTATAATATGCATTTGCACCTCAGTTATGTGTATCAATTACAATCTGTTTGAAATAGTGTAACATCGTTAACATATATTGTGAACAATTTTTCCCATAGACTATAATGCAACGAAATTATTTTGAGTGCCCATGTAAACGCACTTTGAATGCTAGACATTTAATTTCCAATACCGAGCATTGCCATAGTAAACCTCAATAACATATATTTTTTTACATGAAAATCCGAGAATATTTACGCGAGCTTGATCAAGGGCAGACACACAGACGGACGGACTGATAATTCGAATATTTAAAACTTTTCAACTATGTTGGAAAGTATTAAAAACAAATTTTATTAATCACTGAGGGCTCTTTAAATGTATTTCATTAAATACTTACATTTCAATTACAGTTTTTACAAATTTAAATTTCACATCCTTTACCATTACCTGCAAATAATTTTCTTTGTTCTTTCTTAGTGATAAGAAATAAATACACACAAGTTGAATCAAAACCTACTAAGTATCATCCAAAACGCAAAGCGACAAGTATAAAGTTATTTTACATCTGAAAAAGGTCTTATAGAATTTCTTAATAGGAGAACGGAAACTTTAATACCTTTCAAAGAATTCCAAAGCAAATTCTTATTGTAATGCTAATGTGCAAATCTTGGACGCCTTTACTAATACCGTATCATCAATTAGTTAGATTTAAGGATGTGTTTCCTCAAAATAACTGTGGGATTTTATGAATCAGGAGACACAGTTTAATTTTGGATCAAAGTTGCTAGACTTGTGAAAGGATATAAAACTGTTCGGAAAATTTATGCTACGTCCTTATTTCTTATTAACGAGAATTTGCCTGTGCATAATTTATCGATAACTCATTTTACAATTTATCGAATTGTAATGTTTAGAAGAAAAACATATCTCATTACCAATGGGGTTTAGAGTTAAAACGTGGGATACATAAAATTAATTTATAGATAACATGTGGATTTGCGTGTACAATAGCGTGTGTATGTTTGTGTATGTCACCTAATGTTTCTGTGTGTGTCTGTAAATGAACGACAACTGCTATACACACCATATTCTATAATAAGCATCTCGTAGTACAGTTTAATGATGTATATCAGTTGCAATATATTTGAAATAGTGTAACATCTTTAACATACATTGCAAACGATTTTACCCATAGACCATAATGCAATCGAAATCTTTTTTAGTTCACGATTAAAAGCACTATAAATGCTACAAATTTTATTTTCAATACCAAATATGCCATAGTAAACATGTATCAATTACATGAAAATTCTAGTCTATTTAAATGACTTAGAGTATAGACAGACTGATGGACAGACAAACGGAATTCATAAATACTTTAAACATTTTTCAACTATGCTGGAAAATGTTAAAAATAAATTTTATTGATCATTGAGGTTTTTTTTAAATGTATTTCAATAAAAACATAGAATTCAATTAGATTTTGAATAACTTTAAATTTAATTAGATTTTGAATAAATTTAAATTGAAATAGATTTTAAATAAATTAAAATTTTATCTTTCGCCATTTTCTGCAAATAATTTTATTCGTTCTGTTCTGGTGATACACACAAGATAAAATGCTGAGTAACATCCAAAGCGCTAAGCAACAAGGATAACGTTATTTTACATCTGAAAAAAGTCTGATAGAATAAATTGCTTAATAGGAGAAACTTGAGAAAATTTTAATACCTTTCAAAGAATTCCAAAGCAAATTTCTATTGTAATGCTAATGTACAAATCTTGGACGCCTTTGCTAATACCGTATCATCAATTAGTTAGCTTTAAGGATGTGTTTCCTTTATAACAGTGGGATTTTATGAATCAGGGGACACAATTTAATTTTGGATCAAAGGATGTTATTCTGCTAGACTTGTGAAAGGATTTAAAACTGATCGTAAAGTTTATTTTACTTCCTTATTTCTTATTAATGAGAATTAGCTTGTGCATAATTTATCAATAACTCATTTTCTATTTTATCTTATTGTAATCTCTTGAAGAAAAATGTCGCATTACCAATGGGCTTTAGAGAAAAAAGTTGTGACTTAAAATAATTTTATTGATTATATGTGTATTTGTGTGTATGCATGTATGTTTATATATATGTGTATGTCACGGTCACGATATGTCACAGCTGTGATCGGAAATACTCATTTGTGAATGATTTTTACAAGTTTTATTGGTCTTGATTACTGCAATACTTAGAAAAAAACATATAGGTGTTGTGTAAAGTTCCAAATTTGCCAGCCTAAAAGCGAACTGGTGTAAAAGAGCTGGAAAAAGTATCGTAAGTATCAGAAGCATGTTTGGACAGACAAAAATGGTATTGCCACTGTAAAAGCATATGATGTGCTTGGTGGTTGTATGGTTAGAGCAATGCATTTGAGTCTAGATAGCACAAGTTCGAATCCGACGTCTTCTTTTTTTCGCGCCAGAATTGCACTTATACTCTAAACCGAAAGCTGGGTTTTCGGGGTGGTCATTTTCCTAGTCATACCTTGTAAAAGCATATGATTGATTTATTGAGAGACGAAATGAAAACACATCTTTAAGAGGCTTTTCAAGAAGGATCGTGAAAAATATATGCGAGAAGAAATAAAATAGAACAAAATAAAGTAAAGAAAGAATAAAAGAAAATGAAAGAAAACAATGAAATATTAGAAAACATAAAAGTGAAGGGTGGTTTAATAAATAAAATGAATGATTAAGAAAAGATCATTAGTAATATTTAGAAAAACGTGTTAGCACATAAGGGTTTATAATATGAAAAACAAATTTTAATAATATCGCAGGGTGTTTTTTAGATTAAACACTTTTAATCAACATACTCTTATAATTTTCCATTTTCCATTTTATCTTTTTTTAGTCATCTAACAGTAACATTTTTCATACATAAGAAGTACACACAGAATTATAAACAAATTTATTTTAGAGTTGAAAAAGGTGTGATACAAATGCTAATTGAAGAACGAAAGTTTGAAAAAATTTTAAGGCTTTACAAAGTATTCCAAAGCAAATTTCTATTGTGATGCTAATTTAGAAATCTTGAACGCCTTTACTAATACTGAATCATCAATTAGTTAGCATTAAATATGTGTTTCCTGAAAATAACTGTGGTATTTTATGAGTCTGGATACGCTAAATTTAATTTTCCGTCAAAGGAATTTTCTAAAGCCGAATTTAAGAAAGAATATAAAATTGTTCGTATAAAAGTAAATTTTATGATTAATGGGAGTTATTATTAACAAGAGTTTGTCTTCTGAATAATTTCTCAATTACTCATTTTATATTGAATTTTATTCTAAGGAAAAACCCTATCTTGGGTTCTTAAGTATTATCCGTGCCCAGAAGATAGATCACCATACATCGTTGCCAATCAAAACAGTAATTTAACATGATTAATACATAACACCGTTAAAAATGGTAAACAATATTAAAATAAAATAAAATAGGTAAACTATACTAAATAAATAATAATAAACTATAAACTATAATAAATAAATAAACTATATAGTTCTAAAAAATAAGGATAACTGTAATTACTATTTTTGGTGACATTGTTGTCACAGCTGTACCTTCAACGTACTGATAATACGTGCAATATATGTCGTTTCCAATATACTTTAGAATTGAACTGTGTAACACAAATTACATTTATTGAGAGTATATGTATGTATGTGTATATATGTGCATGTATTCTGTGTTTATGCGCGTGTGCGTATATATATATACATGCATTTGTGTGTGTGCTACGATACGTCGCAAACGTGGTAGGATGAACTCATTCAAAATGATTTTTACAGTCTTTATTATGCTTGATATTTTCGCAATTCTTTCATTCGATTATGTCAATACACAATATTTACAATTTAATGCTAATTTTTAACTACTTTATAGACTGTGTCTATTCTTATCTTTGACCACTAGCTAATTCTTAAAAGTAAATATTATAGTTGTACTTCCAATTGCAAATGTTTTTCAAATGTTGTTCTTCATTATATGAAAATCCCTTTATATCAACGTGAAAATAGTTATTATTTTAAAATGTTGCGAAATTTATTTTTTAGATGATCACTGGGTTCCAAAAATTACATTTAGAAAAACATTTTCCATCCTCTAATAAGAAAAAAAAATACAAGTTCTATACTTCTTTAAACAAAGCATTCGGAGTTGAATTTTATGAAATTCCAGCATTTTTTATGGACTAAAAAGGCCCGACAAATGTATACTGATTGGTTTTCATAAAGAGTAGGATTTTGAAAATGCTTAGGAAAATTGTACTTCAGAGAAATTACCTTAATCATTACAATGTGTAGGACTACAATGATATCTGTCTATTCAGATATTTACCTATGAATTTCCAGTAAATTCGTCATTCTACATATGTTTTCGTTTATTGGATTGGTTATAAAATGTGTTACGTCATTCCAAAAATAAATTTTATTTGCTGTTATGTAATTTAGACTCACTTAATTTTTTTCCCATATGTATTGGAGGTACATGCATTGCGAAATTATCTGGACGAAAATATTTCAAACTTACATTAATCAAATAGCGAAAGAAAACGTACATTTAGCAAAATGCATATAATAAATAAATACAACAGAACAATGAAATTTAATAAGTAGTTATTGCCGTTAAAAAGAAATACACTGTTATAAGGATTATATATTATAGCAGAAAGCCTTTATTTAAAACTAGCATATGACCTATTATGCTTTCTTAATAATCTCGCTTTTTTTCTTAACCTCTTCCATAACAAAACCCAAAATGCAGATGAAAACGAATAACCTCGTCCAAATTTTGATCATTAAGACGATTCTTGTTTTAAATTTACTAAATTTGCGATGGAGGGCATAAATTATGCCGATGCTGATTAAAGTACTTTGGAAATTAAGGTTATCTAAAGATTTGCCATTTTTAACCTTCGGATAATCAATCATTTAATTAACTGATGTGCAGTTAGTTACGGGTGAGATGATTAATGGAAATAATGTGTAATTATCTCTTATTTTTATGGAATAATTAATTGAGTTGAGCATAAAAAATGAATTTCTAAGTGTGACGTATAAAACTGAACTTCTTTTGCTATTAACTCATTAGTGGCTAATTATAGATATTAAATAAGATTACGTGAATCATATTTTCTGAAATATACTTTTAGTATAGGAGGCCTTAGAGAGTATTTTTAAGATGTGCAAGAAATATGACGTCATTAAAATCTCAATTTTTATTAGGTATAATTCATTTAGTTTTAAAACTTTAGTTGAATTTCAATAACGCGTTATTTTTTCATTAAACATATTTTTAAGAATTGAGATGACGTTTCGGTTTTTTGATGCGTTGCATTTTCTATGTGTTGAAATTTTTGAACTGTGACTTACGTTAAGAAAAATGTTTCTTGATGAGGGATTTTCATGTAAATCCGAAACGTCCAATTTTAATATATTTAATGTTATGTAATTTTTTTTTATTTCCAATGCAGCAGGCGAACAGACATTATCCTTACGCCGTACAGAGATCATGAAAACAAATATATATATAAGTAAAAAGATAACACCAAACACAGGAACAAAGTAAAGTGTAATTAACATGAAAACCACATAAAATCAAGAAGTTTAAATGTGTAAAGGGGTCTTCGTGAGTGCTGAACAGTCAGAGAGGTGGTCAGCAGTCATCGCCGCACCACTGAGGAAGAGGGGGCAGGCAGGACTATCCACTATCTGGAGACGGAAAAGATGAGCATTTAAACAATCATGCTTTGTCGCGAGACGAAAGGCAGCTACAGCACTGCTTCTTGGACAATCGGGGAGGTTAGAGATGGTATTTCTCCACGATTTTTCTTTTGTTCGACCCTTTAGTAGTGATATATGTGATGTGTTAATTATTTGATTAACCATTGAAGAGGAAACTGGAAACCCCATTGGATATGTGTCTATACCTTACTACAAAGATCTTTCTGAGAGAATTTCCAGTTTGCTCAGGTCTATTAATATCAGCACAGCTTTCAGGCCACAGAATGTTTTGAAAGAACTGCTTTGTAATTTTAAACCTAGAATCCCTCCCCTACTTAAAACCGGCGCAGTCTACAGTATCCCTTGTGGGGTTTGTAACTCAGTTTATATTGGTGAAACGGGTCGTACTTGCGCCATTCGTCTTGCCGAGCACAAACGTGCCTATAAATCTGGTAGCCTTCAATCAAAACTAGTGCAGCATTCTTTGGATACAGATCATATTCCGGATTTTGCAAGTATCGCAGAGCCAGCAGATCCAGCTGCAATAATGTTAAGAGTAGAGTGTTCCTCGAGTGTTGGTTCACTCGTAGACAGACTTCGCCGATCAATGAATCTTGTGCTGTTCCACCTGAATACACGATTATGCTTTAATGGAAGTTGTTTCAAAACTTTTAAGTTTTAACTGGTTTATTTTAGTAACTGTATACATGTTTGAAAACTCTCCGGTCAGCGTATGTTATTGCACTGAGGAGGGGCTAAGTTATAGCCCGAAACGTTTGCACATATTACTTTAATGTTTAGTGTATTTATTTAATGTTTATGTCTGATTATATATGATAATTTAATTATAAATATATAGTGTTAAGCATATAAGAGTTGGAACAATAGAAACAACAATGAAAGGAAATTTGTCGAAACCATGTTTACTAAAACTCATAAATTAAACCCGTTTATAAATGGATTCCGCTGTCTTGTTTGAAAATGTCAGTCACCCTAAAATTCCAAACTGTTATATCTCAGCTATTTTTTAAGATAGAGGCAAAACAAAAAATACTGCGAGGATCAAGGCAGAACCATTATCGCAAAAAAACTTTTAGGATTTCTAATTTTTTTGCACATATTTTTGAATTTGAAATCTTTAAGTGGCTATCACTGCGCATCCTTCCGGCCGAAAATCCCCAAATTCAATTGGGACCTGTAGGCCATAGTCAAAAACAAGCCATAAAATGTGGTTCAGTTCTATGTATAACTTCATACTTTTCGATGATACAATAATGAAAATGACACAAAAGTCGCTATAGCAGTGCCCCTTTCCGGCGAAATATCCCCAAATTCAAGGAGGACCTGCTGGCCATCGTCACAAGCATATAAACTAAATTTGGTTCAATTCTATTCATAAGTTCATACACTTTTCAATGATACAATGAGACATACAGACGGACATTTTGTAAAAACATGTTTTTTGGAATCTCTGACCCCTAAAACGTGTAAAAGTGGAAAAAAATTTGATTACAATACATTATTTTATTATAGATAGAAGGAAGTAAAAAAATAAAATTTCTTAATAATATTCAGTTAGTGTTGGAATGTGTTTCTTAATGTATGCCTGCTGCCTGTGTTTTCGTTCTTGTTTTTAAAGAATAAAACTGAAATTAAACAGTCATTTTTACTGATTTTTTTTGCATATGCCATGACCATTTATTTATTTTTTTCTTAAACTAATTAACATATATAAATATGATCCTTAAAGTTACAATGCACATGTCTAAGAAAAGTATGTAATAAATATTTTATCAAAATGTTTAAATGTATAATTAAAGTGTGGTGTTAAAATTTTCTTAAATATTTAAAAAAAAAAATTAGCAATTTTCCTAGAAAAACTTTGCTTTCGCTTGATTAATCAATTTTGTTTCATAGGATCACTTAATATATTACGTCAATAAGATAGTATAAAATACTCAACTAACATAAATAATTCAAGAGGTAGTGAATTTCCTTTAAACAATGAACTGAACTAAAAGGCTAACGTATAAAATTATTTGATAGATCTATGTGCTTCAAAGAACTGTTTGTTTTGAAGTTCATAATTCCTAGAATATTAATATAAAGTTTTAAACATAAAGCGATTGGGCAGTTTTATCTGCTTTAATGGATTATTATTCTAAGTTCATAATTTGTGAAATTAATAAGACTAATAAAACCAAATTAATAAGATTAATAAAACCAAATTAATTAAAAAACAAAACTAATTGTAACTTAAAAGATAAGGAGGCTGAAAATTTCTGACAGATTTATACAAATACTGATATGTAATTAACGACTGATTTATTTCATATATCTTCCATAATTACAAAAAGTTACCTAAATTAGAAGACATTAGAAGGCTCTTCAGAATAATTTGCTTTTTGATATGTATTCCTATATTGTTTAATCGGATATAATTAACAAACTACTTAGGGCGTAATGTTGCTTTAACTGTACTTAGAAATATAGTTGAACGATGTATTACTTCAGTAGAAATTGATTCAATTATGAATTAATGAAAAATTCTATATTAAAAATTCTTCTGTATTTGTGTTTTGGTTAAACAAAAGTGTTTATCGGAATGAACCATAATTTACATAAGTATAAATAATTGCAAATGTAGAAAAATATTTTGCCAAGCAAAGAAACAGACTCACTCCATCTTAGAAATAAATCCAATAATTTGCTTACCTTTAAGTTAGTGCAATTTAGACCGCAAGATATATACCATACGAGTCAAGAAATATAAGAAGAAAAATCCCAATTCCAATTTATAAGTTTCTGGAGAGACTAGAACTTCAAGAACTCTCTGATTAAAAAGGCTCATGTTAATAGAACTCGTTTTACTAATGAATCATATCTGTAATCAAATTATTTTTCGGGGCATTGATAAAGCAGTATATTTCTAAGAGAATGGAAAAATAACATGAAATTAGATGAAAATGGAACGTAAAAAATTCTCCTGTATGTCGCTAAATTTCACTTAATAAAATTTACTCTAATTTTATTGAAATTCTAATAAATTCTATTATAGAGTAGCAAAAAAAAAAAAAAAAAAAAAACATAATTTACTGATACTGATTACCATTAGTCAAAATTTTAATAAGCATAATAATCCACTTAAGTAATATTAGAGATTTTTTTGCTTTTTATAATCATTTTTATTATAAAGGGAACAAAATAAGTTTATATTTTTTTAAGCTTGATTGTAAATAGTTAAATTTTTAATTATTCAGTTTATCTTAGTAAGCTTTTTATTTAACTTATCGGTATAAAACTCGTGAAAAAAATTTCACGTACTCAAAATAATGTCTAAAATAGAATATAGTTTGACATTATTATTTTTCTGTATTCATAATCTCAAACATTAAACACATTTATATACATCCTAGTTTAAAAAAAATCCTCAAATAAAAGATAAAGTGTTTCAAGATTCTGGCAGGAACATTTTACATTTAATACATGTAAGTGAAAACTCACTCATTTTTCATTTTATATTTTTAGTATAATTGCAAGATATTTACTTCAATGAATATGTTAAGAACGCTCTTCACAGTAATTTATTTTCTAGTTGGTATTTCTATATTATTTAATGAGATATAATTAACAAACTATAGAGCACAATGTTACTTGAACGATACTTAAGAATCTGGTTAAAGATTTTTTTTTTTTACCTCACTAACAATGGTTATAATGAAAAATTCCATAATGATTATAGTTATTGTTTTTTGTTAATGAAATTACTTAACGGTTATTTACGGAATAAACGGTTATTTACATAAGTATAAACAATTGCAATTCTAGATAGAAAAAGTCAAACAAAGAAACAGACTCACTTCATTTAAGAAATAAATCCAATAACTTGCCTACCTTTAATTTAGCGGAGTTTAGATCGCAAGATATACAGCATACACGCCAAGAAATGTTAGAAGAAAAATTCGAATTCCCTTTTATAATTTTCTGGAAAAACTAGAACTTGAAGAACTCCATGATTAAAAAGACCCATGTTAATGGAACTCGTTTTACTGATGAATCATATCGGTAATCAAATTAAGTACTTTTCGGGGCACTGATAAAGCAGTATACTTCTAAGAGAATGGGAAAATGCCATGAAATAAGATGAAAATGGAACGTAAAAAATTCTCCCGTATTTCGCTAAAATCACTTAATGAAAATTATTCTAATTTAGCAGAAATTCTAATAAAATACTCTTAAAAAGCAGCAAAAAAAAGTAATTTAATGTTACTGATTTGCATAAGTCAAAATTTAATAAGCACTTAAGTAATTTAAGAGATTTTTCCCTCTTTATAAACATTTTTATTATAAAAAACATAAAAATCCATATTTTTCTGTGTTCATAATCTCAAAAACTAAACAAATTTATGTACATTCTACTTCATAGAAAAGAAAATCTGCAAATAAAAAGGTAAAGTGGGTTAAAATTATAACAGAAACATTTAAAAATTGATACATAATTGAAAACTGACTCATTTTATATTTATCTTATAAATGCAAAAAATTTTCATCAACGAATGTCGTTAAGCATATTCTTCAGAATAATTTATTTTCTAATGTGTATTCCTATATTGTTTAACTAGATATAATTAACAAACTACTTAGCACGTAATGTTATTTGAACGATACTTAGAAATCTGGTTTAATAGAAATTCATAACACTGCCTCACTAACAATGGTTTTATTAATGAAGTAATGAAAAATTCCATATTGAATATCTTGCCGTAATTGCATCTGGTTAAAAAAATTGTTTATCGGAATAAGCCGTAATCTATTTAAGTATAAACAATTGCAGTTATAGAAAAATATTATCTTAAACAAAGAAACAGACTCACTTCCTCAAAGAAATAAATCCAATAATTTGCTTACCTTTGAGTTAGCGCAACTTAGACCAAAAGATAAAGTATACGAGCCAAGAAATGCCAGAAGAGTAATCTCAGTTCTCATTTAAGATATGTTTCTGGAGAGACTGTAACTTCAAAAACTCCTGGATTGAAAAGGCCCATCTTAATAGACCTCGTTTTACTAATGAATCATATCGGTAATCAAATTAAGTACTTTTCCAAACATTAATAAAGTAGTGCACATCTAAGAGAATAGAAAAATGCCATGAAATTAGATGAAAATGATGAATAAGAATTTCTTTGCATTAAGCTAAAATTCTCTTAAGAGAAAATTTTGTTAATTTTGCAAAATTTATCTAATAATAAAATGCTCTTAACCCCTTCGAGACCGGTGGCTTTTATACAAATTTTATTCGGTTAGCACCACTTTTTAAAAAAAATAGCTACCTTTACTTAAACTATCATAAAAATGGTCTAATTAGAGAAAGCAATTATTATTTTTATTTTTACTGGTGCCTAAAACAAATGCTGTATGCTCTTTTTGAGGATGCATATATGCAATATAGGTGCCGAATGGGTTAAAGAAAAAGAAAAGCCAGTAATTTAATGATTCACATTTTCATAAGGTAAAACTGTACTCAGCATAATCATCTGAAGAGATTTTTCACTATTTCTAATCATTTTATCTATACTAATATTATAAAGGAGTAATTCTTGTTTGTTTGTTTGTAGGGGGTAATCTCTGGAACTACCGAGCCGATTTCAAAAGTGATGGTGGCAAATTGATGGTGACAACCCCTGCTCCAACATAGGCTATATTTTATGTCGGTGCCACTAACCCCAGGGGGTGCAGGAGCAAAAAACGTTCTAAAATTGCGATTTTTCAGTTATCACACTGGCTGTCAAGCCCTGAGAGCTTGGCAGCCGGTTCTGTATGTATGTATGTACGTACGTAATGCGATAGCTCTTCATAGAAATATCCGTTTTCCTTCAAATTTCGTTTATAGGTTCACTGTGTTAAGGCGCTTCCCTGATTAGTTTTCGGGATTGATTGGTTAAGTATAAAAGGGGAGGAACAAGGGGCTAATTCCCCCCCCCTTAATTTATATAAATGGGTTTTTCATGCAGAATTATTCCGTTTTCCTTCAAATTTTGTTTATAGGTTCACTGAGTTAAGGCGCTTCCCTGATTAGTTTTCGGGATTGATTGGTCAAGTATAAAGGGGGGGAACAAGGGTCTAATTCCCCCCCCCTTAATTTATATAAATGGGTTTTTCATGCAGAATTATTCCGTTTCCCTTCAAATTTTGTTTATAGGTTCACTGAGTTAAGGCGCTTCCCTGATTAGTTTACGGGTTTGATTAGTTAAGTATAAAGGGGGGGGATCGGGGGGGGCTAATCCCCCCTTAATTTATATAAATGGGTTTTTCATGCAGAATTATTCCGTTTTCCTTCAAATTTTGTTTATAGGTTCATTGGGTTAAGACGCTTCCCTGATTACTTTTCGGGATTGATTGGTTAAGTATAAAGGAGGGGAACAAGGGGCTAATTCCCCCCCCCCCTTAATTTATATAAATGGGTTTTTCATGCAGAATTATTCCGTTTTCCTTCAAATTTTGTTTATAGGTTCATTGGGTTAAGACGCTTCCCTGATTACTTTTCGGGATTGATTGGTTAAGTATAAAGGGGGGAACGGGGGGCTAATCCCCCCCTTAATTTATATAAATGGGTTTTTCATGCAGAATTATTCCGTTTTCCTTCAAATTTTGTTTATAGGTTCACTGAGTTAAGGCGCTTCCCTGATTAGTTTTCGGGATTGATTAGTTAAGTATAAAGGGGGGATCGGGGGCTAATTTTCCCCCCCCCCCTTAATTTATATAAATGGGTTTTTCATGCAGAATTATTCCGTTTTCCTTCAAATTTTGTTTATAGGTTCACTGAGTTAAGGCGCTTCCCTGATTAGTTTTCGGGATTGATCAGTTAGGTATAAAGGTGGGGATCGGAGGGCTAACCCCCCCCCCTTAATTTATATAAATGGGTTTTTCATGCAGAATTATTCCGTTTTCCTTCAAATTTTGTTTATAGGTTCATTGGGTTAAGACGCTTCCCTGATTACTTTTCGGGATTGATTGGTTAAGTATAAAGGGGGGAACGGGGGGATAATCCCCCCCTTAATTTATTTAAATGGGTTTTTCATGCAGAATTATTCTATTTGCTTCAAAATTTGTTTATAGGTTCATTGGCTTAAGACGCTTCCCTGATTAGTTTTCGGGATTGATTGATTAAGTATAAAGGGGGGGAACGGGGGCTAATACCCCCTTAATTTATGTAAATGGGTTTTTATGCAGAATTCTCCCATTTCCTTCAAATTTCATTTATAGGTTCACTGTGTTAAGGCGCATCCCTGATTAGTTTTCGGGATTGATTGGTTAAGTATGAAGGGGGGAACAAGGGGCTAATTCCCCCTTATCTATACTAATATATAAAGTAGTAAAGATTGTTTGTTTGTTTGTTTGTTTGTTTGTAGAGGGTAATCTCTGGAACCACTGAAGCGATTTTAAAAGTGATGGTGGCAAATTAATGGTGACAATCCCTGCTCCAACATAGGCTATATTTCATGTCGGTGCCACCACCCCCAGGGGGGTGCAGGAGCGAAAAACTTTCTAAAATTTCGATTTTTTGTATACTGAAGGAGATAGAAGCATCAAATTTGGTATGGTAGTTACTTATAACATGTAAATGCTCTCTAAGAACAAATTATAAAAACATTCGAAATTTAAAAGGGTGAGATGAGGAAGAAGCGTTCTAAAAACATTCTAAATTACAATTTCTATGGAATCTCTGAAACTACAGAACCGATTTCAAAAGTGATGGTGGCAAATGGATGGTGACAGTCCCTGCTCCAACATATGCTAAATTTTATGTCAGTGCTACTACCCGCAGAGTGTGCAGGAACGAAAAACGTTCCAAAATTATGATATTTTCAATACTGAAGGAGTTAGGAACTTGACATTTTGTATGGTAGTTACTTATAACATGTAAATGCTCTATAAGAACAAAGTCTAAAAAAATTCGAAATTTAAAAGGCTGAAATAAACAAAAAATTTTCTAAAAACATTCTAAATTACAATTTCTATGGAATCTCTGGAACTACTAAAGCGATTTCAAAAGTGATGGTGGCAAATGGATGGTGACAATCCCTGCTCCAACATAGGATATATTTTATGTCGGTGCCACTACCCCGAGGGGGGTGCAGAAGCGAAAAACCTTCTAAAATTGCGATTTTTGCGATGCTGAAGGAGCTAGAAACTTGAAGTTCGGCATGATTGTTATTTATAAGATCTAAATGCGCTCTAAGAACAAATTCTAAAGAAAAATGATCTAATGATTCTGCGATTTTTCAACTATTGAATTTCTAAAATTACCAAATTTCACCATAGAGTACCATAGCGAAACCTTCACGCGTAAAAAGATAATGATATGGGCGACGTGTCCTGACGTGTATATTGGTATAGCACGAGTCACAAATTATAGTATCCTTATTATTCTGTTAAAATATAAAAATGAATTATGAAATGTCAATATTTTGTTTGATTAAAGGTTCGTCAAGAGAAATTGACCAGCGTAGCGGGCGTAGCTTGCTAGTTGTAAATAAAAGGAGCAACTTTTAATATTTAATATGTAGGAGCAAATTGTAATATTTAAATTTTAATAAAATTTTATAATTTAAAAGGAGCAAATTTCAATATATTATGATTGTCAAAAGTGAAATGTTCTTTATAATAATAGTTTATTTTTGAGACTCTAATGTGGACTTTTATTTATGTCAGAGACATAAAAAAATTAAGAAAATGCTGTGTACTGAAAATAAAATCTGGAATATAAAGCTATTTAGCCAATTTTTCAGTCTTACTGTATTATTATTTTTCTGCCTAATTCTTAGAAATTATTAAAATTACATTTATCCTAGTTTAAAAAAATATTCCAGAATTGTAAAGAATAAGTAAAATAAATATAAACTTTCTGAAAGAAATCCTGACAGAAATATTTTCGATTTATACATTATTAATTTCTGACAGACATAATATTTTTCTTATAATTTCAAGAAATTTATCTAAACGAATGTCATTAAGAATACTCATTACAATAGTTTACCGATTAATTTCTATGTATTCCTGCATTATCTAAATATTCAATATAATTATCATAGTACTTATCACATAATATTACATTAACAATACTTGTGAATGTGGTTGAAAAGAAATTCTTAATTTTGCCTCACAAACAATGGCTTGATTAATGAATTAATAAAAAATTCCATTTTCAAAATCTTTCAGTAATTGATTTTCGTGTATATATATATGAATAAACCATAACTAACGTAAGATAAACACTTGATATTATAGAAAAATATGAAAACCCAAGAAACAATGAAATAAATCCAATAATTTACTTACCTTTCAGATAGCGCAGCATAGGCTACAAGATATATAGCATACGAGCCAAGAAATGTCAGAAGAAAACCTTTTCCCATTTATAAGTTTCAGGATAATCTAGAACTTTAAGACTTCCCTGATTAAAAAGACCCATCTTAATAGAACTCGTTTTACTAATGAATCATATCGCTAATCAAATTAAGTACTTTTCGAACATTAATAAAACAGTATATTTCTAACGGTTTTTAAAATGCCATGAAATTAGATGAAAATGAGGCATAAAAAATCGTTTGCATTTCGCTAAAATTCACTTAAGGATTTTTTTTCTAATTTTGTAGACGTTCTACTAAAAGGTTCTTAAGTAATTACGAAAAGAAAAAAAACCGAAATAATTTAATATTTTCATTTTTATAAACCAAAATTTATTGAGTATAATGAAACATTTAATTATTTTTTGCTTTTTAAGATTTCTTATATTGTCAAAAAAATTAACTAATATTATTGGTTTTTTATTGATCCAAACTGTGCTCAATGTAATAAACAATTTAATTAATATTAAAGATTTTTCGCTTTTTCCAGTTACGTTTATGATGAAATGGGCAAAAGAGAAGTGTTAGTTATTTGCCCTTGATAATTAGAAATAGTTGTAATTTCTATATAATTAGCTTAAGAAGAAATGTACCGATTCCCATTTAAAAGTTTCTGAAAAGACCAGAACTTTAAGATTTCCTTAATTAAAAATGCCTATCTTAATACAACTCGTTTTATTAATAATAAACGCAATCAAATTAAGTACTTCTCAGAAAATTATTAAAGCAGTATATTTCTGAGAGAATTGGAAATTGCCATGGAATTTGGTAAAAATGAAAAGCATTTCGCTAAAATTTACTTAGTAATTTTTTTTTCTAATTTTTTAAAAGTTCTATTGAGATTCTTAAATGGCTTTTTGTTTAAAATGGTTCTCAAATGACATACCCAATAAAGCGAAATTTTCTGACATATTTTCAGACATTTCTCTTATATATTTCAGAAACAAATTACTTATCATGTTATAAGCTATTCGCATGACGTGACGACACGTTTTTCGTCTTTCTCGAGCTGCGGCGTCGTAAATTCGGTTCAAAACGCCGACTTTGACAGTATTTACTGAAAGAAGATCTGCCTTTACGAAAAAATGAAAAACGTCTTTCGATTACAAAGCTTCTAAATAAGAACTCCTGCTAATTTTACACGTTTCCGAACAAAAATGAATTAAAAAATATGTCATAAAGTTGCCAGTTTGGATTTGAGAACAGACAAAGTCATTGACATAAAACTTGTGAATAAAATACTACACACTCTAAAATAGAAAGTCATTTGGTATGTTTATTTTTATGAATGGATTAATATTGTACTGGTTCATAATTTCTAGAAATAAATAAATCTAAATTTCTAGAAATAAATAAATTTATATACATCCTAATTGAAGTTAATTAAAATAATCCACAAAGGGGCTGACAATTCTGTCAATTTTTTTTCAATTGATAGTAACTGATTACTTGCTCATTTTATATTCCTCGTATATCTGCAAGAAATTCACCTGAATGAATGTCATTAAGCACACCCACAAGATTAATTTATTTTCTAGTATGTTTCTTTATATTGTATAATGTCCTATAATTAATAAACTACTTAGTGTATAATGTTCCTTAACGATAATTGAGAATCTGGTAGAACAAAAATTCTTAATATTTCTTAAATAACAATGGTTTTATTTATGAAGTAATGAAAAATTCCATATTGAAAATCTTTCCGTAATTGTGTTTTGGTTAAAACAATAATTATTTATCAGTATAAACTGCATCTTTCTTATTAAGTATAAACAATTGCAATTATAGAAAAATATTATTGAAGAAAAAGAAAGAGGCTCACTTCCTCTAAGAAATAAATATAATAATTTATTTACCTTTGAGTTAGAACAAATTAGACTGCAAGATATATAGCATACAAGTCAATAAATGTCAGAATAAAATTCCCAATTCTCGTTTATAAGTTCCTGTACAGTGAAGAATTTCAAGAACTCCCTGGTTAAAAAAGCCTTTAATAGAACTGGTTTTACTAATGAATCATATTAGGTAATCAAATTAAGTCATTTTAGGAACATTAATAAAGCAGTATATTTCTAAGAGAATTTGAAAATCCCATGAAATTAGATAAAAATGGAACGCATAAAAATTCGCTTGCATTTCACTAAAATTCAGTTATTCTAATTATTTTACAAGTTTAAACATATGCTCTTAAAAGGTAGTGAAAAGGGGACGTAATTTGATAATGCTCATTTATATAAATCTTAGAGATTTTTTACTCTTTCTAAATTAATTTGATTATCAATAATAAATATAAAAGTAAAATTCAAACACTTTAAAAATAAAAACACTTTTTTTCTGGGCATTTAATATTTATTATGAAAATCACACGTAATTTTATGACTGCCATTCATAATTTTTCCAAAACAATTCCATTACAATCCATTAATTTGGCACTGGCACAAAAAAGAAAAAAACAACAACATTATATTACACACTTTATTTTTTATTTAGATTTTCTACATTTTAGTTTTTAAAATATATCACTGTTGCTGTTTCAGATGCAGTCGGCCTAGTTTGGGGAGCGTGTTTTGGCACATAATTGGATCTATTTTTGTTGTAACTTGTATACAGTTGTAACTATGAAGAATATTTGGTGATATGCAACCACTGGGCAGGAAATTGCCTTAAAATTAATTTATTAATTTATAATGGAGTTTTAAAAATATTAAAACGTTGTACTGTCATCTGAAATACGCCTGTGTGTATAATTTTTACAATCCTAAAATATCAGGAAGAGTATGATAAAAAATGCATTACGAAATTCCATCTTTAGAAACTAAAACCAAGTTAAGTTAAATAAAAGTGTGTGTAAAAGGGAGAAGTTTAACTTTCTGCGCATATATGTAAATAGTTACGCTTTTTATTTAATTATTTTCCTTATGTTGACTTTGAAGTTATTTAAATAAAACTTGTGCATAAAATTCTGTGAACTCAAAGTAAAGTCTAAACTAGAAAGTCATTTGGCAGATTTGTCTTATTCAGTGGGTTATTGTTGCTCTGTGTTTATAAACTCTAGAAGTAAATAAAATTATGTACACCCTAATTTATAGAAAAAAAAATAATAATCCACAAATGGAAAAGTAAAAGGGCTGCAAAGTTTGGTATAAATATTTTAGAATTCATAAATAACTTATTACTGGCTCATTTTACGGTTTTTGTGCAATTACGGGAAGTGTATGTCATTAATCACACTCATCAGAGTAATTTATTTTCTAGTGTGTAGTTTTATAATGTTTAATTCAATACAGATAAGAACTACTTAATGCGTGATTTTACTTTCACAAAAGTTAGGATTTTGTAGAAAGAGAATATCTTAATTTTACATCACTGACAATGGTTTTATATATCAACACATGAAAAAATTCCATTTTGAAAAACCTTCCATAATGGTTTTTGATTAAAAAATTGCTTAAAGGAATAAACCGTAAGTTAATTAACTATAAACAATTGCAATTATAGAACAAGAATGAAAAATCATCCATCAAGCATAGATTATGAAACACTTTCCAGCACTTTGAGAATGTAACGAAATTTTACAGTTTACTAAGTAAACAATTTAGAAAACACATAATACATTTGAAAACTCAATTTCAGCAATTTCTACCAATAGTCTAGCAAAATAATCGAAATATTTTGTGTAGCACTGTGTATGATCTATATATTTGAATGTATACTACACAGTATGCTAAAATTAACTTCAGTTACAAAATACATAGCACAATCGAAAATCCTCATTCAGCAATTGCCGTCAATAAAACGCACTTGTACGAGAGATCTTTTGAGGAGCCCTGTATATGATCCGTAGATTTTATATGCACCAATTAATTAAAAAAAATAGTTACTTTAAAAACGCGTAACACAGCTGAAAACGAGCTACTAGCAATTACTGTTCACAGACAGTACCGCAACCAAATTCTTTTGATTATACCTGTAAATGAACGCTGCATTATATGCATAACATTTTCTACACTCTACAGTAAGTGCCTTGTAGTGCACCGCAGTGATATGAACCAATTTGAATTCGTTCAAATTGTGAAACATCACTAAAATACGCTGCAAAGGCTTTTTCTCCATAGACCGTAATGTAACGGAATTCTTTTGAATGTCTCTGTAAAGGAACTATAGGTGCTATGCACCCATATTCTATAGTAAGACCTTTGTAGTGCACCTCAGTAATGTATATCAAATTAAATGTGTTTGAAATAGTGTAAGAGCATTAAAATAAAGCTAAATTGATTTTCTCATATAGACTGTAATGTAACAGAATTATTTTGAGTGTCCCTGTAAAAAAACTAACAGTGCTACACTCTTCATTTTCAATACCAAACGTGCCATAGTAAACCCCCAATAACATATATCAATTTAAAGGCAACCTGGGTATATTTACGTGAGTTAGAGAACGGACAGACGGCAGACAGACAAATCGAATTCACAACACTTGTCAGCTATGTTGGTTGGAAAGTGTTAAAAATATCATGTAAACCAAAGGAAAGGGATTATTTCTTATAAGATAAAAAATCAATAATTTACTTACCTTTGAGTTAGCACAAGTTAGGGTACATATTATATATAGCTTAAGAGTTAAGAAATGCCAGAAGAAAAATCCCAATTCTCATTTATAAAATTTGTGGTGAGCCTAGAATTTCTAGAAGACTTTGATTAAAGGTATGCCTGTTACTAGAATTCATTTTAGTCATATGAATTAGAGATGAGACAGGCTCAGTTCAAGCTCGAGCCCGTGCCTAAAATGTGCTCGGATTCGATTTATGTACCATTCTTCGGTGTCGGGCTCTTAGTGAAATTTCTCTTTATTTACAAATAATAAAAAGAAAAAGCTTCAAATTCATAAACAAGATTATATTAAAACAGTTTTAATATACTTTAAAAATCAGTTTGAAAGGTAAATAATTTGTTTTTGATGGGATATAAAGTAAAATATTCTATCTGATTCTGAAGGATTTCCAAGATGAGTGTTAGTAACATAAAGAACCCGTGGGATATCTCTTGTATATCCCCGCTTTCTTTTTGAATTCCTATTCCAGAATTACTGGTAAACAGAACTCATATGTTTTTGCTAAAGTTGTACACTGATATCTTAAAATAATAATAATTGTTACTTTGACAGATTTTTGCCAGCGGTTGGGTTTAAATAACAAATTAAATAGATTTTCAGGAACATGAAAACCTTAAAACCTTAAATGAGGGGTTATTTATGATTAGCACTCATTTCTATGTAACAAAAGATTTTTAAATAATAAAATTAATCTTGAAACAATTTTTTAAATGTTATTAAAAATTTCCTGCCGCGTACTTTCGGTTTTGGCTTGGCCTTGCTCGGGCTCTGATGACAAAAATATTTCGAGGTCGGGCTAAGAAAGAAGAGCCCGAACTCATATCTAATATGAATCATATCGGTAATCAAATGAAGTACTTTTCTTATCATTAATATTGCAATATATTTCTAAGAGAATTGGAATATGCCATGGAATTACATAGAAATGAAACATGCAAAATCCGTTTGCAACTCGCGAAAACTTACTTAAAGATTTTTTCTTTTTCTTTTTCTTTTTCTTTCTTTCTTTCTTTTTTTAACATTTGTTATATTTCTAATAAAAGAAAAACAAAAAATATAAAAAATATATTGATTTTCATAAGCTAAAATTTGCTGCGTGGAAACCATTTTAGTAATATTAAAGATTTTTCGCTTTAGACTACTTACATAGTGAAACAAAAAATAAATATATTAATGTTATTGATTTTTATACTCAAAAAGTTGATGAGTAAATTGAAGTATTTAAATAATATAAAGGATCTTTTGTTTTTTCTAGTAATTTTTTATTTTTTAAATGAACTGAAAAAAATAAGACGTTTTAACTATTTGCCACTGATGATTTTAAATAGTTTTTTTTTTTTTTTAATATAATCATCTTAAGAAATGTAAAAAAAGAAGAAAATCCCAATTTCCATTTATAAGTTTTTGGAGAACTGAGAACTTTTAGAACTCTCTGTTTAAAAATAAAATATTTCATAGACCTCGTTTTACTAATGAATAATATCGGTAATCAAATTAAGTATTTTTTGGAACATTAATAAAGTAGCATATTGTGAAAATAACTGGAAGACGCCATAAAATTAGATGAAAAGGGAACGTATAAAAATTCGCTTGCATTTGTCTAAAATTCATTTAAGGAAAGTTTTCTAATTTTGTAGAAAGTGTAATGAAACGCTCTTAAAGAATAACGTTAAAAAAGCGGAAATGTTTAATGGTATTGATTTTCATAAATCAAAATTTGCTGTTGGTAATAAACCCTTTAAGCAATATTAAAACAATTTCGCTTTTTCTTATCATTTTTATTATGAAATGAAAAAGTAATGTAAGAGAAGTTTAACTGTTTACAATGGAATATTGTTATTAGCTATAAATAGTTACACTTTCTCTACCGCCAGTTTCCGTTTGAGATTCCCAAGTGGTTTTCTTTTTTTCAAATCATTTGATTAGAAAATGATCAATAAAATGTGGCATTCTCAGAATATATATATATATATATATATATATTTAGTCAAATATTTCGTATTTCTGTTTTCTTTTTCTTTTCTTTTTTTTTTTTTTGTAAGAGAATTCGCTTAAAGAGTTTTTCATTGGAGAATTTTGCTATATATCTGGCACTTTAGACATTTATATGACGCTAAAAGCTTTTCTAAATTAAAAAATACATAAAACTCATGCGTCATGTATAAATTATGAAACACTTTTCAACATCACGAAAATATTGGTAAAAAACTTTATATTTCAGCACACTGAAAATAAATTTGCGAATAAAGCTCATGCTCACAAAGTTGTAAATTTTTCATTGGATAAATAATTTTAATTAATCAGGACAACAACGAATGTTTACATTTTATGTGAACATTTATTTTCAAGCACTACATTTTGAACTGGTTGAAATATGAAAAAAAAAATTAATTTCAATATTAAAAAAATAAATTTGTAAATTTCATTACTAAAAATTGTACAAAACTTTACATATAATTATTAAAATCTGTATTTTTATAAAATAGAGCAGAGAGAGAGCTTTATAATATAGCTTTATATATTATAAAATAGAGCTTTAGAGCAGAGAGAGAGCTTTATAATATAGCTTTATATATTATAAAATAGAGCTTTAGAGCAAAGAGAGAGCTTTATAATATAGCTTTATATATTATAAAATAGAGCTTTAGAGCAAAGAAAACGATTACCTAGGTACATTCTATATATCTGGCACTTTAGACATAACAGGGAACATATATATTAACTATCCTTATTTAAAGTTTGTCCCTAGGAGTAATTGTAATTACAAAAGTACACAGTAATATTTTATTCAGTTCTCCACTAGCGTTTTCATATTGATAATGTTCTTAGATAGTACTGTTCCATGTGTTCTTACAAGCAGTGGTGAAAAGATTGTTTAAATATGTAAGTACTACTTCTTTTTGTTCCTCATGCTCCAAAATTGTAGTCAGTTTATTTATTATCTTTCATTATCGAATTTATTATGGCTGAAATACCTATTTAATAATTTAACTTTGCTGAATAAATTACAAAAAAAGATTTGAGTCTGATTTCCAAATAAGTATCCCATAAGCGCCATCTGTTATAGTTCAGTCCTAAAATAGGCTCAAATTTAGAAATGTCATTGCCAAGATGTTCATTACATCGGTGTTTTAAAGTTATGGTAATCACGTTTTAGGAGCATAACATTGACAATTTATTTTTTTTTAATAAATCGTTTCAAAATTCATCATTATTCCATAGCTAAAATTTCCATCATTTTAATTAATGGAACCTTTTGAGATAAAAATTAGGAATTTAAAAATTACGAAGCGCTTCTTATAATTCCCCTTTTTTTAATGCACAAAATCAACGTAATACGACGAGCAGAACGTAAAAATTCACTGAAACAAAACGTTCAGTTTTTCTAGAAGCAATCAGCCAGTGAAAGTTTTATTTTTGCAAGAAATGAAGAAATTGCTGGCTTATAAAGCGCCGCAAAATATTGCTTCCAACTTTAACAACTAAGTGACAGACACACAATGTTTTTTTTTTTTTCATTCTTCCTTCGGCTAAGAAATCTTGGCTCCAAATTTTTAAGTAAAATCCACAAATATAGCCATGTTGATTTTCAATGTTCACCACAAAGCAACTAATGTATCATACTCATTGTCCAAAAATGTTATTAAAGCTCTTTTATAGTAACTAAGGCATCCAAACCGGGCTTCCCGGGATAGAGAATATATTATGTGAAAACCATATTTGTTTGATAGAACTGTAATAGATTTTTTACATTTAAATTTTTTAGATTGTCCCCCAGCAACACCAAAGTGCATTTTTATATGAAATATGTCAATTATATATTCAAATAAAACTTTGAAATCTGTTAAATTGGTAATTTCGTATTGACATCGTGCCAGAAGTTAATATCCGAAGAAATCGCTAAAAATTTCGTTATCTACAGCAGTTTTTTTTTTTTTAAATTCTGATAATTTCAGCGGGTTTAAGCGCTTATTTTGATTACATGTCTATTAAATTTGTGTTTTATTTATACTATTTTATTTAGTGCTTAATGAAGTTTTAATTTCGTTATTGAATATTAGCTGGAAACAAATGCTGAACTTTTTATACTGTTTACAGTGCAACCGGATTAATATTTTGTAGTCGTGTGCAAGCGATATAGATTTTTAAAATATCATGCTTGAAATTTAATTTAAATGCTATAATAAATGAGTAAATTGCGATACAGTTTTCAAACAAATTGCATTTGAAAGTAGATTTTTTTCCCTATATAAAGGTATAAAAATTAAAAATGTGCGATTTTTAGAAATTTAAAAAAATACAGTAGCAAAAATCGCAAAACAGAAATTTCATTGTCAAGTATTTCCGTTCGCAAAATGACGTCAGCGTTACGCACAGACACGTTTGTCCTTTATAATATAGGTAGTCTTTCATTTGCAGAAAAGACACTCTTGAAAAAATTTAAGCATAATATAATCAAGGTTTGCCTGTTCCGTGTTTCCACCATCTTGACGCATGCAGAATGCATGTTACATGGACAAATTAAATCGTGGATACATTGAGAATAATTAATTTGATTTTCTTAATTAAATTAACTGTATCTTGGTTAAATATCTCAGTTTTACTAGTAAACATGCGTCCGCTTTATAATGTCATACTTTTGGTTGCAGTTACTGTCGTATTTAAGCTGGTGATTGCATAAAACCAAATTATATTTATGGGGTCTAAAAAAGTTACTTTAACATGTGACTGTAAATGATCATTTCACGCTGAATACAGCATTTTTTACAACTTTTTAATTGACGTTCTTCCAGTATCTTGTACCTTTTTCAAGATATAAACTCTAACTGCATAATTTGCCGCTAGAGTACTCTGAACCGCATCGTAAAGCTAATACTCATTTTACTATACCTAGACACCACAGTCATGGTTGTAGCTAATTCGGTTCAGCAGTTATTAGCAGCTAACCAAAAATAGAAATCACCTTTTATGTTGCATTTTTACAGAGTTCATAGATAAGAAAATGCATAAAATATTATTAAAATATATATTTTTTAAACTTGAAAAATTGTTTCAGATCCACCTTATTCCATTCGATATACATTAAAGGGGGTTTAATCCACCGTGAAAGGGATTTGACCTACACTAAAGACGGTTTGACCTCACCGCCCCCCTCCAACAATGGAGGTTTGACCACTTGGATCACTAATGGAGACTTGATCCACTAAATAAAAATATTATTCAAAAAAATAAATACATTATAAAATAATAGCAAAGCATTTTTTATTTATAAATATGCATTATATGCTTTCAATTTTACGTATACATCCGAATTTGCTTTTTGAGATAGTAACATTTTGTCATTATTTCTTTCAATGATGGCTCAAAAATCCCTCAAATTATTATAAATCATTGAAAAATTTTAAATTCAGAAAAGTCAAATTTCATTTTTAAAGCTGCTCTTTATGTAACACGATACTGTAAGTTACATGTGGTAGCTTAAGAACATCCTCAGAAAATTCTGAAGCGATATCTTTATCGTAATAATACCAGAAGCTCTCATATAACATGTATATTATATGTAAAATATATATATACTAAGATCTGTGTAGCTGTATTTTGAATAATTTATTCTGAATGAAATAAAAAATGTATTATATTTTTCTTGAACATCCCTTATCAATTAGTAAATTTTCATTCGGTGAATATAAATGTTTTGTTATAGTTTATGTAAAAATATTATGTTTATAAATTATGTTTTTGATTACTGAAATTGACTAATTACTATCATTTTTATTATTACCATTAATAGTAGTATAGACGTAGTAGTAGCATTAGCAGTAACAATAGTAATAGTAGTATTTTATTTATTTAAATGTAATCACTAAAATATTTGTATTTTATTATATTTTAAAATAAATTTAACTTACGTCAAACTACCCACAAATTCAATTGTGCAATCATTTCGGGAGTGAAGTACAAAATCATGAAAATACCTACATCAAGTTATCTATCTTATAGTTTAAACATTTTAAAGTTTATAATGTGCAAATATTTTCATTAAATTTAGTTACAACTGGTGTAGGAGGATATAGAATGTAAAGACAAAACTTAGGGAGGGGATGAGGGTAGAGGCGAAATTGCAAAATACTATTTTTTTTCCTTTTTTCCACTGTAAATCGTTAAAAACATAAGTAACTAGTAAAAGGGTCTTTTGCTATGATTTCCTCTGGTGTTTATGATTAATTTTAAAAGTAATGAGGTCAAACATTTCATATTGCCAAAAATTCTTCAGTTTATTTTATCTATTGCAAGATTTTTAAAAAAAGTAATAATAAAGAGATTGTGTTTAAAATAAAATAAAATTCGCATCGAAAATGTTTAACAGTTTCATTAAATTAAATTTAAATATGCATATTAATGTTTAAAATGGAGATCAAAACATGTAAAATATTTTAGAAATCAGGATTTTTAAATTTTTAACTTGTAAAATGTAAATGATATTCAAAACTTATTTGCAATTTAATAAATTTGAAAGTTATTAAAATTCCATGTAATATCTATCGTACAAAGTTAAAGCACTGCTTTTTTCAGAAAAATAGCATCCAGAACAATTTCTCACTGGAGCAAACATAATTAGAGACCGTATCCTTTCAAACTATTAATTATTTGCATTCTCAAACAACTAGATTTTTAAATTAAAAATGCCCTTACGCTTGAACTCATCAAATGCATTTTTAAAATGTAGTTTAATGAAGAGTTTAAATGCAATTTATTCGAACACTTCTAAACCATAAACTTAATGAACCGTATTTATCACATTCTTCAATTACTGCTCTAGGTTCAAATAATACCTTACTTGAAGAAAAAAAAATGCATAAATATATTCCCGCACATTTAAACAGAGACAGCCAGCAGAATTCTTTCATTTCCTTTTCTGTTGTCTGCTAAACCAAGCAAATAACGTTGTCTTTGCTGTTTAGTATAACATTGTATGGGCATGTGGTTATAAATTCGCAAAAATATGCTCGTTTTTTATTCAGTCCCCCCTTTTACTCGACGGAACTTTTCTCGATCTCCTGTTACCTCAACAAACAGAGCACAGAGAAGTCAGAATATTCGAAAAGGGAATGCATGGGGCGTTAAAACTCTCCGTGTGCGCAGTCTTTCAGATATGTAGGAGAACCGTTTTCCACTCCAAAAAATTCGTAAAAGCAGGTTCTCCAATTTCAATTCCGTCCAATCGTAGCACAAACAGGAGATGGTAGTAACATTATTTACATAATATTAAAGTCCGGACGCAAGAACATCTACTGGGAGAGGTACAGAACGTTGATTTATCGCTTAATGCGTCCAGATCCATAATATAGGCGTCTAATGGGAATTCCTTGTACCAGACAGTGTCAAAAATATTGACTACATGGGAAAAGATACTCCTAAAAATCTAAAGTAGCGGAAGAGGTTATTCTTTTTTTTTTTATCTCTATCTAACATTACTTGCGAATTAATGCACAAAAAGTTGGCTAATTACCATCGAGTATTTTTTTTTATTTAATGCGATATTGATTGTGTTCTTAATACGTTGTTGTTTTTAAGGCTTTACTCCGATCTTTTTTTAAAGCAATTATTATAATTGCAAAAATTGGTCTGTTGTTCCGGTACATTAGAATTTTTTGAAAACGATTATTATTCTAAAAAAACATTAATTTTTGTAGGTGTTAAATTCTTATATTATTAATGTTAGGGTGGTAGATGATATGGTTTCATGACACCTGATGCTAGCTGTCATAAGAAAAGACATATCCGTTACTTTTCGATATTAATTATCATAGCGAAAATTCGTCTGCTGCTCAGCCTCATTAGAATTTTTGTCAGGCCAATATTATTGATAAGCATTGCCTTTTTGCTGGGGTAAAATTCTTGTATTTTTTATATTAGTGTGGTATAATGATGTTGTTTCGTGAAATCCAATGTCATCTAACATAAGAAAAGATATATCCGTACTTTGGGATATTAATTATCATAGCGAAAATATTTCTGTTGCTGGGACTCATTATAATTTTTCTAAATCGATTATTATGTAAAAGAATTACTTTTTTGTTGTGATTAAATTCTTGTATTATTAATGGTAGGGTGATAGAATGATGTTGTATCATAGCATTCAATGTGAGCCAACGTAAGAAAACATATTTCTGTCTTTTTTCGATATATTTGTCATAGCGAAAATTCGTCAGTTGCTCTGACTCATTAGAACATTTTGAAATCGGTTATAATTTAAAAGCATTAAGTACTTTTTCGTGGAGGTTAAATTCTTATAATATTAATGTTAGGGTGATAGAATGGTGTTGGTTCGTAACATCCAATGTCAGCTGATATAAGAAAAGATATTTCTGTTACTTTTCGGTATTATTATAGCGAAAATACGTCTGTTGCTCGGACTCGTTATAAATTTCCAAAAACGATTATTATTTAAACGTGTTACTTCCTGCAAGTGTTAATTTCATGTTTTAATAATGGTATAGTAATGAAATTCTATCGTTTCATGGAATCGGATTAAAATTTACATAGGAAAAGCTATTCATGTTGTTGTTGTTTGTTTTTTTAAAGATTTTTGCCACTAGTACTTGATTCAATATTATGATATAACGTTTTACTTAATGACTTTCATTTAAAAATAATTGTTGAAATTTATTGTTGTAGGCAAAACGTTTAGAGAACATGTTCATAAATTGAAAGAGAAAAGACGTCGCAGTATAAACAGGACATGGTAATAACACTAATTACATATTAAAATCTGAACACTAGATCGTCTGCTGAGAAAGGTACAGAACGTTGATTTATCGCTTAATACGTCCAGATCCATTCTACAGGCGTCTAATGGGAATTCCTTGTAGCAGACAATGTCAAAAATATTGACTTTATGGGAAAAGATATTGAAGTCTCGTAAAAACTAAAGTAGTGGAAGGCGTTATTCTTTTTTTTTTTTTTATCTAACATTACTTGCGAATTAATGCACGAAGAGTGGGTTAATTACCATCGAATAATTTTTTTATTCGTGCTATATTGATTCTGTTCTTAATACGTTGTCATTTTTTTAATGCTTTAATCTTGTCGCTCTTGATTTTATTGCAATTATTATAATAGCAAAAATTGTATGCTGTGCGGACCCATTACAAATTTTTTAAATCAATTATTATTTAAAAAGCGTTATTTTTTGTTAGGGTTAAATTCTTGTGTAAATAAGGTTTTGGTGACAGAAAGATGTTTTTTCATGGCATCTAATGTATGTTGATATAGGAAAAGACATTTTTGTCGATTTTCGAGATTTTTTTGTTGCTGAAGAGAGGAAGATGGCGTGAAAAACAAAATACCACTGCTAAAATTTAAAGAAAAGTTTTGTTAAAGTGGGAGGAAGTTCGAAATGTTGCTATTCAATGGATTCTAATCAATCTGAGAATATCAGAACTGCAGACGTAATGAAGCGTCCATGCAGTTTTTCAGAAATATTAAATAACGGGCCCAACACACAAACAACAACCATAAACCTGTTTTTTTACAGTTATATTTGGTTAAAAAATCTTAAATTTAGCCAAGTAGTCTTTTTTGTGAAATTAGTAATAGAAAACTGATATTATGCGCAATTATGTTTATTAAAATTAATTTCTTTGAAGCCAATATATTAAATGAATGGTACTTATTACATTTTTAGGAAATTTTAAAAAGAGTTTTATCTGCATGTTTAATATGTATTATGGTTGTTGAGAGGGATCAGAGCAAAATCATCAATTTTGGAATGAATCACATCTGAAATCGTGCATTGGATAACAACTACAATCCCGGAACAAGTTAGCGTTCTTAACCAAGGTACCACGGTATTTGATTTGATGATATGATAAAGTCTGATGATTTAATTAATTTTACTTAAATATAATTGTTAAAAGTAATTTATGGAGATAGATAAAACTATTAGAGAATGTTTTCATGACTTTAAAGAGCATAAATAGGAAATAGTAATAAAATTATTTACATAATATTAAAGTTTACACGCTAGAATATTTGCTGGTAAAAGTACAGAAAGTGATTTATCGCTTAATGGCGTGATCCACAGTATAAGAGTCTAAAGAGAATTCCTTGTACCAGACAGTGTCAAAAATGCTGTCTACATGAACAATGATATTGAGCAGTGGTAAAAAATAATGTAGTTGAAAATGTTTTTTTTTTTTTTTTTTTTTTTTTTTTTTTTTTTTTTTTACCTTTATCTTTCATTATATGTGTGAATTAATACAGAATAAGTGGTCTAATTATCAAATATTTTTTTATGCAATGTGATGTAGATTGTATTTTTAATGCTTTGTCCGTTTTCCTATTTTTAAGCATTCCGCTCTCGCTTTTATGGTGATTATAATAGATTTCTTATTATCCAACAATCGCGATATAAGGCACTCTCGGTTAACCTACATGCCTTACATACTTCATCCTCCCACTTCGACAGACATATGTTTAAACAGACAATTGTTTTTTTTTTGCCTGATAATCAAATATACAAAGCTTTACATAATGCATCTGATAATGTTCTCTCAGCTATCTGACGATTTCGATTTTCCGACATACTCTTGGTTCCGTGAATGTTGTATAATCGGGAGTCTACTATATTATGATCACTAGTAAAAAATGTCGTTCGGACGCATAAAATTTTTTCGAAATCGATTATTATTTAAAGGCATTGCTTCTTGTTGGCGTTAAATTACTACATTATTATTATTGTGTTCACAAAATGATTTTATGCCATAACATTCTATATAGTGTTTAGCTCTTGTTAGAATATATTTTTGACCGGAAGCTGCAGGGTTAAGAGTTGCCATTTATAAGAACGCACATATTGCCAAATCGGGGAAATAGGGATTTGCAGCACACGCTTAGTATTTTAAAACGTAGTGTGTGCTTGTATTTGAGGTTGTTATTTATTTTGTCTTTGAGAAACTTTAATTTATACCCACAAAAATAAATCATCTAATTGCAAATTTTATTTTTTCTGATGAGATACAATGAATAGGCCCAAATCTAGACATTACTTTTAATTATGAAAATTAATAATAAACTTATGTTAAAAATATATATGAAATATGAACTGTATTAATTTTTGCTTACAAAGAATCGTCTTCGTCTAAAATATGGCTATGTGGTATTACAGCTTATTCCGGGCATTATTTTCCGAGATATAGAGAATTTTACTTTACAACGGTTTACAGATAACCCTTTCACAGATCTTCTTTCATAACTCTGTGAAGATTCAAGGAAAAAAAGTCATAAACGATACTTTTTTTTCGATGTGATTTGATTCAAAGAACTCATATAAAGTATCAAAAGTTGGTGTTAGTATTTGGAAAATGAAAGTTAGTAGAATTTTTATCATGCAGACGACCTCTAATTCAAAAATTGTATTCATATTCTGAGAGAAGATTTTATTTCAAGTGTAATGACTCATTGCTGTAATTTTATTGTAAACGATTTGCGATCAAAGACTGGTGTGTCTGCTTTTTTAGCTCACAGGCTATCAAAGCCTGAGAGCTATTGTGCCCGCCGGTTCTGTATTTACGTACATATGTATGTACGTATGTATGTATGCAAACAAAAAGAACAGATACACAAACACAAAAAAAAAGAAATTAATTTTTCAAAATTATTAACTCTTTCAGAATTCTTTTTTTTTAATCATTCAGAAGCTTTAAGTTTTTGAATATCATAATTGTTATTCAAATAAAGTATTGTTACTAAGAATGTCCAAAGGTAAAAAATACATTTCATAAATCATATTTTCCTAAACATTTCCGAAATTTTTTTTCCAATATGGTTGTTGAATGTTAAATACGGATACCATTCTTCCTAGTACAAATCCAAAAATATTGTTTATTTTACGGTATAATACTGACATCCCAGCTGCCGGGATTATACCGTAAAATTAACAGTGAGAAACAGTAAAATAAGCAGCAATACACTAACGCTCATGCACGGCAGTGTATTACTGCTTATTTTACTGTTTATCACTGTTAATTTTACGGCATAATACTGGCAGCTGGAATGTCAGTATTATACCGTAAAATCACCAATAGTTTTTTTTTTCTTTTTCAGTGTACTTACTATCTTTTACCAAATATAGATATAAAATCGTCCGAAACCCGATGTTTGAACAGCCAACATATCAGAGCCTAACACTAAGTGATCACAGTAAATTGATAGTTTTGTTTTTTTCTTCGATATTTTTCATTACTGATATTTTATTCAGTAAGCTGATTTTATTTTATATATTTAAGTATTCATGTAAAAATAATTGCAATTACAGATTGCAGCCGATATGAAAACTTTTCAGGGAATGTTTTTAAAAAAGGTTAAGAACAAAGACACGTATTAAAAATTATTTTTAATTTTAAGTTTTAATTTTTTTTAATTAAATTATTTTGTGTTTGAGTAAAATGGTTTTTGTTATATAATGCAATATCATTTTCATTTAAAAATTCTGTAGATGACAAAATTGAGAAAACATTATCGTCAAAAGGTAAAAATCCAGATTGAACGAAGAAGCACGATTCTGTGACGAAAAAGTAGTGATAAACTTTTCAAGCAAAACGTTCCCTGGAAATGAATCTCAAAGATACTGAAATACTAGATAAATCACAATTGTATTAAATAAAGTTTATATTTATCAAGGATTTTCACAAAAAGCCACTTTTTGACTGAAAATTTGAATACGTTGTATTTGCTATGAAGCCCATTATGAATTTAGTGCGATTCTTTGCGATTGACGAGTTCATTTGTTCAATAGAACAATAATAAAATCCATTTTTTATTACATTTTTTCTTTGTGTCATATAGCCATTTTTCCCGTCATAACCCTTTGAAATCGGTGGGGGAAATTATCGAAACGGAAGAGCTATATTTTTTAAAGAAAGATAAATTAATTGCTGAAGTTCAACCATTATTTTTAATCTATTTCTTTTATATTTTGTATATGTAGGTATCACAGTCTTGTTGTACTGAGTGTTTTGCTTGAAAGTCACAAAATTTACTTAACTCGAACTCGCACGATCCTGAATATTCGGTCTTAAAGAGATGGCGTATTGAACTCCTTGATGCGCAAATGCCCAGAGATGTCAGAGTTTGACAATATTGCAATGATGTAAGGCTTTCTTCAGGAATTTTTAGGATATTTTTATCGTGCTAACTACTGCAAGACACGACCATTTCCTAACAGCACAGGTAATCGATGTGACTCACTGTGACGTCACAAATGATCATAAATTTTATAATACCAACAGTGACTAAAATTACCTTTAATTCATCACATTAAGACTCTGATGCGACCGTCACATCGAAAGTCCACTTTGAAGTCAATGGGAACAATTTATAAGTGACCTGTACGTCGGCACAAGATGAGACATATTGAATTCACAGTGACGTGGCAGTGATTGTTTTTCCACATCACGGGCATAGTAATGTTGTAAGTAAGAGTTTTATTTGGGTCATGGTGCTTGCACATAGTGCTGGATTTCGGGTCACGATGCTATTAGGGCCTTCCATAGAAGTTTTCGTTTCAACTTTGTTCTTATACCTGTCAAGTACTCTTGTTTTTGTTTTTTCTCTTTGCATAACTTATATACGTATGACTAAAACATCCGCCCTGTGTTGCTCGGTATTACCTATAAAATGCCTAAAATTACCCTAAATACAATACAAAAATGAGAAATTGATTTATGAAACTATTTTTTTAAGTAGTCTTCTCAATTTATAAAGAAATTTTAGAAAAAAAGATGCTTAGATATCGTTAATGAATTATGTTTTTTTTTTTCTACACAATGGGAAATATTAAGTGTTATTAAAATTCCTTTCTTCTTTCGGTAAATAATGTCTACGCATTATAATAATGTTTTGCG
The DNA here is from genome assembly GCA_963931845.1 of Maratus michaelseni. NCBI lineage: Eukaryota > Metazoa > Arthropoda > Arachnida > Araneae > Salticidae > Maratus > Maratus michaelseni. The sequence continues at coordinate 280,804,119 of OZ007594.1, read as the reverse complement.
TTTTATTACTAGGTTATTACGATTAATTCTGCTTTATTATATACTGCAGTTTATTCAGCATATACATGAGGTTGTTATTCTAAAAGCTTTGTTGCTTGCTATCGAAACAGCCTTCATATTTCATTTTACGGAAGTACAGTTAACGAAAGAATAATACAACACAATATAATATATGCAGATTCTAGATAATTATACACTATTATATTTAAGAAATGGCGAGTAAATTACAATGGACAATGAAATATTCAGAATTTAACAGTTTATGACTGCCAAAGATTAATTTCAGTTTGTAGCTTTTATTATATGTTAGAAGTATTTGACTGAATTGTTCACTGACTGAAAGATTGTTCATTGAACAGTTTCATTTTTTAAAATTTTCCCTCACAATTCAGTAAGATTAATAATCCGCATTATATTTTTAATAAAATAGCCCAGTCATGGAAAAAGACATATGGAAAATTATCAGCGATATTATATAGCATATTGTTTCCAATTTCCACGAAACAATATGTAACTTCCAATAAATCCATTAAAACATCTCTCCAATAATGAAAAGAATCTCTATTTACCTTTATAATTTTGTGGAGGAGAATCTACAATATTTTTTGGCGTATGTCACAAACATTGATCCGCTCAGAACTTATTTTAAAACTCGGGATCAGCATGATACACGGATATTAGGGATTTAACTGGCTACTGTACATGTGATCATCGGCACTGCATAAAATCGATGGCTGCAATTTTATATTAAAAAATACGAAAGCAATAAACAATACATTATGAATACTGTGTTATTTCAGCTGTCATGTTTAAAAAGAAGAAAATCTGTCCGAAATGGATTTTTTCCCAATTTTTAGATAAATATTTCCCCCAAATAAGATATTAAAATATTAGGATGCGATATTACACGGGGAAAATACGGTATTATTCATTACTTTATTATGCTGTTTATCTATAACGAGCAGGGAAGACCGAGCAATGCTCGGTCAAAATTATATTTGAGTTCAAATATCATGAACCATGACCAAAATGACCCACTAATTGAATTTTCTCGTGTGAATTGAATTTTCTCGTATAAACATGTGACTTAGCCCAACAGTCTTCTCGTGCCGGAAAACCATAGGATGCAAAATTTAGTGTAAATTGAGCCGCTTTTTAGATATTGGCCCACAATGACCCAGAAATGACCCACTAATCGAATTTTCTCGAACATGTGACCTAGTCTAATGATTTTCGCGTGCCCGAAACTCGTAAAATACAAAATTTAATCAAAATCGTTAGAGCGGTTTTTTAGATAAAATTAATTTGACCCGCTTTGACCCAAAAATGACCCCCTAATCAAAAGTTCTCGAACATGTGACCCAGCCCAATAGTCTTCTAGTGCCCGAAAATAGTCGGATACAAAATTTCGACAAAATAGTTTGGACCGTTTTTTAGATACAATTAGCTTGACATGACCCAAAATGACCCACTAATTGAATTTTCTCGAACATGTGACCTAGCCCAACAGTCTTCTCGTGCCCGGAAACCATTGAATGCAAAATTTAGTGTAAATTGAGCCGCTTTTTAGATCTTGACCCACAATGACCCAGAAATGACCCACTAATCGAATTTTCTCGGACATGCGACCTAGCCCAATGCTTTTATCGTGCTCGAAACTCGTAAGACACAAAATTTAATCAAAATCGTTAGAGCCGTTTTTTAGATGAAATTAATTTGACCCGCGTTGACCCAAAAATGACCCACTAATCGAAAGTTCTCGAACATGTGACCCAGCCCAATTGACTTCTCATGCCCGAAAATGGTCGGATACAAAATTTCGTCAAAATAGTTTGAACCGTTTTTTAGATACAATTAGCTAGACCATGACCCAAAATGACCCAAAATGACCCACTAATCGAATTTTCTCGAGAATGTGACCTAGCCCAATGGTTTTCTGGTGCCCCAAAACGGTAGGATACGAAATTTCGTCAAAATCGTTAGAGCCGTTTTTACGATAATTTTTGCATATATGTAGCATTTTGACGATGTTGAGATATTACGATGAATACTATTCGATGAAAAGATGGCAGTCCTTCAACGATATAGCAAGTTGCAGTCGAATTTAGCGAGTATGGCGAAGTAGTAAGGCAATGAAATGAGATCACAGAATTTCTCCAGTAAATCCAGCCAATCTCCAGACAAATAATTTTATTAGAAGACGAACAACACAGAAACGATTCCCAAAGGTCTAAAACTTATAGCCCTCGGGCTAACGTTGCTTCACTTCATTGAATTAAGATGTTACTGGGCCAGTTGAATATTCTACGGTCATACAAATACCAGACACGTATTTGTTTAGCTTCCGAAAACGTCAAAAATCCTTCGCTCCGGCCGGTGCGTTCGAGTTTTGATCTCTCCGCGGAAACATACACAGAATTACGTCACGAGAGCTCAACCCAATGAGTGAGAAGCTAGCTCCAGCCCAACGAATGAGGCTAGAGGGCGAGGCTAAAACAGTAAAGAATCCCCTTACTTGGGTGCGGACCAATTTAGAAGTTAAATTCCCAAGCGCGCGAAAAATTCAGAGCAATAATAATAATAATAATAAAAAGAAAATGGCTTTTAAAAACATTCGAAATGAGAACGCGTCTCAGAATTTTATGGATTGGGGAACTGATAAAAGTTACGAATGATCTTAAATTTTAGATTAAGATTTGGAATAAAATAATTATTAATATACGGATATTTACTTTTAAAAGGACTTTAAATAGGAATAGATATTATTAAGAATTAAGGAAATACTGACTATGACAGAAGTTAGATTAATTTTAAAATATTAATGCGAATAAAATTGAAGGCTACGAAGGAAATAAATTTTTATATAACATATATATATATATATATATATATATATATATAACCACCCACAAGATTTGCTCGTATTAGAATATATGATAATAATAATGCTACCAACTTTTGCATTAATCTCATAGATTAATGAAATTTTATCTAAATTAAGGATTACGGAAGAGTCTTATTTTGTTTTGTTTAGTGTTTCACTTTAGTCTTCTTCAGTTGATTTTTCTTTCAATTCTTCTTTAGTCATTTCTTAGTCAATTTATTCTTGTTCTATTTTATTTTTATTTGTTGAAAAAATCTGGATTGACGCAACTCGAGTTTTCGAATGCTTGTGTATCTATCCAAAAAATAAAAATAAATAAAAATGAAATTTTTTTAACTTGCTGACAAAATCAATCAAACAGGCCTACCAAAAAGGTATTTGCCTACATCTTTGGTAGTAGATAAAATATTTATTAACTGCGTGGACAAGTGGAAGAAAAACCCTGATAGCGAAGAAACATTCCCCCCCCCCCTTCCCTCACCAAATTTTCGTCCGGCTCCGCTAAGGATGGAAACAGAGCGAGACCCCATAACACTCGATAAAAATATTTTTGACAAATTAACATTACACTGACATTATATTACAGAAAAGTAGAGCTGGCATGCAATACCTAAATTCTTAAATGTGGTACAAAACAGAATAATATATAATAATATAGCAATAGTTCGCATACTTGTACTGAACCTTCAGATTAAAAACAATAATTGGGATTTCGAGAATTGTTAAAGTCTGTCGCACAGTAAGACCAGTTATATTAGGATTAACCTATTAACAATTCGGACGCTTGACATACCGTTTTGAAACTGGAGCCGTTACTTTTTCGCCAGTCATGCTTGATTACTTCGCCATAATATTTATCATTTACATTTTGTCACATTGTCTTAGTAGTTTTTCCAAGAGAAATCGGTCGTAAAATGATTTGCATATGGATTAAATAGAATTTTCATCTAATTCATCTTTCAATTTTTACGAAAATCTATGCAGTTCTTGCGACTATATGGTCTATAATATATTCGCCAAATAGAAGCTCAACAGGAATTACATTTTGGAGTTATCGTACTTCTTCTCTCTCTCACACGCACATACAAATCATGATTACAATTTCAAATTACTAAATATATTACTTCTGAATTGGAATTATAATATTAAAAAGACATTTAAAATCAGACATTTAATAAAACTAAAACCAAATCATTAATATCACAAAAAAAATCAACTACTATAGACGTTTCAAGCTCTATATATTAGCTTCTCATCAGCGCAAATGTCAATCAAAAATTAACGCTGTGGTTTACACGTGTTCACGTTCAAAGTTAAGCACTTAATATATTAAGTCACCACAGGGAGTACATGTCACAGTAGGACCACATATTCTGGTGGGATCGTACATGCTTCGTTTAGGGGAGATAGCTGTAATCTTGTAAATCAACCTTCTAGAAAAATTCTACTTTTAAAAATACTGCAGTCAGATTTAATTATTTTAATATTTTGTAAATCTGGGATGTGGTCACTATCTATTCAATGATGATTAACAAGTTTCGATTGTAAATTGACAGATTTTTAAGTGCGTTTATGCGCTTCAAAGCGGATGTTGCATGATCGTCCAGTTTTACCAATACGAGCAGGGAAGACCGAGCTATGCTCGGTCAAAATTATATTTGAGTTCAAATATCATGACCCATGACCAAAATGACCCACTAATTGAATTTTCTCGAACATGTGACTTAGCCCAACAGTCTTCTCGTGCCCGAAAACCATAGGATGCAAAATTTAGTGTAAATTGAACCGATTTTTAGATCTTGACCCACAATGACCCAGGAATGACCCACTAATCGAATTTTCTCGAACATGTGACCTAGCCTAATAATTTTCGCGTGCCCGAAACTCGTAGTATACAAAATTTAATCAAAATCGTTAGAGCCGATTTTTAGATAAAATTAATTTGACCCGCTTTGACCCAAAAATGGCCCACTAATCGAAAGTTCTCGAACATGTGACCCAGCCCAATAGTCTTCTCGTGCCCGAAAATAGTCGGATACAAAATTTCGTCAAAATCGTTTGAACCGTTTTTTTATACAACAAGCTTGACTATGACCCAAAATGACCCAAAATGACCCAAAATGACCCACTAATTGAATTTTCTCGAACATGTGACCTAGCCCAACAGTCTTCTCGTGCCCGAAAACCATTGAATGCAAAATTTAGTGTAAATTGAGCCGCTTTTTAGATCTTGACCCACAATGACCCAGAAATGACCCACTAATCGAATTTTCCTGGACATGCGACCTAGCCCAATGCTCTTTTCGTGCTTGAAACTCGTAGGACACAAAATTTAATCAAAATCGTTCGAGCCGTTTTTTAGATAAAATTAATTTGACCCGCTTTGACCCAAAAATGACCCACTAGTCGAAAGTTCTCGAACATGTGACCCAGCCCAATAGTCTTCTCGTGCCCGAAAATAGTCGGATACAAAATTTCGTCAAAATCGTTTGAACCGTTTTTTAGATACAATTAGCTTGACCATGACCCGAAATGACCCAAAATGACCCACTAATTGAATTTTCTCGAACATGTGACCTAGCCCAACAGTCTTCTCGTGCCCGAAAACCATTGGATGCAAAATTTAGTGTAAATTGAGCCGCTTTTTAGATCTTGACCCACAATGACCTAGAAATGACCCACTAATCGAATTTTCTCGGACATGCGACCTAGCCGAATGCTTTTTTCGTGCTCGAAACTCGTAGGACACAAAATTTAATCAAAATCGTTAGAGCCGTATTTTAGATAAAATTAATTTGACCCGCGTTGACCCAAAAATGACCCACTAATCGAAAGTTCTCGAACATGTGACCCAGCCCAATAATCTTCTCGTGCCCGAAAATGGTCGGATACAAATTTTCGTCAAAATCGTCTGAACCGTTTTTTAGATACAATTAGCTAGACCATGACCCAAAATAACCCACTAATCGAATTTTCTCGAACATGTGACCTAGCCCAATGGTTTTCTGGTGTCCCAAAACGGTAGGATACGAAATTTCGTCAAAATCGTTAGAGCCGTTTTTAAGACAATTTTTGCATATATATATATATATATATATATATATAACCACCGACATGATTTGCTCGTATTCGAATATATGATAAACAGAGTCACCATCTTTACAAGGGATACTGTAAACTATACCGGTATTCTGTAAAGAGGGGATTTTAGGCTTGAATTTATTTACATAGCATATTCTCTTCATGACATTCTGAGATTATTTCAAAATGTAATGGTTACCCTATACGATGGCATAAAAATAATTTTTTCAGCAGAATCTGTGTGTGTGTGTATCATGGCTCCATTTCATATTATAAAAATTTGCCAGAAAAATATCTATTTTATGCAAATAAATTAATGCTAGTACACTCTCTAAACTCCAGAATTGTATGAACAATATGTTATTCAAATTGAATTCTACCCCCCTCCCTTACAGAATTCCGGTACAGTTTACAGTATCCTTGTAAAGATGGTGACCCTGTTTATACCGATGAAAATGAACGATCATTCAACATCCCCTTAGAAGAGCATAAACGCGCTTTACAATCTCGCTATGTACAATTACAGAAATCTCTCCTAAGCGAAGGATGTATAATTCACCAGAATATGTGGTTCTGCTGTGACATATACCTCCTGGTGATTTAATATTTTAACCCTTTGTGTCGCAGCAACTCCGATTTGAAAAATATTTACTCATATGTAAAAATACATCATTTCAATCATGCAAAAAATAATCTACAGCCTTTTTATTTTTACAAAATTTACGAAGTTCTTTTTAGCAATAACGAAGTGAAACTGCTCATATGATAAATATAACTTTGGTACGAAAAATTAGATAGCAGCTATAAATAAAATCGTCTTTTTAATCCCACTGTAAAAATAACTTTGATTTTTGAGTATGTTGCAGATATGCAACATGGTGATATACTGGGTTAAATGAATAATTTTGAACATCAACACGTGTAACAACAGTGACATTTCTTCTGATGAGGAGCTTGTTTAGAGCTTGAAACGTTCATTAGTTTTATTAAATGTCTGATTTTAAATTTTAACGAAGGGAAACTGCTCATATGATAAATATAACTTTGGTACGAAAAATTAGATAGCAGCTATAAATAAAATCGTCTTTTTAATCCCACTGTAAAAATAACTTTGATTTTTGAGTATGTTGCAGATATGCAACATGGTGATATACTGGGTTAAATGAATAATTTTGAACATCAACACGTGTAACAACAGTGACATTTCTTCTGATGAGGAGCTTGTTTAGAGCTTGAAACGTTCATTAGTTTTATTAAATGTCTGATTTTAAATGAATTTTTAATATCATGTGTTACAATACTTTCCTTCTACTTTGTGTTTGGAAAATAAAAAAGGTTCTTGTATGAAAGTGTGTATTTATGTTAGAAGATGTACATGATATGTAAGATATATGTAAGTGCTCATACAAGGTAAGGAAAGGATGTCTGTAAATAAGGAGTTAATGTACTAAGAATGTACTATTCCACATGGAGATAATTTAAAAATAAAAAGTCTTTATTGGTCTTAGTAAAAATGGGAGGATTGAACTTTGTGTCGCGATATTAAGGTATAATTGGACGACGTTAAAATAGCACTACAAAAGGGTAGACAGCTATTTCGGAGCTTCTAAAAATGCATCATCAGTAAAAATGTTAAAATTACAAGAGATAATTGTTTAAAACATAGAAGTATGCAAGCGACGCAGCTCGCGGACAAGGGCGCAATAGCGTTACGTGTTAACAAACATACAGTGGAGTCAAGAGTTACCACGTACGCAACTAGACCAATGAGAAACGCTTAGCCAGTCTGGAAGAGTTTAAGCAGGAAGAAGAAAGGAAGGGAAGGTAGTACAATAAATTAAAGAAATGGGAGCCAGACTTTAGAAAAATTGGATGTACTGGAAATACCATTAACCATGCTGTTAGAATTCTTCCATATATGATAAACTTCCCAAAAATCAAGATTGTAAATTGATGAGCATTTCTGAATTATTAAAAATTCGGAGAAGTTAAAATCGTGATTGTTACACCAACAATGGTTAGAAATAGCGGTGTCCACTTATTTTTTAATATTTCTTAATTATTGGTCTTAACCACATTGGCGCGTAAATAAAATCTGGAAAGAAATCAGTTAATTTGTTTTCTATTCCTGCCCCCCCCCCCCCCCCCCAAAAAAAAAAAACCCGTTGTTTTGTAACTTCAATTACTGTTTTATAGAATTAAGGTATTAAAAATTTCATTAATAAGAACGTACTTTTTTATATAGTTTTTTAAGCTTAAATATATAAAAAAAAACTTACAAAGAAAGTTTAAGTCACCTGTTTTAAAAATTTTTTTTGGCCACACGAAAGCGATAAAAGCTTTTTTTTTTATCTTCCATCAGCAAAATCGGAAGAAAATCGGCTTAAAAGCTCTTAAGATAAGGGACGATAATTCTAGAAAGCCTGGAAGAAAAAAAAGTTAAAAGTCGCAAAAAGTAGAAATAATAAAATAATAATAATAAAAATAGAGATTTCACAATTTTTATTATAACCCAGTTTTACCAGCTGGGCGGGTTTTTTGTTATACATGTTGTTTGATTGCTATCATTTTTTAGAAATAGTAATATTTGCCTTTTTCAATGACGGATTAAACAAGGCGAATCTTACTATTTTAAAATAGGTGGTAGGAACCAAGCAATTTCATTAAAAAATAATAAACAACCCATTTAGTAACACTGATTATAGCCATAATAATAATAATAATAATAATAATAATAATAATAAACATTTGCAAAATAAAAATGCTTTATTTGCTGATTTTATTTTCGCAACAGACTGGTTAAAAAAAGGGTATCTTTTAATCGAACAAAACATAAAAAAAAAAACGATTTTTTTTTTAAATTCATATAACATTTCGTTGATTTGTAATGTTTTAAACAAAAATGCATTCAAAATTTCCCTTTAAAACTCCTTTTTTATTTATTGTAAAAGGAACCTCAACTATTACCATATACACAATAGAAAATCGTCATTTTTAAATACTTTTTTTTTTTTTTTCAAAATTGATATTTTTAAGCTTTCGCTCACGGTTTCGAGAAGATACTACTCAGATTTTCAAGAAATTCTATTTTTTTTATACAGTAAAGGAATGTACATAAAACAAATGAACAAAACTATTATTTTGAACTTTTCGTTACTATTTCTTAACCGTTTTATTACGGTCCAGGACTGACGACTATTTGTATATTCATTCGTACCACAATTTGAGAAAATTTATTATGGTGCATTTCTCTTGAAAATATCCTACTATAAGTTTAGGGCAGAGACTATTTTTCAAATAGTGGCTCCAATAGAATAAAAATAAGTTTCCCTGGGACGACATGTGTCCCAATTCCGTAATCAAATGGTTAAAATATGCTTATATATGTGTTTGAATTGTTCTTCAACTGATTCTCGAAAACTTAACTTACATACAAAAATAATCCCAATTTCATTGATTTGGTCGCTAGAGGCTCATTGATTGGAAAAGTTATTTTTGTGACCATCCTGTATTTGACAATATCATAAAGTGTGAAATAATTTTGCAATAATGAAATTAAAAAAAAATTAGGAATATGTATTTTAGTATTCATGTATACTTCTTGATAAGAAACATAACCAACTTAAATCTTGCTTGAGACGGCCTAATGATAATTCGAGTTCTTATTCATTAACCATTGGGAAAATGGTTGTTGTTTTCGGTGGAGAATGGACCTCTTGACGTCGTCACTTTATTTTTTAAGCGTTTTTAACGAAATTCTGTAACTTTAGAAGAATTTTTAGTGAAATTCTGTAACTTTAGAAGAATTTTTCTTTGAATAGGCAATATAAATGCATAAAATCGTTACAAAAATGTTAAAGTTACAAAAAGGATAGATGCAAATTATCAGATATGAAAAAAAGTCAAATTCAAAAATTGACTTCGGATGAGAAATCGTCTTATAAAGCAAAAAACGTGGTCTTCAAATTTAATTTCCTTAAAATTCCTTCAGCTCAGACATCAATCTAAACAAGAATTAATGCAATACTTAAATTTTGCTTAGGTGATGGTCTACAATTAGAAATTGTACCAAACTTTAAAAATTTCACTGCTAACACCTAAAGTTGACATCATGTTTGGATATTTTGGTTTATTCTGCCTTCGGATACCAAACGGGAAGTCAGTAGATAGAGAATGGGACTTCTGCGTCAGCAGCAGGTGGTGGCTGCGTACGGTGGTAACACCGCCTGCTGCCGAGATCATACTATAGTGTGTGGGTGGACTAGCTAGCGTGGGGAAGCTATGTTTTAGTAGGGTTGGTCGAATAGGTCTACTATAAGAGAGGGTATTTTAGGAGGGGTTAATTAATAAGATTTCTAAATGTCTTATAGTACAAGGTAACGGTTATGGTACAGTCCGAACACTGACCCGCTATCCCTCTGCATTTCCCCAATGGTTGTTGTAATTTGTTAAGTTAGATTTTTTTTTCGCTTACATAGATTAGGACATAGACATTCTTAGGCATAAGAGCGTCTGAGTCTATTAAAAATCTACATAAATCCTAAACATATTGGAGGAAAAGTTATATTTCAGAAACCAGAAATCTGCACTGTAACGACGAATGTTTCTTAATCTAGGAAAATATAAAGTCACAAACAAAAATATACAATTACTTATTCCGAATTACCCACGATTCCGAAAAGCGTCTTTTTTATTTAGAAACGTCAGAAACCAATATATTTTCGAGATTTAAAGAAACATTTATTTAAAAAAAAGTTTATTTTGCTGCCACTGATTTTCGGAAACATTTCCGAGTAGTTTTTATAGTGTATTAATCAGTTTCTTAAACAGGAATATCGGTTTTTAGGATGGTATCAATTCTCAATTACACATTTTCAGATGCGTAGCTGAATGTATACGTGCAAGAATATTAATTTTAAATATTAGTTTATGTTAATGTTAACGTTAATGCTGTTAATTTAGCACGCTTGTCTGTAAAACATGTTTGTTGCAGATGAAAATGTTTGCTTTAAAATTGATGGCATTAAAAAAAACAGATGCTCCGGTTTGAGAAAACTGATTAATACACCATAAAAACTACTCGGAAAAAGTTTATGAAAATCCATGGCAGCAAAAGGAACTTTCTTTTCATAAATGCTTCTTTAGACCTAAAAAATATATTGGTTTCTGGGCTTTCTAAAGATAAAAAATGCTTTTCGGAATCGTATACTCGTAGGAAGGTATGGAATATTTTCGTTCGTGGTGTATTCTATTTTCACAGATTAAGTAACATCTGTCATTTATTACAGTGTAATGAATTGTGATTTTTATTCCATCCATTAAACAAAATTATAAAGAAATATTTTATGCAGCTTCCTTCAGTTGAGAATAATTTATAATTTTGTGGAATTTTTAGTATATTATTTGCTCATTCACGACTTACATGAATTGCAACATACAATTAAGATATCAGAAGGCTTTGTTTTTCAAAAAATTGTAGAATTAGATTTGGTAATTTTTAAAAAAACATTTGTTTTTTATGTCTCATGTAAACTTCCCAAATTACGACAAATTGAAAGATAGGAAACAATTACGCAAAAATTACTATTCAGATTAAGAAAAAAGTTATTTATTGAGAAAGACATTGTAATGAGATTTAACTTTAATACTTATTTATCCCTATTTAAAACATCTAATATCTTTTAAAAAAAATCCTTGTTCAATTGATATAAATAGCAGTCTAGTAAAAAAATAGTATTTTGTAAGATGTAAAGTAATTAATATGAACAAATTGAAACTTAACTAAGGAACATTAAAGCGACATTTTAAAAAGTTTTCATTAAAGAAAGTAACGTAAAAAATATATTTATATCACGTGTGAAGTAATTCCAAAAAATATTTCTATCACTGATTTTAATTTTCTTCACATTTTCAGTTCGGCTCTCTCTGAAATGACATTATTTTTAAAATGGTCGCAAGCGGAGAGATTTTTAATTAATTTTGCCGTCATGACAGCTGTTTAAAATACTCAGTAGGCGTCTAACCATCAACCCAAATCCAATATTTATTTTCAACGGTTTTTCAATCTCAAAGTCAATCACTTAGTCATTCAACAGCGTTCGATTACAGATTATACTGATGGAGAAGCGAGGAAAAAAGTGAAGCAATTACAGCTTTGGTTTCTTGAAATAACATTGGCAAAGACGTTTAGTTTCCTTTTTTTAAAAAGAAACCTAAATAATTGGAAGCAATATATTTGAGGGAAAAAAATTACCACTGCTGTTTTCGACAGTTAAGAAAATTATTTCTTCAACCTTGAAAAGTAATATCTTTTTTTTTTTTTTTTTTTTTTTTTTTTTCTCTCATTTCAAATTTTTTAAAAGGATGTTGAATCTTCTAATCAAAAAACCTTACTTTTTAGTTGAATAAAAATCATTTTCATATTTTCTTGGAAAATGTATATTTAAATGCTACTGCTTAATGATTTTATTTGACTTATATGTAGTAATAGAGACGAGTAGAAAGTTACTTTAATGTGGTGTATGTTTTGCATAAAGATACTTTAGGGAGTTCAGTTCAGTTACTTATTAATGACTGAGATTTTTTTTTAATACTAAAAGTATGGAATTACTTGTATGTTTTATGGTTCAAGATAGCGGTGGACGAATATTAAAATTTTGATCTAGGTTAAAGTAATCAATGCCTTATGATGTTTTTGCCTTTTTAGGGAATTTTTTTGCCTTATTGAGAACATCATGTACTCTGTAAAAAAAACAGTCGCTGAACATATGTAGTCGTTTTAATGAAACTATACATTTTCAAAGTTTAGAAAAATGCAGGTATCCTGAATAAAAATTTACCAATTTTTATAATTTGTTGACCTAACCGTATGTTTGAATAGACTTCTTTTAAAAGTCTAAAATTGCGCGAAAATTTGGTCAGGATGCAAAATTTCCAAAGCGAACTTCTTATTAAACATGCTTCTGACGCTGATAGTTCTTTTTATAGACTCGATCAAATTAGCTTGAATGGGCTATATTCAATTTATTGATATTGTTGAAAATGCTTTTATTGTGGGTTTTAAAATCAACGATATTTTCATATACTACATGAAGGTATTCATATTGTTATGAATTTTGTAAATATTTCATTTTTTTTAATTTATTTTATTTTATTATTGTGAAAATTGCAGTATTATTAATGTATTTCCTATTGAGCATCATGTAACTCAATGCTAAAGGCCTCAGGTGCTTTGCAAGAAAAACAACCTTACAGCATCGGTTTTATAATGGAGTCTATTGAAATATCACCAAGGAATGGGTTTATCGCCAAGTTGGCGATGGTTTTGGTGACTTATTTTTGTCGCCAAATTTGGCGATATATCGCCAAATGTCGCCAAGTTGGCGACGGATTTGGCGACTTTTTGTGCAACCACACCCCCCTTATACCTATACATTGGGATCCTTTCTTGCTTGGGTTCTCTATCGAAAGTTAAAGCACTTTCTGGTAATTTCTAGCATCTGAAGGCTCTGGAATAATCTGGAAAGATCTCTGAAACCTATATAAGGACCTCCATCAGTTCAGTTAGTTAGTTGTCTGTCAACTGCGATTGAATTCATACGAGAGGCTTTGCATTGAGAACTGTGTTTCTCTGAGCGATTTTGTCGTTGATACGTCGTATTGAACGCATTGTTTCTGTGTGAAATTTTGCTGCGCTTTTATTGGATTTGAAGATTACTGAATATCTTGTAATTTTCGGAAGATATTTGTGATCGTATTGCACTGTTTATAGTGAATAAAGCCTTTTTATTGTTCTTATATATTGGCATCAGTCCTTTCGAACCCCGAGCTCACAACATTTGGTGTCAGGAGTGGGGTTGAATGCCGATTACCAGAGCAATGGAGGCACAGCTGACTAAATTATTGGAGAAATTAGGGGAGATGGATGAGAAAATGACTGCCAACCTTGCTGAGTTGAAAGAAGATATGAAGAAGGAAATGACTGAGAATCAGGCTGAAATGAAGGAAATGTCGGAAGAAATGAAGAAGGAAATGTCAGCGATAGATGAGAAAATGACTGCAAACCAGGCTGAAATGAAGGAGATGTCGGAAGAAATGAAGAAAGGTATGTCAACCAACCTTGGTGAGTTGAAAGAATTAATAGATAATAAAATTACATCTTTAAATGAAAGAATTGACAGTGTGGAAAACAAATTTGAAGGAAGATTTCAGGAAATAGAAGAAAAAGTTCAAAAGACAGCCAATACCGTAGAAAAAAGAGTAGAAGAAAAAGTTCAAAAGATCTCCAAAACCGTAGAAGAAAGGATTGAGAGTGTAGAAAAGGAGTTGGAAAATGTGAAGAAACAAAAGATAACTGCCGAAAACTATCCCGAAGATGTCAAGTATCAAGGTATGCTTCCTCGGGCCTCTATTAAACTCTCGACCTATGACGGAAAATCCTCATGGCCAGTTTTTAAGACACAATTTGGGATCGTAGCGGACGCCAATGGATGGGATTCCCAGACAAAGGCTTGCCAGTTAGCTGCTTCTCTAAGAGCTAATGCTGCCGACGTCCTACAGACTTTGCCTGCAAATGAACCGCTGGATTTTGAAACGCTCGTCAGTGCCTTAGAATTGCGCTTTGGCGAGAAATGCATGAAGGAATATAGCAGACTCCAGCTCAAATCTCGACAGCAGAAATCCACTGAATCCCTGCAAGATCTTGCTACGGATGTCGAGAGACTTTCACATCTTGCTTATCCTTACTGTCCGACTGAAATTAGAGAGAGTTTAGCTCTGCAACATTTTATTGATGGTGTGCGTGACTCTGAGATCCAGAAAGCACTCCGGATTGCAGATCTCAGTGACTTAAAAGGGGCTTTAGTTTATGCCCTGAAATTCGAGGCAGCCCAGCAAGCTACAAGGAAAGATCGACACTTTGTGCGAGTAGCCAACATGCCTGAGACGTCGGATAGAGCTGTGGAGCATTTACAGCAGCAGGTGAAGGACATGATGAGGCAGATGAACTCCTTGATGGCCAACAAACCTTACAGGAAGATCAAGTGCTGGAAATGCGGTGGAGAAGGCCATATCCAAATCGACTGCCCAAGACAACCCAGCACCAAAGGTAATATCTCTCCCGCTAAAGGAGGAGCAGGAAAACTGATTAATGGCCATCTTGCGGGGCGGAGGTTGCCAGATTTTGAGAAGCCCCATTTTCAAGTATATGAAATTTCTGCAAGAAGTTGCGGCGAGGAGTTTTTCTAGTCGGAAGTGTGAATGATTTGCCCTGTAATATGATCATCGATACAGGAGCCAATGTGACCATCATTCGGAAAGATCTAGCTCAGCGGCTGAAAGAAAAACTCTTCTGGACCCCGCCGCGTATTATTCTTCAAACTGTGACCGGAGATAAGATCGAGATACATGGAAGAATGACACTGAAAATAAAGTTTGGGAACGCCGCTTATCGCCATACAGTCTACGTGGCCGATATTTCAGACCCTTTCATACTCGGACTGGACTTTTTAAAAGAGCATGGATTTACACTGGACTTTAAGAATAATGAGTTACGCTCTGCTCAAGAAGATGTCACAATTTTCAAACTTGGAAATGAGTCCGGGTCCATTCAACGGATCACAGCCAAGGCAGATGTTACCATCCCTCCTCGAACCGAAATGATGATACCTGGAGTAACTGGAAACGAAAGAATTTTCCAGTATGGCTTGACTGGATATCCTGAGAAGAGCCCAAAGGGAGTGCTAATAGCATCAGCACTGGTAGATCTGTCGAGAGATGTCATACCTGTGAGAATTGCGAACGTAAGTGAAAAATCTAGAATTATCCAGAAGAGTAAAGTGCTTGCAACTTGTGCTCCAGTCACCTGTGTTTGCAAAGACCCGAGCTTGACGTTGTCGGAGCCGCCTACAAGTTTAACACCTGAAATTGGACGAAATGAAAATTTATCTCCTGAACAGAGACATGCCGCAGAAAGACTGTTCCAGGAATTTAAGGATGTGTTTTCTCAAAACGGGAGTGATATTGGTCGCACTTCACTGACACGGCATAGAATTGATACTGCCGGCCATCCACCGATTAAACAGCATCCCAGACGTTTGCCGTTCGCTAAACAAGAAGAGGTTTCTAAGCTCTTACAAGAGATGCAGGATAGTGACATCATCGAACCGTCATCAAGTCCGTGGGCCTCTCCCATCGTGTTGGTCCGAAAGAAAGATGGCTCCACAAGATTTTGTGTGGATTATCGTAAACTTAACGATATCACGAAGAAGGACAGCTATCCTCTACCAAGAATAGACGACACGCTAGATACTCTTTCAGGACATAAATGGTTTTCCACGCTGGATTTGAAGAGTGGATATTGGCAAGTAGAGATCCATCCTGATGACAAAGAGAAGACCGCATTTACTACTGGACAAGGACTTTGGCAATTCAAAGTTATTCCGTTCGGGCTCTGCAATGCTCCAGCAACGTTCGAGCGCCTCATGGAGACTGTGTTAAAAGGCCTGACTTTTGAAGCTTGTCTCATCTACCTAGACGACGTCATCATTGGTGGCCGCACGTTTGAAGAACATCTAGAAAATATTCGAAAAGTGTTAACGAAGCTAAGAGCGGCGAATTTAAAGCTGAACCCTTTGAAATGCAAGTTCTTCCAACGGGAAGTAAATTATCTAGGACACATCATTTCAGCTGAAGGTGTTCGAACAGATCCTGAAAAAGTGTCTACAGTAAAGAACTGGAAGCGTCCGGAAAACGTCCATCAGTTGCGAAGCTTTCTGGGACTATGCACTTATTACAGAAAGTTTGTCCAGGGGTTCTCCAACATCGCAAGCTCACTGAAAGCAAGCAGAAGTTTCTATGGACACAAGAATGCGAGAATTCCTTCCAGCAGCTGAAAGAAGCTCTCACATCCTCTCCAGTCCTAACCTATCCACACCCCGACAAACAATTCATTGTGGACACGGATGCTAGTCATGAAAGTGTCGGTGCTGTACTTTCCCAAGAAATAGATGGCCAAGAACGAGTCGTAGCATACTGGAGCAAATGTTTGTCGAAACCAGAGCGGAATTATTGCGTCACTCGTAAGGAGTTATTAGCTATAGTAAAAGCCATAGAACACTTCCATCACTATCTCTATGGCAGGAAATTTCTCCTTCGTACTGATCACGCATCCCTAACATGGCTGATGAATTTTAAGAACCCAGAGGGCCAAGTAGCCAGATGGATACAACGACTCCAGGAATACGACTTTGACATCAGGCATCGTAAAGGCTCATCGCATGGAAATGCTGATGCCTTATCAAGAAGACCGTGTCCCGAAAGTTGTCGCTATTGTTCCAGAGCGGAGAACAAGTATAATCCCGGACATGTCATACGCCAGACGAAGACTTCACTATCAACGCCACCAGATCCCTGGAGTGATGAGAAGATTCGAGAAGATCAAATGGCTCTGAGATCAAAGTTTGACTCTGAGATCAAACCAATCTTGGAGTTATTAGAATCTTCTAGCACGAAGCCCAGTTGGAAAGACATCTCGACTTACAGTCCTACGACGAAGCAATATTGGGCTCTTTGGAACTCCCTCCACGTCAGAAATGGTGTCCTGTTCCGAAAATTCGAATCGGAAGATGGGAAGACATCTCGGTGGCAGTTGGTACTTCCTCGATCCCGAATCCCTGAGATCCTCAAGGAATTACATGACAGTCCCAATGGTGGCCATTTTGGAATCATGAAAACATTACACAGAGTCCGAGAGCGCTTCTTCTGATGAAAAGCGAGAGCTGACGTCGAACAATGGTGCAAATCTTGCGATGCATGTGCAGCTCGGAAAGGACCAAAGAAACGTAGCTGAGGAAGACTACATCTCTACAATGTAGGAGCACCTTTCGAACGCATCGCCCTAGACATCCTAGGTCCTCTGCCAAGAAGTGCTGATGGCAACAAATACCTCCTTGTTGTCATGGACTATTTTACGAAATGGCCTGAAGTTTATGCCATCCCTGATCAAGAAGCTTCTACGGTTGCGGATGCCTTGGTACACCAGTGGATATCAAGGTATGGAGTTCCCCTTCAAATGCATTCTGACCAAGGGAGAAATTTCATATCTGCTGTGATTGAGGGTCTTTGTCAACTTCTCGGAATTGACAAAACTAGGACGACGCCTTTACATCCACAGTCGGATGGTATGGTTGAGAGGTTTAATCGTACCATCCTCAACAACCTCTCACTGCTAGTTTCAAGAAACCAACAAGACTGGGACCAAAAACTTCCCTTGTTTCTCCTCGCCTATCGCAGCGCCGTCCATGAAACGACCGGCTATTCCCCGTCTCAGATGCTTTTCGGTCGTGATCTTCGTCTACCTTGTGATCTGATTTTTGGTCGCCCTCCAGATGCGCCTTCATCGCCAGAGGGATACGTGCAGAATCTCCAGGCACGATTTGAAGACGTCCACAACTTGGCTCGAGAGCGGATCAATATACAGACGGAGAAGATGAAGACCAGGTACGACACGAAAGCCACGGGACATCAATTCAAAGAAGGTGACAAGGTTTGGTTTTATAATCCGACTCGACGTAAATGAATTTCTCCCAAACTGCAATCGCACTGGGACGGTCCTTATACAGTCCTAAACAGACTGAACGATGTCGTAATTCGGATCCGAAAGTCACCAAGTTCGAAGCCTAGAGTCGTTCATTACGACAGGCTGGCTCCATACTATGGCCATAGTACTTAGTTCATTAATTGTAAATAGTGTAATGTAAATAATGTAAATTAGTATGACCATGGTCTTGTATATAAATTAATGTAATTATTTATTTTGCTTAGCATTATCATTATTATTGTTATTATTATTTAAATACTTGTATGTAATGGTGTCTATGCTTTATAATTCAGCATTATGAATGTGTTTAATTGTTATTTTCCATATTTGCTTTAAGTGCTTTGAATAGTATAGCATTTGTTGGTAACGGGTTTGCTTTCCGATCAAAGGTTGAACTGTCCGGGACGTGCAGTCCTTGAGAGGGGGGCAATGTTATGAATTTTGTAAATATTTCATTTTTTTTAATTTATTTTATTTTATTATTGTGAAAATTGCAGTATTATTAATGTATTTCCTATTGAGCATCATGTAACTCAATGCTAAAGGCCTCAGGTGCTTTGCAAGAAAAACAACCTTACAGCATCGGTTTTATAATGGAGTCTATTGAAATATCGCCAAGGAATGGGTTTATCGACTTTATGGTTTTGGCGACTTTTTTTTGTCGCCAAATTTGGCGATATATCGCCAAATGTCGCCAAGTTGGCGACGGATTTGGCGACTTTTTGTGCAACCACACCCCCTTATACCTATACATTGGGATCCTTTCTTGCTTGGGTTCTCTATCGAAAGTTAAAGCACTTTCTGGTAATTTCTAGCATCTGAAGGCTCTGGAATAATCTGGAAAGATCTCTGAAACCTATATAAGGACCTCCATCAGTTCAGTTAGTTAGTTGTCTGTCAACTGCGATTGAATTCATACGAGAGGCTTTGCATTGAGAACTGTGTTTCTCTGAGCGATTTTGTCGTTGATACGTCGTATTGAACGCATTGTTTCTGTGTGAAATTTTGCTGCGCTTTTATTGGATTTGAAGATTACTGAATATCTTGCAATTTTCGGAAGATATTTGTGATCGTATTGCACTGTTTATAGTGAATAAAGCCTTTTTATTGTTCTTATATATTGGCATCAGTCCTTTCGAACCCCGAGCTCACAACAATATATTACCTCGTATATCTGCATGAGCATCTTCCGATTTTAATGTTTGACATAGATTATTGCACTACGAAAAAAAATTACGTATTTTAATGAAGTGGATTGTGACATATTCTGTACTGAAATTAATACAATGAATACAACTCATCGGAGCTCTAAAAAGTATTTTCAATGCATGATTATATACAGGGTGTTTCAAAAAGAACTCCAAAATTTTAAAATTCATATATTTATTAATTATAAGAATTACAAAGATGAAATAAGTGAAATATTTATCAGGAAACTCACACGTATACAATAAAAAAAATCATTTTTAATTTTTGTCAATAGATGGCCTTGGTATGTGTTAAACAGTAAGAATTCTCAATTTAACGTGTACAGCTGCATTAAAGTTGTATCAGTGTTTACTTTATATCCTATTTACCTGTTGAAATGCAAATAAAAATTGAAAATTGTAATTTAGAGATTAAAGTGAGTGATTTTAAATTTGAGCCATCGATTGGCAAAAATGTATACTATTTTTAAACTACTCTGCACAAAACTGATAATCAGCTACTTGATAATCTTGTTCCTCATTTCATACCTATATATTATATTTAATGAATATTTGAAAGTTAAAGAGTCACTTAAGAAAAACTCTGTATGTTATGTTATAACTTATTTATTTTAATAAAAGATTGTTGTAGAATTATATAATTAAAATCTCCTATTATCATTAAAATAAAATATATTTGCTAAAAGCGATTGCAGTAAACACAATGGATTAAAAACCGCTTTAGTAAACAAACCTAGTAGTTTCGTACACAGAAACGGTGAGATTCTCAAGTTCAGCAACTGCCAGTATTTTTTTATCTTCAGAATGTCACCAGTTGTGTGTAAGAAACTAGTAGATCTGTTTGTTAAAATGTTTTTAAGTTTTACTTACCCATCATACGTAGTATAGGGTAAGTCTTGTAATCGTTTTGAAAATCAGAAAAAAAAAATTGACGGATTTTCACGTTTCAGACACTGGAGATTCCGAAAAACATATTTTTAGAAAAAAAAAATTGCCGTCCGTCTGTCTGTGTGTCTGTCAAACGCTCTATCTCCCGAAAAAATTGAGATAGAGACTTGCAATTTGGTATGTACTTAGTATGTAGTAATGGGAAGAAGCCTATTTCATTTCAATAACCTCGATTAAACGGAACTATTTTTTCGGACTCTCGAAATATTCGTTCTGATAAAAGGTAATATAAAAATTTTCGAAATTGTTTATTTTAAGGAGTAAATATAAAAGACAATAACAAAACATAAATTTTGCATAAAGCATGAAGTCGATCGGATAGCTAGTTGCCGAGTATTTGGAATCCTATTTTCCACACTCTTCGATTTTTCATGATCCTGTATTTCATCCAAATTTCACTTTAAAGATATATTTTAATTGGAAATTTGACGCTTAATCAGATGCAATAAACCGCTAGTTAATAGAATTATTATTTTTGGAGTTATAAGGAAAAACCTCTTTCAAGCAATTCAGTAATCGAGCCTTTAAAGTTTATGACGTCATCAAGCCACGATTTTATTTGAATTGCAATGCATTTTATAAGTAGTTTACACATTTTTATTTTAATATTTTACATTATGCATATCCATGATGGGTAAGTATTACGGTGGCCTCCAACGACTAGTTTATGTTTATTATAATCACTTTTATAATATGTATTTTTATTTTTATAACATTTTGTTGTTTTAATCAAAGAAAAAACAAAAACAAAAAAAAGACATTACATATACAAGTGTATAATGAAACACAGTAATTTTAATGCTGAAAGGGTTTCGTGTCACGCAATATAAAAGTTTATTTTTCTGTATTTCGTGCATTAAGGCTATAACCTATTAATATTTCTCGCTTTACAATCCCTTAGTTTATGACATTGACGTTCATATTTTCCTTTTTGCATATTTCTCGTTCGTAACCATTTTTATTTTTTTCGTGCAGATTTTGTATGATATAACATCGAATACTCAGTAAAGACTGGTCAAAGTTATGAAAAGAAATTTTAAATTATAGCTGTATTTTGGAAATACTTTTAAAAAGTTCAAAATGTTTATTATAACAATCATAATGTAACTATTAGTATAGATTGATAAAAAGTCAAAAATTATACGGGTGTATTTTGGAGGTTACTGCATGTGGTGGTTAATTCTTGTAAAAAGGATTTAGTAATATTCTTGAATAATATTAAACAGATTCATTGATTTAAGAAAAGATTCAACTTATTTGTGTGAAAATTTTCGATTTTTTATTTTATGCATATTTTGCATCTCTCAAGTGTGTACATTGTTGACCTAAAACGTTTTCGCGATATTACAATTCCTTACAATCCGTTTTGCTTTTTGTAATATTATTGTAAAACTTTTTGCTTGTTTTTCTTGAAACCGTGCTCTTCAAAGTGGGCGATCAATTTTCTCGAGAACTATTCGACTGATTTCTTCTTCTTCTTCTTTTTTTTTTTTTTTAGAAAAAGGTAATCATTTTTGAGAGAGCTTATACCACCGAATAATATAATTTTCACTGATATATTTTTTTTCTAGCTCGTAAATGATACAAAAAAGGAAAGTATACGAAAACGGAAAACAAATAATTAAACTTCTATCTCGAAGTATTTTGTTAATTAAATTATTCATTATCTGTGAATATATCGAATAAAAACATTCTCAAACTCTATATGAAGACAAAGATTATTTTGAAATAGTTTATTTTCAATATAAAATTAATCCATAATATTGTTTTTTTTTTTTTTTTTACAATTTTTGTCTCATTTGTATTACTTTATGTTTACGATTCTTATTATTGAAGTTCTTAATTCAACAAAATCAGCTATTAGATTGAGCTATTAAGCATATCCAAATGTTTCAGTCAGAGACATCTTTAAAAAAGAACACACACCTGTGTATCAACTAACAAGACCGTGTTATATAAATTAACATTAGTATAAAATTGACACTTCTGTCTGATGTGTAAATTTTGTGTTTATGATATTTTGTTATATATTCATATAAATCATATTATCATGTATAGAATGTTCTTGTTATGGGATTTAAAAAAAAATCGCCACATGATAAAAGATCTCCGAAAATGAAAAATTTACATATTTATGCAAATTCCATATTTAATCTTTATTTAAAATAAAATAATAATAATAAAACAAACTACTGTTTTTCTTTTCCTCTGAAAATATTTATCTGCTTTCACCTCGATCAAATTTATACAGCAAATTCCTTATTATGGCACAATTTCCTAAACGAAAGACATTTTTTCTCGCACTTTATTTAGAAATGCATTATTTGGATTAATTTGGAATTCCGTATTAATAAAAAAAAATACATATTAATTCGTTCTACATATTACAAATAAGTACATGGCAAAAAAACGCACTTAATTTGCGAATCTGGAAAAAAAATGAACAAGAATATGACATCATACAATTACAAGCAAAAAAAAAATAATTATATGCAATAGTTGGATAATGCAATTATTTAAAAAAAAATGGAAACTAACAAATGTAATATAAATAGAATCACTGAAAAGGAGATAACAGGTAAATAGGTACTCTAAAAAACGAACAAGGCAAAAAATTACTGTCCACAAATTACAGGCTTAATGACAACGATCTTAATTTCCTGCCCGAACAAAAGAAATGGAGAAGTGAATATGATCAAGAGAAGGAACGGAAATAGTTTCATTTAATTGGATCCATTCTACGGAATTCATTTAATCTAGGAAAGCCTATGCTTAGATTCTAATCTAAATTCCACTACTTCAATTTGCAATTAACTGAAAAAAAATATTTGATGTGACATAAAAAAAAAAGATATAATATGTGAAAACATTGTAACATGGAAATGTCTTCTAAATAATTTTTGGTAAATATTGATACTGTTTTTAGATTCAAGACTTAAATTTTTAACGTATTTAAATCATAGAATTGAAAGACATTTGTAAAGAGTTTTTTGGAGAGAGTTTAAATGTTAAATTGAGATAGTCCATTAAAATATCTGATGTGTCATAAAAAAAAGATATAATATGTGAAAACATTGTAACATGGAAATGTCTCCTAAATAATTGTTGTTAAATATTGATACTGTTTTTAGATTCAATACTTAAATTTTTAACATATTTAAGTGATAGAATTGAAAGGCATTTGTAGAGAGTTATTGGAGACAGTGTAAATGTTAAATTGAAAGAATTAAATTGAAATAGTTCATTAAAATATCTTATGTGACATAAAAAAAATATATAATATATGAAAACATTGTAACTTGGAAATGTCTTCTAAATAATTTTTGGTAAATATTGATACGGTTTTTAGATTCAAGACTTAAATTTGTAACATATTTAAGTGATAGAATTGAAAGGCATTTGTAGAGAGTTATTAAAGACAGTTCAAATGTTAAATTAAAAGACTGAAATTGAAATGGTTCATTAAAATATCTGATGTGACATAAAAAAGAGATATAATATGTGAAAACATTGTAACATGGAAATGTCTTCTAAATAATTTTTGGTAAGTATTGATACTGTTTTTAGATTCAAGACATAAATTTTTAACTTGCATTTTTTAACGTATTTAAGTGATAGAATTGAAAGGCATTTATTTGTAGAAAGTTATTGGAGAGAGTTTAAATGTTAAATTGAAAGACTTAAATTGAAATAGTTCATTAAAATATCTGATGTGACACAAAAAAAGATATAATATATAAAAACATTGTAACATGCAAATGTCTTCTAAATAATTTTTGGTAAATATTGATACAGTTTTTTAGAGTCAAGACATAAATTTTTAACGTATTTAAGTGATAGTATTGAAAGGCATTTGTAGAGAGTTATTGGAGAGAGTTTAAATGTTCAATTGGAAGACTTAATTGAAATAATTCGTTAAAATATCTGATGTGACATAAAAAAAAAGATTTAATATATGAAAACATTGTAACATGGAAATGTATTCTAAATAATTTTTGGTAATTATGGATACGGTTTTTAAATTCAAGTCTTAAATTTTTAACTTAAATTTTTAACATATTTAAGTGATAGTATTGAAAGGCATTTGTAGAGAGTTATTGGAGAGAGTTTAAATGTTAAATTGAAAGACTTAAAATGAAATAGTTCATTTCTTTGTATCCTAAATTATTTATTTCCCATAGAATAACATTAATATAAATCACACAGTGCATAATATTTCAGCGTTTTACTTTTGAGCAATAAAAAATTATAGATATTTTTACGTATTTTTTATAAATATTTATATAAAGAACTGAAATGTCTGGAATTACCTTCTATAAAGATTAAGTTATTATTTACCTGAGTTTATATTAACAATAAAATGAAAAATAATAAAATACGTATCATCATTCGACTTTTTCTGTTTTTTAAGTTGTTTATGCAGAAAATACTCATAATAAACGAATTAAAAATCTACAGCAAAAAAAAAAAAAAAAGAAAAAAAACGGTGACAGATCAAAAATTTAAAAAAATGACAGCAAAAAGTTCGTTTATTTTATTTAAGCCGATGTCTAGACACCTTTAATAAAAATTGAATTACACAATATTATCCCCCTGAGATATTTTTTTCGATTTTTTGTCCAGACATAACTCAAATATTTTCCCTTCATTATATTCTAAATTAAGAAATACTATAGAATTCTAAAAATCAGATCCTGTTTAGTCTATTTATAAATTATGATTTAAAATGCGCTTTGCTTGCACAATTCAAATAAAATGGTAGGGGAATTGTGACTTGACATATAATATTAAAACTTCCAAATAGAATTTAATTTTTTAGGAATTTCATGAATATGTAGCCTAATTAAATAAACATTTCTGTTGTAGTGATGTCATGTTGAAGTGCAATTTTGTAAGTTGTTTTGTTGTGATTTTCATAATAAATATTTTTAAATTTATCATTCATATCATTAATGCCAAAACTAATGTTTTATGTTCGAAACAAATTTTTACACTATTGCACAACTATAATCTATTAAAAAGAAAACTGCCCAGTTAAACTGAGGGCATTGAGCTCACAGGCTATTCACACTAATTACATATTATACTCTTATTTCAAAGAATTTGAAATAGGACCCTCGAAAAATAAGCAAATCGACAATATATTAATGGGGGCTCATCTGCCCCCCGTTCCCACCCTTATAATTTACGAATGAACTCCCATACCTAATCAGAGAAGTGCCTTATCACAATGAACTTATATACAAAATTTGAAGAAAATCGGATAATTCTGCGCGAAAAACCCATTTATCTAAATTAAGGGGGTATTAGCCCCCCTTTCCCCCTTTACACTTAACCAATGAACCTATGTACAAAATTTGAAGAAATTCGGATATTTCTGCATGAAAAACCCATTTATCTAAATTAAGGGGGTGTTAGACCCCTCCCCCTTTATGCTTAACCAATGAACCCCCAAAACGAATCAGGGAAGCGCCTTATCACTATAAACCTATATACAAAATTTGAAGAAAATCGGATAATGCTGCATGAAAAACCGATTTACCGAAGTTAACGGGGATTAGCCCCCCGTTTTCCCCTTTATACTTAAGCAATAAATCCCCAAAACTAATCAGGAAAGCGCCTTATTACAATGAACGTATAAACAAAATTTGAAGCAAAAGGGTTATTTCTGTCAAGAGTTATCGCGTTACGTACATACGTACATACTGAACAGGCGGGCACACTAGCTCTCAGGCTTTGATAGCCGCCCAGCACATTAGGTGTCAGGCTTTGATAGCCGGCAGTAATACTTTCATTATATTATTAGAAGAAGTTAGCATTACAATGACATTTTGCTTCACAAAATTGCATGAAATTCCGATGAATCAGTGATCAGCAACGTTTGTAACACTTCCCAACATCGTTGAAAATTCTTTATTACTTCAGTTTGTCTGGCCTTGTTCTAACTCTCGTAAATATGATCGGATTGCTGCATAATTTTTATATGCTAGTGAAGTTTACTCTAGCACGATCGCTATTGTAAATGAAGTGTGTAGCATTTATAGTTCGTTTACAGGGACTGTCAAAAGATATTCCATTACATTACGATCAATGGAAAATAATAGTTTTGAAGTGCATTTTGATGATGTTACACCAATACAAATATAATGTAACTGATATGCATTTATGAAGTGCACTAAAACATGCAATTTTTAGAATATGGAGTGCAAAGCATTTACGAGTATTATTCACTTTCAGGGCCACACAGAAGAATTTTTTTTTACATTATGGTCTACAGGCAAAAACTATTTGCAGCGCATTTGAATTATGTAACACAATTTGAAATATAATGGAATTTATATACCTTACGGCGGTTTACTGCAAGATACTTGCTATAGAATATGATGTGCGTAGAATTTATCGTTCATTTACAATGACACGCGAAGGATTTCGGATACAGTATTGTATCCGAAGTACTGTCTATTAGAGATAATTGCTGGAAGTGCGTTTTCGGTTACGGTTTGCGTTTTTAAGTATAACCATATTTTTGCATAATGCGTGGTGTGTATAAATGCTGTAGTTCTTATAAAAGAATGCATTCCTAAACATTACTGAGTATGAGTTTGGCTTGCTTAAAGGTGGTTTTAATTGAGTTATGCATTTTAAGCTGAACTATATTTAGTACACTAAGATATGTTTGTAGATAACAAATCATATACAAGGTTACGCAAAGAACTGGATACATAACCGCCTATGGATGATAATTTCTGTAAATGTGTTTTATGTAGCTATAAACGTGTTTTAGCCCGAATTAAATTTTATCTTGATATGTGGCGTGTATAAAAATCTGTAGGCAATATATGGATCTGTGCAAAAGAATTCAAGTATGTTTTCGTCTATTGGTAGAAAATGATGAAGTTGATTTTTCAACCTATTATGCGTTTTCTTGTAGAATATATACAAACCTTTAGATCAAATACAAGACTGTACAAACGAGTACTTTTCCGACTACGGACGGCAATTGTTGAAATCTAGTTTTCAAATATACGTGTTTAAAACGTTTAATTAAGTATCTGATTTACCTAATTAAACAGCGAAGTTTTATTAAAGTTTTCTGGAACTGTTGGAAAGTGTGCTTGACGCATGTTTTTCTTTCTTTTTTAACATAAGGACTGAACACTGAGTTGATGACGGACCACATCTATCGATAAAGATAATAAATAAAGTTAATAATAACAATAAAAATACATCGAAGCATTTTATTTGTATTACTTATTTATTAATTACAGAAAATAAACAACCTGACAATATTATGATTAGTGTGATGATATGTCGTTTGGTATATCAGGCAACAGGCCGCAAGTAAACAGACGCAATTGGACATCTGAATGATTATCATTTAGTCAATTTCTTAGCTTACACTTACCGCGTTCTGTGTTTCATTTTCTTTTCTTTTTAAATGACATACGTAAGTATAGCCAAATATTATGATCTCAATGATTTCCCGGGATTTATCAGGCTGGAATAAATACCAGTTGCAACAGAATTTTCTTGTAGATTTCTAATTGAAGTAAATCTATTTTATTTATTTTTAATATCTTGTTAGATCACTGCGTACATTACATTACGCTCCATTATAACATTTCTTGGTGCGGCGGTGGTTACGAAATGTATATGTATATATATACAAGGTGATTCACGAAGGACCACTAACTTTGAAAATAAATAACTCGGAAACAGTGACACATAGAAGCATAAAACCAGTGGTATGTTTATTAAAAAAAAACTTGAGAATCTGATACAGAAACTTCAAAATTTTAGTTAAAAATAGCCCCGATAGATGGCGCTGCAGGCAACATTGCAGATCCCTATAAAGAGAGCTCAGACGTCAAGAACGTTCAATCGTCGAAGATACCGCCGTTGAAACGTGATCGCTGTTAGCGCACAGTCAAAGAAATTCCGGAAGTGACACTGAAGGACATTGTTTACCCTAACAATCTTTTAACACTCGACGAGCTGGAGGAGGCTATTTGTCATGCTTGTATGTTGACTTACGGTGGCATAATACAGAGAATCACTGACAATTTCATTTTTCGTTTTCGACATGTGTGTTGCGTGAAATGTGCACATTTTGAATCGCTTTTGATATGATACAACTTACTTATGTTTATGCCACCTGCAGCGCCAGCTGTGAACTGAATTGTTACTAAAATTTGGAGTTTCTGTATCAGATTTTTATGGGTTTTTTAATCAAAATACTACAGGTTTCATGTTTCTATCTATTACCATTTCCGAGTTATTTATTTTCAAATTTAGGGGTCCTTCGTGAAACACCCTGTATGTGTCTGCATATCAGATTTTATCAGATGCATGTCTGTTATTATTTCTGTAAGTGAGCGTGGGTCTGATAGATTCTAGTCCCGATCCGCATCCAACCGCGGTCCGAAGGTATTATGTATATGATTTTTCTAATAATGTGTTCGCACATTTTAAGATGAATAACGTATTTTTACAAATTTTCGTCTGTAGACGTTCAGTAAATCGAATTAATTTTAGCAGCCCAGTATATGACTTATATAATGTACACGCATCATAGAATATACTAAATTTTAGTTAAGCTTAAATTGCATACCTCAAATGAAAAATCACATTCATTTAAGTATGTTAGTTCAAATAGCATAATAAATGCGCACTTTAAACAATTACAGTAATGGAATATATATTTTTGTGCGGCTCTGTAAATGAACAATATATGCTAGGCACACCAATTTCTATAGGGAACATGCTGTAATGCATACTGCAGTGTATATAAATTTGGGAATTTCTTGAAGAAGTGTAATATAATTCAAATATGCTTTAAACAGTTACCGACAATACAGCATTATGTATTTGAATTCTATTGAGTATCCCTGTAAATAAATGCTAAACTCGTCATTTTGAATAGAGAACATGCTGTATTGAGTCTCGATACCATGTATCAATGTCTTGACAATAAAAGCACAGAAAAGTTACAGCACGAGTAGACCTACAAACCAAGTCTTAAACCATTTTTATATACGTTAGATATTATTCTTTAAAAACAGCTAAATAGTATAAGACCTCTTAATTAAAGCGGATTTTGAACATTTACAAACACTCTAGTGAGAACCCTAATTATAATTTTAAACCACTGTTCTTTATTCTAACAACGCCGAAAGTGACTGACAAAAAAGTAGACTGCCTTAAAAATAATTTATAATATTTCATTAATAAATATTGAAAAAATACATATTACATATAATGAATATATAATGTGTACATTATATATAAGTAAATTACATTATTAGATACAGAAAATCTTTGGACAAAAATGTACGTTTGCAAAGGAATTACTTATAAATACTTCATAAATGCGTCATGAAATGTTTGTTTTCAATAACTGTAAATATTATACAGTTTCAGAATAATACATAATGTTAATTATACAGAAGTTCTTCTAGATTATATTTTAAACAGAAGAATGTATTTGGGACATATTCAATTTTGGTAATGTTCTGTTCTGTAATAAATTTTTGTAATTATGCAAATGCTCACATATGATTTATTTTATTTAACTTATCTGTAATTAGTTGTACATGGTACTGAAGAAAGTCTAAGAGAAATAATTAATAATTAGAAAAATGATTTTAAATAATTAACTTATAAAAAATTGCATTAAATTTTGGCGCACACAATAAATATGTTATTACTCTGAATTTTAGAAAAAAAATTCATAATTATAATTTTTTTATTAATACTCTTTAATCGGAAATTTAAAAATAAGATGAATGAGCAAATAAAGGATTTTTTTGTATATTCAAAACTTTTTAATTAAAAAAATACTTAAAGAGAAATTAAATTGAAACTTACAGTTAAAATTTAAAAAAAAAACAATGTTAACATTCATGGTAAAAATGAAATGATAAGATGTTGAAATTTTCTATTTAGAATTTTTCAGATTTTTCGGTCAAAAAATGCAGAGAATGCAAAATGTTTTATAAAAATGTATCAATTACAAAACTACTTTAATGTCTATAATTATGAATATTTTGGGTATTATCATTCATAAGTGTCAAAATATTGAACTATTTTCCAAACTTTCTGCAAATGTAATATATAGTTAATTTAGCCGCTTACTTCCCTATGATCATTTATTTGTTACTATCATGTCTACAAAATCATCTTAGAGAAGTGATGAATATTTTCTCCGAACGAATCATGGAATCCCATATTAACGTACAGTGAAATTTAAACACATGAGTACGCCGTTTCTAAAAATTTTATTAAAATTTGTTTTTACAATCTGTACCTATACTTTTATTTAAGGTTAATTAATTATAGAAAGTACATAATTCTAATACGTAGCTTAAGTAAGGCATATTAACATACAAGTTTAATTCAATAGACTATTAAGTCTGTTCTATTAAGTCAATGTCGTAGAAACATACTTATTAAATTTTGGTGCTACCATCTACGGACTTTTAACTGAAATACAAACACTACAGTACCTATAAAGTGTTAAATTTCTAGTAGAAGAAACCAAATTTTGATAACGGTATGATGAATTGGGTAATAAATAATACCGTGTTGAAATTTCCAAAAATTGTATGTTCGTGAAACAACTTCGTAAATTTGTAATAGGCAAAGAAAATACTATTAAAATACGATTTTATCAGTGTTTCTTGAAAGACGTTTTAATTATATACAAATTGAAAAACACTTTACCCTTATATGATCTAGTATCATATGAAACATTCATGCATAAATGAATGACAGATTTTTTTTCTTGTGTCGAAAAATAGTGAGTTTGGATTTTGCAGCACCCAAAATTGAGCAAACTTTTTTTCAGTTCCAAAAGTAGACGTACCTACCACTACAATGTAAAAAAAGACAAATGTTTCTTAAATATAATGTTGTCACTGACGAAAATATGCAGTAACCTCTTCCGAGTTACCCATGATTCTAAAAAGCGTTATTTATCAATAGAAACCTCAGACACCAATATATTTTCAAGATTTGAAGAAACACTTATTAACCGATTATATCCTGAATTAATTAGCCCCACCAGTGGCTGAGAGGTTGTGCTCTCGAAGCTGGTAGACGGGAGGTGCTGGGTTCGATCCCAATCGCGCCCGTCGGCCTAATCGTTCGTGGTTTTCTTCGAGCCGTGGATTTATCCATGCGTAAATACGGGTTAGGTTCCCTTAGAAAGACCCCCACGAAGGGCACTCCCACCGGGCCTATATCCCAAGTGCAGATAATTGGTGGTCAATACTCAACCCAACCCTGAATTAATTTTCCAGCTACTTTTTAATTGTATTTTTGCATCATTGGATAAGTTTTGGTGCAGAATAAACATAGGAAAGAGGAAAATAATTTTTATAGTGTTTTAGTGGTTAATTATGCAATTGTAACCACCATAAATTTTTTACCCTATGATATAAAATAAAATAGTAAATTTCAAATAGTAAACTTCAAATAAAATATAGGAAATGTTCACCTGTAGAGTACAGAAAACAATAGAAAATAATAGTACTAAATAACCGGTAATAAACCACTAAAATTACTCAAATGAAGAACAACATTAATGTCAATTCTATTGCAAAATGGATTTCGAATGTAGCGTGGCAAATGTAAAATCCCTACAATGCAAAGAAAGAGGATATGTGCTTGAATTTGCCATCTCCTGCCTGCTGTCAGAAATACACTCTTTGTGCCATTGTGAATACCGTTAGGAAAAACTGTCATATTACGAATATATAACTGTTTTATTAAAGTGGTACTTATAAGTACCGTCAAGATAAAAAGAGTTAAAAAAAGTTCTTTTGCTGCCATTGATTTTATAGTTTTTATAGTGTATTAATCAGTTTTCTCAACCCTGGATATACGTTTTTCGAATGCTATAAATTGTCAAGTAAACATTCCCATGTTCGCCAAACATGTTTTTTGGACAAATATTATAATTTAACAGAATTAGCATTAAAATTAATATTATTTTGTTACTATCGTATGTATAAATTCAATTACGTAGCTGAAACTGTTTAATTGAGATATGGTTGCACCCTAAAGACCGATATTCTGGTTTCAGAAAACTGATTAACACACTATAATAAATAAAAAGAAAAGTTCCCACTTAAACTGATAGTATTGAGCTCACAGGCTATTCATACTAATTGTATATTATACTCTTAATTCAAAGAATAATGCCCCTCGAAAAATAAAGAAATCGACAATAAATTAATGGAGGGGGGGGAGGTTTAGCCCTCAGTCCTCCCCGTTATACTTAACCAATGAATCCTCAAAACTAAACAGTTAAGCGCCTTATCATAGTGAACCTATAAGCATATTGGATATATTCTGCATGAAAAACCCATTTATCTAAATTAAAGGGGGGATTAGCCCCGTTCCCCCTTTATACATAACCAAGAAACTCCTACAACTAATCAGGGAAGCACCTTATCACAATGAAACCATATACGAAAATTGAAAGCAAATCGGATAATTCTGCATGAAAAACCCATTTATCTAAATTTAGAGGATTAGTCCCCATATCCCTTTTGTACTTAATCAATGAACCCCCAAAACTAGTTAGGAAAGCGCCTTATCACAATACACCTATATACAAAATTTGAAGCAAATCAAATAATTCTGCATGAAAAACATATTTATCTAAACTAAGGGGAGTGTTAGCCCCCATTGCCCTCCTTTATATTTAACCAATTAACCCCCTAAACTAATCAGGGAAGCACCTTATCACAATGAACCTATATACAAAATTTGAAGCAAATCAGAAATTTTTGCATGAGAAACCCATTTGTAAAATTTAGGGGGGATTAGCCCCCGTTTCCCCTTTATACTTAACCAATGAACCACCAAATCTAATCAGGGAAGCGCCTTATCAGAATGAACCTATATATAAAATTTGAAAGCAAATTGGATAATTCTGTATGAAAAACCCATTTTTTTATTTTGTAGATTAAGAAATATTGTCCCTTTTTTCCAGTGTAGTTCAACATTAGTTTTGGGTGCAATGCATTTAACATTCAAATTAGAATTACAAGAATTCATATTAATCTTGTTTACACTATTCGTATTTTTTAATTTAATTTCTTTAATTTCTTTTTTCTTTCTTCTTTTTTAATTTTGTTTCTTTATTGTAACTTTAATGAAATGTAATTTAAAATGTATCCAAAATGTAACAAAATATATTAAAAAAAGAACTCGTAGTTTTATTTTTATTTTTATTTCTATTTATAATATCAGTTTCGTTATGTTACAAATTAAGTTTTGCAGTGTCTTTAATTATTTCTGAGAAATATCTGCGCAGTTACAAAAAAATCGTTTAATGAATTTCATAAACATAACACCTTCACTTTAATTTTAAAAAAAATAGTAAATAATAATAATAAAATAAATAAAAAATAAAAACTTTCAAACTAATTTCAATTTTCTTAAGATATTCAATGACTAATAGAACTTTCCGTTAAATAAATAAATTTAATTAACTGATTGAGACGCTAATTATAAAAAAAATATTTCTCTCATTTATTAAAAAAAAGTAAGAATTAAATAACTTTTTTAAATATATTATTACGCTAATGATAATTTTTTTAATTTAATTAAGATTTTTGCCCTTAACTTATATATACGAGCAGGGAAGACCGAGCTATGCTCGGTCAAAATTAAATTTGAGTTCAAATATCATGACCCATGACCAAAATGACCCACTAATTGAATTTTCTCGAACATGTGACTTAGTCCAACAGTCTTCTCGTGCCCGAAAACCATAGGATGCAAAATTTAGTGTAAATAGTCTGAGCCGTTTTTAAGATAAAATAGCTTGACCCATAATGACCCATGACCAAAATGACCCACTAATCGAAATTTCTCGAACATGTGACTTAGCCTAATAGTCTTCTTGTTCCCTAAACCTGTAGGGTGCTAAATTTATTTCAAATCATCTGAACCGTTTTTAAGATAAAATAGCTTGGCCCATAATGACCCATGACCAAAATGACCCACTAATTGAATTTTCTCGAACATGTGACCTAGCCCAACAGTCTTCTCGTGCTCGAAAACCATTGGATGCAAAATTTAGTGTAAATTGAGTAGCTTTTTAGGTCTTGACCCACAATGATCCAGAAATGACCCATTAATCGAATTTTCTCAAACATGTGACCTAGCCCAAGGATTTTCGCGTGCCCGAAACTCGTAGGATACAAAATTTAATCAAAATCGTTAGAGCCGTTTTTTGATAAAATTAATTTGACCCGCTTTGACCCAAAAATGACCCACTAATCGAAAGTTCTCGAACATGTGACCCAGCCCAATAGTCTTCTCGTGCCCGAAAATAGTCGGATACAAAATTTCATCAAAATTGTTTGAACCGTTTTTTAGATACAATTAGCTTGACCATGACCCAAAATGACCCACTAATTGAATTTTCTCGAACATGTGACCTAGCCCAACAGTCTTCTCGTGCCCGAAAACCATTGGATGCAAAATTTAGTGTAAATTGAGCCACTTTTTAGATCTTGACCCACAATGACCCAGAAATGACCCACTAATCGAATTTTCTCGGACATGTGACATAGTCCAATGATTTTATCGTGCTCGAAACTCGTAGGACACAAAATTTAATCAAAATCGTTAGAGCCATTTTTTAGATAAAATTAATTTGACCGGCGTTGACCCAAAAATGACCCACTAATCGAAAGTTCTCGAACATGTGACCCAGCCCAATAATCTTCTCGTGCCCGAAAATGGTCGGATACAAAATTTCGCCAAGATCGTTTGAACCGTTTTTTAGATGCAATTAGCTAGACCATGACCCAAAATGACCCACTAATCGAATTTTCTCGAACACGTGACGTAGCCCAATGGTTTTCTGGTGTCCCAAAACGGTAGGATACAAAATTTCCTCAAAATCGTTAGAGCCGTTTTTAAGATAAAATTTGCATATATATATATATATATATAACCACACACAAGATTTGCTCGTATTAGAATATATGATATATATATATGGTGCAACCCCGATTTAAGGGTGTATTCAAATCCAAACTGCTTATTTTGAGACACATTTGTAAATTCATTTTTGCTCTAAAATGCATCCAATTGGCAGGTTCTCTTATTCAGAAACTTTATAATTTCCGCATTGTCTCGATTTTTTGATAAAGGCAGAATATATTTTTTAAAAAGGCTGTGAAAGTGGACATTTTGAACCGAATTTCCTGAAGCGACAGCGCTAGTCACAAAAAAAAATATCGTACTGTGAAAATAATTGTTTGTAAATCAATTTCTAATTAATTGAACGAAAAATAAAAACATGGGGCTCTTATAAATGTCTTCATAAATCACGGCGCCAAATTTCATGTTTTTATTTAAAAAAATGAGTCTGGGAATGTGTCTCAAAATTTTGAGTTGTTGAGCGTGGAAAAAAATTCTTTTGAATACCGCCTTAACGATACTTGGTTTAACTATAAATTTTAACGATCTGAATTCCCCTATATTTTTTTATGTTGAAGGCCATCGTTTTTACAATAGTTTTCGTCTTTTTAACAATAATTTAGATAAATTTTATTGACGCCTTCTTTAATTATAAGAATTGTCAACTTTTT
This sequence comes from Maratus michaelseni, assembly GCA_963931845.1. Classification (NCBI taxonomy): domain Eukaryota; kingdom Metazoa; phylum Arthropoda; class Arachnida; order Araneae; family Salticidae; genus Maratus; species Maratus michaelseni. The sequence goes on along the minus strand of OZ007594.1, from coordinate 280,767,783 downwards.
CTCTCTGCTGTTTATCTATTGACGATGTGTTGCTACGATGTGTTGGCTACATGTGGATAGAGTTTAATTTGGATAAATATGAAACATCAATTTGGTGTGACATTTCTAGCCAGAGTTTTTCATTTATAGATTATGTGAACTATATGGCTCAAGTTTCCGTTTGTATATTGAAGATTTCACAAGAATTTTATGTCGAAAACAAGAAAAATATCTTACATTTTGATTCTGGACCAGGACATGTTGATACCTCAAAAAATACTGCAATTGAAGCAAATAAGCTGAAAAATTCAGCGAAAAAAAATTACTTGGATGGATATTTATATAATGCTTTTGTAACAACTACAAAATGCATATCACTGGCTACATTTAAGAAAATACCAAAGCAGTTGTCAATAACTTTCCATTTTTAAAAAAGTATATTAATTTATAGATTATGTGAAATATATGGCTCAAGTTTCCGTTTGTATATTGGAGATTTCACAAGAATTTTATGTCGAAAACAAGAAAAATATGTTACATTTTGATTCTGGCCCAGGACATGTTGATACCCCAAAAAATACTGCAATGGAAGCATACATTTTTTCTGATTTGACAATGTTCAAAATCGGGCTTATTTTTGATATTAAAACAATTTTAATCAATTTAAATTTTGTTTTCAATCGTCAAATACAATCGTTAAATTTCATTATATATACATATAAATTACACACAATTAAAATTGTAGTTATAAAAATTTATCTATTATGTAAGTTAAACTTCCATAAACAAGTTCAGCATGAAAATGTTTTTCCTTAAAGAGTATTTGTCATAAAAGAGTATTTTTTGAAATTTTATTCAGTCGCCAAGCGGTGATAAATCGCCAAATAAACGAAATTTTCATATTTTTTTACGGACGTTATATCGAGTTTCCGCAGAAATTTTTTTTATAGACGTATATAATCCTCATGAGAAGAACCTTCTTTATTTTTTTCAAATTTTTCAGAGTATGCGCTTATGGAGACCTTCCTTGTGAGACATACTACATTTACGTCTTATGAAAATGCTTTTCACTATTAACATAGCAAGCTCATTTAATGTTTAAATGAATACACAAAATTGCCTGCGTCTTATATAGCCAATTCATCACGTCGGAACAGATAATTTAAACATTTCCTAACGATATTGTCTTTCTATTTTCTAGACATAATTCATGTGAAATGGTTTTGTGGAAGGATCAGATTACTTAAGAAAGGAATCTTAAGATATAACTAGACAAAAGTTTAAAATAATAATATAAAATCCACAGCCTTTATGCTCTTCTTCTTATCGATGAATCCATATCAATCGCTATCTATATCAAGTATTCTTTCCCTTTCATTCTCTCTATCTGTATAACAATTTTATCTAATGTGATCAGATATAGTGCCACCTGATCCTAAATTTAATTTTTTTTAAACTGGGTCAAATGATTTTAAATTGATCACTTCTCTTAGAAAAATAAACATCTGGTCAGCTTATTCTAATGGGTTTGAGTTTTCGTGTTATTATACATTTTACTTAAATTGTCATTCTGAAATCCACTTGAATAATAGTAGTTTTATTTATCAAGTAAACGAAATGCTGGAAGTAAAACTTGATTGGTCAAGAATACGCAGGATAAAAAGAGACTTGGTGAGGCTGTCATTAAAAATGTTTTACTCATCTAACTCATATAAGGAAACTCGTCCAAGCAAGGATCGTCATATTCTGAATTGTTTGTTACCATCGTTAGGACAAAAATTTCCAATCTGAGCAGGCGACATGTGCGTATATGGTTCTTCTAAAATATAAAAATACTGAAAGATGAAGAATGCACTTTAAGATGTAAGATGTAAGCAATGTGCTTTTAGACCTTATTACATGAAAATAACCGAAAACTAAACCAAATCAAACATACTCTCCATACACCCACATGTGAGCATGTGTGAATCAATATTATTTTATCTTCAATAATAAAGCCGATCTATTTTTTATATTTTACTTTATAAAGAAAAAAGGATATACGAGAATAAAATGTACTCACTTTTTTCATTCTTTCAAATTCTGACATAGTTGTTTCACTGAGACGTGTTTACTTGTTCCTCTTTTATTTGCGTATCCAATCAAATACATTTCGTGTTTTACCTTAAAGTAAGATACACTGTGAAAAATCTCATGCATTTTGCATGTAGTATAAAAAATTCCTTTGGATGCTTTTATTCCTACAGTGTGTATTTATGAGTATCCAAACAGCGCTGTAATGGTTCAGTAAACATTCCTTTTTGTTGTGGATATTTAACATCAGAAATAGCGAATATATCAGTAAATGTTTTTTAAGGAATTTTGTAGGCTGAATAGCAATTATGTTTTACGTTATTTTTGAACATTAAAAATACTTATATTCATCATGTAGTCTTCAATGTTATATCTGTATCCTGGTATATACGGTAATGAATTTTGATTATTTTGTTAACCCCCTGACCGCCGAGTAAAAGGGCAAATTTGTAATGTTGTTTTCTATGTAATTTTTTTAAAATGCTTAAAAAAATCTGAATTGTTTTTTTCACGTTCTCACTTTTGAAATACCATACGCATGCCTCACATGCCAAATTAATCTTATACACATTTCAATATGGAAGTTAACTCGATAAGAAATAAACTTTGCAGAAATGTGAGATTAGTATTCGACGAAATTTCGTACGGATAATTTTTAGTTAACACATTGTCGACCGTTGTCTTTGTGAAGTCTGGCTTTTAAAACAGTGGAAGCTCCTCCCTCTTCTGAAAATTCTTGAGTGATAGCCATGTTAGAGGTGAAAAAGTTGGATACAGTTGGAAATAAAGCGCTCATCCATCTCAATTTGTACAGTATGAAATAATATCTGGTGTTCATTTAATATCTGGAGCTCGTACAATATTTTGCAGCAATGGCTTGCTGCCAAAGAAATAATTAGCATTTGAATTAGTCATTTCTAACGTGTCGCGTGTACTTGAGCAATTGAATAATCAAGAATGGCTTGTGGTAACTCCGTTCTCAATTGCCATGAAATGATGTCCGATATATGTTCTATGAGAGCAAAGACTTAACATGCGGCCTCAGACCATCTGAAATTAGACGGCAAATAAAAACTCTTCTGCATATCTCAGCATTAATTATACATGCGTCATATTTCCCAACTTCATGTGGCTTGATTAGACCAAGGGTCAAATGGCGGTAAAAATGACAAAATTGATAAAATCCTATCGACCAATCAAATAATTTCAATTTTCCCAATCTCTCGTTGATGTTGTAACTTGAAACCGCTTACATGCGCCATATTGTCCTTAATTGTCTCAGCAATCGACAAGCCAAAGTAGGATCTGGAATTAATATAATCTATTCTGTATAATCCGTGCGGAACAGGGTCAAGTGTTCTATTTAAAAAAATTCCTGCAAGAACATGACCAGAAAACGGACTAGTCATTTCTATTACGGGATGGAAATTTGTAGAACAATCATATCTCTTAGTGTTGGGAATCAACATTAGAAGGATTCATCTAGCCTACAGAACATCACTCATCTTTTATAGGAAAAGAAACGGCGCGATGATCATTGTTAATACTTTATCGCATTTCCTTCATGCCATTGTTTGCATTGTCCATGGCATGACCTTTGATTCCCATTGCATTCCAAACAAGACTCATTACTTAACAGGATAGTCGTCTATTAAATTATCTACCAAACTTCTATACGAAAAAATATGTAGCCTTTGGGCCTAAAGATGATGGTTAATCAATATTGTTATTCAATATCGTACTCGTGCTTCCAAAAGTTTTTACTGGCAATGAACCTTATCAATTTTTGAGTTATTTTCAGTTTATTTTTCTGCACAATTGTCGCTATGTAATAAAATTTTATCTGTGCTATTTCATGTAACTTTTTCTCCAAATTAAAATGTTAACAGTGTTCTCTTCTTTCTTTTATCAGGAGTAAGAGAACAATTTGGCGGTTTTTCTGCAAAACATGAAATGTTGGATAATGCTGACGTTTCTTGAAAATGGCATTATGCCAGAATGATGAAGCAACATTTGTTTGATTTCCACATTTCGTTTGTCTCTCTTATCGTTTTGATAAGTGATGATATCTTGCACTTCTATGAAAAGAAAGAATAACAATATAAAATATATCGATTTATGTCTTTAGGTGAAAACAAAACTATTGCAGAATTCTTGTGTGACTAAACTAATTTATTTTCAATAAGCTTTGCTTTGCCATTTTAGCCAACCTAAAAGTTTAACTCTTTACATATCTGAACTAGAGCAACAACCCCCCCTAAACTGTTCATTTGCTTGTTGCTGAAATTTCAATGTTGAGTTGTTTCTGCCACAAAATATCTTTTGATGCATAAGATAAAAATCTTTATTTAAAACCGAGATTAAAAATATGTCTTTAAAATAGAGTTCGAAGAATTGTTTTTCTCAAATATTGATTTTCAAAATTTTATTCAATTCATGCTAAAATAATATCTAAATGTAAATTCTTTTGCATTACAAACAAAAACTTCATTAATGGATTTACAAAATATAGATTTTGAATATTTTATTCCTTTAAAAAAGTCAGTTGCATTAAAATTTCTTCTCACCGTATAAAAATTATTTATTAAAACTCATATCAGCAGAAATCAATCTTATTTGTTATGTGGAAAAAAGTAAAATAAACTTGGAAAAATATTTTTTTCTTATTTGAAAAGGTAACAAAAATCTATATCACTGAAATACGGAAAAAGTGATGAATTTTACATAAGAAATAAATCTTTACATTCTAAAATCATACAGTGACTGTCTCCTGGGAATTGTTTATTTACTTTTTTATTTTTACATGCATACTCAATCAAACACATTTCTATTTTTCCTTTGAAGCAACAGCGATGGTTGAAAAAGCTCATGAATTTTTCAAACTGTGGAAGATTTCATGCAATTTTTTTTATTTCTACACTGTTTAAATTTGTCTTCGCACTAAGAATGAGATTCGGCAAATCTTATATGTAAAGCATTTTCTGTGTGCAAGAAGATAAGCAAGAAACCTATTTTTATTAGTAAAAAGCATAAAGTAAAATTACGAAGAATACATTATTCATACCATGTAAAAATACATTTGAGTTACTGGAACTATTCTTGCTAATTTAATGAAATTCATTTTTAAACTTTTACATTTGGCAGAAATCAAAAATAACAATATATTAGTTTATGCAATTAATTTGCTTTCAGAAACATTTTCTGTAAAGAATTAAAATAGAAATTTCATGATTTTATTTTTAGTTTTTATCATTTTTTTTAAAGTATTGGAATAATAAGAATTGTTTTTCTTGCATCGCAGTATTCGGATAAATGTACTGTATTCTTTTTACATAATCAGTATTTTTCTGTTACGTGTCTTAAATGCAAAAAAGCATATACACGATGTTCACAAAGACTATATAAACTCTAGAGAGAAAAAAATTTCGCTCCAAAACATGGTCAAATATTTTTATGTCTACGAACCCTAATTTTTATGTAAAATGCGCAAGAAACTTTATTACGTCATATTCGTAATCTACAAAATAATCACTTTGTGCAAATAGCAGCACACCCACATGCATGTAACACTATGTTTATAACTTTACACTAAAAATAATGCGTGCATGTAAAAAAGCGTGCGTATGGCAGCTGTGAAATTACTGAAAATAAATATAAAGCAGACATATATCTACAGAATTCAAAGGAGCAGAAAGATTACCAACTGAATGTGTAGTACCTGAATTCGACACAGATAAAAATAAGAATTAACATTTTCTGCGTATACAGTAGTTAATCGATTAATGAACAGATCAGACTACGTTAAAATCGGATAATAAACACTTTCACAAATATTTTTCTGTTGGACAACGAATACTTGTTCAGATAACGAACACTCACAGAACTAGACAATCTTAATCTGTTCGCAACCAGCTCGCGAAAATAAAACGTTTCGCTGGGCCAAACATGCTGTATGCCGTGGAATATTCTAAGCCTAAGCATTTATAAATATTAATGTTAGTGAATGATAACAAATTATATAAAATCAGGTTGTCATTGAATTACTTTTTATAGAATATATATCTTTTTTCAGATGACAAGACTTTCAGGTCGTTGCAAAGAAGTATCGCTGAGTGCAGGAAAGAAATCTCAATCAGAGTGCACTGTACACATCCCGAAAAAGAAATCGATTAAAACAGCAAAACATGTTTTGTTGAGTACATTTTGGTTGTTTTAGCAAAATTTTTAGTTGAAGTATAAAAATTGGTTTTGTTGCTTGGACCAAAAAATATTGTTAACACTCTTACAAAATTTAACGAAATTTCATCAATTTTACTTGAATTAACAAATAAAAACGCTCTGTTTTTTTAATTTTACAATAATTTTGTAATTCCAGCAAAATTTTGTTGCTTTTGCAAAATTTAAATTGTTGTGTAGGAGCCATAACTCTCTCACGTAACTCGATTTATTTGACTTATATAGCTATATAATTAAAGGATTAACATAATTTTTGGATAATTATTATGTTTCTTTTCATTGGGACGGACCAAGGTAGCTTAAAAAATCCCCCTGTCGCATTTATTACTTTCTTCTATCTTTACAAGAAGAAAGTATTGTAATCATGAAAATTTTCGACTTCCGGTTTCCGACGGATTTTAGAAGGTCCTGAACACGATTTGACTGTTTTTAGAAAATGACTTTTTAATGACTCTGTCTGTCTGTATGTGACAAACATTTTGTGGGCGCTCTATCTCAAGAATTAATGCACGGAATTTACTAAAACTTCATATTCAGTTACTTCCTTATTTTGAATCCACTAATTGTTGCTGATTAATTTTTGATGTAAATCACGCAACAGGTGGCACTGCTATGTTGCATTTTTGCGATTTCTGCAATAGCTCTATCTCATTTTCAGCAGTGAATTACGCTGTAATCTTTGAATAATAACCAGTGAAATTTCATTCTGCTTTTTGCAGGCGTAATTCACTGCTGAAAATGAATTAAAAATTCACTATGTGTTGCCGTATGCTGGGCTTTGTATTGTCGTCTCATGTTTACCGCAGAAATTTGCGTGCTTCTGATGACATTTCCATCTTGTGCTGCGGTTGCAGCCGGTCCGACATGTACAAGAGTGAGAAATGCCGAGTTCGGATATTATTCCTTATAGCGCAGAGGTAGAGCCTCAGAGCGCTGTTTTGAGGACCCGGGATCGAGTCCGGCTTGGGGCATTTTTCACTCCCTCAGTAAAACTGAACCATTTTACTTGAATTAACAAAACATTTTTTTGCTGACGATACAATTTTTTTTTTTTTTTTTTTTTTTTTTTTTGGAATTGCAAAAAAAATTAACAATATTTTTTTTGTTGATTCAAACAAAATTTCCAGTGACCCATATTTAAAAGAAAAGTTTTGTTGGGTCAACCAAATGTTTGTTGATTCAACAAAACTTTTTTCTGGGTGCACTAATAGCGTATTTTAGTGAGTATGGTTTGGCGAAACAGAGAACTTTTAGGATGCTATTAGAAGATAACTGCATTCACTTTAACCCTTTTCTCTCTTATGGGTGATTTTTCACCCATTTAATATTAATTGAATTGTGATATTTCGGGAATTAAAATCAAATGGGAAAAAATTCCCCCGCCAGAATAAAAAGGGTTTTAAACAGCTTTTCATATCATAAAAATCAACAGTTGACCACATTTCTCCCTTCGTATACAATCTGATTAAAACTTATTAATTTTCTTGTAGACGCCGATCACTATCCGATTGCTTTATGTTTGCTCTTCTTTCTTGATTAATTTCAGGATTTTTCGTAAAATTTAAATTTCTCTTTCTAGCATTTCTAAAATATATTGATGATCCATTTCGAAATTTCATAGATTAAATTTTATTACAATGAACTTCGTAAAAATCAACACGTAGCAGTTTAGCTTACATTTGTTTACATTTTTTTTGTCAATATACATAAAAGCTGATTTTGGTACCACGCACGTTAGTGTAATATACAAATAGATAGATCATATATAGTACTGCACAAAATAATTTGATATTTAACCGTGTATGAGAGTTAAATGCTGAAATTTGGATTTTCAACTGCATTACACATTTTTTAATTGTTTATTTAAATATCGTTTTACACTGTATTAAAAATAATGTTTCGCTACAATACTATGAAAATGTTGGAAAATATTTCATAAACAATACTGATTTTTTAATACTGACTAATAATCCTGATTTTTTCAATACTGCATGATTATTTTTTTACTTATTTTCCACGAACATTAAAAGTGACTACCGGACAAAGAAATAAAAATAAATATTTTGATTAATCATGAATAAAATTGTGCAAAAAAAAAAAAAAAGAATCCATGAAATTAATTTTGAAATTAATTTTAGTGAAATTAATTTTGAAATTAATTTTAGTGAAATTAATTTAATGAAATTAATTTCGGTGAATCCATGAAATTACAGATGAAATTGTAAGAAGTGGTATAAATCTGAATTTGGAGATAAATGAATGTGACATTTAAAACCTTATAAAATAAATAAACTTGAAAATGGACCAAAGACTGGAACTCCAAGATCTCTTTGATGAACAACATCAGGGAACTTCAAGGGATATGTTCTTAACAAAAAAAAATTAAACAAAATAAACAAAAGAGGATTAATGCAGACGTCTGCAATTAAATATATTTTTAAAAAGCGGCATGATGTAGGACATGATCTTGGATTGGTTCCCAAGCCAGTCTGACAGCAAAAAGTTTGGGTAATTTTATTACAATACAAAGAAGAGAAAAAACAATTGAAATAATTAAAATTTAATTTAATTGTTAATATTAGATTAAAAGCCTTGCTAATATTTTCTATTTATGGTATTTATGTTTTTTCTTTACTTTCTTAGTTTTATTTCTTATTTGCCAGCATGTATATTTACAATGTATATCTAGATATATCTCCAATAAATTACATTTATAATATATTTGCATTAAATAATATTTCCCGTATAATCATAGTAGTTTCCATAACAGTAAAATAAAACTTTAACCCTTAATTGCATAGTGATGTAAATTTCCATCACTGTTTATTTAACTTTTAATAAATAAATCAACTTCTTCGCCACCACTATATTTATATAGAAATATTAATCCAGTAAATTTCCCGTGAACTATGTTGTTGAACAAAGTTAAAAATCTATCTTAAAATTTCTGGTGTCTAATATTTAATATATGTATAAAAAAGCACAATTGTAAAAGAAAAACTAATGCAACGAAGGGTTAAATCGCAGCATATCCAGTGTTCGTAATTTTCAAATAAAGACTAGTAAACTTTTTTCACTGTAAAAGTTTTAAAACTTGTGTAAAGTGTCGCATAATTCACTAAACATTCGCTACATCTTCTAATATATTCTCAAATAAGACATTGAAACCTGTTTTGTGATGTTAAATCTATTTATAAGCTAATACACATTATCGCTTTGTTTAAACTTGTAACCACTTTACACTATATTCATCTTAATTTCTTTGAAGACTGTCCAAACATTTTCTCCTTCACCCTGCCAAGTAGAAGATTGTGTCAGGTGCTCCTTCTTGATTGATGCTGATCGATGGGTCCTACGCAGCGTTGCTGAATTAGCATCAAGCCCAGTTTGTGAAATATTAATTAAATAATGATGCTCCATCCATTACATAGTAACGGAGTTTGTTTCTCAAGCAGCCAAAATTTCATTCCCCAATGAATACAGGCCAGCAACTTTAAACGGCTCTCAAAAATTACTCATCCATTACGAAATATTATGGAAAATGTAAAATGTTTCATAAAAAAAAAGGAATTTCTCGCTATTTGAAACTAATTACTGAAGAAATTTACAAGGACTTTGCTCTATAAAATAAAAGTTTCTTTCTTAATTACTGTTTGTAGTTATTAAAATTGTGAACAAATTTCAAGACCAAGCCCATTTAGTGAAAACTGCTGATGTATTAAAAATAAGAAATCCTGATTCTTTAAACTCTTTCGATTAATATTTACTAAAATAACTGTTTTATTTTCTAAAAATTCTCATTGCTAAAAGATATTTACGGAAGCGAAACAAGATAAATATCTTTGTGAAAATTATGTTTTACTTGATTAAATATAGCGTACGTACTCTTAAATGTCAAGAAAAAATTACTATTTTCCTTTTATTATGTATTTTTGTTTTTTGTTCCTTTGAATATTTATAAATTATAAGAACACAACGGTAGTAGATAATTGCCTTACAGTAAAATACTAAACAGGCCTCTTGGTATTTATTGCTTTGAAAAAAAAAATCGGCAGTTCCGTATTACTAATTCCGCAAAACCTAGTGTTTGAAACATTCGGAAGGATGGAGCGAATGCCATGGGAAAAAACGAATAATAAAAAGAGATAAAACAAAACATTTTAACGCTTCATACGTACGTATATTAAAATTATATTTTTATAGTGTCTTGTAAAATTTTTATAAAATTAGAATATGAAAATGTTTTAATGAATATTTGCTTGAGTTTTTTTTATTTTGTTTATCCACTTCTTTACAAGAGCAGTATTCTTCAAAGTACTTCTTTTTGTATACCTTGTAAAATAAACTTTATGAACAATCTTCTTGTTTAATAATTTTTTCTACCACTATTTTATTGTTTTAAATTTAAGAGCAAAAATGGTTTAAAAAAAACTGTGTGAATTACGACTAAGAATAATGTTACTCAATTTTTTGAAGTACGTACATTGGGAAACATTTAAATATAGAACTTAATTTCCGGTAACAGTATTTTAAAAATTTTCAACTTTTATCAGCGTTTTATGTAAGGCATTTTATTAGTATTTATTATGAATAATCATTTTCCATTACATTTTCCATTGCAAAATAATTTATATAAATGCTTTCTAATTTAAAAGAAATTCTTAAGAAAATTCAGTGTAAATGACCCAGTAGTGCAGCTAGGAGAGAGTTTTGATATAACACTATTTTCTAATTAATTTTCACCTCAATTAATCGTAGAAGTCTATGAGTAAATATGATGCTGTAGCGATTCAAAAATATTCCTATCTATAGCATCCTGACCTTTGAGTACCACTGCGTACTTAAAATTCTTTAAACCTTTCGCCTATTTTTAGCAGCTTTTAGGAAAAGAACGAACTATTAAAGTAAATTTCCAACAAGTTTTAAAAACTAATAAAAACATACGTTTAAAAATTGATGACCGCAAAGTCCTTCTATTTTAGAAACGGTTGAATAAATTTTAGAATTATATAGTTTCAGATCTTTCTCATTCATCCCTCTCCTAATGCTCTTCCAAGATAAAAGAATGTTTTCTGTAAACGTGGGTAACTATGAGGTTACATTGAATTTTCTTGAACAGCCTTACTAAATCAAAAAATGTATTTCATTTTTTTTAAATGTAAGATTAATTTTTGTTCATAGTAATTATAAATTCAATTTTTCAATAACAATCATATTTATAAAAAAAATACATCCACGCGCATAAAAAGAATATACATCTTTTACTCAAAATTGTGTGATAAATCCAAAAATTTTGATGTATAAATTTTCTTTACAACTGCTATATTCTAAACTTTTAAGGGAAAATTCTTGTAAGAAATGATATACCTTAAAAGTAACAAAGACTTTTGTATGCTTCATAATAAAATATTAAGCAACAAAGAAAATTACTTCTTTACAGAAATTTTAAACATTCTTTAAAAGTTCTCATAAATGTTACAGACAAACTAAATATACATATATTTTAATTTGCCTGACTGTTCTAAATATCAGACAGTTCTACTGTTTTCCACTAATCATCCTTTCGTTTTTAAGATGAATTGGTTCAGTCAAATTAAGTAGTCGTACAATTTGACTGATTATATTAGAGTTATAGAATAGTCAGACGCACATCTAAATTTCGATAAATCGCGAGGTAAAATGCTCCATTTATCATACAACTGTTTACTATACGTTGATAAATAGACGGCTGAAACGACGGCTATAAATTTCTGCTCATATGAGAAGAAAAATAGATTCAAATTGCCGAATCACAGATTTAATATTGAAATGGAACACTTGCAAAACAGTCTAAAATACTTTATATTTTGATTAATGTATTTATTTATATAAATTTTCCATCACTTCTAGTTTGGGAATTGTTTTATCAAACAATGTGAAGTAAATCAGAAAATGTTGATGCAATAAAATGTTTTTGGTATATCGTCAAAATTTAAAGGCAAACGTAGTTATATAGAATAAGATTATTTCATATAAATATATGTAAATTTCCGCTTGTTTCACATTTATTTTCGGCATATTTATTATTATTTATCAGACTCATATATAGGGCATAGTTCATATGATATTTCATCGTGTTCTAATTTCCGGTTTGTGAAAGAAATCACACATGCTTAATTTTCTGTTTAAAACTGATTAGGTAGGATTTCTTGTACTATTCATACAATGCTGAAATATGCGGATAAAATTCTATTTTTTATCCATGTTATTAAACAAATTAATCTTTCATAAAATATATTGTTGCATGAGAAAGATTTTTAACGAAACTATTTAAGCTAATTACAAATAGACAGTTTAATTATAAATCTGATAGGAATTATATACGAGGGTTGTTTTTTAAATAAGTTCCGTTTTCTAATAAGAAGAAAAATACTGTACATATCATTAAAACATAGTTATTCCCATATTCTACATACTTTCATCTACTTTTCTACGTAATTTCGATTTTTGTTCAAACATTTGTCATACCGTTCAACAAGTTTTTTAATTCCGACATATGACATGTTCATATCATTAAAATATAGTTATTCCCATATTCTACATACTTTCATCTACTTTTCTACGTAATTTCCAGTTTTGTTCAAACATTTGTCATACCGTTCAACAAGTTTTTTAATTCCGACGTAAAAGAAATCTGCCACCGAAACAATGGTTTCTCAATAAAAATGGTGTACAAAACTGACCTTGAAACCTGTGAGAAATCAATTGATGAGTGTAAAATCATGAATAGTCAGTCCTAGGGCTACTATAATCCAGGCTGAATCATCAAGCATTTTGATGCCCACATAGGTCAATCAGCGATAGTTGCCCACGCGGCGTGGCCAATCGTTCTTCTTCTACGGGCAATTAAATGGCGGCGTGTGTCAGCCCGGATTGTAGGAGCCTTAGTGGGTCCTCTCGAATTTTGTTGTCCACATCACGAATCAAATCTTCAGAAATCAGAGATGGTTGGACTGAGTGTGGCTCAGCATCAACATTAACCCACCAGTCCTTAAGCATTTTCATCCACTTTCGAACTTTACTATCACTTATAGCATTAGCAACGAAAACTTCACAAAATGGTGAATTTCCGCTGCTGTCCTTTTTTGCACCCAAGACTCGAATTACAGATCGTATCTCACAGTCGGAGGGCGAATCAATTTTCTTAAACATTATAAACTTCTACAGCTCATCACACAGACAAACGATACGGCTGCAAATGACGTCTAAACTCACAAAAAGCCTGCGCCTGCTAGGAGCAGTCGTTCGTCATTCTCACTTTCATTCACAAACGAACCTTACTTAAAAATAACCCTCGTGGATTTAGAGCGCTGACCAATAGCTAATGCCTAAACAGCTGGTTTTAGAGATATAGTTCAACTTGCAACATATGTTTCAAATGTTGATTACGATCATTTTAAAAGGCATTTACATTAAAACAGTTGTTTTAGTAACAGTTATAAAATTAAATTTTTATACAGTCCCTGTGTGATGAAATTTTTATTTAGACAAATTTCCTTTATGCTCTAATAGGTAGAACTGTAAATATTTCAATTTTACACGACCAAAACTTACTCCGTTATGATACTTTAAATTTTACGAAATTTTAGCGTTTTCTGGCAGTAACAACTTGTCTATCCGTTCTTGGTACCAGTTTTTAACAAAAAAAATCTTGTGTGGTTTTAAGCTTTGTTTAAAATAATTATCACTCTGTCAGCTTTAATTTATTATCTACCAGAAGTTCTAAGGGTCTATAAGGAGCTATAAGGATCTAAAGTCTATCTAAAGTTCTAAGGATTTAAGCATTTATATGTAACAGAATGGACAATTTGAAAAAAGTACATTCATCATTATTTACAAGTTAGCACCAAAACAAAACATTTATATAGACATGTTTACTATACATTGTTTCCAAGAGGAAAACTTTCGAGAACGTTAAAATTATCAATATAGACTCGTTCGTCGTTACAGACAGTATCAATGTATAGCCTCTAAACTGCTTCTAATTAGTATAAGCCTCTAAAACTAACTAAAATTCCGCGGTGCTATAACCCATGAAGGATCGTGGCCTGCAGTGTCCAACTCCGCATTCTTGACCACTGGCCCTGAGGTGCTACATAAAGAAAATGTTCCAATCACCTGGTCAGGCTGACTTGCTATTACCAGTATTTAGTTCCCAAGCACGTTTGGTACACTTTTTAGTGAACCTTACCCATGCCCGGAGGAGAATCTAGGACCTATAGTGTGGTATTGCAATGCTCGAGCAATTATTAATTGCCGGTGAGCTTTGCTGTATTTAACCCTCTAAGCGTGTAGAACGTAATATTCCGTTCACTAAGCTCCAGGTTTCACTGCAATGTATGCAATGTTTAAGATAATATAATTCTATAGATTTAATGAATTTTCAAAACATTGAAGAATGATTAATACTCTCAAAGGTTACATTCATATTTGTAATTAAGTTTTATTTATAATGCTGAAAGAATCATATTTTTTTAGCATTTAAAACAAAATACAGAGAAAACAACATTACAATTTTACCCTTTTTCAAAACGCTCAGAGGGTTAAATGTTTTCAGCATATTTATTAAAAGTTACTTTTGAATAGAGTAGCTATAAACTTCACTGTATTAAAAAATGCCTATGAAAACTTTGAAAAATACTGAATTCAAATACTTGGTTAAATATTTCTTGAAAAAAAAAATATTTTTTAAATATCAATAAAAACTTTAACTATATTTCATAAATTATACGTTCCAGCGATTGCAATGAATTAACATCGCAGGTGAGCTTCACTATATTTAAATGTTTTAGCATATTTATTAAAATTTACTTTTGAATACAGTAGCTAAACCTCACAGTATTTAAAAATGCAAAAGAAAATTTTCAAAAATACTAAATTGAAACACTTGGTTAAATATTTTTTGAAAACAAAATGTCAATAAAAATTTTAATTATATTTCATAAATTATACGTTTCAGTGATTTAAAGGATTAACGTGGGTAACAACCCAACTAATTAAAATATATATTTCGTTATAATCCATCATCTGTTTAATACAAAACAATCAAAACAAATTTTTAAGTATTAAAATAGCTTACCGCATTAAAGAATCGTTTGTGCGATAGTTAAGACATTTCATTACGCCAGGACGTCCTTAGTTTGTAAACATGAAATCAAAAACAGAAAATTAATTTCATGAAACGCTTAAAATGAAAAATTCTGAAGATTAATAGCAGCCAGAAAGTTTTAATGCCATCTTGTTTACCGAGTAACTGCTCCACTCTTCCCATTGGCTCGGGTTAATTAAATCTAATTAGACATTCGAATGTCTCATAATTAATCAAGAACTTCTTTTCTCGATTGGCGCAGGAGCTACATATCACTTAATAATAAAATTTACCAAGTTAGCTGTTAAACAAAGCATGAGAACAATTCGGGCGTGTTTGTAGGAGCTGTAGCGAGCGATTTAGTCAATTTATTTTGGATAAATATCTCTTGAAATGAAATATTACGTGGCACGTAAACACTGATTTCAATTTTAATTAAAAGATTATTTTAAAATTACTTGAGATACGTCAACAAGCGTTTTAGATTCAGAAAGTGAAAGGTTTTTTTTAAGAGGTAATGATTTTTTACTTTAGTAGCAAAACATTGTGTTATATTGTGATCCAATATTACATTCATCGAAATACTATCCAATTGAATATCAACATTTGTTAATATTGGCTTACAATGAAAATATTTTCAATGAAATTTCACTATTACAGAATTATGAGATTTATGTTGAAAAATATTTGCATTTAAACAAAACTAGCAATAAAAGTATAATTTCAAGACACAGTACTGGAAACATAATAACAAAATATTTCTTGCCGATATTGGTGCAATATTGGTAAAATGTAAACATTCAAAGTTTGGGTAATATTTCAAGCCAATATTCCCGAAGATATAATCAATACAAACAATATATGTACAATATTTTGCTGCTATTTCATCAATAAAAATTAAAAAAAACTTATATAATAAGATATATAAGTACATATTTTTTTCATTATTAAAATTCACTCGTCACTATCTTCTCTGCTTTAGCCTCTTTTCAACCGCCCATCTACATTTATTATGTATTTGATCTTGTGTTCCCTATGTCCTTCTTCTCACTTATCTTTCTCACTTTTTTTCATTGGAATATTCCTATTCCTTTCGAACTTGTGCGATTACATCTTGTTTATTTCACAATATGTGATTCCCTTCGCACCGCGTAAGGTTTGATCCCTGATGGAGGATAAGTATAATATGATATGAAACATCTCAGTTGTGTTGTTCTTATGCGAAATTCTTAAATCTCCATATATATTTTGTTATTTCTTCGTTAAAAAATCCTAACTATATTCTGTAAAGTCATTTAATTATTTTTGCGCAAACTATGATATTTTATTTTTTTTATGCCATCAATAGTCATTGATTCCGTGTCCGTGCGTTTATCAACGTTTTTCATTAAATATATAATTAATAAACTAAAAAAATGGCAATTACTAAAATTATTTAGAAATGCAGATAGATTAATTTTAATTGTTGTAATTACCTTAATTAATTTAAAATTCGTCTAATGTACTTCGTGTCAATTTTAAGAAAAAAAAATTTATAACACTAGAATTTGTTGTTTTTATTACTAATAATTCTGTTTGGTATACATTAGTTAATGCTTCATTTCAATATTTCCCCTGCAAAACTTATCAGAAATATCAGTTTCATTATTTACTAAGCTACGTTTAAGCTGCTTTCAATAATTTTTGAAAATTACGTTCATTATTTGCATTGTTATTTTTTGTATCATTCAAATTCATTTACTTTGTATCCTAAAATACAAGTTTACGAAAATCATTTAATATTTAATCTTATAATCCCTTTTACTGTACTAACAATTTTATTAATGTAATTCATACAATTAATAACTATCGGCATATTATCAGTTCCCTCGAGTGCATCAGAAAACTCATACATCACTGCTACAGAAAGTACTGCTTTTAAGTTGCATTTATGTTTTAGCTATGTTTTATTTATTTTCAGAGTCGCATTAATGGAGATATTTCTGCATTCCCGATAATAAATTACACTGCATTGTACTGAACTGATAGATTAACAGAAAATCCCTCATTAAAAGATCCTCCCCAAGGCACAACATAGATATTAAGTGTAATGGTAAAATAACCTTCTTAGCGAATGCATTAACAATAGTTTGTTTTAAAGAGGAGGGAAGCGCAATTTAAGGCTAAAGTGAAATTTCCCCTCGGTGATATGAAACGCTCATATGATTGAAATAGCAAAAGACAAAAATTATAATTTTGACAACACCCTGTTCTTAAGTTTATTGTATGAATGCATTTCATGCATTAGCGACATAGATAGCACATAATCTTTCTTACATATTAGAATTTAATAAATTGAAGTGCTTAAAATATTTTTAAAATTTATCTGAATGGAAAGCAAGTATATTTTCTATTAAATTGTATTCCTTATTCGAAGAAATATATATATTTCTATTGCTTATGAAAGATTAATGTTCACAAGAGATTTAAAAACCTCCTTAGTGAATACGTGAGAGACATATTTCGTTTTAAAGAGGAGGGGCGCAATATTTAAGACAAAATTGAAATTTCCCTTTGGTGATACTAAATGTTCGTATGATTGAAATAGCAAAAGGTGAAAATTGTAATTTCGGAAAGTCATACTTCTTCAAATTGTTGTATGAATGTATTTCTCGCATTAGCGAAATACATTGCACAATGTTGTGTTTTTTCTTATTTCTTAGAAATTAAAATTAAAGTTCTTAAGATAGTTTAAAAGATTTACTTTATTTGAATAGAAAACAAGTATTTTTTTTAATTTGTATTCCTTGTTCTACGAAATGTAAAACATTTGTAGGGAGTACATTAGTCATAGTTTGTTTGAAAACGGAGGGAAGCACACATTTATGGCTAAAACAATTCCCTTTGGTAATACGAAATGGTTCTATGAGTAAAATATACAAAGACAGGATTTATAATTTAAGTAAAACAGTGTTTTATATTTTAGTAATTATTGCATGAATGTATTTCCTGCGGTAGCGAAATAGATAACAAATAAATGGTTAGTTTTCCTATTTATCAGGTTTTAAAAGTTATGTTTATAGTTGCTATGTGTTAAAATGCAGAAATGGATCTCCTTTGCTACTTCAGATAAGTGCTAAATTCATTTGAAAAGAAAATTACTTTCTGTATTTACGTCGCAAAAGATTACTACTTCAATGTGCATTTATATTATCTGAATAATGAACTATATCTGTTATATAGTGGTATATATAATCTACAAAAATAACTTTTCAAAAGTAAAAAAAAAGCCAAGCGTAAAAAAAAAAAAAGTTGTGGCTAAAAAATGGTGTGATATCAAATTTCCAAGCTATTATATTACTTTTTTAACTTTTTTCCATTAAATAAGTTATCATATATATAAGTCGAGTGCCTACGTATATGTTAATAGAAATCGTTTTCTCCTGTACTAAATACATCCTAACGAGTTTCTGAAAATTCAATTTTTTTCAAATTATGCATGATGGGCTTGGCGGCCATCTTTGCATATTATTCGCAAAATTCTAAGCATCCAAATCCGTAGTTAAAATCCGAAGTTCAAAATTGTTATTTAAGCAAATATTTTAAGCGTTTCATTTATAGATTTGTATGATCTGAAAATTGTGTCTTAAGATAATGATGACTTATCTTAAAGATTCATCTTATGATTTATTTTTTACAGTAATTAATAATTTCAAACTAGTAAAAATCAATTTCTCAAAATATCAGTCTTATCTAATTTATCTGTCCGTAGTTAAAATCTGAAGTTCGAAATTGTTATAAACATATTACGCTTTTACTTTAGAAATTTGGGTGCTTAGAAATATGAAAAGATGGCCGCCAAGCCCATCAAGCATAATTTGAAAAAAATTGAATTTTCAGAAACTCGCTAGGATGTATTTAGTACAGGAGAAAACGATTTCTATTAACATATACGTAGGCACTCGACTTATATATATGATAACTTATTTAATGGAAAAAAGTTAAAAAAGTAATATAATAGCTTGGAAATTTGATATCACACCATTTTTTAGCCACAACTTTTTTTTTTTTACGCTTGGCTTTTTTTTTACTTTTGAAAAGTTATTTTTGTAGATATCATTTCTTTTTTTTAAAACAGAATAAACATAATTTAAATAATCTAAACATGAGAAATAATTTAAAATTACATTTTACTTTCAGTCATTGTTTAAAAGGTTAACTAGAAATACCAGTAGATTTTTAAATTAAACTAATAACAACATACTAAATGTGGCTTGTTATAATACTTGTTATCCCCCGTTAAAAAATATCACTGACTTATCGATGAAATGAATAAAAATGCAATACGTACATAGCGTGTCAGCGCTGCATTTGAAATCAAACGTGATATCACGCTCTTTTATTTTTAGCACTAGCTGGCTTCGCCCGCTAGCGGACCCCTAATTTATATCGGGGCCTCGAATCTTGTAAAACCGCGAATAAGATAAACCTCGAACCGAACGAACCTCCGACCTGGTTCTCCACTGCCTTCGGCACTGGATAATCCCTTAATTTGCACATCGAATAGTATAAACCTCTAACCAAACTAACTTCCGACACGGGTCCCCGCTGCCTTCGGCACCGTATAGCAGTCGTGCTGCGCACGCTCAAATTCCATCTTCCACCACCAGGTAGCGCAATCTGTTCTGTATGAACCTCGGGCACTGAAATCGTTAAGGCTAGAGATGTCGAGTCGAATGAGATATACCCCGTCGTGATCTAGCCCACAGAACCAGAGATAGAAAAGTGCCCCCTGGTGGTGAAAAAACGAACTAAAATCGGAAAGCTCTATTGATGTCGAGTCGAATGAGCCATACCCGGTCGTGATCCGACTCGTAGGAACAGATATAGGAAAGCGTCCCCTGGTGGTGAAAGCTAATCGCGCTTGGGGGGCAAAAGGGGGGATGAACACCGGAGATGCATAACAGGATTAAGCGGTCACAGACCTTTCCAACGATGTATCACATGAGGGGTATGTGGAAAATTTAGAAAATACCCCCCCCCCCCTGCATATTATGATTAAGCGTTCACAGACTTTTCCAACGATATATCACATGAGAGGTGTCGGCAAAATTTAGAAAAGTGCCCCCTTTGGGTGGCAGGGCTGAAAGTAGGAGGATGGACCCCGAAGATACATAATATGAATAGCGGAACAATTTTTAGAATTTCTGAAAGCTGATTTTTATTTATTTATTTATTTATTTATCTATTTTTTATTTTTTATTTATTATTATTTTATTTTTTTGCGTTGCCCTGTGCATGTTTGGAATTTCTTAGCAATTTCTTAGATTTACCTTATTTTATTCAATTAAACATTGTACTGTTACAATAAATTTAAATGGAAACTTCACTTCTAAAACAAAAATAATTTAACAACTGGATTTCATTAATTTATAGGAAAACTAGCAAGCTACGCCCGCTGCGCTGGTCGGTTTCTACAAATGAACCCTGAATCAAACGAAATATATCGTTTAATTTTACCTTGTATTTGAAAGAAATCTGTATATTTACGTGGAATATCCTTCCACGATACTGAAAAATGACGCGATTGCGCTATTATATTTTCTAATGTGCAGTCAAAATTTTAGCTGTTAAGGACCAACTCTTTTATTTGGTCATTTACAGTTACGGTTTGCTAAAGAATGATAAAACTATATGCAATATACTAAAACCATCACTAAAAAATATCGAAATAACAATGCAAACAAATTAACTAACAAAATCCATTCAGAAGAAGTTTTTATAAAGGCTAATCTTTGATAATCTGATTATTGAACTTTTCCACATAATTCTAAAACAACAAAACGATATAAAATATACTAAAACAATCCTTACAAATTATCTACTTAACAATGCAAGTCGCAAAAAATACGCCCAGTAAAAACTATCAAAAAGGCTAATATTTCGGAATCGGGTTCACTTGACTATATAACCTTCACACATAACTGTTGGACTAAGCAACGTAGGACAATATATAGTACCATTTATATAGTACCAATATATAGTACCAATATATAGTACCAATATATAAAACCATTTCTGAAATAGCATCTAACTAACAATACAATTTTTATCAAAATCCGTTCAGTAGAACTTTTTTAGAAGGCTAATCTTTCATAATCGGAATCAAATATTGAAAAGGCTAATATTTGATTAAAAAAAATGGTCACCCGATTTTCGAATTTCCCCCTATGATTCTAGAACTAAGCAACGTTATATAATAAAACGTTCCCTAGAAAATTATTTAACAGTATAGGTTCCATCGAAATACATTCGGCAAAATCTTTTAAAAAGGCTAATCTTTCATAATCGGATTGATCTGATTATAGAACTTCCCAGAATAATTATATAACTAAGCTACGTAGAACGATATGTTATACAATAAACCTTCCCTTAAAAATTATCTTAGTTTAAGTTCTACGAAAATGCATTCAGCAGAACTCGAGTTATAAGCAGCCGGAACGAAATTTCATATATGTAGAAGTAAATGGAAGTATATTGCCATTAATATAGTTTGCATTTGAATAAAAAAAGGTACTTTTCGGTTAGCCGGGCACCAGTGATATATGAACACACACACACACACATATATATATATATATATATATATATATATATTCATACATATAAGTGTATATATATATGTATGTATATACATGTATTTGTGTAGATATATGTGTATATATGTGTGTATGTATATACAGGTATATATATATATATCACTGGCGCCCGGCTAACCCAAAAGTACCAAAAAAAAAAATACTGCGAAAATGCAGTCGTACACTTGAAAAAAAAAACACCTTTTGGCCTAAAATCTCTCATGAAAACTGTTTTTCTTTTTTTTCTTTTCTTTCTTTTTAAAAAAAATAAAATTAGTAACAGTTTTTCTTTTATTTTTTCAGATGTATAGCCATTTCAATTCTTTCTGCAACAAAAAAAGACACTTTTTGGCTTAAAATCAAATTGTTTGGGGTCAAAAGTAAAATCAAAATCGCCAAAAACAAAAGATAAATCGCCAAATTTGTTTCAATAGAAATCTTGCCCCTTGAATAATTTTTTAAGCATTATGAACATTTCTAATCATGTTTAAATTAAATATTTTCGTTTTATAATATTCTCTCATCAAAACTCTTTTTTTTTTTTTTTCTTTCTTTTTTTTTTTTTTTTTATAAAATTAGTAACAGTTTTTCTTTTATTTTCGAGATGTATATCCTTTTCATTTCTTTCTGCAACAGTAATGATCGCCAAAAAATTAGCAATGGTAACCTTTTCGGTCAAAATAACAGAACTTTCTATCATAATTCGATAGCTAATATACGTAGAACGTTGTGTTACATACTACAACCTTCCCTGAAAAATTATCTCTCGAACAGTGCAAGTTCCATCAAATTCCATTCAGCAGATCTCGAGTTATAAAGGAACGGAACGAAATTTCCGTTTGTGTTTTATATATATAGCGAGGCTAACGAAAAAGACAGGCTACCGCGGTGCGTTCCACTTATCTTTTTTTACAGACCGCTAGAGTGAGGTGATGCTCTTTTCGTACACCTGCATTGGTGGATTCGAGCCTCACGTGATTACCGCGGTCTGTAAAAAAAGATACGCGTAAAGCAAAGGCGGTAGCCTTTCTTTTTCGCTAGCCTCGTATATATAGTGTGGCTAACGAAAAAAAAAGGCTACCGCGGTGGTTTACTCGTATCTTTTTTTCCAGACTGTGAGAGTCACGTGATGCTCGAATGCACCAATGCAGGTGTACGAAAAGAGCATCACGTCACTCTAGCGGTCTGTAAAAAAAGATAAGTGGAATGTACCGCGGTAGCCTGTCTTTTTCGTTAGCCTCGTATATATAGTAGATGACGTGAAAGGTATTCCTGCGAACGAAATGCCTGTCCTTTACCGTGTTTTTTTATTTTTAGAAATAAATGAATCACATTTAATTCATTTCAAAATTTTTGTTTACGTTTGGAAAGAAAATTTAAATGGCGATAACTCTTAACGTATACATTTTAGAAGGTACATCTTCCCTCAAAAACTAATTTATTTTTAAAGATCTTTCTAAAAACGTAAATTATATATTTAAAATATTTTTAAAGCATGAACACTACGTCTGATTACTTTATTTTACAATATTTATAAGAACACGCATTTTATCAGACAATTAAATACACTAAACAAACATGAGTAAAAATTGACCTGGGCCTGGACTCGAACCTGGGACCTTATGCGTACCATGCCGACGCTCTGCGACTGAGCTACCCAGATCCATATCCGTAACCGGCAATTTCTCATACTTATTCATGTTAGAAACAATCATCTGCCACAGTTTGCAGTCATATTTAATTATTTGATAAAATATGTGTTCTTATAATTGTGAAGTTTTATTTAAAAAAAAAATATCTTCAGAAGAAAATGGCTGACTTGCAGATGAAATTTGATGTGGTTATATTATAACCTGTAACTGATTTGTGCTATTTTAATACAGATGGTACATGGTCGTTGGCGGGTTTTATCTCTGTTTTGGCATAATTTTTTAATCGCCAAGTTAATTAACAGTTTTTTGCTAATTAAGGATAGAAAATATTTTTTTTTTTACACTGAATTTTATAAAAGCACATGGATTACGTAATTACTTGTCCAAAAATGCAATCATTTTTTTATTCTGCCCAATATTAAGGCCTGTAGCTTGTTTGAAAAAAAAAGTTTGACGAAGAAAATAGTGATCATTTTAAGTAACTCGACGTTTTTTAAAAAAAGCTATATCTCTGTTTATAAATCACTTATGAAGATGAGTTTGGTCTTAAATTGAAGAAATTCTTCCTTAGATTCTTCTAGTTTTCGTTTTTTTTTCTACGACGCTTGGTTTGTTTGATATCTGATATTTTAATCTGGCATGTTTTGTCGATTTAACATTGCGAAGTTGCTTTCTGTATATAAGCATTAGCGGTCTTTATTCCAGTTCTTGGCGTTGTTTGTGTGACGTTTTTTTTTTTTTTAAGCTTGGCTTGGCAGAGCGACCGCCCTGCTTGATATATTTTAAACTTCACCATTTGTTTTCCATTAATTTACTTATTTCTACCTTAGAATATTTTTTCCTACTATTTCCCATCTCAAAATACCATTTTCATTTTTTCTATGCCTAGTATCTCAGCTTCCTGCATTAAAAAAATCATTTCATTTTTAATATTCTTTTTTTTTCATAAGCCTACTTTTTATTTCTTCGGGGCGCATTCTAAGGTGTTTCGCGCCATTTTCCTGTGTTAATTACACTTTTTTCATATGTAGACAAGGGGTTAGCTGAATGGCTGGGGTACAGAGGTCCGCACTCCTTTCTAGACTTTTCTCTGGATGCATGCGCGACCACTAATATAGCACAACTTACGAACTCAGACATCAGAATATTCGCTAGTTTTTTTGCTTTGTAAATCCCGGTGGTATATCCATCATTTTCAGGAAACGAAATGTTATTATTATTTGAATTCATAGATTTTTCAAGTACTTTTGAATTTCAGAAACTGTACGATTTAAAATATTTTAATGAATTCGTAAACTCCCTTCATGGTTTGCTATTAAAGTTGTGAGACTTAACAATTTTAAAATATGTCTGGACTAATTTTGGAATTTCTCACCGACTGTATGATGCGATTTACAATGTGTATATATACACTGGTGTGCAAAATTTAAGCAACAAGCACAAAAGGATAATTTCTGAACAAGTGAGTACTCAAAAGGAAACTCTATAAAGAGCAAGTGCAGAAAGGAGGTATTACCCTAACAGCACGGCCAGTGGATGTGAAGTCCCCTTGACGTCACACATGGTTAGAAGTGTCACAATTGCTACGCTGAATCAAAATATGGGATATTTGACACGTTTATAATTTGTAAAATTTTAGTTTAACTTGTAATTATTGTAGCTAGCGCCGGATAGTAATATTTGTCCCTCCCTAGGCTTAGGGGTTCGTCCTGGCCATTAGAAATAAACTGGTGCCTTGGGTGGGCGCTGTCTCATTATTACTCTCAAATGATTATTAACACTGAAATGTCACTGTGACTGTCGCTTTGTGATGGGTCACCAGGTGACATTACAATGAAGTCACCTTGTGATTCTCAAGTCACTGTCAGTTGAAGACTGAACTTTGAAGTCATTGTGAGCATTGCATTGTGATGCGTCGCCAAATAATGTCAGAATGAAGTCGCATGGTGACTTTCCTGTGATCGACACTCTATTGTGAAGTCATCATTGCACTCCTTTGTGAAAAGTCACCAGATGATTTCATTTTCTATCACTTGGAAACTCGTCACAGAGCAACTATCATGATGACTTTACAATAAAGTGTCAAAATGACAGTCACACGAGAGTCACAAGATGACTTCATTGTAAAGTCACCTGGTGACTCGTCAAAAAGCAGCAGTCATGATGACTGTTCAGTGGAGTGACCAAATGAGAATAAAAATGAGATGAATGAAAGATATCACATTTCTGTTCATTGTGATGACTGTGACAATTGTGACCATTTGTGATGTCAAGAAGACTTCACATCGACTGGCTGTGCTGTTAGGGTAGTACATATTTTCTACACTTGCTGTTTATAGAATTTCCTTTTGAGTACTCACGTGTTCCGAAATTAGCATATTGTGTTTGTCGCTTAAGTTTTGCACACTAGTGTATATGTATGTTGTTAGAAGGCATATGATATAAGGCATCCCTATGGGTGGGGTGCTTCAGTTCAATTTTTGCGGATATGTATCTGGATATTTACGAAAATAATTTTCAATGAATAAATAAATTTTATATATATCGATGATGTTTTACTTCTGGAGTTAATTGGTATAGAAGCAAATTTTGAGTTTAGCTACTACCCCTCAAATCTGGAGTTGAAACCATCATCCAATAACAATCATAATGTTAATTATTTAGATGTTAATTTAAAAACCGAAAATGAAAAGCTTATTACTATAGTTCATGATAAAAAAGAGGACTTTAACTTTACAACGACTGCAACGTTACATTTTGGAACAAATGTACATATCTCCATTTTCAAAAACATATATAGACGGTTTAATCCTTTTAAATAGATTAACTTCTAATATCGGTATAATGAAAGAAGAGACAATTAGATGGTACGAGACTGCTTTGAGTCAGGGTTATCCAATCAATTTGATCAGAAATATGACATTTCATTTTGTCAGGAAATGTAGTAATTGAAATCAACTGAGACCTCTATTCGAGACAGACGGTTGGGGGATTCTGGATGGTAAGAGGTTCCCTGTTGAAGGTGTCGAGTGTTTTTTAATTCAGTTTATACTTGTTTAATTATGATTTGTTATTTTTTTTTCTTATAATTTTCTCTATGGTCTCGACAGGTAAATTTCAGGATCGTTGCATTCATAAAAACGTTTTAACCCTGCATTCGTGTGTCGCAAGCCGCACAACCTGTCTCCTCAGTTGATTTGTTCATTAATTTAGTATTTTATTTGGTTACTTCTGTTGTATTTTGGTTAAGTTTTTATGGTTACGTTATAATGTATCTTTAATTATATTATGTTCTGGTGTATACATTAATTTTTCCATTTTATAGTTTAAATTTTGTGGTACATTTTGAGTTCAACAAGGAAATTTTCAACTATATTTATATATGTATGTACATCTATCTGTGTGTATGTATATATGTATTGTTAATATAAGTACCAAGTTTATAAGATAATAAATAAGCTCCTTAGGTAATGGATTAATGATAGAAATGCATTGTTTTTAAGGGAAAAAAGTAGAATATAAGAATAAAGAAAAAATTGCCTTTGCTTGTATAAAATGTATAATTGCATAATCCCACTAATATTGAGTACAAGTCTTAACTAATATCGAATGCGAATCATTTTTAAATAATTTTGAATTATAAATAAATTCTAAAAAAATTGCTTTTGATCCAAATGATCATAATAGGGCGAAAGAAATTACACATTGGACTTAAAACTTTATGAAGAATGGAATTATACTCACTAAAGGAGATTTTTAATTATCCAATTACATTTTGTTCAGAATAGCCTGTAGTTTCTCTTATCGGATTAACACACGCATTAGACTTCTACATTTGGTCTTACATGTTACTTTATCCTATATTTGTCCAGAAAATTCGCAGGATGTCTATAGTTGTGAAGTTGTGACATCCAGAGGCTATCCTGTGACTGTTTTCAGCAACATTTCACCCATCTACATGTTATTGGTTATCCTGAAAATGATATCCTCTATGTCTGTAGGATGTCAGTGTTTTGTCTGGGTAGTGAGCAAATAAAATAGATAGCACAAGAGCAATTACTGTTGGGAATTCAAAATCCATAATGAGATCAGCATTTAAAAATAATAACCTGAATCATAAAATGAGAAATTGGGACAGTGTTATGTTCATTACAAAACAACATAACATTGAAAAATGCCCGCTGCAATGTTCAAATAAGCATATTAGATATTAAATTTGGTTCAATTTCATCCCATAAATTTCTGAATATACCTAATACCTATCACGGAAATTGTGAAACAACAACATGGTATAGCAGCTCCGCCTGTTGATGTTATGCATCAAAGCCTAATCAACATCAATCTATGTAATTTACATATTCATGGAATTCCGTGCATTAGTTCTGAAGTTAGAGCGACCACAATATACAGGGGGATTCAAAATTGGAGGGCAAAATATCTAGGAGGGGTGGGGTACACCTGGACGATTCGGAATCACATAGCAATGCACGGTCGGAAATGCAATCTTTACGAGATAGGGGGTTGTTAGAGGCTGAATCATCGTGATCAAAAATTGACATTTAAAAACTATAAACTTTAAATAACTCATGACTTTCCAGATAATGATGTTCCCCGAAGTTTTCTGCTTACGTGCCTTATTCTTACCATGTGCAGTTTTGCACGTTTGAGGGGTCCATCTACAGCTCTGGCCCGAAAAGCGCCATCACGCAGATAACCAGCGTACTCAAATGTTACCATCTACAGTTTTGAACGTTTCAGGGCGATGGTTATCTGCGTGAGGGTGGTTTTCGCCAGAATTGTAGTTGGACCCCTCAAACGTGCAAATCTGTAGATGGTACCGCAAGTCGAAAATACTTTCTTCTTTTCAACATAGAAGAAAGTAATCACAAAAAAATGATTGTTTGATATGTTATAATTTCGTTTTCAGCATTGATGTGTTATCATTTCGTTTTTCATTTTTTCTCATTAAAATAGCGAATTATCCCAACTTCATTTAATTTGTATTGATTTAAGTTCTTTTAGTATCGATGATTTATTTTAAATGGATCTCACGGCTTATTTAGCTAAATAGCATATTTACTAGTGTACTTACTTGTGTATCTTTTTTCACCTTTTTTTTTTCCAATACAGGTGTGGGTTATAGGTGATGAAAAAATTACGCGATTTTTTTAAGTAATCATTCATATTCAATGTGTAAAAGAAAACCTAATCTAACAAAAGAAATTACTATATTGAAGGTGAACATATAATCTATAAATCGTTAATAATTATTATAGAAGGAATATTACAGTTATAACAATTTATGGATAAGCCAGAGTGAAAAAATCATTTGTTTTGTGTTTAAAAGTGTTCTAAAATAAAACAAACTAGTCGTTGGGGGCCACCGTAATACATCCCCATCATGGATATGCATAACATAAAATATGAAAATAACTCCGAAAAATAACAATCATATTAAATAACAGTTTACTGCGTCGGATTAAGTGCCTGATTTCCAATTGAAATTTGAATGAAATGCAGTGTCATGCAAAATCGAATAGTGTGGAGAATATGATGTCAAATATGTCGACAACTAATTATCCGATCAACTTCATTCTTTATATAAAATTTAATTTTTTTTATTGTCTTTTATTTTCATTCTTTAAAATAAACAATTTCGAAAAGTTTTATACATCTTATCTTTTATCAGAACGAATATTTCGAAAGAACGAAAAAAATAGTTACGGATAATCGAGGTTAGTGAAATTAAATAGGCTTCTTCGCATTATTACATACGAAGTACATACCAAATTTCAAGTCTCTATCTCAATTTGTTTGAGAGATAGAGCGTTTACAGGCACACACACAGATAGACGGACGCATTTTTTTTTTTTTCTAAAAATATATTTTTCGGAATCTCCAGTGTCTGAAGCGGGTAAATCCGTCAATTTTTTTTTTCGAATTTTAAAACGATTACAAGACTTACCCTATTCTACGTATGATGGGCAAGTAAAAAGGGTATTTAAACGTTTTTATGGGAACACGCAATGCACTTATTTTTATTATTTTTTTTAATTTAAACGTTTTAGCATATTTTCTAATAATTTGTATTTCTAAAATTTGGAACTAGAGAAAAAATATGTTTTTTTGCATTACTTAGTTTATTTATTTGCATTGATAGTTTTGTAAAAAAACAAAAATTAATAATTATATTTCTTACTGAGATAACATAAAAATATGTACTAACATGTTTATACGCACATCAATTTTTTTTTAATTCTAACCAATATGAACAATTTTAGATGCATTTTATTTTTAGTCAGCTAATGCACAAAATACGTTAATGCAATTATTTGTAGAATTGCAACTGACTTAAATTCGTACTTTAGTTTTTTTTTTTTTTTTTTCAATTATACACATCACCGATGGGAAACTACTTTTACTTTTATTCCTATATTCGTTAATTTTTAAACGAACTATCAATAATGCACTTTGTGAAAAAAAAGGTTACTGTACCATTACACATAATAGCTATGATGTGCCTGGGGAGGATATTTTAAAGAGGGATTTTCTGTTAGTGCTAGTAAACTGTATTATCTCGAATATCAATAATATCTCCATTAGTGTGACTCTGAAAATAAATAAAACTTGGCTAAAACATAAATGCGAGTTAAAACCGGGATATTCAGTAGGGGCGCATCTATGAATACTGCGACTGCCTTGGGGGAGTCATAAAATGACGCTATTTGTTAATTCGATAAATTACATTAATAAAATCGAAGTTCAATGAAAGGAATTAAAGTAAATTTTCAATGCTATTCGCAAAGCAAATTTGCAAAATATAATTATTTGAAAGTACTTTAGATGTAATTACTTTAGTAAAAATTTAAAACGCTATTGTCTCAGTAAAATGTATTTTAATGGGCATATTATAAAAAAAATTTAAATGAAGCACTATGTTAGTGATAGTAAATATATAAATAATAAAAAATAGTTAAATTAATTTTATAAAATTATTATTATCTTTAAATTATCATTTACGATGTTCATTTAAAATGTTTATTCTGGTATCTTAACTCATTTGTCGGTACATTTTCTCGACATTTTATCAATAAGCATGATTGTTATTCCTGCATGCTGCATTACTCAACAATATAGTTTTCTATATTGGTATTTATATGCATTAAATGGCGGAATATCTTTTATCGATATGTTTATATGCACAGTAAAATGACTGTATAATTATAAATATTTTGTATAATTTAGAATTAATTTTACATTTATTTTATAATAGTACAAGAAAATACAACACCAATAGATGGAGTTAGAGATATTCACAACACGTATGTTCACGCAACTCGCTCAAAATGCTATATTATACCAGTATGCCCGCTAAAGTCCCTTGTCACCCTCTTAACTTCGGAACAGCTGCTGCTATATTCATAAAAGTGGTGTCTAGGTATAGTAAAGTAGCCATGCGACACTGAATGAAACCGCCTACGGTGCCACGTAGTGGAAGACTGCGAAGTTAGCATTCCTATCTCGAAAACGAAAAGAGATAGGAAAAAAAGGTGATTTACAAAGTTTTCATCAAAGTAGAACATCATTGCTTTAGTGTGAAAAGACACCTTGAGGCCATTAATGTGAAGAATAGAATGGTTAAAACGCGTGTTTGTTTTTTCGTGATTTCCTATACTGTGACGTGACAAAACGATCTTAGAAAGAAAAAAAAATTAGTTATAACAATATACCGTTATTTGAGACTTTCAACCTTCTCACCGTCAGCTGCAATGCACATCCTTGTTTGAATTTCACGTTGCACACATTGGTGCATAGAGGGTGACACGTTAGCACAACCGTCCATAATACGTAGTTTAAAGTCCTGCAATGTTTGTGGAGCGGTTGCATACACCTGCTGTTTCAAGTATCCTCACAGGAAAAAGTCCAGTGGAGTCAGATCAGGCAAACGTGGACGCCAATCTTCGAAACCGCCATACCCAATTATTTGGTTCTCAAATACCTTGACGAGGTACTCCTTCACTGGAGATGTCTTGTGAACAGGCGCGCCATCATGTTGAAACCATAGATTCCGACGTTTAAACAACGACAGAATTTCCACAAAATCGGGTATTATACTCTGTAACAGTTATAAATATCGTGCGGCCGTTAACGTGCCATCGTAAAATACTGGGCCGATCAGCTAGTTATTGTAAAATGCACACCAAACGTTAATAGCATACCACAGTTGATGTCGAACGACAGTAAAACATCTAGGAATTTCCAGTGCCTAATAATGGATGCTCTGCCTATTGTACATGCCATTCTGTGAAAAGCATGCCACATCCGTCCACACTATACCTGCCAAGAAAGTTGGCTGGACTTGTATCTGGTTCATGACGAAGCTGAACCGAGCATAGTGTCGCTCGGCATCCCCGTCCAGTCAAACCTGTTGAGGTGTTCGTCGGTATGGATGAGTGAGTGCCCAATTCGCTTGGGGTTTTCCAAACCTGACTTTTTGAGACGCCACAGTGTTCACTGATCTCTCTTGTGCTGCATTTCGGATATATGAGGGCTTACGCTAATACCTCATCCGGTTGAACCTACCTTAGCTGGTCTGCCAAATCGAGCTCGAATAGTCACGCAGCATGTTTCCCTTAAACGTTTTAAAACCGTTAGGATGATTTCATGAGAAGGATGCGGGCCTGCAGGAAACTTTGCTGGTACAACCTTGCTGTTGATCGTGCCTTGCGTTCACTTTCACCGTTAAGTAAAACAATCTCACAATACTCAGCTTTGGAAAATCGCTCCACGACCATGAGCTTCAACATACAACCTCAAGAAGATGTCCCTTTTATAGCTGTCTCAGGTGAACAGGTGTGGCGTTTCTTACGTATTTACATACTACACAAATTTCGAACACCAAGCGCAAGTTGCGTTGAGTTGATAGGACACTATTTTACACGATCGACATACTGCCTACTCTGATTATAAAGACAATCAGTAGATGGATGCAACCCTCGGGGATTTAGCCGCAGTCCTTTTGATTGGGGACTGTGCCACATTGCGGTGTCATGTTTTGTCCGAAATATAATCATTTCTCCTTTCGTCAAGTTTCGTAACGTCACAGTGTAGGAAATCACAAAAAAACACATGCGCGTTTAAACCGTTCTATTCTTCGCATTAATGTCCACAAGGTGTCTTTTCGTACTAAATCGATGATGCTCTACAACTTTGTAAATTCCTTTTTTCCCTATCTCTTTCAGTGTTCGAGATAGGAATGATAACTTCACAGTCTGACACTAGCTGGTGCCTTAGGCGGTTTCATTCAGTAGCGCATGGCTGCTGTAGTATATGTAGACACAACTTTTCTGACTGCAGCAGCAGCCGTTTCGAAGTTAAGAGTGTGGAAAGGGACTTTAGTGGGCATACTGTATATATATATATATATATATATATATATAATTAGTTATATTGAAATAGTTATGATACAATAAGTAGTTGGTAATATATCCCAACGTTTCACTCACACGGAAAAAAATTGCCGCAACCCTAAAATACCACATTTCAGAGAAGAGGTAAAAGAAGATGAACATTGTTTTACTGTAACATAAAACTATGACATTTAGCTCTAAAATACAACTGAAAATGCAAATATAAATGCTTAAAACGCTTAGGAAAGAAAATGTAGATAAAAATAAAGAGGATTTAGTAAATTTATCCCCCTCCATCCTTTGCCCCGTTTCTGTTCTGGCAAAGTGAGATATAGCGTAATCTAGCGGTATTCTGGGTAACTACATTTGACACTTTTTTCCTGTAGGAAGACGCACCTAACAAAGGAACCACTTTTGGTGCAGCTGGTACCTACCATCGAGACCGTGCAATTTGTAGTCCTATACATAAAAGTTAGAGAACCGATAAAATTTCTCTGTTAAAATCCTATTTTCTATATTTTTTATACTATTAATTTTTTATTATTGGATTTTAAATTGTTAATTTCACGCCAAAAGCGAGTTAATTTGCCAAATAGGATGCTACGAATTCAAACTACTTCTCACTCACACAGCAGAAGATTGTGACTTTCGGCCAGGGTTGCCGGAAAAAATTCTAAAGCTAATTTCGCGCCGCCGAAAACGCAATTATGATGCAATTATAATGTTGTATTTAAAAAAAAAAATTCGTAGGTTTTTAAAGGATTTTTTAAACTTTTTTCTATATTTTATTATTTTTACTATGTAATTTGTATTTTAAAGTACTTTTCCAAAAAAACTTCTTTGTTAATACTATGATAAGTGGTCTCGAAAAATGCATTTTCAGAAAGTTATGCTGCTGTAAAATACAAAAAATTTGATTTTAACAGAAAAATTTTAGCGATTCTCAAACTTCGTAATATAGTGCTTTAAAATGCACCAAGTGTCAATGCTAGGTGCAAGCTGCACCAAAATTGGTTCCCTTGTAAGTCAGACGTATTAGTGTAATAACATGGGAAATAAAATTTTCAGGTTGTGTCACTTTTCTTGTGGGTTAATAGTACCTTGTACATTTTAAATAAATTGATGCGCAAGACAAAAGTCTCTCAGTTTAATCGTAAGCAGCCATAGCAAAATGTGCCATTTCAAGGAAATAGATAGGTTTTTAGATGTTTCTGTTTATGCATAGTGGTAAAAGTCCGAAGATCTTAATTTTAACGTGGAGTCAAAAATGGATTTTTTTTTTATAAACAAAAGGAAGTCCATTACATCGAAAATAATTACATGTTTATTTTTGCGAATGTGTAGATAAATATGTCATTTTCTCTGCTATTGTGAT
This sequence comes from Maratus michaelseni, assembly GCA_963931845.1. Lineage (NCBI taxonomy): Eukaryota > Metazoa > Arthropoda > Arachnida > Araneae > Salticidae > Maratus > Maratus michaelseni. Next base: position 280,733,314 of record OZ007594.1, on the reverse strand, counting down.
AACATTTCGATAACTTGACATTACATGCTAGCATCAAGTTATGTCTGCAAGAAAGGTGCAATGAGCAAGTCATTTTTGAGAGTCACATGGTTAAGCTGCCGTACAGGGGCCATCAAGAGAATTTTACCAGAGTGTGGTTCGGATCATAGCTGGTTAAAATATAACAGAATTGTTGATTTTCAGGGTTGGATTTAGGATGACTATAGCCGAACGAGTAAAAATTTTTCTTACAACAAAAGTTTAGACAACATCTTAAGATGTGTGTTTAAAACAAATATTTTAAATAGAAACATATTTTGTAAATAATGTTAATTTTTAATGTATGATGTAAAAAATATATATAAGAAAGATTCTTTTCTCTTGCATTCTGATAACTTAGGAGTAACATCTGTGTTCTGCAACATGTGACCTAAGTTTGGTAAATGCAGGAATCCTGCCAATGGCGACTATATTTTTATTATTTATCCACCGCTATTTCCAAACCAACATCATTATGGTAGATTTTTGCTAATCTTATTGGTAGATTTTTTTTAAATGGGGAGGGGAATAATAAAAAATTAGTCTCCAGCTGCAGTCCTGTGAATATACTCATAAGGAAAAAAAATCTTACCTAAATTAGGAAAACTCATTATCTTTCTTTGATGTAATGTCTGTAATTTACAACGCACTTTAGTTAACAAACTGTGGGCAAAGCCCTCTTTCAGTACCACATGATGAACATTTGTATCATAGCTTTGAAAAAAGCTCTTAAGGGCTAATTTCAGGAGCGGGTACAGAAAGATGTCTGCTGGAGACATACCACAGGAATACGGTGGATAGTCAATTGGTAAAACTTTTCTACGGGCCATCACTGCTTCACAACGAAATCCGAATTCGGCTAGGAACAATTCAAAATATGCCATACCGAAGACATTGTACGCAATTTTCATAAAGTGTAGTGTCATTGTCAAAAGTTCAATGAAAATGACAAACATTACTTCAAAGAAATATAAAGCATTTTTCCTGATTTACGTAAGAATCTTTCGTTTAAGAACACATTCAATACTTTCATTCATTTGTACAGATGTAGAAATATATCCATTACTGCTAGTCTTAATGTATATATATATATATATATATATATATATATATATATATCGTTTATAAACTATTTCTCTTATAGTTTATAGGTATATAGTTTATAGAACTTATTAATTGGGTAAATTACATAAACAAGATCAACAGTCAAATGAAAGGAATTCTAGAGAACTTCTTATAAACCAGAGAAGTTTGGACCATATTTTTTTCTTCCAATTAGGAAACGTAAACTCTCTTTAAAAAGATTTAAAGACTTAAGACTTAGTTTTAACCAATAAATCTTTACTAATTATACGTTAAATTAATGTCCAATAATGCTTAAAGTGATAAAAAAACATAACACAGAATATTTAAAATACCTTTGTTTTAATGTAGATAACATATGTTTCATTCACAACTATCGGTGACATCTTCAGATCTTAATGATAAATACAAAATTCTCGCATATTTGAAAATAGTAAAACATATACCACGAGATCGCATGTCCAAAGTTAGTAGGTGCTTAATTTGGCCAAAACTGGGAAACGTGAAAAAATTATTATTTATTTTTATTTTTATTGCTTTTCCATTTATCGATCATCGCGTGCCAAATTTTAGCAAATTCAAAGGAAACGGTTTCGTTGCAAATGCAATCTTTTCGCAAATATATTTCTATAGATTCACGGATAATGGATGGGAAATAAGCTCTTGATTGAAAAATTATTTTACTATTATTGAAATCTATCTGCAACTGCTCCTTACTATATTGTCTGGCTAAAGCGGTGGTTCTTCTGTCATGTTTGATATCTGCCATAGGTTCTTTTATTCTTGTTTTAAATTTTCTGTTTGTCATTCCTATATAGTACTGTATTGTTCCATCTGCCTTGGTGAATGAGATTTCATAAACACCGGAAAGTTGGGTAGGTTCTAGTGGGTCTGTTTTTCTACATACTATGTTTTTAAATTTTGTGGAAGGTTTTGCAATAAGACATATATTAAATTTTCTAAGTTTATATTTTAATCTTTCAAAGAATCCTGTAAAATATTATAAAGTTGATATTTTTGAGTTTCGTTCATTAAAGGTTTTCTTCTTTTTATTATTCTCCATGCTTGTAATTAATAAATAGAATAATAAAAATATAAACAAGAATGACCTTTAATGAACGAAACTCTTTCAATCATATGACAAGTAAACATTTACGTTTGGCTTAAATTACGTTTATCACTCTTTTGAAAGAAACTATCACTAATAAATTGGCTAAGAAGGTTACTTTAGCATTACATTAATCCATGACGCACCCTGGAACGATGAAGAGAGATTTTCTGTATAATCTATCACTTCAGTATATAATGAATCGCACTTTATTATTGAGAATGCAGAAGTATGATCATTAATTCAATTCTGAAAATAAATGAAATTTAACGAAAACATAAGTACGAGATAAAAGCATGATTTTTATATGGGGCGAATGTATGAGTTGTGGGATTTATTCCAAGGAATGGTAAAATTGCGGAACTTATTAAACATGTAAATTACGTTAAAACATCAATAGTTAAATGAAAGGTTTATTAAATACACTTTAAATTTTGTCTTTTAAGTTTCAGAAATAAGGATTTTTTTATTATTACGACAAAGCAATGACGAGAATAATGAATACAAACAGCACAATGTATTTGAAAACCATTTAAATTGTAGTTCGATCAGCATTTAATAAAAATATTATGGCTAAATAGATTTTAGTGTGTACCGAATCAGTGCAGCACATAAATTTATTAGATTATATAAATATTCTTTTAAATATTTTAATCAGATCTATTTTTCAGTTTTAGTAAATATAAAATGTACTAATTATTCGCTATTTGTATGAATGCATGAAATTTTTCATAGTCTAATTTGGTGGGCAATGCGTGTACTTTAATTACTATTTTTATCTTTCGCCCTGTTAATCATACATGTGATCGAAGGAAACATTTACTTTAGGCTTATGCTGAACTTCCCACACTTTTAAAACAAACTATCGTTAATGCATTCGCTAAGAAGGTTACTTTAACATTACACTTATTATCCATGATGTACCCCGAGAGCATATTTTAATGAGGGATTTTCTGTAAAATATATCACTTCAGTATAAAGCAGCGTACTTTATTATTTAGAATGCAGAAGTATCTTCTTTAATTCAGTTCTAAAAATACATAAAGCTTAACGAAAACATAAATGGGATTTCAAAACAGGATTTTGAGATGTGGCGCATGTGTGAATTGAGAAGTTTACTCAACAGAATGATACAATGGTGGAACTTATTAATTGGATAAATTACATAAACAAGACCAATAGTCAAATGAAAGGAATTTTAAAGAACCCTTTAAATTTTGCTTTTTAGAATTCAAAATTAAGAGTCGCACGAGCTTTTAGTTAAATCTGTATCTAATGTCCAAGCTATTTAATAATACATAATCTTTTGTACTGTAAACACTATGAAAATGGAGCTTGTCTTAAGCTTTAAATGCTGTGATAGAAATTCTCGCATAGCTACTATGAGCAATTTCTGAGACATTTTGATTAAAAAAAAGATAAAAGGCTAGATTAACTTATAAGATACGGTCTCTGTACTAAATTTTATGTATAGGACTATTATAATTAGATTTCACATAATCAGAAGTCTCTAGCAATAGTACTAGGGCTGACTCCAAACGAAATACAGTTTCAAGAGTATCTATATTTAAACTAAAATTTACACGTTAGACTGTGAAAATTGAGATAAGCAGTGATATGTAAAACATTAACATTAGTTATGGATTAAATAGTAAAAATATTGATCACGGCTAAAAAAAACACAATAAACCATATAAGATTGAAACCTGTCTAAAATGAAATGTTTCTTCTCTTTTGTAATATTCTGTCTTAAAAGGTTTTCCTGTATTTTTCATTTTTCTAAAAAGTAAACCATTTGTTTATAATTAGATACAGTAAAACCTATTAAAACGGAAGCTTCTATAACGGACTACTGCATTAAACGGAAAAAATTTATGATTCCGACGAAAGGAATATTACACAATAATAACTTGTAAGATGGAGATCTGTCTAAAATAGTAGTAATTTTCTACTGTCTCTTTTGATTCCGTCTTAGCAGGTTTTATTGTATTTTGTTTTAATAAAGTAAACTTTTAGTTCATTGTTAAAATTTTCACAGCTAAACACTGCTTATATTCGGAGGAAAGTTTTAATTTAAGTTTAATTTTTACTTACTGTCCCTTTGAAAACAAACTAAGGTTAATGCACTCGCTAAGAATATTACTTTCGCATTAGAGTTATTAACTAAGATGTACATAGAGAGGATCTGTTAATGAGAAGTTTTCTGTAAAAACTATAAGGTTAGTATAATTCAGAGTACTTTATTGTTAAGAATACAGAGGTACCTTCATTAATTCAATTCTAAAAATAAATAAAATTTAAGTAAAACATAAATGTGAGTTAAAAGCAGGATTTTGCGATAGCGCAAGTCTGAAAATAATTTCTTTTAAATAACATTTTATCCTTTTTCTTTCTTTAAACTTTCTATGTCTCATTATCAGCAATATAAAACGAACACACATATTTATTTTCCAACATAATAACGTAAATATTCTTTAAACATTTTAAGCAAGTGATTTTTTTTTAACTTTTAGCTAACAAATTTTTTTATACGTAGTTAGTGCATGAAATCCATTTATACAATAATTTCTGGAGCAGTAAGTTACTTTAATTATTTTTTATCCTTCGTTATTTCAATCGTATGTATGAAAGTAAGAAAAATTTTCTTTTGGCCCTTTTTTGACAAGCTATTGTCCAGATACTCTCTAAGAAGGTTATTTTAGCATTGCACTTATTATCCATGATGTATCCTGAAAATAAATTTAGTGACGGATTTTCTGTGAAATCAACCAGTATAGTATATTGCAGCTTTCTTTATTATTCAGAATGCAGAAATATCTTAATTAAACCTTATAACTGATATTAGCGGCCTTACAGACCGCTACGTTTTTTAGGTGCGTTCGTAATTATATAAATACGTAGTACCTATAGTTGTCATCTGGTCCGTCCGACTGTCTGTCTGTTCGCATATAACAGCGCAAAAACTACCCAACTAAATGGTTTGAAACTTAATGCACATAATCGTTACAGAATCGAATCATTTCAAATTTAAGGAAAATCGAATCAAAACTTAAAAATATATTAATAAAAGTTTTTTTCATTCTTTTAAATCCTATCATACGTAATTAATTCAATGATATCCCATGACAGGTAATGATTTTAGGTTGCCATGGAGATTACGTCCTATTTAAGATGGAGTCCTATTATTTCCGTATTACAAAATTTAAAAACCGAATTTGTATACTAAAATTCTTTAATTATAACAATCCTATAATCTACTGACAGTTTTTTGGATGGATTTTTCCGGAAAATAGATATTAAATGGTAAAAGAGTCTAAATATAAATTTTAAGTTCTCAAATTTTCAAAGATAGGTTTAAGTGTCCCATTGATATTTTCAATACATGTCAACAAAAGATGAAATTTTGCCAACTTAAATTGTACTTATTTTATTACGGAAATTAATCGTATAGTAATAACAGATGATATACTTCGTTTCACTGAAACTAGTTATAGTACGAACGCATCTCATTTGTCATGTTTGACGTACAATTTCCAACTTGTTTCAATTCTCACAGTTCACCTTCTAATTTTTGGTTTAACTATAAATACTGATGATTTTTATTTATTCTGAGCCCTAGTGCAATCGCTGGAGACTTCTGAATAGATGTATTATAATTATAATAGTCTCGTACATAAAGTTCATTACAGAAACAGTGTCCCATGAGTTAGTTGAAAATTTTATTCATATTTCGATCAAGGGATCTCAGAGACCGCTCAAGTTATGCGGAAATGTCTGTCACAACAGCAGTTAAGAGTTAATTTGTAACTTTCAGTTAAACTACATACGCTAGAAAAAATTTGTTTCGTTTGGAACCCTACTATCGCTAGATACTTCTGCAGTTTCGAGTATAAAAATCCAGTACGGAAACAATATCGTATGAGTTAATCTAGCCTTTAACACATCTTTCTAACAAAGCTGTCTCATAGACACCGTTCACAGTAGCTAGCATGCAACAATTTCTGTGACAGTAGTTAAATGTTAATTCGATATGCAAATAAATACAATTATCGAGTTATGTACACGTTATGAATAAAAATTAATCAAAGAATAATTTCAAGAGCTGTGAATTACTTTAGTTACTATTTTTGCATTCTAAACTTTCAATGGTACATGTTATATAAAAAAAAACTATTTTAGGTTTAAATTGTTATTTCTCACTCTACTAAATAATGCTTTCGTTAATGAATTCGCTAAGAAGGTTACTTTAACATTACACTTATTATCCATAATGTACCCTAGAAGGCTCTTTTAATAAAGGATTTTCTGTAAAATCTATTAGTTGATTATAATGTAGAGTATTTTATTATTAAAAATGCAGACGCATCTTTATTAATTCGAGTAGGAAAGTAAATGGAATTTATTGTTTTATACATTTTTCTTTATTTTACATTTTACATGTCTTCTTATAAGAAACACTAATGTAGTATTATACATTTCTTTCCTATTGAATTAACTTTAAAATATTTAAAACACATAAGTTATAATCAAATTTTGAAATAATAATAATTAATTATGCGTTTAGGGTGTCCACTGGACCGTTTCGTTTGGATACTACTTTTTTCAAACAGTAATATTAGTTTTCTACAACATTTACGACAAAAATATATCACGAAGAATATTCTTTAGAAACACTGCCTTTTCAAAGGGTGACTGGTGCATGCTCTGTCCTTTGTTTATATGTAGATTACGCACGAGTATGTACTATCTAATTCGTAAAATTAATTCATACGATAATTTTGGGAAAAGTGAGTTACTTTAATGACGGTTATTGGATTTTGCTCCTTCATATAACCGGAGGAAATTTTTACTTTTAGCTTAAATTCCACTGCCCACTCTTTTAAACAAACTAACGTTAATGCATTCACTAAGAAGGTTACTTTAGCATTACACTTATTTATCCATGATATACCCTGAGAGGATTTCTTAATGAGGGATTTTCTGTAAAATCTATCACTTCACTATAATACAGCGTGCTTTATTATTGAGAATGCAGAAGCATCTCCATTAATTTGATTCTGAAAATAAATAATAAACGAAAACATAAATAAATGCGAGTTAAAAGAAGGCTTTTAAGTTGGAGCGAATGTATATGTAGTGAGATTTACTCGAGGGAATGATAAAATGATGGAACTTATTAATTGGGAAAATTACGTTAACAAAATCAATAGTTAAATGAAAGGAGTTATTTAGGCCATTTTAAACTTTCTCTTTTAAAGGATACTGAAAGAAGGAGTTTTCTATTTTAAGAGCAAAATTTACTTAAAAACATTTAAAATCATGACATTTAATTAAAACAACATTATAAATATATTTTACTACGTACTAAAAAAAATCCTGGCACTCTATGCGCAGAGTGCCATACCAACGTCCATTATCACTACTGACAGCAGTTGCACTGAACATTTACAATCATGGCTGCATTGATAACACTGTAAAGCGCTAAATTACAATTAATTTTTAAAGAAAGTAGAAAAAAACTGCTTTTTTGGCAGATTGAGAGTCAAAGCGGCTACGTTTAGTAAACATGTTATACTTTAAAAAATTACTCCGTATGTTAATATATTTTACCTCCTATTTAATACACCATTCTTAATACATTATATCTATATCTACATGCATAATCTTAAATACATCAATTTTACACGCTTACATACAGAGAGATCCAAAAGTTATTAAAAATGTAAAAATTATAAAATTCGAAAATCATACTGTGGCATGATAAGGCTTTTACAGAAATACACAAAAAACATGGTATTTTTTTAATAACGAATTTTTTTCTTGAATAACTACGTTTTTCAATGGTGCTCTAGCTTCTGAATTGTCACTTTATAAACCATCGTGTGATAGGAATTGCAACAAAAATATTCTTCGACGCAGCGCAGTATGCCACACCAACGTTCATTATCACTACTGACAGCAGTTGTACTGAACATTTGCAATCATGGCTGCATTGATAATTCTACTGCAGCGCTGTATGAATTACTGCCTCAATCAAAGCGGCAGTTATTTTTGGCAAATATAACTTCTCCTGGTAGTATAATTTGTTTTTCTTAAAACCCTTGTAAGAAGACTGAGCATGATTCCAGACTTATTACGATGTTTTAAACACGAATCCCACCGGGTTAAAACATGTTACGATGCGTTAAGTTAGCACCATCATGCAGCTAGCTACCTTAGCCCAGTGTAGTATGTCTTAAATCTTCGGTATTCGTTTTTAAAATCACATAATATGTCTGATATCATACCCAGTTCTGCCACGACTCATAAAAAAAACATGTATTTTTATGTATTTCTGTTTCTTACCTCCACCCGCTACTGTTAACATTTTTCGTATTATTAATTTTCCGTTTTGTATTACTCTTAGATAATCTGGTATATCTTACAATATAGATTTGGATATAACATTTCAATGATTTTTGTCTTCTTTTTTTTCAGATTTTATATCCATTGATCTTTTTTTATCGACAACAAAAATTAGTAGAAACAGTTAGATTATAGTTGCAGAATTACATACATAAACTTTATGTGAAAACTCCAAATACTAAAAAAATCAAATTAGACCAAACACAGGTCCTACTTGAAATTCAATGAACTGTAATTTATGTCCGAAATAATAAGATTTTACTTACTATATTTTAATGAAATTTACAAAATCCTAGAAGTATTCCACTTTTTGGAGATTTAAAATTTAATGTTTTTTCAAGAAAAATTTTGATTGTCGGTCATTTAATTATTTAATAATACTTTATTAACTTTACGATGTTTTATCATTTGTATTGAATTTAAATTTTTACAACTTTCTTACACATTTTATTGTTTATTTTACACAAATTTTTAAACATAAAATACTTCAACATAAAGTTAATACTCGTAGTCTAATAACTTTTTTTTAAAAAACTAATATCTATAACCTCAATTTGCAAAAAAGTACACATTTTTACTCCTTTTACACCAGTTTTAATACAAAACTGAAATGTGAAAAGACAAACTCTAATTAGACGAAGAAAGATTGCCCAATATGTTAAATTTATATAAATGCTAAATCATGAATTATAAATATTTTCAAAGCAACATTATATTCAATATTTCTAAAATGTCATATAATGATAATAGCTAACATCATGCATGTTTTTTCATATTTAAGACATAAAAAAAAAACAAAGGAACTATAAAGAAATCATAATATATCTTAACTTGAAAACACATTTCATTCAAAGTTTTAAATAATTGAATAATAACAGACGCTCCTCCACCGAACCCTACGCCATAATATTAAATGAATGCCTCGCCAGAAATACAACACTGAATCAGCTACAGATGCAATAAATGTCCCTGGAAAATATGTAAACGTTTTTGTTGCTAGTTATGGTAATTAATGCTTATATATATATATATATATATATATGAATATCACTACAATATTTATATAAGATTTCTGTAGTTTTTTAGAAAGTTCAATCATTTATTCTCGAAACTTAACTAACCATGTATTTGTAATATTTTACGTTGTTTAACTGTGCTTAAAACAGCATAAAGTATAGCCAGCCCAACTTTTCTTTTTTTAGGGAATATCGACCAACTTTTTTTTCTTATTAATTCCGAATATTTTCTGTTCATTTTTATTACGTAAAGTGATGGTTTGTTTTATTAATCACATTGTAGGAATAATAAAAGTAATTTAACCCCAAGTCTTACACAGGACAATTTTTTTTTCATGGAAAAATAATGCACAAGTATTATAACGAACAATATATTTCTAATTGTAATCCATATACTTAAAGCTAACCTGCTTTTTAGTTTTTCGTGCAAAAATGCCTTTTATAGGCATGCGCGAGCATTCAGCTAATCAGCTAGAGGCTTTTACTATCTTCAGACGCGATATTTCAGCCAATGAGGTGAAGGCTTTTTCCTCTCTCTAGGAGCGTATGTGGATTACTACGACTCCATTTGGTTGTTCGGTTGTTGAAACTTTATGGATTTCTTTTATTAAGGTATTTTTTCATTTTACCGTATTTATTTTCTTTTTAAGTCGTATGTATTTTATTACTTTGAATTTTTTATAACTAACCCCTTTTTTGAGAGAGAGAGAGAGATTTCGTGGCACGAAATTCTGCGAATCGTTTCCGATGTAAACAAGTGTAAAATTTCAGTTTTTTAAACTTAATATGTAATTCTGTGTGATATGATTAAATTCAGGTTTTCTCAGCGACGATCACAGTATTTTTACCAAAAAATTTTTGTATTAATCAAGCTTTTTTGGTTATTAAGCATAGCTAAACACGAAAGAAAACTTTGTTATTTTAAGATTTTGATGTGAATTATTTGCGTACATTTATAAGGCGAGTTTCACTGAATAATTCAAGAAAAAAAAATCTCATCATTATACATATTTAGTTACGCATTATTAATTATTTACTTGGCCTTTACTTTTAATATTTCAAACTTACAGCTGAATGTAACTATTAAAACATTTGAAATACTGTATTCGTAAAATGAAATTTCAGCTTAAACACTCGACAATTACTTTTACTTATGCATTAATTATTTACTTGGCCTTTAATTTTAATATTTCAAACTTACAGCTGAATGTAACTATTAAAACATTTGAAATACTGTATTCGTAAAATGAAATTAGCTTAAACACTCGACAATTACTTTTAGTTATGCATTATTAATTATTTACTTGGCCTTTACTTTTAATATTTCAAACTTACAGTTGAATGTAACTATTAAAACATTTGAAATACTGTATTCGTAAAATGAAATTTCAGCTTAAACACTCGACAATTACTTTTAGTTATGCATTATTAATTATTTACTTGGCCTTTACTTTTAATATTTCAAACTTACAGCTGAATGTAATTATTAAAACATTTGAAATACTGTTTTCGTAAAATGAAATTTCAGCTTAAACACTCGACAATTACTTTTAGGTTAAATTCAGGTTTTCTCAGTGACGATCACAGTATTTTTACCAAATAATTAAAAGTACTACATGCATGCATCTATCTATCTATCTATCTATCTATATTAGAAATTGTGCAGGTTTCTGGTCACTATTTTGTTTACATATTTTAAACAAAAATTTCAATTTAATAATGCACCAAAAACACATTATTTCCCCGATATTTTCCCACAACTAATCAATAAATTTCATGATATTTTATTGCGATTTTAAACCATGAACTTTAGTACTTTTCTGTTATACGGACACTATGCCAAAATGTATGTATGTATGTAAATATATGTATGTATGTTTGGCGACAATGGTGTACGTATAACGGAAAAGTGCCTGAATTATTATTTTTATATATATATATAAAATATGAACATAATTGGCGACACAGCAAGTTTTCTGGATTTCTCCCTGGCTCTCTAACCACATTGTTAACAAAACAAAAAATTCACGAAAAACACATTATTTCCCCGATATTTTCCCACAACTAATCAATAAATTTCATGATATTTTATTGTGATTTTAAACCATGAACTTTAGTACTTTTCTGTTATACGGACACTATGCCAAAATGTATGTATGTATGTATGTTTGGCGACAATGGTGTCCGTATAACGGAAAAGTGCCTGAATTATTATTTTTATATATATATATAAAATATAAACATAATTGGCGACACAGCAAGTTTTCTGGATGTGAAAGGCGGAGATGAATTTCATTCATTCAATGACCTTTTTAAAAGTTTCAAGTTTGGATTGAGTGCACATGAACATAGAAACCGATACCTATTTCTATGTTTATGATTGAGTTATTTGGATATCTTTTCGTATAGCACAGAAAATCATTTCTCCCGCTTTCGTAATACAGATAAATTCTGGTGTATTTTTTTTTCTTCTTTTTATATCATAAGTACTTTTCTACTTTAAATTTTTTTAACCTAATAGTAATTGTCGCGTTTCTAAGCTGAAATTTCATTTTTCGAATGCAGTATTTCAAATGTTTTAATAATTACATTCAGCTGTAAGTTTGAAATATTTAAAATATTAAAAGTAAAGGTCAAGTAAATAATTAATAATGCATAACTAAATATGTATAATGATCAGAATGACATATTAAAATGTGTACAGAATGACATGAAAATTTTAAAAAACTGAAATTTTGCACTTGCAACTTAATTGTAAATTTCATTGTTTACATTGGAAACGATTTGTGGATTTTAAGAATTTGCGGAACTTCGTGTCACCAAATTACTAAATCTCTCTTTCTCACTCTCCAAAAAAAAAAGGGTTAGTTTAAAAAAATTCAAAGTAGCAAAATACATACAACACAAAAATAAAATAAATACGGTAAAATGAAAAAATTACTTTAATAATAGAAATCCATAAATTTTCAACGACGACATCAAACGAATGCGACTGATCGACGAACATTGTGTTTTTTAAGCGACTGATCGACGAACCTTGCGTTTTTTGGGGACATATCGACGAAGTTTGCGTTTTTTCCCTGACTGATCGACGAACTTTGCATTTATTCTGCAATCGATCGACGAAATTTGCTTTTTTCCGCAACTGATCGACGAACTTTGCGTTTTTTCCGCGACAGATCAACGAACTTTGCGTTTTTTCTGCGACAGATAGACGAACATTGCATTTTTTAAGCGACTGATCGACGAACCTTGCGTTTCTTGGGGACAGATCGACGAACTTTGTGTTTATTCTGCAATCGATCGACGAAATTTGCTTTTTTCCCCCGACTGATCGACAAACTTAGCGTTTTTTCCACGACAGATCGATGAACTTTGCGTCTTTTCCACGATCGATCGGTGAATCTCAATCAAGTAAAATCTAAAGTCAGAAATTTATTTAAGAACCTAATTGTTAAGGGTCCCTAACACATTTAATGGAACTTGAAAAATACACTGCATATATAAAACTTAACTTTCTTCCCTTTTTTATAATAAAAATAAACATTTTACATAATCATTCTCAGTTGACTTAATTTTTTCAATGGTATTTTGTCATGTCTGCATTAATGTAATTCTTTAAATAACACGTAAAATAATAGTGGGGTTTAAAATTTTTTTTTCTCCCTCCCAAACATTACAACTCCCCTCCATTTAAAAATGTTGGTAGGGAGACTCCCGTCCTTGGAAAAATTGAATTTCAAGCCCTGCCTATAATATGTTTGTGTGTATTGAGGTTTGTATAGATGTTTGTGTGTGTGCTGTTTTTAATAAAGACAGTTTCATTTTTCACACGAACCTTTCAAAAAATTCACATTCTTTGCACAATCCTTTAACAAAATTCGCATTTTTTTTCGTGATTCTTTAATGAAATTCGCATTTTTTTCTGTATCTTTTTTTTGTCGAGATTCACAATTTTTTCAGCTATCCTATGACGTAATTCGTGGTTTTTTTTCAGCGATAATTTGACGAAATTTGTGTTTTTTCTGAGATTTTTTTTTTTTTCACGAAATTTGCGTTATTTTCCAGGATTCTTTTATGAAATTTGCGTTTTTCTGTGATCCTTAGACGAAATTTTCTTTTTTCGCAATGCTTTGATAATAATCACATTTTCTCTGCTGCCTTTTGTTAAGATTCATGAATTTTCAGCAATCCTTCGATGAAATTCGCGTTTTTTCAGCAATCTTTGAAGAAATTCGCATTTTTCTCGCGATACTTTAATGAAATGTGCGTTTTCCAGCGATTTTTTGATAAAATACATTTTATTCCGCAATTTTTAGACGAAATTTGGCAAGAAAGCGCTATCTTTTGGTGGAATTTCCTGTTTTGCGATTCTTTGACAAAATTTGCTCATCTTTTGCGTAAATCACGTTTTTCTGTGGCCTTTTAACAAAATTCACGTTTTACATGATCCTTTGATGAAATTAGTGTTTTTCCCGTGATCATTTGACGAAATCTAGGATTTTTTTCCCCACGAAGATTCATTATATGTTTTTAGTCTGCAGGTGCCCTAAAAAGTTTGTGACGCCAAACAAACAAAATTCATCCTAAAGAATTATTGTTTCGTTTCTGGAAATGAACGACTGTCAACTCATTGGCTGAATTATAAAGTGTGAAATGTGTAGGCACTGAGTATCATCTATACTATTAACAGAGTTTCCCCCAGGTTTAAAAAGGGGCAAGGTGCTGCTGGTGAGAAAAAGGGCACTTTTTTTATTCTTAAGGGCACTTTTTGGATTTTTGAGGGCACTTTTCAGAATCTTAAGGGCACTTTTTTAATTGTTAAAGCTTAAAGGTATTCTTTTGGTTTTTAAAGCCACTTTTGATATTTCAAAGTCAAAACACTCTTTTTAAGACAACATTGAGTCAGTTTTTATTATGAAACCAAATTTTTTAATGCAAAAAGGAGAAAGGGCACTTTTTTTACTGAGAGCAAGAAGGGTGCTAATTATTTTGCTGGAGGGGCCAAGAAGGGTGCTAATTATTTTGCTGGAGGGGGCAAGAAGGGTGCTAATTATTTTTATGAGGGGCAAGAAGGGTGCTATTTTGCAAACCAAAGGGCAGGCAGGGTGCAGCACCCTTCTCAAACTGTCTGAGGGAAACACTGCTATTAATGTCGGTAAACGTCTGTCTGTGTGTGTGTTGTTGTGTCTGGCGTCTGTAAGCACAAAACTCTGCATGCAGACGATGGACATAAGTGCTTTTGGTATAAAAAAATTCGGAAGGGGAGTTTTTAAAATTCACAACATTTTGCGGGAGAAGAGGGGTGCGAACGAATTTAAAAAATGAGTCCGCATCAATAATTATGGCGGCGGGGGGAGTATGTTTTGCCCACACGGGGCGGAGACTTTTCTTTGCTGACACTCATATGATATATCGTTCGAAAGGCCTGCGACTGCCTTTTCATGTTATGCATCTGTGTGGTCCATCCCCCCCCCCCGTCAATTGGGGCACTTTTCTAAATTTTGCACATACCACTCATGTTATATATCGTTAAAAAGGTCTGTGACCGCTTAATCATATTATGCATCTCCGGTGTTCATCCCCCACTTTGCCCCCCCCCCAAGGGGGTACTTTTGTAAATTTTTCACAAACCCTTCATGTTACGTATTGTTGGAAAGGTCTTTGACTGCTTATTCATGTTATGCATCTCCGGGGTCCATCCCGCCATTTCCCCCCTTTTAAGGGGGGCACTTTTCTAAATTTTGTTGACACCCCTCATGTCATATATTGTTGGAAAGATCTGTGACCGCTTAATCATATGCATCTCCAATGTCCATCTCCCCAATTTGCCCCCCCCCCCCAAGGGGGCAATTTTCTAAATTTTGTTGACACCCCTCATGTCATATATTGTTGGAAAGGTCTGTGACCGCTTAATGATATTATGCATCTCCAATGTCCATCTCCCCAATTTGTCCCCCCCCCTCCCCCAAGGGGGTACTTTTCTAAATTTTGCAGACAACCCTCATGTCATATATCGTTGGAAAGGTCTGTGACTGCTTAATCATATGCATATCTCCAATGTCCATCTCCCCACTTTGCCCCTCCCCCAAGGAGGTACTTTTCTAAATTTTGCAAACAACCCTCATGTCATATATTGTTGAAAAGGTCTGTGACCGCTTAATCATATTATGCATATTTAATGTCCATCTCCCCAATTGCCCCCCCCCCAAGGGGTCAATTTTCTAAATTTTGTTGACACCCCTCATGTCATATATTGTTGGAAAGGTCTGTGACTGCTTAATCATATTATGCATCTCCAATGTCCATCTCCCCACTTTGCCCTCCCCCTCCCCCAAGGGGGTACTTTTCTAAATTTTGCAGACAACCCTCATGTCATATATCGTTGGAAAGGTCTGTGACTGCTTAATCATATGCATATCTCTGATGTCCATCTCCCCACTTTGCCCCCCCCCCAAAGAGGTACTTTTCTAAATTTTGCACACAACCCTCATGTTATATATCGTTGGAAAGGTCTGTGACCACTTAATCATATTATGCATGTACCGTGTCCATCCCCTACTTTACCCCCCCCAAGGGGGTACTTTTTTAAATTTTGCACACACCCCTCATGTTACATATCGTTTGAAAGGTCTTTGACTGCTTATTCATGTTATGCATCTCCTTGGTCCATCCTGCCATTTCCCCCTCCCCAAGGGGGCACTTACCATTTACTTGCAAAACAGCGCTAAATGTGTCAAATGCAAGAAATTCCGCGAGTGCATGTGCCAGTGAAACTTAGCCAATTGCTGTTCTTCAACCTAGCTTTAATTCAAAGTGGGTTTTTTATTTATTTGAATTATTCTGCAAAAGTTTCAAACATTTTAAAGCAGCTATGAATTTTATTTTTATGGTACTATCAAGTTTTTTGCCGTCAAATTTTGACGGGTTCCATCTAGTTATGTTTTAAATGAAACCTACAAAATTTCATTTAATTTTTTCAACCTTATTTAAATAACATTTTATAAATGCTTCCCCAAATAGCCAGATTTTCAAATGTTAAAAAAATATAATGTAATACTAAAGATTTCACTATAGCAGGACACGAAATATTTAAAACATTAAATGTCTGATAGCTAAAAAAAATAAAAAAAAGGAAAAAAAAGAAATATTTTTAAATAAATCTATTAATATCTGCAAAATATTTTCTCAGGATAATTTTTCCAAAATACTGCCATTTTTAAGGGCAAACTGCAAACAATTTTAAAGATTTAAGCGAAAAACAATAATCATAGCTGAATAAACAATGCATAAATGTTACTTTATTTCACTTATTTATTTACATTCAAATGGGAAAGTGTCGCAAAAATGCTGTGCTGTATCTTAACACAAATTTTGATAATGGTCTTATTCATTGTTGTTACTTAAACATGGCTTTTGATAAAACATCTTTTCTTATGGATTTTATAATTATATATGGATTGAATAATATATAGATGAATGTCAAAAAACTGAAAGAAATTATTAAATTTTTTTCCCTCCTAAGGCCATTATAACTTTCAAACGCTTGAGGGAGAAACTTGCTGTTAACATCACTTTACATTAATCCTGTCGTTGGGACCAGAACATTCCAGTTTACTCAAGATTCAGTTACATACAGATTCCGTTTCTAAAATTAAAAAAAAAAATAGGTTATAATTTTAAAATCTTTCATTAGATGTATAGGTTAGAGTCGTTAGAGTCGATTAGAGTCGTTAGAGTCGGTTAGAGTCGGTTAGAGTCGGTTAGAGTCATCCATTAGATCCATCATGTTTATATTTTTTACAATTTGTTGTGCTGTTGTCACATCTCTAAATACATGAACTACTAATCTGCATTGTTTTAGAAACGTTGGATCGTGGGTACAAAGTTTAAGACGACGATGTTAAATTACTAATCCAGCTTCTGTTGTTTTTGCAGTTATTTAAAGTATATTTTAAACTGCTACTACAAATTTTCCAAATAATAATTCGCCTATCTTCGCTTATCTCATCTACTTGCTTCAAACAGTTTCAATTAAATAATTAAAAAATAACCCATTATTCCAATAAACTAACTAGTTCATGTATGTTTACCTTGAATAATTAAAACATTTAAAAATAAAAGATCAGTTAAAGAACTAACTTTTTTATGTTTTTACATAACTCTGATATTAAAAGAAAATCATCTTGTAATCGACTTCCAACGTATAAACCAAATCCCTTCGAAAACACACTATTAATTAAAATACGAAAATTAAAAATGCAGTAATTATAAACTACATTTTTTCTGTTGTTTAACTCGTTATTTAAAAGTGTTCGAAGAAATTAATTTAATTATCAAAAATCAAACAAACGTTATTGTAAAACAAAATTGAATGAAACATGGTTTTAAAAATAGATTTTTGATATTATAGTTTCAACCGAGTACTACATTGATATGTTCACCCTTTATCTGAGACATCTCTTTAACACTTTCCAGTATAGTTGAAAAGTGCTTATGAATTCGGTTTGTCTGTCTGTCTGCCGTTTGTCGCTCTGTCTGTCTGTCTGTCCGTGACTTGTACAAATATACTCGGATTGTCACGCAATTGATACATGTTATTGACTCTATGGCAAGTTTGGTATTGAAAATGAAGTGTGTCGTGCATATAGTTACTTTACAAGGACACTCAAAAGAATACCGTTACATAACGGTCTATGGGGAAAAAGCATTTGCGGTATATTTTAATGATGTTTCACTACTTCAAACATATTGAAATTGATATATATATTACTGAGTCATACTATATGGGGCTTACTATAGAAAACTGTGTGCATAGCATTCATAGTTCATTTACATACAGGGACACACAAAATAATTCGGTTACAATACTGTCTATGAACAACAATTGCTGGAAGTGCGTTTTTGGTTGTGGTACACGTTTTTAAATTTCACTTATTTTTTGCCTATTACTTGTTGTGTATAAATTCTATCGATCATATACAGGGAAGCACATTTCCGTTTATTGATGGAAATTCCAGAAGGAGAATTTTAAACTGTGCTATGCGTCTGAACTAAATTTTAGCATTCTATGTTATATATACAAATCTATTTATCATATACAGAGATGAACAAAAGAATTCGCTTATTTTTCCGAATATTGTAGGTCATTCCTGAAATTTGATTTTTAATAATGTTATGCTTTTTCCAGTTTGTTTACTTAAACATCATCTGTCACCTTATTGAGCAGTAAAGATTTGAAAAAATATATTGGAAGTGTTGGAAAGTGTTACATAATCTATGCTTATTGCATGATTTTTTGTTCTTGTTTCTTTTCAATTTGTTTTTACATAATAGAAATAAATAAAATGTTGCATTGCACACTTTTGAAAAATCTCGCAACATAAACGCATGCAATAAAGATTTTTTTATTGTTTTATTATTTTAACTGAAATAAAAGATATCAAAACTTATTTTACAGATAACACTTTCATGTAAAACATTTTGCTAAAATTGCAAATTTACATGGGAACTTTAATCATCAAATTAAAATCACTTTCAATTTTGGTCCATTAATAAGATGGTGTCTTTCTAATTAGTCATTAATCATTATAATGGTAAAGATAAATAGGCATTGAAATTCCGTGCATAATAATGCATTATCGTTCGAAAGTTCATTTAAATGTTGTAGGCATCTGGTCAAAATGACTATATGGAAAGTCATAAATCACGAAGAATGACAATGAGTCATTTTCAACTGATTGTGCCTCATTTATAGCAAATAAATTAATCACAGACATGAAACGATTTTATCGACGAGAAGTTATAGCCTTGATTTTGTCTTCAATTTAAGATATTTTGATACGATTGAATTTTTATGTCAGTTACACAAGTTTATTTATTCAATGTATGAATGTTTATATTTTACACTTGTAAAGAAAAGCTTTGCAGAAACATGAAACAAAGAAATACAGTTTAAGGTTTTTTATGTTACATAAATTCAAACGAATTACTTTAATTTCATCGGTTAATGAATTATTGCACGTGAATTCAAATCCATATATTGATATTATATTTTTCTCTATTAGAATATTTATTTAATTGTATAATTTACTACTTATTTTGGTTACGTGTATTTTGGCGTTTTGTTGGAACTGTGGATAATATATAGTAGGATAAAGTATTTATTTTTAAGAGGTAAAACATTAAACAACTGAACTTTTCTTCAATAATATATTCAAATATCGAAGTCACCAGATTAAACGAGTATTTACGAGAACAGCAGACAAACAGGCTTTGATCATATTTTAAAAAATTGGATAGTTGGAAAAACCATGATGCATTTTGTGTTATTTCTATATTCAAAAGGATTCGCTGAATCTTCGCTGAAATCTTCGGTTTATAAATTCTGAGATTAAGAAAGACGAAACTATTATTTGGCAATAGCGATATAAAACTAGTCGTTGGGGGCCACCGTAATACTTACCCGTCATGGATATGCATAATATAAAATATGAAAATAAAACATGTGTAAACTATTTATAAAATGCATTGCGATTCGAATAAAATCGTGGCTTGATGACGTCATATACTTTAAATACTCAATTACTGAATTGCGTAAAAGAAACATCCTTATAACTCCAAAATTGATAATCATATTAACTAACGGTTTACTGCGTCGGAGTAAATGTTTCATTTCCAATTAAAATATATCTTTGAATTGAAATTTGGATGAAATACAGGGTCATGAAAAATCGAAGAGTGTAGAAAATATTATTGCAAATATCTCGTCAATTAATTATCCGATCGACTTCATTCTTTATGCAAATTTTATGCTTTTGTATTGCCTTTTATATTCACTCCTTAAAAGAAACAATTTCGAAAATGTTTATATGCCTTTTATCAGAACGAATATTTTGAGAATAAAAAAAAAAGCTCCGGATAATCGAGGTTTCTTAAATTTAATAAGCCTCTTCCCATTATTACATACTCAGTACATACCAAATTTCAAGTTTCTATCTCAATTTATTAGGGCGATAGAATGTTTACAGACACACACACAGACAGACAGACGGCTAATTTTTTTTTTCTAAAAATATGTTTTTCGGAATCTCCAGCGTCTGAAACGTGTAAATCCGTCATTTTTTTTCTATTTTCTAAACGATTACAAGACTTACCCTATACTACGTATGATGGGTAAGTAAAACGCATAAATGTTGGCGTATGTGCGTCTCGACTTTTCCGACCACCAAACAATTTGCCAGAACAATGTGGTATATGTTCACTTTAAAAATCTGAGTTATTAAGATATTTACTCCTCTAAAAATATGCGTAAACGTATACATACAATGCGTAAAAAATATCAATCATTTAAAATTTAGTATAAAAAACAGTAAAAAGAATAAATAAAAAACATGTATTTTAAATATTGTAAGTAAAGGAAAAATAAATGATGCATAAGCAATACATTATCTTTCTAAAATATTATACATTGCATCACAAAAATCCAATATATTTCCTTCAAATATATTTACAGTTATGATCCTAACTTTACTTCTAACATTTGTACATTATTTATTGGAAGCAACAACAATCCAAGCATCTGCAACGAGAAACCATATTTTGACCTGCCAAATCGCAGAAACTCAGTAGGATATTAACATATCCTTTGATCTATATATCCTCAATAAATCAAGCGACATATTACCAGCAGGCACGTCAGGAAAATTTCCAAACCAAAATATGCATTTTCACGAGTCAAACCTCAAATAGGATTTTGCAGTTGGGTAATAACTCCCAGTGAGAACCGATTGCAAAATTAATAAGTCAGAGTGGGAAATGCGGAAAATATTTTTCATTTTTATTTCTTTTAGTACTCATTAAAACTAATCCCCAGTTTTATTCTCCTTTTCATTTTCTCCTATCTTTGAGCCGCAGAGCGCACAAAATTAAAACCTTATTTTCTTTTACACCGAATATTTTTATTACTTTTTTTTCTCTTTTCTTTTTTTGGTGCTGAAATTAAAGTTTTATTTTTGGTCGCGAAAATTGAAGCTGTTATTCTTTGCAAAGTAATTTTTGATGGACTGTAAAGCACATTTTTAAGCCCTTTAGGGGTAAAATAATGGGAGAACAGGAAGATGGAGATGATGTAGACTTTAAGCTGATGGTTATTAGACTCGAGTGTAAAGTTTAAAATGAGTACTTTTTCTTATGTATTTTCAAGGCATATTTCGCGATTTATTTTTAATGTTGAAGTATTTTTATTTTTTTAATCATTAACTGAAACAGTGTATTTTTAAGTGTAGCTAAAGTTTGAGAATTATATTTTTGGATGGGTTTTGTTTTGTCGCTGGTAATATAAGAAAATAGCTGCAGTTAAGATGAAGATCTTTTCTTTTGTTCTATAATAATTATGTGTAATTTAAATAAATGCATTTAAACATATTAAATTATTAATGGATTCAACTTAATTAAAGCTATTAAATCATTACTAATAGGAATACTGGAAACTTTTGAAAAAATATGCTTTCTTATACAGTTTATTACTTATAGTAATATATTTCCACTTGCTCTCGAATGCCACGTAATTCAATATCAGTTCAGGTGATTCGGGCACTAAGAGTGGTCGAATTCCGTTTTGGATGAAGCTGTTTGGAATTTTGGAGTCAGGTCAAGTAGAGATCTTGGTCTGTTTATTCTCAGTCAAAATAAATAATACAATCATACTTCAAGCTAAAGAATTGGCTCATATGCAACTGTTTAAAAAAGGTCGCATTTTTATAATAATAATAGTTAATAGAGATGTAATGCTGTAAAAAATATTTTAAAATTATGGCTGTATTGTTGAATGTCGCGTAATTGTTTTTTTAACGCTTGTGTTTTCGAATTTACATGATAATAGTAAAAAAAAACTAAAATATCTAAACAAGCTAATTAGTTTTAGATTTAAATGCTCATCTTTGCGTACACATAAAGCGACATATGTTAAAAATTAAAAAACAATTAAAACGTTAACTACACTAAAAATTTATGTTATAAAACAATTTTAAAATACTGATTTAAATGGAGAGTTAAAGCATAACTGAAAATGGAATTTTTGGCAAACAGGATACGAAAAGGTTTAATGTAATTCTTCACTTACTTTAACTCATTCTTAATCAAATTTTATTACCTATTGAACCTAAGATTTAACCTGAAATACTTCCTGAAAAATGATTTTCTTCTGTTTTATATTATAAGCCAAAAATAACATGATTCCAAACAAAATAATTTTTATTTTAATTAGAAAATTAATAATTTATTATTTACTAATTTATTAATTTACTATCGAATTGCAACGAATTTTAGAATTTTAACTTCTTTAATATTTCTTTTGTTTCCCAACAATAATTTTTAAATGAAAGTAATTAAATAATAACTAATTAAACATATTCTGAAATGAATTCAAAATATTAAAATAGAAAATAATAATTAAAAAAATTCCATATGCACTATATTTAACTGTATTTATATTTTATAACGTTGGCCTTACAATCTAAAATATAGTTGAAATTTTATGTTTAATGAAAATTATATAATATAGAGAATTAGATTTTTTTTCATTATACAATGAGATAGTTACACACTTAATCATTTATATGGAGAAAAAAATCTACTTTAGCATATTTTTTTTTATCTTCAGTTAATGTATAAATGTATAATTTTGGCTGACTGTGAAGCTTTAAAATACTGTTTTCACGCTAGAATAATTTCATCAAAATTTAAATTTAAAAAATACATTTCCAAATTAGGATTAATATTTCCCTAATAGAATATTGTCAAGATTATTTTTGTAGTATTTAATGTATTTCATCATTAAAAATTAAGCTGAAATCTGTAAACATATTAAATACAACCATTTTATCTTATTCGAGAATATGTAAATTGGTGTCTGTGAGAATAGCTTACGTTACAAATTTTAAAAAGTTAAATTTTTCATTGCAAAAGGGCCTATGTGGAATGAGAGATGATTATCCAGTGTTAAAAATTGCAATTTATAATATACAAGTTTGTATTAAAAAATAATATAACTAAAAATAATATTATTTTATTTACTCACCTAACTAGATTTTTATTATTCTTCAATGCTCAGCGTGAAGATAAAAGTGACGGGTAATTAAGATCGAAAAAAGGGCCTATGTTGACCTAGGTGCTTAGGACATTGGAAATTAATAACATTCATCGTTTTTTCCTCATTTATCAAAATTTTAAATTTGTAACATAGGCCCTTCTTCCAGACACCCATTCATATGTTTTTATGTCATTAATTGAAAGGGTCGAGGCAAGAGAGTGCCAAGCGACATTTTTGAACTTCTGAGATATTCCAATTTGAAAATTTGATCAAATACTCAAATCAAGATATATAACTTAAAGTTTTTTTCGCCAATGTCTTAGTAACATTTGAGCTATTCCGAGTAACAATATGGCATTATTTTAATGATATTACTATTACGTGTTTTGTAAAATAGCTATCTTCGTTACGGGCATAAACATCTGGGCCAAAAACGAAACCTGTCACACATGCTGCCACCAAGTGGCATTAGAAACAAATTATATCTAGAATATTATAATTTACAATATTAAGCAAAAGATTACAGTGTTAAATTTATTAGCACTTTTTGACACCGACTCCCTCAATTCGACCCCCTCATATACTGCTTCGGTTAGTTTAATAAAAGTTAATTTTATTGTATAATACAGTACGTTTGGATTTTATGCATTTTACTTTGAAACGATTGCAAATAATTATTTTCACCCAAATTTAAATTATTAAAATTTATTGTAAAAATAAATTTTAAATAAAATTTCTAAATTAATATTGCCAGAAAAAATATTTTTTTTTGTACTTTAGCTTTTGCATAAATGTGTATGAAATCAAGCTGCAACACGTACACATTTTGTTTAAACTTACATAATAGAGTATCTATATTATTTTAAATTATTTATTATATTTCGTACCGCTTTTGGTAATCTTAATCTTATTGCATAATATTGTAATTTCAACTTTTGAATGATTTTTCTATGAAACAATTATAAAGAAAAGCATTTCTTCCGAACAATCGGTAAAATTAAAGCTTTTCAGTGAAATACTTCTCGCGAAAAGCTGAATTGAATCTTAAAGCAATATTGATAGCAAAACTGAACTTTTAATTAAAGCGTTATTGACAAAAAAATGCACCTTTTTGTTTTTTCTTGTGAATTTAATAAAGAGAAATAATTTGCGTAAGAATAAAGCGGTTTCTACACAACAATGCTAAATCCTGGCTTTCTATGGGTTTCGAAAAATAGCATTGACGCAATTTCTTAACAGCTTGAAAATTAAACTTTCTTAAAAGAGATTATCTCACAAAAGGATCTAATACTCGAAGAAAAGCCACTTCCAAACTTATTCCATTGTCACCTTTTGCATCCTAAACCAAATTCATAAGATATTCAAGTAAACTTTGTTTCCTTATCTATATCTTTGGAAATATACACAAAACTTCTTTTAATACCAACAACTGAATGAGAACTTCGGGATCCCATTGTTGAAATACCCAGACAAAAGCCTGGAAGAAAATACAAGAAAACTACTGTTTTGCCTTGAAAATCTGTCCAGAAATCTGAAATCAGACCTTAATGAAGCATAAGGCGGAACAAACTTTGATTGTTTTCATAAAAGTTTTGGGTTTTCTTCCATAGTAGGAAGAAATGAAGCACTTTGTTCGAGAGATCACGTGATTTAACTCGTGTTATCTTTGAACATTCGGAAGTTTGCACAGCATAAAATCCTTAAATGGTTATGTTAATTGAATCGAAATCTTCATTCAATGATTTTAATTAAATTTCATTGTGCTGAGACATAATGAAAATGCTTTTGGAAATAACACAAAATCAAATTATTTTTTCAATATAATAAGATTTCTCAAGAGTTGATTTAATAATCCTTTCTATGGGAAGGAGTGCTTGAAAGGAATTGAATATAATTGCAGTTAAGCAATATTGTTGTTTTATCATTGGCTATGGAATTTTATTATTAAAATAAAAATGCTATATATAATTACTGGGATAATCTGATTATAATGAGATAAGATACTACTATTATGATGCAAGAAGATTAAGATAATTAAGAAGTTATGAAAAGATGTCATAGTGAAAGCACTTATTTTAAAAAAGACATGGTAATTTTATGACAACATAATAATCGCAAGAATATTCAAAATAATATATGTAAGTTAATAGTTAAGAGTAATAGGCTAATTGTAATACATTTGTAAAGTTTACACGGCATGAAAATCTTAAATGGTTAAGTTAATTGAAATCTTCCTTTCAGAATGTTAATTGAATTTCATTGTGCTAGATGCAGAAAATACTTTTAGGAACAGCACAAAATCAAATGAATTTTCAATATAATGAGAATTTAGTAAAGTTAATTTTAATAAACAATTCTATAGGAATGAGGGATATTCGAATTGATTTAAATACAATCACCATTAAGTAGTAGTGTTGTTTCATCATTAGAGGTGGTGATTTAGTGTATTAAAATATTACATATACAATTATTTATAATATGCCATAAAAAATCCAATTTTATTGCAATAAAATAGGATGATAATTAAGATATTACGAAGACATTTCAAAGAGAAAACAATTCCTTGAAAATAGAGATGGCGTCTTTATGGCTATATAATAAATTCGATGAGTTTATAGTACCATAATTAATGCATGTTTAAGAGACATTTTTAATTTAGTGACAGTGGTTTCGCACAAGAGTGTTTCTTGTGGTAACCTTTTATTGTTATCAATATATATTTAATCCCATTGTTGAAAGTATCGCTCATTTGTACATGTATTTGGGGCTGACATATTAATGTTTTTGACGTGCGCATGTAAAAAATGTATGCACGATAGGGCGACTATTTTTACCCTCTAAGCGTGTGGAACGTAATATTCCGTTCACTAAGCTCCAGGTTTCATTGCAATATATGCAATGTTTAAGATAATATAATTCTAGATTTAATGAATTTTCAAAACATTGAAGAATGATTAATACTCTCAAGGGTTACATTCATATTTGTAATTAAGTTTTATTCATAATGCTGAAGGAATCATATTTTTTTAGCATTTAAAACAAAATACAGAGAAAACAACATTACAATTTTACCCTTTTTCAAAACGCTCAGAGTGTTAAAAACGTCTAGTAGCACTCTGTACCTAAACAATATATTTAAATTTCAGTAGCAATTTAAGGACGTAAATTTTGACATTTTGGAGACTACTTTCCGTATATGGATATAATTTTGGAAATTGGGTGTACATATAAAGTATCGAACGACTTTGATTTTTCAAAGTGGTGATACCTACTTTTGTCATTTTTTGCGTTCATTAGATCAAAACATCCTTTAAAAATTAATACCTTATCACTCTACGTCTACATACATTTTAATAAATCTTCATTGAGTTATAAAATAAATCTTGCTAAGTGTTTATTTTCAAATTTTGGATATTAATATCTTACAAAGAAAATTGCCTAAAATACTTACTTGTTAACAGTAAAATTATACAGAAATGTTATATATAATTTAAACTTATTTTACATAAATCTGAACATTTATGATTTCTTGTTAACACTAATTTGATAGTAAGTGTTACCTTAATCAGCGAAATCTAAAATTAATCAAGTAGATTTTTTTTAATTTTAGTGGTAACAAAAAAGTATATAAGTTTGCTGCCATCACATTATACAACAGAACACCCCACGGAATTTTTTTCCGATAACTGTCTAATTTTTTTTCTTCAGTGGATCCTTCGATAACATTAAACGGTCCTCTTAGACCATTGAAAAGTAAAATTTCTCTATACCTCGAAAACTAATGATTTGAAAGAGTGTAAACTTACACAACCATATTTTGGCGACTGTGGTCCGTTTTATCTAAAAATTAATGTCGGTCATAATACATAATGTTTTTAATATGAATTTATTAATAATTTCCTTGCTTAAAAATATGTTTTTAAACCGTAAAAATGCCGATATACGTTTGGGTGTATTAATTTCATGTCATAAAAATAACATAATTTAAATGAATAATTTTAGGAAGATATAAATTAATATTTTTCATGTAAATTTAACATTAGCATCCACAAATTTTGTCATCTTGTGAATCTATGAATTTTCAGAATATTTTAGAAACTATACCTGTTTATCTTTTTCTGCAATTTTTCGATCCAAGGAACGCGAAAAGTTGTGAATAGTGTGTGTTTACATTTTAAAAATCAAATTTGGTGCAATTTTGAATATGAAAACTACCTGTATTTCAAAAAGTGATTCATTTCAGAAAGTAGGCACATTTATGTGTCGAATGGTGCCTCGCGTATCTCTCTGCGATAATCTGATGATAAACTAATAGGAGGTGTTGATTTTTTTTATTTTCTCGACAACTCGAGCAATTTTTCCTTAAATATCACATTTGCAACACTCTTAATCATTCTCACATAAATGCGAGATTTTTGTTTTTTGTTTTCAATGAAGTTAGTAAAATACTTCCGTAAATGGAATTCAACAATTCGTGTATTTTGATTATATTACATAATATGGGCACTTTCCCGAAAGTTTACTTTTTTATTATCTTTGAGATAAAATCTTTAAAATCCTTAAAATATGTTTAATTTGTAAACTAACAGTCACACTCCTTTTAGTATAATTCGGTTAAGATATTTTTTAAAGTTTCGTTTAAAATTAATAAAATATAGTACAGGTTGTTTCAACAGTCCAGACTAAAATTAAAACCCCATTAAACATGATCTGTGTATTTGAGAGACATGTAGTTTCAAGATTAATATTCACTGAGATTGGAGATTTTGTATAGCGTGAAAAACACAGTTTATAATCTAGACAGTGGAGCGCGAAAGCGGGATTTCTGTTTGTTAATCTGCCTGTTTATAAAGAAAGACTCCAATTTTTACCAGAACTAAACAAGTTAGAAATTGCACGTCAAACGTGACAAATGAGGTGCGTTCGTTGTGTTATTATTTCAGTGAAATGAATTATATCTTCTGTTATTATGATATGATTAATTTCCGTAATAAAATAAGTACATTTTAAGTTGGCAACATTTTATTTTTTGTTGACTTTTACTGAAAATTCCAATGGGGAACTTGAGCCTAGATTTGAAAATTTCAAAAATTGAAATCCATATTTAGACTTTTTTTTTCATTTAGTATCTATTTATCCGGAAACATCTATCCAAAAAACTGTTTATATAAACTGTAGATTATAGGATCGCTATAATTAAACAATTTTGGTATGCAAATTCAGTTTTTAAATTCAGTAATACGGAAATAATAGGACGCCATCTTAAATAGGACGTAATCACCATGTCAACCTAGAACCATTACCAGTCATTTAATATCATTGAATTAATTACGCATGATAGGATTTAATAGAATAAATATCGTGACTGTAATTTGGTCACAGAGGTTATGAATGTCATATATGACTATAACTTGGTCATAGAGGTTATAAAATGTCATATATGACTATAACGTGATATATGTCAGATAACTTGGCGATACATCTGGGTCGCTTGACGATTAATCCTCAAAAGCTGCTATAACAAGAAAGTACCGATTTTTAAAAAATTCAAATTACTTAATAAATATTTTTATTAATATCTTTTTAAGTTTTGATTCGATTTTCATAAAATTTGAAATGACTCAACAAAATTTTACAACGATTATATATATTAAATTTCGAACCATTTGGTTAGGTAGTTTTTGCGCTGTTATATGCGGACAGACAGACGGACAGACGGATCAGACGATGACTATAGGTGCTACGTATTTATGTAATTACGAACGCACCTAAAAACATCGTATGGCTAGATGAAGCAGCCATTCCTGTTGATGTGCTGTTTTATGTTATACAGGTGTAATGGTGCGACTCTATTCTGTACAGAAATGTGGTGGTAGACGCAATGAACACTAACAATTGTAAATCTAGTTAAAAAATACCTATTATATAGCAATTATTACTTTTCTCTGTTTTCTTTGGAGCAGAGCCTTCCACTGTCGAGATTTCGATTTTGATTTTCAGCCGTACACAATCTCCTGTAGCGGTGAATAATAATTTTTAAACCGCAAACCTCTCCGATTCAGAGATCTTTATAATCCGTTGAAGGGAGGTGGAATATTTTTTTAACCACTTAATTTTAATCAAAATTTGTACCAGAATTCCTTAACAAAGTTTTGCTTTTATAGCTTTTATGAAAAAAAAACTGCAAAAATTACATTTTCTGATTTTCAAACAAACTTTTTCGCAAATTCTGGTGTGAATACAACATTGCAGAAGCAAAATTACTTGCCTTTAAAAGAGTTTTGAGGCGTTTTAATTTTCCTTGGAGCATTTGAAATACTCGGTATATTTCCTCAAACACAGTACGTTTCCTAAATATCTAATTTTCTTGAATCTGTTTGATATATCGAAAATGTACAGAAATATTGCGCAGAAATTCCTTTTTAAACAAATACATTCGAACTTAAACGCAGGCAAACAATTTCCTCATATTCGTTAACGATTTGAAGGTGATTTACGATGCTAGAGTATTAGAAGCGATTGTATGTAGAAAAATCGAATTAAGTACAAGCCTCCGTATCCCATAATGTTCCATTTTCTTTATGTTCTCTTCATGCACGCTTTCTTATATAATCGAGACCTTGCCTATTTTCCTAATTACTGTAATTAGCCGTTAAGGATGTTCTACCGAGTAACATGTATTCTCCATTATCTAGTTTAGTTGAAGTTCTGGATATAGTAGATCATCTGAGAATTGCGCAGAAAATGAGCTACAGGCGTTGAAAATCTAAGCAGATGTAACTTATGTGGATCGCAAACGTTAAACGAAAGAAAAAAAAAGTAAATAAGTGGATTAAAGTATATCTTATTAACACTTTATGGCTTTATTTCGCTAACTACGTTCCTCATCCAATAAATTTTCAAAGAATGTTTCAAGAAATTTAGTTTAACGAAGACAGGAATTTGTTAAGATTTTTAAGAGGCTTCATTTTAAATGTCTTTAAAATAAAAATTTGGAAATAATTGTTTTTCACTTTATTTTAATTAATTTTAATACTGAATATTGAAACCGTTTTTAAATTGTGTTTATTTCAGTCTAAATATAGCAGTAAGTAATGCATAATAATAATTTTTTTATCATATAAATACATGTAATAAATTCCTTATATTTGGAAAAATTCTTTAAAAAAAACTATATATCTAATCAATCAAACGTTTTAACCCTATTATTTACGTTGCAAGAATTACATTATGAAAGTTAATATTTTTTATTTTATCACAGTTAAAATAATTTCAATCATTCAATTGCGTATAAAGATGTTAGATTTTACAGCTTTAAAAAATTCGTTTTATTACATACATAATTCTATATTATAACACTGAAATATGCAAATTTAGGATCAGAAATTTGTAGTTTTATAGTAAAAACAATCATGTTGATTAAATTATTAAAATAAGTTAAATTAAGATTTATATCTCAATAACATTAATACAATGAACCGTGTTGATAATGTATAGCTACTAATCTTACTTTTTTTCATATCAATTTAAACCAGTAATTTTATCAAATAAAATAACTTATTTAATACCAGCATAGAAAAAAGTAAACATTTTAAGAAATGCTTTTTTTGGTTCCACGTATGCTTATTTGCCTTGAAAGAAAACAGGAAAGTTCGCAGCTATTGCAAGAAGTATGTTATAAAATATATTTATATATTTTTTTCTATATGAAATTTTAATTATTCGATTGAAAAAAAATGTGTTCTATTACAGTAGATTACATTTTATAAAAATGGATGTGTTACATATGTGGGCGCCCAGAACGGAGGGCGGGGGGGGAGAGACAATTGCTCCTACCTGGGCTTTCAAATTTAATTAAATAAATCTCATTTTTCTGTCATAAATAAAAATAAATAATAAAGTTTATATTTCTAGGTTATTTAAAATAATTAAACTCTACCAGAAAAATAAAACTAGACACTTTTCGTCACGGAGCTAAATCCTCCTGAACATCCATGGAAGATATGTACTAACTAAAACTAGATAGAAAGATAATCACTTAAGTGATGATGAAATTTTATGCTTATAATAAATCAGAAAAATGGCGAACAAGCAGAGCAGTTAAATTATAAAGTCTATAATGAAACAATATTTCTCTTTCATTGTTCAAAGAAGGAGTAATCGCCCATTATTATTTTTACATAAAAACAAAAGCTCTATATATCAAAATTATTGTGTTTACAAGACTGCTGAATTATATTTAGAAGAGAGAGAGATAAAAACAAAATTTATTAATACAAATATCTAAGAAATATATAGTCTCAAGATTAGAATCATTAAAACTTAATTCTTTGTCGAATAGCAATTTTATTCCAATTTAACATTATAATCTGGAAAAGGTTTATCTTAAGTTCTACGTTATTTATTTTATTTATTTGTTAAAATTCTTTTTTTACCATAAATAAATTTACAAGATAAATATGCTACACAAATATGTTACATGCGCAAATGTATCTAGATAATATTTTCACTGATAAAAAATATTTATTATTATTATTATTTATTTACTTTTTCCTGGTATTTACTAAAATAAAGAAAATGAAATAATAAATTTCCACAAAAGTACAATGTAATGATATTGTTCACAAATGGCAAAGAAAATCATCATTAAAAATATACTAAAAATATACATCATGAAAACTATACTGCTGATCTGCTTCACAAGAGAACAATCAAAGTCAAATCTCTATTTTATATACTTCCGAGATTTTGTGTTTCGATAATAACAAACGAGTGGGAAATTTATTCAGAAATGTAACTACAGTCCAACTCAGTTACAACGCAACATTTGTTGGTTTTAACAGAATTTTTGCAATAACAACATTTCCACGAATATATGTAAAAGCTCACTTCACTTAATGACAGTTATGGTATGATTATTTACAGGAACAGCTTTAAACTTTTTAAATTAGCAGAACTAAAGTATTTTAAATTGAATTAGTAAAATGATATTTATTTTATTAATTTTCCAATTTCGATTTTATCAATGCAAAAAATTCTATAAAAGTAATTAAAGATACAAGGATTAACATTTGCTTATTAATTTAAATAGGTATTTCAAAAGCTATTTTTATTTAATATATATTTTTTTTTCAGCATTGTGTAATTTTTTTCCCTTTTGTTTCAAATTATTTCAATGAACTGAGAAAGATGAAAAATATTACCAGTTCTTTTGTTTCACTGTAAAAAAAAAATAATAATAAATAAAACTTTTAAAAAGAATATTTACATAAATTATGGCCTCTTCGATATATTCAGTACAATTTCATTTAAAGCGTAGAAAAGTCATTAAAAATACTATTTTGTTTATAGGATATGAAAAAATTAGCATTTTTATTGAGAATTTACATAATATATGCTCGTTATATTCGATATTTCCTCGTTAAGAGTTTTCGGGAATGTATCTTCGTATTAGAACAACCATTTATTTCCTGTTTACTCATTAAAAGCGAGTTACCGTAATAACCTAGCTCACTGTAACCTAGTTCGACTGTATTACACTTCCATTGGGCATTTGTGGATCCATACATTATAGTTTTAATATCATCAAACATAAACTTGTAAATATATTTTTATATCTCCGGAAAGAGGATGGAAAGAATTAGCACATGTCCTTTCACCTATGGAGAAACTATTTCTTCTTCACATTGACTTTCAGGTAAAAGTAATAAATGTCTCTTAAAGAAAAACTACCAAAGAAAACAAAGACAAATCCAGCAGAAAACAAAGACAAATCCAGCATTTTCGCAGAGAAAACAAAGTAGGCAAATTCTTCTACTTTTTTCATCAATCCCGAAATCCATCGATGGTCATAAATTTTGCTGATAAAAGAAAATGGATGGCGGACCATGGAGTTATTCACCCTTACCAGACACATTGGGAACATATTCGGACCACTTTGATTTAAAAAAAAGTTTTTCAGTTACCTTAATGTGTACTGAATGTGTTCCCTTAATGTGTTCCCTTAATGTGTTCCGATATAAAGAAAGTGTTCTGAAAGTGCACCGAAAGTGTTCTGCTCTGGATATTTGTTAAATATAAACTTGGGAACACATTTGAGAACGGATTGGCAGCACATTTGGGCACACTTGTGAAATCATCGCTTTCAAAAAGTGAGCTAGAAAGTGTGCTGAACAAAAGAAATGTTCTCAGAAGTATTATAAAACTGTTCCAAAAAGTGCACTTCACAGTGTACTAAAAAAGGTGACAAAATAAGTGTTCTAAAAAGTGTTCTGAAAAGTTATAAATATTTTTAGTGTAAGGTAAAGCTAGGAGAGTCTGCGCACAATTCAAAAGAATACAAATAAAACATCTAAATATTAATTTTTTGCTAAACTATCCATGAATAATTTTTACTTCATTTGTTTTTTATGCATTTCTATTGATATTTTGTTGTTATGCTGTAATTTAATAGAACAGTTGTAATAAAACCAAGAAAGTTATTTTGCGCAATCTATGCTTACAGGCTTGGTGTGATTGCGCACATGGATAAAAGAGATTGTTACTAATATTAACTACAATTAAATTGTTAATAATAATAATTACACTTAAATGACTTTGTTGTAAGGTTTTTATGAACAAATATTATTGTATTAGGAGTGAATATTTCAACCTAATGATTAAAGAATCAGAAAAAGGAAAAAAAATTTAAACACGGTTAAGAAATTTTAATTAAAGGGAAATAAAAATAAAGAATCAGAAAAAGGAAGTCCAGATAAGATTACGAAATAAAATTAAGTTACTTGAAAACATGTTTAACTTAAAATTAGTCCATTTTCATTTTTCATTTTTTATGCAAATTTACCAATAAGCTGCGTAATTTCTCCTAGCGTGGAAACTAATGGGAACAATGCGCCATCTCTCCTAAGTAGCAGATGCGCAAACTCTCCAATTTCGGTAGGAGAGATTGCGCAGTCTTTTATTTAAACATGGCCGCTACTAAAACGAACCGTTGATGTTCACATTGTTAGCCTAGATTAGTAGCTTATGAGAAATCGTTTAAGTTTAAAATATTTTGTACTACTGACATTGTATAAAGATTCTGATGAATCGCTATGAAAATTTATGCACTTACTTTGTGAAAACAAAAAAAAAATAGCAATGCTTTATCTTAGACGCAGAAAACAATCAACGTGCACTTTCAAGTAGACACTCCACTATTGCTGTTGTACAACTACCTGGAGTCGCTGCGCGCTCACTCTACTCCTTTCCCCCAAACCTCTATATGCGCAATCTCTGCGACTGCGCCATCTCTCCTGCCTTTACCTTATGTTTACATGGCGTCACATTTGGCTGAAAAATAATTTTAATTAGAATTTTTTTTATGGATAACGGATACTTGTAGGAGAAGTGTATTCTTTTGATGCTGCAATTAGGAATCTTCGAACATGGAATAATACATGTAGGTACATTTTTTAAGCGTTGAAAGACTCAAGAGATAAATAGAGTACTTTAAAAAAAAAAGGTGTAACATTTTTGTCATAATGCGATTATTTTATAGTAAAATTTAAATGAACATAAAACGCTTGATTAAAATTCCCGCTTTAAATACTCTGAAAAAATACAAACGTCACATTTTAACCAGAAATCGAAAAGTGTAGTTTTCCAAAACGCCTAACGATTCTTAGCTTTCAATGCAATTTTTAAAAATTTTGAATCTTCATAAATGCATTTTGGACAAGCCTTAATGTTTTTTCACAGATATATTATTGTCCTTGCATATAGTCTACTCTGGGTTGATCAAGCGCATTGCTTATAAAGTAAAAAAATTGCTTAAAAAGTTTAATCCTTATTAGTCCTTTCTAAAAAAATTTATTCCAAGTCTATTTTATAATAATTACCATTTATTATATTAGAAACTCCTGGCTGTATGTTTCAACGTTGCTTCGTAGAATTTCATTTTCACTGTTCATTTTATATTAAATAATATGTGCTAAGAAAAAATGTCCCATGAAACGCAGAATTCTTTTTGAAATGCATTGTCCAGAAACGAGACATGAAATTATATTGCACAATGAAGCATTTTATTACGCTTTTTAAGTTTTTAAAAATATATAAATAAAAGTTATTATATATTATTTTAATATTTTTTTTATTTGCGATGCCATATACGTTAAAGTTTGCTTACATTATTCTTTCATTCATAGCTTATAATTTGATTCATTTGTCTTTAAAATATTTGTTTTTAAAATATTTTCCTGAAAGTTTTGTTCAGAATGTTAATTCATATTTATTATATTAGTATTTCTAAAAGTAGAATATGTCACAATCTTTCATTTTCGTACGAAACTGTTTCAACGTTTTATTGGCTTCTATTTTAGTAAGTAATTCTTCATATTCCTTTTGATTTTCTCGTATGTGAAACAACTAAAGCTACGATGGGTCTCTTCGACACTGAACTCACTTAGATAATTAGAAATGCGTGTAATCAAATGTTATCATGAATGTTCTTGCCATAATTTCGAAAACTAATTACACTAATTACGAATGTAAAAAATAAATATATTTACCAGTACGAGAAAATGTTTTCACAAAGTCTTGAAACAACCAGACCATTCAGAGAATGTAAAACTCTAGTACAATCAGCGTTTTCATAAACATTTTATTACCAGGCTTTATATATATATATATATATATATATATATATATATATATATATATATACATATACTATATAAGTCTTGGCATTTACTGTTTTACGCTTAGTTCATGTACATTCGCAATATGGCTTACAATTCGAAAAATCATAGCCAAAAACCAAAATGGAGTGATACGACTTTTCATTTATTTTAACTGTTTAATAAGAAAAAAATATATATATATGTCCTTCAATGTATTTATTTACTATGTGAATATTGCTTCTCAGGAGCTGTACTTTAAAAAAATAGAAATTTTTCTTAATCTAGGCAAATATAATATAAACACGAAAATATACAATAACATCTTACAAGTTACTCATGATTCTAAAATCGTTCTTTATCTTTTCAAAGCTCAGTAACCAATATATTTTAGAGATTTCAAGCAACATTTATGAAAACAAAGTTTATTTCGCTGCCGCTGATTTTTGGAAACGTTTCCGAGTAATATCTATAGTGTATTAATCAGTTTTGTGAACACGGTGAATAAGTTTTCCAGATGATAATACTTCTAATGTAAACATTTTATGCTCAACAAACATGTCTTACAGAAAAACATGATAAATTAACATCAGTAACATTAACAATAAAATTAATATTGTTTGTTATTCTTGCAGGTATACATTCACTTACGCAGCTAAACTTTTAATTGAGAACTGATAGCATGCAAAAAATCGATTTCCGGTTTGAAAAAAATGGTTAGTACACTCTAAAATCTACTCGGTAACTTTTCCGAAAATCAGTGACAGCAAAAGAAACTTTGTTTTTATAAGCGTTTTTTTTTAATCTCGAAAAGATATTGGTGTCTGAGGTTTCTAAAAATAAAGAAAGCATTTCGAATCGTGGGTAACTGGGAAGGGGCTACTATCTACTTTCTTTCATGGTTACACTATTTTCCTAAATTATGAAACATTTTTCGTTTGTTTTGTTTTTTTTTAACACTGTGCTCTAACACCCTAAAAAGAGCAGCTTTTTTAGGTAAAAATTTCATCTATTGTATTTTGTGCATACTTGTTTTACAGAAATGCCCATACAAATCAAAGTTAACTCTTAAAGCGAAACAATATTATTTAAAACTATATTTTTCTAAAGTTAGAAAGTAAAGCTTACCGACTGCATATATATATATTATCTTTTCTTATTTCCGCAACCGTTTCCTTAAATTCCTGTTAAAAAGTTACCTAACAACAATACATTAAAGAAATGCGGAAATAATAGCTATTAATTTTCTTTCTATATCTTCAACGCAGTTAATATTCACGACATTTACAAATTTTACATAAATAGAAATCACTCGGGACATCTATGGATATTGCACAATCGGCAAAAAAAAAAAAAAAAAAAAATCATTATTTATATTTATGAAATTAATATTCCAAACAAGGTCAAGGTGAAACCGGGTGGGGTGGCCTACCTTTCGGCTTAAGCTAAACTATCCCCCCAGCAGGTTTGTTTATTTAATTATACTGAGCATTATTAATTATACTTTCTAATATTGAGCAATAATTATAGTATGTAATTCTGAAATACAAATTCTGAAAATACAAGATTCCAAAAATACAAATTCTGAAATTACAAGATTCCAAAAATACAAATTCTGAAATTACAAGATTCCAAAAATACAAATTCTGAAAATACAAGATTCCAAAAATACAAATTCTGAAAGTACAATTTACCAAACCTACTTAGCAGTACTAAATACTACTATGTGATACTGAGCAATAATACTATCATGTAATAATACTGTAAGATGCTGAAGTAAATAATAATAATGGATAAGGTAAGTACTTAATGAACAATAATGAATGAATAATAATACTAGATTAAATAATGATAAATTATGCTAAAAATACTAAATAACACTGTATGGTGCCATTAAGAATAACTACATTGTTAAGTTTAGAGTTTATGTAGTGAGTAAATGTCCTTATGCATAGTATAACGTAGCCTATAAAACTTTTATAAAACTTTTAACATAAAATCGTTTTCTAGAAGCTTCGAATATGCGAATCCAAAATTTCAGCTCATTCCGCCGAAGGATTTTCGGATTATACTTAAAAACTAACACACATTGCAGTTTGTTTCGAAAATATTAAGAATTAATTAATCATTAGGAATTGGAAATTTTAGATTTGCTTAATTCCTAATCTACTTAACCAAATGACTTTCCGTTTCGTATCCCTTGGTAAAATTTATCGAAGAGTCCACACATAATGTCAAAATCAGCTGTTTGTATTGAAAATTTTAAAGTTTGTTACAATTTCTATATGCAGATTCTATTTTTATTTTTCTGTGTCACATTATGGTGATTTGGGCGGCGCTAGTTGAGCTTAAGCCGAAAGGTACGCCTCCTCGCTCAGTTTGACCTTGATCGTGACAATTTGGTGTTAAAATTATATGGGGTATTCACTTTTCTTTCTTTCTTTCTTTTTTTTTATTTGGCCAACTGTGTATTTTTGAATACATAACATAATGATGTTTCTTCTATCTGTTTTTCATTTCAAGAACTTGAGTTCTTGCTGTTAGGTTAATTTCCAGTTAAAAATTCATTATCAGAATTTCAAGAAATGGGAAAATAATTACTACTACCTTTTCATTATATCCTCAATGAATTAATTATAACGAAATTTAAAAAATTTCACATAACAAGAAAACATTCACTCCTTTTCTGGATCAAATACAATTCCTTTTCTACAAATCCCAAACATTCGCAGCACGTCTGAATACGAAATTGATCTTTATCCTAATAAATTCTCTCCTGATGTTGAATCAGGATTTTATCAGTGTGTGGGGGGGATATATCGCTTACGGGTGTGAATAGCAACTGATAAAACTGGATCCTCAAATATTTGTACGCGACAACTCTCTTCCTATTTATCTAACTGAGGATCGTTTTTAAAACACAAATATTTGAGCTGAAAGGCTTCCGAAATGAAAAAGCGATCCGCCGACTGACTATTTCTCCAGTTCTTTGAAAAGAAGCTAGCGGAATTATTCCTGTGTGCGACTGCTGTGGTTTGATCTCATTGGCTGTTTACTAGACTTTAGTGTGAAATGAGATTCTGTTTGTTTAAGAGGTAATGAATGAGATAGTTTAGTTTGTAGGGAGAAAGAAAAACTTTTTTTTCATCAGCTCTCTAAAGCGCAAATTTTAAGACTGTTGGAATTCGAAATGAAATGTCGTATTTGTGAAAGATAAATTACTTTAGTAAAAGCACTTTACAGAGAGAGAAAAAAAAATATCGAAGGAAATATGCTGTATTATGTTAGTTTAAAAGGATGGAATAGCATTGATCACTACATTTTATTATGAATGCTCTTAAATCAGCGAAACGAAAAATCAAAATAAAGTTTATATGCGTGCTCTAAAATAGTGTCTGACGTATTTAATTGCAGCATTAATAAACGTTAAGATTTCTTTTTAGGTTTTGATTTCTAAAAAAAAAATAATGTTAAAACCTTTGTGTTATATTGATCGGAATAATTTAACTGTACGGTAATGAATGTTAAATACTCTAATTATAAATTTTTATTTGATATACATTTCCGGCATATATATTTTTTATCCGACAGCACTATTTATTCAACGTTTGTTTTGTAAAATTACAGATGCTGAATAATGTCATTCAATATGTAGATTGATCTATTTCGATTTTCACGAGACTGTAGTGTGAAATGAAATTATATTTGCCTAGGAGGAATTGAATGAGATAGAATAGTTTGTAGGGAGAAAGAAAAAACTTTTTTTTATCAACTCTCGAAAGCGCAAATTTTAAGGTTTCTAAATGAAATATCGTAAAAAATTATTGAAATATTAAGAATTATGCTGTATTATGTTATATGAGTTGTAAATTTTTCCAACGG
This sequence comes from Maratus michaelseni, assembly GCA_963931845.1. Taxonomy (NCBI): domain Eukaryota; kingdom Metazoa; phylum Arthropoda; class Arachnida; order Araneae; family Salticidae; genus Maratus; species Maratus michaelseni. Next base: position 280,693,054 of record OZ007594.1, on the reverse strand, counting down.
ACGAAAAATGCCCGGGCTAGGATTCGAACCTGGGACCTCTTGGGTGAAGTTGCCAGTGCTCTACTAACTGAGCCCTCCCGGTCGAATCTGGAGGACCTAATTCATCCAGTTAACTATATTGATCATAGCATCTGGTCTGATATCTGAATCAGATCAACAGAATAAATATATTTATTCTGTTGAGCTGATTCAGATATCAGACCAGATGCTATGATATTTATTCTGTTGATCTTATTCAGATATCAGACCAGATGCTATGATATTTATTCTGTTAAGCTGATTCAGATATCAGACCAGATGCTATGATCAATAAGGTTAACTGGATAAATTAGGTCCTCCAGATTCGACTGGAATGGCTCAGTTGGTAGAGCATTGGAAGCTTCAGCCAAGAGATCCCAGGTTCGAATACTAGACCGGACATTTTTCGTTCAGTTCGAAAATTACACCTCATATGATTTCTGTACCAATTTGAATAATTGTATTAAAATTAATCTAGCGTATTATGTTAGCTTGAAAAGATGAAATATCGTTTGTTTTTAGATTTTAACATGAATGTCCTTTAAATAGTGAAGCAAGCAAGTGCAGAAATTCAAAATACAGTTTATAAATGTGTTAAAAATATTGCATGACATCTTTATTACCAGCTATAATATACGTTAATATACTTTTTAGATTTTGATATCGAAAAATTCAAATTGAATATTGGGTACTTTTATGTTAGCTGGGCGCCACTGATATATATACATATATATACACACGTATGTACACATATGTATATATCTATATGTATATATATATATGTATATATATATACATATGTGTGTGCATATGTGTATATGAATATATATATGTGTGTATATATACATGTATATATATCACTGGCGCCCTGCTAACATAAAAGTATGGAAATGTGAAATATTGGAATATGTTTTCAGAACAGATTTATTATCATTTTGATTCAATATTTTGATTCATTGTATGAATGTTAAATATATTAAATAATTTTTTTCTTCGATTTCTATTTCTGTGGTAATGAATGAGATTTTTTATTAGCTCTCAAAATCACAAATTTTTCAATTGTTGGAATTTGAAATTAAATGTCGTAATCGTGAAAGATAAATTCTCTAACTGCAAAGTGCTTTTACAGTTAAAGAAAAAAATAATTTATCGAGATAAAATTTAGTGTAATCTGTTTTATGAAAAATTGATTTTCAGATTTTAATACGAATGTTCTTATATCAATGTTCCTATATCAGTGAAGAAAGCAAGTGAAAATTCAAAATACAGTTTATGAACGTATTCAAATATACAACATGGCATTTTTATTAGCAGATTTAATAAGTATTAATATATTTTCATGGTTTTCATTTGGAAATGAAATTAAATGAATTTTAAAACATTTGTGGTACATTGATCAGAATAAAATGAAATTTCTTAACTGATTAACTGCAATGGATCTTAAATAGATTAGTAGTAATTTTTTATTCAATTTGCATTTATGACTTATTTTCTATTTACCTGCAGTACTATTTATGAAAAGTTTGTTTTGTAAAAATGGCAGATTCACACATTTAATATGTGGATTGATCTTTTTAGATGTTTACTAGACTTTAGTGTGAAATGAGATTATGTTTGTTTAAGAGTAGAGGAATGAGATAGTTTGTACTGAGGGATAAAAACATATATAAGCTCTGGAAAGTTAAAAGTGAAGAATGTGGGAATTTGAAATGTAATGGCGTGTTTGTGAAAGATAAGTGACTTTAGTAAAAACACTTTACAGTTAAAAACAGTAATTTATCGAAGGTAATTTGGTGTGTTATGCATTGTGTTATTTTAGGGTGACCAAAAAAATGTATTCTGTAAATAACACACATTTTAAAGTTTTTAGATAATTTTTAATAAACAAAATCACGACAGATAATAAAAGACCTTAAATTGCTAATAAATTATTATATTTAAAAAGTTATTATTATGTTTTTTAATGTAACACTTTTAAAATTCCTTCATCTTTTACAATTTTGGTATTTCAAACAAGGTTTGTTTCATCGTATACTCAGAGTACTTCGTTCTACAACTTTAAATATCAGATTTTTGATACAAAGATTATATGAGCTGAAAAACAAATAACAATTTGATGCATATGAAATAAACCTATAAAAATCGCATATGTTTAATATAAGATTTTTTAAAAACAAAAAATTCAAAGTTATAAAAAAAAATAATATTTAGTTATCTATATAAAATCTAAAAATACATTAAAAATTTTCAGAAAATTTTCTCATTTATTGTGCATTCCCTAACATTTTTATTAGATAGAGAATATGAAAAAATACAAACTGAGAAAAGTCAGTTAAAAGATTTCTTTTACGAAAAAGAGATATTTTAAGAGATGTATATGTAAAATTAACCATAGCTCCTTTACTATTTATCAGATTGTCACGAAATTTGGGTATAATGTTCTACAGATGTTAAGGTTCATTTTATGATAAACAATCTAAAATTTTTGTCAATTTTTGTCAAAATGAAAAGTACGTAGTCCCCTTAAAAGAATACAAAAGCATTTATTTCTATATTTTTATATGAATGCTCTTAAATCAAGTATGTTCAGAAATCCGCTAATGCTTGGAAAGCAAAAATTCAAAGTGCATTTTATGAAAATGCTAAAAAAAGTATTTAATAACAAAATTAACAGATATTAGTGCAATTTCCTAGTTTTAATTTCATGTAAAAAGCTAAAATCAATATTTTAAAATTTAAAAACGGCATATATATATATATATATATATATATATATATATATATATATATACAATATCATAATTATTTTATTCAATATTTAATGACGATTTTTTCAAGGTCTCTGCAGCATTGTACTCAATGTATCTTTTATGAAACAGACGTTGAACAAAATTTTCCAAACAGCGATTTGAGAGATAAAGTAAAACATATTTATCAGTTTTTAATTATCGTAATGGAATCAAACTGATTGGTAAATAAATCATTCAAATAGCAATTTTTTCAACTTAGTGAAAAAGTGTCTAAGAAGGAACTCGAACCCAGATCCTTTGGCTTTAATTAACAATGCTCTTCTAATTGAGCTGGCATTCAGATGTGTATTTGCTGCGATGTCATACAGATATCTGAATTGGAAGATCATTCTCAGTTGCAGTAAAAAGTTCGGGGTTCGAGTTACATACTGGATATATTTTCATTCATTTGGGAAACATTACTACTCTTATATTTATCAGCTTTTGAAAGAGTAAATTTAAAAATTGTTAGAATGGGAAATAAAAGTCGCATTTGTGAAAGATAAATTACTTTCATAAACAATTTACAGACAGACATAAATGGTTTATCGATGTAAATATGGCATATTATGTATTATTTTAATATAAAAGTGGGAAACATTATTTATTTATAGATTTTAATATGAATCATTTTAAATCGGCGAAGAAAGCAAACGAAAGTTAAAAATTTATTATACATATAAAGAAATTTTTAAAGCATAATATACGAGTTTATTTTGATGAACTGAATGATAATTTCTCTGTATTGTATAAAAATTTAAATTAATAAAAATAAAAATGCAAGTTATTATTTATCCTTCATCTTGAAATATTGCAGTACGTAATGAGATGCGTACTACATAATTCTACTATGTAATTTACTCTATGAATCAGTGAAAACTTTACATCTCAATACTAGAGTTTGGATACTTTGTACATTGTATGCATAATTAAATTTCTAACAATAAAATTAATAAACAAAATGATGTCGTGGAAATTAATAACCTTTTTACAGTTACCCAAAGAATAAATACGTATAATTCATCTACTATATTTATATTAAGCTAGAATTTATTAATTTCATTGCATAAACTTTAAGGTATTATCTGAAATGCAGATTAGAATGTAGTCATCAAATAAACTTTTGTAATTAATCTTAATGAGTTTATCCCATAAGACAATAATCTATTAATTGCTTTATTAAGCTCCAAATATTACAGATATTTAAGCGGATGAACAATAAACTGTTTACATCACTACATAACAGTCACTTAAGGCTATATTTGTTAATTTGTATTAAGGATTACAGTTATTTCGTAAAACTTCTCTACAAGTTTGACATAGCCTGCATGGAAATATGATAAAGTAAAGTGTAAAAAGTGTGTTCTGCATTTATTTTCAAATTTGTCTGGTCCATAGCTTGTAAATAGCAAAGAAATGTACATTAAATATGCATTTAGGTATCAATATTTAATGTTTTATATTACTGTATTGTAGATATAATCCTTTAATAGTCTATGAAAAAAAATCTATAGATATGTGGCTGCATTTAATAAAATGTCAGTTACATTACGTTACACGTGGAGATTCATCCAAATATTAGGCACATTTTTAAGCAGCTTTTTTGGATTATATTTAACTGTTTTAGAAAAATTCATTCTTAGAATTTCATCAAGCTTCATTTCCTGTTTTATTACAACATTTTAAATGTCATAAATATTGTTAAAAACCTGCAACAAACTGCCCAGTTATTCAACCTTTTATATAGAAAATGGTTATATAACCCTAATTTATCTGTATTCTGAACAATGAGAACTCTTTAAATTATAATCAAATAACCGTTATCTATAAAAACAGTTCAATGACTGGACAGTTTGCTGCATATTTTTAATAGTGCATTTTGGAAAGTTTCAATAGTTTTATATCACTTATTCAAAAATTCCCAGAAATACTAAATACACATTTACTATATTACATTATGAATATTTATTGTAGCTTAACTTTCATAATGTAACGGGATATTTTCTTTCGGTTCATTTTTATTTATCGCGCAGGATAAATTAAATATTTCACATTTTTCTATCTGCTTATACTTTTAATTATTAATGTTAAATTTATAATAGTTTCACTTAATCCGTTTATCAAATATCTGTGCTTTAAATATTTTCGTAGTTTAAAATATAGTAACTATTTCCGACACAGAAAAAAATATATTATGAAAATAAAAATTCCGCACTCTATTAAAATTATTCCATAAAAATGTTTCCTTCTAAATCCATCCTACAACCCTAGTTTGTTAAATTATTTACTTTTTTTTAACAATATTCCATTTATTTAATTTATTTAAATTTCTTTTTATTTAAAATGCATATTTAATATTTTTCTCCCTTCAAAATATTCTAAAAACACTTCTCGTATTTATTTTTCTTCAAGAACTTTTTTTATTTCCCCGTTCTTAAAAAAAATTTACTCTATTTAGAATTTCCATTTATACCATTTTCTTTTTTCCTATTTGTTTATTCAAAAAATCAGGTTCGCGCCGTTTCTCGCTAGAGCTCTACCACCTCAAAATCCCGCTGCCTTAGAAAAGAGTTATGACATAACCAAGCTCTCGGATTTGCTAATTCTTATCGCCGCAGTAGCGTAGAAAACCTGCGCATGGTATAACTGCCGAGTATATAACATAATGCATGAGTCTCGGAGCTGAGATTTCTGTGATACTGGCTGTTAAGATAAAATGTTGTTCCCGGGAGTGAGAAATAGAATATTTTCGATTACTACTTTTGTGATTACTATGTAACATCGAACGTCTTATGTTTAAAGCATAGCTAGATCGCTAAAGATTTTAATTGTGAAATTATACTTTGATAAGAGAGAGTCGTGGTGAATGTTTACTTCTATGTCAACGTAAGAAAAATAAATAAAACTTTTGTACTTTCAAAGTTTCGGCTATTATTTTTGTGGGAAAACTTCCAATGAGTTTTTGATCAAAGGCGAGATCGATTCATACTTACAACTGCATGATTAGGTTAGTGATCTGAATAAGTTCTTCGAAATTGAGTTATACAGTATGCTTCATATCGTAATATACAAATAAAAAGTTCCACAGGATTGTTCATATCCTAACATATATATATATATATATATATATATATATATATATATATATATATATATATATATATATATATATATATATATATGTATATATATATATATATATATATATATATATATATATATATGTGTGTGTGATGATTTGTAGGGTCGAGATGATTGAGCAATAGCAATATCATTTTTAGTAAATGGTTTTTCGAAAATATGATGTGTTATTCTTTTCATAATCAACCGAAGAGGTTTCCGCACTAGAATTTCGGCAGTCTACTTTTCATCGCCGATGGCGTGTGTACGTAATCATAATTAGGCATTTCATCCAAGAAAACAGAAGTTTTTATTTTGAAGCTTAAAGTGACATCGGGGAAAAAAATCTCCTTTCACTCGAGTCCTCTTTTCGTTTTAATCACACGATTCCCATTACAGCAGAGCATGATGGTTATTTATTTAAAATATACATTCCGTAGGCGTATAAGAAGAAGAATATTGGACTTTACGCCAATACCAGGCGGAGATTTTATTACTAACTTAACAAACCAAACTCCGAACTAGCGTCCCTCTATTCGAATGTTCTCCGAAGCGAAAAAAGCGGCAGTATATCCTTTCAGTAAGAGTAGGAACACATGGGTCACGTGACGGCTTGTGCGCCAATCGTGAGCCGGGATCTAACCAAGATTCTATGCGACGGCACCAGAATATTAGAATAAAATGGTTTTCGCTAATTTTTTGGCGCCAAGGAAATTTCCAGAAGATTCCATGATGTTCGATGATTTAGCTATGACCCAGGGTGTTTTAAGTTAACGGATTATCGTTAGTCATTGGTTCAAGAATATGGAATGATTTTTACTTTTAGAAAAAGGAAAAAAGAAAATAAGAAAAATGGTTTATCGAACTTGGAACACAAACAGAATGGAATTAAATTAAAATGTTTTTACATTTTTATATAAGAAAAAGATTTTATGATCTGGCGAATTTTTTAATATCGGAATTTATTAAAATAAATACAGCCTTTTTAGGAATTTAGAGGATTAAAATAGACTTATGCGGGTTTTGTTAAAATATGAATATGAGGGAGTTTTTATAATTTAAAGATAAAGACGCCATTTATTGAATTAACTAGCATCAATTAAAATATTGAATTTAGATATGATTATGAGGTTTTTGGAATACATAGAGTTAAAATACATTAAAAACGGAGGGAATAAATATTATAGAGTAAGTTAGAATAGGATGGAATAAAAATACTTTAGCTTATCGCAATAAATTTTAAATTTTGTTCTATATATATGTCTGTTTTTATCTGGTTTTCAGAAGTTATGTATTTCTTGCAATATATTAATGTGGGGTTTAGGTAAAGAATAAGACATTAACCACAATGGAGATTACACTTGAACGTGAAGACAATAACAGACATTTAATAAAACTTTAAATACATAAAAAAAGCAGAAAATAGTTGTACAGTTGATTAGCTCAACTAAAGATGTGGCAATTTGGCTATTTTCCATCACTAATGTAAAGGAGAAGGACTTTCACTTTCTCTTATTAAATAAAATAATCAACTAGTTAAGGAAGAAATTCTAATAATCATCTAATCCATCATCGTAGACCGTGAATACACGATGTCCTGAGAATATTTTTACTGCAATGAGTTGGGATATTTGATTCAGCCGTTGCTCTTTTTCTCATATTAATATTTTTTGCTAATATTGAAAAGTGGAAAAAATTCACAAAAACGCAATTCAAAAGGTTTTTTTTTTCCCTTGCGATACATCCTGCGATGCATATTATTGTATTTTAATTAAATGAATAACATAGACTGGAGCATATTTATCATCTATAATTTATTATATACATATATATATATATATATATATATATATTATATATATTTAATATCTAGAAATATCTATATATTTAAAAGTTGAGGAAAAATTGTCAACTATTTTATTTCTTTTTTGCGGAGGCATACGAAAAAAACCATATATTCGAATGAGTAAAATAATCAGGCACGATATAATGGGGGACGCTTGTACTTATGATTAAAAAAAACACTTTCAAAAGTATCTTTTTGACTTACGTTGATTGCGTAATTTTGATTACTTATCTTCATTGTATAATACATTACTAATACATTACTAATACATTATTATATTTATTTTACTTAACTTAATTCATCTATGTAAAGATGGAATTTTCTAATCGCTTTTTCAATCACTTACTGCTGTGATAGAGTTATAAAAATTATGTACACAGGTGTGTTTCTGATGACAATACAGCGCTTTATAATATTTAAAAATTATAGATTATTAAATTAATTTTAAGATATATTTCATTAGCCAGGCGCAGGCAATAAGTCGCCAAATGCTCTTCTAATGGAACATTGCACTAATTTTATTTAAAATAAAAATCTTTAATTCATTTCATTTAAACTTTTGGGTTGTCTGGAAACCAGGTTTCGTACGGATCGGGGAATATTCCAGAAGCGATACCAATATTTTTTTTTTATAGAAAAAGAAATCTGGGTTAAACTCGCGAAACTTCACCTTCTTTTAAGGAGAGGTTTTCTATACCGAAGAATTTCCTGGTCGCAAAATTCCAGGAGCCGTACGAACCCTCGGAAAGTTTGTGCCGGTTGAGAAAATCAATTCGCACCGGAAAATGATATGATTTAATTATTAGACGTTGATTCCGATATCTAACGTCTTATAATTAACAGGCAGAATTTTCCGGTACGAACTGATTTTCCCAACCGGCACGAACTTTCCGTACAACCCAACAGATGCCATTCATTTTATATACATACAATAAATCCATTTAAATTACATATATTCCACTCATTTAATTTAATATACAAAAGAAATGTTTAAAAATAATAAAATCATAAAACAAAAACATTTTATTTTAACATGAAGCATTGTTTCTAATTTACACATGCAAAAATTTAAGCTGTTATTGGAAACAAACAAAATAATGCTATTCGAAATAGTTCAGTACAGCTAACTAAAAAAGTAAAAAATTAATTAAAGTTTGATTGTATGTTGAGAAAACAATATTGTTACAACTATGTAAGAGTTGCAATAATGGGATAGTTATAAGTCAAACCACGCATCGCTAAAATATGCCAATTGGTTGTGAAGCTGAAACGATTGAATATTTTGCACACTAAAAAGCGGAAAAAATAAAATAACAAATAACAAATAAAGAAAGTAATAATTGAAAACAAATACAAGTTTAGTTACGGAAATAAGATCTTTTTGTTCATATGTATATTCTAAATTGACCAAAACAAAATTAAATAGAAAAAGAATCTCTTTTTTACTTCTCTTAGTTTGGTCGGAAATTAATTTGAACTGCCCATTTCTTCAACATTCAGTTTTTTTTCAAAAATGAAAATTTTATAATTGAATCGGTTAGAATTTTGAAATAAAAGTAATGGTGTTAGCTTTTCTTTTTTAAATGAAACTTTTTTCAGATAATTTTTTCATTCTTCTATTCAATTTTAAATTTTAAGAAAAATGCAACCTCGTGCAAAAAAAAAAAAAAAAAAAAAAAAAAAAAAAAAAAAAAAAAACATGAATAAAATTAAATTAATGATACATTCCCTTACTTTATAAACGACATCTATGTAAAATAAATTTATATCGATTATACAATCGTTTGAAATCGTTGAATTTCAGACACGCCCTTGAGGTGTTTTAGATAGAAAATTAAGGGAATGATTATCTTATCAATAAATCGCAGTGTATAGAATACAATAGTTGTTTTCACGTGATTTGCAGTTACAACAGAAAGCTGTTCAATTTGTACTTTAGAGCACAGATAGATGGAAATATAATTCGATATTTCGAGACGAAATTATGAAATTAGTAAGAATATCTCTACATGGAAATATTATATTTATTTATTCACTTTAATTCCAAAGCAAATTTAAAAGCAGAAAACTTTACTTATATCATAATATTGTTTTATCGTTGTGAGTTGGCACTGCGAGATATTGATTGATATTGTTAATATTTATTTTGAGTAGTGAATACAAATGTGAAAATTCTATTTTTTTAGAATGCATTAAATCCAACTTGTTCATTTACCGCTTTTGTATTATCTCTATTGTTTATTTTATCTTAGTTTGAATTCAAAAATAGCCTTAAATTTTTTTTATAATACGATATTTTAAAGATTAGTGGATTGCTATACTCATAATTGTTAAATTTCAAGGTGAAGTATGCTTTATCTATTCACATCATGAAATGGTGCATTTAGACAGAGAAAGCTATACAGGGTGCGTTAGAAAAGTACGTTTAGTACGTTAAACATAAACTGTTTAACGTGTCATAAATATCTAATTATTTTTTTCTTTTCAAAGTGTAATTAATTGGGAAATAACGAGTGGGCAAAGATTAACTTTTCAAAAAAGAAAATTTATTTTAAAATACTATTGTAAATATGAAAACGTGGCAGAAGTGAAAAAGCAATATCCCAGGAAGTTTCAGGCAGCTCCACCATTGCAACTTACAATTCATCTGATAAAAGATAAATTTGAAACGAATGGGTATTCATAGACAACGTTCCGGAACCGCAATTGAGCAAGAATGCTCCACAACACCAAATGAAATGTTTGTTGAAGTTTGTGAATCAATAGTTCACTGTTATAAGCTGTGTATTGATCAGAACGGTAATAATTCTGAACATCTGCGGCAGGAGAAAGAGTTATATATTTTATGCAGATTCTTTTGCAATTTAAATCTTAATTATATGTGAATAAAAACTGGAGTTGTACTCATTCAAAGTGTATGTACATTTTTCTGACACACCCTGTATATATTAGCTTGGCACCATTGAGATATGTAATTGAGCTGGTAGTGTGATCCCACAATATAAAATTGTAGGAATACTTTTACTTTATGAAATCAAGCGTTATACGATTACAAACAAGAAAACCGAATTCATTAACAAATCTTTTAAATGTGATACATAAATGAACAATGTGCTTACCAATAGCTTTGAACCGGCTATATGACGAATTGTAAAATAAAGTGTTGGCGAAAAACATGATAGCCCACTTGAAAAAGTTTTGAAGTGGAATCTATTGCTCCCTAACAGCGTATATTCATTTGCATTATTTGTTAGATAAAAGAATAAAGCTGGTTATGCGCAAACATTAATGTAGTAGTTATCTGCGCACCATGCCCAGTTTGTCCGAAAGAGCTTTACTTATTAAAACTTTTACTAGAACCAACAGAACGGTCGTCGCAGCTTTCAAATAATATAGCCTAATGAAATGAAGTACTAACGGACAGATCCAGTTTCACCGTCCGCTGTACAAAAGATGGAGAAGAAATTTTAAACAACCCAGAGACAGCGAGCACAGCCTGCTTGTGATGAAAATGTGGTTACAGCGATCATACAAACGAGTATTCAATCGTCGTGTGGTAGTGTGAGTATGCAAGCTATTTCTCGTGATGTAGATATGTCTAATAACCCGTTCAATCTTTAATATTTGAGTCCACTTATCTCCAGATTTGGAGGTGGTCAGCCCAGCATCAATCTTGCCTATTCACAATGAAAATATTTTAAAATTTACTCATTTGAATAAATCGGAAGTTTGGGCACGTGCATAAGCTAATAAGTTTGTAACATTAACTATTTAACATTTACATATAAAAATATGCAATTTCATGAATTAAAAGATGAAAATGAAAATAAAAAACATCAAATATTTGATAGAACAAAATAAATGGTTACCGGATACGAAAATAAGATAAGAAACAGGGAACATCTCATCAAATCTGAAGAGCCAATCAGAGGGTGAAATTCTACATATTGCTTGAAATCAACTGGGTTTGTTTCTGGAATTAACTTAGTTCATTCAAGGCTCTAAATAAATTTAAATGAACTAGTTTGAACGAGGTGTTACAGGACGAACAATCGTGCAAAGGATTATGCTTTATTTACCGGACAAAATTCATCCCGTTCACCATTTGCAAGAAGTATTGGTATCAGATCTATACGCACGATGTACATCAATACGTATCTTTTACGTGAAAAATGACTTATATAAGATCAGAAACTCTCTTTTCAGCATATTGTCGAAACAGCAAGAGTCTCACGAAAAATGTTTCGATAATTTTAAAAGAAAAGTGTTACTCTTTAGCAGCGATGTATAAAGATGTTCAGTTACGGAGCATGCCACCGGATCTCTAGGCGTTAATTCTTTGAAGAAAAACGTACTGAACATAAATTCTGTAGTAAATCCGCACCATAACGTAACCTTCTGAGATTGCAACCGAATTTGAGGAATTGAATGAGGATTTTCTTCACACCAGATGTGGCAAATGTGGCACTGCGCCATTCAGATGAAAATGAGCTTCATCGGTGCATGGAATGTTCCAAGGCCAATCCACATCTACCTGACAGCGAGTAAGGAATTCTAATGAAAATGTTAGACGTAATCAATTGGCAAGAACTGCTGAACCTGTGACATTTTATCGGGGTAATATCGCAGAAATTTCTGAAGTATCTTATGAACAGTATAAGTCGGCTGACCTAACGCCAAACGTTTCTGCTACCCATTGAGTTTAATGCTCTGTCCTCTTCCACCATGCGCGCGACATCTGCATTTAACTCTGTAGATACAGGCTTCCTTGCAATTTCTTGAAAAACACTCAATGGTCCTGTTTTCTCTAATTTCCTTATAATTTTTTGTAATCTTTCATTGCAGCTATGCCAATAAACATCCGTAAAGATTCTGGTGCTTAATCGCCATTTTGGTAAAAAAAAAAAAAGTTACACCAGTAAATCACGATCTTTCAAACTGCGCGGCATTTTCTATGGAAAAGGCATAATACTAACAAGATATTTTTTATTATTTTTTTTAACATTTTAATTCTGAGCTATAAGATAAATCAGGTGATGGATAAAATTTGCATATATGCCGAAATTGTTTTCAGAAGATGCCCTCTGGTGGCAATTTTTTAACTTATTTTTTCTGCTTAATGTTTTCCGCGCTCCTTTATTTAGACAAATTCCATATTTCATATTTTTCTAATGAATAGTTTTGACTACAGAGAACTCTGAGAAGGAGAACTTTAATTATGTACACACGGTATATATATATATGCGTGTGTGTGGGTATATATGTGCATGTATGTGTATAATCTTTTTTTTTATCATGAATGCATTTTCTAATTTAAAGTTTTTTCTCTTGGATCTTCATTTTTCAAATTAATCAAATGCATTATTGCGGCAGTGATAGACTAACTTGGCTATTTCGCCTGTCTATTATGTGAACATGTTTTACAACACGTGGATGTTCTTGCCGACTGATGATTAAACTCTCACGTGTCGCTTTGTTTTTCACTTTTCGTCATCATATGATTTCTATGTTATATTTATGATTAAATCATTTTTATTAATCAAATGCATTATTGCGGCTAGTAATAGACTAGCTTTGCTATTTCGCCTGTGTTTTATGTGATGCTTTGTTTTTCACTTTCCGTCGTTATATGATTTCTATCATCCGTTTATGACTAAATCATTTTTTTTTTCATTTTTTGTTTGGCTTCATCTTAAATTCATCTTTATTATCTTTAAAATTTGTTTATGATTCTTAATATATTGATATTTCCTGGTAGGTTTTATTTATTAAGATGTTTTTTTTTTTTTGTGTTATTTGTTTTTAGTATAACAAATATGTAAAACATATTACATGCCATATATAATGTGAAATCATACTTATTCGGGTACATGTAATTTAAATGTTTCCTTTCAATATACGTGGTTTGGGTAAGTAAAAGAATTATTTCTGTAACTTTACAGCTGCTCTTTTTAATGTTCATTCACAATGTTCGCGTACCCGTAACAAAATCGTCAAAATTTTATTATATTCTTTTTTTTTCAGTGAGCATTTTGCATTCTCTAACGCCTTTTGATGCAGCTGTTATTTAAGTGTTGCTGTTTAAAACATTTTATTTTATCACTCGCCAAGACTAACCTCTTTTGGCTTAATTTTCTGCAAAATTAATACGAGTATTAATTTAAATTTCAAAGGCTTGATATCTTTATTAACTTTTTGGCTACCAATGCTTGAAAATAACACACTTGGCTTCAGACTGCTCGGAGAATTTGTAATAATTCGTACTTTTGTGAACGGAGACCACCTGACACCTCATCATATGATGTATTCTTCAATAAAAGACTTTTATGTTATTATGACTTTTTAGGACTATTTGCTCTGTTTTCACAGTATGAGAACCTTTTGCGAAATACAACATGTAATGTTCATTAACAAAATAAAGCTCCCGATATGCGTATATTTTCTCGCACGTGTAAGATGACCAGACGAAGGACAGATTCTTCATACCATCTTTAAATAAGGGATTCGGTCATTTTTGTTACACCTAGTTGCAATATATATATATTTTTTTTTTCAAATGTATATTATATATATATATATATATATATGTATGTGTAAATAAATAGAATGTTAGATAGATATATTTATTTATTTATATGTAGTTGTGTGGATGTGGGCGTGAATTTTGTCTTTATGCGCCATCTTTAGTTTTCCCATTGAATTGGAATTTCTCTGAACATTCAATTCGTAAGTAAATATAATTTTCTAGTGCATTTTAGCATTTCTATCCAATTTCAACATTTAATCCATTAAAATTGAAATAAAAATATTAAAATTCTTTCAGGAAATATCTCTATTTAAATAAATAGAAATTGGAAGCTAAGTTGTTTACCTACTCTTTCGCAATAAACGTTCGAAAAATCTCCGTGCTTGTTTATTTAAGTTAATAAAATTTCTATTGAAGTTAAATTCCAAACAAACTTTCTGGATCATTTTTATAAGCTAAACTGTTTGAAAAGCATTTAAAGGAAAAATCTTTTTAGTGTAAACGTGAAATCCTCCCAAATATATGTAAAATGCATACGTTCAGCAATAAACGTAAAAATAGAATAAATTTAACATTTATAACAGTCGCGTTTTAATCCCTTTATATGCTATTTGCGAAAACATGAGTAAATATCATCCCAAATGTATTTTACATTGAACAAGTAGGAGCATTTTTTATGTACATTTTCATAAAAAAAAATTAAATTAAATAAGATAAAATCACGTACCTTCTGGTAATTTTCGGAAGTAAATGAAATTATTTTTGATGTCTTAAAAGAATATTTTTGTTTATGAAAACTTCGTAAAAAATGAAAGTAAAAATGACTGTTAATACCAGAAAAAAAAATATATTTTATAATATATATATTTCTTAAATTTATGCTTGGGCTTCTTATATTTTTGAAAGTAGAAAAATTAATATATAGCTGAGAAATGTTAATAGGGAAATATACTTTGTCTCAGTCCTTCTTAAACGATGTTAGTTGTGTAAAAAATAAAAGTGTTTTAAAACTACGAGATCTTTGCTAAATACATCATATCCTAAAATTTGAAGCATGTATACTGATAAAATCCTGTTTAGCTTTTAAAAACATTTTTTTCTTTCGTGTTAATGAAAATTTAATTCTGTTGGATGAACCTTGGACTATACTTTTTTTTATATACAGTCAGAAAAAAAATCTACGCTATAACTCCAGTTCTAACAGTCGCATTAAAGACAATAAAAATATCTGTAATCAGATATAAGAGTTCTGCAGTAAAGGCCTTCGCTTAAGTCCCATGCACAATCTTTAGATATTGTCCCATTGTTAAAAAGTGCATGATTTATTAATTTCTTTTGCTAACAATGATTCCTTACAAGGAGTAGGAAATACAATTACGATCTGTTTATACTTTTAATACCATTTTTTATAAACTGATGGATACCGTGTTGTCCATATGGTCATTTTTTTTCTAGCATTTTGTCTACCAATATTTCAACACAATATTATTTGTGATATATGTCTAGCAAAATATTTCTAAACATTCAAACTTTTCAACTGACCCTTTTATTTGAACACAGTGAAATAATAAATAATAATTTAAAAAATAGTCGTATTTGGCTGTCACAAGTTTTACACATGTGTTCCATTGATAGTAAATGTGTTGAAAGGTTCCATAAATACTTAATACCCCATAAAAGGTCCAAAATTTTAGGAATTTAATCTTTATATGTTAATTATGACAATAATTAAGTCATTTAGTTCTATAGTAAAATATTTTAAATTTTATTGCTGTTAGCAGAAATTATTTTATCGATGGTAGCTTAACAAAAAAGATAGTTAGATAAAATGTATGTGTAATGGTTAATACCTCATATTACTCAACAATTATGAAAATTTCCTATACAAGGGAGTATTGCCATACAAAATATATTACAATAAATTAAAATGTCTGCGTAATTGCTGTTATGTGTAATGTTAATAAAATAATTTTTACTATTTGATAATTAACTATAACAATTAATTATTCTAACATCATTACTACAAAACAATTTAAATTACACAAAATAGCTACATCCAAGAAAACAATTTAGTAATTCATGTACGCAGGGAAAAAAATACGCATTTAATAAAACTCTGAAATGATAACGACTTTCCCATACATTTTCTTAACGATCATGCTTCACAAGACGAATATAGAATCAACACCATTTACTTGAAATTATTTTTTCAACTGCAATATGCCTTTCATAGCACAATATCCATAAGCAGATATGACAACCCTTCAGTAAAACCTGACTCTTTACGTTAGATTCTCTTTCACAACGGCTATACATTGTTACTTTCTTAACAAGAGCATGATTTGTTGCTTTCTTTTACGGAGCTATGATTTGTTACATTCTTAACAGGAGTTGTGACACTCGGCAGGAAGTATGCAATTTTCTCTCTAAAAGGTGCAGCTTTTTCTGACAAAAGACCTTGCACAGCAAAAGTGGTCATAAGCATTGAAATCTTGAATATTGGATCCCAGAAAAGATTTGTGAATAAAAGTAAGCATACAGTTAAGGAAAAGGGTATAAATCTAACGGATTCTGTGGCAAGAGAGTGAATTCTAAGCATACAGTTATTTTTTCAATTGCTTTACTTTAATGTTCAGTTTTGTAAAAAAAAAAAAAAAAAAAAAAAAATACAAGAGTTATGATTCATACGTTTAAAAAGACGTATGTATATATATGTACTCTATTGGCATTGTATTAGCATTTTTATTAGAATTCAGGATATCCATTCTCAATTTCTATAATTTTGATACGTGTTGTCGCAGTTAAACGGGTAATTTGGATATAAAAATTTCGGTTTAACCGCTTTCTATATTCAAACAGAAATAATTTGCGGCTTCCTTATAATGTGGGACCCTATATTGTGCCCTTGATAACGTGTTTCACAATATCATTTTCCATTTTCTTACTACTTTGTTCCTTCTTTCTGTTTTTAGAATTTTTAATTCATTCATTTTATTAATCAATGCATTTAACAATATTAGATTGATGTTATTTTCTAACGTATAGATGAAATCTAACATTACTAACAGTACCAAACTAACAGCATAATTGACTAATTTATATAGTGCCGATGTTATCTTTTGATTTACGAGTCATTTTTAAAAATAATGTATATATATATAAGCTAGATTTCAGCATTTCCTTTTTTTATTTAATGCTATATTGCAGCACCAGCTACACCCTTTTTTATTACTACTGTACTCTGTGATGAGAATGGCATAATATTTCGTAGTCAGGCGCTTTAGTTTGCACATGGATAGTATTTTGAATGTGAATTAATCATTTCCTCTCTTTATTTAACTGGTAAATTGTGCCTATTATTCTTTAATTTTTAATTTACTACGGTTGAACCATTATTTATTTTTCGAATCTCATATTCTTTTCACATGTTTTGGGTTTTTTTATATGTTAGAATGAGCTTATAATATTGTCAGTTTTAGAATGAATCCGGACAATATTTGACAAAATAACATATCTTTACTATGAATTTTGTTCTTATAAAGTTATTTCGACGATTCCATATGATATCCATAGTTTTTCATATTTTCATTTTATTTTGTTTATTTATTGTAGCACCTTTTCCGTTGATTTTTATACTACCTTTTCCTTTGATTTTCATGCATGTGATTTCATTTTAACTATATATATTATATTTGGACACTGACTGGTGGAATCATGTATCTCGGCTCCTATTGAGAATTTCTCGAAAATTCCTTCAGATTCTGTGATGTTCCTTCTGATTAAATGTCTCCAAAAATTTGGTGAAAAGTAGAAAACTTGGCGACATTCTTTCGTTTGGCACCAAGCATGTGTTTTGGCATTGGTAATCTTGAAAGTCAAATTTATCGCCAAATTTCACCAGTGGCGCCATTATTTCATCAAATTTTGCGATATTTGGCGAAATGTTGCGAACTTTGTGACTTCGTTTACTGCCTACTGTTCTACAACGTAATAAATGTTTCAACCTCCATTCACATTGAATTGCATTGACCCGTAGTGACCCCAAAATGACCCGCTAATCGAATTTTCTTGAACATGTGACACACACAGCCCAATGATCCTCTCCTACCCCAAAATCATAAAATACAAAATTTAGTCAAAATCATTGGAACCGTTTTTAGATGAAATTAGCTTGACCCGTAGTGACTCCAAAATGACCCACTAATAGAATTTTCTCGAACACGTGACCTAGACAAATTGTCTTCTCGTTCTCAAAAACGATAAAATAAATTTTTCCTCAAAATAGTTTCAGCCGTTTTTTAAAATTAACTCGACCCTGACCCATAATGACCCATAATGACCCACTAATCAAATTTTCTCGAACATGTGACCTGGCCCAAATTTTTCCTCAAAATAGTTTCAGCCGTTTTTTTTAAATTAACTCGACCCTGACCCATAATGACCCATAATGACCCACTAATCAAATTTTCTCGAACATGTGACCTGGTCTTCTAATAATCCAAAACGGTAGGGTACGAAATTTAATAAAAACTGTTCCATCCGTTTGTTACATAAAATTAGCTTGATCCTGATCCATAGTGACCCAAAATGACCCAGTAATCGAATTTTCTCGAACATGCAACCTAGACCAATCGTCTTCTCACGCTCGAAAACGGAAGGATAAAAAATCTAGTCAAAATCGTTTCAGTCATTTTTTAAATAAAATTAGTTTGACCCTGAAATGTAGTGACCCAAAGTGTCCCGTTAATAAAATTTTATCGATTACGTTACCTTACGTCTTCTCGTGCCCGAAAACGGTAAGATACAAAATTTATTCAAAATCGTTACAGTTGTTTTTAGATAAAATTAACTTGACTCGTAGTGTCCCGAAAATGGCCCACAAATCCTTTTTGTTGAATATGTGACATAGCCGAATGGTCTTCTCGTGCACTAAAACGGTAGGATACAAAATTTAGTAAAAAATGTTTGAGCCTTGTTTTTAGTTATTAGCTTGACTCTAACGCATAGTGACCCAAAATGACCCAGTAATGGAATTTACTCTATAATAACTGCTAAGTGATTGGAACTTAGAATAGAATTTTTTTTCTATTTATTTTTATTCTTTTTGTATTTATTTTATTTTATTCCTTGACTTATGGGGAGTTTTT
The DNA here is from genome assembly GCA_963931845.1 of Maratus michaelseni. Classification (NCBI taxonomy): domain Eukaryota; kingdom Metazoa; phylum Arthropoda; class Arachnida; order Araneae; family Salticidae; genus Maratus; species Maratus michaelseni. The sequence continues at coordinate 280,673,608 of OZ007594.1, read as the reverse complement.
TTAAGGCTGTATTTTATTGAACGTATTCAAATTCTTTTCTTCAAATTTTTATTTCTATCCGTGATAAAGTGCCAATATAATTAAGATAGATTAAGTGAAACCTATATATTTCAAATCGAAACTTTACGAAGTTTTCGCAAATAACAACCTTAACAACACACAAAATTACCGAAAATTACACAATTAACTAATATCTACTCAACGTCTATAAAACACGTTTTAAGTAAATTATTCTAAAAGCTATTAAGTGATAAATACATGGTTATATACATTTATGGAACGTTATCTAAAACACCATTAATCGCAAAAGAGCTCAGTCCGAAGAACACGAATAATCCACATACACTCATTGTACATATATGTTCTACGCCCACTCTGTGTGTACAACACGAAATATGTAATCAAACCAGCTAATTCCGGCAACCTGAAGGCATAGATGCTGAAATTTATGTTATCCTAAAATATTTAAATGAGCATTTATGCTTCCATGATTCCATGACTGCCTTGCATGTAATGCGTTTAATTAGTTCATCAGCTGACTGCGCGTGTACGTTCCTTAATCCAAATATTTGCTACTTTCTAGCATAAATTCTGGTTCATTAGAGGCTAGAGAGCAAGTATGGTCTAGGGGTGTAACCTTCTAAATGGATTACAGGAATTAACTGGATAACAACTAATGGAATAAGGAGAACGGAAAACTATATTCCTGGTTTATTTCGCTTAAAAATACAAATGGTTCAACTAAATTTTCTGTGTGAATTATGTAGCTGGATATTTTGCATACCATTAAGATAACGCATTGCAGTAAAGTAAGCTGTTCTTTGATGAAAAGTAATTGTATGAAGCAGAAAAAGGTCTATTAAGAAAATAAAAAATAAATAGAAATTTTAAAAAACTTTATCTAAGGAATGTAATGTTTTTTTTTTCTTGGTAAGATATTGGGTACTTACGAATAATTCGTAGCCTGAAGATAAATAGCCAAAAATGGTTGTCGATTGCCAATCATATTCAAAACAGTAATTTAATATTATTAAATATATAACATTGTTACAAATGGTAAATCATATAAAAATAAAATAAAATAAAATAAGTAAACTATAATAAATAAATAACAAAAACTATAAACTAAAACATTTAAACTATATGATTCTTAAAATTAAGGGTTACTGTAATTGGTATTATTGACATAGTTGTATTTTTAGGGCACGGATCATACGTAAGTACCAAATATTGTTCTTTAATCGGTCTAAATTTTTTAATTTTAAATTACAATTTGAGTACTAATAATTGAATACAAGATGTAAAATTGTAAATAATGTAAAAATTTTATACAAAATTACAATTTGAGTCAGAAACAATGAATACGATTATTTACTTTTTTTCTTTTTCTTTTCTTTTCTTTTGTTTTTCTTTTTTTTTTTTTTTTTTTTTTGTAGATTTTTCGTTTTTCTAGATATGTTATTCAGATTTCTGCTCGAATCATAATCAATAAATGGAATTTTAGAAACGTATAGTAAGAAAATAAATTAAGCTAATTTTTTAAAGAACTATTTTTAATTTTATAACTTTAAACAGCTAGTTAAATTTGAAGGTAATTAGTCACTAAACATTCATTTGAATAAATCTGAAACCATTTATACATTTTGCTTTAGTAGAAAGTGCCTTTGCTCTTTTTTTTACTTTCTCTCTGTCTTTTTTTTTTTTTACTCGGAGATACCTTCTAAATGAGAAACTGGACATTGTTAACGCTATTACAATGAAACTTTGTTATATTTTGTATCTTTTTAAAATTTTTATTATTGTACTGACAGAAAATGAGGACATAAGATGGAACAATTTATTTTGAGATAACATTGTTTTTATCTACATAAACTATTCAATACAGAATATTGAGTGCTTTAGGGGAGATGGTACCTTTTTCCTTTTCTTCATTATTTTTTAAGAAATATAATAAAAATTCAAATCCATTTCATTTCTATATTCAAATAAAAACTTATTTTGAAGAACAACTTTTATTAAACTGCCTAATTAAATTTTTTACATCTAAAGAAATAATTTTTTTAAATCCCTACCGAATTTTTAAATATTGACAATACATATAATGTTAGATTTAATATATGCACTCATGTTTGTGAAAATTGCAACACCATGAAGGAATTGTCAGAAATTAATGAAATTTATTCCACATATTACTGATAGTGGTACAAATATACGATCAAATTTACAAGACAAAAAAAAAAAAAAAAAAAAAAGGACGTCGGAAATTATTACTTTGTGTGTCCGCCACGCTGAGAGCCAGTACACTTCATGGCATTGAATCATACAGGAACTGAATGTAATCCTGGGGAATGGCATTCCAGATGGCTTCGACTTAAAGCAATGGTCGGCAACTGGCGGACCGCGGTCCACATCCGGACCACGGAAGGTCAAATCGTGGACCACCAAAAATTTTCAATTTGAATAAATAGTTTATTAAAATATACATATAATATATACGTTTGAACTATATATAGCCTTATAAATATGAAAATTGTAAAAAACTGGCTACTTACCTGGCTACTATGTTCGGTTCTACATATCTATGTGAAACAACTTTCTACAAAATGAATTTTTTGTGTAAAAATAACAATTTGTGTAAAAAATTTTGTGTAAAAATAACAATTTGAAATTAATAAGTACTAATATTACTTAAGTGTTTTTTTTCTCTGGACCTCGATAAAAATTTTCAAAAGTATTCGGACCCTACTTAAAATTACTTGCCGACCCCTGACTTAAAGCAAAAGTTCAGTCTTACTGTGTGCCCCACCAGCTGTACGAGCGAGTCGATGACCAGTGACATACCAGACATGCTCGATTGGAGACATATACGGGGAATAAGCAGGACATGGAAGAAGCGAAACCTGTTGTGCACTGAAGAATGCTTGTGTAGTCTGAGAAACATGTGCACGAGAATTATCCTGCTGAAATACAGCACCTGGAATGCGTCGAAGAAGGTGAAGGACCTCTGGCTCCACAATTTTCCTTATGTAGCGATCACTGTTGAAGTTGCCCACAATGTGCACTACACGGGATCCACAATTATACCCAATAGCTCCCCACACTAAGATGCCAGGCGTTTGTGCGGAATGACGCTAGATAACACACTGTGGGAGTAGATGTTCCTCTCTGTAACGTCTGACGCGTATTCTTCCATCATTTTACTCCAGATTGTAGCGAGATTCATCGGAAAAAGCAACTTGTTGCCACTGGACTCGCCACGCGCTATGTTTCTGAGCCCATGGAAGTCGGACGCGTCTGTGATTCAACGAGAGGGGAATCTTGCGTAGAGGAGCCCTTGCACGCAGTTCATGTTGGAGCAGACGGCGATGAACTGTGGAGATAGACAACAAAACAGCTGTAGCTGTGCTCCAACGTTGTGCTAACAAACGAGAGGACGCTGTACGGTCCATCACAGCCATGCGGATGAGGAGTCTGTCGCCCCGTGCCGTTGTGCTATTGCACGCCCACTGCCAGGTTTTCGCCTTGTTTGATTCTGTTCTGTCCATTTCTTGCAAACACACATCGCTGTTGTGACATTACACTGCGTGCGGCTGCGATTTCTCGATACGAAATTCCACCTTTTCACATAACGATGATGCGGCTTCATAAGCACTCCGTTAGTTGTTTTTATGGCTTCCTCCACTTTTGACGAGACATATTGATCACCAATGAAACATTTACAGCAGGCAGAGGAAGATAAACGGATATCTATACATCTTTACAGTCCTTTATATTCCTCGAACAAGTGACTAATAAGAAGCCGGTTGTCGTTCCACGCATGCGCAATCGCTTTTTAATTCTAATCATTTGAATGTCTTACCTCACTTTATATTTCCTGTAAGTTTGGTTCAATTTGCATAATTCCTTCATGGTGATGCAATTTTCACACACATGAGTGTATATATATATATATATATATATACAAGAACGAAAAATCATGCGTCAAGCATAGATTATGTAACACTCTCCAACGCTTAAGCTGAAAGATAACATCTAAGTAAACAATTTGGAAAACGCATAACATATTTAAAAACGTAATTTCAGGAATTTCCAACATATAAAATATTCGGAAAAATATCCGAATACTTTTATTCAGCCCTGTATATGATCTATAGATTTGTATATATACTACATAGGATGCTAAATTTTAGTTTAGTTAGGAAACGCGTATCACAGTTTAAAATTATCCTTCTGGAGTTTCTGTCAATAAACGGATATGTGTTCGCGAACTTTTGTGCTGCCCTGTATATGATCTACAGAATTTATACACACCATGTAATAGACAAAAAGTGAGTTAAAATTAAAATCGCGTTCAGCAACTTAAAACGCACTTTTAGGAATTATTGTTAACAGACAGTAGATATATTTTTTGTGTGTCCCTGTAAATGAACGATGACTGCTATACACACACTATTCCATATTAAGCTTCTTGAAATGCACCTTAGTGAGATATATCAATTACAATGTGTTTGAAATTGTGTAACATCATTAAAATAAACTGCAAATGAATTTTCACCATAGACCGTAATGTAACGGAATTCTTTTGAGTGTCCCTGTAAAAAAATTATAAGTGCTACACACTTCAGTTGAAATAGGGAACATGCTATAGATAACGACAATAACATTTAAAATTGCAGGGCAATCCGAGCATCTTTACAAGAGTTAAAGCATGGACAGACCGCAGACGGCCAGACAAACCGAAGTCATAAACACTTTTCAACTAGGTTGGAAAGATTTAAAAAGAGCCTGGGGTTTTTTAAAATATAAAATGAAGAAAAAAATTGATATTTAGAAAAAGCCATTTAGAATTTTCATTTCTGAAAAAGAACCACTTAAACAGAATTCCTTTAAAACCACTTTACACAATTTTGTACATCGCTCCTGTACATATTTTTCAACAACATATACAAAAAGGTTAGGCCTACAACTTGATCTAAAACAAAACACTATTTGCACCATTAATGGCGTGCTGTCTCTTTTAAAAATTGTCTTCATGGTAGCCGTTACATTTATTTAGTTTTTAATTATTTATGTTTTTGCCATACATTAAAATTTTCAAATTCTGCAATTATATTACAAAAATGGATTTTTTTTCATAAAACATATTATTTGAATTTAATATTTCTATTTGAAAATGTATCGTGCTCTTTATCCCATTAAAGCCATTAACATTTCACGGAAAAATATTTTTTTTTTCTCCATGGAACCTACCTTTTAAACTATTAAAAAAGAAACGTTACTCCTTCCGACGTGAACGTGATAGTATCTCTTTTTCACCCCCGGATTTTTTTACTCTAAACTCTCGCTCTGCATTATTATAGATCAGATTTTGAATAGTTTATCTGCAGTGTCTTCTGTTTCCATTTTATAAAGTGTCACGTAGCTTTTCAATGAAAAAAATAATTACGAAATAGTTTTTGATATATTCTTAATAAGTATAATTTATTTTTTTCTTTAATCTATGTGAATAATATTTCAGTCACACGATAAATTTACCCGGCACCGCGGTTCACATTGCTTTTTTCTGAATAGTAATTTTTGCATTTAAAGCGGTAAATATTTATCCTCTCTAACAGAGCACATTTTCTGACACATTTTTAAACGTAAAGCTTAAAACTAACCGGCATGATTATTAAAGTGAATTTATAATCGAACAGTTATCTTTTTCATTTTCGATCAAGTAGTACAAAATGGTTGACCCATGTTGGCTAATTGTTGATCCACGTTGACCCACAATAAGAAAGGGCCTCATTACCGAACAAATAGCTAACAAAAGTCCAACAGTGGTGCAACCGTCCGCTGCTCAAATGCGTTTCAAATCAGAGGGATCTCTACACCTACTATTTCCCAACCACTTGCCAATCATACCATTTCCCAACCATTTGCCAACTGTACAAATTCCCAATCATTTGCCAACTATACCATTTCCCAAACACACCATTTGCCAACCATTTGCCAATCATATATTTCCTATCCAACCACTTCACAACCGTTTTTACAAACTCCCAGCGAGGGGTCAACAAACTGTACTACTTGGGTTGTTATAAGCGATTGTTGTCTCTTTAAGACATTTTTTTCCTTTTCAGCCCGATCGCGTTCGATTCAAAACACCAACTTTGACTGAAATTTCTGAAAGATTTCTCTCCTCTCTAAAGAAGTCTCTACCGAAAAATGAAAAAAAAAAAACATTTCTATTACATAATTTCTGAATAAGGTCACCTGCCAATTTGATACGTTTAAGAGCAAAAATTAATTAAACAAGAACGAAAAATCCTGCTTCAAACTATGAAACACTTTCCAACACATCTAGAAAACTGTAACGAAACCGTTAAATAACGTGAAAAAAGATATGTACGTAAACAGAAACAGAAACAGAAACCTCTCACTCGTAGATAGCCAACCTCTCGGCATAGGAACTATAGTCCACGATGGGAAAACCTATATCTACAGGAACCCCAGTGTCCAAGGACCCGGAGTCTCCAGCAAGTTAAAAAAAAATCACACGAGCTACCCAATATTGCTTATTGCTGGGTGAGCCCAAAGTTATTACATGTATATAAGTTCTATATGAGTATACTGATAAGCATAGCATGATAAAATTTAGTTCATTTAGAAAATTCACCTTTAGGAATTCTCGCCAATCGATGGGAATTCACTCGAAATCGTTTGCTATTATCTAAAGACTTTTGCGCACTTTTGCGTATTAAGCTAAAATTTAATTCAGGTAAAAAACGCTCAACGCAACTTAAAACAAACTTCCACCAATTAGCAACCATAAACGACAATGTACCTTGTTCTTTGCGTAGCCCTGTATATGAATGTATTTATTTAACACAAACTTCTATAAATCTACTAACTATAGTTCAACAGGAAAATGCGTAACACAATTAAAAACTACCGTAAGCAATTCACTCCCATATTCTGTAATACTTACGCATTCCCTTGTGTAGCCTTGTATATGATCAACCGAATTTATACACACTATGTACTATGCAAAAATTTAGATAATTTAAAAACGCAAACCAATGTTGAAAACACACTTATCACACATAGACTGTAATTATTGCACGTATTGTGTACCCATACTTTGCAACGATATCTTTTGTGTGTCCCTGTGAATGAACGATAAACGCAATGCACACCATACTTTTAAGTGAGCAAATTTATAGTAAAACCTCAGCATATAAATTTCTATATATTTGAAATAGAGAAACATCTCTGTATTACACTGCAGACGATTTTTCCCCGTAGTGCAACAGAATTCTTTTGTGTGACCCTGTAAATTAATAATAAATGCTTTGCATCCCATATTATTCAAAAAGTATGTATAAGTGCGCTTCATAATTGTATATCAATTTCATCACGTTTCGAATGGCGTAGTATCATCAAATTGCACTTGAAACTATTTTTTCCCATTGACTGTAATGTAACGGGATACTTTTGACTGTCCCTGTAATAAAAACTATAAGTGCTATACACTTCATTTTAAATAGGGATCATGCCATAGTAAACAGCAGTAACATACAAAAATGCCAGGGCAATCCGAGTATATTTACGCGAGTTAGAGCACAGACGGACGTCCAGACGACAGACGGCGAGACGGCCAGACGACAGACGGCGAGACGACCAGACAGCTAGACGGCAGACGGCCAGACAAACCGAACTCATAAATACTTTTCAATTTGGTTGGAAAGTGTTAACAATGTTTCAGAAAGTAGCGAGTTTGAATTTGAGAACAACCTTAATGTTTGCAAAATACTACAAATGAATACTGCAATTTACTATTTTGATATATTGGTACTGGACTTGGGAAATGTGTTTTTTAATATAACTCCGCTGTCCAGCCGCTACGAACGCCACAGTTGCTTTGACACTTGTTTAGACATCTCTGAACGACAGACAGCTTGTTCTATTGGTGAGTCAACGATTATTATGTAATCAGTTTTGATGTAATTCTAATGAATGTCGATGCTTGTATCCGGAAGTACATTGTAAGGAAGAATTTTGGGATTGTTTAATAGTGTACGTTGTTCGTTAATGACCGCGCTTTCATTGAAGATGATGGCCGTTAGATATGGTCATTTATTCGAACAAAGACGTTTAACGCTGAATGCATTAAATAGTTGAGTATTGCAAATATGCGTATGGCAGAATGCAACATAGTATTTGTAAAACACTGTTCAGTTGAAACATTATTATTACATGATGTTCCAGTTTGGATACTAGATAACACTTACGATGATTGTTGATGAATCAGAAACGCAAGCAAAAATCCAAGATTAAATACAGACGTACCACCAATAATTTCTTTAATTTTCGCCAACAAACGTTTCTTAAATACAAAAATGTCACCACTTTCAATTACGTTTATGGCTGACTTATGTATATGTTTCTGGACTTAGAATGCTGAAGAAATGTTTCACCGTGTCCAACATCTATGTCTATTACACATCATATAACACTTATATTCTAATAGGAAAAAAATCTTTTAATTGCTTCATTTACTTCATCTTGAATACAAATTAGCTGATATTATAAAGTAATTACTTCATAATGCTCATTTTTAATTATTCGGTACCTAAAAGTATATAGCGGTACCTTTAGTATAGATAAAATAGTACTTTTATCTATACTAAAGAGGTCTCTTCAACATTGCGGATTAACTACAGTGCACTCCCGATTAACCGGGTTAATCACCGGGAGGGGACGCACGGACAATAGAAAAACACGGATAACCCGAAAACTCCTTTTTATTAAAGACAAAATCAACATCAGTACAAAAATTACAAAATTGCTTACATTTGCCTGCTGTATAATATCAAACTAGGAATTTTTCTTTTAACAATTACTTCCTAAAAAAATCTCTAATGCCTCTTTGCTTCTGCTATTTGTTCATCGCTTGTCGTATATTGACACCTATTTTACAAGTCGCAGTAATGTCAGAGTAATAAAATCGTCTTTCTACGTACATCCCCTATATCACGTACAGTTTGTATTCCAATTTGATAATCCTTTGTTAATTTGCTAGCTGATTCTCCATTATCAAGTTTTTGAAGGATTGCTAATTGTTGTTTAACATTTAAAACGTTACGTTTCGTTTCACAAAAAATATTTTCACCAGTAAAAAATTTCACGCTACTAACCGACGATAAACAAGACGCAAAAACTAAAAGAACAGTTGTGAAATTGAGAAAGGACAGCTGAAAGACTATTGTATAAACAATATTCCGATTCTTCCAATCCCCTTCAACCCTACAACGTCAACCCTTAAATCCAACCCTGTCAACCTGGTTCCAGAACTTTCGATTTCGCACGGATCACCCCTCACAATAGAACCCCATTCTCAATTTACCCCAATAATATCATATAAATTTCCTACTGACTTGATCTTTGGGGAGGAAAAAGTAATTAAAGCGAGCGTCGTGAAACGACCCCTTTCGATTTAACCTCTATGCACTTCACAATACTATCAGCTAAACCGGACAAGATTCTAATTCACATCAACATCGATTTTATATGCATGATAAGCGTGAAAATGATACTCTTTAATTCTTGTTTTGAGTCCGGAATGAGTACGAATTATCCGCAAACCAGATAATACCCACACGGATAATCGAGAGCATACTGTATTTATATTCTTAATACTCTTAAACTATTTACTATTTTGTAATATTTTACTTTTTCTGCACTTTCTATTTTTAAATATTATTCAATATCCTTAATTATATTTTACACAAAAAGATATATATAAGATGCAAAGTATAACACATTTCGAAAAATGAAGGTATTTAATTTACTAAACTCTGAATTTGCCAAAATGCTATTTCATTAACGAATATTTCTTAGCGTATTTTTTCAGATAAATTCTCTGAAAAGGCATATTTGTATATTTTAATTAATTTTGACTCTATATTAGGCGCAATATTATTAGTGAGTATTTTTTAATTATAGCCCGGCGTTTTATGGATGAATATTTACTTAGTACATATCTTTTTTTTCAATTATAGAAATATTATTTTACTATATAATTCAGCCACTCACAATCTTTAGTAAAATTCAATAGCCAAGCTAGAATTCTTTTGAAATTACGATAAAAATAAAATTAGAAAAATAATTTTCAATTTCTATCATCTCAAATTTTAATTAAAACACCAATTAAAACGAACCGAACTGCGTAAATAAAATTTATTCTGAAGTAAAAAGCATTCGACCGAAAAACGTAATATGAAGTTTATATACTTATAAGTAAATTAGTTAATTTATTTTAAAATTTTTCTAAATGATGTAGGAGTAGAAAAGTTAATTACGAGAATTATGGATGGGATTATCTTTGAATTAAATGCTCTAGAAAATTAATTTTTCTTTTTGAAATGAAAGAAAATTACTTAATAAGCTCTGGCAACAAAATTACTCTTTTGGAAAAGTTATGGGAAACAATTTACTTGATATTAGCGTAGATAAGCAAAATTGAAGATGCAGTATATAAGAATTAAGCCATTAAATCATCAGAAAATGATTAACTCACATTATAGTATAACCTCATATTTTCTTTTAGATGAATCTGGAAGCAAATATTTTTGTAATAGTTTGCAAGAAAGCAAATTAAAATGATTATGAGAACAGATACTTTAACAAACGGTTTTATCCTACATATTTGATTATTTAAAATGGTTGCATAACAAAAATATTTGAAATAATGTTTTTGGGGAAAAAATCAACTTGTCAAAAAAACAAAAATCCTTCCTCAATAAAACGAAAGTTTCTGACGCATTTACGGACCCATTTTTAAACGTAAACAGAATACTATTGACAAGCATACCTATTGAAGTGTTTTGGAATCGAATAGTAATGTAAGGAAAGTACATTATCGGGACTTTCCCATAAGTCGCCTCAGTTGAAAGATTTAGGATGGCAAATTTATGACCAGAGACTCGCTGGCGACAATTTTAAGCCATAAAAGTCAAATAAGAAGAACTTTGATTTAAGTTGGTCTGGGAGATAATATCAAAGAACACACACGTCGTTCCGAGAAAAAAAACAACACGCTACAGCAACAACTGATGCATAGCCATTGGTTGGGGTTGGTAAGGAGGAGGTGAAACTGACCCTCTGTTATGCAAATTTCAGTTAAAACGGGAGATCAACTACCCAATAAAAAAAAAGAAGGATGGGCTTAAAGCACTGTCATGCAAATTTTGGGCAGAACAAAGTACGGCCCACCGTGGTCATGAAAAAGGAGTTGTGAAAAAGAATGAAAACAGAACACACATCGATATCAGAAGCGAAAGTGAGAGGTGAAATAAAATGACGCGATGAATTTTGTGCGGTCCGAAAGAGGAAAATAGAGTGAGTGGCGATTCTGATGGTAAGAAAGCAACGAACCCGAACAACATATATGGAGAGTGGGGAAGTTAAGCTAAGTTTTGTGAAATGAACATTTTCAATAAGTGCAGCGCTATTTAGTTAGCGGAAAGTGTGCTCTGATACAAAGAGAAACCTTCTTCAATCAATGTGTATAGGTAAATATGACTCTGACCTAAGTAATTCCCCAGTTTATTTGATTTTATCAAAATATTATAAGAGAAGCTGGTAGTGTGACCTTAGTCACAAATGGAAGTCAGTATTTTAATTGTAAACAAATAATGTTGTCAAAGATCAATTTAAATATAAATACAAACAAATATAAGTATCCTTTGCAAGGATCAAAGTGTTAATGACAATATTATAGGAGAAATTTTGTTAGGAAATTAAATCAGATGTGTTCTGATAAATCTTTTTATTTTCTTGAAATAACTGTAAATATTGTAAATAAATAATAGTGTTAATTATTTGGAGTCTTCTCATTTAAATTATCTAGTATGTGTTTGTTTATTTAGATTTCCACTTTAAAAGTCAGCTAAGGGCAAGAATGATCATTCTCAAAAAGGGTAATGGGCTACTACGAAATTACACAACGCGATGGGGGAACATATCCAAAATTTAATCTCTAAGGATTCCTTTTATTATTATTATCTTGGTAAATTAATTTATTCTATTAGCCAACCCCAGAGAAACCTTTATGTATTTAATTCTAAGCTTTAATTTTGATCAACTTGTCCCAGCAAAAGGGTTATGTTGGAATGGGCAGCAATTAGAAGGGAAATTAAAGAATAAAAAAATCTTAAATAAATAATATAACTGATCCATCCATATTTCTCTTCAACATCTGCAATTCCTATATAATTCACTGGTGCCGTCCAGTTCTTAATTATTGTTAATTGAGTTTTCAATTTTAATGATTAAAAAATTGCAACTGGGTTATTGTCAAACATTAAGTTAAATACCTTTAATGTATTCTAAAATACAGGCTCATGTTAAAAGTAATCAATTTAAAATTTTATATTCAAATTGTGGAAATTTACAATCTATATAGTATATTGCAAAATAATAATTATGAAACTGTTAATTAGAATAATTTCAACTCTTTTATTTTAATGATAAGTTATTGGAAGATTAAATGGAGATTTTTATTTTGATGGTTTGTTTGACTTCCTCTAAAAGGCTCCACTACCAGCAAGTCGGTGATTTCGTAAATATCAGTATTCAACTTAGAAAAATCAGTATATTCGTAATTGTATGTATATTTTATGTTACTCTTATATGAACTTTGCATTTGATCTTTAACAGTATACTGAAACATTGTGCTAAGAAAGTAAATCAAAAAAAAAAAAAAAAAAAAAAATCAAATGATAGCGTAAAATGATATGAATAATAAAAAAAATAAAAAGATAAGGATTTATTTAGCAGATAAAATAGTGTATTAGTAGATTGTTAATGCATATATATTTTGATACTGTATACTTTATTGTATAATGCATTTATATTTTGATATCTTTGAAATTTTGCAAATGTTTACACTTGGCTTAATAATATTTTTAGGGGTAAGAATTTCCATGCATTTTTAAAGTTAGATTTAGAATTCAGTATCTAAATAAATTTTAATTATCAAAAAGCTGAATGCCAAAAAAGAATCGTAGAAATCATAGAAATAGCTTGAACTCGAGTTTTTCTGGCGTATTAACGCGAGGGCATATAAAAAAGTTAAATAAAGAAAAGCAAATTGATTCGAGTAACACGATGGCAGATCCATCAGTGGACACAATAATTTCTCTAATCCCGAATTTCGATGGGAAAAAGTTAAGTGATTGCGAGTATTTTCTCAGACAATTTGAGGACTTAACTAAACAAATATTAAAAGACGATGCGAAGCTTACAATTTTGAAAGCAAAATTGTCGGGTACTGCGAGAGAGAAACTCTCACAAAATAAATCGCTTATAGAAGAGAAAAACTACAACGAATTCAAAAAGAAATTGTTAGATTTATTCAAAATCAAGAAATCATTTACGCAGGTACAGACTGAATTTTTTAATCTGAAACAGAAACCGGGACAAGACTTAACAAGTTTTATTAGCGAATTCAAAAACGCAGCGTCTCTTTATATAGAGAAAAGCCATACAGAAGTTGATCCGAACGGAAACGGGAAATTTTTGGACTTAGTAAGATTGACACGATTTTTGGATGCGATTAGACCGGATTTAAGTATGGATTTAAGAAAAACCTTTCCCGATAATTTTGAGGATGCTTGCAAAACAGCAATTAAATTAGAAGAGGCGTACAATAATATAGGGGCAGAACAGGTAAATACTATAACAGCTAACAATGAATCGCAACTTTTTGAGAAGTTATTGAAATTAAATGTAGAAACGGCGGAGCAGATTAATAATTTATCAAAAGAAATAAATAACATAAAATTGGGAACAGTCGAAAAAAGAGAGGAAGTCGAAAAATTTTGTAATATCTGCAAGAAGGGGTCACACAATGAGGATAGTTGTTGGTATAATAAAGCTAATAAAAACAACAACCAGAATTATAGGCATAGATTTGTAAACAATAGGGGTAATTACAGAGCAAATTACAAGAATTATAACCAGTATGAAAGACACGATTCTCACAATGCATTTCCGGAGGGCAATATTTACTATAATCATGTACCAAATGCTCAACCTTTTCCACCCCCACCACAACAACATTACAACACGCCGTATACTTATTATCAACCTGACTTTAATAATTATGATGCACAGGGGTATTACACTCAACAGAGAGGAAATTATAGAGGTGCACAGAGGAATAACTATCGCAATAAATATACGGACTCTAGGGAAAACAGAGAAAATCATACGAACAGTAACAAGGATAGTAATCAAAGGGGTAAATTTCAGAGGGGCAATTATAAAAGATACAAGCAGTACAAAGATAAGGATGCGGAAAACTAAATACGAGACTTGTAAATACAGATAAAGAAGACCCGAGCAAGTCTCACGATAGCGGGCATACTTTAAGGGATAAAACTATTGCAAGTGTACAGAACGATACAAATGAACTTCCTCTAATTAAATTTAAAATTAAAGATATTGTAATTAACAGCCTTTGTGACTCAGGCGCACAGGTGAGCTTGATCTCACCGCTTTTGTTTGAAAATTTAAAACAAGCAAATATAAAATTTAAATATTTGGGAAATCAAATTAAGATTCAAACACTTACAAATTCACTGATTACATTCAAACAGTGCATTAGGATGTCATTTAAATTACAGGACACTTTTGTAAAAGGAACTTTTTATGTTACAAATAAAGATTTTGGCCGCAAATATCAATTATTACTAGGGTACGATTTCTTAAAAGAAAATCAAATGGTTCTAGATTTTGAAGAGCAGTATCTTAAATTCAAAGGAAGAAAAATGGCATTAAACATCAAAGATTCGGAGGACACTGGGGAAGTAAATACATTAATTACAGAACAAAACACAAGGACTAAAAAATACAGAAAACCTACAAAGGGGAAAATGTTTGCAAAAACGGTAGGCCATAATATTATAAACCCAGGGGAGGAAAAATTTGTAAAATTAGAATGCCCCATAAAATTAAAGGAAAATCAAACATTTATCCTAGAACCAATACAGCACAAAAATAAAATTTTCTATGAAAGATCTATCCATGACACCCCAAATAACAGAAAAATAAATATTTTAATTAAAAATATTACTAATAACAAGATACATTTAGAAACAGGTATGAACATCGGGCAAATTTTCACTAATTTGGAATACAAACAAGATAAATCTATAGACAATATTGAGCAAGGGAGAATTTTTGAGGTCAATGCATTAAATTTGGAAGATGTACATAAATTAAGAGAGGCAGAGATAAATGAGGAAGATTTTGATCTTAATCATTTACCATCGGATGTACAGGATTCGTTCAAACAAATTCTTTTAAAGCATGTACACGCTTTTTCGAAATCCTATCAAACTTTAGGTCAATGCTCACTGGTGACACCAAAGTTTACACTTAACCACGACTATCCTATTCAAACAAAACCCTATAAAGTGCCACAAGCAGTGAAGCAATATGCAAAGACAGAGATAAGAAAATTATTAGAAGCGAAAATCATCGAGGAATCGGACTCTAATTACGCATTTCCTGTCATTTTTGTAAGAAAAAAAGCTGATAGCAAAAACAATCCTAAATTTCGAATGGCGGTAGATTACCGGCTGCTAAATCAGATTTTAGAGCCATATTCCTATCCGATTCCAGATATTAAAGAAATTTTACAGAATATTAGTGGGAAGAAGTACTATATAGTATTGGACTTACACAGTGCTTTCTTCCAAATTAATTTACGACCTGAAGATAGCCAAAAACTATCGTTTATCACAGAAAATGGTAAATTTCGACCTCTGAGACTTGCGTTCGGAACTCGCAATTCGAGCGCCTATTTCGCTGAACTGATAAATAAGGTATTGGGTCATTTTAACAAGCATCAGGTAGCCTACTTTATTGATGATGTTTTAATAGGGGCTGACACTATATCAGAATTATTAAGAATTTTGGAAGAAGTGTTACAGGCGCTAATCCAACATAATCTAACAATTGAGCCATCCAAGATGCAAATATGCAAAGATAAAATAGAATTTCTTGGTTTTCAAATTCACAAGCACGGCTATTCACCATCCACAAGGAATATAGATAAAATTAAAAGTTTAGTAAGACCTAAAACAAAAAAAGGAGTAAGGTCACTCTTAGGTTTGGCTAACTACTTTAGAACACTTATTCCAAAATATGCGGAAATAGTAAACCCATTAGTTAATCTTACTAAAGATAAAATTAAATTTAAATGGGATGAAAATACTGAAATGGCCTTTAAGAAAATCCAAGATGAAATTATAAACAACCCAACATTACATCCTCCTGATTACACGAAACAATTTACTTTAATCACAGACGGCTCAAAAATTGCAATTTCAGCAGTACTGGCGCAGGAAATTGAAGGAAAATTACAACCTATTGAATTTTTTGGGAGAAAATTACGGGAACCGGAAAAGAATTACCCGAGCTTGAAATTCGAATTATTAGCGGTTCATGAAGCGGTGTTACACTTCAGAACTATGTTGGAAGGCAGACACTTGAAGATTCTCACCGATTCCAAGGCTCTCACGGAAAATTTACATCTAGAGAATCAGTCCGATTTGGTTAAAAGATGGGTGATAAATCTCAGCGATTTCTCTTATGAATTCGATCACATTAAAGGGGACACCAACCCAGCGGACTATATTTCGCGAAATTGTTAGGGTAGTTTTTTTCACTTATTCTAAATTTTCCATATTTTCTTTATTTTTTCTATATAAGTTGTAGCCCCCCCCCCTCCTTTTATAATAATCGTAATGTTTTTTATTTAATATTCTCTTTATTTTAGTCTGAAATAATAGAGTTAAAATACCTTTTCTTTCTTTTAAATGTCTAAGCTAAAACAAATTCATTGTCTCTTTTACTTAAAATCATAATTTTTATATTTCCCCTGTAAGTTATAATTTCACTGGGGTGGTCTTGTTATCATGGGAAATTTCCAAATGCTCTCGGACACTTGGGCAATAAAAATCCATTTCCCAGACAACGTATATTAGCTTGTATTGTCAGGAGTTTTATGACTTTAGCGGTGTTGGTCGCCTTAATCTGCTCTGTAGATCTTTCGTGGAAAAAGCAGGACTCGGGCGGCAGATAGTGGCCCGTATTGTTAAAGTTTTATTATTCGTTTTTACGAGCCCAATTATTCCGTTTTATGTAAACAACAGTTCACGTGGGAGGTCGAAAGAAGGGAGCGAAAACGGAACAGCTGTACACATGCCATCACCCCTATGCGAAGTAGTTCCACCCGCGAGAGAGAGCGACGACCAATGGTTTTACGTAACGTATTCGCGGGGAATGTTTTTTTTCCCTGGTATAGTTTAGCGCGGGAGATTGTAGCCTGGGAGATACGGTATATGAGTTTTTTAGGGGAAGGCTGGGGCCTTTCCTCTCTCCCCCCCCCCTGGAGTTTTCATGGTGGTGGCCAGAGAATTTGAGAGGCATTCGAATGTAAATTGAAGAGATGGTAGCTAGAAAAATCATGCCTCGTGCCGCGAGGAATATTATGGATCCTGATGCTGAGAATAAAAAGATATTCTGATCGAGAAACTAGCGAGTCGCTATTGTAGTGGTGTTTGAAATCAAGATTTTTGCCATCGGGAGCTGTGATGGTTGAGAGTATTTGTAGTTGAAGTCGGTGGTCATTCGATATTAGTAAAACGTAGATCCGGATGACTAAAAGATTACTCTAAAGATCAGTGCCACTTGGAGTCTCATCGACTGGTCCCTTTTGTATTCGCAAACGGAATTGTCAGAAGATGCACTGTCAAATGCCTACTTCATACTATTCATGGAAGAGTAAAGATTGCTCTGAGAGTCGATGTTGCTGAAATATCTTGGATAAATGCCCTCTTGTTCTTTCGTTTTTCAAAAATAAAGTAGACTGCCAACCCTGGAACATTATTAACTCACCTATTACGGCTGATAAATCCCAGTCTTACGAATGCTGAACCTGCAAGTAAAATTTTGGTAAATATTTTTATTTTAATGAATAAGTGTCTTTGATTATTACTATTATTCTACATGAATATGTTTTGATACACCTGTGTATAATTTAGATCACCTGTTGTCATACAAACTAACCTAACACCTATAAATTTAAATATGTTGGTGTTTTATTTAACATTTTTTTTTTGTTAATAAAAATCAAATTCGTGGTGATATTCTGTCTGTGACTTATTTGTATGCATCATAGAAATTCATTTGTTTTTTTATCTAAATTTAACATTATTATTTAATGAATAATGAATTTTGTTTAATTATTTTAACAATCAGAGAAAGTAATTATTTAATATTTAAACCTTGCTAATTTTAATTTACTTTGATTGTGACTTCATTTAATTTTCCTTCATCAATTAAAATAAAATAAGTAAAATTTAAATCCTTGATTTGTTTCTGAAAATACTTATTAATTTGGTTTTCTTTAAATATTAAATTGCTTCTTAAAAATATTGTGAAGTACTTTTATTTTCCTTTATAGAGAAAGAGATTTAATAAATAAAATAAATTTAACCTGCTTTTAATTGAAGTAAAAGAATTGAAGATGAATGTAAAAGAAAAATTTTATATTAACTATGTTTAATCCTTAAAGTTTATTAGCTGCATTTAAGGTAATTAAGTTACACCAAATTCTTATTAAAAAGGAAAACTATGTTTTATCTAGTTACTCTTGGTTTGTTACTAGCCACTATACAAAATCACTCGCATGGTTCTGGCAAATTGGTACATTGATATGATCATGTTTTGTAACTTTAATTAATTATCTGTATCCTTATTTTAATTAACTTCTTCCCCTTTTTTTTTTGCGCCTTTCAAATTCTGGAAGGAATACAGGACCCTTTTTTATGTCTTTCTTATTCCAAATCTGTTCTATAAAGTTTTAATGAGTTTCATTTAATTTACCATAGCAATGTTCCAATTCGTCAAACCACTTGTTGGGTATAGACGGTATGGTGATGAATGAGAATTTTGTTGATACCTTTTGGCAAATTTATTCATTTACTTAATTTATTTTAGTTATTCAAAATTTATTTGGTTTGCTTTGTTTATAGCATCTCTCTGTTTTGATTTTTAATTAGTAATTGTGTAAAAATTGTTTCAATTTCTGAAATCAACAAAATTCATTCTTTTGGTTATTTATCACTTTATCAAATACCCCAACAAGAAAATGGTGCCGTGTAGAAACATTCCTGCGGTTACCAAGAATTAAAACTTTTGTTTTTGACTGTAAATTTTGTTTTACATTATATGATTGGAGCAACTGGGTATCGGTTTTTACTTATTATGAAATTGTTTACATATATTTGCCTAGTAAAAGTTTTCTCTATATATTTTTAAATATCTAGTCAACTATAATATTGATATTTTTTAAAATTTGTATAATGAAACTGGTGATGTTCTTGTGCTACAGAAATTTATAATCCCCATTTTCCCCTTCTCTGCCTTCTATTTTTTATTTTTTTGGGAGTTCTGTGTATCTATCTGACTTAATTATGGCCAAAGGAGATCCTACTAAGGAGCTGGTAGAGCTCCAGAAAAAAAATTCGTTAGATGACAACTTGTGCAACATACCACCATTTAATGGAGAGGCTAGCTCAGTCTCATTTACTGACTTTTCAGAGAAACTGGATAGTCTCTCCACCCTTTTTGCTTGGGATGATAGTGAAAAAAAATTTGCCCTCCTTAACCGCTTAAATGGTACTGCGGCGAGATTAGTTAAGCCCCACAAAGATAAAACTAGTGCGGAATTATTAAGTATTTTAAAAAATAAATTTGTCCAAACACCTACTCCTGATGTTGCACTTGCCAAATTCCTCAACTTTAAGCAAACTCCAGGTATGTCAGTGCAAGAGTTTTTTGATGCTGCATCTGACCTCTCATCAAAGGCACTCGTTATTGATGGAGTAGCTGATGCCATTGTCAACAAAAGCCGTGAAGCCATGCTTCACTCTATGCTTTTAAACAACCTTGCACCTGAGATCAGAAAGGGTGTCATCACCAAAGATCCCAAAACCCCACAGCAAATTTTAACTTTTGCTCTCCTGGAGGAAAGAGCGTGCCGCAGTGTAAATCCTTTTTACACTTTACATGAGGAACCAAACCCCCTTTTATATCAACAAAATTTCCCGCAGAATCTAGCTTGTGCAGCTACTCAGCCAACTAGGGACAACAATGCAGAAATAGAAACTCTTAGAATACAGATTGAGGCTCTAAATTCCAAACTTGACAACCTAATAAGTGATAAAAGCAGAGAGAGAGAGGTGCAGAGCCAGGAAAGAGTGCCCAGTAGCAGTATTACTTGTTTTTATTGTTCCCAACCCGGTCATTATGCTAGAGACTGCCCCCAGTATGTGTATAATTTTAATAGGAGCAGAGGCAACAATTTTAGGAGCAGGGGAGGATATGAAAATAGTTACCGGGGAAGTTACAACAGGAGAGGAAACTTCAGGGGAAACAGAGGAAATAATTACAACAGCAACAGAAGTGGTAGGAACAGAGTACAAAATTATGCGGAGGGTCAGCAAGCAAATGATGCAACTAATAACCCCACTGGTGCAGAAAATAGTAATTTAAACGGGGATCGGCTGAATCAGAGGTAGTCGAACTGATTCCAAAAAAGGCCACCGACCCACCTGCGGTATATAGTGTTTTTTCTCCGCAGTCTTATAACTTGCCAACTGCCAGTATACTTATAGGTAATACTAACATAACTGCCCTCTGTGACTCAGGTTCTGCGATTAATCTTTTAAGCAGTGTAATTTTGAACTCACTCACAGACTATAATGTGCAACAATGTTATACGCCTATTCTGACAGTAACTGGGGAACAAGTTCCTCTTACTGAAAAAGTAGTTATGAATTTTAAATTCCATAACACCCAATGCCAAACTGTTTTTTTTGTAGTGCAGGGCAAGTTGGCGAAGGAATTTGATGCCATTCTAGGTATGCCCTTTTTGAAACAATACAATGCAATCATTGATTGTGCCACAAATACTGTTTCTCTTCAAGCTTCGGAGCAAACACTATGTAAACAAATCCCGCTTACCCCTCCTTGTACCAAAAACAGTAGTGTGTGTTTAGAAGAAACAAAGGTAAACAAACAAGGTAAGAGTAGTGACCCATGCATGCAATGTTATGAATTACCTGTATATAATAATCCTATTAATGTGTATAATTGTGCTAAATGTAAATGTATGTGTAATGTAAATAACAATTCTAGTGTAAATACTTGCAAAAATAACTATCCCATAGATCATAAAGTTGAAACTGAGGCTAAATTGATAGCAAAAAGTAGTACCCCTGACTATTCGAAAGATATTGAAATAAGAAACTGTGCAGAGAAAATTAAATTAGGGAATAGTAGGGAGATAAGGAAGGTTCATCACAGCCAGAATAATAGTGACGAAGAAAATAATGTTGATAAAAGGTGTAACAGAGTATGTGATGAAAGTAATAGTGATTGCCAGGTTTTTATGATGGAAGAATTACCGGGTGGTACTACTGGTGATAAAATTGCTTCGAGAAATAGTAAACATTGTGAGGAAAATTTTCAAAATTTTGAACAATGTATTTCTCAAATCAAATCAGAATTTTATAGTGTAAATAATGTAAATGCAAATATTGGGGAGCAGTTTAGTGATAATTCTGAAAATTCTGAAATGGGTAGTTATGAATTTACTGAAAATGAGGAAATGCAAGCAAATAATATTAGTGAAAGTACAGGTAAACATGATGTTGAGAAAAAGGCGTGTAATATCAGTATGGCATCTTTGTGCAATAAACTTGAAATCCCAGCCCAGTCTAAAATTTTAGCTAAAGTCAGATGTACGAAGGAAAATTTCAATGACAAGGATAGTATTTTAATGTTAGAGCCCTTTGCTAAGAATTTACATGCAGGCCTCTTAATTTCTAGATCCATTTGTACCCAAGAACATGGCCTATTCCTATCCTTCGCTAACTTTTCTGATAACAATATAGTATTAAATAAGGGTACTTTAGTAGCAAAAGTTCAAAAATGTATTGATAATTCTAACGTAACCCCAGATAATTGTAATTTAGCATGTAATATCAATACTCCCCCTCCAATTGCAGATTTTGACCATGCCGACCTCAGTTGGAGTTCCGAAATTAATTTAGACCACTTAGAACCGCCCTTAAAATTAAAAATGCAAGAATTTTTACAAGAAAATAAAGATGTTTTTGCTGCGTCTGTCTTAGACTTACCCGGCTGTGACACCATACCCCATTCAATTAATCTAACTTCAGAAAAACCGGTTAAATGTAAAGCATATAGAGTCCCCCATAACTTACGACAGGAAATGGAAGATCAACTAAATATTTTACTACAGGCCAATATAATTTCCCCATCTATTTCAGAATTTGCTTCGCCGGTCATTCTTGTGAAAAAATCAGACGGATCGTACAGACTGGCTGTTGACTTTCGAAAATTAAATAAAAATCTAATGAAAGATGCCTACCCCATACCAAAGATCACAGACTCAGTTGACGCCTTATCAGGCTCAAATTTTTTTTCCACATTAGACTTAACTAGTGGATTTTTTCAACAAACTATCCGTCCAGAGGATAAATATAAAACAGCTATTATTACTCACAAAGGGTTATTTGAGTGGAATCGAAACTGTTTCGGACTTTCGAATTCGGGAAACAGTTTTCAACGACTTATGTCTGCAATTTTTGGTGATCTAGGAAATTTGGGAATTTTAGTATACATCGACGATATAGTAATAGCTTCTAAAGATGTCGAATCCCATATAAATAAACTTAAGCTTGTTTTTGAAAGACTTCGGCAACACAAGCTTAAACTCAAACCCAGTAAGTGTACATTTTTATCCGACAAGATCCAATACTTGGGCTTTGAAATCCAAAAAGGACGAGTGTCACCAATCAACAAAAATATTGAAGTAATAAGGAAATTCCAACCTCCTAACACCCGAAAGGCTGTCAGATCCTTCATCGGTGCACTCTCCTTCTATAGGCGATTTTTGCCAGATTTTTCTAAAAGAGCGAGAAATCTTATCAACCTCACTAAAGATACGGGTCGATTCACTTGGAACCAAGCAGCACAGGAGGAATTTGAGGATTTAAAATCTGCACTAATATCCAAACCTTGTCTTGCCCTTCCTAATTTTGATAAGGAGTTTTACCTTTATACTGATGCGAGTGGCGAAGCACTCGGGGCAGTACTATCACAACTAGATGAAAATGAGATGCTTCACCCTGTCGCATTTGCTAGTAGGAAACTCAAAGACGCTGAGACGAGATACTCCGCCACTGAGAGAGAGTTATTGGCATTAGTATGGGCCACTGCACACTTCAAGTGCTACCTTGCCAATACTCATTTTTATATATGCACTGATCATGCACCTCTTACATACATGCTCAAAATTCAGGATCCCACATCACGTATGGCTAAGTGGATCTGTACACTTTCTGATTTTACATTTACCATCAGATATATTAAGGGAAAATGTAATAGCGTTGCAGACTTTCTTTCAAGGTTCACCACAAATAGCAAACCAGATAATGTCACCAATTGCAACTTTTCTATACAAGTAGCGAAGGAGACAACTTTTATGCCACATTCCAACCTTTTAGAAAAGATAGGTGCATTACAGAAAACAGATAAAAAGTGCTGTGAAATTGCTCGCAAAATTAGTGAAAATCTTGAGGTTGCACCCAAGTATTTGAGATTTTTCTTTAGGGATGATCTTCTTGTATGCGAGGATACAAGGGAGTCACCCCTATTGAATAATCCTATCAAACTTGTGGTGCCGAAGAAAATGGTTGAGCAAGTGTTTGCACTAACCCACGAATCCCTAGCTGCTTGTCACCAAGCTTTCCAAAAGACAATAGACCGCATTCGTGAGCACTTTTATTGGCCAGGAATGTCGGCAGATGTCAAGCACCTAGTGGAGTCGTGCGTTAGCTGTCAAGAAAAAAGAGTGCACAAAGCAAATCAACTTGCACCCCTCCAACGTGTACCCACACCTCATTTCCCTATGAATAAAGTGAACCTCGATGTTATAGGGCCTCTTCCTGTTACCTTTTCAGGTAACAAATTTATAATTACATACATTGATGCATTTTCAAAGTGGCCTGAAGCTTATGCGGTATCCTCAATCACATCTGATGTGGTAGCCGATACTCTCGCAGACTTCATTTCACGTTATGGAGCTCCATGTTACATCTCAACCGACAGAGGACCCAATTTAATTTCTGCAGCTATCGAGCATGTGTACAAAATGTTTGGAATAAAACATCCCAAAACCACGGCATATCACCCAGCCGGAAATGCTCAGATAGAACGCCAGAACAGGACTCTAAAAAACGCCCTGTGTCATATTGTGAATGAGAATCAATCAGACTGGGACACCAAGCTTAAATTTGCACTTTTAGCCATGCGCACGGCTGTGCACTCTTCTACCAAACTAACTCCAGCAGCTGTTATGTATGGCAGAAACCTTAACCTACCCTATAATTTATTTTCTCAACCCCCCCAATTTAGTTATAATGATGCCCCCTCTTTTTGTGAACTTTTGATACCAGCTCTGCAAAAGGTGTACGCTGAAGTGCACAATCATTTAATAAAAGTATCAGAGAATCAGGAAAAGTATAGAGAAAAGACAGCTGTTGACAAGAAACTAAAAGTTGGTGATCTGGTTTGGCTTTTCACTCCAGCAATTGCACCTGGTACAACAAAAAAATTAAGTAAGTTGAATAATGGCCCCTTCACTATCTTGGAAAAATTAAATGAGATAAATTTTAAAATCGCCCTTGTTGCAAATCCCAAAAACGTTCAAGTTGTCCATGTGGATCGCCTCTCTGCCTTTAAAAACAGACTCCCGATTTGGTCCGACGACCCACAACAACAACAACAGAGTGTCCCAGATTCGATTGACGATCCACCTATCGATGTGTAGCAATCGATTCCCCATGCAGAGCAATTCGCTCAGCGCAGACGCCGTCGCGATTGCTGTGTTATACCAAGTTCTGACACTCAAGAGAGTAACCCTGGTACGATTACTCAAAATGAATTCAGCACTCACGGAAGCCAAGCGAATTCAGCTAGCGATCCAGCCGAGATCGACCCCCCTCCTCCTCACTCAAACAAAACTCCGGAGGTTGGAAATTCAGCTG
This sequence comes from Maratus michaelseni, assembly GCA_963931845.1. Taxonomy (NCBI): domain Eukaryota; kingdom Metazoa; phylum Arthropoda; class Arachnida; order Araneae; family Salticidae; genus Maratus; species Maratus michaelseni. The sequence goes on along the minus strand of OZ007594.1, from coordinate 280,648,409 downwards.
ATAACCATCAGCAGAAAAGTGAATCAGTGGAGGAAGCTCTATCGGAGGAAAATAATGAATCGGAAAGGGAAGTACAGGAGTGTGAAATAGCAGCAACGACCAGCGAAACTAGTGTTGCGGAAAATTCGATTAACAAAGCGAATAAGTCGAAATCATTGAATCGACCGCAGCCGACTTCGCAGGACGCTTACGGGCTACGGGAAAGACGAACTCGCCCTATTTATAAAATTTAGTTTCCTTATATTCTTTTATCTATGTGTATTTATAGTTTTATTTCGTAATATTTATATGTGTTTATGTGTTGCAATGTATTTTATAGTAATTTTATATATTTTTTCATCGTATATATTAGCGTTTTCTGACCCAAACATGGTTTGTTTTGGTTCACTTAGCGAAAATCGGAAACCCGATTTCGTGTTTTTTATACACCCTGTGTCGTGTATACATACATTTTTTAGTGGTATTTAGCTACTTGTATTAGTAAATACCCCTCCGCACACCTTTTTGTGCAGTTTTTCCTTCAAATTTAAGATGTATTCTGGGTACTTTGAAAATGGCAGTTTTTTTTTCCTCCTTGTTTTAACAGCAAGTGTTAGGCTGGGTCGGTTGGCACTTTTCATCGTATGCACTCAAGTACGATATTATAGATTCCTAATTATGTATATAAAAATTTTTTCATGTGTTTTTATACCACTTTTAGTCTAGGAATGTAGTTTGGCATATCATAGTTTTTATTTTGATACTTAGGTGTGACATACCAATTTACCCCTTTGGTTTCGTTCATGAAATTCCTTTTTGTTTTTCTTCTAGTGCAATGTCAGCAGAGTGGTATTTTATCTAATCCTAGTGGGTAGTGATTTTTTTTTATAAATATTTTTTTTTCTTCCTGAAAATTCTACCTTCTAAAATTTGTGATTATCTTAAATTTACTTTCTGCTTCTAAATTGTGTTCTTTTTTGTATGTATGTCTTCAAAATTAGTAATTATATATACTCTATATACATAAGCCTTTTTATTTCTATGGGAATTAAGACCTTGTTTTGTTGTGACTATGTGTTATGAGTCACATCTGTTTTTATTTGGTTGGGTAGGTAAATTGGGTAGTCTGATGATACTGCATCATCACTGTCTGGGTTTTCTTTGGAAAAAAAAAAAAAAAAAAAAAAAAAAAAAAGTTTCTAGGCTGGTTCAGTCTATGTGCGGGTAGCACAAGAACATAACTACTTTTCCCATGCACAGTGTTTTCTTGTTGTAACTGCATTTATATACATTTATTCTACACCCCAAACACCACTTTTACAGACTTTAACTTTATCACGGGGTTCATTTTGCATTTGTTATCCTATTTTAAACTTTGGTATATTGTTACTCAATTACTTTGATGAAATATGTTGTGTCATAAGTCCATTACATGTGTAAATACCCAGTTGCTTATTTTTTTTTGTTATTGTATGTGCCAGTAGTACTGATATAGGTAAATGTATGTTGTACTTTGATGTTGTTTTCACATCAAACTGGCCAATTTATCATGATTTTAAGCAAATGTTGTATATATTATTATGAGTAATGTATTGTTTTTCAGTTGGCAGTCTCGACACTCTTGCAATCTTTTTCCAAAATTCAAAAAAAAAAAAAAAAAAAAAAAACTTGTAAATAATTTAGTTTGTTTTTTGGCAAAATTTTGGTCGTATAGGTAGATAGATTAACGTATTGTAAATAGAACCTGCTAGGAGTTGCAACATACAGTGACAGTAATGGCATTCAGAGCAAGCACAGGTATGTTTATAGGTGGGATTCGGTATCAGGAGTTAGAAATGGTTATGCAGCGAAGGTGTCCTATGTAGAAACAAAGTGCAGTTTTCCCCGCCTTAGAACGCAGTACTCCTTAGGTGTCTTGTTACCCCCTTGTGGTTTTCCCAGTTCTAGTCGTCAGGTATTTCAGCAGTTACTTGGGAGTGGTTCATGGTGGGCAGCTCTTAGTGTACATTCCGGAGTGTATATCTGACAGTGGCGACTTCACTCTATAATTCATGATTGTTCTTCGGACCGATGTCTGGCCTGCTCGAACGGTTAGGTCTTATATTGTGGAATCTCCAGCGTACTGTGAACTACCTCTCAGCCCGGTAACCCTTGCGAATTTTTTTTTTTTTTTCTGTTTCGGCCTGTACGTTTCAAAAAATTTAATTTTTTTTATCAAAAAATTTTATTTTTTTGCGGTAAAGGGAGAGTCATGTTAGGGTAGTTTTTTTCACTTATTCTAAATTTTCCATATTTTCTTTATTTTTTCTATATAAGTTGTAGCCCCCCCCTCCTTTTATAATAATCGTAATGTTTTTTATTTAATATTCTCTTTATTTTAGTCTGAAAAAATAGAGTTAAAATACCTTTTCTTTCTTTTAAATGTCTAAGCTAAAACAAATTCATTGTCTCTTTTACTTAAAATCATAATTTTTATATTTCCCCTGTAAGTTATAATTTCACTGGGGTGGTCTTGTTACCATGGGAAATTTCCAAATGCTCTCGGACACTTGGGCAATAAAAATCCATTTCCCAGACAACGTATATTAGCTTGTATTGTCAGGAGTTTTATGACTTTAGCGGTGTTGGTCGCCTTAATCTGCTCTGTAGATCTTTCGTGGAAAAAGCAGGACTCGGGCGGCAGATAGTGGCCCGTATTGTTAAAGTTTTATTATTCGTTTTTACGAGCCCAATTATTCCGTTTTATGTAAACAACAGTTCACGTGGGAGGTCGAAAGAAGGGAGCGAAAACGGAACAGCTGTACACATGCCATCACCCCTATGCGAAGTAGTTCCACCCGCGAGAGAGAGCGACGACCAATGGTTTTACGTAACGTATTCGCGGGGAATGTTTTTTTTTCCCTGGTATAGTTTAGCGCGGGAGATTGTAGCCTGGGAGATACGGTATATGAGTTTTTTAGGGGAAGGCTGGGGCCTTTCCTCTCTCCCCCCCCCTGGAGTTTTCATGGTGGTGGCCAGAGAATTTGAGAGGCATTCGAATGTAAATTGAAGAGATGGTAGCTAGAAAAATCATGCCTCGTGCCGCGAGGAATATTATGGATCCTGATGCTGAGAATAAAAAGATATTCTGATCGAGAAACTAGCGAGTCGCTATTGTAGTGGTGTTTGAAATCAAGATTTTTGCCATCGGGAGCTGTGATGGTTGAGAGTATTTGTCGTTGAAGTCGGTGGTCATTCGATATTAGTAAAACGTAGATCCGGATGACTAAAAGATTACTCTAAAGATCAGTGCCACTTGGAGTCTCATCGACTGGTCCCTTTTGTATTCGCAAACGGAATTGTCAGAAGATGCACTGTCAAATGCCTACTTCATACTATTCATGGAAGAGTAAAGATTGCTCTGAGAGTCGATGTTGCTGAAATATCTTCGATAAATGCCCTCTTGTTCTTTCGTTTTTCAAAAATAAAGTAGACTGCCAACCCTGGAACATTATTAACTCACCTATTACGGCTGATAAATCCCAGTCTTACGAATGCTGAACCTGCAAGTAAAATTTTGGTAAATATTTTTATTTTAATGAATAAGTGTCTTTGATTATTACTATTATTCTACATGAATATGTTTTGATACACCTGTGTATAATTTAGATCACCTGTTGTCATACAAACTAACCTAACACCTATAAATTTAAATATGTTGGTGTTTTATTTAACATTTTTTTTTTGTTAATAAAAATCAAATTCGTGGTGATATTCTGTCTGTGACTTATTTGTATGCATCATAGAAATTCATTTGTTTTTTTATCTAAATTTAACATTATTATTTAATGAATAATGAATTTTGTTTAATTATTTTAACAATCAGAGAAAGTAATTATTTAATATTTAAACCTTGCTAATTTTAATTTACTTTGATTGTGACTTCATTTAATTTTCCTTCATCAATTAAAATAAAATAAGTAAAATTTAAATCCTTGATTTGTTTCTGAAAATACTTATTAATTTGGTTTTCTTTAAATATTAAATTGCTTCTTAAAAATATTGTGAAGTACTTTTATTTTCCTTTATAGAGAAAGAGATTTAATAAATAAAATAAATTTAACCTGCTTTTAATTGAAGTAAAAGAATTGAAGATGAATGTAAAAGAAAAATTTTATATTAACTATGTTTAATCCTTAAAGTTTATTAGCTGCATTTAAGGTAATTAAGTTACACCAAATTCTTATTAAAAAGGAAAACTATGTTTTATCTAGTTACTCTTGGTTTGTTACTAGCCACTATACAAAATCACTCGCATGGTTCTGGCAAATTGGTACATTGATATGATCATGTTTTGTAACTTTAATTAATTATCTGTATCCTTATTTTAATTAACTTCTTCCCCTTTTTTTTTTGCGCCTTTCAAATTCTGGAAGGATTACAGGACCCTTTTTTATGTCTTTCTTATTCCAAATCTGTTCTATAAAGTTTTAATGAGTTTCATTTAATTTACCATAGCAATGTTCCAATTCGTCAAACCACTTGTTGGGTATAGACGGTATGGTGATGAATGAGAATTTTGTTGATACCTTTTGGCAAATTTATTCATTTACTTAATTTATTTTAGTTATTCAAAATTTATTTGGTTTGCTTTGTTTATAGCATCTCTCTGTTTTGATTTTTAATTAGTAATTGTGTAAAAATTGTTTCAATTTCTGAAATCAACAAAATTCATTCTTTTGGTTATTTATCACTTTATCAAATACCCCAACAAAATATAAATAATATTATTACGGATACAAATTTACACAATAATTTATTTTCCGTTAATCCCGCATTATCTAATGAGAATATTAAACAACATCAATATTCAGACGAGAAATTAAGCAAAATAATTCAGAAAATAGAACAAGGTAAAGAAAACAGAAATACCAAAAGGTATACTTTAAATGAAGAGAAGATGCTAATTTTAAAACCGGGGAAACAGAAAACAGAACTAATTATAGCGCCGGATGCTTTAAAGATTGCTTTGATGGAAGAAGTGCACAAACCGCATTTTGGTTTTGACAAAACCTATGAAGCCATGAAAAGTAGAATATTTTGGCACGGAATGTATACAGATATTCGGACTTATTGTGCCAATTGTGTACCATGTAACACCGCAAAGCCACATAAAAAAATGAAAGTTCCTATTCAAAAAATGGTTAAGGACCATGAGATAGGGAGTGTATTACATGCGGATATCGTCGGAAAGCTTCCACTTACACTTCGCAAGAATAAATTTATTCTCACGATTATGGATTCTACTTCAAGATTCCTAGAAGCCATACCTATTCGCAATGTCGAGTCCCAGACTATTCTCAATGTCTTTAATAAATACTTCAGTTATTTTGGATTGCCAAAACAGTTAAAATTAGATAATGGGCCATATTTTAGGGGAGCGGTATTCAAAGAGTACATGCGTGCTCTAAACATTGAAATTCGCTTCAGTTCAGTTTACAGAGCCCAAGGAAATGGACTGATAGAAGTCGTGAATCGAATACTGAAAGGATCACTGACAGCCATGGCACAAAGTTCCTTACAATGGGACATTCGCCTAGAGTTTTTCAAACTCCAATACAATATGGCGAAGCACAGAGCGACGGGATTTTCACCCGCCTTCCTTTTTTTTGGAAGAAATTTACGCACTCCTTTTACTGCACACATGCCAACAGAACAAATTCACACTCAGACATATGTCAAAAACCGAATGGACCACATGCAGGAGGTTAGACTGCAAGCGTTGGCACAGCAGGAGAAAATGATGGCTGAATATGTGACAGAGGAAGACCTTGATAAAATAAAAACACTTGAACTAGGACAACAAGTTTATCTTAAGTCCATTAACCCTACTGTTTTACAAAAAAAATTTGAAGGCCCATTTAAGGTGGTTCGAAAAGTGCGAAATAACAATTACATTTTACAAGATGTAACGGAAGAAAGTAAAGGAACTATAAAAAGACACATTGACAGACTCTGGGCACCAAAGCATGCTGACAGGTGCAAAACAGAGGAGTCAAGCTCATCGGAGGAAGAATAGTGGGAATAAAATACCATTAAAAAGGGGTAGTAAGATGTTACGGTTACAGAAAGACTAATAGCTTAAACAGTTTATGTAAAAAAATTTTAGTTGCGGTTTGCAGAATTCTACTAACTGTCAAATTTAAATATTCTCAAAACAGCGATGGCATACTCAACTAGGGAAAAAAAATAGTAATAAATAAATAAATAAGTACAATAAAATAACATAAAATAAGATATCCCTGGCACATTTTTCAAATTTTGATAAGAAATAATTTCATAGTAAAAGCGACCCAAGGTATCACAAACAATAATAAAAAAAAAACAAAGAAAATCACATAATCAATTGAATAAATATTTGGATAAAGACAAATAAGCAAGTAAGTAATAATAAATCAATAGGCTAGGTTACGCAGGGCAATAAAATATCTGAGGCGGTGTGAAAGATTTTGGTGACGTACCAGGTAGGCGCGGAGTGGGGATTTGTTTATCAACAAACATCCCCAGTTGCCATGTCAACAAGCATTGCGGACAACTTCGCGGAAGGAAGGGTCAGTAAAGATAAAAATAAATAAATAGAAATAGATAAATGAGGGTATCACTTACTCTGATGATGTCTTCTTCGCGAGGGTGCACTCTTTGGGTGTGTGTCTATTCCTTGGGGGATAATCCAGGCGTCCCTGACACACACCAATTTTTTCCATATTACACCAAAATAAATAAAAAAATAATTAAAATTCACAAACACACACCGGGGGGGAGTTTTCCATATGCGTCCCCCGGTCTTTTCCTGTTGACACTGAGACATTTGTCCTCCAGGGGCGTGAAACGGTAGCAGTTGGTTCCTAGCTCGTCCGCTTGGTCAGGTTGGCAGGGGCCACATCATAAAAAGGAAAAAAAAACGAAATCAGTAAACAGATAAACAAATATCGAACATTCGTTTTTCATGGTATCATTTTGTTTTAATTTCGTGTTTATTTTGGAAAATTTAAATAACGATTTTAAACTCTTAGAGAACGATAAAATAATAATAATAATAATAATAATAATAATAAGACGAAAGGAAATAATTCAGTTAATTAATTAAGTGATGATAATAATGACAGAATTTATTTTCTTGTTTCTATAAATTAAGGCTCACTTTTCAAAAGACTGCATGAAATTGGGAAATGAATCGGTCAAAAGATCATTTCATTCACATTTGCATGGTAAAGCCAAGCCGTTTGAAAAAAAAAAAAAAAAAAAAATTAAAAAAAAAATTAAAATTTAATTAACTAATTAATTAATTAAGTTACATTATTTTTTTTTAGGTTAACTAAACAATTTGGATTTAACATTTAATTTCATTAACTAATTCGTTAAGCTGAGTTTTAAAAAAAATAAAAACTAATAATAATGAATAATAAAGTATATATACATATAATTCCAGCTGTGTAAAATTTTTTTAATTACTAGGATGCTAATTGCATATTAAGTTCCAACACTAATTGGAAATTTTTGCGGGCAAAAGTTTCTTAACTGCAGTAATTGGTGGCGGGCAATTAATATGTAATTAAAAACAATAATAATAAAAAAATAAATAAATAAAAGTTTTTTTTTTCCATTTAAGTTAGGTTAAATGTTCTAAGATGTTACTTATTAATAAGTAGATCGGTAGTAAAAAAAAAAAAAAAAAAAAAAAAAAAAAAAAAAAAAGGAAAGAAATAATAATACGAAAAAAAATAATAAGAATAATAATGTTAATAATTATTATAATGATTAATAAATAAATAAATAAATTTTATCGGTTTTAACATATTTAAACATTTTTTTTTTAAATAAGCATTTGGAGATAATCTTAAAAGTTGTCAGTGATTCAGAGGTTTTTAAGTACTATGCATTTCAACGTGGGCTGCTCATCTAAAGGGGAACCGAAATTGATAAGATTCCCATATGCATATTTATGAAATTAATTCGATAACGGATTTTAGGAAATAAATGTATGGCATTCCGGTAGTGGACATATACCATTTAATAATCATTTAGCGTGGAGATGACTTAGTTCACACGATCTTGTAGGCTTGAAGTCATTTTTTTTTCTCCCTCCTTCTCGCTAAGTGTTTGTAATTATAAGGCCGTGATTAGATGATAATAACCTTTAATGGAATATTTGTTTTATATAAAGATGGTAATTTGGTAACATATTTAACGGGAAATGGATTTTTGTCTTAATATTGAATTTCATAAAAGACCACGTGCATGTTATTTGGTGATCTCAATTTACGGGTCAAGACGAAGGGTAGTTTAAACAATTGGCTTATAGTCAGTTTTAATAATTAAGCTTTTAATATATATCAAAAAATTATATATATAGATATAAATATCATTAAATAAATAAATAATGAAAATAATAACTCGTAAACTTACATCATAATTCACAGCCATACTCCATGTGACGGGGCAAATCAGGAAGGTAGATCTGAGGTGAGTTGAGGTGTTATGCATACCGAAGGATCGCAAACGCTATTCACCTGCAGGGTTGAAAAAAAAAAAGGGTGCGTTCAGGTGGCGTGTTAGAAACGCATTATCCCAGGTAAAGAAGCATTTAGGTGTTGAACCGGTCGTGGTATGGGATTAGGCCAGCATTTTCAGGTGTACGAGGAAGGAATGAATCACCTGTTCAGTAGGGCTACATGATTGACAGAAACGGGGTAAGTGTTTGACCTGAGGTCACGCAGCTTTCCGATTCTTATCATTGAGTAGAAGTTTTTTTTTTCTTCTTTCTGTCGGGCAGAAAAAAATGAACAGTGACAGAACGGGGAGTTATTATTTTCAACATGTTAGAATTAACATGAGAATTTTTACGCTTAGGCGTTTAAAAAAAAAAAAAAAAAAAAAAGAAAAAGAAAAGGAAATAGAGAAATAAATAAAAAAAAAATAAAATAGGAAAGAAGGGAAAATTATTAAAGAAAAATTTCATTTTTTTTTTCTTTTTATTCATTCTTTGTTGTTTAATAATTCGAAAGAATTGTATGTATATAATAAAATTACAACAATCATATGAATGGACAATACAAATGGTAAATGAATTAATCCATAAAATTGGGTCAAGTAGTAGATGAATATCATAAAGTTACAACATCATGAATGTGTCATGTTTTCAGATTGCTAGGACTGTTTTTGTGTCCATCTAAAATATTTGTCTGTTTGCATTTATTAATTAGATATAGTGCTGAATTCATTCATTAATATGTGTAAATATTGTAAAGTGGAAGACATGCCATTTCATCGAACTCAGAAGAGTATTGCTATTATATATTATATATATGTATGTATAGATATACATTTGTTCCTTTTGGCTTGTTTTGGCCTAATTTTGGTTTAAATTTTAGTAGCACTAGATATAATTAAATAATTTGAAAAAAAAAAAAGAAAATCTGAGAATGTGGATGTACAGTTTTATATTGGATTAAACTCTTTGCTCTATATAAATATGTATATATATATACATATTTTGAATGTATACTCATTATCATAATTTTTCTCTCAGGTATCTTACATATTCAGTTATGTATGTGTAATTGTAAGATTTTGCCTGAATTGGGTTTTATATATTGTATGATGCATGTATTGTGTTAAAAATAATTATCAAGAATCATTGTAAAGTTGAATACTGATCCTTACATATCACAGTGTATTATATCTTTTTGTTTTGTATGGTCTGTTTGGCTATTTAGATATTTTGAATTTGGTGAGTGCTCTATCTTAGACACACCGGTTATATTTAACCACAAAATTTAAAATTTTTGTACTAATGATAATATTTTATCTCTAAATTGTTTGGGAATACTTAGGAAATGTGTACATATATGAAATGTTCTTTATTAAAGTCACACAAGTAATTTACAAATGAACATTTTCCTCTGCATGAACTTTAGTCTACAATATGATTCTGTATAGATGAACGTGGACTGATATCATCTATGTGATCTATAGATTATCTGCAATGGTGATGGACTTCTTGGGTATGCAATGCTAAAGAAAACTGGACGTTTTCTTTCTTTTAGTACGGGGGGAAAGATAATGTAAGGAAAGTACATTATCGGGACTTTCCCATAAGTCGCCTCAGTTGAAAGATTTAGGATGGCAAATTTATGACCAGAGACTCGCTGGCGACAATTTTAAGCCATAAAAGTCAAATAAGAAGAACTTTGATTTAAGTTGGTCTGGGAGATAATATCAAAGAACACACACGTCGTTCCGAGAAAAAAAACAACACGCTACAGCAACAACTGATGCATAGCCATTGGTTGGGGTTGGTAAGGAGGAGGTGAAACGGACCCTCTGTTATGCAAATTTCAGTTAAAACGGGAGATCAACTACCCAATAAAAAAAAAAGAAGGATGGGCTTAAAGCACTGTCATGCAAATTTTGGGCAGAACAAAGTACGGCCCACCGTGGTCATGAAAAAGGAGTTGTGAAAAAGAATGAAAACAGAACACACATCGATATCAGAAGCGAAAGTGAGAGGTGAAATAAAATGACGCGATGAATTTTGTGCGGTCCGAAAGAGGAAAATAGAGTGAGTGGCAATTCTGATGGTAAGAAAGCAACGAACCCGAACAACATATATGGAGAGTGGGGAAGTTAAGCTAAGTTTTGTGAAATGAACATTTTCAATAAGTGCAGCGCTATTTAGTTAGCGGAAAGTGTGCTCTGATACAAAGAGAAACCTTCTTCAATCAATGTGTATAGGTAAATATGACTCTGACCTAAGTAATTCCCCAGTTTATTTAATTTTATCAAAATATTATAAGAGAAGCTGGTAGTGTGACCTTAGTCACAAATGGAAGTCAGTATTTTAATTGTAAACAAATAATGTTGTCAAAGATCAATTTAAATATAAATACAAACAAATATAAGTATCCTTTGCAAGGATCAAAGTGTTAATGACAATATTATAGGAGAAATTTTGTTAGGAAATTAAATCAGATGTGTTCTGATAAATCTTTTTATTTTCTTGAAATAACTGTAAATATTGTAAATAAATAATAGTGTTAATTATTTGGAGTCTTCTCATTTAAATTATCTAGTATGTGTTTGTTTATTTAGATTTCCACTTTAAAAGTCAGCTAAGGGCAAGAATGATCATTCTCAAAAAGGGTAATGGGCTACTACGAAATTACACAACGCGATGGGGGAACATATCCAAAATTTAATCTCTAAGGATTCCTTTTATTATTATTATCTTGGTAAATTAATTTATTCTATTAGCCAACCCCAGAGAAACCTTTATGTATTTAATTCTAAGCTTTAATTTTGATCAACTTGTCCCAGCAAAAGGGTTATGTTGGAATGGGCAGCAGTTAGAAGGGAAATTAAAGAATAAAAAAATCTTAAATAAATAATATAACTGAGCCATGCATATTTCTCTTCAACAAATAGCATTTTTCATTTTTTGATAAATATATTACATCTTGAATTACAGGCGATTGTTTCTGAGGAAGACTTTCTTGGGCTATAGTGAGCGAGAATTTGGTTCAAAATGACAACTTTGGCAGCACTTTTTGAAAGCTATTTTGCATTTATCGAAGAAAGTAAAACGCTGTTTGATTTCATAATTATTGATTAAGAGCACTTGTCAATTTTTTGTTTCTAAGATTAAAGTTGATTTTCTGAATGTATTAGAAATTTGCGCATTAGGATTTAAGAACAGCCGTATGCGCATAATTATTTTGAGAATAATTATTTACTTCCATTGCTGATGAAAACGTAAACAAAATGTAATGAAAATTGAAGATGATACAAAAATATAAAAAAATAGATATCCGATCGAAATAGTCAATTTTAGCAGAATGTAATTTATCACTTATTTTAATATTTATAAACGCAATTTCCATTAATTTTAAATGCGTATATTCATTATTGTTACACTTCCTGGACTGAATTTAGCTAATATTTATTGTGTTTTTCAAGGGCGGTAAAGTGTAAGATTGTATTTATGTTAAATATAACCATGACAAAAAAAAAAAAAACCTTTTGAAAGCATGGGGACATGAATTTCATGTAAAGAAACACTACAAATCAAATATCATTTTTTTTACAGTTTGGCACTTGAAGTATATTGATCACAATTCGTCAATCATTCAATAGAATTATAGCGTCTAGAAGATATAGTGTTGCAACCAGCCCACTAAAAAGTGTTAAAAATGAATCCCATAAATGTCGAACTATGCTCAAGAATAATTGTCGATGGCAGCGACATCTAATAGCTCAAACATAAACATCGTATAAGGATTGAATTGGAAAAAACGTTTCATCCGCCGCAGAGCTAGCCGCTGAAACCGACATTTACCGTTCAGCATCATTCGACATTAATGGGATTCAATATTTAGCACTTTCTAAAGCATTACTGAACTAACCCGTTTTCACACTATATTTTCTAGACGCTATAATAGAATCTTCCGCTTTTATGTTATCGAGGACTTTTTAAAGACAATTAGTAGCTCTGCTGTTACGTACCCAAAAAACGTTTTTCAGAATCTATTTTACTAGCTAATTATACAAATATCTCACATTTTTTTATATACTAACAGTACCAAAAAATATCCCTATCATTAGCTTTTGTACTAAATGGTATCAAATTTCTTCCACCCTGTTAATCTCCCCATATCCTCAAAAGCCTAAATATAAAATTGGGTCTCGCTCCGTTCATTAGGTTTAGCCTCAGATGTCTCCGAACAAGGAAAGATATCTTATGACCATCCTCTAAATTCACTGCTCGTTAAATCTTCAGTCACAGCCTCATTAAAAATTCTGAAGAATGTCGATATCACGTTTCAAGAGCCGTAGATAATTCGTCACCATACACTTGCTACAGGTGGCATTTCTGTGGAATAAACGTGTTTTATGGCATAGTCTCAAACTCAAAATGGAATATCACTTTTTACTTCATAGCCAATGCATGGAGATTTGATGACAGATTTTCTTTAAAATAAATATTAGAGTATTACGATTGGATGTTATAAAATATCTTCGCAATTCCTGAAGCACGCCGATCAATATCTTAACAATAACAAATTGTAAAAATATTTCAGTAATGGCTTCTAGAACTCTTGTATTTGCTACACTGCTTTCAAAATACAGATGTATAATAAAACTCCTATGAATTCATGATTGTGGACCCAACGGATACCATCAATTGGTTCTTAAAAACCGAAAGATTCTCTTTTATCTCAAAATAATACCTTTTTAGCATAGATATTTTACCCCGAGTTGGTATATTTTCCAGTTGTTAGAGGTATGCTTCCAGAATATTTAATCATAAATCTGTATTTCTGACAAGTTTGAAGCATTCCAAACGTCTCTAAGAATCTTAAAAGGAAAGCATCAACCATGGAAAAACGCAGTATGGAAGTGATTTAACTCATATATGATTTAGCGTACACATCATTCATTAAATACCCTTATCACACCTTTAACTCATTAAAACTTTTTTCGTATAGATATTTTACCTCGAGTTAGTATATTTTCAGTGTTAGAAGTATGCTTCCAGAATATTTAATCAGATGTCTGTGTTTATAACAAATCTGAATCATGCCAAACGCCTCTCAGAATCATACATTCACAGGCACATTCAAGGTAAAATGCAGCAAGAAAGTACTCCAACTAACATATGATTTATCGTATATATTATTATTCATTGCATTAAATTCCCTATTCTGCTAAAGAAATGTATAGATTATATGCCAAAATGCTTTATGTTCCTGCATGTCAAAATATTTTGTTAATCTGCTTTTGCTAAGTCACTACAAAAAAATTGCTTGAAATTTTGAACTATTGAACTACATAATACCGGGTGGTTATAATGTAAGTGCCTCTATCCTCTGTCTGTAGCTTGAAGGAAAAACCGGAATAAAACCAAAATCGGTGCACTTACTATTCGAGAAGGGGGAAGAAGAATGGAACAATAAAAAAAAATTGCAGTAATCGCCAACAGATGGCGCTTTTGAGTTTGAAATGTAATGTGTAATATTGTGTACCGTGGAGGTGTCGCAAACGTCAATGACTTTAACGCACATCACAATATGTGCGAAACATCACTCCTGATGCATTACATTCCGCAGTTGTTGCACGTCGTGCACCGCCAGGATTGTGTCCTACAGCATAATGACCATGTGGAACCTGAACATGATCGGCACCGTAATGCAAAAGTGCAACCGCGTTGACTGTGATAAATTAGATGTGCCATCCGGTTTGACGCCTTAATTTTTTGTTCTTGTATTACACATTACATTTCACTCTCAGTAGCGCCATCTGTCGGTGAATATTGGAATTATTTTTTTTATTGTTGTATTCTTCTTCCCCCTTCTCGAATAGTAAGTGTACCGATTTTGGTTTCATTCGGATCATTCCTTAGAGCTACAGACAGCTCCAAATAGAGATACTTATATTATAACCACCCTGTATATATATATTTTTTTCATATTGCTTCTTATGAGAGCTATGAGCAGAACTTACGATGTATTGACGAACCTCTTCTATTAATGCAATTACATACTTAAAATACTTTTTGTTTGAAACATGCTTTTGTTGAAAACGTGTAAAGATGTAAAAAAAGATAAAAGTATTTTTTTTTAATTCTGTTAATCAGTTTTCTCAATCTGGCATGTAGGTTTGTACACAGGGATTACAGGGATTACAGGGATTTCTCTCTCAAGTCAATATTTTAATGTTCAGCAAGCATGTTTTGCAGATAACCATGATAAATTTAAAGCATAAATATTACAATTAAAATTAATATTATTTTACAAATAATATGATAAAGTCACTTGTTAATTTTACATTAAAGTGAAATTACTGCTTAAAGTGATAAAAAACATAACACAAAAGGCTTAAAAATACCTTTTAATATATAAATGACATACTATATTTCATGCGCTCTAACGGCGATTTCTTAAAAATCAAAATGATAAATAAACTATTTTCGCAAAGTTTTTGAAAATGATAAACACAAATAACGAGATCACATGTATAATGTAAGCAGGTGCTTAAATTGATCAAACTAGAAAACATGAAAGTTATTTTTGTTATTATTATATTATTATTAAAATTTTGCGAAAATAGTTTATTTATCATTTTGATCTTGAAGATGTCACCGTTAGAGTGCACGAAACATATGTCATCTGTACATTAAGTAATTACACTTTAATTTAAAGTTAACAAGTTAATGATTAAGCTGGACAATTACACCATCAAAACATTACAGTATATAAAATTTTGTGTAAGGTAAACCACACGTTTTTACTGAATGATATATAAATATTTATGTAAAATTAAACTTTAAAAATACATCAAATTGACGTTTCGGTCAACTTCTATGACCATCTTCAGTATGTGATGTTAAGTTAAATACACTTAGAAACAAAAGACAACCATCTTGAAATATAATTCACTTTGTTAACAAGTTGTTTTATCATATTATTTATAAAATAATATTAATATTAATTTTAATATTTATGCTTTTATTTTATCATGGTTATCTGCCAAACATGTTTGTTGAACATTTAAATATTTACTTGAGAACTGATAGCAACAGAAAAACCTACATGCCAGGTCGAGAAAACTGATTAATAGAATTTTAAAAAAGTACTCGGAAACGCTTCCTATAATCAGTAGCAACAAAATAAACTTTGTTTTTATAAATGTTTCTTTATATCGCGGAAATGTATTAGTTTATGACGTGCCAATAGTGAAGAACGCTTTTCGAAATCGTGTATAAACCGCAATAGGTTGTTGTATATTTTAACTCGTGGTTGGTTATATATTTTCATAAATTAAGAAACATTTCTCTTTTAGGTTAGATTTCGTAATAAAAACTACCTATTACATTCTCCCCTAAGTTGGAATTTCTGAAAAATTTTTGCAGATCTACACCGATCATGACTCCTAGATCCCAAAACCACCCCCAGTTCAAAACTTTATCAATCTATCTATCTATCTATCTATCTATATTTTTATATCACTTTTTTATGGACACGATAACTACCATACTTCTGCACAAATCTCTTCCAAACTGATACAGAAAATCAAACCGCATAAAATCTCGGTCAAGTTCGTTAATGGGCAAAAATCAAACCAAAGGGGCGGGCGGGGGGCAAGTGGGGGAAATTTTCGGAAAACAGAAAAAACACTATAACTTCTTAATTTTGATACATATCGAATTCGTTTAAAGTTATTATTACTTCTAGGAAAAGGGCCAAAAATTTATGTACGACAGATTTTTGATTTCATTCAAAATGCCCCCAAAGAGGGGGGGGGGGAGGATAAAGATTTCATAAGAAAAATATCATAACTTCGTCAATTCACAAGATATCAAATCCACTTAAACTTATTATAAATCTTAATATTATCTACAACTTTTACATTCACAAGTGTTTTATAGTACCAAATTTAACAGCAAAATAAATAAATAAGTAAATAAAAATAAAAACTCAAAAATCCCTGCTGGCTCTGTCTATAGGCATAGGTATATTTCAAAGTGGGCGGTCCCAACTGCCGCATCATGGCACATAGGTCTTTCTTCCGCAATTCCCAATAAACAGGCGCCCCACGATCTACGTCTTCGAAATATACCTGTGCCTGTAGGCCGAGCCGTCAGGGATTTTTTTTTTTACATCGCGACACTTTTTCAAGAAAAACATATTTCAAACAAAAGGTATTTTAAGTATGTAATTGCATTAATAGAAGAGGTGCGTCATGAGTAATTACACTTTAATTTAATACTATTTTGGTACACCTGCATGTATATAGTCCGTTGCAAATAAAAATGTTTATTTGAGAACTGATAGCATCTCTCAAAACCGATATTCTGGTTTGAAAAAACTAATTAATACACTATAAAAACTGCTAGGACACATTTAAAAAAATCAGTAGCAGCAACAGAAACTTCGTTTTCATATTTTTTTTTAATCTCGAAAATATATTGGTTTCTGAGGATTTTAAAGAAAAAGAACCTTTTTAAGAATAGCTGGGAAGCGATTGTATATTTTCGTTCGTAGTTATGTCATGTGATATTTTCGTAGATTAAGAAACATTCGTCTTTATTTACAGTGCACGTTATTACAAAATTAACATATTTATTTACCAATACAATTTTGTAAGACTTCACGCATACATTTTATTACGAAAATCTAATAAGTACACACGCGTACTATGAGTACATCTAATTATCCTAACGTCGATACACATCATACAATACAACTACCCTAAGCGTGTTATGCATTTTGTTTACGACTGAAATTATGCTACATTCACGACATTATTAATGGTTATAATCAGGGCTTTACAAATTTGATAAAATCTGGTTGCCAGCAAAAAAATCTAGTCGCCAGTATGAAATATTTATCCCCTCACTAATTGAAGGAGTCGGGGCAAGAGAGTGCCAAGCCACATTTTTGAACTTCTGAGATATTTGAAAATTTGATCAAATACTCAAATCAAGATATATAACCTAAAGTTTCTTTGTCAATGTCATAGAAACATTTGAGTTATTCTGAGTAATAATATAGCATTACTTTAATGATATTACTATTACTTTTTTTGTAAATTAGCTATATTCATTGGGGGCATAAACATTTGGGGTGGAAACGAAACCTGTCACATATGCTGCTACCAACTAATATTAGAAATAAATTATATGTTGGATATTATAATTTACAATATTAAGCAACAGATTACAGTGTTAGATTCATTTCACCAAAAATGTGGCTTGACACTTTCTTGCCCGGCCCCTCAATTTTCAAAAAAACAAAAGTTTTTATGAATTAATTGGGAATAAATAATATCAAGCATAGTTTAGAATTACTAGTTACATTGTTTAAGATGGTATATAATTTAGATAATATAAACTATGTTTTCTGATAAAACATATATATCTCTGGGGGAAAACTGAAATACTGTAAAGGGTGAATTAACCAGCATGTTCGGGAAGTGCTGATTACCGAATGTTTCAAATGTCAGGATACTTGAGTGCTAGAAAATCCATTCCTAAAGAGAGGGACATGGATGAATATGTGAAGCAGGAAAACAATTTTTTGCCTACTTTACTGTCGAAGTGAGTCTGATTTTATTAGGTGCGTTCGTAATTATATAAATACGTAGCTCCTATAGTTGTCGCCTGATCCGTCCGTCAGTCTATCCTCATATAACAGCGCAAAAACTACCCAACCAAACGGTTTGAAATTTAAGATATATTATCTTTGCAGAATATTGCCAAGGCATTGCAAATTTTATGAAAATCGAATCAATACTTTAGAAGATATTAATAAAAATATTTATTAAGAAATTTGAAATTTTTTTTTTAAATCGGTGCTTTTTTGTTATAGGAGCTCCCAAGGTTTAATCGTCAAGCGATCGAGATACTTATTTTATTACAAAAATTAATCTGCAGACGATATAGTAATTCATTTTACAGAATTAAAAATCTTCAAGATCTGAAAATTTATATAACTAGCTATAGTACGAACGCACCTCGTTTATCGCGTTTGACGCACGATTTCCAACTTGTTATTTTTATGTTCGAATTTGATGAACTTCATTTTGCCAAATTAAAAATGCCGAAAAAGAGAAAATTGCTGTTTGTGCTCATCTCTTAGATTAATTTTTGTACAAAAAAAGCAAAACAGATTAAGTAACTTGGTCGCCAATTAAGAACACTTAGTCACGAGTAGCGACCTGGCGACCGCATTTGTCAAGCCCTTGTTATAAACTATATTTTATTGCATATTAAGGATAAGGATTCACAACTTTAATTCCCATTTCATCAGACAGTTAGTTCCATGATTCATCGCAGTTATTGACTATTTGACTAAAGCACTTCAATGTGTCTTTACACTTTCAATACTACAAATATTTTCACTTGAAACCAGTATAAGAGCATCATTTTTTAATAATTAATTAATTTCACTACGTTTATAATGTTAAATTTAATTAATAAAATACGCAGTAAATATATTTGCATGAAGTATTTCTATATGAGGTGATTAGAACGACAGTGGAATAAGTCAAACATTTTAAAAATCTAGATAACCATATTTTTACTGAACGTATATTAATTTTTGTTCAGTGTGACAGTCAAATAAGTCATAGTTCACTTAGAGAGTCACTAGAGGGCAAGGGAAGTATGACCGCTTAATGCAACGGAAATACGACAAGTTTCATAAAACCCTTCATTTCTCAAATTACTAAATATTGACTTACTCCACTGTCATTCTAATCCCCTAATATGTCAGTATATACATATATATATATATATATATATGTGTGTGTGTGTGTGTATGTGTGTGTTCGTACTTGTTTACATGTACGTCAGTATACATATATATGTTTATACTGGTTTACATTTCAATTTTCAAACTGTTTACTGATCACATAACACCGACAAATATCACTTTACAAAGAAAATTGTTACAATAAATAATAAAATTACAAAACACAATATAAGCTTTTCGTAAAATATTGATAATTTTTTTCGTCAAAAGAAAGCAGTATCTTCCTTCTATTTTATCCGTAAATATATTTACATAGTTGTATCTTATTATTGTTTACGGAACAGAGGCAAAAAAAGGCATTATTCAGTCACTAAACGAATAAATAGAAGAAAGAATAAGTAGAATAAAACGACCTTAGCAAAATATTACAGCACTATCCTGCAGTATGATGATGTAATTCTATATGTCAGCATGTCTCCATACGTTCGTATTTCTTTACACTTTTATTTTAAATCTTTTTTTTTGGTCATATAACAGTGACGAATATCAATTTATAGAAATATTTGTTACAGTAAACCACGAAATTACAAAACACAATAAAAGTTTTCCATAAAATATAGATACATTTAAAAAAAGAAAAAAAAGGAGGGGAAAACTGCTTCTTTCCTCTATTTTATCGCTAAACACATTTACAAAACTGTATCTTATTACTGTTTACTGAGCAGCGGAAAAAAGAATTATTCAGTCACTAAACATAGAATAAAACGACCTTAGCAAAATATTACAGCACATTCCTGCAGAACCAAAATGGAACTGCTTCGACTACGGACCTGACAGGCCTAAGCTATGCGCATTAGTCACCTCTCAGCAAGCAAAAGAGAAAAATAATGGCTAGCAATCGGAAGCCTGTGTTACTTTTGGGCTTGTTAGGGAGCTTACGTGGATGCGAGGGTCATCATTTAAATAAATGGCGTCTGGGAGGGGAAAAAAAGGTTATTGCTAAGTTCGCTTTAAATATGATGCTAATATAAGGGGAAATAATATTCGATTAATATTGGTTTCTTTTAGTGAAGTATTGTATTCTTTTTTCATTGTAACATCTGTGTTTATTTCAGCTTCTCATCCAATTAATAATATCCTGGTTTATATGAAAATTCCATAATAAGATGAACTGATATCTGATAATAAAATTATATCAGAAATACTTTTTTAAGGTTATTAGACTAGATTCTGTCTTACATATTTCTTTTGTCTTTGTTTTGTCACTGTTTAAGAATTTTTTCTTTAGAAATAAATCAGTAGTTGTTCTAATATCTGTCTTACATCTTATAACTGAGATTGTTAAGGACAATATTGCCAATTCAGCAGATTTGTTTTCAGATATCTACCAGAATTTTCAAATACAAATCACGATATATTTGAATAGATTGCGGATGTTACCGTGATTGCGGTGTGAGCCATTCATAGTGGAGATAATGTTCGCTTGTCTTTGCCTGCGTGATAATGAAGCAGTCAATGTGGTATCCACAGATTTAAATTTTTAGCACTTTGTTTAGTTCTTTAGCTATTTAGCTGTTTGTTTGGTTACTATTTAAGATTTTTCCTTAGAAATAAATCAGTAGTTGCTCTAATATCTAGCTTATATCATATAACTTAGAATGTGAAGGACAATGTTGCCAATTAAGCAGATTTTGTTTTGTTGTTGTGTTAGATATCTACCAGAATTTTCAAATTAAAATTCTGATAGTTTCGGATAGACTATGGATGTTACCGTGATTACGGTGTGAGTCATTCGTAATCGAGATACTTTTTACTTGTCTTTTCCTGCGGGAAAATGTGGTCTTCAATGCGATGTCCACAGCTTTAAATCTTTAGCACTTTGTTTAGTTCTTTAGCTATTTAGCTTTTTGTTTGGTCACTATTTAAGATTTTTTCTTAGAAATAAATCAGTAGTTGTTCTAATATCTGTCTTATATGTCATAACATAGATTGTTAAGGACAATGTAGCCAATTCAGCAGTTTTTTATTTTCAGATATTTACCAGAATTTTCAAATAGAAATTACGATACATTCGATGTTACCCCAATTAAAGTGTCACTCATTCGTAATCGAGATATACTGTTCATTTGACTTTTACTGCGCTATAATGCTGTCCTCAATGCGGTATCCATAACGGTCGCGACAGCTGATGGCAGTTTTCGTAATCAATTAAGTAATATCAATTACATATTTGAAAATCAGATTATATGATATCATATAAAAATGTGTCACTGCCTCCAGGGTTAGAAGTTATGCTAATACAGAAGAAAACTGATATTTTTTATTTCACTATTGTAGGAATTAAATTTAATTGGTCGAATAAAAACATTCTAGAACATCAAGTAGTTTTAAGTTGAAAATAACTGAACTTCAAAATTTATCAATGTAACAAAATTAAATTAATAAACTCTAAAACAACTTGGCGAAGTGAGCTGTAATTTTGAATTCACATAGTTAAAGCTTCCTCAAATAGATTTCTGTTTAAAAAAAGTCATAGGTTACAATTAATATTTTTTTCGAAAATATACTTAAAAAAATTATTTTCTAAAGAAGTATGAATTTTAACCTATGAAATTTATAGCAGAAATCGATTTCCAAAAGCTTAAAACATGCAAATCCAATATTACAGCTCATTCTGCCGAATAGTTTGTGAGTTATGCTTTAAAAACTAGCCCCATTACAAATCGTTTTGAAGTGACTGAAAAAAAAAAATTGAACGTTAGGAGCTCCAAACTTTAAATCTACTTCTCTTTAAATATACATGAAGGGGTTAGAATGACAGTGGAGTAAGTAAAAAATTAAAAAAAAATTGAACGTTAGGAGCTCCAAACTTTAAATCTACTTCTCTTTAAATATACATGAAGGGGTTAGAATGACAGTGGAGTAAGTAAAAAATTAAAAAAAATTGAACGTTAGGAGCTCCAAACTTTAAATCTACTTATCTTTAAATATATATGAAGGGGTTAGAATGACAGTGGAGTAAGTAAAAAATTAAAAAAAATTGAACGTTAGGAGCTCCAAACTTTAAATCTACTTCTCTTTAAATATACATGAAGGGGTTAGAATGACAGTGGAGTAAGTAAAAAATTAAAAAAAAATTGAACGTTAGGAGCTCCAAACTTTAAATCTACTTCTCTTTAAATATATATGAAGGGGTTAGAATGACAGTGGAGTAAGTAAAAAATTAAAAAAAATTGAACGTTAGGAGCTCCAAACTTTAAATCTACTTCTCTTTAAATATACATGAAGGGGTTAGAATGACAGTGGAGTAAGTAAAAAATTAAAAAAAAATTGAACGTTAGGAGCTCCAAACTTTAAATCTACTTCTCTTTAAATATACATGAAGGGGTTAGAATGACAGTGGAGTAAGTAAAAAAATTAAAAAAAATTGAACGTTAGGAGCTCCAAACTTTAAATCTACTTCTCTTTAAATATACATGAAAGGGTTAGAATGACAGTGGAGTAAGTAAAAAATTTTGAAAATCGGGATAACCATATTTTCACTGAACGTAAATTAATTTCTGTTCACTGTGCCAATCAAATAAGCCATAGTTCACTTTGGAAGTCGATAGAGGGCAAAACAAGTAGGACCACTCAATGCAGTGGCAATACAACAACTTTCACAACACCCTCCATTTCTCAAATAACTAAATTTCGACTTTCTCCACTGTCATTCTAACCCCTTCATATATAAGTTACAAATAATATTTTTTTTCGAAAATTAATTTCAATAAATGTGTATTTTCGATATAAATTTTCGAAAAAGATGTTAATTGTAACCTATATTTTTATAATAGAAACGGATTTTAAAAGCTTTGAAAATGCAAATAAAAAAAAATTTACTTCATCCAAGCCAACTGTTTTTTGATTTGCGTTTTAAAAAAATACCGTCATCCGAATCTGTTTTGCAAAGATTACAAATCAATTAACATTATGAGATTCAAACTTTAAACCAAACTTTAAGATTTACCCATCAATAGAGAATGGACAAAATGTGTAAAGACAGTCTTAACAAAGTTAAAGGACTGAATGCGACAGTTGCGGTTTTACAACAAGAATGATGACAACCCAGCAATGAATTCGCAATATGATAAACATCCAGCGACAAGTTCGCAATGTGACAAACACCCAGTGACATGCATGCATGTGACAACCTAAGATAGAGACAAATTCCAAAGCATAGTGACAACAGTAAAATAACGACATCCCTCGATTGTGACAAATACCAAGAAAGTGACCTGCGACATAAGATAAACACTATCTTAAAAATGGAAAAATAAAGTCAAGGAAAAATCACCACGACAGAGACAAAAAAAAATAAGACTGCAACAAAAGCTTATGAGAAAACTATCTAACATGAGTAAGTAATCAGAAATAAGCATCATGAGTGAGTGTGCATTGCAGGACTTAAGCAATAAGTTTAATTCCAACTTCAAGTTTAATTCCAACTTCAGTTATTCAAGAAGGCCTGTGTGCCTGTCAAGCAGCTCGACGCCATGCGGCGACCGTTGCCAATTAACCACGATGCCGAATTGACTCTGCAAAACATTATTTAGTAACCGGCCAACACAGGAAAAGAAACGAAGGCAACAGAGAAAAATCACTGCAGCCATTCTTTTATAGTACACATGGATGCATTAGACTTCTGCCTAATTTCTTTACGCCTTACTTCATCTTATAAATGTTCACAAAATGTTATAAAATTTTATCCACAGGAAGCTATCGGTGTGACATTTTGACACCCAGAGACTGACGAAGTAGCACAATTTGTTGGCAAATCGTTGGAAGTTTATGGAAACCGTTGAGAAATGATGATATTTTGAATGATACGGTTGGAAAATGGTATGTGAAAAGGTTCCTCAAATTTGGAGCATATCTGAGCAGAATTATGAACAGCAAAAGGTTGGACCACTATTGGGACTTTGTTGGCGAATGGCTAGTTGGCTAAAGGAACGTTGTCGGACATTTCAAAAGTTGGTGGGAATTTCCAACTGTGGGTCAACATAAAACGGCAATTGGCGAACAATTAGTTAAGGTTGGCCCACCCATTCTTTGCTACTTGGGTATCTGCAGGAAAATTTATTCCAAATTTATTTAATTAAAAATCATACTAAGCGTTTTGAATAATACGTTTTCTTTAAACCAGACGTCCTTAAAAACAAAATCTCAGACAATTATGTGTAATATATATTCATATATATGAAATGTTACACTTCGTTCCTCGTGAAATTATTTTTAGTGTAATTTATTTTTAATGTAATTTAGTAATACATTTAGTGAAATTTATTTGTACATGTGAAATGGAAAATGTCTGATAAAACAATAATCTTCTTCGAATTTTATTCAATTAGAACATAAAGCATTTTGAATATTGCGTTTTCAGTTAAACAACAAAACTCTGAAAAGAAAGTCACACACACATATACATATACCATACTTCTTTCTTTGTGCAATATAAATGGAACTTTTTCGCACATGGTGGTGACAGATGTAAGCTGTAAGTTTTATTTGGGCCATCGAAATCAAATAAGGAAAAAATATTATTACCAATTAGTCTTTTTTTGTTGTTGTTGTTGTTTATGTTGTTTTTTCTGTGTTTGTTAAAGCCCTTAAGCTAGTGCTATTTGCCATCATTTAAATAAATGGGGCGAATAGGATGTTAATAGCTTTACGGAATAATTTAATGTTTCATATTTTGCTATTACAAATAATGGTAATGTAGATTTTGATTCTTGGTGTATCTTTTATTTTTACTATTTTTAGAAAATCTTTCAGAAATTTTAGCTCGTTTTATAAGCATATTTTTTTTACCATTACAAAAAATATGTTATGTGTTCAATTGTATTTATAGAAAGACTGTACATTATAAATTATCCATAAAACACTAACAATTAAAATTACCAGAATTTAACGTATATAAAAACAATGCACCAAATTTTATGTTGCGAAAAATAATCAGTAATTAATTATTTGCAATTTAGAAATGCTGATGCATTTTTAAGAGATAAAAACTCGATAGTGTAAAATATCTTTTAATTATTTTATCGCAAAATAAAAAGGAAACCAAAACAAGGGGCTGTTTTTTAAGATTTGTTTAATTGTGTGTTAAATATAAAACCATATAATTTTTTTAAGTGTGTAATTAGATTGATATTTGTATTATCAATCATTATGTGAGATTTTATCCTTAATTCTTATGGTTTGAAAAATGTATAAAAACGTAGTTAAAAAAAATTGTTGACATATGCATAAAGATTTGGCATTTAAGCGTATTGTATTTATATTTATAGAATGTGATAAATTAACATGAGATAGTTTCTGAAATATGCATAGTACTATATTTACGGCCGTTGTCAAAAGTGAAAAAAATTGACAGTATATTACGTGATTTACAGAGGTAGTTTGCACATTTTTTTGAACGATTTCGTTGCAACATATCTGACGTTTTATAACAAATGCGTATCTATTAATTGTTTTATCGGATGGCCTTTATTTCTGACTATCGTTCTGCATCACAGTTTCCATGACAAGGCTTTTTTCAGCGTTAAATGGGGGTATTTTGAACCACTCCTCCTGATCTGCTTTCCGTGATCCAGGAATCTGTTATGCAACATATTTCATATATCTTGTATACTGTGTTCTTCATCATATACTCTCAGTCTTCTGAGTTTTATTCATGTTCACCTTTAAGTTTGTGTTCTCATCTCAAGCTGTGTTTCCGTCATTGTTTTTAATATTATCTGCCCAGTGTCAGATCATCACGTGTTCTCCACCATACACTGCCTGTTCTCTGCGTTTTACTAATATTTATCACGGTGTTTCAATTCTACGATATTTTAAGTTTTATATGTTTTTACTTCAAGCCAGTGTCCCTAATTTTTGATAACTGTTTATGGTGCATCATCTACTGGTGCTAGAAACTGTCGGACCGCCACTTGCCGTTGTATTATCGTCATTGTTGTTATCATCTTCTATCCAGTGTTTATCTACTTTTCACTACCCAGCACTCTGTCGCGCTTATCGACGTATTCAGCTTCGACTGAGTTATGTCATTTTTCTGTTAAATACCTCAAAAAACGGGACCAGGAGTGACATTTATTGTAGAGAATAAAATAAATGTCACTCCCGGTCCCATTTATTCTCTACAACTGGGTTTCCTGATCCTAGCACTGACTGTCGGGCAGAAAAAGTAAAAGTAGCTTGGGTCTGCGTTTGGAGATCACACTTTTCAGGAGGCCTAATCCACAAAAGTTCATTGGAGGCAAATAGGGGACATTGTTAGAAATGTGACTAAAGAAAATAGACATGATTCCAGTTTTTTTCTTTTTTTTTGAGGAATTTGACAGTATATTTAGAAGTATGGCTGCTTGCTTTTTACTGATAGAATTCAACTGATTGATAATCCTGTATGTACAGAGCTGGTTCTTCAGCATTGAACATTGGTGATAAAATGTTTTTCTGGTATTATATAAAATTGATTTTAACATTTTTCAACTCTCCTTATTTTTAATTTGCCGTTATATGAGAAACCAGGCACAATTATACAATTCTTACTGAAACTTCCTTTCGATTCTCTAAAAGAAATGTTTAATTTTTTTCTTTTCTTTTATGGTTAGAAATTGCTCTTTTTTGTAATCATTTAGATATTCCCAAGCTTCATCACGTGACACTACATTTTACTTTTTTTCTCCAGATACATGAATCTCACACTAAAGTCTGCACTGGAGAAGGGGCAATACATTCCTTTTTTTTGTCTCTTTCAGATTTAAATGAGTACTAATAATCTGGTTTACTGTTGATACTGATCTTTTATTGACTTTCCAACAGTTTTTTTCAGTTTAGGGATTTTTTTTTTTTTTTTTTAGAACTAAAGATCTTACTTTCGAAATATTCTCAGAAATTCGATTCCTCTTGAGATACTTCTTTGGAATTCATTTTCTTGCTAATAGCACAGCTTGCCAATTTTTTTCCTTTATTTCTAGCAATATTACTAATTTGACATTTAGAAATTTTAATCCATGCTATTTACACCTTTTTTTTAAATTATACAATATGAATAATTCTCTTCGAAAAGTGCAAAAATTTACCCTTCCACCTACGACTTATTTTCACTCGTCATGTTGTAAATGAAAGAAAACTTTAAAGTTCCAGATGATAAATTACATTCAAATTATCGATGCCACAGCGACAAAAAAAATTGAAACAGAGTATTGCCTTTTACACTTCGTGAAAATCGTTCAACAAATGTGCAAACAATCTCAGTATAAATTTTAAAAAAAAACTCAAATTATTACAAAATAAACAATAGATAGAAACAATAGATGAGAATGTATCAACTTTAAGCAAATTTTTATATGTTTTTTTACATGACAAAAGTTTTTGTATTTTCGTAATATTTTGCTGTTTTAATGAATAGTTTATTCATAAACTATTCATAACGTAAAAATTATTTTTTAAACTGTGTCTCACTGATACATAAAATTTCGCAGGTTATTAAAAAGGAAAAAATAATAATAAAAGTACTGAACAGTTATTTAATTATTTTCTTTCTAAACATTATTATCATACCATTACCAATTTGTAATATGATTTATTTTTAATGTTGTAAACCATGAAAAAATTATTTCCACGAAGAAAACTAACGATTCTTATCTCACTGCATTTCACCATTAATTCGGTGAACTTAAATGAGTCTGATTTTGCAATCTTGCACTGGATACAATTTTATCGTCTAGACATAGCTATAATAATAAATATAAGGTAGCGTAATAAATATAGGTAGAAAGGTCATTCATCGATTACCTTAAATGTGCGGAAAGATGGATTGAAATCATCTAGGGCAGAAGAATCGATTAATCGATTGATTCACTCATTCACATCAACACACATTAAATTTACATTAGACGAGCAAATAATTTCCCCCCTTTTGAAAAAGTTAACCCTCGAAAATGAACGATAACATTTCCGTTTGTGAATATCTTCTTTCTTTTTCAAAGGGAGTTTGTTATTAGAAATAATTCGAATTCTAATAATTTTCGAACGGAGAGAAATTCTTAAATTTATTTACGAGTTAGGTAATGATTTATACTGTTTCTTTAAATCTATCATTTTCCAATTAGAAATACATTGATCGAATAAATTCTTGAGAATTTCCGTTATCCCGTTTTAAGAATGCGTTTTAGATAAATTATTATTTTACGTCTTCCGTAAATTAATTTAATACGATAAAAAAGAACGAAAAATAAGGTGTCAGTCATAGATTTTGCACTACAGTATATTATTTAGTAATTTAATTATTTTTTATACGATAAAATGAGATATCTAAATAAGGATTTTAAATGCACCGCGAGCTATTTTCCCCTATAGACTACAATGTAAAGGAATTTTTTGTGTGGCCATGTAAACTAACTATAAATGCTACACAAATTAGTTTCAATAGCGAACATTCTGTAGTGAACCTCATTAACATATAAAAATATATGTCAATCCGAGTATAGTTATGCGAGTTACACCACGGACAGACAGACAAACTTAATTCATAAACACTTTTCAACTATGTTGTAAAGTGTTAATATGTTAAAGTGTGCACATATTAATCAATGGTGTCCCAACAATTATAATAAAAATCCGATGCATCTATATAAATACAGTCTTCATGGGCCCAGTCTTTGCATTCCTGGCACTGAATCCAGTCTTCTTCAAATGTTTCTCCGCATATGATGCATTCTGTCTCGTTTTGTCGAAAATTTATTGACGAAAACAAAACACTCACTCACGACTAACTTAATCGGCGCCCACGTCCCAATTAAACTGTATTTTTTTTTACTGTAGAGGGCGTTCATTTACAATAGCTCTTTATTTATGCAACACTTTGAATTTCTTAGAAATTGAAATGTCCGCGGCTACACGACTTTTCCCTACATTTCTAGAAACTGAATGAGAAAATTATTTGAAATATTATATATACATAAAAAAACAAGTATAAGCATTTCATAATAATATTTATTATGTAAAATAAGGTAAAACATGGCTCTAAAAAAATGTTTTGGGAGTTTTAAAAGATTTACTAAAATTACAGACTAGTAGCATTAATCTTACTTGTCATAAGTAATGACGATGAGATTAATGATACAAAAACTTGTGTAATAATAATTAATTAGGAAGATATCGATAATCATAACGGAGACTGTGTAAATTATATGTGAATTATAACTGAGACATCGGCACTTGTCAATCGTAAATATTTGTTTCATATATGAAACATAATAGAAATATGCTGATTAAGATATTTTACAAATAAACTCTAGGAATACACATATAATTTTTTAATTAACTTTCAGAGCTGAAGGATAAAATTTCTGTTTGTGAATATATTCTTTCTCTGTTAATGTGAAATTATTTTTAGATTTTTTTTCGATTCTAATAAATTTCGAATGGTGAGAAATCCATATATTTATTTACGAGTTAGATAATAATTTATACGGCGCCATTAAATATTTATTTTTTCCACTATGAAACATTGATAGAATAAATTGTTGAGAATTTACATTGTATTATGTTAGCAGAATGTTCTGGATCTATTATTTTTTGGTCTTGCGTAAATTTAAAAAAAAGAACAAAAAAAAAGATAAATGTTTCGAGAAATGTAGTGGGGTTAGTTTCAGAAGTAAAATATATTTATAAATATATATATTATGTATGAGACGACAGGAAAAATTAACATTCGATTATGTAAACCCATGTTGAGTGTGGCAATCATTTGAGAATTATATCGTTGACACAGTTACTTCTTAATATCTGTATCTTAAGGAGGTATTTTACAGAAGACGTTAACTGTGATTTGTTAAGGAAAAATGCGTATGCGCGTATTAAATTTTAAACAAATGCTAAATGTTCAACACACATTAAATTTACTTTAAGTAAATAGTTCTCCTCTTTTGAAAAAGCTAACTCTAGAAAAGGAATGACAATACTTAATATGATTTGACATTTTTCCACCTGAGTGAAATATGTCCAGGCTAAGAGATGAAACCAAGACTTTTGGCTTAAATTACCAATACTATGACTGTTGAGCCATCTGTACCGGCAACCGGCCAATAGAATTGATTCAGAAACCTTTTTGACAACAGCATCTGGTTTACCATGTAGTTTACCGTAGATAATGGAACTCCATTAAACGATTGATACGTAAATACACTTTATCATTTTAACTCAATGATGCATACTGGTAAATTTTCTAACTGAGTGAAAAATAGGCTATTCTCAAAAAGATTGTCTGAATGAATTGTGTCGGCCGGTTGTTGGTCCAAGTGGCTCAATAGGTAGAGCGTCGGCAATTTAGGCCATATGTCTTGGGTTCGACTCGCGGCCTGTGCACTTTTTCAATCAGTTGGAAAAATATCAAATCGTTTATCTTCATCCATCAACATGTTTGAGTTAAAAATAATAAAGATACTATTTCAGTTTGTAATTATCTTCTTTAATTTTTAAACTAAGTTTCTTATTAGAAATAATTTTGATTCTAATAAATTCGAATGGGGAGAAATTTTTATAGATATTTATGAACACGTTAATAATTTGTACTAAGCCAATTAATTTTCGTCAATTAAATTAAAATCAATTAACTGCCAATAATAATAATAATAATAATATTTCGGTTAACTAGCGATCATTTTATAACATTTACTAAGGTTATCTTTAAAAAAGCTTTAGCATGAAACTAGAGAATATAAACAGCTGTCATTCCATGATTTTTATGCTGTTGTTGTTTGTCGCCTGTGTATGCTGTGTTGACCACTGCGCACAGAGCTACAAAATTTGACATCAACGTACCTGTATGTTTGAAGTTATACACATTGAAGCCATTTTTGGGGGTTTTATTATTATTATTTTTTTTAATTTATTATTTATGCGATTTTCAGCGGGTTTTCTTCGTTTTTAGCGACTGTTTTTCAAAATCATAAAAGAAATCTTATTTTAATCATTTAGCCCAATAAAGTAAATTTTATCCTCTTTTCAATACAGTTTATTCGGAATTCATATTTTGATTTTCGAATTTTTTGTCAGATTTTTTCGCTTTTTATAGCGATTTTTTTCCTTGTATTCAGAGATTTTTGAATTTTATAGCGTTTTGCGGAGTTTTTTTCACATTCGTAAAAGCTTTCAACCTTTTCAAGTTATATAATACAGTAAAACCTCTAAATAACGGACAGCTAGGGATCGTGTAAACTGTCCGCTATTCGGAGGTGTCCGCTATTGGGAAAATCTCAAAGATTCAAAAAATTGCTAAGACATGCTTAATGTTTCATTAATTGACTTTTATATGTCCTAAAACCTCTTTCATATCTTTAATCCGAAATTAAAATTACTTTTTAAGCAATAAAACTGAAATGAAATTGTGCACATCCACTGTTTATTACATTCTTCCGAAAAATATCTGTTACAAAAGTTTGCTTTTGCTTGCGATTACATATAATTTGTTTCTCTATTGGAAGTTTTAACTCTGCCAGTAGTTTTAATGTTTCTGAATCATCTTTTTAACAAAAACAATTGCGTAACTGTTCACTGTATTTTGCCGCTTCATGGAAATTCTCGATATTGCAGGAAACATCTTCAGTTTCATCATCACTAATCGAGTCAGCTTTTGTCGAAAATTCTGAAGAAATCGCATACATCAATTTATTCTTCTTCAGTAGGTAAAAATGTTGTCATCATCAATATTAAGGAAAATTTCGGCACTTTCTCCACTCCTGATACATTTCAGTAATTCCCTTATTTCGTCGCTTACTCTTCATTTGTGTCGGAAATATGCGTTTAACTTTCTTTTAATATAAAGTCTGCTTTTCTGAAACATTGTCGTAGGCTTTCGGTTTTATGTTTTTTACAACTGAGGAAATTCAAATTATAGCATCGAGAGCATTAACTAATTTTTTGCAATTCTCATACAATCTAAATTTGTAAGAATATGGCGCAATAACAG
Source organism: Maratus michaelseni (assembly GCA_963931845.1). NCBI lineage: Eukaryota > Metazoa > Arthropoda > Arachnida > Araneae > Salticidae > Maratus > Maratus michaelseni. The sequence continues at coordinate 280,616,123 of OZ007594.1, read as the reverse complement.
CTTTCTGTACCAGATTTTAAAATTGTGTATTACGCCTTCATCAAGTGGCTGGCATATGGAAGTTGTGTTTGGAGGGAAAACACACTTTCATCATTATCGAATTTTAAATGTTTTGGATGAGAAGTTTGATTGTTAAAAACCAAGACAACTTTTCTTTGTTGTTTTTCATCCTATTATCAAAGAAAGTTAACCATTCGATCATTAAAGGACTGGTCATCCACATTTTTTATTCGGTCTCCACATAATACCGAATTTATTAAATAAGATGTTCTTTTGGGAAACACCTGGGTTTCAGAGATTTTTCAATTATAAGAGAGGGGGTTTTCTTCAACCACCCCCTACATTTATCTGTGGTCACAGAATTTGTGTCCAAAATACTCTGATAAAATTTGAAGGCTTTCTACTTTTTTTCCATTTTCTTTCTCATTAAAAAAATATTTTTCATTCTTTACTGCCAACATTATTGTCCGCTATTCGGAATGTCCACTAATCAGAGGTTAACATATAAAAATGTTGGTTTTGAGAGTAGGGATTGAAAAACTGTCTGGTAAATAGAGGTGTCCGCTATTCGGGAGTGTCCGTTATGGAGGTTTTACTGTATTGTAAATTTTACCCTCTGCAATTTTTAAATTTTTCGCGAAATTTTTAAGCGATTTTAAAAATTGTTTGGCGTTGCGCGGCGATTTGTGAACATTCGTAAAAGGAATCCGGTTTCAATATTTTAACACAATACAGAAAATTTTGTCTTTTGCGATGTTTCAGCTTTTACCGATTGTTAACGTTTTTTCGCGTCACGCGGTTTTTTTTTTTTTTTTTTTTTTTTGACATTTACAAAAGGAATTTGGTTTCATTTTTTTAGCGTAATATGGTAAATTGTGTTCTCTTCAAAAATTTTTTTTTCAGTTTTATCACGTTTTTCGAGGCTATTTTTTTATAATTGTTTTCTGAAACGGAAATAACGCTCTGGTAATTTTTTTCTACTGTCGTGATTAAATTTAAGTTGGATGAATGTCAAATCTATTCCTATACCAACATGAATGTCGAGGTTGAAAATTTGAATTTAATTTGAGTAAAAAAAAAAATCACAATAATTCAAGGTTCGGTTTATTCGAGACTGGAGCGGGGTCCGATTGGGGAAAATCGACCTGCGGAGTGGGCGAAGTTCCTGCAGTAATAAATAAAATTATAATACTAATGTTATATTTAGTCTTTTATTTCATTTCAAATATGAAGACTTACGTTATGTTTCAAGTTTTCTAATAAAAAAAGACAATTTTTCTAGTTTCTTTTTCTTTATATGTCTTTTTCAATTATTTTTTATTAAGAAAATTGAGAATGAAAAATAAAACCTATTAATAAACATGCACAAAAATGTAAAATAAATATTTTGTATAAAAATGTATGTATTTCTTCTTGTTCTTAAAACATTCAAAGAATTTTTTCGTAGTGTATGCATAATGATAATTTCTGTAACATATGACTTACGTTCCTTGTTTTCTTTATTTCTAGGTATGTATCTGCCTTGTGGTCTACTGTCTTTTTTCACGTGTTTAAGCATTTGAGTAACTAATAAGGTAAAGTAGAATAATTTGAACTTTATCGTACTGCAATTCTTAAGTTCATTCCAAATTACTCACATGAACAACATTAAGAATCGGTAAAACTCAATGCTATTTGCCAAAATCTTATTCTAACGCAGGGCGATTTTTCATTTTATTATTATTTTTTTTAGTTATCATAAAAAAAATTTACGTGAAATATTTACAAACAGAGGGGGGCTACAAGAACTATTCAATAATTATTTGGTAAATTACGTTTATTTAAATTCACTTTAAAGCAAAGCGCTTCTGACTTAAAGTGTGCACACTTCGTGTAAATTTTGTTCGCATACATGAGCGCCACTTACGTCACCTGCGGCAAATTGTCAAAACAGAAGTTCGTCACAAAAATCAGCTACAAGTAATTCACTTCAGTCCTTTATATGTAAAACCACAGCCGAAACATTTCTTAAGGTCCATCCATCCCACTGACTTTACAGAAACGTGGTGTTTCAATATAAGGTGCACATTTGGGCCTAGTTACCCATTTTTGTCTCGATTGATAATTCGCATTTTCGTTTTGATTTCTGATTTTTTCCTTTTCCTATTCCAGCGCTTCAGCATGCAACAACACAATCAGTCGTAAGAAGGCGCTAATTTCTACTTAATATATAGGGTAAAGTACCCGAATGCCGATACTTTTACGAAATTGTTTACATATTCCAAGCTGTGTTCGTTATTTTCCAAAAATATGAAATCCCAATGAGTTCAAAATGTTCATCCAGATCTCTTCTACAAAATGCACTAGTAACATTTTCAAAATTGATAGGGTGCTATTAATCGAACTTTTTGTTTTCTTTTCTGTAAAAGGAGATTTTGCAGAAAATGATGTCAAAGTTGGCGTTTTGAACCTAATTTCCAGACATGACAATGTGAGAAAGGGAAAAAAAACTGTGGTCATGAAACAACAATAGCTTATAACTCAAGATAAAATTAATTTAACAAAATAAATAAATAAATAAATAAAAGAAAAAAGAAGATCATTGTTCGATTACAAATCAGTTCAATCATGCCTGCAAATCTCGCGTTTTTACGTTTGAAAATGAGACAGAAAATGTGCCAGGAAGTTTCGCGTTATTGAGAAAGGAAAAATATTTATTCGAGTACTGCCTTAATCAAGTTTTTTCGGTGCCTTCGTGTTAGCCAGGAGCAGGTAATAAATCGACAAATCTTGTTCTTATCGCCATCATTCGTTTTTCATTTACTTAATTTAAATTATAAACATTTGACTGATTTCATTTAAAACAATATGTTTTATTTTAAAATACATATATCAATCACATACATTTAAAATGCATACCTATCTGTCATTTCATTTAAAATACAGACATATTTAAATATATATATATATGTATATATACATACATTATACATACATACATATATATATATATATTCACTATCATTCCACTTATGTTTTACACTTTTCATGTATGTTCAGGAACTCAATATCTGTCCATTTGTATTCAATTTTCTTTAAATTTCATTTGGTAATTGCTTGGGCAATTTGAGTTAATAAATTAAGTCAAATAGAATCAATTAGTCAATTACATTTTAGTTATATTAGTGGAATATTGCCCTTGAAAAAGCGTCCCACTATATAAGTTTCCAATTGCTTTTGTAATAATTTTCACTTTCTGCTTTTTGGATTTTTTCTCTACATATCTTTAAGTATTTTTTACACTTATTTTAATTTTTAGAATCTGAATTTTTTGAATATATTTATGTATTGTATTGCAATTATCGGTTTATCTATTGCCGATTATTTATGTGGTTTAATGGGTATTATTTACGGAAGTTTTATTATATTTATATTTTTACAGTAACTTTATCTAAGGTGGAAAGATTTTCAAATTCAGCAGAAAGTTCTTCAGAACAATAAATTCTGTCAAAAGCGGAACATTTTCTTTGACGGAAAACTTTTTGGATCAAGATCAATTCCGCCATAGACAGAGTTTACTGTAATACCATAAACCAAAAACATTTTCATTTCAAAATCAAAACATTGTTTATAATTTACACACGCAAAAAATAGAAGCGAGGAGAAAAAAAATTGCTACACTGCAAAAAATAATTGTTGATTTTACAGTATAAAACTGGCACCCCAGCTGCCAGTATTATACCGTAAAATTAACAGTATTAAACCGTAAAATAAGCAATAATACGCTGCCGCGCAAGCAGTAATACGCTACCGCGCATTACTGCTAGTGCCAGTTTTATACTGTAAAATCAACAATTATTTTTTGCAGTGTACTGACGAAATTAGCGACTTTCTAACATAAGTAAGCTTATTCCAAATCATTTTTCTTATTAAAAACATCGATTTAATTGATTAATAATCCTATCTTTTACTATCAAAATGCATATTATAATAGGAATAAGATTTAATCCCAATATTTCATGCTTACGATAATGGAAGTGCTATTATGTTAAGTGCTATGCATTAGGATTATGAATTCGTAGCGGTCTGTTAATTTTATAATATGGGCATTTGGTATCCCGACGGTCAAGAACATTCAATTTAATTGAGCTTGAACGCTTAATTGGAGCAATCAACGCCATGTGATGGCAATAAAGCGTAACGTTCAAATGGAACGTAATACAGTATTTATTCACATACAGTAGATTAATTTGAATCATGTGATGTACAGCTCTTATGCGAAATTACGTAAATATGTCTCATCGTAAGGACATTTATATCACTTAGTTTAAAGAAATCCAATAAGAAAAGTTATGCAGTTAATTTAACGTAAGGGAATAAAGTATTATTTATACATTTAATAAAACATACTTATATGCATATATTTAGTTTATTTGAAACTGTCATATAAATCAAAACACAGAACCCAATTTAAAGTGCAAACATTTTATATCTATATTGATGATTTTTGTAAAACATCTTTTATTTTATATGGAAAACAAAAATTCAGGAAAAGTTCTATACATTCAGTAACAATTTGTGTGTGTACGAGTCAGTTGGATTCTAGACAGACGATACTGCACACTGCTACGAAATTAGGGTGAAGTTTGTAATAGAAATGGCTTCATATAGTAAGGACACAGCTTTTAACTTTTAATTAAAATTAGATGTTATTTTCTCCATTATTTTCGCTAATATACCAGATCTTTGTAAAAATAGCTCTCTATACAATGTAAAGGTATAATACATCAATATATAATTGCATCATTATCCCAACAGTCTTTCAACATTACTTTCGTCAGTTGATATTATATGCTTCTACACCATCTATAATTTGTTGTCTAAACACAAACTTCTGCAGTTCGAAGTTTACTGTTGTTGAGTTGTGTATTAAGGAATAAGATGTTTTAATGTTATACCAGTTTGAACATTGATATCCACTATCCCGTTAATTATTCGAGGTATGGTGCTCCTAGAAATAATCTCAGATTAGTGTCATGAAGAAATTTTCAGAAAGTTTATTTTCAGTATACTAATTTGTAGCATGTTAGACATGACATTTAAAGTGGCTGCTGTTGTACTAATAAAATTATCTGTATTAGAAGTAAAATTCTAAAATTGAAGCATATGGCTATATTTTATACGCTGCATTAGGAGGTCTAATTTATAAGTCATAGCACTCGTACTATACATTCATTCAAAAATGCAGCAATGGTAAATTATTGCATTAGTTTATAGAGTGCCAAGATACGGTTATAAATGTCAAGAAATCAAGACGAATTAGAGTTATGGGATAGAGTTGCTTCAAAACCCAACAATTAATTATGCATTGTTATTATAAAAAAAAGTTGTAAACCTTTAAATCGGGATGTAACAATCCAATATATAAAATCATTGTCATCAATGCTTCTTTTAGCTCCACCTAGTGGTCTACCAATTTCAGTGTTGGATTCAGATATTTTTTCACAACAGAGATTTTAGAATATCCAAAGATATTCAGGGAAGGTGGGGGTTCTTCGGGAGATTATTAAAGAAAAAAAGAAGATTATTTAAGAAAAAACATTTTACGGAACATTTTGATGAGAAAGATGGACCCACCTCCCGGGGCACTCCCTGATATAATCACTGCTTAAATTTCATAAGCAGTTTCACATAGAAAAATAGCGTTTTTTCGCATTTAAACTTTACTGAAACTCAACATAAATTTTCAAAGCACTTTGATTACGCTCATAAATCTATGTATAATTTTCAAGAGCATGCATTTTGTTTTCTTTCCTATCTTTTTCGGTACTTACGTATTATCCGTGCCAGTTTTAAGCCAACTGCGCCAGGCATGGAGCCAATATTACTAATTATAGTAACGCTTATATATTTTTTTCTTGCTACATGGTACATGCCTGGGAATAATCTATAGTATTATTCTTTCTTATTTACTATGCTATTTACCATTTATTAATTTTACTAAAATAATGTTATTTACTATTTTTAACAATGTTATAAATTTAATAAACATATGTTTCATTTTATTTATTTTATATTAATTACCATTTTTAACAATGTTATTTGATAATGTTAAATTACTGCGTTTGAAAACATGATTCGCAACGATAAACAAGACTGGTACTTGGCAACCATTTTTGGCGATCAATCTCCTGGCACGAATAATACGTAAGTACCTCTTTTTCTTTACAAGCTGTAACCGTTTCAATGTGTGACCCTGTGTTTACGTTTATTTAATTAAAAAGAAAACATTCCCACATTCAAAACAGTTGATAAAATATGTATGTTCAACTTTATTTTAGATAATGTTTATCGTTGATTATCCTCTTACAAAATATTATTTTTTTATAAAAGTGTTTTTGTAAGCATATTTTTTAGTTTGACTTTAAAATGCAATGAATAAGAATGAAATGTGTTTTTTTTAAAGCATGTTTTTAATTTTTTCTTGCAACTTCTATTAATTCTCTTCCTTTTCACAATATCGCTAGTCACACATTCTCAAATGTCATGATTCTAGCTTTCGTAGAAATAGGAAATTTAGGAACTACTCTTCCATTTTAGACAGTTTTCCTATGGGTCAAATTTTTATAATGCATTCACTTATCGGGATCCAGAGATTATTTTTTTTCTTGCAACTTTTATTAATTCTCTTCCTTTTCACAATATCGCTAGTCACACATTCTCAAATGTCATGATTCTAGCTTTCGTAGAAATAGGAAATTTAGGAACTACTCTTCCATTTTAGACAGTTTTCCTATGGGTCGAATTTTTATAATGCATTCACTTATCGGGATCCAGAGACTTGCCAGGTTATTTTACTGTAAAGTTAAAACGAGATTTTTGAACTTCTATCGCAGAGCGAAAGTCAGATGGAGCGAGAATTTCAATTTAAAAATAAAATATGAATATCAAAATAAAATATGGAATAGAAATCAGGTGTTTGTTGAAAAAGAAATTCTGAAGCAGTATTGACTTCTCTGCAAATTAAGGTTTTGATAACTATCTAAATCATTTTCACTCTCAAAACATTTAATGAAACACATTCTGAACTTTATTTAGATTTAGTTTGTTGTTAATTCTCATCTTATAAAAAAAAGTGGTTTGTGATGGAAAAATGTTAAAAAAATCATATTTTTACATATTTCAAAAACTTGTTCTTTACTATTCTTTTCCTTTTTGCATCATGTGTAGTCAAACATCTTCAAATGTTATTTACGCGAATTCTCGGATTTAGATTAGAAAGTGTACGTGTTTCATAGGAAATGGCATTCATGATTATAACTTTTATTGATTTTTTTTTTATTTAGTCTTCCATTTTAGACAGTTTTTCCTACTTGTCGAAATTTTTAGAGCATCTTTAGGTTTACCTTCATTTAAATTCCAGTTACATTATTTCAAAACACAAAATTAGTTGATAAAATATATTCTCAATTATCTTTAGATTTCACTTGTCGTTGATTCTCTTCTTACAAATAGATTATTTGTGAGTAAAATGTATGGTTAAAGGTATTTTTAATTTTTTAAAAAACTGGTTCTTTACAATTCCTTTCCTTTTTGCAATATCTCTAGCCACACATCTTCAAACGTTATTTATTAGAATTCTCCAATTGAGATTATAAACACTAAGTGTTCCATAGGAAATGACATTCATCAATATAACTTTCGTTGAAAAAGTATTTTTTCGGAACTACTCTTCCATTTTAGACAGTTTTCCTACTGGTCTAAATTTTGTAGTGCATCTTTAGGTTTATGTTATTTTAAATTCCAGTTATATTATTTCTAAACACGAAGCAATTTATAAAATATATTCTCAATAATCTTTAGATTTCTTTTGTCGTTGATTCTTCTATTATAAATAGTTGATTTGTGAATGAAATATATGTTATTGTTGTTGTTTTTTTTTTGTTTTTTTTATCATATTTTAAATTTTTTGAAAGGTCGTCCTCCATTAATTCTTTTTATCTTCGCAGTATCACTAGTCACAAATCCTTAAATGTCATATGCTGGAATTCTCGGGCGGAGATTAGAATTTTTATGTGTTGCATTCGAAATAACATTTATGATGCTAACATTCGTTAAAATGGAAAGTTCTTGACCTACACGCTTCCATTGTGGATAGTTTTCTTATGGGTCGAAATATAATTACACGTTCGGGATTCGGTGATTTGTCAGGTTTTTTTTAGTGCAAATTTAAAACGAGGTATTGGAACTTCTTTCGTAGTGCGAATATGAGAAGGAACGAGAATTTCAGTTTAAAAATAAGATATAGCTATGATGAAATATGGAATAGAAATCACATATGTGTTGAAGAAGACATTCAAAAGAACTAATACCGGTTTTACAAATGAAGATTTTGATATAGGTAACAAAGAATACCACACACAAAAAAAAATATAAAATGTACGCTTGACTTTTTTCAAATTTAGTTTGTTGTTGATCTTCTATTTAAAAATAGATTAATTCTATAAGGGTTGTATTTAAATATATATATACAGGATGGTCACAAAGAAACTTTGCCGATATATGAATCCCTAGCGCCCTCTCCGTTCAACCAACCGAAATTAAATGTGAGATATAGTTATTTGAATGCATCTACTTGAGATTGTGGTGTACAAGTACAATATACCCTGTACGGTTACGGTTACAGTGAACTAAAATTTGAAAATTTTAAAGTCCAAAAGAATCAGCGTATTGAAAAACCATAAATGGCGTTGGAACGGAACATATAGCACGAAAAATAGCAATGTAGAGGAAATGAAAAGAATACCATTGTAAACAACCAAATGCAACAGAGACGAAAGAAAAAGAGAAAATATTAATGGGATTATAAGAGTTTCACACTGTTTTTTAAATTTTTTTCCCAAACGATGATTTGCATATGTTTTTTTATGTTTGGTGCTTGTGCTTTTCAACTCTGTGTTGCTATTGGTTGCTTAGAATGCTATTCTTTGCATGTGTGCTACTTCACCATTTTCATGCTGCATGTTTCGTTCCAACGTTATTTATGGTTTTTTCAATACCCTGCCAATTTTGGCATAGGAAAACGTGTGTGTTGCCATTCGAATTTTTTCCAATTATTTTCACTGTAACCGTAACCGTGCAGGCTCTATTATTCTTGCTGACCACAATCTCGAGCGCATACCCTCAATTAACTATATTCCACATTTAATTTCGGCTGGTCGAACAGTGGGACAGCTAGGCATTCATATATCGGAAAAAATTTATTTATAACCACCCTGTATATATAGAGAAATCGAGAGATATTTCTCTCGCAAGTCTCAACTGTATTAGTTCTTTTCCTTTTCGCTATATTGCTAGTCACATATTCTCAAATATCATGTGCTTTATTTCTCGGATAGAGATTAGAAATTGTATGGGCTTCATTCGAAAAGACATTTTTGATTCTAACTTTGTTGAAATAAAAATGTTTGCATCTACTCTTGGATTTTAGAGACTGTCTGTGCGTCGAATTTTTATAATGCATTGAATTAACGGATCCGGAGACTTGCCAGGTTATTTTAGTGCAGAGTTAAGACGAGATTTTTAATGCTTCTTTTGTAATGCAAAAGTGAGATGGTACGAGAATGTCAATTTTAAAATAAAATATACGAACATCAAAATGAAATATGGAATAGAAGATGCATATCTGTTGAAGAAGAAATTCTTTAGTATTACTAACTGCTCTAGAAATGGATATTTTGGTATATGTCCAAATCATCTACACACCCAAAATAATTAATAAAGTATATTATAAATTTTCGTTACATTTAGTTTGTCGTTAATTCTCCTCTTATCAAAAAAGGTTTGTGCAAGAAAATGTGTATAAAAAGTCATATATATATATATATATATTGTTTTTTTCGTGCAAGTTTTTTTCTGTTATAATCGTTTTTCTTTCCGCTTAGTCACATATCTTCAATTGCCATGTGCTCGAATTTTCGGATTGATATTAGAACATCTACGTTCTTCATTCAAAATGACTTTCGTTGAAATAGAAATTTTTGGAACTATTCCTCCGTTTTAGACAGTTTTCCTATTGATATAAGTTTTATAATGCCTCTTTAGGTTTACGCTAATTTCACTTCCAGTAACATCATTTCTAAACACAAAATAGTTGATAAAATGTATTCTCAGTTATCTTTAAATTTCGATTATCACTTATTCGCCTCTTAAAAATAAATAGTTTCTGTTTTTTAAATAACATTTTAATAATAAAAAAAAACATGTTTTTAATTTTTCTTGCAAACTTCTTCAGTTATCATTCTCCTTATTTTCGCAATATCGGTTTTCATACATCTTCAAATGTCATATACTTGAATTCTTGGATAGCGATTCGAACTTCCATGTGCTTCATTCGAAATGGCATTTTCGATTCTAACTTTCGATGAAATAAAAAATTCTGCATCTACTCTTTTTTAAGAGAGTTTTCTTATCTCTTGATTTTTTATAATACATTCACTGATAGGGATCCAGAGACTTGCCAGATTATTTTAGTGCTATGTTAAAATGAGAAGAGTGCGGATATGAAATGAAAAGAGAATCTCAATTTTAACAAAAGATATGAATATCAAAATAAAATACGAAATCGAAGTCACACAGCTCTTGAAAAATAAAGAATTATTAGCTGTTCTACAAATGAAGATTATAGTGTCAAAATCATTTCCACACACAAAATAGTTGATGAAATATACTCTCAGCTTTCTTTAGATTTAGTTTGTCGTTGATTCTCCAGTTATAAATAAATAGATGGTTTATGAATGAAATGTGTTTTTAAAAATAATCACACTTTTATTTTATTTTTCATATTTCTCCTGCTCAATTTTACTTCTTTTCTCAAAATATAACTAGTCACACATCCTCAAATGGCATGTGTTCGTTAACTTCCGTTGAAATAGAAAATTCAGAAACTATTCTACCAATTTAGATGGTTTTCCTATGGATAGACGTTTTATAATATCATTCACTTTCCTTATATTTAGTTTGTCGTTGACTCTCTGGTTATAAATAGATGATTTGTGAATGAAATATGTTTTTAAAAATAATCACATTTTTATTTTATTTTGCATGTTTCTCCTGTTTAATTCTGCTTCTTTTATAAAAATATAACTAGTCACACATCCTCAAATGGCATGTGTTCGGTAATTTTTGTTGAAATAGAAATTCAGGACATATTCTTCCAATTTAGACAGTTTTCCTATGGATAGACGTTTTATAATATCATTCACTTTCCTTAATTTAGTTTGTCGTTGATTCTCTTGTTATAAATAGATGATTTATGAATGAAATATGTTTTTAAAAATAATCACGCTGTTATTTTATTTTGCAAGCTATTCCTGTTTAATTCTGCTCTTTTTCTCAAAATCGCTAGTCACACATCCTCATATGGCATGTGCTTGATTGTGATTAGAACCTCTACTGCTTCATTTGAAACAATATTTATGATTCTAACGTTCACTAAAATAGAACATTCAGCAGCTACTCTTCCATTTTAGGCAGTTTTCGTATGGGTCATTTTTTTATAATTTCATTCACTTATCGGGAACCAAAGATTTGCTAGATTATTTTTGTGCAACGGTAAAACAAGGTTTTTAACTTCGTTCATAGTGCAAAGTGATATAGAACGAGAATCTCAATTTTAAAATAAAATATAAATATCAGAATAAAATATGAAATAGAAGCCGAGTTTCTGTTGAAAAAGAAGTACTAAAGAACTATTAACTCTTCTAAAAATAAAGATGATGTTTAATGCTAAAAGCGCATGTAAATAGATTTTTTATAATTAGTTAAACCAATAGTAACAGTTTCATTATAGTATTAATGAAAGTTCACAGTAAAATATTTTCATTTATAATAGTGAAAACATGAAATGATCTACATTGTTGGGTAAATATTTTATTTTAACAAAATGAGTAAACGTCTCGCACAAAAATCTCTCTGTTTTTCAATGTTACATATTTAAATAGCTACTTTAAAGTTAAATAAACGTTTGAATGAAATAAATGTTTTTAAATGAATGCTGTTGCTTTAAATAAACGATTTTATATAAATTTTAAATGACTTTATATAAAAGTCGTGAGAAATTCGTCTGCATATAGCATTGGCGATATGAAATGTTAATCATTCGTAAAATTATCACTCGTTTATAAAATCTAGAGAATCCTGAATAGATTTATTGCCTTTTGGGATGTTTTTATGCTTCTTTTATCTATTACCTGACAACAAATTCAAACTTTTAAAAAATTTAAATTTTTATGCTTTTCGTTAATTGTTTCTAATCTAATTCTTCAACTTATAGATTTATGAACGGACATTAAAATCAAAGTTTTAGAAAAGATACATTTTAAAGAAGCTTTGTAGACTAAACAGTATACAGTGTACCAGATTTTTACAAACCATTTTATTTTATCTTTCAGTGTTTTTCGTTCATTCACTGAAAAGATAAAATCCGCTCATTGGGAGCTTAATTTCCGTATTTTTACAGAATTTTTTTCTCCTATAAAATGATTTCGTGAATGTGTCAGTAATTAACGAATATGGAGAGAGAGAGAGAGAGATTTGAGGATATCCTTCACAAATAACAGCTCTAAAAGTCTAGTAAATTTATGATTTTTCCTCAAGCTTTCGAGTTTTTGTTTTACATTTTTACACTCTAAAAATAATTTTTGCTAGTAAAATTTCCGGATATTTCCGTATTTTGTTCTTCTGCAGTGCAATAATAAAATCTTATTCCACAACTTTAGAGAATGAAAATTTAGCATTGACTGTCAAAGATATCCTCAAATCTATAATTTTTGATACAATCACGAAATTACTTTCATTGAGAAAAAATTCCTTATAAATACGGAAATTGTTCTAGCAATCAATAGATTTTTTACAGTATATAGAAGGGCCAAATTATAGTATTTTTAAAGCTGGGATGATAATACAGTGTGAACCCCGTTGTTAGAGATAAAAACATAATCACTCTTCATCGGTATTCAGTGTTTGAAGCATGGTTAATATAGCTAACTGATTGAAAGCTAAAGATTTTCATTAACTTCTTAGTATAGAGATATAATTTAAAGTTTTTCATCATAACCACTTTTTTAAATAAATAAACTTATAAATATATCTAAATGTAAATGTTTGATTATTATCAGGAATAGAAAGATCAATTTTAAAAATATGCAAAATATCAGATTTAATGCTCTTTAGTATAATTTTCTCTACAGATTTCAACCTTTTTTTTTTTGTATTTTTTACTCCAAACGGAAACAATACAAAATATGTGATAGAGATTTTATGCTGCTTTATAGTTATACTTTTACGTACACAATTATACATGGTTTTCAAAAAAGTTTTTGAATTTTTATAATTTTCATTGTTTTTTAATATAGTATATATGTATTTAATTAAGGGCTTTTTTTTTTTAAATCTACGTTCAAAACTTATACGATATTTAATCATTAATGAATACATAGCGCTGTTTAACAGTTTATTTGATAAATTTCACAAATAATATATCTCGGTATTTTAGTGCAAATTATGTGTTTATTTATCATCAGTTTCAGTTTCTAAATTTCATATTTTTTGTGCGTTTTTTTTTAATTGATTATTAACACTTATAACTATTTAATCAAAAATAAGTCTCTCAATATAAACTTCTTACAAGTCATCTATTGTTACACATTTCTAATAATAATAAATGTATTCATTTAAATTAGCTTAATACCTTTTTTGCAGTTTTTCAAGTTTATTCATTCGTTATAAATACTGCCAAATTAATGCGTTTCTAATCATGGAATGATAAAGTCAGTAAAGCAGTAAAAAGTGGAAATGCAATGACACTTCACCTATATTCGATACATGAAGCGCGTTCGTTATAACTCACCAATAACAAGCTTAAAGTTTTCGTGAGCAGAATTAGGCTGCGACGATAATTTAAGATTGAATTATGATATTTTATGAAGGAAATAAATCACTAATTAATGAAGCCTCGTCATTAAAAATATCTAATACGTGAATAGAAACATTTTGTAAAAATGGGGGTTTTATCAGTTTATACGAGATAAATCATACTAAGAGTGCGTTATTCTGTCAAAAAACTATTTGGCAATTCTTATTTTATATACTTACTGAAACATTTATTTATCATTCTTTTTATCTCGACATTTTCTAAACTTAATAGTTTTAATTTTGTATGTGCTATTAATTTGGATACGAGGATAATTCAATTAATTCTAATAATTTCACTGTTTTTTTCCATTCTAGTATATGTCTAAAACTATTGTTTAGATAAACCATTTTCTTACAGTTCATTATAATTCTAAGATATAAATTCATTCTCATAACTTCCTCTTATATACTTTTCTAAACTAACTATCGTGTAACTGTTTATTGTTTGTTATAATAATTGTAAACATACTGCTGCTTTATTAACATTTATTGTTTTGATGTGAATGAAAATCTTGTAGCTCGATACAACATCCATTATTGCTGTACAAAGCAAAAGTTTTGGGCGTGGATTCATCTAATTTAATGCTTATATAAGACGTTCTGATTTAAGTGAATGGAATTTATTTTTTCCTTAAATCACGTTTGAGATGAAATCTTGTTCTGTGGATAACAATCTGTTCAGCGGCATAACAAAACCAAATCATATATTCAAAATGTGAGCAACAACTTCTATGATTCAGAATAAAATTCACGAGAAACCATTAACTTCACTTAAACAAAACTCTGGATTATGTTTTACGGACTTGATATACTTTGTTTCTGAACGCTTCATATATTTTTTTAGAGTGATATCTCTAAGGATTTTGCGAGATTTATTTACTAAATTTTGATACAGATTATTTATAATTCATTGGTAAACTACTAACTACTAAACATAACTTCTTTTGTTTGACAGAATTATTTAAATTATTTGTCAGAATTTGACAGAATTATTAGTTTTGGGCGTAGATTACTTGAGGTAATTTAATGCTTATATGAGGCGTTCAGAATGAAGTGAATGAAGTTCAGTTTATCGTTAAATAGAGTTTGAGATGAACTCTTGTTCTGTAGATAACAATATGCTCGGTCTATAATGAACCAAATCCTGGATTCAAAATGTGAGCAAAAAATGAAGCTAGTCTTCTGTGATTCTGAATAAATTCAAGAGGGCCCTTTAAAATATCTCACAATATCTCTGGATAATGTTTTATGGGCTTGATTTATTTTAGTTCAAAATGCTTCATACATTTTTGGATTTATATCTCTAACGGTTTTGTGTGATTCAAAGAATTATTTCATAAATTTTATCCAGATTATTTATAATTCATTTCTATACTAGTTATTGCATAATTTCTTTTGTTTGATAGATATATTTTAAACATACAATTGATTTTAATATTTTCATAATTATTTAAATCACAGATTCAAAATGTGAGCAACAAACTGAGCTAGTCTGCTATGATTCTGAAAATAATTCACGAGAACCCATTAACTTTTACTCAAAATATTTTTGAATAATGTTTCACGGACTTGATTTACGTTGGTTCTGAACGCCTCATATATTTTTTAGATTCATATCTCTAATGATTTTGTGAGATTCCAAGTGCTATTTTCGAAATTTTGATACAGATTATTTATAATACATTGCTAAAGTAGTTACTGCATAATCTCTTTTATTTAACAGATTTATTTCAAACATACCATTAATTCTATTAATTTGAGAATTCTTTGTAGTTTTAGAAAACAAATTCTATGTATCTACAACCATTGTTTAGGTAAACCATTTTCTGAAAATTCAATTTTATACTAACATGGTTTACTTATACTTTTTTCTAAACTTGTAATCACACTATTTTGTTGTTTGCTGTTTTGTTTGACTAAATGATTTAACGCAAACTGCGACTCTATTAACATTTATTATTGTTTTAATATAGGTTAAAAATCCACTTGAATGGAATCCCGGTTTGCTGTAGAGTTCTAAAAAGTATCTGTCTCGTCTTCTCAAATTTAATTGTTAAAATTTTAAGATGGATGTTTTAGAAAATAACGCTGTGACACTCGATAATTGCAAAATTTTCATTTTAGTTTGTTCTCGACATTGCTTTTCTGGTGATGTAAAACGTAACTGATGATCTTATAACTTTCCCTGTTAATTTTTATGACAAAAAATGCGAATTTAACTTGGCATTGCTATTTACAGCTCTCAGTTTTTTTTTAAATAAACAGGAGAATCAGTAATGTTATACAACAGACTTGAATGTGGAATTTTATTATGCATGGTTATAATTTAATTATAAGAATTTTCATCGCAACGGAAAATATTTCTGAATCTTTTAAATATTTTCTTATCATATATCCTTATACTAGTGATTCTAAATCCATTTGTTTTACACGAATAATGCTGCCTAATGCAGAAAAATGGGTTGTTATTTAATTAGGATATAATTCAAATCAATTATTAACATTTTAACAAAATATTAATATATTTTAAGCAATGGTACATTACTTCCACAGTGCATAAACTTTTATAAATCAATAATTTTAAATCAATTCATAGTATTTTAGTATTTACAATGTAATTTTTATTTATTAATTTTCGTAACGTGACAGCGTTTATCTGAGAAACTCTGCCTTAATTTCGTAATCCTAATATTGTTTAATGTTTCTTTTTTTTTCTTTTAAATATTACTTAAAAAAGAAAGTAATTTCCTGGAATAAATTAGACATACTGTTGTTAAATTTTAGTATAACGTAATTTAAACTCCTTCTTATCATTATTAAATGCATCAATCACTTTCTTTTCAATCCATAGCTTTTGATTCTACTTCTCCGAAACAAAAGCTTCAATTTAATCATTTGTAAAATGACATATACAAAACTTCCCGTATTAGTCCTTGAATTATTCAGCTGAGATTTTAATACAACTTATTTAATTTATATTAAAAAATAACATGATTGCAGAATCGTTGAATATTGAAACAACACAATTAATTGAAGTACGTCAAACGTATTCACATTTGATGCCATAATTAATTGAAAATTCCTAGAAAAGTGGATGGAATATGTCTGCTGTAATGAATTAATATGCATTTTGACATAGCGTTTTTGATTATTTTCCTTGCATATCTTTATTACTTGAAAGGTTACAATTATGTATGTAATGTATTTTGGATTATTTGCCACGATGGTAAATAATTAAAATATGCAGATACCAGTAGATGAAGAATTATATTATTTAAATATGATAATTGTATTTGGTGTAATTTTAAATATCCACTTTGATAAATTACTCGTTGTATTCTAAATGCTATGATACCATATTGATCTGTGGAATTATGCTTTGATGTGCCGTGTGGGTACAAAAAATATCTTCATAATTTGATTTGCTGCTCTTTATAATATACCGTGAAATTATATTAGAAAAAGATTTTTAATTGCATAATATTGCAGAAAATTTTCCTAATGTAAATATATTATATAAATGTAAATATAAAATATTTACTTAGAGAAGTAGAAGGATAATTTTTTTTTTTTTTTTTTTTTTTTTTGTTTTTTGTAGTCAAATGTTATTAACAGCCAATGTTAATTATTTAAATATTTAATTTTATTTTAGCATTTACGCTGTAATTTATTTTTACTAATTACTGTAGCATGACAGAATGACTTCACATGTACAAATCTCCTTTTTTAACCCTTTTATATCCTCTCCAATGATATTAAAAGCAATCCAATAAAAAGTTAAAATTTCAGTGCAAATTCACCTTGTTTAATAATTAAAATTCATAAAGATACAAGTAAATGTAAAAGGGCAAGCTAGAATATGCGAAGAGACAACAACTCAACTTAACTATTAGTTTTTTACTGATGATTACCGAGTAAGTTCAGTTGAAAACGTTTTGATTTTAAAAGGATTTTAAAGTGCTTTTAAATATTTTTATGAATGTTTTTATGCACGTTCAAGCAATATATTTACATTTATTCGTATCTTTGTGAATTTTTATTAAAAGCAACCGTTAATCTTTTAAATTATTTCATATATTTTTGGTAATTTTTCATGACTGCTGCAATAAAGAAGCGTTTATAATTCAATATTTAATTTTATTTTAGTACTTACGCTGTAATTTGCTTTTACGTATTGAAGTAGCAAGACAACATCACGTACAATGGAGCAATCCCCCCCTTTTCAATCCATAGCTGTTACGTAATCTCTTCTGAAACAAAAGCTTTAATATAATCATTTGTAAAGCGATGCATGGAAACCTTCCCTTTGCAGTTTTAGAATTATTCAGCCGAGATTTTAATAGATTTCATTCAATTTATATTAAAAAACAACATGATTTCAGAATCGTTGGATATTGAAACGACACGATTAATTGGAAAACGTTAAACATATTCATATTTGATGCATTAATTTAATGAAAATTCCCATAAAAGAGGCTGGAATAGATTTGTTGTAATAAATTAATATGTATTTAGATATAGTGTTTTTGATTCTTTTTTTCTTTATATCTTTATTACTTGAAAAATTACAATTACGACTGCAATGAATTTGGAACATGGCTGTTTGCTGTGATTGTAAATATAAAACTACACTGTTAGAAATATGCAGCAAACTGTCCGGTCATTCAACCGTTATAGAAAACGGTTACATAACCGTAATTATCTCTATTCTGAGCAATGAGAACGCTTCAGAATATGGTTAAGTAACCGTTACCTAGGAAAACAATTAAATTACATGATAGCTTGCTTTTTAACGAAGGTTGAATCAAGGATTCGTAAATGAAGTGTAGCAACTTAGTTTGTGTCTATGGAATCCAGTTAACTTATCGTACCACAGCTGAAATTAGCTTCATCGAGAATATAGAATTCGAAAGAAAATACTATAGAAAAATATAATATAAAAAAATAAAATACCATTCAAGTTTTCGAAGGATTGTATGGTCAACTTAGATTCGCCAAGTTTTATTTGGATAAGTCTTACGGAATTTATTGTAAATTAAAAAGACTCTGTGAGGTAAGCGTTTTGGAATAAATGACTTCTTTGAGTTTATTTTCACCAAATGAACGATGTATAAAGGGTCAAATAACAGATCTCTGTCAGTTATGAAAATTTACTCACCTTCGGCTATGCTGCGCTCTTCTGAATTTTTATATTAGTTTTTCCCTTTCAAGCTCCCAAAATATTTATATTTCATTACCGTAGAAAGGATCTGTACACCCTTAAAGATATTTTAAAGGGAAAGTTGTGGTCAAAACCTAGTTCTTATCTGTTATATTTGAAGAAACTTTCTTGTAGAATTAATTTGTGTAGTTGTATGTGAAATGTTACTCAAATCGATATTAAGCGCGCGAATTTTTTTTTAAATCAAAATTGCCTATAGCGTTTGTATTAAAAATTTGGTATATAATTACTCAGGCCACAGATCGAATTTCAAAATTCGGGCATGTTATTAGCTCTATCGTATTAAGTACGTTGTAATTGTATCACTACGTTGTAATTGTACGTTGTAATTGTAAACTAGGTATCGTGTTTGTTCCTTGTCAAATTGGAAAAGTTACAAAGAAAGCTTCGCTTAAAAAAAATAAAGATAATATTTGGTGAAAAATTGTTTAATGCGTATATTGTTTTAATGCGATTGTTCTGCTTGAATTAATTAGAAATATCTTTTCCAAGAAGATAAATCTATGTATTCCAATGGTATGACTCATTTCGATTATTTTGGAACAGTTCTTAGGTGTACAAAAATGCTTTGACATCTTAGAATGTTTTTTTGCTGCTATTCATATCCTCTAATTTAATTAAATGAAAATAATCTGTAATGATATAAGTGACAACTTTATTTTACCCTAAAAGCTACCATCTAATATTTTCTTCTAGATAGGTTTATTTTCTTTAAGACATTTTCTTTGTTACACAAATATCTGCAAACTAATTCAGATATTGTTATCGAAATGAGAAAATGCATGAAATAGTTCTGGAGTTCGAAAATGGAGTGAGTTGATAAAAAGTATGAATATCTTTTTCGAAGTCGTGAAGCCTCTTTTTTCTTTATAAGTTTTATTGAGAAACCATATCATGTAGTCCGATGTTATTAAAATATATTGTTTATCATAAAACTTTATGTCAATTGATTTTACTTAATACTGCATGGCTTTTATGATAAAAAAGCGTTCAAAAATCAATATTTTAATTTATTTTTTACTAGCTAACCCGCCTGGCGTTGCCCGGACCCGAAATAATTACAATCTCAGAGAAAGGCATTAACCCCCTCCCTCCTCATACCCGCATATATAACAAATATGTTAAAAAAAACCACCGTCAACTACATTAACGCGATCATTTAAAAAATTTAAATTTTTCTGATAATTAGAACATAACGAAGACGCTACGCTAAAATAGCCGGCAGATGACACCCCTTCCCAACCTCAATTTCAAATCTATATTTTAATTAGTTACCTAAATTTTTGTTCATTAGTAAAAATTGGCAATTATTTCCTTTCATTTTCGCAAACTAAATGGAGGGATCGGCCAGAGAAACAGATCTCTTTGTAGTTCAGTTTTTAATGAAAGCAGACCCCTGTCTGAAATTTTCTCGGATTGTTTTCCCTGGCGCCGGCAGGTTTTTGGCAGTTTTTTGCATAAATTTAAAAAAATACCAACCGATTTTTTTTCAAAAATCACATAGTTGGATGCAAAAATTTTTTTTACATATGCTCAGAAATTTTCAAATTGATATTTCAATTAGTTTTCTTAAAATATGCTAATTAGTAAAAAAATTTCGAATTCGTTCATTTCCGCTTACAAATCCAATGTGCTTGTTCTTTTCTTTAGCCATTTTGATTTAAAAGATGTCATTTTAGAAGCGATGGTTAATGAGAATCTAATTAATATCTTGGGTAATTATCAAAATATTAAAATTCTGAGAATCAGGTGCACATGGCCAGACCGTGGACAATTCATACCTAAATTTTCAGACTTCTAGGTGGGCTAGATTTTGCTAGTCATCGCAGAAAAACACACACACACAGAGCGAAACTTTTTTTTTATTAATGTAGATAGTTATATTTTAATTTAATTTTACTAATTGTTGTAGCGTGAGAGAATGACTTAGCAGGAACCAATTCCTTTTTTTCAATTCATAAATATGTTCCTCTTCTCTGAAACAAAAGCTTTAATTTAATAATTTGTAAAGTGACACATGAAAAACATTTTGTTTCAGTTCTTAAATTATTCAGCTGAAATTGTGTTCGAAATCATACAATTTCCATTGAAATGCAACATGATAGCAGAATGGTTGGATGTTGAAACGACCGAATTAATTGGAGAACGCCAGACGCATTAACATTTTATGCTATAATTACATGAAAATTTCTGGAAAAGAGGCTGGAATGTATTTGTTGCAGTAAATTAATATGCATTTTGACGTAGTGTTTTTGTTACTTTTCCCTGCATATCTTTATTGCTTAAAAAATTACAATTGCGAATATAATGAATTTTGAGTTGTTTACCGTGATTGTAACTAGGGTAATACGTAGATATTGGTAGAGGAAGATTTATGTTATTTAATTACGACTATTGTATTTGATCTAACTTCAAATATATCATTTGATAGATAACTCGATTTATTCAAAATGCTATGTACTGTAATTATATTGATGCATTTTATAAAATATCTTGTAAAGGTATAAGAAAGAGATTTTAAAGAGCATAAAAATACAAAACGTTTCCTAATAAAGAAGACAAATTTTTAGACTATTTTCGTGAATTGTAATAGAAAAAACTAAATCTGAAAATTGAAAAAAAAATGCCAAATTAAGAGGACCATGCCATTTTTGTTGTTTAGTATCTGCCACAGGAGCCATTTTTGTTGTTTAGTATCTGCCACAGGAGCCATTTTATTTCAGAAACAGCATCACAAACTTCATAATCCTAATACTCTATGATATTACTTATTAAAATGGTATTGTTTTTGGATAAAACTAATTTCGTTGAATAACTAATATGTTGTGTTAGTAAAACACTATTTAAAAATTTTAGCATTTCAAAATTTGTATTTTTTTTTTATATAAAGCTTCATTACTTGTATAATGAATGCTTTCGTAAATCTATATATCATTTTATTATTATTGTAATTAACTTTTACTTATTGCATTAGCATGGCATCATCAGATAACCTAAACTAATTTCACGTCTTTTCAATACAAAGCTGTTACGTCCTCTCTTCTAAAACAAAAGCTTTAATTTAATCATTTGTAGGGCGATACATGGACACCTTTCCGTTTCAGTTCTTGAATTATTCAGCCGAGATTTAAATAGAACTTATCCATTTTCTATTTAAAACAAGAACACAAAATCATGCATCAGGCATAGGTTAGGAAACACTTTCTAACAATAACGGAATATTATTAAGGAATTCATATTCATTTTCATACAATGAAATGAAATACCTAAATAAGCAATTTAAAAACACATAACTCAGTACAAAAATCATTTTCAGCAATTACTGCCCGTATCCGGTAATGAGTGGGAATTCTTTAGTCCACCTTATATACGATCGAGACAATTTACATACATCACGTAATACACTAAAAATTAGATAAGTTTAAAATGCATACCCCAGCGGAAAACGCACATTCCGCAATTATCGATCATAGTCAGTACTGTAACCACATTCTTTTGTGCGTCTCTGTAAATGAACGATAAATGCTACGCACTCCATAATCTATAGAAAACTTGTTGTAGTGCACCTTTGCGATTCTTTTTAATTTCATTATATTTGAAAGATCATAACATCATCAAATATATAGGCAAACGATTTTTGCTTATATATCATAATTTAATGGAATCCTGTTATGCGTCCATGTAAAAAAACTATAACTGCTACTTATTTTATATTCCTGAGAATGCAAGCTATAGTCCACCACAGCAACACATATCTATTTCATTATTATTTAAATGTCGTAACTTCAATAAAACGCAGTGAAAACGACTTTTACTAATAAACCTCAATGTGACAGAAATGTTTTGTGTGTCCCTGTAAACGAAGTATAAATGCTACACACTTCATTTCCAATATCGAACATTCTACGATAACCTTAATAACATATATAAATTATTCGGCAATCTGAGTATGTTTACAAGTAGTTAGAAGACGGACGAAAGACCAGGCAGACAAACCTTATTCTTTAATACTTTTCAACGACGTTGAGAAATGTTAATAAAAAGAATGATTGTAGAATTGTTAGATATTGAACGGCACTATGCTATAGTTCTTGATCGTGGTTAAGTGGATTGATGGAGATGAGTATTTCGATGACTAAAAATCATTATTACCTTCCAATAAATCTATAAATTCAGGAGAAATGAGAATAGGCACATTTGGAAGAACAGGCAGACATGAGTAGATGAAGGTATTTTAATTAATCCCAGGTTCTATATATAATTGCACAAGTAAAGTAAAACGTCCAAGGCTATGTCCAACGGCCTTGGCCAGGGGCACCCGGGACCGTAACACATTCCTTGATATTGTTACATATTGACAGCAAGATGATTAACGAGAGAATTAAATGTTTCTCGTATCATGACATGAACTCGAATGAAATTACATTTCGCCAAAGGTTACAATATGGCGATGATTTCTCCAAACAGAGCATAAAGACAATTAAAAATTTAGAGAACAGAGCCATTTTTGCCATAAATCAACCAAACGAATTTTTCGACGGTAGCCAACATGTGTGGGAATGCAAAAACCGCACATGGAGCTCGGGAGAGTTTTTCGCATTCTTGAACTCGCGAATCTTAGAATTTGTTATGACTTTTATATGTACGTTGGATATTTTTGGACAAGAATTATTCGGTTGCGCATGGGAATCATTGTAATTAAAAGGGTATGTATGAAGAAATCAGTTAGCAACAGATCTGTGTGACCAAATAAGGAGATGCCAGATGGGCATCTTATGCTGGCTATTTGAAAGGGTAGATGTAATGGTTTTCATTTACATTATCAGCACAGTATAGAAATATTTTTACTGTAACTGAATTAAAAGCATATTAGAATAAACGGAATGAAATTTGTACCACTGAATTTAACAAAGGGTGGAAAATGAAAATGAAAAAGTATTTTGTAGAACATTGAGCGTTAAAATAATGAAAAAGGGAAACAAATTTGGAAAAGGGAATTAAATGAGAGGGGAATAATTGAATTATATATGATGCGACATCATAGGCACAATTAATTGAAGCACGTCAGCCATATTCACATTTTATGCAATAATTAAATGAAACTTCATAGAATAAAGGCTGCAATGTATTTGTTGTAATGAATTAACATGCATTTTGACATATATAATATACCAGTTGACTTTTTCGCACTGCAGTCTAATATTTTTTTGCAATATCTAATATTTTTTAGATGCATCTTTAAACTTCTAAAGGAAATTTGGGGATAAAAATATCTCCAAACAACATTAACCAAGCCAGAAGATTATCTCATTTATTCCATCAAAGTTACAGTAAAAACTGATTAAAGATAACAAAAGGCAATCGTGAATAAAATAATTAACAATCGTGTTTTAATTGTAATAGAGGATGATGTCATCCGCTTCAGAAAAAAACAACGGGCAAAGAAAAATAAATTGACTACATATAAAATACACTTTAATTTAATACAATTTAACCATAAATTTTAGGCTACACGTGAAATGCCACTGATTTGATCGATCGGCGGTGTCTTTTTCTTCTAAACTTTTGAATCTGAAGTTTTCTTTTTAATTATAAATATAAAATAAACACGTGCATAGACTTTCCATTTTATCTTTTTTCTGCTATTTTTTTATAATCATTGTTGAGCACGATATAATACTGTATCTTATTTCTGTGGCAGCATTTATTAGAGAAAAACCTTTCATTTAATTAAAAAAACTGATTTAATTTTTAATTAACCGCAATTTTTAATCAAAAGACATATTTTAACGAAATGTGAATGTACTATGTCAGGAGCCCGTAGAAAGCCTTCCGAATGATATCTCATTCGCTGTGCGTTTTATAAATGCCTAAAAAAGGGATGTTGACAACATAAAAATATATAGGATTTTTATTGTTTTCTATGCATATCTTTAATGTGTGAAAAATGACAATTATGAATGGAATAAATTATACACACTGTTGCTTGCTGTAATTATAAATAACGAAAAATGACAGGTAATGATTGAGGAAAATTTATATTATTTTAATACGTTTGTTGTATTTGATTTAATTCCAAGTATCATTTTCAATAAATAAACCTATGTATTCCACATGAAATGATTATATTGGGAGATTTCTTAAACGAAGTTGTATAAAAATGCATTGATGTCTTTGTGCTTGCTATACTTGATACTATACAGCGTTATTGAAAAAGATGAGACAAACTTTAAGAGGTGATACTAACAAGACAAACAATTTTTACCATAGAATGTATAGTTGGAAATGAAACGCAAAGGCGCTACTGCGTTTGGAAACTTCCGCTCCGCAAACGTTAAAACGTCCTTTCCTATTGCGAGTTACTGGAGAAGAATAATATCATGTATGCAAATACTATCTGGAGAAGAAGAAGTAGACGTATGCAAATGTACGACACGGTGAATAATAGCCAACGACGCCAACCGACAGTACTATCTGAACGTGAACTTTTCAAGCCGATGGATTGGACGAGGTGGTCCTATAGCTTGGACACCACGATCGCCCGACCTGTCGTGTCGTGTTTCAATTTCTGTTTGTGGGAGGGAAAAGTCTCCGATATGGAATTCCCCTTGAATCAGAAGAGGAACTCGTCACCAGACTTTCGGCCTGGTGAAAGTCTGGTGAAAATCTACTGGTGAAGTGCGCGATATGGTATATTTCACAGCATTCGCCATTTGCCGCTGTTCCGCGAAAGTTCCTATGCTTAACGGCTAGATCTCCACGAGAGGGTGATTTCATTTTATTTCATTTCATTTCATTGCATCACCGTTGGAGATCACTTTTTTGAGCAAATATTGTAATTATTTCTCATTAAACTTGGTTTTGAAACATTTATGTCATTATTGTGTTTCGCCTCGTCTCCTGCGTTTCACCATCATATGCGACCTCTAGCGCCTTTGCGTTTCATTTATGACCATGCATTCTATGATGAAAATTGTTTGTTGTGGAAAGTACCACCACCTCTTAAAGTTTGAACGATATATTTTTTTACTCATTCTGTATATATGCTCTAAGTTACTGCAATTAAAATATTCTATAAAGATGTAAATGAGTACATTATATTTTATTCTAAAATTTACCGTCTAATCTGCTTCCCTAGATTTGATTATTCTCTTTAAAAAGTTGTATTAGTTACACAAATATCTGTAGATTGGGACAGATATGTTTTATTTAAATGAGAAAATGAATGAAATAGTTCTGGAGCTTAAAAATAAAACGAGTTATTTTATATTATTTCGAAGTCTGCAAGCCTCTTTTTTTCCGATTTATAACTTTTATTATTAAGTCACACCCTGTAGTCCAATGTTATATAAATATATTATTTTCCTTTGAAAATGTTTTGTTAATAGATTACACATAACGCTTCGTGATATCTACGATGAATAAGTGTTCAACAATCGATATTTCACTCTATTTTAATATTTACGCTGTAGTTTACTTTTGCTAATTTCCGTAGCGTGACAGCATTGTTCTTTTTTAATCAATCTATAGCTGTTACATCATCTCCCCTGAAACAAAAGGTATGATTTAATCATTAATAAAGCGATGCATTATTCAGCCGAGATTTTAATAAAATTCATTCAATTTCTATTAAAACAACATGATTGCGGAATCGTTGTATATTGAGTCGATACAATTAATTGGAGCCCATCCGACGTTAAGCCTGGGACATTATAAAGTTTCTGAATAAGAGAACCTGCCAGTTGGAGGCAATTTAGAGCAAAAATGAATTTAAAAATGTGTCTCAAAATAAGCAGTTTGGATTTGAATACACCCTTAATAGATTTTAGATAACGCTGAGTTACTTATACGATAAATAAACCAGTACGTTTGATGCAATAATTTAATAAAAGTTCCTTGAAAAGAGGTTAGATTGTAATTGTTGTAATGAAGTAATTCGTATTTTGACATATTGTTTTAGATTATTTTAGCTGCAACTGTTTCCTTCATCATAAAGCTATGTTTTAACAGTGATTCTTGAATTATTAAATTTAATTATTGATATTATTAAATACTATAGATAGCGTTCATTCTTACTTTTGTCATTAACTTAATTATTAGCTTTTTTTCTAAAGAAAAACATTTACAGTGCTGACTTTCTCAAATTCGGTTCAATTGCTAGAATGCAGTGTATTAAAAACTCATTTAATATATACCCCCACCAGTGGCTGAGAGGTTCTGCTCTCGAAGCTGGTAGACGGGAGGTGCTGGGTTCAATCCCAATCGCGCCCGTCGGCCTAATCGTTCGGAGTTTTCGTGGTTTTCTTCGAGCCGTGGATTTATACATGCGTAAATACGGGTTAGGTTCCCTTAAAAAGACCCCCACGAAGGGCACTCCCCCCGTGCCTATATCCCAAGTATAGATAATTGGCCGTCAATAATCAACCCAACCCAACCCAACTCATTTAATATATACATTTTTTAAAAGTACAGAAAAAAGGATAACAAACTTATAGCATGTGCTTTTATATGCACCCAGTACTCAATCATGTTGTTTTAGAGTTTTTGACAAAAGTTTACCCCTTTTTTTATCAGCATTTTTTCTCCAATAAACCTTAACCTTTTTTAGACCTCTTTATACCACTTTTAGGCCTTTATTACTTTGGTGAGTTGGCAACAGTGCTTTGAATTGCTTGACACTTTCACGCTTTCTTATTATTATTCTTCAATTTGATAATAAAAAAGAGCAAATGTGATCATCCATAGTTTTACGAATTGTTATTTTTTGTTTCATGAAGATGGAAAAACAGTAATTTCTTTAATAAAAATTTATTCAAATAAAGCAATTTTCACTATATGAATAATGCATTCTTGAATTTTAAACCAGTATTTTTTAAACTTATTAATCTTTTAAGAATTATACTAAGGCGGTAATAAAAAAATATTTTTCCACGCTCAACAACTCAAAATTTTGAGACACATTTTCAGACTCATTTTTAAAAGTAAAAACATGAAACTTGGTGGCGTGATTTATGAAGAGATTTATAAGGGATCTATGTTTTTATTTTTCGTTCAATTAATTAGAAATTGATTTACAAACAATTATTTTCACAGTACACTGTAAAACATTTGCAGCAAAGTAACCGGTCATTCGACCATTTGTATTAAAAACGGTTACATAACCGTGATTTAACAGTATTCTGACCCTAATATGAACAATATTATGGTCAAAATAGCGTTAAATTACGGTTATGTACGGTTAAGTACGGTCATACGACCGTTTTTATAGAAAACGGTCGAATGACCGGTTACTTCGCTACAAAATTTTTTACAGTGTACGATAATTTTTCTTTGTTTTGTTTTCAGCGATGTCGCTTCGGGAAATTCGGTTCAAAATGTCCACTTTGACAGCATTTTTTGAAATATTTTCTGCCTTTATCAAAACATCGAGACAATATGGACATTATAAAGTTTCTGAATAAGAGAACCTGCCAGTTGGAGGCATTTAAGGCAAAAATAAATTTAAAAATGTGCCTCAAAATAAGCAGTTTGGATTTGAATACACCCTTAATAGATTTTAGATAACGCTGAGTTACTTATACGATAAATAAGCGTTCATAAAACATTCTCCCATTATATTTTAGTATTTATGCTATAATTTAACTTTACTAATTGCCGTAGCGTGACAGCGGGACTCAACATGAACCAATCCCTTTCTTTTCCATCCATAGCTTTTACATCCTCTCCTCTGAAACAAAAGCTTTAATTTAATCATTTGTAAAGCGATACCTGGAAACCTTCTCGTTTCAGTTTTAGAATTATTCAGTCGAGATTTTAATAGAAGTCATTCAATTTCTATTAAAAAACAACATGATTGCAGAATATTTGGATATTGAAACGACAGAATTAATTGGAGTACGCCAGACGTATTCACATTTCATGCAATAATTAAATGAAAATTCCTAGAAAAGAGGCTGGAATGTATTTGTTGTAATGAATTAATATGGATTTTGACATAGTATTTTTGATACTTTTCTCTGCATATTTCTATTACTTGAACAATCACAATTACGAATATAATGAATTTTGAATTGTTTACCGTGATTGTGAATAAAGGAAATATGTAGATACTAGTATATGAAAATTTGTTTAAAAAAGATTATTTCATTTAATCGAATTTAAATTATCCCATTTTATAAATAAATCGATGTATTCAAAATGCTATGAACTATTATGTGTACATTGTAGAGGTTTCCGTATGAACGCAAAAATATCCTATTATTTTGTATGTAATGCATTTGCTGCTCTTTATAACATGGTCTGCAATGATATAATTATGATATAACACATTCGTTTTCTAAAATTAAACTGTGATATATTGCAGAAGTTTTCCTTAATATAGAAGAATTCTTTACGGAAACCCAATGTAACTTCATAGTTAACCACAATTCCGGGAAACTTTTTGATGTCTTTAAAAATAAGAGAAGATACGAATCAATCAGAAACTTCATTAATATTTATTTTTATTTTATTAACATAATGGAAGAAACAGTTATAAATCTGAAAATTCAGTGACATATTAAAACAAATATGAATTAATAGCGATACACGTAAAGATTGTTTTTACAGGATCTATATTTTTTTTATGTAAGACATTAATGCAAACATAAAAACTAAAAATTTTCTTTTAAAAAACAGTTTACGATAGTTCTAAATAACCTCGTAGTTACACGTGGCTTTCAATTTTCAGAAACCATTTTAAGAAGGGCCAATCCGAAACTTTAAAAGAGTTTGAATTTACGGTGATTACGAAAACGTTTCCGAAATGAAAGATTAAAATTAGGAAAAGATGACTTTGTTGCTTTTGGAATTTCAATAATTGCTAAGGTTTCAATCTGCTTTTTTTTTTTTTTTTTTTTAAGAAAACAAAAATGTTTGCAAATTTATAGATAGCACGGTTACATTATTTGTTTTTTGTAAATATCCCTTTTATAACAGAAAATATTTGAGAAGTATTATTGTACAGTGCAGCTACCTTTACTAACGAGGCACATCAACATCGATTTTTATACGCTACTTGCCAGCACACGCTGGGTGGTTGTGCAAATCATTGAAATATTTAAATATTCAAAAGAACTAAAACGAAAACCTAACTATGTGGTGTTACAGTCCATTAAAATTTCCGGTAATGCACAACCCGCTTTTATTGGTCATGGGCTTTGAGGTGCTACGTAACAATTATGCCCCGGTCATGTGGCCAATCTAAAGCGGAACCCCCAGTATTTAATTCCAAGGCAACCTTGAAATACATTTTATTGATCCCGAAGTGATGAAAATTTGAGTGAATTCTGCCCAACTCTGGAGGCGAACCTCGGACCACGGGCCTAGCAGCGCGACTTTCTGACCACTGATCTACCAGGCTGCTACTCAAAAGAACTATATAGTTGAAAATAAAAGTTTTCTTCAACAAGTAAAAAGATTCAGCATATGATTTTTTC
Source organism: Maratus michaelseni (assembly GCA_963931845.1). Lineage (NCBI taxonomy): Eukaryota > Metazoa > Arthropoda > Arachnida > Araneae > Salticidae > Maratus > Maratus michaelseni. The sequence continues at coordinate 280,585,472 of OZ007594.1, read as the reverse complement.
ATATACAGCGTTTTACGAAGAACGTAGTACTGCGTAAACAAAAACTTTCATTACTGATAATGACTTTTAATAATCACACATTTTGCCATTATTGAAAATGACATACATTAACCCCACATTTTGTCATTATTTAAAGTGACTTTCAATAATCACAGATTTTGTCTACCTTGCATACAAGCCTAAACAGTTATGCATTGCAAAAGGTTCAGAAAAAAAATACCCTAAGTTTAAGTTCATTTCAACATTTATTTGTTAGATTAGTCTATTTCTTTTTTAAAAAAATTGTCAATTAATTTAAATTAGTCAAGCTTTAATACACACTAAAATGATTAATGAAAATCTGATGAAAACAAAGATGAAAATCCTTCAAAGATACAATAAAGTAATTATCTATGCACAGTTTATTTCATGTATATCAATTAATTCTTTAGGTGAAGAATATATATAAACACAAAAATTACGTGTAAATGTAACGTGTGACGTGTAAATAAAATTCTTATCCTGAAAGTCGCCTGCTTCCTTTTTAAACATTTTACGCATTTCGCAAGACTTTAAAACAAATTACAATTTTGATTCCTGTATGTAAAGCACTTTCATAGAAGTTTCACACAATTTCTAATTATATAAATTTCACTGTATTGTTCTCTTTACAACAGGAAAATGCGAGAATAAATACTTTTCTTGTTGTTCTATCACATCTTGGACTTAATTTAAATTTAATCTTGCTCAGCTAATTATCTGAAGTCACATAATTTTCCGAAAGTTATGCTTCCTTCTGCATCTCTCACATATAGCATTTTGTACCTATTAAGTAATGCTCAAAAATTCTCAGATCTGCATATGTAATTAAATGATAAACATTTTAAATACCTCATACGGGAAGAAACTTTTAAGATTAGGAAAGAGCCAAATAATAAGTGTTAATTGCGCTATTAAATGTTATTTTAGAGTTCTTTCAAGTATTATCAGATAGTGGAGAATATCTTTTAAAAATGGGAGATTATATGGCTTATTAAAAGGAAGCTTCTATTTAATTAAAGAAGATTTACTTTAATTTTAAGTGCTACTTGGATTTATAATTTCTTTAATTGTACTAATTAGAAATCATAGATAAGTTTTTGCGTAGTCTAACTGTTACATTAGTAACTATATGTATTAGAAAAATAATTAACAATTTTGAAACACATTTTCTAAAATTCTTGATTTAAATGCTTATTTAGTTACTTAAAATCTGATATATTTTGTAATTTATAAATATATTTTTTAAAGTTTAATTTTTAATTTAATTTAATCATTTTCTATTTTATTTGATGTTAAATGATGTCTCAATTGAACAAAAAAGCAAACGCACATATTTTTGTGATATAATATTTTATGAAGATAATAATATAAAATCCTATACTCTATATGAATGAAGTAAAAATATTCGTGTTCCAAACAGTTGGGTATGTTTTCCTACGCTGATCAGTCTCTTATCACCAGATAAAAATCATTCCCGATTTTTTTTCGTTGCCCCTTACTTGTATTTTAAAGAAAAAAAAACATTTGTGAAATAGTGTTGTAACTATACTAAAAGTGGTCAGAAGTTGTAACCAATAGAAATATATGAAACTAGCTGACCCGCCTGGTGTTGCCCGGGCAGACTGTCATTGAAAAATATAACAGTAGAGTGGACTTTATAAAAAAAGACTGAATAATATTTATTAATACTAAAAACGTGTAAAAAATTTAAATAAGAGCTAAAATTTCACAATTATAACAGTTACGTTTAAAAAAGGAGACGGTCAGGGAAAATTATTACACTTACTTTTCTTTTTTACTAAAAATCCGTTTTTAAAAATCATTGCTTTGTTTACATTTTAAATTTTATATTGCTAATTGTATTCTTTAAATTATAAATATTAAATGCTTGCAAAACTCAATATTTCAAATAAAAATTTATAAAAATACTAGGGGGCCTACCCAGGGGGTTACCTAGGGGGTACTTTTCCAGTATAGGATCCTTTGCTTTTAGGTTTGGCGTAATTCGAGTTTAAAAAACGAATAGATTCGTTAACATACATATATTTGTTACCAAAAGTTATGAAAACAAACCCAGTGAACTTTTGGTGCTTTTTTATTATACGCTTTTTGAGCTATCTGATTTCTATTATACGCATGACGCTTTTTTAAAAAGCTTGGCGCAATTCGGGCATCAGAAATTGAGATTTGGTGCCAAATGACATAAACAGCCATGGAAACAAACTCGACGATTTTTTTTTGTTTATATGCGTATTTTAATTATACGTATAATATTATTGTTTTTTCTATACAAATTACTTCTGATTACATATAAAATAGGATAAATAACATTTTACGCTAAACAAATTGTATAAATATTGAAAAAATGCTTCTGTATACGAAATGACAAAGTGAATAGGTTGACAGAAAGTATGTTGCCAAATTTTCCTTTTCCGCCAAGACTATTTTCTCTGTTTCGTCAAGGCCCCATATACTGGAAAAGCACCGAATTTTTATGCTTGTTTATACATGTATTTATATGTATGTATACAATTTATTTATAGTTGTCTTTCAATTTACCTCTTTTTGTACATAAAAATAGATAAATGGCTTCTTTATATTAAATAAATTGTATAAACATAAATGACGTCATTTGAACGAATTTATTCAAAATATTTTCAGTTTATAAATTAAATTAAATGCTGACAGAGACGATTGAATCCTGACGATAGAAATGTGATTTTTTTTTTCAAATTTTTATGAAAAATATAATTTAATCACAATCTTGTCTTCATTATCAATTGAAATAAAAGATAATTTCAATTTCAATTTGAAAATGACAAATAAAAAGAAATCAATAATCCCTATCGGGATCCTTTTCGATTTTTTTCCCTTTTTTGTCACAAAAAAACTGAGTAATTAGTTGCCATCATTACAGAAATGTCATTAAAATTAGAAAAAAATTAATATCTCGAAAACTAATTCCAATTTCAAAAATCTATTACCAGTTTTGACATCCGCGGATTTTTATGGACAGTTGGTATTAATTTCACCATCAAGCGTTTAATATTTTATTAAAAATCGCCCTGAAACATAATCAGTCGTTTAATCAGTTGTTTCATAAAATCGTTTCATAAATTCGTTTCATAAAATCGTTTCACAAATTCGTTTCATTAGGATTTTATATATATAGGGTAGATATCTATTTAATTGTTATTATTTATAATCAAGAAATCATTGTTTGTTTCGCTTTTATTCCTGTAGATGGCAGCACCAAACTAATGAGATGCGTTTCATTCGGGTGTTGTCATTAAACAATTAACAAATAATCGCGATTTCTGTGCCACGTACGGTAGCGTAATATACATATATAGATTTTGAATTTGCTCTATGCAAGTGATGAGAATGAAATATTTTTCAAATATAAATAAAATATGAATAAAATTGATACTTTATTATTAATAATTGATTATACTATTGAAAAAAAATCGATAGAATAATATGAACTGTGAACGTACCCTTGTTAATATCATAATAGGTATGGTAGTCCAACCAGTAAATGAACACTTAAGCACATTTAAAAGAAATAAATAAACGATTTATAATATTTTAATAAACAGTACCTTTTGGTGTCTGAAAGTGCAAATACTTGTGTTGCTATACAAATGATTAAAAAATAATAAAAGAAAATTTATATTTTGTTTATATGCGATGTTAGGGGTGTCTTAATAAAAAGCTATACAAAAACCAAGTAAATGAACGGTTTTTACCATAGTGAAGGAACGCAACATTTTCCTGTGAATGAACAGGCAGCAATTTAAAAACACTTAAGTTTCATAATATATTATTTATTTTACAACTTATACAAATAACTTGTAACACGTTTTTACTGCATTATGGGTTTTTAAAACCCAGCATAATAATTAACTAGTGGGGAGTTTTTCATACCTTATTTTATTAAAATATATACTAATTGTTCACTTACTGGTCGGATTACCCTATTTCATTAGTTTATTCACATTTTGATTAGTGAATGCTTTTCTAAAAAAATTTCTGGAAAATTTTATATGCAATAGTTTTGTGCAGTATAAACCGAGAAAGATCCCCGGTCAAAAAACTTCAATTATGGCAGCTCTAGCATCGTCATTTCTTTCTTTATTTTTTTTATAATAGAGAAATACAGATATTTCAAGTGTTCAATAGAGCGAGTGAAATGAAATAACGCTAAGGAAAAGTAAAAAAAAAAAAAAACAGAAAACAGAATTCGTACATTAAGTTACATTAGAAATGTAATTGAGGTGTTTTTTTTTTCTTAATACGATTTATTTAATTATAAAAAAAAAAAAAATCTCTTTTTTTATCTTACTTCGATGATTTTGCTTCCCAAGTATGTACATCCCTAGCAGGTTTTTACTGTTTATTTTTTTAGGCGCAGAATTTATTTTATTTATTTTATTTTATTTTATTTTATTTATTTACTTTTTTTGTAATTAATATTATTCAACTCATTAACAAAATACAAAAATGTAAAAAAAAAAATACAGTAAAAAATATATGGAAATTGTTGTTATTTCCTCTAAAATACCCAAGAATTACAAAGTAAATTGTTGAAATTAAATGTAAATGCTCTGAATAACCAAAACGTCAAGTTTTTTAAATCAAGTTTATTAATTAAGACGACGAACCATTTCTATAACTTTGTAAATTATAAACCGCTTAAATCGATATTATATTCGCCAAATGGTTAATGATTTCACTCCAGAACTTGTGTCCAAAAAAGTCGGTTCCAGGGTGGACCGGCGCAATTTATTAGACGCAAACTGTAGATTATAACCTTAAATCTAAGCAACGGAGTTTTCTTCAACTGAGTGGTTGCCAGACTGAAGAATAGATTAGTGATTTTGAGCTTGTGGTAATGACTAAAATTTTGGAGACTGTTGTTAACTCTCCATAATAAAAGGCTTACTCAGTCCAATCGTTAAGTAGTTCACGTTAAATTGAGAAACTCGAATCCAAAGGTCACAGGTTCCATAGCTGTGCTGCTCAAACGGAATGGCTGTACGAGATATTTATAGGTATTATTTTCACTAAAAAGAAAACTAAAGCCATATTCTTTTCAAAAGTTCTTATTGGAGGCGCACTTTTCCAGATAATAAAGTTAAAAAGTCCTTCCGGCCTGTACCGGGAGGGAAAGGTAGCTTTCCTATATCTTCGTTTTAAAATTTGAACTAATGTTACACGAACACAGCAAGTTAAAATGCAAAGAAAATGTTTACAAAAGATTCGTTAATACTGAATTTGAATAAGAAATTCGCCAAATTATTGAGCTATAGCCAAGTTGGCTTCATTTGTGAAGACTTATTTTGGTCGCCAAATTTGGCGATATTTCGCCAAATGTCACCAAGTTTGGCGAGAATTTGGCGCTAACGGATATGAATATATAGTTTTATGCGTATGATTGGGAAAATTATTACAACAATGAAATTTTTTGTAATGTGCTGTCTTGTTTCAAAATGTCAGCCACCCTAGAATTTCAAACTGCTCTATCTCAGCCATTTTTTAAGATAGAGGTAAACCAGAAAATGCTCTGGAATCCTCGTATCAAGGCCTAACACTTAATTAAAAAATAAATTTGAATTTTTTATTTTTATGTATATTTATTTTTGTTTTAAATTTTTAAATGGCCGCCATCTTGAAACAAAATGGCGGACCAATCTGGCCAACAAACTCGGTCGAAACATTCGTGAGCTTAATACACACAATTAGTTTCATAAAAATTGATTTATAGATACGAGCGTTATCGTATGACATAGGTCAGATATATATATATATATATATATAAATCAACATTTGAACGGAGGGTGGTTTTGGGGTCTGGGGGTCATGATCGGTGAAAATATATCAAAATTTTCCGGAACTGCTTTCCTCCGAACGGCTGCAATAGGTAGCTTTATACTTTTTTGTATTGAAAGCTACCTAAAACTTTCCTAAGTTTAATAATTCTTTACCTTCGCATAGATTACTTTATCTGGATTACTAATTAACTAGTACTATATAGATCACTAATTAACTAATAAACATTCCACCTACCTGAGAAAAGATAACATGATATTACACCAATCAGCTTAGATCCTTTAATATGTTCTCCATTAATAAAATAATCACTACTAGTGGTAATTTCTAGCAAACAGTTTTATGTAAAATAAGATCTTTGGCAAGGGTTTTGAATCTACTCATTTTACACAAAAAATGTAAATTGCTTTATAATGACCACATACACTTTGCAATTAAATACCCATTCATTATGCATAGTCTACGGAAGAGTTACTTTCCCATGGTTACTACTGGTGATTACTCTAATGCTAGTTTACATTAGAGTTTGGTCACTTTCATATTAAAACTCTGGCATCGCCCATTGAAATCCCTTTACATTATGTTAATTGAGCCGGCCTGAGCTGCAAGCAGCATTATCCTTCTTCCTGAATTAATCCCATGCAAAAGCCCAGATTAAAAGGAGCACGTGTATCGGCGGCGAGTAGAGGAACCATCCATTGGCCGTTCAAACTTGCTAAAATAAATTAACAGGATCGTATGTGCCAGGAGTTGCGTTTCCGAGGTTTTAATTAGCAGAGATATTAGACTTGCTTGTGTAGTTTGAAATGTGAAGGTAGAATATATAATCCAATCTGCTTTAATTACAGCTTTTAATGTATTCCCTTTTTCACGTTGCGCAAGTTGATATTATTTTAGAGTGGCTCCTAATTAATGTCACGTATCTATGGACGTTTGACATGAAATTTAATTTGCATTTTTTAGTTAATTACTATTATTTGTAAAACAGATGAATGATTCAATTTCCATGATGGTCAAGTATAATCCAGTAAAAAGTACTGTAAGAAAATTCTTCCAAGAATTTTGCAAAAAAGAGAGGAAAATTTTACGAGTTGCATTAAAAATAGATTTTTTAAGTATTGTGAAGTATAATAATGAAATTAGATGCCGTGAATTCCTAAAATTTAATCTCATACAAACTGATTTTAAAATGCGTAATAGATCTTACTGAATCAATCACGAAAACGAAAATCAAGTGTTTTGACAGCGGTGGATGCGGTATTGGGAACCGAAAGCCCTCAGTCAACAGAAAATTAATGGCAACCTGATTACAGAAGATCACCACTTGTCATAATAGTATCATTCAATCTTCCGTAATCAGGTAATCATTTTAAAAGAGAGAAAGTTAGCGTGTTTTTAAAGTTTGTGGTGCCTGGAGGGGGGTTGTCGAGCGTAGCTCTTAGGAGACGGAGACCTCTAGTAATTTAATTTTTTTCGTTAATTATTGATGTTATCTTTAAATATTTCTCACATTTCCGGTATTGAACATATCTCAAATTTTTTGCCATTTTTTAATATTTTCGCTCAGATATTAAACATTATTATTAATCCTTTATTAATATTAATAATTATTATTAACATTATTATTAAACATTATTATTTCAAATTCAGGATAACCTTAGAAAAAAACATCAAGTGAAACTGAATAATTTGAAACGGCTACACAGAAAGAAAATTGTAGACTCAAAATCTATTTTTCTTTTTCTTAGAACAAATTTATTTTAAAGTCTAGCGTTACTATATTTCTTTTCAGTAACTTTCAGTACTAAGGCTAAGTTTAAAAGCGGTAAAAATTAAAAGTTTTACTGTTCAGAAGATGCTTATTCCTTATTATATAACTTATTATATCAAAATGCAACTCAAGCTTTAAAAATTCCCTGTAAAACTCTAAATTAACTTTCTTCAGTAAGATATATAAAGGTCAAGTATCGCGATGCTATACAACACATACAAATTTTAATGTAATAACACTAAATATGCCTCCGTAAAAGTTTATATCCAAATATAGGCAGTTATTACAGAAAACTTGACAAACTCGTATTACATATATGAGTGTTTGAAGGTAAATCCACCGACAGCAGTGAAGACAAGAACGAAAAAACATTCGCCAGGCTTAGATTATGAACACAGTAAATATAACTTTAAGAAACTTCAGTTTTTCATACAATGAAATGCGATGTCTAAATAAACAATTTAAACATGTTGACAATTGTACGTCAAACGTGGCAAATGAGGTACTTTCGTACTGTTATTATTTCAGTGAAATGAATTATATCGTCTGTTATGATATGATTAATTTCCGTAATAAAATAAATACATTTTAAGTTGGCAACATTTTATCTTTTGTTGACATTTGCTGAAAATTCCAATGGGAAACATAAACCTACCTTTGAAAATTTCAGAACTTGAAATACAAATTTAGACTCTTTTTTCCATTTAATACCTATTTCTCCGGAAACATCTATCCAAAAAAAAATTAGGTAGATTATACTATTGCTATAATTCAACAATTTTAGCATACAAATTTGGTTTTTAAATTCAGTGATATGGAAATAATATGACTCGATCTTAAATATGACGTAATCACCATGGCAACATAGAATCATTACCTATCATATCATTGAATTAATTACGTATGATAGGATTTTACAGAATAAAGAATGTGACTATAACTTGGTCAAAGAGGTTATAAAATGTCATATACGTCATATATGACTATAAATCATACATGTCAGATAACTTGGTGATACATCTCGGTCGCTTGATGATTAATCCTCGGAAGCTGCTATAACAAGGAAGTATCGATTTTGAAAAAAAATCAAATTACTTAATAAATATTTTTATTAATATATTTTTAAGTTTTGATTCGATTTTCATAAAATTTGAAATGACTGCAACGATTATATATGTTAAATTTCAAACCATTTGGTTTGGTAGTTTTTGTGCTGTTATATGCGGACAGACGGACCAGACGACGACTATAGGTGCTGCGTATGTATATAATGTAACGCACCTAAAACACATAACGCAATGAAAATCCAATTTCAACAACTACTGTCCATAACCGATAACGTATGCGAATTACTTTGTATAGCCCTGTATATGGTCTCCAGAATTTCATGTATATCTCATAATAAAACTAAAAATTAAACCTACTAGAAAAAGCATAAAGCAATTTTTCTGGGAATTATCATCCATACATGAAAATTTACCGATATCATTTTTTGCAGCCAATGTTATAATCCAAATTTATTTATAATATGCTACACTAATGTCTTATAATACAGTAAAATTTGGTTAAGCTGAAAAACGCGTAAAACTGTTGAAAGTGCGCTTTCATGAAATCTTGACCATTGATATTAATTATATTTAAGTGAGCATATATCTGTAGAAGTTATACATGCTTCAGGATGTACTAAAATGTTATTCAGCAGGGGAAGACGTAACACAATTAAAAAAGCACTTCCTGCCTTTACCGTGCATAGAAGATAATGTATTAGATTTATTTTGTGTACCCCTGGACTTTGTATTTTACATTTTATAGGATACTAAAATATAGTTCAGCTGAAAAATCCATAACACAGCTAAAAACACACTCTATATATTTAACGCCCATTGACGGTGAATATAATGATTATAAATTCTTCTGTGAAGCCCTGTAAATGACACATACAATTTATATACATCGCGTAATACACTAAAATTTAGTTCATCTGAAACACATCCGAAAACACACTTTCAAAAATTACCACTCCTACTCAGCCTTGTAAAAGTATTGTTTTGTGTGCTTCCGTAAATGAACAATAAATTCCATACACTCCACAATCTATTATTATTATTATTATTAAGCCGCAGACCAGGCCCCTACCTGTCGGGCATTATGCCCAGCTTAACGAGGTACACAATCTATAGAAAGCGTATTGAACAGCACCAAAGTCGTGCATATCCATTTCATTATATTTTAAGTATCGTAGCATCCTTAAAATGCACCGCAAATGATTTTCCCCTATTATAGAGCATAATGTAACCTAATTATTTTGTTATAACAGTTACATATTTCATCTTCAATAAAGAATATACTATTTTTTTATATAATTTACAATATATTATAATATAATATTAATATATAAAATAATATATTTTATATAATAAACATCAATATCGTGCATAAATATTGACGAAATGCTTTGCGTTCCATATTTCATACGAAGCATTTTTAGTTCACCTCATAAAAGCATATGAATTTCTTTATGCTTTAAACATTTATTAAAATACACGGGAAACGATTTTTCGCATAATCTGTAATATATCGAGATTCTTTTGAGTATCCCTCTACACGAACTATATAAATGCTACAAACTCCATATTCTTAAAAAAAAATAGTGCATCTTGTAAATGCATATAAATTTCATTATGCTTGAAATAGTATAACATCATTAAAATACGCCGAAAACGACCTATCCCACAATGGCTCGGGGTGACTTTGTCTCATAACTACAAAATCATTGAAGAAGTCTTATAAACCTTGTAGAACAATGCATTCCCTATTATTTGTAGAATGCTTATTGTTTTCAAAGAAAAAATGAGGATTATAATGTAATAACTCAAAACCTAACTTCGTTAAAATTTATAATCAAAATATTGGCGGTAACCGCAATAAAATCGTTTTAGGGATGTATTTGTTTTTGGAGCAAACTCTTCGAAATCTGATAAAGTAAGATGAAATATTTTTAATTGGATGACAGTGGAAATATTTTGAATTTCCAAAATACTAGTTATTATTAAAGTCTGTTGATGCAAATATATGTAATATTGCTTTAAAAAAAAATCAGTGTTACTTTAATTTGGACTTTAAAATGAGGCATCTGTAGAAAGCTTGAAACATCTATATATCTTATCTTTATTTTCATTAATTGTGGTTTTTCGTAACGTTGTGACGTGTAACACAATACATAAAGATCACTATTCACATATAGTACGCCGAAAATCTAGGATTCAATTTATTTCTTGCACGTCAAGAATTTAACATAACTCAAAAAGTTATGTCATAATTTCAAAGGTTAGCTTCAAATTAAACATAAATGTGAATACAAAGCTAAGCATTACAGAATAATATGAAATGGATGCATGATTATGTAAATATAGTCCTATAATTCAACTAATTTTAACATTAAAATTCATAAAGGTACAACTAAATGTAAATATATTGCTTGAAGGTGCGTAAAAACATACATAAAAACATTTAAATCACATTAAAATCATTTTAAAAAATCAAAACGTTTTCAACCGAACTTACTCGGTCATCATCAGTGAAAAACTAATATTTAAGTTGAGTTGTTGTCTCTTCGCGTTTTCTAGCTTGCCCGGAACAAATCATTTTACTTCAAGGGTGTGGAATATAAGGTGGGGTGTTTTTAAAAGGACTTTAATGTGCTTTTAAATGTTTTTATGTATGTTTTTACGCACCTTTTAGCAATATATTTACATTTAGTTGCATCTTTATGAGTTTTAATTATTAAACAAGGTGAATTTGCACGGAAATTTTAACTTTTTATTTAATTTTAACATTTTACTGGTTACATGCATTTAAATGCTAAATCTGTCTTTAAAAACAGTATAGCCTAATCGCTACTGATCGTCTTATGCATAATCTTTTATATATTTCTGCCATTAAAGTTCACTTAAAAAAAAAAAAAATGTATTGTAAAAATTCTAAATACACTCTGTCGATGATACCTCTAATTACTAAGGTCATGTATCTTATTACAATAGCTTTAAAAATTTACTATTTGTAGCATGCTTATTGCTTTCAATAAAAAAAAAAAACATAACAATTATAATGTAATAACTCAAAACATACCTTCGTTAAAGTTTATAACCAAAATATTGGCGGTCATTACGAAAAAAAACCCAATAAAATCGTATTAGAGATGTACGTGTTTTGGAGGCAAAGTCATCGAAAGCAGAGAAAGTAAAATGAAATGTTCTTAATTGGATGTCAGCGGAAACTTTCCGATTTCCACTCCACTCGACCTCGTAATTAAACGATAAGTGTGTGGTTCTTGTACGAGGTAAAATTTTTATCTCTATAATTGAGTTACCTTAATGATATCTTCCGTGCATCTCTTTATACATAAACTTGGAATATGATACAAGAGTTAAAATGAAATCGAATTACTTGTTAAAAAGTAAAAGTTGGGGAACGGAAAAGGACGTTATTGATTTCATTTTTTAATAATCCTCGTGAAATATAATCAGTATAACTTGTAGTGGGATGCAATAAAAAAAAAAAAGAAAAAAAATGTTTATTAGAGGATTAAATGAATTATCTATTAAAAAATAGATTTTAGATACTTCGAAAACTATGTTCGATACTTTTAGAGAATTTATGCAAGTGGATGTTAGAAATCTAGAAAAATGATTTTTTTCCCTCTTATAAACAGGTTTTGCGAGAAAAAATATTTTCCAATAAGTTCGCAAAAATAACTGATTAATATTATTTTATGGTTGATTTATGCACTAATATAAAAAAAAATGTAACAACTCGATGCATTTGAGATAATTAGGGAAGAGTGAAAAAGGAGAATCAACAATTTATAAATAATTATTGTTATGCCATACCTAATTAATGATAGGAATGCAATAGATTTTAAGTAGTTCGAAAACTACATTCAGTGCTTTTAGTTGAATCTTTTAGTTGAATTGTGGAAGTGAAGTGAGTGATGTACTGATCTAGAAAAATCATCTAATTGTTTTTCGTCTGATAACAATTTCGTGAGAAAAAATTCTCACAGTCTGTAAAAATGACTGATTAATATTATTTTACGGTTGATTTATAAACTAATATTTACAACAATGTACTATTTTCTTTCATACTAGATAACTAGTGAGAGTAAAAAAAAATAGTGGAGAATTTTTTTAGCAAAATATTGTTATGTCACTGCAACTTGTATAAGTAGTTACATTAATCAGTACAACTCGTAGTTGGAGAGAAAAAGTTATAATGGGATTAAATGAATTTTGTATTTAAATAATACTTTAAGAACTATGATCAATATTTTTGTACTTGTGGAGGATTTATGCATGTTGAATGAGTGATACCGAAATATTTAAAATATCGAGGGATTTTTTTCGTGCAAGAGGTACTTTCTGACGATCTGTAAAAGTAACTAATGAATAATAGTTTACGATTGATTTGCTAACTAATATTTACGTCAATATAACAAATCTTTGTTTACAAGTTAATTAGTCAATATGGAAAAACAAGTTAATACTATCTTAACGAATTATTTTTATGTCAGTACAAATCTTAGTGATATTTATACTAATTAGTACAACTTTTAGAAAAATGAAAAACATGTTTCTATGGTATTAAATGAAAATGAACTAAGCAATTAGAAAATAAATTTTAGATACTTCAAAAATTAGTTAAAAATTTAAGCATTTATGAATGTCGATTCAGCGACGTAAAAATCTAGATCATTTGTGAAATCAGAAAATGATTATTTATTATTTTATATTTTCAGCTCATAACAATTTCATAGTATAAGAATCAATCTTAAAATACCTAAAATGACTGATCAACTATGGTTTATTTTACGGTTTATTTATAAGGAAATATTTACAACAAAAATGTCAAAAGTTTTTGTATACCTGATAACTAAGGAAAAGTGACGATTATGTATTACGTCAATACAAGCTGTAGTGGTTGCGTTCATACGTACAACTTTTAATGGGATGAAAAAAAATGTATCGTGTATTCCGGGGTATAAAAAGCACTTTTGGCATAAGAAAATTCATCCAAATTTACGTCGGTTATAAAATTCATAAGTTAAAAAATAAGAAAAACAGGTGATCATAAGAATAAACATTTCTACATTTAAAAACATGCTAATAATTAAAAAAAAAAAAAAAAATACGTTATAATTCTGGCTATCGGATTACATTAAAAATAATAACTATAATTATTTTTAATTTTCTATATTATTATTATTTCCGTTTGTTTTGTTAAAAATCTCGCAAACATTTCTTTCCAAACTTGGATGCGCATTATACGGCGAAAACACCCAAAAATTGGAAAAAGTACGCAGAAAACTTAGGTGCACGTTATACAACGAAATAAAATTTATTAAACTTAATTATCTATTTAAAAAAAGATTTTAATATTTCGGAAAATACATTCAATACTTTTAGATTGTTTGTACAAGTCGAGTGAATAATGTAGAAATCTAGAAAAATAGTCGAGGTTTTTTTCTTACAGTCCGTAAAAATAACTGATTAATATAATTATATACTTCATTTATAAGCTAGATTTAGAACAATGTAGCAAATTCCTGCATACCTGATAAGTAGTGAAGTGTGAAAAAGAATTTGTTTAACGTATTATTGTTATGTTATTTCAAGTTTTAATGATAAATTGATTAATCTGCTAAAGAAATTGATACTATGAAAACTATTTTCAATATTTTTAAAGGTGTTTTTATTTATCCAATTCGAGTGAATGATGTCGAGATCTGGAAAAATGATCGAGCATTTTTATCTTGTCATAGCTATTTCTCGCGAAAAAAAATGCTTTTTTTTTATCCGTTATGTTGCCCTTGATTTATTGTTTGAATTTGAGAAATCCAATAATTCTTCTCATAGCCGATAATGAGTAAAGAAAATTTAGACATTTTAGAACGATTTATTGTTATGTCATTTTGAATTAAATATAGTACATGTAAAATGTTTATATTTAGTTCTGAAAAGAATGGCAATATCATAAAAGTCAGGTTCATTGACACTTAAAAGTTACATTTCTAAGTAAAACTGTGTTTTAATTTTTTATATGTTCTTTATCACTGATTAAATAAAAATGTCATTTTAACGTACTCGAGCTCGGTGATCAATTTTCTCTATTTATGGAATTTGATGTACGAAAAGTTTACGTATAGTTAGTTCTTAATAGTTAGCAGAATTATGAAGAAAAATGTCGTCCTTCCTTTTGAACAGGTAAAATAAACAATAAATTCTACTAGGATCCTTATCATTAAAAAAAAAAATCATTGCATAATATAATTTCAGTTGCGCACATTGTTCCTGAAATACATTTATAATCTATAATAAATTGTTCACGAACTCAATACATTTATTTCATGAAATGCATTTATATTATACCATTTAATTGTCTTTAAAAGTATTGAGAAAGCCTTCATATGATTCTTTTAAATATTATTCATCGTGTGCCCTCAGTGTTATATTTTTATGTGTATCTTCCTCAGCTTGAAGAGTTTAAATGATGATTTTCCTATTTGTTAAAGACATTGTCGTTATAGTCATCTTGCATGAAATAAAATTGCAGTTATTTGGTACAAATAATTTAAAGTTCGTTTTGGTATATCTTTGTCATTACAGCCTCATGAATGCATCCTGTTTCCGACAGCATGAGGTTTTGTGATAGTATTCCATTTAAAAAAGAAATTGTCGAAATTCTATTCACTCCTGTGATATAGAGGAACACATTCTGATTTCAATCAACCGATTCTTATGGTATTTACTCTGGAAAAGGATATATCCGATCAACTGATTTTTTCACCTTTAAGTTGAATAAAAATATGTGATAATGAGTGACTTTTAAAAATGTTTCAATGCTTTCGCAGAAAACATAAAACATGTCTATTTGCAAAAAAATATTTCATTTGTAGTTTTTATTATTGGAAAGCCTATACTTAGTTTTTAATGCTTTAAAATTTGTAAATAATCCCATGTATTTAAACGATATTTTTGAAGAATAATGTTTGCAGTTTTAATATCTAAAATTTGGGGATTTTGTTATAAGTGGTGTTTAATATATCTCATATGTTGTTTTTGATATATATATATATATATATGTGTGTGTGTGTGTGTGTGTGTGTGTGTGTAGTTAATTATCCGAAGTTTAAAAAAAATAATGTAATTTTATTACCAAAAATTGATAAATAAAAGGGAAAAAATTAGTTGATCACCAATATTTTTTTCTAGACCCCCTATGCAAAATATTGGAATGAATTGTTAATAATTTGTTACATAAAGTCATTTTCTTTGCAAAACCTACATTATTTTTCATTCCAAACCATTCGATCGTTGTTTTATTTTATTTTGAAATGCGTTTTTTTAAATACACTTCTTTATTTTAAATTCTTTCTAATGCATTTCATTTTATTTAAATAAATAAAATTCCCGCATAAAGTTCTTTTAAAAGCGCGCTTTCGTATTAATTATAATAAAACATTCTTCATACGTATAAGTACAACTAACAAACAAAAAAAAAATCAAATCAAATGAAGGAATATGGAAATCCTAAGTGAACTTCTAAAACCTTTACGCTTCGACACCAGTTTGCTTCAGATATCAAATTAAAGCTCTCTTTGCTATCTCGTCGTCATTAATGCCTCGTGAATGCATCCTGTTTTCGGCAGCATAGGGTTTTGTGATATTCCATTTAAAAGAGGGATTGTGGAAATGCTTTTCACTCTAATGCGAGATAGAGAGACGCATTCTGATTTCAATCAACCGATTCGTGTGGAATTTATTCCGCCCGTAAAGGATAATGGTGAACAACAGAAATTTCCCACTTTGAAGTTGAATAAAATTTTGCGAAATTAAGTGATTTCGAAACAAGTTTCAACGCTTCCGAAAAAAAAAAAATAATAAAATTAAATCGCGCATTTTCAAAAACAATTTTTATTTCATAGCCTTTATTATTGGAAAGTCTCGATTTATTATTTTTTTTTAAATTGATGCGTGTATCTGAACAATGTTTATTTATTTATTTATTAACGATAATGTTTGCCAATGTGTCAATGCCTAAAACTTTGGTATTTGGTTATTCCTTATTTCTATAACATGGAATAACGAATCATCTGTAATTTTTGATTATCTAAAGTGTTTGAGAAATTTCAATTAAAAACTACGCAAGGAAGCTTTGAATGCTTTGCTAATAATTGCTTATACAAAAAAAAAACTTTTTTACAAAAACTACCTTTTTTTATATCCAAAACCATTCGATCGTAATTTTATTTTATTTTAAAATGTGTGTTTTTTTTTTAAATATTATTCTTTATTTCATTTTTTCTAAAGCATTTCATTTTATTTAATGAAATAAAAAAAATTTAAAGCGTGTTCGTAATATTTAAAATAAAACATTCTTTATAAGGTAAAGCCAGGAGAGATGACGCAGTCGGAGAGATTGCGCACATAGAGGTTCGGGGGGTAGGAGTAGAGTGAGCGCGCAGCGACTGCACGTTGTTGTACAACAGCAGTAGTGGAGTGTCTACTTGAAAGTGCACGTTGATTGTTTTGAGCGTCTAAGGTAAAGCATTGCTTTTTTGTTTTGTTTTCCCAAAGTAAGTGCTTGAATTTTCATAGCTATTCGTCAGAATTTCTATACAATGTCAGTAGTGCAAAATATTTTAAACTTAAACGATTTCTCATAATCTAGACTAACAGTGTGAACACCAACGGTTCATTTCAGTAACGGCCATGTTTAAACAAAAGGCCGCGCAATCTCTCCTACCTAATTGGAGAGTTTGCGTATCTGCTACTTAGGAGAGATGGCGCATCGTCCCCATTAGTTTATACGCTAGGAGAGATTGCGCAGCTTATTGGTAAATCTGCATTAAAAAAATAAAAAATGAAAATGGACTAATTTTAAGTTAAATGTGCTATCAAGTAACTTAATGCCATTTTGTAATCTTATCTGGACTTGCTTTTTCTAATTCTTTAATTTTTTTTCTCTTTAATTAAAATTTTGTAATCATTTTTAAAATTATTTCCTTTTTCTGATTCTTTAATCATTAGGTTGAAATATTCACTCCTAATACAATAATATTTGTTCATATAAACCATACAACAATGTCATTTAAGTGTAATTATTATTGTTAACAATTTAATTGTAGTTATTATTAGTAACAATCTCTCCTACCCATGTGCGCAATCACACCAACCCTGTAAGGACAGATTGCGCAAAATAACTTTCTTGGTTTTATTACAACTGTTCTATTAAATTACAACATAACAGCAAAATAGCATTGGAAATGCATAAAAAACAAATGAAGTAAAAATTATTCATGAATAGTTTTGCAAAAATTTAATATTTAGATTTTTTATTGTTATTCTTTTGAATTGTGCGCAGACTATCCTAGCTTTACCTTATATAAGCACAACTAATAATTTTTAAAAATCCTGTACTAGAATATCAAACACATAAGTATAGTTCTAAAACATTTCCATTTCAACACCTGTTTGCTTTCTATATCTAATTAAAGGTCTCCTTGCTATCAAGAAATAGACGTTGTCATTAAAGTCTCGTGGATGCAGGCTGTTTCTGGCAGTATATAAGGTTCTGTGTTTTCCATTTAAATAGGGGATAATGGAAATGTTTTTTTTTTCCTTCTTATATGCGATTGATTGACGCATTCTGATTTCAATCAACTCAGTTTTGTGGAAGTTATTCCGGTAGAGGATAATGATGGATAACAGAAATTTCCAACTTTAATGTTGATTACAATTTTGCGAACTTAAGTGATTTCAAAAAATTTTTAAATTATGCAACTCATATGTTGTTTTTATAGCTTCTTTTATTTTAACTATCCAAAGAATTTATACTTCTTATTCTGTCTTTATCATCTAAAATTCACAAATAAAAATTACCGAGGAAACACTGTAATTATGTTTTTAGTAATTAGCTATAAAAACGTTTTATTTACAATCTACTTTATTCGTAAATGCCAATTATTCGAATATATATTTTTTTTTAATGCAAGTTTAAAAAAAAAAGTTTTATTTAATATTTATCTAATCATTTCATTTTATTTAACGTACTAAAATTCATAAAATAAAATTTTGAAGCACTTTCATATTTATTAAAATAAATTACCTTTTAAATACAAAAATATCTAATAAACGACAAGTACCAAACAAATAAAAATAAAATAAAATCGTACTGGAATACCGAAATTCCAAGTGTATTTCTATAACCTTTACACCTCGACACCAGTTTGTTTCAGATATCAAATGAATGCTCTCTTTTCTATCCTCTTTGTCATTAAAGTCTCATGAAAGCATCCTGTTTTTGGCAGTATGGGGTTCTGTAATATTACATTTAAATGGGGATTGTGTAAATGCTTTTCACTCTAATACAAGACAGAGCGACGCATTCTGATTTCAATCAACCGATTCTTGTGGAATTTATTCTGGTAAAAGATAATGGTGAATAACTGAATAACAGAATTTTTCCACTTTAAAGTTGAATATATTTTTTTTAAATTATGTGATTTTAAAACGATATTCAATGCTTCCGAAAAAAAAAAAGAAATATATGTATATAATATATATATTCGTAGCCTTTTTTGTTGTTGTTGTTGAAAAATCTATATTTAGTTGTTTTTTTTTTTTTTTTTTTTTTTTCTAAACCTAATTTTTTTTTCTCTTTTTTTATTAACAACAATTTTAGTCAGTTTTATATTACTTATTATTTTTCCATTTTGTTTTTACTTGTTTCTATAATATAACCTATATACTGTCTTTGATAGATTCTTTTTTTTTTCCTTTCTAAAGTTTTTGTAAGTCTATAATAAATTTTTATCAACATAAATTGAGAAAAAAAAATTACGCAAAAGGGAATTAAATGATTTTTTTTAATAAGTGATCATAAAAAGCATTTTCTCAATATCTTTTCTTTCGATTAAACCTTTAAGTCCTTATTTTGTTTTAATGGGTGTTTTCAAAAATATTCTTATTTAACACTTATCTAAAACATTTTATTTTATTTAAACAAGCATAATTCGTGTATAAAATTCTTTAAATTGTTCTTGTATTATTTAAAATAAAGCAGCCTTTATATGTAAACTCAAATAATAAACAACAAAAAAAATAAAGCAAAATAAAATAAAATATAATTCTCTATTAGAATATCGAAATCCTAAGTGTACTTCTAAAACCTTTGCGCTTCGACACCACTTTGCTTCAGATATTAAATTAAAGCTCTCTTTGCAATCTCGTCTCGTCATTATATCCATGAATGTATGCTGTTTTCGGCAGCATGGGATTCTGGAATATTCCATTTAAATGGGGGGTTGTGGAAATACTTTTCGCTTTTATGTGACATAGAGAGACGCATTCTGATATCAATCAACAAAATCTTGTAAAATGTACGTTCGTAATAATGAATAACGAAATTTTTCTACTTTAATGTTGAATAACATTTTGCTAAATTAAGAGATTTAAAAAAAAAAATTAAGGACTTCAGATAAAAAATGAAACATGCGTATTTCCAAAAGCACCTTTTCATTTGTAGTCTTTATTATAAAAGATAAATGGTGAGTTTCTGAGTAAAAAGTAGTTTGAGTAAAAGTTTGATAACTAACAACTGTAAATTAGCAATATGTGTACATTTCCAAAATAGTTTTTTTGTATTTTTAAACACTGCAGACAACCATTCAACTTTCAAACTTCGAACTTTCAACCTGTGTGTATATATATATATATATATATATATATATATATATATATAACCATTAAATGAATGTTAAAACCACCAACAAAAACTGTGAAATTATGAATACACGACGACGAACGAACGAATTGACAACAAAACAGATCCCATATATATATATATATATATATATATATATATATATATATACATATATACAAATGTAACATATGTATAATATATATACATATATGATATATGTATAATATATATATATATATAAATATATTATATTATATATATATATATATATACATACGAGGAACGTTCCGAAAGTAAATTTTATCTTTTTTTTCACACGGAAAGTTTATTGGCAAAAAAAAATACACCATGGCATCATAAACTGTACACCTTGCACTATTTTTGCGATATAGTCGCCACTGACATTAAGGCATTTGTCGTAGCGTACAATCGGTTTGAGGAAACCACTATGGTGAACTCGGTGCCTTGCGATGCAAAGATTTGTCGCACAGCCTGTTCCACCTCTGTATTGTTTTGGTAGTGATGCTCAAGAGCGCGTCTTTCACTGCAGATAACAGGTGAAAATCCGATTGTGCAAGATCGGGGCTGTAGGCCGGGTGATCCAATCTCTCCAGTCCGAAGAGACGAATCTGATCTTGTGTAAGGCTTGCTGTGTGTGGTTTGGCGTTCTCGTCCAAGAGCACAACACCTTCACTCAAGAGCCCTTGTCCCTTTAATCGAATGACGGACCTGAGTTTGGTGAAATTTGTATTCGAATAATCTCTGGCCTCACCGGTCTGTTGCTACTTACTCTCTCTTCTTCGACGTTCTGTAAATGCGCCATTCCTCCTCAGCTGACGCTCCTTCCGTCGTTGAACCAGCAATGGATGTGGATTCTTATGGTGATTGTTTGTTTCACCTGGTGTACCACCTTCTCTTTAAAAAAATGACGAAACTTACTTTCGGAACATCCCTCGTATATATATATATATTCCATGTTAAGTAAACGTTTTGTTATTTGTGTTGTTGTAAGCCAACGTGTATTAACATGCTGACTGAAAGGGGAACCATATCTACTAAAATGTTCTAACTGCCAGCCGTTTCATTTTAAGTTGTTTTATTTAATCACGAGGTTCTTTATTTATATAACTATAGAAAACAACCCGTTTCATTCTGAAATGCGTTTTTTAATGCTGTTTATTACTGTTGTTTGAGTAGATTACAGTTAATTAATAAAGCATTGTATGTATGTATTTATTTATTTACTTACTTATTTATTCTATGACTAGCACGCTACGCTGGTCAATTTCTTATAACGAACTTTTAATCCAACAAAATATTGACATTTCATAATTCACTTTTATATTTTAACAGAATAATAAGGCTACTATAATTTGTGACTCGTGCTATAGTCAATATACACGCCAGGACACGTTGCCCTTATCATTATCTTTTTACGCATGAAGGTTTTGCTATTGTACTCCATTGTGAAATTTAGTAATTTTTCAAATTCAATATTTGAAAAACGGCATAATCATTAGATTTGAAATTTATATCAAGAAAAATACAATTTTTTACCTTTCAAACGCAGTTTGCCTAATAATTTTCTGACAAATACTTTTCGGGCTACTATTTTTTTTTTCAGTAACTTCAAATGTTTCATTTTCCAAGATTAATCTGGGGCAACAATTAGCGAAAAACCCAGTCGTCAGAAACGCATAGTTTTTTTATTAAAGAGGCTGTTGGAGCAGGGATTGTCACCACCAATTTGCCACCATCACTTTTGAAATCGGTTCGGTAGTTCTAGAGAGTCCATAGAAATTGTAATTTAGAATGTTTTTAGAACGCTTTTCGCTCATTTCACCCTTTTAAATTTCGATTTTTTTTATTTTGTTCTTAGAGAGCATTTACATCTTATAAGTAACTACAACGCCAAATTTCAAATCGGTTCGGTAGTTCTAGAGATTTTATAGAAATTGTAATTTAGAATGTTTTTAGAACGCTTTTCGCTCATTTCACCCTTTTAAATTTCGAATTTTTTTTTATTTTGTTCTTAGAGAGCATTTACATCTTATAAGTAACTACAACGCCAAATTTCAAATTTCTAGCTGCTTCAGTATAGAAAAGATCGCAGTTTTAGAACGTTTTTCGCTCCTGCACCCCCCTGGGGTAGTGGCACCGACATA
Organism: Maratus michaelseni; assembly: GCA_963931845.1. Classification (NCBI taxonomy): domain Eukaryota; kingdom Metazoa; phylum Arthropoda; class Arachnida; order Araneae; family Salticidae; genus Maratus; species Maratus michaelseni. The sequence goes on along the minus strand of OZ007594.1, from coordinate 280,562,921 downwards.
AAATATAGCCTATGTTGGAGCAGGGGTTGTCACCATCAATTTGCCACCATCACTTTTGAAATAGGTTCGGTAGTTCCAGAGATTACCCCCTACAAACAAACAAACAATCTTTACTCCTTTATAATATTAGTATAGATAACCAGCGGAACAAGTGAGAAATAAATATAATAAAACAAATACAAGTTCCACAATAGGAAACTTTTCTGGAGACATAAGAATAGACACCACAGTTATATAAAGATATGTTTTGGACATTGACTGATTTCTACAGCGGCTATAGGAAATAAAACTGCCGAGAATATTTCCTGTTGCGAAGAAGGTGGTTCTCAAATGACGTACTTAACAACACGAAACTTTCTGACACATTTACTGACTCATTTTTAAACGCAAAGCATAAAATTGTCAGACCTGACAATTGAAGCGATTTGGAATGGAAATGAGTTTTCCATTATTTTAATAAATAAATTATCGAGTTATAAGCGATTAGTGTCACGTGATGAAACGTTTATCGTCTGTCTCGTTCTGCTGCGTCAGAAATTTGGTTCAAAACCCCGACTTCGGAAGTATTTTCTGAAAGATCATCTGCCTTAACCAGAAAGTGGAAAACGTCTTTGGATTACAAAATTTCTGACTAAGAACACCGGCTAATTTCATGCGTTTTACAGAACAAAAATGAATTTAAAAATATGTCATAAAGTAGTCAGTTTTTTAAATTTGTAAATAGCCTTAAAACGTTTCTCCGGTTAATGAGGACAATTTTGTTTTCATTTTCATTTTCTTGCAATTAATGTTAAAGATACCACTTAATGCGTATAATTTTCTCACTACGTCGGATAATGCGGACAATCTTTTCACAAATTGACCTAGCAGAAATCGAAACTTGTTTTGTGAATTATTTCTTCAGAAAGCAACTTTGGTGTAAATTTTTTATTGGGGATCAAGAAATTGCCAGTGGCAGTAATGAAGAAAATAAAGTATTTTACCACTAAAAATATGAGAGGTTCAAAAACTGCCAACGACTGTTTGCCAATATTACGAATCAGAATAATTTGACATAACAGAACAAATTTTCAAGGGTTTCGTCAAATTGTAGAATTATGTGGTTTTAAAAGAAAAATTTACTACCGCAAAGGATAGTAAAATATTACGAGATTACTCGAATTAAAGTTTTAAAATGAAAATATAAAAATTTCGACATATTTTGTTTATCCTGAGTAATTTATTCATTTGCATGAACAAACTGTCATTAACTTATTTTATACTAAAATTAAAAAATAAAAATATATATATATAATAAAACAAAGAAAAAGTTATTTCTTTTAGAATAAAGTTGATAAGCTATTTAATTTCTGTTAAAATCTAATTTCAATTTATTCAGTGAAAGGTATTATTTTACATCATTCAAACATTTATATCGTTTAATGCGGATTTCGGTTAGTGCGGATGAAAAATGACTTCCCTTGGGGGGGGGGTGTTGTACACTAATTGGAGTTCATTGTAAAAACAGCAACGAACTGGAGAAAACCCTCAATTTTAAATAATATTACTAGATTGAAGATGCAAGCGTACTTAAACGAAAACGTTATAAGTGTATACAGTGTATTCATTTGCATAAACAAACTGCCATTAACTTCTTTTATACTAAAATTTAAAAAATAAACAGAAAGTTTTCCTTTTAGCATAAAGTTAGTAACCTACTTAATTTCTGTTAAAATGTAAATTAAATTTATTCAATGCAAGGCATTATTTTACATCATTCAAACATTTAGATCGTTTAGTGCGGACAAAAATTGACTTTCCTTGGGGTAGTCCACACTAATTGAGTTCATTGTAAAAACAGCAACGAACTGGGGAAAACCTTCAATTTTAAATAATTTTACTAGATTGAAGATGCAAGCGTACGTGAACGAAAACGTTATAAGTGTATACAGTGTATTCATTTGCATAAGCAAACTGTCATTAACTTCTTTTATACTAAAATTTAAAAAAATAAACAGAAAGTTTTCCTTTTAGCCTAAAGTTAGTAACCTATTTAATTTCTGTTAAAATGTAAATTAAATTTATTCAATGCAAGGCATTATTTTACATCATTCAAACATTTAGATCGTTTAGTGCGGACAAAAATTGACTTTCCTTGGGGTAGTCCACACTAATTGAGTTCATTGTAAAAACAGCAACGAACTGGGGAAAACCTTCAATTTTAAATAATTTTACTAGATTGAAGATGCAAGCGTACGTGAACGAAAACGTTATAAGTGTATACAGTGTATTCATTTGCATAAGCAAACTGTCATTAACTTCTTTTATACTAAAATTTAAAAAAATAAACAGAAAGTTTTCCTTTTAGCCTAAAGTTAGTAACCTATTTAATTTCTGTTAAAATGTAAATTAAATTTATTCAATGCAAGGCATTATTTTACATCATTCAAACATTTAGATCGTTTAGTGCGGACAAAAATTGACTTTCCTTGGGGTAGTCCACACTAATTGAGTTCATTGTAAAAACAGCAACGAACTGGGGAAAACCTTCAATTTTAAATAATTTTACTAGATTGAAGATTCAAGCGTACGTGAACGAAAACGTTATAAGTGTATACAGTGTATTCATTTGCATAAGCAAACTGCCATTAACTTCTTTTATACTAAAATTTAAAAAAATAAACAGAAAGTTTTCCTTTTAGCCTAAAGTTAGTAACCTATTTAATTTCTGTTAAAATCTAAATTGGATTTATTCAATGCAAGGTATTATTTTACACCAGTCCAAACATTTCGATCGTTTAGTGCGGACAAAAATTGACTTTCCTTGGGAGTCCGCACCAACTGGAGCTCTTTTTACAAAAAGCAATAAACTGGCCAAAAACTTCAATTTTAAATAACTTGACTAGATTGAAAAGGCAAGCGTACGTTAGCGAAAACGGTATAAGTGTACGGTGCGTTAATGTTTTGTTAATAATCAGCATTGTAAATAAGTAACACGATTTGCTAACACTACTTTAACTATTTAATTTTAATATTTTTAATTTCTACAACTATGTAGGTTTTAAGTAAATATTAATATTGAAAACCGAGAATGGAGAATACAAATCTTCGGGTCAGAATTACTTGGGAAAATACGCAGGCTCATGTTATCGTTTTCAAGCACATTTGTTTATAACTGAGTACATACTTTATTTATAAATGAGTGTAAAGGAATCTTTTTCTTTGTACAAATCATTACGGTGGATAAAAAATATTTTATAAAACGCATTAGCGAAATCAAATTTTATTTACAACAATAATAAATTCCAACAACAATATTTTTATTTTTTGTCGAGCATAATTAAATAATCGGAACAAATGTTTAATACTTGGAAATGTTTCATATTTGAGAAAACATTAGCCTGATTTATTGCCATATACATAAAATACAATCAAATGAATATCCAACTTATTGCTCTCGCATAAAACTGCCCTTATTGATGCGAATCTTAATTCGTTAAAACATTTTTCCGCTAGGGAAAAAATGAAACAATTCCGTTTAGGAATTTCGCAGACATGCAAAAAACGATCCGCTCTGATATTACGATATCATCGCTACACACTTTCGTTTAGCATATCTGATAAAGGAAAAGTTTTCTAAAATGTAGCCAGCTGGCAAAATATCTGTGTCGGAACAAAATAATAGTTTCGAACAAATGAACTGAGTAATATAGCATTGTTGCAAATGCAATCTTTGGTCTTATGCCAAACCAAATACTTTACGAATTCAACAGACCATTTTTATTGATTCAAGACCTTCCGTTACGTCTTTTTTAATGCATTGTATTTGTAAGCCAGAAACAACAAATTGAATTATATCTCTATTGATCTTATAGTCGAGATATTTTGTAATTGTGCTTTGGCCTTATGGAGTATAAGATTTATTTCTTGCATGAAACTTTTGTTGAGGATGTAATTGTTAGTTTATTAATGCATACAAATGATTCTAAGCTTTTATTTGTATTTTAGTGGCTTTTCGTAATATATTTCTCGACTGCATGCATGTAGGTTTTTGTCATAAAATAATGGGATCTTTTGATGTAACACATGGCTCTATTTTTTTCTCTTTATAAATTTATTTTCTTTATAATCAATTTGATGAAAAATTCGTAAGTATTGTTTTTGATTCTACTCTCTCATAGATTTTTAAAATATCATTATGGCGTGCTTTTTTTCATATCTGATAGAAGGAACCTTTCTAAAGTAAAGATAATTTGTGAAATGTATTTGTCTCAAGAAAATTTTTGTTATTAATAATTGAATAATATAATGTATCATTTTATGGAAAAAAAAACTTTTAACATTTGAGTACTTTCTTGTATAGAAGTTAGTTCTGCGATTACCAGGTGTAGGTCTATGAATACATATGCAATTTCCTTAAACAAATTTGGAAAACTTTAATATATTACCTATACATAATTTAAAATGTTTATATATTATTGATATTTTTCATTCGTAAGCGTTTCAATAAAAAATTCTTATACGTTTTCGTAGTTAATACTCTCGTTCACTTGCCTTTTCCAGTAGAATTAAGATTAGATTAGATTGTAAATTTAGAAAAAAATAGATAAAGAAAAGTTTCCTAAAATTAAACCTATTGGCAAAGTATGTGCATAAAGATTTATATTTCTGGCATGACATTTTGATATGGTTATAATCGTTTGCTCATAAATGCATATAAACATTTTTTCAGCGGATTGTTGATTTAAATTTCATAAAGTGAAATCAGATGGTAAAATGTCTGCGCGGAAGTAAATAGAAGTTTGCTACAAACGATATATGTAGTAAAGCACAGTTATAAAAGTAAACTTTGATCTTATGCTTAAATAAACAAATTACGACGACAACAAATTATTTTTATTTAGTGAAACCTTTCTGTTATGACTTTTTACCCTCGTGTTGCCCTATGGGGCGCATTCGATCCTAACCCTACCTAAGACATGGCAACTTTTAAATTATCAGGAATTACCTTTTGTCCCGTCATGCATTTTCTTCTACTATCACCTTAATATAAACTTTATAAATCTATATTAGTTTTTCTATGGTACAGCTTTTAAAGGATTTAGAAGAGGGTGTTTTAAAACTATATACTACGAATGACATATTACGTTGAGTAAAAAGTTTTCCGCAAGGGGTGATACCTTTGCACAAACAGCTGTCATTTGTGCGGTTGTTAGCTTTTCAGCTAACCAATTTCTGAATTCGAAAGCAGAGCACAGGAACTACATAACTGTGTAATTTGTTTGTTAAACATTTATTATCTTGTGCTTCAAAAAAGTGTTTAAAATGGAGCTATAACGTCAGCAGATCAAAACGATTATTTACTACCAGTTCCGTAATAAACACAGTGCGACTGAATGCCATAGAAAGATGTGTGAAAGTTTAGGAATCAATACTGTTTCTTATGATACAGTCAAAGTTTGGTTTCAGAAGTTTAAAGCTGGAAATTTCGACAGTGAACATGGACCATGTTCCGGCCGCTCTATTGAAGTTGATTGTGAGCAGTTGAAGCAAATCACTGATCAAGACAGAAATGTTTCAACACGAACTATTGCGTTAGAGCTTAACGTTTGCTCAAAAACAATAGTTAACGCTCTAAAATGCATAAACCTAACATTTAAGTTCAACCGCTGGGTGCCTCACGAATTGACCGCTGAAGACAAGCGCGGGAGAAAAAACTTTTGTTTGGCTCTGCTCAGAGATGAAAGGAAAGAGAAAATTCTGGACAGAATTGTGACCTGTGATGAAAAATGGGTGTACTACAACAATACAAGCAATAAAGGAGAGTGGCCGCACCTGGGGACTCAGCTGGCTTGGTTGCAAGACGTGCCTTATCTAACAAGAAGGTGCTCCTCTACATCTGGTGGGATTGTCAGGGAATTCTTTACAAAGAGTACCTGAAAAGAGGACAGACTATCAAAGGGCGATATACAGCATTATGCTAATCAAAGTTCGCGATGCCATTCGCGAAAAATGAAGAAACGAGTTCAGAAGGAAGGTGGTTCTTTTTCATCAAGATAACGCCCGGCCACACGTCAGTACGATGACCATCTGGACGTTCTACAAGCTGGAGTGGGATTTGATACAACATCCACCATACAGCCCCGACATGGACCCTTCAGATTTCTATCTCTTTTCACATCTGTAGCTGCATCTTGATGGCACAATCTTCCATTCAAATGAGGATGTCATAAATGAGGTCGATCGCTTTCTGGACTCACGCACGCCACAATTTTTCGCAGAAGGGATTGAAAAGTTGCCAAAACGTTGGCAAACGATTGTAGATTTAAACAGAGATTACTATTCTCATTAGCTTTGAGGATTTCGTATGTATTTATCATTTGACAATAAAAAAAAATTTGGCGGAAAACTTTTTACTCAACCTGATAAAAGAATTCATTTTAGTTAAAAAATTGCCATGTCTTAAATATGGCTATGATACCACACGAGATTTAAATGCACTGCATTCGCAAGCTACCAGAAATGGCAAGTGCAATTATATCTCCATTGATGATGTATTTGTGAGATATTGAAAATATCGTGTTGGCGTCATGTAAAAAAGATTAATTTCTTTCACGGAACTTCTGTTAAAGGTTGTTCAGAAATCATGTGTTAGTTCAGAAATCAAGGTAATTATTTGTTATTTTATTCTCTACATTAGTGATACTCAACTATGGATCTTTTAATCCGTTATAAATCTTTTTTTCTACAAAATAATGGTATCGTTTGATATTAAACTTACCTCAGTTTTTTTTCTTTTATAAATAGTAGCATAATGGTGTCTACATGCATATTCTCACATGCAATTCTCACATGCATATTCATGTTTAAAATCTACAATGAAATTAATTTGAAAGTTTAAATCAATATTGAAATATTTGAGTTATTTTCATGTAATATGTTAATTTATAAGAGAGAGTAGAGATGAATGAGACATTTTTTTTGTTTTTATTCTCTTTCTTGAAGCATATTATGTCTAGAAATACAAACTTAAGCTATTATGATACCATATTCATCTACTAAAACATCAAATGAAATGACATTTTTCCAACAAATTTCTAAACTTTTCAATAGGCCCCATCCACTCCCGGTCTGGAATCGGATGGCACGAATAATAATTTACTATAAACAACTTCGGTTTAGCTTATGTATTCATATACATGAGCTACACGTCAAGATTACACGTCAAGATTAAACACTTTATTATCAATTGGCAAATATGTCTGAATAGTATAGTCTGGCGCTGTTGACTGCAACAGCGCCATCTGCGCACGCACTGCAACAGCACCATCTGCTTGATCGCGGTCGACCTCTACCCAATGGTGTATCGGTGTCTTTCACGTTCGCGTTCACCTGCTGTGTCGTCTTTCGCCTATTGCCGTTCAACGCTTCGTCCGTATGCAAAGCCCTGATTTTTTCATGGAGGGTTTTTTGAAGCTTATAAAGCGGTATGACAAATATATCAATGTACTTGGTACTTATGTGGAAAAATGAAGTTATGTTTTATCTTTAATGTCTCATTACATTTTTTGTCTTTCATACACACCTCTGTCCACAGTCGCCAGGGAAACTTATTTTCCGACTGCCCCTCGCAATATACTAATATTGAATAATTTTCATATTTACATAAGATTTTAAAATTTATTATTTTTGCATATTGTTCCATTTGATTAAAAGTTATATAGGCTTTGCTGGCACTTGGCCTCACTAATTTGACAGCAACTTTCCAGTATAGGTTTTAAAGTTAAACTCATACTTGTTATAATATGGTAAATTTGTAGCTCCAGCTATCATTACAGGGTTGGGTATTTTTCTAACAAAATCACACTGCATATTAACACTACAAATCTCCCCAAATTGCAGATATTAAAACATCTGTATGTTTCATTCATTTGTAGGTACTAAACATTGCATCACCCAATCAATATAATACAGAAAAAAAATATCTTGTAACTTAATAAGTACAAGTTCATTTTTCTTGATGATTTTAAAATGAGAAAAAATCCCCATATTCATTAATCTGAAATGAGCAATTTCATAAAGTACACCAATCTTATATTTTTCGTCTCTGAAGTCCTCTTTATCAACTGCAGTAACCCGCCTTTTCTAGATTTACACTAGAGATTTAATGTTGCGTTTTTATACAGGCAGCCTCGATTGCTTCATTTTCTTATTAGTAACTTGTAAACTATTCTTTATAATGTTTTTAAATATATACAGGTTATTAAACTTCACGTCTAAATTCCATTACTGCTATAGGATAATAAAATCAAAAGTTTTTGCTTCGAAATTAGTTTAACAGATCCTCATTACACATTTTTTAATATATTATATGAAATCAAATTAATGAATAGATAAATTAAGTTCTTTAAACTGTCAAAATTTAAATTATTTCTAATGTCAAAACTTTATAGATACGTTGCTGTATAATGGGGTTAGAATAACCTTACAACATTTAATTTTCTTGAATACATGCATGTGTTAATAATCTTCCATTCATCCTCTCAAATTTTGTCCCATTCGTTACACCATTGTTAGACAAAAATGGGCTTAAATACTATGCATGATTATAGCACAAAAATGTGATAGCATTAAATTTTAGCGCACTTAAATTATGTTCATTAACTTTGATAAATTTGTTTTTGGTATATATACTTTGTAAAACATAATTAATGATAAATAACTTTGCAAAATTTACTTTGGACTTGTCAAAATCAATCCAAATATTTTTCTAGCTTAGAATACGAAAAAATAAATCAATCAAATATCAAATTTGAAAGTAACAACTGGATTAGTAGTGGTACTTATTGACAAAATATAAGCTATTGACACATTTTAGTTAGTGTGTAACAGCAATGTGTTATTTATTCCCTGCCCCATTCATACCCACTCTCTTCTATATCCTTATTTAATATATATTTTGAAATTTTAGAGTTTTCATAATTATTAATGGAAACACAATGAAGAACACTTATGTCTTCCATACGTACAATTTTAACCTATAAACTTTTATACGATTCAAATCGTATGATTTCTTTACCAATTTGAATAATTGTGTTAAAATTAATCTAGTATAAACTTTTACTTGCGTACATTACTCGAAACATATGTGAACCTTGCAGTTTTGTGATAACTTTATTTTAATTGATGTCAAATAAAAAGATTCTGTCAAATCGATTTTGCTACTATTAACAAGATATGAAAAAGCAAAAAAATTAAATTGAAGTAATTTAAAAAAGAAAAATATTTAGCATAAAAAAATTATTATATTGCATAAATACAGACAATAGAACTCAATTTTAAATTACTAAAATTAAAATGCATATTGAAAAATTAAATCTTTCATTATATCAGTAAATGACATGATATAAGAAATACATAGTAATAAAGAAAAAACTCGTGCCAGATGGTTATTAAGAAGGTGGCAACAGTTGCAAAATCAACTGCAAGACAGTCGACATTAACGTATCATTTTAAAAGGAGCTACTAAAGAGAGTTCAATACATTTTATATTGTTATATGAGTAGTTATACTAAATATCGATCGTTCCTCAAGGAATAAAGGGAAAAAAAATTTACGCAATTTCGCAAACACCACACACACACAAAAAAAAAACATATCTAAAACAGCTTACATTGATGCACCGTTTCGAGGAAATACTGAAGGGATTTCAATTCTTTTTTTTTTAAATGTAGATTAGGCCGAAGAACTATAAATTGATCATTAAGAAAGAAATACAATTTAAAATTACAATTGTTAACATTTAAATAAAGTAAAAAAAAAAAAAAAAAAAAAAAAAAAAAAAAAAAAAAAAAAAAAAAAACTAGATTTTGCTTGTTTGCAAAATTACGTAACTTTTATATATTTTTATTTTTATTTCTTTCTCAACTATCAATTTCGAGTTTATCTCAAAAAAAAACATTTAAAAATGTATTAAAATGCGTTCCTTAGTTTGAGAGAAAAAGGTACATCAAATGTCAGCTGTTATAAATGCGTTTTCGAAACTGATATCACCCGTTTAATAAGCCTACGATCGCACAGTGGGGCGTTTTGACGATCTAGGTGGACAAAATTATTGCGTTGGAGTTTAATTAGGTTTTGCTTATTTTTCGAATGTATCACTAATAAAATGCTCAAACAGTGATAAATATTTGGTTTATTTAATTATTTATATTATTATTATTATTATATTTATATTATTATTATTATTATATTTATATTATTATTATTATTATATTTATATTATTATTATTATTATATTTATATTATTATTATTATTTATATTATTAATATTATTATTATTTATATTATTATTATTATTATTATTTATATTATTATTATTTATTAAAAGTGGTTTAAATGGGGTTTAAAATTGACTAGCATGATTTGAACAAAACATACATACTTACATTCTTAGTTAATATAACTTAATGATTAAATAATAATTAAAATAATAATAATAAGGTTTCACTGATCTACCAGGGTGGCTTTTATTTAAAACTTTTTCGTGTTCTATTGCTTGAATAACGCAATCTGGTATGTGAAAGATTCCTTGAAACCAGGCGGAATTGTATTGATAAAAACGCTGTCAATTTCTTTCCGATTTAGTCCTTTTTGTTGAATTTGAAAACAAAATGTCCGGACACGTGATTTCAGATTCTTAAAAATGTCTTCAGTAAATTGAGGATTCCCCAGTTTTTCCAACAAAAATGAAAGGACAGCTTCGAATTTGCTTTCCTTTGGGTTGGAAACCCATAAGTCAACAACAAATTGTCGAGAAATGTGTGTAGTCATCCTGAAAAAATAAAAGTTTAAAAATAAAAACATATTTTAAAAAATAAGCTTTTATGTTTTGTGTGGCTCTGTAAAAAATATATATGCTACTCAAATTATTTTCAGTTGAAAAAATTCTGTTGTGTAAATCAATAATCAATATAAATTTTATCGAATTTGAAATAAAATTTTTGCTTATAGACGGTTTTGCTTATGGCGGTGGTGACGGTGTAAGCCGAATTATTATTTGTGTGTCCCTTAAGAAACATATAGCTGCTGCTCACTTTATTTTCACTTTATGAGATGGTATTGTGCATCTCGATAATCTAGATTAATTTTGTTAAAATTGAATTAAAATTTGTGTTTATAAATAACAATCTTTCCACAAGCTTTTGTGTGTCCCTGTAAAAAATGCATAATTGCTACGTTCCTCAAATTATAATATAATTAAATTATCATGTAAAATAGACATGTAAGCTAAGTTTCAGCTCAATCCGATAATTATAAGTTGATTAAAATTGATTTGCAAGATTTGAACTAAACTTTGTGCAGCCCTGTAGATACAGTATAACTTCTACTTTCCTTAAATTACAATAATATTGTATTGTCATTTAAACTACACATGTATTGAAAGTTTTCGATTAATCGAATAATTGGAAGTGGTTTAAAATTAACTTGCAAGATTTAAACTAAACTTTTGTGTAGCCCTGTAGAAACAGTATAACTTCTAAGCTCGTCAAATGATAATAATATTGTATTATCATTAAAATTACACATGAATTCAAAGTTTCAAATCAATAGGATAATTAAAAGTTGTTTAAATTTGACTTACAAAATTTTCACTAAATATAATACATACACTGAAAGTTAATATAAAGCTGGCTTATTGATAAAGACTTTACGATTCGCAATCTTTCGCAGGAGTTTTCTTAAATTTCCAATACTTTAGGAATGACACTTTTACTTAAAAAAGAACTTATTGCTTAATAATGTTTAATAATGTACTAAAAGTCAAGATAAAGTTTGTAAACAACAACACGAATCATCCAAAAATACCATTTCAGAAAAAAGCACTTAAACTGGTTTAATGGCGCTTATTTTCAAACAACAGTAGGTTAAATCTTACCTTGACAAATATGTAATATGTTTTCAGTAAACCCGTGCTGTCACATTAAACAGAATAGTTAAGACGTGCTTTCGAACTTAGGGAAATAAATGCAACCGTTGTAACACCCTCTAACCAATTGCGCAAATGTCTTCTTTACGGTCGTAATTAATCGACACCACGAATTTTTTCGGCAAAAATCGCACGGATCTCGACAAAGGAGACATTCAGCTACCAGAATATGCGGTTTTGTTAAATTCCGAGAATATCGGAAAAATAAATTTTGTCCACCTAGATCATTAAAACGCCCCACTGTGGATCGTAGCGATATTTGAAGTCCAAGAAAACAATTATATACATTTCATTGGATATTAAATGATTTTTAAATTTAGCTTTTGTCCGAAATAAAGTAAACAATTTTTATTTCACATTACTTTCACATGCTCAAAGAAGTATTAGAATTTTTAAATAAATGATAAAAAATTATAAATACACAGTTAAAGCACATACATTTTCATATTTCTTGTAATATTTAAACTAATTTGGGAAATTGCTAAAATTTTCAATCTTTTTAACCCCTTGGGGACGAGCGACACGTATACGTGACGCATAAGATGCTGAGAATCCTCGATTATTCCCACCAGTTACTTTTTATTGTAAGCTTTGCCTTATTTAATGACAGCATTTCTGCGATTCAATTAGGCGAAAATTTCTGTTTTGAAAAACCGGTGTTAAAAGATTAAAAATTCTGTAAAGGACGCTCGTCGCGAAGGGGTTAAAGTAGTTGAAAAATAAACAATCTCCATTGCTAGTTCACGCAAAACAAAAACTGTGAACTCAAATATAAATTAATTCTGTGATTTGACAGAAAAATAATCCCCGCAATTCTTTAATATTTTTTTTAAATGCGGTATACACATTTTTTTCTAAAAAATTGCGAAAAGACATTCAAATCTCTTTTAATTTTTATTGACTGTCTTTTCCCTCTTGGCATTAACAAAATGAACATTCTTTCATTCTAATGCGTGTATAAATTTACTTAGATGAGAAGCGTACTCTGTTCCTTCAAAGATAGTTTTACGCATAAATTCCTTATAAGCTTAAATGCTAAGTTAAAACTTGAAACTTGTCAGAAATATAATCTCCGTAATCCTTTAATAACAATTTTAAAAACACGTTGTCTATAGATTATAAGCACAATTTTTAAAAAATTACGAAAAGCCATACAAATCTCTTTTAATTTTTAGACACTGTCTTTTCCCTCTTGGTATTATCAAAACGAACTCTTCTCATCCTAATGTGCGTGTAACTGGCTAAAAGTATTTTTAATTTACTTGGATGAGAAGCAACGATAGTTTTCAGCAGAACTTCCTTATAAGCAATTACTAAGTTAAAACTTACTTCAAATTTAAAGTAACTTTAACAAAATGTTGCTTAACATTAAAATAGTAGCGTTATAATTTTTTTACTGAGCTTTCTAACTATTGATTGTATTTTACTCAAAAATAAAAGCATTTACATAATGAATAATAACATGTAATGGTATACAATAGCAAAAAGCTAACCTTTTTACTCAAAAATAAACGTTAGTAGAGAGTTTTAAAACTTTTAACTAAAAGGATGGGCATAAAATGTAACTTTAATCCTGTAATAATAGTTTCCGAAAATGTGATCGACAAAGTTATTTTCTTTAACATAGAATAGAAAGATGTTTTAAGGTAACCTTTCAGAATGATGAAATACATTACTTTTTGCCTGCTAAAGAATGACTGCAGAAATTCGAAATAGATTTAGATATCATCATTTTTTAAATGACATTTTAAGGAAATATTTACTTTACCATTATAAATACCTGCTTCACTGATTACTTTCAAATAATACTCTCAAATCTAGCTAGCATTTTATACTACCATTACACTTTAAAAGGGAATACAAAGATCTCAATGTAATTCAAGTACTATTTCAAATGTAAATAAAAAGAAAAAAAATGTAGCAACATCAGCCCAGAACTATGATCGATGGAAACATTTCAAGAAAGGATCTTCGCCATTACTTTAATGATGCTGTTGCTTCCCATCAAGCAGCGATGAGAAAAAAAAAATCGATTGCTTGCATCGGAAGTCAATCGAGTGTAACGTGGAATATCGATTCTTTTGACCATATAAGAAACCTAATGGATATTGCGTCAAGTGAGAAGAGCATTCAGTGAAGAGCAAATTTTCTGACAGGTGATCCAAGAAGTCGCCCTTTAATAAATTCCGTTTTGGTAACCGCTGGACCAGACACTTGGCGACTTAGGATGGGACATGTGAAAAGTCATACGCAAGAAGTAACGCTTCGCTTGTTAGGATATTTTTTTCTTTTATGTTGCTAAAGTTATTCCTTTTGCACTAAATATAAATGTATAGGTGAGTGCTTGTATAAAATATATTGTAAGTTATCATAATATTTCTAAATAGGTTATGAGTATTGATTCAGTTTATCTTCACTTGATACATAATTCTTTTGTGTTAGTACTAACATAATTATCGTCATTTTATTTTATTCGTAGTATAAATATATATGGGCATATCTAAATGTACTTTTTTAAAAATGTATTGCATAAAAATGTCGAAAAGATATCTTGTGAAAAGCATAAATGAAAAAAAAAATCAAGCAAAATTCAAGACAAACAGGGTTGCCACTGACACCTGTATTTTTTATTATATTCAAACCTCTATTTAAAAACATATACTTTGTGGTAGATTTCTCTTAAAATTGATCTAGGAGTGTTTGGTAATGTTCCTTTTTAAGTGGTACGGATAGAATACTATAACATTCGCCTGCCTGTAGCAACCTCGGACAGGTTGATATAAGAATTTTCGATATAAATTCGATATATTCCAGATAAATTTTGTTTGGTAACTGCTAGGTGTTATATTTGGTAACTGATTAAGAACATGCAAATAGTCAAACGTAAGATATAACGCGCTGGTCTGTAAGGATTTCTTTTATGTTGATGTTTCTTTTACACTAATGCTAATGAAAAATATTTAATCTGGGCTATAGAGAGATGAATTTTATATTTGGTAACTCATTAAGGACATTTGAATAGTCAAACGTTAGAAATAAGACGCTGGTTTGGTAGGATTTCTGTTACGTTGATATTTGTTTTACACTAATGCTTATAAAAAAATATTTAAGCAGAGCTGTAGGGAGATGGGTACAGTCGGTACAAATTATTGGGATCCGGCCGTCTTTAAATGCTTGATTTGGATCCGGTTACAGACTCAAAAATTACATCTGTTAATAAAACACCAGCCGTGGTAGAACTATAAGTGGATAAACTGACGAAATGCCCGGGGTTTCCAAAATTCAAAGTGCCCACCGGGAGCTAGAAATCGGTGTACAATAACTAGCTTTCTATTATATATGCTATTTTTTCTATATGTTATTGATATAATGATGTTTTTCTGTCAAGAAAGCATTCCTATTCAATTAGCACCTTTAGGCTGTCTTTGCGGTTCTGATTGTAAGTTGCCCAAAAACCTAGAATTAAATTATATACATTAATTAAGTTTATCTTCAGTTTATACATAATTATTTTGTCATAAAAATAAGGTATTTCATACCCTTTTTCTCCCCCTAATAAATGATGCTTAGGAATCCCGACATTTATTTAGAATTAATGTACCGTAGAAAGACGAAGTGAAAGCCTACATAAACCGAATGGAAAATAGTTTTTAAAAAACTTTTTTTTTAAATGCTTTCTGAATTAATAATAATAATAATAATAAATTGATATAAATCTAAAGAAAAACTGCAAGACAATGCTTAGAATTAATGCAGGTGATATAAGCAGTCGCCTTTTAATAAATTCTGTATTGTAACATATGAAGCTCCGGACCAGGCTCTAGGCAACTTACGGTTTAATATTCGAATAGTCTTACGCTAGAAATAACGCTTAGTTTGCTATGCTATTTTTCTTCTTTGTTGGTATAATGTAATTTCTTTTGCACCAATGATAAAAGTTCACGTGAGTGCTTATAGAAAATATGCTGTAACTCATTATAATATCATGGCGTAGAGCATTAGTACTGTATAGAGTTCAATGATTGTAATGACACTTGGAGCAACTTTCTTTAATAAAAGTTATTTTAGTAAATATTTCGAGCATGGTTCCACCAAAGAAAATGTTATGTGCTTAAATAAAATAATTCAAATGAAATATTGTAAAAAAAGTTAATAAACAGTACTTAGTCGCAGGAAACATTCAACTGAATTATTCACAAATACACAAAATATCACTTGCGAGGAAGTTCCATCTACGCATTTATTAATATCACATCGGATACATTGGGTGTATTCCAGAAGAACCAAAATTTGCATTTTTTGGTTAAGAAATCATAGACAAATACAAATGTTAATACATTTTCAAACTTTGGAACATAAGACGAAGCTGTATTATCCCATATTACCAGCACAATACTACCTATATGCCCTGAAAAATCAAACTTTTGTCAAAATTAAATCTTTAGAAAAGTGTATTTGAAAACAACATGATTAATTTCAGAGATGTTTACCAAATACAAAACCATTTTTGTTTTTTAATTCACATTCATATGGATGTGTTGAAATTATTGCAAAAAATGCTTAGAATTAAGACATTTGTTTAAAAGATAATAAAAAGTTTCCTTTAGTAAACATTTTGAGGCATAAGCTAGTGTTCAGCAGAAGACCAATCTACAGTTAAATTAATTCAATACGGTAAATATTAATCATTTTATTTGGCCAGCTATATTCATTCCAAATATATATATATATATATTTATATATATATATATATATATATGTGTGTGTGTGTGTGTGTGTAGGGAAAAAATGAAACTCTAAATTTGTTACGATAACTTAATTATAACCCTTTCATCTAACATTTAATTTGCGAAGTTGCAACTTCTCTACAGTACGCTAAATACCATTTATTTATTTCTATTATTTTCTTTTAATTACAAATGCTGTATTTGAAATTATTTTTTAACCTAAAATTGAAGCGCCTTAAGTATCTTTAAGTAAAATATCAGATTTTCGATCGATTCATTGTTAATATATATTATAACACTTTGATATTTTCATTAAAAAAAGTAACAATATTATTAAACTATCTATTACAACGGTTTTCTTAACGATCCGAAGGATTAATTACGCATTAAAGTTAATTTTTTAAAATAATCAGTAAATTTCTATCATTTCTATTTTTTCATTCGATTTTCTATAAATTCTATAAATGATTTTCTTTAAAGTATAAAATTAGTGAAATAATAATTATAGAAGACTATTCAGTATAGAATGTCATCTAACAAACATTTTTCTCTTTAGCATTCACTAATGTATACCATTCCACCGATTACCATTACGATGCATTAAATTCCTGAAATTACCCATTCATAATCATTGGGGCATTAATGATATTACCTAGGAGTTCAAGTAATGCTGCATGAATATTCACAATGCCTAATCGGTTCAGATCTAGCGCCGTTCTGATTGGCTTGCCAGATTCCAGACCATCCTGATTTTTAATGTCTTGGAACCGGTGATCTACACTGTCACGTAATCCGTATTTTTGACGCTCTAAAATTAATTCTAACACAATTTAAGGATGATTCTGAATAATTTAAAATATACGTACAGTTATCAAAAATTTTGTTCAATTTATACAAACGCAGTAAAGCAAATTGCAGCTTTTATAATGTCAGTATTGTTTGTGCAAGGGTTTGTAAATTTTGTAAATTAGTACTTGTTTAATCATATGTATCCCCAATAACGCATGTATGAGCACTCCGCGCTCTGGAGAAATAATAATAATAAATTAAAATAAAATTACTAGATGCAGCAACCTAGCTGTGTAGCAATCTCAAAAATGCATGAAATTCTTTAAAACCGCAATCAGAAACGCATGTATGAGCTCTTCATGCACATGAAAAAAATCACTGGATGCAGGAACCTCGCTGTTTAGCAATCTCAAAAAATGCATGAAATTCATTAAAAAACTGACGTCACGATAACGCGTTTATAAAAAAATCGCACACATAAAAAAATAAAATAAACGTCAATCTAACAGTCAGGCTAACTCGTTGCATTGGAATCAATAATAACAGGAAATTCGTTAAAACCGCAAACAATATAACGAATATAAAAAAAATCACATTATATAAATACTTAATATTGTTTCAAATTATTTTTTATAATTAATTATTAAGAAAATACAAACTTTCCTCTTTTCCTTATTTTTTTTATCATAACTTAAATAAATATTGAAAAATAAAAGTTTTCAACTTCCTCTCCGGGTAACGAACTGAAGTCCTCAAGTTACGAGGTAAACTACATAGTACTTCTCTACGACGCAGTCTTTACAAAGTAGCTTAGAAAACAATTTTAATTCATCAAAATCACCGCTTTCCGGACATTGGAAATCAGAATGGTCTGGATATCTGGGGGAGCTAATCAGAACGGACTCGCTAGATCTGAATTGAGTAGTTATTGTGAATATGCATGCTTGCATTTATTAACTTACCTAAATCAAGACACAGAGTAACGCCTCGTTATATCTCGCATGTCGGGAGGCAAGGAAAAAGGGCGATATTCCCGAATGTGGGATACAACGAAAGATATTTAACATTAAGGAAGATACCAACCTATTAATAAATGTGCTTTAATCAAGTCCTAAACGTTTATTTATATGGAGACTACAATTTTTTCAATAAATTAACAACATAGAATTACATCTACAGATGTCTATATGCATATACAATTATTTAAAATATTGTTCTGGTAGAATGTTTAATAATTTTCTTTTCGACAGACGCGGAAAAAGAGCAATTTATCTGAATGAGCGCTATATCGAGGCGCGATATAATTAGAGGCTGTTGTATTGTGTAATATCTCCTCTTCAAAAGTAAGAATAGACGCTGGCACTGTTCTTCTGCAAACTATGTAGCAAGCTCTGTAAACTATTCAGCAGATCTAGGAAAAGAAAAAGAAATAAGTAAATTGATTAAATAAATTCCATAAAAACGATATAGTTAAAGAATTGTAATAGTTCTTTAAGATCGTCAACATTTTGCACGGGTATCTAATTTACAAAAATAAAAATAAAATAAAACAACTATTTCACTACCTTAGAAACAGAGCAAACAACTGTAACCTTCATTTTTCCAAAGACATAAACGAAGAAATAATTACAAAGGAAATCCAAAACAATAGAGCGAAGAAAATGATATAAAACATAAATCCTCTTGACAATACCAGTCACTGTTCAGTGACCGATAAATGCATGTTTAGCAAAAACGTTAGCGTTAATGACACTGTTGCCATTCATCTTCAGTGACGACAAAAAAATCGATGTATCGCATCTGAATTCAATCGTCTGGACTGTCGAAAATCGATTCACAGATATCGTAAATAGCCTAGAGATAATATTCACAAAAGAGATATTCACACCTTTAATATTTGTTTGGGTTGACAAGTGATCTAAGGGGGGACCTGAAGTTTTATAAATATGACCAAATGACCATTATATTTGCACGGATGGTTAAATAATGTGAAAAATGTGACTGGGTTAGAATCGAACATTAACATTTTTCAACGAAATCGAACTTTGGAAAGAAAAGATTAGAAGCGTTAGTATGAAGGTGAAACATATTCTTGATGATTTTAGAAGCGCATGCTGAGAATAAAAATTAACGAGTTAATATATGAGTTTTTAAATATTTTAAGTAACTTTTCTTATTTCTGTTCATCCTTTTTATATCCATGTGCGTGCCTGACGTTATCGTTAATACCTTTTAAATTGCTTTCCTTAATCGAACCCAACATTTATAAAGTGTTTTTAAAAGGATATTAAACAGTATATTCGGATTTCTAACGTGTTTAAAATACTATGTTTTACTAGTGTTTAAACTTATTTTGTAAACAAAAAAGGATTGTAGACATTTATGTAGTGTAACATACGAGTGCGTCCAAACTTAAAGTAAAATGATATTTTATGAATAGGTATTTAAAGAATTAAAATAGATCATGAAAACAATAAAAGGATACATTTTATATCACAAAACCACAACTGATTGTCTTTCATGTTATAGTAAAAATGCTGAAAAACCCTGTTAAATAAAATGTATTCTGAGAAATAGAAAATAAATATTAATAATTTTTAACTGTACCAAAAGTTGACACGTTACAATATGTATTAACCGGTTTATAATATATGAAATTAAAAGTAACCATAAACGTAAAGGGATTTCTACCATAAGGATACATATTTATAAGACTATTTGCCTAGCCAATGAAGACAACTACTCACTGTCCTTGCTTATTTATCCACTACTATAAAGAACAACAAGGACTAAATTTGCAGCATTTATGTTTCCAAAACGTGCGTAGAGTTTTGCTAATTCTTTTGTATATATATTATATTGTGTAAGTGCTCTGCTATCGTAAATTTCAGTTTGTTTCGGTGGATGACTATATGATTCCATTACTCACTTATACTATATATGATGCAGTTTGTTTGTAGAAAATTCAGATTAATGTTGTCATGCAGTTTGTCTGTAATATAAGTTAAGTTTTTCCTGTTCCCATTATTTACTACCATTCTCCTTCTGTTTTTTGCTAGAAGATTTCTTTTTTGACTAATACTAAATCGTTTAACACAAATTACCTCAAGAATTAAATTTTTCATGTGAGAAAAACTCCTAATTCTCACAAAACTGTATTTTTTTAGAATATATTAATTTTCGAAACAGTGGTCTGATATATAATTGATATCCTATAAACTTTGGTAGGTTAAGATTAATTGATGGAAGTGACAATGGAAACTACGACAAATTATAAATTTTTAATCAATTTTTTTATAAAACCATAATTTGACAGTTAAAAATAAATCACCGTTTTTCATAACAACAGAAATCGTTTTAAATACCGTCTGTGTGTCATTTTGAATGCCGTTTTGAATCACAAGCATTAAAGATTGTTATTAAGGGACATTAATAGAAACAAAAATTACGGTTATTTTGCATTAAGAGATTTAGTCATTTCACAGTTTCTTGTTAAGACTTCATTAACCTATTAATTCTGAAATATACACACATCGAACAAACAATTAGACCAATGCAATAAGTATATACTAATATTTTATTCGCTCAACTTTTGCAATCATATCAGTTAAGATGCCTCGTGGCATTGCATGAGTAACCCTGTGGATCATATTTACATCAGTTATTACCGGAGATTGCTAGGACGTCAATCATTCCACTTTACTGGTTGTTCTAGGTATTTCCACAGACTTTCAATTGCATTCAAATCTGGGACTTTCCCGGCGAGGAATATGAAGGAGCGTAGTTGAATACTCTCTAAACCAGTCAGTAAAAAGTTTGGATCTCTGTACGCGACAATATTCTCCTCATGAAAAAAGGATTTTTCCATAAGGTGATTTTCACAAAGATGATAAGAGAAAGATAATACTTGTTAATTCGAAATTTTAATTGAACAGTGCTGATTTAGTGTCTTATTAACTTTGACAAAGGGATCGAATTCAAAGCACGTGAAACATCCTCAAAACATCACAGACGCACCTTGCGCTTGTACCACAACTTCAACACAGTCATCTTAAAAGTCTTAATTCAGCCGGTGATGCACTGTTTGTCTGGAATCTTTAGTGAAGACGCAAAAACGAGATTCACCAGACCAGATGTTTCATCTCAAAGTCCTACATTCCAGTGTTTATGAAATTTAGTCTATTGAATACGTTCCTTTTCGTGTGAGCGTGTCAGTGTGGGTGGTTTCCGTGGCAATCTACCCCATATATCTATGTTATGGAGAACTCTCGGCAGAATGCGCTAAGAAATTTAAATATTTGGCCTAGCATGCATATTTTCCAGGAATTGTCGTTTGTTGCGAAATGACTTGACAGAACTTGACGTGACAGCCTTAAGCGATATCTATCGGTGAGTATTTTGTTTCGACCTCTATTCACACGCTGATTAGATGTCAACCGTGTTGCTTTCCGCTTATTAACAGTACGTTTTAATGTGCAGGATGATACACCAACGAATATAGTCCTTCTTTCTTCATCTTCCTATTATGCCTCTTCGAACGCCCATAATCAATTACTCCTTTCTGGCAATCAGTTACATCTTCATTCCAACTCATCTTACAACATATAAAAGTAACAATCATCAACTAGTTTGGTTGTTACAAATAATTTACAATACGCTCTTGATCTGTTTATAACTGCAACTGCCGCATATAGTACCATCTATCACCGCAAAACTTAGGCATTATCATTTATCTATTACTATTCTAATTTTTTTGTCCGGTGTGTGTGTGTGTTATCGCCACTATGTTTTTAATTGCTTTTATTGGACAGTTGTAATTCTTATCTTCATAACCCGTTGAATGTAATGTAATGTGGAGTTAGTCATATAAACTGCAGACTTATTACCTGATGTGAGTATGGTTACGGCAGTAAGTACAATGCGGCAAAAAGGCGTTTCATTTTGTTTTTGTAATTATCCTTCGATTCCTTATACTATTTTAGTGTACAACGTACGCAGCTAAAAAGGTGTTTCCCTTTCTGTCTATATATATTTCCATAAAATCAGAACTACCTACAGTACCCCAACATATCATTTAAATAATTCAAACGGACTTGTATTTTTCTATCAATAGAATGAAACGTAAAGAAGAAAATATTGCAATAAAACGACAACAAAACAATAAAAATTTAAAATTAGTTTCTTTAAAACCAAACACTTACGCATATAGTTAAATTTAAAGATCTAAAACTAAGTTAGACACAAAAATAATTGATTCTTATGGAATGATAAGTCATATTAATTATGTAATCATATTTAGTTATTAAAATAACTGTAGTGATTTCACGATAATTAGTTAACCCACGTATACATTAACATTAAATGAATTATAATCTCATATTTCAAATGGAATTCATCAAAGAAATTTATTTTTAATCTTAACTGCCTTATTTAGAATTTTTTCGCAGTTTAGTAAAACTAATGCCTTTAAAATTGGTAACATGATTTATAATAAGACATTTTACTTTAAAATTAAACAATTTGTTGAATGCATGTATGAGTGTAAATTATCATCTTGTTGCTCGATAGGGGGAACACATGTGCGAGACAAAAAGCAAATCTTAAGAGGATAAAGGGAGCCAGCTGGCAAAGTTTCTCTATTTTTTAGAGGTGAACTCAATTCGTATAAGATGTGGTAAATGAACTGAATAACAATGTACTGATCTAAATAGTTTCTTGAAACATTGCCAATAAGGATTATCTTATAACGGACAACTTTCTTTTGCATTCATTTCCTCTCGTCCCAGTCACTTTGGAAAGAAAATATTTTTATATTTTGATGTTGAAATAGAATTTTCTTTTACATCTCAAATGCAGTCAGTATTTGTATTCTTAATCCTTATATTGAAAAAGTTTCACCGAAACTTACTAAATATTCATAGTAGCAGAAATAAAATGTGAACATATATTGTAAAAAGGATTTTGATATTCTCCAAAAATGTCATTTGTTATTTTTACAGTATTCTTAGTTAAAGTTCTTATTAATTATTCTATGAAAAATTTATTATTATTATTTTTTTTTGGGGGGGGGGGGGGTACCGTTTTTGAAGAAAATGCGCAATTCGGAAAACTATAAAACAAAATTTTGCTCCAGGGTAATGATGCTCGTCGGTTAATTGCGTTAACTATTGTATTTCGAATACGCTCTGGGGCAGAAGCGTTCTAGTGAGTGTTCTTAATTCGTTGTCCTCTAGAGAACTCCTGATGCAAGACGGAATTAAACGTTCCGAACGTTTCAATGAAACAAAAATGACAAAAAAGATTAATATCAACAGGAAGACGGTCTGGTAAATTGAAAACAGTTCTTTGGATACCGGTATAACAAAATGAAACAGCGCTAGAATACTACGATGCTCAACAGAAACGTAAGACTTTAAAAATGGAGAACATCAATGAAGCGGGTCGCTCATGATTCATAGCAAGAAGTTGTTCAAAATTTTAATAATAAAACTGTTTCGATATCGTCACAGCATTTTAATTCAATCGAAGTCTTATTTAATCAGTTATAATGGAAATACGGCAAAAATGTCACTCGGTTAAGGTTTGAGGTGGGATTTGTTCAACTGGCAAAATATCGCTTGTTTTTGTTGCAAAAGCAAAATCAACCATCAAACGTAATGTGAAAACATCTTCATGGCTTCAATAGCTCTTGGAAAATGTAAAATGATTTCTCCAGCAAGATTCTCTTTCAAAACACACAACAAGATGAGAGCAGGTATGGGCAAGTCACATCTGACTGAGTTCTTCAGCACACAAAAGTGGCCTCTGTATTATCTAAAGGTTTGTGACGTAGATCCTTGGCGTTTAATTTTACGTCGGTTAAGCTGCAAAAAGTAATTTGTTAATATCCAGGGAAACAGGTCACACAGAGTGAATAGACGCGAACTCGGGTGTTTCTTGATAAACAAATATTTTTATTCCAGATTGCAGTTGACCATGGGTTGGTTGCACACAGGTACAAGCATCAATAGACTTGAAAAATGCCCGATAGCGCTGGAGAGGTGGCACGAACGATTACATGTCTTTAATCACAGACAAGCAGCGAGAGAATGTGATCTGTTACGTAATTTGTTTTCGTGGTTACAGTGCAGTCATGGCGATAATTACATACGCCAATCAGCCAGATAACGTACTGTTTTGGCGAGAACAACGTGATGAGAAACAGGTCGTGCTGTCCGTTAATGATAAGCCTATGGGGGAGAGATGAAGGAAAAATATGAATTTATGCGCCAGAAAGAAGATATGGAATTTTGGTAAACCAGACAAAACCGCATGGGGCCCTTTCTCATGGGGTTAGCTTAAAGATTTGAGAACTGGCGATAAAAATAGAATTGGTACGTTAGAGATATTATATATTAAAGGCAGCTGGACAATTGGGAAAATAAAGAAATACGTTAAAAGAAATGAAACCTTGACGAATAAAAGTGTAGGCGTAAAAATGTAAGTAAAGTTTGGACGCCGAAAGCAAAGAGCGGAATGTAATGGGAATAAGTTATTTTTCCTTTTTTTTATAACGACTTGATTTATGCGGTGAGGAAAGAGATCCGAATGAATTAAAGAACGCTTAATAAAAGAGAAATACAGGGAATAGCTAGACTTTATAACACGAAAAATAACGTAATTTTAAGGAACGAAAAATTTAGAAAAAGTGAGGGGATGGGGGAAATAATTTAAAAAAAGTGGAATATGTGAAGTTAAATCCACTTCACAAGGTTAACCAAATGGGTTCTTCTGTATGATCACTTTATGAAGAAGAGTTTGTTCTAAACCTCACAGATGTTTGGTATCTCTGAAAAAACCTTTGCAGCAGGCACGGCCAAATATCTCGAAATGATTGTGACCCGTCGCTGAAAATGTTATCAAAAGTTTTCGCTTCCACATAAATAAGAAAGGTAGCCACGTAGGAAACTTTTAGTTTCTATTGAAGTCACAAATCTATACTTTGTATATTAGCAGTCTTATTTAGTTTTCTATAGTTATTCAAAAACTTATAAGCTATAATGTCTACCCAAGTTATTTTTTTTCACCTGTATAATTGTTGACTGTGTTTTAAACGTAAGCGATGCTGACAACCACAGTATTTTTATAAGTAAATGAGAGCTGACATACGACCAATGAAATCTGATTGGTTGAGAAGATTATGGACATAGCATGGGGTGAGCTTGCACTTATCGCCAATCAAATATTTGTTAACTTTTCTCGTTCGTCTAATCAAACTTGTCCTGTCGATAATTAATAATTTCTGGAAAATGGGTTACCATAGTTCAGGCAAAATCCTTCAGTCTGAGCATGCGATCTCTTATGAGTAAAGGCACTCTAATAGCAACATTATAATTTCACTTGAACGTGCATAACGATAAAGGGTTGTCACAGAAACACTCTTATGTGTCAAACTATTTTCAAAAGTTACTACTTCTCAAAAGTTTTCGCATCCACATAAATAAGAAAGGTAGCCACGTAGGAAACTTTTAGTTTCTATTGAAGTCACAAATCTATAATTGTATATTAGCAGTCTGATTTTGTTTTCTATGGTTATTCAAAAACTTATAAGCTACAATGTCTACTCAAGTTATTTTTTTCTATAGTAAAAGGCTTTTCTCAGTAAAATGCAACATTTGTGTGCAGTACAAAAATATTTTTTTTTTTACTAATATAATGTTTTCTCGCGCACCAAGTGCTTCACCAATTAAGCCATCAGGACAAAGCAGTGGTATACAGTTGGTACGCTGTTTAGCAAATTGAAAAGAAATTCACACCCTTTGTAGTGTCATTTAAAGATTTTTGGCGTAGTTTCAGTCCTGCTGAAAATTTAATTGGGAATTTAGATTCATTAGAGGAACATTATTCTATGCTGTGAACTTATTCGTCTCATGTACGCCACTGAATAGTGTGCTCATATTGACATTCCATCTTGCGCTCCGAAGTTTCAACCTTGCCCAACGTAGTGAAAAATTCCAGACTGGGTGTTTAATTGGTAAATCACTCGGTGCGCTATACCAAGGTATCTGGGTTCGATCCCCGGTCTGGACATATTTTTCACTCAGTTTGTTGTACGCTGTTTAGCAAAGTGAAAAGAAATTGGCATCCTTTGTAGTGCCATTGAAAAATATATGGTTAAACATTTTCTTTATATTACTGAAGAATTTTTCCAGTATCTGTTTAGATATTCGGCAAAAAGTATAAAGTCGAGAGTGTCCGGTGACTTTAGGTGATATAATGTACCTAAAATATCTGGGATACGTTTATAAAATTCATAATCAACAGAAGCTTTGAATAAAGATAATTATACTATGTATATTTCTCATCTTAACCCGTTTCATTTATACCCGTTTCGTTTAGTTTATTTGCCAATTATTGCATAAGAAAAAGAGAATCACATTTTGCGATTTCTTTTTAAGTGTTTCAATAAAACTTTAATATTTAAAATAAACCTACTAAATATTATTTTCAGAGTATCCGCAACAAAATATAGTTGTTTGTAATAGTTGTTATATAACAATTAAATAAAGTATGTTATACTGGATAATTATGTAAAAGTATATTATATAATTACAAAAATAATAGCTATGAATAAAAAAGTTATATCACTTCACTAAACTAAACTTTTATTTCAAACAGCTACAAATATACCATAGAATAAGCAATCCATTCAATAAAACTATCATTTTCCAATATTGTTATATAAAAACTGAAAGTAAACAGTTAAATAAAGTATGTTATACTGGATAATTACAAAAATAACAGCTGTAAATAAAAAAATTACAGCACTTCATTAAACTAAAGAGCTTTATTTCATGCAGATACAAATATACTATTGAATAAGCAATTCATAAAATGAAATTAACCTTTTCCAATATTGTTCTATAACAACTGAAAATAACAGTTAAATAAAGTATGTTATACTGGATAATTACAAAAATAACAGCTGTAAATAAAAAAGTTTTATCACTCCATTAAAGTAAAGCTTTATTTCATGCAGATAAAAATATACCATTGAATAAGCATTCCCTAAAACAAAATTATCCTTTTCCAATATTGTTATATAACAACTGAAAATAACGGTTAAATAAAGTATGTTATACTGCATAATTACAAAAATAACAGCTGTAAAAAAAGTTATATCACTTCATTAAACTAAAGCGTATTTCATGCAGATAAAAATATACCATTGAATAAGCAATCCATAAAATAAAATTAGCCTTTTCCAATATTGTTATATAACCAATGAAAATAACAGTTAAAAAAAGTATGTTATACTGCATAATAATAAAAATAACAGCTGTAAATAAAAAAGTTATATCACTTCATTAAACTAAAGATTTATTTCATGCAGATACAACTATACTATTGAATAAGCAATTCATAAAATAAAATTAGCCTTTTCCAATATTGTTATATAACAACTGATAATAGAAGTTAAATGAAGTATGTTATACTGGATAATTACAAAAATAACTGCTGTAAAAAGAAGTTATATCACTTCATTAAACTAAAGTTTTATTTCATGCAGATAAAAATATACCATTGAATAATCAATCCATAAAACAAAATTAGCCTTTTTCAAGATTGTCATATAACAGCTGAAAATAACAGTTAAATAAAGTATGTTATACTGGATAATTACAAAAATAACAGCTGTATAAAAAAGTTATATCGCTTCATTAAACTAAAGCGTTATTCATGCAGATAAAAATATACCATTGAATAAGCAATCCATAAAACAAAATTAGCCTTTTCCAATATTTTTATATAAAAACTGAAAATAGCAGTTAAATAAAGTATGTTATACTGGATAATTACAAAAATAACTGGTGTAAAAAAAAGTTATATCACTTTATTAAACTAAAGAGCTTTATTTCATACAGATACAACTATACTATCGAATAAGCAATTCACAAAATAAAACTACCCTTTTCCAATATTGTTATAAAACCAATGAAAATAACAGTTAAATAAAGTATGTTATACTGGATAATAATAAAAATAACAGTTGTAAATAAAAAAAGTTATATCACTTCATTAAATTATAGAGCTTTATTTCATACAGATACAACTATACTAATGAATAAGCAATCCATAAAATAAAATTAGCCTTTTCCAATATTGTTGTATAACAACTGAAAATACCTGTTAAATAAAATATTTTATACTGGATAATTACAAAAATAACAGCTGTAAATAAAAAAGTTATATCACTTAATTAAACTAAAACTTTATTTCATGCAGATAAAAATATACCATTGAATAAGCAATCCATAAAACAAAATTAGCCTTTTCCAATATATATATATATATATCACAAAATACGAGAAAGAGCTATGTGTCCATTCATTTTAAGCAATAAAAGTATCTTTTCTTGCTGCACACACAGTCTGCAAGTAATATGAAACATCATGAACTGAATTACTTAATTTACACGTTTACATCGTTTAAATTTCAAAGAAAAAAATATTTTCTTATTCTAAAAATGAAAGACTGAATTATAATTATTTCTTTTCCACTTTTCAAACTCCTCCACTCTGTTGAACGTTTTCGTCGAAAATCATCATCTTGTTGCTTCGGGGAAGTTTAAGAAAAAAAACGGAGAACTCTTCATACAAAATAGAGAGCCAGCTGGCAAAGTTTCCATTTTTTCGAAACAAATTCAATTTGTAAAACATACAGTAAATGAACTGAATAACAATGCACTGGTCTAAAGAGTTTCTTGAACCAGTGCCAATGTGGATTATCTTGTAAAAGAGAACTTTTTCTCCATAAATTTTTCTTCTTTTCTACACTCGGTGGGTAATAAGGAATACACTTTTTTTTCTCCTCCTTTTTTATAGTCTGTTTTAATTTAAGAAAGAATTTTATATTTTTGAAATTACTGTTGAAAGCGACACTTACACTGTTTAAATTTATTTCTTTGTGTTTACACTCGAAAGAATTTTTATCCATTGTCGCATGCAAAAAATAACATTATTTTAAATTTAGATCTAAAATTTTCAGTCTTTAAGGATAGAAGTGGTACAGGTTCAAATATTTTTTAAATTATTGATTTTTTTTTTGTATTAATATAACAAATTCTCCATAAATTTTCTTATTTTCTATATTCAGTGTTTAGTACGGAATACACTTTTTCCTTCAATTTTCTTGTTAATTTTAATTTCAGAATGAATTTTATATTTTTCAATTTATGGTTGAAAGCAAAATTTACACTCTTTAATTTTGTGTCTTTGT
Organism: Maratus michaelseni; assembly: GCA_963931845.1. Taxonomy (NCBI): domain Eukaryota; kingdom Metazoa; phylum Arthropoda; class Arachnida; order Araneae; family Salticidae; genus Maratus; species Maratus michaelseni. The sequence continues at coordinate 280,533,179 of OZ007594.1, read as the reverse complement.
GTTTTTTGTACATTGTTGAATTAAAAAAAAAAAAGAAATTTATTTAATGTCCAGGTTTAAAATATTTACTCGTTCAGTATAGAAGTGGTTGAAAACTAAAAAATGAAAATGTGTTGAAAAATTGCTTAACTCATGTGGCGATACCTTTAAAAAAATTATTTCCAAAATTTTCTTGTCAGTACTCAATGGGTAATAAGGAATACTTTTTTTCTTATCTTCTTTTACTATCTGCTTTAATTTAAGAATAAATTATATATTTTTTAAATTACTGTTTAAAGCGACGCTATGCGTTGATTATATTTTGCCCCTTTGTGTTTGCACTCGATTTTGTTTTATGCGTTGCTGTATTCAAAAATGTAATTATGTAGTTTTTAGATTTAAATTTTTCAAGCCTGAGAATTTTCTTTTCAGCACTCTATGGGTAATAAGGAGTATTTTTTTCCTATCTTCTTTTACTATCTGCTTTAATTTAAGAATAAATTGTATATTTTTTAATTTACTGTTTAAAGGGACGCTTTACGTTGATTATATTTTGCCCCTTTGTGTTTGCACTCGATTTTGTTTTATGCGTTGCTGTATTCAAAAATGTAATTATGTAGTTTTTTGATTTAAATTTTTCAAGCCTGAGAATTTTCTTTTCAGCACTGTATGGGTAATAAGGGATATATTTTTTTTTCCTATCTTCTTTTACTATCTGCTTTAATTTAAGAATAAATTATATATTTTTTTAATTTACTGTTTAAAGCGACGCTTTGCGTCGATTATATTTTGCCCCTTTGTGTTTGCACTCGAATTCGTTTTATGCGTTGCTGTATTCAAAAATGTAATTATGTAGTTCTTAGATTTAAATTTTTCAAGCCTGAGAATTTTCTTTTCAGCACTGTATGGGTAATAATGAATATTTTTTTTTCCTATCTTCTTTTACTATCTGCTTTAGTTTAAGAATAAATTATATATATATATTTTAATTTACTGCTTAAAGCGACGCTTTGCGTCGATTATATTTTGCCCCTTTGTGTTTGCACTCGAATTTGTTTTATGCGTTGCTGTATTCAAAAATGTAATTATGTAGTTCTTAGATTTAAATTTTTCAAGCTCTGAGAATAGAATAGATCAAAGTCGGATGTATAGAATTTTGATAAAAAAAGGTTCAGAATACGCTATATTTCTTCTCCTTTTTTGTAGTTTGTTTTAATTTAAGAATTATTTTTATGTTTTTCAAATTTTGTTGAAAGTGACAATTACACTGTTTAATTTTGTTATTTTGTGTTTATAAGTAAAGTTTTCCTACAAAGTTGTATTCGAAAAATTAGTTTTATTAAATTTTTATGTATAAAATTTCCATATACTTGGGACAGAAGTCAACTAAGTCCAAAATATAAAATATGTTTAAAAAAATTCTTTACTCATGTTTCGATATCATGTAAAAGGGAAATTTTCTTCTGTTCTACATTTGGAGGGTAATTAAGACTAAAATTTTCCTCCTCCTTTTTAATGTCAATTTAAAATAAGAACGATTTTTATATTTTTCAAATTACTGTTGAAAGCGACATTTACACTATTTCCTTGGGTTTACATTCGAAAACTGTTTTATTCATGGTTATATGAAAACAACAAAATTATTTAATTTCTAAAATTTTAGGTTAAAAGCAACACTGACACTGTTTAATTTTGTTTCTTTGTGTTTCCGCACTTTTGCACTAATATATATATATATATATATTTAATTTATTTGACTAAAATTTTTCTTTGCTTAAGATGGATAGAGTTGAGACTAAAAAGTGTTCTCAGATGTCGATACCTTGTATAAAATAACTCCCCCCCCCCCCCCCCCCACAAATGCATTTCTTTTCTACACTTTATTAAAATGAGATACACCAGTTTTTTCCTTAATTGTTAGTCTGTTTTAACTTAAGAACGGATGTTAAGGTTACTGTTGAAAACGACATTTACATTGTTTAACTTTCTTCCTCTATCTTTGCACTTAAAAATATATATACATTTTTGTATTTTAAAAACAAAATTATTTAATTTACAGGTTTTCAATTTTGAGACGCTCTGGATAAAAAATTTCTAAACTTTAAAAGTTTGATTTTTTTTTTAATTTAATTTTCGAAAATTTCTGATTTTTTGCTACTAGTATAAATGCCCGTTTTACGACAGTAGATAGAAATCGTGGTTTCCACTTAAAATTTCAAATAATTGATAAAAATATCCATATACTATTCATCGACAATAAGGAAAACTGGCATGAAACGTTAAGTTGAGGGCCTGGACCTCTGGGCATGGGCCTCTGGAAATGTATCTTAATTAATAAAATGAAACGGATATATATTGAGTGCAATATCAGCACAAACAGTTTTTACTATCTGACATGAAATATAACATTTTATCGGTAAATTTTCTTCTTATTTACGCTCAATGTATAATAAAGATTACTACAGTCAGGTTGTTTATTTAACTTTTTCAGTTAATGATTTAATAAGACTATATATATAGAAATATATATAGAAATTCACAATAAATCATTTTTAAATGTACAAATTTTAATCTTTATTTACGATACAAATTAAAATAACATTACTTAATATCAGGCTAACATTTTTTTTTTTCATTTTTTTATGTAACAGATTAAAAAAAAAAAAAAAAAAAAAAAAAAAAAAAAAACGGTAACACACCTCGTATTTTCTTTCTCTTTTTCAACAAATTAAACCCTAAAAACAAAGTTAATTAAGTTGTACAAAGGTTTTATCAACAATCCTACATCAAATGCTGAGAAAGACCCATCCAAACATTTACGTAACTCTTCTTAGTGACTGACAGATTTCCGACTTTCGCGTTATTAAACGATGAGTGTCCCCTCCCGAATATAATAAAAGACGGCTTTTCTGATCACCTGCCACATTAGCGAATGGAGAGTGCATCCACAAAAGATGAATGGCTATTTCGAGTGACCATTTCCTACGTCCTAGCAATATCCCAACGTCCTGTACGAGACCAAAGAATCGATATGTGTTATGCCACTCGATTGATTTCTTATACGATTGGTCTCTTAATATTTTCGTTTATACAGATAATAAAAGGAGAAGGAAAACATAGAAGTATTAGCGAAATTAATTATTCGTTAGGAGCTTTCTAAATAATCTTCAGTTATTTTATTGTAATATGATTTCAAACTATATGTTTTATAATTGGTTAAAAAGTAATCTTTAATTTTCAGTGAAATCCAACTATTGTAAATATCTATTTCCCCTAATTTATAAGGTTTCAGTAAGTGCGATTTTCAGTTAATGTGGTAAAATGTTTTTAGACTTTGCCTCAATTAATGAAGGTATTAATATATATATATATATATATATATATACTATGTCAATTTAGAAATAATGTGAATGTTTGAAAAAAAAAACCTTAATTTTTATTCCAATTAAAAAAATAAAAACAAAATAAACTCTATAAATACGTAAAACCAAATCAAAAATTTAAATTAAACAGACAATCAAATTTCGTAAGAACGCAAAATGCATTCTTAAATTAAAAAAAAAAACGGGCATTTGTTAAGTTTTTGTTTAAATAGGATAGAAATGAAAGTATGTTAGTTTGCTGTAACCAAATTGTATTAGAGTACGTTTTAAAAAAGATTGAGTAAGTGTATAATAATTAACCTAAAAATAAATAAACTGAAACAATTAAACTAAAAAAATGTAGTATAGCAGAATTAGATTTAAAATATATTTTTTTCTTCACACTTATTATACATACTCGCAAGTTTGCGATAAAGGATGTTCATGTACATTAGATAAATCCAATTTAAAAAGTTAAAAGATTAAGTTGCAATATGTATTTTCAACAACAACATCACAAAGACTAATATAGTAGGGTCCAGTTGGATAAATGAAAAAAGGAGTAATTGTAAAAAATTGATACTAACGCTCACTCAAGCGTTGGGTAAAATTAAAGATAAGTGAATTCGTATTTCTCCATCACCCAGAAATGATGTTGCTAATTTCTACCCATTTTTTTCTACATTTGGCTGCGTTGTTATCAAAATAATTTAGTAATGGTGAAATGCTGTTGAAAAATACACGTCGTCATATTTCTATCGTTGTGCATGATGTTGTTTACAATTCCCCTTTCTGTTTTTTTTACTACGAGGTAATTTAAAACAATATTTCAATGAATCTTATTATAATCTGAGAAGATAGAAAATATTAATTTTAATAAAATAAAACATACGTGGGCTTCGTTCTAGATTTCAACGACGAAAATTCGAGAAACGTGAGCGATGATTTACCCCCAAAAAGCCAGAGGCATTGTTGATAGTTCTGCGCATTCTTTCTACATTGTCGGCCATCCTTTTAAAGAAATTAGAAGCAAAGATTGAAGCTATACGTACGGAGAAGTGCTATTATTTGAAGAAGTTTTGCTCATATTAAAAAAGTTAAACGGTTAAGAAAACCCTTAAAAAATATGCAATATCTGAAAGAAAATAAGGAGATAAAAAAATAGTAAAACCTCGAAAGAAGCAGGAAAAGAAATTGATCATTTGATTGACGACGATAACGCCGAAAGTACCATCACCATAGATGATTCAGATGCTCAACTAGAAGATCTTATTGCTGTTGAACAACGAGAAGAAGAAAATTAAGATGAGGCTATTAATTTCAGATGGAAAAAATACCATCCAGTAATTTCTTAAACTGTAGAAATGTTCCCAAACACTTGATGAACATATATTTATTTAATATGATGACTTATACTTCCCAAGAAAACATAAAAATTCACAAAAGACAGTCCGAAATTTTTGCAATGCAAAAAAGTTTTGAAGTCGTAGAAAAGGCCTGCTACAACTGATGTAATAATGCACCACCCGCAGGAAGGTGTTATTTCTCACATTGAAACACCAAAACTCGTGTCCAGGAGGGTGTTCTAGGCGTGCCTGTTTTAGAAAAGTTCGATTTCACTATGATAATTTTTGTTTCTTTTTTTTAACTTTTTTAACAAATTTCATATTTTTCAATCGTTAAGTGAAAGTATTAATAATTATGTGTGTGTTTTTTCTTTTTTCCTTACAACATTCCCACCACTTCCCACGCTGAGGTAAATACAGTCACTTTTTCTACCTCATGATCTAAGCAACTGACAAAAGCTGAAGATTGCGGTAATTATAAACTTCCAAATCGAGTAAATAATAGTCATACTTATCATAGTCAAATGGTGATAATATGTAAGATCGTTCTTTATTCTCTGATAATCATGTATCAGCAACTGGTTTCTCTTTTGACCATCCAGAAAACAATATTGCTGTTTCAGTTTAATTCGGAGACTAAAGATTATATAATGTTTACGTTTACCCCGGAAACTAAGGTGTATATGCTGTTTACATTTACTCCTTAGTCATCGTGGTAAATTTAAATTCATGAGGTATTTGTAAACAGGTTGTCATTTGCGTTACAATCCTTCTACGCAATTTAATTTCAAAATAAATGTGTTCTAGAGTAGTTAAATAACAGTTTGACAAAAGAAATTAAGGATATATATCTTTTATAACTGAATTCAACCATTATGAAAAAGCGGGAAAATGTGTTTACAATTATCCTAACTGACTCTACATTATTACACTCATGTCTCAAAATTAAGGGGCAGTGACCGGATACTTTTGATTTCAGCCGCTTTGTCGAATATCTACTGAAATTTATGGCGAAATACCCTTGAACTTTGAAGATGTAAAGAACATGTTTGAGTTGGTGTTTTTCAGTGAATATTTAGATCGGTCCTCTCGAAGTGGTTCAAAACAGAATGTCCTATAATGTTCATAAAATTATGTAACAAGAAAACAGTAACAGCTATTGAAATTATTCTTGTAGAAGGTTAAAGTATGAAGTCCGAAAATACCTTAGTATGATTCCATATTATAGTTTCACATATCACCGATAAACAACGTTGCGCTATGTCAAACTGTTAGAATGCTTTATCTAACGTATTACGATAGATTAAAAGTTCACACAGTGTTTATCTTTAATTCTGTTTATAAATTAAAACGCGAAAAAGTTTGTGATTTAAAATTACAAGAATATTTTGAGCATTTTTACAATTGAGACATTACAGTGACATATATAGATTACATTTTAAACTAAAACAAGGAAGCGCAAGAAAGAAATTCCTGACTTCCCATATTACTCTCCAGAACTAATGACATTAGTTGCTGTGATCGTTTACTTATCAATGAAATTTAAAAACTGTTAATCCTTTTAATTTCACACTTTAAATACATAGCACGCTTTTGATGCTGGCTAAACTACTTTTGAAGAGATCACAGCTAGTTAAGTTCAATCCTGGAATGTGTAGTTCTTACTGTATCCTAAATAAAATAAAATAAATAAGAACATAAAAAATAAAATAGAATAATTAATATTAGTAATATATTATTATTAATATGATATTATTATTATAATAATAAAATAATAGAAATGATAAACGTAAAATGTTATAAAGTTATTAATAAAACTGTAAAGATTTGTTGTATTGTTATGTCACATACCTTTAAATAGGTGAGTACCGGGCCATATTTTATGTAAAGTATTTACATGGAAACGATATGAGGATAACACGGAACGATATTTACTAATATAAAATGTAATTATAGTAAAAAGAACTTTCACCAATATTATTAAGTCAATTCATTGTACTGAAGCATCACATAGACTATATTATAAAAATAATCGAAATTTTAATAGAAAATATTATAAAGATTTGTTCTACATAATAATTTTTGATACTACAAATATGTTCTTACATAACTAATCATTTAAAAACTGCAATAAATTATTGAATAGCCAAAAGGTAATTTTTAGTATTAGTCAAAATACTCATATAAATCGAGTAAATAAAATTTGTAAGTAAATTTTGTGATTTTCAGTCAATTGATTTCACAAATGCTTTCTGCGTTATGTGGTAGTACATAAAGATATACATATAGTACATAAGGATTTTTGTTTTTAACATTTCATTATTTTTAACTTCATAAATATAGAAAAAAAAGAGTTAGCGTTTTTATGGTTTAAATTTCACAATTTTATCTTCTATTATAGTTTTTTTTCTAATAACAAAATGTTTCATATTTGGTATTAGGTGCGTTTATTTATAAACATCAAATTTTTATGCATGAAATACTAATTTAGATGAATATATCTAATTTCTCGAATAATCGCTACTTTTTACAATTAATTAAAGACGTGAAAGAAATTTGCTGTGAAATATATGTTTTAATACTTATTATCAAAATGTTCAAAAAAGCTTTATTATTATAGAAATATGATGGGTAGGAGAAGTGTAAATATTTCTCAAACTTCACACAATAAAAAAAAGTTATTTGATTAAAAATAGTGTCATATGCCACAGGACTTTAGATTTTTGGATAATTTCGAAATTGACATTGGTTAAAATTGCAATAGGAAATAATTACGTGCAATTCTAAATTAAAAATGATGGCACATATCAACACTAATTGCTTTTTTAGCACATTTTTTTTTTTATATAAAAGCATAAGACACATCTACAGAATATAAAATATGTACCTGGAAACCTTCTTTGGAGTACAAAATTTGACATTTTATAGATAAGTAAACATAAAAAATCACTATAGTGTATTAAACTCTCTACTGAGCTAACAACTAACATTTGAAATAACCACTTGTTTAATTAAAATTTTTATATCCGAGTTTTAAATGTGATATATATATATATATATATATGTACATATTACGTATGATTGGCTGTGAGCCGTCTCTGATTTGGAGCTTCGGTTTTGATGTTTGAATTTGTTAATAATTTATTAACTATATATATAGTATTCTGTATTCACTTTAAACTTACCTATCTTTTAAAAAAATTGGAGATTTGGTCAGTTTTGTTGCTAGAACTTGTTTTTTTTTTTTTTGTATTTTGAATTCAAAGGTTTATATATATATATATTCATATTTATATAAAATGCATCATAATTTATATAATTTTCTTTGAAATTTTAAAATAAGTTCAAAAATTAAAATTACTCTTATAAGAATGACTTGAGAGTTACCAAAATGAACTTTAAAAGCAGATATCTTTCGAAGAAAATATTCATCATTCATATTTATTATTCGTGCCGTTTCAAAATTTTAATAAATATGATATTTCTCAGTTTTATATTTCCCAAATTTCTGTTATACACTTTCTTTACGAAAATTATTTAATAAAACAAATACATTATCGGAAGTGTATTCCATTTAGTACAATATTTCACATGATTAACAAATAACTCAGAAATTTTACAATAAAATTAATAGCTTGGAAATAATCTATCTAGAAATATTTAGAATGTAAACTGATATAATTTCTGGCAAATAGTTGCACCGTCAGTATAATGAAAAATCAATTAAAACTTTCTTTCATAGAAATACGATTGACACAGATTTATTTTGAAATAACTAGATTAAGTCAAATACAGAAAATATAAAATGATTCACTGCAAACTCTCTTTAGAAAACGGTACTTGAAGCTTTATAGATGAGTAAGTATAGTGTCTCGAATAATCACTACTTTTAAGAATTAATTAAAAACAGGAAAGAGCTTGCGCCGAATTTATGTGAAATATGAATTTTGATAATTATAATCAAAGTGTTCGACGAATCTTGATGTGCTTGTGAAGATTAGCGAGAAAGAAAAGATCAAATTCTTTTCAAACTTGAGACAATAAGAAAAGTTGTTTGATTAAAGATCATTTTGCATGATTTAAAACTTTCAATTTTGGATTATCTTGAATTGTTCATGAAAATTGAGATTATTTAAAATAATATTAGAAAATATTTTCGTATAGTTCTATGTTAAAATTACTGTTATTTTTATTGGTGTAATTCCTGTAAATAACAAGCAGTTAAAAGATAAAACTTCTGCGAAAGGAATTCGTACTTTGAGTTTAAAAGGCATTCTACAAACGTTCTTCTTGAACGTAAACTTTTGTTTTCGAATATAACAATATGTGCGTCAATGGACATTACTATCCTATCTAGATTTCTAAGTTTCCGAAATGTTATTGAGCTCCGAACAATATGAGCTTTTTAACAAGTTGGAAATTGTACGTCAAACGTTACAAACGAGGTGCGTTCGTACGCACGTTTTAGAATTAAATTCATGATATCCCGTGCGTAGAACGGGTTAAACAGCTAGTTAAGTATATATTTTATGACACTGTTCATACAAATATCTTAACTAGTTATATAAATATTCAGATATATATGTATCAGCTAGTTATATAAATATTCAGATCTTGATGATTTTTAATACTGCGAAATGAATTATATCGTCTGCAGATTAATTTCTGTCATAAAAATAAGTATCTCGGTCGCTTGACGATTAAACTTCGGAAGCTCCTATAACAAAAAAGCACCGATTTAAAAAAAAAATCAAATTTCTTAATAAATATTTTTATTAATATCTCCTAAAGTTTTAATTCGATTTTAATAAAATTTGAAATGTCTCGACAAAATTCTGCAAAGATAATATATTTTAAATTGCAAACCATTTGGTTGGGCAGTTTTTGCGTTGTTATATGCGGACAGACAGACAGACGGACGGACAGACAGACAGACAGACGGACGGACGGACAGACGGACGGACCAAACGACGACTATAGGTGCTACATATTTATATAATTACGAACGCACCTAAAAAGGATACTTATGCTAATGCAGATACAGCACATGATTGTTTGGTTACAACAGTGGGGTGAAAAACTATAGTACCGATCATTTTAGTGACTAAATAATAAATATATTTATATCAAAAAATTCATAAATAACCCATATATTTAATTTAATTAAACAAAATAAGCAATATAAACAAACAAAATACATTGCAAAACAATTTTTATTATTACAATATAATGGACTGTATATTCACTGGATGTTCAATAGTAGCAAAATGATACGAACGGAACATATTTCTCTGAAGTACAGAAATTATATAGCAGTTGTTCTTCCTTTGTGTTTAATAATTTCAATGTAGTATTGTGGCATAGACGTTACAAGGTTTTGAACTTGGAAATCACACCATGTCTTAGAAATGATAGATTTTAATTCTGGTTTCGAGTTGTACTGGACCATTTGACCATTCATTTGGTAGATATTGCTAACTTTAATACTACAAACGTGTATCATTTCATTCAGGTCCAGGATATTAGCCAAATCCAAATAACTGGAATAAGATACATCCGAAAAATATAAATCGTTTACTTTAAACACTCTTTAGAATAGAATAAACACTATTTCAGAGATGTAGTGTTAATTGGGGGTAATTATGAACATGGGATAATTCAGAACAAGCGCTACTAACATTCGTGTGGGACTATGTGATACTTTAGAGAAGTAGAAACGAAAGGTTTACAGCCTTGTTGACAGGATGAGAGCATTCCCGCCGTTTCTGCTTCACTATTGGCACCCTTGCTAGCGCTTATTAAATTCCTTAACAGTTCAAAGTGACAAACGGTTTTGTAGTGGCTGTGAACATTATTCGTTTCTATCAGATAAAATTAAGGAAAGTCGTTGTTCTTAATCAATAACTTAGAGTTACTATAACAGAATATAAGTTTTTAGTCTAAGTCACTTTAAAGGACCTACTGAACCATGTTCATAATTGCCTTCACACTTTTTGTAGTATGTCGTAATTACGAACAGTGTTATTCTAAATGTTTCGTTCCCTATTAGGTATTATTAAGCCTCATTTGAACTCATAACTGACTCTACAGTTGAAACTTTAGATTTCCGCAGAAACTTTTGTTTGGTATTCAAAGTTTAATTATCTAAATGACAGAAATTAAATCGGCAATAATTATAATGGGGATTCCTTAGTTCGTTTACATAGAATTTCGTTTTAAAATATAAGGCAGTAACAAGCCCAACATTAGGTTCGTATTGAAATATTTTTGTTTAAAAATATAAATTCAAAACAGACCGGAGCGTGCGTATCCCGCATGGTATATGCTGTTGGAGGCAGGGAGGGAGTGGCAGGTCCCAACTCTAAGTTCGTTTGGATAGATTTTCATTTAAAAATATAAAATCACACATATTCGAGACTGTACGCTGCTGAGGGAAGTGGGGCTCCCAACATTAGGTTCGCATGGAAAGATTTTCGTTTAAAAATATAAAATCATTCAATACTGATTTTACGTATATTAAAAATTATTATTAAAGACTCGGGTAATGCCGGGCAGGCCAGCTAGTTCAGAATAACATGTGTATGAACTTGTAATTGAACAAATGTTGTGTATGAACTTTATATTTTTTGCATTATACCATCCTAACACAAAAATAGATGTTCACAATTACCCCATAGTCTTCACGATAATTATGAACATCTGAGGTAATTGTGAACAGGCAATTTTAATTATTTAATTAACATCCCACAGCACCAATAACTGATTGTAATTGAAGTACAGCAGTGAAACAATAGCTGTATGGCGGTTTTAAAAAGTTTTATATGGATCTTGTGAGTCTTAAAGTTGCCTTTAGTTAAAAATAGTAGCAATTTTTTTTCACAATTACCCCCACTTGACACTAATTAAAAAAAGGAAATATCTTGATATTTATCACCAAAGTATTCGAAAGAGCTTAATATACTTATGAAGATTTAATGGTAAAGAGAAGATCAAATATTTCCAAACTTCAGATAATAAGAAGAGTTATTTGAATTATGATAATTTTACATGCTATAGGACTTAAGTTGGATGTGCTATACGAGGTTTTTGGATCAATTCAAAATTTTAAAGTACATTGAGATTGTTTAAAATAGAGATAAAAAATATGTTCCTGAAATTCAAAATTAAAATACACAATTATTTTCCATACTAATTAGTATTACTTTTACGACAAGTAGGAAGAGAGATATTTTACATAAATTCTTAAGACTCGTTTAGAAAACGTACAAAACATTAGAATAAAACACTTGAAGAAAACACTCTTTAGACCACTTCAAGCCGTAGACGTAATAACCACTCAGTCTCAAGTAACTATTGATTTTGAAAATGAATTAAAATAGTCACCCCAGTTTAGAATATGTGGTTTTTTTAATTACTTTTCGTTTACAAGGATCTGATGCCATCTTCAAAAATTTATTTTTTGTAAAACTTTTGACAGAAAAAAAAACTTTGAGTTGTTCTGTCATCTGCATCCGTGTAAAGAGTGTTAATATGCAGTTGGTCCCCAGCTCAATTTTAAAAGGAGAGGTTTCTTTTAACTATTGCTAACAAATATTCTGTAAACGATTCTGACATTTTAATGATGCTATGAACATTTTTTTTTTCCTGTTGAACCTTTAAGTTCTTTACCATAACGTTTGATGGGTACTATCTAGTCTATATATTTAAAACGCAAAACAGATTTGTTCAGACCGATTTTGGCTGATCTGAGCATGCGCAATGACCACTTTAGGGAAGTTTTCTGACTCTAAACAAAGTTTGAAACCAGTTTCGAACTAATTTAATTTCACAAGGACATGAAGCAAAGTCAAGAGGACCAGTGCGGAGAGAGAGGAATTCTGTTTCTCTGAAAGGAGCGTGTGTTCGAACACCCCGTTCCTGTCAAAATAAGTTTCTTCGATATTGTTAGTGTGGTGATAACTCACCAGGGACACCTTTTCTGCAGCTCGCACCTAGAATTGAAACCTGGTGCATGCTAAAGCCCTATATTACAAAATTTCAGTATCGATAAAAATTTTCAATTAAAATCATTTTTTTTTTTTTTTTTTTTTTTTTTTTTTTTTTTTTTACAGCAGCATAACTTTCTGAAAAAGTGCTTTAAAGTACAAATTAGTTAATAATAAGTATAAAATATTGAAAAAAGTTTAAAATTTTCTTCAAGAACCTACAAACTTCATTTTGAAAAATACAACATTATAATTACATTTTTGGCGTCGCTCTATTCATTACCGTAGAATTTTTTTCGGCAACCCTGGTCGACTGGCATAGTCGTCTGCTGTGTGTGAGTAGTGGTTTGTATTCCTAGCTTGGGGACTTAACTCGTTTTTGGCATGAAATCTTCAATTAAAAATCCAATAATAGAAAATTAAAGTATAAAAATATATATAAAATATTATATATTTTAACCGAGAAATTTTATGGATCACTAACTTGTATGTGTAGGACTACAAAATGCACCAGGTCTCGACACTAGGTACGAGCTGCACCAAAAGTGGTTCCTTGTCCGTGCAATGATACAAATTATATTTTATTTCAGAAGAAAAAATTACAGAATTTGTTTTTTCCTACATTCTTATTAAGGAAAATTTACGATTCGCAATATTTTTTTAATTAATAATTTTGTATTTAAAATTAAAAATTAAAATCTTTGGCATGTAACTATAGATTAAATGGATTGAAATTATCTAAATTTTTTGGTATATTTTTTATTACATTTGATTGATAAGGCATATATACTAAGAAAAGTAGATGATTATTTTCTGTATATACACACGTGGTTATGAAAATAATGAAAACACCTGTGAATAAAAGTGACATTTAAGAATGCTCTTCGAAGGCATTAAAATATAACTCTTGCTACCAGTTTTTTTAATATAAACAGTATATATCATGGCAGTATGAGGTAGCTTTTGTGAAGTTGTATACTGAAAGCTAAGTTGTATACTTGGATTTTTGTCGAACGTATAAAATGTCAGACATCGCAGACTTTCAAAGAGGCCAAATTGTAAGAGACCGAATAGCTGAAGCAAATGTCACCGAAACATCCCAGATTTAGGGGTGTCTGGAGGTACGGTGTCTAAAGTCATGACAGCGTACACACAACGCGGCAAGACAAGCTCAGCAAAGCAAAATAGCGGACGGAAATGGAAGCTGAGTGGAAGAGACCGACGGGTATTGAAGCGGATTGCAATGTCTAAAAAGAAACCAACTGCAGCCAAAGTGACCACTGAGTTCAATCAGCATCTGGATTCTCTAGTTCAGCAATTACGGTTAGGAAGCAGATTCATAAACAGAACATTTACGCGAGAGTAGCAATTTTTAAGCCACTTGTCACAGCTGTTAATGCCAAACGTCGTCTACAGTGGTGTCACAACCGCAAAACCTGGTCAATTGATATGTGGAAAACAGTTATATGGTCAAACGAATTATCCTTCACACTTTTCTCCACAACAGGGGAGGGGGTGCACGTTTGGAGGACACCTCCACAAGCATATGATCGCGATTGTCTTCTTTCAACTGTCAAGCATGGAGGTGGATCTGTCATGGTATGGGCAGCCGTTTCATGACTTTCTGCTGGCCCAATCGTAACGCTAAAAGGAAGGATATCACTGGGGAGAAGTATAGAGTTTTAGCTGAACAGGTCCGCCCTATGATGCAAACTTTGTTTCCTGCAGGAGATGGAACTGTCCAGGATGATAATGCTCATATTCATGCAGTGATACTTATCCAATCAGGGTTTGATGAACACGAGGATGAAGTTCAACATCTACCTTGGCCCGCACAGTCCCCCGACCTCAATGTAATCAAACCGTTATGGATTATTTTTAAGCGTTCAATTCAAAATGGATATCCTCCGCCGGCATCTCTCCCGGAGCTTTCACAATATCTCCACGAAGAATGATAGTATATTCCTCTAAACACTATTCAGCACTTGTATGAATCGATTTCAAGGCGAATCCAAGCTATATTACATGCCAAAGGCGATCCTACGCCATATTAGTAAAGGATTCTTGATAAATGTAGGGTATTTCCATTATTTTGATAACCACCTGTATGTAACTATGGTGTCATGTACTGGTATTGTAATGAATTTAAAAGATATATTTGAGAAAAATAATAAAATTTCAACTTATCTGGCGATCAGTCTGTCTGTGTATCTGATCATCTCTTCGTGATCTAACTGGCGTAAATATACTCGAATTGTAAATATACTCGGATCTCCATGTAATTGATCTATATTATTCACATTTACAAAAACATGTTCGGTTTTGAAAATAAAGTGTGTACCATTTATGATTAGTTTACAGGGACGCTCGAAAGTATTTAATAACGTTACGGTAAATAGGCGAAAATCGTTTGCAGTGCATTTTAATGATACTTATGTCCAATAGAAGTACCGATTTTATTTTGCAGTTGTTATGTAAGGATTTTTTACTGGCGTTAACTATGTGGCCGAATCATAGGAAAACATTGAAATTAGTTGTCCCAGCAATATAACCACAGACGTCCGTAAATCCTGAAAAGTAAATGAAAAGTAATAATCCTGCAAAGATGTAAATAATGGTCTAAGCCTATTTTGTTCTTTGCATATTCATCTTTTATTGGAAAGCCAGGACAATGACTTCGAAGTAATGGGATAGAATACAATACAAGCATCTGATGGCCTCGTAGTCGATTTTAATCAGATCTTATCTGTATGAGCAGAAACAATGAAGTGATTAAAGAATCATGGTTACGTTTTTCAGCCAAGATAGGAACATAGGGTCATTTGCGAGGTGTGAAAACACGCAAAAAGAACAGTTGCAAAGATTCGTTACATGTTTATCAAATGGGGGGGGGGGGGTTGAATTTAATTTGTACAAAATTCAGCTATCAAAAGCGCTAAAAACAATGAATTTTATAACATGAACCCTTATGGTAAAAGCCGAAAGAACATCTACTTATGCATGATACATTTATCCAAAGAGGCATCGGTGATTTTTAATGTTTTAGAAATTTACATATAAGTGACTTACAACAACATCCTTTATTTTTTATAAATTATTATTTCACTTGATCGCGAAGCAGAGGCATATGGTGAATGCAGATATCAATGCTTTTATGTCTACTGAGCTTTTCTTTCTTATTTTTAAGCTTCCGTACTTAAAAAGTAAAAACAGAACCATTATAAGATTACTCCTGTGTCTGTCTGTCCGTCTGTCAGAGCCCTTTTTCTCGTAAATTTTGGGAAGTGGAAAGTTCAAATATGGAAAAGTTACAAAGCGTTTTTACCCACCTATTTTCAGATTATTAGCCATTCACAAATATGTTTAGGAAATATTTAGGGGACTAATTAAGTTACTCGAAAAAAAAAGGTTATCTTTTTGTATATCATGTGGGGCCCCAAAGCAGAATATTTTGTAATGTTCTGCAACGAACTTTCAGCTGATCAAAAATGTTCTGCGGGAATAAAAAAGTAGAACACAGGGAGATTTTTCTGTATATGTAGGAGTGCAATTTCATCTTGTATAGAAATGCTAAAGACATTTCGTAAAACGCTAACACACACACAAATAAAAGAAATGATGAATTTCGCAATTTTACACCAATCTAATAACGAATTTTGCATTTTTTTCTCGTAATCGATTGACGATTTTTGCAATATTTTTGAGATTTTTCTCTCAGGTAACTGGCGAAATCCAACATTTTTTCTCGGAACCGATCATCGAACTCTGCAATTTTTTTCCACGACTGATTGAAGAACTTCGAGATATTTTCCGACACTTCACTGATTAATTTCGCCTTTTTTTTTTTTACCCGTGACCGATTGTCGAATTTCAAATATTTTCGAAGTTTTCTTTTGACTGGCAAATTTTTCGGCTCTTTCTTAGGACCGATAGGCAAAAATCCTTTTTTTTTTCCAAACGATTGATTCCCGAATTTCTCGTTTTTTTTTTTTTTTTTTTTTTTTTTTTTTTTTTACTCACAACCGATTGTTAAATTTTACGATATTTTCCTTATTGATCGATAAATGTTGCGGATTTTCTTGTGACAGATTGGAAAAAATTATAAGTTTTTCCGCGACTGATTGACGCATTTCGTGATTTTTTCTGACGATCCACTGATGAATTTAGCTTTTTAACATGCGACAGATAGGCGAAGTTCTATTTATTTTCTTTCTACCAATTAGAAAATTTTGTCTATTTACCGTGCAACCGATTGACAAAAATCGAGAGATTTCCCACAACTGATCGACTAATTTAGCGGTTTTTTTAGCCGCGACCGATAGCAAAGCAACACTAGATACCGGGCTTGTTCATTCATTCTCATGATGTCAAAAATAGTGGCTGGCCGTGACCAGTAATTGGTACAAAGCGATGCTCCCATTGTTTTGTGTCAATCGCCGTATGTCTTTCGTTGCGGCTAGCCATCATTTGTGACGTCATGATAATAAATGAGTACCTCTGCCGATAGCCAAATTTCGCGATATTTTCTTTCTGCCGATTGGCAAATTTTTCAATTTTTTCTTGTGACTGATTGAAGAAAATGGTGGGGGGTTTTTTTCGCTACTGATCGACGAATTTCACATTTTTCTCGACGATCTACTGACAAATTTCGTATTTTTTTAACCATAACCGATTGGTATATTTTGCGATATTTTCCTTCTACAGACTGGCAAATTTTGCAGCATTTTCTTGCGGTCAATTGGCGAAAATCATGGATTTTTTTCCCGCAACTGTTCTACAAATTTTGTATGTTTTTAACCAGCTGAAGAATTTTACGATTTCTCCCCATGATCGACTGACAAATTTTCCCGCGACTAATTGATGAATTTCGCAATCTTTTTCAATAAACGATTGAAGAAGATTTTTCGGTAATTAACAGACAAATTTAGCACTTTTTTCAAGGAATGAATGGTGAATTTTGTTGAAAATAAGAATTTGAAATGTTCTGCAGAGAAGTTAATTGTTCTGCGACGTACGTCGCACTTTTAAGCATATTCTGCTTTGGGGATGTGGGGTATCGTGTGAAAGAACTCGTAGCACCGAACTCAAAAATATATTTATTTTAATTTTAGGTATTATATTTTCCGGGACATCTTCGAAAATGCACTGCAAAAATATGTCACCCCCTCCCCTCTATTTGCGAATCGACTGAAACTAAAATTTTGGAAGAAAATTAGGGGTAGTAGGAGTTTATTTAAACCTTGCAGGAAAACCATATCGATTTTCTTAGGTACATATTTTTTGAGAAAAACGCATTTTTCTGTTACTTACTAACTTTACTTTTCGGGTAGTCAGTAGGGTAGTTGACGAGCGCTCGAGGTATTTATAGATGGAGAATCATACTACAAGGAAATTTGATAATAATTTTCGAAAAAAATTGTCGGTAATTAGCCGAGATATTAATTAAGTTATTTGAAAACAAACTTTCTTTTTATGTATCGTGTAGGGTATCGTTCGAAAGATCTCGTAACACCAAACTCAAAAATATATTTGTTTGAATTTTAGGTATTATATTTTCAGAGGTATCGTCGAAAGTATACAGGAAAAATATGTCCCCCCCCCCCTTCCTCCTACTCCAAACCTACTGAAAATAAAATTATGAAAAACTTAGGGGTAGTAGGATTTTATTAATTAATAAATAGTAATTAATAAATGTAACGTATGGAACCCTTTGAGCGTGAGTTATACTCGTACTTGACCGATTTATTATTTTTATTGTAAAATGCGGTCGCCTTCTGATAGACAAATGCATCTAAGAGATTGCATACAAGAATAAAATGGGTTTAAATAAAATTACCTTTTCTTTTTATAAGAATGTAATTTTAATTTTGAAAAGAAGGGATGAAAAAATATATATAATTTAGAATATAAATTTAATTTAAGATATATATATAATTCAACATCATAGTTTCTCTTTTTCAAACATAATGAATAATAATAATCATATAATCATATAATATAATATATAATATATAACATATTATATGATTATATAAATTTAATTTCAGATATATATATGATGCAACATCATAGTTGCACTTTTTCAAACTTAATGAATAATAATAATCATATAATCATATAATATAATATATAATATAACATATTATATGATTATATATATATATATATATATATATATATATATATATATATATATATATATATATATATATATATATAACAAATTAATTATATACATAACATATAATTTATAACATATATATATATAACATATTAATTATATACATAACATATAATTTATAACATATATATATATATATAACATATTATATAACATCATAATCATATAATAATCATATAATCGTAATGAATAATCTGGGGCGGATAGCAACCTGCTTTCTATAATATAGAGTAAATAGCAGTTATAGTTCGTTTACTGAGACGCACAAAAAAATCCCATTACATTAAGATATATGGGAAAAAATAGTTTACAGTGTACTTTACTGATGTTACATTATTTCAAACATAATGAAATTGATGTACATTACTGAGGCGCACTCAACATGTTTTCTATAGATTATTGAGTACGTAAAATTTATAGTTTATTTACAGATACGCTCAAAATAATTCGTTTACACGACTTACTATGTTGGATGTGCGTTTTCAGCTGTGTTATGCATGTTAAAACTTAACAAGTTTTATCGTATTACGAGGTGTGTAGATCAATTACTGGACTGTAAGAATGAATTCATAAACGTTAACGGCTATAGACAGCAAATGCTAAAAATAAAGGTTTACTGCTTTTTTTTTATGTTTATTAGCTATCTTATTCCATTGTAGAAACTAAAATGAATTTTTTTAACAATTATTGAAAGTATTGGAACGTGTTTTATAAACTATGCCGTAGTGCATGATTTTTCGTTCGTGGTTTGATCTTACTTAGTCCTCTCAGCCGGTTCGCAGCGCGGTTACAAAGGGAGAGATTTTTATTTCTTTTAAATATTGCTAACCAATATTCTGTAAAATTGTCTGCCATTTTACTGAAGTTATCATTTTTTTTCAGTTGTTTGCCGCCAAGTTCTAATGCATATTATTTAGTTTATGTTAATTTCTCAAAACTAAGATAACAACCAGAGCAATTTCGTAAATGTATTCTTGATTAATAAGAATCACAACCTTCTTAGAAGGTACATATTGAATATTAATTTCCGTTAAATTACTGACAGAGTATGAGAAGTATCACATAAAAAGATAGTAAAATTTAAATTTCCTAATATACACATTTTTTTATATATAATTCCTAAAATAAAATCAAGCAATAAAATTTCGGAAAAAGACTCTGTTTAACATCATATATCGGTCGATTACAAAATAATTCAGAAAATTTAAAATTAAGATTAATAATTAGAAAATAATGTATCGGGATTTTAAAATTTTCCAACGTAGTTAGTTGATAAGTTTTTATGAATTCGGTTTGACTGTCGGCCGAGTATATTCGCTCTCGTAAATGAACTCGGAATGCCACGAAATTTTTATATGTTATTGATATTTGCTATAGAATGTTCAGTATTGAAAAGGAAACGTGTAGAATTTATAGTTCATTTACAGGGACATACAAAAGTATTCCGTTACATTAGGATCTATGTGGGGAAAATCGTTTGCAGTGCATTTTATTGATGTTACGATATTTCAAACAAAATGAGATTCATATGCATCATTGAGATGAACTACAATAGACATCTTCTGGACTATAGAATAAGTAGCATGTATAGTTCGTTTACAGGGAAGCAAAAAAAAAATTTCCACTCCATTATTATGAATAGGGGGAAATGTTTCTAAGAATATTTTAGTGGTGTTACACTTCTTCAAATATAATAAGATTGATACTAATCGATGAACTGTATTAAAACTGTTGTTTACTATCGATTATGTAGATTTATTGTCAATATATACTAAACTAAACTCCACGAAAGAATTCTCACATATTACAGGATATGGGCAGCAATTGCTGAACAGGATTATTTACTGATTTATGTAATTTTTAAATTGCTTATTTAGCTTTCTGATTTCATTTTATGAAAATAAATTATATTTCTTATTACTATTCTGTTAGTGTTGGAAAATGTTTCATAATCTATGCCTGATGCATGATTTTTCGTTCTTGATTTAGAATGCAAATAGTTATAACTTCTACGAATAGTTGCACCATCTTAATATACTTGTAAAGTTTTAATGAGGAGAAAAAGTGCAAACGTTTTCAAACTTCAGACAATAAGTTTTTTAATAATAAAACTTTGTATGATTTACCATATAAACAAAAGAACACACAGGGTGCGTTTCGGGCTGGAAATTTTTAACAGCCCGTCATCAGCCAAAGTAAGCATGTGTCTAAAAGGGGACAATGTAAAAAATGAACAGAAAGGCAGAGAGGAGAGCTTATAAAGAACGCGACGTGTGGCGCAAGTTGTAATGAAATTATATCATACAGTATCACAGTATCACAGAACACAAATCATACAGTACCACATGCCGAAGAGGAAAGTGTAGCCAAAATCTTTGGGGAGTTGGGGGAGAATGATTAATTAAAACAGAAGAAGTAAATTAAAAAATATAAATAAAAATTAAGTAAATAAATAAATAAATAAAATATAAATGAATAAATAAAATATAAATAAATAAATAAATAAATAAATAAATAAATAAATAAATAAAATATAAATAAATAAATAAATAAATAAATAAATAAAATATAAATAAATAAATAAATTAATTAATTAAATATAAATAAATAAATAAAATATAAATAAATAAATAAATAAATAAGATATAAATAAATGAATAAATAAATAAAATATAAATAAATAAACAAGTAAATAAATAATAGAAATAAAATAAAAGAGACAAGAAAAAAAAGAGGAAATTTCTGCTGTTGAACGTTTCTATTCCGAAACGCACCCTGTGTGTTCTTTTGTTTTTATGGTGATTCATACAAAATTTTATCATTTAATTGTGATTTATCGCCATTTCTTTTGCGCTGTTTCATCAATAAGTTGTTTGTTTAAAGATCATTTTACATGCTATAGAACTTAAGATTTTTGGTTCAATTCGAGATTCGGAAGAAAAATAATATAGAAATAAGAAAAAGTTTCGGGAATTTTAATTTAAAATGTAGACAAAATTTTGTCTACACTAATTAACATTAGATTTACAACAAGACAAAAAATATGTGTTTGACTTAAAAGTTTAACGCTTGTTTAAAAAACGTAAGGAAAGTTAAATCTCTTTACAATACAACATTTGAGGTCTAAGAGTGAGTAACCATTCAATGTCGTGTAAATACTAATGTCTCGAGTAACCACTAATTTTGAAATAAATTGAAAAATTATTTTACCCCAGTTCATAATATGCGGTCTTTTTTTTTTTTTTTTTTTTACTTTGTAGGATTTTATTTTCCTAAAAACAATCTAATGAATCTAAAAAATGTCTAGTATGCTCTAATAATTTAAAAAATTAAAATAAATCTTATTACATTTTTGAAAGTTACCGAAATGGACTTGGAAAAACGGAAAACCTTCAGAAAATATTTATTCATTATTATTATTCGTGCTTTTTGAAGATTTTTATAAATAATATATTTCTCAACTGTATATTTTTCAAAATAAAAAATTGCTCTCTGAAATAAACTTTCTTAACAAAATATTTTAATTAAACAAATGTAATATCCGAAGTGGATTCCATTTAGTAAGTTATATATATCACATGATTAAAAAGAAAAAACCTCAGAAATTTTTAATATAAAATTGATAATTTAGAAATAATCCATCGGGAAATATTTAGAATGTAAACTGATATAATTTCTGATAAATAGTTGCGCCATCAATGTGATGTAAAACCAATTAAAACTTTCTTTCATAGAAATTGCTTCGACGCAGATTTATTTTGAAATAACTATATTAAGACATATCTAGAAAGTATAAAGTGGTTCACTTGGAATTCTCTTTAGAATACATTATTTGAAGCTTTATAGATGAGTAGATTTAGTGTCTCGAGTAATCACCACTTTTGAAAATTAATTAAAAATAGGAAAGAGGTTTGCATTGAATTTGCGTGAAATACGAGTCTTGATAATTATAATCAAAGTGTTCGAAAAATCTTGATATATTTATAGAGATTTAATGAGAAAACGAAAAGTAAACAACTTTTCAAACTTCAGACAATAAGAAAAGTTGTTTGATTAAAGATCATTTTACATAGTACGAAGTTTTATATTTTCGGAATTTTTCGAAATATTTAAGGGAATTGACCTCATTTAAAATAGAAATAGGAACTGTTTTCGTGTCGTTCTAAGTTAAAATTTACATTAAATTGCAATTCCTTTTAATTGCTGTTTCATGAGAATATTGAAGAACATTTTATCTTATGAAATCACAATACATTAAAAAAAAGAAACATTTTATTGAAAGAAATATTTTCTTTCTAAGAAATTACAATATAACCTCGAACGGAAATATACAGGAACATTTTGCGAGTGCTTTTTCCGAAAAGCGTTTTTTAATCTTTAGAAATCAAAGATAGAAATATATTTCCCAGATTTAAAGACGCATTTATAAAAACACGGCTCTCTTGCACAACATCTGATTTTCGGAAATGTTTCCATGTAGATTTTAGAGTATATTAACCCATCAAGGACGGAAATATGTTTCTGTTGAAAAAGTAAAAACTGCATTTCGCACCAATTTTTCTCAATAGCAACTTTGGTCCCACTTTATCGGGGAATTTCTGTCATCAAATAAAGCGAATATTTCTTTAAAAAAATACTGGTACTTAAACAGCAAAATGATTGGAAGCTATTCGGGTACAATATGGTACCGCTAGGTCTTAATGTGTTAACCAGTTTTCTCCCAATCGGAATATCAGTTTTTAGAACGCTACCAATTTTCAATTAAAATTTTTGAACTGCATAATTGAATTTATACAAGCGATAGATAAAAATTAATATTAATTTAAATGTTAATGTTAATACTGCTAATGTTTCATGTTTGCCTACAAAACAGGTTTGTTGAACATGAAAATATGTACTTGAGAATTGATATAAACCGAAAATCGTATATTCCATGTTGAGAAAATGGATTAACACAAAACAAAAACCTCTCAAAAACGTTTCCGAAAGTCAGTGGCAGTAAAATAGACTTAATGCCTCTTTAAATCTCTAAAATATATATTTTTACTGAGGTTCCAAAAAAAAGGGCTTTTTGGAATCGTGGTAACTCGGAAAAGGTTATTGTATATTTTCATTATTTTAAATTTCTTTATTTTAAATTTGATTAAATTAGTTTAAATTATTTTTATATTAATTCATGTAATGTTCTGATATTAAACAAGGAGAAATTTGGTTTATTTAAATACTGGTAGTAAAGTGCTTGTGAACCCCCCTACGAGACCCTACAGCATGTTGTCAATAACTTTATCACATGATACCAACCAACCTACCATTTCTAATGACTGTCGACATGGAATTTTTAGTTGCTGAATGAACTTACTTTCTTCGTAAATAAGTGTTCAGGGTATATCTTTTATGAGTAACTATATTAAAATAGTTCTTAATATAAAAAATAATTAGCAATACATAATATCCATTTAAACCATTTTTCCTCTACTAAAAAATTCTATGAGCAGATGTTTGTTTATATTTAAATTATTTCCAAACTTTAAACCTTTTTCATAAACACAATTAAACTTTAAGAGGAACACAATCTATTTTAAATAATTATATTAAAAACAAACCGTGTTTAACTAAATATTGTGGGTTGAGTGGAAAAGATGGGGGTTAAATTAAACTTAAAACAGGTTTAATGTAAATTGCAACATGCTGTAAGCTTCTGGTAATTATGCCGAAATACTATTGTGGAGACTATATATATATATACAGCTGTTGTATGCGCAGGGTTATTTTAAATGATGGACCCATTTTTAAAAAATTGTATTTATTAAAGTACAAATTCAAAATGAACAATCCTTCTACCAATGAAAAGAGGAAGTTTCAAAGTTTTTTTAAGACATTATAAATGTTCAATGTGTCCACCGTTTGCTGCAAGGCAAACATCTACGCGATAGCCAAACTCGTCCCACACACGAAAAAGCGTATCTACTGTTGCTGAGTGCACGGCTTTCAAAGCGGTGAAGGCTCCAGAGGCGGCCGATAGAGGTCGTGCGGCAATGCTGATTTTCGGAAGCGTTTCCGAGTAGTTTTTATAGTGTATTAACCAGTTTTATCAATCCGGAACATAGATTTTTTCGAATTCTATCAATTCTTAAATAAAAATTTTCATGTTCAAAAAACGTGTTTTACAGTCAAAAATAATTAACAGCATTAACATAACATTAAAAATTCTATAAGTTTCGTACTTTTGTATTCATAAATTCAGTTACTCAGCTGAAAATGTCTAATTTAGAATTGATAGCATCCGGTTTGAGAAAACTGATTATTACACTATTAAAACTACTCGGAATCGTTTCCGAAAATCAATGGCAGCAAAAGAAAATTCGTTTTATGATTTTTCTTTAAATCTCGAAAATATATTGTTTCTGAGGTTTTTAATGATAAAGAACGATTTTAGGAGTCGTGAGAAACTTGTAATAGGTGATTGTTTGTTTTCATTCGTGGTTACATTATATTTTCGTGAATTGGGATTTTTATATAGTGTAATGCACATTCTTAACTATCCTTCTGGCGTACCTTTACCTGTGTGGCTGTCTCAGAATAAGCAACGCATATTTATTTATTTATTTATATTTTCATACTTGTATGTTATATGGTAAATTGCTGAAATTTACTTTAATGTTATTTATATATAAATAAAGACTATTACGTTAAAAGTTTTCAAAAGTGTTTATTCTTTACTTTCACACATACAACCAAAAATCCTCTAGTAGCGTACTGTTACCCACGTTTCGCTTATAATTATGAAATCATACATCAGGAGTTATTTAGAATGTAAACTAATATAATGTCTGACAAAATAATTGCACCATAACTATGATTTAAAATCAATTAAAACTTTCTTCCAAAGAAACAAGCTTGAATCAGTTTTATTTTAAAATAACTTGAATACATGGAAATGTAAAACGATTCACTTGAAACTCTCTTTAGAATACTACAATACTTGAAGCTTTTTAGATGAACAGATTTAGTGTCTCGAATTATCACTACTTTTGAGAATTAATTAAAATAGGAAAGTCGATTGCGCTGAATTCAAGAGAAATATGAGTCTTGATAATTATAATTATAATGTTGGAAAAATCTTCATACATTTATGAAGATTTAATGAGATATAGAAGAGCGAATACTTTCCAAACTTAAGACAACAAGAATATGTACTTGATTGGATCATTTTACATGCAGTAGAATTTTAGATTTTTTGAATTATTAAGAACATTTTAAAGAAATTGAGATTGTTTAATTAAAAAAATAGGAATTTATTCGTGTAGTTCTAAGTTAAAAATCAAAATGCTTTGCTATTTACACTAAGTGTTTGCGCTTGAATGACAATATTGAAGAAAATTGTTTTATCTAAATGCACACACATATATATGACATTGCGAATTGATTTATTCTTAATTTCTATTATTTTGAAATGTGTTGTTGCAATTGATAGGACAATTCTGAATAGAAAATTACGCTTAAACGCTTTTTATTTCAAGCGGAAATCTTTTTCAACTTCCTTATATTGTGGACTATTACCTTATTAACGTGTTTCACAATATAAATTCACATGTCATTTTTGCATTTTTGTTAATTCCTTCTGTTTTTAGCTTTTTATGATAGTTCATTTAGCACAATTGGTTTGAAATTATTTTCCAACGTAATCTATCACTTCGTTTATTTTCCTAGTTCCGCTTATATAACTTATATGTTTGTCTGTAAAACATGTTTGTTGGACATGAAAATGTGTACTTGCAACTTCTTAGCAGCCAAAAACTTTGCATTTGAGGCTGATAAAACTAATCAATACACTATAAAGTCTACTCGGAAACGTCTCAGATAGTCAGTGGCACCACAATAAACTTTGTTTGTATAAAGGTTTCTTTAAATCTAGAAAATATATTTATGTTTTTGAAATTTCGAAAAATAAGACCGCTTTTCGAAATCGCGGGTAATTCGTACAATGTTATCGTATATAATTTTTGTGCAAGGTAAATCACACGTTATTACTAAACGGTGTATAAATATTTATGTATAATTAAAACATAAAAATACATCAGATTGAAATTTCGGTCAACTTCTATGACCATCTTCAGAATATGGTCATTATATTGAAGAAGTTGACTGAAACGTTTATCTGATGCAGTTTTAAGTTTTAATTATACATAAATATTTATACACCATTTAGTAATAACGTGTGATTTACCTTGCACAAAAATTATATACGATAATGTTTTGATCGTGTAATGGTCCAGATCAATCATCGTTAGATGTTATTGTGTATTTTAGTCTGTGGTTACATAATATTTTACTAGATTAAGAAACATTTGTATTTTTTTTTTAAGTTTATGTTGCACTATCTCAAATCTTAAAAATTTAGTATTAAATGTATTATTTGAGTTGTACATGTGCATTATATAAACTTCTTACTTTATTAATGAAACACTTATACAGATATCACAAATATTTTTAGCTTCTTTTATAGAGATTAGATAATGAATATACTATAAAATTTCATATGCTTAAAGCATGAAAGAAAGAGAAGGTAGAACTTTTTTAATTAACATACTTGCTACTACTGTATTAAATACGACTAATTTTGTAAAGCTATTTGAGTGCTTTAAATTTCAATTTCTATGCATTTGTTGATTTGTATTATTTTAACAAATGTACTAAATGAAGAAATTAAAAAATTCTTCCGTTTAATATCACTTCTATACTATAAATTCAAAATAAATGAAAGAAAGTAAACAATCAATATACAAGAAGCAGAAGCATTTTATGAAAGATTTCTTTTTTACTACTATTATTTTAGACATAGTTCAGACATCAGGAAAAATACATTAAAAAAAACCTGCGTGTGTGTTGCATTTGAGTTGCGTAAAAGTTAATGTAGTTTTGAAAATAAACAATATTTTGACTTCTCAATTCTAATTTTGCTTTCATCTTTACGTAAGGTATTTTAAATGTTTGATGGCGTTTCAATATAGTTTACATTTTGTTTCATTTAGTTTAGTTTTCATGGATGTTAAAAATGAATAAGAACTTGAATATATCAAGTTATTTCAGAATATTTACCGAAGCCTTTTACTGAAAATATTCCAAAAGAATGAAAGAAAGTCTAACCCCAGGCCTTCTCCCTAAGCCACGCGTCTAACTTTATTTACTTTCTATAAAACTCTCAGAAAAATTTCTTCTGTGAAAATAGAATTTCTTTAATAGTCTCTAAAAATTTAAATTGGGTATGTAAAGTATTTGCTTTTGAAGCTTTTTGGGATAAGGGTGCGATCAGTGTTGTCTATCTATTCAAATATCTTCTTAATGCAATTTAAAATTAACTGTATATATCTTGAAGTAATACAATTCAGTTAGAATATTTTTCAATTTGAACTATGTGTATTGTACAGACTTGGAAAAAGCTATTTACATCGGCACATAATGTTTTTAAATGTTTGCGAAGGAGAAATATTATTAAGGTTTACATAATTTGTTATGAATTTCAGTGGAAAAAATAGTAAACAAATGCTGTAGAAAAGTAATTTATTGAGTGAAAATTTCTAAAAAATTCAACAAAAGAAATTAAATGTACTAATTTCATCATGTACAGCAGATGTCGAAACAAAAGTCTCAATTTAAAAATTAATTGCTTTTGATTATTTTTTTTCTTGCTTATAATGAAAATGTTAATTCATAAATATCCTTTTATGTCATTAATCCTAGATACCTGGAATGGTAGATTAATAATAAAGCAGAGGTGGAACAGATGCGCAGCAGTAGAATCACTGTCACTATCAAATTTTAATTCGTTTAATTCTTCGTGTTATTTAATGATAGAATTTCTGAGATATAATGAGGCGAAGAATTACTTTTAAAATTTAGTTGTAACAACCTTCCAACTGCAACGCTTCTTTCCCACCACTGAATAAAGTATGTCTTTAAATATCATATTACTTTCTTTTTGTACTTAAAATAAAATTATTTTCTTTAAAAAAAAAATTAATTTCTTTAAATCGTCATATTTCTCAAACTTTATGATGTCAAAATTCTCAAAATTACGATTTTTCAAAATTTATATAGTCTTTTTCTCTGAAAGCATGATGTTAAGGAATTGAAATATTCCTTAATGTTCCTTCTGCCCACTCCGTTAATTCAAAATAAATTGAAACGTAAAATTATATATTGTTAAAATATGTATTATTGGGAAAGAAGAAACATATTGGGAAAGAAATGTACTTCATATACATGCATTTTACAATTTTATTTATTTTTTTAGCATAAATCTATATTTTAAAATTTACACGTGTACTGAATTTCAAATTGGATAAACATTAATAAAATTTTCAAAGTAAAATCTTTATTTGTATATTTCATTTCTTATTTAGCATTCGTCTTTACATAAGATGTTTTAAAATTTTGAAAAGATTTTAACATTTTTTATTCCTCATTCAATTTTGTGTATTTCTATAGATGTTAAAAATGAATAAGTGCTTGAATTTATAGAGTTATTTCAGAATACTTATCGAAGCCTTTACTGAAAATATTGTAGTAGAAATCGGAAAAGTCTAACCTCAGGCCTTCGTCCTAAGCCGCGCTTCTAAGTTAACCTTATTTACTTTCTATAAAACTCTCAGAAAAATTTCTCTGAGGAAAATAGAATTTATTTTATATTTCTAAAAATGTAAATTGAGTGCGTAAAGTATTTGCTTTTGAAGATTTTATATATAAGAGTACCATCAGTGTTGCCTAACTATTTAAATATGTTTAAAATGCAGTTAAGATTAACTGTGTGAAAACATTTTTTTAAAATATTTTTGAATCTGAACGCACGCATGAATTAAGGACGCACAAAGCTTTTTGTGTTTTCAAAAAAAAAAAAGTATTCATCTATAATTAATTATAAGTAGATTGCCGCTGAGAAGTGTAAAACAAATACTGTCAATAAATTTATTCATTTAGTAAAACAAAATTTCTTCCCCAATCTCCGGAAATTTAAATTTATCATATATAAAATTTAAATTTATCATATATATTTTCTTTTGAAGCTATTTAGGATAAAGTCGCGATTAGATCTGTTTATCAGTTAAACTATCCTTTAATGCATTTTAAATTAAAAAATTTATATCTAAAATGGAAACGTTCTCTGGGGATATTTTTCAATCTGAATTCCATTTATTTTACCATCAACATGAGAAAAACAATTTATGGATGTACTTTAGATAGCACATGATCTCTTTATATGTTTTAATAGAAAACATTTCAAATTATATTCAATATCGTCTCAAATTCTAATGATAAATGATTATAAAATGCTTCAGATAAATTAATGTTTCCGTATTTTTTTAATGTTTCAAAAAGGCCTACGGAAAAAGTTTAAAACTACGATTTTGAAACTGTTGTTACTTGATTGAAACAAAATTGTTGATTAAACAAACAATCTTAAAATATGTCATAATGAATAGAGGAAAGTATATTCAACTAGGTAAATTATATCCAATGGTTGAAGTATCATAGTTGAGAATTTTTTCAAAAGAGCGAAAATATGCCGGGACCAGGACTCGAACCTGGGTACTTTGGTGTGCCGTACCAACGCTCTCCCTACTGAGCTATTCCGACGATATCCTGGGCTGGGGATATTTCACTCTTATTTGTTGGACAAGGCTGCAAACTGCAGCGCTAATTTCATTCATCCGAGTTATAACTATAGTATTTACATGATGTATCTTGCCAGAGTGAAATATGCCAGCCCAGAATATCGTCGGGATAGCTCAGTAGGGAGAGCGTTGGTACGGCAAACCAAAGTACCCAGGTTCGAGTCCTGGTCCCGGCGTATTTTCGCTCTATTGGAAAAATTCTCAACTATGATACTCTAACCATTGGATATAATCTTAAAATATTTTGTACTAATTTTTATAATATCTGTCTACACACTTCGCATAACTATGCAGCACATGACGTTTCTAAATGTTTGCAACTAATGCATATATATATATATATATATATATATATATATATATATACAGGGTGTCCCGGGATTATTGGGACAAACTTTAAGGGGAGGTAGGGGACATCACAATGATTCAGATTTGCATAGCAACCCATGGTCGGAAACGTCATGGGAAAGTAGTATGACAGGTACAAAAAACGAAGAGACACAAGACTGAGATCATCTGAAATAATTTATTGGTCAAAGATATTACATGTGCTGTGGTAGATGCTATGTGAAAATGTAACAAAAGAAGTTCAAAGTTTCCACCATTGCTAGCGATGCATGCATTACACCATGACACCATGGGTTTGCAGGCTTGGTCAAATACACCTGAATTTTGTCAAATATCCGCAGCAGCACAAAAGGGTCTTGCAACCAGATCCATATCTGAATCCACAGGCGTTGCGTATGCAACACTGTTCAGTGCACCCCAAAGAAATAAATCTATGCTGCTTAAATCAGGAGAGCGTGCTGGCCAGGAAACCGGTCCACCACGGCCAATCCATCGGGGACCAAAAACCTGATTCAAATGTTCACGAACACATCTGCCATAATGGGGAGGTTCCCCATCATGTTGAAACCACATATGGCGTCTGACATGTTGTGGCATAATGTCAAGTAAGCTTGCTAACACCTCTAGAAAAAAGATATGATAATCTGCAGATGTTAGAGATACTGGCAACAAGTAAGGCCCGACTAAGAGGTCGCCGACAAGGCCAGCCCAAACATTCAGTGAAAAGCGAAGATGGGCAGCATGTGGTCGCACGCCATTGGGATTGTCGCCAGCCAATAAATGTGCATTGTGGTAGTAAAACACACCATCGTGAAGTACGTCTCATGCTTAAATAAAACGTAGGATGGAAAATGCGCGTCTTGGCGACACTGGTCGAGATACCACTGTGCAAAACGCACACGCGCAGGATGATCTGTGGGGAGCAGTGACTGTACTCTTTACAGATGGTATGGGTGCCTTCACGTTGCAAAACACGATGAACACTACTCTGAGATACTCCTGCTGCAGCAGCGACGGCTCGGACGCTGGTACTCGGATTCCTTCGAACAGTATCCAACACATTTTGCTCCATGCTGGGAGTTCGAGTGACTCGTGGCTTGCCCTCACTATGCCTATTACCTCGTAATAATCCGTATTCACACAAATTGTGATGTAAATTCATAACATCCTGTGCATCTCTCTGTGGGTACCTTTCGCGATACAATCTTTCTGCTGCTCGTGCATTTCCGTGTGTCATTCCGTAAATCAGGTGGATATCCGCCAGGTCAGTGATCGCAAAACATCGCATACTCCTCTGCCCACCATACCAAACATTAAAATACAAAGTATATCTACCTGCATCTGCCCAATGATTGTAGTAACATTCTATAATTTGTATTCGAATATAAAAACTACTCCCTTTTCTGAGAAATGACTTATTTGTTGACACAGAAATTTTTAACAGTTTGCTACTAACAGCTATTATATTATTCATCCATTATATGCATGCTCGAAAAATTACATCTTAGGCGCGTACTCGATATTATAGATGTCATTTCCAAGAGTATAAAAGAAAATTCAATTATTTGGTTCAGTCAAAATAATCTATTTTAACGGAACATTCTCTCACTGTCTATTTGATCTTGGCAAACATTTAGTAAATAATTTCAACTTTACTGAAAAGTCTTTGATATGCACATTATTAGAATATCATACATATTTTTAAAACTAACATAATTAATTCAGGTATCAAATAAATTTTTTTTAAACTATATGTATCATAAAATAACTAAACATAATTTCTCTTTTAAATAAGTGATAATACAAAAAAAACCGGAGATAAAACAAATATATAGGAGTAGACTTATTTTCAGATCGTGGGCGAAAATAGATTGATTTTTAATCCCTATCTCGTGAAAATAAGAACATATTTTTCTAAATATTAATATTTAAAATTTTTAACGATAACACACATTATAAAAATTAAATATACGTACTATGTAAATGAACCTTTAAACGAAAAAATATATAAATATATAATAAATAGCAATTGAAAAACTAATTTAATTTTATTCTGCATAAAATAAACCCATACTTAATAGTTTATAATCAATAATTGATTTTTAATCACTATATCGTGAAAATAAGAATATATTTTTCTAAATATTATTATTTAAAATTTTTAACGATAACACACATTATAAAAATTAAGTATACGTACTATGTAAATGAACCTTTAAACGAAAACATATATAAATATATAATAAATAGCAATTGAAAAACTAATTTAATTTTATTCTGCATAAAATAAACCCATACTTAATAGTTTATAATCACTAATTGATTTTTAATCACTATCTCGTGAAAATAAGAATATATTTTTCTAAATATTAATATTTAAAATTTTTAACGATAACACACATTATAAAAATTAAGTATACGTACTATGTAAATGAACCTTTAAACGAAAAAATATATAAATATATAATAAATAGCAATTGAAAAACTAATTTAATTTTATTCTACATAAAATAAACCCATACTTGATAGTTTATAATCACTAATTGATTTTTAATCACTATCTCGTGAAAATAAGAATATATTTTCCTAAATATTAATATTTAAAATTTTTAACGATAACACACATTATGAAAATTAAGTATACACACTATGTAAATGAACCTTTAAACGAAAAAATATATAAATATATAATAAATAGCAATTGAAAACCTAATTTAATTTTATTCTGTATAAAATAAACCCATACTTAATAGTTTATGTGATGCAGTCTTTTTTTTTTTCCTTTTGAAATGTCTATTAATACTTTAAAACCTCTTTAATTCATTTATTTTATATGAATTATTAATTGAATTTTATTTGATAAATTCTATACTGCAATCTCCACTTTGTATTTCCAAACAACGATGTGTAAACACAGCATTTTATATGTTTTTTTATCGATTACTAAAATAGTGCTTGTAATAAAATTAGAAGTTAAAAAATGCGAGAAATACTTGTCAGGATAAAAAATATATCGCGCAGCAATCAAGTGTTATTTTAGTATCAGGAGTATTTTTTTTGCAAAAGAAAGAAATAAAATTCAATAAGAGACTTAATGAATTGTTAACATTTATTATACTTGCGAAATGATAATATTGGATTTTTGTTATTTGTTTTCGTTGTTTTGGTACAAAAATACATTAAAGCTATATAACTGACAGTATTTGGTTTTTTCTCTTTAATTCTCTTTATTAACTTTTTTAAGTAGTTCGTAAACACTAACGTTTTAGGTTATATTTTACAATTACTCCTTTTTTATATGATCTTTAATGAATGATTTTATTTTGTTTGATTCTTTACATTCCGATCATTCCGGGTTCTCCAGAACTAATTAAACACTTAATGCGTATCATTGGAAGCTGAAGAGGGGTAACAAAATAAAATAAGCAAGAGCTTAAAAAACGTTAAAATAATATGACTACGAAATGACATTTTTATTGAGGTCGAATTTGCTTTTGTTTTGTTTTATAGTAATCGACATTTAATATATTTTTTTCGTACTTTGGAAATATGAATTCTTTTTTCGGTGACTTCTTTATTAAATTCTGAAGATGTTTTGTAAATACAATAACTTTTAAAATATACGCCTGAACGTTTAATTTTATACGGTATTAATTTTCATTGAATCGATATCCCAATTTATTATTTTGTATTTGATATATTCTTCTTGCAATAAACAAACAAAAACCAAACCCGTAATTAGACGCATTTTTTAAAAATGCATGTTTGTTAACTCTGTGTTTTATTTATATCACTTTATTAATTCATTTATTTACTGATAAAGTTTTGATTTATTAATGGAATATGAGCTGGAAAACAATTTATTTAGTTTTAACTGCAAACGGGTTAATCTTTTGTAATCGGGCTACATGCAATAGAAATAGGTTAAAAAATATCATTCTTGCAGACTATTTGTAAACCATAAAAAAATCAGTAAATTAAGAGGCAGTTTTTAAACAAATTAAATTTGGAAGAACATTGTTTTTCTATTTGACGGTCTAAAAATTGAAATTGTATAGTGTTTAGAAGTTAAAAAAATCGCTAAATATATTGGTCAGGTGTTTCCACAGTCAATATGTCGTCAGAATTACTAACGGACATTTTTTTCTTTATAATATATATTTAATTGGAAGTATTCATTTTTTTTAATTAAATTACTTTTATTGGCTGAAGTTTGTAATTTTTTAAAGACCTTAATAAAGGAACCGGGATGGACTCTATGCTCTACAGACTTATTTACTGTCTGAGCATTCCCTCTTAGGCTATCACATCAAATCAAAAAAACATTTCTAAGTTTTAATTTGTATTTTGTACTCATTCCTCATTTATGTGATCTGTAATGAAAATTTTTATTTTGTTTCATTCTGTACATACCAATCGTTTTGGGTTACCTCTTCTCATACAGCCTTTCTATTGCTAAAAAAAAAAGTAAAACAAAAATCCTAAAAAGATATACAACTGATAATATTTAGATTTTTGGCCAGAACTTTACTTGGAAACCATATGATGGCTTAGATGAATTTCTTAAGTTCTTCACATATACTTTGATGATATATTTGCTCAAAAATAAAACACTTTATATGTAATGCATGTTTTTAAGTGATCCTTGTCCTGTGTCATTCTAGATCTTATTTTGATTCTCGAGTCATTATATAT
Source organism: Maratus michaelseni (assembly GCA_963931845.1). Classification (NCBI taxonomy): domain Eukaryota; kingdom Metazoa; phylum Arthropoda; class Arachnida; order Araneae; family Salticidae; genus Maratus; species Maratus michaelseni. The sequence continues at coordinate 280,497,611 of OZ007594.1, read as the reverse complement.
CATTATACGTTAGCTATTGTTATAAACACAAAACAAAAATTTATAAAAACTATATAACTGATTCTCATTATTAATTTTTTTAAGTAGTTTGTAAACACTAACATTTTATATTGTATTTTACGTATATTCCTTTCATATGTGATGTTTAACGAACGATTTTATTTTTCATGATTCTTTATATTCCGCTTATTTTGTATCCTACAGCAATATTTAAACACATAATGCGTGTTACTAGAAGTGAACGAACATGTTTAACAGAATTAAATAAATATGAGCTTAGAAAAATATTAAAATAATATATCTTAAAAATTTTATCTTTACAGAAGTCGAATTGGCTCTTGTTTTGTTTATCCCTTGAACATTCAATATATATATAGATAGATAAATAGATAGATAGATATGCATATATATTGTACTTAGAAAAAAAAATCGTTTATTTTTTTCTATTAAATTCTGACGATGTCTTATAAGTGTAATAACCTATACAATATACACATAGCGTTTACTTTTTATTCGATCTTAATTTTCCTTCAATCCATAATACCACATTTTTATTCTTGTCATTTTTCATTTCTTACCATAATTATAGCAAGCTGGAAATCATATATTCAACGAAAAAAAAAAAGCATCTATTTAGAAATATCAGCTGTATTTATTGGTTCAATCTTTATTTATATATATATATATATATATATATATATATATATATATATATATATATACACATTTTAACTCATTTAAATATAAGCATGTTGGGACGCTAATTATTCCTTACAATGTTAAGTATAAAATTAACAATCGTATAATATATTATTATAGTCCAATATTTTTAAAAGTGGGAATTAATTTGAATAACTTCCTATATGTATAGAGTTAATCAATCAATCATTTAAAAATAACAAATATGAATACAAATTAGAAAATTTTAATAAAAAAAAACATTTAAATACTCTTATTTTGGAATATTAAAAATGTATTGGATAAAATTAAGAAAAATCCATTGGGGGGGGGGGGGCGTACTTAACTGCACTATGCTTTTTCTTAATAAATTTTGAACCAAGTATATATTCACAAAATTTGCATCAAAATAAAATTTAAAATGTCCAAACTATATGAACATATAAAAAGGAAAATAATAATAAGTGTTTGTTAATCAGGGTTCGAAATTTTTGTGTTGTGATTACACGAAATACGTTAAAATAGGAAGTTTCTATGATAACCGTGACTGAGGCACTGGTGAATCTAATTCTATCTTTTTTTTCTCTCTCTCTGATTACTTTATTAAACACAAACACTTTTTGAACATACTATATTTTAGATGCAAGCACCCACTTCTCAAGCAGCTATCTTTAAAATGGCTATCAAGAAAATTGTAGCATTCTTTTATGTCATTACGTACATTCCAAATATTTTTCAGCAAATTTCCTATAGTGACTGACCTCAAACTACTTTTTCTGTAAAACCTCATTCATTGATAGTTAATAATGGTGACCTTTTCACCAATTTCGATTATTTTAAAAATTTATCTAGCTGTACAGGAACATTAGAAACGAATTAAAATCTATGTATGGCATTTTAGAAGAATATTTTAATTCGATGTTTCAAAATAATGTGGACATTTCTCATTATTAACGTTTTTCTAACGATAACTAAATAATAATATACATAAAATTTTTAAACATTCAGTAAGGAAACAGAAAGACTTACTTTTCTATTCTATATTATGCACATAATTTGAAGATTTTTAATTTTATGTTGATATAAATTTCGTAAATATACGACATTGTTTCAAGGTCTTGTTGCGTTAAATATGGCTCACTCAATAAAATTATAAATTATTTTGAACATTATGTGGCGTATGATAAGAAAAATATGTAATGGTAAATACAAGAATGTATATTAGGGTGGAGTGAAAAAAAAATAAAGTTTACAATTTCGAAGTACAATAGTGATTAAAATTTGACAGAAAAAAAAGATCAGTCTACTAGCAGGCCCGAAAATTGACAGTAAATTGTGACATATCGTGTAAAATTAAAATTCACAATTTCGAAAATTATGTGGCGTATGATAAGAAAAATATGTAATGGTAAATACAAGAATGTATATTAGGGTGGAGTGAAAAAAAAATAAAGTTTACAATTTCGAAGTACAATAGTGATTAAAATTTGACAGAAAAAAAAGATCAGTCCACTAGCAGGCCCGAAAATTGACAGTAAATTGTGACGTATCGTGTAAAATTAAAATTCACAATTTCGAAATTCAATAGCCATCAAAATTTGCTTTTTTACTTCCTTTTTAACGGGAAAATTTTTCAGGTCAATCGATTAATATTGTGAGCCCTCTACTAGGCCTGAAATTACGATGACTGTCGTATTTGGAAATTATGAACTTAATTTTTACATGATACGACAAAATAATTTCAGGGCCTGGTAGAGGATTCATGACATTAATCGATTGACCTCAATTTTTTCCCGTTAAATAGGAAGTAAAAAAGTAAATTTTGATGACTGTTCTATTTCGAAACTATGAACTTTATTTTACACGATACGTCACAATTTGCTGTCAATTTACGAAATTTGAGAACCTGGTAGAGGGATCAAGACATTAATTGATTGACCTGATTTTTTTTTCTGTTCAATAGTAAGTGAAAAGACAAATTTTAATCACTATTGTATTTCAAAATTGTAAGCTTTATTTTTTTTTACTCCCCCCTACTGAATATGCAGTAAAATCTAGCAATAGTTTTTTAGGGTTGCGTTCATCTCACGAAACCCTATTGCTCCCGCTCCGTTGTCCGTCTGTCACAGAGCCATTCTCGAAAACTGTGTAACTTACAGAGTTGAAACTTTGTGTATAAATCAGAATATCAGCTGCGAAGAGCTGAAAATATTAAAATTTGAAAAATTCGTATTAGTTTAATAAATAGAGATAAAAAACCAAAATTCTAACAGCCTTTTCTTATTAAATTTGACCATTTTTCCTTATAGCAGATGCCAAAAATTAAAAATCCATGAGGAAATTCTATCTACAGTAATTAATTTTCTATCAGACGATTTCCACGTGAAAAATAAAAATGAAATAAAAAGTTTCACCAATTGAAAAAAAAAAAAAAAAGATTAATATGAAATAAAAATGATTGACGTCATAGTGATAATAAAACAGAAATATTTCTCAATAATACAAGGAGTATGAGTATGTGTGCATGTACACAAAGAAGATTAATTACACGTCATTAGAGAATTAAAAAGAAAATCTGACGTCATATCGCAAGTTTAACGGATTTTTCAAATGTTTCAGTATAATACAAAGCGAGTATGAATATGAGTAATAGAGAATAGTAAATATATGAGTTTGAGGAACGTATTGAATCATGATAAAAACCCGATTATGGAAATATTCGCATATTTTAACATTTTGAAGGTGTACAACATGTTTAATTTTGGAAATTATTTTTTTTAAATATCGTATTTAGTCCACATGACAGATATTATTATGATAGAATATAATGGTGGGCTTCACCCGCTATCGGGCCGATTCAGATATTCGAAAAACCGAGAAAAATAGACAGTTTTTTTTTTTTTTTTAACAAAATGAAATGTATTTGGCTTTATTAAAGAAAGGATAAAGTGTTTTGAAAGGAATATTAAACGAAACCCTTTGTGCGAACTTGGATCACACTTACCCACTTGTTTTTTTTAATTCCCCTGATCACTTTGAGAGAACTTGTATCACTTTGCTCCTACAGAGACACTCAAAATCATTATATCATAGCTAAAAACCAGCACTTTTTTTTTAAAGTTGAGTAAGCTCATTTACAATCAAAATCTTTACATAATAATTTAATCAAGAAAGTGTGATACAGGAACAAGTCACATTTTATTAAATAAATTCTCTCGTTAAAATTATGTTGAATTAAACTCAAGATTGGCAATTATTTTATATTCAGTCATTTCTTCATTTTCTTTGTATATAAACAATTGTACTTTTTGCTTCCACAACAAAATAACTTGGCAAACATCATAATCAAATCACACTTGCAATCCACCCATTCGAGCCTAATAGGATGCACAATGTTTTGTGGGAGTTTATTTAATATCTTTAAGTACTTCAGATATGGGGGTAATTAAAGAAAGTTTATTAAAAAGATTCTTAGAACAACTCTTTGTAAATATGCAGCATTACACTGTAAAAAATAGTAATGGGGATAATGCAGAATTTTGATATTCAAAAGAATGTTTTGGGCATAAGCAAAAAGCGTATGACTGTCAAGATTCGTATTATTTTTAATCAATTAAAACCAGAAATTTTGCAAAGAAAAAAATAATGAATTAATAGCCAGGTGTGGGTCTTAATTTAATTTTTTTTATTATTGATTAAGAAGAAGACGAAGGTTAGCAGCTATGCTTCTGCACATGCTCGAATGATACGTATTGTTACATAATGTACATATCGTTACATATTGTATTTTTGCTTTAAAAAAGTACGCACGTTATCTTTTATTTTTACTTGGTTGTTTATTTTCATATCTGTATTCATGGAGTAACTCGAGCCACAATTTCGGTAAGTTAAAAGATGCCGCATCGTTGCATATTGTATTTTGCTGAAGGTTCTATTCGCATCAGCTTTCGAAGTCTTAAACATTTCTAATTAGAAGCAAGTGTCCGTTTTGAAATATATATTTTTTTTAAATCAGGACACACTTTCTTAGAAATTGTGTATTTAAAAAATATTTTTTATTATTCTAAAAATTACAAAATATTAAGCACATTACAAAAACGTTTAAATCACAATATATAAAGCTTTTAATACCGTTATTAATGGCTTTTAGAATGTAATTTCACAATAAAGATAACAAGCATAATCCATTTTAAGCTGAAAGTTCTAGTCGCATCAGCGTTCTAAGTTCTAAACATTTCAAACTAGAAGTAACTATTCTTTCTGAAATGCATCTTTTTGAAATCAGGCAACATTTCTTTTAATAATTTTGTGTATATAGTAATTATTCTAAGAATTACAAGACGCTAAGAACATTAACAGAATTTGAAAATCATATTGTATAAATAGGCTTTGTATTTATCCCGCTATTAATGGCTTTTAGATCGTAATTTGACAATAAAGATAACAAGCATTGGCGGCTTTAAGACGAAAGTTCTAGTCGCATTAGCCTTCAAAATCTCAAAATTTTCCAACTAGAAATAACTATCATTTGTGAAATGTATCTTTTTGAAATCAAGCCACACTTTTTTTTAATAATTTTGTATGTAATCTATAATTTTAAGAATGATTAAATATTAAGTGCATTAATAGAATTTCAAAATCACAATACATAAGCTTTTTACGGCTATCAAGACTTTTTAGAATGTAATCTGGCAATAAAAATAACAAGCATAATCCACTTTAAGCTGAAGGCTCTAGTCGCATTCGCGTTGGAAGTCTCAAAAATTTAAAACTAAAAATAACCGTCCTTTCTGAAATGTACCTTTTTGAAATCTGGCCACTTTTTTAATAATTTTGTATATAAACTATTACTTTCAGAATTACAAAATATGAAGCACATTGATAGAATTTTAAGATCACAATACATGAATAAGCTTTGTATTCCGCTATTAATGGCTTTTAGAATGTAATCTGACAATAAAGATAACAAGCATAATCCACTTTAAACTGAAAGTTCTAGTCGCATTAACGTTCGAAGTTTCAGAATTTTCAAACTAAAAGTTTCTCTTCTTTCTGAAATGTATCTTTTTGAAATAAGGCTACATTTTTTAAGTAATTTTGTATATAAACTCTTATACTAAGAATTACAAAATATTAAGTACATTAATATAATTTGAAAATCCCAATACATAAGCTTTTTATTCCACTATTAATGCCTTTTAGAATGTAATCTGACAATAAAGATAACAAGCATAATAAAAACATATCTTTTACTTTAGCACAAATTATTTTCTCGAAACTGGTGTTATGAAACTTGAATTCTACTAAGTTGGTGGAGCTTTATCGAATGCGGGTATCACTTATTATGAGGCAGTAAAGTTTAATTTTTAATTGCAAAAGATAATGGCTTGTTACAGATTGGAAGTGATTTGTAGATAACTGTATGATTTTAATTTGCCAATAACGTTTATTTTAATTTTGTTTTCGCGATAAACTGTTTTAATTGATGAAATGCATTTAATTGATGAAATTATAAGCTGGAAAGAAAATTAATAAAATGTTAATTTCTTAAATAAGTAGTTTTAGTTCAACCACTAAAATTTAATTGTATTTTCATTTTGCAAAACAATGAAAAATAATATATATATATGCACATTATTAAATGAATAATTTAATTATTAAAAACTTAACGAACTATTTTTTTTATTTCTCACTTTTATAATACATAAGCTCTTTATTCCACTATTAATGGCTTTTAGAATGTAATCTGACAATAAAGATAACAAGCATAATAAAAACATTTCTTTTTCTTTAGCACAAATTATTTTCTCGAAACTGGTGTTATGAAACTTGTATTCTACTAAGTTGGTGGAGCTTTATCGAATGCGGGTATCACTTATTATGAGGTAGTAAAGTTTAATTTTTAATTGCAAAAGATAATGGCTTGTTACAGATTGGAAGTGATTTGTAGATAACTGTACGTAGGGATTTTAATTTACCAATAACGGTAAAAGCCACTGTTAATGGCTTTTAGAATGTAATCTGACAATAAAGAACAAGCATAATAAAAACATATATTTTACTTTAGCACAAATTATTTTCTCGAAACTGGTGTTATGAAACTTGTATTCTACTAAGATGATGGAGCTTTATCGAATGCGGGTATCACTTATTATGAGGTAGTAAAGTTTAATTTTTAATTGCAAAAAATAATGGCTTGTTACAGATTGGAAGTGATTTGTAGATAACTGTACGTAGGGATTTTAATTTACCAATAACGGTAAAAGCCACTATTAATGGCTTTTAGAATGTAATCTGACAATAAAGAACAAGCATAATAAAAACATATCTTTTACTTTAGCGCAAATTATTTTCTCGAAACTGGTGTTATGAAACTTGTATTCTGCTAAGTTGGTGGAGCTTTATCGAATGCGGGTATCACTTATTATGAAGTAGTAAAGTTTAATTTTTAATTGCAAAAGATAATGGCTTGTTACAGATTGGGAGTGATTTGTAGATAATTGTATGTAGTGATTTTAATTTACCAATAACGGTTATTTTAATTTTGTTTTCACGATAAACTGTTTTTATTGATGAAATGCATTTAATTGATGAAATTATAAGTTGGAAAGAAAATTAATTAAATGTGCATTTCCTAAATAGCAGTTTTAGTTCAAACCCTAAAATTTAATTGTATTTTCATATTGTAAAACAATGAAATAATAATAATAATATATATATATATATATGCGAATTATTAAATGAATAATTTAATTAATAAAAACTTAACGAACTATTATTTTTTTTTCTCATTTTTATTCATAAAATGAGAAAATATTTGTATAGTTACATTTTTTAATTAAAAATTTGACATAATTTAAAGTAATATGTTGTAATGTATATACATAAAGCAATTTCTTGTAAGATACTTACTTAAAGTAATATTTAATATGTATATAAAGTAAATATGTTGTAACGTAATTTTAATTTGGTAAATATTTATAAAATGTTTCTTTCTTATGTATATAGCTTTAGCTTAAGCCCCAGAAAGTAATTATATTCTTAGTATGTAAAAAATAAAATTTACAAAAATGAATTTTAGCAACATTTAATGAATAATTTAATTATATAAAGTTAATAAACTGCTTAAAAAAATAGTTCACTTTATTTTTAAAATTGGGATTATTTTTTTATACAGATACAAATACTAATTATAAATTTGGCTCAATTTAAAGTCTCTTGAGCTTACTGTGGCTCTAATTATTAATTTAAAAGATATGCATATACATGTGCAATACACTGTCGAGTGCATACTATAATGTTAGAATTTATTACACATTTTATTTAAGAAAGTTTCACTTAAAGTTTAGAAGTATATAAATTGGGACTACACTGAAATGATACGGCGTGACACCCTTAAATTTCTTTAAATCATGCATTAATCCTTTTAGTGTTTCTTTTTTTATAGAATAAGTTACCTGTACCAAATAAGGTCACGTTAAGGTTTCAGATCACAATAAACTACCTTATATCAGCATTGACATTTCAAATTTTGTTGTATGTAATATTTATACATATTGTTACAATATTATATCATGCATACTCTTGTAGCTGTTTAATTGTGGTCAAGAGAGCTCAAAACAAAACACACTTTAAAGTGGCTTTATTAGATGGATGCGTTTTAAATAAGACCAAAATTTTCTATAATTAACAGATATTTTGTAGATATTACACCAAAATATAACAAAATTAGTCATTAGGGGTGCCACAGTAATACTTACCCATCATGGATATGCATAATATAAAATATTAAAACATGTGTAAACTATTTATAAAATGCATTGCAATTCGAATAAAATCGTGGCACAAGGTTTAGTAATATAATCACTGTTCTAAAACAGTCATTTATTCTATATCTAACTTTTTCTTAACGAATTGTTCATTCATTTATAACTATGACATTCCTTTTTTTAAGTAGGCCCGAAGCCTTTAGCATAATTTAAAAATTTTATTATATATTAATGGATATTTATCAAAATTTAAAAAATATAGATGGCTGAGTATGTCCAGAAAAGTAGAATGACGTCTTAAAAATTAGTTTAAAATCAAATTCAAATGTAAAGTTTTCAATATTTATCGAGTTAAGCAAAAAAAAAAAAAGTATTAGTTCTTACTGCAATACTTCATAAATTCTGCAGATGGACAATATTTGTTTAGAATACACTAAAAAAGGCTCAAGAATCCAATCTATACATTCAATTTTCTTTGATGGAAAAACGAAAATAATTAATTTGTCATACCCGGTGCATGAAAAGTGCGTGTTTTTTTATGCTCAAGAATCATACCTATATGTCCTTTTTTCTTTGAGTGAACAGGAAAATAATTTAACTTCATAACCGGTGCATGAAAAGTTGGTTTTTTTATGTACGTGTTAATATAGTATGTGATATTTTGCACTACGGATTATAGCAGAATTAACTTGCATGCATTCATAAGTGGTTCACATGAATAAAACCCATAGCTTTATTTTTATGTGGATACCTGGTACAACGAATATTCTATACTATTAAATGAATTTTTAATTACTCGTCTTTGTGCTTCTTTAAATGGAGCAAAATCAAATAACAAACATTAAACTGGCACACGATTGGGTAAATATACTACAGCAGTAACCAGAATTAATAAGGAATCTGTCTTAAATATTGATTTTAATAATGTTAAAAAACAGATAATTTTGTAAATAACAACTATGCTCTATTCAGAAAAGCAAGGGATATTATTAATGAAACTAAAATAGCATGTAATGATATGATACATGCAAAAAGTAACACTAGATGGCGTCCTCTCTTTAATGCAAAAACAAAGATGAAGCGAAATAATGTTGTTTAACTCAATCGATTTTTTTAATATATACTAATAATGCGTAAGCATGGAGGTGTAAATACAGGGTGTAACTGAAATGCTTCAACAAACTTTGAGAGATTATAGTACTCATGAAGACGAACAAAAAATGCAATGGAACATGGGGTCGCAAATGACGTTTAACCCCTTCAGGGGCAGTGGTATGTTTATGAAAGCACTTAATTTTAATTCCAAAACGCCATAATGGCACCAGAATTTTGCTAAAATCTTTTCCATTTAATATGTATGTGAAATATAGCCTTTTTCTTATTTACAAACAAATTTTTTTATAAATTCCGGTGCCAGTCATTTATTTCAACATTTTAGTACTAAAAGTAGTTTGCCCCTAAAAGGCTTAAAGGATAAAAATAGAGAAAATGCGTCTGAAAATGGACTGGCACCGGAATTTACGAAAAAAATTGTTTGTAAATAAGAAAAAGGCTATATTTCACATAAATATTAAATGGAAAAGATTTTAGCAAAATTCTGGTGCCATTGTGGCGTTTTGGAATTAAAATTAAGTGGTTTTTTAGACATACCACTGTCCCTGAAAGGGTTAAATGTCATTTGCGACCCCGTATTCTATTGCATTTTTTGTTCATCTTCATGAGTACTATCATCCCTCAAAGTTTGTTGAAGCATTTCAGTTACACCCTGTATATTAGCAATAAAACAAATCTTTTAACAAAATAACATAACTGTTTAAATTTCAATGTCTGTTAATAGGTATTGTTTAAAATATTTGTTTAGATAACATTATCTTGAATGCAGTAATATGTTATTGGATATTTTTTCAAAATTAAACCAAATATTTCACTAAAAATTGTGTTCTGATGAAATATATAAAGAATATTATGTTGTTCTTTAACCATATTTCAGTAAATACTGGCACATAATATCTTTCGAAAATATAAACAACAAAATAATGCAACATTTTTGTACACATTTTTGTACACATTATTACAAATGCTATATCATAAGTTTCTCTGTAATTTAATATAATAAAATATTATAGAATAGCGATTTCTATAATCTGCTTTATTAGAATATTCTACAAGACCACAACATGTTCACTTAATTCAAATTAAATTTCATAACTGGTACAATGACACTCTATATTTTAAACAATACCTTAAGCATCTTTACGCTCTGTTTAATATTTAATATTTAACATTACCGCATTAAGTTTAACCATAACTGGCGTGTTTTATTGTAATCAGTGAATCATAATCGATTACAAAAGAGGTCAAATTATGTTAGTAGTGGTCCTTGAAATGTAACTCCTTCATTAATGCACTGTAAATATCATTTAGACATATCTGACAGATAGTAATCATAAGCAAATGAAGTAGGTGATCTGTATTCATTTCATTTGTGTATTTCTCTGCTACAAACGTGCCTGAACGTATGTTTATCGGATTCTCTTGGATTAGTGTAAAGTATTGGATGAATATTTCACATGAGTGTTTGAATTTTGATATCCGTTCTTAAATATTTCTTTTTTATTTCAAGTGGACATCATCTTTGCTAGAAAAAATAAATTATCGGTAGTTAGTAAAGTAAAAATATTAAAATATTATAAGAATGATTTTTTTATATAATTTCTCTTTGTTTTGTCGAATGAAAAAAAGTGAGTAGAAAATTGATATTGGTAAAAATATTTAATGGGAAAGAATAAATTGATAAAATTTGAAAAACTTAAGAAATCAAAGACAAAAAATAAGAAACAGAGATAAAAAAAATATATGAACGAAAAAAAAAACTAAACACAATATAAACATAATACAATTAAAACATAATATAAAAATTAAGGAATATTAAAGGAGAAAAAGAAAGGGATGGGGAAAAACAGTATACCATGTATATTAAAATGAAGTTAAATATATGAATCACTACACGACTTTTGCTTTATATCACAAATTTAAAAAGCTAAAGGAATGTAGATAATTTAGTATGTTATAATAACACATATTTTTATCTACCATTTAAATTAAACCATGAAACTGCTTACATTACCACAATATTGATGTTACTGATAAATACTACAATGTTTTTCTTTTTAAAGATATATATTATGAAAATAATATACCCACTTTCATTGCATCGTATTGAAATTCAACTACTTATTTATTGATATCCTGAACATACTTAGATTATCATAAAATTATTAATAGAGATTTCAGGTAAATTAGGCTATTTCGCCTGCACTTTATTTATTTTTTTCACCTATTGAAAATGGTGATCGTATCATAAATATTTGTTGTACAGCCAGACATTTATCAGCCAAGATCACAGTGTAAATGTCCAAATAATTAAGCAACTTTAATTTATCACATCTATTATTCTTTGCAAAATTAGCTTAATGCTTACAATTTTGTAACTCTTTTAATATAATGGTGTACATTTGCTGTAATAAGTATTCTAAATTTTAAACCAGAATAAGTATTTTTTTTTTTTAATCACGTATATTTTGTTATGAATTGTTATGTAAAGCGAAATTGTTTAAGGAGTCCTTTTTATAGTTATATTATTATACTATATTATAATATATTTTATAGTTGTATTATTATACAAATGATTTTTATTTGGTTATTAATGGTTTGCTTTATTTTTAAGCACGAATCAAATAATTGAATGCAAAATTTTACAGTTAGACTTTTAAATGTTGTATTATTTGACAAAGACTTCTTAGAATATAGTTTTTATCCGATGCTCTGTCCATTTTATATTACTAAATTTTCTGCATTGATGTTTATATTACAAATGAATGCATGTAATTGCGATAGGCGAAAAAAATATATATATAACAATGACGGACTGAGTATAAAGGTAAACACACGGAATAATACAATGCGTTATTCATATCATAAGATAGATTGAAAATGGTATAAATTGTGCAGATCAATTTATTAATTTTTTCCTTCTGCTGAATTCGTTCTTAAGCCTGTCTAATATTTAGAGACAATCTAATATTTAACAACATATATAATATTTTTAGGAATCTGTTATGAGCGAAATATGCATGCCTTTTCTCTTATTACGTATATCACGTTTACAGATGCGATTTTTTTTCGACACCAGACATCGCTGCAAAATTCACCATGGAGATATTGCTTTCCGTATGATTACCTCCATGGTTTAATATTTTTATGACTCACGATGAACGAGTCTCTTGTTTTTATTTACTTTAATAGATTGAGATATTGGGCTTTCAACCAAATTTCAACTGAAATTATCTCAGAATCTACACATATTTGGTTGTAACTCATCTTTCAAACAAACAATTTTTTTAACAATCTCTATAAAAATGTAACTTTTATGCAATGTTATTAAAAAAAAATAATTTTGAATAAAAATGGCCGCATGGCATATGGAAAAAGATGTGGTTAGCCCTTATTTGTGTTCTTCAGTCACATGACTTGCGCTTTTACTATATTTATTACGTATGATAGGATTTAATAGAATAAAGAAAACTTTTATTAATATCTTTTTAAGTTTTGATTCGATTTTCAAAAAATTTGAAATGACTGGACAAAATTCTGCAACAATTATTTATTAAATTTCAAACTATTCGGTTGAGTAGTTTTTGAGCTGTTATATGTGGACGGACGGACCAGACACCTAAAAACAGTAAGCATAGATGTAAACGTAGATAATAACACAATGCGTTATTCATCACATAATATACATTCAAAATAGTATGAATGGTGTAGATAAAAATGTTTTCCCTTCTGCTTAATCCGTTCTTAAACCTATCTAATATTTTAAAACTAAATAAAAATCAAAACGTATTACTATTCTTTAATAAAAATTCCAATATGCAATACAAAACAACAGCACTACTATTTTAAAGCGATGCTTTACAAAAATAAATAATTTTCCAATGACAGATAAATCCAAGTTCAAAGCATTCAGAGAAAACATACTTATTTCAAACAAGTAATAGTAGTAAACATTTGATCAATATTTAGAAGTAATCACAACTACACACAACTCGTTTGAAAATGAAAACTTGCTCATAAAGCACTAACGGGGCGCCGTAATTTACAGAATAGTTCTGTATTCATACAAAAGGAAACATATTTATAAAATTCCACGCGGCGCCCCATGCAAAGCTTGGATTTATCATGAGCATATTCCGAAATGAGCTTTGATTTTAATCATCTCTGTTGGTAAAATTCCCCCCGATGGTAGATTATTTGTGCTCGGTTTCGAGTGAATGAATAAGCATAATCGAGAAAGAATTTCCCTTTGTGGTTGTTTCATTTTATCCCTGAAAGTTATGAGACTTTGTGATAACAAGAGATCTTTACAGTCAAAACAACATGTTGATAAGAATTCACTGTATTTGTGAAATGAAAGTTATAATAAACTGGAAGTGAACGCAGTTACTTTCAAAGTAGCTATGTAATGAAGGATGTTGGATAGTGCACCGAAAATTTACTGCATGCAACATATTTCATCGAGTTTTAAATCGTAATATTGTATAAATCCATGGAAAATATTGCATTTTACGTTTTGTAGGTTAAGCAGATTTAGAAGAAAGCAAATATTTGTATATTAATAAATATTACTTTATTAAAAATATTGTAAGTATAAGTACACCATGATTTTTTTAATATTCACACTTTACAAATATTGAAATTTCGGGATCAAATCTGTGATTTATGTGACAACCAAGTTGAAGCTTCTCTTTGAATTAGTTATATTTTGTGCTCTAATTCACAATATTTGTTAAATGAAAATTATAATAAACTGGAATGTGCAACTATGTAGTAACTTAATGAAGGATGTTGAATAATGCGCTGAACATTTACATAATGTAACAATTTTCACCGAGCTTTAAAACAGTCATATTATATAAATTCTTGCCTTTTAAGTTTCGTAGTATCAACTCATTTGAAAGTAAGCACTTGTATTTTAATTAATACTACTTTATTAAAAATATTACACGTATGAGAAACTAAATCACGAATTATTTTTTATAAATCACATTTAACAATTATTAAAATTATTAAATCTATGATTTATGAATAGACTAGACTGAAACTACTCTGTAACTTAATTATATCAGCGACTATAATTTAGAGTATTTGTGTAATAAAAGTTGTAATAAACTGGAAGTGAACGTAGTTATTTTCTAAGTAGCATTGTAATGAAGTATGTTGAATAATGCACTGAAAATTTACAGTACGCAAAATTTCCTTCGCATTTCAGATTAGTCATTTTATGTAAATTCTTTGAAAATATTGAATTGTATGTTTCGTAGTATCAACAGATTTTGAAAATAGCACACCTCTGTGTATTAATAAATATTACTTTATTTAAAACATTACACGTATAACAAACTATATCACGCATTATTTTTATAATCACACGTCACAAATATACATTTTTATTATCAAATATATCATCTTTCTTCAAATTTAAATAAAAGTGCTCTTTGAATTAATTATACCTTGAGATCTAATTCACAACATTTGTGAAATCAAAATTATAATAAATTGGAAGAGAACGCAGTTACTTTCTATGTAGCAACGAAATGAAGGATGTTGAATAATGCGCTGATAATTTACAGAATGCAGTAGATTTCACAGAGTTTAAAATCAGTCATATTATATAAAATCTTCAAAAATACAGCATTTTAAGTTTCGTAATATCGACTTATTTGAAAGTAGCGCTTGTAGTATATTAATAAATACTACTTTATTAAACATATTGCACGTATAACAAACTATATCGCGAATTATTTTTATAATCACACTTCACAATATTCATTTTTATTATCGAATATATCATCTTTCTGCAGATTTAAATGAAAGTGCTCTTTGAATTAATATCTTCAGATCTAATTCACAATATTTGTGAAATCGAAATTATAATAAATTGGAAGTGAACGCAATTACTTTCTATGTAGCAACGAAATGAAGAATGTTGAATAACGTGATGAAAATTTACAGCATGTAGCAGATTTCACAGAGTTTTAAAACCCATTAACCTCCAAAACTATGTGGGCGGGGCCTTCAATATTTTTACTTAAATTCATTTCCCACCAAAAAATTCTGAAAGATTATATTCGGTATCTTTAATAGCAAAGTTTTTGTCATTAAATAAAGTATTTTTTAACATATTAAAATAGTGGTTTGCACGGCAGGTTTTTTTTTTTTTTTAATACACTTTTATTTTGAATGTTGCGTTAACGCAACACCAGCGGGTAATGGATTAAATATTATATAAATAGAATTTATATAGATATTATTTAAATTCTGGAAAAATACACCATTTTAAGTTTCGTAATGTCAACTGATTTGAAAGTAAACACTTGTATGTTAATAAATAATACTTTATTAAAAATATTGCACGTATAACGAACTATACCACGAATTATTTTATATAATCACGCCTAAGAAATAACTGCGCGAACGTCATATTCAAAATGGTGACTGGACAGCAGAAAGCAACTGGAACACGATATCAACGGTTTCATTTACCAACAGGATGGAGATCCGCCACGCCGCCACAAAGAGGTTCGTGACTACCTTAATCGACAACTCCCACAACGATGGATTGTTTGATGTGGCCGGTATGACAAGACACTGTTTTCATGGCCGACCTTTCGCCGTATGACTTCTTCGTTTGGGGATATGTTAAAGACTTTGTTTACGTACCACCGTTAAATACCACTTTGGCTGAGTTGCGAAACCGCATCATGACTGTATTCGCGACCATCGACGTGACCATGCTCAGTAATATGTAGAGCGAACTGAACTATCACCTTGACATCTGCCGTATCACTCATGGAGCACAAATTGAACATCTGTAGTATGGACGTCAATCTTGTATACTTTCGGTTTATTTTCATGTATAACTTATTGTTGTAGCCCAATTATGTTCGGAAATTAACGCTGCAGAAACCCGATGATTTTTTTGTAATAACCCTGTATTACAATTATCAAATCTATGATTTATGAAAAGATTAAACGAAAACCGCTTTGTGACTTAATTATATCCGCAGCTATAATTAACAGTATTTGTAAAATACAAGTTAAAATAAACTGGAAGTGAACGTACTTATTTTCTAACAAGGAAGGTCTCCATAAGCGCACACTCAAAAATTTTTGAAAATTTTACAGAATATTCTTCTCATGATGTCCGTAAAAAAATTATGAAAATTTTGTGTTTTGGTGATTTATTGCCGGGTTGCCTACACATTGAAAATTAAAAAATATATGCATTTATGATAAATACTCTTTTAGGAAAAACGTTTTCTACTCTTTATACGTAACTAGTTTAACTAACTTTAGTAAGTTTAACTTTAATAAATGCACTTTTATAACTACGGTTTTGCCATGTACATTTATAGGTATATCTAAAGAAAATTAACGATCGTATTCTGAGGTTTAGAACAAAATTTAAACTGATTAAAAATGCTTCAAACTGAAAAATAATTGTTCGATTCTGAGCACTGTCAATTTGCCTTGGATATTCTTAATGCCGGAGACAATAAGAGGAAAGTCTTGTTGCCATGGAAACAATGACTTATTAAAAATCGAAATGTATAACGAGAGGGTTCTTAATCGGACATTTACTGTTAAAATACACTTAAAAGTTATCCAGCCGGCGAAACTGTGTAAAATTAAATAACTTAAATAGATTGCAAGCAATTGTATAAATATTATATAAACTTATAAAAAAATAATAGACTATTTAATCGTTGAGGTTTAAATCCCTAAAATACTACGCATTTAAACACTCAATTTACCAGGAATTTTCAAATAACATTAAAATCGCTTGCATTTGACGACGAAAAAGTTTTGTTCGCCAAGTCGCGTCTTTTAGCTAGAAATACTCGAAAGTATTTTATTTTTTTACAGACTTTCTACTGTGATTCCGCAGCTAAATTTGACTGATCCTTTATTACGTACACGAGTAGTTCCATTAGCATTTGTTTCAAAATATTCTGAGTATGCGCTTTAACCCATTTTCGGCCAAAGGTGCGTAAACATTTCTATAGATATATTTTTATTAACACTGTGACGTATATTTTTCACTAAATTTAGTTTTCTGCTATTTTTAAGGGTTCTGGAGACATCTATAAAATATTATTAATTCAATTGAAGCAATCACTTTCTGTTGAAAATTTTTCAAAATACGCTGGTTTTTTTACTTGAAACGGTTATTGACAAATTCGACTTTTTGAAAATGTATAATTATTGCACTTGAGATTAATCAGATGCTTTTATAATGGAGTAAAGTTGCAAGTTCTGTAAATAAAATAAAAATAAAACAAATGCCATAAGAAAACTTATTTTTTTTTAAATTTAAATTTAAGGGTAAATTATTAATGGTAAATTAATAATGGTAACGTGAAATTAATTAAAATATTATTTTCATGCACGAAACTTTTTTGGTGTTTTAATGAATGTAATTTAAGCATATTTCAATGCAAATAATACCACATTTTATACAATTTCTATGCTTGGCCTAAAATGGGTTAAGGAGAACTTCCTTGTAAGTAGCATTGTAATGAAGTAAATTGAATAACGCACTAAAAATTCACAGTACGCAAAAATTCAGTCGCATTTCAGATCAGTCATATTCCTTGGTGACATTACATTTTAAGTCTTGCAGAATCAAAAGATTTGGAAGAAAACATATCCTTTTATATTAATAAATATTACTTTATTTACAATATCGCACATATAACCAAATTACCATATTTTTTACAATCACATCACACATAAACAAAATTTTATGATCTATGTGAAGACCGAAATTAAACTTCTTTTTGAATTAATTATATTTTGATATCTATTTCATAATATTTGTAAAATGAAAATATGGGTGAAATAATAATGGTAAGTTATTATAAACTTGAAAAATATTATAAGCTGTCTCAGTGAACGTAATTCTTTTTTAAATATCAATGTCATGAACAATGTTGAATAATATACTGAACATTTACGATGCGTGACAACTTTCATCGAGTTTTAAATAAATATTATTATATGAATCCTTGGAGAACATATATTTCTTTGTAAAATTTTCTAGCATTAACATATTTGGATGTAAGTACGCTCTTGCATATTAATAAATATTATTGTATTAAAAATATCATAAATTTACGATTCTATATCACAAAATGGTTTTAATTATCACAACTACCAAATATTAGAATTTCATAGTGAAACATATGATGTATATGATGGCAAAACAGTTTTTACACTTTTACATATTGGAATATAATCGCGATAGTAATACTTGAAATTATTCTAAAATTAAATAATAGATTCGTGAATTTCAGAGAAAAACTAGTCGTTGGGGGCCACCGTAATACTTACCCATCATGGATATGCATAATGTAAAATATTAAAATAAAAATGTGTAAACTACTTATAAAATGCATTGCAATTCAAATAAAATCGTGGCTTGATGACGTCACAAACTTTAAAGGCTCGATTACTGAATTGCTTGAAAGAGGTTTTTCCTTATAACTCCAAAAATAATAATCCTATTAACTATCGGTTTATTGCATCTGAATAAGCGTCAAATTTCCAATTAAAATATATCTTTGAAGTGAAATTTGGATGAAATACAGGGTCATGAAAAATCGAAGAGTGTGGTAAATAGGATTCCAAATATCTCGGCAACTCATTATCCGATCGACTTCATGCTTTATTCAAAATTTATGTTTTTTTATTGTCTTTTATATTCATTTCTTAAAATAAACAATTTCGAAAATTTTTATGTACCTTTCATCAGAACGAATATTTCGAGAGTCCGAAAAAAATTGTTCCAGTTAATCGAGGTTATTTAAATGAAATAGGCTTCTTCTCATTATTACATACTAAGTACATACCAAATTGCAAGTCTCTATCTCAATTTTTTTGGGAGATAGAGCGTTTACAGACACACAGACACACATACAGACACACACACACAGACACACAGACACACAGACGGACGGCAAATTTTTTTTCTAAAAATATGTTTTTCGGAATCTCCAGTGTCTGAAACGTGTAAATCCGTCAATTTTTTTTTTTCGATTTTCAAAACGATTGCAAGACTTACCCTATACTACGTATGATGGGTAAGTGATAAGCCAGATAAACATACCATGAAATGAATTAAAATAAATAAAGTTTCTTAATACCTTTCCATAAATCCTAATAAACTTGAATTTGTGTAAGTATTACTGCATACAACATAAGAGTAAATCTACAACAACTTTCGACTGTTAATTAACTAATGTACAGTAAAACCTCTCAATAAGGGACACCCAAGGTATCAAATATTTTTCACTCGAAAAGATTTATCCTTTATCAGGAGCTATAGTTTAAAAAATATGTGATATTGTAATACATTCATAAATATGTAATGCAATTTATATTCGATCAAGATATCCAAAATAACAGAGGATTAAAGAAAAAGAGAAAGAAAAAAAAGATGATAATAATTCAAGAGTTAATTAACTTAAAAATGGTCATTTATTTAAAATTACTAATTAGTATTAATTTATTATAATAGGTAATTTATTATTAAAATATCTCAAGCAGTGTATAAAATTGTGAATACTTGCATCCGTTTATTTAAATTATTAAGTTAATAAGAGTTTGTTGTGTAATTTTAATTTCACAAACATTCTATTATATATGCATATTAAGTTTATTAACTAATTTTATTCCTGCAGTATCACGAATACTAACAAAAATAATCTAGTTTTAAGAAAGGGATATTTACTTTACTATTATTCTTTAGTCGTTGCCACTTATTTGTTAGCATCCCTTTAAAAGTGTTTCTCCAATTTTTTTAAAATAGTTTATTATAATTTCATTAAATAATAATAATAATATAAATGGTTTATGAAAAATGTTTTTTGAACAAGCTGCCCTTAAATATAATTTATATACAGGGTGGTTATAAAATAAGTATCTCTATTTGGAGTTGTCTGTAGCTTGAAGTACCGGAAATGAACCGGAATGAAACCAAAATCGGTACACTTACTATTCGAGAAGGGGGAAGAAGAATGGAACAATAAAAAAAACAATTTCAATGATCGCCGAAAGATGGCGCTTTGGAGTGTGACATGTAATGTGTAATTGTGTACCGTGGAGGTGTCACAAACGTCAATTACTTTACCGCATATCACAACATGTGCGAAACATCACTCCTGATGCATTAGATTCCGCAGTTGAGCACGTCGTGTAACGCCTGGATTGTGTCCTCTAACAAAATGGCCATGTAGAACCTGAACATGATCGGCACCGCAATGCGAAAGCGTCGTCACATTCACTTTGACATTTTCCAACATATTAGGTATTCCATCTGGTTTGACGCCTTTATTTTTTCTTCTTGTATTACACATTACATGTCACACTCAAAAGCGCCATCTGTCGGCGATCATTGAAATTATTATTTTTTATTTTTCCATTCTTCTTCCCCCTTCTTGAATAGTAAGTGTACCGATTTTGGTTTCATTCGGTTATTCCTTCAAGCTACAGACAGCTCCGAATACAGATACTTATTTTATAACCACCCGGTATATATATATATATATAAAATTAGCTATTTATTTACTTAAATTGTTTTTCTAAAAATTATTTTTGGGGAACTTATTAATGTATTTTAAATAGGGGGTCCCTTATTTAGGCGTTAAATGTATTATGAAAACTATTTGAAAGAATTGTCACTTGGGAAATTGTTGCTTAAATGGGAGTATCTATTAAAGAAGGTTTTCCTGTATGGAGAAGACTGGGGATGTTTGACCCACTTGTTAGTCGCTCGTAATTTGTATTAAATTTGACATAAAATATCATATCACCTTGCCACCTATCAATAGCTTTTTGTGTTTTTTATCTTTTTACAGCGTCAAAGTTTTGAAAAAGAATTAATTGTTTTTAGGGTTTCGTTCATCTTACGCAATCCTATTACTCCTGCTCCGTTGTCTGTCCGTCACAGAGCCGATTCTCAGAAACTATTTAACTTACAGTTGCCAACAATTAAAAATCCACAATAAAATTCTTTCTACAATAATTAATTTTCTATTGAAAGATTTCCACGTGAAAAATGAAAATGAAATAAAGAGTTTCACCAATTGAAAAAAAGATTAATATGACGTCATATTGTTAATAAAACGGAAATTTTCAAACATTTCTCAATAATACAAGGAGTATGAGTACGTGTAAATACAGAAAGCAGCTTAATATGACGTCAGTAGAGAATTAAAAAGAAAATTAATCTGGCATCATAAGGATTTTTCAAATGTTTGAGAATAATACAAAGAGAGTGTCAATATAAGTAATAGAGTAAATATATAAATTTGAGGAACGTATTGAATCATGATAAAAACACGATTATTGAAATATTGGCATATTTTAACATTTTGAAGGTCTATGCAACGTGTTTAATTTTGAAATTGATTTTTTTTTAATATCGCATTTAGTCCACATGACAGATATTATGGCAGAGTATAATAGCGGGCTTTGCCCGCTATCGGGCCGATTCAGATATTCGAAAACATGAGAAAAAAACCCCGCTAAATTTTTACTTTATAAAAAACATGACTTTTTTTTTGGAGTGGGGGGAAATGAAATTAATTTGGATTTAAAAGAAAGAATAAAGTGTTTTGAAAGGAATATTAAAAGAAACCCTTTGTGCGATCTTCGATCACATTTACCCACTTGTTTTATTTCCCACAACTCTGTAAACTATGTTACACCTCCTCACTTAAGGGAGGTTTGAGCCACTCAATAATAATAATAAAAACTATATTCTAGTCAGAAATTCTGTTAAATGAAAAGTAACATATATGTACAGTACCAAAAATACATTTAAATGTTAAATTTGAATAACTAAATATATTATTCCGCATAGTTGCCAACCTCCCGATTTTTTTAATACCAGTAAAATCTTACAAAAAATTTCGCTTTATTAAATTGTAGAAATTGTACGATTAAAGAAAACAAATATTTTTAGATAAAATTACTGGTACGAAAAAAATTGGGAGGTTGGCAACTATGTATTCGGAAAATTGCAGCGTTTTTATTTTGATTATTAGCATGTTCAATGGCAATTAAGATGGACCCAAACATAATGCCAAAGAAAGGGTCCAACAATGTTAAATTGCTTGACCACGCTGACCAATTGACATATTTTTTAAAACTTACTCGTTGTCGACCGAATCCAGAATGAATCACAGCAACGTTTTGCCATGTAATAACTCTTAAACGTCTATTCCACCAAATTTTATAGGAAGATTTCTTTTGTAAATTAATTTACAAAGTTAAACAGATGGTAAAATGGGATCGAAGATAGCACAAAGGTTTTAGTTTAATATTATACGCCCCCTGGAGGTGGAAAGGGGACTAAAATCTGTAAGGTGATCGAAAACGAAGTTGAATGCGCCAAACTCCGTTTTGATCGGGCCTATAGAACCAAAGAAGTTGGACAAAATTAGCAAATAAAATTTTTGTGCAATAATATTAAAAGGAAGAATAGCAATGTTATAAATGCACAAATACTATACAAAAAAGCAGCAAATAGCTATTTCGAATCTACAAGCGATATTCTTCTTCAGAGCGACAAAGAACAAAGCACAGAGTGTTAGAAAAAGCAAGACTGGACTGTGTTTTTTCTAGCACGCTGTGCTTTGCTCTTTGTCGCACTAAAGAAGAATCTCGCTTCTAGATTCGAAATAGCTATTTGCTGCTTTTTTGTATATTATTTGTGCACGTTGGTAATTCTTCCTTTTAATATTATTGCACAAAAGTTTTATTTGCTATTTTTATACAAAGAAGTCGGGCTATACTTAGAAGTTGTATTATAAAGTCCTACTTTTATGCATAGAACCCGGGATAGGAATGCGCCACTGGCGGTAGAAAGTGAAACTAAAATATGTAAGATTTTATAGGAAAACCAAGTTGAATGAGCCAAACTACGTTGAGATCGGGCCCATAAAACCAAAGATAGGAACGTGCCCCTAGCTGTGGAAAGCATTGATTTTTGTTGTTGTTGTTGTTGTATCCGAAAGTAAATGAAATAAAAAAATAAATATAATAAAATATATAATAATAATAAAATATTAAAATAAAAATATATTATAATATAATAATAAAATATAACAAAATATATAATAATAAAATATAACAAAATATATAATAATAAAATATAACAAAATATATAATAATAAAATAAAATAGTATATATAATATAATAAATTTAAACATAATAAAACAAAAATTTACCGGCCGATTTTTTTTTTTTTTTTTTTTTTTTTTTTTTTTTTTTTAAATTCTTAATGAGCATATCATTTTGCGCATATATATCAATTTTCAAATTCGTACCTAAAATTTTTTAAATGTTTCTATATACTTTAAAATTCTGTCCTTTGAATTCATTTATCGCTTTGGTCTGGCAACCCTTTCTTCTGTCGGGAAGTTAAAACTACGTGTCTTTTCAAATGAAAAGAAATAATTTTCTCACATAAATAATTTTTTTGTAAAAAAAGAAAAAAAAACCTTACAGGTCGATTTTTGGGAATTCTTAATCAGCATATGATTTTGCGTATATATACCAATTTTCAAATCCGTACCTTATATAGTTTTACTTATTTTATAGACCCGAAATCTCCCTAGTATGAAATTTATCTTACCTTCCAGCTAACCTGAATCGCAGACAAGTGTTTGCGCTGAAAGGCTTGCTGTCTTTGCAAGATAAAATCATTTGAAAAAATAATAATTTTTAATTACTATCTGGTGTAATTACACTCGGATTTTTACGAACTTTAGATATTTAAATTCAGTGTTCAATTTTATGCATAGAGGTGTAAATTTCAAATCGAAAAATGTAATAATTTTCGTTATTTTATTGAGGCCGAAAAGTGCCCAGTTCGCCATTTTATCTGTGTGAAAATTGGAATTTCGGGATCCCGGTCAAAGAAGACATCTCATTGATTCGTTGCGAGCCTCGACACGGGGTATCAATGCAGTGACAAATGAAAGAACTGTGTTTTACTTGATGATAATTCTAACGACTTTGAGTTTTTAATTAATATCTGAGCTAATTGCCGATGAATTCAAAATTTTCTGATTCGTCGTGTGACAGAAGGTACTCAGCTGCAAGTACACAACATTTCAAGTATATAACTTATACAGTTTCCATTCCGAGTACGAAGTCTGTGACGGACAGACAGAGAAGTGAGACGAATTGAGTTTTGTGAGATGAACGAAACCCTAAAAATAGCACTCAACATCTTTGCGTAATTTTCAGCATCGGTTGAGTCAAATTTGAGACACTGTTGGATACTCACATGTGTCTTCTGTCTATGAACAACCATGGAATTTTTCTTCTGTGCAACAGCTAAAGCTACCTTTTGCCGCAGCAAATATTAATGATTAAAATAAAAAACACTTAGAAATTCTAAACAGTTTTTATTTCATTCAAATTTAATTTCGTAAAGATAATTTTGGATAAACCTTTACTAAGAAGTTATCAATAATGCTGCATCTATATGATATTTAATAGTCTCATTATTAAAAACTTTATTCAGAATAGCATAATTTTACTTAACATCTTTACAAAATGTAAACATATAATATGCACTAAAGAAAAATCAAGAATCTTGCTTTAATTTTTATGTTAAAAATTATATTCTATATTTTACAAGATAAATCTTCACCCCCATTCATCATTATATAATACTGCATCACATTTTACATGCTACATTTTCTAGCAAAAATCACTAGAATTTTGTTGGTGTGTTTTGAATATTTTTGGAAAATAAGTATATTTCTTTCTCAGTTATTTTTTATCTTGCCGAATTTGTAGTGAGTGAAGACCTTTTCTATTTTTTAGTCTATTAGAGTTCCATTTAAGAGAAAACAAAAACCCGCTTTTTATGTGAAAACTTTTGTCAGCGTAATAAAGATTTTATTTCTTACCAATCAAATAATCCTTTTATATTGCTTCATTTCATGTTCGAACACTTAACGCAACTGTCACATTTCAAGCTTATGTGTCATTCAAGTGTGAGCTTTTAATGTTAATTTTTATGTTAAAAATTATATTCTATATTTTACAAGATAAATCTTCACCCCCGTTCATCATTATATAATACTGCATCACATTTTATATGCTACATTTTATAGCAAAAATCACTAGAATTTTGTTGGTGTGTTTTGAATATTTTTGGAAAATAAGTATAATTCTTTCTCAGTTATATTTTTTTCTTGCCGAATTTGTTGTGAGTGAAGCACTTTTCCAATTTTTAGTCTATTACAGTTCCATTTAAGGGAAAACAAAAACCCGCTTTGTATGTGAAAACTTTTGTCAGCGTAATAAAGATTTTATTTCTTACCAATCAAAGAATCCTTTTATATTGCTTCATTTCATGTTCGAACACTTAACGCAACTGTCACATTTCAAGCTTATACGTCATTCAAGTGTGAGCTTCCGGTAGAACAGACATCCCAGTGTACATTCATCAATATAGCTCGACTGATCACCTGTCACAGCTAGGACTGACCATTGAATACTTGGAATGAATGACCTATAGGAACCATTCACTTTCACCTTTTGCAATTTCCTTTACTTTGGGTTCTTTATTAGACCACAAAATCGATATTTTTCGCAGCGCACGATCGACTCTGATGTAATTCATCGATTTTTTGTCATCGTTTTTTGAGATGGAAGGCGATAGCATCATTGGAGCACGGTGCACCTTTTTGTCCAAACCAAATCATCGATCATTGTCTAGACGCTAGTATTGTGAAGAGTGGTTTTTCTTCTTTTTATTTATAATTCAAAAACTTTCATTTTGTCTGACACTCCACGAGATTTATTTTTTCGTCATTCCTTTTCATGAATTCCGTGTATTCCATTATCGATTTCATATTTTTTTTTTCTATTTTCCTGAGAAAAAAGTATTTCTGCGACCCTTCTGCAACTCAAGTGCTTTTAAGAAACGAAAGTTAATAAGATTATAAATTTGAAGAGAACGAGTTATAAAAGTTTGACGTTAAAGTCTTGTTCCTTAAACACAAAGGAAATTTCCCATGAATAAATCTCAAAATATTAAAGAAAAATAAATAAAGACAAGTTTTTTAGGAAATTAATTAATGTTGTAGTAAACGTCAAAGTCTTTAAAGAGGAAATATAATGCATTTATAAAAGATTTCTCGAATTTTAAGTAGATACACTTCCTTTTTAAGAACCTTTTATTTTTTAAGCTTTATATATAAATTTCTTATAGCAGTGAATTTTATTCTTGAATTAAAAGCAAATGTAAAAATAAAAATTCATGCATCATCAAAAATAGTAAAAATTTTCACAGTATATGTTTCCTTAGACAGGATTTAGTAAATTAATTATTATTATATATAAACGTCACTATCTTAAAAAAATAAAATATAATATATTTATAAAACATTTTTGAAAATTTCAGCAAATACGGCATTCTTTTTAAGAACCTTTTAAATTTTAAATCTGAAATTTTGTACCGAAAATTAGTAAAATAAATATTAAAACATCTCACATTAAATTTTAAAAGAGCAATTAGAATTAAATTGTTTTGTTTTTTTAAATCTATATTGCGGTTTCTGTTTCAATATTTTACCGCATTCTTATTGAAATTTATTATGATAAATACAAACGTACTTTTAGATATTCTTAAACTGAACCAAGAAATTATACTTCTCATTAAATATAATTTCAAAAATAATAAAATTATTGCATGTGATTTCATTCACAGTTTCAAAAAATATATAGGGTGACTTTTCTTATCATTTACTGTAGCTAGAATTCTAAATCGTTATTTTTTTTAGGTACCTATAGTTCCAATTTCAAACAATTTTCAAATATTCATCTATGAAAATCCATTTACGTCAAAACAGTTATTTTTAAAAATTTTATGAAATAAAAATTACTGCATGGTCCCTGTATTAGGAAGACTTTCTCCATGTTCTAACAAGTAAAACAGAAGAAAAATTCATTTTCGTACAATGATTACTTACCAAGTTATGATACTTTCGATTTTTTGAATTTTCCTCGTTTTCTGACCCTAAAAATGCGATTCAGATAAGCGTTGCGGACCCCTTGGAGTGCACGTGCGCAGTTTAAGAACCGCTGGTCTATAACATATTAGCAAATTGGGAGCTTAATCGGAAGTACTGTTTTGGAATTATCATGTTCAGTCACACATACACACATACATATCATCACTACAGTACTTTCCTTATATTTATGTGTTCAGACAGTAGAAATGTATTGGAAATCAGGGTCGTAATCTATTTATTCACACAAAAGTACAGCATGTATCACTCATTACGATTACAGCTACTGCTCATACTTTTAATTTTAAATAAAATATCAATACACATATTTTGTCAAATAACTAAACATATTAAGTCTGAATAAAACTATTAAAATTAAACATATATTTTAAAATCAGACATTTAATAGCACTAAAAAACAAAAGTAATCACATAATAAATTAACCCCATATATTTAGTGATAGTACGCTGAATACCAGATACATTAAATTTGTTCAAAAGTAGTTTATGTCATTATTTTTAATTACATGTGAATTATTTAATTACATGCAATGTAAGGAGATAAAATAATGGTTTATTTATATCATACAAACAGAAGTAAGGTTCGAAGTTCCAATCTTCATCGCTTTATTCAAAGCTATCATCGCTATCGTCTATGTCGTCAGCAAAATTAGGAAAAAAAATTATCGTCTATGTCATCATCAAATAAAAACATAATCACTGTCCGTGTCTAACATAATTATTCTATAAAATCACTAGTTACAAGAGATACAAACAAACAGGAAACAGAAAATGAAATACTACAATTTATGAAAGAAAACTAAACAGATTCCAGAATGAGCAGCGCATAAACATATAAACGACAAAGAAAAAAACAAAGCAACGGGAAAACTAGTGAAGTATTTTGGACATGTAACGTCATCTATTGGGTGCGAAAACAAACATAAAGCTCGTACAAAACCAATCACAACAGCAATTAGCGATTCAAAAAAAAAAAAAAAAAAAAAAAAAAAAAACAGATGCTTAGAACATTGTAGTCTAGACTTAAAATGAGAACGTACGCACATACGTCCTGGTATTTCAAATAGAAGAGTTAATGATGTACGCACATACGTCCTGGTATTTCAAATAGAAGAGTTAATGATGTACGCACATACGTCCTGGTATTTCAAATAGAAGAGTTAATGATGTACGCACATACGTCCTGGTATTTCAAATAGAAGAGTTAATGATGTACGCACATACATCCTGGTATTTCAAATAGAAGAGTTAATGATGTACGCACATACGTCCTGGTATTTCAAATAGAAGAGTTAATGATGTACGCACATACGTCCTGGTATTTCAAATAGAAGAGTTCATGCCATACGCAAGTACGTCGTGGTGCTTAAGGGGTTAATTACGATAGACGTTTTAAGCTTTATACAAGTTCCTTTACACAAGTTCCCATGCAAATGTCAATCGAAAACAAAGCTGATTTTTACACATCTCTACGTTCTTGAATATCCATTTAAAAAACATTAAGACACCAGGAAGTATACATCACAGTAGGACCACATATATTGGTGGAATTGTACACGCTTCGTTAAGTGGAGATTTCTGTAATTTCATAAACCAATCTTCTAAAAAATGTCTACTTTTAAAATTATTGCAGTTGGATTTAATAATTTTTAATATAGATTATTTGTACTGATGCTTGTATAAAATTTGAAACGTCTTACTGTAATTATTTTATTATGTGATATTATTTTTGCTTTTGAGTGTTATTAAAATTTTAATTTTAAAATAACTTTTAACTCATACTTTGCTTTGTGCCACCACCGCAGCAACTCTATTTAGCACCTGGCATGAAACACCTTGTTAGTTTTTCTGTAGATCGTCGATGTATTAGAGGTGGTTCGTAACGGAATCAATGAACCCTGTCAGCGTCTATCCTAACTGACGTCGCGTGGTACTGGAGCATCATCCGCACTACCATTGCGGCAGATCTTTTTGTGTAAAATGCAGCGGCATCGTGAAAAAGTGTTAGGAGTACATAGTGTTTGGTCGGTGAAACTTTATGTATTGTCACTTACATTCGGAATTATGGAGTGCCTAGTTCAAGCGCTATTTGTATGTTGAGATGTGCCGGATAGCTCTCGGCAAGTCGTGAGAAAATTATAAGTTTTGAATATTCTTTTCTCAAAAGAAGTTTAGGTTGGGTGCCAGGTATGTTCTTATAGAAGAATAAAAATACAGCGTGGGGAATGCTCATGAATAACAAGGAATTTTAGGTAGGGTTAAAAAAAAATAAAAGGCTAGCTCAGGTGGCGATTTCAAGTGGCGATTGCAGGTGTGAATGGTAAAACTATCCTGCCCTCGGGGGTAGCCCGCGGCACACTTCCGACCATCGCGCCCAAGCCTCTGAAGGGCTTATAACGCGCCAGAGCTTTGTCTCGCCCGGCGCTGCGATCGGTCATGAGCCGCCCCTCTGCGGACCCTAGACCATTTTACCAGGTATCGACCCCAAGGTCGTTGCGGCAGTAACCCTGCTCTGGGGAAACTTCCGCGTGCAGCAAACACCTGATGAACCGCCAGAGAACCCCCGACGGCCTCGTTCGCGAAACCCCATAGGGGGAAACGGTCCCTCGGTCATATGTCGAGTTACTCCGACGGCTCTTGCTTTCTCACGGCTTCCGATAAAGAAAACCCAGGTGTAAAAGTTAGTAACATCGAGAAAAGAGAATGCAATTGTAAAGAAGAAAGTTTAATAAGAGGAGGGGAATAGTAAAAGTCATACTTGACAGTGTTATATAAAATTACGAGTTGGGTCAGATGCAAGAACGCCCCTTTGACCACCTGGGTTTTAGCAAGGAGTGCGCGGATTTCGGCGGGAAAAAAGGGTGATGTGATCCCCACGTAGGCGGGATTAAATTAAATACAAGTGAAGAGACAGCCAATACTTTTATCTGGAGGCAGGGTTTTAGACAATAAGAAAATTCTAGCCATTTGGGTAGATGTAAGGGGAATGAAGGAGAATAGAAGAAGACCAGGATTGGCATAAAAAAATGGAGCGTAGGTTTTGTTGGAAAAGGAGAGTGGAAGAGAAGGGATGCGTAAGAGGAAAGATAGACAGTTAGTGGTTGAGTTTAGTTGCAGTTCAGTGCAGTTGAGTTTAGAAAGAGTTGGAGTTTAAGTTTTGGGAGAGTTCGATCTGGAATGAAGAGGCGTGAGAGTAAATTTTGGATAGTGTGTTTTCCCTTGAGATGATAAGGGAGCGAGAATATCGAGAGATCGCGCTGCAGAGTTGCCTTTGATAGAACCGACTTCGTGATGGCATCAGTACTGTTCCAGATTATTTCAAGTATGATTTTATTTGCTCGTATTCCGAAAATAATCATTATGTACCAGAAATTAAATTTAGCAAGTATAGGGAGGAATTATTTAGGCATCCAAATTTAATTGATCAAATAAAAGTGTATTTGAATAATTTGAATAAGTTCTATTTAGTACTATGTGTCAGACTATGAGTGTAGTCTTCAATTGTATTGTAATAATTTTTTGAAGATTTTAATAAATTGTTTAGTTCAAATTTAAAGTTATGTTTATTTACACTACAGAGAAGGCGGGAGGAAATGATCTGGGCATGATTCTGGGTAACCACTATTTATTCACGGAGCCATGTAAAATTTATTATTATCAATTTTTTTTAAATTTAAATATTTAATATACACACCATAGGAGTAAGGTAGCCCAAAACCCCCCTCCCAGCAGATGGCGGCTATTTATAACACTTTTCGTGATTCAAGTTTGGTTAAAAAAAAATTCATTTTTAAGGGGAAAAGAAAGGTTTGAAATGACGAAAATTGACTGAAGTTTGATCATGGATTAGAAAGTCTGTAACTAATTTAGACTGTTACTTCTTTTTGCGTTTATTTATTTATGTTTATAGAAATAAAAAATATATATATTTGCTAATTTATCAAACACAATAAGAATAGTTTTAATATTGTATGACAAAATTACTCTTGCTCTATTTTTGAGACGATTTTGAATCCCATGTTCCATATTTTTCAGTTGTAATTTTTTTCTTTACACTGCTTATTATGTTGTCTCTAAATATTATCTAAAAATCAAACAAAAACATTTTTTTGTTTGTTTTTAACGTTATAAAAACAAATATAATTATTTTTTATGCATTTTCAATTTTTATTATGATATTTTTTATTCTTTTTTAATAAACATGTGAATTTTTACCTTGCTAACTAAGCGTAAACCGACAGTGTTAACAATGACCAAGCTGGGAATCAAACCCGGGCATTTGAATAACGCTCCAATGCTCTACCATTGAGCTACGAGGACAATACACAGCTTGGCATCACTCACTTATACAGGGTGTTCCAAAATTCAACTAACAAATTGACAGGCATGATAGAAGGCATCAAGAGGATGAAAACTTACTATAGAACATGGAGTCGCAAACCACATTTAGTGGGAAAAAATCGTAAAAATAGTTATGAAGGGTGTGACGTCAAGTAGAACAAAAAGTGCCAATTATAAGTATAAAAAACATTTATATGACGTCAAGCATGATTACAATGCATTGCAGTACAACGTCAGAAAGGAGACGACGACACATTTTTAGAGAAATTGTTCAAAATTGCGGCCACGAAGGTCATATTGCACAGCCGACACCGACAAACGAAAGATTGCCGGACGCGTTAAAACATTCCCTTAACAATGTCCTATAAAAATGTCTCGTCGTATCCTTTCTAACGTTGAACTATAAAATGCATTGTAATCATGCTTTAAGTCAAATAAATGTTTTTTCTATTTATTATTGGTCCGTTTTGTTCTACTCGACGTCACAACCTTCCTAAATATTTTTTCTATTTTCTCTCACTAAACGTGGTTTGCGACCCCATGTTCTATGGTAAGCTTTCATTCTCTTGATGCCTTCTATCACCCCTCTTAATTTGTCGATCGAATTTTGGAACGCCCTGTATATGTCGGTAAGTCTGCAATCACAATACAAGACGGGAATATCATCACGAGCGCGCAAACTCTGCCGCAAACTTGAGACGACATACAAAGCCACACAAAGCGCAGCATACGGCAACACATAAGTAATTTTAATTATTTTTTGCAGTGAAATTCGCTCGAAATCTTTGAATAATAAACATGTGAATTTTTACGTTGCTAACTAAGCGTAAACCGACAGAAATGTCCAAGCCGGGAATCGAACCCGGACCCTTGGAATAACGCTCTAATACTCTACCATTGAGCGACGAGGGCGATACCTAGTTTCGCATCTCGCACTTATATATGTCGGTACACTGGTGCGTTATTCTAAGGGTCCGTGTTCGATTCCTGGCTTGGACATTTTTCACTCTGTCGGCAAAGTTAGCAAGGTAAAAATTCACATGTTTATTACTCAATGATTTCAAGTGAATTTCATTGCTGAAAATTAATTGAAAAATTAATTAAAATTGCTTATTATTTTATGTTTTTGTTTTCGGGTACAATCGAGAGATAATGTAATAAGAAGAAATGACAACTCAAAAATATGGAACCTGGGCTTCAAAATCCAGGCAAAACGAGTTTTGCAAGATTAATTTTGTCGTACAATATTAAATTTTTGTTATTATTTTTTTACAATTTAATAAATATATACAGGGTGATTCATAAAAGATGGGCAGAACTTTAAGGGGTTATAGTACACTTAAAGACAAATAATATTAAATAGGAGACTAAGGGTCCCAGACGTATTCCCAAGGAGATAGGGGGCATTAAAGTTTAGGGTCCGAAATTTCAAATGATTATAAAACATGCAAAAATTGGTCGATTCGTTTGCGGTTTTTGCAAAAAATTTTCTTTATGCCAGTATTTTCTTGAAATAAAATTTTAAAGTTCAATTTCAAAAAATGCCGATAGGGGGCGCTTTAGACTTTGGAGTAACAAACAACTATTTTTTAACGTTATTTTTTGTATTTCTTTAAATGATTTCGAAAGCTTAGACTTAAACTTAAATTTTGATCTAAAAATCTGAGTCCTAACGAGTAGTTAAGTAGCGTAAACTGAAATTTGAAATTTGAAACCCTTCTCCCCCCAGAACAAAAATCAGTTATTCCCGATCTTTGTGTCGTAGATAAGGCTCTAACTACTGCCGCGTTTTGCTAAAATTATTCTTTATGTCAGTATTTTCTTGAAAATAAATTTTAAAGAAAATTTTCAAAAAAATCCGATAGAGGGCGCTTTAGACTTTGAAGTAACGAACAACTATTTTATACCGTTATTTTTTGTGTCTCATTAAATGCTTTCTAAAGCTTAGACTTAAATTTTCAGCCCAAAATCTGAATCGTTAGACGTGGTTAAGTTTCTGGGGAGAGGGGTTTGAAATTTCTACTCCTGAGCACAGTTCAGTTTACCATGTCCACACATTGTCTGCTGTGATACGAGGTAAAAAGACACAAATTAGGATTATGTTACCAAAGCATATTTATTAACATGTAATCACAATAAATGTTCAAAATTGTGACCACCAGAGGTTATGCACGCAGAACAACGGCGACGAATGGAACGGCGAACATTCGCGAAAACATCAGGCTTTTCGAGCACTTCCCCTACAGCGGCGGAAAGTCTGGCGACCAGTTCCTCGGGGGATTCAATGGGTGTCTCATACATAAGAGCCTTCAATCGTCCCCAAAAAAAGAAATCGAGGGGTGAAAGATCTGGCGAGCGAGCAGGCCAAGCAACAGGACCACCTCGACCAATCCATCTGTTCGGAAATGTGATGTCCAGATAGTTGCGGACGTCTCGTACGTAATGGGCTGGCGCTCCATCGTGCTGGAACCACATGACCCGCCGGATGCGTGGAGGAACAACGTTTAACAGGTCTGGCAGCACATGTTGCAGAAATGTGAGGTATGTTTTACCGTTGAGGCGTTCAGGAAGAAGGTACGGTCCGATTAGGTGGTCTCCGAGGATTCCTGCCCAAACATTGATGGAAAAGCGTCTCTGATGAGCATGTGGATACGTAGCATGTGGATTGACATCCGCCCATACATGTGCATTGTGTGTGTTAAATGTACCTTCACGTGTGAAGGTACATTCATCGGTGAAAAGCACAGTTCGTCCAAAATGTGGATTTAGCGCGTTCTGCTGCAGAAACCAGCGGGCGAATTCAATACGATTTGGATAATCCCCTGGAGACAGTTTCTGGACTCGTTGCACATGAAACGGGAGCAAATGTTCATCCTTCAGTACCCTCCAAGTCGTGGACTGTGAGGTATCCACCTGGCTAGCCACTGTTCGTGTACTTGTACTTGGCTGCGCCGCTACTACATCCAGAATGGCTTCTGCAACAACTACTGATTCGTCCTTTTTTGCACGACCTGCATTCGACCGGGAAGCGAGAAATGATCCCGTCTCACACAACTGTCTGTGCAAGCGCTCGAAAGTTTTGCGGTTAGGCAACCGCCTGTTAGGAAATCGCTCTCCGTACATTCGTTGTGCCTCTGCACCATTTCCATCTGCCGCTCCGTAAATTAAA
The DNA here is from genome assembly GCA_963931845.1 of Maratus michaelseni. NCBI lineage: Eukaryota > Metazoa > Arthropoda > Arachnida > Araneae > Salticidae > Maratus > Maratus michaelseni. Next base: position 280,462,475 of record OZ007594.1, on the reverse strand, counting down.
TGCATCTCAGCCTTTTCCTTATTCGTGAAGGGCACCATCTTCCGATTCATTACTACAGCGACTTACACTTGACTCACCGTTCAGTGGTTTTTATGCCTGAATCGTGTCGAAATTTTGCATACGTGTTCTTCTTCTTCCCCATTTGACATTTGCATACTTTCTGTTTCCTTCTTCACCCGGTGACTAGCGTCAGTAATGGAGCTTTAACGTTTGCATGAGCGACGTTTCCAACTGTGCCAGTGCCTTTATGAGTGAATTCCGACTATGCAGTCCTTGACGAAAGTTGTATTTTTGCCTCGTATCACAGCACAGAATCGTTGGGCATGGTTAAGTAGTGCAAACTGAACTATGTTCAGAAGTTGAAATTTGAACCCCCTCCCCTCGCTACTGAACCACGCTCAGCGATTCAGATTTTGAGCTGAAAATTTAAGTTTAAGTCTAAGCTTTAGAAAGCATTTAATGAGACACAAAAAATAACGGTATAAAATAGTTGTTCGTTACTCCAAAGTCTAAAGCGCCCTCTATCGGAATTTTTTGAAAATTTTCTTTAAAATTTATTTTCAAGAAAATACTGACATAAAGAATAATTTTAGCAAAACGCGGCAGTAGTTAGAGCCTAATCTACGACACAAAGATCGGGAATAACTGATTTTTGTTCTGGGGGGAGAAGGGTTTCAAATTTCAAATTTCAGTTTACGCTACTTAACTACTCGTTAGGACTCAGATTTTTAGATCAAAATTTAAGTTTAAGTCTAAGCTTTCGAAATCATTTAAAGAAATACAAAAAATAACGTTAAAAAATAGTTGTTTGTTACTCCAAAGTCTAAAGCGCCCCCTATCGGCATTTTTTGAAATTGAACTTTAAAATTTTATTTCAAGAAAATACTGGCATAAAGAAATTTTTTTGCAAAAACCGCAAACGAATCGACCAATTTTTCCATGTTTTATAATCATTTGAAATTTCGGACCCTAAACTTTAATGCCCCCTATCTCCTTGGGAATACGTCTGGGACCCTTAGTCTCCTATTTAATATTATTTGTCTTTAAGTGTACTATAACCCCTTAAAGTTCTGCCCATCTTTTATGAATCACCCTGTATATTTTATTTCTATAAAACATAAATAAATAAATGTCTAAATTAATTGCAGGCTTTCTAATCCGCAATCAAACTTTTGTCAAATTTCGTCCTTTGAAATCTTTCTGCCCCCAGTGCTTAATTTGCACCGGGTTGGGTTGGGTTGATTTATGACGGCCAATTATCAACACGAGGGATATAGGCCCTAGAGAGGGGTCCTCCGTGGGGGTCTTCGTAAGGGGTCCTAACCCGGATTTACTTCAAGGTTGGAAGAAAACCACGGAAAACTCCGAATGGTTAGGTCAACGAGCGCGACAGGGGCTTGAACCCAGCACCTCCCGTCTACCAGCTTTGAGAGCAGAACCTCTCAGCCACTGGTGGGGCTTAATTTGCACCGGAGCTCATTTCTTTGATTTCAGTGAATATTTAAATATTGGTCTGAATTCACCAGCGTTCATAAATACTGCGCTTCGGAGCCAGCCCACCGGAATAGCGTTGTGTTTTGTGTTTCGCTAATTGATACAAAGAAATCCTTGGCGAGTAGGATTTTCTGAAAATTCCCCACTCCTGATTTTAATATTTTTACTCTGTTCATTTATTGCATTTTATTATATGTAAATGAGCACAAATATAATCAAAAACCTTTTTTTTTCTTTTACTGAAGACGAAATTGCTTTAAATTTTGCAATTAATGTATGAAATATAAATATGCAGGTGGAGGGAACTGGAAGGGATACACTATAGTTGTTTTTACTGCAGAATATTATACAATAGGCTCCCTAAAATCCGTAAATTCCTAAAACTCGCACATCATTTCCAACGTAAACAATGAAACTTAGAGTTAAGATGTAGGTGTAAAGTCCAAGTTTTTTATTATTTTATATCATTCTGTACACATCTTAATATGTTATTCTGGTTAATATGATTCAACTCATGTTTTCTCATGAAGGAAGTATAAATTTATTTTTGAAAAAATTCAAGATAGTGCTGATATCAGTGGCGATCGCGATATTTTTACCAAATAATTTATGTAGTAATCAAGCTTTTTTGGTTATTAAGTATGGCTAAACATGAAATAAAACTTTGTTATTTTAAGATTTTGATGTGAATTATTAGTGTGCATTTCTGAATGTTTCACTGAATAATTCAAGAAAAAAATATCTCATCATCATTATGCATATTTAGTTATGAAATATTAATTATTTACTTGACTTTTACTTTTAATATTTTAAATGTTTTTTTTAAATTATTTTACTTTATTGTAAGCATTCATTATAATTTCGAGTGCATTATTAATTTCAAATTATTGTTTAAAAAATGTAAACAAAACAATAAGAAGAAATCCGCAAAATTCTAAAATCTGCACAACCTCTGGTTTTAAGTTATGCGGATTTAAGGGAGTCTACTGTACAACTTTTTTTCGTTTGAAATTAATTCGTGTTGGACCCAATGAGCAAAAAATCTATGGAGCTCAGATCGCCGCCATACACCATGCATTTTACTGAATAAATGGATTACGACCCTGGTTCCCAATACGAAAATTGATTCTCGCCCCTTAAAATTTGAATTATTAATTCTGAATAACATATATACTAACTCTGAAATCATGGAAAAAAATATAAGAATATGTGAAAAATTTTAGAAGTACGAAAAATATTTTACCGTTCTTCTACATAATCGTTATGTACTCTTTTTCTTTCCTTTATATTTTATTTTCTTTCTATCGCTTCAGCAACAGATTGTTGCATTTCGTGCTGAAATAGGAAGAAAAAATGGATCATTAATCTAGATTCTAAAAATTCGAATGGAATGTAGCGCCATCTAGTATTTTTAAAAGAAGTTATAATATTTCCGTCTCTGCTTTGACAATTTTTAAATTATGTGTCGCTGTTGAAAATTTAATGTTTTTGAGCGAACAATAAATAAAGATTTTCTCTGAATAAAAATGAGTAATTTTCTCCAAAAAATAATGTTTTTTTTTATAATGTTAAATAATTCTAATTTAAACGCAACTCATTACGAATAATGCTCTAGGACTAGGTGATAAGTTAAATTTATCTGCTTTTGGTTTCGTAATTTTTCGCAAATAAGTAATACTATACTCCAAATTAGCAGTTCAGTGCTGCATTGGAATCAATAGACCACATTCATTACTTATCTATTTATACAGTGTAATTTAAAAGATATTGGTGATTTTAAACTAATAGTTTTTATTTTTTTTTTGTCGTTTTAAGTTTAAAAAAGTTTTGAAATACAGAAAAAAATATTTAAATAAAAACTATAAAGATTTATTTTCAAAGTTGACTCTCAATCATAATCATATTATAAATCTGATTGTGTGCAAAAGTTAGGCTGAAGCCAGCGTCAAAATGGAGCGTTTAATTATCCTGTAACTTTGCATATAGGTTGATTATAAACCTCAAATGAACATAGACTGGGTTTTGTTTATTTTATTCAAATATTTTCTTTAATAATTAAAAATTTCATTATTTTCATAAAGAATAAATGTACATTTTCCATAAAATTTAACAATTTTACTTTATTGTTGCTAGGGCTTTGATCGTTGCCAATAAATAAAAACACGGAAAAATATTTTTTCCTCAACAATTAATTTTCGATAGAAGGATTTTCAAGTGAAAAATGAAAATTAAAAAGAATTAAAAAGAAGATGAATTTCCGTGATATTTGAAACAAAAATATGGAGTATTTGTTATTATACATGAAGTATGAATATCGGTTACATTAAAAAGATCTTTTTCTGTCAAAAACTGCGTTACAATTAGAAGGAAAAATGAACAATAATTGTATTATTAAAAATAGATTTCTCTTGGACCATGGAACTATGAAAAGGATCCACCTCGACTTAGACAAATATGACGTCATAAATAAAACATGTATTTTCAAATATTCGTAATAATACAAGGAGCATGAATATCAATGTATAATGAAAGTAGATAGATAATAAATGTAATATTTAAGATGAAAAACTGAAATATTTTTTATCGATACTGATTAATAATTAGCTTGAATACCAGTTCCATACAAATGTAAGTTTTCCGCTAACATTTACGTCCTGATTGCCAGAAAAAGAAAATTAACAAGAATTATGCCATTAAAAAGAGATTTCTTTGAGGAAAAAGTGACGTCATATTTGAAATAAAATGGGAATTTTCAAATGTGTTTTACAAGGAGCGTGAATCAATTCCTTGCATTAATAATACAAGGATCGGTAAGTTTAGAAACTAGATGAGTTTCACGCCATATTTAAAACGGAAAATTTATATATATTTTTTTTTAAATATACCGATTATTAAGCATGACTATCAGTTACATACAGATGAGAGTTTTTTGTCAAAAACCACACCATGATTATTAGGAAAAGAAAAATAAATACTAATCTATTATATTAAAATCTGACAGCCTGTTTGTATTTCGCAACTACTCCTTTCAGATTGTCGAACGCAACGCGATTTACTTAATACCGGTTATCATTGATCCGAGGATGTCATAAACTCTCAGAATTTAAAAAAATGATTTAAATTCAGAGATATTTTTTTTTTTGTAAATTTTAACGAAGTTTCTCTAAAAATGGTGAGTAAATTATTCCATTTCTGTGGATAAAAAAGAAGAAATAAAACGGATTAATATATTTTATCTCATTAAAACTGAAAAAAATAATTTATTTTCAATTTGAATAGATGGTGAAAGAAAAAAAAATCTTGATTACAGTAAAATGTTTGAAAAATAAAAACGTATTTTCACATATTAAAACTTCATGAATCAATTTATTCTAGAGAACAAAAATCGTCTGACAACATATTTTCATTAAGAAATAAAGATTTTTTCAGTTATAAATTAAATCAAGGAGGCAAATTTTAGCTCCTTGCATTTAGGTCTACAATTATTGCTCCCTATTCACAAGAATTGAATTTAATAAAAAAGAATATACTATTTCCATTATCTTTGAAGGTTTATTAAAATGTTTCACAAAGGCATTAAAAGTAAAATGGTTTACCAGGTAAACTTGACATATGTGTTTACACAATTAGCCGATTTCCACGACTTTATTTGGCCCGCCTTTTTTCATTGGTTGCAGTTTCCCTTTCGTGATTATTTGTCACAAAATTTCACTTTTTTAAAACTTTGTTATGTCAAGGCCTCTGTAACATAGAAATACTGTATTATCTCCTACGGAATGTGATAAAGAGTTAGTTAATTATTTACGTTTCTAACTACCGGAATGAAATATTTTGCTTAATTAATGCAGTTATTCTTCTTTTAATGATACGTGAACGAAGTCACGGGTAACAGCTAGTTACTGCATATAGCAGGAGGTTCCTCTGGTCACTTTTTTAGATACCGCTACAAAATATTATTTTCATGGTAGATTTCCACTGAAAATATTCTAGAAATCTACCACGAAAATGATTGTTTGCATTTAAAAACAGTAATCCAATGCGCGGTCGTTTAATATAAAAAATACTCTCGCAAGAATGACAATACACAGACACTTTTTCAATGCAGACACACTAAGTATACACTAAAGGACACACTAAAGTGGATAAAAGGTACAAACTTTATTTTGAAAATCATTGTTCAAATATTTCAACGAAAAGAGCTTCTTACGGATGTTTTAATTAAAAAGAAAAAACTGGTCGTTGGGGGCAGCCGTAATACTTACCCATCATGGATATGCGTAATATAAATTATGTAAAACATGTGTAAAGTATTTATGAAATGCATTGCAATTCGAATAAAATCGGGGCTAGATGACTTCATAAACTTTAAATTCTCTATTACTGAATTGCGTAAAAGAAACATCCTCATAACGCCAAAAATTGTAATCATATTAACTAACAGTTTACTGCGTCGGATTAAGCGTCTCATTTCCAATTAAAATATATCTTTGAATTGAAATTTTAATGAAATACAAGGTCATGAAAAATCGACTTGTGTGGAAAATATAATTACAAATATCTCGGCAACTAATTATCCGATCAACTTCATTCTTTATGCAAAATTTATGTTTTTTTTTATTGTTTTTTATATTCACTCCTTAAAATAAACAATTTCGAAAATTTTTATATACCTTTTATCAGAACGAATATTTTGAGATTCCGAAAAAAAATAGTTCCGGATAATCGAGGTTACTGAAATTCAAAAAGCTTCTTCCCATTATTACATACTAAGTACCTACCAAATTTCAAGTCTCTATCTCAATTTGTTCGGGAGATAGAGCGTTTACAGACACTTACACAGACAGACGGACGGCAACATTTTTTTTTTCTAAATTATATATTTTTCGAAATCTCCAGTGTCTGAAACATGTAAATCCGTCAAAAAAAAAAAAAATGGTTTTTAAATCGATTACACTATTTACCCTATACAACGTATGATGGGTAAGTAAAAAATCTTTTTCAGGTTTGGCAATACATATTTTAATTACACATTTCTGATAACACAGATCTGTAACTAATGTCGTTCTGGAAAACTAGCAACGTCTTTAATCTACAGAATACTGAACACGCAATAATTGAGCTTTGGTTAAGGGCGTATTTAAATCATTTGCATCATTAGTTCACATATCCGTTCATTTCAGGAATTTCTTTTTTAATCAAAAATTCCGAATCCATACCGTAAATTCCGAAAAAAAATTTCATACTTTATGTAATCACGAAAATCTGTCATTAAATGGAGTAAAAATTAATATTAAGATTTTCTGGAATTCCTTAATAAAAAAGGAATTCCGAAATGCACGCATACGCTGCAAATTCTCAGTACACATTGGGAACACATTTGGAACACTTTGATTTTAAAAAAAAGTGTTTCACTTATCTTAATGTGTACTGAAATATGTTCAGAATATGCTCCAATATAATAGAAAGTGTTCCGAAAGTGTACTGTCCCTGTCGTGCTCGTTGACCTAATTGTTCGGAGATTTCCGAGGTTTTCATCGAACCTTGCCCTAAATATGGATTAGGATCCCTTAGAAAGACCCCCATGGAGGGCACCCCCCCCCCTTTGGCCTATATCCCTCGAGTATATAATCGGTCGTCATAAAATCAACCAACCAACCGAAAGTGTACTGAAAGTGTTCTGCTCAGAATATTTGTTATATCTAAACTTTGGAGCACATTTGAGAACAGATTGGACACACATTTGGGCACACTTGTGAAATTATCGCTTTCAAAAAGTGCGCTAGAAAGTGTGCTGAACAAAAGAAGTGTTCTCAGAAGTATTTTAAAAACTGTTCCAAAAAGCGCGCTTCAAGGTGTACTAAAAAAAGTGACAAAATAAGTGTTCTAAAAAGTGTTGCAGTTTCCAGAAATGTGCGAATGATGCAAATGTGTTAACACGTCCTCTCTATTCAAATTCAAATATATATATTTTTTTATTATATGAGCTGTCCTAAAAAGCATTACATTCTATCTTCAATAGTTGATAATACATCTCTGAAAAAATATCTGTTCATTAAAAAGTAATAATTATTATAATTATTGATTAAATTTCCAATTAACGAATATGCTGGTAAAAGGCATCGATATCAGCTCTGCAAGTTGCATTTTAATTTTGGACTTTTCTTCATATTTGAAAATTTCAACTTGCAGTTTCACATCTTTTATATTAGTATTACTGCAAGTACTAATATTTCAAGTTATGCCTGGAGATTTAACTCGTATGAGTTTTAAAGAAGAAGGCGATTTCAGGCACTAATACTCCAAAACTTCAAGTGCAATTTCTGCGCATTAAATAAGATGGTTTTTCTTTATTTCAAGAGCACTCTGCATATGTGAATAACGTCCCTCCCCCCTCCACACACACCAACAAATTTAATGTAAAGAATATTTATCATCAAAAAGCTGAGAGACTTTAATATTATTGATCTGTATGAAATAATATCCTCCGAATTTGTTTAAAATATAAACGAATGGACTGCGATAGAATATAAGAGTTTTGAGCATGTAGTCTGAGCATACATACAGAGCCTATGCACATATTAAAGGTTGGAAAAACATTACAGAACACAACACTTACACAACAAAACAAGACTTGACGACACTCGCCTGGACGAATTTGGCGACGAGTTAGACAAGTTAAAAAAAAAAAAAAATAGCTTGGCAATAATGGCAAGGTTTCCAAAATGTTTGTTCTCATTCCTCTCAACCAATGGAATTTTTTGCCCGTATCTCACCATTCTTTTATAAAGGAATTCCACTATAATTGCATCAAAATCACGTATCCTGCAAAATGAAATTTTCGTAATTTTCAGTTCATTTACATTGCAAACATGATTTCTTGTTGATAATAAGAAATTTAATATAATTAATATTATAAATATTGGGTTGATCGGAAAGTTCTTTTCGTTTGGAAAAGTTGGTTCGTACCGGAAAATTCTATCATTTAATTATTAGATATTAATTCCGATATATATATATATATAATGTCTAAAAATTGGCGGGTACGAATTGGTTTTCCAAAACGGGAGGAACTTTCCGAACAACCCTATATTTTCTAAATCTAGAATTAAATTAAACGCCCCCCCCCCCCCCGCCCAAACTAAAAAAAAGTAATAATAATAATAAATAAATAAGAAATCTCATGGAATGCAAATGCAACAAAACACATGGGATTGCTACTCCAGTTAGTACATATTAAAATACGAATTTTATTTTTTATACGAGTTCTTTTTCCTATAATTTTTATTATAAAAATTTGCCTTCCGTCTTGGAAAGACAACAAATACAAGTCCTATTCTTTTACGACTTAAACTAGTAATCCTAAACGAGTACTACATAGAATTTTATGAATGTTCACAATTTTCTAGCATTTAAAACACGTTTATCTGTTTTTTCGATTCTTAAATTTTTTTGTTATTATTGTGATTAATATATTTTTTTAATAACCATCCTCTTTAAAAATTTTAAAAATATAAAAACGTTATTTATTGAGAGAGTAAAAATTCAGACATGTTTATTAAAACTCGTAAGCCTAGATATTTTTTAACCGAATAAAAGAAAAACTGATTCTAAATGTAGAACATGATGTGAAAGTGAAGTAAAAATGAAACCCAATGTTGGGAGAGTGAAGTGATACTTGAAGAGGTAAAAAAAAATATGTGGAGAGCTACGTTTTCACCTAATTAATTGAAGAGCTGGAGGAGAAAAAAATCGTAAAAGTTAAGTTCGTACAAAAATGTTTTTGTAGCATGAATTTTTTTCTTCAAAGTTATCAAGATACATCCTTATGCGGAGGTAATGATAGTATTTTCGTAGTTAGGGTTATATTATTGTCCTATTAAACAAGATAAATAATAATAAATAAATAAATAAACTAAGCTTCAATTTCTTCAGTTAAGAATTAGGCGCATTATTATGGTGGATGAATCAACTAATATAATAATTTATTATTTGTCGATTCTTTCGAAAAAAAATGTTCAATATATATTTTAACCATTAATAATAAGACTTTCATTTCAATAATATATGCTTTACTAGGATAATAAATGAAATAAAATAATAATACTTCTTAAAATCTGCGGGTTAAATTTTCTATTGTATTTTGTATTTGTTTCTATTATTTTAATTTGTATATTTTTCTATAAAGTTGTAAATGCGCTATAAAGCAGCTATTCCTCAATTTAAAATATTGAAGATATTTAAAAGTTTCTATTCAGTCATTTTCAACGTTATAGTTGGTTGAAATATTTTTTTTTATTTTAATCAATCGTGAGTCATAGATTTATATCAGTGGCTGTTATCTTGTGTTAAATGTGAGTATGGCTCACCTTACGGAATCTGCTGAAGTTCGTGTTATTTTTTTAAATGGTGTTTGTAACAAATTATATATTAATATAATTATATATATATGTATATATATTATATATATTATATATATTATGTATATTAATATAATTATATATTAATTATGCACAGAATAATTCGACTGATTTTTTGACTATGGAAAGTAATTGCTGAAACTCGATTTGAAATGTGTTATACGTTTTATAAACATTTTACTTACATTTCTCATTTCAACTTATTTAATGATGAAGTTTCGTTACTGTTTTCTCTATGTGTTGGAAAAATTTTCATAATCTATGCCTAATAAATCATGCGTTAGTGCATGATATTACATATTTTTATATTATGTTATTGTTCAATATTTTCTTAGTTTAGTTAGTTTTATACACCTACTTTTAGATTTTGAAATATTTAAGTTTGTGCATTGATTGAGGGATATATATATCTATACAAATAAAAGAAAGTTTCGCTCTGTGTGTCTGTGTGTGTGTGTGTATGTGTGTTGGCAAAGGGTGTGAATCGGGGACTTCTATATGTATACACACCTTCAAACCCAGGACGCACACTCAACCCAGGACGTCCTGGGTTAGAAAATTTTTTAATTTTGCGTTTTTATTGTTAAGTGATGCATTTTTAGTATAAAGACATTAACAGGAGCAATTTTTTTGTAGGTCCTCATTTGCGGGTATTTTAGAGTAAAGTTGATAGCACAAATGTGTATCGCAGAGACGAGTGTGTATGGTCGAAAATGGTAGGTTCCCATTTGTACAGTAAAATTACATGTTACCAGATTTATGAGGGAAAGCTGTTAAACAGGTTTCGAAACGAGGGGAGGAAAATACTATTTACTACGTTCTAGTATTTTATAGTAATTTGGGCCTTTTTTTGCACGTATTTTCTCAAGTAGTTTTTAGAACACACATAGTTTGGGGCTACGTCGATTTCTTTCCTTTTTTTAGATTTATTATTTTTTGATTTTTTGCAAAGAGTAATCGCAACGTAAAATGGTTAATTTAACTTAATGATAAGTTATTTATAATTATTTGGATAGTTTTTACGAAAACTAGGTGAAAAGAAGGAGGAGGGGAGGGGAAGGGGGGGGGGTCTTTCCTCTTAATTTTTCTTAAACACGTTTATTTCTCAACATAACTAATTGATTAGCTTCCAATTTTGTGGACCTATAAATTCGATAATGATGTTTCCAGAATTAAATTTCGGGCCCCATGATATAGTATGTTTCATGGATAGTTTTTATGGAAACTAGGTGAAAAGAAGGGGGAAGGGGGGGGGGTCCTTCCTTTTAATTTTGCTTAAACATGTTTATTTCTCAACATTATTTACCGATTAGCTTTCAATTTTGTCTCTGCATAAATTCGATAAAGATGCTTCCAGAATTAAATTTTGGGGTCCCGCGGTATAATGCAATGGGGGAAATTTGCCCTTTTAATTTTACTTAAACACGTTTATTCATCGATATTATTAACAGATTACCTAAAAATGTTGTGCATGCATATATTGAGTAAAGAATCTGAATAGTTTATAGGGAAAATAAGTGAAAAGAAGGTGAGGAGGGGGGGGGGGGCTACCTCTTAATTTTGCTTAAACACGTTTATTTCTCAACATAACTAACCGATTAGCTTTCAATTTTGTATACGCATAAATTCAATAATGAGGCTTCCGAATTAAATTTCGGATCCCTCGGTGTAGTGTAAGGGGGGAAGGGACACTTGTCCCTTTTAATTTTACTTAAACAGGTTTATTCAGAGATATTATTAATCGATTAGCTTCAATATGCGTACACGCATATATTGAGTAAATATTCATCTATGAATAGTTTTTAGGTAAACAAGGAAAAAAGAAGGGAGGGGCAATGATTTAGTTTATTCAAAAAAATTAAGCTGCAGTGTATATTTTAGATAAATTTTACACAGATTATCATTAAAAACAAGCTTACATATTTAAACTTAAGATTGTCTGAAAAATTAGGGATATTTTAATTGTAATAATAAAAAAAAAAATATTTCAATGATATAGAAAGAGTGATAATTATTTTGAAGAGAGTCGTATCAAAAGAACGAAAGAAATGATCTCATTTTACCTTACTCTGTAGCAAACCGTATCTAAATAATGCATTTTATTATTATTTCATTTTTTATTTTTTGGTTAAAAGCTAATAAAGTTCTTTATGTTACTCTCAACGATTTTAATGGTTTATTTGATGGTGGAATTTTGTTATTTTATATATTCTAATATTACTGTCTTTTCCTTCTATATCGATTTTTGTAACTTGTGGATTGCTATTGCCATATTAAATATAAATAAAATAAAATAAAATAAAACCTTATTATAGGGATTTTTGAAGATCTTCTGCAAATAATATTATATTGGAATCTTTTAAATACAATTTAATACAGAATTTGATATAGAAAGTGATTCGGATGATTTAGAGTACCAGATTTAAAATTTTTAAATTTTGATTTCAATTAAAATTTTAAGAAAGATAAAATTAATATTTTAAACAACAATCAATTTTTAAATTTTGATTTCAATTAAAATTTTAAGAAAGATAAAATTAATATTTTAAATAACAAAGTGACTTTGAAGATAATGGATAATGAATCGAAACTTATCGATATTAAAGTTTCTGTTTGGAAACAGCTGAAATAAATGAAAATACATAAATGAAATAATTTATCTCAAGTTGACGTTAATCCTATTTAAATTCTTTATTTAAAATCAGAATAGCTGCATATCCGAACTAATATTGGTCCCGGTCCCAATTTCTTGTTTCTGGAGCTTCCGATAAAGCCAAAATAGTTTCTACTGAAAAATTCTTCGAAAAAGCAGGAAAGGTGAGTTCAAAGGATCCGTTTTCTTACTGCGGTCACTAAATGATCAGTCAAGCTGTCAAAGCGATCATTAAGCAGGGAGATAAGGTAGACTAGACCTTAACAAGATTTCCAACAGTTTTAAACGTTTTCCAGATTGAAGGAAATTTTATTATATTTACAAATGGCTTATCCATAGACATACTAAATTGTTGCGTAGAATACGTGAAATTTTTGTCATATCATTGAGACGCTTCGAAATATTTTAAATTGTGACATTTTCATGACTCGTTGTGCATTTAAATGCAGAACTGTATTATTCATCCTCTGCTAAAGGAAAAAAAAAAGCAAAAGAATAATTCAAAACTAGCGAGTATGCGTTTGAAAGAGATAATTTCCCATTTTTATTGAATGATGGCCCCTGCCCCTACATACAGCGTATAAATATTAATCGACCATTCTGTGCAACAGAATGAGAAAAAAAAATAGTATTTCTTTTTAGTATCATTTATTTATTGCTTGACTGAGTGTATACTTTTCTTTATCTTTCATAATATGAAATGGAATTTTAAAAAAAAAATTGAAAACTCCTAGAGAAATTTGATTCAAAACGTCAATTTTCGTAGCATTTTTTAAAAGACCACTGCCTTTGTAGAAAAATGGATAAACTATTCGATTTAGAGTTTCTGAGTAAGAGATATCACAAAAATATTACATGTTTCTGAACAAAAATTATTTCAGAAATGAGCAATGTGCTCTTTTTTTATGCCAGTTTCCAACGTTGTTCAAAAGATTATGCATTTCTACATGGCCAAGTTTCGAGGCAGCCCGCAAAGTTTGGATGTCCCAAATAGTTGCAATTTTATAATTGTTCACTTTTTCTTTTCTACTTTATTCGAAAAACATGTATATTTTAAAATACTTCATTTCACAGCTGTTAAATTTGTCTTAACTATTACGTTCCGTATTCAAACAGAAATAATAATAATAATAATAATAATAATAATAATAATAAATAACAATAAAAAAGTCAAACAAGATTTTGATGGTGTAATTAATTATTTTGAAAACATGATAGTAGAAAAAAACATTTATTTAAAAATATTATATATATATATATATGTGTGTTAGAATAACTGTAATGAACGTTGCCTCATTTTTTTAACAGCAAAAAATTAATAAAAAAATAAATAAAAATAGAAAAATATATAGAAGATATATCTGAAAAAATTGCACAAAGTATCATAATAGCTTTTCTTTGATAGACATTCAGATATATAATTTAAAATGCGACGAATTGCACAACAACAAAAAATAAGGACTCTGAGATTAATGGATTTAAATCGTGGAAGGCGGCACAGCAACTACTTTACAAAATAAAATTACAATGGTAATGTCTGGTTTTCAACCAGACATTGTCATAAATTGATATAAAAAAATATATATTTAAATTTTTGTTTTCTACTTTTTCGCATATGGTAATAGTTTAAATTATTTTTCTAATAAATACTAAGAAAACTAGTGTTGTCAGGTGTCTCACGTAAATCGGGGCTCCAAATGCTTTTGACACCAGTATTTTAAAGTAACTTTCTTCGCTTTATATAACAGCAGATTTATCAGCAATTAAAGATAGCTAAATATTCTGTGTCCAGAGGAATTGGAGCCCCGATTTATGCGGGACACCTGGCCATAGGCGCAGAGTTTTGAAAATTATTGATGGGGCTGAACTCGAATGTAACTATTTCCCACACAAATACGTATATGTGTGTAATATAGATTGATTACCAATGTAAGACAGTTCTCAAAGAAATATTTTTCCCTGCTCAACAAACTTTCTAAGAAATTTTCTGACTGATGTTTGAACATAAAATCATTATACTTACAGGTTATGATTATTGACGTAACAGTTTATTAAACAGTTTTTTTTTTCGATATTTTTCCTTTTTTCGCTATCAGTTCAGGTATTCTTTTCAGAGAGCCAATTTTGACAGATTTTCTGAAAGATTGTGTGCCTTTACCAAAAAACGAAGAAACCAGCTCGATAACATAGTCTCTTAATAAGAGCAACTGCCAATTTCATACGTTTGCGAACAAAAATGAATTAAAATATTTGACAGAAAGTAGCCAATTTGGATTTGAGAACAGCCTTAATGTTGGTTCTTAATTTCCCTTTAAAAAGAAATTAAACAGATTTATACATAGTTAAATAAATCACAAGTTGAATAAAACGTTATGACAATGTAAAATTTTTAATGTATAGTTCTGTTTATAAAAAGTATATACTGGCTGCTATTTGCGAAGCGTTTATAATAAAATCACAACGTAAGTTGACTTTGAATAACATCTCCTTTCGGATTCTGTTTTTTTTCCCTTCTGTGTTTTATATGGCCATTTTACTATACGAATTCAAAAGTTTAATATTTTACTTTAATATAAAAAAATATATATAACTTAAAGAGAACAACAACAACAACAAAAATCTAATGTCGTTTATCTCTGTAACAACAGAAAAAGATTATAAAAGACGCATATAAAAAGAATCCATCTTTGAAATTATTGGTGGGGCTCAAGCCCCATGACCAGGGCCTGATTACCAACGGGGCACACTTCCACCAGTAAAAAAGAATTGAAATATTTCCTTTATTCATGGTAGTAATTTTGCATCAATAGGGCGTTTTAATAAGACGAAAATTTCTATTAAATTTTACTGGTGTAAGTGTGCCCCGTCGGTAATCAGGCCCTGCCCATGACCCCATTCAACTCTATTCTAATGCACCTGGCAACACTTAGAAAAACTTAGCCCGTTAAGATCTTGGTTATATTAAAATTGTTAGCGTTTAAAAGGAATCAAAATTGTTTTTATTATAAAAATAAACGAAATTACAAAACAAAAGTTTCACTTCCAAAAGTTACTTCTAGAAAGAATAAATAAATTAAAATCCCTGCCGGCTAGACCTAACATTCACAGGTAGATTTCGAAGTTATATAATAATTTCACCAATAGAAAGTAAAGCAAAATTAGAGATAAATCCAGTTTAACAATTATCTGATTGCTCTTGAAGAGTTTTTTTTTCCCCCATTATACTTCATTTAAACTGTGTAATGATTGTTTCATTAAATGAGCCATACACTATATATTAATTTCTGATCTATTTATTTATTTATTTATTTTTATTTTTATTTATTTATTTATTTATTTATTTATTTTTATTTTTATTTATTTATTTATTTATTTATTTATTTTTATTTTTATTTATTTATTTATTTATTTATTTATTTATTTATTTTGAGACACGCCGCTTTTAATAAATTAAGACGAAAATTAACAAGTTTATTGAAAGTAATAAAACCAATACGGGCCTGTTTAATAAGTGAGGCGAAGAAACATTCCTTTTTGTTGTTTATTGATTATTTTTTTATTATCTTTTAGCAACCAGCTGCACCTTCACAGAAGTGCCATCAAGTTTTATAGAGCTGTGTTTTTTGATTAAAAGGTTACTTCACTCACACGAAAACCTTCGCTCGCTAATGTTAATTCTATAGAACAATTCTTTTAAGGTGGTTCTCAAATGACCTGCTCATCAAAGCGAAACTTTCTGACACATGTTAAGACGTATATTTCAACGCAAAGGCATGAAATTGACATGCCTGACTATTGAAGCAATTTGAAACGAAATAAGTTTTCCATTTTTTGAAAAATAAATTACTTCTCGTTATAAGCTATTCGTGTCACGTGGCAAAGCATTCTTTTCCAGGCTTGCGCAAGCGCAGCAATAACTTGGTTCAAAAGGTCGAATTTGACAGCATTTTCTACAAAATGTTCTGCCTTTAAGAAAAACTGGTAAATATTTTCCAATTACATAGTTTCTGAATAATAACACCTGCCAGTTTCATGCGTTTCCGCACAAACATGAATTAAAAAATATGTCATAAAGTAGCGAGCTTGAATTTGAGAACACCGTTAAAATATCTCGTTAGCATTTTAATATTTTGAAGCAATATTTTTCTTTGCATTTGATAATTAAGATCAATTTCTATAATCGCCACTTTTTAATTTTTCGATTTTGTTTGCAGGTTTATTTTATGGGGATACTTCCCTTTTGGAACCATGATAGTATAGTAATCTAGGGGCAGAAAAGCTTTAGTCTATCACCCCGAAATCTGAGTTTTATTCTAATGTGGGGAACAATTTAGTTCATTTTCAGGCTCCTCCTCCACGGATTCAAAATACTTGATACTCCACTGCTGAGTTCGAATCTCATGTGAGAAATGGGTTAAGAAGAAAGAAAGAAAACAGGGAAATAACTGAATTTGTTTACACAATTTTTTTTTTTTTTTTAATGCAGAATGATGTTTATTTAATGAAAAGTTAAGCGAAAAGGTACGTAGAAAAATTACTTGCGAAACGCAAATTTTTATAAATGAATTCCTTTTTATTCATAAACACATGGAATCGGCAAGTGCTCTTATTCTTTAATTGTGAAACTGAATAGTTTTTTCCATGTTTCGATAAGGAAGGGGGTGTTTAAGAAAATGCTGTCAAAGTGGGCATATTGAATCAAATTTCTGTACGTGACATATATGTAGATAAACAATATTATTTGTAATAGACAAACAAAACTGAGATTATATTTTAAGTCCATTTTTTCCCTTTATTTGATTTATTTTCTTTCTTTTATTATTTCAGTATACATTAATATCATTAACATCAAACTTGAATTTAAAATCAATAAAATAATTTTCAATGAGTGTTTAAAATAAATAAATAAATAAATAAAAGAAAGGGGCGAATAAAGAAAATATTATATTAATATGTTAAGTATCCCAGTACAATATTTTATATTAAATAAATATTAACTATATAAAGTTTATATAAATTTGTTTAGTAATTTTATCTAAATTTTACATAAAATATTATTTTTTATAAATAAATAAATAAACAGAATTTCTAAGTTTTGCACCTTTATAATCATTATATATATATTTAAAATATTTGTATTGTAAATTTTTTTATGTAGAAGAATACATAAGTAGAGAAGAAATGGGGATCCGACCTCAGGAGGTGGGCTGTGGGCACGGTGCAAGGTGCAGCACCTGCCCACATGCCCACCTCCCAAAGTGCAGCACCTGCCCTCCTCCTCCTCCTCCACCTCACGAAGTGCGCACCTCCTCTCGAAGTGTCCTCCTCCACCGCCTAAGATAAGGGGATTAATTAAGGATTAGTGTTAATTAATTTTAATTAGGGAACTTAGAAATTTTTTGAAGCAAATTTTTTTTTTTCGCGAAGAATTTTCTACTAGAATACGAGGTGTGTTTCAAGGGATTTATTTTAGCGAATTAGAAATTTAATTAATTTTAATTGGGAAACTTAGAAATTTTTCGAAGCAATTTTTTTTTTTTTTTTTTTTTTTTTTTTTTTAACGAGAGTATGCAGTTTGATTATGAGTGTATGCAGTAGAAGTGAATGATTAATTAATTAAAAATAGTAATTAAAAATAGTAATTAATTAATTTTAATTGCAGAACTTAAGAATTTTCGCGAGATTTTTTTTTTTTTTCAACGAGAGTAGGGTATTCGATATACATGTTAGAGGAGAATTTTAAAAGTTAATAATGGTTTAATTAAAAATGGTGATTAATTTTAATTAGGGAACTTAGAAATTTTTTGAAGCAAAATTTTTTTTTTCGCGGAGAATTTCCTACTAGAGTACGAGGTGTGTTTCAATGGATTTATTTTAGTAAATTAGAAATTTAATTAATTTTAATTGCGAGACTTAGAAAATTTTTCGAAGCAATTTTTTTTTTCACTAGAGTAGGCCATTCGATATACATGTTAGAGTATATTTGAGGTGAATTTTAAAAGTCAATAATGGTTTAATTAAAAAGGGTCATTCATTAATTTTAATTGGGGAACTTAGAATTTTTTTTTTTTTTTTTTTTTTTTAAACTAGAATAGGCTATTCAATATATATGTTAGAAATAATGATTCATGCATTAAAAAAAGGTATTAAGATTTTTTTTCTTTTAAACCAAAAATAGAATTTAGAGTTAAAATAGAATTTTTAGTTTTAAAAGTCGACAAAAGTAGGATTTTCAACTGAAAGTAATCTAAGATATAAACTCTCAACTGAAATGAATTTTGCCTTAAGGTGTGAGCTTTTGGCTAGAAGTGATCTAGAGTCAAAACTTCCTGGTTCCAGTATTTAAAAAATATTAATTAAAAATGTTCATTAAAATATTAATTTATTTTAATTAGAGAACTTAAGAAATTTTTAAGATTTTTTTTCTAAACTAGAGTAGACTATTCGATTCTCAACGAGTGTACGTAGTTTGAATGTGAACGAAAAATAGTAATTAAGAAATAATTAAAAATTGTAATTAAAAATGGTCATTAATTAATTTTAATTGGCAGACTTAAACATTTTTTGAGGCAAACAGGTGAGTTTTAATGAATTCGATACAGGTTAAGGTAAAAAATATAGGGCCCCGTATGAATTATACAGTACTAAATTTAACAACTCGACCCCTCCCCCTCCCCTTTTTTACCCAGAGGAGCCCTTCGATAGCCTAACAATACACACTTCAAAAAATACAGAGTGCTACAAAACGAAGAATTTTAACGTATATATAAAATAAACAAGAATGAAAAATCATGCGTAGCGACATAATTCATTAATCACTTTCCAACATCCTTGAAATGTTATGTGAACAAAATATAATTTTACCAGCTAGTGTATAGTTAATTAAAATAGTGAACAGACCCCCTTTTTAATAAAAAGGCGCCCTTCACAAAAATCCAATTATGCATAAGGACCCTTCCTAAAATCAGATAATTTACACTTTCGCCTTTTTTTTTTTCAATTCAAGTTAGGCTAAAAGTACAGCTTGCGCATCGATAGGTTGGAAATACACGGACCCTTCGAAATAAACTTTGAAAAGTTATAGATATTAAACCCTGCTCACAAAATAATACGACTATTCCTATCCCAGAACACTTCACAAATAATATATCCCTATTCGAATCTCAGCGCCCTTCACAAAATAAATCCAATAGATTCATATTATATTACAACGACCGAAATACTAGGGACATTGACCTTTCATAAAAATCTAACATCACTGTTTGAATGAAAAGGACCCTTCACAATATACCCTGTAAAAATATTATGATTCCACAGATATTTTAAGAAATAGAGTACTAATCTCAAATGAATACGAATTCATGCAATATAAAAATAGGTTTTACACGAATACATTTTTAGTATAACATTCAAAATATAAATTTTAGAAAAAAGATCCATGTTTTACCAAATGTATCATACAAATCTGTAAAACAGGGTAGAGCGTTTCATGAAAAATAATTGAATTTCGAATGATTATGCTTTAAAAAACATATATTTATAACTGAAACTAAGAAATGAATGTTACCCCTTGGTACACATCATCAATAGACACATCGCTGAGTCATATTAGCAGATAAGCGAAGATCTTGCTTTGACTTGATTCCTTTCTTAGATTATAAATCACTCGCGATAAGAAATACCTGACACATTTTTTCTAGACAAATGTACGAAATTAGCTATATTGTATTCCACTTATTAATCTGTTAAGTTTTAAAATGCTTCAATGAAAATAATAACTAAGAAATAAAATTAAAAATGATCATTAATTAATTTTAATTGGCGAACTTCAACATTTTTGGACCAAACAGACGGGTTTTAAGGAATTCGATATAGGTTATGGTAAAAAATATAGGGTCCCGTATGAATTATACTGTACTCAATTGAATAGCTCCCCCCCTACCCCTCCCTTTTTTACCCAGAGGGGCCCTTCGATAGACTAATAATACACACTTCCAAAAGTATAGAGTACTATAAAAAGAATTTTAACGTATATGTAAATAAACAAGTATGTAAAATCAGGCATAGCGGCATAATTCATGAATCACTTTCCAACATTATCGAAATGGTATGCGAACAAAGTATAATTTTACCATCGAGTGCATAGTGAATTAAAAATAGTGAACCGATACCCTTTAGAATAAAAAGGCGCCCTTTACAAAAATCTAATTATGCATAAGACCCCTTCCTAAAATCAGATAAGTTACACCTTACCTTTATTTAAAATTCAAGTTAGGTTAAAAGTACAACTTACACATCGATAGGTTCAAAATACAGGGACCCTTCGAAAGAAACTGGAAACAGTTATAGGTATTAAGCTACCTTCATAAAATAATGTGACTATGTGTGTCCCAGGGCCCTTCACAAAATAAATGAGATACGTACCCTATTCGAAAGAGACCTTCACAAAAAAAAAAAAAAAATTGTAGGAGACCCCTTCACAAAAATTGAAATGCGTGTTAGAGGAATCTTATGATATAAGAAAATAATTAATATATTTTTTTTTAAACTGGGCCCTCCTCCGCCCGCTATATATATATTTTTATATAGCGCCCCAATATTTTTGCAGCAAGCTCTTTTTTTTTTCAAGAGTATATGAAAACTATTATTCTTATGCGAAAAATTCGCACTTAGGCGAAAGAAATGCAATTTATGAAAAAAAAAAATATTTTTTAAACTGGGCCCTCCACCGCCTGCTATATTTCTTATAGCGCCCCAGTATTTTTGCAGCAAACTCTTGTTTAATTCAATGTTTCATATATGAAAACTGTTAGGCTCATATGAAAAATTAGCCCTTAGACGAAATAAATGCAACTTATGAAGTAAATAATAGTTATTATTTTTAACTAGAATCATTCAGAATTAATATCTAATTTTTAATTATTAATTATCTAATGTTTTATATATGAAAATTAAATTTTCTAACCTTTCCATGCTACACAAGTCCAGGCAGGTTTTCTTATCGCTATTGTCATCAGAGGTAATCCCCAATACTGAGTCACTGATAACAGATTGTATGAAGCCCGGTTTAAGGGCTTTTCTCAAATCCA
Source organism: Maratus michaelseni (assembly GCA_963931845.1). Classification (NCBI taxonomy): domain Eukaryota; kingdom Metazoa; phylum Arthropoda; class Arachnida; order Araneae; family Salticidae; genus Maratus; species Maratus michaelseni. The sequence goes on along the minus strand of OZ007594.1, from coordinate 280,440,822 downwards.
AAACAGGCTACTTTCTGACACATTTTTAAATTTCATTTATGATCGCAAATGCATGATATTGGCAGATTTCCTTTTTCAGAAACTATATGTAATCGAAACATTTTTTCATTTTTTTATTTTTATAATTCTTCAAAAGATATGAATAAAGCACACATGTTTTACACTGAATACATTATTTAACATAGCATGCGAATAAAATCTAGGAACTTTTCGAATAAACGTTACTAACATATTCTAACATATAAGAAATAATCGCATGCCTCAGATTTTTTTTTTTACTAGTGAATCAATAACACTTTTTTTTAAATTAGAATTCAAAATAATATGATAGGAATGAAATATTTGTTTAAAATTTTGTGAGAAATCTATATGGTTTAGTTTTAGATCGACAGTACCTTACATATTAATTAGTAAAACAAAATTCAATTTTATGCTTACGAATACAGAAATTTTAATAATACTGCTTGAAAAAGATTTTTAAGTAAACTATATTTCTGTTTATTGAAACTTTACACTAATATTTTCTCAAGAATTTATACTAACTGAAACAGTGACAATTAAAAAATATTAATTACTTATGCAAGAAATTATGTATTTGGAGGTTTGCCTTTTTCATTCAATATGTAAACTTATAGCATTGATTGCGTATGTTATGAAAAGAAAACATATGCAAATAATTTTACTTAAAATAAATACTTTAAGATTAGATTTTGCATTTAACTTACCCTATAATACATATGCAAAAATTTTATAACATAAATAGTTTACACCAATGTGATTATAACAGCACTAAAATAAATTCATGAATAATAATAAGTACAAACTATGTCACTATAATGTGGGCATATTTTAAACTGTAATAGGTTAACAGTTATATTATATGGCATAAAGATTTGCATATGAATATATCATTCTACTCCGATATAAAATAAGCAATTTTAAAATAAAACATACATTATTAAAAACACAATTTAAAATAAAACATAATTATTAATAAAACATATATTATTAGGCTACAGCATGACCATAAATTAAAAGAGGTCCCATTTTTTTTTTCCTAAAGGGTTCATTTTTCTAAAGACCCCTTTGAGCGTAGTGAGACTAGTTCTATACGAATATATTTCAACATATATATATATAATATACTATAAAAAATTAATTAAGATACATACATATTTGTAGAATTATGAAAAAGAAATCACATTACCTCTTATTTTATATTCAGAAAACGTTAGAGGATTCATTCCCCACCGAACTAACTTGATATATGCCTTAGAGAGATAACACATACTTATGCTTATCGCATGACTAATAAGTGTATCACCCCCTATTCACAAGTAGAATTTCGTGTAAAGTTCTTCTCAAATACATACAGAACCCTTTCTGACACATTTTTAAATTTATTTTTGTTCGCAAATGCATGAAATTGACAGATTTTCTTACTGAGTCACTATGTATTCGATACAAGTTTTTCATTTTTTGCTAAAGACAAAATATTATCAAAAGGTTTTAATTAAATAGGTTAATGAATCTAATTCGATACAAGTCTTGTTAAAACAGAGATTATAGTTAAAATACACATTAATTATACAGCATTACACTGTATTACACAATGCGCTACCTCACCTATATTATCACAGAATTACCTTCGATAAAATTTAGACTAACAATACACACCTAAAAATATATATACCGAGTACACAGAAAATGATAGGAATGAATGAAAAATTTTAACATAAATTATAAAATAGGATCTACAGTAAGTGACAATATATAAATATGAAAGAAAAATCATGAATCATGATATACTTTATGAAACACTTTCCAATGCTATGGGACTATCGTTAAGAATTTGAAATAAGTGAATTAGATTTAATAATTCATACTGGAAATGTATTTTTTAAAAAAATTAGTAGCTTCGCATACTTTTAAATCATTCAAGACGTGATGAAGATTTAACCGCTGCAGAACGACTAAAAACTAGTATCTTAATGAATCGACCTATTTACGTCGGGTTCACAATTTTAGAGCTATCTAAATTATTAATGTTTCAGTTTCATTATGATTTTGTGAAGGCGACATATGGAGACAAAGCTCGGCTCTTATTCATCGACACCAATTCTCTGACATATCACATAGAGACTCTCGATATTTATAAGGATCTGGAGCACCATCATGATTTTTTCGACTTTTCTGAATACTCGAAATCCCATCGTCTAAACCGCACAAGTTTCGAACCCACAAACATATAATCAGACTTGTCATTTTATAACCACGACGCTAACCACAGGGCTAAGTGAGCCCCCGCTTATTTTATAGTCAACATGCTAACTATTAGGCTGAGTGAGCCCCAGGCTATTTTATACCCACTATGCTAACTAATGGGCTGAGTGAGCCCCAGGCTATTTTATACCCACCACGCTTACTGGGCTTAGTGTGCCCCCGCTTATTTTATAGTTACCACGATAACCACAAGGCTAAGAGAGCCCCCGCTTATTATACCTACCATGATAACTATTGGACTGAGTGAGGCCCAGGTTATTTAGTCACATGAATATAATTTCCAAGGTATATGTCCTAACTTGTTTTAGACCATTGCTTATGGTAAGATAAAGCTGGGAAGTAAATTGGTAAACTATGTACATTTCCCTCGAAAACTCACTTGTATTTTATTAAATATCTGCAGAAATCAGCATAGTTTATTAAAATTATATACATTCTCATTAGTAAATTGTTAGTTGCAATTAGCAATTGGTTCTTTTATGACCTAGTCACGTTATCTCTGACGTCATTGGTGACGTATTGAATGATACCACATGGTCACGTGTTATCACTTAAACAGTGACGTCACATGTCACGTGATCAAGTCTTATCAGTGATTATATTAGCTGATAAGGCCCTGAACAAGCATTCACTTTTCTCAGAGTCTTGGTGTGAGACGGTTGGGTGCTTAGCTAGCTGGCGTGTTAGGTAAGAGTAGTATTTGTATATATATCTTTTTAATATGACTTTAAATTAATTTGATACCTACTATGAAAAACGATATGAATATGTTTTGAATATTAGAACTAAAAAATAATACTTTGAAATAATAGACTTACTAAACAGTAAAATTTAAAGCTATGTAGATAAATTTCCTAAAACTAAGTTGAAATGAAAATGGTAAAAGTTTAGTCAGTCTCATGTTAGTGTTTATCATATTAGATCTACAAAAGAAATTTTTAAGTGGGAATACTAATAATTCAAGATACCATATAGATATTATAAGTTAGTAGATTCATAAACTAATGAGAATGTATATAATTTTAATAAACTATGCTGATTTCTGCAGATATTTAATAAAATACAAGTGAGTTTTCGAGGGAAATGTACATAGTTTACCAATTTACTTCCCAGCTTTATCTTACCATAAGCAATGGTCTAAAACAAGTTAGGACATATACCTTGGAAATTATATTCATGTGACTAAATAACCTGGGCCTCACTCAGTCCAATAGTTATCATGGTAGGTATAATAAGCGGGGGCTCTCTTAGCCTTGTGGTTATCGTGGTAACTATAAAATAAGCGGGGGCACACTAAGCCCAGTAAGCGTGGTGGGTATAAAATAGCCTGGGGCTCACTCAGCCCATTAGTTAGCATAGTGGGTATAAAATAGCCTGGGGCTCACTCAGCCTAATAGTTAGCATGTTGACTATAAAATAAGCGGGGGCTCACTTAGCCCTGTGGTTAACGTCGTGGTTATAAAATGACAAGTCTGATTATATGTTTGTGGGTTCGAAACTTGTGCGGTTTAGACGATGGGATTTCGAGTATTCAGAAAAGTCGAAAAAATCATGATGGTGCTCCAGATCCTTATAAATATCGAGAGTCTCTATGTGATATGTCAGAGAATTGGTGTCGATGAATAAGAGCCGAGCTTGGTCTCCATATGTCGCCTTCACAAAATCATAATGAAACTGAAACATTAATAATTTAGATAGCTCTAAAATTGTGAACCCGACGTAAATAGGTCGATTCATTGAGATACTAGTTTTTAGTCGTTCTGCAGCGGTTAAATCTTCATCACGTCTTGAATGATTTAAAAGTATGCGAAGCTACTAATATTTTTAAAAAATACATTTCCAGTATGAATTATTAAATCTAATTCACTTATTTCAAATTCTTAACGATAGTCCCATAGCATTGGAAAGTGTTTCATAAAGTATATCATGATTCATGATTTTTCTTTCATATTTATATATTGTCACTTACTGTAGATCCTATTTTATAATTTATGTTAAAATTTTTCATTCATTCCTATCATTTTCTGTGTACTCGGTATATATATTTTTAGGTGTGTATTGTTAGTCTAAATTTTATCGAAGGTAATTCTGTGATAATATAGGTGAGGTAGCGCATTGTGTAATACAGTGTAATGCTGCATAATTAATGTGTATTTTAACTATAATCTCTGCTTTAACAAGACTTGTATCGAATTAGATTCATTAACCTATTTAATTAAAACCTTTTGATAATATTTTGTCTTTAGCAAAAAATGAAAAACTTGTATCGAATACATAGTGACTCAGTAAGAAAATCTGTCAATTTCATGCATTTGCGAACAAAAATAAATTTAAAAATGTGTCAGAAAGGGTTCTGTATGTATTTGAGAAGAACTTTACACGAATTTCTACTTGTGAATAGGGGGTGATACACTTATTAGTCATGCGATAAGCATAAGTATGTGTTATCTCTCTAAGGCATATATCAAGTTAGTTCGGTGGGGAATGAATCCTCTAACGTTTTCTGAATATAAAATAAGAGGTAATGTGATTTCTTTTTCATAATTCTACAAATATGTATGTATCTTAATTAATTTTTTATAGTATATTAGATATATATATGTTGAAATATATTCGTATAGAACTAGTCTCACTACGCTCAAAGGGGTCTTTAGAAAAATGAACCCTTTAGGAAAAAAAAAATGGGACCTCTTTTAATTTATGGTCATGCTGTAGCCTAATAATATATGTTTTATTAATAATTATGTTTTATTTTAAATTGTGTTTTTAATAATGTATGTTTTATTTTAAAATTGCTTATTTTATATCGGAGTAGAATGATATATTCATATGCAAATCTTTATGCCATATAATATAACTGTTAACCTATTACAGTTTAAAATATGCCCACATTATAGTGACATAGTTTGTACTTATTATTATTCATGAATTTATTTTAGTGCTGTTATAATCACATTGGTGTAAACTATTTATGTTATAAAATTTTTGCATATGTATTATAGGGTAAGTTAAATGCAAAATCTAATCTTAAAGTATTTATTTTAAGTAAAATTATTTGCATATGTTTTCTTTTCATAACATACGCAATCAATGCTATAAGTTTACATATTGAATGAAAAAGGCAAACCTCCAAATACATAATTTCTTGCATAAGTAATTAATATTTTTTAATTGTCACTGTTTCAGTTAGTATAAATTCTTGAGAAAATATTAGTGTAAAGTTTCAATAAACAGAAATATAGTTTACTTAAAAATCTTTTTCAAGCAGTATTATTAAAATTTCTGTATTCGTAAGCATAAAATTGAATTTTGTTTTACTAATTAATATGTAAGGTACTGTCGATCTAAAACTAAACCATATAGATTTCTCACAAAATTTTAAACAAATATTTCATTCCTATCATATTATTTTGAATTCTAATTTTAAAAAAAAGTGTTATTGATTCACTAGTAAAAAAAAAAATCTGAGGCATGCGATTATTTCTTATATGTTAGAATATGTTAGTAACGTTTATTCGAAAAGTTCCTAGATTTTATTCGCATGCTATGTTAAATAATGTATTCAGTGTAAAACATGTGTGCTTTATTCATATCTTTTGAAGAATTATAAAAATAAAAAAATGAAAAAATGTTTCGATTACATATAGTTTCTGAAAAAGGAAATCTGCCAATATCATGCATTTGCGATCATAAATGAAATTTAAAAATGTGTCAGAAAGTAGCCTGTTTTGGATTTGAGAAAAGCCCTTAAACCGGGCTTCATACAATCTGTTATCAGTGACTCAGTATTGGGGATTACCTCTGATGACAATAGCGATAAGAAAACCTGCCTGGACTTGTGTAGCATGGAAAGGTTAGAAAATTTAATTTTCATATATAAAACATTAGATAATTAATAATTAAAAATTAGATATTAATTCTGAATGATTCTAGTAAAAAATAATAACTATTATTTACTTCATAAGTTGCATTTATTTCGTCTAAGGGCTAATTTTTCATATGAGCCTAACAGTTTTCATATATGAAACATTGAATTAAACAAGAGTTTGCTGCAAAAATACTGGGGCGCTATAAGAAATATAGCAGGCGGTGGAGGGCCCAGTTTAAAAAATATTTTTTTTTTCATAAATTGCATTTCTTTCGCCTAAGTGCGAATTTTTCGCATAAGAATAATAGTTTTCATATACTCTTGAAAAAAAAAAGAGCTTGCTGCAAAAATATTGGGGCGCTATATAAAAATATATATATAGCGGGCGGAGGAGGGCCCAGTTTAAAAAAAAATATATTAATTATTTTCTTATATCATAAGATTCCTCTAACACGCATTTCAATTTTTGTGAAGGGATCTCCTACAATTTTTTTTTTTTTTTTTTGTGAAGGGCTCTTTCGAATAGGGTACGTATCTCATTTATTTTGTGAAGGGCCATGGGACACACATAGTCACATTATTTTATGAAGGTAGCTTAATACCTATAACTGTTTCCAGTTTCTTTCGAAGGGTCCCTGTATTTTGAACCTATCGATGTGTAAGTTGTACTTTTAACCTAACTTGAATTTTAAATAAAGGTAAGGTGTAAATTATCTGATTTTAGGAAGGGGTCTTATGCATAATTAGATTTTTGTAAAGGGCGCCTTTTTATTCTAAAGGGTATCGGTTCACTATTTTTAATTCACTATGCACTCGATGGTAAAATTATACTTTGTTCGCATACCATTTCGATAATGTTGGAAAGTGATTCATGAATTATGCCGCTATGCCTGATTTTACATACTTGTTTATTTACATATACGTTAAAATTCTTTTTATAGTACTCTATACTTTTGGAAGTGTGTATTATTAGTCTATCGAAGGGCCCCTCTGGGTAAAAAAGGGAGGGGTAGGGGGGGAGCTATTCAATTGAGTACAGTATAATTCATACGGGACCCTATATTTTTTACCATAACCTATATCGAATTCCTTAAAACCCGTCTGTTTGGTCCAAAAATGTTGAAGTTCGCCAATTAAAATTAATTAATGATCATTTTTAATTTTATTTCTTAGTTATTATTTTCATTGAAGCATTTTAAAACATAACAGATTAATAAGTGGAATACAATATAGCTAATTTCGTACATTTGTCTAGAAAAAATGTGTCAGGTATTTCTTATCGCGAGTGATTTATAATCTAAGAAAGGAATCAAGTCAAAGCAAGATCTTCGCTTATCTGCTAATATGACTCAGCGATGTGTCTATTGATGATGTGTACCAAGGGGTAACATTCATTTCTTAGTTTCAGTTATAAATATATGTTTTTTAAAGCATAATCATTCGAAATTCAATTATTTTTCATGAAACGCTCTACCCTATTTTACAGATTTGTATGATACATTTGGTAAAACATGGATCTTTTTTCTAAAATCTATATTTTGAATGTTATACAAAAAATGTATTCGTGTAAAACCTATTTTTATATTGCATGAATTCGTATTCATTTGAGATTAGTACTCTATTTCTTAAAATATCTGTGGAATCATAATATTTTTACAGGGTATATTGTGAAGGGTCCTTTTCATTCAAACAGTGATGTTAGATTTTTATGAAAGGTCAATGTCCCTAGTATTTCGGTCGTTGTAATATAATATGAATCTATTGGATTTATTTTGTGAAGGGCGCTGAGATTCGAATAGGGATATATTATTTGTGAAGTGTTCTGGGATAGGAATAGTCGTATTATTTTGTGAGCAGGGTTTAATATCTATAACTTTTCAAAGTTTATTTCGAAGGGTCCGTGTATTTCCAACCTATCGATGCGCAAGCTGTACTTTTAGCCTAACTTGAATTGAAAAAAAAAAGGCGAAAGTGTAAATTATCTGATTTTAGGAAGGGTCCTTATGCATAATTGGATTTTTGTGAAGGGCGCCTTTTTATTAAAAAGGGGGTCTGTTCACTATTTTAATTAACTATACACTAGCTGGTAAAATTATATTTTGTTCACATAACATTTCAAGGATGTTGGAAAGTGATTAATGAATTATGTCGCTACGCATGATTTTTCATTCTTGTTTATTTTATATATACGTTAAAATTCTTCGTTTTGTAGCACTTTGTATTTTTTGAAGTGTGTATTGTTAGGCTATCGAAGGGCTCCTCTGGGTAAAAAAGGGGAGGGGGAGGGGTCGAGTTGTTAAATTTAGTACTGTATAATTCATACGGGGCCCTATATTTTTTACCTTAACCTGTATCGAATTCATTAAAACTCACCTGTTTGCCTCAAAAAATGTTTAAGTCTGCCAATTAAAATTAATTAATGACCATTTTTAATTACAATTTTTAATTATTTCTTAATTACTATTTTTCGTTCACATTCAAACTACGTACACTCGTTGAGAATCGAATAGTCTACTCTAGTTTAGAAAAAAAATCTTAAAAATTTCTTAAGTTCTCTAATTAAAATAAATTAATATTTTAATGAACATTTTTAATTAATATTTTTTAAATACTGGAACCAGGAAGTTTTGACTCTAGATCACTTCTAGCCAAAAGCTCACACCTTAAGGCAAAATTCATTTCAGTTGAGAGTTTATATCTTAGATTACTTTCAGTTGAAAATCCTACTTTTGTCGACTTTTAAAACTAAAAATTCTATTTTAACTCTAAATTCTATTTTTGGTTTAAAAGAAAAAAATCTTAATACCTTTTTTTAATGCATGAATCATTATTTCTAACATATATATTGAATAGCCTATTCTAGTTAAAAAAAAAAAAAAAAAAAAAAATTCTAAGTTCCCCAATTAAAATTAATGAATGACCCTTTTTAATTAAACCATTATTGACTTTTAAAATTCACCTCAAATATACTCTAACATGTATATCGAATGGCCTACTCTAGTGAAAAAAAAAATTGCTTCGAAAAATTTTCTAAGTCTCGCAATTAAAATTAATTAAATTTCTAATTTACTACAATAAATCCATTGAAACACACCTCGTACTCTAGTAGGAAAATCTCCGCGAAAAAAAAAAAATTGCTTCAAAAAATTTCTAAGTTCCCTAATTAAAATTAATCACCATTTTTAATTAAACCATTATTAACTTTTAAAATTCTCCTCTAACATGTATATCGAATACCCTACTCTCGTTGAAAAAAAAAAAAAAAATCTCGCGAAAATTCTTAAGTTCTGCAATTAAAATTAATTAATTACTATTTTTAATTACTATTTTTAATTAATTAATCATTCACTTCTACTGCATACACTCATAATCAAACTGCATACTCTCGTTAAAAAAAAAAAAAAAAAAAAAAAAAAAAAAAATTGCTTCGAAAAATTTCTAAGTTTCCCAATTAAAATTAATTAAATTTCTAATTCGCTAAAATAAATCCCTTGAAACACACCTCGTATTCTAGTAGAAAATTCTTCGCGAAAAAAAAAAAATTGCTTCAAAAAATTTCTAAGTTCCCTAATTAAAATTAATTAACACTAATCCTTAATTAATCCCCTTATCTTAGGCGGTGGAGGAGGACACTTCGAGAGGAGGTGCGCACTTCGTGAGGTGGAGGAGGAGGAGGAGGGCAGGTGCTGCACTTTGGGAGGTGGGCATGTGGGCAGGTGCTGCACTTTGGGAGGTGGGCATGTGGGCAGGTGCTGCACCTTGCACCGTGCCCACAGCCCACCTCCTGAGGTCGGATCCCCATTTCTTCTCTACTTACATAACTTGTACCCCACTGAATATTTAATAGCAGACCGATTAGCTTTCAATTTCAAACTGGGAATTTTGTTACAGTTTTTGAAGATTTGTACTATGGGAAATTCATTGTTTTAGACCAATTTCAATGTATATTAATATTTCAATGGAACACAAACTAGTTGTGTATTCGATGGAATATGTAATTGATTTATTTAGTACTTTTCTTATATGGCACTACTGACACTTGTTTCCCTTAAAAAAATGTTTGTAAAGTTCGTATTCAATCTAAACATGAAAACAGATTTCGTTTTTGTGACCGCCCCCAGAATCCCACCGCAACTCCAGTTTGAATATTAAAGATTCTAGAAACTAATCATAGAAAATTCATAAAAATGGGTAGTTATGCTATTTGAAGGGTATAGCAATAAGTAATATTTTTATTTATAACTTTATTCTTTGTTTGTGTTTCAAACAACACATTAAAAAAAAATAATAATAAAATACAGAGTTTTTACATCCAATTCATTCTAGTAGATTAGGCATACAATATTTAAATTGGGTACATTTTGCAGGTTGAAGAAGTTTTTCTACTGATAATAACCAAATATACACCATTGCGGAAATGGCAAATGAAAATGCAGCATCCCCTTTCACTATACCAGGAATAAAGTGGATAATCCAGTTTTTCTCTAAATGCTTTCCTTAAAATTCTTTAACGAATAGACTTTTAGGTTCGTGTCCAGTGGGGAGTGGGGGGAATCTGCTTCAGGCTAAAATAAGCTTAAAATTTTATCCAAGAGAGTGACATATGTAAAAAAAAAATTTGTTTTTTGTGTATGTGATATTGTAGATGGTTCCGTGACTTTTACTTTTTGTTATATTTTTCACAATGAGAATTTTGGATGTATTTTTTAATTAAAAGAATAAAGTATTTAAATGGTTAAAAATTAAACAATAAAATGAATAAAACATGACACATAAATAATTACTCGCGAATAATTTAAATCCTTCTGTGTTGATTTTTCCTATGGATTGTCAAAATCAAATTCCTAAATAATTGTGAATGAAATTCACATTTATTCATGAATTTTATTTATGCAGTAATAAACAATCCTTCAATAATGAAAGCAAATGTACTGTATTAAATGTATAGTTTGCTAAATATATAACTGAGAATAAACTATAAACCATTTCTTAATACTGAATGTCAGTTAAAACCTTACAAAATAATTTATTGTGTTCAATATTCAATTAGGTACTTTTCATAGTGTAGCAAGATGTCTCACTTTTAGTCTGAAAAAAAAAAATTATTATGTTATATGTATATATAGAATGCGTGTGTATATATATATATATATATATAGAGAGAGAGAGAGAGAGAGATTTTGTTTGAGATGATACGGTAATGCTCAAATATATATACAGTGGAACCTCGATTTTACGTTACCCGCTTCGTACGTTTTTCCGCTTCGTACGTCATTTTCACTGGTCCCAACAAATAACCTATACTGATAATAATAAAAATTCCCGGATTTTGCGTCATCCATTTTGAAGATTTCCCGCGTCGAACATTTTTCTACCGAGAGGCGGAAAATATTTTTTTCTTGAATTTTGCTTGTTAGAAACAAGTACGCCACGTTTTACTCTAGAGCTCAATACAGGATGAATCAACACTGCCATTTAAAAAACCTTCGACCAAAAACTGGGCTATTTTTTAATGTTTCCAGACATACAAGGTTAAAGAGTAAAATTGCCATGGTGGAAAACCGTCAAAAATGCGTTTGACCCATTTGCTGTGTGCAAATTCAGACGGAAGCAAAAAGTAGCGTCATTTGTAATCGGGAAAGCCAAGAAACCTCGCTGTTTCAAAAATGTAAAAAGTTTACCAACTGATTACGAAGCCAACCCAAAATCATGGATTAACCAATCACTTTTTGAAGATTTTCTTCGGAAATTGGATAAAAAGATGTGCATGCAAAATCGAAAAATTACTTTATATCTTGACCAATGAACCACTCATGTTGATCTCAAACTAAAGAATGCGCGTGAGGAATTTTTTCCCTCCAAATTGTACAAGCAAACTTCAGACGTATGATTTAGGAATAATCAGAGCATTCAAAGTGCCTTAGAGAAAGACACTAAAAAAAACGCACTTCTTGCACTAGACTCTGGGGGTCTCCAAGATGCCTGGAAGCAAAATATTAATGTGTTAGAAAGCCTTCATTTTATCTGTTCTGCGTGGGATAATATTGGGAAAAAGTACATTTCCAATGCTTTTGTAAAAGCGGGATTTCCGAAGTTAACCGATGCAGGATCCAGTGAATCACATTGAGACGAGACAAAATCGGAAGAATTTATTGTAAATATTGAATTTGATCATCCAGAAATCAATGGTCATGAATATATTGAATGTGATAAAGATGTTGATACTTCAAGAATTCAGACCATATCTGATTTCATTACATGTTATGACAGTGGAGATGATGAAGACGACGAACCAACAGAGAGAGTGCCATCATCAAAAGAAGTTCTTGAAAGTTTGAAAATTGTAAAAAAACTTTTTATCTGCTATTGTAAACCAAGAACTGAATTTAGAAAAACTTGTGCAAGTATTGAAAATGCTGTAAATAACATTGTGTCTAAAACAAACAAACAAGGTAAAAAATCAGATTATATTTAGAGTAATATGATGAATGCTATTTTCATTTCTTTTCTTTTCAATATCTTAGTTTTCCTTAAACCCCGATTTTACGTTTTCCCGCTTAGTACGTTATTTTCCGTCGGTCCGGTGAAAAACGTAAAACCGGGGTTTCATTGTATATATATATATATATATATATATATAATTGAGCACACTTCAAACAAAAATTATACGCATGATTTATTTAAATAAGCCGCATCATCTCAAACAAAATCTTTGCTATTAGAGTCATCGAGTTATATAAAAAACATTTATGGTTGAAATTAATATATTTTATGCATTACAGTTCAATAAAATATTAGAAATAAAAACTATTGTTGTTTATAATAATATTTTACTTTTGATTAAAAAAAAATATATATTATTTAAACAGCAACAGGGGACTATATATGTTTTGAAGGAGATTTGAATTATTATAGAAATAGATTTAAATTTAATTACACTTTTAGCCTTGTAACAAAATTTAACTTTTGAGAATTTTGCAACCAGCCAAACGAAATCCTGACCACATTTAGAGAAATTTTAAATGATTAATTTTTACCAGCTCAACCACATAAAATTTCTATTATATTCATAACCTTGTTTCACATATTAAATGTATCAGGTAATAGCATTTACATACCAAAAAATAGAAAAGATTTTATACTTTTTTTACACATTTAATAAATCTTCAATTATAGCATATTGCTCGCAGATGACCATCATTTCGTAATTGTCATGTTAAAAAATTCTATTGTAAATGCAAATTTGACGATATTTTCCGAAATATTTGTTACTTTAATTACAAAATAAGAAACTAGATTTTTTTTTTTCAGTGTGGTCCATTATGGAAAATTAAGAGAAAAGTATGCTTGAAGCAAATATTGAGAAAAGATAGTTTTACAATGTGGAGTGCTACTCACTATATCATGCATGTATAGATACAATATTGAATTATAAGCTTTCAGTCAATTTGGTCCTTTGAGAGCCACTTTAAGCAGTTCAAAAACAGAAACGCTGTGACAAATTTTTAAATACTCAGTATGTAACCTATATATTAATTAATAAATTTCACCAATAAATTAATACATATTTCTGCCTACAGACGAACTTAAAACATACTTACAATCTTTTTAAAACATAAATCAACAAATTTAAAGACTATAATAATTAGAAAAATATTAAGAATGTTCATTAAGGCTGCTTTTCTTTGATTTTTTTATTATTACCAAAATAAATAAATGAATCATATTCCCATATTGTCGAAATTTTAAAATTGAAAATATTAGTTTAACATATTAAAAGATAGATCAGGTAATTTCAGTACTGGAATTAGATGTTATTTTAGGCATATTTAGCGCTGTATAGTGCCGTAACATTTTTCGAGCAAACAGTACTATTTCAGTTTACGTTGTGTTCTTTTCTGAGTGCACCATTCTGTTTATTCCGCTATGAGATTTTTATGTTTTGGAATTATTGCAACTATTTTAAATTTTCTGAACATTATTATTAGTAATAATAATAATAATAATAATAAACATTTACTAGTAAAATATTGCAAATATATTTTTCTGGTTCTTGTACTTTATATCAAAGAAATACAAAGATTCTTAAAGTCCATATAAAAAGAAAATAATAATAATGAGAGAGAGTGAGAAAATTTTTATACATAAAAGTTTAATATTTTGTTACTTTCAGTGTATTTTATTTTATTTTAGTACAATTTCTATCTATCAATAAAAATATATTGTAACAATTTCAGTAAATCTCTCACAGTCTGCTAATTAGGCAGAGTAATCAAAGATAGAAGTTCCCAAGAGTTGGAAAACTTTTCTCACGCTTAGCTGTGGGGGTGACAAGAATGCCGGTTACTACAATAGGAAAAGATGAGCTTCGATCAATCTTGTGAAACTGAAATTGCTAGACAGCAAATATTTCTCTGATCTGACCGTCTATATGTGGGGTCTCAGATCGTGGGAATTTCCTGCGTGAACATTTAAAAGTTCAGTAAGACCTCCCTAAAAAGGCTTTATCCAATGACGTAAACTAAAACTTTTTTGATTGGTGATCGGAGAATCTTTTGTTCGAGCAAACGGACCGGAGAAGAGGATCGAGAGGAGGTTAGTGAGAGTTTCGGGAGGAGAACGAGTGTTGGTGGAAAACACTCATCTCAGGACGGTTTCCCTTCTTAGTAGGGAAGGACAGGTTTGCTGAACAGATTTTTGAATGAGAGAGTGCGATCTCACTGAAGTCAAGGCAACAGCCTTGGATTTGACCTTTCGGGGAGAGTGAAAAGTAGCACTAGTTAAGACTTTAAGATTCTAAAACTACTGTAAAAGACTGGACTACTTGGTGATTTGCTATAAATTACAAGTCGAGCGAACTCAGCTAAAAAAAATTGTTGTAAATAATTTTTACCTCTAGAAATTTCAAGAACGCTTTTTAAATAAAATTTGTTCTGAAATATTTAATGAAGGTGATCCATTGTGAAATCGGCTCCACGCTACCCCATTTCAAAAACACACAACATCGTGGATTCTTTACAGCTGGTGGCAAGCGAGTCGGATATTTCGACAAAAATTTATTAGCATTAGTGAAGAGAGTCCAGACAGTAGCAGTGACGCCCGCCCGCATCTAAGCGCGCAAGATCTGACGCCAGTTCAGGAGAGGAAAGCAGAGACCGAAGCAAGCCTTGCAGTGTCACGACAGACCACAGTTCCGTCCTGGAAGCAAGCCCGTGTTTACAGAGAACAAGCCCGAAGCAAGCCCTTGCATTGTCACGACAGACCACAGTTCCGTCCTGGAAGCAAGCCCGTGCTTACAGAGAACAAGTCCGAAGCAAGCCCTTTCTAGGAAACATCAGGAGTCGACAAACCGAGATAACCTGTGAAATCGACGACGTCTAGGCCAGACCCGAAACCGGCGACAGATAATGCAGACAAAGACTGTAGAAAAGGTAAGCTCAATTCATTTTTGAGTGGCTCTCATTTTGTTTATATATTCTTTAGTGAGGAAAATTCATTTCTGAGAAATTTTTTATGTGAATATTGATATATGATAAATTATGATAAATTTTTAAATCTAATAACTTTTAACATATTTGGAAAAATTTTATGTATATTTGTTATCATCATAAAATTTGATAGTGTGAACTTTCTTTTGGCAGTAAAATTATATAAGGATTGTCAGGCTAAATGTGTATATATATAATTTTTTTTTCCCGAAAAAAAAAAAAGATAAAAATTTTGATTTTTCAAATAAGTCGATTGTCTATTCATGATTGAAAGATTTCAAAGGTGTACTTTTTTATATTATTAGTGAAACAATAGATGTTGTTGATAATCAAATATTTTGAATATGTGATGTTAGGAAAATTTTTTCAGCAGTTGCAAAAAGTGGTCATTTTGTTACCTGCGGGGTCAGAAATATCAAGTATTGGTTGAATTATGAACACAGAATTTCAAATTTCTAAATTTGTTTTAAATGTGTATGATCGACACCAAAACGTGTCAGTGTATTGAAAATTTTACAATATTGAAAATTTATTTTTATATGTATACTATTTTTATTATTCCTCAAATTGAATTGTATTTAAAATTGTTAGTATTATGTGGGTAGTAGCAGAAAATTTTCCATAAAGTGTTAGAATCCCTGTTGCATAAGTTAGCGAGCGAAACTATCATTTTCATCTTTATATTGTATTTACATAAAATTTTAAAATGCAAGAAGTAACTGATCTGAAACAGTGCAGGAAAATTGATTTGCAGAATTTAGCGGAAGAATTGGGACTGGAAATAGGGAAAAATGACAGGATACCGGTAATTATCCAAAAAATCGAAGCTGCCGATGATTACGATAAAGATTTTGCATTCACGCAAGCTGCGTATATCATAAAAGATCGCGAAGACAAGATAGCCGCGGATAAAGAGGAAAAACAAAGGGAGAAAGAAGAAAGAGAAAGAGAGGAAAAACAAAAAGAACGCGAATTTACGTTAGAACAACTTAGATTGACGCAAGATGCAAATAGACGTAGTTCAACTAACAGTACCGGGTCGGAACGCACACCTAAATTGCCGTTTCGAACAATCATGCATCGATTTGATCCAGAACGCTCGGATATAACTTTGTTTTTAAATTTGTTCGAACGACAGGCGACCAAAGCGGAAATAGAGACAGGTGACTTAGTGACGCATTTATTAGCTTTAGTGCCGGTAGAAATTGCAGAGTTAATTTTAAGGGAACCGCAAGATCAGACGGATAACTTTGAATACGTCAAAAAGTTTTTGCTTGAACGATTCCGTATGAGTCCCGAATCGTATCGTCAAAAATTAATGAAACATCCACGCAATCCAGATGCTCCATGGAAAGATATTATTTTTGAACTCAATAGTTATTTAGAGGGTTGGTTAAATGGGTTAGATGTTACGGATTTCAGTAGTCTGAAAAATTTATTGATAACTGACCAGATCAAGCTCCGTGCTTCTAGTGAAATGAAAGAGCATTTCATTGATTCGTGGGCAAACTACAAAGACCCGTTAGTTTTGGCAAAATGTCTGGACGAATACGAAGCAGTGAAAGGGATTTCAGATAAAAAAGAGAATGCGAGATCTTTTTATGATAGGAAATCTGAAGAAACGAAACTCGAGGGAAATTCTGGAGAAGAAAAAAATTCCGACAAAAAAATAAATTGGCGAGACAAAGAAATTAAAGACAGGGAACGTATCTTTGAACGAAAGAGGCGTTGCCATACGTGTGGAAGCGAATTTCACCTAATGGCACGTTGTCCGAAAAGACAAAGGGATATTACGGAAGTAAAATCTTTCGAGAGCATAAATCACTTAGGCGATATAAGCGAAGACAAAAGCTTGTTCCGACCTTTTTTGAGTGAAAACAAAATAAATGGGAAGAAGGCGTGTGTACTTAGAGATTCAGGTAGCTCGTATTGTGTTTGCCCATGGAATTTGGTAAATAAGAGCAAATTAGGCAATGAATATGTTTGGCTTAAACAGACATTTGATAAATATCCAAAACGATTTAGAGTGGCACGTATAAAAATGGAAATAAAAGGTCTCGGATATGTAAATACGAAAGCGGCAATCCTGCCTAGACACTCTAAAATTAAACACTATATCTTAGGTAATAAGACGCAGGCTTTAATAAATGAAAAGATAAAGCGAAAGCAAAAATCGCAAACTAATTCCAGTTTTGAGAACCCGGGGATTGAGATAAACCCTTTAACAGATCCACAAGGGCAGGAAGAAATTCTTTCGTCATTCCCCCCCGAAATGAAGAACCACCGTTCTCAGTGTATTGGGGAAAAAGAAACCCTTTTGAAAAGGTCAAGGAAAGTAGATGAGTTGGTTTTCGACCGGCAGGGTAATTCGAAAAATAAACGCGAAAATATGGAAGTGAGTGTTGACAGGAAGGGTTATCATTCGAAAGTTAATCTGGAGGAAGTGAGCGGATTCACAAAGAGTTTTCTAAAATCCTTCGAAATTCTGTTGAAAGAGAGTAGGGACAGTGGAAATTCACGCCTTTGTGACACTCTTGTTAAAGAAATCGAACGGTTGTGTAAAACGTATTGTTCGGCAAACACAAGTAAAGAAATTCAGTAGTAAGTTTTTGAGTAAAATCCAATCTTTTGTACATATTTGATTATTTTTAGTTTTATTGTTATTTTGGCATGTGTAGTAAAAAAGTATCTTTCAAAAAAAAAAAGTCTCTTTCAAAAAAAAAAAAAAAAAAAAAAAAAGTCTCTAAAGCTAGATGTTCAAGCAATGGTAAGCAGTATATGAGAAATCAGGTCACTGATGTATATAGTGAGGTTAAATTGAAATGTTATTTGAGCCACTCAAATATGTTGAGCTAATCCTTTTTTTGCAGATTTTCCGCGTTTTAACCCGGAAAATGTTTTGATGGTGGGGGTGTTGTAACAATTTCAGTAAATCTCTCACAGTCTGCTAATTAGGCAGAGTAATCAAAGATAGAAGTTCCCAAGAGTTGGAAAACTTTTCTCACGCTTAGCTGTGGGGGTGACAAGAATGCCGGTTACTACAATAGGAAAAGATGAGCTTCGATCAATCTTGTGAAACTGAAATTGCTAGACAGCAAATATTTCTCTGATCTGACCGTCTATATGTGGGGTCTCAGATCGTGGGAATTTCCTGCGTGAACATTTAAAAGTTCAGTAAGACCTCCCTAAAAAGGCTTTATCCAATGACGTAAACTAAAACTTTTTTGATTGGTGATCGGAGAATCTTTTGTTCGAGCAAACGGACCGGAGAAGAGGATCGAGAGGAGGTTAGTGAGAGTTTCGGGAGGAGAACGAGTGTTGGTGGAAAACACTCATCTCAGGACGGTTTCCCTTCTTAGTAGGGAAGGACAGGTTTGCTGAACAGATTTTTGAATGAGAGAGTGCGATCTCACTGAAGTCAAGGCAACAGCCTTGGATTTGACCTTTCGGGGAGAGTGAAAAGTAGCACTAGTTAAGACTTTAAGATTCTAAAACTACTGTAAAAGACTGGACTACTTGGTGATTTGCTATAAATTACAAGTCGAGCGAACTCAGCTAAAAAAAATTGTTGTAAATAATTTTTACCTCTAGAAATTTCAAGAACGCTTTTTAAATAAAATTTGTTCTGAAATATTTAATGAAGGTGATCCATTGTGAAATCGGCTCCACGCTACCCCATTTCAAAAACACACAACATCGTGGATTCTTTACAATATTAATATAAATAATAATAATATATTAATATATAATATATTAAATAATATATTAAATAATATATATAATATATATATAATATATTATATATATAATATATATATAATAATATATATATAATATATATATAATATATATATAATATATATATAATATATTAAATAATAATATATTAATATAAATTCTTATAAAAATGTTACTGATCTCCAAATGTTACAAACTATTTTTAACAAGAAAAATATATATTATCATTAGAAATTTAAATAAAAGACTATTTTCACTATATCAAAGCAATTTTGTTAATAATAAAATATTGTGAAAATATCATGTATCATTATTTTAATAATGAATGTTTCTTTTTAAATGTGATATATTTTTTGTTTTTAGCTAGGTGCGTTCGTAATTATATAAATACGTAGCACCTATAGTCGTCGTCTGGTCCGTCCGTACGTCCGTCCATTTGTCCGCATATAACAGCGCAAAAACTACCCAACCAAATAATTTGAAATTTAATATATATAATCGATGCAGAATTTTGTCGAGTCATTTCAACTTTTATGAAAATCGAATCAAAACTTAAAATGTTATTAATGAAAGTTTTCTTTATTCTGTTAAATCCTATCATATTCATATGTAATCTATATAATAAAAGCGCAAGTCATGGGGCTGAGGAAAACAAATACGGGCTAACCACTTCTTTTTTCATATGGCAAGCGGCCATTTTTATTCAAAATTATTTAATCGAATAAAATTACACAAAAGATACATTTTTAGAAAGCTCGTTCAGAAAAATTGTTTGCTTGAGAATCAGTTACATTCAACAATGTATAGATTCTGTGATAACTTCAGTGAAAATCAGGTTAACCGAAGAGATCTCAATCCATTAGAGTAAATAAACACAGGAGATTCGTTCATTATGAGTCATAAAAATACTAAGCCATGGAGGTAATCATTCGCAAAGTAAGATCTCCATGGTGAAAAAAAAATCCGAATTTGTAAACGTGGCATACATAACAAGGAAAAAAAAAAAAAAAAGCATGCTCATTTCGCTTCTAGCAGACGACATAATTCATTTCACTGAAATAATGAGGATGATTTTTTTTTTTTTACATTGTGAAACTAGTTATAAGACGAACGCACCTCATATATCACGTTTAACGCACAATTTCCAACTTTTTTAATTGTTTGAGACGTAAATAAATTGACGAAAAATCCATCTCCCCCCCCCCTCCCCAATTGTGAGATAATCCTTTCCCCCTACTTCATTCTCTCTTCACTGCGAAAATATAATTTATACTTGTGGAATATTTTGTTCAATTGGTTCGCTTGCAGGGCCGAAACTATGATATTTTTTCACCCGAACAAGCATGAATTTTGGTACTCCCCCTCCCCCTCCTTTCCAAAATAAATTTATAAAAAGAAGTTTTCAATCTATTCCTTTAAATTTTCCGCTATTCACATCCATGACACCCTAAATAGTAATACCTAAAAATTGCAGTTTTATATATAAAAATGTCTTTGTACATGTGTTAGAGAGATGTGAGTTACAAGTTGCAGGATAAAAAGAAAATACATGAGAATACTCTTATAACTTTTAAATGCCTGTGTGATTTGGTAAATTTTCAGACGGGATTTTCATGATCAGACTTTTCATGAATTTTCAGACGTGATTAACCAGGAAGTTGCGATGTCAATATATTATGCATTATGAAGTTATACAAGCTTAAACGTTCAACAACGGGAATTACGGGTTAATCATAACAGCCAATTTTTTACCTACTTACTTTTACAATTATTTATCTACTGATTTGGATCTCTCTCTCTCCCCCCCCCCCCATCCACACACACAAACTTATGAGGTCCAGTGCCCCGTATGCCGTTGCCTTAATCTGGCTCTATGATCACTTAGGTCCAGTTCAATATCCTCTGTCGATAGAGTTAAAGTATATAGATTTGGGGCCCTCCAAGTTTATGAGCCTTAGACCAGTACCCCGTGTGTCCATGTCTTAATCTGGCCCTGTGACTACTTAGGTTCGGTTTAATTGTCCTAGCAGATATTATATTAATAGGGTTAAAATTGCGACATAAAAAATTAATACTTTTTTTCTGCTTTTATATCATGTGTTTTTTTTTTTGAAAATTACATTAAATATTTATTTCTCGATTACTATCGTCTAGGAATTCCTTAAAAGATGTAATATTTTCGAAAACTTTACTTTGTACCTGTAAAAAAGTTTCTGCCATGCTACTTTACCACAGAATGAAAGAATTTTCTGATACAATATTTAAAAAAAAAAAAAAAAAAAAACTGTCTTCATTTAGTAAAAGGAATGTATGTTTCAGGATTTTTTTTTTTTTTTTTCATTTCCTTTCACCCGAAAAAGCGTTTTTGCTCCAATGTTACTATGTATATAAGACATTCATATATTCTTATTCTAGTCGACATTTTTTCCAGTTTGTATATTAGATATATCTTTGTATATTGCTAACTGATGGTTATCATATTATTTTGATGGTTCGCTTGACAACTGATGTAAGAGATACTTAACAAATTTTATATGATAGATAATTATTGTTATATATAAATAATAATAATAATAATAATAATAATGATCTTTAGTTTTATGCAATCTGAATTAAAATATCAGAAACAGTTATTGTTGTGTTTGAAAATTATTTTCTAACTGTGACACAAAGTTTAAGCGGTATCTATAAATATTCAATGCATGTATATGCAATATTGTTGATATCAGCTTAAACAAAAATAAAAAATAAAACTTTTTTTTTCTTTTAATGAGCAATTATAGTAAAATTTATATGCATTTTCTAAAAAAAATAAAAGATTATGATATCTATTTTCTTTTTCTTTCTTCTTTTAAAGAAATTAAAAGAAAAAAAAATCTTTAAAAGGTATTTAAAGAATTCTTCTGTAAAGGTAAAAAAAGGAACAACACAATATCATTTTCTTCATTGGAGAACACCTTTTAAGGGGTCAGGTAACCTTTGAACTCACAAAATACATGAAAAGGAGACCTCTGTAAGAATTATCATAACTCCGTAACTATTTGACTTTGAATTATAAAATTTTAAATGCATATTAATAAAGGTATTTTTTATAAATTAAAATTCTCCAAAAATGTTTACACTCATATAAAGCTTTTAAATTTAATTTAAAATATAATAATTTTTTTACGAAAGAATTATTCTTGCATGTACTGCGCGCACGATTTTTCACATTTGAATTGCTAAAACCATTCAAAAAAATTTTAATGAGTACATATATAATGTGTTCTCAAAATGACCTACGATGAAAAAAATAAAATGAGTAGTTGTTGAGAATTTTTTTTTTTTTTTTTTTAGAGAAATTCGAAATATCGAGTTTTTTTTACTACAAAAGTAGTCATAAATTCTAAACTTGTTACTTGAGAAACATAATCGTAGGTCATTTTGTGCATCTGTTTGGTTAAGACATTCAGTCAAAATTTCATGAAATTCTAACTAATAATGTTTCTTAAATCGTGCGCGCAATGACCAAAATCGTCGTTTTGAGAAAATTGACTTCAAAGATCAAACTGTCCCTTGATCATATACAAAAAGCTCAGACTGTTTTAGACACAACTCCTCTTCTAAAGTGAATTTTTGCATGGGGTTTATTTTAAAATGTTCCTAAACAATCATATTTAATTATAAGCTAATAAGAAAAATTTCAAATTTCTCACACTTTAAAGGTTACCTGACCCCTTAACAAGCATTTATTTACTACTTGAAAATATCCCCGAATTTTAGCAGATGTTAAAGGGACGCTTTTTATTATCTAAAGCGATTTGCACACCCTCCCAGTCCTTTGTCTAAGTTCCTGCTGACAACATCTGGCTGGTCAGTGAAATCTGGTAAAAAGGTGCGGCGGGCGCGTGAAATTCCGCTGAGGTGAATAAGAGTCTCAGTCAGTAGGACAGGTGTGTCAATACCCCAAGTTTAAAGTGCAGGGTTTTTTTTAAACATTATTAAATAATATATTTTTTATTTAATTTATTTTATTGTGCGTTGATGCATTACCGTTCCTCTTGCTTTTAATATTCCATTGCAGAATATATATTTAATTTTAGAATATTCTTTACTCCCTTAAATATGAATCAATAAAAGTTTTAATGTTGATTTTATAACAAATAATTAAAATTAGTCAAACTTTTCTAGTAAAAATCTTAGATCATCGATTTTCACAGGAATTTAATTTTTAAATGTAATAAAAAGTATTGCAGTTAAAGAATTGTAATATTTAACCAAAATAATATTTTGATTTAAGTATGACCAGGCCATACAGAGGGGGGTAAAGCCGGTACAAATTACCAGGACCCGGTTCACCTAGATGGCCCAGTTTCGGTCGTGGTTTTTAAATAAAATACCAGAAAAAGAGGTAGATTTTGTAAGAAACACTACCTATTACATTATCCCCATGTTGGAATTTCTGAAAACTTTTTACAGATCTACGCCGATAATGACTCCTAGAACCCAAAACTAACCGCAGTTCAAAACTTTATCTATTTATCTATCTATCTATATCATTTTTTTATGGGCACAACAACTTCCATAATTTTGAACACAAAACCCTCTCCCAGTTAAAAACTTTATATATATCTGTCTAGCTATCAATATAACTTTTTTATGGACACGATTACTTTCATAATTCTCCACAAATCTCTTCCAAACTGATGCATAAAATCTCGTTCAAGTTCGTTAATGGGAAAAATCGGACCAATGAGGGGGGGGGGGGAAGGAAATGTTTTTTTTATGAAAACAGAAAAAAAACATAACTTCTTAATTATTATACATATCGATACATATCGATTTTAAAGTTATTATTATTTCTAGGAAAAGGGCCAAAAATTTATGCATGATAAAGTTTTGATAGGAGTTTAAGGAGCGGGATAGGAGTTTAAGAAGAACAAAAGTCATAACTTCGTAAGTTCATAAGATATCAAATCAGCTTAAATTTATTACAAATATTCTTAATACTATCTACAACTTTTATACTGACAAGTATTTTATAGAATTAAAGAATTCTCAATAAACAGGTGCTATATTGTCCGCGTCTTCGAAATCTAAATGTTCCTGAAGGCCGCTCCGTCAGGGATTTTTTATTTTACGTATAAATTTTAAATTAAAATAACTAATAAATTTAAAAAAAATCAACTGTTAGAATTTACTAGAACGTATTTAAGGGCCGGCCAGAGGAGTCCCCACTCCAGGGCCAATACTCCCGTGTATGTGTCAAATATATAAAAGTTACGAAGCGTTTATGGCTCGTACGATAGTAATTTTAAGAATTTTCCTATCAAACCAATAAAAATAATAACAGTTAAATATTTTTGTCCCCTTTAAACTGTTAAATATTTTTTTCAAACCCTTCTTTTTACGCACTTAAAAGCACCCGCTCGCTAATGTTAATCCTATGGAGCATTATTTTTCTAATATCTCGTTTGCATTTCAATATTTTTTTAAAAAAATTTTGCATTGGATAGCAGAGATCAATCTCTATTTCCGACGTTGATTACTTTTTCGATTTTCTTTCTAGATTTTTTTTTTACGAAGATACTTTCACTTTCGGAACCGGTTTCAAAAGTGAAAGTATCTTCGTAAAAAAAAAATGCAACGAAAATCGAAAAAGTAATCAACGGCGGAAATTGAGATTGATCTCTGCTATCCAATGCAAAAAAATTGTTTAAAAATATTGAAATGCAAACGATATATTAGAAAAATAATGCTCCATAGGATTAACATTAGCGAGCGGGTGTTTTCAAGTGCGTGAAGAGGACCCTTAACCATTTTGGGTTATTATGTTATTAGATATTTAGAGAAATAGTGTTTTATTAAAATGACCTGTTATTAAAAACAATTCTCATACCCTTTCAATAATATAAAATAAATATTCTTAAAAATTAGACACTTTAAAAACTTGAAACAAGCATAATTTTATTAATATTAGCATAAGTATCAATATTATATGTTATTTCGGATATGTATACATTTGCTTTAAAAACGTTGAAATTTCACGAAAATTTAGTTCCATTTTCATGAAATCGTGTGCGTAATTAGCAAAATAACTGTTTTGAATAAAATGACTTTAAAAAGGAATATTCCTTATGCCGTATAAAGTTTATTTTATCAATTTCTATTCTTACACAGAGTTCTAAATTCAGCTTTGATTAAAATATTCAAACCAAATAACTTTTTAATATGAGTGAATAAAACAGTTTTCAATTTTTCCTTATAGGTATATCCTTAAATAGGTCTTAAATGTTAATGTAACCTGAACTTTATTTTAAGATTAAAATTCAATTATTATACAAAATGTTTTTTCAATCATTTTAGATACCTGTTTATAACATTTAAGTAATTTAATGGGTAACACCATTAGGAATGGCACTCACATGCCTTGGAATTTAAGGTTGTTTCGGAAATTGTTTTAAAAGAAATATGAATTATTTATCAAAATTCATTTACAATAATTTATTATACTACATAATATTAAAGTAGAAATATATATTTTTTTTTAATTTTATATATTAAAAAATGGCGACTTGACTGATGATGGGAGGGACCGTTATGAAAAAAGAAGGGCTAGTGGGGGACTGGATTAATCATCGTACACTTGATCTAGAACAACATAAAAAAAAGTCCAAAAGCAAGTGAAACACATAACCATTTTTAAATATGTACTAGATAGTACCCGTCAAGATTTGACGGTAAATAACTTGAAAGCTCCTTTAGAAATATGCTTGTATTTTTAATTAGCTGCTTTTAAATTAATTAGGTATTGAAAATTTTATGAATTGTTATATTGTGTAAGCGATTCCTATATATAACGATAGATTTTGTTGTCAGTCCAGCCTACTCAACTTATGTAGTTAAATATTTTAAGCTTCTAATTTACATTCTATTATACTCGAATAAATTTAGCACGAATTTAACTAAAAATATTAATTGAATGATTTATTTATACTTATTACAGTCTCAAAATTAAGAAAACTATATCAATATTTAGTACTTTCTACTTTTTTTTTTTTTTTTAATTACACGACTTTTAAAATTTGTCATTAATTTTATTCTTATCAGCCTAACTTTAAAATCCAGATAAATCATGGATATCAAGTTGATTTCTTTTATAATTCTTATATGAATATTTTTGTTTCTTTCCTTTTCCTTTTCTCTCTCTCTTTTTTTTTTTTTTTTTTTTTTTTTGTAAGGAGAATAATCATATACATATCTTAGTTTTACAAATATGTTTTATTGATAATGGTCATACAAAATATAGATAACAGTTTAGATCTCTTTATTTAATCGATAACTACATGCAAATTTTTTTAATTTAAATTTTTTTATATATATTTTTATAATATAAAATAAGTAATTAAAAAAATATTGGCGGTTGTTAAATTTTATTTACCACAGTCCCAATGTTTTGAAAAAATAACAATATTTAGTATTTCTTTTTTTTTCTTTTTTTAACTACACGAGCTTTAAAATTTTTCATTAAATTAATTTTTATTAGTCTGATTCTAAAACCTAGAATTTAAAATTTGCTGTTTGCACCTAACGATTACGATACATGTTTTTTAATTACTTGAATTTACATTTTCTATTTTCATACATTGTTCAATGGTTAGATCATGGATATCAAGATAATTTAGAGTTCCTGTATGAATATTTTCCCTTCTTTTTTTCTTCTCTCCTTTTATTTTTCCTTTTTTTACGAAAAATAATTACATGCTTATCTTTTTATATATATGACATCTTGATAATGGTCATACGAAATATAATAAAAACTGTAGACCTGTTCAATTTATTTAATCGATAATTAAATGCACGATCTTTTAATTTAAATACTTTTAATATAAATTTAGTAATTAAAATAAAATATTCTTGGGTGTTAAATTTTAATTATAAAGCATTCGAATAAAAAAAAATACAAATTATGTAACTTTTCCTCCTGAATTAAATATGGCATCATTAAAATGAATTATTGCCAATAAAATAAGAAAAATCAAGCCGTCCGTAGCGGGGATCGAACCGACATGATGATCAGAACAGAGAAAAAACCCGCCTGACACCACTCGGCCATCCTTTTCTCATTCGAGTGTACTCTAAAACTGGTTAGCTTCTACATTTAAGTTTACGCATGCTCAAATAGGGTAAATACGTGTGAAAAGTGAATTTGACGGAAATCCCTTTTCGTTTTAATATATAAGATATATATATGCATTTTTGGTGAATTGGCATTAATTCGAAGTAAAATGTAAAATTTCAACCAAAACTTCTGTTGCATTACAGTTATAAAAAAAAGTGAGCAATCGGTATTAAATATATCGAATAATATAATCGAATAATATTATCGAATAATATAGAATTATAGTTATAATATTATAACTATAATATACAATATCTGTATAATATAATATCTCTTAATAAATCGTCACATCCAAAGTATTTCCCTAGAAAAATACTTCAAGATTAATTTCCAAAAAGATAAAGTTTGTTGATTGAAAATTGGCGGAGATAGAGTGTCCACTGATTTTGAAAATTGCCGTTATGGAGGGGGAAAAAAGTAAAGTTTTTATTACTGTTCACTTGCTGCGGCACTCTCTACTTCTATAACACCAAAATTGCCCTTTCACTTTCTATAGAAATTTATAGCCAATAAAATAAGATTTCTATGTGTATAAAAAGTACTTTAAAAAACAAAAAAGTGGTTTTGAAATTTTGGACAGGTTAAAGCGGTGTTACTCCTTAATTTGTTTTATTACTTAAGTTTACACTTATTTTTTTATGGTTTTTCTATCATATAGAAACCTACAGATATTTTTTATTATTATTACTTTCCACTGATACTATTTATATACGAGTTACAGGTTACGTACAGTTCTACCAAAATTTTTGTATAGAATTTTTCACCTTATTTAATAGCAGAAAAATATTACAATTTATGTGATAATTTGCAAAAAGTTTTTTAATTAAAAAAAATATTTTAGGCAAAGATTTCTTGTTTAAATTAATGGTGCCATACTCCTTGGAAATTATATGAGGTGGATCCACTTTGAGTTTGTCTTTTATGTATTAGTAATAATTAAAATTAAAAAATAAATTAAATTTAACCACTTACTTTAATTTGTGTTTAAGATGTAAATTTGTAGGACATATTTATAAACAAAAAATAAATAAATAGCTGTGTTTTCGATAAATAGGGGAAGAAAAGCATTTAATGACAGCTTTTAACATTCTTTTGCAAGACTATTTTCCCTCTATAATCATACTGATTTATCAAAAATAAGTTTGAATTTTAGGCTAATTCACCCTTTAAAATGTTTATCGAAAAACTCAATTATTCATGCTTTTTTATGTTGTTAACTTGTGCGGCTAATTTATTATTTAGGAAAATATATTAGAGTAGTTTTTATAAACAACAATAGAAAGTTTAATGATGAAATGGTTGCAATTAATATTTTTATGCAAGAATATTTTCATAATTAAAGTTAGGTCAGAGACAGACAGACAGACAAATCGAAGTCATAAACACTTTTCAACTATATTATTAAAAAAAAAAAAAAAAAAAATTACACTATTTATATACATTTTAGCTTTAGTAAGTGAAAAGTAGAGGGCCAAATATGTGTTGAGGTTCGAGCTTAGTTATAATATTATTTGGGAGGCCTCCAAAATAATACTGTGCATAGGGCCTTAAGCTATGACAGAATTGAGAATTTATCTGTTTGATTATAACATGTCAAACAGATGACACGTGACACAGGACAAATATTAAGTCATTTGACATTTTTATTTCACTTTGTTAACAGATTAAACGCTAAGCATTATTTCAAGGGCTTGTTGAAAAAATTTTATTAACGAATATTGCGATAACACGGTATTCGTGAAAAGTTATTAGAAATCATTAGTCTTCCTGTCCCCGTCCCCACCCCACATATGGTCAAATCAGGCCGCTCCAAAAATATCTTTGATAAAAAGAAGAAAGTGAAAACAAACACATTGCTTCGAGCATGTCTGCTTACAAGCAGTTTAAATAAGCTTCCTTATCTAAGTGTGAAAAAATATATCACACGTCTTGGATTTTGTTTGAAATATGATTTGCGAAAAGAAAAACATGAACATATTTCAATTTATAACAAGATATTCATAAGATTCTTGGTTTACAATATCACAATGAGGATATACCTAAAAATCAATTCTGGGAAATTTCAAAATTCCTCACCAAAGAGGAGGGGATGGGGGGGGGGTAGGTTTGGCGATTATCAAATTACAATTAATAGTTCAATTTAAATCGAAATTTCAATCATTTTTGCTTGAAAGTATTACAAACACAAATATTTGAAAACCAATTTCTGTAATTTTCAAATTTCTTTCCCCAGAAGAGGGACTGGGGACGAAAACGCGATTTTCATGTATCGTTTCGTATTTCAAACAAAAAGTAGAATTCATAAGCTTCTTGCTTTAAATTATTACGAACACAAATACCAAAGCACTAATTTCTGGAAATTCCAAAATTCGCACTCCATAGAAGGAGGGGGGGGGGGAATACAGCTTTTTACATTTTTTCTTTATATTTGAATTAAAAAATGATATTCATAAATTTCTTGGTTTAAAATATAGCAAGGCGGAATACCTAAAAATCAATTCCTAGAATTTTCAATATTCCCCCTCCAAGGGAAGTGGGACAGAAAGAAGATTTTCACATATATTTTCCTATTTTAAAGGAAAAAGAGATGCATAAAACTCTTTCCTTAAATTATTACAAACATGGATAGCTAAAAACCAATTTCTGGAATTATGGAATTTTGCCCCACCCCCGCGAAGTGGGGAAGGGAACAAAACAAGATTTTCATATATCGTTTTTTATTTGAAAGAAAATATAATTATTCAGAAGATTCTTGCTTTATTTTGAAGAATTAATTTTTCATAACAGTTAAAATTGTGGAAGAGTTGTGTATTTCGTCTTCGCTCTCCGGTGTGTATTACGTCCTGACTTGCTGGCGTGTATTACGTCCTGGATTGCCGATGTGTATTACGTCTTCGATTGTCGGTGTGTATTACGTCTCTGTTTGCCGGTGTGCGTTTTCTCTGACTTTTCGGTGTGATATATGTCCTCGCTTGTCGGTGTGTATTACGCTCTGACTTGCTAATCTGCATTAGGCCGTCGATTGACGGTGTTTAATACGTCTTTCATTCCCGGTGCGTATACCGTTTTCGCTTGCTGCGTGAATTACGTCCTTGCTTACATGTATTTGCTAGTTTCTCACTTTGCGAATTGCAAAGCGTCCTCATTTACTCATGTTTAACGTATTACAGATACAAATATCGAAAAACTAATTTCTGAAAATTTTAAAAATTGCCCCTCCAGAAGGGGGGAAGGGTGCAATACTATTGTTTCTATTTTATAAAAATATATTCATAAGATTCTTGGTTTACAATATCACAAGGAGGAATACATAAAAATCAATTTTTAGAATTTTCAAAATTCCTCCCCGAAGGGAGAGAAAGAGGGGGGGGGGGGGGTAGCAAAATCGTAATTTTCAAATCACTCTTAATACTTCTGTATATTACAATTTAAATTGAAATTTCAATCATTTTTGCGTTAAAATATTCCGAACACAAATATCTAGAAACCAATTTCTGGAATTTTCAAATTTCTTTCCCCAAAGGAGGGGCTGGGGACAAAAACGCGATGTTCATGTGTCCTTTCGTATTTAAAACAAAAGATAGAATTCATAAGTAAATTATTACGCAGACAAATATTAAAAAACAAATTTCTGAAAATTTCAAAATTCGCACTCCAACGAGGGAGGGATACAGCTTTTTACATTTTTCATTATATTTTAATTAAGAAATTATATTCATAAATTTCTTGGTTTAAAATACCGCAAGGAGGAATACCTAAAGATCAATTGGTAGAATTTTCAATATCTCCCTCCAAAGGAACATGTGGAGAAACAAGATTTTCACATATATTTTCGTATTTTAAAGAAAGTAGACATTCACAAGACTCTTCCCTTAAATTATTACAAACATGGAAAGCTAAAAACCAATTTCAGGATTTTTAGAATTTTGAATCACCCCCCCCCCCCCCCTCACGAAGTGAGGAAATTGACAAAAATAAGATTTTCATGTATCGTTTTTTATTTGAAAGGAAATATAATTATTCATAAGATTCTTGCTTTATTTTGAAGAATTAATTGTTCATAAAAGTTAAAATTGTGATAGAGTTGTGTATTTCGTCCTCGCTTGTCGGTGTGTTTTAGTCCTGACTTGCCGGAATGTATTACGTCCTGGATTGCCGATGTGTATTACGTCTTCGATTGTCGGTGTGTATTACGTCTCTGTTTGCCGGTGATCGTTTGTTCTTACTATTCGGTCTGTAATATGTCCTCGCTTGTCGATGTGTATTAAGACTTGGCTTGCTAATCTGCATTAGGTCATCGATTGACGGTGTTATTACGTCTTTCGTTGCCGGCGCGTATACCGTTTTTGCTTGCTGCGTGAATTACGTCCTTGCTTACCAGTATTTGTTACTTTCTCACTTTGCGAAATACAAAGCGTCATCATTTACTGATGTTTAACGTATTACAGATACAAATACCGAAAAACTAATTTCTGAATTTTTTAAAATTGCCCCTCCACAAGGGGCGGATGGGTCAATACTATTGTTTCTATTTTATAAAAAGATATTCATAAGATTCTTGGTTTACAATATCACAAGGAGGATTACATAAAAATCATTTCTTGGAATTTTCAAAACTCCTCCCCAAAGGAGAGGGGGGGGGGGCAAAATCGCAATTTTTAAATTACTCTTAATATTTCTATATATTACAATTTAAATTGAAATTTCAATTATTTTTGCTTTAAAGTATTCCAAACACGAATATCTAAAAACCAATTTCTGGAATTTTTAAATTTCTTTCCCGAAAAGAGGGGCTGGAGACGAAAACGCGATTTTTATGTATCATTTCGTATTTCAAACAAAAAATAGAATTCATAAGCTTCTTACTTATATTATTATTACGGAGACAGATACCAAAAAACTAATTTCTGAATATTTCAAAATTTGTGCTCCAACGAGGGGTGGGGGGGGGTACAGATTTTTACATTTTTCATTATATTTCAATTAAGAAATCATATTCATAATTTTTTTGGTTTAAAATATCGCAAGGAGGAATATTTAAAAATCAATTCCTAGAATTTTCAGTATCCCTCCTCCAAAGGGAGGGGAGGGGGCAGAAACAAGATTTTTTAATATCTTTTCGTATTTTAAAGAAAGTAGAGATTCATAAGACTCTTTTCTTAAATTATTATAAACATGGATAGCTAAAAACCAATTTCAGAAATTTTCGAATTTTGCATCCCACCCCCCTTCCTTCTGGAAGTGAGGAAGGGGGCAAAAATAAGATTTTCATATATCGTTTTTTATTTGAAAAAAAAATATTCATAAGATTCTTTTTTTTTAAGAATTAATTGTTCATAAAAGTTAAATTTGTGTATTTCGTCCTCGCTTGCCGGTGTGTTTTACGTCCTGGATTGCCGGTATGTATTACGTCCTCGTTCTCCGGTGTGTATTATGTCCTGGCTTGCCGGCGTGTATTACGTCCTAGATTGCCAGGATATTAGAAACAAGATTTTTTAATATCTTTTCGTATTTTAAAGAAAGTAGAGATTCATAAGACTCTTTTCTTAAATTATTACAAACATGGATAGCTAAAAACCAATTTCAGGAATTTTCAAATTTTGCACCCCCCTCCCTCTGGAAGTGAGGAAGGGGACAAAAATAAGATTTTCATATATCGTTTTTTATTTTAAAAAAATATTCAAAAGATTCTTTTTTTTTTTTTTTTTTTTTTTTTTTTTTTTAAGAATTAATTGTTTATAAAAGTTAAATTTGTGTATTTCGTCCTCGCTTGCCGGTGTGTTTTACGTCCTTGCTTGCCGGTATGTATTACGTCCTCAGTCTCCGGTGTGTATTATGTCCTGGCTTGCCGGCGTGTATTACGTCCTAGATTGCCAGGATATTAGAAACAAGATTTTTTAATATCTTTACGTATTTTAAAGAAAGTAGAGATTCATAAGACTCTTTTATTAAATTATTACAAACATGGATAGCTAAAAACCAATTTCACGAATTTTCGAACTTTGCATCCCCCCTCCCTCTGGAAAAGTGAGGAAGGGGACAAAAATAAGATTTTCATAGATCGTTTTTTATTTGAAAAAAATATATATTCAAAAGTTTTTTTTTTTTTTTTTTTTTTTTTTTTTTTTGTTAAAGTATTAATTGTTCATAAAAGTTAAATTTGTGTATTTCGTCCTCGCTTGCCGGTGTGTTTTACGTCCTGGCTTGCCGGTATGTATTACGTCCTCGCTCTCCGGTGTGTGTTATATCCTGGATTGCCGGCGTGTATTACGTCCTAGATTGCCGATGTGTATTACGTCTTCGATTGTCGGTGTGTATTACGTCTCTGTTTGCCGGTGTGTGTGTTTGTTCTTACTGTTCGGTGTGTAATATCTCCTCGCTTGTCGGTGTGTATTCTACATTAGGCCATCGATTGACAAAGTTTATTACGTCTTTCGTTGCTGGTGCGAATACCGCTTTCGCTTGCTGCGTGAATTATGTCCTTGCTCACCCGCATTTGTTGTTTTCTCACTTTGCGAATTGCAAAGCGTCCTCATTTGCTGATATTTAACGTATTACAGATACAAATACCGAAAAACTAATTTTGTTATGTTAATTTTTGTTATGTTAGTCTAATAAATAATACTAAACAAACAAAAACTTATGCGTCCGTAATTTTTTTTTAATTTTCGACCTTTCGAAAGTAAAGAAAAAAAAAAGATTTCATTCACGTAATTAGAAACAAAACATTTTTATAGTACAAAAAAAATTATTTTAATATATATTTTTGTCATTTAAAAAAATAATAATAATGTTTTTTTTTAATTTAAAGTGTAAAGTACTATTTTCTCATTTTAAAATAATTTTTATAAACATTTTTTTAATGTTATTCATGACAGTTATGTATTAATTTAAAGAATTAGATGCATTCCTTATTCAATCTAGTATGTTATGGCTATAACAATATTTTTCTCTATATCTATCTAATATATTAATTTAGAAACATATTTGAGAGCACCTCCTGTTGAGTATACATAATCTGATACATACATAAAAAAATGAATGAGCTTACTTTCTTATGATAAATAATTCGTTTATTAAATTTCATGTAATTTCTCCAAATAGATGTCGAGATGTGTGCCTCTCAGTAATTATGAAAAAACAGTGCAGAATTATAAGGATATATATAAACACGAATGTCATTTCTTATAATGAGCATTTCGTATGTTATTTTTTGTGTAATTCCATGCAATGTAATTCCAAGCCGTGATTTGACTATCGCAAAAATGTTAGAAAAAAAAACAGTGTAGCAGCACCCCTAGTAACTTATGCGCATAAAAATTGCAGCAATGTTTTTTTTTTAATTGTAAGTACCTTGTATGCAAAATGTTGTGCAATTCCATACAATAGAAACCGAGATCTGCCAATCCCAAAAATTCTGGAAAAAGTGGAACAACAGCGCCACCTGTTCAGCGATAGTCACCAAAATCTAATCAGCTACAATTTATATTAAGTTGCAACTAAATATAAAATTTCCTGAAATTCTGTCCATTAGTTTTTGCACTAGCGATGCTGCAAATATTTCTGTCACACACAGACACACACAAAGACCCACAAATCTACAGCAGACAGACAGAAAATTTTCCAAAAATAGTTAAATTGTGTTAAGGATATACCAAAACGTATAAATCCGTCAAAAACCGGAAGTCGAAAAATTTCGTGTTTCCAATACTTTCTTCTTATGTACATTAAAAAAAAGTAAAAATAAATAAAATAAAATGAATTTAATGATTAAATGCTGAAATATATTTTTAAACTTATAAATTAACAACGTGTAATACAGTAACGAACAACGTATTATACAGTAGCATAAAACTTTTTCAGAATGTCCGGTGTAGATTGTGTGTATCATAACAGTAAATGTCCTCAATTGACTGTAAAATAATGAAGTCCTGAATTGATTGTGTGTATCGAGTTCACTGTGTATGTAGATATGTATCAATGTCCCCATTTACATTAAGAAAATACATTTTGTGAAATTTTTAAATTTTCTCAAAAATTAAAGTTGATTCAGATTTAATGGAGTATAAATAATAGTTATTCACCGAAAATAAACACCGGAAGTAGAAAATTTTCGTGATTCCAATATATTTTTCTTATGTACATAAAATAAGATAAAAAACATTAAAATTAATTTAAAGATTAAATGTTGAAATATATTTTTTTACACTCATAAATGAGCAACGTGTAAATAATGCAGTAGCATAAAACTTTTTCAGAATGTCCGGGGTTGATTGTGTGTATCATAACAGTAAATGTCCTCAATTGATTGTAAAATAATGAAGTCCTGAATTCATTGTGTGTATCGAGTTCAGTGTGTATATAGGTGTGTATCAATGTCCCCATTTACATTGCAAAAATACATATTGGGAAATTTTGAAGTTTTAACAAAAATCAAAGTTGATTTAGATTTAATGGAGTATAAGTAATAGTTATTCACCGAAAATAAACTTTTAAGTCTGTTATTTTTGAAGTCCTTAATTGGCGGTGTACACACAAAGTCCTGAGTTTGCACGTCTTGCCAACCTTGTGTGTGTGTGTGTGTGTCTGGCGATGGCTAGGAAAATTTAGCGCACCTAGAAGTCTGTAAATTTAGATTTAGGTAGTCCAAACACTCTCCTGGTATACCTGAGCCTCAGAATTTTAAAACTTTGAAAATTAAAGTAGTTATCAATTAAAAACTGATCAAAGATCACAAATAAAAAAGTCATTATTCTGAAGCGAGCTGGCGCATGTGCAGAAACCAATTTCCGTATCTTCCGGAACAGAAGAATGAAAGCAGAAGACATCCCGTTTTTGTTTAAAGCATTTCTAAATTCGCCATGGACAAACGGCTAAAAATACGGAAAAACCGTCTACATATTCTAAAAGAACATACTTTTACGTCTCGAACGATCTGGTTGCTTTGAAAAAATTTTACATTTAACCCTTTCAAAAAAAATAATCAAAAAGCATCGAATTCGTGTTTTTTATTTTCTCCCGTTTTCCGAGCCTTGCATCTACCGGAATACAAAAGATACGGAAAAACGAAGGTCACCAAATTAAAGAACTGTTTTTTTTCTTTTCAAAGCCAACTTTGGTTTTAAAAAATACAAAAATTAACCCTTCGAAAAAGTACATTTTCTGTATGCCGTTTTGCGATTTTTGCGATTTTGGCAATTCTTAAAATTTCGCATCGGCGATTCAGAGACAGGTACGGAAAACTAAAAATACCAGACAATATCTACATTTATTCCTTTTTAGACTTATGTATTTGTTTTTGAAAAATACGAATATTAACCTTTCAAAAAAAATTCGTGCGCAAGACTGTCTTTTGCGAATTCCGATTTTCTGCTATATATTAAATCTGGCATCGGCTTTCTAAAATAACCAAACAAAAAGCAAACACACCTAAAGACATCTACGTACTATCGGGCTTAGGCAGAAACCTTTAGTTTAAAAAATAAATCACGTTAACCCTTTCGAAAACGTTTTTAACAGTAAGTCAATTTCGCTTTTTTAACTATTTCTCCTATCTTTAAAAATCCGAATTGGCGTTTATAAACAAGATACGAAAAACTAAAAATACCGTGCCTAATCCATATCCAATTGTTTTTTAAAATCTGGTATCCGTTTGGAAAAAAATTAATTTTAACCCTCCGAAAAAAAATCCTTTTCAAAACTCACTCACGCGAATTTCCTTTTTTTGGTCCAGATTTAAAAATCGGCATCGACTCGGGAAATGCAAGTACGGACAAATAGTAGACTCCAGATCATAGACACGTTCATTTTTTTCAAAATGCATCGTTGGGTTTTAAAAAATATCTACGTTAACCCTTTAGAAACCGATCGATTACGTAACCCACTTTCGCGATTTCCGCTATTTTGGCAATGTTTACCCGTAGTTAAATTTCAATTCTACTAGGAAATTTGGTTTGGTCAAGTGTTCTGAAAAGGCCTCTTCCAGAACAGACTGTGCCCCCTGGCGGTGGAAAGTGGAACTATAGGAGTATATCTGGTTCTATGGACCCGATTACGACGGGGTTAGGCTCATTCGACTTGATATCTATAGCCTTAAATATTTTAGCTGCACTTTCGACCGCCAGGATGCGCTTTTCGATCTTGGGTTTTATGAGCCCGATTACGACGAAGTTTGCCTCATTCGACTTGATTTCGATATATATATATATATATATATATATATATATATATATAATTTTTTGATTTTTTAACTGTTGCTTATGAATAATTACTTATTTTTTGGATTACTTTTGTTTTAATATTAATTCGGTTTCATTTTGATATGTTATAAGGAGCACAAAATTGTCATTTTTAGGCTTGCTGATAATGTGCTGAAAATATTTGAGGAAATAACATATCTTTACTATGAATTATACTTATGATGGTCCTCTGAAGAATCCATAAGTTATTCAAAGTATTTCATATTTGATTTTCATCTTTTTGAGTTTAATTTGGTAGTATCATTTCACTTGAATTTTATACTGTATCTTTCTTAGTTTTACACACATGTGATTTCGTTTTAACTATATTTATATATATAAATATGTATACCTCCATTTGTGTATGCTGTTTCTCTGATGTCCCTTTACGGTTATATATATATGTGTGTATGTGTGTGTATATATTTATGTGTGTGTGTATTGAGAAACTGCGTATACAGTCATATTTAGTAAAACATGTAAACCTTATTTTAAAATACAGAATAAAAGCAAAGTAGATTTTAAGAGTAAAACATGATGTGAAAGTGAAGGAAAAGGGAAAGCAGAGGTTGGGAAAGAGAAGTGATCCTTGAAGAGGAAAAAAGTATGCTGAGCGCTACATTTCCCTCTAATTAAATGAAGAGTTAGAGGGAAAAAATCATGAAAGTTAAGTTCGTACAAAAATGTTTTTGTAGCATGAAATTTTTTCTTCGTAGTTATCAGGATACATTTTTATGCTGAGGTAATGATCGTATTTTCTTAATTAGGGTTTTATGTTACGGGCGTATTAAATAGGATAAATAAAGTTATTACCTGGGTTCTTCGATTGTGTATTAGAGGAATTAATACGATGGATGAATCTGCTAAACATAATTTCTTATGTCTTATGTAATTAAAAAATATATATTTTAACGTTTTATTATGATAAATAATAATAAAAAATAAAAAAATAGCATTTTCACTTTATACAGGGTGTTCCAAAAACATTGACCTCGGATTTTATTCCTTAAATATTGATCATAGACATGTATTATAAATTACAAAGATACGTAAAAAAAGTAACGAGTTTTATGAAATCAATTAAAATTTTTAGGAAATTAAATTTGAAGAAATACAAAATTTAAATTTGTTTATTACCCCCGTACAAAAGAATTCCAATAGAAAAATGTGCCCCATACACTAATAAGATCATGTACAAAATTTCAGAATTTTATCATAAAAATTTGCAGAGATATATTTAAGCAGAGTTGGTGAAGGATTAATCATAAATTAAAATGCAAATCCTTACAGCTAGAGTGCAGGTGACGGCGACGCAAAAATGCATCATAAGCAAATAAAATATGGCTCTTATCTTTAGTTTTATTTACAAATTTACAAAATTATGTTTCCTCAAAAATACCTTAAAATTTTACATGATGAATTACAGAATAAAAATTGGAAATGGCACAGTCAATGAACATTAAAACAGGGTAGAAATATTTGCATATAATTGTTTCCTTTCGTAATTTGTGTACGACCCCTGAAATGCAATCATCCGACATGATTTTTCCCCTTTGCGAAATCATATCTAGGTATCGAAAAGGGCTTTAAGTTAACATTTACGTATTTTTTATATATTTGCGACTTTTTATGATAAAATTCTCAAATTTTGTACATGACCTCATTAGTGAAAGGGGCACATTTTACTCATTGGTAATTTTTTTCTATGGGGGCCGTATAAAAGTTTAAATTATTTCATTCTTTAAAATTTAATACTCTGAAAATTTTAGCCAATTTCATAAAAGTCTGTACTCTTTATTGCGTAACTTTGTGATTTAAAATATACATCTATGATCAATATTTAAGGATTAAAAGACAAAGTCAATGTTTTTGGGGCACCCTGTATAATCACAGTGTTGTACAGCTGTTAAAATTTTCAATCTAGTTTGTTTGTTGCATGTCTATAATACATAATAAGTTTGCATTTCGAAGCGAATTTATTATTTATTTATTACTTTTGTCATTGTAATCATTTTTTTTTTTTTTACACAAATACTGCTCATGTTATTTGTTTATCTTCTGCATTTTTGTTATTCCAGTCTATCTCCACTATCAAACTAATTCTATCAACAACATTTGCTCAAATAAGATTAATTATGAATTTTATGTTTATTTTCCATTGTCATTTTCTAAATGTTTAACCCTTCTTTGCATGAGTTTTTCTTTTACAATTGTGTTTTTTTATACATATATTAAATATTAGACACAAGAAATTTTAAAATAGATTTTTAACTTTGTTCAGCAACATAGTTCACGGGAAATTTACTGGATTAATATTTCTATATAAATATAGTGGTGGCGAAGAAGTTGATTTATTTATTAAAAGTTAAATAAACAGTGATGGAAATTTACATCACTATGCAATTAAGGGTTAAATATTCTTTGATATACAGGGTGATTTTTTTAAAAGTTGTGAAAGTAAAACCCTATAACGAAAGAACCACTGATCCAAATGACCGGAAATTTCACCAGTATGCTCCCAAAGCAATGGGGATTTTTTAGGCATGGTTAAAAAAACTTAAAATCTCACCGACAGATGGCGCTGTATATGCAGTAAAGTCGGGAGAGGAGCTTGTGCAAGACACACGCACAGTGGATATTCTTCACTCTGTTGTGGAACATGCAGTTTCACGTTTCCAACTAGTAGCTGAAAACATTGGACAGCACACTGAAAATCGTATGCGTTAGTTGCGCAGTTCTGTACGAATGTTTTACTCCATATTTTTATTTCGTTCTGTTTATGCAGGTGTTTGCAGTTCCTTTTCCCAATTACTGCATTCTGTATATCAAAAACATACAGAATACAGTAATTGGGAAAAGGAACTGCAGAAACAGAACAAAATAAAAATATGGATAAAAACATTCGTACAGAACTGCGCAACTAACGCATACGATTTTCAGTGTGCTGTCCAATGTTTTCAGCTACGAGTTGGAAACGTGAAACCGCATGTTCCACAACAGAGTGAAGAGTATCCACTGTGTGTGTGTCTTGCACAAGCTCCTCTCCCGACTTTACTGCATATACAGCGCCATCTGTCGGTGAGATTTTAAGTTTTTTTAAACCATGCCTAAAAAATCCCATTGCTTTGGGAGCATAATGGTGAAATTTCCGGTCATTTGGATCAGTGGTTCTTTCGTTATAGGGTTTTACTTTCACAACTTTAAAAAAAATCACCCTGTATATGTTACGGTCAATATGATTAATCCGGTCATTATTAATAATAACCGGTTATTATTAATAATGAACGGATTAATCATATTGACCGTAACATATATATTTGTCGGTTTTCAATGCTATTAGTCCAAATGCTCTTATTAGTCTGGAAATTCTACATTCGTTCTTTTTAATTTCATTGATGCAAGTCTATTATAATTCATACATTTTTCCTTTTAATCACTTTGATTTTTACATGAATGTATATTTGCATGAATCATTTAATCAAATTAAGCTTGCTGAACTTTAATAAACGGTGCTTCTTAAACCAAAATGATGACTAAAAAGATTAAAAGGTTTTTAATGATTTACTTCTGAAAACATGAAGGAAATGTTTCTAAATATTTCTTATAAGATCCAGGAACCGTATAAAATTAAAAAAGTGACGCATAAAACTTTTCGAAATTTAATAGCAGAACTATTTCATCAATATAATCTTAAATCCTCCCCAATTTTGAGAGCTTTTGGTATGTATCTCCAGCAGGTAAAAAGTAAAGCACGTTTAAATGTTTTTTGGGACACCCGGTATATATAAATATATAATGAGACGTGTACTATTTTGTACGTTGAAAACCAGATTTACGTAACAGAATAGCGACCGAAATATGATCCAAATGCGAATGTATAGAAACCAAAATGGCACTGTTAACATCATCATAATTTCAAAAAAGGAGTTGTATCTAAGTCACTGTGACTTCGATCTATTCCATTTTATGACGAGCTGCCGATGACTAAAATATCAGTGATGGTAACTTCATAAAGGTTTAACGAAATAACGGTCAGTAGTGAATTATTTTTGAATTAAAGAAGCTAAAATTTAGTCACCATTGCGATTGTGAAACATTTGTCCATTTGTAACGTGGTATATACGTCATATCCAGTTGCTGCGGAATAACGATTTTTCTGAATTTTTGCAAATGCATTTTTTTTTATCAGATGAACAGTTGCTAAATTCGATAAATTTTCTCATTTTTTCTTTGTGTGTAAAAAAAAAATCTATTTCGTCAAACCTCAAAAGCAATAAAAGTATGTAAAAGATTATTATATGATTCAATTGATATCTGCGATTTTTATGCTTTGCTACACATAAAAAAGTAAGCAGAAATAACTACAAAAATAAGCAAAATGCTTGAAAGATAATATTTAGCATAAAGAATAATAAGCATTGCTGAATAGCTGAAGTGAAAGTAGAATAAAAGTAAAATTCTTCCGGAAAAAGCACTCGATGAAGATATAGAAAGAGAAAGTACAGAACATAGAGTAACTGTATTTTCTCCTAATTAACTAGAGAACCGGAGGGGAAAATACTGCATAAAAATTGCTAATGTATAAAGCCCCGAATTCTTTGCAATCAATGTCAAAATACTTTTACCTTTTATTTAGTAAATTAACTTTTTTCCCCCCTTAATCCGCGCCTGTTTCTTTAAAATATTTATGTACAGAAGAAAAGCAATTATTTTTTTTATAAAAAAAAAAAATATTTCTCAGCCTAATAATAAATACTAGATTATATTAAGGAATATTTGATGAAGTATTTTGTAAATTATAATTCGGTGATTTTTTTTCTTTGTTGAGAAGAGTTTTCACCATTGTTCGTTGTTTCTTTTTTGTAAAATTTAATGAGAGTTTCTATTAATAATTTATTTTCTAAAATAAAGATAATTATATACAAGGACATTCAAAAATAGTTGCTGGATATATTTAGAGAAAAATGATAATAAATAAAAATTTAGAGTTATAATTAATTATTCTGAAAAATGTTTAAAAAAAATAG
The DNA here is from genome assembly GCA_963931845.1 of Maratus michaelseni. NCBI lineage: Eukaryota > Metazoa > Arthropoda > Arachnida > Araneae > Salticidae > Maratus > Maratus michaelseni. The sequence continues at coordinate 280,398,019 of OZ007594.1, read as the reverse complement.
TAAAAACATTTTACAGACAGTTTTGCAAAAGCGGTTAAAAAAATCAACTTTTTTGTTTTTAAAGCTTTAAAAGACTTAAAAGTATATTTTAAGAAATATAAATAATATTTCATGTTTTAAATACTGACACTGTAAGCTAATAAAAGGAGGGGAGTACTTGAGTTGAATACTGTAAGGGGAATATTTTGCACCTGGGTGGGTATTTTTGCACGAATATTGAAAAAAAAATTCAATCCTTACTAGTAGCTATTCTAATAAATATTTTCATGCAGTTAGATTCTGGTCAATAAATTGAACTAGTACCTGAAACTTATGTATGAGAGTGGTTGATGTAATCGCCATTTTTAATACTGTTTGTTAAATATACATCTATTGCATTATTTGTTTTGCTGAGAATTTTCGCAGAAAAAAAAGCTGTATATTTTGCTATTAAAAAATGATTTATCTAGAATGTAAGTGCCGCTTATTTATGCGCATAAACTAACTATGATTTAAATTATATCTGTAAAATCTTAAATAACTGATTATTTATTATTATATGAATAATAGTAGTTTGGAGGCTATGTTTTAAGCAAAACTAAGGTAATATTGTAGCACCGAAAATGTGGTCCAATGCCACCAGAGAAAAGAAGTTTAGCAACCAAATATTATGTTAGTTTATATAAACGGCCTCAAGTTAACACGAGCTGCATGCAAATAAAAGTAAAATATTACGAAATACTTTTCCAAATGGCATTCAAGTTATCTGTTGTGTTTATAGGTGAAATGCAGTAAACTGCACTTTTGTGAATTTTGATTCCTTAATACCAAAAAAATCCTCTTACTGAAATTTTCTGGTTGCGCTCTAAGAAAATTAAATAAATTTTAAGTGTTGTTAAATTTCTCTAAAATATATTGTTTTACTTTGAAATAAGTAGTATAATATTAGCAAGAGATAAGATAACCAGTTATAGGAGCTCTAGACTCCGTTCAATTTGTCCGATTCAGAATAACTTAAGAGCCTAAACTAGTCACGCCGGCGCCGCAAAACTCGGGAGCTAATTGGTAAACACACGAGAGCGTTCTTTTCAAATTTACCGTCAGCAATTCAATATTTTTAAATGATTTTTTTTTTTGTTTTTGAATAGGATATTTGAGGTAGATGTTTAACTGGGACTAATAATTTTTAACAAAATTATTTTTGTTGCATTTTTTTTCTTCTGAGCATACTATCGATTTCGAAACCGGTTCACCGGTTCATAAACGGAAAGTACGTTCACAACAACAACAAAAAAGAGAAAGAAAAAAAAACAACAACAAAAAAAAAAAAACAGGTGAAAAAGTACTCGGTTAAACAAAGACTTTTTTTTTAAGGTTTTCAGGCTGTGTGGCACTCAAGTCAATGTTAGTAAGCTTATTCATAAACTGCACATTTAAACAGCACATTTCAATATAAATTTATTAATAATTTTCATAAATAAAAATATGTTTCTGGATTTAAAAAAAAAAATGTATGGAATATGCTTGGGTCTATTAATTGTATCACATTAAAAAGGAAACATTACAATAAAAGGATGTTTTGAGAAGGTATAAATTTAAGTTTGTCGCGTGTACTTAACATTAGTAACCTCAATCTTTGATATCTTGTAACTCAATGTAGATTTAAGAAATAGCAAATAAGATGTAGTACTCTTTCTAGGGCTGTTTTTATCGAATGAACTCCAGCAAAGTGTCAAAAGTGGGTGTTACTATTTCAAAAATCAAGGTCGATGCAATTTTTATATGTAGACAAGCTCTATTTCCAAAATTTACTTCCTATTAGTAAAATATACAGGGTTCCCAGCAGTATGGTATCGCTCTATGATAATTTAATGATAATGTGGTGCTCTCTCTCTCTCTCTCTCTCTCTCTCTCTCTCTTTTACGACTGCACATTTTATTTTATGGAATGCCATTTTTTTAATTAATAAAAGTAAGAATTCTTTTTTTTTTTTCATTTTTATCATAAGTTCATTTAATTCTAGGATTTCAAATAAATGTCTTAATAACTTTGAAAGATTATTGTTTTCAGAATTTTAATTGTATCGATGGCGATGTTTGAAAATGCAAGTCGTAAATTGTATTACTTTACACGGATAACAAACATCGATACAGAAAATGTATTTGCTATAAAATAAACTTGACTATAGAATTAGTAAAGAGATGTATGAGGTTCTTAAAACGCATCTAACCGCAAAAGTCATCTAATTGCCTCTGAAGTTTTAGTTCAGTTCATTTAAATTTTATTTGCTATTAAATATTCTTGTAAGTTCTTATTAAATATTCTGACTTTTTTTTAAATTTCTTTACTCTCTCTTTTACTCTTTCTTATAATTTCGAACTCTAAATATTAAATGATGCAACACAACATTAATTATGATGAAGCTCAAATTTTATCACTGCAGTATAGATTCACTATTTCGGATTAATTATACAGTAAATAGTGATATGTTAAAAAAAAAAAAAAAAAAAAAAAAAAAAGTTCTTCAGCAAATAAAGAAACGCGGGAAAAATGTATGTTTATGTCTTTAATTTTTTCATGTACTTTACTTTTCTCAATACTTTAAAATCTGTAAAAATAAATAAATAAATAAATGTTTTATCAATTTCCCAGATACAAAAAGAACCCCAACCTCCCTCTTCCTAAAAATGAGTTATATAAACTTATATAAACTTATGTGTCTTTACTATTGACAATAATCAGGATTTTATTTAATATCATTAAAAACTTCATCTACATTTACATTATGTGTTACAGAAGATTTAGTACTTACTACAATATGGTCGAGCTAGATTAATATGAGAAGCAAAGTAATTTTAAAAGTCCTCGTATTAACCGGTACTCGTAATATCCGGGAATATAATAAAAATTATAAAAACATACACATAATGAACCTAATTACTATTATTAATTGTTCTAGTTATTATTAGTTCGGTATTGCTCTAACCAGGGCTTTACAAATTTGATAAAATGTCGTAGCCAGCAAAAAATTCTAGTCGCCAGTAAAAAATATTTACCCACACCCACCTCTCCCAAAATTTTATTATCAAAAAACACGAACTTTTTTATCAATTAATTGAGGAAAAATAATTACAAGCATAGTTTAGAATTATTACTCACATAGTTTAGAAAACTAAACTATCCTAGTACTAAACTAGTATTATGTGATATTCAAATGAAATACTTATAATCACTTATATCACTCTTATGGTATTATTATTTTTTAATGAATGTGATAGATAAATATGTTTTAATTCTGAACACAAAAATCTGATTAGAAAAAAAAAAAAAAAAAACTTGAGCATTTTTTTAGCATTGTATCGTACTTTAGCTGACTCCACCGAGGGTGGATTGATACTTCTTCTTACTGTTTTATTGAAACCTCACCCCCCCCCCCCACGAACATTCTGATCATGTTACATGCTAGCTGGCTAGAGCGGAAAAGAATGGGGTTTTCTGTGCATGAGATGGAAATGCCTTTTAAACTTGGTTCTTCCATTCATTATAAGTACCAGATAAGAAGAATATTGTTGCTTGCCACGTACAAGTAGAGGTGAGAGAAAAAATACTTTTTGTACTCATTTCTTAAATCAATTTTTGTACCAAAAAAAAAAAAAAAAAAAAAAAAAAAAAAAAAAAAAAAAACAGATAAAATAACCTAGCGACCGCATTTGTCAAGCCTTGACTCTAACTATTTCAATGAGCTAAAATTAACTTAATACAATAAAGTTAACATAACATATTAGATCTTATCTTTGTCAGTGTCATTAGCTTTAAACGGGTATTTTCATTAGGCAAAGTCACAGTACTGAAATCTAAGCATCTACAGATCTACTAATTCCAAACGACATGAAACGACGTACAGTAATGCAACTCATCATTTCCCCTTTTCTCGGAAAAATTCTGCTTACATTGCAATAGTCAATGAAATTATTGAGTTATTTATTTCACATATCATTTTCATTTTAACAGTGCAATAAAATACACGAAAAGGTTTGTTAATATGGCCCAGATTCCGGATTTAAACAAAAAAAAAAAACAAGTAAAGGTGTTATATAATATCCCTTTCTTTCCACGGCTCAGTTGTAAATCTTACAAAAGCGTGGTATTTTAAACTTCATTAAATCTCCCTTCTTTCTTTCATTCTTTCAAGACCCCAGGACATTCCTTTGCATTTTTGAGTGCGTTTGTGTGTGTGGGGGGGGGGCTGCTTGAAGGCTGCAATTCTACGTAGTAAAACTGATAAATTAGCACATTTTGAAAGACAATTGTAGTGTAGAAACATTATATCTCAGATTGAACAGTGTTAGAGAAGAAAAAAATTTCTTTCCTAATTCTATCCTACTTTTCACTCAAAATTCCATTGAAATGAACGGATGTTTTGATCGTATTAGCTGTGATTCTGTTTTTGTAACTTGTAAAAAAAATATAAAAATCTTACTATAGTTTAAATGATAAACCATTTTTAACCTGCAAAGTACTCATTTTATCTGAGCTCGAATTAGCAGATTCGACAGAATTTATTTAATATCTATCTGGTACACTTTGAGCTAATTAAAAAACCAAAGAAAACATTGAAAGTTTTGAAAAAATATATCGAAGGAATTAAAAAAAATATATTATAAAAAAAAACTTTAATTCTATGCCATCAAAAACTTAAAAATTGCTTTGGCAATAAATTATACATATATTTTTTATGTTAAGCAGTAAATTAAATTAAACCGACATCTTTGTATTTAGATGATAAGAGGAGATTTTTAACATGCAAGAAAAGAAATAATTTTTTTTAGAACATCGTTCATCTTCTTATATCTCTTTTTAAAATCATTTAATTTCCTGGTCTTCTATAATATTTCTGAAAAGTTATTTATCCATTTTATCTCTTTATCTTAAAGTTAGAAAGAAAAGATCGATATGTCTATTTAAGACATATCTCCAGACATGAACTCTTGATAATAATTTATTGCCTAAAAGTTTTAAAAAAATCTCATTAATCTAATACATGAAAGAAACTACATGCAATATTTAATCAATAACATTCTTCTTTTTAAACTTTTACATAACATAAAAAGAATTGCATTCCACGCAAAGTATCGTTAAATTGAAAATTTGCTTGTAAAAAAAAAAAAAAAAAGTCATAATTTAAAAAGCAATTTAATAATACGTAGAAAACTTATATAAAGAAAACTTGGACATATAAGATTTAAAATTGAGTTTAATTGATAAAAAAATTCTTGGAAAAGATAAAAAAAAAAGAGAGAAACCTTTTCCGTAGTTGCATTTTTCTGTAATTAATTAAAGAGCCCAAGGAAAAAACAGCTTAAAATAAGAGTTGTCTATGTATACATACTAGAGTTTTGACTGTTACATCGTCATTAGATAGATTGAGCTCTGCTAAATTAATTAGAAAATAAGAAATTTCCAAATTTTGAGTAACAATGTAAATATCAGTAATATATTAAATGTGTTCTTATATCACAAATACTTTTTTATGCAATTTTTTAAGTCGAACTAAAATAAAAGTTTTTGATTTAAATATACTGGGGTTTCGCAGGTTACAGAACATAGGTGAAAACCATTTTCTTTTTAACTGTAACACATTTTTTACGTTTAATATAATTTCTTAGATTGTCCATTAATAACATTTTTATATGAAATATATCAATAATGTATTCAACTAAAATCGATGATTTCGTATTAGCTACATGACAGGAGTTAATAGCCGAGGAAACCGTCAAAGACAGCACCCTTACAGCATTCTTTTTTATTCATATAATTTATGTGGTTCAAGTGCGTAGTTCAATTGCATGGGTTCTAAATTTGTGTTTTATTTATATTATTTTATTATTTTACTTATTTATTGATGAATTTTTAATTTTTTTATGGAATATCAGCCAGAAGCAAATGCTGAATTGTTTATATTGTTTTAAGTGCAAAAGTTGAATCTTTCGTAATCGAACTGCTCACTATAGAATTAAATATATAATTTTAAATTATAAATTTTAATAATATTTTGATATTTCAATATGTTAAAATAGTAATTGAGAAAATAAATAAGGAATTTTTTGATTTATGACGCAAAAGATATAGGGGCAGATCGGGTAGCCCGGACATATTAATCCATATTAATGTTCCAACCGTTTTTTGGCCTTACAAACATCACAAATATAATAAAAATCCGATGCATCTATATAAACACAATCTTCTTGGGCCCGGTCTTTGCATTCCTGGCACTGAATTCTATCTACTTCAGATGTTTCTCCGCATATGATGCATTCTGTCTCGTTTTTTCGAAAATTTATTGACGAAAACAAAACAAACACTCACTCACTAATTTACTCGGTGCCCACGTCGCAATTAAACTGTATTTGTTTCGACTCTAGAGGGCGTTCATTTACAATAACTCTTTATTTAAGCAACACTTTGAATTTCTTAAAAATTGAAATGTCCGCGGTTACCGACTTTCCCCTATTTTTACAAGCGTAAACCATGATAATTTATGTCATCATTTTGAATTAAAGAACTTAAAATAATAGTTTTTATTCCTAAAAAAAAATACTTTTATATCTAAAACTAGCATAATCCTGAATAACAGCAATTACACCCATTCTAAATAAACTTATCCCTCAACATTTGCGCACAATATTTAAAAAGAAGGAGAATTTTATTTTCAATTCTAGATACTATATACAATTCACGCTACAATGAAAAACATTTATAAAGAAATCAGCAATGGAAGAAGGAATTCTTTGTTCTTTTTCATTGTGTTTTTGTTCCAATTAAATGGAAGAAAATATATAAGACCCGCATTCTTTTCTTTTACTGATACTTTCATTTTAACTGAAGCATTCGCTTCCTTCCCTGATTTTTCTTTCTCCTTTGGCATTTTCACGTAGTTTATTTTAAAAATTGGAATTTTCAAGTATGTTTACGTGCTTTTATTTTAATATCCATTTTCTGTTTTCCTCATGTCAATTTAAACCGTTCTTACAATAAATCGGACGGAAGAGTAACTTAAAATAATTATGGCAGAAGTAAGGAAATAATTGCTGTAGTTCTTTTCGAATGTTCTTTAATGTTAATTATTTCAGTAATTTTTCTAGCCTGCAAAAAGCGATTACATTGTAAAAGATATTATAAGATTTTTCTGTAATGAATTATGGACAACATTTATGAAAATGTTGAACCTACGTTGAAATGAAATGTTGAAATGATGAACTTACATATACAGAGTGTTCTGAAAACTCGAGTACAATCTTAAGGAAGAGACAATAAATTTCGATATAAACCTCAGCAGATAGAAAAGACACAAAAACATTTTAAGAGCACAGTACAAAAACAAGTACAAAACTATTTATTATATGAAACTTAGCAGAACATCTTCTAGTAGATGCAAAGTATGGTAACACAAGGGACGTACCGACTGTTCATACATCCTGACAATTACTGCGCATTATTTGTTGATCGTTTTTAAATATATATGGGTCTTATAAATCGGACGGAAGACTAACTTAAAATAATTATGGCAGAAATAAGAAAATAATTGCTGTAGTTCTTTTCGAATGTTCCTTAATTTTAATTATTTCAGTAATTTTTCTAACCTGCAAAAAGCGATTATATTGTAAAATATATTAAAAGATTTTTCTGTAATGAATTATGGACAACATTTATGAAAGTGCTTACATATACAGAGTGTTCTCAAAACTCGAGTACAATCTTAAGGGAGAGACAATAAATCTCGAGCATATAAACCTCAGCAGATAGAAAAGACACAAAAATATTTTAACAGCACAGTACAGAAACAAGTACAAAACTATTTATTATGTGAAACTTAGCAGCACATCTTCTAGTAGATGCAAAAAATGGTAACACAAGGGACGTTCCGACTGTTCATACATCCTGAAAATTACTGCGCATTATTTGTTGATCGTTTTTAAATATATATGGGTCTTATGAATCGGACGGAAGAGTAACTTAAAATAATTATGGCAGACATAAGAAAATAATTGCTGTAGTTCTTTTTAAATGTTCTTTAATGTTAATTATTTCAGTAATTTTTCTAGCCTGCAAAAAGAGATTATATTGTAAAAGTTATTAAAAGATTTTTCTGTAATGAATTATGAACAACATTTATGAAAATGCTTACATATACAGGGTGTTCTCAAAACTCAAGTACAAACTTAAGGGAGAGACATTAAATCTCGATATAAACCTCAGCAGATAGAAAATATACAAAAACATTTTAACAGCACAGTGCATAAACAAGTACAAAACTATTTATTATATGAAACTTAGCAGAACATCTTCTAGTAGATGCAAAATATGGTAACAAAGGGGAGTTCCGATTGTTCATACATCCTGACAATTACTGCGCATTATTTGTTGATCGTTTTTAAAGACGTATGGGTCTTATTAATCGGACGGAAGAGTAACTTAAAATAATTATGGAAGAAATAAGAAAATAATTGCTGTAGTTCTCTTGGAATGTTATTTAATATTAATTATTTCAGTAATTTTTCTAGCCTGCAAAAAGAGATTATATTGTAAAAGTTATTAAAAGATTTTTCTGTAATGAATTATGAACAGCTTTTATGAAAATGCTTACATATACAGAGTGTTCTCAAAACTCAAGTACAAACGTAAGGTAGAGAATCTCGATACAAACCTCAGCTGATAGAAAAGACATAAAAACATTTTAACAGCACAGTACAGAAACAAGTTCAAAATTATTTATTATGTGAAACTTAGCAGCAGATCTTCTAGTAGATGCAAAAAATGGTAACACAAGGGACGTTCTGACTGTTCATACATCCTGACAATTGCTGCGCATTATTTGTTGATCGTTTTTAAAGATATATGGTCTTATAAATCGGACGGAAGAGTAACTTACAATAATTAGGGCAGAAATAAGAAAATAATTGCTGTAGTTCTCTTGGAATGTTCTTTAATATTAATTATTTCAGTAATTTTTCTAGCCTGCAAAAAGAGATTATATTGTAAAAGTTATTAAAAGATTTTTCTGTAATGAATTATGAACAGCTTTTATGAAAATGCTTACATATACAGAGTGTTCTCAAAACTCAAGTACAAACGTAAGGTAGAGAATCTCGATACAAACCTCAGCTGATAGAAAAGACATAAAAACATTTTAACAGCACAGTACAGAAACAAGTTCAAAATTATTTATTATGTGAAACTTAGCAGCAGATCTTCTAGTAGATGCAAAAAATGGTAACACAAGGGACGTTCTGACTGTTCATACATCCTGACAATTGCTGCGCATTATTTGTTGATCGTTTTTAAAGATATATGGTCTTATAAATCGGACGGAAGAGTAACTTACAATAATTAGGGCAGAAATAAGAAAATAATTGCTGTAGTTCTCTTGGAATGTTCTTTAATATTAATTATTTCAGTAATTTTTCTAGCCTGCAAAAAGAGATTATATTGTAAAAGTTATTAAAAGATTTTTCTGTAATGAATTATGAACAGCTTTTATGAAAATGCTTACATATACAGAGTGTTCTCAAAACTCAAGTACAAACTTAAGGTAGAGAATCTCGATACAAACTTCAGCAGATAGAAAAGACACAAAAACATTTTAACAGCACAGTACAGAAACAAGTACAAAACTATTTATTATGTGATAATTAGCAGCACATATTCCAGTAGATACAGAATATGGTAACACAAGGTACGTTCCGACTATTCATACATCCTGACAATTACTCACCATGATTTGTCGATCGTTTTTAAAGATATATGGGTATTATAAATCTGACGGAAGAGCAACTTAAAGTAATTATGGCAGAAATAAGAAAACAATTGCTGTAGTTCTTTTGAAATGATCTTTAATGTTAATTATTTCAGTATTTTTTCTGGCCTGTAAAAAGCGATTATATTGTAAAAGATATTAAAAGATTTTTCTGTAATGAATTACGGACAACATTTATCAAAATGCTTACATATACAGAGTGTTCTCAAAACTCAAGTACAAACTTAAGGTAGAGACAATAAATCTCGATATAAACCTCAGCAGACAGAAAAGGCAGAAAATATATTTTAACGGTATAGTACAGAAACAAGTGCAAAACTATTTATTATGTGAAACTTAGCAGCACATCTTCCTGTAGATACAGAATATGGTAACACAAGGGACGTTCCGACTATTCATATATCCTGATAATTACTCCGCATGATTTGTTGATCATTTTTAAAGATATATGGATCTTTGTTGATAATACACTGTAAAAAAAGACACATGTTTCTTAATTTACAAATATGCAATATAACCACGAACGAATGAAAACAATCACCTCTTCCGAGTTACCCACGATTGCAAAAAGCGTTCTTTATATTAAGAAGCCTCAAAAACCAATATATTTTCGAGATTTAAAGAAGCATTTATAAAAATAATGTTCCTTTTGATGTCACTTATTTTCAAAAATGTTTCCGAATATTTTTTATAGTATATTAATTATTTTTATCAAACCCGAATATTGGTTTTTAGGATGCTCATCAATTCTCATTTTCAGCTTCGTAACTGAATTTATACAGGGAATAATAACAAAATAATATTCATTTCAATGTTATTATTAATGCTATTAATTTATCATATTTGACTGTAAAGCATGTTTATTGAACACACAAATTTTTACTCGAGAACTGATAGTATCCGAAAACCATTATTTTCCGGATTGAGAAAACTGATTAATACACTATAAATATTACATGGAAATGTTTCTGAATATCAGTGGCAACAAGAGAAATTCAATCCAACAAAAGAAATACTTTCCTTTTATAGATGCTTATTTAAATTTCGAAAATGTATCGGTTTCTGAGGTTTCTAAAGATAAACAACACTTTTCAGAATTGTGGGTAACTCGGAAAAGGTTGTACATTTCTGTTTGAGGTACACTGCAAAACAAGTGTTGATTTTACAGTATAATAGTGGCATCCCAGCTGCCAGTATTATATCGTAAAATTAACAGTAATAAACAGTAAAATAAGCAGTAATACACTACCGTGGCAGCGTATTACTGCCTATTTTACTGTTTATTACTGTTAATTTTATGGTATAATACTGGCAGCTGGGATGCCACTATTATACTGTAAAATCAACACTTTTTTTTCGGTGTAATATATTTTCGTAGATAAAGAAACGTTTGTATATATATATTTTTTTTTTTACAGTGTAGCATCTACGATTGGTGATTATTATCCCGTGGTCCAAATCAAAAATAACGAAAGTTTAATCTAAAATGACAGAAATGATTAATACTTGATAAAAACAAGTTTATTTGGAGGAGGTGCAATGCGATTGGTCTATTTTGTCAAATCCAAGCACTCACGTAAAACGCCCCATGCCCGTTTACTTTCATGCTTTCCTATAAGAATATGGTTCACATAAATGTTATCTACCGCCCCCTCTCCTACTAAAAAATTTGAATAAAGAGTGCTTTAATAGTTTTCTGTTTCCATGTAAATGTAATAATTATTGGAAGAATAATTTGATTAAATTAAATTGTACAGTTGCAAGATCGCCAGCTTCCAGAGTCAAGACGAAAAATATTTCAATACACATACTTAAAAATGTTTTTTTTTTAAATAAAAAATATGAAAAATATTATTAAAAAAATAAAGATTTATGATCTTTCAAATAAAGGTTCCAGGGGCAAAAAGTCCGTGGAAATCCCGTTAGTAAATCAAAAGTTAATTTTCATCAAAAGGTATGGAGTTTGAAAAAAAAATGTAGTGCACAAAAAATCATAAGCATATAGTCAAAATTTCTGTTGTGAGTGGAAACATAACGCCAACATTTTTATTTATTTAAAATATAGAATAGGAGTTTTACCCCTCTTCTGGAAGATTTAAATGTGTTACTTCTATCTAAAAATGTAACATATTCTCGCATTAAAAGAAACATAAAATAGTATTTTACACGCATTTCAAGGTTTATATCTGATCTTAAATATTTTAGAATCGGTTAAATCATTCATCTTAATACCATATACATTAAAAGAAATATACACACAAACACACACACACACATACGCATATATACATCAAACATATCAACGTCAATAAAATTTATTCATTTATCAGATAACGCTGTTTATAAAATATAAATTGAATTTTGTAGCAATATTTTTCAGCTATATAGACAGTTTAATTTCCATTTTTCTTTTAGTTTTCTTTTTTGAAAAAACTTCATAATGCTTGAGTATTATTATTTGCTCATAAAAAGAAAAATAAATAGATAAGTAAATAAAAAAATCTTTGACATTGATAATGGAAAAACAAAGATTTGAGAATATATTTCCATACATCTTTTTATTAATATTACTACTCCTTTTTTACCCTCCAGGTCTTTAATTATACGGGGAAATATTTTCTTTCCCATATTCTAGGAAAATTTTCTTCCTCATATTCCCTTTTTCGCCAAGGGTTTTTTACCCTCCTTCTGATACAATGTTTCACTTTCACTTCATTTTCATTCCCACGCGTGGCACTTATCAATTGCTTGTATTTGCTTTGATCCTCGATTTTTTTTTTTTTCAATTATGCCTTTTTATTATGCATGAATAGTTTTTCTAGAGTATAACTCATACTTCTTCACAGTTTTGCAAAAAAAAAAAAAAAAAAAAAAAAAAAAAAAAAAAAACGCATTTTAGTTGATCAGAAGCAGACAGTATCGTTAATTAAATTTTTATTATTTATTATACCTGAAGAAATTTTCATTTTGTGAAATTTATTACGTAAGGAAAATTTGAAAGGTTTCTTTTCCCCATATATATTTTTTAAAATCGTGTTTAGGAATTTAAAGAGTTTTTAATATAATATATGTTTATAATATATGTTTATAAATTTAGCAGTATTGGGATTATGTGTAACATTCATAAAAACTGATCAATATTTATGATTTTAAACACTTATAAAAACTGATCAATATTTATGATTTTAAACACTCATAAAAACTGATCGATATTTATGATTTTAAGGTATGAAAGGTATCAAATAATACGTGTTAATGTAGTATTAAGAATTATCGTTTTATACAATATATTGCACAAGGAAATGTCGTAAAATTTTTCCTGGTATTTTTTTCATCGTGTTTTGGAAATAAAAACATTCTGAATAAGATATTTTTTTTAATTTTTAGAAAGAAGTGTCTATTTATAATTCTCGCTGTCTCGTACTGTATTTCTCATACAATCTAATGAAAGTTTATGCATAAAAGTTTGAAACGGGTAAAATATATACTGTAATGTATTATTAAGAGTTATTGCTTTATACAATTTATTACATATGAAAAATACGATTATATTTACTGTGATTGTTTCACCTTGTTTTGAAAATAAACATATTCTGAATAACTCTTCTATTTTTAACTTATAATTTCTAGTATTAAGAATTATCGTTTTATACAACATATTGCACAAGGAAATGTTGAAGGTTTTCCCGGTATTCTTCATCAAGTTTTAGAAATAAAAGCATTCTGAATAAATTATTTTTAGAATTCTTAGAAAGAAGTGTCTATTTATAATTTTCATACAATCTAATGAAAGTTTATGCATAAAAGTTCGAAACGGTTAAAATATATACTATAATGTATTATTAAAAGTTATGGCTTTATACAATTTATTACATATGAAAAATACGATTATATTTACAGTGATTGTTTCACCATGTTTTGAAAATAAACATATTCTGAATAACTCTTCTATTTTTAACTTATAATTTATAGTATTAAGAATTATCGTTTTATACAACATATTGCACAAGGAAATGTTGAAGGTTTTCCCGGTATTCTTCATCAAGTTTTAGAAATAAAAGCATTCTGAATAAATTATTTTTAGAATTCTTAGAAAGAAGTGTCTATTTATAATTCTCACTGTCTTGTATTGTATTTCTCATACAATCTAATGAATGTTTATGCATAAAAGTTTGAAACGGGTAAAATATATACTATAATGTATTATTAAGAGTTATTGCTTTATACAATTTATTGCATATGAAAAATACGATTATATTTACTGTGATTGTTTCACCATGTTTTGAAAATAAACATATTCTGAATTGACAATTGTTCTATTTTTAACACAATTTCTAGTATTAAGAATTATCGTTTTATACAACATATTGCACAAGGAAATGTTGAAGGTTTTCCTGGTATTCTTCATAAAGATTTAGAAGTAAAAACATGCTGAATAAAATATTTTTAGAATTCTTAGAAAGAAGTGTCTATATATAATTCTCACAGTCTCAGTATTATGTATTTCTCATACAATCTAATGAAAGTTTATTCATAAAAGTTTGAAACGGATAAAATATATACTATAATGTATTATTAAAAGTTATTGCTTTATACAATTTATTACATATGAAAAATACGATTATATTTACTGTGACTGTTTCACAATGTTCTGAAAATAAAAATATTCTGAATATAACTCTTCTATTTTTAACTTATAATTTCAACTATCGTGGTATTGTGTAACACTCGTAAAAACTGATGAACGTTTATACGTTTAAAGTATGAAACGTATAAAATTTAACGCTCTAATTTAGTATTAAGAATTATCGTTTTATACAGCATATTGCACAAGGAAATGTTGAAGGTTTTCCTTTTATTCTACGTAAAGTTTTAGAAGTAAAAACGTTCTGAATAAAATATTTTTAGAATTATTAGAAGGAAGTGTCTATTTATAATTCTCACAGTTTCAGTATTATATTTCTCATCCAATCTAACTAAAGTTTCTGTATAAAAATTTTAAACGAATAAAAAAGTATGTTATAATGCAGTATTAAGAATTATAGTTTTAAACAATGTTTTGCATATGGAAAAAAATATAATATTTACTGTTAGATGTGCACCATGTTCTGAATATAAACAAATTATGTATATATTTGTTCTAGTTTTAACTCATAATTTCAATAGTGTTGGGATTATGTAATACTCATAAAAACTGATGAAGCCTTATCGTTGGAAACTTTGAAAGAGATCAAATAATACGTTATAATGTAGTATTAAAAATTATTGTTTCATAAAATTTATGACACAAGTAAAATTCGGAAAATTATTGTTTTCCTAATACGTTTTCGCTATGTTTTGTAAATAAAAGCGTTTTCAGTATAATATTTGTTGACTTCTATAAAATAAAATCCTTTTTAACTCATAATTTTAATAATCTTGCAAAAATGTAACACTTATAAAAACTTATAAAATTTTATGATTATAACAAATGGAAATGATCAACATGGTACAGTGCAGTATAAACATTTCAACAAAATGCCTGTATATATATTCGCAGCTTTTCAAACAATAAATAAACTTATATAAAGCGATTGCTATAAATATTTTTATTTTAAGGTTTGACAGTTTTATTTTAGTGTATGATTGGCATCTAGTTAACAATAATAATTAAATAAATCCATATTTAATACTTGGAAATTTTTCCATAGAAAATTTCTTACTCCTTGCATTAATAATATTCAAATTTTAATTACTTGAAAGCCGTATAGCCAACATAGGGAAAAAGCATCCAAGCTGGAAATCGAACCCGGGTCATCAGTATAGCGCACTGACGTTCTATCAAAGTGGTTCAGTTGGGAGAAAATCAGTGCGCTATACTGATGACTCGAACCCGGGTCATCAGTATAACGCACTGACTTTCTACCAAAGTGGTTCAGTTGGTAGAACGTCACTGCACTATACTGATGACCCGGGTTCGAGTACCGGCTTGAGTACTTTTTCACTATGCTGACTATACGCCTTTTAAGCATTTAAAATTTGAATAAGAATTAAGTTTGAAGCTTAAACCTATAAACTTAACATCCTATTAATATTCTAACTTAATTATAGAAAGTTATTTTAATATTGTGCAGTATAAAACCAAAAATGTAGTTGTAATTGCAGCTTATTTTTTTATATAGCTGCATAAAAAATGTAAGGCCAAAAGTGTAATACGGAATATTAACCCCATCAAAAATAAACACTAAAATCCCTCTTTAAAGGTAAAATTACTTGAGCATTGTGCAGTTTTATCTCGATAAACGGGACTGAGGGACATTATTTACTTATATAAATAGTGGCTGCTCATTATTTTTAAAAGAGAGAAGAAAGAACCTATTATATTTTTACTGCTCAAGTTAAATGTTAATGAAATATACGTTTTTAAGTGATCATTAATTATGGCTAAACGTTTTTCTCTTTTCTAGGTAAGTACGATGCTTCCTGTTCCCTGCTTAAAGACTGGTGAGAAATAATACAAAAGACGATTTACTGGACTACCTTCTTTTTTGAGAATGTTGCTTCATTAAGAAAGCTCTAATGAGACAGTGAGTACTTTCAGCGAATTTTGTGTAGGTGTGAGAATTTTAAATTGTAAATGGGAAAGACATACTTAATGAGAACCTGTTTAAGTCACATGAATTTGTATCTTAATTTTGTAAAAGACGAAGCTTTTGACAAAATTTAAAGAAATTAAATAATCAAAGTATGTATATATATATACGCATTAGTTTTCATCCCTCCCCCTCACCAACAGGGTAATTTTGTTCCTGGGTGACAGAATTTTATATTATAAAGGTGGAAGACATATTTAATAGGCACCTGCTTAAATTATATGAATTTATGTCTTGTCTTAATTTCGTAAAAGAAAGCTCTTAAGCCAATTTGAAGAATATAAATAATTAAAAGAGATGTGTATATAAATCATTGATTTTTGTACCCCTCCCCTCCCAATAGGGTAATTGTTTTCTATATATGAGAGTTTTAAATTGTAAAGGGGAAAGACATTTTAATGGAAACCTGCTTAAGTCCCATGAATTTATATCTTAATTTTGTAAAAGACGAAGCTTTTGAAACACTTTGAAGAACATAAATAATTGAATGAGATGTGTAGATATACATCGATTTCTGACCAACCTCCCCTCCCAATAGGGTCATTTGTTTTCTAGATGTGAAAATCTTAAATTGAAAAGGGAAAAAGGCATATTTAATTGAAACCTGCTTAATTCCCATGAATTTATATCTTACTTTTGTATAAGACGATGCTTTTGAGAAAATTTGACGAATATAAATAATAAAAGGTAATGGTAGATGAGCATTGATATTTTAATCCCCCTCCCCCCAATACGGTCATTTATTTTTCTAAGATGTTTTGATTGTTTTAATAGAAACTAGGTTCTATATTTATTACTCCTATGCTTGATTTTTGTTTCAAGGTTTTTTAAATGTGTTACAAAAGATCAGAAATATAGGTTTATTTAACATATTTTAATGTGTTTCATTTATATACACCAAGTAATACATATTAAAAAAGACAAATGTTTCTTAACTACGAAAATGTAGTATTACTATGAACGCAAATATACAATATCCTCTTCCTAGTTATCCACGATTCCGAAAAGTGTTCCTTTATATTTTGAGCTGCCAGAAAACCACAGACTTTTAAGATTTTAAGAATATTAATTTATAAAAAAAAATTGTTTAACTGCTGTCCGTAACTTCCGTAAACGTTTCTGAGTAGTTTTTATTATCAGTTTTCGCAACTTGGAGAATTGGCTTCTTTGATGCTATCAATCCTCGTAAAATAATACGATTTCTGATACGTGTATTTTGTCGTTCAATACATGTTCAATATTTGTACCGTATAATTTTGATTTGAACGAAAGCATGCCCATTCACATTCTAAATCAGAATTCTAAAGTGAAAAGACTTATTTAAAAGAAACTTACTAAAATCACGTAAATTTTGTAAAAAAAAAAAAAAAAAAAAAGAATATAAGTAATTAAATTACATAAAACATTAAGCCACAATAAGTGTTTCCGTTCTATACAATTCCGTATCACAAAATTATTTTAAAAAAAATATTCGTATGGTTAAATTTGAACAAATTTGTACGATTGCTTAAATGTTTATTTTCACGTTCAACAGAAACTTTATACCGCGTAATTCTATTTAAAATTTTTAAAAAAATACTTAAACAAGAACTGAACAGTAGAATAAAATTTAAAATATTTTTGTAATTCATAAAATTTCATACATCCTATAATCATTACTTTAGTAGTTCACATAAAATAATGATTGTATACGGTAATTAACGTCAAACTGAAAAAAAAAATGTGATTAAACATTTTTTATTAATACTTAATTTCATGAATCGTACGCTAGAAAGCTTGAAAAGCAAATAGGTATGTTGAGAACATCTTTTAAAAGTTAGAATATTTTTTATCTGATTTTATGTATAATCGGCATCCATTAAATATTTTGTACAAAAATCTGTTTAACATACATTATAAATTACATTACATATAAATATTAAAAATATAAAATTGCCCTATGTGTACCAAGTTAAAAAACTGGGTATAAAGGTTTAGATTAGATATTTTTCTAATTTAAAAAAAAAAATACGCACAGTCAGAATATTAAAAAAATTATTTATTAAAGTTTCGGTTATGAAACATAAAACACCAGTTTTCGTTCTCATAACTATTAAAACTAATAAAATTAAAACATTTTTTCACAAAATATTTTCAGTTATTACTTTTAATTTCTAACAAAACATAATAATCTAATAATTGACATTACACGTTTATATTTAGCCCTAAATATGTCTTACACTAAGTAAAATAGTTTTAATCTTAAGAATGAATATTATATTATTAAAAAGTTTAACGAAAAAATTTTTTTTTTGAAAAATACTTTTTAAGAATTATATTTTAAAAAAATGTGCCTAAAAGTCTTTAAAAATACGTTTACATTATTTAAATGTATTGCGTTTGAAAATAATTGATTTTAACATTAATGTCCATATATTGAACAGTCATGTGTACGCGTATGGAATGCATTGACATTAATTTATATTGTGTCATCCGGAAAGTTCTGCGTTTTTTCAAAGTGAAGCGCAGTTTCGTCTAGTTATTTTGCTACTTCTGATAAGGAGTGACCTTGAATGACCCAGATATATACATTCAATCTTTTCTGCTTGCGCTGCACAATTCTCGCTTGTGTCGTGTCATAATTTTAGTTTCAGTGCAGTGCTAAGAATGGAGAACGAAACAGCTCATTTTCGTCATATTATACTCTTTTCTTTCAAGAAAGGTAAAATTTCTAGTCAGACTGGTCGTAAAATTTGTGCCGTATATGGACAAAGTTATGTTTAAGATGACTCAATTCGAAAGTGCTTTGAGAAGTTTAAGTACGGGAATTTCAGCCTCAAAGATGACGCCCGCTCTTAACGACCATCATCTGTAAAGGAAGATCTCTTAAAAACTGCTATAGCTGAAAATCTATATTATACAATTCAGGAGAAATTACAAAATATTCCAAAAAGTACAGTGTATGATCATTTGATAGCTTCTTTTAAGAGGTCTTCCTTTACAGATGATGGTCGTCCAGAGCGGGCGTCATCATCTTCGAAGCTGAAATTTCTGCGCTTAAACTTTTCAAGTCAACTTCAAATCTGTGTCATCTGAAACAGCACTTTGCCCATATACAGCCTAAATTTTACGACCAGTCTGACTAGCATTTTTACCTTGCTTGAAATAAAGAGCATAATATGACAAGAATGAACTTTTTGGTTACTGTACTGAAACAAAAATAATACCACAACACAAACGAGAATTATGCAGCGCAAACAGAAAAGACCGAATGTATATATATGGGTCATTCAAGGTCACTCCTTATCCGCAGAACCAAATATAATTAGACGAAACCGCCTTTCGCTTTTTGAAAAACCGTTAACTTTCCGAATGATCCAATAAATAAAACGATAAGTTCAAACGATATGAACAAAAAAGTTTAAAATATAAAATATTATTCTTATCAATTAACATTTTAAATTATATAACCTGTCTACTTTTGTAATATGTTACGTAGTACTCTCTTATAAGGGATTTCAAAAAGAGATTTCGAATACAATTTATTGAAATATATAACTGTGTAATACTTAATTATAATATTATTATTTTTTTAAAGCTATGATTAACGATACATTATTAACATCTTTTAAATAGTTAGCTTTTTTTAATTTTCAATCATGCATTCAGAATACCTCTTTTATACTATAAATTTTTAAAACAATTTTTTAATTAGTTATTTAAAGGCAAACATTAAAAAAGTATCATTGATTATATCAAATACATAAACTATGAAGAAAACATAAAAATTATAAATTCTGTTTGAGAATATTCTAAGTAGATTTAATTAGCTGATTATCTTATAGACATGAGGAATATTATAAATTGAAATTTATTTAATCCAGGTTTCTTTGTTTATATTATATAAATTTCTAAGTTTAATTAGAAAATAGCTGGTTCTTCTTTTAAGGTTTATTAAACGTCTAATAGTGTCAGAATTTAATATTTCACTTAGTAAATGCAAATCTGATATATAGCTACTAAATTTTAAAATAAAATATAAAAAAAATGAAATAGGAATATATAAATTTTAATGCTTATGTCTCAAGAGATTTTCTAAGTTGTACTCCTAATTTTAAACGTATTATTATATTAATTACTAAATATTAACAATATAAATTAATATTTAATGCATGTTAATTTTTCTTTGTTGTGATAATAAGCAGCAGTGATTTAATTATCAGTTTCCGAAATTTCATTCTATTCCAATTACACATTTTCTAATAAAAAGAAGGAAACTAAAGAAAGAAAGACAAGAGATCGTTTAAAAAAATAAATAAATTATCTTACTTTCTGACCAATTCTTTAACTTTCTGAGTAATTCTTTATAACTCTCTATTAGTTTTTTCCAAATTTAATCGTTTATACAGAGTGCGTACCATCCTTATTCTTAAGTATCGTTATTATCGAATTGTAATATTTGTCTTATTTAATTGTGGAAAATTACTAAAAATTCTTCATTTTCTAATAAAAAGAAGGAAACTAAAGAAAGAAAGACTAGAGATCATTGAAAAAAAATTATCTTACTTTCTGATCAATTCTTTAACTTCCTGGGTAATTATTTATAGCTCTTTATTAGTTTTTCCATATTTAATCGTTTCGACAGAGTGCGTACCATCCTTATTTTTAAGTACCATTATTACCGAATTGTAATCTTTGTCTTATTTAATTGCGGAAAATTACTAAAAATTCTTCATTTTCTAATAAAAAGAAGGAAACTAAAGAAAGAAAGAAAGACTAGAGATCATTGAAAGAAAATTATCTTACTTTCTGACCAATTCTTTAACTTCCTGAGTAATTCTTTATAACTCTTTATTAGTTTTTCTAAATTTAATCGTTTCTACAGAGTGCGTACCATCCTTATTTTTAAGTATCATTATTACCGAATTGTAATCTTTGTCTTATTTAATTGCGGAAAATTACTAAAAATTCTTCATTTTCTAATAAAAAGAAGGAAACTAAAGAAAGAAAGACGCGTGATCATTAAAAAAAATTATCTTACTTTCTGATCAATTCTTTAATTTCCTGAGTAATTATTTATAACTCTTTATTAGTTTTTCTAAATAGAATCGTTTCTACAGAGTGCGTACCATCCTTATTTTTAAGTATCATTATTACATAATTGTAATCTTTGTCTTATTTAATTGCGAAAATTATTAAAAATTCTGCTATTAAATAATACTACTATTTGGGGATATTAGAACTCAAAAGTAAGAACCTACTTACATTCTTCTAATTTCACCTCCTGTGCAACACTGACTTTAAGCCGTTGGAATGTTCCACTGTAGCTAACAAGTATTGATGCCATGCTTAATAATAATAATAACTGGCAATACATACAGTCTGGTTCCCAATCTGAGCAGTCCCTCTTAGGCATTCATGTATTGCCAGGTCAATATGAACAGCATTTATTTTATAAAAAGTTCTACATAAAACTATTCGTTTAACGATTACTGATGAGAAATTGGTCGAAAGACCAAAAAGAAAACATCTGTTAGAAGTTTTGAGAACTTTTTTAAACCAAAATTAAAACTGCTCCCAGAGATATTCTAAAAACGTAACTGTGTTATTATTTAAAAAGGAAAAATTGTAGAATTGCATTGAGTTTTTGATTAGCTTTATGGAGGTTTTTTTTTTAAATTATTATTTATATGTTTCACTTATTAAAGATGTTGCTATTTACACAGACTTTAGCAATATAAAGAAATAATTCAGGTAATATTTTAAAAAATCAAGTTTATTTTAAGTTGTATCGGTGCTGTGCTAAAATTCTAAGATAAATTTACAAATAAATATATGTATATAGAAATGCATGTAATTTTCAAGTAAGTTACGAATTTCAAGTTTTTCCATATTTTATTTAACATTTAATTCAAGTATTATATTACAATTTTATACCAATATACATATATAAATATTCATCGTAAAAATATTTCGGATGTAGATATAAATACTCTATAAATAAAGGCCGGAAAAAACGTTGCGTTAGGACTATATCCTGTATAAGATTTTGTGCATTAGCTTTTATACCTTTATTACCTTCATCAATTTCTCAGATAATAAACTATGAAGGTGAAGTTAGTTTTTACAAGATATTAATCTGCTAAAATATGTCTCTAAATCTTGTTTTTTTTATCACTATTTCAGATTATTTTTTCCATGATTTGCTTTGATAAATTCTATTTACATGACGACAAAGATGCTGCCGGATTATGTATAAAACTATGTTATTCCCGGTTAATTATATTAAAGAACTTTCACATAAAATCTTGAAAAATATAACTAACCTTTTATTCACACAGTAAACAATTTTTTTAACTTAAGACTACTTGTTTAAACATGGCCGTGTAAATGATTTTATCTAGTAAGCAAACATGCAAAAACATTAAAAAAAAGTATTTATAAGGGAAAAATAAATCCTTCACAGAGGGTAAAAGAAAAAAATGGAAAACCGTCTACATAAACTAAGCTTTCCTTGGGACACGTCAATTTAATTAGCACAATCATTATTTTTTTTCTATGCGCAAAAAACAAGCCCCTTTTTTCTTTATTTAGAGTTCTACACTCATTAAAGAATTTTTAATTAGTCAATAAACGATTTTTTACATATTTACGGATCCTTTTCATGAAGAATGTCTTTGTTGCTTTAATGAATTTAGCCCAGAGCATGTTTTGTCTTCCAGTAACAAGCTATTGTACGTATATAATTAACGAACAGAAAGAAGATGGATTTTTAGAAAATACCATATTGATATTAAAGTACTTTTCCGGCTTCAGTTTTTTTTAATCTTTTTGTTCAGTTTTTTTTATTTTTTTTCCTTTTTATAGCGTTTTGTACATTTAATTTGTGCAGTCTCACGTTGTAAAGGTAGAATTATTATTTCAAATGTACTGGCAATTTCTGTATAAAAGACATGAAATAAAAAATAATATATATTTTAAATAAAATTGTCTTTAAGAAGGAATTTTTTAATTTTACTTCCTGTTTTCATAGATTATACAAACAAAATGTTGTCATTTTTCTCTATCGTTACATATACATTTTTTTTTTGTTTTGTTTTATATGTAAGCACAAGATTTTATTTCATTGCTTCTTTTATTTGAATGATTTTGATGTTTGAAATGTGATCACAAATTTCCTTTCAGCAGTTGATTTGAAAATATTTATTTTTTTAAATTTTCTTCTGTTTAACATAATGCTTATTCAAAAATTTAAAAAAAAAAATACTTCTCCAAAAATCACGAAAAATTATTAACCGCGCAACATTGTTAACAGTACTCACAATGCTGAGATACCTTTTAACTAAATAAGTCTTTCCGGCCTGCAGCACCGCAACAACTCTATTTGGCGCCTGGTGCGAAACCACTTGTTAGTTTTCCTGCTAATCGTTAGATGCATGAGTAGTAATTAGTATTGGCGCCGATTAAGCTTGTCAGAGATTCTAACGGATGGCGCCTGGTGCGGTGACACCTCCCGCACCACCCTTGTTACGGTCCTGCTGTCCGGTACCGGGAGGCTTTTTCAGAAAGCCTCACGTTTTCAGCACCAGATTGGCGAATTGGCGAAACAGAGAAAACGCAACCAGAACTATCGCCAATCGTTTTCGATGTTTTCTTTGTTTTGATCTGAACTTGGATGTGAAATGGCGGCGGACGAAATAACTTCTGTGTGTGTGTGTGTGTAAAGTACTGAAATGGAGGGAAAAGAAAAACTTTTATATGCTTGAATTATATATATTCTGAAATTAAAAGCATTTAACCACGGTAAAATAACATTTCCTCATTCTATATTCTCTACTTGATAGCACTTCGTGAAAAAACAAAACACTCTCTTTGAGTTTCACCTCAACAAAAGAATAGGGTTGTTGTTTGCTATACGTATGACGTCACAAGTAAGAAGGGGGTACATATTCTGTACGTAGCGTTGGATTCAGCATCATGCCAACTGTTACACTCGCGCCAAGGTAAAAAGCTTCCAGGAGAGAAAGATAGCTTTCTTATCTTTGTTTTTAAGAATTCAGCTAATGTTACTGAAACAGGCGTAGGTAAAATGAGTGGAACCCAATTATAGGAGATTCCCAGTTTTCGCCAATATTGAATTTCAGTGGAAATTTCAAAAAATTAATCAGTTATCATCAAGTTGGATAACTTTTGCGACCTATTTTAATTTCCGAATGTGGCGACAATTTTTTTAGTTCCGTTACAGATTGAGTTTTAATTCTTCTTGGATTAAATGGGGATTATCTGATATACCAAAATAATCTCTATAATAAAACCGTATGTCATGTGACTGTCCTCAACAGTTCCGGGATGCCGCTTCACTGTTTCATATGCCAGGCAGCCATTTTTATTCAAAATTATTTTTTCTAATAAAACTGCATAAAAGTTACATTTTTAGAAAGATCGTTCAAAATAAATTAATATTTGAGAGATGACTTACGTTCAATTATGTATACATTCTGCAATAACTTCAGTTTCAATTAGGTTCGCTGTTCAAATTCTCTATCCATGAAAGTAAACAACAACAAAAGAAAAGATTCATTCGTTGTGAACGTTTAAAATATTAAACCATGAATTTTTGGACCGCTGCCTGGTGTAAAAAAAAATAATCAGCACCAGTGAGACAGTCAAAGTTTACCATAATTCTGTTCCATACAACTCAACTTCCTTCGGATCTTTTCTTGATGTAAGTTGAACTCCGTGGTTGAACTCATGTAATAATATTTAATGGATCAAATTTCGAAACAAATTGTCAGCTTTTATTTTTCGTGTGTATTAATTAGAAACGATATTTTAATTTTGAAATCAAATGTTTTGATTTATGATAATATTTCTTATTTATCTATTTTCTATTTTAAAGAAAAATGTGAACGTCATGTATTTTAAATTGGAACAGCTGTCACGGACGCACCAGGGTTGGCGAGAAAATCCCATTTTCAGGTACCTATTAGAGATTGCTAAAATAGCATATACTTTTATTTTATTATGAAATAGTTTATTTTATATTAAAAACACACACACAATGATTAATTTATTATAAAGTGGGTTAAGCGGTTTTTGTCAAGAAAGATGAAATACATAACAACAAAAAATATGCGAAATGCCACCACGATCGCAAAAGTTCTTGATTTGTCTATTAGATTTTTCCGGTTTGGCGAAGGATTAAGGAAAAAAATAAATTATGAATAAAAATAATTTGTTACAATGCTTAACATACATTTAAGGGCGACCAAACTGGTCGCCAGTGGCGGCTAGTGTCCAGAATAATCTTTCATGCGAAAAACTATATTTTATAATATGAATGAGAGTGTTATATTCATTTTTTTCTAAACGATATAATTAAAACTAAAGACAGGATTTTGGACTGTTTTTTCTAAAATTATATTAAAATGTGGTATTAAATTTCTTTCATTTCCGGTTTCAGATAGGGTCCGTTTCATGTTTTGAGTTGAGTATAATCCAACTCTGCAATTCCCTCACAGTGTTCAGACGATTTTTTAATTCCACCCATACAGACTGTAGCATAAAAAAATCCCCATAATCCACAACTTTTCACCCATTCGTCTGCAAATAATATGAAAAATACTGTACAGATGTAAACCATTTTGCAAAGATCTGCATTCATCTACCCATATATCTTAAGAAATTCGTTCCATTTCAATAGTTCAAATACCGTAGCACCCAGTATTACATTTTAGAAGGAGACACGACTCACTTAGATATTTAAATTTACCGCTTCAGCAAGTTAAAATACAGGCAGGACATATTTTCATTAACTTTCTTTTAAGAGAGACTTAGTGAAGAAAATTTTTACACTCTAAAAACGACATTTTCAAAACTGAGAAAAAATACTCAAATCTGAGTATGTCGCATAATCAAAATGGCTATGAATCAAAATTACTCAAGTCTGAAACATGTATATACTCAATTCTGAAAACATGCACACAATCAAGAATTAAACATCATGTGCTCATATTTGAATATGTCCATGTTTCAAAAATGAGTATGAACTGACTTCTATGTGCTCATTTTTGAGTATGCCCATGTTTAAATATTCTGAGTATTTCAGGTATTTCAGAATTGAAAGCATTGGGTCGTCATATTTGAAACAAGAAGTTTCATAACAAAATGAAAACATCGATTTACTCAGATTTAAAAAGTGTCATTTTTCTCAGTGTAGTAGATTTCTGCTGTTTGGTATTATTTTTGTTGAATAATATGGAATATGCAGTAATTACGTGACTCCTGTGATCACGTGGTGTGTGTGTGTGTGTGTGTGTGTGTGTGTGTGTGTGTGTGTGTGTGTGTGTGTGTGTGTGTGTGTGTGTGTGTGTGTGTGTGTGTGTACAGTACGAACTTCCAACGGAGGCCATATTTCATCCGTACCAACAGAAATCCGCATTACACTATGCAGGAATTTGAGTGGTCTAAAAACTCTCAGTTGCTTTAAATTAATTGAATTCAGTTTTTAAAAGAAATTAAATGTGTTACAAGTTTATGGTAAAAAAAACTAAACAAAACAACAACATTTTCTTTAATTTAGTAATTTTAGTAAAAATACTAATCAATAAATTAAATGTTATATTGAAAAAAAAAACATACTTTCAATTTACAAAAAAGTCAACTTATATTATACAGCACAAATGTGTTCATCGCTCAATGCTGGCGTCATAATGAGCGTGCAACGATGTGGTGATAATGGATGAATGTTAAAACAATCGCAGGGCTACCACTAGCGACTATTTTTTAATCTATCTCGCACCATTTTCTCAAAACAAAAGTTTTTTACACACTTTGACAACAAAAATATTTTATACAATTTATATTTTTAAAATAGTGCTGCGAATAGAATATAAAAATAGTCACCAGTAGCAGCTCTGCAAAAGAGTTATTTTTTAAATTAACCCTTTCCGGTGCGGAGTAAGTCTGTTTTTAAAACGATGAAATAATGTACTGACACCAGAATTTAAAAGATAATTCATTAGACAATAAAAACTTTCTTATTTCCCCGTACTTTATAAAAGGAAAACAATTACTAAATATTCTTGGTGCCGTTTGTCAGTTTTGGAATTAAAGTTAGGTGTCCTTTTTTGTGACCATCGCCCGCTAAAGGGTTGAACAATCGTAGCGTTATTTCTATGGAGAAAATGCAAGTTCTGGGCCGACGTTGACTCCGTTAGGGATCGAATTTTTTAAAAATAATGTCCAATTCATGTATTGCCCCCAGGAATACATATACATTCACAATTTGAAAGCTCTACGTCAACAGGAAGTGGGTGAAAAATGGGTCACAAGATTTGACTGCCACATACATACAGAAATGTAAGTTAAAAGAAAGTACGTAATGAAAATATTGTTAATATAAAAGAATTAATTACTCAGGACAAACAGAATATACAAAGAAATTGCCGTACTTACATAATTTAACTTTATTTAAAGTAATCTGTTACTTTTCTTTGATACAGTTGAACAAATTATCTTTTGACAATACATTCTTCTGTTTTGCTGTACATTTGAAAATTTGGTCTGTTACAACAGATTCCTGTACGTAATATCGGCGAACAGCCGACAACATTGTTGGAACTTCTTACGTGGCCGATTGCCTTTTTTAGTGAGTCGTCTTTCTCTTCATCAGTGTGTCTTCATCACTGCTAATTTATTGTTTTATTTTTATCCGTTTGGAAAACTAATGTACAAAACCAGTTTCTTTGTATTATGCCCGATCAATTTGCGAAATATTTGTACGCATTATCTGATGAGTAGTACACCTTTAACATTGTCGTTTACATTAATTGAAAATTAAAAATCATGGGGAAAACAAAATTGTCCTCATTAAGAGAAAATACGTATTAAGCGGAGACGCATTAAGAAGAGTCCACTGTATATGTAGCTGTTTTTCGGTGTCTTCAAAAAAAGAAAAAAAAACAATCTCAAATAACTTTTTTTCACTATTGTATAACTACATATAACGATAACAATACATAATTTTCTATTTAATTTTATAGAGAAATTGGAAAATGCGTATAAGTTAGTCGTTGAAGAAAAACATAAGCATTTTTTTATATCTTTATCACTTTTCTTAAACTTCTCAATGTGTTTTTCATCTTTT
The DNA here is from genome assembly GCA_963931845.1 of Maratus michaelseni. Lineage (NCBI taxonomy): Eukaryota > Metazoa > Arthropoda > Arachnida > Araneae > Salticidae > Maratus > Maratus michaelseni. The sequence goes on along the minus strand of OZ007594.1, from coordinate 280,369,467 downwards.
TCTTCACCTTGTGGTTACTCTGGACAATTTGGTTTACACATTCGCAATTTTGTAAGAAATCTCTAAAATTCTGCCGTTCCCCAATACATTATCAGCCTAATCTAAATATTTCATAAACATTTAAAATAATAATAATAAAGATTTCTAATGTTGAACCAATATTTTGACAATATTCAATAAAAATTTCAATTCATATACAACGCAATGATAACACCAAATTTTGCAATAAGCTAAGTAATATCGTTTCGTTTCAATTCAGGTTATCTTATCTAAAAATATTTTAAATTTTATCAATAAAAAAACTTTATAATAAAAAGTAAACTTATAATCACTGTTACAAATATTTTTAAAGCACACGGACATATATTTTTTCTTGCGTTATGCCTTTTTTTGGAATTATTTTTGTATTTTCATAATTATTTAATACATAATAGAGTGCATGTGTTCAACAAACATCCAAAATAACAACATATAAAAAAATACTTTTAAAAAATGTTTTAATCAGAACTTTAGTTTTAAAATTTCATCACTATTTATAATTCATTTACAATTTTTCACTGCATATATAAAGAGTTTACTTTGATGTATTAAGAAAATATTCAAATCAACTAGAAGAAATTTTATTAATACTTTATTGAAACTTCCTGGGGAAAAAAATTAAGTTTAGCTATTAATTAATGCACCACATTTATCTTTTTCACGCTTTAATAATTTTTCCTTTAAAGCACATGCAAATTACTTCAGCAAAAGGCTTAATTTGTTACATGTAGTTATTTTTTTATGAACTAAAATTACTTATGCATGTATAAACAGCGAAATTAACTCTATGATAAACAAATAGCTTAAAGTAAATCAAAGCAAATATTTTATCATGCATTTAATTCATATAATGGATGTACAAACATGAAGTCATTTACATGTACACTGTTTCCTTGAACTGGTAATAAGAAAACATTTAAGCAAATATGACTTCAATATATTTCGCTTTCATTTATTTAAATTTCTGAGATTTTTATTCATGAGTAAATAACATGCAAATATTAAAAATTTTGTAATAATAATGTTGTGAGGAAATTTTAAATTTTCTTATTTTTACCCAAACTATTTTAGATTCCTTTTTAAAATATTTAAATATTCCATTGTTGCTACATGAAGTACTTTTGTTTGGTCTCTTTCTTTAAAATTTTATATGAATTGCTATAAATTTACGGAAAGATATAGAAACAAATAAATCTTTTTTTTTCTACAAGAAGAAGAGTTATTTTAATAATATTCGTGCATTTAAAATTTTGCCATTGTGTTATATTTTACTTTTATTTGATTTATTTTATTGTAAGTATTAAATTTTACTTTTGAATATTATTTTTTATGATTTATTTTAATTTAAAAATTTATTTTAATACAAAATTCATCCAACACCAAACGTTTCATAATGATTTGCTTTTTTGTACAATTTGTTTTTGCATTTTTTTTCGCTCTTTTTTTTCAGATTATTTACTAGTAATTTACTTTATTTCCTTTTTATTCAGTGGTTGATATCTAAAATAATTATGATTATAAATTTATTGAACAATGAAAGAAATTATTTTTTAATTTACATATATACACATTTTAATATTTTAATATTAATAGAGAATATGCATTTAAAATTTTGCAGATTTTTTTTTTTTACTTAATGAATGAATTTATCATTTTTTTTTACTTTAGTTACTCTATAACGCTAATTAGTTATTAGAAAAATAATCTAAAACGTTAAATTATTTAACAATATTTTTAATCGGAATCATATCTGTATTACAATATTATGTATCCTTAAATGCTTTATAATGCAGTTGGAAGGAATCGGATTAATCGTCAGCGGTTAGCAACTTTTTTTCTACCCAGAATGAAAATATTTTTATCAGGTAAAAAGACAAAGAAGCATTTTTAGAGCATATTTTTATTTAAAAAAGCAAGCACCCAATCTCATAATTGATAATGTTTGATATATTCGGTATATGTTTGGTATATTCCATCCGAACGTATAAACCATTGGGGTAAATGAATATTTTATATCAATAAAAGCAGATTTACTTTAAAGCGATCCTAATTAGAAGAAAGTTTTAGGTATTTTATGCGTTTCTCAAAGAGAAAAATATATATATTAAAATTGTGTTAGAACTTCTGTAAATGCCCGCGGGCACTGATATCACCGGTCATTTGTTGACTGGCCAAGAAATGGACCTTTTGACAAATGCAATTTAAAAATAACTTTTTTGAGATTTATTCGTGAAGGTTCTTTAATGTAGAATATTTTTTCATGTGTTTAATTTGTATGAACTTAAATCCTCTATTCTATGCTAATGAAATTAAATCTATTTTTTTTAATCTATAGCACACATTTATTCAAACATCATTCTTTGAATAAAACAAACAGGTCATGTTTATATACATGAATGTAACAACAGTCATTCGATTAGAATTCAGACATTCCTTCACTTATCTTTTCACGTCCTCATACTTAATAGGAATCTTCGTGTAATTTATCATTTTGTTTTATAATTACGGTTTATTTCTTATTTTGTTACGAATTTCTTCGATGGTTACAGGTAATTTTAAAAATTACTCTTTATTTCTGCAAAATTTACAAAAGGCACGATTTTCGCGGAAATTGTTTACAATTTTCACCATTTTCTAACTATAGCCTCTAAAGTTTATTTTATTTTATTTTATTTTATTTATTTATTTTGACAACTGGAGTTATCAAATTAAAATCAACCGTTTTCGAATTTAGACTTGAAAATATATGAATCACTTTTCTTTTTGAGATTTAACCCTTTCAGGGGCAAAGCACTTACATTGCTAAAATGTTGAAATGAATAAATGGCACTGGAATTTAAGAACAAATTAATTTGCAGATAAGAAAAAGGTATATTTCACATACATAATAAAAGTAAAATTCTATACCAAAATTCTGGTATCATTGTTGCATTTGGGAATTAAAATTAAGTGGTTTCATAAACATACCACAGCCCTTGAAAGGATCAGGAACTATGCTCTGAATGCTCGGACATAAATCAGGTGCTTTGGTCCAGGTATGTAACATCATCGGGTGAAACATACATATAACATACATATACATATAACTGTTCCTGAAAAAAAAATCTGAAATCGGCATTTACGTGATATGTGAGCTATTTAGGAATTTGGTTTGTATGTTCGTTTGTCTGACAATCTGTCTGACAATCCGTCTGTCCATACTTTAACTAGTATAAATAAACTCGGATTGCCGTGTAACTCATATATGCTATTGAGGTTTACTATAGCATGTTTGGTATAGAAAATGAAGTGAGTAGCATTTATATTTCATTGACAGGGGCACTCAAAAGAATCGCGTTACATAATGGTCTATTGGGAAAAATTGTTTACATTTTATATCTATTTTTACGCTGCTCGCTGAAAAATATTATAAAAATGAAATTGAAGTAAATAGAAATATTTATAAAAAATACATATTTATTATTTATATGGAGGAAATTTTTAATGTGTGAAAGCTTGCAATAAGAAATCTAATGGGTATTAGTTTTTTCATTTCCCTTGAAAATTTCACGAAATTAATAAATTTTAGTGCAATTTTTGACCTATTTTCCCGCAAAAAATGGGCAACCCTATTTATAACGGATTAAATATTTTGTATAAATTATGTTTCTTTTTATCTTTTTACATCTTATAAAGCACTCTTTTTATAATAATTTTCATTCAAAAATAAAATTCAATCTTCAAGATTGCCGAAGACATTTACAATTGAAATTTAACAGAGCGAAACTTAACAAACTTCATCAAAGTAAACAAGAAAATACGCATTCAGCATTTAAATTTGAAAAAAAAAAAAAAAAAAAAAAAAATGTAACTACAATAAAATATGCTCCATTTCATTACGAAGAAATTAAAAAAAAAATGTATGACACATTTTTATTTTATTTAATTGATAGTGTACGACGCAAAGAAAGTACAACAGAAACCGCCTTATTTATTCTATTCTATGTTCTTTTAGTTTCTCTTTGGTTCGTTTAATGCTGTAACAGCCTATGTTTCTGTACTTAAAAACCGAATCATTGAAAGAGGAAAAAAAATACCAAGAAAAATATAGCATTTACCGCCTTTATTTTAATTGAATAAAACGGCTGGCCATTTGCCAAATGCTAAGCACATGGGAGACGTTACTCACAGTTTTTTTCTTCAGCGCTTGGTTTGGGAATGACATGTTTTTAGCACATTTTTTTTTTTTCAATAAATTTATGCATATATTTTTCAATATTTAAGCTATTTTCTTTAAATGATAATGAGCAGTTTTATTATTTGCTGATTTAAATAAAGATTTTTCTATAAATGCTTGGGAATATTTATTACTTTAACATGGAGAATTCTTTTGAAATAATAAAAATAAACAACCAAGAATTTCATTTACATTAATTTTTTTTTATTGCAGATCGAAACAAATCATGAAGATTTATTTGATTTCAATTGCATTTTAATGTAGTCATAGAGTATATTTTATTCATATTATTTAAATAAAATAATAAATGTGTACAATGTATGCGCTTTCAACTTAATATAAGAATAATTTTTCATGAATGATTAAAAGTAACTTGTTTTAAATTAGGGGTCTTCAAAACGTGTTCCACGGGGCCATGGGTTGCCTGTTCAATGTATTTTAGTGGCGCACCGTTGCCTTTGAAGTATTAGAAACAATAAAATTTCCGCAACACGAAAAAATAATTTTGTATTAGAGCAAATGTCGTCTTAGGAGAAAAAAAAAAACGAAGAAAGTGAAAAAAGGAAAACAGCACATTTATATGTATTCATTCTCAAATAAATCCGTGAATTGAACGAATATTTCCGTTTATTGTATATCGTTAAAACACGATAATTTACGCTGTGAGTTTTCCATTTTCTCCAAAAATATAGAAATTTGACCGTTTTAACTTAAAAAATTACATGAAATCCTCCAATCTAAAGTTGAATTTTTGTGAAATCACGGGGGTTTTCCGGCATCCATGCTGCGTAGTACTTTTTTGTAATAGAAACTGAATTTTTACGTATCTTCTTTTTCCTTTAAAACACGAAACATTCGCGAATCTAAGCTCAAAATTTCCTGAAATTCTCCAGTCAAAATACGGATTTAAAAAAAAAATAACGGATAAATATATTTTTATCACAGTTTCCGACAACTTGCTGTCTGAACGCTTTACGTTTTTTGACGAAATTATTTTTTAGACCGTGCATTCCATGCAAATATGAATGATTTAATGATATGCTTTTTGTTTTTATGAATGAAGAAAGTAATGAGAAATCTGCAATATATATATACTCTACAGTGCGTACAATCTACCCTTACTTTTAGAACCAAAGTGTGTACACATTTTTTGCCTGAATCTTTGTTGTTGTCCTTAGTCGTTAAAGTTTGAAGACCCCTAGTTTAGATATGAACATTTTGAAGCGTTTATAAATATAACTTCTTTTAGATAACTTAATTGGTTGACAAAAATCAATTTCGTTACCTTTGATATTTAATAACATTCTTAAAATAATATTCCGTTCAAAAAATCCTCTAAATTGTAAGGTTTTCTTGTATTTTTATAATAATTTTCGAAATAATTTGCTAGAAATATTGCCACTGTAATAAATGTAAAGCCAATTTTCTGTCTAAAATTTTACAGATGACATTTGTTTTTTCAGTAATAGAACTAATCAAACAGATAAAGGTTAAACAGAAAATCAAACATCAGTACATTTTATAAATATTAAAATCGTTTTAACAGCTTTATTTAATCATAACAATATGTACTAGACGCAAAATTTTATGACGAAATTTTAAAGTTTGAGTAAAAAATGATTTTGAAAAACATGTATTAATATTAAGGATGCTTAGATTATAATAGATGTTGTTGATGAATTATGTTGTTCTTATTTAAGTATATCCAGATATATTTAATTATTATTGATGATTAGGAAAAACAATAAAAAAGATTGATAAAAGTGTTTTTAATAACTATTCTTTAATAAAAATATCAATCCTTTGATGGAATATTGGTTGTCTCAATTTCACAATATGCGACTGGTTATTGATTTCAAAAAACGTTTTTTAACACTTTCCAACCTAGTTGAAAAGTGTTTATGACTTCGGTTTGTCTGCCGTAAAGCCGTCTGCCGTCTGGCCGTGCTCTAACTCCCGTAAATATGCTTGGATTGCTCTGCAATTTTTATATGTTATAGTCGTTATCTAGAGCATGTTCCCTATTTCAACGGAAGTGTGTAGCACTTATATTTTTTACAGGGACACTCAAAAGAACTCCGTTACATTGCGGTCTATGGGGAAAAATCATTTGCGGTTTATTTAAATAATGTTTCACTATTTTAAACGCATTGAAATTTATATATATCACTAAGGTGCATTAGAAGAAGCTTAATATGGAATAGGGTGTGCATAGCACTTATAGTTACTTTACAGGGACATTAAAAAGAATTCCGTTACATTACGTCTATGGAGAAAAATCGTCAGCGGTTTATTTAAATAATGTTTCCCTATTTTAAATGCATTGAAGTTTATGTATATCACTAAGGTGCGTTACAAGAGGCTTACTACAGAATAGTGTGTGTATAGCAGTCATCGTTCATTTACAGGGACACACAAAAGAATTTTCTACTGTATGTTAACAATAATTCCTGGATGTGCGTTTTAAGTTACTGAACGCGATTTTAATTTTAACTCGCTTTTTGTCTATTACGTGGTGTGTATAAATTCTGTAGATCCTATACAGGGAAGCACGACAGTTCGCGAACACATTTCCGTATTATTTAACTCCAGGCGGAGAATTTTAAACTGTGCTACGCGTTTCCTAACTGAACTAAAATTTAGCATCCTATGTAGTATATATACAAATCTATAGATACTATACAGGGCTGAATAAAAGTATTCGGATTTCTCAGATGTTATCTTTTAGCTTATTAAACGGTATGATTTGTAAAATTATTTTGGAAGCGTTGGAAAGTGTTACATAATCTATGCTTGACGCATGATTTTTCGTTCTTGTTTGCTTTTGAAGACGTGATAAACATCCATACATTTTACATAAAACACCTTCACAAGTCAAAAATAAATATTAAGAATGAAGAATGGGAGAAAAAATTCTATTTAATGAGGACAAAATAAACTATTATTCTATTTTTTTATGTGAAAATATTAAAGAACATTTTTATAAACGACAAATGATCTAACTAAATATTTCCCCCGAATAATTAAAACAATCAAACATTTACTAGCTAGCACATCTTAAATGAACTTCACTATGCGTGATTGGGAGTTTATTTCAAAAGGCATCATTACATAAATGATATCATGGAATCGTGTTTCGAATTTTTATTCTTTACTTGACGAATTTCTGAAAGAAAAAAAAATTCCAGCTTTTCTCATCTGCCTTTATCTACTAAAAATCACATCGGCGATGTTTCTTGATTTCTTTGCAATCGAGTAAAATGTAGTTTTACTAACTGTTATTTAAAACATGAGTCTCGAGTATTATATTCGATATGTGATAACAAAAATTTTAATTCAGTAGAAAAAATGCGAGAAATATTTTTCAGACTTTTTAATCGTTAATAAAACATTCTATAGCCTTTTTTTTCCAACTGATACTTAATTTTTGTTATAAAAAAATAAGTTCTTGGATTGTATGAAAATTAAAATTTGTCCACATTTCGAATTTTAGGAAAAATTGAAAGATGAGAAAAAGTCGAATTAATTTTACGTGAGATATCTGTTGCGTAAAGGGAAAAAACAATTTCATTATTTAAGATGTGTGATCCCTTTTGGTTATTTTTCTTATTTTCGTATATTTTGGAATGTCTTTTGAAATGAATCCTTTCTCGCATAATGTGAATTTCACTTAAAAAGTAACATTAGATGATTGATTTTTTTTCTTCTAAAGAAAAATATTTTTCAGAATTTTAAATCATTAATATTTTTTTTTCATTTGTACAACTGAATTTCCATTTTTGATGTCATAAAATTGCATGTTCTATGGTAGTAAGAAAATAAAAAAATGTATTCGTTTTGATTTGTAATGGGAAACTTTGGAATATCAGATAACAGCACGCTTAAAAGACGGACGGATAAAAGCACGGTTCCGTGATACTAAATATGTAATAATTTTATTTTATTATTTATATTTATTTTATTATTTTATTTTTATTTTATTATTTTATTATTTTATATTTATTTTATTATTTTATTTTTATTTTTTTATTTTATTATTTTATATTTATTTTATTATTTTTATTTTATTTTATTATTTTATTTTTATTTTATATTTATTTTATTATTTTACTTTTATTTTATTTTTATTTATTTTTATTAATTGGAATGCCGTTTGAAATCAACCCTCACTTGCGTATCGTGAATTTATCTTAAGAAAAAAAAATGCCTTTTTAAGAAAAATTAATCAATTAATATTGCATTTTAAGATAAATTCACGATACGCAAGTGAGGGTTGATTTCAAACGGCGTTCGCAGGGCGAAACGCAAGTTTCCTTAGGGTGAAGGAAATTTTCTGCCTCATGAAAATTGCAGATACAACCGATAGTATTCCGATATTTAAATAAATTTGTATTATAGTGTTTTGCATCTTTTAACGTTTATTTATTTTAATGTCACATTTTAAGTAAGCAATGATCCTTTTAAGTTCATGTTATATTTTACAATAATTCTCTTTATAAGAAAAATCAATCATTAAATATTACATTTAAGTGAAATTCAAAATATGCGATTAAGGGTTGATTTGAAAAGGCGTTTCCATTAAGAATTGTAAAACTAACAAAATTGTCATACATATTATATGATGGAATCGTGATTTATCTGCGTTTTATACACAACAAATATTTGAAAAAAAGAAATATTCGCCCTTTTCTCATCCTCCGATGTTTCCTAAAAATCATAAGAGGATATTTTTATTTTTCATACTATCCGAAATAATGTAACATTATAATAACACAAATTTAAACTTTCCTAAAAAAAATGATAACGAATATTTTATTATCGATTAAAAATTCTAAAAATATTTCTCGGTACTAGAAAAACCAATCATTTAATATTACATTTCAAGTGAAATTCACAATGCGAGTGAGCATTGATTTCAAAAGACGTTCCGTTTCAAAATTAAAAAAATTGAACAAAATTATCACATACCTTATATCATGAAATCTCGCATAGATAAAATATCATTTTATCTGTGTTCTATACATAACGGATATTTGAAAAAGAAATCAGTTTGGGTTTTTCACATCTTTCTATAATGTTAAAAGATACAGCGAAAATATTTTTAGAATTCTTATACCTGTTTTTATTTAACTTTCGGGAGTATGAAATTTAATAACAACTTCTAATTGAACATTAACATTAAATTTTACAAGCAATTTATGAAAAAAATATTTAAATTCAACCGAAAAATTATAGAAAATTCATCAAATTTCATTTTTTCCATGCAGTGAAATTAGATATCTAAATAAGCTATTTAAAAAACGCATAACCCAGTAAAAATGCATTTTCAGACATTGCTGTCCCTATCCAGTAATATGTACAAATTATTTTGTGCAGCCCTGTAAATGATCTATAAGATCTATACATACCACGTAATACACTAAAAAGTTTGAAAATGGCGGAAACCGCACTTCCAGTAATTATCGATTATAGCCAGTCCTGGAACCGAACTCTTTTGTGCATCTCTGTAAATGAACGATAAATGCTACGAACTCCATAATTTGTAGAAAACATATTTTAATGCATGCTCGTGATTCTTTTTATTCTCATTATGTTTGAAGTATCATAACATCACTAAAATACACCGCAAACGATTTTTCCTCATACATCATAATGTAATGGAATTCTTTTGTGCACCCCTGTAAACAAACTACAAATGCTACTTATTCTGTACTTCTGCGAATGCATATTTTCGTCCACCTCAGAGATGCATAACAATCTCATTATGTTTGAAATATCGTAAAATCATTAAAATGAAACGCAAACGTTTTTTTTTGCCATAGACCATAATGTAACGGAAATCTTTTGTGTACTCTATAGACGAACGGATTGTAAATGCTACACACTTCATTTGTAATACCGAAAACTCTAAGTAACAATGAAAATCATATAAAAATTACATGGCAATTCGCGTATATTTACGGGAGTTAGAGGATGGACAGACGGGCAGATGAACACTTGATTAATTTTAACGCAGTTCTTCTAATTTGTAAATAAATTGTATAAATAGTCATTTTCTAACTGAGTGAAGAAGTGTTCAGAACAAGATTCGAATCAGAGAAATCTTGGCTTAAGCTGCCAATACTTTGCCAATTAAGCTATCCTTGACGAAACTGGCGGGCACAATTCACCCAGCTAACCTTATTGATAATGACATATGGTCTGTTAATTTAAACAGCTCAACAGAATAAATTGTAGGTAATGGAGCTCTAGTAAACGCTGGATACGTAATTATACTTGGTTAATTTAAGCGCAATTATTCTAATTGGTAAATAAATCATATGAGTTGTAATCTTTCAACTGAGTTAAAAATTGCAACTTGTAAACACTTCCTATCAGTTGATATTATATGATAAACACTTTTCAATTATGTTGTAAAGTGTCAAATACGAATAAAATTATTCAATAAATTATATCATGTAATTGTGCTTTTATCTGTGTTCTATACGCAGCGAATATATAAAGAAAAAAATGTAAAAATATTCGACTTTTTCTTATCTGCCAATGTTTCCTAAAGATTAAAATAAGGGTACACACACACATATATATATATATACTCTTCCTGTTTTTTTTTTTATGATAAAAAAAATTCAAATCATGCCGAAGAAATGATAAAAAATACTTTATTAACGATTAAAAAATCGGAAGAAAAATTTCTTTACAAGGAAAATCAATCATTTAATATTACATTTTAAGTGAAATTCACAATACGAGTGAGGATTGATTTCAAAAGGCGTTCCGATTCAAAATTAAAAAACGAACAAAATTATCACATATCTTATATCATGGAATCGTGCTTTTATCTGTGTTCTTTACATAACGAATATTTGAAGAAAGAAATCAATTCAGGTCTTTCTCATCTTCCGATATTTTCTAAAGGACACAACGAAGATATTTCTGGAATTTTTATACCATCCGGGAACATCTAATATTATCCCAACTCCCCAGGCTTCTCCTGATACACCAGCTCTGTAGGGGTATGTACGGATAGAGATATACATTTCCATTTTTTTCTGACGAAAAACTCTTTTGACAAAAGAATCAATATGAGAATTCTAATATCTGAACTTCTTTTGAAAACTAGCGAGATATTTTTTTTTCTTACAAAGAGAGAAAGAGAGAAGCAAGGATTACGTTCCAGAATAAGGAAAGAATATCTTCCAGTAACATTGAAAGACCTATTTCCTTTTTAACTATTCACTGGGAGCATTTTCTAAAATCAGACGTGGTCGTAGTTTGCACAATAATTAAAATGAAACATATTGAGATATTTGATATTTTAAACTCTGTGTATGTATTTTTCGATTCAGTCGAAAAATGCAGGATACTGTTCATGAAACATTTATTTTTCTTTTTTCGTAATATTTTCTTTCTGACAAAATAATTTCTTCGTAGAAAACGTTTCATAATAATATTTTATAAATTGTTTAATAGTTTTCACAGTAAATATTTTTTTTTTTAAATATAAAAAGTTTGACTATAACAGTTTAGGGGAGGGAATTCCAAATTTGCAACTCACCTATTCGCTGTCACTTTCTTTTACTAGTGTCATGTTGTAGACTAAAAATAAAAGTACTACTACATGCAACAATTAAAAATAAAATTTAAAAAATAGGATTTTTTTGTTGAATTAAAAAAAAAAGTTCCCAATAAAATTTTTAAAATAGAATCTAAACCAGAATAATTATGTGAACAATTTTTAAATAATTTTGACTTTTTTTTTTAAACATATTTAAAATATTCTATAGTTTTTCTGATTGCAGACGTATTTTACAATTTTCTCAAATTTTACGATTCTTTATTGAATGTGCCTTGTATTTCTATTCGTTCTGCTATGTGTCACATAAAGAAACTTTACACGTGAAATACTTAAGGACATATCTACATCTGACTACCTTGAACATATTTAATAAAAAAATATTTGAAATATCTAAACGTATGGTATTACATGCTTTATAAAAGTTTTTATAAATCTTAAATAGCATTAGAAAACGAAACGGGTAATAGTAAATAATTCTGGCTCTAGTGTAGGCCTCCTACACAGTAAATAAATATATGACACATAAATTTTAACTTTTAAAATCTGATAATGCATGTCAATTAATGATAATGGAAAAGGAAAAACAGAGATATGTATTTTCATGGAGAATGATGGCTACTTAAAATTTATATATAGATAAGAATCTTGGAATGCTTCTTGTATATTGTGTTATCTACAGAATGAAAATTTAATGTCCAAAGTGTCCCCATAAACTGTAACTAAGTTACTAAAATTATTATAAAACGTATCAATATCATCGATTTTAATACTAAATACGAGAATTTCTTCAAGCATTTTCTGAAGATAAAAATGCACACATATAACACGTTTGTTTAAAACTGAGGTAAGGTGGAAAGGAACAACGTACTCTTTTTGGAATAAAGATGAAAATTTATAGACTCGTTAAATTTACATAAATAAAAGTTCTACTTTGATAAGTTAAAAAAAGAAAAGCTGTGAAATGAATTTTTAATGTTAAGGTGGTTCTCAAATGACCTGCTCAACAGCTCGAAACTTTCTGACACATTTTCTGACTCATTTTTAAGCTCAAAGACAGAAAATTCGTCTCCCTTACTATTTAAGTCATTTGGTATCGAAATGAGTTTTTCATTTTTTGATAAATAAATTATTTACCGAGTTAAAAGCGGATCATCTCACGTGGCGATACGTTTTTCACCTTTCTCACATTGCCGGACCGGGAATGCGGTTCATAACACCAACTTTGACAGTATTTTCTGAAAGATCTTCTGCTTTTACCAAAAAATGGAAAACGTCTTTCGATTACATAGTTTCTGAATAAGAACTCCTGCCAATTTCCCCGAACAAAAAGGAATTATAAATTGTGTCTGAAAGTAACCCCTTTGGATTTCAGAATAGCCTTAAGGCTCTGTTGGGCTTCCTTCAAGTGAATTCAAGTGAATTGAGTATTTTTTTTTTTAATAATAAAATATATATGTTACAGAGTGTGTGTATGCGTCGGGGAGGAAGAGGCATCATGATTTTACATATGCTTCGGTGGGGTGTGGCCAATAAAAGGTTGGGAGCCACTGCACTATAATATTTGATATATGTAATTCATTTCACTATAGATTTTGCTGAAAAAAAATAATATTCAAATCTTTAGTAAATTACTGATTTTTTTTAAGTTTAAAAAACAAGAAATCGTTTTTTTTTATTATTGTTTCAAAAATTCTTTCTTTGAAAAAAAAAAAGAAATTATCAAATGTACAATAATAAACCGATTTTTTGCTGCGTGTTTAATATAATATATCTGCATTAGTATACTGAATATACCTGCGTTATTTTTCCCAGTAAATATTTTTTAAATATATATAAAAAATATCATTATAATATTTGATACATATAACAAATTTTCACCATAAATTTTACTGAGAAAATATTTCAAAAAATTATCAAATCTACAATAATATACCGATTTTTACCTGCGTTATTCTGAGTTAATATACTAATTTTACCTGAGTTATTTTTCTCAATAAATATTTTTTAAATATAAAAAGTCTCATTTTAATATTTGATAGATACAGCTGCTTTTCATCATAAATTTTACTGAGAGAATATTTTTAAAAAATATCAAATCTACAATAATATCCCGTTTTTCTATTTTTATTTATTTTATTTTTTTTAGATTTTTTTTAGATATTTTTTTTTTTTTTTTTTTTTTTTTTTTTTTTTTTTTATTTTACAAAATCTTTCTTTGAAAAAATAAAACCAAGAAAAGAAAAGAAGATGTTTATTGACATTAGGAGACCTCTGATGCTAAAAAATATAGCAACTTTCGCATACATAATATTTTTATTCCATGCATTTAAATATATATTTTAAATCATTTTTATAAAATTAAAAATCTTTTAAAATTAATTTTTTTTGAAATACTTGTAATGTTTAAGATTGAAAAATCTATAAAAAAAATTTCTTGTATTTTATTGGATATGCAATAATTCATGTCGCATAATACAAACACTTCTGAAATAATTAGATTTATACGTTTATAGCTTTGTCTGCATACTTGTAAGGTAAGAATGTTATTCTACAAAAAATTCTCCCAGCAACACTGAAAGATCTATTTCTTTTAAACTATTCACGGGGAACATTTTCTAAAATCAGAAGAGGTCGTAGTTTTGCACAATAATTAAAATTAATCGTATTGAGACATTTGATGTTTTAAACTCTGTGAAAGATTTTTTTTCGATTAAGTAGAAAAATGTATTAATGAAAACATTTATTTATCTTTATTCATATTTTTTTTTCTTTTTGACAAAATAGTTTCTTCGTAGAAAAAGTTTCATAAAAAATTTTGATAAATTATTTAATACTTTTCACGGTAATTGTTTTAAATATAAAAAGTTGATATCATAGATTTTACGAAATACATATGTCTGTTATATTTATATAATAATTTTGTTAAATAATAACAAAAATAATCAAATCTATAAAGTACTGTTTTTTTTTTTCAGGTTTTAAAAAAACAAGATTTTTTTTATTTCTTTCGAAATACTTATAACGTTTAAGATTGAAAAAATTATAAAATTTTCCACTTGTATTTTATTGGATATGCAATAATTCATGTCTCTTAATATAAAGACTTCTGAAATGAATAGATTTAGACGGTGATATTTGTGTCTGCATCCTTGTAAGGTGAAAATGTTACTCTAGACAGGAAACAATATATCCCAGTAACAATGCAAAACCTATTTCTTTTTAACTATTCACATGGAGCATTTTCTAAAATCAGACGTGATCGTAGTTCGAACAATAAATAAAACGAAACATATGGAGATATTTTATGCTTTAAGTTCAGTATAGGTTCTTACATTTTTTCCTAACCAGAATACAACTGCAGGGTATGATTCATGAAAGATTCATTTGTAACAATGAAGAAAAATATTTTCGTTTGTTAAAAAATAATTTATATGCAACAAAAGTTTTATTATGATCTCTGATATTTCTAGTATTCATTTTTAGTAGAAAACAATTTTAGAACATTACTATTATTAATGGCTATATTCTAGTCTAGACAATATTTGTATGAAATATTGCCTTAACATTGAAGGGTGCGCATTTTTCCAATATTGCATTAAAATTGGGATGAAATATTTCACCATTTTACTACCAATATTTTATATGTTAATTCAATTTTCAACCAATATTGTTATTCCGTATGAAGTACTTCTTATAAATATAATATTGGCATAATAATTTGCCTCAATGTAAGCAATATAGTTTGCTATAGAATTACTTTATTTCTTACCGAATTCAAAAAAAGGAAGAGGTTCTTAATTCGACGTGTGTATGTATTTTTTGTATGTATGTTCACCGATTACTCCGTTACTACACGTCCGTTTCATGTGATTTTTGTTTTTTAATTGAAATGGGATATTCTCTAATTGGACCCATTTAAATTACCTCAAAATTGGTTCAGTACATTTTTTAGAAATTCCACAAAGTAATAATCATAATTTAAGAACACACATTTTATCAGACAAATAAATACACGAAACCAACATGAGTGAAAAATTGACCTGGGCCAGGACTCGAACCGGGGACCTTCAGCGTACCGTGCTGACGCTCTGCCACTAAGCTACCCAGATCGACATCCTACTCAGGCAATTTCTCACTTTATTCAGGTTGGGAACAGTCATCGGCCAACAGTTTACAGCTACAGATGACATAATACGATGAATAACCATTCATCGGACCGTAAATGGTTATTCATCGTACTATGTCATCTGTAGCTGCAAACTGTTGGCCGATGACTGTTCCCAACATGGATAAAGTGAGAAATTGCCTGACTAGGATGTCGATCTGGGTAGCTTAGTGGCAGAGCGTCGGCACGGTACGCTGAAGGTCCCCGGTTCGAGTCCTGGCCCAGGTCAATTTTTCACTCATGTTGGTTTAGTGTATTTAATTGTCTGGTAAAATGTGTATTCTTATATTGTGTAAAAATAAAGTAATCAGACGTAGTGTTTATGCTTTAAAATATATGTATAATAATAAACATCTTTAAAATATTTCATTTTTAACGATTTTTATGAAGTGACGTAGCGGTATTTGTTTGGCGAGAGAGTCAGTACTTGTCTATCCCCCCCCCCTATTTATACGGTGTTTTTAGGATTGTTGTAGGGAAAACCAAAAAGCAATGTTTTAATCACTAAAAAATTTATGACGTAAACAATCAGAAAAAAAAAACATTAAATCAAAAAATAAACAAAATAAAAAATTGTAAATGGTTTAAATTCACCCAAGATTTCTGCGGTGCACTCGCTCCTTCAGAAGAACTATATTTTTACAGTAGAAGTATTTGTACGCTACTACAGGGTGGACCAAAAGTCCCTGGCATATTTTTGAATTTAATATAAAACCAATTAATTAGCGTACGATTAGTGAGGTTGACAAAACCTGCCAGTTTAATAAATAAATTCTAACTGTCCATGTAATTGGATCAGATTCAGAAAAAGCCACGCCTACAACTGTTGCTATAGAAGTTCATCGCTTGCCAACAGAGTACATTTGTAGTACTCTGTGGTAATTTCACTTTGTAGTAGTTTAAAAAAAAATCCCAAAATTTATAATTATTAATTATTACAATAAATATTTATGAGACAAAATATTTTAAAAAATGTAACTGAAAAAAAAATGATGTAAATCAATTTTTAACATTGAAAGACATTTCCTTTTCATTATTCGCTGGGAGCATTTTCTAATACCAGATGCTGTCGTAGTTTGCACACTAATTAAAATAAAACACATTCTGAAATTCAACCTTTTTAATATATATATATATATATATATTCATAAAACTTCAAACTTCTGAGATTATATGTATTTGAATCAATATTTTGTGTTCTAATCTGTAAGACATAATACCTTTCTCTTATTCGATATGTAATAACTCATGTCAATTAATTTATAGATTTGAAAATTGAACATATAGTAATCTCTTCTTCTATCGTTTATATAGAGAGACAGCAAGAAAGCTCGCAAACAGCCAGACAAACCGAAGTCATAAACACTTTCAACAATGTAGGAAAGTGTTAAAAAAACGATATACAGTGTCTTTATAGCAGGTAGATTGCTATACATAGTAGGTTCCATATTTGTTCGTTATACTTGAAAAGCAATGATATCGTTCCAGAATAAGAAGTCTTCCAATACCATTGAGAGACCAGTTTCATTGTAACTATTTAGTAAGGGCGCTTTTAAATATCAGAAGCGATCATAGGGGCACGGTTTAATTAAAATGAAACATTTTGAGATATTTGTCGCTTTAAACTGCATTTATTAAAACTCAGAATAAAAATTACAGTATATGATGCATGATAACAATGGAAAATACAATATATTTTATTTTTAGTATATACTCTGCAGTTTAAGCCAGAGGTTCTCGGTTCGACTCCCAGCATGAATAGCTTTTCATTCAGTTGGAAAAATTACAAATTGTATAATGTCTTTGCTAATCAATACGATTCTGTTGAAAATAATAAAGGGTAAAAATATAGATTTCTTTAGGTGAAAAACTTATGTCTGTAAGAGAAACATTTCAGTGTAATATTTCATACATTTTTTTTTTCACACTAAACGTAAATTAGACGAATACTTTCTTTAAAAAATTAATAAATCGATATCAAATTACTGGTAGCTTAAAACTTTTAAAAATAAAACTTTTTTTTTTTTTTTTTTTTTTTTTTTTTTACTGAACTTGATAAATTATTTATTCTCTTAAAAAAAATGAACTGTATATTGACATAAGCAGCTCTTTAACGAGAAGAAAAAATATAGCACCTGTCGTATAAATATTTTTTTTTCATGAATTTAAATACTAAAAAAAAACATATTTTTTACATTTTTACCTTTACCATTATATTTAACTTAACAGCTTTTCTTTTTAATAATAATAGATATAATTTTTCTGTTTTTAATAACATTTGTAATTTTTTAATCAAATTCTTTGGAAGTACTTCATATGTTTAAAATTGGAAGTCTAGAGGCGTTTTATTTTTCTCTCATTCGATATGCAACAGTTTTGCCAGAAACAAACCAATATTGATCATATTGGATCTCAATATTCTCTCAATATCGAATTCATATTAAATACTTCAAATAGAATAACAATAGTGTTTCAGAAATAGTTCTGCATTGGAGATATTTGTAATGAAAATAACATATTGCAGAAAATTTGTTTTTGCATTGAAATTATTTGCATTAAAATGACGAATTGTTTCTTCCTAATATTGATGCAATATTGGTAAAATGTAAACACACGAATGTTCGGGCACGAACGAATATTTAAATTTTCATGCGACTTCGAATATTGTTTCATGTCAATATTGCCATTATTGATTGAATTATTGCCAAGATATTGTCAACAGAAACAATATTCTGGTTTCTTCATACACTGTAACAAAATCTGTTGATTTTACAGTAACTATTCACAGTAACTATATGCAGTAAATTCTATCAGTTAGGAGGACAATAAAAAATTGAGTATTTTAGAAACAAAAATCTACAACCCATTAATTTTACAGAAAAATCTGTCAAAATAACAGAAATTTTGTAATAAATAACCAGTTTGTTCTGGAGGTAATCTGTAAACTGTTTATTTTATGGGCAAAATTTGTTAAAGTAACCGAAAGATAAGGCTTTTCATGGCTAAAACCTTAAAGCTGTTCGTCAGTGAACTTCCCCCGCTAATGTTAAACCTATGGGCGTAGGATGCATTCGTATATTTAAAATATCTTCTCAGGAAATTTATATTTTAAACTTCTGTTTTCTGTGTACACTTCTTAAAACATGTCTCTTTTTTACTTAGTTGTCAAAATTTTCTTAAAATGTATACTTAATTTTATGTCACATGTAAAAATCTTATTCCGTTTCGCTAAGATTTTAACACGTAAAATTATAAATTAAGCACATATTTTAGAAATATTTTGATAGCTAAGAAAAAATTAGACATTCTTTAATAACAGTACAAACAAAACAGAAGTTAAAAATATTAATTTCTTGAACAGATATTTTAAATATACGAATGCATCCTACGCCCGTAGGTTTAATATTAAGGGGAATCGCGAATTTCACTAACGAATAGCCTTAAGCCAGAATCATCTAAAATTTGAGATATATATATATATATATATATATATATATATATTATAATATATATATATATATATATATATATATATATATATATATATATATATATATATATATATATATATATATATATATATATATCACAATATATATATATATATATATATATATATATTTTTTTTAAAGTTAGTTGGCAGAAAATTCCCTATTTTTATTTTTTATTTTTATTTTAATGATATACAGCGCCATCTATTGGAAGATGCTTAAATTATTTTTTTATTGCAGATCTTGTTTCCCCATATTCTTTATACCGTTTACGGTATAAATACCACATATTTTATTACCTACATAAAATATTCCAAAAAGTCTAACTTGTGAACCCCTTCAAACACGTGCACTTTAAATATGGCCACCCTGTATTTTTTTAGAACATTTACGATTCAATTATATTTTAAATATTGACTGAGTTATTCTCTGTAAAATCTTCACTATTTTTTACAGTTTACTACGGTTATTGTTTGGCAAAGATCTGTGAAATATAGGTATTTAAAAGTCTTTAGATTTGTAAAAATTCGCGATTCCCCTTAATATTAAACCTACGGGCGTAGGATGCATTCGTATATTTAAAATATCTGTTCAAGAAATTAATATTTTTAACTTCTGTTTTGTTTGTACTGTTATTAAAGAATGTCTAATTTTTTCTTAGCTATCAAAATATTTCTAAAATATGTGCTTAATTTATAATTTTACGTGTTAAAATCTTAGCGAAACGGAATATATGTCACACATATATAAGTGATTCACCTCAACTACTCAGAAAAATTAAAGTGCTTTAAATAAATTAAAGGTTTAATGCTGTGAAACACTTCCTTTTAAATTTCTTTTAAGATATAATTAAGAATTATTTTAATATATTCAATGTTAGCGAAACATTTTCTTTATAATGATAAATTTCAGACACATTGTTTTGCCTGTAACAAATTCTTGCAGTATTAATTAATTTTTTTAATGTCTAACTTTTTACATCATTTTTAATACATTAATAATTTTTACATTCACAAAAAAATAATTAATCTAATTTTGACAGTTAAAAAAAAATTAAAGTTTATCTCGCATATTTTCAGATATACATAATTTATCAAAAATAATTATCCGATATTAACTTTTAAAGTCAATCGTGTACTATATTGTCTTTATACCAGAAATTTCATACAATTTATTTTTATGTATAATTATAAATATATGTACATTAATTATTTTCATATTTTATTTTATTTTATGAAGTTAAACAGTTTCTGCTTTCTTACAATTTACCTTTCCTCAAGGTATTTCTTTTTTTAATAGCTCCGTGCGTATGTATGGTTCAAATCTTGCAAACTTTATTTCACCCACTTCCGATTAAGCTATTGATTTGACATTTTGCATAGTTATAAATCTTGCATGACAATTAAAAAAAAAAAATTGTTGGTTCCGCGCATTAAAAGACACCTAATCGTCCGCCTAAAACTTCCATTCCCCCATATAACTAACATTGCTATT
This sequence comes from Maratus michaelseni, assembly GCA_963931845.1. Classification (NCBI taxonomy): domain Eukaryota; kingdom Metazoa; phylum Arthropoda; class Arachnida; order Araneae; family Salticidae; genus Maratus; species Maratus michaelseni. The sequence goes on along the minus strand of OZ007594.1, from coordinate 280,348,483 downwards.
GTTTAATTTTAATTGAAAGATATCGATTGTTACAACTGTTAGACATATTAACCGCACTGTTGCCCGCATCATTATGATGTCAACATTGAGCGACGCATTCATTCGCGCTTTATAATATAGTTTTAAATTTAGAAGTTTCACTTTTAACATATATTTATTGTAACCATTTTTCCAATTCTCATACGCTTAAAACTATATATTTATATTTGCTAACCTAAAACTATCGCCAAATTTGGAGGCCAAAAATCACCTAAAATCTAGCCAACTAGGCTATAGCTGACTAGTTTGGCGAAGTTCCCATTCAAACTCAGTATTGACGGAAACTGCGAATGATTCTTCCCTTTTAAAGTAAAATTAGCTAAAATCTTAAAACCCAAGAAATATAGAAACAACCTTTTCCTCCCGGTACAGGCCGAAAATACCTTATTCAGCTCAAGCCGGAAAATTTTCCACAAACCCATCATTTTTTATTTTCTTCTACATTTTACAATAAGAAAGTATTAGATTCATGAAAATTTTTGACTTCTGGTTTTCGACGGATTTATGTGTTTTAGAAGATCCTGAACACGATTTGACTGTTTTTAGAAAATGTCTGTCTGTGACTCTGTCTGTCTGTATGTCTGTATGTGGACAAAAATTTTGTGGGCGCTTTATCTCAAGATCTAATGCACGGACTTTATGCTCAGTTACTGCCTGACGTAAATTGGTGCTGATTAGTTTTTGGTGTAAATCGTGCAACAGGTGGTACTGCTATGCTGCATTGTTCGCGATTTACGCAAAAGCTCTATCTCAAGAACTAATGCACTGATTTTCATCAAACTTCAGATTCAGTTAGACCTTAACGTAAATAGACGCTGATTACGTTTTGGTGTTGATAGCCTAACAGGTGGTGCTGCTATGCTACTTTTTTCATGATTTTTATGATAGCTATATCTCAAGAACTAATGCACAGAATTTCATCAAACTTTAAATTCTGTTAGAACTTAAATAGATGGTAATTACGTTTTGTTGTAAATAATCCAACAGGTGGCACTGCTATACTAATTTATTCATGATTTTCCCGATAACTATATCGCAAGAACTAATGCACGAATTTTCATCAAACTTCATATTCCGTTCGACGTTGACATAAGTTGTTGTTGGTTAGGTTTTGGTGTAAATATCCCAACATTCGGCGCTGCTATGCTGCATTTTTCATGATTTACACGATTTTAGCTATAGTCATATCTCAAGAACTAATACACGGAATTCAATAAAACTTCAGTGTCAGTTAGACCTTGATATAAATTGGTGCTGATTCGTTTTTAGCATATGCGAAATCTGTGTTAGATAGAAGAATTGGGATTGGCACATGTGACTAGTTCTTTCTTCGGATTGGTTAACAGGCTTTTCAGATTTCTTGTCCCGGGTAAAAGTTTATGAACTTTTTATTATTTATTTTAAGCAGCAAGAAATGATTCTATATTATTTAATAAGACCAAAAAGCAAAAAGTAAATGCATAGAAAAATATATTTTTTAAACAATATTTTATAAAATTTAAAGTACACTAAAAAGTAAAATATGATTTATTTTCTCATCTAGAATTTAAAAAAAAGGTATTTCTGGATATGACAATAGGACTAAAAGTAAAATCTTGTGAGCTAAAAAACATTAAACTGCACGATTAGTTGATTTGCGTGACCCAAATTTTCGTAAGAGGTTACTTGGTAACAAATTTGTTCATGAATCGGCGAGGCTAAAGTGAACAGAACATTAAACTGCACGATTAGTCGATTTGCGTGACTCAAATTTTCGTAAGAGGTTACTTGGTAACAAATTTGTTCATGAATCGGCGAGGCTAAAGTGAACAGAACATTAAACTGCACGATTAGTTGATTTGCGTGACTCAAATTTTCGTAAGAGGTTACTTGGTAACAAATTTGTTCATGAATCGGCGAGGCTAAAGTGAACAGAACATTAAACTGCACGATTAGTTGATTTGCGTGACTCAAATTTTCGTAAGAGGTTACTTGGTAACAAATTTGTTCATGAATCGGCGAGGCTAAAGTGAACAGAACATTAAACTGCACGATTAGTTGATTTGCGTGACTCAAATTTTCGTAAGAGGTTACTTGGTAACAAATTTGTTCATGAATCGGCGAGGCTAAAGTGAACAGAACATTAAACTGCACGATCAGTTGGTTATAACTTCTGATCATTGATTTCTATTTAACATGTCAATGTTTTCTGTGCGCTTTAAGGTTTCATTTTTAGTATGACATATTCAGAAATACTTTTCATGTTCTAGCTGATAATTTTTTTTTCTTTTTTTTTTCTTTTTAGTGCACTTTAAATTAAATATATTTTTTACATTTATTTTTTACATTTATTTTTTTTTTAGAATGTGGGATTACGATAATGTCTTGGAGAGCCATAGCTATAAACCTTCCGGTTTTTTAAAAATAAATATACTCTTATCCAATACTTCTATGTATTATTTTTATCTTTTCATTCATGAAATAATTTTTTTGGTTCAAATATGATTATTTAACTTGGAAAAAAACCCGGAAAGTTTGCAGCTATGGAAAACGATGATAAAACAAGTTATAATAAAAATAGTAGTGATGAGCTCAAAAACATTATTTACTTATATTGTGTCAAAACTATTATTAAACACAAATATTTTAATTCTTAGAATATATTATGACGATTTAAAAAAATGATAATAATAATTTTTGCAAGAACACTGCAATAGGACAGGATTAGTTAGGCGGTTAAACAGGGAATAGTGCAAATATATAACATGAGACAGTTAAATATGATTAGATGCACACTAGAAATAAAGGAAAATACGGATGCTAGTTCAATTCTTTCAAAATATACAGAATTTTGGTGTGTGGAATTATTTTTTGGGTACTTTTTTCTTATAGCAGCCTCCATATTTACGATTGTGACAACGTAGCAGTTCTAATTTGATCACGATCATATATGCATCATACTTACGCATGTAACATAATATATATTCCAAACGCTCATATGTGCGCCATATACGTAATTACGCGTCTTATATGTCATATTTTTTTTGTACACATGTCAGTTTTCCTCATATATGAGTCATTATATAGCATATATGATTATGATGTCATATATGTCTTATAATTTGGCGGTACATCTTGGTCGCTTGGCGATTCATACATGGGGGCCACTATAAAAAATAAGTACCATTATTCGAAAATCCATATAATGCAAAATAAACCAACATTTATGTTTATTTAATTTTGTTTCATCATATTTTATTTTTATAGGAAAATAATAGAATTGGTTGGCTTTTGCAAGGTGTATAACTTATTTCACAAGTTGTGAATGTAGGGAATTTTACCTTAAGTTACTTAAAAATAAATTTACTACTGCTAATTTGACTTACGATCTTCTCATCTTTATACCTGGACAAGAATTGGTCAATTAAAAAATCTTACTTGTGCAATTTTAAGTTTTTTGCCAATTTAAATCAATTGCCTCTTCAACATAGGCAGGGCTCTCACGGTTGCTACATTTGAATAGTACTTGCGAATAGTAATCATCGCTGTATTTGCTCGCAGAATTTCTTCTATGAAATAAGGCAAAATTTTCAGTTAGGAATGAATGGCATTCAAAAGTTGGAAGCATGTGATCCCTGGTATAGGGATTCCGACATTTTTTAGGGGTATAATACCTTCTTAAGAGGGCATGCGTGTGAGTAGTAAAATTTGGCTGATCGAAGAAAACCAGACTTGACGATACTGTAAGTCTGACTATTATCGCCAAGTTAATATTTACTTGTATAATTATATAAATATCCACTCAATTATTTTAAATTGCAGTGTACCTTTGCTATTGCTTTCTGCTTTTATCAGCTATTTGTATAAATCTGCAATATATGTGAATTTAACATTTAATTTAATAAGTTTGACGTTATGCTCAGCAGCCTGAAACTGAGCAGAAAACGAAAAGACGCCGCTTTATTTGAAATTGGGGGTTTTAGGAGTGTAGTTTGTATGATAGTTTATAAACGTAGAATTCGTATACGGATCGGTGTCATTAATACCTATATAAATTAATATCTATTACAATGTTTATCTGAATATGTCTCCAAACAGTTAAGAGCCTACGTTAATCACATGAAGACTGTGGCAAGCTAATGTTAAATCACTGGCAAAGGTTTTTTCAAAATTTTGGCTGGAATTTAAATATTTCGAAACTATTTTTTTACTAGGATATATGGGATCGAAATCTAACTGGTTGTCTTTGTACTTTTTAAATTTTGATTGCATTTATTTATTTATTTATTTATTTTTACGAGGACAATTTATATTTCGCAGCCGATTTCTATAATACAAGTTAACTCAGAAAACAAAAAACTACAATTAAAATCGACAAAGTACGAAGAGGCGGGTTAGACATCGATATCAAATGTCCTAAGCTAAAAAAAGAAAAATTAAAAAAAAATTAAAAAAATTAAAAATAAAATATTGAAATGCAAACGAGAAATTTATGAAGAATGCCGCCATTGGTATTAAATTATATTGGCACTAGCTGGCCATTGTCTTTGCGTGGCAGCATAGCTTCTTAATATCATCAATGACAAACCCGGTTCAACGAAAATCATATCATCATAAATGATTAATTTATGAATAATAGAAACTCACATTAAAATTCTAATACATTTCCCTATTGCATCACAATACAATGATATGCAGGCTAAATAGTACATCTGCTAACGAATGCTTCGGTTAATTTTTTGCTTACGGGCAGGGATTGGCGACTATTTTTATATTAGCTCATAGCACAATTTACAAAAAGATTTCTCTCGACTATATACTAGTACAAGTGTATGACAGATATTATTTTTCAAAAAGTGGTGCATGTAGAATAAAGAAATAGTCGCTGAATGTCCCATCCCCATAACCCAAATTTTTCGTATATTTTCGGAAAAAAAAACTCACATTAACGATTAACAAATACAGATTTGGCAAATGAATATTTTTTTTGGATGCGTGCGCCAACATAATGCAGCCACGTTGCATTTTAATTGGACAAGATATCATGTCTCGATTGAGAATTTGAAATATGATTCCAGGCTATTATCTTTGTTAGCCGATGTATCACTGTATAACAAAAGCATTGAATTGTAATATTCTCGCTACATAAAATGAACATTTAGGACAATTTTGTGAATTTCAAATATGATTCCGGACTATCATCTTTGTTAGCCGATGTATCACTGTATAACAAAAGCATTGAATTGTACTATTCTCGCTACATAAAATGAACATTTAGGACAATTTTGTGAATTTCAAATATGATTCCGGACTATCATCTTTGTTAGCCGATGTATCACTGTATAACAAAAGCATTGAATTGTACTATTCTCGCTACATAAAATGAACATTTAGGACAATTTTGTGAATTTCAAATATGATTCCGGACTATCATCTTTGTTAGCCGATGTATCACTGTATAACAAAAGCATTGAATTGTACTATTCTCGCTACATAAAATGAACATTTAGGACAATTTTGTGAATTTCAAATATGATTCCGGACTATCATCTTTGTTTGCCGATGTATCACTGTATAACAAAAGCATTGAATTGTACTATTCACGCTACATAAAATGAACATTTAGGACAATTTTGTGAATTTCAAATATGATTCCGGACTATCATCTTTGTTTGCCGATGTATCACTGTATAACAAAAGCATTGAATTGTACTATTCTCGCTACATAAAATGAACATTTAGGACAATTTTGTGAATTTCAAATATGATTCCGGACTATCATCTTTGTTTGCCGATGTATCACTGTATAACAAAAGCATTGAATTGTACTATTCTCGCTACATAAAATGAACATTTAGGACAATTTTGTGAATTTCAAATATGATTCCGGACTATCATCTTTGTTTGCCGATGTATCACTGTATAACAAAAGCATTGAATTATACTATTAGGGCTACATAAAATGAACATTTAGGACAGCAGAGAATATTTTATTGGACGCCCGCGCTAACAAAATGCAGCCACGTTGCATTTTAATTGGACAACATATGTTTCGGTTAAGAATTTCAAATATGATTCCGGATTATTATATTTACTATTTACCCGACTTTATTTTATTATTATATTTACCCGGACTATTATTATATTAGCCGATGTATCACTGTATAACCAAATAATTTAATTATGCTATTCTCGCTACATAAAATAAACATTTAGGACAACAAAAATGTCTCATGTTCAATATTGAAATTCGATAAACTTTCATTTTTAATTTTTCTTCTGTTACAGGAGGGATATAACAAAAGAAATATAAATAAATACACAATGATCTGAAAATTTAAATTAAAAGAAAAAGAAAAGAAAAAAAGGAAAATAAAATTTGAATCAGGAATTTTTATTTGGAAATTAAAAAAATAAAGAATAAAAAAATAAAGTAACAATGTCTTTTTTATAATAAATACAAAGTAGCAATGATTAAAGTGACAGTACTCAGCGTGCTCTGTAGTGCGATGTAACTGCAAGAATGGAGCCAAATTTTGTATTACAATTAAACAAGACGGCGGGAGAAAGATTCTGCGAAAAAAGAATAGTTCAACAATTCACCACTAGGTGGAAATGTGGCGCTGTGTAATTGAAAAAAAAAAGAGTTTAAAAAATACAGAATCAATACTGAAATAAAATTATCGTGCTAAATAAAAGTTGATTTTATTTCAGTATTGATTCTTTATTTTGTAAACTCTCTTTTCTATTACACAGCGCCACATTTCCACCTAGCGGGAACTTTGTAACTATTTTTTTCGTAGAATCTTTCATCCCCGTCTTGTTTAATCATATTACAAAATTTGACTCTATTCTCACAATTAGATTGCGGCACAGAATACGCTGAGTACTGTCATTTTATGGTAAGCTTGTATATAAAAATCATTGCAATATGAACTTATATGCAATTTTTTAACTTTGTAAAATAGACGGTATGCTTAGTAATCAATTTTATGCATTAATGCACTATTTTTAGCAATACAGTCTGTAATTTGTATCTAATGGATTAATAAACATAAGCGTAACTCTGCATAAATATTTAAAAAGGGATACTATGTTATTCGAAATTTTTATTTTTTTTTTTTACAGACTGAAGAGAATAAGAAAAACGTTATGTCAGAAAGATTTTATCTAAACATCATAATTAATGATGATGTGTTTAGATATTTTTTCTTTGCTTCATTGATGATACTCCGTAAGAACAGAGGAATGCAGTTTGTACGTAAGCTTTTTATGCTTAATAAAGCACGAACGTGTAAAAACATTTCAAAGATTAGAGTTATTTTGTTACGTATTTTATGTTATCAAACAAAGTTAATCTTTTTAAGCTACTGTGTATAATCAAGCATGAAATTTAGCGTTACATTTAATACAGTTTCTTCACGCAAGTTAAAATATATAACAAAAATTACAACGCACTGAATTTTAATACTTTTTTATTTATGAATTTTAGATTTCCTGTGACAGGCCCAAAGACGGGTTTTAATGTCTTATTAACAGTTCATTATTAATCTAAAGTTTTTATGCTTAAACATATTTGGAAGTAGAAAAAAAAACCTTTTTTCATGCGAAACAGTAAAAAAAGAAAAGTAATGTTATGTTGACGCCATCACACAGTAAATTTGTGTTCTAATGAGCAGAAAATATTTGCTCATTATTTTTTTCATTTTATGGCTACTAGTAGTTTTAATATTATGTTTCATCTAATTCTTATGTAATAAATTAAAGTTTCTAAATTTGTTAAGAAAGTAAACATAATGCGCGTGTATATATTTTTGCTTTTGTTTTTTATTTTAAAATTGACAGAAATTTCCTTATTTTTAGCGCTTCACATACTTGTTAAAATATACTTATTCATGGTCGAATAGAGCTTACTGTAACCTCATATGGCAACAGTGTCGGATTCTCAGTAATCATTACTTTTTTAACAAAATATCATGGCATCACAGTGAGAGATTACCGAAAATTACTAAAAATTGCAGATCTCATTACAGAAACAAAAGACATACATAAGCTGCTATTTCGGATTAAAAAACATAATGACTATTAAAAATTTATAAGTTTTCATACCTCTTTTTTATTTATCTTTATATCTGTTCATCTATCACAATGTTAACCTATTCACAAGTGACATAATTTCGTAAAAATTCTGCATTTGTTACTAAGTTTAATTTTATTTTTGGTATTCTCGATAGCATTAAATTAGAACAAAGGTAAATTGCTTTTATATGTTTTACTGACATAAATTTGTTTAAATATTTGCTTACGCTTCAAATTTTGTAATATTTATACTGTTCTACAATTTGCTAGAATTTTTAATTTTATTTTGATATTCTGCATGGGATTAGATTACAACAAAGGTGAATCGCTCTTATATATTTGTTTAAATATTTGCTTACGCTTCAAATTTTGTAATATTCAAATTGTTACAAAACGTATATAAATTACTAAACTAAACTTATGGAATCTTCTTTATAAAAATGTTTTATATCATTTTATACCTGATTTACGAAACCCTAAAATATTTAGGGTAAATTCTGTTCTGTGAATGGCCGTTAGTAAAATTATTTTTAATGCCCTTATATTGTTTTAAACCAAAATTTAGTAGACGATATCTATCGTACTTAGGCTGGTCAGTCCTTATGTTCACCTGCTCTCACTAACTATTTTAAAGTTTTTAGTTAATGTTACAGATTGTAAAAATAAACTGTAGATTATATTAGTGCTCCCGACACGATACGTATGTCAGTTATACGTTTAACCGATTTACGTATATACGTATAACACGTATATTTGAAATACGTATATATAAAATTATACGTTTAAACGTATCTGTATACGTATAAGCGTATACCTGTTAAACGTATAATTTTAGTATACGTATATTTCAAATACACGTATTTACTTTTAATGCGAATTGACGTCATCAGTCTTACGTCACGGAACGGAGAAAAAGCGGGAAATCGTGGCATTACCGTAGCAATCTGCATAATATGTTTCCTACATAAGTTCTTGTTACTTTTCCCTACAAATATTTTAACTAATTTATGTTACTTCTAATTTTTATTGAATTAAGTGATAAAATATTATATAAATTTGCTAGAGCAATTTAAATTGTTTTATATTTCTTAAATTTGCCATTATGGTTGTTATATGCCATTGTGAATGCAGGACTCTAGAGGGTGTTTCTCAATGTCTCTGATCCGCAGACCAGCAGGAGAAAAATCATCTTTTTTTAACGCAATGAATGAAAACCGTTTAAACGTTTATACGTTTAACCACTGGGGTAAGATCCGTATATACGTTGTACCGTATACACTGTTTCGTATAATACGTATAACCGCCTTGGCCGTATCATACGGATCCAAAATGCGTACCCCGCATAATACGTATTTTACGTATACTCGTATAAACGTTTAATAGGGAGCACTAGGTTATATCCAAATAGCTATTACCAATGAACGTCGATCACGTGATATTTAAAAACCGATACCACTAATTAAGTGAACTTGTTCTCGATCTTTTCAAAAACTTATAAAATTACTGCACGTTATCTCTATTAAGTCTCCTAATGTAATGATTCTCAACAGTGCTGTAACAGTGATTGATTGCCTATTTTATTCTTTAAGCAATGTTTTATGATATTGCATAAATATAAAAAACAAAAATCAGGAAACTTTAGAATATTTTTGCAGGAACAGTATTTTATTTCAGTGTATATTTCCTCTTATCCGGAAATTTTTATCAATGTCTGTCTTCAATCAAATTTCGTAAAACATTCTCTGATTGTGTTTTTTATTAAGTTTTGTCTCAGCAGATTTTTACGGAAAATGACAGCAATAATCCTTTCAGCATCGTTTATAAATATTTGAAATAACGCTTAAGAATATAGGTTGTTTTATTTAGTATTTTGAAAACATTGACTTTTGTATAATAAGTACTCAATTTTTTTTTAATTAATAAGTATCTGATATAATTTGCCTTTTTGAAAGTCTATCAGCCTCTGCACTGCGTTTTAATTTACGTTAGGTTTATTGTACAATTTTAATGTGCAACTGTCATAATGAATTATATATCGTTTAAAATACGACTACATTGATTATAGAAATGTAATCGCCTCATGATTAACTAAACACATTACAATGTTCAAGCATTTGTTTGTTTGTTTGTTTTCAATTTGTATAATTCTTTAATTAAATTTGTTTTCTATTTAGTGTTAAGATGAATACATAAAATCTTTGCCTAAATATCCAATACTGATTCAATAATGGAACCTAACCCGTAGGGAAAAGTAGTCGTTCGGGGCCACCGTAATACTTACCCATCATGTATATGCATAATGTAAAATATTAAAATAAAAAAAATGTGTAAACTACTTATAAAAAACATTGCAATTCGAAAAAAATCGTGGCTTGATGACGTCATAAACTTTAAACCGAGACTAACGAAAAAGAAAGGCTACCGCGGTGCTTTACGCGTATCTTTTTTTACAGACCGCCGGAGTCATGTGATGCTTGAATACACCAATGAAGGTGTACGAAAAGAGCATCACGTCATTCTAGCGGTCTGTAAAAAAAGATAAGTGGAATGCACCGCGGTAGCCTGTCTTTTTCGTTAGCCTCGCTTTAAACGCTCGATTACTGAATTGCTTAAAAGAAACATCCTTATAACTCCAAAAACAGTAACCCTATTAACCAGCGGTTTATTGCATCTGATTAGGCGTCTCATTTTGAATTAAAATATATCTTTGAATTGAAATTCGGATGAAATACAGGGTCATGAAAAATCGAAGAGTGTGGAAAAATAAGATTCCAAATATCTCGGCAACTAATTATTCGATCGACTTCATGCTTTATGCAAAATTTATGTTTTTTTATTGTCTTTTATATTCACTCCTTAAAATAAACAATTTCGAAAATTTTTATATACCTTTTATCAGAACGAATATTTCGAGAGTCCGACAAAAATAGTTCCGGATAATCGAGGTGACTGAAATTCAATAAGCTTCTTCCCATTATTACATACTAAGTACATACCAAATTTCAAGTCTCTATCTCAATTTTTTCGGGAGATAGAGCGTTTACAGACACACAGACACACAGACATACAGACATACAGACACACAGACGGACGGCAATTTTTTTTTTCTAAAAATATGTTTTTCGGAATCTCCAGTGTCTGAAACGTGTAAATCCGTCAAAAAATTTTTCGATTTTCAAAACGATTACAAGACTTACCCTATACTACGTATGATGGGTAAGTAATAAAAGGTTTCCGTACGTTTATGCAAGTTAGAAAAAAAACATGGAAGACTTTGAACGATTAGGGCGACGAGTGCGATGTGGGTTTGAACCCAACACCTCTCGTCCACCAGCTTTGAGAGCATAATCTCACAGCCGTTGATGGCAGTAGCATAATAGAAAAGTATTATGATAATCAATATGAAATTTTTTATTACTTTTCCTTCATAAAAATAATTATTAAATTGTAAATTAAATGTATTATTTTTAATAAAAATTCAAAAATCGAGTACTTTGTAAAATATGCGTACAAAAATGCGCATCACCCTACAAAATATATTAAACTAGTATTGTGTATTCAGCTTTTATTAATAAAAATACTTTAATCTGCTGTGTTATCAAGAAATCAGAAATGCAAATGAAAGATGACCTTCATTAAAATTATACTTTAACTTGCATTATTAACATTTTTCTTCACAAAAAAATGGAATTTTGAATAAAATATGAATATTATAATACGTTTACTCCTAATAATATGGATTGTTTGAAATTTTTAGTGTGAATTTATCTAAAAAAAAAAAAAAAAAACTACTTTAAGCAACCCTTAAAAAAAACATAATAAACATTTTAGTTGTGAAAACATTCAATTGTGTATACAAAACACTTAAAAATATTACGTTTATATAGATGCAAGTTAGGTACAATGTAAAATATATTGGCCCAAAATTACGGTACATATTATACTGGCAACTTTGTGACCAATATATATACCGTAATTTAACTGGAATGTATATGTACCTTCAAATATTTAAAGTATATGTACCAGCTGCACACCCCACCCTCTCCGCAGGCCTGCACACATTACGTAACAAGAGCAAGAGCATCACTTTAGGAGTTGCCGTACACCGAGGTGGAGCTACCAGCTTTTTCCTTACTGAAAAATAATTATTTTACGGTATAAATAGCGATTTTTTACTGAAAAACAATCATTTTATGGTATAAATACCATTTATAATTGAAATGGCGCATATACTGTGTTTTTTTTTAACGCTTAATATACCTTAGAAGTATGGTACGCATATCGTAAAGAGTTAAAACGGTACAAATACCGTAAAATTTACGGTACATCGATTGAAATTTTACGAAAATTTTTGACAGTGTATTAAAGCAAAAGTTGTCAATAATTATATTTTAGAGCAGCATGAGTTTAGTTTTTACTTCTAATTGCAGTGAATGTTGAAGTTTTTTTTATAATTGTTTATTATAAATTACTAATTAAAAGGGTGTAATTTTTGTTAATTAAAGCATGTTAATTTTAAAACTGGATTTTTTAAAAGGCTCCAGACATCCATGGATTAATGGGTCTACATATACGTATGCGCACATACGTATAGAATGCATACTCTTTGTCTGATTCTGAACTATCTATGTGATTACAGAAATCTATTTATCATCTTTAATATCATTCTAGATTACAGGTGCATTCATGCACTGTATATTTGATCTCGAATTCTCATTATACCGCATTGATTTATGAACTCTATGTGATTATTCTGGATATGTTATAGAATATGATACCCCATTATTCCACATACATTAATCATCTCTATAACATTGGATGAAATATAATATGGAATGACATGAGTTTATACATTTTTAACCTGTTAATTGGTTGTTTAATTAATTTAGTGTATACTGCAAAGTCATTATATGTTATCTGTGACAGAAATGAATAAATAATACAGTGAAAAAGCTTATACAATATGTTTCACGCTTCTTTCATGTCTACCATTACTGTAGTAAAAAAAAAAAATAACGCAGTTTCTTCCTACTGAATAATTACTGTCCCATAAGATATAAATATTGTAATTATTAATATATGCAAGACTATAAACATATTCACACATACCTTTGGCCAAATGTTTTATAGAAATAAATACATCTTTGGTATTTAAAAAATATATATAAATAAATAACTAAAATAAATATAAAGATTCGGAATAACTGTCTGTACCTTATAGTTTACATTAATCATTTCTGAGTAATGAGTCAGAGTGAGTCACAGGCACAGGCGGAATCATCCCCTCCCCTCCATTTCAAGGCGGTTGAGCCCTCCATTTCAAGGCGGTGACGAGGCGGTTGAGTGGCTGCCCCGATCACGGAAGATCTCACCGGAAATTTTTAAAAGCAAAACTCAATAAGTTAAAGAAATTGACCAGCGGATTCAGGAGGGTTGGGTCGTTTAATAGCCTACATCAGTCATGCGAAAAAACGCTCAAGCTAATTTTAAGTCTATGGGAAGGTTCTTGGCAGATTTCTTGCTCGAATTTTAATATTTTTAAATGATGTTTTTTGCATAGGATAGCTGAGGTCGATCTCTAAAGTTATTAGGTTTTACTTTTTTATGATTTTGGTTACAGTTTTTTTTATAAGCGGACATTTTCAATTTTGGAACCAGTTGGAACCGGTTCTGAAAGTGAATGTACCCATATATAAAAAAAACTGGAACCAAAATCTAAAAAATAAAAACTAACAACGTTAGAGATCGACCTCAGCTATCCTATGCAAAAAAAACATTTAAAAATATTGAAATGCGAGCAAGAAATCTGCCAAGAACCTTCCCATAGACTTAACATTAGCTTGCGCCTTTTTTCGCATGACTGTTGTAGGCTCTTAATACGTCGGCAGCATTGAGCTCACTCATTACTCTGAAGTGCACACATGTCTACCCTATTTTAATCCTTTCATGCACACGTTATTTTTAAATGATTAAAAAAAACCTATTTTGCATTTAAAAAAATAGATCTAAATGGATTATTAACAACACATAATGTGGAATTTAGAAAAAACTTTACATTTATTGCAGAATCTTAAAATGAACTTCGCAAAAACGTGAGGTTTATAAGGAATGAAAAAATATTATTAAGTTATTAAATAGTGATTGATTGTGCGAGATAAATTGTATTCTAAAAATAATTAATTAAAAAGTTTCTTAATTCATATTTTCGAGTAAAAAAAAAAATTCTTGGAACATGTCCGAGATATTAGACACATTGTGATTGTTCATAATTTTATGTGTTGTTTTCTACAGTCTATTGTAGTATGCACATTTTTAGCATTTAAAATATATATATATATATAAATTATTGTTTATTTTATATTTAAATATAAAAATGGTGATAAAAAATATAATAAAAAATGTTTGTCTGATTTACAAGGATAGCAACAATGTATCAGCAAGTACCAATGTACTCATGTGTTAGTAAACACATTTACGTAAATTTGCGGTCTTTTTATTTTTTCTGATTTCTTGCAATTGACATTTTTTTATTTTTTTGTTCAGAATTTAAATAAGTATAGAATTTGTTTCTGCTGTAATTTATAAAGTCTTAAGTAACAAATGGCATTACTTGACATACATAAAAACATTTCATTGCAAAATAACATTTTTTAACAATATAAAACATAGTTGAAAAGTGTTTATGAATTCGGTTTGTCTGTCTGTCTGTCCGTGTTCTAACTCTCGTAAATGTACTCGAATTGCCATGAAATGTTTGTATGTTATTGAGGAATATCTAATGTCTAATGTCTATTGAATGTCTATCTAATTTTTGGTATTAAAAATAAAGTGTGTATGTATATAATTCATTTACAGGGACACACAAAAGAATTACGTTATATTATGGCCTATCGGAAAAAATCGTTTTAGGTCCATTTAATTAATGTTACGATATTTCAAACATATTAAAATCACTGAATTGCACTACAACATATTTTCTATAGATTATGGAGTGCGTAGAATTAATCGTTTTATTTACAGAGACGCATAAAATAATTCAGTTACAGGATTGACTAAGATCGATAACTGCTGGAAATGCGTTTTCTGCCGTGGTATACATTTTTAAACTCATCTATTTCATGAAAATGTGATTTCTTTACCAATTTGAATAATCGTGTTAAAATTAATCTTCTGTAATCACGTATCCAGCGTTTACGGGAGTTCCACACTGTTAAGAATTTGCAGCAAACTGTCCAGTCATTTGAGCGTTTTTGTAGAAAACGGTTACATAACCGTAATTTAACTATATTCTGACCATTAAATGAGCAATAATACGGTCAGAATATAGTTAAATTACGGTTATGTAACTGTATTCTACAAAAATGGTCAAATGACTGGACAATTTGCTGCAAATTTTTAACTGTGCAAATTAGCTGCGATTTATTCTGTTGAGCTGATTCAGATGTCGGACCAGATGCTATGATCAATAAGGTTAACTAGATGAATTAGGTCCTACAGATTCGACGGGGATGGTTCAGTTGGTAGAGCAGGGCAGCTTCAGCCAAGATATCCCAGGTTCGAATCCTGGCCCGGACATTTTTTGTCCAATTGGAAAATTACAACTCATATGACTTCTTTACCAATTTGAATAATTGTGTTAAAATTAATCTTGTATTCTCTTTCTGTCTCTTCTAGTGATACCTAGCATACATCTTTCCATATTTCGCTGTGTTGTTTATATCTTTATACCATCCGTTTTGTTAGCGTCCATGTTTCTGCTTCATAAGTTAGCTATATATATTTATATATATATCAATAATATTATATTTATAATGTGTTCACATTTTACAATTAAGACGAATTTCGAGTAATAGTTTAATTTATAGTCCGAAAATTTAATTAATGCTAGCGTGATAATTTTTTCATGCACTTATTACTTAATTTTAGTTGTATTATCTGAACATTTACTATTAAATGTGGAAGATAAAAAAAAAAAAACGAAAATAATTAAAATAATTAAAACTTGTTAAGAATGGATAAATTTAATGAATTAAGAGAAACAATTTAATTTTAATTTAATGATAATGAAGCATTATTAAAATTTCCTTATATTAAGATGCCGTATAGAATATAATTGATTTCTTCGAATCATTTTTTATTATATTAAGTATAGCATTATTGTTTTTTAAAGTCATTAATAGAGAATGCAATTTTTTTAAGCAATTAATTTTACCAAGATTGAAATTAACAAAATTAATACGAAAGAAATATCGTTTACATGTGATAAATTACATTCAAAATTTTAATGGTTTGAAGTAAAATGTCTCTTTCATTTGAAATTTCAATGATGCATTTTGTAAAACCGTTAGCATAAACGCCATTATCATAAAACTTTATATTCCCAGATTCTGATTTCGAAAGATTTGGAATTTAACGCTAATAGAAGTACCCATGATTAATGCATTTTATTTTAATTGTGAAATATAAACTTAGTGTAGTTTTTTTTTCTAAATAACAGTATTTAATCAGTTTCAGCTCATTATTTTACGGTATTTTATACTCAATTCATATTCTAATTTATGCAGGAAGCATATGATACTCCAGCACTGCTTAGTTATAACGTGATGGTTAAATGAAACTGGTGTAGCAATTCGATTCATATAATTTCGAACATACAGAATATGTTTCCTAAAGCAATATAGAAATGCTAAATTATTGATAATCTTGTCTAGCAAACATATGGAGAACCGACATGTAAGCTTGAGTTTCGTCCCCCTAAATTCTTGCAACTCTTAATCCGCAAGATAATGCTAGGTGTAGATAGTTGCTATTGTGACAATATAGGAGAAGCATACAACGCGTCGTTGATAATGATTCCCAATTTACAGCTTATTTATAAAATGTTACAATTTGAATTGCATTAATTGTAAAGTTAAAGGAAAATAAATCATTTAATAAAACGACAATTTTCTTAATTTTTTTTTAAATGTAAATCAAGAAAATAATAAACAGTTTTTTAGCATTATATTTAAAAAATAATATATAAATATATTTTTTATTTGATGAGTGTTCAGTTTTTCAATACGCTGTGAAAAAAAGGCAAATGTTTGTTAATTTAATTCTTATCTTTCCTAACGTTTACGAAAATATAACATAGCGTCTTCCGAGTTACCGACGATTTCGAAAAGCGTCCCTTTATACTTCAGAATCCACATAAACCAATAGATTTCCGAAATATAAAGAAGCATTTTTGAAACAAAAGTTTATTTTGTTGCCCGTAACTTTCGGAAACATTTCTGCGTTCTGAGTAGTTTTTACGGTGTAATTATCAGTTTTCTCAAAACATAATATAGGTTTTCCGAATGCTATAAATTTTTTAATAAACATTTACATGTTCAAAGAACACGATAATTTAAAAACAGTATTAACATTAAAATTATTAGCATTAATATTAACATTAAATGTACCATAAGTTTGTTACTGTTGCATATATAAATTCTGTTTTTCAAACTGAAAATATTTATTTGAGAATTGATAGTATCAGAAAAAGTGGAGAAAACTGATTAATAGTCTATAAAACTACTCGGAAACGTTTCCTAAATGTTACGGACAGAAAAAAAATCTTTTGTTTTAGAAATGCTTTTTTAAATCTCGTAAATGTACAGGTTTCAGAGGCTTCTAAAGATAAAAGAATGCTTTCAGGGATGGCGAGTTACTCGGAAGAGGTTATATTATATGTCCTTATACGTTAAGAAAGATAAGAGCTAAATTAAGAAATTTGTTTTTTTACAGTGTTTTTACTAAAGTTGTCTTAATTTAAGAGATTTTGAAATTTGGCTTATTTTAAACAGTGTCTTAATTTTTTAAATACATTATTTTAGAAAGAAATTACTTATTGTTTTATAATTTCATTCTACAAACTATATCTTCTTATAAATAAAATTTCAAACAAATAAAACACTAACTATTTTGTAAGACTGGTAATTAGAGTATTTTGTAGAACAATATTATTTTACGCTACTATAGATTTATTTAAAAGTATGAATGCACCATTTCATTTTCCCGTATAATTTCATTTTAGAGCAATTGACATGTGAGATAAATATTTGAAATTTAAACAATAAAAACTTAAAATGGTGGTATAAGAATTAGCGACATTTTGAATACGTAAAACAATGGTTTCTATTTTTGTGAAATGTGCATTTCGGTATAGATCATGTTGATATTTGTTCATTAGAGTAATTAAATGCATTTCAAACTTTGTAACTATAATCTATGTATTTAAAACAGAAGGCAGTTTTTTTAGTCATCTGACACGAGCTTTTTACTGAACTTATTTTGATAATTATTTTTTTTAATGAAAGCTGTTCATTTGCAGATGTGCCCGCACTAGCTATTTTTAAAAATATTTCCCTTTTTATATTTATATTTTTATTTATATTTTTATTTAAATTTAAATTCTATGGGTTTCTTTTCAAAATGGTGGCATTCGGGTTATGTTTCTTTCTCTGTAACTTAAAATGAATTTGCCTTATTACATTCCACCAATCAGAAGCGGGATTCCATCAGTGTAAATGTCGTCATATTTAAAAGAAAATCTCAACGTTTTCCATAAAATTTAAACTTATTAAAATGATTGCGTTTAATTATGCAGTAATCACAGATCAGAACATAAATTATTTATTTAGAAATAATATTAAGTAACCTGTGTAAATAAAATAACACTAAATAATCTATCATAATAAGTAATATGTAAAGCAAAATGTTTCCGATGAGGAAAATGACGTCTTTCGGAAAACGAAAGATAAATTTTCCTCCATGAATATAAGGTATTTTACTAACCCTGTGTCAGTATGACGTCATATTGACTGACTCTTATTCCTGCATCTAAATAGACAGAACATCTGCTATTTATTTTAATATCCTGGTATGCACAAAATAAAATATTTCTGAAAATTACATTACTTCCATTTAATTATAATAAATATTTAATGAAACTCAAGAATTTTAAAACAGTTGTTTAAATGACTCCTACGGTAATATTTTCCTATATGTTTTCGTGAAAATGATTTTATTTTACAAGTTTTTTATTCCACAACTCTGAAATAAAAAAAGCTAAATTGCCTGCTTATGAAAATAATATCATTTTTAAAACGTGCATTTTCAAACACAAAATTTTACAAAGATAAATGACCCAATTGTCTAGATTTTTATATTGATCAGGACTTCAGTGGAATTTGGTGTCGATGTGCAAAGTTTTGTGTAGGTTTGTGTGAATATCATGGGCTGGATTTGCAGTGTGACTTTTTTTTTCCATTACATTATTCTTTTATTCATAAGCTTAAATTGTAACATACTTATTTAATATATTCTCTTCCATCGAATTTCGATGAGTGCGACTGGTCTACATCTTTACTAAAATTTATTCGATATGAACAAGTTAAATATGAACAGTTTTAACATGTAATTAGTTTGAAATCTCTTCGAACGGGGTCTTTCTTCCACTTTTTCTTCAATCTCTTCCATCATATCTATTATGATTGCATTATTTATCTCTAATTGCAAACTTAATTTTTAAATAGTCTGCTATCGTGTTTCTTGTTATGTTAGCCATACATATTGACCATGCACGTCAAACATTCTTAAACTTAAAACTATTGTAACAAAATGGAAAAGATGTATCTATAATTTAATACTTTAGAGATTTCTTAACCAAAAGTAGGTTGATGAACCTTTCTGTTCTGTCATTTAAAGTAATTGCACTTTGAATCTTTGCAAAATCACGCGCATAACAAGTGAAAAAAAAAAGTTAAACAACTGTAAAACGTAACTTTTTAAAACGCGCATCAAATAATATTATATTATCGAAAATCACATAGTATATTACAAATTATGAATGATTTTTATAATAATTAAACAATAAAAATTTAAATTGATTCTTATAGTTATGAGTTATTTTTTAATTAATTTATTTTTTTTAATTTATGTATTTATTTATATATTTATTTACAGTTGTTATGATTCCTGTCATCCCCAATGGAGTTTTAACTTATCTTATGTTTGTTTTCTTTTTGTATAAATCATAAATAATGTTGCATCATTTTCCCTGAAACTTTATACTTAACTTAGATTATGTATGATTATAATTCACTATTTTAATTACTATTCTCATTATAATTGATTTTTAATTAAAATTATTTAACTAAAAATAAGAACAAAACAATAAATCTTAAGGCGGTATTAAAAAAATTATATATTTTTTCACGCTCAACAACTCAAAATTTTCTGACACATTTTCAGACTCATTTTTAAAAGTAAAAACATGAAACTTGGAGGCGTGATTTATGAAGATATTTGTAAGTGACCTGTGTTTGTAATTTTCTTTCAATTAATTGTAAATTGATTTACAAACAATTATTTTCACAATACGATAATTATCTTTTGTTTCCAGTATTACCGCTTCTGGAAATTCGGTTCAAAATGTCCACTTTGACAGCATTTTTTAAAAATATATTCTGCCTTTATCAAAAAATCGACCAATACGGACATTGTAAAGTTTCTGAATTAAGAGAAACTGCCAATTGGATGCATTTTAGAGCAAAAATGAGAAGTCACAAAATGAGCAGTTTGGATTTGAGTATACCCTTAAAGGAGAAAAACGTTCGAATTTTTACACACATCATGTTCTAATATATATTTTAAAAACATATTATATTTATTTAATTTTCTTTTGCACTAAATATATAAATTAATGAAATTAAGTTTTAAAAATATTCTTAAATTAATTGAATGTCTTTGTATTTTTACAATCTAATAAATTTAAATCTATTCAACTGTATATTCTTTAACAGTAAACAATCTTTTTCAACTAATATTTCCGTAATTAAATACCAATATGAAATTCTCTATGAGTTTAGATTTTGTAGTTATTTTCAACAAAAGCTTATTTTGTTTCCTTATTTCTATATATATTATTCCATATGTTTTTGCCCAAATACAACTGTAAAATTCACAATAACTTGTTTCTTCTGTGATCTAATTCATATGAAGGAAAAAGTAGATTTACAGGAAAGCATTTAAAGGATAGTGCTTTTGCAACATTTCCGCTTAATTCAAAGATGTTTTAAATTTATATATAAAAAAACATATTTAATAACTAGAAAATAACAATTAATGTATAAAGTGATCATAACATAAAATGAATTCAAAATAATATTTTTAAATCAATTGAATGACTTCGTGAATTTTACAATCTTCTTAGAATATTTTTTTATTCAACTTTATTTTCTGTAACATGATGCAACATTTATGATTTATACAAAAGAAAACAAACATAAGATAAATTAAAACTCCAATGGGGATGTCAGAAATCATTACAACTGTAAATAAATATATAAATAAATACATAAATTAAAAAAAATAATAAAAATAACTCATAATTATAGGAATTAATTTTAATTTTATTGTTTAATTATTATTAAAATCATTAATAATTTGTAATATACTATGTGATTTTCCATAATATAATATTATTTGATGCATGTTTTATACGTTTTTAAGTTTTTTACCCTTTTTTACTTGTTATGCGCGTGATTTTGAAAAGATTCTAAGTGAAATTACTTTAAATGACAGAACAGAAAGTTTCATAAACCTACTTTTGGTTAAGAAATCTCTAAAGTATTAAATAATAGATACATTTTTCCTTTTTTTAAAAATTATCGTTTTGAATTAATATTGTCCATAATTAAATCTAAGTATATTAATTCAATAATAAATTGTTAAAAGATGCTTTTTTTAAACTCTGATATTATTTTCATATTTTATTTATATTTTCTTCTAATTGTTATAGTCTAAATTCAAACGTAAAATTAACAATATAATTTGTTTCTGTTATCATTTTACTAATTTGAAAGAAAAGGTAGGTTTACAGAAAAATAATAGATTTTACAATGTTTGACAGGATTGCGTTTATATCGTGCAAATTTATTGGTTATGCTTTGCTTATGCATAACATCCCTTCCATAAATTTCCAAAATAACTTATTCTGATGACAGAATAAAGTAATGGAAGATATCTTCCTTTAGTCGAAATAGTCAAGCAATATCTAGCTACCAGATTTTGATCATGTGGAAAACAAATAGAAAATGTTTATTTTATGTATTCTTAAAATTAATTCATTTATTATTCAAGTACAAAAATTCAAACTTTACTCTATTTCTAAGTGAAAGTAAAAAAAAGTTCTCTAAAGGATAACACATATAAATACCAATATGTAGAAATATGTGCAATTTCTTTTACACCAATATAGACATAAAAATTTATAATTCCATAGATAATCAAACTACTCAATCAAAAATACCAATTTAATAATAAAAATATTGTCCTCCCTTTTTTTAGTTTATTTTAATAAATAATTCACCAGAACAAATATATTTTTACATTAATTTGGAAAAAGCAACAAAATGGACAGCAGTAAATTATTAACAGAATGACTTATCTGATAATATTAGGCAAAGTTTGTTTACATACACTTTATTTTTTTTTAAGTGTACATATTATGATTCTTTGATGTTTCTTTAATGAAACTCAAACAGTCAGTATAAACAAAAAAAAGTAATTTAAATATTCTTCACTAAATATTAAAACTGAACCAACGTGTGCTGGTGTGATATTATAATGTTTCACCAACATCGAATATATATTAAATTTGTTTGTGAAAGAAATATTGAACAATTTAAAAAGCAAATTCTGAATTTGGAAAATGATAATAAGATCAGCCCTGTTAGTATTAACTATGTGTAGTTGTATATAAAGAAGACTTCAAACAAAAATTATAAATTAAATTGTAAATATTTTGAATTTTGAAAATTAATAACATTTTTGATTTTTTTCCTTTAATATTTTTTCTTGACAGTAATGATGAAAGGAAACATGATAATCGTTTAGACTATAAATACATTAGGTAATGTAAATAATACAATAAATGAATATTTAAATTCCTAATTATTATTCAAAATACAGATGTATTGACATTGTGGAATATGTACGCTTTTTATAAATTAATAATATTCTTATATTTTATATAAACTGCACACAGCTTTAAAAAAAATAAATACCTGTGTTTAGTTTATATTATGTTTTAAACAGAAAATGGAAAGTGCTTTAGAATTTATCAATATATAAATCTAAAATCTAAAAAGTAATTTAGATTTTTTAGATTATACAGCAGATTTGAGTATCTAACTAGTAACTCTTTAGACAAAATAAAATATTTAGGTGTGTAATATCATTCATTGATTATAATATTTTCTCATCATTGCGTGTTAAACATTTACTTAAAGAGTTAACAATTTTATAAGGAAGTTCTCTTATGCAAAAAATATTTTCTCTTCATCACTTTGATATAGAAAAAGATTCTCTCTCCAAGTAACACGTAAAATATCATTTCATTAATTTTTTTTTTCTTGGCTTAGGATTGAATATTTCTCATAGTAAATAAAACCGTAGATATACTTTGCTTTTGTAATCTTCTGTTATTTTTTCAGACACATTTCCAGTTATTAGAGTTTTAAATTTTATCAATAATAATTATAAAATCGAAAAAGTAATTTAGATTTTTTAGACTATACAGCAGATTTATGTATCTAACTAGTAACTCTTTAGACAAAATAAAATATTTAGGTGTGTAATGTCCTTCATTGATTATAATATTTTCTCATCATTGCGTGTTAAACATTTACTTAAAGAGTTAACAAATTTATGAGGACGTTCTCTTATGCTAAAAATATTTTCTCTTCATCACTTTGATGTAGAAAAAGATTCTCTCTCCAAGTAACACATAAAATATCCTTTCATTAATCGTTTTTTCTTGTCTTAGGATTGAATATTTTTTATAGTAAATAAAACCGTAGGTATACTTTGCACTTGTAATCTCTTATTAAATTTTCAGACATGCTTTAACATTTATCAATAAAAAATATAAAATCGAAAAGTTATTTAGACTTAATGGATTATATGCCAGCCTTATATTTCAAACTAGCAATCATTTAGACCAAATAAAATATTTAGGTGTATAATATAATTCATTGATTATTATAATATTTTCTCATCATTGCGTGTTAAACATTTTCTTAAATAGTTCACATTTTTGTAAGGAAGTTCTCCGATATTAAAAATATTTTCTCTTCATCACCTTGATATAGAAAAAGATTCTCTCTGCAAGTAACACATAAAATATTCTTTCATTAACTTTTTTTTCTTGCCTTAGGAAAAGTTACTGGATAGTTTTAACAGTAAATAAAACCGTTGATATATTTTACTTTTGAAATTTCCTATTAACTTTTCAGACATATTGCACTTTATGGATGTTTTAAAATTTATCAATAATAAATATAGTATCTAAAAATTCATTTAGATTTTATAGATTATATATCAAACTTATAAATGCAACTAGTAACTCTTTCAGCCAAATAAAATATTTTGGTCTGTAATATTATTCATCGTTTATTATAATATTTTCTCTTTATTGCATGTTACGCATTTACTTATAAATTACGTTATCAATAATAAACACAAGATAAAAAAAGATTATATATCAGACTAGCAATTCTCCAAATAAAAAAAATATATATATATTTAGGTGCATAATATCATCCATTGATTGATATAATATAGTTTCCTCTTTGTATATTTAGAAAGTGCTTAAAATGTTTTACTCTTTTGTAAGGAAGTTCTTTAAAACTAAAAGTATTTTACTTTCATCACCTTGATACAGTATAGCAAAAACTCTTGAAGTAAAAAACAAAAACCCTTCCATTACTTTCTTTCCCTGCTTTGGAAAAACTGCTTCATAATTTTTAAATAAATAAAATCGTTTATAAAGTTTTATTTATAGTTATTTCAACATTTTGTCCTTTCGAAATTATAGGAAAGATATATCAGTGCAAAGAAATTATTATTTTTTTTTTTTATCCTATGTGCGATTACTTGATGTCTGAAATGCAGTTCTAGAAAAATTTTCACCAAAATTCTATTTTTTTTTCTTTTACCAAACAAACTAACACTTAAACTTTTTTTTTTTGTTACCAAACAAGTTAACGTTTAAACTTTTGTTTTAATGCACTTAAAAAGAATTTGTTGTCTAAAATACTTTGTTCATTTCTGCTTCAAATGCGTATGCATGGCCAGATATTTCAGAGTGAGACCTGGAATTTACGCGTGTAGTTCTAGAAATTAGAAGAAAAAGCCGTCTAAAACTTTGATACCAAACGATAATTTACCTTCTCATTTTTGTGTGTACGTGTGTGTATGTGTTTCTGTTGAGAATAGCTACTGCATTAAATTAATAGTACGTAAAACCATTGCTACATATTAATTTATTTAGTTGTACTTTAGTACTTTTACTTACAGTACCTTTCCAAGTTGTTGCAAAAAGATATTAAGTACAAAAAAAAAATATTATTTTTTACTAATTTAATAAATAATTGAATAATATTTTAAATAAAATCTTTGATAGATATTTATTCTAGTCCTTTTAGCTCTTTGAACAAACCTTTTAAAGTAGTAGTAAGCGTACAAAGAAAATATTTTTTTTCATGCTAGAAATGATTATTGGGTGTCTAAAAGACTCTTCTGCAAACTGTTTTGAACAACATTGTAGATGCTTTACCCAAACATGCAGTGAATTAGACTTTTTTAAAAGCAGATCTACTTTTAAAGGAAATGGATGTCTAAAATGCTCTAAAAATCATCTTCAATTCTATTTCAAAGCGCGTATGCGTGGCCGGATATTTCAAAGTAAGGGCTAGAGTTAAGGGAGAGATCCATAGGCCTTATCCTGGTATGGGAAAGCACTCTTTAAAGCAAGTGATACCATTTTCTGAAAATTGCCGTCGGCTAAATCCTTCTGAGAATGCAGAAGGGATGGTTACTTCGCAACTAAACACCACGGAGATGCTAGCCCACTTACCTCCCTCCCAACTCTGAAAACTTGAACGCTGGGAAGAAAGTGAACGAAGAGAGGACTTAGCAGCTATACTAACGGCAGCGGCAGCTTGTGGCTTCCAATAGATTCCGTTTCCATGACAACACGATCACGTGATGCGAGCATTTTGCAGCTCCACCCCCTTCGGTGTGTGTGCGTTTCTACCCCCTTTTACCCCCTTCTAAAAGCACGAAGGGGATTGTGGGTAAGCGGGAGATGCCCTGCGCGGAATATGCGCGAGATGAGAGAGCGCTGAGAGCATGCAACAGCGAAAGGCCACCCTAGTTGCTTGTTCTTCTTCTTAGTTGTAACATGGCTTCAGAAGTCACCACCTTTTCAACTCGCACTACCGCTGGGCCTCCGCTCTATCGCAACTGTTGAATGTCATCTGGCCACTTCTGGAAAAAATCAGTTAACTAGGTCAGATTTGGTGGTATTTTGAAGGACTTAGCATCTTTGTCACAATCAAAAACTGCTTTGTTCTCAATCAATTTCTGTACCAAAGTTAATTAGGTTTAGATTAAGTTTTAAGCGATTTGCTATTAGCTTGTTTGTAAATGAAAAACAGTTCTTGTTATTTTTCCAATACGGGTTTGAAGAACTAAAAGAAAAAAAAAATATTTTCTCTTTTCTCCATCCCAACTGAAGAAACTAATCTATTTCATTGCCTTTTTTTCATTAATAGTTTTAGAGAAGAGAAGTAAAATCTTCATTGTGATAAAAAAGGACAATTCTCTACCATTGCATTGTAACAAACTTAGAGCTTTAGATCTGTTAGACAGCTAACTATTTACATTTTTGAGATATATATAGAAAAGTATAATATTAGATTCTTGTTCATATATCTTGAGAACCTGAGCTTTGAAAGAAATTAGGTTTAGAGCAGTGATTGAAATAGTCAGAAAAAAAAAAACTTTTTTCCCGAAAAGAGTGTTGATAGTTGATATCAATATTTTTATTCTAAGAATTTTGTGAATCAGTAAAAGGGATAATTTATCCAAAAAAAAAAAGTGTTTTCGGCAAAAATCTTGAATTGTGAATGAAATAAGCATTTTAAACCCTGAGATTCAAACCACTTTATAATCTCTATATGAGAAAAAAATAACAGACTCTTCGACTTGAAGAAAAAAAAGCCTTCGAAAAATCTTTGAAAAATAACAAAGGGAAAAATAAAATCAGAGGTCCAAAATCTTGCTTTGTGTAAATAAAGATAGTTGCAGTCATATTAGAGATATCTGAAAGAGAAATATTTCTTGTAAAAAAATAAAACGGAAACATCTTCCTTAAACTATTGATAAATCACCGAGTCTATCGCACATATTTCATTAAATACGACATTAAAGCTTGCGCCCTTTTTGTCAGCTTTCCTGCAAAAGCTGTGCGAAACGAGTTGCACCCACACTAACTGGAGCGCCAACACTTGTTGAAAGCGGCCGCTAGCTGGCGGAACAACAGGTACAAAGCTACAGCCCGATTTTGTAAAGGGTAGAGACTACTTTGCAGCCACGTCAGGAGGTACAAAGATTTGCAAGAGCAGAAAGCTCTGTAGGGTTAAATCTGCAGAGTAGGGACGAGAGGTATGTGGAAATATTTTTAATTTTTTTGAAAATTTGTTGAAATATTCCCTACCATATGTTCGAGAAAAGGGTGTGCAAGAATTTCTTCCGCCATCATTTTCTTGTGATCCGCGCATATTTCCGAGAAAGTGTCGGTATGTCAGAGACAGAATAAAATGGAATTGTAGGATGATAGATGTATTTTTCAGTTGAGGTAAAAATCCTCCTTTTTATAGATGACATTTTTAGGAGTATTCATTGGAATTATCATGCGTTTTTTTTTTTTATTCCTCATAACTGTCGCAATATTATTCTATCTCAGTATAATTTCAATCATTTTTTATATATAAAAATTTTAAATTTGTATTAAAAGACATGAGTTTAAAAAATTTTAAATATTTTATTAGTAAAAGTGTTAAATTTCTTACATTTTTTTCTGGTTCGAATATTTTACATTTATTTGCGAACTTTGATGTACTTAAAAGTCAACCTATTTTTTTTTGTTTATTACTGGTAATTTACTGACAGATAAAAAAAATATAGAATTGTGGTTTGATAGATGTATTTTAAATTTGAGGTAAAAATCGTTTTTCTTATCGATGACAATTTTAAGATTATTCATCGGAATTACCGTTGTTTTTAATTGTTAATAAGTGTTTCAATGTTATTTCTTTTCTATAAAATTTTAAATAATTTTCAATATAAATAATTTATACTTTTATTAGAATATAAGTTTTATTTATTAAGTTTTAAATATTTTACTTGATCTCTTAAGGGGGTTGTTTTTAGGGCATTTGTAAGGATCGCTTTTCTTTTTTTTTTTTAATGCTTAAAATGGACAATAAATATTTTATTTGGGTTTTCCAAATGTCGGTATATCAGAGATAGACCAAAATGGAATAGTGATATGATAGAAGAATTTTTCATTTGAGATGAAAATTTATTTTTCTTATAGATGACATTTTTACGATTATTCATCGGTATTACTATGGTTTCTAATTCTTAATAATTGTTACAATGTTATTCCATCTCTCTATAAAATTTCATGGAGTTTTCAATATAAATATATGTTAGTCGCATTATAATGCACGTGTTTTATTTATTAGGATTTCAATATTTTCATCTATTAAGTATCTTAAAATTTTAGGGCATATTTTAAGAAGCAATTATTTTAGCGTGCTTAAAATTGCCAATAAATATTTCATCCGAAATTCTGACGTGTCGGCAAATGAAAAGCAGAAAAAAAATTGAATTGTGAAATAAGAGGTATTTTTTAGTTGAGATAAAAATCGGTTTTATTATAGCTGACATTTTTATGAATATTCATCTGAATTTTTATGGTTTCTTAATGCTTCTTAACTGTTACAACGTTATTCCATCTGAATAAAATTTCGTGCAGCATTTAAATAGGAAAACATTACATCATATTATCATATATACCTTTATATGTTAGGTTTTGAATATTTTGCTTTTCATGTCATTTATTCTTTTTTAACCATTTTTACCGGAATTTCTACATCGAATTTATTATGTTTGAATGTTTGTTCAACTATTATAGTATTATTTTATTTGAACCAAGTTTCATATAGTTTACATCTATTAATAATTTATAGTTGTATTAGCATGTATGTCTTTTTATCGATTAAGTGTTAAATATTTTAGTTAAAATGTTAAATGTTTTACTTTTATCCATGCTCAATTCTTTTATATTTTTAGCGAATTCTTTAAAGGGCTTATAATTGACAATAATTGCTTTACAAGAATTTTATATATATGATAAAATTGTGTAGAATTTTATTGGATAAAATGATTTTAGATTTTTGTACTAAATAAGTTATTAGATTATTTTGTATATTATTAAATATTAATAACTCGTATAACAAAATGTAAATGTGGGATAATTTGTGTCATGTTTAGCTGAAGTAAAATTCGTCTTTTTATGTCTAACGTTTTTATGAAAAATTTTCAATATAATTATTGTTTCATGCCAACCATTTCTGCAATGCTATTCAATTTAATAAAATTTCATGTTGTCTTCTTTGTATATAATTTACGTTTGCATTATAAAAATGACATTTATACATTATATTTCAAATATTTTACTTAAGCTGTTAAAATGGATACATTTTTAAGGCATTTTTAAGGAGCTGAAAATTGACAAACAAATGTTTTATGTGAAATTTTGTATAAATGAAGGAATCTAAATGTAATTGTAGAATTGATAGATATATTTTTTAGTTATCGTAAATATCGTCTTTTTTATGGATGACATTTTTATGAATCGGTCTCATTTTTGTTTCGTATGTTATTTAGTTTCGTATGTTATTTGGTTTCGTGCTCACAACTATTAACACATTATTCCATGTTAATTAAATTTACTGTATGCGTTACATATAAAAAAAAACATTAATTGTATTAGTTGCAGCACTTTCAATTATAAGTTTTAAATATTTTATTACGAATTTTATTTACGAATTTTAAATGTTTTGGTGTTGACAATATATGTTTTTAAAATTTTATTGATGAAAAAATAAACTTTAGTATTAAATACATTTTAGATTCTCAAATACATCGCAATACCATACAAAAGCTGTATTATTAAATTGCAAAAGTGTTCTAGTACCAAATTAAATAATCTATACAGCCGTTTTATAGAATTTTTAATACTTTTAACACGATATCTAGAAATTATATTTTCTAAATAAATGTTTTAAAATGAAATCAAAATATTATATTATATATATTGTACACATTATTTGACAAAACTCGTTTTGATATGTCATATATAAAATATTTTAATTGCATACATAAATATAAATCTTACTTTTGTAATACATACATTTTTCGTTATTGCATGTGATAAATTAATTTTTATAGATTATTTATGTATGTATAGTTATTTTTTTTCTAAATTAAACTATGTAAAGTATTATTTAAATATTTATGATTAATTTTCTCCAAGATATATGTACATTGTATCCTGCTTTTTTTTTTCTTTTTTGCATATTGATTTTAAAATTTTATACAAAAATTCTTCTGTATATTTTATATATATATTTAAAAGCTGGTTATTATCATCTCTATACTTTCTGGAAAAAAAAGATTATTTCTTTAGCTTTGCAGTTCGATATATTGTAATAAGTGTTAGAAGTAATTTTATGATAACGCATCTTAGTTTTTTTTTTTTTTTTTTTTTTTTTTTTAAATCCTCTTTAAATGTTTGTTTTTACTTTTTTGCTATTTTCAATATGAAAATAATTATAACAGGAAACACACATAGAAAATAGCCTACGATACATATATTTCGTAAAAAAAATATATTGCTGTACATTTTGCGTGAATGGGAAATTAGAAAATTTCTCTCTTTTTAAAAAAACTGTAGAAAAAACTCTTTTTAAACATAATTATATACATTAGTTATTATATTAAATATAATTGAATTTTATTGGTATACATACATTTTGAAAAAGTTATATATAATCCATCAATATTTTATTTTTGCATTCTGAGATCCTAAAAAGCAAAAATTATTTTATTTTATTCTGACTGATTCAAAAGCAAAAAGTTTTAGAAAAATAAAGACTAGGTAATTTTTTTTTGTACTAAACGTAAACTATATTTTCTGAAATATATGTTTAAAGCGATTTTATTAAGCATTTTTTGTCAGTGTTTTCCTTTTAATTTTACAAGGAATACCAACTCAGGCAGCCCAGGTTACAGGACATAGGTGAAAACCATTTTTTTTAAAGTGAAAACTCTAATCTAATATATATATATATATTTAGTTTTCCTACTAACAACACCCCCCCCCCCAAAAAAAAAATATATGAAAAATATCAATTGTGTTTTTAAATAAAGTAAAAGAAAAAAAAAAAGAAAAAACTGGTACTTTCGTATTTTGTTTGTATATTTATATGTTAAGAGTTAATAGATAAAAAAAAATCGCCAAAGAGTTTGCTACTTACAGCAGACTTTTTGATTCTGATAATTTAAGTGGTTTACGCACGTAGTTTGATTACATGTCCATTAAATATGTGTCTTATTTAAATTATTTGATTTGTTTATTGATAAAATTTTAATTTTGTTATATAATATTAGTTGAAAGCAAATGCTGTACTATCTATATTATTTTGCGTAGAAACAGATTAAACTTCCGTAATTGGGCTGATAGGTATAGATTAAAAAAATCATAATTTGAAATTATTTTAAAAACCATAAAAAATCTGTAAATTGATAAACAGTTTTTAAAAAAAATTGCATTTCAAATTATATTTTTTTCTGTTCGGCAGTGAAAAAATTTAAATTGTGCAATGTCTAGAAGTGAAGAAAAAAAATAGTAAAAGCGAAATTTATTGGGCAGGTATGACCACCCTCAATCTGACGTCAGTGTTATTCACGTATGTGCTTTTGCTTTATAATATAGATTTCTTCTGGAATTTCGTTTCAATCATCATTCTCAGCAATTTTACATTTGTGAAAATAAAAGCTGATTTATAAGAAAGCTGTAAAATTGGTTTTAATTCTGTTCAGTTTTTAAGGATTTAATCTCAAATTAAAATTATCCCTAATTGTTTTAGTATGGCCAAAAAAATATATCATTGAAATATATCTTTAAAACTACTCTATGCGACATTTTGTTCTTACAAGTTTCGTAGAATTTCCATGGCGTCTAGCTCTACTATTTTTTATGAGATTTTTTTTTAACATTAAAACCGTATATTTTTAGGTAGCCTTGTCCAACCGCAGGATTTCTAATACTTTTCTGCGTTTAAATAAGGTTAAAAATTCTATTCAAAATTTATGGTAATACTGTACGAGCCCTATTCTCATTTTATCCGCATTTTCTTTTTCATTATATTTATTCTTACTATTTTTATAATCGTCGTTTTCTGCAATCATTCATCTGTGAAGGTAAAAGTGGATTTACAAGAAATGTGCAAAAAACGTTTTAGTTCTATCCAGAATCCAATAAAATAAAATAAGGATTATTCTTATTTTAAAATAATCCCTAGTAGTTTTAGTAGGATTAAAAATATTGCATTGTTGGAATATTTGTTTAACACAACTATTATTTTCCATTTTGTCACTATTTTACTTCCAGAACTGTGAAAGTAAAAGTGGATTTACAGGCAATGTGCAAAAACGGTTTTAGTTCTATTCCGAATCCAATTAAAAAATAAGGATTATTCTTATCTCAAAATAATCCCCAATTGTTCTAGTAGGTTTAAAAATATTGCATTGCTGAAATACTTGTTAAAAACTACTTTTATTTTTCATTTTGTCACTATTTTCGTTCTCACTATATTTATTTTTGGAAATTATGTCAATCGCCATTTACTGCGAACATACATTTGTGAAGGTAAAAGTGGATTTACAGGCAAGATGTCAAATCGTCTTAATAATCTACGTCAGTTAAAAACTGTCACAGATTATTTTTATTTCAAAGTAATCAATTAACTTGAATAAAATTAAAATTAATGTATTGTTAAAGTTATTATTATTATTATTATTATTATTGAAAATTTTATTTTTATTTTTTATTATTTTTATTTTTTTGCTAGTATTTTCTCTTTTATTATATTTAATCTTGAAATTCATTTTTAATCGTTATTCTTTTCAGTAGTATACCTTTTTAAAGCCTGTTAGGTATTAATATCATATTTAAATACTGCATAATAGTTTTAAGAGGTCTTAAAATAACACATATTTTAAATATATCTTTAAAACTATTTTATTCACCATTTTTAAAAAATTTATTTGCATTTTCCTCCTTATTACACTTCCAATTTTTTAACCGTCATTCTTTGCTGTCTTAAGCCTGTGAAGGTAAAAGTGGATTTACAGGCAAGGTTCAAAAACCGTTTTAGCTCTCTAGAATCCATTTAAAAAATAAAGATTATTCTTATCTCAAAATAACCCCTAATAGTTTTGGCAGATTTTAAAATATTGCATTGTTGGAATACTTATTTAAAGCTACTTTCATTTTTCATTTTGTCACTATTTTCCTGCTTACTATGTTTATTTGTGGAAATTTTCTTAATTGTCCTTTGCAGCAATCGTACATCTATGAAGGTAAAAGTGGATTTACAGGCAAGGTGTAAAAATCGTCTTAGTTCTATCTTAATTGCGATTTACTGCGATCATACATTTGTGAAGGTAAAAGTGGATTTACAGGCAAGGTGTAAAATCCTCTTAATAATCTGTGTCGGTTAAAAACTGTCATAGATTATTCTTATTTCAAAGTAATCAATTAACTTGAATAAAATTAAAATTAATGTATTGTTAAAATTATTATTATTATTATTATTGAACATTTTATTCATTTTTTTATTTGTTTAATTTTGCTAGTATTTTCTCTTTCATTATATTTAATCTTGAAATTCATTTTTAGTCGTTATTCTTTTAAGTAGTACACCTTTTTAAAGCCTGTTAGGGATTAATATCATATTTAAATACTGCCTAATAGTTTTAGTAGACCTAAAAATAACATATATTTTAAATATATCTTTAAAACTATATTATTCACCATTTTGTTTTAATTTTATTTGCGTTTTCCTCCTTATTACAATTCCAAATTTTTAACCGTCATTCTTTGCAGTCGTACGCCTGTGAAGGTAAAAGTGGATTTAGGGAAAAGTTAAAAAACCGTTTTTACTATCGCGTTAAAAACTGTCAGAGATTATTCTTATTATAAAGTAATCAATTATTGCTTGAGTAAAATTATTATTATTATTTTGATTGAACATTTTATTTATTTATTTATTTTGCTAGTATTTACCCTTTCATTATAGTTAGTCTTGTCCAAATCCTTTTCAATCGTTATTCTTTTCAGTAGTATATCTCTTCACAGACCAGTGGGGATTGATGTCGTACTTGAACACTGCATAGTAGTTTTAGTAAGACTAAAAATAACAAATCTTTTAAATATATCTTCAAATTCAAATTATTATTATTTTGATTGAACATTTCATTTATTTATTTATTTTGCTAGTATTTTCTCTTTCATTATATTTAATCTTGTGATTCATTTTCAATCGTTATTCTTTTTAGTAGTATATCTCTTCACAGACTAGTGGGGATTGATGTCGTATTTAAACATTGCCTAGTAGTTTTAGTAGGACTAAAAATAACAAATCTTTTAAATATATCTTTAAAACTATTTTTTTCGACATTTTATTTTCATTTTATCTCCATTTTCCTCCTTTTTAAACTTATTCTTCCAATCTTTTAATCGTCATTCTTTGCAGCCGTACGCCTGTGAAGGTAAAGGTGGATTTATAGGCAAGGTACAAAAACCGTTTTAGATCTATTCAGAATCCAGTTAAAAAATAAGTATTATTTTTCTCTCAAAATAAACCCTAATAATTTTGGTAGGTTTAAAAATATGGCTCTGTTGAAATACTTATTTAAAACTACTTCATTTTTTTATTTTGTCATTATTTTCCTTCTCACTATGTTTATTTTTGGAAACCTTATTTGGAAACCTTATTATCTTAATCGACATTTACTGCAATCGTACAACTGTGAAGGTAAAAGTGGATTTACAGGCAATGTGTAAAAATCGTTTTGGTTCTATCGAGTTAAAACTGTCACAGATTATTTTGATTATAAAGTAATCAATTATTCCCTGAGTAAAATTAAAAGTTGAAATGTTTAAAAAATATTATTTATATTATTATTTTTATTAAACATTTTATTTATTTATTTATTTTGCTAGCGTATTCTCTTTCATTATATTTATCTTGTGATTCATTTTCGATCGTTATTATTTATTTTAGTATACATCTTCATAGACTATTAGGGATTGATGCCATATTTAAAAACCGCCAAATAATTTTAGTAAGACTACAAATTTTATATCTTTTAAATATATCTATAAAACTTACTTTATTCGACATTTTGTTTTAATTTTATCAGTATTTCCCTTCTAATTATACTTACTATTCCTATTTATTAATCCGCATTCTTTGCAACTGTACATCTATGAAGGTAAAAGTGGATTTACAGGCAAGGTGCAAAAGCCGTTTTAGTTTTATCCAGTTAAAAATATATTAGGATATTAGGGATTATACTTACATTAAAGTAATCCCTTATAATTTTAGTATGACTAGAAATAATATATTCTTGAAATATTTAATTGAAACTGCTTTTTTATTTTTTCTGTTTGTCCCTATTTTTCTTTTTAGTATAATTTATTCTTGCAATTCCTTTTATCGTCATTTCTGTAAGTTCTAAAAATAAATGTACATTTACAGGGGAGGTGCAGAAATCCTTTTAGTTGTTTCAGATTAAAAACTATTAAGGATTATGGTTATTTTAGTATAATACCTAACTGTGTTATTAGTTCTAAACATAATGGAATATTAAAACATTTCTGAAGAACAATTTTACTTCAGAGGGTGTTCTTATTTTCGTTTTGTCAGTATTTTCCTTCTGGCTGTATTTATTTTTGCAATATTTTTTAAACGTCATCCTCTAAAATGTTAAATTTTTGAAGGCAAAACGATTTGCACGCAGGAAGTAAGAAAAAAAAATTAGTTGTATCAATTTAATAACTATTTGTGTTCTTCTTATTCTTAAATCATTCTTAATCCCTAACAGTTATCGAAATGTTGAAAAATTAATATATTCGTTGAAATATATCTTTATAACTATTCTATTTTATATATATTTTTAATTTTTACAGTATTTGCTTTATCATTATATTTATTCTTGCAAATAATTTCAATCGTAATTATCTGCAATCATACATTTATGAAGGTAAAACAAAGGGTGGATTAACTGGCTAAGTGGGAAATCTGGTCACTTCTATCCAACTAAAAATTATCTGTATAAATTATTACTATTATTAATTATTTATTTTATTGATGTACTCAAGTAGAAATATATCGCTAAAATATTTCAGCAATATATCTTTTAAACTTTTTTATTCTACATTTTTCATTATTGTCTTTCATATTATTCAGGAATTTCTTCTCAGTCATCATTTCTTGCACCAGTACAACGGGGGATTATTTGCCTTATCATTATATTTATTCTTCAAAACAATTTCAATCGTAATTATCTACAATCATACATTTATGAAGGTAAAAAAAGGGGTGGATTAACAGGCTAAGTGGGAAATTTGATCAGTTCTATCCAACTAAAAATGATCTGTATAAATTATTACTATTATTAATTATTTATTTTATTGGTGTACTCAAGCAGAAATATATCGCTAAAAGTACTTTATTTCTGCAGTATATATTTTAAAAAAATCTCCCACATTTTTCATTATTTTCCTTCTCATTATTCTGGAATTTCTTCTCAGTTATCACTATTCGCATCAGTACAACTGCAGTATGACAAAAAATCGTAGAAGTTGGCAGCTGTGATGTGGATTTACAGACAAAATCTAAAAATTATCTTAATTCTATCCTATTCAGGATAATTTTCATTTATCTATTCATCATGTGTTAGTCTTTTAAGTCATTTTAATCATTCACAGCAATTGTACATTTCGGAAGAAAAAAAAATGACTTACACGCAAAGTTAAAATTTTCGTAAGATTTTATTTTATCGTTAATTATAAGCGTTATTATTTGCTTTTTTTCAACTATTGTTTTGTTTTTTCCCCAAAATAGCACATTTGTAAATGTAACAATAAATAACGATAATATTGTTTGTCATTAGTTTAAATATTTTTTCAGCATTTGTATATCTGTAAAAACAAAAATAAATAAGAAAAAAATAAAAATTGATATTAGATTAAATTTAATATGGAATGTGGAAAAACAGAAATAACTTGCTGATCATAAAGGCTACATAAAGCATTTGTAAGCAACAAAAATATTTAATAATATTTAATAGTATATCAAAACTAGTCGTTGGGGGCCACCGTAATACTTACCCATCGCGGATATGCATAATGTAAAATATTAAAATAAAAATGTGTAAACTACTTATAAAATGCATTGCAATTCAAATAAAATCGTGGCTTGATGACGTCGTATCTTTTTTTACAGACCGCCGGAGTCACGTGATGCTCGAATGCACCAATGCAGGTGTACGAAAAGAGCATCACGTCACTCTAGCGGTCTGTAAAAAAAGATAAGTGGAATGCACCGCGGTAGCCTGTCTTTTTCGTTAGCCTCGCTTTAAAGGCTCGATTACTGAATTGCTTGAAAGAGGTTTTTCCTTATAACTCCAAAAATAATAATCCTATTAACTAGCGGTTTATTGCATCTGATTAGGCGTCAAATTTCCAATTAAAATATATCTTTGAAGTGAAATTTGGATGAAATACAGGGTCGTGAAAAATCGAAGAGTGTGGAAAATATGATTCCAAATATCTCGGCAACTAATTATCCGATCGACTTCATGCTTTATTCAAAATTTATGTTTTTTTATTGTCTTTTATATTCATTTCTTAAAATAAACAATTTCGAAAATTTTTATATACCTTTTATCAGAACGAATATTTCGAGAGTCCGAAAAAAATAGTTCCGGTTAATCGAGGTTATTGAAATGAAACAGGCTTCTTCCCATTATTACATACTAAGTACATACCAAATTGCAAGTCTCTGTCTCAATTTTTTCGGGAGATAGAGCGTTTACACACACAGAGACACACACACAGACACACACACAGACACACACAGACACACAGACAGACGGCAATTTTTTTTTTCTAAAAATATGTTTTTCGGAATCTCCAGTGTCTGAAACGTGTAAATCCGTCAAAAAAAATTTTTCGATTTTAAAAACGATTACAAGACTTACCCTATACTACGTATGATGGGTAAGTAACAAGCAAAAATCCTATAAAATATTTTCAGAAAACCTTTGAATTTAAAAGGTTTCCCTTTATCTAATACAGCATTCACCACGAAAAAAGTAATTATTTCAAATGCCAAAAATACCTATCTGAAAATCTCAAAACTAACTTCTTAAGTTAAAATAAATAAAAATAAATTAATCGATTAAAAAATAAATAAACGCGAGTTTGAATAATCCATGAACTTGGTGTTTTGTATATTAAACAAAAATATTATAACGAAAAAATCCAAAACTAACAGTTTTTACTTTAACATTTTATAGTTAGAAAGTACAATTTAGAAAGGAAAATTTTATAGTTAGAATATTTGTTTTCAATGTAGTTTGTTAACATACACTAGAATAAAATTTTTAGAGGGAATTATTTCGTATTCTATATGCCCAGTGCACTAACCAGAAAATCAGAAATGTTTATATTTCCTTTTATGTATATAATCATCAGATTCTGAAAACATTTCTTCTACTGCTGATGCAGCAATAATTTAACAACGGAGTTATCATGAAAAGAAAACAGGCACCAGTAGCAAATGCCCTACTTTTAAATCTTTACCGTACATCAAAACAAGAGAAACATCCTATAAATCATTCTCGAAAGACATCTTTTGAATTTGAAAGATTTCCCTTAAACTAATATAGCATTCACCACGAATAAAGTAATTTGAAAGCGAAATACTGATCTGCAAATCCAAAAACAAACTCCTTAATCATGTTTACCATTCTGAATTCTAACATGAATCTGTTTCTAAACTCAGAACAGAGAGAGAGATTTTTCAGGGGGTCTTTCGTGACTTCGCTTTTGCCCGTACCGCCCGAAATATTTTCCCATCTGGTGCATAGAACACGGGCGTTATGTCTAAGTAAAAGAGAAGGGGAAGGAGGGGGGTAATTTTGAATCTAATTACTAGCGGTTTGCATTTAGCTAGAACCTCCTTTCTCTAATGATTTTATGTTTAGGTCACGTAACTTGTTAAGTACCTGCATGTTTGTTCTGAACTCGAAGTAAACGTAACCTGTTATAAGTTCTTGGCCGTTTTATTCAGTACTAGTTTGATGTCTGTAATAAATATTTTTTTTGCGAAAGTTTCATCGATAGTGAGTACTTTAAAGACTGTTATAAGTTGATTTCTAATAATACTTTCAAATAATTTTGAATAACACGTTGTGAACGACAGAAGACTGTATTAGAACCCGTTAAATGAAAATGAAAAGGTAATACATATTGATATAAGAATTAACTTATACATATATATGAATATGATAGTAGCTGAAAAAAATATTTTTTAGTTATAGCTTTTTAATACAATACCATAATATTTTTTCAGTCTTATATAATTTTGCTTTTGTATCTTTTAACCGCCACTGCCCGAAATATTTCCCCATCTGGTGCATAGAACACGGGTATTATATCGAAGTAAAACAGAAGTTGGGGGCTGGGAAATTTTGAACCAAATTACTAGAGGTTTGCATTTTGCTACAACTTTCCCTCCCTAATGATTTTATGTTTAGGTCACGTAACTTGTGAAATAATTGCATGTTTGTTCTGATCTTGGAGTAAATGTAATTTATTATAAGTTCTTGATCATTTAATTCACTGCCAGTGTGATGTTTGTAATAAGTATTTTTTTCTTGTGAAAGTTTTGTTGATAATGAATATTTCTAAGACTGTTGTAAGTTACCTTATAATACAGTGAACTTCCAAGAGATGCCATATTTTGTCTGCATTAAATGCTTGTAAACACTTAAACTCTTGCGTTAAATTAATTAAATTCAGTTTTTTTTTAAGAAATTAAAAAGTTTGGAACTTTATTCAAAAAAGTTCTTTTAATATTTTGAGTAAAATAAATACAAACTAATGACAACTTTGATAAAAATAAAAAAAGAACGAAGTACTCAGGACAGACAGAACATACAAATGATTTGAAATACTTACATTATTTGGTACTTTCATGTTGTATCAGCCCCCACATTTACGATTATGCCAAGGTTGCAACTATGATTTTGCCAAGATCATCGCAAAGCGTATATATAAATATATATAGATATATATACGCATATATATACTCCAAACACTCATATACGTCAATATACGTCATTATATACATATTATTTAAGTCTTATATGCTATATATAATACATTATATACGTCTTACACATGTCATATATATGCATCATATATGCGTCATATATGACTATAACTTGGCTATATACGTCAGGAAGAGTTATATACATCATATATTATTATAATGCTATATATGCTTTATAATTTGGCGATAAATGTTGGTCGCTTGGCGATTCATCTTTGGGGGCCCTATAACACGAATGCACCAATTATTTAAATGTATCTAAATTAGTGGAGCAAGTGATCTTTTGTCTGCATTGTTTTCTAATTTTGCAACACATTCCAAAAATGGGTCTATTTTACCAGATTTTGATTGGTAATATCGACAACAGACGACAGCATTGTTTGGAACTCTCGCATTGTCGGTTGTGCAATGTCATCTTTCTCCTCATCAATGTCACTAACATTCTCTCAATAAAATGTGGGGCACTAAAATTGTTTTTTTTTTTTGTTTTTTTTTGTGTTTTTTTATTTTTATTTTTTTTAAAGTAATGTGCGAAACAAGTATCTTTACATTTTGCCAGTTAATTGTTAAAAATTTGTCTGTATTAAGCGATGCCGTTAATATTAATTTCAAATAGAAAACGATGGGTAAAACGAAATTTTCCTCATTAACCGGGAATACGGCTTAAGCGGAGACGCATAACGAAAGTCCATTCTATCCGTTTTAAATAATATTCAATAACATGTTATGAACGACTTAAAATGGTATTGAACACAATGGATAAAAATTAATAGATAATGTATTCTGATAGAAGAATGAACATATACATATCAATATGCCAGTAATTGTACAAATATTTTTCAGCTTTAGATTTTTAATTTAAAGACATCAGATTTTTCAGAGTCTTACGTAACTTTCCTTTTGTACTTTTACCCGTACCGCCCGAAATATTATTCCATCTGGTGCATAGAACACTAATATCTAAGTAAAAGGAAGAGGGCAGAGGGATTTTGAATCTAACTCTTTGTGGTATTCAATTTGCTAGAACCTACCTGCTCTAATGATTAAACGTTTATGTCATGTAACCTGTTAAGTACCTGCCTGTTTGCTCTGACCTCGGACTGAACGCAACCTGTTTTATGATATTCGTTATGATGACCGTTGATGTCTTTTATAAAAAAATAATTTGTTTCGGACGACTTAAGTAATATATTTCAATGATCAATAATGATTATTCAATATGTTGAGGTATACAATGAGTATATGTAAATCAAAGTGCCAGTAACTGTGGGAATATTTCAGTTCTAGGTTTAAAATTTGAAGCCAAAAGATTTTATAAAGGGCTTTCGTAACTTATTATTTATACCTCTTACCAGCAACACCCGAAATATTTCATCATCAGGTACATAGAACAAGAGCATTAAGTTTTAGCAAAAGGCTAGAGATTACTGTTTAATATAATTTTTGGCAATTTAAATTTGTTAAAACCACTTTCATTATTGATTTTATGTTTGAAACGCCTGCATGTTTGTTGTGTTCTCAGAGTAACTTTTGCCTGATATAAGTACTTGGCCTTTTTATTCAATGAAGTCTTCAAAAATATTTTCTCTTGCGAAAGTTTCGTTAATAGTCAATACTGCTGAAACTGGTGTAACTTTCTTTATTATGAATGTGTCAAGTAATATTGAACTAAACGTCTTGAATTATTTAAAATAGTATTTTAGCGCAAGGAAAAAAATTAAAAATTAAATTTGAAATTTGAATTCAAATTTGAAGTCAAAGGATTTTATAAAGGGCTTTCGTAACTTATTTTTGTAACTCTTACGATAAACACTCGAAATACTTCATCACAAGGTAAAGAGAACAAGAGCATTAATTTTTTTCAAAAATTAGTGGGATTAATTTTTAATATAATTTTTGGCAGTTTAAATTTTGTTAAAACCGCTTTCTTTATTGATTTTATATATGAATCACATAAGTTTTGAAATGTGTTTTACGGTTTAAAAATGATAACATTTATATCACGATGCCGTTAAGTATACATATATTTTAGTTATATATTTTTAATTTAAACCAAAATATTTTTCAGGTGTCGTTCCTAACTTCGCTTCTGCATCTTTTACCAACAACGCCCGAAATATTTTCCCATCTGGTGCCCAGAACACGGTAGTTCTAGCTTAGTGAAAGAGGTTGGGAGGAGGGGGGGGGGGATATTTTGAATTTAATTATTGGCAGTTTGCGTTTAACTAAAACCTCTCTCTCTCTCTAATGATTTTAAGTTTATGTCACGTAACTTATTAAGTACCTGCATGTTTATTATGATTTTTGAGTAAACATAACCTGTTATAAGTGTTTGGCTATTTTATTCAGTTACTAGTTTGATGTCTGTGATAAATATATTTTTCTTGCCAACGTTTCATTGAAAGAAAATAAGTCTAAGACTGGTATGCGTTTTAAAAAGGGCCACAATATTTAATAGTTGGATAATAAATTTTGAACGAAGTAAAATAGTATTTTATCACATTGAGCGGAAAAAAAATTATAATATCTTAACTTTTAACACTGTCATATAAATTCTTCAATAGCTACTGTGGGAGGTCACAGAGACCCACTTCATCGAAGATTAACAAAAAAACTCGATTAACTCTTAAAACAATGTTTATATAGTAAACTTTATGTACAGAATTTGTATATCAACTGCCACCTACTCAGAAGTCCCTAGCGATATTACCAATGCTTCAAACGAAAGAAGATTTCATTAGTATCTGTAGTTAAACTGCAAGTTACAAGATGCACTATGAAAACTGAAAAAAAAAGCAGTTGTCTGTAAGACCGCTAGCAGAAGTTAAAGGTTAAGATATAAAATTGATGAGATTAATATTACAATCATAGTAATTTTACAAATTTTTTAGCTAAATTTAGTTGTTTTAAATTTTAAACAAGGACATTTTTCAAGAGAATTTCGTAACTTCGCTGTTGCTCCTTTCATTAATAATGCCCGAAATCTTCTTACCATGTTTTAGTAAAAGAGAACAATTTAATTTAAAATTTAATTATTGGCATTATGCATTTCGCTAGAACCTTCTTGTCTAATAATTTTATGTTTAAGTCACGTAACTTGATAAGCATCTGCATGCATGTTCTTCTCTCGGAATATACGTATCCTGTTGTGGGTTTCTGGGCGTATTATTCAGTGTTAGTTTAATGTCCGTAATAACAATTTTTTTCATGCCAAAGTTTCATTGGTAGTGAATACTTCTAAGAATGCTCTAAATTACTTTATATAATGACTCAAACTCATTTTAAACTAACACATTTTG
Organism: Maratus michaelseni; assembly: GCA_963931845.1. Lineage (NCBI taxonomy): Eukaryota > Metazoa > Arthropoda > Arachnida > Araneae > Salticidae > Maratus > Maratus michaelseni. Next base: position 280,304,670 of record OZ007594.1, on the reverse strand, counting down.
AGTAGCTTAAGATGTATTAAAACGATTAACAATAATGTGTGCATGTGCTTTATAAGAATGAATACATTGGAACTAATTGAATAAATAATTTTAATACAGTTAGAGATTGAAGAAGTCTCACAATAGTGAAATTGCAAATTTTAAATAGAACTAATAAATTAAATGGAATATATTATAAAACAAAAATACAAATCATATGTTCAAATAAGTGAATTTTCCTTTTTAAATATATATATATATATACAGGATTGTACAGAAACCTTTGTATAAAACAACTTTACAAAAGTTTCAAATTATAGATAATGTAAATAATTATATTGATAATAATGATCTCTTATTATTATACAAAGGAAAAGACACGCCATATTTCGTTATGAAACGATTAAATTAATTCATTTTACTAAAATATTAATATGTTTTCAAAAGTATATATACAGGATTGTACAGACACCTTTGTATAAAACAACTTTACAACAGTTACGTTTTATAAATTATAGAAAATGTAAATAATTATATTTATAATAATGATCTCGTACTATTATACAAGGGAAAAGGCACGCCATATTTCGGTATGAAACGATTAAATTTATTCATTTTACTAAAATATTAATATGTTTTCAAAAGTAACAACAAAATAAATTCTATACTACGATAATCACTCAAAAAACATGTTTTCCTTGGATAATACTCTCAAAAATACAATTTATTTTAGTTTTATATAAATCATATAAAACAATTATAAGGCGCTACTTTCAGTAAAAACAAATAGTACGTTTTTTTAAATAAAAGCACAAGAAAATATAAAATTTCTTTCTTGATATAGTAATTAAAATTTTAGACTGTGTGAAAAGGTTAGAGCTTATTTTCCATATAAATGAATCCACACAAAAAAAAAACTTTTATTTTATTTATTTAAACCACTATTAAGATTATACCTATATAATCTCTTTGTGATCCACATAAATTAAAATCACCTAAACTTTGTGCAGTCTTGCTTAATCATTTATATTTTTCTTGCATACTTAAACTGTTTATTTTTAATATGATTAACATCAGGATTGTTTGTAAGTATGTTGATTTAAAGTAGTATTTTGAATCTATTTTGTGCATTTAACAACATTTATTTCGATTATTGTTTTCAAGTGCATTTAGCTGGGCAATGACATTTTATTTTAATAGTAGGCATTACCATTTTGTTCGTAAGACATTACTTCTTAACTATTAATATTAATAATAATACTGTAAATATTTTGTACTAAAGAAAGTAATATAAAGAAAATGTCATTTAAGAAAAATATGCGCATGTATTAAAAAATGTAAAATTATGTAAAAAATTTATCAGTTTTCCGAGAAAAAAAATCTTTTCGTTTTATTTGAAGGAGATATATTTGAATTCCATTCCAAAAATGTCCATTTCACTACAACCGAAAGTTGAAAAACGAAATATTCCAAAAACCAAACGCTATACTAAGATTTTAACGCATTTTCTTATAAATGCGGTATGCTTTTCTAAGACTTGAAAGGTTTTTCACACAAGGTGTGGTCTTTGGGTTTTATGTATTTTGTGATATGTAAATTGTTTTTCTAGCAATATTAAAACAATTTTTCTACCTCATATTGTTTTATATTATTTATACACACAATAAACTCTCGTTGGTGCTGGTTTCTAAGATAGGACATTTTTTTGTCCGAAATCCACATTAAACGATTTAAACATTTGAAAAGTGTAAATAATCCCTTCCATTAAATAAATTGAATTAATATTTTGATAGAGATTAAATAGGTTGCCCGATTAATTCTAAAATAAAGATATTTATCTTCAGTCCAGTCATTTTAGTTAAAAAGAAATTTATTGCCAATTTGTGAATACAAAAGAAGAAATTACTGAGGCAAACAAAACACGCAAGGAATTTGCCGTAATTACAAATTTATCTTTAACCTTTTGATTACGGGCATGGACTAGTGACTGTTTGATATTCACTCGTACCACAATTTACAAAACAAACAACAGCAAAAAAAAAAGTGGTAGATTTCTCTTGGAATTTTCTTGGTATACGTGTATGACAGAGATTAGTTTTCAAAAATTGGTGCCAATAAACAAATATTCTCTGGGACGACATATGTCTCAACACCGTAAACAAAGGGTTAATTAAAACAATCTCTCACTTTTCTTTGCGTTGTTTGAACATATAATATTTTTACCATATAATTTTCCAGTTTTGCGACACACTCAAAAATTCATTTATCACATTTATATGCATTTTAATTGATAATATCGGCGAACAGTCATTAGCAGTTTTTGAACGTCTTCAGTTTTTGGTGATAAACGTTTTTTTTCTCTTTAATATTATCACTGACAATTTCTTGATCTCACAATAACCAAAATTAAATCGAAGTTGCTTGGGACGACATATATCCCAACACCGTAATCAAAGGCTTAATTAAAAGAATCTCTAATTTTTCTTTGCTTTGTTTGAACATATGTTATTTTTACCATATAATTTTCCTGTTTAGCGACACATTCAAAAATTCATATATCGCATTTTAATTGGTATTATCGGCAAACAGTCATTAGCAGTTTTTGAACATCTCCTGTTTTTGATGATAAAAGTTTTTTCTCTTTATTATTGTCACTGACAATTTCTTGATCTCACAATGACCAAAATTACATCGAAGTTGCTTTTGAAAAAATAATGTACAAAAGCAATTTTGATTGTGCTCGGTGAGTTTGTTAGAAAATTGTCCACATTATCCGCTGACTAGTACGCTTTAAGTGATATCTTTAACATTAATTCCCGGTAGACAATAATGGAGAAAACTGAATTGTCCTCATATAACGGGATACGTTTTAAGCAGAGACGCATTAGCGAGAGTCCACTATATTTATTATATATAATATCGAAAAAACGTGCTTTTATATGGCCCATGTTTCCATGGTTATAAAAATTTTTGACTTTTATAACGAAACCATGAAAATTTCAATTCATCAAATCCAATGCGAGAAAATAACCTCTAATAGTATGGATTTTTCTATAAAATAATAATAATTGCTCATACTAAAAAACAAACAAAAAAAACCCATATGAATTCTAATATTAAACTATACTATAATATAAAATAATAATAACAAACACATATTCATTTTTCGAGTATATATATGTTTTCATAAAACTTCACTTCACTGCACTGTTAAAAATTTGCAGAAAACTGTACAGTCATTTGACCGTTTTTACAGGAAATGGTTACATAACCGTAATTTAACTCTATTCTGACCATAACATGTGCAATAATATGGTCATACTAGAGTTAAATTACGGTTATGTAACCATTTTCTATAAAAACAGTCAAATGACTGGACAGTTTGCTGCAAAATTTTAACAGTGTGGCGTATGATTTTCTCTTTACGACTGCTTTTACGCATCCACGGTAAATTACTGTGTCACGGTAAACGTAACTAAAACGAGATACATATAAACCCTTTTAATATCACCATAAAGATTAATTGCAAAAATCATTACAGTGTCGTTTCGGATCATATAAAATTGATCCTTCATCAAGTGTAAATCCAACACGTAATTTTCACTACTCGAGATACCTACTATAGTCACACATAGATTGGTAACATCTGCTAGAAGTTATAGTTCTATAAACCTTCATTAATTTTAACACAGTTATTTTAATTGGTATATAAATCCTACGAGTTGTAATTTTACAACTGAGTGAGGAAATGCCCGGGCCAGGATTTCAACCAAGGATCTTTGTCTTAAGCTGAAAAAGCTCTACCAGTTGAGCTATCCTGGACAAATCCGGATACAATTCACTAATACAACTTTGTGATAATGACATCTGGTCTGTTCTCTGAAACTTCTTAACAGAATAAATTGCAGGTAATGGAACTCCAAGTAAACGTTGGATACTTACTTGCACTTTATCGATTTTAAGACAATTATTTTAATTGGTAAATAAATCATACGAGTTGTAATTATGTACGAGTTCCATTACCTGCGATTTCTTCAGTAGAGCTGTTTCAGATAACACACAAGATGTCATTATCAAAAGGTTGCCTGAGTGAATTGTGTCCGCCGGATTGGTATAGGATAGCTCAGTTTGTAGAACGTTTCAGCTTAATTCAAAGATCCCTGGTTCAAATCTCGGCCTGGCATTTTTTCACTCAGTTGGAAAATTACAGCTGGTATATTTTGTTAAGTTTCATGTACTCAACCATTATTCTTCAAGCTATTTGTACAAATTTCCAAGCTCTAGATTGTCTGTTTATTGTCTGATTTGTGTTTATTAAGAAATTTCTGTTAAAATCTATCTCATGTAAAATGGAGTAATTTGAGATTATATTTGTTTATCGAGAAGTTTATTTCATGGTGCATATGATTAGTTTCATTTGAAAAAGTTTTGGATTTGTTATGATACAATCTTACATTTAAAAATTAATGAACCGATTCAAATTCTCATTTTGGTTAGAGGTTTTAATAGTGCGATCAGAATCTTTTAATTTGGAAATAGAAATAATTCCAAAAAATGTAATAATTATACTGTTATTCTTTACACATACATTCGAGGCATTATAAAATTGTTTCTATTTATTTTGACATTATTTTTATTTCGAAATAGGAATAATTCCAAAAGAAAATAATAACTATACTGTTATTCTATAAATATATATTTGGAGAATTATAGAATTATTTCTATTTCTTTTGGCTTTATTTCTATTTCGAAATAGAACAAGAACGAAAAATCATGCGCCAAGCATAGATTATGTAGCACCTTCCAACGCTTCCAAAATAATTTTACAAAACATACCGTTTAATAAGCTAAAAGATAACATCTAAGTAAACAATTTGGAAAACGCATAACATATTTAAAAACATAATTTCAGTAATTTCGAACAGATACAATATTCGGAAAAGTATCCGAGTACTTTTATTCAACCCTGTATATGATCTATAGATTTGTATATATACTATATAGGATGATAAATTTTAGTTTAGTTAGGAAACGCGTAGCACAGTTTAAAATTCTCCTTCTGGAGTTTCTGTCAATAAACGGGAATGTGTTCTCGAACTTTTGTGCTACCCTGTATATGAAATACAGAATTTATACACACCCAGTAATAGACAAAAAGTGAGTTCAATTGAAAATCGCGTTCAGCAACTTAAAACGCCAGGAATTATTGTTAACAGACAGTAGAGAATTCTTTTGTATGTCCCTGTAAATGAACGATGACTGCTATACACACACTATTCTGTAGTAAGCCTCTTGTAATGCATCTTAATAATATATATAAATTCCAATGCGTTTAAAATAGTGAAATATTATTTAAATAAACCGCAGACGATTTTTCTCCATAGACGTAATGTAACGGATTTCTTTTGACTGTCCCTGTATTGTAACTATAAGTGGTATGCACACCCTATTCCATATTAAGCTTCTTCTAATGCACCTTAGTGATATATATAAATTTCAATGCGTTTAAAATAGTGAAACATTATTTACATAAACCGCAAATAATTTTTCCCCATAGACCGCAATGTAACGGAATTCTTTTGAGTGTCCCTGTAAAAAAAACTATAAGTGCTACATACTTCCGTTGAAATAGGGAACATGCTATAAATAACGACAATAACATATAAAAATTGCAGAGCAATCCGAGCATATTTACGGGAGTTAGAGCACGGACAGATGGCTAGACGGCCAGACGGCCATACGGCCAGACAAACCGAAGTCATAAGCATTTTTCAACTAGGTTGGAAAGTGCTAAAAAACACCAAAAGAAAATAATAATTACACTGTTATTCTATAAATATACATTCGGTGCATTATACAATTATTTCTATTTCTTTTGGCATTATTTCTATATTGAAATAGGAATAATTCAATAAAAAAATAATAATTATTCTGTTATTCTATAAATATACATTCGGGACAATATTGGGGCGTTAGATTATTCCTGAGCGATATTTTTAAATTAACAAATGCATGTAGAAATAAAACGTATTGGCAAAATATTTATTTGTAAGAGCATTTTTTTTTCTCTACAAGTGAGTGCATTTTGATTTTTAATTTTATTGATTTTTGTGTATTTTATATCGTTAAAATAGAATATCATGTGCACAGAAACTCAGCATTCGACACCAGATGCTTTTTCCATTCTCCGTACTCTCTAGACTTGGGGCCGTCAGATTTCTATCTGTATCGTTCGTTTTTGAACTCTTTACGCGATGTATCGTATTTCAATACTTGCGTAGAATTGAGGCATCGTTGAAGGAATTCTTTGAGACAAATCTGGGATATTTCTGTCACCGAGGCATCAGCAAACTTATTGAACGATGGGAGGAAGTCCTAAAAAACAAGGGAGAGTATGTTATTGAATAATTTGTTATAATGCTTTTGTTTAAAACAAATTTGAAGAAACAAACCGCTCATGAATTATTCCTCAACCAAATATATACAGAATAAAACAAAAACATATATTTCGCTTCAAAAATTATGATTTCTTTCCGAGAAAATATGTATATTTTCCAGAGAAATATTTCTCCTTTCCGTTTATACAATGCCGGAAACGAAAACACTACATAATAATACCCTTGAGAAGAAAAAGATGAACACAAAAATTGTTGATCATTGTTTATCTTTCATCAATAATAACTGCAACAACTTCAGTGAACACATATTTTATGATTTCTTTTTATTCACATAAATACCATCACTTCCGAAAACACCAAATTTCTTAAGACAATTTATATTTCACTTATTTCCTATTCCGGTGACATCCCTTCGTAAGATTTTTTTTTTCCTATTGAAACTCAAATATGGCAATCACGTAGCTTGTAATCTATATTTTTATCTATTTTATCAGATATAACATCCTGTGTGATCTTCTGCTTCAACTATTTGCTTCTCTTATTCTTTTTTTTTTTTCTATTTCATTTTTTCTGTACCGATGTTCTGATAGCTTCTATCAGAGTTGCATAATTGTAACAGAGGTGAGTACAGGATCGTAAAGTGTGAATTGTTAATACATTGATGTTTTGTTTAGCTTTTAAGTAGTTGATATCTGAGCTTGTTAATTAAGCTTGATTTAAAGTAAAGCAAGGATTTGTAAACTTTGTTATGTGAACTTTATTTGTAACTCTGCCAAAGATTTTTGATTTGATTTTTATTGAAATTATAATGAAAGTATTAATTATTAACGCATTTACTATAAATAAATATTATATTTCTGATAAACTGGGTGACTAATAAATTGAAACCGTAAAAATTAATTCTACTTGATTTACATTAACGTTTATGGCGTAATATTTACAATAAAATATCTATCTATAATTACAAACAATCTGTTTCTTAATGATTGGTATATATGTATATATATATATATATATATATATATATATATAATATCGGTCAAAATATTGCTTTTTTTTTTTTTTTTTTTTTTTTTTTTTTGTAACATATGTGGCACGCTATACCATAATTTAGGAATTTGGAAGTGACAGATGTAATACACAGACTACTCTAATAAATATAATAAAAGACCACATGTTTACCATATGCTGTTATATATATCACTTATTAGTACGCACCATATAGGTTACAAAATGTAGTATAACTTTTCTGTTATTTTTCAGTAAACATTAATAATCATACAAAGTAAATTTAAAACATGGACTGCATTTAACAACAATAAATGTTTTTAAACACTTCTGAACCACGATAAAAATAACTTATAAACTAAAATTTAAACAATTAATAAATTTTGAGCTATGGCTAAGCAAGAATTTCTGAATAGTGACACGTGAATTTTATTTTTGAATAATTTCAAAGATTATCTCTATTTAAATAAATTAATTTATAATACAAATTCATTCGATACCTTTACATTTTCTCTCTTTATCAACTATGCATATGATCTCGTATCATTTTGTCTTTCTAATAAACTAAATTAAAAGTGACTGAAGAGATACAATATGCAAAGTAAAAACAATTTTAAAGCCACGTCGATATGTCATAAAGAACTTAATTGTTATTTATAAGGTCGTCCGAACATCTCAGATAATCTGCCTGTTGTAGATAACTTCTAATCAATAGAGTCATTTAATTAAACTGATGATCATTTTGACACAGTTTCATAGCGCCATTCAGATGTGTAAAGAAGTATTTTAGAGTAACATTGATGGCATTCCTATTGATTACGTTATAGAGCTCACAGTTGCTATATATAGTGCCATGTTTATGTCATCGGATGTTAATGGATTTTTTCACAAGTTAAATAATTTAAATGTGGAGTAGTTTGATTACCTTCGTACTCAAGAATAAAGAGAATTTTTAAAAGTGTTAAATGAAGTTTAATATTTAAATTCAAATGTGTAAAGAAGTACTTTAGAGTAACATTGATGGCATTCCTATTAATTACGTTATAGAGCTCAGAGTTGCTATATATAGTGCCATGTTTATGTCATCGGATGTTAATGGATTTTTTCACAAGTTAAATAATTTAAATGTGGAGTAGTTTGATTACCTTCGTACTCAAGAATAAAGAGAATTTTTAAGAGTGTTAAATGAAAATTCATAAAGATACAACTAATCGTAAATATATTTCTTGAAACTGCGTAAAAACATACATAAAAACATTTAAAAGCACATTAAAGTCCTTTTAAAAAATCAAAACGTTTTCAACAGAACTTACTCGGTCATCATCAGTGAAAAACTAATAGTTAAGTTGAGTTGTTGTCTCTTCGCGTTTTCAAGCTTGCCCGGAACAAACCATTTTAATTCAAGGGTTTTTATTGTGTTACATGAAGTTTAATATTTAAATTCAAAATATGAAATACTTTTAACCTTCCTATGCATGGAAATCTCATATGAAGTTATTTTTAATCCTGTATCATATATAAACTTCATATAAAGTTCAACAATGCTTGTGAAATAGAGCAATAGATAACATAAACTTTTTGCTTTTTGAATATTCAGTTTAAAAACTCACATTTGACATTTCTGTTCTGAATAATATACGATTTTCTCAAATAATTTCTGCTGATATATCTAAACAAAAATATGACCAAAAATGTTGATTGACTTTTTATTTTGTGGTAAGATTTCCAAGGTGCAAATTATCAGAAAAAGCTATTTAATAATTTTTAATATATTTTTTTTATGCTTGTAAACATTTCATCAGGGTCGTTTTAAAATTTTGTAATAAATGAAAGATTTAAATAAAAAGAGCTTTTAATAATGCGTTTTAAATGTATTTTAAGCTCAAAATAAATGTTTTCCATCCACTTGAAAACAATTTAGGCTTGAAAAAGTTAGTAAAATTATTTATTTTTTCTTTGATACGTTAAGCTAAAAGTATCGCTCTAGACAAAACAGGAGGTTTTATAAGAAATTTCTAATTACTATTAAAAATGATCAAATCATTTTTATCTTTTTTATAGTATTTTAAATTAAATGAAAATATTTGAAAATGTGAAAATGTTCTTCATAAATGAATTAATTGGATGAAATGGCTTCGCGAAGAGCGTTTAAAAGTCTGGCGATTTTTTAGATAGAAATTCCGATTTCATATTAGAAAATTCTGAATAATAATTTTTTTTTGTAATTTATTCAGGAAATAGCGATCATTATATAATTAAAAAATAACTAGTCCAATTTAGTGGTGAGAATTCGGAATTTCTAAATAAAAAATCAGCCAAATGTGGCAACACTGAGGCACATACACGTACAGTATATAAGCTGTGCCAAATCCTTGAAATTGGACATCAGTATTTTTCTCACAGATAATTTTGCCTTATTTAATTACACAATTTCAGCAAATAAATAACGTGTAATGTCTGGTCCGAAAAAGTGGTAACTATAAAATAAAAGAAATGTATTTAACGCTGGAAAAGAGCGTTTCTACATCAAACATATTAAAAACAACAAAATCATACACAAATTTAAAATAACCAGGGAAATAAAAATTACTTTGATGTAGCCGTCATCGAAGAATAATTCTTTCAAAAATGTAATCAATAGGAATGTCATAAATAGTTCTTTATTCTATCATAAAAACTTCTTTATATATTCAAATGATGCTATAAACTATGTCGAAATAATCCTGAATTTAATTAAACGGCTCTAATGGTTACAAATCATACGATAAACGTGTTATCTGAGATACTGGGACAATCCTAAGAGTAAAAATAATGTTCATTATGAGACTCCGGCTTGGTTTTAATTTTTTTCCCTCTTAAAATATTTTGCCAAATAAACTATCTAGTTTATTTCAAGCACAGCCTGTAATAATAATAAATGAATTGGATATATTAAAAAGAAATTAAATTGCAACTTCATCTGAAACTTTCCGAAAATTAATACTTTTATGTATTGAATACAAATTAATACAATTCCTCAATTTTGAATTATTTTTATTTTGGAAAATAAGCACATCAATTTCCAACTGTAGTAGTGTAATTAACAGGAGACAATAACTATTCATTATAAAATGTAATCAATAAAAATTTCATCAATTATTCCTAAAATATTCCTTTATACTACATGTAAAATCAGATCACGAAACAATCAAAATCAACGTCCCCTTCGTAATACAATGAATATAAAAACCAAAGATGTTCGCCATTAAAAACTTCTTTTTTCAATTTTTCCGTGAACTTTTTAAAGAACTTTTTAATTGAATACTGAAGAAATTAGATGCTTATCCATCATTTTAAAGTCATGCATTATCTGCTCTTACTTTGAAATAAAAAAAAATAATGAAAGCTAATGTTTTTATTAAAAAATAGTAATTACAAAAAAAATCTTTAATTTTTAAAAAATTTTTTAGACTGAACTGTTTTTTATGTTAAAAACCGATATTAAATTTTTAGAAAAAAAAATAAATAACTAAATCATAAAACGATCTTCAATAGTGAAGTTGAAATAACTTAGTTGTAAATTATCCTTTATTTATAAAATTTTATGATGGACGACATGTTTGAAGTAAATTTTAAAACTACATTTAAAAATGTATTTTTGAAATATTAACTTTTTTTTATTTGCTTTGTTTGGTAAATTTTTAGTTGATTACTTCCATATTTATTCTTAATATTGGAAATGTAATTTAATATTTATCAAAATTTCCAGTAAAAACTTTTATGCTTGAAATTGTTTTCTATGGGTTTTAATAAATCTAAGATACATGTAACTTTAATATTTTTTTTAATACGAAACTACTTTTTACAGAAAAAATAAATAAATATAAAGTAAATAAAAACTACAATTGTATCGCATTAATTTTGGAAATTATTTTTTATCAGTACACCAATAAAAACATAAAAAAATATATTTAGTATTTTAATTACAAGATAATGCAAAACTGATTTCTCGAAACCTTTGTTAAACATTTATAAATACAATTCTTAAAAATAATTAAAACATTCTTTTACTCCCAGTTGTTTTGCAATTCAAAGCAGAATGGTCTCTTAAATTTTCCAAAATACATTGTCCCATAAAATGCTGCCTGAGTTGAAATTGCAGATTCCCACTTATTGTAGATTGTGCCGCTTTTTAAATTCCTGCGGCTGTGCATATTTTAGCATCTTTATGAGACATTTAATTATTGCACACTTAGTACCTTAATACATTCTTCTGAAATAGATTTTAATCTCACAATCTCTGGTGAATTCTTTATATTTGTCAAAGAATATAATTTTGAAATAATTTTTATTTTAAATTGTAAAAATATTTTTCTATTAAAAAAGAAAAACAAAGAAAATTAGAAAGAAAGAAGAAGAAAGTTATAATAAAATATAAACAAGAAAGAAAAGTGTGCGTCAAGCATAGATTATGAAATACTTTTCAACAGCTTCAGAACACTGTAACAAATTTTCGCCGTTTAATAAGGTGAAATATGATACCTCTACTATTAAAACTCTGCAACGAACTGACGGGTCATTCAACCTTTTTCATAGAAAACTGTTACATAACTGTAATTTTTCTCTATTCTGACCAGTGAGAATACTTCATAATGCGGTAAAGTAACCATTATATATAAAAACAGTTAAATCAATTTGCTGCAAGGCAATTTGTTTCAGAATAAGTCAACAATTTCAGAAACGAATAAAGCATTTGAAAACGCAATTTTAACAATTACCACAAATAGTCGAAAAAATATTCGAATTATTTTGTGAAGCGCTGAATATGATCTACAAATTTGTGTATACATAGCATACTAAAATTTAGTTCATTTAGAAAACGCATAACACAATTGAAAATTCACTTTCAGTAATTTCCGTCAATAAAAGAAAATGAACTCGAATTTTTTTGTGCAGTTCTGTATATGATCTATAGAATCTTTACACACGAAGTAATATGCAAACAAATAGTTAAAATTAAAAATGCATATCACAATTGAAAACGCACTTGTAACAATTATAGCTAATATACAGTACTGTTATCGATTTCTTTTGTGTGTACCTGTAAAGGAACAATAAATGCTATACATACCATATTAACAGGATACATCTTGTAGTGCACCTCAGTGCTCTATAGCAGTTTCGATATGTTTGAAATAGTGCAACATCATTAAAATACATTGCAAAGGATTTTTCTCCAAAAACCATAATGTAACGGAAAGCTTTTGTGTGTCCGTATAAACGAACGAACTATAAATGCTGCACACTTCATTTTTAATACCGAAAACCTTCTATAGTAAAGCTAAATAACATATACAATTACATGGCTATCTGAGTATATTTACATGAAATCACACGAGTCACTGACAAATAGACGGATGTACAGACAAACGAAGTCATAAACACTTTTAACAAAAAAAAGTGAACAAAAAAAAAACACACAAGATTAATGCATAAAAACACATAAGATTATAAAAACACGTAAGACTAATTTTATCATAAGCTTTTACAGTCTGTAGTGCATTCTTCGAGATTATTTGTAAATGTTTTATATATATATATATATATATATATATATAACAATTTGATAACAAGTTGATTTTACGGCATAATATTGGCACCCCATCTGTTAGTATTATACAATAAAATTAACAATAATAAACAGTAAAATAAGCAGTAATACTCTACTGCTCGCGTATTACTGCTTATTTTACTGTTTAGTTCTGTTAATTTTACGATATAATAACAGCGGTTGGGGTGTCAGTATTATACCATAAAATTATCTTCCTCCCCCCCCCCCCCCTCTCTCTCTTTTTTCAGTGCACTTTCTGAGTTATGAATAATTTTTAAAAGAATTCTAACAATATTTGTTCTCATTCATGTGATTAAAGCATTTTTAAGAAAAAAGCCCATCAAGTAATTAAATATATAAAATTAATTATACTGTTAATTTCATTGTAAGATTTTATTTTTACGGCCTGTAGCGCATTCTTTTATTTTATTTGGGGATATTTTATAAGCCACACTTTTTCTGATTTACTATATGTTGTTTTTTATAAAAACTAAGAAGTTTGTGTTTTATTTGAATAAAACTGATTTAACAAAATTGCATGATGGATTTTTGAATTAACATCTATCTGCAAAATTAAACAAGTTAAAAGAAACACGTGAATTCGGCAATATTTTTATGTTATTCTTCTTCTTCTTCTTCTTTTTTTTTTTTTTTTTTTTTTTTTTTTTTTTTAAAGAAGAAATGCATCAAGTAATAAAAAAAATGAGTTTGCACTGGCAGTGGAGCGGGTGATTTTAATTATACGGATCGAATTTAGATTAAATTTAACTTCAACTAACTCTCAATTCTATCTAAATGCAAAACTACTAATGTAAACTAAACTTAGAGAAAGGAAAATGGCTGCTCAATCTTACATCCAGGACGGCTTCGTATATAGATCTTTGAAAATACATTGCTAGAAAACAATTCAAATGTTCTAAATGTTACTGCTAATTAGAAACCCATGGTTTCCGTAAAGCACTTTATTCAAGTACGATGAAACAACTTTTTACCAAATGCTGAACTCTTCTACTAAAACAAAACAGCAATTTTCCAGTTCGAGGCAACGAAGCGATTTTTCAATCCGAAACGAGAACCTCAAGTCTAAAGTTCCTCTCGGAGGCAGGACTCGACTCAAATTCGCTCATTCAACATTTCACTCCCATATTTATACTTCACCAGCAGACCACCGTGACCTGATAATCATAAAACCTCATAAAATAACCGTAAAACATAGATTCCGAGACTTACAATCTCACTTGGGAAAATTAGAGAAATGATTAAATGTCGCTCTCACTAACACATATTAGATATCGGACAAAACGCTCGCATTAAAAAACTAGACATTGTTTTAAGTGAGTAGCTAGCACCTTTCTTCGAAAAACAATTTTTTTTTTTAACCACACGATTTAAAAATTAGTTTAAAATTTTGCTAATAGATGGCGCTGTATATTGTAAAATTTAAATGACAATATTTTCGAAACATCCGCAATTTGCAACAATAACATGACGTAGTTTCATAACAAAACTACCCGATACCCGGGAATATGTCTCGTCTTCACATGCCTTACAGATATAATGTTTTCAGTTCCGCTAAACTTTGGGGTTTTAGTATGTAAACTCTGTCTTTTAAGTGTCCATACAGAAAGAAATTGCAAGACTTGAAATCCAGCGAATAATGTCATTAATTTTTTTCAGCTTACAGAAACAATTGCTTGCGAGATTTTCAACAAATTTTGAAATCGTATGAATAAAAATGTATTGCATTTCTAATAAAGATGCTACAAACAGGGCATTTTTATCTTTAACTGTTTTCAAATTAGTTAATTTTAAAAAGTGTCCCTTCTTTTTGGGACGCCGGTATAAGTATATTACTACATAACTGTTAGGACAAAATGTACATAGTCGTTTGTTTTTTACTTCATTTTATTAGTCTCCATTTTAACACTTATTAAAAACAATTAAGAAATTAAAAACATAAATGGATATACAAATATTAATTTGAGAATATTTTTTTAAGCAAATGCGTTTTAAAATACCAAAAATTTACAGCTAAATGATCTAAAGAGAAAGAAAACGAAAAAAATATGTTTGTGTGGAAAATGTTATCCTTTCGTAATAATATTGCATTTCAAATCAGTCAGACAGTCATTAAAAATTTGCTACAGCTTGATGAAGCCTCTTTCTTCTTAATTTGGGTTATTGAAGATATTTTTCTATAAAATACAATTATTTCATCTATAAACTATAAAATATTTGGTAATTAATAAAACAAACAGTTTATTTCCATTATTTTTACTGTGTCTAACGTAATACTTATAAAATACTTGGCACAATATAAAAATGGCTTTTATAAAAAAATAATTGCGAGATTAAAAATATCTTACAAAATCCTCTGAAAAAAAGAACTATAAAACATTTGGATAAAGGGGGAGAAAAGGCTGCAGAGTTGAGGAAATGTGTAAAGAAATAAACATTAAAGAAAAATATATTTCGTAGTGTAATCTGGAGCATTTACATAAGCAATTTATGCAATGATAAAAAATATATACTTGGTCATTTGCTTTATTTTAAGAATTCCTAATATAACACTTAAAAAATACTGAACAGAAAAACAAATATTATCTTAACATTTATTTTTATTTATTTTAAAATAAATATGGCATTAAAAAAATTGTATTATGCATTTCTGAAATATTATATATATATATATATATATATATATATATATATATATAGCAGAGAAAATATAAAAACAGGAAATATTCTATTGGTATATTTACATACGAAATTTTCCGATTGAATGAAAAAAATACGTGTAGGCTGGCAGTACTTCTTTATTTTAAGAATATTTAATATATTTTAAAGATATTGATAATAAAACAGAAATGTTCACTTTCCATGTAATAATAAGTTTAAAACAAGTACAATTAAAATAAGTGCTCTAAACACCTCTAAAAGTTATGAATAGAACATAATAATAAAAATAATATTAATAATAGTAATAATAATAATAATAATAATAATAATAATATATATATATATATATTATAATCTGGTATATTTATATGAAATAACTTTGTAATGAATAAACTTAAACGTATGTAGTTTTCATTATTTAAGAATATATAATACAGAGTTGACAACCCTCCGGATTTTTATTATCACTATATCAGAATAGTAACCTATGTCTTATTTAATCACAGAATTTCTGTATTAAATTAAGCTAATATTCTTATTCGAAAATAGTGGTACTCAAAAATCTGGAGAATTGGCAACTTTCATAATACATTAAAACATGAACAATTTTCTAAATTTAAACTTTAGAATTGCATCTGTCTAAGTTTAAACTTTAAAAATGCAATAAATATAGCTTTTATAAATTTGGAGCTTTATAAGGAGTTTTCTAAGATTTAAAAAATTGGTTGCACGGCTGGTGACGAACTTACATAGTTCACACATTTAATAAATAATTACAAAATATGTTTATCAATTAATATATTTTTTTTTAATTAAATGTTTTCATCTTTAATCTCTAAATTATTTTAAAAATAAAAAAAAAGAATAGTAAAAAAAGAAAGAATATTCTTGTTTGGGTGGTTTATTGGTTTTTAAATTAGCAGTACAAAGGATACGTTGATCTGTAACTACATCAGAATTTCTTATGATTTATTCTTATGGAAATATTTTCTTACAAAACACGTTATGGAAAGAGGAACACTTAAATAAAAATTTTGATGAAGAGTAAATAAATAAATATGTAATTGTTTTTGTTAGCGCCTATTTTAAGATTTGGGAAATATTAAATCACGAATATTTTTTTCATTTGATAATTCAGTAAAACTTTGATTATACGTCCAGCCACGGAGACACCTCTGTGACGTATAGGATAATATACTATTAAATGAACAACCCCCTTTTCCTACACACATACTCACAGAAAATGCCACTGGTGTGCGACTAATAATGCTAATTAAATCTTTGCACAGGACTTTGTGCCGTACAGATACAAATGAAAGATTAGAATTAGGAATTGGTTGTAGGCTTTATAGTTGCTCCAAACTAATTCATTATATACAAAAAAAAAAAAAAAAAAAAAAAAAAAACTAGAGACCCCCCCCCCCCCCCGTTAGTGTGGAATTCTATGGGAGGCCAATATTCTTTCGCACATACTGAAGTTTGCATTAAGCGATGTGCACATTTTAATGGTATAAAAATAATCCCTTGCATTGATTTGATTGAATTTTAAGATTACAGTTTTTTAAAGAAATTAATTAATTTAAAATTTATGCTAAATAAAAAAACAACGTTCTTTTAATTTAATACATTTATTAAAAATTCAAATTAACGACAATATTGTGAATACAAAAGTACTTATTACTCTGGTCAATCAAAATATACAAATAAATTTCGGGACTTATATAATTTAAATATATTTAAATTACTAAGTCACTTTCCTTACGAATGGAACAAGTGGAATAAGGGATTGTTTTCTAATTTTGCGACACACTCCAAAATTTGTTCTGCTACATCAAATTTTGATTGGTAATATTAGCGATTATTTGACAGCATTGTTTGAACCTCTTACATTGTCTGTTGTGGATTGTTATCTTTCTCTTCATTAGTGTCACTAACAATTTCTTGACCTCTCAATAGAAGATGCGGCACCAAAATTGCTTTTTAAAAAGTAGTGTGCAAAATTTCCGATTCTGCCTGGTTAATTGTGAAAAAAATATATATATCCGCGTTATCAGGTGACTCGTACGCATTAAGCGATGTCCTTAACATTAATTTCAAATAGAAAATAATGGAGAAAGTTCTGTATGGAATATCTTCATCATTATTTGAATACAAATATTCTAGTTGGTAAATAAATCTTACCAGTAGTACTGAGTGAAAAGTGCCCATACCGGGACCTTCTTGTTTTCTTAATGCTTTAATTCTATAGCTTATCCTATAGCTAATCCTGAAATCTTAATTAGAATTTAATAAACAGCTTTCCTTAATACCTTTAGAGAGTTTTTTTGTCAGTTTACATATATCGGGGGAAAACCGACAAATAATGGTGCAATGATTTCTAATGTTTTATTTTTTTACAATGATTGACGAATAATACATACTGACGGTATAAAGAGTGACAGATAATACATGTTTTGCTGTAGATTAAAAGTGAATACATTATAAGAAAAAATTATGTTAAAAATCAACTGAAATGTATATGAAAAAAAATCTCTTTAAAAATATTATCTCTCTGGTAGTTTTTTATAGTTGTAACTTTTTTTTCTAATGAACAAATAGATACATATAATGCATACATATATATCTTGTATATATATATATATATATATATATATATATATATATATATACAAGCCATTTTCTATATTCCAAGATTATTTAATGAAACATTTATAAAATACGAGATAGAAAAACAACTATTTCTTCTTATCTTTTTTCCAACAATTTAATGTTTTTTTTTTTTTTTTTTTTTTTTTAAATAAATATGTTATTATAAAAATTACTGGTAAATTCCACTGAAAAATGTTTAAAGAGAAGCAAGAAAGAAAAAACGCCAAAGTAGGAAAAAAATATTTTCCCTCGGGTAATCTGTTACTTTTTAAATTGGCCGTACAACGGACATAGTGCTAAAAGTTCTGCAACTTGATGATACTTTCTTCGTAATTCTATCTTATTGAGTTAAAGCTTCAGTTTTGTTTTGCTTTTTGCGTCATCCGGAATAAAATTTCTTATACCAGAAAGATATAAGAAGAAATTATATCACAGGAAAATACTTTCATATTAATCTAGAAATCATATAAACAAGTTATTTGATTCGATGTAACATTTTATCCGAGTTTTTGGTTGCAATAGATACAGAGTTCATACAATACATAATATAATAGCGTAATATGAGATATGCTTAAATTCTACTGAATATCTTGTTTACTGACTGTACTCGAGCAAAAATTAGAGAATAGATTATGATTTTCCTAGATTTTTCTGTAATACTTCTCATATTACAAGATTTAGAAAAGCTTATTAAATACTTATATAAAACAATTGAATTAATTCAGAAGAAAATATATACATACACAAATAAAGACATACAATTTGGAAATTTTTCAACTGTGTGAAAAGTGTCCAAACCGGGAATGAACACAGGCATTTTGGTATAAATTACCAATATTTTTTCACTAGTTGGGCAACTTTCAAATTGCAAGATATTTTTACCAATTAGTATGATTGAGATAAAATAATAAAAGACAAATGAGAACGTTGAGTAATTACTAAAAAATAAACATACATTTAGAGTTTTAAAAACCTTAATGGAAGCATCTGTTGTCCGAATAAAAATGTTTAAAAGAAATTTTATTTGTTTATAAATTATATACACTTATTCCACTTTATATACAATTATTCCACTTTGTTTTTCATAAGGACATTTGTGTTAGTGAAGTGATAAACGTGTCAAAGGCATTTCAAAAGAATTTGAGAAATGTGTCTCATTTTGACGAAAGTGTTAAAACTATAAGCTAAAAAACTTATATCTAATAAAAATATGAGAAGTATAGTTTTGTACTTTATAAATTTAAATAATATTTTTTTTGGTATCAATGCAATGAATGCAATACAAAATTTATTTCGAATTATTAAGGCGAAAATGCATCATTTCTCAACTGTAAAAACTGCTTTTTTCCGAAAGGTTAAGCACATGAATTCGATTATTTTTGCTTGTTTGAGATTTTTATACACTCTTCTCTAGAATGGGTGTACATATTTTACACATTTTCGTAAATATATAGAGGACAATTTAGTTGCATATTAAAGCCGAAAATAACTATTTGCCAGTCGCCAATAGGTGATTAAATTTTGGAATATTGCGATTAAAAATTCTTCTTACCGGTCAATTAATTTCCCTTTCAAAATCTATTTTCTATGATAATTTTCCTTTATTATTATATCTAAATAAAAACACTTTTAAGTAACTTCTATAATTTGCTTTTTCAAATTTCAAGTGCCACTTATATATGTTTGACCTATCAGTGGAACTATTCACACTCAGTGTTGAGATTCAGCCGGTGCGCACCAGTTCGTTATAACTGGTACCTAATTTTTTGTTGATTTCTGAAAACCGGTTGTTAAAATTACATAATTGTGACGTGGAAATCAGAAATTTATATTTCTTCTCTCTTTAAATGTTTATCTGCGCAATATATACGCATAAATCGTAACGAATTCTCACTTGTTTTACATTTGTATCCCTAGTAGATAATGCACGGATGCTCCGTGCATTATCTTTATATGAGAATAAATAGTTCCCAAGCACACGCGCAGAATGTTTGTTGGCAAAATCTAGCACCAAACACACAGTACAAAATTTTCAGAAGTCAAGCATCTATGACCAATAGGAATCGATTTATCGTGAATATTGGAAATTAATGTCAAAGAAGTTGTGAGTATTGTTCGTGAAAGCAAGTGTATGAAGGAAAAATGCACAAAGACAATATTTTTTTAATGTACAAAAATATTAAAATTTTGGAACAATGTTCTTAGTTCTTATAATGTTAAGGTATTTCAGAATCTAATATGTGGAACGCATCATTTTTCTTTCTTGTTTATACTTGAAAAATTCATTAGAGCAGAGAATCGGATGTTAAATTACTTAAATCCTCACTGTTCACACTAACCAGTAAATGGCTACTAAATTAAATGTAACTATACGCCTAAATCTGGACAAAAAAGAAAAAAAAATCTCATTTACTTGCAAGTGGCTACTTGCCAAAATTTCTTATTTCAATCTTTACTTTTTATATATATTTTACATTTTAAAATTATTCAAACAAAATTACCTGTTTACAGTTCTGAATGTTTAAAATGCTTCATGAAGAAAAAATAAGATTTTTTTTTCAGTATAGGAGCTTTGGCACATTATTTTAAAGCTTGGCGCAATTCGGGCTTTAAAAAGTCAGATTTGTTGCCAAATGATATAGATAAATACATAGATATATAAGACAAATTACTTTTTTATATTAAATAAATTGTATAAATATTTTTATAAAGTATATAAAACAGCTATGAAAACAAACCTGATGAACTACCATGCTTGTTTACAGATGTATTTATATATATATATATATAAATATTTTATTTTCATATATATTATTATAGCCTTTTATACACAGTTTACATTTTACGTATATAAAAATAGATAAATTACTTTTTTATATTAAATAAATTGTATAAATATTTTTAAAAAGTTCTTTGTGTATATGAAAAGTGAAGTAAATATGTGCGAAAAATTTCATTTTTTGCCAAGGTCATTTTCTCTAACTCGTCAAATCCCCTATACTGAAAAAGACTGAATATAAAGACCCCTATACTGAATTTTTTGAAATAACCAAAAAATATATAATTAAAAAACATTATTATGAATAAAATATTGATTAACTGTTACCACGATTGTTGGCAGTCTGTATATTTTGTAACTGTATAGCTTATATTTCTTTTTATTAAATACATGTAAATTTACTTTATAAAGTTTCTTAGTTATTATAAAATAGTTACATATATTGCATGGTACTTTTGTTATTATACTGATAAATACTTGTATTTGTATTTTTACAATCATTTCATATTTGACAGTTAAGAAGAGTTATTAAAGTTTTGAAAATCTTTGAGTAAAAACTTATATTATAATTTTATTGTTTTTAACTCGGGAAAAGTCGCGCATACCCAGATAATGTAAGGTTTTTACATTGTCACCAATAATTACAATTAATAGTCGTCACCTTATTCAGTCTGAGACAATTGTTACAAATTCTATGATAATGTAAACTGTAGATTAATTTTTGAAAAATAGTGGTGACAATTGTAAAATCCGTACGCACCCTGGGGTATGTCATACCCCGTGCGACTGCTCCAGGGTTAAACTAAAATTGATATTTATTAATATTTAAAAATATCAACGTATATTTCCTATTTGGTAGTGAAATTAACGTGTAAAAATATTATGGCGTATTGTGATTCTAATATTTAAAATAATAAGATATATTTTTTAAATATATAAAAATATTGAAGTGCTAAAATATATTTAATTATTGTTATAATAAATATTCCATCAACTTTTACAATTTGGGTCTTGTTCCTATATTTTAATAAAATTTCGATAAAATCTTTATATAAAAATTTGAGCTGAAGACAAATTTGTTACGATATCCAAACTTTTAATAGCTGAAATATTTTGCTTCTTTTCTCTTTTCTGCCAGTTTCCTCTTTTCAAACTGAGAAAACTCAATAAAAGTGACATCAACAAATTTCAAACTTTTCCTACTAAACTTTTTTTTTATCTAAACAGAATGAACCCTTTACGAGATTGAACCTCGATTACCTATTTATTTATTTTTTAGTAGTTCCTATTTTATCCTCTTCCGAACAACACAAAATCGATAAAAAAAGAAGTACACAAAAATAAAGAATGAGTGTCAGTTTGCCTGTATATAAACCTCAGCTAACACTGTTATTTTAGCTCCCATAACACAAAATACTGGTTCTACGATTTTTACATGAAAATAGTCGTTAATTTTCTGAACATGCCAGGTGGCATTTTAATGAAAGTCCTTTTTAATATGTGATTTTATAAGTACTTTACGTCATTTTGACAGCAACGTCACTCTATTACAGTAAAATTTTCTATCAAACTCGCATCTGCTCCTATAAGTGGCGTTGTAACTCGGTGGCTTGCACACCCGAATTTTACTAGCTGTTGGAGTAACAAGTAATTTTATTTTTCCTGTTTTTAATATTAAGGGAGTTTAGATGGATTTCGTACACTCTGAACAAACAGATTTAATCAGTGCGTAAACCTGCTTCGGGGTGTTTTGCTCATGGAGGATAGAATACTACGAGTACTTCAAAATATTGATTGATTAAAAGCTTTCAGCGGAACTTTATTAAATTTGCTAAAACTCTTCATGTTTCGACTGCGTAATATCATGCAAATCTTAAAGTAAATAAATAAAAAAAAATCTTAAGTTTGTTTTGGATTAACTTGTATTTAGAAATTCATAACTGAAAAATCTTATCGTGTTTAATGAAAAAGAAAGGCTGCAAGAATATGTTGCCCAGATTAGTTTATTGTTTCATCTTTTTTTTTTCATCCATTGCTTCCACAAAAGTAATTAAAAATATTTTATTCAAATATACATAGATACATATATATATATGGAGATTTCTCGCTCTGTTTTGTACAAATCACATACAGGTACATTCTAAATTATCTGTCAAAATGAAAGGATGAAATAGAATTACGGAAACAAAAATCTGATAGGAACATACGGTTGTAATTCACTTAGATATAAAAGATACACTTTGTGTGGTTATTAATAAGAAAAAGCTAAAAACAACTTTGAAGCACACAAATTACAAAACTTTAAAACACATACGACCGTTTCAAGGATACAAAGATCCCCTTCATCAGTGTAAGGTGAAAAAAAAATTTAAAAGGGTTCAAAAGAACCACACTCGGCTATAGTCCGAGTACTGGCTGTAATCTGACCAATTCACTTATTCAAAAATACGAGGTTTCTCCCTGCAAGAGTTTCTCCCTAAAAAACTTCAATATTAAAGAAGATATTTTAATGAAGATTTGTGAAAAATATGGTATCACCAAAACTTCTGGAAGTGGGCACAATCCATGTCAGACAAAACACAGCTAAATGCTCAATTTGTCGCAATCTAGCTGAAAAAATGTACTAGGTCAATGAATGAATTATTGTGTACTGTTACCACGTATTGCGTCATTTCATTGCATACGAAATGACAGAAAAATAATTTAAAATGTCGTTACAATGCCTTCATTATTTTTAAAATTCTGAAATAAAATCCGTGTTCAGCTTTTCATGAGGCACCTTGTTATTTTTAATTAAATAAATGAACTGGAACCATGTGATCATATGTGACCGTTGTTTGTTTCCGTACGCATAATTTACCCTGTCATTTTTTCCACAAAATTTAGTGTCATCCTGCATATACATGCATAGTTTAACAAACATTAGACGAGATAATACACTATAGACTATAAAAATTCAAAAATAAAAGTCAGGCTTAATGATAATAAAAACAAACTGAAAGTGCATTGAAAAATTGTGCTGATAAATTGAAAAAATGTAAATTGCTTTGCAAAATAAGTTTATGTAAATAAAGACCAAAAATTATAATAATTATTTTATTACAGATAAAATAAAATCTAATTTTATAAACGCAACGCACTTTTTGTATGCTTGGGGACAACGAATGCGAGAAAAAATCATTATAAAGATATCAGAAGAAGATTTTATGACTGGAAATTAATTCAATTTTACCTTTGGCTGAAAAACATTTGAATGCCATATTCCAGTGAGGATTCCATTTCAAAATACATTTTCATCTTTTTGATTAAATTTAAGTGGTTGCAGACTTTTTTTTCATAAAATCATAACGAAATTTGATTTTTAATTATAAGGTTTGTGAGGAATAGTAGCTATGGAAATTTCCCAATTTAAATTAAATTTTTTCGGAAGAAGTTGTAACTTTTTTTACTCATTGGTATTTTGTCATGCATTGTAATAGTTCAATAATATCTTAAAGTTACATTATTCGGTACTTCTCCATTATCCCTTCGACCACTTTTCATAGCAAAAAACTACAGCCAAGCTGTAACGCCAAATAAACAACTGGAATAATGTTGCCATTGGAATATGAAAATAAATAAATAAATGAAATACAAGAAATTCGGAAAAGCCCCACTCACCAAATGGTCAACTATCAGTAAGTTTAACAAAAAAAAAGTTTACAATATAATAAGAAAACAGAAAAAAAAATCTTGGATATTTATTTATTTACATTAATTTTCTTAATTATCCTTCTCGGCTGGTGAATAAATGATTGTGACGTCAGTTGAAAATGATATATTGTACTTAACTACGCATCGCAACGTTTTTCAATGATTTTTCCCTTTCAATATCATGGCGTCGCCGTTTAAGGTCGCAATCGTTATTTTAATTAACGAAATAACTAATAAATCATTAAAACATAATAAACATAATAAATCGAATTAAAAAGTCACTTGATGACATACAAACCCGTGTAATGCTTCTGGCGTCAAGTGAATGGGACTGCTTTTTTGGCGTTAAATCCTATAATTTGGCGATAGTTTTTTGTTATGAAAAGTTGTCGACGGGATAATGGAGAAGTACCTATTATTCATTATCCACAATGTAAGGGATAAGCATTAAGTAAACGATCAAGAGTAAATCTTAGTTTGATAAAACGCAAAATTTATTTTATTGTAAGTGAATTCAACGTTTTTTTCCCCCTTCTTTGCGACTAAAATATACAAAATTCTTCGATGCATATTATATGACTGTTCGTTCATATTTTCAGATAATATCACTAACCCGCAAGAAAAATGACTAACTCAAAAATACTACATTTTGCATGAGTGGCAAAAGAAGATTCGCATGTTTTTAATGCTGCATAAAATTATACAACTTAGTTCTGTATGTAGCTGTTAAAGCATAATAACCTTAAGGGTGTTGTTCAGTGATATCTAAAAATTCTTCTCGCTAATGTTCACAACTGTAACTTTTTATAATTTAATCCAGATGCAGAAAAAATTTTGTTTTTAGTTTCCAAAAGATAAGCTGAGGGGGGGGGGGGGAGGGGGAGAGAGAGAAAGAAAAAAAAGATGTTTAGCTACATACCTAGAAAAGATTTTTTTCCTAGCTCAATATTCTATTAATAAACGTTGTTTTTACATCTTTCTTATAATAATAATTCTTTGTTGTACTTTTATATTGTATGATTTTAGCATTACTTAACTTTATTATTTTTAATCCAGAAAATATTAATTTCTTCAATTATTATATATTAACAGATTTTGCTTATGACACATAGAAATATTTGTGGGACACAGAATCCATAATAGTAAAAACATGTTTTTTTCGTTGTTTTTTTTTTTTTTTTTTTTTTTTTTTGGTTGTTTTAATTTAGGGTATACGTTCAATGTTTGTTAAAATATTTAATCCATGCAAGGATTTATTAACTTACTTCTTACTTTATTCACTTAGATGTAATAAAGGTGCACATCTATACTTTATTTATTCATTTATTTATTTTGGATTGATATGATATTATGTAAATAGTATGAAATACTGCAGAAATTAGAAATAGCAATCTGAGACAAATGTTCTTCGTGTAGTTAGACTTTTGAGCATGCGTTGAGGACAGTTATAACACAACTCACAAAATCATATAATTTTTTAAGTTAAACTTATTTGTGCATTAAAGTAAATTAATCATATTTTTTACAATCTATTACTTTCTGATTTTTTTAAAATTATCTTTCACACTTCAAAATCTTTTCATAATATTCTGACAATTCAAAAATAAATAAATAAAGTATGCATGTGCACATAAACTATATAAAGTTAACTATTTTTAGAGGAATGCGATTACTTTCCAGTTCTTATATAAACGTACATTTTCAAATTTAGAATTCAGCTGTTAGTACACCTTTTTATACGTCTAAGTGAATGTAATTTGATAAATACTTGTATGTACTGAAATATTTTAACAAAAATAGAACGCATATGTTAATTTAAAAGGAAAAATAATTTATTATCATGGATTTTGTGTTCCACAAATATTTCTCTGTATCATGGGCAAAATATGTTAACAAATAATAATATAAACAACAAATGGTATTTCTATACATAAAGTAAATCTCAATTAACGCAGTTATACAGTTTGAATACGAGAAAACTATATTTTCAAGAGTATTTTATTAATCACAATAAATTAATTTAAAATATCGAAAAATAATTGTACGAAATCATAATATGCCATCCAGAAAATATTTTACAGCGCATTTACATTATTAAAGGGAAAAAATAAACAAGATAATTGAGGAGTTTTATATTTCTGTTTAAAAATAATAACGTTATATAATCTCAAAATTGTATATTAAATGTAAAATTAGAACATGGAGTATCATAATACGAAAGGTAAAATTAAACAACCTACCTTATAGAATACTGAGTAGGAGTTGTATTCGTATGGCTGTTAGCCATCTTGTGTATTACAGATCATGGAAATGAAAATGTTTATGTTTTATGTTTTTTATAGTGTTTACACAATTGTAATGTATCAGTTCCTACTCATAAGGGTACATAAAATAACATTAGTACACTATTTTGAAATAAAGTAAGGCTAATCTAAGTAAGATTGACGCTTAAGAAGGTCTGATTAATGACAAAGCCTCCAAGCTTCAAACCTGACCAAAAGTGCGTAGCATCACAGGGAGAAAAAAAAAAAAAAAAAAAAAAAAAAAACCACCCACTTTTTAAGTAGAAAATAACGAATCACGCCAAACCAAATATCACGTGACAGGATTACAACCAATGAAAACGTTCTAAAATCACCCTTTTTAGGATATTTTTCTAGTTTGACTTAAAACAGGAATGTTTGTGTCTGTAACTCCAAAAGGGATAGATTTTCAAACAAGTTTTTTTCGCAAAGTACCCCTTTTTGGCCGGTACACAAAGTATTGTGTTCTTTTAATGAGTTAATAATTCATTCTTTTGAATTGAAAGTGATAACTAATTTAATATGTCTATTTTAAACTAATAAATATAATATTAGCAAATATTTTTTATAAAATATTTCACATGTTATCACAATTTTTCCTGACTAGGGTATCGATTTGCTATAATGTTTTTATTGCAAATGCAATTCATACGATATTGTCAAATATCAGATCAAAATGTATTCCGAAATAGAATATGTTTGCTTTTATCTTTGATGTTATGGTAAATTTTGATTATAGAAACGGTTTTATCTTTCACATTCGCGCGACGAAAGAAGCGAGCGAATCTTTAACAACACCATCATCTTTAGAACAATGTACAGCCAGACGTCTGTGACCTTTTCAGGGGGAGCATCCTTTGTCTCACCTAATTGAACCTCGATTCTCATCAATTCCTGAGGATATAATTTAAGTAGGGTGCAATAAGAGGGGGAGAAAGTCGTCCCCAATTAATTCAGTGCTATCACCATTTCCAGAATCGATTGTCGGCTAAATAGTACCGGCCTGCACGTGACATCGGGGGACGAGAATATCGCGGGGGGGTTCTGAACGCACTCTGTCATAAACCAAAATTATCTTCGTCAGCCATCAAATCAATACCAGCTATTGGGGAGGTGGCATGAAATGCCAATTTTAAACTCAACTTTTTATCAAAGATTGTGTTTTGTACTAATTTTCCCTTTTTACAAAAAAAATTAACGAAGTAAAATGCAACACAAAATTATATCATAAAATAATGAACAAAGTTTTCCTGTTGACGTACAAAGCGGCATCATTTTTTTAAAGAAAAATACAGGACTCTCACGGCTCCTATTTGAATATCTCTATTTCCGAATATTAATATTCGCCTTATTTAATTGCAGAATTTCTACTGATGCTCAAATTGGGGTACATGCGAGCCCTGGAATTATCTACATTTATAATCATTTCTAAGAATAACTCTTATCTCATATATTTTAATATAATAAAACATTCTCATGTGGAATCAGGTCAAGAAAAATCAGTTTTAGACAGTTCTGCGTCTTTGCACGTACAGTCTGTTACAATTATAGTGTATACATTTCACTGTTTCTATGAAATTTCCCATTTAAAGCAGGATTTCGTTACAGGCAGATTTATTTTCCACAGATTTTATTGTACACTGAGGTAGTGGTCTCCCAACTATTGTCTCCTTCTTCATGGGGAAGAAAAAAAAATTGTTACTAAAATAATCAATAGTTTAATTTTGAAATTAATTGTCATATAACTTAATGCTATTTAAATTTTCAACAAATCTCTACAATTTATTTTTTGGAAAAGTTTTATAATTAGGTTTACAGTGATTTAATTGCATCGATCGTTTTATATTATTACTTTCATATTCAATTATAAATAAAAGTTCAGATTTTTTTTTTTCGTTTTGTAATTTTATTGGTACAGTAGTATTAATTTTATTAATATAGATTAGTCAGTTCAAATACAAAATAATTTATGCAGTAACTATTTATTATTCATAATTATCATTTACTTTTGGTGAAAAAAATGCGTTTAAATTGTTGAATGCTTTACTGTAAAAATAAGTATGTTTTACTGTAAAAATAAATAAACTTTAATTAATTTATTTATTTATTTATCCATACGAAATTATATTTATACTTTTATGTTATTTATTTTGTTGCTATGTGGATAATAATAACTTCAGTATTTTTAATGAAGGTTCTTAAAATTAAACTCAATTGTAATACTTCTGAATTTTTGATGCTATTGTCATGTATACTTCTAAAATTTTTAAACCTATTTCTACAAAATATAGTATATTTTTCTGATATTATTACTTATAAAATTGTAGATAGTGTGGTTCGAATAATATAAACAAAAAATGAAATTCTAATAAAAGATGTCAACAGATTTAAGCGTTTCTTTAACATTTTGTTTAAATGAAGAAAGGATTTATTGATTGATATAATCTTCCACGAAAAACAACTTTTAAATATATATATTTCAAAGAACTTGAAAGTAAGCTTACATTTTTTCGTAACAGAAAATAATCTGTTCCCTGCTAATGAAATTTAATGCTTTGGGAAGCATAAAACAGATTTTATTACTTTAATGTGGTGTGTTACCGTTTATGATTTTCATTTTTCTATTTATTACTTGAAATAAATCATAATTTCTAGCACGAAGTGGAAAAATATGAAAATACCCTGTAGCTTGCACGCTAAGTTAAATCTCTTGGGAATTTTACCTGTGAGTAATACATATTTGCGATGGATATTCCATGTGTAAAATACATAACTTCTATAATTCAGTCCAGTTTATTTCTAGTCAGAGTTGTATCATGCGAGCATCATGCTAAACTCTGCTTTATAATGATTTTGGCAAAACTCCAAATTATTATTGCTCTGCAACTAAAACTAGCCCTAGATACGTTGAGGTAGAATTATTTATTTTAAAAACTTTTAAACTAGTTTTTATAACAAATTTAAATATTAAGTGCTTTAATTACTGTTTCTACCAAAAAATTTTACGTTATAAGATTTTTAAAATGTTTGAATATACCACATTTCTATTCACTTTATATCAACATAACCCGGCTTGGAGATAAGATATATATTTTTATTAAAACTTCGCTTAAATATTTCAACGGAATAACTATAGTTTACAAATTTCGAAATGTAAAATTAGATGTAAATAAAATTTTAAAATGAACATTTCTACAGGTATATGAATAAGGCTTATTCTTTTGTAATATTATAAAACTAAATAAAAAAGAACTATGGCTGAAAATTGAAATAAGTTTAGAATTATTTTATTTTAAAACATAATTACAAAATATTAATCACTGAAAACAAATCTTTAGAAATTTTTATGGTATTAAGGATAATTTTAAAATTAGGAAGTATTTATTAGATTTTACCACTCTAGCGTGAAAGTAAAATCTGCTTATAGGACAGGATTATTTTTTTTCGCAATCTTGTTTTAAAGGTTATAATACTGCATGCTCATTTTTAAATGATAATAATTGGCGATGTCTTATTCATGCACTGGTAGTATTTCCAGGTTTATTCTTAAAATGGCACAACCATTTAGAATTATTTTATTTTAAAACATAGTTACAAAATAGTAATAACTAAAAACAAATCTTTAGAAATTTTTATGGTATTAAGGATAATTTTAAAATTAGGAAGTATTTATTAGATTTTACCACTCTAGCGTGAAAGTAAAATCTGCTTATAGGACAGGATTTTTTTTTTTTCGCAATCTTGTTTTAAAGGTTATAATATTGCATGCTCATTTTTAAATGATAATAATTGGCGATGTCTTATTCATGCACTGGTAGTATTTCCAGGTTTATTCTTAAAATGGCACAACCATTTAGAATTATTTTATTTTAAAACATAGTTACAAAATAGTAATAACTAAAAACAAATCTTTAGAAATTTTTATGGTATTAAAGATAATTTTAAAATAGGAAGCATTTATTAGATTTTACCACTCTAACGTGAAAGTAAAATCTGCTTATAGGACAGGATTTTTTTTTTCACAATCTTGTTTTAAAGGTTATAATATTGCATGCTCATTTTTAAATGATAATAATTGGCGATGTCTTATTCATGCACTGGTAGTATTTCCAGGTTTATTCTTAAAATGGCACAACCATTTAGAATTATTTTATTTTAAAACATAGTTACGAAATATTAATAACTAAAAACAAATCTTTAGAAATTTTTATGGTATTAAAGATAATTTTAAAATAG
Source organism: Maratus michaelseni (assembly GCA_963931845.1). NCBI lineage: Eukaryota > Metazoa > Arthropoda > Arachnida > Araneae > Salticidae > Maratus > Maratus michaelseni. Next base: position 280,273,356 of record OZ007594.1, on the reverse strand, counting down.
GAAGTATTTTTTAGATTTTACCACTCTAACGTGAAAGTAAAATCTGCTTATAGGACAGGATTTTTTTTTTCACAATCTTGTTTTAAAGGTTATAATATTGCATGCTCATTTTTAAATGATAATAATTGGCGATGTCTTATTCATGCACTGGTAGTATTTCCAGGTTTATTCTTAAAATGGCACAACCATTTAGAATTATTTTATTTTAAAACATAGTTACAAAATATTAATAACTAAAAACAAATCTTTAGAAATTTTTATGGTATTAAAGATAATTTTAAAATAGGAAGTATTTATTAGATTTTACCACTCTAGCGTGAAAGTAAAATCTGCTTATAGGACAGGATTTTTTTTTTTCACAATCTTGTTTTAAAGGTTATAATATTGCATGCTCATTTTTAAATGATAATAATTGGCGATGTCTTATTCATGCACTGGTAGTATTTCCAGGTTTATTCTTAAAATGGCACAACCATTTAGAATTATTTTATTTTAAAACATAGTTACGAAATATTAATAACTAAAAACAAATCTTTAGAAATTTTTATGGTATTAAAGATAATTTTAAAATAGGAAGTATTTTTTAGATTTTACCACTCTAACGTGAAAGTAAAATCTGCTTATAGGACAGGATTTTTTTTTTCACAATCTTGTTTTAAAGGTTATAATATTGCATGCTCATTTTTAAATGATAATAATTGGCGATGTCTTATTCATGCACTGGTAGTATTTCCAGGTTTATTCTTAAAATGGCACAACCATTTAGAATTATTTTATTTTAAAACATAGTTACAAAATATTAATAACTAAAAACAAATCTTTAGAAATTTTTATGGTATTAAAGATAATTTTAAAATAGGAAGTATTTATTAGATTTTACCACTCTAACGTGAAAGTAAAATCTGCTTATAGGACAGGATTTTTTTTTTTTTCACAATCTTGTTTTAAAGGTTATAGTATTGCATGCTCATTTTTAAATGATAATAATTGGCGATGTCTTATTCATGCACTGGTAGTATTTCCAGGTTTATTCTTAAAATGGCACAACCATTTAGAATTATTTTATTTTAAAACATAGTTACAAAATATTAATAACTAAAAACAAATCTTTAGAAATTTTTATGGTATTAAGGATAATTTTAAAATTAGGAAGTATTTATTAGATTTTACCACTCTAGCGTGAAAGTAAAATCTGCTTATAGGACAGGATTTTTTCTTTTCACAATCTTGTTTTAAAGGTTATAATATTGCATGCTCATTTTTAAATGATAATAATTGGCGATGTCTTATTCATGCACTGGTAGTATTTCCAGGTTTATTCTTAAAATGGCACAACCATTTAGAATTATTTTATTTTAAAACATAGTTACAAAATATTAATAACTAAAAACAAATCTTTAGAAATTTTTATGGTATTAAAGATAATTTTAAAATAGGAAGTATTTATTAGATTTTACCACTCTAGCGTGAAAGTAAAATCTGCTTATAGGACAGGATTTTTTTTTTTTCACAATCTTGTTTTAAAGGTTATAATATTGCATGCTCATTTTTAAATGATAATAATTGGCGATGTCTTATTCATGCACTGGTAGTATTTCCAGGTTTATTCTTAAATTGGCACAACCATTTAGAATTATTTTATTTTAAAACATAGTTACAAAATATTAATAACTAAAAACAAATCTCTAGAAATTTTTATGGTATTAAAGATAATTTTAAAATAGGAAGTATTTATTAGATTTTACCACTCTAACGTGAAAGTAAAATCTGCTTATAGGACAGGATTTTTTTTTTTTTCACAATCTTGTTTTAAAGGTTATAATATTGCATGCTCATTTTTAAATGATAATAATTGGCGATGTCTTATTCATGCACTGGTAGTATTTCCAGGTTTATTCTTTAAATGGCACAGCCATTTAGAATTATTTTATTTTAAAACATAGTTACAAAATATTAATAACTAAAAACAAATCTTTAGAAATTTTTATGGTATTAAAGATAATTTTAAAATAGGAAGTATTTATTAGATTTTACCACTCTAGCGTGAAAGTAAAATCTGCTTATAGGACAGGATTTTTTTTTTTCACAATCTTGTTTTAAAGGTTATAATATTGCATGCTCATTTTTAAATGATAATAATTGGCGATGTCTTATTCATGCACTGGTAGTATTTCCAGGTTTATTCTTAAAATGGAATTTTTTAGAAAATGTGAAATGTTTTCAAGCGCGAAAATAAAATTGCTTTTCATTGAGCATAGATCGAGAAAAAATGCAAAATTTTTAATCGAGAGCCAAAAATAGCCTATTTACGAATGAATAAGAGCCACATTACATTTAATTATCTGAAGATTGGTTGTACGACGCCATAGGCGAAAAATGATAAAAATTGCTCTAATTAAGTCATTTTTTTAAATATTTAAACTTGCTTTTAAAGAAAAATAAGGAAATATGTTTGAGATTTACTTGAATAATTTCCACCAAAAGACCGTTTTGGGGTTGCGTCACTTTATCAATAAGTGGGCCATTGGTGACAATTTTTAACCAATAGAACACGGAATTAGAAGAAATCAACATATTCTATTAAACACTATTCGATGTATTAGGCATGTAAAACATAAATCTTTATAAAAGAAAAACGTAAAATAATAATAATAATAATAATAATAATACTCACAAAAAACTCACGCCACTCTTTATTTTTTGAGTGATTATAAAAAAGTGATGCGTGTGACATTAAGAACGGCTAATAGTGTGTACTTTTGTTCTTTTAATTTTTATAATATTGCATATATATATATATATATATATATATGCAAAATACTTTCATTTTCAATATATATATATTTAAAATGAAAGTATTTGCCAACGTCTTATTAAAGCACTGTTTCCCTTTCCCATAATAGTGTAACATACTCTTTACATGGAATTGAAGAAAATTAAAATATCCAATTAAAAAAAATATTTACTGCATCAGATTTCTAAAAAGATGTATTTTTATAAAAGTCATAATTTATAAAATTCAAACTGATTTTGACTCACTAAGCAATTTACTCAACTGTTGAAAATATTATTGCCATCGAAGTATACGTAATGCTTAAAACACCGCAAAAAATGATATATACAGATAAACTAAGCATTCGATTACGATGTACCTGTTTCATCACGAAGATTGCAGTTTAAAAGAGAGTTTTTTAAAATTATATATTTGGATATTTTTTCTTTTGTCTAATCATTATTTTGCGCGCGCTGTTGTAGATGTACATGCACTAATTATAAATCAATACATTCAACGCTAGAATAGAAAAATGTGCTTGAATTTGTGCGAGCAACTTGTTGCTGAATGTTTCAATTTTTGGAATGCTTTTTATTGAGTTTTTGAAAAATTAAACTCCAAATATGCATCTTTTTTGTTTGCGTGTGATTAAAATTATACTAAATGCACTTTAATTTAATTTGAATTTAGTTTTTTTAATTTAATTTGAAAACATGAAAGATTTAAGCTCTGACAGCATAATATAAAAATATTTTAACAGGAAACATTTTCAATTTTGAAAATATTGTTCTATCATTTTTCACATTCATTTTTTTTTTCATTCTTTCAGGTTCAAATTTTGTAATGTGAATTAGATTTAAAAGAAATTTTTCAAGCACTAAGAGAGTTGTATCCTAGAAATTAGTTCCTTTTCTTTCCGGAATATATATTTATTTTTTTTAATGCTATTTTTACATTGTATAATATCTTATTATTTTATTTAGAGAATATAATTATAATATTATTTTTTATTTAACGATTAAATGATCTGAATATATTATATCTAAAATTCGAAAAAAAAAATGGTTGCTAGTTCCAAGTGCATTTACATTAACATTTTATATTTTATGAATATTTTTTTTTTTTTTTTTAGTTTTTCAAAGTGTCGATAAAATTTAATTTTGCATTTACATCTTCAAATATGATTGCTGACAATATTTATTAGTGTAGTATGGCAGATCTTGATCTTTCCGATTAAATGTCAAGTAATCGGGTTTATTTTATTTCATTTTGTTTCATTAATTTAATCCTTGCAAACACACACCCACAAAATAAAATGAAATTTACCAAATTATATAGATTTAAAGTTTTTAGTTTCGCTTATTTTCCTTATAATGTCTTTTAGGGTTTCTGTCGTACAGATAGTTTTAAAACAATTATAATTTGAATTTCTAAATGTATTAAAAATATCCTTCGGAAAAGAATCCTAATCTTTCTTATTGTTGATTATTCTTTATCAATACGTTATTTGTTATAATAAATAGTTTTTTTGAACTATTACTTAGAAATATTTTTATTGAATTCATAATAAACAAATATCACTAGTAATAATTATGCGCAAAATGTTTGTTTTTTAGAATATAAACGCTTTGGTATAAAGTACACTTGCTTAACTTTTTATTATTTATTAAATAAAATTATTGCAAAAAATATAATTTTTTAAAATTATTATTGAAATAATTTTTTATTAAAAATTTTATTTAACAGAGATTTAAAACGATTGCTGTATAATACAGAAAACCCACAAAAATGATTGCTTATCTCAGGTAGTATATGGACATCAATGTTATAGTTTATATTGATCCCATTTCATTAGGGTTACCCATAATTAGTGTCACATTCAAATATATTACACAGGGGAACAACATAAAAAAAAAAAATTGCGTCATTACATCTCTTTGCTGATTTTGATACGCACAAAAGTTTATAATTATGTGATCATATATATTATTTCTCCTGTCAACATCCCTTTTTCTCCGAAAATACGAAAAGCATAACGACGAAGGATATAGCATATGAAAGGATTTTGAACAGACTTCTGACATAGCACACTTCACAATTCGTTAAAACATGTTTTTGAATAAAAATGTTAGTTAATTAAAAATTATATCGCCATTGTTTTCATAAATGAAATGAAAGGTTTTCTCAAATCAGTGTTGCCACCAAAATAAAATACTGCATTATCAGATGACGTCATCCTATAATGCAATTGAAATATGATTGTTAATTTATTTCTTGCGCGAGCTTTTAATTAAATATCGAGCTTTTTATTGGGATTTTATTTAATTTTTATGCGTGCGTCAGCTATTTTTATTTGTTTTCCTTTTTTAATCTTGGCTGTGTATATGCGTATTGTATTGGAGCACCAGTAGATTGCGTAATTTAAGGATTATCTTCCTTTTAGATATACAGCTCATTAGGATTCACAAAAATTGTAAGTATTTATTTTTTAATATTTCATTAAGCTGTTAATACACCAGGGAAGTCTGACGTCACTTAAATGGCTACTGAACCACAAAGTTTGAACATCCCATGTTTATGTTCCCATAGGGTTGCAAAAAATTGGTGTACCAAATATTGATTTATGTATTTAAGACATTTCTGGAACAGTTTTTCAAAATCTGACGAAATGCTTTCATATGAATTCTCTAAACGTCAGATTCAGTGTTTCAATTTTTTTTTTAATTCCCTTTATTTTCAGTATAGGAGTCTTGGCAACCTAGAGAAATGACCTTGGCGAGAGAAAAAAAAATGGCAAAAACTTTTCTGGCAAGCTATTCCTATTTTCTTATACACAAACAATCATCATATATATATTTTCTGTTTTCAACAACTTTTTTTTTTTCTATACACATACAAATCATACAACGATGAATGAGGTATTATTCGAAAAGTTTTTCAACAAGTTTCTGACGTAGCACACACACATTTCGTTAAAAATGCGTTTTTTAATTTAAAAAAAACAGTTAATTAAAAATTAGTACTAAAACGTACCAGGAAATAATCTCAAAGATTGCGGTGCGAACACTTCGCACGGGTCCTTCTGGTATAAAGTAATTAGTTGTAATAGCTCTGGTTCTTGAAATGTTTTGAAATATTAAGTATATAAATATATTATAAATATATAGTTAGAATTTAAAATTAGGAGTTAAGGTGCATTTTTTACACAGTCATTTAGACAGTTGGGTGATTATAGTGATGAGCAGGCTGAACGGTTCCATCAAGATACCAGAATAACGGAGCAAAGATACCAAGGACGTTGAAATCGACACATAATCGATGACTACTTTTGGACCTTACAAAGAGATATTTCTGAAGAGAAACATTCTAGAAAGTCATACAGGAAATGGTTTTAATAGTAATTTTAAATTTAAATATCTGTTTTGCAATACCTATTTCACTCAAAGTACAATGTTACAAAATATGTAAGAAAAAAAATCTTTACACATTTAATGATAACATAAGATAACATAATATATTTTTTTATATAACATAATGATTTTTTGAACTTATGCCATTATTGAATTGTTGGCTTTATTGCAAAAACGAAAGCCAATCCCGAAATTTTTCTATTATATTCGTTGTCCAAGCCTGTGTCCACAATTCACTGTTCCTCGATGTCATTTATAAGCAATTTTTTTTCTATGGTTGTTTAAACTTGGATACAAAACTCAATGAACAAATGAAGAGAGTCTTAAAAACCTATGGTTAATAAATTGATACAAAGTTACTTGAAAAATACAGTAAACATACATGTCACAAAAAAATGATGACATTTTTATAAATACCCCTAAAAATTAGCAACTTTATACAAAATGAGTTATTAGAAAACTATAAATTTATTTGCGAAAAAAAACCCACCTTTCTCGTTTTCAATTATTTTTATTAACAAAACAAACAGATATACTTCATTAAGTTGCTAAAATGTGTAAAATAAAAATTATAAAAACACCACAAAAGGTTTTGGTAAAACGTTTACATGTTTTTATTCCACCGCATTTCATTATCAAAACAAATAAAAATATTCTATAGTTGCAAGATCTATAATACAATGATCTGAAACGTCATCATTCAGATTTTCACGCTCTCTCTCAGATTACGCACATTATTTGATTTTATGTTTAATTTTACTTGCATGTTTACTTCCATATCCATAACCATGGAGTAATCCAACCCATAGTTTTGGTAAGTTAAATAATGCTGTATCGTTATGTATGGGATTTTTACGTGTATTTACATTTTTTAAAACAAATCAATACGTAGCGATATAACACCTTTAACTTACAAAAACTATGGGTTGAGTTATACCTTGGTTAGGAATATGGAATTATATATTCAAGTAAAAATATAAATAAAATAAAATAAAGTGTATAATCTGGGAGAATATGTGAAAAAGGGAATGATAGTGTTTCAAATTATAGATCATGCAACTATAGAAGATTCTTATTTGTTTCGATAATGGCTTTGGTGGAGCCAAAACATGTAAACAGTTTCTTAAAACTGTTTTACAGCTTTTATAGCTTTTATTTTCCACTTTATTGCAATTTAATGTAGTGCATTATTTTTGGGTGTTGTGATTTGTTACATATTTAATTCATTAACGCCCGACATTGCATTTTCGCAACATTATGTTTCTTACACCAGGTTTTAAGGTAACACCAGTTTGTTTTTAGGATAAATATTCGTTTTATTTGATGCACGAAACACCATGATAAAGTCACTCTTATGTTGCTATAATATAAAAGTGGTATGAATCGCAATATTTGTATTTTATTGAGAAAAATAATTCGGCTGGGCGATAACGAGTTAAACAAAAATATTAAAATTATTTCAAGTTGTGTTATGAGTGCGTCATATTTATGCTATTTTAATAGAAGAAATTTTTATTATTAAGCTACTTATATCAAAATAACAATATTGTTTCTAAGTTCTTATGTAACTATCTAAATGTAACGATATTAGGTATTTAAATGTAAGTATCTAAATGTAATGATACACTTTTCACTAGAGAAATATCCCGTATAAATCATATCGATATATAAAATGATTTCTCTCTAATTTTCACACCTTTGAAAGATATTTATCTTTTCCTATTAAAATATATAACCAACGTTTGCTATGCCAATCTCTATACTTTTATCTAAATTACCCAACGAAAAATCCGATAAGCGGAAGTCTTGTTTGTGGAAAATCATCTTTTTCTGCCTAATAAATATACTGATAGCAACAAAAATATATCGCTGTTAATACACTTGAGGACTTTGTTCTAGGTAACTGGCTATCAGTCATTATTTATCAACTACGTTGATGGATATTACTATTTATCTGATGAAAATGTAATATCAGCAAAATATCAAATAGCCCATATAAAATACATGCTCTTAAAATAACTCAGAGTAATGCCTGCCTTTGCCGTCAAAATTGCAATTTGGTATAATAATGAGAAATATTTTTCTTATAAACTGTAGCAATTAGATAAATCAAAGTAGCATTTTCAGTCATGTTTATACTTATAGCGAATATATTAGCATGGTATTATCGTAGTGGAATTATTTTATTCATTTAGCGAAGTTTGATAAATTTCCTAATTAGATTTTTTATAATAATTTTTTAAGGAACTATGAAATACAATACGATAGGACGAATAACTAGAATAAATAGGCTTTATAAAACAAATATTTGTTTTAAATCATTCACAGTAATCCATGCCTTTACCCTCAAAATTGTAATTCGGTATAATTAAAAAGAATATTATGAATTTAAATAATTATGTTAAGTCAAAAGTTAATTTTTATTCCTTTTTGTTCTTATAGCGAATAGATTAGCATGATATCACCGTAGTGTTTTATTTTCATAAATTTTGATAACTTTTCATAAATTTTGTAACTAGATGTATTAAATATAAATTAGGAAATACAACAATCCCTTGCTAGATCAAACATACTATACAAAATGCATACTCCTTAAAATATTTAAGAGAGATGCCTGCGTTTGTCATCAAAAGTGTAGTTTGGTACAGTAAGAATTTTTATTATTATTATAAACTTAAATAATTAAGATAAATCAAACTGGGGGGTACTCATTTTTGCGCTTAGATTAATATGATTTATAATGCTCCTTTATCAAATTTTCATAAATTTCGTAACTATTTTATAAAAAATTATAAACAAATAGGAAATTCTATGAGGCGATGACTTGCTAGATTATATAGCTATATAAAATGCATACCAAGCATAAAAAATATCCATAGGCATTCAACAGATCCAACATTTTAGTATCATTATTTCCTATTATTGGTTCCTTCGCCTTATTTTAATGACAAAAATTATGCGAATAATTAAGTTAATTGGATAGAAGATTCCTATTTGAAAACAGTGATACACAAAAGTAGAAATCATACGTCGCTTGTGTTTATTTTCTATCTCTGTATGTACTCTTAGAATAACTCAGAGTGAATAATTTGTTGTAAATATTGTAACTTAACAAAATAATTCGAATTATTTCTCTTATGAACCCATATAATTGAAGTACATCAAAAAGTAACTTTACTTTTTTTTGGTAGTCTTAGTAAATATAGAAACATGACATTTAGGAAATAAAATTGTTTATTTCATTTAATAAATGCATCTGTAATTCTATGTTCTTTCGTATTTTAAAAGAAAGAAAAAAATACAATAAGATATGATTATTAGCTTTATTACTAAGACTGAAAACAAAATTTTCAATAGATATTCTGCTTTATAAATAGCTTATTATTACATAGGTTTAAATTTAGCTTTATATGATAATATTTTTTGGTTTATTAATTCTGTAAAATTTATATATATTGGTAATATTATGTTTGCACTTGTTAATTTATTAACTTTGTGGTATTCTGTCTACACTTTATTACTAATTATCTCATTGGTGATTAGGTTAGAATGTTGCGAGAACTTGATTATTGTTTTTTTTTTTTTTTTTTTTTTTTTTTTTAATTCAAAGATATTCTAATTATATATATATATATATATATATATATATGTAAATAATTATTTTGAAAATTCATCTATTGTGGTAGGTAAACGGTAACTAATTAACTAAATTAATTGTTTATTCTAAAAATAATTTGTTCATAATTTATTATTTTAAAAAGCGAATTTCCTTAAAAAAATCATATTTTTCTAAATCGCAAAACGTGTTACTTTTTAGTTTAAATATTTAATAAAGAATATGCCGTAATGAAGTGGAAGAAAAAAAAATGTAGAATGTCAGTATGCTACAGGTATATAATATAATAGTTTTTTTATTTGCAAGAAATTTTATTTTATCTATATATTTCACATTCAATAAACTTGCAAAGACATTTCGGATGTTACACTTCTATACTTATAAAAGAAAAAAATATTTTATTTGTAAAATAACAACAATAATAATAATAATCTATATATTTAAAACGAAAGAGGCATTCTGTCAACTCGTGCGAAAATGGGTTCTATACGCATGCGTCAACGTTTTTTTTTTTTTTTTTTTTTTTTAAGGATTCTCTCCTCGAAACGGGAAAACTTGATTGATTAGGCTGTATCACCACCCCTAGGCCACAGACAATAGAATCCTAATATATCGTATTCTGTGCCCTAGGCCTTAGCCTAGGGGGATTGAAAAGGGTTGATTTAAAGACCTAATATATTTTTGGAAAGTGTTAAAAATTACAGGTACGTAGGGTAAAAAAATGAAATATTAAATATTAAGAAAAGATAATCATAAGAATACAGATTTCTATTTTAATGAAAAAGAAAGTTGAAAAGGGTTGATTTAAAGACCTTCTAATATATTTTTGCTCTGAGGTTGAAAGCAAAAGCTTTTTTTTTTCTTTAAAGAACTCATGTTTTCACTACTAAATGTGTATCTTTTTTTGCAAAATTTTAAAGAGAGCTTGGTATCATTGTTTATCTGGGTTTTAGAGTCAGGCTGATAAAAGTAAAATTAATGAAAAATTTTAAAGGCCTTGAAAAAATATATATATAGAAAATACTAAATATTGATATATATATATATATTAATTTTTGAGATTGTAGTAAGTAAAAATAAATCATTCAATTAATATTTTTAGTTAAATTCTTGGTAAAATAATTCAAGTATAACAGGATGTAAATTACAAGCTTAAAATTATTTCACTTCATTAGTTGAGTAGGCTGGACTGACAACACAATCTATCGTTTTACATCTATAGAAATCGCTTACACAATATAACAGTTCATAAAATTTTCAATATTTAATTAATTTAAAAGCAGCTAATTAAAAATAAAAGTCGATTTTTAAAGGAGCTTTCAAGTTATTTACCGTCAAATTTTGACGGGTACCATCTAGTAATAATAATATCAATCAATTTATTTCCTTGATAGATTAAATTTATAAAGGGATTTGTGATTTGTGATTTGTTGTAAGCATTAAAACATGTCTAACATAAAAAATTTATCAAATTTAAATTAATGATGATTATTTACTTTTTTATTCACATACAAATGTTTATTTTTCTTTTATAAAATGTAATTTATTTTATTTTATTTTTATATATTGCTGAAAATTAGCTTTTAATCTTATATTTAAATAATTCTGTAGAAAAAAAAATTAAAAATCCTATTTTATTTGTCTTACTCTTATGAATACTATAAAAAATATTCAATGTTTATGCAAATATTTGTATTAAAATAATTACATGTAATAAAATCAATTATTAATTCAAACACTAAAGAATGCACATTTATGTAAATATTAATTAGAAATCATTTATTATTATTAATTAAAAATAAATAATAACTAACCTGTATGCATAAACTCACTCGACTATTTTATTCAGAAAAAGAAAACATGAACATAATTGGAAAATTTTGCTGTTCATAATAGTTTCTGCGGGTAAATTTAAAAATATTTTATCGACAGGTTCTTTAAGTAAGAATTTATGATTGACATGTTTAAATTAGCTACACGAAATTAAAATCGTCGTAGGATTGATTCAAAATTATATTTTGCGCAATTTGAAAGAAATTGGTTATTTCCTGAAATTGATGGAAAGAAACTTAATAAAACTTTTTAATCATTTAAGCAGAACAGTCTTTAATAAATTCAGCAGAAATATTAATATATCTCGTGTTATAATTCTCTGTTTATGAGATTATTTCATTTAAATATTCTAGTTGCTTTTTAACATAAAAATTAATGCATGTATGTATAATAATTAAGTTAGTTTTACAGTTAGAAATGAAAAATACTTAAAAATATTACTTACGAAATAAATTTTCTAGGAATAAAAATACTGAAAATATTTCTTCTTGCTATTTATTAAAAGGTCGTATAAAGTATTCAATTAATTACTGTAAATGATTCAATTAAAAAATGGTTTTATTTATATTCTAATAAAAATAAATAAAATTAGCAATAGCTATTTCTAGAAAATATACTTCAAATAATATCCCATTTTTTAAATTAAATTCCTTAAAATATTGATAGAGCTGCATGAAATATACGTAATATTTTAAGTGAAATGTTTATTTAAAAAATAAATATAAAATATAACGCCTTTGCGTAGAATAATAATACAGTAAGGTTTATTATTACTTAAAAGTAGTAAAACATAGTGTGAAAAAAAAAATTTATTTTTCTGCATAGCTTGAATGTTTAAACAGATTTAAATGTCCCAAAAAAAATAAAATTCTTTCAATAATATTCTTTCATTTCACTGTATTGAATTTTTTAAACTAAAATGCATCGCACTCACTTATGTAATAAACAATAACAACTTAATAAAATAATTATCCATTCATAAAAATTTCGGTCTGAATATTTTAAAATCAATTTGAGCGTATTCACTTAAGATATAAACAATAATATTTTAATAAAATAACTATCCATTCATAAAAAAAATTCGGTCTATATATCTTTTTAATTTTTCTATTTCTAATTTTTAACAATGCTATATTTTGCGCGAATAGAAATGTGGATGTTAGTAAAATAAACTTATTTATGGTTCGCTGAATAATTCAAACTAAAATAGTTTTAAATGCACTATTTTCTACAAACTAATAATAACAGTACTAGAGTGATATGAAATTATTAAGAAAATTAATGAAAACATAAAATTAAATACAACAATTTATTAATATTCTTCTATTTGTATATTATTTATTTTATATGCGTATGTGTTTAGTGTTTCAATTATAATATAAAAAGATATAGTTTTGAAGAGCAATTAAAAGTAAGAAAGATAGAAAGAGAGGTAGATCTGGATACGTCAAAACGTTTTTCATAGACTATATTTCTTCCCTGTCGGAAGTCATTTACGTAGGTAAAAGTGGATTTACAGGCATGTAAAGAAATTTCAAATCTACAAATCCAGATTTGAAATTTTTCTACATGCCTGTAAATCCACACTATGGAACACAGTAGACACTATGGAATAAGTAAATTTTAAAGGTAGACTCTTTTGTTGTAATAAATTTACATCAGTTGTGCTTAAGACGTATAGCATAACTAGTATATGGAACTTGTATTGGACTTAGAATTATAACATCTAAAGAAACGGACTGAAAGTAAAATGGGTAAATAAGACGTCTCTTACGGGTAGTACGACAATAGTTGGTAGATGTTATAACTAAACAATTTATTCCAATTCTGGTGTAGATTCTGGTATAGATTTTTAATTAAAATTGGGAATAAATAAGACACTCCTTACGTCAGTATGGCTATAGATAGTAGGTGTTATAAATTAAAAAGAAAAATCTTCCAAATTTGGTGTATAGGTTTAGATGTTTGTAATAGTGTATGAAGATGCTATCTGGCTATACATGTTGTTTTTTCCTCAATTTGACTTGCAGGACTTGGACAACGTATAATAGTTTAAATTTCGCAGTTTTTTTTTTTTTTTTTTTTTTTTTAATGCCTTTATTTACGAAAGTGGCTTTTAAAATAAATCTTCCCTGTCTTTTACCCTGTTCTATCCTGCTCGAATTCATTTATGTAGGTAAAAGTAGATTTACAGGCATGTAAAGTAATTTTAAATCTGGATTAATAGAAGGCGCTATGGAAGAAATAAATGTTAATAAAGGAAGTAGGCTCTTTCGCTGAAATAAATTTGCATCAGTTGTATTTAAGTTGTATAGAATAGCTAATATATGGGACTTGTATTGGACTTAGAATTATAACATCTAAAGAAACGGAGTGAAAGAAAAGTGGGAAATAAATTAGACGTATCTTGCGGGTAGTACGGCAGTAGTTGGTAGATCTTATAAATAAACAATTTATTCCAATTCTGGTGTAGATTCTGGTATAGATTTTTATAGCAGTGTATGAAGACGCTATCTGTATTCTTTTTTGAAATTTAACTCGTAGGACCTGAGCAACTTATAATAATTTATGTTTCGCGTGGTTTTTTTTAATGAATTTACTCATAAAGACGCTCCTAAAATAAATCTTTGCCTTATTTTAAATATTTTTGTAGTAGGATGTATACATCTGAGACTAACGGTTTAGGAAATACTTATTGGGTTACCATAGCAGTGCACATTATATAACAGGAAATACTATGTAATGCCGCATTCTGTTTCAGTATAGAAAGTAAAATACATTTCTTGCCATTATGAGAACACGGCTTGCTCAATTCTGTTAGAAATAGTTTTAGTAGTAAGCTTAAAAGAATAACTAGTTTTGAGATTCAGTTTTATGCTGTTAAATGATAACTTTAGAGTATTTTTAATACATTAGTTCAGTGGTTCCCAACCTTTTTTCTTCCAAGTACCCCTTGCTTAGGCTTTTCCTTTACAAGTACCCTCTTTTTTTATAAACACGCTTCTATTCACCCCCATTAATCGAGCATGCTTGTTTTTTTAAATTACTAATCTTCTTAACAGAACTAAACAAGAAATCGACTAAAATTATATTGTCATTTCTAACCTTTCATTTTTTATCTTGGATTTTAAAATAAATTTTACTTATAATATCAGCTTAACAACAATAGAGCATTAAAATAATTTTTAAATAACTTACAATGAAAGTTTAAAACAAATTTGTATCATGATATAAAATAGTCAAACATGGCTCATAATGGGAATCCTTGAGCATGTTTCATGTGGTTGAATTTAATGTATGCGTAAGAGAAAATGTTCTTTCGGAAAGCTCTGTATCTGCGACAAGCAATAGGTATCTTAATGCTTTATCACCGATTTCTGGGTTCTTTTCGATATTTACAAACAATTGGGAGAAACATACGTAATCATGCATTATGATTAGAGTTGGGCGAAGCTAGTGACATCAAATTACCAATAAATTACTAGATTAAGTGGTCCTTTTCCTCCATTTTGAGAGTAACATATTGCAGTTACACATGAGACTACCTATGTAATCCAAAACTATCAACTTTGTTTATGTGTTTTCAATTGAACCATTTTTGAGATTTCCGCCATTACCGATATTATTTTCATGTACCCCCAACAGGCCCGATATGTACCACCAGGGGTACGCGTACCCCAGGTTGGGAACCGCTGCCTTAGATGATAGAAAACATTCAAAATGCAAACTTACACGAGTTTTAATAAATAACTTAATAAAAGATTATCTTTTGATATTCTAAAAATACTGAAAATCAAAGCAACATTTAAGATTAGTAAATTTAATGACACTCACTAAATTTTTATTGAACAGAAATATAATCATTTCAAATGGCCTTTGTAAGAAATAATATTGAATAAATCTCTGTTAAAAATAAATGGTATTTGCCAATGTTGTACGATGATGTAAATGAAAATATTTTATAGCATTTCAAATTATATAGTTCAAACCTTGTACAAGGCTTGATTATTCAAGGGAAAACGTGGCCCACCATCATATTTAAAAGGCTCTAAAAACTCCAAAATAAAAAAATTCCAAATTTCTTTCTTCAAATTTATTCAACCGAAACGTAATTGGGAGCCCCAACGTGAATCCTTCACCGAATGTTAGTCAATTATTTACGATAAAATACAATCATATAAACATATAACCGTATAATATAATGCATTGTGAACAGTTACATTGGAATGGCATAGGTTTCAAATAATTAGTATTTAAATACAGAAAATTCCAATGTAAGCGCATTTGAGTCCAATAATAATATGAAACGTTGAGAACGAGAGTGGAGTATCCCACATTTTTGTGAAAAATAGTGTCAACGCATTGTATGTCCCGCCATCTATTGGCTGTATAATGAATTTTATTAATTTCGAAACTATTCCAGTGATAGAGCCAGTTTAAAAAGCGGATAATAGTATACATTGTGTATCGGAACTTGGATATCAAGTTGCCAATGCAAAAGTAGATCAAGTGGCTTGGCACACTCTGGCACTGCAAACGCTGAAGAAGCTTGATCTCCTCCGGCACTGGCAAAACTGTCCTATGACAGTTTTACAAAAACTTGTACAAATTTTGGAAAGAATTTTTCTCGAAATCACAATTGGAGAGGTTGGTCCACTGTGGTTCTCAACGCCTCATATAATAACAACTTGATGTTAGTTCGCCATTTTGGAGCTGGAAAATAGCGAACTTAAATCTGGACAACGAAAGTATGTTTACACCCATCGGGAATCTTCTTCCATTTTTTTCGCCTTATTCTTCCACTTTTTCTTTGTTGTTAGGAATATTCAAACAAACTTTAATATTTATAATCTAATAAATTTTCTTCTGCATTATCAATTTTATCTATATTCTATTATGCATAACATCCGTTTTCAGAACAAAGTGTTTTCTATTAAACATGTGGCATTTTAAAAGAATTTAATTATAAAATACTTCTAAATAAACCATCTTTGCATTGAAGCTTTGTCCTAAAATTAAAGCAACAGAAACTTTCAATTAACTTAACTCCCATTTTAAGTAGTGCTTGCTAAAGACAAGCAAGCTTATATTATATTTTAATCAAAATATTTCTACACCAAATGCATTCCATTAAATCTTGTCCCGTATCAAAATTTTCAGAACATCATTTGACCAGCCTTAAGCGACATGTCATTCCAGCCTTTCGTAATTTATGTAAACACAGGTCCTCCTATCCGTGTTGTTTGCGCAAACCATTCAAAGACAGCTGTTCTAAGTACGATGAATTGTTCTGCCAGCAGAAATTTCGATCCTCGTCCTCACAGCTTATACAGACACCGCAAATGACCATCGTTTGATTGAATTTAATGATTTTAAATCAGTAAAATGCAATAATTATGTT
This sequence comes from Maratus michaelseni, assembly GCA_963931845.1. Classification (NCBI taxonomy): domain Eukaryota; kingdom Metazoa; phylum Arthropoda; class Arachnida; order Araneae; family Salticidae; genus Maratus; species Maratus michaelseni. The sequence goes on along the minus strand of OZ007594.1, from coordinate 280,256,323 downwards.
TAGACTGAATCTTCTAAAAAGGATGTTTCATTTGAATACGAGAAATTATTGAGTTAATATAATTGAATATTTATAGTCATATCCAAAATTTTCATAACTCGTTAATTTTATAGTTTTATTAGTTAATTTAACTAAATAGATACAAAAGAGAAAACTTCAATTGTTTTTTCTTAATTAGGACATTCTGCAGGAATGGAAATTATGTTCAGAACCCACATCTTTTAATATTTTAGTACCACTTTTATGAATATTTTTCTTCCTCTTATTTAACGTCAGAATTTCTGTCATTAAATGAGGTGAAGGCTATTTATAAAAAGCTGTACTAAAATGTAGAAAGAGCGCGAGCCCTGCGCTTACCAACTGTATATTCTGAGTAAGAAACTCGAAGGTATAAATAATAATAAAATAAAAAAAACAGTAATAAATGAGCTAAAAAAAAAAAGAGGGAAAGTTTCTCAGTCTGACATACATTTGTGCAATCCATGCATATCTACATAAATGGCTTATAAAAAAATTTCGCCTAAATCAATTTAGCTGCCATTTTCGATAAAAAACTTTAAATATAAATCAATACTAATATTTTTTTAGCACAGAAATTTTATATTCTGAGAAATTTTTTATCTCTTAGCTATCATATTGCATTATATACGTGTACAGAAAAAAGGATTTTAGTGTTTAAAATCATCCAAATTTAGATATGTTATTCCTGTTTACTCAACAACTTTTCACAAATGACAATCATTTGATTGAATTTAAACATTTTTAAATACGCAAAATTCAATAGTTGTGTTTAGTCTAAATTTTTTGAAAGGGAGTTTCGTAGAAATTCCAGAAATAATTAAATTCATAATTATGTCCAAAAATGTATAGATTTAAATGTATTAGTTTTATTGCATTAGTTATTTTAATGTATTAGTTTTATGGTTTCTCTATCCATCAGTAATATATAATAATATTTCATCAGATATCAATTAGTAATAAATAATTTTGAATATTTAATACATTCTGAATTAGAAAAATAAAGAAAATTTCCATTCATAATATCATTAGATTGTTGATTAAAGTATTGTTTTTATTAAATAATATTGGAAATTTCTTAATGTGACATGCATGTGCAAAATTGTGTACATCATACATGTATACATCATTAGTGCAACCGTGTTAGATAGTGCATCCTTGCTCCGGAAAACATTTCAACTGTCATTTTTCGTTTTTTTTAATACAGAAATTTTAAATAATGATATAGTACAAAAAAGTTATTTTATTATCTTCTAGAAGTTTTTATCTCTTAAATAACCTTTTGTTGTATCTATGAGCACAGAAAAAGGATTTTAAGTTTATTGTTAAAAAATTAATTTTTATATTTATTACAGTTTACTCACTAATTCCTAACATATTATATAGGCACCGAAAATGCCCATCGTCTGTTTAAAAGAATTAAATTTAGTCTGAATCGTCTAAATGATAACAATAAAAAATATTGAATGAAGGGTATTGGATAATTACAGTGATATCCAAAATTTCATACTTTTAAGTAAAAAATTTATTTATAGTTTATTATAGAGGAAAACTCATAAATTTCAGTTGTGGTCTTTTTATTTAATTTTTAATCTGAATTAAAAATACTAAGTGATTTGAGAGAAATTTTGCACAGCAGCATTAAATTACGGTTTAAAGAAATGTTTAAATTAACTGACATCCAAATTAGAACGAGAAGGAGCTTCTTAACCTACTGGGAATACATACATATACATATCAACGATGCTACCTGGATCACGATTTTATAATTTTTTGGAAAACTGCAAAAGTAGAGCAAATGTAGTAATTTATGTATCAGAAAAACCGTTATTGTATGCTCTAAGAGGGGTTGTTATTTCTTAAGCTTCCTTCTTTTTATAGTCTATGTGTACAGAGAGAAACAAATGGCATAATTCGACTGGAAATCGTGAATTCTAAATCTTTTATAAATGAAGTAAATTTAGAGACATTAATAAAATGTCAAAAATATAAAATTAATTAAAAAAGAAAAAAGTCAAAAAGTAAAACAGAATCTCGCCTTCTGAACCGCGAGCACGCATGCTATTTCGACGCCACGAACAACACGTGCAAAAGCTCAAACTAATGGATATATGCTGAATTTCACAACAAATTTCTCAAAATCTGAGGTCATTTGAAGAAAACTTTTCACCAGAATAGTTAGGACTATCACCTCTACAACATACTTTAAAATCATCAAAATCTGTGTGCACCATATTTGGTAGTCCCATTGCAAGATTAATCGTCTAAGAATGAAATTGACTTCTGGAATGCTTCAAAAGGTAATCACTTTGGATATGCCTAGAGCCGTAAACAGATAATATTCCTTCCCTGTCTAAAATCTCTTGTATAGGTAAAAGTAGATTTACAGACATTTAAAGAAATATTAAGTATTTTCATTTTACTGTTTCAGGTGATTTTTTTTTTTTCATTCGATATTTGTTTAACGCTAATATAAATTATCTCAAAGGTAAACTTTGGATTTTTAGTAATTTTATGCGTCATATATGAATTATGTAAAAAGGGGGAGATGCAAAAATAAAAATATTTTAACGCTTAAAATTCAAATTCATTAAGATTAAAAGTCTAAGATTGAAAATGACCTCGTGAATGCGTCAAAAAGTAATCACTTTGGATATGCTTAGAGCCGTAAACAGACTATATTTCTTCTCTGTCTGAACTCTTTTATATAGGTAAAAGTAGATTTACTGGCATTTAAAGAAATAATATTTTCATTCTATTGCTTCAGGAAATTATTTTTTCAGGCGATTTTTTTTAATGCTATTATTATATATCTCAAATGCAAACTTTGTATTTTTATAATTTTTAGGCGTGAAATATGAATTATCAAATGCATAACAGAGGGAGGGGATGCAAAATTCAAAATATTGTAAATTCTAATATTAAAATACACTAAGTTTAAATGTTTGAGATTGAAAATGACTTCGTAAATGTGTCATAAGTAGTCATTTTCGATATGCTTAGAACCGTAAACAGACAATATTCCTTCCCTGTCTGAAATCTCTTATATAGGTAAAAGTGGATTTACAGGCATTTAAAGACATTTAATATTTTCATTAATATTGATTCTAGTAATTATTTTTTCAAGCGATATTTTTTATGCTATTATTAAGTTTGCCAAATGTAAATTCTATATTTTTATAATTTTTATGTGTGATATATGATGGTTATATGGTATATGGTTACATAATATGTATAAATAAACGATTCTAAATGGATTTTTATGTTTGTGTAAAAGCAATTACCACTATAGTTTTTGGGATCATATATTTTTGTGTAAAAGCAATTACCACTATAGGTTTTGGGATCACATATTTTTGTAAAGTTACTAAATTTATAATAAAAATTATATAAATATAACAACAATAAGAATTATTTGCCGAATTATTATTAAGAATTATTATTATTACCATGTCGAACGAAGATTTTTGTTTAAAAATTTTACAGTAACGAAGATGTCTAAACGAAATTTTCATGAGATTTATGTTACATTTTATGAGGTTGATTGGGATGGCATCACTAGAAGTTCTAAAGATGCAAAATTATTTTGCCAGTGACACATATTTATTGTTAGAAATACTGTGGAATACAGAGCGTATAGGATGTGTAGGACGTGGACGGCAGCAACTTCTAATAATGTTTATGGTGTTGTAATGTATCGCACAAAATAAGGTAAGCCCGTTAACTAGACATATGGTCGTGACAGGACTGTATAATCGGGAAAAAAAAGGATACTTCCCGATTAATTATGGCACACATCATCGTCTAAAAATGCGACTGCTACCAATCAATTATTAATAATATCTGTGTTTTAATTTTATGCATGGATTAAGATTTGAGGAATGTCTACATATTAAAAAGTGCACTAACTTTCTTTTTTCAAATGTTACCATCCAACTCTTTAGAGTTTCTTGCATCAAAACAGCTCGTAAAAGGGTATATTTTGTATACTTTTTTTCTTATATCTTTATAGAGTTATGAAACAAAATGTGTTAGGGGTGTATCCATAAATTTCAAAAAACAAAATTAAGATCTTACAAAGAAAAGTACCGAAAACACCCAATTACTTACCAGTAAAATTATGGAGAAATTTTAAATCTAAAATAAACTTACTTTATATGAAAGCAAATCCTATTATCTTTTCATAAAAAATTAAGTTTTTTTTTTTTTTTTTTTTTTTTTTTTTTTATGTTGATCGTTTCGATAAAATAAAACAGTCCTCTTAAACTATCAAAAGTAAAATTTCTCTATATCTCAAAAACTAATGATTCGAATAAACTCTATAAACCTACACACCCATATTGTTTCTGATTGTGGTGCGTTTTATGTAAAAATTAATGTACGTTATAATTCATATTTTTTAACATGAATTTATTAACATTTTATAATTAAAAATATATTTTGAATAAAAAAAAAAGTGCTTTGAATATGTTTGAGACTATTCATCCTATCTCATTAAAAAAATATAAATAAAATTCAACCAAATGTTGTTTTGGAAGGTATAAATTAAATTTTTTACATGCATTTAATATTAGCATCCTCAAATTTTGACATCTTGTAATTCTATGAAGAATCAAGAAAAAATGCATAAACTATACCTTTTTTGAGCTGTTTTCATGTAAAGAACTAAAAAAAAGTGTCAAAAGTTGGTGTTTTCATTTGACAAAAGAAATATAATGCAGCTTTTAACATGCAGATGCATCCCCCTCCCCCAAACTTTAATCTATTCATAGCATTTAAAAGTAGGTGTTATTATTAATTATTTGTTATCAGTCGCATTTTTGTACGATAATTTTCGACAGAATTAGTCGGGATATCCTTTTGGTTTTCTCGACTGTACTTTAAATTCTCTTTTTGTCGTTGAATTTTTTTTTACAAAACAACATCATAATTAAAAACAAAAATCACCATTCATGTTGGTGATTATTGCATGTGGCGATTATCATATTATTTTATTTTATTTATTTACTTTTTCATGCAACAGGCCTGAAATTTTAAGTTATATATAATTAAATTAGACAATAAACTGTATCTAAATGAAATAACAAAGAGATCTGCATGTATTTTTAATTTATTATTATTATTATTATTATTATTATTAAAGACTATTATATAATTTCTTCGAAAATTATATGTTTGTATGTATTTTTTCACACACATAAGACCAAATACGCTTCACGGCATTTCACTTGTCCGATACAGGTATGTTTTACATTATCAAAACCGAATAATTTAAATTGGCAAAGTTGTTATTATAACATAGCAATTGCTGAAAATAATTAACAAAATCATTAACAGTTATTTCGCAAAAGACTACAGCGGAATCATTTTTTCTTCTCAGTTGTACAAGGACTTTCTATCATATATAAATGTATCTCAAGTGTATCAACTAGTACGTATCTGAATATATAGTTATGTAAACTTGAGCTCCAGCTTAGTTTATGATATAGAACCAGCTATATTTGTCTCGAGCAACGCATATAAGGCCTATACTATAACTCCTGTTAACCTACATTACGTCTGGTTATACACGCCAATATCATAAATCCAGTAACTCCCGCATCCTGAACCTAGCGCACTTCCTATAGCTCCTAGGAAAATGAATTTCATCTCACCTTCCTGGATGATTCCTGATGAACCGTTATCCCGCCCTACGGCAATGACGCAATTACTGGTGACATTAGCCCCACCTTACTTCCCACGGAACTCCGCCCTTCTTCATTCATCTTTTTCCGGGACAGTTCGCGACAACAAGAAACGTCCATTATACTCATAACAGGTTCTCGAATATTCTCCGTCCATTTGTTATGACAAAGAGGACGGTTTCCTTTTGTTCCATCCTGGGAGACGTTTGCTGCTTCTTTTTATCGTTTTTATTTCTTCTCCGTGTGTTCTCTGCGATGCGATGCAAGGCTCCACAGCTGCATCATTTGTTGAGCGCTGCGGTCGGCTGTGTGCTCTTTTATTTTCAACATATTGACGATGAAGTCGTGTTTTCTCCTTTTTCTTTTGTCATTGCGATACGATCATACAGATACTTTGTATTTTGAGCTATTATTCAACGATCTTTTTTTTTTAAGTTATTATTTCTATATTTTATAATCGAAAACATTCAAATATTTTTTGCTAATGTGATAGGTAATGAATGCTAAAAAAGGTATAATTTCTGTCATTTTTAAGTAATATTTTAAATAATCGTACACTAAGCGTGCTTTCAGCAATGCGATGAGCATTGTTGCATCATTTGTTGAGCACTGTGATAGCCGACTGTGTGCTCTTTTATTTTTCACATATTGACATTAACACAGGTTTTTTTTTTTTTTTTTTGGACGAAAATACAGCAGGTTTGTCTTTTGGGCTATTATTAAAAGATCTTTAAAAACATATTGATACATGAAAATTACAGAATTAAAAAATATTTTAATATTTTATTATGTAAAATATTGACATTAAAAAATTAAAAAAATTGAAAGTAACATTGCATAATTAAAAATATTTCAATATTTTTAGCTCTTTATTATAGATAATGAATGAGAAAAAATGGTATAGTTAATGCGATTTATATATTTTTTTTTATATATTTATATATTAAATGATCATCCAAAATATTTCCGGCGTTCTCAGCGATGCGATGCTCATAGCTGCATCATTTGAGGGGGTTAGAATGACAGTGGAGTAAGCTACTATTTAGTAATTTGAGGAATGAAGGTTTTTTGTATTGCCGTTGCGTTTAGTGCCCCAACTTGTTTTGCCCTCTAGCATCTCTCTAAGTGAACTATGACTTATTTGACTGGCATAATAATTAGCTAATTGAACAGAAATTAATATACGTTCAGTGAAAATATGATTACCTAGATTTTTCAAAATTTTGACTTATTCCACTGTCATTCTAACAAAATTCTAAAAATTTGTTCAGCGCAGCGTTGGCTATGTGCTATTTCAATTTCAACATATTGGCGAAGGAGTCGTGTTTTCTTTCTCATTTCCATTTGTCATTATTACACGAATATACAGTTTGTTTATATTTTAAGTAAATGCTCAAAGATCTTTAAAAATATTAAACGTCGAAATTTCATAATTTGACATTTTGAACTTTACTTAAATAATATAATAGATGATGAAGGGTTAAAAGGTATAATGAATGTAATTTTTAATTTTAATTTTAAGTAACCTATTTCAGATTATTGTTCAAAACTCCTTAACTGTATAATCTGTTGAGCGTTTCCGATGCTTGTGTGTTCTTTTGAATTTTCAAGATATTGACGATGAAGTCGTAATTTATTTCTGTTTTTATTATTATTATTACTGTGATACGAACACATAGTTTGTACGCATTTTATTCCAACATCTTTCAAAAAAATTAAAGCATCAAAATTTTATAATCTAAAAATTTGTAGTATCCTTTAATAATGAATTTTAAAAAGGTACAGTTAATGTAGCTTTTTTTAAACACTTTTCAATATAACTGAAAAGTATTTATGGCTTAGGTTTGTTTATCATCAGTCAACCGTATGTCTACCGTCTTTTCGTACTCTAACACACGTAAATATACTTGGATTGAAATGCATATTCTATATGTAATTGAGGTTCACTATAAATTGTTTGAAATTGAAAATGGAGTGTGATGCATTTATATTTCGTTTACAGGAACACACAAAATAATTCCGTTACATTATAGTCTAAGGGGAAAAAATTGTTTGCGGTGCATTTTAATGACGTTTCGATACTTCATATATAATTAGATTGATATGCATCCCTGAGGAGGACTACAAAATGATTTCTGTGGTGTATAGAATAAGTAGCATTTACAGTTTGTTTACAGGGACGCACAAAATAATTACGTTATATTGTGATGTACGAGAGAAAATCGTCTTCGGTGCATTTTACTGATGTTACGATATTTCAAATATAATGAAATTTATATGGATTACTGAGAGGCACAATAACATGTTTTATTCAGATTATGGAATGCATAGCATTTATCGTTTATTCACAGACACAACAAAAAAAAAATCGGTTACAGAACTGACAATGATCGCTAATTATATTTTCAGCTGCGCTATGCATTTTTAAACATAACTCATTTTTACTGTATTACGTGGTGTGTATACATTCTGTAGATCATATACGGGCTGCAAGAAAGAATTTGCAATCATTACCGGACATGGACAGCAATTGCTGAAAATGCATTTTTAATGCTTATGCGTTTGTTAAATTTATCATGTAGATATCTCATTTCTTTAGATGGAAAAAATGAAATTTATTAAAAATTTTCTCTTCGTGTTGGAAAATGTTACATAATCTATGCCTCATATATGATTTTTCATTCTTTTTATCAATAAAAGAACGCTCTAGGTATAAAAGTTTTTCCCTATCTGTTTATTAAATCCCATGTTGACTGTTAACCTAAGAGGGAATTTAAAAACAGAATGTCTCATTAACTAATACAATTATCTAAATTTGGTTTTGATCAGAACTGTGTGTGCACTGCTTTTTTAGGCTGTTTTCCTAAAATTGTAAGTATTTTTTAAAGGACAGTAAGCTTTGGAACGTCTACTTATGCAAAAGTTTCATGATTTATTGAATTAAAAAAATATTTATATATTAGATAATGATTTTTAAACGAGTAGTACACTCGTATCGTATGCCAACATTTCAGATGGTGAAAATATTATATCGATAATTGTATTAGGTAATAAATCATCCTGTTAAATTTTAGCATAAACCAACATGGAATTTCACAATTGGTGCTCCCCAAGCAATATATTTGAAAATTATTGTTAGAGCCACAGTGTAGAAGAAATTATTAAAATCATACTTCACATTTTAATGATGCATATGATTTGATGATGCATTTGATGATATGATGCATATTGATGATTTTAACATTTCGCATACTTACTCTACGTTGCATTTATGTAGAAACTACTTTTCATATAAATCAACGTAGCGACCTATCCTGAAAATATTAAAAGGAATAATATTTTTTCTGTTACCTTCTAAATTATTTATATCCCTATAAACGATTGATTTAATTGATAAGTCATTTACATCATTGATGGGAGTTGTCGTGTAAAATATGATCCCTAACCTAGCAGCACTTGACCCAAATTTGACCAAATGTGAAAGCACTGTGACCCAAATGAAACTATTATTGTCGGTATGTTTTTGTCACGTGCCGCGGAAAATTGTTTTTATCCACATCACTGTTAATTCTGTATATCCCATTTTGCCCCGAGTTGCAACTAAACAAAATCGGTAACGGTGATTGCACAGTGGAGTCACAAAGCGACGGTCACCTGACAGCCATAATGTGACTAAATATGACAATACCTTAAATATCGTGTTTACCTTAAATATCGTGACCGTGTCTGAGGATTGTAACGTTACAGTGACATCACAATTCCACGGCGACGTTTCCGTGGTTCTGTTTGGTATTTTCGAAAGCTTTAATAAAACCTTAAAAAGAAGAGTTTCTAATTTACACCTTGTTTTAAAGTTGCTTTATTTTCATTTTTAAATCATGATTTTGTCATGTGTTGCCAGTGCCACACCAGTGTCTTCCAAGCCAATATATTCAAAACATAGTTTTGTGAAGCTCATTTTTTGCTACTGATCCGCCGTAGTTTTTTTTTTCACCACCCCTTAATGTTAATTAATGCTGAGCACAAACTTGTTTGAAGTTAATTCCGTCTGCCTTTTCGTAGGAATCCTGTACAATTGAATAGATGAGAGGATTTAAAAAAAAAAATAATAATTTTGATATATTTTTTTAATAAATAAAGTAAAATCATGCATCAAGCATAGATTATGAAACGCTTTTCAATATCAACAGAATATTATTAAGAAACTTAATTTCTCAATACAATGAAATGAGATATCTAAATAAGCAATTTAAAAACCACATAATTTAGGAAAAATCTATTTTCAGCAATTGCTGCTCATATATAGTAATGTTTGCGAATTCTTTCGTGCAGCCCTGTACATGATCTATAGAACTTATTCATACCGCGTAATACACTAAAAATTAGATAAGTTATGCATACCACAGAGGAAATTGTACTTCAAAGAATTATCAATCATAGTTAGTCCTGACAATTGAATTCTTTTGCGCCTCTCTGTAAATGAATGATAAATGCACACTCCTTAATCTATGGAAATTTTTACTACACTTCAGTGAACCTGTCTAATTTCTTCATGCTCGAAGCATCACGGCAGTATCACCACAAACGATTTTTTCCCATTGATCATAATGTAATGGAATTCTTTTGTGCGTCCCTGTAAACAAACTATAAATTCTACTTATTCTGTACTCCTGAAAAGCATGTTTTCCATTGCAGTGACGCATATCAATCTCATTATGTTTGACAGGTCGTAACATTAAGAAAATACATCGCAAACTATTTTTTCCATAGACTATAATGCGATGGAACTTTTTGCGTGTCCCTGTAAACGAACTATAGATGCTACACACTTCATTTTAAATAGAACACATTCTGCAGTAAATCTCATTAACATAGAAAAAATTACATATCGATCTGAGTTAATTACCAAAGTTAGAGCATGATCAGACGGAATTCATAAACACTTTACAAATTACTTAAACAATGTTGGAAAGTGTTAAAAGAAAGAGAAAAACACATAACTTTCTGAAATAAAGAAAGCAAATGATAATGACAATTGATAAATTGTCCTCGCTGTAAATTTGAGAATAGAAGATTTATCTCTACTACAGACGAATACACACGAATAAATAAATACACACGAATGAATAAATATTTGTTTGTTCTATTAAAAAAATATTTCTCTAAAATTTCCTGTTGCTTATGAAAAATACGTAATAACAATGTGTATTCTATGTCAGTTTGCTTAATACAAATATTAATAATTTGCTTTTAATGCCAGTTTTTTTATAACATCTACCCTCAGAAAGAAATAATGGTAAATTTTCTGATTGTTATGAAAATTAATTTTATGCATCGAACAGAAATTGCATATTTTTGCAAAACTTTCGCAACTTCAAAATATAGCTTGATTACAGGCATACTAGGCCCATCTAAATACCACAAATCTGAAAAATGTGTAAAACTATTTATCAGTGGAAATTTGTACAAACTGATAATTAATTATAGTCTTGTTCACTAATTAATATTTTTTCTAAAAGTTCTTCAATGCTATGTACAACAACTGCAATCATAATCTCATTTATTTTAGGCAAAATATTTTAAATCCATATGGATATTCTAGTCGGACTACACCTAACTCTAGCTCTACTAAATAAATACACATTTCTATACAGACGAAGGATTAAATAACGTTTATTCGTTCCATCGAAAACAATTTTCTGCAACACCAAAACATAGCCAATCAGTGATGCTTAAACTGCAAACTTTTGAGCAAATAAGTACAGATATTTACCAGGAAAAATTTGTACTAACTGTTAATTAATCATATTCTTGTTCGTTAATATATAACTTTACCAAGATTCTATAACTGACAATAGCAATTAAAAACTCATTTATTTCAATGTAAAATATTTTAGAATCGTAAATATAGTCTCATTAGACTGAACATAATGCGTCGAAATATATAAAAGAATAAATAAGACAAAAGCAGTCTTCGCTACAATATCTCATATGGAAAATGGGATATCCGTGATATGAGTGTGCATTTCATATCAGTTTGTTTAATAAGAAAATTCAGCACGTTGATACCACTTTCTGTAAAATCTACCCGTATAGAAGAAATAATTGTAAATTATCTGAATGTTCTGAAAATCATTTCCATTCGTCTAAGAGAAATTATATATGTTAGCAAACTTTTCGGAATTTCAAGATACACTAGTTAACAGACATAGATAACACAGAACTACAAAATAATAATAATAATAAAAAGAAAATAGCAGTGAAAATTTGTATGAATGTCTTAATTAGTTATAAACTTTTCCCACTAATTTATAATTTTACTGAAATATCTTAGATTTTATGTTCAGCAACTGCAATCAGATTCTCATTTATTTCTGTGCCGAAATATTTTAAATCCATAAATTTATTCTCATTAGACTAAACCCAACTCTGACAAAATAAATAAGGAAATAATTCCATACGCGTGAAGGAATAAATATTGCTTTATTCGCCTTCACTGAAATTTCTCGCTGTTTATGGGAAATCTGCAATATCAGTGTGAATTCCATATCAGTTTGCTTAATAAGAAAGTTCAGCCCTTTGATACCACTTTCTATAAAATCTACCCTCATGGAGGAAAGAATTTTCGCTTAGCACGTCTTCAGCCAGCGAGGGAATTCAGTCTCAGAAAGAGAGTGAGCTGTAATTAAATTAACAAAGTAGTCTGCCTCCTCCAGCGCCATCAGCTGCTGTCAAATACTTGCAGATTGCAGTTCCCGCTTTCCTGCAGAATTATTCTGTTTACAGCATTCCAGCCTGTTCTCAATTAATACCTAAGTACTTTCAGAAAAGTTAAAGGCAGAAAACTGTTGCCATAGACACGAGAAAAATATGCAAATTCTAAGTGAGATGTGGGCATACAAAACGGGTAAAAAAAAAATAAAGATAAATTCTAACAAAATAGATTTTACTTGAATGTTTAATTAAAGTGTCAAATCTGATATGCTAACTGCGTGGTTGAGATGCGGTTCTTGTAGAACCGATGTTTAACAATTTGTATTTGCAAAAGTAAACATCTGAAAAAATTATTTCACATAATTAGTGACATACTTTTGCATTGTTAAAAAAATAATGCCAGATAAATTGTAATTAACTAATAACTATTAAATAGAACGGTAAATTCTTGTAATGTTATATTTCTATTGTAAATCAAGTTACATGTTCAGGATCTTTCAGCAAGTAAGATATAATTAAGCCATCTTAACGACAGAGGTGTTATTATTTTTGTTTGCTAAAAACCGGTTGTTATCAGATATGATATGACACTCTGATTATGGACATTTTCTCAATTATTTTCATTAACTTTTATTTCAATGAAGATTATGGAAGATTTCAAAATGGCGACATAGATGATTAAAATAATACAGCGATATTCATTTGCTTTGAAAACAGTATTGGATGTGTTGTACGTATTGCAATTTGTATGTATTGTAAATATGTTCTATGTTGTACCGATTTTAAGTTTTTGTATGTGATTACAAAACTGCCATTTCCAGAGGATTATTCTGTTTAGAACATTCTAGGTTGTTCTTAAATAGCCCAGTTTTGCATTGTTACAGAGTAATATTAAATAAATTCCAATTAGTTAATAAATTTTCTTAACGAAAGACTTATTTTCGTTTGTTAAAAAAAGCATTGTTATCAGAAATCTTAATGCACTCCGATTAGGGACATTTTCGTAATGTTTCACATTTCTTAAGCTTGATTTGAATCAGGAATATGGAAAATTTCTAATTAGCAGCTGAGTAGTCCTTATTATTTTCGTTAGTTGTAAGAGCATTGTTGTAAGCAATGTAAGTTTGTTGTATGTTGTATACATTTTGATATTCTGGATTTAAATATATATGTTGTATGAGTTGCAAGACGTATTGATGTTGTAATATGTATGTATGTAAGAAGAATGCATTTAAGGTGGCCGTATGCATGCAAGTGGATAAGGCAAGATTAACAATCTGCTTCCTCTAACACTATCAGCAGTGAGAAAAATGCCAGTTTCAAATCTGAGTAAATCGATGTTTTCATTTTGTTATGAAATTTTTTGTTTCAAATATGACGACCCAATCCTTTCAATTCTAAAATACCAGAAATTCTCAGAACATTTAAAAATGGATATACTCAAAACTGAGCACATAGAGGTCAGTTCAAACTCATTTTTGAAACATGGAAATACTCAAAAATGAGCACATAGAAATCAGTTCATACTCATTTTTGAAATATGGAAATACTCAAATATGAGCACATCGGGTTTTATTCTTGAGTGTGTGCATGTTTTCAGAAATGAGTATATGCATGTTTCAAACTTGAGTAATTTTAATTCGGACCCATTTTGACGTACTCAGATTTGAGTATTTTTTGCTCAGTTTTGAAAATGTCGTTTTTAGAGTGAGCTGTTATCAAATACTTTCAGTTTGTTGTTCCCGGTTTCCCTCCAGTACTGTAGAATTCTTCTGTTCACAAGATTTCAAGCTGTTCTCAGTTAATCACTGTAAAATAAAATAAAAATTAATAATTTCAAAAAAAATTATTGCCAGTACAATTTCCGTATTTTTACGATTTTTTTCACGATGACAGTGATTTTGTGAATGAGTCCAAAAGTATTGCAAACGTGGTTTTGAGAGTATCTTTGACAGATAATATTAAATTTTCATTTTCTATAAAGCTGTAGGATCTATTTTTATTATTAAACTGCAAACGAAAGAAATACTAAATATATGGAAATTGTACTGGTAAAATACGTAATTCTTTTTAGAGTGTAAAGATATGTAATATCCGAAAGTTTTAGGGAAAAATGACAAATTAACTAGACTTTTAGAACTATTATCTGTCAAGGATATTCTTAAATTCATATTTTCTAATTTCTGCCACATTCACGAAATTATTTGATCGGAGAAAAAATCGTAAAAATACGGAAATTGTACTGCAATCAACAGCTTTTTCTTTTTCTTTTTCTTTCTTTTTTTTTTTTTTTTTTTTTTTTTTTTTTTTTTTAAGTATAGTAAGTATTTAAGAAAATTGAAGGCAGAAAAGTGTTGCCATAGGCGCTGAAAAAACCGGGCATAAAAATAAAGGCTAAATCCTATCAAATTAGATTTTACTTGTATTTCTAATTAAAGTTTCAAATCAATTACAGCTTAGTTGAAATACGGTTCCTGTAAAACAGACGTCTTGAAAATTGTATCTGCAAGAGTAAAAAACGGAAAATAAAAATATTTTATCTAATTAATTTGAGTAGAATTTTATTTAAATTTATATAAATACATATAGCAGATTTTTGCATTATTAACAAAATACAAATAAATTCCAATTAAATAATTTTTCTATATACTACGGTACATTCTTTTACTTCTATATTTGTATTTTAAATAGAGTAATATATTCAGCATCTCTCGTATATATAATAGTAGTACAAGTAATATGTAATTGAGTTTTTTTTAGCAACAAATCATTGCTAAAAAAACATTGTTATCAGAATTTACAGGACACTCTGATTATGAACATTTTCTTAATTTAAATTCACACTTATTAAGTTTTATTTTAATCAGATTTAGGAAAAAAATCCTAATTACTAACAGAGTTATCCCTATTATTTTCATTAGCAGCAGTAGCGTAGACAGTATTTCATTTCGGAGGAAGTGGGGGAGCGTGGTTTCACACGAGAGTATCAAATGCAGAAAATTTGCCGGTGATTGTTAAAAAAAATGCTGAGGTTCGATGTGTATGTGTATGAAAGTGGTATACAGCGCCCTGGGCCATCCCTCTATCTTCGCCCCTGATTAGTTGCAAAAGCATTGGTGGTTGCGTTGTATGTCGAACAAGGTGTACAGATTGTAAGTGTGTTCCATGTTGTAATGGTTTTAAATTTCTGTATATACGTATTTTGTATGCATTGTGAAACATATGTTTGTTTTATGATGAGTGTATGTAAAATGTATGCATGTAAGATGAAGGTACGTATGACAAAATTAATGAAATATTCGGCTTCCTCCTGCGAGACCAGCTGCTGCCAAATAGTTGCAGAATGCATTTCCTGCTTCTCTGACATTTCTGTAAAATTATACTGTGTACAACACTCGAAATTTCTCCCATTCAACACCTAAGTAAAATACAAAAATTTTATAATTAAAACCACATAAATAGAAGTTGTAATGGGCGTGCCCCTTACGTCACGCAATAAGTCAGTCATGATTCTAGTTTAGATAACAGCAACAAGTTTATTCAATATTACTAAGCAATGAAGACTGCAGAGGAATTGGTAGCAATCTAAATACGTTAATCAAATTTAGCTTCAACAAACTCTACAAAGAAATAAATACAAATTTATCAATCTTAAAACTTTCCTGCTACGTCTGCAGTCACTATAAACACTGTTAAGCAAGATTATTTTCGAAATATGTAAAATGTCACAAAATGGCGGAATCCCGTGGATCCCGAAAATGTACTATATTTTATAGTGCAAAAAAAAACAGCTCTTTACGAAAGGCTCGCTGATTTTCTGCAGGAAACTACGTATCTTACTAATCGTATGCCACACGAATAGCTAAATAAAACTGCACGATATCCGCACTGAAATGCTAAAGAACTGCTTCACAAATCCACAAGGGCTGATCCGTCTGTTCAAATTCTTACACCCATATTTATATTCGCCAGCTGACCACAGCGACATAGTTATCACAAAACTGCATAAAATACCGTGAAACACAGATTCTGAGAGGAAAAGTCTCACTTGTGAAAATTAGAAAAGTCATGAATAGGCGGCGCCTTCACGCTCAGATGTTAAACATCGCACATCGGACAAAGCACTCGCAGAATTCAAAAGCTAGAATACCTGTATAAGTGAGTAGCTGCCATAAACGTAGCACGACGATCGTTTCGAAACGGGATATAGGCTGCTCTCACCTGATGAAGGAATTGACTTGTATTCTGTTTCGAAACGATCATGATACTAATTTATATTTATCTGGTGGTTTAGTACAAAGTTGTTGTATTTTATTTATTTAACGCTAATTTTGGTGTGTTTTTTGCTCCTAATACCTAAGTACTTTCAGAAAGTTAAAGGCAGAAAATTGTTGCCACTAGAGTTGCAAAGGCTAGAAAAAACCCGGTTTAAACCTGGGAATAAACTTGGTTTTATGGGAATAAACCCGGTCTTTTGGTAATAAACCTGTGAATAAACCGGGTCTATTGGAAATAAACCTGGGAATAAACCAGAAACTCTAGTTGCCGCAGACACTAAAAACAGACACGAAAAAATATGCAAATTCTAAGTGAGATGTGGGCATATAAAACAAGACAACACAAGGGCTAAATTCTATTTTTTTTTTTAAATAAAAAACAGAAAGAAAGAAAGATTTTACTTGAATGTTTAATTATAATGTCAAATTTGAAATGTTAACTATGTGGTTGAGATGTGGTTCTTGTAAAAGCGATGTTCAGTAATATGAATCTGAGGAGTAAACATGTTAAAAAAATTATTTTTGATATAATTAATTAGAGTAAGACATCTTTAAATTAAAATAACACAAACAGCATTTTTCTTTCATTTTTTGAAAAATAATTCCAAATAAGTACCAATTAAAGAATTATTATATTAAATAACAGTTATTGATAATTTTTTTAATGTTATAATTATTTTAAAAATCAAATTACATGTTTCATATTTCTCAGTAAGTAATATATAATTAGGTTTTATTATAGCAATAGAGCAACAATTATTTTCGTTATTAGAAAAAGCATTGTTGTTTTGAATTTAAACACATATTGAACTTAGTTTAAATCAGGATTATGAAAGAATTTTCAGTTTATACACATGTACATACATTCAGCATCGGTTTAATCCGGAGTTTTGCATACTGTAAGACATATGTAGATATGTAACATTAAGTATGTAAGAGAATGTAAGGTGAATATATGTGAGGTGTATGCAGGGGATGTACCACGTGTGGAACATTAGCATACGTCTGTAAAATGTATAAAAAGTATGGAGATAATTTAAAAAATAAACAGTATTTATTAATCATAGCCACTAATGCGTAAATAAAAAACAAAAACCCGTTACTTTTTTTTTTTTTGGGGGGGGGGGGACTTTTTGAATAAATTGTAATATTACACAGAAATATAAAAAAGATGTCTTTGAATGTTTTAAAGCTTTACATACCAAATTTCAGATAAGGAAAGACTTTTTAGTCACATTGTTCTTTTTTGACTAAATCCACTAAATTTTTTTTAATTACTTAATTTAATCTTTTTTAACTTCAACGTTCAAGCAGTTTCTAAAACTATAAAATGTAATTTGGAATCTATGTGGGTTTTCTAGTTTATTAAGCAATTAAGCAATATGTAGAAATATAACATAATATTATAATAGGATGTTTGATAAACTTACAATTAAAGCTGGCTTACAATTAAGGCTTACAATTAAATCTGATTCCACAATGCTCTCTGTTGCTTGGAAAAACCTTTTCAGTACTACCATTTCATTTATTTTTGTATTAATTAATATTAGTCTGCTTTTTTATGTATATTTAAATTTTTTATTTACTTATTTATTTCTTAATTTTCAATCTGAGGAGTAAACATGTTAAAAAAATTATTTTTGATATAATTAATTAGAGTAAGACATCTTTAAATTAAAATAACACAAACAGCATTTTTCTTTCATTTTTTGAAAAATAATTCCAAATAAGTACCAATTAAAGAATTATTATATTAAATAACAGTTATTGATAATTTTTTTAATGTTATAATTATTTTAAAAATCAAATTACATGTTTAATATTTCTCAGTAAGTAATATATAATTAGGTTTTATTATAGCAATAGAGCAACAATTATTTTCGTTATTAGAAAAACCATTGTTGTTTTGAATTTAAACACGTATTGAACTTAGTTTAAAACAGGATTATGAAAGAATTTTCAGTTTATACACATGTACATACATTCAGCATCGGTTTAATCCGGAGTTTTGCATACTGTAAGACATATGTAGATATGTAACATTAAGTATGTAAGAGAATGTAAGGTGAATATATGTGAGGTGTATGCAGGGGATGTACCACGTGTGGAACATTAGCATACGTCTGTAAAATGTATAAAAAGTATGGAGATAATTTAAAAAATAAACAGTATTTATTAATCATAGCCACTAATGCGTAAATAAAAAACAAAAACCCGTTACTTTTTTTTTTTTTTTTTTTTTTTGGGGGGGGGGGGACTTTTTGAATAAATTGTAATCTTACACAGAAATATAAAAAAGATGTCTTTGAATGTTTTAAAGCTTTACATACCAAATTTCAGATAAGGAAAGACTTTTTAGTCACATTGTTCTTTTTTGACTAAATCCACTAAATTTTTTTTAATTACTTAATTTAATCTTTTTTAACTTCAACGTTCAAGCAGTTTCTAAAACTATAAAATGTAATTTGGAATCTGTGTGGGTTTTCTAGTTTATTAAGCAATTAAGCAATATGTAGAAATATAACATAATATTATAATAGGATGTTTGATAAACTTACAATTAAAGCTGGCTTACAATTAAGGCTTACAATTAAATCTGATTCCACAATGCTCTCTGTTGCTTGGAAAAACCTTTTCAGTACTACCATTTCATTTATTTTTGTATTAATTAATATTAGTCTGCTTTTTTATGTATATTTAAATTTTTTATTTACTTATTATTTCTTAGTTTTCAACTGTTCCCATATTTTAATATATATGTGTATTTTCATTTTATTATTTTTTATTTTTTATTTTATTTAATTTTATTTTCATGAAACTTTTTTTTTCAATTTTCTTCCTTATTCCCCTTCTACTTTGTGTTCTATTGTTTTGATTTTACTCTTCTGTGACTAGCTGTATGTCTTCTGTTTTCCTATTGGCTGTTGATTTCTACTTTCCTATTGACTGTTTCTTCAGTTTGTTTCCTTTTCCTTATCTCTCATTTCAGTCTTGCTGCTGCTTTCATAGTAGAAGCACGTCTTTTTTGCGCCTGAAGAGGAAAGACTCTGATCTTTCGAAAGGTCTAGTGCATTTAACATTTTTTGATGGTGTTTTAAGGAGATCTTTTAGTTCTTATTGTTTCACACCAGTTTCAACTTATTTTCTTTTATCTGACGATTGCAATTATCCGTCATTACTTTTAATCCTATGAATATTGAATATTTTGGATCTCGCTATATTGTAATTGAATTTTTTCTATAGGTTTTTAAGTATGCATATTATGATAAATTTGTACCACAAAAATTACCCTATTGATTAAAATGAATATGTGCAGATTTAATTTGTGTATATCATTTACGTATTCGATTTCATTGATAAAATACCGAAAAAAGATGACAATTATATTTCTTATATAATAATTTGTCTGAATCTCATAGGTGTCACCAAGGTTTTTTTTTAAATACAAAAAAAAATGTGCATCTTTGAATTCTTTATTCTTTAATTTTTAAGAAATAAATTTCATTGTAATCCCAATAAAAATGTTATTATAGTCTCTATCCTCGACTATGGGAAGGGGAAAATAAAAGGCAAGGGTGTATTGGCAGAAATTACAGACCTGGAATCCATCAGACATTACAATCGAAGAATATCCACCGACTTTTAAATGTGCAAAAAATAACTCTAAAACAACTCTCTTTCTGTTTATATGTGTGTTAAACTTATATTATACCATTTATAATAATCTATTTTACATAAAATCTTTGAAAAATTGAGTTCAACAAAGAATTCTTTTTTAAATATACGTGAATAATACCTGTTCATTTATAAAAAATATAAGATATAAATAAAAATATAATAGCTGTAAACTTTTTTTTTTTCAAACAAACAAACTAACAAAAAATATT
This sequence comes from Maratus michaelseni, assembly GCA_963931845.1. Classification (NCBI taxonomy): domain Eukaryota; kingdom Metazoa; phylum Arthropoda; class Arachnida; order Araneae; family Salticidae; genus Maratus; species Maratus michaelseni. Next base: position 280,235,743 of record OZ007594.1, on the reverse strand, counting down.
TTGAACCAGCAGAAATTTTACTTAATAAAGAAAATCAGACCAACAATAAATAATAATAAACAAAATAAACAAATATCATTAATAATAAAAAAAATCAAGCCAAAACCACATAGAAATCTAATAAATTTTATTAAATATTGTTACTTGTTCAAAGCATTTTATTTTACATGAAAAAATCCTGAATATTGGCAGCTATAGAACATGTATTTATACATAGGAATAACTTGAAAATGTCTGTTTCTTATGTATATATTATCTGTTTAACTGAACTGTTGTATCAGACTTAAAAATCTAAAAAATCCTGCCTAAACAAAACCTTTATCTTTTAAGTTTTAAGAAATAAATTTCATTGAAATCTCGTTTCGTTAAAAAATAGTATTAAGTTCTCTACCCTTCACAAAGGTATGAAAAGAAAACAAATAAGAACAAAAAAAAATCGCTTGAAAAATAAATCCTAAGCAACGAAGCGTGGATAAAATGGTAGAAATTAGCGCCATGGACTCCACCAGGCGTTAAAATGAAAGCAAGTCCACCCCCTTTCTAAATGTGCGAAAAACAATTCTTTCCCTCCTCCCCAATAATAAATAAACAAGTAAAAATAGTGGATGCGGCAGAGGCAAGAAAATTCTTCCGATTAATAGTTTTCGAAAGTAATTAAAACCCTTCGGTAGCTACTCTTACCCAAGCGGTAAATTAAATTGGTTTTGATTAAGTGTCGCTAGTACAATGATGCATTGCCCCTGAAACCGTAACAGATTAAAAGCAAAGAAGCTACCATAGTAATTGTTGACGGGATCAAATGGAGATTTATAATAACGGTATGGAAAAATTTTTGGAACGGCTAAGTACGCTTCACGAATTTCCATTTTTTTCCGCCCTCTCTTTCCTTTGACTGCGTATGAGTATGTATAGTTCCTGTCGCATCAAGTTATGAAAAGATGAACGTTTTAAGTGCGACGGTTTCTAAACGACGTAAGGTTGACATATTTTGGTCGGATTTAGTTTCGACGGAAGTTCTTTTAGGCAGAAAGTTTGGTATTTAATTGGATGAATTAATAAAGAGACAGTCAGAAAAAGAACAATAAAATTCTTCCTGGGAGCTGTATATCGGAGATATATATATCTAAAATTAAAGGAGAGTAGTCACGTCGAGTAAAATGTTCAGCTAATCTTGTTTGCTATTTGTTCGTATCAGAGTTTATTAAGGTATAAAGAATGATGTTTTCAGAAAATAAGGTTGAATGATGTTTAATGTTGTTCTTGTATTAAGCCAGTTAAATCTCTCCGTTGCGAATTATTCTTTTTTTTTTGTTGTTCCGTTATTTTGGATGTTGTCTTTTATATTTGTTACACTTTTATAAATTAAAAGTAGCAAATCCTATAAAAAGTCACATTCGCTCATATTTAAAATATTCAGTAACCAGAAAATATGAAATGATTTGATATATTATAATAAATATTATTACTTTTTAAACTGGCTTACATTAATCCAAACACCTTTTTGAATTAAAATGGATTCACTGGAAAAGTAATTTCATTTTCCTGATTTGTTTTAAATTATAAACCGAGAAATGTTAGTTAAGTACACTTCGTGAATTTCAATCCCCCCCCCCCCCCCCCCCTATGCCTGCGTATGAGTATGCATAGTTTCAGTCGCATCAAGCTATAAAAAGATATATGTTTTAAAGTACGACGCGACGGTTTTCAAACGACGTGAAGTTGACATATGTTGGTCGAATTTAGGTTTGATGGAAGTTTTTTTCATACAGAAAATTTCTTATTAACTTAGATGAATTAATAAAGAGACAGTCAGGAAAAAGACGATAAAATTCTTCCTCGTATCATTATATCAAAATATGTATCTGAAATGAGAGAAGAATGGTCACATTAAGTAAAATGTTGAGCTAATCTTGTTCGCCTGTTGTTGGTAATATTTAAAAAAAAATCATTAGTCGAGCATAGATTATGAAACACTTTCCAACACTTCCAGATTTCTTTAACAATAACTCACCGTTTAATAATGTGAAATATGGCGTCTCAGTAAACAATTTGGAAAACTCCTAACACATTTGAAAACCCAATTTCAGCAATTACCATCAAAAGTCTTTTGTGCAGCCCTGTATGTGATCTATAGATTTGTATGTATGCTACATAGTATGCTAAAATTTAGTTCTGTTAGGAAACGCATAGCACAGTTGAAAATTCCCCTTCAGCAATTTCATCAGTAAACTGAAATGTACTAGAGATCTTTTCTGCTGCCCTGCATATGATCTATAGAATTTATACACACCAAGTTATAGACAACAAGAACGAAAAATCATGCGTCAAGCATAGATTATGTCACACTTTCCAACGCTTCCAAAATAATTTTACGAATCATACTCTTTAATAAGCTAAAAGATAACATCTAAGTAATCCGAATACTTTTATTCAGCCCTGTATAGGATCTATAGATTTGTATATATACTACATAGGATGATAAATTTTAGTTCAGTTAGGAAACACGTAGCACTGTTTAAAATTCTCCGTCTGGAGTTAAATAATACGGAAATGTGTTCCCGAACTTTTGTGCTTCCCTGTACAGGATCTACAGAATTTATACACACCACGTAATATACAAAAAGCGATTTAAAATTAAAATCGCGTTCAGTAACTTAAAACGCACTTCCAGGAATTATTGTTAACATACAGTAGAGAATCATTTTGTGTGTCCCTGTAAATGAACGATGACTGCTATACACACAATATTCTGTAGTAAGTCTCGTGTAATGAACCTTATATAAATTTCAATGCGTTTAAAATAGGGAAACATTATTTAAATAAACCGCAGACGATTTTTCTCCATAGACGTAATGTAACGGAATTCTTTTGACTGTCCGTGTAAAGTAAGTATAAGTGCTATGCACACCCTATTCCATATTAAGCTTCTTCTAATGCACCTCAGCGATATATATAAATTTCAATGCGTTTAAAATAGTGAAACATTATTTAAATAAACCGCAAATAATTTTTCCCCATAGACCGCAATGTAACGGAATTCTTTTGAGTGTCCCTGTAAAAAAACTATAAGTGCTACACACTTCCGTTGAAATAGGGAACATGCTATAGATAACGATTATAACATATAATAATTGCAGGGCAATCCGAGCCTATTTACGGGAGTTAGAGCACGGACAGACGGCCAGACGGCCAGACAAACCGAAGTCATAAACACTTTTCAACTAGGTTGGAAAGTGTTAAAAATTTAGTTAAATTTAAAAATGCGTATCATAATACCACAAGTGAAAGCGCAATTCCAGCAATTATAGTAAATAGACAGTAATGTAACCGAATTCTTTTTTGTGTCCCTGTGACGATGTTCACAGGGGGTTCCCTGTGAACACCAGGGGATGTTCCCTCACCATATTCTATAGTATGCATCTTGTAGCGCACCTCAGTGATATATATCAATTTCAACATGTTTGAAATAGCGTAACATCATTAGAAGACCCTTCAACCGGTTTTTCCCCATAGACCGTAATGTACCGGAATTCGTTTGTGGGTAAAATAATTCTGTATCTCTGTAAAAGAATTGTAAATGCTATATACTTCATTATCAATACCGAACATGCCACATTAAACCCCAATAGCATATATCAATTGCATGAGAATCGGAGTATATTTTCTCAAGTCAGAGCATGGACAGGCGGCAGACAAACAGACAAACCGGATTCATAAACACTTTTCAACTATGATGGAAAGTGTTAAAAATGTTAAGCTACACTTTTCGTATTAAATTATTGGCAATAAATATATATATATTTTATGTTGTCAAAATTAGGACTGTCCAACGCGGGGCCTTTTAATAGGGGGCTCTTGGAATGTTTCGATTGCTAGCTTTTCACAAATTAATAAAGATCCATTTTAAAAGAGCTTTTGCTTTAAAATAATTATTGTTTGCATGAATTTTCATTATGATTGTACATTAAAACTTTTTGTTTTGTATCCAGAATAAATGTTTGAGATACGCCTCACTCAAAAATGTGTAATGCTGAATTTACAACAATATATATATATATATATATATATATATATATATATATATTTGCAAATTTATTTTTTTTACGTAAGGTTTATACATCGTAGCAGATTTTAACTAGCACTACATGTATCTATATATTCTAGAGTGTGTGTATCGCTAATAGTATTATTGTGAAATTCTATTGTTGCATGTTTCTAATCAGTTGAATAAAGACTTTTTTTTTTAATGCCAGTAGATAAGTTATTTTCATGTATACTTAATGGTTGGTCTCAACGGATTTAATATTTGTATCAATTTATCATGTAAAAGCAACCCATGTTTAAATGTTTGATAACCAGAAAAAAAAATAGTTTTGAAATAATAGGAGGAATATTGAATCTTGCTTTTTTTTGTGAAGAATGATATATGTTAATAAAAATATTTCTTAATTATGTTTTTAATGTCTGATTAAAATTGTTTAAATATTCAGCGTAATTTTGAATTCGCAACTCGAGTTGTAATATTTTTTTTTCTTAAAGCGAACATTAATTGCCTATCATAACCGAAAAGGATAACAAAAACGAAGTATAAAGAAGAACAACTTTCGAGCGTAATTTCGTAAAATGTTGCTTAAGGGGCCGCTGCACTAAAACTCGCCGATCGCAAAATCCCATGTTAACCTATGAGAAAACTTAGAAGCGCGATTACTCATTACCTAATATAGTAATTAAAATACGGTTTTCACCATCAGAAAGTAGACATCGGATGCCGAAGTTGTGCGTTTTTAAAAATTGTCTCCTTAAATTTTAAGTATTTCTAAGAAGATGATAAAATTTCATCAAATGGAAATTTCAATGTTTATAGGGAAAATTTAAATATAAGGAGACAATTTCTAAAAACGCACAACATCGGCATATAACGTGTACTTTCTGATGGTGAAAACCGTATTTTAATATTTATATTAGGTAATGTGTAATCACGCTTCTAAGTTTTCTCCGAGGTTAACATGGGATTTTGCGATCGATATTTTTATAGAAACAAATTCAATTAAGTTCGACAAATAAACATGAAATTATTTTTATAAAGATAATTATATACATTTTCTGGTTTGAACGTGTTTAATCTAGGTAAAATTAAACTACATTTTAAAGACGGATAGTTGGAGGTTGATAAGTATAGAAATTGTATATTAGCAATTAAATGTAAAGAAGTACCTTTTAAAAAAGACGTAAGATATTTATTTGTTTGTGCGCCGTTTTAAATAAACAACAGAATTTGTAAGCAAAACTGTTGCTATCTTTCGTTCTCAATGTTTAGTTTTCTAAAAGAAATTGATTTGATTAACCCAAATCAATTGTACTTAGACCGTGTTTTAAATTTGTCGTAAAATTTCAAATACCAAGTTTTCTTACCAAAAAGAAAAAATTATCTTTGTGACTTTAATTCGCAATTACACCAAGTTTACACGTCTAAAAAAATTTGTTGAAAAAAAAAATCACTTTGTGTTCAATAAAAGGACCTTTCAAAATGGAGAGTTTTTTAACTTGTGACCTAACATTTAATATAACCCCTCATTCTTTTTTCCAGGTAACGACAATAAAGTAAAAAAAAAAAAAAAAAAAAAACAGGGCTCTAAAAAACGCTTGAAATATGTCAGCCACATTACTTCAAGCACCGGCTAAGTTAGTTCAAAATTACATTTCCGGAATTTCGTTGTTTACTTTCAATGACATAAATTTTAATTAAGGACCGGTTTTTTTTTCTTTTTCTTTTTTTTTAACCCTCTTTTATTCCTCTTTTATTTTTATTTTTTCCCTAGAAGAAAAAGTAGGGAAAAATGTTCAGCCGCGAAATTAAAGATCTCCTTTATTTTTCTGCCAAGAGCCGGGATTTTTGTTTTTTCCCCTTTACTTCCACATGTGCCTGCGTTTTTCTCTAAGCAATCTAGCATAAACTGGCGGAATGGTTCAGAGTTGTTTGCCTCCCGTCAGCTTCTTTTTCTGCTCCTCTACTGGAAAATATATTCCGTTCAACGTAAAATATGTGAAAAAGATAAATGTTTTTGCCTCCCTTCCTCTTTTCAACAACCTATTCTAGAAATTTCACTACGCAAAGCTTAATTCTGAGCTTTTTTTTATTATTATTTCTTGGAACATGTTGCTTTCTTTTGCACGTAAATTTAAATACAGCTGTAGGCTTAAAAACCCTAGAAGTTGTACTTGTAACTTTGGGCATATGATTTAGCTGGCTATTTCCGGGAGGGTTTTTATTTAAAGTTGGAGTATTTGTTTTTAATATTTTTCTCCTTTAAATATTTATGTTTGTATGACATTTTTTCTTAAAAAACTTCAAGGAAAGAAATTGATATATTTTGATAATAAAGGGTTTCATAAATACAGCAAAAACTGTGGATAGTACTTGTATTTTATAGCTCTAAAGTAAATGATTTTGTCTGATATAAAATTTCCTATAGAAAAAAAGACCCATTAATATACCTAGTAAAAATGATTTTTTTAAGCGTCAGAAAATCTTCCTGGAGCTGTGATCATAGTGCAGACATCCCACGTGTAATATATTCATTATAATCTCGTCCACTAGTTTAAAAATGAAATTATTTTGTTCATTGTTTAATACTTGTATATTGTTGAAACAATTTCTAATGAATACACTTCGACATTTAAATAGTCTAACTCAAAATATTTTGAATCCTTGAATTGTGAAAATTCATCCAATCAAAATTTACTACACGACAGACTATTATTGATTGCAAGCTGAATATTACAACATTAAAAATGCACAAAAAGTTTAGAATCACCTACAAAACAAATTTTTCTCAGATTAATACGATAATTAATATTTTTAAATATATGTATATGTATTTTTTTTTTCATTTTAAAGATTATTTGAAGTGTAACTACTAACCAAATATATCAAAAACAAAAATTCGCTGTCAAATAATAACAACAACGAAAAAAAAATGACGCAGTGCAATATGTTTCTTCGTCATCATAGTTTTAAAACTCGACCTAGATAGCAATGCAAGCAGAAGTAGCGTTCTTTGTTGATACAGTGTTTTCTTTCTGGGTTTCTATTTTCAATCTTTCATACTTTATATGTTCCTTGGGGTACTCTTAAGTAACAGTATGGAGACTTTTCTATGTTTAATTTCATTCATTTATTTATATAAATATTTCATATTTTTTGACGCATTTCTTTCATGCTCTAAAAATAAGCTGTATATATTTTGCAATTCATAGAAATTTTCTACTTATCTACTCAATAATAATAATAATAATAAACATTTTAAAGTATTTTATTAAAGAATTTGGAACAATAAATTTATGGTATAAAGCTGTTCTTAGAAACACAACAACTAAAACAAAAATACTCGTGATATTGAGCAGAAACTATAAGACTAGAACCTGCCAAGACAGAATCGTTAGAGACTAGGGAAGAATTCCTTTTTGACAGGTTTCTGTCTTGTCAGGTATAATTGTATGTATTCTTTCAGTCGGGATCATAAAAGATCTCAGTTAAAACAGTATTCTGTTTTAGAGAGTTTTCAACCTCATATGACTGTTTTACTATATTCATAAAACAACTGGTATTTTAGAATTAAATTTTAAACATTAAAACATTGTAAAGTTTCTGGTTGTAATTTTGGAAAATACTTTTATAAGTATAGCTGAATACACATACAAACACATTTTTGAAATTTTACAATAATTTTATAAAACAAAATAAAAGTATAGTGTTCTTTACAGTCACTTTGTAACAGATTAAATGTGCAGAAAGATTTTATATCAAACGTAAATGTATATTTTTTTGTGATCTGGGGCCATTCCGGAAAGTTTATTAATAATAAATATTTATTAAGTATATATATTAAGTATAAATATTTATTAAGAATAAATATTTCCCCAAAATACTCATTTTGGGAAAATATTTAGGCGTAATATTATTATAGATGACATAATCTTTCAAGCCTAACTATTTCCGCCTAAATATTTCCCCAAAATACTCATTCGGGGAAACTATTTAGACGTAATATTAATATTAGTGACATAATCTTTCAAAATGTTAACATTCAAAAAACATTCTAAACAATTTGCCTGTTATTGAGACAACTATGTTTTGGTACAGGGTAATAATATATGAATTTTGTTTTCCATAAATATTTAAATTGGTTTAATGTTCAGTACATTTAAATAATAATATTTGTCTGTAACCTTAGTATTAATATACTCTTGGCAGAGCATTAAGGAGGGTGGTCAGCCAGATCTCAAATTCCTACTCCTAATGTAAAACCTAATGGAATTGAAGGCATTTTTTTTTAAATATCTACTCAAGAAATTAATATTTTTGACTGTATTCTACCAAGAATGTTTCCTTTTTTTCCTTAGTTGTCAAAATATTTCTAAAATATATGCTTAATTTAATATTTTATGTGTAATAAAAGCCTATATTTTAGAATTAGTCTGACAACTAAAAATAAAGAGAGCGAGTGAGGCCTTTAATAATAGTACACACAAAAAAAAGAAATCAAAAACATTAATTTCCTTATGACATATTTAAAAAATACCAGTGCATTTAATTCCCATTGGTTTAACTTTAACGAAGGGAATTTGAGATATGACTGATCAACTCCCTTAATTTAACTCCCGTAAAACAGTATATATATTTGTTTCATAATATTTGGTAATATTTCTGTCAAGAAATCAGCACACTCTAAAAATGACATTTTCAAAACTGATAAAAAAAATACTCAAATCTGAGTTTGCCCCATAATCAAAATGACTCCGAATCAAAATTACTCAAGTTTGGAACATGTATATATACTCATTTCTGAAAACATGCACTCACTAATGAATAAAACATCATGTGCTCATATTTGAGTATGTCCATGTTTCAAAAATGAGTATGAACTGATTTCTATGTGCTCATTTTTGAATATTTCCATGTTTCAAAAATGAGTTTGAACTGATTCTACTCATTTTTGAGTCTGTCCATGACTCAAAAAGGAGTATGAACTGATCTTTATGTGCTTCTTTTGAGTATGTCCACGTTTCAAAAAGGAGTATGAACTGATCTTTATGTGCTTCTTTTGAGTATGTCTATGTTTCAATATTCTGAGTATTTCAGGTATTTCAGAATCGAAAGCATTGGGTCGTCATATTTGAAACAAAAAGTTTCATAACAAAAGGAAAACATCGATTTACTCAGATTTGAAAGTGTCATTTTTCTATGCGCTTTTCTGCAATATGCATGTTATATATATATATATATATATATATATATAAAACAAGCATCTTTACCTAAACCCATCTTTACCTAATAACATACGTTCCTTTTGTTACTTTTATAAACTACCTGCTACCCACACTCATTTCACAAAGCAATCATTTCAAAACTTTTACAACAATATTGACAAAAACATAAAACTACATCAAAGTCTGGCAAAACAAACACAGACGAAAATGTAATCTTCAGTCCTTTTATTTGCGACTAGAGAAGCAGAGACCACCTAGCTTATTCAGGCAGTAAACAGAATACGCGATACCTTCCTTCTATCTCGCACACAAAAAAATATCATTTCTTTCAAATCAACTGAGAAACTGCGCTATCTAATATCTTTCCCCGTGTACGCCACTTTAAAACAGGGGTATCGATGTCAACGCAAAGCAAAAAATTGTTTCCTTTGTTGACACAAAGTTCTTACAGAACCTCGTATCTTTATCTTATTCCTTATTAGTTGTTCGTTCGGACGTCGAAGGCCTGGAGGCTGGCTGAAGTCTGAAATACTTTTGGAATACTTTCAGTGGCGTGCAGCTCGCAAGAATTCCGCTTCTTATTGACTTTCAGAGACTCAGCAGTTATTTTTCAGGAAAATGTTGATCCTAGTAAACACGGCCCCTATCCTGGAATTTCTTTATTCCCAATTTGTTTTTTGACGATTGGATGACGATATAATTGTGCAATTTCGGTAGCTTGTATACTGGAAACTCAGCGAAGCATGAACTTGATTTAAGTGCTATTAAAACAAAGCTGATACCAGTATTTGTGCAATAAAACTTTTTATTTATATTTAAGGTTTAGTATGAGATGAAACTTAGCATATGGTGATATATGAGTTTGTAAAAATGTTAGAACAAAAATGGTTTAAATGATAATGTTATCTTTGCGTCTAAAAGTTCAGTTTAATATAATGAAATGACTGATATGTTATATTATTATACTATTTAAAAAGATACAAACAATAATAAATCGATGTCAAGTCAATAATAAATTTATCTTGCTATCCAGGATCGAATTTTCTACATGGAGATATTCATTTGTGTTTCTTTTATATCAAGGACATTTTTCTAAAACCTAATAATTTTGTTCCTTTTTACTTAACCATGAATTGAACGGGTATATTAAAAAAAGGATAACATTCCAGCCGATGTAAATGTTGAGGAAACAAAAAAAAAACATGTATTTATGAAAATAAAAACTATCAATTTTAGAGAAATGTTCACCATTATTCGATTATAGATCTAGTCGATGGGCGTTCATTCTATAAATTTCAAAGAAAAGTACTGATTAAGTTATTAGTTATTATTAATTAAATAATCTTATTTCATTTTTGAGATTTTTGGAATGTTATGATTTTTCCACTCAGCGTTCAATTTTATGATATAACATTTTTATTCCTAATGTATATTTTAGAGATTGAATGACGGGATAATTGTTCAATTACAGCAATTACAGCAGTTTGTGTTCCTGAAATTCAACAACGTATGAAGTTGATTTATAAGTTCTATAGCAACAAACTTAAAACCAGTATTTGTCAGTTGATTTGATTTTAAATTTAACTTTACATTACAAAAAAACATGCACATCTATCTCTTTCTAAAATGTCAGAAATCAGAAGCGATTCCAAAGGTAAAATACTGCGTTTTAATACATTTTTTTATTAATAATGAGACTTATGTTCAGACAAGTTTAATCTTTTCTTAACAATAGTACACATCTTTACACATACTTCAACATTTAACAGATAAACATTTAAAAGTTCTGTTAAATTTTTATACATTGTTGCTGAGGTTTTTCTTCTAATATATCTTTCATTCTTTAAATTTAACGGTTTGGGACTCAAGAACTCCGATTTGAAAAGATATTTACTCAGATGTTAGAATACATCATTTTAAGCAAGTAAACAATAAGTAAAATTTTGAACATAAAAATAAAAAATTTACTAGAAGGTTTTTTCCCATCTGCAATAAGCAGAAAATAGGATGCTTCTCATAAATATTGTCAATTTTCTAATACAAAATTGTCAAGTTTACGGACTGACCTTTCTAAAATATCTATTTTTGGACCTCTACAGCTTTTTAATTTGACAAAATTTACGAAGTATGCGAAGCTGTACAAATGATAAATAAAACTTTGGCATGAAAAATTAACTAAGTATCGCCGTCTGTTGAGAATTCTATGAACAATTTATATTAACCTGCTGCGTTGGAAGATAGCAGCAATAAATAAAATCGTCTTTTAAAACCCACTGTATAAGTAACATTGACTGTTGTGCATGATGCAGATATGCAACGTGGTGATACAAAGGGTTTAATTTGAGCTACTTGACTAAATCAATAATTTATAAACTCGGTTTATGGCGTCAGGTGCCGCGATCCGAAAAATTTACACGAGACCACTCTATTTCTTCCAGTCAAGGGTTCATTCCCCCTCCAGACCCCTATCCCTCATGGCTTTTTTTATACCATTCATCCAGGTCTTTCGTGGTCTTCCTCGTTTCCTCTTTTGGTTTGTTCTATGATTAAATGCGATTTTGGGTAGTCTCTCGTCACTCATTCTTTTAACATGACCATGCCATATTAATTGTTTCTTTTGGAGATCGTCTAATATGGTTTCCTTTATTTAATAATTCTTTTTTTTCTCCTTTATTTAATAATTCTTTTTTTTTAATTTCCCTTTATTCAATAATTTATGACAAAGAAATACTACAAAATTATTATGTCTATTTAATCATATTGTAGTAGTAATAATACATTTTCTAAGTTTGTTCAAAAAATTTTCCATAGCTTATTGTCTTACTAATAATGAGCAAAATAACTGCTGATATATTAGTTATACAGAGTGTCCATAAATGACTGTCGGGACTCCTTTACCTCATAACGTTTTATCTAAGATGACGAAAAATATTATTACATCTTCGTAAAGCAAAACTAAAAAAAAAAGGGGGGGGATTTAATTACACAAACAAAGTTAAGTATTATCCGCCCATTTATGCGGAGACCCTAGCGTCGCCGGTGTCGCATTGTGGAATGCTGAGACGTGAGAATTCTAAATGGCGATTACAAAAGAGAGAGCAATTTGCGTATTGTGTTTCTTCGAAACAAACTATAGAATTCATTAATAACTTTTTGATAAATTTGATAAAATATGAATGTTAATTATTATTTGATTATATTTGTTATTTGACGAATAACATTTAAGAGTTGCAACTTAATACATATGTAACTTTGTTCATGCTATTGAAAAAAACTTTTTGAGTTTTACTTTACTAGTATATCACGATATTTTTCGTCATGTTTTTTAATCAAAAGTTATATCAGGTAACCCAGACACTAATTTATGGACAACCTGTATATCAGTAAACCTTAATATTTGCAATCAGTTTAACTATTTTAAATTATTTTTTTTAATAAAAAGTAATTTCTTGGAAAAATAAAAATAATAATCGGACCTAAAAGTGCTAATGAGTAATTTATTTGATATTCATTGAACAATGACAAAAATTAGAGTAATTAATTATTATTGTAATCTATAAAATTGTTTTTGCCTGGACCACCGAGTTTTAACACTGTAAAGCATAGTTCTTTTATTTAAAATGACTTAATAAAAACTCTAATGAAAAAGACCTTTTCGAAATAATAATAAAAAATTAAATGAGGGATATTCCCGTTAATATTGTATTTTAACATATTACGTAAAATACCAATATTTTCTTTCAAAATCAATAGCTATCTACGGAAAATACTTTATCTCGAGCTGCACTGTCAGTTCTAAATGGGATCAGAAATAGTGAAATATGTTAATAAACAAACTCAGAATAATTGATTTAAAATTTACAAATGATTTTATCGTATCAAATATAGCTTTTCAATACACATTAGGCAGATAGAATGGGTACTTCATATTCATCGATGTTTTATGATCAATACATTGATTTCCAACCGTATTAAGCAGCAGATATTGCTTACGAATGCATAGATATTTGTCCTTGTATCCGATAATGTATAATGCCAGTACCTATATATGTATATTAATGAATTGAAATGTATTCATAAAAATATTCCTATAAATATTTAAAAATAGTGTTATTGGATAAAATTTATTGTTTATGATTTTCAAAAATTAATTATACATGTATTATCTAAGCTGCCAGGATCTTTTTTAGGTGCGTTCGTAATTATATAAATACGTAGCACCTATAGTCGTCGTTTGGTCCGTCCGTCTGTCTGTCTGTCTGTCCGCATATAACAACGCAAAAACTACCCAACCAAATGGTTTGCAATTTAAAATATATTATCTTTGCAGAATTTTGTCGAGACATTTCAAATTTTATTAAAATCGAATCAAAACTTTAGGAGATATTAATAAAAATATTTATTAAGAAATTTTAATTTTTTTTTTAAATCGGTGCTTTTTTGTTATAGGAGCTTCCGAAGTTTAATCGTCAAGCGACCGAGATAATTATTTTATGACAGAAATTAATCTGCAGACGATATAATTCATTTCACAGAATTAAAAATCATCAAGATCTGAATATTTATATAACTAGCTGATACATATATATCTGAATATTTATATAACTAGTTAAGATATCTGTATGAACAGTGTCATAAAATATATACTTAACTAGCTGTTTAACCCGTTCTACGCATGGGATATCATGAATTTAATTCTAAAACGTGCGTACGAACGCACCTCGTTTGTAACGTTTGACGTACAATTTCCAACTTGTTTTCAATTCGAACAAACATATTTTGAACCAGATTTTTTTTTTTTTAATTCTATGTGGTACTTATTTAACTTCGTAATTTAAGTTAGCTTTCTGGCTCAAAGTATATTTTTTCAGCTTGAAAAATATTGGAAATGAAATGACAAATGAATATTTTTTTTTCTTCTGCATTGCAATATGTATTTACCTATTAAATGACAAAGTTGAATTAAAAATCTTTTAATCTTATTTCTATATCTGTAGAAATATAACAATATGAAAACGCAATAAAAGTCCACTATTTTAACATTTTATCTTAAATATGAAAATAGAACAAATAAAATAATATATTAACCAACGTAAAATTATAATTAATCATACTATCATCAAAGAGAAATAAAAAAAAATGCGAAATGGTCTCATACAAATATGGCATAAAATATGTCTAGAACAAGATAGGAAAACGTTTCAATCTAAGAGGGTTAGTTATATACACTAACTCCTGAAAAGTGAACTACAAAGTATTAAATATACCATACCAATAATAAGTACATATTTATTTCACTGAAACTCATAACTCAATGTTTTTTTTAAGGAATTGGTTACCGTAGATTTTCATTGTTCAGATTTTTATTAATTATGAAAATAAAGCTCTATTTATTCTGGCCGTAAACAAGTACTCTTTTATTAAATGCAGAACTTGTGAACTGAAGTGAGGGGTTTGCCTATTAAAGGCCATCTTTTTTTTATTTGCCTAAAAATTTATTAAGTTAGTAGGTTGACTTTTTTTTTTCTAATTTTACTAAATAGGTAGACTTCGCTGGTCGACTTTTCTAAACGAACCTCGAATGATTGAAACATCATTTAGTTCCATCTTCCGCCGCCAGGGGGCTGATTCTGTTCTCAAAAAAACTCTTTCCGAACGGGTCTCCGCTGCAACGCATCGTATAGCAGTCGTACTGCAAAAAAAAAAAAAAAAAAAAAAAAATAGTTCCACCTTTCACTGACAGGGACGCTAGATCTAAATACTTTTAACATTAACGCGATATTTAAATTACGACCAATCCCCCCCACCCCCTCACTTTCAAAATTTAACCAATTACCCTTTAAAACAAATAGTGTACGGTATAATTTGGCTACCTATCAGTTCACACTATCAAAAAGAAGAAAAAAAAAGCGGTTGTTTTGTACGTAAGAAGTATAACTTCTAAAAGTCAATCTATATCGTAAATTGCATATGTGTGCGTCAGTAACCTTTGACGTCATAACGATGCGGACAACAATGAGGATAAAATGCATAAGTTAGAATAATGGAGCTTTAACATCAATAAATATCGGTAACTTTTCAAACAGAAACAAAATGGTACGTTTTTTGGCTTGACTTCGCACTTTACTTTCTTTCTTTTTCAGAAAATAGCAATTTTTTTTTGCAAAAACTAAGAAAAATTACCGGCCGATTTATACAGAACTTGGATTTACGGATGCAGAAAATTTTTCTACATATGTGTGGTGAGTTTTAAATCCATACTTCAAATATTTTTCTTAATATTGATAAATTAGTGAAAACAAACAACTCTTTGTCATAGGCAAAATGAAATAACCGTTTTTTCGCCACTACGTACCTTAACGTTTCATATATATAGGTTATGAGATAAAAATGTTTCGAAATTGGTCATTAGCGTCAGTAATCAAGTTTAGCCATTGTCAAACGCAATTTGTCCTTTCGGATGCCACCTCTTTTAGGCTGCCTCACTGCAACTTTTAGTGTTATCCGGATTTAAATTAATATAAATCGTACCTCATATTTACGAAGTATTTAAAAAAATGAAAATAATACGTTGGGTATTTAAAAAAATACTGACCTCTTTCTACAATAACGTCTGTCTCTTAAATGGGTATATATTGAAAGACCATAAACAACATCCATAAAATTATACTACAAATAATTTCACAAAAACTGTCCTAATACAGCAGACATATTAACGAAAGTTCGATGTAACATCGCCGTTGAACAGGATTCCAGAAACACTATTCTTTTCTTGAGAAACTGTTTCTAGAAGAGTGAAGTACCAACTGTTGACTCACTGATCGGCGCTTACTGTCAACTCTTTGATGTTTTGTTTCGAGCCAAAGCTAGTATTATGCTCGTATTCACCATCTACCTCAACCTAGAAAACCTCGGTCGAACGTTCAAATGGTAGTCATCATTTAACTGATTGGACTTCGCCTTGATCAGGTCCAATCAAGTGTATCGTGAATTTCCATTGAGCGTTCGACCGTGGTTTTCTAAGTTGAGGTAGATGGAGAATACGAGCATAAAGCTGTTATCACACGGATGACCATACGATATGAAGTATATGCTATTGCCTCTCGAGCTACACTTTCACGCTGCAACTAGGGTTGTTTTCCCTACTGAAAGTTATCTGCTAATGTAAGGAGAGGGCGTAACATTTGGCGAGTAATTGCGGCAGGTGTTTTAATATTTAGTGTAGAGTTCGATTGATACACAGGAAGCATTATCGCGTACTCACTTTTTGTATATTGCAGTTCCTTTTCGTGTCTGTTCTCTATATATAATATTGTGATCATTTTACTTAAAATTCCAAAATTATAAAAACAATACTCTCACTAATATAACATTAAAATTCTAAATTATAGAGTCCATATCTTCGCTTTACGTCTTTCATTACCTGTAAATGTTAAGAATTCTGAACTATTAGTGTTAAGTAATTTAGAAAAAAATATTATATTAAAACTAGTTTTTTGTCACGTGTATTGGAACCGCATTTTATCGCTAAGCCGAAATCTGTAACGCAAAAAAAGATGTCAAATTAAGTTTTAGGTATTTTGCCAAAATCGCTATTATGACATTTTTAGTTAATACATTTTACACATTTTAAATGTAATTCATGTTACATATTGAATGTAATTTAAAAATGAAATACGTAATAGAATTTAGATATAGTTCCCACTCTTTTGCAGTTTTTTTCCTTGGTTTTGATTATTTTAATCATTTTTCGAAAGTTTAAATGAATATGATATTTTTCATTTCAAAAACACAATCCTTTTTTTCATATATATTGTCTACAGTCCTGGGGGGGGGGGAGTTATACCCTCTATTAACTCTGCCGCAAATCATTATAAAATGTCACAAGTAACAATAGATTAGTAATAACATCTAATAATAATGCTGTACATAAATTTTTCTGCGGGGGGGGGGGGGGAGAGGATGAAGTTACGTATAACAATTGTAACAGTACTAAACCCTAATTTCGACATCATAATTTTCGGTAAATTTTACCTTCGTGTATCAAACTGAAAGTCACTCGTTAAAGTAGTTTAAAAATTACGCAGATTTTATGTTTGTACCTCCTAATGTTAAATAAATGTTCGATCGTCGCAAAACAGATTACAAGACAAGTGCTTTTTAAGCAAAACTTAAAAATTATTTTGCGGTTAATTTTGGGTTTGCATATTTGAAAATTCTAGAAATCTATTTCTGTTAAGAAAGTTTTACTTTTCAATTCATTTTTGTTTTCGAAAATATATAAATTTTAATTCTTTTTTTGTTTTTAAGGGAAGCAAAATATTTTAACTGGAGAGTTTTTTTTTTTTTTTTGAGGGGGGGGGGGTTATATGCGTTATTTATTATTAATACAAAATAAAAAAAGGGCACATTTTACTTAACAAATTGAAATACATATAAAGGTTTAAAATTTATACACCGCTAGGAGGGGGGAAACAAAACTTTAGGGTGGTTGAAATTCAATAATTAAAAAGGAAAAATAGTCTGAAAAGGACATTATCATCCACATACATTAAATACAATAATCCAACATGAAGTGAAAAATTAGCCAGAGCCAGGAATCGAACCTGGGTCCACAGCGTTCCAGGTTACCACTATGACCACTGAGCTACTCCGGCTGATGCTGAATTTGCAATTTTTCACTAATAAACCATGTTGGAGAGAAAGTCGCCAACCACCTAGCAGACAGCCTTGGATGATCGAACAGCTGTGAATATATTTTTACTATTCCACCGATTTACAAATAAATATGTGTGTCTGTATAATAGTTGTATATCTTTAAAAAAAGATTATCAAGATTGTTTTAAAAGAAAATTTTTAAAAGGTAAAATATAATTAACTTTAAATAGCTGCTAGATTAAATTTTCATTTATTAAATTTTATATTTCTAAAAGTATAAGAAAATTTTCTGCCCCCCCCCCCTCCACTACAAAATTTGGATTCTGATTCATGCTAAAAGGAGGCAATAATTTGTATTGCAATAAAATACCTTGATGCATGTTTGCTTGCATTTTTATCTTTATTTGGCGACATAATTTGGCAACAAGTACGAAATAACGCCAAATATAGTTGCTGAAAATAGTTAAACTAGTACAGTTTGAGAAGTAAATAAGTGACTACGACAGTACAATTATAACATATAGCAAATAATATAAGGAATTGAAATAAAATAATTGCAATAAATAACTTTAAATTAGTAAATAAAGTTCTTATCGGGAGTGTAAATAACGACGAACTCCGAAGAGGCAATCGACGCATATGTAATTCCTTAATTACAAAATAACTGCACATTTTAAAAGTTCTTTTCGTGTATAATTGGTCCCTGTGTTACTAAAGATTTGCTTTTTTCTTAATTCTTCTGTATTTTTGGTTTTAATATTTGCGACGACCGAAACGTAAGATGTTGGCTTACTGACGGTGGCCATCTAGGAATTTTAGAGAGCTCTGATTGGTAGATTTCGAGCTGATAAATATCGTAGAGGATACAAACTACTGTAAGTTAGATCTTAAAGAAATTACGAGAGGCAATCTATCAAACGGGACGATTTCGAGCTTTTTCCTCTTGAAAAACGTGTTTGGGATGAAATATCTGATATTGACTATGATATGAGAGTACGTGTGATAGCGCCATAAGTCTTTATGCTAGTCTTCCCCACGTCTCCTTCGACCAGAGTAGAACAAATATGCTTATTATCTCCCCATTTTTTGTTGTTGAAGTTAATTTCTTTCAAACTCTGCGAAGGTATGTCGATGGTATGTGGTTCTATAACAAAATGAGCTATAAGTACGCAATGAACAACAATGGATGTTTTCCTTTATAAATTAATTGGTTTCAAATGTTTTTTTATGAAACAAAAGGTCTCTTTGCTGCCCGCAAATTTAATAAAAGACGTTTCTATCAATTTTGGAAGCTATTAATATATTTTAGGACCCTAGAAGCCAAGGGGTATAAGTGACAAAATTTAAAAAACAGAAAGGGCACAGGCGATCTGGAAATAAGGTTATTTGTTTGAACGCAAAAAAAAAATATAAGTAATTTTTTAATTATGTGCTGCATTTTGGAGGTCAACTACTTAAGCATTCGAAACTAGTACCCCTTCTTATCAATATTAATTAACTATAAATTTAAAAAAATGTACTCTACCTTCTTTACACAGTTACTGAAATAAGAGTTCAAAAACCACTATGAAATAGCAACAGTTTCATAATTATTTCAGTCAGTTACTATTGACTCAAAACTTTGAATTCAATTTATTACAAATCGAAATTTTGTCACTTGTATGCCTTGGATTCTAGGATCCTCCTATGTGAAGTTACTGATAGTTTCTTCTCCTAAAGATTTCTGAAGGCAAAGAAAAAGTTTCCAGTATGAATTACTATAAATCTACACAGAAGTTTAATCAGAAGCATGAATGTTTCTACCATATTAGGAAACAATTCAAATTTTTTTTAATTATGCATGCAAAAGAGGGGGAAGGGAGGTACTTATAAAATAATCTGTATGCGGGCGATTCATTTCTATATTAAAAGTAAAAATTTAGGTAAAACTGGAATATTTTACTCTTAGAAAATTTTAAATTTCTGTTCAACTTTGATTACAAGTGGTTATTAAAGGGTTAACTTAATAAAAATAGTTTTAGTCTCATTTTCTAATTGACGCCTATGAAATTAAAACTGAAACTGTAAATTTTAATATGGTCTATTTTAGACTATTCTGTTTTATTTTGATGTTACTTTAAGAAATATTTTCCCCCAAAAATTTTTTCATGATAAACCCATGTAAACACACAGAAGAATTCTCTGCAATTCTTCTGGACAATGGACTCTTTAATACAAATGTGATGATCAGTATAACTGTAGAATAGACGTAATAGAGATGCGTTAACAAGCATTTATATCACGTTGGTGAATATAAATAACTAGCTGAACCACCCCGTGTTAACCGTGTTAAGCTTTGCCCGTGTTAACTATGGGGGCCGGTAAAATAAATAAAAATACAATATTCTGAGGATACAGAGTTCATAATGACGAAGCTCTATGCATTCAAGCCCATAAACCGATAAAAATACAATCAGAACTAAGTACAAAAATAAAATTAGTTTAAAAAAATTTTATAAGCATTCAGTGTTTATCTTTAAAATTGTTTAAACAAAGTTGATGAGGGGTTAATCATAAATTAAAATGTAAATTTTTGCTGCTAGAGTGCAGATGACGTGACGCAGAAATGCATCATAAGCAAATAAAATATGGCACTTATCTTTAGTTTTATTTACACCTTTACAAAACAATGCTTCCTTAAAAATACCTTAAAATTTTACATGATGAATTACAGAATAAAACTTGGAAATGGAACAGTCTATGAGCATTAAAACAGCTCAGACGAATGCAGCTCTGTGTATTGGCATGCATGGAACCCATTTGGGACAAGCTTTGTAATCTTTGGGTTAAGTTATAATTTCTACATAGTTTAGATACTTCTGTACCAAAAACTAGCACAATTATTACTTATTTATGCCATCGTTGTTTTCTTTCATAGTTTGTGTACGACCCCTGAAACGCGATCATCCGACGGGATTTTTCCTCTTTGCGAACTCATATCCAGGGATCGAAAAGTGGTTTAAGTCAGCATTTATGTATTTTCATATCCTTGCAACTTTTAATGATAAATGCTTAATAATAAATGCTTAATAAATAAATGAAATTTTGTACATGACCTTATTAGTGTATGAGGCGAATTTTAATCATTGGGAATTTTTTTATACGGGGGTCATATAAAAATTTAAATTTTGTATTTCATTAAATTTAGTCCCCCTGAAAACATTGTTCGATTTCGTAAAATTCTGTACCCTTTTTTACGTAACTTTTCAATTTATAATATATGTCTATGATCAATATTTAAGGAATAAAAGCCGAGGTCAGTGTTTTTGGGACACCCTGTATATATATGTTACTGTCGATATGATTAATCCGGTCATTATTAATTATGACCGGACATAATGGCTGGTTTTTATTAATAATAACCACGGTCATTATTAATAATAACCGGTTATAATTAATAATGAACTGATTAATGATATTGGCCATAATATAAACATATATATATATATATATATATATATATATGAAATGTTTAAAAATCTGAATCTTTGAATTTTCAAATTACAAGTTTCTGGATTTTTTTAAAATCCAGATGTTTGAGTACTTCATGAATTACAAAACAGTAAGTTTAATTTCGGTAGGCAGGGGTAAATAGTGTATATTTTCTTAAATGTCACAGCTGGCGAATTTAAGTTAAGAGCCTCAAGTTTATAAAAACAGTTTGTGAACTACGTCCTCTTAACAGTCTGGTTTTCGATTTGATGCCCATGAAAGCAAAACTGAAAATGTAAATTCTGATGGCCAACAGGGACTATTTTATATAGCTTTCTCCTAGTTTGACGTATGGGATGTGGGTGAAGGGAAGTTTATTTCTGTAAAAGCGATATGGGATTTTTTTTTTCTGAATCGAGAACGATCCAGAAGTAGCTGTCAAGATTGGTGTCGACTTGAGACGTGAATAGAATTTTATATTTCAAATCTACTTTATTTCGAATTGGCAGCGGGAATAAGCGAAAGGAAATGGATTTTTCTTCAGATATTATTCCTTCATTTCTTAAAAAGAACGAATGTAATCATTTTAAAAGAATGTTAAAACAATATTTTTGATAGAAAAGTGTAATGAGTAAATATAACAATATTGTTTATGAAACTATATGACAAACTGCATATAAACTGCATTTACTATAAAACGTAGTCATTGGATTAGCTTATGTCAATGCTATAATTAAAAATATCTCGTCAATTTCTTTTTCAATGATAAACACAAGTAAACACACCAAATATATATGTACAGCAGAACAGAACAGTGTACCTCTTAACAAAAATAAGAGGATCAGCACTATTGAACTGGAAGTGTTAAATTTATGTAAATGTTTAATAAGCATTTATAGTACAAGGAAACACAAAAATAATTTTAAAATAACAATTGTAATTTTTTTTTTCAGAAATTGAGATTTTCAAGTAGAAATTTATCTATCTATATATGTATATAAGTGAATGTATAGGTGTATATTTCTTATACGAATCTAAACTTTTTGACGAATTTGAACGAAACACGACATACATACGTACTTCTGAGAACCCGGCGAAAAAATCGGACATTAGACAGCAAAAAATTAAATTTATACACATAATTAATAAGCATTTTATTGCGTAGAAGCATATAGTATAGGTACGATTTTTGGCGTTAGCTGTGGTTGAACTAAGGTCCTCTGAACAGAAGGTGAACGACATAGCGTAGAGTGAAAGGTTAGCCAGTTACTCTCCTGCTTGTCATTCTTTATTTATTGTTATTACAAGATGGCGTTGCTACACACTCAACACTAACACCAAGTGAAGAAGATGTCTTATTTAGACGTTGGCTTGCGCTCTTCAACTATTTTCTGTGACACTTTGCGTGTTGCAAAATAAAAATATCGCGTCAATTTTTTTCCAATGTTACATACAGGTAAACACACCAAATATATATGTACAGCAGAACAGAACAGTGTACCGCTTAACAAAAATAACAGGATCAGCACTATTGAACTCGAAGTGTTAAACTTATGTAGATATTTAATAAGTATTTATATTACAAGGAAACACCAAAATAATTTTAAAATAACAATTGTAACTTTTTTTTTCAGAAATTCAGATTTTTAAGTAATTTATCTATCTATCTATCCTTCTATATATGTATTTAAGTGAATGTATGGATGTATATTTCTTATACAAATCTAAACTTTTTGACTAATTTGAACGAAACGCAACGTACATACGTACTTCTTAGAACCCGGCGAAAAATTTGGACGTTAGATCGCAAAGGATTAAATTTATACACATAACTAATTAAAGGATTAAATTTATACACATAATTAGCCAGTTACTGTCCTGCTTGTCACTCGTTATTTATTGTTATTACAAGACACTACACACTCAATCCCAACCCCCAGTGAAGAAGACGTCCTATTTAGACGTTGGCTTGCGCTCTTCAACTATTTGCTGTGACACTTTGCGTTTTGGGATGGATTCGTTGGTGCTGCCATCTGTTTAAAAGGTTGCATAATTATTTTCGGGTCACCAATGTAGAGGTCATATTCTTGGCGTCAGCTGGGACTGACCGAAGAACTTTTGAACAGAAAACAACCGATATAGCGTTGAAAAAAAGTTAGCCAGCTACTCTCCTGTCAGTCACTCGTTATATTTTGTTATTGCAAGAGGCGTTGCTACACACATAAATAAATTCTAAAGAAAACATTTCTATATTTTATTTAATCCAGAGGCTTGAACATTAAAGGATTTATAAACATGAAAGATTAATTTGTTTGGCTGGGCAGATTATTACCAAGAAAAGATTCCTTTATTAGTCTCTGCATTACGAATTTCAGATGAAAAAATAAGAACTGGGAAAAATGAGTTTAAACATTTCATTTACAAAAGAGAGATATTAAAGAAAGATACGTAAAATTGACCATGTGTCTTTTACTATTTATTAGATTGTCAAGAAATTTGGGCACAATATTCTAGAGATGCTAAGGTGCATTTTAAAATAAAAGTCTGAATCTTTCCGAGTCTTTAATAATATTTAATTATTATTAATATTTAATTAATAATATTTAATTATCTAATAATAATTAATCGTGAAAAATTATGCATGAAAAAAGCATTTATTTCATTAAAGAAAACAATTTAAGTTATTCAGTTTTATTTTATAATTTATGTAATTTATACTTATTATATAAACTAAAAGTATGTTAATGATTTGGATGCAAATTTAATTTCAATTAGAATTTGGACAAAATTTGTAGTAGTAAAAACATTTTAAGCATTTTTAGTCGCTGCAGCACATTAATGTAACGTTTGGTAATTAAAAAAAAAAAAAAAAAAAAAAAAAAAAGCTCATGACGAATAACAATTGTCATTTTACCGGAAGAGGTTAATTGCTACCCAGATCAATTACTACCCGTATATTAAATCTGAGTTTGTTCTAAGATATTATTTTTAACTTTTCTTTTCTTTATTGACTGTAAAACAATAGTAAGTAAGTGGGTAAGTGTAATCGAAGATCGCATAAAGGGTTTCGTTTAAAATTCCTTTCAAAACACTATCCTTTAATTAAAAGAATACAGATCATTAATTTATAATTATCCGTATCATTTATCAATACACTTTATCAATAAGGAGATACATTAGCACCGTTAAATTTAATAATAAAATGAAAAACAAGAGGAAGCTATTTTTAAATTAAATTAAAAATATCCAAGAACTGCTTTTCATTAAAATGTCGCAATATATGTTTGTATATATGAAAAGCATATTTAATTATGTGATTTAATTCTAGCTAAAAAAAGAAAAGAAAAGAAGGAAAAGAAAGAAAAGAAAAGAAAAGAAAAGAAAGGAAAATAAACCCTTAAAATGGCAAAAATTACGAAAGTTATTTTAATTAAAGCCATCGGGCAATGAAATGTAAAAATAAAAAAAAATTCAACTTACGTCTTCCAGAATAGAAGCTGGAACATTTGTGTTAGGAGGAAAATGCTCTACCACGGAACTACTTAGCCTTCGCAAAAAATATTCTGTTTTAAAATCTAAAAAAAGCGCAGACATTGTCGGATGTCATTAACTTAATCCATTTTATTAAATATTATAATGCTTTTAATTTTATTATTTGTCGTGTGACAGGAGGTATTCAGCTATAAGCATCCAAAATTTCAAGTCTCTAACTTACACAGTTTTCGTGTACAAACTCTGTGATGGACAGACAGACAGACAGAGGAGTGAGACGAATAAGGTTTCATCAGATGAACGAAGCCCTAAAAATTATGGTACGAAAAATAACATGTTTGCTATTTAAAAATTCATTCCATAGAACTTTTCTAAATGTAGAATTAGATGTTTAATAAACCCTAAAAAGCCACGAATTATGGTAGCTCATAAATTTTATGTAGACTTAGTGTTAATCAAGTCAATACTTTTTTTAAAAATTATTTTAAGTATAGTCATAAACGGAATTTGAAAAATTTCAAGTAAAACATTCTACACATAATTTTTTTTCATAAATTGAACATTCAGCAATGTTCAATACGTTTATTCGTACGTATATATTTAATGTTAATTATTAAATATATACGTTTTTCTTTTTTTTCTCTTTGCGTTCTTGCCTGTGAAAACTAAACATGTTTGGAAAATGTTTATTACAGTCAGTGTCATCGCTAAGACTTTTTATTGGGGGGGGGGGGGGAGAGGACCTTAAATTGCCAAGTCAAATTTCAGTATTTATAATTTGAAAAGGAATAAAAATGAAAAGGAATTTGAAATTTGAAAAGGAATAAATTGAAAAGGAAAAATAAATAGTTCTCGCCAATTCAACAAGTTTAATAATATTCCCAATTAGATTTGTAACTTTTGACAAGTCCATTAAAAATAGAGAGTATATTATAGTTTTTATTAAAGTTTTATGCAAATTTGCCAAATAAGAGTTTGTAAATTTGCCAAGTGTAATAGCATTCACAAACGTTTGGGGGGGGAGGCTCCCCCCCCCGTCCCCCCCCTTAGCGAGGCCTCTGATTACAGTTGATGCAGTTTTGTAGGAAATTTTTATTGAAAACATTTTCTAGAAAACGTCAGTAAAACAAATTCCCTTTTTAAAAAATGTATCTGCCATTCTAAAAATAAAGTTTAGCAAAATGCCATGTTATTTTTTAATTTTTTTTCATTTGTATGATAAAATAAATAGAGAATATTTTGAAAGGAGGAATTTTAATTATAGATTGAAGTTGATTACCAAAACTGAATGAAAATTAAGATTTTCAAAAAGACAATTTATGTAAATGTCAAACAATATTATGTGGGAATATTCTTATTAGCGAAAGCGTTTATGCTGCTATCTTAACAAAATGTAATTTTCTACAATTTGAATTAATGCACTTTTTTCATTTTTACAAAATATAACGCTATAAAGAAACAAGAAAAAGAATTGCAATTCTGAATGCTAACATGCTTTAAAACATAAAAGAAATACATCCATTAATTAAATTTTCTTTGAAAATTTATAATTTCTAAACTTCGCGTTCAGTTATTCTAAATTCTATGTATGGCATTTATATGAAAAATGTCTACAGTGACGTGTTATCTTATACAAAATGCACATAGTTCTTTCTCATTTGATTAGAAAATGTAATTAACATTTATTCTTAAAATAGCAGTTCTTCTTTGATTGCAAAGCTTACATTTATAATTTATTCTAGAAAATATTAAATATTTTAGTTACATTCTGTTTAATCTTCTGTTTATTTTACGGTTTGAAATAGACGTTCTCTATTTGATATAATAAACAGATAAACAGACGATAAAAGAAGAAAAGAAACAGCTCATGCCTTTGTCAATATTTATCATGAAATTTAAATGAAAATTTTCTGATTTCATTAAAATTTTTCAAACGTAGACAATGGGTATATTCTCTAATAAAAGTACATTTTAAATTAAGATAAACTATGTTTTTTTTTTTTTTTTTTTTTTTTTTTTTTTTTTTTTTTTTTAAACATAATTGACTTTAAATTTAAAAATAGACTATATTTGCATGTTGTAATACGTTTACCCAATAATGAATATCTACCTAAAAAAAACTAATGCAACTCATTGTATCTTTGCTAATAAAATATCTCGTAAAATAAATAAGTTATTAATTTATTATTATTTAATTAAAATGATTAAAATATAAGATAAGATTCTCAAAAAATAATTTATACCCCCTTGTTAAATTAATATCCATATGCTTTCTTTTCAAATTAAATAAATTTATACAGCTGTGTAATCGATGGTATCATTGATAAAAAAAAAAAAAAAAAAAAAAAAATCTAAAAAGAACACCAGAAAAAATAACATTAGTATGTTTTATCAATTCTAATCATAAAGAAATAGATTGAATTCTATGAATTATATATCATTACGAAGCATTGAATTTAACCGAAACTATCAAGAATAAGACAATTTTCAAAATTAGTTAAGTAATAATTAAAGACCACAACATCATCAAAGCCAGGTAAAAAATAATAGTTTGCAAAACTAATGAATAGACTCAAACATTCTGTAGCAGGGTTTTTCAAACTATAGTTCGCGAGCCTTTAGATACTGGTATGCGAAGGTTATATACAAAATTTTTATAGAACTAAAACTGTACAATTTAGAGACCTCCGACTCGAGCAGCTAATATGCCTATAAGTCACAAATAATATAAAATAAATGTATTTTCAAAAATATTTATCTTCGATAAACTATTTCACAAATTTTTGAAGGGCTTTGTCGTATTTATTTATTTATTTATTTATTTTGTGATTATATTTTGAATGATTCTTGAATTAAATTGTAATCATAATTCTATTTGAATATCGGTTAAAGAAAATAATTGAAGTGGTTATTTAGAGACATAATAATGCAATTTTAAATACATTAAAGGTGCTACGATGAAAATAGATTTCGATTTCTTGGTACATCCATCGCTGTTCTATGTGATGTTTTTAGCTTTGTAGAATCAATTTGTCATGGAATTCGTTTAAGATAATGTGGATTTTATTCTAGATTTATCTTTTTTTATTATTATTTAATTTACTTGTTCAATTATTCAAAAGAAGTTTGCGATTGAAATTTCTCATAACGATGTAGAAGATGACGTTCGAATCTGTAAATAATTTCAAGAACTGTAATACTTAAAGCTTGTAAAAATAGTTTTTTAGCAATAAAGTTCTTACTATACGGAAACAATGTTATTTGTTAAATTTTATCGCGTTTTCATAACAAAAATTACACATAAAAAATGCACAAATTAGAATATTTATATTAGTGTGTTCGAAACAGACTTTGACATCAAATCCTCTACACAGATTAGGTAAAAGTGATCGATGTCATAAGATTTAATAAATTATTGCACTCAATGTATCGCTCACCCGCAAGAAAAGCGAAACAACTCAAAAATACTACAATTCACAGGAGAGGCAAAAGAAGATTCGCATGTTTTTATTGTAACATAAAATCCTCTGCATGCAGCTGTAAAAGCAGATATAAAATTGTAAAACACTTAAGAATGA
Organism: Maratus michaelseni; assembly: GCA_963931845.1. Lineage (NCBI taxonomy): Eukaryota > Metazoa > Arthropoda > Arachnida > Araneae > Salticidae > Maratus > Maratus michaelseni. The sequence goes on along the minus strand of OZ007594.1, from coordinate 280,207,274 downwards.
AGACGTAGAAGAGATTTGGAAGATTGAGTAATTTTATCCTTCCACACAATTTGTCCCCTTACCACTTCTGTGGTGGCAAATGGAAATTTAGATTAATATAGCAGTTTTCTCGATATTTGTTTGCTAGACTAGCATTAAATGCTGTATCCCAGCCATAAAATAGCATAAACTACCATAAACATTTGCTGGTTCCACCAGAATTACCAGCAAGTCATGGCGTGCATTGACCCAATTGATGCTGAATAGCATTATAAAGCATATTATAGCAATGACTAGCGTATTTTTGTTGCTGGTACTAGCATAAACATTTGCTAGTTCCACTAGAATTACCCAACAAGTCATGGTGTGTATTGACCCACTTGATGCTGGCTAGCATTATAAAGCATATATAAATGAAAATATACAGTAGCATGAATATATAATAGCATGAAAATATATAATAGCATACAAAGCAATACATAGCAGTAACTAGTATATTTTTTGTTGCTGATACTAGCATGAATTTCGACCTGGCAAGATGCATAAGTAAGACCTACTACGGCAAATATACGCAAAATGGATTTTTTTTATTATTATTTATGTCACTTTTTTGTGGGTGAGCTATATTGAAATTCAGCATATATATAAAACTAAGCAATTGCAACTTTAAAAAAAAAATAGTTTAAACAATAATGATATTTGACCTTTAAAAAACTATTGTATCGTTTTGGTGCATGTTAACCCTATTTTAAATAAAAACCGCAAAAAAGATTATAATAAAATAATTGGGATTTTATAATGCTTCTAAAATATGGTATTTGGATGAAATACCTTACATTTTAAACGCTAAAATTTCCTCATCTTTAAACACTCTTTATGACTAAATGTATACTGCGACACTTGAATTCCGATGGTCAACAAAGACAACATTTGTTATTACCCTGCATTTGACGCCTATGAGAAACAGAGAGAGAACGATAGAGAAAAAAAAAAGTTGGGGGGGGAGGGAGATTTCTATACGAAAGCGAAAACGATATCGGTGAATGCTGGGAGATCCATTTTTGAAGTAGCTGTCAAGCTCAGTGTCGATCACAGACGTGAGAGGAAATTTTAGACTTGAATCTAAAGGTCTTTGGATTTTATCGTCAGAGAATAAAATGACTTGCATTTATTTAAATGAAACCATCATAGAAATGGAATTCATTTTTCAGTTAAGTAATGAAATAATTATAATATCTAATTTCTAAGGCGAGATTTATAATTTTTTTTATATTAAAAATGTTTTAAGTTATTTTTATTTTGTAAAAAGAAATAACAAATATATTATACAAAAACAATATCACAAGCAAGAACTATTTCCTTCCAAAAAATTAGTTAAAAATATATTTATTAATTACAACCTTTTAAAATGACGTAAAAGCAATGTGTTTTAAAACTGTGTATCCTTCTTGTTTAGACTGACTACCAACGATACAGATGTACCAAATACGGGGGATAAAGGCAACTGTTTTTGTACTAATTTCCCTATCAATATTTGTAAATAATAATCCATGTAGTAAATTTGTAATTCTACTAGAAATATATCACGAAAATTACAGTATAGAAATAGTGGTTTTCAAATCGTAGAAAACAGTTGGCTGGGGCAATCCTATACCAATTTGTGTAAAACAAATGGTGTTAAGCATTAAAATACCTTTAATCATCACAAGAACTGAGGCATTAGGACAGCTTCCTTTCAAGTTGTAGTTAAACGCAATTTAGTATGATTCCCCTGGAGGTTGTTTTGTACAGACATTAATAGCAGAAATAAATAAACAATTTCTGGAAATAACTACCGGGAACTTGTTGTATCAAAATATTAAAGGAAATCGAAATCTGCTACGCTTCAGCTGTTAATTGGAACAAATAAGATTCATCTCCTTCCCTCCTCTATACAAAATACCCGAATTTCTTCCACCAGCCTGTAAAGAACGAGTGCAGAATGATCAAGAATCTTCATCTAGCTTTTAAACAAGCCAAAACAGTTGAAATTTACCGAAAAAAAATTTAAAATGGGTATTTAACAGTGCCCAAAAGAGATACACAGTGGTAACCAAAACAGGCATGACCCAATTTGGACACATACCTAAGAATCTTTCGACCCAAATTGGGTTTTATTTTTTTTATGTGTTGTCTTCTTTAAATCATGCACAAATTATACTGTCAATTTTTAGCTTTATTTAGCAACGTTTTTTCGTTGAAGAATTAGTGAATTTTCACGGCGAATTCTTCTATTATATTACCCCTTTATTTCCTGGTCTAGTAAATTTCATTAAGACACTAGAGGGAAATAAATAAATGTGAGAGAGAAAGGAAGCAAGCTATCTGTGTAGGTGGACAGATGGTGGTAGCAGAGTTTTAATGTTTGTGCTTTTTCTTACATTTATTTTTTTATTTTTAATGGATAGAAATTGACACAAAAAAGTGGCACAAGAATGTATCCACTGTGCGTATGATTCTTACTTTTGAGTACCACTACTTCTGAATAGAAGTAAACTTTTATTTACTTAATCGCAGAAAATTGTAATAGATTTCTGCGAATAAATTAGACTATCACTATTCGAAAATAGCGGTACTGAAGAAAAGAACAGTACACGCACGCGTATTGCAGAACGAATACTTATTGTGTTATTTTATTTATCAAATTTTTAGTCCAATATTTTATGTATAGATATATATAAGATTCTGCAACAAATAATAAATTGCAAAATTTAAGTTAAAAATTTTTAAAATCAAAACAGCTAATACAAAAGATAAGAGGTTTATGTGTAATATTCATTACAATCAATATAGAGTATGTACAATTTCTGTTTTATATAAATATAAAAACTAATAAAATTTTACTGCAAAACATTATATAATTTTTATTATATTTTTTGACAGAAATATAAATATTTACCTTTAATTTTTTTAGAATACTATAGCATTTTGTTTCTAATGGTCAAAAATGTGATTGTTTTTAATTAAAGCAGCTCAAACGAGCAATTTAGAAATAATGCAACAATTAAAACTAGAGCATATGCAGTCTTTATACAAACAATAAAATTTTTTATGGTGATGTGAAGTTTAATATAAGAAAGGTCATTAAATTTAATGTTATAAAGCTAATCTTCAAGCATCTTCAAAAAGTTTCTGATTCAATAAGTGAGTAGAATGTAGAAAGTAGAAGACTTGTAGTAGAAATAGTAGACTAATAGTAGAAGTAGTAGACTAATAGTAGAAAATAGAAGTAAAGTAATAATAGAAAGTAAAAGACTAATAGTCAATTAATTGGGTGAAACAGAAAGATAACATTTGCTGCTCTTGAAAATTATCCTATACAATCTTTGAAAATCTTTCTAAAATCTTTTAATAAAAATAAAAAATCTAATGACAGCATCATTCTGCACTTGTATGGAAATTTGAATAATTAATTGGTTTGTCTTGGGCCTCTACGTTTTTTGCGAAACAAGGCTTACACGTTGCCACCGACAGAAAATGCCATAATGCTACTTATCAACTTGAAGCAGTTTCCAAAAGTTAGGACTAATTCATTGTCCTCCGGTACCAGCGATATGCTCCAAAAGACAACGATTTCACCTGGTTTTTTGTGAAAACACCTGAAATTGATGACGTAACACTATGGCTTTCTCTTTCGAGAGCAATGGATTAAAAAGCAGGAACCTGTATATAGCGTACAGTATTTCCAAACCATTACAAATAAGAAAGGTCTACGCTAGTATTCGAACCATGTACATTTAAAAACCATTAAATCATAACCAGTAAAACATCATGTGAATTCTATTCGAATACCCATTTACATAAAATACTGCTTTTTACTCATAATAGTAATACATGACTAAATTTTAAAAACACAAATATTGTCATCATTTCAAATACAAAGGGACACAAATCTTTATTTGTAAAATATAATCATTCCCAATAATTACATAAATAAATACACACGAATGAAGTAGATGTATGTAAAAGCTTCTAAAGGAACTTTTCACATTTTTTTTCTAAATTTTTTCTCATTATATTATTTAACAGTAACAGGAATGATTTCATTTCAACAAAATTTCAGAACTTGATTCATGGTATTTCTGCATATCTGTTTATAAATAAACTTCTATTATTTACAAACGCTGCGAAAATAAACATTCTAAATGCTATACTTTTAGAATATATTCTTTTTGTTCTGATGAATGGGTGCCATACTTATTGCATAGTTACACTACAGTGAACGTTTTGACAACTAAACCAATACAACAGTTATCATTGATAACATAGCTGAATGGATTTACATGCGTCTATACTAATTGTCAGTGAGGTGCAGCAGAATGTATGAATAGGTCAATGCAATAGGCTGATATTATCTATTCCCTGATTTGGCCACTGGCAGTATGTATGAATTATCAACTATTTCACGGTTTCCTATTCACGAATTCGGAAATCAAATGTTTTACAAACATACAATAATGGCATGTATGACAGATTTAATAAAGTTATATATTTACTCATAAAACATGTAATTTCAGCAGTAATATTTCAAAGTTAAGAAATGAAAGGAAAAATGTAAATTTTTGATTTAACTTTATGTCCATATTGGCAAAATCCGAAGGAAAATCAATTACATCTTTTGGCTTATTTCTTTTAATTTCGGTCATATAATAAAAAAATATATATATAAAATTTTTGAATTTTTACTGCAAAATATTCGATTTATGATTTTAACTTTAAGTATTATGATTTTAAGAGGTTAATTTTTTTAATTGGATTTTTATATTTCCAAAAAAAGTATTAAAAAAGGAAATATTTCTTTTTGAATTCATTTCTAAAACTCTTTCTGTAACCTGTCCTTAAAATGTAAAATTGTCAGTAGCTTTAATCTTTCGCTTTAAGTATTAATAACTTTACAACATAGTTGAAAAGTGTTTAAGAACTTGGCTTGTCTCTCTGCCGTCTGCCGTCTTTCTGCCGTCTGGCGTGTTCTAACCCTCCTAAATATACTCGGATTGCCATGTAATTTCTATATATTATTGCAGTATATTATAGAATGTTCCGTTTTGAAAATTCAGTGTGTAGTATTTATAGCTCCTTTATAGGGACGCACAAAATAATTCCTTTATATTATGGTCTACAGGGAAAAATCGTTTACGGTGTATTTTATTCATGTTACGATATTTCAAGCATAATACGATTGATATACATCACTAAGGTGGACTACAACATTCTTTCTCAGGAGCATAGAATAAGTTGTATTTATAGTTCGTTTACAAGGGCACAAAAAAAAATCTACTGCATTATGATCTATGAAAAAATTCGTTTATGGCGAATTTTAATGATGATATTTCAAGCATAATACGATTGGTATACATCACTAAGGTGGACTACAACATTCTTTCTCAGGAATATAGAATAAGTTGTATTTATAGTTCGTTTACAAGGGCACGAAAAAAATCTACTACATTATGATCTATGGGAAAATTCGTTTATGGTGAATTTTAATGTTGTTATGATATTTCAAGCATAATGAATTTAAAACGAATTAATGAGTTACACTGCACAATATTTTCTATAGATTATGGAGTACGTAGCATTTTTCGTTCATTTACGGACACACGCAAAAGAATTAGGTTTCAGGACTGATTACGATCTATGGAGGTGCAGTTTTCGCTGTGGTATGCGTTTTCAAACTTATCGAATTTTTTGTGTATTATGTGGTGTGTATAAATTCTGTAGATTATATACGGAGGTCCACAAAATATTTCGCATACATTACTGGATATAGACAGCAATTGCTGAAAATGTATTTTTCCTGAATTATGTGATTTTCAAATTGCTTATTTAGATATCTCATTTCATTCTACGAAAAAATGTAATTTCTTATTAATATACTGAAAGTTTTCCATAATCTAATTTGATTTAATATCTAATTTGTTTTAAGGTTCAAACTTTCTGAAATAGAAAAATGCAAGGATTTTTGCTACAACGTGTTTAACATTTGATATATTTTTGAAATATTTTTAGGCATAATGAATTGGCTCATATAATATTTCAGTTGTATGTTTGCAAATTTTCATAAACTCTTGAGTTATTTGTTATTTATTTATTTATTTAGTTGCAGTTTAGTTGTATAGTCCGTCCGCGATAACTTGACAAATGACCTTGAAAGAGTTAGCGGTCCTATATTTGTGTTGCACATTGGCCCACTTATCATGCACGGACTTGTAGTTTTTCACTATACATCTACTACAGTACATCTGCTATCAATAAACATATCGCTGAAACAAATCACTAAACAAATCATTAAACATATCGCTACCTTTATGGAAGGCTCACCTGTTTGGCTAGTGGTTAGGACGCTGGTTAATGTGCCAGGTTCGAATCCCGACTAAAGGCATAAATGTTTGTAGTGAGTCGGACACCATTTTAAATGGAGGTCCCAGCCTGTTTAGTCCTTGTGTGCAAATAATGATCGTAGAGCTAGTAACCAATCAAGCTTTATAAAAGAGCTTCACAACTCAAAAAATTGCATTTTTCAGATTTCATATGAAAACAATAATGTATTCCATTTTACGACTAAAATCGGTGAGAAACAGTGTTTCACTACATTACTGATAAATCGCGGTTGTTTTAGCAACTAACTAAAGGGACAACTTTTTTATGTGTGCAGAACATCAGTTATTAGATGGTTCATGAGCAAGAATTCTGTTTTGGTCTTAATTTTATAGAAAACAGTCTGAATACAAAAAAAGTCGCCAATGTACGGAGTACTAGAAAGTGTAAAAGTTGATTTACGAAAAAAATAAGCGTGAAACCGTTCGGCTGCAATTTTATGTCACAAAAGGTCACAAATGTAATACCTGGCGAAAAAATACAAAATAAATATGGCTTTGTGGTACTTGCTCTTACAGACGAAATATACAAGTGCTTGCGGTAACCATAAATTTATTAACCCATGATTAAAATAGATATTATGAGCTAACTACAATACTTCATTACATTACAAATGTTATTTGCAATAAATATCCCTGCAATGTGTAATTAGTATAAACAGGACTAAATATTTAAACCCTGAAATTGAAAATTATTTTTTATCGCGTTCTGTTGTTCTTCCATAACGATAACGATTTAAGATTAAAATCAGATTTAGAAAATAAAGTAATAAATGCTAAATAAAACCCAAATAAATATTATATATATTTTCTCACATAAATATTTCTACTTTAAATTGTTTAACATACAGAGAAATAATATATATATATATATATATATTAATACCCCGTGTCAATTTTTTAGATATATCCTTATAACGAACCAATATTTGCAGAATTATCGCTAAAACATTGCAGTAACATAATAGCAGAGTTTTATACATATTTAGCTATACTTAATTATATTTTTAAAATATCTAAATAATGTTGCCTACACTATTTAGATTTTTCTCAGTATTCGAGGAACGTGTGCACAGTATTAGAATCAGTACCAAGAAATCTACTATATTAATATACACCTGAAAATACTTCTAGCAAAATTCCATATATATTTAATAGATATTGGAATTGGATTAATTCAAAATTGCTGTACTCATGATCATTATTGTATTTTTATTTGTGTACTCATATATGTATAAATTCCCTAAATCATAATACAATATTGTTGGCATTATACTCGACTTCTAGCAATATCGCGCCGTGCTTTGGTTGATTATATTTTAAAAATATATCCCTAATTAAACACTTTTATTATATATATATATTGCCCTAGATTAAAACTCTTTTAGAAAAATATTGCATCTCGTGTATACATTCCAGGGATTGAAGCAGTCATTTTTCTGAACACCACTATATCCAAACAATAATTTTCGTGTTATATTTCTACAAAATTTGTAAAACAAATCAACTACGAAGATACTGGTTTAAAATAGTGATATTCAAAAAGTGTTGACCACACCGACCCTGACATCAGCTATTTTTATCGAACTATAAGTATACCTTATTTCAAATTATCAGACGATTTCACCAACGGTAGAGCAATCATATTATTAAGATAACAACTGTTAATCAGTAACAATAACTGTAATCAGCACAGCACAAAAAATATTTCAATAATCATCACACCAGAATACCTCTAACTAAGAGTTCAAGCATTACATCACAAAATAAAAGGATAAATTAATCGCCAGAGTCGCAGATCCCCAAGCAGCACCATCGAACCGTAAATTTCTACATTGTTATCATCCCTTGGAGCAAAGCAGGCGGATAAGGACCCTTGGACCACTGTCACCCGGAAACCATATCCGTGGATAAAGGACGGTCGAGTTACTAGGTCCGTTCCGCCCGATAGAGTGTATCCGCGGAGGAATTTGGGAGCAAGGCAACCCTCCTCCCCCACACCAACACGAGAATGACGAAATTGGTTTTTGGTGATTTCATTTCGAGTAGATATGGCGTAATAAAAGAGGATGTATGCACCTGTACTTGAGCATACCAGAGGCTTTGCGTCAACGCGTGTGTCTTAATTTGTTTTTGTCTCATGCTTTGTAATAAAGTATACCCGGAAGTATAAAATTAAATTATTGTTCCTATTGATGAAACATTTTGCTATTCATTCTGAATAATTAATTAAAAATTTGGCTGAATTTATCTAACTGTCGTCGTTGATACAAGGTAATATTTTTCTTTATTGAAATACTCCTAAATTATTAAACTTCGGTTATCCGCACATGAGTTAAAAAAACCATAAGTTTTATTTCATTCATTTTAGACATTAACTTTTCATTAACACACGATTACTATCCTTGTATATGTAGGATACAAGGTTTAAGTTTAATGTTATGATAAGTTTATTTTAAGTTTTGTTACTTATAGTATTTCATAATTATGTTCATATTTTATTTTTAGTTTTTGTGATTAAAGGGGCAAAAACATACATTTCCAATTAATTACTAATTTTGCCTCGAACTATCGCTGTATAAATTGTATAAATACAGAAAATACGGTATATCTCACAGGTACAACGAAACAACTAACGTAAATACTAATCGAGTGTTAAACAGCATAAATGTAAGTACTTTAAAATAAGTAAAATAAATTCTAATACATAATAAATATTTTCGAAAGTTCTATATTTACTTTTTGAGGGCATTTTTCTCTCAATCAATTTATATTACTTTGTAATATAGTAAATTGTAGAATTAGAGTTTGTGAGACCCAGCGCGAATAAAGCTGTTTTGCAAAACCATGTGGGTTAAGAAATGCTAACTATAAGAAGAATCACTAGTATTTTTCATATCTAAAATTACATCACAATGCGTTAATTTTTACTATTTCTTCTAAAAATGTAACCTTACAGATTACTAAAATAAATATTCGCTATAAATTTGGTAAATTATACAAAGTAGAGCCAACTATCATTTGTGTTTCGTATCTAGTAAAAAAGAGAAAAAAAAGGAATTCTAAGCATACGTTGTACTGTAATATTGCCGCTTTCTCATATTTTCCTTTATATGAAAATCCTCATATATTGGAGATATATCTTGTCTTACATAACCTCATATATTGCAAATGAAAATCTGCATTTACATGCGATTGTATGACTTCGAAAAAGTTTGTAATTAGAATTTCAAATTTTAAAGTCTTATACTTTCCTATGCAACAGCATATTCTAATAAGAATAGTATAACACAAAATTCATATTTTTGAATGATTTTTATGACCATTATTCCATTCAAACAAAATTAAAAGAAGTTGGCATAACACGAACAATAGAAACTCAAAATCTACATTTTAAGTGTCATATTCGATTGTAAAAATTGGGAATGATGCACTGAGGAACTTTTTATAATATGTTGTAAGGATTTAAATGAGTGTTTATTAAAAATATATATATATATCATGGCCGAAAAAACGACATATGCAATACGAGCGAAACTGATTAATTCCTAATACTTTTCTCCCCTCTTTTTAGGGAAATAATGGAAATACTTACAACAAATAATATTTAGTGCCAGAAAAAATTCGAATTTAATAAAATGCCTTTTATTGGAGCATCAACGTACGAATTTTTTTTCTACTTACCAGGGAAAAATTTGTCGATATCATTGAGTAAAAAAAATCTTCAAAAAAATTTAAATGAAACTTTTTGAAACTTTTTATATGGTCACAAAAAAGTATTTTGTGCTTGTCAACTTATCTGTGAGAGGAGGATAAAAGTTGAATAAAGGCTCGAAATTGCATTTTGGGCCTGAGCGCCATGGAATCCAAGGGTGACACTATTCAGATGTATTTGAAGATCCGTTTTCTGAATTGATAAATCCTGAACTGCAGTTTATAGCACTTTTTCGATATTTCTCATTTTCAGAATATTACGCTGTCTCATAAAAGAAATTTTTGGATGAAATATGCTTTATTTCTTTTAGAGTTCGTAGTAACGTGAATATATATTGATAATCATTCAAAGTGATAGAGATTTAGATTTTTGTTATAGGCTTGGTGGGAGAAAACGATCTCGATAAGATGAGGATTGATATTTTTATTGCATTTTAATTTTCTGCACTTATTTGGTAATATCGGTTTATAACATAACTTCTGTCGTATTTCTTATTAACAACACACACAGAACAACTCAGAACTTTTGTAAAAAGGACGAGCTATTTTTTATATTATTATTAAAGTGAATGTGGACTTTAAAATGTATTTTTCATAATTAATGATATTCCAACAGTAAATTCTGTAAAGAATTGTTCTGTAGTGTAAATTCAATAAATATTTTGAAAATCAATTTTGTAAAAGTTCGAAAATTTTAAAAGATAACAATAATAATATATATATTTATTTATTTATTTAAATTATTTGTACATTCCAATTTTCAAAATATTTTCTCCTTCTTTTCATTTTAATACTTAAAAGGATTTATTAAAAAATAATTGAGCATCTATTTATAAATTCAACAGATAATTATTTAATAAATAAATAAATAAATAAACTGTACAAACAGAACTTTCATTAATAATTTAAATGTAAATAAAGTTCCTTACTAATTTGATAACTAAATAAACCTCATTCCAAAATAGATGCACAGATTCGTTAAAGAAGAGATTTGTTGCCGAGATTTGTTAAACATGATTGTCCCTTAGAGATATTAAAAATTTCAAACAAAAATTAAATGCATGTTGCATTTTAACTCTTTCAGAGACAAGTAATTGTGTTTCTGTAATGTTTCAAAAAAATTATTTGAAAATAGAAAAATGCAATTTTATGGGGTTTTTTTTTCAATTAATTCCAGTTCAAAATAAAATAAAATTTCCATTCAATTTCAAAAGTAAAATTTTTTTTAAATAATCTGGTACAAATTTTGATATAAATTAAGTGGTATAGAAAAATTCCAGCGCATTCAAGGGGTTTCACAGATGTGTAAAGACTGAGAATATTTTGTTATGTATTAACTCTTTGAGGGGCGGTGGTATATATTATATACCACCTAATTTTAATCCGATTCAAACCAGAAACTTTTAATTAAATTTTACTTTTTTAACTTTGACGAAAAAAAAGTTGAAAAATTGCTTATTCTTATTTTGAACTAAATTCTTTCCTAAATTCCGGTGGGAATTCAACGTTACAGAAGCACAAGTGCTTGCCCCTGAAAGGGTAAAATGCATTTGAACTAAATGATAATATTATTTTTATTACTTACCTTTAAGAAGTATGAAAACATACTTTTTGATAACTATGTATCCATATATTAATGATTTTAAAACTTTAACAAGAAATTTTAACAGAAAAACAAATGTTTGTATTTTTAGAAAATTTTATTGGGTTGTTCGGAAAGTTTCTTCCGTCTGGGACAACCAAGTCGTACCGGAAAATTCTGACCTTCAATTTTTAGACATTAGATATTGGAATTAATGTCTAATAATTAAATGATAGAATTTTCTGGCACGAACAATCTTTCTCAAACAGAAATAACTTTCCGAATAACCCAATAGCTCATTTAAAAGTCACCACCCCCTTTTAACTATTAGTTATATAGCCTTCAAAACCCATGTAGCCAATTTCGTTACGAGTTTTGAGAACTGCTTTTTCCAAACAGTAATTTTCACATTATTAAATCACAGAATTTCTGTCATTAAACAAGTTTTTGGTTTTGTTGTTTATAAAATATCTTACAAAATACTATGGAGCAATCTAATTGATGAATACACAATAAAATAATTTTTAATATTGTTATTATTTAAAAATGAAAATTACAATAGCAATACGTAGCATTAGTGTATTATAATATAAATGTCAGTATATTTTAAACATATTCTATTTCCATGTCACCTTAATCGTTCAAAAAAATTCCTAAAATTATTTTAACTTAAATATCAAACGAATTCCAACAAGAATAAAATAAAATAAAGTAACAGCCTAATAACTGTAAATTACAAATATGCTTTTTTCAATAGGGGGTAAAATAAACCTTATGAAAGTAGTGATGAATTCTAAAACTGTCCCTTCATATTGCATAGAACTATATATCTTATTTTGCATTTCCAGCGAGATCTGTTTTATTCAAAATTATAATAAGCACTACAATAATTAAACAGCTTATACCACAATAGCTATAAAAGTAATAATAACAAAACATTTACAATGGTTACAAAAAGTTTTTATCATTATTTTATGATTTCTTTAAAAGACTAAAATTATTCTGAATGAACGTTTTGATGATTTTTATATAATATGACGCAAAATTTAGCTATATAAAAGAAGTAAGATAAACAATATACCATTTCTTTTCATTCCTTAGCAAATTAATCACAAGAATTCTATGACAAAATTTAATCCGATAAAATTCATCCATATACTGTGTTAAATTCCAAAAGAAAACAAACTATTTTTTTTTCCAGAAACAGACGAAAAATGTAAAATATTTCCCCTGTATCTTCCTCCTTCTATTCCGTTTCAAAGTTTGGAATTTTTGAATAGTATCAAAAACGCAATTCATCAAAAACCTTTCGCTCCTCTGTATGGTATAATGCAACTTTTGCCAGATCACGTGGCCAGCAAAAGATGGCGTATGGTGTACCGTTATGGGCGTGAGGTGTATATTTATATGAAAAAAAGAAGGAAAGGGTAAAACCATGGTTTCAATTTTTTCCATCGCTGCAGCCGAGCTACAAAACCCCCCGAATTATGCCGCTCTGTTTTGATCGATTGCTGGGGAGACCCGTAATCTGGTTTTCGGCCTTGTGTCAACTGTACAAGATAAAGAATACGAAGTTTCGGAGTTTCAGAAAAGAAAAAAGAAATGCTTCTTTTTCGACGAAATAAAATATTACTTTGACGGCATGTTTCTAGAAAAATGAATCAATTGACCTTTAGACATTTCAAAGAAAATAATCCTTTAATATAAATGTTCAAGCATAAAGTGTCGTTAATAAAATTCTTTTGACCTCCGTATCTGTTGGAAAGAATAAACTGAAATTTCAGAAAAACAAATTATTGAAGTTTTGAGCATATATCTTTTTCTAATTTCTGTTTAATTTTACGTTTACTTTATATTACCATGCTCGACATATCTCATTGTTTGGCAAAATTTTCATTAATTTTAAAATTGTACTGATTAATTATTTAAACCATCGGCCACAATATGTTAACTAATTAGGCGTCATTGTCATGCACTTAAACAATTGCCGACCTTTTTATTTCCGGCCCTATGATCGAACAAAACACCAAATATATTTTAACATAAACAAACACGACATTTGCATTTACATGAAAGTCATTATTATTAAAAAAATCTTTGTAGTCTCTTTGATTGTTGTGTAGTTTGCTTGGGAAAATTGAATAATTATTGATAATTTTTATATACATGGTTTAACTTATGCTTGTTTAACAACCATGTTTTATGCATGTAATTTATCTGTGTGTTTTATTGATAAATCTCTAGAGGTACTTGTAAACTATCTTAGCTATCTTGAACATTAAGTTAACTTGCGAAATCTATTGGTTCAGCAGCTAAAGAGTTGCTTCCATTTTATTTCTTGCGTTAACGATTGTAATGTAGTCATTTAGTCATTGAACTAGATAAAAAGAGAAGGACTGACTCCCTATGCCGTCATGTGATTACTATCATTCAATCGAATTAATGATAAAAAATGTGACTAACTAAAACAATCGTTAATATTTAAATAAAAGCCTTGCTGTATTCTCTTATATATTGAATGTTGATGTTTAAATTAGCACAAAGATGATTAAGTTACCAATTAGATTGGTTTTGAGTTGTTTTACAATAACTTCAAAAACTTAATTTTTTATTCTAACCATTTGTATTTTCATACTATTGTATATCAAAGAATACTTCGAAATATTCTTCTTTCTTGAAATACGTCCTCATATGGAAGGCCAGTCCCTCCTGAATCACTGAAGCTAGAATTAAATGGATTTTTTCAATATATTGATTAAATTTTATAGCTTGAAATTAAAAGCCTAACAGAGTTGATAATAGAACCAATATAAATATTTAAACAAATAGATCGTTAGTTGGGTGTTTTTAGTGAGATGCCGTTATCTTTTTGTGCACGAGACCTATAAAGATCTAGACCTCTACTTGAAGTAAAATCGGCTACACTATGGCTTTACAGTGAACCTGTGCGAGGCTTTCACATTGCAGTTTGTGAAATTAGTTGATGATCCGTTTTTCCATTATTTTTTAACCAAATAACGTGTTTAACGCAATGTGAGTGTACTAAGTTAAAAAGTCCTTCCGGCCTGTACCGGGAGGAAAAGGTAGCTTTCCTATATCTTCGTTTTAAAATTTTAGCTAATGTTACACGAAAACAGCAAGTTAAAATGCAAAGAAACGTTTACAAAAGATTCGTTAATACTGAATTTGAATAAGAATTTCGCCAAATTTTTGAGCAATAGCCAAATTGGCTTCATTTATAAAGACTTATTTTGGTCGCCAAATTTGGCGATATTTCGCCAAATGTCAAAAATTTTGCCAATTTTGGCGCCAATGTCGCTAACGGATATGAATATATAGTTTTATGCGTATGATTGGGAAAATTATTACAACAATAAAAGAAAATAATTTGCGAGTAATCGCGTTAATGTGCTGTTTTGTTTCAAAATGTCAGCCACCCTAGAATTTCAAACTGCTCTATCTCAGCCATTTTTTAAGATAGAGGTAAACCAAAAAATGCTCTGGAATCCCTGTATTAAGGCCTAACACGTAATTAAAAAATACATTTGAATTTTTAATTTTTTTGTATATTTATTTTAGTTTTAAATTTTTAAATGGCCGCCATCTTGAAACAAAATGGAGGACCAAGCTGGCCAACGAACTCGGTCGAGACATTGGTGACCTTAATACACACAATTAGTTTCATCAAAATCGATTTATAAATACGAGCGTTATCGTATGACATAGGTCAGATATATATATATATATATATATATATATATGGATATATCTATATATATAAATCAACATTTGAACGGGGGTCATGATCGGTGAAAATATATCGAAATTTTCCGGAACTGCTTTCCTCCGAACGGCTGCAATAGGTAGCTTTATACTTTTTTGTATTGAAAGCTACCTAAAAGAGTCTTCAGAAATCTTTCGCATTATACACCAATCATTGTTCTGATTTTTATGTATACATAGAAAAAGTGATACTGACATCAGGAATAATAATTATGGTATTTTCAATTATTTATCGTTCCTTACAATTAAATATTCTTGAATTGATGTAAAGATTTTTTTCACGAATAGATTACTGCTATTTTAGAATTTTGGTATTACATAAAACGAGCTCACATGGAAGTCCAACCTAACTAATCTTAGTGTTCGCAGTTTTAATGACTTAGGTGCACATCATGGTTGCACTTTTATTAAGTGAAATTAAATTTAAAAGTCCAATGACATTTAAAGTCATCCTGTTATCAATGTGTTGACGAATGGATTATTGGTTGGATATATTTGGGGTTCTACGATCATCTCGTTAGACATGAGGGCTAAACATACTGAGATCTATCATTTGAAGTAAAACTCGACTTCGAAAATCAAAGCCTAAACCAAATTCAAACCTGGCCATTTTAGGTGCGTTCGTAATTATATAAACGAGCAGGGAAGACCGAGCTATGCTCAGTCAAAGTTAAATTTGAGTTCAAATATCATGACCCATAACCAAAATGACCCACTAATTGAATTTTCTCGAACATGTGACTTAGCCCAACAGTCTACACATGCCCGAAAATAGTCGGATACTAAATTTCGTAAAAATCGTTCGAACCGTTTTTTAGACACAATTAGCTTGACCATGCCCCAAAATGACTCAAAAGGACCCACTAATTGAATTTTCTCGAACATGTGACCTAGCCCAACAGTCTTCTCGTGCCCAAAAACCATTGGATGCAAAATTTAGTGTAAATTGAGCCGCTTTTTAGATCTTGACCCACAATGACCCAGAAATGACCCACTAATCGAAAGTTCTCGAACATGTGACCCAGCCCAATAGTCTTCTCGTGCCCGAAAATAGTCGGATACTAAATTTCGTAAAAATCGTTCCAACCGTTTTTTAGATACAATTAGCTTGACCATGACCCAAAATGACCCACTAATAGAATTTTCTCGAACATGTGACATAGCCCAACAGTCTTGCCCGAAAACCATTGGATGCAAAATTTAGTGTAAATTGATCCGCTTTTTAGATCTTGACCCACAATGACCCAGAAATGACCCACTAATCGAATTTTCTCGGACATGTGGCCTAGCCCAATGATTTTATCGTGCTCGAAACTCGTAGGACACAAAATTTAATAAAAATCGTTAGAGCCGTTTTTAGATAAAATTAATTTGACCCGCGTTGACCCAAAAATGACCCACTAATCGAAAGTTTTCGAAGTTGTGACCCAGCCAAATAGTCTTCTCGTGCACGAAAATGGTCGGAGACAAAATTTCGTCAAAATCGTTTCAACAGTTTTTTAGATACAATTAGCTAGACCATGACCCAAAATGACCCACTAATCGAATTTTCTCGAACATGTGACCTAGCCCAATGGTTTTCTGGTGCCCCAAAACGGTAGGATACGAAATTTCGTCAAAATCGTTAGAGCCGTTTTTAAGATAAATTTTGCATATATATATATAACCACACACAAGACTTGCTCGTATTAGAATATATGATACGTAGCACCTATAGTCGTCGCCTGGTCCGTCCGTCTGTCCGTCCGTCCTTATATACCAGCGCAAAAACTATCCAACCGAATGGTTTGAAATTTAATGTATATTATCGTTGTAAAATTTTGTCGAGTCAGTTTGATTTTTATGAAAATCGAATCTGAACTTAAAAAGATGTATTAATAAAAGTTTTATTTATTCTATTAAATCCTATCGTACATAATCTATATAATAAAAGTGCAAGTCACGTGATGGAGAAAAACAAATACGGGCAAACCACTTCTTTTTTCCAATGTCAGGAGGCCATTTTCATTCAAAATTATTTTTTCGAATAAAATTGCTTAAAAGTTACATTTTTAGAAAGATCGTTGAAAAAAATTGTTTCTTTGAGAAATGAGTTACATTAAAAAATGTATAGATTCTGAGATAACTTCGGGGGAAATTACGTCAACAGCCAAATATCTCAATACATTGGAGTAAATAAACACAAGAGATTCTTTCATTATGAGTCATAAAAATATTAAATCATGGAGGTAATCATTCGCAAAGCAAGATCTCCATGGTGAATTTTACAGTGCTGTCTAGCGCAGAAAAAAATTTCGCATTTGTAAACGTGGCATACGTTATAAGAAAAGAATAGGCATATTCATTTCACTCATAGAAGACGATATAATTCATTTCACTGAAATAATAAGGATGATTTTTTTTACATTGTGAAACTAGTTATAAAACGAGCGAACCTGCTATGTCCCGTTTAACGTACAATTTCCAACTTGTTCTCATTAATTCCACTATCCTAATCATAAAACAAACTAGTTCAAAATATCAAGACAAGTGCGAGTAAGACTCGCATCCCAAGGGTTCCGTACCTTTTAGGTAGCTTTCAATACAAAAAAGTATAAAGCTACCTATTGCAGCAGTTCGGAGGAAAGCAGTTCCGGAAAATTTCGATATATTTTCCACAAAACCACCCTCCGTTCAAATGTTGATTTATATATATATATATATATATATCTGACCTATGTCATACGATAACGCTCGTATTTATAAATCAATTTTGATGAAACTAATTGTGTGTATTAAGCTCACCAATGTCTCGACCGAGTTCGTTGGCCAGCTTGGTCCGCTATTTTGTTTCAAGATCGCGGCCAATTAAAAATTTAAAACTAAAATAAATATACAAAAAAGTTAAAAATTCAAATTTATTTTTTAATTCAGTGTTAGGCCTTGAAACGAGGATTCCAGAGCATTTTTTGTTTTACCTCTATCTTAAAAAACGGCTGAGATAGAGCAGTTTGAAATTCTAGGGTGGCTGACATTTTGAAACAAGACAGCACATTACAAAAATTTTCATTGTTGTAATAATTTTCCCAATCAAACGCATAAAACTATATATTCATATCCGTTAGCGCCAAATTCTCGCCAAAATTGGCGACATTTGGCGAAATATCGCCAAATTTGGCGACTAAAATAAGTCTTCATAAATGAAGCCAATTTGGCTATTGCTCAATAATTTGGTGAATTTCTTATTCAAATTCAGTATTAAAGAATCTTTTGTAAACTTTTTATTTGCATTTTAAGTTGTTGTTTTCGTGTAACATTAGCTAAAATTTTAAAACGAAGATATAGGAAAGCTAAATTTTCCTCCCGGTACAGGCCGGAAGGACTTTTTGTTTTATATTACCATTGCAAAGAAATCCGTTACAATGCGTTAATTTGGCATTAGTACCGATTATGGGAATTCATGAGTTTCTTACGTAATAAATCGATATAAATTTATAAATTGGTGAGTTTCGGATATTTTTCTTTCACAATTACTACAACATCTTACTTCGTGCCAAATTTCAAGGTTCAAGGCCGGAAATACCCTATAAGTTTTACTCTAAGAAATATCGGGTACTTCCAGTTGACCTAAAATTTGAAATTTAGCACGAAAGAAGGTATTGTAACACATGTAAAGAAAAAAATACGAAAATCATTAATTTATAATTTTTTTTTTTGCTTTTTTTATATATATATGATCAGTATTCTCGATTATGGGAATTCACGAGTTTGTCACATAATAAAAAGAGAGAGATTTATAAGTTAATCATTTTTGGATTTTTTCCTTTACAATTGATATAACACCTTCCTTCGTGCCAAATTACATGTGTTCAAGGTCAACCGAAAGAACCCTATACGTTTTACTTTCAAAACCTTGAAAAGTACCAACCTTGCAATTTGGCACAAAGGAAGATGTTAAAGCATATGTAAAGGAAAAAATTCGAAAGTCGTTAGTTTATAATTTTATGTCGATTTATGACGTGATTTTCCATAACTGGGATTTTCCAAGCGAGACTATAAGGTTTCCATTTTTTCCTTTTCAGGTTCGGAACCCTAAAAACGGAGAATTTATAGGAGAATATTTCTTAAAATAAATAAAAGATGAACACTTAAGCAGATATTGGTTATTGAGTTTTAAAATGATACAAAATGATAAACATTTCAAATAATTCTGTGATAGTTTATTACACAGTTATTTCAGATGCACAAAATATCTTTTCTAATCATTTATCTTTCCCTAGAATTGTATACTCTTGAATTGTTCGGAAGATTCTTCCGCGTATACTACTACTTCGTGGGTTTTAAAAACTGGAATGACATAAAAACGAGCTCACGTGGAAGGCCAACCCATTCTAATCCTCCGGACCGCGGCTTTAATGACCTTGGTGGACATCATGATTGAACTTTTATCACGCGCCATTAAATTTAAAAGCCTAACCATAAAAAGAAGAACCATTAGAGTCGCCGTTTTTCCTTATTCTATCCTGTGCAACAGTTGCAGAGAAAAAAAAATAAAGAAAAGAATGTAAGGATAAGGAAATTTTCTTCTTGCATTCATACTGTCCCCACTGAGCATGAAATTCAATACATGGACCTAGTTTAAAATCTAGAAATCCGTAATGAATCGAACAAAAAGAAAAAAAACTAAAGTAAGAGTAGATATTTAGTTTTAAAAAGACATAAAAGAGTTGCGAAAAAGTCCTGTTTTGCTAATTACAATGTCAGGTCAATTTCAGTTTAATACATCTTTTCTTTTGTTACATCCTTATGCTAGTTGTTTCTTGCATTTAAGCACGTTTCTGATTTATTCAGATAATGATTTTAATTCTGCCTGCAAGAGCTTACAATTACGTTCCATTAACGCAGAAACGACGACCGTATAACGTAACACAACGGAATGTAATAAAGTGATTGCTTCAGTTATTTGTTCTGAGCACAGCCTAGAAACATTCGCTACACGAATTCAACGAGCCGTTTCATAATTTAATTTTAACATATACTAAATTAGAATTGTATTCTGAAAAGCATTAGGATTTGTTTTTAAGGAACAATCGATACATGTGATAGATAATTAAAAGGATAAAAATGTAATGCAAGTCTTATGTAGTCACATGCTTAAGTACATGTTTAAAAAATAATGGGTTTTTTTTAAAACAAGTTGTTTGATTTTTTTTTATTCAAATTAATGTCCATGTATTAGTACTTATATTACATGGGGATCAATACAGATATGGTTTTAAGTAAAGTTTATGTTTCATAATAGTTTTCATTGTATATGGGTCGCCTTCTATAAGAGCATGCGCAGTCGAATTTCTCTTCAAATGGCGGAGTTATTGCAGCAATGTCACTGTCATTTGGGCGACCCTTATATATCACGTACTATAATGGCTTAAAACTTAGTTTAGATAGTTTTAATGAAATATATATTACAAAGTACGTGTAGGTCAGTAATGCTGATATGACGATGTTAGGACATTAGACGATAACGTCATGGTGTTAAAACGGAAAAATCAAAGATATGTCACATTCCGTCGTGACGTATATTTATATACAGCAATATTTGAATGTATATAGACATGCACTTTCATAGACGCATGCAGTATTGCCAAATCTTACGGATTTTCTATTCAGAAATTCTGTTTTCTCACAAGAAAGTTTGAATAATATTTTTATTTTATACAATGATAGATTATCCGTGAATAAAATAAAAAAAGAATAATACTCAAAATTTTCTCCTATGAATTTGGAATTTCAGAATAAAAAAATCCCCAGATTAAAGCTGATTGCATACACCCATGAAAAATAGAAAGGGCAGATCCGAGTAGTGTGTTACGACTTCCTCCTGAAACAATAAAATTTCTACAAAATAGTATATTTTTCGTCGGTAGTGCACATTGCCCACCCCATATAATCAAGGAATGGATGTGCCCTTCTGCAACTGTTTCATTTTATGAAATAACATGATTAACAGAAAATCTTACTGTTTCACTAACAATGTTGCGGTATGATAAATAGCACTAAATTTCAGTGATCAAACATGTTTCTATGCCAAGCAGTCCCTTTGATTCAGATATAGTGAATGTACTGACTTCGTTACTATTCTACGAGGCTATCGAAAAAGAAAGGCTACCGCGGTGCTTTACTCGTATCTTTTTTTACAGACCGCGGGAGTCACGTGATGCTCGAATGCACCAATGCAGGTGTACGAAAAGAGCATTACGTCACTCTAGCGGTCTGTAACAAAAGATAAGTGGAAGGTACCGCGGTAGCCTGTCTTTTTCGTTAGCCTTGCTATTCTATCACTTCGAACAGATTTTTTTTTCTTTGTTATCAGAAAAATGTTGTTATAGTATTTTATTCCATTAACATCAAAATACATCTTCACGAGTATTCGGATAAATTTTTTCTAAAACTTTTTTATTTTAAATTGGCGATTTAAAAATTATTTCTAACAGTAAATTCTCGGTTGTTAGTTAATTGTTACAATAGAACTGTGAATAATGAAGAACTTTTAGTAGGATTAAAAGATCAAAGATCGCTACACGATATTGATCTTTAACTTTGGAATGTTGGTCAGATGATGAGGCTGTTTTGGCGCTCCAACTACCAGAGTGTGAATTTCATCCACGATAGCTTTCACGTGGATAAAATGCTAAAGAGTGCATCAGAGGCGTACACGTGGGAAGGCAATTTGAATAATTGAATCAGATTTTATGTTAATGAGAAGCTGTTTTCGTATTAAATATATTCATATAAGGAGCATGTAGAGGACCCATAAATGTAATCTGCTCCGGTCCTCACAAATTCTCTGCTCTCCCCTGGCGTACATGGTAGACTTTCTTTGGATTTACAAAATGAATCCGCAACCTTTTCATTCTGGGCTCAAAGCTCTACCAATAGTAATACCATTGCTTCACTTTGGAACATAAGTTTAAAATATAAACTAGTGCATAAAATTATTTCTATTAATTTAATAATGTTAAAGTAAAGAATTTACCTTATCACATGATAGACAGTAGTAGCTTTTATACGATATAAACACTTTCATCTGTTGTACACAAGTCATTTGTCTTCGTATATGATGAGAACATATCGAGAAACAATCACTTTTATATTATTTATTGGCATTACCAGGAACTTTAGTAAATTCACCCTAAAGCGGAAATATAACACAGGAAAACACGTGATTGGCAAGTTTCCCGCACGGCAACAGAGTCTAGACATTTATTCGTGATGGAATACCCTACATTTATGCAAACATGCCACACCTCTATTTACAGAGCTGAATTTGTAATAATAAAATGATAGATCGCTATGTAATAAAGCTCTTTCATCAACTTATAGCATATTGAATCAGAGCAATCTCATTTAGTAGCTGTTTTAAGTTATTATGGCTGCTAAATCTTAATTCAAGTAACTGAAAATATATTTACTACCAAAAAGCTAATTTTCAGCTTTATCAAGAATATAAATATACTTTAAAGCCTGGTATCTACATTACTTCATTTTTGCAATCTTTTTACGCTATTAAGTTCTGATAACTTATAGAAATATGATATAATATCACGAATATGTGAATCATTTATTCCCTCAAATTTGTTACTATTAAGGGAAAGGAAATTTCTGCTTTATTGTTGTTTTATGCTGACATAAAACAACGTGCAGTAATGTAATTTATTTTGTTATTTTAAGCTTTCTGACATTGTAACAATTGAGTTAGCAGATTGTCCCTAAGGGAGTATTATGTATTTATTATCTAACATCATTTTATTTTCCACAGAAATGTTTTTCCGCTATTCGGTGTTATTAACTAACCTAATTACTCATAGAGAGTAGAAATTGCATGATATTAATCAGAAATCATCTTCTACAATGATGTGGGTGTTTTTTGTATTAATTACTTATTAATTAGATCATTAATACTCAGAGTATTTTTTATTTGATTTTTTATTAGATTAAATTGGTGTAGGCAGACTTTCCTTTTTCGTGAAATGATAATCGATTATTATTTTTTTTTTCTTTTGTATGTAAGATCATATTTGGTAATTTGCTAGAGACAATTATTTAAGATGAATGAAATTAAATTTATCCGAGGTAATTGCAATCAAGAAAATATTTGTCAGAATAATGCCATTGCAGATTCTTAAAACTATTTATCTTCAACTTTTATATTGATATTTAGTCTTTTCCGTCTAAAATCATGTAGTTTTTGACATTATGATTTATTTTCCTAAACATTGAAAGGTTTTTCTCTTTCTTCGTATTTTTCATTTCTCTCTATGAAAAGCGTATGTTTATTAATAGCACCTTGTTTATTATTAACCTGGTTTCATTAAAACATTTTTTCTAATATTTTACAACATTAAAATCATTTTTAATGTATATTTTAAAAGCATACTCATTAAGACGCCATATTAAATTATTTCTGATATAACAAGCAAATATTAACAAAATGACTTTATTGTTCATAATAATAAATTATAACATGTCACTAGTAATTATTAACAAATAATAAATAATTCATAACGTAAAAGTAATTAGAGATAAATAATGAATATTTAATAACAAGTAACAAACTCAAATATTATTTATTAAGATCAAAAGTTTTGATAGCATAAATTTTAAACTTCAAAAATTGTGTTATGATAAATTCAATTGTGTAGCGATAATTTAAATTATGTAATATGTAGTAATTTTTATAGAAAATTTAAACTTTCTACGTATAATGTATGAAAAATTGTTTTTAATTTATAATAAAAAGTGATGCCTGTGGAAAGAGAAGGGAAATCTACGTGACATTGGTCAATTTTGGCCATACTCTTAAAAGAGAAATCCTTCAGGGAATATTAACTGTAAATCTTGTTTTGGAGCAAAAAAATCCCGAAACTATTAAAAGGCAGGATTGAAACCACGAATTTTTATGTAACATCAAATATAGTTTTCTTGTTCATTTTATTTACATTTTTATACCTGTTGCTTTAGAAAACTAAACTAATTATGAAAAATCCAACTATGTATTTTAAATTGTATAATGTTGTAAAAATTGCTTAACAGAAAGGTTACAGTCTATTTTTATATATTATCTTAAATAAATTATCTAAATTGAATTAAAAGACATTCAATAACATTTTATACTATCAGTAAAACAATAGAGATTTATGGTAGCTTAATCTAACTTAAACCAATGTTTTATTTTTCTAAATGTTGAATTAAATGTTAGGCAAATAAGTAATCTTATAGTATCTATAAGATTCCAACACAGCTCACTACACCGTCTGCTGTTTGCGTTGTACAATTGTAGACTATAATTCAAACTAAAATATTTCAATTTCCTAAACCTTTGAGTTACATACCAAATAAATAAATATCAGAATTTTATTAGTTTCACCGTCCTATATATTGTTCTGTTATTCAGAGTACAATGTATTCGATCACTAGATCATTTTAAATTGAAAAGAGTTAAATTAAATGTAAAAAGTAAATAAATATTTCACCCTATATATTGCGCAGTTATTCAGAGTGCATATATTCTTAAAGAGCTGCTACGGGTCAGGGAATTTTTCAAGGAAAATACCAGTATTTTCTTATAGAAAGACATAAAAACGCGAAGTTTCGCGCGATTAAACGAAGCGAATTTTTTTGTAAGGAAATACTGGTTACTGCATTGAAAATTTCCCTGAACCGTAGCTACCCTGATTCTATGACTGGATTATTTTCAATTGCTAAGAATTAAACTCAATATAAAGTAAATACAGGGTGACTTTTAATTAACCTACAACTTTAAACTGAAATAACTTCTCAGAGACTCACTAGATGGTGGCACGAGAGGGGGCATAAAAGGTATTTGTTTAGTGTCAGTTCCATGCAATTTTGAAAATGTCTCACAAAGCATCATATTCAACTGCACACCGTATTTTTTTAAACATTGGTATTTATGTGCTGAAAATGCAACATTATTTCTACGGAAGTGGTTTTCAACATTCAAAAACCGACCTAAGACTTCTAGAACAATCCTAAGCGATCTGATAAGAAAATTGGCCACCTTATTCACCAGATATGAATCCATCCTATTTCTATCTTTAGGGTCGTATGAAAGATTTGGTTTACAAGAAGAAGCCGACAGACCTTATTAGCCTCAAAAGTTCAATAACTGACTCTTTTTCAAGCATAAAAAAAGAAACGCTCGATTCTGTTACTGACAACTTTGTAACTAAGTTGCGCTATAGTATCACCTCTGAAGGGTTTCACTTTGAAAACCTTATCCATTAAATTCCTTTTCCACTTTCTTTTCAATAAAAAAATGTTTGTAGTGTCATCTGCAACGACTCAAGAGTTATTTCAGTTTAAAGTTGTAGGTTAATTAAAAGTCACCCTGTATATATAATCCCATAATACTTATCTGTTTCGTCTGCATTTTACCTTAAGATTTTGTAAAATATATTTGAAATTCCAACATTTCTCCTTCTTAAAAGCTTCTGTTATATACCAAACAAATAAATAACATCATTTTACTAAGCATTCTCTTTGCCCTATATGTTACGCATTTACTCAGCGTACGATTCTAGACCACTGTATTATCCTCCAGAGAGTGTGCAGAATGCTTTATGGCATCTTCCTTCTACAAAACATGGCTTGAAATCCTAGTTAAAATGTATAAAATGTAAAGCTACATATTCTTTCTGGCTACCAATGAGAGATAACACTGAGACCCCAGAGTCCACTGATGGAACCCCCTTAATAGCTCCTCTGTAGAACACAGGCGATAACTGTGCTACTAAATCAGTCACAATCTGCTAAAAGAATCGTGTCCAGTCAGCAGGAATGATATTGGATAACATTACCGTAATTGGGAATCTAGATTACAGTAAATACAGATTTGTGTCTGTAGTACTAAGGAATTACGTACTTTTATAATATAAATTTATTGTTGAAACAAAATAATATAGAAATACTGCCATTACATTTTCAAATTTTTATTTTGATCATACAGAGCACTTTTAGCCAAATTATCGTAACCGCCAAAAAGTAAATTTTACAGAAAAAAAGGTTTTTAACACTTTCCAACATAGCTCAAAAGTGTTTATAAATTCGGTTTGTCTGGCCATCTGTCTGTCTGTCTGTCCGTCTGTCTCTCCACACTCTAACTCCCGTAAATTTACTCGAACTGCTATGTAATTGATATATGTTATTGAGGTTTGCAGTGGTATGTTCAGTATTGAAAATGAAGTATGTAGCATTTATAGTTCGTTTACAGGGACACTCAAAATAATTTCGTTAAATTATGGTCCCTGAGGAATAATTGTTTGCAATGTATTTTAATGATATTACACTACATCAAACATATTGAAATTGATATATATCACTGAGGTACACGATGCCTATTGTAGAAGATCGTATGCATAGATCGTTCATTTAAAAGGATACACAAATGAATTTAGTTATAGTTCTGATTATGAGCGATAATTGCCGGAAGTGCACTTTCAGTTCTGGTATGTGTTCTTAAATTTTATTATTATCTTTTACACATTACTTTGTATATAAATTCTATAGATCATATATAGAACTGCACAAAAGAATTCGAGTACAATTTCGTTTCTTAATGAAAGTTGCTGAAAGGGAATTTTTAACTGTGTCATGCGTTTCCTAACTGAAGTGAATTTTATCATACTATGTAGTATATTGCGCAAATCTTTAGAACGTATACAGGGCTTCACAAAAGAATTTGAATACTTCTAAGATTATAGATGGTAATTGCTGAAATTTTATTTTCAACTGTGTTATGTGTTTTACAAATTGTTTTCTTAGATATCATCTCTCACCTTATTAAATAGAAAGAAATTTTGTTATAGTATTTTGAACGTGCTGGGAAGTGCTTGATAATCTATGCTTAACGCATGATTTTTCTTTCATTTCAAAAATCTAGTCATCGTTCACTTAAAACAATTACTTAGTGCAATTTACACCCTAATACTCATTTCTAAAACATTCTCTATATAGAGAGGCATAATATCAACATTATTACTAAACTAAAGCAATAATTATTAAATAAAGATGTATTTCAAATATTTCTTTTTAAAAAAGTCTCAAAAAGAAGTTGATGATTTAATCTTTCACAAAATTATGTTTAGCTTGGCAACAATGGCAGCCTTGGCCAGATGCTTACTGGTTTGTTTTTGTCAAAAATCGTCTCAACCATCAAATTTTATGTGGCGTATGTCGCCACTCTCATATAAAGGCACCCTAACTTCATTCGTCTAATGCTCGTATTCACCATCTACCCCAACCTAGGAAACCGCAGTCGAACGCTCAAAGGAAATTCCAGATTAACCTGATTGGACCTGATCGCAGCTGAAGTTCAATCAGATTAATGATCAATGCCATCTGAGCGTTTGACCCAGGTTCTCTAGGTTCAGGTAGATGGTGAATACGAGCATTATCGAACTTGTCGAATGCTAATGCTAGCTATAATAGTTTGTACAAAAATCTGTCTGAACATGCGCCCTATGAAAATGTCGCCATTTTCATATAGAGAAACCCTAGTCTAAGCGAATATCATCCAATTCTAGAAACATCATCAAGTTCTGGAATGCAGATTGTCATAGTTTCGACAAAATTTTTAATAAATTAAAATATTTAACATAGAAATCCTAGTTTTTTTTGTTGTTTTTTGTTGAGAAAATGAACTGTATGTACAATGTTTGTATGAACAAAGTAAACAACAATCGCTTTGTAATCTTTAAAAGATTTTTTTACTAAAAGATTTTATTAGCGATATTTCAAGACGAAATAGAACATAATGCTATCCTTGGTAAATCTCATTATTCCATGAAATTTTGCTTAAAATACGGACAGCTAGTACATTAAAGAAAAGAATAACTAAGATATTTAAAATTTTTAGAAATATGTATTTTTTATTAAAAAAATTCACATAAACTTTTAAAGAATCTTATTGTTTTTACGGTGATATCCGTTACTCTTTTGGTATATATGAAAATATCACTAATCATTCCTGACGCATTTGTCTATATATATTTACAGGGTACGTACTACTTTTGAATACTTACTATTTTTAAAAGATAAGAATCTTCGCCTTATTTAATAGCAGAAAAGAAGAAATTTCTAATATAATTCCACCTATATTACTGTGCAAGAACCGACTATATATCCATACTATTCTATAAATTCTATATTATACAATTATACAATATTCTATATTATTCAATGATATTAACTGCGACTGAAAGTCTTAATTAAGTTTTCCTTCTCACTATTTTTCTACAGCACAAATTTTGAAGCGAAAATATAAAGAAATATGTTTAAAATACAAAATTTATGTATTTTATTTTTATTTGTATATAAATGCTTAGTTAATGACCTCAGAGTTTTATTACAAAAATGCGACACGTTTATTCCAAAATTTAAAGAGTAAGTTCACAGAATACTGATGAAGTGCGGCTATGAAATTACATTCAAGCCTTAATATGACCTAATAACCTTAGCAATTCTAACAGTAATTACTTTCCACAGCAGCATCTTTCAATTTAATGACTAACCGTAAACAATGAGTACAAGTTTTATTGATAATAAAATTAAATGTCTCAATATTACGTGGATGCAAATATCCTAATTGAAAAAATGTATAAAAACCTGTTCTTCATTTTCCTTCTATCTTCGCTTATAGTGATATACAAGACACTCAGAATATAAGTGGTCTAACTGTATTGCTACGGTATTTTTCCCGCAAGAAATACGAAAAATATCATTAACCACCGAATTATGATTAGAAAGCATTCACCTACCTGCATGTATGTTTATGTTTTAATTTTCTAAAAGAAATTTCCAAGAATTTGTATTATTTGCATTTTGAATGCCTTATATTACATTTAGAACTGCAAATTCATCGTGATTCAGTCAATCACTGGCATTCATCGTACAACTTTTTGAAAAGTGTCACTATTTGAAATGTATGGATATTGAGTTCTTAATAAGACAATTATGAGTATCAACGATATTTTTCCCACAAGAAATACAAAAAATATCATTGACCACCGAAATATGATTAGAAAGCATTCACCTACATGCATGTAAGTTTATGTTTTAATTTCTTAAAACAAATTTCCAAGAATTTGAACTATTTGCATTTTGAATGCCTAATATTAAATTTAGAACTGCAAATTCACCGTGATTAAGTCAATCACTGACATTCATCGTACAACTATTTGAAAAGTGTCACTATTTGAAATGTATGGATTTTGAGTTCTTAATAAGTGTCTTTCTATGTATATTTACGCACCTTTACAGATGTCAGAGATAGAATAGTTATTTTTCTGTTTTTGTCTGTCATTGTAAGTCGCTACTGTCTATTAACAACATGAAAATAAATACATTAAACAAATACCATCGTTTAGATGTATATAATTAATTTTTGACAAATTTAATTTAACCGTAATTTGTCTTGATATTTCAAAATACATTGTGCGTTTTGAAAACTAAACGGAGATCATAAAAAACAATTATTAAGACATTGGTGACCAAAAATGGCAATTTTTGTTTTTCTTTAATCAAGCGTCATTAACTGAGGGCGTGGCGTCTACTTTACATAAAATTCGTTTATACTATGTTGTCCATATTTTGTTTGATTGTAAGACATTTTATATTATATCCGTACATTGAAAGATATTTACTGATGATATACATAAATGTATGCATTTGAGAAATCTATCTAGGAAACCCCTTTACGAAAAACTATCAGAAGAGGGTGAAGCTTCTGCTGTATTAAATTCCAAATTTCATACAAAATTGCCGGTCGCTAATGTGTTAAGAAAAATTTCTATATGCTTACAAAATTCAAACTTTTTTTGGCATACTTAGTAAAAAAATATTTGCTTTCGTTTACCGCCTCTCTACATACTGATATAAGAGAACC
Source organism: Maratus michaelseni (assembly GCA_963931845.1). Lineage (NCBI taxonomy): Eukaryota > Metazoa > Arthropoda > Arachnida > Araneae > Salticidae > Maratus > Maratus michaelseni. The sequence continues at coordinate 280,176,856 of OZ007594.1, read as the reverse complement.
ATAGAAGAAAAGCAGGGCATTTATGGGTATTTTATTATATTAGTTTGTCGCTATTTCCAAACAATAGTCTTTGTTGTGCATTTTTACTAATTTTCACAGTAGATTATTGTTATTTTGAAATAGAAATAAAAAAAAGAAATATAAATATAATTGCCTATTGCAACACTGCAGACGGGATTCGGAAATTATCGATGGATCTTATATGTTACACAGTTTCTCCAACTTTATTCGGACAGATTAGCATTTGCTTCGTCACATGAAATGTTAATTTACACACCATTATATATATATTTATATATATATAAACTACCGACAACATCAAAAAGATGACTCTTTCTCAAAGATCGTACTTCCTGCATTTTTAAATGTGGAAAAAACATGATTTATTCAAGTTGTAGACTAAGACCTTTCATAGACACTATTTGGGTAGACTTGTTTGTTTAGTCACATAAAATGTTAATTTACGCACCATTTAAAAAAAAGAGTATCGATAGTATAAAAAAGATAGCGTTTTTCTAGAAGATCGCACTGCCTGCATTTTAAATCTTAGTGTACTGGAGAGAGAAAAAAAAATATGGACTAAGGTATTTCATAGACACTGCGAATAAATTGTGAGTCACATTTGCTTCCAAGAATGACAATTTATTTAAAAAAAAATAAAAAATAAAATAAAAAAACCTCTCACTATACCAATTGCACATCAGCATAAAATATTATCTGAATAATTAGATCTTGTTTATATATAATATTTTATAATTAAAATTTGTTTTTATAAGATACAGAAATAATAAAAAATATCTGAATTTTCACTTTATAATATTTCGTATTATTAAATATAATTTTCTTAATGATAAAACTAACATATTACCTGCAATAAACACTTCTTAAATCCCAATTTATATTTGCTTACAGTGAAAAGTTTAAAAAAATTACTTGCCTGCTAAACACACCTATAGGTGTTTCAAGGAACGGTTTCTGTAAAATTGGAAAAGAATCAAAATCTAAGATTGTATTTAACATCTGAAACTGGAGTTCACGAGTGTAAGATAAAACTTACACTCAAGGGTCCAATAATGGAAGGCTCTTAATAGCTTCTCAGTCGAGTGTTTGTGATAATCACACTCTTATATCAGTCACCATCTAAAGAAATAGCTGTCGCTTTTGTCTTAAGCTAAGAGAAAGTTATTTTGAAATTCAAATATTTTTCTTTTTAGCTTATATAAATTTGAAAGTAAAATCACTGAAATTAGATTTTTTTAAAAATTACGCTACATTTATTATGTTTAATTTGAAATTAAACGGGGAAAAGGCCTACTTTGAAATTACAAATTTAATTAACATGTGGTTTTATAGGGCACAGAGGTAATTAAAATGGTAAATTTTTACCTACTACTATTTCACATAAATTTTATGAAAATATAACACTTAGCCTGCAATAAAATTATATTTTGTCTAAATTTCAATTTGCATTTTCTAACGGAGATCCATTCAAAAACTTATGTGTCATCTAGACAAATCTTTTAAAATATTGTGTTGGTAAAATTTCTAACGGAGTAAAATGTAAGAATGTATTTAGAATCTGAAACTCGAGTTCAAGAGTATAACTTGCACTCAAGGGTCCAATAATGGGAGCACTTTAATAGCTCCTTAGTCGAATGTTGGTGATAATCGCACTCTTATATCAGTCGCCATCTAAAGAAAGAACCGTTGCCTTTGTCTTAAACTAAGAGAAAGTTAGCTTGGAACTCAAATATTTTTCTTTTCGGATTTTGTAAAAAAAGTAAAATTATTAAATTACAATTTTTTTTTGAAAAAAGATGACCCGCTGTATTTATTACGTTTAATTTGAAATTACACGAAAATAATGCCTACTGTGAAATTACAAATAAAGGAAAGTTAGCTTGGAACTCAAATATTGTTCTTTTCAGATTTTGTAAATTTAAAAGTAAAATTACTAAAATTAGAATTTTTTTTCCAAAAAAGGTGACACGCTGTATTTATTACGTTCAGTTTGAAATTACACGATAATAACGCCTACCGTGAAATTACAAATTTAATTAACATTTGGTTTTACAAGGTACAGAACTAATTAAAAAGGAAAAACATTTCACATAAGTTTTACGAAAATATAATAATTTACCTGTAATAAAATCATACTTTTTTCTGAATTTCAATGTTTAATTTCTTACGGAAAACTATTTTAAAACTTTCGTGTTTTCCAGTCACATCTATAAACATATTAAGAAATAGATTTGGCAAAATTTCAAACAAAGTAAATTGTAGGATTGTATTTAGAATCTGAAACTCGAGTTTATGAATATAAGATAAGGTTTACATTCAAGAGACCAATAATTGGAGCCCCTTAATAGCTCCTATGTCGAGAGTTGGCGATAATCGCATTCTTATGTCATACGACATCTAAATAAAGAGCCATCGCTTTTGCCTTAAGTTACGAGAAAGTTAGTTGGAACTCAAATACTTTTCATTTCAGATTTTGTAAATTTAAAAGTAAAATTACTAAAATTAGAATTTTTTTCTAAAAAAAGGTGACACGTTGTATTTATTACGTTCAGTTTGAAATTACACGAAAATAACGCCTACTGTGAAATTACAAATTTAATTAACATTTGGTTTTACAAGGTACAGAAGTAATTAAAAAGGAAAAACATTTCACATAAGTTTTACAAAAATATAATAATTTACCTGTAATAAAATCATACTTTTTTCTGAATTTCAATGTTCATGTTCTTACGGAAAACTATTTTAAAACTTTCGTGTTTTCCAGACACATCTATAAAAATATTGAGAAAGATATTTGGCAAAATTTCTAACAAAGTAAATTGTAGGAATGCATTTCGAATCTGAAACTCGAGTTTATGAATATAAGATAAGGTTTACATTCAAGAAACCAATTATTGGAGTCCCTTTAATAGCTCCTATGTCGATTGTTGGCGATAATCGCACTCTTATATCAGTCGCCATCTAAATAAAGAGCCGTCGGTTTTGCCTTAAGTTACGAGAAAAATAGTTGGAAACTCAAATATTTTTCATTTCAGATTTTGTAAATTTAAAAGTAGAATTACTAAAATTAGAATTGTTTTGCCAAAAAAGGTGACACGCTGTATTTGTTACATTTAACCCCTTCGGCCCTGACGTCCTACTAATAGGACATATCTTTTATTGAGTATTATTTTGTCTTAAACATTATTTTTATTAATTCCAGCACCTAATAGTGATAGTATGAATCTCTACATTTCCTATTATGACTTCACTTATGTTTAGCATTTAGTAATAATAATAATAATAATAATTTTCATAATTATTAGCAAGCTGTTGGCATTTCTTTTAATTAAAACATACGTTTCACTCTTTAAATTAAAATTTGGGAATCCTTTTCCAAATTGGATAAAAGATAAAAAATATTGCTAAATTTTTATGCTTGTTTAATTTAGTTGTAATACGATATTTTCCTAAAATCTTCAAAAATTCTTCCTCAGACTATTATTATATGAAAAATACGCAAAATAACTACATTTGTGAGGTTTTGGTAAAGAACGCATTCGTTAACTTTCATTAAACCCTAACTTCTGTGATTCCGATAGCTATTTTTAATTTTGTTAGCAAAACAGTAATTTTTTCCCAAAATTGAAAAAAAAAATCAGGGCCGAAGGGGTTAATTTGAAATTACAAGAATAATGAAAAAAGTGCCTACTGTGAAATTACAAATTTATTTAACATCCGTTTTTTATAAAATACGGAAATATTTAGAAATGTAAACTTTCGCGTACTATTATTTCAAATATTTTTTTTATGAAAATGTAATATCTTTATTAAGCCTGTATTATTTCGGAATTACTGTTTGCTTTTGCATACAGAGAACAATTTAAAAAATTATTTGGCTGGTGAGCAGATCTACAGAGGATTTAAGGAAGAGATTTTGAAAAATTGGTATTGGAGTAAAATATAAGATTGTATATAGAATTCGAAACTAGAGTTCACCAGTATGAGATAGAAATTACACTCAAGAGTCCAATAATGGGAACCCCTTAATAGCTTCTCAGTTGAGTGTTGGTGATAATCGCACTCTTATATCAGTCGCCATCTAAAGAAAGAGCCGTAGCTTTTGTCTTAAGTTAAGAGAAAATCAGTTTGATAACCCAAATATTTTATTTGTAGCTCAAACAAATTTAAAGTAAAAATACTTTAAATTTGAAATTTTTTACAAACAAACTGCACTCATTACGTTTATTTTACATTTACAATAAAACAAGCATAGTGTAAAGTTACAAAAATATTTAAAGTAATATATTTATTTTTTATTTAAAAATAAAATTTCTTTAACAAATTTACAAGTGTTAAAAATAATCTTTGGTTAAATGATTGTGATTTATTAATAATAAATAGAGGAAAAAGTAATAACTATATAGAGTCATTGACAATTATTTACAATATTCAAAAGGTTATTAAATTTGTTTTCATAATGTAAAGAACGTATTTGTACACTGTGAATATTTCGATAACAACTAATATTCAAATGCAAATCGTAAACACATATGTATAAACTAATTTTATAAATAATATGTGTTATAAATTGTACAAATGCCTATTTTCGTCGACGATGATTATAAAATTATAATTATACACTGTAAAAAAAATCAAGTAAAATATAATACAGCTATGAACGAAAATAAACAATAACGTCTTTCAAGTTACCCACGATTTCGAAAAGCGTTCTTTATCTTTACAAACTTCAATAACCACTTGTTTTCGAGATTTAAAAAAAAAAAAAAAAAAAAAAAAAAAAAAAAAAAAATGCTGCCACTGATTTTTGTAAGAATTTCCGAGTAATATTTATAGTGAGTTAATCAGTTTTCTCACCCACAATATAGGTTAATTGGATGCTATCAGTTCTCGAGTAAACATTTTTATGTTCAACAAACATGTTTTACTGACAAACATGATAAATTAACAGCATTAACATTAACATTAAAATCAATATCATTTTGTTACTCTGGCAAGTTGAAACTCAAATACGCAGCTGAAGATGTTTAACTGAGAATCGATAGCATCCTAGAAACCGATATTACGATTTGAGAAAACTAATAATTACACTATAATTCGGAAATGTTTCCGAAAATCAGTGGCAGCAAAAGAAACATATTTTTTATAAATGCTTATTTAAATCTCGGCAATATGACCGTTTCTGAGGTTTTTCTCAATATAAAGAGCGCTTTCGGAATCATGGGTAACTCGGAATCGATTATTGCATTTTTCCATTTGTGGTTATATACGCTAAGGGTGCCTGGTGCATGTAAAATCCGTCGTGGGTGCAATGTCCTCCAAGTTTCCTGTGAATTATACCTCTGGAGGTGCCTAGTCATGTGAAGGTCTCGTCACCTGATCAATGTTCTAAATTACGAGACCAATTCTTTTCTCTCTTCTATTTTAATTTTTTTTTTTTAATCTGCCAATTCAGCGAGGTTGGATGGAGGTCGTGAGCCGTCAAGCAGAAAAACTGTAGCAAACCACTAGAGAATACTACAGACAAGATGTAATACATAGTGGAAACACAAATATTTAAACTGAATTATATTAACTTGTCATAGTCTGTGCTAGCAACCATAGTCAGTGTGAATACTGCCCGAAAGCAAGCCCTTTTTCCCCCTCTCCTTATTTGACAACATACCCAGAAACCCATATTTAAAAACAATCTGGAACCAGCCAATACAGTAACTCAGTGATTCTCACCAAATAGCGTTGCAGCAAAGGACACCCAAGGTCCGGTTGTCAGATGGAGTTCCGCTATGAGGGGATTATGCGAATTTCGGGCTGCGGCCAGGTATACAAAAACTCGTTAAGCTGGGCATAATGCCCCGCAGGAAGGGGCCTGGTCTGTGGTTTAATAATAATAATAATTGTATTTTCTTAGATATAGAAATAGTTGTCTATTTTTACAGAGTAACAGTTACAAAACTTTGAAATTAAATTTTACCTTAGAATTGAAACGTGAAATGAAATTTTGATGTTGGCGTTGAAAATTTTAAAATATATTTTTGTCTCAATATAAATTGCCTGTTCGGGGGGTTCGGTAGTATCATATGTATTTTTAAAGATTTTTTTCCAAATGTAACCTGAACTTTTGTATGCTATTTTGATACTTTTAACATTCACAAAAGGTAGTGATAAAATTTTAGAGACAGTTATATAACGAGAGATAAATTTATTAGGAGTATTTGAACAACCTTTAATCTACTTGGAAAAAGGTCTTTAAAAGGGCATTTAAGTGTACTTGGTTAAACTAAAATTGTTCTCTATTGAATACAGTATACATTTTTTAAAAAATACGGAATATATTTCTTAACCCTGAAAATTAAGTTAATTTTTTTAAGTTACCAATTTTAAGAATGAAATAATTTTTCATGGAGGTTTTATGGTATTTCGAGCAAATGTAGTATACATTAATAAATAATAATAATAATAAATAAATAAATAAATATTGAATTTTGTAACTAGCTATTTTTTTATAAATATTGTTGCTTGCTCTCGAAAAAATTTTTGATATGCTTTTTATAAATATTTAATATCCTACGATTATTTTTTAGTAGGTTATATCAGAATTTGAAAGATTATGCATTGGCATCTTAATAATAAATATTTCTTTATATAATTGAAAAATTGTTCTTCTTTTAATTATAAATATTTGTTGATTAGGAACAGTGTCATACATTTTAATTTTATCAGTGCTTTATTCAAAGAATAAGACTTATTTAACATTCATACAGTATTGATTATTGCAAAAATATCCCAGAAAATCTATTCTTTAAAAGTTAAAATGCCTAAAAAAAATGTTTAATTTAAAAATAAAAATATCTTGAAAATCGGACAAACGTCGCCATTATCAAGATCTACACGATAAACAAACTATTATCACAAAAATTTGAAAATAAACTTGAAAAACATAAATCACGAGATCATATGAGTAAGAAAAGCAGGTGCTTAAAATTCTAACTAAAGATATTAAATAATGCAATGCTTTTATTTTTTTCATGTTTACACTTCACTTTTTATTTCTTAATTCCACAAAACATTCACATTTTGAAAATACACTTTTCCTACAAAATCGAATATTTTAAACCAAAACAAATCTTTTATATATCTACCTATTATTATCTGTGTATCCCCGTCTGCACATTAATATGCAGCTTTGAGCGACAGATTCAAAGACATTATGAGCGACAATATTAAGCGACGCACATTTGCCCTCGGTTTCCTTCCAAAGTTATGAGTACGCATTCATTTAATTCGAGGAAATGCTAAACCACAAACATTAAAATGAAGCAATCATGAGATTGAATTACCAACATGCCAGAGAATTCTGCGCGCACTTCGTGGCCATTACCCGATCTCAACTATGGAATTACAAAATTACTCAACTATTTTGATGGATTACTCTGAAGCAACTCATTAAGATAGTTAATATGGGGAGAATTTGGATGTCCTATATATCCATTTGATGCGGACGAGTTTATAATGGTTTAATTAAACTGAATACAAGTAGGATTAATGATATGAGAAATGTGAAGACAATATGAAATACAATTTGCTTGTATTTAAAAATAATTAATTATCTTTGTTTAACCCTTCTTTGCATGAGTTTTTTTTTACAATTGTTTTTTATACATATATAAATTATTAGACACCAGTAATTTTAAGATAGATTTTTAACTTTTGTTCAGCAACATAGTTCACGGGAAATTTACTAGATTAATATTTCTATATAAATATAGTGGTGGCGGAAAAGTTGATTTATTTATTAAAATTTAAATAAACAGTGATGGAAATTTCCATCACAATGCAAAGAAGGGTTAAAAAAAATTCAGTTACCTTAGTCAGTTTGTTCTTGTCAGTCGAGCTTTTTGGTTAATGTAAAAATGGTAACTTTTATTTTTTTACATTTTTGAATTATTTTCTTATGCTTGCCATTTATTATTGTTTATTATGTTAACCCTTACTTACATAATCACAAAATAAGATCACTACATGTAATTAAAATCTAAAGAAATGCTTAAATGATACAAAAAGAACCGACAAAAGGCTTATAAAAAACCTTTTAATGATCAACATACGTTTCAACGAGTTTATTTTCCATATTTGCGAGAATACTTTGTTTATCGTTTATTTCTTGAAAATGGCGCCGTATGAGCGTTGAAACGTATGTTGATCATTAAAAGGTTTTTTATAAGCCTTTTGTTGTTTCTTTTTGTATCATTTAAGCATTTCTTTAGATTTTAACCCTTACTTATTTATTATCATTGATTATTGTTTATTGTATTTCCCATTTTTATTACAACTGCCTTTATAATCAACCGAATAAAATGCTTCTCATGAATTTAAAAATAATAAGTGAGTTATTTATTACAAAAAAATTAGTCTTAAGCATCGCTTTCAACTAGACATAATAGTCAAAACATGCGATTTTTTGGTACCAAGATTTCCGACTAAAAATATTCGCATTATTAATTGAATAAAAATTGAGATTAAATAGACGAATATTACTAATCGGAAATAGTGGCTCTGAGAAGTTGAAAGATTTGCAACTATGACGCAGTGTTGCCAGATTGGGGATTTTTTTAAATTCAGATTGTTTGACTGTCACCACTTTTTAAAAACAGTAATTCGCCTTATTTTTCAGAATTTTTAATCTGTCATTAAATAGGCCGAATATTTCTATTTCAAAAAAGCGATGACAGTCAAACAATCTGAATTAAAAAAAATTCCCAATCTGGCAATACTGCTATGACGCGACCCTCCAACTTTTATCTTACATTTTGAATGCCTTATATTATATTTACTGCTTCAAATTATTCATGCTATAACTAAGATGTGCTAGATTACGCTTATGTATTTTGAGTTCTAATATCTTATGAAAAAACATAAAATAGCATTTTTTTATATTGAAAATAATTTTAATAAGAGATATCTAATTTTAGCTGAAAAACTATTTAAAACAATACGTAAGGTAAAGCTAGGAGAGTCTGCGCACAATTCAAAAGAATAACAATAAAAAATCTAAATATTAATGTTTTGCTACACTATCCATGAATAATTTTTACTTCATTTGTTTTCTATGCATTTCCATTACCATTTTGTTGTTATGTTGTAATTTAATAGAACAATTGTAATAAAACCAAGAAAGTTATTTTTCGGAATCTGTCCTTACAGGGTTGGTGTGATTGCGCACATGGGTAGGAGAGATTGTTACTAATAATAACTACAATTAAATTGTTAACAATAATAATTACACTTAAATGACACTGTTGGAAGGTTTTTGCGAACAAATATTATTGTATTAGGAGTGAATATTTCAACCTAATGATTAAAGAATCAAAAAAAAGGAAAAAATTAAAAATGATTAAAAAATTTTAATTAAAGGGGGAAAACGGTAAAGAACCATAAAAAGCAAGTCCAGATACGATTACAAAATAACATTAAGTTATTTGAAACCACGTTTAACTTAAAATTAGTCCATTTTCATTTTTCATTTTTTATGCAAATTTACCAATAACGTATTAGTAATAACGTATTAATATATACGTTACGTATTGGTAACGTATTAATATATACGTTACCAATAACGTATTAATATATGTAATCTCTCCTAGCATGGAAACTAATGGGAACAATGCGCCATCTCTCCTAAGTAGCAGATGCGCAAACTCTCCAATTTCGGTAGGAGAGATTGCGCGGCCTTTTATTTAAACATGGCCGCTACTAAAACGAACCGTTGATGTTCACATAGTTAGTCTAGATCAGTAGCTTATGAGATATCGTTTAAGTTTAAAATATTTTGTACTACTGACATTGTATAGAAATTCTGATGAATAGCTATGAAAATTCAAGAACTTACTTTGGGAAAACAAAACAAAATAGCAATGCTTTATCTTAGACGCTCCAAACAATCAACGTGCACTTTCAAGTAGACCTTCAACTACTGCTGTTGTACAACTACCTGAAGTCGCTGCGCACTCACTCTACTCCTCCTCCCCGAACCTCTATGTGCGCAATCTCTCCAACCGCGCCATATTTCCTGGCTTTACCTTATCTTCAAATTTACATGTATTATGGATATGCTTCTTCACTTTTTTTTAGTTTTATTTTAAGTTTTTTGTTAGATTATTTATTTCTTTTTATGTATTGGAAATATTTAGTCATCGGAAGTATTAACACGATGAATGAATTTCTCTTTCAAAACTTAAGCTTTTGATTTAAATTTTATAGCCGTCTTTGTTATTTATTTCTTTTCAGTTCCTTCTCAAATTTCCCATTTTATCTCTCTCTCTCTTTCTTTCTTTCTTTTTTTTTTTTTTTTTTTTAATAAGTTCATATTGTTTTACATTTTATCTCAGAAAAAACTTGTTTAGCTTAAAAAATAGGTTTTCTGTGTAAGAGTAAACAATTTTAATGATACAGATAGTCTACAATTTGTTACTTTGTTTTCAATAGTTAAAAAAAAAACATCCACTTACCGAATTCTTGAGTTTTATAGTTGTTTCGGGGATTAAAATTTGATTACTTTTGATATAACACCACAGTAAAAAAGCAGTGGTGAATCAGATAGCGAAAAAATCTAGGAAATCTGTGGTTTATGTACTATTTTTGTTTTATTAAAAAAAAAATACGTTTAGTTTTTCTAATACAGCATTATTGTTAATTAAAATTATATGCAATGTACGTGCTTACTAATATCAGTCTTATATATATATATATATATATATATTGTACGTTCTTTATTTTAAAATATGTTATATCGTCAAATTCATACATAATTAAATTCTTAAATTTGCCTTTTAAATTCAGAGAATACATATAAACGTGAGATTACGTTGGTGGTTACTTTTTCTTCAGATCGTCAGATTGAATTTTAAGTGTATAGTGAAGTTGTTAGCCAGTAATTACATCAAGGTCGGTGGAGCCTGAATTTATTAATCCTTTGGTTACATAGTAGTTTTTTTTTAAGTCAGGCACAGTATCTGGAGTGACGTAGTGATTGTTAGCAAACCATTATACTCAAAAAGCGCGATGTTTTCTAGAGTAAGCCGATTTTTTTTCGTTATTTTGATTTTTTCCATTAGGAGTGAAACTGTCAAAACAGGAGGCAATTTCAATTTAATTGGATAAATAGCTTTTGATTGATATCTGTGCTTAGATCGTCCATCCCGGTCTATTGACCTCGCCAATCTACCACAGAAAAAAAAGTTGTGCTTACGTCAGCAATTTATATCTTAAAGTTACTTCAAATTTAAGAATTAGACGTATATAGATATATAACCTTTCATAGACAACACAGAAACATCATACACAAATGGGGAAATAAAAATTTAAAAAACTGAAATATGAACATATATCAATATAATAAATTATAACACCTTGTAACAATATATTTCTTTTAAATGCTAAAAGGTGTAAATTAACAACATAATACAAATTAAAATAACTTTTATTAGGTTGTTTTACATGTTTCTCAGAGTGAGTCGAATCATGTAAAACAACCTAATAAAAGTTATTTTAATTTGTATTATGTTGTTAATTTACACATTTTAGCATTTAAAAGAACTATATGAACATATACCTGTTTGAATAATATCCAGAACAAGAAGAAGGAAAAATGAAATATATGACCAATATAAGATAAATCAAATATAGTCCAAATTCATGTTATATTGACGATAAAAACTACTAATGCGATTGTGCTTTTTAAACGAAAAGCTTGCATTCGTATTTCGATATTGAAGATGAGTGCTGTTTTCAAATACATTCTCTTATTGCCGTATTTGATACCAGTGCATATTTTCATTGTCGATATTATATCATAAGTGTTCAATATCATTTATTAGCAACTATTAGTCACACACGCGATATAAGTGATAGATTTATTTTAATATGTTCTTATGGGGACTAACATTATTGCATTGTTCTTCAGGCACCACTATGCTCACTTTATTTGCTTATCGGGGACACCATAAATTTTGAGAAATGTCATTCACTCTTTGACTGAAAAGAAATTATATAATAATAACATAAATGTTGTATCATATTTTTATGTAAAATAATTAATTAATTTATTTTTCACATATTACATTCAATTTTGTACTTATGTTTTCTTTTTTTCTTTTGCAGGTGAGTACAATATTATTACGTTAACAAATGATTGGAGATATACACAATTTTCAATAGCGGAAATTTAGATGCCTAAGTAAAGGTAAAAAAAAAAAATATTTCTTAAAAAATACATATTATATATTGAAAAAGAATAGTTTGTTTCATCTCAGTACTTGCGCATAGAAATGCGTTAATATTTGGTAAAAGAGACAAGAATTTTAATTATTTGTGATTATAATAATTTTAAAATTTACCTTACTGTAATTCATTTGCTTACTATTCTTTGTAAAATTATTATTATTATTTTCATGTTTTCACTTGGAGGTATTTTAAGCTTAACTTTTCAACACGCTATATTAAAATATTTTATAGGAAAGAAAATGTAAATTTAATACTTTTTGTTTTTAATTATTTTCCCACTATTATGGTAGTCCTGATATTAAGATGGAATGAAAAAGCAAAGCAAATCAAACCATATCTGAAATTAAGTATTAAAAAAGAAACATTAAAATGTAAATTTTATTATGAAATATTAAATATACCAAGAACTGGTCATTTGACTGGTACCAAACAAAAATATTTCGATTAGAACAAGAAATTTCTTCATGAAATACAAATCACGCTATTATATGTAAAATATGTAAATTAAGTATACGAAAAAAATGCTTAAATGCAAAATTTTAAAAGATATTAAAATTTCTCTTCATACGACAGAACTCTTTTCAATAGAAACCATAAAGCTTGCTACTTCTTTAGATATTCCTACTTCTTTTTACCGTCCTATAGCCACCCACAATATTCTCAGATTGCTATGTAACAAGCAAATTTAAAAAAAATGTTTTAATGCAAATAATATATATATATATATATATATATATATATATTATAATTTATCTTAATAAAACAAAAAATTTGCTCTTTTTTTTTTTTTTTTTTTTTTTTTAATGTGTTACAATTTTTCTAAAGTTTGTAATTTTTTATCATATAATCCCTACAAGTTTGAAAAGAATATTATGTGTAAAATAAGTATACAGAAAGAAATGCTTAAATGTAAAATTTAAAGAATTTATTGAAATTTCTCCTCATACGACAGTGTTCCTTTTAAAAGAAACCATAAAGCTGCTACTTCTTTGGGTGTACATATTTCTTTTTACAGTCGCATTAGTCACTATATTCTCAGATTATTTTTATACATATGTTAGAAGTATACGAAAAAACTTTTGAATGCCAATTCTCTAAAAAGGGATTATTATTTCTTTTCATAAAGCAGTGTTCCTTTAAAAAAACACAAACTTACTATTCCCCTAGAATTAGTGTTTTTTTTTTAATCACATAAGCCCTGATATTCTGAAATTAATATTATATATAAAATATCTATACGAAAAGAAATAATGCTTAAATGTAAAATTTAAAGAAGCTATTTTAATTTCACTTCATACGACAGTGTTCCTTTTAAAAAGAACCATAAAGCAACTACTTCTTTGGATATACACAGTACTTCTTTTTAACGCCGTAATTAACCAAATATGCTATGGTTACTATATAACAAGTAACCAAAAAAAATATTTTAATGCAAATTAAAAAATAGATATATATTATAATTTACCATCATAAGGCAAGGCTCCTTAAACAAAACCCGACAAAGTTACTATTCCCCTAACGTTTTAAAGTTTTTTTTTTTATCATATAAGCCCTACTATTTTGAAATCAATATTATATACAAAATATCATACGAATATGAATCAATGTTATACGAAAATAAATTCTTAAATGTAAAATTTAAAGAAGTTATTGAAATTTCTCCTCATACGACAGTGTTCCTTTTAAAAGAAACCATAAAGTTCCTATAAGTCATTGGAATTTGTTACATTTTTTTTACCCTCATATTAGCCCTAATACTCTGAGCTTTTCCTTACATCATATTTGGGAAGTAAGGTTTGCTGACATTAGAAACCCGCAGGCTCCGGCTTTGTATGCTCTAGAGACTAGCATACTATATCATCTGGATAAACGCCGCATGGCTCTGGTCAGCCGTATGTCTCATGGGAAATTGGGTAGAAATAAGTAATTCCGGATTTTTTTCCCCTCTAGTCTTTGTATAAGAAATACATTGAGAGAAACAGGAATAAGTTAATTATGGAGCAACAGACACAAACATCGATTAAGTAATTTTTTAATAAACTAATATTTTAGTGTAATGTAATGGTTTTTACTCAGTTTATTTTAATGTAATAGTTAAAGTAGTAATTTATTTAACATCATATTTCTTTGCATTAAAGAAAGTGAATTAAATATTAGATCGTTGTTTCATACAAGAAAAATGTAGTGCTCATCTTAAGTTAAGTGTATAGTTATTCCTTTACTATTAAAATGATATATTAATCCCTTAGTTATATATATATATATATATATATACATCAAATTTTAAAATAAAAGAGGATTTTTAAAGAAAAATATATGTAACATAAGACTTATTTGTAATTTCTGTGCAAAAAAAATGCAGGAAATGTGACTAAGTTAATTATGAAATAATGGGCATAAACATCGATAAGTAAAGTTTAACATTCCACTGTCATAGCTGCCAAACTTCCGGATTTTTTTCAAGTCAAATAAGCATATTAAAAATAGAAATTTTATTTATAATGAAAAGATATAAGTACTATATAGAAGGAAAGTATCATTTTATTTTAAAAGAATTCTGGTTCAAAGTATGTATATATGATTAAAAAAAAAAGCTGGGAAGGTTGGTAGCTATGCCATAGTTTTAAGTTAAATAAATCAAATCTACCAAACCTAATAGATAAATGTAATGGTTTGAATGTGATATTTTTCTGTATTAAACTATTATATTTTATTTGAATGATATATAATACAAATATAAAATTAATATTTTATCCTGAAGGCAAAATAATAATTAAATAAAGCATCGTTTTAGTTTTATATTTTGTAAAATTGTTAAGAAAAATATTTAAGGAAAAAGATTTTGAATAGAGCATTCATTAGTTCTTTAACTTTAAAATAAGAACTAAATTTGTATACCGTAATGTATGACATATGACTGTTTTTATTTTGATTGTCATTATTATTAAATGCAGTAAAAACTGTACAATGTTACCTTACATGATGTGTCTATAATGTAAAACTTTTAGAACAGAGAAAATTATTTTAAAGCACTTTAGTTGATGCGTCGAACAACATATTTTCCTTTCTATTGTAAAATTGAGTATCTTCGGTAATATGAAACTTATATTTGTCAAAGTACATTACATAACAATGTAACTTTATTCGTGACAAAGTAGTTCTGCCTCATGTTTTTTCCAAAATATTACACATATTAAGAAGGGATTTATAATATATTGAAGAGGTTAAACACGTTGTATCTAATACATATTAAAACTTATTTCTTAAATTCTTGATAAGAATGTTATTTTTTCTTTTTTTGATATGAAAAACAAATGGATTCTGATTATGGCACTTTATAATAGATTAGAGGGACAGGAAATTACAACATTAAACGAAACTTCTATAGAAAATATTCAAAGAAAAAAAATAAAGTTTTTTCTCTTTTACTCTGCATAAAAAATAAGTTAAAAAATTGCTTTAAAATTAAGCAGAGTATAGGAGGAAAATAAAATTCCCTAATTTTTTTATTATTATTATCCGGAATTTTTACTCATGCGTAAGCCTGAAAATTTCGTAACAGGTTAACATTTATAAGTTTGCAGTTATATTTTTGCAAAGTGGACGGTTTTAATTTATCAGGATGAAATTTTATTTGACGAAGTATTACTCTTGTTAAGTGGAAACGAATGCTTTTTGTTTTATTTTTAGTTATAAACATATATTACATATATGTCATACATAGTTATATTGTACACCTTACGTGCGTAAATGCATATTTCTAGTTACATCATATTGTTATTCGCTATTATATAGAAATTTCCTACCGTAACAATTCCATTTAATACGTAATGACAGAACAGATTAAACAGGAATAAGGATTTGAATTTTATCTTTTCATATGCGCAGACAGTAATGTTGCACTAGTTTCCATTGCGCATTTAAATTTTTTAATAACTGAGGGGGTTTAAGTAAAATTTAACATGTAATTCTTATAAAATGTAAATACACCCGCCAGCATCTTTTATGTAATGATAAAAAAAATAATGAAATGCATATAACGCGTTATTCATAAATAGTTATACTGATTGACAGAAAAAAAGACAGTGATAGACAATGATAGGCAATGATACCACATAACTGCAAGACATCACGTTAGAGGCAATATGTAAAGGACTGAGAGATTACATTATTTTGAGTTTATCTAATTAGCAAACCAGTGGAAGATTTCACGCTTTGTTCACTTTGTATTATTATTTTAATGCATAAAACACTTTCTAGATTAATCAAACTAGAGTGAAGAAAGTACTTCGCTTATATATTTGACTCAGATTTTGTGTAAGTTAAGTATAATGATATAAGTAGGTTAATGCGTGTAAAGTTTCACCTGTTGTGTAAATTTCGTACAGAAATTGTTATTTTGTATCAAGTTTTCATTAGATTGCGATAATTTCTCAAATTAATTTTCATAAAACTGCAAGTTATTTTTATTAAATCTTATAAAGAATATGTTTTATAAAATACAACAGCATCCAAATTCATCAAATCAACGTGTAAAAAAACAATCTGCGCGATATCTCATTTATACGTATTCACTCGCATTTGATCATTATGATCATTATTGTTTTCATTAGATTGCGCTAATTTCTCAACTCAATTTTCATAAAATTGGAAGTTATTTTTATTAAATCTTATAAAGAATATGTTTTATAAAATACAACAGCACCCAAATTCATCAAATCAACATGTAAAAAAACAATCGATATCTCATTTATACGTATTCACTCGCATTTGATCATTATTGTTTTCATTAGATTGTGCTAATTTCTCAATTCAATTTTCATAAAACTGCAAGTTATTTTTATTAGATTTTATAAAGAATATGTTTTATAATATACAACAGCACCCAAATTCATCAAATCGACGTGTAAAAAAACAATCTACCCGATATCTCATTTATACGTCTTCACTCGCATTTGATCATTATTGTTTTTATTAGCTTGTGCTAATTTCTAAATTCAATTTTCATAAAATTTCAAGTTTTTTTAATTAAATCTAATAAAGAATATGGTTTATAAAATACAACAGCACCAAAATTCATCAAATCAACGTGTAAAAAAAAATTTACCGATATCTCATTTATACGTATACACTAGCATTTGGTCATTATTGTTTTCATTAGATTGTGTTAATTTCTCAACTCAATTTTCATAAAATTGCACGATATTTTTATTAAATCTTATAAAGAATATGTTTTATAAAATACAACAGTACCCAAATTCATCAAATCGACGTGTAAAAGAAAACTCTGACCGATATCTCATTTATAAGTATTCACTCGCATTTTGCTTTGCTAAAGATTGGATGATAGAGAGGTAATATATATAAATATTAAAATTTTATTATATACTTTAGCAATTATTATGAAATGTGATTAATTATTCAGTGGATAAGTAAGGCTATATTAAAAATTTGATTGTAAAAACACTACGCTAAAACAGACATACATTAAAATCTACAGATAGATAACATACTTTGTGACTTAGTGGGTCATAAGGAATAGCGTATTACGCTAACACGATCAATTTGAATTATAAAGTAAAATTCTTCAATATGTTTTTTTCAAGAAATAATCTTACTATTATGTTCAAAACTGATAAGTAGAATCTCAGAATAACTAAACTTAATTGGTAGCCCCATAAACGCTTTTGTAACGTATGAATAAACATGAGCAAGAAAAGTAGAATTGAATTATTGAATTCTAAATTTCGACCGTCATTTTATGATATCCTATAAAAAAATATGAAAGCTATGCATAAATGCACGCGTAAATTGTCAAAAAAGGGAAAGGTTTGTAAGATGTATAAAACATATGCTCACTCCACATTATTTACCTCATCTGGGAGAGGTTTTCTAATACAACATAGCTATATATATATATATATATTTATTTATTTATATGTATATACAGGGTGTCTCAAAAGGAGCAACATATTTAAATAAATTTTACATGCAGTGATTTATAAAATAGTTAAAAGTTTTGTAATTAGATGGCGCTTTATTGACTCAAGCTGTAAACTCACTACCGTGGTCAGAAATCACCCAGTTTCACTAATCGTCGGGATTAGCTCCTGAAGCACGAAAATATTCTTGCGTGTTGAAATTTTGGAGTTAGTTTCAGCATTAGTATATGTTGAGATACTGCAGCACTGTCGTTTGACAAAAAATTGAATTATTAAAAAAAAATTCGCATACAAAAATTAGGAGCTGCCATATAAGCATGTTACTCATTTCATATATCTATTTTTTTTATACTGGCGAACAAATGGATAGTAAACATCAGTTTAAAAGGTAAGAACAACTTAAAGTATGTGATAAAACGCTTTAAGTTTTACTTGTATATCTAATAGTTAATAAATTATTGAATTGTAAATTTCGACCGTCATTTTATGATATACTGTAAAAATAGATGCATAAATGCACTCGTAAACTAGCAAAAAAAGGGGAAAAAACTCTTCTCGCCCTACCACAAATCAACAAAAATTTTATGGAAGTTTAGAATAGACAACAACTTATTATTTTTACGGATTTTTTAAAATCAATTAACGTTTTTTTTAATACAATACAATCATTATTTTATTAAAATGCATTCAGAGGTGATATATTATGTGATTCCAATATTCATAAATAGAGATAATTAGAATATATATAGATGTTTATATGACTCTATTATAAAACATATAATTTAACAGAATATGTCGTCATAGACATATCTGATGGATTCGTGAATGAACTGCAGTTTGTTAACACAATTTAAATAAACACGATCCAGAATATTGATAATTATCATTATATGGCGTAGATGATGTTGGGGAGGGAGAGAGAAATGGTGCATGACGAATCGAAATCAATGTATTGACATAATTAATCTTGGTAACTTGCAATTCCGAAAATATGATAAGATAATTAGAAAATTCTGAAATATATATTAGAATAAAATATTTCTCTATATTGAGTAGAATGCCAGAATTGCGTATGAAAATGATTTGTGAAATATTTTAACGAACGCATAATGAAGTCTGGGTATCTATTCAATCAATAGCTTTTATTTTATTAAATGCATAAGATTGCTTTATTAACATGTGATGAGCTTTTATCATTAATTGAAAAATTTCTTGCAACGTACAATATTTAGAATACTTAGGAAGGATTTTCGAAATCATGTATGATATAATTCTAAAATGTTAGACACTCGAATAGAAAAATTTAATTCTGCAATTGGTGTAACTGGGATTTATGAAAGATTTGGAGCTTTAAAAGTAATTAGTGTGATATCTGTATTAAATCTCGTACAGCCTATAAGGCTGACTGCAAATCTCAAGCATTTCGATTGATAATAATTTATATGTTTTATTAAGAATAATTTCTGAAAATTAACCCTTGAATTTAAAAGAGAAAAATAGGGTTGCCACTAGTAATATTATACATTTGATTTTAATAACAGAAAGTGTTTATTGCACAGTTATACATGACTATACATTAAGTTGTTTTGAAATTCAAATTGAGAACTTACTTTAAAGCATTTCAAAAAGCGATGAAAACTGTTTATGACTGGAGTACGCCTATTCGTCTGATTGACCATCTGTCTGTCTGTCTGCCCACACTCTAAACTTTGCAAATATGCTTAGGAAGCCACTATATATATATATATATATATATATGTGTGTGTGTGTATATATCCTACTGATATAATCAGTGTCCATTCAAAATTGTGTTCGTCATATTAACAGTTGCACTAAAGTACAGCGCCTAGAATAAATAGTGTGAAGACCGGCTACAAAATAGTACAAAGAAATTGAATACGATAAATGTACAACGATGCTGAATGATAAGTGATCGATCGCAGCGGCATCTTCTGGGTCTTTTCAACGTAAACAATGTATGAGAAAATGTTGCGGCCGGTGATAAGTATTTTCAATGCTTAAATTATATAAAAAAATAAATTCCTTAAAGGCGTTCATTACTGGCCCATATACTCCATATTATGTTCGTGTACCCTTACTCTGATATATACACCAGATAAATAAGATTGATTATCAACTTATAACTGTTGAAATAGATATGACATTTACTAAACTTTTGGCAATACAATGTTTACGTTGAGAAGAGCTAGCAGATGTCGCTGCGGTCGCCCTATTATAGTACAGCATTCGTTGCACATTTATCGGCTACAATATTTTAACACTTTTTAAAGAATTACTGGGATAACCAGTTTCCAAAGTATGTATTCTAGGCACTGTAACTAAAGAGATCCACAAAAGTATTCAGATGTATAGAAACAGTTTCGAATACATTTTATCCTGGGAATACACGTGAAATTCTGGGTGCATACTGTTTTTATTTTCTCACCAATATTTCCGTAATAAAAATTGTAGCCTTATTTAAACACAATATTGTTAGAAAATGTGCGATAAAATAGTGTAAGAATACTATTCTGTAAGAGTAGTGACAAATGTAAATACCGTACGTACACAGATTATAACATACCCTGCACGAATGTCCCCGTGTTAAAGATGTTATACTACTTCACACGTGATGAATTGATGTACAGTATTGAGATCGTGCGTAGTATTTTTACTTCTTTTAAAATCCCAGACAAAAAAAAATCAGAAAAAAATGCCATTGATGAGTGTTAACTGTTTGAAATCCCTTTTAATGATATTATTCTATATAATAAATTCTAACACCTTGTAATAATATATTTCTTTTAAATGCTAAAAGTTGTAAATTAACAACATAATAAATACACAGTAAAATAACTTTTAATAGGCTGTTTGACATGTTTCAGCTCCCTCCGAGCCATTTTCAAAAACAAATGAGAATATTCCATAATTTCACGGTCTTTGAAGTTATTATTTAAAATGCTATCATTTAATTTTCCTGTACTTTTTTAAAAATTACGCACGTTATCTTTTATTTTTACTCGGTTTTCGAACCAAGTATGGGAGATGTAATGATTTGGAAATTTATTAAATAATTTTTTTCCCTAATATCTTCTAGTAAAGGCAATTAATATTCAGTACTTCATGAGAGAAATAAAGGTTATATCTATATCTGAAAACAGAAAGTCCAAAATTTTTTCGAACGTGTGCCCTTTTGGCATTTCTCTAAATTAAAACAACAAGTTCAATAAATGTTGCATTTCGAATATTTATGGCAATTCATGGATGGGTAACAAATTAGCAGTGTCGTGTGTTGCATATTTAACAAGTGATCCGCATCAATTCATCAATTTAAGGATTGAGAACAGCATTATCAATCGAAAGGAAAGAGGCCGCAGGTGGCCCAGAACTCTCAAATGAGTGGGCTCACTTTAGGAAGCCTCAAAAGTTAGCTAAATTCAGAAATTTGCATTATGAATAGTTCTATGAGTTTCCAGTATTAATGATCTTGTACTTTTGAAAACTAAAGTTGAAATTTGTTCGAATATTTCACATTAAATTGTAACTTATTTATTACTAGCTACATAGCAACCCGATGGGTTGCGTTTAGACCGTGCAACATCTTTCGGGTATCTGGGGGAAAATACATCTAATTTTCTTCTACCTTATATATATATATACATAAGTTTTAGTGATGTTCTAATTATAAGTAAGATATTATATTTCAAATGTGGTTTACTGAAAATTACGAAAAATTAGATTTGCAAATTACAGTGATTTTGATTCAATTACAATATAATGTCTTTATAAAAGAATTGCAACGTACGACGAAACAAAAAAACAATAATTTGATTGGTCGAAAGGATTTTGGATAAACACTTGGAGCTTACCATTATATCTTCCAATCTGAGTATGGGCCATATGCGTATGCCATTTCTCTTCTATAATGGAACTCTAAATGAAAGTAAAACATTGATCATTAGGCAATTTCAATGACTTTATTTTCAAAAGTGACAAGATATGTCAAAACATTTCTTACTTTGAAATTTTTCGAAACGGGTGGTATGAAAATAACATAATTTTTACGCATATAAACAATTTTTAGTTTTAACAAGTAAAATACGTGATTCTTATTAAATATTATGCAATTTTCCTCCTGTAAATCATTCAGCTTTTAGTATTCTGGAGAACAATCTTAAATAACATCTATAAGTACTAAGCGATGACAACGATCCAAACGCAGCGATATCTTCCTTCAAAAGACTCCCCAAAACAATCGGACATGCAATGATTTTGTATGCCTTCCTTTGTTTATATAATCAGTATAGGTACACTTTCTAGTAAGAGAGTTAGCACAGAGATCAATGAGTAGGCTCGGAGCCGCTTCGGTCCGATCGTGTGTATAAAATACTACGTTCCTCCATACCCACTATTTGATGCTTTTTACTTAAGAAATAATTATTTTTTCCGGTGGGGTTCTCCATTATTCTGTTACCTTCTTGGCGGTCTTCTGCAGTAATGATAAGTGGCGGTGAATGTAGGCGTCTTTCTTCTAAACACTACAGTAACGTTACTGAAAGCTAAATACTTTACACTATCTATCAGAAGTCTCTTATATATAATTTCTGTAAATTTTGAAAAGGATGTTTCATAAGGATCAATAATATTGCATTCTCTGAGCTTTTTGGTAATAATTAAGTGAATGTGGAAATAAACCATATGAACACACTTTACAATACACTTTTTAAAGAGGGGGTAGACAAAAGTTATTAAATTTGTTTGTACAAACGAAACAAATTCAAAGATATGTGTTCACCATTCCGATAGCAGACGATAATTATGCCATATATACCATACTTGTATATATACCATAAATACAAATTCAAAACTTTTTTTTTCTTTTTACTTGTAATGAGAAAATGGCAACAATAAGATACAATTATCGTATTGTTTCACTTTCATTTTTTTCTTTTTTTTCCTTTTTATCTTTTTGTCAACAATGGAGAAATTTTGTTGTCACCCTTACAAAAATGTCTTTAAAAATTACAAGAAAAAATAATATCTTCGAATTAATTATTAATGATTAGTGATGAAAACTGTAATTGAAAAACAGTTAGGTAATTTCCTGTTTAGTTTTATTATTTTTACCATCTTAATTTTTTTTTTATGCAGAGTATATTTTTAATAGCATTTTAACTTTTTATAGATATTTCCTCAGAAGACAATATAAAATTGCATTCTCGCATTTTGAATGAAATTTATTTTTTTTAAGAAAATAAATAATACTAGATTTAATAATAATTTGTAATCTAAACTTTTACTAATTTATAAATTTAACTTTCAAATTAATTTAGCTAATGCAGAAAACAATCACCAATGCTATTGCTCAATCTGTAATATATATATTAAAAAAAAAAAAAAAAAAAAAAAAAAAAAAAAAAACCCTTCTTATGATGTAAAAACGATTAATAATGAAATTCTATATAAATTGACAATAGTATTTTTATTACACCAGAACATAACACATAATCGATACACTTTTGAAAATTTCAGTGACCCTAGATAATTTTTAAACAATAGAAATGGTGGGTCATTAATGAAAACAGATTCAACTTTATAGCTATAAAAATGTATCGCAGAAATGATTTTTCTATGTTCTGTCGATATAATAAAATATCTAATTAAATTTCTAATAAATTTGCAAAGATTTTTTTAAATAGATAATATAAAATAAAGAAATATAAAGTTTTACTTGATATACTTTACCAAAGACCAAAAAATGTGTAATATCTTTTTAATAAAAAATAATGTAAAAATTAACTGGAGGATTTATATTAACTTTGCGAGTGAAAAGTCCTTTAACCGTAAATTCATTAAAAAAAAATTTATTTTAAAATTTCTACATTTTTAATTAATAGGTTTTCTTTTGTATGACTAGTAAATTTTCATTAAAGTTCAATATTTGTAATAGTGAAATTAAATTTCTGCATTACGTTCACTATCTTTTTAAAGTTACACTGACAAGAATATCGTAAGCTGAAACTTAAACCACAGAGATTACCTTTTTTTTTTTTTTATATTCTCAGGCAGAATGCAGGAACATGGATTGGAAAAAGATAAGGAGCGATCGAAAAAAGAAACTATAGTAGCTAAAAACATTTATATATATATATAAAATTTTTTTAATTATAGAATAATCAAAATAGTATAAATAAGCAAGTAAATAATATTAAAGATAATTACTAGCATCATTTAATATAAAAATACGCGAACTACAAAATACCCTTGGTCGTATCGCATTTGAGTATCGACATTTAAATAATCAAAAGGCACCACTTAAATAATAGTACTTGTCCCCCTTTAAGAATACCCCCTTTAAGAAGATTTTAGCTAACTAAATTAAAATATGGCAATGAAATTACTGTATCACCTACCAACTTTTAGATTGGGGGGGCGGGTTAATTAAGATATTTTATACCTTACTATGAAATTTTGTAAACAAAAATATGTATATTTTAATATGTAAATAACCTATAAATAAATGGATATAAAAATCAGCAAAGATACAGTGACCAAAAGGAATTGACGTATGATAGTGAATACAGCTGGATACGAAAGAGGGTGACACAGCAAAATAACTATGCACGAGACAAATATTAACAAAATATATTTTCGTAATAGATTTTGTTGATTTGTTATCTAAGACAGTAAAAATACCTTTTGCATGTTTTCACTTTTATTCAGCATTCTTTATTAATATAACAATCCTTCCTAATTTGTTATTATTAGAAACCTGTTTCTCTGGAAAATGGTATGTGTTGGAACAATTTTCATGCCATATTTAGATTTAGGAATGCCAGATCTATATAATTCACATATTTGTTTCTCAGAAGGTGGGAGGGGGATATTGCATTTTTTGACCGATAAATGTAATAAAAAGTATTCTATTATTGTTAAAATTTTAAAAAATGAAAAAAAAATGTGAAAAAAATGTCACTTCATATCTTAAAAAGCCCCTGCATTATTTCCACATTTCGTAGCACTTTTGAACGTAATTAAAAAGTGCTAATGACTACAGTTTGTGTGTCTGCCAATTTTTGTCTGGCTGATTTCTAACTGTTGTAAATATACGTGGAATTTTACGTAATTGGTCTATGTTTAAACGTTTACTACGGAACATGCCTTATTGAAAATGGAGTGAGTAGCATTTGTAGTTTAGTGTATTCTAGAGTTAGATACATTTTCTACGTTTAGAATATAAATCGTATCTATGTTTGAGAGTTTATAACAGTTATTAGTATTTTGTTTTTAAAAATATATATGTATAGATTTTTAAAAGATATGTGTACATATGATCACTAAAATTGTCTTAAAGTTTAACAGAACAATTTTGCTTTATCAACATACATCAGAAATGCTCTCAGATTCTGAACCTGAATTTATTTGTATGCATTTTAGCAAAATTTCTATTTTTAAAATAAATAATAAAAAATTGCAAACAACCAATCTTTCCAAAAAAAATGTCAATTTTATCTATATTTATATATATATATATAGGGTGGTTATAATATAAGTATCTCTATTTGGATCTGTCTGTAGCTTGAAGGAATAACCCGAATGAAACGAAAATCGGTAGACTTACTATTCGAGAAGGGGGAAGAATGGAACAATAAAAAAATAGTTGCAATTATCGCCGACAGATAGCGGTACGCAGCCTGTACCGTGTGTACCGTGGAGGTGTCGCAAAGCTCAATGACTTAAAATATCGCATATCACAACATGTGGGAAACATCCCTCCGGATGCGTTACATTCCGAAGATAAGCTTGTCGTGCACCGCCTGGATTGTGTCCTCCTGCTAAATGGCCATGTGGAACCTGAACTTGATCGGTACCGCCATGCGAAAGCGTAACGACATTCACTGTCACACTTTCCAATAAATCAGGTTTGTCGTATTGAATAGCAGTTACAAGAGTGATATGTTATTAAAAGCAAAATGACTTAAGTTTTAGTAGTGAATAATGATTGCCTTCTCGTTTTGCTGATTATTTCAAAGAGCTGAAATATTTAGATAAATAATTTCAAACTGTGTTCCTTCGATTGTGTTTGTTTCGTACAAGCTTAATGTAATATAATAAACGTTAAACAGAGTATGGTTATATCATAGCTGCCAAACGTTCGCTTTTTCAAGACAATTAATCATATTTGAAACAGAAATTTTAGTTTATAAATGAAATAAAATTTAAGGCAAGTTACTCCCAAATACAAACAAGAACATTTAATTAAGTTTATTTTCTGAGTTAAAGTATGTTTATTTGAATTTATAAACTAAATGTTTGCAGGTATGTGTATTACCGAATTTATTTTATTCTCTCTGTTATTCATTATATGGTGTTTATATAATGTCCCGATTGACAGATAGTTGGCTCGTTTTTTAAACATTCTCGTCCCTCTATCTTCTCCATTATATATGGTAATACTAGATGCAAAACTATCTGGCGTGCTAAAATGTTCCTTCTTGAAATAAATCACTTCAAAATAGTTTTTAATTTAGCGTAGTTGTAAGAATTTTTTTTTATGTGACATTAGAATATTTAAAATGGGAGGATTGAACTTGTGCCGTTATATTAAAATAAATAATCAACTACTAAAAAATTGGCACAAATGAAATACATATAAAGTAGCAAACAGCTGTTTCGGAGCCTCTAAAGCTCCATCAACAGTGCCAAAGTTAAAAAGATTAAAAAAATATTTAAAAGCTTAGGTCATGTAAGTACACGTGGGACTCCAGACTCCACTGTTGTTTTTGAACAATCATCGCCATTCCATCTTGGCCACGAGCGGAGATGCAAGCATACTTACATGGCGTAAGCTTTTAAACCTGTTTTTAATTTTTTGACTTTGATGATGGAGCTTTAGAGGCTCCCAAACAGCTGTTTTCTACTTTATATGTATTTTATTTGTGTTATTTCTTACGTTGATAATTTATTTTGACAGTAGAATACTCAGAAAACGTTTATACATTTAATACTCTTTAAGGCTGTATTCAAAAAAAAATATTTTTCCACTCTCAACAACTCAAAATTTTGAGACACATTTTCAGACTCATTTCTAAAAATAAAAACATGAAACTTGGCGGCGTGATTTATGAAGAGATTTATAAGGGAGCCATGTTTTTATTTTCCGTTCAATTAATTAGAAATTGATTTACAAACAATTATTTTCACAGTACGATATTTTTTTTTTGTTTCCAGCGCATCGCTTCGGGAAATTCGGTTCAAAACGTCCACTTTGACAGCATTTTTTGAAATATATTCTGCCTTTATTAAAAAATCGAGACAATACGGACATTATAAAGTTTCTGAATAAAAGAACCTGCCAATTGGATGCATTTTAGAGCAAAAATGAATTTAAAAATGCGTCTCAAAATAAGTAGTTTGGATTTGAATACACCCTTAATACATTTTTTAAAAAATCAAAATTTTTAAATTTTAACAGTTGTGTGATCCCTCAATCAAAAATACGCAAATTTAAAATCTTATAAATAAATAATACATTAAGCCAAAAATAAAATTCCTATTAATTGTAATGTTTGCATTTTATTTAAATTTTTAATAAATGTTTTAAAAGGGAAAAACATAATGAAAACAACCACGATAATAATCTTTATAACACTAAATTATACAAAAAAAAAAATCGACTGATACAAATAAATAACACCGGAGAAATAAAAATAGTTCTCTCCTTCGCTCGTAGGACTGAATGGTGATGCAACAAATTAGAGCCTTCTGTGTATTTAACTAGTGCTCCGTATCAATTTAAGAATCGGAAACTGCATTATCAATCGGGAGAAAAAGGGTCGCAGGTGGCCAAGAGTTCTTGACTGGGCAGGTGTTTTTAGATCTTTAACAGTTAGCTAATTTTAGAAAGTTGAATTAATGAAAAGTTCTGTGGGTTTCCGGTGTTAATGGGATTGTACTTTTGCTGGAAACTAGAGTTAACACTGAAAGGAAGTAACTTTTTATTTGATGTAGAAAGTACATTTGGTTTTGAGTGATTTTTTTCTTTATCTTTTTTTTTTTATTTTGTTCTATGACGTCAGTGGAAAATGTTTTTTTTTTGTTTGGCTACCGTAGCTTTTTACTTCATATTGCTTATGGTTACAGTAATATAAGCCCCATGTAAGTTAATTAGTGAGCTTATTTGCATTTCATGTGTTTTGTTTATCTAAGTTTCATTCAAAATGAATCGTTAGTAAAACTTAAAGATTTATTTAATTTTGTAAGTATTATCAAAAAGAAATGTTAAAAGAGTTCGTCTTAGTTTACTTTTACGTATAATTTTATTACAAATCCAAAAATATAATATTGTGCATATGAAAAATAAATTATACCGTAATTAAGAAACGGAGAAATGTTTTGATGGATTTGAACATATTTTTTTATTTTTTTTTTATTTTCAAAAAAGGAAGTATATATACTTAAAATAATAACAAAATTATCTAATTACATGGTCAAAACGTTTGTTGCACCTTTCGCGAACATTCTGTTTAGATAGCATTCATTTAAATGAAACTTGATGACGACATTGCTGAATCTCTAGGCTTTAAAATAATATTTGTGCACGTATGGGTAACTATTAATTGGGGTAACCTACTAAAGATGCTGTATCTTTTTGATATTGCTTCTAAGTTAGAACTTTATGTACAAATTTGTTTCTGTGAGGTCAAAGATTCACATCCAATGAAATTCAATGGTAACAAGAAGAAGTGTGCTATTAATGATTCCTGCATTCCAAAATGGTACACGTTGTTTGATAATGATCGCACTGCCATTGAAGATGATAACTGGAAGGGAGGGCTCCAATTCTACAAAGACAGATAAGGCTGACGGTATCAAAGAATTGATTATCACAAATAGGTAAATTATAGAATAGGATATTAGGTTTGAATTGCATATTTCACATGAGTTAAGATGAGAGGACTCATATGGTAAAATGTATGTAGGCTAAATCAAGAGACCTTTTAAGAGATTAGAAACAGTGTTAAAAATGGGAATATGTAACGTTCTGCTATTGCTAACCATTGTTGGTCTATCAATCACATTTTTAACTTTCCCGAAGTCTCAATAACTCAGACGACCTAGATTTTATCACATATCGAAAACTTCTAACAGTTTGGTAAATGATTTTTACAGTACACCCATACTTCCTACCTCATTCTGAATGAACTATGCGCAGACTTTTCATAAATCTACTTGGTTGTTTCATCCACCCGGGAATTCTTGAATTCGCTTGTTTTCATACTTACTACCATTTCACCCTTGATCACGAGCTGCATTTTTTGCACACTCTATTGTTTTATAAATTTATTTTTTGTACTTTAAATCATTGCACTGATGATGGAGCTTTAGAAACTTCGAAACAGCAGCCTGCCCTCTTTTTGAAATTCCAATTTGTATTTGTACTCTTATCACGTTGCCTTTTCATTTCTTAATATTTCGCATGACACTGTATTACTACAGAAAGCCACAATTTCTACACTGCTTAACATTGACGCAACATATTTAATGACTAGAATCAGAATTAACACTGTATCCAAGTGTATAAATCTTATCGTTTAAGAATGTTTACACGAAATTTCTGTAAAAACTGTTTGAGAAACGTTTTCCTCAATTGTAACCCAAACATTTGGCTTTCCTATGTATTTAAACTTATCTATTAAAAAATGAAAAAAAACAGTTACTGTGCCATAACGAGGGAAATAATGGAATTAATGGAAATAATGATTAATTTCCCACTTATTAAAAGAAAAAAAAGTATCTTAGACTGCGTAAGAACAATTCTTTCTTTTTGCAACTATATTTGACCATCAACCAGAATAAAGGCTAGAGTTTAAGAGTTTTCTCCTGAGATCAGCCTGACAACTGAATAATTTATCTTTTATTCACTCTAGAGAGTGGGTGGGGGGGAGTAACCCTTTAGCTAATTTACTTACCTTGGACTTTAAGTGTGGATGTAAGTTGACAGACATTCTTAATGGATGCTACTGCAAGTCTAACAGTGGTTCAAGTAATTCCAAAATGAATAAATCAGAAATAAGTATTGTAAAAATAAAGTTTATGTTTTCATCATTTCTAACAAACCTTTTCACTTGCATAATGAATTTATATTTAATCTGTTAAAAAATTAAAAAAATCAATCAATGTTCAATGAGCCATTTTTTTAATCGAAATAATAATTAATTGTTTATTAATGTGTGTGTAAAATTTGTATCTTACACTTTCTAAACAAAATTATTTATTTTTATCAAAATAAATATTTACTTTGAATATAAAAATAATCTTGAATATAATAAAATCAATCTTGAATATAAAAATAATCTTGAATATAATAAAATAATCTTGAATATAAAAATAATCTTTATTTTTATGAAATCATCAATAATTTATTTTTATATATCTGCTCTCATGCAAAATGAAACTAAAGAGAAGTTTTCTCCTGAGATCAACTTGACATTTGAAAAAATTATCATTTATTCACCAGTGAAAAGGCGGGGGGCGAGGGGGGGGGGGGGGGTAAATAACCTCTTTTTCTAATTTACATATATTGGACTATAAACGTGACTTTTAGTACAAAATGGATGTCTAACAGTATTTCAGGAAAATCCCACGCTAATTAAATCAGAATTATGTATTACAAACTTAAAGCTTAAGGTTTCGTCAATTGCAACCAACCTTTAGACTGTACATATATGTTTATACTTATGTATCCAAAAATGAAGGCAATCTCCATGATCCATCGTTTTAATCGAAAAAACTAATAATTTCCCATTAAATAATATATATATAAATTTTGTATCATAGACTAACAGTTCCTTCTTCTAACAAAGATCCTTCATTCAGAATGGAGCCTAGAGTTAAAAGAGGTTTTTCTCGCGAGATAATCCTGACGTTTGAGTAATTCATCTTTTATTCACAAGAGAGAAACAGGAAATAACCCCTTTAGCTAAATTACTTACCATGGACATTAAGCGTGACTATAAGCTGATGGAAAATCTTAATGGATGCTACTGGAAAGTCTAACAATAATTCAGAAATTTTCAAGATCATTAAATCAGAAATAAATATTTCAAAACTAAAGCCTAACCCATTAAGGATTAGACGTATGGTACCAGCATAAATGCCAACTCTCTCGTATTTGAGTACCACTATTTTCGAAGAGACATAGTAACTTTAATTAATTATTGAAATTCCGTGATAAAATAAGACGAAGATTACTATTTGAAAATAGTGGTATCAAATGCAATTTGGTACGTTGTAAAAATTTAAAAAAAGAAAAATATATTTCAGTTCTTAATGGGATAAGGTTTTGTCAATTGCAACCAACGTTTTGACTTATATGTATATTTATATATATTTATTAAATAAAAGTAGTCATTGTTCCACAACTGATGGTTTTAAACGAAGTAATGATTAATTGTCCATTATATATAAGACTTTGTAAAATAAATTCCTTTTTTTAACAAAAATGACCCTCATTCAGAGTGGAGGCTGGAGGTAAAGATACGTTTTACTCCTGAGATCAGTCTGGCAACTGAATAATTCATCTTTTATTCACTAGAGAGAGAAGAGAAGTAACCTCTTTGACTAATTTACTTACATTTTACTTTGAGTATAGTTGTGAGTTGATAGACAACCTTAATGGACGTCACTGCAAAGATTAAAAATAATTCAGAAAATTACATGATGATTAAATTATTAATGAGTATAGTAAAAATCAAAGTATGGTAGTATCTTATGTTTTCGCCAATTGCAATTAGCATTTGGACTCATCTATATATTTATAGTTACCTTTTAAAAGAATAATACAATAATCGATCACTGTTTCATGATCGATCGTTTCAATCGAAGTAATGATTAATTGCCCATTAAAAAAATATAAGCTTTGTATCCCAGACTTTCTAAAAACAATTACTTCTTCTAACAAAGATATCTCAACCTCATCCTGAATGGAGGTTAGAGTTAAAGAAAAGTTTTCCCCCTGAGATCAGCCTAATAACTAAATAATTCATCTTTTATTCATTAAAGAGAAAGGGGAAGTAACCCATTTAGCTAATTTACTTACCTCAGACTTTGACTGTGGCTATAAGTTAACAGACAACCTAAATAGATGCTACTGTAACAATGATTGAAAAAATTTCCGGGTGTTTATACCGCATAAAGGTATCGCAAAAATTGACCATAATATTTAATAAATACACATTTCTTAAAATTAATGTATATATTTGAAGTTCAGAAATAATTTAATATTTATTATGCATATATATATACATCCCCAAATAAACAAAATGGTTCTGCCAACGTTGGCTAATTGTTAACCCAGAGTAACCCATTGTAACCCCATCGTTATATATACCCCATCGTTAACCCCACGTAACCCCATTGGTCAACGAACCATTTGCCAACGGAGACCCAACAGTGATGCAATCATTATTTACCCAGAACCTTCAATAGATACGCAATATATATAATAATTTTAAATTTATTACATACACATATATGTATATCCCAAATAAATAAAATAGTTGGGCCAACTATGGCTAATTGTTGGCCCATGTTGGATCACAATAAGAAATGTCCTCCTTGCTGTACCATTGGTTAAAGAACTAGTTGCCAATGGAGGCTCAACAGTGGTCCAACCATTATTTGCTCCATCAAAAATTAAAAATATATTCACGTCTTTTCCCATGACCTATGCAACTTAACACACTAGTGGCTTGGAGTACACCCTGTTCCACGAATAATAATTACGAAGACTCAAGTAGTACAAGTGCCAAAGTGCCTCATTTGATGCCATTGTGAACTAAATCTACCACCAATTTTACTGCCGAATGCCGCGTGGGAAATCTGTTTTCCGGCAGCGAAGTATTTATATATTTCTTAGTTTAATGTCATTAAAAGTCACCCTGCCCCGTGTCGCGTGTGGGTTTTCCCCAGTCAGGGCCGATGTTTGAAAATTGTAGTATATTTTATTTTATTTTATATTTTTTAATTGTTTATCATTCTATTATTTTTTAATGTACCTTAATAAAGGAATCCGGGAGGGACATTATGCTCCAAGGACTTGGTTTCCTCGACTGAGCTGTCCCTCTTAGGTTATCAAATCAAATCATACCATTATTTGCTTATAATCCTCATTAGATACGCAATATATATAATAATTTAAAATTTATTATAAACATATATATTATATATGTATCCCAAATAAACAAAATGTTTGGGCTAACGTTGGCTAATTGTTGGCCCAGGTTGATCCACAGTAAGAAATGTTCTCCTAGCTGTACCATTGGTCAACGAATCATTTGCTAACGGAGGCCCAACTATGGCCCAACCATTATTTGCTAAGAATCTTCATTAGATACGCTCCAAATTAGTGAGGTCTCTGTAGTTATGATATTCCAACCACTTCCTGGCGGTTTCCACAGCCAAGAAAATGTGCTACTCGGGATATATATATATATATATATAGTCAGACGAAAGTTTTTGACATCATCGAGAGAATTAAACGGCTAAAATGGAAATGGGCTGGGCACATTGCAAGAAGACAAGACAATAGATGGAGCACAAACACCCTACAGTGGTATCCCAGAGATGTAAAACGACCAAGAAGACGACCTCAAGTAAGATGGAGTGACGAAATCAGAAAACTGGCCGGTGTTAATTGGATGACTAAAGCACTAGACAGGCAACAATGGAAAAATCTGGGGGAGACCTACATCCAGCAGTGGATTGAAAACGGTTGATGATGATGATGATGATGATATATATATATATATATATAATTATAATATCTATGAATTTCAAAAAACATAACATATAATTACAATGATAGATTATTATACATGTAAGTAATCATTGGGAAATTAAGACTTCGCTTTGTGCGCATATAATTAATTATGCATGATTGTAAAAAATTCAAAATAATATTTGTATTATGAATCTCAATCTAATGTAGTCACACGTACACGTGCATAAAATAACTATGGTGGTTATTATATAAAAGTATAAATATTCAATCATAGAATTTGCCTATATTTCTTAAAATGGAAAATATTATTTAATTTTTGCAAATACGTAGGCTTTCTATGCCGATAAATCACCATCACACGTTTAAGTCATCGTATTTGTCACACTTATTATTTGAAATGTCTACTAATGTTTAGCAGAAAACACTTTTCAGTAGCAAATTCTACTCGGTAGCTTGACACCCCCTTCTCCCCACACACACTCAGAAAAAGGACATCGAAATAAAACTTTCTTGCATGAAAATTGCATGAAATTACTATAATATGTGGCCAGTGGACGAGACAAAACAAAAATTTTGTGAAATAATAAACAATGGTAGCTAAAACATCACTCTCAGTAAATTTAAAAAATACAATTAATGAATAACCCTTACATTTTTTAAATATATCTTTGTGAAAAAATAATTTTGCGGAGAATCATATTTCCCATAAATGAATCACCATAAATCTTCTTTGAAATACGTTAAAACGCTTTCAATCATGTTTGATTCCTTTATTGGTAAATATATTAAACTAGCAGCCCATTTATACTGAGCTCCAGTCCTATGATTAATCGACATTTTAATTTTTATAATTAATTTATTATTATTATTATTATTATTATTATTATTATTATTATTATTATTATTATTATTATTATTATTGTTAAAACATGTTTCCAACTTAAACTGCTACAGTTATTACAATTTAGTGCCTTAAAATGTGCAAAAAAAAATCGTAAATACAGTTTGTCAACTCTCCTGTTTTATTTAACACCTAAAAGAAATGTAATGGAATATTTTTTTTAAATTATTTTACATTGAAAAAAATATTTTATTATCTAATTGTAAAATAATGTATTGGAAAAAGTGAAAGAAACAATATTTTGTGTGTAAACTAATCTGTGGATAAATATATATTTTTAAAATCTTAAACAATAAAATAAATCACTTTATTTCTCAAAATGTATTGCTGTTGATGGTATAAAAAATAAACATTCTTCGTTCTTGGCAACGAAATATTTTATAGCCATGAAAAAAATATTAAATTTCTTTGTACTAAAAATATAATAGTTTCAATAGCATTAACGCTGACTATAAATAACGCAAAAGAAAACAAACAAATTTAAAAGTTTTCTTAAGTACATTTCCTTTCATATCATCTCAAAATAACAATATATTTAAAAGAGAATCACCATTACTTGTTCCCATTTTTATAACGATTACATTAAAACACAAAAATAAGAAAACTTCAAAGGAATAAATATTGTTTTCCATTTTGAAAATTCAACATTTTTCTTTATCTTCAACTATGTTGATTAAAATTATATATAATTCTAAGGTATTTGGGAAATTTTGTTGTTTGAAACACAGAAAATAGGTAATTGCTTTGCAGTTGTGCAAGAGTTGTTTTCTAATTTTTAATAAAAAGGAAACAGCTTTGTATTTCATCATCTCTTTACCTTTGTAAAATGTACTTCTAATCCTTGCTTCAAGTGACAATTTTTATTCATTGGTTTAATTTTTTTTTTAGCAAACATTGATGATCATATCAAAATACTTTTCTTAAGGTTGTGCAAGAAATAAATGACATTTAGTGAGTTGTAGTTGCATAATGTGAAAAATTAAAATGTAAATCAATATATATTTTTATATTATGCTTTATAAAGAATCTATTATATATTTAACCCTCTGACCGCCCAGCAAAAGGACAAAAATGTGCGAAAATCGTTCGTGATCATTCTGAGCATTATAGTACCTTTCAAGCTGAAATATATCAAGATGTGGCCAAAAAGAATTTACCTCCGGTTGTGATATTTGCCATTCTTTTGTTATAAAAATGTCACGTGGTAGGAAATTTACCCCACGCGTGTTATAACGTAACCCATAATGATAGGAAAATGTTAATGCAAATGTTTATGTAAAAAATATAGTGTGAAAATAATAATATAATTTTTCTTTAAAACGTTAACAACTCTTGCACATACAGTTTCTATATATCAGTTTTATATATATATTTTTTTGTATTTTTATGGCAAAATTTGGATTGTAAAAGCTTTGTATGTAATGATATGCATAAAAAAAATCTTAGTGCTAGATTTTATGTTTTTTTTTTTTTTTCTTTAAATATAAAAGAATCTCTTATTTTAAGTTAAATTATGTTCTTTATTAATTTACAGTTTATTTCAAAATATAAATTTTTGTTTATAATCAAACCAGGGGGAAATTGATACAAGAAAACCCATTTGGGTAAAATTTACCCCGCGCGTGTAGTAACGTAATGGAAAGGGGCGCGTGTGCTGACGGGTTAATATGGTCTGTTTAAGGTGCACGGTATTCAAAGTAGAGATATCTCTTATACAAACAGACGATATCAACTTTAACTATATTTATTTATAATCACTTTGTGTAGGTTATAATGAAGCTGGCCCGGATGTGATCGTTAATTATTATTTTAAAATACAGAGGGTGTTTACACATATTGGGTAAGATTTTGACAGCAAAAATAAAATACATAAATAAAAAAAAAATATTTTTAATATGTTCTATCTCGTAGCCCTTGTTGTGGACTGATTGCAGCGGGATTTCCAAGATAGTAGGGCTTTTAGTAAAACTGGAAGTGGAATTTTGTTCCAAGTTCACTCAACGTAGTTGTCCGGCGTTTCGCAAATGCATGCTATTGATCGGTTTCTGAGCACAAATGTTGATGAAGTGACAATTTACTCAGTAACTACTTTTACTCAGTAAGTACAACAATTTACTCAGTCGTAAATGAAAGCCCTATTTCGGGCTTTTACAACGAATAGTCTTACTAAGCAAATATAAAAAAAAAATATTTTTTAACTGTCCAAGAGTCATTAACAGCGGATGGTTTAAAGCTCATGTCGGAATTCATGGTAGCGAGCGTGCTGATGCCTTGACAAAATCTGGTGTTGACGACATTACTCTTGCTTTTGACGATCGAGTCCTCTACCCAAGATCATTGGTAATTACATGTTACAGAAATAAAATTAGCAATCATTGGCAAATTGACGTCTAATTCAGACAAAGTCGATAAGGCACTTATCAGATTATGAACAAAGTTTGCACAGACTTTTTGTGTAGCAAGAAGGGGTTATATACTATTTGACCGAGCACGGGAGCTTCGCGAGTTTCTTCAACAAAATTGGTAAAAGATTGTGATCTTTGTGATTGTGGCCAGGTTGTTGGTAATGTGACTCATTATATCTTTGGAAAGTGCCCGCTGCTGAGACACCATTTTGTATTCAATCGTGATCGCACTTTGATATTGCACTTATTCAGAACATCATTTAATCGTTCAAACTTTGAGGTACTCACTGAGAATTACAACACCCTAAATGACTTGTATTCCTTCATTAGATACAAATTCTGATGTAGCAATATTTCTCTCGACTGTGAACTATTCCAGATACTGTAATGGATATTTTCGGACTGCTATGGACTAGCCCTATATTAGCATCACACACTTGTTTTTCTGTAATTCCCTGTTTGGATGCATTGTTCACCTACTTTTTAGTATCTTCATTTTATTTTTTTATGTTTTATGTTTTACGGTTAAAAGGCTCATTATGATTAATTACGTTCAGGCTTAGTCATTATCTATTTAAATGTACTTGCTTTAAGATAATTCTTTTCTGTATATGTTAGGTCAGTTTTAGCTACGTTTATTTTATAAATACGTATTTTTTTATAAGTTAGTCAGACAATTGTAATTGAAATTGTCTTTAAAATCTGCCTATTTTCTGAATTGATCAAGTTAGTTTTAATTTTTACGATTCTGTTGGTTATTCAGTGATTTTAAGTCATTGTAGTTAAATGTTTTTGTAAATAGTTCAATATTACTACTGTTTCTTTTATCTTCCTGCTTGAAGACTGCGCATGTATTATCTTTAGTTCTGTAAAATTGGATAGTGTTCCCAATTCCATTTGTTCTTCATTTATGCCCACTTTCGGGGATTGTCCCGTTGCCTGTGAGTTTGCTGGTTGGTGTCAGGGCAGTAAACCTTCGGGTTGATGCTCCTGCTTTGTATTTTTGTTTACACAGTCATCATTGTTTACCTTATTAGTCGATAAACTTCTGTTACAGCATTCTGAAAATGTTGGAAACTTTTCATAATCTATGCTTGACGCATGATTTATAATTCTAGTTATATATATATATTTTTTGAACTCTTATTTTTCTAAAGTTAATGTGCCACCCATGGTTTATGTCTGAAACAAAGGAAAGGATTTTCCCTTTACGTGTGTAAAGAAGAAATCTACCTTTCTACAACGTGGTGACATAACTTTTACAATATGTTTTCCCAATTAAGCGGTAGCATATCTTTGAGCAACGTATAGTTAGCTATAGCTATTTTATATGGACATTTTCAAATAATAAAATATTTATGATAAAACATATTTTTTATAATTTTTGCCATGATTTATTTTTCACAGAAATCAGATTTACAGAACTACAAATAATTATATCCTCTAAAATATTTATGAAATTTACCCCTTTACAACGAGTGAACTTTATAAACTTGTAATCTTTCATCATCAGTATACTGAATAGACATTTTTTTTTCCAAATTTAATCGCAGAAATTCTATGATTAAGTCTGATAAAACATTCTATTCCAAATTACTTGTAGGAATAATCAAGGATTTCATCACTATAAGTGTCCCGTATACACAACGATCATCACAAATGGGTTACGATAACCCATATATATAAATTTTCGGAGATTTTATGTAATTGTACAACTAAATTTTTAAACTTTGACAATTTTAATTTAATATATGCTTGTCTCTAACATAAACATTGCCTACTTCTGGGAATATAGTATTCAAAGCACGTATTTACCCGATACAAAAACAAAGATTCGCCAACAATTATAAATTAGCTAAAGCCGGTTTGTATAGACTTAACCAAACAACAAAATATTGTAATACCACCCTTTTTAAAAGGATTGTCAGCATTATTTACTTTACGTTCAAATCTAGTTTACAGAAATGCAAATATTTATATCCCTTAAAAATTTATGGGTATAAGCGCATTATATAAATTTACAGCTGAATTTCTGTTTAATTTTACAACTACCTTTTCAAAATTTCCGAAATTGGATTTCATATCTGCTTTCGGAGACCTTTTGTGTTACACCTTTTAAGAGCATTGTTCGCAATATTTATTTTTCGCATAAATCAAATTATAGGAAAACAAATATTTATATTCCCTGAAAGATTTATGATATTAATAAAAGCGCAAAATATAAATCTCCGGACTTTTTATTTAATATTACAACTAAATTTTCAAACTTTCAGAAATTGGATTTGATATCTGCTTGTCCCTAACCAAAAACATGGTCTGCTTCTGGGAGCATAGTATTCAAAGCACAGATTTCCCCCATACAAACAACCTGGGAGTTGAAAAACAGGATGAGTAAATATATCTCAAAAAACCTTGTCACGTCTACCCGTTTCCACAAAACACTTACCCCTTCAAAATGATAAAAAAAAAAACAGCAAAAAGTTTAAAAGTCTTGAAATAATTTTCGGTGTTCCCTTTCCCACCCCTGCTATGTGCCGAAACAATTTAGCTCACGTACAACGAGGTCTTTTTACTGTGAAATAATAAAATCGTAAAACAGAGAGAAGAGAGAAGAAAAAAGTGATGCCATGCTTTGCGCGTCATAAAAATAAAGTCTAAAAAAACTCCATCGGCATCTAGAGTTATAGCTCCATGACGTGTTTTTTGTGAAGGTCGTACATCAAACATTTGGGTGGTGGGACAGTTTTCGTTTTCACGCTTAGCTTGAAACTTCTTGCTTATTCTGTCACTTTCTTTCTCTCTTTTTTTTATTTCTAGTTCAGGTGATGGGGGTGGAGCTAGGAGTGTAAAATCCGCGTATCTGGTAAATACCTTTAAAATATTGCATACATAGTCCAAAGTGTGAAAATAGAGTTCGCATGGAAAAGTTTAAAATAACTTTAGGTTATTTGTTTTGCAGTTTCTTAGGATAAAATCCGGGAAAAAGAAATGAAGTGAAAAGAAAGTTTCGTAGTTATAGGCTCACATTTTTGTTCCCCTCTTTTTTTTTTTTTTTTTTTTTTTTTTTTTTTTTACTTTGTATCTGTATTTTTTGTGATACCGCACTGGGATTATTTTAAGTAAAATGTTCTTCTGGTGTGAAAGAAAAACACAATTTAGTTTTTTTCTTGGGTCTATTATCGTATTTAAATGTTGATGTGTTTAGAAAGCTTTCGAAAACTGAGAAATTTTTTTTAATGCTCATCCAGATGAAAGCTATTAAAAGGAAATTTAAGAAATTTAGTACGCAGCACACAAAATTTAAACAGGTTTTTTTTTTGTATGTTTATTTTTGTTTGGAAGAAACTGCATTTATTTTTCTTTTTTAAACAATAACATTCAAAGACGTTTCATAAAGATATAGAAATATTATTAAAGAAAAAAATATGTATCACATAAATCAAAAGTATATTTAGCAGAAGAAATAAAAAGTATGTTATTAAACATTACTTTAAATTTAATTAATACAGTGATATTTCAGCTAGTGAAAATAATTAGTTCCGTGTTCAAATTTGCTAGCCGAAATCTCATACTATTAAACGAACAATTATTTTATATTTATTTATATATTTTTGGATTCTCGAAAACGGGCCTAAAATTTTTCATGAAAACAATGGATTAAGGTCTTTTTGGGTCTTGAAATCGATCTGTCTGATTGTCATCTCCGAGAAAATTCATTTTCATGCAATACCCACTCTTCCCACAAGTGAAAAATATTGTAAAAACCATAAAAATTTACAAAAACTGCCAAAAATTAAAATGAAATATAAAAAGTATTGCAATTAGTTTTTAGTATGTTGTATAAAACTGACTGTTCCGCCAGACACTTGAGGGGCGGCCCGTCAGCACGTCAAACTTCGCATCCATGTCCTGAGGGACATATAACTCGCACGACCAGGAGATGCCTCTCGTATGCGCTGCGACCGTTCGAGGCACCTCCACCTGCGCATCATCCCGATTGAACCCATGTATTAACGACATAGATTGTTGCGATACGCGGTGGATCCCATTATCAGGAGAGATCACCACGAAAACACTTGGGGACGGGCCGGAGTCCCCCGACAGCTTCGGAGCTAAACACCCAAAAGGGAGTCAGGTCCTGGGCCTTAAGTCAGGTTTTCCCGACCCGCACTTGCTTTACCAGAACTCGAGGGATGTGGAGACCTACAAAGGTATTCAGTGTGTGGTATGTGAAATGAAACAATTTATTATCTTACACCCGCTCTTCGCACAGGTCAAGTAATTTCCAGTATTCAAATTCGTTTCCAAGATTGGCATTAGAGAAGAATGGTACTGGCAACGATATACAGTCTTAACTGAGTTTTAGGAGAGTTCAATAACGGTTACAAAAACGAAAATTATTTTCACCAAACCTACGCTCCAATTAGCTTTGAGCTGAGTTACGGAATTTTTTTTAAGCATAAGAGTGAAGAAAATATATAAAATGTAAGGGGACTTTTAAAATTGTAAATGGAATATAAAAATTGAACCCGCGCGAGGCTTTTGCGCTGCAATCTTTGACATTATTTGCCGATACGTTTTTTCATTAATTTTTAATAAACTGTAATGTTTAATCAAACAAAGTGTTTTAACTAAATGCGAATGTACTACGTCAAACGCCTGATCAAGAACGTTCCATATGATTGCTCATTAATAGTTGTGCGTTTTATATGTACGTAGAAAAAGGAAAGTTGACATCGGAAATAATATACGATTGCCAATACTATGTGGTATGTGAAATGTAACAATTTATTATCTAATATCCGTTTTTCAGATAGGGAAAATTGATAATATTTCGTAATCGTATCCTCACCTGTGGATACGATTACGAAATATTATCAATTTCCCCATTGGTATCAAAGAAGAGCGATACTAGAAACAATATTGTTTTGCCTGTATGAGACTTATAATAATGATATTGAATTATTCGCGAATTGGATTTTGGGTCCGATTACAGAAGTTTCACCAGAAAAGAAATCACAGAAGGAGTGTTTCCTATTTGTTACGAAGGAAGCTAGGTCGACCAGGTATTCTTCATTAACTGAAATACGTTTTCTCGTTCGTCCAATTAAAATGCAACGTTGCTGCGTAATGTTAGCCAACGCATCCAATAAAACATTGATTATTTATTGAATCAATATGTGTTAGCCGATTCACAAAAACAGCAAAGATAAACAGCCGAAACATTCTTTACTATAGGCAATTGTCAGCCGAGGTATCACTGTATAATAAATTAGTATTTTCCATGACAGATTTATTTAAGGGCAGCATCTTCGCAGTGTTAATGAAGCAGGTTTAGCATGATGCTGCAATTTGTTTATAAACATACGTATATATATGTACAAGTTATATATTTTTTCTAATTTAAAATAAAAGTATTTTAGTTTATATATAACACAAGACGAACTTGCTGCATACGTAATATTGTTTTAAATAAGTGTTTAATTTTTACTTATCTTTGTTCAAATGTTTATGACTATAAGTCATTTAGTTTCACTTTTATAAAGGGGTATTTTAGATAATTTATACAAATTCCGTATGAGGATGAAAAATATATATCATTTAGTAATAAGAAGCACTTTCCATTTAACTGTAAAGGAAGGGAATTCAAATAATTACTGAAACATTCTGAAAATCAAAGGAGAAAATTAATCCTTTTCTTTATAGCTTCTGTAATATTATAGATTGATTCATAATTTCAAATAGTTTTATGGAAACTAATTAGTTATAAAAACATGCAAAGCTTCAAAGTCTCTAGCTTTAATAAATTTTATAAAACATGTTACTAAAGATGTTAAAGAAATGCATTCTAAAAAAAAATTTAAAAAAAATTAAACACATAAGCGTGGCAGCGCTTGTTTACATAATTAAAGGTTCTTTTATATGTGTTTATTGATATATTGTAAAATTACATAAATTATATATTTTTAAATTATCTGAGTCGGGAAAAAATATATAAAAAGGTGCGCAAAATTTAAAATTTTACAATTCAATGCATTTTATGTCATACGTACCCTTCATTTCTTTACCTAATTATTTTGCAGAGCATCATACAATCACGTCAGAGAAAAAAAATTGAGGATAAATAAAAGGATTATATAAAGAAATTTCAAGATATATAGGATCACTTAAT
Source organism: Maratus michaelseni (assembly GCA_963931845.1). Classification (NCBI taxonomy): domain Eukaryota; kingdom Metazoa; phylum Arthropoda; class Arachnida; order Araneae; family Salticidae; genus Maratus; species Maratus michaelseni. The sequence continues at coordinate 280,133,352 of OZ007594.1, read as the reverse complement.
AAAACACGAAATTTAATATGTTTAGGAAAATGCAATAAAAAAAAATAGCAAAATTTTTCATAATTACAACAAAGATGCATTCTTTCTGCAATCTTCCATCGATCGTGTCAATTTTTTAATATTTTTTCACTGCTTTTTAGTCTAATAAAATTTTATCGATAACTTATTCTGTTTATTATACCTAAATTCAAAACCTCAGTAATGCAAAAAAGAAATGTGTGATTTATAACAAAAAATACACAGAAAAACACTTTTCTTTTCTTTAACGGGAAATGTGGAGGGAAAAAAAAAAGAAATCTGTCAACATATAATGAAGAAAAAAATTCCGCATCAAAAATAAGTAATAATAATGAAAGAAAAAGGAAAAAAACCATAAAAAGCAGACCACTACATTTGTTGAGGTCGTGTCTTCTTGGTAATTGTCGCAATGTGCCGGAAATTGGTGGCACTGTCATGTCTCTGGTGGGGATTGCAAGGTCTTTCCCTCCTGTTTTGCAGTACAACAACCAACTGTAAGTCGCTGAAATAGATAAGCAAATAAATAAATAACATAAGAAAAGGAGGCATGCAGTTCCTTTGGTCAATTTTGTCACCTTCTCTTCTTGCAGAAGGAAAAAGTAAAATCAATTTCTTTTTCGTCTTTCGCAGCATTTTCTTTCTCTTCATTATTTCCTTTTTTCTTCCACTGTGGAAGAGTTTCTCGGGGAAAAATCTCCATATTGGAAGGGATGAGTGTGAAGGAAAAAGGGAAAGTAGAATCCCACCCTGCCAGCTGCCACCTCCCTTGGTGAGTCGTTTTACTTGTGTAGCTGCCTGACAATGAGTCCAGTGGTGGAATCCGTGCGTCATTGAAAATAGGAAATTGAATCTCGCTTCCTAATGTAGATTCAAGTCCCGATAGAAAACGGGATTTAAAAATGCTAAAATTTCTTGAACTGTCTAGAATGAAATAATCTCTATCCCTCTTTCTGTTTCTGCACTTCTATTTACTGGGTTCGGGCATTAGTCGATACAAAGTGGAGCGGAATTGAAAGTATTTAATTTTAGACCACGCTGGATAGAAAATCTTATATTCTGAAGAATGTAGTTTAAAAATGTAAATCATTTTTCTTGCAGTTACTTTTTTGAGACGTTACTTCAGCAATAAGGAATTGAAATTTTGAAAATTGAAATTCTTTTTTTTTTTTTTGGTAGATAGATTGTATTGTAAATGATATGATTTGCATTCTGACTTAAATATAATGACGCAAAAATATTTGTAAAAAGTACTCCATTAGAAATTTATTTATTTATTTATTTATTTATTTATTTATTTTTTGCTTTATACAATTATTTAGATCTTGAACATTATAACACTGCCTGTTTCATGTGTATAAATCAAACTAATGTATTGCTTAGTTTAAAAAAGAGAAAACTATCAACTAATTATCTGACCCAATAATTAGCTAATTTTTTTTTATCTTTTACTCACGATCTGATTGTTGTATATGCATATATTCACACGTAACTTAATAAGGGTGAGTGGATTATGATTTTTTTTTTTTTTTTACAATAAAAAATATCGTAAAAAAATTGTCTCCAAACTAAAGCTGTATTTGCTTAAAGTGATAAACAGTACACAAAAAGGTTATAAATACCTTCCACTATATAGATCGACATGTTTCACACGCTCAGACGGCGACATTTTCAAGATCGATAATGATAAATAAACTATTCTATATACATTCCACAAATATGAAAAACATAGTCTGTAGAAAAATATATCCAATGGAACCTGATCAACTGTAAGGTGTTTGTGAAATCACGTTCACCAGGTCAGATGGAACATTGCAGTAAATGACAAACAGAAAGTTTAAACCGAGAATAAAGGAACATATGGCAGATATAAAATAAGACAGAAAAACTACAGATTTGGCCAGTATATATAGGATAGAACCTTTGCAAATTGATTTTAAGAAAAGTAAAATAATTTATTCATCAATATTTTATTTCCGAATCATTATCCCTGAATCAATAGAAATCTATATGTGAAGCGAGAACATATGCAATTTATCAGCCTCCTTTATGTTACCTAAAATTTGGCACGAGATGATTTATAGATTAAAAAAGCAATACGAAAAAAAATTTCACATTTACAGTTGATCATTTTAAGCACCTGCATTCATTATACATGTGATATCATGATTTATGTTTGTCAAGTCATCATTTTCAAAAAAATTCCCATTATCCATTAATCAATAGAAATCTATATGCGAAGCGAGAACACATGCAATTTATCAGCCTCCTTTATGTTACCTAAAATTTGGCACGAGATGATTTATAGATTAAAAAAGCAATACGAAAAAAAAATTTCACATTTACAGTTGATCATTTTAAGCACCTGCATTCATTATACATGTGATATCATGATTTATGTTTGTCAAGTCATCATTTTCAAAAAAATTCCCATTATCCATTAATCAATAGAAATCTATATGCGAAGCGAGAACATATGCAATTTATCAGCCTCCTTTATGTTACCTAAAATTTGGCACGAGATGATTTATAGATTAAAAAAGCAATACGAAAAAAAAATTTCACATTTACAGTTGATCATTTTAAGCACCTGCATTCATTATACATGTGATATCATGATTTATGTTTGTCAAGTCATCATTTTCAAAAAAATTCCCATTATCCATTAATCAATAGAAATCTATATGCGAAGCGAGAACATATGCAATTTATCAGCCTCCTTTATGTTACCTAAAATTTGGCACGAGATGATTTATAGATTAAAAAAGCAATACGAAAAAAAAATTTCACATTTACAGTTGATCATTTTAAGCACCTGCATTCATTATACATGTGATATCATGATTTATGTTTGTCAAGTCATCATTTTCAAAAAAATTCCCATTATCCATTAATCAATAGAAATCTATATGCGAAGTGAGAACATATGGAATTTATCAGCCTCCTTTGAGTTGCCTAGAATTTGGCACGAGATAATTTACAGGTTAAAAAAGCAATGAGAAAAATAATAATTTTCACATTTACAGTTGACCATTTTAAACACCTGCTTTCATTATACATGTGATATCATGTTTATCAAGTTCATTTTCAAAAATTTCCGAGAAAAAGTTTATCATTATCGATCTTGAAAATGTCTTCATTAGAGCATATGAAACATGCCGATATCTGTATTAAAAGGTATTCATAAGCCTTTTGTGCACTGTTTATCATTTTAAACAAATACATCTTTAGTTTAAAGGTAATAAGTTACTTTTATTATATATATAATCATGTAAAAATTGTCTCGTTAAAATATGTATATACCTCTTAATTAAACATTATTATAAAATAATTTTAACAAGCCGCCTGCTAAAAATGAAATTAGTCTGAAAGTAAATAGTGCTAAAAATATCTACAAATATCTAAAAGTACATAACTAGCAGATTGAAAAAAAAAATCTACGACATGCATTTCTCGTCTAATCTTCCTCGTCTAATCCTCTTAATTAAACATTAATATAAAATAATTTTAACAAGTCATCTGCTAAAAATGAAATTAGAGGGAAAGTAAAATAGTACTAAAAATATCTACTAATCTAAAAGTACATAAATAGCAGATTGAAAAAAAAATCTACGGCATACATTTCTTGTCTAATCTTTTCAGCAACCAGTTTCTAAAGAAACAACAACTATTTTTGAATAATAAAGTAATATATTTAAACATTTAACAGCTATCGTTATCGCATTAATTTACAAATTTCTGTCTCTCGTATGGAAAATAAGACTGCTTTGAAACATCAAATATTATGAAGAATGAAAATGTTTATTTGTATAGGATTTTTGTGCAATAATTTTATATCTACTTTCTGTGTACTGTGCTATCTTATCATCTTTGCTGACAAGGGAGAATGCATGAAACACATACTCCTCAAATATAATTTACTTTAATATGTCTTGTTCATAAACTTTAATCAAGTTTGTTACGCGAGGTTAAAATGGGAATTTTAATAGCACTTTAATTATGCTACCAACACACACTTTTGACGTACTGTATGGGAATTTTAAAATGGATGTTTCTATCATATTGCAACTTAAGGAGTTTTAGGTTTAAGTTTATTACGCCAAGCGTTATTATCCAGTTCGCATATTCAGGCTGGAAATAAATTTATGCATCAATAAATAGGATGATTTTCTCTGCTACTTTACAAATTTTCATATTGATGTCTAGGTGAAATAATTAGTTTAAATTCTAACTACCTTAATATGTTATTTTATGGGAAATGTGCTTATAAATCTCTAACATATCTAGAAATAATTTGGCAAAATGCTTTTATAATTATGAACTTTTACAGGTATGCGTTATGTTTAAAGCATTATTAATTATATTACAATAATTTTCATTTAATACGTATATAACATTTATAAAATCAGACGATCCCCAAAAAATGTTATTACGGGTGGCAAGACAGCAACATGCTTTAAAAAAATATTGATTCTTTTAAAATATGCGATAACAGCAAAATAAAATACAATGCTTTTAATTAACGTTAAAGGAAATGGTTATGTAAGAGTTTACTTACAAACGTCAAAATACAAAACACATTGTTATATGCTATAAAAAAGTTGTGCTGGTTTGAATCAACTTTTGGTGCTTCTGTAGCTACAAACATAAGATGGTGAAACGTCTTTCCAATGTTTGGAGAATCTGTTAAACCATACCTCCAAATATTGGGCGAAATTTCACCATCTCATTGTTGCAACTACTGTAGCACCAAAAGCGGGTTCAAACCAGCACAAAAAATTTAGCTATATGTTGGTTTGAACCAACATTTGTGCTGTAGTAGCTGCAACCATATGTTCTTGAATCCTCGTTCCAACATTTGGAGATTATGTTGAAACATAGCTCTAAATGCTGTAAGAAAATTTCACCATCATAATGTTTGTAGCTATTGCAGCACCAAACGTTGGATCAAGCCAGCGCAAAAATCTTAACAGTATTTTCACAGCATAAAGAATTTTATACTTTTAATGCAAGTAAATCGCATGTTCCAATTGAAAAAAATATTATAAAAAAATAATTGTAGTTATCATTGTTAAAAGAGTGGAGTGTAGTTCAAACTTATATTGAAAAGTGAATTATAGTTAAAAGTACAAAATCTAGAGATTCACGAAATTACAATTCAAATTTTTCGTAATTTTTTAAGGTGCTTTAATGCTTAAATTCTGAAAAAATTCAATTCTTAAAAATTACGAAGTTCCCTGGATTTCAGATGAGATATTTTTCATTTCGTATCATTGAAAAAAAAAACATAAAGATAACAAAAACCGTTTATAGCAATAATTTTCCCCTAGTCATCTTTTAATTGTTTGTGAATAAACCATTACGTCACGGACGTACAATCCAGGTAATTCGACCTTTTAGTACAGTTTAATATTTTTCATTATTTCTTATTGAACAATAGAAAAATTTCATTTGCATACTATAAAGATAATAAATTTGTACAGTATAATTTTGTGCATACTGCTAGTTCTGTTTTTAAAAAAAGGCATTTTACATGATAGAAATTTGTACTAAATTATGCGTTTTTATGCAAAAAAAAGAGAGAACTTAATTTTTTTTGTGTTGTTACAATATCGATTGTAAACATTGATATGTCGTTTCCACATACCTCGGCACAATCTCTCATATTTCTATTAAAGGTACATGGGAGTTTTTCGGCTTGTATGAGGCGCATATTTTTTCTTTGTCTAGGAGCGAGGTAGCAATACGTAGATTTCGCATAATTAAAAACATAATTTGAACTATGAAAAACCAAAATTGTATTAATTTGTATTGAAAATGTGCTACTAGGACTCGTTTTATTCGATACTCCCCAGTTCCGTGGTACCCAGAGATTTTTCTGACTACTTTCATTTGAAACTAATGAAATAAAAAGGATGTTATAACACATGTAATCATCTAATCCTTGACCGATTTTTTTAAAAATTTTACATGTTCATTAAACTGACAAACTATCAAGCTTGATGTATACGTTTTCTTCAAAAAATCTGGTATTGTTATGCTTATGAAGATTCAAATGCTAATTTAACAAAAAAAAAAAAAAAAAAAAAAAAAAAAAAAAGGTAAATGAATTGGGAAATATACCAGCTTTCATAAAAAAAATAAATAAACTGGTAATAATATAATTTCCGACATAGATTTCTGTTACCGACACAAAAAAAACACTGTTTCAAGAAAATCGTGTTAAAAAGTTTATTAATAAGAAGGGCTTCTCGCACGTGCTCTATTGTATATCTTCTATATCTGCTTAAATTTTTAAAAGTGGCTTAAATAGTAACTTGTCAGATATTCAGAAAATGCAAGAGGAAAATGCATATTTTTAAACTAATAAAAACCCACTGCTCCCTTATCTCATTTATTTTTTTCTTTATCTCTCTAAGAAAAAAAAAATTCTGCCTTCTAATTTCTCTTGCCACATACTGATAACTTTAAGCCTTTATTTAAGGAAACAGAAAATCACGAGTTACTTCCGACAGAAATTCATTCCAAAGCCTGACATCAGAATGGGTTGATGTTTTAAAGAAGAAAAATGTTCATTGTTCCGAAAAAAAATCCTCTGGAGGCAGTTCTTAGATACGTTCAGATTACCTTCCTTAATCCTCTTTCTTCTGAATGAAATGCATCTTTCAGAGATCTTGTACCATAATTCTGAGTTGTATACTAGGTTAGTTCCCAACTCAAGACAAAATAGGACTTTTCTGACCAGCTACTTTCCTGTTGTAGAAAATCTTTTAATCTGACATATCCTAGAATAACAAAAAGTCCGACTGTAATGAAAAAGAAAATCATCAAATCTATTGTTCATCATAAACAAACCGATAAATAAATTTATAAATATCGGTATTTATGTATTTTCTTTTACGTTGTGTCTTCTTTACTAAAATGAATGATCTAATAATTAATAATGAGTGCAATCGTTCATTGTTTAACAAAAGACATAAAATATTTTGGTAGATTTTTCGCAATTGTTTATGAAATCTATTTCCCATCTTAAGCCGACATTAAATTGTATTTATTTGGCATTGCATTTTTTTGCTTTTTTGACAAATGAATTTTATATATACATATAAGAAACTGACGAAGCGTTTGTTCAGGTTGCATTAAGTTTCAATAGATATTTGTAAGTAAATTAAATATTAATTTCTGATTATAAATAGTATTAAGTAAGTTATTGATCTGACATTACCTAAAATAATAAAAAAATAGTATATAGTAAAAAAAAAAGAAAGAAACAAACAAAACAAAGATTATCAGATCAATTATTCATCATCAACCAAATAGATAAATAACTTTATAAAAATCGTTATTTAACATACATTATGATACTTAGTGTCCTAACTACTTAGATACTTAGATATTTTGAACTAAAATGAATGTTCTAAAAGTTAATAATTTATGCAATTTTCTAATGCTTAACTTCGGACATAAAGGAGCTTTAGTAGGTCCACAATTTAATATAAAGTCTATTTTATGACTTATGCAGATAATAATTTCTATTTATTAAATAATTGAAGGCATTTTTCTCAGTAATTCAACTGATGTATATTAAAAAACATTGCAAATTACAAAATACGATAAAAAGAAGGAAGAACTTACGATGCATTAAGTTTCAACAGATCTTTCTAATCAAACTAAATATTAGTTTCTGTTTATAAATTCTATTAAGTTTATTATTAATCTGACGTACCCTAAAATAATAAAAAAATATAACTATAATGCAAAAAAGAAAGATCATCAAATCTATTGTTCACCATCAACCAAATAGATAAATAACTTCATAAATATCGTTATTTAAGATACATTATGATACTTAGTGTCTTCTTTACGAAAATGAATGTTCTAAAAATTAATAATGGATGCAATTTTCTAGTGCTTAACTTCGGACATAAAGGAGTTTTAGTTTGTCCTCAATTTCTTGTAAATCCGATATTATGACTTTAGTCGACAATAATTTTTATTTATTAAATATCGCAAGACATTTTTCTTGATAATTCAAATGATGTATATCAAAAAAACATTACAAATTACAAAAAAAAAGAAAGAAAGAAAGAAAGAAAAATGAAAGAAAGAAAAGAAAAAAAAAAGTAAGGATGCATTGGTGTAATGAAATATGTATGTATGTAAAGCCTTGTACTAATATACATTTTTTACCAATATTTTAAGTACTATTAATAATTTTATTTTTATTACTAAATAATTCGTACAAAATGCTCTGTAAATATCTTATTGGGTAATTTTTCTATGAAAATTTGTTTTGAAAATATTCGCAAATGATTTTCGAATATGTCTGTGTTTAAAAATTACTCACTGAAGAAATTAGTATTAATAAGCATTACAATAAAAATTTATATAAATAACATCTGATGATTGGAAGACAAAAAAGAATACCCTGGTCAGAGATTGCGTTTTGCTAATAATTGTCTTTAAATGATGTAAGTGGGAACATGTTATTTAAATACTTTATATTTTTATCTTAAAACTTTGAATTATATATTATGAGAAGCTGGATGTTTTAATAATGTATGTTTTTTAAATTATTTTCATATTTTAAAATAGTATAAAACAACCTATGTAATTTGTTTTATGTTAAATCATATGGCAATAATACAGACACAGCTAAATCATTTGCTATGAATAAATTCACTATATGTTCACACATTTAAATTTTTATATCCAAATAAAAATGTTACCCAAATAAATAAAAAAATACCCCAAAAAATCAAAATATATTAAAAAGTTACACAATTTAAAAGTCTCTTTTATGACATTTTATGTTTGTTATTAATCTGGCAAAACCTAAAATAATAACACAAAAATTGACTATAGTGAAAAAATAAAAATCACCAGATCTATTGTCCTTTATCAACCAAAAAGATAAATAACTTTATGAATATCGCTACTTAAATTACATTATGACACTTAGTGATTTCTTTAGTAAAATGTCTGATCTAAAAATTAAAAATGATTGGAATTTTCTAGAGCTTAACTTCGGAATATTTTAATAATGTATTCAGTTAAAAATATTTTCACATTCAACAAAAAAATATTAAAAAAATCTATGTAATTTACTCTAAGTTAAATAATATGACAATAATACAGACGAAGTTAAGAAATTTGCTATGAATAAATTCATTAAATAAATTTTTATATCATAATTTGATAAAAAAGTTACATAAATTAAAATATATTTTGTGACATTTTGTAAATGCTTTTGTTATTTTTTATTGCGATACATTATCACTTTTTGGGGGTGTGTAATAAAAATGACATATGTTTTTTTTTCGATAAAATCTTAATTTAATAAATTTCCTTTAGACAATAAACGTGAAACTGTTCTTTTACTCAATTTTTACAAATAAACTAATGCCAATTATTACGAAATTAATTAACAACAATTTTTATTAACTATAATAATATTTAGAAGGATGTAAGAAAATTTGTCAAAAAAAATTTAATTGGGCTAAATACTTCTGACCTTCTGAGATTTATGTTCGATCCAGTTGCAACTTGTAAGAAATTCTGTACTGAAAAAACATTTATTATTATTATTGTTATTATTATTATTATTATTATTATTATTATTATTTGACACTGAAAAGAGAGAAAAAAAAATGGAAGATTTGTTTTAAATAGGCTAGTAAATAGCAATTTATACTATTTAAACTTAGGCAAAAACACTTAACAACTCAGAAATTTGCATTTGCTCGATTTTGCGTTAAGGTAAAGCCAGGAGAGATGCCGCGGTCGGAGAGATTGCGCACATAGAGGTTCGGGGGGAAGGAGTAGAGTGAGCGCGCAGCGACTTTAGGGAGTTATACAACAGCAGTAGTTGAGTATCTACTTGAAAGTGCACGTTGATTGTTTTGAGCGTCTAAGATAAAACATTGCTATTTTGTTTTGTTTTCCCAAAGTAAGTGCTTGAATTTTCATAGCTATTCATCAGAATTTCTATACAATGTCAGTAGTACAAAATATTTTAAATTTTAGCGATTTCTCATAAGCTACTAATCTGGACTAACAATGTGAACATCAACGGTTCATTTTAGTAGCAGCAATGTTTAAATAAAAGGCCGCGCAATCTCTCCTACCGAAATTGGAGAGCTTGCGCATCTGCTTCTTAGGAGAGATGGCGCATTGTTCTCATTAGTTTTCATTCTAGGAGAGATTACGCAGCTTATTGGTAAATTTGCCTAAAAAAATGAAAAATGAAAATGGACTAATTTGAAGTTAAACATGTTATCAAGTAACTTAATGTTATTTTGTGATTTTATCTGGACTTGCTCTTTCTGATTCTTTAATTTTTTTCCTTTAATTAATTTTTTTTAATCGTTTTTAAATTATTTCTTTTTCCTGATTCTTTAATAATTAGGTTGAAATATTCACTTTTAATACAATAATATTTGTTCACAAAAACCTTACAACAATGTCATTTAAGTGTAATTAGTATTGTTAACAATTTAATTGTAGTTATTATTAGTAACAATCTCTCCTACCCATGTGCACAATAATACCAACCCTGTAAGGACAGATTGCGCAAAATAACTTTCTTGGTTTTATTACAACTGTTCTATTAAATTGCAACATAACAACAAAATAGCAATGGAAATGCATAAAAAACAAATGAAGTCAAAATTATTCATGGATAGTTTAGCAAAAATTTAATATTTAGATTTTTTATTGTTATTCTTTTGAATTGTGCGCAGACTATCCTAGTTTTACCTTATTAGACATTTTAAATGCGTTTTCACTGTTATCGAAATACTCTTAAATAAAAAAAAAAACATAAAGATAGTAAAATTATTTTCAAAGTACATTAAAAAAAAAAGATGATATAGAACAATTCAGTTCTCATTAACTTATGTAAAATGACTATTTTTCAAATTTTTGAGAAAAAAAATAGTCATCAAAATTGTTCAAAAATCAATAACATACAAATGATTCTTTTCTTTTAGAGTAACTCAAACAATAAAGGGGGTAAGAAGGAATAACCTGTGCTCTATGTTGCGTCAATTAACTTTAGCATTAATTAAAAAATCCTATATTTAAAAATATTCTGTTGAAAATTTAAGCTAAGGTCAAATGTGTGTCTAAATTTTAATTTATTAATGATGATCAGCTGTTATTATTTTTTTTTTAATTATGCTTAATATTTTTTAGCTTTTTCATTTTAATTCTAAGAATATAAGAAAATTTAAAATAGAAAAAGTACGTATTTACACATATTAGAAAAGTTCATAATGAAAGCTCAAGCTTCATAACGTATTATCGTCAGAATATACTTCGTCATTCTGAAAATATTATTTAATCTTTCTGAAAAATATCATGGGACTTCCTTCTTGCTATATATATCTCCAGCTCCATTAAAGTTTCTTAAATGATCTACATTGTAGCAAATTCATCATATAAAATTTTGAATACGGCATCTAACGAACTTTCCTGTAACATTCGAAGTCTTTGTATCTGTTTTAAATTCAAGAAAGTTTAATTGTATTTATCTTCATTACGTTTCACATTATATTTTAGAAAATATTTAAAATTTCATTTACCAACTTCATGAAAATTGGATTTCTTTTAAAGCAAATATTCATCTCGTCGTAGGAAAGCGAAAATGGTTTTCTCTCATTTAGTTTATTTTCAGAGCGGCTGAAATTTAAAGGGAAAATTTATTATGGAAGTGAATTATTATGTTCTTTAGCAATGGGTGGGGGGTACATGAAGTTAAAATGTATTTAGTATATTGAATTGTTTTTTTACACGTAATGTTTTAGTTTTCTAAATGAATAATTTATTTTACCACATTTTCTAGTAATTTATTTTAAAACTTTGCATTGAACTCCAGTTTCTTTTTTGCATGTTAACTGCATGTTTACAAAAAGTAACAAAATTTCATAGCCATAAGGAATCCAATACAATCAACGGGTCTTTTGTCGTTACATCATACATATTTAATTACGGATTATTCAAATTTCTTGCAGCAGTTGAATCAATCGGAAGTAGCTCTCTCTAACTATCTTTCTTTCTGTCTCTCTCTTTTTTTCTCTCTTTCTGTATATACAGGGTGATTCGCTACCGTGTGTACAAACTTTGAAAGGTTGTGCGTGTCAATAAAACAAAATTTTTGTAGAGGAAGACTGGGTCGCCATCCACTTATTCATTATAAATGCAGGAAACTCGTGTAAACGTTCACAATTTTAACGGTAACGAAGACATTTTAAAGCAGTGTTTCCCAACCATTTTTTGGCCATGCCCTCCCAAATCATCTCTAAAACCTTGATCCTCCTCCCTCTTTCGGTCTGTGACAAATAATTCTTATTATACAAAAAGTGAACTCTTATTCCCACTAAAGAACTCCTAAACGCCATTAATTGGATCTAAATAAAGAACAGTTCATTCACGAAGGAAAAAAAAAACATAAACGAAAACAAAGTTCATTTTTTAATACTTGGAAATTTTCCCAGAGAAAATTTCTCACACCTTGCATTCATAATATTCAAATTTTAATTGCTTAATAGGCGTATAGCTAACATAGTGAAAAAGTACCCAAGCCGAGTCTCGAACCCGGGTCATCAGTATAGCGCACTGCCGTTCTGCCAACTGAACCACTTGGGAACAATACTCAGCCAGGAACTTTTTCACCATAACATATTGACAAGGCTACAAACGCAGCCCAAGATGGAATATTTTACATGTTATCGTGAAAAAGTTCCAGGCTGAGTATCTGTATTAATACATTTTATCTAGGAATGCGCCGAAGTGCTTGAACCTGTGAAAATGACACCATATTTAACAAGAAGCCAGCATTTTATATGATAAATGTTGAAATGTTTCTGAACAGACGCATCAGAATGATGTAAATTTCTTAATTTTTAACTCTGATGGTACTGGAAATGTAGTTGCCGCTGGTGAGCAAAAATTAGTTCGCATACAATTTTTTTGCTAGTTAACATGACGTCAATTAAAGAACTATCGGCGCAAAGCACACAGGACCTTGTTTTAGTGAAGCTCTCCATTATAGTGATTGCTGTATTAAAGATTTATGAACATGAAGTGCACAAAGTCTCGTTAGAGTGATTTCTGTATAATGGTTTATGGGCAAAAAGCGCACAAATTTCTTCATAGTGAGGGTCCTTGTTATAGTAATCGTTGTACAAGTAGTTTATGGTAGAGAATCTCACGAAGACCTATTTTTTTTTAGGACCACCGTTATAGAGATTGCCGTATTAATAAATAACGGAGACGAGTACACAGGACTCTAATATGATAAATTATAAATACGAAAAATGATGCTTTACGATAATTTTGACATGTAAAATAAAAAGCAACGTAAATAAAATCCTAAACAGAGTAAATTTAGCAATGCTTCATAATCTCACAAACAGAAGCTATTTTAAAAGCGTCTGTTTCACTCGTATAAATTTTAGTTACTTAATATTTTTATAAAATTCAACTCATGAAATAGGAACCGTATTCTCAGTAGAAATTAAACTTTTACAGCATCGTTTGAAAATACTTAAATTATTCGCATTCTAAAACGAAACTCAGTAATTCCACAAAACCATTATCAATTGAAAACAGGATTGCAAATAGCACGGAAAAGGCACACTAATAAAAACAAACAGGGTTAGAATCCGGAACGAAACACTATTGCTAATCAGTTCATCATTATATGTGGCACTTTTATCATTATTAAATTTTATTTATGTTTCAGCATAAAAAACACTGTCATATACCTTTCCTTCACAATTATCTATTTTCCTTTATTTTCATCTCCATCTCTCTATACATATATGTGTGTGTGTGTAGGAGGATGAATGTCTCTGTGTGTATGCGTGTGTGTATCTGTACAAATGTAAAACATGAATGTTATTGCAATTATTTTTAATAGACCTATTCAATTTTACAATACCTTTGCCATTATCATGAAGTTGCAATACAACCAACACCATGGAACTGCCAATAAATAAAACACAACGTAAATGTATTCCCTATAATGGATTTTCATTATATTGGAGATGAATTTTGTTTGTAAGGATTTTACCGAGAATGCATGAATTTTCTTTATAAAGGAATCTGATTTTAATGGAATTCAGGTGTTCTTTTTTAAAAATAACATAAATGAATTGTTTTAAAATATCCTGAAAATTAATAGTTTCAATTGAATAAATATAACAAATATATCTATAATAATCCTGAAAATTTTGATTGCTCAATATTTATATATAGAATCCCAAAACCGTAGACAGGACAAATTAAACATTTACGGAAAATTATAAATTCAAGAATAACCTTGCTAAAATGTTTAAATCATTTGCATTCTCAAACAAAACTTGGACGAGCAATTCCACGAAACCGTTATCATTTGCAAAAAGGGGTAGCACTCAACCGCGGAAAAGCAGATGGCGCACTAATAACTACAGGGTTGGAATCCAGAATTAAACACTATCGCTGGTCCGTTCGTCATTATATCTCGATTTGTAGCCGACGACGTTTTCCTAAATCCCAGTAATGAGAGCTGAAAGACCCCTGATCAAAGCTGGCATGGATCAATAGCTGGAGCACTTTGATCGGATTCTAACACGATAAAGTTCGCATGCAAAACCCCCAGTGAATTGTAGCATGAGGTATATATACTCTACTGACGTGTTCTGATGGCACTAAATGGAAGTAATAAGCTGATACCTGTATAAGTATCCTGAATGCATGGAGTATACCGATATGAGTAGCATCCGAATACATTTCAGAATAGCTTTGTGACCCGTTCGTATTTCCATAAATATCTATTATCTGTATGTCAGCACAATTTTACACAAAGGCTTATATATAAAGTATATACGTAAGGATGTATTTATGTATATTATAAATAATCATAATTGTATGCGGATGCTCTGTTCTGTTAGAATTGATTGCATTTGCGGAATATGTGGTATAGGTATTTAATTAAATGCAGAGTTCAATGTACAATGTTACACTATTATCTAAACTATTTATTTAAATGATTTGTTAAATAATTAACAAGTTCTAATAGGCAAAAACGGTAGATAACTGAATTTGAAAGTAATTTTTTATGATATAATATAGTACTGCAGTATAAGATAAAATGTAGTCTTTAATCAAAACATTTTACCTTAGACACACACACACATACACACACCATGTATATATGTATAAGCTATTAATAATGTAGTAATAAAGTATAATTTCTATAAAGGATAATGATAGTATGTAACAACGAATAATGGCATGATAGTACACTGTTAAAATTTGCAGCAAACCGGCCAGTCATTTTTATTTTTAACTTTATTCTTATCATAATATGGTCAATAATGTAGTGAGATATGCTTAATTATATGGTTAAGTAACCGTTATTTTTAAAAACGATCGAATGATTGGACAGTCTGCTTTAAATTTTTAACAGAGTAGTAGAGTGTATAGCGAATAATGGTATTTATATATGAATGCTAGTATATTTATTTTTTTAACTCAATGTATTTCATACTGTAAAAAATGGTAAAAGGCCGAAAAATATTGTTAATGAGTAAAATAAATAAATGAAATTCATAGTTTCGAAAAAATAATATTCTGATAAACATTTTATAGCATTTCTAAGTTAAAAGAAATAAGACAGAAAGCGCTTATATAATATATACACATTTTCATTCATTACGAATTTAGTTAAAAAGATTTCCGTAGTATCTGTTAAAAGCATCAGGCATTCGTGACAGGTCGTTTAAGCATTCATATTCAGGAGAATGTTTTTGATAAGGAAGGGACATACACAGGCAAAAATTTTAACTTATCAATTTAATTATCAAATTGAATTCTTGAATACTTTTGAAATATATGTTTTCCTATAAGTAAAAATAAATAATGTTACTGAAATATACTTTGCAAATATTTATCTATAGATGGTAATATATTGGAAATCTTCCTGCTGTACACTGTTAAAAATCTGCATTAAACTGTCCAGTCATTCAACTGCTATTATAGAAAACGATTACATAATCGATATTTATATCTTTTCTGGCCAATGAGAAAGCTTCAAATTATTGTCATGTAACCGTTATTTTTAAAAAGAGTCAAATGACAGGACAGTTTGCTGCATATTTTTAACAGTATAACAGATTTTACTGAAAAAAAATTGTAATTTTACATTTTATTATTGCAGCAAATTAGCAAACCGACCCAATCGAATAGGGTAAAATCAGGTTATACAACCCGATGCAAGACTCTACCATGAATCCAGTTGAACAGTTAAGACATTTCATGGTCTTCCTACACTGTTAAAAATTTGCTAAAAATTGCCCAGTCATTGGACCGGTTTTTTTTTTAAAAAAAAGAGTTACATAACCATAATTTACCTCTGCTCTGACCAATGAGAATGTTTCAAATTGTGGTCAAATAACCGTTTTCTATAAAAAAGGTTGAATGACAGGGCAGTTTCTTGCAGATTTTTAACAGTGTAGTTGGCGCTAATTTTAAGCTTTGTTGAGGAGTGGCTACAGATCAGAAGAAATATATATTACAACAAAGCTGCTTGTTAAAAAATGTGGAGTGAATTGTTACATTAGTAATTTTGGTAATAATAAGCGGTATATATCCCATGTATGTACCAGCAAACAGTTATTTTACTTTATTCATTACGTTTACAATTAAAGTGATACATATACTGTATTTACTGTATTTGTATCTCTAATGTACCGTAGAAGTACTGAACACACACCGTAAAGAGTAAAAATGGTCAAATACAGTAAAAGTTACTGTCTTTATACTAACAATTTTCACATCGCTGGTTAAAGATAAAATAATAATTACTCTACCAAATTCATGAAAAAAAAAGCTGAACGTCATTTTTTCAATCATCGGTTCAACAAAATATTTGTAAATTAATGGTACCTCTACCATTTTCTACATAAATGATAAAATAAGCATAAAATATATGGCCAATAAATCAGTATTTTACAAAATATTATAACAGTACAAAAACGAGAAATCATATTGTAAGAGTAATAACTTATTCAGGTGTCTAAGTGGTTTGAACGGTGACCACAAAATTACAAGTTTTGAACGGGGTTCGCTGGTTGAATACCAGCATGGTTTTGGCTGGTGGAATATCCACGGTTTTCACGGTTTTTCTTCCACGATAACAACACTTCAAGTCATTTTCCCCATGAAATGTCCTCCTTGAAGACATATCTCTCATAGTAATATGGTTAACACTAGCAATTACTTAACAAATCTCAACACTATTCCATCAACAAATCTAAATGTTGTGGATATTTAAAAAAAATGTTTTACAAGTCTGATCCCCAATAGGAAATGTAGACAGATTAATAAATTAATATTTAAAACTGTTTCCTAGTAGCTTACTAAAATTTTAATAAATCGAAAAAATGAATAAAGCGCCGATGTAAAAGAGTAATAACAGTAACAATTTCATTTTTGACTTAATTTTTGCTTCTGCCGATTCCTTTTGATTAAAGTTAGAGCGCGGGAAAGAAGAAAGACAAACATACGTTACAAATATGTTCAACTATATTAGAAATTCTTAGCTAACCTATGTTTATCACATTCAAAATTAAAAATAAAAACGTTGCATTTTTTGCGATAATATGTGAATTGTTTATTTTATTTATATCTTATTATACTCCTGCCTGCATTTGCCATCTATCAAAAACTTTTCCTTGAAAAATAGTTAAAGCATTATAATAAGAATAATTATGCTCAATAAGATTTATTACATGGTTGGGAGATTTTTTCCCCGCAAACTCTTCTAACAAACAAATCCCAAATCCATTTTTAATATGGATCTATTATTATCATTTTCTGGTTCTTTGACAGTTTTACACCTTGATAAATGAATGGATAATGGGATGTTCCCGCATTAACGTTGATGGCAAATCGATATTACTAATCGTTATTTCATGGATTTTAAAATAAAATGATAATAACAGCTATACATTAATCAGTTTTACCGTGGATTATTCATCAATTGAAATGTCTCTTATAATGCTAAAAAAAGATATCTATAACAATTCTGATATGAAGATGTGTTTTAATGAAAAACAATTTAACTAACATCTGTTTAAAAAAGTGCATGTTAAAGTAGTAATGTTAAGTATGGACATAAAAAAAATCAATTTGTAGGTTTTGTAGCCGAGTA
The DNA here is from genome assembly GCA_963931845.1 of Maratus michaelseni. Taxonomy (NCBI): domain Eukaryota; kingdom Metazoa; phylum Arthropoda; class Arachnida; order Araneae; family Salticidae; genus Maratus; species Maratus michaelseni. Next base: position 280,115,138 of record OZ007594.1, on the reverse strand, counting down.
GTTTATAGAGATAATATTTTTATACATATTATTATTTTAATATTTTTATACATATTATTATTTTAATATTTTTATACATATTATATTATTTTAATATTTTTATTTTATTATAATATTTTTTCCTATTACATTTATCCCATTCTGAATTTACCTATATTGTTATAAAATGTTCTCTTTAATATCAGAAAATAAATTTTTGATAAAGTGCCCAGATTTATTAAAAGGTATTCTATATATTTTTGCCAATGTTTTAACTATATAATGCAAGAAAAGTAATAAAATTAAATAGATTTAAAAATTTCTTTATGCTTGTTTCTTTATACTTGAATTAGTTACATTATACTAATTAAGATGCGTATTTCATATTCTTGGTGGTCCATTTTTAGGTGCGTTCGTAATTATATAAATACGTAGCACCTATAGTCGTCGTGTGATCCGTCCGTCTGTCCACACAAAAACTACCCAACCAAATGGTTTGAGATTTAAGATATATTATCTTTGCAAAATTTTGTCGAGACAGTTCAAATTTTATGAAAATCGAATCAAAACTTTAGACTATATCAATAAAAATATTTATTAAGAAATTTGAATTTAAAAAAATCGGTGCTTTCTTGTTGTAGAAGCTTCCGAGATTTAATCGACAAGCGACCGAGATATTTATTTTATTACAGAAATTAATCTGCAGACGATATAATTCATTTCACAGAATTAAAAATCATCAAGATCTGAATATTTATAGAACTAGCTATAGTACGAACGCACCTCGTTTGTCATGTTTGATGTACAATTTCCAACTTATTATATTTGTTCGATCGCTCTGCAAATGTAACGAAAATAGTAAAAATTGGACGAGATTTGAATATGTATCCGTATGAAGTTCTATGTCTTATATTTAATGAAGTTCTATGTCCCATGTTTGGCACAAGTCTCATCAGCATATATCGGGGCTACAATGTGAATATCGTCCACTTATTGAATTTTGCCCTTTGAATGTTTCTTTGTATGCAAGGCTTCTCACAATCGTTTTCGTCCATCTTTGCCTGTTTTATTCTCATGCTTTAAGCAAAATTTACAAGCACTGCAGCGTAGTACGAATGGGAATGATTTAAAACAGCCATATACTGGGTGATTAAAAAAAAAGATTGGACATACTTTAAGATGGGGTAGTGCATATCAGAACAAGCAATTTTTGATTAGAAGACCAAGGTCGTAATCAATTTTTCATTCAAAAATACACGATCTCTCAGTCCAATCCAAATATTATTATGTTTGGATTATGTTGAATATTAATATTTACCTGTAAATATACATTTCAATTAAAAAGTATTTGGATATATTATTGTTTCTTTTTTTTAATACAGGCAACAGTAGATAAAAACGCATTTTTCCAATTGTGTATTAAACCTAGTTTCAAGTAACGAATTTTAAATAAAAAAAAAAAAAAAAACTAAAACAAATTACACAAATTTCAGAAATTATTTGACATTACATACCACAATCTGGTCAAGTATATGCCTGCGTAGATGATTAAATTGCTATGTATAGTTTTTGATCCTATAAAACTTATTTAACTGAACTATCTTGACCGATTTCAACATTAAATAGCACTTACAATAATTTTGCAATTTAAAAACTATCTTCCTCAACTCTCTGTGTTTATCATACATTTCTCTATAAAATTAGCATTTTTTATGTTTTTGTGCGCAATAGGTTTTGCATGATAGGCAGAAAAAAGGAAATGGTCACAATAAATTCAATTATGGAAGCAGCGGTTTTAGTTCTTTTTTTTTTTTTTTTTCGAATAGAGCGATTCAGTTTAGTTTGAAATTATTTTTTCTTTCAATATTGGACGTAATTTAATACATACAAAAGTGAATGGCGCCAGTAATTAAAGTAGAGTAGTTCTGCAATAACTTACTCATTTTCAACAGGAAACAACATTATTTTGTTTATTTATTGACAGTAATTCTTCATATATATAACGGGTATTTTTATGTCTAATGTGAAGTTTTCAGTAAGTACGAAATCATTGATTTAAAATCGTATAAGGAAATTTAGAACATTTCACAAGCTAACTTTGATTAAATGCCGAATGAGTTTTTATTTCTGAAATAATTAATAGTGAAAAAACATGTTCTATTTCTTTTTATGTAGGATATGCCTTCAATAATCATAAATAATATAAGTATCTAAATTACATGTAAGAATAACTATTAACGTAAGTAATACTTTAAAAACGCAGTATATTTGAAAAATAATAGTGTATGAAAATACAGAAAATGTATTAAATACTATATATATTATTCGCACCGGAAAAAAATAAATACATATATTTTTAAAGTAAAACTACTTATGATGCATATGTTAAGTAAAACTAATGCTTTCTGCTTGAATATTGCCCATATTTCAGTTATTAAAAGACAACTAAGTTCTCCGCATTTTGGAAATGGGAAAATTTGATTCGCCTCGATAAGCGTCTATTCCTGACGTCATTTCAATCAAGAGAGGAGAACATGCCTTAGCGGAAGAATGAAAACGATTCGGCTCTGAACAATAAAAATAAATTATGACGTAAAATTGTGCCGTTCAATTTCAAGCATGATGAGTCCCAAGCACTCATTTTTGATCTACGACCAATCAAAACCCAAGAATGAAGGAATCTTTTACAGGAGTCTTGTCTTCCCTTTTCATTTTCCTCAAAATGAAGACGGAGATGGTGATCACAGAATGAGTTTGATATGCTAGAACCAAAGACCTGTACACTTCTTTCTTTATTTGCGTCAATTGAAGGAATGGGAAGTGAGGTTTATGTCACCCATCTCCTTTATGTGAAGGAAGAATAAGTTGGGCTTCAATTTCATGGCGTGAAACTTGAATTACGTTCCGTGTGAGTGATTTTGGGATGAAATGGAAAAATATCCGTAAAACTGTATCTGGAAAGTAAAAAAGCAGAAAAAAGTTAAGCTGCAAGTCATGATTATGAATGATTTATTCAACGCAGAAAAGTCGTTCATTTTAAAAGTAAAAGATATGATATAAAATTCGACAAGAAAATTATTTTAAGTACTATAAAATATTGCAATGAACGAATTCAAAGTTACTTATAATCAGCATTATAATCTTCCCAATTTCTAGCAACTGTATTCCTCTTTATAGAAAAATTCAATAAAAGCCAATGTACAACAGTAGAACGTGAAGGTGCCTTAAGTGAGATTTATATCATCTATCTTCTTCATGTGAAAGAAGAATAAGTTTGACAGCAATTTTATGGTGTGAAACTTGAATTAAGTATGTAGTGAGTGATTTAGAAATGAAATGGAAAAATATTCTAGAAAGTTACAAGCAGACAAAAGGCTGAAGTAGCAAGGTATGATGATGGATGATTTATTAAACTCCAAAATGTCTTTCTTTGAAAAAAAAAGGTGAGGTGGAGAGACGCAGAAATTTCGATAGGAAAATAGTTTTATGCACTAGAAACTTACACTATAAATGAATTCAAATTTGCTTCTAAAAAGTTCGTTATATGCAGAGTATATTAAATTTCAATAACAATTAAACTATTGAAGTTTTCCTTTCAGGAGAGTAATATATGAAGTCAGGAATTTCTTTGATACATTAGTCTATCTCCAAACATAACCAACAAATATTGCTGCAGTGGCGCAAGCTATAATACTGCTCAAAATAACATCGCCATTTCGAAACGCGAGGGTTTTTTTTTTTTTTGTTGTTGTTGTTGTTTTTTTATCTAAACAGAATGAAAACTAAAATCTTGCTGAACCTTGGTAACTTTAGTACGTTGTTTTCAACGTTCTAACAGTATGAGAAAGCACAGCTCCATCTATCGGTGATATATGGAGTTAAATCAAAGGAGAGTAGTGAACAAATTCCGACGTCACACATTAATTTCCTGAAATAATAACTTCAATAACTGTCACCTGTTTATTTATTTTTGAATTTCAAAATTGTTCATTTCATTTACACATATGTAATAAGATACTCTGTATGCAATTTATGATATATGTTGCTTTAAAATGCACAAGAATTTTGTTTTCTTAATAAGAAATTTATAATTAGCTTTATAAATATATGTTTCAGTTACAAAAATAAAAATAACGAAATGTATGCATTTTTTCCTCGCAAGATTTATAATTTGTGAAATTTCCTATTATCTCTATCCGTTTTTATCAGCCACAGAATAATGTATAGTTGTTAGAAACCAATGAACAAGAATAATGACAAACAGAAACGTATTTAAAATATTAGCACAACAGGTTGCTAAATAAATTGCTTTCATCAAAAACTTTGATTACTTTCTGTCATAAATATTAGACTTTAAAAAGGTAGATTTTGATCTATGATTATTTACCAAAAATCAAAAGCATAGCTATTTATTTTATTTAACTTATTTTTGTTTCAAGTTAATAAAATTACATATTCAAAAACAGAAAAATGTATATATTTAATCAAGATTCTGAAGAGCAATTTATTTGAAGAAAAAAAGAAAAGAGTATAGATATATGTAAATTTATGACATCTGTTTATTATTATTATTATTATTATTATTTTGTTGTTGTCTTCTTTCAAAATGCAGTAATATACTTTCTTAATAAGAAAATTATAACTAGAATCTGGAAAATACCTTTCCAGTTATAATTAAAATGCTTATAGTTCTAACCTTTCTAATGAGTAATTTATTAATTGTGATATTTACTGTCATCTCCATCACTTTTATTAGTCTCAGAATAATAATATATCGTATCTAGAAACTAGTGAACTGGAATAATAACAACTGTAGAAACTTATTTAAAATATTAACTTTTATCATTCTTAAATTAAGTTTTTTCATTAGTACCTTAGAATAATTTCTATCATAAATTTTAGAATACAAATAATTGATTTTGATCTATGAATCAAAAAATTAAAAACAAGAATCTTATTTTTATTTAATTGAAACTTTTTTAAGCTAATAAAAATTCACTCTCGGAAAAAAAAAATACCTTTAATCATCATTCCCAACAATAATTTAAAAAAAAAAAAAAAAAAAAAAAAAAAAAAAAAGAATATTTAAATAATTTAATATATGTGTTCTTTCAAAATGTGCTAATATACTTTTTAATAAGAAAGTTATAATTTAAATTTTTCCGGTATATTTCAATTAAATATTAATTAAACCAATTTTAATTTTTTCTGATAAAAAATTCATAATTTATGAAATTTACTATAATCTCTATCACATTTATTTTTCATAAAATAATATTACATAATAGCTAAAAACTAATGAACTAAAATAATAAGAATCAGAATCTTATACAGTGTGATTTTGAAGTGCTGTGAAAAATTTTGAGGGGTGACTTAACAGGCGTAGACATGCTCAAAACACCATCTAATGCATGATCGTAACTCAAGCAGTGAAGTGCTACAGGGCGCTTTCTGATTCTGGAGAAGCGTTGTTTACTACACAGTTAAGACGTCCAGAACACTCACAACCACAGCACCATGTATGAAAGTATTTTTCTTATTAGTAAAACCAGCCATCCTTTTTGGAATCCATGGTAGAAGTGACAATGTATGTGAAAAAGCAGCATTTTGTGAGTTTGAGGACAGCACCATCTAGCGGTTCGCCTCTTTCGATGCGTATGGCGAAAATAGGTTATTTAGATGTGTTCTATGACCACTTAATATTTTGCTCATGAGTTCTGATTCACACCCAACTTCTCTGAAGAAAATTTGGTCCAATTTAAGATACAGCCCCCGCCTCTCCCATCCCCCCACACTCTCTTCAGCTACTAAATTTTCCAATTTTTATACTTCTTCTTCTAATTTTCATTCATATTAGCATCCTAGTTAGTAACACAACTACGCATAAATAAAATCAACAATCATTTGTTTGATATTTTGTAGAAAACATGGTTCTTGCCACAATAAGATTTTCGCCTTGTAGCGCTTCACCGCTTGGGTTACGACAATGCATTGTCTGGTGTTTTGAGCTTGTCTAAGCGTGTTCCATCACCCCTTAAAGTTTTGCAGAGTACTTCCGAATCACCTTGTATAAGGTACTAACTTATAAGATTCTTAAATAAATTGCTTTGATCAAAATCTCTGATTAATTTTTATCATAAACTTAGGAATATAAAAATTAGATTTTACTTTATGAAAATTTACTAAAAATTTAAAAAAAACATGTAGCGAAGTTTTATTTTATTGAAATTGTATATTTTCTATTTCATATAAATTCATCCTTAAAAGCCCTTTGAACGGCGGTGCGACAAATGTTATATCACTTAATTTTAATCAGGAATAGTACCAGAATTTTCTAATTAAACTTATTTCTATAAATTTAGTGAAGAAAATTAGTAAAAGTACAGTCGTGGAAAAAAAAACGGAACACCCCCCACTAACTCTGCAACAAATTATAGTAGAAGGAAGTGACTGGTACCAAACGATTGGAAATAAAGTCTACTTTTAAGTGATGAATATAAAATTTGCTTAGGGGGCCATATACATATAAAAACACACCCAAACTTTGTTTTTTTCAATAGCAAGACCCAAATTTGACAACATATTTGAAATGTGCAGTTCAAACTATGCCCAGATACCAAATTTCATTAAATTCCTACGATTAGTTTCTGAGAAATTAATTACTTTATAATGAGCATATTTAAGGGGCTGTATCCAAATTGAAGTTCGGTACTCGATTGTTGAAATGCTGCAGAATGTCACCTTTTAATGTATTATGTTTTACCGATATGACCATTTTACTCACTTAATAAGTTTCGGTTATTGTTATATGCTGTAAGATAATGTTTACAAATGTTGAATTATCCGATTTTAACCCCTTGGGGACGAGCGACACGTATGCGTGACGCATAAGATGCTCCGAATCCTCGATTTTTCCCACCAGTTATTTTTTATTGCAAGCTTTGCCTTATTATATCTTAGCATTTCCACAATTAAATTAGACGAAAATTTCTGTTTTGAAAAACCGGTGGTAAATTATTAAAAATTCTGTAATAGACTCTCGTCACGAAGGGATTAAAAAACCATAAGATTATTTGTAATTAAAATAGTCTTAGAATATGTAAATGTTATTGGAATTTTACAGGTGCTTTTATAATGCTTTTTCTCAGATTTTGCATCTATTTAACTCACCTTTTCTTTAGTTTATTGGCAGAAACGTGAATAATATTGACAGATACAAAATTTAGAATTAAAAAAAATAGTATAAAGCAGCGTAATGAAACAAAGTAAAAATAACAAAAAAAAAAATAACAAAAAAAAACGCAGATAAATTGTTTTTTAGTCTGAAAATAAATCCAGACACTGCTTTTTTTTTTAGTAGCGAGAGGGGGGGGGGGTGTCTTGTTTTGAGATATGTTCGCAGAATTTACATTCCGATTTATTTGAAGACCTAAAACTAAATATATGTTATAAAGACATCTGAATAACTTTACATCCGTTATTCTCCTTCGGAATAGGGGTAATAATTCTATGATTAAACCTATTCTGGTAGTTCATTTGAAATTTTACAATTAACTCATTAATGCCTCCTGGCAAGAAAACTTGCCATATGACATTTATTATTTATTATTATTATTATTATTATTATTAGATTTTTTTGCACACTGCTAGCGATTGGGAAATAATCTTGCCTATCAGAAAACCATAAAAATAACTTGTAATTTTTTTTTCAATTAGCCTGTTTAATCGAATAGATTTAAATACGAAAGTTATAGAAGATATATTGTAATTTTTTCTTCGCAATAAACTACCAATATAAACTTTACCTATTAATCCATGTTGAAACAGTTTGAAGAGACACTTGAAAATGCCCAGCTATATAACGAAAACTTCTTCCAGCTTGCCACATGCCAATCATTTGGCCTTTCGTTGCTTCAGTTAATTGTGGGGCCATTTTGTTTCAGCAAATACTCTACACATATGCATTTATAATAAACTTCACTTCAAACATATATACTGCAGAAAAAACAATATAGCTTTATTAGACTGGAAAAGAGGCTATAAATCCATTTAAAGGTAACAAAAATGATTAAGTTTTTTCTATGGTAGAACGGATCATATTTTTCAAAAATGAGCTTTATTAATTTAAAAATAAAAGCGAAACTATTTTCCATAAATGAAAACATATATCTCATACAAATACGTTTTACGTAATTTTAATGAAAAATTTTAAAGCAGACATTGAAAAAGTAAAAGAAATATATATATATATATATATATATATATATATATATACTAATAAAGGCTGGGGTTCTGGTGCATCGCTATCTTATATCTTACTACAATCGCAGGTCGTTGTCAGAGTTGTTTAACGTAAGATCACGAAGCATTAAAATACGGTTTACGCATTGTTTATAGTGTAAGACAGACTTAATCTCTAAGTTTATCAAGTCACTATAATCCCAGCCTATGAGTATAATATTTTATCAAAGAGGAATGAGAGCTCTCCGACCCGAATATTGATTCTTACCACTAAATTTTAATAGTATTCTCCAAGGTAAAGAATTTTAGAAATTTTGTCCTTGAATAAGGTAACAAATACTATTAAAATTTAGTGGTGTCAATCGGGATTTCGAGTCGGAGCGCTCCCATCCCTATTCAAACTATGCTTTAATGCACATCATAGACGGCCCCTTAAAGCAGCATTTTGTCGTTTTTTAAGCATAATTTGAAAACTACTTGGGAAAAAAAATTGAAATTTTGAATACACATAAAGCAGGACATAATAAATATAAGTCCATCAAAATAATTGTAGGTTGCAATTCATAATTTTTTCATAATTCATAATTCATATTATAAAATTTTAAAAATTACAAATTTGACGTAGTTATGTTTGGGTTTTTGAGTTTTATAATCAAACAAAACGTTAGCACATTAGGATTGTAATTTCAGGAGATATTAATAAAAATATGAAAATGTAATTTAACATTAGAAGCTCTAAAATTTGAATGTTTATAACTCAAAAACTTATCATCCAAATGACTTAAAATTTTGTATCTAGGCATAGTTTGAACCGAAGATTTAAAATATCATGTCAAAAGTGGGTGTTGCCATTGAAAAAATTAAAGTTTAGGCTGGTTTTAATATGTAGATGGCCCCTTAAGCAAATTTTAGATACATCACTTAAAAGTAGACTTTATTTCCAATCGTTTGGTACCTTCTACTATAATTTGTTGCAGAGTTAGTGGGGGGTGTTCCGTTTTTTTTCCACGAATGTACATTTTATTATTATATAAATTAAACTTATTAAATAAAACTTTTCAAAAATGCTGGTGTGAATTTAATATTACAGACACACAATTATTCGCTTCTAAAAGTGTTATAAAGAAATAGTTTAAAACAATCTAAACAATAATTTATTATAAGAAAAGAACAATATATATTTACATACTTAATTTATGAAATCTGTTTTTTTTTTAAATACTCAAATATACTTTCTTAATAAGACAGTTATAACTAGAATTGTGATCGTAACTTTTTTCGGTTATAATTAAAATCATTATAAATGTAACTTTTAAAAATGGAAAACGTATAATTTGTGAAATTTACTATAATCTCCATATCACTTTTTACTATTCACAAAATTATATATACTAGCTGCAAAATAATGAAGCGGAAGAAAAACGAATATAAACTTGTTTAAAATGTTAATTTATAATATTCTAAAATTAATCACTTTCATCAAAAACGTTGATTACTTTCTATCACAAACTTTAAAATAGAAAAAGTAGATTTTCATCTATGGTTATTTATCAAAAATCATACTTTTATTTTAAAGTTTATTTAATTTAAACTGTATATTTTCAAGTTGCTAAAAATTCAACCTTAAAAAAAGGAATATGTTTAATCAACATTCTAAACAACGATTTATTTAAAGAAAAGAGAAAGAGAACAGATTACACGTAACAATAATTTATGATATCTTTTATCTTAAAATAAGCAAGAATTCTTTTTCTCTATTCTTTTCGCACAGTACGTGTAGAAGTATATCTCCCACAGCTAACTATTCTCATAATCAAAGCTTGGTAATCAATATTAATGAAGGTAGTCGGAAGATTTCGAGCAACTAATTTTTATTTTCCAGAGCTATTAACAATTTTGTCTTAGAAACAGTTAATTTTCAAACAATATTTTCAAAAAAATCTGTAGTGTTACAGTAAAACTTATCTAATATAAATAAATTACTTATTTCTTTTATCTTTATGATGTGCCTTAAATAATGTGATATATGGTGTTATTTATTATGAAATGAAATTAATTTAAACATTTACATTACTTGGAATATTTTTGAATTGTATATATTTTTGTATTATGTACAGTTTTTATAATTCATGGACATATATATATATAAATATACAAATTAAAATGTTTTCGTTTTTTTTTTTTTTTTTTTTTTTGTTCTGCATGTTTTATTGCATTTTGTATGTTAAGACAAATTTTTTAATACAAATAATATGTTATTAATAAATGTTTTTTAAGAGTTATATATTTTATTTGTCTCTGAGTAAACATACGCTGTTTTCTCATGCATAATGATATATAAGTTTTATAATAGTATGTACTGTAATGTCATTTTAAGGCTGATATTTTTTAAATAAAAATGTTTCTATATCAATATCAATGTTTCTATATACAACAATATTTTTCGAAAGAAATTTGTCATATTATTAGAGTAAAACTTATCTAATATAAATTATTTTTTATTTTTTTATGCTGCGTGTTAAATAATCTTAACACCTTCCCGACGAGCGTCCTCTACAGAATTTTTAATCTTTTACCACCGGTTTTTCAAAACAGAAATTTGCGCCTAATTGAATCGCAGAAATGCTAGGATTAAATAAGGCGAATCTTACAATAAAAATTAACTGTTGGGAATAAGGAAGGATTTTGAGCATCTTATGCGTCACGTATACGTGTCGCTCGTCCTCAACGGGTTAATCATATTCCTAATAATATTATAAATGTGAAAGTGAGTGTGAATGTTTAGCTGAAGTCAGGGTCAAAACAAATGATTCTTTGTATCTTTACATATAGGTACATTCTAACCCAGAAGAGGTTTTAGACTATTTTTCATTATTTTATTCAAGTTTTTTAAAAACATAATTCAACATTTCATTAATTTCATTAGAAATTCAAGGGATACTATCCCTATAAAATTTAACCATTTATCTTTACAATTGTGACATCTATAAAATCCGGAATAACAATTTTTCCACAAGCAAGTAATTTTCAATTAGAACATTTACATGTAAATAATGAAGATAAAATAAAAGTTTTCAAGAACTTAAAAGAAGGTTAATTTGACGTAACTATTTGAAACGGAAAATTTAGATATTTTTTACTGATACATCAAGCATGAATATCAGTTAAGTACAGAAGATTTTTTTTTTGTCAAAAATTACGTCGTGATTAACAAGAAAAGAAAACAAGCAATAATTTATTTTTTATTAATTTGTTATTAATTAAAAATGACGTCATGTTTGAAATAATAAATGACATTTTCAAATATTTGTAATAATACAAGGAGCATGAATATCAAAAAGTACAGAAAACAGACGAATATGATTTAATTTCTCAAATTAAAAAAAAAATATTTTTTACTGATACTCATGATTGAGTATGAGTATTAAGTACATACAGAAGTGAGTTTTATGCCAAAAATGACTCCATTATTCCAGAAACAGAAAATGAACAAAAAATATACTATTAAATTATTTTTCGCTGGGGAAAGAGTGAGATCATATTGAAAAGAAAACGGGCATAATAAATGTATTAATTTGGTGTAAAAGTTGTGATCGTTGAAGTTTAATTAGAATCTAAGTTACCCTGTGACATCGTCCAAGTGAAATTCAAAGAAAAGCCAATAGCACCATTTAAGTAAGAATTCACAACCTCCGGACCCCCTATTTTTATAAGCCTCTAACGCCCATGGTATCATATACGCTACCATAATTTAAATTCTAATTTTTTATGGCGTAACCATTACTAAATATAATTTATGAGTCATTATATCATCAATTGTATCTTCAAATTATATTGGCAGCAGATGTGTGGCAAAGGTAACGTTGTTAGTGAATAATTAATATTTTAGAAGGAAGATGAATAAAGCAAACGATGAAAGCATGTTTCCAATGTTGAGTTTTCGCTTTATTTTACGAATGTTTTATTAAAATAAAAGTTATTAATTGCAATTTATATGTAAAAAAAGATTTGCTTATTACTAAGTGCCAAATATTTTAAACAAAAGTTTCGTTTGTAATGCTTAAATGAGTTTGAAGATCCTAGCAGATTTACTATCACAGGCATTCGTATAAGTAAGCTCATCAGTTCTAGAAAGGGAAAGGTACTTTCTCATTGGAAGTTTTGTATGTTTTGCACTTAAATTTTTATAATTTTGATATTAATATGACTTTAAATGTAATTTATGGATGCACAATTTTGTAGGTTTAAGATTCTTGAGATTTCTCAGCTATTGAAACCAATTTATTTATGTTACTTTTGTCTGGAAAAAAAAAACTGGAAAATTAACTTTGAGAGAAAATTTTTAAATATCTTTAATCCTCAATTATTTTACATGAATGCTTTAAAAAAATGATTTGTTTTATCTTAAAGGTCAATGATGTCACATATGCCCTAGAGCAACATCTTCATATATAAAATGCAATAAATGGAATACATATAGTTGTTTAAATAAAGAGAAAAATTGTTTTTAAAAAATTACACGTAAAGAAGCAAAAATTAATCTCAAAATATATTTTCAGTGTAAGAATAACTTCATTTATACTCCAATCTGTTCATAGTGGAATATATGCTACCATTAAAAGAAATTAGGAAATTGTTCTTTTCCAAAAATTTCAATTATATATTATTTTTTATATAAAATAGCATTGTATTTCAACCAACAATTATTTTTTTATGTGGAAATTTTATGGAAATGTGGAAAAATTGCATGCGAGTTAAAGATATTTTTTATTTTTTATTATTTACTTTTCAAGTTGTATGCTTCACCACGTTTTAATTTCTTTTTCAAATAACATTTATCTGCCCCTTTTGTTTAAATGTAAAGTGTTTTGAAATCGAAACATAATGTTGTATGTTGATATGTTTTCTAAGTGTATTTTGAAATATTTACTAACATAATCACTTTAAACAACATTCTTTAACACGAAAACCTAAAGTAAATAAATATTCATGAACGCAATAAATGTAAAATAGAATAAATAGAAATGATAAACTAGAATAAAAATGAAATAAATTTACTCAAAATTCTTAAATCTTAGAGAAAGCGCATGAAATTTCAGGCCCGTAAAATAAATTAAAATGATGTTATATATATAAACATAAATATGCAAATTTGGATCATCAGAAGTATTTTCTACTATAAAATATGATGAAGAGTTGGTTAATTTTACATGTTTTAATTATGAAGAGTACAATGAGGAAAGTATTTTTTTTTTATCTTTATATAATTATATACCATTTTCTAGTGTATAATAAGCTTTTTTATGAAGTTTGTTTTTGTGGCATTTTACAAAAAGTAATCTTAGATGAATAATATCGACCTCAAAAATCCTATTTCATAAATTCACAAATTTGATTTTTTCGAAAATTCCTATTGACGGAAATGGTTTGTGTATGCCACGCATTCAATGTTAGTGAATGTATATATTACAATGCAATTTACATATTTATATTACTAATATTCTTCTAGATTTTTGTTGGAACGATTTTCGTTAACATTAAAAAAAAATTGCGACAAGAAAAATTTTGAAACTTTTCATAGTATATAAATTTTTAAAAGGCCTTAACTTCAATAGTATTAAAATAGATTTTTTTAACACATATGAATGCGGAACTTCATTATTTCAACCGTAAGCAAATTTTGGGGAGGGTAAAAATATTTACTTTTATTTAGTATGTGTAATTAATGCATTGTAACAGATTCTGTTTCTTTTGGAATATATAATCTTACATAACATTTCATAATCATAAAGTTATCCTACCTTAAAACGCTTTTACCAACCAAAATTGAGATAAAATTATTTTAACATCTGAAAAACTATTCGTAAAACGATTATGAAATTATTTTTAAATAATATAATGATTCCTTGATAAAATAATCTCTAAAGTGTAGGACAATTTATTTCAATAAATTAAATGTTGTATAACAGAAAGGCTGCACAAAATTCAACATTATTCCTTAAATAAAGATATTTATCTTCCATTAATACTTAAACTATGAAATAAATAATTCAGTTTTTTAATGTACCCAGAAATTATGTATTATCTAATGGTTTTTAAACTCGTTCCCTACTTTTTAAAGTACACTGATTTTTAATACCAGAAAAGTACGTTTTATTCAAAACCCGCAGCAAGCACACGTAACCTGCATTCAGTTTTCTCTTAAAACAACACAACAAAGCAATATTGTTTTACATTGAAGTATTCGGAAATTCCGAGGTGACTATTTCCAATTAGTGACGACATGCATTTCGAGGTTATTCATTTTAAATATTCTGCTAATTACTTAATAAATGAGATTTTAACCTCATACACCTTTCCTTGTGAAAGATCGCCCGTGAGAAGTAGTGAGAAAAGCAACACATGCATCTGAAAGTATATACACCAGCCAGAATTCTTCAAAGTAGGCTTTTGTACAGTTTTTGGGCTCTTGTTTAACAAGATTCACTCGCAAATTAAGATAGATGAAACATAAAGGGAGCACTCATGTGTTTCTGGTGATTTTTCTTTTAAATATTTTATACTCATTCATTCTTTATTAAAAATGGAGCCACGGAATGAATGTTTCAGTCTCTCAGTTTTTTGAAGGATCTATACAATATATTTTGCTTCAGAAACTACTTCCATATTTTTGCATACTTGCCAAAACTTCTGGATTTTTTTTATTTAGAAAAACATACTTTGAAATAGAAAATGTAATTAATTAAATGTGCCTTGCTGCTATGTGATAGTTATTTAAGATTTACTCGATTCCATTCATTAAATAAAATGTCTCCTTCAAATATATTTAATTGAACAGAAATCTCTCACTAAAATTGTGAATTTAGTGGATTGCTATCAATAAAATTGGGTGATTGCTATCAATTCTCAAGTAAACATTTTCATGTTCAACAAACATGTTTTACAGACAAATGTGATAAATTAACAGCATTACCGTCAACATTTAAATTAATAGTATTTGTTACTCTTGCTGACATAAATTCAATTTCGCTACTGAAAAAGTTTAATTGTAAATTGATAGCATCCGAATAAACAGATATTAAGATTTTGTAAAATTGATTATTATCCTTTAAAAACTATTCGGAAACGTTTCCGAAAATCGGCGGCATCAACAGAAACTTTGTTTTTATAAATGCTTATTTAAATTTCGAAAATGTATTGGTTTTTGAATTTTCAAAAGAAAAAGAACTCTTATTGGGATAATGAGTAATTCGGAAGAGGTTATTGGATATTTTGTTTGTGGTTATATAATTTTTTATAGTTTAGAAAACATTTGTATTTTTTTATAGTGTAGATGAAACATAAAGGAAGTATTTGCGTGGAATATATATATATATATATATATATATATATATATATATATATATATATATATATTGTATTTATACGCATTCCTCCTCTATTAAAAAATAAGCTACTAAATGAATGTTTCAGCCTTTCAATTATTCAAAAGCTATTCAGTATCTCATGCTTCTAAAACTAGTCTCACATGTTCATTTATCCCTTTAAAAACACCGAAGCTTTAGATGAAAAAAGTATGTTTTTTTTTTGTTTTTTTTTCATATCTTGCAGCAAAAAAATCTAACCTAATTTCTTTTTAAACAAAAAACAAATATAAGTTTGTCGACGTTAAAAAAATATGTAGTATCTTACACCTTTTAAAGTCATGCCATATTTTCACTTATAAAAGTACACCACTTATTACACAGACCTGAAAAGTACGGGTTTTTTTCCCTCAAAACCTACAACACACACATTAAATTTACATCCACTTTCTCTTTAAAACAGTGAAACAATATTATTTTAAATTCATGCATTCGGCAATTCTGAACTTAAACACGCCATTCGCTTTCTCGGTGACTATTTCCAATTAGCGACATGCATTTGAGCTTATTCATTATTTTAAAGCGTGTGGTAATTACTTAATAGCTGGGATCTTAACCTCGTTCTAGAAACACCTTTCCTTGGGAAAGATCGCCTTCGCAAAGGAGTGGGAAATGCAACACATGCGTCTGGAAGTATATACACCAGCTAGAATTCTTCAAAGCTCTGCCTCTTGCACTTTTTCTATGCTCTTGTTTAACAAGATTCACTATCCGCTAATTAAGATAGATGAAGGGGGCATTCACGTGCTTTGGGGGAGGTTCGCGACACTCGCCTGTCACGTACGACAGAATTCCGTGCGAAACGTAATCAGATTTTGCTGATTAATTAAGCTGACGTTCCCTGAAGCAGTGCATAAAGGGAAATACGCAAACGTGGACTCTTTCGAATTTGTTGTTTTGCTAGATTTGATGTTTTGTTTGGATAAGGCTATGTAATTATTTACGCGCCCGTTTTCAACACAGAAGTAGTTTTTAAAAGATTTCCATTAATTCTGATTGAGAGGTTTTCTTACTAAAGCATTTTTTTTTTGTTTTGTTTTCGTGTACTTTCATTTATATCTCCAAACAATGCAGACTAATCTAAGTGTTACATCGACAGAAAAAGAATGATTCTACTCCATCAAATAAGTAAAATTAGTTTTTTATTTAGATTCGAACTTGCTTAGTCTGATGCTTCTATTTTTCATACTTTTTAAAAGCATTGTTTAACAGTGTTTAATTCAAACATTTTTCTCCGGTAAGAATTTCTGCTAGTTTAGAGGAAATAAGATGGTGTTCCGGGAAGGATTTCGTTATCTAGACTAAGCACCCCTGATTCATCACTGTGCTTTAAGAACCGCTTCACTGAAACTCCCTTATGCCGAAATTCCCTGTTAGCGTATGGGAAATTTTAAATACGTGATTACCCATTAACTAATATAATTATCGAAATACTATTTTCACCATTAGAATGTAGACGTCAAATGCCGGCGTTTTTAAAAATTGTCTCCTTAAATTTTAAGTATTTTTTAAAGGATGGTAAAATTTTATCTAGTGAATATTTCAAAATTTAAAGGTTTTTTATTTCTTTTTTGCACTTGACGTCTACTTTCTGATGGGTAAAATCGTGCATATAATTATATTAGGTAATGAGTAATCACGTATTTAAGTTTTCCCATAGGTTAACATGGGATTTCACGGCAGGTAAGTTTTGCTTCCTTAAGGTACTAAATTATTTTCCTCCAAGTTTGCGCTGGACAGTTTAGTTTTACTGATGCGCAAAAATTATATGTAAGAAAGAAGTTTTTTTCTCTCTTTTTCTTAAGTTGACGACATTCCCACTCACATTTTGAAAATCATAGGGATGGATAGGCTCATCAGATGGCTGGGCGGTCATGTGAAAACGATTATACCAGTGCTAGAAAACATTTAAAAATTGGTATTAGCAGACGATTTTTATCAATAATGTACTCAATTTGACACTACATACGTCAGGGGAAGGCGGCGACATTCGCCTGTCACATACCGCAGAATTCCGTGCGAAACACAACAGAATACTGTTGATTAATTAATATAACGCTCCCTGAAGCAGTGCCTAAGGGAAAAAACACAAACGTGGACGCTTTCAAATTTGTTGTTGCTAGATTTGATGTTTTGTTTGTATAAGGGTATGTATTCATTCTCACGTTGGTTTTCATCAGAAAAGTAGTCTTAAAAAGATTCCCATTAATTCTGATTGAGAGGTTTTATTTACTAAAGCATCTTTTTTTAATGCACATTCATTTACACAATTTAAACAGTACAAACGAATCTAAATGTTATTATATCAGCATAAAAAAATTCGTATCTACCAAATAAGGAAAATTAGTTTTATTAATTTCTGAAATCAATTAGTCGGATTCTTCTATTTTGCATGTTTTTGAAGCACATGATTTAAAATACAAAATTCTTTTGCTTTGAACTTGCACTATGCAGTTTAGTTTTCTCCAGAGGTAAAATTTATAATGAATAAGTAAGTGTTTATGTAGGAAAATTTTGAACTTTATTCAGATTGTAAATTTTTTGAAACTTTAGGCAAACGGACGAGTTAAAACGGACGAGTGGTCTGATGTAAAAACTATTTCACCAGTTACTATGGTCTAAACCGATTATGCCAGTGCAGTTACAAATTTCGAACACAGTTAGCATTTTGGACCCTTGTATTAGTTGATGAGACTTTTACCGACAACAAACTCTATCTGGCACTACATGCTTCTGGAATGTGTCGCGACACAAACCTGTTACGTGCGACAAAATATTGTTTGAAACGTAATCAGATTTTGGTGATTATTTAGGCTGATGCTGCTTGAAGCAGTGCATAAATAAAAATATGCAAAACGTGAAAAAGTTCAAATTTGTTTTTGCTAGATTTGATGTTTTCTTTGGATGAAAGTATGTAATTTTCTGCGTGCTAGTTTTCAAGACAGAATCAGTTTTAAAATTATGCCAATTAATTGTGTTTGAGAGATTTTCTTACGTTACATCAATATGACAATAATCGTGATAAGAAGTTACGAAAATTTAGAGATTTTGATAATCAAGATTTTCCATATTATACGGTTGTTAACATTTATGTATTTAATATAAAATTTAAGCCATCATTTGTTTTTCCTAAATTAAAAACATTGCAAATATTATATAAGCAGTAATATATTTTATTACTGCTCTTAATAAATAAAAGATATTTATTGTCAACAAATAAATTGGAAAATTTGTTATGTCAAATGCCTTAGCTCCGTAAAGTAATGAAAAAAGGCTGTTACTTTCTTCGAGTTGCATGTTCATAATTAAAAAAAAAAAAAATTAAACAATATTTTTAGTTTTCATTTTTTTTAATTATTTTATATTTGTTACTGTGCAGTAAACCATAATGTATAAACTGACTCAAATGTGAGGTAATCTATTTGAGTAAAATAATTTAAATACAAGAAATGAAAAAAAAAATAAAAAATCTGTCCTATTGGCATTTATTTACGCGGCAGCGTGCCTCAGATAAATAAATACTTTATGACTTCGAAATTAATCTTTTTTAAAGTATTATTCTGTAGAAACATTTGTGAGTACTTTTTAAAAAAAATGTCTATTTTTCAAATTTCTTATTTTTAAGACTTGTATTTGAGATTGAACATTTGAACATTTGTCATTGTATGATATTTATATAAATTACTTCACAAATATCTCCATAACTCTGCAACCAAGTACCACATAAAATTGCTCAAAATTTTTTAGTCGTATACTAAAACAAGTACCTTTGAAATACATCCCTTTTCTATAATCGAGATTATATACAATATATAAAAGTTAACATTTTCAACAAACGTAATTAGGAATTTTCTTTAACCCTAACCCACTTCACAACAATCGCTAAAGCAATCTTTGCATGTTTTTATTATAAAACACACCTTTGATACAAGTTTTTTGGTGGTTGAAACCAATAAGTAACTTTGTCTCTGAAAAAAACGTAAAAAAATACATACCTTCTAATAAAATTTCTATATTTTATTTTATTCATTGAATTAAATTATTTATTTATTTATTTATTCTAAGAAAGTAAATATCACTCTTTACGTAACACGGAAAGCGTTAAACATATCACGCTCTTTTAAACAAACTCATATTTTAATTCATTCGTTTGAAGTACCTAGAATATCCCCAGCTGACAAGTACGTTTTGTTCAAAGTCATCTGCATCACACATCTTTGAAACCAAGTTCCTCAGACGAGCAACAAGATTTTGCAATTTTAAACTCTTGCACTTAACACGTGACTTGTTATGCGAACTTCTAAAATAAGCTGAGTGTGAATATTTCTAATTAGTGACGTGTACTTCGTGTTTATTTATTACTAACACGCGCGTTAATTACTTAATGAAGGAAATCTTAACCTAGTTTTAGAACCACCTTTCTTAAAAAACACAGAGCTCCCTTTCAAGGGAGATGTGTTTAATTTTCACTTGCACCTCGTCATAGATAACAGATTCTTGTTGTTAACTAAGTGTATCTTTAAAATTCTTTGTTTAACAAAATATATAATATTTTACTTGACCTAAAATAGAAGTTGCCCTTAAATAGGTTTTGATGTACGTACACTGTCAATAACAGTTGAATGAAGACAGAGATTAAACCTTCAATCTGAATTTACTTGATTTTAAGTTTTAGAAAGGAGATTTTAACAATAAAAATTTTAATTTTTATAGATTTTTATAACTGTATTCTGTTTCTCGTATCGAAATTCATTAATTTTGAAATTGAGCTAAGGTGCATTTATTTTTACTATTTTTAAATTAATTAAATACGATTTTTAAATAAGTATCTATATGCTTTTACTATAGTAATACACAAAATCTTCTTATAGTATTTGTCTGCCATACTATATGTTACAGCTATGTACATTTTTTAGATGATTTCCTGAATTTACATTAATTATTTTATTAAAAACTGTCTTATAGGTAACTACTATTTTCTTCAAATAGTATATGTTTTGTAAGTCTAACAATTAATTAATGTTCATGGTGTTTTAAACAAATATATACATATATGTTTTTTTAATACAAACTATTATTTGAAAACAAAGTTAAAAAAAGTTCTTTAGTACAGATTTTTATTTTGGAGGCTAAGTTGTATGTATAGTATAAATGTCTGTATGCGCAAATGCGCATGCGTGCATGTATTTATGCATGTTTAAATGCACACATGCATGAATAAATGGATAATCATCCCGTGGAGATAAACATTATAGGTTTAGTGAAAGCCCGGAAAAAGCACGCCTATTTCATTTCAATTCTATTCAATTATACATACTGTTTCATACTGTTTTATAGTTGATTTGTATATGTATATATATAATTTAGTATTTTCATTTACAATTTAAAAATATTCCCTAATATCTAATGAAGTAACTAATTACTGGCTGGCAATCAGGCACATTAGAAAATAGTCACAATGCACCCAGCTAATTGTAAGAGGGGAGCGAGGGGAATAATAATAATAGACATAGATATGGTATTTTCTGTTAGTAATTCTGATCAAATTACTCTATCAAAATACGTGACAGACAAAGTTCTGTGTTCTTTGAGTAGATTATTATAATAATTAATCCCTCATTTTCCAAAATCTGTTTATTATGTTTTAACTTAAAAGTTTTGTATCAATGTAAAAGTAGCATAGAGCTCACAACTTCAAACAAAATCATATATAATTCCTTTTAATTAAGCACTTAATACACATCCGCAAATCAATCTACCCATTTATAGTGAGTAATTAATGCTAAGATATAGCTATTTAAAATATCCTACGCGACCAAAAATGCTCTCTTTGTTTCAATTATAACACCTACAGACGAAAACTTAGTTCCATTCAACCAGCTAGAAAATTTTAAATTACAAATTATAATTATTACTTACGGGTTTATATGACAAAAAAAGTCTGCTTAAGCTTTCAATACGCTGTCCTTATCATCTATTATCTTCAATCTATGCATTTTGTAATTATTCCCTGCGAAACTTTTATCTTAAAATATCATATTCCCTTCAAGCGCTTCCCTTAAACGCCTCCCGAAAAAGCAATAATTTACATCATCTTAAACATATTCTTCATCTGTAACAATTCCGTACAGCAACAATGGAAATCATTGTTCACAAATTTCAGGTTTCGATCCTCCGATTGACGAATGAAAATTGAAATTAGGGCGTCTGCGACTAAATTTTGATCTGAATAGAAGTAGTTATTAACTGCAAATGCTCCAGGCTTGGGATCCTTCCTTATCGCGGGGAGTAAAGGCGGGGAAGTTCACCACATTGATCAATGGCTACCAACAGTTATTAATTGCCTTTGATAATTGCACGAGTAATAACAATGTTGGAAAGTCGTCGAGTTGTGGCTAAATTTTGAATAGTCTACAATTAAAATATGAAAAGGGAATTGTATTGTGATTTAAATGCAAATGTTGGAATAGGGATATAACTTTGGAGAGAATTGTTGGATCAAGTGGAATTTTTGTTCTGAAGATAAATATGTTATGGAGCAAATTATTCATATATATTTGAAAGTATATACCTGTGTGTAAAATAATTTATATACGTATGCACACGTATTTTTAAATGCTTTTAATTATACATAAAAATATTTTTAAAGAGTAATTATTGAGCGGTTTCTTTATGCATTAAATGTCGGGATTTTAGAATGTCGAGAATTCATAACATAAAATTTAAATAGTAACTTTCTTTTATTTTATTCCCGGAATGTTTATCATTATATACAGCAAAAATAATACAGGGTACGTACGGATCAGGGAGTTTTCCAGGAATTTCACCAGTATTTTCTTTATAGAAAAATAAATCTAGATTAAACTCGCGAAACTTCGCCATCTTTTAAGGAGAGATTTTCTGTAATAAAATACTGGTACCGAAGATTTTTCTGGTCGGAAAACTCCAGGAGCCGTACGAACCCTTAAATAAGAAATAATTTCTGGTTAGTTTTGGTAAGTAATTTCTGGAGTTCGAAATGTCTGAATAAAAAATCGGCTCGATGTGACAACATTCTTAACAACAAGAGTACACTTCCGAAGTCTTAAATTTTATATGTATAACTATGAACTACTTCTCGAAAGACATTAATTTATGAAATTTATTTTTTTATATGAAAAAAGCTAATATTGTTTAATCTCAAAACATTACTAATAAATGGAGGGTATTTTTTCAATTGTAATAATTCCCATAATATTTAATGACAAAAGCAGTATACACACTAAATCCGAAATTTTATATGCATACACTGCGCGTTAACTGTCACGAAGCACAGCCTAAAACCCATCAGCATTTTTATTTTTGCATTTACTACCAAGTATATTTCAAGTAACTCTCCTTTTATTAGACTGCAACTACAAGTTTCAGTTCAAGCATAAATATTTCCAATAAATGCATCTAATAGGCAGAGTTTTGCAAAATCACGTACTCCCTATTCATAATTATTCATTAGAACAAATTGCGATTAGACTTCTAAATCTTGTAGAACATGGCTCCTTAATTATAATTCGTTGATTATGGAACTTACTTATTCATCGTATATTGAATATTCAAATTCAATCACCTGTGAACTAATTTAATAACTTGTGGTGAACGAAACATTACGATGAAAAATTTGTTGTGCCTGAACAAGTTGCGAATCGTCAGAATTTTGTGGGATTCTTGTTAATTGTATACTTCACTAACTTTTAATATGAGAATAATGATTTTTTTAATTAAAAATAGTTGCAACTTTAAGAGCGTGTCTGTTGTTCGTTTTGTTAAATTAATAAATACTCCCTTGATTTCAATTATTGGTAATGTTAAATCAATAAAGATAAAAATTCAGTTTTGAAAATATTTCCTGAAATTTTCAGCGGATAATTAATAAAATTACTCACGTCTTTTTTAAAAAACACAAAACTATTAATTGTTTAAAATGTGTAGTGAAACAATTTTAGTTCAATCCAGATGGGGTACATTATCATATTTATGCGCATGCGTGCTAGCTTGCATTAGTTTTCCCCCGGTTAAAGCTGTTCTCAAATCCAAACTGGCTACTTTCTAACACATTTTTTAACTCATTTTTGTTCACAAATGTATCAGATTGCTATGTGCTCTTATTCGGAAACTATGTAGTCGAACTGTTATTTCTGGTTTCCGGTAAATCCAGAAGATTTTTCAGAAAATGCTGTCAAATTTGGCATTTTGAACCAAATTTCCAAACGCGACAGCGCAGGAAAGAAAAATATTGCCATACTGACACAACAATCGCTTATAACATGCAAGATGTAGTAATATTCATTTATCGGAAAACGAAAAATTTGTCCGATTACAAATCACTTCGATAATCACGCATGCAAGTGCCATGCTTTTATGTTTAAAGATGAGTCAGAAACTGTGTCAGAAAGTTTCGCGGTGTTGAGCGGAGATTTTTTTTTTCCAAAACCGCCGGAAGAATTTATGTCATAAATCTTGTACTACAGTTAAAATAAATTGTCTTAAATTACAGAAAATAACAGTCTTTATTGTCCTCGTAAATATCATCACTACCATGTCAAACTATCGAATATGAAAAAATGCATTTTTCATTACTTTAAAAAATGGGCCGATGGTCACCACTAAATTTTAATAGTATTATTCTCCAGGGTTGACAGTCTGTCGTCCCTTTTTTCAATCAGAAGTTCCAAATTCAAACCAGAAATTCCAAACATAAATTTTTGCTTTAATTACTGACAGACATTTCGTGGTTATTTAAAGTAAAAATTTCTCTCTCAAGATTTCCGGTATGAATTGGGAATCACTGAATAAATAAGAAGGCCAAACTGGCAACCCTGTTCTTAACACAAATTTTAATACTCTTTTTTCTAGCCGAAGAATTCTTATAAAATTTAGTGGTGACAATCGGTCCATTTTTAAAAGTAATGAAAAATGCATTTTTTCACATTCGATAGTTCGACATGGTAGCAGCGATATGTTCGCATCGTCCTCTGGAGGTAAAAATATTAATTATAAGTTTAAAATTCGAACGTTGATATGGTTGGAATGTTTGACTAGGCCTAATGATTGGATGTTTCTAACAACAATTCCATTCATACGGGAGAAAAAACACAGTATTCATTCAATTGGATTTCAGAATATTACAAAGACTAGGGAATCCTACACAGACAGGTGTGAAATTCGTCCAAAACTACTGTCCCGGCATCTCGAGTTGGGATATCGTTCCTTGTAGCTCAGTGGTAGATCCTCAGAGCGCTATTCTGAGGGGCCCGGATTCGATTCCCGGCTTGGGACATTTTTCACTCTGTCGGCTTTATGTTCAGTTTAGCAATGAAAAAAATCCACTTTGTTTGTTACTCATAGGTGATAATTTTTTTTTATTGTTATTATTGAAAACTCTAATGGATGTTTTTATATTTACTGTAAATTTTTAGATTGCCCACTAACAATAACAAAAAAGAATGTTTATATGAAAAATATCTATAATGTAGGCAGATAAAGTTTTGAAGTTTATTAAAAGTGGCACATTCGTGTTAGCCTCATGCCAGGAGTTAATCGAAGAAATTGACAATGATTGCGCTACTTACAGCGGTTTTTATGATTCTGATAATTTCAATATTTAAGCGTATAGTTTGACAAATCTATTAAATTTTTGTTTGTTTTATCTGTTTTCATAATTACTCGTAATTGTTTGAATAATTCAAAGTTTGGCAATGACATTGCAACACTCTTAATTTTCTTCACTTGTAACATTTGGACGGTTCAATCTTAGCAATATGACTGCAATAACTCATTATGCTCTTTCATCTGTGTTCAGAACAATAGTTTTAAATTAAAAGAAAATAGATAAAAAAGAACAAAGAAAGAAAGAAAAGAAAAAAAAAAGATTTAAATTTAAACGAATTTCTAGTTACAATTTGTAGCATTTTACAGAAATAATATGAAAGGTTATTAAAGGGATTATTCTTAAATCTTTGTCTGAAAGAGCAACATTTTCTACGCATTTTAAAGCAAACCACATCCAAACATTCCTATAAATACTCCAGTTATGACTAAAAAAAATTGGAGCATGATTCCCACTTTGTCCATTTTTGGGTACCACTATTTTCAAAAATAAATAGAAATTCTTTTTAAGTTATCTAGCAAATTTTGTAGAGACCAGCTCTGAATGTTATTTTTGTTGCAAATGTTGTGGAAACTTACCAAGATTTTTTTTTTTTTTTTTATAAATACTGGTATGCAAAAACGGACCAGCTGGAGCCCTGTATGACTTATCCTCCGTAAACATTGATTAAAAGATTATTACCACGTATTCTTATGGCTCGTGAAACGCAAACACTGAACTCAGTTTTTCTTATGGTGTTCTTATTCTCAACATTATTGTTACATTTAGATATGGAAAAGGGACGTTGGTTTCAATGACAAGATTTTTTTATCCTATTAAATATTTTTTTATAACCGAACACCACAGACATAGGTGTACTATGAATCCTTACTTTCACCTATGTAATTTTTCTTGCATAAAAGATTTATAAGCTTTTGATAGAACATAAATGTATTTATTATGTATTTGGCAATATTTTATTAGACTGGTAGCAAATTTATATTAAATGAATATATTGGAACAATCTTATTGATGAATCTGGAAAACATATCTAAGCTTATATTTATCAAAGAAGAGGGCGGGGCATCTATTGATTTCATCAAAAATCGCCAGCCAGCCATATTTCATGAAACATACCTATGGAATTTCTGAATATGTTTTTACAGAATATGTATCATAAAAAATATATTTACTGTAGACTCAAAAAGAAACCAATACAAGTATCCTATTACATTGGATGTTTATTTTTCAATAATTATATTTTATAGTGATTTAGCTCAAAATGAGGGGGTTTTTTTCAGAATTTCACGCAATATATCTCTGGAAATACTTGATATTTTTAGATGTTATAGATTACATCTATATCTTAACACTGAACTTATATATGTTTATTGTTTCAAGTACAATGAAAATTAGGCATACATAAACTCGGGAAAAACGATATGCAATACTTTTATCTCAGTTTAAAAATATATGTTTTTCTAAAATGTATACATGTTTCGGTACAGTCTTAAGATGTAGAAAGAATCTATAAATTAGTGAAGCTTGTATGTTAAAATACTAAATGGTTTAAAAGAAATTTTGTGCAACATTTAAAAAAAAGCAGATTTTCAACATTTCGAAATAAATAAAATTAAAATATTCTTTTAAGCATTGCTTACAAAGAGATCACCTCGTATGATTCCAGTCATAACTAGCGTAATGATACATTTTTTAAAATTGTTTCTTTAGAAAAAATGCGCATAAAATGCCAAACATGTATATTGTTATACATACTCCTCGAAAAAACAATTTTTCCTTTAAGATTTAAGAGTAGTGTGCTCAATTACAGTGTTTAACAATGTTTCACTTCCTGTATTAAATATATATATATATATATATATATATATATATATATATATTCTACTTATATAAAATAAATATAAAAGAAATTAATTAAGGAAACGTTACATGATTTTGTTTTTCTCTGTAACTGCACCCAGTAAAATTTTAACTATTCTTTCTAAGAAATACAATACTAATACCTTTTGAAACTCTTCGAATAGTATTAACAATATTATTTTCACTACACAAATTTTAAGTTAATACAAGTGTCAATTTTCAATTTTTAGTGTTTTACAACAATATTTAAACTAATAAACAATGTTTTGTTTCCTTTTATAAACTTTTTAAATTTTCGGTGCATCCAGGAAAAGTAATCTACAAAAAAAAAATAAAGGAAAAATAAATTAAAAAGGAAAAACTGCTCCCGTAACATTTTGACAGTTCATTCTTGGAAATATGATACTAATACTTTCTAATGCCCTTCCACTCGTACTTACAACATTACTTTTATTAAAAAATCTTTAAAAGTAAAAACTTTTTCCTTTTATTTATAAGTTGCATCTTTGTTATTCTCTCCAAGAACTTCTTCTTGCAACTCAAACAGTATAAAATAAAGGAAAAGGTAAAGAGAAGGGGAAAGAAATTTTTCTCAGTAAAAACCAAACATGCGTACCATTGCTTTCTTCAGCTAAAATCTCTCCAACAACATGCAGATATAAAAGCATGCGGTAGTTTTTATGTAGACAATGAAAACTTTTCATTCTTTGAATAGCAACGAGTGTTTGGGGTAAAATAAAAAATAACAAGGAAATTCAAATATTCCACCCGTATGCGCATTTCATCTTATTATGTTTTTTATTCGGTTTCCAGTTCAAAATAAACTGAAGCTGAATTTGAATCTGGATCCACCATATTGCAAGCTATAGTAAATCTGAAATCTATATTGTTTGATCGGATTTTTCTATCCGCATACTGCAAAACAGTGCTTGGATTTTTATCTCAAGATTTAAAAAAAAAATCGAATACAACTAGAAAGAAAAATATGCTGTCAACGTATAAAAAGATCAGATTTTTTTTCATAAGTTAAATTTAGTGCATTAAAATTAGCTGTATTTTAACTGCATGATTATTTATCTTGTTATATATCTACTCAGTGTACCAGTTTAGAAAAAAACGAAGCTGAATTTGAATCTAGATCAGTGGTTCCCAACCTTTACACAAGTGGCCTCGCCCCACCAAACTATTTGTAAAATCCTAATGCCCTCCCACTCACACACACTCTGTAACATACATGTCTTATTATTTAAAAAGTGAACTCCATTCACATGGAGGAAGCCTAACAGTCTTAACAATAACTATTCATTTCACATTTTTTAACTGATCAAATAGGTGGAATGTTCTGTTACAAATGTGATTTTAACATAATTCTATAAATGTAACGAGGTTATATGCCGTTGCCTTTATGTCAAAAAGAGTTTTGTTGTTATTTTTTAACTTACCACTGTGTTAAACAAAAGTGTTATATGGTATCCATTTTTATCTTAACAAAGTGTTGTAGAGACTCTCACATTTATCATTAAAAATTGATAACATTGACACATTTTATAATTCATTTTAGTAACTTCATAAGAGTTGATAGAAATACTTTTGACACTTAATTCTCATCTTTATTAATTTTAAGTAGTCATTATTACCCATCAAAACAAATTTTTCTGTCTTCCCTTTTCCATTATCGTTAACTAACCGCCATGTATTATCCGATTTTTAAATTTGAAATGTATAAGTGAAAAATTTATTTATTGTATAGGAGGTCTGCTCCAGAGCCATAGATATTTACTATTACAGTGATCTCTCAAAAATTATATCCGTGTACCGCGTATAAACACGGAAATAATTTTTCAGCACCAGTTTTTTATAGGATAATTTTCGTCTTGTTAAATCGCAGAATTTATAAATCGAATTTTACTGTTTTAAAATAGTGGTATGATAAAGTAATTACTGAATATCGCGTATAATTGAGAAATCACTGTAGTCCATTTTCTTTTCTAATGAATTTAAGATTTATAAATTTTATAAAGTTGGTAGTACCAGAGTTTAAATATTTCAAATATTTTCTGGTTAAATATGTTGAATACAGACAGATTTAGATATAACCAGTAGTTTACGTGTAAAAGTGACATAAAGCAAAATTAATAGATTCAAAGATTCAAGATTCATTCAAATCCAAAAAGTTGTAAAAAATTTATAGTGCGTTAATAATTAGAAAATTTATAGAAGTTTTAAGTGATAAAGGAAAAAAAAGGAGTTCAAAATAGTTAATAAAATATATTTATATAATTATTCTGGTTTTAATTCTATTTTAAATTTTTTGCTTGAGAATTTTTTAAAAATTCCACAAAAAAAATATTTTTTTAAATTTCATGTTTTAATTTTGCTTGTATTACTTTTATGTTTAGTCTACAACATTACTTTTCCAATAAAGAAACTGACAGCGAATGGGGGAGTTACAAAGTTACAAATTTAGAACCCCCCCCCCCCCCCCCCCAGTATGGCGTACGCCCCACGTTGGGAACCACTGATCTATATCCACCATGTTGAAATCATAAAATATTTTTTAACTTATGGTTAATTTAATTATCTATACTAATTTAATACTTAATATATCCTAAAGAAAAATAAGACAGCAGATTTATATTGAGTGAATTAGATCTATTTTACTTGGCAGTCAAATATAACTTTTCTTCGTTTATCTTTTATAGTATATTCATGATTCGTAAATAAAAATATAATTCTACTTCGCAAGTATATTTGAATTAAAATTTAGACATGTATAACAACTTAATGCCAGAAACGTTATGCATGGAAACCGTTTGTCACGCGCAAACTATCCAAGCAGTAATTATCCTCCCAAGCACTCTCCAGCATTAACTCGATGTTTGCGATTTCATCTGCGATTATTGTCTTCAAATCGTCAATATCAGCCATCGAAACTGTCTAATATGTATTGTGCACTTTAATGTTTCTCCCATATATATAATTTTTACGTACTAAAAACATTATTACGTTGTGCAAATAAAATAACACAGTCACCTTCCTTATTGTGTGAAGAGTTATAATCGTTCTCATTTTAAAATATAAAGATTCATTTGTTCTCTGTTTGTTCACAATGTTTTACTACAAACATTTTGGTAATTTATTTATTAAAGTAAAGATTATTTTAGGTAGATTTCGTAAGAAATACTACCTATTTCATTCTTCCCTATGTTGGAATTTTTGGAACATTTTTGCAAATCTACACCGATCATGACTCTCAGAACCCAAAACCTCCCCCAGTTCAAAACTTTATCTATCTATCGATCTATATCCCTTTTTTATGGATACGATAAAAAATCTCGGTCAAGTTCTTTATGGGCAAAATCGAACCAGGGGGGGGGGGGGGCTTTTTGTGAAAACGGAAAAATCCCCATAACTTCTTAATTATGATACGCATCGAATCCATTTAAAGTCATTATTACTTCTAGAAAAAGGGCCAAAAATTTATGTATGACAGATTTTTGATATAATTAAAAATGGCTTCAAGGGGGGTAAAATTAGAAGTTTCAGAAGAAAAAAAATCATAACTTTGACAATTCACAAGATTTCAAATCAACTTAAACTTATTATAAATCCTCTTAATATTATCTACAACTTTTATATTGACAAGTTTTTTATAGGAGCAACCCTTACAGAAAAAAAATAAAAATAAAAATTATAATAAAAATAAAAACAAGAAAAATTTTCCCTGCTCCGCCTATTTCACACAGGTAGATTTTGAAGTGGGCGGTTCCAACTACCGCATCATGGCAAAAAGGTAATTTCTTCTGCAATTTCCAATAAACAGGCGCCCCACGGTCTGCGTCTTCGAAATCTACTTGTGCCTGTAGACCGAGAGCCGTCAGGGTTTTTTTTTTATTTTAAATTCACGTTTATTATTTAATGTATTTTTATTTTTATTTTCCGTGGAACATTGTGTTCGTTGGTGCATCTCCATATAATTGTAAGCAATTTTCCTCTATATTCTTCTAACTTGTAACTAAATTAAAAATTAGGTGCGAATGTATGTCATATATTATGGAATTTCAGTAATAGTAATTCTTGCATGAAGTAAAATTTTAGAAAACGCAGAATGTTAATGTTCCGCTAGTATGTAATATTACGATACGTAATAATGTTTTTTTCATCTTTCGTTGATAGTCATTTCTTATTTATTTACGAAGTTTTAAGTATTATCAAAACTGATAAGTTTTGTTTAAAGTAAAAGAGATAGTACAAGTGATATATATACATTTATCGTCCATTGTAGTTTTCAGATTTTCTACTTTATATAAATAAATAACATGTACGTTGTCAAAATATTGAATGTTTCGTGTCAAATTTAAAATAAAATAAAGGTTTTGATATTAACGTTGATTCAACCATACAGCCTTTTTTATTACCAAAAACAAAAACGTTTCGCTTTTGATCAAAATCTGAGTATGTGCTACATCAATATAATTTATTTTCTCGTATAATCTATCTATATAATGCTAAAAGACAATGCTTTTGTCCCTTATAAATATCAATAATTTTCGACCGATTTGAACAAAACACGACTTACATACGTTTTATATACCAGCGATAAATTCTAGCTACTTTCCCCGACCACGCCTTTCCAATTTTTTCCCGACAGCTCGCCATAATTTATCTTTGAACAAATCTACTTTTTCTATTTCCAAATGCTATTTTTTTCCTGTTTCCCCTAAAAAAATGCGTATGAACGATATTTTTATAAGCTAATGAAAATTCAGACTCACTTGCTATATTTTTGCATCTGAAATTAGCGCATTCTGAGCAGATAATGCCTACACTGTAAAAAAAAATGGGTTGATCCACTAAAAAATTTTAGTTTTTCTCACTAATCTTTGCAAAACGTGCATTCTTATTTGTAAAGCCGGGGAATTTTAATATAATGGTGTGAAAGGAGTGGCATTTATTTTCTATTTGCCTTTTTAACAGTTTATGAGCGCGAATGCAGAAAGCTCCGTCATTGTGAGCACCTTAATTTTTAGGATATTACATTTTTTATATATTTTACCTGGAAGCCTCCCATGGATAACATGGGATAGGTACTACAGTTTAGAATATGTTTAATGGTTAAATATTATAAATATAAATGGTTAAATATGGTAAAAACCGATGAGAAAATTATCTTTGTCATATTACAAAAAACAAATGCATTTTATAATTCAGGTTTGTAATTGTAGACCGCACAAATTTTTCATCAAAAAGATAGTGGCCTTTTAAAAGAAGAACAAACGCGGACAATATGCGCGGTGATCAAGGAATCAAAAAATTGTCCATAAAATGAATGCTAGCATTTTAGGAGTCTCCAGAAAGCGATGTTTGACTGTATGTAATATTTTGTCCATAAATTTATATTTGTTCCTATGCAAACTTGTTTTCAATAAATTTTATATATGCATATTATAACTCGTATTATTTGTTTATATAGATCAAATAAAAAAGTAATTTATTTTCGCTGTTAATTATTAGCTGGAAATGCTTTAATTTTTTCAATTTATGTTTTGCTATTTTTTAAATTAGATTTTCAGAACTTTTATTGAAAACGGGGATTAAAAAATAGTACCTGGAGAAGGTCTTATTCTCAGTGAAGCTCTATAGAACGATCCAGCATAAACTCTAGCACACACGCTCATAGAGCAAAACTCTGCTATCTGTGACGTCAGTATCCTACTCATGGATTTTTCTTGCATCGGTTGTGCAGCGACTACAAACAATTTTTATGCAGAGAAATTGAAAGTTTATATGCAATATGCAAACTTTAAGGAGGCGCAGCATTCGCAAACATAAGATATATTCTTTCTCTACCCCCTTCGGAAATACTTTTGTGTTCCAAAATAGCTCCTAGGAAACAGCTCTCAACCTACCATCTAAAATCCCTTATAAACTTGGTTGTTTTATATTGGCGTATTATTATTCAATGTACTTTCTGTTTTGGGGCTATCAAAAATTGACAGAACTTTACCGTGGGGTTCAGAAGTAATTTTGTATTCTTGACATGAAGAGCAAGAACCGAACAATTTATAAATACAATCGTTACAATTTTTTTTTTCAAAAGAAGGATATTTATTGCATGTATTACGTACGGGTACACGCCGTTTACAGCTGATCCTTTATGTTCATTTTTTTAATATATCTTTGTTTGGATACGTGAGCAATATTTGTTATGAACATGGATAATGTATTCGATACATAGAAAACAATTTTATTTTTGTATTTGGAAAGAATTTGGAGAGAAGATGCTACTATTCAAACACCTGGATATTATTTTTATTTAGGGGGATTTAGTTTCCTGGATATCGATTTTAATATCGATATTTTAAAAATTTATGTATTGTTGAAGATAACGTACAAATTTATGTGTAGTGCTCGTAATGTCTGCTTTAGAATTACTTTTTTTTGTTCTGTGTCTAACCTTATTCTAAATCTGAGTATTGCATACAAGGTACAAAAATAAAATGCTTCTTAATGTACGGAAATATAATTTAACCACGTACGAAAATGTACAATAACTATTTCCGAGTTATACACGACTCCGAAATGCATTCTTTACCTTTAGAAACTTCAGAAGTCAATATATTTCTGAAATGTAAATAAGCATTTCTAAACTCAAAGTTTCATTTGCTGCCACTGATTTTTGAAACGTTTTCGAGTAGTTTTTATAGTTTTTCAAACCAGAATAACGTTTATTTTAAGATGCTATCAATTCTCAATTAAACATTTTCAGCTCCGTAACGGATTTTATACCTCAAAGAGTACCAAAATAATATTAATTTTAATGTTAATGTTAATGTTTTTAATGTATTATGTTTCTATGTAAAACATGTTTGTTGGACATGGAAATGTTTTCTTGAAAATGAATAGCATTCAAAACCTATATTACAGATTATGATAAAACAGCACTATAAAAACTACTCGGAAACATTTCCGAAAATCGATGTCAGCAAAAGAAATGCAGTTTTTATAACTGCTTCTTTAAATATCAAAAACCTATTATTTTCCGAGGATTCCAAAGAAAAAGAACGGTTTTCGGAATCGTATAGTAACTCGGAAGAGGTTATTGTATATTTTGGTTTGTGATTATATTATATTTTCCAAGAAATATTTGTCTTTTTTTACAATAAATAAATTCATCGAAATTCAAAAAAGAAATTTCTATGGCAGTTGTTATTTGTGTGACATGCATCTTATAATGGAAGTGTTTATTCAGAGTTCGTACGGATAAAGGAATTTTTCGAGGAGTATTTTCTTTATAGAAAAAGAACTCTAGGTTAAACTCGCGAAACTTCGCCTTCTTTTAAGGAGGGTTCTCTGTAGTAAAATACAGGTACCGAAGAATTTCCTGGTTGCAAATTCCAGCAGCAGTACGAACCCTGTTATTGGAAGAGCATGTTACGTTACATTTTCTCAAAAATTGTTTTACTTTATGAATGCAGGTTTTGCGATAATCTACCATATAGTAAAACAATGATATGGTATACGTATATTAAATTTAAAAAAAAGTTTGTCTTTAATATCTGAGACATTATTTATTAATATTTCACATTGAGATATTTAATAATTCAAATAATATTATTATTACCTAGATGATTTACCTAGTTGAAAAAACTTTCCTCTCTTCATTATGACCTAATTAAACGGTATACAGGAGTTTCCATGTTATATAATTTGTCGAAATATATCATGTAGTAATTATCGTTGTATCATATATAGATGTGCCAGGGAATTAGCAACCTTCTACCACTAATTAGTGTCAATGAAATGGAACTTTTGGGTATATTTTAATGTAACAAAATTTTCAAATAAAATTTTTGAAACTGTAATATGCACATCTGTTGTCAATTTTCTAAACATACAGTTAAATTTAACCAATGATGCCAAAATTTATGCCGTTTAGAAAATATATATTTTAATTAAAAATACTAAAATTTTATTACCACGAAGAAAATTTTCATCTTTATATTCTCCATCACATTTCTTTCAATTGTGATTTCTGGAAATATAAATTCAGCTGGTACTTTTATTAATATGTAACTATAAATTCCTTCAAAATTTTTATTATTATAATAGTTTTATATAAAATATAAAATTTAAATTTAATTTACGAAATAAAAATCGAAACCGCTATGTATTTTGTTGCTATTCAATTCTTAAAAGCTTGTATATACGTATATTAAATTTCAAAAATTCCATTCAGCTAGATTTTATCTTTTTAAATGTTTTATTTATTTATTTTAAAAATTTCCTTAAGTTTACAAACTTATAAACGTTATCATTCTATAAATATATCAAAATCATGGATGAAAAATGTTCCCTTAACAAGCCATATTGGCAAACATCCACTGAAAAATTTATCACAAAACTTTCTTTTATTTAAAAGCAAAACCGCCAGACTTCTTAAATTGTGTCATCAGTATAAAACTCCCACAGTAGCAAAAAAGCATTTTAAACTTGTTAAATGATAAATCAAAATGTCACTTACATTTTTTTTTCCTTTTTTGTATTTTGAATTGTAGCAAAATTTATTCCTCTAAGGAATACACCACTACATCTCCTCTCTTTTTCTAAGTTTTGAAACTTAAAAGAGTAAGTACTTGTGTTCAAAATGCCCAACCATTGCTACAGTAAATACAAAATCGATAAAATAGTGACTTATGAGTCTAAAATACTTTCATTCAACATGAATAATAGGGAAATAGGACTTTTAAAGCATACGTGTGCTTTTCTCTTGTAAACTGACATATGATTGTGTTTTACATTTATATCATTGAAACGTTTCGATATAAAATTTATAGAAGTGGCTTAGCGGGTAAATATTTTGTTTAATATTTATTTTATTTTTATATCAATTAAATATGTTAAACTACATAAATTTGTATATTAAAAATGCATTCATTTTATATTTTTAAGACTTTATAGAATACAATGTTAGTCATATAACATCGTCAAAATTCATTTATCATAATAACTGATATCCGATTAAAATGCTTATTAAAATATTTCCGAGTACAATCGCAACCAGAATAAGGACGACCCAGAAATTATGACGACTACTATCTATTGAAGATCTATTGAAGTTAAGTGGCGTCAACGAGGGATATTTTTTTTCTTATTATAATGACGATTAAATAAAGCATTATAAACAAAATCTTATACTATTAAATAAAACTAGTACATTTATTGCATTTTTTCTGTGCATTATTCTGGTGCATATTATTTATTTATGTTTTATTACTTATTTATTTTTGGATAAAATCGAGTGTTTGATTAAAAATTATAATAAAATCGACAAACTCCGAGTATCATTACGAAAGTTTTCAATATTTTAAGAACCCTTAGCAATATTTTATAAAGCATCTTTTTGAAGTCAGGCTACATATATTTATGAATTTAAAAACTCCATAAATAAACATTTCAAAAAATAATGAAAATGCTCTAAAACACTTTGATATTTATAAATATAATTTTATAAAACTCATTTAAGTGAGTTTTAAAGTTAATATTATTTTTAAAGTTAATAATAAATTCAATATTGTTTGATATTTTTAACGTTAAAATATTAATTTTGTGAATAAAGGGGAATTTTAATATCACATTTATTCGGTGTATAATTTGCGGTTATAGCGTTAGCGAAAGACAAATTTAACATAAAGGTTACATAATACGAACATGAACAATTTTGGTTAATTTTAAATATCGCCGTAACAACAGTTATCTGACAATATATCTTAAACTTTTCTTTTCGGTCTTTTTAAAAAATATGTTTCTATAAATAGATAAACTACAATTAGATGTAACATTCTATTATACAGTGTGTATCAAATAGACGCTTCAATATTTTAACTATGAGAGATATTTGGGCAAATGTTAATTGCAAATGAGTTGAAAACAAAGTGGGAATAAGGATTGTGTTGATGAAAAAAAACCTGTCTTTCATTCTTAAAAACACTTTCGTCACTTTTTTTGAATTTTTATGCGGCTCATATAAGTTATATATTGAAATTCTTTCTCTATTCTCCGACAAGTACAACAGAAAGAATTCCTTTCTAATTTCACCAAAATTCAACAAGTTATGTTACGTTGAATTGTATGTAAATTTGGAATATTTTGGCCCTATAAAACGAATAGATGATTTTTATCTTCAAAATTTCTTAAAATTAGGAGTATCAAAATTTGGTGAGTTTTGGTTGTAGAAGAATGAAATTTTCTACTGATTGCTTGCCAGAGCATGGAAATTTTATTTTCTAATTATCAATTGTAAAATCTAGGAGCCGTATAAAAAATTACAAAGTTAACTTTTGTAAAATTAGTGGCAAGACTATTTCATTAACATCAACAATTTCTTAATCCATACCTTATTTTGAATAAGTTTGCAGTTTACATTGTCTACGTATCTCCAACAGGTAAAAAATTAAAGCTCGTTTCAATCTTTTTGGGACACCCTGCATATCCTATCGTATTAAGTTTATTATGTGTCCGATTTTTATATAAAATAGTACATTTCCAAGTCTTGCTTTATGTATTTTATTTTACGAGATCTGTTAGTGAGTCTAACATATAGACATTGTAGCCCACGTATTTTCTAAGTATTTTTTAGATTTATTTTCGCAATGAACTGTAAAATTCTTTATTTTTGTTATTTGACGTTATTTGTCAAGCTATATCTTTAACTTTTATCGGAAAGATCAACTGAACCGATATATATCGATTTGTATTTAAGAGGGTTGTTATAGCTTTTCTTTAATAAAACATCCGTTACAAAACTGATAAAATAACAGTTTTACAATTTCTTTGGCTACCTGAACAAAAGAAAATATATATTTTTTCTTTTTTCACTGGAAAATTTAACTTATGACAAAATAGTAGTATTCGGCATAAGAACTTTAAAAATGTCTTTACATGAAATATTTCAGATTTTCTTTAAAACTGTATTTCAATAATCTTTATCACTTTAAAATCCTTTTGTTCTTAAAAAAGAGGAAATTCAGTGATAAAATAGTTTATTACCTTTATTACAATGGTTTTTTATTTGTAAATGATAACACAAAGCTGATATTTTTCGAACATGTTAATAAATTTTCAAGTTATATACCATGCTATATAAATGTATGGTTTTATGCAAATTCACTATTTTTGCTGCAGAATTTCTTTTTTTTCCTTGTTAACAATAATAGAATAGTTCTAGAATTTAATTCACATCTTGTTAAAGCCGCGCAGCAATTCTTAATATGTTAATGCTTATTACTTCTTATTTCATAAATCTTAATTATTAATAATCAAATTTTAATTGCTTAATAGGCGTATAACCAACATAGTGCAAAAGTATCCAAGCCGGAACTTGAACCCGGGTCATCAGTATAGCGCAATGACGTTCTACCAACTGAACCACTTGGGAACGATACTCAGCCTGGAACTTTCTCACTATAACTTGTTGGCAAGACTACAAACGCAGCACAAGATGGAATATTTTCCATGAGCCACCAACCCTGGGGCAAACACGAAACCAAAGAAAATCCATCATCGATAATTGAATAAATATATAGTTATATAGAAAGTTATAGTGAGAAAGTTCCAGGCTGAGTATCGTTCCCAAGTGGTTCAGTTGGTAGAAAATCTGTGCGCTATACTGATGACTCGGGTTCGTGTCCCGGCTTGGGTACTTTTTCACTATGTTGGCTATACGCCTATTAAACAATAAAAATTTGATTATTATGAATGCAAGGCGTGTGAAATTTTCTATGGAAAATTTTTCCAAAGTATTAATATGAATTTATCTTAATTATTGTTTATAATTTAAATATAAATGCTTAATAATATAACTATAAAACTCTGCTTTACTTCACACATAAATTGATTCTGTAAAATGGTGTTTATAGCTGCAAGCTTGTAATTTGGAAAATATATCAGAATAAATTATGAAAATATTATTTTTTAGAGTTAATTATCAAGAGATCACATTTTCAGCAAAACTGAAAAGTTTTATGCAAATTCAATATTTCTGTTGCATATATATATTTTTTGCTTGTTAACGATAGTTCAAAACTAGCACTTAATTCACATCTTGTTAAAACTCTTGCGTAAATTAGCTTGGGTTATTTCTCTTGTTTGGGGAAAATAGTTGCCTTCCCTCTTAATTTATTTTCATCTCTTATCGTGGAATATTTCCCTTCTGATATTAGCCAAATATATAATGAAAAAAAAATAGATGGATTTGTAAGTAACCTCATTTGCCTAATTATCTTCCGAAAACGGGAAATTACGCTAAGAAATATCGGCTTCGAAATCAGGGTGCTCTGTATAATTTTTTTTCTTGTTTGTAGTTCCTATTAAATAATAGATTTCGTGTTCCTGAAAGAACACATCATTTCATTCTTTTGCAGAAATATTAAAATAAATCTTAGATGAATCTTACAAAGTATTGTATACTTAAGATAAAAATGCATCGAAAAAATTTTGCAAAATAAATCAGCGATTAATGTTTTAAGACTTATTTTAAGACTTTCACTTAGAATTACTTTTGTGAAATATATATATTTATAAATAGTACAGTTAAATTTTTATTTTTTACTTGAATCGATTTTATAGCATAACATATTAGTACAACGGATTGAATCAAACAATAAACTCCCCCAAACAAACAACATGCTTCTAATATTCAACAATTACAATACAGTTCATTTCATTTAAAGAAAATCCTAAGCATGGTTTGGACAAGGCTGATCCACTCATGATTCATTGCAGTAGCTTACAAAGAATAGGACTCGTTCAATATAAAAAT
The DNA here is from genome assembly GCA_963931845.1 of Maratus michaelseni. Classification (NCBI taxonomy): domain Eukaryota; kingdom Metazoa; phylum Arthropoda; class Arachnida; order Araneae; family Salticidae; genus Maratus; species Maratus michaelseni. The sequence continues at coordinate 280,075,171 of OZ007594.1, read as the reverse complement.
GGAAAAATTATTCAAAATAAAAAATAAAATTGTAACCAAAAATATTATACAGAAAGATTTAAAGTACATTATCAAAATGTTACGTTTTAAGAGTTTTGATACAGTTTTTTAAATTAATTATTTTTCTTAAAATAACTGTTTTATTAATGTGCTTTTCCAGGTAAGGAAAGGACGGGCGATTTCTATTCTTAATATTATCGTAAAAATAGTGTGTATGTATGGTACATGAGATTGTGAGTTTAGAATTTTGCCGCTACATTCCGAACGAAATTTCAAGTAACAAGAGGGAAAACCAGAAACCTACGTGTACGCAACACCAAAATGTACTTTTAAAAAAATTGGTAACTTTGAATTTCCAGGTTTACCCCTGGAACTTTCTATCTCGTTACGTTTCACTGAGTTCTGTATGTATGATCATTAGACTGCCATCTTTTTTTTTTTTTTTTTGAATATAAGTAAAACATGGAACAAGACTTTGTAGATCTTGTGCAGTATTAATTTAAAAATATTAAATTTTTATAAAATAAAACCTGTTTGAAATTCGTTTTTCTTACTTTTTGTTAGATCTTTGTTTTCTATGAAATGAGGCATTAGAAATCAGGCTAAGTGTTACGCAAGGGCGGAGCATACACGAAGAAATACGATAGGTTACTCGAATTACTTTTTCTGTTATTAGTCATGAAAATTTGCTTAACAGGACATAATCTATTTGCTCGCCCAATTATTACGTTGTAGAGTTGTGGTCAGAAGCGGGAGGCTAGACCTTAGATGTTCGCAGTAATTAGAAATCTAAGTGAAAGGAGTCTTAATTCTATGTAGTCCGCGCACCATAGTTGCCAACTTTTATGGTTTTCAGTTACCACTAAAGTTTAATAATACATTTTTATTTAAATTAATAGGTGAAATCTTCAATTAATGAAGTAAAAAAAAATCTTTTTAATTTTATGGGATTTTACGTTTTTGGTCAATCAAAAACAGCTATGAATCTCATTCTAAAAATGAATACACATCGGTCTTCTAAAAAAATAAAAACAATTAACCAACTAAAACGTCTGTGAGAAGTACAGAAAGCATTTTAGAAGAAGGAGTTAATGGAACGTTTAGCTCTAAGTCGTTATCTTTGTAACTATTAGTATTTTTATGAAGGTAATAAACAAACAAACATACAACTCAAAATGAAAGCACATTTTTTTTCTTTCGAAAAAAAAAATCATTTAGATCATATATTTGATAATGCAATTAATTTACACAATTTAACTTATTCTTTATTTGGTCACTTCACTTTGGTTATTCTTTATAATTTTAAACACATATTTAAACGAAGTAACGAATGGAAGAAACTTTAAAAAATCAGTATATATATATATATATATATATATATATATATATATATATATATATATGAAAACACATGTGAAAAACAAAGGATAAGACATTATAAAAAGAAATGGAATGCGCACTGCTAGAATTATACTTGATAGGATGAAAAAGCAAAAAGTGGAAAACTATGAATATCTTATAGAAGTTTCAGAAGGGCTTTATAACAATATTCATAGTAAATATATGTTATTTCATCAAATATTGTCAGCATTATGCCTAAAATCGACATATATATATATATATATATATATATAATATCAGTAAATATATATACATATATATAGGTACGTGTGTGTGGAATTCTGTAAAACATATTTAAGTTCAATAATTATAACCTAAGTTCAATAATATGAAACATTATTATAGAACTCGAGAAAAAAAATGAGGTAACATTATTTTATGTATAAATAATACAGATAAATCGAGTTGAATTTTTAGCAAAAAGTTTCCTGAAACATTTTAGGTAAATTATGATCCAATACATCTTTATTTAATCTAAACGTTACATAAAGAATACGAATTTACAAAAAAAAAAAGAAAAAATATATATTTCTAATTTAATACAGATTAATTGCATCAACTTTCTCTCATTTGTATACTAGAAAATATAACTACAGTTTCAGAATATAGTAAATGACACTAAATAAATTTTCATCAGTTGTAGTTGCAATAGTATAAAGTTTGAAACTAAATTTTCTCTAATGATAAATTTCCCACAAATTACAATCATTAGGAGAACTAAGGCCTAATGAACTAAGAAAACAACAAAGTTTACCGTAGATCGTGCATCTGAATGCCTATTAAAATCGACGCTACAATTACTTATCCCTGTCTAAGGCGCGTAAAATTTTCCCCTAAAAGTAAGGGCGAAACGTAAATTGCGCTCATAATTCACTCCTGACGTTTTTTCGATCTTTTTCTCTTAAATGCCCGCGGTTTACGGTTAAAGTGCAACAGTGCAGAATTTCTCGTTCTCGTTCGATGGTGCAAATAGTGTAAAGCAAACATTTATTACGAGTTTTCCTGGCAAAATTTCCTGCGGTTTTTTCAAAACAGCTGTTGGCAACAAAACAACATTGCGTTGCGAGTTGGGTTGAGTGGTTTTTGTTTAATGGATGCGCGGTGGATTTTCAGCAAGTGATATCTTCCGTTGCAGGTGTTAAGTAGAAATTGTGATTAATACGATGGCTGCAAAATATTTTTCCCAGAGACTTTTCCCACACATTTGTTATTCATTCGAGTGGAACGTTAGAAAATTCATCATAATATGATGGTGACTAAAAAAAAAACAAGTAGAGTTAAAAAAGGAGTAAAAATGTGGAGCTAGCACAAAAGTTTAATGGAAAGTAGTGATAAATAAATAAGTTAGATGAAAATAATTGCAAAAAGAAGATGATGGAGCGTTTGGCGTGCTAAACTCAGATAGGCGTAAAGGAAACAGGTCTCGAAGTTTTTCGTTGCTTTCTCAATAAACAAATAATTTCATAATTATACTATGTTAATGAGAATGAAAGTGGGCGCAAGTTGGGATGGTAAATTGCTGCCAAAATTTTGAATACTTTTTTTTTTTGTCTCTCAAAATACTTTTCAAAACAAATAAGCTTGTATAAATATTGAAAATGTAATTATCCCCAGTAAAAAGAGAGAATTTGATGCAATAATGAACATCGATAAAAATAAAATACTCGCGATTTATTAAACATTGTAATGATTTAATACTTTTTTGCCTGTAGTGAACTCATTTTCAAATTACAATGTTCAAATATTGTTATACGGTAGCGGTAAATGTAAGAAAGAAGACCTACGTCCCGCACTTTTTACAATTGCAATTTCACATTAATTATATGACTAACATTTATGTAACATTATGTATTATTTATTAATGATAGAAAGAACCATTTTTAGCAGTATTCCATTTAATATTTAAAAATAAAATTTGGCTATCTCTGCAGACAAATATAGGGGTAATGAAAAGCTGACGTGTTAAAATCTGTACTTTTTATTTTAAGAGCTGGCTAGGAATGCGCAAATAAAATAATCTATTGCTATGCGTTTATGAAAACAGCAAGAGTGTAATAAACAATATAAAAATACTATTACAAAAAAACCAAGTGAAATAATATTAATTACTTTAATTTCCGATACTTACAGTGGCAACAGAAGTTGAGGTAAATACTTAAGGTGGCAACAGTTCATTTTCTTTGTGAATTACTGAAGCGATTTAAATATACATATATTTCGTATTATAATTAGCTATATTTGGATCATGTTGTTTTCTGAAAAATTATTTATTTTTTATAACTTTAATTTAATAAAAACTATTTAATTATAACTAATTAATCCAATTTAAGTTAATTTAATAAAAATGTAGCTATTGCATTTTATATTTTTATTTTTTCCTGAACGATCACTGTATAGTTTAATTCTCAAAAAATGTACTTACAATATCAATAATATCAGCTGCTTTCCAAAGGAAGTTTCGCAAGTGTCGTTGTCCTCTTAATGTACGTTTCTGAAAACTAGTTTTACAAAAAATCCATTCTTTTAAATGATTTTCTAGTGTAATTATGTCAATATACTCATATGAAAATTGAAATATTTAAAAATTGCACATAAAAACTGCTGCACTGTAAAAAAAAAGACAAATTATTATTAATCTAGCTTTTTTTTTTTTTTTTTTTTTTTTTTTAATTTACAAAAATGTAATCTCTTCCAACTTATCAACGATTCTGAAAAGTGTTATTTTATCTTCCCAAATATCAGAATCAATTGGATTATCCAGATTTCCAAAAGCGTTTCTTGAATTAAAAGTTTCGTTTTCTGAATTTTCGCAAACGTTACTGATTAGTTTTGATAGTGTATTAATCAGTCTTCTCATCTCGAAATACCGGTTTTTCCGATGTTATCAATTCTCAGTTAAACATTTCCATGTTTAACAAACATGATAAATTAACAGCATTAATGTTAACATTAAAATTAAAATACCATTAACATTAACATTAAAATTAACATTATTTTACTACTGTTCCATATATAAATTCTGTTACGCCACTGAAAATGATTCCTTGATAATTGACAGCCTCCGAAAAATAGATTCTCCGGGTTTAGAACACTGATCAAATTACCCACGATCACAAAAAGTGTTTTTTAGCTTCAGAAACCTCAGAAACCAATATATTTTCGAGATTTAAAAAACATTTATAAACACAAAATTTCTTTTACTGCCACTAATTTTTTGGAAATGTTTCCGAGTAATTCTGAGATTTAAAAAACATTTATAAACACAAAATTTCTTTTACTGCCACTAATTTTTTGGAAATGTTTCCGAGTAGTTCTTATAGTGTAATAATCAGTTTTGTCAAACCAGAATATCCGTTCTTGAGATGCTATCAATTCTCAAATAAAATTATTTTCATGTTAAAAAAACATGTCTTACAGACAAACATGATAAATTAAGAGCATTAACATTAACATTAAAATTATTTTATTACTCTTGCATGTATAAACTTAGTTACGCAGCTGAACATGTTAACTGATAATTGATCGCATCTTAATAACAGATATTTCGATTTGAGAAAACTTATTAATGCATTCTGGAAATCATTAGAAGACAAAACAAAATCGATTTTATAAAGACTTTTTTAAAATCTCGACAGTTTATTGATTTTTCAGATTTCTAAAGATAAAGAACGGTTTTCGGAATCGTGAATAACTCGAATAGGTTATTGTGCATTTTCATTCATCTCTATATTACATTTTATTAGTTTAAGAAACGTCTTTTTTTTTTACGATAAGCCTAATTACGAGTATGCATAGTTATGAAACGAATTTCCACGTTTCACGTCTCAAATTTTGTAGGATATAATTTAACATCTTTAAACTGTATTTACTTCAGGACCAACTGTAGTCTGGCTAATTAGTGATAAATGAAAACGGCCCATTTTAAGAAGCTTAGACGCAGTTATTGTCTAAACTCTAATTATTTGTGAAAATACTGACGCCGTTTATAAAAGCCGTTAAAACGCATCCATTCCCGATAACTAGAATGAATTGGAATGACTTTCCTTAAGGTTTTAATGATTATGTTTTGAGATATATATTTTGTCTGCCATTTATTTCTATTTAAGTATATAGCTAAGAAAAGTGTTAGAACATATACTTTTAATCAGCAGTTTATAAAGTTGTTTCTAATTTCTTTACGATTACTAAAAGTAGTAGTATCCCTTTAAAGTCAAACTCTCTAGAAAGATATAAATTTTGACATTTATGAATTCTTATTCTTATTTCTAAATAAATTCTTTTATAGCTAATTGATAATTTGAAATACTCAAAAGAAATAAATTAATTTCAATATGGATTTAATGACTCAGTTGTAACAAAAATATTTGTCGTGTCATTTGTTACAGCTTTCAGCTGAGAACTGTATTGTAATTTAACACATATTTTTAATCAGCAGTTTATATAATTATTTCTAATTTGAGTATGAATGTTTAAATTAATGTTTTAAAAAACAAACGTTTAATTTTTTAAAAATTTTTAATTAAAAAAATATATTTTGCGTAGCCGTAGTAGCTTACATCCAGTCAATATGACGTCATTATCACATCACAAATGGTCTCAAGTGTCACACTGACAACAGTGATCAAAATGTGACATCTTTAATTTGTCACTTAATGGTTCTTAAGTGGATTTTTATTTGGTGACTCTCATGTACTAAACTGTGACTCACTGCTAATGAAACTTTAGTCATTTACAATTTGTGATAATGTGGGACATATCGATTTCTTAGTAAGTTGTATGCGACTAATCTTTCACGTTACATGATAACAATGACGACAGTAAAAGTCGCCTTTTGGTCACGTAGCATTCCCATTTTGTTCAATGAACATTATTATTTTGGTCACTTTTCTATCACGGTGTTACTAGAGATATTTTGTGATCGTTATTATGACTCTAGATTGATGTTGCAGCTTATTTATGAAATAAAATTGATTTGTCTTTAATAGTGAAGAATTGTCACAATGCTGTTAATATGAGTTTTCTCCATGGACTTATTTCTTGAAAAATCTATAGTGGTTTCTAATAGAATCCTTACAATTTCCTTTATTAGCAGAAAATTATAATTCTCTATCATTATTGTAATTTTTTATATTGTTAATTTCAAAATAACTTATTTCCTTTTTCAAAAATAATAATAATAATAATAATAATAATACAGTATCTGTTGTATATGAAGTACATTGCATAGTTATATAAGCCTGTCCGCATTAACATTCAGCTGTTTCAGACAAAGAGCAAAACATAAAAAGGATTTTTGCAATAATAGATTTCTGAAGAATTTTAAATTGTAATTGGCGTAAATACATGCACTGTTGGCAATATAGCACGATTTTAATTAGAAATAGCTATTTGAACTTCGGAATAATAATGTTTGATTTATTTAAAAAAAGAATACCTGTTATTAAATAAAACAAAATTTACTATTTAAAAATGTTTGTAACAATTTTTAATAAAATAAGAAAAAACGCGGAAAATTGCTAACACTGATTACATGTTAACATACCTTTTTAAATCCGCTTTTTTAAAACAATTGTTGTGCTTTTCCTGCATTCTGTAATGAAATGATATTTAAAAGGAATTCTACTGGTTACATTTTAAAAGGCATTATAGATATTTCAAATAATAATAAAAATATTTTCTAAGAATTTCATGAAAAAAGACAGGTTTTTAGGAAAACGACACTGATATAATACGACAATAATAATTTTTCTTGAATAATATGAATCATAATGTAGCCATAGCTTTACAGAATTTGTCAAGATTTTTATAATTTAAATTGCCTTCTGTTAGAATATTCTTTATGCACACGGTATCTACTAAACGACTAAAGATATAGTTTGAAAAAAGTTTACCCTTTAATTATATTGAAGCATTAAATATCATTAATTATATTTGAGTGATATTGAAACTTTTTGATATAAAACTTAGTCAATTAGTAATACATATATTTCTAGGCATTTGAATACATATTTACCCAATACAAACACCAACACAATAGCTTTATTTTTTTAACATGCATGTTTCGTCACAGATAAAAAATCAATTTACGAAATTATGCATTTTAAAATCAAACATTTTATAATTTCTTAAATGAATCTCATTTGACATTAATTTGTAAATAACTGTTAAGAATATAGATACAGAAATACTTATTTTTTTTTATTATTTTTTTTTTCAAAGCTAACACGAAAAACAGCTATAGAAAAAGAAATTGATAAGTTGTGAAGTACATATTAAAAAAGATGAATGTATCGTAATATTAAAATTGCAAGATATCTGAGTTTGAACTTCTATCAACAGCAACAGCAGAGTGCGCATCCATTAGCTGTGTTTTAAAATTTAAATGCTATTTCAAAATTAAATAATGCATCCTTCGAGAGGATAGAAGGATTCGCATACCGAATGCATCTCATTAATTTCAAAAAGCTTTCATATCTTCCAATTTATTTTTATTAGCAAATAGAATTTTCAACATTTCTAAAGTAGAGATAATCGAGAAAATTTTATAAACACTAAGTGTTGTTCGTATAATTTGGATATAAGAAGTTATTGATAATGGAAGTTGGTTGAATTGAATAATTAAAAATCTAATTAATATTTTAATGTTCTATGCTGAGATTCGATGGCGAAATGATGTGCTGTTTAAAACGTCAGTAGTAAACTTTTGAAAATCCTTTTAGTTTTGTAAGTGTAAAATACTTAATTTTTTCGTGTTTATTAATAATCTTTTAAATGTTTATTGTCTTGAAATTAGGTCATAAATGTTTCAGTATAAAAAGCTAATGCCCTATTTCGTATTAAAATGTACACATTATTTGATAGATCTGAATATTTACAAAGAGTAAACTGTGAAAAGTTGAAAATTGAGTTTCACGCAAGAAATATTCTTAGATATACACACATACACAAATATTTGAAAGAGTATTTTTTGATTTCACATCAAGTGTTCTCCACCATTTTAAAGCTTATAAGTAATTAGACTTTGTCTTACTATTTCTTTAAAAAAATAATAAAACCAAGCGTGAAATTATTAACATTTACCGAAAAATATCATATTTCACGGTAGCATCAATACTAATACTTCTCTCCTTGTCTCTCTTTGTGTGCGTTACGATAGTATCTCTCCATATAAATGCAGCAAAGAGATGTGAGCTATAATACATACAAACAGAGATTGATTCACAAATAATCAAAGTGGCTTAAAAATTGCAATACCTGGTATTAATATAAATAATATTTTAACGTAATAAAATTGTTTAATTATATCCTTGATAATAGGCACACCATACACACCAGAAAACAATATCAAAAGAAATTTTAGATGCTTTCGGCGATTGTTAAAAAGAATAAGAATATGACAGAGTGATTTAACAGCGAGATAATAGATTATAAACAAATTTATTGTCTAAAAAGGTTGCCATATGACATTTAATTTTGCCTATACTAGATGTTTTACTATTGATGTATCTTAGAACAAAATTCTAAAAGACCGTAATGTTTCTCACACGCATAAAAATATAAAAAGGTGCGAATTCAGTGAAAATAACTTTAAAAAGAAAGATAATTTAATTTAATTTTCATTTTATCGATTTCACTTCTACGATTTATTCAGTTACATCGTTTTAAATTGGCGTGTTAAATTAGTGTTTTATCTTCATGGATTGAAAAAAATCAGCTGCCACTGTGCAAAATTATTAGTATTAGATTTATTCTGTTTAGCATCTTCGTCGGATGCTACAGCATTAATTTTAATTCATTAAGAAGCATAAAAAAGTAGATATATATTTAAATATAACCTTAAATATATATTTTTTAATACAAGAAAACTTGTGTTTTGATATTAAAGTTTTGATAATAAGATATGCTAATTAAACATTGTAGAAAAGAAAAAGGAAAATATCCCAATGAAACTTAAATTTTAAACACCAATGAATGAACCAGGGAAATGCTGATTATGTCAAAGGCTTCAAATGTTCGGATAACTGAGTGCTACTGATGAAATAGTGAAGCAGGAAAACAATTTTTGCCTATTTTCCGGTTGAAGTCTGTCAAATAATTCTGTTTCTATTATTGTAAAATTTGTATTTGTTGAACTTATTTTTACAAATTAAAAATGCGAAAAAAGAGAAAAATGCCGTTTGTGCTCATTTCTTATGTCAATTTCTGAACAAAAAAGTATAACAATAATAAAAACGCTAGCTTAAATAACTTGGTGGCCATATAGAAGAACTTGATCGACAGTGGCGACCTGGCGACCGCATTTGTCATATCCTGCCCTTAATACTACCGCAAATTTTACTCAACATTAATAAAAACATTTTTTACACCACAATTTTTATTTAAAACTATTTAACTTATTTATTTTCTTTAGTAAACTGTTTCTGTTATTCATACTTATACTAACCTTAATTTAATTATATTTAAATGTATGACAATTAAAACTGCCCCCGCCTTTTTTTCTCCTTAAGCTGATGTATATTTACGATCTTTGCTTTACTTTGCCTTTATTGCGAACGATTCTCCTTTAGAAACAGTCAAACATTTTTTCTCATGATCTATTTACTTATTTTTTTACGTTACTTATTTTTCTACGAAATTATTCTGTTTTAATATATTCCGCTTCAGCCTACTACTTTCTCCTACTCATTCGACTCTTAAATCTCAAGTTAAATCTGATTGGCTGCTTAACGCAATCTAATCTTGACTGGCTATCTTATTAATTTTGGATTGGCTGTTGAAGTTGATTGTGAAATCCTCAATTTCTTTTTCATTTTACAGTGCCTTTTTGCTACTTTTATACTATTTTTTACATGGCTCCTTTAAGATGTGGTACACAAATACTCATATACAGGGAGTGGAGTTGCTTGCAACTGGGAATCCCCTTGAAACGATCAACTGTTTAACTGTTTCTGTTTTTGTTTGCGCTACATCCTATGTTGTGTTATATAGAACTACTCATGTACCGGGAGTGGAGTTGTTTCACAACTGGGAGTCTCATTGGAACAATAAACTGTTTCTGTTTTCTCTGGTTTATATTTAACTTATTTTATAAACAAATTCTGGTTCGAATTGTCTTTTTGAATGTATCTGTTGGGTCCATTGGTCCCGTCTGGTAGGCCGAAGGGTTAAATATAAATTGAAACATTGGTTCAAATAGAAATTTCAAATAATATATCCTTTTATGAACGAATACATACAATTCGCATTTCAATAATTATTTTCTGATATGCAAATTTTTATTTTCTGATATCAATACACATATTTAGCTATTGGAGTTCATTGTTGTTATTGGAGTTTATCATTGGAGTTCATATATTCGAAGTTTTACTGTACCTGTTAAATAACTCCCGATTTTAATATATACTTAAATCTATTTCAATGAACAATAAATCTACAAACCTTTTCTTTTTACAAAGCAATCAGAGAAAAAAAAATTGTTCTATGGTTCAAAATAGCTTGCAACTCTATAGAACTGTATAAAAGTACATTAAAGGCAACATCTATTCAAGAACTATTCGTTAAATATTTAAAAGAAGCCTGATAAAACGTGCTATCACAATGCATTAATAAATGCATGTTTGCTTGTAACACTGCATGCTATACAACCGTAAATACACTCCCTCTGCCTTTACTGTTTCAAGCCTCATTTAATCTGGAATACAAAATGCAACAGAGCAGCTTTTCACATCCACAATGCTTCCGTAGAAGCATCTCAAAATAAAAGCCACTTGCTGGAGCCACTTCACGCTTCCAAAATCACGCGTTTCTATGCATTTTTAAACTCGACTTTCCTTTATTGAACGGATTTTAAAAAGAAAGAACATAAATGTATTTTTTTATGTTTGTTTTAGAAAGAACAGAGAAAATGCCAGCGTCATTGTTCAAATCGTTTTTCGAGTTTATATTTAGCCCAAATACATATGTATTGTGATAAATAATTATTTTGATATAGTTTATTAACTATTTTATTTATTGGATGAATTTTAAAAGGAACATGGTGTTTATTTACTTATTTTTTTGAAAGAACAAATAAAATACTAGAGTCATTGTTCAAATCGTCTTTTGAGTTTAAGCTTACCGTATATATGTTACGACCAATGCCCGAAATCGGCCAGTTCGTGAAGTGGCCAGCCACTTTGCGAATTGGCGAACTTCGTTTTAAAGTGAGTTCGCGCGATGGCTAGGATCAGTCGGCCAATTCGCAAAAGAGTTAAATGCAGTCAAACAGTTTGCGGAATGGATAGGAATGGTCGGCCTAGGTCAGCGAAGGCTTTATAAGAAAACTTTCTAGGCTCCAAGGCTTTATAAGAAAGCTTTCTTTAGTTTAAAGAAAAACGAGATGAAAATGTAGCAAGGATGACGCAAATTGTGCAGTGTAATGCAGACGTATGACCTTCTATTAAAAATTGAGTTGACAGAAACCAATATATAACACTATTTTAATATGTGTATAGCCCGTTGTATTTCTCGAAAAGGTTTGTTCGTTAGATTCAAACAAATAACTTATATATAAATAAATATGCACGTATAAGGGAATAAAAATTAAAACAAATATGCATATAAAGTAATAAAAAATAAGAACAGAATGAAGAAATAAGAAAAATTAAATTAAAAAAATAATCAGTTAAATATACCATGGGTTAACTAGACTTAAAAAAAAATTGAATTGAAAACGAAAAATGAAAATTATTAGAAGGGAAGAAAATTTTCAAACATTAAATTCAACAATTAGCATCTACAATATATTAGAATTACAATAATTTCAGTACTCTGAAATTAAAAAAGAATTCGTCTTAAAATAGAACATAGTAAAAAGCAACATGAGTGGAAGCAAAAAGGTCTTGATCAACTACAAATGTAAGATATGTAATTAATTTTCTTATGAAACCAGTTCATGGTATTTGTAATGTACTAATAACGTGCAAACCATATTCCATAATAAGAAATAGCATCTTCAGAGGCACTCCAGATAATTTCATCTCTTTGAGACAATTGCCGTCAGAATTTGGCAGATTCAATTTTGCTGTGCGAACAGAACTCAGCCTGTAATATATACATTTGTTGAGTACTCAATATGCATTATTCAGAAAATTGCCTCAAGTAAGGTCTTTGCTACATAACATTTCAACGCTTATCCTAAATTTCTTCTTATCTAACCGTAATATTTAACGTAATTATAACATTAGATGATGCATCGTCATAAAAATATTTCTGTATGAATAAATCTGCTGATTTTTGTCAGTTTTTTCTAAGTCATTTATATGATATTTAAGCTAACAAGATGAAAATACTTTTTTTTTAAAATCAGAAAAGTAACAAAAATATTACAACCACGCAATTAAAGAGACTTTTTAAATCAAACGTGTAAAAAAAAATAATAAAATAAAATAAAATAAAATAAAATAAAATAAAATAAAATAAAAATAAACTACAAAAACGCAATTAATCAGGCATTTTTTGAATCAGGAAAGTGTAAAAAATATTACAACCACGCAATTACGGAGGCATTTCTGTTTTAATCAGAAAAATAACAAAAATATCACAACCCCGTGATTACGGAATTTTTTTAAATCTTAGAAAATGATATCAAAGAGATACAAATGAGGATAGATGTATCCTAATTTCATTCTTTAAAATTTCAGAAACTGCCTTAAAAATGAAAACTCTCTAAAAAAGTAAACATCAGGAAATCTAAATTTCAGGAACTGAAAACGGGCTTGATCCAAAGATCCTCTCAATTTATATTCTTAAATTTTGTGCATTAATGTTTTAATTATAAATTTAATGCATATTGTAATGCCAATGATTGTAATATAGATGTAATCAATAGCAAGAGGCGTAACACAGATATATATATATATATATATATATATATATATATATATATATATATATGTATATATACATATATATTGTTTATATATATATATATATATAAACGTATGCGGTGAACATTATGTTGAATATATTAATAATTAATAACAACAAATAAAATACAATTTGTACTTAATAACAGCTCAATAGTTTTTATTATCAGAGGTAAAAAAAAAAAAAACACATCGATAATTTTTGACTGCATTAATTCTATTATCTTCAGATGACATTTCAGTGAAATATTTTACGAATATTTGGACATAAATTATGCTATTTCCTTTATTTTTTATTTAAATTTTATGTATCAATCCTTTATTGCCTTTTTAGGCCTTTTTATGGCTTAATTTCTTCACTGCATCTCATTTAAATATACCGGTTGCGCCATAAATTCGTTAAAAATTAAAAGAATCGTTAAACAGAAACAAATGATGCAAAAAAAATGCGGTTTGCACCAATGGGATTAGAGGGGGATCGGATATTTTTTAATAACAAAAAATGTTGTGGTTTAAGAAATTACCATTAGATGACGCTGGCATGCATAATAGGAAGCAGATTTATGGAAATCTGGCTGTCAAACAAACACGTGGAGTCTTCATTCGATACCAGCAGTATGTTATCGTTACCAGATCAAGCGTTGTTTGTTAAGCTCTTTTACAAGGACGGGGAGCCAGCAACCAGTGCATTGCGAAAATTACACACCGAAAAAGACCTTAAGACAAGAAAAAAAATTGTAATTTAACAAATTACAACAACCATTGGGAAAATGTTCCGAAAGCTTAAAAATAATAAAATTAAAAATGATAAAAAAGATTCGCCATTTGATTTTAAGCAATGCTCCATTTCATCATCGCATGTTGATGTCGCAGATGTTTCAACCAGCTAACGATAAACATTGCACGATACGCAATAATATTTAACAACGACGAACAACTATATAAAAACATTTCGTCTGCACCATCGTCGCAGTTATCGTAACCGTTGCATACTGCTACAAATAAACACATTTTCCAATACTACAGTTGAAGAGATCCTGGCATTCTCTGCCCTTGCAAAATTATAAATCAGAACCACCTACACAATACACATTTTCCATTACTACATTTGAAGTGATCCTGGCATTCTCTGCCCTTGCAAAATTATAAATCAGAACCATCTACACAATACACATTTTCCATTACTACATTTGAAGAGATCCTGGCATTATCTGCCCTTGCAAAATTATAAATCAGAACCATCTACACAATACACATTTTCCATTACTACATTTGAAGAGATCCTGGCATTCGCTGCCCTCGCAAAATTAAAAACAGAACCATCTACACAATACACATTTTCCATTACTACATTTGAAGAGATCCTGGCATTCTCTGCCCTTGCAAAATTATAAATCAGAACCACCTACACAATACACACTTTCCTTTACTACATTTGAAGTGATCCTGGCATTCTCTGCCCTTGCAAAATTATAAATCAGAACCATCTACACAATACACATTTTCCATTACTACATTTGAAGAGATCCTGGCATTCTCTGCCCTTGCAAAATTATAAATCAGAACCACCTACACAATACACATTTTCCATTACTACATTTGAAGTGATCCTGGCATTCTCTGCCCTTGCAAATTTATAAATCAGAACCATCTACACAATACACATTTTCCATTACTACATTTGAAGTGATCCTGGCATTCTCTGCCCTTGCAAAATTATAAATCAGAACCATCTACACAATACACATTTTCCATTACTACATTTGAAGAGATCCTGGCATTCTCTGCCCTTGCAAAATTATAAATCAGAACCATCTACACAATACACATTTTCCATTACTACATTTGAAGAGATCCTGGCATTCTCTGCCCTTGCAAAATTAAAAACAGAACCATCTACACAATACACATTTTCCATTACTACATTTGAAGAGATCCTGGCATTCGCTGCCCTCGCAAAAATATTTGTCGGAACCATCTACAGATAAACACATTTTCCATTACTATAGTTGAAGAGATCCTAGTATTCTCTGCCCTCGAAAAAATATTCGTCTGAACCATCTACACAATCAGTCTCTCCATCGCACCCCTGACATCGTTGAATGCATTCGTCATTCGATTGTAAGCAATGCGCCTTTCCATCATCACATGTCGATGTCGCAGATGTTTCAACCAGCAAACGATAAACGTTGCGTGATACATAATAATATTTAACAACATACTGTCTGAAAGAATTGTTTAAACAAGTAGGTTGATAAGAGGAGTATCTGAACGCTATTGAGTAACATTAAGTCGTACAAATAAAGGGAAAGTGCTAACCAATATATGTTAACCAATATACCTTAATATTTTATAGGGTCTTTCCTACAATAACTTTAACTCTCGTTTAGATTTATGTGTGAGCTAAAGGTATTTTGAGGAAATTAAAGTTGAAGACCACGTTTATTGCTTTATAAGAAAATTTCTCATCAGACGTTAATTTTTGAATTCGGCTTTTTTTTTTTCATACCTGATAATTTGCATCTATCCTTTTTGTAACTTTAATATTTTTGTAATGATTTTATGCATTTTTATTGCCTCTTCAAAGAAAAATTCTTCTAACGTAACAGAATTTGGTTAAAAACGCTTAAAAAATCCTTCTAACGTTACAGAATTTCGTTAAAAACGCTTAAAAAATAAGTGACGACGCGAAGAGGTCCATTCTCGACCGAAAACAACAACCATTTTCCCAATGGTTAAAAAAGGTCCTTTTCATGTGCTGGGATACTGAAGCTTCTCAAACGCTTCAAAGAAACGGGTCTTTTACTATAAATCTAATTTGCTGACATATTTATATTATGCATACCAACGCCTTCTATATTTTTTTAACGACAGCTTTTTTGTTATTTAAAAAAACCGATCTCCCTCCTCTAATTCCATTCGTACAAACCACAATTTCTTATCATCATTTATCCCATTTGTGTTACTGGATGTTTCACTGGTCAGTTCACTGAGTTCATAGGATTCGTGTTATTTTTGGATTTGAGTAGCACTTTTCCTCAGTAATAATATTGGTGTTTTTTCAATTATCTAAATTGTGAGATTAGACAAGATAAATATTTTTATTCGGAAAATCATGTCATTAAAATTCGAGAACTATACGAAATATGTGTAAATAGCCAGTGTAACTACTGGTATTTACATTCTATGGGTAATGTTTAATGATTTCTATGAATGTTATTTAATTGAAATTTTCAAAGCAATATACTACTTATTCAAACAGTAAAGAAAACAGCAACAAAACAAAATGTAAGAATATCAATCAATTGCAAAGATATATTTAAAAAGTATGTTTCATCCAAATTACGTTGAATTACCGTATGAGAGGAACTAATTCAAATGAGCTGTGCATACACTAACATAAAGATGGGAAATTACTATTCCCGTCTGATTCCTGATATTTTAATTTTGTCTATATTAATAAAAAATTCAAGAACTATACGAAGTATGTGTAAATAAACAGAAAAACTCCTGGTATTTACATTGTATGGGTAACGTTTAATGCTTTTTATAAATGTTATTTAATTGAAATTTTCAAAGGAATATACTACTTTCAAACACTAAAGAAAATAACAACAAAAGGAAATGTAAGAATATCTTTCAATTGCAAAGATATGTTTAAAAAGTATGTTTCATCCAAATTAAGTTGAATTACCGTATGAGAGGAACTAATTCAAATGTGTTGTGCATACACTAACTTAAAGATGGGAAATTACTATTCCCTTCTGACTCCTGATACTTCTATTATGCCTATATTAATAATCTGCAATCTTATTCCCCTAATATAACTTTACATCTTCAGAGGCATTCCAAGTAATTTCATTTCTTAGCGACAAATACCGGCGCAAGTTGACAAACTCAATTTTGCCATGCGTGCATGCCTCTATCTGTAGAATACACATTTGCAGAGTGCTGATTATGCATTTCCTGGAACAACTGCCTCAAGTAAGGTCTTCATTTCATAACGTCTCAACACATAATCAGAAATTTCGTCTTATCTTTCCTTAATAGTAATATTTACTCACTTGTTTAAATAAATGCATTAGCGTGTAAGAATTCTTTGTTAATTTGAGTTTTCTTTTGTTAACAAAATTTGGTTTAAAAAGTCTATTAACATTTATTGCCATTTTGTGTAGAGTAGTAAACATTTCTAGACTATTTTATAATTTTGTCTTCATTTAATTAAATTAGAATCATTCTGCTTCAAGTAAAGCTTTCATTTCATAACGTCTCAACACATAATCAGAAATTTCGTCTTATCTTTCTTTAATAGCTATATTTACTTACTTGTTTAAATAAATACAATAGAGTGTAAGAATTCCTTGTTGATTTGAGTTTTCTTTTGTTAACAAAATTTGGTTTAAAATTTCATTAACTTTTTAAAATGTTTGTGTACAGTGGTACACATTTCTAGACTATTTTATAATTTTGTCCTCATTTAATTAAATTAGAATCATTCTGTCTCAAGTAAGGTCTTCGTTTCATAACGTCTCAACACATAATCAGAAATTTCGTCTTATCTTTCCTTAATAGCTATATTTACTCACTTGTTTAAATAAATACATTAGAGTGTAAGAATTCCTTCTTCATTTGAGTTTTCTTTTGTTAACAAAATTTGTTTTAAAAAGTCTATTAACATTTATTGCCATTTTGTGTAGAGTGGTAAACATTTCTAGACTATTTTATAATTTTGTCTTCATTTAATTAAATTAGAATCATTCTGCCTCAAGTAAAGTTTTCATTTCATAACGTCTCCACACATAATCAGAAATTTCGTCTTATCTTTCTTTAATAGCAATATTTACTTGCTTGTTTAAATAAATACATTAGAGTGTAAGAATTCCTTGTTGATTTGAGTTTTCTTTTGTTAACAAAATTTGGTTTAAAATTTCATTAACTTTTATTGCCATTTTTTGTACAGTGGTACACATTTCTAGACTATTTTATAATTTTGTCTTCATTTAATTAAATTAGAATCATTCTGTCTCAAGTAAGGTCTTCGTTTCATAACGTCTCAACACATAATCAGAAATTTCGTCTTATCTTTCCTTAATAGTAATATTTACGCACTTGTTTAAATAAGTACATTAGCGTGTAAGAATTCTTTGTTAATTCGAGTTTTCTTTTGTTAACAAAATTTGTTTTAAAAAGTCTATTAACATTTATTGCCATTTTGTGTAGAGTGGTAAACATTTCTAGACTATTTTATAATTTTGTCTTCATTTAATTAAATTAGAATCATTCTGCCTCAAGTAAAGTTTTCATTTCATAACGTCTCCACACATAATCAGAAATTTCGTCTTATCTTTCTTTAATAGCAATATTTACTTGCTTGTTTAAATAAATACATTAGAGTGTATGAATTCCTTGTTGATTTGAGTTTTCTTTTGTTAACAAAATTTGGTTTAAAATTTCATTAACTTTTAAAAAATTTTGTGTACAGCGGTACACATTTCTTGACTATTTTATAATTTTGTCTGTATTTAATTAAATAGAATCATTGTTACAAATTTTGTGAAGATATTTTGAAAATATTAAATGTACTAAATATTGATTATCAATCGCAATGATAAAGTTAGTAGCAGTGGTGTTAGTAAATGCAAATATGCAGTTGCTCATTTAAATAAATGGTGTTTTTGTCAATCATTGCGACGTTTCAAGCAATACACAATTCTACCATACAAATAAAACTATATTTAAATGCGATCAAATTTTTCGTATAATGAAACAAAAAATAATCTAAAGAATGACATATTTAATTTTCCCTTTTATTGATTTATTGGCAGTATGAATATATCAGTGTACATATTTAGCATTCACAGAACTGAAATGTTATCTTTATAGTGTGTTGTATAGCCAATATGTTTAAAATTTCTAGTTGATAAATGCAATTGTGTGAGGGGGTCGGGGCAAGAGAGTGTCAAGCCGCAATTTTGAATTTCTGAGATATTTCAATTTGAAAATTTGATCAAATACTCAAAACAAGATATATAACCTAAAGTTTTTTCGCCAATGTCTTGGTAACATTTGAGATATTCTGTGTAACAATATGGAATTACTATAATGATATTACTATTACGTTTTTTTTAAAATTAGCTATCTTCATTGGGGGCATAAACATCTGGGGCAAAAATGAAACCTGTCACATATGCAGCCACCAAGTGACATTAGAAACAAATTATATGTTGGATATTATAATTTACAATATTAAGCAACAGATTACAGTGTTAGATTTATTCACGAAAAATGTGACTTGCCACTTTCTTGCCCCGACCTCCTCAATTCAAAGTAACTTTAGACGAAAGACGACCTAAAAAAATGGACTTTCTTCTCTTCAAGAATACATTAATGGATTACTGATGCAAGATTTTACATAGATTGCACGTTTCTATTTAACTGATAAAAAGCGAATTTAGTCAGTACGTCATCCAATCATTCAGTAAGACATTTAATCGCACCGAATTATCATTATTTATTTTAATAAAACATGTCAGTTAATAAATCTCTCTGATATCGGCTCTGTGAAAAGTTCTGACAAACCGCTACATATATTTGAATATACATACGTGCCTGATATTTGCATAGAGTAAATTCGCTTACATCTCTTCTTTACCAAAAAGTCATAAGACTATACCAAGAATTTATGTATTCATATACATACCAGAATCTTTGCTGTTATTTCTCAATTTAATAAATATTTATAACCTCGTACATTTCGAAACTTCCATGGGGCCTTCAACGAAGGAAGCCAATGTAAAATATATTTGTCTTTTGAAAACAAATATTCGTTTATATATTCATATTCTCCAGTTCCTTGTACGTCTGAAAACCCGAAGAGCATATTTTTAATTCTACAACGTTAAATGCGCGGTTAATGTTATGTATTGTGAATCATTTCGTTGTCGTTGCACGTTGATCAACATTTCAGATTGCTAAAATAAAATAATCAAAAATTGGTTCCATAAATGCGTGTATGCGTTTTTTAAAGTGAAAAGTCGAATTGATTTCAAAACTTAACTTTAAGAATAACCAAAATAAGTAGTATAATTTTTAAAAATGTATAAAATTTTTCAAAACAAATTTAATTTAAATCACTGTTAATAATTTTCTGGTAATAAACTACCAATAACTTTATATAAATTTACATTGTGTACCTTTTAAAATTTTCTTTGATTAAAATATTGTACATTATTTCTTTGAAAAATATTCAATACCTAGCTGTGACTGTAGCACCTATTATCGATCATTTTTTAACTCCCCAAATAACATATATCGATTACATTTTTTAAAAATGTTTCTTTACTAAAGAACTTACTAAAATAATAATAAAAACAAATAACAATTCATTTAATTCTTAAATGTTCTTATAACTATTTTTTTTCAATGGACGTCGTCTGTCCTTCTAGTAGACATTAATAGATTGCTTATGAAATGTTTTACATACATTTTAAATATATCGTACTATTGGTGAAAATGTGCGCTTGTGATGTCTTCAAAAAAAATCAATAAGCTGTTTCATCACATTTGTTTATTATTTATTTTAACAGAAGATGGCAGTTAATAAATTCATCCTTATATGGGTGGTCTAAAAAGTTCTGACAAGTCGTTTCTTTGTTCTGCTATACGAAATTTGCATTTGTATAAAGTAAATTCGCTTACATATATACTTTACCAAAAAGTTAAAGTAAAATACTATATTCTATTTATTCACATACACACCTTAATCTTATCTGTAATTTCTTAATTTAATAAATATGTATATTCTCTGCTTTACGAGATTTCCATGAAAGTATTTTATTTTTAGCGAGCATAGGCGATGTAACATGCATTTGTTTTTTAAAAGTAAATATTCGTTTTGAATTAATTTTCCCCAGTTCACTGTACGTCTCTAAACCCGTCTTAATAATGAAATTTTAAATGTACAATTTATGTTATGTATTGGGAATTGCATTTTTGGCTTTACATCAAAATTAAAATCAGAATTTGCTGAAATGAAATAAAAAAATGTGATATTAAAAGTGCATGCATACGTTTTTTCAAATTAATGTCTGGGTTTGTTTATAAAACGTTATGTTGAATGTAAATAAAAATAATATTATTAAAAAAAATGAAGTGGAATAAATATTTTCAGAAGCAACCTATATAAGCATTTAATAAAAATATACTTTATGGTTTCATTTCAAGTACTCTTTGTTTTTTTTTTTTTTTTTTTTGTTATTAAAAAAATGTTTTATACAAAATATTTTTCATCATAAACTCGAAAGAAATTCAATAACTGATTCCTCATTTAATTTCAATAATTTCTAAATGGTCCAAATGCTACATATCGATTACAATTTTTCATATAGTTGTTAGGGTTATTAGATTATTTCCTTACTAAGTTATCTATTCAAATATTGATGTAGACAAAGTAAAATTCATTTAATTACTATAAGCACTTTTGAATATTCTTTCCAATTATTATCTACCTCGAGTATGTATTAATCTATTGTTCATACAGTAAATTATACACATTAAATAATTTTCATTGAATTGAGAAAAACTAATTTAATTCGATGAAGTCACCCAACTAATCTATAGGGTGTCTTATCACATAACTGTATCATTTAGCTTACCAGAACACGACAGTTAATATATTCGCTCTTACATTGCCGGTTTGGTAAGCTACATACCGCTACTTTTGCTCAGATGTAAGTATGCTATTTGAATTTCCATAAGGTCAATTCGCTTCCATCTCTTCCTGACAAAGAAGCAAAAGAGGCATACATACATTTTATATATTCACATATGTACTTTAATCTTTTCTGTCATTTCTAAATTTAATAAATATTTATAATATTCTGACTTTGCAAATTTTCATGGGAGTTATGCCTTCAACGCACATAGCCGATGTAAAATGCATTTAAAAAGGCAATGCATGCAAAAAGGTATCTATTAAAATATTGATGTAGACAAAGTAAAATTCATTTAATTACTAAAAGTACTTTTGAGTATTATTTCCAATTAGTATTTGCCTCGAGTATGCATTAATCTATTGTTGATACAGTATATTATGCACATTTAATAATTTTCATTGAATTGAGAAAAACTAATTTAATTTGATCAAGTCATCCAACTAATCTAGAAGTTGTCTTATCACGTAACTATATCATTTATCTTACCAG
Organism: Maratus michaelseni; assembly: GCA_963931845.1. Lineage (NCBI taxonomy): Eukaryota > Metazoa > Arthropoda > Arachnida > Araneae > Salticidae > Maratus > Maratus michaelseni. The sequence goes on along the minus strand of OZ007594.1, from coordinate 280,052,661 downwards.
AACACGGCAGTTAATGTATTCGCTCTTACATTGCCGGTTTGGTAAGTTACATACCGCTACTTTTGCTCAGATGTACGTATGCTATTTGAATTTCCATAAGGTCAATTCGCTTTCATCTCTTCCTGACAAAGAAGCAAAAGAGGCATGCATACATTTTATATATTCACATATATACTTTAATCTTTTCTGTCATTCCTAAATTTAATAAATATTTATTATATTCTGACTTTGCAAATTTCCATGGGAGTTATGCCTTCAACGCATATAGCCGATGTAAAATGCATTTGTATTTCGAAATTAGATATTCGGTTATGCATTCACATTCCTCAGTTACTTGTACGTCTCAAAACCCATAGAGAATAACATTAATATTAAACCGCTAAGTATGCAGTTAAAGTTTATGTATTGTGGATGACATTTTTGTCATCCCACGTGGATTAACATTTAAAACTACTGAAATAAAATAATATAATGTTTATTTTAAAAGAACATATATGCATTTCTAAATCGACATCTAATTTTTTAAATAAAATTTAATGTTAAAAGGTAATAGAAAAAATATCAGTTTGTAAACAAACTCGAATAAAAAATCTCCAAAACACCCTTAATTAAATTTTTTATTAATAAGACATATTGTAAACTTAATTTATGTACTTTCTTTTTACTTTTTTTAATTAAAAAAAACACTTTTCAATAGATGATCAATTTCAAAGAAATTGTATAACTAAAATAATATGGTCAAATGTGATCTCTTTTCTAGACGACAGTTATGACTTGAAAACATTTTACTCAATTAAAAAAATAAATTAGGACACATAGATTGAAATTAGGATAAGATGACCAGACGATCAGATTAACCTCATCAGCTATCGCGTCAGGCACGCATTTGAAAAAGAACACCGTTCTTTAAAAAGATGAAACACTTTCTTGTCACCATAACATATTAGTTCATTTAGCTTCAATAACTTATGAATTGTCCAAATACTAAATAGGTATTACAATTTATTATATATATATATATATATATATATTGAAACTATACGATTATTGCTCTACTAAGATTTCTATCAAAATAATGATATAAACGAAGAACAATCCCTTTAATTTATAAAAGTTCTTTTGAATAATTTTTTCAAAGAATTCTTTTTATCTAGTTTGAAGTCTTCGATTGTTAATACAGTGTATTCAGGGTGGTAAATTATACTCAGTTCCCGTACTTTAATAACATTATTTTCGTATAATGATCTTTGGCTTATTGATTCGCAAAATTTCTGGAATTAAAGAAGTCGAAGATTATTTTAATGAAATGCTGGTATTAAAATGTAGGTAGAGTGTGAGCTCTACGTATAGTTCCTATCCCTGAATGTATAACATACATTTTATGTTTTTCTTCCTATTGGAAGGAAAAGAAAACGAATTTAATATGTCATGTCATCCAACCACTCAATAAGATGTCTTATCTCATAAATTCATCATTTATCTTAACAGAACATGGCAGTTAATAAATTCGCTTTTATATCAGCGGTCTGAGAAGTCCTGATAAAACATTTTTTTTTTTTTTTGTACGTATGTTATTTGCATTTGCATAGAGTAAATTTGCTTACACTTCTTCCTTAGCAAAAAGTCAAAGTAAAATTTCTACATTTTATGTATTCAAATACATACCTATCTTAGCTGTCATTTCTAAATTTAATAAATATTTATAACCTCCTGCCTTTCGAAATTTCCAAGGGAATTATGTCTGCAACGCGCATATCCGATGTGAAATGCATTTGTCCTTTGAAAGTAGATATACGTTTATGCATTCATATTCCCCAGTTTCTGGTACTTCTCAAAACACATACGGAATAGCCGTTAAATGTGTAGTTAAAGTTATGTATTGTGTATGTGCTCTTTGTTGTTACACGTGCATTAACTTTTGAAGTTGCTGAAACAAAATAGTAAAATGTTCATTCTAGAAGTGCATGCATGACTTCTTTTTTTTATCGATAACTATAAATTTTGTAGAATGTAACGTTATGGTTAACGGAGAAAAATATACATTTAAAAAATATATCGAATGGAATTCTCCGAAACACATTTTATTTGAACTTTGTATATAAGTTCACATGGATATTTTTCTTTAAGGCTGTTCGTCACTGAACTTCCCGATTCCCCTAAATGTTAAACCTATGGGCGTAGGATGCATTCGTATATTTAAAATATCTCCTCAGGAAATTAATCTTTTTAACTTCTGTTTTCTATATACACTTCTTAAAGGATGTCTCTTTTTTATAGTTGCCATTTTTTTTAAATATATGCTTAATTTTATGTGAAGTGTTAAAATCTTATTCAGTTTCGCTAAGATTTTAACACATAAAATTATAAATTAAGCACATATTTCAGAAATACTTTGATAACTAAGAAAAAAAGAGACATCCTTTAAGAAGAGTACAAAGAAAACAGAAGTCAAAAATATCAATTTCCTGAAGAGATATTTTAAATATACGAATGCATACTACGTCCATATGTTTAACATCAGCGACGGGAATCGGGAAGTTCACTGACGAACAGTCTTAAGCAAATATCATTTCAATTAAATTAGTTTGTATTATAAGATTAAAACAAATTTAATGTCTTAGAGATAAACTAGCAAAATTTTAAACCTAAAGTTCATCGATACAATTCATTATTGTCATGCTTAAAAAAGAAAAAGAATCTCAATTGTAGGAAGTTCTTTTATGAGTATTTTCTATGATAAATGAGAAAAACAATTTAACTTTATTTAAAAATCTTCATCAATGCGTTATTGATTTAAATCATTTGATATGTTCATAATTATTTAGTATTTACAGTTTGCTTTAATATGTTTAACATTTAATATTTAATTAGAAAATTAATTTTTTTTTTTATAGAATTAAGATTTATATTAAGACTTTTATTTTACTTCATTTTTCGAAAATTATGAATTTTGTAACGTACATTCCTTCCTGTTTTGTAATTTTCTCTTTTTAGTAAACCTTTAAAAATGACTAACAACATTAATATATAAAGTATTGTGAATAATAAATACTCTAGATTAAAAATATGAACAAAATTCTTGTAAATAAAAACGACAATTGAAGATTTATAAGTTTAAACATAGTTGATAATTTTAATGTACTATCATCTAGTGATGAATAAATAACTTTAAGCGATGAAATTTCTGTCAGTTTTCTGCTAATATTTCTTACATTAATTTTATTAAATGTTTAAATATTATAATAAAAATAAAGATACAGTAAGTAAATTTATTTGTTGTTTGTATTAAAGGTATACTTAGTAATGGAATATGAGTTCATTAAAGTTAATTAGCTAAAATCTTTTCATTAAATCTTCTTCATCGCCTTCATATGCATAGCTTTTACTCTATTAACAATTAGTTTTATTACAATATAATGAGATACATTTTTCTAATCTAAGTAATGTAAATAAATGATGCTTTCTCTGAATAACATCGAATTTTTTTATACTTACATAACTTAGTAAAACAGTTCTTTAAACGAGAAAGCTTTTTTTTTCGATGGGTAGTAACTTAAAATATAAATTGACAAAATTGTTTAATAACGAAATTTGTTTCTTGTTTCTAAAACAGAGATATAGTTGTAAAATCTTTTCTAGATCTATTTTCCTCTAATTTATTTAAACTAACCGATTTACATGGTATGAAAATAAAATCCAGTGAATGATGTAATAGGAATCGCAGGGTTGGTAGTAGGCGAAGGCCAAATCGCGGAGAAGGTATTTCCTGGAACCACTTTTGGTGCAGCTCGCATCTAGAATCGAGACCTGGTTCTTTTTGCAGCCCTATACATAAAAGTTAGAGAAATGATAAAATTTCTCTGTTAACCCCTTCAGGGGCAAAGTACTCTTGTAGCTAAAATATCGAAATGATTGATTGAGACCAGGATTCACGAACGAATTTATTTTAAAATAAGTAAAAGCTTTTCCTCATGTACCTTATAAAATCAAAATTTGATTATAAAATTCTGGTGTCATTGTGGCATTTTGGGATTAAAATTAAGTGGTATATATACCGGGTGATTATAATTAAAGTTACGATTTCAAAAATCGATAATTTTAAAACTACTGGTCAGAATGACTTGATATTTTAGCAGAACAATCGTGAGGCAATGGAATTTTGTTTGGCGAAGGAAAAAATAGTTCCAAATTGTGCCGATAGATGGCGTTGTCAGGGTAATGTCAGGGGAAAGACCAAAAATGTATTCTTGAACCCTTTCCGGCGCGGAGTAAATTTGTTTGCAAAATGATGAAATAATAGACTGACACCGGAATTTACAAACGAATCCATTAGTAAAAAGAAACTTGCTTATTTTTCTGGTTCTTAATGAAAGGAAAATTTTAATTAAATACCGGGTGATTATAATTAAAGTTACGGTTTCAAAAATCGATAATTTTAATTAAAACTACTGGTCAGATTGACTTGATATTTTAGCAGAACAATCGTGAGGCAATGGAATTTTGTTTGGCGAAGGAAAAAAAAAGTTTCAAAATGTGCCCACAGATGGCGCTGTCTGGGTTCACATTGTCTGAAGATATGCAAATTACTAATACGTGACATGCGCACCGCAGACATAGCAACCATAAAAATGCAGAGCAGCAGCTCTTTGCCTGAATGCTTCATCATGACTCTGACTATGAAGGATCGCGCTCTGCTCTTGAAGCTTTTTTATAAGAACGATGACTGTGCACTTACAGCTATTAGGAAGTTTCGGACATTAAAATCCATAAAAAAAGGTCCAATAACAACAAATGGTCTGCAAAAAATGATTGCTAAATTCGAAGAGACCGGTTCATTTGACGTTAAACGGGGTAGAGGAAGGAAACCAGTTTCAGCTGCGGCAGTGGAAAATGTGGCTACAGCATTACAGGAACATACTGACAGTGATGCTGGAATCAGAAGTGCAAGGGGGATTGGCCGAATGCTGGATATGCCGAACAGCACGGTGCGTAAAGTCCTACGGAACGTCTTATGCTGTTATCCGTACAAGATAACTCATGTGCAGGAGTTGCTACCTGCTGACCTGGAAGCACGTCAATCTTTTGCACTACAATTTCTTGCCCGGATGGAAGTGGACAACGGATGGCCATGGAACATTCTGTGGTCTGACGAAGCCCACTTTCATTTGCAAGGTTCTGTAAATACGCAAAATTGCAGGATATGAGCGACCGAGAATCCGTCCCAGCTACAGCCATTACCTCTTCAGTCTGAAAAGGTCACTGTGTGGTGCGGAATAACGGCAGCGTTTATCGTCGGTCCATTTTTCTTCGAGGAGATCACACCTGCGGGTCCCGTTACCTGCACAGTTACTGGCAAGCGGTATGAAGCACTTTTGCGTAACCATGTTCTTCCGGCACTTCAACAGCGTCAGTGTGGGGATCGCATAATATTCATGCAAGATGGCGCTCCTCCGCACATTGCTACTACTGTGAAGCAGCTACTGAGTGATAATTTCGGAGATGATAGGATCATAAGCCGCCATTTTCCAACAACGTGGCCGCCACGTTCCCCCGACTTAAACCCGTGTGATTTCTGGCTTTGGGGGTACCTGAAGAATGTTGTTTATAGCGGGCGGATTCAGAATCTAGCCGACTTGAAGGCAAGCATCACACAACACACCCATTGCATTAGTACAGATACCCTCCGATCTGTTGTGGAGCATGTCGTTTTGCGCTTCCAATTAGTAGCGGAACAATGCGGAGGGCATATTGAGCAACTTATGCCTTAATAATCAGTAAGGTGTTTGTTCCATGAAGCTCTTTTTTTTTTTTCATTTTTTGTCATTATAGCTGTCGTCGCTGTAAACACGTAGTCTTGTCTTTTCGCTAATAATTTTTTAGTAAATCTCTGAACTCTATTTTTTTCCTTTTGGCAACATCATTCCTATGTTTAACCCTTTAACGGGCGGTGGTCACAAAAAAGGACACCCAATTTTATTTCTAAAACTGACAAACGGCACCAAGAATATTTAATTAAAATTTTCCTTTCATTAAGAACCAGAAAATAAGCAAGTTTCTTTTTACTAATGGATTCGTTTGTAAATTCCGGTGTCAGTCTATTATTTCATCATTTTGCAAACAAATTTACACCGCGCCGGAAAGGGTTCAAGAATACATTTTTGGTCTTTCCCCTGACATTACCCTGACAACGCCATCTATCGGCACAATTTGGAACTATTTTTTTTTTCCTTCGCCAAACAAAATTCCATTGCCTCACGATTGTTCTGCTAAAATATCAAGTCATTCTGACCAGTAGTTTTAAAATTATCGATTTTTGAAATCGTAACTTTAATTATAATCACCCGGTACTATACCGGTGCCCTTCAAGGGGTTAAAATCATATTTTAATAGTATTCATTATACTTTTGTTTTTGGTTATTATTGGATTTTTAATTGTTAATTTCACGTCAAAGGCGAGTTAAGTCGCCAAATACGGTGCTACTAATCCAAAACACTTCTGATTCACACACAGCAGAAAATTATGACATTCGGCTATGGTTGCCGGGAAAAATTCTACTGTAATGAATAAAGCTAATGTCGCGCCGCCAAAAATGCCATTAAAATGTTGTATTATTTCAAAATGAAATTCGTAGGTTTTTAAAGGAGTTCTTAAACTTTTTTTCAATATTTTATTCTTACTATTAACTAATGTGTATTTTAAAGTACTTTTTTTAAACAAACTTCTATGTTAATAATGCGATAAGTGGTCTCGAAAATTGTATTTTTAGAAAGTTATGTTACTCTAAAATCTAAAAATATGATTTTAACAGAAAATTTTAATCCATTTTCCTAATATAGGGCTTGAAAATGCACCAGGTCTCAATGCTAGGTGCGAGCTGCACCAAAAGTGGCTCCTTTGTTCATAACATGCCATTATACTCATTAGTTCCCATTTCTCAGCGCGTTGTAGGAATAGACAATATGTATTTATATTAGTAACACACTAGCGTAGAGATCTGTAGCACTAACTGTAGATATTAAATTATATTATGTGTAAATTAGAGGACTTTAACAGCAGTTTCCTGGAATTGGCATTGCTTCGAAAGAGAGCATAAAACGTATTTTTAGGTGAGTTCTGAGTTGTATAAATGCGTAGCACCTATAGTCGTCGTCTAGTCCGTCCGTCTGTCCGCATATAACAGCGGAAAAAATACCCAATCGAATAGTTTGAAATTTAATATACATAATCGTTGCAGAATTTTGTCGAGTCCTTTCAAATTTATGAAAATCGAATTAAAACTTAAAAAGATATTAATAAAAGTATTTATTAAGTAATTTGAATTTTTTTTAAATCGGTACTTCTTTCTTATAGCACCTTCCGAGACTTAATCGGCAAGCGACCGATATCTATCAACAAGTTATCTAACATGTATGACGTTATAGTCATATATGACGTATATGACATTTTATAACTTCTCTCACCAAGTTATAGTCACATTCTTCCTTCTATTAAATCATATCATACGTAATTAATTCAATGATATACCATGATAGGTAATGATTCTAGGTTTCCATGGTGATTACGTAAAATTTAAGATGGAGTCATTTCCGTATTACTGAATTTTAAAACCGAATTTGTATACTAACATTGTTTAATTATAGCAGTTTTTTGGATAGATGTCTCAGGAGAAATAGAGATTAAAAGGAAAAGGAGTCTAAATATGGATTTCAAGTTCTGAAATTTTTGAAGCTAGGCTATAGTTTTACATTGTAATTTTCAGTAAATGTCAACAATAGTAAAATGTTGCCAACTTAAAATGCACTTTTTTTATTACGGAAATTAATCATATCATGATAACAGACGATATAATTAATTTCACTGAAGCTAGTTATAGTACACACCTCATTTGTCCCGTTTGACGTACAATTTCCAGCTTATTTATTTTTATTTAAGTAAGAATAATCTTTTTATAAACACTTTCACCGAATTTAATTTTTATATCCTCTACAACAACAAATTTATAATATGAAAACTTTTATTTTTAATGTTTGTTACTGTAAAAGCCAGAATATTTGAAATTCTGTATCTTACAACTATAGTAATCATCATACAACAGAAAAGTATTATATATATATATGTATATTCTATATATTGTATATTCTATATCTTATTTTATAAGCCGGATGATTAATAGATCTTACTATTTCCAGAGAATCATGAAGAAATCCCGAAAAATTCTTCATAATATTCCCATTTCGGTCTATTTCTATAATTACTGATAATATTTTAATATTTATCGGCAATATAGGTATTTCTTGGTTTTATAATCCAAACTAAAAAATATTGGTTTTGATGTTAACAACTAAGCATTTATTCGCCACTCATGTTTGGCTGGAGAGAAAGTATTCCTAAAATAAAATGTTATTATTAATCAGGATAGAATAATAATAATAATACAATGGAACCATTTCGATAGGATTTTTATTCCAGATTATCAAATAATATTTGATAACAAAAGACTTTAATAATGATTTAATAATGAAAAAAAAAACTATTGTTTAAATAGTCTAATATTTTAAGGATACATTCTTTACCATCAGATGAAGTAGATTTTTACAAATACAAATTACTACATTTACGGAAGCAGTTTCGTAAAAATTTGAAATACAAGTTATTTTAAATTCATATTTTAAGTTTATATGGCGTTCTTTCTCAGTTTTTAGGATTTACAATTTACAGACTTTTGAACTTTTAGAGAAACATGTACATCACAATAACAGCACATTTATTTTTTTTTATCTTTTTACATTCGTAGTCCCAGAAGAAATCAAATAAAGAAGACATTTTTCGAAGAAATTTTTTATTAAACGGTAGGAAAAGGCAGTCAGTTTTAGATAAGATGTTAATTAATCTTTTAAGATTCTTTTTTGACAAGTCTTCAAGGGCTTGGAAATAGTATATATATTTTTAATTATTATGTATATGGTAATGCAAGAATTTTCTCTCTCTGTGTGTTTCTATATAATTTTACAGATAAAAATAATAAAACGTTGCTGTGTTTCTAATCTTATATCAACGTGCTTATATATCTATCTACATCTATAAATTAATCAATCTATAAGTATATTGATTCGCAATTTTTTTTATTGGTGCCTCATATCTTTCTAATACCGAAGAATCGAATTTAAAAGCTTCTGAAATATTACGACACATACTGAAACATACGACATTTCGCGGTGATCTTGGAGAATGTTTTCGAGAAAAATCTTATATCTAATGAAATCAATGGTTTTATCTTGAATCAAAAATGACAAGAACCTCAAAATTTATCATAATGAAAAGGATCTATTAAAATACAGATCTTCTTTGAATAAATTCCTTTAAAAACCAATCGTTATGCCACTGTGCAATCTGCTACCAAATATCGAGCCCAAAAGGTTCTCATTTCCGATTCCCTTCAAGCATCGAGATAAGGTCCTTAGCCATCGATTTCTTGTCTCTGCTGGCAGCAGATATCACACATCACTTAGTACATTCATTCTCATATCTGCGATATGACGAATACTGACAAACCGGTACTTCTGTATAGATAAACATCTCTCTGCCGTTAAAGAATTTCCAATGCGCAACCTTGCCGACATTTTTGCTCGCTGAGACGTTGAAGGGTAAAACCTTTATTTTATGCAGTTACATACAAAACCCTGATCTTTTCCTGTCATTTCTAAATTTAATAAATATTTATATCCCTCTTCCTTCTGAATATTCTTTGGGAGTTTTGTTTTCAACAGTCAAAATATAATGCGTTTATCTTGCGTGCATTTATATATGCATATTCCTTTGTTTCTTACGCTTTATGAAAATTGTTTTAACAGCAGAACGCGGCATAAGATGTTACTCTGTAACTCTTTATTGTTGTCATGTATTGCCTATGTAACTGGAGCGAATAACTTCGCTTCTTCTTAAGAAATATTTCTTAGAATCGTGTTAATGTAGCATTTTTGCAGGTTTTCTGATTAACAGTAAAATATGTATGGAAAATAGTTTTTACATAATGCGATAGTTTGAACACTCTTGTAAGAGAAAAATAATTTAAAAGACAACACATGTAAGATTTCAGATTTTATTAGAATCAATATTGCACACATTTGATTTTTTTGGACACTTTGTTATTTATACAATATGCTACATAAGATATTTCAAATAAATCGTAACATCTTGTAATTTGTTGTTGTTTTATTTAACGACTAGTGCTTAGCTAAATAATTTTAAATAAAAAAGGAATGACTTATGATGTCATTTTAAATTATATTTTTTGTATTATTTTCAGAAATGACTGATATAAAACTAGCGGGTTTTTTTTTAAAGGAAAATTAAAATTTTACAATCGACATTCATTTGCTAAGTTAGGATATACGAGTAAATCTTTTTCACAATTAATTTTATGCCTTAAAAAAGTACATCAATGGTAAACAATAAATATTCTTTTTGTATCAGGTTTGACTGTATTACACAAAAATTTTCTTTTTAACAGCTAAATTTTAGTTTGACGCTTGCAAAACAGCTCAAACGTTGTAGAAGACAGCAAAGTACGATCAAAAAGTCCTATCTGGAAACAATTTGTACAGTTATTTCGAGACACTGAGCTTTGAGGGAGTTGCCTTTCATTAGATACTTATATTTTTACTAATTGTATGTACACTTCACATGTCTTGTTCAAAACAAACTACAAGTCAAAAGATATTGTACGTGTATTATTAATCTATAAGCAAATTGACAACTCTTGTTACAGATTATCAATAGCATACACAAATATTCGGAATTTTTACTCTTAAGAAAACGTCAGAAATAAGTCCTCTGAATCGAACCGAGCACCACCACAATGGCAGATGAAGTTGCAATAACCCTTGATAAGGGGACAACTAAAAACACTAGTGTACATTGAAAAAAAAAAACCACACTTCAGAGCAAAATGTGGAGGGATTTTATTAGGAATCGGCTAGTGTTGGCCATATTTCTGTAGGAGGATGCTTTCAGGAAAGACTATTGAAGGGAACAAATTATCGTTCTGGTACTAGGTAAACCCTGAAAACATTGCCAAAGTTACTCCGTCTAAAACACACTGATTTAGAATCCAAAAATATCGGCTGAAGCTCCTCTTTTTTTTAGGCACAATGCGCTTTAGAAATCACACGGTTCATACACGTGATTTTTTTTATCCAGAAAAATCATAAAATTTCCTCATTTGAGATACATCAAGAGTATCTGCAATTTTATTAAAAAAATATCTGTGTAATTATTAACGGCAGTAAAGAATATTAAAAAAAATTAAATAAACTATAGTGTTGTTATAAGACAAAAAAAATCTTATTTTTGAGAAAACTATGAAACATTTCAAATAAAAGGATCCTTATTTATTTTTCTTATTTTATTTTAAAACTCCTAAAAGATAAATATTACTAAAACATTATGAAAGCTTTGTTTGATCAATTGAATTAATCCTGAAAATTGGAGAATTATTTAACGTCGTCTAACCGAATTTTGAATTATTTCTTATATATCTGTCCATTAAACAGCTTATAAGATTTATATATCATCTATCGTTATCACTATCATCGGACTCAACAAGCCTTTTGAATTCACTGTTGGATGTATCCCTCCCAGATTTTTTTTCTTGTTTCCTATCCAGTACTTTGGTCATACAATTAACTCCAGTCACTTTTCTAATTTCGTCGCTCTTTCTTATCTGAGGTTGCCTTCTTGGTCATTTTACATCTCTGGGGCACCACTGTACGGTATTTGCACTCCATCTATTATCTTGTCTTCTTGCAGTGGACCCAACACACGTCCGCAGTAACCGTTGAATTCTTTGTGCTATGTCAAAAACTTTTTGTCTGACTTCTTACCTAGATAATTCTTTTTCGGTCTTTTATGGCTGGTGAAGCGAGTTGGAGGAAACGCATTCGCGTTCGTTCGCCATGCTCTGGGCAAGGGTACTAACAGGCTGCATCTGTGGAATGTGCGGATCAAATATTAAGTCTCTGCTCCGTGTCGATTCCTTTAAGTCTTCTTCGAAGGCAATTAAAGGATCTAATCTAGCAAAGAAAAAATGTTCTGAACTAGCACCCCCTTTCCTATTACACACACATACACTACACCAAACCATAAATATAACGAAATAAGCAACCTAAAATATGAAAAACTACAACAATAAAAACATTAAAAAACAACTAAAAACAGGCTGCGGCTTTGTCGGCAGTAGGTTCAATTTCAAAAACCGTCATTCAGTCAAGACAGAAGTTCTATTTTAAACAATATGTGCAAATTATAAATAAGTATAAAAAATATAACTCCTGTCTTGATTGAATGGCTGTTTTTGACAATTTAACCCACTGCCGATGAGGCAGTGCATGTTTTTGGCTGGCTTACGGTGTTTTTATTGCTGTAGTTTTTTATGTTTTAGGTTGTTTATTTCGTATATTTCTCATTTGGTGTAGGGGGTGCTAGTTCAGACAATATATTTTCCTTTGTAAGATTATTTCCCATTTGTGTGTTTCACTGTAGCATTTTAGCGCTATTCACATGGATGTGTAATTGAACTTTTTTTGCTGGTAATTACGTTATTTATGGTGGTTTTTACGCTATATATATAAATATATAGATAGATAGATAGATAGCTGCAATTCACCAAAAAGACATGCAATAAAATAAAATTGAAGTTAATACATAATCTAATCTATATAAAAGAAGTCTTTAAATAACATATTTTTTAATGGAAAAAATGTTAAATGTTGTTATAAAATGTCTGTGATTTGCTATTTCTTTGTATCCTTATATTTTACCATTTCATTTTCAGATGAACCGTCCAATTCAAGTAAAGCCTGCCGATAGTGAGAATAGAGGAGGTAAGATAATCTCAATAATGTATTTTGTATCTACAATATGCTACGAAATTAGATGATATCGTAATTTATTTATAGATAATTATTTTTCCTTATTAAATAACATTGTTTCTTCGATTTTGGATAGATTGCAAACCGATTTAAAACAGTAATTAGTCAGAAAAGCGTGGTATTCATTAATTAAGAGTAAAACCTACATAGTTTGAAAAAGTACATTTTAAAGAACATTTATCACCAAAAAAGCGAAACTAATAAATGTTGATTTTCGTAATTAGTTCCGTTTTTTTCGTGATAAATGTTATTACTTAAATTATCAAAATTATTACTTAATACTATATTTCCAATGATGATTGGTCACTTGAGATTTTAGACGTTTTGTTAAATATCTGGAAAGATACATGAGGAATTACCCTGAAACTTCCGGAGTGTAAACAACATGATTGACGTCATATATTTCCGCGAAGATTTTTTTTCCGAAACCCCATAAGGGACCGTCAACAAATTGAAAAAAAACGAATATATTCGGGATAACCCTGTAAAAACTAATTTTGCAAAAGCATTCAAACTGTAGATTATGATTAAGTGGATTATTGTAATAATTTGGGTTCATTTTTATGAAGATAGCATGTATACTCGAAGAGATATTCAGGTTTTTATAAAAACAAGTTATTTTCAGAAAATATGACAAACACAATTGTACACAATACCTTGCAATCAGAATTAAAAAATAATAAAAATTGTATGAAAAATGAGCAGGTTTACTAAATATTGTTTCACTGCGCATGCGCGAATTCAATCGAAATATACTGTTCATAATATATTAGCTAAATATATAGACCAACTTTTATGAAAGTCTCAAAAACATAGCTTGAAAATTCTGATAGTAATCGTTGATAGTATAAGCTCGAAATTCGCTGTTCCCAAAAGGGAGCAAAAAGATGAGGGGTTGTATTAAATATAGAATGAGAGACACTTCATTCTTATTATGTCAACTTTAATAAGCTAGTATATTAATTAGCTAATAATTTCTCTTCGAGTATACATGCTATCTTCATAAAAATGAAACCTAATTATTACAATAAGCCACTTAATCATAATCTATAGTTTGAATGCTTTTTGCAATATTAGTTTTTACAGGGTTATCCAAAAGATATTCGTTTTTCTTCAATTTGTTGACGGCCCCTTATGTAGTTTCGGGAAAAAAATCTTCGCGGATATATGTGCCGTTTATCATGTTGTTTACACTCATGAAGTTTCAGGATAATTCCTCATGTATCTTTCCAGATATTTAACAAAACGTCTAAAATCGCAAGTGACCAATCATCATTGGAAATATGGTGTATAAGTATGCCAATGATTTTACTAAATTGTACAACCGCTTTTTTTCTGTAAAATTTATTTAAATCTGTGGGTGTAAATTAAATTTGAAAAATCTAATCTATTTGGTATAAAGCGTAGACATTGCAACTAAAGTTCCAACTGCAAAGCATTTTCAGCTTCCATCGTCAGGTAGAGACTTTCACATACGCGAGTTCCGAACAAGCTTTAATCCGTAACAAACAGCAGAAGCTTCAATTGCTGTTGTACATGAAATTTCCGTTCAGCTGATGGGATCATGAAATCTCGACGCGTTAAAATCATTCGGTCAAGTAGTTTAGAAATTATGCGGATTAAAAGTTTAAAACCAATTCTGTACATTCATTTTTAATCGTTGGAAAATAGATTAATAGAATGCGAATTGTTCTTGAAGCATAACAAAAACACTACTTTTCGGAATGTTCTGTTTGTATTCGCTTATTTGAAGCTGCTAAAAATCAAGTTCTTTTTAAAAAATTATTTTTGTTTTTGTCGAAAATTAATTAATATATACATTATCTGTAAAAAGTCTCAGCACCCCCCCCCCCCGAAAAGAAGCTTGTTTATCATATATTTTGCTACTTGTGTATGAATGGAGTATGATAAAAAAGACAGAGTATATTGTTTCCGTTTAATTCGATCTGATAAAAAGCGATAGAAATATGTAAAAAAAAAGGTTAGTTTTAAGCTTGTAGACATAATTTCAGCATTGCAATTGGCCCGCTTTCCCTAGAGTTGCTTCTCTACATTGCCATATAGCGAAAATTTCATCAAAAGCTTTCCATTAGTTGTTTGTTTACTATCCAGAACAGTCGTTTAAACCTGTAGTAACGTGTCATGTAGTATAAGGGTCGTCACTTCGATGAAAGCAGATTACCTAAAATTACCTAAATAAATTTGCCCAGAAGTCAAAACAAATACCTTTTTATTTATTGTGAAAACAGTTGTTTATATTGTAAACAAAGCCAATAAAACAATTTTTATATCGTTATTTTTACGATGCAATTGAAAATTCCTTAAAATATACTTGTGTGTTTAGATTTTTGACAAGTATTGTATATATATATATATATATATATATTCAAATTAAATTTTCGAAAAACCCTGAATTGCAGCTCATTAATATTTTTTTCGCATATGAATTTCAATCAAATTAAAAGGCATTAAAGATGAATTTAACATTACGAATTCCAAACTTTAAATTTGCATAATCCCGAAACTACTTGACCGAACGACTTCTAGTTTGGTATCCGAAGGTAAAATTTAGCGAAGAATGATACATATTATTTCTGTTGTTAACATCTCTTCTTCTTATGAATTTACGAAACGCACAAAAACAAATGAGGTATCATTCAAAAGGGTTTTGAAGCGGCTTCTGACATAGTACACTCTCACATTTCGTTAAAACTTTTTTTGATTAAAAATTGCTGTTAATTAAAAATTAAATCGACATTATTTTCATAAATGAGATGAAAAGTTATCATCGAATTAGTGTTGCCACAAAAATAAAATGCTAGATTATATGATGCGCAGCATTGATTATAAAAAACTCCGCACGGGTTTCTTTTATATTTATGTTTAGAGCAAAATCGAAATATAAATATTTAGATTTATATTTCTTTGACCCACGTTTTCCCTGAAGCGGAAGACGTCATCCTCTAATGCAGTTAAAATACGATTGTTAATTTTTTTTCTCGCGCGTGTCTTTGACTATCTTGTATCAGTTTGTACTGTAACTTTGATGGAATAAATTAGATGATATTCTGTCTTGATTAAAAACTAAATGTTGTTCACAGATATTTTTATCCTTACTTTTTCTTTAGAAGTTTAAACCTGCTTTAAAATAATATTAGATATTGTTAAAAAGTATTAGATTGCAGTGCGAAATCCTCACACGGGCCGGGCCCACTGGTCTAAATGATGTCAAATATGATGTCAAAAGCAGGTGTTAATAATGAGCATTTTAAAGTTGGATACAATTTCTACATATATATACGACGAATATCAAGAAAATTTCATTGGGACAGAATTGTATAAAATAATAAACAAGGGGCTTTGATCGAAGCAGATTTATTCTGAGACTATCGTAATTGGAGTAATGATCATTAGTCCGATTTTTTTAATTACTGTAAATGGCTAATTTGATTGTTTCCCAGCTCACAAGATCAAGTGATAATCGTAGAGCGAAGCAAAACCAAGTATCCCTAAGCCTATTTCGTTTAGTTTATTTCTATTCATATAAATATCCTTTATTTGGACAGAAAATCCGACTATCTAACAATGTAAATACTATTTTTTTTTTTTCAAAATATTCAAATAAACTATATCGAATAATTTATTAAAAAAATTAACCGTTTAAAAATTAAATCGATTCATTTTAAAAACTAATATTTCAAATAATTAAAGAACATATTATTCCAGGCTTAAATCAATAAAATAAACCTAAAAAACCAACATGCACAATAAACCAACACGAATGAAAAATTAGCCGGGGCCATTATTCGAACCTGGATCTACAGTGTAATGTGTTGTTGCTCTATTTTTTCACTCATGTTGGGTTTATTGTATTAATTTGTAAGTGAGTCTAAATTAATATGGTCTTTATTTAATTGTACTTTTAATGAATTCAAATGTTAATTTGTGTGCTTTTAATAAATATTCCAAATCTTCATCGAATCAGCTTTAGTATTTCTACAGAAGAAAGGTATTAATTTTTGTTATCAATTACCACCCATGGAAATATACAAATTTAAAAAAAAGTTTTACAGGATGTGAAAAAAATATTATTTAAAGTTCAAACAAAAACGAAGTATCGCTTTAAAAAGTTCCATCTTTAGTATTTAATTAATTAAATTTCACAATATTGCATAAATACCTTTCATATGTAAACATACTATCCCTCAAAATACTTGTGACTGTGAAATTATTACAGAAACTTTAATTAATTCGAGTGAATATTTTGCATAACTTATTAAAGTTTGTGGTAACCACAATATAGCTGCCGTGTTAGACTGATTAAACATTTATTATAGAGCTTTGGCATAGATAATTAGCGATATTAAAGATTACCATCTTTTTATTTTATAAATTATAGATAACCAATACTCGTTCTACAACTAATAAAACTTTTCATACATGTCGTTTACTTCAAGCCAATATCATCTGTTTTAATTTATTGGTTATTTAAGCTTTACGGGGATATTGATAAATCGTTTATAAAGAATTGCTTTTTATTTAAAAATTTCTGCTTAGAATTATCTATTATTTATGTCCTTATTTCAAGCTTTCTCGTAGATAAATTAAAAGAATCATGCCAAGAAATATAAAATGTTTCTTTAAATGAAATGTAACTAGAAAATAAAAATGTATACATTTTTTTTTCATCGTTAATTATTTTAAATATTGAAATAATATAACTATACATAAAAGTAGAAGACTTTAGATTTTAAAATCATGTGTATCAGATAATTTTAAAACATTTGTTACAAATGCTTAAAATTTTACTGCAAGTGCGATATAATGTTTTATTTAAATTAGAATTAAGAATTTAAAATGTGTACTTTTTTAACGAATTAAAAAAATTATTTTATTTGGTAAAAATATGTTTTTACACTTAGCTTAAAATGATTTCAATACTTTGAATGCAATTTGGGTTTATTAATTTTTAACTTACTCTGAAATTTAGCAAAAATACAGATTTCGAAAAAAAAATTAATAATAGATTTTTTTTTACTTAAATATATTTTTAAATTAATTTTAAAAGATTTAATGTAGCGTAATATTTTGTTTTGGTGTTGAGTTTATTGACGCGATACGATAATAAACCATAAGTAGTTATAAAGAAAAGGTGATTTGGAAACGTAACTGAAGCATGATTGAATGTATTGAAAAAAATAATTCTCATTCATTTATTAAAGATTTTCAATTTTTAATTATATTAATCAATAAGAATATAAATAAATGTTTGAATAATTTCACTTTTATACATAGTGTTACTGTAAAAAGTAAATATTAAACAGAAAAAAAAAATATGCGACCGGTAACCAGAATTCACGAATTTATTTAATCAAACACCATTGGCTAAGGGCGTGGCTTCTATCTTACAGAAAATGCATTTATATCATGTTGAGCATATATTTTTTTTAGACTGTAAAACATTTTATATTATATATGTTCATAGAAATATATTAACTTATGCATAAACTTGAGAAACCTATCCAGGAAACTAATTTACGAAAAATTGTCAGAAGAAGGAAAAGCTTCTACTGTTTTAAATCCATGGTTTCATATCATATTGTCAGTCACCAATGTTTTAAATTAAAAAAAAAATAACTGAACTTATGAAAACAGTTAAGAATTTGTTGTTTTAAATAAAAATGAATTTCTTTTAATGTGCTAAATTCCGTAACACAATGTGAAGAATTCTGAAAAACAAGTATTTATGTTGATACATAATAGGCCTAAATAAAAGAAACTCTTTTTTCTTTTTAACTCGAATAATACTTTATAGATTTTTAACAAATATTTAGTGTTATTAATAAAATGAATATTTTATTGAAATCATACATATTTTGTATAAATATGTAGGGTGCATAAGAAAATACCTTTGTCCCAAAAAAGGTGCAGAAGAAGAAAGCTACGCACTATAATTAGATACTGATACAGGAAGAACTAAAATATCTTCTTAAAACACCGTTAAAAAAAAAAAAAAAACTTTAAAATGTGCTAGGATTTTTGAAAGATCTGAGTCTTTCTTCGTCAGGCGCAAAAAAACGTGCTTCTACTGTGAAAGCAGCAGCAAGACTGCTACCTTGCTGCTGCTTTCACAGTAGAAGCACGTCTTTTTGTGCCTGACGAAGAAAGACTCAGATCTTTCAAAAATCCTAGTGCATTTTAAAGTTTTTTTATGGTGTTTTAAGCAGTCTTGCTGCTGCTTTCACAGTAGAAGCACGTCTTTTTGCGCCTGACGAAGAAAGACTGAGATCTTTCGAAAGGCCTAGCGCATTTTAAAGTTTTTTTTATGGTGTTTTAAGCAGTCTTGCTGCTGCTTTCACAGTAGAAGCACGTCTTTTTGCGCCTGACGAAGAAAGACTGACATCTTTCGAAAGGCCTAGCGCATTTTAAAGTTTTTTTTATGGTGTTTTAAGCAGTCTTGCTGCTGCTTTCACAGTAGACGCACGTCTTGTTGCGCCTGACGAAGAAAGACTGAGATCTTTCGAAAGGCCTAGCGCATTTTAAAGTTTTTTTATGGTGTTTTAAGCAGTCTTGCTGCTGCTTTCACAGTAGAAGCACGTCTTTTTGCGCCTGACGAAGAAAGACTGAGATCTTTCGAAAGGCCTAGCGCATTTTAAAGTTTTTTTTATGGTGTTTTAAGCAGTCTTGCTGCTGCTTTCACAGTAGAAGCACGTCTTTTTGCGCCTGACGAAGAAAGACTGAGATCTTTCGAAAGGCCTAGCGCATTTTAAAGTTTTTTTTTATGGTGTTTTAAGCAGTCTTGCTGCTGCTTTCACAGTAGACGCACGTCTTGTTGCGCCTGACGAAGAAAGACTGACATCTTTCGAAAGGCCTAGCGCATTTTAAAGTTTTTTTTATGGTGTTTTCAGCAGTCTTGCTGCTGCTTTCACAGTAGACGCACGTCTTGTTGCGCCTGACGAAGAAAGACTGACATCTTTCGAAAGGCCTAGCGCATTTTAAAGTTTTTTTATGGTGTTTTAAGCAGTCTTGCTGCTACTTTCACAGTAGAAGCACGTATTTTTGCGCCTGACGAAGAAAGACTCAGATCTTTCGAAAGGCCTAGCGCATTTTAAAGTTTTTTTTTATGGTGTTTTAAGAAGATATTTTAGTTCTTATTGTTTCACACCAGTTTCAACTTATTTTAACTGATACAGGAAACTAACCCAATCTGGTTCAGTGAGCTTGCGGGAAATTTTTAAGGATAGTAAATCACAGTCATAAACGATAAGTGATAGAGTATATCACCCAATTTAATTAGTAGAAAATTGCATTTTGTTATTATACATAAAACAATTTGTCATTCCCAGACCTTAAAACGACATATTCAGAATTCAATACTATCTTTATTCTACATTGCCTTTGTAACAAATGCAGAGGTGCCAAGCTCCTACTAATCTTTCGTAATATGGCAGTTAATTTAACCCAGGTTTAATACGCTTCGCACCAGATTTTTTTTAAAGAAATAAAATTAATCAAACTCCACATAGAAACCCGAAATTAAATAAATAAGGTTTTATCAAATAAATTTTCTTGTTCAAAACGTTGTTAAACTGGGTCAAATCAATCCACATATTACGGAAGATTAGTGGGAGCTCGGCACCTCTGCAAGTGCATGAAGCTGTATGACACATTCTAAGCTAGAGTGCCTTTATAAGGCGGTGTAAACATTCGCACAAACGCATACCCAGATTGGAAAAAATGTTCAAGATTTGTCAACTCACATCGCAGAAAATTTCGATGTTTGCCTGTATAGCAGTATATTACTGAAATGAAAAGACGTTTTCAACAGATGTTGTATGGTTTCAATGCAAATTATAGATGAACAACATAAGTTTAAAAAAAATCAAATTTATTGCAAGGTATTTTTTAATCTAAATTTAAAAAAAAACATGTCCATGAGAAACGCTAAGGCATATTCACGGTGGCACCTGAACAATAAAATTTGCTTTTACTGCAATTTTTTTAATTTCTAAACATCGTACAACTAAATTTTTTTACCGTCGTCGAGTAGAAAAAAAATATATACTTTTAAATGGAGTTTGTTTTAAAATTTATCTCAATTACTGATTTTTTTATGGATTATAAAATAATTTTCGAGCATGACTATTTTTAAATCTGTGCGCAGCCCATTTACGGAAAACGGACGCATTTGCACTAAAATCAATGTAAATAATTTAGCATTTGTTTGCCTCTGTGTAAAATTCCGTAAGTAAATTGAAAAACAAAATTAAAACTTCACAAATAAAAACTTATATAAATAAATAAATAAAGTACAAATGTAACAGATATGTAATCAAACTAGGCTCTTAAACACTGAAGTAATCAGTACCACAAAGCTTGCTATAAATAGTCAAATGCTTATTAGTTTTTCCCCATTCTCACTACACTGTAAAAAGAGCAGACAAATGTTTCGTAATCTCGCTTATGTTTTCCTCAACGTTAACGAAAATATATTATAACCTCTTCCGAGTTCCCCTTGATTCCGAAAAGCACCCCTATCTTTAAATGTCTAGCAAAAGTTTTCTTTTCTTTTTTTCCCGTAAATTTCGAAAACGTTTTCGAGCAGTTTTTATAGTGCATTAATCAGTTTTCTCAACCTTAAATATTGTATTTGGATAATATCATTTCTTAAGTAAACATTTTAATTTTCAAAACAAATGATAATTTACCACCATTAAGATTAACATTAAAATTAATAGGTTTAACATTAACATTAAAATGAACTTTATCTTGTTACTCTTTCATTTATAAATTCTATTACGTATTTGACAATGTGTTACTTGAGAAGTGTTAGCTTTTGAAAACTGATTCTTCGAGTTTAGAAAACTGATTAATGTAAATCACTGTAAAAATTGCTCGGAAACTTTTCCGAAATTTACAGGCAGCAAAATAAATATTTGTTTCAGAAATGTTTTTTTAAATCTGGGGAATCTAATGGATTTCGAGACTTCTAAAAAGATAAGGAAGCGGTTTTGGGAATACCGAGATACTCGGAAGACATTACATTTTTCTAATCCTTAAAAAAGATAAAATCTTTTTTAAGAAACACATTTTTACTTGTTTTGGAATGTAGTGACACTAGTATTGCAGCCGTTACAGGTTTTGCTTGAACTGTCCCTTCTTGTTGGTTAAACTATGGCTCAGAAAAATGAGACAAGCACACAATCATTAATTTGGCATTAATGACAAATTCTCAAAATTCATTCTTTTTCAAAATTTTTTAACCTTGACTAACGAAGAAAGTCACTTTTGCATTTTTTTATGCATAGTGTTAATAATTTTCGTTAATCTTCAGTTGACTACCTTCATCGTTTCCTTTAATAGTTTTTACTGTTTGTTTGATGGACCTTGTATTATTCCTTAACTGTAGGCCTTTATCAGAAATATACACAAGTGTGAAATAACAATCGACATTTGTTTTTATCAACGAGTAGCCGTAACTGAAATTTTTAGACTTCTTTTTCAGCATTGTTTAATTTTGACTAACGAAGAAAGTCACTTTTGCATTTTTTTTTATGCATAGTGTTAATAATTTTCGTTAATCTTCAGTTGGCTAACATCATCGTTTCGTTTAATAGTTTTTATTGTTTGTTTAATGGACCTTGTATTATTCCCTAACTGATTACCTTTATCAGAGATATACAGAAGTCTGAAATAACAATTGACATTTGTTTTTATCAATGCGTAGCCGTAATTGAAATATTTAGACTTGCCTTGTCACATACATGTTAGGTATTTTTGTGTATATTTTCATCTATAATAATTTTTCTTTATAATTATAATTTTCCGAAAACGTATTCAGCTTAATCGTTTTTTTCTAAAACAACAAAAATGTAATTTACTATAAATAACTACTTAAAATACGATTGAATATAACAATGTAATCTACATTTTTATAATTCTTATTAATTTTATGGATACGCTTTATTATGTTTTCTTAAAAGATTCTACATATCTTTAGACACTTGCTGAATTGGAAATTATTAACAATGATAATTAAAAAAACACTGCATATTAATGTATGCATTTTTAATATTTAAGTAAAAAAATATATATATTTAAGAAAAATTATTCGTCCATAAACAATCTTATATTTTATATGCAACATTATAAGAAAATTTTACTTCTGCTTTTAACTTGAAAATGGCACATTTAACTTTAAAAAGAATGTAAAAAAAAATCAATATTAATTCAATGATTTTCTCCTTATTAATTCAGCTTTCAAATGCTGAACATTTTTTTTCTGATTTATAAATACTATGTTCTTTTATCTAAGTATTATTTTTTTGCGTGCAAATTTCTTAATACACAATGTGTTTTCTTTTTTAATATAAGTGCATTCTTCCGTATTACGGCGCTATTCCAACTCTTTTCATTGCCTTAAAACATGATGAAAATTGTCTAATTTTAAGGAGAAAAATGAAAAAGAAAAGCTTAAATTCCAACAAAAGTCCTTTTTTATATTTTTTTTCTTCAATGTTCTCATTCGTGATAAAAATTTTGTTCTTTTGCTTGTCCAGCTCTTTACAGAAACATTTTAATTTAGCTCTGTTTAGCTGTTTTGCTTTTAAATGTCGCTGTAATGTGCGAAACTCTCCAAATTAAAATGCCATCCTGCAAATAAAATTTTAATTTGTCACTTTTTTTTCTTTACCAGCTTTCCAAATCTTGGTTCTGTAGCTTTCTAAGAAATTCTTGGAATTGTTGAACAAACTGTAGACGTGAAAAGATGTTTTTTTTTAGTTTTTTTTTTTTCGTTAATTTTTCTTCTTTCTTCTTTTTCTCTTTAATATTTTTTTAGGACATGTTTTTAATTTGCCGGAATTTTCGGGCAGATATTTAAGAAGAATTATTATTTTAAAATATTTTCAAAGACAATAATAAGGGCTTTTCTAGCTAAAATGTGCGTTGAGTGGAAATAAAAATTTCACCGCTGACTTTTAATTAGCTAAGAACAACTGCATCGTTTAATTTGTCGTGTCCACGATTGAATTAGTTGGATGAACTGCTTAAAATTCCATGATATTAAAAGAGTTTTTAATTATACTGGCTCGTTAAAAATATTAGAATTTAAACTCCTTGAATTTTAGATAATAAATTGTGGCAAGAAAATAGCTTTAAAAATAATGTTTTCAAAGAACGTTTAATTTAATATTGTATCAAATTAATTTCCATGGTTAGTTATTGTGTTGCTATGCTTTTTCAAAATGTTATTAATTATTCTTTTATTTAAAATTCCTAGAATGTTTAAACAAGGAAATGTTAATTTTTCAAATTTTAAAGTTAAAACTTTTTTTTATATAAAATATCATACATAATTTGGTATTACATATAGAATATATTTCCAAAACAATTTAATATAAACTTTCTATTACATACATGCTACATTCGAATTACTATACAAAGATTTTAATAACAATATTAATAAATTTTTTTATAATCTGAAACGAGATGATTTACAAAGTACTGAGAGAGACAGAGTCAGAGTCAAAGTCAGACCGAGCTGCCAACATACGAATTTACAGTTCCTGTACTTCACCATTTACAAAGTATATATGCAGAGCAACCCACGAGTAGAAAAACATCAACACTTTCTTCTTAGTACAACTAAAATTATCTGAGATCTGACAGATTTCCGACTGTTTATCTCACATTTCCCACCAAACTTTGCATCAAATTGTTGAGGAACAGTTTTAGAGAGATATTTATGCCAATAACTTTTGATTAAATATCCACACTACACACTACACGGCGATAAACATCATCTTGTATAACATTCAGACACTCGAAACTCATTGCTATACGAACTAAAATGTCCATTTTGGTCGTTGCCTCCGAGAGAGAAATGTATAGTGCTGCATTTACTGCAGACGGGTTTCCAAGTTCTGACAAAGTTGCTTACTTTCAAAACAAGTCGTTCCTTTTGAAAGGAAATTACTTAAAACGAGTAGAAAAATTGTATAGGACAGATTACGAATACGTCTGCCCGTTTGAAACATCCAGCAATTGTTACTTGACGCTAGGGCTTTCTCTCCTGTAGGCAATTTTGGATACATGAATTAGCTGATGAACGGTTATCAATGATGTTGATTCGAAGTCTCTTTCGTGATGTATAGCCTACTGAAAACCCTAGCAATTGTGACTTAGACTTGAGCTTTCTTTTCCGGAAGTATTTTTGGATACATGAATAAGTTGATGAAGGGTTGCCAATAACGTTGGTTGGAAGTTTCTTTCGTGAAGTATTGCATATTGAATTCTCGAATGGCTTTGAAACACATTGTATTAATAATTAAGTAAATTAGAGATTAGTTAATCTTACTAATACTAATTACACAAATATTCGTCATAAGCAGAATGTAAACTTCTCGGAATTCTCGTCACAGTTAGTGTATTCTCTTCTATGTAATATTATTCAATTCTGGAAAATTCTGCTTTGCCTGTGCTGTTAGATATTTTTTAAGGGCAAAATAAAATTTATCTTTGAAATTTCTACAAATCTTCTTATTGGTTAATAGTTTTCAAAAAGGATATTATGAATATTATTAGATTAACTTAAATACATTTTATAATTCATTGTCTAGGTGTATTTAAGACAAACTGATGGCTCTGCACATGGTCATTAATCTTGTATGCTTCATTTTTCATCTTTTTTTTTTCTAAATATATATATATATTTAAATAATAAGCCTAAAAATTTTAAATAAATGTCAAGTTAAAATATTTATAAAAATGAAGGAATATTATTGAATAAAGTAAATTACACTTGCTCATATAACAGTGAATTTAATCGGGGAATAAATTGTTACTTTTTTTTAATTTGTAGTAAATAACATTTATCTTATTGTCTTTCATTTTTAAATGTAAAATAACTAATAGACAAATTAATTTCCCTTTCATATTTATAAATATTTATCCATTACTATTTATCCATTAATATTATTTAATATATACGAAAATTGCGATCTAAACTTTAATAAGGTATATATGTGGATGAATCCCTGAAATTTACAGTATCGATAATGTTAACGATATTTTCCTGTTTGCAATATATATGGGTTATTAAATACTCGCTTCAATGCTCTACGGTCTCTTATTTTAGCAATGAGTTAGTAAACTGGCTGAACCAATCGAAGCAACCTATGACTGCGCAAATGTAGGAAACAGCATTTATTGCAGTTAATCTAAGATGATTAATTAAATCTAAACCGTAGTTCTGTAAACTAATTGTAACAGTAAACATTATTAATGTCTCTATTATTTTAAGATATTGTTCGCACAAACATTAATTACTTTAACAATTGTTTATTCCCTACACATTTAATTTCGATTTTTTCGTACGAACAATATTATATTATATTTTTTGTTAAGTTTAACTGGTTTTAATATTCTTAGTATTTTGTGTATATTCTTCGTGATTTAGAAGTAATTCGCCAGCTTTTTAAATACGTATAAACGAACATTATTCAAAAGGTTTTTTTTTTTTTTTTTTTTTTTTTTTTTTTTTGTACATGCATTAAGCCTATAGATGCAATTAAACTGTTTATTATGACAACAAAATAGCGTAACGAGTTTGTTTTTAGGATCCCCATTCCCTTTTTTAATTTTCTTGTAAGCAGTATATATTTTCTCCTTATAAAATATAGAAAACTGAATTTTGCATAGTATGTTATATATTTTTTAAATGACAAAATATCTCCCTTCAGTAAATTGTTATGTAACAGGCACGGAAACGTTTTTACGCATCTTTTAGTGTAAGTAAACCAAAACTAAAAATTTAATATGTCCTAGAAGAAAAAATATATAAAATTTCAAATGTATTCTTGAAATTATATTAGACGATTTGCTATATATATAAATTATAAATTTCTAAAATATATAATTTTATCGAATTTTTCTCAACCTTTATTAATTATCCAATTATTCGAGTTAATGATCACAAATTAATAACATAATGCTAGATCGATTGATTATAACATTTCCATGATTTACACAAAATACAAACAGTGAAAAAGTAATGCTGCTTTTATATATAATGTTGTATTTATTAAAAAAAAAAAAAAAAAAAAAAAAAAAAAAGATACACTATTAAATTATTTTCGTGTTTTGGTAGAAATACATAGAGAGATACACTGAAACGAATTTTAGTAATACTAATGAAAGCATTGGCCAGGTTGCAAAATTAAGCAAAATGAATTTACTATCATAGTGTAAAATACTATTTCTGTTTGAACTATCAATTTAGAATATGAATACTAACACGTTCACTGCCGAGTTAAAATTACCGAAATTTTATTTTATTTAGAAAGTTAGAATACATACCAGAAAATACTAATAACAATATTTAGTTTATTTAATTACAGACATTTCGTGATTACATAAAATAGAAATTCTACTTTCGAATTTTCCGTTACGAATTCGTAATTTTAGATTGAAAAACCACGAGTATACTATACGAGTTGGCAGCGAATGTGTTAATGATCTGTACTTTGAAATATATCAGCTTTAAATTATGTACTTCATTTTTATGCAAAATCCTGTTAATTATTAAAAATAAACTACTTATTCACATTACATTTATTTAACCTAATATCTGTTTTAAACATATTTAAATTTCAAAATATGACTAAAAATTAATAATTTCAAAATGCTATTTGTTAAAATAATAAATTAATTTATTGTTCCCAGATAACGTTAAATATTACTAAGCATTATTTTTAATAGTAAAATTATGTAAGTGGAACAAGAGTCCATCAGATTTTTATTGTATATCTATAAATTTCAGATAATTTGGTTTTAACACTTTACATCTCTAAATATGACTTAAAATACATCATTTGAGGATACTACTTCAAATGTACTTATTAAGAACAAAATAAACAGAAATAATATAAATCCATTCAAAACCATCTTTTTTGAGTACCACTATTTTCGAATATTAGTCTTCGACTTATTTAATCACAAAATTATGTCATTAAATAAAGCAAATGTTTCTTTTTGAAAATAGTGATGGTTAAACATTGGATGGATTGCTAGGTATGATAATATATATATACACATTTTAAAAAATAAATATTACTTTTAATTGTAGAATGTTGTCGGCTGACTTAAAATGCCTATAGACGATCGCAGTGGATCATCATCAGCAGAGACAACATAACCTACTGCATGTTCAGCAAATAAAATTTTAATAAATGTAATTTTAGTTTTGAATTTCAATGATAAATTTTCATAATATTAAGAGTATTTGAGTGCAAGTAATATTCGAAATATGCATTGATATATGCATTTGGTATGCATATTCGAAATGCAAACCAAATGAAACTGTGTAATACCGGAAACTTTGTATTTACACGTAACTATATATACATCCGTAAACAATACTTTAATGGATTTTTATGGTTTCATATTTTAAATGATCAGTATTTGATAGATAATTTTGTTACAGCGACTATTTTAATCATCTGGACTAGTTACATATTTATTTTTCACTATTTTTATCACTTCAATTAAATTTTTTAATGTACACATGTTGCTTATTTCTCACTTACCTTTCGTAACGTTTACTATTGAATCAAACGTTTGAACTTTTGTAATTTGGGCTATTACTTAACATGATGATATGATAACATTGATATATTTTTTATTGCTCCCTTTTTTAATTAGTACATTTAGAAATATCGGGTATATTTTCCTATCGAATTCTTCTTATTTGTTAATTTATATTGTGTCAATTATTTTCTGATTTGTCAATTACATTAATTTCCAAATGTTTTATTACACTAAACTTCCCAAACCCCTTAAATGTTAGAGGTTTTTTGACACCATAAACTAAAAATAGGCACAATACACCACTTTTTCCGTACTAAAATATTTAATTTAAGTAATCGAAAATGTCTGCCGACTAATAAAGCGAAGATTACGTTTAAAAATTACTGGTGTGCAAAAGCTTTTAGTAACAAAACAAGCAAATTTTCTTGCCCAAACTGAGTTCGGGATACACAGTTAATATCTTTCAACTAACGCAGATGCGCATTTATTTATAGAAAGGATTCATTTTGTTCTCCTATCCAAAAGCATTATGCAAGTGATATACTTTTTATCTTTGATATATAGCCGATTTTTTGACAATATAATTTAATTAAGTTTAAAGTATAAAAATTCATTGTTGAAATATGCTCATGCAGTTGCATATTTTATTACTGGTTAATTTATATTGTGTCGGTTATCTTTTGATTTAATAGTTATATTAATTGCAGAAACGCTCTTTCTCCCTATATATTATGTACATGAAAACCATCTAGACTATATAGCAAAAGGGAAAATTGTAATGTTGCCTTCTCTGTATATATATATTAAATGGTAAAAATAAATTATTATTCCAACATGATATAAAAACTTAACTATGTATATGAAGATAAATCTTGACAGTATTAACTATTACTCATTGTGTATGAGCTATCACTCGTTGTAATATCATGTATTACTCATATGCATGTATTGCAATGAAAATTGAAGCTCAATTAACAACATATTTTATGTTTGACAGTGCTAGAGTTAACTCTTTGCTGAGCGGTGATGTATTAAAATGAAGTTCGGTTTTCAACCAACACAAAATGTTTCAATCTATTTAATGTCTTTGATATGTTGACTGTATGGTAATGTTTTAACGGCTATGTATCACTGACACTTAATATACAACAACCGATCAATTGACTGGTACCAAATGATAATTTTCTTATTCGAACCAGAAATTAATTCAAAAATAAATAAAATATAAATCACATAAAACTAAGCCAAATAAAAAGATTAAACAATTTTAAATAAAAAATCTCGTGTGAAATACTTTTTATAAAATTTGAATACAATTCCCCGAATGTTTAGTTTTAAACTGTAATGTAATGTAAATATAATGTAAAGAGTTATAATGTTACACTCTATAAAATATACAAAAAATATAGCATGTAAAAAATCTTTTTCTAATGAAAAATGTTTAATAATATAGAGATTGAGATAATCCCCACCCCCACCATAGGAAATTAATTTTAGGTTTAATAACTACACTACGAGCATATTCGAACTGATGAATGAAATATTAATAGAATAAAATATTAATGACAATATCATTTTAACCCATTTCTTCCATAATAGTATGTGAAACTGATTTTTAAGCACCTTTCAAGTAGATTTTAAGTAGATTTTATATCAAAAATAAAAATGCGAAATTTCACTGTTGCTATTTAGATTGATTAATTAGTTAGCATAGACTCTTAGCGAAAAATACATTATTTAAAAGAAAATGATTGATTATAATAAACAAAAGCTTTATTTCAAAGAGCAGTTTCTGAGATCGTTAAAGGTAATTACTTACCGCGATTTTTACATATTTCGTCGGTACCCTGCAGAAAAAGAAAAAAGAAAGCTTTGTGTTGTTGTTTTTTTTCAACGAAAAGACCTTCGGAAATCTAGTTATTTTCTGTATTATTTTATATTAATTTTTATTCTTTAGCTCTTGAAATGTGATTTTTGTTAAGTTCATTATTTGTCCACTTATTTTTAATGGCATAGAATGAATTTTATTTCATGTAGTTTTAATAATTTATGTTTAGAAACTAATTATTGAGGGCGGAATATTACTAAAAATATGGAAATAAATCTAGAAGAAACTAATGATCTGATATATGTTTTTGTTTACTTTATTCGTGTTCAATATTTTCTTAATATATTTAACACATTTAGACTAAATTTACAACACATTGCAGTCAAAAAGAAATATAACGCGAAGTTTCATTGATTTGAACTAAACAGTTTAGAACAATCATGTTGTTTATGATTATTGTTTTCTAATTAAAAATTAATTAATTATGAATAATACACTGCTCGTTATCAATAATTCAAAATAAAAAGGCATAGGAAACTCATAGTAAAGAATAACTGAAAATACTTTTAAATTCATGTTAACTTTAGAATGATTAATACGAATGGATTCCCGTTATTAAGTTCTCAGAGCGTCTTGAAGAATTTTACCGAGAACAAACACAGATAACGCAATTTATACGAATCCAATGACTGATTAGCCTCTACTATATCGCGATAAAATATTTTGAGAGTCTCTACCAAGTAGAAACGCATCAGCTCTTATCTTACTCATCATTCTTATTCAACTAACTTTACAATGTCGTATTAATGGTCGTTTTAATCTACTTCAAAATTCAACTATTTTTTTAAATATCAAAAATAATTTTGCAAAAATATGTTTAGATTATGCCATTTGATATGTTGTTGCATTTCATTTTTTCCCTAAAAAAAAAGAAGAAAAGAGAGAAGCATGTTGATGTATAGAACTTGGCACACGTACTTCTTTCTATTTTTGTTGATCCTTCGAAATACTAATCAACTTTATTAGTGTTATGTGACAGTTACTTCCAGTATCTCGGAGACTATTGCAGTGCTCTTCAGTTTCCGCGGAACTAACGCTTTCTAACAATGTTAGTGGCTGATGTTATCAGACTTGAATAAATCTATGGGGAACGTATATTAAATGCAAACCGCATTACTTACATTTCAATAATTGAAATCCTTTATGGTAATTTTTTTTTTTTTTTTTTTTTTTTTTGCAAGAAATTTGTTTCATACTTTAAGGTGTATGAGAGCAGAGGATAAAATATTGGAAAAATGAACTTTACATAATTCCTGTAATAACAAATCTGATTTTTCCAATATTGTTTGTAATGACTCTATCTCGGTCAATGTTGCCCCAAGCGTTTACATTTTGAAAAAAAAAAAATGCTGTTATATTAGCAAAATGCTAATACAAATTGCAATATTTCCTGAGAGAGCCAATATTTTATTACAGGGCTTACTATAAAGTTAATATTTCTGTAATAGTGTCATCTTATTGCAAATATTTCCAATGTAAAGCCAATATTTAATCAATAATCATATTTCAGTGGAGGTATTTCCAATGAAGGTGATTCTGGATTTCGATGGAATCAATATATTCAATATTAGTTTGTTACCATGTTTTCCTAGTTTAACATATTGTCTGTGAGTATTGGTCTCTAACAACAGATAATGCTCTGAGTATAAAAGTCACTCTTGCATATTACCTTAATGAAAACAAGTTTTTTTTTGTATTTAAGTTTATGCTTTTTAAAATACATATAATAATGCAGAATCAGGGTTTTCTTCTACTAGGGTGACTCTTCGCTGCTCTCATACATCTATAAGGAAGTCATTTAACTGTTGCGTTTGAAATTATAACTAATTATTTACTTTTTGAAGAAAAAAGAACGCCTTATATATAAACACAAATATTGATGATAATTCTTCTCATCGATAAATATATATATTAATTTTATACATTTAAAAAATAAATTTAAAAAAAAATACAATTAAAAAATACATTAAGTACCAAAATGAAAGTAACAAAATGAACACAAACAACGAACGCGAATAAAAAAATGAAAGTAACAAAAACATTTTGAATGAACTATGTATTCTTTAATAATCACAATCTGTACGTATATTTAATTCTAAGTTCTTAAGCAAAAGTAAATTCCTTTAAATGTTAATAGTATAAGCATATTATACCCCAACTAAATAGGGCGTAGTCTGGGTAACATTAAACACTTTAAGTTACCCACTATTACCTCAGGCTTCAAATCAAAAAAGGTAATGATGACAAAACATGTACATTCTTTATTTTTTCCCATTTCAATGACAACTTCAGGTGCATATTTTTTCCATTATCTAAATCTCCCATGCAAGGGGGCCCATATGATTAAATTTAAGGGGGGGCTGAGAAAAATCTATACTTCCACCAAAGCTATCATACATTTTAGTAAATATTTATGGTACTTTGCGTTTTTTTACTGTCTATTGACAAAATTTGAGTTTTTTCCCTCGATGTTTTGACGAAATTTGCCTTTTTCGCGATTCTTTGACGAAATTTAGTTTCTCTCACCATTCTTTGACGAAATTTCGTTTTTTTTTTCGCGATTCTTCGACGAAATTCGAGTTGTTTTCCCCCCCGCAATCTTTTGACGAAATTTGCCTTTTTTCGCGATCCTTTGACGAAATTTGCGTTTTTTTCCGCTATTTGATGAAATTCGCATTTTTCTCGTGATCCTTGAACGAAATTTGCGTTTCTCTGCGATTCTTTTACAAATTTTGCGTTTTCCCAGGTATTTTTGACGAAAATTCGTTTTATTTTCGCGAATCTTTGACGAAATTTGAGTTCCCCCCCCTGCGATCCTTTGACGAAATTTGCGTTTTTTTTGCGATCTTTTGAAGAAATTTGCATTTTTTCGCGATCCTTTGAGGAAATTTGTGTTTTTTCGCAATTCTTTGACGAATTTTTCATTTTTTTTTACGTTTCTTAGACGAAATTTGCGTTTTCTCCTCGATTCCTTGACGAAATTTCTGTTTTTATCGCGATCTTTTGACGAAATTCGTCTTTTTTCCTTGATCTTTTGACGAAATTGGCAATTTTTTTCTGCGAACGGTTGGCGAAATTGGTGTTTTCAGTGACCATTTGTCAAAATTTGTGATATTCTTCCGTGATATTTTTTATGTTCGAATTTTCAGAACCAATTGCCTTAAATTTTCAGACAATTCGGAACATAATCACCTTCACCACTGGCCTGAGGGTACTGAATAAGGGGCTTAAAACCATATTAGACAAAGTCCATTTTGAAAAGAAATGACATAGTCCATTGAGAAGGTGCATAAAATCTGTATTATCCACTCCCACAGTAAACATAGTCTGTAAACAGATGAAATATACAGGGCTGCCACGGGCGACTCTTTTTCTATTCTATTTACACCACTATTTAAAAAAAAAAAAACAGATTTTGTAGTATTTTTATCTTGTATTCTCACCACAGTCTTTGCTTTTGCACAAATCAAACCATGTTCTTGCTTCCGACTCCAAATTCTCAAAATTATAAAAATGAGATAACTCCTTGGTTTCTTTGACAAAAAAGTTTTTTTTCCATATTTTTCATCATATTGGGACGAAGTAAAATTGCTTTGAATGACGTTTCACTTCGATTCAAATACCTTGACTCAAGGGATATGATTAAAGAGTCTAAATATGCTTTTAGAAATGCTGCTCTGTACTATTCAAGAGGAGTGGCCATAGGAAGTTTCGAACGGTAAGATTATCTAGTAGACATTCTATACATTTTGATATCAATTTCTTACAATTACAATTCTCCATTAGCTCCATGAAAATTTCTTAAAATTCTTCTTCTAATTCCATTCTGTGCATAAAAAAAATCTCAAGAAGTTCCATCTTTATGTTCTGATAAACCGAATGTAAATCTTAATCTACTGATTGTAATTTGTTTACAACTGGCTCCCGATAGAAAAAATATCGAGAAATTATTTTGAGATATACAATAAACTTTATAGATGATGTTGCAGCATCTAATCTAAATGAATGGTTTGTGAGCGTGTTTCTTGGTTCGTACTATTGTCTAGAGAAAGAGTACAGAGATTTTCTTTAACAGTGGCAAAATGATTAGAAAAATATAGTGTGGACTTATACTTTTCTGATCATATTGTTTCACATAGACAAGGAAAGTGTGATTTACAAGAATTATAAGGTTTCAGGTCGACGAAAATTATTTTGTCTTGTTCTGTAGACTTAAGATAGAATTTTCGAGTTCGGGCTGCGTACAATCTGACACATTCAGTATTTTAATCTTTATTAGATTCGGGAAAATATTTTTTCAATTAAAAATTGCACTGTACCGTTCACATCTTATTATTAAATCTCTCTCTAATTTCTCAGCGTTTTGTTCATGCAAAACCAGTTTTACCTGTGAAAATGGATCCTGCTTATAACAAAATCCTTCCTTATGCAGAAAAAGGGTTATCATCTTGCAGGGAAAAAAACTACACAGTAACATCAGCTAAGGTAAAAATCGTCTAAAACGGAATTTGCTTTCTATCTTGTGTTTTTCCTCTTTGTAAGAAGCAGACTATTCGAAAGGACTAATTAAAAACTTATGAAAACAGAACCTGTCTAAAACAGAATCCAGCTTTAAAAGAAAAAAAATATATGGTTATGACAAAATGAATTCCTAACAATTATACCTGCTAAGACGGAAACCCGTCTAAAACGGAAATTTCTTCCGGTGTCTTCTGATGTTGTCGAGGCAGATTTTATTATGCTTTGTTTTTACAAGAAAAGTTAAAATTTTCATATCTTGCAACTGATTTATATTAAAAAAATTTGACAAAACCAAAATCTAGGGGGGGGGGCTCAAGCCCCACCTTGCCCCCCCCCCCATATGGGCGCCCTTGCTCCCATGTCTTTTTAAATTACATTTATAAACCAAAAATAAATAAATAAATAAATAAAATGAAACTTTAAAAGACATGTGTATATTTTATTCGGTCAAGAATACATGGTTAGAGGAACAGTGTAGCTAGACTGCACTTTCAGTTAGAGAACTTAGAAATCCAGGTCACGTATTTTAAGGGTTAAATGTACTATGCAAATGCACATCTTAAACTTTTTCGTTTGTGATTCTTGTTCTTTTTGCTGATGTTTTAACCATATTGTAATAATCCTTCACAATACATTCTGTGTTTAGAAATTTCGGAAAAGACAATACTTTAATTTACAGTTTTTTTGTTATTTTATAATCACCGATTTTAGAATGTAAAATGTAAGTGTTGGTACGGTATGAAAAAATAAAGTTTTCTTTCAAGAAAAGAAGAAATTCATAAAAAATTACAATTTGCGTAGATCCGAAATACTTACACACAATACAACGCCAGATGTAATTTGGAGAAAAAAAAACTGTTGAAATCAGGAGAATTATTCAGTACTTAAAAACAAAATAGTTGCACCAACCTGGTAATGATAAAGAGATACATCTGCAGTGCCACATAAGAAAATCAATAAAAGATTACAAATAAAAAGGAAAGAAGATTGAATAAAAGTTCCATCCAGTTGACATACGGCACGTTTCAACAACTATTTGTCAAGCTGTATGATATATTCTGCCTTTTGTCGCGAATCTTTGACTTTTAGATTCTTGGTAAAGATTTGGAGGAATATATTCTGCATTCAATATTTTATTTTCTTTCTGTTTAAATCAATCTCTGAAACAAGTAATTTCTTTTTGCTTTTACAATAATGTTTAGAATATATATATATATATATATATATATATATATATATATATATATATATATATATATATATATATGTAACCTTTAGAAAGTATAATCAATAAAGTAGTAAAGAATTCATAACAATATCTGTATAAAAGAGGATCTAATTATAAAAAAGGGTGTTTGGAATCCAAAGAATGTTTGAAATATTATAAATGTGTGCTTATATATAGAGGTCCCTTATTTTTCTGCGTTGTCAATAAATTTTTGAAAGAGATTCGGATAGTAATATGTTTTTTAAGCAACTCTCACGCACATAAAAGTAAACAAGCGCACATATACGAACAAACACAAATATAAACACACACGGATACAGGCAAAAACGCACAGGTGTGAATGAAAACAAAAGATTCAGCTTTCAGATACCTAATTTGAAGACCAAAAAAGGATATAAATTTACAAATCTATAAATTTTGATAAAGACCTTTTTTTTTACACCTTTTAACTTCGTAGGAAAAGGGCCATTTTTGATCTATGTCTACCAAATACTTCCCAATAGCCATAGGTATGATAGAAAAAGTGCCAAATGTCCCCTTTTTAATGCATTCTGTAATATAATCAGGGCTTCCAAATGATCCGCTTTATGAATACCAGTATTTTCTAAGGAAAAAAAAATCAGCGTAGGTGTTTTACAACATTTACAATAGAAATAATCTTCGGTGTAGATTTCTCAAAAATTTGCAAGAAAAATCTAAAAATATTTTTTTTCTTAGAAAATACTGGTATTCAAAAAGCAGTTCATTTGCGAGCCCCGTATAATCATCATCATATTTAATAGCTAATATTTTATAATCCACAATATTTTTTTCTCTTTATTAACAAACTACTTCTCTAAAAAATCATAGGTATAACAGAAATAAATTTCTTCACTTTATAAATTTCACAAGAAATTTTTTTTTCTGTAAGTATTCTTTCTATAATAATTCAAAGTATTTTTTAAAATAATAATCATTAAATCAGATGTTCTCAAAAAATTTGCATTTCCCTTAATTTTTCGGTAAATTGCAGATAATAATATCTTCCCCAAGCTACAATTGAAGCGTGAAATTTGTAATTTCTATTTTGTAATTACTTTGGGATTTGCTTTTTCTACAGCTTTTTCTGTTGGAAAAATATACTTGCGTCTATGACAAATTCCTCAAGTAAAGGGCAGTAAGAAAATAAAAACGTAGAAATTATAGATTTTCGATTTTTTAATATTTTGAATCCTCTTTTTCTCCGCTTTCTAACCCTTTCTAAAGATATGTTTGTTTATTGGTACGGCAACTAGAAGTTTGAAGAAAAATTTTGGTTTGTTTACATCTGGTCATACTCTTTGACCATACCGTACTTTAAAGCCAGTTTTCTCAAAATAATGTTTTTGGACCTTCCATGTACCCTTTTCTATAAAATTGCTATACATTAGTGTTTGTATTTTTTTCTAAATATTCTACACACTATTTAATCTAAAGTGATCTGTTTTAGCCAATACATCTAAACTTAAAAAAAAAAAAAATATGTGCTTTGCTATTTAATTGTGATTTTCATTTAAGATATTTTAAAAGAGTAATTGAAAAATATCTGTGTATATAAACTTGATTTCAGCTTAGTACGAATTATTTATTTGATGCATATACAAAATTTCAAGTACATATCTTTCGTGGTTTATGAGAATATTAATTTAACATTGCCGTTATAGTGCATACCGACTGCCCTTAAGTACTTTAGGATTTCTGCAGGGGAGGTCTACTTCTTTGGCCTAAAATTTACGGGATTTTTACGATTTTTTTTTCGGCTACAAAGAAAATAGACAACACCTACTTCAGTTTGGTTTTATCTTATATTTATTGACATTTCACTTATATATTTAATTAGTTTTTCGTGAAAAAAAAATGAATAATATGCCTTGTGCGACAGCAGATGCGCACCAAAGACTTCCGATCGGGGACTGTTTTTCTCTAGTCAAAAGTATCTCAAGCAAATTTGGTCACTATATTACAAAAGGGCATTACATTCTCTTGTGCTTATACCAATATTTCGTTTAAAAAATTGATTTTTGACAAAACGGCGGTCACTTGAACAAAAAAAATACACCTTTTCGCTTTTTTTCTTATTTATCTCTTGCGAGTTCTAAAAATATTTAATCAATGAAAAATATACTTCTCACTGGTATAAACTCCAGAAAAAACGAGTAGTTTTCTTTTAAATAAAAAAGGAAATCAGTCCACTAAGTTCTCGAAAAAATTGTCGTCCAGTTTAAAAAACGGAGTTTTGAGAAAAACAAGTTTAAACTTTTACAATAGGGTTACGTTCAACAAGCAGCTTTACATTCAATGACCAAAAAATAGTGTAAGGATTGAAATATTGCGAAACTGCTTTAGGAGAACAATCTACACATATGAGAGATGCAAAAAATGGAAATAATAATAATAATAATAATAATAATAATAATAATAATTGACCCAAAGACGTAGAACCTCTCCTTAAAGTCGAGAAAATATGTTCAATAACTTCGATGTGTTTTTTTTTTTTTTTTTTTTTTTTTTAACTGTAATATTGGAAACCTACATCACGTGATATTGTGTTATTTTCCAAATAAATCATGCATTACAGCAATCCGATGTGTTTGCGTTCTCCTTTACAGGTATCACAAATATGTAGTATCATCTGAAATTTTTCGTATAACATAAAGCAATGCTAGACTGCTGCATGATAAACATAACTATTGTTTCAAAACTACAAAAGTGTGAATTGAACTCGTCTGGATTTGTATATATAAAGAATGATTGTAGACTATGTCGTCAAAACTGAAAGTGTGTTCACATTGGATTTGTCAGGAATCTTACTGCCTTGTTAAGTGAACCCCAGATGCAGAAGAATTAGCACATGCGTACAAGGTTTAGTAGTTGCTGAGCAACAATGTCTGTTTTAAAATTTTATACTTCCAACATGTTTTTTTTAATCATAGAGGCTCACAGATTCTTTTTTACCTTGTTATACAGAAATAGTATGTTTAGACATATTGAACAGAAATTCCAATAATTGTTTCAGTTTGGATAACTATTATTACGTGATAAAAAGAACTAAAAAGTTACTATAGTTACTATAGTTAAATACAATATAACATTGCTAGTCACAAAACATATTATTTTAAATATTACGAAACACTTTTGATCCGACATTCAGTATAAACATTTTCCATTCTGTAATGCAACCCTGATTTATAGCAAACCAAATTTCAATGCAATACATTATTTTTTTATTATTCTCATCAACATTATTGTGAAATGTAACTCATCCCTTTAAACTAAAAGCTAACTCTTTCATGACGGGGATGGGGAGTGGAATGAATTCGGCGCCGCCTCCAATTGTAGTTTCAATTTGCTTATCTCCGCTGTCTAATTGCGTCTACGGCCTCATTTCGGAAACTTCTAACTGCAAGCATTAGAGTCACCTTGGACACGTAATTTAAACTGACATGCGCTAACGTGTATTATAGAACCATATTATTCCGCCTTTCGCACGTCCAACGAAAGGAATGCTGGACGGTCAATGAATACTACGCGTTGAGGAATTTTACTTTATTACGTTGATGATTAACGCTGATATGTGGTGCATCTCATATAAAAGCATTAGAGTTTTACTGGTTTACATACCTAAGTATATGTCGAGACATGCAATTAGTGTGGCGACGCATCTGAATAGAATATTATTTAATGATTTATATATATGACTATTATCGTGTTAAAATATATACTATATGAATACATGTTTTTTTTGCACAAATATAAAAAAATTCGAACAATACGAAATAGTAAGTTTTTCTTTTTAAAGACATGCTTGCAGATGCCACTGAGTTTAGCATTTAGGTAAAGGACATTATAATTTCTATTCATTCAACATTCCAGCTAAGAATTTTTTTTATATATAAAATATAATAATAATAAACGTTTTTTCTTAAATCTTTTCTCGTCTAAAGGAAAAGCAACTTATTAAACATTATACTGATGTTTTGACACAAATTACCAGTTTCAATAAAGTACTTAATGTTAGAAACAGCTGTAATTGTTTTGTAATTAATGTCATCTTTACACTTTCTTTTTCATTTTGCTCTATTATCGCCCTATTTAAAAAAAAATACACTCGAATAAAGGTAGCAAAAGTAGAGTGCATCTATTAGAGTGGCGACATAAGCATAGGTTTTATGCTCATGTTGGAGGTTTTGTCCAAACTATAGCAAACCATATTCCAAAACTGGAGGATACCCTACTGAATGAGTTTGATAAGACGAATGAGACTACGGAGCCTCTATATGAAAGTTGTGACATATACACAGGCCGCATGCTCACGCTGTGCTCAGAGAGATTTTTTGTGCAAACGATGGCAAACTTACATTACTAAATTTGGTGATACTTACCTGGACTAGTTCGATCAGACGAGAGCGATAAGTTAACAAACAGTAACTTGGTGATAATGGCAAGCTCATCAAGATGCTTAGCGATTCGCTTTTCACCAAAATCGTCTTGACCAATGAAATTTTATTTCCCGATGTCGCTACTCTCATACAAAAGCACCCTAAACAAAAGTTATAACGTCTCAAACAAATAAAACTCTATTTAGAATGTGTCTATATGACAATGGCGACAAGCAGAGTATAAAATTTGATTGGTTGAGACGACTTTGGACAAAAATAAATCGTCATACGAGTCTTGGAGAGCTTGTCATTATTGATAAGCTATTGTTTGTTAATTTGTCTCACTCTTCTAATCGAACTCGTCCGTGCAAATATCGCCAAGTTCTGTAATGTAGGTTTGCCATAGTTTCGACAAAAACGTCTGTCAGAGCACAGTCTCAGCATGCGCCCTGTACGTATGTCGCCACTCTCATATAGAGATACATTACCCTACTCTCTCAGGCGATCGAATGAACCGACAACGTAGGTTGAGTAGACGTATTACTTAGAGAACCTTTATAGTAGTGATATACAGGCAGTTCAGTTAGACTGCTCGAGAAGATATTAGATAAAAATAGATTTGACTGTACTGCCATTACTGCAAAGTTAGCGTTTCTTTTCTCCCGTAACTCATCTCATGCTCGCATTCACCATTTACCTCCAGATAAAAAACCTTGGTTGAACGCTCAAATGAAATTCACAATTAACACTGATTGGACTGATCGCGGTCTAAGTCCAATCAAATTAATGATGAATACCATTTGAGCGTTCGGCCGAGGTTTTCTAGGTTGAGGTAGACGATGAACACACGCATAAGCGCGACCTACGTTATACACGGCCGAGGCATGACGTGTAAAACGTCACATGGAGTGGATCATTTTTACACGGTGATTGGTGCAAAACGGTGGGCGTGCCGCTTTACACCAATCGCCGTGTAAAAATTATCCAATCCATGTGACGTTTTAAACGTCATGCACCGTTCGTGTATAACGTAGATCAAAATATCCTATCTGCACATACATCCTGTGCGTATATTGTTACTCTCTGATAAAATTTCCTTAGTATTACCACGACACGTCAGTTTGATATTGCGCGATCTGTGTAAAATATGGTAAATTTAAAGTTATAGACATAATACATTCTTCTATTATTTACTTAATAATACTTTCAAAATAGATATTTCTTTCACGTAGAAAAAAATAGTATCTGTTGTTGAAACTCCGGATCTGTTTTTTAAATACACAGACGATTCACGACGTTTAAAACGTCACACGGCGATTGGTACAAACCGGCGCGCCCATCGTTTTGTGTCAATCGCCGTGTAAAGATGATCCACTCCCAGTGACGTTTTAAAAGTCGTGAACCGGCCGTGTATGTCGTTGGGCGCGAACATATCAAGTCTTACAAGTGATTTTCAAATGTAATTTAAATTTATTTTTAAAGTTTTGTTTTATTAGTTAACTTTAAAATTATTCTTTTCTATCATTATTAAACCGTTAAATTTTAATATTTTCTTAGAATATGCTTACAAAGCTTAACATTAAACGTTCGTACATTTCGGATACAATTATAGTTTACTTTAGATTGCATGCTTTGCGCACAAAAAGAAAAAATGAATCTAGTTTTTAGCCCCCCCCCTCCCCCCCCCGACCGTATTTTGATTATACGAGCACTAATCTTTGCTGTTATACATTTTGTGGTTATATTAAAGAGTTCTTGCTTATTTAATCAGCTATGTTTCTTCATTCTAAATTTATTTTCCTAAAGCCACATTTTATAGCTTCATTAAAATTATTTATAAGTCATTCACATATATCCATTCTATTATTATTTCATATACAAATCATATATTATAATACGAGCATATCTTGTATATATATATATATATATATATATATATGCAAATTTTATCTAAAAAAACGGTTCTAACGATTTTGACTAAATTTTGTGTTCTACTGTTGTTGGGCTAGGTCACATATTCGAGAAAATTTCATTAGTGAGTTATTTCGGGGGTCACTACACACGGGTCAATGCATTTCAAGACGATTATTAAGATTCAAACAGTTATTAAGTTGTTGAACAGTTGGGAGTAAAAAGTTGGTGCAAAGTTAGCAGCTTTCCTCCAAATTTGGCGATATATGGCGAAATATTGTAGATTTGGCGGGAAAATCGACTTTCAAGATTACCAATGACAAAACGCATGCTTGTCGCAAAATGAAAAAAAATGTCGCCATGTTTGCGACTTTTCACCAAGTTTTGGCAACATTTGCCGAAAAAATTGGCTTTCAGAATCTGAAAGAATTTTCTAGAAATTTCAAATATGAGTCGAGATGCTCTATAGCAATAACACAACGAAAATTTATTGTTACATCTAGTTGAATATAAAGTTAATGTTTACCGAGCGTAGCTCGGTCTTCCCCGTTGGTTTGAATAAAATAAACAATTGAAACAGTTCTGTTTTGAATTATTATAACAAATTCTGTTTTGAATATACATTGAAATTATTCTATGATAGACGAAAGTGAATCAAAACTCACCGATAATATACTGTTACGAATAAGTATAAAAAGTGGATTCCGATGAATAGACCCCCCCCCCTACCCATCAGTTTTTCATTCATGTTCTTCATCAAGTATATTGTTTGACATGTTTTTTTTTCAAATATTGCGTTTTCCAGCTTGATCGCATGTAATATCATAGCTACCAAACTTTTCAATTTTTGACTACTATTTCCAAAAAATAATTAGTGCATCATAAAATTGCAAATATTTGTCATTAAATTAAGCAAATAATTCTATTTTGAAATAGTGATACTCAAAAATCGGGAGCTTCGACAGCTATGTAATATCCATTATTGCTGCATCATATTTTTTACAATTATTTATTATTTTCAAAAGCAAAGGTTTAGATTTGAAACACGCTTTCAAAGCATTCTACGACAGGCAAAACTATATTAAACATTCTGCGATTTCAATTCCATCATTATTTCATCTACAAATGTTAGTAAAAAAATATATATATATCTAAAATATTTATATACGTAATAAAAGGTTTACATTTCAAGCATGCATTCAGATTATTCTATAATAAGCAAAAAATGAATCAAAACAAACTCAAATATCCATGCTTTCATTATTAATAAATTTCCTTTAAATAAATTACAAAAGATTTACACACAAGAAAAAATATAGTTTGGATATCAAGCAATATAATATCTCCCACCCTTTCATATATACTCTTCATTGAATATATTGTTCGACATGGTTTTTCAAATATATTACGTTTCCCGGCTTGATCACATGTAATATCCATCACCGTACCACCATATTTTTCCTTTTAAAAAAGATTACATTTTACATCCCAATAAAACGTCTATCCATTTACGTGGAGGACCCACCTCTCTAACCCATTTAATCCGAAACCTCAATTTCCCTCATATAAAATTCTATCTTAACGCTACAGAAACGACCCGCAGTATTTCAATGCTACTCGATATCTCTATCATAAAACTATCATATCTGCAAAAATTAAACGCATAAATCTGAAGTTTCCCGGTTTTTATTTGTTGGTATGACAAAAAGTTTTGTCTGATAGAAGGGGTTTTAGCAGTAATCTGCCGCCGGCCGTATTTCATTGGATATAATGCGCACGCATCACCGCTAAATTAGTTTTATTGGATCGGCCCCGAATCCTATGGTTAATGGGGTAACCTTCTCTCCAAGGGAAGCTCTATTGATCAGGTGTTCACAAGTATACTGGGGGTGTTGTTTTTTCCCCAGGAAAGTCAATGCAAAAGTGGCTAATTTAGCAATGCTCTGTTTGCGAACGCAGGTTTTAGCTTAGCATCCAGTGAAGAAGGGAAGGATTTTTTCTTTTTTTGTTTCTTTTTCGTAGTAAATAAAAGCGGGATTTAAGTTTCTTCTTTGTTAAAAAAGTAGGTTCATTTATTTTCTTTAGTGGGTACAACTGATAAGCTGGATTTAAGGAAAAAAGGATTTTTATAAGTTTATTTCCATTAGTGAAAGATGGAAATAAATTTTTGTATTAGCCATTTGAATAATGTCCGCTTATTTTCTTCATAAGTGCATTCGAGTAAACTAATAATATTCAATATATTCACTTCAATAATTCAGCTGGTTATTATCTATATTATAAAGCAAAAACATCTGCGTTAGTAACGTTTACGTCATATTGACGGTGGCAACGACTGGACCAATTTACTGTACTTATTAAACTTCCAAACATCGTAAAATTTACATTTTTATACTGTCGAATAAAATCAAATGTACTTTCGAATGCAATTTGTTTGAAAACTGTATCTTAATTTAT
This sequence comes from Maratus michaelseni, assembly GCA_963931845.1. Lineage (NCBI taxonomy): Eukaryota > Metazoa > Arthropoda > Arachnida > Araneae > Salticidae > Maratus > Maratus michaelseni. Next base: position 280,007,741 of record OZ007594.1, on the reverse strand, counting down.
TGATTTTTAATGTTCTTAAAAAAATTTTAAGCATGATTTAATAAAAAATCCTCTATCACGTGCAGCCCGATTACGAAAGATTAACTCATTTCCACTTACAACAATATATGCACTTCAGCGTTTGTCTGCGGCTGATATTCCATAACGAAATTAAAACTTCATCAATAAATAAAATAATATAAATAAAGCACAAAAAAGCATTCTTTAAGTTCGTTGAGTGTTTTCGGCAATAGTGGTTCATAAACAAGATCTTTGATGTAACCCCACAAATAGAAATCACACGGTGTAAGACCTGGGAATCTTGGTGGCTATGTGAATAAGGGTAAATCATCGTTGCTCGCGTGTTCAATACAGCGTTGAACGACGGAAAAAAACGTGGAATGTTGTTCTTTATTTTCATATAACACTTATTAAAATATGTGTAATAGTTTTGAAAATATAAGTTTACAAAATTTTGTCATACATTTATGCTAAACCTATACTTTAATACACCAGGCGTAACCACCCTTTTTTCATTAAATAAAAGCATTAGGGACTAAGGAGGGATCTTACACGAATCATGTTCAATTAAAACTTAAGAAAAATGTTAAGTTGTTGCAAAAACTGGTAGTGTTCAATTTTATTTTAGATGAATAGGACATATACAAATTAAACAATAATGGATTCTCCTATGCATTGATACAACAGACATACTTGCTAACATTACTTAAAACTTTTCAATTTGACTCAAATCAAATAAATATGTTTTGAATTAGAAATTTTATTCAATGAATTAAATCCAGTATATACAACGAAAACGTAATAACTATTTTATTTAATACATTTTCTGGTTTCAAACATATATTTAATTGACTTGGGTGTAAGTGAACAGTTTTACGTTAGGTAGGAAAATATGGAGTGAAGTGTCTCCATCATCGGGGAGTTTTTATCATTAATAACACAACATTTTTCCTACAACTGAAATCAGTAAATATCTCTGTCGCTTATTATTTAGTTCTTTTCCCTTAGATTTAAAAAAGAAAATATTTCACATGCAATCAATTACAAAGTTAAATAAAACTCTATATTTGTCGATTCAATAGAAGAAATAAACAATAAATATATATATTTTTTTAGTTTTGTAAAATGCTTCTAAACACCAGATAAATTTTGTTACTTTATAAATTGGAAAGGGAAAAAACAATTCTTTCTTATGTTATGAACTAAAACATGTCCCGATTTGGTTTTGGTGCAGAGAACACGATTTCTTTCCTTTTTTTATATTCATGGAACTTTTATATTTCTTTCGTGTGACATGGATTTTCAACAAGAAAATTCTGAAGGATTTAAAGCATAAACTAAAAAATAGACACAACGTACTTTTTCAGAAAAGCTCAAAATAGCGTTAATCACTTTAAAAATTTATCTTATAAAAATGACTATAATGTATTTCAACGCTTATATTATTATCTACGTTATTTCTTTCATAAATTCCTTTAATGTTTTTAATTATTAATATGAATATTTCTATAGTTAATATGAGGTTTTATGCAACAAATATTCCCGTGTGGAATTTACATACGTGACTTACGTTCAGAAATCATATATGAATTCAGGTACAGAAGAGCTGAAAATTTTTTCATCGAAACCATAAAAAAACTTAGTCTTGACTCTTTATCCATACATCATTGAACACAATCGATACAAAAGAAAGGATTTTTTGGTTCATTTACCAAGCACAGAGTGTTCATTTACCAAGTACAGAGTGTTTACCAAGTGCACGAGTTTGAAGGGCTCTACAATATAAACTATTTAGAATATTTTTAAAAGCTTTGGTAATTATAATATTTAGAGAAACACGCGGTAACAAGCGGAAACAAGCTCTGCAATAAAAATATTACTTTGAAATTTTCCCAATAGGTGGCGCTGTATAGAATTAAAAGAAAAAAAAAGAAAAATAGAGAAATTCCTACCAGTTAACTTTTAAAACTTTTCTTTAACAAATTTCACATGATTCTAGCTTAAGGTTTTAGCCACGAAAAGCTTTATGAGAACTAAAATCTTAGCCAGAAAAAGCCGCACTCTGTTAATATAGTGAGTTTTTTTTTGTCGTAATAGTAGTAATTATAGCGCTAATAATATCCTCTTCTCAAAAGATATTGATTTAAAATGAGCTATTTTTGTTAATATTTTCGAATAAAACATCCCTAACATGTAAGCGCCATCTATTGGTAAAATTTTGAACTAATTGTTTTTATTGTATCATTTCCCCTACTCTAAATAGTACGAATACGAAACAGCATAAATATTCCAAATTGTTTATCTTGTAGAGCCCTTCAAACACATGCACTTTAATTACGGCGACCCTGTACTTTGGTGAATATATATCAATTTTCTGTCCGCGTGTGTCGGACATTCTTACAGGTCAAACAGTTGAATATTTATTGGAGTTTTCCTCGCCAGTAACTTTATTTTAAAAAAAATAAGAAAACACAAAAACCTTATTTAAAAAAAAAGACTGCCGATTGTTAAAACTCGGGTTTATCAAAAGTCTACGCTTAAACCATTAAACAACTTATCTACGTTAGATCTTTCATAGATTCTTTTTATATTTTTAATTACTGATATCAGTGTTTCTAGTGTTAATCGGAAATTTACTGAGTTTTTACGCAGTAAATATTTAATTCACGTACGGGAAAGTTAAAAACATTAGTGATCGATACGATTACTATTTACACACAGAGTATAACTTTGTCTGGCAATTCTATCAATATATCAGCGGATACAATCCCTGCAAAAAAGGCTTTATTGGATCATCTACCAAATACTTTGGTTAATATATCTCTCTTCTCTCCGCATAAGCCTGATATACCCTCAGGCCAAAGAGTCATATATTTATTGGGTTTTACTCGCCAATAGGTTTGTTTAGTTTTCTTTTGCGTAAGCTACTGTTGGGTTATACTTCAGATAACTTTCAACGATGAGCTTTTCACGATTTGTGGCCTTTTTCTTTTCTATTCTGTTCATTTAGCATGAGCTATGAAAAAATATGTTGTTTAATTGATTTCTTCTGAAGAATAACTTTTAAAAATACAATGCATATTGGTCCTTTTTCAAGCGGAAATTCTGCATAGTGTAAAGATAATATAGACTAGATCTGTCGGTTAGAATGATATTTGACATTTTTTTTTACATATATGGTTTTAGGCAAAAATTAATCGATTTTAAGAAATGTTATAATGTGGATAGCTTTTTCTTTTGCTCTACAATAATGTTTTATGATATCAATTACTAATACTGGTTGATTTGAAGAATTTTAGTAAGAAAAAATCCCAATGTTGAGGTGTTTTTTATAATCAAATGTAATTAAGAAACTTTTGAGTAATATTAGATATATTTAATTTTTCTTTACATTTATTCTTTAGCAAGATGTTTGTCATCAATTAAATTTTTTTTGAAGGGTTGTCTGCAAACCACTGAGTTTTATACAGGTGTCCCGAAATTATTAGTAGAAACTTTTAAGGGAGATATAACATACCTAGACAAGGACAGATCACTGTACAATGCATAGTCATAATTGAAGCAGTGGACCACTAGAGGGCACTGGTTGTTTGTGGAAAATGCTATTTCATAAAAGACTCTCCCTATCTTTAAAATTTAATAATTCATGAACTGTAATAAATATAAATATGAAGTAGGTGACATGATTATCAGACAGCTCATAAATTTTGTTTAGAGTAATTAAAAAATATATATAATTTACAATTTTGTCACTAAATGGCGTTTTATTTTAAATCTCAAAATGTACAAATGCTTAAATTAATTTAAAAATTTAAAAATACAAAGAGGAGTTTTTTGCGTTACAATACTAAAATTGAATTTCAAAGTAAACACTGAGATAGAATTGATGTGGATTTGCATGTTCATTCGAACATTGTTAGACTTTTAGACTCGATGCGCCATCTACTGACAAAAATATGCATTATTTTTTAATTTACTGTGCACAAAACTTATGAACTACCTGATATACATTTTATTTATTTCACCTTTATATTCTTTATAGTTAATGAATTACCACACTTTAAAGTTAGGAAGTCCTTTATGAAACACCGTATATTTATGACCTGGCATAAATCCTGACGTACTTTCAGCCAAGATCAAATTTTCGTTTCCAGTAGATTGATTTAATTTTCTTTCAAATAAGCTAACGCTGAGTTAAGCTTCAGCTGACATTCAACAATGAGCTTCATTAGCTTTGAGGCATTTTTTTTCATAGTTTATTCGTTTGTTGCGAGCTATGGAAATGCGTTGTTTGATTGATTTCTTCTGAAGAATAACGCTTGAAATTACAATACACATTGGCAGCGTAAAAAGAACGTGTAAAGATACACATACTGGTTGTATTTAAAACATGTAATCTTTGGAATGTCGTTTGATTTCAAGGAATTTCTTTTCTTGCATGATTGTAGGCAACACTGAATCAGGTTTAAGAAATGCTGTTATGTATGGATTGCTGCTCCCAATGCTATTTTAAAAAAATTCAAAACCTTTATTACATGTTTATAACTTTGATATTTTACTTTAATGAATCCATGCATCATAAATTTTTAAAGTTTTATCTAGGAATATATGACTTTTTGAATGAGGTAAAATAATCTCATTTTCTTTTCAAACATAAAAACTTACTAAGATTGATAGTTCTTTCTTTTTCTTAAGCCGAAAAATTGTAAAGATTATACTGATAATAAAACATTTCTGCTAAATCTAATTAAAATAATTTATTTTGAGTTCACTTCCCGATAGTTCGTGATCTATCGTTCCTTTTGAGTCATGGCTACCTGTAATATAACATGTGCAAGTTAAATCTGTGGAATTGAAATTTCATTCATTGATTTAGTCTTACGCTCAAGAGCAGTAGTACGAGGATAGAAATGCATTTTTGTAACTATTATTTAAAATTTAAAAAAATTGTTAGAATCTTACATAAATGTACACAAATTATCATAAAATATGAGACTACATTTCTTTATTATAAACATTAAAAATATACTTAAAACATTTTCTAAATATTTATGTGTGTCATAAATTTAAAAAATATCTAGAAAGGATCCGAACAGTTTTTAATTTTTAAAAACTAAATCGTATTCGTAACCCATTTGCATCCGAAGCGAGCATTTCAGGAATTTCTATTTTATTTAGACATACCGAATTCATACCAGAATTTATGAATAGTTTATTTTGTTTTATTTAATGAGAAACGTTTTGTGATTACATAAAGTAAATATTTTTCTTTCGGAATTTCTGAATTTAAAAAAAAAAAAATCCTGAAATAGACGGATAGACACTGTTGGAAATTAAATTATGAAAACATGGTTTTTTAATCAAGACATTTATAATATTAACTAAAAATGAATGATTTTTCATACATTATACATGCTATGTACAACAAATAATTTAGAAAAATAAAATCTCATACAAATTAATAAACTAAAACATAACATCAAAAATTAGATTTTTAGTAACATAAAAATATGGAAATTAATTTATGAAATGTCACATTTAATTGAAATTAATAATTAGTAAAGCCGCCTTTATTCATTAGAGTTTCTTTTATTCTAGATGGCATTGATAAAACAAGATTTTGGATGTATTTCTGATCAATTAGTTTCCAGTTTTGACAGATTGAAGCTTTCAAATTTACAAGTGATGTGTACTGCATCCCATTTGCATAAACCATTAGAACAAGCTGTCCCTAAACGTTTTCGATGGGATTCAGATCAGGACTAATGGGTGGATGATCTAAAAGAACAATATTCTGTTCGTCAAACCAATTTTTCATTGTATTGGAAATGTGAATACTTGCATTATCTTGCATAAAGATATAATCTAAACCATAATATTGCCATGCAAATGGAAGAAGTGAATTTTCTAAAACTAAACTATAATCAAATGAGTTCTGGCGACCGTTTAAAAATACAATTTAACTTTTGCCATCATAAGCAATAGCTGCCCAAATCATCAAACTTCCGCCAACAAAAATTTGGTGAATGTAGATTTCGGTTCTTTTCGGAGATCTCTCCAATAATGCCTCAAACCATCTGGGCCATCCAAATTAAATCTTTTTTCGTCAGAAAAAATGACTTTCTTCCAATTGTGACCCATTGCCGTGTACTTCTCGCAATACTGCAAACGCATCTGCTTGTGACGCACAAGTAACTTTGGACACGGCTTCATTTTCGACCATTTCAAGCTCCGTGAAGAATTTAAAATTTGGCTAACTCTTCTAGAAGTAACAGGCAGGGATAGATCTGCACAAATCTGCTTTGAACTGTGACCAGCTTTCGATGCAAATTGAAGAATCCCCCTTTTCTGTCTCTTGCTTAAACGTGGATTACCTTTTTTGTTAAAATTTTTGCCATAATTTGCTGGATCTTTTCTATAGTTATATATCACACCAACAGATCTTTTAATTAATTTACTAATTTCCGGGACAGACTTTCCACATTCTAAATATGCGTCGATTTTACCTCTTTCTTCCTAAGACAAAATCTTTCGTTTACCCATTGCGAAAATTGTAAATGAAACGTATTGCTTTCACTGTACAACGCTTTTTATGTCTACTCTGCAGTTCACGTTACCTTGTTTTATGCAAATTTTTGTCACATTGCTTCGGAATAACCAATGAAATGTCATATTTCATAAATCAATTTCCATGTTCGCATATTACGAAAATTTAATTTTTGACTTTTTGTTTATGTTTAATATTATGTGTGAAAATTTATTTTTGTAACAGATTTGTCATACGTACTATGTATATCCCATGAAATTTCATTCATTTTTAATGAATATTACAGAAGTTTTTGTCAAAAAACCGTTTTTTCATAAATCAATTTCCACCAGTGTAGTGTATGCGCTTCGGATGCAAATCGGTTAATGAAAACAGCCTTTAACTTTTTATTAAAAGCCTAATTTTTCTTAATTAATCTTTTGGTAATTCATAAACAATAACATTTTAATCATTAATGTATGCAATGTCTTCCCCTCAACATTTATTAAAGATTATTTCGAATTAATATATACATTTCTCTATTAATTTGTATTAAGTTTCTTAAAAATATTGAAGAGCTCCCATAACTTACAAAAAGTTATCAATATAAAGACATTGTAATTCCTCGAACAAATTTCTGAGTACACATAAAGATGGAAATGTGTGTTTTTTTTATGTTTTATAAAGACACTAAGAGTTCTTCGTATGAGAAATGATACTTTCCCTCTCTCGTAATTTCACATTTAAATTAATTGGGAAATACGATCTTTTTTTTTAGGGGAGAGGATAAAGTTTACCTAATTACATTCAGAAAGGGTCCATTACTCTTAATTACATTTGAAGGGGATATACCGTACCCATTAAATGCGGAACGAACTTGATAAATTAAATATGATATATATATATATCTGTGTGTGTGTGCGTTATGATTATAATTATTAATTGTAAAACATAACATTTTCTTCTTTTCAGTAGAAGCCCACATGAAAATTAAAAAAAATATATATATACTTTTTTTTTTTACCTGTTAGAGTGATTTTCAAAGAAATATGATAATTTAATAAATATTTTAATTTATTTTCTAATATTGCAATAGTTATTTTTTTAAATATCTATTATGAAAACATCATAAGAAACAAGTTATATATTTGTTTTCTTTTAACCCCCCCTTTTTTATCCAATTAATTTCGAATAAAGTGTTTACGTTAGTATATTTTGTCTATTTTAATATTTATTAATTAAAATATGATTGATTGTGTCGACAATGATAATCATTTTTTTAAATTTACTTGAAAGACTGTACAGCGAGAAAGTCTGTTAAAAAGGTTAAAATTTTCTTCCTTCGTTGTTTATTAGTGATTAACTTGGAAAGAATAAAATATGGACAAATCGATTACAAAACATATGCTGACTTTACCTGGCATATTTTTTTTTAAATCAAATATTTAAACGATAATTTTGCAGTCTTTTACGATCTCTGTTTTTAGTTTGAGTATTATATATATATATATATATGGATAGTTCAGACGAAAATATTTAAAAATATACCATAACTGTTTCGAATTAGTTTTGATAAAAATAGTGCAAATAGAAAAGTATAGTAAAACTTGTTCAGTTTCCAATGTGATAACAAAATATGGATGGATACATTAAAAAATATCTCATAATTGGTCCTAATTAGTTTTGTACTAAATACTAAATCATAAATTTAATAAATATTTTGTTAAGCATTTGTTATAAATTGTGAAAGAAAAACGAAGGTAACCAGAATATAAATTCGTACTGTATTTTATGGACAATTTAGAATATAACCTCGTCAAAAGATGAAGACCGCTCAGCAATATTCTATAGAAATGGATGAGGCAAAAGTGATAAATTTACCTCTTTTAACAATTTAATTTGATTTTGACTTTTCTGCCATTATTAGGAGTAGAAAAAAAAATGCATCTATCTAATAAGACTCCGCCCCTTTTTACAAAAAAGACATTACGAAGGCGTATCTAACTCCGAATCGCAATCATAAATTTCACACACTCCATATGTTTTTATAAATGTTTAATTTACAAAATTATAAAACATATACTCAAATTAATTAGGAAATATATGATAGTATTTCCTATACCTGTTTGAATTACTTATTTTAATTACAAAATATAGAAATTATTACCTTAAGTAAATGTATTTTTTCTATATTTTGTACAGCGTTTTGAAAAATTTCAGCTTTTATCACTTATTTTTTAAAAATATTTTTAAAAACCTAAGACGGCTAGGTGAAGCAATGTATTATAATTGTTCCTAAATAGTTGTAATAATCTGGCAATTAGTTCATTTTAATAAAACCTTTTCTCTTTTTTATCATTTGTTAACAATTGTTAAAGAAAAAAAACTTATAAGAATACTATCAATTTATACTTCTTTGGCAGATATATTAATGCCCATATCTGTGACACATTTATAATTAGAGTTTTCTTCGTTGCATAGGGAATATTTCATATTTTGACAATAGATATTTTAAAATACAATAACTAACACAAAAACTTCAACAGACCCAACAGAAAGTTAAAATCACTCAGCAATATGCTCTACAGATGGATTGCACTTAAATTTATCTCTTTCAAAGTTTCCACTTTATTTTGACATTCCTGTCATTCCCACGGATAAAAAACATACACGAACCTGACAAACCTCGCCCCTATTGTATACAAAATAATACAAGAAAGAGTAACGATCTCCAAATCTCAATTCTGAATTTCCGGCACTTCTTTAGATTTAATGAGTTTTATTATAAAAATATAAATATATATAAAATGAATTACAAAGCTTATGATGATATTTTCAAACTTTATTTATTATGAAAAATATTTCATAATTATCTTAGGAATATTTTATGACCTTTGTATGTACCGCATGTTTTACTTATTTCTAAAAACGTTTTTCATATTTTAGAATTTATTACTCAGGTACTATTATAATAGAAAAACACAGATGGCTAGATGAAAAAATGTATGATAATAGTTCTTAATTAGTTTTAATAATTACGCAATTAGTAAACTTTTGTAAAACATATTTTTTGTTTTTCACCGTTTGTTATGAAATGTGAAAGAAAGAAATGGAATATGAATTCGTACTTTCTTGATGTATATTTGAAATTACATATCTTTGACACATCACATATATAAGTAAAGGTACACATATATATTCTTGGTTGCCTAGACAATAGTATTTTTCCCCCCTTGCTATCGTCAATTTAAAATATAATATCTGACACAGAAACCTCATCCCAACGTGAAAATGAAAATCGCTCAGCAATATGCTCAAGAGATGGATGAGACTTAAATGTGACAAATTTATCTCTTTCAAAATTCCTATTTGATTTTGACATTTCCGTCATTCCTACGGATAAAAAAAATACATTAATCTGACAAACCCCACCTCCATTGTACAAAAAAGATACTAAGAAAGCGTATCCAACTCTGATAGAAAAGAGAACAGATTCTTTTGAGGGGGGAAAAAAACTGCGAGAAAGAAAATTTCATTCAGAATCCATTCTGCTATCCTGCCACATGGTTATAAATGGACGAATGTATGTGTGTACGTACGTATGTATAGTAATTTCTCATCCAAAAATTCCAGCATTCAATCCATCTATTTGGAGAAAAAGTATACAAAATGAATCTGTCGAGTTTGTATCGTATATTGTCAGTGTGTGAGCATAAGAATGATAAAAATAAATCACCGGATATGAAAATATTAATTCACGTGATTTTCTGTATTTATTTATTTTTTTGATTCCATATCTCAGCTACATCCCATTGGAGGCTGAGGATGTGTTCGGTGAAAGCACGCATATTTATTTCTCTTATATTGAGATATTGATTTGGGATTGTTTGTCTGACTTTGAAGTAATATTCTCTCTCAGATTTTCAGTGGGAGGATAGAGCTCTTATTCATAAGATTCACAGTAAAATCGGAAATGTTAACTTTATTCATGCCTGCACTGTTTAGAGCCACAGATTGAATAGTGAATGAGTTCATCCCTTTGATTTTTTATTCATGTCTGGTATACGACGGTTTTTTATATTGTGCAAAGAGAAGCAAGGCATACTTTACTATTTTGTTTTTTGAAATATGTGCCACGAACGTATTATTTTAAGAAATAATGCCATATTAAATTTAAAAAATAAAATCTTCTTTAATAATTTTGGAAAACATGATTAAAACTAGTGTGATTATAGTAAATTGTCAGGATCGATAAAAATTACAATTAAGTAACCGTTATTATCTATAAAAACGATAGAATGACTGGACAATTTGCTGCAAATATTTAACAATGTATGTAGTGGTAATATAAAATGCAAAACATATCTTTTAAAATTGATATTTAAAAAATTCATAATGATGTAATTATGAGAAAAATGTCAAAAATTTATTATATTATAGTAATATATCTGAAATAAAAAGCACAATGTATACAAATATTTCACATTCTAACTCATTTCTAGTTAATTCGTTTCAGCAGAAAAAAAAGTGATTTAATTAATTTTTATAAATATAGATCTAAAGTGAGGAATCTCTCATAACTGCTTTTCCTACAATTTTTCGTAAAAATGCTTATTTATCAAATTAAAATAGTAGTTCACCAGTTGTTAAAAGATTTTTATTACGTGCATATTCCCATGGTTGAATTTTTTTTTTTTAATATTTTGTAACGAATTGTTAAAAACGATTCACATAATGTCTCTTTTTTCTATGGTAACAATACTGGTCCATAGACATTCTATTAACCATTTATCTCTTTTTGGTACAACGTATGTAACGACTAAAATATTAAATTTTATACTTAGTTCGGAATTTTACAAATAATTTGTATTTACTTTTTAACCACTGATTAGTCCGTTACCAAAAAAGATTATAGGAGCATACCACTCGGTTCATTAAACCTATTTGTAACTATATATAATTACCAGACTACAAAACGTTTACTAATATGTAGCGAGTATATTAATTATTAATACATAATCTATTCAAAATATAATGAAAAAAAAAACTACATTGTAATTATTAGACACTTTAAAAAAATCTTTAATTATTGTGTTTATGACGTAAAGACGAAAAATAATTGCATTTGGGGCCAACGAAATTAACCATGAAATAAACGAATTATCTTAGTAGTCAAAAGACTAACAAAATGTTTATGAAAAATTTGTTAAATTAATCAAAAGTATTACTTCCTTGTGAAAATTCCTTAAAAGATCACACTGTACAATATTTATAATATTTATAAATGCAGTATTTGTTCGTATACCAAATCCCCTTATTTGGAAATAAATATATTTTCCCGAAATAAATTAATATGTAAACAAAAATTCCTCAATCCCTTAAAAATCAAATCACTCCCAGTAAAAGAAAGTTTACCTAAATCATCCAGATCATAGAAAAAAACCTCATACAAGTTATCAATTGAATAGTTGAAAGATATTTTCAAATCATGTCTAGACAGAGTGAAAATATAATTATTTAATTTGGTACCTTTTTAAAAATTACGAATGATAAAACAAATCCTTGAAATAATCTCAATAAATATATATATATATTTACATAACTAAACATGTTTTTTGTTGTTGGTCATATGATGCTTTTACATCAAATCTGTTCATAAATAAGCATTAGAAATGCTTTTCATCGTTAAATTTCAACTGCGGACAGAAATTCCTCGAAAACATTTCGAACGAAGATAAACTTTGAAATGCTCCTTATCTTTGATGCATTGGAAAAAATCCTTATTTCTATCTCGTAATATTGATCTTTTTCGACAAACAACCAGACCGCCACGCTCGAAATTTATTCATTCAAACGGTCGTTGATGACATTTCATTTTGTAAAACTTCCGAAACTTTCTATTCATCGGAAAATTTTTATCTTTTAAGCCTGCAGTTTCTAATTTCGGGAATGCCAGAAACGTTTTCTAAGAAGCGTTTACTTGCTGGCAAATACAGGGGATAAAGTTGGAGGAAAGCAGAGGGGGAAGCGTTTGCACTCTTCTGAAATGGCGTCACGACAGTTCAGCTCATGCTTTTTAAGATCGTGTTCGATCTGTCTCATCCCCCTCTCCTCCTCTTGTTCCATCATAGACTTGTTTTAGAAACTTTTCGTGGAGATCAAATGCTCAATACTGAAGTACCTTCTGTTTTTGGCACTTTCGGAATTGCTTTGCTGATTCAATAGCAAAGTGAACTGAAAGCTAACACTTATCATGCTTTTTAAATCTGATGGACTTTGATCCAATTTTTCATTCGGTATGGCACGTAGTGTATGCTTTTCTACTAATAAATTAGAATTAACCGTGTTAAGATTATTTTACTTTAAAATAAACAATGATGTCTGTCGAGTGTAAAAATTTTTGTTTACATTTTTTTTCTGTTTATAGAAAATGAAATATCGGTTTTCACGGTGTTTCAGTAGTGTGACATGCGGACAACAAATAATTAGGTTCAGAAAACGATAGTTCACAGAAAACTTTTTAAATATGATGGATTTTGATCCAATTTTTCATCGTATGTGACACGTTTTGTAAGCTTTTTTGATAAAAAATTAGAATTAACCATGTTAAGATTATTTTACTTTAGAATAAATAATGATGTTTTTTGAGGGCAACAATTTTGGTTTGCATTTGTGTCCGTTTGTAGTAAACGAAATATTGTTTTTGGAAGTGGAGAATATGGCAAGCGAATGAAATAATTAGGTGAGGATAACAATAGTTTGAGAACATTTGGAAGAGAGGGATAACTGTAACTGTTATATTTTCTGAAAACGTATGCATTAAGAATATTAGTTATCAGAGAATTTATAGTATAAAAATGTTATCATGACACTTATCATACACGGATGGGCCATTGTGCATGCTCAGTATCGAAGCACCTCTTACTTTTGGTACTTTCGGAATTGATTTGCTGATTCAATAGCAAAGTGAACTGACACTCATCATGCTTTTTGAAATATGATTGAATTTGATCTTATTTTGTATTACATATGTCACGCGCTTTTCCTCTAAAAGGAATTAAGTATTTTAAGATTATTTCACTTTTTAATAAATGAAAATGTCTGAAGAATGGAAAATATTTATTTTACAATTATTGGTCATTTGTGAAAAACGAAATGTCGTAGTTCAGAATAGAGCATATGGCAAATCGACATCAAATAGTTAGGCAAGGTCAACGATAGTTTGGAAACATTAGGATGAAAGGATGAATTTGTCATATTTTCTGAAATTGTGCAGTCAAAAAATAATTACATTTACCAAAAAATTTATCTTAAAGAACATACATGCATATTTATGGTGGCAGGTTTGCCAGTTTGGCCTTTTTTTTAAAATTCCTGATATTTTGTGTTTACACGAAATGTCTATCATTAAATGGCTAATGGCGCCCGGTGCATGTAAAACTCGTCGTGGGTATAAAGTCCTCCAAGTTACCTGTGAATTATACCTCTGGGTGTACCTAGCCTGGTGAAAATCTCGTCACCAGAACAAGGTTCTAAATTACGAGACCAACTCGATTAGTGATGGCATGACGTATGGATGAGCGACGCAGCGAGGAAATAGTAAATATCCCAGCATCTTACATCTGTCCGGCATGACTTCGCTATACTGCGCAGTGCTGAACCGTCTCATCCAAAATCAATTAGCAACCGGCCAACTAAGAATATGCAATTAAGGCAACAAGACGCACCGAAGCCACGTCGGCCTATAGATTTAACAAACACATCTTCGCCAAGTGGAGCATCCTCGCCCCGTTGCCAGGTATCTACCCGTTAAGCTAGACAAAAGCCAGGCAGGTAGGGGCCTGGTCAGCAATAAAAAAAAAATACTAGTAGAAGTTTCTGGTGTGAATTTTGAATTTCTGAATTTAAAAAATGACCAAATTGACAACGATGGTGCATGGATGTATCAATTTGTATGCTGAATACTGGCCCAGTCAACACATCTTTATTGATCCATGTGGCAAAAGTGGACACACATGGAGCATAGTTCAAAATCTGTGAAAATATCTTTCGTTTTTGGCATTTTCAAAATTGCTTTGTCAATTCAATAGCAAAACCAAATGGAACTCCACTTATTATCTATATCTATTGAAATCTGATGGAATTTCATCTAAATTTTTATTCTATATGGCACGCATTGTAATGATTTTCTGCTAATAAATTAGAATTAATCATGTTATTATTGTTCTTTAGAAAAAAAAAATCTCTCGAATGGAAAAGTTACTATTTATATTTTTTGTTCTTTTTATAGAAAACGAAGTACTGATTTTACAAATGGAGAGTATGTTATAGTTATATAAAACAATTGCGTGAGAACATCGATAATTTTGCAACAATGCCTTTTAAATATGGTGAACTTTGATAATTTATTTGTTATTGATATGACACGTATTGTATGCTTTTCTGCTGATAAATTAGAATTAACTATGTTAATATTGATCCTTTTTTAAAAATAATAAAAACGTTTGTCTGAATGCAAAATTTATTATTTATATTTTTGTTCGTTTATAAAAGAACAAATTATTGTTTTTACGTACGGAGAGCATGTCATGGTTATGTAAAGCAATCACCTGCGAAAAGCTATTCTTTTGGAACAATACTTTTAAAATTTGATTGACTTTGATATTCTTTTGTTATTTGATACGGCGAGTATTGTATGCTTTTCTGTTAATAAATTAGAATGACCATTTTCAGAATATTCCTGTTTAAAATAGTGATATTTGTTGAGAGTAAAAGAAAATATTCTTCACTATTTTTGTACGTTCACAGAAACCGAAATATCGTGTTTGAAAATGTACAGTATGGCAGACTAATATTATTAATTAGTAAAATGATAGTTAGAAAATTTTGGAGAAAAATGAGGACTGCAACTATTGTATTAACTACGGAATAAGACTTCTCAGAAAATTTATGGTAAAAAAAAAACATTTGTCATGCATTTACCATTCATTAATGTATCAATGTGTAAGCTAACTGAAGTGACTTCTGCTTTTGACATTTTCGAAATTGCTTTGCTGGGAGTAGAATGGGAGCTGAAAGACATCACGTAAAATCTGATGAACTTCTAATATTTTATTCGTTAAGTCACATAGTGTATGGACAGTATGACGAAGTACGTTTTTTTTTACTAATACGTTAAAACGAATCACGTTAAAAATATTTATGTTTTATGATGTATGTATTTCTTTTTGTTATACACGGAATTACTTTCACTATCACTGTAGCAGACTAGATTACTGCAAACGGTGGATGAAGATAATTTGGTTTTAATTAATATTTTATCCTCTTATACAAAGAAATTTCACCACTTTTCTAGACTTAGATTATTATAGTTTTTAATTATTAGCAATTATAGTTTTCATACATATTTTTCAAAACAAATCCTTTCTTTGTCTTCATCATCTATTTTTTATGCTTCAAAACCTTTATATAAAATTAATTATTATAATTGTGAATCCTCAAATATTTCATACAAATTTAATTTAATTACTTCAAAATTATTTTTTTACATCACAATGTTAGGTACCTATGTAAAAAGGAAAAACATTTAAAGGCAGATAGGTTAGGTAGTCACAGTTTCGTAAATGCTCAAAAACGTAGATTTTCTGGACGCTCTACAATACCCTGTAGGTACCCATCTAGACATTATTTTAAAATATTTTTTCTACTATTTAATTGATAACCGGTAAGTATCCTCGGGGTGATATTTACAGGCAAATTTCACAGAACTATATATTATACCGATATTGTTATGCTTTGATTGTTATGCCTAGAAACCCTACATGCACTTTACTCTATTTTTTTAAATTACTGACTTACATCGCGTCGCCTTTGCATTATATATAGAAGACGTGTTAATGTTCAGATCTAGTTTTTAACCCTTTCGCTACTACACCGCCCAAGACGCTCGTCCAAGCAAACTACTGTTAGACCGCCCGAGTGCCTGAGCAAAAAGTTTTGCATTTTCTCCCCCTCGGAAAAATCCAACTATTGTCGCAGAGTAAGGGATTATTGCAATCAACGGGTGGGGAGCCTTTTTGTATTAGTGATCTTAGAGGAGGTTCCACTTTCGAAGATAGTCTTCTTATTGTGTCGCTAACAAAAGACAAGTCGAAGAATGGGGGGGGGGGGATCGCGCCGCATATTGAAACTTTCGGGTATTTGCCATATTTTGAATGCTATTGCGTTTTCAGACATCAGTATTTAAAGAATTTAAACATTATTTTATCAACTGATGCCATTACTATCCATTACTATATTACTATCCATTAGTGCCATATTTTGAATGCTATTGCGTTTTCAGACATCAGTATTTAAAGGATTTAAACATTATTTTATCAACTATAGCTTGTGTGTTACATTCTAACTAAATGCAGTAATTGTTACAATTCTCAAAAGATAATATAACTGTTGTTGAGATATAGAGGGTCAACTGAGGTTCCATTATTTCTTAGAAAATATAAATGTTCCCGGGGCAAACATTTTCAACTAAAACAATCAATGTGATTGTTTCATAAAATGTCTAGTTTAAAAATAGAACATCATTCATATGTCTCTGAAAATTTTTAAATTCAATTAACATGTACACTACTAACAACAAACAAAAAGCTTTTATATTATAGAATGATTTTCTAAATTTTATGACTTCATTCAAAAGTCACACAAATATCCATAAATGGTACTCATTATTATAAAAATTACGAAAAAGATATTTTATCTCATTTTAAAATTATACAGCCATTTTTAAAACAGAATTACAGTTACATTATATTTCACTCATAAAATGAGAAGAAATGATACGCTTTTATACATAAAATCTGAAACTAAAAGAAAATAACATTAATCGAATCAAATACCCGAAGAATAAAATGAATAAAATGAAAAACTCAACAAATGGTAAAACCAATGACGCTAGACTTGCTTAATGGCACAGACAGCGAACATTATGCAAAGTAGCAAACCACTACGCCACACAACTGAAATCATTGACGAAGCCATTCTCTAAGTGAAGTTAAATAGTCGTCAGAGCGATTCAAAATAGGAATACATTATAAAGGGATTCCATAAGCGTCCGGAATTTTCATTTTGACGCTTTGTGTGCACGAATGCGGTTCTCGAATGACTGCAATTTAGCTCAAGGAAACTAATTGTTAATGCATAATTGAAATTAAAGAGCAATGCTTTCAGCTTTAAAGGGCATTGATTGGGCAATAAAACTCACACAAGAAATTTCAAGATAAAAAGTGAAATGAATTTCTTTCTAAAGAACATTAGTTTGTTTTCTTTTTAAAATTATCAAAAAATACATTTGGAGAATTTCATTAAAACAATTACATACGCTGTTTTTAATTATGTCACTGTACAATCATTTCAGTTTTTTTTTTTTTTTTTTTTTTTACATTCTTCAATTTATTTTATGTCGTTTTATTTAAACTGCTTAGCATTATATTCTGTCAAGAATCTGCTTCTTTTATGGAAATTAATCACAGGCGGGGAAACAGAAGGAGTTTCTAAGATCTGGCTCTTAAAGCTAATAGATGTAGGAACATGATAAAAAATTAAAATGTATGTTAAAGAATAGTTTTTCTATTTCTGTTTAAAAATTCACGTAAAACGCCAAGTAACAACCCTAAAAACAATCCATAAAACAATCACACATATTGTGTAATTATTCCTCCATGACTACATTCCAGAGTTTTACATTCTTCATTTTAGTTGTCCATGTGTTTTTTTATTTAAATTTGCACAGCTTGCATTCAATAAGAGTAATTAATAAAAAATATAATTCTGTTATAGAAATAGATTGCATACATAGATATAGATATGCTTAGGGGTGTTTAAGCATTGTTTAATAAAGTAATTAGAACTAGAATCTAGATAAAATGATGTAACAATAATTGCATTTATCGTGTAATTTCTGGCCAAATCTTCCACAAATAACCCCGTAATTTATATTTATTCAAATATATCTTTTTAGTAAGATATCCTAAAAACATTTCATTTATAAGCTTAATTTTTTTAAGTTCGCAAAAATTACAAATAACTCAAGAGAGAGACATAAATATCGTTAAAACAATTACATACTCTTTAATAATTGTATCAGTGTACATTCATTTTAGATTTATGTAAATTTTGATTTTAATGTATATGTCTTTTTTATTTAAATTAAAAATACTATAAGACGGTGAATGAGTCTGAAATCTATTTTTTTTTATAGAGATTATGCTTAATTTTTAGCAGGATATTCTTACATATTTGAATTATTAAACATTTGATACTATATAATCAATGAATTATTCATTATATTTAGTTGAATAATGAACTTATAGGAAATAAAAGTTTGTTTTAGTTTTTAAAAATTACATGCATTTAAACCAAGATAAAATAAGCATAATAGGAATATCTTTATACGGAAAAAAGAATGTCTTCAGTCCATTTTATCTTCCTAATGTTTTCAAAGCATTCATTTTTATTTTTCATTTAAAATAATTCTATTCGCTGGAATGTATACATATATTTTTCTTTCTATACTCTGTGCAACAAATGCATCATATCATCAAAGCATCATTATTTCAAACAAGTAAACCTTCCAAAAGCATTAAAACTTCAAATGTGTCGGTTAGAATGCAAATGACTCTGAATCAGATTTTTCTTTATTATTGCTATGTTGGTAAATGTAATTTAAAGCGAAATTAATGTCTAAATATTTCGGAATTCATTTACCATCGATGTTTTTTTTTCTTATTTTCATTTAATAGGTAAACGCGTTAATATTTTATATTAAATCAACTTTTTCGTAAACGCATTTGCATTATTCTGATGTCTTTCCATGATTTCCTGGTACAGATAGTTACATTTTGATGCATACGCATAGATACACATTATAAGTTTTTATTTTTCTATAAACGAGCTGAGAATGAAATATTTTACAATAAATATGAATACCATTAATAATGTTAAAAAATATCGTGTTAAATACAAAGGATGTGAATTATCACTTCGCTAAACAGCGTACAATCATTACAGTGAAAAAATGTCCAGACTGGTTTCACGCCGGGATACCTTGGTATAGCGCACCAAGTGCTTTACCAATTAAGCCATCCGGACGACATCTAGTCTAGCATTTTCTCCCTCTTATATGGCAAGGCTACAACCACACAGCATAAGATGGAAAGTCAATCATGAACACAACACCGTTGGCATTATTGAGACAAATTAAACCCAGTATCGGTGAATATTTATATATCTAATTAAATTTATATAGCTAATTAAATATACTGGGTTTAATTTGGCTCATGCATGCCAACGGTGTTGTCCTCATGATTGACTTCCCATCTTGTGCTGTGTGGTTGTAGCCTTGCCATATAAGAGTGAGAAAATGCTGGACTGGATGTCGTCTGGATGGCTTAATTGGTAAAGCACTTGATTCGCTATGCCAAGGGATCCGGGATCAAACCTTGGTCTAGACATTTTTTCACTCTAATGGTTGTACGCTGTTTAGTAAAGTGATAATTCACATCCTTTGTCTTTCATTAATTTACAGCGTAATTTCAGCTCTGTGGAAAAAGTAATTAGAGTATGAATATCGTGTTATTATTATATTTTTAAAGTTTTAAAATAATTTACTAATTTTCAATTAAATTTCAAATTTTAGTAGCACTGTGAGTAAATAGATTAAATGTTTATTAATTGGACGTATGAATAAAATTTAACCCTTACATCATTAACGCATTAATATTTATGTTTTCAAAAAACAATATATTTTTTAATTCACTGAGCGCAATATATTTTTTTATAGATAATGTCTATTTGTAAATTTAATTTTCAATGAGTAATATTACACGTCAAAGTTTCAACTATAACTTAATACATAGTAATAAGCGTATTATTACTATAGATAGAGTACTTTCGGGAGAGATGTCGCATATATATATATATTTCAATTTGTGTATACAATCCCATGGTGCACATAAACTAAAAAAAATCATGCTGTGCTATTTAATGTTAAATATACAACATGTGTACTGCGACAAAAATAAAAAATAAATAATAATTAATATTTTTTAACTTTTCTAAAACATTACACTGCGTCTTTAAAATCTTTTTCTAAAACATTACACTGCGGCGCGTCACACCTACATTCAGGGTGGGACTTGAGTGGGAGTTGTGCCGAACTTGTCATAAGAACAGAATGAAACAACAATTAACTATGTAAGAACAAAAAGAAACTAAATGAGTACAATGAAACGTACTAGTAAGGTTCAAATCAATATTAGTCTGCCTACTTTGTTCACTACTAAAATTATCTATTTATTTTTTAAAGATTGGATTTTAATTGTTATTTCATCAACAACATAACGCCATTGTATTAGAGATGGGACAGAAAAGGTAAAATAGTGTTTAAATTGTCTTATTTGTTTTAGTTGTTTCGACCGTAATCTACACAAAAAGTGTCGAAAATAGTACAGTCTTCATGTAACCACATTTGACACATGATGCAACGAAGCCAATCACACTTCCACTGAGTTTTGGAGTAGTTTTCTACACATTTCTTGCAAAGAACGTCTGCGTCACATGTGCGATCGAACTTTTCATTATTATCATGTTGACTTTCATCTTTATTCGTTTTCTTCCTTTTTATTAGGGTTTCGTTCATCTCACGAAACCCTATTACTCCCGCTGCGTTGTCTGTCTGTCACAGAGCCATTTTAAAAAACTATGTAACTTACAGAGTTGAAACTTTGTGTATAAATCTGAATACTAGCTATAAAGAGCTCAAAATATTAAAATTTGAAAAATTCGTATTATTTTAATAAATATAGATAAAAAAACCAAAATTCTAACAGCCTTTTCCTATTAAATTTAAACATTTTTCGTTATAGCAGATGCCAAAAATTAAAAATCCACCATGAAATTCTTTCTACAATAATTAATTTTCTATCAGACGATTTCCACGTGAAAAATGAAATAAAAAGTTTCACCAATTGAAAAAAATGATTAATATGAAATAAAATTGATTGACGTCATAGTGGTAATAAAATGGAAAGATTTCTCAATAATACAAGGAGTAATGAGTATGTGTATGTACACAAAGCAGATTAATATCACGTCATTAGAGAATTAAAAAGAAAATCTGACGTCATATCGGAAGTTTAACGAGTTTTTCAAATGTTTCAGAATAATACAAAGCGAGTATCAATATGAGTAATAGAGAATAGAAAATATATGAGTTTGAGGAACGTATTAAATCATGTTAAAAACCCGATTATGGAAATATTTGCATATTTTAACATTTCGAAGGTGCACAATATGTTTAATTTTTAAATTATTTTTTTTAAAATATCGCATTTAGTCCACATGACAGATATTATTATGACATAATATAATAGCAGGCTTCGTCCGCTATCGGGCTGGTTTAGATATTCGAAAAAACGAGAAAAATAGACCGGTAAATTTTACTTTATAAAAAACATGACTTTTTTTTTTTTTTTTTTTGGTTGCTAAATGAAATTTATTTGGATTTATTAAAGAAAGGATAAAATGTTTTGAAAGGAATATTAAACGAAACTCTTTGAGCGATATTCGATCACACTTACCCACTTGTTTTTCCCCTTTTCTCCTTAGATGTAGTAAACTTCATACTGTTTGAACATTCACTAAAGTCAGATGAAGTGAATTTTATTAATCGCGGCATCCCGTACAAAATAAACTGCGGCATGTATACAGGATTGCAGTGCGGCATATATCCCATACAGACGTAGCACATCACAGTTGCCTGCCCTCGCAAAGGAAAAATAACGTAACCATACACACAGTACCCTATACAGATGCTTCACTTAGTTTTGACTTCAAAATCGCGCATGCATTTAGTAATTAGCGTATAAAAAGTATTTAAGCTTAACGCGTTTAAAAGTTTGAACAGTGAAATCATGCCCTTACCTCAAAATAAGGGTTGTACAGCTACAAGTAAATATCGAAATGGGATTAACACTATACACTGGTTAAAGTAATCTCATTGCGCACCTATACTGTGCATCTGACTGTCATCTATTGATAATTGCAAGAAATATAGTGAGTGCGGCATCTATCCCGTATGCGGCGACTCTCCCGGAGTTACTCTATAGGATATATATTTAATAATTTTGCATTCGTTAATACAATTTCAGATTTCAGTATCCCTGTGAGTAAATAGAGCAATTCCTAATTAAATGAATCTATGCGTATAGTTAATTATTTTTTGTTTGAAAAAAAAAACCCAGTAATTTCTGTTATTAACCGTGTGTAATATGATTCTTATTAGATAATGTCTATTTGTGATTGTAATAGCTGATATTAGATGTCTTTATTTAAAATTTAATTTAAAAATTACGTATCCCAAAAAATACACTACTAATACACCAAGCGCTAATAAAATAAGATAATGAAGATGTTTGTTCAATTAAAGAGCAAAATTATTTTGAATTTCGGGGAACGTTAATAATATATCAACAAAATTGTACAGAACTTTAAAATTTTCGCATTGATAGCGCGAAAAAAAAATCTTACTTTTATCTTTTTATATTTATATCTTTTAACAATATATACACATTGAAATATTAGACATTATAAACACAAAAATAATTCATTTTTATCACATACAAGTAATTGCACAACATGCACTGTCAAAAAGGCATTGTTGTTTAATCTATAAAAATATAGTATAGCTACGAATGAAAATACACAACAATATCTTTCGACTTGCTCACGATTCCGAAAGCGTTCTTAATCGTTAGAAACTTCAAAACCAAAATATTTGATATTTGAAGAAGCCTTTATAAAGTTTCTTTTTCTGCCACTGAATTTCGGAAACATTTCCGAGTAGATTTTATATTGCACTAATAAACTTTCTCAAACCGGAATATCGATTTTTTTTTCAATGCTATCAATTCTCAATGAAACACTTTCAGTTGCGTAAATGAATTTATACACGTAAGAGTAACAAAATAATATTAAAATTAATGTCAATGCTGTTAATTTGTATAATAAAATATATTGTATAATTTGTATAATTTGTATATATTGTATAACTTGTGTAAGATAAAATAATTTTTATATTAATGCTGTTAATCTGTATTATTATTATTATTATTTTGTTTGTAAAACATGTCTGTTGAACATGAAAATGTTTACTTGAGAATGGATAGCATTTTAAATACCGATATTCCGATTTGAAAAAAAAAACTGGTTAACGCACAATAAAACTACTTGGAAACGTTTCCGAAAATTAGTGGCATCAAAATAAACACTGTTTTTTTTTATCAATGTTTCTTTAAAGTTTGAAAAACTTATAGATTTTAGAGGTTTCTAAACATAAAGAACGCTGCCCAGAATCGTGAGTAACTGGAAGGATGTTATTGTATATTTTCGTTTCCGAAAATCAGTGGCGTCAAAAGAAACACTTTTTAAAATAAATGTTTCTTTAAAGTTTGGAAAAATTATAGATAGATTTTTGAGGTTTCTAAAGGTAAAGAACGCTGCCCAGAATCGTGGGTAACTGGAAGGATGTTATTGTATATTTTCGTTTCCGAAAATCAGTGGCATCAAAAGAAACACTTTTTAAAATAAATGTTTCTTTAAGGTTTGGAAAAACTTTAGATTGATTTTTGAGGTTTCTAAAGGTAAAAAACGCTGTTCGGAATCGTGGGTAACTGGGAGAATGTTATTGTATACTTTCGTTTCCGAAAATCAGTGGAAGTAAAATAAACTGAGCTTTTATAAAAGTTTCTTTAAATATTGAAAATACATCGGTTTCTGGCGTTTTTAAAGATAAAGAACGCTTTTCGATATCGGGGTAACGCGGACGAGGTTATTGTATATTTTCATTAGTGTTTATATTATATTTTACCTAGATTAACAAACATGTGTCTTTTTATAAATTGTAGTAACAAATTCTATGTTTACTCAAAAGCGCTGCAATGCATTTAAATATAAATAAAATAAGCATAAAGCATTTCTCCATTTTGCGTAAAAAACGAGTTGATATATTTTAACGTCATATTGTTTTCAAAAAGCATTCATTTTAATCTCTCGTATAAAAATAACTCTAGTCTCCTAAAATTCTTTTATATATTCCAAGCAACAAATGCATCATGCCGTCAAAGCATCATTACTTCAAACGAGTAAACCTTTCAAAAGCATTAAAAGTTCAAAAGTGTCGGTTAGAATATAAATGACTTCACAAGCGAGTCGCTTTTTTTTCTGTTGGTAAACATAATTTAAAGCGAAATTAATGTCTAAGCATTTCAGCATCCATTTAGCATCAATTTTTTTTTGTCCATATCTTATTTTAATAGGCAAACGCATTAATATTTTACGTTATTTTATCTTTTTAGTAATCGCATTTGCATTATGCTGATGTACTTGCATTAGTTGCTTGTAGAGTTGAATTTTGTTGCATGTATGCAGATACATAGTAAAAATGTTCTCGAAACATTTTTGTTTTCAATTAAACGTGCCACGGTTTTAATTTGATAAAACAAATAAGAATATCATTGATAGATTTAATGAAAGACTGAGTATTTATTACATGTGTTACAATTTATGTTTCAGTATCTTCTTAAAGCGAATTTAAAATTTCAGCATTCAGGATTTTTTTTCTCGTTAACTGAAATAAGGTTGTAATATTTGTTTCTTTTTAAAAGTGAAGATATTTTTTGTAATTTTGGTACATTATATATTTCAATTCTTTTCTGTTTTTCATTTACTTTCAAATTAATGACGATCTCGATTGTGTATTTAATTAACCCTTAACGGACAAATACCGCTATATTCGCGAAAACCAATTTTTTTCTTTCGTTAACTGAAATATGGTTACAAAATTTGTTTCTTTTTTAACGTGAAGATATTTCTTGTATTTTTGATACATTGTATTTAATTTTTTTCTGATTTACTTTCAAATTAATGATGATCTCGATTTTGTATTTAATTGACCCTTAACGGGTAAGTGCCGATATATTCACGACAACTAATTCTTATTGCACAAATATGTTATTTCCAACTGGATACCAGTACTTTTGCATAGAAAATTTCTCCTTACCTAATCTCAAACTTTCTATAATAATAAATAATAATAATAAATAATAATAATAATAATAATAATAATAAATAATAATAATAAATAATAATAATAAATAATAATAATAATAATAATAATAAATAATAATAATAAATAATAATAATAAATAATAATAATAATAATAAATAATAATAATAAATAATAATAATAAATAATAATAATAAATAATAATATTATCCTTTGATTCAGTTTGATTTCTTCTAAATTAATGTTACATTTTTGTTAATTTAAATGTATTACAATAAAAAATGTTCCGTTTCTTTTCTTTTCTTTTTTTCCTTTCTTCTTTCTTTTTCTTTTTCTTTTTTTTTTTTTTTTTTTTTTTTTTTTTTTGGAATAGGTAGATTTTTTTAGCATCCTTATCTTGTCCTTGCTGATTTCAGCTATGGTGTTATTCTTGAACAGTTTGACTTTTTTATTTTATTATACTTTACTGTGCTATTAACTTAATTTGTTGTTGTCTCCATTTTTTAATGATGTATAAATAAATTTCTCTCAAATTCTTATTCTTTTCGAACTCCCTGGCATTGCCAACGAAGCTCCGCCTTCCTATTTTCGGATTGATCGTTCGCATAAATAGACCTTTCTTATTATCCTAATTTTTTCGTCTTCTGTCTCAGTGATCTAAAGACCTTTCCTCTCCTTTTTATCTCTATTTTTTTACATTTTGATAGTAGTATATATTGTACTACGGTTATATATTTTTTCACGACTTCTCTAATAGGTGTTACACAAATATTCACAAGCGTAGTGTTGCCTTGTAACTGGGAAGTCCCTAGAATCCATAAACCGTTTATCAATTAAATAATGCAAAAAAAGTTTGTAATAAAAAGTGGTGCTAAAAAATAATAATGTTAAACAGCATATTTGGACAGTAAAAATTGGCTGTCGCGAATATGGTGGCATTCGTCCGTTAAGTGTTAAATATAATAAACTGTATGTGTAATTGTTTAGTTTAGACAGGTTTAACGTGTCAAAGATAATTATTTTACAAATCTCCGAAATACCTACTTCCATTTTT
Organism: Maratus michaelseni; assembly: GCA_963931845.1. NCBI lineage: Eukaryota > Metazoa > Arthropoda > Arachnida > Araneae > Salticidae > Maratus > Maratus michaelseni. The sequence goes on along the minus strand of OZ007594.1, from coordinate 279,981,041 downwards.
TCAATATAATGACGTACACAACTTTTAAATTATGTATTAGTAAAGAACACTCTGAAACTGCAAAGTTAAATTTTGTTTCAGATAAAATATTCTTTAATATTTTTGTAATCCTACTATTTTATTGTGCTCCTTAGCTAAAGTTATATAAGAGAAATTGAATTATCATTATAACTCGTTCAATAATGATAACTCTGTAAGCCCCGTATTATCATAATTACTGAATATTCGAGAGTATATAGTCTGCAATGCACTATTGGATTTAAACAACTTTGAGGAATATCCTGTATTAATAGTATTAGAATAAAATATGTTCAAATCATTAATATTAGATTTTAGATATCTGACGCCTGTGACTATATTCCAGAGTTCTAGTCTAACGCATAGTGTAAATCTTTCACATACAGATTTAAATACAACAACTACATTGTCGAAAACCATCTTCTATATTTTTACAAATTGATATGATTTTCTTCTAGTAAAAATAAATTATAATTTGTTTTTAATGGACGGGAAAATGCAATTCATGACCATAAAAAAAAAAAAAAATAAAAAAAAATAAAATAAAAAATAAACAAAAAAGTGAAAAATACTTAAAAACATATTAAAAACAAAATATAATTTTTAACACTTTCCAACCTAGTCGAAAAGGTTTCAGACCTCGGTTTGCCTATCTGGCTAGCCGTCTGGCTGTACATTTGTAAATATATTCGGATTGCCATGTAATTGATCTATTGAGGTTTACTATAGCATATTTGTTATTGAAAAAGAAATATGCCGCATTTATAGTTAGGTGACAGAGACACATAAAAGAATTCCGTTACATTAAGTTTCATGGGCAAAAATCGTTTGCAGTGTATTTTAACAAAGTTACCATACTTAAACATAATGAAATTTATATACATCATAACATGCTACATGAGTTCTATAGAGTTCAGAGTGTTTAGAATTTATAGTTCGTTTACAGGAACAAACGAATTCAATTTCATTAGGTACATAATTTCAAACATAATGAAATTGGTATGGTTACTGAGGTGCACTACAACCTGTTTTCTATTGATAAGTGCATAATATTTATCATCAATCGTTTATAGACACACGAAAATTATTCTGTTACAGTACTGCCTATGAGCGACAAATGCTGGAAGTGCGTTTTCATCTGTGGTATGCATTTTTAAATTTAACTAATATTTAGTGTATTACACGATGTGTATAAATTCTATAAATCATAATTTTATAATGTTCTATAAATCATAATTTTGATAATGTTCTATAAATCATAATTTTATAATGTTCTATAAATCATAATTTTATAATGTTCTATAAATCATAATTATATAATTGCCGCCTGGCCGTCTGGCTGTACATTTGTAAATGTATTCGGATTGACATGTAATATTCACGAAAGAGTTCGCACTTATTAGTGGTAATTGTTAAAAATAGAGTTATACTCCGTCATTAAAAATGGAGTTATACTACCGCGCATGCGCGGCAGTGTTACTGCTTATTTTACTGTTTATTACTGTTAATTTTACGGTACAATACTGGCAGCTGGGATGCCAGTATTGTACTGTAAAATCAACATTTTTTTTTGCAGTGTAGTTGATTTAAATCTGCACACGTCAAAATATTTAAAAAAAAAATTAATGGATGTGTTTCAAGGAGTGTAATTCCTTATTTTGATTTCTTAGTATCTAAACTTTTCAAATTCTGCTTAGATAACGAATGCAATACGAATGCATACTGTATATGAAAAGCCCTTTTCCAGAAATTGATATCATATACATATGAGTCCAAAACACTTTTTTTTTTTTTAAAGAAAGAATGAACATGTAGTCTATACTTTAACTTAACTAGGGGATCCAACCTGCCTGCGCTTCCCGGGTTACAGAATATAGAGGAAATCCATTTTCCTTTAAAATCGAAAACTCTAATAGATTTTTTACATTTAATTTTTTTGTTCTTTAGATTGCCCACTGAAAACACCCAAAATCAATGAATATAAAAAATATCATTTATGCATTGAAATAAAGTTTTGAAATGTTTTAAAAGCGGTATATTTTCGCATTAGCTTCATGCCAGGATTTAATAGCTGAAAAAATCGCGAAAATTTCTGCTACTTACAACAACCTTTTTGATTCTCTTAATTTCAGTGGTTTATGCGCGTAGTTCGATAATATGTCTGTTAAATTAGAGTTTTACTTTTTATTAGTATATTATTCTATTTATTTATTGATGAAGTTTTAATTTCATTATGCAATATTAACCGGACACAGGCGCTTAACTGTTTATACTGTTTTAAATGTAAAAATATTAAACTTTCGTAATCAGGGTGCACGCAGTAGAGATAGATTCAAAGAAAAATTCATGCTTTAAACTCATTTTTGAAACCATAAAATATCAGTAAATTGAGATAGAGTTATCAAACAAATTTCATTTGAAAGGACATTATTTTTCCTATTCGGCTTATAAATTGAAATTGTGCTATGTTAAGAAATAAAAAAAATTGCAGTAACAGCGAAATTTATTGGTCAGTATGACGTTAACATTACTTATGGACATTTTTTGTCTTATAATATAGATACATAAGATGACAAAGCTAATTATTTTGATAAACATTTGGAATGCAATACATTTAAATCCATCTTTATTAGAATCTACATTTCCAGGCAAAACTATTTTACAATGCAATAATAATCATAATAACTATAATAATAATAATAACTTATCCGTAGAATATTATTGTCAAAATTTGAGAAGTTCAACTATAATATCGAAAATTTACTGTTTTATTGTGGTTATTGAAAAGGAATAATTCTAATAGAACTAATATCGTTCATTCCTTGGAAAAAGTTGTCTTCAATATGCCGATATTATGGTGTAACAGATGACATATTTGGTTTCTGCTAAAGGGAGAAAAACCGCCAGTGGCAATGTTATCGTTTCAGGGGTTGTCTCCAAGTTGTTGTGGTTTATTGAGCGATAGTTACATTCAGATATATTCAATTCAGGTAAATAAATCCTGTATATCTTAACCGTACACTGTAAGAAAAGATAAATGAAGGGGTCGGGATAAGAAAACGCCTAGCCACATTTTTGATGAAATAAATCTGTAATTTGTTGCTTAATATTATTAATTATAATATACAACATGTAATTTGTTTATAATGTCACTTGGTGGCAGCCTATGTGACAGGTTTCGTTTTTGCCCCAGATGTTTATGTCCCCAATGAAGATAGCTAATTTACAAAAAACGTAATAGTAATATCATTAAAATAATACCATATTGTTAATCAGAATATCTCAAATGTTACTAAGACACTGGTAAAAAAAAACTTTATGTTATATATCTTGATGTGAGTATTTGATCAAATTTTCAAATTGAAATATCTCAGAAGTTCAAAAATGTGGCTTGTTATTATCTTGCCCGGACCCCCTCAAATGTTTCTTAACCTACGAAAATATAACATAACCAAGAACGATTTTTTTTTTCGTTACGGAATCACGGATAACGCTTTCCGAGTTACCGTGATTCCGAAAAGTGTTCTTTATCTTTAAAAACACCAGAAACCAATATATTTTCCGAGATTTATAGAAGCATTTATAAAAACAAAGATTCTTTTGCTCCCACTGAACGAGAATATCAGTTTCCCGGATGCTATCAATTCTCAAGTAAACATTTTAATTTTTCACAAACATGTTTTACAGATAAACATGCTGAACTTACAAAAATTATTATTAAAATTAATATTATTTTGTTTCTCTTGCATGCATAAGTTCTATTGCGCAGCTGAAAATCCTTAATTGAAAATTGATGGCATCCAAAAAACCTATATTTCTGTTTGAGAAAACTGATTAACACGCCATAAAAACTACTCGGAAACGTTTCTGAACACCAGTGGCAGCAAAAGAACCTTTGTTTTTATAAATTTTTCCCTAAATCTCGAAATTATATTACTTTCTGAGGTCTCTAAAGATAAGGAATGCTTTTCGGAATCGTAGGTGACTCAGAAGAGGTTATTGTATAGTTTCGTTCGTGCTTATATTACATTATCCTAGATTAAGAAATATTTGTCTTCCTTTTTTTTTTTTTTTTTTTTTTTTACAGTGACATACCGAAAGGTGGTCTGTTGATTTTTGCGCTTTTTGAAAAGCTGGTTTAATGATTTTTTTTTTTAAATCTCCGCTACAATAGTTTATAGAAAATGTGTCTCCTGTCCTGGTAATTTGGGTACAGAAATCGCAGGTTTGCAACATTAAAAATTTACAGAAGCTACAATTGACATGACATCTTATCTTTTTCGGTTTCATTTAAGTAATGTGTTCTTCCTATCGAAAGTATGTGTATGTTACAGTTATTGCCCCTTTTATTACTACAAAAATATATGTAAGTTTAAGTATACTCCCCGTGGGTGAAGAAATTTGAGCATAATGTGTATTAACAAAGAAATGTGTGCTTTATGTTCTAACTATGGGTGAAGGAATTTGAGCATAATGTGTATTAACGAAGAAATATGTGCTTTATGTTCTAACTATGGGTGATGGCATTTGAGCATAATGTGTATTAACAAAGAATTATGTGCTTTATGTTCTAACTATTGGTGAAGGAATTTGAGAATAATGTGTATTAACAAAGAAATATGTGCTTTATGTTCTAACTATACATGAGCTATTACTGTATAGGTAAATTTAAGTATGTTAAGAAATAAAGAAAGCAATTTAGAGACTTATTAATGAAAATTTATTAGGCCTAAATCTAGAATAAGCAGCATACACTAATTGCTGCAGCGTACACTGATAAGCCCTTTTTGACATCTTCTACAGCCTTTTTGAGATCATTCCCATAATATACCAATCGTCTTTTCCTTACATTACGTGCGAAGTATGTCTGGATAAAACAACAACAGCAACAAAAAAGATTAGTTAGTACGGTTCGTTCTAGCATTAAACTTTATATCCAGATTACAATTACACACTAAGAACTGTCATTTAACATCAAATTTTTAAATAAAATTATTGTAAATAAATATATACTAAATTATACAAATTACTTTTTGCAAATTACATTGCTTGCGTATCTCCAAATCAACAATCCACAATTACCAGTATATAAAAAAATAAAATAAAAGTGCTTTTCATTCTTTTAGGTACACTGTATATCTCAAATCTTAAAAAATTGGGATACATTATTTAAATGATTGAAATCTTCTGTAATTAAGGCTAAACTCTATAACATTTTTATCTTTTAGGATATTCGAAAATGTATAAAAATTATTGATATTTTAAAGTGAGTCAATATATCTAAAGTCTATTGCATTATTCGAATGGTATTTTAAATCATGATAATCCTATTTAATTGAAGATAATTTCTCTAACTCCTTTATCTTACTTTCGAAATTATGAAAATAGACGAACCTTCTGTGATCATGAAAATAATGCCGCAGTTACCGAAAGCAAAATTTCTAGTTATTGTGATAAAGAAATGTGTTACATTAATTTCCGTTATTAACGAATTTTATGTGTGTCTTAATTTTTATCAGAGGTAAAGTTATTCTGTTATCATTATAAATAATTGGTTTCAGATTTATGTTAGATAAGGGGAAAGCAATCGGTTTTAAGTCTAGAATACCTTGATGTAAAAACTTTATTTTACACAATCATCATCAAGAACTAAGTTTAATTGAAGTATCAAAATTACCGAATAATAAATAATATTTAATAAGTGTCATTTGACAAAGAACTTAATTTTTGTTCATATCCCATAAGCGAAGAACATTATTACAACTTGTAACAAATGCTATTAAGTAAGATATTATAATTTGTAATGTAACAGATAAGTTATTAATATGAAAATCGTCCGCTAAGTATCTTTAATATTTAAATCTTAGACTAACTATGTAATATCTACACGTTGAAATATAATCATTCTTAAAACTTTAACTATGTTTAAAGACCTAATAATTATTACTCATCATAAAAAAATATCTTACTATTTTAACGAGTTTCTTTTTAAATTTCCATCTATTAAAATGCAAATGACTGCGTAAATTTCAGCATCTATTACATTCACAAGTAATGACCATTAGTCTGATGTGACAAAATGAAGTATTAATTATTTAATCAAGCTTTAAGAAAACTAAGAACATATTTTTTTTTCGCAAATGATTCGGTACAGGTATGTACAACATGAAATGTGCACCAATTGGATACATGCTCATTATTTTAAAGGTTAAAACATTTTATTATATTACCCATTGTTTTTATTGTTGTATTTTACAAAAATACTAAAAGAAATATTTGAAAATGGCATAAGCACAAATAAAAATGAAAATTAATATAAAAATAATAATTTTTATGAAATTAGCAGCATGTTGTTTATGTTGGGGAGGTGGGGAGGAATGCTTGAAGAGTTTGGGGAAACATGGGATGACGTCGAAATTTTCTAGATAAAATTATACAGCTTCGACAGCTTCTAATAACTATTTTTTGACAACTTCTATAAACAAACCTAATTATATTGACTGGTATTAATACATATATTTAAAGAAGCTTCTTTCTGCGATTACGAGAATATTTCTTTGGGAATTTCTGGGATTCATTTTAATTGGTACTTGCTTTAACTACATAGGTAAAGCTAGCTGATAAGAAAACTTATTTCCCGTGTATATTTACAGAATACACAATGTTGATTTTAACGTAAAATATCTAGTCTCGACAAGAAGAAAAAACAATGTATTGATTTTGACTGTTTTCGAGTTGCAAAATTATTGTCTCATAATTATCGAATTAATCTGAAAACTTATTTGTCAAATGTTAGTACAAACGCACTATGATTATTCAAGAACGCATTTTTATTTTACTATTTTACATGCAAAATCAAATTTTAATCACCGTATTAGTGAAAAAATGTGATGCACTAGTTGCATACTTAAGTGAGTAAATCAATAAATTTAGAAATTTAGAATAACAAAACTATGAGACTTCCATATTCTCAAATCAGTATTATATAGAAGGAAATCGTTTCCTTTGTTTACATAATGAAAGAAATCCAACTTATAGCATTAACCTCTGGATATTGTTGCATTGCTTATTTATATATATGGATATTTTTTCGTTTGTGCTATTTTACCCCCCCCCCCAATAAATAAATAAATAAATAAATAAACATTCTATTTAAATTGCAATTTTAAGTTATTTTATGTAATGTTAATAATTGTACATTTTTATCGTTAATTTGTTAATAATATTATAATATATGAACAAATTAACGTATTGGACACAAATAGAAAACATTTACTTGTAGATAATAATTTTCCTTAATTTTTAAAAACTTCGGTATGGCACGCATTTGGATATATAGCGCATTTTTCTTATTTCCCGTCAGGCGCGATTTACCTGACGGGAACTACTGTATGAAGCTTAATTACCGTAAAAGCTTAACTTCTCTTGAGTGCTCTGTTTATATGATCCAATTTTAATTTTTACATCATCCAAAAAGTACGATAAATGCTTCTTCATAAAAAAATATTTCATCATCAAAGTACCTTCACATTTTTAATTACAAAACAATTATTTATTTCGATATTATTAATAGTAATTTGCCGTTGGTCTCTGTTCCTCGTATATCGTATTCATTACGATTAAGAGTTACATTATAATACCACGAGGATTGACTCAGTGGCAACAATAACTCAATGCAATATTTATAAGAATGAATAAGAAAAAGGAATTAGGTACATTGTTAAAACTTTTCAGTAAACTATCCAGCCATGTGACCGTTTTTAAAGAAAATGGCTATATAACAGTAATTAAACTCTATTACTACCATATTATTGTACGTATTATGGTCAGAATAGAGTTAAATTACGGTTGTGTAACATTTTCCTATAAAAACGTTAGAATGACTGGACAGTTTGCTGCAAATATTTAGCAGTGTAAAATATTATGAAGAAATTATTTACTACATTATTTCTGTTGGTAGTAGTGATGTCATTGAACAGTACGCTTCTTATTGCACGAATCAGTTATTACCGTAAGAACTGACTCGGTGATAGCAGCAGCACATTCTTATTCTTATACTACATGAAGAAATTAATGTGCACAAACGCATAAGTTAAATATATCTTTAATTTATATTTAAGGATAATAAATAATAATAAAAATTTAATGCTTAGTACAAAAATATTTCACCGAAAAGAAATTTTCCATTAAAAACCTTCGCTGTTTCGCCTATTAGTTCTTCAAGAAAAGTATTGTGTTTTAATTTCGATTTAAAAAATGAAAATAATAGATTGAATAACAGAGAAATTACTTTGAAAATCCTTCATTAAATATAATACATGCTTAATTAAAAAAAAAATTATTCTTTAAACCTATTTTCTTTAATCAAAATAAAATTCACTTACAACCTTATTGTAATAAAATCATTTATTCACTACACAAAACAAAAGTAATAAGTGCTCTACGACATTAAGTATAAAATAATTAAAGCAATTTAAAGAGCAATTAAGAAAATCTAAATTAAATATAAACTCTAAGACCTAAGCATAAGTGACTTTTAATAAGGTTAGAAACGATGTGTTAACTTCGAAAATATTGAACAGGCATTATCTCTTTCGTAATTTGTTGTTGGCACGCATCAAGCAGCAACAGTTTAGCAGCAAGTTGGCTATCCCTTGGCGAAAAGCTTGGATTTTAGCCAAACTTGTTTGACGGGCATTAGCAGGCTTTTTATTAGCAAAGTATAAGATAAAATCCATGTTAAACTACCTTCATAAGCCGAGCAAATTGACTGTTACAAAGATATGATATGCCGTAACATGTATTAAAGAGATTTTGGAACACAGACGGTTAGCGTGATCTACTGAGTAAACAAGGTGATTACTTTTCTTATTAATAGAACAGATTTCTGTAATGGGAATTCGAATGAAGGTTTTTAAAATTTAATTAAACGAGATAACTTTCTAAATGACATTTAAGAGTTTTAATTCTGGACATACGGAAATAAATTAATTGTTCTAAAATATATTAAAAGTGATAATGGATATTATGTGCATAAATAAGTTTTCACTCTTAAAGTAAATGATTTTTTTTAATACATAGTTTGACTTCATCTCCTAAACGGGATAAATTTTATCTAAATTTCTTACTTTTTAAAAACAATTTATTTAAAGAAAATTGCTCTGAAATTGCTTTTAAAGAATATAACAAAATTTACATATAATTTGTATATACAGTGTGGTTTGCTACCTTATGTACAAATTTTTGGGAAGGATGAGTTACTGAAAGACGAAGCGGATAGCAATATGGTCGAAAACGCCATTCTCATGCACTAGTTTGCTGAGAAGAAAACACGCGAAGTGAAGTGAAGAAACATTATTTTATTTATCAAAACGTTACAATTGCGATAGTAAGAGATGTGACGAAATGTATTCGAAGTTTTGGTGATCAGTTGCAACATAAGCTTCATATCGGCTTCGCACGGATTCCAGACATCTTTAAGTATACTAGGCATCTCTCGGATGGTCACGGCATACGTGAAACAAGATACTGACAACTCTTCACGATTGTTTTGTTCACCAGAGCTTTCATGTGACCAGAAAATGATAGAAAGACGATAAATCAGATATAGAAAAGCCGAACAGTTTTACAGACACTTTACTGGTTTCCTAACAACGCCCTCTGTCGCGTTACGATTGCGTTTCCGAACATGTATTGTTATCCGACTTCGATTTGTAACCTATCCTTCTCAGAAGTTTGTGTACGTTGTATCGAATCCACCGTGTGTATGTCCTATCTATCTATCGCTCTATCGATATATATATATATATATATGTGTGTGTGTGTGTGTGTGTGCAATGTTTAAGTTATACTTGTTTCAGAATTCAAACATATTTACTATTAAGTTAAATAAGCACCAAATAATGACCTTACTCATCACTGGGTGAAATGAACTGTGTGACGAATGGGTATTTCGCATAATAATAATATAACAAAAAAAATCTATAAAGAATTTTTGCACAAGTTCTTAGATAAAATGATAACAATTAAAAAAATTCGTGGGAACTAAATGAAAAATTTAATTATTTAAAGAAAAATAAGCAATAAATCTTTGAAACATATTATAAATATTATATTTAATATTAAATGACTTATACGACTGCAATGTGCACGTCCTCGGCGAATTATTCGTTTTTTTTTAATTGTTATTATTAATGAGTAATTTAACGAATTCATTCGAAACTATAAGTATACCTTATACAACAAGTATATATATTTGTAGTATGAAAAAAATGAATGGATGTATACGCCGGTTACTTTAAAAACAGCTTACCGCATGTTAAATGTATTAGGTTTACAATGAAATCTTTTTTATTCCAATAGTACTTCAAGATAGTAGTAATATAGTTCATTTCAATTTAATGATACATAAGAATATAAATTCATATAATTTATCATTTCCTATGTAATTAATAATAAAAATTCATTTCAACTGATCCCTAATATTTTAGGTATTTATAGATAATATATTAGGATAAAACGTTTCAAAATATGTAAAATGAATAAAAAAATTCTCTTAAATTCATCAAAAATAAAATGAAACAGTTTTGAACTGTATACGAAATTCTAAACCATTTAAAAATAGTATTATTTATTACCAGTGCTCAAAAGCACAAATGTACTTTTAATTAAGTTGTGTGTTTAATTTATTGCGTTTTGAAATCATGACTGCAGTTGAATGCTTTAACTTGGTTTGCATTTGCAGGAAAATTTTAAATCAATTGAGGTTTATGCTTCAGAAGACTTCCTAATTTTTTCTATTATGCTTTGCTGGAGTCTAAAAGCCAGAATGCATTCCATTTTCCTATTGTCGAAAATTATATTAGATATTAATAAATTACAATAAAAATAACTTTTACTACTTCAAAATAGGTAGCAGATAATTAAAGAAAAAACGAAAAAAAAAAGGTATAAATTCCGTTATATCTAACAATGTGAAATCAGATAACAAATTAATTTTGTTGTTGTTGCTGTATCTTCAATTGTAATGTGGGGTTTATAAAAGAATTCCTTCAATTCTGTTATTTGAGATAAAATTTAAGGAAATCTTCCCAAGTCTATCTGAAGCTTTCTTTTTTCGTACAACTTTCCTCACAAAATAAATTATTCAAAAAAGGAAACCCAACTCTCACATAAAACTGATTTTAACTTTAAAAGTGGAGCAAACTTACATCCCCTGAGTTTCACCTTCACGATAAACCTAAATACTTCACTTTTATGATGACATGATAGACCCGCACTGCATCCTCTTCCTCAAATCTCGTAATTTCTATTCAGCCCCGTGCCTGGTGGGGGTGGAGAACTAAGTTATCGAAGCATTGAACGACCTGTCAGCGTACAAACACATAACGACCGAGTGCTAGTCCTGCAGTGCATACATAGGACCACATTATTAGGTCTCTTTTCCAAAAGGCATAGAATATAAAGTGAAGTCTTTTGCAGGTCAGTAAACGACATACTCTCTTGTTTAACGATAACATCTTGATTTTCAAAGTATGGATCTGGTTAGTTGCAGGAGGGGGTATGAGGCGAAAAGTTGCGAATGGATATTTTGATGAATATGGCCATTTTCTATGTGTAATAAAATATCTTTAAAGATGGTGATAAAAACTGTGGTAAATATGAATTATAGTTTCGAAAATAGTTTAAAGTATCTGATAAAACTCTCTTTCTTCCCTGGGTCATCGTGAAAGCTACAAGAAAAGTATAGATTCTTTTAGGTTTTTCTGTTTAAGTATATTCTGAAAATAATTTTAAGTAACAGTGATTATTTTTAAAAAAAAAGGTTTGTAAATAAATAATAAAATATGTTAGTTTTTCTAGAATTTATAATATAAAAATAGTAAATTGCGTGAAGATCACTCTTAGATTGTTCTTAAAACATACGGTTTGATGTTTCGCTAAAATAGGTTACTTTTCAGATCATCAAATCAACTAATTAAATCAGCAGTAAGCGACATATCGTCCCGATTTAACAATAACATCTTGATTTTCAAAGTATGGATTTGGTTAGTTACAAGTTGGGGTAGCAGGCAAAAAAATTGTAAATGGAGTTTGGAGAAAATCATCTATTATAGCTATTTTAAAGATGATAACGAAAACTGCCGTGTCTATGGATTATAGTTTCAAAAATTGCTTACAATTATGTGAAATAATTATTTTTAATAATATGGTCATTTGTTAAAACCATAAAAAAAAGTACAGATGATTAAAGACTTCTAAAAATATATACTGAAAAAATATTCAAGTAAAAGTGATTTTTGAAAGGAAATTTTTGTAAAGAAAAAAGTAAACGTGTTACTTTTTAAAAATTAGACAAATTAAAAAAAAAATTCTTGAGGAAATTTTTTTTATTTCTTCATAGGATATACATACAGTTTTTAGATAACTTTAGATATATCAAAAGAGAATGAGATCTTGTAAGATAGAAAAATGTAGTTTCACATGGATCTACATTTTAATAAAAAATAATATAACTTGCCATTTGCATCAAAATAGCAAAATTATATTATATTTAAAGACATTTTGATCTAAATTAATTCTATCTATTAGTTTAAAAAAATTATTATTTCAATAACTCAAACAGTTGCATCATATTTTCCTTTTTCAGTAGAACAAGATAAATATTAAAAGAAGGGAAAAGGGGAGGTGCTTCGTTATGTGAACTAGCGCACCTTGTTTCTAGATTTTAGCATTTATCTCTGCTAACAATATAAATGCACGGAATTATTTTATATTCGTTATTATGACTTTTTTACTTTGGTACATTTTGAAATGTGTTTAATTTATTTCAACCAGTATGCATAACAGAGTAATACTTGTTACAAAATCACAAAAGTTTAAAAAAGCTCTCAAAATTTCCAGTCATACCTGTTAAATTTATTATATGAAATAATAATTGCATTATTTACATATAAAGACTCATTAAATATGACAGTTTTCCAGATTAGAAATATGCTTTATAATTTTTTTGTAGAACGCAGTAACTCGGGGAATGTGGAAATTCGGTTATAAAAACAAAATACATTGATTACTTATAAGAAATTCGTCAATTTACTTTATTGAAGTTTTACTTCTCGCAAATACATAAAAGCAAGATTTTGCAAATATTCAAATTCTGCTTTCATAATGATGTTGAACATTTCATACTTTTAAAAATGCTAATAATATATAGCAAAAGTGTTCGATTTTTTACATATGTAGCTTGATATGGACAGTTTTATAAACCGATACAGTGAGAAATGTTTTGGCAAATATTTCCAAAAAATAAGTACTTAAATCTTATTTTTAGTTCTACCAATCCTGAGGCTTTAGTATGTATTTTTAGAGAGCAGTAGTATTATAAATGTGTCTTTTTTTACAGTACTATTATTGTTAATTACCATTATATTTCTTTAAAATAAATTTATTTGACTGTCAATAAAATACATATATTAATAGTTATCACTAAAAACATAGCCAGTTATACACTGCTCTCTAAAAATATATACTAATGCCTGAGGATTGGTAGAACTAAAAATAACATTTAAGTATATTACGGGCATTATAAAAACAGGATGTTCTGTTTTTGGACTGTTTACAATTAATGGTACTTATCAAAGAAAATAATATGAAATATTTTATTTATAAAACTTTTAGTAACCTGTAGTTAATTATCATAACTATTTTTTTAAATAGACGTTTTATATGTTAACATGCATTTACTTTCAATGCTCGCTTCATATTATTAGCGCTTTTAATTTGTATATTTATATTAATTTGTATATTTATATTAATTTTATCATTTATAGGTTGACAAAGTAATAACCGCCTCAATTTGAAAACTCAATATTTCATTAACTATAATAAATATGAAGATGAAAAAAAGTGACATTTATATCTGGTAGCTCTTAAATTTCATATGTCGTAACTTTAAAAACAGTTGAAATTTTCGTCAATAGAGGGCGCTGCACTCTCTCAAATTGCACGAAGGCTCCAACTAGCATGTAAAATTGCGTTATAAATCTTTCAGATTTTATTCTTTCCCCTATTTAGCGATTGAAATCAGAAAAAAACCTTGAATTTTGAAGTTTTTGAGCATTTTTAATATATTAGACGCTGCGGCGCCATCTATTGACGAAAATTCAAGTTGTTTTTAAAATTACAGCATATAAAATTTAAGAAGTACCAGACTTAAATTTCACTTGTTTCATCTTCATATTTATTATAGTTAATGAATTATTGAATTTTCAAATTGAGCCATTTATTTCTTGTTACTCTGTAAAAGCAAACGTTTGAAAATACTTAATATTCGAAATGCAGATATTCTCTTTCAAATTTCTCATTTTTGTTTAAGAGAAATTAAATATATTTTATAATGTTATCTCTGACATATTTTTCATAATATAATTTTATACAATTCTTCATGTATGTATATATTCACGACGTATATGACAAACATTTTAATATTAATATTCGACAAAAGAAATTACTCTTCCAAATTATTTGTTTTTTATACTCACAACTAAAATTTACATAATTTTGTAAAATAATCGAATAACAAACAGTTTTAACAAATTTCGATGTATAACCAGCCAAAATTCGATGAAATAAATTGGCTAGTCACACTTAAAATAAATATTATTTTTAACCAAAGTTAACAAAATAATATTTCCATTCACTTCACCTTTTCAAATTACTAAAAAATTAAACTTTATTCGTATAAGTAATTCGTAATTTGGAATCAAGATAAATACTTATGATAAAGTTATCAATTGGAGTTATCTTTGATATTACGGAATGAAACATCAGAAAAAATTGTGTTACTTTGACACAGTAATAATTTTTTTTTATCACTGAAATTTAAACATAACGCCATTTTCTCCATCGCAAAATTTATTTGCGTATTTCTCATATTCATATTCACCAATTAAAAAATACATTTCCTAGCTTGTCGTCATGTTTGCCAGTTAGAGCTTTGTACGTGAAAATTGGCACTCTTGACTTGAGGTCCTAATCTCAGTACCGGCGCATAAAAAGTCCAAAAATTTATGTATTTTAGAAGATTTCGTAGTAAAATATTTAGTTTTATCAAAGAAAATGCTCTTTTCCTTTTAAATATTACGTCATTTTCACCTACTGAAGCATTTCGACTCCCTCTGAGATTAAAGTCTCAAACTCAATATCAGCAGAATGAAAATATATTATGTAACAGCTTTATGAGTGAAAATGTGTGTTCTTTTAAACGTGACGTCATTTAATTGTTAAATTTTTTAAAAATAAAGTTATTTTTAATTGTAATGAGAAAATGGTATCGGTAAATATATAGTAATTTCCCGTTATTTCCGTTTTCTCTGTAACAGAAAACAAACAAACTGATTTCCACTAATTTGCAGATATTTCATTAAAGACCTTTTAAGATTAAAATAAAGTATAAAATTAGAAATATTTTATAAGAAATAGCTAGTGCGGGCTCATCTATAAATGAACAGCTTTCAATTAAAAAATAATTATTAAAATTGGTTCTGTAGAAATCCCAGGTTAGATGACGAAAAACACCGGCTTGTGTTTCAAATATATAGATATTCCGTAAACATTTCAAAAGCATTACTTACACATGCATTAATTTTAATAAATCATTCTTATATAATGCACCTTTATAATTACAATGTTAAAGAATTAATAAATCTTTAGCTCTGCATTTTGAGTGTACTTTTCTTACTATGATAAATTATATAGCACAATGCAATCACTAACAGAAACATTTTAGAGAATATAATTTTGTAATGCTTATAATATTTCAAACATTATACATAAAATTTAATAAATCATATTATATGATGGAATTTTAAAATTACAATGTTATAGAATTAATTAATCTTTGAAAGCCTTACCAACATTTTGAGTGAACTTTTGTTACCATAATAAATTATAATGCCATCTTTGGGAGCTATTTGGTAGAATAATTTTTAAAAACAATTAGTATATCTTTCTCCAAACTTTTCTCTACCCTTTTAGCCCAACTGTAAAATGGATCAGTTCACTAAAATCGGCCATAAAATGGATGATTAGGCGTTTAATCTACCGTTTAATGACCCCGTTATAACGAAGATTTTCTTTTTGTTGAAATATGGTAGGCACTGCTATTAAAGGATCAGTTTTCTTCGGATTAATCAGCCTGATCTTTGTCTAAAACTACTCCTGTAAAAGTGTAAAACTTTTATGCTCTACATTTCTAAAACAAATAATGTGAAATAAATTAAGCCAACAGATGTCCTGATTTAGAGTCAATTTCATTCTAATTGAATAAGATTGCATAATATGGAATAATGTATATTTTTACTAAGCACTAAATATTTTTTTTGGAGTATTCCTTTTATGATGTTTAATTAAATGTTAATTTCAGATTTTTTTAATTTAAATTTTCAAAGAACGTTATAATTGTTTTTTTTAACATTATGCGATCAGTTTCTTTATAAAGAAAATTTATGGGATAAACAGCTGTAATATTTCAAAATATTTAACAAAATTTTTGCAGTAAAAAAATCTTTTAAGCGTTCAACAGTATTGTATTATTATTAAGAATTAACAATTGAAATTTTAACATGAATTGTATTTTGTTCGGATACATTAAAATTTATAATAATGGTACATTTTAAAGAAAAGGGGTTATATGGCTATAGAACTATTATTCTATAAAGTCCTAAAAATACGACTTTTGTTTTGTATATTACTTAAAATTTATTTTTTGCAAATTCGTAATGTTATCCATTTAATTAACAACACATTATATACATACTAACAACACGAAGGTGATACTCTCTTGTAAATCACTTTATAGATTTTTAAATACTTAAGAATTTTTAACATAAATTTATGTAGTTTATAAAAGTTTGTAAACTATTTTAGCAACTCTGTCACAGCCAGTATGACTAGAATAAAGAGATTGTGGCAACACAAAACAAACAAAAATTTCTGGTGGTGTTTCATTTACATTTAATAAAATTTTAATTGGAAAAACTTTCATTAAATCCATTAAGAATCTATATACTACGTTACTCCTTGCTATCTATAGTTTAACTACCGTTTAGATAAATGGTAGATTTTTCTCACAATCTATCTGCGTAAAACTGAATACTGTGCTAATTACATATTTTCTTGAAAAAATCTTTAGAAGACTCTAGATTTATTGCACAGAGCTTAACCACTTAACGCAGTTATTTTCCTAAAACTAATATCTTCATGTATTTTTTATCCACTGATACGTGGTTCAGAATATTTTTATATTGACCCGTAAGTATTCTTCTCCCTCGAATGCCTTAACTCTACACTGAGCAGTGATGCATATATACAACGATTAAAATTTAACATTTAATAAATAAATTCAGTTTTCAGCAATCGCTGCAACTAAATAAAAATATTTGTTTTACGTTTCACAGACGTCTGTTATGAAATAAAGTCAAAATTTTATCTTTAAAATTTCTGGTATCTAACACTAAATATGAATTATATATATTAAAGAAACATACTTCCAAAAGAAAAAATCGGCTTAAATTTAGAGACCTAAGAAGTAACACATTCATTACTGGTAACTGCACAGATGAAATAAAGCGAAATGTTCTATTGTGTGAATGCAATGTCACACAGGCCGAATTAAATTATCTAATTTGTATTTTTAAATTTACTTTATATTTCTGCGCCAATTACGCAAAAGAAAAGGCGTAATTTTCTTGTTGTCTCGTATAAATTTTTATTTCTATGAGATGTATTAGTTATTTATTTTTGTACTTTAAAATTTTACATTATACTTCCGTTCCAAATACTTATAATAAAAAGATTTAAACTTCATTTTTCTGTTTATTATTTATATATGACAGGATAGCTTTCATATGTACGCTTCGATTTTCCTTTGTATTACATTGACATTATTCTCTACACACTTGAATTCATTGAAATAGGAAACTTCTAGGCATGAGGAGTTTGCAAAGTTAAAAATTTGTAAAATATTTTAGAAAGTAATGGCTTCCAAGAGCGACTGAATTGTGAATTAGATAAAAACATTAGTGCGTTTCATTGCTAAATTGGAAAAAAATCTGTCGCTTTGACGTAAAATTTGTAATGGAAGCCCTCTTTCGCTATCATTAGAGCTTACTGAGAATTTACTGTAAACAAATGAATATAAAATACTTAAATAAATTTATTAAAATGCACACAATTATATATTTTGTTTCGATGGTTTATTACGCAAAATCAAATCAACAGATTCCTTTCCTTTTATTTAAACTATTTTGACATCTCTTTGATTTTATGTCTAGTATAATGTCGAATAGAAATTTATATATAACTTAATCTGTGAACAATTGGTTAAAAAAATACATGTACTAAAAGCTTAATTAACCATATGGTAAAACTAATAAATATCAGGATCAGTGTCACTTTTACTATAATTCTCTAAACAACGTTCAAAACTGTCTTTTAACTAGAATTGTCAAAGAGTTTAAAAATCAAGCCTTCAAATACATTACAAAAAGTATAATTAGGAATTTTTAACTTGTCCTTTTTACGTCTCACTTTTATGTTTATTTATTTTTTATAAGATAACTAAACATTCATTTTTAAAAAAATAGAATATCATGGCTGTTAAATAATGTTAAATATATTTTCATTCCTTGAATACGTTTTAATCGACACAAACATAACCTGTCATTTTTTTTTCAAACACACTCATTTTATTTCAATAAAATTTCTTATTTGCCTTCCATTCTTATGATAATTAGAATTGTGCGATAACATTACGACGAAGTTTCTTTTATTTAATACAAAAGACTGTTATTAAAGGGCGTAACGTCGGGTAATCGATTGTTCTCCTCGAAATGTTCCATTCTATGCTCTAAATGTCACTATCAGCTTCAAATTACAGTGTCTAGAGTATTGTAATTTCATAACGTATTTACGAAGTATAATTACTGAAAAATGTAAAAATGTCCAAAGAAAAAATAATAAAGATGAAAGTTTCAGCACCTTTCAGCTTCAAAAATAATCATTTCCTAGACTACCCATGAGTAAAATTTTCCCCGGTACTTAATTCTTTTTACGAGTGCATCTGACAGAAACATGGCCACCAGATGGAGAATAAAAAAATAAGATATTTTAAAACTAAAGTTGGCAACAACAAGAAATAAAAAAAGAAATATAAGAAGCAAAGTATTTTATTCTTTTTATGATCTATATTTCTTTTTCTCTTTTTCAAAAACTAAATAAAAATAATCCTGACGTTTTTATAGAGTAATGCTCAGCCATTTTGATTGGACTTAATGGCTATAGACATTCAGAATAAACATTTTATTAAAAAATGTCCCAGGTGTAATAATACGCGTAACAATAAAAATACATTTTAAGTTTATCTCTGTTTTATATGCGTTAAGAAGATAGGGGAGAATGGCTGTTATTAAAAATATTATTTTGCCAACATTATGACAAGAATTTAAAACACCTAAATAAAGTAACACTTTATTACTGTTTATATTTTATGAGGAACTACTTTTTTTATGTGTGTGACGCTTTTTAATTTTTTGATGCAAATGATGAAATAAATCGATATTTTCTCATTTGCTTTTTTTTTTTTTAGGTAAAATATTAAATGCTTGTAAGAGTGATACGGTTATTGTTCTGATAGTAAATATTGTTATTAAAATTGGTAATAGAACTGTATTTCTTTCATAAAATAAGAAAGATTTTTTTATTACCTTATTATGTGTAAATAAGTTTTCTTTATATATTTTTGGATATTAGATATCGATTATTTTCTACGATTAATACTTCTAAAAATAGTACGCAATTATTATTTTTTTTTTAATATAGGATAATGGTACAAGTAGTACCAAACTACATACGGAATTATCGATGATGTCATTTACATTTAGCTGCCATTATAAGGGAAATTTTGAAATTCTTATTTAACCTTCATGCACTATGTACAATAGACAATTGTACGTAGTAAAATTTCTTTTTTCCTTCCTTTCTTTCTGTCTTTTTTTTTCTTTTGGAATTAGTGTTAGGTGTCGGAAATTTTGTGGAGGATTCGTTGAAGTTCAAAAATTTTTGACAGTATGTATATATATATTAACTTGTTTCATTATTACCAAAATCTATGTCACATTTTATAGTACTTCTTTAAGTTTTGTTGTACAACACGTAACATCACATCCTACAAGTGTATGGCCTTAAACTGTAATATGTTTGGAGGAAAATATAATTTCGGTAATATTTGATACATATGGATAGATAGTGCGTAATTTGTGGGTAATTTTGAGTAGTATTTTGAACTATTAATTTCGATAAAATTTTATAATCAGTATGATGAAAGCATGAATGTTGGAACCATTGTCAAAATGCATCTAATTTATGAATGATGATTGATATTTATTTTTTATGCATAAAAAACATTCGTTCATAACATTTCAATCGTTTATGAAGTGGAAGATTCTTGAACCCAACACGTTATACTCAACATGCGTAAAAACGAAGCAAAAAGCATAAATGACCAGACTTAATATTTAAAATAATCTTTAATTTAAAAAAATAAAAACCCTCCTAATATTCAAGATGGAAAAGAATATATAAAAATTAAAGCAATTTTAAGTTCTTACTGCTGGGGAAACTACTATTACTGTTTTCTGTTCCTACAATTCGAGCAAACAAAGGTATATTTCATTAAGAAAACATAGAACAATACGGAGCTTTTATAGACTTCTTACGATAACTTGACCGATGAAAAACACAAATTTAGATAGTTTTCAGTTTATTAAAGGTGAAAATAATTACTAGTAACCAGCAGAATTTTGTTTTTAATTAAATAATGCATCTCCTTCACCATTTGTGTCTTTTAGCAACTTTCTTTTTCCGTAGCATCGCGAAGTCTTTCAAGGTCATAAGCGTGGATGTCGTGGAAGGACTATAGCAGTCCAAAACAAAATAGAACCAATTTATTTATACCATCGACTTTCTTTAGCAGATAAATGGCTCTGCAAAATATAAAAATGCGAATCATTAGAGAATTATTCGGAGTTATGACTCGTATGACTTAATTACGAATCAAGCCACAGTAATGATCACATCGAGATCACGAAGTCAAAAGGTAATAAATAAATAAATGAATAAATCCAACAGATATGTTTAAAAGTAATTTAAGTCACCTGTTTTAGTTTTTTTATGAAATATTTTATATTTAGTAATTAAAATTTTATTACAATTTCGAAAGCACAACGAAATTATATGCACATATCTATTGTATTACTATTAAGATTCGCTTAAACAAACAAAAAAGAAAAAAGGCACGACCAACATTAGATAACATTTTAATAGAAAAGAAAAATTTTCAAATCAAGAAAGATTTTTAGCATCGAAAACATAAATTATTTATTTTAATATGTATTATTTTTGTGAATAAATTGTGATTTGTAATTTGTATTAAAAACATCTATAATTT
Organism: Maratus michaelseni; assembly: GCA_963931845.1. Classification (NCBI taxonomy): domain Eukaryota; kingdom Metazoa; phylum Arthropoda; class Arachnida; order Araneae; family Salticidae; genus Maratus; species Maratus michaelseni. Next base: position 279,959,518 of record OZ007594.1, on the reverse strand, counting down.
ATGGGATAAGCTGTTACTTTCGTTTGTTAAAAAAGCACAGTTATTTAAGGAGACACTATACGTTTATCGCAACAAAAAATCGATTTTTCAGTTTTTATGTCATTTTATCTCTGAACATTTGATAGTAAGTTTATGTTTCTTTTCACACAAAAAAGGAAAATATTTCATTACGTTTCTAGGTACTTTAGTGTTATAGCGGCCCCTCAAGGATAAATCTGCAAGCGACCAAGATTTATCGCCAAATTATAAAGCATAGATGACATTATAATAATATATGATGTATATAACATTTAGTGACGTATATGTTCAAGTTATACCAATATTATATTTGATAGTCATATCTGATGTATACATTTGGCATGTGTATAAGACGTATATGATGTATATATGACATATAAGACGTAAATAATGTTTATATAATTATGTATATGGCGCAGATATGAGTATTCGGAGTATACAGGGTGTCCACGTATAACCTGACCGACCTTTATTTTCGCAACCGTTGGTCCTAGATGCATACTTCCAATTACAAAAATGGTTTAAATAAGGTAAAGAATAATGTTAGAAGAATTTTAATGTTAGATGAGTGGGACTTTTTTTATCTTACTTGTTAGTGTCACAGTAAATTTTTACTAAATATCACTTATAGGACCGGGGGACCGTATAAAAATTTAAATTTCGTAATTTTTTAATAAATGTTTTTCTTGACCCAAATCGCTTTAAAAATAATTCTTTACTTTATTTAAACCCTTTTTGTAATTGGAAGTATGCATCTAGGACCAACGGTTTCGAAAATAAAGGTCGGTCAGGTTATACGTGGATACCCTGTATGCGCATATGTGATGCATATATAAGCTTTGCGATGATCTTGGCGAAATCATAGCTGCAACCTTGATATAATCGTAACTGTGTGGGGGCCGCTATAACACGAAAGTACCGGTTTCTACTTAACTGAAAGGTTATAAACGCCTTTATCTGGGGACTCAAAGTATGCTGCGCAACATAACTTCAGAAATACTGACCGCAATGTCTGGATACACTCAAGCATGACAAATAAAAAACTTATTTGTAAATTGAATTTAAAATCTTTGAGAAATTCTAGATAATATAAATTATTTTCCCAAAAAAGTTGAAGAAATTAAATATTGCTGAAATTTTCCTAAATGTTAAGGGCATAACATTTTTGTTGAAGCATAAAATTGCTGTAACATAAATTTGGTATCAAAATATTCAGATCTAAATTGGCGTTTATTTAATGTAAAAAGTGAGAAATCTATTTTTTGTCGCGTAAAAGAAGCACTGCTCTTTAAAAATTATAATATGCTCTTAATATATACAGGGTGTCCGAAAAGTCGGGAAACGGTTGAATAACTCGAGAAATATACATCGGATTGAAAAACGAAAAATATGTGTTCAATATATTTAAAAAATCTATTTAGAGATATTAAAGTTTCCCCCCAACTTTGCCCCCTGGTATGGTAACTTTAATATCCTAAATATATTTTTTGTTTAAATATTTAACATGTATTTTCCCGTTTTTCAGTTCGAGGTATATTTTTCGAGTTATTCGACCGTTTCCAGACTTTTCAATGGAAACTATACTCACTGAATTTTACTCGATTACAGCGCCATCTACGATTTTCCGAAGAAAATGTTAAATCCAAAAGCTACGTATTTTTCCCGTAGAATCCAAATCTGCAATAAAAAAGTAAGGGGGGGGGTGTATCATTTAAGATTTTAAAGTTTCCCTCCTTTCTTCCGGGGGGCAGAGTTGGGGAGGGGGACAACTTTGATATCCCGAAATAGATTTTTCAAAAATATTGAACACATATTTTTCGTTTTTCAATCTGAGGTGTATTTCTCGAGTTATTCGACCGTTTCCAGACTTTCCAGACAGCCTGCATATATGTTGCATATAAATCCCCGAAACATGGGATAAACCTATAAACGGAAAACCTGTTTCGGTTTGAAATGACGAAAATTGACTCAAGTTTGATCGTGAATGAGGATGTCTGCAATTATTTTAGAGTAATACTTATCTTTGCATTTATTATATATATATATATATATATATATATATATATATATTATAGAAAAATACATTTGTTAAATTAAACATGAAAGTTAAACCATGAGTCAAGCGTAGATTATGTAACGCTTTATAAAACATTCAGATTAATGAGGCAAAACTTCACCGTTAAATAAGATGGAAGATGTTTGAGTAAACATTGGAAAAACCCATAGCACATTTGAAAACTCAATTTCAGCAATTACAATCTACATTCGAAAAAATATCGAAATTCTTTTATGAAACCCTGTATATAATCTATAGACTTATAAAATAGTACATAGTATGTAAAATTTAATTCAATTATAAAACACGTAACAGAATTTAAAATGCCGCTTCAGCATTTTCCTGAAATAAACGAAAATATACTCGATTTTTTTGTGCCGTTTTGTATATAATCTGTGCAATTTATACACACCAAGTAATATTAAAATTATCAGCTATTTAAATGTAATTGATGTAGCAGCCAATCAAAACGCATACCATGATTGAAAACGCATTTCCAACAGCTATCAGTGCACCCTATATTCCATAGAAAGCATCTCGTAGTGCACCTTACTGATGTATATCAATTTCAATATGTTTGAAATAGTATAACATCATTAAAATACACGAACTATAAATGATACACTTACGAAAATGACATAGTAAACCTCAACAACATATATCAATTACATGGCAATTCGAGAATATTTACGCGAGTTAGAGCGCGGAAAGGCAGACAGACAGAAATATAGACAAATAACCAGTCACACCAAATTCATAAACAATTTTCAATTATGTTAGAAAGTGTTGAAAAAACAATAACAAAAGTTTTAATATTGTAAGACAAAATTAATCTTGGATGTTGAAGTCCAGTTTCTGTATTTTTGAGTTGTTATTTCTTCTTTATGCTTCCTATTATGTTGTTTCTCGATTATACCTCAAAAACAAACAAAATTGAAAAATAAAACTTAAAAGATTATGATAAAAACTTCAAAACTCATAAAAATACGCCATATATTTTGATTTGATAAATATATATATATATATATATATATTTGTGGACTTTAAAAAGATCCAAAATTCACCAAAAATACTAATTATTGTTTTGCAAAAGTTGCATGCGAAGTTTTGTTAAATTTACTTGTTAAAATTTTTAAAAATATATTTGTATCTTCGCATATAAATGATGAAGTGTGCGCGGTTAAAATAACATTTGCATTTCAAATGCATTTCATTCAAAATGAATTTTTCGTTCAAGATAGTTTATGGAACAATAGTGATACAAACTACAACAAATCTGTTCATTCGATTTGGGATATTGGTTTATTAAGACGTCTTAAAAATTAATAAAGTCTATTAACATGCACATTTTAAATGAAAATCCAGCTTTGTGCCAATGTTTTATTATTGTTTTTAAAATAGCTGTTATCTGATTAAAAAACGAATACACAAATTCTTTAATTAAGAGCTTTTATTTAATAAATTTTAAAAAAATGGAACTTTTTAAAAAATATTAAAATTATGGAACATTTACAAGAAAATGGAATTTTTTTTTCTTAAATCATGGAACATTTAATTAGAAATAAAACTAATGAATAGCTTAATTTTTTTTTTAAAGTAAATTGAATTTGTTTCATAAATATTTATTGATTTCTAGGTATAGAACACTTCTTTGAAGGATTTCTTGTTGTAATAAGATAAATATTGAAAAAAGACCACTGCCCCTTTAAAATCAAATTATGCTTTTAAATACCATTTCAGAAACGTCAATGAACACTGCATTTCACATAAACAGCGTAAATTTAATCTTTAAAACATTTATTGAGTAATACATTTCATATGTATTTTAAAAAGTAAACGTCACACAAAATACATAAATAAATAAATAAATAATTCTACGAGAAAACAAATTAATTCTTCAACATTCCACAACAAATATGCTAAAGATGATTAACGTTTCTTTACGTACAAATAACTGTTGCAATTTTTCGTTCATTTTTATTAACTTCAACAAAACGATGCGACATTTTTCTCCATAAAGTCATTGCATTTTATAATAACATAATAACATAAATATTTAAAAAAGACCACCGCCGCCTTAAAATCAAATGATGCTTTTAAATCTCATTTCAGAAACGTCAATGAACACTGAATTTCACATGAACAGCGTAAATTTATTTTTAAAAACATTTTTTGACTAATACATTTCATTAAAACAGGTATTCATTTGTTAATCTCTGTATATTTACTAATTATTCTGCATATTACCAATTTTACATTCAGACATTATCTAAAAACATGGTTAAAAGTTCCATTGAAACAGTCCTTCATTACTAAAAATGTAAAAAAGTTTCAAATAAAAACGTCACCATTGCACAAAAGCGCTTTCACTCTGGCTAGAGCATTATCAGTTATAACATTTCATATGTATTTTAAAAAGTAAACACCACACAAAATAAATAAATAAATAAATAATCCAAAGGAAAACAAATTAATTCTTCAACATTCCACAACAAATATGCTAAAGATGATTAACGTTCCTTTACGTACAAATAACTGTTGCAATTTTTCGTTCCTTTTTATTAACTTCAACAAAACGAGACGACATTTTTCTCCATAAAGTCATTGCATTTTTACGACATACCGAATATCTGACAGTCTTCCCTTTTTTTTATTCAGTTGTAGGCGCCTTTATTCTTATACGTGTGAAGTGCATAACTCTGTTAGATATTGTGGTGGGAGGGTAGCACCTGGGCGATAGCCAAAATAACAAATTCTAACCTCAAACGAGTTGATTTAATCAGACAGCTGTTGAGGCGCTGGAAAAGAAATGTGTTAAAAAATTCCGTGGAAAAGTGGTGAATTGGAAGATGGCCAATATAAATGCTTATAGAGTCCTCAGGTTTTGGAAAAGACAGAACCAATAAACAAACTCGAGCGAAAAAGTGGTGGGGAGGAACAAAAATAAAATAAGTGCTATTAATAAAATTTCATCCATCTTTTCAGCGAAAAATCGGAATTAAAAGTTAGATTAGCAATTCAAATGTGATCAGAGGAAAGTGCTCTGTTGAAAAGATAACTAAAAAAACCGTCTCCGAATGTTTCCTCCATGCTACAAAAACTTATTTCGGCCATTTTTTTCCACTCCGCAATCTCTGCAAAAGGTGATTGTAATGTTTTCTTCCCTTGTTTATTCTTTTTTTTTCCTTCTCTTTTTTATTATATTTTATTCCTGCTTCTTTCCAATCCTTTTCATTTGCCGCGCAGTTTTCTTTCTTTTTTCGTTGGTATCTTTTATTGTGCTCCACGTTGAATTTCCCTGAGGAACTTTTAGTAATATCTTATTGATTGTGCTTTGTTGCTGTTGCGATAAAAATCCTTCCAATATATGCGTTCTGTCCCTCGGATAAAACAATGGAAGTCGCCTAGGGACTGTTTTTATAGCCGCTTGGAACTTTAATTACCGCTGTAGATACCTTGTTATAGGAGCAGGGGAAACTGTCGTCAGATGCTATCATTAAAGTTAAGAGAGAGAAAAAAAGACTTTTTTTCTACAGTGTACATTTAAGAACTATCTATTACATTTTTAACAATTAAAAATGAGTTTTTCATTTAGTTTTAATTAAAGATGATTTTCTTTTTTTTTATGATATAATAATAGGGTCAACTTAATTAATAATATTCGTTATTTAACTTAAACGCGTGAGGAGGTGGGCTGAAAAATAAAGAAATTTATTTTCATTTAATATTTTGTATTATCATTCATAAATGAAAATTATTTCATCATTTCGCTTTAGTAAAATAGCTTCAAAATATTTCCCTCCGAATTTATGAAATTATAATTTAAAATTACTTGGTACTTGACAAATTACTTTTTTATAAATTATTGTTATTATTTTAATTTTACGAATTTTTATATGACAACTTTTAGGCGTGTTTCCGATGACGATACAACATTGTAATATTTTTAGACCTTAATTAAAATTAATAAATTAATTTTAAGTCATTTTTCACTTAGATCTGGGCAGGTCATAAATCACCTAATGTTCTTAATGCTTACATCTGCATACGAGTTAAAACAACAATGAAGTTATTGATGTGACAAACCACGCTCGCTAAAATAGGCCAACTGGCTAAGAAATTGAAACACTAAAATATTTCAAACACTAAAAAGTAAAAAAAAAAAAAAAAAAAACATAAATAAAAAATAAATGAAGAGTATAAAATATTTCACTGTAAAATAAGCTATAATAATTAAATCATGATTACAGATTGGAAAAGCAGTTTAGAAATTTTGAATAGATAGTTTAAATAATGCTTTTTTTTTTTCATTTTCTGTTGCCGTATCTTAAAAAAGTAAGAGAGCAAAAAATTACACATTTTTTTTTTAAAAATAAGTTCACTAGATCACGCTTTGTACCAAGCGTCAATGAAAGCTGCGAATTTTCCATAATCAGGAACCTCTGATAATTAACGTAACGTATTGTAATGGTAATGTTTTGTAACAGCAGGAATTGCAGTGATGGAATTAGACGTAACTTTTATGATAAACATTGAATGCATATAAAAAGGTGACTTTTTTAAAAAAAGAAAACATATTTTTTTTATATTTATTAACCCATTTTAGGCCAAGCATAGAAATTTTATAAAATGCGGTATTATTTGCATTGAAATTTGCTTAAATTACATTCATTAAGACATCAAAAAAGTTTCGTGCATGAAAAATAATATTTTATTTAATTTGACGTTACCATTATTAATTTATTATTAATAATTTACCATTAAATTTAAATAAAAAATTTTAAGTTTTCTTATGGCATTTGCTTTATTTTTATTTTATTTAACTAACTTTAATTTAACTTGCAACTTTACTCCATTATAAAAACATATGATTAATCTCAAGTGGAATAATTATACATTTTCAAAAAGTCGAATTTGTCAATAACCGTTTCAAGTAAAAATTCAGCATATTTTGAAAATTTCTCAACAGAAAGGGATTACTTCAATTGAATTACTAATATTTTATAGATGTCTCCAGAACCCTTAAAAATAGCAGAATAATTAAATTAGTGAAAAATATACGTCACAGTATTAATAAAAAAATATTTATTGAAATGGTGCCTTTACGCACCTTTGGCCGAAAATGGGTTAATGTACTACTTATCGTACTGAAATCCCAACTTTATAATCATGTTTCCCTACGTAAGTAACATATCACATGAATATTCATGTAGTAGCGAAAAGAAACATTTTATTTTCTGTTTTTTTTTTTTTTTTTTTTTTTTTTTTTTTTTTTTGTGGAGAATTAATTTAATCTCGCAATACAAGCGCACGGCTAGTTAATGAATAAATTAATGAATAACAATTATTTTTAATTGTTTTCTTCTCATAAATAAAACTGGAGGGTTGAACCCGGGCTTCCCTGGTTATAATACGTAGGCGGAAACATTTATTTTTCTGTTTCGTTGTGGAGTATTGACTAAATTCCGTAATACAGGTGCTCGGCTATTTAATCAATAAATTAATTCATAGCAATTAATTTAATTTTTTTTCTTCTCATTAAAATAACTGCGGGACCCAACAAGGGCTTCCCTGGTTATAGTAAGTTGAAAACATTTATTTTTCTTTGAAAACTTGCATTAGTGATGGACATAACAATTATTTTGATTATTCGAATGAATCATTCGTGCATGCGCAGAAGCATCTGTCAAACTTCAGTTTTTTTCATTCAATTACTATCGGAAATTTTGAAAAAAAAATGTACTAAATACATATTTTATTTTTATTTGACGTCTAAACTAATTATAATTAAAATCAGAATCATTTTTTCAAAATTTCTGGTAGTAATTGAATAAAAAAAATGAAGTATGACAGATTTGCTTCTGCGCATGTTCGAATGATTCATTCGAATAATCAAAATAATCGTTATGCCGAACACTACTTTTAATAGATGTTTTTACCTTTAATACATTTTTTTAGATTGTCTAGTAACAACACTAAAATGCATTTTTATATGAAAAGTATCGATAATGTATTCAAATACAGTTTTGAAATTAATTAAAAGCAATACTTTCGTATTAGCTGCATGCCAAAAGTAAATAGCGAAAAAAGTCGCCAAGTTTTCGATACTGACAGTAGTTTTTTTCATTGTGACAATTTCGTGGTTTAAGTGTGTAGTTCGGTTACATGTCTGTTAAAATTGTGTTTATTTTTATTATTTTAGTAATTTACTGATGAAGTTTAAATTTCGTTATGGATACAAATGCTGAATTATTTATATTATTTTAAGTGCAAACCAGTTAATCTTTCGTAATCAAGCTGCACGCGATACAGATAGATTTTTTAAATAGAAAAGTATTTTCCTTGCTTGAAAAGTATTTTAAAAACCATAAAAAATCCGTAAATAGAGGAACCGTATTCAAACAAATTGCATTTGAAAGAACCCTTTTACTCTATTCGGTGGTGTAAAAATTGAAATTGTGCAATGTATAGAAGTTAAAATAATCACAGTAAAACTAATTTTATTTGTCAGGTGTTGTCACCGGTAGTATGACGTCATGGTTACTCACGGACATGACTTTGTTTTATAATATGGATTTATAACACTTTTTCAACATTTCCAAATGCTAGAAATGCTATTAGATTAGTCATATATTGTTTTTTAAGTGATATAATAAAATAACATCAATTTATCCGTAATTTTAAAAATAATTTATTGTTGAGAAATGATTTATTTATATATGGCGATAACTTTTTATTCCATAATAAAAATTAAAGAGCTCATAACAGTATGTAATTATTCACATATATCTTTACTTTTCATGATGGAAATATAATAAAACTCAAACATAAAGTTTCCATTTATGGTAAAAACTGATTAGACATGACATTTCAGAAATAAGTGTTTACTAACTGATTAGTTATGATTAATTAAACGTAATTTCTAATAAAAAACCCGGAAATAATGTTTATTAACATATGTAAACATAATTCATTTTTTCATGTTTTTCAATAAATTGCTTTGTCCTTCAAAAGAATTACCGACAAATATAACTGGAAATACGAATTTAGAGAAAAAATACTTCATGGAAAAAATATTTTTATCTTTCTCTAAAAAAAACTTTTTATTGAAATGCTAATTTAACTACTTAAATAATGAAATCCGTATTATTTCTCTTCAGGTAAAATATTCAAATGAAATATTCATACATATATATGCATATTACACATGTTCTTATATTCTCAAAGCGAAACAAAATTTAATATGCGAAAAATGAGAGAACCAATCTAATTAAAAAATATAGTTTTTCTCCCGCTTCGAGAATTTCATTTTAAACAAACACCACAATAAATTAGTTTCAAATTCAAAACATAATACAGCTCCGAAGTTTAGAATATAGTAAAAGAATTGAAAATAAGAGTTTGAGTAATAAAAATTCTCAGTTGAGTAAATTTGTGAATTCATGGAGTCGTTTAAACACAAGTGGAATGTTACATGGATATGCATATAAAAAAGTATTTTCGATAATAATTTCATATCTAATAATATGTATTAGTGTGAAACGCCATTTGAGAGATTTAACAAATATTTTAAATATATTTTAAAATTGTGATAAGGAGTAAATAAAACACACTTTTGAATTAATAAGGATGTAATTCATAACTTTACATTTACGGTAAATATACATAGTTCTGAATTTGTTCGAAAATGCATGTATCGTTAATTGGCGATACTTTTCTTTAAAAAAAATTATCATTGCTTACAGCCAGCAGTGGCTTAAAATATATTTTTTAACCCTTTAAAGGGTTAGTAATTTCATTTCTGTAATGTTGAATTCACACCAGAATTTTTTAACAAGTATACTTGAAAATAAAAATTGCAATTCTCAGCTTGTTTTTTCGCCAAGGTTGTACAAGTAGAATTTTATTCAAATTGCTAACTAAAATTAAGAGGTGTACATAATATACCACCACCCCTCAAGGGGTAAACCGAAAGTTTTAAGAAGATGAATAATCTGAGACAGTTTTTGTAATGTCTCATAGCTAAAGTTCCGAATCGAGGAAAATATCTTGCCAGTATCGACTAAATTTCACCGAATTACCTAAGCTACAGTGCCACCAAGAACAATATGTTTAACGGAAAGGGATACGAATTCCCTCAGTGATACAAGAAAAATTTTAAAACGTTACACAGCTTTAGTGTTCAGGAAACATAGATTTTATTCCATATAGATAGATTTTCCAAGTATTTAAATTTGTAGCCAGAATACTACAGCTAATACAGAAATAAATATTTATTTACAAACAACCGTTTCTTGTTCAAAACACATGTAACAGAACTTATGCCCTATGTTTTGCAGGTAAATTTTACAACTTTAGTATTGCTGCCGTTATATCAAGGTACACGTCAATATATTTTTATTTACTTCAATATTGCAATCATTATTTTATATGAAGGTATTTAATTGATTTCGATAAATCTTATAATTATTTATTAAAAGTTTTTTTTTTTGGTCTCACTAAAGGTCTTACATATTCAGTTAAATCTTCTTCTTTCCCCCTAATCTATTTGGTTTCCTATATAGCATATATATTTATAATTATTTTACAATAGAAAAATTTAGTTGATTTCTCAACAGCACTTACATACAGGGTTCCCATTTGGTCGTTTTTTTTTTTTTAACAACATAAAAAAAAATCTTCTTTTTATATTTCTGTCGCAAATTTTGTAGAAATCTGTTGTTTTTCTTCCAAATGTTGTAAAAACCCATTTGTCCATTATTCCTTACATTATTCACTTAATGATATAATGAACTAGCCCAATGACAAAGAATAACATCACACAGAATCAGTTAAAAGAGAGTGCTTTCATATCAAAGGATATCTTCCAATATTACTTTATTAAACTCAATTATTCTTTTATTTTAAATTTAAGTTTATTTAACATACGTTCTTATCATTTATAATCTATTTGGGTGCACTCATTTCACCTAATATTTACTACTCATTAAGAAAGTGTCTTCATATCAAATGATCCTATCAAAGATATCTTCCTATATTCCCTTATGAAACTAAATTTTTCTATTTTTTAAATTTAAGTTTATTTTTCATAAGTTCCTATCATTTATAACATATTTGGATGCATTCTGTTTTCAAGATACATTTCACCTTTAATTATACATATAGTCTTTACTATTCATTAAGAAAGTGCTTTTATATGAAAGGATATCTTCCTATGTCCCCTTATTAAACTCAATTATTCTTTTATTTTAAATTTCAGTTTTATTTTCATAAGTTCTTATCATTTATAACATATTTGGATGCACTCTGTTTTCAAGGTATATTTCACCTTTAATTATACATATAATCCTTACTATTCATTAAGAAAGTTCTTTCATATCAAAGAATATCGCCCTGTGTTCCCTTAATAAGCTCAATTATTCGTTTATTTTAAATTTAAGTTTATTTTTCATAAATTCTTATCATTTATAATCTATTTTGGCGCACTCTGTTTTCAAGATATATTTCACCTAATCTTTACTATTCATTAAGAACAATGCACAAACTATAAGTTTTAAAATAACAGGGTCGATAGAATGAAGATCATGATTAAACATGATATAATCACAACATGATTAAACTTTTCTCTGAGAACTTGTTATAACGTAAGCGTAAATTGTTTCACAGAGATAGGGTTTGGACGTAAAATGAAAATCGTTTTGTAGCATGGCTTGATCCAAATTAATGAGGGTCTGAGAGAGCGGTCAACAGATTTTCTTGTAACAATGCAATTTGAGCAACTAACAATCCTTTACTTGCAAACATTTTTCAGAATTTATGAGACTGGCATTGCATTTAATGATTTCACAAGTGTCTAAAACTTTTCCGTGGAAACATTCATTAATTTCATTTAAATATATCAGCTTTGAAAAAAAATGTAGTTGGTTTAAGAATAAAAATCTTTAAAGAAATTTGTTTCAATTTTTGTGACCTATAAATGTCGAGTTAAAATTGAATTTTTTTATTATTTTTTTTTATTATTAAAGTGTTGCTACTTTTTCATTTTTTTCATTTTTTTTTATTTATTTTTTTTCTTTTTTAAAGAATTTAATCGGCAATTTTTTAAAGTTCTTATAAAAAAAAGCTGTTTCAAAATTGTTTTATATGTATGGTTCTATTTTATAAAAAAATAAAAAAATACTAAAATATATAAATCACTCTTTTTTTATTTAAGAGTGTTAAATATTATATATTTCTTTTAAACTCTAACTGAGTAATAAGTTTTATTTTTTTTTATTTTCTTACTTAATATTTGTAAAATATATTTTATTACAAATCAACGTCATATAAAGAAAAATTTTCAAGTGCATTTTGGATACAATTTGACTTGGTTCCTCCATAACGTTTATAATAAAACTAATACACTAACGTCTCGTTATATCGTGAGTTGACTATATCACTATTTTACCTTGTTTCCCTCAAACAATGAGTTCTAACTAAATCGAATTTTAAAGTAACTTTTTAAAAGTGTCAATTGGAACAAGTTAGTGTTACTCTACTGTTAATTTTATTAAGAAATTACAATGTGTGTATAAACAAACTTTTTGGCGAAAAATACACGTAGGTTATCATGTTACTTAATTTTTCAATAACCTCGGTTAAAAGAAAGAGAGATATATATCCGAATACGTGTAATAACCTCGGTTATTACACGTATTCGGATATATCTATCTTTTTCTTTTCTCCTTTTTATGTTTTAGGCGTGATCTAATAACGGGCTCTTTGTAATATGCTGTGATGACATTTGAATGTATTGTCAGTTTACTAGAAAGTATTTCCATACTGAATATTTTTTGAAAATTTATTTACGTTTCAATGTCAGATTATACAGTTACCTAAAAATATTAAAGTGTTAATTTCGTAGTCATAACTATTAAAACTCGTACAGTAAAATGCACATTCACTGCACGATATTCTATCCTTAATATAGGAGAGAATGGGGATGTTTGACCAACTTTTTTCTAAAATGCTTGAAATTTGTGTTTCAAATAAAATAGCAACGCAGTTTGGCTAATTAAAATCGTTTATCATGTATTCTATTTTTTTTACAGCATCAGTTCTGAAAAAGCACAAAATAATAATAATAATAATAATAATAATAATAATAATAATATTCTTCCATAAATCTGTAAATTGGGCCAAGCTGCAACACTTCAGAGAAGTTTGCCCACCAAATCAAAAAAATATGTTGTCACGAGAAATTTTATTGAGTGAAATGAACAATTGAACAGTTTAGGCACTTCTTGGGCTTCATAGGTAACTACAACTTTACGTTTCTAGGGGTAGTTGTATTTTTACAACTTAGGTTGCCATAAGGTCGAAAATGTCTAACTGTAGTCTAAACTACATAAGAGATGATATAAATAAACTTAAATTTAGAAAAGCGTTTAGGAAAGGATTCTAAATGAAAAATATAATTAAATGTAAAAAAAAAAAAAAAAACATTAATATAATAATTACAATTAAAAAAGAGTGAAAAAGGTAGAATGATAAAATGTTTAATAGTTCAGAACGGTCGAGATGAATATATATATATATATTTGTGCATGTATGGGTAGTGAATGTACCAAGTTGATAGTATGAATATTAAAAGAATGGAGATAGTTGAAACGGAACTTCGTTGCAAAACCGAACAACTTTTATTATCCCGTTCAGTATTACATAAAGAGAGTAAAAGTTCGATGGAGGCCCCCGAGAACCATAATATTTAATTACTTACATTACCATGAGGTTACATTACTATGTTACATTACCATGTACATACCCATGTACATACCCATGTTACATAACCATGTATATACCTGTGTACATTACCATGTACATACCCATGTTACATTACCATGACGCTAAAAACTAACAAAGCTACCATTTTTGCATACATTTACGCTTTTTTATTAGCGTTTGCAATATTTTTCAGCAGCGGGCAAAGGTGTAAAATTGGTAGGGAACTTAAGCTTACTTGGTTAAATAGCTATTAATTAATGCCCGGGGTCTTTGACGTGAAAAAAGGTTGACCAAGCCTAGGTGCACCACTAACCAAAAACGCTTGCAACGTTTGTTGACGTTTGCATTTTCAATCTCAAAGTTGATTACAATTGAATATCTGAAAGTAATATTTGCTGGGCTGAGAAACAAACTTAAAAGGGACAGTTTCAGAATTAGACATTAAGAGTTAGAAAATATTTACTTGGAAATTAATTTGGACTTTAAATTTAAAATGCGGTTTTAATATTTTAATACCTTTCATACACACACACACACATATATATAGACCACTATTTTCTGTTCAGTAAAAAAAAAAAAAAAAAAAAAAAAAAAAAAAAAAAAAGATAAGATAAAATGTAAATTTAAAAGTAACAGAGCCAATATAACATCATGATTAAGCATAATATAATAGCAACAAGATTAATCTTCACTCAGAAATCTAGTTAGACGGTAAGAGGACATGCTGTAATTTTTTTTCACAGACATAGAGTTTAAATGTGAAATGAAAATCGTTCCATAGCGTGACATGATCCAAATTAATGAGGGAGGGAGAAAGCGGTCAGCACATTTTCTTATAACAATGCAATTTGTGAGACTAACAATCTTCTACTAGCAAACAATTTTCAGCTTTTATGAGTCTGACATAGCATTTAATGACTTTGCTTGTTTGAAAGTTTTATGTAGGGACTTTCATTAATGTCATTTTAATACACCCGAAGAAAATAGAAAAGTATTTCGTTAAGGGTCGAAATCTTTAAAATAATTTTGTTACAATTCTGCTGTTAAAAGATATATAATTAAATTTAAAATTTCTTCAGTCTTTCCCCATTTTATCATTATTTCTTGATTTTATCTTATTTATTTCTCTTGGACAGAAATGTCATTTAACGGGATTTATTTTTACTATTAGTATTAAAACATTCCATTGATTTATATATAATGTTATGTACATATAAACTAAATTCCTTTAGCAGTACTCTTCTGTAAAAGTTTTAAACATTAGCTATATTTCTAAGCCTAAGCTGTGTAATTTAAATAAATAGTTTTTAATACATTTTTTAAAATATCTTTCGGTATTTTGTAAATTATGTTTATAATGTTTTGCTCAATAGACATTTTAAAATTAAACAATTACTTTTCAGTAAAAGTTAATATAATTTATTAAAAACTAATTAAAAAGAGTTTTGGACATACTTTATCGGATTATTTTTTATGCAGTTTTATTTGGTCGATAGCGTGAATACCTTGATTAAATATTGTATAATCGCAACATGAAACTTTCCTGTGGGAATTTCTTAGAATATAAGAGAACATAGGGAATATTATTTTAGAGAAAAATAATTTGGACGATAGCTGAAAATTGTTTTATTTTGTAACCTGATCCAAGTTAATGAGGATTTCCAAAATGCCAGTGTGGTCAAATTATATTCATTTATTTATTTTTATTTTATTTTTTAAGCAATTTGTGAGACTAACAATAACTTTTGTTACAAGATATATTTATGATACTGACGTTAGATTTAATTATTTTCTGTCATTTCAAAATATTGCGAAATGAAGAATTATAATTTCAATGATAAGGAAGCAGCACATCAGCTTGTAACAGATGAAAATTACTTAATCTTTTATAGGATAAACGCACTCATGGTCGACAATGTATCTGTGTTTGACATGTAGTGTTTGTTTCTAAAAGCTATTCGGGAACTCGAAATAAATAATGAGATTTTAAAACTTTTTTTTTTTTTTTTTTTTTTTGTATTTACAAACATTTATGACAATTTCTAGTCATTCTGAATTAAAATGAATTCTTAATTACATAAGTTTGGGAAAAATTACATGGTAGGATAAAAAAAAAAGATAAGTCAGGAATTCTTGTCAGTTATTTGAAAGCCTTTGCTACAACATGTTTAACGAGCTAACTTGAATTTTGTTTACTTCAGTGGTAAAATTAACAGCAATCATATAACCATTAACAATTAGCCATCAGGGTTATTTAACCTTTCAAATACAGCTTCTGAAGTATGAATATGTGAAATTTTTGAGGTATGAGATGATTCCGACTACTAAAATACATTTTTCATAATGTTTTCCATTGTTCAACACGGTGATTTAGTTGTACCACCTGTAGTTTAAATATAAAATAATTACACCAGATATTACCTATGCATAGTTCCTACAGTTTAAGTAAAACACAAGCATTTTCTTATAGAATACTCGACATATGTAATCGCTCGATTGCATAAGGCGAATTTTTCTCTCCGTAAATACTGGCATGTATCAGACCTAAAGTCAAAGAAATTCCCTGACCTGTAGGAACTCTGCTATATCATCCATCCTATCTGGGGTATGGGAAGATTGGAGATGAAAAGTTCTTTCTATTTTATGAATAGACTACAGGAATTTGCAAAAGTATTTTCTATTATTTTCTGTTTTATGATTTTCAAATAACAGAAAAACATACTTCCACAACATAAACGCTATCTAATACTTACGGCTAATCTCGGCTTTTATCAATGTACAAAAGAAAGCTTGCTTATTATTTTTTATCTTGATCGAGAATACTAAATCATTGAATTTTTACTTTACATTTTCATCTATAAAGGACTCATCATTAATTTTTCATCATTAATAGTGATTAGGTCCAATAATAATTTACACCTGGTAAACTTATGTCTATTATTGGTTGCTGAAGAAAAGAGTAGTTCTTCTTAATTTTGTTTAAATATATAAGCTACTTTTTTATTATTTACTCGTCTCATTGTTTCCTACGAATTATAAGACATTATTCGTTATTGTAACTTTATTGGTTTATTATCTGAACTTTGTTTCTAGTCTTTCAATTAATGACTTTTCACGTTTTAATAGTGCCAACTACTGATGTAATAAGAGTTTTTTGATAAATCTTATTTCCTCAACTCTGAATCAATATTTTCGACTTTTTCTATAACGCGCCCCGTTAAAAGAGATTCTGCTTGACAAGAAAACAGCAAGAAGGAACTTCTACTTCAAACGATTCGAAAAATGCAAGCAAAATAGTGGGCTTAATCTGTTGAACATCGGTGTCTTTACCCTAAATGTCATGTCTTACCTGCAAAATTACGATATTAGTCAAACGTAACTTATTGTAGCTTTTTTTTTTTTTTTTTTTTTTTTTTTTTTAGAATAAATCGGTAAACAGTATGTTTTTACTAATTATCATAAATATCTGCACTACCGTAAAATTAACAGTAATAAACAGTAAAAAAAGCTGTAATAAACTGTCGCGCATGCGCGGTAGCGTATTACTGCTTATTTTAGTGTTTATTACGATTAATTTTGCGGTATAATACTGGCAGCGGGGATGCTAGCATTATACTGTAAAATCTACATTTTTTTTTTTGCAGTGTACAAATTTATTGCTTTTCCGCAAACAAAAACATATTGATATACTTTAGGAGACTGGTAATTTAGGTTAAACACGACAATTTTTTTTTCCAGTGTGTAACTGATGTATACTTTTAATCATCACGAAATAAAAATTTTCAATCAAACATTTCTCCTGTTTTTCTAACAATTAAACAAAGATATCCAGTTTATTTTAAACTTGTCTGACTACCTAATAATGAATGCGGTTTGCACTCAAGATTAATTTCATTAACTTACTTCGCTGCGAAAGCATACGCATTTCTCCTTTTCTCTGAACATTAATCATTGTAATTAGAAGTTATCCAGGCTTAACTCACAGGAACTAGTTTCCCACAGCTAGCCAAGAGCGAACTGAAAGCCAACGCTGACGATAATAACAATTCTTATCAACTTAAAGCTAAACTTTTCAAAGAGGCCTAAACTTGTTGCAGCATAAAACTATAGCATAAATAATTTTCAGGTCGACAGGTAGAAATTGGAAAGGAAATTCTTTAATTGCGTGATCAGTGGTAGATTAATGGGAAATTGTAGGTAAAGAGAATCATTTCTTTCTTTTGTTGTATGCCATTTATTAATGAATAATTTCCTAGTAGAGTAAAACCACTAAATAGAACTTCGTGCTTATGAATATTGGCTCATTTAGAAATTATTTTCGAAAAATGAGCATTAACAGATATTATTAAAGTGGTTAGAGATTTCTATCTAATAGCAAACCAATATTTTATTTTTATATCGTTACATGAAACCAAAGTTTGTTCATTTCTTTCCAATTGATTCAATGATGAATTAATTGGAAATAAATTTAATAAAATACTAATATTTTTGAAATAATAGTTTTACATTGGAAATGTTTAGAATGCGATACTACTGTTTCAAAAACATTAACTTTGCGTTTTAACTTTTGGCAATGAAATGGCGGAATCTTTCTTACTAATATTGGTGCAATATTTGTTGCTAATATTTTTGCAATATTCGCAAAAAGAAAATTCTCAAATTTTGAGACAATACTTTTATACCAGCATTGTAAATATGGCCAACATATAGCCAATAAATGCATTATTTCTCCAAAATACAGTGGCGGTCAAAAGTTTCCGGCCAGCGTAAAATTTTTGGTTAATTTGTAGTGTACCCATATGAAGAGAAATCTCAAAGTGATGCTTATCCATTTTATTAACACAATAGTCAGGAACTTATTTATGGAATAACAAATAAATATCAATAAATTTAATTGACAAACTTTATTCAAAGGAAAACGCATGTTCTCAAAAGTTTCCGGCCATCTTTGCAAGTTTGGAAAAAAGTGTTGTTATAATAGAAAATAGCAGTGATCAACAACATTTACAATTAGTAATTTGTCGTGATACCTTTAGCAATAAGTACTGTTTCGCAGCGATGTGGCACAGATTTAATCAACAGTTGAAGATAGTCTATGGTAAGTCTCTTCCACTCTTCTTGGAATTTTGGGGGAAATTTATAATTTCGCACACGTTTGTCAAAATCGTTCCAAAGATTTTCGATTGGATTCAGATCGGCTGATTGGGCTGGCCATTTCAAAAGCGGATTTTTTTTTAGGGGAGTGAAAGCCACCGTTTGACGAGCTTGCATGTATGCTTTGAGTCGTTATCATGCTGAAAAAAATAGTTGCGACCACAATTTTTTTAACAATAAGGCAGAAAATGATCTTGAAAGATATCCTTATTTATTGCACCATTCATCTTGCCACGGATTTCAACTAACGGACCTACACCTTTTCGAGAAAATGCTCCACACAGCATAACGTGTCCTCCGCCATGCTTCGTTGTAGGAATAACATATCTCGAATCATATCTTTTGTCTTTAGGTCGTCGGGCATCTGTCATCACTCCCAAAAAGGTTGAACTTTGATTCATCGGAAAATAGTACTTTTTTACAGTTTTCACTTGACTAGTCTTTGTGTTTCTTGGCAAACCGACTTTCTGCTGATATTTTTTTCACTTATGAAAGGTTTGTTAACACCAACTCTTCCAAAGTCCTACGTCACGTAATCGTCTTGACAGGGTAGACGGACTTATTTCAGCAATATTTTCATTCCGTAAATCGCGGGATATTGCAGCGGCATTTTTATGCGGGTCATCAACTGCTTTTATCCTGATTCTGTCCACACGAATAGTCATTTTACGGGGTCTCCTTGACCGTGGTGATTCTAGAAGGCCACGGCCATCTTTATATATATTTTTAAATATCGTTCAGAGAAGGTTTTCCGATCGGTAACTTTGCCGCAATCTTATTGGCCCTTTAGCGACAAACAAATCACTCGTTTACGAACAATAATTATTGAACTTTTCATTTTTGAATTTCAACTACGTTACTGAAGTTAATTAATTAAAAACACGGCAAAAAAAAAAAAAAAAAAACACTTTACCGTTAGGAAAAACTAACGAATGACGAATGGCCAGAAACTTTTGCACAGGCGAATTTCGAATTACTCCCCTTTGCATCAAGTGTATGCAGTATCAAATCGAAATGATCACGTGGTCAGAAGTCATTTCCATATAACATTTGGAGCAATTGCGCTTTTTCTTCGTCGAAGCGTTCTGGCAGACAAATCCAAAAAACTAACTGGCCGAAAACTTTCGACCACTACT
This sequence comes from Maratus michaelseni, assembly GCA_963931845.1. Taxonomy (NCBI): domain Eukaryota; kingdom Metazoa; phylum Arthropoda; class Arachnida; order Araneae; family Salticidae; genus Maratus; species Maratus michaelseni. The sequence continues at coordinate 279,939,391 of OZ007594.1, read as the reverse complement.
GTAGTTTTATTACTGTAAAATCTGCTGAAACGGAACCACGTGGGATGGAAAACATTTTTCGTTTTCGGCAGGTTCCTTTAGAAGCTACACCATTTGCTATTATTACACTCTTTTATTTAACTGAACATGCTTTTTGTATGTAAGGATGAAGTTTTGTGATCGATTTTATCTTAATTACCGATGTCCTAGAATGATATAAATTAGGATAATTTCTTTTTATAATTTAATTATAATTTAATAACTTAATTTTAAGGCATTTTTTCCGTTAGCCTGCCACAGGTGATAAATCGCCAAATATTCTTTAAGGTTACAGTTGTATTATTCCATTGTTACAACAAAGTGGATTATATTATACGCCAAACTGCGTTTGCCAAAATATGCAAACTGGCTGTAAAACTACAACAAAGAAATATTTTAAGCAACACAAACTAGAAAATATATAAATAATAATAATAATAATGTATTTGTTTTCACATACGGTTTAATCACTTAATTGTTTAATATTAATTGAGATGGAACCCGTTGAAATTCCACGGAATTCAAAAGTTTAAAAATAACCTCTTCAGGTATTGTTCGTTTCAAATTTGCGATTTTTACCAAGCCTAAATCAAAGCGGGAATTTTTCACAATCTAGACCCAAGCCAAATTAAATTATTGTAATTATATATATATATATATATATATATATATATATATATATATATATAGGTAGATAGATAGATATATTGGAAGAACATGAATTCCACTCATGAAATTAGGGGTGATTTTTATAACTGAATGCTCACAAAAAGATAGTTTAAAATTAAAACTCTTTTTACTTTTATACCTATTTTATTAAATTGGTCATGGAATTATCCGTATAAGGCAGGATTTTGTTTTTTAGAGGTCCGATGCCGGTTCCGATTTTACAGTGTTTATTGCAATAAGTGTTTGGGTTAGGTTTTTATTGTTCGTTCATATTTTCAATTTTTAAGCTTATAGAGATAATTTTTAGAAATTCTGAAAATCTAAAACATGCAAGATAAAATATATAAACTTTCTCTCTCTTTTTTAATCATAATCTTCCAAGATATACATAATGAAAGATTTTTCTAAAATTAGACCGATTTCCTTCACCAAATTTGTAAAATATTATAAATAATAAACAATAAGTTATAGCATTTCACACCTTTATTTCTTTAAGAACGATCATATTAATTTTTTACTAGTATTTATAATTTATTTTTAAATTTAAATTTTTATTTTAGAAATGTATTTTGACTTCTTTCCATGAAGAATTCTAAAATGATTTTTTTTATTTTGTTGTATTCTAAATATTGCAAAATTTGTAGAAAATATTTTGAAAAAAAACGTCTACAACACAATATATTATACGTAAAGATGTTATCCGCAACAAATAATACACAAAAAAGAAAAGAAATTCTGCATACCGAAGTTCGCGGATCGCTTAGATCTCTCCGAAAAAACTCCAAATGCTCCGCGAAATAATTGTGATTTTTTTTTCAATTAAAATTATTATTTTTTATCGTGGAGACTAATATTACAGTTTACGAAACCTAGAAAGGAAATATCACATTTCTTGCATTGCTAATGTAAGAAGAGAGGTTACTAGTAATCTCAGTGAGTAATTTGGGACAAAAATGCTTTATCATTATAAAAGTATTCATTTAGAATGCAAGAAGAAATCTAATGATTTTTATAAGAAAGTATACTATAAAAGCCCAGAAAAGTGCATTGTACTATTCAAAACCAGTCGCTGAAAATATCGTAGCATTTTACTTAGTACGTTACAGAAATTCTTAATCACGCGAAACACATATTATCGGTAGAAATTTTAACCAAACCTTGTTTACAAGGCAGTGTTAATTGCCTGTTGGACAAAAAAGCCACGAAAGATATGAAAGTTGTTTTAATTTTATATACACAATCGATTACACCTTCTCTTCAAATCGATAAATAAACCGATATATCTGTTTTGGCAATATACCATTAATGATATTTTTGCACTACTCTTAGACGGACCCTTTTCAAAAGGATTTACATCTTTGCATATTTTAAACATTACCGCAACAGGCTCTTAAATTTTTTAATTATTACACGAATGTTTTACTGATATATGGATATACTGATACGGGCATCATGGGATAACTTTGTTTTATATGTGCAAAAATGGGGAAGAATTGATGACTAATAAAACAAACGTGTAACTGTAAAAATAAAATAAACAAAAATAAAAAGCCCAGGTGTTCATCAGGGGCCATTACGTACTTCAATGTCATGCTCTTGCATTGAAAAAAAATGACAACCGGTATGGGAGATTTTAAACAATTAAAGTATATAAAACAATTAAATTACTAAATTTTCCTTAATTACGATCTAAAAATTGAAGGCTGTGTCAAAACTTTGTGTGATGACACGGGAGTCTGTATATGTCTTTACTTCTTCATACACAAGTAAGGTGACTCTGCTCCCCTATAGAAAAAGTTTAATGCATATCTTTTAAATAGAAGAATGAAATTATGAATGAAATTTAGTTCTTTGAATCTCTCTGAATCTCTATGAAAGAAATTGACTTCTCTTTGAGAGATAAATTAGGTGCCGAATGTTGACTAATCAAACTAAAACTTTTGCCGGTATTTAAAACAACTAATGATTTATGTCTATCATTGTAAGAAAATATTGTTTTCTATGTTAATGATAACGTGGAAAGATTTTAAAAGAAACTAATAATTTGGGTAAAGTCACTTAAAAACGGAAGCATAGGTAGTCTTCCAATGACAAAAGTATTAAGAGAATAATTTCTACAGAACATAAACAGATATCCTTAACGAACATGAAGGCCATGTGATATGTTGTCTTGATACTTTGAATTCTTATTTTCCATAGAGATTGTAAAAAAATATTAAAAGAGAGTTTAGCTTGTAAATGGCTGTAATTGGTCGAAAAGGTCACCCTCACCGGCATTACATCAATATGAAAGCCTACTTGATTTGACAACTTCGATATAAAAGCAATATTTGAAACTAATCAACTTCAAATTTTTCTGTACGCTAAAAATGAGTTTAAAATCTTATCAGATAAAACTGATCTTATCTTCTGCCGTTCTCAACCATTTTATCGATGTGAAACAATGTTCTTTGCATCTGCATAAGTTTCTGCCAGCTCAAAATACAGATCACGCTTCAATACAGAACGAGAAATTCGGTTACAACTGTGTAAAATTCAACAAAACCGTAACAAATTCTTGTTACGGGGACGGTTCAGGGACAACCTTATAAATTTTAAGCTACAATACCTTTCCTTTAAATGAAAATATTTGAATGGATATTTTTCAACTTATTTTCGTGGGGAAGACTAGTCCCCTCCCCTCTTCTGGCTACAGCCTTAAAATGCAACCAGATAAAATTTCATTGTGAAAATTAAAAACACATTTCTTATTAAATTCCGTTTTTTTTTACGTAGCCAAGATAATAAATTTAATGAATCGAAGAATATTTTTTAAATACTTGCTTATGTGAGTAACAAATAATGGTTCTGCAAAATTTGCCACGAACTCATTCTGAAATGTTTTGTCTTACAATTGTGTCACGATCTTTCGTCTCTCTCTCTCTCTCTCTCTCTCTCTCTCTCTCTCTCTCTCTCTCTCTATATATATATATATATATATATATAGATATAGATTAATAGATAGATAGATATTCTTTTGGGTGAGTAGTTATATCTGTAATGTGATTTTGGTGGAGGGAATAAACATTTTGAATAATACAACTGAATGTGTTGCAGACTTAAGTTCTGAAACTTCCTTTCTTTTTCAATATTTTTGTCATTTTATTTATTAAATATAGTATATATCTGCGAAGTTAAATTTATTGTTCCGCCTGGAATTTTAAATATCAAAGGTGACCGAAAAAGTTTGAGAATCTCTTTTTCATACACTGATTTTTTATATATATTTAAGAAATCTGTATAAAAGTCATCATTTCATTCTGATACAATTGAACGTGAAATGAAGGAATATGTATCGCGCAATTTGTTGATTTACTTAAATCTATACATTCTACAGAAATAAATTTACATATTCAAATTTTCTATAATGTTACCTATCATACATCTGTTTTATTTCTCTTAAAATATGATTTAGCTTTGATATTTTTCGTTGGGGAATGATAGATTAAGCTTTATTTCTCGAACTAGATTTGTATTGCTCTCGCTACACTGCAACAGTAGAAGCTAACACTGTTATATCAATTATTTTTTGAACTTATCAATAAATATTTCACAGAGATCTGAAACTAGCAGGATTGAAAAATATTCCATTAAATATATCTTTGCAGGAAGATAGATCATGAAATTGTTTCATCGCGTGATATAATAAATCGAAAGTAGCAAGTGAGGGAAACAGCACTTCCTTACGTATGGTTATCTATTATATTGGAAGTTATCAGACATATATGAATATTTTGATATTAGTTATGATTTATGAATATTTCCTATTGAATGCAAAGAAAATACTGAATGTCCTTAAAACTTCGGATTCTGTTAAAGAGTTTTCTTCTTTGATTCAGAAGAGATTTGCTTTTTTCGTGAATACATTAACACAAAAATACTTACAGTACTTATATAATATATAATAACTTATAGTACTCAATATTTCACTAATAAAAGCTGCTATTTAAATTAACATTAAGCGTTAATAAATAAATTATAAATCAATAACCAATACAATCATTTAACTTAGTATATTTTCATTAAAAGTTAATATTTATTTTAAAGATATACAGTTATTATACACACATACATACATTAAATACAATAATCCAACATGGAGTGAAAAATTAGCCAGAACCAGGAATCGAACGTGGGTCCACAGTTCGATTCCTGGCTCTGGCTAATTTTTCACTCCATGTTAGATTATTGTATTTAATGTATGTATGTCTGTATAATAATTGTATATCTTTAAAATGCTGAATGCAGGCGATATTTATGTGTGTTTTAAAATTAATATTTATTTATGACTCGAAAATTATGACTGAATAAATGTTGTAAATATCATTAAAATTTATAATGTTTTATTTAACTGAAAATTTATAAGGCAGTCGTAGATCTTGCAATACATTGAAAAGCAGGAAAGCTTCATTTTTCGATTTCTTCAAATCATATTTTAATATGCATGGAGGCCTCGCACAGCTCCTAATTTTTAAGTACCACTATTTCTGAATAGTAATCTTATTCATATATAATTACAGAAATCCTGTCAAGATAAAATAACTATTCGAAATTGTGCTACTCGAAAGTATAAAGCATGCGAGCATGCATCCTATTTTACGAAAAACAAGAACGAATTAAATTTAAAAAATCAAAATACCCGACTGCGTAAAAAGCGAACTAAAAACGGAGCTTCTGATTGTAAAATAGTCTAGGAAACATCGTCTTCATTTTGAAAGACCTATACAATGATATGCCACTCAATATGGTGCGTAAAATTTTGTTTCGTCTTTACCGCCATTTTGAATTTATGAAAACAAAACGTAGCATATACGTTTTCATTTGAAAGACCTATCCAATGATATGCCACTCAATATGGTGCGTAATTTTTTTTCGTCTCTATCGCCATTTTGTATTTACGGCCGCCATTTTGAATTTATGGAAACAAAACCTAGCATATAAGTCTTCATTTTAAAAGACCTGTCCAATGATATGCCACTCAATATGGTGCGTAATTTTTTTTTGTCTCTACCACCATTTTGTATTTTACGGCCGCCATTTTAAATTTATGAAAACAAAACCTAGCCTATAACTAAGGACGGTTAAGACGAATCGATAGAGACCTCATTCATTAAAATCCATCCAGCCGTTGGGATGTTTCGAAGGTATAAAGAAATCCACATACCCAGATACGCGTCAAACACAAACTTTCTTGTCATTCGGGTAAAAATATAAAATATATTATGTGATTAAAATATTCTTAATGATATTAAAAAATTAATTTTGGTTTAGACACAAATGAAAATCAACGGTGGTTTTTCTTTTTGATATCTGGAATATCCATTTAAATCTTAATAAGGCGACAACATATTAATGTAGCTGTCTATAATTATTTTTTGTTTACTTTTTTATTATTTACGTTAATCGGAATTACATAATTACTCTCACATTTTATTAAAAACAGAAAATAGATTATGAAATTACAGTTAATTTCATTCGAAATTAAATTTTGATACTTACACGAATGAAACTGAACGGCAACATTTCTTTTTGAAGTTTCAAACATTTATTTAAATATTAACAAAACTAATGTTGATTTTCCGGTGGTTTATTGAAACACATATTATTTATAAAAATGCTAAACAAAAATGTGTATATTCAAATATATTATCTTGATACAAAACAGAATGCGATATTTCTTGAACAGCGAAGATTTGAAAGCGGAGATATAGATCAGTAATCTTATTATTTTCTGTTTATTTATTTTTTTTCCATTTTGTTTGCATCAAAAAGAATAATAAAATTTGTATAGAATAAGATTTTAAGATTTCCATTATTTTTCTTTTGCTTACAGAAGATATTTATTTATGTGCAGGTAAGAACATATTGTATTAAATAATAAATTTCTTTAAAATAATTATTTAAGTCTTAACACAGAATTTTTTCTTTAGAACAGTGTCTAAAATTACATGTATGGGGTTGCTTATCTTACTATCGATTTTAGTTATTTTTCTGCTGCATTCTAATAAATCACCACTATCTAACACAGAATTATTTTATTAAGGCATTTTATGCGCAATGTAGTAACTTAATCTGTAAACAGTTATACTTGTTTAAGTTTTTATATACTTTATTTAAGTAAGTTAGAAAAATATTTTTTTCTGGCAAATTTTAAGCAAGTGAAAAATATATTATTATATTATACGAAAGTTAATGTATTCAAAATTAAATTTCGCTGTTTACGTAAAATAAAATTAACAGAAACTTTTCTTTTTGAAATCTTGAACATTCATTTAAACTTTAAAAGAAACAAAAATGATTCTCCAGTGGTTATTTATTGAAACACATACTATTTATAAAAAAGAAAGAAAGGGTATAATCAAATATATATTCTCTTGATGCAAAATAGAATGCAATACTTTTTAAATAGCGGCAATTTAAAAATGGAGTTATAGATGAGTAATTATATCATTTTCTGTTTATTTAGCTTTTCTTCTGTTTTATTTGTATCGAAAAGAATTGCAAAGTTTCTATAGAATTTATAATATTCGCAAAGACTGCATTCGTGTTTTTCCATTGCTTATAGAATATTATTATTTATATGTAGGTAAGAAAGTATTGCATCCATACTAATATATAAAATTGGAGTGTCTGTCTGTGATATTCAGAAAAACATCTATTTCTAAGTCATTCGACTATTTAGACGACGTATAGTAAAAAATAACTTTAAACAAAAACGAAAAATCATGCGTCAAGCATATATTATAAAACATTTTCCAACACATTCAGATTATAAAACTTCACAGCTTAATAAGGTGAAATATCATGTCTAAGTATACAAGGTCAAAGTCAAACCGGGCGTGAAAGCCTACCTTTTGGCTGAAGCTCAACTAGTCCAGCCCAGCAGATTTGCTTATCTAATTATACTGAGCATTACTAAATTATACTTTGTGATATTGAGGAATAATTATACTATGTAATGCTGAAATACAAATTCTAAATATACAAAATTCCAGAAATACAAATTCTGAAAGTACAATTTACCAATCTTACTGAGCAGTACTAAATACTACTATGTGATACTGACCAATAATACTACCATGTAATATTACTGTAAGATGCTGAATTAAACAATAATAATCGATAAGGTAAGTACTAAATGAACAATAACGAATGAATAATAATACTAGAGTAAACAATGATAAATTACGCTAAAACTACTAAATAACACTGTCTGATGACATTAAGAATAACTAAATTGTTTCCAATGGAGGCAGCATGAATAAGTATTGATTGCGTTCTAGTAAAAACATACAATCTGTTATTTTTTGAAGCAGTTTTGGTTGTTTCAGCACGTAGGCAAACCAGGCCGACAGATTCATTTGTGATGGCTTTCTAATGTGATGGTGAGTAGTCAGGGTACAACCTAGAATATAATGTAAGGAGGTACCTCTTTTCCCACAGGTGAATCTAGGTGACGATGCCTTGCCGAATTTATTGAGATATTGAGGAAACGGGCCATGGTTTGTAGCAAAGATGTAATGGTGCCTATTTTGAAGTTAAAGATTTGTTGATACTGTTGGGTTTGGAAAAAGCATAACGCATTTGAAAAACTAATTTCAGCAATTAACATCAATAGTCAGAAAAACATCAAAATTCTTTTGTGTGGCCATGTATATAATCTATAGATTTGTATATATATTACATAGTATGTCAAAATTTAGTTCAGTTAGGAAACGCACAGAACAGTTGTAAATCTCCTTTCAGCAATTTCCGCCAATAAGCGGAAATGTACTCGAATTATTTTGTGCAGCTCTTTTATGATCTATACAATTTATACACACCAAGTAATATGCAAAAAATAAGTTAAATTTAAAAGCGCGTACCAAACCTGAAAACGCACTTCCAGCAATTATTGTCCATAGACAGTACTGTAACCGAATTCTTTTAAGTGTCCCTGTAAATAAGAAATGAATGCTATACACACTGTATTCTATAGTAAACATTTTACACTTCACCACAGTGATATACATCAAATTCAATCTATTTCAAATATCGTAATATCATTAAAATACACTGCAAACGATTTTTTTAAATATACTGTAATGTAACGGAATTCTTTTGAGCGTCCCTGTAAATGAACGATAAATGCTATGCACACCGTATTCTCTATTAAGCATCTTGCAGTGCGCCTCAGATATATGTATCAATTTCAATATGTTTGAAATATTATAACACAATTAAAATACACCGTGTCTCTGTAAGCGGACTATACATGCTAAACACTTCATTTTCAGTACCGAACATGATGTAGTAAATCTTAGTAACAGATATGAACATCATGGAAATCTGAGAATATTTGCATGAGTTAGAGTACGGACAGACAGGTGACCAGACAAGCCGAAGTCAAACACTTTTCAATTACGTTGGAAAGTTTTAAAAGTATGTAAAAAACATGTAAGATTAATTTTATTGTAAGCTTTTATTTTTACCGTCTGTGGTGAATTCTTTGAGTTTATTTGTAAATGTTGTGAAAAAATTGTCTGTCTTGTCTGCCTGCCTGTTTGTTCAGAATAGGTTGCATAACAAACACTAAACTTATCAGGGGAAGAAAGAGGATGTTTCTAGCTATAATGTGCAGTTTGTTGCATTCCAATATCTAAAATAGTTTTTGAGACCAATCATCAATCAACCAATTAACCAATACTTTGAATACTCAAAAACGCGAGAACTAGTTGATCAATTTTCAGGAACCTTGTGGCGATTCAAAGGTCTAATTACGATTTATAAATTATAATAGATATATTTTTTGCTTATAGCTTATACAATTTAATTTAAAAACAGAATTGGTAAGTATTTTTCACCAAAAGTCCAAATATCTTATAATATACAAATGAAACATAGTGGGTTGCTACGCAGCAAGTTAAGTAATAAATTTCTTTGAAATTGTTCTGTTCATACAGCATTTTTCAGTGAGTAATAGCGAACTACAAATACTGTATAATTAAAGCCAGAAAGTTTTTTATTTTTATTATTATTTTTTTAAGATATAGTGGACTTAAAATCTAAATTTCGGTTTGTAAACGAATTAAAATCATCGTGAACTTTCATTTTTGAAAGCTGGAACATTTTCTCAAGAGTGAACAAGAGGATGGTTAATTCTCCAATGTTTTATTAAAATACATTAAAAAATGCGTATTTTCAAATATATTTTCTTTTTCCAAAACATAACGCGATATATTATATATTAGAGTTGAAAATGGAAATTTATATCAGTAATCCTATTACTTTTTTTGTTGTTATGTTATTTGCATAAAAAAGAATAATAAAAATTGTATAGAATCAAATATTAGGAATTGCAATTTTTTTTTCTTTTTTTACTCGAAAATACTGATTTGCGAGCAGGTAAGAACGCATGAAATAAAAAAATTCCGTAAAATAATTATTCATATCCTAACATAAAAATTTATTTTTTGAACATTGTTAATAACTACACCCACGATGTTGCTTATCTTATTGTCGCCTTTAGTTCTTTGTTTTTCTTTTGCTGCGTTTTAATATCACAATTATTTGGGACAAAAAATCATTTATTCGATAATTTATGCGCCTTAAATAACTTAATCTATAAAAATATATGTACCGGGTGCGCCATAAATTTGTTAAAACTTTAAAAATTCATTAAAAAGGAACAAATGGTTATAAAATTGCGGTTTGTACGAATGAGATTAGAGGAAGACCGGATTTTTTTTAAATAACAAAAATGTTGTAGTTCAAAAAATTACCGATAGATACCGCTGACGTGCATAATATGAAGCAGACTTATGCAAATCAGATTGTCAATAAAATGCCTAGATGCACAAAGTTCTTCCTTCGATGCCAGCAGTACACAATCATTACCAGATCAAGCGTTGTTGGTTAAAATCTTTTACAAGAACAGGAAATCAGCAATCGGCGCATTGCGAAAATTCCACACGACAAAAGTAGTCAAGAAGAGAAAAGGGCTCGTTTCACGTACTGGAATACTGAAGCTTCTCAAACGCGGGTAGTTTAGAGGATCGTCCACGATGTAGAAGGCCCTCCTTGACAAGTGCTTCATAGTATGCATGCCAGCACCATCTATTGGTAATATTTTGAACCACAACTTCTTTTGTTAGCAAAAAAATCGGTTCTCCTTCTAATCCCATTCGTGCAAGCCGCAAATTTTTAGCATAATTTGTTCCTTTTTAATGAGTTTTTAAAGTTTTAACAAATTTATCGCGAACCGAGTATTTGTTTAAGTTTTTCTGTACTGCATTTATGTGATTTTAAAAAATAATTTCTGAGATATTTTGTTAAAACAAAATATACATTATTACATTATACAAAAGTTAGTGCATTGAAAATTAAATTTTGCTGTATACGCAAAATAAAATCAGCAGCAACATTTCTTTCTTGAATTCTTGAACATTCATTTAATTCTTAACAAAAACATTTCTGATTCTGCAATGGTTGTTTATTGAAACACATATTATTTATAAAAAAGAAAAAGAAAAAATATATATTCAAATATATTTCTTGATACCAAACAGAATGCGATATTTCTTAAACAGCGAAGATTTGAATGTGGAGATATAGATCAGTAATCTTGTTATTTTTTGTTCATTTACTTTTTTTCTGCTTTGTTCGTATCAAAAAGAATAATAAAGTTTGTATAGAATCAGATTTTAGGATTTGCACAGACTGCATTCTTTCTTTTAAATTTTGCTAGAGATTTCATTTTTAAGACATTCTTGTTTATATGAAGGTAAAAATGCATTGAATTAAGCAATAAATTTCTTCAAAATTGTTATGTTTAGGCGGTATTTCTCATTGAGTAATTAGTGCCTTGCTAGTACTTTTGCGCTATAAAAATGCAGAAGAAAAACTATTTTTTTTTTCATTTTATTTCAAGCTATATAAATTTTGCACGAATATGTTTATTCAATAAAAATCGCACACATTTTAACACCAAAAACGGTATTTTTGAAGAAACAGGAATATGCTATTAAGTTATATATATATGTTAAAAGTAAAAAAAAAAATTAAACAAATTCTTTACATAATTTTTGACGATTTGTATAACATATCTGCATATAATGTTCGTGCAACTATGCTTATACCAATATTCTAAGAAACATTTCTCAATTTCACAATCTCATTTTAATAAACGCCTGCATTCATATTGTAATAAGAAATTTTATTTGAAACTAAGAAAGGAAACATAATGGCTTTGCGTGTTGATCCTGAATTAGTCTAGAGAACCACAGAATTCCACTAACAATTTTTTTTTTCTCGAGTATGGTCATCCGTTAGAGTACACTCAGATATTTGATAAGGGAGAAGTTTTCTGTAATGTATATTGCAGTAATTCATAAATAATAATGATTCTGAAATACTGATAGCGATTAATTATAATATGCTGTTTCTTTACTTCTTTTTGTCTACTGTAGAAGACAGATGGCATTCTAGCGATTTGAATTTTCTGTTTTAAGTTCTTAGGATAGTTTATATCACGCAGTCAAAACTTTTTTTTTATTTACTGCTCTTTAATTATTCAAGCCATTTTTAACACTTTCCAACATAGTTGAAAAATGTTAAGGAATTCGGTTTGTTTGTCTGTCTGTCCGTGATTTAACTCGCGTAAATATATTCGGATTTCCATGCAATTGATATATTCTATTGAAGATTACCAGACAGGCTCTTTATTCAAAATGAAGTGATTGTTATAGTTCATTTACAGAGACACTCAAAATAATTCCGTTACTTTCGGTTGCGATGCAAAATCGTTTGCGGTGCATTTTAATGATGTTATACTATTCCAGACATATTGAAATTAACATATATCACCGAGGTGTACTACAAGAAGCTTACTACAGAATGTGGTGTGCATAGCATCTATCGTTCATTTACAGGGACACACAAAATAAATTGTTCAGAATTCTGTCTAAGAACAATAATTGCTGGAAGTGCGTTTTAAGTCTTGGTACGTTTTAAAATTAAAGTAATATTTTGTATGTTTATTATACGTTTAACACACAGTGATTTTTTAATAAATGTCACAATTTCTTCAATAGCTGTCTCAAACTATTATAGTGCTCAAATTACATTCAAAATTTCAAAATACAAGCTCTTTTCTACGTTTCCACACCTAAACGGAATATAAATTAACAAAAAAAAAGACCTTTAGTGCAATTTTACGAGTTATTTTGAGCATTGCTGCAGTTTGAAACAGCGCAGAGCCATTTATTGACAATAACGTGATCTATTAAATAACTAACTAACTAAATAAATAAACTTACTGTATACAACGTGCATGAGTTACCTGAAAAAACGTGATTTATTTCATATTGGTATTTATTATAGAATGAATTATTGAAATTTTATGGAGTCCTTTATGAAACACCCTGTAAGTTTCTTAAAAATTCGCTATAACCAATTAGTCTTATAATTCAGTCGACATATAATTTACTTTATTCGGTATCTTTCATTATGCTGCTAAAATAAACAAAATCTTACAATGCTTAATTTATATACCTTAAATGTTCGTGATCATATGAGACAACTATGCTTGTTTCAATATTTTCTAACAATTGCTGTACTTAATACAGAGGCTTATCTTCATATTCTAATAAGAAATGTAATTCGAAACCCAAAAAAGAAAAATAATACGTTTGCGTGTTAGCTGTAAATTAGTGTAAGGAAGTACAGACTTTCACTAAAAATAAAATAAAAACTATTCTAGTAGGGTCATCCATTAGACTGCATTCAGTTCTTTGATAAGCAAGAACTATTTGACTATTTTCTTTGATGTAGATTGCAATAATTCATAAACCGGCAAAACTTCTGAAATACGGATAATGATTAATTATCTCATACTGTTTCCTTTCTTCGTTTCCTGCGATGGAGCAAAGAAATAAAATTATGTTTACTTAACTCTTATATTTTGTAAAAAAAAAAATTATTATTTACTATTTTCTTAAGAAATATAAGTTGGATAAATACTCTTTAATTATAATTTTTATGCCATTTTTATTCAAACGAAAGTACTTTTATCAGAATGTTCTGGAACTTCTGAAATAAAAATGCGCACCGTTATAGGAGTATATGATATAAAATCATTTATACATGTTTTTATTCAAAATTATTATCTCCCTAACCTAATTTTTAACACATTAATTAATATTCTCTAAGCTAAAATATCTCTTTATTCTAAAACCTCAAATGTTATTTCCTCTCCTCATATAAAATGCTATTTTTATTAAATGTGGTATTACGTTAGAATATTCTTGATTTCAACTGCGGTTATATCTGTACATGTAATGTTTTCCAGACGTTCATTTTTACAGTTGCATGGCCGTCCGACCTCTTTCTGTCCATAAACAATTGTGCAAATTAATGCAATTTCCCATCTGCGAGTTAGCCTGTTTTCTTTGTCTAAAAATCCATTCCCCTGGGGTTGCCCGTAGTTGTTCACCAAAATTCACTAAAATTACTATTTCGCCATATGTGGTAAACTTTTTAATCCTTCCATTCAAATATTTACATTAATTACGCGTAACGTACAAAGAAATTTTTGCATGTGTTTGGGATCTGTTGGCTCACTGTCCATCGAATATTGGCGAGACAATCTATTACCGAAAAGATCAGGTCACTTCGAGCTCTCTGCCTGCCAACAACTGTTTGATTGCTCTGATAGCAAAACCACCCCCCTTTATCACCAAATTACGTCTATCTATATATATATCAATAAAGAAAAAACTTTCAGCTGAGATTACTTCTACTTCCTTCCACATTTATTGCTGAATTTCCCCTGGATTTTGAATGATGTGTTATTAGCATTTTCAAGGCAAATAATGTACGAAGTTACGGCTCAAAAAGAATGTTCTAATTTATCGTTAAACATAATTGCTTCGATAAAATAATCCAGCCTAAGAAAATCATCACAGAGTAGTAATTCTATATTCAGTAAATAATCACTCTAAAAATAAAGGAAAGTATAATTAAATAAAGAACCTTGGACCTATGTAAATATTTTTTAAATCTTTGTTCTTTCAATAATGCATGTATGGTATTTAAATTTTTTTTCCAATTTAAATAATCATATAAACATAAAAACGGACTTCCCCTAACAAGTAATTCTGTTCTAATATGGCCATCTATTAGACTGCGTTCAGTTCTTTGATAAGCGATAATTTTTTTAGTGTTTTCTTTTATGCACATTACAATAAGTCATAAGCAGGCAAAACTTCTGAAATACAATAGTGATTAATTATCCCACAATGTTTTCATTCTTCGTTTTGTGTTATGGAGCAAAGAAATGAAATTTTGGTTGCTAAGCCCTTTGATATTTCATAAAAAAATAGTGTTTTACTTTATTCGCATTAAATATAATTTGAATAAAATATTCTTTTATTATAATTTGTATGCAATTTTTAATTAAAGGGAAGTAGTTTTAACACAATGTTCTAGAACTTCTCAAATAAAAATGGGCACCGCTATTGGAGTAGTTATTGGAATTCCGTAAATAATCCCTCTAAAAAATAAAGTGAAATATAAGGAACTACACAACCTATATATATATATTTTAAGATCTTTTCATAATACATGTATGATTTTTTAATGATTTTTTAAAAATTTAAATAATCATACATCCACATTAATGGACTAAGAAGAAATTCTGTTCCAGTATGGTCATCTATTAGACTTTATTCAGTTCTTTCATAAGCCAGAAATATTTGACTATTTTTTTATGTACATTGCAATAATTCATAAACAGGCAAAACTTCTAAAATACGATAGTGATTAATTAACCCATACTGTTTTCAATCTTTGTTTTGCATGATGGAGCAAAGGAATGAAATTTTGGTTGCTTAACTCTTTCCCATTTTGTAAAAAATATATATATATATATTCTTTTTTTATATTCTAAACAAAAATAATTTCGGTAAAATACATTTTTATTATAACTCTTATGCAGTTTTTAATAAAGCGAAAGTAGTTTTATCATAAATGTCTGCAACTTTCCAAATAAAAATGCTCACCGTTATTAGTGTACTTGTTCGAATTTAATAAACCGTTACTCTAAAAATAAAGAGAAATGTAATAATAATAAGAATAAGAATAAAAACCTGAAACTACGTAAATATGTTGAAGATTATGTTGTAATACATGTATGATATTTTTATTTTTATTTTTTTCAAAAATTACATGCATATAAAAGTGGACTTTCACTGAAAACAAATTCTCTTCTTGTACGGTCATCTATTAGACTGCATTCTGTCTTTTGATAAACGAGAAATATTTGACTATTTTCTTTGATGCAGATTGTAATAATTCATAATCTGGCAGAAGGTCTGAAATACGGGTAGTGATTTATTATCTCATACTGTTTTCTTTCGTCGCACTGCCAAAAAAAGTATAAAGAAAAAAAAAAGGCTATTTAGTTTTTTTGTATTTTGCAAAATAATAATAATAGTTTACTATATTCTAACAAAATATATGGTCAACAACATGCTCTTTAATTATAATGTTATGTTATTTCATCGAAATAAAAATGTATTTATCAGAAAGTATGAAACATTTATATATATATATATAAACAATTTTATGGCTAATATGATGATGAAACCACTCATTTTATTTGTGGTATTTATGCATTTGGGACTTGATAATTCTGTATAAATTCCACAAATTTCATTCATTCAATTTCTTTCATTAAATTTTTAATTTTTAATTTATTTTCTTCTTCTTTTAAATAAGTATTTGATATCTATATTCAGTATGTTGGGGTTACAATTTCGCTGTTAATAAATTATTACTTACTAAATCATATTTTCACAGTTTCTGTTGGTGTTTCGGTAATGTTTCATTAATGGTTATATATATATATATATATATATATATATATATATATATATATATATATATATGTTTTTAATAATACATAAAATGGAGTTCTTCAATTTTTTTCATCTAGATTTTTCAAATTCCTTTTTATTTCATACAGGAATTTCTTTGCTGTAACCATTTAATTTTGAAAACCAGCCGATTTATATGTACTTGAAAATGTGTTTTATTCTGTATCTTTTACTACGTTTCATATATAAACAAAATCATTACTGAAATTACAAATGATTCTTATTATATTTTCAATGCATGTGCATGATCTTCTTAATGAACCACGCTTGTTTCAATATTCTCTGACAATTGTTGTAACTAATACGGAGGCTTGTGATTTTATTCTAATAAAAGCGATTTAAAACCCAAATATAAAATAATACCTTTGCGTGTTAGTTTAAATTAGTGTAAGAGAATATAGATTTTCATTAAAAAAGAAAAAAAAAAGACTTCTGTTCTCAGTATGTTCTAATAAGATTTCTGTTTTAGTTTATATTATTAAAAGAAAACCTCTGATATCTAGCCGCTTTGCAATTTAGATGAAAAATTAGTAGCCAAAAACACATGTTATTTTGTATGGTTTGCTTTATATTATAGGAATAAACTAATTTTTTATTGAAATTATGCTGATTAAGGTAATATTTCAAGAATATACTTGAAACAAGTTCAAATATTCTTTCCAAAATGCTGTATTTAATTTACATACTGATTTTCATATTATAATTAGAAATGCAGTAAGAAACCAATAAGGGAAATATAAACCCCTGCGTGTGGATTCTAAATTAATCTATTGAATTACAAACTTGTTTTAACCAAAATTTCTGTTTTGTGTATGATCGTCCATCAGACTGTATACAGTTCTTTTAGAAGGGAGTTACAATTGGCTATTTTCTTCGCTGCAGATTGCAATAATTCATAAACAGGAAAGTTTTCGAAATATAAAAAGTGATTAATTATTAATTTTCTCGTAAAGATTTCTTTCTCTGTTTCATTTTATGGTAAAAAAGCATGAAGTTTTAATACTATTTCTAGAGCGTTCTCGCTTTTCCAGTGATATTGTGTTATATTTGAATCAGAAGTTTATTTTTTACATTCTAATATGTAACATAATTCCAAATAAATAGAAACATATTTTTAAATAATTCATACATTACTTTTTCCGTGTAAATTCTAAATTTATATTAGAAACTACAAATAATCACATTTTTAAAATTTCGTAATGGTTATTATTTTGCAATAGAGTGTATTCAATTTACTGATCAGTAAAACAATATTGACACTTTGCTTTGATGGTGACTGCAATGATTCATAAGCATGAATACTTTTGATACGAATAGTGATATGGATAGGGTTAATTATATTTGTGGTGATTTATATCTCTATTAGATGGTGCAAAGTGATTTAGATATTTTAATCTTTAATCAAGCCATTATAAAGATTATTCTAAAATAAATCTGTGTTATATGCTTGCAATTTTCTCGTAAATGAAAGCTCATTAATTACAACCTAAGACAACAAAAAAACAACCCGTCGAGATATTGTAAAAAGAAAATCATTTAATTATGACAACTTATAAATAGTATAAAAACGTTAAAAAAAATATTATGTATTATGAGTAAATTTGTAGAAATAAAATATAGGGTGAAATGTCTCTATATTGAAACATATGTTGCTAAGCTCATATCTATTTGACTATAGAAGTCTGCATTAATAATTCCGTAATCACATAGAAGGGTATAAGAAATTTAACTCTAAATGAAAAAACAAAATATAAAACTACGGTGGCATATATTTTACTGATTTCTTATTGTAATCTTTGACTCAAAAAAGAAAAAAAAAATGGAACACGGCTTTGTGATATATCGAGAAAAGACTAATATACACATACTGAAGTATGCATTTTAAAGTAAAACAGGAATATATGAAATTTAACATCTGATTAAGCCATTTAAATAGAGTGCACCGCAAACGATTTTTATTCATATACCATAATGTAACATAATTTTTTTTTGTGTCGATGTAAATGAACTATAATTGCTACACACTTTGATTTCATTACCGAACATCCCATAGTAAACCTTATATAAAAGCTTAAAACATGAAAAAATACTTGTCAATTCGAGAATATTTATACGAGTTAGAACACGGACAGTCAGACAGACAAACCGAATACATAAACACTTTTCAATTATGTTGTAAAATGTTAAAATATATCCATAAGAATTTTTGACCACCATTGAAATTTAATAGAATTAATTCTGTATTTGGCTTTTATCTAAAATTTGTAGATTGTAAATAATTATTGTGGCAGGTGCATTCGGAGAGTTTTAGTTTTTAAATTAAATATACCGGGTGAACCAAAAAAAAAAGTTAAAAAAGTCACCTGTAGATGGCGCTAGCATGCGAGAGATTCAGAAAAATTATGCAAATTAATCCTACAATAAAAGACCGGGATACACGAGAATTAATCATTCGCTTTCAGAATGTTATCATGACCCGATCGAGCGTTGTTGGTGAAGTTTTTCTATTTGAACGGAGAGTTTATGTAATTCATTCCGACATGTTGCATTCAGCTGTAACGGGCGTTGTGAGTCGCCTTAGTTATGTCGTACAATGTTCTGGAGGTCATGTTGAACAATTGTCATTTAAAAAATAAATGGATTGAGCGTACTGTTGTCCTGTTCACTGTGTTTCGGGTCGTCAGCGCCCTCTATCAGTGACATTTTAAACTAAAAAATTTTTTACTGCTAAAAAAAAATCCGACTACCTTGTGAGTCCTTTCTTGCAAACCGCAATTCTTTATTATAATTTTTTCCTTTTTTATGAATTTTTAAAGTTTTAACGAACTTTTGGTTCACCCGGTATATGAAATATTTACGGCCATTTTATAATGTAAATATTAAAAAGAAGGCATTTTGTTACAGTTATATATATATATATATATATATATATATATATATATATATATGTCAAGCTTATGTAAGATAAAGTATATTTTATCAAATAATGAATAAATAATAATTAATAATTAATCAGTTCAAAAAGTTCAATCAACAATTAATATTATTAACACTAATTCTACTGGTGTTAAATGACACGTTTTAGAGTCTCTATTTATTTATTTTACTTGTAATTTTTAAAGTTAATAATTATTAAAAAAATCGTCAATGTATTAAAAATTATTTGTTATTATTTTAATTTAAAAATACAAAAAGCAACCATAAATCGAAATAATTTAATAAGTGTCATTTTCCACCGGTATAAATAGGGTTAATAACTGTCTACGCTGTAGACTACATGTTTAAATTAATAAATAACATAAACTAAACATATTATTATAATAGAATATTTTATTACTAATAAAGTATGATATTAAACATATTATTATAATAGAATATATTATTATTATTATATTATTAAACATATTATTATAATAGAATATATTATTATTATTATATTATTAAACATATTATTATAATAGAATATATTATTATTATTATATTATTAAACATATTATTATAATAGAATATATTATTATTATTATATTATTAAACATATTATTATAATAGAATATATTATTAATTATTATATTATTAAACATATTATTATAATAGAATATATTATTATTATTATATTATTAAACCTATTATTAGAATAGAATATATTGTTATTATTATATTATTAAACATATTATTATAATGGAATATATTATTACTATTAAAGTATGATATTTTAAACATATTATTAAACATATTATTATTATTATATTATTAAACATATTATTATAATACTACTATATATTAACATATTATTATAATATTACTATTATTAATGTATATTATTAAACATATTACAATAGAACTACACTCATAATTATTTAATTATGAATTAATTACTTATTGATTAATCATAACACATCATAATCGTCTTATAAAAGTTGCACTAAAAATTTAAAGCTCGTCCTTATAAATTTATTAATTCATTTATAATCATTTAAATTTATAATCATTTAAGAGAATAAAATGATTAAACATAGTTAAATTTAAAAAAACGATTTCATTTGTAGAGCAGCATTAATGGAATTCCAAACAACTATGACAAAATGGCAGCTGAGACAAAATGAAATTCGAAAATTCAATAATAATTCATTTTCTGAGACGTTTTTCCAAGTTTAAATTTGAAAGACTTCAATTTAATTATTAATGAAAAATGCTTGCGCAGTTAAATAAATTAAAGAAACGTCCTTTAGCATTGTTTTTTAAGTGATTAAGAAATTTCGAAACTTGCTTTACAAAAAAATGACTCAAAGAAAATTTGATTTATTTATGAGAAAATTCAGAATGACGTGAGCTAAATTATTTTTAACCTGGATTTAATCAGCAGAAAGTATTTTTATTTGTCTGAAACTAAAAAGAGAAATTTAATTTAATGTAACGTTTACGGAACGAAAAAAAAAAAACTTCATATAATGAAATTATACTGCATTCGTAAAAATTATCCAAAGAGAGAATATGCCGGTACGTTTTATAATTATGATGCAGTGACAGTGTATGTTTTATAATGTTTACTAGTTTTAGCTTTTCTTTGATAATTTTCAAAGAAAAATAACTTTTTCAGTGACAGAATTAATCATTAGATTAATTTTAACACGATTATTCAAATTGGCAAAGAAATCATACGAGTTGTAATTTTCCAATTGGACGAAAAATGTCCGGGCCAGGATTCGAACCTGGGATCTCTTGGCTGATGGTGCCATGCTGTACCAACTGAGCTATCCCGGTCGAATCTGGAGGACATAATTCATCCAGTTAACCTTATTGATCATAATACCTGGTCTGATATTTGAATCAGCTCAACAGAATAGATCGCAGGTAAAGGAACTCCAGTAAACGCCGGATACATGATTACACTAGATTAATTTTAACACAATTATTCAATTTGGCAAAGAAATCATACGAGTTGTAATTTTCCAATTGGACGAAAAATGTCCGGGCCAGGATTCGAACCTGGGATCTCTTGGCTGATGGTGCCATGCTGTACCAACTGAGCTATCCCGGTCGAATCTGGAGGACATAATTCATCCAGTTAACCTTATTGATCATAATACCTGGTCTGATATTTGAATCAGCTCAACAGAATAGATCGCAGGTAAAGGAACTCCAGTAAACGCCGGATACATGATTATACTAGATTAATTTTAACACAATTATTCAATTTGGCAAAGAAATCATACGGGTTGTAATTTTCCAATTGGACGAAAAATGTCCGGGCCAGGATTCGAACCTGGGATCTCTTGGCTGATGGTGCCATGCTGTACCAACTGAGCTATCCCGGTCGAATCTGGAGGACATAATTCATCCAGTTAACCTTATTGATCATAGTACCTGGTCTGATATTTGAATCAGCTCAACAGAATAGATCGCAGGTAAAGGAACTCCAGTAAACGCCGGATACATGATTACACTAGATTAATTTTAACACAATTATTCAATTTGGCAAAGAAATCATACGAGTTGTAATTTTCCAATTGGACGAAAAATGTCCGGGCCAGGATTCGAACCTGGGATCTCTTGGCTGATGGTGCCATGCTGTACCAACTGAGCTATCCCGGTCGAATCTGGAGGACATAATTCATCCAGTTAACCTTATTGATCATAATACCTGGTCTGATATTTGAATCAGCTCAACAGAATAGATCGCAGGTAAAGGAACTCCAGTAAACGCCGGATACATGATTACACTAGATTAATTTTAACACAATTATTCAATTTGGCAAAGAAATCATACGAGTTGTAATTTTCCAATTGGACGAAAAATGTCCGGGCCAGGATTCGAACCTGGGATCTCTTGGCTGATGCTGCCATGCTGTACCAACTGAGCTATCCCGGTCGAATCTGGAGGACATAATTCATCCAGTTAACCTTATTGATCATAGTACTTGGTCTGATATTTGAATCAGCTCAACAGAATAGATCGCAGGTAAAGGAACTCCAGTAAACGCCGGATACATGATTACACTAGATTAATTTTAACACAATTATTCAAATTGGTAAAGAAATCATACGAGTTGTAATTTTCCAATTGGACTAAAAATGTCCGGGCCAAGATTCGAACCTGGGATCTCTTGGCTGAAGCTGCCATGCTCTACCAACTGAGCTATCCCGGTCGAATCTGGAGGGCGTAATTCACCCAGTTAACCTTATTGATCATAGCATCTGGTCTGATATTTGAATCAGCTCAACAGAATAGATCGTAGAATTAATCATAACTTTCAATCGCCGAAAAATCATCATGTTATTAATGCATGATAAAGTATCTTATCATAGAAATAAATTATTTGCGATTATTGTGCTGTGTATTAGGATTATGGAAGATTTATCATAAGTTCCTATTACTTTTAGTTGTTGAATAAAGGGTTGTTTTTTTTATCGCATGTATTGAAGTTTAATTATGAAACAATTACATAACTGATATATTTTACTGTAGGAATTTCAAAGGTACTTGCAGTGTTATTTATGCAATTTTACGAGGATTATGTTGAGAATCTTTATATGGTTATTGGTAATGGAGTTTTAAAGAAAGCAAGTTATAGAAAACTATAGAACTGACATATCAACAATAAATAATGGCAGACATATTGACGCCAACCCTCAACCAATGATTCTAACATAATGTAATTTTGAGAATATTTAAATTTTGGATCAGAAGTATCCAGAAAAAATAATTGAGGAATGTTAAAATGCAGATAATTTATAATTTAAAACATTGTTATTTATTTAAACCACTTTGAAGCGTAAAAA
Source organism: Maratus michaelseni (assembly GCA_963931845.1). Lineage (NCBI taxonomy): Eukaryota > Metazoa > Arthropoda > Arachnida > Araneae > Salticidae > Maratus > Maratus michaelseni. The sequence goes on along the minus strand of OZ007594.1, from coordinate 279,915,971 downwards.
AAAAAATCGCTGGTTAGCCAATTTAGTTCTTGTCATATTATCGCTTTTACATTACATCACATTTACACTATCTCATTGACATCGCTTTCACATGAGATAAATTTTATTTAATTTATGTAGATAACATTTTCTTAACATCATAAAAACATTAAATGACGTCGATATAGTTTCGGATCGTATTACACAAACTGATCCTTCATCAGGTGAAATGAAGATCCGCAAATAACTAGAAAGCAAATAACCGCAAATAACTAGTAATATATGGCAATTGCTCTTCATCTGATGGAGGATCAATTTTTGCTTTTTAATGGAAATCCATCGCCATGTTTAATATATTTTTATGGCGTTAGTAGCGGCTTTTTTATATGTTACTTATTTTTATTATTTATTTATTTATCATTTATTTATTTTATTTATTTATTTATTTATTTATTTATTGTGTGTGTGTGTGAAATCTATTATCTGACGTCAATTTGTTTAGTTTTCTTTTCAGTTCTAACATGGATAATAGCTTATTTTGTATACTTAAAATTTCCTCTTTCTCAAAAGTTTTAGGTATTATTGTCGTCAATGAGTGACAAAAAACCCTAATGGCATTCCCTTTTGTTTAGATAATTAAATAGTTGATGTTTATTTCTGTTAAAAGTACTAGTAAATACATTTCCGATTCATTCTTTCCTGTAAAACCAAGAATGAAATTATCATGCAGTAAAAATCATCAAGGTAAATCGTTATTAATTTAAACATAATTCATTTTTTATCAAATGTGCTTAGTTCATCGGAACGTTAGCAGTTTTTATTTTTTCAAGTAAATTCAGATAATGAGGAATTTTACGATAATCTCAAACCATAACACCATTAATAAAAAGAAGTGAAATATTTTATAGAGTTCATATAGTTTTTCTTTAAACGAATAAAATTAATATTTTGAGAAAAACAATTCTCAAATTTATAAAGGGTATATTTTCAAATTTTAGATACGAATTTCTGAATAAAAAATAATAATGATGATTTCCCTATACTTTTATACAAATTTAAAACAGAACTAGTAATAATAATAAAAAAATCCAATTCCTACTATTAGTTCACACTCTCCCTATATATATTTATATATCTTGTGTGAACTTTAGCTGTAAAAATCTGCAAAAGTATAGCACATTTTTGCTATAAACATGTAAATAAAGGCAAATTTTGCTGTTCATATATTGCGAAAAAAGCTAATACCAAAATTCCCAGCAACCTTTGGTGCAATGCTTTTTCCTATTTTTTTCAATTCCTACTATTAGTTCACACTCTCCCTATATATATATTTATATATCTTGATAAAAATATCAATCGTTAATAAAATACTTTTTATTCATCCACTCAAGTTCAAGTACATTTTTTTTTAAGCTTCTAGTGGATGACACTTGATACAGTTTTTCTCAAATATTAATTCATTAATTTAATTTAATTTAATAAAAAGTAACTAAAATAAAATTTTTCTTTGTTGACCTAAGTAGGAATTGACTTTAAAAAATAGGAAAAAGCATTGCACCAAAGGCCGCTGGGAATTTTGGTATTAGCTTTTTTCGCAACTAATTAACAGCAGGAATTGCCTTTCTTTACCTGTTTATAGCAAAAATGTGATGTACTTCTAAAGATTTTTACAGATAAAATAGCTGACACACAAATTGCTGTCATTTCTTGCTAAGGTTTTCTATATTTTCCCTTACAGTGTAGCCATATTTTGTATTTTGTTGAAGCAATTAATGTTTATTATTAAAATGTTTACAATGAACTTTGCTTGAAATAAATAATATATATATATATATATTTTAACCGTCGTTCACATAAATGAGTTTGCCATTTTAAAATAAGACGAATGTAACATTTTTTAACAAGGCTATTTTAATCGAAATCAATCAAATTAGTTCAATTGAATTATTCTAAGTTCAATCAAATTATTGAAATAAAAGAATTTAATCAACATATTTTCTACTGCATTTAAATATTCCAATTTACTAAAATGGTGTCATGATACAAGAAAAATATTAAGTAAAAAACTAATTACATAAGAAATTAACATCGCAAAAATCTTACTCTATCACATACAATAAAAAAATACACAAATATTTTATTAAAAAAATGTTTTGATCAGTGTTTCAAATAAATATACGAAACGTTGATGCACTAAATCTCTTTTCGACATAAATTTGAAATGAATTCGAAGCAACGTAATTAAATTTAATCCCCATATTCTTAAAGTTCCTTCCAAAACTTAGAAACTTTTGCTGCGGAATGGTATCTAGGTTTATATTAAATCTTGCTGAAACATTCAGAGAAAATAATGAATTAAGTCTATTTTCTCCTGAATACACATCTTTCGTTGTCTGTGTGTGATTTTAACTGCAGCCTTCTATTTTAGCCTCTTATGCTACTTGAAGTTTGTTTTAACGAACTAGTGGATTTAAGGCATGAACTTTGGCTGAAACATTAATAACTAATATTTGCATAAATGGATATAGTTTTCTTTAAGGGAATTTTACGAAAAAATAAATAAAATTTTATATTCTTGCATTTATTTGAAGAGGTTCAACGTTGCTTCATAGCATAGAAAGGAATTTTTAAATACTTTATTTGAAGACTTTTGCTGTGTAATGTTATCCAAGCTGATAATAGATATTGATGAAGCATTGAACGAAAATATGAATTACCAAGTTTATTTTCTCTCAAATATGCATTTTTATCTGTATTTGTGGGTTTTAATTGTAACCTTATGAACCTTATGATTTAGAATATAAATTTCTACTGTATTTCTACTACTATTTCATGCCAGATGAAATTTATTTTATTGAACTGATTAATTTAAAGCTCCCGTTGACTTCGCTAATGTTAATCCTATGGGGCAGTTATTTTACAATATCTCGTTTGCCTTTCAATAGTTTTTATGTTTTTTTTTTTTTTTTTTTTTTTTGTATTGGATAGTTTGATCTCTACGAAGCCTCTTTTTTACTTTTTCGATTTTGTTTCTAGGTTTTTTTTGTTTTTTTTTTCAGGAGGATATTTTTATTTTTGAAGCCGGTCCCAAAATTGGAAGTATCCTCATAATAATAATAATAATAATAATATTAATAAACCTGCAAAGAAAATTTAAAAAGTAAAAAAGGGCTTCGTAAAGGTTGATCTCAACTGTCTAATGCAAAAAACATCGTTTAAAGATATTGAAATTCAAACGAGATATTGTAAAAGAACTGTCCTATAGGATTAACGTGTTTTTGAGTGAGTCAACGGGAGACTCAATATGCAATTTTTATTTTAAAATAATACCTAATACTGTGAAATACAATTATTCTTTATCTAAAATTTCATTACTAAATTACACGATTTTCTTAGTATTATGACTTTTATTCATGGTTAAATAGGTGTTTTACATGTGAAAAAAAGGGATTATAAGGTATTTATACTTGTTTAAATCGAAATTGTTTTTTCATGATCGTTTTTTCTCATCAATCCAATGAAGTAATTCTGCTTAGGTTCAGAACTTGCCTATTTAAAATTTAAATAAAATTTTATCAACTTAATAAATAAGAATCCAATATTGATGAAACACACTTTGAACGAAGCAATAAATTAGTATTTACAAAAACATAATATTTATAAGCAATGAAATTTAAAATGACGAAAATATCATTTTACGAAACTTATTATTATTATTATTATTATTATTATTATTATTATTATTATTATTAGATTTTGGCGAAAATCTTTGAAAAAATGTTTCTTGGTGTTTTATAACTTTGTTATGCGATTAAAAGGGGAGTAATTACGAGTAATTATTGCAGTAAAAAAATTGCTTTATCAAAAGTTAAAACAATTCAACCATTGCTTTTACGTTTGCTGGGGCAACTCCTCTTTGCTGCACCTGAGAAAGGAAACCAGTAATCAATTGTTCTAAAAACTACAGTTATTCAATTGAGTTCAATGTCTGAAAGCAAATAAAATCGTCTTCCATACAATATTTATTTGTTCCTATTAACAGTAGTTACAGAAATGTTCGAAATAGTGAAGAATTTGCCTTTTTATTTTTTCTGGGAATAGTCATATTTTTTAGTTTAAATAAATCTGACATCAACGATTCCGATTTCATAGTTGTGTCCTCGGTATTTTAATATTCAGTAGGAAATGTTATTGTGCTGTTAAAAATGTGTCCATGTTTATTGATTAAACTTTTAATAACATTACTCGTGCTCATCCTAATTACATTTTTAAAACTGGAACGGTATAATTAAAATTACTGGTGAATATTGAATTTATGCAGTAAAATGTTTAAATAATGTTCAAATAAATTTTGAGACATCAATAAAATACTTTGAAACCATAAGCATGTCGTTATTTTAAGATTAGATTTAACTGTTTCAAAATATATCAAAATTGTAAATTAAAATTATAAATCTTGTCATGTTTAATTTTTTTGTTGGAGTTTATACATACTATATGGATATAGTTTCTGATATTTATTTGATTACTTAAAAGCATATAAGTACCAGTGGACCAGTGTGAAGTTTTCGCACTGCAATCTTATATTTTTTACCAATATCTAATATTTTTTAGATGCAGGTTTAAGCTTTAAAAAAAAATATGGACTAAAAATATCTGCAAACAATATTAGTCAAGCCAGAATATTATCTCATTTATTCCATCAAAGATACCGTAAAAACTGACTGAAGATAGCAAACGAAAAAAAAATGTATATATGGTATTTTAAATCCATTAGAGGGTGACATAATCTGTTTCGGTAAAAAGCATGGGATAAAGAAAAATAAGTTTAGCATTTGAATTTAAATTTTGCTCTTTAATCATAAATATAAAATAAACCCGTGCAGCAACTATGTCTCTCTTTATCTTTATTGAACATTTTTTTATACAATCATTGTTGCGGTATTTTATTTTTGTGGCAACACTAATTTGAGGAAAATTTTTCATTTCATTAATGAAAACAATGGCGATTTAATTTTTAATTAATTGCAGTTTTTAATCAAAATACGTGTTCTAACGAAATGTCACTGTACTATGTCAGAAGCGGATTCAAAATCCTTTCATATCGTATCTCATTTACAGTTCTGCGTTTTTTATTTGCTTAGAAAAAGGGATATTGACAACATAAATAATATATAGTATGATACAAGTATAAAAATATTTTCCCTAAATAATTTTATTTAAATTTCGTTTAGTTATATACTATTTATGTCATATTTATGTTACCAAATTAAACATTATTGTTCTCTTTTGTGTTACAGGTAAGTTTCGAAAGATTTTGCAGATATTTACACTTTATGCATCTTGGTATAAGGGTAAGCATCTTATATAAAAATAGTAAATAAAACCTTTGTGCAAGAATATTAAAAGGCAGAAAACGAACGTTAAAAATGCACATATAATACAAAGAAGCAGCAAACAGCTGGTTCGATTGCACAAACGAGATTCTTCTTCAGTGTGGCAAAGAGGAAAGCACAGCGTGCTAGAAAAAGCAAGACTGGGCAAAACGGTTGAGAGGTGGTGGATTCAAAACAGCTGTTTGCAGTTTTTTGTGTATTATTTCTGCATTTTTAACGATGGCTTTCTGCCTTTTAATAAACACATTATAATAAATCAAACGATTTAAAAAAAAATTTAATGTATTTTTAAGCGATGGTAATTATATAAAAACTATGAAAATATAAGTAATATTTCACCATGATAAATTATATATTATTATGTGGATCCAGTCATTAATTAATAAAGTATTTTCTTCAATGTATATAATTTTAAGATTTATTAGAAATTCATTACGTAAGTGTTTCAGCCTTGAAATTGAAAATAATATTAATAATTTACTTCATGCGAAAGTCGCAATAAATATGAAATTATCCCATCAAAGTTAGATTTTATAATAAAAATTATAAATTATTAACGTCTATTTGAGAACATGAGAAGTCAGAAATAAACTAATTTCTTGAATACGATGGAAACAAACAATGTTAGATTAATTCGGACTAAAATAGTACTATAAAACTAACTTTTAAGATGAACTGCGTTTATTAATAGGAAAGTCATATTTTGTTGTGAGCACGTTTATGTATTATCGTCTGTATGAAATATAGATAATTTCATCAAGAGTGAAGAAGATCGAATTGGAAAGTCGCTTAAGAGGGAGCGAAGCTCTTATGTGTCCACTCCAACTTCTGTTTTGTGATGCTACTCCACCTAAACTGTTCTTCTGAATATCTTCAAATTCAGTACCATTATGGTTGTCTGAACGGCATGGTTCGCGTAAAAAAACAAATGACACAAATCCTGTCCTTAGGGAATACATATAGAGCATATTTTCCATAGACTTAACATTAAAAGTTTTTTTTTATACCGCTAACCAGGCCCCTACCTGCCCGGCATGAATGCCTAGCTTAACGGGTTAGTACCTGGGTGCGGGGCAGAAATCGCCTGATCACAGCATGGCTGTGATCCACCTGACTATTGATTTGTTTACATCGCTGCTGTGCTTGCTCTCTTGTGATTTGCTACCGTTATCTTTGTTTGCCGGTTCAAGGTTTCTGTTTAACTTTGTTGAATTGACAGATTTAATAGGTCTCGTAATTTAGAACCTTGATCAGGTGACGAGACCCTCACCTGACTAGGCATCCCCAGAGGTATTATTCACAGGTAACTTGGAGGGCTTTGCACCCACGACGGATTTTACATCCACCAGGTGCCATTAGCGTACATAGATTTTCATATTTACCATGTCTGTTGGCTTGTCACGTTCATGGTGGGTTGTCGCTGTAGTGTTTATCGCCTCTTTTATGGGCTGATTTCACTTCTTGTATTTGTCTCTGTCAAGGCTTTTTGGCGTTTTTATAGGCTCGCCCCTGTTGTGGGTTGTTTTTTGTCTATCATTCATTGTTTTTTTCTCTTTCTTGATATATTTTTACCTCTAGCTTGTGCTAGAGCTGGTTTTCACATTTTGAATCTTGGTCTTCTTTCCAGAGTTTCACTGGTTATTATGTCACTATCGTGGGTTTTGTCACGTTGTAACTTTTGTTACTGGTGGTTGTCACATTGTAACTTTTGTTACTGGTGGTTGTCACATTGTAACTTTTGTTACTGGTGGTTGTCACATTGTAACTTCTGTTACTGGTGGTTGTCACATTTCTGGATGTTGCACACTAATTTTTGTTGTCTTTGTCACTTTATCTCACCGAAGCATTTGGGGATTTTGATTTTTTTTTCCCTTCGTGAATACGCTTTTTGCGATCAGTCCATTGAATCCTAATGGCTGTTATCACTGCTTTTGAATTTTGTGCAACTTGTTGATTTGTTGTTTGAGAAACTTGTCGCACTAATAGAGTGGGGCTTGTTCCGTGGCCGTTAGTCCGTCATGTATCTATGAGGCTGTATTCACTTGATTTGACACTGTTTTTTTCCCCATTAACTTTCTTTGGCAGGTGTGCTTTGTGCATTCACCATTTAATTATTTTGTTCACTTTTTGTTGGCTATTTGCCTTCATCAGTTGGTGAAATTCAGTCCGTCACAGATGACTTCCACTTCTCACTAGTGCTGAAAAAAATCGATTTTTTTTGGCGTAGCAAAGAGGTTCCATTGCTACTTTTTTTTTTTTTTTTTTTTTTTTTTTTTTTTTTTTTAAAGTTTAACTTGAAACTTGCGTGCGCAATTGTTTACACAATTTAGATCGCGTGAGATTTCGTTTTGCTTCTAACGACACATCTTTCACAAATAAGTCGAATTTTGAGAAATGCAGGAAAAATACAGAAATTTGCAGGGAAGTATTCAAAGCCGCTTTAAATATACAATTTGAAACGCGTTGAAATCTTATGGCTGCAGGTCAATTGTGAAAAGTGAAGATTTTGAGATATTCGAAGACAAAATTTCTTTCGACAACTAAAGTGATCTTAAAGTTCATTTCAAAATTAGAAAATGCCAATCTCTCCTTAAAGACATCAAATGAATGTTTACATATTAACTCTCTCAGCTCAATTTTGTGGCGCTTAGTACGCGCCTCCCTAGTAAATTGGTTAAATATGTGATATAGACTGCTATGTACCAATAAATGAATAGACACAAGATGTTGTTGTTAAACAAAACTTGTGAAAATCTATCTGAAATGTTGTCAGTTTACTTCTTTTCTGCTTTTTTATATCCAGTATTAAAAGACTGGTTAGAAAAATAAAAAAAAATTAAGATTTAAATTCTATAAAATACATCAAGACTTTTACATAAAATGCAAATTAAAAATATGTATCCTATTAATCCTATAAATATATGTCCTATACCTGTAATGTTCATTTTGTCGAAAAATCAAATTCATTTTTCGTTAATTGAAGGTAACAAAATTAATTTTTCACAAAAAAAAATTCTCTTTATTCATGTACATAAGCACAGAAGTGCCACAAAAATATTATTTGTATCTAAATGAAATATTATAAATAATTCATCGTTATGTGTTATATTTTAAAAATCATAGAAAATTCAAATAATATTCAAATAAAAGAAATAATTTTCCTCGTTATATGTAGCAATATATTTTGTATTTCTAATATAATAACCTGTTTACTTAAAAAAAATTCTGCTTCAACACAAAACATAAAAAAGTTATAATGTATATATTTCATATACGACCACTGAAAAAATAATATAATTTACTGTTATTCTTTCGTTACAAAGCAGAAATATTTCGGAAAAGTTTCCCCACATTTTATTTGTTTGTATCTCATTTAAACCACCGCGTGTAACATAAACAATCTCACATGTCTCGTTATAGAACATTTCTATATCTGTCATAAAACATGGGCAGAATTATGACATAGTAAAAATCCTCGTTTCACAAAACGAGGGCGACATATCATGTTGGGTAATCTATTAAATTTAGAAAATACCATGATGGTTGTCCTACTCTGTGACCCGTCTATGGAAAAGAAAAAAAAAATAAACGAAATATATTGCACTATTTTTGTGCGTCGTACTTGATCATTGCCCCTTAAGTGGCAGTCACAAAATACACCTTAGAAGAGGTAGAGAGTTATTTGTCACCTAGATAGATCAAAATTTTTCCTTCTTTGCGTTTCGAGGAAATTTCAGGCTATCAGCTTTCTTTGAATACTGGCTTCAAGGCAGAGCAAGAGGAGCAATGCTGGTCCATAAAAAGAAGTGTGCTTTCTGTGCCAGAGATTTATGAGTTTGCAAATTGCATGGTTTGGGTATTACAGGTTTGAAAGAATGGAATTTTTAAAAAAGAAATCGTGTTTTGTTGTCCACTTTTATTGAAGAAAACTACGACTGGAAACTTATTGGTAGAAAAGTACTTTCTTTGTTGCACATAAGCGATGACTGCGTTTTTTTTTTATATACAATATAATAGTTTTTCTGTCACCAGATTCATTAAGCTATATTGATTAAGCTAAATTGGATAAGCTACATTGGTTGAGCTGAATTGATTACTCTACATATAATAAATTATAACATCTTGTAATAATATATTTCTTTTAAATGCTAAAACGTGTAAATTAACAACATACTAAATACACAGTAAAATATCTTTTATTAGGTTGTTTGACCTAATAAAGGTTGTTAGGTCAAACAACCTTTAGTCGACCTTTATGTCATTAGGTTGTTTTGCGATGCGGCATCTTTTAACTTACCGAAATTGTGACTCGAGTTACGCCATTGTTACAGATATGAAAATAAACAACCAAGTAAATATAAAAGATAACGTGCGTAATTTAAAAAAAAATACCTGAAATTTAAATAATAGCATTTTAAATAATAACTTCAAAGACCGTGCAATCATGGAATATTCTCATTTGTATTTGAAAATGACTCGGAGAGAGTCGAAACATGTCAAACAACCTAATAAAAGATATTTTATTGTGCATTAATTATGTTGTTAATTTACATCTTTTAGTATTTAAAAGAAATAATCGTATTGACGTAAGAAATGTTAGTTAAATTAATTAAAATCTTTATTTATTACTTTTATTACATATATGAATATACAGAGAGAGTCAGCTATGTACGGAAAAACTCCGGATTAGGTTAAAAAATATATGCTCTTATTGCCGAAATGAAAGTCAATAAGAGCATGTTTTTGAACCTGTTATAGTGTTTTTGCGCACATAGCTGACTCTCTCTGTATCTCAATATATGTAATAAAAGAAATTAATAAAGACACAGAGAAACTAACAGTCAGACAGATGGACACGGAGAAAGAGGTGGGAATTGATAGGTAAAAAAAATAGATTAACAGGTAGAGGTATATTTAGAGAGACAGTTTAAATTGATAAATAGGTATCTAGGTAAAGGATAACATACACGGATATATAGATAGAAAGTAAAATATTAAGTGCAATTAAATTTAGAAAATGTCATGATGGCTATAAGATTTTATGACACATCTAAGAAAAAGTAATATGCTTCATACTTGATCATTGAACCTTTAACATTAGTCACAAACCACACCTTAGAAGAAGTACAGAGTCATTTGTCACTGACATAGATCAAAATCTTTCCTTCTTTGTTTTTCGGAAAACTTTCAGGCTATTAACTTTCTTTGAATGCTGGCATCAGATCACAGCTAGAGGATCATTTCTGGTACATAAAAAGAAGTGTTCTTTCTGTGGCAGAGATTTATGAGTTTTAAAATTGCATGGTTTGTATATTTCAGTTATCGAAGAATGATACTTTTTTAAAGCAAATCTTGTTCTGCGTACAGTTTTCTTTCATAAAACTAGAACTGGAAACTTGTCGGAAGAATATTACTTTCTTTCTCGCATGTTTAGTATAATTAAAAAATTAATTTAAATATTTGCCTATAGAGGGCGTTGCTGATTTGTAAAAAAGATAATTATGTGGCAAACAATGAATATATGCACTCAGGTAAAACTTTACGATCATTTTACAAAATCAAACGCTGAATTTGACCGTCATCACAAGTAATGAACTCTGAATGTGATTGTGTCTTTAATCGAAGCATGCAGCGTATCTGAAAAGAGACAGGAGATTTCGTCGCGAATAACATTTTGCCATGGCTTAATTGCACCAATTCCGGAATCCCATATGGTATAAGACGCCTTCAAGAATTGGTGTTTTTTAAGTTATTGTTAAGTTTTACTTCAGTACAAATAAACACTGTTTACAACATAATTAAATAATTATAATTCGTGCAAGCGCTCTAGTGAAAAATATTTCAGCTAAAATTTTTAATCGCACTAAAAAAACTTTCCCTTTTTGAATAAGTTTTCCATAAGCCACATTCAGTTATACCGACCCTACAACTTTTTATAAATTTTATTATAATGTAAAGAATTTGGGGGGGGGGGGGGGGCACATGATATTTCCTTGAACTTGTTTTACAATTTTTGCTTTGCAACTATGATTTTATTTCCCTGTATATCTATTCATGTAAAGTTTAAACTGAGTAACGATGTCATAAATTTGACCATATAGACACATGCAAGCAGATAGATAAAACGATACAGCGATAAGGAAGAAGACTAATAGATATATAGATGGATTTAATAGTACATAACTATTTAAAGCGATATTGTCCTTTGAGAGATTGATAGATAAGCAGAGACATAGATAAGCAAATAGACAGATAGATAAATAGATAGATAAATAATAGACAGACGGATGCATGGGCAAACATATACGCACAAAGAGAGGTTGTAGAGATAAATAAAATGACAGGAAAATAAATAGATAAATAGATAGAACATTCAAAATCAAGTTTTCAAATTAAAAATTCATATTTCATTATTTTTGGGCTCATTAATTTCTAAATACAAAATAATGAAATATTTCACTTGACGCAAACTAAATTATTTAATTCATAATTAATTTTTTTAACATTCAATTTGATTTTAAAATAATCATTTTAATAAAATATTTTAGATTATTGTTTGAATGTTTAGTTCATGCATTGAAGAATTATTTTAAAACTTGCATTTAACTTTAAAATATGCATAAATTTTCCCAATTAGTTTTCTATTTTGAAATTTTCAATCTGTTAGAGATTGACAACTTTAATTACTATCGTGATGTCTTACAATAAACATTTTCAAAGCTAAATTTATTCCAGTAAAAACGAAATCAGAAAAAAAGGTTCATTATATTTTATTATTAACTTCTTTAATATGCTATCAGGTGCTACATTAATCCGCATTTTGGTAGAAGAGATGGTCTTCATAAGTTTTATAATATTGTTGTTACTTGTTAAACCCATCTCAAGTTTTGACGTACTCTTACATTTTTACCGTGCAATGTTTAAAAACGAAAAAAAAAATTGTTTAGATGCTTATATTTTTTACATTTATCATTTCATTCGTAAAAAGTATAAAAAATTTTACACATTTTTTTGTGCGGAGCGATATGCTTATAGGTTAAATATACAAGATAAGTCAAAAATCCTTAGAAAAAGTTTAAAGGTAACTAAGGATGCAAACACATTTTTTTTTTTTGGGGGGGGGGGGCATGAAATCGCGTTCGCAGACACATAAGATGAGCCCAAGAAACTTTTTTTTTTACATTGGATTGATCAAAAGAATTTGACACCAGATAAATTATGTAACACAGCTATACAAAAACTTAATAATACTAGTAGAAAACAGATTTGCAGGTTCTCGTAAACAGCATTTTTTAATGCTTATTTTAAGTATTAAAGTACTGTAAAATATTTTTATTGATTTGTGCAACTGTGATGCCAATTCTTATATTAACGTAATTAGTACTTCACTTGTGTTTTGTTTGTGTTGTAAATAGGTACTGGATAAAACATGTGTTGTTCACTTTGTCTAGTAATATTTTCGTTTGTTTAATTCAGTATCAAAGACCTCTCCTTTACTAGTCGGTCGTTGCATTGGTTACCATATATTTTCATGCATAAAATAACTTATATTTGTTTACATGGTACACAACCGATACTTATATTTGTGTACATTTAAAGAACCCCAAAGATCTTTCGACTCCAAGGATATATATAAACTTAATGTAAAATTAAGCTACGATTATAAGCTTATTTTCAGTTTTTTGCTTACAAACAGTTATTTTTAGTTTTTTGATAACAAACTTTGAAGTGAAATTGCGTGCTACAACAAATTTAATAATGTATAATTTTTGTATTGGATAATTTTTATATATTTATTATTATTAACCTGTTGTTTATATTTCATAGTGTTTCTTATGGTCGTTCACTATAGTCTCAGTTTCAGTTGAAAATTAATAATGTACTAGCTACGTTGTAACCTGGTATTTCCATATAAATTGCATGATTTCTTTCGATAATTTGAGGAAAAATTAAATCTATATGTATTGTATATTTAGAAAAGGATCTGTAATATCATTTTTATTGAGTACTAAATTTTAATAACAAATAATATTTGCTATATCGATTAAAAATTTTCTCAGTGAAAATACACGTTTTCAATGTCATCGTTTGTCAAGATTTTGCTTCCAATTTTCGAGCTGATTCATTTGCCATTTTAACAAACTGAATTTTTTTTTAATTAAAATAATTATTTTTTAATGTCTCCCCCCCCCCACTCTAAACCATTCTAATTGTAGTGTCCGTTTAAAACAAGTAACCGTTTGAAAAAGTTTAATCATCATCTTCTCAAATAAATTAGTTGAAAGTATGTATTTTTTTCTTTAAATTACATTCTTGCGAAGAGGGGGGGGGGGATGCAATTGTTGTCTATTTGAATGCAAGGAATTTAAACTCATTACACGTCTTTGGTTGAATATAAAACAGTAAAGCAGTGAAACTCCAAAAATTACGGTATACCTATTTCTGTTGTCAATTTGTCGTTAGACGATTTTTTTTTATCTCTAAAATAATATTGAATATGTGAAAATATGTTTTTATTTAGTAGAATTTTCCATTTAATCAAAATAATTTTTCTCAATACCTATTCAAATTCAAAAATCCGTTTTTTTAATTTTAATGCTAAAATGGCGTCAATAGAAATACACAAATCCTTATTTCTTCTTTTTTGTCTTTCATCCCCAACAATGGGGTGAATTAGTTGTCATTAACATAAAAATTTCATATATATATATATATATTTTAAATAACTAGGGAGCTCCGCCCTCCCCTGCTTGTTACGCTCTCCAACCCCCGCGTAAGCGCTTCGCGATTCCGTTCTGTGTTGTGCAGCAATCCCTATTTTCCAGAAGAAAACAAAAGAAAAACTAGCCGGGAAGATCTACGCAGATTTTCATTGGTTCATTTCCAAAAAGTTTCGCATATTTCCAAATCGTTCCTTTTTTTTAATATAAATGTATAATAATAATAATATGAGGGAAACTAATTTAAATTTCAATATTTAGAGAGTTACTATGACATCTTTGGATCCTTACGGATAATTGATGCTCTTTTCAAACTTTAATTTGCCATTTTCTCGGAGGAGAAGATGTGAAATACAAGCACACAGTCATATTTTAATATAGTAGATAATTATATGACAAAATATGTTTTTTACTAATCGATCAACATGCATGCAGGTAATCGCTAATACTTTTTATTTTTATTTTATAAATGATCCCTTTTGGTAATCCTTACACAGAATATGACGAGCGATTCGAATTTTGGCCGAGGAATAAGGTTTATCGGACGCCTGGGGACAAACAAGTAATCTCCCGAATATGACACCGATAGGGAAAAACGAGTTCTTCCAAGAACCCCAGGAAAAGTTTCTTATTTCCTCCTCTTTCGATATTTTTATGCTTCTTTTTTACGATTGTTTGGCAAAAGTTCTGTCTCTATCCACCTCTCCATCTGAAGAGCTTCATGTTTTTGGTACAGAAAGATGGCTTTATTGCAAATGAGATATTTGAAACCTCATGATGTCGTACATTTGGAAAAAAAGAGAGAGAGCAAAAGAAAGACAGAATCTTTCAGTTGTAGCAGCCTTTCAGGATCATCTTCAGGTTGCGACTTATGGCTTTTTAACAAGCTAGGAGATGTTGTATGTGTTATACCGCAATATAAAATTTTGCTTCGAGTCAAATAACTTGGGGTATTTGAAGTTTTTAATGCATGGTTTGAAAATTTTCAGATGAAATGAATGAAGAGATATGTAATGCTTTTACATAAGTATTAAAGTTACAGGTAAAAATGTTCACGTTCCATGCATTTAAACTTTAACAAGTTGCTGCATCCTTGCGCCTTAACAGTGAAAAAAATATACATTGTAATAATTTGGCATTTCATTTATATCTATTTTGTATTTTGCCCCTTGTTTTAACGGTAACATATTAAAATATATTTATTTCAAACTTGACATATAGTTATTTCAGTATATATTTGTAAGAAACTCAATAAAACGCTTACTAAGATTATTTTAACATATAATATTATTCAATCAATTAAAAAAAAATTCGGAAAACACCTTATAATTAATATTTTTTAATGTTCGGGAAAGGGATTTGGAAATTCAATTTTTCTTGGACCACCTTCATTGTGATCAAAGTACGGGTTATAAATGTTATGGACTTATAGACGTTCAGCTTCGTTAAAATTTATTTAGTTTGTAGAGTTAAAACGTACTAATTTACTACGCTAAACATATCGCAGTTAATAAAATATCCTATTCAAACATCTAAAAATGTTTTGCATTTGTTGAATAATTATTTTAAAAATACATATAAATGTAAATTCTGAACGTAAATCTGGTAAACACTCTATTAAATGAATACGAAAAACAGTTTCTGAACTAATTTCTTACATTTAGTTTTTTTTTTTTATTATTATGTATAAGATTAGAACCTACAATCACAATATTTAGCAACTCTTTCTTTTATTTTTATTTTAAAACTTTGACCTGTCAAGGAATTTTTTGTGTTTATATAGCCTAATACGTCCAAGGACATATGCAATTTCTCTTTCATGAAATGTTGATAAACTTTTATCAGTAAAAAGTACATTTATATGAGATACTTAACTTAGGTATATTTTGAAGACTGTAAAACATTTTAGGTTAAATCAATACATTCTAACAAATATATATGTATATATTAAACCGCAAGCTTTTAAATCTTTTCAAGGCAATCAATATACCAAGAACTTTCAGAAGATAGTAGAGTTTCTGTTGGTTGAAAATCGAGAGTAATCTATCAAAAGGCCTCCAACAATGAGATAACCTTCTTCGAAATCCTCATCCAGTGAGAATTAAAGTAACTGGTTAAACTATTTGAACGTAATCAATTTTGACTACTTTATAATTAAAAAATTAGGTTTTCATTTAATTAAATCTAAGTTTATTTCTAATTATATTGACAGCACACGGTTTATAAGATATAGAAATAAAGCATTAAACTAAGTAATTAGAAAACAATTTAACTCGTAAGATAATTTAAATTTTAATAATCTAAAATTTTTTTAATTTTGTAATTATCTATTGAAAGGCTGCGTGCAAATGTAAAGTCCGGAGAAGATCTTTTAAATGAGTATATAAAATAGTTTCAGAACTAAATCCTTCCTTCGAGCCTTTGTTTGAAGTTAAAGATTAGAGCTTACAATCACATTATCTTGCGTCTCTCTCCTTTTTGATTTTAACGTTGTTCGTAACCATTACGACTTAAAATAACTAGTCCTACTTTAACTTAGAGTATTAAACAAAATTCTTAAAGGTAGAGCTACACTGTTTATTTAAAACATTAAATGGGCTTTCCTAAAGACGTGTATGAAAGTGTTTATAAACAGTCGGACTTTTAGTTGCATTCCAGTAGTTTGAAAAGATTTTAAATAGGAATGTAAGGCGATCATTTTATGATTCCATTATCTCTTACTTTTAAGTATTATACGTGATGTTTCATCTGCAATATGATTATAATCCTGTATTACTCTGTTTCTAGGATTTAGAGATTTTAAATATGTATTATTTTTATCCAAAACACAAGAAAATTTAATATAAGACTATGTCTAATGAATATTTCAAATATTTTCTGTTCTGTATTATCTTTTTGTAGTATAGAAGATTATATGAGTAGCGTATTAAGTGCTACAATGCAACAAACTTTAAAACGTGTGTACGGCATCATTCACTATAACGTCTGTAATTTAAATATATTTGTAACGTGTGTAATATAATAATCTTTTAAGATGCATGTAAAATAATAGTTAATATCACAATTTCAATTTGATTTACATACATTATTTGTTCTGAATAATATAAATTTAATTGTAAAACTAATTTTATCTTTATCCACATAAAAATCCGGTATTTTTGTAAAGCAATTTATTCTAATCTAAATCATTTTAAGTTATTAAAATAACTTTCATTGCGGCAATTGTTTATTTATTTTATTTTTAAGTTTATTTATAATAAACTCACCTTTATAATGAACACTGATATCTTAAGTTTTTAAAAATGTATATGATATATATCCATAAAATATTAGGGCACCACTAAAAAAATACATTTAAAAAAATACGTGTGTTGTTACTACAAAATCTTACAATATGTTTTCCGACTATAGATAAAAGCGCATTTATGACATCGCTTGAATGACGATTGATTTTTTTTTTACATGTTTAGTACAGTTAAATTTTATATGAAAAATAAATAATAATAAATAGATTTTCATACAGATCCTTTTAAAAAAGACGTGCCTGCAACAAAACATCTACAAATTAAATAGAAATGATATACACATTAATACAATGTTAAATGTTTGTCGATATATACGAAATGACAGTAATTACAGCCTAATCAAAACAAATGCTAAGTAAGCTTTGTCATTCGACTTAAAAAGTTGTCGTAGGAAACCGTAATTGCGCACTAATCCGCAATTTTCATAATAATGATCTTACAGACTGTATTTACCTTTCCTTCGTGACTCTGGCATTCTGGGGCATTTTTAAATAGTTACTATAGAATAGAAATAACTTTGTTTAGACATTGCAGCTAATAAACAAAATAGATGTTTTGCATTAAATATTAATTCGTATTCTATATACAGCTCAATTTTATGATAAAGAAATTATACATAAAAGATCAATGAACTACTTTTTATTAAATAGTAGTACTGATTTGTCGTTTAACATTAATGCTATGTATTGCAATCCAACCACTGGAGAGACAAGCTCAGAACCTGCGACCAGCAGTAGATAGAATTGACAAAGTTTAACTTCGCTTTGAATGACTTAATTTATATCTATGTTCATTCTTGTCTCCCTGGATATTTTAATTATTTTTTTAACATATCGTATATATCTTGTAAATGTTCAATCATTATCATCTGCTCAAGCCTCATATCTAAGAAAGATATACATTTAGTTCTATATTTGACCTATCTATATCTTTTTCCGATATGAGACTTGAGCAGATGATAATGATTGAACATTTACAAGATATATACGATATGTTGAAAAAATATTTAAAATATACAGGCTGACAAGAAATTAACGCCACAATTTGAAAATTCAATAATTCATTAACTATAATAAATACGAAGATAAAATAAGTGATATTTATATCTGGTACCTCTTAAATTTTATATGCTGTAATTTTAAAAACAGTTCACCTTTTCCTCAATAGATGGCGCTGCAGCATCTGATACATTAAAAATGCTCAAATAAAATTCAAAATGCAAGGTTTTTTTCGGGTTTTAATCTCTAAATAAAGTAAAGAATAAAGCTTGAGAGATTTTTAATGCAATTTTACACGTTAGTCTGAGCCTTCATACAATTTGAGACAGTACAGTGCCCTCTAGGGACGAAAATTTGAACTGTTTTTTATTACAACATATGAAATTTAACAGCTACCAGATATAAATGTCAATTTTTTCTTCTTCATATTTATCATAGTAATGAATTAGTGACTTTTAAAATTGAGTCGTTTATGACTTCTCACCCTGTACATATGTATAATTGCTTCATGTGTATGCAAAAATTGCTTAATGATAATATGATATAACGTTATGATAACTATTTGAAAGTCAAACCTAAAGAAAAGCGATATTTATCTTTAAAAAACGTGCAAGGGAGTAAAATTAATAAAGTTTTATTTTGTATTTCATTCTTAACTTTAGGTAACTCTATGAATGACCCTGTAAAGATAGGCAGTATAAATCATTTATAAATTTGGTAATGTTCAAACTGTCAAAAAACCTACGTATTCAAACATCCAGTTGATAATTTCTGTTTAAATAAAAGTAAGATAAAATAATGGATATTATCATTTTTTTGAAGAATACTTTTACAAATAAAGTTCTTAATACAACGTATAAATTCTTAATACAAAGTACATTACATTTAAGTCCCACCTTTGACCATAAAACTGCAAACTACACCCCCTACCCAATTTGAAATGAATGGCCAAATCAAATTTTCAAACTGAAAATCGAATGTCCTCATAAACTAGATTTTAAACGAATTTCTTATAAAAGTCTCTTGATCGATCTTAAAGATAGGGACTTCACAATCACATTAACTTGCGTCTGTCTCCTTGCTTTTCGATTTCAAATTTCCCCACAACATTACTGCACAAAGTAAACTAGCTCTTTACGAACTTTGTAGCATCAAGCAAAAGTTCCGAGATAAAATCTAACAATTCGTTTAAAACATTGAATTGGCTGTCTGAAAGACTATTGTCATCAAAAGTCTTCAATAGAAAAAGAAAAGAATTTTCTACACTTAGTCGTTGAAATTTCGAAAAGATTTTAGGTTACATATGAAAGGAAAATTTTGAAGTGGGGATGTTATTTCTGTGGTGATAATGACAGTTAAGTAGTTTTGGACTGTGGAATCAGAAACTGTATTTTGTCGGGATGAAATTTTTACGATAGTAAAATATTTGGGACGGATCAAAAATGAATTTTCCGTAATTAAGTAACGTGTGAATGCATTTTATTATGTATTAATAGATAACTGTTTTAAAAATAGCTATTGTTTTGTAATTTAAGTTATAGTGCCTTTATTTTACTGTTTTACTGTTATTACTTAATAGTTTGGTTAAATACAATAACAATAATTCAGAAATTATGGAAATATATGAATGGTTGGGCATTACTTTTGATTCATATACGTTAAATTATTCAATAAAAATACTTTTACTGCGCGAGAAATATAACTTCTGAATTTCACGCTACCACTATTCTATTAATATTTGTTGAATATGGTAGTTGCAAGAATAAGCATGTGATTCACCATTTTAGTTGGTGTCACAGTTTCAGTGAAGAGACATTTCAAATTCGGGAAATTACAATTATGTTATCACAACTCAGCTATTGTTCAGACAACACTTTATTCTTGATCTTAATAATAAATTGAAGACAAAAAAGACCATTTTAAACTATCTCCTATGTGATCTCTGCAGCATTCGGCTTGATTTTACAATGGAAATATTTGATCGCAACGTAACGAGAATTTAAACTTTTACCTAAAATATCATACGTACAAATGATCGTTGTAAAATAAATACATTAAAAATGATTGTGTTAATCGATGCACCACCTTGAAGCATTAGACTGCAAATAAAATAATAATGCGTGCAATAAAATGATTGATTGTAAATTAAATAATTTCAATTAACAATACTGGAAAAAAGTACAAAATGTTCCAATATCATATATTTTTCTTTCCGAAAACTATATTGTTCTTGCTATTTTAAAAATGCAATAAAATAAAGTGTATGTGTACTTATTCAGTTCTCAATAAATATTTAAAGATTTTTTTAATATGTTGGAGAATTAATTATACTTTATTTTTAGAGCAAAACATGTTTAAAAAACATTTTATCTATTAAACAGTCATATCGTCTGAAAGACAAAATATTAATACGGCTGTTCACAAAACTCTGCTTTCTAATAATAATAATAATAATAAAAAAACGATTTAATTCTTAGCGTAACAAAAAGAAGATATTAATTTGATTACTAATAAGATATATTTCCTTTAAAAAGCGAATATTTGCCTAAATGTTACTCATAAATAAATCAGAAAAGACAGCAGCTGGAGTTTAAAATAACTAAAATAACTCAAAAAAAAAGCTTTACATTTTCTTTTTCATGTTTCATAGATTTCCATAATGTAGACTCTTGATATTTTTACATATTTCTTTTTCGTTTTTCTAAATTTTCGATTACATTCATTAATACTTATTTTTCCAAAATGCAATATATCTTTTTAATGACTCTTAATGGCTTTTCCCAATCTTTTTACATTACAACCAGCATTAATCATGAAATATATTACTCTAATTATATCACTGACAAAGGCAGATTTTTAACGAGCCTAAAGTTTATTTGTTAATTATGTTTATGCTATTTGATTTAAGTTATAATAAATTAATAAGACGAAAGTTTTTTTTATCATTCACAAGTTTGTCCACTTTTTTACTCTTTTGAATTTCAGTTATAAAAATCTTTTAAGTTTTGGATTGGAATAAAAAGTGTAATGAAACTGTTTTTGTTTTATAGGATTTTAATAGACAGTGCTGAGACAGTGCTTAAGAAAAATCATACAGTTTTTAAAAATATTTCATGAATTTAATTGCATAATATAAAAGCTACTTCAAAGTCTAAAATAGAATGAAATTCTAACAAATTCTAGACAATATGTAACAGTAATTTTTATTCTAGATTTTCATTGTAAATGACATTATATTTTAAGCAAATTTGATTTTTAAAAATGTATGAAATGTATTTCTTGAAAAATTAAGTTGTTTTAAATCTAAGAGCATTAATAAAAATTATTTTTTCCGAAAAATTAAAGGGAATATTCAACGAATGATTCTTCATAAATAAATCAGAATGCTTTTTAAAATTAAAAATAAAAATGGCGGCGCTGGAGCTATGATAACATGCTGATGTGAAATATGTAACCCTATAACAAATTTGAAACAATATTTAACAGTAAATTTTTATTCTAGATTTTTATTGTACATTACATTGCATTTCAAGCAAATTTGATTTTTAAAATGTATGAAAAATTATACATGTTAAAAGAAAGAATATTTTGACTTGTGTTCAAAATATATTTCTTGAGAAATTAAGTTGTTTTAAATGTAAGAACATTAATAATAATTTATTTTTTCCGAATAATAAGATATATTGCAAGGAGTACGCAGGGTAATTAAAAAAATATTCATATTTGTAAAAATGACAAACATGCTCAAAATGGGTACGACATTTCATATAAAAATTTAGCTTTTTACATTGTTTAAAAATAATTTTTTTATCAATTATACTAATTTTAAGTACTTCACTAGAAAAAAGGTTTTAGAATATGTGATTACAATTTGGAAGCGATTCGATGAAAACTGTTATGCTTGTACAACCCAATTTTTTGTCATCACCATGTTGCCACAGCTCCAGCGACCATTTTAATTTTTAATTAAAAAAATATGTTAATGATGTTAAAGATTAATATAATAAAACCAATTTTCATTCCGTTGTACAGTTTTATCAAAAACAAAAATCGAAAATCCGTGTTTTTTCAGGCATTGTAAGTAGCGTTACCCCTTAATAAAAGTTTAAAAAAAAAAATGAAAAAAAAAATTTTATGAAAAAAAAAAGTTTCTCATTGATGTTTCATAGTCTTTCATGATGTTGACTCCCAATATCTCTACAAATTTCTTTTTGTTTTTGAATTAGTTCCATTAATATTTATTTTCGAAAAATGCAATATATCTTATTAATGATTCTTAATAGCCTGTCCCACTCTTTTACGCTACAACCAGCATTAATCATGAAAAGCATTACTTTAATTATTGCACTGACAACTAAAACTTTTTTTAAAGACACTAAAGTTTATTTATTTTTTATTTTTCTGATGTTGTTCGATTTAAAGTAAAATAAATTAATTAAACAGAAGGTTTTTTTTTATCATAATTCAAACATATTTGTTCTATTTTTAAATGCCAGTTACAAAAATCATTTTAGTTTTTACATTTAAAACGAAAAACAAGCAAGGAAGTGTTCTCTTATGTGATTAATAAACTTTAAATATATTAAGGAATAATAGTTGAATTAATGAGAATTTTCGAATGTGTCAGGCTTTTTATTAAGAAAATGTTATGTTCTTCCTACGTTAAAAATGAAATGAAGTAATGTAAATGAATGTAAATTTATTATATTAACAGCATTGATAATTCTTCATGTACAAAATACTTTTTTTCACACGAAACAAATAACTAAAATAAATTTTATATATATAAAAAAATTCCGCTCTTAACAGGAATATTATACTCCACTGTAAATACTGCTCGTTTAATTTCATGAATAATAAGATATATTTTGTTTTAAAAGTGAATATTTATTCAAACGTTTCTTTTAATTAAATTTTAAAAGACAAGCTACCGTAGGGCAAAAGGGAAAAGAAAAAGCCGTAAAATTATTTTTACATTTTTTAATGTTTCTTAGATACCCATCATGTAAACTTTTAATATTTTTACACATTTTTTTTTCTTTTATTAATTTTTATTACATCCATTAATATTTATTTCTGCATGCAATGTATCTTATTAATGACTCTTAATGGTACGTCGCGCTCTTTTCACGATACAACCTGAATTAATCAGGGGATATATTACTCTAATTATATTGCTGACAAATGCCGGTTTTTTAACGAGCTTAAAGTTTATTTTTTAATTATCTATGTGCTATTTGATTTAAAGTCTAATAAATTAATAAGACGAAATATTTTTATCATTCATTAATTTTTTTCTCTTTATTTTCAGTTATAAAAAACATTTCAGGTTTTATATTTGGAAAACACATTTATTTGTCACCGGAATTTTGTATGAAGTTTTTATCTTAAATATTGAATATTTAAAAAAAATAGTTTATGTTCGGTTGTGAAATGAAATCGAAATTGTAAATAAAAGCGATTTTTTGTGAAGCAAAATTTAGCGATTTTGTAGTATAAATATGTTGTTAGATTTCATGTCAACTTTTAATACCAAATTCTCATCTTTAGAACTTTCTAAAAAGTATATAGAAGTCGGATAATTGCCGTAATTTTTGAACTGCGCTATACCAATTATTTGAGATACATCCGTCTTGAACTCATTGTAGCATAGTAGTACATGTGTTGCAATACAAAATACTGTAGGGATTATTGAGATCTCTTGATGTTATTTAGCAAAATAAATTGTAAATTTTCAACACAATATTATAGATACATAAAAAAAGAAAAGGGGTAGATCTGTTAACATAAACATTATTGCGACCAATAATTTTCATTTTATAAAAGAGATGAATATAACGATCAGAACACGTGTATTGAAATGTTGGAAAAAAATATAGTGGAAATCTAAATAATTATATGTAGGCAGTATTTTTACAGAGAAATTTCAGTCACTGACCAAAATATGCAAAAAGAATACTTTATATATAAAATTTTTACATGTGTTTTCCTTTAACATTTTCAGAATTCATGTATAATGATAATGAGGCACATGAATTACACTTTCTGTTATCCAATCATTACAATGTACGAGTAAGTCTCAGAAAAGTTGCAATTTCGTATCTCAGGCGTCTTATGTACGTATTTTTAAAATCACAAAAAGAAAAATTCGATTTAAACTTTCAATACTAATCAGTCATACATGTAAACTGTGATTGTTTGCTTATTGAAATTGAAGTATAATATTAAATATATTTTTTAACCTAAATATCATTCCCTCACAATGTCCCCATTCACACACATAGAAATGAGAACGATTTCTCTGCCATTATGGTGTGTGTGTTTATAATGTTTTATCATAAAATCCATTAAATAGACTTAAATAAATATTCAACCTGTTAATTATATTAATATCTTATGAAAAGGAAGAAATTAGGGAACTTTTTATTGTTATCCCTAGTAATTCGACATTATTGCCCCCACATTACAATAAACTTGTCCCTGTTTACTCAATAAATGACAGCACATGCATTATAAAGATCTAGGATAATTTGTATAGGAGTAAAGTAATAAAACAGTGTCGTCTTTTGCTCAACAACATTTTTCAATAGCTAACACATGACTTTTAAATATTAGATTAAAGTAAGTACTTTTATTAGCTATGACTCCCTCATCTATTACAAATTTAATAAATACAAAATAATTCTTTTTTTGTTAATATGCTATTGGAAATGAGGTTTAAAGGATATTTTGGAACTGAAAATATATCTAAGCGTAATAATTTTTGTACAAAGTGATTTTCACAAGTTACTTCATCATTCCTTTACAATCATTTCCTCATAATTTTAATGAATGAGACAGTGATCTAAATCCACTTATATGTACAAACGATAAAATAACGCTAACATAATTAATATAATGCAATAAAATACATACACCCATAAGAATTTAAATTAGAGTACTAAGATTAATCAATTTTTTTTCGCTCCATTAAAGAGAAAAAAAAAGACAAATTTTCTGAGACTGATCCGTATACTCACCACAGTGTTGGAGAAAATAATTAAATCTAATTAGATCAAAGAAATTTAAAAGCGTGAGTTTTTAATTTTCGTTTTATATGATGTTGAAAATCGAAATTTCTTTCAAAAACGCTTAATAAAAGGTCAATGTGTCTTTCCTGAATATTTCCGTATGAAACTTTCAAAACGCCTAACTCGTACAAAGAATGGTGTCATCATTTTCGTTTTTCTCTGAACGAAACCTCTGTAGTACATCATTCTTTAAAGAATTAAAACATAGTTTTACGTAAAGCTAAATAATTAACTTAGTAAAAACTTCTAACATTCGCAAATTATTTGTAAACTGTCGTTGACAAACACATTTGCATGCAATATTTTGCAGCCACGCAATGTGTGTTGCAAGACTATAACTCCCCAAATAACATGCTATAAATTAATTTTACTGCAGCTCTATTATCTTTATTTTCCAGTAGAATGGGGTATTTCTGTTTGTTTATAAAAAGCGCAGCTTTTCTATTGAGCGTGCAACTAAACCTAAGTGCGTGTCAGCGTGATGTTTACGGAAGAAATGTTCAAGAATCTTCGGTCAAAAGCCAGCACATCTTCAAAAAACAACCGTTTCTGACCAACTGTGTGAAATACCTGCACGCAGCCGTGATCCGATATCCAGGAAAACTCACACGCTAAACACTAAAAGCTCTGACGTGCCCTGGGAAAAGATCTTATTTGCCATGGAAACGTTTGGAACGAAAATAAATTTATGTAAATGTTTCATACTATTTCTGCATCCGCCAAGATTTGGTTTGAGGGAAGATACAGTGTTAAAGCGTATTTGTTGATGTTAAATATTTTGTTAAATCAATAAAAAGAATTATTTGCTTCAAATATGACTTATTTTTATGTTATATATAAAGTAGCGAACATTATGTAAATTGTTTGCGTTAAATTAAAATTTAAGATCTTTACTTTTTTTCATTTCGTGAATAAATTGTTTTTATTAAAAAATAGAAATGAATGAAATTGATGTTCTAATGTGAGTTATTAAATATCAAATATAATGTGTAGTGTAATGTTGCGATCAAAATGTGTTTGTAAATAATATATACATATATATATATATATTAATTGCCGTCATTCTAAATTGTTGTTGAATTATACTTAGGAAGAAATGTTGTATAAACGTTTTATGCTTAATTTCAATATTTAAAAGTAATTTTAAAATAATGATTAAGATAATAGAAGCATCTTAGTGTTAAGTTTTTACGATAGTCATAGCATTTCTAAAATGAAATATTAATATAAATAATTCATTGAAGGGAATTTTAGTCCATATTTGAGTGAATCTGAAAATTAAAACGGTAAAAAGCATTTAAAATTTGAATCTTACTTACATGATTTGACCTTATAACGCCTTATATTTGACCTTATATATGACCTTATAACGCCTAATCCTACAAAGTATGGTTTCTCCATTTTCTTTTTCTCTGAAGAAACTTTTCTAGTAGATAGTTCTACAATGAATTTCAGCATACTTTTACGCAAAACTGAATAATTAACTTCGCAAAAACTTCTAACAATCGCAAATTATTTGTAAACTGTCCTTGACAAATACATTTGCATGCAATATTTTGCAGCCACGCAATGTCTGTTTCAAAACTATAACTCCTCAAATAACATGCTATAAATTAATTTTACTGCAGTTCTAATATCTTTATTTTCCACTAGAACGGGGGGTACTTCTGTTTGTTAAAAACTATAGCTTTTCTACTGAGCGTGCAACTAACATAAGTGCGTGTCGGCGTGTTGTTTACGGAAGAAATGTAGAAGAATCTTCGGTCAAAAGCCAGCTCATCTTCAAAAACAACCGTTTCTGACCATCCGTGAGAAATACCTGCACGCAGCCGTGATGCGATATCTGAAGAAACTCGCACGCTAAACGCTAAAAGCTCTGGCGTGCCATGGGAAAAGATCTTATTTGCCATGGAAACGTTTGGAAAGGAAATAAATTTATGTAAATGTTTCATAATATTTCTGCATCAGTCAAGATTTGGTTTGAGGAAAAACAGAGCGTTAAAGCGTATTAGTTGATGTTATATCTTTTATTGTATCAATGAAAGGAATAATATACTTCCAACCTAACTTATTTTTTAACTCTTTTATTATACTTTTTTATTTAACTCAGCTTTGTTTTGGTATGTAAAGATGGAATGTTGTAATCGAGTTTTCACTCCTTTCCTGATACGTTAGAATTATTAGAAAAAAAAGAATATATATATATATATATATATATAAGTATATTTCCTATGACAATGCAAAATTTTAATATTTTTTAACTTAATTCTAAATTAATAACATAATTTTAGGACATTGTTTTCTTTAACCCGCCATAGGTGATAAATCGCTAAATATTCTTTATGGTTACAACTGTATACGAGTCATAACAACAATGGAGTTAATTGAATGCCAAACCACGCTCGCTAAAATATGCCAACTGGCTGTGAAATTGCCACAATGAAATATTTTAAACACTAAAAAGTAGAAAATGAAATATAAACAAAAAATAAAGTGTGTAATATATATTTTTAATAACGCCTTTATCAATTAATATTTTAATATAAAAGATACATAACTAAAATTATATATATATATATATATATATTATTAATTTTTGCACTTTCTACCAAGCGTAAATCCAAGCGGGCAAATTTCCATAATCGGGTCCACGATAAATTAACGTATTAATGTAAATACTATTTACCTTCGAGATAACTTATTTGTGAGGCTATATAG
Organism: Maratus michaelseni; assembly: GCA_963931845.1. Lineage (NCBI taxonomy): Eukaryota > Metazoa > Arthropoda > Arachnida > Araneae > Salticidae > Maratus > Maratus michaelseni. The sequence goes on along the minus strand of OZ007594.1, from coordinate 279,887,785 downwards.
GATAAATAAATTTATCAAACATTTAATTACGATGTTAATTTTATTTTTTTATTTACTTTTTAACATCTCCAATAATATATTTATCACAAATAAAAATTGAAGAGAATTTGATAATCATCAGACAATTTAAATTTGAATTTTATTCTTATGAAGTTAACCATCTATTTCATCAATAAGAAGAATCAAAGCTTGAATTTACAGCGATAATTTTAAAATTTGAATCTCGAGAAAATTTTCCGAAATAATTAAAATAAAACAAATTTTTGTTATTACTTTAACATTCTTTTTTCTTGACCTCTTTTATTTGCTACAGATTTATTTATACTTTGAATCATTAACGCGAATTCCTTGGTATAAAAGTGATAAATGCACTTCTCGAAGATGATTTTCTTTTTCAAATGAATACATATAATTTTAAACTTTCTAAAAAATTTCACCAATTAAATAGGATTTATGTTTAGGTAACTCTGAGAACTCTAAAAACAGATTAAATAAAAACGAACAATAATAATTATTAATCAAACTTAGAACATAAAAAAAAAAAAAAAACTTTGCGCAGTTTTTAAATAGCATTGTGAAATTACTCGCAAGTATTGTGCTAAAATACTTTAACAGCAAATATAGTCACGTGACTGTAATTTAAAAGCGAACTTATTGCAATATAATAAATTATTTCTTTTAAATGCTAAAAGGTGTAAATTAACAACATAATACAAATTAAAATAACTTTATTAGGTTGTTTTACATGTTTCGATTCACTTCGGGTCATTTTCAAAAACAAACAAGAATATTCCATAACTGCACGGGCTTTGAAGTTATTAGTTTCATGTACTTTTTTAAAAATTACGCACGTTATCTTTAATTTTTGCTTGGTTGTTTATTTGCATATCTGTGACCATGGAGTAACTCGAGCCACAGTTTCGGTAAAATAACTAACTAAAATTAAACAATGTGTGCATTCAAAATGTTCAAAATGTTTGTATTCAGTTTGTTCACAGTAATTATGATGCAGGGGATCTTCTGCTATTTTGATACAGAGCAAAAAACGTTCAGGTATTGTCTTAAATATTTTAAACGTGAGTTAAAATACAAACTATCTTTACATATCATTAGTAATAGCCCCAGTTATTCATCAATGCTACTATAAAGTATGCGAACTAATGCGAACTTATTGTATTATCAATATTGGTGAACTGTTCTCGTAACATACAAGTATTTCAATAGAATCGTATTGGTAAAACAACAACAGTAAATTTAAAATGTTTTCAATAAAGCGAATGTAGTTCTGAGAAATACTGAATTCAACCTCAAATAATTTTTATAACAATGCGATTGTTTATATAATATTATTTTACATTTAACTTGTTTGAATGCAAATACATCGAGTAAAATATTTGTTCAATATTTGACTAATGCTGTAGTACTACGAAAACAATTATTTTCTTCATAATAATGCAATATTCATTATTCCATTTTAACTTTTACATAATATCTTGCACAAGAGAAAGGGTAATTTATTCTGTACAAAGTGTTTCTTTTCATTGAATATTAATAATGACTTATTTTAATATACTTAATTTGTCCATAAGAACATTATGCTTAATGCACAATACTCTTGCCTAATTTCAAAGCTACTGCAGTGTTAGTAATTTGTATTCAGTTTGTTCACAGTAATTATGATACAGGAGATCTGCTGGTATTTAGATACGGAGCAAAAAGTGTTCAGGTATTGTCTTAAATATTTTAAACGTGAGTTAAAATACAATCTATCTTTAGATATCATTAGTAATAGCCCCAGTTATTTATCAATGCTGCTAGAATGTAGCGTGAATTATAAAAGTTGTATGGATTTTAAACAAAAAATTACGTAATTTGTTACTTTTTTTTTATATTTTAATATTACATGCTTTTAAATATTTCTAATACTGATCTTGATTATTAATGTAATGACATTTAATAACCTTTAGTCACTTTAAAATGCATTTAAAAAATGAAGTTGCCAATTTATTAACATGTTGACGGACACTTGCGGCTGTAACCGTCAAAGCGAAGTTCACTATGTGACATGACGGCAATAGTCGTCCAAAACGAAACGGTCGTTTTTAGACACTACGGCTATAGCAGCACAGATGTGCATTTATTATTAATGTATCTGATTAATGTAATCAATGATCTTGATTATTAATGTAATGGCATTTAATAACCTTTAGTCACTTTAAAATGCATTTAAAAAATGAAGTTGCCAATTTATTAACACGTTGACGGACACTTGCGGCTGTAGCCGTCAAAGCGAAGTTCACTATGTGGCATGACGGCAATAGCCGTCCAAAACGAAACGGTCGTTTTTAGACACTACGGCTATAGCAGCACAAATGTGCATTTACCGGCGTACAAGTATAACCCCAGAGTCATGTTTTGGAAACAATTTTTTAGGTTGAAGTTCGTTTTCCACCTGTTATACGAGTTGCAGCTTCAGTATGCACGTGCAGGGTGGCTAGTGGTCAGGGAAAAATACAGTAAAAAAAATGATAATTACCAGTATATTCTTATAGAAAAATTCAAATTGATTATTTGATCGAATAAATTTTTTTATAAGAAAATACTGGTGTATATCACTTTTTTTGAAGGGAGTAGTGCAACCTAATTAAAGGGGCTGAATTAATCAAAAATAAGTTTATTTAAGCAGTAAGAGTAAAACTATACTTCTAATATTCTAAAAATTACAAAAACATATAGTGTCAATTTTCGAACTTCACTTGTTCCTACTGTCCGTCAATGTATTAAATTATTGCTATTTTTTCATGAGATGTGATTAAAAATTTTCTTTGGATAAATTTTCAACATCTCATCAATATTATAAAATTCATCATTTTTTAAAAATGCGGAACACATAGAAAATATATAACTGTACAGAAATTGTGTTTCATTTTAAAAAGTTTAAAATTTATTACATAATTTTTTTTAAATAACAAACATAACAATTAAACAAATAACAATTAAAATAACAAACAAACAAATAACAATTAAACAAAAATACAGTAACCCCTTACTACATCACGCTTCAATAATTGCTCTTGGCATATACGGCTCTTTTTCTGTGTCTCCCGCTGTCAAGAAAAATAATAAAAATCTTTACATTAATTGCAGTGTTTTATAACTGTATTTTTAAATAATATTTTTTATAGTCGATGTAATTATTTTTAATGTATTGAGAAAATTGCAATATGCGCATAAATTTACATTTTGGAGACAAATATAAACCATATATTTTCAGATTATCACCTTTCTTAATTTTAATGCTCTTGTTTACATCGCACCTTCGGATGTATCGTAATTTTTCTTGTATCCCGACAAAAGCCATATAACGACTGCATACTATATAAATAAATCGACTACTAGTATATTCAATTGACTATTGTAGAGTAGCATATTTTACTTGAATTAAATAAAACTGAATTTTATTTTTTAAAAAACTGTTTTTAGCTTTTATTCAAATATATTTGAATAAGTTATCCGTTAAAGATTATTACATTAATGTTTTTTCCCAAATGAAAAATCAGAAGCAAATTTTATTCATTTATTTCAATTGGAATAATGCAATTTAATTAACACATTATTCCCAAATCATCGTCAAGAAAGGCGAAGATTGATTAATTTGTTGAAATTATCATTCTTTTTGCTCCCTCATTCCGAGAACATTTTGTTCTAAAATTTCAATTTCAGCTCCGTTTTTGGACTGTTGCCATTAACATTAAATGGAAGAGCGTGGAACCTTTTCAAAGAACGGAATTGCGAAGGAATGATATTTTTGCAATCTCCGATTATTGTCCTTAGCCTAAGTTGTTTACTAATTTGCTTCCATTACAACAGCTATCTCATTTATTGATTTGAATGTCTTCAAAGACAGCGTTGTATGGAGTTTTAGGGCTTTTAGCATTTAGAAAAATGCTTTCATTAAGTTAAAAAGAAGAATTCTTTAAGATTTCGGTGTTCTCTCCTAATTCAGCTAATTCGTTTATTGGATATCTGCTGCAGCATTTTAGTAGAGTTGAGATGATATTCGATTTTCTGATGTTCCGCTTTCTCGATTTCTGAATGCGCTCTTGACAGTTTTATTTATTTTTATTTAATGTTTGGTTACATTACGCTTTGGAAATTCGTAATGATGTTGCGAATGAAATTTTTAGTTAACAAATAATTTCGACACCCTCTAGCGATGTAATAGTTACAGAAAATTATCCATATTATTGTAAGAAAATAAAATACAATAACTCTGTTTTAGAACAATATAGGTCAATAATACTTATTATTGTCCGTAGCTAAATTGTTTACTAATTGGCTTTCGTTACAGATATTTCATTTATTGATTTGAATGCCTTCAAAGACCTTCTTCATGGGGAGTTTCGGAGTTCACTTTTAGTATTAAGAAAAATGCTTTTAATAAGTTAAAAAATATAAATATTTAGGGTTTCTGGTGTTCTCCTAATTTAACTTATTCGTTTATGATATCCAATACAGCACTTTACAAGAGTCAAGTTGAAAATGTTATGTTCAGTGAAAATAAGACGATTTCAGTTTTCTGAATGCTACGACTCTTGGATTTCTGTATGTACGCACGATCTTTATTTAATTTGAATTAAAATTAATCTTCAAATTCGGTAATACGCTGTGAATGTAGTTTTACTAAACAAAGCATTTTGACGCCCCATGATGATGTAAGAATTATAAGCAATTTCTCTGATTATGAGAGGCTAGTTGAGAACAATCAGTCTGATTATTGTCCTTAGCCAAATCTATTTAATAATGAGCCTTCTTTTCAGCTGTATCGTTGCTTTCAATATCTTCCGAAACTGCTCGTCTAGACTTTCACGAAGCTTTAAATTTAAAAATATGCTTTCATTTTCCATAATTACTTGTTAACATTCCCGGTTTCACGTAATTTAGTTAACTCTTTATTGCATATTCGCTGGTGCATTTTAGATGAGTTAAAGGTGGGATGATTTCATGTTATGAGGATTTTGATTTTCTGAAAAGTACGCTTTCGATATCTATGATCGTTCACAATAATTTTATTTTATTTTCAATTAATACTTGTTTAAATAAAATTTTTAATTTTTGTAAGTACGTCTTAAATGAAATTTTTACTTAACAAAAGATTTCCATACACTATATTAATGTCACAGATTAATTGTTTTTGTGATTTTCGTTAAACAAAATGAATTTTTCAGGTTTTCTTTTATTGATTATGTATCGAATTAAATGTTATACGTTTACTTTTCTTACGATTTAATATCCTGTATTAAATTTGTTTGATTTTTACAGATAAGTGCTAAGAATGAAGTTAATTCAGTAAAATGTGGATTTGATGGAACATTTGTATAGTTAAAACTTATTTTAGTTTGGCTCAAAAGTTCATAGCATAGAACAAACTTTTGCATTCTGCTCGTGTAATGCAAAAGCTGCAAGATGTCTGACTGGTCATAATTAATTACATCTGATGTTTCGAGTTTACTAACGTGGAACCCAATAGATTAGAGAATTTAGAAAGTCTTCATCAAAACCCGATGGTCTTTCTGAACAAGATAAATCACTCTGATAAAAATGGCCTTCTTTTCATTTTTGAAGGGAAAGAATGTATTTCTTATCGTGCTTTCACCAACTGCATTCTTACCGTAGACTGCATAAAGGTTTCCATAAGTCTGAAATTAAATTCTGTGTCTCTTCTGCCAAAACATAGAATAATTTTTTTTCTCACCTCCCACTTCATTTTTTGTGAATAGAAAAGAAACTGTCTTCTTAAAATGTGCAATATTCAAAACGTTTTCATAAGCACATTATTACAAATAAGGACTGACAAATGAGTAACGATAAAGAAATTGTTAAAGTGTTGCTATGTCAAAATAATTACTACAAACTTATGCACCAATTACATTTCTTCAGGGATTGTCACAATCATTTTTCTTTTTCCGATTTCAGTGCCAATATTTTAAAATTATAATCGTCGTCTTACTTAAACGCAGAATGTATGTTAAATGTACGGAGACTCATTCTATTAAAAAATAATGATTGTGAAAATATGAAAATGTAAAAATATGAAAAAATATGAAAATGTTTAGTAGAGAATTGATAGCAGTCTAAAACCCGATATTCTGGTTTGAGAAAATGATTAATACATTATAAATACTACTCGGAGACGTTTCCGAAAATCAATGGCAACAAAAAAGAACTTAACAATATAAGAATACTTTGTTTTATAAATGCGAAAAAAGATTTTTGTTTTATAAATACTTTGTTGAATCTCGAAATTGTATTGGTTTCTGGGGTTTCAAAAGATAAAGAAAGCTTTTCGAAAAGTGGGTAACTCGGAAGAGGTTATTTTATTATATTTTCGTAAGCGCCCTGCAGAATTTTCCATGTATGTTTAACGTTGCATAAAAAATGTATTTGTATGAGGATTTGCATTTGATAACTTTACAGATTTATTTATTTTATGCATTTCAAAAAATTGACATTAATATCAATTTTGTGTTAAATTAGCCTTTGTATTTAAAAATTAAGTGGCGGAAAAACACGGTTAACACGCTTAAAGTGCTAAGAAACATTTTTCGTTTTTACAGTGTACATTCATTGTACAAACAAATTATAGACAATACATAAAAAGGGAAAAGAAACGTTATTGATTGAAAAACAAATATTTAAACAATAGAAATGAATATTTTCCTTAAAAATATTTAAATTAGTAATTTGCTTTGACACTATAAACTTAAAAATGCACAGTTTCTTTAAACTAATATTGAATTATTAAGCGAAAATCCAATCTAGGTTTTTATTCAGAAAAGTCATTGTCATTATCTGAGAGAATTACTTTTATATTAATTTTCTTAACTATTTCTACAAACAAATGAATATCTTTAAACTATTTTCAACCAAATTTTAGAAATTTCATCTTTAAATTGTTATTAAAATTCGTCTTAATAACTGTTCGAGTCATTTTGATTTTTTCTCCCGTGATCATTAGAACGCAGTAATGAGTATCTTAATAAAAATAATAAATAAAAAATAGGGACAGTTCAGTATGACAGGTATGTCTGTCGCCTCTTTGGAAATTTTTTCCTTTAATTAAATTTGCACTTCTGGTCGTTTAAAATTTCTTCTGATATATTGTATGAAATATATTGTTCTCTGATATAGTATATAAGATTATGTATGGAAAATAGTATAAAAGATTGGGCGTAACTACGGTATACAAATTTCTTAAACATGTGCTTAAATTTAAAAGTTTATGTGTAAGGTTTTTTTTAATTTTAAGTATTCCGAAGAAAAACTTAACAATCACTCAATTAAACGATTTGGTATTTAAATTTAAAAGTGTTTCAACGAATATTATTGGTAGAATTTTTGTTGTGAATTTTTAAAAATGTACACGCTTAAAAAAATATTATTTTTCATTATGTTTTGCAACATCTTCTTTCTATTTAAATTAAAATGCAGTAGTTTCCCATTATAAATCTCCTTGCTATATCGCTGATTCTGATATAGCGTTCTTTATTTCATCTCTCCTGAGAAACGTAAATTATGTCTTAACCATACTTATTAATGGTAGATATAATAAGTATAATAGTCTATTGTTAGTTTTATGCATAAAATTTTAATATGCCTGTTAATTAACAATTTGGATACAAATATAAAACATTCAGGTTATAATCTTAATTAATTTTGAATGTCATCGGTAATATCGCGTTTTCGAAGATATCACATTTCTTCTATGCCTTGTGGCATACGATATATACCGTATTGTGCTGATTAGAAAAGTTTATGCAAAGTACATGTAGCATATGTACGTCCATGCGCCCATACATCCATGTATGAAGGACGTTTTTAATGGAAATTTTTAACCGTTTCTTTATAAATAATGTCTGAAAAAATTTGGTAAAATGTATAAATAAGTATATGTACAGACATTAACACGTGAACACCTATCTTTAATGTTTATGCAAATAGTTACTTTTGTTAAAATGATATGCATTGAAATATGTATTGTTTATAAATATATAATGTGAAATTTGTTACAAAAATCATGTAATTCTAATAATAAATACATTACAAAGAAATGTATCAGTATAACACCTTAACTATATTTAAAATCACACGATGAAATTTCTCAGGAATATGAAAAACAATTTTTATCTCTTCTCACAATTCTTTCTCTGTTTTCTTATTTTTCGATATATTTTAAAATATATATAAAATAAAAAAGCTCTTTTCACCATCCATAGAAATCTACAATAAAATATTTATCTCTACTTTCCACTTTCAACAATCGCCATTGCGTTGTAACCTCTTTTCTTTTTTCCATCGAAATAACACAATAAACAGAGCAATAACATTTGCATTTTATATAAAAATTCTCTTTTTAAATGCGATTTCTACTCATAGCCTGTTCCAGGTTGGGTTATAAAAATGTGTACACACTCTGGGCTTGTGCGATTCCATTTGGCTTTTTATGTATAAACTGGAATAGTGCGTTCTCCATGCGGCATTTATCAAAGACGTGACTCAAATGTACTATTAAAGACATTACCATTGATATTCTGTTATCATGATATAATACACCGTTATATGCCTTATGCTACATGTTTCATGAGTTTTGATTTTCAGATATTTTAACGATCTGATGTTATATTTAAATAATTTATTCTATTTTTTAAAATCTAATCCATCTTGAAATGAATGTAATAGTATATATTTTTACGGAGTACAACTTACTATGCATTGCTTATTTTAATTAAAAGTAAAAAGTAACGTTTAAATGCTACCATGGTCCACGATTGTTTAATTATTGAAATAGCGCTTTTCTATTTGGTATTCACCAATTAATAATTTGATTACACATTAGTAAACAGTAGTTTTAATGCCCAAGAATTTTAACAATCAGATGCTATATCTAAATTATTTAGTTTTTTTTTATATAATTTATCTTATAGTGAATTTATTAATTATATATACAACGTCTCACGCTACCACAGTACATATATATTTGGGAGTTTACAATTCCCTTTGCAGTCTACAATATAGTCATTTTTTTTTTAAAACTATAAAACTAAAAACAATATTTAAAACCGACGGTCTATGATTTTTAATAAATTTAAATTTTTGGTGTATCATATTTCCTATACTTTAATTAATACTCCGATTACACAGCAGTGCATAAAATTATATTTAGAGCAGCAGACAGTCATTAAATTTCAGACATTGTTCTGTTATCATTTAGTTTACCCCTTTCAGTGAAAAATTATTAATGGATCATTGCTCATATATATTTATATATATACAGGATGGTCATAAATAAACTTTGTCGATATATGAATCCCTAGCAGCGCACCGTTCAACCAGCCAAGATTGAATATGAGATATAGTTATTTGAGGGTATAAACTGGAGAGCTCGAAATTGTGGTGATCAAGAATAATAGAACCTGCACGGTTAAGATTACAGTGAAAATAATTGGAAATTTTCGAATGCCAACACCCATTTTTTTAAAATCCCAAAATGGTCAACACCACAAATTGCGTTGGCACAGTAGAGGCAGCACGAAAACGGCGAAATAGGACTCATGCAACAAACAGCATTATAAAAAACCAATAGCAACAGAGAGTTGAGGCGCACAAGCACCAAGCGCAAATCATCGTTTGTTAAAAATCTTTAAAAGCAGTGCGGAACTTTTGTAAACTCAGTAATACTTTTTCATTTCCTCTCGTCTCAGTTGCTATTGGTTGTTTACAATACTCTTTTTTGCAATTGTCTTACGTACCGTTCCAACGCCATTTATGGTTTTTCAATGCGCTGATCATTTTGGGATTGAATAAGTGGGTGTTGTCCATTTGAAAATTTCAAAGATTTTTCACTGTAAACCATAACCGTGCAGGCTCCATTGTATTTGTTCACCACAATCAGAAGCGCATACCTTTAAATAACTATATTTGGCATTTTATTTCGGTTGGTTGAACGGAGCGGCCACTAGGGATTCATATATATGACCACCCTGCATATAATGTATATAATGTATAGGAGTGGAGTAGAAGCTGAATTGTGTCAGTCAATTTAAATGCAGAATAGGGAACAAAATAGCAAAATGAATTACAAAGAAATTAAACAGCCAGACAATTCGAAATTAGCAGATTGACATTACGCAAACAAGACTTTTACGGAGGTTTTACAACAATAATGTGAACAGCAATCTAGAAAGTCATAATTAACAACTTTTTATAATATTTTACAAATTTGGAAGTTTATGCAAAATGTGGAAGGAAATTTTATCTTTTCTTGAAGCTTTTCCATTCATAAAATCTTCTTTTTCTTAATTTTCACCATCTTTTTCCAACGTTTCATTTCTTATTCTATTAATACTACAAATCTCTGCTTTCCTGGCATCACAACTACGTTTAGTGGATTTTGTCTCGGAGGTCCAAATTCGATATCGTGATATTTAATCTTCTAAGTGGTGATATTTAATGTCTCCCATTATATTATATTTTCATATTTTCTTTCTCTTTTTCCTGAATCCATTTCGGTAAAATTTTCTTTTCAAGGAGTAATGAATCTCCTGTTCTAAACAGGCAAACATAGTTCAAATTCAATTCCGGATGCTTTTCTGATTTTGATTTAACAGTATACAACTTTTGATACTTCGATACATTATGTTATTTTCAATTGTTCATATCTTTGCTGTAATTACATTTCATGTAAAAATTTTATATTAGATAACTATTTAGTAAAGATTATAGATTATTTCTTATCTTTCATTTATTCATAAATATGTTTTGATTTCTAAAATAATCGAAAATAATTTGTTTTGTTAAATTAAAATCTAATCGCTTGGATTTATCAGTTTTTTAAATCTTGAAATGAAAGTTAGTTAATATTGAACCTTAACTCCAAAACTGTTATGAAGGAATGAACTTTATGTGTGAAGACAAATTTTATGACCGCTAGTTTTTTTTATTATTATATATTATGGTCATAATGAGTTGTAATATATTATTCCAACATGAAAACAAAATATTTCTATATATAAGAATTCCTTTACACAATACAATTCAAGATAAAAAATAGTTTAATACAATATTATTTCAATTGACTATTTAAAAAAAAAAAGATTAATTCTTCAAGTTTAACAATCACTTGCAAATTTTACAACTTGACAAAATGTATAATATGTAAAAATTTTTAATCGTGTGTCATCTAAAAATTGCCACACAAATTATAATCAATATATTCACCGCATTGTTAACATTAAACAATTAGACACATAACGAAAACACAAACATTTTAAAACAGGACTAAGCACTCTGCAGTTTGATTACACCAAAACTCAAATTTCAACCTTCCTAATTACATGAATTATGTTCCTTGAAAACTCTCTGCTTTAATAACTGCCATAATATTTGTTTAGACATAAAACGAAAGTGCAAACTGCTTAGAAATCAGCGCCGCTTCAACAACTTTAATCTGCGGGAAAATAGCCCCCTGAATATTTTAGTACTCGCAGTAAACAGTCCATTTGCTTCTAAATATTCTATAATCGGAAACATCTCCCCGTGAGGATTCTTGAACTAGCTGTTTGAATTCGCAAACGAAACCGCACGCAGTTTCAACTGAGGCCTGCGCGGTAGTTTATAATGTTTCTGGCCATTTTCCTACGGTAATGTGCAGTTCTCGTGCCAACCCGCATTTTAGAAGGAAAGGTAAACTTGTCGACCTATTACATGATTTCTTTAGAGAATATTCTTTCGCATAATCAGGACAAGAAGGAGAATGAGCTCTATTATGCCCTGACATAAACAAGAGGTTAAGATCGGTCGATACTGGATGACTTATAAAAACGGTTTTGATTTTTTAAAAAAAGAACAATAAATGCATTAATAAATGTTAATAGAAAGGTGTCTAATATTTAAATAGATATAAAGTTGCATTGATAATAAAAAACTTCGCAATTAATAAAAATTAAAAGTTATTCCAATTTTCAATGCTTAGTATAAACAATATGTTTAAAACTGTTAGAAATCGAACTTAGGTTTAGAAATCCATCCCTGTTCATTTGTTAGATGATTTTTTTAGAGATTTGGGATATTGGATGACTTATAAAAACGGTTTTGATAAAATAAATAAATAAATAAAAAGAACAATAAATGCATTAATGAATGTTAATAGAAAAGTGTCTAATATTTAAATAGATATAAAGTTGCGTTGGTTATAAAAAACTTCGCAATTAATAAAAATTAAAAGTTATTCCAATTTTCAGTGCTTAGTATAAACAATATGTTTAAAACTGTTAGAAATTGAACTTAGTTTAAAAATCCCTGTTCATTTGTTAGATGATTTTTTAGAGAATTGGGATATTGGATGACTTATAAAAATGGTTTTGATAATAAATAAATAAATAAGAAGAACAATAAATGCATTAATAAATGTTATAGAAAAGTGTCTAATATTTAAATAGATATATAGTTGCGTTGATAATAAAAAACTTCGCAATTAATAATAATTAAAAGTTATTCCAATTTTCTATGCTTAGTATAAACAATATGTTTAAAACTGTTAGAAATTGAACTTAAGTTTAAAAATCCCTGTTCATTTGTTAGATGATTTTTTAGAGAATATTTTTTATCACGATGAGGGCATGAATAACTATTAACTTTGGTATAATGTTCTACATGTGAGGGATGAATATCATTTGATATTTGGATAACAAAAAATTTGATTTTTAAACAAACATAATAAATATATATAACTTTTACCTAATTTATTTTATCGAATCGAACAAACCTCTTTCTAAACAAACCATAGTTGGATGCTCCATGGTTGAATAAAATGCCTATAAATAATTAAAAATAATAATATAATAATAAAATATAAATAAATAAAATGAATATAATTGCTCCGGTGTCTATTAAAACGAATATATCTTAAATGATTTTTTTTAGACAGAATTTTCCTAAATGAACCTAGGGTTGTCGACCCACTGCCTGCGGTAGCTTTCGGAAATAGTTATTTTTCATCATTAAAAAACATAACTTCTGTTATCTCAAAAGCATGCGGCGATGGACTCAGATTAAATTGAAAAGCTCAGCATCGCCACTCAAGTTGCTATACGAACCTATATACTATGGGAAGCTAACTCTTTCCAACATGTATTTAATCACGGAAGTAGAAAAATTTACTGGAGAGTTATTCTTTCAGTTCCAAAAAAAAAATCCATAGATTTATTATCTGTAATAGTTAAAAAACTATTACATATTTTTTTTAGTTAAAAAATATGTAATAAAAAAAATATGTAATAATAAATGTAATATATGTAATATATTACATATATTATATACATATACAATATATATATTTATACAATTTGTTATAATGTAAACAAATACATTGTTTACATTTGTTGCGTAATGACATCAATTGAAATACATTTTTAAAGATGGCGAATCTACTATTTAAAAGGAAAATGAATTAAATTCTGACTCCCGCGCTTTTTACTTTTTGCCCTTTACATTATAACAATACATACAATATATATATTTATATTTTATTCATATATTATATATATGTAATATATGTAATATATGTAATAATAAAAATATGTAATTAAAATAAATAGTTATTTTTATTATTATTATTTAAGTCCACATTTTTGGCGGAACGGGAACTTAAAAAAAATCTGAAAAAAAAAATTAAAAATCTCTGCGAATAAATTCAATGAAAATAGAACAAAAATTTACTATTTTAGGCTAAACGATTGAAACTCGACGGTAAAAATGCATATCAAGCTAATAAAAAATTTCCCGAAAAATTCCTATATTGCTGTACGTGTTTCGAACAAAATTATTATATTGTGACTGAAACCAGATAACTTTTACCAATGTTGAAAAATCGCCGTAAAAAGCAAAAAGTGCAAAAACTAGCATAAAAAAATTTATTTAAAAAATATAATAAGACATCCAACAATTGCCTCGGATTTATTTTACAAATTTAAAAATGATCGACGAAAAATGCAAAAAATGCTAAAAATCGCATAAAAGTTAATTAAAAAATCCCAAAAAATTCAAAATCTATATGAATTCACAGTAATCTCATTCAAAATAAGGCAAAATTTACAATATTGGGCTAAAACACTGAAACTGGATTACCTATACAAATGTGGAAGAAATGCCGCAAAAACGCAAGCCGCCAAAAAATAAATAAATAAATAAAAATTAAAAATCGCATAAAAAATTAAATTAAAAAAAATCTAATTGAGAAAAATCGAAAAACTGTCTTTGAGGCGCATAATTTGAGACTTCCAAGTCGTGTCGCTCTGTGCGTAGTAGTCGCTTCAGAAAACTGAACACAGACATAGACATACAGAAACATCTGTCTTTACTATTACATTTTTTTTTTTTTACAGATTGAAAATTTGCTTGAAAAATAAAGAACATTTTTTTCTTTCACATGCGAAGAAGTGAAAGTGGCATATAAGTACTTGTAATGCATAACCTCACATCAAAAAGTTCAAACCACACTACAAGGTTTCCAAAATCCAAACTATTTACATTTGATATATTTTTTTCTGAATATGAGACTTATATAAAAATCTCTTATTTATTTAAAAGACAATAATCCATTTCTAGTCCAACATATACTTCGCACTGCCATGTACAAATAGCTTAATACAACTTCCTTCCTAGACTTATGTTGTTGTCAAATAGAAAAAAAAAGCAGCTCTATTGTCAAAAACTTGGGCAATGTCTGTAAATTCTCAAAAGATTCTAGAAAGAAAAGTATGTATATAAAGATAAATATCATATACATATGTATGTATGTATTCAAAAATGTAAACGAAGCTTTAGTTTTTGATTGATATCTCGAAATTAAATCAAACTGGATAGAAGTGTAATAACTTCCCTAAAATATCTGTAAAAGTCATAGAAATTGAATCAAATTTAATAACATTGTCACATTCTAAAAATGTTTTTTTTTTAATATCTATATTATAATTCCCTGTATATTATAATCTTCTTTCACCAATGTTTTGCAAATAAGATTATACATCTTCATATATAAACTCTATATATTTATATGCGAGTGAGATTTGACGTACTACTCTGTTTGTTTTTTAGTTGCGTACGTATATACACTGTTATTACTCAAAAATATTAACTGTGATTGTAGGCAATTAAAATATTTAATTGATATGTAGAATATTTTAAAAGGGTTATTACTATTAACTAATCCGGAAAGAGTGTATGAATCACATGCTTATGGATGAAACCTTTATGTCTTTATGTTCTTTATGTGAATTTTCCATCATATTAAAAACTTGTATATGATTTGTGTCTCTATCGTTACATAAAATTCTGTAAACTATTAGTTAGAATTTGTTCAATTTAAACTGAATTTTAAGCAAAATATACAACAAAATGCAAAGTACGTTGATACATGCTCATTCAAATCAAAATATTGCGTAATGACATCAATTGAAATACATTTTTAAAGATGGCGAATCTACTATTTAAAAGGAAAATGAACTAAATTCTGACTCCCGCGCTTTTTACTTTTTGCCCTTTACATTATAACACAAAATTTTCTTTCAGATTTTTGTATGAAATGTGCACGCGTAAAATAACACTGGTCGGTAAAAAAAAAAAAAAAAAAAAAAAAAAAAAAAAAATGCTCCTTGGAAAGTAAATATATAAACTGCGCAGATGTAATATTCCTAAATCTAAATATGACATCCAAATTGCTCCAGTATGTATCAATTTTTCTAGAAAAATAGTGAACAATAACAAATAGTGAAGTATTATGATATTAATTTGCAATGGTAGATAAAATTGTAATAATGAAAAGAGCATTTTCACGGTCTTAGATAACAAATCTATAAAGCATGAAAATATTGTTTGTTGACACTTGTATCATGTATTTTTCTTTTGGTACCTCTCTCCCCCCCCCCCCCTCCACCTTTCGTGTCGTGTCCAAATTTGCTAGTTGCATTCCACTTAAACGTATATTTGCATTCCTTAATACTCTGGTAATGTTTGTTATATATTTATTTATAAGTATTTTACATATCACTATATACATTTTATTATATACACAATTTCTACGTATGTTTTAGTAACATATAAAATACAGCGTGTCCGAGAAAGATCTTAATCATTCTAAACATTAATAACAAAAATATTAACAGGAGAAATGGAATGCAGTTTTCTGCAAAAAAATAAAGAAATCTAAGAGTTTTTTTTTTTCAAGCACCTGTTTCTGATATATCCGTCTTAAAGGAAAGGATACAATTAGCAATCCTCACTGTTACACCGCAAATGTTAAAAAATATTGGCGGGAAATAGAGTACAGGCTCGACATGCTTCGTGCTACTAACGAAGCTCATGTATAGCGTCATTAAAGGTACTGTAAAAGAAAAAAAAAAACCTCAAAACCTCTTAGATTTTTTTATTCTTTTGCAGCAAACTGCATTTCATTTCACCTGTTAGTATTTTGGTTATTACTGTTTTGAATAATAAAGATATTTCTCAGACACGCTATATTTTAATTTTAAAAGCAAACCCTCCCATCTAAAAAAGGGTACGTGGCGAGAAATTCCATTGCCATATTAGTAACCTGAAATATATGAGAATCAACCTTTATTTTTACAGAGAGGGTTTTGTGCAGACCAGTGTAATTCATGTAAAAATTACAAGGATGTCTTAAATCTGAATTTATTACAAATATTTCCCTTCGATAGAAAAAGCGATACATTATTTTGTTTAAAACTGATTCATTTGATTGAAACTGTTTTATCAGAGAATAAAGCGACGATATTTACTTAATATATTCATTATAAAAATTAACCTGGATTTCTCTGCTATTCGAATCTATCCAGTTCCAAATATATTTATCTTCTGATATTTTTACAAACGGTTTTCTGTAATGTATATTTTTCAAATGCAAACATTTGCACTCTAGTAATGCTGTTTATTTTCTTTAATATTTCTTCCACGAATCTGCGTACATGTGTATGAATTTCAAATATAATTTACTCTCGGGAGAATATTACTCAGCCCAGAGATGAGAGAAAACTTTATATCGGCAAATATATGGATACACGTTGTTACAAATAAAAATTCAAAATTACTCTGAAAACCGATAGCTTTCGTCTAAAATACATTAGTGGCAGCTGAAAATATGATATGGTAAAATTAATTCATTCGGATTATCTCAATTCTTTCTTGACATTTAGCATTTATTTTTTAAGTATTATGAAGTATTATAATTTTATATAATTTGGTATTTAACCCTTAATTGCATAGTGATGTAAATTTCCATCACTTTTTATTTAACTTTTAATAAATAAATCAACTTCTTCGCCACAACTATATTTATATAGAAATATTAATCTAGTAAATTTCCCGTGAACTATGTTGCTGATAAAACTTAAAAATCTATCTTAAAATTTCTGGTGTATAATATTTAATATATGTATAAAAAAACACAATTGTAAAAGAAAAACTCATGCAAAGAAGGGTTAATGCTATTCCAAAATTATATTTAGAACAAAATTAAGTCATTTAAACAGTAGTTTTTGGGGCATATCAAACAATGAAATTATATTTTTGGCTGTTAGATAAACAATAGACATTTAGCATATATAGTGAAATATTGGTGTTCTTTGTCTAACTATTGTTACAACTACTAATTGAAAATTACTTTGGGAAAAGTGAAATTTTGGCATGAATACATTGCAAGATTACAAACTTATGTAAAATAATTCGTGCAAATATCACAAAAATGTCTCCACTTTGAATTTATTACAATTTATTATATATTTCCCTTGGATCAAAATATCGATGCATTATTTCATTTAAAAATCATTTATTTCATTGAAACTGTTTTCTTAGGAAAATATGCGATGGTGTTTACTTAATATATTCATTATACAAATAAACATAGAATTATCTGCTATTCTGATTTATCATGTTTCACTAAGTATGTTTATCTTCCGATATTTTTACAAACGGCTTTCTTTAATGTATATTTTTCGAATGCAAATATCTGCACTCTAGTAATGCTGTTTATTTTCCTTAATATTTCTTTTCGAGTCTACATACACACATATATGAATTTGAAATATAATTTATTCTCGGGAGAACACTATTCAAATAAGAGATGATAGAAGAAAACTTTATATCTGGAAATATATCTGGACACGTTGTTACAAATAATATTTCAAAATTACTTCGAAAAATGATAGGTTTTGGGTAGAATGTATTGTATAGCAGCTACAACTAGAAACGTGTAAACTTAATTCATTCAGATTATGTTTACACTTTCTCGGCATTTATAATTATCGTTTTAATTAGAAGTGTTATGATTCAGTGGAATTTTATACTATTTGGTTTTAATGCTGTTGAAAAATTGTGTTAAAAAATAGTTTTTTTTAAACAGTAGTTTGTGACAGGGTTGTCTACGTTATTCTTCAATAACGCGACACCAGTGGTCGACGCAGGTTTGACCTGTCTGTGTTCTCTTACGAAATAACTTTTCCGTATACATCTCAATTCTTTTCTATCTTCTTTAAAATTTTACAAATTATGCGAGGACTTTGAGAGAATTGGGCTGTTACATGTATTTTTTCAGACTTATAATATTTAGATGATTGCGGTTGTTTGGTAGCTATAAAAATTGAGGATTTTTCTAAGAGTATTGGGCTTGCAATGAATCCCCTCCCCCCCCCCCCCCACCCTAGCACTTCTGAAATCAAGTGGTCCGCCTAGCACTTAGTTTTGTGGATCCGGTTTCACTACTGTGATATAAAAAAGAAAGTGAATTCAATAATAAGTTGGAGCCAGCATATTTTCAGTTTGGTAAGAGGACCTTTAGTGCGCCAAATGAACTTGATTCTAGTCTTACGGAGATCCAAATCAATTAGAGTTCAGTAATATATGTTCATTGTGCTTTATTATTTTGTCCCAGTGCTTTTGTACAGAACTGATTTAGTTATATTAGTGTTTTTTACACTCTTTATTTTAACCCAACTTGGTTTTTGTATCTAAAGATGCAATATTGTAATGCATAATCGATTTATAGCTCACTTTCAGATATGCTAGAATTATAAAAATTATGTACACAGGTGTGTTTCCAATACAGACATTTTAAAATTTTTAGTACTTAATTTTTTTTTTAAACATTAATTTTATGGCATTTTTCAGTTAACCCGCCATAGTTGATAAATCGCAAAATACTCTGGAGGGTTACAATTGTATACGAGTTGCAACAATAATGGATTTATTGATGCGCCAAATCACGCCCTCCAAAATTTACAAAATCACTGCAAAATGAATAATGTTAAACCAGGGCTACACTAGATACCGGCCTTGCTAATTTATTATCATGACGTCACAAATGATGGCTGGCCGCGATCAAAGACACACAGCGATTGGCACAAATTGATAGGTGCGCCGCTTTGTGGTCGCTGGTGGCGACCAGCCACTTTTTGTGACGTCATGAGAATGAATGAGCAAGCACGGTATCTAGTGTCGCCCTGGTTAAATCCTAAAATAAAATATAAATAAAAACTAAAGAGCGTAACATTAAAAAAATATATCCTTTAATCAATCAATAGTATAGTATTGATTTAATTACAATTGTGCGTTGAGAAATCAATTTAGAAATCTTAAAAATATAGTTTAAATAACGTTTTATTATTTTTTTCCTTTAGTCATATCTTATAGAGAAACAGAGCAAAAATTGTATATATTTTTAAATAAATATATTTTCTCAAGCTTTCTATGAGGAGTAACAATAACAGGGAATTCTCAATATTCGAGTTCGGTGCCCACGCCAAATTAATGTATTCTAACGCTATTTTTTGGGGGGAAAAACACAAATTGCAGTCATGAAATAAGGCTTGATTTTGAAGATAATATTGAATGCATAAAATATAGTGTTTAAAAAAACATTTTTACTGTTTTAACTATTTAGACTGAGTTTCGACATTAAGTTAAAATTGAAGATGGGACAGTTCCCCTCTCTTTTGTACTTTGTTCAATTAAAGATAAATGAATCATTAGTGTAACCTAGCTACTTCACAACGACTAGCCTTTGGCTGTTTTAATAAACTGCCGTAAATACTTTTATTGTTATTGTTAACTGAACTTGTCGTTATGACTGACTTGCAAAATCCCACTGTCGCCATAAGAAACGCATTAGAAGTTTTCGGTGCATATGAAACATTCAAATTAATTTTGAGGACATTAGATAAAGAGTAAACACCTGGTATTTATCAGAAAATATTTGTTCTCTATTTCAGTGTTGTTAATTCAAAATAACTCCAAAAATAAATAAATAAATAAATAAATAAAGATATATTTTGGCAATAATACATTGCATGGCAAGTAAGAAATTATAAAATGTACTCATTCCGATTATCTTAATTTTTGTCGCAATTCTTTATTTTAAATGGTGAAATGCTATAAATTTATGACATTTGAAATGCTATCTAATATTCAAATTCAATATGATGCTTTTGCAGACAGAATGGACAATACATGTCATTAGACATGACAACATGTGAAATCTATCGACTGTCAACTTTAAAACTTATGTTTTCCAATTCTGGCGGAATGTTTGATCTATTTAATGACTTAGATTAAATGATTTAGTCTATTATGACAATCATTTATGACACGTTTTTCCACTTGCGCTGATAAAAAGGTCTCACGCCCGTCTACATGTTTTTGGGATTTAGATACATAGCTGCCAAGTCTCGTGCAACTATTTTTAGAAGTAATCGTTGTCTTATTTGACGACAGAAATTCTGCGATTAGATAAGACAAAGATTACTAAAAATAATAGTGGTAGGAAACCACTATGAAACTAATTCCCAAAATCATCTCGTGCATACCACGTCTTTCCTGCTTAAGTGGTTAAATTAATAGTTGGTTGTAAAGTTAAATTATTGTTAATTGTTAATGTTACATCTATCAAAAACAAACAAAAAAGGCTTTTTCTTTTCCCCAAAATCATTCCAAAGCAAGATATTCCATTCTGATATCAAGCTTTTCGTTCATTGTAAGATATGTTAAATTATTAGAGACCAAATAAAGGATTGGGGAGGCTTCTGCTTTTAGAAAGCATTTAAATTTTAAACAATTCTTGTTCAGTGAAAAAAAAATACTATTACTATGTATGAAAACTATTCAGGACACTCATATCAGCGAAAGATTGGAGTTAATATTTATAGCGACAGGCCACAATAGATGATGCAGGGGCACTACATTAAATTTTAGTGAAAAAGCTACTTTTCACTTCACTGGAAATAGAATTGACATTGCACTAACGTAGCACATGAGTTCTATCAGTGAGTAAAATAGGTTCGAAAAGAATTCATGATATTCATAATATTTACTTACTATCCGTATGTTTGAAATACGGACTAGTTTTTAATCATGTTTTCAGACTATTTTTTTAAATGTGTTAATTCATATGCATTTATAAACCACGTTCTATATATGTGTATGGCCTATTCATTTTTTTTTAATTTTTTTTTTTACTGTATGTTTCAAATATCTTTTATCGTTTTAAAAGAATATATTGTTATAGTATAGTATTTGATGCAAGTAATAAATTTGAAATTAAGAAAAAATAACGAAGCATTTTACCTTTTTTCTTTTGTATAAGATATATAAATATAAATAAAATAAAAGCTCTCTTTACCACAGCTTTGATAAATTCCACATTTTTCTACAAATATTGGCACTTAAAATGTTTAATAAGCTTCTGTAATAATAATATACGATGAAAATAAAGTATCCTTTAATAAGACTACCTGACTATACTACCTGACTTTATTTGGGGATTTCTGTTTTTCACATATTTTATTTTCAAGCACAAACAGAATTATAATTACAGAATATTTCAATAAGCATTCTAAAAGATCGTAAAATTATCTCGATGCAAATAATGTAAAATTCATCAATAATTTACGCGGATTTCATATCAAAGTATTTTTAACAATCATATGTCAACAGATTCAGTGGTCCGAAAATGGCGATGAGACCGGTAATCGGATGTTGTTGAAACTATTCACACATATCAAGGGCACATAAACTGTCAGGTATATGCTGCGATTTCTCGGCCTCTGACCATTCCCTACAAGATATAAGCTGATGGCCTTATCAAGAGAGGCCTTATCTATCTCATCCTTATTTGGTAGAAGTATCTTAGAATTTTTCGTCCTACTTATAATCGCAGAAAACTATTACGAATCCTATGTTTAAAGAAGGGGATTACCAAATGTGCGATTTTAATATTAAATTGATAAGTTACAATATAAAATAGCGGTGACAGACACCTTGGAAATTCCGAAGAGTGTATGCAAATCTGTTTTATCCTTAAATGATTTTTTTTTTTTTAATAATATACATATATATGCTCTCTAATTAGACATTTTCAAAGAAGTTGTCTTACATTTGCAGGATTACCGAAAAAGTTGATCCATTTCAATTGTTTAGGGATATTTTCCTTCATTTTGAAGTTAATTCTTTCTTAGTTTTTATTATTTTTTTAATTCAACAGAATATATGTTCTAAAATCCTTTGAGACGAAATAAAATGTTTTCTTACTTAGATTTTAAGCTTAGTTAGTTCTTTAGCTTATGAATATGCCTTTCATTTTGCATTTATAAGCAGCAGAAATAAAAATTTGCACTAACGTATTACCTAATAAGAGGTGAATGTTAATCCCATTTGCTTCTTTGGGGATATTTTCATTATGTTATTAAACTAGAAAAATGGCTGAACCTTTTTCCATGACATCAATGTTTATTTTACTAATTTCTTCTTTGTACAGAAGGATTAGTCATAAAAATGAAATCGGATTTTCTGATTATACTTTTTTAAAACTAAGATTTTGTTTTGTTGAGAAGTGGCGAATTAAGCTTAAAATAACATTCCATTTATATCGTTGTCTCACTTGGCACACAGGAACTAGAGCTAAACATTACATGATCTAATCCATACATTTCTATTATTCGAATATTTTTGTTCATGTTTTCTTTATTTTATTTCAAATAAGCTGTTTATTACAAAGCATTAATATTTTACTTCTATCGTGAATTTATTCAATATGTATTTATGTAACTTATTTTTACTTTATTTATTTATCAGAAGAATGAGCTTAAATATAATATACGACAGTTTGAATATAAATGTATGAAAAAAATAACACATATTTAAATGATAAATTCTAGGAAACAATATTCGCTTCGTAAACGGGCAAAGGTTCGGGGTGTCGCTTGTTGTTTTATTAGCAGAAATAATATTATCTCGTCCTACATGTAATGTTTAGAAGAGTTCACGATTAAATAAGGGGAAGATATACAGTCGGGAGTAAAGTGCTTACAAAAGTAAAATCTGTGAGAGTACATTTAAAAATCACATACAACACCCTAAAAGCCAGTCACGACAAAAGGACATTAAAAGCGACATTAGCAACAACATTTGAAATATTTCCGTTCTTATGTGTTATAGAGTACCTATATGTATAACAGTAGCGACATATGGGATATAAAATTCGATTGGTTGATAGAATTTTCGAGAAAAGCAAAGCCTGACATTATCGCCATGCAAGTGTTCGTTTTTGGTCTAAATTTATAAGTGCGCGTTATGTTCGAAAAATGCTTCTAGTAAAGTGCCTGAGCCGTCACTCGTAATATTTTTCAGTAATTACAAATAAAATTTTTCGATACATTTACTAACAATATTTTTCGGTGTAATTTTAATCATATTTATTTACAATGCTGGCCATCCAAAATGCAACACCATGAAGGAATGCAAATAACAGAATGATATTTATTGGACAAATACATTATAATGGGAAGGACAAGTGATTACATTTTCAGAAAATTTTGGAGATATAGTTCCTGTGAAAACATTACCCAGAATTTCCACCCCTGGCCGCAATAACAGCATTTATCTGCCTAGGCATGGAGTAGAACGGAAGTTGGATGTCATGTATGGGTACAGCAATCCAACCTTCAACACTATGCCACAGTTCATCAACCACAGTGACTGGCAAGGGGTGGCGTGCCAGTCGCTCAGCAGTCATTGACCAGATATTTTCAATTGGTGAGAAATCAAGAGAACGTGCTGGCCAGGACAACAGTCGAACATGTTTTGTATCAAAGAAGGTCAGGATAGTACGAGCAACATACGGTCTTGCATTCTACTGCTGAGAAGTAGAGTTCCTGAGGCCTCGAAGCTACCGCAGAACCATGGACAGTAACACCTCAGAAATGTAACGGCTGCTGTTGAAATTGCCGACAATGCGAACAAGATGTTACCGAGACGTGTATCCAATGGCACCTGATACCGTCACTCCAGGTGATATGCCAGTATGACGATGGAAGGCCGCATCCGTGTTTGGTGACATCCTTGAGAATTCACTTTGCCAGCTTTCATTCGACATCATCATAGAGGCCCATAACCTGCAGTGATGGTGAGGGGTGCCATTGAATACACATCTGGATAACATCTTGTTCCCACTGCCGACAATATGAACAGCAGCCGTTACATTTCTGAGGTGTTACTACCCATGGTTCTGCGCTAGCTTCGAGGCCTTAGGAACTCTACTTCTCAGCAGAACAATGCAAGACCGCATGTTGCTCGTACTATCCTGACCTTCCTTGATACAGAACATGTTCGACTGCTGCCCTCACCGGCACGTTCTCCTGATTTCTCACCAATTGAAAACGTCCTGTCAATGGCTACTGAGCGACTGGCCCGTCACTACGGTTGATGAACTGTGGCATAGTGTTGAAGCTGCATGGACTTCTGTACACGTACATGACATACAATCTCTGTTCGACTCCATGCCTAGGAAGATAAATGCTGTTATTGCGGCCAGGGGTGGCAAGTCTGGGTAGTGTTTTCTCAGAAACTATACCTCCAAATTTTCTGAATATGTATTCACTTGTCCTTCCCATTATAATGTATTTGTCCAATAAATATCACTCTGTTATTTGCATTCCTTCATGGTGTTGCATCTTGGATGGCCAGCAGTGTATTAGACCGATGAACTATCGATGAATTTTCAATCAAACCCTAAACGAACTCATCCACGCAAGCATCGCCAGGTTTTGTAATATGGTACTCCAGTTTGGACAAAAAAAAACTCCAAATCTGAACATGCGCCAGTACATACTTGTATAATGTATATCACTATTCAGATTTTAAAAACGCAATTTAATATGCTATACTTTATGTTACTCGTCAGTGTAACGTGTTTTATAAATTTACTAGCTGACCCGCCCGGCGTTGCCCGAGCCCTTGTAATAAACTTAAATCTCTTAAAAAACAGAACTCTGGCCACGGTCTACGATGGCTTCGGAACCGTATACCAGGCATGCTCGTACGCTCTAGAAAATCTTTTATTTCCCCCTACCACCGCCAGGGGAGCATTCTGTTCTAAACAAACCTCTTTCCGAACGAACTTCTGAGACAGGTCCCCGCTGCCTACGTTATTGTATAGTAGGCGCACTACAAAATTGAGCTGGTTTCGAGAAGATTGGAACATTATTAGCCCAGTTATTGCAATAAGGCACAGTTGGAGAAAATAACCTTGAGTGAGGTGCCGAAGGGAGGAGATGTTCGAGTGTCCTTCAGAAAATGACTAATTAGGAGGCCCACTATGCATGCATAAATATTCGTTCGTTTGGTTAAGCTAGGAACTTAATTACAAAGTTGGCTTAAACTCTTATTTGTAAATAGTGGTAACCGCTACTCATAAATTTAATTTAATGTTATAAAGGGTGACTGTTAAGTTAAATATAATGTTTGGAATCACTTGCGTTGAAATCGGTAAGACAGTTGCTGATATATAGAAACGGGGCATAGTTAGAGAAAAACCTTGAATGAGGGGCCGGGGGGGAGGGTTTTTCAAGTACCCTTTAGCAAATGACTAATTAAGAGGAGCATTATGCATCTTTCGAAATTCGTTCGTTTGCTTAAGCTAGGAACTTAATTACAAATTTGGCTTACCCAAAATTCGGAAATAGTGGTAACCGCTACTCATAAATTTAGTTTAATGTTATAAAGAGTGACATTTAAGTTAATTATAATGTTTGGAATCACTTGTGTTGAAATCGGAAAGATAGTTGCTGAGATATGAAAACGGAGCATAGTTAGAGAAAAAAACCTTGAAAGGAGTGCCGGGGGGAGGGGTTGTTCAAGTGTCCTTCAGCAAATGACTAATTAGGAGGACCACTATGCATCTTTCAAAAATCGTTCGTTTGCTTAAGCTTTGAACTTAATTGCAAATTTGACTTAAACTATTATTCGTAAATAGTGGTAACCGCTACTCATAATTTTAGTTTAATGTTATAAAGAGTGACAATTAAGTTAATTATAATGTTTGGAATCACTTGTGTTGAAATCGGAAAGATAGTTGCTGAGATATGGAAACGGAGCAGAGTTAGAGAAAAAATCTTGAAGGACACGTGCCGGGAGGGGTGGTGGGGGGGGGGGTTGTTCAAGTGGCCTTCAGCAAATAACTAATTAGGAGGACCACTATGCATCTTTCAAAATTCGTTCGTTTCCTTAAGCTTTGAATTTAATTACAAATTTGACTTAAACTGTTATTCGTAAATAGTGGTAACCCCTACTCATAAATTTAGTTTAATGTTATAAATGGCGACTATTAAATTAATTATAATGTTTGAAATCACTTGCGTTGAAATCGGAAAGATAGTTGCTGAGATATGGAAATGGAGCAGAGTTAGAGAAAAAACCTTGAAGGACACGTGCCGGGAGGGGTGGTGGGGGGGGGGGTTGTTCAAGTGGCCTTCAGCAAATAACTAATTAGGAGGACCACTATGCATCTTTCAAAAATCGTTCGTTTCCTTAAGCTTTGAATTTAATTACAAATTTGACTTAAACTATTATTCGTAAATAGTGGTAACCGCTACTCATAATTTTAGTTTAATGTTATAAAGAGTGACAATTAAGTTAATTATAATGTTTGAAATCACTTGCGTTGAAATCGGAAAGATAGTTGCTGAGATATGGAAACGGAGCAGAGTTAGAGAAAAAACCTTGAAGGACGGTCCGGGAGGGGTGGGGGGGGGGGTTGTTCAAGTGGCCTTCAGCAAATAACTAATTAGGAGGATCACAATACATCTTTAATGATTGATTCATTTGGTTAAGCTAGGAACTTAATTTGAAATTTGGCTTACTACTTTTACACTACTATTCGGAAATTCTGGTAACTGCTTTCTAGAAATACACTTTGAAGCTTAAATGTAATTAGACCCTTGTCCCTCTTAATTCCCGCAAATATAAAAAAGAATCTGTTAAATAAAGTTTTCTGTATTAACAATCTTCATCATAATAATAAATGTCATGTAAAAAAAAAAAACTTAAACCCGACTAATTGTCATGAAGAAAAATATGCCTGCAAAATATTTCAATCAGTGGGACGTATGTGTAATTTGTCATGTACAGGTGGCGTGACATTCGCATGGCTCCTCTACGCTAATAACTTCAATCCATGTTGACACTATTTAGTTAGAAATCCTTATTTGTGCATCGCTACTCTGGTTTATTTCATTACTTCTGTGAAGAATCGATGCAACCAACCAGTGAACCAACCAACCCAAGAGAATAAAAGCGTATTTTTAATGAGAGTTTTTTGTGCATTTTAATTAATATTTCAGAAAGTAATTAAAATATTAAAATTCTGAAGTAATGTTGCACCAGGAGAGGGTTTGGACTACCTAAATCTAAATTTCCAGCCTTCTAGGTGGGCCAGATTTCCTAGCCATCGCTAACAGACACACACACAGACACACAGACACACAGAGTGAAACTTTCTTTTATTAGTTTAGATATCAGTTAATGTCATGCACCTCTTTTCTTTCTAGCATTTACTTTTCATATTTCTTTCGATAAAAAATCAAGGACATGTTTCTTAATATCTCTTTTAGGCACATCTGAAAGGGTTAAGTGTTTATAAGCCGATGCATTTATATTTTTATCTGTGTATGTACATATATCATTTCCTGCTCACAGAATTTCTTCTCAATTTTACAGTGTTTTCTTTCTTTTTTTCTTTTTTTATAGTGTAGTTATATTCTATTGCCATTTATTAGATTTCAGTACAATGAAGAAAAATCTATTACACAAACTGCTGAAGAAACTGCCCATGCAAAATTTACACAATTGGAATTAACTGAATTTCACATTAATAGATAATTCGTGATAGCCTTATTACTGTCCAAAGCAAGTCTTTCCAGTCAAATTTCTAGTGAGCGTTTTTTTTAAATTTAATTAATTATACATGTTCTGCAAATATGTAATTATATTAATAAATATAATAAATTATTAATATCTTAATTGCTGTTTAAGAAATAATAAAAAGACGTATGTTTAAAATTAGATATTTTAAAATTAATTGTATAACAAACACTCGGGCGTAAACTATGTCAAGAAACATAATTGATAATCGAGCTAATAAGCTTTTGGAAATCTTTTGAATTTTTCGGGAATGCAATATACTGATGTTCAATTAGATTTAACCATTTTGCTCAATAAAATCCACTTAGTACAGATGTCGGTACAGTATTTATGTAATTTCCAATTTAATTACAGCAAAAGTAAGGGAGCGTCGGCAATGCTAAGAAATATAATTGATAATCGCGCTAATAAGCTTTTCGCGATATTTTGAATTAATGAAGAATGGAATGAAGTGATGCTTGCTTATACTTAAACTATTTTTCATGTTAAAATCCTCTCAGAACTTATGTCAGTAAAGTTATTATTGAATTAGATAATATTACTTTTAGAAAACTACAGCTCTGCTATAATACAGCGTGGTTCAAAAGTTTAAGCACAACAACAATTTTCAAAATAAATTGTAATTAATAACTTTAATTTAAATTCATGTTGACATGAGCTACAAATTGTAATTTGAAAAATATATTTATCACATTTATGTTTTAAATATTATCTGAAACAATAAAGTTTATCAAAGGAACAAAAATTAGCGTGTCAAAAGCTTCAGCACAGAACATTTTTTTTTTGTAGAAGCATAATAATAATAAAGTTAATACTTAATTATTACGCTATTGTATTCAATGTGTTTAAATACAAGTTGTCCCATCGTTAAAATCAGGTTATGTATTGTTTCTGTCTTGATTTCAAACCACGCGTCCTCAATGGCATATTCCCAGTCTTTAATTGAAGAATACTGCTTACCATTTCCGTAAACTGCGCAAATGATTGCCAAATGTCTCTTGATACTTTTCAGAGTTTTGGTGACCACTCGTGAATGCTAGGAACGTCTGACCATTAAAAAAATAGCCTTTCATACCATTACAGAACCACGACCATGTTATCTACTAAATATACTCTTTGGTTCTTTTCAGAGATAATGCCAATAGTATGAAAACCCATCACTGCTGTCAAAATTGAGTTTTTTTTAACATTGCTGAATATGACATTCAGCCATTTATCACCAAATGACATGTACTGTTTGGTCTACAGTAATCAAGCTTCTTCATAGTGTGATTTCAAGCATGATAATTGAGCCATTATACGATTTTTCCTGTATCCCGATTCTAAAACTCTTCTATGAATAGTTGTTTTCAATATTTGCCCTCAAACTGTATTTTTTATTTATAAAACAGAATAATTACCAGTTGACGCTAAGCTTCTGAAGCGCCAGTTTTCGCGAAAACTGGTCACTCGTGGCCTTTTGGCTGGGGCTTGTGTTTGAAATCTTCACTACGAGTCAAAACTTGATAAATTCCCCGTTTTTATCTTTTAAATGCAGTTGCAATTTCAGAAACGGGGTATGTTTTGCTCTCATACTCCAGATTTTTAATACCTCCTCAAGTGAAAATTCTTTCGATTTGCCATTTTGTATTAACGCACCACATCAACCTGTTGCTTCTTATAAACCAAGAAGTCGTTTGCGTGCGCATGTATCATTTTGTAAAATTTGCGTAAAAACAGTTTTGTGCTTAAACTTTCGACACGGTTATTTTTATTCCATTCTTAAAATCTATGATTTTGAAAAAAAGAATAGACATAATTTTGTTGAATATGTTGTTAAGATTGCAATTATTCACACATATAAATGAGACATTAAAATAAAGTGAATATTTAAAGCTTTACTTAAAAGTTTTTGTTGCGCTTTAACTTTTCAGATAGAGGTATATTATCTTTTAATGGCAGAATTAAACAAAATAGTTTCTTCTTAAATAAACTTAAAGTAACATGATCAAAATAGGAAAAGATGGGAAAACACCTTTACCAAAATATTATTCTTATTTATGCTATTGTCATCACGTGACGTGGAAGGGCAGTTGAATCTATATGACTCTTACACCGGTATGTTTCATTCTATAGAGATCGTCTAAAGGTCCATTTATTCGTTGTCTAAGCAAGTCTGTATGAGATGGACATAACTCATATGTCTTTCCGTTCTTTTTGAATGATTTTGTGGTCATCGGCAAAAGAAAGGGTAGTCTCAACAAAAGAAAGAGGCGTTGACCATTTGTCATCGCCGTTCCCTGCTTGATCACTGAACTTTAGAAATACTAAGAAATTTATAAAAAAACCAAAGAGTCCGATATACCACAACAGCAGTAACGATCAGGAGACATTCTGTCTGTTTGGTCCTTAATGGTTAAAAATCTGTCAAGGTGAGTTTACATTGGATTTAAATGAAGGTCCTTGAGACTGTCTGGGATAAATTAATAGACCGGAAGGCGGCAGCACAGACAATAACCTCATCGAGTTCACGGCTGAAATTCTAGAATTAGTTAAAGCTCGATTCGCATATTAAAACGCAATCGGTCTGCCAAGTCATATCTTGGTGGAAAACACCTTAAAACCCGATTTTAGCGGTTGACTCGTAGGTTTATCATTGTGTTTTCCTGCACCCAAAGGTATGAAAACATGGAGGACTGGGAGCAGGAACACACAATGGTAAACGTACGAGCCAACCGCTAAAATCGGGTTTTCGGATGTTTTCCACCAAGATATGACTTGGCAGACCGATTGCATTTTAATATGCGAATCAAGTTTTAACTAATTCTGGAATTTCAGCCGTGAACTCGATGAGGTGATTGTCTGTGCTGCCGCCTCCCGGTCTATAAAGAAGTAACGTCGACTGTGACCAGATATGACTTCAAATCGACAAACTGTGCTTTTGGAAAGATGTCTGTAACTAAAGATGTGTATAAAACAGTGATTTAACACTAGACTTACCAACAAAATGAAAATATGTCGATTAGTACCAGAATATGTTTTCATAAAATAAATAAAATATAAATCACATACAAAAAAGTTAAATAAAAAAGTTTTAAAGTTTAAAATAACAAACTCTGGTGTGAAACATTTTGATAAAACTTGAGTAAAATTCCCGGTATGTTTAATGCTATAAACACGATACACTAATGAAATTAGCCTAAAATATCGGACAAATTCCGAATGTGACTGATAATTTCTTTCAATTTTATTATTAGGTTATAATAAAAATTGGAAATAATTAATATAAGAATAATAAAAATTAAAAATATTATGAATATAAAATAAATATTTCTCTAACAGTGACGTTCTATTGGAAATGTTTCTAATAAATGTTCTCTTTTTGCCTAAAATTGGGCACTCATTATAACTAATAAAACTAATATTATTTGTTACTATAGGGTTTAACAAAACCAAAATGTTAGGTTTTTTGATTCTCAATAATCTTCAATCACCAACATGGGATTTAAATTTAATAAACTTTTCTACAATACCTTATTCAAAAATCAAATAATTTAAGCATTCATTAATTTAACGCGCAGTTAACTCCTTTCCAACACCATTTTCCACAAAAAAGGATAATTCCGAAACTGATTCATCCTTTACGACTATTCAAAAATTACGTCATATACTTTGAAACTTCCCCTAAACGTGTACGATTTATGAAACAAGCTCTCTCTGTCTAGTGGCTATTTTATAACGTTGGATCCGCAACATTTGTTCAAAACTTAGGTAGAGTAAAGGTTGGATGACATTTTAGTGCTGAACGCTCCAAGAATTTTGTGAAAAATACGACCGCCCACAGGAGGCCTTTAATGAAATTCTGGTGCTAGAAGCAATAAAATATTAGGTAGGCATTTACTGCATGAAATTAATTAACTTTTCAAGCCGTTCAAGAGTAGTGAACTGTGTTCCATGGGTCATCATAAGCGGGTCTTATCAGAAGTTCTTTCTCTTCGTCCACTTCTTTTATGGAAGAAGATGCCAGATACGAATTTTATAAAGTACTTTCAACATTTTTCTTTTGAATTGCGCCAAACTTTTAATTAAATAAAGAAAAAAATTAATTGTAAAGAAGAGATTAATTTTCTTTCTGAAAGTCATGAAATATTTATAAAGCGTAACTAGTATTTTCAGAAGAAGCGGAAAAGCGTAAAGGAAGGTGAAAGGTGGCATGCATGTGTGTGTGTGTGTCAAATGTGTGATTAAAATATACCGGTTTAGGATTAGTGATTTAAGTTTGATGTTTTCAAAGATCCTTTCCATAAGTAAAATAGTTTTTCTGATGTGTTTTATTGATTCACATATATTATCTATCATATAAAAATCTGTTTGTTTATCTGTATGAAGGTAGATAAATAAATTTTCTATGTATATTTCAGATAAAGAAATGCTTTATTTAGAATAACTGGAAAATATCATAACGAATAAAATCATAAACTCAAGAGTTTGTAAAAAAAAAAAAAAAAGTATAATTATCTCGAAGAAATAAATCAATTTTAATTGAATTTCAAAGCTTATAATCTACACTTTAAAAACATGCAAATCATTCTTAATCTAAGAAAATATAATACAACCACAAACGAAAATATATACAAAAACTCTTTTCGAGGTACACACGATACCGAAAAGCGATCTTTATCTTTAAAAACCTCATAAACCAATAAATTTTCGGTAGTTAAAGAGAAATTTTTAAAAGCAAAGTTTTTTTAAAATTGTATTTGCGACTGATTTTCGGAAATGTTTCCGAGTAGTTTTTATAGTGTATTAAGCAGTTTTTTCAAACCTGAATATCGTTTTTTAGAATGTTATCAATTCTTAAGTAAACATTTTCATGTGAAACAAACATGTTTTACTGCCAAACATGATAAATTACATTAACATTAACATTAACATTAACATTAATATTATTTTGTTATTCTTGCATCTACAAATTCAATTATGCAGCTGAAAATGGTTAACTGATATTTTACAGCATCATAAAGACCAATAATCCAGTTTGAGAAAACTAATTAATTCACTATAAAAAGTTCTCGGACACGTTTACAAAATTCAGTAGCAGCAAAAGAAACTTTGTTTTTATATATGTTTCTTTAAATATTTAAAAAAACATTGGTTTCTTATGTTTCTAAAGATAAAGAACTGCTTCCGGAATCGTCTGTAATTCGAAAGACGTCATGCTTTATTTTCATACTTATATGATACTTTCCTAGATTAAGAAACATTTGCCTGTTTTTACAGTGTATAAATTCAATTATCATACGCTTAGTGGAGCACTTCACATATTTCAAATATGCATTATTTTCTCCTATTTTAAATTATAATTTTTTTTTTATAAAAAATTATCATCATAATTATTAAATTATTTCAGGCGTGTTTTAAGTCTCTTTATGTATATCCTTCAATTTATCTGCTTACCTATCTATTTTTATTTTTCTATATATCTACATCTAACTTTTTAGCTATATGTGTACATAATTTAGGTTATATTTCTGCGTAAGTGTGACATTGATCACCTAATTGTTTTTATTCCATTTGAAGAGGGTTTTTTTTTTTTTTTTTTTTTGTTAAATGCGTGTTTTTTTTTCTGAAGCTGCATGATGCGTTACTTTTCACTATCCACGTTGTAATCTTCGTCAATATTTTCAAATATAGCAAAATTATAATTTTTGATGCATGTTCAATTTGTTGAAACTGAATCCAAAATTTAGTCATTTCTTTTTTAATCATACCACTATTTTTAATTTGTCACCACGCATGTGTAGGGTGTAGTGTTTTTAAAGATTTCGAGAAAGCATTTTAACAAATAGGCGGTTATAGTAAATTGTTGTGTCAATAACATTTACAAAATTTAAAATTTGATAGATGAAAATTAAATCAGAGATTGATTATTTGTCTATTATGCCTCCTTGCAAAAGATAAATTAATGCGCAGGTAGTTTCCTCTATAAAAAATAAACCGTAGAATATCTATTATAAAGACATAACATACATATATTCATCTATATATAACATCCTTTAACATCCATGCATTTAAAACACGTTTATATTTTTCACTGTTTTATATAAAATTAAATACTTTTAATAAATATAAAAATACTTTAAAAAAAATTGTGTTAATACTTATAATTTATTTTTACGATTACGAGAAAAAAAAATTATATTCTTTATTCATCGGTTTTTAAAACTTTGTTTTGCAATATATTTTTTTAAGTAAAATAACTCTTCCTAGAACGGCTTACTTCAAAACAAAAGAATTTTGCATATAAATATAGATTTTTTAATTTTATTTTATAATCATTTACTTTTGTAAATGATTATTTGAAAAGAACGGTTTAGATAGAAAAGCCCTTACTTTGAAAATTTAATTCAATTAATGCTAAAAATGACTAGAGAAACTAGCACTAAAAAAATTGTATAAAAAATATTAATTTTTTATTTAAATTTTCATGTCTTGATTAATTTAAAATTCTTTGTTTAAAGAATACTGTGGAAACATATGTAATTTCTTCTTTCATTAGGGAAATATTAAACATAATTAAAAGTAGAAAAAAGCTAGAAGTCTTTTCATAAGGTACAGCATTTTTTTTTTCAGTGTCGATAGTGATAAATTATTTTGGAAGATTCCGACGTTATGTATTGTTACGTAATATTTTATTTTAAATATGTGATCTTCTGAAAAAAAGGTTTTGAAGTAAAACAGAAGTACTTTTATTTTACTTTTTAAAACCTCAAATCTAAACAATATTTAACTAACTATTTCGTTTTTAAGTTATCATAAAGCTTTTTGTTGAAAATCTGTTTAGCGCTAGTTTTCAAAAAGGTAAATTTGAGAAACATTATCATTCTAAAAGCTTTTTAACATTAAGTGTCTATGAAACATTTTTAGACGGATCATATCTTTCATATCTTACTAAAAAAATAAAATTGTTCTTTTTCTTGCTATTCAAAATTTCAAACTTCGATATAGCGAATTCATATTATAAAGGCCCACGAGATATAACGAACGAAAATATTCTCTTTTAATTCCTCACATATATCTTTTATATTAGACATAACCAACATTTGTATATAGTGAACCAAAAATTCAGTATGTCAAAGGTGCGTCAGATTTTGACTGTAATATCGAATTAATATTTTATGCTTTTAAATTATCTTCTAGCTATACTGTAAAACATCGTTAGTTTACTTGGCAGTAGCTTCCAAAATCAAAACACTGAGAAACTTTAACAAACTTCACATCTTCATTGCAAAGTTACATTTTTCTTTTCAAGGAACTCGTTAATGCACCTTTTATCGCATATTTAAATGAAATTAAATCAAAAATATATTTATCTTACTGAATAATAGATATCCTGAAAATAACATATCTGAACGTTATTTAGTTTTTATCTTTAAATTATCATGTCGTTATTTATCCTGAGTTCTCAATAACAAAACGTTGAGAAACTTCATCGTTCAAAACACCTTCAAAATAAAGTTCTATTCTATTCAAGTCACTCTTATATGGATCTTGTACCCCAATAAAATCAGATTCGCTCTCTCTCCCTTTCCCTATTTTTGAGATAAGGAGGAAACATATGAAACCAATAAACATACCTCACTTCTCTTTAAAAAGTGAATATCTGGGAAAATCACGAAACTGCTTTAACAAAAATGAAACCAGCTACATATGTCATCGTATTCGAGATACAGCACATATCCTAAAATGTTCCCCAAATCGCAGAAAAGAAATAAGTCTGTAAGGAAGAAATATATATAATAATATCGTAGTTTAAGGTTTGGAACATAGTTTCTGATGGAAAACTTTCTCTCTTGGGCTTCGAATCTTTGCCAATACACGGGTATGTTAAGGGATTTCTAAATTTCCATCAAAAAATATTTTCATGAACAAAACCTTCCTAAATTTCTTTCTAGATACGTTGATGGAAAATGTCTTTAGAGGGTCTTTCATTTCTTATTTTTCCTTTGTTTACTTTTGTTTTTATTTTGAAGAGGATTTAATTCACTTAGTATTAAGGATTAGTTTATTTGAGGATATCTTTAATAATGTCATCACGTTGTGTACATTTCGCTATTAGTAAAATTTGAACAAACTAGTTCAAAAATCCATGTCAGTAAAATATGTTTTTAAAAATAATTGTTTTTAAAATTGAAGTCTTCTTTAACCGCAATTATAAATTGTGCTTTCAGAAATACATAAAAATAAATACAAATATATTGTCCATTGTGAAAATAACTAGATTGATTTTCCAAGAAAAAGTGCCAGACAATAAAGAAAAAAACCTGTTTATCGTTCAGGAAAAAACATGTTTTTAGAAGTCGAATACGGTATTTATAAAAATAAGGGAAAATTTGTAATTTATACAGAGTTTTTCCGTACAAAAATTGATTTCTCATAAAGTTCTGGTTGAATTTTGTTTCTGAAAAATCAACAGATGTCTTTTTTACATCGTAACACAACATTATAAAAGTCATAAAATTTAATGTTTTCCTTGGAAAACATTCTTGTATTATAACTCCTATACAAACTTATAGTAGTGTGATTTATATTACACAATATTTTGAGATAATGTTAAGAATTATATCAAGGTGTTTAATTTTCAAATTGAAGAAAGTTAGGATATTTCTGACGCATGAGAACTAACACTTTGCTGTTATGAAAATGGAAATTCAAACATATTTCTGAGAGAAAAACTTTGATGAAAGAAATGCAATGTGGATAAAGAATAGCCGTATCTGATTTCTAAACCTAAAATCAGAACATAATCAAATAATTATTATTTGTTAAAGTGCGTGTTGATAGACATTTATTGAAACATATAAATTTTATGATATTTGGTTCCTTGAAAGTTAAGTTCATAAATACAGGATTGCATAAAATAGGTAAATCTAGAGTGACCTCGCATAATTTGTGGCATAGTGTGTAGCTCCTCTCTTTGTGAAGTGGGTATGTAATTGAATGGATTGTTGAGTTTTTAATGTGAACGTGTTGTTCGGATTCTAACACTTGTGCCTATTCCGTCCTATTCCGTCATTTATTTTACTTTTGAAAAGTAGGGTTGAATCTCCCTGAATCTGATTGTCGAGGTTATTTTACGCAGTGATGTGATAATGATGTTTCTGTGGTCAGCTGGTTAGTATAAATACGCTGGTGGAAGCGAGTATCGTAGGATTTGGGTTGGATATCTCCATTTATTCTCTAGAGTAGAACTTCACCGCTCCAGAACTCGGAGTTTGAAATTTTCCATGTGCTGGAAGCTTGTAACGTTTGGCTTGTCTGAGTGGGGAATAGAGAATTCAGCTGAGGAGTTATGCTTAGTGGTATGGTGTTGCAACTACGCATTTCCGTAATGAGTTTTGGGATCCAAGGGATTCTTTTTAAGTTGAGAAATTTTTATATAGTGATATATATGTATATATGTGTGTGTGTGTGTGTGTGTTTGTTTGTTCCCTGATATATTGTATATTAGTGACAATTTTACGAGTATCAATCTACGTAGCCATTTTAATTCGACTTCGTGATAGAGTCTGTGAGATTAATTCTCACATTATTTCTTTTGCCGTGCTTTTATTTTTTTTATCGGCAATTTCGCACGATATGCTTTACGGTGCGGTGCTTCGATATTTAATAGCGCAATACACGCGGGCAAGAGCTTTACGTCTCCGATGAAAACGTAAACAAACGCATACGAACTATCGCGGTAAAGGCTGAATGAAGCGATATTTAATAAAAATAAGAGGGTTTGGAGAATAATAAACATTGAAGCAACATAAAGCATATCGTACGAAAATGTCGATAAAAAAATAAAAACAAGGCAGAAGAAACAATGTGAGAATTAATCTCACAAAGTCCAGCAAAAACCTTGGGGTCAGCTTTTCCCCTTTCATTATTATAGTGTTCGAGTTTGAATTTAATTAGTGTTTCACTTTCTACCCTGATCATCTGCCAAGCTCATCTATCATTGATTTTAAATAAATTGTTTTTATTGTTATTTTAGAGTCAGTGCTACTTATTTTGTGAATGAACCCGAAGGGTACTACTTTTAATAGAGTCTCCCCTTGAAGCCTGTGGGTCTTAGACACAGAACGGCGGAGTAATTCTACCAGTGAAAAATAACATCATAATTTTACATATCTCTCCTAAAATTTAAATATACCACTGTAATTGCGTCAAAGGGATCTAATTTTTCACTGATTTTTTTTGTTCTGTCGTCCTGTGTTTAGGAGTTTAAATAAAATGGTCCATGTGGGAGGAATTTGTAAGTTTAAAAAACTAATTCAATTTTCGACCAGCAAATGATGCTCACATGAGTTTAGTTAGTTTCATCTATTTGCAAACTATTCACAGATCACATGTTGAACAGAACTTGCAAAAGTTATGTTATTAAAAAGTTCCTTAAGTCGTTGACTTGTTTTCGTGCCAATGCATTTTTTTTATAGCACCTAATTTCACTACGGTGCGGTGGTCGAATTTGCTTTTTCCCTATCATTTTAATACCCTTAATCGAGTTCTGAGATTTCAAATATCAAAACTAATCTTTATTAGAAATTATGATCCTTATAAAAAGGGTTATCACATTTTATGGCTATCCTATATTTTATTACCCTGAGTTATTATTAAAATTAGCATGGAATTATTGATTTGTTTTAATTAGATGTTTGACATGTATTCATTATTTGCCATGCTACAAAAAAAAATCATATAATTTAAAATTAAAAAAATCTAATCATTTAAAAAACTTAATCATTTAAAAAATCATAATATTTAAATAGTTGTAATAACGCTTTAATAAAAGTTTTAAAACAATTTTACATATTTCCATAATTTCCTGGATTTAACATTTTTAGGCATATCCTTGATTTACAAACGCAAGTAAAATTTAAAGGAAATACAAATCGTTTATTTCACGATTTATTATGCTTCTCTTCACCATCTAAATAAGTGCATTAATATTGTGAATAAAAATCAATACTATATTTAGAAGTAATCGAATATCAAGCCAAAAATGAATTAAACTAGTTTAAATCTCATTATTGGAAAAAGCGGCTTTCTATTTCTTTATCATTTTACAAAATCTCATTTAATCCAGAAAATATACATAATTAAGGAACGGAAATTCATTTTGAATTCTTTCAATAAAATGGAAAGTGAAATAGCTGATTAAATCAAATTTCATTAGAAGTATAAGTTTCTGCAACATGATATCCTTCCAGATTTGCTTAAAAGACAATGCCAAATCCTCTTTTGAGTCCCTCCCTCTTGAAAAGATCTTATTCATAAATATATTATCTTTAAGAAAATGAAGGATTCAGACTTTAATAAGATAAAATTTTCCATTAAAATGAACTCTTCATAAAGCATTCTGTAATAACAATAAGATCACAAAATTCCCTGAAGTATTGGTTGGAATTATTTAAATAAATTTCAGCGATATACGTTTTCATCGCTAACTATATATTAAACAAATCTCCAACAAGCAGTTTTAGAACGTAACCATTAATTAGAATATTGCGTCTTATATTTTTTCCTAATCCTCGGGAATCTAATTGTATTATTTAGGTCATGGACTTAGATTATGTTGCTTTGAAGGACAATGCACGATTGTTTTAACCCTCTCGCTCACCTAGATCTCATATGGCTCCTAGTTTAAGTCATATGCTCAGTTTTTTTAAACCTTCTTCCGACTAACTTTTAGTTTGAGTGAAATGTCTTAAACTTTCGGATTTCATATGTAGCTTCCAAATTTGTATTAAATTTTCACAACAAATGACAACACATAACCAAAAAGTTGATAGTCTACAGATTTGTTGAAGAAGGGAATGCAGAGTCGAACAGAGTTAGAGTCGGACAGAGTACAGTTGTCAAATTATGAGGTTTATAGTTTCTGTGCTCCACCAGTATTTATTTAAAAACAAGAATGAAAAATCATGCATCACGCATAGACTATGGAACACTTTCCGACACTAACAGGATATTATTAAGAAAATTAATTTTCTCATACAATGAAATCTATCATAATAACAGAATACCGTTATGCGTACATCTAAATGAAGATAAATGCTACGCGCTCCTTGTTCTATATAAAACATACGAAAGAGCACCTCAGTGATCCGTTTTAATTACGTTATGTTTGAAGTATCATAACATGATTAAATGCAGTCGGAAAAGAATTTTTACACATAGATTATAATGTTATGCAATTAATCTGTGTGTCCCTGAAAACGAACTGTAAATGTTATTTATTCTGTACTCCTGCTAAAGCATATTTTTGTTCACCTCAGTGATGCATATCAATTTCATTATAATTACAGTAATGTTATTAAATTTATTAGAATTTATTAAAATGTGTCGGAAATCATTTCCCCCCATAGATAACAAAGTAACGGAATTCTTTTGTGTATTCCTGTAAACGAGCTATAAATTCTAGACACTTCATTTTCAGTACCGAACTTTCCATAAAAAAACATAAATAACATATAAAAATTTTATGACAATTTGGGTATATTTACGTGATTTAGAGTACAGACAGACGACAGACAGAGAGACATGCCAAATTCATAAACACTGTTTAACTAACTTGGAAAATATTGAAAAAGAGGGCCATTACAACACATATAATATATAACATATATAGCATGCACGCATTTAAGTCGTGAAAACTTAGAATGTACGTACAGACTAAGTAGATGTGGTATTAGTTTAGTAAGATTAAACTCAGTCTCTGCAAGAATTAAAACATCATTTAAAGCATCTATTGGAAATGAAGACACAATATGAAAAATATATCGGCTATTTTCTATTATTTTGATGCTGTTAGTTATTTTATCTATTAGATCATTTCTTTTTAATATATATGGAAACCAATGTGGTAATCTCTGGTCTGATGGCTCTTTTATATGAAATGTAGAGGTTAGAGGACAACTTAATATATAATACAAAGACGTAGACATACGTCCACAAACACAAAGTGGAGATACGGCTCTATTAAATTTTAATCATTAACTTGAAAAGGTATCGTGATAGTTTTAAACAAATACAGAATCCCAAAGAAGGGAATGCAGGGAAAATCCTTTTGTATATTCCGATAGCATATGAAATAGCTGACCAGATGTCATAGCCAAAAGGTTGCCTCGATGTTGTCCAGAGTGTTATACAGGTAGCTCAGGTGGTAGATCATTGGTAATTTAAGCCAAGTTAGTCATAGTAAATTTGAATCCCGGCCTAGACATTTTTTCACCCACCTTGACAAATTACAACTTGTATAAATAGACTTTTTTTGTCAACAGAATCTAGAACTCCATTTTAAGTAAATCAATACCCTTAATATATATATATTAAATTTCATTTTTTCTTTATTCGTGAGCGAAAGGATTCAGTTATTAGAGAAACCAGATAAAGTATTCTTTTTGAATTTTTTGTCTTTCATTTTTTATGTATCTGTAACTCATACTTTAAGTCTGCGTATTGCTGAAGCAAGCTATGCATATAGCCCCATTATTACTTAGATATTTCTTCTCTACTACGCTGCAGTAAATCAGAGATTTAGACTGGTAGAACTTTGACCCCTGCAGTGAACTATTTGTGATTGTTGTAAATAAGAATTTAAAAAACCATTTTTTTAGTAATACAGAGGAAATTTGTAAGCTGCTGTAAAGCTACTTTAGCAATGTAATTATTTATAAAACTAACTACTTCAATTCTACAATTTCAATAAAAAGTGTATTTCTACATTTAAGCTTTTCTGGTCCCCGATCTTGGTTGTGTCGCTCTGGAATACTTATTAGCGGTATAACTACACCGGCTGCGGTAACACTAACTTTTAGGGATTATACATACGGCTGTGATTCTGGAGTATCTGTGCCAGCGTAACTCATAGTTTACATCATTATATTTTAATATACGATTAAAGAAAATCTTTAGTTATAATGGTAGCAAATTCGAAGACTGGAAACCGATGAAAAGGTGAATATAAAAGTATCCTATACCATACACGAATCAGTTAACGTTGCTTTCAATACATCAATAAAAGCGAAGGAATAATACTTATATGTTGTTTTCATTACCATAAAAATTCATAAAATAGATAATTAAACGTATTTTATTTCTTTTGTTTCTCTAAATATGGTGTTTCAAAGCTAAATTTTTAAGAATCATTTAAAAAATGGATATTTTCTATTTAATGAAAATCTCGAAATAAATATTAACGGAATACTGTAAGAATTTTTCTGAATCCATATACACGTTTGATTGTCTGTACACGTTGCAAATTTTTGTATATCTATATGATTTCTTTAATAGAATTATCTGTTTTTCAAGGTTCTCCAAGGAATTCGACTGAATCGTTACTGCAATTTACTAAAAAATGTTCTTTATTTTTACGGTTCTTTTCATTGTTATTGATGTTATTATTGTTTTTTACTCTTCTATACACCGTTATTGTAGAATTAAATATACGTCTACGAAAAAAACACCGAAACTTCATAGCTATCTATTATTCTCGAAACATTCCCTTTATCATCAGATATTTTTAACAGAAGAAATAATTTGAATTTTAGAAACATATAGACTTCCGAAATTAACAAAAATCGTTTCCTGAAATATTATGGCCAGCATGGGGCCCTTTTATTTCAGAAACGTTTCCGAAACCTATTACTTTCTGGATATTTTGATTAGAATTTCTTTAAATAATTTATGAAGATAAGAGAAAGTACTGCAGAGATCGCGATTATCTACTAGGTTGCATTATATTTTTGTAAACGTTTTTGCTATATTAGAAAACTTTTCTGCACAATTTTACAATGCAACAAATATATTAAGAGGAAGAATGACTTTTCATTTACATTTATTTTCAAGAAACTGTTGTATTAAAGAGTAAGATTAGTACTTCTTCAAATAATTTATGAAGATAAGAGAAATACCTTGAGCGATCATGATTACATGTGAGGTTCCATTATATTTTAGTAAACGTTTCTACTATATTAGAAAACCTTTCTGCATAATTTTACAATGCAACAAATATATTAAGAGGGAGAATAACTTTTTATTTACATTTCTTTTCAAGATATTGTTGTATTAAAAAGTAAGTTAGAAATACACAATATTTACTATACAATTTAATTAAACTTTTAAATGTTTTTACTGACATTGTATTTTTTGTTGTTGTTATTTATACCTTAATATTACTCACTGTTAGAAAATGGTTAGCGTCTACTGTTCATAACATGAGAGTTGTAAATTCGGTAATAAGGCATTGAATATATTTGACAGAGCTCAATAGATGTACTCTGTAAAAAGGACAAACGTTTCTTAATCGACGATAATATAATATGACTACGAACGGGAATAGTATATATATAAAATATAAATAATATACAATAACCTTTTCTAAGTTAGCCACAATTCCGAAAATCATTTTTCATTTTTATTACATCATCAGATACCAATATGTTTAAAGAAGAATTTATAAAAAGGCAGATGATCTCTCAGAAAACGTTGTCAAAGATGGCGTTTTGAACCGAATTTCTGATCACGACAGCGCGGGAAAGGAAAAAAAAAAGTCGTCATGATACAACAATCGCTTATAACTCAAAATGTTTTGATTTCATTGATCGAAAAAAAAACACTGTTCAGTTACAAGTCATTTCAGTAATCCTGCCTGCATGTTTAATGCTTTGACGTT
The DNA here is from genome assembly GCA_963931845.1 of Maratus michaelseni. Taxonomy (NCBI): domain Eukaryota; kingdom Metazoa; phylum Arthropoda; class Arachnida; order Araneae; family Salticidae; genus Maratus; species Maratus michaelseni. Next base: position 279,843,768 of record OZ007594.1, on the reverse strand, counting down.
TAAAAATGAGACAAAAAATCTGTCTGAAAGTATCAAATGTTGAACGGAAATTTCTTTTCTTTTAGAACCGCCTTAATGCTGTTAATTTATCATGTTTTTTTTCTGTAAAATATGTTTATTTAACATGAACATGTTTATTTGAGTATGTTCACTGGTTTATAAAACTAATTAATAAACAATAAAAACTTCTCGGAAACGTTTCCGAAAATCAGTGGCTACAAAAGAAACTTTATTTTATAAATGCTTCTTTAAGTCTCATAAATATATTGGTTTCTGCGCTTTCTGAAGATAAACAACGCTTTCCTGAATCGTGTGTTACTCGGAAGAGGTTACTGTATATTTTTGTTCATGGTTATATTATATTTTCCTAAATTTAGAAACATTTGTCTTTTTTTTTAATTTGCAGATTTTTAAAACGTAAAACTAACTGTGAAGTCTAAATATGTAATTTTTTACAGCAGAGAGAAGGAAAAAGAACCAAGAATTTATCATTCTTCATGAAAAGTAAATTGCGATCTCTTAGTTCTTCATTGTTAATTGGTCATTTTTTTAAATGCATGACCCGTCTAAGAGAAAATATGACCTTCATATATATGTTTTTAATCTACACATCATCATATTAGTTTCCCCGAAAGGATATAATTAAGCATGAATTGAAATTTTGAGCATTATCATAATTATTAACATTTAATAATTTACGATTACATTGATATCTTAAATTTATAAAACAAGAAAAAATAATAATTAACTAATATGTAGAAAAAATAGTATATGTATGTTGCGTTTAATTAATTAAATTGCATCAATTATTAATTTATTTTAAATTAGCATTTTATAAAACTTAACTAAAACACACTTTAAAAAACTCTAGCACATTATTCTTAAAAAAATCGAGAAAATAACCACCAATGTAAATGGCTAAAATAAGTTTTATGTAAACCAGATGACAAAAACAAAGCTTGTTAGATGCATGTTTTCTTTTCGTTTATATGTTGATCTTCTAAATGGATTTAACAATCAACAATACCAAATATTTCTACCATCTGTTTTTATTCTTTAAATCTATTATCGTATTCAAAAACAAAGAACCTGGGACCTTAATATGAAGCAGTTTTCTGCTTATGTGAGCAAAACCAATTTTATTGAATCTGTATGTTAACCATAAAAAAACGAATCTTCCAAAAAATGTTAGATAAAATTATTTAAATCTAATGCTAAGATATAAAATGACCGTATTTAACCATAAACGAAACCCATATAACACGAGGAATTATTTATTATTACCCCACTTTTCGAGTTTTCCCTCTCATTATGTGTTGTATTTTGTCATCCCGAGACCAAAAGTGCATTTCTCTCCAATTTTATTTCTATTTTTTTGTTGCATTGTTCAATATTGGAATGGGTCTCTTTTTTCCTCTAATCTTTTCTTTGAGTTTTCGCTTTTCTAATGCAAAGTAGCGTCGGCTGAGTCTGGAATTTAATGCAATAATTCAAAGGAAAGAAGAAACTTGTATAAATTTGAAATTGTGTAAAGAAAGAAAAGCAAAACCGCTCCCATTTGGCAATCTTACATAAAGGGACTTCCACAGTATTCTCCTGAAATCAGAAGATAATGACGTAGAAAAGATAAACGACTCACAAAACGCGCTGACTTTTTCTTGCGCTTTTCTCTGTAAATTTTATTTTTATTTCTGATTTTCGAAAAAGAGGAGTGGAAGAAATTTTTGAATAGGAAACCTGTTAGGCTGTGTCGTTAAATCAGACAGCGCAACAATCTTAGAGCTTTCGGTCTTGCACTTTTTTTTGCTGCAAAGCATTACGCGGATATACTACATTAGGCGCATTTTATGTCATTAATTTTTGAAACGAGACTTGTTACTCTTTTATGTATTTTATATATATATTGTGACACGACGACTGTACACGACTATTGTGAAATAATTTTCTTCATGGCGCGATAGTTAAATGATTCATTTATTTTATGCTGTCGCTATCATAAAATCTGCATTACTCATTGCTAGTAAAATTTGTCGACGCCTTTTCTGAACAATGTAATTACTTTTTATTTATGGTTTCTTTAAATATTTTAATCAGCACTTAAGACATCGATGTCATTTTCATCTTGTACTTATTTAATAAAAGCAAACAAACAAGAATAACCAGAGTTTCCTACATTTCGTTTCCTAATTACTTATTAGTTGATAAAAAAATAGGAAATATGAATTTAAAATTGTGAAAACTTTATTAGAAATACACAGTGTAACTATTGTGAAATAAGTTTCTTCATGATGTGATAGTTAAATGATTCATTTATTTTATGCCGTCGCTATCATAAAATCTTCATTACTCATTGCTAGTAAAATTTGTCGATGCTTTTTCTGAACAATGTAATTATTTTTTTATTTATGTTTGTTTTAAATATTTTAATCAGCACTTAAGACATCGATGTCATTTTTATCTTGTATTTATTTAAAAAATCAAACTAACAACAAAAACCAAAGTTTCCTACATTTCGTTTCCCAATTACTTATTAGTTTATAAGGAAATAGGAGATATAAATTAAAAATTGTGAAAACTTTATTAGAAATTTAGTGTAAGGTAAAGCTAGGAGAGTCTGCGCACAATTCAAAAGAATAACAATAAAAAATCTAAATATTATTTTTTTGCTAAACTATCCATGAATAATTTTGACTTCATTTGTTTTCTATAAATTTCCATTGCTATTTTGTTGTTATGTTGCAATTTAATAGAACAGTTGTAATAAAACCAAGAAAGTTTTTTGCGCAATCGGTCCTTACAGGGTTGGTGTGATTGCGCACATGGGTAGGAGAGATTGTTACTAATAATAACTACAATTAAATTGTTAACAATAATAATTACACTTAGATGGTATTGTTGTAATATTTTTTTGAACAAATATTATTGTATTAGGAGTGAATATTTCAACCAAATGATTAAAGAATCAGAAAAAGGAAATAATTTTAAAAACGATTAAAAAAATTTAATTAAAGGAAAAAAAATTAAATAATCAGAAAAAGCAAGTCCAGATAAGATTGCAAAATAACATTAAGTTACTTGATAACACGTTTAACTGAAAATTAGTCCATTTTCATTTTTCATTTTTTATGCAACTTTAACAATAAGCTGCGTAATCTCTCCTAGCATGGAAACTAATGGGAACAAGGCGCAATCTCTCCTAAGTAGCAGATGCGCAAACTCTCCTATTTCGGTAGGAGAGATTGCGCGGCCTTTTATTTATACATGACCGTTACTAAAACGAACCGTTGATGTTCACATTGTTAGTCGAGATTAGTAGCTTATGACAAATCGTTTCAGTTTAAAATATTTTGTACTACTGACATTGTATAGAAATGCTAATGAATAGCTATGAAAATTCAAGCACTTACATTGGGAAAACAAAACAAAATAGACGCTTTATCTTAGACGCTCAAAACAATCAACGTGTACTTTCAAGTAGACACTCTACTACTGCTGTTGTACAACTACCTGGAGTCACTGTTCATTCACTCTACTCCTTCCCCTCGAACCTCTATGTGCACAATCTCTCCGACCGCGCCATCTCTCCTGGCTTTACCGTATCACTATTGTGAAATAAGTTTCTTCATGTGCGATTGTTAAATGATAAATTTATTTTAGACTGTTTCTATAATAAATCCCTAGTTAGAGTTGTCGATTCTTTTTTCTGGACAATGTAATAATTACTTTTTATTTATGTTTATTTTAAATATTTTAATCATCACTTAAGGCATCTATGTCATTTTTATCGTCTACTTAATAATAATAATAATAATAATAATAATAATAACAGGAATAACCGGAGTTTCCTACGTCCTAATTACTTATTAGTTAATAAGAAAATAGGAGACCTATTAGAAATTTATTGTGTCACTATTGTTAAATAAGTTTCTTCACGGTGCGAAAGTTAACTGATTCATTTATTTTATGCTGTCTTTATAATAAAATCTGTATAATACATTGTTAATTAAATATCTCGGCGCTTTTTCTGGACAATGTCATTATGAATTACTCTTACTTTATGTTTGTCTAAAATGTTTTAATCAGCACCTAAATCATTGAAGTCATTTTTACCTGTTATTTATTTGCCTTACTTTACAAAAATACAAATAGCTAGAGTTACTAGTTATTTGTTAAGAAAATAAGACAGATAAGTTTAAAGATCTAAAAACTTATAAGTACTTAAGACATCGATATCAATTTTATCTGATAGTTATTACAAAATCAAAAATAACCACAGTTATCTTTATTTCACCATATACTTAGTTATTATTTGCTCAGAAATTGAAAGAATTACATTACTAATAAATTACTAATATGTTAAGTGGTTACTCTTACTTATTCTTTATATCGCTACTATTGTGAGAACATTTTATTCTTAGCGCAATTGTTAAATGTTGCCCATTTGTATTATGCTATCGCTCATAAAATTACATTACTAGTAAAATTTCTCGTCGTTTTTCTTAAGAGTGTAACTATTTTTTTTTTACTCATTTTAATTAATCAACAATTAAAACATCGACATAATTTTTATCAGGTATGTAATATGACGATGATTTTAACATTTCTAATTTTGGAAGGTTGCTTACGAATGTTTTGTAAATAATAATTTTATTGAGAATGCGCATGCATTAGAACCACGTGACGTTTCATTATATTTATGGCAATACATACATCTATTAACAAAAAAGTAGGTCCCTATTTAGAGAGCATACAGCTCAGATAAAATATTTCCAGGATACTCTACCTGGCAAAAGGTCCTGTCTGTTTTAATTATTTTTTTCACTATTTATACTTGACGGCATTTGATAAGTTTTTTAAATAAAATTTTACGATCAGGAAAAATTATCTGCTATTTACATAAATAAAAGAACTGATAAATAAAGCAATATGTGAAATAAATTTCAATATAATAAATAATAAATAAACTACTTTCTGCTGTGCGGCATATAACAAGCTAACATACGTTATTAATTAATAAAATTAGTAGTGAACTCTCAGATCTTTTTTTTTATTTTTCTGATAAATAAAATCTTTCTTTCTTTGCAACATGCAGAGAATGTTACATCTAGAGAATAAGTAATAATTCAATAAAATATATTTATATCTTTTATCACACATATAATTTTTGATAATTATAACATTTCTTATTTTTGAAGAATACTTAACGCTGACAAATATTTTGTAAATACTGGGTGTCCTAAAAGGATTGGCCGATTTTAAATTCAATAAGTTGCAAATGGTGATAGATATTAAAAATATTCTTGCGATAGAGTAATGTATAATGAGAAGAGACATTTTTTTTACTGCGATTCCCGGTTTTAGTTTCAAATAGCAGCGATAGATGATTGCGCTGAAATCAGAGATGACCACCTTGCGCTCAATCGAGACCAATACAGAAATCACCCAGCACTGATTCGAAGAAAGGAGGTTAAATATATGAAATGGGTCTCATTCGCCAGTACAATCTTGTTCTTAGGGCCTGATTCTGAACTCGGGCAGTATGATTTCGATGAAATGTGTTATTGCAATGGAAATAAGTAATGCTCCAATACAACGACATCGTTCAGAATTGGTCAAGAATTTAATAAGCAGTATTCCAGTGGCCATACGTTTTTATATTTATAAAGCTTTATTTTCCGGATAAAAAAAAGACGGTAATTTGAACGCTGTCGTTACACATTTCGATTTCGAAGAAGTCGTTTCCATGAACAGTACCTTTATTTTTTGTTGCTCTGACTCCTACATTATCGAAATCATATCGACTGAATTCCGAATCGGGCACTAAGAACAAGATTGTGTTGGTGAATGAGACCCACTCCATATATTTAACCTTCTTCCTTCGCATCAATGCTGAAGGATTTATGCTTCTGCTTCGATTAGACGTCTATTGCTCGCAGCGCCATCTATTGCTGTTAATTTAAACTAATATCAGGAAGTACAATGAAAAAATCCTGACATTTTATATAGCACTCCTGAGAAAATTTTATTAATATCTGTCATCGTTTGCAAGTTATTGAATTTTAGGTAAATCTATGCAGAATTCGCATGCATTAAAACCACAGGACTTTATTTATGGCAATAAAGACGTCCATTAAGTAAAATACGTCGCCATTTAGGGAGCATGAAGATCGAGTTAAATATTTTTCAAGATACCCAACCCGGCAAAATGAGATTGTCTTTTTTAATTAATTAGAGACTTACACACTATAAAGATTTACAAATACCTCTTGAGCTTTTCTTCAAGATGTCTGATGTATATCTTTTAATTTTCTTTTCATAAAATATTTCCGGTTGCAAAACAAAAATATTATAAAATATTGTATTTTGTGCTTTAAAAAAAAACTTAATTTTTACGGCATATAGGAATTGTTATTAGTAAAAAGGCATTTTAAAATGTCCATAAAACATGTTGCATTTTAATCCAAACTTTAGAAAAAAATAACTACTTAACTTTCTGATAAATAGACAATATCATAAATAATATAATAAATTAGATTTATATCTTGTTTCGCACATATAAATTTTCGATAATTTTAAACATTTCTCAATTTCGAATGCTCGTACAAATGCTCTGTAAATAAATTTATTGAGAATGCACATGCATTAGAACCACGTGACATTTCATTATATTTATGACAATAAAGACATCCATTAAGAAAAATATGTCTCCATTTAGGAAGCATGCAGCTCGGGCCAAATATTTTTCAGGATACTCAACTCGGCAAAATGGGCCTGTCTTTTTTAATTACTTAGACCCTATAAAGCGTAGCTTGCTGTCGCCTGCAGAAATGGAAAACATTAGTTAGCCTGTCAAAACTGAAAAAAATGGATACGAGGGATAAAATGTCACCTAATACTTTTAAGCATTTGTCTGACATTTTGTCTTAAACTGCTGGCAACGTACCAAGGTCCTGCCAAATCGACAATTCGGTTCTTTTGCAGTAAGTTCTTTCCAACAAGTAAGACTGGGATAAATCGCATTATCTATCTATGGCGTGTCAGTCTATTTTTGAATTTCAAGTGAGGTTGTAACTTTTACAAAGTCAACAAAGGATCACTTAACATTCTTGAAATATCATGTGCCTGTTTAGTGTCGCTCAGTTTTTAAACTTCAAAATTTACTCTTCAAAATATATGTTATCGATAAAAAATATGTTTTTGTTTTTTATCGTCATATAAAGTTTTACAAATATATTTCCTCTCGTGTTAGTCTCTGCAACTTCTTAATACATACATAATAGGAAAAAAATCCATTTTAGTGTACAAAAATTTTAAATATTGTGCTTTGTCTTTAAAAGAATAAATTTTATGTTTTAGTTCAATAGATAATTCAAACAGTCAATTTACTACTAAAGTATTTTCTTAAATTTAAAAGAAATGGGAAATGTTTCGTGAAAATTTTGGAATAATTAGTAAAAGTTATGAGCGCATTTTTATTTTGTTTTTTTTTCTATTTAATTATTTTTTTAACAGTTATCTTCCCGTAAAATATTGGTAAAAAGAGTAAATTAGTTCAAAAATCTGTCTTTTTTTTTTTTTTAACGAAATAGTATTACTCAAACAATATATCATGCTATAAATTACGCAATATGATAAATATAATGTAAATAAAATTTATTGAAATTTTTCAATACTTTCTTATATTTAGTATAGTTTTTGTTTTTTTTAGATTCTTCACCAACTACATCAAAACGCATTCATGGTACGTTCTATTATCCGAATGCCAGCGGATTTCACTATTTATAGAAACATTTGTATTCTGATTACTTCAATGTTTAAATACGTATATATTATTTAATTAATCTTTTTTATTTATTTATAAAGATTTGATTTTCTTGGCAATTTAGTTAGGGAATATTACATAGAAACAAACTGAATTATTTGCATGAATTATTTACATGCTGAATTGTTTACATTGTTTTAACGCAAACGAGTTTTTATCTTTCGTAATCGGGTTATACGCCAGTTGGTCTATTTTAGAGAATTTGACTTGGCATATTTAATGGCATATACATTCTTTAAAAAAAACAGTACACCAAAGTTCGCACGTATGTGCGTTGACCCGCACGCGTGCGTGTGCTTGTAAGTGCTTAAGTATTAGGTTTAGGCAAAAGTTCTGTAGTATTTTAATACCTTTCATACCGGCAAAATTTTAATAACTGATAATTTTATTATATCTGCTTGCTTTGAGCTAATAGGTAAAATTATCAGACATTAAAATTTTGCAGGTATTAAAGGTATTAAAATACGACAGAACATTTGCATCAATCTAATATATGTCTGGATATATTTTTAGAAAGATCGTTCCAAAAAAATTGTTTGTTTGAGCGATGAGTTACATTCAAATATGTATAGATTCTGAGATATTTTCAGTTGAAATTTGATTGACAGCCCAATATCTCAATCCATTAAAGTAAGTAAACACATGATTCGTTCATCGTGAGTCATAAAAATATAAAACCATGGAGGTAATCATACGCAAAGCAAGATCTCCATGGGGAATTTTGCAGCGCTGTCTGGTGTCGAAAAAAAAATCGCATCTATAAACGTGGCATACGTAATAAGAGAAAATGCATGTTTATTTCGCTCATAACAGACGATATGATTCATTTCACTGAAGTAATAACGATGATTTTTTTACACTGTAAAACTAGTTATAATAGGAACGCACCTCATTTGTCACTGTTAGCGTACAATTTCCAACTTGTTTATATCTGTTGCTCTACCGTAACACCTCAATCGTATTCTAATTTTAATTATGTTTCCATTTAGTATTCGCTTTAATTTTTTTGCGCTTCGTTCAAATTATCATCTCTCTCTTCCGAATATAACGTATTGTTTGATTAAATTGTCTAATACTAGTAAATCTGCAGAACATAGGCCTCTACGTCAGCGGTGCAAATCTTATTTTTCTTTTAATTACACTTTGCATAATATCTAAAATCCATAAGTAATTTACTTTTTTACTTTCTTCGATCTTTACAAGAAGAAAGTATTGGATTCGAGAAAAATTTCGACTTCCGGTTTTCGACGGATTTATACGTATTTTAAGATCCTGAATACGATTTCACTGTTTTTATAAAATGTCTGTCCTTCAGTCTGTGTATCACTTTACGTGTCAGACTGTGCACACTGTGTTTTCTGTAAGGGGAAAAAATTGTGGGTGCTCTATCTTAAGAGTTAATTAACGGAAATTAACCAAACTTTTGACTCAGTTAGACTTTGACATAAATAGACGCTGAGTAGGTTTTTGTGCAAATCCTACAACACATGGCAACGTCTCAAGAACTAATACACGGAATTTGGGAAGAGTTTCATATCCTGTGCCGGTAGATTTGGCTAGCTTTTGTTTGACGATAAATGTTTCGATGTGGTTGTTGAAATCTTCAGCCTTTTGGGTTCCTTTTTTTAAATGATTTCCTGTAGATGTAAATGTATTTGTTGTGCATTTTTAAAGATATTTTTCTGTTTTGTATATTTTGTGTATTCCGCGGAATTTCATCAAACTTTATGTGCTGTTAGACTTCGACATAAATAGACGCGGATTAGGTTTCGGTGTAACTCGTCCAACGGGTGTTGCTTCTATGCTGTGTTTATCCCGATTTCAGCGTTAGCTATACCTCAAGAACAAAAAAATAGATTGCCATATAATGCTTGTTTCAAACGATTTAATTTATTTAGAAGAAAGTTTTGTGATGGCGACAACATACTAATTTACTTCATGTATCATACTTAATCATACACGATCCAGGAAATGAGACTTTTAAGGACTGTCACGTGAAACACGATTTCAGGCGACGATATTTTTGGACTGCTTTCTTTCGTAAATGTTGTAAATATAAGAAATACATTGGCTCAGGGGTTTTTGCCCACTGAATCCCCTATTGCATCATTCCTTTGTAATTTGTAATTTCCAATATACGTGCTATTTCAGAATTTATACAGCTCTTTTCAAGTGCGTAATTAATGTACTGATAAAATTTCAAACCGATTGAATGAATTTAAGATCTGCATACAGCAAAGATTTAGCATTCATAATATTATATTTGAATGAATTATCCAAACGGGTCATTTTCTTTTCAATAAATGATAAAATTTAAAAGGTCGTCTGAATTTTCTTAGAAAAGCTTTATGAAAAGAACATTGTTCTATATTATTCAAACGAATCAACCATAATAAGCAAAAAACTAAATAGCTATATACGGCTACTTCACCAATATATCTAACCAATTTCAAGATAATCGAATGTTTTTTTACGGCAGTTATCGCCAGACATACATACAGACAGACAAATACCAAAAAATTTCCTATCTTCACAGTGAAGCCTCAACTGACGTTTCGGCAATTATACATACTCAAATAAATGGGATTCATTTCATTTTCGATTGTATAAATTGTGTTCGTGCGCATTCTTTTTAATTTTCAGTTCTCAGTTCAATTTTTTATTGATATCTTCGGTACAAAAAATTATTTTCATTAATTCTCAACGATAATATGTGATGCTAAAAATAACTGAACAAAAATACATTGTTGCATTTTCTTTTCAACGTCTTCTTTAGTTTTAATGATATTGAAGATGAAAAACAGAGAAATCGAAAATCACCATAGCAACAAGCGGGCTGTCATCGATTTGTTACATGAATGTTTTTTTGTTTTTGTTTTTGTTCTAAATAATTCCAGTATTTTTTAAAGAAATGAACAATTTTAGAATTTTACGTTATATATATATATATATATATATATACGTGTTTCCTTTAATTTAAATTCAAGCTTTTCTTAATTTATATTCAACACATGCATCTTTTGAAATAATTTTCATAAATTCAGAATTTTAAAAAGCATTCTATGTTTATTTTGTCATTGCGCGTTTTATAATTGATTTTAGAATTTTGCAGTAGCTTCTTTAATAAGTTTTTCTAAAACTTATAAACACAATTTTTAATAACGTAAATTTCATATTCTATAGAAGTTTGGTAACCGATGGATCCTTATATTTTATTAGGAGTGTTTAAAAATAACGAAAATATAGTAAATATATGCAAATTAAACGTCACTATATACCTTAACGTTTAATGCTACAATCGCGAACGAACTGAAAATTCCGAACTCTTCCAAATTCGGTACGGTATGTTAATCTACGTACGATTATATTCTATTAAGAGTATATAAAAGTACTGAATATAAAGTAAATGTACAAATTAAATGACAACAAAATTATTAATACTCAAATGCGATTCGCACACAACGAATCATCGAACTGCAACTCTGAGCTCTCCATACTTCCAGGCGGCACGTTAAACTATTAACCTTTAAATTTTAGTATGAGTGATTAAAAAGTAATGACTATACAAATTAAATTTCTAAATAACTCGTTAATTTTCAATGTGCTACTCCGCACAACGAATCGCAAAACTTTAATTCAGATTCACATACTTTTGCGCAAAATGTTACATTTATATTTCAGTAGCCGTAAAATGAAATTTTTGACAAGAAAGTGAAAACTGAGATGTATTACTCTTTTTATGACGAATAAAAGTAAAAAACTAACAGTTCATTTGTTTCCAGATTTTCACTTTGTTTGACTTATTTCCCTTCTAATTTTAATCATATTTTACATTACAGCAATTTTATGCTCGCATTTCTAAGCATATTTATATAAAAAATATATTAATGTAATATACGTCTGAACTTTTTAAATAAGACCAGAAATTATTCAATTTTTCTTTAAAAAATCTCAAATTGCTATTTTTTTTTGTAAAATATACTGTTGTATAATATATTTTACAATGTATAGCATATGCAATAATGAACTGAAAACGCATGTCTGAATCTGTGAATAGGAAGATTTGATGAACGAGATGCAGACAACCGATGAATTTTCCTAAATTTAACCGTTAATACAAATGATTTTTTACCATCAAACAATTCCCAATAATATTATTTTAAAGAATAAAAATAGACAATCCTTATCTAGCATACCTTTAAAATATTAGGAAAATCTAGAAAAATAGGTTAGATATATGTCTTGTTTCACTCGCAATGTTTCAAATTATTTTTATATTACTACAATTATTCTTAAGAATTTTATAAATTATAGTATAATAGTAAGGTACGTTTAAAATTTAATTTTAAAAAACATTCCATTTTTACTTACTTAAAAATACTTCCATTTTTAATTGCGTTTCACAATCGATGTGTTTTATCAACATTTTCAAAGCAGGAAGGACATTTTTATTACAAAGAAAATAATCATTCGACGTTTTCAAAAGTAATACACCCCCCTCACACACACACATACAAAAAAAAGAGAAAACTTAATGAAAATATACTTAATATACTACTGGCCTAAGTAACCAGCTCTATCGTGCTAATCCCTTAATTTTCATTTTACTTAAGTTTCAATTGCAAGCCCTTTTTGTGAAAAATAATTTATCGTTTTACAAATAACGCATTAAAATACTCGATGAAAAGCTACGCACCTACCTGTAAGAATAACACATTTCCAATAACAACTGCTCACCACGCCATTTCTATGCTTAAAACAGATTTATTACAACAGTAAGAAAGATGTCTTCTGTTTTAAAAGCATTAAAAAGTAAATCCAAAGGCTCAAGCCATTTTTATGCTCCGTTTCGTGAGCGAACGCTTTTCTTGTGAATCGTTCTTATCTCACAACCTGAAGAATGGGATGTGAATTCTGTATATATTTTATCTCTGCTTCTTGCGTCCTGCGGTGATAAGGTTGAGAGTCTATTACCAAAGATCGTGAGGGGATCGCTGCTCAAGAGGGCAGTGTATTGCTCCAGAAAAATAAATCAAGTGCGTGATTCCACACTATTTTTCAAAATAATTCTTTATTATAAGATCTCAGTAGCGTTCAGTAGAATAATGTATTTAAATTGTTATACATTTTAATGAAGACCTTTCAATTGTTAAATTCGTATATAAAATTTCTTCTAAAAATATCTGGTTTGAAATTATTTAAAATGACTTTTATTCTAAAAACAGAAATTGCCTGTTCGTTATTTGATTTTAGAAATGTTATAGTGCGATAATGTTATTTATATTTTATAGCACTCCATTGCTATTAAAATGTTATTACTATTTTTGTAGTGTGATATTTAGGTTATGCTTTATAACTTTTTCAAAAAAAAAAAAACATTCAGAACGTATTTATTTTTTAATTTCAGAAGATTTTTTTAAAATTATTTGAGTTGTACTCCGATATTGACAATAAAATATATTGGCAAATAAAACGTCCAAATAATATATACGTTGTAAATGAAGGTCAAAATTGAATAAATTTTCTCCGACAGAATGAAAAAGTATCTGGGCCAAAAATTTTTGCCTGTACGCGCTAATACACACTGAGCTACCCAGAATATATCCAGCCTAACACAATTCAATCTTATTTTGGTACCATCGGATCTGCAAGTTCGGCAGATTTTTACCGATTGAAATACCTACACATAGAACTCCATAATACCACTGATAATAATTATATTATACATACCAAATAATAGTTATGTATGAATGTCCAATATAATAGTTATCAATGTTCAAATTTTTTTTAAAGAAAAGAAGAAAAAAGAAAGAGTACTTTACTGAACTAGTATTAAAGTACTTTTCATGGTTAATTATAGTCGAAAAAAAAACTTTGTTAATGAATTATTGGTTTATATTAGCGACCTAATTTTCCTTTGGATGCACTAAATGATTTGTACCCATGCGTAGAAATATTAGAAAATTAATATTAAGAATTCATTATTTTCATAGAAAAAACAATTAGAGACCTATCAATACATACTGCTTTAAAAACAAAGAGAAACATTTATTACATATATAGCTTTCGTCAATAGACAAGCATCATGCGTGTGCTTGTATGAGTTTCCTCTATCACATATATAGAAAGCATGATTGGACAAGTGTACCTTTATAAGCTAAAATTGATGAAAGTCATTGAAAGGCCCTGAACCTGCACTCGATGTATACAGGTCATTGATCCAAAATACAGACTCCAATGTAAATCACCGAAGTGCTTTGTGTGACTAATATCCAATTCAAATGGCAAATGTTATCGGAATTTCGGATCTATATATGCCTAAGATTATGACTTTGTAACTAATCAGTGTCGTAATTACTGTCCTTTGAATGGTAAAGTATATGTTATAGATTAATGCCTAGTTCTATCAAAATACCATTGTAAAATAATCTGAAAATTTCCTGGCGCTACACATACATCAAAGAAAATATTATAAATGCAAACTCAAATTATGAATGACTTATTAATTTTCAGGTAAAGGCAAAAATATCATTTCACTAGTAGTACGTAATAAAAACATGCATATCTATGCATACTAATAAATGCAGACGTCTATTTATGAGTGCATTTACACATTATATAAATAGTGCATTACATATGTAGTTTTACAGAGTCAGAGAACACGGAAAACCAAGTTGTTAGATGAATAAAATTTTGATTTATAAATATGTATATTTAAATACAATAATATTCATAAACATACATGGATGAGAACACATGTGTACATTATCAAAATACCATTGTAAAATAATCTAAAAATTTCCTGGTGCTACATATATATCAAAGAAAATATTTTATATACAAACTCGAATTATGCATGACTTATTAATTTCCATGTAAATGAAAAACTATACGTTTTAATAGTAGTACGTAATAAAAAATTATATATCTATGCATACTAATAAATGCATAGGTCTATTTATGAATGCCTTTACACATTATATAAATAGTGCATTATATATGTAGTTTTAAAAAGTTAGAGGGAACGGAATACCGAATTGTTAAATGAATAAAACTTTAATCTTTAAAAAAATACTCAAATACAAGAGCATTCATAAATATAACAGGGATGCGTTGAGGTATATAAAATAAAATGTTTGAATTTTCTAGTCTGTTCATTGCTTATTTTACAAAAGATAGGTACATATCTTCTACGAAGGAATTCAAGTAAACCTTGATTATCAAATTATACAAATAGCTTAAGAATACTTTGTGAACCAGAATATTCAAAAATATTAATACGTCTGAACTATTTTATATTTAATCAATATATATTTATTCACAATATCTTATAGTCTACCAAATGTTTAAAGCTAATTTTTTTATTTAAAACTTGATCTATTCCAATTAAAACTGATAATGATTCTTTTCAAGTAAGTACACAAAGTTTACTCATTTTAAACAGTGTTGCTTACCAGAAGTAATTAACTCTTTTTTTCTTCTTTTACTTTTTTTATAATCAAAATCAATTACTTTTGGGGCCATCTAAAAATTTTTTGTTTAAATTTTTTTTATCATTTTTACATTCTCGTTAGAAACGCATTATTCGAGATTATCAGTAAAGTATTAATATACTCAACGTACTTGGAATTTTACTCAAGTTTTATAAAAAAATAGTTCACACCAGAACTTTTATTTAAAATTTTTCTGATAAACTTATTTTTTTAATGTAATTTATATTTTATTCATTTTATATATAAAAAAAATTCTGGTTTGAATCGACATATTTTCATTTGGTATATGTCAAATGATAGGTTGTTGTTATATTTAGTTTTAATAGATTTATTGTTAAGAGTGGACATTTTGACATTTAGGCATTTGACGGAGATTGCTTTGAGACCTATAAGCTACAAGGATGTTGTCTCGAATGATCCATAATTTTTATTCACAGAAATACATACAGGGCTTTGACAAATTATATATATCTTCTTCTTGAGGACAGAATAGTTGAATAGGAAGTTGACAGCACTGAAGATACGCACACAATCACATCCATGCCTCATACAGGATTCGAACCGGGTCCCTCAACGTGGCTGTCGCCACTGAATAAATAATGCACTGAAATAAACAATGCACATACTGTTTTACATAAAATCAATTATTGCACAATCATGTTAAAAATAAATTACTCTAAGAAGTCATCAGAGTGAAAGGGCATGGACACTTTTTAACTCGGTTGGAAAATTACAACTCATATGATTTATTTAACAATTAGAATAATTGTGTTAAAAATTAATCAAGACCAAGTGTATTAGTTTTAAACAAATTTAACACAAATGCTTGTAATTGAAAAACTAATAAGTATAAAAGTTAAAATAATTTATTTTTATAAAAACACTCTTTTTTAATCATTCAACGTTTATCTTAAAAATCCCACATAATTTCATGATTAAATTCATGTTGTTCCAAAGCAAAATTCGTTACAATATGCTAATTTGGCGTGGACCCTAATTATGGAAAACTCACCTCTTTCATTTACGCTAAGATATAAAGCGCGAACAAGTGAAATTATTTAAAAAATGTATACTTTTTGCTCTGTTTCTGTTTTAAGATATGACAAGAGGAAAAAAAGCAATATTTTAACTATCCATTCATGCTTTCTAAATTCTTTCCTCAATTTATACTAATAATTTATTTAATATTAAAGTATTGATTGATAAAAACACAATTAAAAAACATATTCTACTCTATTGTTGTAGATTCGCCGCCAATTGGCATATTTTAGCGAGTATGGATTGGCGTAAAATTAACTCTATTTTTGTTGTAAATCATATACAGCTGTAACTCATATACAATTGTAATCATAAGAATATATCCGACTAAGAAGAAAACTTAAAATTAATTTATTTATCTATAAACAAATTCCAAAAAAATTAAAATATTGTATTGTCATCGGAAATTGTGTACATAGTTTTTACAATTCTAGCGCATCATATATTATTGTTCATATATTATATGAAGGTATTGAAAAATATATTACAATATTCCATCTTTACATAGATGATAGTGCTATTCTCGACACGAATTCAAAAATTGTATTTGAAGCCAACATGAAACCCAACCCGCCAAAAATATTTTCTCTGACGCCCGATCCAGACATTACAAATACATTTTAGTTAACAAAACCCCAAGCCGTACCCGTTCCGCTTGAAAACGAAACCCAAAATGACAGAAATTAATCTGCATTTTAATGCAATTACAAAAAGATATTACATATATATATATATATATATATATATATATATATATATATATATATATATATATATATATATATATATATATATATATATGTGTGTATATATATACATATATATATACATATATATATACACGTATATATATATATATATATATATATACGTGTTCATTTTTCATATTTAATATATTTATTTTTCTTTCCCCACATGTTGTATGATGTTTCTGTAATGTTTTAAAGGTTATATATATATATACACATAAGTATATTCAGATACATAGTTTATTCATCTGAAACAATATTTTTCACTTTCTTATGAAAAATCAGACTAACCAGAGCCCAACCTGCAAATGTTAGAGTCTGAACCAATATCAATCCAAACCTGAAACAATTAGCGTTAAACCGACCCGAATCCAAACTGCAACGAAAAAACAACTGCGCCGACCCAACTCGAACTGAACTGCGGGTCGGGTCGAGTTCGTATAAAATCAAGTTACCCGACTCGAGGCAGGACTGGATCGATCATCAATAAAAGATCACTAATACTCAGGAATGCAACGATTCGAATAAAAAATATTGACAAATCTGAAAAATTCAGAATGTTAGTGAAGAATGTTAGTGACAGAATATGCTCTGACGGATCTTCTAAATGTATCGTTAAAATTAGCATAAATAATTAAGCGTAAACTAGAAAACTTGCAATGAATTTCGGTGTGAAACGAAAGGTGACTATATAATTTAAAAAAACTGAAAACATAATCAATAAATTGCGTAAACTATGAATTAAAATATGAAGAACAGAATACACTCTATCCGAAAAGAAGTAAACAGTGCTCCAGTTATTAATTGAAATTTCTACAATTTGAGGGAAACCGTATTCCATTTAAATGATTATGCAAGAAGATACCACGTAAATGGGAACTGCTAATAATACGTCATTCTAGAGTTTCAGGGATATTTGCCTTCCAATAAAAAAATGCATCATTTTTAACGATGACGTCTCTCAAGAAAGTATTTCTAGTAGCAGAAACTCTTGAAATACAGAGACTCATGAATATTCAGAGAAAGATCTTAGGAAAAAAATAAAAAGAGAAGTCTTATGATTAGTTACAGCGATGGGAGAAGGAGAAAATGCTACACTGTTATTTTTCGAAGGCATGATTACCTATTATTAGAATGGGAGGATATTTTGAAAAGCAAATTCGTAAAGAAATGATAATGCAGTTGCAAATCCCAGAGGGTCCAATTTTAAAAGACTTTATAAGAAGAATATTTTGTTCTTTGTTTTAAGGTAGCTGGAGAAAATATTGCATTTTCTGGAATAAAAGTTTTCAAATCATTAGAACGCGAAGATGTGTTTATTTATTTTTATTTATTTCTTTTTTAATTTGTGATCTTTGCCATTCGCTTCAGGCTGAAAACACGGGTTCATTATGAAAAGATTTAGTTTAGTTTAAAGTGACATTACGTCATTAATATTTAATCTCAGAGGAATGGACTTACAATTAAAATGCTGTTCCCCCAAAGGAAATAATATGAATATCTGAAATAAATGTAAAAATTTATTTTTGCATTTTATTGTGGCATTTATTTACGAGAAATCTAAAAGCATGTTTGATTCTTTGAATGCATTGATCTTTTCTGTAAATAAGGAAAAAGTTTAAATGTGACATGACGCTAAGTGAGTTTATAGAAATTATACAATCTTACTCATTAAGTTTCACCGCATGGTTTATTTTTATGCAAATTTTAAGCTTAAAAGTATTTTATTTTTCTAACATTTCAAAAATCAAAAATTTCATAATCACAACGCGATGATTTTTTTAAAGCTAAGAAAAATAAAGCAATGTTAATAAGGATAAAAATGAATACACTTATATCAACAGTTTCTTTTTGAATATTTTAAACCACACATAAAAATTCATAAGAGAACCACTATTGATCGGATTTCACCAATATTTTACTTCTGAAAAAATGTGTCATCTTTAATTGGAGCTTTTTTGAGACACAACATTCACAGAATCTCTTGAAGCACATAAGCTCATGAATATTCAGAAAAGTATCTTAAAAAACGCTTTATGATTAGTTGCAGCAACGATGAAAAAGAAGACACTCTCAAATGCTCTTATTATAAGATCGTATTACTTCTCATAATAATAGAAGCATATTTTTAAAGCCTCTTTTGCAAACAAATGATAATATATTTTAATTTCAAAAAGCAGTTAAATTTCAAGAAGCTTCATTAAAATGTAACTGCGATTCTTTGTTTTATAAAAAGCTGCAGGGACAGCTTTATTCATGAGAAATTTACTTTTTCGAATTCATTTTCATTCATGAATATGAATTCGTTATCTAAAATTTCACATTATTTAGAGATGAAATGGATGACAATTAAGTAGAAAAAAATGTTGTGTTTATTTCACTTTCTCAGGCATATATCAAGTTCACTCGAAGGCCTAAGGGTTTAAAAGTAAAATAAAATTAACGTATTCTAGATGATAATTTTTAATTTAAATGAAATAATTCATCTTCATAGAATTAAAATCAGTAATAGAAAAATATGTGTACGTTACAAAAGGATATTTGTTAACTGCGCTGTGTTAAAATATATTTCTTTTGAATCCCTTTGTGATACGTGGAATATTTTAATTATTTTAGTAAATGTTCCCATTAAAACGGAATAAACAATGAAAGCTCTCAGCTTACGTGTATTATTATGTGTGATAACTTCAAAATTAGTTAAACTGTTAAAATTCAGTTAAAGCTTTACTCAAATGCGTGTATGATTATAATGTAATTTTCGAAATAATTTCAAGTAATTCTTAATATTTTAAGTGTACGTGTAACGTTGTTTAGTAGAACTGCTTCAAAATATCCGTAATTGTCTCGCCGCAGCTATGTTATTAGTACAGTGCACATAGTTTTAGAAGGTTTAGATCTTATTTAGAGTAAAGTTGGCGCGAAAAAGCTTTGTCGGCAAACATGTCAGATTTCTTGATGAATTGGCGATTAAACATGTCCTCATCTCAACAATTTTTAAAATGTAGCCTGTTGAACAACCTAGGACCAAAATATCTAGAAAGTTGCAGTTGTCGTAGCAATTTTTGTAGTCGAAGTGGCTTCCAGGAGAGATAAACATAACACAACACCACAGTTTACTTTGTGAAATGTCTCACAGTTGACTATGGTAGCAGACTCTCATTACATGCTTATAATGCTGTTTAGTAGAACAGCTTCAAAATATCCGAAATTCTCTCGCCGCATCTGTGTTATTACTACAGTAAGAAATAGTCTTAGAAAGTTTAGATCAACTTTAGCGTAAAGTTCGAGCAAAAATGATTTATCGGCAAACATGTTAGATTTCTTGATGAATTGGCGATAAAACATCATCTCAACAATTTTAAAAATGTAGCCTGTTGGACAACCTGGGGCCAAAATTTCTAGAAAGTTACAGTTAACCTGAAATGGTGACGTAGCAATTTTTATAGTCGAAGTGGCTTCCAGGAGATATAACTATAACACAACACCACATTTTACTTTGTGAATTGGCTCACAGTTGACTATGATAAAATATACTCTCATTACATGCATATTCAATTGAGCTGATATACGTTGCCTGTGTTTTTAAGTACTGAACTTTGGCTATTTGCGATAATGAGTGGTTTGCTAATTATATTAAAATGTTTTCATTATGTTTTTTGTTGAAATTTTAAAGTATTCGCTCTGATACTGGATTATTTTAAAGTGCTGTTTATTCATTAAGAAGAAATACATTTATTTACAAATCTAATTTTATTGTACCGAAAATGAATGTTTTTCTGCAGCATGATACTGGCTGGGAAATATTAAAAATAAATGAAATGCTAATACTTTTTTCTGGAAACTAAATTTAACTTTCCTGCATATTTTGACATGAGTTTAAACCATTTTCTTTTCAGATAATGTGACTAATGTTTTGATTCGCTGAAATCAGCTATCGAGTTAGACTCCTCCTTCACAAATACGTAAAAGTCTAACTTTTTCAGTGAAAATTGCTTCTAATCAAAACCATAAAATGCGCAAGCTATTCATTGAAAGAAGCAGTGACAACAACAAAAAAGTAGTTTTTATAATAAAAATAATGATTGCATCAAATTTTCTTCATATGAAATGGCAACATGGCAAGAAATTGTCGGTGCGAAATTTTTATGCAAATTTAAATTTGATTTCTTTTGAAAAACTCTACAACAGTACCGTAATTTAAAAATAAATAAATAAAAAAATAAAGTTCGGTACCAAAAAATCATTTTTCAAATTCCACTTTCCTCTGTGAATTTTAGGGGAATACGTAGGAAAAAAACAAACTCGAATATGAAATCGAAAAAAGGGAACAACACAAAATTTCCGTATTATGTTTCACACCCAGCGACATCCATATAAATAGAGACACTCTTTTTGCGGTAAAAGGAAAAAAAGAGTAACTTTTATAATGATATTTGTTTTTGGTTTAAGCTTTGTAACAAATATCTAACTGACATTTTGGGTCAAAATGCATTTTTTGAAACTACATAAAAGTGGAAAAGCAGATGAAAAAAATAAAGAAAAAATGATGAAAAAAAAAATAAAGAAAAACGATGAAAATGTAAGAAAAAAAATTCAGAAGCTTTAAAGATGATTAAAAAACAAAAGAAATTTTGGAAACCTTTAAAAAAGCTGAGAGTGCGCGTGCATTTATAAAAGAGAAATTCATTTTTGTGTCCTGTCGCTCCGAGCAGAAAATGAATAGAACAGAACAGTTACTTTAGAAAAACATTCAAAATTGGAAATTGGAATAATTTGTCTTCGTATATACCTTTAACATAGTTTGAATATAAAATTTGTACTTACTTTACGTTTACACGTCGGTCTATGAGCTGATATATATATATATAATAAAAAAAACTCTGACCTTTACAGTGATCCTAAGCTGCAAATTAAATCTGATTGGCTATCTTGCTTATTTCGGATTGGCTGATGAAGTTGACGGTGAAATCCTCTGCTTTTCTTTCATTTTACAGTTCATATTTGCTAATGCCAGTTTTCTGGTAATTTTTTATCCAAAATTTTCTATATTCAGTTTTATTCTGCAGTTATGGCGCCTTCGGCACATAGGTACCGCATAAATTGTTTCCTCCAAAGTCCAAAGTTATTTTTGCTACTTTTATACTCTTTTTTTTTCATGGCTCCTTTAAGATGTGATATACAAATACTCATATACAGGGAGTAGAGTTGATAAGAACTGGGAATCCCCTCGAAACAATCTAGTGTTTCTGTTTTTCTTTCTTTACATTCTTCATTTTCGCTTTTAATAAATTTCAAAACTTTGTTTGAATACATTATTGACATTTTCATTTTTTAAAATGCTTTTATGTGTTGTTAGTCTGCGATCTAAATATATATGTTACGGTCAATATGATTAATCCGGCCATTATTGATAATAACCGGATTAATCATATTGACCGTAACATATATATATAAAATGAAAAATAATCTATTATAGCTTTCAATAAATAAAAATCGTTTTCACTTATACTCTTTAACAGGGTACGATCCGCTAGTTTTCTTATAAATATATAAAGATAACAGAAATTATTTCTGAAGTTCTTTTTTTAGAGCGAAATATATTTATTAATTCTTCATCATTCTCTTTAAATCGCGGCACTTAACAATCTCATCTCTTCCGAAGTAGACAGTACAAAACATATAATTCAGCCTATAAACATTGTCACATCTTGACGAATGCCCTGTCTTCGGGACTTATCAGAGAAATTCGTACATGTTCTCAAAGGACCATCCGTCTTTAGGGCCCTATCAGAAGGATATTTCTTCGGATGCCGTTATCTTAGTTCTTTTGGTGTGACACACACATACAGCACAATTCAATCACCGGACCATGATAGAGTTACCGAGCTCTTCTCTTCTTATCTCTGAGACGCTCTCTTGAACAAGGGTCAATGATTGGGTGATCAGGCAGAGCAAAAGGGGTGTAGATTGTGGATTTAGGATGAGGATTGTTTGAGACCCGTGATAGTCAAAACTGATCTCTTTGTTTTTTTTTCTTCGAGATATCTAAAAAAAATGTAAAAAAAAATGTACTGTGGTATTTTTTGTCAAAATACATTTTCTAAAGGAATTATTGTTTAGAAAATGCAATGCACTTCGGTGATGCAGTTAGGTCAAGGAATAAATGTTATTTTGCTATTTGATCTTAAGAAAATTTTCAGATTTTCATAGAAGAAGAATTTCGATGCTGTGCAAATGGTTTTTTTGTTTGTTTGTTTGTTTCCTTCGAAACTACCAGAATTTGTTAAAGGTTTTATTTCAGGGTTTTAAAAAAAAAACTCCGTACTTATTTGCAAGTAGTTAGTTATAACTACAGCTGTACCATTTCGCTTTCTTCTCAATATTTAGACTATATCCTTAATCTCTTTCGCTTTACTTTATTATTCCAAATTTATTATCATCTCATTGCTTAATTTTACATCTATCGTTTTTATTGTATCTGTTCCTTTATCTTGTAGTTAATACTACATCTTAAATTTTTTCTAACGGCTCAATTTAATACAAGACACTGTACTTACAATAGACTGCACGTTAAGTTGATTGCAACTCGGAAGCCCCTTAACCGACTACGGCAACTGTTCTTTTTACTTACGATGACAAACCAGATGTTGTATACAATTGTATAAGAAGAAAGAAAAAGCTGTATTAGTATATCGTTAGATAAATTTTGAGATATTTTTGTTTTATTTTATAACTAGATTAAAGGGATAGAGAACGATAATAATATAGAGAAATTTCGAGTAAATTAGAATTGTCAGTCATATTGGGATTGATGTTCAGACTCATTTTTAAATAATTGTTCATAGATAGTTAAGTAACAAGTACTAAATTCGATGACCGGTAACAATTAAGTTGAGTTGAAATTCAAATTAAATGATATTTTGTCCATCAAGAATAAGTAAGTATTGAACTCAACATGAATTTGGGCTTTAAAGATGCCCAAGGATGCCGAAGAATTGAGATAGAAAGCACACGATACCATAAAATGGTTTTAACAAAACAATATTTAGATTTGCATCTTTTACGTGTTAGACTTTTTAAACGATTTACTTAAATGCTTCAAAAAATCCTGCAATTATTTAACAATAATGTTATGAAACTTTTAATACTGAAAGTATGACTGTTTTTTGTATTCTTTGCAATCAATCTCGACTAGTTTTGTAAAATAAATTTTGAAGTTAGTTATGGCCACTTTTGGATTTTAAATTTAAACAGTATCCCACCGAATAGATTTAACTTAATTTTCATATTATGTAAAAAATTAAAGTATAAAATATCTATTTTGCGTACTATTTCTATGACTAAGGAAGAACTTGTGAAGACGTTTGGAAAATGTTATATTACAAAAAGATTAATCAGACAAAACTACATTCTAGGGCTTTTTATGCTTTAGAATAAATTATTCGTTTGGAAAAGTTGCCCCAGTTTTGAATTTAAAGAGTGAAATACATTAATATAAATGCTGGACGATTACACCATGAAACATTACAACATTAAAGACGTGAGTATAAAACATCACAAATTTACTGAATGGTGTATACAAATTTAAAATTTTATACATACATTAAAAATATCGACGTTTCGACCACCTTCTATGGTAATCCTCAGGCAAAATTTGTTATATTGCTTCTAAAGTTTTTACTTTAGTAATTTTTAAGTAATACTTTAGAAGCAATATAACAATTTTTTCCTGAGGATGACCATAGAAGGTGGTCGAAACGTCGATATTTTTAATGTATGTATAAAATTTTAAATTTGTATACACCATTCAGTAAATTTGTGATGTTTTATACTCACGTCTTTAATGTTATAGTAAAAGATATGTTTGAAATAAAATAATCGCCAAAGGAATAAAGAGATTTATGCATACTTTTATAATAATACTTAATATTATTATTATTAAATGTTGAAACAATAAAAAAAAACTATATATACTATCATTAGTACATGCAGTAAATAACAAAAATAGTTGTTACGACAGAATAATAATCAATGAAAAGACATGTACTATTAATGGGTCGCTAGACCCGAAAAGTTTCTGTCATTTTTTTTCTTTTTGTCAATTTTATGTGTTTTTTTTATTCAAATTTATATGACTGGGGAGAAAAGTATAACTTTCTTTAATTTTCAATTTTATGAAATTATTGGCTACTGGTTTTATATATGATATTACTTAAATATTTTTTCTTCTTATAATATTTTTAGGTGCGTTCGTAATTATATAAATACGTAGCACCTATAGTCGTCGTTTGGTCCGTCCGTCTGTCCGTCCGTCTGTCTGTCTGTCCGCATATAACAACGCAAAAACTACCCAACCAAATGGTTTGCAATTTAAAATATATTATCTTTGCAGAATTTTGTCGAGACATTTCAAATTTTATTAAAATCGAATCAAAACTTTAGGAGATATTAATAAAAATATTTATTAAGAAATTTGAATTTTTTTTTTTTAAATCGGTGCTTTTTTGTTATAGGAGCTTCCGAAGTTTAATCGTCAAGCGACCGAGATACTTATTTTATGACAGAAATTAATCTGCAGACGATATAATTCATTTCACAGAATTAAAAATCATCAAGATCTGAATATTTATATAACTAGCTGATACATATATATCTGAATATTTATATAACTAGTTAAGATATTTGTATAAACAGTGTCATAAAATATATACTTAACTAGCTGTTTAACCCGTTCTACGCACGGGATATCATGAATTTAATTCTAAAACGTGCGTACGAACGCACCTCGTTTGTAACGTTTGACGTACAATTTCCAACTTGTTATTACTTTATAAAAGACCAATGCAATAATTTTGCATAAAGTTCGCTTCAATAAAACTGAAAGTAAATGTCTATATATAAACATAAATATGTATATACATTTTTAAATGTGTTTATATTTCTATTAGAAATTTTAAAAATATATTATTTTTTAATACCACTAACAAAAAAAAAAAAAGAAAAAGTAAATAAATTATTTTTCATTTTGTCAAAACAAGAAGCAAGAAAGTTTATCATTTATTATGCAAATACTGCTAATACATGAAACTAAATAGCTTAATACAATATTTGTCAAAGAGAAACCTACAACTTATTTCAAAATTACTCTTATACAATTAATTAACGAAAGAAATCTCTCCTCTCGAGCTTCAAAAATTTTCATTACATTTCAGAAAATTAATTGAATTCGTCACTCGTTACAATATAAGTAATTCATTTTGGATAGGATTTTGGGAACAGCGTGTATTTGGATTTATGATAAATCTTGTTATCAGAAAAGAATGATATTTTTCAAGAGGAATACTTTAGAACAACTTTAATTCAATGTTTTAATTATTTTCTAAGTTTATAAACGGGGATGTTTTAAAATTCGCTTGTTCTTTTAGCTACTTACTGGCTTAGATATTGATTAAAATGCCTGCCGCAGTTATGGTTTTAATTGCAGAACTTGTTTAATGATATCTTCTAAGACATTGAATAACTTTCGTGTTTTTCTTTCAATAAGAACTTTTAACTCCTTCAAATATTCAGAGCTGTTCATGGTGTAATACAGGATGAAACACTATTTCAATTGTTTCACTTTCATGACTAGGGGCACTTGTTTTAACTATTTCATTTTGTTTTTAATAAATTGTATGTTTGATAGTCTTTATCTTATCTTATTTTATTTTTTTGTAATTACATTTTGAGTGCTATTATTTTTCAAATACTATATTCTTTATCTTTTAAAATTAATTGGATTTTTTAAAATTATTATTGGAGTATAATTATATTGGAGAAGAAAAATAACTTGCATATTCATTTTGATGCATAGAAATATTTAAAGGTTTCGAAATCTATTATATAAGTTTTCTTTTAATGTGTCGTACCAGAAAACATGGTTGCAATTTTAAGATGTAACATAGCTGCCATTTTTACGATTTTGTCATGTAAAATAAACATATTTGGAACCAGAAATTTTTCATTAAAAGTAAAATAAAATAAATATTCCATAAAAGCAAGAATTTTTATTAAATAAAATGTCTGGCTTAAAACATATTTATATGAATTGTAGAAAAATGGGAATATTAACAGCTATGGGGTGTTAATACACTTATTTATTTTATTTATTTTTAATAGAAATCAGGATTGGAAAATACTATTCAGTCAAAATACAGTGTGCTTTATTGGAAAACGACCTGGCTTTTCCTTCATAAGTTTAATATTAATGCAGATATGTTAGTGATATTTTCACCTGATCAATTTAGTTTTGTTTTAAATATGGTAACAGAATAGAAAACTTGGATTGCAAGATAGTATGCAGTAAAAAATACAGGGTTCTTTACTGCAAGCCGATCTGGCTTTTCCATCATAACTTTAATATTTATGTAGATATTTTAGTGATATTTTCACCAGAATAACTTTGTGTTGTGTGAAATATGATAACAGAATAGAAAACTAGGATTTCAACATACTAATCAGACAAAAATACAGAGTTCTTTACTGGAAGCAGTTCTGGCACTGCCTTCATAGCTTTAATTAATTAATGTATCTCTTTTAACCAGACTAACTTTGTTTTGTGTGAAATGTGGGAACATCGCGAAAAGTACAAAAAGAGCACTGTAATTCTGTTATTGACACTGTATGTACTCTTAGGTACATTCCAAATTATGGAGCGACAGCTCAGTGTTCTTTTTGGTTGCGGATGGTGGCCATTAATACCACACCGCATGATACTCTCATATTTCTCAACGAGCACAGAAAATCGTTTAAAATTCCATTATAATGTCTTAATTATGAATATATTTGTTAACAAAAACCCGAGTTCAGCTTAAAGTAAAACACCCTGTGTTTTTAACTAAATAAGTAACTTACAAGTAAATTGCAAACAGTAGCTTTCTACATTTTAAATATCGTTGATTTTCAGTAAATTAATTTTAAAGTAAGGCAAATGTAACAATATAATTTCAAAAATAAGTATGAAAATAGCATTGTTATGAAAAGTATTTGAAGAAATTAATTTGCAGAGTATTTTCATAATTAGAACAGCTAATTTTATTTCAAAAAAATGATCGTTATTTAAATATTTAGATTCGTAAAGGGAAAAAAATATACTCCTACTTTAATTCTTTTTTTTTTATAAATTATTATTGGAGTAATATGTAATCGGTATCATTTTATAACATTGTTATATACGGTTTTTATCACTATATAGTATATATAGGTGGTATCAGTAATGTTATATAATTTTATTTGTTGATAACTATGTCATACATCCAAAACAATTATTTAAATTCATGAACATTTTCTAATAAAAATAATATGTATGAATATATTTTAATATAAATGTTTTCCCTTTTTTCTAGGTAAGTGAATCATTACAATGAAGATTTTGCACATTGCATATACGTTTAATGTAAATGTAAGTAAGAAATATTTATACACTTAAATATTTTTATTAGAAATGAAAACAAAAATATTTATTGTTTGACGCAATTAATTTACGTTTCCAACTGTCTATGTATGATCGTATTAATATATGTAATTTGATATTCTCTAAACCCCTTTTTCGCAATTTTTCCAATACATAGTCACTTGCACTATCTCTCTTTTGCACAAATTATCCTCCTTTAAAGAATGAAGAATTATTTTACGCTTCAAATAGGTTTAAAAGGGTTTATCAAGAACAAATAATATGGAAATGTTAAAATTTCTTTCTAGTATTTCAAAAATGCAAAAAGACCCTGATATGACGTATATGATGAAAAAATATTATAATTTGCAATAGAAAAAATATTATTTTATTTATTAAATAGTTTTTTAATAATTAAAAATTTAGATAAATGAACACAGAATATGAATTAAAATACCTTTTCATCACTTTCTTTTTATATCCAAGAGCACAAATTCTTTGAAAAAAAAAAATCTCATCTCATCCAGAAACGAAACAAATTTGTCAAAAGCAAATTTTTCATTGGAACATTAAAAAAAATGGTTCTGCATCATATTCAGTTAATACATAAAAATGTATTTCGAATGCATTACTGGTTTTTATATGATGCTTATGTGCAATGAAAGTTTCAAAATATGCACAGTTTGCATGGTATTTTACAGTGCAAACTCATCTGAAAGCATCATGCAAGATTGGATTATTTAAGAAAAGTGTCTAACAATGCTAAAAGCAAGTTTTAGAAAAAAAAATCAAATATATGTTTAAAGATCAGCATTCTTTTATTTATTGAATGGCTTTTGCTATCGTCACCTTTATTTTGTCGATTTCTTTGATCTAATTACAGATGTATTATCTTGCGATCCCAAATATTCTGCACTGTGATAAAGTAATCTTAAACAGAATATGCACTGCATTGATGCATGTGTAGAAAATGGCATTTCATGCAATGTTGGAAGATATTTTCGTCTTTCGTCTAACACGTAATGAGAAAGAATCGGTACTTCCGTCGTTCCAGTTTCCGCACCATCTTCTGAATAACATTCACTGACAGAACCATGAGTTCAGAGATAGGCCGAAAGGGAAAATATTTCTCCCTTAAAACTAAACAATATTCTTTCTAGAAGTTTAGAAATACACCTCAGTGGAAAACGTCAGAACTCAACACTAATGAAGAGCACTGTATTTTTTACCCAAATTCACTGTAACATTGGTTAAACGATCTGGTAACCCACTTAGTCCTATTGCTAAAACACATAGTTGAATACTATGTACCATTAGTCCGGTGAGGAAAGAAATGTCTTATGTAGTGAAAGGTTGCAGTTAAAAGCGTTGTAACGGCTTTCTGGAGCAAACTTATCAGCCTGATTCAGGTACATATCAACATGTTCAAAGCTACGCATTCTGAAAAGTGTTATACTACTTTCTAAATTAACTCAGAAATAGCTTTAATAAACTAGCAACCCAATAGGTTCGTAGTTTAAAGATACGTAGGTTAATACTGGGTACCATTAGTTAGAGCTCTTATAGTATAGGAGATTTACCCTTAGTCAGATGAAAATTGGAGCAATGGATTGACAAAACCACCCAATAACTCGCTGCAGTTGCATTCTCAAACTGAGTCAGGGTTATCTGAGCGTATGTTAGTGTATACTGAGGCGTTGTATATTACTTTGTTCAGAGTACTGCATACTAGCGAGATTTATTACAGAATATTTGTGTCTTGTTTATAGTGAATAACTATGCACAATTAACAAAATGACTATTCTAAAATAAACTTGGATTTACAGAACCATACTTTGCAACAAGCCCATTTCTCTATCATGTATTCGAACTCTTGAAGGTGGCAGAGAGGGATTTGTTAGGCATCTATCTACCAGTTTTTGCCATATTGCTTTAGGAAGTATATAATACCTTCAGGGAGGACTATTAATGGAAAAGTGATCCGAGCTATCGTTCCCTTATAAGAAAAAATCCAAAAACCTTACACAGTGATCCCGCCCAAATCACGCTGATTTCGAACTAGCGACCATCGGTATAAGCTACTCGTTTTGTGGCCAGTATGATAACCAATGGGCTGAGTGTGTCTCTGGGTGGCAGAGAGAGCTTTATCTCTGTTTAGTAATAATCAAATGCATTCCTCAGTAATTGATTTGAGATTGATTTGACATCTAGTATCGAGACTTCTTTTATTAAACAGCTGATTTACATACTATATGTTTATTTATTTATTAACATTAAGTACTTGTTAGAAATACTCCGGTCCGAAAAGTATAACACTTATATTTCAAAAAATCTTCTCTTAGATACAATAAAAGCATGAAATTAAAATCCGCTCTTTTTTTATTACTTAAGAATTACAACTCCACTCTATTTATTTCTACATTCTTCATTTATTTTCTTTACTCTTTTTTTTAAAAATAAACTCGTTTTGATATGAATTGAACCTCTGTTAAAACATTTGATCTCGAGAAATCTTCTGGCAAACAAGAACTTTTTGACTCTTCTTGTCAGAAAGTAACTAATCCAATTTAGTTTTAATGCTACTATACAAATGGTTGAAATAGAGATAAGGCTACAAAATCCGAAACGGATTTTAGAAATTTTCAAAAAGCTTTTCCCTTTGTAAAAAGTGGAAAGAAATAAAAAAGGATTTATCTTATCTTTATTGTCTTTAAAAAGTAGATGTTATTAGATTAACAAAATGTAACTTTAAAAATTGTATAAGGATGCGTGTAGAATCTCAACAATTATTAATTATTTAATTATTACACATCCACACATACAACACACATACACACACGCAACACATATACACACACGCAGCACATATATACACACGCACACACATACATACATACACACACTTCAGCTGGATATTATACATTCTATAGGATATTATATATTCTATCTTTTTACAGCATAAAATTTTTGAAAAAGCACTAAATATATTTTTATAGAATTTAAATCATTACATTTATTCAACAAAATTGCTCCTGGAACCTTATTATGAAGCTAATTTTACCCATAAAAAGATTTGTATTTGTAGTTTCAAAACGTTATGATTTTTTTTTCTTTTGTAACTACAGTTTTTCTAGTTTCTTTATTATTAAAAAAAATAGTATTATTAAAGGGTTTTTTTGTGTATGGTTTGTAATTTGATTTGTTATTATTTTAAGAAAATTTACACACATAATTTTGTTTCATTTCATATTTAAAGCAAATTTTATACGTTCATTTATGAAATCTCTCACAAAAATAAAATTTTCGTTCAATAAATTATCTTTAAAATAAATCTTTTTTAAAAAAAGTAATTTTTTTCGCATTACTTTTACTGTTAATCACATGATTTTGAGTTCTTCTGAATTATGAAATTTAAGACTTCTAGAGAAGATTTATTCCTAATTTTCCTCGTTTTTATCACAGAGTTATAAGTCTATAACATTGATAGTTAATTTATATTTTAAAGTTCTAGAATTTTCAAAATCAATTTTTTTGCGACCTAAAACACTGAAAAAATAAATATAAACAAACAGATTTTTTTTTATTGTTATCTGTGATTACATTCAGTAAAATAGAGTACCAACTCTTCTTGCGAATGGAGCCACTTTGTCTCAAAAGTTAGCAACTTTCGTTTCTGTATAAAGAAGAAAATATAAGGAGGTTTTCCTGGCAAAGAAGAAACCCATTCAATAGTCTGGAGACCATTTCTGACCTCGTAGACTGCTCCTATTCGAAAAAGGCAAAGAAAAGAAAGAAATTGAATTGGCTATTTTCGGGAAAGAGGACATAAGTTTCTATTTGTCAGAAGATCGCATCTTTTACAGGAAAAAGAGAGAATTCCGCTAAGATCGATGACTGAAACAGAGTTTCAAATAAGAAAGACTGGGAGCTGGTTCTAAAAATCGTAAAAAGCAACAATTTTCGGAAATTGCAACACTAGGTATATCAAAAAATGTTGTCTCAACTGTGCGGGCAAAATCACGAATTCGTACATCAGTCAAAATTTGTTGTAATTTAGTTAATTAATACCAGACAATTAATCTACAAATAAACTTAAAAATTATATTTCTTAATATTTCTACAGGCTATGATATAGGTATGAAGCAAAAATAACAATTTATTGTTAACCTTTCCTGTGCGCAATTTTTTACATACTCAAAATATTTTAGTGTACATTTCCCCCAAAACAAATTTTGTATTACAAGCACAGATATTTATGGCTTTATTTTCATTGCAAAAACTGATTTGCCTACATTTTTTGTCTATTTTTAGAAATAATAATAATTTACGTTTTCTGGTACGTTGAGAATTAAATTGAATTTTCTAATTTCGAGAAAGGTGATATAAGCCATCATCCCTTTATCTCATTTAAAGAAAGGTAAAATGTTTATATAATTTTAGCTTCTTTTTTTTTTCTCGGAAAGTGATACTTTACACATATAATTCCTTATGTACCCACCTCTAAAACTGAAAATACTATTAGTATCCTTTTAAGTTTTCTTGTATATCAAAAAGGTTATATCAACAAAAAAGGATATCTCTCGCGGTCTGTTAAATTCTTGGAAAGATAAAATCTATTGACTATAATATAATCAGATTGTTTGTTTCGATGTTTTAAAAAACATTGAAAACTTGAGACAGAACACTTGCTGTAAACAAAATCGAATAAAACATGCAACAAGGTATATATGTTCTCCTTAGGGTAACAGCAGCTTGTTTCTGCCGCAAGAGAAATAGCATTATAAACCCATAAAATATAGAAAGAAAGAAAAGAAAAAATAATACAATAAACTGTCGATTTTCAAACAAAACAAGATGGCATAAGCACGTTAAACTAGATATATGTAAAAGAATACAGTTTGGATGCTTGTATAATGAAAAGCTCATATTTATACACGTAAATTCGTTTTATACGTTTAATAAAGATTTTCAAAAATATGTCCTTATGCTTAGAAAATTACTTTCATGTACAATTTCATCATGCATATAAATTTTATTATGGATATTAATTTATATCCATTGCCCCGGTTAACTCCAATATTTCCCTTTCGTACATGAAACGTGTGCTTTATTTTTTTTTCTAATTTCATATTGCTTTACTAAATGGCAGTCCTAAATTTCAGTATTCTCTTTTCTGCGTGTTCAATGTATAGTTTTTCTTACAGAGCCTTCGCAAAAATTCGAATACATACATTATCACTAACGACTGACAAAACATTCAGTAGTGTTATTTATAAAATGATCGAACGATTGTTTATATCACAAAAGGTTTATTTAAAGTAAAACATATTATTGTTACTGTAAAAAAAGTTTTACAATCATTTGAAAATATTGTTTACTATATATTAGCCGCTATAGAGATTGATTTTGTCAATCCCTTAGAATCTTGGTGAAGATTTCATACCAGCTTTCTCAATGATAGAAAACAATTTTATAGTTTATGCTTGACGTATAATTGTATTTCCTGATTTTGCGGGGTTTTTTAATGTTCTACATTACTCATTTCTGAGTGTTTTATTTATTAAAATCATTGTTCATTTAAGGTATGTTTTACAGTATGCCTCTTGTACTTTATTCATCTTAAATGTCAATTTTTCTTCTTTATAAAATCATAAAAAAAATATGTCAAATATATGTAAAAAATATAAAAAATATGTAAAAATATTTTAATGTCATTTTCCAAAATATAAAAAAATGCTAATCGTACACTTTTTGCAATCAAATCGTTTCCTTTTTAATTTAAACAGTTTTAATAACATTTTATTGAGCTTAGATGTTTATCAGAACGTTCTGTTGTTTAATATATCCCTACTCAAACTAACATTTAGTAGGTTATTATCCAAGTTTTAACACAACCTATATTTTCCTTATCAGTAAAAATCCAGCTTACCATCTAGTTTTTGTCTCATACTAACCCTCAATAACAGCTTGATATCAAGACTACTTCGAAAAAGAAATACCTTTCTCCAGAGAAAAAGCAACTTATGTCCCTTTTTCAGTAACGGCCGATCCAATATCTTTTTAGGACCTTCCAAATAAGAAAAAAAAGGAATAAAGAATAAAAACAATCAAAAAGCTCCGAATTGTTCACCAGACTATCGAAAAAATTGCCGACGACTCCCAAAGTACTGAGGTTTTTGTTTTGTTTTTACTGTTATCGAGAAACTTCCAGAGATACTAACATTTCTATAAAATATTTGTATTGCTTCGCGGAATTCAAACTCAGGTAGATTACTGTGGGTTTCTACAAAATAATCCTAAAACGTAAACATATAATAAAGATATTATTAAATCTTTAAACAGTTCAAATAAATTTATCTGATAATATATCATGACAATCTAATTTTCTATTATCATTGAAAAGAAAAATGATTGCTTGTATAGATCATCATATGCACAGTCGTGGAAAAAAAGTAAACACCTCCTACTCACTCTACAACAAATTATCGTAGAAAAAATTTACTATCACCAAACGACTGTAAATAAAGACTACTTTTAAATTCTGTACATAACATTTGCTTAGGGGGCCATCTACATATCCAAACCAGCCCAATTTTTTTCAATAGCAACACCCAATTTTGGAAATATATTTTACATATTTGGTACAAACTATGCTTAAATACCTAATTTCAAGTCATTTGGATGATACGTTTTTGAATTATTAATATTCAAAATTTAGTGCTTTTAATGATAAATTACATTTTCACCTTTTTATTAATATCTCCTGAAATTATAATCCTAATGTGCTAATTATTTGTATGGTTATAATACTAAATAACCCAAACATAAATAAATTGAATTTGTAATTTTTATAATTTTATAATATGAGTTACGAATTATAAAATTAATATTAGAAAAAAAATATGAATTGCAACCTACAAATTTTTTGATGGATTTATATTTATTATGTCCTGCTTTAAGCGCATGTAAAATTTCTTTTCCAAGTAGTTTTCAAATTATGCTTAAAAAATGTCAAACCACTGGTTTAAGGGGCTTTCTATGATGTGCTGAAAAGCATAATTCGAAAAAAAAAATCCTCATTTTATTGAAAAATTTAATGAGAATATGTTTTTTTTTTTTTTTTTTTTTTTTTTTTTT
Organism: Maratus michaelseni; assembly: GCA_963931845.1. Taxonomy (NCBI): domain Eukaryota; kingdom Metazoa; phylum Arthropoda; class Arachnida; order Araneae; family Salticidae; genus Maratus; species Maratus michaelseni. The sequence goes on along the minus strand of OZ007594.1, from coordinate 279,808,098 downwards.
TTTTACTTGTGTGTGAATTTAATTTTTTTATTAAAATTACGTAAATCGTATTTGCATGAGATGTAATATTTATTTAAATTAGTTTCGTTTTTATTTTTAAATTAACAAAGCTCATTTTTTTAAATGAAAAGTCCTACCTTAGAAAAACAAATCTTACTAATTATTTTTGCTACCTTTAAGTGAATTTATAGCCTCTTCTTCAGTCTATTAAAACTATTTTTTTTGTAGTTTATATGCTTGAAGTAAAGTTTCTGATAAATGCATATGTTGTGTATTTGCTGAAACAAAATGGCCCCACAATTAAGTGATGCAACCAAAGACCAAATGATTGGCATATGGCAAGCAGGAAGAAGTTTTCGTTATATAGCGTGGCATTTTCAATTGTCTCTTCCAACTTTTTCACTATGGATTATTAGATGAATTTGATGGTAATATAGTTTATCTTACATGACCCCCCCCCTCCCCCCTCGAAAAAAGCGATGCCGAAAAAAATGTTTTAAAAATATACCATTAGCAATCGACTTAGGATTTATTTTCAGTCTAAAAATCAATTTGTCTTCTTTTCTTACACTGCTTCATACTATTTTTTATTCTAAATTTTGTATTCACCGATATTCTTCACATTTCTGCCAATAAATTTAGAAAAAAGCGAGTTAAAAAAATTCAAAATCTCTGAAAAAGCATTATAAAAACACCTATAACATTCCAATCACATTCACTTATTTGAAAACAATTGCAGTTACAGATAACCTTATATGTATTTTTAATGAGATCATTCAACTCTTGTAACCATTATAAAATTAATACCGAAGAGCATTTTACCGTATATAACAACAGCCGAAACATATTACGTGAGTAAAATTATCACATTGGCAGGAAATAATATATTAATACAAGTGACTAAATGTTATTCTGTAGCATTTCAACAATAGAATATCGAATATAGAATATGCAATTTGGATACAGCTCCTACAATATGCTACTTTTAAAATAATTAATTTCTCTGAAACTAATCGTAGAAAATTCATGAAAAATTGTGCTTAGGCTAATTGAAGGGTGTAAAATTTATTTATGGTGTCAAAATGGTGTTCCCTAAGAAAATTTTATATACATCATTTAAAAGTAGACTTTATTTCCAGTCGTTTATTACCAGCAATTTGTTTTTCTACAATAATTTGTTGTAGAGTTAGTATGGGATGTTTAATTTTTCTTCCACGACAGTACCATAGTGTTCATATTGTGCCATATTCAAGAATTAATAGAGAAACATAGTTTTCAAAAAGCCGAAAACATTAAACATATGTATTTACTTTATTTAAATACACTGGCCTGGCTATAGCAGAGTAAAGAAATTTCTATCTTTTCTACCAGCTTTTAATCTATACAAAATATTTGATTTTCTTTTTACTTAATTAACGAAATAATAGTTAAGGCGGTATTCAAAAGAAATATTTTTCCACGCTCAACAACTCAAAATTTTGAGACACATTTTCAGACTCAATTTTTAAAATAAAAACATGAAACTTGGCGGCGTGATTTATGATTCGTTCAATTAATTAGAAATTGATTTACAAACAATTATTTTCACAGTACGATATTTTTTTTTGTTTCCAGCGCTATCACTTCGGGAAATTCGGTTCAAAATGTCCACTTTGACAGCCTTTTTAAAAATATATTCTGCCTTTATCAAAAAATCGAGACAATACGGACATTATAAAGTTTCTGAATAAGAGAACCTGCCAATTGGATGCATTTTAGAGCAAAAATGAATTTACGAATGTGCCTCAAAATAAGCAGTTTGGAATTGAATACACCCTTAAATACTAAAATAATTTTTACCTTTAATATTTTTTTTTAACTATGCTAAATTTCATATTTTCTGTGAAATGCATATGCTTTATAAGCTTATTGCGGCTTTGCGGATATTAAAGTTGAACTCGACGACGGTTTATTTTTTATTTTTATTTTTTAAAACACAACATCAAATACTATAGTAATTGATGCAATCTTTTACAAGCTCCAATTCGCCTCTAATACTCTGAAACTTCGGAACAAAATGATAGACTGACGATAGCGATAGATATGTATATTTAAAATGCGGATTCTTGGAACTTGTTTTTTCCGAGTTCACCCTTAATCCCCGCAACGCCTAATATTTTTATGATATTAGCTCCGTTATGTAGATAATGTAGTAGCACGAATTAGCATTATATAGCTATCGAACTTAATAGTACCGTCATCAAAAGAAAAAAAAAAGAAACACCCCTATTAATTCTGCCGTAAATCGTTGTATTAAAATGTAGCTGGTACCAATTGATTAGTAATAACGTCTATTAATTAATATTATACTTTAATTTTTTTAGGTGGTCATCCACATATAGAAATTGTACCAAACGTTTAAAATTTTCATTACGAATATCTAATCTTTACATCATATTTTAATTCCTCGGTCAATGTTTGGATACCAAATGGGAAGTCATTCGGTCTGTTAGTTTAGGAAATATAAAGGCCTAAAATTTGGAACTCCGAATGTTAAATTCATTTTTAATCGTTGCAAAACAGATTGCAATATGGGTGTTTTTTTTCAAGCACCACTTCACAAAATGAATTGTAAATTTGAATCCGCATATTTAAAGATTTTTGAAATCAATTTCAGTTAAAAAAGTTGTTTCTGAAGTTTTCGAAAATTAGTTTCAAATATATATATATAATTTTCAAAAAAATTATAAAAAAATTATTATCTATGAGTCTTTTAACAGAAATTTGATTTTTAGAAACATTTAAATATGTGAATCCAAAATAACAGCTCATTTCGCCAAGTAATCTTTCAGTTTAAGGGGTTTCAATAGTCTTACTTTTCCTCCGACGATGCACGTTTGCATCATGTCACATTTTATTTTATTTCTGATTTCATATAACACACAATACAATGAAATTTTTGCCACTTATAGGTGAATATCTACTTGATTTAACATAATTATTTCAATACTGTACAGTTCATATTTAATTATTTAAAAAATTTAATTTTTTTTAAAAAGTAAAAAAAAAAAAATCTCGCCTGGTATCCACTACCTGAGTTGTAGAAAAAATATTGCTTCAAAAATAACAAACAAAACTGATAATGATGTAAAATTGATGTATCTCAAACTTATACGTCAATTTCAAGCAATTAAAAAATTAATTTTTTTTAAATTGGCATTTTTTCAACAACAAAAAAATGAACTTTTTAAACATTTTACAATTTAAATTTTTAAGAAATTTAATTTTAATTGCTTGAAATTGAAATATAAGTTCAAGATACATCAATTTTACGTCATTATCAGTTTTGAAGCAATATTTTTTCTGCAACTTTGTGCGCAGGGGATACCAGGCGAAAGAGTTTTTTTACTTTTTTTTTATTTAATCTTTTTTTAAATAATTAAATATGAATTGTACAACATTGAAATAATTATGTTAAATCGAACAGATATTCACCTATTAGTGGTAAGAATTTCATTTTATTGTGTGTTATATGAAATCAGAAATAAAATAAAATGTGACATGATGCAAACTTGCATTTTCGAAGGAAAAGTAAAACTACTAAAACCTCTTAAAAAACGAATTGCAATTTGTTTTGCAACGATCGAATTTAACATAAAAATTACAAACTTTAAAACTTTATAATTCACAAACTATAAATCACTCCCCGTTTGCTATCAGAAGATAAGATTTACCAAAAAATTCCAAATATTATATAAAAAATAAGTGCTAGTTTGATAGTTTGAGTGTTAGTTGATAAAATATCTGTATTTAGATGACCTACTAAGAAAAAGTTAAGTATAACATTAATCAGTATGTGTTATTATTAACAGATTGGTATCAGTCACACGATGATTTGCGGCAGATCTAGTAGGGGATATTCTTTTTCTTTCTTTTTGGGCGACTGTACATTGTAAGATTATGTTAGATTAAATAATGACATAAAACTTTATTTCCTTTTTAGTATTTGGCCAGAATTTACTTGTTAATTTAATCACGGTCATCGCTATTTTGAAAAGCTTAAATAAAACATTTATCTGACTTTTCGTAAAGAGAAATCCCAAAAGTATGAGACATTATACTGCATAACAAAGTACTGCGTTACAAATATCCGTGTCGTACAAGAACACGTAAGAGAAACAAAATAACTTTCCAAACTACGATCAAAGCTAAGACTCACTATGAGATTACACGTACACTCTCCAATATCGTATTCGCATTACACATTCAATATATATATATATACTTTGTAAAATCGAATTACTTTATACAGCAACAAATTTTTTTTTGCACAAAAATATCTTTCTTTGATAATCGCAACGAATGACGTTCTTGGGAACCTTTCTTCATTTCCAACAGGGAAGTTGAAAAAACAAACCTCCATCTCAGAAGCTATTGTACGCCTGCAAGTAATTGCTTCTTATATTGAAAACGAGGTCAGAGCCGTTATTTCGCCTCACGAGAATACATATAAATTGGAGCGAAATAGCATAAAAAGGAGCGAAACGCAGCTAAGCTCGCTAGCAAAGACGTGAGCTCTACAGGCTTTAATGTGGCGTCCCTGTATTATATTGCACTGTCCATCAAGTGCTCGGAAAGGGTTCATGAAGTTTACGATCTTCGGACTAGACATTTGGTCGACACATTCGAAGTACTTCCTTTTTTTTCCTATTTCATCTAGAAAGCAATGTTTTTATCGATGGGGCCATTCGATTCCGAAATTTTTAGCTTTGAATGTTTTCCTGGAGCATCTTGTTGCGAGAATGTTGTAAAGTCTAAAATTGAATGAGTCGTTACTCCACGTATAGTTTACAGGTGGAAAGGGAAACTTTACAGCATGTCTTCTTTATTTTATGGCCTAAGCGATTGAAACGAAGTATAAAATGAACTATTCGGACATCACTTCATGGAGGATTATGGGAACAGTTTGTCGAAATTTTCTGAAAAAAAGGATATGAGTGAAAATACAGATAAAAACTTAAAGATGTATTAACATAAAATAATCGATTGAAACTCGATTTATGAGAAAAGCATATCGCTAAATTTCTTTACGATTCTTTCTTTTAGCATCATATAACAATCGTGTAGTGATATTTAAGACTGGAAAATTCCATCTTGTTCAGAGAGATTGTGATAAAAGCTATAACATGCTCCAGTTCTAATCAAAACATATCAGATATTTTTAATTTATGATTTATTCAAGGCATAACATAATCATTGTATTCACCCTTGGAGACATTTTTGGAGTTTTATGACAGAATAAAAATATTAATTCGTATGCTTAGTAGCAAAACATTATTTGGTCAGTGCTGTTTTTATTGGCTATATCTTGAAGAATAATGGAAATAGTGGTACGAAATATTACAAAAATTTTGAGACATTTAAACTTTGCTGATATTGATACAGTATCATCAGAGCTCTTTATATAACCTTTGCAAATGACGAATCTCATAAAAGAGAAAGACAGGCACTGTATTGCGTAGCATGAATCTGAAATTTGCTTATGCATAATGCTGTAGAAAACCAAAGTCCCAGTTAGAAAAGCTTTTCTCCTAAAGGTAGCAATCTAAGGTAGCAATTGAGTGGTTCGATATTTTATGACTCGAATGTCTTGAAGAATTACATGTTCATGGGATACTCCTTATTTTTTTTAATTGTAGGAGTGATAATTAGAAAAATGGAATCAAAGAAACGGCTAATGTATACAAATAAATATAACTTTTATTATACATTTAATGTAAGTTTAGATAACAAAGGTTTTTTTTTTTTTTTTTCACGTGACAGGTACGCTTGTTTACCCTATATTGAAAAGTTAGTTTGCTGAGGTAGAAAACGGAATTCATCTTTAATATCATGTGTTTTTTTATATTTTGCTTTTAAAACAAACAATGTATCTTCACACACAACCAAGGAGTAGAGGTATACCACTCTGATAGGCACTGGATTAGAGAAATCCAACAACAAAAGAACTGAAGCGGAACAATTTTTATAGTATGCTTTTATTATATCTCCAGTGCATGAGTTGGAGTGTCTGATGCCCAAACTATTAATGACGCATATAATATCCTCTCAGTTGGGGAAGTTTAATTTCAACAACAGTGTACGTTAATCACGAATTTTCTCTCTCTAGAAAAATTAAAAAACAAATAAAATGACTGTTATTGTCACACACAGACAATCCTCTTTCTATAATTTTCAACACATTTCTTTGTAACTTCAACGTATAATTAACGCACATAATAAGTATATCAAACTCGTATTGTAATTGAAAATTAAACTACTTTTTCAATTCAGTATATCATATGTTTTGCTTGTTGACAATAATTATAACACACATCACTTTAAATATAGTTTTTGGTAACTTGAAAAATAAATACCGCTGTACTATGATAATTAAGAATGATAAATACAAGTCATATGTCAAATAATAATTATTATATCAAATCGGGATCTAAAGACAAATCCTACGAACATAAATTTATCTCAAATAATTCCGACATCCACGTATTACTTTTACATTAAATGGCAGCCCCTTTCCCATTTTTAGAAAGACAAAATTAATTAAACGTAATAAAATTAAATAAGAATAGTAAATCATTACAGAAATGGAATTTTCCATAGGTTTAGGGGAAACAGAGGTGGGAGACATAGCTGAAAGATAAACATGCTTCTGAAGATTGAGATAACAAATCAATCCTCCTTTTATTCCTCTACTAAGAGGATAAGAAGATAACAGAAAGAATGATAATGTCTGTGTTATTTTATATTGATGATGCTTTTGTTTTCGAGAAAGATTAATTAAATCTCTATACAAGATGGCATCGAAGACATTTTATTTGGAAGTGTACATAAATGAAATTAAAATTTATACAAAAGTTGTATTAATAACTAATTAATGATAAAAGAAAAAATATATATACTCAAGATATTTTAATTAAATACTTCAAATTTAAGGCTACGTACAGTCATTTACTTTTAAAATGAAATTTTTCGCCTTCTTAATTTTTTAATGATTCTCCACCTCTATTATGCATGTTTAGTTTATAGCTTTTTTGTGCGAATGTTAAAAATAAAAATGTTACGAGATTGTTTTTTATAAAATAATTTTTTAGAATATTTGTCATCTACATTATCTCAAAATAATAAATAATACTTTTTTGAAAAACTTGAGCTCATTTTAAAAATATACATTGAATGCGTTCAAAATGATATGAATATTAGTTTGTGTTTTATAATCACAAAATTGTATGAGTAAATTACATATACATATATATGCTTCATATTTAGAGCAGTAAAATATGTAGGAACAACATGGACTGTATCCAAATATTTTAACTGAATTTTAATGTTTCTTCTGTAGTAGTCACCACTTAAAAGTCACCACTTAAATTTAACCCCCTGACCGCCGAGCAAAAGGGCAAATTTGTAATGTTGTTCTCTCTGTAATGTTTTTAAAATGCTTAAAAAATCTGAATTTTCAAACTTGAGATAAAAAACTTAATTACGTATATAAGTATAATCCTTGAGAGTATAAATCATTACTTGATGTGTTAAAAATGCATTACATTTGTAGAATTATATTAATTTAAACAAACCTTGTATTGCTATGAAACCTACAGCATAGTGAACGGATATATCAGGTCGCGGCGGTAAGAAGGATATTATTACGTCCAAAAAGTCCGGAATGATCTGACAGGCCAACCTACATGTGTTGAAGAGGGAGGTGCTTAGTACCTTTGTGTTTAAAAAATAATAATCAAAGACCCTCTCCCAAAAAAATAATTTTTGCAGCTGCCGCCCTGTGTGCAGTAAGCATGCAAGGATCTTTTCAAGTAACAATTAAGATGTCAGTAATGTATAAGGGAAGTGACATAACCTGGAGTTATATTTAAGTGGTAGTCACCACTTAAATATATTAAACGAATTAAAATGGATTCATATATAATATATTTTGACTATGCTTCTAAAGATCAAATCTGTGAGAAATTAATAAAAAAAATCATATGCTACATCTTATCCTGTATTATGTTCCATACACTAGTGAAAAATAAAACTCAATCAAATATTTTTTCGTTAAATTTGTTTCAGAGAATTATAATGATTTCTTACTCTGTATTACAGTGTGTTTAGTAACTAAGACGACAAATGGAGTCAGATAGTATATGTAAAGGTACACAATTTTATATAGTAGGGAACCAGCGTATCAATCCAAATATTAAGTCAATATTGCAAGGTGCGTCAATCCAAGTCAATCCCAGATTTTCGTAGAGTTTTAGCATTTTTTAAGGAAAAAATAAATAAAAAAAATACCATTTATATAAATTGAAACACCGCACTCACAATTGCAATTCAGTAAAACCATTTATTATTTTGCAAATTTGCTAAAAAAAAAGAAATTAATCATAATGCTCCGTTAGAATACTAAAAAATGATAACGTTAACCAGTAAATTGACAAAAAAAATATACAATTACTTAAATATTAGCATAAGTAGACAGATAGATATAATAATATTTAAACGTTCTATTGTATACGAAATGGAGGGTTTCTGGCGTACATATTTTTAATTTAATAGGATTTGTTAAGATTTAAGTATTGCTATCAAACTGTTTCTGGAACAAATAATTGCAATATTAAAATAAAACTAAATAAAGTTAAACTTTAATATCTACAAAAATACTTTAGTAAGTGCAATTTAATATGTTTAATGGATTTGTAAAGTAAAATAATGCATATATTGATTGCAATATTGAATATTTTACAGAGAAAAAGAGTTATTTCGAAATTTTCTTTCAAAGGGTAATTGTTTTACCTACTTCTTTTGAAAATTTTAAAATCACCAATAGACATAATGCTAACTCTGCAGTTTGCCCCTAGAAGGCGCTGTAAGACTCTCGTCGAATAGCACATAGTCAGTTTACCATACCTAAACATCATGCTTACTACTCTAGCTGTCGCTTTTCTAAGGATAGTGACATTGGGCCGGACTTTAGAGGGTTCCCTGTAAAATTGTATAGTTATTTACGTTAACATATAAGCATATAATATAGTATCATTATTTTTCTTTATCATAGACTTTTTTCTAACACTACAAATAATATAAGTTTAATACCTTTCTAAGAATTTAAGTATACTGTATCTCAGACATGTGAAACCGAAATTGAAATAAAAATTTTAATATATACGAAAATAATTTAATAAGTATAATATTTCTAAAATATTTCTAAAAAGAGTAATAATATGCATATAGATTGCAACATTTAGTTTTATAGAGGAAAGTTATTCTAAATTAAAACTGCTTCAAATATAATTTTTTATATTATTATTCTTTTGGGATTTCTTAAGAATCCCAAAAAAATCTAACAATATATGGCATGTAAAAAAATACATAATTGCACAAGTATTTGACTTATTGCTAAAATATAATAAAGGGATATTAATATATTTCTTCGTATATGAAATAATGTAATTCTGTAGATGTTACAAATTTAATAAAATTCCTAAGGATTTAAGTATAGACATTCGGCTACTACTGAAACTCAGAAATGTTACATTGAAATAAAACTGAAGTTGAAATATTTAGCTTCAATATCTACGAAAAGAGCTTACAATAAAACATTTTATTAAAGATTTTATTGTTTCAGGCAATAAAATCTAAAATAAAAGTCTTTGTTTAGAAGAAGTTTATATTACTCGATGCTATATAATAACATTCTCTATGGAGACAATAAAAATTTGATTCACAGCAGTGCGCTACGTAATACTTGACGTATATTTTAGTACTTGGATTCATTTCTTTTTCTTTTTTTTAGTTAACTTTTACAGAGATATCCATTTCACAAAATTTAATCATCTCAGAAACACAGAAGAATTTTTCATACATAAAAGATATTTCTGTATTCAAATTATTTAATTTATACTTAAATTGGATTAAAAATCGATTATAAGGAATTTCCAAGTAAAACTATCTTCAGTTATTGTTGTTAAAACACTGATCTATTTTGTAATAAAATTCAGTTATTCTAGATACTGAATGATCATGAATGATTGCCATTTTTTCGAAACACTTGTCACAAGAAGTACAAGTAAAATAAGAGCACAAATGTTTATGCGTTTGAAAGGATAATTTTCTTAGATTTTGTAGAAGCATATGAAAGCGCTCGATATGATTACGTTTACTAACTCTACAAATATTGATACGATAATACATCTCCATATTTTTTTTAAAAAAACAAATCAGTGGTGATGATGTCGATGGCAGTTCTGGTTGATATTTTCAGTTCTGGGATACTTGAAAGATGAGATGGAGGAAAAATCCAATCCTTGAATGATAATACCCGAATGATAATTTGGTGAAGATATTTACTTGTGATCATCTTTTCGATGACCTATTCGTCTTTGTTTTAAATTCTGGTTCACAAATGCTCAAAAGAAAAAGAATGATGTTTGAAAGTGAGATGGGACATTGTCTTATATATGAGGTAACCAAACGTCTTCAAAATTAAGGATGCGATCCTCAAATATAGGGATGCCCTCCTCCAATATAGGGATGTAGTTGAAGCAGCTCCCGTAGTTTTTGTTTTTAAACAGTTATTATATTTTAAGAAAGCAATGGATTTATGAAACGAAAAAAAAAAGCTTTAAAACTTGCAGATTTTAAAAATATGACAACTTTTAAAAAGTCCCATTATAAAACCGTTATAAAATTTGGTTATCCTATCTATATCAGTATGAAGTGATTACTGTCATCGTTGAGGTGGGAAAGATCTATAACATAAGAATATACGAAGTACAAAACAAAGTACGTAATGCTCATTTGGGTGTTTTCTGCAAAGAAAAAGGTAGATCGTGAGATTTCTTCTTCTCTTTACATAGTGCATACAATACATTCACTTTGGAATGCTTTTTTTAGTGCTCTCTGCCAGTTGCTGCTCTCTTTAAACTCTTTATACACATATATATGTGTGTCATAAAGTCAAAGTGTAATTCCTATAGCAATCCCACGAAATTAAAAATTCCTAAAAATATTTTCTTTTTTAGAAAAGCATCTAAATTGAGAAGTTTTCCTCTGTTCCTATTTGGAAATAAATTGTGAATTAGTAAATTATATTTTAAGTTAGATAAAACCACATGATTTAAAATTATGCTGTTAGTTTCACGTGTTACATTACAATAAATAAATAAATAAATAAATCTTTGAAAATATATTTATGTATTTTGAATAGCTATTAATTTGCATATCACTATAATATATTGCATCTGTATATCTGTATGTATATATGCATCTGTATATATTGCATCTGTATTGTATTTGTATATCACATCATAATAACTACAATAAAATAAAATAAAGAATTATACAACTCATAATCGTCACACTCTTTTACTTTATCGAAATAAAGAGGCTAATTTGAATGTTGATAAATTCAAGTTGCTAATTTTTCTTTCTTTGATCAATTTAAATCACTTGTTTGCATCTAATTCAAATAAATAAATGTGCATACAAATAGGAAAACAATATATTCTGATATCATCTAATTATTTAACATTTGTATACAAACAAATTTCTATAGACGTAAGAGGAAGATTCTTATATTTTAATCTGAATTAATGCTTTCTATTTTGTCTTTTTCTTCCTCACTTTTTTTTTTACAAGACCAGTTATACAAAAGAATTCCGATTCGTATACAAAGAATTTTCTATAGACGTAAGAGAAACATGCTTATATTTAATCTGAATTAATGCTTTCTACTTTGTCTCCTTCTCTTCCTCACTATTTTTTACAAGAACAGTTATACGAAAGAATTCACCAGAGTAACCATATTACTGTTATACAATAAACTACTCCTTGATTACATTCCCAAAGCTTTACGTCTCATCTTCAATTTTAAATAACGTTTAAAAGTGTCAGTTTAATTGCTCTTTTTTCCCCTCTCTCTGCAATTTATATAGCTTAGTGTGTGCAAGGTGCTCGCTGCCTATCGCCATTGTGCCAAGTTGTGACAAATTATTTCAGTTGACGAGAAAACGGAAGACTGAAATCACCAAATTGAGAGAGTTAAATTTTCATTTTTTTCTTTCTGAGACACTCTCAATGATGTTATTGTACGATTAAAAGTTTTCTCCACAATTTATTATTTGTGTTTTGATATTTTTTAGAACTCATTCTCTTTTTTTAAAAATATTTATTTATTTGTTATTATTTTACCCACTAACATGTAATTCGGGCTTTGGTTTATAAAACAATATAGAAATAAATCAGGCTATTTTTTTCCTAGACTTCGCAAGACAATAGTACACTTGTTTTATTAATTTCTATAACCTATAGTTCAATTTAGATCAATAGCTGCTAAAAAAAAACCAATTACAAAAAATTGGAATACATATAGAAAAGGAAAAGGGGATGATTAGAGTGTTTAAAGAACGATTTTAGAATCAGTGTTTGAAAGCGAATCTAATTGGCTGACATTATTTTCATTTGGCTATAGTTTTTATTTGATGAATATCTAAATTGTTAAGGTTAGTCAAAAGGCTGTGAGGACCCTATGTGTGTGTGTGTGTTGCGGGGGGGGGGGGGGGGCAGAAGGCTAATGTCGCAGGCGCCAACAGCTATTGCACAAGAACCTATAGAAAAGAAAACAATAGTAATCACTAAGAATGGGGTGCAATATTTTGAATTGTATCCCTCCGCTCAAAACTCATCATACGCCACTGCTCCTATGGCTCTTTTGACATAACCATTTATACGAAAGCATTAACGAGATTATTTACGTTAGCACATGTATACCAAAATTTCCAAACATGAATTTTCCTCCTGTATATCTACAACATTTGCAATTGACACATTCCATGAAGATTGTGGCTTGAAAATAGGGGTATGAAAATATAAAAATAGCCGGCAGTGGCACCCTTCTTCTAGGATTACACCACAAATCACCTCTAGATTACATTCGCAAAGTATTCCGGCTCATCCTCAACCTTAATGACCATTTAAAACGATCCATTTCAATTTAATCATCCCTTCTCGTCTCCTCTATTTTAAAAAGAAAATTTATAAGAAAGTTTTTATCAGAGTAACCATATTAGGATTATATCCCAAACAACCTCTAGATTACATTCCCAAAACATTTCGGTCTTCTCAACCTTAATGTCCATATAAAATTCACTCAGGCATTGAAACAATGTTTTACGGATAAATGTAGTTTTATATCCTCCAAACTATCTTTGTTCGAAAAGTTAAATACACATAAAATATTTATAACAACATTACAGTAACTATAACAAATCATTTTATTCGTTTACGAATTGTTCTTAAACTTTCACTGAAATTTTCATTCACCGTTTCATTTCTAATTTAAACCTTCGAGTCCTTGACAATTTTTTCTTCCTTTTTCTTAATAAAACTCAGATGAAAGGATTTCCAAATTATTGTGAATAATGGTGTTTCTGATAATTATGAGTTTAGTTCAGTCGTGACAAATGTATATATAAATGTGTGCATGTGTTGTATGTTCGTATATATTTTCTTTTGGAAATAATTTTAATAACGTATAAAAATTGTATTGTTAAATTCTAATACGTTATAGATAATGCGAACATTGTGAATTTAACTGAAGATCCTACCATTTCCTTTAAGGCTCCTCGTCAGTAAACTTCCTGATTCCCCGCGCTAATGTTATTCACATGGGCGTAGGATGCATTCGTATTTTTAAAATATCTCCTCAGAAAAATAATAATTTTAACTTCTGTTTTCTTTGTAATGTTCTTAAAGAATGTCTCTTTTTTTCTTAGTTGTCAATTTTTTTCTAAAATATATACTGAATTTTATATAAAATGTTAAAATCTTATTCAGTTTCACTAAGATTTTAACGCATAAAAATATAAATTAAGCACATAATTTAGAAATATTTTGATAACTAAGAAAAAAAGAAACGTTCTTTAAGATCAGTACACAGAAAACAGAAGTTAAAAATATTAATTTCCTGGGGAGATATTTTAAAAATACGAATGCATCCTACGCCCATAGGCGAGGGGACATTAACATTAGCGAGGGGAATCGGTAAGTTTACTGACGAGCAGCCGTAAGAATGGAAAATTTTTAATTGACTTGTTTTTCCATTTTTGTATAATTTTAATTTCTTCTGTCTTTCCTTAAAAGGGAAGTCCTTTCCTGAATTTAAGATTTACAAATTCTTTCATTCTTTTCCTTTAGATTCATTCGATCATTAAATTTATTAATTTTTTTTTTTTTTTTGCTAAAACCAACCTAATATAAAAAGTGTAACACCTATACTAGACTTTTTTAGATTGTACCTAAAATTATCTTTGCGTTCTTTGATAAACGAAGTGACTTCAATAACTGACATAGATTTCAGATAATCTGAAAGGATTTGGGGAAACTCTGTTATAAATAACGGACTAATATTGAGACCAAAAAATCTGTCAGAATTGTTTATCTCCCCTTGTTGCTTCAGGTTTTCTCCACTATGGAGGACAAGTTGATCCTATCCGCGCATTAATCATATTGCGTTCTGCGGCATAAGTGCATTTAAGGAATTCGAAGTAATCTGTCACAAACAAGAAGAATGTTATCTATAGAATGTATCTATAGAATTTATCTATAAAAAACATTTTTATACATGCTATTTGTATTCAGTAAAATTTAAACAGGTAGATTTTCATCTATTTATAATGATAAAGACAGATGTTTTTGTATGTGTCTGCCTTTTTTAGAAAGAACGTTACGTGCAGAGCTACACAATGTAGAGGGAAGGTACTTATATGTTTGAAATTATGCACCAGAAGGCAGTTTTCGGATTTTTGATTTAATTTTTATGCGATTTTTAGCTTTTTTCCCATTATGCTGCGATTTTGCCACTTTAGTAAAAAAAAATCAGATTTCAAAGTTTTAGTCAAACGTAATAAAGTTTGTTACTTTTCCAAAAAAGTTTATTCGGAATTCGCACAGCAATGCTTTAATTTTTCGCAAATTTTTCTTTAATTTTCAATGCGATCTTTAGCGATTTTTAGCTTTTAGTGCTATTATTTTAACATTCGTAAAAGAAATGCTATAACATTTTCAATAATATTTACAAAAACAGGCTAACAAATCTGAAACGTAACATAATAAATAAATACTAAATTATCCAAATTTTTAAGCTAGAGTAGGATGTTGTATGAGCGCGCAGGCTATAATAATGCGCATTCCCCATAAAAAAATGCACTGGAGTGAAACACGATGCTAATTTCAATAGTATTTTGAATGCGGTCAAGACTGGTTTGTGCTCCAGAGAAAAAAATATATTGTATTAAAAACAGGCACAACTGGTGAATTCAGAAACTGTAACTTTATTTGATCTATTTATTTATTTATTGCCGAAACTTCAGTTGAAGCTTAATGTGAAACGCGATTTATTTATTTATTTATTTTTTTGGAGGGGGGCTGTTTGTCTCGTGATAACTCCCGCAAAATGAATTCGATTAGTTTGTAAATGAAGTAGGTATGTTGGTGAGGTACCCGTAATTAACTGTATTGTTTTTGGTTAAATTTGTTGAAAAGGTATGTAACATTTTCTTTTACGTCATAATGCTTTTCTATGGAAATTCAGACGATTTTCATATTTTATCCTTCATTGAAATCAAATGGCACATTTGAATAGCTGATTTAAATCTTACATTATGGACGCTAAATTTTCGCTTTGTGATGTCTTAAATTAATCTAATCGGTTTTAAATTTTGTAAATATGGTTGTATATTTTTTTTTATAGAATTTTGTTCACATGATCAAAATAATGTAAAACATTTTTATTTACACTTTTACAATTTTGAAATAATATGTATGTATTTTTCTCTTTATTTTTTTCCTGTTTTCATTTAACGGTTGCCAAGTAACTGAATTTGACAACATATCAAATAGAGAAAATTAAATAAAATCTGTCTAATTTAACATTCTTATAATTTAGATTTTCTGAATATTTGAGAAATCTTATACGCTTAGAAATATATAAATAATCTAACTTTATTAATTGCGGATTGCAGAGAGATGAAAATTAAAATGTCTTGCGGAATTGACGTTGAGGCTTCTGATCTGAAGATTTACTAGCTTATTAACATTTAAACTTGTTACTCTTTCAAAACGTTATATACTTCTAATAATTGTTTTCAGTGAGAAAGATTCTGGATGAGTTTCTGGAGTGGGAAAGTTTCTGGAGGAATTAGAAAATTTCCTAAATTAAGAAATAACGAGCAGGAAACACCGAGCTATGCTCGGTCAAAATTAGCTTTGAGTTCAAATATCATGACCATGACAAAAAAGACCCACTAATTAAATTTTCTCAAACATGTGACTAAACCCAATTGTTTTCTCGTGCCCGAAAATCGTCGGATATAAAATTTAGTCAAAATAGTCTGAGCCGTTTTTAGATAAATTAGCTTGGCCACAGTGACCCCAAAATCACCTACGATTCGGATTTTCTTGAGCATGTGACCTAGCCCCAAAACCGTAGGATACTTAATTTAGTTCAAACCGTCTGAGCCGTTTTCAAGATAAAAATGGCTGTACCCATAATGACCCATGACCAAATTGACCCACTAATCAAATTTTCTCGAACATGTGACCCAGCCCAACAGTCTTCTCGTGCCCGAAAACCATATGATGCAAAGTTTAGTCAAAATAGTCTGAGCCGTTTTTAGATAAAATCAGCTTGACTCACAGTGACCCAAAAATGACCCACTAATCGAATTTTCTGGGACCTGTGACCTAGCCCAATGATTTTCTCGTGCCCGAAACTTGTAGAATACAAAATTTAATCAAAATCGTTAGAGTCGTTTTTTAGATAAAATTAACTTGACTCGCTTTGACCGACTAACCGAAAGTTCTCGAACATTTGACCAAGCCCAATAGTCTTCTCGTGCTCGAAAATGGTAGGATACAAAATTTAGTCAAAATCCTTTAAACCATTTTTTAGATACAATTAGCTTGACCCTGATCAATGGTGATCCAAAATGACCCACTAATCGAATTTTCTCGAACATGTGACCTAGCCCAATGGTTTTCTGGTGCCCCAAAACGGTAGGATACAAAATTTCGATAAAATCGTTAGAGCCGTTTTTAAGATAAAATTTGCATATATATATATATATATATGTATATATATAACCACACACACACAAGATTTTCTCGTATTAGAATATATGATAAAAATAATAATATGTTTCATGTCCACAGTTAAATATAAATTTTGTAATATAAAGCATACAATTTTGAAAAAAACATTTACATTATATTAATCAACACGATGCATACTTACGATTGCATGTACTTACGATGCATAATCTGTAAAATGTAGATTGCTGTATAAACCCCTAAACAATACAAATCATAATTTTTGGAAAATAATATGTTATTTCGAAACTTTCTGAAGCGGAAAACAAAAGCCTTTATTAATGTAGGGCTTAATAAAGTGAAACGTGCGACTGACATAGATTTCTGACAATCCGGGCGGATTTGCTGGACTGCGTTTTAAAATGATGTATCTTTGTCTAGGCATCAGAACCACGTTTTCGCTTGTTAGCCATCAAATTGGTCTAACACTCTTTCCGCTTGACTTTCTCAGTCAAAATTTCACCTGGAACAATTTAATTCCGTTCATTTATCATTACGCTTTGAGACATATGGTGCCACCAATATTTTAAAGGCAGCGTGCTTTAGACTTAAAGGAACTTAAATTACGTTACTGGAAGACATTTTATTCAAAGAATATTTAATTGCGCATTTGAGCTTTATTCCTAGTAAAAAAGCAGTATTCGACATATTTAGGGATACTGGACACAGTATTGCGCTAATATTTTATTAATCCGAAGTATTTCCAATACAATACCAATATTGGTTAAATATTGGTTTTATATTGGTAATCTTTGCAATAAAACGTCAATGAAATAAATAAAATGAATAAAACGTCAGTTTGCTTTGAAAATATTGGCAATGAAACGGAGAAATCATTCCCGCCAGTATTAGTGTAATATAGGTAAAATGTAATCATCAGGATGATTGAGAAGAGTATGGATCGATGGTACCAATAATGTCGAAGATATCATCAAGGCAAATAATATTGGCCCAATACTGTTCAGGTAATAGGGATCGGGTATGACAACATACAGTATACACTGCATCGGTTATGGTAACATACAGTCTACACTGCATCTGGTATGACAACCGGATCTTAATAATTCTGAAACACGAATGATTTCGGTGACTCATTAATGCGTTGAGATTTAGGATGTTGATTATTAATCATGATTTGTAGTTAATTTTCAGTAAAAATAAGCATTTTTTAAAGTAGCATCGCACATAAATTATTCAATTTTATCATTATCTTCTTGGCATTTTTACTTTGTTCTAGAAGAAAGTATTGGATTCGTTAAAATTTTCGACTCCCGGTTTCCGACGGATTTATAAGTTTTAGAAGGTCCTGAACACGATTTGACTGTTTTTACAAAATATCTGTCTGTGAGTCTGTAAGTCTGTCTGTGTGTGACAAAAGTTTTGTCATTGCTCTATCTCAAGAACTAATAAACGGAAATTAATAAAATTTTAGATTAAATTAGACCTTGATATAAATTAGTGCTGATTAGTTTTTGGTGTAAATCGCCTAACAGGTTGCGCTGCTATGCTGCATTTTACACCATTTCCGCAACAGGTCTATCTCAAAAACTAATATACGGATTTTCATCAAACTTCAGATTAAGTTAGACTGTGACATAAGTAGTTGGTGATTAGATTTCTATGTAAATCCCCCCAACAGGTGGCGCTGCTATGCTTTATTTTTCACGTTTTTCCCAGTAGCTCTATTTTAAGAAAACATCCACGGATTTTCATCAAACTTCGGATTCATTTAGACGTTGACATAGGTTAGTGCTGATTAGGTTTTGGTGTAAATCTCCTAACCGGCGACGGTGCTATGCTGCGTCGCCAGTTTTTCAGGATTTACATGAATTTATCAACAGCCATATCTGTAGAACGGAATTTCATAAAACTTCTTATTCTGTTAGATCTTGACATAAGTTGGTGCTGATTAGGTTTTCGTTTAAATCATATTACTGCTATGACACATAATCATGACACTGCTATGACTCATTTTTTACGATTTTCGCGGTAGCTATATCTCAAAAATTAATGCACGGAATGTAATCCGAATCCTTTATAATCCTCATGATGGGCATAGATTGTCATTTAATTTTGGCTCTGTGATAGCGAATTTTGAATTATTAACATGTATGAGATAGAAGAAAGTTTTGGGTTTAATTTTTTAATAAGATATAAAAAATGGAATATTAATAATACCCAAAAGGAAAAAAAAAGCTAAATAAAAATTTATTCACTGCGTTTACTTTATTCAAAAAAATAGTCACACATATTGAAAAATATGCAGGAGAATTTTACGCATATTTTGCAACGATAAATCATGGTTGAGACATGCACACTTTATAATACGCTAAATATATCTGATATGTCATTTTCAAGCATTTCCATTTATTAAAAGACAAATATTTCCAAAAATGTAACATATAGATTTTACTATTTTTAACTTGGCTATTTTCCATTTTTCTGCATTTCCATTTTTTTGTAAATTTATAATAAGATGATAAAAAGATCCTTGAATATTAATAACCTATAAAAAGAATTGAAACATTATTCACCATGAAATTTATCACAATAAGAAAAATAAGAAGACATATTGAAGATGATGCAGGAGGATTTACAGGATTTATCACAATGATAAATCACTGTTGAGACAGCAGAAAGATATCTTCCCTTCTTTACCCCATCACAATCGCTTAACTCTTCTGCCACTTGATTGTCTCTGCTACCAAGGCACCTGAAACAGTTTAAATGAATTCATTTATCATAGGCACCAAGACACATGTAGCATAAGCAGTATTTTAGTCTTCCCTTTTGTGTCTCTCTTTCTGCTAAAGCAGCGGAAATGTTGGACAAGTAATGAGGCGTGTGTTCTAGGGAAAAATAGCACCACAACTGGAAAATCCTTTAAACGTCACATTTTCTTATTTTGCGGTGAGTAGTGATATGCATTGGGATAAAAATGCAATATTTGTCAAACGAAGATTTGATATACTTGCACAACAGCGAGCTTCTTTAGCTGACTAAAGAATACTCAAATCTGATGATGTACATAAATGTAAAGTTGAATTTTAAATGTAACGAAAAGATTTACTTTACATACTTAAACAACTCGTGACATAGAATGTCATTAATGTTTTAAAATATGGCTTTATTTTTGCATACAGTTTTTTATGTTAAATAAATTTTGTAATTTCCAAATATAACAGTTTTCTGCTCTCACTATAGTGAACTACTATTTTTGAATGTCATACGTTTTAACTTTTCTATTTACTGCTGTTTTTTAATTGTGTAATAGCATAAAAGAAAGGCTTGTCGATAATAATATTTGAAATATAATTAATTAACGACAATTCTCTATGCAATTCATCACATCAAGAAATAAAAGGTAGGCATGCAGAAGATGATGCAGGGGTAATTTGTCACAATGATAAATCACTGTTGCGACAGCAGAAAGATCTATCTCTCTTTTAGCCTATCATAAATACTTAACTCTTCTGCCACTTGATTTTCCATGCTACCAAGAAACCTGAAACAATTTAATTGAATTCATTTATCATTGTAACCGAAACACATGTAGCATAAGCAATACCTTAGTCCTTTTGTGCCTGTCTTTCTGCTAAAGCAGCGGAAATGTTGTACATTTAATGAGGCTTGCATTCAAGATAAAAATAGCACCACAACTCGAAACTCCTCATATTTGCTTATTGTGTGATAACTACTGATATCCATCGGGATAAAAATTCAATATTTGTCAAGTGAAGATTTAATACAAAAATTTTTCACAGCAGCAAATATATTTCGCTGACAAAACAGTAGTTAAATCCAATTATATTCTTGAAACATACATGAATATAATCTTGAACTTAAGATACGGTGAAGAGTTTATAATAGATACTAAACTATTTTCTAAATAATGTGAAACATCATTGAATGATTTTAAAATTATAAAAGGGGGTGTAACTTATTTAGTATGGCACGTGTTAAAAGAAGCACACCTAAAAAATGTTTATTTCAACAAATTAACATTAAGAACTTTTACGAATTGTAATACATGCTATTAAACTTATGAACTATTGACAATTTTTAAAAGATTTTTATCGGATATTAATTAAGCGAAATGGGCATTGTTCACATGTGTTCCATTGCTGGTAATCTGTAAATTTGATATAGTGATTATTTCTAAACATATCTATTTTGCATTTCTATTATCTACCTTTTCATTTCAATAACTTTGCCGAAAAGAATATATGCTTTTTTGTAGTACTGTTTTGTTGTAGCACTTTTTTTATACAATATATTCAAAAATACACTGTTAATCATATTTATTTCAATAGTGTCAATAGAAAAAATCGACTTCTGAAAGAATTATGCCAATTAGAAACATTCAATTTGAACCATAAAGGGTTTTTTCAATAAAAATCGAAAACATTACAGAAACCAATTGTAGACAACCTACACTGCTCTTTTTTAGTCATGAAACGTTATGAAAACAGAAGCTTAACTTGCACATAACCATGTAACGTTTTCAGAGATGATCATCGTTAATATCCAAGATTCTCAAATTTTATTTTTCATTGCATCGTGAAGCAAAAACCCGCATCTAACAAAAATAATCTTTTTTGTCAAACATAAATGACGATCTGATAGAAAAACTGATTTCAGACAATCTAAGAGGATTTATACAGATGTATGTATTCACATCATGAATCATCGTGAAGACAGGGGAGCATGATCTTTACATGTAAGCTTTCACAGTCATTTAATGTATTTAGTAGATGATTATACTTGTCATTGAACTCCTGTCGTAGTACAATCGAATTCAGTTGTATTTCATTTAAGAAGAATTATTTGTATGTAACTAATGGAGTTCATTCACAGAATAATTGTTACTTTCATTTATGTAGATTTAATTAGTTAGTCATGAGGTTTACTTCTAAATAAAAGGAAACGATATTACAAACGTAAGTTATAGTTTGTTTGTGAATTTTTCGTTAACTTGTGTGGGATCATGTAACTGTTTTCATGCAGTACAATCGAATGAATTTGTATTTAACCTAACTTGAGAAGTTTAAAAATTAATATATATATATATATATATATATATATATATATATATATAGTGCATACATTTAACAGTTTTCAATCACAATATAATTATGAGATGTTTATTTATATGTACTAAAAATAATTGTGATGCATTTGCCATTAATAAAAAAATTATATATCAAATGTAATTTATAATTCATTTCTGATTTTTAGTATACTTGCGCGTGATTAGGTGGATCTTCTTTGTTACATATTTGATATGAATGTAATTTGTCATAAATGAGCAAATGCTGTAAAAAGTTTAATTTTTTATTCATTTTTGTTTTTCACAATTTGAACCAATAACTTTCTTTCTTTGAATATGAGAGAAAATGACATTTATGTATTGAATCAGTTTCAATGCGTAAATAACAAAAACGAAAACAAAAACAAAAAAAAAGGACGTTTCATTCTCTTTGTCCCGAAAGATCTTAATTTCAAAATTCTTGCAGAAAATTAGTCAGTTTAATTTTTTTTCAAATGACAAAACAAATCTAACAGTTATCTTTTTATAGAAATAGTCACGGTTGACAAATATCGTACTATACAATTTATTTATTATGACTTATTTATATTCCAATTTAATAGTCTATGTTAATTCAAAGTTCAAAAGATTTTGTAATAAAATTGTAAGAAACTATATCAGAGGTTTAGTTACATTAAGTGAAGATGAAGTATTAAAATGCAATTTCTGTTGAATCTCAGTTAAAATTTGATGGCAAAAACAAAATATGTGAAAGTGTGTTTTGCTGTCATTAAAAAATAGCGTGATAACTAAAAGACAAATAGGAAAATATTTAGTTCATGTTCTATAGAATAAAAGAATATGAATCAACACAGGTGTAAAAATATTTCTTTAAAATATTTGAATGGAAAATATTTTATTTTGCATTTTGTATAAAGCATTTATTGAGATTATACACAAAAAATATATAAATGTATTATTTTTTTATGAAATGAACAATATTTTGTTATTGAAACAACACTATTATTAAACATAATATAGAATCCAACAGGTTTGTTAAGTTACATGAGTACATTAATCATATGCCGTATATTCCGGCGTCTTACACGCACCTTAAGTGTGAAATTTATTTTATCCATTTTTAGATGTCATCATTGCATTATGCGCACCTCTTTCTTTGCAACGTGAGCTTTTTGTGAGGCATAACATAAAAATATAACAAAGAGTGCTAAAAACTGTAATAGCTAGCAAGAAATAAAGAAACAAAAGTGAGAAAATGTGAAGCGAACGATACATTTATTGTGCTCATCTTTTCTTAATATTTAATCTTTTATTTTTATCCTCCTGTATAGCGCACACCTGTGAGTTTTGATGAATTTTCTTGTATCAACACTGCACGTTATACTCCGGAATTTCTGACATCAACATCCCTTTTTCTATGCACATACAATACGCAAAACAATGCAGGAGGTGTGTCATTCGAAAGGTTTCTGAAGATATTTCATCATACACTATTTAGAGAAACTAGGGGATCCAACTTTGGCTTCCCTGGTTAAAGAACGTAGATGAAAACTTTTTTTTTTTTTTTTAAATACTGATACACTTTTTACATTTAATGTATTTTTTCGATTGCACTAACAACATCAAAAAGCCTCTTTATATGAAAAATACGTATTTAAATAAAATTATGAGATTTATTAAAAGCGATATTTTCGTAATAGTTGCATGTTAGGTCTTAATAATCAAAGATTTTGCTATATATTGCAGCTTTTTTTATTCTGATAATGTCAGTGGTGTAAGCGCATACTCCGATTACAAGTTTGTTAAATTTGTAGTTTATTTATATTATTAATTATTTTAATTATTATTTATTTAGTCATGAAGTTTTAATTCCGTTATGTAATATTAGCCTGAAACAAATGCCGTACTGTTTATATTGTTTTAAGTGCAAACGCAATCTTTCGCAAACTGACTTCACGCGATAGAGAGATTTAAAAAATAAATTATGCTGGAAAATTATTTAAAAAACCATAGAAATCGGTAAATTAAGATACAGTTTTCAAACAAATTGCATTTCAATAAACATTTTTTTCCCTATTCGATGGTGTAAAAATTGAAAATGTACAGTGTTTAGAACGGAAAAAGGTACTTTTCGGTTAGCCGGGCGCCAGTGATATATGTACATAAATATATATATATATATATATATATATATATATATATATATATATATATATATATATATATATATTCATACATATAAGTGTATATATATATATGTATGTATATATATGTACATGTGTAGATATATTTTATATGTATATGTGTGTATATATACATGTATTACACGTTCATAAATCACTGGCGCCCGGCTAACCGAAAAGTACCAAAAAAAATTCCAGTACAATCGAAATTTATTGGTCAGGTGTTGCCACCGGGAATATGACGCCAGGGTTACTCATAGCCGTGTTTTTACTTTATAATATAGATTGTGCATCTCAAATGTTTTATTTTTATGTCCAATCAAGTTTATTTTAGATTATTATTATTATTATTATTATTATTATTATTATTTTGAAAAAAGGAGGATTATGTGTAAATAGATTTTTTAATACAGTTTATCTTAAAAAAATATGTCGGTATCATGTTTTATTTTGAAAATACCCTTTTTAATCGTCCACCCAGTTTAGTGAATCATAAATTTTCTAGTACTTTGAAAAGCAGTTTTCTTCGGTATACTTTATGTTTCAATAAATTATTCTGAAGAACTTCATTTTATTTTAGAACTTCTTTTCCCAAATATTGAATTATATCTTCAACTTAAGTAATTGGCTCACATTGTTGAATGAAAGAAATAACTTCATTTCCCCCATTTTTAAACTTCCACTGAACAAATTTGGCATAAAATAATTTCATTTAACCCATCGACGTATTTTGTTTTTTTTATTGTTATTTACTCTGAAACAATGTAATAAAAATTCCATTTTTATGAACTTAATATTTATTTTCTCCTTATTTCTTTTGAAATATGGCTTCTTATAAGAATTTTTTATTAGTTTAGAAAAACGTAAATAAAATAAGATATAAAAAATGAAATATGGACTCAAAATATGAAGAAACTTTCCCCAGGTGTACGATTCAATATTCTTCCCCGACAATTTTAAAGAAAACATTCATTATTTGTCTTAGAACAATATATAAAAGACCATTTTTTATACCCGTATTTTTCCAATTATGTAGTTGGGGGGAAATTTCTTGTTTTAAATACAGCTTATTATTCAGAGAGAAAGAAAAAAAAAAGTTAAGATCCCAATTTCTAAAATATAAATTGAGCCTTTTTTCCCCCTATGCTAAGTCATTAAGTTAAAGCTGCTTTACACCTTTTTTATCTACCTTTCGAAGCGTTTATAGTAACCATATTTAAATTTTGAGACACTATTTTTCACTAAGCTTAACAGTAACTAAGGTTTTCTTTTAAGGCTTTTTTTACGATGCCGTTTGTGTTAATGAGCCATTAAATTTTCCCTTTGCTTTCTTAGCGATGCTAACGATCGCGGTTTCTTTTTAATATATTCTGAAACTGTAGAAAGATGAAGTCTTATTATTATTATTTTTTTATATTTGCTTTTAACTGACCATATTATCTTTGCCACAATCTTAATGACAACCAGGAGTTTCATTTGTTACAGATTTTTAATCACAAGAGAAGGGACTAATTGTAAAGTTTGAACAAAGGAGATTTAACTCCATGCTCTTGTGTTATTATGCGATCGAAAATGTCGTAAATTGTTGCAGAGGCATAAAGAAGTATAGTTATCACATTCCGTATGTTTCAAAATTAGTTTATTTTTAGTAAATGTACGGTTCTTTTTTTGTTTAAAAGTTTTTTTTTTCTTTCTTTTAGAACTTTGAAAATAATTTTGAACTGTAACGGTCAAAAAATATGTAACGGGCTTTTATTTAAATACATCATATGGTTAATAACAGTACGCATTGTGGAAAACCGTATGTGTAAAAAGAATATATATACACTGGTTTCCAAAAATTAAGGAAAAATCACAAAAATAGCGATAACTCAAAATATTACATGTGGATTTTAATGAAACTCAGCCACAATATACAACGCATAGTAAGGTATAAAATACATGAAAAGAAATAATCAGACAATTATGGTGTTTAAAAAAATAGCATAATTATAAAATTAGCAAAATCAATTTGTCAGTTTGGTATAGGAAAAGTACCTTTAATATGCCGTATAATCACCTCTAGTAGCAATACTGCACATACATTGATGTGTCATACTGTGAGTTATGCTGTCGATGAGGTCGCTGGGAAGTGCGAGCCATTGCTCTAGCAAAGCAGTTTTAAGCGTGGCAAGGGACTAAGGAGGGGAATTGAGAGCAGTCTTCCAAAACGTTCCTACACATCTTCCTAAAGCACCCCAAACATGCTTGATGGGATTCAAGTCCGGTGATTGAGCTGGCCATTACATGCGCTGAATTGTCTGGTGCTGAACCCTGGGCTGTCTAGTGTTGTTGCCCTGTAAAAGGAAATCATTACCTATTGCACCGGCATAAGATCGCACATAAGCATCAAGAAGGTCGTCTCTATAGATGTAAGCATTCACGGTTACACGTGGAAAGTCATGGAGGTCTGTGCGTCCACCCAAAGAGATACCACCCCCAAATGCAGACATCGCCTCCTCCGTATGAATCTTTTTTCACGAATGTTTGATGGATAATAACGTGTTCCCTGTTCTCTCCAAATCAAACAACACCTACTATCGCTTTGGGAGCTAAACCGGGACTCATCCGATACGAGAACACGCCTCCATTGATCAGCCGTCTAGTGGACATGTTGACGTGCCCACAACAAACGTTCCCTCCGGTGACGTGAGGTGAGCGCACACAAATTGATGGTAGCCTCACGTAAAGTCCACCTTCGTAAAGTCTTCTACGCATAGTAGACATTGACACCAACCTTCCAATGGCTGCAGCAAGGGAGGATCTAAGATGAGATGGGGTTGCGATTCTGTTCCTTCGTTCACATAACCGCAAATATCGGTCATCGGCGCCTGTCGAAACCCTTGGCCATCCTTGGCTGAACCTTCTTGAACCCGAACCAGTGGTTTGAAATTGTTGCTAAAGCCTATGAACCACAGAAGGACTCATATTTAGCCATCTACCAACCTCTGTCTGACTTTGTCCTACCTTCCATCTCCCAATAGCTCTAAATCGCAGTTCTGCGGTCAATTGATGCATCCAGGTAATTGTAATGAATTGGCTATCCCAGATTTATAATATCATTGTCACAGTGACAATTGCAGCCATACTCTCTAACGTGCATTTTCATGTTCCTCACAGATGACGCAATGCGACTGCAGCGCCTGTAATTTGAATTTGGTATTTTTATTCAGCATCTTTTATTTAAAAATATATTCAAATTTCATTCGAATTGCTTTATTTTTGTACGAGTTATATGTGATTTTTCCTTAATTTTTGGAAACCAGTGTATATTGAAACGTTACAGGTGTTTGAACACGTAACACGTTAATATCTTACTGATGGTGACGATCACTGTTTTTTAAAGATAATCTGGAACTATACAAGTTTTAATTTTTTATTTTTGTTTTTAACTGACTACATTATTTTCGCCATTTTCTTATTGACAACCATGAGTTTCATTTGATGCTGATTTTTAATCACAGAGAAGGAACTAATTATAAAGTTAGAACAAAGGAGATGAAACTCCAAGCTCTTGCGTTATTATCCAATCCAAAATTGCGTAAAATAATGCAAAGGTATAATGATATATAGTTATTTCTCTTAATTATTTTCAAAATTAGTTTATTTTTGATAAATGTATTGTATTTTTTGTAGTAATTTTTGTTGCTGTTGTTGTTGTTACTTGTGTGAAAGGTTTGTTTATTTTTCAGGGTTTTTTTGTCGAGTTAGTTTTATAACTATTATTGTTTTGTTTTCTTTTAACGACTTCGGATGTTAAAATTTTAAAAAGGAGATTCCTATCTCTCTTTCTCAACAAATGTATTTGAGAGTTTTCTTCTCATTAATTCCAATTAAAATATCGAAAAAGTGCAAAGTGCCTTTCCAAAACTTAATTTAGTATGTAAATTAACATGAAGAAGCTTACAATACTGATTTAAAATTTATCATTCTACAGAAAACGTTACTTTCTGAGCGTAAAAAATTCAGAAAAATATTTAAACCAAAATATTTATGATAATATTTGTAATTCATCTTTCATATCTTTTAAGATTCATATAGGTGGTCGCATTCATACTTGGAGCTTTTTCAGGGTAATTTCCTTAATAATATTGTAACGGGGATAGATTTACGTACGATACAAATAAGCAATGAGAATTTTCAAGTAATTGATGGATATGAGACTTGAAATAAATATCTAAAAAAAGAGCTTTAAATATATCAATTAAAATTTGTTTTTATTAAATAAATGATGCTTACGTTTTAAATCAAGAACGGATGATACAAAAAGTTCATGACAATTTCTAGTTTAGTGAGAATATTTCGATATATTTGAGCGTTATATTAATGACTAATGACATTGTGCACATTCACGGCTAACAACTGATATTAAAAAGGGATGCTTTCGGCCACTGAATATTTTTATTAAATTGAAATGTTGCTATATTTTTTAAAATATTGTAACTGAGCATATAATAAAAGCTTGTAAGAGCATTTCAAACACATATATATATATATTTTTTAAATATATTATTTTTTCACAATAAAATTTAATTTACATATAGAATAATTTTCTGGGGAAAAAATATTGAATGAGAAGTTGTGAATCACATTCACAAAATAAGTGAAGATGCTAATAAAGGAAATTAATTGAAACATATAACAGAGAAACAACACACACACTCATATATATATATATATATATGAATCATGGTTAACATATTTAGAAAAATTACAAATTAGGTACAGGTACTTTAATGAAGATCTAGTTAAAACAAAACAAAAATGATCGTGTATATTTAAATAAAATTTGTTTCCACAATTTTTGAACTAAAATTGTTTTAAAATATTTCAGGGAAACTGATATATGCATATTATGTTTTTTGTAATAATAAATAAAACAATATCTTCCATTGCTTCTTATGGGCCAATTTGTTAATCATAATGCATGCGTAAATATTAAAAATAACAGTGCATATGAATTAAAATTGTAAGAATCATACAAGGCGTGAATGCAAACCACAGAGTCTGCTTGATTTCTCTTTCTGGCTCATTTTAAATTAAATTATAACATCTTTAGAGCTTAATCTTTTAAAGAACTTTGGTAGATATACCTTTAATGCAGTCTGCTTTCCAGTCGTTATCCATTTTTATAAAATATAAACTTCTTTGTTGTAACTTTAAAAGTAAAGGGAAAATGTTCAGAGGAATTTAATTCTGATACATACATTCCTTTTAAACTGTCCCTTAGCTTTTTCCATGCTTTGAAAATATATACAAGAACTTTACAAATGTATCTTATGTTTTATGGGTGTTTTTATGTATCAAGGGAACAGTGTATTTTGCAAAATTTCGCCTATGAGACAAAACATATGCATCAAGAACAGCTGAGAAAATATTCTAGTTTTTCTTTGTATGTGTTTTCTCAGAGTTTTTCTAATGCAAAAAAATAAAATAAAATAAATGGTATATCTTAGATAAACTGCATACTAGAACGATATGATATTTGCCTTCTAACTTAAGAGACATATTTTAAAATAAATTTATTATGTACCACAGATAAATGATGTTTTGTCAAGAAAAATTTATCGTGTTCTCTATTTTCTATTGCACCCTCTAGTTTTTGTACTAAATAACAATAATAAAAAATATGGTAAAGTTAGCCCAGTCTTACTGCTTTGTATTAAAAGAAATTGTCTCTATTATAATTTAAAATAAAACAAAGAATTTTCAAAAAATGCAAACCAAAAGTATCATATCCCCTTTTAAACAAACTCCGAACTCTCTTCATGCTTAAAAAATTATGTAAAACAAATCTATCCTGTGATTTTAAAAGTTTAATTTTGTGTCTAAAGAAATATGTTCATTCAATAGATTTCATTAAATAAATTTCACTGAATAATAATAAAACAATTATTATTTTGCGATGTAATAATTTTCTTTTTGTTCACTAAAACTCAATATTTATTATTTTTTTAAGAAAAAAAAAATAAATGTGTAGCGAGAAGGCAATAACAATTGAATAACATTTTGTTTTAATCACTTTAAGTGTAAAGGGATGTATGAAACTATGCTTTATATTAAGATTTTTTAAATATCTTACACTATTAGCATAATTTAAAATAATATCAATGTTATGTATTAACAGTCATACAAGAGCAACTTTTTAAGTGTATATTCAAGTTATTTATATTTTTACAAATTTAATAAGATTAAAAACAGAATTAGTTATCCTACGTCTTCTATTGTTCAATTAAAGTCACCATATATTATACAAAGTTCGTAAATATTTACTGTTTGACATTTTAGGTTTATGAAATTAGCTTAATACGTTAATTAAAAAATATTTTTATCTAGGAGAATTTTTAACGAAGAATCTAATATTTTTTTAACAAATACATAACCGAGTTCGAATTATTGTTAGTCTTATTATTGTTAGTATATCAAAACACTTTTAACGCTAAATAGTGACCAACTTAAGAAAATGTATAGTTTTTAATGTAAATAAATTGAAAAAGTTAAAAAATTATTTTACCAGTCCCTAAAATGTTTAACAGAAGTCACCGAACATGCTATGACAAGATTACCATTATTCACTGTCGCAGATGACACGTTTCTTGAATTTAGTTAAATACGTTACTTCCTGAAAACTTATCACGAAAATAACTATGCTTATACAGGAAAGTGAATTGCACAGAATAAATCTTTAAAGGCTTTATTATGCATATATCAAAACCATATCCTCTTTAATAAAAAGGTATGTGTTGCTGACGACTGGGATCGTTGCCACAGATTAATCTCAGAAAATGAAACATTTGAAGTTACTGAAAAAATTAATTTAAATTCGAAAAATATTTGTCAGAAAATTGTTAGACAAACTGCGTTAGAAAGGTAAAAAATTGTATATTTCTTGATATAAATTTCAAATCCACTGATTATGCCATTTTTCAAATATTGAATTTCAAAAATGACCAAATTTCACAATGCATTACCATAGCGAAAACTTCACGCGTAAAAAATAATAATAACAGCAATATGTCAGCACGAGTCACAAATTATAGTATCCGTATTATTCTGTTAAAATATAAAAGTGAATTATGATGTCACGAGTGCATGATTTTTATTTAATTCTCGATAAATACTAGATGCGCCATTTCTATTTAGTTGTGAATAATATAGGTTTATTTCCGTTATTAAAAAATGTAGCTATAAAACATGTAAATCATTGGAAAACGGTAGGTAATAAATTGTAAACGTAATAATAAACCGTATTAAAAAAACATAACTTAGTGAAATAAGTATCCGTTTTTATGTTATTATAGGATATCTAGGTAAAGGTACAGATTACTTTAAAATACAAGGTTAAATTCACAGATATATTTCGTTTGATTCAAGGTTCTTTTGGAGAAACCGACCAGCGCAGCGGGCGTAGTCTGCTAGTGAGAGTATAAGCAGTTAAAACAACGCTTTTAGTACCACAACTTTTTATCGTATCGCAGACTAGTGTCGGTAGAGCTTAGCGTACCTTCATCAGTGCAATGAATGATGGATTTTTGCTCAAATATATGGAAGAGAAGCGGATTCAACGGATAGGTTTCTTGACCAATGGACATACAGGAAATTACAGGGAACAACCAATAGAAATATTGTATAGAGAATGGAACTAGTAATGTGAAATAATGCAAGTAAAATTTAAGAAAAAGAGGTTTTTAAATAATATTTCCAACCAACTGATAATGGGGGAATAGCAAAGTCGCAATTGACAATATTTGTATGATTTTTATAGATATGGAATGCTTTAAGAAAGTTAAGTTCAAGATAGAAATGGGGTTAGCGATAATTCTTGCTGAGATGAAGTCATAGCTGTGATTCCTCTCACAGCAATGTTTTGCAATGGCAGATTTTTTAGTTTCATTTTTATGAATATATTGCTTTTGCTCTTTAATTCAAAATTTTAAACCACGTTTTGTTTGTCCAATATAGGAAAGACCGCACTGACAAGTAATGTCATAGATACCCCATGCATTAGATAATTCGACAGGATCTTACAGGAGTACGTTTATTGGCAGGGATAAAAATTATTTTGAAATCATATTGCCTAAGAATTTTAGCAACGGGACAGCTGGATTTAGGAAAGTAAGGTAAAACAATGCTCATATTAGAGAGAGAAGATGAGTGAGGTGAATTTGAGGAATGAGGATGTTCTAGTTTAAATAAAGCTATATCATTAATGGAAGTGTTGTAAACCAAAGGTAATAGTAATGGCTTTAATATATTTAATTTAAGACTTAAGTGAGTGGGAATTAGAGAAAACGTGCATGGCACGATTTATAAAGGTACAGAAAGCCGCCATATTTTATCCAGGAGGATGACATTAGCGAGCAGGAGGTGGTAGAGAAACAGTAAAATTTTCCAATAGATATATGTGGAGAAGACATTTTCAGTATGAATGACAAGGGTATCTAGAAAAGGATGTGAGCCATTATTTTCTGTTTCATAATTAAATTGTCATATGAAATTAGTTTAGACTAAACAAGTATCAACTTAAGCCATTATCAGTTGATAATATTTATTTGAACTATTTGCGTTTTTCAAATGTAATCAGATTGAAAACATTAAGAAATTGCTTTCCCGAGCATTTAATTGTTTAACAGAAAACACCACGCATGCAATGGCAAGTTCATAAATTTTCCGTCTCCATATAGCAATTGCTTTATAACTTAGCTGAATACATTACTTCATAAAAAATACATTTCTGAGATGATGCGCTGGTTACCAAGATGCCAATACTTATACAGAAACCTGACGTGCCCAAAATGAGCCTCCATCGTCTTAATAAATATTTCAAATTCCTCTTAACACTACATAATAACAATTTTAAGAAATCATCACTAGTTATTTAAACTACTTTCGTTTGCCATAATGTAATAAGAGTGAAAACGTTAAGAAACATATTTTCCGAAATCTTTAATTGTTTAATAGATATTACTAGATATGTCATAACAAGATCTTAAATTCTCACTCTCTCGATAATAGGGTTTTCTTGAATATACATATTTCAAATTACTCTAAAGACTAAAAAATAACAAACGTAATAAATCATCAGTTATTTTAACTATTTGCGTTTTCCGAATGAAATAAGATTAAAAACATTAAGAAATTGTTTTCCTGAATCCTTATTTGTTTAACAGAAATCACTAGACATACCATGACAAGTTCATAAATATTCACTCTCCCAGATGACAGGTTTTTTGAATTTAGCTGAACACATTACTTCATAAAAACTTCATTTCTGGGATGATGCCACATGTTATCAAGACACCAATACTTATACAGAAAACAGTAGCGCCCAAAATTAATCTATCCGATGAGACAAATTAAAAAGAAGACCTCATTGAAGGCAACGCAAACGATCTAATCTCAAGGGTGGCGTTATAAAGGAGACAATATTCACAAAATTGAACTTTTCTTTTCCACATAATTCGCCTAATGAAACTGATACAATCGATGGACTGCTTAAAAAATAGGCACTTAATGGTTTTCACACCTAATGCGTGGAATGGGGCCCGGGATTTCATTTTAATCTTGCTTAATGATAGTGTCTGTACTGTCTGGAGAGTCACAAATGGGTTTTTGTTCTCAATTTTGGAAGCTGTGTAGTGATTTGATTGCTCTAAGAAGAGAAGATGATGAGGCGGAGCTGAAAATTTCCTCCGACGAAGTATGGTGGTTGCACTAGTTGAATGTGTTCATTACTAAGAGTGCCAAATTAATTGGATTTTTTTTATTGGAATGATTTGATTAGTTGAATCTGACGTTTAAAAATGCTGCTTTCATATCTGACGTATTTCATGTTCTATTAATGTAATCATGTTTTTAGATCCCAAAGCTTTATTTATATATAAAAATTGTACTATTTAATAACGCGCAATGTGATTGTTACTTGTTTTAATGAAGAAGCTTTATATTTGTTTGGAAAAAGAATTGTAGTTGCACCAGTTGAATGTGTTCATTACTAAGAGTGCTAGATTAATTGGATTTTTTTTTGTATTGGTATGATTTGATTAGTTGAATCTGACGTTTAAAAAAGCTGCTTCCATCTTTGACGTATTTCGTGCTCTATTAATATAATCATGTTTTTAGTTCCCAAAGATTTATTTATATATATAAATGTTACTATTTAATTATCCGCAATAGATTGTTACTTGTTTTAAGGAGGGAGATTTAAATTTGTTTGGAAGAAGAAATGTAGTTGCACTAGTTGAATGTGTTCATTACTAAGAGTGCCAAATTAGTTAGTATTTTTTATATTGTAATGATTTAATTAGATGAATTTGACGTTTTAAAATGATGCTTTCATATCTGACGTATTCCATGTGTTATTAGTATAATCATGTTTTTAGATACAAAAGCTTTATTTATATATAAAAAAATATACAATTGTAAGTTCTGCGCAATCTGATTGTTACTTGTTTCAAGGAAAAAGCTTTAAATTTGTTTTAAAGAAGATTTATAGTTTCACTAGTTGAAATAAATCAAGTTTCTTAAAATGGGATGTTTCAATTCACATGAACTTTACTTTTTTTAAAATGACGCTTTCATATCTAAATTACTTCATATCCTATTATTGTAATCATACTAGGAAAAATAATTTATAATATTAATATTCCTCTTTAAAATATAAGAAACATTTTCAGTTTACTTGGGATTATGAAATACTTTTAAGTTCAATGAGAATAATAATTATTTTGTTGTTAGTTGATTTAAGAAAGCGCTTAAGATTTCTTCTAAAGATGTGTAGAGGTTGAACCTGTTCAATGTGTTCAATAATTATCGAGCAAAATTAATACTTTTTATATTAGAATGGTTCGTTTGTTTAAATCTTGCTCAATTATAGTATCTGTGCTGTCTGGAAAGACGCATGAGTATTTTTGTTTTCAATTTTGTAAAAGATGCTGAGGGGAAATTGAAAATTCTTTCGAAGAAGCATCGTAGTTGCACGAGCTGATTGTGTTCATTACTAAGAGTGCCAAATTAATTGGATTATTTTTAGATGAAATGATATGATTTACGCGAATTTGACTCTTAAAAATAATGCTTTCATACTTAATTTATTTCATAAATTATTAATAATATCAGGTTGAAAACACGTATTTGAACACATAAGAATGCGTCAAAGGTATTTAAAAAAGCTGTAAATATATTTTGAAATTATTCTGAAATTGTAGAAAGTTCAATTATTATTTCTTTTTTACCTTTTTGAGTTAATTACATGCATTTAGCCATATCTTAATGATAATCATGCATTTAATATCTTGATAAATTTTAAGCTTTAAAACCGATAGTTAAATAAAAAATAATAACAGTCAATGATTATAAAATGCATCCAATTTTGAAAATAGTATACGTAATTTTTTTCCTAAATTTTGTTCTCAATTCGGAAGCTATGTAGCGATTTGAATGCTTCATGAAGAAAAGATGATATGGTGGAGCTTGAAACTTTTTCCAAAGAACTGCGCTGGTTGCACTAGTTGAATGTGTTCATTACTAAGAGTTCCAAACTAGTTGGGTTTATGTTAAATTAGAATGATGATTTACGTGAATATGACGTTTAAAAGTAATGCTTTCATACCTAAATTATTTCATGTTCTGTTAATGGAATAATGTTTTTAGAAGATAAAACTTTATTTGTATATAAAAATTGTACAATTTAAGTTCTTCGCAATGTGATTGTCACACGTTTCTTTGCGCTTTAAATTTACTTTGGCGAATAATTATGGTTGCACTAGTTGAATATGTTCATTGCGAAGAATGTTAAATTAATAATTTTTGTAAGTGGAATGTCTTAATTCATGTGAACTTGACATTTTAAAATGACACTTTTTTAACTAAATTATTTAATATTCTATTATTATAATCACGCTATGAAAAATAATTTATAATGTTTACATTTAATATTCCTCTTTAAAATATAAGAGGCGTTTTTAGTTTAATTTCAGTATAAAATACATTTTAAGTTCAATGCAAATATCTATGGTTTTGTAGTTGATAGTTAATTTATGAAAGAGATTAACTTTCTTCTAAAAATGTGTAATAGTTGGATCAGTTCAATGTGTTTAATACTAATTAAGCAAAATTAATAAACTTTTTAATTAGAATGGTTCTTTATTTTAATCTTGCTTAATGATTGAGTCTACTGTCTGGGGAGTCACAAATAGATTTTTATTTTCAATTTTGGAAGTTGTGTAGTGACTTCATTCCTCTAAGAAGAGACGATGATAAAGCGGAGCTGGAAATTTCCTCTAATAAAGTATGTTTGGTTGCACTAGTCTAATATGTCCATTGCAAAAATGGCCGAATTAATTCCTTTCTTTAATTGGAATTATTCGATTTAGGTGAAATTTACGTCTACAAATTCTACAATCATATCTAATTTATTTCATGTTCTACTAAAACTATCATGTTATAAAGTACGAATTCGAGATACTAACATCTAATATTCTTTTTAACATTTAATAAAAAATTTTAAATGTAAAATATTTACTTTTAAAAGAAAATAAAAAACGCAATGTATGTTCTGCGCTGATTGTTACCAAGTTTACGAAAGTGCTAACAATTAAAGAAGTGTGGTTATTACATTAATTATTTGTGTTTATTAATAGGAATACCAAATTAATTGCATACTTTTTTATTTGGAATGATTAAAATCAACTGATGCTGATGTTTTAACATGATGTTTCCATATCAAATCTATTTCACGCTGTATTAATGTAATTATGTTCCAAAAAAGTGACTTCGTAATGTTTACATCGCATATTTTAATTTTAAATGTAATAGAAATTTAGAAATGCCAAAGCTTTACTTATTTATAGAAAATATATAAGTTAAGTTTCACACAATGCATTTCTGTTTTCTGATTGTTACTGGTTTTAAATAGGAACTAAAAATTCGCTCCGACGAAGCTTTTCTCTCAGGCGTTAATTACTGCGTTTGTGTTTAATATAACTCTGATATGAACAAAGTCGCGGGTCAAAGCTAGTATCCGTAACACAGAGAATCTTCTTCCTACTTCATGAAGAAAATTACATTAATGATTTCGTGAGCGATTAATTAGCATTTCCCTTAATCAGATGGGAAAAGAACACTTAAACCAACGACGGTGGAAGCAACTTTGTTGATCACACTCTGCGAAAGATTGACTTCTATTCTCGACGGTGTAGGTGTGCGCTCTCTTTACTTGGTTAAAAAAGTCATTTATTAATTACTCTCAAAACTATTGTCGTTTTTCTAATTTCATGGTATATTATTCTCACTCATTATTTTACTTGCATCGTCTCTATCATATCTAAATAATTTGGATTTGGCCGCATTTAAAATACTTTCTACGAGTTACTTTCAGAGATCGAAAGACTGTATCACAAATACAAAATTAGTAAATGATCATCTTAATTGACCTTTGGTGAATTTGAGAAAATAAGCTTTAATGTTTACAGCCTGCTCTTTTTGGTTACTTCTTTAAATCATTGTTTTTCCGGTACTCTTGTGAAGTAATGGCATTTAAAATGTCAGAGTTTCATTGTAGCTCAGAGTAGCTTTTCTGACCTGTGAGGAATTTAACGAATTTTATGCTAGTTAACGCACACAACCTGTTCTTATATTCCATGTATCAGAAAACATGTTTGTTATTTGAGACTTTGAGAACCAGTCTAGACCAACCTCTCCATCTGTGATACCGGGAAAAATGCTTTCAATTTTTTTTTTTTTTAATTTTTTGTCAAATTCTTTTAGGCCAGTTCTGCCAGTGCCAGATGAAACAAAACTTCTTCAGCAAGTATATGGGGATTAACTTGGCAGTGGCAGAGTGTATCAAGCGACTTGATCCACTCTTTTTCTGGCAACTTAATATTCCAGTTCCATTGGACCATCTCTTAAGCTGTCACTTGAATAGTTTTTAACTTAATAAAATTCATTATTTGCAGCTAATAGATGACATGACATATAATGCTCTGACACTCTAAACTCATGTTTCACAAAGATGTGGGGATAGTCCTTTCTGGTTCTCTATGCATCATTTGTAGAAGAACATGTTATATTCATACCCGATAAATATAGCTCCCTGAATATAGTTAGAGCCTTATTTCAGCGCTGTGGGTGTGATATAAAATTATTCATTCTAATGGAAGAAAATTTCATGTGTATTTGAAATGAGAGTTCCATATTTAAGCTAAGAATAATATATTTTTCTACCCAGAAATCGTATTTTTTTTTCAAAAACTAGGGGTCTCCGCAACTCTGCTCGCTACGCTCTCCAATCCCCCTGCGTAATTCACTTCCCGATACCTATTGGTATCGCGCAGCAATCCCTATTTTCTAGAAGAAAAGAAAAGAAATAAAATCCGGGAAGATCTACGCAGATTTTTATTGGTCCATTTCGAAATCGTTTGGCACATTTCCAAATCGTTACTTTTTTTTAATATAGAGAGATGTCACTTAACACATTCATTCAATAAGCTATACAAATGTGTTTTCGAAATTCTGATAGTTTTAATAGAAACTTTATTATTTTTTCA
This sequence comes from Maratus michaelseni, assembly GCA_963931845.1. Lineage (NCBI taxonomy): Eukaryota > Metazoa > Arthropoda > Arachnida > Araneae > Salticidae > Maratus > Maratus michaelseni. The sequence goes on along the minus strand of OZ007594.1, from coordinate 279,769,096 downwards.
ATCAAATTACGTTTGATACAATGACTGGAGAAAAAATGCTTATAAAATAGTAGTACCCTGTCTAATCAAAGATTAAAGCATGCAATTTTCTTTAATATTTAATAACATATGAATTTTTGTTTTAAAAGTCGTAAAACTACTGAAGTAATCCAATTTTGACGAACATTAATATTCTTATCTTCAATAATCCAATGATTGCTCAGCATGAAGAAAGATCATAACTTTTTTTTTCATTCCTTTTTAATGGTATTAAAATTCTCTTCCACGACATTTTTTTCCCTTGAAAGCAACAAAATTATGTTATTAAACGTACAGCTATTTTAAAATATAACTCCTGAAAATAACAGCACTTTTTTTCTAAAGAGTAAAAGACATATTTTAGAATAAAAATTATAGATTTTAATCCCCCTCTGTCTTCAAACAAGACATAATATATAATTTTTAAAAACGTGCGTTGTCCCCATTTTTTTTCTTATCTTAATTGGAAATCCAGACATGAATGCAGCTTTAAAATAAGATAATGAAAGTCTTTTTTTTTCTTTTTTTTTCAATCAAAAAGCATACGGTTATCGTCGCAGTAATCTCTCTTGATCTAAAGCACGTTCAAAAAGATAAATTCTGTTGGATTTTTTTTTTCTTTTTAAATTTTCAAAAAAGATTTTTTAATTGACATAGTATGAAAACCGCATATTTTGACAGTTTCTGTCTTAATAAAATTACTCTGGCGTTAGCGGTTCTCTTATAATGAAATTAGTGAATCCAGAACAATAATAAAAAAAAGATAAATTACCCACATAACATCTGTAGCACTTAGAAAATTTAGGGCGCACAGAACTTTTACGCCTATATTTTTTTTATTTATAGTTTTTTAATGCTATTTAATTTTACTTTGATTAGGTATTTTTGGAGCATTCCTTTAGTGCTTCATTTTTCACGATTTGTTCAGTATTCCTTTAATTTCAGATTTTTATTTCAAACTTTAATTCACATGCACAGTAAAATTTTAATTAAGTGTAATATTTTTACAGGAATAGTTAATTCATAAAATTAGATATGCCGTTTTTTTACTATTCATTATTTATGTCTGGATGTCATAGCATTAAAAAAAAAAGGAAATAAAATTATAGAATAGATATCTTTAATTCAAAGTTTTAATCAAGTATATTTTCTTTAATAAGTAATGCTTACATATTCACATTAAACATTCAATTTCACAATAAAAATAAGTTTAAAAATATAATAAGATTTATGCTCTGTCCCCTTCTTAATAAAAATAATCATTTTTGACAGTATAAATAGAGACAGGAACAGAATAAGCAGTGCAAGGGTTCTATAATGGGAATTAATGTCACTATATACCGTGTGTCCAAAAATGGACTGACTGATTTTAAAATTCAATAACTTGCAAACGATGACAGATATTTAAAAAACTCTTGCAGGTGAGTAATGCATGAGTCAGACGTTTTCTTACTGTGATTTCTTACTGTGTTTTAGTTTTAAATAGCAAAAATAGATAGCGCTGAAATCAATAGACGCTCAATCGACAAAAAACTGAAAGCACTCAGCATTGATGCAAAAGAAAGAGGTTAACCCTTTCCGGCACAGACAAAGTCTGTTCGTAAAATGAATAATTGCTGACTGAGACCGGAATTTACAAAATACTTTTCTAGAAAATATAAACTCCTTATTTTAAGCTTTCATTGTAGAAACAAAATTTTATTAAAATATTCTTGGTGCTTTATGCAAGTTTGGAATTAAAATTACGCGTGCCCGAAGTGGGACCACTGTACCGGAAAGTGTTAAATATATAGAGTGGTTCTCAATCGCCAATACAATCTTGTTCTTAGGGTCCTATTCAGAACACACCCCATCTGTTTAACCCCTTGAAGGGCACCGGTATATAATATATACCACTTAATTTTAATCCCAAAATGCCACAATGACACCAGAATTTTATAACCAAATTTTAAATTTATAAGGTACATGAGGGAAAGCTTTTCCTTATTTTAAGATAAATTCGTTCGTGAATCCTGGTGTCAATCAATCATTTCAATATTTTAGCTACAAAAGTACTTTGCCCCTGAAGGGGTTAAACTCCTTCCTTCGCATCAATGCTGGGTGGTTTATGCTTCTGTTTCAATTGAACGTCTATTGCTCGCAGCGCCATCTATTGTTGGTAATTCGAAATAAAATCGGGAATCACAATTAAAAAAACTCCTGCCATCATACATTATTTTTCTGCAAGAATATTTTAAATATCTGTCACCGTTCGCAAATTATTGAATTTGTAAATCAGCTAGTCCAAATTAGAACACCAGGTATATTTTACTGGTGGAAACTGCATATTTTGACAGTTTCTTGATAAAATAAAATTAGTATGGCGTTATCGGTTCTTTTATAGTAAATCCATATTTTTATTTTATTGTTTTTTTAAGATAGATTATTAGCTGTTTAGTAATTAATTTAACTAAACAATCTAAACAGCTAATAATATTCTCTGAAAAATTGGGGCATATATACCATTTAATAGTCGGGTCAAGAAAGTGCCAAGCCACATTTTTGGTGAAATAAATCTAACTCTGTAATCTGTTGCTAAATATTGTAAATTATAATATCTTAGATAGAATTTGTTTCTAATGTCACTTGGTGGCAGCACATGTGACAGGTTTCGTTTTTGCCTCAGATGTTTATGCCTCGAATAAAGATAGCTAATTTACAAAAAAAAAGGTAATAGTAAAATATCATTAAAGTAATGCCATATTGTTACTCAGAATATCTCAAATGTTACTAAGACTTTGGCGAAAAAACTTTAAGTTATGTATCTTGATTTGAATATTTGATCAAATTTTCAAATTGAAATATCTCAGAATTTCAAAAATGTGGCTTGGCACTCTCTTGCCCCAACCCCTTCATATATTTATTGTTTTGTAATGCTATTTAATATTTATTTGATAAGAAATTTTGAGACTACCTTTACGATCGTATATTTCAAACTTTCTTTCAAATTCGTTTAATTTCATATTTTTAATTGAGAATTTAATATTTTTATTTGAGATTGTATTAATTCACACTTATTGTAAAAATCCCTATATCCCAAAATTATGCTTACTATTTATATGAGAACGGTTAACTCTTAATTAAAACTCTATATGATATTACTTACTAATATTTATGTCTGGCTTTTCATAGACTTTTAAACAAAGTATATTAATCGAAGAAAAGGCTTCAATCACGATAAATTTCCTGTAATAAATATTGTTTATTATAGTTTATTTCTTTTTTAATATATATATATATATATATATATATATAATATTTGAAAACGAGGTACACATACATTCTTAAATCTTTTTCCAAGAATCTAGCATATATCTATGTTTGTTTTGAATGTTATTTTTTGCAAAAATGATTGTTTTAGATTGTTTTAATACTTCTAAATTTACAAATGCGACAGAAACAGCTGACAATAATTTAAGTTTCGTTTCTCTTTCATTTATAATTCCATTCCATTTACTATTCTTATTAACTCATGAGCCCCACCAGTGGCTGAGAAGTTCTGCTCTCAAATATGGTTGACGGGAGGTGCTGGGTTCAAATCCCTGTCGCGCTCGTCGACCGAACCGTTCGGAGTTTTCCGTGGTTTTCATCGAGCCTTGTCGTAAATATGGGTTAGGATCCCTTAGAAAGACCCCCCACGGAGGGCACTCCCCCCCTAGGGCCTATATCCCAAGAGTAGATAATCGGCCGTCATGGATCAACCAATCAACCAACCTATTAACTCATGTGCTTCTTGTAGTTTAGTCAGAGTTCTCTTTGTGGATCGCCATCGCGCCAAATTGGGACAAAATATTTCTCTTGGCGAGAAAAAAAAATTAAATCGCCAAATTGCGAGATTTTTTTGTTTTGTTTTGTTTTGCGACACTTTCGATTAGTTATTGTACGAGAAAAAGTTTTTTGTGCAATTTATTATTTGTGTTTAGTTATTTTTCAGAACTCGTTCACATTTAAAAAAATAATTAATTAGTTATTTATTTTGTTTTTATGTAATCCACTAACATGCTATCCCGAATTCAAAGTTACATCTGGTTTTCTTCAAATAACTATTTAGATATAATCGGGTTAGAATTTTATTTTCTCGTCTTTTTCAAAGTATCTGTAATACACTTTTTCTATTAGTTTCCATAATTAATAGTTCAATTCAGATAAATAACTATTCCAAAAACAATTACAAAAAATTGAAACAGATTTTGAAAAGAAAAAAGTTAAAGTTAAAAAAAAAACGATTTTAGAATCAGTGTTTCACGACGAATCTATTACTAATAATATTATTTCAATATGATTAAAGTTTTTTTTTTTTTTATGATTAGAAGAATTGCTAAGGTTAGTCAAAATTCAGTGAAAACACTGAATATAGTCCTTGTTATATCACGCATGACAGCAGACATGTAAAAAGTGCAATATATCCGACGTTGGCGAAACCAACCAGTGGCTGAGAGGTTCTGCTCTCAAAGCTGGTAGACGGGAGGTGCTGGGTTCAAACCCCTGTCGCGCTCGTCGACCTAACCGTTCGGAGTTTTCCGTGGTTTTTTTCGAACATTGTGGTAAATACGGATTAGGATCCCTTAAAAAGACCCCCATGGAGGGCACTCCCTCCTAGGACCTATATCCCTCGTGTTGATAATTTGCCGTCATAAATCAACCCAATCCAACCCGAAATTGGCGATATAACAGAGGGCATAAAAAGTTTTACCAACCATACAACCATTAGTTTATACACAAATTCTTTTCTTTTTTGGGGGGAGGGAGGGGGGGTGGGTGGCACACACATACACAAAAGAACGATGTAATAAGATACAATATAATACTGGGGGGGGCTACTGTATCTTTAAATTTGATTATGTATATGCACTTTTAATAGAGCCATTTTCCATCTAATACGCGAAATTGTGATATTCATCGGAGGGGGAAAATACAAGGAAGTCAAACAAAGGTTTCATTATTCTGAAATAAATACATTAAAAAAACTCCATTATTTCCATACAACGAAATGTAGTTTCTAAAATTTGTTGAATAAAATTTTTATTCAGTTCACAGTCTTTTATTAGTGCCAACAATTGTAGTGCATTTTCTATTTTTATCACTTTTTTCCGGAACAAGATTTTTAAAATAATAAATTAGAATCTTTATCTGATAATGTGAGAATATTTTCCTGATTTCCCCGCATACTATTATTAAGAATATCCAAATACTAAACAAATCAAGAAAAAAGGCAACATTATTACACTAACCTCATCACAAAACAAATCGCGGCATTTGGAATATTGCATTAAAACTATTTTTTATTTATTCCTGTAATGATGATCGAGGCTAACTAAAAATGTTTACCACGAACATGACATCTTCTCACCAGACTCAAGTGCACTGCGGAAAACGGGTGAAAACCGCTAGTCTAGATAAAACGAGTGATAAGGTAACAGATGATTTAGTTTCGAGTTCTGTTCTATATTTTTAAATGTTCATTAAAATGCATCGAAATGGATAACTTTTGAACTTGATTATAAGGTAAGAAAATAAAGAACATTCGTAACAAAAATCACACTGAAATATATAAAATTATTTTCCAAAATTTATTTTCTGGTACATATGAATTTAATTTTATATTTATAGATTTGATGAAAAAAATGACATAATTGTTTTGTGTCAGATGAGGATAGTTGAAATCCAATGATACTTGATATCCATGTAAAAAGGTAACTGAACTCGCTTTCTTGAACAATAGCGAAGAAGAACTTTCTTTGTGTCATTTTATAAAATATTTTAACCCTTTCCAGCACAGTGGTCCCACTCCGGTCACACTTAATTTTAATTCCAAACTTGCAAACGGTACCAAGAATATTTTAATAAAATTTTGCTTCTAAAATGAAAGATTAAAATAAGTAGTTCTTAATTTCGAAAAAAGTCGTTTGTAAATTCCGGTGTCAGTCTGTAATTTCTCATTTTACGAACAGAATTTGTCTGTGCCGGAAAGGGTTAAAAGGCACATAAACACTACTATGCCATAGTTGCCAACTTTTACGCTTTTTTGCTATCACTAAAAATTAATAGAAAATTTTGCCTTATTGAATCACATGTTTCGGCTGTTTAATAAGGTAAAATTTACTATAAAATTTTAGTGGTAGGAAAAAAGCGTAAAAGTTGGCAGTTATGGATGATAATTCTATCATATTGCACCATTATTTTTATTTTTAGCTAAATTCAAAGAACATACGTTGTTTTTATATACGAAAGTAAATAAACAAGCAAAAGATTTCAAAGTATCTCCCTTAGGAATTTTAAAAAATAAAAATAATAAATTTTCCGCAGATATTGAAGTAGGCATGTCCTTCATAATTGATAAAATATTTAAAAATATGCAAAAACAACTTTGTGATATTTGAACCCTATTGAATTACCCTTTTTTTATCATTATTACATTAAAACAAAAAAAAAATGACGCTTTTATGTATTAAACTAAATCAACAAGCCAAGATTCGAGAAAGAATTTTCAACGCAAAAAAAATTTTCAAGTCGCTTTTCCAGATACATTGAAGCAGAAATGTGTTTTTTATAATTGATAAACTATATTTTAAAAAGCGCATAAACACGACTATGATAATTCTACCATGTTGCATTACGTTTTTTTTTAATTTTTAGTTATATTAAAACACAAAAAGTACCGTTTTTGTATATTAAAATAAATCAACTAGCCGAGATTCCAAAGCAATTTCCATATGCATTTGTAGAAGTAAAAACTTTCAAGTCGTATTCCCTAAGAGACACTGAAGCAGAAGAAAAATCTGAAACGCGAAAATTCATTTCAAAATGGTCTCATTTTCTCCGAAACCAGTAACACACACACACACACAAAAAAAAAAAAAAAAAAAAAAAACATAGAAAGAAAAAAATACCAACGGAATTTACGCGAAGCAAAAGTGCATCGAGACACGTAAAATAATATAAAATAAAAAGGACCCTCCGTTTAGATTCAGAAAAAGGACCTGTTAAGTGATTGGTGGAGGCAGAAAGAGATCATCCTGGAGAAATAGTTCATAAATAATGAAAAAGCTTACGTGCTCCTTCGCCGGAGCTTAAGAAGGAAGGTTGTCTACTTTTACGTTTCGTATCCATTATGAAATGGGGATAGAAGTTGCTATAGCAACAAGTCGGTGGCCTTTTGCTAAGATGGGAGAGGGAATATATATTTTTGCTTCGCATCAAGAATGTCATCGGAATTAATTTTTTAAAAATACACGTGTAGAGTTTTTTATTTTTATTTTTTTAACTTTTCTGAGCGCTCTTGGCAAAGTGTCTTAAGAGACATATTTCGCATAATAAAGTTAAAATATGAGTAATAAATAGATTTAAAAAAAAAAACCTAATCGCATATTCAGACGACTATAATTTTTAAGCGTCAGAGAGCGAAAAGGAAAAGAGAATACGTGTTGTAAATAACGGTAAAATGTTTGAATTTTTAATTATAAAACTTCATCTTGTTTACTTCATAATAAATGCTTTGTTTTTATGTTTTTTTATCTTTATCATTTAACTTTATATGCTAATGCAAAATGGCTACGAACATTTTTCTCATTTTATATGCACGTTTATTTTCTTATATTTTTATTTTGCATGCAAAGTTTTTAATACGTTTTATTTTCTTATATTTCTATTTTTCATGCAAAGTTTTTAAAACGCTTTAAAATTTAGCAGTCTTTAGGGAAAAAACAAAAAGAAAATAAATAAAACAATTTCAAAGGAAATAGATGAAATAAACTAAATGTGTATCCTACAGTTTTAAATGTGGCAGCAAATACTTTGGAAAATCATCGAAAAAATCATCTATGGTTGTTAAATGTGACATTTACATTTTTATATTAAGAAATATAAGTATTTTCATATAAAATATTTTCATATTTTCATAAAAATCAATTTTTGCATGCTGAAATTTTTAAGGTGTTTTTCAAAATACATGGATTATGCTATAACCGGCGTTCTAAAAGGAACTGCATATTTGATTATTTTAATTTAAATAATGAACATTTCCCATACTTGTAATGACTTTTTTTATTTAATTTTATAAGTATCATACTCTATTTTTTTAAATCCACCTTTGCTTTTATTATTATACTACATTCATTTGCAACTTAAATAGAAATAACTATGTATAAATAATTATAATGGCAGTTATAATATTCTTACAAATATTTCCGTTCATTAAGAACTGGTATTAATATCAAAAGCTTTCTAACGACTAAGAAAATTTTATTTCATTCATTTGTAACTTTTCGATAATGTAGGTGTGATTGCTAAAACTAGAATTAAACAATAAAATGCAATGAAATAACACATTTAAGAAATAAGAGTTACATTACACAATTATACTACGTATCTAACAAATATATCTGTTTGTTACTTTGAAAATTGTAATTATCAATAATACTGAAATTTCTTTTTAAACATTTCTCTTTTAGATAAAATTGGTGGCTTAGGTGATAAATAACGCTAAAGTATAAATAATGCGATATGAGGAAACAATACATTGATTTAATATATTTCATTAACGCATTTCATTAATGTACTAAGTAATACAATTTTTCTGGAATTTCAAAGAGTACACATTTACTTTGAAAACGTTAGGGAGCCAAATGATGGGGAGCCAATGGCCAAATGATGCATTCAGATGTTGGAAAACAAAGTAACGTTAGAAATAGAAAATGAAGCTACATTAATTATTTTCAATTGAAGCACACTCTGCATGATAGCATCACAATCAAATTTTAAAAATTAAAATATCATTACTTTTAATGAAAAGAGTAATATCTTGATTGCCTCCTATGTAAATCAATAATGAAATTGGAGAAAATTAAGCTAATAGATTTCTTAATTAAATCAATTAAATACCTCTCAGATGTGAATGGAAACATTGAAAATAATTAAATTCAAGAATAAGAAATGCTATGACAATAAATTAAACTGAAATTCATTTAATATTCGAGCAACCTGCAACAGATAAGTTAAAAGGTTTTTTTTTTTTTTTTAGTAAAGTTAATGAAAATTTTATTTGAATATTGCGAACTGTGTTTCTTTAATTATTGTATTTGATATTATAATTAGGACTTAAAAGGAATTATTAAATACACATGGTAATGGATAAAATAATCAATATTTTTCAAAAAATAAATAAATAATAGTACCTTCGTAATAATTTTAGTTGTGTAAAAGCATATTGTACATCTGAGATTGATTTTAAATTGAAAAAAAAAAATAAAAAGGATTATCTAATTTCGAGCATTTAATTGCATTTTAGGCGCGAAAAGACAGATAAAATTATGTATAAATATAATTAAAGAGTTTGTACAGTATAATTAATTATTTTTCTGATTCTCTACAAATATGCATAAAATAAATGTCATCATCATAAATTTTAATTCAAATATTAAATAATTATAACAAAGGCTGAATAAAACTGTTTAATTTAATTGTGTAAAGTTTAAAAATGTGTTAAATAGAAAATTAAAAGATTTAAATTGAAATATAAGTTGAATGTAAATAAAACTGACTTTTATTTTATAAAAGTTACTTTTTTTTTCTTCTAATACGAAAAAGGTGATTTATTTTCCATTTTTCAACTAAAATATTTTATTCCGGTAACGTAATTTTATTTAAAACATTCAAATCATTATTTAATAAATCTAACTTTTACTTGTTTTAAATCTTACTATCAATCTATTACCTACAATTTAGTTCGGAAACCAAACTTTTTTTTTAATTTTAAGAAATAAAAAAGATAATGTTTCTCCATATATATACTTTAAACTAATTAAATTTTTGAAAATGTAATCCTTGAAAAAGCACTATCAAACTCCAAAAATTCACTCGTGATGATTCATACAAGAATATTTTTAAAACAAGTTTTTATCTAAAAATATAATTCATTTTTGATATAATTGATATTTAAAAAATATTTTTTGATGTTACGATAATTTTACATTACGCACTTTTTTTTCGGGGGTGTGGGGGTTTTATTGGTAGTTGTTTCTTTTTCTGCTTTATAAGTACCATAAAAACCGCAATGCAGCATCAGAATTAGGTTCAACCCAGAGCAAAAGTTTTAATAGTACATTTCTCAACTTTTCTTAATCAACATGTAACAAAATATCATTAATTTTTATCTGTTGTTAAAAATAATTTATCTAATGTTTGTATTTAGTATAAATGTTTTCGCCTAAATACACATTTCCTTATTTATTTCAATATATAAATTATTGATATATTTTACACATGTTTCCAAAAAGAAATATAAATTTGTCTTAAGAACAGTAAAAAATTAACACGCTGATTCTGTTAATTATACAGAATTAATTTCCGTAAAATCTTTTTCGCAAAATTTCATCTATTTTCATCACAGACAATTATTTTTCTTCATAACAATTGAGCTTTTTTCGTGATTCGTCAGAGTGTGAATAGTCAATCCTTTAATAATGTTTCTGTTACCATAAATTTTTATGATAAAAAAAAATAGAAAAGTCGTTCAACAAGAAGTATATTCTAAATTTGGTTTCTGAAGCTATTTTTTATATTTAAATATCAAAAGTACTGTTACATTTTACATCTATTTCCAGAAGTAAATAGAGAATCCGGATTCTTATGTATAGTAACTCTTTAGCATTCTAATATTTTTCCTCCTTTAGAACTAATTTCTATAAAACCCCATCTGTTTTCATCAAAAACACATCTCTTTCCCCATGAAAATCATGCTTATTTACATACAGCCATTATTCCGTTTATTTTTTATGTAATTTCAGACATAGAAAGTAGTTAATCAATCATTAAATCAAGTTCTTCTGCTATAGCTTATGATTATAAATGCGAAACACATGATAAAAAATTTAACCAAAATATTTTACAGCAATTTCGCTTAAGAAGCATGTTCTGAATTTGGTTCAGCTCGTATTTATATTTTTATTTTAAATATTAAAATTATTGCTACATTTAATTTTATTTTTACAAATAAATACAAAATCCAGATTCTTATGTACGGCAAACTTTTAGCATTCTAATGCTTTTCATTCCCTAAAACTAATTTCGTTAAAAATCGATCTGTTTTCATCACAAACATTTCCCTTACAGCAATTATGATTATTTCGATACGCCCTTTCATCCGTATATTTTCTATATAATTTCAGTAAGATAATGTAATTCATCAATCATTTAATCAAGTTTCTGTATTGATGAAGCTTATGATTATAAATGCCAAACAGCTGCTAAAAGAAGGGCCCCAAAACATGCCGTGTAAAATCATCGTTTCAGAAAAAATGTTCTCAATTTTGTTTCAGCTACTGAATAAATTTCACTTACAAAAGAGAACATTTCGTGTACAACAATTTCTTCGGTAATCCCCCGTAGTAAAGAATGCTAGGCATTCACTACAGTTCAAACAGTTGCATCAAAGCGTATTTAAAAGCTTAGAATAAAAGCCATTTTCAATATAACAAAGAGATATCCTAAAAGCATAATGCAAAAGTATATTAATCCCCAGGCTCCATTTTCTCCGCGAATATGTCTTTTCAACGTTAGTAGAACAACGAAAGGTAATTTTGAATTGAAGCTCACCATTTCCCATTAAAAAGTTCCTTCATCGTTATAACAATTGCACCTGAGGCTGAAAGCTGCGCCATTTATGACAGATGTCGCTTTGTTTTCCAACTGGACGCTCGACAGATTCAGGCGATTTGTCACAGGCAATTAGTGTAATATGACTTTAAAAGATTCGCTCATCTGTATTTGTACAGAGATACACTTACTTTTCCAGAGACAGAGGTGGAAATTTTGCGAAAGATATGTCATTAGAAGTTCCAGCGGAACATTAGAACTGAAAAGCGATAAAAAAAATGACCTGACAAAGTATAGAAAGCAGAATTATTTTTACTGTACCGTTAAGTATAAGTAACTGGAGATTTGACTTTTCTAATTCTGAATAATGAGTTTTTAAAAACTGATGCCGCTTTAAAATCGTTATTTATGAAAATGAGAGGTGACATAAGTTTTTCTAATGCTTTGATTTAAATATTTGAACTATAACATTATCTAAGATTGCATTGTTTGAATTAAATGTTTCAGAATTTTAAACAGCCCTCCTACTGAAAAACAAAAATCCTTCCAGTCATTAGGTTAAAGTACATTTTCATTCGGCTTTTATTCAATGAATAAATAAACAAGATAATAATACAGTTTCAGTATTTTTTATTTGTAAACTTTTTTTTGCCAACGTGTTTACAACGTACAATTTTTATCTCTAGAAATGAAATTTTTAAACAATTTTAAGTATGGGCACTAACACAGATGGTTGCTAATCTGATGATGATCTATTAAATATAGCAGGATTCGTGATTTATACAGCAGATATTGTACTTTATTTTTTCTACTGGTTGTTGAAAATACTTGTGTGCTTTATTATACGTAATTAATTTAATGTGAATTTATAATGACCCCCTAACCCCCTACCCCCCCTTAGCTGTTGTTATAGAAAGATCAGCGTATTTTTCTAGCCGCAAAGGTGAAAATTTTGTGGTAAGATATGTCATTAAAAGTTCCACCAGATCTTTATAACCAAAAAAAAAAAAAAAAAAAAAAAAAAAAAAAACAATTTTAAAAATGATCTGGCAAAGTAAAGAATGCGGAATTGTTCTTAATGTATCTTTAGGCCTAAGTAACTGGAAATTTAATTTTACTAATTCTGAATAATGCGTTTTTTTTTAACTGATACTATTTTTAAATCGTCATTTATAAAAATAAAAGGTGACACAAGTCTTTTTTTGTTCTTTGGTTCAAAGATTTTAACCAAGCCCATGTCTTTCTGTACATTGTTTGAATTAAAGATAATGTTGCTGAATTTTCAAACAAGCATTCTAGAAAAAAAAATGCCACTCTGATCATTAGAATAAATTGCCTTTTCGTGTAACCTTTTTTCTATGAATACATCGACAAGAAGCTAAACTGCTTTGTTTGTTTTTAGTTTGTATATTCTTTTTTTTTCTTTTTTAATGTTCAAAATAATTTATTGCCAGACAATTTATATCTTTACAAATGAAGTTTTAAAACATTGAAAAAAATGATCTTGATAGGCAGGCTGCATGATTTAGAACAGATATTACATTATTTTCCTGTTAGATATTTAACATATCTGTGTGATTTGTCATATGTATAATTTTGTAATATGATTTTATTTTTCAACATTCGCACATCTGAAATTCATCTAATTTTCTCTATACAGAGGTACATATTTTAGGATGTATAGGGTAAACGGGGACTGGGGTTATTGGGGTACCAGTGTTTTGTTTATATATATTTTTTTTTATAACGGCACTCTCTTGGTAAAATATAGGAGTGATACATGTAACTAATGAAAGTAGTTACGTCTACAAGTCTTTGTATACGTTCTAAACACAGAGTGTAGCATTGTAAATAATATATAAAACACTAGTAAATAATTATCCCCGTTTATCCTACAACATTAAAACTTTCAGTTGAATTTTGAAAAGTAAAGCGATGAAAGAAAAATACCTGATGAAGTAGAGCAAGCTAAAATATTTTACACGCATTTAGGTTTAGAACTAGTTGAGAAACAAAGTTTACTAATCGACTTTGAATAATAGATTTTAAGGGAAAAACGCAAATTTGTAATCGTTGTTTGTGAGAATGAAAGTTATTTCGTGATTTATTTTTTTCTCAATAAAAAATAAATCTCAATAAATAAATCAAAGAAGATTTAAAAATGTCTTAAATTTGTGTTGTTTTCTGTAAATGAGATGATTAATAAATTTCAGCCAAACACTTGGATAAAAAACAACATTTATTGAAGTAATTAAGGTTTTTTGCAATTCCATGTAATTGTTTTTATTAGATGTAGCATTAGGTTTAGAAAGCCCTATATTAAACTTTTCTAATTTTGAATAATAAATTTTAGAAAATAATACAAAATTATCTCTATTTTTAAGGATGAAAACTATTTCGTGATACAGTTTTCTTTCTTCAATTGATTCAAAAATGTCAGTAAAACCACAGTGTTGTGTTTATGAGATGATTTATAAATTTCAGCCAAACGTTTGGAAAAATAAAATCCTTTGACGTCATTAGGATAATTTGCAATGTAGAATATAAACATGTCCTTAATTTGTGATCCTCCTTTTTATGTTACTTTTTGCAAGTTTATTCATAGTCAAATATTTAATATTTTCACAAGTGAAATATTGTAATCTTTTTGGGGCAGATATCTAAATATAGATGATTCGCGTTGCGTCATTTATGACAATTTTTTTCCCGAATGAATCCCCGAACACTTCAGGTTATTTTTTACTTGCAAATTGTGTAATTCATGTAATTTATTAGTATTTTGAAAACTTCCCTATCATTAATTGTATGGGGAAAAGCACTTATTTTTCATATATACTGTTAGATATTATGTGTGATATGTCAATGTATTTCTATGTCCATCTTTAAGCTCTAACATTACACTCTTATAGATTATTAGAATTATAGATTCATAGAAAAATAAACATAGCGAAATGGAAATATTTTAATGAAGTTTTAAGTATAAGTAATTGCAAATTCAACTTTAATAAGATTAATAATTCGTTTTTAAAAATCTAGTATCAGCTTTGAATTGTTATTCAAAAAATAGTTATAGTCATTTTATTGTTTTATTAAGTTTCTTCCTTGACTTAAAGCTCGTAATCATGTCGTTCAATTGTACTGTATTGTTTGAATTAAATGTTGCAGATATTTTAAATGCGTTCCAGAAGAGAATTCTTTCACATCATTAGCATTAGTTATATTTCCTTATCATTGTATTTTAATAGATATATTAAAAATAAGCTAAAATCTTTTATGTTTAGTTTGTAAGCATTGCTTTATATGTTCCAGGTAAATTTGCAGCCAATCAGTTTATTTCTTGAAATTTGTAGGGTTATGTTTTTTATTTTTAGGGGGTGGGGGAGAAGACATTTATAGTGAGGACGAAGTTATTTAAAAATCGGTATTATTTATGGTAAATAATAGGATTCAAAGCAGTTGTAAATTTCCAAACTTTTCTAATTCTGTATGTTTTAAGTAATCATTTAATGTTTAGTATTGATAAGCGAACATTAATATTTGCTTAAAACACATTTAATACAATATTGTTGTTGAACCAACATAATGTTGTATTATATATATATATATATATATATATATATATATATATATATATATAGTGCTCGTTATATATACAATGTTAAAACACATTTTATTTGAAAATTGCATACATGGGGGCTCTATATTTAAAAAGGAAACTTATTAAAATAATTAATTGAACTGATTATTTTTTATAAGT
Source organism: Maratus michaelseni (assembly GCA_963931845.1). NCBI lineage: Eukaryota > Metazoa > Arthropoda > Arachnida > Araneae > Salticidae > Maratus > Maratus michaelseni. Next base: position 279,753,690 of record OZ007594.1, on the reverse strand, counting down.
AAACATTTCTTCTCAGTATACATTTTTTTAAATACATATAACAGGTATTTACAGCTAGTATAATTGATTTTAAAGAAAAGTCTTTTAAATTAATTCTTAGATGTAATTCAAATATTCTTTCTTTCTTTTTTATTATTTATATGTATTTTAAGCATTTGTTAAAATTCTCCAGTGTTGAAAATATAACAAGCAAATAAACGTAATATATAATAATTCTATTATAAAATAAATCGCTTTCACGTAAGTTCTTTTGCATAATTTTTCACACCTAAATGTTTTTTATAAATATCGTTATATTTTCACCCAATAGTGTTATACTACAATGCTCAAAAAAAAAAAAAAATTAAAATCTGAAAATTGCAATGTATGCGTGTACAGCTTACTAACAGAATGTTTACCAAAGTATTTAGTTGAATTGAAGCATTTTATCTATAAGCATTCCTCCAGTTTATCGTTTACACGTATTGCAAGTTGTGTTTATAACTAGTGTAACTTTACAGTACTTACAGTAACGGATTCCAATGAAAACGTTTTAAATTGTTTTAGGGACATTGCCACATTTATATGAATATCATTATATATTCTACGAACAATGTTATATAACATGTTGATCAAAAACACAGTTTTATTGTAACAAACACGTGGTATGATTGCCCTTCTTACAAAAACAGTTTATATTTAAAACCCAGCATTCATACTGGACACGCGACTTACAGAAAAAACAGCTGTTAATTCGAAAATAATTACGGGATTAAAAACTCTGCGCTTCATTTACTCTCTTCAATTATACCTGCAATGTTCAGCTAATGTTTACAATTAGAATTCGCAAGGTCACCTGCTCTCTTCCAATGCTATTTATTTTTGAGTCATACTGTAAAGAAGAATCTGTGGATTTTACAGAAAAAAAAAACTGTCAGACAGATAATAATCTGTATTTATTACTATATTTCTGTTATTTTAGCCATAAGTTTGTAATAAATAGAGATTATTTCCGTAAAATAAACAGTTTTTTACTGGCATCCTGGCTGACAGTTTTTTCTGTAAAATCAGCAGATTTTTTTTTTTTTTTTTTTTTTTTTTTTTTTTTTTTTTTTTTGGAATACGTCACCTGTGTATTTGTGTAATTTATTACACTTTATTTCTGATTTAAATTATTTTTTATTTTATTTTAATTGCTTTTATGCTTTTACTAGACATTGCATTAAAGAATAACATCATTAAAAGTTAATATTTAGCCTTTAAAATGCGGTGGAGTATGGAGTAAGCCATGCGTGTTTTTATGTTGCTACAAACTGTCCGTGTTAAATTAATTCTAAATAAAGTAGTCTTTTTAAAAATATATAAATTTGATGTTAATTACTTTTATACTATTACTGGGAATTGCATTAAACAAATATATCATTAAAAGATGTCATTTAGCCTTTAAAATGTCTTGGCGCATACTGTAACGCGCCCGTGATTTTATGTTACTTCAAACCTTCGGTGTTTTTAAAGGTTAATTGAATTGAATCTTAATGGATATATTTGAATGAAAAATCTTTAAGTGACTTCAATAAAGCTTTTGAAATGGGATTGAAACTGAATTGAAAAAGGCGAATAAAATTTTCTGAATGACACTAGAGGGACCTGTTGTCATTTGGTGCCTTGTTGTTCCCGATCTCTTAACAAGTCACTGCTGATTTTTTATTTTCTATTGAATAGAAAACGTGATAAAAATGGTAAAACGACCACTGCCTTGGAGGGAAGGAGGGTGAGTTGGGAAATTTGGTTTAGCAACTTATGAGATGCACTTAAGGGCTTTAAAAGATCTCATTTGCTTGTAATGATACATTCATTTTAATGAGTAATTTAGTCTATTAAATAATATCCTTACACCTATATGATTTATAATCGTGTCCTGTTTCCCCTTCTAAATGCATTTATAAAATTCGTTCTATTTTATCCTAGAAGTATTATGATATGGTATTCAAAAACGCAGTTGTTTTAAATTCAAATGTATATATACTTTTCTTACACAAAGAATTTATGAAAACAATTATTGAATTGAATTTTAATGGATCTACCTGAATGGAAAATATTTAAGGGTCTTCATTAAAGCTTTTGAAATGCGTTTGAAACTGGATTTTAAAAAAGGTGGCTAAATTTTTCTGAATGATACTAGAGGGACGTGTTGTCGTATGGTGTCTTGCTGTTTCTAATTTCTTAACAAGTCAATGCTCCTTTAGCTGAATTTTTATTTGCTATTGAATAGAAACATAAAAAAAAAGGTGTTAGTATGAATATCGGTAAAAGTGCATACTTAGCAATTTATGAGTTGCACTTAAGGGGTTTGAAAGAGCTCTTACACCTATTTGTAAAGGTACATAGTTATATTCACTTCAATGAGTATACTTGTTTATAATTATTAGGGGATGTAACACGGGCGTCCCGAGTTACAGAAAATAGGTAAAAACTATTTTTTTATTTGAAAACTCTACTAGATTTTTTTATATTTGAAATGTGTTTTTTTTGGATTGCCACTAACAACAATAGAGGGCATTTTTATATGATAAATATCAATTATGTATTCAAAAATATTTTTTGAATTTAATAAAGGTGATACTTTACTATTAGCCGCATGTCAGATGTTTACATGCGTAGAGATCTTTAAAGATTTTGCTACTTACAGCCGCCTTTTTTATTCTGATAATTTCAGTGGTTTAAAGGCGTAGTTTGGTTACATGTCTCTTAAATTTGTGTTTTATTTATATTATTCTATGCATTTATTCATGAAGTTTAAAATTAGTTATACAAGATTTGCCGTAAAAAAAAAAAAAAAAACATTGGAGTATTTATATTATTGGAGTTTTTAAGTATAAACGTCATGTTTTTTTTAGAAATCAGGATGCACGCGATAGAGGCAGAATAATAAAAAAAATCATGCTTAAAAAAAAATCAGTATATTGAGATACAGTTTTTAAACAAATTGCATTTGAAATAATTTTTTCTCTATTCGACGGTATAAAAAATTTGTGCGATGTTTAGAAATTGAAATAACTCCAATAAAAGCGAAATTTATTGGTCAGGTGTTGGCATTACCAATATAACGTCAGCGGTACTCACGGACATGTTTTTGCTTTATAATATGGATTTTATTTATAGATGATTTACTTTTAAGAGAGATTCTGTCAATTATACCAATATTTTCATTCCATATTAGATAATCGCCATGTTTTTTAAATTCAGAATAAAAAACTATCAGATATGTACATAAACACAACAAAACTCTTTATTATAAAATTACTAAAGTTAATAGTTGAAGTTTTTACAATTGTAATACATATCCAAATTAATTCATAGTACATATATATTTTTTCCGGATCTCCAACAAATCCGATTACCTATAGCACTACACGTTCTCATTTACTTTCAATAAAACAAAAAACTATTCTTTTACATCAATTTAAATATACGTAAAGGGCTGTAAAATAAAATAAATAAATAAATATTTGTCATTTAATATAAATGCTCTCCAGTTTCATTTAATTTAACAATTTATAACAGGTGGAAATATATATTTTGTTTGTTTCTTTTTAAGCTTAATTTTTAAATGGTGAAAATTTGTTTTTACTTCAATTCAGATGTAAATATTTAGTAAAATAAATAAATAAATGAAAAAAAAGGAAGAAAAACGAAACATAAAAGAATTAGAAGTGGGTGTTGCCAGCATACAGAATTTAATTAAAATTAAAATTAGAACGCTGATAATAGCGCAGTTGACATATTAATGCACTGAAAGTTAAAAGAACATTTAAAGCTCTTAAAAGCTGGACTAACAAAACCAGTACATAGGATGCTTTTTGAAATCACTAAAGTAATATTTTTCTGTGTATTTCCTTCTTTCTTTTTTTTTGTAATATTTTTATATGCTTGTGTGCACACATTTACCAGATGATTCTAAATAGATGTTATGGCGATTGTCTCTTAAACTTTTCGCCCTAGAAAAAGACAAATGTTCTTAATCTAGAAAAACAAAATATAACCACGAGCGAAAATATACAATAACCTCTATCGAGTTACCCACGATTGCAAAAAGTGTTCTTTATCTTTAGAAACCTCAAAAAATCAATATATTTTTTAGAGTTAAAAAAGCATTTATAAAAGAAAAAAAAGTTTCTTTCGTTACCACTGATTTTCGGAAACATTTCTGAGAAGTTTTTATAGTGTGTTATTTAGTTTTATCAACCAAGAATGTACGTTTTTCGGATGCTGTTAAGTGTCAAACCAACATGTACATGTTCAACAAACATGTTTAATAGACAAACATGATAAATAATCAGAATTAGCATTAACATTAAAATTAATAATATTTTGTTACTCTTTCATGACGAAATTCAATTACGCAGCTGAGAATGTTTATTTGAGAATTCATGTTGCATTCTAAGCACCGATATTTCAATTTGAGAAAACTGATTAATACACAGTACAAACTCCTAGGAAACGTTTTCGAAAATCAGTGGCAGCAAAAGAAACCTTGCTTCATATATGCTTCTTGATTTCTCGAAAATATATTGGCTAATTGTTTAGCGGTAATTCTTAATTCGTGGGTAATTCGAATGACGTAATTGCATATTTTCTCTGTGGTTCATTTGTGGTTATATTACATTTTCATAGATTAAGAAAGCCATTTTTACAGTGCTGTTTATATCATCGGGAGTTTAAGAGATAATAGTAATGCTACCAATTAAGGGTGTATTCAAATCCAAACTGCTTATTTTGAGACACATTTTTAAATTCATTTTTGCTCTAAAATGCATCCAATTGGCAGGTTCTCTTATTCAGAAACTTTATAATGTCCGTATTGTCACGATTGTTTGATAAAGGCAGAATATATTTTTTTTAAAAAGGCTGTCAAAGTGGACATTTTGAACCAAATTTCCCGAAGCGACAGCGCTGGAAACAAAAAAAATACCGTACTGTGAAAATAATTGTTTGTAAATAAATTTCTAATTAATTGAAGAAAGATAAAAACATGAGTCCCTTATAAATCTCTTCATAAATCACGCCACTAAGTTTCATGTTTTTACTTTTAAAAATGAGTCTGAAAATGTGTCTCAAAATTTTGAGTTGTTGAGCGTGGAAAAATATTTTTTTAATACCGCCTTAAAAGGCGTATACAAATCAAGCATAGCTTTTAGATATGGCATTTGTTTTACAAATGTCTGTATACGTATTAAAATGAAAAATTTATTTTTTTATTCGACCCTTGGGGGTCTATAATTTATATTTAGATAAATTTTCTCCATGTTTTTTACACGTAAAACAATAACAATTACATTCTTCTACGCTTCTACGACCAAAAACTTACCGAGTTATGGTACTTGGAAATTTATGAAATTTCGGATTTATATATTTATTAACAAGTGTTGCGTACGCATATACTTATTAACAGTATTATGTAAGTGGAGATTGAGGTATTCATTTATTATTATTATTTCTAGCCGATGTTTTTTTTTTTTTTTTTTCTTTTTTTTTTTTTTTTTTTTTTTTTTTGTATATTTGATTGATTAATCATTAGTTTATTTTTCATTTTTTCCTTTATCATTTACACTAGCTTTTGGGTGAAATTTTATTCACTCAAATGCAGTTGTTGATTATCCAATATGTGTATAATGTGTGAAGATTAGTTACGAACTTGTGAAGTTTCTAATCCTGTGTATATGAGTGACGTATCTCAGGGTTTATGCACCATGAAGCTGAAACGTGTGAAGCGTTAAGACTGTAACGTTAAGCTGTAACGTTGCCTGCTTTTTTACCGTAAATAGATACACATATAGTATTTTTTTTTGTCGTTGATAGATTAATGAAAGTATATAAAACAATTTTGACTTATGTAATGAAAGTGACTCAGCATATGCGTACATATATACTCATAAATATACACATTTATTTTACAAACATTCATACAGTATCGGCATTAGGTGTATACATATGTACACTTTATTTGCGTAAGTATTTCCTTAAAATGTTAAAAGAATATGGATCTAAAGCCAAAAACGTGCAGTACATTTTCTTTTATCTGCAAAATATCAGATTATTCTCTCCTTTTCTGAAAATTTAACTACATTTTCATTCTTTGGAGATTCTTAAAACTTTCTGTGATAAGCAGATATATATTTTTCTTTTTTTATATATATTCGTTGAGGAAAGAACAAAAAGAAGTTTTCTTATCATGCATTTTCCAGGCAACGGTGTTAAATAAATTGCTAGTCCAAGACATCGTGCCTCTCAAATAACTTACTTAATTGCTTTAAATATAGAGTTTAAAACAGTTTTTAAAACATCTATCTCACAAAAAAAAATATTAGTATTTTTAGAACAAAGAAAATGATGTGATGACATTTTAAGAAAGGAATTAAGATAAACAAAATGCTTCATTCTGCTGTTTTAACTAAGATAGTTTAGAAACATATAAGAAAAATTGCTAGACAGGGAGAAAAATTGCCCTTTTCTTCTATGTAAATAAAAATATTTTTTTTATGTAATTTTGTAAAAAAATTCAGAGTAAAATATGACTCAAATATACATTTTTAATTACATCTTATCACCCAAAATATATTAGAACATGGCTTTTAAATTGCTTAAAAGATAATAAGTTGTTCTGTTGGTTTTTAATGAATAAATTAAACAGTAGTTCATTGTCTGTAACAAAACATGAAATACGCATGACTCAATTGATTTTGTATTAAGTACACACACAAAAAAAAACCTTATAAAAAAAGCGAGTGATTTCGAACATTGTGAGATTAATGTTTGGGTTTTTGCTTTAAAATATATTAAAAAACTTTTATTCCAAGTCGGTCTTTTCCGCAAAAGTTTCAATTGTTTTAAGCCACACTAAAAAATATGAGTTTCAATTTCCCAACTGAGGATTCGAACCAGGGACCTCTTGGCTGAAGCTGCCAATTATCTGCCAATTGAGCTATCCTGGACTAATGTGGAGGATATAATTCACTCAGCTAACCTTATTGATAAAATCATCTGGTTTGATATCTGAATCAGCTCGACAGAATAAGTCGCAGGTAATGGAGCTCCAGTAAACGCTGTATAGGTAGTTACACTGGATTATTTTAAACTAAATTATTCTAATTGATAAAGAAATCATATGAGTTGTAATTTTCCAATGGATATATTTCCTCCAGCTGGAAAATTACAACTCATATAATTTATTTACCGATCAGAATAATTGTGTTATAATTAGTACACACTAAAAAACTTTAGTTCCAACCTTCTCTCTCTCCTGTAGACATCTGAGCTATTAAAAGATACACTAACACACTTTAAGTTCCAATTATTCTTTTTTATAAACTTTTTAACTTCCTGAAAATGTTATGAATGGTCGAATAATTTATTGAATTCGAAATGAGTACATTTGGAGTGTTTTTTCTCATATATTTTCATGGATTCGAAAAAAAATTGTGAACCGTTATTCGTTATATCAATGCTATAGAATTCGCATTAACTAAAATAATTATGTGAGAATTAATTTTAAGAAGAGTTACGTATCCTCACACACACACACACAGTCCAATGCCATTAAATACCCGTAAAACATTCAGTAGAAGGTTTACCTGAAATAATAGTCTAAAACTTGCACTTCAAGAAACATGGCAGAACGCACGTTATAAGTTGAAAAAATATTGAAAGTTTTGATATTTTAAAAATGTACAATATAAGCTACGCTTAGTACTTAAGACAATTATTTTAAAACATTCTTAGTCAATCTGAATCATGAAAATTACTTTCTAACAATAATAATTTTAATTTCGTATGTCAAATTATGTGCAAATATTAAAAGTATGAACATTTATAATTAGTAAATTTAGGCTTGTAAATTAAAAAGTAAAATATATATTCGAGATTTATGTATATATCTATATAACTTCCTTAAAAAAATCCATTACAAAAAAGGAACATTTACATTTTTGCAATTTAATCAATTTACATATATAAATTATATTTCTACTTGTTTGTTTTTCAAAGTTGAATTTCTATTCTTTGTTTCAAACATTTAGCAATGATATCTGAAACAAATTAATATTTTCCGGCAATTGGTGAAATACTGTAGGCATTCTGTGGTTCATAATTTTTGTGTATTAAAATCTACACTTAATTGTGTTCGTTTTACTAATTAGCATAAATTGTTAATGAAATTATTTGCACATAATTCCCAACGATAAACAGTTGCAAATTTGAGGAGATCTCAGTTTTCTGGTAATATTTAAAAAAACAGTTAATTTAGACTTAATAAATAAATAAATTATTTTGTTTATACTTAATAAATAAATAAATTATTTTGTTTATACTTAATAAATAAATAAATTATTATTAGAATCTTATAAAACATTCACCATTAGGGTGTGTTTCACATGGAAATGTGTATAAAGGACGTAATGGACACGTATTTATTTCAACAATTCATTTCGTCATTTTACGATAAGTATTTTCTGTGATGTGAGCACTAGATTGTAATCTAATAAAAAACCCGATAAAATTTCCTTCAAATACTCTGTCCATTCAGTAATGAGAATTCCTTTAAAGGACTACTTCCAACAGGTCTCAGCAGTTTTATTTGCCAAACGTGATTCACATTTTTTAGGCACGATGAACATTTTTCTTTCTTCCCCTATGATTATATCTGACAGAAAAACCTATTAGAGTACGCTAGACGGTCTTTTATTTATAAATAAGATTTATTATCATGAAATATTTATGACCTAATTTGTCTAAAAATAAAATGTTGCATTACAGTATCATTTTTCTCATAACTTTTAATTTGTAGCAGTGAGAATAAAAATATATGTATATAGATTAACCTAAAAATCGTTGGATAGAAACTTAATAAAACTATTAAAAATTAATGATGATCTATTGAACGACTTATTGGATATGCATTATTTGTCCACCATGATTCATATATTTTTTATTTAGCTGTGATATTGCAGCAAATATTTTTTCTTTCTTTCTTTCCCTGCGATGGTATCTGGCAGAAAAAATTGTTAGAGAGCGTCTTTTACTTATTAATCAGCTTTATTTTAATGAAATATGACTTAAATTTTCTAAAACTGAAATCTTCCTTTATAATGTGAATTCCAGTATTTTGTCTTATAACTTTTAATTTAGCTTCGCATATCGATGACAATGGAATAATAAATTGCCTGGAACATTGATAGGGCAGAAGCCTGTTATTAAAAATGAGGAATAAGCTAACTGATTTATTAAATGTATATTATTTATCCAACATGATTAAATTTTTTTTATTTAGATATGATCAATATTTTCCATCTCTCCCACACTATGATATCTGTCACCAAAACTATTCATAGGATGGAAGATATGTAAATTTTATTTTGTTTATTAATCAGCTTTATAATCATAAAAAATCTATAACATAAATTTTGTAAAATTGATAACTTGCTTTACAACATGACATTATTACTTTCATAACATTTTTTTTTGCATGTTAGTGAGAGTGTAATTATAAATTGGCTTCGAAAATTGCTGGGCTGAAACCTGTTACTATAAAATCGGTATAATTTAACTGATTTATTGAATTTATATTATTTGTCACAAGTAATTTACTTTTTATTGTTATTTACATGCAATAAGCATATTCCATCTCTACTAAGATTATTCAACAAAACATACTTTTTCTTTCTTTTTCCATGATCATATTTGGTTGCAAATTTTATTAGAGGCTATAATACAGGCGATGTAATAAGTTTTATTACCATGAAATATTTATAACAAATTTTCTAAAATCGAATTCTTGCTCTTTATAAGGTGAATTCCAATTACTACTTTTCTCAATCAGGGTGTAATCAAATAAATTTTTGATTTTATATTATTTGTTAAACATTATTTAGATTTTTATTTTAGAGTGCTCAACATCTTCTGTCTCTCCCAATTATAATGTCATGCAGCAAATGTTTTTATAGGATACAAGGTATGCAAAGTTTATTTATTGTACAATATTTTATAAGGAATTACTAATGACATTAATTGTCCAAAAGTATGTTGTTGTTGTTGTTTTGTTTTTTTGCCTGTGGTTTGAGTTCCACTTGTTTCTAAAAACTGGAATTTTAGCTCTCTGGATTTTTTAATTTTTGTAAAATTTTATAAAGCTACATCGTCGAAAAATGTTCATGCGTAAATTTTTAATGCGTAATGTTTTTAGCAATGCGTTAAAACCTTAATGAAACTTCTCTTTTTATTGTTTTTACAAATGTACATACAGGATTAGTTTCTTAAGACAATGATTATTAAGCACCGGAGTTGTTTATTTATATAAGCTGAAACAAATGTCGTGACATTTACGATAAAAGCTCTAGGCGCCTCGGAAAAAGCCTCTTCGAAGTAGAAGAATATATAAAGAAGTAGAAGAAGCTATATATATATATATATATATATATATATATATATATATATATATATATATATATATATATATATATTATCCTTTGTTTTTCACATGTGTTTTCATTTATATATATATATATATATACATACATATACAATTATTTTATTTTTGAGAAGAATCTATTACTGATTTATTTCTGTTGCTATACATCGTAAATAAAAATTTAATTCTTCGAACATTTACATCAACCCAACTGATTTAATAAATTTAAATTCAATAAGGAATACGGAATATTTTTCAGGAGTCATTATAAGAAATTAGTTCGGCCTCTTTTTTTTCGGAGCCTGAGTTTGTCCGAGCTCCACGATTTGAAATACGAACTCAAAATACTATTTTGTATTATTGGAGCCCAGTACCAAAAGTACACAGTAGAAAATCGTTAATAGTATTTTAAAATTATTTCAAGATTAATGTTATTATATATATATAGTCCTACATAGAAATAAGTATTAATCCTAAACACTCCTTCATGACAACGTTTATTGATTATCACGTCCCTTTAAAGTCTGTTTAAAATAGCAGATTTGTTATTTAAAAACATATCCACTGGCAAAAAATCTGCAAAAGTCACAGTGGTCTCTAACCATTAATTCAGAAGTGTCAGGCTTGATTGCTAGTTATAGTTTTGCATATTCGCAAAGTTTTGGAGGAATTTACTTTAACATATTGTGCTATGTCTATTTCGTCTTCATGCGCAAAAAATGAGATTAAAAATCCAATAACTCTCCAGAATAAAATCCGTAAAATATAGCTGTTAATAACCATAAATTTATTTTTAGAATTTATTAAAAGAAGCCATTCTCACATACAAGAAGTACATTTATTTTATTAACCACTTATGTTAAAGTGACGAGTGTAGCTAGTCATTAGTTTTTTTCTATCAAACAGCATACGACTAAAGTTAGTTAAAACATTCTTATACCACAAATTTATGAAAAGTTTTTAATTAAATTTAATTACGAAAAATTCATTAAGCATTTCTACTATAAGAATGACTTTCTAGCGTTGACATTCTCGTGTAATCTTATAAAAATCTCCGATAAGAAAACTCATGAAAAACTCTATCCATTCCGTAATGAGAATTCGGCAAGTCTCCAATTTCAACAGGTCCCTTCAGTGTTATTCGTCGAACGTGATTCCCATTTTTTATTCCCTTGTTGTACTTTTTTCTTTCTTTATGCGACGACTGACAGCGCAATTTATTTCGGGATAAAGTATTTGCGTCTTTTATTTATTTTTGAATTTTGGTGCATTGAATTATGCATTTTTAGGTCCTTTTTTATTTAAAATTTATAGAATCGTAAAATTGAATTATGATGCATATTTCGAATTCGATTATTATTCAGTTAGTTGTATATATTTAGACTTGTTGAATTGGCGTATTATATTGCAATTATTATAACTATATCGAGTTAGTTGGTTGATTTTCAGACATTACAGTTATTTTTTGAACGAAGAGGTTTGATAGACCTAGGATCATCATTTTAAATTCCCTGTAAATATTAAAACGAACGCCTTTATCTAAGTCAAAAACAGGATTCAGTCGTGGCCTTTCCAACAAGATTCCAATATTTTATTCTCTTTTTGTACTTTTTTTCTTCTGGCTGCGCAACTTCGTAGCATTTGTGTCTTTTATTTGTGCCTTAAATTATGCATTTTTAGGTCCATTTAAAATATTGAACATTTATGGAATCGTGAATTTGAATAATAGTTATATTTTAAATGAGAACATTTATTTGTATATGTTGGTACATATTTCTTATAGCGACCCCGACATTTACGATTACGCCAAGTTGCCAAGGTCATAGGCAAGCACGTGAAACACGAACGTAGCGTGCACGTATATTACAGACATAAAAACATAACATTGCATAAAATAATGTAATATTTTATGTTAATCAGAATATATTACAATGTTTCATAACAAACTCATACCAATGTTTCAAATTCTTACTAATATTTCAAATTTATACTAATGTTTCCAATTCATACTAATATTTCAAATTCCTACGAATTTTTCAATTTCTTAAAATGCTTCACAAGAATAACAATTTTTTTAACATTTCTCTCGTGCAACTATTCCAATCAACTGTATCATTTTTAATGAAAAGTTAAAATTCCAGTGCAAATTCACCTTGTTTAATAATTAAAATTCATTAAGATACAACAAATGTAAATATGTTGCTTGAAGGTGCGTAAAAACATACATAAAAACATTAAAAAACACATTAAAGTTCTTTTAAAATCAAAACGTTTTCAACCAAACTCACTCGGTCTTCATCAGTGAAAAAACTAATAGTTAAGTTGTTGTCTCTTCGCATTTTACAGCTTGCCGGTTGTGTTCCGGGCAATCTATGCCCCACCAGTGGCTGAGAGGGTCTGCTCTTGAAGCTGATAGACGGGAGGTGCTGGGTTCAAACACCTGTCGCGCTCGTCGACCTAACCATTCGGAGTTTTCCGTGGTTTTCTTCGAACCTTGTCGTAAATACGGGTTAGGATCCCTTAGAAAGACCTCCACGGAGGGCCCTCTCCTCTCGGGCCTATATCCCTCGTGTTGATAATTGGCCGTCATAAATCAACTCAACCCAACTGGGCAAGCTATAAGAAATGTTATTTTCTTAATTTAATTTACAGTTTAACTTAAAATATTTTATTTTTCGACAAAAGAGATTTTTTTCAAAAGTAATCCAAATATAAAAATTAATTAGAGGTAGGAATATTTTGTTTTCCATATCACAAAGCAGTTAGTGAAAATATCTTTAACTGAACGAAAATTTTAAACTAAAAACCTTTTTTCATCACTTGCATGATAAATAAAATTTGAATGATATTATAATAGTAATATACCTCCAGGCCCAGATTGAACGAGAAAAGACAAAATGTGTGAGAGAAAGAAAATAGTCCGCTGTACATAGAAATGGGACATGTTTGTGATTTTTTTTAGGAATTCATAAAAAATCATTTTTAATGCTACATAAAAAAATATTCCAAAATTACTAAAATGAACAAATCACAGAACATAAATATGTACTTATGTTTTATAAATGTTTTAAACATTATTTTTCAGCTCTTTTCTTACAATTTAGATTTTAAAAAACAGTCTCATATTAATATTTTCTATTAAATAATCAATCATATTAATATTTAATATCCGGATTTTAAAATATATGATATATCGAATCTCAAACTATGATGCAGAAAGCAATTTCTTAGATAAATAAAACTTGGATTAAAATATGCATCATAATTGCGCAAATATTTCCTAATGTCATAAATATTACATAATTCATATTTTATTATTTTAATTCACAGTTTAATTTAAAATATTTTATTTTTTCCGAAAAAGAAGTGTTTTTTAATATAGTCCAATTGTACAATTTAATAAGCAGAATGAATATTCTTCTTTTAATATCATAAAGCAATTAGCGGAAATATCTTTAACTGAACAGAAATTGGAAATCGAACTCCTCAGCAGAGAAAAAAAAGTATTTTCTTGATTCTATCACTTGCGTGATAGGTAAAAATTAAATAGTTATCAAATAGGGTATTGATTTACCCTTTATCTTTCAAATTGTTGTTTCTATGATATTGACAGAACGATGTACCTCCAGTATTTTGAAAAGAAAAGAAACTGTGTGAGAAAAAGAAAGTAGTTCGGTGTAGGTAAGAAATGGATGATCTACGGCATTTTCCTCTAAATTCATAAAAAAGATTCTTGTTGATTATTTTCATCTGTACAAAAGAGTATTCTAAAATTACTAAAATGCATGAATTGTAAAAATGAAATATGAATTTATATTATAAAAATTTTAATTATTTTTTCTGCAATTTTATAAGATTTAACTTTTTTTTTCATTTTTAAATCTTCAATTAGATTATTAAGTTATATGGTATATCCAAGCTCAAACTATGATACAGAATATAAGTTCTTCAGTAATTAAAATTTGATGTTGAATACACATACTCATTATTAATTCTTTTCATAGGTAATGAGTATTAAAAAATTATACTTTCTTATATTAATTGATAGTTTATATTTCAAATATTTTATTATTACGCAAAAAGAAAATTCTTTCAAAAGAAATCCAATTATAATTAAACTACCTAATATAAAGAAATCCATTTATTATAAATTTAATAAGTGGAAGGATTAATTATGTTTTTCAAACTATAAAGAAATTTGTGTAAATATCTTCAACTGAACAGAAATTGAAAATCAAAAACTTCTTTTTTAAATGAAAATCACTTTTCCTGAATTCATTACTCGCGTTATAAGTAAAATTTATACAGTTTTCAAATAGAGTTAGTTACCCTTTACCTTTTAAATTGTTGTTTCTATGAATTAACCATAACGATCTACCTCCATGCTTTTGAAAAGGAAAGAAACTGTTTGAGAAAAAGAAAGTAGTTCCGTGTAGGTAAGAAATAGATGATCTATCGCATTTTCTATAAATTCCTGAACTAGATTCGTATAATTATTTTTATCAGTATAAAAATTACTCTAAAATTACTAAAAAGCATAAATTGTAGGAATAAAACATAAATTTATGGTATAAAAAATTTAAACTATTTTTTACAACTATTTTGTCAAGTTTTAAAATTTTGGAAATTTTTAATACCTACAACAAGACTATTGAATAATATGATACATCGAACCTTTAACCATGATACAGAATATAAATTCTTAAGTAATTAAAATTTGGTGTTGAATACACATGATCATTATTAATTCTTTTCAAATGTAATGAGTATTACAAAAATCATATTTTCTTACATTAATTGATAGTTTGCAATTTAAAATATTTTATTGTTACGCAAAAAGAAAATTCTTTCAAAAGTCATCCAAATATAAAATTTATTAAGTGGAAGGAATATTTTGTATTTTATACTATAAAGCAATTAGTGCAAATATCTTTAACTGAACAGAAATTTGAAATTATACTTCTTTTTTTTCGATTACATCTCTCGCATGGTAAGCAAATATTAAATGTTTTATAATAGTATATTGCTTTCCTTTCTATATTTTAAACTCTTGTTTGTAGGAAATTTATTGTAGATGTAACTCCAGGCTATGATTAAAAAATGAAAGGGGTAAAAAATGGGTGAAGAAAAGAAATTAATTTTGTGTAGATAGAAAATCTCTTTGTGATTTTCTATGAATTCATAAATTACATTTGTTTATATATATATATATATATATATATATATATATATATATATATATTAATTCTACGTAACAAAAATTATTCCATAATTGCTAAAATAAATAAATTGTAAAAGTGAAACCTGAATTAACGTATTTGTTTCAAAAAATTAATGTTATTTTAGCATTTTTGCAGCAATTTTCTTATGATTTATAATTCTAGAAAATTCTAATGCTTACAATAGTTTCATCATTTAAGTTATATCGTACATGGAACTTAAAACCATGATTATAAACTGACCATGATTATTAAAACTTGGATTTGAATGTGTATGATTCTTATGCAAATCTTTTGAAATGTAATTAATATTACGAAAATCTTAGTTTCCTATTTTATTTGATATTTTAATTTAAAAAATATTTTTTTTTCGACGAAAAGCAGTTTTTTTTCGAAAGCAATCCAATTATAAAATGCAATAATGGGAATGGATATTCTGTTTTTCATATTACAAAGAAATTAATGGAAACATCTTTAACTGAACAAAAATTGAAAATCTATTTTCTTCCCAATTTCATCAGTCGCGTGATAAGCAAAAATTAAATGGTTTTATAATAGTGTATTGGTTTTTCATTTATTTTTTAAACTGCTGTTTCAATCAAATTTTTACCTCCAGGTTTTGATTGTAAAGACAAAACTGTGTGAGGTGGGAGTAGTTCGATATAGATAGGAAATGGAATAATTTTGTGGTTATCTATGAATTCATAAAAAAGCATATTTTAATGCTACATAAAAAATTAACCAAAAATAGATAAAATTATTAAACTAGTAAAAAGAAACGTGAATTATTGAATTGTAAATTTTTTAACACTATTTTTGCAGTTTTTTAACATTTCCCGAAATAGTTGAAAATTGTTAAAGTATTCGTTTTTGTGTGTCTGTCTGCCCTTGATTTAACTCTCGTAAATATACTCGGATAGCCATGAGTTTTTAATATGTCATTGAGGTTTACTATAGAATGTTCGCTATGGTAAAAGAAGCGTGTTGTAGTTATAGTTATTTTACAGTGACACACAAAAGAATTCTGTTACGTTATGGTTTATGCTGAAAAATCGTTTGCGGTATATTTTATTGATGTTATGATAGTTCAAACATGATAAAATTAAAAAGTATCTCTAATGCGCTCTTAAAAGATGTTTTTTATAGATTATGGAATGCATAGTATTCATCGTTCATTTACAGAGACACACAAAGCAATTCGATTACAGAACTGACTAAGAACCCTTTCTTCTGTGGTATGCATTTTTAAACTTATTTAATTTTGAGTGTATTTGATGGTGTTTAAAAATTCTAAAGATCCCATACACGAAAGAATTCACACACATTACCGGTTAAGAACAGCAATTGGTGAAAATGGATTTTTGCTGAAATATGTGGTTTTTAAATTGCTTCTTTAAGAATCTCAATTCATAAACTAAAAAAAAAAAAAAAATGAAAATTTGTTAACAATATTCTTTCATTGTCGGAAAGTGTTTCATAATCTATGCGTGATGCCTGATTTTTCGTTCTTGTTTCCCACAATCTAGAATTATGGAAAACAGTAATACTTGCGATATGGCATTTAAATTATATTGTATATCGAATCTCGAAGCATGATGCTGGAGGCGGTAAAACAAATTTTTTCCGCACAAAACGAAATCCGTATTAAACGATGTAAACATTTGAATATTGTAAAATAATCCTTTTTATTAAAGAAAGTCTACTAATAAATTGAATAAACTGAATTCCGTTTTTGAATGAAATTAAATAGGTCACCAACTTATGTTAAAACAAAACAAGGTTAAATTCATACATAATACTTGGAAATTTTTCCAGAGAAAATTTCTCACGCTTTGCATTCATAATATTCAAAATTTTAATTGCTTAATAGGCGTATAGCCACCATAGTGAAAGAGTACCCAAGCCGGAACTCGAACTCGGGTCGTCAGATTAGCACACTGACGAATGAATTTATTCAACTCATTATTAATTAATGAATTTATTCAACTGTCGATGCTGGATTCTCTTTGATTTCGTGTTTGCCCCAGGGTTGGCGGCTCACGGAAAATATTCCATCTTGTGCTGCGTTTGTAGCCTTGCCAACATGTTATGGTGAAAAAGTTCCAGGCTGAGTATCGTTCCCAAGTGGTTCAGTTGGTAGAACGTCAGTGCGCTAATATGATGACCCGGGTTCGAGTCCCAGCTTGGGTACTTTTTCACTATGTAGGCTATACGCCTATTAAGCAATTAAAAATTTGAATATTACAAAACAAGGTTTCTTTAATTTAATAATATTAGTTAAAAAACAAGTTTGGAACGATTTCTTGATGCAATAGAATAAATTACCGATGACAAACAAAATGTGCAAAGAAATAGCATTTTAATTACATCATTTTTTTTTCCTTTGACTTTTTTTAATATTCGTGAGGAATTATTAAGGAAGGATTCCGTTACAGACAGGGTCCGTTTTCACAGATTTTACCGCAATTAGATTATATGATGATTCCAATTGTACAAAAAAGAAAACAGGGTGCACTTCCGTTAATGCCGATTTCCAAGGGAGGCAATTTTTTGTCCACAGTAACCGAAGTCCACAATAAACTATAATAGATAACTTTTTTTTAATTTAGTTAGTAATTTTAGTAAAAGGCATGTTAGTAACGATTCGTTAATGCAAAAGAACACTGCAAAAATAATAATAAAAAAAATTATTTTACGGTATAATGCTGGCACCCTACCTGCTAGTATTATACCATAAAATTAACAGTAATAAACTGTAAAATAAGCAGTAGGTAGCGTATTACTGCTTATTTTACTGTTTATTACTGTTAATTTTACTGTATTATACTGACAGCTGGTGTAACATTATACCGTAAAATCTTTTTTTTTTTTTTTTTTTTTTTTTTTGCAGAGAATAAATTATTGAGGACAAACAAAATAAGAAAATAAATCGCCATAGTTACAAATTTCAACTTAAAGGAATTTCTCAATTTTCTTTGCGGTACTTGAACGAATGATCTTTATTACCACACCATTTTCCAGTTTTGGAACATACCTGAGAATTTGGTCTGCTGCATCACATTTTGACTGGTAATATTGGCAAACAGCTATTAGAAATTTAGAATCTCTCGCGTATTTGGTGGTAAAGAGTTTTCTTTCCCTTCATTATTGTCACTGACATTTTTTTGATCTATCAAAAAAATACCTAAGTTGCACCAAAGATGCTTCGAAAAAGTAATGTACAAAAGCAGTTTCGATTATACCCGGTCGGTTTGTGAAAAATAAGATGTCCGCATTATCCGATGAGTAATACATGTTAAGCGATGCCATTTAACATTAACTCCAACTAGAAAATGATGGGTAAAACTAATAATCCTCATTAATTGGGGATACATCTTAAGCCGATGCGCATTAACTAGAGTCAACTGAATTGTTGCTTCTATGAGAACTCCAGGCTTTTGTTAAGGATACGCACACACAAAAAGAAAATTGTAAAGATAAGAAAATGATTTGGTTTAGATAGGAGATGAAAATTTATATGTGATTTTCTATACATTCACAAATGTCATTCGTTTTAAAAGTAATTTTTTATGTTACATAGCAAAAATTACTCAAAATTGCTAAAGTAAATATGTTAAGAAATTAAAAGTAAATTTATGTATTATGAAAGTCTAATCTTCTTTGAAGCTATTTTATTACGATTTAGAATTTAGGAAAAAGAGTTTAATACCTGCAATAAATATTTTAATTTACATGATACATTGAATTTTGAATCATGATACAGAAAACAAATTTATATATGATTGAAAATTAGATTTGATTATGCATTATCATTTCTACTCTCTTTTCAAATGTAATGAATATTACAAAAAATTGATTTCCTGCTTTTAATTGAAAGTTTAACTTAAAATATTTTATTTTTGGGCAAAAAAGAGGATTTTTTTTTTTAAGTAATCCAATTATAAAATTTAATAAGGGAAAGGAATGTTCTTTTTCTCATATTATAAAGCAATTAGTGGAAGTATCTTTAACCAAAGAAAAATCGGAAATCAAACTTTTTTTTTCCTTTTGTAATATTACATCACTCGAATGATAAGTGTAAAAACTGAATAGTTTTGCAATAGTGTATTGATTTTTACTTCGTCCTTTAAATATTTTTTTAATTAAATTCAAGGAACTGTGTACCTCCAGGCTGTGGGTGTAAAATAATACTGTGAGAGTAGAATAAAATGATTCGGTGCAGATAGCAAATGGAAGATATTTTGTATGAGTCCAATTATTACAATTATTTTAAAAATATTTTTTCATTCTACAAAAAACATTACCTTAAAATTATAAAACGAATAAAATATAAAACAAAATTTAAGCATTATAAGAAATGGTAATAATACTATTTGTGCAGCTCTGGATTTAGAATTTTGGATAATTATAATATCTGCAGTAAATTATATGGTATACATTGAATCTCAAAACATGATATAGAAAACAAATGCAAGCCATTAAAACTTGGATTTGAACACACATATTCAATTATCAAATATTTTCAAATGTAGCGAATTTTACAAAAATCATGTTTTCTCAATTTAATTTATTGTTTAATTTAAAATATTTTATTTTTACGCCAAAAAAGAACATTCTTTCAAATGTAAAACAAATATAAAATTTAATAATAGGTAAGAATATTCAGTTTTTCATACCATAAAGCAATTAATGGAAATTTTTTAAACTGGGCAAAGATTGGAAATTAAAGTTTTTTTTTCTCGATTCAATCCTTTGTGTGATAAGAAATAAAATGGTTTTATAATAGTGTGTTGATTTTCTACATATCTTTTAAACTGTTGTTTCCATCAAATTTACAGTACGATGTAGCTTCAGGCATTGTTTGAAGAAAAAAAGAGAAAATAATAATGTGTATAAGATGTGTGATAAAAGAAAAAAAAATCAGTGTGGATTGAGAATAGATTATTTTGTGATTTTCTATGAATTGATAAATTGCATTCGTTTTAAAAAGTATTTTTTTTTTTAATCTACATAAAAATTACTTTAGAAATGCTAAAATGAATAAATTGTAGAAGTTAATCCTAAATTTATGTAATTTATGTAAAATTTATAATATTTTTCTGCAGCTACTTTCTTATGATTTAGAATTTCAGAAAATTATAATTTCTAGAATAACATAATCTGTTCAGTCATATCGCAAAAGGATCTTGAAATCATTATTATAAACTGATCATGGTTAATGAAATTTATATTTGAATATCAATTTTTCAATACTCAAATCTTTTTAACTGTAATAAATACTAATGTCCTATTTTCTTATTTTAATCGCTATTTTAATTAACTTTTTTTAATTCGGAAAATATCAGTTTTCTTCAAAAGTAATGCAATTATAAAATTTAATAATTATAATAAGTATTCTATTTCATATCATAAAGTAATTAGTAGAAATTTCTTCAACTGGACAACAATTGGAAATCGAACTTTCTTTTCTTTTCCAGATTCCATCACCGCGTGATAAGCAAAAATTAAATGGTTTTACAATAATGTATTGTTTTTCATTTTATATTTTAAACTATTGTTTCTATGAAATGTATAGAACGATGTACCTCCAGGCTTTTCTTGATCAAAAACAGAAACTGTGTGAGGAAAGGAAAATCGTCCTGTATAGACACAAACTGAAAGATTTTCTTGTGATTTTCTATGAATTCATAAAATGCATTTGCTTTAAAAATATGTTTTTCTAGATTTAAAAAAAATACTCTAAAATTGCTAAAACCAATAAATTATAGTAAAGAAACGTGAATGCATTTTTTTATTTAAAAAAAAAATTATTTAATTTTTTCAGTTTTTCTTTTGCGTTTTAAATTTTTCGAAAATTATATCTTCAATATCGCTAGAAGTTATATGGTACGTCGAATTTTAAATCGTGATATACAAGACAATTTCTTAAGCATTTCAAATTTGGATTTGATTGCGCATGCTCATTACTCAAACCTTTTCAAATGTAATTAATATTTCAAAAATCATAATTTCTTATTTTAATTGATAATTTATTTTAGAATATTTTATTTCTACGCAAAAAGAATATTCTTTAAAAGGTAATCCAATATAACAAAGGATATGACTTATTACTTACTAATTAGTGTATAACCAATTTAGGAAATCCAATTATAAAATTTAATAAAATGAAGGAACATTCGGTTTTCCATATCATAAACTAATTAGTGGAAATTTCTGTAATTAAAAAAAAAAGCTGGAAAACAAACTTTTTTTTCTGATTCCAATTGTCGCGAGAAAAACAGACATTATATACTTCTTTAATAGTTTGTTGATTTTTGCTCTTAAATGGAATTATTATTACAAAAATCCTAATTTGTTATTTTAATTGATAATTTAATTTAAAATATTTTATTTCTACGCATAAAGAAGATTCTATAAAAGTAATTCAATTATAAAATTTAATAAAAGAAAAGAACATTTGATTTTCCATATCATAAACCAATTAGTAAAAATTTCTGCACTTGAAACAAAAAAAAAACAAAAAAATAAATAAATAAATTTTTTTTTCTGATCCCATCACTCGCAGACATTGTATGTTTTTTTAATATTTTGTCTATTTTAGCTCGCTCTTTAAAACTGTTTTTTCTCTGAAATCTAACTATATACTACATCCAGTCTTTTTTAAATAAAACAGAGAGAAATTGGGTGAGGAAAAGAAAACAGTCTGGAATATGTAGGAACTGAAAGATCTATTTTGTTTTTCTATGCATTCATAAATTTAAATCGTTATGAGTATATTTTTTATTCTAGATAAAACTTACTACAAAATTCTAAAATTAATAAATTCTCGAAATGAAACGTAAATTTATATAATGTAAAAAATTAATACTATTATTGCAACTATTTTGTTATGATTTAAAATTTCGGAAAATTTTAATACTAATAATAACGCAATAAAAATAAACAAACAATTTTATAAAGCAATAACAAGTTATGTAGTGTAACGAAACTCAAACCATAATATAGAAGACAATTTTTTAAGCAATTAAAATAGAATTTGAAAACATATGCTTATTACTTAAATCTCTTCAAATGTAATAGATATTCCAAAAATCATATTTTCCCATTTTAATTTATAATTTAATTTAAATTATTTTATTTTTGAGGCAAAAAGTAATTTCTTTCAAAAGTAATCCAATAATAAAATTTATTAAAGGAATAAGTTTTCTATTTTTTACATCATAAAGCATTTATTGCAAAATTTCTTTAACTGGACAATAATTGGAAGTTTTTCTCGATTCCATCGCTCGCGTAATAAACAAAAATTGAATGTGTTTTTTGTAGTGTATGAGTTTTTCTTACACATTTTAAAATGTTGTTTCTATGAATTTCTCGGAACGATGTAACTGAAGACTTTCATCGAATAATTAAAAAAGAAAGGAAAGAAAATAATCCAATGTAAAGTAGGAATAGAAGTCATTTTGTCATTTTCCATGAATTTATCAGCGCTATTTTTATGACATATACATAATTACACCCAAAATTATTAAAATAAATATATTAGATGAACGTAACGTGAATTTATGTATTATAAAAACATTTAATGCTATTTTTGTAACTATCCGTTGTGATTTCGAATTTCGGGGGGAGTTATAATACCAGCAAAACTTATTTCAAGTTTTCAAGTGACATATTGCAATGTACCTTCCAACCCTGATACAGAAAACAATATTTAAATAATACATTCAGAAAAAGGAATTGATTAAAACTACAAAACATGTTTTGTTGAGTACATTTTGATTGTTTTAGCAAAATTCAAGTAAAATTGAACCATTTTACTTGAATTAACAAAACATTTTTTGCTGACGATACAATTTTTTTTTTTTTTTTTTTTTTTTTTTTTGGAATTTCAAAAAAAAAAATTGTTGATTCAAACAAAATTTTCATTGACCTATATTTAAACAAAATTTTTGCTTAAATATAGATCAATGGAAATTTTGTTTAAATCAACAATTTTTTTTTTTTTTTTTTTTTTTTTTTTTTTTTTTTTTTTTTTTTTGCAATTCCAAAAAAATTTTTGTATCGTCAGCAAAAAATGTTTTGTTAATTCAAGTAAAATGGTTCAATTTTACTTGAATTTTGCTAAAACAACCAAAATGTACTCAACAAAATATGTTTTGTAGTTATTATCAATTCCTTTTCCTAGGTGTATTTAGAAAATAAATTTATTTAAAAATGAAAGATTTTAAGTAATAAAATGTGTGTCTAAAATTGCTCAGCTATAAATGGATTTTGAAATACCGGATGATTCATTATAGAACTTTTGGCAATTATCTCTTACATTCTATCCTTATCGCCTATCTTCTTATAAATGGATTTGAATATACCGCATGCTTCAATGTAGAGCTTGTGGCAATTTTCTCTTAAAACTTAGCTTCTATCTTCTTATAAGGGAATTTAAATCTACCAGATGATTCAATATAGAGATTGTGGCGCTTAAACGTACTTCCAATTACAAAAAGTACACAAATCAAGTATAGTTGTTAGATATGGCATTTGTTTAAAAAGAAAAACTCTTTATATATTAAATTACGAAATTCAACATTTTTTGTCTTTCTTTCGTATAACTTATATAAAATATTAGTTAAAATGTTAAATGTCTAAGAAGGATTTTTTCTACGACCAAAACTTACTGCGATACTTTCAACATCCAACTATTCTTGAGAAAATGGTGCTTTTACTTGAACCAGGTTAAACACATTAAAACCAGAAAATGTATAGGATATGTCTTTACGATTTCTTTAAATTTTCCTGGTTCTAAACCTGTTTAACTTGGATAAAATTAACCCACATTTTACGGAAGAATGTTGGAGGTTTCCAGGTGGGTACTTTTGAATTTTATGAACTTTTGGTATTTTCAAGCATTGAAAACGGAACAACATGTTTTTACAAAGAACAATCTCTAAATAAAACTGACGAAAATTAACTATAAATTATTTTTGTTTTCTTGAAATATTTCCACAAGCATGAATGGACAGCAGTAGCAAAGCAATAATATTTGTATAGCCAGTATTTCGTCTAATGTTAGCGATATCTTGGCTTTCTATCTTTAGTGAGAGGGATTTTTGTCTAGGTTGATCATCGAGGGAGTTGATCTGCATCATAAACTACTGCCCCAACACTGAAGTGTTTACATTTTGTCAAGAATGGTTTATAAATGTACAAAACCATTTCTCCATTTAATAATAATAATTTAGACACATAACATATCTTATTTAAAGCTAATATTCTTGTAATATTGGTATTTCATTTCAAATATTTCTATTGTAAATTCAATATTTAGTCAAGTATTGGTTATTCGTTGCTACTATTTTCGATGAATGTAATATTGGCAATATCTTGGGGTCCTGTACGATAAATATTGATTTTCAACTATGGATACGTGAATTTATATATTCATGTTCACTGATACATCCTTTTGAAATATGACTAATTTTACAAAATTATGCTTTCTTATTTTAATTGATAATTTATTTAAAAATGTTTTATTAAAAATTAAACTGCAGAAAAAGTTTTCTTGCAAAGTAATCCAATTACAAAAATTAATGCAGGGAAGACATATTCTGGTTTTGATATCATAAGTCAGTTAACCGAAATACCTTTAACGAAAAGTGAAAATCCAATTTATTTTCACTTTTCCCTTTTCCCGATTCCATGTCTACCATTATTCCATAATTTAAAAAAAGAAACAACGCATAAACTTTATTTAACGATGTCATCACGATTTAAATATTGCTAGTTTCTAGTCAATACTTATATACAAATAAACTTTTTTACCTGCTATTTGGTAATATTTATTTAATTGCCTTCGCAATTTTTTAGAATTTTAAACTGATAGTTTTCATTATTTTTAAAGGAACCATCTATATACGGAAGATTATCATTTTCTTTTAAATTTCCTATAGTATATATTTTTCTGTCTGCTATATTTATTAGATTTGCCACAAATGCTATAAACGATACAATATCTGTATCTACCTTACTCGCCAGAGCTACATAAATCATCTCTTCTTTTAATAATAGGATATTTGCTTCCTTGCAACATATTAAAGAAACAACACATCCCCATCTTTTATATCATAAGATTGTTTTTTTTTTTCCCTTCCAACGATTTGCCATACATCTATACATCTAAGTCTCGAATATCGTCTTTTACCTTTTGTACAGAAACACAACAGTCAAACAACAGCTATTATTCTTAAGCTAATGTTCACTCAAACGTTAAGTATAAAACATGCTGCACTTCTGAAGAAAATACTACTATCCTATCTTGAACATCTGGAACTCCTGATCTCGACATAACCATCTCATGTTGGGGGGCCAATAACTCAGATAAAGACATTTCCTTCAATAGGAGGGGTATCTACATTACTCTTTTCTCCCCCATCCTTCTTGGGTTATAGTCCCCATTGTCTTTCACATGAGTTACTGGCCCAATCTAAAACATTAAGGGCCATATAAATAACAGTTTATTAACCATATTTTGTGGCTGGGCAATCACCATTGTCAGTAGATTGAACCCCCCAACAAAAGAGGTGTTATGTCTCCTTTACGCTCCTTACCTGCACCCGTAACTGGAGGAGACGCCATTGATCTTTTGAGGTACATAGAGCGTTTGATAGAAAAATGGCGACTACTTGATTTGTTGCAAGAAATTTCCAAGATGCGTGCTTTTTAGTTCGTTTTCCTCCGTTTGTGACACCAGATATTTCTTCTGACGTTGAAACATGGGTTCCAAGAAACATTTAACAATCTTCACAACTCCCGAGATATAAAAATATATTGGTTTTTCTCCTGTAATGAGAAAAATTCGTGAGCAGGCATAAATTACAAGTTATTACCCAGAGACATATAAAATTAATAACGTTATCGATCTAGCTGATGAATCTTTTCATTAGCCTAAACGTCTAAACTTTAGAACTGGCCTTTGAAAAATGAGCTCAGATGACTTCAGTCACTTATTTTGTAAAAAAATACTGGTAGTCAGTACTGAAACATAATTTTCAAGTTTAAATAATCGATTTATTTGAGCTATTTGTAACACCCAGTTTTTTTGTTCTTAATTTCTTAAATTTTATCATTATTATTATGTTTTATGGTAAAATGTGATTTGAAAATCACAAAAAAAAAAATGTAACTATACAGAGGAAATTTTTTTATCAAGAATAAAAAGAACAAAATACACAAAAAGTTCACAATCTTGCAAAATATGAAATCTCTAGACCAAATACATGTAACTTATAATTTCTAAATTTTGTATTAACAGGAATAGATTTAGCTAGGGGATGGGGTAAAACTATCTCGGTGCAATATATTATACAAGTTATTTTCTTTTTGAAGAAGGGAATAATTTTTAATAGTCAACGAACATTTCATAAATCCATTTATTTACTATAATTATAAGCACAATTCTTTCCTCCAATAAAATGTTTGCAAACATGTAACATTCGTGTAAAATTTTAAATATTTCGTGGATAGCTTTTATCTTTAATACGTTTTGTAAAATGTCAAATAATGCAAAAAAAAATGTATATATATATATATATTTGAAGAAACATGAAGAAAAGGAAAAGGGAAAAAAGACTTTCATAGTACAATGGCAACAATATGAATCACTAAATTTGATAGACTTGTATCTCCAGTAATGCAGAATAAACATAATAATTAGACACAACATTTGGCTTTAATATTACGTTAAACTATTAAATTGATATTTTAACCGAAAATTATACTTTAAAAGATATTTTTAAAATAAACACAGGAAAATAAACAATGTTGTTTGAAAGTAATCTTCATTAAATTTGGAGGGTACTACTAAAATCCTGTAAATCCACATTTTATGTAGATATTAAAGCAATACATTTTCTGTGCGCTTGTAGGCATTCAATTTGATTATTATGAAACATCACTTGAAACAATCTCTTGAAACATAATGCGTTTAGTTTTCTTAATAAAAAAATAAATGAAGAGTTAAATAGAATAAAACTGCTTGAAGGGATAGAACATCCATAGTTGAAGAGATATAGTAAACAAATTAAGCTTTAGTTTTCTAATAGTTTGATTTTGATCATTAATCATAAAAAACGAGAGTAATGGAATTTTTAAAGTAAGAAAAGTAATTTTCTTGTAGAGATACAGAAGTTTGTTTTCCGTTACCTATTGATGGAATTTCTAGATAATAGTATTCAGTCTAACAATTCAGCTACAGAAATTTCAAAAAGAAATTGTCTTAATGCGTGTAATTTTTCAGCGGTTATGGAATATTTTATTGACTACGATTTATGTGGTTTTAACTATATTATCTTTTAGTTTTTCTTTTAATTTACTATAATTTTCCTTTTATTCAATAAGGCGCATCCTTTCAAAGTGGAGCAGCCTTAACGTGAACGAGATTTTATAGATTTAAATGTATTGCCTTATCGAAAATATTTTACTTATTTAAATGTCTTTTTTAATTTTTCTGGTGCTTGTGGTTTCAGAGTATTTTCACGAAAGGATTAATAATTAAGGTAATTCATAGAAAAAACCTGCTAAAACCAGTTTTTTGAGAAAAAAAAATATTATATTTAATTTAAAAATAAATTGGATTGGAAACCACGAATATTGCAAGAGATTTTTTATCTGTTTACATTATTTTCAGAAAATTGAAATAAATATATTTTTCACATTTACAAATATATATCTCTGATCCCTATTTTATCCATACATTTACAGATAAATTTCTATAATGTTCAATGAACTTAGAAAACATATTCACTTAAAAACAATATGTATAAACTTATTTATAAGAACACTTCCTAAAAGGACTATGATTGTTTCCATACTTTTGTTTAACTTCGTTTTATTTGAAATGTTGATACTTTTATGCAATAATTTATAAATAAGTGACTTAATAAGAGGACTTTTTTTTGTGTGTGTGTTGTATGTGCATGTGTGTATGTATGTATCTATGTTTTTAATGTTGCCCCCAATCACTGTACGGACGTTAATGTAACTTTTACGCTACAATTATAGTAAAAAAGGGAAGCTTTTAAGCTAAAATATTCATCGTATCATACATAGCTTTTTTTACAAGTGCATGTAAAATATTTTATTATTAATATATTGTTGTCTACTGTGTTTCAGCGTAAGCGAGGAGCAATAGATTGTCTTTATAAATGTAAGAGAGGTGCTATATGATAAATAGAATTTGAATGATCAAAAAGAGGCAAAATTTTGAGCAATGTGAAACAGAGTGCCTTTTAAAAAAGCAAGGGGCAGCTTACGGGCAATAAAATTTGATTGGGCGAGAGAATGAACAAAAAGTGGGGTAGCTTGTCCTTGTCACCCAGCTAATGTTTGATGACTTGTTCCACTCGTTTAATATATCTTGTCCAGGCACGTATTTCCAAGTTCTGGAATGTACAATAGTTTCGACAACAACTTTCAAGCGGAGCATGCGCCAGTACTCTTTTATTTATAAAGACCCTCAAACGGCAACAACGTACATTAAATTGATTGTGGTTGTCACAAAAAATACTCTATTAAGCCCCTTTTCTAAAATACGCCAACTGGCGCTCAATAAGTAAATCTGACAAATCATAGGCTGCTTAAATCGGCGGCAATATTAATAACATGAATTTTTTGCTCAATTGCAAACAAGGCGTTTATTAATAAACAGTCACTTAAATTCGAAGGGTTTTTTTTTAATTACTTGGATTAAATGCAAGGATTACTTGCATTTAGGTGTTATGTATAACTAAATAGTTAGTTATAGTTAGTAGTGAAATAAATTGTCAATAATTTTAATAAACAGTTAAATTGTTAATCTTTAGAGTGCAGACTTAATCACCGTGAGCACTGTGTTCCTACTCCAAAGAATAGTGCATAAATTAATATTGCAATTATATAAACTTTCTCCAATTTTAATAAGTGAAAAATAAGCATTTCAACGTTTTCTTAATTACCATGCGCAATTTTTCAGACTGAAAATAACGCTAATTGGTTTTCATGTAGAATAAATAATGCTAATTTATTTCTTTCTGCTACAATATGCATAACTAAATGAACGCTTCAACTTTATATACAATTAGCTACATTAAAAAGATTTCTCGAATACGGAGTAAGGCTGTTGCATGTTATTCGCTATCATTGAGAAGAATTTACACAGGCCTTAAATTCTCTTAAGAATTAACATGTACATGTTTAACATTTAATGTTTCTAGAATTCCCATTTACATAAAAGCGCCATGTTGTTGCTTAAATTTCCATCCTAATAATAAAGAGTCGACAAAATATATATTAATATATAAATATGTTAGAGCTAAACTAAAATCCTTTTTTTTTGTGTGTGTGCGGAAATAATAGATATTATTATACATAAACATAACTGGCATATCGTCTTTGTTACACTAAATAATCAGAAACGTAGTATGGTTGATCTGGTATATCGTTTCAATATCCACAGAGTGATCAATAGAAATATTTTAGTAATAAAAAAGGAATACCGTTATGTTTTTTGGTATTACATGTCTGTTATTATCGCAGAATATTGAAATCATACACATTTTTGTTCACACCATTTATATTTTTATGAATCTTTATTGATTGATCATGGACTAATTGGCCTCTTTGCTTTGGTTCTGGTTCACTTCTAGATGAAGCCAAAATGAGAGAAGACTGGTATATAATTCAGGTTTTATGTACATATTTCTCATTTTTTTAATGTTTTTTATAACTGAATTCTGCAAGATCATAATTTGTTCTTCAAAACTCTTTTTATATGTGCATGTGTCTCTTCAATATCATGGTTGTTCTGTTCTGTACTTTCTCTTGAGATCATTTATTGCATTCTGAATATCATACCTGTTAGTTTCACTGCAGTGTAAACATTTAGGCTTACTTAGCTCATTTAGGAAGAGAAATATTCTTTTGCTATGCTGATTGGAAGTATTTGAGTTAACTATATTTTGCTACGTACGAAGATTGATGAAAAAAAAAGTGTTACATCATGAAATAAAAAATAAAGTAACATGGGGCACGAAATACAAGAAGTATAGTTGCTCCATCTTCTTTCATTACACGCAATTTTCTGTTTTGCGTTATCTCCAATCGATTTGCGATATTTCTAAACCACAGGATATCCGGTTTGGTAATAAAAACATATCACTGTTTGCACAGTGCTTTATGTGTTTGCAAAATTATTGTTCTGTTCCTGAGAGTCATTTCTTTGACACGTGTCGTGTTCTTTTCCGCTGTTGACGAGCTTAGTTATCCATTCTGTGCTTGTGCCGGGCCCACCGTGGCTGAGTGGTCAAGGCATCACACCGCTAATCGCTTGCGAGGGTAGGTGGGAGCAGGTTCGAATCCCACTGGCTCCGTTTCACACTCTTTGTGGAGCTGCCGGCTATATTTCTGTGTGTTGTAAATTTCCTTGTGCGTGCTATCTCGTCCCTGTATATACTGACGATGACTTATAAGCGGGCGCTTGACGCCAAGCACACAGGTCAGATGTATGTTAATAAAATGTCAAAATGCTTGTGCTAGTTTTTTACATCTTGTTTCCTAAATAAAATGAGTGACACTACTTTCAAAATACGGTTCGCTTAAAGAGCTGGAATTTCGAATAGCCGCCCGTCATTCTGTGTTTCAGATTTCATCTGTGTAGACGAGTTTTTCATAATTTTTAGTAGAGGTAAAATGAATATGGGGCAAAATCTCTAAAATTATCTCGGTTTAAGCATACGCTTTCAAGCAGATTCCCTAATAAGTGTGATTGCAATAAATAAAAATTAAGAAAAATATATATGTCACTAATTCTTTTAAGTTAGGCATTTAATTTTTATATCCATTATACTTATAAAATTATTAAAACGTTGTAAAAAGGATAAAAAATTAATTAATAAGTAGGTTAACGTATAATTGCAAGCGTTGTAAAACTAAGACTTCCTACACTCATTGTCACAATTCATTCAAAATTAATCCCATTCGTATACGCACTGTAATACCTAAAATATTCAGCACTTTTATTTCTACTTATCATTATGACATCAATATTTGATGATAAAAGCAAACTATTTAATGATTTCAGATTACGTTTAACTGTACAAGTAATATGCTAACGATCTAGAACTTTGGAGATTCTGGTTTCCAGTGTGTATATTTGATATCATATCATTTGAGCATTGTTTTTGAATATTTCGGTTTCTATGGGTTAAACTCCTTTTAAACCAACTAGTAAGAAATTTTCTAAGCAGATGACATAAAACAATGGTTTAAAATAGCTCCACAATTAACAGTGTACAATTGTTGTATTTTTTTTTCTTGTGCATTTTACATTTCGTATTCAAATTTGAAAATAAGAAAAGGGTTTCTTGTGTTTTTATCCCTTAATCTTTTATGTTTACAGTACTGATTTTGGGTATTACATTTTATTTGTATTAAACTTCCATAGAGACCAACTAGTAAGCTATTTTCTAAGCAGATACGACAAAAATAACATTTAATAATGTAGAATTGCTTCATATATACCCGCATAGCATGCATGGTCACAGTGACGTCACTGTGACGTTACTGCAAGTCACAATTGTCACGGCACATCTGTGACCAAAATGCCACCATTCAGAGAGGTCACATTGTGACTTAAGTGTGAACTTCTTTAACAACTCTAAAAATCATACAGGACGATTTCAAAACATGTTATTTATAGTTAAAATACTTTTCTGGTCAATTTTTAAATTTTTGTGACGTCACAGTGACGTCATTGAAAGTCACGCATGTTACGTTATACATGTTACTAAAATATACTACCATATAGTGAACTCACACTGTGACAAAAATGTGAATTTTAAAAATATTTGAAAATGAGAAGAAACATTTTACTTAGTGCCATCTTTCTTCATTTGATACATTTGAGAGCAATTGACCTTAGTAATTTTTGTTGCCCCTTGTAAATTAATTTATAGTCACTTATTCCTTTATCTAGCTAAAAAAAATGATCTGCATGTATGTATATAATTTTTTGTAACTAAGCAATTGTAGATTATCATACAAAGGTAATTAGATATGAAAACTAGAAAACGTTTTTAATTTTATAATTTATTTTTTTATTTAAAAAAAAGTTTTATTTTCTATGAAAAATTAATAATTTGTGTTAAAACAACTTCAAACAATTGTATCAATTATAAATTACTTATACTATTGATAAAGGCTGAAAAATAACATAGTGGAGGGAGGTGCTTGTTCATTGCGAAGTGCCATTAAAATGTGAAGTTACAATGTGGTCAAAATGTAAATACAGATAATGGGATATACTGAGAAAATTAAAGTTTATTTTTTGTATGCAAGTGCTTTATTTAAATTGTTATGTACCTTTATGGATGAAGTAGATTATGAATATTATAAACGTATAAAATAAGCAATTTGCTCCCCTTAGAAGTATAAAACTATTTCATTTTATCTCCAGAAATTTCCATATAATTTTTTTAGCTATTCAAACCTTATTTAAAAAAATACAATCAATTCTCTCGGCATTATTTAATTTAAAAATTACATTTAGTAAACCTGACATAAAATAAAATAAAAAAAAGGGAATTATTTCAGTGAATTGCACATCTCTTAACAGGAAGTTGATTTTTTTTTCTTTTATGATTGCTAAGAAAATTGACCAGCTGCTCAATATTTGTAAAATGAACTCGCCCGATTTATCGTCTGCAGTGAAGCTATTTCGAAAAGCAGCGGTTGGTTTCATTCGAAGGGTTTATTTATTAAGTCAAAGAATTGCAAGGATAGTTCCCGTTTCGTTTCATCTTTTTTTTTTTTTTTTTTTTTTTTTTTAGTGCTACTGCAGACCACTAAACAGTAAAACATGACATTTAATTGTTGGAACGGAACATGCAAGAGATATTCTCTAGAAAAAACTGTCGTTTTATCGGATTTAAGAATTCAGATTAAAATATAAGTCCGAAAATGCTTACAATTGCGTTGGCGGTTATGATATGTATTCGTCAATGCTATTGTAATGTTTTTGTACTTAATTTACTTGAAAAACACTTGTATTCTTCAGACTACTTCCATGATGCCAAAAAGAATTACGTTTGCTAAAACAAAGGTATGTAAGAATGTTATTTTTTCAATCTAAAGAACACCAACAGCAAAGCTTGAAATTTTTTTGTTGTTATGTATACTAGTAAGAATTTAAATATTAATTAAATGTTAACTATTTGATATTAATATTAGATTTATTATTTTTTAATTATATCATATAAATTATCTGTATTGTTAAAACAATTCAAAATATCAGTAATGTTCACTAAACTGCATTCTAAAACTCATACAGTAGATCTCAAATACGATTGTACGGTATACTATGTATTATGGTATCAGAATCACAGAAAATGTTACTGTGGTTCTTGCCCCGGAATCAAACATCAAGCCAGATAGATATCAAGTCATTGGCGTCATCATATATTACTATCGATGAATCGTAAATTATTAGAAAATTGTACAACTTCTTCACATCCGATGCTAAATAGAGTGGCTGCGGTGCAGTGCGTTATCAACAAAAAATGATCGGTGTTTCCAAAAAATAATCTATTGCAAAACTTATTATTTAAAAAAGATAGCAGTTTCATAAATATATATATATATTTTAAATAGATTAAGTTTTTTTTTTTTTTTTTTTTTTTTTTTAATTAACAAAACATTTTTCTTAATTTTTATAGTTATCATTTATAGATAAAGTAATACCAGTCAAATACTGGAGTAAACGTAATTAAAACACATATAGTATTTAAAATAGAGGTCCCATGCATGATTTATAGCATGATGTCATGATATGTCAACATTACGTGCATAAAAATAATCAATATTGATAAAATAATAAAATAATTATTCAGTTTAGGTAATTTTTCCAGTTGTGTTACCGAATTTTTTTACCGTAAAAATTTATATTTAAGTTCTGCATTTAGTATTCTATCAAAAACTATATATGCAAAAAATATATATATAAAATTTTTTGCGTTTATGATCTTAAGTTTTAAATTTCATTTGCTTCGAAAAATGTTTTATTGCTTGGTACAATGTTTATTATTTAATAATATCTCACAATAGATAGATCTATTATTTAAAAGGATTCCTAACATACATATTTCACAATGCTTATTTTAAAATCCATATTTATATTTCATTAAAGTTGTTCTCAAATCCAAAATAGCTAATTTCTGATATATTTCTGAATTCATTTTTATTCGGAAATACAAGAAATTGGCAGGTGTTCTTATTCAGAATATATTTAATCGAATGGCGTTTTCCATTTTTTGGTAACGGAAGAAGATGTTTCAGAAAACACTATCAAAGTCGGTGTTTTGAACCGAATTTCCGACGCGCAGCGTGAGAAACGGGAAAAACGTGACCGAAATTGATCTTAAGTATTTCATTTATCTAAAAATGGAAAACGCTATTCATTCCAAATCGCTTTAATAATGATGCATGCAAGTGCCATACGTTTAAAAATTTGTTCATAAATGTGTCAGAAAGTTTCGTGATACTGAGAGAGGGGAAATATTGCAAAGTATACACATTCACAAGACTTCAATAACATAACAGCAAAATAGCATAGTTTTAATTATTGTCAATATTTTTTGTGGTTAAATAAAACAAATGGAAGTAGAAGTTAATTTAAAAAGTTGTTATTTGCACAATAGAATTTCATATTATTGATATATTTAATTTTATTATAATTTTTAATAAATTCATCTATTATTTTTAATTTAGTATGCGTTTTTTACATTTATAATTTTCTTGCTTAACGGCTACATTATAGCCGGTATCCCAATCAGATGCAAAGTTTTAATTTGAATACGAATTGCATTAATAAAAATTATTGCCGATCCAATCGTTATCGTCAATCGTATCCGGATTTGGTAAAATCTTGTTATCCGAATCTATGCGAAATCATTTATCAGGTTCGGTTTGGTTGTGGGCCTACAGATTTTTTTGTTTTTGTTGTTGTTGTTGGGTTAGGGTAATAATATGGGTTGAATCGAAATATAATTTCAGTCAACCATCATTCATGTTCAAGTCGACATTCAATCATGTTCAAGAAGTATATAACCGGATTCGTGCATGACTCATCCGCGAATGCAAGATTCTGTTCCGAACAAGACTTACAGTAAAAACATTATACCCGACTCGGGTCAGATCGGGTTCACGAAAATCAGATCACCCGACCACTAATACAAATCTATTCTGCAGCCAAACAAATCCAAAAAGATCGATCCGAACTTTCTGGATTGGATTCGGGTAAAATCTGGTCACCCGACACGGTGCAGTGTCGTCACAAACGTCACAAACTTGCAGCATAAAAAAATGTCGATCCGAACAATCCGGATAGGATTCGGGTAAAATCTGGTCACCCTATCCGATGCAGATTCGTCACATTTTTCACATTGAAGTCGCACGGTGACTTCACAAAGTAGTCACATTGTGAGGTCACAGAAAGCCTTGAAAACGGCCATAACGACCTCGCATTTACGTCACAGTGACTTCACATCGACGTCACGTGACGTCACGACGACTGTCACAAAGTCACAGTGTGACTTCACACTGACGTCACCGTGACGTCACCATGCCTTACGGGTATTTTTAATCTTGTGAATGCATTTTACGCTTTTATAAATTTCAAAACAAGAAGATGGTTTTAAGTGTGTCTGTGTGATATCTTATGTTTAAAGCATTCTATTTTAATATTATTTTTTTTATCGGCTAAACTCCGTTAATGACCAACTAGTAAGACATTTTCTAAGCAAATACCAACAAAAAAAGAAGGTATAACATAACGCAACAAATAATAATGTGCATTTTCTGCATGTATTTTTTTTCCTGAAAATTTCATTTTATGCTTATTACAAAGTGTGTACACACCTCGGAACTTCCAAGGTGTCTGCCACCGCTATTTAAGATAAGACATTTTATATTTAATATTTAAACTGCATAATTTTTAATCACTTCGTCTATTCACAGAATTGTTGTAATATTATTTTGCTATTAAATAAGGCGCAAAATTCTATTAAAATTGTAAACACTGCTATTATAAATTTCAAAAGAAACAAAACTATTCGTGCTTTATGTGTAAGTTAATTATCGCTGTTGAAATTTATTGAAAAGTGCAAGCATTAAAAGACGAAAAGTTCACAAAAATATCATGTAAAAAAAAAATCCCATACTTATTTCTGCTTCTCAAGAAAAAAAAATTCCTTCGTGAACTAAAGCCAGCTTTTATTACGCTGTGCCTGAATAAATGTCATGCCATCGCCGTACTAATTTAATTAAAATTGAAACCCTCTGCAAATTCAATCTATTCTTTTTATTTATGGTATTCTGAAAGAGATAAAACAACAATTAAAAATGAAAGTGACCTATTTTCCTATTTTTTAATATTAAGAAACAACATGTCGGACTTCGAGACTTTGTATCTTTACTGCCACACATGACGTCATAACGTCATCCTATTTGCATATTATTCTATATTTGGTGCTTCCTATTCCCGAGAAACCTCCCGCTACCGAATGGTATTTGAGGAATATAATTAAATATTCATGAATTTCTTCCTGCTCCTGGTTGTACAGATTGAATGAAGATGTCTTTCTACAGGACTTTCTAAAGAAAAATAGATTTTTCATTTGTTAGGTTTTTCTCTTTTTTATCGGGCCAATGTAAAGGAATTCCTTATTAATAAGCAAAAAATTTCGAAGACGACATAGTTTTCATAATAAGGAAAATAGAATTTCCTTGGAGTTGATAACGGAAAAAAAATGTGAAAAAGTATTTTTTAGTTTTATTTTTCATTTTTTAGCGCAGAATTAAGTTGCCGGAGTGATAAAGGAATAAATTAATAAATAGAATGTCATAAATAAAGAAACGGCAGCTAAATATGTAAAACATTCCATGAATCTTAAAAAAATATTTCACGAGTTTGTCTAATAATATGATTTATATTCTTAGTAGTACTTCTTGGTCTAAGCTGTTATTCGCAAGTATCAAAATTCAGTATGTTTTAAATTTATTTAAAGTTATTACTGTTGATAATACATTTTTATTCACACATTATACGCCACTATGGAAACTCAATTTAAACTTTACTTTTCAAACATTAATATTTATATACACTGAACATTTATAATTTTTTACATTATTATTTGCGAGTTCATTTATAATAAGTACAAAATTAATTAGTACCAAATATCTCTTGCTAATTGATATATATATATACAGGGTGTGTCAGAAAAATGTATATACACTTTGAACTGTCATAGAAAATTTACTTTCCTATCTACAAGTTAAATTTCTAAGAAAAAGTAATGTTATGTTTCCTCAACAGGTGGCAGCAGAGTGGTCTGTCTATCTGCGCAACGCATCTAGGGCACAGTAAAAGGGGCTAATGGGGCACAGTAAAAGATGAGGTGTACCATCGTAAACGTCACGTAACCTGGAGACACTTTGGAATGAGATTCAAGCGGTGTGCGCAAAAATCCCATTGGACACTTTGCTGAGAAGTACAGAATCTGTCGTGACTGACTCAGAAATGTATGGATATTAAATTCAAAAATACAGGGTGTCGCACCTCAAGCTGAATCCAGGTTTTCGACTGTAAACTTAATAATAATGAAGATATCATAACAAGTTTATTTTTATCACAATCAATTGATTCGTAAATATTTATATTGCAACAAAGTTTTCAACAAATTTATTTTGCTTTAATTAATATGCGATGAAATCACAAGAGGTGGTGGAAGAAACCTCCATCATTGTTCAAGGAACACTGAGAAATACGCTTCATAATTCGGAATTTAGAAGACAGTATATACGGTGTCGCTGACCGAATGATTATGTTATTCTAGCAGTAATCATGATGTTATCATATTTTCGGCAAATAAACGTTATTCCGTTTTGTAGTTCGATGAAATACTTTCATTGTTGCTAAACTTAAGAATGAAAATCTTGGCATAGAATGAATCATCTGAATTCTTGAGTAAATAAGTGGATTGTAAATCCTGGTTTCTTCTATAAAATTATTTGACTAGACGAGGTTTATCACCTCTAAAATTTATCTCCTTTGATTTGAAACCCCACAAACATATGCATAGTAGTTAGAATTTAAAGTATTCCTGTTCAAAGAACGGTAAAAACAACAACAAAAAAAAAAAGTTGAAGTGGTAAATATTACAGAGCATTGGGAGAATCAAATGAGAAAAATTAAATTAAATTAAATTCTAAATATGTAGGTCTGGCAAGGGATATTTTTTAACCATTGTGTTTTGCATTGTACGTAAGTGGTAATTGCTGTCTGATATATGAGACCAGCAAGTTTGGTTGTGTTTTCGAGTTGAGTAATTTTCGGTACCACGTCCATGGTTTTCATATTTACTTATTGTATTTTGCAAAGTCCACGTGTAGATACAACTTATTATTATCACACAGGGAGATCGTAAAAATGCAGCTTCCGTTGTGGACTGAAATTCAAACATTGGGTTTTACGTTTAACTATCTGTTTTGTGTTCTGCCTACAACTTAAATATGTCTTAATACGAGAATTGTTATCATTAATTAATACACCTAGACACCGGAAAACACTACATATATTAAAAAATAATCATTAGTGTTAAAAGAGTTCCTAGTTAACCTTAAATACGATTCTATGGTACGCGTTTGCAAATGTATGCCACACAGCATAAAAAACAGAAGACATCGATTCTATGAAAATGGATTAAACACAATTTTCTATAAACAAAAAAATATTTTGTTTAGAGTTTTCTCTCATCACCATCATTATCACCATATATGTACAAAGAATGATACTAAGATAGATAATACAGATAGGGCACAAAATTTAAATTTGTTTTTGTATGATTTTTAAACCTATATATTCCTACACTCTCAGAAAAAACTGTAAATTTATGAGCATTTGCCCTTCAATTTTCACGGGCAACAGCCTTATTTGATGAAAAACGGTCTGATCCACTAAATAAGCGGCCTTATCCCTTAGATACTTAGAAAATTAAGAGCAATCTATATATTCTTACAGTTCTAGCCCATATGTTAGCAAAAATGCGGTACGACCCCATACATTGTCCTCCGCTAGGGTGTAACCCTTCGTTTTACTCGTGTTTCGAAAATTTAACCTGCCAAAAAAGCGATTCTGTGATGATTATCTAGCGTGCTACGTGCTACAGAACAGTAAGTAAAGTGTTATTGTGTTTTAAAGTGGATTATATCCTGTGCATTATAATGCTGTATTGTTTTGACCCGTAAAATTACGGGCTGCACAAAATGATGGGCATGGATTTTTTTTTTCTTTTACGAGGTATGACTGGAATATCTGCTGCCGGCCTCTGCCCGTAATTTTACAGCAGTTTTTTTCTGTGTAAATTTTCCCTATCCTTTATTTTCATCATTTATAAATTAATTAAAAAAATGTATTTTTTGTTGAAAATAGCGATATATATATATTTTTAACATTAATGGAGCTATAGCTAAATTACAAAATTCCATAAAAAGTGACACCCTGTCTTTAAATAAGGACGAGGGATAGTTTAAGTGCATTTTTTTGCATTAAGTATATTTTATGGGTCCTTTAATGCACAAAGATTTCATTACTTCAGCAATGTCATATTAATTAAGAAATATTCACGTTTAATAAATCACCTTTAAAAAGATACAATTTTCATCGCAATTAACCGCTATATCGCTCATCAGAATAGAGAGTGTACTCATTAATTGTGTGTCTTAATTACTCAATAAATAAACACAGTTTTAAATTTTATCTACACTTACATTTTTTTTTTCTTTTTATATAAAAAAGGCAGTTAAAATTATTAGATTAAACAGAACTCGGTGCTAAAAAGTCTTTTTAATGACTATTTTTTTCTCAGTTTTTATGACATAATTTGATCGTAAAATTTTAGTAATTCTACTTTTCACTTTACCTTACAGAAATCTGTAGTTTTTGTTTAAATGTTTTACTTAAGTATTAGACAAATTATGCCTGTTTATTTTACGGGCAAAAACTTGGCTAGCTGACAGTAAAAAAATGTTTGTTTTATGGGGGAAGAATTTCTCTTTTTTTTTACAGTCAAATACTGAAAATTAAAAACAGATTTTCTTCATAAAGAAAATTATTTTTACCGTCGTCATGACTAAAGGATTTTTCTTTAAAAATCAATCAAGGGATTTTTTTTTATATAGAGAGAAAATTCTGAATTACTTTTCTCAAAAATAAAAGTATTTGTAATTTTTTTCATTTAAAATAGAAAATTATATTTTAATTTTGTTAAGGCAAGTACGGTATAAAAATAAAGTTAATTTTCTCTCTATATTAAAAAAAAGTAACCACCGCTGCGGCCGCCGCTGTCAATTAAGATTTTGTGCCTTGAAGTCTTTCTGGACTAATATCCAGAAAACTATTGCAAATAAAAATTTAAAAATTGGTGGTTTTATAAAGAAATGTTCGATAAACACGCTGAAGTAGACAGTTTTTAAATCGAAGAATTATTTTAAGAGATATTTAAAATCAAAGTTGGTCAAAACAGTTTTCTTATAAAAGTTTTATAGAAACGAAAACTATGCACAGGAATTTAAACATAATTCGTGAGGATATAGTTGACAAGGTTGGGGTGTGCAGACTGCAATTATTTTTTCAATTTGACTCTTTGTTTGAGGTTATATTTCAATTTTTTATTCAAAATTTTCATTATTTTGACGAAGATTTATTTCATATTTCATAAATTCCATTATTTGAATCGTTGCCAATTTGTAAAATAGCGCACGTAACAATATTCCCTTTCAATTAAGAAATGTATTAACACGTGACTATTAAAAACAGAAATAAAACTTTAAAATAATAATTAAATGATCACGTGTTAAAAGCAATAAATGTAGAAAATAACGGAATAAAAAATATACTTGCGCGAGAATATTAAAAAGATAAATAATTAAATTATTCCGCGTTTTCAAAGCATCAAGTAGAGTAAGATTAATTTATTTCGACAAAATATTTTATCTATTATTGCAAATTTTAAAACGGTGTAATTAATAATATTTCCCTTCAATTAAAAGCTATATTTTTACGTTTAATAATTACGTTTAATTCAACGAAATAACTAATAAATTGGTAAAATATAATTAAAAATACAGATAAACGTTGAATTAAAGATCACTCGATGACATAACTACCACGCGTAACGCATCTGGTATCAATTGAATGCGACGCCACATATATGCACTTTTGGCTTTAAATCCTATATTTTGGCGACAGTTCATTTCTTTTATAGAAAGTAGTAGTCGGGATAATGAAGTAATACCCAATTTTCTATAGCATCGTTATAAAATTTTCCGATGCCATGACATTGCTTACTTAACCATTTTGCACGAGTTGATTTTCAAATGTTTAATTAACCTTATTTTATCAACAATTGTTAGCTGTCTCGACAGCAGTTGAAAAAAAAGCCGACAGCAGTCGGCTTTAAAATCCCTTGGTCAAAGGAAAATGAATGGAAACCCGATTATAGCAGATATTACAGCGAGCAGCCGATTATACAAGGCCGATTATAGCAGCTGATTACAGCAGGTCGTTTAATTATAATTCAATCTTCCGCAATCGTTTTAAGGTTGATCAAATCAGTGTGTTTTTACAGTTTGTGGTGTCAGAACGGGAGTTGGCGAGCGTAGCTCGTAGGGGGCAGAGCCCCTAGAATAGAAAATAAATGTCAACCAGGAACGTCAGTAAAAACTAATTATTAAAAAATATGGACAATTATGAAAAATCTGTATTTTTTACAAACTCTCTGCTATTTTACAGATTTTGCACGTAAAATAAACAGCTTTGCACAATTTTTCCTTAACATAGTTTTAATGGAGTCCATACTGACGGCTTTTTATTCCGTAAAATTAATATACACTGCTCAAAACAATTAGGGGAGCACATGGTTTTAACGAAATTACACAAATACTTACAATAATAAGTAACTTAAATTAAAACATCCATAATTTAAAGTATAGCAGAAAACAGAAAAATAAAATTTCATATGCAAAACAAAGTTCATGACGTCAAAAACAAGAAAATGGAGATAAGTGAAGAAATCAGGATTTCGCAGAAATGTCTGTTTCACTGTCTCAGTTGCGAAATTCAGTAGCTCGGCTTTTGTTTTGAGAAAAGGGTGATTTGAAAATGTCACAACAACGTGATTTACCGGAATCCATGGCTTGTCGTATTAGAGATAGACTTGAATCTGGGAAAACACAACGAAGAGTAGTGGACGCTGTTGCAGTTGCAAGAAATGTCCTTGCAAGGCTGTGGAATCGATTCCAAGAAACAGGAAATGTTAGATGTCGACCAGGGCAAGGTCGATCACGTGCAC
This sequence comes from Maratus michaelseni, assembly GCA_963931845.1. NCBI lineage: Eukaryota > Metazoa > Arthropoda > Arachnida > Araneae > Salticidae > Maratus > Maratus michaelseni. The sequence continues at coordinate 279,710,599 of OZ007594.1, read as the reverse complement.
CACAGCAACTGATGACCGATATATCCTGTTAACAGCTCGTCGAGACAGAAAAGGGGATGATACTCAGTTGCAAAAATGGTAGCTCTTGGCAACACGACGAAAGGTGTCCAGCCAAAAAGTGCGAAATATGCTTCATCAGAGTGCTCTCTATGCACGTAGGCCAATGACCTGTATTCCGTTGACCACAAGTTACTGTGCGGCTCGAAGAAGTTGGGCTGCTGAACATCAAGATTGAAGGCAACAGATTGGAGTCAAATGCTGCTTTCCTATTCAGTCTGGAGTGTGACACTCGACGTGTTTTTCTATGTAAGAAAAGGGGCACTCAAAATAACCCCACATTTGATCTTGAAAGATCACATTATAGACAAGGTGGGTTGATGGTATGAGCTGTATTCAGCATAGGTGGACGTACGGATCTGCATATCATTTGGAATGACACTTTGACGGCCCAAAGGTATACAGACGAGATACTGGGACCTCATGTCATACCTTACGCTTCACCCATGGTTATTCCTTTATTTTCATGCATGATAATGCCTGACCGGATACAGCTCATCTGTTGGGGAACATGGTTGAAACTGAAACAATACAGCGTATGTAATTACCAGCATGCTTTGCTGACCTGAATCAGATCGCGCATGTTTGGGACACACTCGGACGATGCATTGCAGCAAGACGAAAGCTTTCGTTTATTGTGTGGGACAAGCAAATTGCAATTCTTGAAGATTGGAACAGTATTCCTTAAAGTCTTATCGAAAACCTCATCACATCCATGGAAAACAGATGTACAGCAGTTTTAGCTGTTAGAGGGGACCACACGCCGTATTAAACAACTTGCAACATTACTAAAGAATACTTCATTTTAGTAATTTACATGTAACCAAATTGTTGCCCTAAATCATCTTTTCATGTTCTTTCCATCCTTTCAAAGAATTAAAGCTCCCTTACAATTTTTTTTGCGTTTTATTTTCTGTATTGCGCATTGATATACGTGCACTCTCCATTTTATACCCATGCATGGCTCTCTCGCAAGGTTTTCTTCTTTTATTTGCTTGCTCCCCTAATTTTTTTGAGCAGTGTATGTATATATATATATATATTTGTTAAATTTTTTAATAAGTGTTTCATAATCTATGCCGTGGTGCATGATTTTGTGTTCTTGTTTACAAAAACAAAGAAATACTAATACTCGTATAAAATATATTTAAGACAGTACAATATTCCCAAAATAACGATTTAAACAAAGAAAAGCTTAAAAAATTCTTTTTAACACTTTCTAACATTAGTTAAAAAGTGTTTTAAGGTGTATAGGGTGTTAAAAGGTGATAAGTTTGTCTATCTGTCTGGTCGTCTGTCTATGCTCTAACTCACGTAAATATACACGGTATGACAATTAATTTTTATATGTTTCCGATGCTCTGCATAGAATGATCTTTATTAAAAGTGAAGTGAGTAGCATTTAAAGTTCGAATACGGGGACAAACAAATGAAATCCGTTACATTATGGTCCATGGCAAAAAAAAAAAAAAAAAAAAAAAAAAAAAAAAAAAAAAAAAAAAGTTTGCGGTGCATTTTATCTAAATTGCTTTTTAGATATTACATTTCATTGTATAAAAAACAAAATTTCTTGATAATATTCTGTTAGTGTGGAAATGTGTTTCATAATATATGATTGATGCATGGTTTGTCGTTCATATTATTTTGTAAAATGGCAGTATCAATCTATGACTGCATTAGTTGTTCAAAGACAAGAAATATTTAGCCTAATTAAGATCAGTTTTTTTCTTTGAAACAAGTGTTTTTTCTTTGATTATTAATGTTTTCATTGAAGTATTATTCTTTATAGAGATAGTTTAAAAGGATGCTTTTACTGTCGTAAGAATTGTTTATTAATGTTGAAGTAGGATTGACTAGACGTTAGTTATAAATTTTAGCATTCAGTTTACTGCATCCATCTAAAAAGCTCTTTAACAGAAAGTTTATCCCTACTATTGTTTCTCAGGTTAAAGCAACATTTGTTTGGTTTCATACTCCAAAATTTAGCGTAGCATTGCTTGTACCTACTCACAAATGCAAAAAGATAAAAATATTTACTTCTTCTACTCTTAATTTAAAAGAACAAGCCTTTCATCTCCTCTGTATGAAACGCTCTATAAGAATCAACAGAATATCATGATTTTTGAAAATTCTTTTTCCCTCATCACGGAGTGCAGAGAGTTTTGACGCTATGGATACGAGGCAGCTGAATGAAAGAGCTTATATATCCTCATCATCTCGCATCTTAGAAATGAGATACTTGCGAGAAGAATTCTTAAATTTTGTGCAAATATGAACACGATTGTTAAATTAGAATGTGCGACATATATTTATTTTTATTTTTCATAATACGAATCTATGTTTTATTTTGAATTTCTTCTTTAACAATTTTAATACATTATCATACTTATAAATACCACAGGTTTTATTGCTTTTTATTGATTAGCTATAATTAATAAACTTACCTTATATTTTAAAATGTTGATTTTGTGAAAATTAATTTTCTTTTATTCATTTGATAAGGTGATTTATAAGTCTTAAAAACAATGTAGGATAAGGAAATTGTTTTTTATTTCATTGTGAGTACCAGCTTAGCAATCAAAATACAACACAGTAAATACACAAAATTGTTTCGAATCATAACTGCAGCAAAATAATTTTTGATGCAGAGGAAGAAAATTGAAAACACGTTTTTCCGGTTTTTAATGTCAGAAAAAATCTGAAAATTCATAAAATTACATGTATCATAACTCGGTAAGTTTTGGTCTAAAAGAATGGCCTTTTTAAATGCCTTTATTAGACTTTCTAAATATCAGATTTGTAGAAAAAGGGGACCATATAATAAATCTAATTTTAATATGCCTGTAGCCCCTTGAAAACAGCAGCCTTATCTAAAAGTTAAAATTGGTTTTTATCCTTTTTCTAGTTGGAAATGTGTTTTTATCGTCCGCAATTTAGAAGATAATTGCCATTGCAATATATTTTGAATCATTCGGTGTAAACAAGTCGGAATCTATCGCGTATGATTACGCTGAATGTAATCGAGAATGTACTCAATGTGTAGTTTTCGGTAACAAAATAGCCCTGTTCGTGTTTAACTTATGTATAACATGTAAATCTTTTTAGTGAGGAAAAAAAAGTTAAAATTGACTGGGTAATATTTTATAAACCACCTCAATATAAAGCCCGAATAAAAGTTTTCTACACATTTAAATTTAATGTCCATTAATTTCTGCTTCCATAATAGACACATTATATAAAGAAAGTATAGTTTTATTAGTGTAATGTGTTATGAAAAAATAATTGTGTTTCTTCGAACGATGAATTGTAACAATGTCACGTAAAACAAAATCTATCAAACATTAATACATACTTATCATTTGCTATATAAAGACATTATCATGTATTTATTGCGTATAACAAATGTCCTCACTAGACTATTCCATTATTAGGGAGTAAATTCTGTACGACTTTCATTATTATTATTATTATTGTTTAATAACAGAATAAAACGAAAAAAATATTTAATAAAATTTCATAAACCACTTTAATATAACCCCCCCCCCTTACACACATACACATAAAAAAAAACTTTAACTTTTTTCAAAAATGAATGCGAATTCTCTGTTCATTCCAAAATATTTGTTATAGAAATAAAATATAACCTAAAATGCATTATGAAAATATTATATTTCGGCGCCCCATGAATTATATGAGGGGGTTAGAATGACAGTGGAGTAAGTCAATATTTAGTAATTTGAGAAATGAAGCAATTTGTGAAACTTGTCATATTGCCGTTGCATTAAGTGGTCTAACTTGTTTTTCCCTTTAGCAACTCCCTATGTGAACTATGACTTATTTGACTGTCACACTGAATAGAAATTAATACACGTTCAGAGAAAATATGGTTATCTAGATTTTTTACATTCTTGACTTACTCCACTGTCATTCTAACCCCCTCATATAAGAGCGAGAATAGAGTAAATACATTCCATCTGAATCTCAATACATAACTGCTATATAAAGATATCGATATATTTTGCATATGACGATTATGCTCAATATGATTGATAGGACTGTACTTAAATTCCATGATATAACAGCCATCTTCATGCGTAATTACTGTATGACTCGTTTATATAATTAATTAGTAAATAATATATATAAACACTGTGTACATTTTATTAATAACATTTAAACTCTCAATATAACGCCAGGCAAAAAAGTACTTTTCCTTTTTCAAAAAAGAAAAAGTGCTTTATCGGCTTATTCCATAACAAAAATATTCTATATACCGTTAGTACTATGTATTATGAAAAAATAATTATATTCTTCAGCGCCATGGGTTATATAAGACAGAAAACATCATCATATAAACACGTTCCATCAAAACTTTAATACATAACTGCTATATAAAGATATCAGTATATTTTGCGTATGATGACTATGCTCAACATAGTATACCACCTAGAAAGTAAAACCATTTTGAACGCTGAGTAATACGGGGTATCACAAGATTCGTCCATAAAACAACAGCGCGGCGGCATCAAATGTCCAATAGAAGCAAACTATAATTAATGCCTGGGGCATTTTCATCCCTGTCTTTGTGATGATACGGAAACGTCGGCTGTATTTAATAGTGAAACGAGAACTTTATGTGAAAGATAAAGTAAAAAATAAAATGATAGCCGAGACCCATGAAGGCTGTAGTTTTATGACACTTTTTTTTCTTTATTTAATTTTTTACAAGCAGAATAAAATTTTATTTTTTGGAGCTATCTAAGTTTGATGGAAATGGTTTTTAAATAAAAAGTATTAGATTGCGTTTCATTCGGTGTTTTTATCTGATTGAAAGTATCATAAATGATGTCGGAATAGAAGACAAAAAATGAGTAAAAAAAAAACGTATTCTAAAATTTTTCTTTTCTACAATTAAATGATATGACTTTTATTAGAAATCGATTAGTTTTTGCATCTGATGAAAATTTGAAAGAATCTATATTTAAATATTTTCAAAGCTTGTAATATCTGGGAAAGAAGCCTTTGAAATTTGATTGTAATGAGATGGAAGTTAGGGAAATAGAAAATGTATTTTAATTGAAAAGAAATAAAAAATGTGACAGAAATAACTGACGGGAATTATTTATAATACACGTGCAATATCTTTAATAACGATTTTAAATCAGGTTAATAGCAATTGTGTCAATCTAATCGTCCATTTATGATGCTAACTAATAACCATTTACAATGGAAAATTAAATACATTTTATTTAAAGTGCTGCTCTAAATAACATGTCAACATCATTTTTTAAAGTTTATCTGTTATCTTTAATGGAACTATTTTTACTTGAATGATATATATATATAAATTTAACTGTCGTTTCATATAATGTCTTGTAAATTTAGTGTGATACATATATATATTTTTTTTCCGAATTCAGTTTGTGAAAATGTTCTGTATACATTGAAATATTTTATTTCGAATGTCATCAATTCTCAAGTAAAAGTTTTCAGCCGCATAAGTTAATTTATACATGAACGAGTAAAGAAATAATCCTAATTTTAATGTGATTGTTAACGCTGTTAATTTTGCATGTTTGTCTGTTAAACATATTTTTTGAGCATGAAAATGTTTACTTGAGAATTGATAGCATTCGAAAAACAGGTATTCCAGGCTGAGGACACTCATTAATACACTATAAAAACACTTCGGAAACGTTTCTGAAAAATATGGGCAGCGAAAAATACTTTGTTTTTATAAATAATTCTTTAAATTTTGGAAATGTATTGGTTTCTAGGGATTCAAAAGACAGTGGAACACGCTATTCGGAATTTCGGATAACTCAAAAGATTATAATATATTTTCGTTCGGGCTTATAGTATATTTTCATAAAATAAGAAACATTGGTCATTTTTTACAGTGTATAAGTTTGTAAAATGGACGATTATTTATAATGCTAGTAGAATTTAAATAATTTTTCATGCTTTTCATACATAACTCTCGTTCTAATGCCTTGAATATACTTCTTCAGCACTTAATTGCTATTTCTAGATCTTTTAAATTCGAATATTCATCATAAAAAAATAGATATGATTCGATTCTTAAAAGGGTTAAAAATGTTGGTTTATCATTTACTAATGTTAATTGAGAAGTATTAAATTAAACATTTATTTTTCATGACAGTTGAATGAACAGTTCAAAAGATTTTCTTTTTTTCTGTTCTATTTGACATATACTCAATTCGTATCTTAACGTGTTAACAATATTTTTAGCTATTTTAATTACCATTTATAGATTGTGTTATGGCTAGAAACAAATATTCACCATGATTTTTCGTTCAGCAGATTTATTTCGCGAGCAAATGATTAAAAATATTGGTTTGCTGTTTATTCACCAATAATCTATCAGTTTATAAAAATGAACGATTATTCATCAAGACAGTGCAATGAACAATTTAAAAGGTTTTAATTTTTTTTCTGTTCTGTTCGACATATACATAATTCGCAACTTAATCCGTTAACAATATTTCTACATATTTTAATTACCATTTATAGATAATTTTATTGCTAAAAACAAATATTCACCGCGATTTTTTTTTCAGCATATTTAATTCGCGACCGAAAGGTTAATGATTTTGCTTTACATTGTTGAATATTTACAGCAATCTGCCCAGTCATTCCACCGTTTTTTCAAAAAAAAAAGTTACATAACCGTAATTTATCTCTACTTTGACCATAATATGGTCAATAACACTGTCAGATACGCTTCGTAATATGGACAAGTAACTGTTATCCTTAAAAACTGCCAAATGACTGGACAGTTCGTTGCAAAATTTTAACAATGTACCACTAATCTGCTAATGATCTATCAGTTAAAAAACGAATGGTTATTCATCAAGACATTGCAATGAACAGTTTAAAAGATTTTTTTTTGTGTTCTCTTCGACGTATACATAATTTCATCTTATTTCATTAACATTATTTCTACATTTTTCAATTACCATTCATGCATTATTTTATGACTAAATCTCTACTTCGACCATAATATGGTCAATAACACTGTCAGATACGCTTCATAATATGGAAAAGTAACCGTCATTCCTAAAAACTGCCAAATTACTGGACAGTTTGTTGCAAAATTTTAATAGTGTACCACTAATCCACTAATAATCTATCAGTTTATAAAAACGAATGGTTATTCATCAAGACAGTGCAGTGAACAGTTTAAAAGATTTTTTTTCTGTTCTCTTTGACGTATAGATAATTTCATCTTATTTCATTAACAATATTTCTACATATTTTAATTACCATTCATACCTTATTTTATGGCTAAATCGATACTTCGACCATAATATGGTCAATAATACTGTCCGATACGCTTCATAATATGGACAAGTAACCGTCATCCTTAAAAACTGCCAAATGACTGAACAGTTTGTTGCAAAATTTTAACAGTGTACCAATAATTCACTAATAATCTATCAGTTTATAAAAACGAATGGTTATTCATCAAGACAGTGCAATGAACAGTTTAAACTATTTATTTTCTTTCTGTTCTCTTCGACATATACATAATTCGCATCTTATTTCTTTCACACTATTTCTACATATTTTAATTACCATTCATGCATTATTTTATGGCTAAAAACAAATAGTATTCACAATGATTTGTTGTTCAGAAGATTTCATTCGCGATAAAAAGGTTAACAATATTGCTTTACCATTTACCCTCTAATAATCTATCAGTTTATAAAAATAAATGATTATTTATCAAGACAGTATAAATGAACAATTCCGACTTGACATTTCTACCAAATCCACAAAAACATTTCTACAGAGAATGTTCAGAGAAAAAAAAAAATTCTGCACATTTGCACTCAAATAGGTAAATATATCTACAAGCAGTTGTTATTTTCTTTTCGCATTTGTGGAATGCGGTAATTCAGATAATTTAATGTTTCCCTGGGCATCGTTATTTTGGATGAGATACATATCTTTCGACATAATTCTTTTTTATTACGTACATATATATTACTGTTTCTTTTTTTGGTAGCATATACTTATTTCGCATATATTATGCTACAAGATGCATATATTTTTTTATTTTCTGTTTTTGAGGGCGTCTTAAAACAAGAATATTTAATATTTAGACATTGTATACGAAAAGATTTTTCCTAACGTTTTCTGCTTAAAAGTTTAAAATAAGTTAGACATATTTTACTAAAATGCATGACATTCCGCACATTACTGCTTTAACAATATAATATATATATATATTATATTGTTAAAGCAGTTATATATATATATATATGTCACAAATACAAATACTGAATTTTAAGAAAAACATATTTAAATGTTCAACAATACATGCTGTTTCAAAACTTTTGAAAGAAAGTTTAAGAAAAAACACATTATAAATCGGCCATACAATGCTTGGTCGTAAATGACGCACTAAAACGATAGAGGGCGCCTTCTGATTGTGATGAAGCATGTTTTTGCGCCAAAAAGATAGAAAATTAGTGCTATTTATTTCTTCTAATTACTGTTAATTTTTAAAAATGTTGTACATTGCGTTGAGATACCGTATGCTTACTACAGATGACGCTCATAATGTTTTAGTTGTTTACTAGCTACAGGCTTTAAAAAATCTATGAACTTAACTGATTTTTACGTTGATTATATCTCGTTAAAACACGAAACTTTCCGCTTTGTTTTGCCAATTTTTCCTGCAGAATACAGAAAATTTCCTAATCTAACGTAAAAATGACCTGAAATCTTTTCATCTGAAGCTGCATTTTCGAAAAATCACAGGGATTTTCCGGCACTTAGTATTTTTTCGTATTAGAAACAGAATTTTCATGTATGTTCTTTTTCTCTCAAAATACGAAAAATTCGTAAACCTAGGCTCAAATTTTTCTGAAATTCTCGAGTCAATAAATTTCCGTATAAAAAATTTATTCAAATAGAAGGAAAATCTCTTCCAGTAACTGGGGTATTTAGGCAACTTGCTGCCTGTACTTTTTACACTTTAGACAAAATTTTTTTTTAAAGTGTACTAGTCTTTACAGAGAAATTTAAACTTCAATTTGCAAGCATAACTTCAACATCTGTCTAAATTTTATCAGAGTCTTAATTAAAAAACTGCTGCTAGTAATGAATGTGGAAAACAGCATAAAATGTCATAAAAATATGTATTGCTTCCAAGAAAATAAAAATAAAATTTTACGTCAGAATCTGCAAGCTATGACAAAAAAATATACAAAACTAAATGAACATCCTGTGGTTTCTATTTTTATTGTATTTTTATTTTTTAATAAAGCTCATACTTTTCAAATAAAATTCACGTTTAAAATTCCATAACGACAATATCGCTTTTAAGAATTGTATGATTTTTATATATTTTTTTAATTATACATGTTTTGACGTTCTGTTATAAAAAATAACACACTAATACATAGCGCACGAAATATTATTATTATTTACGCTTTAAAATATCTTTTAAAAAAATAGGGATACGCACTTAAGGTTGTTTACATTCAAGAAAGAAAGTGTGAAAGTATTTTACTTCATAATGAAGTTCACAAACACTTGTAGTTTCTAGATAAATTAAGGATGTGCAAATAGCATAATCGATATAAATATACTAAATATCACACTTTTAGACCTTTTTGTACATGGATACGAGAAAAACTTTGTTTACTAATGAACAATTCTTCACAATGGTAGAATTTAAATTCTATTTACAGCGGCCGTTGAGATAATTGATTTTTACATGTTTCAAAATGCAGGAATGAAATTTCTTATTCACTCGATGTGTGCTGCTCATCTAATTACGCCCGAATATTCTTAAAAATCAAATAATAATAATAAAAAGCAGAAGAAAGCATTGGTAGTTAAAGTGAAAGGTTCTGTGTTCGATTCCAGTACGCTTTTTCAGAAAGCCTCACGTTATCAGCACCAGCTTGGCGATTTGGCGAAAGAGAAAAAAACATAGCCAGCTCTATCGCCAATGGTTGTCCATGTTTTTTGTTTTGATCTAAACTTGAATGTGGAATGGTCTCGGACGAAATAACCCCAGTGTGTGTGTAAAAGAATAATACTAATATGGCGAAAAAAAATTGTGCCTGAATTATATGTATTCTGAAATTAAAAGCATTTAATCACGGTAAAATAACATTTCCTCATGCTATATTCTCCGCTTGATAACATTTCGGGGAAAAACAAAACACCCTTTTAGACTTTCACAGCAGTGAAAGAATAGGGTTGTTGTTTGCAATACGTATGACGTCACAAACAAGACGAGTTACATATTTTGTACGTACCGTTGGATTCAGCACCACGCCAACTGTTGCTCTCGCGCCAAGGGGCTGAAAACATGAGGCTTTCTGAAAAAGCTTTCCGTCCTCGACACATTTTCACTCAAAAATTATTTCAAAAATTAATATTCTTATGATTTATTTAGGAATCAGCTTGATTGCACTGATTATATCTGCGCGGGTCGGTAGAAACCGTAACGTTGGTATAACCCGACACGTGCAGAACTCTAGTGAGAAAAACAAGATAAGAGTTTTTCTCACAAAAACAAGAAAGTAAGAAACATTCTCTTGAACTCGGTTTTATATTTTGCAAAAATTGCTTCTTACAGGGTTCGTACGGCTCCTGGAATTTTGCGACCAGGATATTTTTCTGTACCAGTATTTTCTTACAGAAAATCTTAGCTTAAAAGAAGGCAAATTGCCACAAGTTTAACCTAGATTTCTTTTTCTATCAAGAAAATACTGGTGAAACTCCTGGAAAATTCCCTGATCCGTACGAACCCTGTTCTTAATTAACATTTGTAATTTTTTTACTGTCTTTCTTTTATTAATTGATATTATCTCTTTTTCAGGTAAGTGCTTCAAAACCTGATATTTCTGGACAATTAATAAGTGATATTAATTTAATTAGTAAGTGAAGTTTTATTTATTATTGACATATACGAATTACAGTATCGTTTTAGAAAAAAAACAAAGGTTTTTTTTTTTTTTTTTTTTTTTTTTTTTAAGAAATTACTAAGTTTAAACTGGATTACATATAAAATGATTTAACATGTAATTAAATTATCTTTAACAATATGAATAGTTTATATTCTACCTAAACGTTCTTAAATAGTTAAATAAGCTTAATTAAATTTCATTAAATTCTACTAGCTTGATATGAATAATTTTATATATCAAACTGCAGCAACATCGTACATTTATTTTCCTTAAAACATTTATATCAGAATTTATCTATGTCCATCTGCAGTTTATTAAATGGGTTAAATTCAGATAATTTCGGTTAATTGAATTCAGATAAATTTATTGTGATTACTTTAAAAATAATACAGTAAAAACCCTGGTATAAATTTTTGTGCTTTGAATGGATAATAACAATTAGTTTCATTGCATAAATATAATAGTCTTTAAAAATGTTCTTGGGTTTACTTACTTAGATTTTGTTTTTTGTTTTTGTTGATGTTGAAACCAAATCGTTTAGCTAAAGATATATCATATATCCTCCTACTTTCCTGTTAATTTTACTTTTCTGATGTTTCATTTTCTAGTAGTTTCCTTGTTTAAAAGTAATATTCTTTAAAAATATGTTCCCATGACTTCTTTCTATTAACTGTTTGCTTTCGTTTATGTTGTCGTTGGCAAAATTTTAAATAAAAAATAAAGTAAATTACATATTAATTGTATATCCATCTAGTTATTACAATGTATATCTTCATTTTCTAATAATTTTATTCTTTTGTTGGTGATTTTCTATTAGCTTAGACAAGAGGCATTATTTCGAGTTAAATCTAATTTAACAAACTAATCTTATGTTATTTTAAAAACTTTGGATTTATTATTAAAAAAAGTCATAGTACAAGTCCTGAGAGATTTTCAATGGACATAATAGCTAATAAACAATGGTAATGCATTTATTCTCTGTCAGAGATATCTTTTTCGATATATTTCTTGAGCTCAGATTCTGACTTAAAAAATAAATGAAAAATACCAATTTCATATCATTTTTTTTTTCTGATGAAATGTCTCCTTTTGTGATGAAATTTCTGGTACGTTACATCAGGTACATTACGCAATGTTTTCCTCTGCAATATAAAAACAAGTATAGTATCAGAAGAATTTCTCCAGAATTCTCAATATAGGCTTCAGCATATTATCGAAATATCATATTTGCGAAATATAGTATTTCGCATAGAAAAAATGCCACATTAGTAATATAGAAGACACATTTTTGTATCAAAATATATCTGTATTATTAACATTTATTTAGGGCATTCGTCCTTGCATTTTTTTTTCTTTAAGATATATGATTCTTGATAATTCCACTGTTAATCCCACCTTAAAAATTACGTATAATAAGAGAAAAATTTGAATTCCATTCACATATGTCCTCCTTTTCTCATAATATCCTGCTGGTGATACTCTTGGTACATTGTTTGAGATACGCTACATACAAACATGCTACACTTTACAACATAAGAGCGATATAATATACAGGGTGTTCCGTTAAAGGGGTCCAATATTAATAGGGGTAATAGAGGAGATCACACGGAGCATAAATCAGTATATAATGCCTGGCCGGATCTCAATAATTTTCAAGTTACAGCAAATAGAATGAAAAATCGGAAATTTGTAAAAAAACCCTCATTGCTAAACTATCGATAATGCTACATAAAAACGAAGCACATATTTAGAAAGAGCAGAAAAAATCCTACGAAATGACATAAGTTGTTTTAGAATATTGAGAATTAATGGCGAGTTACAAGCTCTGAAACAGTGACAAAATACAAAATCAAATATTTAGCAAAATAGTTAATCGTTAATTCCAAAAATGCAACTCTACCTACATCAAGGAAAATGTTATAAAATTTGGTCCATTCCGAAAGCTTTCGAAGAAGCTGACAATAAACCATATCAGTTTAATTGTATGGGAGAAATCAAGCAGTTCCCTAGTTACAACTCTGTACTGTTGCACGCTCGGAAAGAGCGAAACTCCACCCATGACGATTGTAAACACCCCGTTTTAATATCTTTCAATTATACATTTCTGATCAACCTCTATCAATACCCTTTCATTATTCAGTCTGGTCAAGTGAATGACATATTGTGCAGCTCTCGCCTTGTCTTAAAGCAAACTCCGTGACTGCTGCGTTTCCTCCATGAACTTTCAGGATGATGAAGAAGAAGTACTTTTTATGCAAATTTTCTATGTGTATAGGAAGAAAAGTGTAATAAAACAGCAGTCATCAGTGGGCGTTATGTTAAAGGGAGGCTGTTGTAAGTGGGATTGTAGTAAGTTGATGTATAATAATTATGCCGGAATACTCTAACGAAGAATATGCGGACATGCATCTGATGTACGGGCAAGCTCATGGAAATGCATGTTTAGCACAGCGCATGTACCGTGAGCAATTTCCAAGGAGACGTTGCCCAAGTTCGAAACTCTTCATAAAAATCGATAGACGATTACGGGAGACTGGATCGTTTAATACAGCAAGCATTGATGCAGGGAAACCTCGACATGTACGAACACCTGCAATGGAAGAAGATGTACTGAATATTTTTAAAGATAACCCCTCCACGAGTACACGAGCTGCTGCGTCTGAAGTCGGTGTTTCTCACCAAAGTGTGTGGCGTGTTCTGCGTGCAGAAAACATGCACCCCTTTCATGTGCAGCGGGTACAACTGTTATCAGTAACAGATTGTGCTCAGCGGACAGAATTCGTACGCTGGTTGCTTAATGTAACAGAAAATAATCCACAATTTCTGGAAAATATTTTATTTACTGATGAAGCAACATTTACGAGAGAGGGCGTGGTAAACACGCACAATATGCACACATGGTCATATACAAATCCGCACACTGTTTTCCCGTCGAACGCACAACAAAAGTTCAGTGTGAACATATGGGCAGGTGTCCTCGGCGATTATCTCATAGGACCATATTTACTCCCAGTTGTACTCAATGGCAGTACGTACTTGGTTTTCCTACGGGATATCTTACCGCAGTTACTGCAAAATGTGCCAGCAACATTGCGCCACAATATGTGGTTTATGCACGATGGCGCACCGGCACATTTTTTCATAGGTGTTCACAATCACCTCAATTCAACATATCCTGGGAAATGGATTGGACGCAGTGGACCTGTTGCTTGGCCTGCACGCTCTCCAGACCTCAATCCGTTAGACTTTTTTGTTTGGGGACACCTTAAATCGCTGGTGTATGAAACGCCTGTGGATACACCGGAGGATTTACTAGCGCGAATCGTTGTCGCTGCAGGAGACATTCCCAACTCCCTCGGAGTTTTTCGGCGTGTTCGCCAATCTTTACGACGTCGCTGTTGGCTGTGCGATTCTGTTAATGGGCGCAACTTCGAACACCTATTATAATAATGTCCGTTCGTCTGCCTTCCGACGTTGAACTGTGCAGCGCAGGCCAGAAGACTATGTTTCACATATGTCATAAAGTACGTGGAATGTAATTCTTTATTTGTCATTTTTCTTTTATTTTCAACACTTTTTGGCACAGTATTTTGTAAGTCACAGACTGTGGTGTACTCAAATTGTAAATTACAAAGTTTGTATGAATTAATTTAAAATTTAGTGTCTTTTTTAAATTTATAATTAATAAAATTATTATGCTATTTGTTATTATTATTTCCTATCATAAATTATGATGCACATATACATACAATAATTGTCCATGTAAAACATGTACTGAAACTTCTTGCATAGTTACAAATTGCAATATTTTTAATTATTTCCGAATTTTCACCACCAGTTTAATTTTAAGGAATTTAACTTAAGCTTTATATCAATAAAAGACCACTTTAAAATGTAGACTATTATTGTAAAGTTATTTTGTTCATTCAACTCTTGAATAATTAAAAATGTTGCATCTCAGAAGAAGCATGATCGAAAATGTATAGTTGAGAGTAATTAAAAAGGCGGTGTTTCCAATCGTGATGGGCGGAGTTTAACCTTTGCTAGTGTCAAAGAAAGCGGAGTTGTAACTAAGAAACTGATTAATTTCTCTCACACAATTAAACCGATATGGTTCATTGTAAGCTTTTTCGAAAGTTTTTGGAATGGACCAAATTTTACTACATTTTCCTTGTTGTAGCTAGAGTTGTCTTTTTGGAATTAACGATTAACTATTTTGATGTATATTGGATTTCGTACTTTTTTCACTGTTTCAGGGCTTGTAACTCGTCAATAAATATTGCTATTTTAATACAATTGATGTCATTTTGTAGGTTTTTTTCTGCTCTTTCTAAATATGTGCTTCGTTTTTATGTAGCATTGTCGATAGTTTAGCAATGAGAATTCTTTTACAATTTTCCGAATTTTAATTCTATTTGCTGTAACTTGAAAATTATTGAGATCCGGCCAGGCATTATATACTGATTTATGCTCCGTGTGATCTCCTCTATTACCCCTATTAATATTGGACCCCTTTAACGGAACACCCTGTATATATAGGTAAAACTAGTTTAGTTTTAAATCTGAATTTATTCGTGGAGATTCATTTAAATTTCTTTGTCATTACTAATAAATAATAATAAAATAAGGAGCAAATTAAATATAATCAAATGTTCTCGAATTAAAATTAATTTGATGTGATTTTAGTTTCTTTTATTTCTTTACCTTTCATAAGTAGAATATTTAGTGCATTATTCTTCGTTTGTTTATAGATATTTAGTAAAATTTCTTTTGTTTCACTGAAAAAATAGAATAATATTCTAGTCGTTCCTTTAGACGATATATTTAATAAAACATAAATATTTAAAATTAATTTAGCGTATTTATATTCATTTGTTCAAACATTTGTAGTTAGCCCTTTCCATTCCTTTGAAGTGTAACTCGACAACGCTTCTCGCTGTCGCTATCTCAGAATTAAGATTTGGCTACCACTAATTTAAAAAGAAAAATCTTAGTCGTGTATTTTTATAACATTTGTAAAAGAAATGTACCACAAAGATTATAGTATAAAAATAGTTATAGCAAAATGGTGATCGCTATTTCAAAACAATAATTTTCAGAGTGGAAAAAGTTAAATTTCTTTTGTATTATTGCAAAAAAAAAATTACAGTAAAATTCTGGACATAATTTTAGATAGTATTTTGTATTGAATGAAACATAAATAATTAAAATTAGTTTACTGCCTTTTTCTTAATTTGTTAATAAATATTTAATTAAATTGCTTTTGCTTCATTGGCAAAAGTCACAAAACATGTTCTGGCATTCCATACCGCGATTACTTTTATATCCTGTTTCAAGAATATGTTTCTGTATATAATTCTAGGGTTAAGATCTTCTCAAAATACATTAAGCAAGAAAGAAATAGCTAAATTCATACCACACACACACAGATACATACATATATATCTCCCTTCCGTTATAATAGACTTCTTTTGATACTTACATTCCTAGTACGTTACATGAGCCACATACAAAAATATGCTCGTTTGAAAAAACAAAACGGACAATAAGCATTGTTCCTACAATCACATTTTTGAGTTTTATAATTTATTCAGGCATTCGCATTAATATAAAAATACAGTATATATTATTATTTATCAAACATTTATTGTTAAAACTAATTAAATTTGTCAATCATTACATATTATTTCCCCTGTCAACATCCCTTTTTCTAAGAAAATATGAAACGCAGAACAACGAATGAGATACCATATGAAAGGTTTTAGAACCGGCTTCTGACATAGCCCACTTAACAATTCGTTAAACCATGTTTTTGATTAAAATTTGCTGAAAATTAAAAATTTAATCCTCATTGTTTTCATGAACGAAATGAAAGGTTTTCCTGAAATTATTGTTGCCGAAAGAATAAAATATCATATTATATGATACTCATAGCAATTATTATAAAAAACACCGCATGGGTTTATTTTATACTTATGATTAAAACCCGAAATTGAAATTGAAATGTTTAGATTTATATTTCTATGTTCCATGTTTTTCCCGAAGCGGATGACGTCATTCTCTAATGCAGTTAAAATACGATTGTTAATTTTTTTTTTCTCGCGCGTGCATTTTGCAATCTTGGATCAGTTTTTAGTCTAACTTTGATGGAATAAATTAGATGATATTCTGGCTTGACTAACAACTAAATGTTGTTTGCAGATATTTTTATCCTTGCTTTTTCTTTAGAAGTTTAAACCTGCATCTAATAAATATTGCATATTGATAAAAAATGATACTTCTCTATTATCCCGTCAACCACTTTTCATAACAAAAAACTATCGCCCAATAAACGGGAGAACGTTGCCATTGGAATATCAAATATATATATATATATATATATATATATATATATATATAAGAATTTAAGGACACAATTGTTATTTTAATTAATAAAATAACTACTAAATCAGTAAAACATAATGAAAAATACACGCAAATGTCGAATGTAAAACCACTAGATGACGTAACAAACACGCATAATGATTCTGACATCAAGTAAATGGGACTGCATTTTTGGCAGGTTTAAACTTACAGTTTGGCGGTAGTGTTTTGTTATGAAAAGTGGTCGACGGGATAATAGAGAAGTACCTCAAAAATATTAGATTTCAGTGCGAAATCTTCGCACGGGCCCTCTGGTCTTAATTTGTTTATAGAAAATTAATCTATCTCTATGGCGTACAGCTCGATTATGGAAAATCAACCCATTTGCACTTTAAACAATATTACTAGTTTATCATCTGTCTCCGGCTAATTTATATTCCGAAATTAAATCTTCATTAATAAATAAATAATAAATAAATAAATAAATAAATA
Source organism: Maratus michaelseni (assembly GCA_963931845.1). Classification (NCBI taxonomy): domain Eukaryota; kingdom Metazoa; phylum Arthropoda; class Arachnida; order Araneae; family Salticidae; genus Maratus; species Maratus michaelseni. The sequence goes on along the minus strand of OZ007594.1, from coordinate 279,692,732 downwards.
AATAAATAAATAAATAAATAAATAACTAAATAAATAAATAAATAAATAAATAAATAAAACACAAATTGAAAAGGAAATTTATATACTTCTAAACATTGCATTACTTCAATTTTTACACCGTTTAATAGGTGTGTAATCGAAGTACGTGCTTAAACGCATCAAAACCAAAAAGGCTGTTGTAAATAGTGAAATCTTTGGCATTTTTTTTCGGCTATTAAACTCTGGCATGTAGCAATACGAAATTTCCGTTTTTAATAAATTTCAAAACTTTATTAGAATACATAATATACATTTTTCATGTGAAAATTCTCTTTGGTGTTCTTAGTCGACAATCTAAAAAATATATTAAATGGAAAAAATAAATTAGAGTTTTTAATTAAAAAATGTCTTTCCCTATGTTCTGTACATCCGAGCTGTATTTCTTGAACTAAGATCCTTCTCATCTGGTGAATTGTATTACCAATAGTAACTCACGCCAAGAAAGAATATGCTTCTGTAACCAGGTTGGATCCCCTTGTTATCATAGACGGAGTACCTGATTAAGCGGAAACTTGTCTAAAGTGAAATTTCTTTTCGATTCTTCGCGATTTTGTTTCAGCATATCTTACTTGTATTCATAAAATGGCAGATAATTTTATATTTAACAGAACATAGATAGTTAAAGTTAATTTAATCTTTGTTTACTAAGTGAAAATTATATAAAATATATCAAGTTTCTTGAATACCTAATTTTTTAACATATTTAACCCGGATGATGAGATGTCAGATGCTCGAAAGTACTTGGTTGATATTTTAACTGTACAATGTATGTATTTTTTAACACTAGAACGCCAGAAATTTTATTCAAGTTTTATAAAAATAATTCACACCAGAATTTTTATTGAAAACTATTTAACTAAATTATTTAACTTATTTTTGTGTGGCTTATATTTCACTTTTTTATGAACAAATATCTGATTCGAATCAAAATATATTTGGTACCTGTCAAAATGACAGCTATGGTCTTTTTTCTAGTGTTAATAAAACGCCTTTAATCCTTCTTTGCATAAGTTTTTCTTTTACAATTGTGTTTTTTTATACATATATTAAATATTAGACACCAGAAATTTTAAGATAGATTTTTAACTTTGTTCAGCAACATAGTTCACGGGAAATTTACTAGATTAATATTTCTATATAAATATAGTGGTGGCGCAGAAGTTGATTTATTTATTAAAAGTTAAATAAAAAGTGATGGAAATTTACATCACTATACAATTAAGGGTTAAGTAATTTTAAATGATTTTTTTGTTTATATGAAAAAATATATGACTACCCTTTTTTTGTTTATAGATGCTTAATTAAATTTATTTTTATTAAAATGTCGCTTGAAAAAAATCACATTAGGTTTCCTGGCATCCATTTCCGCAAAAAAATCTTTTCATTGCCATCTATCTGTTCTCTTGTAAAAATATATTTCCGCGTACTTCTAGGGTTAACATCGTCTTAAAAAATATGAAAGGAATGACTAAATTTTATCTCATATATATGTATATATCTTCCTTTTCTGATAATACCTCTCTTTTGATGGTGACATTCCTGGTACGTTATATGAGCTACGTTGCACAATAATGTTTACCTCTGCAACAGAAAAGCGAACATACAAATGGAAGCATTGCTCCTGAAATCTCATTTTAGAGTCTTGTGTTTACTCAGGCATTTCGCATTCATTCTTTTCAGCAGCCGATTCTTCACAACATCACATCCCCTCTCCCCGCCACTGCTTCTCCACGTGCTTCATCGGATCGATAATTACCCACGCACAAAAGCATCGCATCTTCATCGATTTGCAGCCCTTTTGGTACAAGGTTTCCCAGAGGCTTTGATTAAAACCTCTATCTCTTTTATGACAAATAGAAGAGACTCTTTCGCATAACAAATTTCCCGAAGTCAAAGACAGAGCCTTAACAATCCCACCAAAGGCAACACCATGGTATTGGGAACACGATTTCCGTTGCCAGAAGAGGCTTGTGTAATTATAGTAATGAGCATGGTCAGGAAACAAATCGAAATCTGATATCTTCACCGTACTTTCTGAAGGTTGCAGAAAAAAAAAGTTCAAGAAAGCATATTCTTTCTTGATGTGAGTTACTATTGGTACTACAATGCACCAAATGGGAAGGATCTTAGTTCAAGAATAATCACGCCATTTTCGGAATGTTGGAGATCTAAATCAAATGATTTGCATTTGCGCATGACATTCTATACAATTCCGTGTTACTCTTTAATGAAAATTAATGAGGGTCTCTAATTTAGATAAACAGAGAGTTCTCAAACGTGTACTTTTAAATTTTCTTATTCGCCACAACATAACACTTATACATTGTAACATAATTCATGTGCTATAGTTTTGATACATTCTTACATTAAAGCTATTTCTACCTGTGTCAAATGATACTTTTAAAAGATTTCTATTTTCGACTATTTTATTTGTAAATTTTAGATTAAAACAATCAGAAATCATAATACATTGAAGACTTATTTGTATAATTATTAGGTCTAAATATTACAAGTAAAATAAACATAAATTAAAACTTTAAAAGGAGAAATAATTTTAAAACTAATGGAATTGTAAAGATACTATGCAAGATCGGTATTTTTTAAATTTTAGTAAACAAATTTTTTTTTAGAAATTGATTTAATTTATAAAAAATATAACGTAAATATGCATATACGTGTGTATATAAAATGTTCATAATAAAAGTAGGTTATCAAGAAATAAATTAATTTTATAAAGCTAGGCTATAAAATAATTAAAATATATGGAACAAATATGCTATAATCATAATTGTAAAATACAAATTATTACCGAAAACTTATAACGTTTTAGAAGAATCATTGCTGGAACTTAATATATATTTATAAATGAATTGCACCTGTGCACAACATTCTCCATAGTTTCATGTTATTCTTTAATGAAAATTAATGATGTTCTTCAATTTTGATAAACATAGTTGTACAACTGTAGGTTGTACAATTTAAAAAATTTCATATTCGCCAAAACCGGCGTTACCGGACTTACATTATGAAACATAACAGAGTAGGATCTCATATCTATAAAATTGCTGTATATTTTTATGTTAAAATTAAATGGTATTATAAAAATTTCATACAAAATCGATAATGTTTATATCTTAGTATAACTATTTTTATTTATTGAGTCACAAAAAGTATTGATTTATTAATATAATATCCCTTATATAAAAACAATATTAGGCCATTATTATTTTTATATACGTACTGTATGATTAACAATATTAGCTGTACCTTTGTAACAATTTAGCCATTAATGCCAATATTTGTTTCAAATATTGCACCAACATTGGGATTCTTACATTTTAGAAATATTGTTGCTGTAATGGCAAGAAATATTTCGCCATTTCATCGCTAATATGACCAACATAAACCAATATTCCTGCAATATTGAAGTTCCATTGCAAATATCCCAGCTGTTAAACCAATTATTAAACCAGAATTAAATCAATATGTTTCATTGGGCACAATTCTTGTGACTGCAATATTGCGCGCCAGTATAACCAATGCTGTTTGCTATCAGAACTAAACATCTAATATAAGAGTGCTTATAAAATGTTTATAATACAGAAATTATAAAGCCGGTTTAGAAAACTAAATAAGTTTTATAGAATGAAGCTCTAAGGCACCTGAAATATTTTCCAAACAAATTCATTAAGGCTATATTAACCGACGCGTTATTAACTATTGAAGTATAATAGAAAAAATGGTGATTATCATTAAAAATGGCAAAATTTTAGTAGAAACATTGATGGAACGAGTTATCTATTAAAAACGTATAAAAAGTATTACTTTATTTTACTATTATCTTGTTCATGTTACAATATAAGTTCATTTTGTTTAAATTATTCCAAAATATTAAAAAGAACAATTCTAAAAATGTACCCAAAATAAATATGTTTAAAACCCTTTCCGGCACAGTGGTCCCACTCCGGGCACACCTAATTTTAATTCCAAACTTGCATTCGGCACCAAGAATATTTTAATAAAATTTTGTTTATACAATGAAATCTTGCCGAACAGTTGATGTCGGTTAAGGGGCTTCCGAGTTGCGATCAACTTTACGCCCAGTCTATTTGTGATTAAAGTGTCTTGTAAATACTGAGCCGTTGGGAAAAGTTAAATGTAGTATTAACTACATAGGAAAGAACAATTAAAAATAGAAGACAAATTAAACAATGGGAATAAAAAAGTAAAGCAAAAGAGATTAAGGATAGAGTCTAATAAATGTAAAAATGTAAAATGGTATAGCTGTAGTTAAAATTAACTTGTGAAAAAAGTTGAAAAAGTGTAAAATAGGGTTCGGAACATGTTCATAAACAGCACATAAATGCCAGGTGGAAAAGGCAGGCAAAGCTAACCTTTAACAGAAAAGGCAAACTTTTTTTTGGTATAGCTTAGGAATAATTTTAATTAAGAAAATAGGCCATACATATTTTATTTTAAAAGAAGAAGTTCCTATTTTCTAAAAAAGTCGTTTGTAAATTCCGGTGTCAGTCAGTAATTTCTGATTTTACGAACAGAATTTGTCGGTGCCGGAAAGGGTTAACAGAAATCATTTTCCAAATTATTATAGACAAACAATAGTTTTTTTTTTAACTTGTATGTTCTGTTTAAATAAAAAATTAACACTGTGATAAAAGTAATTACAGTCCCAAAAACTACCTGTCTAAGCCATCATTAAAAAGTTATATATATATATATATATTGTTGTTTTAAATTCAAAAACCTTTTAAACATTAATATAAATCAGCCCCACACTCAATCTATTTAAATTTAATCTTCTTTCACGATCCATATGCCAATCAATCACCTTTCCCTATTAGAAATGGAATTTCTTCAAATCTTATTAAATAAATTGTTCATATTTCATCATTTAACTTCTTTAAAAATACAGCTGTGTTATTAATGCATGACTCGTAAAACATAATAATACTTATTACTGTAAATGAAAAAACGTAATAATATTACAAATAAATCAAATTTTATAAAAATCTAGGAAAACTTAAACAAAATGGATTTCGCCATTCTCCAAAAGGTATTGTATTTTATCACTAACACTGTAGAAAATTAAAAATGCCATCAAGTACTTATTATTAAAAAGTTAAGGAATTTTCCAAAAACAATTTAGCTATTTAAGTTAAAGAGTATAACGTGGTGTCCGTTAAAAGCTAGTTTACATTATATTGCGTAATTTTCGAACATAGAAAAGATAAGGAGAATTATCTTTACATGTGTGTGTTTCTACAACGGCAGGAAAAACTTATGTATGTATTTTAACAAGGGGATTTTATAAGTATTATAGACCGTTGAAGGCTCATTGTGTAAAATTTGTCTATGGGGTTAAATCCAGTATTGACGCAAAATGGTGTAAAAATTTAACATAATTAATTTTGTGAGCATTATAACCATGCAAAATTTGTTTTCTATTATTAAAAACGAAAGCCCTTTGTGTAAAAAAAAAAATAATAATAATTAATTTCAGAATGCATGTCAAATCGTGAGCATTTTATGAAAATGTTATTTATATTTAATAATTTGTTTTATTTTAATGCAAAAATCTAAAAATTGATTTGAAAATAATCAATGTAATGTTGAAGCTGTTAGTGAAATATAAAAGATTTATTCAGAACAATATATTCCTTATAATGTTTTTTTTCTCCTTCTTTAACCCTTTCATGACAAGTAATTGTGTTTCTTTAATGTTGAAGTCAAACCAGAATTTTCAAAACATTTTATTTTAAATTAAGAAAATTGAATTTTACAATTTTTACAATTTTACAATTTTACAATTTTTTTTTAACCAAAGTAATACTTTATTCAAAATTTCTGGTACGAATCTTGATTAGAACTAAGTTGAATAAAATATATCCTACTTATACATTGACTTCACACCAGAATTTTCGAAACATTTTATTTTGTTGTTGTTGTTGGCGTGTCAGAGAAAGTGCCAAGGCACTTCTCTCAAAGAAGGACTGCCAGAGCCTCAAGAGAGGTTGGACTTCTACAGCTGGTCTCCTAATTTTGAACCAATTCCAGATGAGAGACCTAACATTTTATTTTAAATTAAGGAAATGCAATTTCATATATAAAAGAAATACTTTAAAGTCATATCATAAAAGTAAAATTTTATTCAAAAATTCTGGTACGAATCTTGATTAAAATTAAGTGGGATAAAATATGTCCCACCATCTTTCAAGGGATTAAAATATGATGGGCTCTTGAGTAAATCTACTCTATCCATCATATGACTGGATCCATTTGTTTACGTATTACTGAAAGACTGTCTCATTTATCGGTTAACGCTTACAAATATACAATATAAAAATACAATTAGGATTAACCGTTCACAATCTGAAAAAAAAAATAATTTCTGATACTTTTGCTATAATTTAGGGTAGATATCTGCAAGCGATATTCCATAACTGAGATCTTACTTAATATGATTTGTCAGCGAATGTCCAGCTTGCACAAAATGAAATGTTCATCAAAAACAACACATCCTTCCATATTTTTATCCTCTATTTCTAATCTGTATCGGGTTTTTCAGTTAACGCCTACAAATATACAATATAAAAATACAATTCGGATTAACCGTTCACAATCTGAAAAAAAAAATAATTTCTGATACTTTTGCTATAATTTAGGGTAGATATCTGCAAGCGATATTCCATAACTGAGATCTTACTTAATATGATTTGTCAGCGAATGTCCAGCTTGCACAAAATGAAATGTTCATCAAAAACAACACATCCTTCCATATTTTTATCCTCTATTTCTAATCAGTATCGGGTTTTTCAGTTAACGCTTACAAATATACAATATAAAAATACAATTCGGATTAACTGTTCACAATCTGAAAAAATAATAATAACTTCTGATACATTTGCTATAATTTAGGGTAGATATCTGCAAGCGATATTCCATAACTGAGATCTTACTTAATATTACTTGTCAGCGAATGTCCAGCTTGCACAAAATGGAATTTTCATCAAAAACAACGCATCCTTTCATATTTTTATCCTCTATTTTGAATCAGTATCGGGTTTTTCAGAGAAATGGGACGCCTATTTTACATAATGCGCTTTCTGGACAATGCCCGAAGTTTCCTCTTCCTTTTTATTTTTTATTTTTAGGAACCCAATTTTCCATCGGAAAGGATCCAGAAAGATTTAAAGGCAACTTACGTTCAATATATTCAGTTCTCCGATGCCAGCCAGTCTCGTTTTATAGATCTGATTTATATATATATGTATATATATATATTTAAAATATATATTCTTGAAAGCTTACGTTCGAAACGTTTTCTCCGGTAAGACCCGTTTCAGATTTGGGGAGAGTGTAGACTATCAAATCGCGTTTAATATCTTTCTGTCTGATTTTTATGTAGATAATCGGTTTATCGTTTCTGAATAATGCATAAAGTAGATCATTTATTGCTCGTATATCATATGTAGTCAATAAGCATAATATTATTTTAAGTTTATCTTTATATCTAATATGTGTGATGGAAGTGACTGTAGACGATTTACAGCTTCTTATGCGAATCAGCATTAAAATGTAGGTCATTTTTGTAAACAAAAAACCGGTGGAAATAAATCGATTTATTGCAGTTTTTTAAGTTTTTTGCAGTTTATAAGTTATTTTGTAGAGACTGTTACAGATATTTTCAACAATGAATAAAATTCGCTCTTTTTTTGCATAATATTTTAAAAACTGAAATATAGGGAAAAGCATGATTGCTGATTAATCCATTAGTTACTAAAGTGGACTATTTGCTCATATTTCATATGTAGTCAATAAGCATATTGCTATTTTTGTTTATACGTAATGCGTGTAATGGGAGTGACTGCAAATGATATACGTCTTTTTAACAAAATCAACATTAAAATTTGAGTCATTGTTTGTAAACAAACAACAACAACAATAACAAAACTCGTGAAATAAATCGATATTTTTAATGTTTGCAGTTATTAAGTTCTTTATTATTATTATTATTTTTTTTTTCTTAATGTTATATAAAATAATCAATAAAATTTTCTCTTCTTTTTGCATAAACCTTTAAAACTGAAATGTAAGAAAAAGCATGGTTTCTGTTTCATTTTTAGGTACGTTCGTAATTATATAAATACTTAGTACTTATAGTTGTCGTCTGGCCTGTCGGTTCAAAAAAATTGTTTGCTTGACAGATGAGTTACATTAAAAAATTTATAGATTTTGAGATAACTTCAGTGGAAGTTAGGTTAACAGCCGAATGTCTCAATTCAGTAGAGTAAATAAACACAGGAGATTCGTTCATTACGATTCATAAAAATATTAAACCATGGAGGTAATCATTCGCAAAGCAAGATCTCCATGGTGAGTTTTGCAGCGCTGTCTGGTGTAGAAAAAGAATTCGCATTTGTAAATATGGCAAACGTAATAAGAGAAAAGACATACTCATTTCGCTCATAGCAGACAATATAATTCATTTCACTGAAATAATAAGAATAATTTTTTTACATTGTGAAACTAGTTATAAAACGAACGCACCTCATTTGTCACGTTTAACGTACAATGTCCAACTTTTTTTATATATGATAGTCACTAAAGTATACTTTTGTGATTACTTGTATATCATCTGTAGGCAATTCGTATAATACTATTTTATTCTTAACTAGCGGCCCGTCCCGGCTTTGCACGGGTAGACAATGTAATTTTTTTATTACATTCGTTTTCCTGAATTTCGTGCTCCAATCTAAAACTGTTGCTGAGATATAGCGAAATGACCTAAATCTTTCGAATCCCCCTTTAACCACCTTGGAGGGGGGGATTTCTAAATTCACTAAAATACGTGTTTAATCATTTGTTTAGTAGATTTGTTTTCCTTAATTTCGCGCACCTACATAAAACAGCTGCTGAGATATGGCGAAATGTCCTAAAATTTTCGAAACCACCCCCTTTAAAACCCTTCGGGGGGTAATTTCTAAAATCACTAAAATGCGTGTTTATCCATTTTTTAGTAGATGTCCTACCTAAATCCGCTGCTGAGATATGACGAAATGACTCGAAACTTTTAATACCCCTTTAGCCACCTTCTGGGGGGGAGTTTCCAAAATCGCCGAAATACGTGTTTAACCAATTTTTTAGTAGATTTGTTTTAATTAATTTCGCCCTCCGACATAAAAACTGAGATATGGCGAAATGACCTAAAAAAATTCGACCCCCCCCCCATTTAACCACCTTTTGGGGGGAATTTCCAAAATTGCTGAAATATGTGTTTTATTCATTTTTTAGTAGATTTGTTTTCCTGATTTTCGCGCTCCTATCTAAAACTGCAGCAGAGATATGACGAAATGATCTAAAACATTCGACCACCGTTTGGGAGGAAATTTCTAAATTCGCTGAAATACGTGTTTAATCATTTTTTTAGTAGATTTAATTTCCTGATTTTTGCGCTCCTACCTGTAAATGCTACTGAGATATGGCGAAATGACGTAAAACATTCGACCACCACCCTTTAACCCCCTCCGGGAGGGGAAATTCTAAAATCCCCGAAATACATGTTTAATCATGTTTTTAGTAGATTTGTTTTCCTGATTTTTGTGCTCTTAACTAAAATTCCTGCTGAGATACGGCAAAATGACCTAAAACATTCGATCCTTCCTTTAACCCCCTACGGGAGGGGAATTTCTAAATTTGCTGAAATACATGTTTAATCATTTTTTAATAGATCTGTTTTCCTGATTTTCGAGCTCCTACCTATAATTGCTGCTGAGATATGACGAAATGACCTAAATATTCGATCACGCCCCTTTAACCCCTTCGGTGGGGGGGGGGTTCTAAAATCGCTGAAATACATGTTTAATCATTTTTTTAGTAGATTTGTTTTCTGGCTTTTCAAGCCAGAAAACAGACCTATACCTGCTGCTGAGATATGGCGAAATGACCTAAAACATTGGACCATCCCCCTCTTTAACCCCTCGGGTGGTGAATTTCTAAAATCGTTGAAATAAATGTTTAATCATTTTTTTAGTAGATTTATTTTCCTGATTTTCGCGCTCCTACCTATAACTGCAGCTGAGATATGGCGAAATGACCTAAAACATTCGACCACCCCCCTTTAACCCCCTTCTGGGAGAATTTCTAAAATCGCTGAAATAGGTTTTTAATCATTTTTTTAGTAGATTTGTTTTCCTGATTTTCGAGTTTCTACCTATAACTGCTTCTGAGATATGGCGAAATGACCTAAAACATTCGACTACCCCCCTTTAACCCCCTTTGGGGGGGGGGAATTTCTAAAATCGCTGAAATAGGTGTTTAATCATTTTAGTAGATTTGTTTTCTGGAATTTCAAGCTCCTACCTATATCTGCTGCTGAGATATGGCGAAATGACCTAAAACATTCGACCACCCCCATTTAACCCCTTCTGGGGGGAATTTCTAAAATCGCTGAAATAGGTGTTTAATCAATTTTTTAGTAGATGTGTTTTCTGGAATTTCAAGCTCCTACCTATAACTGCTGATGAGATATGGCAAAATGACCTAAAACATTCGAACTTTAACCCCCTTCGGGGGGGGGGAATTTTCAAAAATCCCTTCTTATTGCTTGCCTAGGCGATAACAGCAATCTACAGTTCAAATTGCGTGACCGTGACTTTAGTAGTTTCGGCTGGGCGTTGATGAGTCACTCAGTCAGTCAGTCACCGTTTCCTCTTTATATAATAGTATAGATATGGATAATGGTAGGCGATTTTTTTAAACGAAAATCAGCTCTAATTTTTTGGTTACTATAAGTGAACAAAAAAATAGACACGTAAATAAAAATCTTTAATATGTATGGTGTTTCAGTTTTTATTAAAAGGATGTTACAGTAGAAGTCGAAAAATGTGATCAAAGTTATTGTTATCATTTTCTATACGTTATCGAAATCACCCGAGACCCACCGCTTACTTCCAATTCTACTCTAAAATCAATATATTTGTGTGATCAGTTTTTCATTTAATATTATCGCCTTTTCACACACTGGTGATATAACGAAAGATGATTATGAGGATTGGATGTAGGATTTGCACAGTTCCAAACCTTTATTACTAAATAGTAATATTCGCTTTATTTAATAACAGAATTTCTGTCATAAAATACTGAAGATTACAATTCAGAAATTGTGTTACTTAAAAATAGGAACGTTGCGACATCTAACTGAATGGTAGTAGACAACGATATGTTTGTATCTGCGGAAGAAATTTAAATTTAACTAAACGCTTGCGAAGAAGTATTATTAAGATCATAATCAGAAAGACGGTAACAGCGAATTTATTGAAAAAAAATCCTCTACAAATGCGGAAATAAGGAATGCGTTGAAAATTTTTAAAATGTGTTCTACAACATCACTCGGACAATAAACAAAATAATACTAATATGAGAATTAACCTTTCATGAACGATATTTTAACCCTTTCAGGGGCAAATTACTTCTGTTGCTAAAATAGTGAAATGAGTGCTTAACACCAGTATTTACAAACAAATTTATTTTAAAATAAGTAAAAGCTTTTCTTCACGTACTTTTTAAAAGTAAAATTTTATTTCAAAATCATGTGGTTAATGTAGCATTTGAGAATTAAAATCAAGTGGGATATATTATATCCACCCGCCCTTCAAGGGGTTAAAAGATAAATGCAAACAAACAAAAATTACCGAATTATTTCAATAAGTGTTTTCTAACTATTTTAATAGTCATAATTTAATCAGCAGTTAGTTATCATTTTCTTAATAATCTTAGATTTTATCATTATTTTCCTAGTTTGTTGTTATCAAGCGGGTATTTTTATTAAAACCTGGTGAGATTCTGAGATGATCGAATTAAGCGGCATCTACTGTATTTAAAACAATCAATGAAATTTGGTTCTTTTTTAAATAACACTTTAAAGCTTTAATGTAGAACAAAAGAAGATTTACTTATTCATTCTTTGTATGAAATAGTTACTATGACAATTTTTTAAGAAATTTTTTATAAGAGTAAATCTCTAAACAAACACTGAAATTTAATATTATGGTCTGTGTTGAAATGTTTTCCCACAGTCTTTAATTGTCGAATTCAAAATGCTTTATTTCCAAATCAACTCTTCTTTATTAACTTTTCGGAAAGCAATAACTTTCCTAACTCTGTCCATTTTAAGTTATTCTTGGCTATACCTTTACGAAACAAAACATTTTTATTCCTACGTGATTTAAAACCATATACTTCACCTCAAAAAACATCGTGCCGATGCAATCGTATCCGAAACATAATAAATAAAAATGCCAATTCATAACTTCACTTGGTGGAGTGCAGAAACCCTGATACAGCTCTCCACCTAATTTGAAAGCTAGGAAGAAAACAATCACAATAATATATCTTTAAAATTATTTTTAAATATTACAAGAAATTAGGAAATAACGTTCACTTTATAAACAAGCTCTATTTGAAAGCACAATTTTGTTCTATTCGATGGAATAAAAACTGAACTTATGCGACATTTATTAGGAATGATCCTCAAAGTCATGTTCATGTCGCGACATCTAGTGTTGGATTTCAGCTTAGTGGTAATGACAGAAAATAAAAATTTTATGTTTTTATTTATTTTTTGCCCTGGGAGCTCACTTGCATATTGCATGCGGTTTTTATTTTGGCACCAATAATTTCAAATAGTTATTACTGCATTTTTTAATCGCAGGCATTTGTTACAAATTCTGTGATAAATTCAAATATTACTTTTCGTGTAAAAATCAAACGCACCCATGGTATGCCATATATGCACGTGTGCTCCCGGGTAAATCAAAGACCAATTTTTCGCTACACAAGTTTTTAGTAATACTTGCAAGTGTATCGCATGTAATTAAATCTAATATAAAAGACATTTTCATCAAAAAATAGCCGCTTTTTAATCTAAAAATCATTTTTGATCACCTCTAAAGCAGACAGTTTATAATTCCCTTTCTGATCTCAAAGACGAAAACACTAGATCGCTTTAATGAACTCTTTGGGAAGCAATATCATTTCGAAATCCGTCCATTTAAAAATATTCTTGGCAATATCTTTACAAAAACAAAATATTTTTATTCCTAAGTGATTTAAAAGCAAATATTCCATGCTAAGTAGTACCTCAGTAAAAAGTCATGCCGTGCCGATGCAATCTCATTCGAAATCTAATAAATGGAATTCCCAATTCGAAAATTGAGTGCACAACCCTTATAATAGCTCTCCTCCTATTTCCAAAGCTTGGAAGTAGACGATAACAATAACTTACAAACGATCTCACAATAATTAAGTATTTAAACCAGATGCTTAAGAATTATTTTTAAATATTATGAAAAATCAGTATATGAAATTATTTTTTAAGGGGTTACACCTAACCATGCAATAGAAAAAATTGTGTTTTTCCTTTATTTATTTTTTTTTCACTGAGTCATTAATTTTTTTGTTTAAAATTATTATTTTTAATTAATTTTTATTTTAAAATACAACACTTAAAGATAATTTTCATATCATAATCAAAAACCGTTTTCAATAAACTTCTGGATGTACGCCTCCCCCAGATTTTTCCATTGTTTCTCGTTAAATGCTTTGGTCATCCAATAACTCCAGACGCTTTTCTGGCTTCATCGCTCTAGGTAAGAACCTGTGGTCGTCTTCTTACTCGTGGGTACCACTGTAGGGTGTTTGTACTCCACCTATCGTTTTATCTTCTTGCAATCTGCTCAGCTCATTTCCATTTTATTCTCTCTATGATGTCAAAAATTTTCGCCTGACTTCTCAAGTTATTCTTTTTCTGTCTCTTCTATTTATACCCAGCATACATCTTTCCACATTTCTCTGTGTCATTTCTAATCAGTGTACCATCCGTTTTGTTAGCGTTCATGTTTTTGCTCCTTAAGTTAATGCAGGCGAAACACATTGGTTAAAGACTTTTCTTTTCAAGCAAAGAAGGACGTTACTCTTCAAAATAAAACTGTTCTTCCCATTCGTTTCTTATTTTTTGATTGATTTCATTTAATAATAATAATAATATTAATATATATATATATATATATATATATATATATATATATATATATATATATATATATATATAGTTAATGCCAGTCCCCTCCCCACCCCCTTTTTTTAGTATATTGCCGTATATTTGGCTTATCTGAAATTTAAAAAAGAATATGAGTTATTCATTAACACGCTAACTGTCATATGTCGCGCTGGTCATCGTACGTATTTCTCTGAATGAATGCGTCATACGACGGCTTGCGCTTCGTAATCCGTTTTTTCAAAATCCTACCAGAAATTTTTAATAATGTTATTTTCTTTATTAAAGCACAAATATTTAGTGAATTTATCAAGGTTATTGCATATTGTCTTATAAAATCTAATTTGTACATTAAACAAATTTATTGCCCTGAGGCCTTGCCAATCAACCCTTCCCAGTGTTTGCTGTCAATGTTCTACTCACAAATTCCAATGAATCGAAATTTGTCTGGGCAAATTCCACCCACCAAATACTCATCTATGACACTACATCATCGAAGGAATATTAACGAAGGCATATCGACCTACGTAGGTACTTCAAGAAAATCTACAATGATTCATTGGTTAGGAAGTTAAATCTTCTGATCGAAATTTCTAATACATTATATTGAATAAAATGCACGCTAATTCAGATAATGTCGCCACTTCCAAGTTTGCAAATAATCTATGCCTGAATGACAATTAACTTGTTAAATAAGGTTAATTCTAGAGATTGGACGATATAATGTGCTGATTTTTTTTTTTTTTTCAAAATGGCGGTTGTCTCAAAAGAAAGTTCATTTTTATCCTAAAAAAAAAAAAATTGTTTTTTGATAATAAAGTAAAACGTATAAAATAAATCTTCGTTCAAAACGTTTATAAATATATAAGAAAAGAGCTGATAAAAGTAGAAGTGAATCGATTCATTAGTTTTTTTTTTTTTTTTTTTAAATCGTGGTCACCTAATTGGAAAATGCAAATGTAAATGCAAATGTAAATGCAAATACAATAGCAAATGAAAAAAGAAAAAAAAAGAGTTTAAAGTTTCTTTTGTAATTACAGTACGACAGTACGATATTTACTGTTATTTTTTACTTACATCAAATCATCCATTTATGCACCATAAAGTAAGTTCCTCTTCAGTTAATGAAGTCTCTAAAACTGCAACTTGCAAAAAATCGATTTTTCCGAATTTATGTGTATGTGTAACTTATTAAATAAACTCTATTTAGAGCATTATTTTGTTTTAATCTCTGGAATAAATACTAAATTTATACTACATTTAGAAGAAAATATATGTGCGATGGAAGTGATGCATATGTCCCGAGATCTAGTGTTGATTTTGAACTTAGAGTTACTGACAGAAGAACACGTTTAGTTTTGTAATATGGATTTTAAAATTCTTTTATTTTTTTAATCAAAAAGCAGTTAGGGGAGAGGGGGGTACATTTGAATTGGGGGCAGTTTTGAACAGTGACCATATTTTTTTATTTGATAATGAAATATTCCTATTTTTCAGAAGTAATGTTTGCAACGTTAACTTAAATATGTGTCACATGTTTTTTACCACCTTGTAGTTAAGTGTAGTCATGAATAGTGATTATGTATTTTGATATCTTATGATTAAACTTTTAAGTTACTTTTTGTAAGCTTCTGAAGCCTGTGTTGATATCTCTTCTGCTGTTCATCTTTAGTGATATATTAGTTAGTAGATTTATGCTTTTCTTATGATTATAACAAATCTTGATTAAATCTGTTTATAACATATGTAAGCCTACTTTTCCAACATGATGGCATAAGGGGCAGATTTGAACAACTATATTGGAGTAGTTTTGAACATGTTCACAACTGCTCCTTCTTGTTTAAATTAAAACGAATTTCAAAATTAATTTGTATTTATGAAGTATATTGACTGTCATTTGTAAAATTTTAAATGTTAGAACTTATTTTATAATATTTTCTTACCCATTCACATACATATTTTATTCGGCCATTTCAGACAGTGAATCCTATTTAATTAATCATAATAAAAAATGAATTTTCGCCAAAACATAGCCGCTTTTTTAATCTAAAGGTCAATTTTGATTGTTTCTAAAATCAGCAGTTTATAATTTCACTTTATGATCTCAAGAGAAAAACACTAAATCACTTTAATTAACTCTTCGTGAAGCAATATCATTCCAAACTCCGTCCATTTTAAATTATTCTCTGGCAATACCTTTACGAAAACAATACATTTTTATTCCTACGTGCTTTAAAAGCATATACTTGACGCTATATAGTACCTCAATAAAAAACCATACCGTGCCGATGCAATCGTATCCAAAATCTAATAAATGGAATTCCCAATTCGCAACTTCACTGGATTGAGTGCACAACCCCTGGGACAGCTCTCCCCCTATTTCCAAAGCTAGGAAGGAAACAATGATAATAACGTACATAACGACCTCTCTTTTTTTTATATTTCTTTCTTTTTTTTTTTTTATCTTGAGTTATGCGACAGGGAAATTAAGGAGGTAAAATATGACAGCTATGACAATTGCTTCTGGGCTGCTGATATCAAAAATAACTTTTATTCCCCAAGAAATGTCAACAAAGAATAGAACCTGTTTCCAGCGCATTTTGCTTTATTTTTTGTCGTTTATTTTTTTTTATTTTATTTGAAAAGTGAAAATTATAGTTCCACTGGTACAAAAAGTATTATGAGATACCACGGTAGAAATAAAATTTAGACTTAAGCTGCGCTTCTGTTAATAAAAGGTATTCGCAACGAATATCGTTTTATCAAATGACCTTTTTTTCCTTTTTCTTTTTACAGGAAATAAGAAAAGCTTACAATTCTTTATATCTTACAGCACTAGGCAATATTAAGAATAATATAAATATATGAATTTTCAGAGCACTTCACGTTTGAATTGTTTTTCTCCTTTTCATGTATTTATGTAACTCATTTCGGTCCAGGAAATAAATTGTGCTTCTTTCCGAATGTTGAGTTAACGTCCCGCTTGCATGTATGGATTTTCCAAAACAATTGAAGCAAGGGTGAGGAATAAATTATTATTCTTTCGAAGTTTGGAGATTACCATAGCTGAAAATTGAAGAGGAATTCATAAGGAAGGAATATGAAAAAGTGAAATAATTCAGAGCGTTAATATTTATTTCTATAGGCAGGCTAAAGAAAATGAGAAATTCGGAAGAAACATAAAGTTTTAGTCATTATTGCAGT
This sequence comes from Maratus michaelseni, assembly GCA_963931845.1. Taxonomy (NCBI): domain Eukaryota; kingdom Metazoa; phylum Arthropoda; class Arachnida; order Araneae; family Salticidae; genus Maratus; species Maratus michaelseni. Next base: position 279,675,418 of record OZ007594.1, on the reverse strand, counting down.
CTTCGAAACATCCTGAAGTTTTCCATTTCTTTAATAAACGTTAAAATAATACCTGTTCTATATATATAACTAGCAGCCCTCCCTCGCTTTGCTTCGGGTTAACCTTGAAAACCTTCATCTCTTTGTGTTTTCTGTAGACCTTTTTAATGTGTACAATAATTAGTACATTATTTTGATAAATCTTGTAGGGTTCAGCCTGCGTTTGCAATGTATAAGCGGAAAAAATGAAATTATTTACGACATCACATTAAAAACCTCAAAAATAACAGTATTTCTCCACTATTTAATGGATATACATATAAACCTTCCTCTTGAATCACTCTATCTATTAAAAAAAACAGCATCAAAATCCGTTGCGTAGTTTTAAAGATTTAAGCGTACATAGGGATATAGGGACAGAAAAAGCGACTTTGTTTTATACTATGTAGTGATTTATCTGAAATTACAAAGCAAAACATATGGTTATTATACATATAAACCTTCCTCTTGAATCACTCTATCGATTAAAAAAAACCGCATCAAAATTCGTTGCGTAGTTTTAAAGATTTAAGCGTACATAGGGATATAGGGACAGAAAAAGCGACTTTGTTTTATACTATGTAGTGAAGATCATAAGAATTATATAGTTAATAATTAAATACTTTCAAATCGTTTATTAAATACTTTCATATCGTTTATTAAATACGATAAGAGGATAACTCAAAAATCATACTTGCCTTTTTATGACCTGGGTTATTCCCTGTTAACTGTCCTAGAGGCTCCAACTCGACTCTCTTCAATTTTAATGTAATCCTTACTAAACATACATCTAGCTCTAAGATGCACATCTGAAAACTGTCAGAATCAGTTGGATCACCAAGGGTCCTTCTATAAATTGCACTATTTCACAGTGGCAGGAAAAACGATCACATCACCAAGTTTGTGATCTTTGCTCATGATACCAGAAATCTTACTTATTGCAAATATGTAGTCTAATACAATTTTTTCTGCTGAAAAACATAATTCCAGTATCAAAGATCAGATTCATTATTGCTTGTCCTCAAATTAGCCTTACGATGATTTTGACATACTTTATAAAGCTGTAACTTCAGAAGAAATCACTTTAAACATTTGTCACTTTACCAATTAATTACCTATGAACATGTCACGTAGCTGCTGACGTTGTTTCTCTCCTGCTTAATTATTCATTAATTTATTCATCCTTGAAATCCTTTCAAAAAAGAAATATATAAATTCAACCTCATTTTCAGAAGCTTATACCTCAAAAGGGGCTTTTTTGATTTGATTACCGTTTGTACCACTGGAAAGCACACATCTGAATGAAAAAGAAAACTTTTGTTTCATTGTGTGCCTCTTTGGTGTAAAGTAAAGCAAGGTTCAAAACACTAAATTTATGTGAGATTCTTGTCTATGGAAGTCGACAATACTGAAAACAGTGCAGTAAGGAAAGGCACAAAAAATAAATGAGTCATTACAAGTCAGGCCTAGGAGGATCTAACGCCCCTCCCCCCCCCCGCCCCCTGGCCGGGTGTAAATTAATGTTCCGGTACACTCAAATATCTCTTGAACGGATAAAGGCATAAAAGGAGAACATGTGTCTGTCTATAGTAAAATTACTATGCGCTATCATATGAGAGAAGCTGTAACGCCCTCTAGTGTCGAACTTTGGAAATTGTCGTCCTTTAAAAATGTGAGAGGCAGCTTAAAAATGTCAACTATAAAAGTGTAGAGCATCCTCGATTTATTACGAAATGATGCCTTACATGTAAAAATATCCTTATTAGAAGCTCTAAAATGTTTTTTTTTAAAGTAATTGTGTCTTTGTAAGGAATTTTCGAAAGATTTTATTTGAAAACAGAGAAATGCAATTTCACTTTTTTTTTACCAAAGTTATAAAAAAAGTTTTATTCAAAAATTCTGGTACAAATTTTGATTAAAATTATGTGGTATAAATAATATACCACCGACCTCCAAGGGGTTAATTACATATCGCTGAAATAAAACCTTGCCCCAGAGTTCACTGTATTTTTTCTAGCCCCTAAGGAGTCAGTATATGGACTATACTGACTATACTGACTACTGTAATAAATGCCTGTGTTTGTAAATAAATTTAAGTAAACCAATATTTACCAATAAGGCTTTTTAAAACTATTTTGTTCTCCAGTAATAATAATAATAAAAAACTATTCAATCGCACTTTTTTCAAAAGAATTTATGACTTTGTATTTAATCAACCATATGGATTTATGTGAATCATTTCAGTTCAGGAAATAAACTGTGCGAATTTTCGAATGTTGATACCCTGCCTGTAGGGGTGGATTTTACGAAACAAATGAGGCAAGGGGGATGAATAAATTATTATTTTTAAGAAGTTTGGTGATTGCTATAGTTAAAAATCTGTAAGGAAGAAATATGAAAACATGAAATAATCAGTGCGTTAATATTTATTTATTTAGGCAGCTTAAAAAAATGCCTATTAAAATATATATATATATACATATATTTTACTGTATTCAAAACATAATGTTTTTTTTCGCCCTTTCAAATATAGCAGAAAATTATAAATGGCTTCGGTTTGTGTAAATGTTTGCCTTTTACTACTTAAATATTTTTTAGAGGGAAAAAAATATTTTTTTATTTATAATATTATTAAACTATTATTAAATTATTATTAAATTACTATAAAATTATTATTAAATTATTATAAAATTATTATAAAATTATTATAATATTATTATTAAATTATTATAATATTATTTAATCAATAATATTTTAATTAAGTTGCTAATTGTCGCAAAAAAGTAAGCTTATATTGCAGATAATAGTGATCTGCAACAATTGGTTTTATGAAATGCCAAATATACGTTTAAAAATATTTTTATTTTTATCTGAAAGTACTTTTAGCTATGTTCGGCCGCACACGTTTGTATGACATCCTTGCTATTTTAAATTTTACAATATGATAAAAGTACGCAAAAATTAAAATTGGTGTCTTTTACTTAATAAATATTTATTTTAAAATTTTCCTGTAACAGTTTTAATTTTTCAGGCAGGCAGCTTTGGAATTTTCCATGTTTTATTTATTTTTTTTGTTTTTTTTTAAGGAAGTTGTATTGTGCACGTGAGAGTTTCATTCTGTGCAATAGTAATACAATAAATTTTGTTTCGTTTTTGTTTTGTTTGGCCCGCGGCTTCATATTAGTGCTCACGAATATACGTATAATACGTTTTGTATTGTAACCGGTAACGATTTTGGATAGGTAATGGAAAAAAGTCTTAACTACGTATACGTTTAAACGTATATAAACGTATATTCATGAGCACTACTTCATATACAAGAATTAATTTGGCCCTCTGAGGTAAACGAGTGTGATATGCCTGCTGTAGAGGAATTATATATTTTACTATGGTTATACGGTTAAAAAAAAATCACGCATAAGTATTTATTTTATATATCAATTGCCACTTCAGTTTTACTGGTACAAGTCTGGAAGTTTTTCCTGTCTTATTAATTAAATTTTTTAAAATTTTTGAATATACCTCTAATATATTTTCTTTCATAACTCTATGAAGATTTAATAAAAATTACATAAAAGATATATTTTTTTCCCGGTGAAATTAATCCAAGGAACACACACACATAAAAAATTAGAAAAATCGATGTCTCTGTAATTTTTAATGTGTAATCAACAACCTATTTAAAGAATTGCATTCATATTCTTAAGAAAGATAATATCCTGAGTTTAATGACACCTTTTTGATATAATTTTATAACAGCGAATAAAATCAGACGAAAAGTCTGCGAATAAAGGCAGGTGTATTTTTTTATAGTGACTGTACAGTCACTATATATTTGAGTTCCTTGCATCAAGGCAATCGAGAAAAGCTATAGTTTATGTACTTTATATTAAATCTTAAAATTATATAAAAAAATTTGTTAGTGCCTATCCACAAATTAAAAAAGTAATAATAATTGATATCTCAAATAATAATTTAAAAAAAAAAACTTCCGGAATGATACAAGTAAAATTTTACAGACTATTAATATGATTTTTATTTTTATTTTTAAATATTAAAAAAAAAGAAATCGCATAAATTTCCTGGTTGTTGGTTTCGATTTTCTGCTATGCGATTGACTGATAGCAGAATATGATCTGTTTAGGTCTTCAAATAGTAACATTTTGCGATATCTTGAAGAAGAATGATTGGACTGAACTATAAACGTAAACATACACAACCACGTTTTGATGCTGCCCATTCTGTTTATGAAAAAACTAATTTGGGTCATAATTCAAAATTTCTTTGAATATGAATTTATTAATAATTTTTATATTTAAAATTATGATTTTGTGTAATAAAAAGCCTAGACCATGTTTGGGTCCATTCAATATATCTTATTGAAAACAAAAATTGTCAATCAGATGATTTTCTCGGAAGATGAATATTCTAACTCATTTAAAAATATGAATAAGTTTCAATCAAATGATCTTTTGAGAAGATTTAAATTAAAGTTTTTCCGTGAATTTAACATTAGCATTCTCAAATTTTTACCTCTTCTAACTCTAGAAGATTTAAGGAAAATACATAAACTATATACTTTACTGAGCTGATCCTATCCAAGGAACTAAAATAAGGTGTCAAAAGTGGATGTTACCATTTGAAAAATCGAAGTTGGTTCAATTTTCAATATGTGGAGGACACCATTTTAAAAAATTGCATTCATATTTTGAAAGAAGGCAATATTCCGAGACTTATAACACATTTGGTGTGATTTTATCATAAACGGTCTGCATATAAAAGCTGGTGTATCGATTTTATTATATTTACTGTACATTCAGTTCCGAGTACCATATGTGAATTTCATATATTTACTTTGATTTTTATTCTTTCAAGTATGGTCACAAAAATTTACAATACTTATTTGGCTTTATGATTTGTACAAATAATCATTTATATTACGGGCACCAAAAAGGTTTGAAATGGCGGTAAAATATATTTATTATTATTATTATTTATCATGCTTGATCTGTAAGAATACCGTACGGTTAGTCCGATACGAAAATTCTTAAAATTAAGGGTGGAAAAAATATATATATATAATTTTTTTTTCATGTCATAGCAAAAAATATAATCAATTTTTATGGACTTTTTATTATACATTTGCTAGTGTTTTACAGTTTTGTTGTTGTTGTTGTTTGAAGTATAACCGAGAGACAAAATAATAAGCAGTATAAAGAAGAAATAATGATTCAAAACTATTGAACTTGGATTTGAAAATCATGACCAAACTAATTTTGCGAGAATAAATTTGTCGCACAATAATAAAACTTTTGTTGTTATGTAATTACTTAAAGCAACTGTAAGTGAAATATTTTAAAAGTTTTTTTTAAAATAATACCATTGCAATTTTATTATGATGTATATTTTCGAATTAGTAATTAAATAAACTTTTATATGTTTTCATTATGTAAAACAAATAATTTACGTTTGTAACTTCTAAAAAAATAATAATTTGTAACTTTCTTTTCTTTTTTTTAATTACAAACGAGACATTTTAACATATTTGCATTGATTTACAATTAATTTGTAAGAGAAAACACATTTACAAACTTCTCCAACAATTCTAACAAAGAATTCAATTTGCATCGTTATGGTCAATAATATTTATTCTCATTTTGTTATTATTTATATTTTACACTATCAATATGGAAAATGTTTAAAAGATGAATTGTGTCATATTGTGCGTATGTAGAAATTAAGAAATACTTAATTAACTTTTCCAGTAAAATTTAATCGTTAAAAATTGTGTTAAATATTTTTTTTTTCACAAAACAACAACAACAAAAAAACAGCATGTTTTATGTTATGATTCATATATTTCGTTATTCGGAAGTATATTATTGATTTTAATGGCAGTTTTGCCAGTCCGCAACTTTTTAAAATATTCAGATTGTTTAATTGCCACCAAGTTATTTAAATATAAATACTCCTCTTTTATTAAACTAGCAGACTACGACCGCTGCGCTGGTCGGTTTCTCCAAAAGAACCTCGAATCAAACGAAATATGTTGGGTTGGATTGATTAGTGACGGCCAATTATCTATACTTGGGATATAGGCCCGGGGAGAGTGCCCTCCGTGGGGGTCTTTCGAAGGGAATCTAACCCGTATTTACGCATGGATATATCCACGGCTCGAAGAAAACCACGAAAACTCCGAACGATTAGGCCGACGGGCGCGATTGGGATCGAACCCAGCACCTCCCGTCTACCAGCTTCGAGAGCAGAACCTCTCAGCCACTGGTAGGGCACGAAATATGTTGGTGAATTTACCCTTGTATTTTAAAGTAATCTGTACCTTTACCTGGAATATCCTAAAATAACATAAAAACGAATACTTATTTCACTAAGTTATGTTTTTTTTTTTTTTTATATACGGTTTACTATTACGTGTACAATTTATTAATTACAGTTTTCCATTGATTTGTATGTTTTATAGCTACATTTTTTAATAATGTGAATTAAAATATTACACTACTAAAAAGAAATGGCTCATCCAGTATTTGTCCAGAATTAAATAAAAATCATGCACTCGTGACATCATAATTCACTTTTATATTTTAACAGAATAATAAGGCTACTATAATTTGTGACTCGTGCTGACACATTGTTATTATCCTTATTTTTTTACGCGTGAAATTTTCGCTATGGTACTCCATTGTGAAATTTGGTAATTTTTGAAATTCAATATTTGATAAATGGCATAATCAGTGAATTTGAAATTTATATCAAGAAAAATACATTTTTTTACCTTTTTAAAGTCGTTTGTCTAACAATTTTCTAACAAATACTTTTCGAGCTATTATTTTTTTCAGTAACTTCAAATGTTTCATTTTCCGAGATTAATCTGTGGCAACGATTAGCAAAAATCCCAGTCTTCAGCAACGCATAGCTTTTTATTAAAGGTAAGAGGAGAATAAGGTAAATTTTACTTTAAAAAAAATGTGGTGGCAATCGAGCAATCTGAATAAAAATGAACCAATGGCCTGATAATACTGTTTAGTGGGATTGTAATAAAATTTATTTTAAACTGAAATCTGTGTAAATTTTGTGGGAGAAAAAGTATTTTAAATAACATTAGTTGGTTTAGTAATGTACTAAGGTGCGCTCGTTCCTTAGAATTTCCAAGAATTCCTTCGGTACTACTTCAGATTGGAACTCTTTGCCTAATATTTTTTTTTTCACATTATAAAATTTTCTGAGATTAACGGATGAGTTTGTACTGTTTTCCTGCGATTAAAGAAGGCAAAAAATTATATTCGAAAATTCTGGTTGAATTGTACGCACCCAGCTATAAGTCGTCATTTTACCGTTTTGCACGTAAAACTCATGTCGAGCTATACTCGTTATTTCCCCGCAAGGTGTTAAAGAAATAATTATCAATGTCTACTTCTAATTGCTATATTTTCTTTTTATTTTTCTTTCTCTCTCTTATTTGTTTTTTTTTCTTTTTTAAATATATAACTGAAATGTTTTTAATTGATTTTTATAAAAATAATTTTCTCCACTATAATACTCTGATTTACTTTAAAACTCTATACATATTTTCCCTTAATATACTAAATATTTTAAATTTATTTAATCAGTTAGCTCCTATAACCATCTTATGTAAAATCCTGCACAAACATTACATTTCTTTCTTTTGGCAATCTTATATTATTATCTTATTTCACAAGAAATAAGACAACAGGATAATTTATAACAAAAGAAACAATAACAACAATAATAAAATAGCCAATTTAAATTGTTGTCAAACAAACATTTTGGAAATAAAAATAAATAAATAAATAAACATTCAAATTACATTTTACTTAATATTTGGTACTTCGATTTGAGATACAATTTCAATGTAATGTTCTTTTCTTGAAAATGAAAACCAAATATTCTTTGCAGCTTGAAAAATAAATTATTTTATCTTCTGAATGCTTTCCTTTAATTTTCATTTCTTTTTAGATAAAACAATGAAAAATACTTTACGACGCAATTTACTTTTATTTTACTTTAACTTTATGTGCATATGCAGTCCTTACATTTTGAGGTTTGAAAAATTTTCCCTTTTTCCCTAGACACACTTATGAAGGTTGTAATACTATCTAATGCAATTCCATTCAAGAATTTTTGTAATTTTATCCCCAAAGCATTTATGCTAGAAACCTGTTATTTTAAAAACTCTAGACGTGAAGGTAAATTTGCTGTGAAAAAAAAAAGAAGTTCTACAATTGGACTTGAAAGCAATGTCTCAGCTATGCCTAAGTGCAACCATTATAATCCTCCGATCCCTCCTGGAATTTGCAGCTTTAGAGAAAGAAAGAGAAAGAGAACTGTTCGTTATAATGATCATTTTATACGAAGTAAAAAAAAAAAAAAAAATTAAGGAAGAAGAAAAGAACCCGAAAAATCTCCCTCACCCCACCCCCTTCCTCGTTCTTCAAAAGTAATAGGATATTTTTTAGACTTCCAAGTGCTGATGTGAAATGAGAAAAAAAATAAAATAAAATATACAAAATAAAACTATTTTTGAGAAAAATTTTGTTTTGTTTTATATAAGAAAAGAATTGAAGACGACGAAGACACGAGTAAATTAAATTTAGGATAGTAAGCAAGCAGAATTATCATAATTTCATGATATTGAAAAGATATACGCATCGTTGCGAAAAGAAAAAAGAGTGCAATTCTTGGTTATAGTTCAGAAACTTTTGAATTTCAATTTAAAAAAAGATTTTGCCAGATATCTTAAATTATTAGTTTGATTACGTTTTACCGAGGTATTTTAAAAGTGAAATTATTTGTTTGATTACATTTTGTTTCAATATATAGTTCTTTTTTTTTTTTTTTTTTTTTTTTTTTTTTTTTTTTTACATATAAAGCGATTAAATTGAATTTTGTCTAAATACAGCGATTAAGTTGCCTATAACTTTTATCCTCAATAAAAAGTCGTGTATTTCAGAAAAGTATTTTTTAAATTATTATTGTAAAGTGTATTATGTGAAAAACAAAAATAAAGAAACTTAAAATAATCAACCATTTTTCTTTCAAAACTTCATCATTTTTTGTATACAAAAATGAATTAGTAAGCAAGAAAAATTATCATACCTTCTGCAAGAAAAAAAAAAGATGCAAGTATTGTTTATAGTTTAGAGAACTTTGTTTAAAGGATTTTTATGAGTAAACATAAAAAATAAATTATTTGTTTGATAAAATTTTATTCGATACAATTAATGTTCATACATTAATTTTTACAACTGAATGTAATTTAATTTATTTTTGTAAATAAATAAAGCAATTAAATTACCTATAGCTGTTATTCACAAAATCTGCAAATTCAGGTTGGTAAATAAGCAAAATCATTCTAATTTCAGGACATTTTAGAAAAAAAAAAATGATTTCATGATATATACGCACATTGATTGTAAAAGAAAGAAGAATGCAATTCTTGGTTACAATTCACAATATTTTAAAATTGCATTTTGAAAGGATTTTTATAAAAAGAGAATAAAAAAGAAAAAAGAAAAATTTAAAAGAGAATTTATGTATTTAGTTACATTCTGTTTTATTTTTCATTTTTGCTTTTACAACTTAAGAAATTCAACGGAATTTTCTGTAATACAGTTCATATCAAAGAAGCGATTTTTTTTAAAATTATAATCGCAATTTTATTAAGCAAAAACGCAAAAACAAAGTTCAAAATTTAATAAACCTTTTTTTCGACACCTTCATCTATTTTTTAGTATACCCGTAAAATTTTCTGTCATGTTAAAGAATTAAACTCATGCCAATTTGGAGTCCATGTTAGTAATCTTTTTCTTTCTTTTTTTAATTGGTGATTTTATGTAAAACATTTTCAGTTTCTAATTTACTGTCGATAGTTCTGTTTGTTTCACACGTTTCTTCGATATTTTAATGTTTAAAATCATAAATAAGCTTGCTTATTTATTTATTTATTTTGAAGACGTCACAGACACGAGTAAATTAAATTTAGATTAGTAAGTAAACAGAATTATCAAAATTTCCTGATATTGAAAAGACATACGCATATTTGCTAAAGGTAAAAAAAAAAAAAAAAAAAAAAAAAAAAAAGTTAAATTCTTTGTTAAATTTCACAGAATTTTGCATTTATGTTTTAAAAGGATATCTCTGAAATATATTTAAAATGAAAATATCTGTACGCATCTTCCCTTCACCCTTTCAACTGAAGATAATTAAAATTATCTTTCTTCATCATCTCAAATCATCAATAAGATGGCTATAATTGTCATCCGTATTGAATATTTTCAGAGAAACGATTTTTATTTTTATTGTAAACGAAACGATATTAACACATTATACAGGAAACATAAGACTTTCTTTAACATACAGTCCCAACTTCTCATTCTTTTTTAAAATAATTATTCCGCTCTTTGCCATTATTATATGCATTTATATTATAATCAACAATGTCAAAAATTGTGTAATACAAATGGGAAAACTGCAATTCCTCTAATTAAAAAAACATAAGCAGATGATAGAATTTCCAAATGTTATTTTTTGTTGTTTTGTGTTTAATAATCTCTGCTAAAATTTTACTAATATATTGCTAGTAAAATTTTATCAGAGCATAATAGACACGGAGCGATAAAAATTAATATCTAGAAATTCTGTCTTCTGTTAAAAATTCTTTTCTGACAAACTTTTTTTTAAACAGATATGCTTATTATTATTATTATTATTATTATTATTATTATTATTATTATTATTATTATTATTGGTACCTTTACAAGTAATTGGAATTTCAGTTAAATTCAGTAAATGTATTCATGGAATGCATTTACACAAATTAAAGTATAAAATATTTTAATTTGAAGTAGAGCCTGGACATGCCAAGGGCATTGTTTAGCAACGGAAACATTACGTCTTTCTTCAGTTGTGATAAAGTTTAGAATATAGCATTACATTCATTATCAATTAACTGCTTTCATTTGATACTCCTTATTTGAAATATCATACTGCTTTATTAAGATCACCTCTTTCTTTACACAGCGCGTTTATGTTATTTTGCACAATTTTTTTTTAATTAAAAATCTTCTGAATTAAGACGAGTTTCTAGTTCTTTAGCCAAAAATTCAAGTGCTTTTAAAGTTTGCTTTGGGTTACAAAGAAAAGAGATTCCGTCTTCGGACACTTTGCATTATATTTATTGACATATCACTTATATATTTAAATTTTTGTGTGTAAAATAATCAAAAGAAAAAATAATAATAATGCGCTTTGTGCGACGAGAGTACTTGCAGGTGCGCGTCGTGAATTTCCAATCGGACGACTGTTTTTCTCCTGTCACTAGCATTTGAAACAAATTTAGTCGCCAAATTATGAAAGAACATTAAATTTTTTACAGCTTGTAACAACATTAAGTTTAAAAAAAACTAATTTTTCACAAAATGGCAGTCATTTGAACAAAAAAAAAGCCATTTTTACGGCTTAAAAAAAATATTTCGCGAGCTTTAAAAAATAATGAATCAATGAAATTTATACTTTTCCGTAGTATAAACTCTAGCAAAAATGATTATCTTTCTTTTAAATAGAAATCTAAGGAAATCGGTCGAATAGTTCTCGAGAAAATATTTATCCTGTTTGAAAAACATGGTTTCGAGAAAAAACATGTTTAAATTTTTACTATAGCGTTGCGTGTAATGAGCAAAAACATGTTAAGTAATTAGAATATCTTTAAACCGCTTTAAAGCAACAATCTAATGCAAAAAATTCATAATTTTAAAAAAATCGAAATTTTTGACCCAAAGAAGCAGAATTTCCCCTTAATTACAGGGTGACTTTTAATTAACTTACAACTTTAAACTGAAATAACTTCTCAGAGCCTCACTAGATGGAGGTATGAATGCGTGCAGTGAGAGAGTGCATAAAAGGAATTTGTTTAGTGTCACTCCCACGTAATTTTGAAAATGTCTCCCTAAGCGTCATATTCAACTGAAAGTCGTATTTTTATTGTTAAAAATTGGTATTTATATGGTGAAAATGAAACACTATTTCTACGGATGTGGTCTTCACCATTCAGAAACCACCCTAATTCTTCTAGAGCAATGGTAAGAGATTCGTTAAGAAAATTAGCCACCTTATTCACCAGATATGAATCCATATGATTTATATGTTTGGGATCATATGAAAGATTCGGTTTACAAGAAGAAGCCGACAGACCTTATTAGCCTCAAAAGTTCCATTACTGACTCATTTTTAAGCATAAAAAAAGAAACGCTTGACTTCGTTACTAACAACTTTGTGACTAAGTTGCGCTATTGTATCACCTATGAAGGTTCTCACTTTGAAAACAGTATTCATTAAATTCCTTTTCCACGTTACTTTCAATAAATAACTGTTTGTAGTGCTACCTACAACGACTCAAGAGTTATTTCAGTTAAAAGTTGTAGGTTAATTAAAAGTCACCCTGTATATAAAATAATTGTTTGCTTTCTATGGTCCATTATCTAAGAATTACTGTCAGAAATTTCAATTTATTACCAAATTATTTACTCCATCTACTAATCTTTAATATTTTTAAAATATACACTTTTTTTGCTCTGAGTGAGCTACTGTTTTATTCCTAATCCTGAAAGCGTCAATGAAAAGCCAACGACGACAACAACAACAAAAAAACTGTCTTGTAGATTTGCTATCAGCCTCTCACGAAAAAATGTTTGTCCTGTTTGAAAAACCTGTTTTCGAGAAAAACATAATTAAAATTTTACAATAGCGTTGCGTTTACAGAGCAAAAAACATTGTAATTAGAATATCTTTAAACCGCTTTAAAGCAACAATCTAATGCAAAAAATTTATAATTTAAAAAACCAAAAATTTTGACCCAAAGAAGCAGACTTTCCCCTTAATTATATAAAATAATTGTTTGCTTTCTATGGTCCATTATATAAGAATTATTGTCATAAATTTCAATTTATTACCAAATTATTTACTCCATCTTCTAATCTTTAATATTTTTTAAATGTACACCATATTTTTGCACTGATAGAGTACTGATTTATTCCTAATCTTGAAAGCGTCAATGAAAAGCCAACGACGATAACAACAACAAAAAAACTGCCTTGTAGATTTTCTGTCAGCCTCTCGAGAAAAATGTTTGTCCTGTTTGAAAAACCTGTTTTCGAGAAAAACATGTTTAAAATTTTACAATAGCGTTGCGTTTAAAGAGCAAAAAACATTGTAAGTAATTAGAATATCTTTAAACTGGTTTAAAGCAACAATCTAATTCAAAAAATTCATAATTTAAAAAATCGAAAACTTTGACCCAAAGAAGCAAACCTTCCCCTTAATTATATAAAATAATTGTTTGCTTACTATGGTCCATTATTTAAGAATTACTGTCAGAAATTTCAATTTATTACCAAATTATTTACTCCATCTTCTAATCTTTAATATTTTTGAAATGTACACCATATTTTTGAACTGAGAGAGTACTGTTTTATTCCTAATCCTGAAAGCGTCAATGAAAAGCCAACGACGACAACAACAAAAAAAAAAAAATTGCCTTGTAGATTTTCTATCAGCCTAGCTGTTGATCCCCAGTGATACTTCAGTAAAATGTCCTTTTTCCTGTTTTATGTCTTCTGGTTAATCCCTTTTCGTAAAGAAAAAGAGAATATTCGCTGCAATTTTTCGTTCAATGATAGGGAAAAAAGATAATAATTCGAAGCAAATTTTCCTTTAACATTTACCTCGAAGGTTACTCTAAAATATTTCTTTCGCGTTATTGATCATGAAAGGAAAAGAAAGAGGCTCAAATGGAAATATAAATTTTTAAGCTATGCAATTTCAAAACAATAAAGAAAAATATCGATTTAATAGTTTCTTGAAACATCCCTTTTTAATCTTTAGAATTTGTCTATCAAAAAAAACTTTTAGAAAACAAACTCAGAAATTAAAATTATTCTGGAAATAGCTATATAATATCTATATAGGAAAATGCATGGGTGACATTGGCGACTAATTTTATATGTTACTTGCATTAATATTTCCAGACAATAATTTTTGTGGCAAGTGCCTACAAATCCAAGAGGAATTTACCATAAAATTATTGTTCCGAAATAACGGTACGAATAAAATTCTAAGAATAGTTGCCAGTCAAAAAAATAGGTAATCTATTAAGTGTAAACTAAACATTAAAAAATATATTGCAGGAATTTAAATAAAAATTAGCTCTGGAAAACCTAACTTTTCTTCGATTACAAAATGTTGATAATAGCTTACTGGTAATTCAGTTAAACATGCTATAATCTTCACAAATTTAAGACATTTTTATGCACTTAATTATTAAAAGAAAATTTTAAAAAGGTGAAGTCATTAGAATAAAAATAAATGAAGCACATACATTAAAAGAAAATAATTCAAATAATTTAATTTCATATCTATAAAAATAGACGAGAACCATCGAAAGTAGTAAGCCAAAAATATTTGAAATATTTATGAATTTATATGTATTTATAAGATAAACTAAGAAAACTTCTTTTTTTCTCAGTTGATATGCCTAAGGAAATATTTTCCTAACGTTTTCAGCAAATTAATTTAGGTAAGTCTTCTATTTATTTATGAAAAGTAACCAAATAAGACCAAATACAGACATGGTTAGACAAAATAAAAGTTTGAAATATTTATAAATATGAAGGTTTTATAAAACTTGATAGGTTATAATTTAAATGGTATTTTGAACAAATACTGCGACGTTTCTTTTTATTTAGAGAAAAAAAGATCGAAATCCGTTTGTTTTTAAAATACAGAGTGATCTTAATTTTTAGTCACAAGTTTAACAATACTGACAATTATTTCAACAAAATGTTCAATAGACTTACCCTTTTTTATGTTAAATGCGATAATATCACATAAGTTTATGTCAGGCACCGTACTTCAGCCAGGAACACCATATATTTTGTAAAAATTGATTCGAAGAGCATCTAATCCAATTATGTTTGGTGAGGAGGATGGCCATTACTATCACCTTTCATGATATCAATAAATTCCACACAGGAGAAGGTAATTCTGTTCAAAATTCCATTCATATACCTTCTTTATTTATAAAGTTATGAACAAAAATCACAATTCACAATTTATTGAAAATGAAATTGAAATTGATTGAAATTTTTTCGGAATAAATATATTTTAATCATGCATTCCTATACAAAATTTATTTTTTGTGTTGTGCTCCATGAACTCTTGTGAAACACGTTATATGCAAAATTTTAATATTAAAATACAACAGTAAAACATTCGATTGTGCTGCAGAAATATGATATTTCTCGAATGAAACAAGTCCGGGAATCATATTATTACTGCAGACACAATTCACTAAATATATTTCTTATACAATACAATTACATACAATGCAAATACAATTACAATTAGTAAAATAAAATAAGTATGACATAGGTGTTTTAAAAAAAAAACAATCGCGATTTGTTTACATATGAACAGTTATGAACAAAAATCCCGATTCGGATTATAATTAAACTCCTTGCATTTTTTACGAAATAAATAGATTTTAATCCTGGTTCCCTATACAAAATTTATTTGTTGCGTTGTGCTCTATCACTTATTGTGAAACACTTTATATATAATTTTTTAATATTAAAATACAACAGTATAACATTCAATTGTGCTCCAGAAACATGATACTTCTCGAATGAAGTAAATTATTTCTCGTATTTTTTGCTCATAATATGGTGGATAACAAAGCACCTAATCAGGACTCTAACACGAAGATTTATAAGAGGCAAAAACCCAATGTCCGTGAAGCATATTGTTACTGCAGACACAATTCATTAAATGCATTTCTTATACAATACAATTACGTACAATGCAAACACAATTACAAACAATGGAAACACAATTACAATTAGTAAAATAAAATAATTATGACATAGGTGTTTTAAAAAACAATCGCAATTTGTTTATATACAAATAGTTATCAGATATAAATTGAACTAATGTTGTAACAATATAAGTAAACCTTCATAACAAAAAATTCAATAAAGATAAATTTATTTAAAGCGTATGAAAAATTCCATTAACTTTTATAAATAAATCAGAATAAATTAACAACAGTCAGCGTTTAAATTATTCTATAACCATTATTATGTTCTTCTATAAATGTTCAATTTTACCCTTCATTCTTTCTTTCCATACATACAGATGAGGCACAAAATGATATGAACACCTATACAAAATTAAAACGCATTTCCAATTTTCAGGATAATGCGCTCTACCTGGAATAGATGATCTGTCATCTAGTGGTAATGAAAAAATATACCAATCTTTCAACAGGTGGCATTAGTTGTTGCACGCTTGATTTAATTTCTCTCAGAGACACTGCAATGTCAGATCTGATTGACTTCCATAGAGGCATGATTATTGGTGCTCGTTTAGATGAAGTGTCACTGGCGCAAACAGCAAAACTTTTGAGGGTGTGCAATTAGCACGTTATACGCCATTATGACAATATCCCCAAATACGGTCAGATGTCGTCTTCGAATAAGAACGGTGTACGGAAGAAAAAGATGACGGGTAAAAATAGATGGGTGTGGGACGCCCTGAAAACAAAATCAATTGCTATCCCAGATAACGAACAAAATTAATAGTCATCTCCAGGACCTTGTTTCAACACAAATCTCACTGTATTTGCTGAATTGCTTGTTTTTTTGGGCCACTATGTTTTTCAACACCCGTGTATCCTTATCCGTAATATTTGTCTTTCGTCCATCGTTCTGGTTTAAAGACACCATCTTACCTTCTTTCCTGTGCGCTGTTATAATGACTGATACCATGCTCCTTGCACAGCACATTGCAAAATTGTTGGTGTTTCCGCCACTAAGGCTCCAGCTAAACGAGCACCAACAATCATGACGCTTTGGAAGTATGTATGATCTAATAATGTAGTGTCTCTCAGAGAGTATTCATAAGGAAAGGGCATGTTTACAAACAAACAGTTCCATCAACCAATCTACCACTGCATTTTTGTCGCAGCTATCATTGCAGGAATCGTCATGGCGACGTAGGACAATCATATCACAGACCAGTTTAACGTAGACCAATCAAATCGCTCTATCTCATGTGTAGGGGTCGTAAAGAACTAACAGGTTTTTCTCCCAAACCAACAGTAATTTAACTAACAGTGACGTCAGTTGCCTTTTCCTTATACATAGAACACCTAACGACAGATAGGGTGCCTCGATAAGAGAGTGGCGACATACGGGATATAAAATTTGATTGGTTGAGATTATTCTGGACAAAAGTAAATCACCAAGCACCTTGGTGATCCTGCTATTATCAACGAGCTATTGCATATTAACAAGCTCGTATAATAGAAACCGGTTAGGAAATAATATCGTTCGTGTACGATACCGGTTCGGTAATGAATTGTATCGCCAAGTTTGAAATATAGGCTCATCATAGTTTGAACAAATACGTCTGTCTAAGCATTGTCTAAGCATGCGTTTTCTGCGTATGTCGCCACTCTTATATATAACTGCTCCTAAATGAAAGCTGTTGAGAGGCTCATACCTTCCATTTCACGACCATTAGGTGGCAGACTTCTGATCCAGGAAGCGTACATGTATTGCAGGTGTGAAATACGGCATAAGTTTTCACAGGCGTTCGTATTTTTATGTTCCCCTTCTGTATAAGTAAAGATTTAATATGTTGTAAATTGCTTTTAATCTTTTAACCAAGATTGTTTTTGCTATCAAGATGAGAAAGTTTTATTCTGCTGTGATTATGGGATTATATTTAAAGTAGAAATGTATTAGAAGACAATTATCATTTATTAACGGAGTGTGTGCCCATAGGAACCGCATTTACAGTCATTTTGTAATACAACAGCACTGCTAAAAAATAAGAAATTAAAATTTTAAATTAATGTTCATAACCAACAT
The DNA here is from genome assembly GCA_963931845.1 of Maratus michaelseni. NCBI lineage: Eukaryota > Metazoa > Arthropoda > Arachnida > Araneae > Salticidae > Maratus > Maratus michaelseni. The sequence continues at coordinate 279,657,440 of OZ007594.1, read as the reverse complement.
ATTTTTATATGTTTCTATTCACACTAAATTTAGTTTGATGCTGTCACAAACATTTCATTTTTACATCCTACTTTCTTTGAAAGATTAAATCCAAGGAAAGATCGAAAAGAAATAAGAGACTTTATATTATTTTTATCTTCCTAACTGTTGATCCCCAGCGGTCATTCACAAGAATGACCTTCTTCCTGTTTTATGTCATTGGGTTAATCCTTGTCTATGGCCCAGAGGCGAAAAGAGGCGTTTAATGGCGTCTCCCATAGCAATTATAGCGGTAAAATAAGAAGAGCTAGACAAAAAGGCGCTGCTTTACGCATATGACTTTCGTATGTAGATCTGATTTATTTTGAAAAATTTTAATTAAGGTGGATAAAGAGAAATCCCAGAGATTTAAAAAAAAGTTTAGTTTTAATGTTAAACTAAAATGCAAAATATCGATGGAAATATAATTCTTAACGATACATGAGATGTTTCACCAAAATCTTTCGCAAAATTCAAATACAACACAGAGTAAATCTAAATATATTAATGTAGCAAATCTTCGACTTTGGATATGCTTAAAAGAAGAGGAAGTTTTCATTCACATAGAGTGATGTATTTAAATAGTACTCGTCGAAGCACTGGTTATAACACACATTTTCTTCAACCTACTACACATATTGTACATATGAACACTTTTAATGCATTTAGAATAACAACATAAATTATGTTTTAAATAATGTATCATGAAAAAAATATTTTCAAACATATAAAAGCATTTACTTTTCTTACTCACATTCATTTTACTTGAATAAAGATTGGAAGAACTGTAACGACAAAATCTGTTAACAAAGTTTTTTGTCTATGTGAACTATTGACTTGAAAAACACAGCTCTCTGTAAATCATTAAATGACATGATAACCAGAGTATATCTTTTATATATTTTCACATGTGAATGCGATAACAATTTCTACGAAAATAATAGATAAACAAATTGATAGTCTCCTGAATGAATATAAACATTAAGTATTTTATAAATTTGCGTGAAATGATGGTATATTGTATATTGTAGAACTCAAAAAATTATTTATCAGCACACCGATTGCTGATATATTAGCAGTAAAATTGTACTTCTTTACTATAGTAAAGAATTGTAATGATAAAATTAACTCCAATATAGTTTTAGAATTATTATCTAATACCAAATAATCGAAAATGGTCTTTCAGTTCTAAGCAAGAAACAATCTTAAATTACATTACCACTTCCATTTAATTATTTAAAAAAATATATCATTACTTTATTACTTGTAAGACGTATTTTATTAACACATATTTAATAACAAATAATTCAAGTTTTCCGACATATGAGCTTGTTATTTTTCAGTTTAACGAACAAGAAAATCGTAGTAACTGTAAACAAAAACGAAAAATCATACATCAGGCTTTGGTTAGGAAACACTTTCCAACACTAACAGAATATTATTAAGAAACTTCATTTTTGCAGGCCATGTAATGTGATATTTAAAGAAGCAGTTTTAATAAAATGTATCTCAAACGATTTTTCCTCCATAGATTATAACACAACGGAATTCTGTTGTGGTTGTTTGGTTGGTTATTTATTACGGTCGATTATCTGCGCTAGGGATAGAGTCCGGCGGGGGGGGGGGGGGAGTGCCTTCTGTGGGGATCTTTCTAAGGGATTCTAACATGTATTTACGCAACGTTCGAAGAAAACCACCGAAAATTCTGAATGATTAGGTCGACGAGCGCGACAGGAGTCTATCAGCACCTCCCGTCTATCAGCTTTGAGAGCGGAACCTCTCAGCCACTGGTGGGGCGCATTTTGTTGGATGTCTCTGTAAATGAACTGTAAATGCTACACTTCACTTTCAATAGTGAACATTCTTGAGTAAATCTTATTAACATATAAAAATTTCATGTTAACACAACTATATTTACGTGAGTTACAGCACGGATAGACGGACAGACAGACAGAGAAGCCGAATTCATAAACACTTTTCAACTATGTTGGAAAGTGTTAAAAAGATAAGGTCTGTAAGTTGGTATAAAATATATACAATAAAAAAAAATACATGGGGTCTAACTAAATATACTAAAATCTACTGTAAATACTTATATAACTGTGTAAAATAAATATATCAGTGAGCCTTAAATATTGATACTGTTTGGATTGCTTTTCAAGCAATCCAATAGGAATGAAAATAACATTGTTGCATTTTTTTCTATTTCCAATAGTTTGTTTTTCATTTCCTTCCCGTTCAGAAAATTGTGGTACTTTTTATTACTTTATTTTTTATCTTAAATCGACTATGAGCACGAACAAGAACATTTTTGCTATACATATTTCGATAATCGTAATATAATTTTCAGTCTGATGATAGTAATAAAATCATAGCAACTGCGTGTAAAACTAATAATATCTATATATTCAAAAGAATTATATACAAGAAGGAAAAGTATATAGAATTTAATTAAATTTGTTAAAAGCTATTGTAAATATTTATATAACTGTATAATTTAAAGATATGCGTAAGTTTTAAATATTGAATATGTTTGCATTGTTTTTCTTGCAATTAAATTGGAATAAAAGTAAAAGGGAAACAAAAGAAAATACATTTCTTTCTTTCTTTTTTTTCTTTTTTTTTTTTTTTTTACTTTTGCTTATTATTTTCCTATTTAATAAAGATCATTTCTCTTTTTCTTCTATGATCAGTAAATTTCGGTATTTAGTTTACCGCATTGTTAATCTGAAATCAATTATCAACTATAATAACAAACTTTTAACAGGACTGATGCATCGATTGTCATAATAAAAATGAAGAATAACCAACGAAAAAAATTAGTGTTTTCATTGTAAAGTATCATAGAGAAATAATTTTGCGTAAAAAATGAAAAGCCTAATTGTATTTAATACCATAAAATATTTGAGACTTAAAACATCATTAATACTCGCTAAAACAATTCTTAAAAGAATTATTATTTAAATCAGATTTTAAATCCATTAATAAATCTTTGACAAAATCCATTATGCACGTCTTTCTGTCAAATTTTCAAGTCATATACTTTTCTTCGTGCAGCGCCATCTGGTAACGCAAATTTGACACCAAACTGTCTTTTAAAATATTCCAAAGCTGTAAACGAATTCATCCTTCCAACACCAATCAAACTAATTTCACTCTTCCAAGATACAGCAACCTAATCCCGAGCCTTAGTTCCTGTAAGAATCTTATTCCATCCGAAAGGGGGAGGCAGACCGAGGTCAATGGCAGAGGAGGGAAGTGTTCCCCCAGAGAGTGTCGGGTTTTGCCAGTGGCGTGTCCAGTGGCGAGTCCCTTGGGTCATTCGTCACCATCAGCTGCATCGGTTGCCATAGTAACACCTTAACTCCGGGCGTTGTCAGCACGATTAGTGGTGAGGTGTTTGGCTGACTGGGGAATATTTTCTTAACCTAGCTTCTTTGCTAGGATATAAACCTTGAAATCGTGGAGAAAATTTTACTTTTACGAGAGAGTTAGTTGAAATTGATATTAGAGAACGTTAGAGAAGGTGTTGTAATTGTAAAAGATAATTAAACAGGTAACACTAAGGGGATAGCATTTTTAACAGTTATTATTTCCAACTGCAAATGGAATTGATGACGAATTTTTAAATTTTATCTTTCCTGATTAAATATTAATTAGTATAGTCTTTATTTGTTTTTTCACTATGGCTTTATTGAGTAAATCCATAGATATATGTAAATGTTATGAGGTTTTAGGCCATATATATGAATTTTGAATAGTATTTTAACTACAGTGATAGCATGTGATAAATCATTAACAAAATTTACGAATATACTTTTTTCAATATGGAAGCGAATTTTGTGTCACAGTTGAAAATAAATGCACAAAATTCACTTATTACAAATTATAACGTGATTCTTCATATTTATAATTCACCAATTCAAGTATAAAGCAATACGCGAGGTTCTACTATTAAATGTAACATAAAAAGTGTTGTTTACGTGATAATACTTCACACTAGACAATATCGAGTCAGATTAGTACCGCTGCTAGAATCTGTATCCACTGTGCCTTAACATTGTCTCTATAGTTTTTTCCCATGTTTTAATTTGAAGAAGAAGGAATCATTCATTCGAAACAAATTGTTTTTTCTATGGTTTTATAATAGATTTAAGAAATTTAGTAAAAAAAATCAGATTAGAAACAAATATTTGACTTTTGTTCGGAAGTTATACTCTGCCTAGTGTATGTATGTTTGAGCGTACGTGGGTATTTGTGTATGTAAAATTTTATAAACCTGAATATAAGTATAAAAGTTTTACATAATGATCATTTGTGCATATGTATGAGCATTTGTGCATTTGCATGAGCATTTTCGTATAGGTATGAATATTTGCGCATGTGTCTTATAGAATTCAAAATGACATACAATTACAAAGTTCTTATTATTTGAACACTTTTCTAATAGTTAGAGCTTTTTTATGATAATTTTGTTTTTAATAATTTTTAATAATGGAAGACGTTTGTGAAATAAAATTTTCTTTTCTTAGAATAATGATAAATTAGCGCAAATGTGCGCATGTGTGTAACCCTAAAAAGCGTAATAAATTACCACTACAATGCTCGTATTATTGGAAAAATATTTATAATGCTTCAAAGTTGTTGTTTTTTTTTTTTCAAATAGATTATGCGTACTTTTTCCTCTTTACTAATTTTAACTGTCAAAAAGATTTTGTGAAACAAAACTTTTGTTTATGAAAACATGATAAATTATTCCGTTACGTTTAACCGAAGTACATCAGTATTTTTTTTTTTTTTTTTTTTTTTTTTGCTTTTTCATTCTGTTTCATTTTCTCTCACACATAATTTCAAAAGATTTCCATGTCGCATTCTGTTATCAAAATTTTAAATATATTTTCTTTCATCCTGATTTCTCTAAAATAACGCACTTTAAAAATTTTAAGCGCAAAAACAAGTTCAAGCATGGAAAGTTCTTTGAAAAATAACTTAATACACAAAAGCGGCGTCGATAATAAACAGAATATATTTGAAATATCGTCTGCTACGAATTATTTTCTGAAAACGGTAATGTATTTCCAATATTATAATTTAATACTCACGCACACAGCTAAAGATTTCTTTTTCTTCTCTCACATACAAAAGTATCGGCTGAAATAACATGAATTATTTACTGCAGCTTAATATTTCCGTTCTCTAAAAATTACTCTGAGAAATTTTTTCTTTAAAAATAAATAAGGCCTATTTATATTATTTGCCAATATATAACTTCAAGTGTGGTTTTGTTAATGGTTTTATACCGTGGGGTTTACTGATAATAAGAATCATGGGGGTACGTAAAAATTAATAATATAGTAATGTATATTACTAGAATACAGAAGGATAAAGAATTAGCAAAATAAAATTTCACTGGTAATTTAAGCAAGGAAAACATTTTATCAGTTATCTGAAATTAAGAATGGGAAGTGGGAACTTATGACAAAAACAAAAGCAAGCTTCAATAACCAGAAAAATGTAATAGAAATTTCCAGGCTTCAAAATTGGAGCCTACATTCAATTATCGAGCACTCAAAATAAAACTCTTAACTTTAATTATTTTTTCTACATTTTACTTTTACACTTTTTATTTTAAATAATTTTTCATCTCTAACTTTAATTATTTTTAAATAGCTTTTTTTTTTAAACTTTACTTTTAACTTTTATCTCCTTTCATAATAACTTTAATTGCTTTTATAATACTTAACTTAATTTTAATGCTTTTTATCTGTTAATAATTTTACCTTTATTCTTTTTTTACTTTTACTTTTAAGGCTTACTTTAAAAATAAATAAGATGCCTATTTATATTATTTGCGATGCCATCATTTCAAGAATATTTATTGTTAGTTCTTCATACTGTATTTTGCGAATAATACTCGTAACAATCATGTAGGAACTTAAAAGTTATTAATAAAGTAATGGAAATCAATAGAAAAGATAGTAATCAAAACATTTGTAGCCCCCTCAAAGTATAATTTTACTAGTAATTTATGAGAGAAAAACATTTGATCAGTTATCTGAACTTAAATACATGGGATGGAAAGCGATTAAAAAGAAAAGTTTTAACAACTAGATGAAGGTATATTATATAGTTGAAGCGCAAGTCATTGCTGTTGAAGCACATTCAAAATAAGACTCAATTTTACACCTGTACTTATTTATTTTTATACTTACACTTCTTATTATATTTTTTCTTTTATTTATTACTTTTTATCTTTTACTATTTGTGACATCTCCACCTTCAATTATGTTTTTATATATTTTTTAACTTACTTTTAATATGATTTTTCCTTTAACTCTAGCTATAATTATATTTAATTACTTGTATTATTTTACCCATATCTATGTCTATATGAAAAAAAAAAACCTTTTTTAACATATTTTTATTTAAAAATACATAAGTGGATTATTTCAAGCATTTGCTTGTTAACGTTTATTACTGTATGGTGTATATAAGAATTGCAAAGAAAAGTTAAATTGAATGATAGAACTGTAACAAATACTACAAAAGAAATTTATCAAGAATAATATCAATTAAAAATGAATAAATAAAATAAAAATATTTACAAACAATTTATGCAAGGGAAATACTTCCGCCAGGAATATGGTAGTAATGTTAAAATTTTTTTATAACTACCATAATTTTAATTTTTTGTATTATTTTACCTATATTGGAAAATTTTATTATTTTTTTTATTACCATTTTAACATGTTTTTATTTAAAATACATTAAACACAGTCATGATATCTAAGAGTAGACTATTTTAAGCATTCTTTTTTAAATGTTTATTACTGTATGCTCTGTATGATAAGAATTACAAAGAAAAGTTAACACATTGACGGACAGTAGGAACAAGTGAAGTTCGAAAATTGACTCTATATGTTTTTGTAATTTTTAGAATATTAGAAGTATAGTTTTACTCTTTCTGCTTAAATAAACTTAATTTTGATTAATTCAGCACCTTTAATTAGGTTGCACTACTCCCTTCACAACCACGTCAGGGTGGCTAGTGGTCAGGGAAAAATACAGTCAAAAAAAAGTGATAAACACCAGTATATTCTTATAGAAAAATTTATGTTGATTATTCAATCAAATAATTAATTTGAATTTTTCTATTAGAATATACTGGTAATTATCATTTTTTTCACTGTATTTTTCCCTGACCACTAGCGCATCCTGAAGCTGCAATTCGTATAACAGGTGGAAAACGAACTTCAACTTAAAAAATTGTTTCCCAAGCATGACACTGGGCTTCTACTTGTACGCCGGTAAATGCACATTTGTGCCGTACACAGTCATAGTGTCTAAAAACGACCTTTCGTTTTGGGCGGCTATAGCCGTCGTGCCACATTGTGAACTTCGCTTTGATGGCTATAGCCGCAAGTGTCCGTCAACGTGTTAAATTAAATCCTAGAACTGTAAAGAATATTAAAAAAGAAATTTATGAAAACTAATATCAATTAAAAATAAATAAATAAAAAATATATATATTAATAAATAAATACAAATATTTAACAACAATTTATATGTTAATATAAATTGTAACATAAATTTCCTGTTTTCTTAATGAAATTTCTAGAGTATCTATATCCGTGAATCTCTAGAAATTTCATTAAGAAAACATGAAATTTGTAACGATAACTCATCATTTTCTATCCCGGCTATCTGGAAATGTATATTGGAGGAACTTTGATTTCGTTGAGCATGATTTCCAGTTAAGTAGCTGGTTCATAGAGGGCGCCACCAGGCTTATTTTTAATATGTTTTGTAAATTCCGTTATTTTAGCGTCTTGTCATTTGGAACATTTGACTCAATTATGTAACACATATTTAATTTTTTGCTGTTTGTATTTATGAAAGTTTTCTCCTGAAGATGGTTATGAAGAATAACCGAAACGTCGAAAATTGATTACATATGTAGTTTTAAAGTAACTCGTATTAAATTAAACAAAATTTACGTTGAAAGCAAACGTTTGATGTTAGTATTTCTGAATAGTTTTATAAATTTTATTCGTGCGAAACAACTTTCGCAATAAAGAAAATTATAAATGGAATGACATATTTTTTGTTGCTATTGATTTTAGTCTTCAAAAAATGAATAAGTAATTCTTCCAATTGAAAATAAATCGGTTTAATAATGTTTTTTTATACATTATATCTGAATATTTTATTAACAATAATATTAGCAGTATTGGTAATATTTAGGATCTTATAGCAAGCATTTTCATAGAGATCTATTACTCAGATATTCTGGCTTTATTTTTGAATTTATTATTTAAAATAAAACGTCATATTTCCTTTAGTGTAATACTTTATTCGAAAAATACTCTAAAATAACATCGATGCATTATTTCGTTCAATCAACCTGTGATATTTTAAAAGGAAGTCTTTCAATAGGTTAAATCTACATTTTTACAACGAAACTTGAAATATTTATTTGTAAGAAAAGATAAACAATAACTCATAGTTTGATCTGATGGATGATTTATGGAAAATTGTAACGCATTTCCAATAGTAATATCATAAACGCGTGTACATTCTGAATTTAATCCATTTCTCGTGTACATCGGTTTATCACCTGAAAATATCTATGACACTAAAGCAAGCAAATTCCAAAAATCTCCAAATCCCATTATTTTCATGTTGCAAGAAAAAATACAACAGATTTACCTCAAAAAATACGAATAAAGTTATATATAAACTTACATCGATCCTGTATAAATCAGTTCAGGCTTTATTTTTGTATTGAATATTTAAAATAAAACGCAAATTTCTTTTAGTATCATATTTTATTCGAAAAGTACTCTCTAATAATCCTGATGCAGTATCTCGTTCAATCAACATGTGCTGTTTTAAAAGGAAACATTTCAACCAGTTAAACCTACACATTTTTACAACGAAACTTAAAATATTTATTTGCAAGAAAAGATGAATGTTTACTCATAGTTCCATCTGATGGATGATTTAGGGTAAATAGTAATGCATTTCCAATACAGTAATCTGATAAAAGCGTGTACATTCTGAATGTAATCCATTTCGCATGTGCATTGGTGTATTGCCTGAAAATATCTATGACACTGCAGCAAGCGAATTCCAAAAATCTCCAAATCCCATTCTTTCCCATGGTGCAAGGAAAAATACAACAGATTTACCTCAAAAAAACACGAATAAAGTATATAAACTCTCATCGATCGTTTATAAATCACTTCAACTAGAATAAACCTAAATCCGTACGTCTATAAATAAACAAATAAACAACCAAGGCGGAAGCAACAAGGAAAAAAATAAAATTTCTCTTCAAATGAATGCGGTAGTTGAGGGGGGAGGGCGAAGAAAAATAATGCTGAGTCTGATTCTCATCTACCAATAAATCTAAATGCTCTGTATAGAGCACAGTCTGCGTCTCCTAGGATTTGCAGCATCGCTGATATATGGATTGCAAGAATTCGGGCTCCATCACTATCCTGGAAGCAATCAACAGGTCTGTCCATTTTCATGATATATGGTGGTTTCGAGGCTGGATCCTAGATATCATCTTCACGCGCGATTGCTTCTTTTCATTCCGTACTTTGGCAACATCCATCATGGAGCTGCCCAGTGAAAGTTTTTATAGCAATCGTAATGAAAATAATCGGTTGAAGGCATCGATTAGGAAGGAGAGACGCTCCCTCTCTTCTGCACTTTGAGAGATTTTTATAGGAAGCATTTTCAAATGTTTAGACAATTTTCTTTTTTTTGTCACTGTCTGGAACAGAATGCGTCTGATTTTCCAGGAAGAGAATATGAATGGCATGTCACGAGATTCTCCATCGGATTTTACTTTATTGTATTCTTACACAAATGGACTTCTATTTTAAAGACCACGTGTTTGGAGAAACATTCAATATTTTGAATTTGGATTGCTTTATTATGACTTTCATATTTCACAAAATAATTTCTAAAATACATATGCTGAACATGTTTAATAGAAAAGTACATATGAATATTTGATATCTGCTTTTAAAATCAGTCCTTAACAAGCATTAAGGTGATTTCTTCCAAAACTAAGAGAATAAAAGACATATCACGAGATTCTTGATCAAATTTTACTTTAGTGCATTCTGATACAAATGGACTTTCATTTTGCAGACTATGTGTTTGTGAAATATTCAATAGTTTGAATTTATATTTCTTCATATACTAATTAATTTTTCAGAAGAGCTGAGATTACGCTGTAAATTAGGGAAACACAAAAGATGTGAACAGCGTACAGCCAATAGAGTGAAAAGATGTCTAGACCAGGGTTCGATCCCGGATCCCCTGGTACAGCGCACCAAGTGATTTACCATTTAAGCCATACGGATGACATCCAGTCTAGCATTCTCTCACTCTTATATGGTAAGTCTAAAACTTGTTTAACACAAGATGGAACGTCAATCATGAGCACAACTCCAGTGGCATACATTAGACAAATTAAACCCAGTACCGGTGAATATTTAGTCACTAATAATTAATTTTTCAACAAAGCTGAAATTACGCTGTTAATTAATGAAATACAAAGGATGTGATTTATCACTTTACTAAACAGAGTGAAAAAGTGTCCAGACCAGGGTTCGATCCCGGATCCCCTGGTATAGCGCACCAAGTGCTTTTCCATTTCGGCAATCCGGACGACATCCGATCTAGCATTCTCTCACTCTTATACGGTACTTGTGCAGCACAACATGGAAGGTCAATCGTGAGCACAACTTCAGTGGAATGCATGAGACAAATTAAACCCAACACCGGTGAATATTTATATATCTAATTAAATTTTCAGTAGAGCTGAAATTACGCTGGGAATTAATTAATACAACTGGTTGCTTAAATAGTAACGCTCGTGGTGCGCTATACCGGGTTCGATCCCGGCCTGGACATTTTTTCACTCTGTGTATGCTATGTGCAGAAACAAAAAAATATCTGATTTTTGGAAAGTAATCTTGATTATTTTACTTTAAAAAAGGCCATAGTATAGAGAAAGTTAAATCAAATTTATCATAAATCCGTTTTAAAAATAAATTCGATTTTTAAAAATAAGTATATACAAAATGGCATAGTTAAACTACTAGAGGGTATGTGTATTCTATAGCGCGATATAGCACCATTATATGGAATAGATATCTGTTGTGTAGGGTTTTTGTTGAAATATTAAAATAAAGTAAATAGCCGATTTCTGTACATTGTGTACTGAAAAGACCGAACCACACTTTCTCGTCCCGAAAAATGCTAAGACATGGAAGAAGTAACAAGAAGGGATTCTAAGGAAAATTTCAAAGTTTATTTTACTTAGACTAAGATATTAGGTAGGTGGCTCCCCATTATGCTAGCCTTTTAGGGTGTTGCTAGAACAAACGTTAGAGATGAAGTGATCACATTTTTACTTGAGTTAAAACGCCAAAGAGAAATGCGGTTCCAGACAATCGCTCCGCACAAAAATAACATATAAAGTCTGTGAGCTATATTGTATTTTGAAAACAGACGCGCCAACAGATTACAGAATTGGCCATTTAATATAATTTGTGACATGAAAATGTAACCCTAAAGACATATGTAATTGAGCTTGGGTGCAGTTAGAAAAATGCATACATGCGGTTTTCGCATCTTTTAATTATATATATTAATGATTATGTTAAGGACAAGCAGATGTCTAATTTGATAGATGTGCCTTTTTTGTTATAATTTGAACAAGATATAAAGGATATCAGTACAAGCTAATTCATATGCAAAACCACAAAGAGCAGATCATAGACTTGCAAAATGAAATCTGTAGCGTGTTTATTAAATATAGTTTTTAGCGTGGTTCAAATTAGACTTAAGATTAAAGTAATAGATTTTAAATAAAGCATATAATTGAACAAATGAATAATTCATTTAGAAAATATTTTAGCAAAAAATAATTTAAAATTTAAATTTAGGAATACATTAATATTTAAATAAGTTATCCTAACAATCATCGTCGTAGAGCCAAATTTTGTAGGATGATTAAACAAGACGGAGAACGAAGGATTCTGGGGGAAAAAAGCGCCACATATCTTCCTAGTGGTGACTTTTAGAACTTTGTTTTGCGGAAATATTCATCCACCGTCCTGTTTAATCACCCCATAAAATTTGGCTCCATTCTAGCAATTAGATCGCGCTATAAAACATACTTAGTACTGGCAGTCTTACCAGGCCACTTTGTACTAACCAAAGCAACAATTTATTTTTATTTTGCCAAAACAAAGAAATTTATTAACTAAAAAAATATTTTTTTTCTTTTTCTTTTCTGATTTTTTATTATGTATAGACTTCAAAGACTCACACTTATCTCTATGTCGAATACTTTTCCTTCCTTTATTTAGTTTTTCAAGCAGATAACAAGCAGTTAACGAATACAAAATATAAAGAAATTCCCTTTCTACAATATTTTCTGGAATTCTACTTGATTCCATGCATAAGTTCAACAAAAATCCACTATCCTAGTACACATAGAAAATCCGCTAATGATGTACATAGAAATCATATTTTCTTTAAATGAATCAAAATTTACATTATAAAAATGCAAGTTGCATTTCGAAAATGTACTCAGCATCAAAAATAATTTGTTTTGGAAATATCTCCCAAACCCCGAAAACATTATTATGTACAGTGTAAACAAAACTTTTGTTCTATAATGATTTTCAACAAAGTCTTGGTGAGTAACCTAGGTAACTGCTTAAACATTATTAAACTCAAATGGGTTATATATTTACCTCGTTATTGTTCCAGGAACAACTCGGTATAATATGAAAAAAAAATATTAAAAAGAATTTGGAGTTTTTTAGATGTTATCCAACAAGTTTTGTACTTCAAATTTTCTTTATTATTGCATTAAGTGTATTATTTAAATTCAAAACGTATTTTGAAAACTTTAAACTTGTCTCAAATTTTACTCTTATTATTCTTAAATAAGTTTCTGTTTTCAATAATGAAACAAACAATTATGCAGTTAAACCAAAATAATTCGATATTTTTATATTTTAAAGAATCTAAAAATAAAATGTTTCACATTTGTTATACTTATAAAATGATTTTTATTTTTTATTTTTACTATAAATAAAATAAATAAACTGTTCAATATAGTTATAAAATTTTTTAAAAAAATGTAAGCCCCTAAGTATCCTTATATTTTCGTTTATTCTACATTTCCGAGCTTTACAGTATTATGTATAAAGTAGGAAACAAACTTATTAAAAAGAACTTGTGGTTTCTTTAAGCTTTATATAACATATATTCTACTTTAAAATTCAGTTATTTCTTTAAGGGGACTTAGGCTCTTAAAACTTCAAAAAATTATATATTAAAATATTTATATTAAAGATTAATCAATTCTGGACACTTAAAAACAAAATGAATGTCATTCTTAATAGTTGTTAAATATTAAATAATTTCAAAGAGAGAAATTTAAAGTCATTTTTCTCAAAATGTGGTTTCGGGGCATTCCGTGGTGATTAAAAAACTTTTCAATGTTTTTTCATGAAATTTTGAGGAGAAATACTGTATTGTAGGCTAAATCTAAACTTTCATCTTTTTTTCTTTTTTTTTTTTATTAATATATATATTGCTACAAGAACTTGATATGTTTTTTGAAATTCAAAGATATTATAATTATATATATATATATATTTCTCTCATATTGCTCATATTGCTAAAATGTAAAAAAAAAAAATTACAGGGTGTCCATAAAATGATTGTCTCGGTTTCCGAACCTCATAACTTCTGATTTAAGAATATGACGAAAAATATTATTACATATTTGTAAATTACCATTCAAAAAGTTATTTTAATTAGACAAACAAAGTTACATATGGGTAAAATTGCAACTCAAACTCAATTATATCTTGATTATAATCAAATAATAAATAGTATTAAATTTTATCAAATTTATTTAAAAAAATATTAATGGATTATGTAATATATATCTATCTAACTTTGTACGCATAATTCCTTAACAGCTTTTTGATAAATTTAAAAAAAATTAATATTAATTATTATTTAATTATAATCGAGTTATAATTGGGTTCTGAGTTGCAACTTTACCCATATGTAACTTTGTGGTTCTGCGTCAATTCGTCGCGCACAATTCATCGCGGAACAATTCATCGCAGCGCCAATTCGTCGCGTCGACAACTCATCGCAGCATCAATTCGTCGCGGCGTCAATTCGTCGGGGTGTCGATTCGTCGCAACGTCAATTCGTCGCAACGGAAATATATTTGAAGGGTATGATGATAAAAGTAAAGATAATTTAGTAAAATTATTTAATGATGTAAATTGTTAGTTATAATTCTCTATATCTAAAAAACTAATTATCATTAAATAATTTTACTACATTATCTTTATTACTATAGCCTTCAAACACATTTTCGTTGCGACGAATTGACGCTACGACGAGTTGACGCTGCGATGAGTTGTTGCTGCGACGAATTGACGTTGCGATGAATTGTGGGTGACGAATTGCTCCGCGATGAATTGTGCGCGACGAATTGACGCGACACCTTTGTTTGTGTTATTAAAAAAACTTTTTGAATTGTAATTTACGAATATGTATTAATATTTTTAGTCATGTTCCTAAATCAAAAGTTATGAAATAAGGAAACCGGAACAATCATTTATGGACACCCTGTATAAGTAACATACAGTTTGATTATTAAAAAATAAAAATACTATAAATAAGCAATGTTTTAGGTTCAGTGTAAATGAAATTGACAACGGGACATATTAATTGTTTTTCTAAGATAGTATGTATTAGACACTAGACACTATATATTGCAAAACACAAATATGTCCGACTAAGCACAAAAGTAACACTAGATGACGATTCATGTCATTCACTCTCAATTTCTTTGCATATGTTTTTGCTACTTAATATGATACGGTTTAATTTTCATATCATCCAATATAACAAAAGAAAATGCAATTTGATGTGAAGTTGTTTTTAGCACTTTCCAACCTAGTTGAAAAGTGCTTATGACTTCGGTTCGGTATTAAGTCTGCCGTCTGGCCGTGCTCTAACTCCCGTAAATATGCGCGGATTGCTCTGCAATTTTTATATGTTATTGTCGTTATCTATAGCATGTTCCCTATTTCAACGGAAGTGTGTAGCACTTATAGTTTTTTTACAGGGACACTCAAAAAATTCCGTTACATTGCGGTCTATGGGGGAAAATCATTTGCGGTTTATTTAAATAATGTTTCACTATTTTAAACGCATTGTAATTTATATATATTACTAAGGTGCATTAGAAGAAGCTTAATATGGAACAGGGTGTGCATAGCACTTATAGTTACTTTACAGGGACAGTAAAAATAATTCCGTTACATTACGTCTATGGAGAAAAATCGTCTGCGGTTTATTTAAATAATGTTTCACTATTTTAAACGCATTGAAATTTATATAGATCACAAAGGTGCATTACAAGAGACTTACTACGGAATATTGTGTGTATAGCAGTCATCGTTCATTTACAGGGACACGCAAAAGAATTCTCTACTGTCTGTTAACAATAATTCCTGGAAGTGCGTTTTAAGTTATTGAACGCGATTTTAATTTTAACTTGCTTTTTGTCTATTACGTGGTATGTATAAATTCTGTAGATCCTATACAGGGCAGCACAAAAGTTCGCGAACACATTTCTGCTTATTGACAAACTCCAGACGGAGAATTTTAAACTGTGCTACGCGTTTCCTAACTGAACTAAAATTATCATCCTATGTAGTATATATATACAAATCTATAGATCCTATACAGGGCTGAATAAAAGTATTCGGATATTTTTCCGAATATTGTATATGTTGGAAATTCCTGAAATTATGTTTTTAAATATGTTATGCGTTTTCTAAATTGTTTACTTAGATGTTAGCTTTTAGCTTATTAAACGGTATGATTTGTAAAATTATTTTGGAAGCGTTGGAAAGTGCTATATAATCTATGCTTGACGCATGATTTTTCGTTCTTGTTTTAACTTTAACCTAATATTACACTGAAAACAAAATCGTTGATTTTACAGTGTAGCATTTTGCAAAGATTTAAAAACAAAAATAAATTTCAAATATATATATTTTTTATTCTATTACTGCTTGCGTAATTTTTAACAGTTGTTTATTACAATAATGAAAGTAATATTTCCAGTAACATAAATAAACATAGAATCAGTACGTGTACAGTTTGTTTGCGTCTTCGCCCCGTGATTGCACTTATATTCTAAAGTGAAAACTTGGTTCCACGAGCGGTCATCTCTTTTCACTCTCTTGTATATAAATGCACCTTAATTATTCAATTATGCATCTTCTACCAAAATTACCTTTTGCTTAGGATAAATTATCATAATAGAATAATACATAAATGTAAAAAATAACAATAATAAATATATCATGAACATTTTTATATAAATGTTGCACAACTAACGCAGTAATATATACCACAAACATTCTCAAAATTCACTAATGCATATCACGAAAAGTAAAAACTGTTTGTAAATAATGTACTGTAAAAAAAGATAAATGTTTCTAGATCTATCAACCATGTTTATGAAACTATAATATGACTTTTTCGGAGTTAATCATGATCCGGAAAAGCGTTCCTTTATCTTCAGAAACCAACATATATACGAAATTTAAAGCAACATTTTGTGAAACAAAAGTTTATATTGGTGTCCGTAATTTTCAGAAAGGTTTTCCAGTAGATTTTACAATGTACGAGTATTAATCAGTTTTCACAACCCGGTATCAACACGAAATATTGTTTTTCGGATGCTGTCAATACTCAAGTAAACATTTTCATGTTAAAAAAAAGCGTTCAACATACAAAATACTAAATTAATATCATAAAATGAACATTGTTTGGATACAGTTGCATGTATTAACTCTGTAGCGCAACCGAAAATTTTTATTTGAGAATTAATAACATCTGAAAATCCAATATTTCGTGTTTATAAAATTGATTAACACACTGTAAAAACTACTCAGAACCATTTCTAAAAGTTGAAATTTTTAAAGAGAATTTATATTTTCAAATTTCTAGATTTAATTCCATTATTTACCGCCTTATTTACGAAATATAACTGTTTTCTTTTTCCAATATATATATATATATATATATATATATATATATATATATGATACAAAAATGTTGCGTATCATACATGTGTAAATATGGTAGTTATGAAATTCGTTTTAAGAAATTTATAACTTTTAATGCAGATAAATTGCCGTTAGCTCATTGAAAATTGCTTAGAAATTCAGTTCACTAATTTTTCAGCCTTATGAATGCCCGGAAAGAGTACATGTCAACGCTAAAACAGAAAAACAATATAATTCCGATGATTTTTAAGTTCTTTACAGAACTTTAAAAAAGTTCTTGAAAAATATATTTTTACAAAATCAACATATAAATATTTGTAATTTTCGAGAACCATATTTCTGTCTTCTTTTACCATCAAGAAATTCATTAACTAGATATATATTTGACATCATTTTTTATTTACTTTTTTTTAAACAATTCAAATATCTATCACATAAAACCTTCCATAACATTTTTCTAAAATTATTTCAAAGAAAATGCACTTGCTTTTAAAAATAGAACCCGTCATTACCATCGCAACAAACAAAGCTTTATTTTCTCTAATGATCGCCAGCAGAGTCTGAAGGCGTAGTCTCGTCAACTGTGCTTACATTATTAAACTCCACTGGCGATGCAATCTTCCCCCTTTCTATTCTTGGAGCTTTTCACAGGTAGCGTTATTAAAGAGCGAAAGCTGGGGATCTCAGAGAACCAGAAACATTTATTATATGTTAAGGCATCAGATTCTTCAAATAGGGTTCCATGAACTTGAAGATTTAATGAAACCAACGGTACTCGGATATTTCAATTTTATTTCTGGTATGAATTCAAGATAAATGTTATCGAAGTAACAGTTTTTTTCTTTAGAAAAAAACATGTTTATGCTATTATGTTCCAATAATATAATGGTATTTTCTCTTTAAAATAATTATTTAAATTTAGTCCGAAACAATGTTGCATTGTAGGTGCTTGCTGTAAATTTAAGTCTATATTTTTGTTTACATATTTACGATTCATATTTATAAGTATATATATGTTTAACTTTACGTCACATTAATAAATAAATTAAAAATTGACAAACTTGCATTATTACCTGATTTATACTCCATTTAAATAAAATTTTACTTTTGAACCACATTACTATTTCAAATTTTTAAAGATTTCTTTTAATAATGAATCTTGTGTTTGACAGACTACTGTGACTATATGTTTGGATTGTCTGCACGCTACAAATAAAAATAACGTTGAATTTTCAAGCAACTGCACTTGAAAATTCACCGAAAAACATTATATATATATATATATATATATATATATATATATATATATTTGGTTTGTTTTGAATTTCATACTAATTTTAAAACTTTATATTGAATTTAAATGATTTTGAAAATATTGTAGTTTTTGGTTGCCTATATTGCAACCTGCCTATTATTGCAAAAAAATATGAACTTGCATTAAACTGTATTTTCTGTGAACGAATTATAATTCGGATAATTTTGCGAGTTTTTAAATGTGGTATTTTGCACAATGTTCAGAAATCATTAAAAAATAAAAATAAGTTAAAACAGAAAAATGATCTTTTGAATGTTTAAAGTACCGTGTCCCTTAAAAAGCATTTAATCATCAAAATTTGAAAATAGTGTTTTATTTACAAAACTCGAAATGGGAGTACATTATTTTTTTCTTTTATTTTAAACACAGAAAATAAAATTTAGAATTAAGATTTTCACTTTCGATGCATTATATGTATTGTAAAGCAAATACATTCCTAATTTTTAAGTTAACATATATATGCTTACAGTGATAAATCATTGTTGTCTTATTTGTCATAATTGTTAGAGTAACAAATTACAATAATAAAAATTAACAAAATTAATTAACATAAATTAATAATATAAATTAATAATATAAATTATTAAGTATAAATTAACAAGTAATTTGACAAAGAAAGAAGAAATAAACAAGTTTATAGACGTAATTCCAGTTTCTTGCGTTTGTGTTAAAAAATATTTTTGGATAGCATGTCTATAATATGGAGAATCTTTTTAAGTTATTGTTTTTCTAAAGAAGTAATGTTACCTTAAAAATTAAAGAAGATATGAAATAATATTTTTTAATGTTACATTTTCATATTAAAGTTTTATAAACGGCGGCTTTAATATTTTTCTGCAACTTGCTCATTATTTCTGTACATACAACACGTTCATTTTCTATTTTCCTTTAAAGCACACTATTCACGGACATTTTAGAGCGGATATTATTCCCCATGGAAGTTAATACTCAAAAATGGATTATTTTTTAATTAACTTAAAACACGTTTCTAAGTTTATTTCTTTAAAGCGCTACTCACAGCATTTGTAAAATGGATGTTATTCCCAATGGAAATTAATACTCTAAAATGAATTTGTTTTTTTCATATATTCATTTCTTAAATACTGATAAAATGCTCTGAGGTTTCCTTAATGGATTTAAAACACCATACCCTTTTAAAAATATATTGCTCAATAACATTCCATTTATAGAGAAAATTTCTATGTACTAATATAAACATCTATCAAATTTACTTAAATTATAAATATTTGTGCAACTTAACATTATCGATCTATGTAATACTGCAACTTGAATTTTAAAATATATCATATTTTTATCTATACTTTGACTCAAATTTAAATGAAATGTATTTTTATGTACCTTCTAACAATAGTTTCTACGTATCGTCATTTATACATCATTTGAAGACGTTGTAGACCGGATGTTCTTTCCTACAGAACTTAATGCTTAAAAATGGATTAATTTGTTTTATTTATTAGTTATTCCAAATTCTAATAAAATGCAACTTGAAATAAAAAAAAAATCCTACTTTTGTCTATACTTTGACTGAAATTTAAGGGAAATGTATTTTTATGGACCTTATAACAGTAATTTATACGTATCGTCATTTATACAGCATTTGTAGACGTTGCAGACCGGATGTTATTTCCTACAGAACGTTATGCATAAAAATGAATTAATTAGTTTTATTTACTAGTTATTCCAAATACTCATAAAATGCAACTTGAAATTTAAAAAAATCATACATTTGTCTATACTTTGGCTCAAATTTAAAGGAAATGTATTTTTATGGACCTTATAACATTAATTTCTACGTATCGTCACTTGAAGACGTGGTAGACCAAATGTTCTTTCCTACAGAACTTAATGTATCAAAATGGATTAATCCGTTTTATTTATTTATTATTCCAAATACTCATAAAATGCATAGAGGATGTTCTTTACGTATTTAAAGCGCCATGAATATTTTTCAAGATAATAATATACTGCACACAATAATATACTGCGCGAAATTATCTCTATATGCTGAGATTTTAAATTTATATTAATATACACAATTTTCTAATACGTTTAATATACAAGTAGTCGTATAATATAACATAACCGTCCTGAATTAAATGTTTATCAGTATTTTTCTTTAAAGGTACTCCTGAATATCGCAGGGTGGATACTATTCCCCATGGAAGTTAATGCTAAAAGAGGAATGCTTATTTATTTATTTTTTTAATGCTTATGAAATACAAAGTATTTAAAAAAAATCTATAAAATTAGTTTAATTAAATTAGCCCGTCAACTATATTTCACTGTAATCTACTTGTCCTCGAGTTAAGTTCAACGTTATTTAACATGTAAAACTAGTCTGCAAGGTGTTAATGCCAGTGAATTAAATTTCGTATTTCAATGCTTAAATTGGAATTAATCAGGAAAAAAATAATAACCTATTGGTATTTACATTTTTAATGTTATTTACTTTTTCTTTAAGACATTTTAATGACGCTCTTTAAAGTATACTCACTTTCGCGAATAATTAATGTGTGTAAATTTATGTGATTTAATATATTTGAAGTATACAATTTTATTTAAAAAATGGATTCTGTTTTTATTTTTATTAATATTTATAAAATTCGAAACCAGTTTTAAAACCTGCAAAACTAATTTCACTCACGTAAACACTTCAAAATCTATTTTCTTCTAGCTGTATTCGCGTAGAACTAGGCGGAATAAAACCTGTAAAACCTTCTGCAAAGTTTTAATATCCGGGAAATAAATTTTGTGTTTTATTTCTCAGAAGATATACATAGATCTCAAAAAAGATCTCCCAACTGTCATTCATATTTATAATATTGCCACTATTTTTTAATACATTTTAATGACAATAAGGCTACATAAACGGTACCTCCTGTTATGATTAATTAATTAAAACATGTATCTTTTAATTTTATTTTTAAAAAAATATTTTTTTTAATGTTTATTAATACTTATGAAATGCGAAAATTGATTTAAAAACCTGCAAAACTAATTTAATTCAAGTAAAAGCAGCAAAAATCCACTTTCTTCTAGCTCTACTCGCGTAGAACTAGGTAGAATTAAACCTGTAAAACTACAAGTACTTTCATCTTCTGCAATGTCTTAACTCCTGGGAAATAAATTTCGTATTTTAATGCTTAGGAGACATGCGGGCATCGAAACAATTAATTCTCTACTGTCATTCATATCTATAATATTACCATTATTTTTTAATACTTATTAATGACAATAAGGCTATATACATGGTATCTCCTGTTATGAATAATTAATTAAAACATGTATCTTTTAATATATTTAATGAAAGCAATCTTATTTTAAAAATGGATTTTATTTTTATTTTTATTAATACCTATCAAAAGCGAAAATAGATTTAAAAACTTGCAAAACTAGTTTAACTCACGTAAAGTATTAAATCCAAACACCAAAGTTACGTTTTCTTCTAGCTGTATTCGCGTTGAACTAAGAGGAATTAAACCTGTAAAACTAGTTTCACCTTCTGCAAAGTGTTATCGCCTGGAAACAAAATTTCGTGTTTTATTATTTACATGACATACGTACTTTGAAAAAAAATATATCTCTCTATCGTCATTCATATTTACAATATTGCATTAATTTGTGAGATGCATTTTAAAGATAATGAGGTTATATAAACAGTACCTCCTGATATGATTGATTAATTAATGAAAACTCCTGTTTTGATTAATTAATTTAAAAAATTTATTTTATAAATGGGTTTAATTTTTATTTCATGAATACCCATAAAAAGCGAAAACATATTTAAAAACCTGCAAAACTAGTTTAACTCGCTTAAAGTATTAAATGTAGACAGCAAAATTACAATTTCTTCTAGCTGTACTCTACTAGAAATAAGGGGAATTAAACATCTAAAACAAGTTTCACCTTCTGCAAAGTGTTAACGCCCTTGAATTAAATTTCGTATTTTATTACTTACATGCATACGTATACGTTTATTGCATACTTTTGCATACGTATTTTGTGAAAATTTTCTCTATATTGTCATTTATATTTACAATGATACCATAATTTGTGTAATGCATTTTAAAGATAATGAGGTTATATAAACGGTACCTCCTGTTTTGATTAATTAATTAAAAATATATATTTTAATATATTTAAGATAAGCCATTTTATTTTTAAAATGGATTTTATTTTTATCTTTATTAATATTTATAAAATTCAAAACTAATTTTAAAAACCTGTAAAATTAATTTAACTCACGTAAAGACATTCTTCTAGCTGTACTCGCATAGAACTAGGCGGATTTATACCTATAAAACTAGTTTCACCTTGTACAAAGCCTTAACGTTCCGTTAATAAATTTTGTATTTTATTGCTTCGAAGACATACAGAAATCGCAAAAAATTATCTCCATATTTTATTCATATTACTCCATGATTTGTTTAATGCATTTTAAAGATAATGAGGTAATATAAAGAGTACCTCCTGTTTTGATTAATTAATTTAGAAATGTATCTTTTAGTTATTATTTCAAGTAAGCAATTTTATTTTATAAATAGATTTTATTTTGATTTTTATTAATACCTATAGAAAGTTAAAATATATTTAAAAACCTGCAAAACTAGTTTAACTCGCGTAAAGTATTACATCTAGACATCAAAATTACTTTTGTTCTGGCTGTACTCGCGTAGAATTAAGTGGAATTAAACCTGGAAAACTAGTTTCACCTTTTGCAATGTGTTAAGGCAGGGGAACTAAATTTCGTATTTTATTACTTAAAAAATTATCCCTCTATTGTCATTCATATTTACAATATTACCGTAATTTGTGTAATGCATTTTAAAGATAAAGGGGTTATATAAACAGTACCTCCTGATATGATTAATTAATTAATGAAAACAGATTGTTACAAATATCTTTGACTAGATCAAGTTTTCCTCGTGTGAGACATTAACTGAAAATAACTATATATTACCAGTTTTTGTTTGTTTCGTATTGGTGGTGATAACGGTAGCAGATTAAACATTTGGCCTTTAACTCACGAAGAAGAAAAATATACAATTAGGTTCATAAAATATATCTGTGGTTATTTATATTATTATATTTATATTATTGTTACTACCAATTACTAAAATATGTCTGTTATTATTAAGTTCATATCTATAAAAGAGCATCATGACTTGTTAATATTTTAGTCGATGTATTTTAAACCTATTATTGTACATGAAACTAATATAGTTTTTCAACAATAACGCATAAATAGTAAATTTACAATTTATACTTTGATACCAAATTGCATTTAAGAAAGAAACTTTATTTATGTTTCACATTTATTATTTCATACTTCATCAACGTATCAAGCAAACAAATCCCTTGTTTGCTTGATACCTTGTTTGTCCCATACTTGTTTTCCCAAATTCCTTGTTTGCCCCATAATGTTTAAATTTGAGCTGTTTAATTATTTCTTTACTAGTGAGTCTCAAATATAAACGAATAAAGATAGACTTGCTTTAATATTTAAAAGTCACTGTGGTTGTATATTCACATAACTGTGTTATAATATTTTTAATTTTGTTGCATTGAAACATTTGTTTTCATATATTACAGTGATAAGAATGCAAAGTAAAAAAAAATATATATATATATAAATCTTAATTTTTCTACTAAATTTCTGGTGCAAACTCTGCATAATTTAAAACCAAAATATATGGTTACATTCATTTTTTACTTTCAATTTAATACTCGAATGATAAATTTATCTTAATAAACGAGATTTAAAAACCCTTCATTTTCATTTTACAATTTATATTTCTTATTTTTCTGCATAACGAAACAGGAAAGCATTTGCATAAGTTATAACAGCTTACACTGGAATATTCGTCCTTTACATTGAATTAAACAGACTGAAAAATGTGGAATGTAGAAAAATATATCTTGATACGCAATCAAGATGAAACCTCAAAAACTTGTTGAATGGTGCAAGAAAAAAATTTCAAAAGTATGATGAATGATTTTGCAAGGCATGTAGAAAGACATAATAGAAATAACAACAAAAATGAAATGTAAATCTTAATTATTGTACTTGGTTGTATATTCATATAACAATTTTATAATCTTTTTAATTTTGTTGCATTCAAACATTTGTTTTCATATATTACAGTAATAAGTATGCAAAGTAGAAAAAAATTATAAATCTTAATTTTTCTACTAAAATTCTGGTGCAAACTCTGCATAATTTAAAACCAAATATATGGTTACATTCATTTTTTACTTTGAATTTAATACTCGAATGATAAATTTATCTTAATAAACGAGATTTAAAAAGCCTTCATTTTCATTTTACAATTTATATTTCTTATTTTTCTGCATAACGAAACAAGAAAGCATTTGCATAAGTTATAACGGCTTACACTGGAATATTCGTTCCTTACATTAAATTAAACAGACTGAAAAATGTGGAAAGTAGAAAAATATATCTTGATACGGAATCAAGATGAAAACTCAAAAACTTGTTGAATGGTGTAGGAAAAAAATCTCAAGGGTATGATGAATGATTTTGCAAGGCATGTAGAAAGACATAATAGAAATACAACCAAAATGAAATGGAAATCTTAAAATTGTATAAATAATTATAATGAAACGGATGCTTTTTTTGTTGTTGTTTTTAAAGCATGTTTATTAAACAGCTTTTTACACCTTGGTGATATAAATCAAATTAAATAATAAAGATTTAGAGAGAATGAAAACGAGTAACACATAGACGTTAAAATTTCTATAAAAGAGACAATAATTTAGAAAGATAAATATCATTAATTATCAAAGCATGCGATTAAATCATACTATACAATTATCTTTTGTGCATATATAACATTATATTCTGCTTATTTTTTATTAAAAAAATAATATAATTTCTTATCCATTTGAATCAGATGCGTGCATTTCAGGAAATTCTTTTTGATTAGGAAATTCCGGATTCATACTGAAAATGTTTAATAGTAATTTTAGCTTTAATTACAGGTATTCGTATTTATATAAAGTAAAATTATTTCTTTGAAATTTCTGGTATGGATTATGAATTTTTGACTAAAAAAGAAATTTCTGAAATGAACGAAGGTATGTGCTTCGGATTCAAATGATTTAATGTCATATATCTCATCCGAGCATTGTCAGTGCAAAATGAACTTACTGATTTAGCAGGTATTTCGTACACAATAACGAACTTCAATACACCTTGGCGAGAAAATTGGTGAAATATTCTCGCACAAACCATACGAAAATTCTGAATATCAAACCCTTGCTACAAATAGAAAACATAACATGGAGATGTTCGATATCTTCAACTAGCATCATGCGGTTTCCAACCTTTTGAGAGCGCACAAATAATTGAGACACAATCGCATAAATTGCCAGTAAGAATTTGTAAGAAATCTGCAGGCAAAGTGAAAATTTGCATTTCAAGAACTCTGATACTTTCGTATTCTGATTATTAATGGCAAATTTGGGTATTGATGATGTAAAGAATCTGGCGTCATAATTTTTAATATTCATTGGTTAAAAAGTAGGATTTTTTAAAAAAGAAACCGCGTATCTAGATATATATATTTCTCCTTTGCCGATGTAAACGAGTGGTTTTGTTTAGAAAATCAAATCTGCTAAACCCATCTTTAGCCGGCTTCGTTATTTGTTGTATTAAAAAACTATCTGAAGTATCGAATCGAAACTAGCAGTACATACGTAGTTTATTTTTCTGACTCAGAAAATGAAATTTTTGTGCAAATCGTACGGTAACATTGCTTAATTTTGTCCCAAAAACTGACCCGCCGTGAATCAAATGATCCAGAAATTTCAGGGGGTCGTATTGAATTTACTTCCGTTTCGGGGAACGTCTCTCTATTTTTTATACCGCTAACCAGGCCCCTACCTGCCCGGTACGAGTGTCTAGCTGGACGGGTTAGTACCTGGGAGCGGGGCGGAAATCGCCTGACCACAGCATGGCTGTGATCCACCTGACTATAGATTTGTTGACATCGCTCGCTGCAGTGCTTGCTCTTTTGTGATTTGCAACAGTTATCTTTGTTTGCCGGTTTAAGGTTTCTATTTAACTTTGTTGAACTGACAGATTTAAAAGGTCTTGATCAGGTAAAGAACCTTGATCAGGTGACGAGACCCTCAACTCTCTTCTCTTTCAGGTAAACCGTCTCTCTATTTACTTTCCGACTGACGAAAGGGTTACCAGAGGAAGGGTTTTGTGTAGCGATTTTTAGAGTATTCTTATGTTTCGTACTATTTGATACTATTTGATGACGGGATCGGGCAAAGCCGTTGAATCAGCGCCAGTTATTAATAATTATTAACAATAATGTAAGAATTATTTTGAGAACATAAACAGGAATTTTAAAAATTACTGCATTTTCAGATTAAATGTCCATTTTGTGAATCGAAAGCTAAATTGCTTTTTAATACATCGGATGTATACTGAACATTTTAAATAAGAAATAAAATTTTTCATCAAGAATGTACGAGTATACCTTACAATTTGTGAAGATAAATGGCAATTTAGTTAATTAATATTTTAGGTATTTGAAAGTGATTGAAATATGTATAGATCTATTTTAATCAGGATTTTTAGAAAAAAAAATATTTTATTTCATTTATTTATTTTAACTCATACAATAGAAATCCATTCGGAAGACTAATCGAATTGCTAAACTGATTTATTTCTTAGAAAATACAACATTCTCTTTAAAATATTCTAATGTATTTATCTAATGAATCTATGTTCGTTTTTATTTTACTTTTGATCGTCATGAGAATTTAATTAAATACAACAATACTTCAAAGAAAACCAAAAGAAGTTAAAAACATCATCATTTAATCTTGTAAAAAAATAAGAAATTAAATAAATGAAAAATACGTTTGAAGTAAAATAAATAAAGATGAGGGTTAAATTATCTTTTCCTTTTAGCAAAATGTATTCTTAAAGGGCCTTAATGCACTCTTTTTTATGTAAATCCTGATTTGTTGCAAAGATAGTTGGGAAGTCTGAATCTATTTATACATTACTTATTTTTTCTAATGCACATTTGACTCAGAAACTATTCTTTTTATACATGCTGTAATTTTTTCCACATTTTGTACGCATTTCGAAACAAATTATCGAATCAATGATAAACTAATATAGTACCGTATTTCATTTAAATACTTCAGAAACAAATACAAATTATGTAATTTTTTTTATAAATGTGTTTCAGAAAGTTCAATAATTTTGTAGGTAAACTTTCTCATGAATTCTTTTCATCGAGTGTGACGTGAATTTTCAAATATTATATTATTATTAATTGAATTATGCACTGTTAAAAAATTGATTCAACGTTTCTTACAAACATAGTACCAAGAAATTTAACTCGATGAGATGGTGAAAACTTGTTCCAACGTATGGCGCTTCAGTTGCATCATAAACTGGTATAGTTGGACCGATAACTGGTAAATTGTGGATCAATATGCTGGGTACATTAAACCTTTGCATACAAAGTAAAATCCAAAAGTAATCTCTGTTAAATGTAGAATCTGACTCACTACGGACATCCAAGCTTGAACCGGGCTCCTTTTGACTTACAGCCAGCGTTCTAACCATTAAACAAAAAAGGCGCATCTCGTTAGAATAATGAAAGTGATATTACCATTCAATAACGCCCATAAGATTTTTTTAAATAAAATGTTACTGAATATCTCATTACATATATAAAACTGAAACTTTTGATAATATAATAGAAGTACCTTGCTCATAACTGACGTAACAGAATACTAAATTTCATAAATATGCAACTAAATGTAAATATATTGCTTGAAGGTGCGTAAAAACATACATAAAACATTTAAAAGCACATTAAAGTCCTTTTAAAAAATTCGAAACGTTTTCAACCGAACTACTCGGTCATCATCAGTTAAAAACTAATTGTTAAGTTGAGTTGTTATCTCTTCGCGTTTTCTTGCTTGCCCGGAATAAAGTATTTTACTTTAAGTGTTTGGTATATACAATGGGATGAGAAAAGTAATCAATGATGCATTAATTCATTCCAGACTGCGTGGATATCATATGATACTACATCGTTACAGACTATTTCTTTTTTAGGTATTATTTCTAGAGATTCTTTAAAACAGGACGCAAACTTTTTTCTAAAGTATTCCATTTTGAAAAAAGAAACATATTATTCACAAGGTTATACAGACTCCCAGAAACACATAACAAACAATGTTATTCAGGCAAAACATAATTATTGCTTAGGGAAGTTGTATGACTACCAAACAAGTATTATTTTTAAGGGAAAAAATCTTCTGGTAGTTACATATTAACCAAAATATTCAATATTTAGTTTTGATGTCTAAATTTAGATTTAATTTTATATTAAACGTTATATATAATATAAAATGTAAGACTACATTAATGGTAAGTCTAAAAATAAGTTTCACTAATGTAAAACGAAACAGTGGAAAAACAAAGCATAAAACAAATTCCATATCGTGTATGCGTTTTTTGTACCAATAGATATTTCAAAGACTTACACAGAGAAAAGACAATTTTCATGTACTGGCTGTCTTCTTTAAATTGTAAACATACTGAATGAATGGTCACCGTAATAGGATTGGGCAGTTTTATTTTTCTGCGGACAGAAAACCTGTTGCTATGCATACAAGGGTTCTGGCCGTATACCTTTAGAATGTCATATGTGTATAAAAAGTATGGGAATATTGTCGTAATTTTGAAGCGGGCAGAACGAATGTTCAAACGGAATAGCATTGAATTTTCCATTTCAACATCTTCCTGTGTAATCGCCATTTTAAATTAGCCGTTATATGAAAAATGTCTTTCTTGCATGACTACGCTTTTGTATGCTATAAATTGGTACAAGAGATATTTAGATGATACTACGTTTGATTTTGAGTGTAGTTTTTTGCTCGCTCTTCACTGTTAAAAATTTGCAGCAAACTGTCCAGCCATTCAACCATTTTTATAGAAAACGGTAATATAACCATAATTTAACTGTATTCGGACCATAACATGGTCAGAATAACATTAAATTACGGTTCTGTAACCGTTTTCTATAAAAACGGTCGAATGACTGGACAGTTTGTCGCAAATTTATAACAGTGTTCTTACATTAATGAACCTTATTTTTTGACATATTGTAAGACATCTTAAATATATTATAACAGTATATTGTCAAAAAGAAAAAAAAATATTTTTGAATAAAACTTCTGACTGCAAAATTAGGATGTGCGTCAGTAAGGAATAAATTGCCTGTTGAGAATTAAGCTTGCAAAACTACAGAAAATCGAATTTCGAATTAACACATTGGCTGCCGAGTTAAAATTACCGAATTGTATTTTATTTGAAAAATTCAAATTCACACCAGAAAATACTAATAGCAATATTTAATTTATTTAATTACAGACATTTTGCGATTACATGAAATAAACATTTTTCTTTCGTAATTTCTGGTACGAATTTATAAGTTTAGATTTAGAGATCCGCTGCCAACCACGCACAGGCGCGTGATTGGCAGCGAATGGGTTAAGATTAAGATCAATAACTTGTCCCAAATGAATCTTTGTTTAAGCACCACACAAGTGACAAAAGAATATCTGAACTCTTTGTCATTTGACTGCGATATACACCAATATGTTGAACTAATGTTTGAAGATGACAGTGACGCATGTCAATTTGCATCCACTATCAATTTATTAAAGATCGGGACATATGCTTCATTTAGACATTTTTGAACATTTACCGGTTTTTTTTTGTACTCTTTCTGATTATAAAAGACAACGTGATGCAAATTTAAACGAAATTTTCCCCGATGACGAATTTCAGAGGTACATCACTGTGATTCTCTGCAGGCGATATGACAGCAATAGCAGCAATATTAATATTACGAATTTAAATGTGAAACTTTATTCTTCGATTAGTAATTTCATTAAAAATCAAGAATATATATTTTAAAATAACTAAACGAATATCCATCTGATCATTGCGTAACTAGAATCTCTTTTTTTTTTCCTTAACTATTTAAAAATATGTTTTTTCCCAATATATCTAAAACAAAATATGTATTTTTAATAACCTAATCAATGGAAGATTTATTAAAATGAATGTTTTTATTTCTCGTTTAGCAAAATTTATTGTTTGAAATATCTCAATGCTTTTTTGAGTAATGTTTACCCATTCCCATTTCTTAAATGCCATTATTAACAAAGTAGCAATTTTATCAATGAAAAAGATACTGCTGTGTTACCTTATCAAAAGATTTAGAACAAACAAAAAATTCTTTTTTCATATATTCAGCATTATCTTTTTTATTTTTCGTTCTACTGGACATAAACAGCTTTATTTTGCTGCGATAGCAGAATATTTTTCCGTAAAAATAAACGATTACTCCTGAGCCTGCCATTGGTCAATGATCTTTTTTTTTCATGAAAAAGCATTTCTTAGCCAGCCTCTCCTTGCATTCTCTGCATCACTGATTCTCTCAGCTGGGAACCATATTTCTTATTCCATTTTGTCAGTGAATAACTACTCTCCATGTCCTACAGATGTCCTTCACAGGCGGCATTCAACAGGTTTCGATCGTCTTTCTTTTTTTCTCTCGTCATTTTTACTGTGGGCGTAATCTCGCGCTCCTTTCTTTTCACGTCTATCTGTCGCCGCATTTATCACGGTGACTCCCGAGTGTTCTTTTACGGTAATGAAAATAATCTATTACATCATCGATTATGTGATCAGCGCCGCTTCTCTCTGTCGCAGATAGATCTCGCCGATTCATCAATTCCAGAATGATTCATTTGTAACAGGAGTATTTTGATGCTCGAATCAGTTCATTCCGGTGATTGGTTGTCGCCAACGGGCTCGGATGGTTTCGTATCTGATCATGCGACTGATTACGAAATCAGGTATACAGTAAGCCTTTGGATTTAAAGGGCGCTTCGTGTGTCTGACCGATTCTTTGTTCCGTGTCTAACGTTAAAGCATCCTGTTGATATTATATATATATACATACATGTACCATGCTACATTTCTCGTGTTTTATCAGTTTAACCGTTAGGGTATTTTAAAAGCATAATGATTTAAAGAGAAATCTTCGATTACCGCATCAAATCTGTAATACTACTTTCGACATTGGCTGTATTAGAAGGGCTTAGGTTATTTTAAAAATAAATGGATTGGAATTTTCTACTTACCTGATTATAAATGTACCATGGCTAATTTTCGTTGGTGTACAGCAGGAGAGCTATTTAGAGAATGTTACATTTCGGAAAGTGAGTCTCAGTTTTAAATTTTCTGGAAAAATCAAAACATTATTATTTTATTCATTCATTTATTTATATATTTTGTATTTGTCTTTACATCCTCACCCGTTTTCACATAAAAAGAAGACTGTCCTTTATTTTAAATCAAAATTTGATCATATCCTGCTTTTTTTTCAAATCAATTAGATTAATTAATGAGTGATATTTAATCTCTGTAGGAATAATTATTTTATGCATACTCGTGATGTACGGAACTACTGCGGAAGCATACGTTCGAAAATCTCATAATTTATACGGAAAGTTTTGAGTAAAAAAACAAATGAAACACAACGAACGCATCAATAAAAAAAACTGTGTTCGTTGAGTTAAAATTTTTGTTCAAAATTGAATTTCAGGTAGTTTCAAATTCAGGAGAAACATTTGGAACCTAATGATAGTAGCTAATTATTTTAATATTCTTTCCTCATCAACACAAAAGACATTTTCTAATAATATAACATACTTAATTCATACATTACATTTTTGTTCGTCTCTTCCCGAGTTTCGTTACCGGCAATCATGTTTCTCAGCGCAGGTATTTAAGAAGCAAGAAAACTAACAGGGATGTTGCACGACAAGCAAACGTTGGTTTCTGAGACAGAAAATGAAGGACGAAAAAGTAAGAGAGTTTAACACATTTTATGGGAGGAAGTTGTTTGGCCATAGATTGTAGCTAATACATTTTAACTGTATTCTATGATGAATCATAAAGAAAAAAGAAAAAATTGTAATATGCTTTTAATTTGATATATTAACTACACATACCGTGTCATGAAACAAGGTATTAAAATTAACTTAATCAACGGAATCTGAGTATTTTTCGCTGGTTTATCTCATTCAGTTTCTGAAATAAGAAAGAAAGAATGGAAAAATAATTTTAATGTATCTGATCTGATCTTACGATTTATTTTCCGTAATTGAACATATATCCAAATGGCGTATTTGAACAAATGTTATTTGGCTCAAAAGTGTTGTTGAAATCTTTAGTGGTATTCATATCCAATTTAAGTGATAATGTAGTCATAATGTACACACTTGAAAACGGATATAGTTACGGAAGATTAATGTTAAAAATAACACGGAAGAAATCATTTTTTAATTGAACATATATCCAAATGGCGTATTTGAACAAATGTTATTTGGCTCAAAAGTGTTGTTGAAATCTTTAGTGGTATTCATATCCAATTTAAGTGATAATGTAGTCATAATGTACACACTTGAAAACGGATATAGTTACGGAAGATTAATGTTAAAAATAACACGGAAGAAATCATTTTTTAATTGAACATATATCCAAATGGCGTATTTGAACAAATGTTATTTGGCTCAAAAGTGTTGTTGAAATCTTTAGTGGTATTCATATCCAATTTAAGTGATAATGTAGTCATAATGTACACACTTGAAAACGGATATAGTTACGGAAGATTAATGTTAAAAATAACACGGAAGAAATCATTTTTTAATTGAACATATATCCAAATGGCGTATTTGAACAAATGTTATTTGGCTCAAAAGTGTTGTTGAAATCTTTAGTGGTATTCATATCCAATTTAAGTGATAATGTAGTCATAATGTACACACTTGAAAACGGATATAGTTACGGAAGATTAATGTTAAAAATAACACGGAAGAAATCATTTTTTAATTGAACATATATCCAAATGGCGTATTTGAACAAATGTTATTTGGCTCAAAAGTGTTGTTGAAATCTTTAGTGGTATTCATATCCAATTTAAGTGATAATGTAGTCATAATGTACACACTTCAAAACGGATATAGTTACGGAAGATTAATGTTAAAAATAACACGGAAGAAATCATTTTTTAATTTGCTCTGGGCAATCAATTGCCAACTTTGATAACCCATATGTCACTAGCTACTTTTCATTAATGTAGCAAACAAATTTTCATTCATTATACAGACTAAAAGGATAATTATGCTTGAAAATCATTTTTAAACCATAAAAAATCACTAAATCGAACTACAATTTTCAAACAAACGTCATTCAAAATACATTTTTGTTGCTATACGATGATGTAAAAATTGAAATGATGGTATTAGAAGTGACGTCAGAACAATACGAGCAAAAGTAATAGCGCCTGTCTTTGCCACAATCCTTATACATTTCTAAAAATAGCTGCTGGTTTTTGGCAGTAGTGCAGAAGTGAACTACGATTTTCTGGAGACAATAGAAACCCCTTAGTGAAAGAAATAGGACGTTGTCGCTAAAAAGGTTGTTATGATTAGTAGAATCTTTGGCGATTTCTTTGGCTATTAACCGCTAATATAAAGCTAATTACGGATACAAAAGGTGGATTAAAATTTGTGCCGTTGTATTAAAAATAAATGACAACGTGAAATAGCACAAATAAAAATATATAAATTGGCAAACAGCTGTTTCGGAGCCCCTAAAGCTCCATCATCAGTGTCAATTCAAAAATTTAAAACCGATTTAAAAGTTTAAGCCATGTAAAATATGCCTGCATCTTTCGCACACGCCAAGATTGAATGGCGGCGACCTTTTTAAAAACAACAGCGGAGTCAGGAAACACATGTGACGCAGAGACCAATAGGAGCGCCCTGCCAGACGTGGCGAGTTTAAGTACAGAGGAGAAAAAAGGGGGGGGGGGCGAAGAGAATGAATTAAATGAAAGGTAGCCAGACATTTGAAAAATTTGGTACGGAGGAGAAAAGGTGTGGGGGGGGGGGCGTAGAGAATGAATTAAATGATAGGTAGCCAGACATTTGAAAAATTTTGCACTGATGATGGAGCTTTAAGGGCTCCGAAACAGCTGTTTGTCAATTTATATATTTTTGTTTGTGCTCTTTCACGTTGTTCGTTTATTTCTAATTACGGATGTCCAGTTTTTAATAAACTTCAAAACTTTATTCGAATATGCAATTGATATGTTTCATACAAAAATGAATTTCGAGTTTTTTCATGGGAAATCTAAAAATATATATTTAATGTACTAAAATTTAGAGTTTTTAATTAATAATGATGTTAACCAAACATTTTAACACTGGGAAGTATTTTCTGTAACCCGGGAAGGCCGAGTTGAATCCCCCTAGTATGCGTAATGTAAGTTTTAAATTGAAAAAGAAAAATGTTTTCATTTTTCATCCTTTTTTTACCCTCTTGCATTCTCTGTTTAGCACACATTGAGTTACGCTTCAGCAAAATCGTTGTCTCTTCCGAGATCGGAAATTCTTAGACTAATTTTATTAAATTTATTTTTACATTATCTCAAGAAACTCAAGCAACGCCAGGTGGTACTGCTAGTATTAAATATTTCATATTCTTATTTTTACGTTCTTTTTTAATCGAAGCTCTAATTATACAGGGTGTCGCAAACGACCTTGAATTTTTTACCTGAAGGAAATATGTAGGCAATGTAAATTGAAAAAATGTTCAAAATAAAGTAGGAATTAAGATTATGTTGATAAAATAGTCCCGCCGTTATATTTCAAAAAGTTACACTTTTAAAATTTTTAAACAGTCCCTGGTCCTATAAGTTATATTTAGAGAAATTTTATCCCTCCTCTGACAAACACAACAGTAATCATTCTTCTACAAGCAAAATTCAACTAATTATAATAATTTGAATTTTATATATATATATATATATTTAGGCGATTTCTGGCACTAAAGAATCGCATATCCGTATTTTGTGCCGGAAAAGTCGGAAATTTCATAAATTAAAATTTTCGGCTCAGTGAGTTTTGGTCGTAGAAAAGATGTACTTTTATTCTTCTATTTGTCAGAACATTGATATTTCTTTAAAATATAACCCGGGGACCGTATAAAAATTTTAAAAGTGTAACATTTCGAAAATAAGTGGCAGGACAATTTCATTAACATAATCTTAGATCGTACCTTATTTTGAACTCTTTTGCAATTTACATTGCCTGAGTATCTCCAAAAGGTATCTCTAGCTTTCAATCGTTCTGAGACACCCTGTATAATAGTGAATTGTAGTCATACATCATTTGAAAAATGAATATTTTCAATTCTATGAATTACTCAGGGGAAAATAACAGCGTGAAAAATTGTTATCTAAAACTCTGAATTATTTTTTCCTATAACACGATGTTATTCTAATTACTATTTCTTTAATTAATTTCTTTACCTAATATTGACCAATAAATCAACTGAATACTTTTTTTTATTCAATAAGATTATTTAATAGATGCATTTCGATTTGTTTACTCGAATATTATATCCCTAATTAATGGATAGTATTACTCAACATTGACCAATAAATCAATTGGATACGTTTTTTTTATTCTACAAGGTTATTTAATAGATGCATCTCAATTTGTTAAGTTACTTCATATGATTAATTAAAGATATTTCTGATCCAGATGTATTGAGTAAAATATGCATATAAATAGATTTATATCTAATTAAAGATATTTTTGAATAGTTTCAGTATTAGATGTTTAATTTATTCTTAAATCAGAATTCAACGAATGTTTTAAGGTCATCCTGCGTTTCAAATAGAATCATGAATCCGAAATTCATAATTCCTTCCTTTAAGAAATACGTAGTTAAGCTTTAAATCAGAGCAAATATCGCATGACAAAATCTCACTTGAGACTTCGAGACAAAATCGATTTCGAGAGACCACTTAAAATCTAATTCCAACATCTGATTTAATTAATGAACAAACGCATTTCAAAAACCCTCATAAATTCCATTTAATTACAATGTATGCTTCTCATACATGCTCCTGAATAAACCCTTAAACACCGCGTGCCCAATCGATATCATTATTTTCCAAATATCCGTGTAATCGAACATGCGTTTGAGGGAAATCTCCAAAATAAGATATCGAATCATAAGTCTTGCACAGAGCGACCCCTGCTCTGTAAAACACTCCCGGCTATCATTATGATTACATTCGGAATCAACCGTATGCTGCCTCAGGTCGCAATTCACTTAGCTGCATTTAAGCAAACATTAATTAGTGACTCTAGAGCAGCGCGGAAGAGGGCCTCTTACTAGCAGAAGGAAGTGCCCTCCAAGTGTTTACTCGAGACTTCACGAAAATGGATTGAATGCATACTTGAGGTGATTCCTTGCGAAATTTATGCTTCGACGAATGTAAACCTGTCAGAAATTATTGAGTACAAGTCAGTGGAAGGTACGTAAATTCTCTGGAACTTTGTCTAAAGATAGTCCAAGCATCTAAGGGAGTTTCTCCTGAACAAAGAAACCTTCTAAATTTGAATATATGATGTTGCCGCAAGGCTTTATCGTATCACGCAACCATCGCTGTTGAACGAAAGGGGAAATGTATTTAGTTTAATGGAGTAGGTTAAATAAAGCAGAAGTATTAGGTAGTGGCTAGTTTGTCTTATGCAACAGTTTACATGTGTCACATAGATTAATATTCATATTCACATTCGAGTACATTTATGAAGTATAACACAAACTACAGGCATAATAGCACACAAATACTTCGAAAGATAAATAATTGCGTATGGTAACTGGCACATTCTTCCCTATAACACAGCAAACTTAGAGCCTATAGAAATACACTGCAACAAAACACTGAGTATCCCAAAATGACTGAACTTTGTTCAAATATTTGGCCAGTATGGTATAATATTTTATCAATATATTGAAAATAGGTAAATTTTTTAAACAAATGACAAATGTTAGCATCCAATATTTATACAATACTTTATTACTTTACAATATATTTGAGAAAATGTTATATATATATATATATATATATATATATATATGTTACAGAAATTTCTTTCAAACATGTATCGCCATGTTACAGTAATATCGAGTAGCGATTTTTCTAGCAGAACACTATTTATGTAACAGCGAATAAATTAGTAAAAAAAAAAAAATGAAAAAAAAGAAAAAAAGAAAAGAAAAAAAGAAAAGAAAAAAATGGGCAAAGATATATACCAGACACTGCTTTTATTCAAGAATACATAGAAAGTTAGTTAATTATAGTGTTTGTAACTGATAGATAGTATCAGCAACCCTTTGACGCTGAAGTCGTAGAGAAACGTTATAAACTTCTAATCATTTAATAGTTTCGTGCTTACAAATTGAAACTCACCGAACACATCGATTACTACAGATTATGTACGTTTAGTATGACGTTTATTATTAAGCAGCAAGTAGACAGGCGTCATTTTGGAAAATTCTTTATGAGACCACTTGTCATAATATAGGACAATGAACTCGCGATTGAAAAATCCTATAAAAGATTATTTTCTTTTCAAATCTATGACTTTCTATTAAGTTTCTGTCTCTTCGGCCTTTTAGGAAAAGCCACATTTTCTTATATTGGCTGATAATTACAATACAAAGATTGAGTAGAATTTCCTCAACAATTTTCCACACTTCACTAATAATCAATTAACTTAATCTGCATTTATATATGCAGAATAATATATACACAATTAGAGCTCATGCTATGTTCAAAACATTTATTACACAATCTCTAACACGACATAATATACTGAGGTGATTCCATGGCACTATTTGAACAATCGCCAACTCTTTCCCTCTCTAAAATTTCTGCACTTCACTTCTCTTGAATGAACTAAGTGTTGATTGGTTGCATCGCAGGCGATTTTTATAGCATTTCGTCGTTATTGGTCAATCCTATTGCCGTCTGAAGCCGTTTGTTAGATCGATGTAGAAAGCATTTCAAATGCATTTACTTCCACCCTTTACTCAATTCGTAGGATGAAATAATTGAAAAATTAGAATTTTCGCTGTAAAATTAAATAAAATTTATGAGACAAAAACAAAAATGCATGAGCCTAGTCAATTTATTTTTGTTTATTTAACTATTGACATTCCAATCATTTATTAAGATAAAATCGCACGTATATATTATGTAAAGATTTTAAGTAACTTCTATTTTTTTTTTACAATAATTATAAAAAGATGAACTCGTAAATGATTTTTACTATTATTTGTAATATATCATATACGCTAAATTTTATAACATCGTGTGGGAGTTATATATTCATAATTCACTATTTGTCTTTGGTATTAGGAAATACTGCACTCTTTACTCTTATATTTTGTACCATTCAAAATGTACCATGTTTATAACGAACTTGCATTACACATGTACCATATTTCGTTTATTCAATTATTAAAGTTTTAGCCATTTATAAAGACAAAGTTATACGTACATTTTATGTATATTTTTAAAGAAATTTGTGCTTATATAATTAAAGACCGATAGATGTATAAATTTTTTGTAGTATATAAATGATATTACATGTTAAATTCCATAACATCGTGTAGCATATATTCATATTCCATTGATTTACTTCCTTATTATAATAGTAATGCTACACTTAGTCAATATTTTGTTCAAAATGTACTACATTTAGAAGATTTTGCAATAATGTAAAAATAATATATATATTTATTGAACTTTGGATTCTAATTTATTAGCCAGTTATACACTTTGTTTTATTTTGATTTGTTTGCTCGTTTTTTTTAACATTCACATTACTGAAATGTACAATTTTTTTTTTCAAAAATCTCTTTTACTATCATAAATTACTTAAATGTAGAAATTTTTCCCGCAGCAATTAAATGTAGATTTTATAAAGTAAACATCAATATAAAAGATGACCAAATGTCTAAACTATATACATCAATTCATATTTTATATTTAAGTAAAACAAACAAAACCCCCCATTCTTTAGAAGGAAAGTAAACTGCAATTTCGTTGAAAAATTTTATGTGCTGTTTCAGTGTTTTCTCCTTCTATTTATTTTTTCTTTTTCAATTGAGATGTATGATTTTCTTTTTCTAACTCTTTCCTTTTAAGCATATCCGGCTCTTGAAATAAAATAACATTAATCTTAAGTAATGGAAAATACAATCGATTAGGAAGACAACATATTGAACATTTTACAACAACAGCAACGGCAGTAAAAAGGTTTTGCTAGCCACATCGCAAGACGATGCACAAAATAACACTAAACAGCCTCATTTCATACAATAAGACAAATCCACATTCTCCCTCTAATGTTAAAAGACAACAAATGAAAGCACCATTAGGCATTGAAAAAGCAGATATGGCCTCAGGAAAAGAAGACTGCTACAAAAGTAAAGAACTCTTTCAACTTTTTCTCTGCCCCTCACTTAAGCTGTCAAATCCCGTTTGGAACTATTTTTATATTTTGTGAAGAGATGCAAAGATTTTGTAATGTTAAGATTTTATTTTTATTTTTTGCACTCTGCTCAGGGCTTAGAGGACTAGGAGAAACGTGCTCGGCATGATGAAAGCGAGAAAATAGCAAGAAGATACTGAAGATGTTATATTCATTTTGATGGAAATTTAGTTAGGTATATCAGGTCTGTAATTAGTTCTAATTCAATTAGATTATTCAGATGATAAAAAAGATGATCGGGAATCTTAAGAGAATGTTTAAA
Source organism: Maratus michaelseni (assembly GCA_963931845.1). NCBI lineage: Eukaryota > Metazoa > Arthropoda > Arachnida > Araneae > Salticidae > Maratus > Maratus michaelseni. The sequence continues at coordinate 279,617,164 of OZ007594.1, read as the reverse complement.
ACTTCAGTTTTCACAATAAATAATAATGGCCTTAATTTCTTTTTGTATTAAGCTGAAAAGTCGAATTGAAGCTTTTTTGCTGCCATAAATGTCATGACGTAACAAAAAAAAAGTATATTTTAGAACTCTTTTATGATATATTTCTTTTAAATGCTAAAAGGTGTAAATTAACAACATAATACAGATTAAAATAACTTTTATTAGGTTGTTTTACATGTTTCGACTAACTCCGAGTCATTTCCAAAAACAAATGAGAATATTCAATAATTGCTCGGGCTTCGAAGTTATTATTTTCATGTACTTTTTTAAAGATTACGCACGTTATCTTTTATTTTTTACTTGGTTAGTTATTTTCATATCTGTGACCATGGAGTAACTCGAGCCACAGTTTCGGTAAATTAAAAGATGCCGCATCGTTACCTATTGTATATTTGCGTGTTAGTATCTCTATGGTTTCTCTTATTATGGATGGATTGTATAGACTGGAGGGAAATATTATTTTACTTTCATTGAAATTTATTTGGATGGGTTCTTCTTGATATAATCTTGCCAGGGCTGTAGTTTTTTTATTGTATTTAATATCAGCTATATGCTCTTTTTTTTCAATTAAATTTCCTGCTGGTCATGCCTATGTAGTAATTCTTGGATTCGTCTTCTTTAATAAAAGGCATTTCATATACTCCTGAATAATCTTTTATGATATTATAATATTATAAAATAGATGAAAAACTATTTTATAACATTATATTTGTTTTGAGTAGAAGTATGTCAGGTATGTAATTAGTTCCAATTCAGTTATATTCTTAGGGTGATAGAAAATATTATTAGAAATCGTAAGAGAATGTGTAAAACCTTAGTTTTCACCATCAATAATAATGATATTAATTCCTTTATTATCAGGCTGAAAACTTGAAATAAAGCTTTTTTGATGCCGACAACTTCTTGGCGTAACAAAAAAGTATATTTTAAAATTATTATATTATAATATTTTAAAATAGATGGAAAAATATTTTATAACATTATGTTCATTAAGAAGGGAACTAAGTTAAGTATTTCAGGTCTGTAATTAGTACTAATTCAATTAGATTTTTCAAATAATAGAAAAGATGATGAGAAATCTTAAGAGAATGTTTAAAACCTCAATTTTCACGATCAATATTCATTCGTTTTTGTTTCTTTTTGTTCTTGTTTTGGGGTTTTTTTGTTAGGCTGGAAACACGAAAATAAGCTTTTTCGTTGCCAACAATTACTTGACGTAACATAAAAGTATATATTTTAAACTTTTTATAATATTATAATATTATAAAATAAATAGAAAACTGTCAATAACATTATACTTGTTTTGAATGGAACTAAGTTAAGTTCTTCCAGTGTGTAATTAGTTCAAATTAAATTATATCTCTTAGAAGTTAAATAAATATCCAACTATCTTAAGAGAATGCTTAATACAGGGTGATTTAAAATGACATAAGTCTTAAAAATAATAGGCAAAAGGAGATGGATCGAGAAGGATTCATTTTTGTATTTTTAATAGGGTCCTCTTTTATTTTCTCTTTTGTTATAATTGTTTTGTGAAACTTTGAAGTCCATATTTACTGCCTCTGATTCCTTATGTTTGATGACCATCAGAGTGCGTACAACTCAATTACGCCAATTTTTCGCCTTATGTAATCGCAAAAAATATATTACAAATTATACGATTAAATATTTTGATTACAAATTCTGTTGTTTAAATATTAAATAGAAACTTTCCAATATAAAATATTGGATTCACCTTGTTTATTTAACTGTGCCATAGAAAATCAGAAACATAGGTATCTTTTGGAAATTTTAATGCATTTCAATTATATCAATTAGATTTTTTTTTCCGATAGGATACGCTCATAACATCATCGTATTTTTTGCAAACGTTTATATATATATCCAATGGTTGGAGTATCATAGTTGAGATTTTTTCCAACAGAGCAAAAATACACCGGGACCAGGACTAGAACATGGGTACATTGGCTTGCCATGGCAACAATCTCCCTACTGAGCTATCCCAACGATATCCTGGCTGGCATATTTCACTCTTATTTGTTGGACAAGGCTGCGAACTGCAGAGCTAATTTCATTCATCCGAGGTATATTATAGCATTTTTCATGATGAATATGAAATTGTACGGAAACTCCTGTATACCATGTAATTAGGTCATAATGGTGGCAACGGTCGAAACAATCTATTACCATTTTTTCCAGAAATTAAATTTACTTTTAAAACTCTCACAAATTTAATATTTCGCATCGTCGAAAAGGGAAAATAAATGAACATTCAAATGCAATTTGTTTTAAAACTCTATCTCAATTTACTTATTTTTTTATTTATTTTTAATTATTTTCTGTATACATTCTTAAAAAAATATATCTATATCGCGTGCAGCTCGATTACGGAAGATAACGTGTTTGAACTTAAAACAATATAAATAGTTTAGCGTTTATCTCCGACTAATATTCTAAAATGAAAGTAATATTTCATCAATAAGTAAATAATAAAATAAAATAAAACAAATTTAACAGATATGTAATTGAACTACGCGCTTAAACATTGAAATAACATAATCCAAAATCTGCTGTGAATAGCAAAAGCTTTGGCGGTTTCTTTGGCTATTAAACCGTGGCATGCGTCTTATACGAAAGTATCGATTTTAATAAATTTCAAAACTTTATGTAAATGCATAATTAATATTTTTGTTATAAAATACTTTTCGGTGTGGTTAATGAGCAATCTAAAAATATATATTAAATGTAAATATCTGTTAAAGTTTTGAATTAAAAAAATGTTTTTCCCCTATGTTCTGTATAGTTATAATTATAGTTAAAAGATCAAAAACTACAAGGATTTAAATTTTTAGCGAAAATTTGACTTTTTAATTTTTACGAAAAAAAATAATTCATATTTACAATAAATTGTTTTTTTAATACATAGTTTGTGGCGCGTAAAAACAAGCATAAAAAAATCTTAATAGGTAGATGGTAGTATTTACATACCAGAATGAATAAAATTAATAAACTATCTCTCATTTTTAAAATTCCATCATGATAAAGAATTCAGGCTTAATACATTACCATTAAGCTTAAATATTTCTGTTCTTATACTTATATGCGTGTTATATGTGCGCACGTATATAATTGTACATATACACTTACATAAAACAACTTTCAATACATAAATTAGATGTAAGAAACCTTTTGTTTTCAACAAATGAAAGTAATTACTTTGATGTGAATAAGACGTAGAAATTAACCAATAATATATTCTTCTTAAAAAAACATCAATACTAAAACAATGATTCGTTTCCATGGTCGAGATGCCTTTACCATTAATAACGCAACTCATTTATGGCAATTAAAAACTATTAACAACTCTGCCTTTTCAAAAAATAAAAATAAATAAAAATGATAATATTACCTGTTTCTTTGAAGTGCTGATCCCCATAAACAGGGTTTATTCAGTGTTTCTATATCCAACATTAGAAAAGGACATCCCATAATACTGACATGAAATTCAATTTCCGAAGTTTTTTAATTGAAAATATACGTTAATGATTTTGACATTCTGTTCTAAATCCAATTATTTTAACGCGAGAGTAACAAACACTCCCCTGAAGTTTTAAACAAGACATTTGTTTGCATATGATATCTGTTTTCAAAAATTTCTCCTAAAACTGCACATTTAATTTCCAAAAATTCCCAAACTTCTATTTTAATTTGAATTTGAGAAAATTAAAACACCTTTTATTTCTGTGATGAAACTCTTAAAGATGACGCTTTTTAATTTCTTTATCAAATTAAAAGAGGCTTTCATCTCTTTTAAAACGAGAATTCCATATCAATCTATAAGGCGCATTTATTAAAAATAAAACTAAAGCGACATTTACGTACTTTCATCATAATCTCTATCAAACATAATTTCAAAGCCTTTAATGGAGAAATTTTCTCATGAAAAATAAAAAAAAATCTTGTAATTTTTGTCAGCGATTGCAAATTTTGAAAAGAGACGAAACAGAGAAAAAAAAATTGCTTCTTAATCCTAAATCCATTAAAATTTCAAAAGGGAAAATCCCTCTTCAAATAAAAAGAGTGAAAAGGAGGGTACAAAAAAAAATCTACGAAACGCATATATTGTTATTTATTTATCTGTTTTGCTGTCAGCAATGGTTTTTAAGCCTTTATGAAAAAAAAGGTTTATTTTTCCTGTTAATGTAATTTACTGTGAATTGAAGGCTGTTTCACCTCAGGCCGCTACAGCGTCGAGCGAGTATGTAAGAAATGCTTGGCTGTCTCCCTAGAGCGTTTCTTGAAAAGCATAAAAGAGAAATTTTTCAAAAGAGATGGAGGAATTTTAAGATGCTTATTTTGCTAGAAAATGGGGCTTGAAGATTTTAGAGTGCTGGAAACGCTCGCTGGGTTTTTCGTACATTTTGAAGGAAGTGTGCGTGTGTGAACGCCGCGGGATTCCTTAAGACGATGTTTGAGAATTTCGTAAGTCAAATGAAAATATTTTTTCCTTGTTTTTTTTTTGTTTTTGTCGTTTAAGTATCATTAGTGACGGTTGTAACGTTTCATAAAAGCTTTTAAAACATGCAGTTTTAAAATTTAGAGAAAAATGTTGGCTTTATGAGCTTAAAGTTCTTAAAATATATTCTATTTAAAACATAACTCCATTACCATGTTCAGAATACTTTAAAGTCAATCAGAATAATTAAAAAGAGTACCTTTACATAACGATGTAGCAAAATACATGTAATAAATCTGATTGGTCGAGAGAATTTTCGGCAAAGAGTGATTTGGAGTGTCAAGCTAGTATTTGTTTATTCATCTAGCGTATGTAATTGAACTCGTCCAAGCGGGTACTGCAGAGTTTACAACGTATATTGTCATAGACTGAATATGAATTTTGAATCAGATCATGCAACCTGTGCGTAAGTCACTACTCTCTTATAAAGTGATTCAAGTTACTAAAAGCCTACGCTAGAAAAGCGATGATACTCGTAAGTTAATTTTATACCTATGGGGACATTCTTTTAAAATTTCTCGTTTTCATTTAAATATAATTAACTTTTTTTTGGAAAGGCTAACTCAGGTCGATCTCTAACTGGGACCTTTTTTACTTTTTCGATTTTGGTTGCAGATTATTTTATGTGGTCATTTTATACTTTGGAACTGATTTCGAAAGTGAAAATAAAATCAAACCTGCAACCAAAGATCGAAAAAGTAAGAAAAGGCCCGGTTAGAAAATTGACCTTCGCTAAACTATGCAAAAAAGAAGAAAACAAGTTGGAAATTGTACGTCAAACGTTACAAACGAGGTGCGTTCGTACGCACGTTTTAGAATTAAATTCATGATATCCCGTGCGTAGAACGGGTTAAACAGCTAGTTAAGTATATATTTTATGACACTGTTCATACAAATATCTTAACTAGTTATATAAATATTCAGATATACATGTATCAGCTAGTTATATAAATATTCAGATCTTGATGATTTTTAATTCTGTGAAATGAATTATATCGTCTGCAGATTAATTTCTGTCATAAAATAAGTATCTCGGTCGCTTTGACGATTAAACTTCGGAAGCTCCTATAACAAAAAAGCACCGATTTAAAAAAAAAATTCAAATTTCTTAATAAATATTTTTATTAATATCTCCTAAAGTTTTGATTCGATTTTAATAAAATTTGAAATGTCTCGACAAAATTCTGCAAAGATAATATATTTTAAATTGCAAACCATTTGGTTGGGTAGTTTTTGCGTTGTTATATGCGGACAGACAGACAGACGGACGGATAGACGGACGGACCAAACGACGACTATAGGTGCTACGTATTTATATAATTACGAACGCACCTAAAAAAGATATGAAAACGTGAAATATAAAAAGAAAGCTCTGATAGCACTAACTTACGATTTTTGTCGTCTGCCTAGCTTAGACTTTTAGGTTTAAATCAAGATAATAATGGACACTTTCAAGAAGCATTTTATTTTGAATGGAAATCTCTGATAGAAATTATGTTTAACTTATGTTATATTTGAAATATTATGATAGAACTATAGTGTTAACTAAATATTATTACAGCGGGCTATATACGAGATGCTCTGAATATTTGGCGCGAATTCCCAAAACGTGCAGTTTTGAGAATCAGCCATTGAAACGTAAACATTCATCATTATCGTCAGTTCGTACTCAAAAGCAAATCTTGGAATTTTTGAAGCGAAGTATCTCATTTTAGAGATTGCTCCAGTTACTACAGTCATTCTTGTTACATTAAAAACATCTACTTGTGTCGATGAGTTAGTCTCTAATATACGCAACGAATCATGTAACCAACATAGCCGCTACGGCATCGTGCGAGAGTGTAAAAATTCTTGGTTATCTCCCTAAAGTTTTGCTAGAGAAACTCAAAAGAGCATGAGAAACAAAAGAGATGAAACATTTTTATAATGTATGCTTTACTGGGACGATTTTTTAAAGTACTGAAAATGCTCGCTTGATACATATTCAAGGGAGTTTCCGTATCTGAATACCGTGGGATTTCTGAAGACGGTATTTGAGAATATTTTTTTTTTTGTAAGTAAGCTTTAGCGAATGTATGATGTTTCATAAAAGTTTTTTAATCGTGTTCTTTAAAAAAAAAAAGTTTATTTTATGAATTTACGTTTTTTAAATGATTCTTCCTTCAAACCATAAGTTCATTTCTCATATTCAACATAGTTTGAAGGCAATCAATAGTATTGCTAGGTAAACATTTGTATAAGATAGTAGTGACATACTGGCAATAAAATTCGATTAGTAGAGAGGATTCTCTACTGAAAAAACTTAGAGTTCAAAGCTAATTTTTAATTATTTGCCTAGCTTGTCTAAGCGAATTCGTCTAAGCCACTAAATAATGTGATTTTTCAAATTTTCGACAAAAAAAAGTGGAATCTGCTCATACGCTCTGTGCGTATATCGCTATATAAAATATACACTACTACTATGGTTTAATTTAAGTAACAATGTATGTTTCTGATGCAATTAATTAAAAGTTACATAGCTCATGCATGATTTTGCCACTTCATTGAAAATTCTACCTTTGCCAATCCAATAACTTATGATATAAACTTTTTTAAAGCCATGATATATGGATTATTCCGTGCGGGCGTGCTCCAATGAAAGATCCCAAAGTAATGATGAATTATTTACATACATAGCTTAGAAAATCGTTTCACGATATTTTAATTCACATTCTCGCTCCTTGACTTTAACATTTCAAAAAGAAATCCTTCCAAAATCCTTTTTTTTATATTAACTATAAATTCCTAGTAACAAAATGCATGATGCACATCGTCTATTGACTAAAAACTCATCCTATTTTCGAATGACTGCGCCTATTGAAATCCAGTTTTGTTAATTCTTGTTCTTATGCTTTTCGACGGCAGTGACAATATGCGCAATATTATTTCAGTTAACTCAGTAATGAATTCGGTCTCTTCCACATCAATAACATATGATATAAGGATTTTTAAATAGCAATAAAATATTAGTAATTCATTTTCCGAGAGGTCATATTCTAATTATTTTCATAGTAACGATGAATTGACTAGGTAGACTGTTCAAAATGTATTTCAGGATGTTTCTATTTTTTTTTCACCAGTTTACAATTTTCAAATTATATTCTTATACGAAAATTCCCTTTCTTTTATTATCTACAAATTCCAATCATCAAAAAGCACCAAACAAATCATCTTTGCAGTACAAAACTAATCCAATCCTGGATTGACTGCGCCCATTCAAATCCAGTTTTATTAATCATAGTTCCTATATTTTTCGACAATACTCGCAACATGCACAATACTATCTCCATCAATTCCGTAATGAATTCGGTCTCTTCCACTTCAATAACATACGATATAAGTCTTTCTAAATAGCAGTGAGATATTGGCGATTCATTTCCGAGAGCACATGTTCTAATCTAACATTTCATAGTATCGATGAATTCTATAGAGGGACTGTGCACCAAACTTTTCAAGATATTTCTGGTATTTTTTACCTGTTTACAATTTCCAAACTAACTTCTTATGTGGAAATTCTCTTTCGTATGATATCTACTAAATCTTTTCATCAAAATACACGAAGCAAATCATCTATGTAATATAAAATTAATCCTACAGTCAATTGACTGCGACTACTGAAATCCAATTTAGTTAATTCTTGTTTCTATACTTTTAGACGGAAGTGGTCATGTGCACAATGTTATCCAGGTCAACTCAGTAATGAATTCGATCACTTCAATAACATTCGATATAAGCCTTTTTAAATAGCAATGCAATATTGATGATTCATTTACCATAGGGTAAATTAGAAGGGTATGTTCTAATGTCAAAAATAGAAGGGTATGTTCTAATGAAGCATTTAATTGCATCGATGAATTCTTTCAATAGACATTTAGATTGTGTAAACAACGTTTCAATATATATCTTTTTTTCTCCTTTTTACAATTTTCAAACTATATTCTTAGTCCGAAATCCTCTTTCTTATCTTAACTATAAATTTCAAAATACACGAAACAAATAATCGATGCACTACAAAATTGGTCCCTTTTTATTCGGATGACTTCGCCTACTAAAATCCAGCTTTGTAAATCTTTGTTCTTATACTGTTCGACCATAGTGATGCATTTGTGGCACTCCGGCAATTAGTTTCGGTCACTTCGTGATTTTCCTATTAATACATTTATTGAAATTTTACATGGCACCTGTTCAATTCTGTCACTATATACAATTATGAATTCGGACTCTTCCATTTCAGTAATACATGACAGAATTTTTTTTTTCATAGGAATGATATAATGATAATTCCTTTCCAAGAAGACGTGTACAAATAGATATTTCAAAATAATGATGTGACCTTTAGATGGATTGTTGAGAAAAACATTTCCTGGAACAACCCTCCCACTCTCTTTCTTTATCTTCTGTTCAACATATCCAAAAAAATATTCTTATGCCGAAATCCCTCATGTTTTATATTATCTATAAATTCCTAGCATCAAAATACACGAAACACATCGTCTATGCACTACAAAACTAATCCTACTTTCGAATGACTGCGCCTACTAAAATCCAGTTTGGCTAATCCTCGTTCCTCTACTTTTCGACGGTAGTGACGCATTTGCGGCCCTCCGGGAATTTGTTACGGTCACTTTGTGATTTTCCGTTTTTTCCTTCTTTTTCCTTGCCCTTAATTCCTGAGAATAATCCTCTTTGGAGTTTGCCCGCTGGGACCCTGGCTTTACCTGCACTTAGCTGGCTATGGCGACAGGTGCTTCATCAGGATCGTCTTTGTTGGCAGATCGCGTGGAGGATATATTTCTAACTTTCTAACTGGGAAAAAAGCTCTTCGATAAGATTTTATACCTTTGGTCTAAAAGAATACTTATATAAGCAATAAATTCTGTTAGCATCAATTCTTCAAAAAAGTCGAACTTTACGACGAGTAAAAAGTTACCCATATTTCTCAGTTATTACTTATTTGTTTGGGAAAATATAGCAATTGATTATTAATTAAAAAAAAATTAGATAAGATTTCCATGATTTGGTCTAAAAAAATACTTACATAAACTAAAATTTGAGCAATATCAAACCTCCTCCCCCCCCCCCCCATAAAAAATTATGACGAATTAAAAATCTCCAATGTTTCCAATACGTTATTTCCAATTATATTTGTTTGTGGAACAACATAAATGGATTATTCATTTTTAAAAAATAATACTTTGATAAGATTTTATAGACTTTTAGTATAAAATAATACTTACATAATCAATAAATTCCGTTAATATCAGAAACCTGAAAAAAGTCTTAATTTTACGAAGAAAAGAAACTGCACATGTTTCCCAGATGTTATTACTAACCATAAATGGTTGTGGAAAAAAATAATTAATTATTCATTTTTGAGAAAAATACTAATAAGATTATATAATTTTAGACTAAAAAATTTCAGATAACAACAACCATTGAAAAAAGTGTAATTTTACGGCGAGAAAGAAATTTCTTTGATGTTATTTCTATTTCTTATTTGTTTGTGGGCAAAGACTAATATTTATTTTATAAAAAAATAATTATCCAGTATAAATTTTAAGTATCTCTAGAAACAACTATGCAACTATTACTATTACTAACATTGCGAAACATAATATGACGAATTAATTATTTTTTTCGATATATATTAGCAGCATTTGATAATGAGGTTTAATTTTCAAAAGTTTTTTTTTCTGTAAATTTATACGCATTGCCGAAACGTGAAGTGAAGTTTATATAATAAACGAAAAGTTTTTGGTGTCTATCTGTGTGCATGTTGCGCAATAACTGCTGCACAAAGCATCCAATCATCTTCCCATTTGGTAGATATATTGCTGAGGTACTCAGAAGCAACTGTTTTTTCCTCTTTATTTATTTATTTATTTATTTTGTTTATTTGTTTGAAAATAATGGAAAAATTTCTTCCCTGTCGTACGACGATGTTAAAATTTTATCATTCAAAGAGCAAATAGCAAATTTTAATAGTTCGTTTAAATGTTACATTGTGGATGCTCAATTTTCGAAATGAAATTATTCAATTCTTAAACTAATCTTAAATTAATCAATTCTGTATGAAATTTATAAATATTTTTTTTTACTTTTATAAATAATTCGTAATTAATTATCTGTACAATTTTGGGTGGAATTTTATGCATATGTTAAAAAAATATATCAAACAATTTTCTTTATCAGTTGAGATTTTGAAATGGTACTTATTTTGTTTTTCCCTTTTTTGGAATAAAAGTTGCTTAGCAATTGCCATTCATAGAATATCAGAAAAAGAAAATTAAATAAAATCTGTTTATTTTGACAGGTTTAAACTGAAATTACAACATTTTTACTAACAAAAAGCTTATTTTCTTGTAAATTTGGTATCGTTTTTCTATTGAAGTAGATCAGGATTTATTGAGATAAAAACTCTCTTTTAAATATCGTAATTTCCGGACTATAATCCGTGGATCAAATAATCAGGTTTCGACCCAGAAAATGTGTAAAATATATTTTATAAAATGTAGCTTACTAGATCGCTGAAAATATTTGACTTCGATTATTGAATAAAGTTTCTGGGTCTTAGCATGATTGTTTGATTTGCGTATTATAGGGAATTACGATACTATAAGAATAATCACCATTTTTTCCCTCTGCAAACAAAAAATATTAAATATATGGACTTCTAAATTATATATAACTTGTAATAAAAACATACATTTGCATTAAAATCTTTCTTACATAATATTTTATCAAACTTCTGCAAAATATGCAGGTGTTTTGTGCTTGAAAAAAAAAATAAATATTGTTAATGGGATAAGATAAAATCTTCTGACCAACAAGATGCTTATTATAATAAAATTACAGTATAAAACACACTCGTAGATGTATTAGAATCATAAAAGAAAATAATTTTTGAAAATTGCAAACGCAAAATTAAAGAGACAACGCGAATTCTTTTAAGGGGAGGGGGGGGGAAGGTCAGAGTCCTCCGAATAAATGTATTTTTAGTCTAAAATGTTACGAGAATAAATAGCACCAGAGCATCAATGCAAGAAGTCGTGTTTAATGTAACAGTTCTTAAAGGCTAAATTTTATATACTTAACACCTTGATGAACGTTTTGTACATAGTTTTTGATATTTTAAAACCAAAATTTTGAAATCGGAAACTTTGTCTTATTTAATTGCTAAAATTCTGTGATACGTGTATTTAATAAGTGGAACATTACAATAAAAAAATATTGGTAGGAACCAAGGATTCTACGTATACCCTCTATGTTAAGTATACGTGACGCTTGTCGTGAAAAGGTTAAATAAATAAATAGTATGTATAACCTCAAAAGATTAATTGAAGATTTTAAGGCATTAAATACTGTATCAAATAAGGTAAAAAAATAATAATGATTTGCAGAGCGGACGTTGAGACCTCTTATCTGTAGATTTACTAGTTTTTTCTATTCCGTGCTTTCTGTCTGAGTAAATGTCGTACAAAAATATAGATACTGCATAACGCAGATAATATGATATAAAAAAGTTACATCTGTGTTTTAAAACTACTTTTTAACTTGGATGTCGGTAAGAAATTTTAAAATATTCCTTGATTTAAAATTTTTTACTAAATTAATTTTTTTAACTAAATTACCCTTATCTGTGATGCTTAAATATAATACACAAATCAAATGAAGATATATAAAAATATTAATATTTCTCAATTGTTGCATTTCTGTATTGAGTTTTATATTAATATATTTAAAGAGTGTCTTCAGAATTCCGAGCGGAAAATTCTTAGTTCAGGCTATTTCAAATTTATATTCTTCATTTTAAAAAAGCAGTTTAAGAAATGTGTGAAGGTAATTACCATTCAAAATACTGGACTTTTTCCGCAATATCTGACTGGTAATCAATTTCAGAAATAACGTTTTGGCGAAGTTCGAGAAATTTAGGTTGCGAACTATAAGCACATCGTTTTTTTAACCTTCCCCACATTTCCTTTTTCTGGTGCCCATACTTTATCGTATGAAAACTTTTACGAAATTATTTTATACAAAAAAGAATAAAATGCAGGGACTGAGTTTTAAGACACTGCATGCACAAAATTCCATTGTTTCATATAATTTGACAAAAGCATTTGTTGTTATAAAATATTTCTTTTAATATCGATTAACTCTCAATTTTAAGTTTACTTTTAATTAATTTTCAGAAAGCTTTAAATATTTTGGTCATAAGAAGAGGTTTTTCTCTTAGGATTCACGGTGTTTATTGTTTTAATACTTAGCTGACAAATGGTTAAAATTTAATTTGCATTTCTTTTTCAATTCTTTTGCATTCTTTGCTTTCTAGGAGAGCTAAGATTAAAAATCAGTAAACTTCTTTAATTTAAAATTTCTGCCGTCGAAAAGAATACATTAAAATCATTATAGTAAACCACATATGCAAGCTACTTACTCTGTAACAAATATTACTTCTTAAATTTAACAATAAAGTATGGACGTCCAAAAGCATTATAAATGAGTGTAAACGACAGGGTATCTCAATAGCCATAATCCATCATACACAATCATTATCCATTGTTAACATGTTTCGAATAAATAGTTTTGGTTGAGCACTTACATCTCTCCACTATTGTTGATAGATCATCACTCTACTGCACAAGAAGCATTGCGAAGAAGATCATTGTAAATGCAACAAATACGTACACATTTTTTAGTTGTTGTACAGTAAGGTTCTTAAACAAAATACGCATTTTTAAAGAAAATATTACTAATTTTCTATACCTACAGTCCAAATTAGAATGCAACAATATTTATGTCACTAATGCTGATGTAAAAACGAATAGTGCAACGATCTATTGCTTTCGCTAGCGCAGATTCACTTTGTTATGTCGCTATATATTTCTTCTAATATCGCGTAATTTACATTCATATACCACCGAATATATCAAGAAATGTACTTTCAAATAAAATTTGCTTAAAAACGGTAATTCAATTTATTATTTTGTTATGATTTTTTAAATAATTTTCATTCATGATTTAAAAAACATGTGTTTGCTACAGTAATGTAAAGTCACATTTTCAGTAATATATTATACATAACCGAGGAAATTACTATTGAATCACTAATTCTATTTATTATTATTTTGTTATGATTTTTTTAATAATTTTCAAACATGATTTAAAAAAAAAATCTATCTTAACAATAAACCTGTGCTTGCTACAATAAAGTAAAGTCACATTTTCAGTAATACGTATAAATAATTATACATTACTAAGGAAAAGGCGTCAGTATCACCACAATTGATAGTTGATTGCACATGTTTGGTGAGAGGTATTTCTTCACTAAGGGCGTAATAAAAAGGAGGGGCTCAGTAAGCTCAAGCCCTCCCCATTGAAATGAAGATGATTTTTTAAATTCACATTAGCTGCCTTGAAAACTATTATTTTATTAAATGCTTTATCATTTGTCTCTGAAAAATAATTCTGTAGATAAAGAAGCAGAATTAATCTCAATTATATTTGTAACTATTAAACCAGATAACTAATAAATCAGTAACTAATACCTAATAATACAGTAACTAGTAATCTAGTAAATCAGTAACTAGTTATCAAGAACTTGAAAATAAGTAACTAGTAACAGCTAATTAGTAATCAGTTACTAGTAAATCAGATTAGAAGCTTCAACATCTGGTCTGCAAGTCACATTTTTTATTTCGAATTTATTTTGCTTAACATTTCAAACTTTTAACCCATAATTTCATTTCTTTCATGTTAGTATTACTGAAAGTAAGATTTCAGGTAATTTCAGAGATTTAACTATTATTAATTATAAACCAAAATACGATAACATGCACTAATATTCAGAGCCTGTTTATTTTCTTTGAAAACGTTTTACTATATGAGGATGACTCTGCCTCCCCCCACTTTTGGACCACCCGTTATCTCATACTTTTATGATCGTAACTCTATACAATTTTTACTTTGTTAAATATTCTACTTAAACTAATGAAAATCACGACTTTGTGATGATGACATTATAAAAAGTTCGGATAATTAACATTTCCCCTAAATATTTCCTCATTTATAATATTAATCCTATTATCAATCAATATATCGTTCACCCGCAAGAAAAGTGACACAACTCCAAAAAATCATTTTGCGTATTATTGCGCACTAATAGGTTTGGAAAAGTGTCATAAGTGTAGTTATTCGAAAAACCGCTAGATTGTGCAATATATCTCACTTTGCCACTACAGAAGGGGGAGTACTCAATCCTCCCTATCTCTTCAACGTTTTGATTTTTAAGTTCTTTTAAACTTTTATGGACGCTTTTACAGCTGCATGTATTGTTAAGTGCTACAGTTTCATGTTACAATAAAAAATTGCGAATCTTCTTTGCCTCCCCTGTGAAAGGGAGTATTTTTGAGTTGTGTCACTTTTCTTGCAGGTCAGTGACATAATCGATCCTTATGGAATCCTATTTCAGTTATTTATAATCCTAATCAATCAGTTTCTTTGATAACTTACATTAATTTCTAAATTGCTATTTCATTGCCTTCATCACTTATCCCCGCTCCAAAAAAGTATTTTTTTCGTAAAATGAAAAAAAAAAATGGACTAATTCCTTTGAAACTTTGTATGTATATAGATTATAAATGAGATTAGGACACAAGCTGCTTATTTATTTAACCATATGGCTTTTAATAATTTTCAACATTTAATTATTAGAATATATAATTGCTATTTTCCATATAAAATACTTTTGCAGTAGCTGATGGAAGGAAAAAATAACATTTTTTTGTATTTAATTGCTGTAATAAAGAATTCAGATTTCTAAACTAATTTTATAAAAGTTTAATTTTTTTATTAAATATTTTCCAATACTTAAAAATACAATATTTTGTACACCATAAAAATAATAATTAAATAATTTATTCTAGTCGAACAATAACTACACGAATAAAAATCCTTTACAATATACTTTTTTAAAAATGTATCTAAATTAAAAACCAGAGATATAAGCAACCTTTTGAATTTTATTTCACAAAGTATCCTTTCCAATTGTGTATTAAATATCATCCTTTCAGAAAAGAAGTCTGACTTCCTAAAGTCGAGGAAATCATTTGTGATTTCTTTTTGTAAATTTGGAAAACTGGCGAGGCGTTAACAAACAGTAAAAAATACTAAATGTGCTATTATTCTTTTACAGATTTGTAAATTAGAATTTTTAAAGTTTAAGTTCCTTTTTTAAAATAATTTCTAATGATTCGCTTATTCGCCATTCGTACATTGTGTAAACGACAACTAAATGTTCAATTCTAGTAGAATAGATGGTACAGGGATGAACATCACTTGGAACATTTTTTTCTTAAAAAGTAACTGATTTAAAAACAGAGATAGAATCAAACTATTGAATTTTATTTCTCAAAGTATTTTTTAATTTATCGTATATTCCAGCGTATAAAGCAAACTTTTGAAACAAGAAAATTTTATAATTTTTACAGGTTCGTATTATGCGTCGGGTATAAAAAATCAAGATTAATAATTAAGTATAAGAATTGAGATTTCTATATTAATGAACAAGAACAGAAGACTTTATGTATTTGAATGAAGAAGAGAACAATTTAAAATGCTTCAGGTTTTTCATTTCGTATATTCTAGCGTATAACACGAACTTTTGAAACAAGAAAAAATTGGATAAATTTTACACATTTGCATTATGCGTCCTGTATAAAAATGAAAGATTAATAATTAAGTATAAGAATTGAGATTTCTATATTAATGAACAAGAGAAGAAGACTTTATGTATTTGAATAAAAAAGAGAACAATTCAAAATGCTTCATGAGGTTTTTCATTTACGTATATTCCAGCGTATAGCACGAACTTTTGAAATAAGAAAATTGGATAAATTTTATATGTTCGCATTATGCGTCGGGTATAAAAATGAAAGATTAATAATTAAGTATAAGAATTGACATATCTATATTAATGAACAAGAGAAGAAGAAATTATAATTTGAATGAAGAAGAGAACAATTCAAAATGTTTCGTGAGGCTTTTCATTTACGTATATTCCTGCGTATAGTACGCACTTTTGAAATAAGAAAATTGGATAAATTGTACAGGTTCGCATTATGCGTGGGGTATAAAAATGGAAGATTAATAATTAAGTATAAAAACTGAGATTTCTATAAAAATGAACAAGAGAATAATACTTCATTATTTGAATGAAGAAGAAAACAAATCAGAATGCTTTGTGAGGATTCAAGCAGATAGGCTTGACAGTAGCGTTTTTTCTCACTTTGCTTTTACTTATTTTCTTTATGATTGTACTAGTTAATACGCTTTTTAATGCTTTTTATTGCATTTTCTTGCTACATGTCTTATCAAGATTTCTTTGAGAAAAAAGGGGGATTTGCGTAATACGGCGAATATACGTAAAAATGGAGAAATACAGTCTCAAATCGTAGATGTTCGTTATGCGATAGAGCGCCTTGTATGACAGAATACACGGTATACATGAATTAAATACATATTTTTTAACTATTGTTATAAAAGTTAAAATTCTTCTTTTTAAAAAAATATTATGTATTGCTTAATAACAACATTTTGTACACCTATAAAAAAATAATTAAATGTTTTAATCTATTCAAACAAATACTATATAGATGACCGTTTTACGTTCCTAAAATCAATCTACCATAATTCACAGATGTACAAGCAACTTTTTTGATGTTCCTTTCTATTTGTGTGTTAAATATCATCCTTTCTTAAAACTGTTTCATTCTGAAAAGAAGATTATCTTCCTAAAGTCCAGGAAATCATTAGTAATTTCTTTTTGTTAATCTGGAAAACTGGCGAGGCGTTAACAAATAATAGTCATAATAACTGAATGAGATATTAATTCGTTCCACATCTGTAAAATAATTCTTTTAAAAGTTTAAATAGTTATTTTTGAAATATTCTCTAATGCTGCACTTTATTAATGTACATTTTTGTATATTGTACAAACAATAAATAAATGATTCACGCATTACATGATTGAAAATCATTTGAATTTTTTTTTTCTAAAAGTTATTTAAATTAAAAACACAAATATAAGCAACAATTCTAAATTTATTTCCCAAAGCATTCTTTCCATCTACTTGCCATAATAATTGAAATAAATATTTCAGATTTCTAAACTAATATTATAAAAGTTTAAATTTGTTTTTAATAAATATTTTCTAGTACATAAAAATACACCACTTGGAACATAGTAAAAACAATAACTAAATGTTTCATTCCACACAAAAACATACTGCATGAATGAAAATCATTTGGAACATTTTTTAATAATGTAAATTAAAAAGCAGAGATATAAGCAAGTTTTAGATTTTTATTTCTCAAAAGTATTCTTTCCATTTTATGTATTAAATATCATCCTTTCAGAATACCGGTTCATCCTGAATAGAAGACTATCTTCCTGAAGTCCGGGAAATCATTTGTGATTTCTTTTTGTAAATCTGGAAAACTGGCGAGGCGTTAACAAATAATACCTTTCGAACGGAATCGAAAATAAAACGGATAAAAATGTCCGTGGGTGAACGATCCCATAAAGAATAAAAGAATTCTAAGTTATGTATTCAAAACAAATCGAAGTCTGTTTTGAAATTACAATTTACTTTTTTTATGGTTCAAGTCTCTGGAATTAATCTGCGCATTACATTAACTTTTCAATCTACGTTCTTAAATTTTTAGTTTTTGTTTTACTTTGCAATGTGTTAATTAGCCATCTAAGAGAGTATTATACAACTTATGTAAACTAAAACTTTTTAAAGAGCGATTAGTGAAATAATTTGTAGAAAATAACATGAAATGTTTAAAATTTTATGTTACACAGGCAGTTCTTTCTTTACTACAGTGCAACTAGCTTTTAAAATAATATATGTCTAATATACCTTAGATAATAATTCAGTTTAAAATTAATATCCATTAATTTACACCAAGTTTAGGCAAATACACATATACATACACATATACAAGTTTTGTTCCAAAAGTAATGAGAATATGTTTTAGCCACGCATCTGACATCGATCCAGATAACCTCAACTATCGTGACTTGTGGAACGTCGTTGGCAGAGTCAGCTTTAAATACCAACTGTTGCCACTCCGCGTAGAGACAATGGAGCCTTGTTACCGGTGAAGTATTGATGCTCTGTGTGTGGCTATCGCCACGGCCAACAATGCAGCAAACGATAGAGTAGCGCTACGCGATAAAGTTCTGACTGAAGTTGAACAAATCAGTCGTTGTCACCGTGGACATGTTGAAACAAGCTTATGGTGCTGAAAGTTTTGTCACAAGCACAATTGTACAGGTAACTCAAAGCCTTCAAGGACGGCAGTGATATCGTCTTAGACGAACAGCACAAAGGAGTTTGTACCACCAAGGCAAACAGTAAATGCGGCTTTCTACGTGCAAATACTAAAACAATTGCAGAAAACGGTCATCACAGTGCAACGAGAGATCGTTAGCAGCTGGATGCTCCACCATCACAACGCGAGGGCTCGTATCCCTTTAATGGTGAGGGGTATCCCGCTTAAAAAATATTTCCGTACTTCCCGAGACGCCATACAGTCCTGACTTGGCCCCTTGTGACTTCTTTATGTCCCCAAAAGTATAGAAGGACCTTTAGGACATCATTTTGACACTGCAAAAAAGACTCAAGAAGCCATGACCAAAGGTCTTTCACAGCATAACAAAAGATTCTTTCTGGCGTTCGGGTAATATTTTGAATAGTGGAAAAAGCGCTGATTCGCTGTATCGATGCCGAGTGTCCTATTTTGAGAAATATTAAAGGAATTCGCATTTTGCTTTGATTTTTCTCTCTTCGAATTCGTTCTCATTACTTTTGGAGCGTAACTTGTATCTGTAAATATTGGCATAGCTGTCAAATAAACATAATTAGTACCAGAAAATTTTCTTAGTTAATAAAATCTAATAAATGCCACATAAACATAACACATATTATTTAAATTTTACATTAAATAAATTGCCCGGTTCAACATAGGATTTTTGCTTGTGCTGAAAGGAATGTTGGCCGCTATGTATTGGAGATCTAACTTATAAATTATCGTATCATTCTCCAAGATTATATCCACACTTTATTTAAGATAAAATACAAAGTAAATATAAAATATTTTAAAAAGCATTTTCGTTTTATCGTAAATTAGATTGAAAATTTTACACATGCTACATATTTTACATCGCTAGAAATTGAAATACATATTCATATGTACTATGTTGCTCCAAACCTTTAAAATATTCAGATCAAATTATATCCACATACTTATAGAATGTGTCATATTTTAAAATTTATATCAAACTTCTAAATTATTAATTTATATTTAATTGAAGACAAAAATAAGAGAAACAAACAAAAAATATAGATAAACATTTAAGTACTGGAGTCTGCAAGATAGTACTTCGTATATTATTAAAATTCCCTATGATAATATTCTCAATTTTTTGTACTTTTATATTAACAGAATGTTATTAATATTTTACATCTACAGAAATTCAAATACATATTTAGGTGCATACTTTATTTTCCAAATCTTTAAAGTAGTGGGCTTCAATCTTTTTTTTTTTTTTTTAATTCGTATGTCACCACAAATTCCAAACGCCTCAAAATATTTGGCATTAAATAAGGGAAAATTTTCGATTCTAAAATAGAGATAGCTTTGTGAAGCGTAGGCTACAGGTTGAAGTCCCCTACTTTAAAGTATTCAGATTAAAAATACACTCGTTAATCGAGCTTCATTGAAGATCAAAAGAATAAATACCATAACCCAATGCTAGATTTTCAATCCATGCTTTACTTATGAATACAAAAATAGCAATGATATCTCATGGTAAGCATCTTGTATATTAACTGCGAATCTATGTATATGAACTACACCGACTGTTTAAATTGCATTTTTCTGTTATTGTAAGTATGATTCTCAATTTTATGTACTTTAAATATTTAAACATATACAGAAGTTCAAATGCCTATTCATTCTCATACTTTATTCCAGAAACGTTTAAAATATTCAGAACAAAAATATACACTGCTGAATCAAAATTCGTTGAAAATCTACATTATAAAATATCGTATTCCGATACAGGATTAAAAATCCATGCTTCATTTAAGAACAAAAATCATGGATAAAAAATACACTATCACAGTGTGATCATATTGTATGTTAAAAGTTAACTTATGTATATGAATTCCACCTTTCTCTGTTATTGTAAGTAAGATTTTCCATTTTATGTATTTTAAATATCTTACATCTACAGAAATTCAAATACATATTCATACACATACTTTATTTCCCAAACATTTAAAATATTCAGATCAAAAGATATCACTGGTGAATCAAAATTCATTGGAGATCTACATTATAAAATATAATATCACACTCCTGGATTATCAGTCCATCTTGAAAAAAGTACGGCCTCCTGTATCGACGGAAATTGTTTGCATTTCTTTTTTTTATCTTCTTTTTCTTTTTTTTTTTTCTATAAATCTCGGAATCTGGCGAAGCGTTAACAAATAATACTTTCCGAGACGGAATCGAAAATAAAATGGATATAAGGCGAACGGGCGAATGAATACGCAGAAGAAGAATGATAGGTTTTTGCTTTGTATGGAAAACAAATCGATGTCTGTGTTGAAGTGATATTTTTTCATTTCCATTCTGTACTTAGATAAATGTGTTTTTAAAAAGGTTTTCTAGCACTTGACATTTTTATTCTCTTTATTTTCCTTTATATTCCATCGTTTGATGACATGTTTGAAAAGCGTTTTCTTCCAAATTTCATCCAACATTCGATAGCATTAAAGACGCTTACCCTATAATTCAATACTAAAAAAATATTTGCATTATAAATTAAATATGATAGATAATAAAGTGATTTCTTTGTTGAAAATTCATTATTTGATCGATTTAAAAATTTAAATAAAATTCAACACAACGCCTTTAATACATTGTTGACCAGCAGTGTTGACAATTGAGGCGTTTTCTAACTACCAGAATTTTTCAATTGTGTTATTCGGTTAATTTAATGATAGATATTCGGTGATTAAATAAATCAAAGATTACTACTAAAAAAGTCTTGTGAATATATTGAATTAGAAAACAAAAACATGCTAAATTTGAATCACTGTCAATCGCCATCGGCCAATAAAGTGTTTAAAAACTATAGAACATTTAAGAACTACGACATTTCCAGAAAATTATTGTAAACTCTGTGCAAAATAAGCCTTAAATCGAACCTTAAACGTACCTTAAATCGAAAATATTTCATATATTCATCATATAAAGCGAACAGGCGAATGGATACACAGAAGAAGAATGATAGATTTTTGCTTTGTATCGACAACAAATCGATATCAGTGTTGAAAAGATATTTTTTTAATTTTCGTTATGTACTGAGATAAATATGTTTTTTAAAAGGTTTTCACTTGACATTTTATTGTCTTAATTTCCTTTTATATTCTATTCTTTAACGATATGTTTTAAAAGGTTTTTTTCCCTAATTTCATCCATAGTTCAATGCTCAATAATCCAATATTATTTATTATTATATTACTACTATTACTATATTTTATTGTACTATAACTTCCCTCCGGTATAAAAGAACTACCGTAATTAAATCCAAACTTCACTTAATGTAAAATACAAAGTAAATAAAATGCTTCAAATATTAGAGCCTCAAGATAAGCACTTTGTATATTAACTTTTAAAATTTCATTTTTGTATCATCGCAAGTGGGATTCTGAATTTTTCATACCTTGAATATTTTACAGAATGAAATTTTCCAGGAGTACCATATGATATTTTATAATATAGATAAATCTCCAATGATTTTTGATTCACTAGTGTATGTTTTGATTTGAGTATTTTAAAGTTTTGAGGAATAAAGTAGGTACATGAATATGTATTTTAGATTCAGTAGATATAATATATGTAAAGTACATAAAATTCATATTCTTACTTATAATATTAGGAAAATTGTGATTTAAATAATTAATAAATTATCTTGAGATTACAGTATTTAAACTTTTTATGTTCATTTTGTTTCCTGATTTTCGTGTTAAAACTTATGAATGATAAATTTTACTTACCCATCATACGTAGTATAGGGTAAGTCTTGTAATCGTTTTGAAAATCGAAAAATTTTTTTGACGGATTTACACGTTTCAGACATTGCAGATTCCGAAAAACATATTTTTAGAAGAAAAAAAATGCTGTGTGTCTGTAAATGCTCTATCTCCCAAAAAAATGAGATAGAGACTTGAAATTAGGTATGTACTTAGTATGTAATAATCGGAAGAAGCTTATTGAATTTCAGTAACCTCGATTATCGGGAACTATTTTTTTTTTTGGACTCTCGAAATATTCGTTCTGATAAAAGGTATATAAAAATTTTCGAAATTGTTTATTTTGAGTGAATATAAAAGACAATAAAAAAACATAAATTTTGCTTAAAGCATGAAGTCAATCGGATAATTCGTTACCGAGATATTTGGAATCCTATTTACCACACTTCGATTTTTCATGACCCTGTATTTCATCCAAATTTCAATTCAAAGATATATTTTAATTGAAAATGAGACGCTTAATCAGATGCAATAAACTGCTCGTTAATAGGATTATTGTTTTTGGAGTTATAAGGATGTTTCTTTTAAGCAATTCAGTAATCGAGCCTTTAAAGTTTATGACGTCATCAAGCCACGATTTTATTCGAATTGCAATGCATTTTATAAGTAGTTTACACATTTTTTATTTTAATATTTTACATTATGCATATCCATGATGGGTAAGTATTACGGTAGCCCCCAACGACTAGTTTGCTTCGTGTCAAAAACAAATTGATGTCAGTGTTGGAAAGATATTTTTACCTCTTCATTACGTACTTAGATAAATATGTTTTTTAAATGGTTTTCACTTGACCTTTATATTCTTTTAATTTCCTTTTATGTTTCATCTTTTACCGACATGTTTTAAAAGTTATTTTTTTTCTATTTTTATCCAAAATTTAATACTCAATAATCCAAAACTATTTATTATCATATTACTACTAATATTATATTTTATTGTACCATATATTTTAAAAGGTATAAAATAACTATCGTAATCAGGTCTAACTTTCCCTCAAGATAAAATATAAAGTAAATAAGATGTTTTAAATACTAGTCTCAAGATAAGCACTTTGTATATTAACTTTTAAAATTTAATTTTTGTATCATCGCAAATGAGATTCTGAATTTTACATACCATAAATATTTTACAAAATGATATTTTCCAGGAGTATCATATGATATTTTATAATATAGATCAAGGTTTTCCAAACTGCGGTACGCGTACTATTTCTGTTACGTAAATTATCATATACTGGCACGCGAAGTTTATGTAGAATTTAATATACAAATGGAAACTGATTTTAGATTTTGAAATCATCAACTAACCCGTGTGTCAACATATGCTAGTAAATCATGAATACTGTGGATTTAAAAATATATATATCATTAATAAATCTTCAAAAAATATTTTTCGAAGCTTTTCCTGGTTTCTATTATTTAATTTTTTTATACAATTTCTATTACTATTTATTAAATGGATCTTGTTTAAAATACCGGGTGATTATAATTAAAGTTACGATTTCAAAAATCGATAATTTTAAAACTACTGGTCAGAATGACTTGATATTTTAGCAGAACAATCGTGAGGCAATGGAATTTTGTTTGGCGAAGGAAAAAAAATAGTTCCAAATTGTGCCGATAGATGGCGTTGTCAGGGTAATGTCAGGGGAAAGACCGAAAATGTATTCTTGAACCCTTTCCGGCGCGGTGTAAATTTGTTTGCAAAATGATGAAATAATAGACTGACACCGGAATTTACAAACGAATCCATTAGTAAAAAGAAACTTGCTTATTTTCTGGTTCTTAATGAAAGGAAAATTTTAATTAAATATTCTTGGTGCCGTTTGTCAGTTTTAGAATTAAAATTGGGTGTCCTTTTTTGTGACCACCGCCCGTTAAAGGGTTAAACATAGGAATGATGTTGCAAAAGGAAAAAAATAGAGTTCAGAGATTTACTAAAAATTTATTATCGAAAAGACAAGACTACGTGTTTACAGCGACGACAGCGATAATGACAAAAAATGAAAAAAAAAAAAAGAGCTTCATGGAACAAAAACCTTACTGATTATTAAGGCATAAGTTGCTCAATATGCCCTCCGCCTTGTTCCGCTACTAATTGGAAGCGCAAAACGGCATGCTCCACAACAGATCGGAGGGTATCTGTACTAATGCAATGGGTGTGTTGTGTGATGCTTGCCTTCAAGTCGGCTAGATTCTGAATCCGCCCGCTATAAACAACATTCTTCAGGTACCCCCAAAGCCAGAAATCACACGGGTTTAAGTCGGGGGAACGTGGCGGCCACGTTGTTGGAAAATGGCGGCTTATGATCCTATCATCTCCGAAACTCATCTCAGTAGCTGCTTCACAGTAGTAGCAATGTGCGGAGGAGCGCCATCTTGCATGAATATTATGCGATCCACACACTGACGCTGTTGAAGTGCCGGAAGAACATGGTTACGCAAAAGTGCTTCATACCGCTCTCCAGTAACTGTGCAGGTAACGGGACCCGCAGGTGTGATCTCCTCGAAGAAAAATGGACCGACGATAAACGCTGCCGTTATTCCGCACCACACAGTGACCTTTTCAGACTGAAGAGGTAATGGCTGTTGCTGGGACGGATTCTCGGTCGCCCATATCCTGCAATTTTGCGTATTTACAGAACCTTGCAAATGAAAGTGGGCTTCGTCAGACCACAGAATGTTCCATGGCCATCCGTTGTCCACTTCCATCCGGGCAAGAAATTGTAGTGCAAAAGATTGACGTGCTTCCAGGTCAGCAGGTAGCAACTCCTGCACATGAGTTATCTTGTACGGATAACAGCGTAAGACGTTCCGTAGGACTTTACGCACCGTGCTGTTCGGCATATCCAGCATTCGGCCAATCCCCCTTGCACTGCTGATTCCAGCATCACTGTCAGTATGTTCCTGTAATGCTGTAGCCACATCTTCCACTGCCGCAGCTGAAACTGGTTTCCTTCCTCTACCCCGTTTAACGTCAAATGAACCGGTCTCTTCGAATTTAGCAATCATTTTTTGCAGACCATTTGTTGTTATTGGACCTTTTTTATGGATTTTAATGTCCGAAACTTCCTAATAGCTGTAAGTGCACAGTCATCGTTCTTATAAAAAAGCTTCAAGAGCAGAGCGCGATACTTCATAGTCAGAGTCATGATGAAGTATTCAGGCAAAGAGCTGCTGCTCTGCATTTTTATGGTTGCTATGTCTGCGGTGCGCATGTCACGTATTAGTAATTTGCATATCTTCAGACAATGTGAACCCAGACAGCGCCATCTATGGGCACATTTTGAAACTTTTTTTTTTCTTCGCCAAACAAAATTCCATTGCCTCACGATTGTTCTGCTAAAATATCAAGTCAATCTGACCAGTAGTTTTAATTAAAATTATCGATTTTTGAAATCGTAACTTTAATTACTATCACCCGGTATTTAATTAAAATTTTCCTTTCATTAAGAACCAGAAAAATAAGCAAGTTTCTTTTTACTAATGGATTCGTTTGTAAATTCCGGTGTCAGTCTATTATTTCATCATTTTGCAAACAAATTTACTCCGCGCCGGAAAGGGTTCAAGAATACATTTTTGGTCTTTCCCCTGACATTACCCTGACAACGCCATCTATCGGCACAATTTGGAACTATTTTTTTCCTTCGCCAAACAAAATTCCATTGCCTCACGATTGTTCTGCTAAAATATCAAGTCATTCTGTCCAGTAGTTTTAAAATTGTCGATTTTTGAAATCGTAACTTTAATTATAATCACCCGGTATAATCACTGTGTTACTTTTCAGTTGAATATCCGTAAAAAAAATAAACTGAGTATTAATTTAGTGATATAATAATACTATTATCGTTATAATATCATAATCATTTTACTTTTCTATTGAAAATCTATAAATATGTCAGTTATATTTATGAAATATAACTGAATTGGTACCTGAACAATATTGGCAGCGCCCGATCAATGTTGTCTGGAACCACCCCCCCCCCTTTTCTAGGACCTCTCAAATAAAAATAGTAGCTAGACATTCCTTTTTAGGTGTATTCGAAGGTGGGGGGGGGGCTGATCATTAGGTATTACAATACTGTAGCCAAGTTAACGAAAATCTTATTTTCGTTTTTCAGCAAATCATTGCGAAAACTGTATTCTTAAGAATTTGTTTCAAAGCCGTTTTACTCATTTAGGGGCTTCCACCAGCCATGGGCCAAACACCCCTAGTCGGCCTGAACGGTAATCAGGTCCTGTGACTTTAAAGTTTCGTTAAAAAAACGTGTAATGAATTTTTCAAAACACACGTCAAGATATTTTTTGAATAAGCTGCACAATTGCGAAGTTTTAAACCACGATTTTTTTTTTTTTAGTAATTATTAATAGACACATTTCTGTTCTTAAATAAAGGGGATATTTCTGTTAGAAAAGAATGATACTCAAATTGTGGGAGACTTAATTACTGTGTAAATAAGCTACCTTCTCAGGTGTTTAAATAAAATTCAAAACAACTCTTTTAAAAAAATACCAAGAAGACAAAACTACGAATTAAAAAAAAAGTTACTGTAAAGGCGATGCTGAATACATATAAAATATTCCCTAAATCATCATAAAAGCAGTATAGAGCAATTTAAAAAAATGCATTCAGTGGGTTAAAAATTAAAATACATTACTATCATTCCATACAGTAACTAACACTTATTTTAATACTGGGAATCTTATAACAAAATCTTATAAATAAAATAGTAATAAAATAGAAATATTTAAATCAGAAAACAAAACTTGTTAGAAAGCAGGATTAATTGACTTTAATAAATTTTTATGTCACAAAATCCATTTAAGTTTCATGTTTTGTGCTATTTTATTTTGATGTCTTTATATTTCGCCTCTGTAAAAGCTGTTTTTTTTTCATTTAACTAACAATGTTCACTTTTATTTTAACACCAACTTTAATTATTTGTTTAATCCAAGTATACTCATAAGTCTCTTTTAGCGGAAAATTAATACATTTGACATGTTTCTTCTAGTTTCTAGCTTGAAATGTAATTTTTGTTTATGAAATAATTCACTTAAGAGGCTGTCTTATAAGATATATGCTTAAAAGCAATAAGCAAAAATAAACAAAAAGATATTTTTTGAGTAAATACAATTTTGTTCTTGTTATTTTAAATGCATGATTTATTGCTGCTTTTAATAAAACCTTAGCTGAAAAATTGTTCCAATAGAAATCTCTAATAAAAAATTTTGACTGATAAGATTATAAGTGTTATTTAAGTGATAGAAACTGGAGTGTAATTTACAAACTGGTACATGTTTAAACTTTTTTAAATATTTAAGACAAATTCAAACCTTTGTTCATCAATATAACGTAGAATAAAACCTTAATAACTAGATTAATGATATTGAGACTACGGAATGTTTTTGTTTAGGGGAAAAAAAAACTTTTCCTTTAAACAAACATGAAAGTAGTGGACAAAAGTTGCAGCATGGAACAAAGTATAAAATTTTATGACTGACAAGAGTTATGCGTGATATATAAATGGTAGAAAATCGAATATATTTAAGCAACTGGTATTTTTTAAATATATTTAATTTTGTACGATAAATTGAAAGTTTTACTATGGTGCATATGCAGGGCTACAACAATATTAAAAAGATAGTAATGACCAGAATAATTATGTAAAATTTTGTATTAAAAAAAAAAAAAAAAAAATCTGCTTTTACAGATTCTAATAATAAATGAAGAAAAAGTACAAAAGCGGAGATATGAGGACTAACTACAACAACCAATAGCCAAAAAAAAAAAAAAGTTGTATCTATTGTCACTTCTTTTTTAACCCATTGGCATCATGAGCATATATATGCGTACATTTCGGGTATTTCTTTTATATTCAGAAATTCTTAATTTATACAAAAAATTTTGAATAGTTTTTTTTGCTTTATTTAATGACATACGTTTAGTGATTAGAAAGAAAAATTCTTCTTTCGGAATTTCTGAATAAAAACAAAATTTCTGAAATGCTCACATACACGCAGATTTAAATTAAAAAAGAAATATATGTTTTTACAGATTCGAATAATAAAGAAAAAAGTACAAAAATAGAGATATAACGGCAACAGCCAATAATAATAGAAAAAAGTTGTACACTGTTAAAACTTTGCAGCAAACTGTCCAGTCGTTTGACCGTTTTTATAGAAAACGGTTACATAACCATAATTTAACTCTATTCTGACAATATTACTATCCATATTATGGTAAGAATAGAGTTAAATTACGGTTGTGTAACCGTTTTCTTTAAAAATGGTCAAATGACTGTTGATGACTGCTGACCCAATGATACAAATGGGTTTAAGAGTTACCATACGCTATCTTTATTCGGGATATAGCTGAGATTCTTTACTATTTTTCATATATTATTCATTGAAATTTTCTTAAGATAAGTTTTTAACAATGTAATAAAAAAGTAACTTTAAAGAAACTGGTATTTATAAAGAAAGAACAATGAGTTATAGCGAATGATTTTTAATGCCGTACGTTGACAATATTCAAAGTTGATAAAACGCCACAGATATTGCTAAACAAACGTGCAACATTCTCGTATTATTTTGTATGAATTCCTAAAAATACGTTTCCTGAGCAAAGTAAACATTTGAACTATAAAAGAACTCTTTGCATTAATAAAATTTTTTTTATAAAAAACACGCGTGTCTTTGATCTGCCAGAGACATTTGCTTAGTTAAATATATATATATTGTTTGACAAATCAAGAGAATTTTCCTAATACCTGCAAAAATATTGAATAATTACAGTAATTACGCAGAAAAAATGAAGGATTTTCAATTCTTATATTTTGTCAATAATAACAGCTGGTACATTTGAACAGATATTGTTTAAAATTCATGAAAATATCAGACTTCTTCAACTATTCTTTTGTATAAGTAACTAAAAGGACATTTTGAGAGCAAAGTAAACATTTGAAAGGTAAAAGAATTCTTTGCATTAATAAGAAATCTGCTATAAAAAAAAATGCGTGTCTTTGACCTGCCAAATACATTTGATTAGTTAAAAAATATATTGGTTGACAAATTAAAAGAATTTTCTTAATATCATAAAAAATACTGAATAATTACAGTAATTGCGCAAAAAAAATGCATGATTTTCAATACCATATTTTGCTAATAATAAAAGCTGATACAATTCAACATATATTGTTTAAAATTCATGAAAATATCAGCATTCTCCAACTATTCTTTTGTACAAATACCTAAAAGGCCGTTTTGAGAGCAAAGTAAACATTTGAAATGTAAGAGAATGCCTTGCACTAATAAGAAATCTGTTATCAAAAACATGCGTGTCTTTGATCTGTCACAGACATTTGCTTGCTTTAAGAAAATTCCTTAAGTTGACTGAGAAATCAAAGGAATTTTCTCAATACCTGTAAAGATTTCCTTAGTTTGCTTTCCCATTTTTCCATCTCAAAGGCGGAAATAGATACATGCATAAAAAATGTTCAGACTCTTTTTATTTCTTGCTAACGTTTATAACTTATATTCTTTTCATCTTTTTACATGTTTATTTAGGCAACGGTTTTCTTCTCTCCTGTTCCTTTTT
This sequence comes from Maratus michaelseni, assembly GCA_963931845.1. NCBI lineage: Eukaryota > Metazoa > Arthropoda > Arachnida > Araneae > Salticidae > Maratus > Maratus michaelseni. Next base: position 279,586,803 of record OZ007594.1, on the reverse strand, counting down.
TTGTTTTGTTTTAGTCGCCAACCCTCTCCCCTCACTCCACTTTCAAATTTCTTGTTTTATTTCTCTTTTGATCCATCAATTTTCCCCGTAGAGTGGCCCGAAGCCCCAGAATACATGTCTGTAATCCCATAAGGCATAGCAACTACATAAACGCTTACTTTTTCCTTTTTCTTTTGTTTTTCCGCTTCTATGTCCTCTACCTTCACCATGGTTAACTTTTAAAACAAAATATTTGGAAACGAAAAAAAGTATTAAAAATATATATGAAAACAAAGAGTCTTGTGACGTCAAAAGAACTGGACTTGGGTAGCTTTGAACCAAATTTATTTTTGTCGATGACTAGCGACCTCTTCTGGAGAAAACGCGCATTTATTCAGATGGAGTAGAGTTTAGTGATTTTTATTAGTCTTTTAGCATTGTGTTTATAGGAGGTGTTGACTTAAGTATTCAATCGATTTACATTAAACTCGAAGTGGAATTTCAATTTCAAAAGCAATTTACCGTCGCGTATTTAGCATTCATCTTTTGTTGGAAATATTTAAAATTCTGAAATGCTAAAATTCACTGTTGAAAATTAACTTTATATCAGTAATTGAGTTACTAAATACGAGAAATTTTAAATATCTACGAATATATTTTATCGCTAACCGAATTTTTATGCTTATAAAAGTAATGCAAATCGTTTCACTGTTAAAAATGAAAGAAAAATTACCTCTGAAAAAAAAAAAAACAAGAGATGAAAATGAGACTTTTTGCATTTTGATTGTGTCCTCAATATTAAGTGTTCGCTATTCATAGGTTTTACTGTACATTTCATTTGTTTGGATTATATGTAAATAAAATACTTCTGTAATTATCTTAATCTACACAACCAATGCGTAATTTTTATACAAACCATTGTTTAAAGACTACATATTGATTCAATTAAATGATTTAAAAATCGGATAGTATACATAATGACATGAATAATACATGCACCTACTGGCGAAGAAAAAAAGAAAGAAAAATCATACGTGAAGGATAGACTATAAAACATTATCCAACCCATTTAGAATATGGGAATTAAACTTCACCGTGTAATAAGGTGAAAGATGGTTTCCACGTAAACAAGGTCAAGGTCAAACCGTCAGGGGAGGGCTACCTTTCGCCTTAAGCTCAACTAGCCCCCCTCCACCGCGTTTGTTTACCTAATTATACTGAGCATTACTAAATTATACTTTGTGATATTGAGCAATAATTATACTATATAATTCTTAAATACATATTCTGAAAATACAAGATTCCAAAAATACAAATTCTGAAAATACAAATTCTGAAAATACAATTTTGTAAATTGTATTTTCAGAATTTGTATTTTTGTAAAAATATAACTTGTATTTTTACATTCTATTAATCAGTTTTTTTCTCTACTTCAATACAGACGTGAGTATCCGTGATTTGAATGGTCTCTCTCTCTCTGAAAACTAAGCAATTTTAGCATTAAATGTTACATTTTAATAAAATAAAATCTGTCTGAAATACTTTTCTCCTATTTTTTAGCAAACATTTTTTCCTCAAATGAGGTGTTTAAAATCAGTGTGCGCTTGTTACCCGGCAAACGCGTGTAACAAGCGTATAACAAGCATCTCTGAAGCAAAAGTTTCTTTTGCTGCCGATAGTTTTCGGAAACGACTGCAAGAAGTTTTCACAGTGTATTAAGCAGTTTTCACATACCGGTATCAACACGAAATATTTCTTTTCCGAATGTCATCAATTCTCATGTAGACAGTTTCAGTTGCATAAAATAATTTATACATACAAGAGTAACAAAAGGATGCTCATGCTTGCATGTAGCATGCATGTTTATTTAACAAGTTTATTGAGCATGAAAATATTTACTTGAGAATTAATAGCATCTGGGAAAGTTGAAATTTCGTGTTTATAGCGGGTTAAGAAAACTAATTAAAAAAGTATTTAAAGTACTTGGAAAACTCTCCAAAAATTTAGGGCAACAAAAGAACGCTTTTCGGAAATGTGGGCAACTTGGAAGAGGCTATATTATATTTTCGTAAACCTTCTTGTTTGATCAAGACATATTTATATTTCTTTTTTACATTGTAAAGAACTTTAAAAAATATATATTGTTTAATTAAAACAAAATAATGGACTAATTTGATCTTAATTGAAATAACTAAAACATGAACAGTCTTTGCACAATTATCACAGATTAAATTTAAATACATCGTTAAACAAAAGCACTTTAAATGTCAACATAAACTATCTAAATGTGAAATCATCATTTCTAAGATTCCATATTCCAAGAATCCAAGTTCAATTTTCCGGCCTGGACATTTTTTTCACTCTGTCGGTTTTGCGCTTTGTGAGCAATTTGAAAAATAAATTCACGTGCTTAATATTCAATAATGGAGTAATTTCGCTCCTGAAAATTAATTGAAAAATTAATTAAATTATATGTGTTCATCTATGCTGGGATTTGTTTCGCCTTATGTATGCCACAAGGTTGTGTGTTCATGGAGACTTTTCCTTCTTGTGCTGCAGTTGGAGCCTTTCTGACATATATGAGTGAGAGATGCCAGGCAGGGTAACGTCTTGGTAGCTCAATGGTAGAGGATTAGAGCATTATTCCAAGAATCGGGATTGGATTTCCGGCCTGGACATTTTCCCACTCTCCCAGTTTTATGCTTTTAATATATCATTTTTCCTTCAAATATTGAGTAATTATTCATTGAAAGAGCATAAATGTTATTAAAAATTCAAAAAATACACGTTGTTTAATAAAAATAAAACAATTGAGTAATTTGATTTTAATTGGAAAAAACACTTATTTATTAGAAACAATTTCTTAAATTCTATTTTACTTAATATTAAACTTTAATAAACACTAAAGTCCTTTAAATGCTAAAAAAAAGATGCAGATGTGAAATCATTACTTTTTCGTTGGAAAAAGCATAAATGTCATTAAACATTCCAAAAACAAATGTTGTTTAATAATAAAAAATTAAAAAAAAAATGAATAATATGAGTTTAGTTGCAGCAACAAAAACTTATTTAATAGAAACAATTTCTTAATTCTCTTTTATTCAAGATGAAACTTTAATAAGCACTAAAGCCCTTTAAACGCTAATATAAAAAAAAAAGTTCTGAATGTGAAATCATTACTTCTTCTTGAAATACTGAATAAAGATTGATTGAAAGAAGCATAAATGATGTTAAACATCCAAAAGCACCCTAAAAATAATAGAAGAGTGAAAAAAAAATCTTATCGTCTGGAGAAATGCCAGAGGGATCTAATATAGTAACAGTTATGTGCCATAGCCCTACATCGCTGGCTATTTTTCCTTAAACGCCTCGAGTGTTTTATGAGTGACTCGTTTATTGTTTAGTTCGAGAAAAATGTTGAGCCAAAGAGAGTATTACAGGATATTTCAGTTAATCAAATAAAAACATTAGGGGTATTGTTTTTTAAAGGATGAGGTACGTTTTTTATGAAGACCAAATTGAGTTCTTCGTATTCAGAATAAAGTTAACCTAATGTTAGAGCGAAGATTGTCTGTTTTAAACGTCGTGTGTTAAAATAATTAATCACGGTGAAACTGTGCTGTTCTGTTGATCTATCACGGAATAAATTTATTCAAATTGTTAAAGATTAAAAAGTGATATTAATATGTTAGTGAAATTGAAGAATAAGCTGACTTTAATAAGCGCTAAAGCCCTTTAAACGCTAATATAAAAAAAAGTTCCGAATGTGAAATCATTACTTTTTCTTGAAATACTGAATAAAGATTGATTGAAAGAAGCATAAATGATGTTAAACATCCAAAAGCACCCTAAAAATAATAGAAGAGTGAAAAAAAAAATCTTATCGTCTGGAGAAATGCCAGAGGGATCTAATATAGTAACAGTTATGTGCCATAGCCCTACATCGCTGGCTATTTTTCCTTAAACGCCTCGAGTGTTTTATGAGTGACTCGTTTATTGTTTAGTTCGAGAAAACTGTTGAGCCAAAGAGAGTATTACAGGATATTTCAGATAATCAAATAAAAACATTAGGGGTATTGTTTTTTAAAGGATGAGGTACGTTTTTTATGAAGGCCAAATTGAGTTCTTCGTATTCAGAATAAAGTTAACCTAATATTAGAGTGACGATTGTCTGTTTTAAACGTCGTGTGTTACAATAATTAATCACGTTGAAACTGTGCTGTTCTGTTGACAAATCACGGAGTAAATTTTGTCCGATTGTTATACATTAAAAAGTGATAATTAGATATTAGTGATGTTGAAGAATCTTGTTTATTTATAAAATATAAATTTTCAATTTTCTTGCTAATTTTAAAACATTTAAATTTTTATTTATATTTTTTTTTATGTTTTAACTGTACATAAATCCTTTGCTCACTCTAAATTGTGATGTTCTGTCGAACATATAAAGAAATGATTTTCTGACAATTATTATTTATTAAGACTAAAGGCGAATTTAAACAAAATATCCAAAATTTTTAAAGCTAAAATTTTATCTTTCAAAGTTTAAATTAAGTTAGGTATACTAGATCAAGCTAGATTTTCTTTTTAATTTTTCAAAAAAAAAAAAAAAACTGTTTATGTTATTTTTTTCTGTATTTTCTGAAACAAAAGCCAGCTTTAGTATCTTTTATACACTTAATCTTTGTTTTGCTTTAGAAAAAAAAATATTTCACCATAATCTTTTATATGTAGATCAACAATTTTAAGATGTACTTGTAGAATCTTAAGTAATGAGAATAGTTTAATGAGTATTACTTAAGAGTTTATGCATCTGCTGTGATCATAGACGCGTTTTATTAGAAGTGTATGTTAATAATCATAAGTGATGCAAAGTAAACAGTCAGTTATAAGAACATATGCGCTGAATGCTATGAAACAAAATGCAGATATTTATTCTAGCAGAAAAACATTATAAATTTATATTCATGCAATCTTCAAATTTAGTAATTTAGTATAAATGAGCTTTTTTTTTTTTTTTTTTTTTTTAATCATGTTTATCTAAAATAAATAAAAGTTTCCTGTTGACAACGTGTAAAATTAGATTATTTTATATCTTTCAAAATATAAGGTATTATATAAAATAATACAATAGCAGCCAGTCAATGATATGATATGCGCAAAAACAATATGCTGTGCTGAAACAACATTTCTAATGTGATGTAAACGAACGAAGAATTTTCAATGAGATAGTTACAATAATTATTTAAAATATTCTGTACTATAACAGTATCAGTAATAAACTTCATATAAAATTTACATTATATTCACATTTTGCAACTTAAACATCCAGAAGTATACACATTCAGTTTTCTGAAAAAAAAAATCAATGCATAAGAATTGTTCATAATTTAAAATTCTAAAAAAAAAAACTTGAAAGAGAAATTTTGAGTTTGCTGAAAGCAACGATAACCATATTTTCAAACATGGCTGCCAACCATCTGATTTTTAAAATCAGATGTACATACCTTAAATTATATATATATATAATAAAATTCTACTTTACTTCTATGAAGTAGTTTTATCTTTTCATTAATTAAGTAAATTTTCTGGTTGAAATACGATTATTTGACTTGAAAACAGCCGGATAATTCACAGCTATGTTCATGAATAAAAATAGTTTCTTTAAATAGCAATAATTATAAAGTTTTCGTTTGTGTAAAAAATGTAACAATATTCAACTGAGTAGTGTTATCTCCATATTACTGCTGCATGAATAAATAACAATATATTAGTATATTTTTGTTAATTACTTTTGCTTTTTTTCATATGCATTTTCAATGAAATAGTATGTAGGAATGGCTTATTTATAGAATTATAATATGTGTCTCATGTGTAAATCATCGGTCAATAAATAAACAGCTTTTACTAATGAAAATACTAAAAAAATACAAAGTTTTAATGTTTTGACGTTTATTAAAATCATTTGCTTTATTGAATCCAATTTGATGGTTCATGCATGAGTTACCAATATTAATAACTATAATAATAACTATTTTAATATTAACTATTATAGCAAAAACATTTTTAATTTGCCTTAACTAATAAATATAAAACAAATTAATTGAAATTTTGAATCTGTGAATGCAAGTTCCTATGCAGGCCTTCTGTTTGCAGTTGTAAACATAAGAAAAAGGAAAAGAATTGCGTTTCAAAATAATATATTGATTACATAGTTAACTTTTCTATACGAATTCATTATTTCTGTGAAATATTTAAAATAGAGGCTATCAAGCATTTAATTTGATGACTGTTAATAATTTGATTAATTACTAAGATTAATAATTTGATAAAATATAACATATATTCCTTTTCTTTTACAAAAATAGGTGATATTATAAATATTCTTACATGTGAGAATTTATTCTATATCTATTCCTTTAATCTTTTTATTTATTTCTAGAAATATTCGCTTGTATTTTTTTTCCTCAACAGTTTGCTAAATAATAAAGGAATCACTCATAAAATACTTGAAGCGTTTAAAGATTACCCGAGGAAAAAAAAACTGGAAACTGTAAGGTTATGTACATAATCTACTACTGCGTTAGATATATTGGCATCGTTCCAAACGACGGGATTTTTCCACAAGTACGCAATTTTCGGGCCATTTTGTGATGTAAAACATTCTTTATGTTACAATCAACCTTTATTTACTAAAGACATTACCTGAAGAATTACCTCCTATATTATCGCTTCTTTTTCTTCTACCGGGTTATCTTAAATATATTTATGATTTGTTGAAGTGTATTTATGATGGATAATAATTAACACTAAACAGGTTTTAAAAAAATCACCATAACCTTTTTAATGGGACTTACTGCCTCACAAATATTATTATCCATTTTATTTTTAAGCCGTTATTAACACATTGACTACCATGGGAATTACCGAGGATTTACTCCATTACTTAAGAAGTGTAATTCAAAGACGATTTACAAATTCCATTTTTCTAAAACCGTATCAAACCGTCATAACTAGTGTTATATCAGGTCCAATGTAACAGAAAGTGGGACAGAAAGACATAAAAATAAAAAATAAAAAAATAAAAAATAAAAAAGATGTCGGGACATAAAAGTACAGTAAGAGGAAGGAGGCGTATCGTAACTTCACTAAGTGCAGGTTTCTTTGATAACGGAACCTGTTTCAAACGGAATCTTATGTTAAATGTAAACCAAGAACGAAAAATCACCCGTCAAGCATAGATTATGAAACACCTTCAACACATTCATAAGATTTTAACAAAGATTCACTGTTTACTAAGTAAGCAATTTAGAAACCGCAAAACACATTTTAAAACCCAATTTCAGCAATTACTACCAATAGGCGAACAAAATATCAGAATTATTTTGTGCAGCCATGTATACTACACAGTATGCTGGACTATACTTCAGTTAGGAAATACATAGCACAATTGAAAATTCCCCTTCAGCAATTTCCGTCAATAAATGGAAAAGTACGTGAGATATTTTGAGCAGCCATCTATATGATCTATAGAATTTATATACACAATTAATATGCAAAAAATTAGTTATATTTAAAAATGTGTACCACAACTGAAAGAGAGCTACCAGCAATAATTGTTCATAAACAGACTTTAACGAAATTATTTTCAGTGTCCCTGTAAATGGATGATGCATTCTATACACACCATGTTCTACAGTAAGCGCCTTGTAGTGCCCCTCAGTGATATGTATCAATTTGAATATGTTTAAAATAGTGTAACATCTTTAAAATAAGCCGCAAATGCTTTTCCCCATAAACTGTAATGTAACGGGATTATTTTGAACAAAATTAATATCTGTTAATAATGTGAGATTTTTCTACTTTTTTAAAAATTTTTGCTTGATTTTTGAATGCCTATTTTCAAAAGCTATTTTAGCAGGAAAATAATTAAAATCAATATTTTCATTAAAAATCAGATTTTTTGAAGTACTGACCTATCTTAGTGTTAAGGGTGTGACAAAATATTTTTTTTTCCCTATGTGACAGGTTTTGTACATTGTAATTTATTTCATTTCCATTTTCCATTTTTTTTCTTTCGCCATTTTTATAATCCTGTAACTAGAAGGAATGGAAACAAAAAATAAGAAATCTAATTAATTAATTTTTCTTCTGGATTGCTAAAATAAAATCTGTAAGGTTTTAGATTTCGAATAAAATACGAAAAAAAAAACATTGAAAATGTTATAGCTTTAAGGAGAAATATATATAAATATTTTATAAAAGAGATGCTTTTTCAAATTCTTTCATAATTTCTACGAATCCACAAATATTCCATTTATTTACGTTCCGCTTTCCGTTTATGTAGCTTGATAAGGTTTCTTTTTTTTTTACAATCATAGTATACAGATACTTTTTTAATAGGTCTTCAAATGTTATTATGCTGCAGTTCCATTCACAAAAAATTTTTGGTTTAACAGTAGTATTTATATAGCATTCATAAAAATAATACTAAGAACTCTAAAGTGCACTGTGTAACTTTAATTTCAAGCATTGCTTTCATCTTGCTAGTTTTATGTAACAAAAGGTATTTCGTAGAAATATTCTACAATATAAAAATATTCAAAGCTGGTTAAAAACAGCAGCATTCATTCAATTAGTAAACAGCTAGATTAATTTAAACATTTAATTATTCAAATTGGTAAAAAAAAAAACATACAAGTTGTCTCAGCAAGGTGAAAGATGTACGAGCCAGGATCAGAACCAGGGATATCTTGACTGATGCTGTCAATGCTCTACCAACTGAGCCATCCCGGATGACTCTGGACGACCTAATTCACCCAGTTAACCTTCTAGCACCTGATCTGATATCTGAATCATCTTAACGGAATAAATCGCAAGTAATGGAACTACAGTAAACGCTGGATACATAAATGCACTAGATTAATTTTAATACAATTATTCAAATTGGTAAAGAAATTATATGAGTTGTAATTTCCCAAGTAAGCTAAATATGTCTGAGCCAGGATTTGAACTAGGTATTTAACAGCATAATTTATACGTTTCACTCGTGACACACACACAAAAAAATTTTAATTAATTAATAAATAAAAAATAAATAAAATAAAATAAACACTTTTATTTATTTTAAACCTTTTTCAGAGATTTTCTTTTAATAGTTTATTTAACTTACATTGTTGTACTTATTCTTTTTCATTGTTTTACATGTCTGTATAAAATTTCAATTTGCATAGTAATTATGGAATATTAACGGAGGAATGGGGTATTTATGAAAAATTAAATAAATACATAAATATTTCATTTATTTTTTTCTACTTTTACTGTTTAATTACTTGTTTAGTTTGATAACGTCTCTTTTTAATAGCATAGTATAAAAATAATTTTAATAAAGTTTCAAGTTTCATTCAGTTACAAAGAATACGTTCTGTTTTACACCGATACTTAAATGGTGTCTATAACTTTCATTCCATACGTCTTATGTCTATATTTTCTGTTTTAAGTTATTGGACAATGTATTAAATTAAACAAAGAAGAAAATAGAATTTCGGTAATACATACATATTTCATTTATTTATTACTTTTGTTACACTTTTTTTGGTTAACTTGCTTGATAACGTCTCTTTTTAATAGTATAAAAATAATTTTAATAAAATTTTAAGTATTATTCTGTTAGAAAATTCATTTATCTTTATTTATTCCTTTTAAATGAGGTGAATGTTATGTTTCAAAATCATTAAAGAAAAATATATTGGTCTTTTAAAGATATTCACAAATAACTTTTAATTTAAAAGTAACATATTAAACGGTATTTTTTTTTTTGTTGTTGTTGTTCTTTCTTACTTATATAATTATTTATGAGTTGTTTAAACTAAAATTTGCAATTGCACACACTTGGCAAAAAGTAGAGAAACGCTGTGTTTTAACAAGAAAATATATAAATAAATAAAAAAAAAAAAAAAATTAAAATGATTTCTTTTAAAAAGTGTATCTGTATAACGTTTCATAAAAAGATTTTTTTTTTTTTTACAGTTCCCTTACGTCTATAAATACTTATTTCAGTCGTGTTGCATTTTCTGTTTTATCTTATTGGAAAGTGTATAAATTTAAAAAAAATAAATAAATTTCGGCAACATTTCAAGCTTTATTTTGAAGCAATACATTGTATCCCCATATTTTTTACACATAAAACTTTATATTCTAATTATAAGAACAACTTATTAAAACTAAAACAACGTAGCTAAGATATGAATAAAACATTCAAATTTCTTAATATATATATATATATTTAAGTGTTATAGAAATTAATAAAATAAAATCTGTAAAATTTCACGTTCAGGATAAGAATATTAAAATCCATTAAAAAGTGCCATTGAAACTATGATTATTTCAAACGATTTTTTAGAAGAAAGATGCATAAGTATTTTATAAAAAGTAATGCTTTTCCTTTTAATTCTTTTACAGTTTCCACGAATAAATAAATATTCAATTTATATTCGTTACTTTCACTCTTTAACTAGCTTGACAACGGCTTTTTTTAATAGCGCAGCATAAATATATCTAATTTATGAATTGGTTATAATTGAATATAATTGATATTTTCTAATTTTCTAATTTTTTACTCCGTTGCTTGTACGCTGCACAGTAAATGAAAATTCAGAACTTTTGTTATATTCATTAATTTCCAGCGTAATTTCAGCTCTTCTGAAATTTTATTTAGATATATATATATTTATTCTCCTATGCCGGGATTTAGTTCGTCCCATGTATGCTGCTAAAGATGTGTGCTCATGAATGAATTTCCATCTTATACTGGGATTTAATTCGTCCCATGTATGCCGCTAACGATGTGTACTCATGAATGAATTTCCATCTTATGCTGGGATTTAATTCGTCCCATGTATGCCGCTAAAGATGTGTGCTCATGAATGAATTTCCATCTTATGCTGCAACCCCACCAGTGGTTGACAGCTTCTGCTCTCAAACATGGTAAATGGGAGGTGCTGAGTTCAAACCCCTGTCGCGCTCGTTTACCTAACCGCTCGGAGTTTTCCGTGGTTCTTGTTTTCAAACTTTGCGTAAATACTGGTTAGGATCCCTTAGAAAGACCCCCACGGAAGGCACTCCACCCGCCGGCCTATATCCCTAGCGCAGATAATCGGCCGTAACAAATAACCAACCAATAATCTTGTTCTGCAAAGTTGCAGCCTGGACAACATATAGGAGTGCGAAATACCAGACTGGATAACGTCAGGATAGCTCAAATTTTAGGGCAATGGTGTGTTATACCAAGGGTCCGGGTTCAATTCTCAGTCTGAACATTTTTTACTCTGTTGATTGTACTTTGCGTCCAAGTTAAAATTCCTATCCTTTGTTATATGAATAGTAGTATAAAAATATATTTATTTTAAATGCTAAAAGGTGTAAATTAACAACATAATAAATACACAGTAAAATAACTTTTAATAGGTTGTTTGACAAGTTTCGGCTCACTCCGAGCCATTTTCAAAAACAAATGAGAATATTCTCCAATTGCACGGTCTTTATACTAGCATTTAATTTTCATGTACTTTTTTAAAAAATATGCACGTTATCTTTTATTTTTACTTGGTTGTTTAATTTCATATCTATAACCATGGAGTAACTCGAGCCACAATTTCGGTAAGTTAAAATATGCCGCATCGTTACATATTGTATTTTTGCGTGTTAGTATCTCTATGGTTTCTCTTATTATGGATGGATAGTAATAGACTGGAGGGAAAAATTATTTTACTTTCATTGAAATTTATTTGGATGGTTTCTTCTTGATATAATCTTGCCAGGGCTGTGGAAAAAAAAATACATGAAAATTAAATTTAATATAAAGAACGTGCAATTAGGGAATATTCTCATTTGTTTTTGAAAATGGCTCGGAGTGAGCCGAAACTTGTCAAACAACCTAATAAATGTTATTTTACAAGGAATTATTATGTTGTTAATTTACACCTTTTAGCATTTAAAAGAAATATATTATTACAAGGTGTTACAATTTATTATATTGTTAGTATAAAAATAATTTTAATAAAATTTCAAGTATTAATCTGATGGAAAGAATATGTTCTGTTTTACATCAATAATTAAAGAGTGTTTATACAAGCAATACTCGGAAATATCACTTATATTGTATGACTTTCATTTCATAAATGTAACAGAAGTATTTCTTACAAATATTACACAACGTGAAAATATTCAGAACTGATTAAAAATAATGTTCAAAAATTAAACATTGAACAGCATAATTTATATTTTACATTCGTAAAAAAGAAATATCATACCCTTTTAAAAAAATACATTTCAAATAAAATGAATATCAGATGTGAAAAATCATTAAAGAAAAAAGGTTTTTCTCTTTTAGAAATATTTGTAATAAACTTTAGTTTTGAAGTAACATTAACGTTTATTGTTATATATATATGTGTGTATATTGTTCTTTTGCATTAAATTATTCGCGAATTATTTAAACTAAGTTTATAAGTTTTGAAAAAAGTAAAAAATTCCTCAATTTTAACAAAAAAGTTTTTATTTTAAAAGTAACTTATTTTAGAAATCATGTATAAATAGCATTTCTTGAAAATAACTGTTAATATTATTTCATAATTCTCAGAAATCTATAAGTATTTGTTTTATTTATATTATATTTTATGTTTTATCTTATTGAACAACATATTTAATCAAACAAACGGGAAAAAAATAGAATTTTGATAACATTTTAAGTTTTATTCTGAGCTATGAAATTTATTTCCAAAAACTAATTCTATTTTAAATGAATATTTATATTGTATTTTTGAGGACAATTTATGTAGATTTAAAAATTTAAACAAAAGTAAATGTAAATGATGAATAAAATAATCAGATTTATAAAATAATATCTCCAGTATCACATGAATTATAAAAGAAAAATCTGTAAAATTTTACGTTCTGGACAACATTCAAAATCATTAACATCTTTATTGAAAATATGATAACTTTGAAATTATTTTCTTTAGAACTATGCATAAATATATTATACAAAGGAATGCTTCTTTAAATTCTTTCATAATTTTTCACGAATCCATAAATATTTCGTTTAATTAGGCTACGTTTTTTGTTTTTCTGGCTTGATAAAAAAAATACCAGCATATTTTAAAAATAATTTTAATAAAATTTAAAATTTTATTCTGTTATAATGCGATATGTTCACAACGAATATGTTCAATTTTACATAAATATTTACGTGACATTCATAAAAGCAATACTCGAAAATCTAACATGCATCACATAACTTTAATTTCACGCGTTGCTTTCATTCGTTTTGTTTATGCAAGAAAAATATTTCGTAGGAATGTTACACAGCATTAAAAAACAAACAAACAAACAAAAAACAGAACTGCTAAGAACAACAAAATTAAAAAATTAAAAGTTAAACAGCATTTTATCTTTTATAAAAAAACCTATTTTTTATATTATTTATTTAGTCATTCGTTTTCGTTATTCATTTCAAATGAAGGGAAATATTATTACATTTCAAAACGAATGAAAGCAACGCGTGAAATTAAAGTTATGTAATGTTTGTTAGATTTCCAAGTGTTGCTTTTATGAATGTCATTTAAATATTTATGTAAAAATGTTTTTTAACATGGGAAAAGTTTTTTTTCTTTTTAGAGATATTTATAATTAACAATATATTTTAATTTTGAAGTAATATGCAGAATGTTTTGTATTATTTTTTTCAACAATTTTATATGATATATGAGTTATTTAGCTCAAATTTGCACATTTTCACTTTCAGAAAAAAGGGGAAATATATTAGTTTTAACAAAATATTATTAACACATAAATTTAAAATTAAATTCTTCTAGTTTATATACGTTAGTAACATTTTATCAAAAGAAATGTCAAAATTAATTCATCCTATATATATATATATATATATATATATATATATATATATATATATATATATATATATATATATATATAATATATAATATATATGTATATATATATATATATATATATATAATATATATATATATATATATAAACATTTATTTAAATTGAGTTAATTTTTTTTTTAATATTATTCCACGACATTTTCTATCATATAACCATATCACATTGGATAAAAAAGAAATATAAATATAATTACTTAATGATTGTTTTGTTGCGCAGATTATTAGCAATAAAATCTGCAAAATTTTGTGTTCTGAATACGATAAAAGTTCATTAAAATAAGCATCACAGGAAATATGAGAACCTTGAAACGATATTTTATTTTTAAGAAATATATATAATCATTTTTATAAACGATATTGTTTTTTTTTTAAAAAAATAAAAATCATGATTTCTACGAAACTATTTATTTATATATTTTATATCTATTTATTTATATATTTTATATCTATTTATTTATATATTTTATATATATTTAGTTTGATGATGTTCCTTTTTACAATCATAGTATAATTTTTTTTTAAAGATTTCAAGTGTTATTCTGTTGAATTTTTTTTAATTCTGATTAAAGCTGTTGCAATTATTTTATTGTTTCATTTTGTTTACAAAGAATATGTTTGGTTTTACATCAATATTTAATTATTCAGAAAAGCTCAGAAAACGGTGCGTACATTTGACTACCTTTATTTCTTCGCCTTAACGCAAAGTTCTAAAAACAAATAAGACAAAGATTACTGTTAGGAAGTAATTGTATACACCCTAAAGTAGGTAAATATCTTAAATGTAAATTGCACTGCATAATTTTAATTTCACGTGCAACTTTCATTCCTTAAATTTTACTTAACAGAAATATATATAACAGAAATATTACACAGTGAAATAATTCTTAGAACAAATTAAGAAAAACAACTTTCAAAAATTACACTTTAAACAACATAATTTACACTTTATATTCGGGGGGAGGGGGGGGGGTTACAAAGCTTTTTTTGTTTTGTTTTGTTTTGTTTTGTTTAATCTTTATTTATTTTAAATAAGTTGTATATAGATTTAAAAATCATTACATAAAGAAAATTTTATAAAAAATAGTTTAGTATTTATTTGTTTAATGAGACGACAGTTCTATTTTAAAGTCATCAAATAGAAAAGAATCTGCTATTTGTATTATGCTCATAAAAAAAAATTCTTGGAACGGCATCTATAATAAGTATTTTATTATTATTATTATTATTACTGATTATGTTGTAATTATATATGTTAATAAGACGTTTCTGATGTATATCATGTAGTAAAGCTGAAAAGTTTGAAATAAATACACAAAATGTTAAAAAAAAGGACAGCAAACTTAGCTAGATACATTACATTAACAAGAAATGTGAAACACTTATTTCACTACTTATAAAAATATATAGCAATATACATAAAATACAAGCAACAAATAAAATAAAACTATCAATTTAAAAATATTCCTGAAATCCCAAATGCATGCATTTTGATACGCTTTTAAAACAAACAAATGATACAAAGAAACATTTGGATTACGCATCTTCCATATATTTGATTACATTGCTCAAAAATGCTTTTTAAACGTAAAAGGGATCACAATGCCTTATTGGAGCATATAAAGTACAAAAAATCTTTGTTTAATATCATTATGGATTTAAAATTGAAGAATAAACATATCCAAAAGCTTTTGTTTCTAATGTCATTTATATAATAACGTTTATTTCTAGTTAATATCAGAATCGTACATTTCCATGATACATAACATGATCTCATAACGAAATAAAAATAAAAATAAATGTAAAATTGCTAAAAGTCTGTCAAAACTTTATATATATCCATTTAAAACGGTTTTATTTGTGCATATACTAATGCATTTTATAATACATTTAAAACAGGCTTACATTACATGGAAATAATAAGAATTTTTGCAGATAACAACATATCCCATAATGAAATAAGAATAAATTCTACGCTTTTAAAAGTCTGTCAAAACTTTGCATATCCATTTATATCGGCTTTATTTATATAAATACTAATGTATATTATAAAACATGTAATAAATTTGTTCTTACATTGAGATATTGATGACTTGTCAAATATTTCTATTAGTCTTAGCTTTATGTAATAATTCCATTACCTGGAGATACCATTAGATAAGTATAAAGTGAATAAATTTATATTACTTTTATTTTTATATCCGTCTTTTTACCCTCATTCTAGGTGAGTAACTCACAAATAAAGATTGACAGCAAAGAATTATACAACCATTTAAATTTTGAAAATCAGCGAAAAATATTCACCAATAGCTGAGACAGAAAACAGGGATTCACTTAGGGTTTCGAAATATTGGGGAAAGATAAAAGCTCATAATAGCTTTTTTTTTCTTTTACTTAATGCAAAATACCTTCTCTAAGAGCACCTAGGATTTTAGCTCTTAACAAGCTTCAAGATTTCCTCCTTTTTTTATTATTTCAGAAAAATTTTGGTTGAACGATTATTCCCAAAGAAATCTTGTCATTAAGTTAAGAACAAAATGGCTCCTTTTTTTTTTTCTTTTTTTTTTTTAACAAATGAAATTTTCAGATTCCATTATAAATAATCCCATAGTTTTTAAGCAAATAGTGGAAACGTAAGCAAATAAAGAATATGTTGAAAAGCGTTCTCGTAAAACGAAATAAGAATCCTTATGAATCATTTGGGAGATAATCAAATAAATTTGAGTTTTGATGAAATTATCTATTTTAAATCACTGAATTGCAAATACATTAATGTAGTTGATTATTAAAAAAAAAAAAAAAAAAAGATTTAAAAATCTAGAAAATATTTCTTTGCGATAAAATGTATCCTCTCTGATTTCTTTTCGTTCATACGATAAGTTTGGTCAGATTACAAAGTCAATGGTAATTATTTTAGCTTTAAATGCTAATTACGATTTAGATAAAAAAACTTAAATATTATAAAAGGCACAATAATAAAGTAATTTTTAAATTTTCGCCACTTAAAATAATTTTATTTCCTCAATAGCTAAGTAGAACAAATATTTTAGCATATTAACTTTTTTTTTTCACTCATTTTATTTATCACTAAATAAATTTCAATCAATAATGAACATTGCAAATAATTTATGTTAGTTAGTTTTCATGAAAAAAAAAATTATAGCTAAATTTAATTAATGATATTAAACGAATATATCATAAAAGTTCAATATTGCAATTTAAAATACATAATTGCCAACCTTCCGAAATAAGCATAATTTACACAAAAATTCATTTAATATATAATCTTTTCTTTTTTGGATGTTTTATGTATTGGGTTTCATTTATTGAGCGAAATATATGGTACAAAATATATTTGACTTGAAAAATACAGTAAGATTAGCAATAATAAAATAATGAGTAATAAAATGTAATGGAGAAAAATTCTAAGAAATAGTAATACTTTTCAGTTTCCCTTTTTTTTTTAATTACCAGTATGGCTCATATGAAAAATTAATTTTCAATGGTTGAGTAAAATAAATATTTAGGTTAAAATGTTTCAATTATTGGTTTTTATAATAGAATATAATTTTTAAATATAATGAACTATTATTTCTTGTAAAATCTATGTATACCGTATATATGTTTGATTATAGAATATTTATTTATGTGTACTATTATTATCATACGCTGCAAAGTTTTACTAAATAAAAAGATTACTTTTGTTGTTATTTTAGTTTTTTTACGTAACTCTGTACATTTGAATAGCTCTCTTCACCACAATATTTTATATAGAAGATTCATTTGACAAAAAATATATGTCAACAGTTCAACAAGCCATTGGTCTTTTACCTGCTAGAGTTTCAATAAAATAAGAAAATTTGATTAGAGAAAAGCAGTTATTTTGAATCTGAGTTATTAACTTTCTTATCTCATATTTCATATTTTTTTTATGATTTTTCGAAGATATGTAAATAACATATATATAAATTTTAAAAAACAAAAAACACTAAACCTTTTTCTTAATTTTAATCAGAAATTTTAATCGATTTTATTAAACATAAAATTGAATTGTCTTTGTTTAGACGGTGCTGATCACGCCCAAGGATAAATTAAAAAAAAAAAAAACTGACTCCAAACATGTTATCACTCATAATGTTTTTATATTTTAAAATATAAAAATTATTTATAATTATTTATAATAATATGTATAACTTTTAATAATGTTTCATTATAATTATTTATTTAAGATTAAAAAAATATTTGTAAATTATTATTTTGTACGGTGTTTTAGCTTTGACATAGTTATTTCTAACCTCCATTGAATATTGAAACAAAGTACATAGAAACGAAAATTAACTTTAATATTTTCATTTAGGCAGAACTTTCAGTTGTTACAATACGCCTGAGCGTGAGTAATTGCTCTAACTCAAAATAGCCTTATGTCCGTCTGTATTTGGCTACAATGTCATGTGTGTTTTAATATTCATTAATTAAATTAGAATATTGTTTTTGTTTTACAACTGTTTCTTCGTAAATAATATTCATAAAATATCATACAAATTCCGATTACATATTCTAATCAAAAAAATGTTTATTTGAAGAATTATCTTCATCTAGTAAAATAAAAGTTGTAAAAATCAAAATCATATGAAGGTTATCGTTGCAACCCTAAATTAAAATTCAAAGAATTTTATATTTGGTTGTTCCGTACATTTCAATTTTTTAACTATAAAACTTTAAAGAATATAAAATAATAGTGAGCCGTTAAAGATTAATCACTTTGTTTACTGGTAACTTTTAATGAAATCCAGTTTTTTTTTAAAATAAAAGCCATTCTTTTCTGATATTTAGTTTCTCCTCACAATGCTTAAAATATAATTTATTCGAACATTTGCATTCATATCTGTCTGTTTTAACGTTACAATGCATAAAATAAAGGTAATTTTTTTAGTAACTTTTTTAGAGAAAAGTTAACAAGCTAAAAATGTATTCATTATCTATTATGTAAAGTTTAGAAAACTCATGCATGATCTTTAATGTGTTAAATTTAAAATTTTGAAAAACCTAAAAAATGAACGAATCTTTATTCTCTAAATATTACGATTTTTAACGAAAGAAAAATGACTACAAGGACCTCATTAATCAAATATGTCGTTAAGTATATATGTTCTAAATCTAAAGTGAAAAAATAATGTTCTGTTTAATTACTAATTAAGGTTAAAAATAGTAGATCGTAAATAAATAGGAACTTGCTTCCTCATCTTTCAGTCTGTATTACCAAAAAAGTGTTTTGTTGCTTTTACATCTTGAAATATTTACATTTTTAATATTATAATGGAAAATGTATACAAAATATCCAAAACCATATACATATCGTAAAATTATATTATAAGAAACTTTTACAACATTCTGTGACAATAATTATTCTTTAAAAATATTTAGCAATTTTTTTTTTCAACCACTAATGTAGCAGTTTACAAGGCTAACTGCATTTAGTTTGAAATGGTTTAAAATTCATTTTCAATAAAATATCCATGTCTTAAACAAATGCAAGTTTCAAATTCAAAATATTTTGTTCTTGAAAAGATAGAGTGATTTTGTTTTGACATATGCTCCTACGTTTCACTTCCACCATTAAATCGCATTTTTTCCCCTGTAGATTACTTTCTATAACTGTTTTATGTCAGCGATTCTTAATAAAAATGCTAATCGTACTTCTTTTAAAGAACTTACGCTGTGCTTTATCCGGCGTCATATTGCACCGGATTCGGATTTCTAGAGTTAATTTAGGCAGTGTAGAACACGTCTTAAATTAACCCTTGGGTATTCACTACCCTATGTACTTATAAAGTATATTTTGAATAAAATAACCAATTTTCTTTTTTAATATTTCCATAATTCTACAAAATTGTAAATACATAAGTGCCTTCAAAATTAATATTTTTTCTCAAACACGATACGTGTCTTTGTCAAACGTTAACAATTTAGTATATATAGAGATAGGACATTCTTTCCAAAACAACATACTTCTATAGTCATTCATTCATTTCGTTTCCGTCATTAATTCTACATACCATATTTTATACTTTGGGCTACACTGAAGATCATTTTATCATGGCTTGTTAGTAGGAGTAAATGACGTGTTCGAATACCGTTTCAGGCCTTGGATGTTTGTAGTAACTCGGATATGACTTTTAACAGGGGTTCCTATCCTGCCAAGGAAATACTAAAACTGAATACGTTTTGTTTATCCCTTAATTCCACATTTGAACAGTGCGAAATATAAAAGGAAGACAAGCTGTGCAAAAAGTTTGACGCAATAAAACATTGTTAAAAATTTTGTGCTGGGTTAAACCAAGTTCTGGTCCTGCAGTAGCTGCAACGATAAGATTGTGAAACATCGTACCAAAATTTGGATCTATGGCTTGACCGGAGCTCCAAATGTGAAACGAGATTGCACCATCCTACGGTTGCAGCTACTTCATCCCCAAAAGTCGGTTCAACCCAGCACAAAATATTTAACTGTGAAATAACGATCCATTTTATTTTCCTAAACTACTACAAATGCTGTTACTTTTTTAAAACCTGCAAGGCGACTCATACGTAAGTAAGAGAATCGGCGATATTTTCCATTTTCCAAATTACACAAATAAATGCATTTTCAAATAATGAAAAAAATACGATGTAGTTTCTGACACTTTCTGTGTGATTCTTTTCAACGCTTCTTTGCTAGCGCAAACATTTGATAAATCATTAGTTAAGATTTTTTCTTCTAGCATATTTTGAAAAGTAATCAGTCCTTGCGTTTGGCTCAAAATTCTAGGAACCAGTGCGACTCGCTCTTAATAAACTTTAAAAAAAATGCGAGTCAATTTTGAAATTGAGTCATAAATAGCTTGTATACAAAATCCTTGTACAGTCACTGTAAAAGAGATACACTCCTATTAGCCTGCCGCAAATCCTCATATAACAATGTCATTGGAACCAACGATTAGTAATTACACCTACTAATGAATGATATACACAAATTTTGTATTGGGGGTCGTATACATACAGAAATTGTCACAAACTTTAATATTTTAAACACTAACCCCTAATTTTGACATCATTTTCGTATTTTTCTGTACATTTTGCCTTCGTATACTAAACGGGAAGTGATTTGGACAAGTAGTTTACGAATTATGAAGGTTTAAAGTTACTCTCAATTTAAAATTCATTTTTAATCGTTGCAAAACAAATTCCAACGTGGGTAGTTTTTTTAAGTATAACTCAAGCTACTTGGCGGAATGAGCTGCAAATTTAGTTTCACATATTTGAAGATATTAGAATTCAAAATTCAAAATATAAATATTTTCGTAATTAATTTTCATAGGAAATATAACTTGCAACTTATTAATTTTTAAACAGAAATTGAAGTCTAGAGAAATCGACAACTACAATTATAGCTCATTCGGCTATTTTGAGTTATACTTAAAAATCTATCCGCATTGCAATGTTGTTTTGCAACGATTTCAAATTAACTTCAAATTAGTAGTTCCAAACTCTAAACCTGCGAAATTCCTAAACTACTTGAGAGAATGAATTCCCGTTTGTTAGCTGAAGTTAAATTTAACAAAAAATTCAAATATGATGTCAAAATTATGGGTTAGTATTAAAAGTATTAAAGTTGGTTAAAAATTATATATGTAAACGACTCCCTAACAAAAATTTACGTATAGCATTCATTAGCAGACGTTATTACTAATCGAATTGTACTAGTCACATCTATATACGATGATTTAGTGCTGAATTAGTACTGGTGTTTCTTTTTTTTTCTCTTTTTTTCATTGACTGTATATGTTTCTGCATAAAATGTATATACAATGTATTTTTTTTTAAGACAATCAAACATATTTATAGTCTAAATGTAAAATGTTTTCCACATTGTTTCTTAATCTACCAATAGTTTAAGCTATTTCTAAGTCTTCCATCATTTATATTGATTTCCCTACTTAATGCTCTTTAATACTTAATCACACCTTGTGAGAGATTTTAAAACATTGCATTGTATGGATTTCTATCCCGAAATATCACTCCAATCTTTAATGTTGAAGCCAAACGAACGATGCTAAAATTTTAAGTCACAATAAAATAACCAGGCAGCATTTTTTACTAAACAAATACAATTATTATTATTATTATTATTATTATTTATGATCTCTAAGACTATGTATACGTAAGCATAGTCTAAATATAGAATTTTACCCAAACGGGATATCAATCTCGTTTAAGAGTATCGCCGATACTTTCCATTCCCCAGAGTACACAAATAAATGCATTTTAAAAGAATGTTCGCGAAAAAAAATGCGATGTAGTTTCTGACGCTTTCTATGCTTTTCTTCCGTTTTAGAACTCCATTTTTTATCCATTTAAAAAGATTGAAATCCAAAAAGAGATTTCATACGCTTTTGCAAAAACATTTTTCTTTTTTTTTTTTTGGCCGTAACTGAATTTTTCAATGTCATTTCTTTTTTCTATATCGCCCTGAATAAATATTCTAATAATATTGTTTCAGGTAGAGGGTAAAAATGTGGGGAGGGCGGAAATCCACTCATATAATTCTTCGTTTTTGTCGCTGCATCCTTCTTAACAGTGTTTACATAAGCCTCTCCGTAGAAAGCTATAAAAAGTATTAGATTCCCAATAAATCACATTACTTTAGGTTCCTTTCTATTTTTTTTTCTCTAGGTTACTTTTTCTTCCAGTTTTTCTTTTAAGATAGCAGAATCGTTTTTTACGATCTATAAAGTCTCAGGACTTTAAAACGGTGGGAGACGCGATATGAAAAAAAAGGCGCAAAAAAAAACTTAATTCCACAAGCGAGGCAAGATTTTGAATTGACTGAAAAAGAATGAATAAATGAGGGATCTTTTAGAAAGAAAAAAAAATAAAAGTCCAGGAAATTAAACTGGTTCCCTCCTGTGTGAAATGGCCCGTTTTTCCAATTAAACTTTATTAGTTGAAAGGCTTGTGTGGGTAAAGCATAAAAAAAAAAATCGAAATCAAGAGCTGCGGGCGCGAGACCCTGGCAAGAAAATTACGTGAGGCAGATTTTTTACTTCTTTTTTTGGCAACATTCTTATTGGCTGTCCGGGTGTATTAGCCAAAGCATCATTCAGGTCTGCTTTAGTTTCCCAGGATTCAATTTGAAGTCCGTTAATTGCCATAAAATAAATTGCATCGAACCTAAACTATTTTGCACGTAACGTAAAGAATTTGTAAAATTTATTTCCACGCAGTTAATGACTGTTAATTTAAAAAATAAACGACCGTATGAAATTTAGTTCGGATAAAAGATTTAAGAAGATTTAGCTATATGGCGTTTTTCCCCCCTATGCATTTAATTTATCTATAAATTAATGCGAGGATATATAAGTGTATGTTTAGATTGCTGATTCCAAAAAGCGATTTAATAAATCAATATAGCGTAAAGAGGTGATAAAATATAATGCTATTAAATCAATTGTCAGTGAGAGATTTAGAAGATGGCCAATTCGGTTATCTCTTTCTCATGTAATATGCATAATTTATTTGGTTATTTTTTGTCTGTAAAAATGCTTTTTAAGTAAGGATTGAAATGAAGTACAGGGTGATTAGAAAATGAGTATACATTTGAAAAATTAATAATTCACGGAATAATGTAGGTACAGAGGTAAAAATTGACACACATGCTTGGAATGACATGGGGTTTCATTGTAACCACACAAAAGAAAGGTTAAAAAGAAAGCCTGACAGATGGCGCTGAACAGCAAAACGTCAGTGACTCTGCCTGAGAATCGTTTATAAAACGAGCTGTAATGAGAGCGCTAATCAGATGCACCAGCAATCGCAACATGTTGACGTTACCAGAAAAGGCAATGTTAGTGAAGATCTACTATCAAAATGTGGAATCGACCGACATCAATAGGTATGCTAAAAGACAACATCCAACGCCAATTTCTCACCATAACTACAGATATGCTGCACAGTGCTGTGCACAACATTGTCCCTCGGCTACAGCTATTGTTGCGGGATGACGGTGGACATGTTGAGCATTCGTTCTGAAGAACATCGTCTTTGCTTTGTCATAATTTGTTATGCTAATTATTGCTTTTCTTATCACACGAAGCGCCATCTGTCGGCCATTTTATGAACTTTTTTGTGGATACAATAAAACCCCATGTCATTCCAAGCATGTGTGTCAATTTTTACCTCTCTACCTACATTATTCCATGAATTATTAATTTTTCAAATGTATACTTATTTTCTGATCACCCTGTATATTAACATAAAAATTGAAGGTATATTTGAAAAAATTGTTTAAATGCTTTAAGAAAACTTTATTGATGAAATTGAACTTTTTGCGCAAGAAAAATCTACAAAAATTATTTGCGGTTTTAACATTAAAAGCAATTTTATAAGAATTATTTTCATAAGATGAAAATTCTCCAAAGTATAAATTAATGAGAAAATTAGTAAATGTGCCATATGTTAGCGAACTAATTAAAGTTATTCTAACAGATGTAAATAAGCAAAGGATATTAAAGTTTACCCTGACTTTTGATGGAATTTTAAATTTCAGTTCATGCGAACTGCTCTTTCTACGTTAGATTAATATGCTCTAATATAATGCCAGTAAAAACAAAATGAATAAATAAATAAATAATGAGTAAAAAATAATGAGGCAGGTGCAAAAACTTAGCTCTAATGAAATTATTCAAAAAAATAATTAATTTAAATATAAGTTGTTTCTATGTGTTGGGAACAAAAATTTAAGAGAAATATGGTTACCATTTTGTCTTTCAGCATTTTGCCAAAAGTAATTAGTATTTTCTTTTGGATCAAAACTCTAGAATCAAATTCCCTTAATAAAGTCATAGTAATGCTTAATAAAGGAGAGTCGGTTTTGAAAGTCAGATATAGACAGTTCATATTTTAGTCACAAATGAACTTCAAACCACACATATATAACCACGTATGTAAAACCAATCAATGCATTTGTAAAAAGTATAAGCATTGTAGTGTTCATTAAAAAAAATAATTAAAAACATACTTTACTGAACTTCACTAACATATTCAGTTTCATGGCGATTAGCATGCGTATGACAAGCGTATAACACAGTTAGAAATTGGAGGCTAGAAAAATAAACTCAAAAATTATTTTTTTTACTTAATCATACTGAAGCTTTTATAAGTTTCAAGCTTATAATGGCATTAAAACATACATCTAAGAAACAACCACTCATATTATGAAATGCAATGAATACTTCAATAAATACTTTCTTAAAGCAATCTTATATAAAGGTTATATAAGATATACATAATACTAAGGGTAATATAAGTATATAAAAGATGTGATTATTTATGTAATTATAAAAAAAATTACTTAAAAAAGCAATTTTGTAAAGCAAAAATATTTCTACTGCTATAATTTTATATAATTATATATTTTTAAATTTAAATTTTGTTTCCTGAATACATCTGCGAACACGAATGAACATAATACTTAAATATTTGTGCTTGTAACTAGTAAGTTCGCAACGTTTTACATATCGAATCTCAATTATTCCTCCTCCTATAATTTTATAAAAGCATCTAAAACAATTACTTTGAAATTTGTTAATAAACCATATAAAAATGAAAAATAAACATACCACAAATGATATTTTTACAACAATTCTTTGTAAACAAAAATTCATCGCAATGATTTTAAATAGCATTTGCATGCAATTAATATATATATATATTACAGAACTGAATAAATATATAAATATATATATTACAGAACTGAATAAAATATATTATATATTACAGAATTGAAAAAATATATATTACATCAAAATGCATAACATTAGCGAATACTTGTATAACAATTAAATACCAGAGTTTTTAGAGGGGCTTATGTTTGTCTACCTCTATTTCCGAATAATAATCATCGTCATTTCTAACCGCAGAATTCTGTCATTCGGAAATAGGGGTGCTAAAAAAAGCACCTCTCAACTCCCTGTACATACACAGAATTTCCCTGTTATGCAAATTTGCTTAAATATCAAATTATAAAATTAAATATGGTGCAAAACGATTCAAGTAATAGTGTATACTTAAAATTTTCAATACGTTTTCTCATAAAGATATTTAAACTTCCTGCAATAAACTTAATTACGCAAGTGTTTGAAAATAAATCTTTAAACAAACGCTTTGTATTTGGCACATAAGATGTGAAAATGTGTCTAACTACTACACCTTCAAAATGTCTCATTTTAAAAATAATCACACTGATACAACATACTTCGAAAATTTAAATTATGTTTAAAAATTAAGAAATCTGAAAATCAGAGGGAAAAACAGCTTATAAGAAACGCTTTCTGCAATTTGAAATTTGTACTTGAAAAAAAAACTATCCTTTAATTTTAAATGCTATACAAGATTTCATATAAAAGTATTTAATTTAACGACATCAATAAATTAATAAATTATAAAACACGTGAATAATTTATGAAGGATGTTGTGAATTAAAAAAATGTTCAATATGAATGTTTATATGATTTTGAAAAAGGTAAAATTCAGAAATGTAATAAAATTTGTCTTTTTTTTTTTAGGCAAGATTATTATTTATTATGTGAATTAAAAAAACATCTAATAAATATATTAACGCCTATTTCAAATTTAAACGCTCATTCTATTATTGAATGCACAATTATATTATCCAGGTATTTGTTCAGCGTTTTCAAGAACTGTTTTTTCTAATAGATTGTAACAACTTTGAAAAAAACAAGTTATATAAATACCGTCGATATGAGGTGTGTTAAAAATTAATAAAAAATCATCGAAATGGCATGTAAATAAATTGATTTCTACAGTAATGAAGGCAAAGAAAAAAAAGTATAAATTACAGATAAGTAGATGTATTTGTATTACTTAAATGTGTACGAAATGTGATTATCTTTATGCGTTATTATTATTATGTGATTATTATTATGCGTGTAAGAAATATAAAATGTTTTTAAACGTGAAAAAAAAACTAACAAATTTTATATGAAAGGAAATAATTGGAACATTTCTAAGTTTTAGTAATTTGGAAAAAAAAAAATAAATAAATGACGATTTCACTTAATTTTTAATATATTTCTATATTTTTGCTTATTCGATTGTTTTTGCATCATTGCTTATTTCCATTTTTTCTTCTTTTCTAGGTAAGTGATTGATTTCTTCGTCATTCAGTAAGTTTTTACTTAATTTACTTATTTATTTTATTACATCAAAATGTTGGATATATAAGAAGATGTTTCCCAGCAACGCAAGTTTTTTCCCTCTTCAAACCTTTCTAAGTCCCTTTTAACACGTGTTATATAGAAAGATGCAAAATTATCTTAACATAAAAAAATTGCCTTTTCGTGGATTATACCTTAGGATTTTCTTAAAGTATTGTTGAAAGAAAGTCAAGTTAAACATAATAAGAACCAAAGACATTCAATTTAAAAAAATCAAAAGACCCGACTGCGTAAAAAGCGAACTAAAAATACAGATACATAGATAGACTTTAATTAGGTACTTATAAATGAATTATTTCTGATCAATGTGAAACTATTTTTTATATTACTTACCTATGATTTTTATTTACTTGTATTGATGGCTTTTAAGTTGTGTTTAATTGTTAGTTCCTATCTATAAACACTGTTTTGATGAGGCCTGTAGATGTCTATGAAGGTTAGAGTTACAGTTAAGCTAGATATTCTACCTACACAACTTTCAGGTTGTGTAATATTTAAACGGAGCTTCTGACTGAAAAATATTCTTCATTTTGAAAGACCTATCCAAACGCCACACAAAATGGTGCATAATTTATTTTTCGTCTTTACCGCCATTTTGTATCTTACGGCCGCCATTTTGAATTTATGAAAACAAAACCTAGCCTATAACCATCGGACGGTTAAGACAAATCGATAGAGACATCATTCATTAAAATCCATCCAACCGTTGAGATGTTTCGAAAAGGGTATAAAGAAATCATCATACCCACATACATACCCACATACGCGTCAAACACATAAACCTTTTTGTCAGTCGGGCAAAAGTGAAACAATAACATTTACAAGGATAGCAAAGAATATGATAACAATATATACTGGGGATGAATTCGAGCTTTTTTTACGGAGCCCAAACCAGGCCGTTCCTGACGATTTTAAATTCGACCCGGATTGAGCCTGATCCAGCCCGAACTATTTTGTATCATAAAAGCCCAAGCCCGCTGAGCCCGATACAACAGTAACGCAGTAGAAAATGGTTAATATTATTTTTTTTTAAATTCCCGATTAATTTTCTCATGTAATAATCTCTTCTTACACAGAAATAAGTATTAATCCTAAGTATTCTCTCGTGATTTTCATGACCCTGAAAATCTGTTTAAAGTTACAAATTTGTTATTTATACCCAACCACTGGCAGAATGTACAAAATACGCAATTCTTATTTTTTTTTTTAACTATCATTGTTCGACTGGGGCAGAAAAAAACCCGAGTTCTGTTTTCCAGTTATATCAGGAAGAGGACTGCAATCAGAAACAGAGGATAAATAAGGGATATCCCATGGCTTCTTTATGCTACTAAAAATGACCGAAGGCTTCATAATCAGATCGAATATTTCTCCTTATATCCATCAATAACAATTCTATTCTATTTCAAACTGATTTTTAAAATATGTAAATGATTTTTTTTTTTATCCATGTAAACGAGTTTAGGAAACTTAGACTACATTTTTGTTTCTTTAAGGGGTCCAAAAATCCTCAAATTTTTGAAATATATTTTATTTTATTAAAAGATTCTCTGTGTTTTGTTGCTTAAAATGACGTTTAAGTCATGTTTCTGTCTTAAGTAGAACAGGATATATTAACATTTTGTTTTCAAAATCTAGCATGCAACTAGTGTGGTTGTCATGGAAACGTTTTTGCGTTTTTCTGCATGACGGCTTTTTTTCACCAATTCTGGTTTTTAAATTGTTATAAATCAAGAACCCTTAAATTTAACTGGTTCAAACTTGGAACATGTCTTTTTCAATTACTTTACTTTAATTTTGACTAAAATAAAATATATAAAATACTTAATTTTGAAAATATAACTTTTTTTAAATTAAGTTACACACACACACACACACACACACACACACATATATATATATACATATATATATATATATATATATATATATATATATATATATTTACTTTTTAATATTTAAAAAAATGCTAAATTGTAATTAATTTTATATATTCCTGTTTAATTAAAAGAAAAAAAATTGGAAATATAACGAGTTATTTTTAATATAATTTATTATAAATTTCGAGTTATAACGATTTTAAATAACCCCACTTTTTAAAAATTAAAAAAAAATTATTTTTTTTTAAAACTTTATAAGAATATAAATATAAATGCTGGACGATTCCATGTAAACAGTAGAAACACAGAAATAAGATTTGGATTTGGTCTTGGATTTGGAGTTTTATGATTTGGTTTTATTTACAAATTATATGGTTAACCATCTCAAAAAAAACTCAAAATTTTAATTCAATAATTGAAAATGTTTAAAAAATATGTCCCGTGTCCCCTTAAAAGTATTTATTTTTTCGATTTTTCAATTTATGAATAAATGAAATTTTCACTTTGAGCCCGATCTCGAAGACTGTTATAAAAATCGAGCCAAAGTTCGTGTCGGGCTTGAACTGAGCCCGTCTCATCTTTAATATCTACGAGTAAAAATACCGTATGCATGGTTATTCATGTTCTTTAGGTGTGAATCTTGATATATTTAAATTTTTATAAT
Organism: Maratus michaelseni; assembly: GCA_963931845.1. Classification (NCBI taxonomy): domain Eukaryota; kingdom Metazoa; phylum Arthropoda; class Arachnida; order Araneae; family Salticidae; genus Maratus; species Maratus michaelseni. The sequence continues at coordinate 279,557,042 of OZ007594.1, read as the reverse complement.
TGAAATAATGTCGAGACCGAGAGTACGAATATTTTGCAGTCTATAGTCGACGAATATTCGGCTATAGATATGGGTTTTAAGTATTTGCAATACGATTTTGAAATCGGAAATTGGAATTTTGGTAGAAAATGGTAGACATGATAAGAAAAGATCAAAGGAAAAAAAAACTAAATGTATTGTCGTAATTTAGAATCGACTCCATACAAGCTCTGCAGTTATTTTTATTTCTGACTTTAGAATGTGTTTTAGATGTGTTTTCAAAGTTTTAATTGTATTTTTCATGTCGCTGTAAATAAGGTATAATTTTTAGTGATGTAGTTATAAAATCAGAGAAGTAGTTATTGCTTAATCTTCGATTTATAAACTAAACGACTCTTCGACTAAATGTGAAACACATTTGCACGTCGATTAGGAAAGGGGGAAATAATTTTAGAAAGCTATAATAAAAGAGGAGTGTGGTTTTCAAAAATCTTTACTGCATGACACTTATACTCCCGAACATTTTTATATTCCGCATAACTATTATATTCTAAAACAAAGGAGCTGAAGTTAATGATAAAAGTTTTGAATAAAATGAAATTTATATATAGGTTTACTTTTATATTCAAATTGTAGATTTTTTTTTAATGTAGTTTAAATATTTTGGAATTTTCTTATTTAAGCTTTTAATTTAAAAAATGTATAATGATTTTTGAAATTATATTTTTTGACTGACATGTTACTCAAATTATTTTATATAATTTGTTTGATGTCGATATCAGCTGTTTAATTTAATTTTATTTGATAAAAAAAAATTTGAAATATAGCCACATAAATCTTTTCCTTTAAAACGACAATTTTTAATATAGAAAATCATCTCAGAAACTTAATTAATTAACTTTCTTGATATAGTTTTTATAACACCAATATTTTATAGAAGTAAAAATCTTAAGAATACAATTCCTGCAGTGCTATTTTATGCATTTTAGAAAATCATTTTTTCATTTTTTTTCTTTTTGTAAGTACAAAAAAAAATTAAAAAAAAAAAAATAAAATAAAAAATACAGAACCAAACCTCAGGGACCGTCTTAAAGCTAAGAAAATAACTTATTTTAATGAAATACCTTTATTAAAATAACAGGGAAAAATTTATTTTAATAATTGTTGAGATAAAATGATCTTTGGTTGCCACATTAGTTTCAAATAATAATTCCAAAAACTGGAAAGAAATATCCGAACTAAATTCCGGAAATTAAAGATTAAAGATATGAAAAAAATAATTAGATTGAATTACATTATAAATATTTTCCTGGAGAAATAATGAAAAAAGTGTAGGAATAGAAATAAATTAATTAAATCATCATACAGTTGAGTTTTTCTTAACTAATATTATAACTTTTTTATATATTCAATTTTTTACGTCCTTTTTTGTAGAATCTAGGTGATATTGGTTATCTCTGATTTGTTTACCTAAGAAATTACAACTTTTTTGTTGAATAAAAAAGGACTTTATCCACATATGTTTTGATGAAAATAAGAGGCATATTCTATTATTTTACATGTCTTCCAGTGTAATGCTTCATTCAAAGTAACATTTTTTTTTTTTTTAATTTTGAGTTTTTTAAGCAAATCGTTTTTTTCTGGACAGTAGATTTTTTCGTTTTTAAAATGTTTTAAAAGTACAATATATGTTAAATAAATGGATTAGATGGCTGTAATTGAATAAACTTAAATGTCAATTTTCTTTTATTAGTTTTTATGTCCTCATTGCTCTCTGAACACAGTTGTGTAAAGAATGCATTTCAGTCGTAATAATAATAATAATAATAATAATAATAATAATAATAATAAAATGGTGTATCGTTACGTTTTGAGGCACACTAAATACTGTTTTGTTATTTTTACAACGAATCTGAACGTGTTTGCATATGTATATATGCATGTACATTCTTGCGTTTTCTGCTCCCCATAGAACTTTTTCTGTTTCGTTGTTGGTGTTTACTATGATGTTTGTACACGCTTGTATATGAATAAAGACTATGACGTCCAAACGGTGTTTCAATTGAGATCATATTATGCAGATATCTCTAGGGGCAGACCTATAGTTATTATGACTTCTTTTATATATTCAAAAAATATTTTCTTCATACCTCGTTTTCTTTGTCTCATGTAGGCGATGTTGGCTATCTCTGATTTGCTTACGTAAAAATTGTAGTTTTTTTCTGTTTTTTTTTTGTTTGTGAATAGAGCTTTTATGCACATGTGTTTTAGCATTAAGTGGGTAGATTTTCGTACAAATCCGCTAATGAATTTGTTATTTAAATCATTTTAAAATGATTTTGCGACCGTTTCCATAGCAAAAATTACCAACAAAATTTGACAGAGGATAGATAATGCCTTAGCGGTTCATAAGCAACACTTACATATGCAAAACGGAAATGTCCTGGGCCTGACTCCGAATCCAGCTAGTTCCATTGTGTCAAAAATTTATTTGATTCTATAGCATTGTGAAAATATTTGGATGTCGAATAGAGTCACTTTTACCTAGAGATTTTTATTACCTGATGAAAAAGAATTGACCAACGAAACTGAAATTCCGTAGAATGGTAACAAATTATAAGTACATGCTATAACTGCTACATTTTTTAATGAAACCTACTACTTTATTTATACCTGTTTGCTATAACTTTTTTACAGTAAATAATTCAAAACTTTCTGTGTGGAATTTATTCGATTTAATTTTATTTATTTGCTTATTTAAGGGAAATAGAAACAGTAAATTGGTTGTCCTTGTAATCAGAAATATCTAAAATAAATACAGAATTACAATGTACATATAATATGTACTACTATTAGACTATTCTTAGGGTTCCCCATCATATGTTACACAACCTAGTCATCTCCAGGCGTGAAATCAACTGGCAACTCGGAAGCCCCTTGAAACCATCTGCTGTTCTTTTTCTGCTTAGAATCTTATAGTTAAGAAATCTATCTTAAATAAATAAATTTATTAAATTAACAAGAATTTTTTTTAACTAGATGTTGAGATAGAATATTTTTTACAGGAAAAAAACACTTATTAAAATATTGAATCAAAATTAACAAAACTGGGAAAAAATCCTAGAAAATATTTTTAAGAACAACTTTAATTGAGCCATAGAATGAAGATTGATAGTCATTTTTGGCAAAATGAAGTTTACCGAGTCTACTTAAAATAAATAAGAGAAAATACTGGTAGTGTTTCAGTTTTTAAATAAAAGTAAAAAAAGAAATAATGTAGAAAAGTAAATGTACCCAAATATGGCATAAACTCTAATTATTGAGGATTCTTCTTGAGAATCAGCATAACTTTGACACAAATGTTCCCTACTGAGGTATTTTTAAAAAGAATATGCTTGAAATTTATTTTAAAAAGTCATAAAAAGTTACTAAATTGAGCTACAGATTTTAAACAAATTTCATTAGAAAGTACATATTTGTTTTCTATTCTATCATGCAAAAATTGATTTCATACGAGATTAAAAAGTTATGTAGGAGCAATAAAAACAAAAGCGAAAACACTGGTTCGTAGCAACCATTAGTATACATTTTTAAAATATCAATCGGGTTTGGCATCAGTTTAAAAGCGAACTATGAATTTATGGAGGCGACAAAAAAGTCCACAGTGAAAGAGATGAGATTTGATCACTAATAATTTTTGAAAATTACGAATTAAAGACATGAAAAAATAATTAGATTGGATTGCAATCTCATTATTTTAACGAAAGAATTAATATAAAACGTGTAGAAATAGAAAAATAAATAATAAATTTATAATACTATTGTGTTCTTTTTAACTATTTTTATTACTTTCTTATACATTCAAGTTTTTTTTTTTTTTCTTTTTTTGCTATTTTTGTAGAATTTAGTAGATGTTGCTTATTTTTAAATTACTTAACCAAGAAATTACAGCTTTTTTTCTTATATAAAAAATGACTTTATGTATTGGGTTGTCCGGGGAGTTCGTGCCGGTTGGTAAAATCAATTCATACAGGAAAATTCTATCATTTAATTATTAGACATTGATTCCGATATCTAATGTCTAATAATTAACGTGCAGAATTTTCCGGTACGAATTGATTTTCCCTACCGGCACGAACTTTCCGAACAACCAACATATATTATTTTTATTTTATTATTATTATTATTATTATTTTACGAAAACAAAAGGAACAATCTATTAATTTACATCGCCTCCCATGTTGTATTGTATTTTATTCAGTAAGTGCCAGTTTTTTTAAATATTACATTTTATCGGTAAGTATTTTCTGAATGATAAGTTCTTCGTTTATTTAATTATTTTTTTAATAGAATAATATTTTTTAAATAAAATAAATTAGATACGATAAGTGGTTAAGTTGTAATTAGATAATATTCAATATAGTTAGGAGTTCTTTCTTTTTGTTTTGTTTTTCATTTCATATATATATATATTATAAGATGAAAACGAATTGTCAACGAAATTTCAATTTCATACAGCCATAATATATTAACAACTTAATATATAATATAACATTTACTATTAATGCTGTACTATTTAATGTCACTTTACTACTTACTAATACTTATTTCCTTTAATTTATTTCCTGTAATTACGCTAAATATTATGTGTGTGTTCCATTTAGCTGCATTATTGTTACTGACTTATTTTAAGAAAACAGAAGAAGTAAATTGGTTATCTTTGTAACCAGAAATCTTAGCAAAATATATGTATAAAAAGAATAAATACAGAAGTAAGATTTACATAGCCTTAAAAGTATAAAAAAAACTACTTTAATTAAATGCACTTATTAATGTTATTTTAATAGTTGTTGAGATAGAATATTCTTTAGAGATAAATCCACAGAAGTTTCGAATAAAAATTACCAACTAGATAATATCCTTGCGAAATTCCGGAAATTAAAAATTAAAGATATGGAAAAAATAATGAAGTTGAATTACATTATGCATATTTTCTAGGAGAAATAAGGAAAATGTTCAGAAATAGAATAAAAATCACTTAATAAAATCATAATACAGATATATTTTTTAAAACTATTACTTTTTTATATATTCAAGAGAGTTTTTCTTTTTACGGCATTATTTGTAGAAACTAGGTGATGTTATCTTTGATTTGCTTACCTAAGAAATTACATTTTTTTTGTTGAATAAAAAAAGACTTTATGATCACATGTTTTGATGACAATACGAGGCCTATTCTAGTATTTTACACTTCTTTCCATTTTACGTTTAGTTCAATGATAGCTCTTAAAAAAATAATGATTTGTTAGCTAATGCTTTTTTCTAAGTAGTGTATTTTTCGGTTTAAAAATGCTTTCACAGCACAATATGTTAAAAGAGAAAAAAATTGGATTAGATAAGCGTAATTAGATAAAATTAAGTGTCTTTAAAGGTTTTTTTTAAAAATTATTATTCGTTTTTGTTCTCTTTCGGAGCGCAATAGTGCAAAAAAGGTATTTTACACATGAAAAAAAAATAGAGAGCTATGAAATTTTAGTATATCTGTAGGTTTTGAGAATTCCTGAATCCGTTACTGCTATTTTTACAACATATCTGAACGTATTTGAGTATGTGCGTATGGATGTTGATGTTTGCTTGTGTTTTTTGGTCCCCAGAGATGATTTTGTGTATATCTTTTACGATATACACTATAATTCCTATTTAACGATATACAGTTTAACCCTTATTTAACGATACCCGACTTAACGATTTCCTCCAATTTAATAATAGATTTTAATGCTCCGGATTCACTTGTATTTATTTTTATGTTGATTGATCTTCGTTTTAACTCTAGTTTTCCTTCGTTTAACAATAATTTGGATGATATTTTAATATTTTAAACTCCTTTTCCAGTTGCAAGGATTGTCAGCTTTATCACTCTCTGTTGTTTATCTATTGACGTTGATGAAGAGTTTGATATAGAAGCTTGAAAAAATCGGTTTAGTATGACATTTCTAAATAGAATTTTACAGTGATAGGATAGGTGAACTACGACTCTTGTGTTCTCCTTTGTGATGTAGATATTTTTCAAGAATTCTTTGACGAAAACAAGAAAAACTTGTCTGATTTAGATTCTGAATCTCACACGTAATATGAAATTTTGAAAGGTGCATCTATTGAAGAAAATGATGGATTAGATTGAGGGATAAAAAGTACTTAATGAAATTTGATAAGTTGGAATAACTGAAAAACCCATTTTACCGGCTATATTTAAGGTAAAGCACAGCATTTATCAACAGTCTTTAATTATAAAAGGTATACAATCAATGCGCCAAAAACAAAACATAATTAAATCTTTTTGCGATGTATTTGCGAAATTAAGTTCCTTAATCAGTGACGAAGTTCATCGGTTTGCAAATCGAGGTAGGTAAATTTTGGAAAATTTAATAATGCATTTTTTTTCAGTTTTAATTTATCTAATGTGTTCTGATGTTATCTAATGTTGTTAATTTTGAAGACAATTTACCATCGTTAAATGGAGGTTCGACTGTATATAAGTATATATATTAGTAAACTCGATGAAGTCGAAACCATGTTTTCGATTGACTCCAAATTGGGCACATGTGATGAACTTTATAGATTTTCGTAAAAAATGGCCAACTGCTTTGGTATTTAAACCATTCTGCAACAGCTTCTATAGGAAAAATCACCAAGGTAGTATGACAGAGAATTAATGTTGGCCCAACGGCCCGTGTCTAATAACAGGTTATGAGTTTGAATTCAATTGACCTCTTTGTGTAGAAAGTTTACTTGATCTCATACTATTCCATGAAGTTTTCGGAAAGTTAAATGGAGTCATTCAATAATTTTTTATTCTTATAAAAAAAATTGTCCACGAAATAATTTCGTAGAAGTGTAATGAATTATAAGTACTTCCTAAGATTACTACAATATTGAATGGAACATATTTCTTTACTTATACAGTAGCTCTTCGATATATCGCGCTACTTGAGAGATAAGAAAAAAGCGCGATATACCGAGGGAGCTATATCATGAGGGGGCAAGAATTGTGCTTATAAATGAAAAATAAAGCACCCTAAATTAAGCTACGAGGATTTCGATTTAATGCTTGTTAAAAACAAGCTACAAGTTCAACACAAAAGAGATGTTAAAACGTTAAAAAAATACAAAACCGTACATATACAGTATATATTTTACTTACATTTTATAGTATTTTCAGAATATAAGAATCCATAGTTGTTCGTTTTTGATGTTCTTTGATTATCTGCTTGCCACTGGAAATTAAAGAACGAAACTAAACTAACTGCATTTCAGTTATATGCTTAGATATCGACGTTTCAAAAGTTTTATATTCTTTTTCCAGAAACTAAATTTATCGGGGAACAACTAAAAAGAGCGAAATAGCCGAATGTGCAATATAACGAAGGTTTACTGTACTTGTTTATTATACAGTTAGATGATAAAGAATTGACAACGAAATTTAAATATTATAGAGCCATAATAAGTTGTAAACATTTGCTATTAATACTATATTATTTAATATAACTTTATATATATATATTTATTTAATATATTTTATTTATATTTATTTACTTTAACTTTTATATTGTAATTTATGCTAATCATTCTATGTGCATTTCATTCAGTTGAATAGTAAATTGGTAATATTTGTATAGAGTAAATACACAAAAGGAATAAATACAGAGGTAAGCTTACTAATTGCATTAAACGAATCTCAATGTTAAGAAAATAATTTACTTTAATGAAATGAACTTACAAATGAAACATTAAATGAAAAAATCAATGAAGTAGATTTTCTTTGTAGAAAAAGTCAGATATTATTCGAATAAAAATTATCAAAATTGGAAAAAAGATCTAGATAAATCTCGTAACTTAAAAATTAAAGGTATGAAAAAACAATTAGATTGAATTACATTAGAAATATTTTCCTGGAGATATAATGAAAAAAGGGCAGAAATGGAAAAAAGACTTAATAAAATTATAATACTGTTGCGTTTTTTTTTTTTTTTTATATATATTCAAAAAATCTTTTCTTCTTACCTTGTTTTCTTTGTCGCATGTAGGTAATGTTGGTTATCTTTGATTTGCTTACGTAAAAATAGTACTTTTTTTCTGTGTTTTTTTGTGAAAAGGGCTTTTATGCACATGTATTTTAATGAAAATAAAAAACAAAATCTATTATTTTACACTTCTGCCCATATGATACTTGGTACTTTATTCAAAGGAACATTTTTAAGTATTGAATTTTATTAGAAGATATATTTTTTCCGAATAATAAGTTTTTCATGTTATTTTTTAAAAATAAATAATATGTTGAAAAGATAAGAAAATTGCTTAGATATGTATATTAGATAAACTGCAATAATGTAACATGTTCTTTTTTTGCTGTCGTGTCATTTTTTCATTAGATGGAAAAGAATTGTCAACGGAATTTAAATTTTGCATAACTAAAATAAACTATAAATTTAAATATTAAATACGTCAATTTTCAAATTGCTAATAAAGCGTATATAACCAATAAAATGAAAAATGTCCAGGCCGGGGATCAAACCCGGATCCTTTGGAATAACGCACTAATGCTCTACCACTGATCTTCTGGCGTCTCTCACTCTCGTATGTAGGTAAGGCTGTAACCGCAGCACAAGGTGTAAAAGCCTTCATGAGCATATAACCTTGTGGCACACATGAGACGAAACAAATTAATTAATTACATTAACTAATTAATTAATTATATTATATTATATTATATTATATTATATTATATTATATATATTTTTTTAAAGACAAAGTTTCGGTCGTCAAATCGAAATTGGTGATGAGAAATCTGACGCTGGCAACTAAAGGAAGCGTTCTGAAATAAAAAATAGTTTTGGAGTTCTCGAAACATTTTACTTACTCTCCGCAAAAATTGATAATAGTCACTCCCAATATATTCCTCCTTTTCTGTTTGTCCACAGAAAATAACTTTTCCCGCTCTTTGATCCGGTAATTTACCATATGATTACGTAAACATATGAGATTCGATCTTTAAATATATTAGAACAGAAATACTTTTTATTTTAGAGTGAAATACTAGTTTAATTTAAGACTATATTACATTAGTATAAGCAGTTAAAACAATGTCTTTAGCACCAGAATTTTTTTTCTATCGCAAACTAGTTTTGGTAGCATTTAGCGTACCTACATCAGTGCAAAGAATGATGGATTTTCACTCAAATATATGGAAGATAAGCGGATTCAACGAGTAGGTTTCTTGATCAATAGAATTACAGGAAATTACAAGGAACAGCCAATAAGACAAGTGGCGGATTCAGCGGATGTGTTTATTAACCAATAGAAATACATGAAAATATAAAGAACAGCCATTAGGGAAATTCTTCAAGAAACCTACCTGCTGAATCCGCTTCTCTTCTATATATTTGAGCAAAAATCCGTCATTCTTTGCACTGGTGAAGGTACGCTAAATACTACCGAAACTAGATTGCAAAACAATAAAAAATTCTGGTGCTAAAAACGTTGTTTTAAGTACTTATATTCTATTGCTCCAAGTATCATCATTATTGTTATATTACATTGACTTCCATAATAGAGTTCACCTGTACAATTGAATTTTTTCCAATATAATGCTAATATGGTTAGATCATGATTGTATCCATGATTTGATAAACAGTTTTACAACATTTTATCAAATCATAGATAGAGAATTTGAGTAATTTTTGTTAACAGATAATTGTTTTCTACATGAATTGGGGTTATTTAGACCCTGAAGTGGTGCTACTTGAATCCCCCCCCCACACACACACACATTCTAATTACATGACATTCTAGCTGGCTAGAAAGGAAAAAATTGGCGTTTTCTGTGCATGAGATGGAAAATGCTTTTTAAACTTGGTTATTACATTAAAAGTATGAGAAAGAGAAATATCACTGGTTGCATTGCACTAGTACGGGTGGGGCGAAGGGAAAATGCCGTTTGTGCTCATTTCCACATTTGTCAAGTCTTGTGTATCCGTATATATAATTATTTACTTATATTTATTTCTAAAAACAGAAATTATCCTCTTGAATAGCTGAAAATTTCCATCCTGAAAATAGCGGAAATACCATATCGGAATTTTTTAACAAACACAAAGAAAAGATGGCAACTTTGCTGCCAGCACATTTTGAGTTTTTCCACAAAAACTTTTTACAGTGTGGTAACCTAGTACAACCAGGACTTATTTAAAACAATTTTAATTTGGGTTCAAGTAGTCATTTCCTTACTATACTCGTTAGTTATACTCGTTTACTATAACTTATTTCTATAATTTACGCTACACATTTTATGTGAATGGTAACTTAATTTTACTTACTCTTATTTAAATATTTAAAGATAATAGAAACAGTAAATTAGATATCTTTGTAAACAGTTTTCAACAGTAAATACAAAAAGAACGAAAAATCATGCGTCAGGCATAGATTATGTAACACTTTCCAACACTTCCAAAATAATTTTTGAAACCTTTACCGTAAGGTGTAAGATGATATATAACTAAACAATTTTGAAAAAGCATAACATATTTAAAAATCCAATTTCGGGAATTACCAACAATATTCGGAAAAATATCCGAGCTATTTTGTGCAGCACTGTATCATATACAGTGCTGCTATAGATTGCTATAGGTTGCTGCTATAGATTTGTATATATACTAAATAGAATGCTAAATTTTAGTTTAGTTAGGAGACGCGTAGCGCGGTTTAAAATTTCCCTTCTGCAATTTCCGACAATAAACGGAAATGTACTCGAGAACTTTTGTGCTGCCCTGTATACAAGCTATACAATGTATACATACCAGCTTTTGTTAATAGCTTTCTATAACATGTCTTTAAAAAACATCTAATATCTAATGTATTATTAATACATTTAATAAAAAAAAAATAAAAAAAAAAACTTATGGTTTTTTTTTTTTAATACACTTATACATAATTTTATTCATTATATTATAAATGTATGGCCATGAAAAGACGCCCTTTTTTTTTTTAAAGAGAATCTCACTTTATCACTATGCCATCCAGTATACATTTGCAAACGTTTTTCGAACAGCTAACAATTTTATTTTTCATTTTCAATTTAATTATATTTCTATCTCTCGTAATTCTTAATTTCTAACTTTCCTTAGCACCACCTCTCTCCACGATCATCAACTGGACATGTAGCGCCATCTATCGCCTTCCCCAAGCCCTGATCTTTCCCTTTGGCTATTCTAGCCCATATCCTAAAATCAGCTAGACACTTTTTAAACGTTTGGCGCCATCTCTCGTAGGTTACTCGCATTACTTTAAATCCTTTTTCGAAATCATCTACATCACTCGCATTTCTTTTACACTCTTTCTACTTACTATTTTCTATTAACATTATAAACTTTCTCCAGTACATTATACTATATTTTAACCCATTTTTTGTATTTTATTGTATTTTAAACTCAGGATGTTTTTCAGGATTGTTAGTAATTATTTCGCTCAATATCAAATGTTAATTTTCAGCAATGGCAGAAATTTTCTTTCACTTAATGTCAAAAGGTGATGTTCAGTGATTTTGGTATTTATTGGCCAACATTCACAGCTGTCAACTTTTTTTTTCATATATTCACATTTTATTTATTTATTTATTTATTTATTTATTTATTTATTTTGGGTGGGGGGATGTTCTTGTTGTTGGCCATTTACTTTGTGCTGCTTAAATTCTTACAGGATTTTTTTTTTTTTCATTTGCCATTTGCCGCTGCCACCGTCGGACTCTTAAGGTGCCGGTGCAAGGCGGTTTTCCAACTTATCACTCTTAAACGCTTCTAACTTTTAATATATTCATACATTTTCACTAAAATTGATTTTCGAAGCCTCCAAACATATTACTCTCCTCCCCACCACAAAGCATCACACCCGCCACTTTTTAATTTTTTTAGCGTTTTTTTTTGTGTTTGACACTCATTTCCACATAACTGTACTTCTACGCATACAATATTTACAAAACTGTTCTCTTAATTAAATATTGTTTCTCTCTACCCCCCCCCCTCCCCCCTACTTTCTACTATTTTCTTTGTCAAGCTTTCCTAAAAATATCGCTATTTTTTTTTTTTTTTTCATGCTGTAATATACTGTTTTATTGCCCTCTTATATAAACTTAAGAGTATCTATGTTTTCTAGTGCGTTTAATTTTTTTTTTTTCATTTTTCACACAATCCTGAAATTTTCTTAGTTTTTTTTTTTGGGCCCGTTCTTCATCAGTCCAGGCAGCTATTTCACTTTATTCTTCAATTTAGAATACCTAGCTGCGGACTTTCACATTTTTGGACCATGTAACCAATTCAAACACCTAACTGTTACCAAACTGTTATTTTTTCAATAATTTCCCATCTATCTCTACGTGCAAATTCTCACATTATATAACAGTTTATTTTCAGCATTTTTTGGGGCTTTTTAGTTGCACTTAGTGCTAAGTTTGTTGTTTTTTTCACCTTACAAAAAATACTCAGTAAAACTCATCAAAATTTGTCAATTTACTTCCCAACACTTATTATTTACACTCCAATAAATATTTCTTTCTTACTTTCTTTTTTCTTCTCCCGAGTACGGCGTATTACCTTCCACCGGACCACTGGGATCATTTGCCGGCACCGGACCAAGGTGCTGGGGTAAGGCTGAACCCCATTTCTCTTCACTAGTTGCTTCTAATTTGTAAATAATTCATACATATTTCATCATAATTAGCTTTAGTAACCCCCAAGTTTTTAGCCCCCCCCCCCCCCCAAATTCATCACACCTGCAGCAATTTTAGTTTTAGCGGATTCATTTTTTTTTCTTTTCTTTTTTTTTTTCCTTTTGTGAGTGTGTGTTTGTCGCAAAACACACTTTTTTATTCATAACTAATCTTCCTCACATTCAATAACTATAAAAATTCTTTTCGTAAATTAACACATTTTGCTCTTCATACCCCCCCACTTTTTTTTAAGTTTCTTTGTCTAGTTTTCCTAAATATATGCATTTTTCATCATTTGTTTACACTCTTTTTTCTCACGAAAATATGGCTAGGTCTCGCAATTTATTCCTTTTTCATACTGTTATATACCGTTTTTTTGTCCTCTCATATAAACTTAAGTGAATTTATGTTCTCTAGCGCTTCTAATAAATTTTATCATTTATTACACAATCCTGAAATTCTCTTTTTATTTTTTTTGGGGGGGGGGCGTTTTTCATCAGATTCCATTTCCCTCTTTCACTATCTCCTTCAAATTAGAATACCTATCTGCGGACTTTAACATTTTCGGACCATATAACCAATTCTAACATCTAACTGTAACCAAACTTATTTTTACAATTATTTCCCATTTACAGTTTTTTTTTCTTTTTTTTTTGCCCGCATAATTATAAGTTTTAGTGTGTTTTTTTTTCCTTTGTTGTATTAAAGTCTTTTTTTTTTCGTTTTATTTTTATTTACTTTTCTTCATTTTTCTTACACTCCTGAGTAGAATAATATTTTTTTTATTTACTTTTTAATTTACTCTTGCATCAAAGTACGTTCTTAGACTTTCTCAGACTCCCCTGTGTTCACAAAATGCCACAAGTCTTTTCTCTCTTGCTTTTTGCACAGCATTTCCCCTTTACCACTCGTCAGTCGGGGTGGCGCGCTGCGGCTGGCCTTGGCTGGAGCCTGAGTCTCCCGTCTCTCCCTCCAATAGCAATCATCATCAACAACAATCCTCCTCATCTATCGCAACAAGTTCTGCTCTACCCATATTTAAACATGTACTATTAATAAGTTACATAGCAAGGAATAGCAATTTGTCTTTCATCACCTTAGCGAGCCCCAATCGTTTCATTTTCTCTTCCCTTTCTCACCCAACAATTCCTTAAGTCTAAGCTTTTTGATACTGGTCAATCATTATTCTTTACCCTAAAGTCGAACCTAATAATTCCAGTCTAATTTTCAGCGCAGTCACGAGTTTTTGACAAACGGCAAGCTTTTGTTCCTACACTTTTCCATTTTGAAACATGCTGCGAGACCTGTAGAGCCATTCATGGGTTTATTCAGTCAAGTGGCGTGAGTGCCCAATGACCTAGTTTTTGACTTAGTATAATTTTCTTCTGTTTATCGTGAAGCTTCTCATCCTGTTCCTTCCCTCGCTAACATGTCGCCAGGCAACGGAAGATTTCCTTCTGACAAAAACTCTAGCTCTCAGTCAGCAGCTCGAAAGAGCAGGTCATCAACTAGAAATACCAGAGCAAAGTTGTCTAGAAGCGTCAGCCACAGCTCAGCAGCATCCACAATACATGAAAACACTGATGCAGAAACAGAAACATATACGATGGCAGAACTTATTACGATGGGAAAGAGCTACGTAACAAGAGCTGAAAACAGCATTGCTACAAAAAAACTCCCCACAGAAAAAACACTAAAAAATCTGAGATATGTATTTGAGTTCCTTCAAAATACAGAAGAGGCACTGCAGTCCAGGATACGCCAACTGGAAATAAATGAAGCAAGCCTCCAGACAAGCTGCCAGCACCTCCAAGAAAGCCTAGATCACGCACGCCAAACGAATGAGAAGATAATTGAAAGGATCCCAGACACCGTCACACTTATAGAAGCAGTCAGATCAACACTAAAACAAAATCAAGCAGACCAAGCAGCGGCAATAGAAAGCACCACCATTTCACCAACAGAAACAGCAACACCTCAAGTCCCACAAACATACAGTCAAACAGCCGCACAACCAGCCAAAAAGTTTGTTCTGGAAAGCTCTAACCGCAAAACCCTCATCATTAAAGGTACATCAATAACACCGGGAAAAGAAATCGAAATAATGCTATCTAAAGAGGCAATTGCAACGCCAATACACGTGGATAAGGTGGCCCCCAGGAGAAATCACGTAGAAGTTACCTGCAAAACAGAAGAGGACCTAAAGCGCCTACAAGCAGAGCTGCAGCACAATCAAGTTCTCAACAAAAAACTTAATTTTCTGCAGAAGGCAGTTCCAAAGCATAAAATGATTCTCCTGGGTGTCCCAGAGGCGCTGACGAAGGAGGCCCTCACTAATATTCTTGGCAAAACATACCATATAACTGAAGAAGACATCATCGTCCTCAAGGAGTTACCTAATAGACACAACGAGGCGACAAAAGATTTGATTCTTCTGCTGCCTAAGTCACTTGGCATAGAGCTCATAAATGATGGAGGCATCGTCATCGGCCTAAAGACCTGTCGCCTCCGACCACATACTAGCATCCTGCGCTGTCGCCGCTGTCAAGGCCTTACCCACCACGAACGGAACTGCAAGGCGGCCACGTCTGTGTGTGCATGCTGTGGCGAAGCACACCATGAAGAATCATGTGCAGCAGCTCCACGATGCATCAACTGCACCAAACATAACACACAACACAACACACATTTTCCAACAAGCCACAAAGCATCAGATTCTGGTTGCAGTGCCTACCGCTCAAAATATAGTTCAGAACGGGAAAGACTTAACCTGCTTTTCCAAATTGGTAACAGTTCGCAAGTTCACCTAACACCAGAAGAACCAAACAGACATCAACAATTCAACACACAGCACCCAACCATACAAGAGGCAACACCAGCAAATAGCCCCTATCATCACGATGAATGGTATGGTAATCGTTCATATAGAAATGAATACCACCCACTCTATCAAGGAGGCCACAACGGGCATCACCATGACTGGCAAGGTAGGCCCTTCTATTGAATCTAACATAATTTTTGTTACTAACTTAACCAAGAACCCTTTATTTAAGTACCTTTTATTTAAGTACCTTTTCAGAAAACCAATATGTCTCTTCTAGCACCTTCGGACCCCCCACCATTTGGCCACATCAAAATCATTCAGGTTAATTTAAATCACTGCAAGGCAGCTAATGTCAGCCTAAAAAATTACATGATATCAGAAAATATAGACATTGCATTGCTGCAGGATGCCTACTGTGGTAATGATGGAGCGCTGCTGTCAATTTTTCCGAAAAATTGGGCGAAGTTCGCGTCCAAAGATAACAGCGCTCATCTGGTCGTCCAGAATACGGATCTGGCATACTCACACCTATTCACAGGAGACAACTGTGTTTTCATCACTATAATGGCGAAGGAAGGAAAACTAATTATAGGCTCTACCTACGCAGCACCGCGTTTCAATTTTTATGAAACCCTTATGGAGTGGCAACACTTAATAACTCATAAGCAGTACTTCATTTGCGGAGGTGACTTCAACGCAAACTCCACTGTTTGGGGTTGCCCACAGGAAACCATCCGCGGAGACAGTCTCATCGAGCATCTCGCAGTCCATAATTTAACCATTGTTAACATTGATAACAGAACACACACATTTGTCAGAATGAACAACACAGGTATTATAACACACAAAGGATTCCCAGATCATACGCTGGCGAATCCGAAGGCGGCACAAAAAATCAGGGACTGGCGAGTAATGGACATCCACAATGCCTCGGACCATAAATACATACGTTTCGGCTTTGACATTACACCACTGACTACAACTAAACGACGTTTCAACACAACCCGAGGAAATTTTAAAAAGTTTACACAAATCATTAAAACACACAGACCACTCCTTGCACAACACCTAAGGGATGCAACAAACATCACCGACATTAACTCCTTCACAAAAAAACTTATTGCTTCCATGCAAGAGGCGGCACGAGCATCCTTTAGACTAAAAAATACTCGGAGGACTCCAGTCTTCTCGTTCTGGACCACCGAACTTAAGACACAACGAAACAAACTCACAGCGCTAAGGAGAAAGATTAAACATCTACGAGAAACACACGGAAACACACCTTATTTTGAAAACCTTGGCGCTCAGTACAAAATACTCTCATCAAAATTCAAGAAAAGTGTTCAGGATGCCAGAGTCAAAGCCTGGCGGAATTTCTGCAGCAATCAATCAGAACCTTTTGGCACGGCACAAAAATTTTTTACAGGAAATTTCTTCACACCAGACGAAATTAAACTTGAGCTTCCACCCTCCATTTCATCCAGGCAAGCGAATATGGAGCACCTAACTGCAGCACTTTTCGGACCATCGTCGTATCCCAACAGGGACAATTCAGACCTCAATTTTTCGACACCTAATGATAAACGCTTTTCTAAAGCTGAAGTAGCATCTGCTCTGCATACATTTAATGATAAAAAAGCCCCTGGCCCAGACTGCGTGGACTTCAAAATTTTAAAATTAACTTTCAAAATCATCCCAAAGTTGTTCACCAGATGGGCCAATCTGTGTCTCAATCACAATTATTTCCCTCAAACACTGAAGCAAGGTGAGGCCGTCTACTTCCTGAAAAAAGGAAAGAATGCCTCAGAACCCACTTCCTATAGACCTATTTGTCTCCTACCAACTCTGGGGAAGCTGCTAGAAAAACTACTAGTCACACGACTGGTGCACTTCATGGAGACGAATGGCATCTTGCATCATAGGCAATATGGGTTCAGAGAGGGTCGGTCATGTGACAAGGCCCTTTATGACATTCTTACCACTTGCAATGAAACCATCAGCAAAGGAGACTACACCTCACTTGTTTCACTAGATATTAAAGGTGCTTTCGATAATGTAGAATGGAGGGACATTATCCAGCAACTAATTAAAATTCGCTGCCCGGCTAATATAGCTGGAACCATCGCATCCTACTTAAGCCTTCGTAGCATAATGATCAATTGGGGTTCAGGCACTTCGGTACATCAGCTCGAAAAGGGCTGCCCCCAAGGCTCCTGCCTTGGCCCAATACTTTGGTTACTCATAGCTAACATAATTCTAAAAGAGCTAGAATCTAGAGGCTTCATTCTCTTTGCATTCGCTGATGACTTCAGCTTTATTTTCTCGGGCAGGCGGCGCATGGACTTGGAGGCAATGGCGGCTCAAGCCCTCCCCGTATTCTGCCAACTGCTAACAAACCTCAACCTCCAGCTATCAAGCCAAAAATCACAAGCAGTCACATTTTCCAAACCACGCAAACTTGAACGTAAACCAATCATAAGAGTGAACGGGGTTAGTGTCGAGCATGTCTCACACCTCAAACTTCTTGGCCTCACCATAGATGAACACCAAAGCTGGACGGAACATATCAACACCCTCAGGATTAAAGTAGGAAAATTACACTTAAACGCACGTAAACTAACGTCAAAATCCTGGGGAATAAAGCCAACAATGTTAAAAATCTGGTACCACACAATAGTGGAGCGGATAATTTTCTACTGTGTGGGCGTCTGGGGAGGTAACCTCACGCAAGCCGTGAAGGACAAATTGACCTCGATGCAACGGCTCTTTTTGCTGCAAATTGCTCGAGGATACAGGACAATCTCAACGGACGCACTCACAGTAATAACAGGTATTCCTCCCATAACATTAACACTCCAATATGAATACCAGAAAAACAGGATCACACACCTAGAACATGAGCCAACGTGTGCAGCACTTTTTCCACAAATACAACTACAGAGGAAGGTTCCCAGTTGGAGAATACATCCCGCAGAAGAGACATCTCACTTACAGATAAACACAACCAGGCACGGTTTTGAACACAGCTACTCTCCCCGCTGTCCGACCATTTTCACTGACGGGTCACGCACGGAGACTGGCGTGGCAGCAGCATTCTGTGCCATGAAAGGCGAGGTCGTGACCCATAAGTGGGCCTGCAGAATCGGTGATAACAACACTGTCTTCCAGGCTGAGCTGTTCGCGATTCTGCGGGCATTGGAATGGATTGTCTCTAACCCAACAGTACAATTTTACAGGCTATATTCAGACAGCCTCTCCAGCCTACAAGCAATCTTTACTCACCGCACAAAACATCCCATTGTACTCCAAATAAAACTATTTTTAAAAGACCTTGCACGGCGAGTAGCCCTGGGCCATGTGAAGGCACACATTGGCATTGCTGGCAATGAATTAGCTGATAAATTGGCAAAAGAAGCTACGAGAAGCACAAATATTGATCTTTCCCTCCCTGTTCCCCCATCCTACATTAGAGGGTTTTTAAAGTCTAAAATCATTCCTCAGTGGCAGGACCACTGGGATTACTCGGATAAAGGTCGACATACCCACAAATTGCTCCCTTTTGTCTCCCTAAACCTGCTTAACCTCGCCCCCCACACCTCAGCGTTCCTCACAGGACATGGTCCATTCCCTACTTACCTCAAATTTTATAAACGTGCAGCCTCCAATGTGTGTCCATGTGGCCAGCGGGGCTTGCCTTCTCATTACTATTTTGACTGCCCACTGACCGTTGCCTGGCATCTCAGATCTCCCGAAATTCCCCCACCCTCTTGGCTAAACAATATTCTAACAAGACCAATCTTACTAAAAAAATTAAAAAATATTTTTAACTTCTTAATGGATTTATCGAACTTAACAAATTAAGTAACCAACTCTAGCTTTTATCAATTTTTAACTAAACATATTAAATTCTTCACCACCAATCAGTACTGTAATTGATCTTCCTACCCTCCTTCTCCTGACTTTTCCTTTTTTTGGCTGTACCTTGTCAGTGTTTGAGCACCTTGCTGTGCTCCCTTCGCAGTCTTTAGAAGCGGCCTCATCTCTCCAACGCAACAACTTGTGGCGCCATCTGTCGCGTGGGAACTGAGCTCTCAGATTCCGGCGCATCATTATTATCCAAGGACCGCCTTGGCCGCGAACTGTGTGTCATGACGCAGGAGCGTTAAGGACTGTTCACCTACAAGTTCTTCATCACTGCACCTGCCGCTGTCTGTCGCGAGGGAGTGCAGGCTCCAGCGGTTCAGGCTATTTTCAGTTTCTTTTTCTTTTTTTTGTTTTTAGCTTTCTTGCCTGCCCCTTGTCGCGCTTAGGCTTGTCCTGGCAGTGCCGGCCTTTGGCCTAGTTTGTATTTTCTTTTTTTTTTCTTTTTTGTTGTTGTTTGGGCCGTTTGCGCGTGCGCTGGCGGTCTCGGCATCGTGCCTTCCCTTCCGCCGGTGGCTGGAATCACCCAAAACGAATCCCCGCGTGCCGGGGAACATCCCGGGGGAGGTGCTAACGCTCTACGGCCTGGCTTTGCTGGGCCGAGTGGCCTCCCTTAGGCATTCAATGTATACATACCAAGTAATGGACAAAAAATGAGTTAAATTTAAAAACGCGTTCAGCAACTGAAAAAGCATTCCTAGCAATTACTATTAATAAGCAGTACTTTAACCGAATTGTTTTGCGTGTCCCTATAAATGAACGATTAAAGCTATACACACAATATTCTATAGTAAGCCTGTTGTAATCCACGTTAGCGATATGTATCAATTTCAATATGTTTGAAATAGTGAAACATTATTAAAATAAACTGCAAACGATTTTTCTTCATAGACCGTAATGTAACGGAATTATTTTGCGTATCCCTGTAAAGGAACTATAAGTGCTTGCACACCACATTCTATAATTAGTCTCTTGTAGTGCACCTCAGGAATATATATCAGTTTCAATATGTTTGAAATTGTGTAACATCATTAAAATAAACCGCACATGATTTTTTCAAATATACTGCAATGTAACGGAATTCTTTTGAGTGTCCCTGTAAAAAAACTATAAGTGCTATACACTTCATTTTCAATACCGAACATGCCACCGTAAGACTCAATAACATATATCCAATTTCATGACGAACCGAGCATATTTACGTGAGTTAAAGCACGGACAGATAGACAGACAGACGGCAGACAGACAGACAAACCAAATTCATAAACACTTTTGAACTATGTTGGAAAGTGTTAAAAATTATATTAATAATAAAAACTGAACTAAGCTTTAAATCGCATTAAATGAATATTAATGTTAACCAAATAATTCATTTGAATCAAATGCACTTATTAATAGGCGGGAAAAGTTTATTTTAACAGTTGTTGAGATAGGATATTCTTTAGAGAAAACATATAAATGTTTCGAATAAAAATTGCCAAAACTAGAAAAAGAAACCCTATAGAAATTCCGGAAATAAAAAATTAAAGACAAGAAAAAATAATTAGATTGAATTACATTATAAATATTTTCCTGGTGAAATAATGAAAAAAGTGCAGAAATAGAAAAAAAAAATAGAATCATAATACAATTGAGTTTTTTCTAATTATTATTATTACTTTTTTATATATTGAAGAAATCTTTTCTTCTTTCTACATTTTTTTTTTTTTTTTTTTTTTTTTTGTAGAATCTAGGTAATGTTGATTATTTTTGATTTGCTTACCTAAGCAATTATAGCTTTGTTTTTGATTAAAAAAAAGAAATTTATACACATATGTTTTGATGAAAATAAGCGACATATTCTATTATTTTACATATTCCCATATGGTTTTTTTTTTCAAAGTGCAATTTTTTTAGGTATTGACTTTTTTCAGCAGATGAATATTTTCTTGAATGATCAATTTTTATCCTTCAATTTTTTTAAAAGTGTATTACATTAAAAAAAATAAGTTGAAGAATCGTAATTAGTTTAAATGAAATGTCTTTAAATGTTTTTATATTCGTTTTTCATTTAATTTAATTTATTTTTTATCGGAAGCACGATGATTCACCCCATAATTGTCCACGAAATGTAAAAGACGATCAATGGTAATAAATAATAAAAATTTGCTAGGGTAACTACATTATTTTCTGTTCCTTATTTCTTTATTTATACTCTTTTTAGGATCGTTTCTAATTATATAAATACGTAGTAGTATAGTCGTCGTGTGGTCCGTCTGTCTGTCTGTCCGCATATAACAGCGCAAAAACTACCCAACCAAACGGTTTGAAATTTAGTATTTATAATCGTTTCAGAATTTTTTCGAGTCATTTCAAATTTTACGAAAATTGAATGAAAACTTAAAAAGATATTAATAAAAATATTTATTTAGTAATTTGAATTTTTTAAAAATTGCTACTTCGTTGTTATAGCAGCTTCCGAGGACAGTGTAACAGAGAAAGAAAAAAGGAAGACAAAGGATATAGCCATTTAACTATATCCGTGAAAACCAATGTAGTTTTTAGACTTCAAAGAAGGCACAATTATTTGACTGCTCCTTTTTAATTATTTATTTTCGAAAGCCCAAAATGCACTCGCTGCAAACAAAGTATTGATATGAATGACAATCAGATTGCAAACTTTTGAACACTGTCGTGAAGATATGCGTAAATAGTGCTGAAAAGCACAAAGATCTACGTTGTGTATGGACTCTTTTTATCTTGCTGACTTAAAACTTTTTTAATGGGTTTTAATCTATAGGCTTAGAGAAAAATTTGTTATCACTTCAAATAACTCTTGAATGCGTCCTGCTGCTCCGAATCAGACAAAATTTAAAATACAGAATATTAAGATGATACGTAAAAGAAAAAAAATTATAGTGCAAAAATTCACCAATAATTGTATATTCGCCAGCTACGAAAGAAGGCCTTCGTCGTCAGGTTTCTGGATATTTGGCTAGAATTGGCGCACTTAGAGAAAGGCAATATGGTTTTACGATTACAGTACGTTGTCGACAAAGAAGACGGACATATTGAGTACTTATTGAAAACATATTAAGCATTTATTAAAAGCCATATAGGCATTAAAAAGTATAATCTAACTGAATTCCGTGAATAATCGGGGGTAAATATTTTTATTTAACAAATGACAAACGTATCATTTGAATTTTCTGTAGCTTAAATTTCGTCTCTTTCACAGCACAGAAAAAAAAAACTCAACGTCTTTTATTGAAGTGGGTAACTCATTTTTCGCTAACCTTGTATTTTAGCAGATATACATTTTTTTCTTTATGAGCTGATTTCATGTATTACTGAGTATTATATAAGTACAGTGGTACCGTGGTTAACGACGGTACTCCGTTCCAAGATTGCGGTCGTTAATCGAAATCGTCGTTATCCAAGTAGCGATTTTCCACAAGATTAATTGAAAATAAATGATTTTATTCTAAATCCCCACAACCATAGTACATATTGCAGATAAAACTCACGTAAAAGGTCCTACTATTGTAAAAAATATCATTTATTTATTATGTTAAAATCCAAAAAATCTTTAATAAAATGAATTGTGAATAAAAACAGTCAGTTATAAGATTCTAATCTTCACCAGAAGCGCATTGCACTTCTTGTATGGATGACCAAGCACATTATTCAAGGTTAAAATGTCTTTCAGATTTCACAGTGCTTTGCTCAACTTAGACTTTGATAGTTGGTTTAAACAATTCGTGAATCCAGTCACTAAATATCATTTTTGTGACGCATGCATTGCCGTTCGACTTTCACAAAACACCGAGGATGCATTAGAAGTATTGAATGATATTGAACTTTTTGATTGCTTCGGGATTCTCTGAGTCGAAAATTAACATTGGTTTTGCCTTACTGTCTCAACTTGTACTTGCTTTTAAAAGAAATTTTAACATATTATTCATTGGATTATCCCCGGAAATATTAATTCTTCTTTTGTAATAAATGACTTATCGGGTATTTTCTACCAATTCTCATTTAAAACAGTTAAACATCTTTTTTCTTCAGCTTCTTTTTTTTACAAATTTATTCTATTTTAATGCTTTACTCCTCCTGAAAAGGAGCAACTCTTTAACTGCAAGTTAAATTTGATTGGCTGCTTTACGCAAGCTAAATTTAATTGGCTTGTTTACTTTACTGTGATTGGCTGATTAAGTCGTCGGTCAAATCCTCTTATTTTTCTTTCATTTTACAGTGCATTTTTGCTACTTGTATACTTTTTTATGGCACCTGTAAGATGTGATACAAAATTACTCATATACAGGGAGTGGAGTTGTTAACAACTGGGAATCCAATCCAAACAATCAACTGTTTATGTTTCTGTTTCTACCAAAATGCACTGTTGTAGACTTGTTGACATATATATTCATCGTCTTCTATATTTCTTTAAAATAATAACAAATTTGTCTTCTACTGCCTCTATGTGACCCATTTTATTAATGTTTCGCCATAGGATAATCAATGAATCATTAACCAAAGTATGGGTTGTTTACCAAGAGCTTTTTCTCGTACATCCACTCGCCATTAACCAAGTACGTCGTTCATTGAAGCCTTCGTTAACCAAGGTACCACTGTATAGTCTAAAGTAAGTTTGAGTGATATATACGTATAGTCTAAATACCTTTTCAATGAAAAAAAGATTAAAAATTAATGCATGTACGAATATATCTCTTACTAGCTGTTACCCGTGACTTCGTTCACGTAACATTAAAAAAAGAATAAATGCATTATTTTAGCAAAACACGTCATTTGATTATTGACAACATATCTAATTAACCAAATCTTTATCACATTTTATAGAAGACCATACGGTATTTCTTTGCTATAGGGGCCTTGACATAACCCAGTCTTAAAAAAGCGAAATTTCATGCCAAATAATATATACAATCGCGAAAATGAAAGTGCAACCAAAAAAAAAAAAGGACCCAGTAAAATCGCGAAAATCGACGAATCCCTCTTCGTAAAACGAAAAACAACACTGGGAGAATTCTTCTATACAACAGTGCATTTTAGGTGGTATTCGGTGTGAAACTCGTATATTTCTGCATTGTTAAATGGGCATTATTATATTGTTTATTTGCATAGACATATGTTATATATTTCTTACTACATTATTATTTTATGTATTGTTTATGTATATATAAAATAAAGTGCTTCACGCAAAGGGGTGTAAATAGTGAACAAACTGCTCGTGGATTTTATACATTGATAGATATTTCATAAAGATATAACAATCTGATGCAATTCTAAAATGTAAACAAAGGTTGCTAGAAAGTACTTTAAATTCTGCCCAATTTAACCTCGATGTTTTCTCTATCGAGTTAAGAGCACTATAAGCAAATAAATACTGACAACACCAATCTGATAATCTGAATTTACATATTTTTGTTAGCATATGTAGGATTATTTTAATTTATTTCGTGCGATTGAAATTTTTTACGCTTTCTCTAGTGTTAGGTGTCGAATAAATGTACTTTCTTGTTAATTTATTTTGCCATTTCTATTTATTCTATTTTCCATTCATTCCATTTATAGATATTGATTTAATTTACATATTCGTGTCAAAGAATATTGTTTAAATTTATTATTAGGATTAGGATTGGATACGATTAGAGTTAGGATTAGGAATAAAAATTGAACGACAATGGCATGACCGATTCAGGTTTAAAGTATGAACATAACCGTGCATGTCTATTTACATCATGAAGCAATAAGAAAATTAGAAAATTATCGGCTGATATTTTTTGTTTTACAGTCATAGTTGGCATCAAAGGTGAGCCAGAAATGATCATCTAAAATACCATTAAGTGTTTACCTCAAAAAAAAAAACAATTCTGCTTACAACAATGTATTTAATTTTGCGCCAAATTTCCCTTGATAAAAAAAAAAGCAAATTGGCTATGGACCCGATTACAGACCCCTAACCTTCCTATTCTCGGAAATTTTCTACCTATATGTAAAAAATTTTCTACTATATAGAACGCGCTTTCACGTTTATAATGTTATGAATTGGCACGATTGGCTTGCTCAAGCTTACACAACTCGACTGGAAGAAAATATTCATTATTTTTTTATTTCTTCGTTGCTTTTGCATTACGCGAATTTGTTGGTAAAATCGATTTTCTTTTCGATAACATTGTTGTTTTTTTAAGTTTAAAAAATATTGTAATTTTACTTAAACATTGCTTTAAAATCTATGCAATTTTTCTCATCCTACAAGACTTTACAAAAATCTATTATGAAACAGAACTGTAAAAAAAGCTATATTTAAAAGCGACAACAAAGTTTTTACTATTTTAAAACTAAAAGAAATGTAAAATTAAATTCCGGTTCGAAACGACGATTTAGAAATGTGTTTTGATTGTGGGAAAATGATAGAGGAAAAATGCTGTTACTTCGAAGCAATCATATTAAATCTTTAGTTTTTATGAGAAAAACAACTTTCTTTAAAAAAATATAGTTATTTTTATTAAGCTTTTCTGATTTTCGATACGGATAATTTTGCGATGCATATCATTGACATTTGCCATCCAATATTTTTTCTATTTTTTTTAACTTTTTAAAATTTGAATTAAAAACATGGTATATTTATGTTAGCCGTGTGCAGACGATAAATCGCCAACCTATCCCATCATGCGTATTGAATTCATTAAAAATATAAATCTTTCACTCATTTCATTTAAAACACAGAACTTCAATTTACAACACATATATTTAAAATACATATATTACGTACATTTAAAATAATTCCTTTCATGTGAAAAAGAAAAAGAAAAAAAAAGGGAGAAATTAATCACAAATAATTTGATAACAGAAGATCATTTTATTTCAACATCAAAGCAAATCTGTCTTATTTTTCTATATATGACATCATATTCGCTTGTTTTCCATATTTACTCGTATTTATGCACTTTGTATTATCAAATATTTGAAAACGCACGTTTTATTTCTAATATGACGTCATTTCATATTCTGTTTAATTCTTAAATAATTCATTTCCTTTTCATTTTTCAAGTGGAAATTTTTCACTTGAAAATAAATTGTTGATTAAAAATTATTACTCAGGAGTTTGATTTTATATTGGCAACCATAAAGTATTAGCAACGGTAAAATAAATTTAACCATTGTAAAAAAGGTGCAAAACCGATCCCTTTGGGCCAAATCAACCAAACCAACCAACCATTTTAAAATATACGAAAAAAATGTCCATTTATTATCTATGAAAATAATGAAATTTTGAATTATTAAGAAAAATATTGAAATAAAATAAACAAACACCAGTCTATGTTCATTTGAGGGTTATAATCAACTTTTATGCAAAGATACAGGATAATTAAATGCTTCATTTTGACGCTGGCTTCAGCCTAACATTTGCACACAATAAGATTTATAATATTATTAGGATTAAGAAAACTGTGCATCATTTAAAATACGCAAACATATAATCTTGACCATAAAGAGTTTACGTGCCGTTTATTAATCTGCATGCATATTAAAACGTCATGACTACTCATAGTCTCTATATTTTCGCTGAATAATTCCTTAATGTAAACTAAATCCAGTTAAAATAGTTTCTGTAGTTTGTCAAACATCCTTTAATTATACTTCGTTTAAAATTTAAAATAATATAAAATGCATTTATTTTCAGACTATTACCTAGAAATAATTTCTCTCGTTTAAAGGGAAAATAATTTTCGTGGAAAATAAATTTCTATCAATAAGTACATTAAAAGTATGAAGCTATTAGAGAAATCCGAAATTTAATTTCCCCCTTGCAATCAAAGTACTTCCGTTTGTGGACTGTATCGGACAGATAAGTTTTGGAATTAGAATGCCAAGAATTTAACTTACAATAATGGAAAATAAAGTATTAAAAGAAATACATAGTTTAAATTGTTTTGAGATCTATAGCTACCAAAGGATTGGTATTACATAGATTTTTATTATTTCCGTACAATATACAATTTTAGTAATATTTGATCCATACAACAGATAGTACAGAGCTGTTCAACGTGATGCCTGAGGGCGCATCACGCTTTTTGACGGTTCTCTTGGCGCTGCTTCGAATGTTTACTGTACTACTGGTTAATTTAAATAAAAATACATTTTCAATTATGCTTAGTTTTAAAATCATTAATGTTTTCATATTTTTTTATAACATGCGTCATTAAGTTTTTTGGTCCTTTCTCTTTGAAAAATTTTGAAAACAGTTGTTATTCAAAGACCCCAAAGAAACACGTGATGTTTGATTTACTATAATTTATTCTTTTTCTGCAAGTTATTTTTTTATATGGGATTGATACCTTGTAGGTATCTAATGGCTATCACTGTGAGACATGCGCATAGCTGCCAACAATCCACAGCACTGTCATTTTTTTTTTTCAAATCAAGCAAAGAGGTTGTGAATCAGAAAATGCATTTAATAAAATATGTCTTGTCTTATGTGGTACATAGTTTATTTCTTTTATTAAGTAAGATGTCTAAGTTAAAACATGCTTTTTTCAATTGGTTAAATTTAAACAATGTTCCTGCTAGTTGGCAGTTACAAATGTATTGTGTAGGCATGTGTGCAATACTGCTACTTTTATGATGAGATAATTACCACTGAGGTAGCGGTTCCTGGCCAGCAGCGGAGCAAAGACGGCAAATTCCGGCCGGACCACTTTTTCGCTTCCATTCTCTACTCTGTAGCGGGACACCTCAGGACTAGTCACCCTATTTGTGGAGGACTAACTTTCCTATTTTTTATGTTATCTTTGTATTTTACTATTTTTTTATGTTTTGAGTTGTTTTGTCCGCTGGTTACGTGCTAGTGATGGGCTCTGTAGGCTCTTCAAGATCCAAGCCGGAGGTACAGCAATTCTCATGTGGGGGTTCCACGCTAGTCCTATCGGCCAAAGGTTCGCCCCTGTGAGCTACCGGTGTTAGAGGAATTTATTTTTTATTATTTGACCAGTCGGATCACGAAAAAATGTCTCTTACTATAACTTATAAAACCAACGGACTGAATAAAATTTTTAAAAAAATTAAAATTAGTGGGTGGAATCTTTCATCTTCATTGGTGCCTTATTTTGGACCATCTTTTAATTTACATTTTTAAGTATCTCTAACAGGTAAAAAATTATAATCAATTTCAATCTTTTTGAGATACCGTCTATCTATATACATATAGTTAATTATGCTTTAGAAGAAATAGCTGAAAAAAAATTTCTGAGTATTTTTTTAAATTTACTTGTTTTATGCGACTACCACGCCAAAAGTTCATCATCAGTTATATTTAAATTTGGAATTAAAACATATTGTACAATAATGTAATGTTCTAAATGCTCTTTTGACAATGTAATATTTTATTATGCAATAAATGTACATTGTGTGCACAAATACACATGAAAACAAAAAAAACCACACATTTATATAATGTTAATGTAAAAAAAACTCCAAAATATACACTACTACATAAAATACAAAATAAATTGCTCACCAGAATTAATCAGAAGAACATATCTTTATATATAATCCCGAGAATTAAAAAGAGATACATTAAAAAACAAATTAAAAATGTATATTGAATTAATTTTCAATTTTTTTTCTTCTATCGGTGCAAAAAAAATTGAATAAGGAAATAGAATCAGAGTGAAAAAAAAATGAGCCGATGCTTGTAACGCATTTTTTATTCTTTGGTCTGCGTTATCATCTAAGAAAATACATCCACACATAGATCAAAGAAAAGCTTTTTCTGCGATATCTTTCTGGGGAGTTTTTAGCAACTGTAGGTAATGAGATGCATCCGATTTGCATATTCTTTGGGAAAAGAGGCCAGAATTTTTTTCTATAAAACAAAAGGTATTATTTAAGCGGGTTTAAGTAGTAAGGAACTGCAATGTGTATTTTATTGTTACACCTGTTTTTATAATGGTGATTTTTTTTTTAGAAAAAACGTTTTCAAAAAAGCCTTTTTGACTGTATATATAAAAAAGGAAACTTATTCATATTCATTTCGAACCTGATATGTTTTTTGCATGAATATTTAGCAAATAGATTGAGAAATATGATTATGTTAATTTTATTTTTCCTATGAGAGTAAAATAAATTATTTTTTATCGGCTATTTTTTTAAAGCGAATATTCAAATTAAAGAGATAATAAATCGATAAATGAATTTGTTATTGGAAAATGCAATCAAAGGGTGAAAAAAATTTCAATATTCCATATAATTTTTGTATCATGATTTATTTGTGAAATTCCGCTTGAGAGTTGCATTGGGGATTGTAATTTATTATACAAACGGATATTTATAATAGAATTTAACGTGATGAAAATCTCTTAAGCACACCAAAAGAAAAAAAAATGAAGTGGTTTCAAACTAACGTGGTTTCAAAGCATATGCGGCTGTTTGGACAGCAAAAACACGATTGCAGTGCCTTTAGAACTGTCTACATTGGTTCTGCGTCAATTTGTCGTGCACAATTCATCGCGGAACAATTCATCGCAGCGTCAATTCGTCGGCGCGTCAATTCGTCGTGGTGTCAATTCGTCGCGACGTCAATTCGTCGCAACGAAAATGTTTTTGAAGGCTCTGATGATAAAATAAAGACAATTTAGTAAAAATGTTTAAAAATAATTAGTTTTTTAGATATAGAGAATTATAACTAACAATTTTCATGCGATTATATCTAAAAAACAAATTATCATTAAATAATTTTACTAAATTATCTTTATTTTATCATCATAGCCTTCAAAAACATTTTCGTTGCGACGAATTGACACCACGGCGAATTGACGTTGCGACGAATTGACGCTGCGATGAGTTGTTGCCGCGGCAAATTGTCGCTGCAACGAATTGACGATGCGATGAATTGTGCGCGATGAATTGTTCCGCGATGAATTGTTCCGCGATGAATTGTGCGCGACGAATTGACGCGACACCGTCTACATTGAGTCTATCTTTTGCTCTTCGATAGTGACACGAATGTGACAGCCGAAACAAGAATCCAGTTTCCTGTAAGTTACTAACTCTGAGAGCATTTCCTTAAGACAGTTCATAAATCCAAAGGAGATTTCTGACATATTTCTGAATTATTTTTTGTTCGAAAACTCGTGAAATTGGCAGGTAATCTTATTCAGAAACTATGTAATCGAAAGCCCTTTCCATGTTTTGGTAAAGGCAGAATATATTTCCAAAAATACTGTCAAAGTTGCCGTTCTAAACCGAATTTCCGGGCGCAAGATTGCGAAGGAGAAAAACCTGTTGTCACAAGACAACAATCGCTTATAACTTGATAAGTAATTTATTTATTTAAAAAATGGAAAACGCCATTACATTCCAAATTACTGCAATAGTCAGGACTGAAAATTTTGTGCCTTTACAATTAAAAATGAGTCAGAAAATATGTCAGAAAGTGTCGCGTTGTTTTTCGTTCTTGTTTTTAATAGCTTTATGAGTAAAATCTATCGTATGGCAAAGAATGAAAATAAAAAATAGACTAGTAACACAAATTCACAAATAAAGGAAATCACATGTAACTTAGCTGACAATTACTTACTGTATCCTCGGAAACTATTGAAGTGATTTCAATATATTTTTAAACAATTCTTTTAATAATTAAACTAGAAATTGATCGTCCGGCAGGAAATAAAAATAAAAAAGGCAACAGTTGCATTAATTTGTATAAAACCTAGATTTTGTTTTTTTTTCTTTTTGTGATCAAAATTGCGTAACTATTTATTGTTTTATTTTTTATTTCTTGACGATCGATCACTTTATAGCTAAACTAGTATCAAAACTAAAAACAAAAGTAATGAAATCTATTCATTGGTTTTTTGAGGAAAAAAGTCGCAATAATATCAGCTGTTTTACATGTGATTCCGCAAATGTTGTGGTCCCCGTAACATATACGCTATATTTTGCCTATGCAAAATGCCATTATTTTAAATTTAGATAAATATGCTCCTCATAATGTGCTATGTGATGTAGTCTTATAAATCG
Source organism: Maratus michaelseni (assembly GCA_963931845.1). Lineage (NCBI taxonomy): Eukaryota > Metazoa > Arthropoda > Arachnida > Araneae > Salticidae > Maratus > Maratus michaelseni. Next base: position 279,525,537 of record OZ007594.1, on the reverse strand, counting down.
TTGTCTTTACTTGTGTCATATATAACATGCGCTGATGTTCAATAATTAGCTTGTTCATGCGTCATATTTCATTAACAAATTCGCAGCCGAAACGTAAATTGGCAACCCGTTCCAAACTTAGTTGTGACTCAACAACTGAATCATCAGGCATAAGCGTGTTAATATTACCCAGACTTTCTATATGTTTTAGTTCTTTACCATGTCACTGGTATTTATGAATAATTTTTTATACGTATACATCCGGCAACTGTGCTGCCTAATTTTTTTTTATGAACTTTTTGTAGAGTGCATGTCATAGCACCTCCTATCTACATTAAAAAATTAGATACCTTCAATTACATCTGAATTCTACTTGCCTGTTATCACTCCTTCTATACCTTCCTGTTTTCTTACTTTAACAGGAAAAAAGATTTCATGGAATAGCATTATCAAATCTTCAAAATAGTTCTGTGTAGCAAGTCTCGCCAATTTGTTATCAGAATTCATAATTCATAGAAGTAGAAAAACACAATAATAAATTTATTAATTTGTACATTTGTTTATTCGCGTGAGTCGGATGTCAAATCTTTTTATTAATTATACTCATCAGTTTTAAAATCCTAACAAATGTACAAATAAATCTCATCAGCAGAAACGTTGCTGTTAAAATCATTTCAATTAAACTTCCATAAAATTTGTTGAAAAGTATGTATACTTTATTTTTAATTGTATGTTATCCTTGAGACATTTAACATCCATTAATTGATGTTGTAAAATATGCTAAATAGCGCGGTAAAAGAATTACATTTTTAAATGCAGAATCATTAAAAACTGGTTTAAAGTACACATCATTCAACTGCAACAACAAAAACAGTTAAAGTATTTTAATTTATTGCTTTCTAAAGTCAAAATATCTTAATAGTTGAAAAGGATATCGTTAACTTGTTATATGCATTCTATGTCATACGACATAATATCCATTTCTGCTCTTATTTATTAGTTTTACAAAAGTTTCAATGAATGCAAATGTGTCTCAAACATTAAACCAAGTAAATTCCATTAAAGTGTATTCATTACATTGTAGAACATTATTAAACATTATGTGCTGAATAATAATCTGAATGTTACTGAAATAATAATCCGTAAAAATAAAAGAATTTACAACCATTTAAAGTAATGAACATTTTAAAGATACGGTAATTTTTATGGATATTTTAAGAACACATCTTAATTTTATTGATACCAATTGAAGTTTCTTAATTTGTAAAAGTATCTTTTCATGTTAAAATCAAAACTTTCTTTTATTTTAGATTATTTCTTAAATAATTAAAAGACATTTTAAAGGAAAAGTATCCAATTAATTTATTGAAGTGAATAGAAAGACATCGGTAGATGTATTTTTATACAAATGCTGAAATTAAAGTCGGACAACGCATGATGATTAAGTTAACACAAGTGAAAAGTTTACACTGAAAGAATAAGTATTTTTATTAATTGCTGTATTAATAATGGATTGAATACTGACGCTGTAAATATTTCATTTTAATTGCAATTATGTTTTTTTAGTTCATGTATCACTAATTAAAGAAGGCACGTCATTTTTATAGATGTTATCATTAATTCTTGCAATTTAACATTTTTCTTCCCCGCAATTTTTTTCTTTCATATGTAATTTTACATATATAATGAATTGCGCATTTTAGAGTAATAGAAATATAAAACTTAATTTTTTAAGCTAAGAATTAATTTTCTAAGTTTATTACACATATTACGCTAAGATCACAAATAATGAAAATGAAAATAAAAATAATAAATCATCAATAATCATAGTAAGCACTCATCAGAAAAATTTAAAAAAATAAGATTTTTGTGAGATTTTTCATATTTTCGGTAGTACAAATTGTGACAGGGAGTCATATTTATTTTAAACTAGCAGTCTACGTCAGCTTCGCTGGTCTATTTTCCCAATAGAACCTCGAATGATTAAATTATCTTTTAGTTCCACCTTCTACCGTCAGGGAGCTCATTCTGCTCTAAACAAAACTCTTTCCGACCGAATCTCCGAAAATGGTCCCTCCTGCCTACGGCACCCTATAGCAGGCGTGCTAAGCACGCACTGCAAAAATGAATTAGTTCCGTCTTCCACCATCAGGGGCGCCAGATGTATATACCTTTAACATTAACGCGATATTTAAATTATGATCGAACACCCCTCCCTTTCTCAAAATGTAACCACTGACCTTTAGCATTAAGAAATATCGGTAAATTTTGAAACAGAAACAAAATGGAACTTTTTTTTGTTTGTTCGTTTGACTGCGTACTTTATTTTCTTTCCTTTTCAGGAAGTAGCTAAAGTATAAGTAGAAAGTAGTGTTTAGTCTTATCCATTGCATGCGGCGAATACTGCAGTACCCAAATTCGTATTATATGTATCCTTATTAGATTTATTTCCCCGTTTGTATACATAAAATCCAAACGAAATTACATATATTTGGAAGTTACAAATAATGAAAAGTCTTAATTTGGTTACCTATCAATTCGCACTAATAATAATAATAATAATAATAATAATAACCATGGTCGTTACATACATAAGAAGTAAAACTTCTAAAAGTTAAGCTACAATCACAAATGTGTGCGTCAGTAATGTTGATGTCGTGGTAACTATGAGTGGCAACAATGATGCTAAAATGCGTAAATTACAAAAATGGAGATAATGCTTCAATTAATAATTAAATCAATCGCAATGTTATCTCTGTGGAAAAATTGAAAATATTGGGCTGACGTTTCGACATTTCGGGGCATTTATTTCGATTCAGGATTATTTTAGTTGCCTCGGTCGTGTTTTAATACGTCTGTTTCTGAAATTTGACGATTCTCGCTTCTAAACTGTCGATTTGTATAGAAAGACAAACAGACAACTTTTCATTTTTTATTAGCTATTTTAAGTTATTTATACATAATATCAATATAACATTATCTTTAAAAATATATAAATCTGTACTCTGTTTAAAATAGAACATTCTCTTTGGAAGCTGTCGTAACTTTTGTTGATCTTAGATAGCATTTTGTGATATATTAAATATTTTCTCTTTCACCAGACAGAAAAAATTTCATTTTTTATTAGATATTTTAAGTTATTTATACATAATATCAATATAACATTATCTTTAAAAATATATAAATCTGTACACTCTTTAAAATAGAACATTTTCTTTGGAAAATGTCGTAACTTGTTGATCTTAGATAGTATTTTGTGATATATTAAATATTTTCTCTTTCACCAGACAGACCAATTTTCATTTTTTATTAGCTATTTTAAGTTATTTATACATAATATCAATATAACTTTATCTTTAAAAATATATAAATATTTACACTCTTTAAAATAGAACATTTTCTTTGGAAACTGTCGTAACTTGTTGATCTTAGAAGAGTATTTTGTGAAATATTAAATATTTTCTTTTTCACATCTCACTCTATATCTTCTTCCACAAAATATAAAATGTCACATGCAGAATATTTTGTATCAGTTTCATTTTACTTGGAATATTCTGAGTTGTTTTAACTTAAAAAACAAACAATATTTAATTTTTTACAGAGCAAATACTATATAATTTTTGCATTGAAAATTCAATTCCATATTCTTACATTTAAGTTTTTCTTTTCCAATTATATTGTAACATACTTAATAGTTTAGTATATCGAACTAAAAATAGAGAAAGAATTAGGTATTAAAAAAGTAGAAAATTCCTTATTTAGAAATTTTATATTTTCTTTATAACCTACTCTATTTTTTTATATTAGAAGAGTATTTTGTTAAACATAAAATATTTTCTATTTTCACGTCTCATACTGCACAAAATATAAAGTGGGGCATTTAGAATCTATCAGCTTTATTTTACTTGAAATATGAATTATTTTAATTCACTTAGCAAATAACAAAATATATATCATATACTATATATAATTTTGTTGTATAGCAAAAACAGACCACCTATCATTGCAATTTTTTTTAATATAAAGATTTAGAAATACGGCAAAAAAGTAATCAAAAAGTAAATAATATAATTTTTAGAAAAAAAAGATATACTTTCTTTAGAATGTTTTATTGTGTCAAATATTTAACATTACATCTCAAACTACACAAAATGTAAAATGTCACATTTAAAATAATTTGTAGCAGCTTCAATTTGCTTGAAATATTTTTAGTTATTTTAATTCAGTGTGAAAACTATAAAACTACCATACGTAAATAAAATGCTAATGTAAAGATTTTATTAAATGAATTTATGAAACGATTTTATGAAACGAAATTATGAAACGTTTTTTGAAACTTAAATTTTGGGTTTGTGTATTGCTGACAATAATATAATTTTGATATGATGATATAGTCACCTACAGCAGGATGTTTCTTGGAGATGGTGTGTATAGAACTGATAGTTATTTTATAGGGGCTCACAAAAGAATTCGATTACACTACCGTCTATGGGTTGTTACTTAAGTAAAATGATTTGTGTTATTACGTCATTGTGTTGTTATATGAAACTCTATGAAATTCGTATATGCTACTGAGGCTTATTACGGCATTTTTTCCATTGATTATATGGGGTTTAACATTATAGTTCTTTTACAGCACTAAACAAAAGAATTCAGACGCATTACAGTTTTTCTATGTCTTTTATTCGACATATGATTTTTAATGTATCATCACTACGTTTCACTATCTCTTAATCTAACATTTCGAACGCAATCTAAACTCACATACCATGAACGAATTTCACTCATATCTTCAGAATAAGCTTTGGCAGTGGTCAAATTTGCGCTTTTGTAAATCATTTCTCATAATAGGTTTTTCACATATGTATCGCCACTGGTGGGAAAATGCATAACTAAAATCTTAAAATGTATTTTTGTATGTTTTCTCATATGGCAACTATATTCCAAGTTAAAATTAGATAACAAAATAGAGTAACCAAATTAAATAAATTTGATTTGTTAATGTTTTGATGTATAATACCATACTCAAGTTACAAAAAAAAAAAAAAAAAAAAAAAAAAAAAAAAAAACACTTGCACACATTTAACGTAACTGACTTTTGTTTATTGCGCCCCTTGCGGGGAAATAATGTATATAAATTTAAATAAAATTGATTTTAATTTTTTTAATAAAATCTTCAGAATAAACCTTTACCAAATTTATGTTTTGCTAAAAATTTTTACCTGATAATTTTTATATTTGTAGCTCCCCTGGTGGAAACTGTGTACTGAATTTTAAAAAAAAAAAGGTAGGGAAGATTCAACACAATTTTCTTTTGCGTGTGTATGAAGCCGTATTTAAGTTAAAAATAGGTTCAACAGATTCAACACAATTTTATTTTTGTTTATAACGCCCTAGTGGAAAATAGCGTAACTAAATTTAAAAAAAATTGATTTTAAATTATTTTTTTAATTAAATCTTCAGAATAATTTCTGCCACTGTGAAATTTATGTTTTAATAATAATAATAATAATAATAATAATAATAATAATAATAAAACCTTAAGTTTTTTTTACCCTGGTAGCGCCCCTTGAAGGGAAATTGCAAAACGAAAATTTTAAAATTGGTTTTTTTCTCATCTGGCAACTGTAACACAATTTCATTTTTCGTACGCTCTAGGAGAAGTGGTCAACTAAATTTAAATAAAATTTATTTAAAAAAAATAAACCTTCAAAATAAATTAAAAATGAAATTTCATAAATTTTATTATTTTATTTATACTAGCGGATACAACCCCGGCTTCCCGGGTTATAGAAAATAGGGGAATGCCATTATTTTTTAAATTGGTAACTCTAACAGATTTTTTTTACATTTAATATATATGTATTTAAAACTTACCACTAGCAATACCAAAAATTACCACTAATAACACCAAACCATTTCTATTTGAAAAAGATTAATAATAATAATAATGTGTACAGTTTTGTAAATTATTAAAAGCTGTACTTTCGTATTAGCCGTATGCCAGGAGTCAATAGCCGAAGAAATCGCCAAAGATTTTGCAGCTTACAGCAGCCTTTTTTATCCTGATAATAGTTATTTAAGTGCTTAGTTTGATTACATCTGTGTTTCATTTATATTATTTTATTTATTTATTGTTGAAGTTTTAATTTCCTTATGGAATATTAACCACAAACAAACGTTTTAAATGCAAAATGAGCAAAGATTTCGTAATCAGGTTTTGCATGCTAGAGGGATAGATTTTTAAAAATCATGCTTGAAAATTACTTTAAAAGCCATAAAAAATCAGCAAATTAGGATGTAGTTTTCAAACAAACAACAAAAAATATTCTCCCTACTCGACGGTCTAAAAATTGAAAGTGTGGTGATGTTTAGAGGTTAAAAAAAAGTGTTGTAAAATCAAATGTTACTGGTCAGGTGTTGCCACTGTCAATATAACGTTAGCGTTACTCACGGACATGTTTCTGCTTTATAATATAGATTTTTTCAGTTTCTTACTGCACAAAAGACAAACATATCTCTCTAAAAAGTATGAAACACTATTCAAAATGTACAACATTTTGCTTTTACAAAATTACAATATTTTCTTTAGAATCTGTTTTAATTTGTTATCTTATGAGCAAAGTATTCTGTCAAATATTAAATATTACATCTCACACTACACAAAATATGAAATGTCACATTTAGAATATTTCGTATCAGCTTCATTTTACTTGAAATATTCCGAGCTGTTTTAACTCTTGGACCAAACAAGATTGTTATATTTTTCTGCTTGTCAAGATCGTTGCAAATTTATGACTTGAGTCGAAGAAAATAAATTCCATCGAATGAAATATATGAAGGAAGGGGGAAAAAAAGTACATTTTACGTTTAAATTTTATGCATGGGATTTGTTTCTCTGTTTACTGAAAGAAACTGGCTAAATGCCAACCTTCTATCGTCTGTTGCATGAAAACCTTGCAAAAATATAAAACTTTTTTCTTTTAAATCAGTTTGTTTGAAATAACGTAACAAAAGAAAACAAATCTCTTCGTATGTAAAATCACAAACATAAATGTCATACTTAGCATCGTTTGTGGGATTATTTTATGTCGCTCGCGTTACATATATTCTTTTAATGCTTTCAAATAACATGTTTATTTTTATTTTAAATGCTTCACTGGTTTAAGGATTTCTAAACATATAATATCATAGATAAATCTCAAATTTTAACAAAAATGTGAAATTCACAATTTTTTTAAAAATTTGTTATCTACTGGAAAATTATTTTCCTTGATTGGAAAAATGTTAAAATCTTTATTTTCATTTCCAAAATCAGTATAGTTTTTTCTTTTCTTTTGCTTCACATGCTGTAGGTTTCGAATTTCATTCAACAAACAAAGTGATTTCATGTTTAAAATTATTCTTTTATAGCAAAGACTGTCAAGTTTTTTACTCCTATGGACGCATTTTAATTTGATAAACCAATTTTCCTAGTGCACCCCTTTACGTATTTTTATATGTATTTGTGTCGGATGCTCATACGATCTATAATTACTAAAATATGTACAATAAATATTAGCATAAAGTAATTAAAAAATACCAGTTTTGACTTATTACAGTGTAGGTTTTGTAAAATAAAATACACTGTTAAAAATTTGCAGCAAACTGTGCAGCCAATAGGCTGTTTTTATAGATAACGGTTACTTATCCGTAATTTTAATCGATCATGACCAATGACATTGTTAAAAATTTGCAGCAAACTGTCCAGTCATTCGACCGTTTTTGTAGAAAACTGTTACATAACCGTAATTTAATTCTATTGTGACCATAATATAGGCAAGAGTAGGGGGTCAGAGTAGAGTTAAATTACGGTTATGTAATACTTTTCTATAGAAACGTCGAATGACTGGACAGTTTGCTGCAAATTTTTAACAGTGGAGAACGCTTCATAATATGGTAAGGTTACCCGTTATTTACAAAAACTCTTGATTGACTAGATAGTTTGCAGCAGATTTTTAACGGTGTACATAAACAAACAGAACTATAAATAAATATCAAGAAAATCAAATGTAAACATACGTACGCTGTTAAAAGTTTGCAGCAAACTGTCCAGTCATTAGATCGTTTTTATTGAAAACAGTTACACAACCGAAATTTAACTGTATTCTGACCATTATATGGTCAATACTATGGTCAAATACACTTAATAATATGGTCAAGTAAACGTTATTTACAAAAACGGTTGATTGATCAGACAATTTGATGCAGATTTTCAAAGGTGTATATAAACAAACAGAATTATAAATAAATAGGGAGAAAATCAGATATAAATATATTGTTAAAAATTTGCAACAAACTGTTCAGTCATCAGACCGTTTTTATAGAAAACAGTTATAAAACCGTAATTTAACTTTATTCCGAACATAATATTATCAATAATATGGTTAGATACGCTTAATAAGATCGTCAAGTAACCGTTATCTTTAAAAAAGGTCGAATGACTGGACAGTTTGCTGCAAATTTTTAACATTGTGTAGACAGCTACAAACAACACTTACGCATTATTGTAAAACTTATGAACAGAATCCGGTTTTGACCTGGAGTGAGTGAGATACTTGTAATTTTCACCCAGTAAGAGGTGTCCTATTAAAAGTGTCCTACACTTTTAAAAATCTTCAGCTAACTGTCCAGTCTTTCAACCGTTTTTTTTATAAAAAACGGTTACATAACCGTGGTTTACCCCTATTCTTATCAATGAGAACGTTTCATAATACAGGCATGTAATTGTTATCTATAAAACGGTTGAATAACTGGATAGTTTCCTGCTGATTTTTAAAAGTGTACCTTCTTGAAAAATATTTTTCATCTTGTTCTGCAATATATTATCCTTTTTTTTCGTTCAAGAGTTCGATGACATCATGTATAATAATTTATATACAAGGTGTCCCTCTTATTGTTGACTAATATCTATTATATTAGTTATTATATTTCTTTTAAATGCTAAAAGGTGTAAATTGACAACATAAACACAAATTAAAATAACTTTTATTAGGTTGTTTGACATGTTTCGACTCACTCCGAGTCATTTTCAAAAACAAATGAGAATATTCCATAATTGCACGGGCTTTGAAGTTATTATTTTCATGTATTTTTTAAAAAAATACGCACGTTATCTTTTATTTTTACTTGGTTGTTTATTTTCATATCTGTGACCATGGACTAACAGGAGCCACAGTTTCGGTAAATTAAAAGATGCCGCATCGTTACATATTGTATTTTTGCATGTTAGTATCTTTTGATTTAGTATAGTGAGAGATATTAAAACGCAAAAATACAATATGTAACGAAGCGGCATCTTTTAATTTACCGAAACTGTGGCTCGAGTTACTTCATGGTCACAAATATGAAAATAAACAACCAAGTAAAAATAAAATATAACGTGCGTAATTTAAAAAAAAGTACATGAAAATAATAACTTCAAAGCCCGTACAATTATGGAATATTCTCATTTGTTTTTAAAAACGACTCGGAGTGAGTCGAAACATGTCAAACAACCTAATAAAAGTTATTTTAATTTGTATTATGTTGTTAATTTACACCTTTTAGCATTTAAAAGAAATATATTATTATTACAAGGTGTTATAATTTATTATATTGTTAATATCTAATTACTTAAACGTTTGTTTCATTAGGTACTTCGAATTGAAATAAAAAAGAATTCAAATGTTATGCACCATTATAATAAAAGTCATTTATGTCAAAATGTTGTTTTTTGTGAAATTTAAGAAATTGATATTCTGTATACTGTCTCTGGTTATATTTTAAAAAGACGTTGTCCATGCTTTAACAATTAAAAATAAATAGAATTTTGTGCGACTAAAATTTCCTGAGTTATGATTCTATGTATTTTAGGAATTTTTAGTGTTTCCTAGACCAAAAAACGGGAAGCCGTGTTTTTAGTGTTGGGAAATTTTGTTTTATTGGTTAGAGTATTGTCAATGCTTTTCTAAAGATAATTTATAGGACACGAAAAATCCATCTGTCAAATAGTTTAGGAATTACGCAGACTTAAAATTTCTATTTAAAATGGGAGAATTGAACTTTGTGCCGTTATATTAAATAATAAATGAAAAACCTGATAATAGTACAAATGAAATACGTGTGAAAATGATCCTCATAAAAATTTTAAATTCGTAATTTTTACATAAATATTTATTTTGTCATAAATGTCCTTAATTATGAAGGCGAGCAACATTTGAAACAACTTTTCTACTGGAAATATATCTTTAAAATAACAGTTGCAAAACAAACAGCTGTTTGTTTTTCAACACTCTTCGCAATTTCATCTTGACCGGTTTAAATACTTACATCTATTTTTAACCTTGGCACTGATGATGAAGCTTTAGAAGCTCCGAAACAGCTATCTGCCATTTTCACACGTATTTCATTTGTACTATTATCAGGTTTTTCATTTATTCTTTAATATAACGGCACAAAGTTCAATTCTCCCATTTTAAATAGAAATTTTAAGTCTGCGTAATTCCTAAACTATTTGACAGATGGATTTTTCGTGTTTGGTGTCCAAAGATAAAATTTACTGAAATTTCAAAAAAAAAAAAAAAAAAAAAAAAAAGAAGAAAAAGAAAACGATGTCAATCGCATACCTTAATATTGAAAATTTACAGGTTTGATAAAATTTCTATATGTAGACGATCTCCTAAGCAAAATTTAAGTTGAGCATAGTTTAGTTGACGTTGTTACTAATCGATTAGTACCAGTCACATTCTTTTTATGCAATGATATGCGGCAGAGTTACTAGGAGATAGGGCGTTTTTTTCTCCATATAATATTAAATTAGTAATTCTTGTTTATATATTTTTAGGTTAGCGAAAACCAGTCTAAGGATTTTCATGAAAACCACGGATTCGGGTTTTTTGGGTGTAAAAATCCATCTTTCTGGGTGACATCTGAGTAACAAAATCTTTTACATGAAATACCCGCTCTGCATACGGTTGGAAAACACTGCATAAAGCATAAAAAGTGTGCAAGAACTGCCGAAAATTGAAATGATATATCAAAATATTACAAATAGTATATGGTATGCGTATTAAAACAATTTATTATGCTATAGTTGCTCGTCGCACGGGTAAAATGGCTGAATTTCCGTAATTAGATCTGTAGCCAAGATTGTCGTGATACAAAACAACAATATACAATTTTAACTGTATGAGAGTTACAACAATGGCTACAAAAGTGAAATTTTCTGCCAAACCTATGTCACCTCTGAACCTGATGACGGAACTTTCTCGATTCAAAAAATTAAAGGTATATAAAGCATTCAAGAATTTACAATAATTTAAATCTTATATTATTAAATCAACAGCACATATATACAGATATATATACTATATGTATAAATATATTGTGTCTCGAAAACGGATTTAATAATTTTGATAAAAACGACGAATTAGATGTTTTTTGGATGTATTTCATTGGGTTTCGCTTTACTTAGTAAAATGCCTGCTTTCTCATTCTATAGTCACTTACATGATAATATTGGAAAAATATAAATAAATTCCTTTAAATCCATTTATATGAAATAACACAACAAAGAGAAACAAAGATTTTCGTATGTAAAATTCCAAATGCAAATATGCTATTGCTTAACATTGTTTGTAGGATCATTTTATGTCATCCCTGTTATTTATTACATTGAAATAGCATATTTATTTTTATTTACATGCTTCAATGATTTAAAGATAGTATAATATGATAGTTACGAAAATTTTATGTTTTTGAAAAATCTGAAATTTACTTATTTTGTTTATTATTTATTGGTAAAATATTTTACTTGATTGGCAGAAAGTTACATTCTAGATTTTAAAAGTTATGTTTTCAAAAATCAAATTTGGTTTTGTGTTATTTCAAATATATGTGCTGTAACGCGTCTGTGTTTAAGTCATGATAAGCACTGAAATATAAAATGAAATATTAAATATTTGTTTATTGCAATTAAAAATAACGCGATAGGCTATGTTTCAAATTTTAAAATCTAACATATATCTTAAACGAATATATTTTCCGTAAATGAATATACAAAAGGGTCAATTAAATATAAAAATTAAAATATTCCTTAAACGAATTCAAGAGTGGTCCCTTATTCAAGAGAGCTCACTATAGAATACTGTGTGTATAGCATTCATCGTTCATTTACAGGGCCACACAAAATAATTCAGTACTATCTGTTAATTGGGTCCCTTAAATGAATATACAAAACTCAATTTAAATATAAACTATAATTTATTTATTTTTTTCACACTCTCCAACAAAGTTGAAAAGAGTTTATGAATTCGATTTGTCTGTCTGTCTGTCCGTTCCTTAATGCGCGTAAATATATTCAGATTGTCATGCAATTTATATATCTTATTGAGATTTACTATGGCCTGTTCGATATTGAAAATGAAGTGTGTAGCACTTACAGTTTTTTTTACAGGGACACTCAAAATAATTCCGTTACATTACGGTCTATGGGGGAAAAATCATTTGCGGTTTATTTTATTGCTGTTACACAATTTCAAACATATTGAAATTGATATATATCACTGATGTGCACTACAAGAGGCTTACTGTAGAAAATGGTTTGCATAGCACTTATAGTTCCCTTACAGGGACACCCAAAAATTCCGTTACATTAAGATCTATGGAGAAAATTTGTTTGCGGTTTTTTAATAATGTTTCACTATTTCAAATATATTGAAATTGATATATACCAGTAAGATGCATTACAAGAAGCTTACTATAGAATACTGTGTGTATAGCATTCATCGTTCATTTACAGGGCCACACAAAAGAATTCAGTATTGTCTGTTAAAAATAATTGCTGGAAGTACGTTTTCAGTTGCTGAACGCGTTTTTAATTTCAACTCATTTTTTGTCTATTACTAAGTAATAGAGCTAAGTAAAGCTTATAAACTCTATAAATCATATACAGGGCAGCTCAGGAAGTTCTTGAGTACATTTCCGCTTATTGATGTAAATTCCAGAAGGGGAATTATAAACTGTGCTGCGCGTTTCTTAAGTGCATTAAAAATTAGCATTATATGTAGTATATAAACAAATATATAAATCATATACAGGGCTGCACAAAAGGATTAAGATATTTTTCCGAATATTGTTGGTAATTCCTGAAATTGGGTTTTTAAATATGTTATGCGTTTTCCAAATTGTTTAATTATATATCATAGTTTCTTATTAAACGGTAAAAATTTGTAAAACTATTTTGGAAGTATTGGAAAGCGTTACATATTTTATGCCTAACGCATGATTTTTCGTGCTTGTTAATTTATCAAACTGAAATACAAAATCTGCTGTATGATTTTATTTTTCTAAGTAATCATCTGATTTCAAAATACATTTTTCCGAGCTACGTACGATAAACGTACTATAGAAAGAATCAGAAATTTCGAGGACGTTTTCCATTTTACATGCTTATGCCTGAATAATGCATATTTATTTCCAAAATTTCTATTTATTATTTATCCCTAAATCAATAGTATTCATTTTCTACATTTGTTATTTCTTTACATGCATTAAAACAAATTAATTTGAATTGGAATTTATTAAAATGAAACATAATATAAAATAAATACAAGTTGCGAGGGTATATTTTCCTTCTACATGCTTACGTTTGAATAGAGCAGCTGATTTTCAATCTTATTCCAAAAAAGTTTACTACATTTCATTACTGTATAAACAGTTTCCCCAGAACTGACAAAAACTTGCCTCCTCGAAAAACCATACATTTCTTGAGTACGAAAACTTTTTCTTATACGCAATAGTAATTATTCCCTTTCTATTTTTGCTATCTATGTATATGCATTTAAAACGAATTAATTTGGGTTATAAACGTAATATAAAAAGAATCAGACATTTCGAGGACGTTTTCCATGTTACATGCTTATGTCTGAATAATGCAGATTTATTTCCAAATTTTCTATTTATTATTTATCCCTAAATCAATAAAATTAATTCATTTTGTACATTTTTTATTTCATGCAATAAAACAAAGTAATTTGAATTGGAAACTATTAAAATGAAACATAATATAAAATAAATACAAGTTGGGAGGGTATATTTTCCTTCTACATGCTTACGTTTGAATAGGGCAGCTGATTTTCAATCTTATTCCTAAAGAGTTTACTGCATTTCATTACTGTATAAACAGTTTGATATTCATTTTCTACATTTTTTTTATTTCTTTACATGCATTAAAACAAATTAATTTGAGTTGGAAACTATTAAAATGAAACATAATATAAAATAAATACAAGTTGCGAGGGTATATTTTCCTTCTACATGCTTACGTTTAAATAGGGCAGCTGATTTTCAATCTTATTCCGAAAGAGTTTACTGCATTTCATTACTGTATAAACAGTTTCATATTCATTTTCTACATTTTTTAATTTCTTTACATGCATTAAAACAAATTAATTTAAATTGGAAACTATTAAAATGAAACATAATATAAAATAAATACAAGTTGGGAGGGTATATTTTCCTTCTACATGCTTACGTTTGAATAGAGCAGCTGATTTTCAATCTTATTCCTAAAGAGTTTACTGCATTTCATTACTGTATAAACAGTTTCCCCAGAACTGACAAAAACTTGCCTCCTCGAAAAACCATACATTTCTTGAGTATGAAAAGTTTTTCTTATACGCTCGGCTTCTCGCCATTTTTAGCGTTCTTTTAAATGGAATTTCATTTTTTTTTATTCTCTCTTTGTTTCTGGGGCTTCGTCTTGGAAGTCGTAAAGTTAGGAATATAAAGAAAGTAAAGTTAAAGGCCTAGTTACCTTTAAGAGCTGGGCCACTACACGCCTCAGCAACTTTTTCTCCAATTTATCACCAGAGAGGTTTTTGTTTTATATTTTTTTATCGTCAAAGTAAAGAAGAAAATAATTCTTCGGGTCTTTTGCTTATTTTTAGCTCATTTTTTTATATTGTATCGTAAAGGTGCGCACGTACTAAGCCTGTAGCTTTGATAACTTCTGAAAAGAAGAAAAAGAATATGGCAACGGTCGAAGCTGCATTTTATGTATTTCATTTATTTTGATACAGCAAGAAAGAAACCTGATGACAAAAGTCTTAACTGAGCCAACTCATATATAACTTTTCAGAAGTGGCATATATTTCTTTTATTTCTCTTTCACCTACTCTATGTTTTCGTCGAAAAAAGTAACTAAATTAAATAAAGAATCAATGCAGATATGTAAAAAAAAAATTATGCAACGGTGGAAGCTGCACTTTATGTATTTCATTTATTTTCATACTGCAAGAACAAAACCTGATGACAAAGTCTGATTCAACTCATATAAAACTTTTCATAGGTGGCATATATTTCTATTCTCTTTTACATTTCACATGTGCTGTATTTTCATTGAATAAGTAGCTAAATTAAACTGAGACTGAATGTAGATATGTAAAAGTTTCCCTTAGGCTGTGGTAGTTATTTTAAAGTAACTTTTGAAACTGCATTTTATGTATTTCATTTAATTTGATATTCCTAGAAAGAAATCTAGTGACAAAAACTTTAAATAAAGGAATTCATATGCTGGGTATTTCAAAACTCTTAGTATAAACTTTCAGGGAAGATTAAACACACCTTGACAAGAATAAATCATCATGTAATAAATAGTCGTAATTCAAGCGAGAATGTACTATCAAACACTTTCTGATTGCAAAGTCCCTATTTACGTCATATTTCCAATAAATAACAGTTAAAATTTGCTTTATGTAAAAATATTGGCATACAAAAAAAATGAAACACAACAAACCCCAAATGATAAGAAAAATAATGTAACTCAGAACTCATTAAAATATATACTCTATGAACTGAATATTGCATTATCACCTTTAAAAATCTTACGCATAATTAAACTGAGAAGTTGCATCATCTACTTTTTGAAAGTTCCTGAAATTTTGATAACTGTTTGCGGATAACTTTTAAGTATACTTGGCCCTACCTGTCGAAAACTACTTTAAATTCTCTCTCACACATTTTTTGGCGCAGTTGGCTGTCAAATACACATGATTTACTTTGTAATTTCTTGATTTTTTCTTGCAGTAGTCGTCCACATCAGAATTCCGATTAGCAAAAATAATAGGCATAAACAAAAGTAGCAGTCACTTACTGGATATTATAATAAAGAGCCATTGCTCCACAATCAGAAAGCGCCCTCTTGCGGTTCATTGCTTGAGTTACGACTATGCATTTTGTGGGGCTTTGTGGTTGTATAGATGTGTTCTAACTCTAGCTTGTACCAAGATAATTGAAAGCCCTTGTATGATTTTACAGCCATAACATGCTTTTCATCTCTGTTTTTTTTTCTTACTTTTACTTTTGTGTTGCGATTTAATATTAAAAAAAAATCAAATTCTTTATAGAAACACTAAATATTGGAAAAACTGTCTTTTGGCATAAATGAAATCTATTATTTATGATTTTTTAAAATTAAATTTGATCCGCTGTAAAAAGAACCTTATGACAAATTTTTACACTGAAGATACGTATTTATGACTTTTTAGAGGTGTGTGATATTTCCCATATTTTGTTTTAGAAAAATTCTGTAATTTAAGTAAAAAAGTAACTAAATTAACTCTTCACTCCATATATATAGTCCACATATGTAGACCTCCGTTCTTTCCCGTTTTTTGTTAACGATACTCCAACATAATTGCAATTTCGATCTCAGAATTATATTCTTCGATGTCTAAGATTCTAAATAATTCAACTAGATTAAAACTCTTGCTCTCTGAAGTCAAATTTAAAAAGAAATAATTCAGTAATAATCAATAATATTACATTAATACTCAATAGCGAAGAAGTTAAATTGAGAATGATTGTATATATACAAATCATTCTTTACGGCAACGTTAAAAGCAATTCCTTTCAGTGTTTAACGAATAAGATATTCCATGCATTTAAATAAGATAATATTAACAGTGATTCTGTATCATATGCATCTTATCTAATATTAATTAATGACAGTTTTATCTACATATGACGCAAATTTTTAAAAATGACGAAAATTCTTTATAAACAAGAGGATTAGTATACTAGACCTATTCATAATTTTTTTCTATTGAGGATTAAGGATTATTGAAACATAGTACCACTAGATATCGAAGTATACTATAAAATGTGTAACCCATTCTGCTAACACAAAAGTTGCAAAAACAGCACCATTAGGCTTTTTTGCATCCGCTTTTCTTTTCTGCTCCTGAGAGATTTCTAAAAGTCGTAAACTGGAAACAAACAATGGATTCAGGAATCTTTAGATTTACATGCCTCAGCAACTCCGGTAAAATTCCCGCCAGTGTGCCATTTCCCTAGTGGCAATTTATCACATTGGACTTCCTTCTCCCACCCATGCTCACATACTCACATACTCAGAGGCTAGCTAGCTTTTTACTAGTTCAAGACCAGAAAATTTTCAGTTTGCGGCGCTCGGCATGTAATTCACAGCTCCATTCACGAGCGAATTCTACTATTTAAATTAGGCATGCTTTTTTCTCACCAATAATTTCTAGTGATTTTTTCTAATAAGTTTAATTGGAAAATGTTACGATTAACCACTTCAACGGCTGCCCCGAGATAAGTCGGGGATAATAACGCTGTATCCCTATCTATGTGGCCGTTGAAGTAACTAAGTAACTAAGTATTTAAGTTTAAATAAGTTGTAATAAAAAACAATACGGAAAAACTGGTGGGAAAATGTACGTCAGTTTGGGGAGTAGGATTCGCCAAAGGCTGCATGTGACCTGCTTTGGTGTTGATGAGTGTTGCGTAAGACTGTTCTGCAACAACGATTTTTTAATTTTTAATTTTTTTTCAAGTAAAATATCCCATTTTATTTTCTTCTTATACTCATGTGTTTTCGTTCAATTAAAAACCGCATTCAAAAGTTTAATACGCAGCATACCTTCTTTCAGATATTTTTATTGCAAACTTTAGATTTTCCGATATAGTTCAGTTTTCCCGAGTAAAATTTATTTGAATAATTTTACAAAATAATCAGGTGTGTGTTTGTTGTGTATTATGGCTGATTATCTACGCGAGGGACATAGGCCAAACTAGATGTTTAAGGATCTTTCTAGGGAAAATTAAACAAATTTTACACAATGTTACCCGAAATTCGAAGACAACCACGCAAAATAATCAGGAATCTATGTATATATTTCGATTTGTATTTTCTATGTATATATTTCCACTTACATGAATATTTTTATATATGTATTAAAGGTTTTTTAATTATTTCCGCTATCCTATCTGTTTGACAGCCAGGGAATTGTGTTAATCATGTCAAAATCTGATTTCAGATGATTTTTAAGATTTACTTCGATGCAGAATATTTTTTAACTAATGTCTAATGTTTTTCAGAATTTTAAATGGTTATTGTATTGTATGGAACAATTTAAGTTTATGAGAACAAAAAGAAATGAAACGTAACTTGTTGAAAAAGGTTTGCTTTATTACAAAACTATGAATAGAATACTGCATTTATTAAATATTCGTTTATTAATTATTCGCAATACAAGGAAATAATTAAATGTTTACTTCGAATTTAATCCGTGAATATTAATGGGTATTAAGGTTTAGGTTTTCTGTACAGTTTTCTGTAATAAAATTCAAATATTTTGAAAACAGACGTATGTTTAAATTCAGTTAGTCACATCCAAAGCAAGATACAGGCGACGGCACTTTCCCTCTGCCACGTGATGAACAAAGATTGGTTTCACCAATTATCAAACTGCTTTTCAGCTTACTTTTATCACGTAACGTTCAAGTATCACATCCTACCACAGTCCAGTTAGACCTTTATTGACAAATAATACTAGGCAATAGTTGCTAAAAGCAGGATTTAGTAACAGTAATTGTCTGCATAAGTAAAATTTATCATATTACTTTACACAATAACAATTTATATAAGAAAAACTTCATATTAATATGATAAACAAAAATCGTTAAAAACAATGTTTCCTAATTAGTGTTTAAAGCCTTTTTCATAACTTAATTAGTTACTTTAGTATATAGGAAAATAGAACTGTACTAAAGATCTAACTTTCTGAAATAAAAGAACAAATAATTAGTTAGACTTCCACAACAAAATTCTGAATAAAAATCATATGCTTATTAAAAGCTCGTAAAATTTTATTCGCATTACGGTTACATTTGGGTGTTTACTTTGAATTTAATCCATGAATATTTAAGTTAATTTCTTAAATAAAGATTAAAGAACGTAATCTTGCCAAAATGAAACAAAACTGTAAGAATATTTAAAAGATTCTAAAAAATACAATATAGACCTATTTAAAATGGATTTGTCTGTTAATAAAGAATACTAGGGAATATGTTAAAAGATAAGGAATTAGTAATAGTGACTGATTATGCCAGTATACTTTGTCACATTTTTTCAGATTTGTCAAGTTTGGATATTAATTTATAAAGTAACAGTCTGTTGAAACAGAAGTAGAAGTGTAAAAGTAAGTAGAAGTAGAAGTGTAAAAGTAAGTAGAAGTAGAAGTAGAAGTAGAAGTGTAAAGTAGAAGTATAAGTAGAAGCGTAAAATTTGTAAAGCAAATATTTGATATCGATATTACAAAACAAAAACATGCCTGTGAGTAACGCTGACGTCATTTCAACAATGGCAACAACCTAAGCAATCAATCAGTTTTTTTATCGCAATTTTTTTAACTTCGAAACATCGTAAAATTTCAACTGTTACACCTTCGATCGGAGAAAAAAAAAGTAATTTCAAATGGAATTTCTTTGAAAACTGTATCTTAATTTACTGTCTTTTTATGGATTTTTAAAATAATTTTAAGCATGATTTTTTTTTAAATCTATCCCAAAAAATGAACTTGCAACTAGATTAGGGAAGAATAACACGATTGCACTTAAAACAATGTAAATAATTCAGCATCGGACATAAATTAAGTGTCACATTTTGAAATTCAAGATACAATAAAGTTATAGAAGGGTAAGTGTGCGGTTTCAAAAGAAACGCTTCCAATAATGAAAAATTTTGTTTCAGTAAATAAAAGTTTTACTCCAAATTTTACCAATAGAAGGCTCTATACCAAAGAAAACAGGGAAAAAAACCCATCAAAAACACAAACCAATCAGTTATATATTTTTATTTTATCACAAGTACTTACAGAGCATTTACTTTGCGAAATTTACAATCTACTATACAGCCATACTGTTTTGGATGTTTTTGATATCTTCTTTTTTTATTAGATATAGAGTCAGCTGTCGGCAAAATTTAAAATTATTTTTTATGAGCTGAAACAGTTTTTCATTATTGGAAGTCCAAACCGGATAACCGTAGGTCAATTACTTGATTATCTATTCAATTTCAAAATATTTCAATTAATTTATAAAATCTAAATTCAAATTCGCTTATCGGTCTTCTTATACGATATTTTACAAAGAGGATTTTCCTCTCTTTCTTCCCAAAAAATTAATTAGCATTTTCCTTTAATATCACAATTCTCGGTCTTTGTTCTTTTTTTTTTCTTTTCGTCTTTTTTAACTTCACCATATTTGCTTTTCTCTAACTTTTCAAAGCTTAGTGACTTGAGTTGAAAGAATTGTTTGTCTAAAGTTACCTGCGTTACGGATCAACAGAAACCTGGTGTAAACTGTTATTTGACTTAGAGAGAGTCAATAAAAATCTTGTTTCTTCAATTATCCTCCCGATAATAGAAACGTATAAAATAAAAATACGAATTCCTAGATTAATTAGCTAAAGTAATCAGTCACAAAGGTTTGTGTTTGCTAACTTAATAAAAGCATGTGTCGAATTAATTGAGTGAGACTAATATTAGCTCTGATGTTTTTAGTATTTTTCGCTTGGCCTAAATGCCCCCAAAATTCTTGAATTGTGTATGGTAGAATTACGTTAAATTACTGTGCTCTGTGTTATTTTTTTATTGTGTTAATTATTTATAAAGTATACTTATTAATATTTTATTTTTGTAGAGTAAATGTATTAAAAAATATTGCATTACTGCGCTGTTAAAGGTTACGAATTAACTGATGTTTGAACTTAAATCAGTAAACAAAAAAGCTTTTTTTGCGCATCTAAAACTTTTTATATTGATTGCATAACAAAATTTATTATAAACTAATGTTTATGTTTGGTAACTTGATAAGAGCATATATCAAATTAATTGAGTGAGGCTAATATTAGCTGTAATATTTTTAGAATTTTACGCTTAGAGTAGATGTTCTCAAATTACTGGACTTTTTTGGAGGGTAAAATTACGTTAAATTACTGGGTGGTGTGTTTTCTTTGTATTGTGTTAATAATTTATTAAGTATACTTACTCATATTCTCTTCTTGTAGAAATTATACTTTAAAAAAAATAACTTGTGTTGCTTCATTGCGAATTAATTCAAGAAACAATAAACAAAAAATGTTTTGGATTTGTACATCTAAAGTTTTCATACTAGGTGCATAATCAAATTTATTATAAATTAAAGTCTGTGTTTTCTAACTTAATAAAACATTTGTTGAATTAATTGAGTAAGGCGTCTAAGTATAGCATCTAATGTTTTTAAAATTTTGTTGAGCTCTAGATGCCCCAAAATTCACAAGTTTTATGTGGTAAAATCGCGGTAAATTGCTGCGCCTCGTGTTTCGTTTCTATTGTGTTAATTATATATTAGGTATACTTATTGATATTTAATTTTTATAGAATAAATAGATTAAAATACCATTGCATTATTGCAATGTTCACCGCTTCGAATTAATTGATATCAGAACTTAAGTCAGTAAATAACAAATAAAAATTTCTTTTTCATTTTGTACAATCAAAGTTTTCATATTAAATGAATAAAAAAATTTATTATAATTATTTGTTCCGCATTTTTCAGAATATAAATCTTAATTTTCTAAGCAGTCATCTTTCGAGTAATATAATTTAAAAGTACAGGTTCGGAAAATTATTTCCCACTTCTTTGGTTTTGCTTCAAAATAATATAAAGTAAAATCTACGCTCGTTAGTAATTAATTATTTATCATTAGATATGCATTAATATTAGAAATTTAGAGTTGTGGATCAGATTGTAGTTCAATACTGGTACTTCAAAATTCAAATTATATTTGGTTTGGTACTTCAAATTGTATTTTTATTAAAAGAAAAAAAAATGGCAAACTGTCATTACTTTTATCGTGAGGACATTTCTGGTATGTCTCAAATATTGCATTTTTTTTCTTTACAAATTAAAAAAATAAATAGAAATAGCATTAAAATAAATTATTTAACAAATTAAATTACTTTTTATGTACTAATTTATTTGAAACAGTCAGTGTTATGCTTTTTTTTGCTTTATTTAATAGAATGGATGTCAAACGTAATGGGTTACCCCTTAAAGCTAATTCGCATAATTTATCAAAAGAAAATAGAACACACAAATTTTTAACAAATATGGGGCCAAAATATGATGATATATGGCTAATTTTATACATAATGTTTCATTTTCCCCAAAGGGGAAACTTTGGTTATTTTGAAAATCAACTATTCTTTTGATAATTTTATATTTTTTAATGAATTTGGAATACAGTGATAAATTTAAAAGAAGCTTTCACGAACCTTAAGTTTCAGGTACATTTTAATGCGTAGATGGTTAATCCTTACACATTTTTTAAGTACAGTAATTTATTGATGCATTAATCTCCAAGTAAATATTTTCCGCCTGAAAATAATCTGCTTAACAAATGATTATGCCCGAGTAAGGAAATGTTCCCGCAGCTGCGATGTTTAGAGTAGCATTTTTTTTCTATTCAGTTTCACGAAATTTTTTGTAAGATATTATTTAAGAAAACAGTAAATCCTCGATTTTGGTATGATTTTTTATGTTATTTTTTAATGAAGTTTATAATCTTTTCAGTTTTTTTTCTGTGATTACTTTATGATCCTTCCAGAAATAAAGTTTTTATTTTTACATTTGTTTCCAAGTACAGTAATTCAGTACTGTAACTTAAGATGATTAAGCATCCGTTTAAAGCTGCACACTTCTTTCAGAAAGAGCGAATGCAGATTTATTAATTTATAAAGTATAATCACTGATTTTTCTAAATTTTAACAAAATATTATTTAAGAAAACAGTAAATCCTCGATTTTGGTATGATTTTTTATGTTATTTTTTAATGAAGTTTATAATCTTTTCAGTTTTTTTTCTGTGATTACTTTATGATCCTTCCAGAGTTAAAGTTTTTATTTTTACATTTGTTTGAAGCTATAGGAATTCAGTACTGTAACTTAAGATGATTAAGCATCCATTTAAATCTGCACACTTCTTTCAGAAAGAGCGAATGCAGATTTATTAATTTATAAAGTATAATGACTGATTTTTCTAAATTTTAACAAAATCTTTTTAAAGATTACTCTATCTATGTCTACATTATAAAACCAAGACTTTTATCAGTATTTAATGACTTAAATAACACACAGTAAATATATTTAAAACTATTAAAGTGATAATTCGAATTTGCAGAAGGGTTTATGTTGTGGATCAGATTGTCGTTCAATACTGGTACTTCAAAATTCAAATTATATTTGGTTTGGAACTTCGAATTGTATTAAATTATTTAATTTATTATTTAATTTATAACGTATAATAACTGATTTTTCTAAATGTTAACAAAATATTTTTAAAGATTACTCTATCTAGAATAAAACAAGACTTTTATCAGTATATAATGACTTGAAAAGATCCATCTTTTCGGCATCAAAATCAATTTTTTACGTCTAACAATATACATGCCAATACTGTTTAAAATGATATTAAAATATACTAATGATTACAAAGTTTTCTAACAAATTCGGGTGCTTGAATTCATAAATACGAGTAGGGAATTTTTTCCAACTTAGTGAAAATGAGTCCAGGCTAAGAATTAAACACAGGATATTTTTATTAAATTTCCAACACTCTTCTATCTGAGCTACTTTGGACGACTCTGACTATGACAATTAACTCAGGCAACCTTGTGATAATAATATCTGGTCTGCCATAAGTTACTCTTAGATATGTCCTAAGTTCCGTTTTGTATTTTTATCCGATTCCTAAATTCCTAAATGTACAAAATGGTCATAACCAAAGTAGATACATTTACAGCACGATTACAAAATATCTCTTAGAGCATCAATAATTGTATAAATATTACAATAAAATCTGTTCAGACGGAATTGTAAGAAATAGGAAAGTTCCGCTTTAGACAAGTTTTTGTCTAAGCGGGTATACAGTCTATTGTAATTGTATGGTGTTTTTTCGTTTTTCAAGTCAATTCAGTCAACTCTAATGTTAAGGAGCACAGACGATGGGTCTCAACACCCAATACCTCCATCAAAAGAGCAAAAAACCATAAAGTTGAATTTTATTAAACAAAACACGGCAAATAAAAATTAATAATTCGTAAACTCTGGTGTAACACAAGCTTTCCAGAGTTGTAAGAGCTCCGGAGGTTAAATATACCCTCGAAGGTGTTGTAATGACTACTTAATTTGGAGTAGTTAATCATCACTTCGTTAACAGACCAAACGTATGTCGTGATAAAATGGCAAATAATTAACCCTCGGGGAACCGACAGGCCCAGAAAAAACGCCCAGGACAACATAAATCTCAAATAACTATAAAAAAAGGGGGGGGAGGGGTAGATATAATTAATTGATATAATGTGCTTCAAGTGAATAGGGAAGTGTAGTTACTTTCATCTTACTGTGCACACCATCATTCATCGGGATTCTTTTCACCAAGCGCCAAATTCTTTGTTTTGGCCTTGAAAAGAACCACGAGTCTGCTGAGATAGGCACAGGGGATGTTTACAGACCGACAGTCAGGAAAGAAATGAGCTTATAGCAGAAAAACAGATCTTATTATAATTTAGGCGACGGATTCTGTGAAACAGATTCTCGGCAGCCAATAATCAAAGAATAGAGTACCTGGACATATAAATAGATAAGGACTTCTAGAAAAATAGCCTTTCGAAGAAGAAAACCGTTCCTTGAAAAATGTTTCAAACAGATGGCGCCTGTGTAGAACAGTTGTATCAGTTCGTCTGCTTCTTCAAATCGTCTGCTTGACAGCCATCGTCTGGTAGGGATGCGTATTGTTGTTTGTAGGTGGCGCTCCCTTAGCGCAGTTGTCATTTAGTTCCAAAGTCGCGACTCGATATTAACATTATTTTGTTAGAGGTCCTTATCTATTTCTGTGTTCATGGTAGAGTCTTAGGAGGAAGGTGGGGTGTTTAGAAAGCACATACTAAGATTGAGTGGCAACGAGTGGCGGAATTGAGAAAGTGGAAATAAAAGACAAAGCGATACACATAATAGGCTTTAAAATTACTTTCCTAACATTTTTTTCCCTAAGTATAGTAATATGGTAACATACACGGCTGTGCATTTACAGCGAGTTGCGATGACGGTTTTTGTCGGGAATATAACATTTTTTTTTCTCTTTAACCCTTTCGCCCACTCGAACTTCATATAAAGTTCCTTTTCAATTATAAAAAATAGTATATCAAAATCGATTTTTTACTAAATTTTACTTTGAATTGCATCTCTTAAACATTCCATAAAATATGTTCTTTTTACCCAAACTGGAATTCATTTTAATTAAGATTGATTTTTCCCTCTAGCTTTTCTTAATATTCATGAGCGAAAGGATTAATTAAGGATTCCGTTACAGATAGGCTCCGTTTTCGTAGGTTTTGCTATATTTAGATTATAAGATTTTTAATTTTACAAACAAGAAAACAGTTTTATTTATTATTACCAGAAGTTTCGCCAACAAATCTTTTTAAAAGCAGGCCTCAAAAATTAGAATTTTTTTCTTTTTCAAATACCCAACATGAACCACTATCATATTTCTTTAAGGTTAACTCCTTTGTGCGTTAATCACGAGTATAACGCGTGTAAAGTAAACCAGAGATCGCAGGATTCCTGAAGGTTTCTCACTTTCCTACCACTATTTTAAAACGATATCTTTATTGTAGACTTCTATTTCAGATGTTAATAGAATCTACCACGAAAAATTTTGATTTGAAATACTGTTAGGAAATGGCGATAATGTAGGATAAACTTTTTTTGTAAATCAATCACGAGCGTGACTTGTGATTAATGCATAAGGAATGGGGTTAACTAATCACTCTAAGTACATAATTAATTTTGAATGCCTAAGGGAGACTGCACAGACTAAGACCGTGATCTGTAGAGCATGGATGTCCCACCCGGTCCCTTGAGTAAGGTCTTAAAATATGCATATTTCAGCGGGAGCTGAACCCGCCAGAAAATGCGATAGGGGGTGGGGTTGAAAGAGACACACAATAGTCAAGCTTCCAGAAATTACATATCAGGCACTGCCGGAGACATTTCTCCAACGCGACGCTTGGCAGTGAAGATGATGCTTCATGAACGATTAATGCCTGTAACCAGCAGCCCGTGAGGTTCGAGTTATCCATTAGGAACATAAAGATATTTTTGAGATTTTTAGGAAAGCTGGTCGGGAGTGGATCCAGCCAACTACTAGGGGGAGAAGAGAGGTGACGGATGTGCCAGCGACCTGTTAGGAGGCAATTAAAATAGAAGTGTGAAGCAGATACCTCTGCACCACACTCACAGGCAAGAGTGCGGGTCCTCTTAAACTTGTGTAGATGTGTTCTGAAAGAGCCGTGTCCCGTTAGGAAAGCAGTAGTTGAGGTTGTTACAGATATAAGATTGCGAGATACCAGTGGGACAATGCCATAGGCAAATCTACCCTTCTCTGAGTACTTCCAGTGAAATAAAACTACAAGTGTTTACATGAATTTTATAGGAGTCTTTCACAAAAAAAGACAGGCATCTTCACTGAATTGGCTTTTATTTTTCTTGTCTACGATAACAAACATTTGAAGAATCAAGGGGAAAACGATAGGAGTCTACATTTTGTGAAGTTTGATATGAAAATAGAGATGAAAATGAATGATATATTATCACTTGTAAACATTGAATTGAGGCAAGAAGTAGTACTAGGATGGAAGTAGTACTAAGGAGAGGGCAGCTGACTTCACTGTTGGTTAAATTACTGTTGGATAAGCAAGTAAAACTTGTCCGTTCTTTATGACTTCTACTGTACACATGAGATGGGGGCGATTTGATTGGTCTACGTTAAACAGGTCTATGCTATGATTGGCCTACGTCGCCATGACGACTTCTTCAATGATCGCTACCACAAAAATATAGTGATGGATTAGTTGACGGAAGTGTTTGTTTGTAAACATGACCCTTTCTTATAATTTGAAAAACACAATTTACGATAGGAATAACGTTGAAAGAACGATGAAAGTCCATAGAAAAACATAGATGACGATTTACATAAAAGAGAGAGAACAATAAAAGTCATCATTCGTAAAACAAAATACGACGAATGACTATCATCTATTGATTGTCTTCTCACGATAGCTTGGCCCTTTCCATGACTTTCGAAGATTACACCTTGCTGCGCGGAAAGGAAGTTGCTAACAGACACATTGTTGCAGGAAGGGCATAATTTAATAAAAAACTAGATTCTTCTAGTTTCTAGAAGTAATTCCTATCTTCATTAACACATAAATTCATCTGAATTTTCTTTCACCGTTAGCTAGGTTAGCGTGAGAAGATTATATCTGAGATTACCATCGTTTTTCCCTTGACCCTTCATTTATTTAAAACAAACATCTATTAACAATTAAATCAATAACTTGATTAAAATCTTAAGCTTCTATTAAAGATAATTTTTTCAATCTATTATAAGTGCATAAAAATTTATAGATGAATTCCTATTCTATCAAACGAAGTTATATTTAAACTGGAAACACTGATTGCGTATTAATTAAAATTCTTTTAAATTTTAAATCCGTATTAGCATCAGTCCAAAACACTTATCGCTACAAATTAAAACTGATAAAACAATGATAATTAGACTCTGCTAATTAAAAGCGAAATCACTGAACTGAGAAAATGCATTATAACCTGTGTCAGAAGCATCACGTCGATAAAATCCATATTTTTCATAAATTATGGAAAAGAAGCCTCAATCGCCTGCAGCGTTATTTTCTTGGCTAACGAACTTTCAACTTTTGTTGTGAACAGAGTAAATTAGTGATAACGCTGAACCAATTACTGCTTTTACTTCGACGCAAAAATAATTTATTAACTGTCTAGAAATATTTGTTAATTGGGTTTATTTTGTGCATTTATTGGAAGTGTATTTTTTATTTATTACAGTTTGAATAAGTAATTCTTTGCTCCCGATTTACTGAAAAATAACAGTTTGGATGATTTTTTTTTAATTATTTTATTTTTAATTAGCAGTTTAATAAAAATTCAAATAATCGATATTATATAAATAAATCATGCCATGTGAGGCATCGTGGCATTTTATTTTTCGCTTCTCGGAAAAATCAAAAAGGAAGCAAAATTGCGAAGGATTAGAGTTTGAGTTCATAACATTTTATCATTTTATTTCTTCACTTTAAAAAAAATGTAATTATATTTCTCATTTTTAATCCTGTCCTAAACGCTTTTCTATCTCTATTTATAATTATACTCACTCTTATATAGTTAAAACTACAATTAAACTTATTCTGCCTGATGGTTCACTATGTTTTGGAAATAAAAGCTACTCTAGGGCGTCAACTAATAAGCCCATGAAATGCCTAAATTGTTCAACTGTTCACCTCTTCGAGTTCATAATTCTTTTTCCGGATTTATTGAAAAATACACTTTGAATGTTTTTTTAACAATTTATTTTTAGTTAGCAGCCTAATTAAAATATTAAGTAATGAATATTGTATAAGTAAATCGTATTCTTCTTTACATTATATTTTTTCTTTACTGTGATATAGCAAAATATAATGGAATAATAGGACAAAATGATTAATTCATTGTAAAAACAATCATCAAAATATCATACGGGTTTATGAATTCAGTGCTTAAAACGACATAAGTTGTATAATAATATAGTAATTAATAAGTAACGATTCCATACACCCACTTGCAGTGTCGGTACATTTTCGAGCTTCTTCACAGTTCAGAGAATTCAGTACTTAAAAAGGCATAAGTTGTATAATAATATAGTAATTAATAAGTAAAGATTTCATACACTCACTTGCAGTGTCGGTACATTTTCGAGTTTCTTCACACTTTATAGTAATCTTTTTCAATATAAACATGTTATGAATTGGTCGAACAATAACTCTGTCATAAGGTAATTTTCAAGGTCCAACAGAACGGAAATGGACTTGAACTGTATGGTTATTAAATCGTTTCTAATTTTATAAAGCATAATTTAAAATTTGAAACGCATTAGTTGTTCTTCAACTGTAATCCATAAAGGTATCGAATTCAATGTTATTATTTGTCAAGAATCTGAGAGAAGTATTGCGAATAAAATGAAAAGGAAAATTAACAATACTGTTAAAAAGTATTGCATAATTATGTATACATCCTGTATTCGAAATTTGAAAAAATAATTATAAGTACATTCTTAAATAATGGTGATCCGTGAAAACAGAGGAAATACGAAAGAGGGTCTTTGGTAACTAAGATATTAATACTGCTCTCAAATAACACACTGTCAACTTTCTAACACATTTCTGAACATTTTTGTTCGCCAACGCATGACATTGGAAGATGTTGTTATTCAGAAACGATGTAATTTAATAGTTTTTTTCATTTGGCGGTAAAGGCAAAATATCTTTCAGAATAGGGTGTCAGAGTGTGCTTTTTGAGCTGAATTTTCGAACGCGACAGCGCGAAAAATGTCTTGATACAACAATCGCTTTGTACAACAATCACACAACAACTCAAGATGCAATTAATTTATCGAAATATAGAAAAAAAGAGCTTTCCAATTACAAATCGCTACAATAAGCATGCCTGCAAGTGTCATGCTTTTACATTTTAAAACGAGTTCGTAACTTCATTACGGTTCGTACATATCTCATATACTTGCTTTAGTTTCCCGTTGCACTTTTCATGCAGTTTAGGGAAGGGTGGGGTGTAAGGATGATATGGATGCGTTCCAACGCATAGCAATAATTTAATAATTTCTAATATTCATTTACTTATTTCAACGGTACCAGCTGTTACCCGTCCTTTTGCCTAACGTTCCTTTATAGATGTGTGTGGCTCCTCCTAATAACAAATAGGATAAATCTTGCTATCAGTTAGTCATTGAATATTTGAACACTGACGCTTGCACAGAAAATATTCGATTATTATGTTTCATTACAAATTTCGTAATGTTATATACACTAGACAATATTAGTTAGTCAGTAATGTGAAAATAACATTCTTAAAAATATGTGTGCTCATTCTCTACCGTGGCTTTCGTCTTTATCTATCATAGATCTAGTGGCAGCATTAGAATTGAAAAATAAAAATAAGTTACCAAAACAAGAATGAGTGAATATTATCACCTACTGATTGACTAGCTGTGTTGCGTTATTTGATTGTCTTCTTTGAACCTACCTAGAAAACAGTTTTAATAGTTTATTTTTTGTTCGTTTGCTGGATTTGCCATTGTAATGTACTCTTTATTTATTTTTCATTATCAAAATATATTCATTTATTGTACATTTCATGTTGCAGTTCAGTTAGGCTGAAGTTAATTTGATTTTCCAATTAAACACATAAAAAAAAAGCCTGTATTACCCGTTATAAAAGGACTCCAAAGGTATAAAATATATAACAGGCAAAATGAATATATTTTGATAAAGATAAATAAACAGAGAATACATTACAATGACACAGGAAGCTAATAAAAAAATAAATGAATACGGCTATTTTGCATTTACAACTAATAGATAGCAGTATTTAACAATGTAGTTTGAATGCCACCTTCTTTGATTTAGCATTCTTTATATCCCTTCATGCAGAAAGGGTGAAACTGAAGTCAGGGAATGAATATTTTTGTATAGATATTCCAACATTGAATTAGTCACAATTCCGTTAACCTTTTTTTCGTCTTCATAAATTCTAAGTTATCTTTAATTTTTCCTGGAACATTAGGCAAAATATGAATTAGCTCAACTATTTATATAAAGGAAAAGAGAATATGATTTTCGTCACTGACCGCAGATCACCGAAATACATTATTTTGTGATCTAAACACTTTTTCGGTTTTTGATCACCAATGATGTCAAAATATGCCTATGCGGGATTCTGATATAAATTTGGCACCGATTTCGTAAAATTCTTGTAAATTATATGTTTGATAAGCCAATTAATTTTATTATCGTTTCCAGATATTTCTGAATCAGAAATTTCTGTTTTCCATTTTGGAAAATCGTTATAACTTTTAACGCACACGAGTTAAGAAAGATAACTTTTCTTTAATTTTTACGAATAAAATATTTTTTGTAACTTAGAAACAAATAACAAATTACAAAATATTTTAGTCTTATTCTTTTACATTCTGAATTTAGAAAGTTCAAGAAGGGACATTATTTGAATCTTAATCCCTTCGCGATGAGCGTTTTTTCAGAATTTTTAATATTGTAGCACGGGTTTTTCTAAATAGAAATTTTTACCTAATTTGATCCCGAAAATGTTTACATTAAATAAGAATTTTTTTTTAATTAATAATTAATTGTCAGAATATTCAAGGTTTCTGGACACTTCATGCGTCACGTATACGTGACACTCATTGCGAAGGAGTTAATAAGAAACTGTTGCAAATTTGTTGCAAACATATTACTATTTCAGTATCATGCCAACATAAAACGAATAGTCATTAATTTTCAGATACTAGAAATTATATAGAAATCAGCTCCTTTATAAAATCATTTTATAAATACGTGCGGATATTCGTCTTTGTTTCGCTTTGACGCCCCAAAAAAAATGTTTTGCAGTTGTCTTCCCAGTATTCTTCTACTCCTTAGTTTGTCAACTGCCTGTGTTATAAAAAATAACGCACATTTGTCAGACCGATTAATCAGTTAAAGTTATCAAATAATTATATTTTTGATCAACGGCTTTGTAAAATGCTTGAATAAGGTAAAAGATCTTCATCCAACGAAAAAAAATTAATATGTGTACTTAATTCTTTAAAATATTGTTCACTATCTTTCAAAAAAATGTTTTAATCTTATCAAATTTTTATTAGCAGAAATGCTGATCGTGTAATCAGTTACATAGATTTTCATCCTGACAAAATAAATAAATAAATAAAATAACGCTTTTTGTATTCTGCGGTAGTTTTTTTTTTTACATGTTTATCATATATCTGAGGCATCTTGCATTAAATAACTCAATAACAAAAAAAAAAAAAACAGAAATGTTACATAACTTTACACGGATAGCGAAAATTATTTAAATCCACTTGAATATATGCATGTAAATGAGCTTAAAATATTGTTTCTGTTTATTTGTCAGCCTTAAATTCAATATTTAAAAAATAACTCATACAATCGTAAAGCAACAAATGCATTGTTAAATTTTAGTACATTTTTACGGTTACTATATCTAGAAAATTTTGTAAAAATTAAACTTTATTTAGTTTGTTTTTTGTATTATGATGTTTATAATGAAAAAAAAAATAGTAAAATTAAATTTTCAAAACATGAAAAATGTTTTACATGTTTTAAGCTTCAATTATTTCAAGAAGAGAGTCTGCAAATATAAAGATAATTTATTCATTTAATAATGCAGGTTATTTAATTGCACATTCTTGGGAATGAATGTTGCATCAATCTCGCTGCTTTTCCGTCTGTGGTACTTATGTATAATTAAGTAAAACATCTGACCTCTCTATTCTTTATTACATTGTGCACTTTTGAATTTTAATGTGGCTTGGAGTGTAATAGAAGAGCTCAGAAATGGAGTTACTTTAAAAATTCCAAATCTTTACACGATGCATAGACGGAGTTTATTTAATGTTTGTCCAAAGCATGACTTGAACTAGATTTGACATCAACATATTTTGTTTTGATAATTTTTAAAGCTCTAATGTATTCACTAATCATAAATTAATAAATGAACAAGAATAGGGGAAACAATCTAAAAAAAATTGTTTTTTGTTGTAGAAAGAATTTTAATATTATCAATAAAAAAATTATACATATTAAAACATATAATTTAATTCATTTTTTAATCAGAGAAAGAGTTTATAAAAAATATATGTAAAAAAGACTCAAATCATTTTAAAAAATTGTAGCGAATTGAAACGGGAGAAATTCCACAACTTGTATTTTTTTTTATATCTGTGTCAGTGAAATTTCTTAACATTAATTTGTGTTGTATTATAAATACTATTATTTATTTATTATGAAATGTTTTCCTCCTATCCCATCTTTTTATTTCCTTTTCTCCTTTTTCTCTTTCTTTGATTCTGTTTTTCACATGAAGTTTTCGGCTCAGGTTTTTTCAGGCATCTTCAAGAGTGGAAGCTGCACCAGGTTTGTTTGGAATGCATGCATCAATGTCTTTTATAATATAGTCTTCACATGGATTATATAGATTTTTTTATTTGTTGAAACTTTCACTCAATTACAGATGTTTGAAAAAGCCTGAGCCAGAAATTTCATGGATGTTACAGGCTCGTGGAGTTGTCAAAAAGTAAGTCCAATATTTTTGTAATAGAAAATAACCTAGGCTCTTTCATTAGATCTATTAGTTTAATCATAGAAATGATTCTGTAGACTGATCTGTAGCGTATCCGTGTTAGCGAGACCTCTGTACCTAAAATTGTGTTTGTTGTTAATAATAAAATCATTATTTCCAGAAACGAAAATATCTGAACGTCTGACATTAGATAGTGGGAATACAAAATTAGATAGTTTTAAAGTGATGAGAATAACTCTTATTTATTTTTTATTTTTTTTTAAATTTCACTAAAAAAAACTAATAAAGGTCAGAGTGAGTAAGAATGGACAGCACCTAAATGACTCTTTCTTTCCTTCTCCTTTTCTCTTTCTGTTTTTAATCTCCTCATTCTCCTTCTTCTGTTCTTCTTTCTCTGCCTATATTCCCTTCCTACCCTATTTCAGTGTAAACAAACAAGTCTGAACACGCCCCCCTCTCGTTCCAGAGGACAGGAAGTTGTTTGTGGGCATGCTCAGTAAACAACAGAGTGAAGAAGATGTTCGACAACTTTTCCAGCCTTATGGGACGATAGAGGAATGCACCATACTAAGGGGGCCCGATGGGCAAAGTAAAGGTAAGGACAAAAAAAAGCAAAAAAGACTTGGCTTTTCCCTTCCTTCATACCCTCCTACAACCCTTTTCCTTCTGTTTATGTTTCATTACCTAAGAACCTTGCTCTGAATGTTGCTTTATTATCCTAAGTTATTCTTTCTTTTTTTTGCTCTCTCTGACCTAGCGGACAATGCTGGATTATTTTCAGTTGGATTCAATAATCTATTATGGCTTTTTTTGGTTTCATAAATGTTTTCTTATACATATGCAATTTATTTGATGTCAGTGTAATTAAAGTTATTCTATTCACTTAGTAGATTAAAATATTCATAAAATAGACACCGCATATTTCTTAACAAATACTAAAGTATCATTTATTAAGTTTTATGGGTATTTTACTTTTGGAGCTACAGTACGATAATAGTTTGATATGTTCTCGGCCTGACACAGAAATTGAACAAGTATGACCAAATGACAATGATGTTTGTAAAGTATGATCCATTAGATGACATGCTGCCAAATTTCAGAAGCGTGAGTTTATTGGTTATTTCTTGGTGATAAAGTAAAGTAAACAAGTTTTGACATTTTCTACAAATGGAAAAAAATTGAAGTTTGAGCTGTCATAAAATATTTTGTTAAAAAAGGTTTAACCCCCACGGACTTACAAAAAGAGTTACACTCCACCTTAAAGGATTCTTGTCTTTCGTATTCGATGATAAAAAAAAAAGTGGGCTGCTGAATTTAAACATGACAGGAAATCCATTCACGATGACGAACGCTCAGGACACACAAAAGTGGCTATGACCGAAAAAATCGTCTCAAAAATTCACAATGCCGTATTGAATGATCGCCGATTGAAGATACGGGTACTTGCTGACATTGCAGACTTCTCAATAGACTATGTCCACAACATTTTACACGATGTTTTCGGTATGAAAAAGCTTTCTGCAAGCCGTGTTTGTTGAACGTCGACCAGAAACTCCAAAGAATGAACATTTCTCAAGACTGTTTTGAAATAAATTGTGTTGCAAGTTGAAAAATAAAATAAATATCGTCAAA
Source organism: Maratus michaelseni (assembly GCA_963931845.1). Taxonomy (NCBI): domain Eukaryota; kingdom Metazoa; phylum Arthropoda; class Arachnida; order Araneae; family Salticidae; genus Maratus; species Maratus michaelseni. The sequence goes on along the minus strand of OZ007594.1, from coordinate 279,490,294 downwards.
AATCTTGTATTTCCTTTGCCAGGCCGAGAACTTTTCGAACCACCCTCGTACAGGCTGCACTAAAGAATTCGCACACAAAAGTGTGTCTTAAATGTATTGAGTTGCAAGTGGACTATATTGTAAAATAATATGAAATTCTGTCAAAAACCTTGTGCTTTCACTGTCAGGCCGAGAACTTATCAAAGCACCCTCATAAAAGCTGTATTATTACAATAGCCCATCATTATGTCACTCTTTTGGATAAATCAGTCCTTTATTGTATCCAGAAAAAAAATAATTCTACCTTTATCGTAGTTTTTAAGAAACATTATATGTATATCAGTTACAATAAATATAATCCTGTATTATTAATTTTAATAAGAAAAATTTTTTATGTACTATATAAATTTACGCCTTGAAGAGAAATATGAAACGTTTACTTGTAGGTTATCGTCTTCCTTGAGTTTTAATACAGTCAGTTATATACCGCATTTTTCTTGTCTTCAAGCATGCGCGACACAACAGGTTACTGTATTTCTTGATAAATGTGTAAATCTTATATAGGGTAGAATTTCTAACGTCAACAGAAATAACATAACATAGAACATTTAATTTGAAATTGCTTACTGATATACCAAGTATTTAGAAGTCAATTAAGCTACGCCTTACGTTAACTCTAATACATAATTTAATAATGAGTTTGCATATCAAAAAAGTGTTTTTTCTTTAGATTGCTTCGATTTTATTCAAATATGGTGCCATAAATGACCAATAAAGTACTATAAATGTGGAAAGTTCTATGAATAACATTAAATAATTAAATAGATTTTTAATACTTCTGGAAACCAAGATATTATTTTTATATTAACTTTCCCCGTCTCTTAATGCAGATGGGCTACCTTTTGGAACGTGCCCGCATTTAAGTAGAGAAGAAGACGTTGAATTTTGTTAATAGACATTCATGCATAATTTTGTATATCTTTGAAGAATTCAAACCTTCGATCACCAACATCTTACAAAAAATGTTATAAATAGCCAATGCAAACTCTGACAATTATAACTAGTGAACCTTTTCCAATGCGTCTTTCTGTTGTAAGCGGTTTTTTTTAGGCAATTGCTTTGAATCGTCTGTCAAGTGACTAGGTATGGGATTGGGAATTAAAATATGAACCCCGCATTAAAAAAAAAACACATAAAGAAATCTGTTTTCTGAAACACCGGAAATAATTAAAATGTTATCCATTTAATAAATTAAATAAGTTTGACGTCAATCTTCATTAAAAGAAGTAAATTTCTATATGTGATTGTGTTGTTTTCAAAGACAACTCGTCAAACATCGAAAGGAAATTTTGTGGTGTTCTTACAAGTTAACCGGGGTAGGTGATAAATTGCTTAATCAAATTCATAATAATACCAATAATCAAAGTACAGTTAATAATGATGAAATTGCATAAATTTTTGCTACTGCACTATTATTTATATGAGCGAAACCTTACTTCGAAAGAACATTTACTTTACTAGAAAATTTAAATACCCACTACAACAACATTTAACATAATATCAAGAAGAAAAAAAAACCCTAATGAGTTTTTAAGTTTTTTCCTCATTTTTTCTTTAATTAATAACACTAGAATAATGTGAAGCTTCTAATTCTTAATTTTAACTGTAATTAGGTTAGTAGTTGATAACAATGATTAAAAAATTTAAAAAAATGAGCAAAAATTTCATAAAGTAAGAATCAAAATGCTTAGCGCATTTGTTACAATATCTTATTGAATACTCAAAAGTAGAAAATTAATGGTAAAATTGAACTATATTCAGAATTTAAATCATTGTAAAAATTCTTTTCGATGACGAAATTGAAGAATGTAATTACTCTGTCCTCACTCGTGATTTCGTTTTTTTTTTATTGTATAGTGTTTATTGTTTACATTACAATTTTTTGTGCATTTACATGTTTAGTGTTTACGTTACAGTTTTTTAACTGTGATGTTTAACTGTAACCTAAATGTGAATGTTTACACAACAACAAAAAAGGAAATAAACTTAAAAAGAAATCAGCGCATAATGTTGTGGCCTGTTAAGTTGAATTGAAAAAAAAATATATTTTAGTTAATTATTATTTAGCGTGTTTGTATGACAATGTACACATCGGATTTTGCCCATATTTCTAAAAAAAAAAAAACATTCTCCTATATTTCGAACATGTTTGTTGGTTGAATGACGATTATTTTGAAAAGAAAGAATAATGTTTAATTGAATCGGTCATCTCAAAAGCGACATAAGTCAAGTTTTTTTTTTTTCAAATATACATTTTTTGTCGCAAATGCTTTCTTAAATGTAGAGCCATGATCTGATTAATAACCACATAAGTCCACACACACCACATATGATCTGATTAATAACCACATAAGTGTATTCCTTCTTCTTCAAAAACTACCTTCTAATTTTCGTTCATTACTTAAATGATATAAAGTCAGCGACTTATGGGGTTTTTGCTTGCAATACCAGATAACATGCGGATACCATATTACAGTATCATATTACCATTTGCATGCAAACCATATTAAAACATAAAAATGGTCCAGTATAAGTATTATCTTCATTAATTTTGATTAAAAATATATTTCATATGACTGTTTTGTTCAAATTAAATACCACCTAACCTTGTTTTTTGCTAAAGCAACATAAGTCAGGAACAGTTTTTCTGTTATTCTTATTTTTATTATTCATAAATCATAAAAATGATTTGATATTTACAAACTTTATAACCAGCACCAAAAAACCCATAAAAATTTGTTTACTTGTGAATAATACAGTTTTTTTTTATTTCTGAAAAGTTCTGATTCTGTGACTTATGTGGTTTTTGAAATGACCGATTCAGTTATTAACAATGTAACGTTTCGTAACCTTTTCTGTGGATATCTGCAGATCTGAAAATATTCAAAGACTTGAAAGATTTCTTTTCGAAGTTTATGTCCTTTGAAAGTTTAAAAAAACATGATTTTCTGCCTAAAGGTGTTATTTTCGACCCATGTTAGAACCATTTCTTCTGAATACGGCTTAGTATAACACTCAATCTGTGTGACACAGCATTTTTTCCCCTTTGGTATAAAAGATGGGAATTTGTCGTTACAGCATGACCAGCCTCTGAGACTTGTGCCTTAAGGGATATCTTTATAGAGAATTCTTTCAAAATTTGTCTTTATGTAAAAAAGTAAGAAACGTCGAAACGCTCTAATATTTGCAAGAAATCCCTAAAGTATGTTTTTCTATATGAAAGAAAAGTATTGAAAAATAGCATTGTCCTATATCTAGCAATATAATAATATGATAAACATTAAAACAAATAAATTATTATGTGCGAAAAGCTTTCAATAAGGGAAAATTACGTCATATTTAAACAATATCTTTAGACCGTCTTATTTAAAACAATTTTCTTCTAGTATTTAAAAAAAAAACTTTATCATGAAAGTCAGAGGAGCGACATTTTTTTTACTTAATAATTTTATACAATCTAATTTTCAAATGTCTGATAAATCTTACTTAATCAATCATGAAAATAGTATCAAACTGTCGCGACAGAGGTAGATGCGGCCTTGGAAATCTACAGAAGATCGCCAATGGTCGTAGTAATATCATTCAATCTTCCGTAATCGGGAATTTGTTTTAAACAGAACAAATTAGTGTGTTTTTAGAGCCTACGAGGTCTAAACGAGTTGGGGAGCGTAGCTCGTAGGGAGCAGAGCCCTCTAGTCTTTATGTAAAAAGGTAAAAAAACTGTCGAAACGCTCTAACATTTGCAATGAATCTCTAAAGTATGTTTTTCCATATAAAAAAAGGGATTGAAAAATAGCATAGTCTTATATCTGACAATATAATAATATGATAAACATTAAAACAAATAAATTATTATGTGCAAAAACCTTTCAATAAGGGAAAATTACGTCATATTTAAACAATATCTGTAGAACGTCTTATTTAAAACAATTTCCTTATAATATTTAAAAGAAAACTTTATCATGAAAGTCAGAGCAGCGAATTTTTTTTCTTAATAATTTTATACAAGTTAATTTTCAAATGTGTGATAGATCTTACTTAATCAATCATGAAAATAGTTGTAAGCTGTCGCGACAGTGGTAGATGCGGCCTTGTAAATCTACAGAAGATCGCCACTGGTCGTAGTAATATCATTCAATCTTCCGTAATCGGGAATTTGTTTTAAACAGAACACATTAGTGTGTTTTTAGAGCATACGGTGTCTGTACGAGTTTGGGGAGTGTAGCTCGTAGGGAGCAGAGCCCTCTAGTGTTTATGTAAAAAAGTAAAGAATGTCGAAACGCTAAAATATTTGCAAACATTCCCTTTAGTATGTTTTTCTGTACGAAAGAAAAGCATTGAAAAATAACATAGCCTGGCAATATAATGATATGATTAAAAATTTAAAGCCAATGCACGTTTTAATGTGTTCATACATGCACTAATTACTATGATAAAAATTACGATACTTAGTTTAATGAAATATATATAAAAAATACGTTTTTCTTTCTTATTAGTTGCTTAATTTGTTTTCAAAATATCTTTTCCAAATCGTATATGAAGTAAATTATTTGGTTCATAAACCATTATCATGGAGCATTGGTGATAATAATACTATTATGAATTATCAGAAGTACATTATCATAAAGAGTGTTCTTGTACAGAGTGGCCAAGATAAAAGAGATCCGGTATACAGAAGTACAGATACTTACTAATTCTTATTTAAAAGTAATAAATACAGAATATTATGAATAAGAACACTTCCTGTGAACTATTGAATGTTCAGTATGTTGTTATTTATAATATTCTGTAGCATAGCAGGAGGCAAACTCCCTATCAGAAGTTGACTCGTCAAGTATAGTAAGAAGGAAAGGCTGAATCTAGTGAAGCGAAAATAATCATACAAACGGGGGGGGGGGCTATGGTAAACAAGAAGAAAATATATAAATATAAAAATATTTCTTCTGGAGTATATCCTTTTAGTTTTGCTCTTGCTATAAAATGGTTTCACACCTTTTGGCACCCGAGGAAGAAAGATTTATTCTTTCAAAAAGCTTCGTGTTTTTTTTTTTCATTTTTATGACATATTTAAGAAGTTTTTTCCATTGTATTAACACTAAATATACCAACAGCCGATCATTTGACCGATACGAAATACAAATATTTCAATTCGAACCAGAAATAATAATAAATTAAAATTAAAAATGTAATAATACATAATAATAATAATAATAATAATAATAATAACATAAATAAAATATAATTTACGCAAAAATAAGTTAAATTGAAAAGTTAAATAATTTTAAATAAAAATCCTGGTGTGAAATATTTTTATAAAACTTCAGTAAAATTCTCGGTAAGTTTAGTGTTAGAGAAAAAAAAATCCAAGCTTAGACATTTAATAAGAAAATGATGTAAAAGATTGATCAATAACAAACATATATCAAACTTCTTAATGATTTTATATTTTAAAAGGAAAGCACCTTGTTACTTTAAACAATTATTTATGAAATCCAAGGTAAAATAAAACCTTAAATGCTACTCTAAAATATTTTAAATTTATCTGTAAATATTTGTTGTACATGTTTATCTTTTCGACACTTTTTACCATTCTTCGACATCTCACTTTATATAAATAAATTAAACTCATGCACGTTTTTAAAAAGTATACATTATCTAGAGAAAGAAAAATTCATTTGCCGTTTCCATTATTAACACCTGTGTGCTCCGCTTTCAACAAACTGATTATACTTTGCAGAGGAATTTACACTAATTAATATCTTTTTGAGACTTTAATTATTTTTTTATTTAGTAACGCAAGCATGCATATTCTTCGCAAACAAATTTAAAGAAATTACATACTTTCATTTTAATTACCTGTTTTCTTTAAAACATCAAGATTAATTCTTTTTCGTATAGTAAACAACGCAATCCTTTTTAGAAATTTGATCTTTTGTAAACAAAAGCCGTAATGTATGAAAGGTAACTTTTTAATTCCTGTGGAGATGACCTCTCCAAATACTCCAAAAATGAGGGTAAAAAAACTTTAAGAAAAAAAAAATCGAACGCTTTTGACTGTATTGCCTCGTTAAAATTCAATAACTTAGCCTGGAAAAGCTCAAATATGAAAAGAATGCGTAATTAACACAAGGTACTTTGCATGTTTGAAAAGTTCTTTTTTTCCTCAACTTCGAGAGAAATTCTTTTTTTTTTTTACTTTTTATCGGAAGATTGTTGAAATAAAAAGCTTTCTTCTCTTAATATTTATATTTCCAGACATAGCTTCTGCCTGTAACTCATAAACTGGGGTCGTAAAAGTAAAACCCCTCAAAATAAATGTTAGTTTTCGGACAGTAAATGTTTATGAGAAAATTCCAGCACAAAAATTTATCGACCTCAAAATTACCTTCAAAATTTTCGGCAGTCATAACTTTCAGGCGGCACAGTTATGCGGGGGCAGCTTACCTACCGAAGAAAAGAACACGGTTTTCATTTTTAGGAAACAAATAAAATTTCCAGCAGTTAAGCACTCTTCTTGCGGTTTCATGCATTTTTCAGATAGCTCACTTGATAGTAAATACGTTTTGGGCTGCTTTAAATTTAAGTATCTTTCCCAGATTATAGTCCCTTACTTCGAATTATTATTTGAATAAATTTATATTAACGTTAATTAAAAATATCTCTATGATAATAAATTTTTGTTTCGAAGGCAGCGCCATTGTGAGAGCAGTTTTGTAAAACGATTGTGTTCTTTCAGTTTTGTTCGAAAAAGAATAGTTGTATCATGGAATTTCGGAGAGATTTTTTTTCTCATTTTCAGAGAATTTAAAACATTCTTACTTTTCTTAGATCCAATCAATTGAAAATCAAATATTGGTAGGAAAGATAGAAAAGGTTGTCATGTGTGAATTATAAGTTCCAGTAAGTCGCTACATTGGATTGTAAAAATAACATCGGTTGATAACATGGGTAAATATTTGAAACATGTTTGATTGGTTGTTATAACGGAATGGTCGCTACAATGGATGGTTGTTATATCTGTAAACTACGCTATATATCTAAACATAAATTAAAATTCCACTCAAGCTTATAAAATAAGATATCTTCACAGTTTTCTTAGAATATTATTTTCTTTATCAAGTTCCGTAACACATGTTTTAGACTAGCATTTCGATTGTATGAAACTGCTTGAATTAAAATGAATTTTTATTAATTCTGAACCTTACAGGAATCTAAATCTTACTTTTGAGATCGTGCCCAAAAGATTTTTGTACTGAATATTTTTTAAATTATTCATAGTAACATTGTGAATCATTTATCCTGAAAATCAATTTAAAACATAATATTGATTTTAGTATGAATACTGATGGTTTTCTATACAATAAGTGTTTCAAAACACATAAAATATTTCGGATATTTTAGTTAAAAACATTCGATGGTGTTTAAGTAATATTTTTTCCTTATTAAAAGTACTCTCCAATCATTTCCCACTGTTTTACAATATAAATGATGTTTATCATATTGAAGGAATTACATCATAAAATGTAGTCGCTAAATGTAACAGAGGTCTCAGTTATTAAATTAAATATTTAAATAATTGAATTAGATCGTATGATACTTTCTATTGAAAAGTATTAATAATTTCTGTATTAAATTTGAAACTTATAGTAATGAATTTCACTTTTGAAATCACGCCCCCCAAAAAAACCCAGTTTTTATACTAAAAGTATTCATAGAAACATTGTAAACATGATTGAAACATTCACAGAAACAGTATTGTCGTAACAGTCTTGAACTATCTGGAACAGTATCACTTCACATTTAAGCTAGTTTGAGAGTATAGAATCGTATTTTAGGGTCAAAATTGGAACAATTTATTGTTTATTTGCCGTTCAATACAGAGACGAGCTCCAAACTTATTTTAATGTATGATTTCAGAGCAAACATAATTTTCCAAGTGAGTATTTCAACAGAAATACTCACTTATTTAAACAGAATTTTCCAAGGACTTTTACATCGTTCTGCTATATTTTAGCAATTTTAAAAGTATGTTGTCGTTTTCTTTTCTTTCTTTTTTTAGGAGGGAAGGGATATTGTAAAACATATAGCGTTACATGTTTATTGCTCAATATTTAACATAACTCCATAGGTTGAATAGCACGATGAACATTGTAAGGCGTGAACGTAAATATTTAAAAAAAATGATTCTCTATCATCTATGTAGCGTATGCCATGAGATTATATGAGTGGCTACAAAGTAATCTGACAAATTCATAATATTGGGCTTATTCTTTTCATCCCGCTATGCTTTTGATATCGTATGTTAAATCAACATGATGTTACGAAAAGGTGGAAATTAACGAAAACCTTGTCCTTTTTTCATTATATCCTTGACATAACATACCATATCGAAAGCATAACGAGATAAAAAGTGTAAAACTCCTTGGAAATTGTTTTCTCTTTTGGATTTATAAAATCAATATTTGATACTCGTTTTTCGTCGCTGTAATTTTTGTGTATGTTGATTTGAGTATTTGTCAACGGCCGATTGTGAGCATGAGGGATATAGTTCGAGGGGTGGGGGGTAGTGCCCACCGTGAGGGTATTTATAAGGGAACCTAACCCGTATTTACGTACATTTAGCAAGGTTCGAATTAAAACATGAAAAAAAACGAACGGTTAGGCCGACGAGTGCGACATGGGTTCGAACACTGCAACTCTTGTCTACCAGCGTTGAAAGCAGAAAATCTCAGCCGCTGGTTTTATCTGTTGATTTGATAAGTTGTATGTTTGTAAGTTCCACATACTCCATGCTGTTGAATCCTACACGGTTTAAATTTTCGAATTAACTTTCTATATGTATAGCGACACATTACAAAATTTGCTATTGAATCCTACACGGTTTAAATTTTCGCATTAACTTTCTCTATGTATAGCGGGACATTACAAAATTTCACCCTATGTTATTAAACACGTTCTACATAAATCGCAGTCGTGAAATTTGCCCACACAATTAAATATTCATTTCAGTATGTCACATAAAAAATATTACGTCCATTAATATCAATATTAGCATAATTCCGACAGACATAAGCAAACTAAGCACTTCAAAATAAATTATCTACTTCATTTTTAGGTTTAAATACATCTGAGTCATCCGAATGTGAGTATGCGACAAAAAGAGCAAAGTGTTCAGATGTGTACAGCATTTTCATCCATACTTTATTAACCCTTTCCAAGGTATAGTAGAGTACTTTCCACATAATGTATTTACCAAATGCCAAATTTGTACCAAATCTACTACAGAAAATGAAAATTCGTATTTAATTCCGACCGTTTATAACTGGGGTTCTACTGAACGGATTTTAATGGAACTTACATTATTACGTAATTTCCTGGGGAAGGTTTTAGTGTATAACACATTTTTTTACGTGACTTTGTTAATGTGTTATTAGGCTCTGGAGGAAAGTTCTATAATTAGGTGAACCCGATTATGAGAGATTAATCATTTTTAAAAGTTCTAGTTGACGGATTTTGATAGATGTTGCACTAAGAATTAGATAGTTTTCCGGGAATGGTATTAGTACGTTACATAGCATTCTACGTTGCTTAGTTATAGAGCTATAATTAGGTGAGCCCGATTAGGAGATATTGGCCTTTTTATAAATATTATACTGAACGGGTTTCGATGGAAGTTGCACTATTAGCGAGATAGTTTTTGAAGGATAATATTAGTATAGTACATAATATTCTATTTAGTGTAATTATAGAACGATGAGGAAAAGTCCCATAATCAGTTGAAGACGATTGTGAAAAGTAAATATATATATATATATATATATATTATTCGTATTTCATTTCGTTTATAACTTGAGTTCTGCTGAACAGATTCTGATAGGACTTTCACTGTTAGATATTTTGGGGTAGTTGGAACATTTCTCGTAACGCATGTGATTGATCACCAAATATTGTTTCAATCAACGTCATTCACATTCTACCTATTTCATTTAAAATATAAACCCTTCATTGGTTGTATTTAAAATATATAGCTTTCATTCAAAATACATATATGTATATACATAATCCCTTAAGGAAAACAAATAATGAGAAAACTGCTGCACAGATGTGCAAGTTTTATGGGCTTAATAGGACTGGCTTGACCTCCTGGAGTCGGAAAAAAATAATTTTCACATCTGCCTCCTCAAATATTTTGTGGGGATAATTTTAACCAACCTAATAATACATTAACCCACTGCAAACGAAAACTCCGATTTTTACACTCCGGATTTTAATAGGACTTACACTGTTAAGTAATTGTCTGGGAAGGTTTTAGTGTATTACACATTATTCTGCGTTGCTTAGTTATAGAGCTGGAATTGAATAATAAATCTATCCGTTATTGCTTCTTTTTTACATCTGTTTTTTGGTTACAAATAATTTCTGCTACTTCATGTTTTCTGTGACTATAATCTAATTTACTACAATTACATTTTTGGCTGCATTTACTCTGCTGGAATCCAAAGATGGAAAACCATGACCAGAAGAGGGCATGTATAACGAAATTTAATGGAACGTAGAAAAAGGTTGCATTTAACCAACCAGAACCACACATGGCACCTAGCTGAGAAGCTCGATGTTCATGAACTAACTAATTAATCGGCAGAACATTCTTTAGTTGCGATCTCTGCAATCATTGTAATTCCCTCAAATTTCAGAAGTATGGCGAATATAGGATATTTTTATGATAGTGGTCATCATAAGGTACTTATTCCTACAAATTCCCACTTTAAATCAGATAAAAGAGTTTGTCTTTAATAGCCCAAATTTTGTTCAACGCATTAGAATATATAATAGTTCAATGAATTCGCATCGTTTTCAGTAGCAACAAGGAAAGGACATTACAGGTAAAGGTTCATAATGCTTTAAAATACAAGCAACAATTTCAACAAGGTCAAATTTACCGATACATTTCATTTTATTCGATATCCGTTTGGAAAAAATGACCAGCATAGCCGGTGAAGTCTACTAGTTTTTTAATAAAATTTTGCTTTTATAATGTACGTGACGAAAAGCACTTAGTTAATTCCAAATCAATTCGTTTTTAAGCTTTGGTGAAATACTATCACTTCAACGTTCTAACAATAGAATTAATTTACCTAAGTAAAAGTTAAATGCATATCTATACAGCAAGTTGTACATATTTGATTTTCGAAATGAATTGGGATTTTTTCATGCTCAATTTTTTGTAACTGATGATTGAACGTATCAAACTTAATAAATATGCCCATCAAAAACCACGTACTTTATCCGTATTTACTTAAAATTATAAATAAAATATAATTTATTGTTTAAAATGGAAAGAGATAGCAAAAATCTCCTTATGAAAAAAAAAATAAAAACAGTTTTTTAAGTAAAATTTCTGAAAATGTTTTATAAGAAAAAAATTAACACCAAATGTTTAAAATACAAAAACAGTAAATTCTATGTACAGACATATTTTTGCATTATCATACTAAAACTATTTAGCTAATGTTTTAATATTTTAAACCTTCACCAAGAATATTGGGTTTTCTCAGTCTTAGATTTTATCACAATTTTAGAATGCTTTTAAAGAAATTGAAATAATATCCCATTCCTTAAAAACAACTGAGTGTCACTAATATAATCACGATCAAATGCGAGATATTTTCATGCATTATTCTTCGCTCGAAAATAATATTTCAAAAGACACATCTAGAATATTTTCTAGGAATTATGCGCTTTTTAAATCGAATCATTAAGTTGGCGAAGGCGAAATTCACGAATTTGCACTTTGTTAAGCTGATTTCAAAAGATCGCAGGAATACTTCTTTAATAATATGCTAAAGAGCCGTGTCGATTCTTTAAAGCAGTTTGCGCATGCTAATCAGAAACGCATGTGTTATTGTCTGGTGCTGAAACTTAAACAAAATCTTTAAGCGGAATCTTGCGTTATAATCTTTAATTGTGACTGGGAAAGGAGCGATGACACACGAAACTTTTATTATAAAACCTTTCCTTTTTAAATGAATATACTGTAGAGAATCAAGATAGCCTTGGTGGAATATATGCAGGGTGTTCGAAAAGTCTTTCTCTGATTATAAAATTTATTCATATCCTCTGATATATAAAATAGACATGCGAAACTGTTGCTAAAATGTTGGACAACTAACCAAGTTTTCTGTTGTTATTATTGCAGGTTTCTGTAACGTGGTTGTAGTGTAGCAGGGTCAGTGTGTAGAAAACTGGAAATGTTCACAAGACAGAAAAAAGCTCAGTGTGATCTCTGATATCACTAGATCCTCTAGAATTTAGTAAATCTCGTAGCCGTAGGTATCATGAGACCCTTTTGGCATGTGTGATTCGCGTGAGGCCGTAAGCACTGATTTCTTGAGACTTCTTGCAGAAGACTGTTTCACTTCATCCACCCTTTCAGCTGAGGTTTATTGTCGCCCAGTTCTCGGTACGTGGTGCAGTTTTTTGGACACTGACACTGTTACACTGCAGTCACGTTACGGAAATCTGCAACAAAAAAACCTTGGTTTGGATTTCGACATTTTGGCACCATTTTCACATGTCTGTCTTATATATAGCGGATATGAATTAATAAATTGTATAGTCAGGGAAAGACTTTTCTGACATACTTTATTTTAAACAAAATATTACTTACAAATTCGTGCTATATTATTAGCAAAGTAGTTAAATTTATATCAGGTTGCTATATACATTATTTTTTAATTAATTTCTTCGTTGAAATTTCAGTGTTATAAACACAAAACACCGGCGTGTTATATCAGGTGCATTGAAACAAGAAATTACATGTAATGGAGCAGATGCAAAAATGTTTTATCAAATTTTGTATATCTGATCGGGCAAAGTTTTTATAAATTATTTAACAGTATACTAAATGCATGCCATGTAAAATTAAAAAAATAATAATAATAAAAATATTTGACAGTTCATCACAGAAAATCAGTAAATTTAGTTTTTTGCTGTTTATTGAAGTTTTGACGTAGAGATTTAGCACCATACCCTTGTTTTAAAAATTCTATAAATCAAGTTTGCCTAGAATTAGGAAGCAAAATATCAAGATTGAAATATTTTATATAAGTTAGAAATTTTAAAATACTTCCATACAAACTAAATTGTATGTAACTTGTAATCTAATTTTTATCAATTGCAACAATTTGTTGCAGTTTTCTTGGCATCATTCTCTAGAAATTATTGCCGAAATGTCATGTGAAGGCATACTGTAGAGACGAAGAAATTGTGGTGTGTCTGTCTGTTAATCCGTCTGTCTGTTTGTTTCTATGTTCCGCTATAACTGCGCAAAAATAATTCGATTAGTCTGTAATCATGTAGGTATGTTGGTGAGGTAGCCGGAATTATATGTGCAGTTTGCTGTTAAATTTGGTTAATTCGTTCGAAAAATACAGAACATTTTATTTTACGCCATAATACCTTTTATGAAATTTCACACGATTATGAAATTTTGCCGTTATTTGAAAAGAAAATGACGCATTTGGATAATTTATTTAAATATTGAATTATGGGGGTTAAATATCACCAATGGGGATAGACTTAAGGGGGAAAAAGGAAAAAAAATATAAAATTTTTATCTCTGAAGAGAGCCCCTTCGAGGAATTCTACATTTATATTCTAAAGAATTCAAATAATAAACAGTATTGCTTGAAATAGCGTTTAATATAACAGTCAATAAAAGATAGATCTTCTAAATCTTTGAGAAATCTCATATACTTAGAAATATACATAAAATCTAACATTATTAATTTGCGGATTTCGGTATGTTATATATTGTGTGAAGTGAGATGAAAATTAAAATGTCTTGCGAAAGTGACGTCGAGGCCCATGAGTGAAAGACTTACTAGTCATTAATATATACAGCTTGTACTAAAATAGACTGAACATTTTAAAGTTCAATAACAAGTAAATGGTAACAGCCATTGAAGTTATTGCAGGAGATTAATGTGCGAAGGTGGGAATGTTTTTGTTCCAAATATCACCGATAGATGGCAGTGCACTGTCTAAATTTCTTGAACGCTCAATCAAACTGACGTATGAAAATGAGTCAAAGTTCACTCAGCTTCTAATTTTCAATCTGTTTAGCTGTTGAAACGCCAGAAAAATTGTTTATGTTACGTAAATTGCAAGCTTATTACATGAGCGGATATTGCAATCAATAGCAGTGCAGTGTCATCTATCGGTGATATTTATAACTAAAAAGAGTAAAGAAATAAAGAAAAGTAGTAAAGAAATTCTTGACTTTATATATTACTCTCTTGCAACAGGGCCTGACCCGTGGGCTGACAATATCTTGAACCCATTTAGACTTCATAATATTTTAACAATGATATCATATATATAACACTTAGAAAATTCAAAACTTTGTAAACAAAAGCTTAATGAAAACAAGAAATAGCACTCTATTTCTATCTATAGTTATTTATCATTAAAATAGAGGAACAGTAGAGGAAAAAGGGGATAAGTTGTGAATTAGCCGCACCCAACAACTCCCAAGCCCCCTATGACTTTGCCGGTGGTTACCACCCCATCCTACAAAAATATTTTTAACAGTTGTCACCATTTGCTTTTTATTGAAGTTTAAAAAATCCCAGTCCATCTTAGGTCACGCTTTACATATTTTTTAAAAATCTGTCATTTTCTAAAAAAATGTGTATATACATGTTTTTTCTTACATAACCACTCTTAGAAGAAAACTCAGATGTTTTTATAATTAATTTTGTCTTTGAAATTTCAATGTGAAACACATTAACCCTAGTGTGTTATTTCATACTTACTCAAACCTGAATTAACGAGTAAATAAGCAGACGCAAGCATTTACAGTCGGTTTAACTGATCCGGCGGGGTTTTCGAAGAAAGTTATTTAATAATATGCTAACGTATCTTGACGATTCCTTAAGTACAGTTCCACTAGGCCATCAGAAACGTGTAAATAATTGCTGGGAGGAGAGATTTAAATGAAATTTTTGCGTGAAATACCGTAAAAGAGACTTAAGGTGTTACATTTCGAACAACATAGCTTAGATTTGTAGTTTATATGCAATTTTGCTGAAGGGAATGTAAATTTCTTCGTGTTTACTGAAAGCAGTTCATTTATTCCGAATTAATTTCCCTTGCTGTTATCGCCAAATTAAAAATATTATTTTTAATAAATAGTAAATTTTCTATATATACGAGTATTTATTTATTAGCCATTCTTTTAAAATAAACTAATAAAAAAATAAATAAATTCTTTAAAAATAATTGGCTTACTTAAAATTCAATAATACATTTCAAATTATATTTTTTCCAGTATTAGTTTGCAATAAAATACTATTCAATCTTGTAAAATACAGTTTTCACAGTTTATTTACAATACAGGGTGGTCACATTTTTTTTTCATACCGGTACATGAGCCCTAGCATTGGTACCGCTCAACGAAATGAAGCCCCATTTGGTATGTCGGTATAACATTACGGTCTATGGTGAAAAATCAATTGTTATGTGTTTTAATGGTGTCACACTATTTCAAACATAATAGAATTTATGTACATTACAGAGGTACACTACAAAATGCTTACTGTAGAATATGGTCTGCATATCATTTATCGTTAATTTACAGGTATACACAAAATAATTTGGTCAGCTATGTCTATGAGCAATAATTGCTTGAAGTGCGTTTTCCTTTGTGGTGTGAGTTTCTCAGTTTAACTAAATTTTTGCATATTAGATAGTGTGAATAAATTCTACAGAGCATACACAGTACTGCACAACAGCACTGTTCAGCATTACTATCTAAGAGTGTGACCTGTTTAAGGATGGTTTGTAATTGTGTTTTACATTACCTAGAGCTGGATAAATTTCCAACTATGGATGGTAATTGTTGGACGTGCGTTTTTAGTTGTGATACACTGCAAAAAAAATTGTTGATATGACAGTATAATACTGGCACCTCAGATGTCAGTATTATACAGAAAAATTAACCGTAATAAACAGTAAAATAAGCAGTAATACACTACCGCACTTGCACGGCTGTGTATTACTACTTTTTTTACTGTTTATTACCTTTAATTTTACGGTTTAATACTAGCAGCTGGGATGCCAGTATTATACTGAAAAATCAAATTTTTTTTTCAGTGTATGCGTTTTTACCAAATTAAACTTAGCTTATTATGTGGTTTGTTTATCAAAAAATGTAGATAATATGGAGGTCTGTACAAAATATTTCCTGTACAGTTCATTATTGGCGTAAATTGCTAAACGCGAATTTTTAACAGTGTTAGGAGTTTTTAAACCGAATTAAATTTTAGAAAGTTATGTAATATATATACAAATTTATATTTCATGTACAGAGCTACAGAAAATAAATGAATTACCTTTTAGAATGTTGACGAAAATTGCTGAAATTCGGTTTTTAAATGTGTTATGCGTTCTCTAAATTGTTTACTTAGATATATTCTGTCACCTTAAATGTTGGAAAGTGTTTCATAATTCTATTCGTTACACATGATTTTTTTTTTTTTTTTGAATTCTTACTCTATTTTCTTCTCAAAAGGAAAATAAAATTTCTTACAAATTCCATAAAAATGAAAAAAAGGGTTCTAAAAGAAAAAGAGGACTTCACATTTTCAAAGAACATTGGTAGATCCCTATTTTACAATTAATTTTGCTGAAGGGGATGTAAATATCTCTGTGGTTTCTGAAAACAATTAATTTATTCTGAGTTAATTTCCTTCCTCAAACCCTCAAATTAGATATATTATTGATTTTAATAAACCAATTATTTTCCCATGAATATTTATTTATTCGTCATTATTTTTAAGTAAACAATTTTGAAATTCCATAATATAGTTGAAAATCTCCTTGAAATATTTACATTTGCATTACAATTTAATATTAACTTTTAATAAGATGCTATTTAAATGTATATAATAGAGTCTCTTCACAATTTATTTCAAATATATTTTCTTTAACAAGTGCTGCCATACACATTTCGGATTGACTTTCCAATTGTGTGAAATTATTTGATTTCAAATGAAATGATTTGATGTTAAATGTTAACTTGCAATAAATTCTTCTCATAACGCAATATTTTTACTGTTTTTTTTTTTTTTTTTTTTTTTTTTTTTTTTTTTTTAATATATATTTTTGAACAAGTATTATTATGTATATTCGATTTTATAAACTTATTTAAAATTAATTTTGAAAAATTATTATAAACCCAATATCTAATCAAAATTATTTTAGAGTGAATCTAAATAATTTATTATTTAATCTAAAAAAATCTTTGAAACATAACACTCGCATATTAAATATTTAAGATATTTTATTTGAGATCATTCTGTGTAACTTAGAAAAAGTATTCAGTGCATATTAAATTTTATTTGAAATATATTTTATTGAACAAGTGTTTTTATACATTTTTCATACTGGTTTTCGATTATTATTATTTTTAATCTAAAATGAATTTTATAAAATTATTATTAATCTCGTCAAAATATTTATTTTTGTGTGGATGCCACTTACTTATAATTAAAACACAATAGTCACTTCAAAACACAATACACACATATTAACTTACACAATACTTATTTCAAAACACAATACTCATGTATTAAATATTTATTGTAATATTGTTAAAACGCTCGATGTAGTGAAAGAATTTCTTTTTCCTTATTAGACTTCACCTCCAACCTTTTTTTTTATTATTGATTTCGAATAGTATAAATAATATTTATCATAACAGGGAGAATTGAACAAAAAATATGTTGATTAAGCCTACAGCATTTTATTTAATATCATCAATAGTAAAATTGCTCGCAAAAATGTATATGTGTTCAATATTGGCCAGTTTAAATGATTGTGAAATGCATAGTATTTCACTGGTTTCATTATTTAAAATTCTATATAAAACATGACTTTTAAACATTTTAATTTAAGTTCATTTAAACTTGCAAAAATGATTTAAAAATTGTCTATGCTATTATATTTTATAACACACATAATGTTATTACACTATTTTTAACGACATTTAAATTTAAGAATAAGAAAAAAAATCAAATACCGAATATTCCGACAAATAACGCATGCTTTTGATGTAGGAAAACTGATTAAAATTTACAGGTGCGCGATATAATAATGACGCATTTTCAATGTAATTTAACTATTACATAATGACTCTATTTTTAACTAATGGGAAATGACAATATGTTTAATGTAACTGCACTACTAAGTTATGCACTATTTTCAAACGTTATTTAAATTTAAGAAAAAGAAAAATTATGTACAAATAACGCATTTTTTAACACAATCCAACTCTTGCGTAATGACACTATTTTTAACGTAATTTAACTGTTGCGTAATGAAACAATTTTTGACAATTACGTAATGACACTATTTTTTACTATTACGTAATGACACTATTTTTAACGTAATTTAAATTTAAGAAAATGAAAAATTATGTACAAATAATGCATTTTTGATGCAATTCAACTGCTACGTAATGATACTATTTTTAACGTAATTTAACTGTCACGTAATGAAGCAATTTTTGACTATTACGTAATGACACTATTTTTTACTAATACATAATACTAGTTTTTACTATTACGTAATGAAACTATTTTTAACGTAATTTAAATTTAAGAATAATAATAAAAAACAGATACCGTTCCGGCGTATAACGCGCAATACAAGAAAAAATTATCGAAATTTACAGGTGCGCGTTATAGGCTAGTTATAAAAGTAGAAGGTTAAAAAATAAGAAAAGAAAAAGGTTATCGTAAGAACAAATATTTTTTATTTACAGAATATGACATTTATTTACAAAAAAATAATTTTCGCTATCAGATTACGTGCAAAGTAATATTTATTACAGTTTGAAATAATCTTTATTTTATATTTTCGTATGTGTCTGAGGAAATTTTCTTCGGAAAGAATGAGGTACGCGTTGTACAGCGAATGTACCCCTAAAAATGGGAAAATGAAGTCTGAAAGTTTAGGTGCACTTTATGCTCCGGAATATACGAGTTGATGATTTTCCATGTCCTATAGAATACATTAATTAAAAGAATAAAATCTTTTATTGAAGAGCGAGAACAAACGCGATTCAAAATTATAAATGTTTTATTATTATTATTATTATTATTATTATTGAGTTCAAGAGAAATTTAAGATCAATATTTTATTTGTTTTCGTAATTCATTATCCATTTCAGAATAATTTCATCAAATTTCAAGGAATATTCCGTTATTTCATCGCCAACGATTCCACGTAAAGCCAATATTTCTGCAATATTTATATTTTATTGGAAACAGTTCTGATATAAAATCTCTATTTCTGCAATAGCGGCATTTTATTAAAATTACTTCCAATGTACAGCCAATACTCAACTTATATTGGTTTGCAACTGAAAACACATATATGTAACTAATATGTATGCACTAGGACTTCCCTCAAAGGGATTAGTCTGAGTGATATTGCTGAGAACATAAAGTTAACAATTACGATATAAAGAAGATATCAACAAGAATCTAAGTGAATATACAGCATATGATATACAAGAGATAGATAAAGATACAATATATGAAAAATAGCAAATTAAATGATATAATTACAAAATATCATATATAAATTCATATACTGTTATGTTTTCATATGCATTTTTTTATAACATTTGGCAAATAATCTCATTTTCTTAAGCGGGAATTGCTCAAAACTTAAAAAAAAAAAACCGCCGGATCTTTTAAAACGATATTTTTAAAGTCACATAATCAGATTTGCAGCCAATAGCGTATTTTAACAAGCGTAGTTTAACGCAAATTTAATTTAATTTTTGCAACATTTTCTTTGTGACAAATATCTAAATAAAATATTAAAAAATAAAATATTAAATATTGAAATATTAAATCAAATATTTAATATTTTAATTAAAAAAAATTCCTTTGTTTATTTGTATAACTATTTATAGAAACTCGTATACTTCAAACCACATTGATAACATGCTTTGCTACAAACGTGTCTACCAGTCTAACTACTCGTATGTCTTAGCTGTGTCTCTCTCCGAACTCATCTGTCTACTGTCTCTCTACTCTTCTGTATACCCGTCTCAGTATCCGTCTGTCTTTCTACCCGACTCTTTAATCGTGTCTCTACCTGTCTCGCTTCCCGTTACACTACTCGTCTATCAACACGTCTGTCTGTCTATATACCCCTCTCTCTACCCGTCTGTCAAGTCGTCTCTGTACTCGTCTCCCTATCCACCACGCTACCCATCTCCCTACCCATCTCACTACCCCTCTGTCAACCCTTTTTTGCACCTGTCTCGCTACCCGTCTGTCTATTCGTTTCGCTACCCGTTAGCTTATCTCTGTCGCTATCCGTCTCTCTACCCGTCTGTCTACCCGTTTGTTTACACGTCTATCTATCTCTCGCCAACTCTTCCCAATATTTAAACAATTTAGTAAACGGAAGCCGTTTATCTGTTATTAAATGCAAACAGGAGTAATTTATCTAAATGTGTAATCAGATGCAATTTTTTAAAATACATACATAAACCAGCATAATAATTCACCAGTTTTATTTTCATAGTAGTTTATGTCATTTGACAGTAAATCTCAACTTCTTCAACCCGAACTGCGTCAACCTTTTTAAAAAAGCCCCAAGGTCCGTATAACTGGGAAGGGGAACTGTCCTCAGGGCTATTAGATACATGTTATTAAGTTAAGTGAAAGTTTCGTAATCGGGTTCGCAGCCAATTTCTTATGTCAGAAAGGGTGGCTTCACGCCATTTTAAATTCATTTCTGTAACTTTCTTTTTCTTTTTTTTGGTGGGTGGTTGGGGGGGGGGGGTGGGTTCCAAATATATACACTTAAATTCAAACTTTTGCCCCCATGTTAATATTAGTGTTGTTTGTATTATCAATTAATACTTTGTTGATCGAGCTTCATTCGAAACAAATGTAAAAGACTTCTACAGTTTTTTTTTTCTTGGAGAAAGTTCCGTAATCGGGCCCTAAGCTAATCGGGGAATTTAATATCATTATTGTTTCTAACTCTTGTAGAGTTAAAACAATATTGTTGCTAGCATTACTCTTGTTTGTGACCAACCTCTTCTGTGTATCTGAATAGGGAAAAGTTCCGTATCATGTACTGGTTGGTGCCAAAGGCAGTTGTAGAATCTTACAAATTTTTCTAGAGAGCGGAAAAACATGTTTTTTAAAATATTTACAAATATACGTTTATTAAACCATGTTTTTGAGCCATTTAAAAAAATTAAGTACGGTGCTAAAATAAAATTTTATTGCCATTTTTGATATTTTAATAAGAAATGAAAATACATAACAAACAAAACTAAGCCATTTTTGGGTACTTCTCTATTATCCCGTCGACCACTTTTCATAACAAAAAACTATCGCCAAACTAAGATTAAACGCCAAAAATACAGTCCCATTTACTTGATGCCAGAAGCATTATACGTAATTGTTATGCCATCAAGTGGTTTTTAATTCGACATTTGCGTGTATTTTTCATTATGTTTTACTGATTTATTAGTTATTTCATTCATTAAAGTAACAATTGTGTCCTTAAATTCTTATATTTTATTTATTTTGATATTTCAATGGCAACGTTCTCCCGTTTATTTAGCGTTACAGTTTGGCGATAGTTTTTTGTTATGAAAAGTGGTCGACGGGATAATAGAGAAGTACCCCTTTTTTGTGATAAATAATTGTTATTGCCAGGGGGGCAAATTGTAAACAATTAATAAGCGAACTAAGAAAATTACCGGAAAAAACTTGTGGGAATCTCAAGAAAGAAATATCTGATATAAATAGCATTTAAAATCTTAAAATGGAGAAGTGGTCCGTATATAAAATGCAAAACATTATACACCTGATATAAGAATTTTTTAATTTTTTTATATTTCCGAAAGCACAGATAAAAGGGTAAAAATCCCGGCACAGATGCCATATACTCACCACGTTGGCGCGGTATTTCCCCCGCCCCTTTGGCGAAAACTGTTTGTTGTGTTTGTTTACTTTTATTTTTCATTTTAATTCTATAGATTATTTTTATATGTATATCAATATTAATTTAGGCACAGATGTTATATACGCACCAGATTGGCGCGATTTTTCCCCCACCAATTAGGCGAAAACTTTGTTTTTGAATATTAGTTACAAATACCATACAATAATAGCATGTAATTTTTTATTTCAATATAAAAATAAAATAACGTAATAAATGAAATAGCTCCTATTATTCAAAAATGGGAAATAAAAATAAATAAATGATAGTTTGATATAAATAAATATTGATATATATAATAAAAACAATTTATAGAATTAAAATAAAAAATAAAAGTTAATAAACAACAATTGAAACAAAATAACCGGGTTACCATGTGAGGCATAAAATTGCCATTTTGTTGCAATCGTGTCAATGTGGTGCGTATATGACATCCGCGCCTTTATTTATATCAAACTATTATTTATTTATTTTTATTTCCTTTTTTAAAATAATAGAAGCTGTTTCATTTATTACGTTATTTTATTTTTATATTGAAATAAAAAATCACGTGTACTATTTGTCACACTATTTGTAACTAATATTCAAAAACAAAGTTTTCCCCAAGCTGGTGGAGGGAAAAATCGCGCCAACGTGGTGCGTATATGACATCTGCGCCTTGTTTCATTTCACATAGAGGTACTGCTCTATTATCCCGTCGACCACTTTTCATAACAAAAAACTATCGCCAAACTGTTAGATTAAACGCCAAAAATGCAGTCCCATTTACTTGATATCAGAAGCATTATACGTGTTTGTTACGTCATCAAGTGGTTTTTAACGCGACATTTGCGTGTATTTTTCATTATGTTTTACTGAGTTATTAGTTATTTCACTCATTAAAATAACAATTTTGTCCTTAAATTCTTATATTTTATTTATTTATATATTTTGATATTTCAATGACAACGTTCTCCCGTTTATTTGGCGATAGTTTTTTGTTATGGAAAGTGGTCGACGGGATAATAGAGAAGTACCCACATATGTATTGGTACTTTTATGTTAACTTGGCGCAGTTGATAAATCGCCAAATATTTTTCTCATAACATCTTCATATTGCATTCATTTCATTTAAATATAGATTTTCACTGATTTCATTTGAAATACATACATTAAAAATACACGTCTTTCACTCATTTAATTTAAAATACACGCCTTTCACTAATTCCATTTAAAATACTAAAAAGGAAAAGAAAATAAGAAATAATGCCACAAATCGAAACCTTTTATTTAAACATCAAAGAATTGTTCCTAACATACACACGCGAAATAAAAAAGCTGCTAATGGTGTGATTTACGCCAAATCTCTAATACTAATACTACTCTTACTAATCTCTAATACTTTTCAAACAGAAAAAATTCCAGATTAACTTTCCATTTTTATTAAATTGAAATATATTTTATTGTGCTGAATATTAGTGCTTGCATATTTTTTTGCTCCATGTATTCCATGAACTTTTCAATTCCGATTGTCTACGAAAATCTCCCGCCGGTGAAAATGATGTACGCACAAAATTTAGTGACGTATGTACTTTAATTGTGCTTTTTTATCTATTTTTTTAATATAACTTCCAAACGGTTTGACACTTATTCTTGGTAATAAATAGACGACGTTGTCACCTTTATAGGTACCTGCTGTAAAAATTTGAACGAAATCCGTTAAATATTTTTTGAGTTATGCTTGACGAAAGGTTTTAATATCCATCGTAGCTATATATGGGGCAAAGTAATAGTGCGCTGTGTATGAGTCTTCGTTGCACTCAGACAATAAATGCTGAATATAAATGCATACATTTTGTGAATTTAGTACCAAAATAGCATGTTTAAATGTTATTTTATATTATTTTTAAAAAAATATTATTAACATGAAATGTTCAGAATGTACGCGTATGGAACTGAAAAGCATATTAATAAACATTTAAAATTTGCAATTTAAAATAATTATTAAACTTGTTAACTACTGGAAAATTATTCAACAAAATTCAATATACATTTAATTAAATTTGCATCATATACATTTAATTAAATTTGCATTATTAAATTAAATTAAATTAAATTAAAGTTGCATTAAATATGTATATATACATATATAATAACTTATTTTAAACAGAGATATAATAATGGGAAAGAATAACAAAAAAAAAAAAAATAAAGAATGTTACATTAACTTCAGTTAAAATATCAATGATCCTATTTAGATTTATATTAAATTGCATTTCAAAATAATTATTAAACTTGTTAACTACTGGAAAATTATTCAACAAAATTCAATATATAGTGATTAAAGAAAGTAAAACAAACAAAATTTCAGTCAAAACGAATTACATAAGACTGACAAATATTTGATAAATTTTCATTAAATTTTATTCCTTGATAAGTTACTTAATTGATTTTTCGATCAGATTATTTTTTAGCTAAGGAAACAGGTTTTCGGTAATATTATGCAATTCAGTTGCATTACATGAAATAATTTGAACAATTTGAAAATATTTTTTAGGTTTGTTAGTAACCGAATTCTGTATAAAATATTAAGAATTTTTTTTTGTATTAAAAAAAATGAACAAAAAAAACACACAAAATCAATTTTCAATACAAGAAAACCTATGAATCAATACTTAACTACCACAGAGAATTTTCCTTTCGATAAAATACGTTTTTCTTAATTGTGATAAGCTGATATCACTATCTAACCTAGATTGAAAATGAGATATCATAAGGATAAATTTCGCCAGAATTTTATAAATATTTTTTCCTACTGGACCATCTGAAAGCGACAGATATCGCCAGATATAAATGTTTCATGTGATTGGTGGTAGCGAAAAATAGCAGACGTGTACATCTTGAAGTGAGATATGAAGATACGGGGAAAAGGAAAGACGCTTTGTTATGAGAATTGAATGCATCTGCTGCTATATATACTATATTATTTCTGATTGCTTTTGATACTCTTCTGAAAGCAGATGTTTTCTTTTAGATTTCATATTTAGTCTCTTTATTTGTCAATACAGGGCTCAATCTAGTAAAAAATTGGGTCTACTTTGGGGAAACTTGCCAACTCTCATGTTCAAATAAACATACTTGTATCAGAAATTTTATTTAATGAATGAAATCAAGTACCGTATTTGCTCGAGTATTTTACACGCTTCCCGTTGCATTTTTTCGGTGTTAAAAGTTGAAGATGCGCAAAATACGAGAGTTTTTTCATTTAGATTATTAATTTCTTATTTATAAGGATACATATCATCAGGATTTTCTAAATAATCTTTCATACTGGGCCATCTGAAAGCGAAAAAACTGGCCAGATATAAATGTTTCATGTAATTGGTGGTTGCGAAAGATAGCAGACGTGTACATCTTGAAGTGAGATATGAAGATACGGGAAAAAGGGAAGACGCTTTGTTATGAGAATTGAATGCATCTGCTGCTATATATACTATATTATTTCTGATTGCTTTTGATATTCTTCTGAAAGCAGATGTTATCTTTTGTATTTCATATTTATTCGCTTTATTTGTCAATACAGGGCTCAATCTAGTAAAAAATTGGGCCCACTTTGGGGAAACTGGCCAACTCTCATGTTCAAATAAACATACTTGGATAAGAAATTTTATAATGAATGAAATCAAGTAAATCGGAAAAACCGTATTTACACGAGTATTTTGCAAGCTGCCTGTTGCATATTTTCGGCGTTAAAAGTTGCGGAGGTGCAAAATACGCGAGATTTTTTATTTAGATTATTAATTTATTATTTATAAGGATAAACATCATCAGGATTTTCTAAATAATCTTTCATACTGGGCCATCTGAAAGCGACAGATATGGCCAGATATAAATGTTTCATGTGATTGGTGGTTGCGAAAGATAGCAGTACATTTTGAAGTGAGGTATAAAGATACGGCGAAAAGGGAAAACGCTTTGTTATGAGAATTGAATGCATCTATGCTGCTATATATATATTATATTATTACTGATTGTTTTTTATATTCTTATGAAAGCAGATAAGTTCTTTTAGATGTAACATTTGGTATCTTTATTTGCCAATACAGGGGTTAATCCAGTGAAAAAGTCGGTCTGCTTTGGAGCCCCTTCAAAATGTTGGATTTAATAAACGATGCCTCTTTACATAATTTTATTTCACAAAACAGTTCCCTTCAGAAACTTCCATTCGATAAAAGGAATCTATTGTTTTATTTTAGTTTGTTAGGATTTTTAATGTGATTTTTGCAAACAAAACAAGTTCTACAGAACGGAAACTGTACCGAGAGCTAAAAAGTTAGTAGTATAAATAAATGCATAGTTTAGTTGCGATAGTAGGGTATGCACAGTTTGAATTTGGATACTGTTAATTCAAATAGTTGTGGATTTGTTTTCCATTACAAAATTTTATTTTTCACAAAAATATAATAAACGTCATAAAAACGGGCACAAAACAGGGAACCTGTATTGACAATGACTGTATTGACAACAATCTATGGCCACTGACTGTATTGAAAACAATCCATGGACAATGCTTGTATTAACTCTGAAATATTCATTTGGACTCTTATTTTGAGTTGTACAGCATTGTTAAAACTAAAATTAGCATATTAAAAAGACTCTATAGCCTATTCGTTTGTTCGACATAAAATAATATTTCACTAGTATATATTTCAAATGATATGCTCATTGAAAATAAAAGTTAAAAAATAATGCTAGATAAACTTTTTGGAATAGGTGGCACTGCACCAGTAACTGGACGTATTTTTGCGAATTTTTCGCATAAAGTTCTATTGCTGAATCACAATTGAATAGTTCATTTGAGTTTTATTTAGTTAAATTTAAAATTTGCTGCCTAAATTTGGTTTTTATCATGTCTCTGTTATAATTATTAGAAATTCAAATTTTCTCTTTTTTTTCAACAAATCCAGAGAAAGAACACAATGCTTCAACAACTGCATGAATATATATAGGAAAATATTTCTTTTTTTTCTGTATTATTTAGAGCTATAGATTTGGTTCTAGAGCTTTATCAATTAGAGAATTCTAATAGAAAACAATGAAATATATTTTCCTTAATTTTTTTTTAACTTTAGGGGAAAAATACCTTAGTTGCTAGCAGAATTTTACCTATTGATCAGATTTTAACATTATATTTTCACAGAGCCCAATACTCAAACTAAAATCTACTAAAAAAATTCGTTCAGATATAACACACTCTAAAACTTTCTAAATAAACGGAATTTAATTATAACAAACCCGTTCAGTATTATTGTTGCTCTTATTATTTATTAATTTTTAGAATATTCAACATTCTTAGCAAATTATAATTGAGAGTAAATGCTTCTATTAAAAGTGATTTCGAATGATTTTCAATTCAAAATGAAATGTCATACGCAAATAAATAAAATTAAATCTGTAGAGGACTTCTGTTTTATGGGAATCAATCTTTTCATCTTGTTAATGAAATGTTTTATAAATTAATTCACAAAATGAACCTCGTCAAACATTTGAGTGGATTATGACTGATGGTATTAAAAAATGTTATTTTAAGAATTTTTAAAGTAAGTTAATCTCTTTAAAATAATGGAAAACTGTAAAATCAGTTATGAAAGCACAGATGTTTATGATCAATTACTTGCGAAAGTAGATAGGTAGTTGTAAAAGTTTGTTCCTAAAAATGTTTTTCTTAAATGTCTGCTTCAATGAACTACTGTAAAGATAAATAGTGACAGAATTTTATAAGTAATTTTTCCCACATCACCCACTGAATGCGGTAGGTATGAAAATATGTAAATGTAACAAGTGATTTAGGTGATAAAAAATGTCACATATGCACGTTTTCAATTAAGTTATGAAGATACAGATGAGAAGGTAGAATATTATACTAAAAGGGTAAAATGCTACTCTTAAATTTACATACATTATCATAAATCTGGTTCAATATAGAAAAACATTGAGCTAAAAATCTCAAAATAAATGTACATTAGACTTTAATTCATGGAAATCATATTTACTTGTTTATCTATTGCTTTTGCGAGTGTAAAAATAGCCTGTAAATTATTTTCATAGATTGCAATGAATAAGTGCCATGTTTAACCCTTTCCGGCACAGTGGTCCGACTCCGGGCACACCTAATTTTAATTTCAAACTTTCATTCGACACCAAGAATATTTAATAAAATTTTGTTTCTAGAATAAAGGTTATAATAAGAAGTTATTATTTTCTAAAAAAAGTCGTTTGTAAATTCCGGTGTCAGTCAGTAATTTCTCATTTTACGAACAGACTTTGTCTGTGTCGGAAAGGGTTACGTATGTATCATTCGAAAATAATTATTAGAATTGTAATAATATGTAATACTACATCCTAGATTATATGTCACATACAGAATCACGAGGCTAACGAAAAAGACAGGCTACCGCGGTGCATTCCACTTATCTTTTTTTACGGACCGCTAGAGTGACGTGATGCTCTTTTCGTACACCCGCATTGGTGCATTCGAGCATCACGTGACTCCGGCGGTCTGTAAAAAAAGATACACGTAAAGCACCGCGGTAGCCTTTCTTTTTCGTTAGCCTCGCAGAATCAGATAATAAATCACATTCATTTGTCGAAGAGTTCGTTAACTGAAACATGATTTACCGTCTAATTAAAATGCAACGCGACTACGTCATATTATCCCGAGAATTTCAAGAAACCATTCATTAGCTGAATCCATATTTGCAATCCGAAACATAAAAAAAGCGAGAAAAAAACTTTGTTTCCCGAAACATTCGTTTGCATAGGCACTCGTTAGCCGAAGTATCGTCGTATTAGAATATTAAATTTAAAGAATTTTGTCTGTGAAAGAATATTGGTGTCTTCAAAATAAGTAAAAGATAAATAAAGACTAATCCATCATGTCCGTGAGTAACACTGACTCAGTTTGACAGTGGCAACGTCTGGCCAATAAATTTCGCTTTACCTACAATTATGTTGAATTCTAAACAGCACACAATTTTAATTTTTACATAATCTAATAAGAAAACAAATGTTCTTTCAAATGCAATTTGTTTGAAAACTGTATCTAAATTTACTGATCTTTTAATGGTTTTTAAAATAATTTTCAAGCATGATTTAAAAAAAAAAAACTATGTCTATTGCGTGCAGCCTAATTCCGAAAGATTAAGCCATTTGAACTTAAAACAATATAAATAGTTCAGCATTTGTTTCCGGCTAATAACACTGAAAAAAAAGGCGGCTGTGTATAGTCTAAGGCCGCTAAAAAAGGCGGCTGTGTATAGTCTAAGGCGGCTAAAAAAGGCGGCTGTGTCTTTGGTTCTTGTGTTTCTTCGGCCATTAATCCCTGGCATTTGACTCATATGAAAGTATTGCTTTTAATGAATTTCAGAATTTTTATTTGAATACATAAATAACATTTTAGATATTAAAATGTTATTTAGAGTTTTTAGCGGGCGACCTAAGAAGCATACATTAAATGTAAAAATCTATGAAATATTTCAATTAAAAAATGGTTTACAGCTATATTCTGTAACCCGTGAAGCCCGTGCACAGATACCTACCGAACAATACTTGTCATTTTAAATATAAAAGTTTGTATCGATAAAAGGAATTTTTTTGTAAGTTTAATAAAACGATGATTTTCGAACCTCGTGGTAACAATAATATATCGTAAGGATATATTATTGTTATCGCTAGAATTTTATAAATCATTTTGCCCACTGGAACATATGAAGGCGACACATATTGCCAAATATAAATGTTTCATATGATTGGTGGTTGAGAAAGAATAGCAGACATGTACGTCTTCAAGTGAGATGCCAAAATACGAGGAAAAGGGGGGGGGGGTTGTTATGAGAGGGAAAATGTATCTAACGTTCCAATATATTACATCATATTGATTTTGATATCTTACTAAAAACAGGAATTTTCCTACAGATATAATATTTGAACTTGTATTAATTGGAATGTTATTGAATTTTATTTTCTTCGCATTATTATTTTACAACTTAAATATTAAATAAATATACCATTTAATTATGTTTTACACAGCTATGCATTGGAAATGAACACAGGTCATTTACATTGGAGATATATAAAGCATATAAATTACTCCAATAACTTTTGGAGATTATTGTTTGAAGTTGTTACTTGAAAAAAATTCGGAGGATGAAATCATGCAATATTACTCATTGTTAGAAAGTGTTTTTTAATGTATTGACCAAAAGTAACATTCCCTTTCTTTTCTTTTTTTTTTAACTCACAAATGATCTCAAACACCACTTTACGTTAATATATAAAAGTTAAACTATTCATTTTTGGGGCATCTGAATTTCTACAAAAAGTACCCAGGGTAAGGAATAAGTACATTTTATATACCATACATGAATACATCATGACCGATTGATTAATAATGCAATAGTTTACATAATATACTTTTTTTGCCATTGTATATCATGTAAAAGTATATATAGCTCATGCAAGAGAAATCTGTAATACAAAATGTACGAAGTCATTAATAATTTTCGATTATGTAAAACAAGTTCTATTTTAATAGAAGCATTGATTATAAATATATGCCGCATACAAAATTATATCTGTATAATAAAAAAATATATATAGTTTAAAATTACAAACAGTTCACTTCTAGAAATACTCTGTTAAAAGTAAATCTTTTTTATATTAGTTCCTTTGCAGATTAATAGAAAATAATTATAAAAATTGTTAATGTTTGTTATAAAAAATCTTCTTTATAAATATTGTTAATGTTTGTTATAAAAATCTTCTTTATAAATATTGTTAATGTTTGTTATAAAAATCTTCTTTATAAATATTGTTAATGTTTGTTATAAAAAATCTGTATAAATAATCATCTGATGTATTTGAGTGAGCAGACCTTTTTATGCGCGTGCATATCAACAGGCTGTAAGCAGCTTTGCAGGCCTTTCCGAGTACACTCGTCATTCGAATTTTGAGTCAAATCGGTGGAGTCAAATCATTACAGTACTTTTATGTAACATAGTAGCGATATACGTTCAGTGAAATTTGATAGAAAATAGATTTACCATTACACTGGTGTATCTCTTTCAAGCGAGTATAGCCAAATTCTGTTGAATGAGTTGTCATAGTTTGGACAAACTTTATCTATCTGTACATATGTCACTACGTGAATGCGTCGCTACTCTCTTATAAAGGAACTCAAGTGAGAATAAGATGGTACAATGATGTACACAAATAAAAGCAACGAGAAGTTAACTGTTTTTTTATATTTGTTTGTTAATGAACTGTAATGTCCATATGATCAATAGCTCTGATTTGTGTAATTGAACAATGGAATTTAAAAAGAAAAAAATAGAAAAAAATCAAAATAAATCACTCATCTTACAAAATTCTTTATAATTTTTTGCTTGCTTTCGAGTGTGATTCTTAAACTTTTAGCAAGTTATTTCATTATAGTAAGTAAGATATAATTTACATATATTCCAAATAAATATTTTTTATTACTTTATGTATATAAAACAAATTAAATGTTTCTTCAAAACCTATTCTCATATAAGTAATTGTAACGCATGACTAAATACTATATTTAACTTAATTCAACGTCTTTTCTTTACGATGAGATATTCCGCCCGGAACGTAAAAAGGCGGGCAAAAAGAATTTAATTTTAGTAAAAACATGTAACGGGCAAACTGCTTAAACGATTTAAGAAATCCCCAGGAAGCTTTTCAAGCGCGAGGAAATCTTTTCAGCATTTTCTAAGCATCATTTCATCTTTTGAGTGAAAATAACAAAATAAAATGCAAAGAAGAATAAGAGAAAGAAGCTTTAAAAGATTAGGCCTAACAATGACCAGATATTCCTCAGACGTGTTCAACAATTCCACAATGCGTCAAGTGAAGAGAATTTGCATTGAGAAAAGATAAGCGCAAATGGCAAAACTGAGCATTCCATCTTTATCTGTTTATTTTCTTTATATGTGTATATATATATATATATAGATATATGTGTCTTCGAAACTGAAATCCAATGTAGTTTTTCAGCAAGTGATATTTAAAAAAAAAAAAAGGTGCATACACAGTACCGCGTTTTGTCTTTTTGTTTTGTTCTTACCTTTTCGAAAATAAGAAACAGCAAATATTCCTGTGATTTCCTAATACCGATGTTTTCTTAAATATATTGGCAAGATTTTGTAAAAGTGGATAAAAAATGTTTTATTGCTTTATTGCTCAAAGATATGAATATAAAATATACTTATTTATACAGTTTTTTAAGTTTTTAAGTTACAGTTATAGTTTTTCCTTATTTTTTTTTAAGATTGCTTATAAAAACTTACATTTACTTTTGCAATTTGGTGCTGGCATATCTTTCTTACACGTTAATTTTAGATAGTTATTGAAACATAATTCCGTTAACAAAATTTTTGCATACAGTCATTTTTTTGTTTACGTGTGTGAAAGGGGGGCGGGGGGTAAGTGGGATCCGCTTAAAAGATGAATTATATTTGCGGTTTCTATGCCTGTTACATAAACAGGTAGATGGAACTAATGGCATGGAACAAATGGCTTCAACTTTAATGTACCATTTTTATAAGAATTATTCATTGTTTGTATTGATTTAAAAACTTTGAGACATTCTTATTAAAAGACAAGCTTCATCTGTCCATTCTTTATGTTGCACACACACACATTTTATGTATGTATATATATATATATATATATATATATATATATATACAGAGAGAAAGATTAAACAAAAATTTTAGACAAAACTTTTAGACTGACATATCGCTAAATCGACGTTCATACTTGCATTACATAAAATTATGTACTTTTTTTTTACGTAACTTTGTCATTTATAATATATGTTTATGGTCAATATTTAATTAATAACAAAAGCTGATGTCAATGTTTTTAGGACACCCTGGAATATATATATATATATATAAAGAGAGAAATTGGTAGATAGACATATGGATAATATGTACGTAAACCGTTACAGATATACACTGTTAAAAATAATCTGAAATTCACGGGTATTTTTTTCCTGAATTTCAAAGAAAATGTCCCTTTTCACAACAAAAGGGCATTTTTCGTTAAAAAACAGAAAATTTCCTCATATTTCCTGAAAACAACGGAACGGACGGAGACGAAAGGGGCCAACGGAGATGTTCCGTTCTCTGATGTATATTTAAAACAAAAGAACAACAAAATAGTGCTTTCGAATTAAAAAAAGTAACAATTAAGTTTCCCATTCTTTTAAAAGTATTTGCAATTTACTTTTTAAAGTTATAAAAAAATATTACCACTTAAAATATATTCTAAACAAAGATATATATATATATCTATCTCTATAAAAGAGTAAGTGTCTGTCTGCCTGCCTGCCCGCGGATTTCTCCGTAATTATAACACCTAGGACTCAGAAATTTTTGTCATGTGTAGATGTTGTCACCGGATAGTATACCTCGCGGCCAGATTTTTAAATTTTAATTTAGATTTAAAAAAAAAAATTAAAACGTGTATATGGAATTTTGGGTTCGAGGCTATTTCAAGCTCCTCCCATGAAATAGCCTCGGCAACGAAGCAGCCAGCCAATGAGAGCAGTGTAACGACCGAAGAAATCTATGGCCTAGCCTGACTCATGAGTTGCTGGCCTAGAGTTGTCCAGTTTTTGTCCATGGTTTTGTCGCCTAGCTTCGGAGGTTGACTGCCGTGTAATCGAATCGAAAGGACAGTTTTCGATATACAAAGAGACTGCAAGAGATGTTAGTTGGCAGGTCAAAAAGAAGTGAACCGAGCTAAGCTAAGAGAGATGCAGAGAGAGTTGAACAGACGATGGTGAGCGGAAAATTATGTGTGCGCGTGAACAGTATATGATGGTTGTGTACGCTGGGGTTTTGATGGCAGAGTGTAATGTTTTTTAATTGTTCATCTTATTTTAACTTGTGTATCAACGATGCCTAATAAAAAGTGCTGGATGTTACTCATCACCTTGGATCACTGGAGTTCGTTAAGTCATTACAGTATGGCTCTTTCCACCCGACATCAATAGAGCTTACTGATTTTAGTTCGGATTTTCACCACAGGGGGCGCTTTCGTATCTTTGGTTCTATGGTCTGGATCATGACGGGGTATGCCTCATTCGACTCCACATCGATAACCTTAATGAATTCAGTTATGTTCGTATAGAACATATTGTGCCCCCTGGCGGTGGAAGGTGTAACTAAAGAATTTTGCAGCTAACTCGGGTTCTATGGGTCACATCACGACACGGTTTGGCTCATTCGACACAACATCAATAGAGCTTACCTATTTTAGTTCTGAATTTCACCACCAAGGGGTGCTTTCCTATCTCTGTTTCTATGGGATGGATCACAATGGGGTATGGCTCTTTCCACTTGACATCGATAGAGCTGACTGATTTTAGTTCGGATTTTCACCACAAGGGGTGCTTTCCTATATCTGGTTCTATAGGCTGGATCACGACGGGGTATGGATCATTCGACTCTA
Organism: Maratus michaelseni; assembly: GCA_963931845.1. Lineage (NCBI taxonomy): Eukaryota > Metazoa > Arthropoda > Arachnida > Araneae > Salticidae > Maratus > Maratus michaelseni. The sequence continues at coordinate 279,455,689 of OZ007594.1, read as the reverse complement.
CATAGATAGAGCTTTTCGATTTTCACCAGCTTTGGTGCTTTTCTACCTCTGGTTCTATGGGCTGGATTCTGAAGGGGTATGGCTCTTTCGACTCGACTTACGGTAATATATGGGAGTGTGTATGGCACGCCCAGTGTTTGCTGTCTAAGGTAGTGGGAACCCCAACATTAAGGTAGCCCCAACATTAGATTTGTTTAAAAATAAAAAAATGCTCAACATTGATTTCAGGTACATTTAAGGTTGTTGGCACGGGCAACGCCGGGCGGGTAAGCTAGTATATATATATATATATATATATATAATAGTTAAAATAAGTGAAAAAAATTGATTATACTCAAAAAAGCGACAAACAAAAATAATGCTTTCAAATTAAAAAAAATAACAAATATTTTTTTCATTCCTATAAAATTATTCGCAATTTATTTTTTAAAGTTATAAAAAACACTCGCACTGAAACTATATTCTAAACGAACACATTTAAAGAATATATAATAACTGAAAAAAATCGATTTTCTCAAAAAAGAAATTTTTTTATCGAATTTAATTCAAAATATATTATTCATATTTTACATCTAACAACCAAATTAAGAATATATATAATTCAAGTTTTCAATCCTCTATTAATACTAAAGTTTTAAAACCTCAACCATCATCTCAAAACGAAATCTCCCCATAATTAACTTCAAAATTACCAGCTTTCTAAACCCCTAATTGTTTAAGCCCCAAGCCGTCATTTGAAGAAATCCCGTATCATCGTTTCAAACTCTTATTCTAGCAAGCGCCCACTGGTCTTACTAGTAAGACACTTAACTCAAAGCACTGACGTTCCTGTTTCGAGCTCAAGGTCAGCCAGAAAGTATTCTTGTAGTATATTAAATAACAAATACTCCCGTAATAGTCCACAGATGGCAGCACAAAGAGAGATGTAATTTTTTAAAACCGAGGTTATTTATAATGGAAAATTTCCCTTCTTGGCAGTGCTGCCAGGAATATTTCCGTGATTTGAAGGAAGTATTTCAGAGATCGTAACGGAAAGTTACCATTTCTTCAAACGGAGTTTCTCCTTCTTTTATCTCTCAAAAATCTACTAACGAAACAGAAAATGTCCGACAACTTTGCTGCCAGTAATTTTACCGTGAATTTACTGATTTATTTTTAAAAGTGTAGATATAAATATATACTGTTATTAGTTATATCATTTCTACCTTTGAATTTATATATAATATACTTTAAACGGTAGTCATGAATTGTTAGTATATAACTAGCAAATGATTGATAAATAATAGCACATATACACTGAAAAACTACTTTTCAGTTCAGCACGTTACATACAGTAAAGAAGTAACGAAAGTGAAAAAGAAAGACATAATGAAAGAAAATTTAGATAATTAATGTCAGATCATCTTACCTTCTTTTAAAAAAATGTATAAATATCTTTTAAATGCAATCACTTTGTCTTACATGCAATATAAAACTTACAATTCAATAATTCCGGCTACATAATTAATATCTGGATGCGTTTAATGCAAATTATTTCAGATAATTAAATGTTCATTCATGTAATAATGAAAATAAGAAGTTAAATAAGATATTCAACATTCCGCAAGGAAAATATGTTGATCGCACGCAATTATACGTCATTTTCACCTATATGTCCAAATTAGAAAGAAAGTGCGAAGCAAGAGAAGAGCAAAACATAAATAGACAAACTAAAAAACAAAAATAATTGAATAGAATCATAATAACAAACCAATATTGTTTTTATTGATTACATTAATCTCAATATTCGCTGATATTGTCCCCCTCCCCCCCCCAAAAAAAAAAAAAAACACACACATACCGCTTTTTTTTTAAGTATTCCAATCATATAAAAATTTTAGTTAAATATTGGTTTTTAATCTTATTTACAATGAAATATGACTACAACAGAAATATTGGTTTTTAATCTTATTTACAATGAAATATGACTACAACAGAAATATTGGTTTTACATTAAATATATTTTTGAAATACCAATATTTCAGAAAAATTTGCTGTACGTTGAAAATATTGGCATTTAAATGGCGAAATGCTTCGTTAGAATATTGATATTATAAAATGTGGGCAGTATTTTATGTTAATATTACCAATATAAGTATGAAATGTAGTTTTTGGGCAATATATTACATTTATTGGCTAATATGTAGACAATACGAACAATATTGGATTGGCCCACTATTGTTTTATTACCAGAAAAAATAACATAAATAAATAAATAAAACATTTAGAAAGAAATTACAAAAAAATGTTTTATAAAAATTATTAGTATTATCTAATTAAATTCACAGGTATGTGAGATATGACTGAATACACATGTATAAAGATACAAAAATGGTAATTGGAAACACAAACATTACACAACTTGGAGACAAATGATAACATAAACACAAGACTATTGAAAAACACAAAATTTTGAATAAATATTCGCAAATTAATGCTACAATTCTTGTAAAAATGTTGTTTGTTTCACTTATACAATATAATTATATTTTGTTAAAATTAATTACTCCAAAAAATCTCCCTGCTTTAACTCAGTTAACAAAATATATTTCATGTTTGTTTTGCCTTCGAAGGATTATTTTTATGATGATAGTTATGACAGAATTCTTTTTATCAAGTTTTGAAAATGTCATAATCAAGTTAGCAAAAGCAACCTTCATTTAGCAACTGGACAGAAAATAATTGAAGAAAAAGAATAAGTAAACTTATTTTTTTTTCTTCCGAACATACCTTCAAGCCATTTTTATCGATTGATTTTTCAGACACTAGCTAAATCTTACTTTCTGTTTAAGATAATAGCGAATGTTAAAAAAATGGCGCACCAGTTCTTAAAAGTATATAAGAAAATAGATAAAATGTTTGGATAAATATTTTACAGTTCAGCAATAAGCCTACATACAGGGTGTTTCATAAAGGATTCCCTAACTTTAAAATTCAATAATTAAATAATACAATAATAAATATAAAGATGATATAAATGACATATTTATCAGGTAGGACATAAATTTTGTATATTTAAAAAATAAAATAGTATAACTTTCGTTAATACATAACGTTGAGCGTTGAGTTCTCTTAAACTCTAAGATTACTCAAGCTAATGCGCAAAACTACATAAAAAGATTTGTTGAAAGTTTAAAATTAATATGAACAATTTTTGAAAGAACAAAGCGCCATCTTTTGCCAAAAATATAACCAGTTTTTAAATTTACCACATACGAAATTTATGAGCTACCCGATAAATATGTCACTTGCTTTATGTTTATATTTATTATAGTAATAGATTACGGAATTTTAACTCTAGATTGCTTTTTATGAAACATAATTTTCAGTACTCACCTAAAAATATTCGGAAGATGACTATAACTCCAGTTATAATTAATGCAAGAATAAACGAAATGGACTGTTTGAATTCGTATAATGTTCTTTATGATCGCATGTGGTTTATTTTGGCTTAAGGGGTGTTTTACATATGAAATCTGGCACCAAGTTTGATTTTTCAAATGGTGGCGCCGACTTTTGACACCATAGAAAATGTGTTAGGGTATCCGTAATTTCGATAAATAAAATTAAGATAGATATGCAAACCAAAGTCCTTATATAACGGCTTCCAGGAACTTTAGGAAATTAGTTTGCAGAAAATTAGTTTAGTTGCAGTTTGCAGAAAATTAGTTTAGTTGCAGTTTGCAGAAAATTAGTTTAGTTGCAGTTTGCAGAAAATTAGTTGCAGGAAATTAGTTTGCAGAAAAGATAAACAGACGATATATAAATTAATCGTAAATTGACTTTAAAGAAAGAAATTTCGCACTTTTTTTTTTCCGGTGACTGTCAAAAATTTTCTTTTCTGTGGTTCCCGATAACAGAAGACGGTTTCATTAGAATTATACTTTATTATCAAACAGCGAGACATCTGTATATCTCGAAAACTAATTATTGGAATAAGTTGTAAACTTTCACACGATCGTGGATCGTTTTGCCGATCGTGGTTCGTTTTACGTAAAAATTATTGTAGCTCATAATTCATAATGTGGATTTATTAGTATTTTCATAAATAAAAGCATGTTTTCGAATCGTAAAAAATAACTGGAGTATGTTTGGGTCAATTTATTGCATCTTATAAAAAAATCTAATTGGTTTAACATTTTATTAATTTAACATTAGCCTCCTCAAACTTTGAACTGATTTAACTGTATAATAATTTAAGTAAAAGTATATAAACTATGCTTTTTAAAAATGTTGTCAATAGTGGGTGTTACCATTCTCAATATGTATATTCCATTCTCAATATGTCATTCTCAATATGTATATGAGCCCTTATGACAAAATAAAACACATACGATTAAAAAAAAACTTCATGCGAATTAAAAAATACTTTTCTTTAATTTTTACATTAATTAGGATTCGAATTCAAATTATTGTCATCGTTCCGATTTATTTTACTTGCTTATTTATTTTATTTATTTATTTATTTATTTATTTATTTTTGGGGGGGGGGGGGGTGTAAATAGTTTTGTGAAGACTTTTTTCTTACTTTCTTTTTAAAAGGTTTTAAAACTCAGATGAACTTTAATTTATTTTTGAGATTGGGTGCCAAAATATCTGTCATATCCGATCAATTTAGATAGGTCTCAATACTATGTTAAATATATAAAATAATTGAAAAAAAGAATGAAACATCTTTTTTTTCCCAAACATATTTTCAGGCAATATTTATTGATTGATTTTTCAGACGCTAGCTAAATCGTATTTTCTGTTTAAGATAATAGCAAATGTTCAAAATGGCGCATCATTTCTTAAAACTTTATAAGAAAGTATATAAAATGTTTGGACAAATGTTTTACTGTTCAGCATTAGATGTTGATACCTAAACATATACTTAAACGTGAAACTGTTTTCTTTTATTACCTTGCATAAATATTTCATGATGTTACTTTATTTATAAGACTATTTCTTTAGCGTTTTCCTTTATTGGATTTGTTTTTGCGTCATATTAAGGGGATTTCATGCGATTATGTCCTATAACCCTATTAACACCTACTTGTTTTTTGCATATTTTGGAAGTGATTTTTTTCTCACATCTTACGATGGTGTTCTTTTTATTATTTTCTTGACAAAAAGTGATAATTTTATTAACTCAATGGTTCTAAAAAAAAGAAAAGTGCTTTGCATAACAAAAGACAATATGGAAAATGACGTTTTACCATTAGATCTTAAACACGAAATTCGAAATGTTTTTCTTTTTTTATATAGCTCTAGGCAAATATTTGTCAAAAAATGTTTCGTATCTAAAATGATTGCATAACGTTTTTTTTTTTTTTTATGTCTGTTTTATTTTTACATTGAATTAAGAAAGTCTGATATGGTTAATTCATTATTGTTATTAGCAGCTGCCAGTGTATTCTTTTGCTCATTATGAGCATTTTTTATTAGATTACGATGCTGCACTTTCTTTGACAAGAACGAAAACGAATAATTACGTTAATTAAGTATGTCTTAGATGATTCCTCACCATAATATATATCTGCTGTACTGTCTTGTGGAAAATATGGCTTTTTGTTGTGTGTTATCATATTTAGCATGACAATAACAAATTAGAAATGTGGCTAAAAGAGAAAAACACATAAAACAGAGAATGTTGTATAAATTATACATATACCAGTTGTATTTTTTTTAAAATAAAATATCTAGGGTAAAATAGTTATCAAAAAATGTTCGAGTACTGTTATTTTTTTTTTCAATATTGCTTAAAATGAGATGGAGATATAAACATGGATTTTTTCTCCCCCCCCCCTTCTCTTCCCGACAGAGTAAAAAAAAATTAAAATAGTTTGATTGCTTAAATATAATTTAGGATCTGTTTTTCTGTTTGTTTGATTGTTTTTTGTTTGAAGATTATTTATTTGTATTCAGAGAATTTTAATGTACTTAAATTACATCAATTTGATTTTTTTTTATACAGTTTAAAGTATTCATAACACCATCATGGGTTTTACATATGTTTAATTTTATTATTCGCATATTAACAAATAATATATAACTAGAATAAAACAGAATACGCAGCTTAGTGTCTTGTCGTTAAACTTTGCTATCGCTCTCTAAAAAAAACTATCATTCACTTAAGATTTAATTTTCATACAAACAAATAGCGTTTTCTCCTTCCCTTTTAGGAAGATAATTTTTTAGATTTCTCTTACGATTTCTCCTCACGTAGATCTGTTTGCATTAAGTTAAGACCTGTAGTTTAAACCTACAATTTAGGAAGAATGTTTGCTAGTATTTTTCCATTATTTTTCTTTTCTCACATTCTCTGGTACCAACTTCCCAAATCTTCCCAAAACATTCTACATTTTTCTTCATTTCATTTCTAGTTATCCGATTCTTTTTCTTTTCCACGACAACTCTATTTTAACGAAAGTTGTTTACTTTCAGGAATGGAAATGCTTTCGATTTTTCCAGCTCTCTCTCTCTCTCTCTTATCTTACGATGTAGAGAGCATCTTGAATTTCGCGTGGTTCTGGCGCAATCCGATTGGTTCTTGAATTCTGTACTGCTACTACTATATCCCCCGGGATGCTTTAGTGACAACAGAACTGACATGTTGGGGACAGGATTGCAATTGAAATGTTTGCTTTAAATCTTAGTTTTTTTTATCTCTCTCATTTCCCTTTATATGAACGAAGTTTAGATTTTATTATAGAATATTTTGGATTCGTTTTAAGAAAAACAAACGCTCTTGTTTTTCTACGCGTGTTATCTTGTTACAGATGAAACAGGGTGTTATTTCATTTAAATCGAAATAAGGAAGACCTCATACTGCGTTCTTATTTGTTTTGTTTTGTTTTTAATGGAAAAACGGATCTGTAGAATGTATATTTTTACACTTTTCTGTGTGTCAATATGCTGCTTCAAAATTGAGTGCTTTTCCAATAATCTCGAATTTACATGCTTCACATGGTGTGCATCAAATAATAATAAAAAAATTGAAAGGTTTTAAGAACTACAAACAGAAAACGAAGTGTGTACAAAAATCTGTGCAGCCAAATATTAAACTGCTAAAATAAGCCTTTAAAAGTACAGAGTGTTCCAAATTGATCTTTACAACTTTGAACCTCTTTGAATCTTTGTAGGCAGTTAGGTGTAAAAGCTGGTGTATCGTTGTCGGTGGTACTGGAGGCCGTACGAATCGACTTCATTTGACTGAGTAGGAAATTTAGTCAAACCCATTCCGTATTCCCCTGACTTGTTCTTGCTCAACCAGCGTTCTTTTTATGCAGCATACTACCGGTCCCCATTGTGCCTCTCGCGTATTAAAGGTCTGGATGGTGGGTTACATCCGTATTTTGTTCGAAAATTCCATCGGACTTGTGTATCCGATTTCGTCTGTATGAAAGAGGCCATACACTGTGCCTTTTCCTATCTGTAACAAACAACATTTTTAGTACAAATAAAACCTTATGAGTCGCTGTTACAGGCAAACAAAACCAAACTTCATTATCTTATTCCGTTTAAGTTTTATGGAGGGTCAAAGTTTTATAGAAAACTTTATAGCACCCTGTATTACAATATTTTAAAATATGTCTCGTATTTTAAGTTTAACAATTAGTACTCAATCATAATTTGAACAATAAGTTATGTTAAATGGTCTCAATTATTCTTAACTTGACTTAATACCAATTAAAGCCTTATAGTTTGCACGAATGTTCCTGACACTTCGATTTATTTTTTACCTAACATTCATTTTTGTGAATGTAATATCTTGCCCGTATAATTTGGAATATTTTATTCATACAAACTGCATTTTGAGACAGACATTTTTTGAAAGCCATCCTTTATCTTAAGTTGATTTTTATAGAACAACTTTAATCTACCAAAACCGCATATATTTTTTTAAGTTTAAGAATGCATGGTACAATTAAGTCTTGATATAATACACAAAAATAACATTATATTCATAAACATTTCATACATTATTGTATTATAAAATCAAGATGTAACTTATTAACAGACATGTAAATGATGTGTACGTCTACCTAAACACCCTGTTCAGAAATACATTTTTCAGTACTATGAATTAACCTAATCTAACCTAAAGAGTATTTAAGGAAACTTTTTACAAGATTTTTTAAGGTATTATTTATTTCCTTTGTATTATTTACTTATTTACTTATTTGATTTTTTTTAATCCAATGTAAAAACAAATGGCTTGTACCATGTTCAATACTTTTGAAAATATTTGCACAACATTTATTTACTCAGTGCGGCATTTTTTTGTAGTTTTAGTAGTAAGTAATGAGAATTATTCACACACACCCTCTCTCTCTCTCTCTCTCTGTATGTTTGTATGTGTGTCTGTTTGCTTGACACGTACTTCTTATAAAAGTCCCTTTATACAATATACATCTCAAGAGGTACTCCACACTAGTCATTTCCTTCGCGAATATTCAGTTCATTTATAAAAACCTATATTTTTCCATTTTTCTTCGGTATGCTGATCATACTAACATTTTATTTGTTATAAGACAAAGTCTTCATTTCCACTGAATTTTCCTTTTTAGAAAGTTTAGCAAATAGAACACTTTCCATTTTGTGTGTAGCTTCCTCCTTTATCCTACGGTGTTAAGTTTCTATGATTCTGTCACGATCTCATCGGATGCGGAATTCACTACTGCTGCTTCAGTATCCCAAGGGATACTTCAAAGCCAAAAAGATTGACATGTGGAAGACCGAATTGAAGAAATTTTCCCCCCTTAAACTCTTTTTTTCCCCACTCGGTTTTCTTGGTTGTGTGAAAAAGTTTTAGAAGTCATATTGATTTTTTTTTACGGATTGCTTTTGATAAACTATGTACTCACTCTTCCTTAAGTCTGACAAAATTTTCTTCTTCGAGGCAAAGTAATTCACCCTGATGTGAAACCATGCAAGCTGTTGTGTGTAAATATACATGTATATTGTATTAGTTTTTAAGATGTATGTATGTTGTAGATGTATGAAAGAGTGCTAGATGAATGTAATTAAGAGGTACGGAAATATGTAAAAAGGCAATTAAAGAAGCGTAACTATAGTTACTGTATTACATATGGAGAAAAAAATAAAGTATGAAATGTAATTTTAAACATTAAAACGCGCTTATTAACAATAACCAACGTTGCACATAAATTAAATCATTCCATAACACAATTATTTAATTTGCTATTGTTTACATATACCATGTCTAATCCAAACAGTTCAAAACATAAAAATTGACAACTGCCGTTTTTACGTTCTTTATATCCTGAGAGTTTCAAATTCTAAATTTCTTTAGATAATGTCTAGAAATGGATTTCAATAACTTTAATGATATGCGTATTACTTTTTAGTTTAACAAATAGAAACAATTTGCATATTTTTCCTAGCTTTCATCTTTATCCTAAAGTGTATTATTCTGTCATGATCTTAACGAATGCTGAAATCGCTACTGTTGCTTTAGTATCCCAAGGCATACTTCAAACCCCAAAAGGTTGACATGTGGTAGAATGAGCTGAAGAATTTTTATCCTACTCGGTTTTTCTTCCTTTATTTTCTTCGTTATGTGGAAAAAAAATAACATATATTATTTTTCGGATTGCTTTTGATAAATTATGTAATTCACTCTTTTATAATTATGATTAACTTTATTTCTCTGAGACAAAATTCATCCCCATTTTTCTCAAATTGAATAAATATTTTATAAAACATTATACGTTTCTTTAAGCAATTTCGTAAAATTTTTCACTATCCACTTTTTCCGCAGATGAAATAAACATTTTTAAAACCAGAAATTTTTTTAAATAAAATGTAATTTAATTGTTCCTAATATTTTACGAATTTTAATTTTTAATTATAATTTTTTGTTCATAATTGGGTTATTGGATACGCGGATTGTACGCCAGAAATTGTATTACAATTATTAAATTATCATATTTTGATTCTTACAAGAGTACCTTTTACAGCATTGGGATTTATGTACTCTAGATAAAAAAAGCGATTATATTCGCATTTTAACAATTATGGCAACATTTTCACTGAAGTTTCAAAATAGGTCGTTCAATATTGACATGGTCCCGAGAAATACTTTAGTTAATATTCATCGCATGTTTTAAGATAGTGAAGTGCAAATATAAAATGTAAAACGTAACAAATCGATTGAAACAGAAAATATATTTTTTGTATTGAAATTTTGAATGTTTAAACGAAATAAATAACAGAAACTGTTTCTCTCGAAAACAATTGTGTAGCAGAAATATAGGAAATCTTATCTAACTTGGATACACATAAGCGCTTGGCGTCTTGTAGAACTAAAATTATAACGAGGGTCGGACTCTGGCAGTGAACACGACCCAGATCTCAGATTTTTTTAGGGCACAACTATTTAACGAACTCAAATCATTTTATCTGCTTTTGTAGAACCGGGCCCAAAACAAGGTTTAACACATTCGCGTTGATATAAATATGAAAATGGCTTGTTATTAGATATAATAATATTGATAGAAGACTTTGCTATAGGCCTTGTGCATGTTTGAAGCTCCATCAAATGCATTTTTCACACAATTTTCTATAACAAGACATGTGATGTTCAAAAACTCTATAAAATTAAACAGAGATTACCTGGTAGTAGATAAACATATACCAATGCTGGGGCTTCCTCTTTTACTTCTTTTTTCAACAGATGCTTATAAACATCAAGACGTTGGTCATAACTTGATATACCAATGGTGCTGCTCATTAGCGCAGAAAAAATTTCCTCGCTTTACTTCATTAACAATTTCAGTCTGCATTTCAAGTCTGATGATATTTATGGGTTTTTTTTTTTACCTGTCAACTTGCATGAGATACGACATGACTGATTCTAACCCTTATCATACAATTCTTCCTTTTATTATTCAAGAGCAGATTCTCAAGCAACGCATAATCGTTGGGATATCATTGGTCTATTATTTTCTAATTTCGCTTCTCAGTGATTCTTTCTTGCCTACTTTGGCCTAATCGTTGGCTGTTTCTTGAGTCAACGACTAAAATTTCGTCTGAGGTAATATTTCGCTGATCGTTGAACTGAAGATCTGAATTGCTAATTAACCAACGGTTGAATTCACTGTCAAAACAGCACTAATCATAATAATAAAATGTACTAGCACTTTTATTTGAATTAGAAAATTCAACTGATTTGTTGAATATCTAGCAAAAACTAGCAGAATTAATTATGTTTTATGAATCATAATAAAAGATTTCTTCAAAAAACAGTATAACAAAAATAGTACTTCAAAAATAATACCCCAAATTCACTAAAGAATTGAGTAAATTTACTTTTCTGAGCACACAGTTCAATTTACCAAATTTGAGAGCAAGCAAAATATTTATGCTTTTGTAATTGACAGCAGTGCCATCAAGGTTGTAGATATATTTTTCCTTTCGAGGAAATTCATCAAAAGGCCAGATCATGTTTTTCAATCAACAACAAAAGCCACGCAAAACATTTTTCCATTTCCTTTACTTCTTTCTTTTATGTTTTAAATTGTTTTTCAGAAAGTATGTTTTCAATTGTTGGTACATATTTTTTTCCGTAAATCATTTGGAATCGTTTCCGCTTTGGTTTCGGATCCTGCAAATTTTTTCAATGCATCCACAATTTCTTTGTAATAATACAACTTTCTCGCTTGTACGATCTGTCAATGAATCGATCACGATCCATAAAAGAATATTAGAGATTTAGTACACAAATCGCAATGCAGGTGTACAGCAAGGATAAATTATATTGGATCGACTTAGGAGCGCCAAGTTTTTCCTGGACGATCCTGGCCGAGATTGATTATAACCTGCGTTTTTATTTTCATGAGCACGAACTATGTATCATATACTCTTTATTTTAAGAGGCATAAATTACGTTAGTAGGTGTTATATTGGAAAACTTAAACGCATTGTAATACTTATTTTATATTGGGGCAAACTCATTGTCAGATAGAACATTAATTTAGACAACAATGCCGGTAACAATCACCACTTTATTGAAAATGCTTGTTATCAACAATATTAATAATTCTCTTAATATACAGTACATAATTCGTTGAATCAAATTGATTTTGTTGAAAACCGTCAGAAAAAAGCCCAGTAATCCTCTTTAAGATTAATAAATATTTTTTTTAACGTTGTTAGGACCGAAGAAAATCAAAGGTAAAACAGCTACGACGGTTTCGAAGTTAAGATCCCGATTCATACAAAAACATATTAAGTCAGTTTGCCTGTCACGCAGTGTTAAAAAATAAAGCAAAATATATGTATTATGCACCGAGAGTTAGATGGCGCTAACGTATAACAAGAAACCATTATAGTGAAAGGGAAGGAAGGAATAAAGTTGCGAAAGAAACTGAATCGGAAGATTAAATCAAACAGCGGAGAGAGAGAGAGCGATATAACGAACATTGAAAAAAAGAAAAAAATACGGAACGCAGGATAAACGCACACACATCTTTCCGAAGGCCATCTTTCAGCAAAAATAAATCCATGTATTTTGTACACGCATGTAAAACATGTACATCACAATGCCTACCAGCTGAGGTTCAAGATTTCAATCCACCAAACATAACGGCATTTTCATAAAAGTTGGTTAAGCATCATGCATCTAGAGCTTTTGTCTCTGTATTGATTATGCATTTCCATACTAAGCTACACTATGTACTTTTATTTGAAAACGTTGAAAAGTGTAAATGCCTTTTTTCAACAGATCCAATAATCCCTCATATGAAAACGTTTTCACAGCAGACACTATTTTCTTAGAAGAATTCTTCTCTAACATTTGATATTGCTTCCTCCCTTCGCCCAATATTTTTACATTCTATTTCCAGTTTCCAATGCTCTTCATTTCTACAGCTTCGCTATTTTAACGAAAGTTGTTTACTTTAGTGAATGGAAATACTTTTTGAATTTTATCTTGCTTCCTTACTTATCCTAGGGCGTAAAAAACATCCTAAAGCGGGTATGGGCTCTGTGACACTTCCTCTCGCTGTTGAATTCTGAGTTAGTAGTTCAATCTCCCACGAGATGCTTTAGTTCCAACAAGACTGACACAGAAGCGACTGAATTGAAGAAATGTTTTCTTTAAATCTCTTATTTTTCTTCTTCCCATTTTTACAGATTTAGTTTTAAATTTAAGGACGGGTCTCTTTTTATTTCATTTCATTTTGTACCAAATATTCAACGCTCGAAAATGATAATAAGAACTGACTTTCCGAAAACTTAATTGAAATATTTTTCTTTTAAATGTAAAACATAAAGCAACTGAATATATAATAATAACAAACACACACATTTTTATATTCTGAATGTAAACAATTCATGGATATGTTGAGTTGGAATCTGTGTTTAATTTTTTTTATGAATATATGTTTTTAAACGAAACAGCTTAAAGTAAATAAATTGAGAATCACATATTTTGTTCATTGTACACTGACAATTTCGAATTTCAAATTTTGTAGAAAAAGTAAATAATTGGTTTCCAATAAATTAAATCAACTCCAATCATTTCCTCTTTCAAAACATTTAATCATCATCATTCATCAATTTTTTATTAATTTATACGCAAATTAATTAACTTAATTTAGAAAGCAATTAGAAAAAAAATTTAAGTCATAGCATAAGTTAAGATACGTAATAATTCTAAATATGATATGCTGAAGTATGATGAAATTTACGAATTCTCTAAGCATCCATAAAGCAATAAATGTTTTCTTTAATTATTTTATTTTCTTTTTTACGTTTTAACAAATTTAGTTTTAAATTTAAATATAGATTAATTGTTATTTTTTTTCTTTTGGTACCACTTATTTAACATACAAAAATGAAAATAAGAATGGGTTTTTCAAAAAAATTATTTTTGGATTATAAACCCAGTACACCTGAATAACATGAACAATGGGTCAGATATGTTGAGTTTGATTCTATGCTTATTTTTTTTTTATTAACAGATTATGTCTAATCAAAAAAACTTAATATAAAAAAACAATATGAATAAACTAAATGCCAGATGTTTTTTTTTTCATTGTACACTGAGAATTTGAAATTACAAAATTCCTTAGAAAAGATGAAGAACTAGTTTTCAATAAATTTAACCATCTCCGTAATTTTTGTTAATTTTTACATAAATTTATTTTATTAAACTAGAAAAAAAAATTAAGTTATAATGTATGATACATCGTATTTCTAAATAAGATGTCATAGGATTTAAGAATTCTCATTGATTATTGAATTAAAAGAATATTTAAATTTCTTACATTTTTTTATCCCAATTTATAGATTATCAAAATTTACGGTAAGTTTGTTTTTATTCTGCTTCTACTGGTTCCGTTACTCGAAAATAACAATAATAGTAATTCACTTTCGTTCAAAAATGAATTGAAATATATTTTTTCTGATATAAAACATGAGATACGTTGAATATGTCAATTTCGTTTGTGTTTATTACCTTTTTATTAATTTTTATTTGCATGTAATTTTTAATACAAATGGTTCACAATAAATAAATTCATAAATATTTATATTATATAGAAGTTAAGGAAAAGGAAAAAAAATCAAGAACAAGTACTATTACATGAATAGAGTTTTCTCTATAAGTTCATTATTTATAATTGTAAAACAAAACAAATTACGTATTACTTACCCTTCATACGTAGTATAGGGTAAGTCTTGTAATCGTTTAGAAAATCGAAAAAAAATTTTTTTGACGGATTTACACGTTTTAGACACTGGAGATTCCGAAAAACATATTTTTAGAAAAAAAAAATGCCGTCCATCTGTCTGTGTCTGTATGTCTGTAAACGCTCTATCTCCCAAACAAATTGAAATAGAGACTTGAAATTTGGTATGTACTTAGTATGTAATAATAGGAAGAAGCTTATTGAATTTCAGTAACCTCGATTATTCGGAACTATTTTTTTCGGACTGTCGAAATATTCGTTCTGATAAAACGTATATAAATAAAATAAGTTGAAACTGATGTGAAACACTAAGAACTAAAATAACTTCTTAAAACACCATCAAAACGTTAAAATGCGCTAGGCCTTTCGAAAGATCTGAGTCTTTCTTCGTCAGGCGCAAAAAGACGTGCGTCTGCTATGAAAGCAGCAGCAAGACATAAATAGTAGAACTAGTCTTGCTGCTGCTTTCATAGTAGACGCACGTCTTTTTGCGCTTGACGAAGAAAGACTCAGATCTTTCGAAAGGCCTAGCGCATTTTAACGTTTTGATGGTGTTTTAAGAAGTTATTTTAGTTCTTAAAACGTATATAAAAATTTTTGAAATTGTTTATTGTTCGGAGTAAATATAAAAGACAATAAGAAGTCATAAATTTTGCATAAAGAATGAAGTCGATCGGATAATTAGTTGCCAATATATTTGGAATCCTATTTTCCACATTCTTCGATTTTTCATGACCCTGTATTTCATTCATATTTTAATTCAAAGATATATTTTAATTGGAAATGAGACGCTTAATCCGACGCAGTAAACCGTTAGTTAATATGATTATCAATTTTGGAGTTATCAGGATGTTTCTTTTAAGCAATTCAGTAATAGAGCATTTAAAGTTTATGACGTCATCAAGCCACGATTTTATTCGAATTGCAATGCATTTTATAAATAGTTTACACATGTTTTTTTTTTTTCATATTTTATATTATGCATATCCATGATGGGCAAGTATTAGGGTGGCCCCCAACAACTAGTTTTAAAGTGGATTAATTTTGCATTAAAGAATGGATTTACACCAGGATTTAAACCAATTTTTAACTCAAGGGTTTAAACAAGATATTTTTAAACTACCACGGTTAGTGCTCTAATAATTATACAAGACAATTTTATATTAAACACAGAAATAAGTTGCGTTTAATAAAATATTGCCACATTTTGTTACTTGAATATTTTCCCTCGAAAAACAATAATTTGAATAGTGAAAAGTTGAAAATAATAATGATATTTAATTAAATCAAGCAAAATATTACCATTTTGTTTTATAATTCATTTAAATAAAAAAAACATAATCATAAAAAATAAACGCAGCTATATCAGACTGCAAGATATTTTTATTAGTTAGAAATAAATGAATTGATTTCATTAAATACCATTGAGTGAATTTTACGATTGGACTCTCAACTTTATCAATTGAATTACCTTAATAATAATTGATGCATAATATTTCACTGCATTAATGATAAACTACACTGTAAAAAATGACCAATATTTCTTATTTTATGAAAATATACTATAACCACGAACGACAATATAATATAATCTTCTGAGTTATCTGAAATTCCGAATAGCGTGTTCCATTGTCTTTTGAAACCCCAGAAACCAATACATCTCCAAAATTTAAAGAATTATTTATAAAAACAAAGTATTTTTCGCTGCCCGTATTTTTCAGAAACGTTTCCGAAGGATTTTTATAGTGTATTAATTAGTGTCCTCAGCGTGGAATACCTGTTTTTCGAATGCTATCAATTCTCAAGTAAACATTTTCATGCTCAAAAAATATGTTTAACAGACAAACATGCAAAATGAACAGAGTTAACAATAGCATTAAAATTAGGATTATTTCTGTAGTCTTTCATGAATAAATTAACTTATGCGGCTGAAAACGTTTACTTGAGAATTAATGACATTCGAAAAACAGGTATTGCAGGCTGAGGACACTAATTAATACATTATAAAAACCCTTCGGAAACGTTTATGAGAAATACGGGCAGCAAAAAATACGTTGTTCTTATAAATAATTCTTTAAATTTTGGAAATGTATTGGTTTCTGCGGATTCAAAAGACAATGGAACACGCTATTCGGAATTTCGGATAACTAAAAAGATTATATTATATTTTCGTTCGTGGTTATGGTATATTTTCATAAAATAAGAAACATTGGTCATTTTTTACAGTGTATACTTCTCTTTTAATGAATTAATTGTGTTATACTTCTCTTAAAAATCCCTACAATGTTTTAAAAATAGACAGATACGGAAATATAAATATAAACACATAAAGCTCACATTTATCAAAAATGCTTTAAAAAGAAAATGGAAAAAGAATCTGTTTCAAGAAACATTTATTCTTCAATTCACTCTGCCGCATGTCATTCTTTTTGTCACTGAAACATTCACAGAGATATTGGTACAGTAGCATTCGATTTCATCAGCAGTGGGTTGGTGTTATAGTTACAAAAATGTAAGTTATTTTCACATTGTGTAACATTAAATAAGGGATATATAGAATTTTTATTAGTTAAAATTAATGGCTATTTTTAAAGCGAAAAGCTTGACTATCAGCATTAGTGTAAACATTTTCTAATTATTTGTTTAAAAGTTGAAAATTTCATAACGAACAGAGGAAAACACATTCAACCAGGCAAATTATATCCAATGGTTGGAGTATCATAGTTGAGATTTTTTTTTTTGCAAAAAATCTCAACTATGAAACTCCAACCATTGAATATAATTTGCCTGGTTGAATGTGCTTTCCTCTGTTCATTATGACCTAATTGCATGGTATACAGGAGTTTCCTTGCTATTTCAGTTTCATCATGTAAAATGCTATAGTTATAGCTCGGATGAATGAAATTAGTGTTGCAGTTCGCAGCCTTGTCCAACAAATGAGAGAGAGAATATGCCAGACAGGATAGCTCAGTAGGGAGAGTTTTGGCACAGCAAGCCAAAGTACCCAATTTCGAGTCCTGTCCCCGGCATATTTTCGGTCTGTTGAAAAAATCTCAAAAATGATACTCCAACCATTGGAGAAAATTTCAGTTCCGAATGATCTATTTTAAAGAATTTTATGTTTCTGCAATTACAGTGTTTAGTTATTAAATTATATCAATAATGATACATTTTACTAACAGCAGTATTTAAAGAATGAATAAATTTAAAAATCTTATATACTTATTTTTAAATGCTTATTTTCATTATCCAATGATAACTGCTAAATTTTATCACAACATATTTAGAATTATCAACGTATCGTAACGTGTGCCATATTTAGAATTATTAATGCATCGTAATATTTTCTTCTAGCACTTTAAAACTGGTTTATGTAGAACCTAGCAAAAAAGTAAAAAAAAATATGTTTAAATTCAAATTTCCTATTTTAGAACTCTTTAGAATTCTTTTAGAAGCAAAATAAAAACACACTTATCTATAATTAATAACCAAACTTATCCAGCTTAATCTGTAAAAGCGGGACAAAAATGGGCAAGACATTTAAATAAAGCATTCCTTCATTTCAAGAATCAATGCTCTACTAATTCAACTATCTGGACGACATCCCAACCAACACAACATTCACTCAGAACAACCATTTGGTACCGATAGCTCAATTGGTAGTGAATGGACAACTGAAGCCAAAGGGTCTGGGTTCGAGTCGCAGACTGGACACATTTTCGCTCAGACGAAAAAATTGCTACTCATATAAATTATTTACCAATCGGTTGATTGTGTTAAAAAATAATTAAAGTGCAACAATTTACTTTGAACTTTTAAGTTTCCATATCAAAGAAAATTACAGGCTGCAACATCTCGTATTACGACTCGCCCTTTATATTACAATATGCAAAAAATTGGAAATGCTGCAGCTGATGAAAAGATGTTGCTGGAAAGCAACAAGTCTCAAAACTGTTACAGATCAAAACGTAAGTGATATCCATCAGTCACTGCTTTTAAACATTAAGATAGTGTTCATTGCCAAGTATTTTGATTCAAGGCAAATCTAAATTCTATATTTAATACAGACATGCAGAGCTGAAAAAGAGAACAACCATCAATCTTTCTATTAAATATTTACCATCTCTTCAGACCAAGCTAAAATAGATTATCGCCAGTGTTATTACACTGTTAAAAATTTGCAACAAACTGTTCAGTCATTTGACCATTTTTATAGAAAACGGTTACATAACCGTAATTTAACTCCATTCTGACCATATTAACGCCTATATTATGGTCAGAATAGAGTTAAATTATGGTTATGTAACCATTTGCTATAAAAACGCTCAAATGACTGGGCAGTTTGTTGGAAATTTTTAACAGTGTAGGTTTTAAAAATTGCTTTCTTTTCTCCTGAGACCTACTGTTGCTTTCCACAGGTTTGGCTTGTAAGACCGAGCATAGACATCGTAACTATTAACAACAAAGTCAATAATAACTATTATGTTGTGGTCCTCACAAAACTTTCTTTTATATCGATCAAATCGTCCGCAACCATAATTAAATGACAATCTATTCTTTCTCGAGATATAGCTATTGCTAAAATTGTGAAAATCGAAGCATAGCAGCGACACTTGTTGGGTCCAAACCTAATAAGTATCTATTTATATCAAGATCTAACATAATATGAAGTTTGGTGAAGTTACATTGATTCCTGAGATATAGTTATCGCGGAAATCGTGCAAAATGCAACATATCAGCGGCTTCTGTGGTGCACGATTTACACCTTCATCTAATTAGCGTCTATTTATGTCAAGGTCAAACAGGATATGAAGTTTGATGAAATTCCGTACATTAACTGTTGAGATATGGCTATGGTGGAAATCGGTAAAAATGCAGCAAAGCAGCACTACCTGTTCGGCGATTTATATGTATAAAAACCCAATCAATCAAAATTTATGTCAAGTTCTAACTGAAGTTGAAGTTTGATTAAAGCCCGTACATTAGTTCTTGAGATAGAGCGCTCACAAAATTTGTGCCACATACACACAGACAGACAGAGAGATAGACACACAGACAGACTCACGGGTAGATATTTTCTAAAAATATTCAAATCGTGTTCACGACCTTCTAAAACGTATAAATTCGTCGAAAACCAGAGGTCAACATTTTTCACAAATCTAGAAAAAAAAACTTTATTGCAATGAAAATGTAATATAGCCATTAAAAGTTTAATGTTAACATTAATAAGGGAAATATTATTAATTTTGCAAGCATCTATCTAATTCTATAATGTACTGTTACTTTCAAAATCCTTACCGATGTTACAGGTTATTGCCAGTTCCAAATTTTAATCCATAAAAATACCCTTTTTTAAAAAAATCATATGAAGTTACTGAGTTATGAGAGATAAGGAAAAGAATAATCTAAAAGTTGCATTGTTACTTTTGATTCTCAAATTTAGTTTGCAAGTTCAAATATATGAATACTTTTTTATTAAGTTAACGGGATATGATAGAGGAGAAAGCAAATTATATATATTTTTTAAATGAAATGCCTCTTAATTTTTTCTAAATTATGTTTAACACATAAACATTCTTTAAAAACAATTCCTAACTCTGCAAGCTCTTTATTGCCATATCTAATTCATTTTATTGAAGATAAGTTATTCAAAATGTTATAAATACGCTTTTGTAGTTTTCTGACAGAGAAACTACAGCTGTCTTATACATAATTAGCTATCCTTTCAATATAAACAAATTCTTTCTTTCGCACAATCAATTTTTGAAATAATTTGTTATTGACAGTGATTGCTCAGTTTTATTTTATTTTATCACAAAAGCCAATGTTGTTGAACTTTCAATGTTCATAAAAAATATGAACTTCTTAAATGAATTCATGCTTTTTTATTAAATTAATGAGATGTGACAAAGAGGAGAAAAATCTAAAAGCTTTACTGTTAATTTTAAATTTTAAATTTCTATTCTTAAAAAAAATAGTGTTTTAAAATAAATAGAAACTTTTATTAAATTACTGAGATTTATAGAAAAAGAAACAAATTATCATTCTTTAAAATAAATTTAAATACTTTTAATTTGCTCTGGAGGCATATCCAAGACATATCTTTAAAAAACAATTATCACCTCTAGAAGGTTATGCAAAATTATTTATATTTCCAGTATAAACCGTAATATCATTTATTTAAATAAATTTAAACACCTTTAAATTGCTCTGAAGGCATACCCAAGACATCTCTTTAAAAACAATTATCATCTCTAGAAGTTCATGCAAAATTATTTATATTTCCAATATAAACCAATTATCTTAATCAGATAAACATTTTTTAGAGTAGCTTGCTGTTATTGACAATTAGAACACAGTTTCTTTGCTTCATTTAACACGACAGCCAGTGTTGTCCAGTATTCAATGTTTTTTTTTTTTTTTTTTTTTTTTTTTTTTAATTAAACGAATTTATGATTTTTATTCTTATTGAGTTATGAAAGAGGGAAAAGAGGCTAGAAGTTTTATTGACAGCTCCATATTTTACATTCATAGTCATAAAAAAAAAATTTTTTTTAAACAAATATGTACTTTTTATAAAGTTAATGAGATAGGATGGAGAAAGAAATTATCCTTTTCTTTGACTAAATTTAAATACCTTTAAATTGCTCCCAAAGTATATAAACTCTATAAAAACAACCCCCATCTCTAGAACCCCATTATTTCCATATACCTAATTCATTTCAATGAAGATAAGTTATCAACATGTCCAATAACCATTTTCGTGCTTTTATAACCTACAACTAGAGCTTTCTTTTACAAAATTACTTATATTTCCAATATAAACCAATTCCCTTAATCCCAAAAGCACTTTTCGAAATAACTTGTTGTTATTGACAGTTATTGCTCAGTTTTTATCGCTTCCTTTAACACAACAGGAATAGAAGTATCGAATTCCAATATTCTAGCCAACAAAATGCAACTGGTGGAAATGACGCATTAAACCTAAGAGAGAATGGAAAATGTTTTCCTTTATTATTTTTTTCCAAACAAAAATTATATTTTGTTCAAAAGTGTTGAAGATCCCTCTCTAAATCTAGTGCTGGCACTTTACAAAAACAAACATTTGATATCTTACAGCTACATCCTTTCTTTCGATCAGATTTTTAACGTATCAGCCACATTTTTCACAATTTTATGCAGAATGGTTTTTATAAATCTGTACGGAGGATTTTAGAATAAGTCTTTGTTATTGAAATATGTTCAAGTTTTATCGCTTTTGCTTATAGTAACATTTGCGAGAAAGTATCGGTTTTCAATATTCAAATTCGAAATGTATCTTATAAAAATGCAGCATTGACCCAAGAAATAGCCACAGTTTCTTTTAGTGCATTTGCTGATGCGTAAGAATATGTCTCCGCATGGTATGTTTTACAATATGTTCAAAATTTTTTTTTCTTTTAGTATGTAGGTTATGTAGTTGTTCATTCGTGAAATGGATATGGATTTATTTGAGAAAACATCCGAAAGTTGGTGATATTTATATAAATATTAAGAGATGTTGAACTCTCTGTGTATAAAACAATATCAGACATATCATTTTTAAATGAACATTACCCTATTTTAAATACATATTTAAATAGCTTAGCTATAAAATAAAGCACTATTTAATCATAAAATTAGTAAACATGTATTTAAACTTCACAAAAGCTGGAAAAACAATATATAGTTTTGAAACCACTGAAGTAATTTCATCTAATGCATATAAAATTCAAAATATAAATTAGTCAGCCGTTTAGTGTGTAGTTTATATATTTTCATTTTCTGTATATTTTATATTCTAATTACTGATAGAAAAACTATAGTCATGCGCGCTGATTTGTTCAATATCAACATAAAGTGATGGCGCCATTCTGCTCCACATATTTATTACTGTCGAAGTTTTATCCCCCCCCCCTTTTATAATGCATGAAAAATGTGATTTAGGTATTTGTTTATGTCCAAGAATTTTATGTCCTCCGAATAACTTAACACCATGTTCCCCGAAAATAAGACTGGGGGTTATTTTAATTTTTTGCTGCAAAAATGCATTAGAGCTTATATTTAAAGGATGTTTCTTTCCACGCGCAACAATTTACATTGATTCATTTATAACTATCTAAATTTACTCTAGTTGTTTTGTACAAGAAACTTCATTTATTCATACACTGTTTTACAAAACATCACAAATATTCAAATTCAGATTTGTCATTATCTTCTGGAACATCGTGATAAAGATCCAAACCAATATTAATGCTTGCTTCAATTCAGCGGGTAGTTTTCAAGATTACATAACAATTTACATTAATTTTTTTTACAAGTAATCTGCATTTATTCATATATATTTTTTACAAAAAATTAAAATAATTAAAATGAAATCATATAAGTTTCTACTGAAACATCGTCATAAAGCTCCAAACCGAGCTCTGACCTAATTTTATTGTGATCTTTTCTTTGTAACCGAAACAAAATCGCAAAAATCACGTGAATTTTAGAAAAAAGAAAAACCTCCTCTTAAGGAAACTCGGTAGGAATTTTTTTATGAATAAAAATCTTTTTATACTTTTAAAGCTGTGATTTACAAGAAGAATGTATTATATGAAAAATGGTTTAAGATTTATGTTATAACAATAAATTGTTGTTTTTAGACAAATTCTTGTACATGTTATTGAAAAATATTATTGCAGTTGATGGCACTGTAACATACATATTTTTGAAGTGGTCAGGTACCCTTTGAACTCACAAAATACATGAGAAACTGACCTCTATAAGAATTTCAGTAACTGCGTAGCTAATTGACTTTGAATTATAAAATTTAAAACAAATATTGATAAAGGTTTATTTTATCAATTAAAATTCTTAAAAAACGTACACACTCACATAAAGCTTTTCAATTTATTTTAAAATATGATACACTTTTTACGAAAGAATTATTCTTACATGCACTGCGCGCATGATTTTTCACATTGGAATTGCTAAAACCAGCCGAAACTTTTTGCTGTGTTCGCAAAATGACCTACGATAAAAAAAAATAAAATAAAATCTGTTTATTCCGAGAAAAAAATTTTTTTTAGAGACATTCGAAATATAGAGCTTTTTTAATGCAAAAGTAGACCTGAATTCTAAACTTGTTACTTGAGAAACATAATAATAGGTCATTTTGTGCATCTGTATGGTTAATACATTCAACCAAAATTTCACAAAATTCTAACCAACCATTTTTCAGAAATCGGGCGTGCAGTTTCCTAAATTACGTTTTGCGAAAATTGACTTTAAAGATCAAAGTTACCCTTTGTTCGTATAAAAAGAGCTCAGACCTTTTTAGACATAACTGAACTTCCAAAGTGAATTTCTGCATGGGGTTTATTTTAAAATGTTCCTAAGAATCATATTTAATTAGCTAATAAAAAAAATCGAATTTTTGACCCTTTAAAGGGTACCTGACCTCTTAAGGAGACGCTTAATCTATTCTTGGCATTTGCAAAATGCTATGCTAACGTACAGGAAAATGTAAGAACATAATTGCACATCATTTAATGAATTCTTCAAATAATGTGTTTTCTCATCAAAAGATGCATATTTGATACCAAAGTATATCATTTACAAATTATTCTCTCTTTAAATTTTAAGCATTTTGTCTTAAAGGAATACCTTTTTACAGTTTTACATGCGTTATACACTTTGCATATTCAGTTTCTGTACTATTACTAAGAAATTTCAGAAAAACTTCCACAAATAAATTATTTCAAGAGTTACCAAATTAATGAGGAACAATAAAATAAAACATAAATTTATTGCAGTTCCGAAATTTCTTGACACACATTATTTGGAGCTTTTTTAAACATTTAGTTTAAAAAGTTTTCTTTTGACAAAATGGCGGTGATTTGAAGAAAAGAGGTTCCTTTTTCACCTTTTGTTTTACCTATTGCGATCTCGAAAAAATTATTAATCAATGAAAATTATACTTTTCGGTGACATAAGCTCTAGCAAAATTGATTACCTTTCTTTTAAATGAACAAAAATGAATAATCATACGTCAAGCATATCAACCATAGATTATTAAACACTTTCCAACACATTCAGAATACTAAAAAAAATAAGGTTTAATAAGGTAAAATATGATGTCTAAGTAAACACTTTGAAAACACATAACAAATTTGAAAACACATTGTCATGAATTACCGTAAATAGTCAGAAAAGCATCCGAATTATTTTGTGCAGTTCTATAAAATCTATAGATTTGTATATATACTACGCAGTATTCTACAGTTTACTTCTGTTAGGAAACGCATTGCAAAGTTGCAAATTCCCCTACGGCAAATTCCACCAATAAACGATGTTGTGCTCCATTTTTTTAATGCAACCCTGTATAACATCTTTAGAATTTATAAACATACAATAATATAGAAAAATTAGTTAAATTAAAAAACGCATACCACAACTGAAAGCGCACTTCCATCAATTATTATTGTTGGACATTACTGTACGCGAATGTGTGTGTCCCTGTAAAGGAACTACGTACTTCTGCTCTGTTAAAAAATTTGCAGTAAACTGTCCAGTCATTTGACCGTTTTTATAGAATACGGTTTCATAACCGTAAGTTAACTCTATTATGACCATATTATTGTCCATATTATGGTCAGAATAGAGTTAAATTATGGTTAGGTAACCATTTTCTATAACAACGGTCAAATGACCGGACAGTTAGTTGCAAATTTTTAACATTGTGTATTTATGCTTGTTTAAATTCCTTAACGTGTTTTAATGATATTTTTCGAATCTATATTTCTGGGTTGTATCTTACTAGTGGCTTTAATGTAATCTGTGTAACACCAATTTTCTTTTGTAGTTAAGATCGATATTATAACTGTCACTCTACCTTTTAAAGAAATGAAGATGAAAACTCTATATTAATTTCTACTATTACTAATAAAATTGACAAAAACTCTTAAAGTAAAAGTATGCCAGAAAATTTTCTTCAAAATAATGATGAAAACGAGAAATAAAATAAATTTATTGCAGTTCAGAAATTTCTTGACACAAATTATTTGGAACTTTTTTGGTTTGTATTTCTGTTGGTTTAAATTCTTTAACTTGCGAAACGAATTTTGTCGAATCTATATCTCTGGGGAATATCTGAACTAGTCCTAAACTGACATATCGGGTTTAGAAAAGTTTTCTTGGGATTTCTTCACTTGTTTTTGTTTATCTATATTTTATTTTATTTATTTTATTTTATTTTTTTGCTTTTCCAGAATCTGTTTCCAATTTCGAAACATCAAAAAATCATCAATGTTTTCCGATCCCTAAATAAGGTTTCTTCTTTTGTAGTTTAAAGAAGGGGATTTTTATACGTAATCAGAAAAAAACGTTTCAAAATGAGATCATTCGTAAATAATATCTTGCAGCTTAGTACAGTTTTGAAACACACAACAGTAAAAATTATTATATCCAGAAAAAAAAAATCAATAATATCGATATATACAACGGGTTACCTGAGTAGTATTTTCGGAGATAAAATTCTTTCTTAAAGTAAATTTAAACTTCTCTTTTTAATCTAGATACTCTTCTAGTATTAAAGCTTGGGCTAATGCTGCTTATATTGGCTATACCTTGACAAATATTGGCATATTGTCATGACGTATTGCTCAAACATTGGAGTGTTTACATTCTGCCAATATTGGAGCAATATTGGGGAAAATACACTGACCTTTCAAGTTGGTATTTCCCATGCTAAGTAAAAATTTAAACACTATTATTAGAAGTATTTCTGATGACTGCAATATTGAACACTAATATAACCCGTATTGTTTTGCTACAAATGTAGATATTGTAAGTTCAAGCTGTTTTTAAAAGAAATGAAGATTCTGTGGTATTTATGAATTAGTTAATATAAACACTACATTTTTAATATAAACAGGAATAGAAACATCTGTTTGTTAATTAGGCAACCTGCAAGAGTTAATTTTTTAAGCAAGGCTTAGTTCTAAAAAGACAAAAACCAGCGGTGACGAATTAATTAATTTACGTTTTCACTACGTATCTGCAAGTTAAATTTGCTGCTGAATGTTATTGAGGTCAAACTTTATCATAATTAGTATTAATTATTATTAATTATTATAATATATTTTTTAAATAATTGATGCAAATCAAATATGATAATTTCATTATTATTTACAATACATACAGTTATTTAAGAAAATAAAATCCTTCATTTTATTGGTCAATATGTATTAAAGCAAGTCATTAGAAATGCAATGATTTCTGAATGTTATACATTTTTTATTCATTTAAAATATAATTAAATCAAAACAATCTGAACTCAAAATCTTCCAAGTATGTAAATGGAACTTATGGGGAAGTTCAACTAAATTTATTCTATATAAAAACTCAAATATATTTCAAAATTTTCTTTTCCTGCTACAGCTTCCTGTGTCATCCTGTCGGCTTGGATGAGATTGCTAAGATTTTACGGAAATAGCACGGATCTTTCTTCAAACTCTAGGAAATAGAATGGCACGACGAAAAAGAATAAAAAAAGAAGCAGAATCGACACCAACTAGAAAGACCTCTCTCTAGCGAATCTGAGAAAAATCTTGAAAAATCATGAGCAAAAAAAAGAAATACTGAAGTGGGGATACCTTGAAAGGATAATACTTCAATATACAAGCAAGAGTGTGATAACAGGATATATGCAAAACTGGGCTAGTCGAAATACTTCAGAAGTTTTGCACTGCTTATTAGAAAATATAAAACAGGCGAATATTTGTAGAATTCTTCTTTCAATATATGTATGTTTTCTTTTGTTTACTTTCCATATGTATGGGTGATAATTTTTCAATTACCGAGGATAAAATCCAATGTAGAATTTATTTGTTCGAGCATAACATTCCACATTTATCCAATATTTAATTTATCCAATATTTATTTTTTTTCTACTCCAATTGAAATAAATATAGACAATATTGAAATAAGATACATTGAAGGAATAGCAGAATGTGGTTGTAAAATACGTTTCGCTATTTAAGATATTTGTAGATAGAATTGATAACCAGAATTAGATCGTATTTCATATTTAGATTTATAAAACCATGTAGGGATGAATTTCGCGACGAAAGATCGTACCAAAAATACACTATACAAAAATTACAGATGTTTCTTAATCTACTAAGATATAATATAACCCTGAACGAAAATAGTCAATAACAGTTACACACGATTGCCGAAAAACGTTCATTGTCATTAGAAACCTCAGAAAACAATATATTTTCGAAATTTAAAGAATAATTTATAAAAACTTTTTTTTTTTTTTTTTTTTTTTTTTTTTGCTGCCATTGATTTTCAGAAACGTTTCCGTAGTTCCGAAGTTTTTATTGTGTATTAATCAGTTTTCTGAAACCAAAACATAGGTTTTTAAGATGCTATTAATACTGAAGAATTAAACATTTTCAGCTGCACAATTGAATTTATACATTCAAGAGTAACAAAAGAATATTAATTTTAATGTTAGTCTTAATGCTGTTAATTTATCATGTTTGTCTGTAAAACATATTTACTAACATGAAAATGATGATAGCATCCGAATAACCTATGTTGCGGGTTGCGACAATTTATTAATACAATATAAAAACACATGGAAACGTCTTCGACAAGTGAACTATGACAGCAATTGCAGTTAATCTTGCAGGAGATGAACAAGGGAAGTCAAGAATCACTTTAATACGCTTTCTTGTTTTAGTTCCCAGTATCATCGCTAGATGGCGCTGCAGTGTTTCAAACTGTAATATTGTTTAAAATAACTGTGCAATTTCAAAACATAATCTTTTTTCCGTTTCAACAGCTAAACAGAATGAACGTTAAAAGCTGAGTGAACTCATCTATTTTTAGACTTTAGTTTGAAAGTTTCAATAGTTTGAAGCAGCGCACCGCCATCTATATGTAACATTTGGAACTAAGATAAAGATTCTCAGCTAATAGGTCCGACTTTACACAGTAATTTATTGCAATAATAGCTTCAATAGCTGTTACCGTTTATTTGTTATTGAAATTTAAATTCGTTTAGTTCATTTTTAAACACTCTGTAGTTATTTGACATTTTATGTGTTTAAATTTATGTATAAAATTTGCATAAGAAAATTAAACTTATTAAAACATTCGGATCTTATTAAATATTATTTTTACTGTAATAAATAATTTGTTAAAAACTATATTATCAGGTTATTTATAATAATTCTACCGTTTAAATATATATATATATATATGCAAGTTATGACATATACTTTAGGAATGATCATGCAAGGAATAAAAAGAAAAGTGCCCAGTTAAACTGATGGCATTGAGCTCACAGGCTATTCACACTAATTGTATTTTCTCTTATTTCAAAGAATAATGCCTCTCGAAAAATAAAGAAATCGACAATAAATTAAGGGGGATTATCCGCCGTTCCCCCTTTATACTTGAGCAATGAGTCCCCAAAACTAATCAGGGAAGCGCCTTATCACAATGAACCTACATACAAAATTTGAAGCAAATCGAATAATTCTGCATGAAAATCCCATTTATCTAAATTAATGTGGAGATTAGCCCCTCCACCCCTTTATACTTAACCAATGAATCCCCAAAACTAATCAGGGAAGCGCCTTATCAGAATGAACCTATATACAAAATTTTAAGCAAAAGGGATAATTTTGCATAAAAAACCTATTTATCTACTTTATAGGGGGGATTGGCCTCCCCCCCTCGTTCTTCCATTTATACTTAACCAATGAAGCCCAAAACTAATCAAGGAATCGCCTTATCACAATGAACCTACATATAAAATTTGAAGCAAATCCAATAAATCTGAATGAAAAACCCATTTATCCAAATTAAGGGGTGAGATTACACCCTCGTTCCACCCCTTTATACTTAACCAATGAACCACAAAACGAACCAGGGAAACGCCTTATCAGAATGAACCTATTTACAAAGTTTGAAGCAAATTGGACATTTTTATCTAGAGTTATCACGTTACGTACGTACATGCATACACACAGAACCTGCGAGCACATTAGCTCTCAGGCTTTGATAGCCTGTGAGCTAAAACAGAGAAATATGTACATAATGGTAATTATTCATTATGCTGAAATGAGAGACATGTTTATATAGATATTTCTTATCATTTTTTAGCAAAAAGAAATTGCCAAAGATGTTCTTGAAGATGTTTACCCATTTCAATTTAAATGCAAATGCATATAGTTTAAATAGTTATGATGTTAATTTTTCATCCAAAATTAGATTCGCTTGAAAAATTTACCTTTTATTAATAAAACTTAACTTGCGTATAAATATTTGCCATAATACGAAACGTAAAAAGATTTCTATATAATAATTAATCTATAACTAATGAACAAAACGTGTACGCAAATAACACTTTTTTCACCTCTATTGATCAAATAATTTCGGCATAGTAGAAGCATTTACGCAATATCTTCTAGTTTCGCATATAGAAACCAATATTAATTTTTAATGTGTAAACAAAAAGCTCTTTAAAACAGCCATCGATGAAATATTTGCGTAAAGAGCTTAAAGGAACGTTTGCGAGTCAAAATTAAAGGATTAAAAATTCGCTCTCGTGCTTTTAAATTCATAATTGATATAAAGTACATTTATGTTTACCTTTTTAATAAGTTAAAAGGTAAGAATGACATTCATGTATTTTAATTAAATCGAAAAGCAAGAATTATAAATATATGTTCAAGTTTCAATTAATTACGTTTATTTAACTTTAATAACTGAAGAGAGTAAATGAAGTAATTAGTACGGAGGTTTTAAAAACATTAACTTATATATATTGCGATAAATAAATTCTAAAAGACGTAATAGTTTTCTTATTTAATTAGCAGTTAAAAGGATTTTTTCTTTTCACATTGGAAGAAAGAAAGTTATTTACAACTAATGAAATCATTAAAGCATACTTTTACGGAATTTACATAGACAAAGAAAATAAATAAATAAAACACTTTTAATCGTACAGGACTCCTAATACTTAAAACTATTTTTAAATTATTCGAAACCACTATTTCTAAACAATAATAATTTACCTTGAACTTCAGTAACAATCTACCACAAGGATTAATATTTTGAAATAGTGGTTAGCGAAATAATAATACTAATAATAAAGCCGTAACAGCTCGGCCTACAGGCACAGGTAGATTTCGAAGACGCAGATCGTGGGGCTCCTGTTTATTAGGAATTGCAGAAGAAATTACCTTTTGGCCATGAT
The DNA here is from genome assembly GCA_963931845.1 of Maratus michaelseni. Classification (NCBI taxonomy): domain Eukaryota; kingdom Metazoa; phylum Arthropoda; class Arachnida; order Araneae; family Salticidae; genus Maratus; species Maratus michaelseni. The sequence goes on along the minus strand of OZ007594.1, from coordinate 279,424,669 downwards.
GCAGCAGTTGGGACTGTCCATTTCGAAATTTACCTCTGTCTGTAGGCGGAGCTGTTTTATTTTTTTATTTTTTATTTTTTATTTATTTTTATTTATTTTTTTTTTTTTTGCTATAAGGTTTGGTCCTATAAAAAACTTGTCACTATAAAAGTAGTAGATAATATTAAGAGGATTTATAATAAATTTAAGCAGATTTGATACCTTGTTAATGAACAAAGTTATGATTTTTTTTCTTCTTAAACCCCTACCCCCCTCCCCCCTCTGGAGGCCATTTTTAATGATATCAAAAATATGTCATACATAAATTTTCGGCCCTTTTCGGCCTAGAAGTAATAATAACTGTAAATGGATTCGATACGTATCATAATTAAGAAGCTATGGGTTTTTTTTCTGTTTTCACAAACAGCCCCGCCCCCCCCCCCCAATTTGTTCCCCTTGGTTCGATTTTGCCCATTAACGAACTTGACTGAGATTTTCTACCCCTTGATTTTATGTATCAGTTTGGAAGAGATTTGTATAGAATTATGGAAGTTATCGTGTCCATAAAAGAGTGATATAGATAGATCGATTGATAAAGTTTTGAACTGGGGGTGGTTTTGGGTTCTGGGACTCATGATCGGCGTAGATCGGCAAAATTTTTTCAAAAATTCCAACTTAGGGGAGAATGTAATAGGTAGTATTTCTTACGAAGTCTACCTAAAAAAAATACTTCCTAGCCACACCCCTGCTCGTTATATATTCCGCACTTATGTATAAGGCACATACAGTTTTTATAGGGAGAAAGGAAATTATAGAAATTCGACAGAGATTCTCGTTAACCACAATGAACAACAAAATAAACAAATTCCGCCAATTGTTGCCGAACGTTTTTTAAACTTAAATAGAGCTCGATATTTCTATAAAAAATATAAAAAATTATAACACCTTGTAAGAATATACTTCTTTTAATTGATAAAAGGCGTAAATGAAAACTTTATAATATAATATTTGCAATAAATTAAGTTTTATTAGACTGTTGACATGTTTCGGCTCCATCGGAGCCATTATCAAAACAAATAAGAATCTTATAATCATATAAAATAACATTCTTATTTGTTTTGATAATGGCTCCGATGGAGTCGAAACATGTCAACAGTCTAATAAAACTTAATTTATTGTAAATATTATATTATAAATTTTTCATTTTACGCCTTTTATCAATTAAATGAAGTAAATAGTCCTCTGTATAGGTCATATTTTGCAGATTCAACAAAATAAGGTTTCGACACCTTTATAGCTCGCATTCTATATGTCATAGAAACAAATTTCTTGTTCCTATAGGAGGAGCATGGGTAACCAAAAGTGATGAAAAGGTTTTCAGTACGAATAATTTTAAAAGAGGGCTTATTCGCCTTTTTTAAAATTTTTGCTCCACCCAAATCTTTTGACAGGGCTGGGCTACAGTGATATGTTAACTATCGCATTTTATACATATGGGTATAATGTGCACCATGCTCGTGCTATTTTAACGGCAGAAAATCCGGGAAATTGAAAAAAAATCAAAAAAGGGCACATATAAGTTTAATTATAATGCGTTACTATATCGCATGGATATCGACAGAAAAAAATCTAGGGAGATGCAAGATTTTGTCCCAGGCCACATTTTATATAATGAAGAATATCTGAATGGGGAAAAAAAACTAGAAAATTAAATCTGTTTTTTTTTGTTTGTTTTTTTCAGTTTAGTGCCGTATTTCAGTGTTAATCTGAACTCAGGATTAATCTTCAGTAATTGAGTTCAGAGCCTGATGGAGTGTTTGGGATTTAGCGCAAAAGTGTTGTTTTAGAATCTTTAGTGGTATTCATATCCATTGTAAAAGGCATTCTGGCCATGCTTGGGATTGTACCCAATTACGGAAGATTAATATAGAAAAAAAAATTAAAAGAAATAACAAAATAAAAAGGTTTTTTAATTTTTTTTTTCTCTGGGAAATTGATTCACAAATGTGGCAACTCATCTGTCACAAGTTATTTCATTATACTAGAAAACAAATGTTTATTGTTGAGACAGATTGTTAAAAAAATCAAGCTTGAAAAATATTTAAAAGGCCATAAATTAAGTTCAAACATATTTCATTCGAAATTACATGTTGTAAAAAAAATATAGATTAAAGGGTTAAAGACGTTTTTATGTACACACTTACATACACACGTCTTACATCGAAGCATGATTACAAAAGAAAATAGTTTTAAATAATTTCTATGTGATATACCCATAAAATTCTTGAAAAATGACCCTTTCTCTTTTCTCTCTTAGGTTGCGCGTTTGTAAAATTTGGAAGCCACTCAGAAGCACAAGCCGCCATCGGAGCATTACACGGAAGTCAAACAATGCCTGTAAGTAAACATTTCTTATTATATTCTAAAAATTCATAAGAAGTTGGGCTTATTTAGGTTAAAATACCACAGTAAACGAATATCAGTGGATCCGTGTGAAATCTTTAAAACTTTTTGCTCATACTTTTTTCAAAGTTGGGCTTATTATGTTAAAATACCACAGTAAACGAATATCAGTGGATTCGTGTGAAATCTTTGAAACTTTTTGCTCATACTTTTTTCAAAGTTGGGCTTATTTAGGTTAAAATACCACAGTAAACGAATATCAGTGGATTCGTGTGAAATCGTTGAAACTTTTTGCTCATACTTTTTTCAAAGTTGGGCTTATATAGGTTAAAATACCACAGTAACCGAATGTCAGTGGATTCGTGTGAAAGCTTTGAAACTTTTTGCTCATACTTTTTTCAAAGTTGGGCTTATTTAGGCTAAAATACCACAGTAAACGAATATCAGTGGATTCGTGTGAAATCTTTGAAACTTTTTGCTCATACTTTTTTCAAAGTTGGGATTATTTAGGTTAAAATACCACAGTAAACGAATATCAGTGGATTCGTGTGAAATCATTGAAACTTTTTGCTCATACTTTTTTCAAAGTTGGGCTTATTTAGGTTAAAATACCACAGTAAACGAATATCAGTGAAATCTTTGAAACTTTTTGCTCATACTTTTTTCAAAGTTGTGCTTATTTAGGTTAAAATGCCACAGTAAACAAATATCAGTGGATTCGTGTGAAATCTTTGAAACTTTTTGCTCATACTTTTTTCAAAGTTGGGCTTATTTAGGTTAAAATACTACAGTAAACGAATATCAGTGGATTCGTGTGAAATCTTTGAAACTTTTTGCTCATACTTTTTTCAAAGTTGGGCTTATTTAGGTTAAAATAGCACAGTAAACGAATATCAGTGGATTCGTGTGAAATCTTTGAAACTTTTTGCTCATACTTTTTTCAAAGTTGGGCTTATTTAGGTTAAAATACTACTGTAAACGAATATCAGTGGATTCGTGTGAAATCTTTGAAACTTTTTGCTCATACTTTTTTCAAAGTTGGGCTTATATAGGTTAAAATACCACAGTAACCGAATGTCAGTGGATTCGTGTGAAAGCTTTGAAACTTTTTGCTCATACTTTTTTCAAAGTTGGGCTTATTTAGGCTAAAATACCACAGTAAACGAATATCAGTGGATTCGTGTGAAATCTTTGAAACTTTTTGCTCATACTTTTTTCAAAGTTGGGATTATTTAGGTTTAAATACCACAGTAAACGAATATCAGTGGATTCGTGTGAAATCATTGAAACTTTTTGCTCATACTTTTTTCAAAGTTGGGCTTATTTAGGTTAAAATACCACAGTAAACGAATATCAGTGAAATCTTTGAAACTTTTTGCTCATACTTTTTTCAAAGTTGTGCTTATTTAGGTTAAAATGCCACAGTAAACAAATATCAGTGGATTCGTGTGAAATCTTTGAAACTTTTTGCTCATACTTTTTTCAAAGTTGGGCTTATTTAGGTTAAAATACTACAGTAAACGAATATCAGTGGATTCGTGTGAAATCTTTGAAACTTTTTGCTCATACTTTTTTCAAAGTTGGGCTTATTTAGGTTAAAATAGCACAGTAAACGAATATCAGTGGATTCGTGTGAAATCTTTGAAACTTTTTGCTCATACTTTTTTCAAAGTTGGGCTTATTTAGGTTAAAATACTACTGTAAACGAATATCAGTGGATTCGTGTGAAATCTTTGAAACTTTTTGCTCATACTTTTTTCAAAGTTGGGCTTATTTAGGTTAAAATACCACAGTAAACGAATATCAGTGGATTCATTTGAAATCTTTGAAATTTTTTACTCATACTTTTTTAATTTATTATTAATTAACAGCAGGGTTTTTTTAATTAAGCAAAGTGTTTTAACAAAATTTGAGTATACTGTGTTAAATAAACTGTTGAAAAACATGTCGTATAATACCTCATTCATTGTTGTGTGTTTTGAATGTGCATAGAAAAGTTGGAAGTTTACACTGGAAATACAATCAGTCGATTTGTGCGAGAGCTTTGATCTTCAGTGTAATATTTTTTAGCAATATCTAATGTTTTTTAGATGCAGGTTTATACTTTAAAGAAAATTAAGGATAAAAATATCTCCAAACAACATTAGTGAAGCCAGAATATCATCTCATTATTCCATCAAAGTTACAATAAAAAATGATTGCCAGAAAATCGGTTCAAAAATCTGTCGCATGATACCTCACTATCGTTCTGCGTTCTGTAAATGCGTTGAAAAAAAATGTTGACAACAGAAAAAATAAATATGATTTTAAATTTAAATACAATTTCAAACAAAGTCTTTTAACGAAAATCAATATGCGATGTCAGATGTGCGCAAACAATCCTATCCAATGATACCTTATTCACCACTGTTCGCTACATATTAGTTGAGAAAGAGGAATATTAACAACAGCAATAATATATATGATGATATTATTTAATTGCATTTATATTTTCTTTCATCGGTTAACCTTGCCTTTTTCTATGGTGCTTGGGAAAGGGTGTTTTTAGTGCATTCACTCGTAGATGGAAGAACTGTATGTAATATGTATCCACCAGTTCATACACTGGGGGTGAAAGTGTTAACCCTTACTAAATTTAAGCTTACTTTTAAGACCTAAATCTTAAGAAATTTGAAAAAAAAAAATGAAAAAGAATCTGAAGTCGAAAGTTTATATATGATGATATTAATAATTGCATTTATATTTTCTTTCATCGGTTAACCTTGCTTTTTGGTATTAGGGAAAAGGTGTTTTTAGTGCATTCACTCGTAGATGGAATAACTCTATGTAATATGTATCCACGAGTGCATACACTGGGAGTAAAAGTATTAACCCTTACTAAATTTAAGCTTACATTTAAAACCTAAACCTTAAGAAATTTGAAAAAAAAAATGAAAAAGAATCTGAAGTCGAAAGTTTATCCATGATATTCAAATGTCACAATTAATTTACACACAACTGTACCCATAGTATGATAATATTATGACAAGTGTTGGCAATCCATCCGTGTCTCCAAACTGCATTGAGCTTGTAGCTGCATATTTCGGAAATTAACTGGCAGTTATCGACTGAAATATAGTACACTTCCAGCATTTGAGATTTTCTCGTATTATAGTTACAGTTTACACAAAGTATGTCTGTTGAGAATTTCGTTAAAATATTATCCTTATTGTTAAAGTTAACAATGGAAATTCTGACTTCATCTTGTAGTAAGATAACCTGTAAGTTATTTCTATGTTTGTTCTTTAAGCTCCAATATTGTTTAAAAGCTTTATTCCGAAGTACAGAGAACAATGTCAATTTTTAAACGTAACTATTTGAGAAAGGGAATAGTTTTATAGTTATTTATACATTGCGAAAAGATTACAAAACATTCTTAATTTCTTTCATCTCGAAACTTTCCAAAAATTTACATTTGAAACAATTTTTCAAACAATATGATATTCAAATGTCACAATTAATTTACACACAATTGTACCCATAGTATGATAATATTATGACAAGTGTTGGCAATCCATCCGTGTCTCCAAACTGCATTGAGCTTGTAGCTGCATATTTCGGAAAATAACTGGTAGTTATCGACTGAAATATAGTACACTTCCAGCATTTCAGATTTTCTCGTATTATAGTTACAGTTTACACAAAGTTAAGTATGTCTGTTGAGAATTTCGTTAAAATATTATCCTTATTGTTAAAGTTAACAATGGAAATTCTGACTTCATCTTGTAGTAAGATAACCTGTAAGTTATTGCTATGTTTGTTCTTTAAGCTCCAATATTGTTTAAAATCTTTATTCCGAAGTACAGAAAACAATGTCAATTTTTAAACGTAAATATTTGAGAAAGGGAATAGTTTTATAGTTATTTATACATTGCGAAAAGATTACAAAACATTCCTAATTTCTTTCATCTCGAAACTTTCCAAAAATTTACATTTGAAACAATTTTTAAACTAATTTATTTTAAGAACTTCAATTTTTAAACTTATTTATTCTAAGAACTTCAATTTTTAAACTAAGTCAGCTAGCATCATAAAATTTTCTTTAAATTTTAAACAAATTTAATCTTAAATTTGAACAGCATTTAAAACTTAATGAAAAATAAATTATTTCAATAACATTTAAAAATAAATTAAAGAATGTAGAAGAATTAATTTTCTATCCGAATTTTTCTGAGAATGTAAAACTAAAAGAACTTTTAGTGGCATAATAGGAAACAGTAAAATATATACGCATTTCCTTTCAGTACGTTCAAAATTTGTTAATTATGATTTTTCCTTCTTTAGTAGAGCTAAATACGTTTTACGTTTAAGATTGTATGTTTATATATTAAAGACAAAACACGAGAATAATAAATTGTTCAAAATAATTCTTAGTATTTCAGTTATTAATTTATAAAATAACTATAAACTTTAAAATTACTTTATGAATTTATATTTTTAAATTTAAAGTTAAGTTTTACATTTATTTCTCGTTTTAAAACTATTTACATTGCTAGAAGTGCTCTTTTAAAAAATTTCTTGAGGTCATGGCAGGAAATTTTTATAATAAAAATTCTCAAGAAACTCACTGCTATCAACATAAAATTATTTTAAATAAAAAAATAAATCAAATAAAATTCAAAAATTATTTAAAACATAAAGAAGAGTAAATTATTTCAATAACATATTTGGCGTGATCCGAAAGTTCCTAAATGCATTTAGTTATCACCAGCGGAACAAGTTAATCTTCTTCAAACCAGAAATTTAATTTTGCAAATAAAGTCAAATAGGAATAAGTTTTATTTTGTTAAATATATCTGGTTCTATAAAGATTTATATGCATTCTTCGAACTTTTGGATTGTCCCACATACATAAAGAAAAAAAAAAAAGAAGAAGAAGACGTCGAATTTGCTGTACAGATATTTTTAATTTGTAAATTTCTACTTTTTTAAATCACTGTATACCTACAATATTCTTCCAAAAAGTCCTCCCTCCTGGAATTTTTGAACATTTTAAATATTCTAATGTGTATTCAAATTATACACCAAACAACTTGCATCTTTATAACTAAAATTACAATACCGTAATATTTTCATGAACACATTATTGAATATTTATGCTTGAAACAAAGTTTTAATTTCGAAATCTATTTCTACTTACATGCAATGAATCACAATATATTTTATTCAAAAATGATTAAGAAAAATATTAACTTTCGAAAATTATCTAATAAGAAATACCACGAATATAATACCACCACTATTTCATAATTCCTGTCAAAAACTGTAAATATTTTTGAGCGTTATGGAGTTGTTAAAAACGATAAGAAAAACAAAATTACTATAAAACTGTAGATCACAACGTTGAAAACGACAAATTTCTATTGCTTCCCATGTCAATAATGCCTGCAACAGGAACTGTTATTTCCTCAGAAAAGAGCTTGAATAAATTATACGTAATTCAAATAAATGTGACTGTTGCATGCGCATGGGAAATGGACTTCATTAAAGTTCTGAATGGTTGAGGAGTATCTATTTGTGATCGCTAGAAAACAGTGGCGTTCGATATTAAGTGCTCATGAATCTACGATGCAGAGTAATATTCACAAAAAGAATAAGGAAATTAATTTTGGCAACGGCGGAGTTTTTGCTCTGAAATTGCTTTTGGAGAGTGTACTTAAAAGTAAGCTAAATTTTAATTTAGTGAATTTTTTTTTTCTTTTTGATCTAAAGAGAATAAATATTTTAATTTTCTTTAGATTTACATATATATTTGAGATTTTATAAAAGCACAAGGGATGGGTTTTCTGATTCAGCTGAACACTATCAAATTTGTTTGATTAAATGACCTTTTTTTTTCTTTTTTTTCTTATTCGAGTATCTTTTACAAAATATTTAAAATACATTAAAAAAAATAGCTATTTAATTAATATTTTATAAACACATTATTTTAATTAATGTTTTTTAGCATAGATTAATTTATTATAAACTTATTTTCTAAATGGGAAATTTATTCAAATCATTGTATTTCACTAAGAATATCCAGAAATTTTAACAGCTTTCTTTGATGGCAATGTGTACAGGACGGAATTACTAAAAAATGCCGGTACACTGTAAAAAAAAAGAAAGTTTCGTAATCTACGAAAATATAATATAACAACGAACGAAAATATACAATAACCTCTTCCGAGTAACCCACGATTGCGAAAAACGTTTTTCTATCTTTAAAAAACACAGAAAACAATATATTTTCAAAATTTAAAGAAACATTTCTAAAAATATAATTACTTTTGATGCACGTGATTTACAGAAACGTTTCCGAGCAGTTTTTGTAGGATATAAATAAGATTTCTCAACCCGAAATTAAAAGTTTTTCGGATGCTATAAATTCTCAAGTAAACATTTTCATGTTCAACAGACATGCTTCACAGACAAACATGATAAATTCACAGCATTAAATTTAATATTTAAATTAATACTATTTCGTTATTATTGTACGTATAAATTTACACAGGTAAATCTTTCAAATTGAAAATTGATAGCATATTAAAAACAGATATTCCGGTTTCAGAAAATAGATTAATAACTCGCATACATTTACGAAAATCAGCGATAGCAAAAGAAACTTTGTTTTTAAACATGGTTCTCTAAATGTCAATAATAATTGGTTCCTGAGATTTCTAAAGATAAAGAACACTTTTCAAAATCGTGGGTAACTCGGAAGAGGTTATTGTATATTTTCGTTCGTGGTTATGTTATATTTTCGTAGATTAAGAAGCCTTTTTTCTTAATACAATGTACTCGAGACTTTCTCTAAACTTTTACTTTTCCTAATGTGCACTGCAAGAAAAAAAGTTTTGATTTTACAGTATAATACTAGCACCCCAGCTGTCAGTATTATACCGTAAAATTAACAGTAATAAACAGTAAAATAAGCAGTAATATGCTACCGCGCATGCGCGGCAGCGTATTAATGCCTATTTTACTGTTTATTACTGTTATTTTTATGGTATAATACTGGAAAGTAGGATGCTAGTATTATACTGTAAAATCAACATTTTTTCTTTTTTTTTTTCAGTGTGTCGACACTCAAGGATTTAATAAACCGAAATCTTTATATTACCCGGCGTTTTCAAGGGAGCATGATTATATATTTCTCTGTAACGCAAATAACTATATTTTCCGAAGAACAAAATTCTCCTAAGCCGTTCTCTGCTTTTTTAGATGTACTAATCAGTAGATTCGCAAAGCTTTCACAAGCCAAAACGTTTGTAGTTAAACTTATGAGATGTCCAACTTTTCAAAAACTCATAATTAATTTTCTACTTCAGATAATTATTCTAATTGTCTATTACATTTCTATTAGATTAACGTGAAACTCATATAAAACAATTACTCTTATCGACAGTAATGACTGATAAAAGAACATAAGTGACTCTTTTTAGAAAACAATATCACAAGGATTTTAAATGCATGGAGGAAATATGCTATTTACGAATATAATTTTACAATTAAAACTCGTAGATAATTTTGATAAAACATTAAGATATATAATATAATCTTGAATTATTTATTAAAAAAAGAAAAAGTTTTTTTTTTTTTTTTTTTTTTTTTTTTTTAATCTTTAATGTACAAAACATTATTTATATTTAGTATCGATTTGACTCCCTGGATAAAACAAAATGCCCATAAGAAAAGATTATCTCATCATTAAAGTAAACAAGAACGAAAATTAGTGCATCAGGCATATATTATGAAACAATGAAATGAGATATCTGAATAAACAATTTCAATAAATCGGATCGCACACGAATTTTTGCCCATAGATCACAATGTAACAAAATTCTTTTGTGTGTCTCTGTAAACGAACTACAAATGCTGCTCACTATATTTTCAATACCAAACATTCTATAGTGAAATAAGTTAACATATTAAAAAAAATTACATGTCAATCTTAGTGTATTGACGCGAGTTAGAGCTCAGACAGACGGACAGACAGAAAAACCGAATTCCTAAACATTTTAAACTCTGTTGGAAAGCGTTATAAATATTAAAAATTTAATTTCAATGTACAAAAAATTGTTTATAGTGTAAATTTTAGTCTTTAGCAGAGAAAAGAGTTGTACCTCTTCTTCGGCTGATATTACAGAATAGTGTGTTATCAATTAAAAATATTGGGAATAAAGCTGCTAATATTTATGTGGCTAACCATCTTCTATTGGATATCGTTAGTATAGTTTGTTTGCTAGCCCCTAATTTACTTGACATTTCGTATTTTCTTGGTCAATTTTAGGGTTCTGTATTTAGAAAGTAAAAACAGAACCATTATAAGATCACTCGTGTGTCTGTCTGTCACAGCCGTTTTTCTCGAAAACTAATTAATGTGGAAAGTTCAAACTTGGCAGAGACCCACATATTTATTGATTATTAGCCATTCACAAAGAGTTGTAGGTAAAATTTAAGTGAGGGGGGGGGGGATTAAGGTATTTGAAAAAATAACAACACTGAACTAAAAAAAATATTTTTTTTTTTAATTTTAGGTACTATATTTTCAGTGATATCGTCAAAAATGTACTGTAAAAATACCCCCCCCCCCCTATTTACGAATCTACCGAAACTAAAATTTTGAAAAAAATAACGGTAGTAGGAGTTTATTTAAACCTTGCAGGAGAACTATAGCGATTATCCTAGGTCATATAGTATTTGAAAAAAAAAATAAAAAATTCCGTTTCGCACAAACTTAACTTTGTGGGTGATCAGCGGTGGCGTTTGGGGGCGCTCGATGTATCTATCGACGCGGAATCATCCAAGGATTGTTGATAATGATTTTCGAAAAAAAATGTGGGTAATTAGCTTAGACATTAATTGAAAACCTATCTAGAAAAATGTGGCACGGCCCAAGGCGATATTGGAACTTTGCGATCTATCAAGGTCTTTTTAGCTAAAGGGAATTATAGTGATAAATAGCCAACGTTTTTCATTCCAATTGAATTCAATTACTGAAAGCAATTATTGAAAAATAATTCATAGAATAATTCCAAGACATTAAAAGTCAGTAGTTTTGAGACAACAATCGCTTATAACTCAATATGTAATTATTTTGTAATGAAAGAAACTTTTCGATTACAAATCACTTCAATAATCATGCCAGCAAGTGTCATGCTTTTATTTTTAAAAATGAGTCAAAAAGTTTGCGTTATTAAGTGTTTATTTTTTTTTATCGCCTTAAAATTGTCTACTGTTACGTGAAATATGATTGGCAGGTGACTCTGCGACCTCCTTTCTTTTCAAATGTCTTGCGTTTTACCATATTTCTATCCCTTATACATTACTAGGTATGATGAAATATGTCAAAATTTAATTAGCGCATGTGGTTTCAATGTCAACTTCAGAAACGAAACTAGAAATGAACTGTCGAAATATATTTAACTCTTGGTCTAAGTCCATTCATTCAAGAATCTAATAACAACGAAAACACAATTATTTACAATGTATTCACTAACACCCCAGTGCTAAATGATACTCGATAAAAAAACATTATAGTTGTAACTCATATAGGGTTTAATTTCAGTAATAATTTACTTTTCTGCTTATATAACAAATAAACTCTTCTTATAAAACTTTTAAGAAAGCTCTCTTCCGTTTCTTTAATCTTCAAGAAACAATTTAAAATCGAGTCTTTCTTTCAAATGGATTAGGTTACTAATAAACTTAAATTGGAACCGGGTTCAGGATGAAACGATATCAAAGCTTTTAAATTTCATCAAAAAGCAATTTCATCATTTCCCTTCAACTAACAATCCCCCGTAACATCAGAAATGCACTTGAGGCAGGCTATCACTTTTTATATAAAAATCAATTGTGTTACATTTCTTTAAAAAAAAAAACTTTTTTTTCTACGAGTAACGGTTGCCTCTTGCTCGTATTAGGTCCAATAAATAATGAAATAGACAGCAAAAACTTTTTGTTTGGAAAATAGAATAAAATAAATAAAAGAGGAGCCATATTATCATATTTTATTTATCCTCATGCGAAATTTTCCGTACTTACAAACATACGTTTCATAATTACATGCTTACATACTTACAGCAATCTTATGTACAGGGTGGCCCATAATTAAAGTGGCAGTACTCAGCTTTCTCTGTAGCGCGATCCAATTGCGAGAATGGAGTAAAATTTTCCATTATGTTTAAACAAGACGTAGGACGAATAATTCCACGAAAAGAAAAATTCCAAAAGTCACCGCTAGGTGGAAATGTGGCACAGCGTAATAGAAAAGAAAATCTAAAAAATGCAGAATCAATACTGAAATAAAATTAAATTTATTGCACATTCAGTTTTATTTCAGTATTGATTCTGCCTTTTTTATCACTCTTTTCAATTACACAGTGCCACATTTCCACCAAGCGGCGACTTTTGGAACTATTTTTTTCAAGGAATCCTTCGTCCACCATCTTGTTTAATCATAATAAAAAATTTCGCTAAATTCTCGCAATTAGATCGCACTACAGAGCACGCTGAGTACTGTCACTTTAATTATGGCCACTTGTACTTACATACATACTTGCATACAACACAAATTAACGTATACACTGCATAAAACAACCCTTTATAGGGTTCCGTACTTTAAAAAAGTAAAAACGGAACCATTATAAGATCACTCCTGTTTCTGTCCGTCTGTCTGTCACACCCATTTTTCTCGTAAACTATGTGACGTGGAAAGTTCAAACTTGGAAAAGTTATAAAGCCTTTTTACACACATATGTTCAGATTATTAGCCATTCCGAAATATGTTTAGGAAAAATTTAGGTGCTAATTAATTTACTTGGAAAAAAAAGTTTTCTTTTTGTATATCGTCTGGTACATCGTTTGCAAGATCTCGTACTATCGAACTCAAAAATATATTTGTTTTAAGTTTAGGTATTATATTTTCAGAGATATCGTCAAAAATGCACTGCAAAAATATGCCCCCCCACCCCTCTAATTCCGAATCTACTGAAACTAAAATTATGAAAAAATTTGGGGTAGTAGGAGTTTCTTTAAACCTCGAGGTATCTATCGACGAAGAACCATCCAAGGATATTTTATAAGGATTTTCGAGAACAAGTGTAGATAAATAGCCAAGATATTAATTAAGTTACTTGAAAAAACTTTCTTTTTATGTATCGTGTAGAATATCGTTCGAAAGATTTCGTAACATCGAACTCAAAAATATATTTGTTTTAATTTTAGGTATTATATTTTCAGAGATATCTTCACAAGTATACTGGAAAAATAAGACCCCCCCCCCACCCCTCCTATTTCTGAAAAAATTAGAGGTAGTAGGACTTTATTAATTAATAAATGGTAATTAATAAATGCAATGTACCTTTGAGCGCGACTCATACTCGCATTTGACCAATTTATTTTATTCAAGAAATTAATTTAATGGTGACAATTAAGGAATCTTCCATATATTAGTCAAACTAAAATTAAATTAGATTGTGGCAAAAATGGGCGAGTTTTAATTTTTATTTAAAACAAAATGCACACAGAAATTAATCAGTAATACATTTTTCTCTACAACGCAATAATGGTATACCAATGGTTTTTCTGGTGTTGTATTATAAATTACCCGAAGTTTTTCCGACGTTTCAAACAATAAGCAACTCTGTCGCTAGAAATTTCATAAACATTTGACAGCAATGCCGGAATACAATAGCTGCTTTATGATATGATTATAAAACTGCAGTCATGAGTTATATGCAGTAAAATTTGAGTTGCTTTTTCCTGTGTAGATACCTAAACAATTTTTATATTAAACTTTACAATGAATTGTTAGCCTTAATATCATTTGTAAGTAAGTTTTAAATAAAGTCTTTATGACAAATAGATTAAGTTACTAATAAATGCAAATTGAAGCTTAATTCAGGTTAAAAATAAATCAAGGCTCTTAAAAATTTTAATTTAATCAAAAAGCAATTTATTTTTCCCTGGAAAAACCCGTTAGCAAAATTGTGAACATTTGGTACAGCAACGCTGTTAGCATGAACAGTTTAATGATAATCAAACACAAATTCTAATAATGAATTATACTTGTAGAAATTCATTAACATTCTTATTTGTAGAGGTGCTGAAGCAATTCCGCACGTAAAATTTTAAAATGGCTTATCGTCCTTTCTTTTATCTCCTTTAAAGTATCTTCAATTTAAAGTCGAATCTTTCTACCGAAATGGATTAGGTTGCTAATAAACGTAAATTGGAACTGAATTCAAGATGAAAAGAAATCAAAGCTCTTAAATTTCATCAAAATTAATTTCATCATTCCCTCCAACGAACAATTCCCCAGTAGCATCAGAAGCACACTTGAGGCAAAATGTCACATTTTATATAAAAATCCCTTTCGTTATATATTTTTTTAAACACGAATACCCTTTAATCGTAATTAATAATGACATAGACTTTAAACAACTTTTGTCGTTTCAAAAGAATTTGCACGACAATTCTGCTGCCTGATAGAATAACTTTAATGATCTAATTTTAAAAAATCCTTTAGTCATAAACTCTATGTACTAAAGTTTAACAATGACTTGCTTATCTGCGTAGATATTCCAACATGCAATGCTTAATATGAAACTTTTCATGATTTTTTCGTATTCATTTATTTTTTATAAAAATATTTTCATTTAATAATCAAGACTATCTGTAAAATGGATTAAGTTAATAATAAATGGAAGTTGAAGCTAAATCCAGGACATAAACTTAATTTTATCAAAAGGAATTTTCATTAGGCACCGGAAAAAATAGTATAAAATCATTGAGGTTAACTTAACAACTCGATTAGTAAGGGCAGTAGGTATTTTAATGACATTCTCTACACATAAAAAAAAACACAGAGAGGTTCTATGAATGAAACAAATTCGTGGAAATTCAGTAATAAATTACTTCTTTGCGTACATGACTAAGCAAATCCTTCATGTAAAATTATAAAATAGTATATCTTCTTTCTTTTATCTTCAATTTAAAGTCGAGCCTTTCTGCCAAATGGATTAAGTTGCTAATAAACGTAAATTGGAACTGAATTCAAGATGAAAAGAAATCAAAGCTCTTAAATTTCATCAAAAAGCAATTTCATCATTCCCTTGAACCAACAATCCCCCCAGTAACAGCAGAAGCACACTTGAGGCAAAATGTCACATCTTATATAAAAATCCATTGCGTTACATTTTTTTTAAAACGTTTATACGAGTAAACGGTTGGCCTTCTCCTCCCCCACTAGATTTTCCCTCCACGATTTTTATTATAGTTTTCATTTCATTGCCGCGAACTTTTGCTTTTTTTAAAAATAAAAAATATATCTATATATATTTATATACAATAGCGTCAGCGAAAAATAAGACCTTGATCTCGTTTTGCTACAAAAGTTTCAGCATTAAATTTCCGTTTTCTGCATTTTGGTTTTCTTTTTTAATTTTGCGTTTGGAAGTAAAAAGATTTGTTCTTTTTTTCCAGCGTTGATTTCTCTAAATCTTAAGAAACTGAATTTTTCAACATTCGATATTTTTATCCCTAAGTATTTAGATCGAGATTTGTGTTTAAATCTCTTTTCCTTTAATTTTTCTGTAATTTAGTGTTTCTTTTTGTAGTTTTGAAAAATTAAGTAGGATTATGTGTTGAGAAATTTTCAAAAGTATTTGTCATTTAGGCATGAGAAATCTCTTAGAGAGTATTATTCGCAAATGATATTTATAAAAAGTAAAGTTAAAAAAATGTATTTTGCCATGACCTCAAGAAAAACTTTTTAAAACGTATTTGCAACAGTGGAAATTGTATTAAAAACTCTTCTTTTTGAAGAATTGGATATCAAAGTAAATTTTAAATGTAAGAATATAAATCCGTAAAGTAATTTTAAGTTTATAGTTACTTTTTATGAAGTAGGAATCAATTTCTGAATAGCAGAAATATTGAGAAATACACTAAAAAATTCATCCTGGAAGAAAACAAACAGTAATTATAATGTTGCTCAGTATTGCATCAATAATACATTCATCGAAAACATTGGCTAAATGTAGGATTTAAATGAGAAATATTTTAAATGAAAGAAAAAAAATAAATACTGGCTTTACAACAAAAACGTTGGCGGAATATTTTTTGCCAATATTGGAAAAATTGGCAAAATGAAACAAAACATTGTTGAGTTAATATTTTATGACAATATTGCAGAATTATTAAAAAAAATGTGTGATTAAATTAGATTGAGACAAAAGTTGGCGGATTTTAATTTTTAATTAAAACAAATAGGACACAAAAATTAATCAGTAATATATTTTTCTCTACAACTCAATCGTAACATATACACACCATCTACACTGCCAACAATATTTACTGATGGATCTCGAACAGCAACCGGCGTGGCAGCGGCTTACTGTGTCATGGAAGGTACCTCGATTATCCACCAGTGGGCCTGCAGACTAGACGGCAACAACACGGTGTACCACGCCGAGCTATATGCTATCCTCCAAGCACTCGAATGGATCCACACACAAAAAAGCACAACCCTGCTCTGGATATATAGCGACAGTTTGTTTAGTCTGCAGGCAACTACTCTTAAGTTGTTTTTTCTTCGGACACCTAATATTTTATCATTTTTAATTTTCAGAAAAAACATAGATTTAAAAAAAAAACATTTTCTGTGATCCGATTCAAAAAGTTCTCGTCTAGAATTTAGTATAATGTGAGGATCAAATACACTAGTTAGTACCAGAAAATTTATTTAATAAAATGTAAGATATTTGACTTCACTTACTAACAGTAAAATTTTTGTTTGAAAAAAGGATTATTTCATCCGCGGATTTTCTAAAAATGGATTCTCGCGGATCTAAATTCATTTCTCGCGGATCTAAATTCATTTCTCGCGGATCTAAATTCATTCAGGAGACTTTTGGATCACACCACGTAATCCAAAAATATCTAAGTATCACTCAAGATAATTTTTCACAATATATATTTTTATTTTATTTTACAATTTTAATTCAGTTGTTTATAAATTCCTTAAATATAAATATGTTTTTTAAAATATTCATGTAAAATTAACTAGACGATGTCTAATGTTATTATTTTAAGCAAAGTTATCCGATGTGGATGTCATGAAATCTCGAATAATATGTGTAAATCATGAGACAATTAAAATATCCATTATGTTTTAGATGAAAAACTAGAAAAATTAATATTAATTTTAACTATGCTTTCGAACACATTCCAGAAGCCATTTTAAAGGAAAAATTCAACGTTGCCAAAATTAATTGCCTTATTCTTTTTGGGAATAAGGATTCTAAATCACAGGTTCATGAACACTTAATATTGAATACCGCTGTTTCCTAACGATCACAAATAGATATTTCCGAACTCTCTTCATAACTTTAATGAAGTCCATTTCGCTGGCGCATGCAACATTGATGTTTATTTGAAGTATTTATAATTTATCCAAGCTCTTTTCTGATAAAATAACAGTTCCTGTTATACGTATTACTGACTTGAGAAGCAATAGGAATGTGTTCTTTGTAACGCTATGATATGCAATTTTATGGCAATTTTGTTATTATTATCATGCATAACAACTAAATAACACACAAAAATATTTCCAGTTTTTGACTGGAATTATGAATTAATGTTAATATGTTTTTTTTTTTTTTTTTTTTTTTTTTTTTTTTCTTTTAGATAAAAATATTCCTAAGTTATATTTCGGAAAATATTTTTGAATGAAAAGTTTTGTTATTAAGTATGTTCTCAAATCCAAACTAGATACTTTCTGTCACATTTTTTAGTTCATTTTTGTTTGAAAACGCATGAAATTGGCAGGTGTTATTATTCAGAAACTTTGAAATGGAACAATTTTTTTTCATTTTTCGGTAAAAGCAAAATATCTTTCAGAAAATGTGGTCCCAGTTGGCGTTTTGAACCGAATTTCTGTACGCGACAGCGCGACAAAAGAAAAATTTCTGCCTTCATGATACAACAATCCCTTATAACTCAAGATGCTATTCATTTATGAAAAAAATGAAAAAAAAATCTGTTCGATTACACTTCAATAGACACATCTGCAAGTGTCATGAGTTTACACTCTAAAATAATTCTTGAATTGAGCAGATTATTTCGTTGATTATTATTCTTTAAAACATGAAAATATTCCGCTTTGGTTTGCCCAATTTTTCGAAATTAAAGAAATTTAGCCAAACTACCGTAAAAATTACCTGAAATACTTCAATCCAAAGCTGCATTTTCTTCTAATCATGGGGATGGTCCGTCAACTGTTCTGCCTAGTGCTTTTCCGTATTATAAATGTAATTGTTACATATGTCCCCTTTTTAACAAAACACGCAAAATTCGCGAACCTAAGCTCAAAATTTCCTAAAATCTTCCAGTCAGAAAACTGAAATTTTTAATAAGCAGGAAAATCTCTTTGAATCACTGGGGTGTTTCAGCAACTTGCTGCCTGTATTTTTTACGTTGTTGAGCGCAGAAAATATATTTCCTGAACCGCCTTAATTGCATGTAAATAAAAGCAAATTTCGAAACCAATTTTTTCTCAAACAAAAATATTTAAGTGCACGAAATAAAATCGATTACACGATCTTATACATTAGTGTAGGATTTTATTTTATAACCTTACAATTGCTTTAATGTTCACTTGTCTTATGACTATAAATGACTATAGCTTTTCAATTCAACTTTAAACAATCTTTATTACTTACTCCACCAAACAATTTAATGATTAGATCACAATAATTCTTACCCATCAATACTATAATATCGTTGTAAACACAAACAGGAATTCACCAAGAATTTTAGCTTTAATCCTTTATTTTACATATTTATTACCGTATTATCAACCTTTATACTGAGGTAGAAGCTATGGAACAACTATTTTCTCTCGTTTTCTGTTTTAAACTTCACCTTTCACGAGCCTCATAATAATCTTGCGATATCGTGTATACATTAATTGAACTCTTGACTCTTGAGTCTGTTATCTTGTATTTTTGAGGATAGTAATTTACAGATGGGTATTATTTATTTTTCCAATCCCACATTAGCATATTAAAAAAAAAAAAAAACGCAAGATGTCTAAAAGGGAGGACATTTTAGAATTATTTATTAGGAATAAATTTATTTCTTTAAAAGTATTTTTAAAACATCGAATAACCATTCGATACATAGTTTTTTGTAATATACTCCAAAAACATCTAAGTATCAATCTCGATAATTTTTCAAAATAATTAATTTAAATAATTTTGTATTTTCTCAATTTCAACTCAGTTATATGTGCTCTTTAATATATATATATATATATATATATATATATATATATATATATATATATTAAAGAATATATAAAAACATGAACCAAAAGTCATTTAACAGTATTCTTTAAAATACCATCATCTACTACAACGCCCTGAAATCGCAAATATCTATGTAAATCTTCAGATAATTAAAATATTTATTCTCTTTCGATCAAAAAGAAAAGAAGACACTACATTAAAAATTTATTTACTTTCAAGAACATTTTATAAAAGGAATTTCAGAGGAAAAACTTCACCGTTGCCAAAAATTAATTTCCTTATTATTTTTGTGAACATTACTCTGCATCGTAGATTCATGAGTACTTAATATCGAACGCCACTGCTCGCTAGCGCTCACAAATATATACTTTCTAACCCTCCTCAACCATTCAGAACTTTAATGAAGTCCATTTCCCAAGCGCATGCAACAGTCACATTTATTTGAAGTACGTATAATTTATTCAGACTCTTTCTGATGAAATAACAGTTCTTGTTGCAGGCATTATTGGCATGGGAAGCAATAGAAATGTGTTGTTTGCAACGCTGTAATATGCAGTTATAGAGCAATCTTTTCATTTTTATCGCGTATAAGAACCCTATAACGCACAAAAATATTTTGACAGGAAATATGAAATAATGTTCTTATCTTCTACATGTCTTATCTTCGTGGTTTTTCTTATTAGATAATTTTCTTAAGCTAATATTTCTCTTAATTATTTTTGAATAAAATATTTTTTTGTTATTAGTTGCATACTAGTAGAAATAGATTTAGAAATTAAAACGTTATCTTAAGCATAAATATTCCACTATGTGTTCTTAAAAAATGCTATACTATTGTAATTTTAGTTATAAAGATGGAAGTCCGTTAAAGCATAATGAACCTATTGTGCCATTTAATCAAACAAATTTTATAGTATTCAGCCTAATCAGAAAAATCATCCAATGTGCTTTTATAAATTCTGAAATATATATGTAAATCTGAAGAAAATTAAAATATTTATTCTCTTTCGATTAAAAAGGGAAAAAAAATCCACTAAATTAAAATTTAGTTTACCTTTAAGGACATTTTCTAGAAGCAATTTCAGAGCATATACTCCATCGTTGCCAAAATTAATTTGCCTTTTTTTTGTGAACATTATTATGTATCGTAGATTCAGAGCACTGAATATCAAATGCCACTGTTTGCTAGCGATCACAAATAGATACTTTCTAATCCGCCTCAACCATTCAGAAATAGTCATGCGCATGCAACAGTCACATTTATTTGAAATATGGATAATTTATTCAGACTCTTTTCTGAGGATATAATAGTTTTTGTTGCATATATTATTGACAAGGACAGCAATGGAAATGTAGTATTATAACGCTGTTATATGCAGATTGAGAGAAATTTCGTTATTTTTATCCTGAGTTACAAATCTGTAACGCTCGAAACTATTTCCAGTACAGACAGAATTATGATATAATGTTAACAGTATTTTCTCATTGTTTCTTCCTTATATGACATTTCTGAATTAATATGTTTTCGTTTAGTTATTATTATTATTTTTTTTTTTTTTACTAATTGCAAATTGTATATTTTTCTGGTTGAATATTTGTAAAATACGGAATAAGTTATTTTTTTTTCTACATGATTAGTTCAATAAATTTTTTCTTTGAGCAATTTCTGTTACTTTGATAATCGCAATAAGAGCAAACAAAATGCATGCCTTTGAGAAAAACACTTTTAAAGATATTTATTTAGGTCAGAAACAATGAATAATGCTTAACCTTTTTACTATAACTTTATTTCTAATTTGAATGCTCGATACATTAGAAATAACTTAAGATATTAGATGTGGCATTTTCAAAAAATAGTCAATATATTGAAACAATTTTAGTTGAATTGCTTGCAATTTTTAAAAAATACATTTTGACGTTTTCTAAAGAATGCTCTAAAAATGATCTAGATGGCATTTAATCAAATAAATTTAATGCTACTCTTTTATATAATGTCATCTTATGAGACGTCATAATCTCAGATGTATATGTAAATCTAGGAAAAATTATAATATTTATTTTCTTTTGTATGAAAAGAAAAAAATCGCTAAATTAAATGTTTGCTTACTTTCAAGTACACTCTCCAAAAGCAATTTCAGAGCAAAAACTTCACCGTTACCAAAATAAATTTCCTTAAGTTTAATTTCTTAATTTTTGTAAATATTCTTCAACAATGAAGATTCATAAGTACTTAATATACAACGGCACTGTCTATCACAAATGGATATTTTATATCTCTTCTTGCCTCTACAGAGATTTAATAAAGTGCATATCCCATGCACATGCAACAGTCACATTTATTTGAAATATGTGTAACCTTTTTAGACATTTTTCTGAGGAAATTTCAGTTCTTGTTTCACGTATACTATTGACAAAAAGAGCAACGGAAATTTGTTGTTGCAACGCTCTAATATGCAGTTTTTAAAGCAAGTTAGTTTTTATATCTTTAATAACAATTCTGTAATACAGGAAAATATTTCCCGGTTACAAAATTTTGCTGAGTTAATGTTTTACTGGACGAATTTTGTAAGATGTTTTGTCAATAATTGCACGTTATGTGCTTTCTTCGTGAATATTATTAGTTTAAGATCCTAGTTAAGGATTTAATTTTTTCAGTGTACCTATAAAAAGAAAAGAAAATGTCAATTTTTTCTTTCTTTTTTTTTTTTTAGTAAAATAGAAGATTTGCCCCGTGTTCGATTAAGACTGATGCATACGCATATTATGTTGCATATAAATGCTTAATTTTTAGTTATGTTTAGTAGACATTATTTATTTAGACTACTTGCTCGATCGATAAAAAAACAGCACTAATTGCACATACATTAAAATAAATTGAGGATTTTACAGAGCAAAATCTTTTGTAAAGGACATCAGTAAAATACTGTTTGTAATACGAAAAAAAAATTTTTATCAACATTCACATACAAATTTGAATGTAAGAGAACGATTGTAAAAAGAAACAAGTTGGAAATTGTACGTCAGACGTGACAAATGAGATACGTTCGTACTATAACTAGTTTTATAAATATTCAGATCTTGGTGCAATAACTGTTGCACTCTTTTGCAAAAATGCATGAATACAAAATTTATTTTAAGTGCAGATTTTCATATTAAAGATATTAATTTCATTTTATGAAATTAAGTTTCAATACACTTTTACAAACAATTAATTACAATTCTGTTACATTAAAATTATACTATGCGCAAATATCTAATATAGGACAATGTAAAAAAAAATCATCGTTTTTATTTCAGTTCATTGAATTATATCGTATGTTATTATGATATGACTGATTTTCGTAATAAAATAAGTACATTTTAAGTTGACAACATTTCATCTTTTGTTTACATTTACTTAAAATTCCAATGGGAAACTTAAGTCTAGCTTTGAAAATTTCAGAAATTAAATCCATATTTAAATTTTTCATCCATTTAATATCTATTTCTCCGGAAACATCTAGCCAAAAAACTCTCGGTAGATTATATGATTGCTATAATTAAACAATTTTAGTATACAAATTCGGTTTTTAAATTCAGTAATACGGAAATAATTTGACTCCATCTTAAATACAACGTAATCACAATGGCAACCTAGAATAATTTCCTATCATGGGATATCAGTGAATTAATTACATATGATAGGATTTAATAGAATGAAAAAAACTTTTATTATTATCTTTTTAAGTTTTGATTCGATTTTCATAATATTTGAAATGACTCGACGAAATTCTGCAACAATTATATATATTCAATTTCAAACCATTCGGTTGAGTAGTTTTTGCGCTGATATATGCGGACAGACGGACGGATCAGACGACGACTAAGGAAAAGCTAGGATAGTCTGCGCACAATTCAAAAGAATAGCAATAAAAAATCTAAATATTAATTTTTTGCTAAACTATCCATGAATAATTTTTACTTCATTTGTTTTTTATGCATTTCCATTGCTATTTTGTTGTTATGTTGCAATTTAATAGAATAGTTGTAATAAAACCAAGAAAGTTATTTTGCGCAATCTGTCCTTACAAGGTTGGTGTGATTGCGCACATGGGTAGGAGAGATTGTTACTAATAATAACTACAATTATTTGTTAACAATAATAATCACACTTAAATGACATTGCTCTAAGTTTTTTGTGAACAAATTTTATTGTATTGGAAGTGAATATTTCAACCTAATGCTTAAAGAATCAGAAAAAAAGAAATAATTTTAAAAGCGATTAAAAAATTTTAATTAAAGGAAAAAAAAAATAAAGAATCAGAAAAAGCAAGTCCAGATAAGATTACAAAATAAAATTATATAACTTAGTAACACGTTTAACTTAAAATTAGTCCATTTTCATTTTTCATTTTTTTAATGCAAATTTACCAATAAGCTGCGTAATCTCTCCTAGCATGGAAACTAATGGGAATAGTGCGCCATCTCTCCTAAGTAGCAGATGCGCAAACTCTCCAATTTCGGTAGGAGAGATTTCGCGGCCTTTTATTTAAACATGACCTCTTCTAAAAGGAACCGTTGATGTTCACATTGTTAGTCTAGATTAGTGTCTTATGAGAAATCGTTTAAGTTTAAAATATTTTGTACTGTTGACATTGTATAGAAATTCTGATGAATAGCTATGAAAATTCAAGCACTTACTTTGGGAAAACAAAACAAAATAGCAATACTTTATCTTAGACGCTCAAAGCAATCAACGTGCACTTTCAAGTAGACACTCCACTACTGCTGTTGTACAACTAGCTGGAGTCGCTGGGCGCTCACTCTACTCCTTCCCTCCGAACCCCTATGTGCGCAATCTCTCCGACTGCGCCATCTCTCCTAGCTTTACCTTATAGGTGCTACTTATTTATATAATTACGATCGCACCTAAAAACAATTTTTTTTTTACTGTCAAATAGGACGCTAGTATTTCTGTGTAAATCAGGTGTTTTTTGCGTCTAAAGTGATAGAAATTTAATTTTAATTGAGTGGATAAACTATTGGAATTTTCAACTGTTTAATTTCCTTTTATTTACTGTTTAGCCATTACATATGTTTTATAAACAAGTACCTTTGTTATAATTAGTGAGAATTTGTTTTTTAACCTGTTTGTAATATACATCCGAATTTGATTTAAGCATCATGAGTGTTTCTTTTATTATTTTGTTCGTCGCGATAGAAATCTGGCCACAATAATTTTTGGCTTTTTAAATAAATAAATAAAAAAATCGAACACTGAATAACTTAACAGTTTTCCGTAGATAATCGTATGTGTCTAAAGTTTTGCATAAAATTCAATTAAAATTAAAGCTACGTAGACTTTAAAATGAGCAAAATCGACCAAATATATATATTTTTTGTTTTACTTTTAAACAATTGTAACACTTTTTAAAATGTCACGATATTACGATTTACTTGGTAATTTCTTGGTAATAAAGGTAATTAATGATGGTAACTTACCATGATATATTTAAAATGCATTTTTCTCAAAACATGTTTTTGGCAGTCTATACAATTTTTAAATGCTCCACGTGGTGCCATTTTTGTTCAAAATTATTATCATATACACTACAATAAATATATGTATTAGGGCGGGTCAAAAAATTAGAAATTTTTCAGGTCAATTTCTAATTGTCCGGAAAACGTGCCTTTTGTAATTAGAATAATAACGAATATATATATATATATAACCATAAATGAAACATTATCATAACACCAACTTAAACAATGAAATAATAGTTAAGTATGAAATAATTAGTTGACAATGAAAGATTCCCCAACACACTTAATATGGAAACAAAAACATATTAAAAGAATAAGAGATTAAATAAAAATTGAATAAATGGAATGAAATGAATGAAATGAAATGAAATTTGTGGAATTTAGACAGAATTTTCAAGTCCCAAATGCCTAAATACCACAAATAAAATGAAATGAGATGTTTCATCATCATATTAGCCATACATTGCTAAAAAATATGATTTTGGGACTACATCTCATAAACATTGAAGCAAACCAGTGATAAAATGAAAAATAAAATACAATATTAAAAAGGAAAGAAGCCATACTTATAATTTACAGATAAAACATTTAATAGTCAGTAAGTACAAAATCCACAAAGATTAAGAAAGATACCTTGCACCTCAAGAACCAGAATGAAACTCAACCATGACTAGGGAATGAATTGCAAAAAAAAAATCATTACATGTTGCCAATTTTAGAAATATAAATTGCTTTACAATGATGCCAGAAATAATGTTAGAATATTATGGATTGTAAAGTAAACAGGAACATTAGTGCTGCCATCTATTGGTAAAAGTGAATATTATCTGAATCGAAAGTATTGGATGGAAATTAATGTTTAATAAATAAACCAAATTACTATCTTAAATGATACCAATTAGTTAAATAATAAATAAAAGAAATTAATTAATAAATAGAATATCGAATTATATTAAAGTAATGGATGTATTAATATGAAATCAGTTAATATGATTAGGTGCGCATCGCACTTGAATTTTGGAAAATATGATCAAAAATGACAGTTTTGGAAATTAGTGATAAAAAAAAAAAAAAAAAAAAAAAAAAAAATCAGACCTACTTCTAATAATGCGTAAAAGTTTTCTTTCAGAAATTGAAAAATAACACAATTTAAAAAAAAATCTGTTGATAATCTTGAGGTGCATCGCTATTGAATTTAGGAAAATATTATCAAAATTGACAATGTTTCATATAAATAATGAAAATAATTTTTTTTCACAACTTCTAATAATGTAAAAATATTACTTAAAACATTACTTAAAAATATTAGCAGTTGTATGTTGTATTCGAATTAAAGAACGAAACAATTCTGCAATGACTGAATGTTAATTTTGAACATATTCCAAAATTCAAGTATCATGTGCGACTTAAAAATAATAACCGATTTTAAAATTTTTTTGCGTTATTCTTCTAATTACAAAAGATGGACTTTTTCGCACTATGAGAAGAAGGTCTGAATATTTTTTAATTTTCATCATTAATCTAAAAAATCGTGAATTTTAATCCTATTTTCCAAAATTCAAATGCGATGCTCGACCTAAAGATATTAACAGATGTAAAAAAAAAAAGCCTTTTTCTTTCTTCTAATTACAAAATACAACTTTTTTCGCACTATTAGAAGTTGATCTGAAAATTTTCTATTCTTTCGACCCACTCTAATGTCCATCTAATTGTTGAGTGTTGGTTTATTGGAGTCCTCAAACTAGTAATAAAGTCTATTAGCATGAGAAAATTTAATAAAAATTCAGGTCTCCGTGCCAGTTTTCTATTTTTTCGTCTGTATATCGAATGAAAATAATGGATGTTCAAAATTGTTAATAAAAGTCTTTTAATTAATAAAATGAAAATATTTTGGTATTTGAAATGCATGGAGCATTTAAAAATATGAAAAAACTAATTAATAGTTTTAAACAACTTTAAATTTTGAGCAAATTGATTTTTTCTTAAAATTTGTATTGAGTTTATGGTACAGAGCTTTACTTTCAAGAATTTCTGGCACTTTTCTAGAGTAGAGGACATGGCGAGATAGGAAAATTTGGCAACAGATTTTCTGGCAATCTATACATTGTTTCATATACACAAGCATTTTTTTCAATATTTATACAATTTATTTAATATAAAGAATTTATCTATTTTTATATACAAGCAGAAAAAAATTGTATATAAAAACAATAATAATAAATATATATATATATAATGTTTATATATAAATTTATAAATTCATAAATAAACAAGTATATATATGTTGGTAGGCTTTTCATAGCTCATTTCTTTTCATAGCTGTTTATATCATTTGGCAGCAATTCTTTATTTATAAAGCCTGAATTGAGCCAAACTTTTAAAAAAATTGCCAAGGCTCCTTATAGTGGAAAAGTACCGAATTTCTTATTGGGATAGCATTAAGAATAAAAAATAATTTTAAAAGTCCACCGTCCCTTTAAAAAATATATTTTTGAAACTCAAATAATTTTCAGAAACAACTACTTTTGCAGTGAAAAAATATTTTCTTTGCTATATCCAATTTATTTAGATCCAAGGGAACTTTTAAAACTTTCGAAAACAATCACTTTTACACAGCATATAACTCAATACAAAAGAAAAATTCCTGCACATAGATTCAAAACTATTGCTTTAGCTTACATATTTAGCACTTTTATCTCTTTATTTAATATATATATTTTTTTTAATTTAAAATTTTCATATCACACCTAACTTTTTTTGTTATTGAAAAAAAGTATATTTGAAATAAGATATGAAATGCAGATTAAAACATGCACTTTTATGCTGATATGCATACAGCTATTCCCAGTCGGTTCCAAATAGATAAACTCCTCAATCAAAACTTCAATGAAGCTATTTCCCAGGAGTTTGAAAGGGATACCTTGCAGCTCTATAATTTATTCAAATCTTTCAGGAGAAACTACATACTCCGCTCCTGGAATGCAGTTTATTGACACAGACGACTCAGGAAATTTATTATTCGCAAAATGCATATTAATATCTGCTTTGGTATGGTACCATTCTTTTCCGGATGCAATTTGCATAACCATCTGAGTCGCAGAGAATTTTTCTTTGTTTGCAGCTTTCTTTGCTAGTGATATTTCTTCCGATGAACTGAAGTATATTTAAATAGAAGATGATTGAAGAATGATTCTTATCTAAATTTATATAGCTTCTTTTATCGACTTGAGAGGTTCTTTTTATGGAATTTCAATGATAATGATGTATTTTCGAGAGAAATTAGGATGACTTGTAAATTATTCATAAAAATTTCACTGATGTTTATCAATGGTAAAATTATGTAAACCGATGCAAGTATATTGATTACTAGTGGAATTATAATAATTTTTTCTGGGTAATGTTTGATAGTATATTCTGCAATTTTAAATAACTCATGCTGTTTTATGATTTTATTCAAATTAAGGCGTTTTGGTTTAAAGTCATTTAAATTTTTACATAACCTTCATTATTGTCGACATACTTTTGTAAATAAACTAATACATTCATAACTACACACACTGCAAAACATTAAAAAATGGACTAGTGGTTGTTTCATATTTACTGATACTGACGAAGCAGACAACTTACAGTTTTAAATGGCAAATAAATATATTTTGAACCAGACATTTTACTTCTTAAATGAATACAAATATGTACCGTATAAAAATAATACATATTATATTCAGATTATATTAAATGTAACTATATTCACATTTAATCGGTTACTTTATTAATAATTTTATAGATGGTATCGCAATCCATGCATAGTATATTGGAGTACATTTCCGATGTCTTAGTAATGATCAGTTTAGATCACATAATCAGTTGAAATATTTTACCTAGTGAGATGCCCTTATTTGAAATGCATTTCTTAAATTACTTTACACTAGGTATCGATTTTGATGAAACTCATTTTTAAATTTCATTTGAAGGCGAGATAACACTAATACTGATATTCAACATTACCCCCCTAAAATCGATTAAATTTCCAGATTCCATTCACAATAAGTTACATATTTGCATTTGGAAAATTATGCAAAACACGAATCTATGAATTTCTTGAAATAACCAGAATGATGAAGAATCATCGCATCTTGTCTTCATGTAAATTTATGAAACAATTTTCTGTTTATAGTGACACCTCAATAGACATCAAAATTTTCATTATTTACTTCTAATACTCACATATCTTATCAGTAGCTACGAATTCTTGCCTGAATACCAGCAGCTAGGAAATTATGTTATACAAATACAAGCTTCTGTTCAATCTGAAATTGCAAATTCAAGACATATTCCTTGAATCACTCCATCAGATAATTTTCATGGTAATATTTCTGGAATATATTACCTTCTCAAACAAAACTTACATTAATTTCAAGCAGGATAATTTATTCATGAATATGAATAACATAATTTGAAGAATTTAAGTAAGACTAAATCTACGATGTTGAATTCGATTGTGTCATGTATTGGAGTTATCATACGATTTGAAACCGAAATTGTTTTTCACATAAATTTTCCCTTATTTTCATTTATATTTTTACTTACACAGTTTGTATTTACTAAGAATACATAATATAAATTCAATAATGATATTTTATAGTAACACCTTTAAATTTTGGTTAGTTTTTTCATAAAAATATTACTAACTTATTGTAATCAGGACATTTTTGGAAGATTAAACATTTATTTTAAGAGGACATAAAATGTTTCAAATAACGAAAATTGACTGAAATTAAATCGTGGATTATGACATCTGTAATTAATTTAGATAAATACTTCTTTTTGTACGTATTGAGTTCTGTTTTATAGAGGGGGGGAAAGATATATATTTGTTAAATTGTAAAATCTATCAATATAAAACTCTATTTTATATTTCCTCTGCATCGAAAGCAACATTATAAATGTTGTATTAACCCTCTCATTCATGAATTATTGTTAAAAGAATTAACAATATTTTTCATGTAAAATAGATTTACAATGAATTGTTAAGAACAAATATCGCTGACATTTTAAAAATCTTAGATTTATTACATGGTTAGAAAATATGTGAAGTTTACAAACAATAAAATAATATTATTAATATATATTAATTAGTTTTAATGATAATTTAAACTTTTGGTACATAAACAGATAGAAGAAAGTGAAATAAAATCTCATATTTTCCTGTAGACCCAAGAGCATAAATTCAGTGAGAAAATCATAATTCGCGAAGAACTGATCCTACTTTGTCAAAAGCAATTTTTCTAACTAAATATTAGAAAACAAAATGGTCCAGCAGTATATTGCTGAATTTCTCGAGCATCATTCAACTTCGTATCAAGTTTATGCGCAATAAAGAACTAAAAATAATTATAATAGTAAAAATAATTTCTTAAACACCCTCTTTTATAAACATTCAATGTTTATCTTAAAAATCATGGTTAATTTCATGATTTCAATACGTTAATTTTGTGTAGGGTACGGTTATTCAAAATTTAGCTCTTTGATTAACGCTTGGTAGAAAGCACGAACTAGTGAATTTGATAATATATATATATATATATATATATATAATTTCTACTCCGTTTTCTTTTTAAGGTATGGTAGCAGGAAAGAAAAAAATGTATTATTTAAACTTTCTATTCATTATTCCTAAATTGTTTTCGCTACGTATAGTCATAATGTAATAGGTACTAAACTATTAATTGAAAAAGTCGTATTTTAAAGAAATTATTAAGCTCTTTATTTTTTATCTATATCTGTTTTTCAAATTTTTAGCTTTTAAAAATATTTCTTGTTGCAGTTTCACTTCCAGTTGATATATTTTGGAGTGCCATGGTTTGATGCATAATTAACTTCATTGTTATTATAACTGGTACACAATTGTAACCACATAGAACATTTAGAGATTTATCACCTGCATCAGGTTAACGGGAAAATACCTTAAAATTAATTCATTATTTTATAAGTTTAGCGAGCGTGCTTTGGGCGCATAATTAACTCCATTGTTGTTATAACTTATACGCAGTTGTAACCATACAGACAATTTAGAAATTTATCATCTGAGTCAGGCTAACGTAAAAGAGACTTGAAATTAATTTAGTAATTTATTATTAAGTTCTAAAAATATTAAAATTCTTCATTGTCACAGGAAACACTATATCTAACACATCACACTTTTTCTATATCTAACACATCAAGAATTGAATAAAAAATCGGTTAAAAAAATTCCAACTGTACATACATAAACAAAGTTAAGTTAAATAAAAGAGTGCTATAAAATGTACAGAGTTCTCCGAGTTTTCTGTTATATTAAATCTCATTTGTTAGTATTGTGCATTAAAGGGCGTTTAATATCTAGCGGTTTCCCAAATATCGATCGATACCATAGTTGTCATTTAAAATTCTATAAATGACTGGAAATAATTTTTGGAACTAATCAAAATATGAATACCTTTAAATTATAAACTTCATGAAATAAATGAACCATTTCCTTTCGTCGCAGAAATACATGAAACATAATTTTCTTAATCTAAAGTGACCTGTTATAATATAACACACTTTTAAATTTCATATGTCAATGAAGTAACACAATGGAAATTAAACATTTGATTTAAAAATATTTCGCATTTCAATCAGCTATTAAATTCTTATTTTAAAAGTAATTTAAAACATGATATATCTCGAAATAAACAAAAGAATGAAGAATCATTTTCTTTTGTCATACAACTATGTGAAACGATTTAAAACTTTTAGTTATATCTCAAATGGCGAAAAGATTTTCATTACTTATTTCTAATACTCACAGAGCCGATCACCAGTGTAGAATTATTGTCTAACTATCAGCAGCGAGTAAATTATGTTATACAAATACTTGATTCTGTTCAATTTCAAATTACAAATTTAAGATATATTCCTTGAATCCCCACAGCAGATAATTTTAATGGCAATAGTTCTAGAATATATTAGCTTGTCAAACAATATTTACATTCATTCGTAGTAGATATAATTTATTCATGAGGCTGAATTACATGATTTGTAGATTCTAAATAAGCAGAAATCTGCAATCACGGCTGCGGCACATATGTGAGTTGTACTATTTCAAAGCAGAAATTGCATTTGGAGATTATTATTTGAATTGAGACTATTTTTATTTGAATTTCCACTTATATTTATGCTTTCAAAATACTTGTAAAATATAATGTATTTCCAATAGCGATTGTCAAGTTTCTGTACTGTTTCTTATTAGTATGAACTTGTGTTTTTAGGATTCCGTACCTAAAAAGTAAAAGCGGCACCATTATAAGATCACTCGTGTGTCTGTCTGTCTGTTCGTCAGTCAGTCTTTTTTCTCGTTAACTAAGGAACGTGGAGAGTTCAAACTTAGGAGAGTTATCATGCCTATTGACTACATGTTTATGGGTTATTAGCCATTCACAAATATGTTGAGGAAAAATTTAGGGGTAATTAAGTTACTTAAAAAATCATTTTCCTTTTTCTATATCGTGTTAAACATCTCGTAACACCGAACTCAAAAATATATTTAATTTTATGTATATTATATTTTCAGAGATATTGTCGAAAATGCAGTGCAAAAATATGCTCCCTCCCTCTTCCTCTATTTCCGAATCTACTGAAACTAAAGTTATGGAAAAATTGAGGGTATTAGAAGTTTATTTAAACCTTGCAGAAAAACTATAGCGATTATCCTAGGTCACATAGCTTTTGAGAAAAACGCATTTTCCCGTTAGACACACACTTTACTTTGCTGGCGGTCAGCGGGGAGGGGGGGGGGATTGAGGGGCGTTCGAGGTACTTGTCGACTCAGAATCATACAAAGATTGTTTATAATGATATTCGAAAAAAAACATTGTGGGTAATTAGCCAAATAATTAATTAAGTTACTTTTTGTTTATAATACCGGACTTAAAAATATATTTGTTTTAATTTTAGGTAATATATTTTCAGAGATAACATCGAACGGGTACTGAAAAAATATATCCCCCCCCCCCCCTCCTACTTACGAATCTACTGGAACTGAAATTATGATAAAATTAGGGGTAGTAAGAGTTTATTAATTAATAAATAGTAATTAATACATTTTTAAAAAACGGAACACTTTAAGCGCGAGTTATACTCGCACTTGATCGATTTATTTCATACTAATTTTTGTGATTAAATCAATGGATCTAGAACTTTGTAAAAGATTCAGTGCTACAAAAATAGTTTAAATAGTTTTATACGAGATACGAAACTCTAAATACTTTTTTTATATAGAGAGATAAGATAATTTCTCACATTTCTCATAATACCTACAATGCATAAAATACTTAAATACATATTACATAAAAAATATTAATTAAATTTCAAATAATATTGTAAATTAAATGCACATAAGTGTTACATTATAATATATATGATGCAAATTTGAATTACATTTTTTTATTTTAAAACCTAACGCCCCAAAAGGCCAAATGTAAAAAGTCACCCATGGTTATTTTAATTATTTTATTCAATGAACCTGTTGCCGAAGATCTTAGATTTTAGGGTAAGTCACTAAACGTTTCTTTGTATAAGATTTAGATGTTCACGTTAGATTTCGTATATTGATATTTGATAGATGATAGGAGACAAAGAAGTCAGAACCCTTAAAGAAGAACCCTTTCTCTCAACGATTAAAATTGTTGTGAATCTTCCGCAGTTTCGAACTTCTCCTTTGGAGTTTCAAAGTTTATCGAATAAGAGACGAATATTGCTCTTGAAAACTTTATAGATATAACAGAAGGGTTTATCAGTCTATAACAAAACCTCGTAGTTACTTTCACCATACCGTAAACTATTGCCTTAACTTGAAGAAATCCTTAAAAGATTGAAGATTGACAGGAACTTCAGAAAACAATAGATTTTGGAGATTTACAAAAACGTTCGTGAAATAAAAGGGTTATTTTTCTGCCCGAAAATTTCTAAAAAAAATTTCCGAAGTTCGTTTGCTTCCTGATTTCTGATTCATTCATCTGCCAAAGATTTTTGAAGACAATGCAAATATTTCCAGAACTGTGGGTAAATTACGAGGTCACAGCAAATTTTAGTAAACGTTTATTCTTTAACATTTTACAGATTATTATTGCGTTGAAGATGATTTTCACTTATAAGTTTTTTCGATTATAGTTTTTTTTAATATGTCCTTCAAAAACTTATATCAATTTTTTTTTTTTTGCTCGAAAACTCTTAAAGTATATTTAATTATAAAAATTCACTTCACTTGAAATGAAATCGCAATCTTCTTTCATTATTAAAAGTACTCGCATTAAAACTTAGCTTGTCGAAACTTAATTGGAATTATCAGAAGCTCAAAGAAATAGCATTTATTTCCTCTCAAATTCTATTTTAAGCATATCAGCGGTAAACATTATTCGTATTCTAATATTATCAAAATATATTCCATGCATTAAATCTGCAAAGCGTTTTTCTTGGGCACAGGTGTAGCTTTTCTTTCAAATTACATTTGGATTAAAGATAAAACATTTTAAAAGTTAGAAGAATACTTTAAATAATGCCGAGTAATTTGTATTTCAATGATGCAACATGGCTACCAATTTATGAGACGCCGTTAGCAAAAATTTAGATTCTGAGCTTAAATTTTATTTTTCAACGATTTTTTATTGTGAAATAGTTTTTCACAAATGGAGAAACGTATTTGTTTATGGAATTAAGACGATTTTATCGTATTGGATTTTAATTTAAAGTTTTTTTGCAATTCTAAAATAGATCTGGTCCTAGACAAATTATCTTAGAAATAACAAATTTATAAATATTTATCTATTGATAGAAGGCGTTCGCTTTTATCATTACACTTAGTCCAAAAATTTCCTATTAGGTCATTAACAGTAGGCACGAATATTTTTCTAAATGAATTTTTATACATAGTAAAAATTACAATACTTAACAATTTGATTTATGTCGATAAGATCAATTGTAGATTTAAATATCTGTAGAATATTTTTAGCTGAATCGAAAGAACTATGAGATCTTAGGATCTTAGGGGTTTGATTTTGTTATTAAATACAAAAATTTATTTATTTTGTTCTCGACTTTTGCTCAGTAAATATGAAGCATCATAGTTATTAAAAGTTATCTGACAAGGTAAGAAATTCTGCTATAGTACTTAAAATAATGCTGAGTGAATTGTATTTCAATGATACAATACTGCTACCAATTCATGAAATGCCGTTAACAAAAAATTAGACTCTCAGTTTGAAATTTACTTTTCGACAATTTTTATTGTGAAACAGTTTTTCACAAATGGAGAAGTTTATTCGTTTATGGAATAAAAGTATTTTACATTATTGGTTTTTAATATAACGTTTTTCGCAATTCTAAATTAAAGCAATTTGATCCTAGACATTATACTTATAAATATTTATGTGATAATAAAACGCGTTTTTCTTGATCACTGTACTCTGTAACGAATTTTTATGTTAGATCATTAGTTATGTGCGCATGTCTTTTTTTTTTTATATAAAATGAGCTGAAATTTGTAATCACGAGATTTATAGCAATATGATTCATTGTCAATTGAAATATCTGTATAATATATTGTTTAATATAATTAATAACCATCTGATGATTTGTCAATACTACTAATGGTCGTTTGGATTTTGTAAGATGAATATTAACATAAAATTATTTGGCTCCAGACATTGTGCGCAGTAAATGTGAAACACAAAGCTGTTCAAACCTATCTAATAGTATTTATATCAATCTAATAATATAAAAAATCCTGCTTGATCAATCGAAACCATTAATCATAGTTCAGATAAAAAGAATTTCTTTTCAGAAATATATCAGAAACTGAAAAGCAACAGGGAGGTTTTCGTTATGTTTTGTGTAGACATACTAACGAAGAAATGAAATGAAAACGTTAATATTTTTAATATTCAAAATGATGCAATTGCATTATTTTATAAAATTATTATTCATAAAACTTAATGCAAAACTTTTTCATATCTTCCTAAACTTAATTTTAATCGACTTAGTATCAAGAATTTATTTCAGCTTCTATGCAATTATACATTTTTCATGTTCTCGGAAAGTTTCATTGAATAATTTATCTTTCTAATAAGTCTTCAAAATTCGATGGCATTAATATAGAAACCGAAAATAAAACATATAAATTATAGAGATTCAAAATTGAAATGTGCATTTAAATTACAAAATAATGCTTTAAACTAAGTGCTATATAATAGGTTTTCCAGAATCCATTCTTAGTAATGAGAACTATGGCTTTCAGGTGATGTTCTCTAAATCGTTAATATGGATTTTCATTAATCGAGATATAATTGTTTGGATTCCTTCCAACAAAATGCTGCGTGTTTAGCATTTTGCGTAGGTTGTAACCTTTGTAAATTTCTAAACAATCGTATAATCGCAAAATGAGATGCTATAGTACAGCTAAGTTGTCGAAATTGACAAGGCGCTATTTAGGCAATGGATAGACTTAATAATACTTGTTTAAAAAATCAATATAAACTATAGTTTTCTACAGATTATGAAATTTTTTTTCAATTTGTTAAACTCATATAAGCAATTAAGAATATTAGTAGATTCCCGAAAAACCATTTAAAAAGTAAACGCGTTTGGAAACTTTTCAATTGGATAAAGGATTTGATACGTTGCCAACCAGACATTTTAGTCGACCAACATGTCTGAAAGTTGATTTATATAAAACTAATAGATTTAACCGATAAACTTAGGACTATTATTGGAAATCAATTAGCATGTAATTTCTAAATATTTACGTTTGTCCGTTTAAAAAAACTATTGTTAGGTATATTGAAATTTAATGTGTTAGTATTGAGAAATTCTAAGAGATAAATTTAATTTTTAAAATAAGAACAAATTCGTTTCTCTCTATATTGAAAAAAAAATTAACCACCGCCGCCGCTGTCAATGTAGGTTTTGTGCCTTGAGGTCTTTCTGGACTAATATTCAGAAAACTATTGCATATAAAAATATGCAAATTGGTACTTTTATTGAGAAATGTTCGATAAACACGCTGAAGCATACAACTTTTAAATCGAAGAATTATTTTAAGAGATATTTAATATTAAAGTAGGTCAAAATAGTTTTCTTAAAAAAGTTTTATAGGAATAAAAATTATGCATAGGAATTTAATAATATTTTGAAAGGACATACTTGATAAGATTCTAGTGTTCAAAATGTAATTATTTTTTTTTTTTAATTTGACTAATTTTTTGAGGTTTTTTTCAAATTTTCATTCAAAGATTCATCATTTTAATTGAGATTTATTTCATATTTAGAAAAAAGTCCATTATTTAAATTGTTGCCAATTTGTAAAATAGCGCACATAATAATATATCATATTCCCTTTCAATTAAAAAATGTATTTACACGTGACTGTTAGAAACAGAAATAAAACTTCAAAATAATAATTAAATGATCACGGGTTAAAAGCAGTAAATGAAGAAAATTACGTCATAAAAAATGTAATTGCGCGTGAATATTAAAAAGTTAAATAAAACTTGAAAATAATAATTACATTATTACGCGTTCCAAGCATTAAATGGGGAAACTTACGCCATATTTAAAATGCGCAAATGACAATATTTCCAAACGGTTTCAATTAAGAAATATATTTAAACGAGGGATTCATTATTTTGACAAAATATTTTACCTATTGTTGCAAATTTTAAAACAGCGTAAATAATATTTCCCTTCAATCAAAAACTTATGTTTTATGTTTAATAATAAGAAAAAACTTTGGGGAAATTACGTCCTATTGGAAACGATACATTTAAAATGTCTTACTGAAAACAATTTTCGGTACTTCTATTTTCCATTAAAAAAACTATCGATAAGCTATTCGCCAAAATCTAACGCCCAAAAAGAAAAACAAATGCAAAAAACACACAAAAAATTAGAAAAGCCCCAGTTACTAAGTGTTACCTTACAATAACTTTAAACAATAAAATTTATAATATATTAATAAAAAGAGAAAAAAAAGTAATCTTAAATATATATGTATTTATAATATTTTTCTTAATTATCCCCCTCGGTTGGTGATTAAGTGTTTATGACGTCAATTGAAAAGGATCTGTTGTGCGTAACTATGCATAGCAATATTTTTTCAACGTTTTTTCTCTTTTAATATCATGGCGGCGCCGTCTATGGTCGTAATTACTATTTAAATTAACAAAATAACTAATAAATTGGTAAAATATTAATAAAAATACAAACGTCGAAATAAAAATCACTCGAAGACTTAACAAACATGATATGATGTCAATTGAATGTGACACCACGGTCATGCACTTTTGGCGTTTAAATCTTATATTTTGGCGACAGTTTTTTCTTTTATGGACAGTGGTTGACGGGATAATGGATAAGTACCCAATTTTCTTATAGTATCGTTATAAAATTCCCCAATGCAGCGACATTGTTTACTTAGCCATTTTACACAAGTTGATTTTCAAATCTTTAATTGATCTTATTTAATCAATCACGAAAACAGTTGTTAGCTGTTTCGACAGCAGTTGATTCAGCCTTAAAATCCCTCAGTTAAAAGAAAATGAATGGTGACCCGATTACAGCAGATCGCCGCTGGTCGTTTAATTATAATTCAATCATCCGTAATCGTTTTAGAGTTGATCAAATTAGCGTGCTTAAGTTTGCGGTGTCAGAACGGGGATTGGCGAGCGTAGCTCGTAGGGGCCAGAACCTCCTAGTATTACAAAATTTGAAAAGGAAACATGAAAAATATTTATCCTTTTATTTTTGGATCTTTAATTTTATTTATTTTTATGCAACGTAGTTGTTTATAGTTTTTAATTGAAGGGATAATGTCGCGTGATTTATGAGAAAACCATTCCGATTATTGAAATAAGCCATTATTATAGTATGGAGGGAACTTATTACTGATTCGTTTCTACTGTCTATGCATCTTGAATACAAATTGAACGTTATCCATTTTTGCTTCAGTATAAAAATTTATCAATATTTATCTAAATGAGTATAAAATAAGATTCGTCATTACTCACCTTTGTCTTCAGTTGTTGAAAAACATGTTGTTATATGCAGTGTATCTATTAAAAATTCATATATGTAAGAATATGTTTAATGTGTAAAAAACATGTAAATATATAAGATGTATGTAATTCCGTTGGATATAAAATGTATATTTGTAGTAAGTTGGGGGTATGCACGTAAGCATATAATTGAGGAAGAAATTCATATAAAAATGGATATAATGCATGGAGTATTCAGTATAGAGAAAATTTAAATACTAAACAGTATTTAATTTTTTAGGAGCATAAATAACGTCTGCCAAAAAGGGTTTTATATCCTTGTTTAATTTTAATTTGTAGTATACATTTCGTCCAAAAAATTCAATATTTTTGAAGTAAAATTTTTAAGAAATCATTTCTAATATTTAATTTTCTAATTTTAATTGATTTTATTTTTTTTCTAAATCTGCATATCGAATGACCGTTTAGTCATAGTATTCAATTTCCAAAAACATTTCTCTTTGAATAATTGTATGTCTAATGCATTATATAGGGTAAATTGTACGGTGTTCAAACAAACAAACAAAAAAGGAACAACAGGTTTATTAGCTTTAATGTAAAGTTATTTTTATTTTATGGGAAAAAAAAAAAATATATATATACCGTTTTTATTATCTGAGATTGTTTATGTATGTCGGCCTTGATACTTCTGATCTTCATTTTTCTTAAAAATAGACCTGACAAAATTTAAATGTATTATTAATTTAGACTGCAATATTTTATTTATTTATTTATTTGAAAATGGCTATTGTACTATACGCTTTTTCTAGATAGACATCAAAACTTTTAATATATTATTATTTGCAGTATTTATAAAAGCAATAAAGTAGGGCACAAAATTTTTCTATTTTGAAATAGTCATCCTTTCCTACGCAATTTTTTTGTGAGACACCTAAGAAATATATATGGGTAATGGTATGGATAATGGCATATACATGGTAATGGTATTATATATATATATATATAATACCATTTCTAATAAACAGTTCGCATAACATTTAATACTGCAACCCGTACATCATGTTAATACAATAAGTACTGTTGTATTATTATGATGACATTTTTTTAAATGCTATGTCTTGATGACATGGGTGCCGGAGGTTGGAGTTTCGACTTTGATTCTCGGACAAAGATAAGCTTAAAAAAAGGAGGGGTGTAATATAATTTGTTTGTGTACGTTTTTAAAAAACGAGTGTTGTTGATATCATAACACGAAGTTTAATATAATGTCACAATTACAGCTTAAATATATGTTTTGAATGTTTAAATTTAATAGTATGTTACATGTTCCACAAGTATTTTTCTCCTATCATAAGAATATATAATTTTCTAAATACATTTATTAATTAACATTAATTTATTAATACATTAATTTTATAACAAAAAATTAAGCTCAAATTTCTAAATATTTTTTAACGTTTGTATTTATTTACTCAATTAAAATATATAAGCAAAATATATGTATAGTACAAAAATAGGCTTTTGATATTATTTTAAAACTGCACATTTTAATCATAACATATCTTTAACCTCTTACTTTTTGCATGCCGTACATCATAGAACTTGTTACATTCTATAGAAAGATTAGTTTGCCGATAAAATTATATTACGAAAAAGTATTCTTATTTTCTGAGTACCAACTGTTATTTACTATTATCATTTCTATTTACTTGACATTTTAAACAAAACAATTTAAAAAGAAACTTAAAATGTAAAGGAAAAAAAAGTGCAACAATTTTTTTTGGTATAGAAAAAACTCTTATAGTTTCTTTGAACTTTAAATTAAATCAAAAAGCTAGATTAAATAGTCTTTGTTTTTAGAAAACCCAACAAAATACAGTATACAGAAAACATACTTATAAAAAATCCTTCCTGTTACAGCTCGTTTTCTACAATGTCACAAATGTATAGTTATAAAAAAAAAATAAAGCCTTAATTTCTTCTAAAGAAACATTATATATAATCTCCTGGAGTCTTTAAAGTAAATTAAATAGCAAGATTGTTCTCTTTTGTCTTTCAGTAGCCATTTTACTTTCTTACTAATCTTCTTTAGCTTATAAAGAAGTCTGTCATTAAATTACCCTAAATTAAAGCGCCATTTTTATCACTCTGACTACATAAAACAACAAAACAAGGCACAAAAAATAAGGGGTAAAAAATTAGAAAAACACTCCGAGCGGTATCAAGCGTTGAAGAAAAATTAATTAGAATTTTTATTTCTCTTCATTACACTACAAATATTTCTAATTGAACTTTCCTGCGAGGCATGCGTGCTCATGTCTTATTGATATTTTAGGAAAATAATATTATTAGGCATTACAACCATAAAAATTATCTAGAAAAAATATTTAATATTTGTCAAACTTTTTTTAATATTATTATATTATTCATTCAATACACGTTAAAGTTTTAGAAAGAGAAAAAAAAAAAGAGTTCAAAATTAGAATTCCTGTCTGTAAGTCAATTAAAATGCGCTTTTTTATTTCAACAAAAAAAGGGCTTTGAATCAATATGCTAATGGTTAGAGCTTCTGTTATCAGTTTATAGAGCTGTGAATTCCACAACCTCTCCTACTCAAGAAATTGAGGGGGGTTAGAATGCGGAAAGTTTTAGGCATTTCAATTATAAGTCACGGGATCAACTCGAGTGTTTTAATTGAATGCAGAAAGCTGGGGTAATTTAGAGCTCTTTTTTTTTTAACATTTTTTTTTTACCCGACGGTCCAATGGGAACATTGTTTTTGATCCCCTGTAAATGCTCTTTCCAATTATATTTTTTTTAAAGGACAGAAGAAAGAAAAGAAAAAGGAAGTCGCAAAATGAACAACAAAAAAAGCTATGACGGGAATTAGATGGTAAATTCCTTTCCTATTTCAGACGATGGCTTTTCAAGCGGTATAATTCGTATACGTGCCTCCAGTAAGTATAATTAGAGGTCTTTACATGTTCGTTATCATAGTGGAATGTTCTTTCCAATTGTTCGAATTTCGTCACTGACCCATTTTCCACACTTTTTAATTTTCTCTTCATGTTCACTGCATTTCAGATATAAAAAGAACAACTTTTTA
Source organism: Maratus michaelseni (assembly GCA_963931845.1). Taxonomy (NCBI): domain Eukaryota; kingdom Metazoa; phylum Arthropoda; class Arachnida; order Araneae; family Salticidae; genus Maratus; species Maratus michaelseni. The sequence goes on along the minus strand of OZ007594.1, from coordinate 279,382,256 downwards.
TAGTTTCTAGATTGTTAAAATATTTTACATGAGTTCCTCATAATAAAAAGAAAAAAAATCTTTTGATGTTTCAAAAATAATTGAATATGTTAAGCATTTATTGTTGACTTTTTATAAACTTCATTATTTTTTTTATTTTTTTTTTATAATTGTTACGAATTTTCCCCGATTAGTTTTAATGTGCAGCATTGTGTGAAGTAGCTCATTTCCTTTTCTATGTAACATAAGGGAAATTATTTTTATTCTCTGATACGCAATATTTTAAAAATTAACATTCATAAATATTGGTAACATTTCTTCTCTATCAGGTCTAGGTCTAATGGGGAAGTCAGTGTTTGTTTCCTGTAACATGTCCCATTACCTTTAATGCAGTCTATGCTTCTGAAAAGTTTTTTATAGATTAGAAATTCATTCTTTTGTGAAAAACATATTCCTCATTTGTCTGTCACCCTATCACTCATTTTTTTTTCAAATTACATAACTTAAAATCAGTTCATATTTTAGTCATTGCTGTTGCGCTATATGCAATATATTTCTTTCAAAACTTGCAGTTAAAATAACACAAAATCACAATTAACCTCGTCAGGGAAGAATCTTTAAAGAATCTGAGTACGAGATTTACCAAATTGGGGGTTATCTATTAATTACGGGGTCCACAAAGTGCAGCTTCGTGTGACAGGCAGGGGAATTGATTTTAATTTGTTACACATTCCTAACAGTTTTAAAAAAAGTTATAATCGCTATGTTACTGTAATCAAAACCTCTCTAAATAATTCCAAAAAATATGTTACATCAGAACAAGTGAGGAGGTTATCGAGTGTGACAATCTGTGACAAAGGGGAAGAGAGGGATACGAAACCAGGATATTTGTGTGACGTAATTAATGTGTGATACCCTTACTCTGCGTAACAAGCTATGTTTGCTATTTCTTTCTTATTTCGGTTAAAATTTCTTTAGTAGAAATCATTGTTTTTCTGTACTATTACATTCATCCGTGATATCATTAAAGTTTCACATTTCTGCCTTATTTTCATGATAAAATTCCGTTTAGTATAAATCTTTTCGTTCAACTTTCCAATCACAGAAACTTGGAATCGAGTCTAGAAAATCACTTTCAAGGATACAAGAAACCTTTTATATGAGATACAACCAGTTTTGCTTTTGCATGTAATTCTGAACTAAATGAACTAATCTATCTTTGACCGCCTGCCGCTGCCATTCACACTTGTGAGATTTATTAGAAAAATTTCAACCTAAATATTTATTAAAATAACAAAATAAAACGTCACCAATTCACACGTTACACAACACTCTACATACTTTACAAATTTAAAGTAGAGAAAGAAAAAAGTGCTACCAGAAATTTTCCTATGGCCGTATATATATTTTATACGTTTAACAATTTCATCAATACATGTATTAGCAACGTATATTATCTTATGTTTGTCAAGGCATAGAAAAATTTTCACTTTCAGAATTCACACCTTAAAATAAACCATAGTAAAACGTAAAACTAATATAAAGATCATGGAAATCATTGTTCAGTACTAAAAATCTTACACATATATCATGATAGTATTATTAAATAAGAAGTCGTCTTACAAAATTCAACATAAGTAGCTGACTACTAAATCTGTATAAATATACGTATACATGATTAATATATGATGGCTGATGACTTGTGCCAGGTGATTACATACTGTAAAGTTTTAATGTTTCAATCTGAACCCAAAATAAATATGCGCAAATTATTTCATCTCACTGTGGTTGACTTCTGGAGGGTGAGGGGTGGTACTTGAACGCAGACATAGCTTATATTATTGCCCTTTACTAATTTGTTTTGTCAAAAGATAAGAAAAAATTATCTATTACAATTCAAAGTAATCTTAAAGTAATCCATAATTAATTTCCTTTATTCTTGAAATTCTATGTCTACTAACACCAAATTAAAATATCTCTTTATTATGCATATGTTAGAAAATGAAATATGAACGCACTTTCAAAATATTAGACAAAAGCATCATATTTCTAATAAACAATGGTTTATTTACAATTCTCATTCATTTTTCATAATCTTATCTATTTTCTGTCTTCTCATCATCATTCGTTAATAAGTATCGTCGAAAAGTATTGTTGTGATCTTTAATATCCCTATCACGTAATTCATGCCAATACGTTTGGGGAAACACATCGCGCCTTGATAATTTTGATAAATAAGCATAGACAACTCTATAATTTGTCCAATTGAAATGATAATTCCTATAATTTACTGATAGGCTGTGATTCTGAATAATATTCATCTTTCATGCTATTACCTATTTACATTAATTTTGGAAATATTCTAGTTAGAATTCCATGTAATATTAATTAAAGGTACTGAAATGTGTCTGTAAGATTGGTTTAGCTAGAAAATAAATGTACTTCATTGTAATGGAACTATTTATTAAGATCGTGTTACCATTTACAAAATTTTTATGTCTTCGAGTGTGAGAAACATTTATTGTTAACACATGTCTGCAAAATAACAGTTTTATAAATTTGTTAAGGTAATTTGGATTTATGCTTTTATATTTTGGCAATTAGAAACAAAAAAGGAAATTGATCTATTTCCATCACGTTCTGAGTTTAAGGAACTTGGGACAGCCTAAAGAAATGATAATAGTAAGAGGTGAATAAATATCTATATTTTTTAATTTTTAAAGTAATTTTCAACAGCGACAGTATATTAAGTTTAAAATACATAGATGTAACCTTTTTTTATTCCCTTATGCTTTTTTATCATAAACATTTCTACTCGTGAGTTTGCGAGTGTGCTAGTTTTCAATTGAATTCCGTTTCAGCATGCAGCAGTAGTGTGGCAACATTGTACATGCATTCAAGATACCAATCTTCCATTTCTTTAAAAGAGAGAGAGAAAAAGATTATTTCTGGTTTCATTCCTCTCCCCTGGTTAAAATTATTAGCACAATAAAAATGTAAAGTATCATAAATTTTATACCATTCCAAGTATTAATAAACATATAGAGTATGTAATTATAATCCAATGAGAACTTGTCCATATTTATTAAAAAAAATATTTTTTTTTTAAATATGAAATAAAGAAAATTCTTACAATTTTTAATGGTCATAATTATAAGGATTCTACTTATAAGTTCGAATAGATACAATTGTAATGATACCTGAACACCTTTATTTGGGAGACATTCTGCTATAAGATCCGACATGCTTGAAAAAAAAATTAATATATGATGTGGATATAGCTGGCAAGGCATCGTAAATACTAGTCTTCTCAATCCTGTAATGCATGACTATTGCTTGTCATTTACATTAAATGGTAATCATTTCCTGCATAATTTTTTTTATAATGTCCACATCGTGCAATTGAGGTGGACAATTAATTAATGGAATATTTGTATGATTAAACAACTTTTTCATAGCTTTGGTTGCATGGCACGATGCATTATCATGTTCGAAAATGAATATTTACTTTCCTAAAACAAACCATATGCTATATTCCCTTTATTTCACAAACCACTCAATGTACAGTTAAGCTACGCGAAACTTGTTCTTTTTCTTTAAATTTAGCATAAATATATTAGTACGGATTAATTATATGTTGATGCAGTTCGATTCCAGTAAATATCATTAACGCTTACATAATTTTAAAATTTATATTAGTGATTTAATTAATTTCATTCCCATTTGAATTGTAAGAGTTACTGGCCGAATGCTCGCCTTGCTGTAAAAAGAGAAAAGTACTAGACTTAATATAATTTTAAATGCAAACAGGTTTTATCATAGGCAGGAATATGTTTTAACTGCCTATATAGTTAGAAATCGTCTCCATCTGAATCATTAATACACTGGGTTTCTCCATTTTAAATATTTAATCTGTTCTTCCATCCCTATCTGTAAGCCGTGGCATTTAATGGAAGTGTATTGATCTAAATACCGATTGTGGATTACAGTTTCCTGCAAAATCAGTCAGAATCTGCCAACTTATCGATATACTGGTAGATGATATTGGGAATATTTATTAAACTGTATTGGGAAACGCCACTATCTATTCCGATATGTAGTTATGATGTCTGGCGTAGTTAGGTACATGGACAAATATATGTATACGGCTAAGCATATCTTTGCACGTACATTAATAACTGATGTAACTGGTTTTAAATGGAATACGAAATTAAATCAATCTAGTAAATTAATTTAGTAATTATTAATTTCCAAACTCTTATGGATAAAATGAAGATATATAAATTATATATATATATATGCTGAAAGTGTTTACCGCACGCTTAAAGGCTATAAAAACCTTTTAATAACAGATCGACTAGTTTCCTACACACAATCGGCGACATTCACAAGATCAATAAGGACAGAATAAATTAGTTTCGCAAGAAAATTGAGAAAATTAACTTGATAAACAAAAGATCACAGGTATAATGAAAGCAGGTGCTTTCATAAAAATGATTATCTGTAAACGTGAATTATTTTATCTTATTATTTTTCAATTTATAAAGCATCTCGCGTCAAACTCTAGGTAATTCAAAAGTGGCTGATTCATTGCATATCCTCTCTCTGCTGATATAAAATTCTATTGATTCACGGATAATGGATAGTGAAGAAATCTTGATGGAGAAATTATTTTCTATTTTTAAAATTAACAAGTAGAGGATTTATTTTATAAAGCTCATTATTTTGTCGATTTATATTTTTAATTTAATGATTTTAAGTCATTTTTCTTATATAATTATATGAAAATATATAGCTTTGTTTGACCTAATACAAAAAAATTATTTATAAGAAAAAATTACATTTCCAAAATTGGTAGCATTTTTACATGAGAATATGAGACAAAGAGGAAAAAAATCTCTCGATAATTTAAACACCAAAATTTCAAGTGTGTTTATTAATTAATATTTCTATAAATAATAACTTCTATGAATACAAATAAATACTTCTAAATATACCTTTGCGTGACTAACTACCTCCGATAAAAATTCTTCATTTTCGAGAAAAATTGTTATAAATCCTGATAAAATTTATAATTTGACTAAAATCGAAACGAATTACCAACAACAAAAGAATTGCCAGAATCAAAGTATCTGTTCAAAAAGTATTTGCAAATATGTATAAAAAGTCATACAGACGAATTGAATAATTTAATTTCATAGACATCGATTTAAAAATATTTAATTATGTTCGTAATTTGTACAATTTTTTGATTTTCCTTTCTATCTATAAGAATCATTTTTGCATTGTATTTTCATTGTTCTTCGTTGTAATATATGATGAATTTTTATGATAATCAGCTTCCAAACAAAATCGGTTCCACTCTCATTTTCGTAAAATGATATCTTTGAACATATCTACTGACAATATCCTATCGCATGCTATTAGTATGTGAAAATAGCTACTGATTGTGCTCTTAAAGTGTACTGTTGTTCTATATATCTCAAAACAATAATGAGTTATTTGCAATTCTTATGAAATCTCCACGTGACACTAGTGATATTCCCATCTGTTATATAAATTGAAACGGAAGGGAGAAAAGCTTTGTTGGGGAGTCTAATAGAAATCCTTAATCTCGTGGCAACACGTGAAAGCACATTTCACCATGCTAATTCAGATAAGCGAGCTAAGGCAACCGTCCCATATTATTCGTCCGATGGAAATGATAATCTCTGTAATGTGGAGATAGTGATGCTTGTAAAATGGCTTTTATACGGGGTTTTATGTCCAATAATTTTAATGAAACGCTGATAGAAGTGCAATGTTAATCTATGCAGCGACATCTGAATTATGAGAGAGCGTGGTGTTTGAATGGCGATGCATTTTCTAATTCGCAAACCACCATAACTCAGATATTTTAACTAATGTAAATGCTAGGTTCTGTGTTTTAATGCATGCATTCATGCTTTTCATTTTTACTCTGCAAAACATAAAAAAAAATAATATGAAAGACAAATCTCATAAGGGATGGCGGTCAAGAATTTTTTTCAGGTGTATCTTTCTAAAATAGCATTCAGTACATTTAAAATTTAACTATAGAAAGTTAGAACTAAAATAGGGTTTAGAACGCGGGCTTCTTTTTAAGGTGTTCCAGTTTCGAATCCCCCAACAAGGATTGATCGTTCATTAAGGAACAGATTATATTTTAAACGGGCATATTGTTCTGTTTAGTACCTTTGTTCCCAAAAGTTGACCGTGGTGTTCGAACACAAAGTTCTAAGCAATAAAACAACAGCACAATTTGACAAAGTAACTGATGGTAAAAGAGAAATATACATACAGATCTGCATTACAATATATTATTATTTATTCTGAAAGAAATAAGCAATTAATAAAGTAATAATAATTCAAACAAGCAAATCTTTTTAAAAAATTACATTTGTAGCTCGCTGCTTAAACAAAATTTGTTGAGGTTACCCCAAAAATTCTTTATCTTTGGAGGAATCAAATTGTACACTTAAAAATAGTTAACAAATAGTAATCATAGTTATTGCTAATTAATTACTATAAAACCGTTAATTTAAAAAAATTACTGCATCATCAATCCTTGTACATAATATCTGCTTTCATGTGATTTCTTTTATAATGAAAGATTAGGCTCAAAATATCGGATTTTTCTCAGATTTAATGCATAAAAATGCACGTTATTCATAAATTAAGTCATATCACATAGTTTTCCGAAAATATTATCTTAAGAATACTATAAAAAGCTTCATATAGATATATATACATATTCAAATTAAGAAGTTGGTAATTTTCGTTAAATAAAAGTTTATCTTTTTGAAATTAACTATGAGAAAAGAAAATTTTCCCTTAATTTGGAGAAATTTTTTTAACATAAACTGTATTTTCAGTACCATTTAAATTTTAAATCTACTTAGTTCTTTAGAATGGTTTCTTAAATGTTTCTTGCAATTCCTTTTCTTATTCGATAAATAAACTCTTTCAGACTAATTCCCGTTCTAGTTACAATGGTAATAATTCTACAAATTTCTACCAGTCTACGTTAATTTTACAAATGTAAATTTAGAGGCAAATATTTCCTCTGTGTATATTGCATACAAATCAAGCACAAATTCTACGCTAGTCGCAGAAATACTAATTTGTTTAATTTATACTGTAATTTTGCCGCCAGGCACAATAAGAATTTTACATCTCGTTCCCAGTGTGTCAATGAATATTGTAAAACATTTATTCTCCAACGGTATTTCGAGATGTGATATTTAGAGTTTGTCTTTCGGTTCATTAACTCATAAATTAAATAAAAAACTGGAAAATATTGGATGTACAATCTTATTAAAATTGTATTTATGGTAATTTGAAAATAAAAATTCTTCAAATTCTTTTATAACTGCAAATTCCCCAGACACAAAAAATATATATATTTGCTATCAAAATTTGCATGCAATTTTTTAACGTTTCATTGAAACACAGCTTTTTTTACCATATGATAAACATCAAATAAACTAAAAAATAGTAATAAAACTTTATCGACAATATTCGCTGAATATGTATTTAAATAATCTAATTTACATTTGCAAACTGTATTTTAATCAAGGTAAATTAAATTTGCTATTTCTTTTCATGTAACATAAATAGATTTCTCTCGCTATGGTGATAAGCAATCCACCTCTGTGTGTGTGTGATTTTGATTATTCAGGCTTTCAAGATCAATTTTAGAAAAAAAAATAAACTTGTTTTAATTTTTGCTGAAATGTTTTTGTTAGCAGCTTTAATTTGTTGTCTTAAAATCACATAATCCTACAAAAATATGTTACTTTTATAAATAACAAAATTTAAACAGATCTACCAATATTTTAAATAAAGGATTTTTTACATTATTTTTATTTAAATGAATATAATAATAAAAAAAAAACTGAACTTCATTCTTTTGTTTCTTCCGCTAGGGCTAGGTACTTCGGGGGCCTATTGTATATATTTATTTGTATTATTTGTATATTAGCATTTTTCTCTTTTTGATTTATTTTTTACTGTAAACATTTTGCAGGCTTATTTTTACATTTTTTTAATTTCTGTGTCATTAATTAAATATAATTGTAATTTATTTATTTTGGGCCAAAAACAGTCTTTTTGTTGTTTATTTTTATTTTTTGCTCTTCTTGGTCCCATTTAATTTTTCCAGTGGTATTGTTGTTCTGGACTTCGGCTACAGTCATAAGTCTAAGATCCACATTGCTCTTACTAGATATACGAAGACCTTGGCTCCAGGGACTCTGATTAATAAACTCGCTCCAAGTATAGTTCCAAGTATAATTTTAAAACAAACTTTAAAAAGAATATTTTTTTAGTTTATTATGCAAGCAAATTACTTTTTTTCCATTGTTATATTTAAACAGTATAACTGTTATAGTACATTATTTTTATTTAGCATGATTTCTTACATGATTTTTGTGATTTTGTGATGCACACTTCATTAAATAAATTAACTTATGCCAATTAACATTATGATTAAAATGATATAAACTGTGTAAATGTATTCTAGGCAATGTTACTATCACAATTACAAATTCAGAAGCAATGTTTTTCTTGGAGTTCTTTGAATACAAAACAAAGATAAAGTATAGATTGCTAACAGAGGCAATAATTCTAAATGAAACATGTTTAGGATTTAATAGATACATTTTATAACAACAATTTGTGAAATAAAAAGGCCCCAACATTGTTATATTTATATTTCTTTATAATGCCTAGGATTTTGCTTATGTTTATCATACACTGGATAAAATTTGCAGCAAACTGCCCCGTCACTTGACCGTTTTTGTTGATCGCCCAACATTTTCATTATTTTTTTTCTCGAAAGGTATGTTAATGAATGCGCTATATAATTATCACAATACTAAAGTAAGAACAAAAATTGTAATCAATAATATTCGATTGACATGTGTATAGGAGAAAACTGACATTTTATCTATCTTTACAAAATGGGATATGGACTCTAGAAATTGCTAATTCACATAATTTCAACCTAATGATGTCAGTAATAAAATTATGCACACTAATAATGTTGCAGATAACGCAAATTTTATGATCTGAATTAATCAAGAATATCGAGTTATATTTATATTTCTTTATAATGCCTAGGATATTGCTTATGTTTATCATACACTGGATACAATTTGCAGTAAACTGCCCAGTCACTTGACCGTTTTTGTAGAAAACAGTTACATAACCGTAATTTAACTATATTCTGACCGTATTATTGCTCATTTTATGGTCAGACTATAGTTAAATTACGGTTATGTACCAAATTTCTACAAAAACGGTCAAATGACTGGACAGTTCGCTGCAAATTTATGCAAACATTTAAGCTGTATTCGAGAGGTATTGCATCAATGACAAAGTAAATTAGGCTAATTCTATAAATAAATACCGTTCTAAACTAATATTAAGCATGTATTTATAATTTTAAAATACTACTGGGATCAAAAGTTTAGAAACTGGCTTTCCTAAAGTATATGAATTAGTAAAATCATGTTTAGGGGAGGGTGGGGCATGTTGGAATATGGGGCACGTTGAAACACTTGAGTTGGTAGCCATTTTGAAAAAAAGCAGAGGATTATGGGAATACTTAACTTGTGTCTCTTAAGCACACTTAGGATCCATGTTGTTTTCAAGATCCTAGGTCTTCAAGTTTTCTTGGCAAGTTAATTTTTTTAATTTGATGCAAGGTAAGTAAATTTTCCATATTCTTTAAAATCTTTATTTATTTTTGAAGTATTATATTGAGTTTACCTCAAATTATGTAGTCAAATTGCTTGAAAATCCGGCTTTCAGTTGATAGCATCCATTAACAAGTAGCTATTGTTATGTTAGGCCTAAAATAACAGATAAGTAATACTGTAGTATGGGGCATGTTGAAACACTTTGGAAGAGGCATGTTGGAACACAGTTCCAACATGTCCCATATGGTTTCTTGCTCAGAATATTGTATATGAATATACATTTTTCGATTTCTTTATTAAAATAGTAATATTATTTATTGAATAATGATAAATTTGAACCTTTTTATTGAATTTTTATTGAAACTAAAAAAGCAAGAGGAACTACGCAAAGTTGATAACGTTGTGCCTACCACCTCTGGATTTGTTGATGCCCCATCTACTTCTAATGCCTTGATTATCTCTACCTCTGCTATCACCAACCCCTTTTATTCCGTTACCACTGACTCTTATACTTCAACTTCTGCTTCAGCTGAGGATTTTGTTGTAATAGCACCATTGACCCTACCACTGTAATTTCCATAAATTTTGAGGTAGGATACACCAAACCTTTACAGGTGTTAAATCCTGAAGAAGAAGAACAACTTGTTCAATATATCATGCATGCTTCTCAAATATACTATGGTTTATGTCCACGAGAAGTAAGGAAGCTAGCCCACAACTACGCAGTTGCTAATAACAAAGTTATTCACAAATCATGGGTTACTAAAATGGAAGCTAGCAAAGACTGGTTCAATGGTTTCATGAATATACCCATTGAACCGCCACATTTTTTTCGAAGTTGATTTTCAGCCATCAGATGTTACTAACCGCCCTTATTCAGAGAGAGTGAAAATCCTACTATTCTTTCTTTAGCTGTAATACATAGCTCTCCATCAAATATAGCAACTATTGGCTCAAGCTCTCCTGCAGTCACATTGGAAGAAATTCAACCTTTCCCAAAAGCAGGACCAAGAAAAAGTTCCAATAAGAAAAAGAGCTCAACAAAGATCTTAACAGACACACCAGTTAAAAAAACAAATAATTGAGGAAGCATTAAAGCAAAGACAACAGAAAGAAATGAAGGTCATTTTCTCTATTGCTGCAGCACAAAGAAAGCTTAACCTTCTAAACCCAGTTCAATTAAATAAAAGTAAAAAACCGAAGAGCAAGAAGATGTCCTTCAAAAGTGACACAGATGAAGTAATTGAGTATGATGCTGCTAGAAGAGATGATGATGATTCTATTGAGTTTGATTCACCCATTTGTAAGGATAGACAAATTAATAATTTTGCTGTCGTGAAGCTTTCCACTAGAAAAAATACATTTGTTGGGATGGTACACGCAGTTAAAGGTGGTTGAAACAGAGATTAATTTTCTAAAAAAGTGTAATAGTGAAAAGGGTTTTGTTTTCCCTGATATGGAAGATCGTGGGTGGTACACTCCTATGAAAAAATTGAACCCCCCATCACAGTTGGTAGTAATTACAGATGTACCAGAAAACTGGTATTTCCATATGATTTGTCAATTTATGAAGGCCTACAAAAAATACAAAGCACAGGAACTATCAGGCTACAATATTTTGCATTATCTGTAACATTATATTATTAAAATTAAATATTTTATAATTAATTTTGTAATTTGTTTCATTGTGTTTCAACTTGCCCCACAGTATGTTCCATCATGCCCCTCCATGGGGCATGTTGGAACAGTTTGTCGATAGTTATATTGTCATTCATTATTTTTTTCAGTATGAATTTTTTTTAAATAATTTATTTTAAATTGTAGCAAACATTTGAAGCTAGAATATAACCCTAAGTGTTTGAACTAATACCAATGGTTTACTAAGCAAAGAATCCAAAAGTAAAAAACGTTCCAACTTGCCCCACTCTCCCCTACCTTAGTATCCTAGTACTCCAATAGTGAGTAAAAATTCTTAGAAAATATTTTCTAAGAATTCTAATGTACTAAAGGTAAAATGCACTTATATTTATGTTCTGCATGATTCTCTGAAGGCATATATAACGAATTTTCCCTGATTTTAACAGAATAAAAATTGTTAGATGCTGATGAAAATGTATTGCGTTCTACGGCGATCCATCTGTTTTTGAACAAAAATAGCGGATGTTTCGTCCATGCCAAATCTCTCTCTAATGCAGGATCTCTAACATTGACGCCCCCTAGTAATAACATCCGGAATTAAAAATCACATTTCGCAAACTGTTGTAGATAATCATCGATTTAGTAAGAAAAGACATTATGCAAACGGATAAATAGACTAAAACATCTGAACCTGAAACGAGACGTTTCGTTTATGATAAACACAAATGTTCTACGAATGAGAAATGAGATTTTCCTTAAGCGTATGCAAAAGCAATTTTATTGAATCAGAATATGACTGTAGGCAAATATGAATCAAAAGCTGTGACGTAGTAAAAGCTGGGGAAAACGGAATAGCCTGCCATTTTTGTTTTAAAAATATTTTTTTAGATTTGTATGTTGTTTGTAGAGTTGTGTGAGCAAGTGTTTAAAATTGTAAAGTAATTTTAATGTCTGTCATTATTTATTTCTCCAAGCAAAATATCTGCCACTAGTTTCAAATGTTTTCGTCTGTAAGGTGGCTATTTATTGATTCCGCGTGCACCGTATGTTATTTCTTATGAAATCGAACTTTTGATCGTACTTCTTACAGTTTTTGAGATATGTTTTCTAATTCCCGAAGTGACTACCAGGGGGCGTTGACAGATACCTTATAGTCAAGTGCATATCCGTTTTACTATACCGGGACACTACATTCATGGGTGTATCTAATTCGGTCCATCAGCTATTTCAGAAGAAATTAACTTGTATAATTAAAAGAAAACATTTTTTGAATATTTAAAAAACAAATTTTACAATGAACTCTAATTTAAAAATAACATGTAAAAACATATAGCTGTAAAAGTAATATGGAATTCGTACAACAGAAAAGTGCGCAATTATATAGCAAGAATAGCATTTTAAAAATCCCCAACTGAAACCTTTTACTAAATATATTCTTATTTTAAAAAAATATAAAATTGTTGAAATATCCATTTAAATTGCTTCGGTTTCGTGGAAAAGCTTACAAAATGCGGAAATTAGCTCAATCGAGTTCATAATGTGCCTTTTGTCACTTGCATTGTTGATACCAAAATGGATGAGCCTCCCTTTCTTTTGTTCAGATGACCATATAAGCAACACATACAAAAGCATCAACGTTTAAAATGATACGCGGTAAAGGAAGTTCACATTGGAACGGCTTTCATTTGAAGCTGTCAGAGTGCTGAGCTAAAACAGGAGACGCCTTTTAATAGAGGGGTGTCTCAGAGCTCGTCTGTTTTCGTCGTGACATGTTCTTTCTTTTGACGTTCCAAACTCAAAGAGATAACGAAAACATTAAATTGTGGTATATATACTTTGAAATGGAGTTTGTGATGTGCTTTAAATTGAGAATATTTCAGCTTTGAATAAAAATGTAAAAGCATTAGATTTACTTTATTTATGGAATTTAAAACTACGTTTATTATACATTTATCATCATTCAAGTTCTATAATTTAATTTTCTTTAGTTGATTAATTTTGTTAGTTATCCACAATGATTTGTCATAATGTATTTCATAGGCACTATAATATATTCTGTAAAATGTGGGTGAGATTTTTTTTAAATTCATTACATTGCCTTTAGACGAAATTTAAGTTTGCATGAGACATGGCATGTGAATTTTATTTTCCAATTGGCCCCAGTTTTAACAGGTTTCTATTTTCACATTGCCCAGCTTTCCCTCTACCAATTTGTTGGTATTATTGTCCCAAAATCTGTTTCTACGTGCATAAAAAAGACTTAATTTGTCACCAGTTTCACCGATGACGATAGCTTATAAAGCTATAAAAAACAGCATGCACTTACGCACATTACTTTGGCTCTTAAAACGTGGTAATTGTTCATAATTATAATTATTATTGCATTTTAATTAATATAAATAATTCTGTAACATTTGTATTAGTTAAGAAAAATCAAATTATATACTTGAAATTATTTTTCTTGAAATATTCAAGTAGTTGCGCACTGTTTTTTCACCGGCGACTGCAGTCGCCATCTATCATGGATTTAACTTGAATATTATTAACCGTATTTTATCTAAACTTTCGACAATCACCGATTCTGTTCCAGCAAATAAAGAATTTTAAAATGTTATTGTCTTACCTTATTTTCATAAAATCAGTACACAAATTTCTCGTATTCTTAATAGGTTTAATTTCAAAGTTGTTTTTTCTCCAGCCAATAAATTTTTTTTCTCCAATCTCAAAGATCCAATTAACGACCATAATACCTGGGGCATTTATAGAATTTTTTGTGGGTTCGGCCTCTCTTACATTGGGCAGACGAAGCGTGCTCTTAGAGTTAGGCTGAAGGAACACCAAAATTATGTTAATAAAAAGAAAACTGCCCAGTTAAACTGAGGGCATTGAGCTCACAGGCTATTCACACTAATTGTACATTATACTCTTATTTCAAAGAATTTGAAATATGCCCCTCGAAAAATAAAGAAATCAACAATATATTAAGGGGGGGGGGTCATCCCCCGTTACCCCCCTCATAGTTAACTAATGAACCCCTTAAACTAATCAGGGAAGTCTCTAATTACAATGAATATATATACAAAATTTGAAGAAAATCGGATAATTCTGCATGAAAATCCCATTTATCTACATTAAGGGGGGATTAGCCCCCCTTTCCCCCTTTATACTTAACCAATGAACACCCAAAACTATTCAGAGAAGCGCATTATCACAATGAACCTATATACAAAATTTGAAGAAAATCGGATACTTCTGCATGAAAAACCCATTTATCTAAATTAAGGGGGTTATCCCCCCCCCCTTTCCCCCTTTATACTTAACCAATGAACCCCCAAAACTATTGACAGAAGCGCATTATCAAAATGAACCTATATACAAAATTTGAAGAAAACGGGATAATTCTGCATGAAAAACCCATTTATCTACATTAAGGGGGGATTAGCCCCCCCTTTCCCCCTTTATACTTAACCAATGAACCCCCAAAACTATTCAGAGAAGCGCATTATCATAATGAACCTATATAAAAAATTTGAAGAATATCGGATAATTCTGCATGAAAAACTCATTTATCTAAATTAGGAGGGTGGGTTATCCCCCCCCTTTCCCCCTTTATACTTAACCAATGAACCCCCAAAACTATTGACAGAAGCACATTATCAAAATGAACCTATATACAAAATTTGAAGAATATGGGATAATTCTGCATGAAAAACCCATTTATCTAAATTATGGGGGGTTAGCCCCCCGTTTCCCCCCTTTATGCTTAACCAATGAACCTCCAAAACTAATCAGGGAAGCGCCTTATCACAAGGAACCTATAAACAAAATTTAAAGTAAAACGGTTAGTCCTATCAAGTGTTATCGCGTTACGTACATACATACATACGTACGTACATACAGAACCGGCGGGCACATAAGCTCTCAGGCTTTGATAGCCTGTGAGCTAAAAAGCAAGAATGTGAGAAATCTACAATAGCTAAACATTGTTGGAATTCAAACCACTAGTTTAATTATCAAGAGGCTAATCCAAAAATGTCATTCAGTTATGTATCTGGACTTTTACGAGGCTTACTTTATTCATAGACATACTTCTTCCTTAGTGAATGGTATGACCAGCACCCCTTTTCTCTCGCACGTGTGGAGGGATCCTGCGCAGTGACTCCTTTCTTCAGTTAGTTCCGGTTCATTACGTCATTTCTTTGGGATATATAAACTCTTGCTTTGGCATTTTCAATCAAGCCAGTACTAGGGGCTATAACCGAGAAGTTCTTTAAACCCATTTTATTTTATTTATTTATGTATTTATTTTTTGCACTGAGGAAGGCGGATTTAAGAATCCTCGAAACGGCCGTATGTAATTTTTTGTGTCATTTTTTCATTTGTGCGTTATAACGTTGTCAATGGTTTTAGTTTTATGAATTATGCGTTTTTAAGTTTAAATGAATTTTTGCATGCTACATAGTGTGTATAAATTCTGTAGATCATATACAGAGATACACAAAAGAATAGGTAAGTGTGAAGAATATGTTTAACCGTGAATTGCTAACGTAACTGAGTTATGCACTTTCCAGCTGAAATATATTTAGTATACTATAAAATGTTTGTAAAATATAAATAAATTCATACATAGGGCTATACAAAGAGCTTGATACATTGTCGTCTGTAATTGGTAATTTCTGGATTTTTTTATTTAGTAGTGTTATAAGTGTTTTGCACAATTTAAATTTTAGCTTAGTATGACGCACGTATAAAAATCTGTAGATAATATACAGGGCTTTACAAAAGAATACCAGTACATTTCCATCTATTGGCTATTGCTGAAGGTTAATTTTTAAACATGTAATGTTTTTTTCTAACTAATCTAAATTTAATATACTATGTAGAATATATACAATCTATGGATCATATACAGGCCTGCACAAAAGAATTCAAGACATTTTCGGGTATGCATGGTAATTGCATAAATCTGGTTTTAAAATTTGTTATGCATTTTCTAAACTGCTTAGTTAGGTATCTTCTTTACCGTATTAAACAGTGAAATTTTGTTAAAGTATTCCGGAAGTATTGGAAAGTATATCATATCTATGCTTGACGCGTGGTATTTCTTACTTGTTAGTTTATGGTTTATACATTTCAGTTTAAAAATTGTACTTTTAAGATTTTTTCCACAGAAACTCGAAAGATCTTATAAAATACAAATGCAACACAACCGGTTGCTACGCAGCTAGTTATTAATTAAATTACGAAACTATTGTATAAACGTGTTCTTAAAACTAATTCCAGATTTTATTATTTTTGAAGATTTTTCAATTAAATTCCTGTTATACCATGGCATGAGTGCATTTGCATGTAATGTAAAACTTATTATTATCCTAGATTCGAATTTTGAAATTCATATTTTGAATTAGTTATATAATTTCAAAATTCCGCAGCATATATAATTACCTTGCATGTCATCTTAACTAGATACAGAACATTTCGTATGAAAAAAAAAATATATTTAAAATTTTTAATTTTATTAAATTTTTGTATCGCATAACCAACATTTATTTTTCAGAAAAAACACTTTTCTAAAATAACTTTAAACGGAAATGCGCATAAATTTGGGAAAGGAAATTTACACCTCAAAAAGTTTCAACACAAGTCTTTCACACGGTATCAGTTTTCAAACTTCTGATTTCATAAGAAAACATGAAATTGCTCCAAAATACAAACACCTTCGACGTCTTTAATTTGGCCAAATCTATGCAAAAACTTCTGCCAAAAAGACGAAGCGATAAAAAAGGAAGAACCTTTCAGGATCTTAATTCTATGCCGTGCAGACGTCCTAACCAATTCGATAAAGCCATTCAAAGCACCAGACAGTTGTCAGTCGATTAAGAAGCAATCGAGCATACATAATACACGGGCGGATAAAAAGAAGGAAAAATATACTTCAACTTCAAAAACTTCTAAAAACTTGGGTGAATTATTAATACGCCGCTTTGGAGCAGGAAGTAGAATACTTTAGAACGATAAAAATCGGGTGTATTACGGGGTATAGATAAAATATAAGAAAGTTAGAAAAAATTGTTTCACGCGAGCAAGGAAAAAGAAGTGGGAGCCCTATCTTTCGCTTTTTGGAAGAAATCTTCAGGAAGATAATATTTCCTAAGATGATGGATAGAAGATATTCCTTACTTCCTTTGTTAGTTGCCTCAAGAGGGAAAATATATTTTCTGAAAGAGCCATAGTGTAGGTTATATACCGGAATAATTTTCAATCTACATGAGTATGTTTCCATTCATATGAAGCTGAAATGTTATCTGCCCTTATTAACTTTGAAAAGTTATACCATGGATTTCAATATATAATATATTAAAGTGCAGGAGATTTTGCTTCCTCTTCTTATATTTGTATTTAAACAAAATATTGCAAATTAATTTCCTATGCATCCATTTCCTATGCATGGAATACTTCATGCAAGTATATTAATAACAATATTTTTCAAATTTTTTGCATAGTTTTGCTCTGCTTAACTTAACTTTTCATAACTAACCGATAGGAAAATAATAAAATGTGACATTCAAATGTTTGAAGTTATCGTGAGAACATTTCCTTGGTTAAATAAAATTTCATCAATTGTTTGATGATTTAACAGAAAGTAAATGTACAACAACATAATTACATTAAACTTTAATGGAGTTTAATGCAATGGTAGAAATTATTAATTATCTATCAAAAACTTTCTAGTAGAATATATTATTAGAATTATGTATTATTATTATTATTATTATGTTTTGCATTTTATATTATTCTATAAAAACTTTTGCAATACGTATACACACTGATCCTATATAAACAAAAGTCTACGATCAGCGTACATGAGGACAAAGACATGCATATTTGTGATCATTTTTACGTCATTATCACAGAAATGAATGTTTCCATAGACCTTCTATTCATATCAGTACACAGGGCAAAACTTTGAAATTTATTTTTTGAAAAACTACTTTGTAACGATCTTAGCGAATACTGCCATGATATTAGATAAGTTGAAAACAATTTAAAAACTTTATTTATTTTTTAACATATTCTTAATTTGAACTTAAATTTGCCTTTTCATAGACTCACCTCGCATGTTCTAGGAAATGATTTGAATGTTCATGGAAACTATTTAAAAATTCACGTTTCTGTGAGAATGAACCACGTATATTTAACGGCAGATCAAATATACAATATTTTCAGGCTCACAATAAAAGTTTTTTTAAAACTAAAACTAGGGGGATTCCACCCCCCCCTGCTCGCTACGCTCTTCAACCCCCCGCGTTTCCGTTCGGTATCGCTCGGTGTTTTCGGTATACCGAACATTCTATAGCAAACTTCAATAACATAACAATTCGATGAGATAATAGGAGCCTATTTACGAAAGTTAGAGCATGGCCAGACGTACAGACGACAGACAGACAAACCGAATTCATATTCATTTTTCAACTATGTTGGAAAGTGTTATAAACAGATACACCCGCCCAACCGACAACGAAACAGAAACCTCCTAAACTGAAACTGAAACATTCAAAAAATTAAAGAGGAAATTTAAGCATGACTCGAGTACTGATCATGAGCTTTCCATTTCATTGAATGGAATTATGGAAACATATAAATTGGACCTCGTGCCCATACTGAGCACAGTGTTGCCAGTAACCCTAAAATGTGAAATAATGGAAAAAATCCCCAAGTAATTCCCCAAAAATTTCTTCACTAATTTTGTTCGTCGAAAAATTATCCTGAAGGTTCAAAGTTCCCCAGAATGGTGACAAAATCTCCAATTTGGCTACACTGACTGGGCAGTATGGATGCACAATATCTGTTCTGCAGTTGGACATTTTCCTGCAATATCAGCGGAGAGATTTGAGTGAAACGTTTTGTTTGCTCTCTGTGTGGCCCACTTTCATTGTGCTAGTGCGGAGACAGATCCTTATACTTGTGATTTATGGAAATAAACTAAACTGTAATAAGTGACTACCTACATACTATATTTTGATTATGTTGTCTTGGTACAAGTAAATCTTTTCTGGCCAAATTCTGTTCGGGTTTTTTTTTTTTTTCGTTTTTAAATCTCTGTTTCATAATACCTCAAATAAGTTTTATTATTATTATTATTATTATTATTATTATTATTATTATTATTATTATTATTATTTGTTTGCATGTGCTGAAATTTCGTAAAGCAATTTTTTCTATAAATAACTATTCACAGATAGTCAAAGTTTGTAACTGTTTTCGTTTATAATTAATAGTTAATACTAAGTAAATAAATTTAGAATGATTACAATATATCTTAATAAATATATTTAACAATCAAAAGAAATATATTTATGTATATTAAAACTATTAATTATGTTACAAAATAAAGATTTTTTTTTTACTGTTTAATCCAAAAAGATAAGCCTAAAGACATTGAAAAAATACTGTTATTAGTATTAGTATTATTAGGATTAAGAGTAAAATAAAAACTTAAAAATAAAAATTATGTACTGATAAGTGTTTCCATCTATTTTATTGATATAAAAAGCTAATTTACACAATTTTTTCTGGAAACTATATGGCATAAAACAAATATTTTGGAAAGACAGTAATTAAACATAAGGAAAAAGAAAATATATACATATTTGTGAAGGAGTTTTCTTTATAGTTATTACTATCAATATATAATTTCTTAAAATCTAATCCATATATATACATATGCATGAAAATATGCATTCCTTAAAGTGTTCCATAGGTGTATTTTGCAACAATATCTCTGTTGTAAATATATTTTTACCATTACTTTTAAATGTACATCGTACGTATAATCGATTTAAAAATATAAATTCAGAGAAAAGAAATTCAAGACTCTATTTCAGATTCGAAAGTAATCTTATAATCTAGAAAAAAGTCCTTAAGCTATGAATTTAAAATCATTTTTTCGTTACTCTAAAAATTTTATTTTATCCACGTGCAAAAAAAGATATTTTTGAAAACAAAATTTCAGCAAATATCCAGTTTATTTTCCAGAGAGTTTCTTAGTATAACATTTTTATACGCTGAGCTTCAAGTTTGCGCTAGAAACTTCGAATATTTTAAACATTTTTTTTTTTCATTGTGTTGTCTTAAATATAGTATTACTGCAAAAAGAACGTGAAACGTTAGAAATATAAAGCAAAATTTCTCTGTGAAAAAACAAAAACAAAAATCTGCTAATGGTGTGTTACTTAAAATATTTTCTTCTTTCAAAAGAAAAAAAAAAGTCTTGAATTACGTCATTATAAAAATGAAAATGCCAGTGTTTTTATGGTTTTTAAGATTTTAGTAAAATTATCTGCAATTTGCTTAAAGAATATATGACTATAATGAGGAGCATAAATATATTTTCTTTTAAAACTTTTAAATTAAAGAACATAGTATTATCTATACATTAAAAACAATCTTTTTTTCATGGCTTTTAGTACTTTTACTAATGTTAGACGAGAAAAATAAAAAGATTATAACAGAATATCCATACTGACAGAAAAAAGTTCGTTAAACATATCGATTAACACAAATCCTCTTTTTTGACAAGAATATTTTATGCTATCAATGCAGAAAACTGTCGACATGTTGTACAAAGATTTAATCATATAATGTTGTCAAAAATCTTGTAAGAGATCTTGTAATTTTTTTTCTTATTCTCCATTTTAACATAATTCTTTCTTTATGAAAAACATTTTAATAGGTGTAATTTTTTGCTGAGAAATGACATGCATAGCCTATAATTTGGTATAAACTTAAAAACTCAGAAATAGCATTTTTAATATTAATTGATTTTGCCCTTTTTGTAATCAAATACGATATCACTTTTTCGATGAAGCATCATTTAATGCTCATTAGACATGTTAATTTACACTTTTAAAAAAAAATATTGGTACCTATTTTGGTTTTATAATTTACTTTCTTCATGGATAAATATTTCCTTTCATCTTTTTTTAATCGTCCTAATGTGAAATAATATGTGTAAAGAATTTTAATTAATTTTTATTTATTAAAATTTAAATGTTTTAAATTTTGATGTAGACGTGTTACAATGAACCCAAATAGCTAAACAAACTTATTATTGAATCAATATTGCTGTCGATCAATATTGCTGACGTTCTGTCATTTTTTTTATCCTATTTGGTTATGCTTTAACTCTTTTATAGACTTAAATGAATCCTGTCTTTCTTTCTTTTTAATCGTTCTAATAGATTGTCTGTATAAATAGGTTATTTCATATTAATATACTTTCTATTAAATATTGATGAACTTTAATATAATTAAGTTCATTAATATTTAGTAGTAATAAACGTTAATGCAATTTATTGATTATAGCAACTTAAGACATTCAACTTCCCTAGCAACAATTTAGGAGGAGTAGCATCAACCAATGGATTCGACGCATAAGAACTTCGCTTGCTCAGCTCAAATATATATAAAATCAATTTCATATAAATTATGTCCATAAAAGTATGAGCATAATGTATATTTTTCAACTCTAGGTATTATTCCATTCCATTTTCGAAATGCATGTAGTAGTCGTAAAATGTTAATAGGTTTAATCTTTTGCTCAAGATTTCTTGATGGTCTAATATACAATCGGGATTTTTCTTCTGTCAAATTTAATGCTGGTAATTTAAAAGCTAATGAAAAAAATTTAAGTGGAAACTAAAATACTCCCAAATATCTAATAATATTAAAATGTTCGGACAACATGCTAAAAGTTTGGATATAAAATGCACCAAGATGACTAATGTAGACACAGAAAGTAATTAAAACTTCGTAGACACATTACTCAAATTAATTATTTTTAATTTGCATAGCGTCCCAACAAAGTTGTAATTACTTACGTTTAAAATTTATTATAAATAACTATGAACCTTTATTGTCTCTGCTTATTGAACACAGGAAAAATGTCTGTTTTCTTTTATTTTCTCCCTCCCAAGCCTGTAAATATTCTTTCTCCTTTACAAGACCATATTTATCAGAAAACTTATAATGCAGGACTGAAAATACTTGGGGAAAATCCGGTTGGCCTTTTCATGACACCGTTCATTTTTTCACCCTTTTAATTAACACTTTCCAACATAGTTGAAAAGTGTTTATGAATTCGGTTTGTCTGTGTGTCTGTCTGTGCTCTAACTCGCGTAAATATACTCAGATTGTCATGCAATTGATATACTATATATTACTGAAGTTTACTATGGAATGTTCGATATTGAAAATCAAGCGTGTAGCACTTATAGTTCCTGTACAGGGACATTCAAAAGAATTCAGTTACATTATGGTCTATGAGGGAAAATTGTTTGCGGTTTATTTTAATGATGATGCACTATTTCAAACATATTCAAATTGATATATATCAACAAGGTGCACTACAAGAGGCTTACTATAGAATATAGTATGCATACTACTTATGGTTCCTTTACAGGGACACTCAAAATAATTCCGTTATATTACGGCCTATGGGGGAAAATCGTTTGCAGTTTATTTTAATGTTTCATTATTTCAAACATATTGAAATTCATATATATCACCGAGGTACATTGCAAGAGGTTTACTATGGAATAATGTGTGTATAGTATTCATCGTTCATTTACACACAAAAGAATTCGGTTAAAGCACTATCTGTTAAAACTAATTGCTGGAAGTGCATTTTCAGTTGCGGAACGCGTTTTTAAATGTAACTAATTTTTTGCCTATTACTTGGTGTGTATAAATTCTATAGATGATATACATTTCCAACATAGTTGAAAAGTGTTTATGAATTCAGTTTGTCTGTCTGTGTGCCGTCTGTCCGTGCTCTAAAACGCGTAAATATACTCGGATTGCCATGACATTCATATATGTTATCGAGGATTACTGTGATAGGTTCAATATTAAAAATGAAGCTTGCCGCACTTATAGTTCATTTACAGAGATACTCAAAAGAACTCGATTACATTATGGTCTATGGAAAAAATAGCTTGTAACGTATTTTATTGATGTTGGATTATTCCAAACATACTGAAATTGATATACATCACTGAGATGAACTGCAACATGCTTACTGTAGAATATGGTGGGCAAATACCACAGGGATACACAAAAGAATTCGGTTACAGTGTTGTCTATGAGCGGTAATTGCTGGAAGTGCGTTTTCAATTGTGGTATGTGATTTTAAATTTAACTTTTTTTTTGTTACAAAATACTTGTTGTGTATAAATTCTATAGATCATATACATGTCTGCACAAAAGAATTGTTTCTGTTTATTGACGGAAATTGACGAAGAATAAATTTTTAGCTGTGTTATACGTTCCCTAATTCAGCTAAATTTTATCACAGTATGTTGTATTCACAAAGCTGTAGATCATATACAGGCCTTCACAAAATAATTTGAATACTTTTCCGACTATAGATAGTAATTACTGAAATTAGGTTTTCAAATGTGTTATGCATTTTCCATACTGTTTAATGTGTAGGTGAAGCACATTAAAAATCAGCGCTGTTTATTGTATATTAAGAGACGAGACGAATTCTAATGATATTTCAAAGTGTTTTTTTTTTTTCTTTTTCTATCCATGTGTTAATAAATTAGATATGCAAGATCGCCTCAATGAGGAAATTTATATATGCAATGTCTAAAATGTCTTCAATCTATTATATCTAGGTCTTAAATAACATTTATTTAATCAGGCATTGTGTACCACTCTCCTCTATATAACAATTATACTGTTATTTATCCATTTTTACTATTTCTGAATCAGTTCAGAATTAAAAGACAAAACTGCAACGTAATCAAATAATAAAATGCCTTATAACATTAAAAAATTAAAGCTCCAGCAAACACCTTGATTTTTCATAATATTTAGAAGAAAAAATATCATTTTATTACAATATGTCTTATTTATGTACTACCCTGTAAAAATTAATTTACCCATTTACCGAAATCTCCAAACAATTATTTTTCAAAATGTATCGTAAAATCGACGGAAAAAAAACATTATTTCAACTACATTAGTGTGAGTTTTTAAAAACTTTCAATATTATTTTCTTCCTTTTTTTGTATATTTAGAGGAATTTATTATTTAAGTAAATATTTTCAAAAGATTTACCTATCTTTTTTTTTAATCAACTAATCTTTAAAAACATCTGAAAATTTAATTATAAGCACTTACAGTTCACTGCAGTTTTTTACAGTTACAGTTTTTTATTTTGTTTTTTGTTTTAAAATATTCATATTATTTTTCAAATCAATTTGAAGTTATTCAAATTATTTATGACGTTTAAAATATTTTGACGCTGTCCTTTTTTTTGTATATTTGGAGGAATTTATTATTTAAGTAAATATTTTCAAAAGATTTACCTATCTTTTTTTTTAATCAACTAATCTTTAAAAACATCTGAAAATTTAATTATAAGCAATTTTACATATCTGCGAAATCTGTCTCCACGATATGCATTGCAGGTTTTGAAAGTAATTATTAAATCAAAATATTTAATTAAAATCTCAACAAATTTTTTTTTTGTCGTCGTTATTCAATCATGAAGAATTTTCTTTTCCCGGTGGCAATACAAATTGAAGTTAAATTTGTATTTACGGTAAAGAAAATATATTCACGCGTTATTCAGCCGATGAGAGGAAGGGAAAGAAATCACATTTTTGATTTCCTAACGCAAAAGACGAAAGTTAAAATGCATTGCAAATTGAAGAAAACTTCACGTAAATGGAATATTTTCTTTTTGCTCATTATACAGTGAAGCAAACTCAAGATGACACAGTGGCTTAAGTCAGGCTACACAAGCTTAACTCCAAAGAAACTGTGAACTTCTTTTCAAACAGATATTAAAAGAAATGCACGGATTTTTTATTTTGTTTTCTGTTTTAAAATATTCATATTATTCTTCAAATCAATTTGAAGTTATTCAAATTATTTATCACGTTTAAAATATTTTGGCGCAATCTTTTTTTTCTTCTGTAGTTCAAAGACTGATACGCTAAGACTTCTTGTGTAATCAACAATTTTTTTTCAAATATAATCCAATCATTTGGTTCCTATGGGGATACAACATAAAATGTTATGAAAGTTTTTGTGTTTAAAACTTACTTTTGAAGCCTAAGCTTGTTTCTAAGGTGACTTTCGCTTGGTTGAAGATTCATGTTTTATTACATAAACGAAAAAAGAAAAATCTAGTTTTCATAGTATTGTATGTTATTAAGTTATCGTGAGTAGCTGATAAAATACTACAGTAATGTATTTTTATATAACATAAGGTATTTGTTTTATTTCATCTCCAGATTGTACAAAAGTTATCGTAAGGGATAAAATAAAAGCTTGATTTTCAGAAATCATTTCTTTTAAACATTAAATAGTGATAAACAAAAACATTTTACTTAAAAACTAAACCGAATACAAAAAAAATCGCATAATCTCTAATAAATATATTTAAAAAATGGAAACATATAGTAATACTATTGGAAATTGTTTTTATTAAATATGTTTTACAATGATCACTTGTCCCCCTTACCTATTTCAACCATATGAAAAAATAATAATAATAAAAATAAAAAAAAGCAAAGGTGAATATGAAAGAAGAATTAGAAAAGAAAAAGAAGAAAAGCGCACATACAGTAATTAATTTGAAATTCTTTATGAATAAATTGTTTTTTATTTCTCGATAAAAATAACAATAAACATCGGGATGAAAACTGTTGAAGATCCAGTTTTCACCATTTAGGAAATAAAAATAAATTTTGAAAAAAAAATTGAAATATTATTCCACATAATTAATTATTTCAGCAATAGGGTTCCAAGAAAAACGCATTTAACATTTTCCCTTATGTATTAGTACTTTAAAGATTATTAATCAGAAAATATATGGTAAATCAGTGAATTTTTTACGGTCCCCTTTAAGAAATTCATTAAATACTCACCAAAAGTAAATAGTACTATTTCAAATATTAATATAAAAAATTCCAATTTTATAAAATCATTTCTAAAAAACTTAAAATGTATCCCATGAAATGATATAATTTGCATCTTTACAAAATACTGTCATAATCCTACTTACAACATTTTCAAGGAAAACTCATTTTCCTGAAAGTAAAAAATCGTAAACGATTTTCCTTCCTTACTATCATCCCACTATAACACTTACACAAGATTGTAAAATCATGCATCAGGCGTAGAATATGAAACATTTTCCAACACTAACAGATTTCTTATTAAAAAATTTCATTTTTTCATAATTTCACTTTTTCACTGAAATCGATCATAGTCCGTCCTCTAAATCAATACTTTTGTGCGTCTCTGTAACTGAACGATAAATGTTACGCACTCGACAATCTATAAAAACATGTTGTAGTACACTTCATTTTAATTTCATTATGTTTGAAGTAACATAACATTATTAAAATGCATCGCAAACAATTTTTCCCCATAGATATTAACACAGTGAAATTATTGTGTACTTTACTGTAAACGAACTATAATTGCTGTTTATTCTATACTCCTGAGAAAACCTATTTCTGTCCACCTTGTGATGAATATGAATTTCATTATGTTTGAAGTGTAGTAACATCATTAAATGCATCGGAAAATATATTTTTTTTTCAATAGACAATAATGTAACAGAATTGTTTTGTGCACCTTATAAACGAACTATAAAAGCTATAATCTCATTTTCAAAACTGAACATTCTACAGTTATCCCCAATTACCTATAAAAACTATACGGCAATCCGAGTATATTTACGAGAGTTAAAGCAAGAACAGGCGGACAGACAAAACAAATCCATAAACAGTTTTCATCTATGTTGGAAATTGTTTAAAACTAATTAAGATTTCAAATAACATATTGAGAAAGACAAAGTAAGATCTCTTTGGTATATTAATCGTCACAAGATTCGCATTAAAATCCTGCACTGTTTTCTGCAATGGATCACATTGGGATACAAATTAACAAATAATGATTAAAATAACTTTCAGAGAATTCTTAATCATTTTAATACAAGTGTTTTATAATTTTATAATAATAATGGTTCAACTGAACATTCTACAGTTATCCTCAATAACCTATAAAAACTATATGGCAATCCGAGTGCATTTACGAGAGTTAAAGCAAGGACAAACGGGCAGACAAAAAAATTCATAAACAGTTTTCAACTATGTTGGAAATTGTTTACAACTAATTAAAATTTCAAATAACATATTGAGAAAGACAAAATAGGATCTCTTAGGTATATTAATCATCACAAGATTCGCATTAAAATACTGCACTGTTTTCTGAAATGCATCACATTGCGATACAAATTAACAAATAATGATTAAAATAAATTTCAGAGAATTCTTAATCACTTTAATACAATTATTTTATAATTTAAAATTCGCTACCACAAAGACTCAATATTTGCTAGCTATTTGAATGCAAATACCTTTAAAAGAGAAACGTATTTTCCGAAAGATTTTTTTTTTTTCTTAGAGACTAGTTTTCTAAAAGAAAATCATTTAAAGCAATTTATTATGTATCATTTTATGCAATTAATATACATTATACTATGTAATTTTTAAACAAATTACATGTTTTCGAAATATTAAAGTTATTATATTTATAATATTTAAAGGGAAAATTTTCTTCCCTAAAAGCAAAAAATAAAAAATAAACAAATAAAGTAAAAGTGGCAGATTTTCTTTATTACTGTAATTCCCTTAGATGCGTTCTAAGCATAATTAGGATTTTAAATAACACATTAAGAAAACAAAAGTAAGATGTTTTCAGTTATTTAAATGTCAATTAAATCTTAAAATATTTTCTACGCTGAATACCATCAAAATATAGATTAAACATATAGTGATTAATGTAAGTTTTGGAGAAAACTTACTCTTTTTAATTTAAATGTTTCATAAATTTTAAATTGAAAATTCCACATCTTAAATTGCATTTTTATTTGCAATTTAAATATATATATATATATATATATATATATATATATATATATATATATATATATATATATATATATATATATATATATATATATATATATATATATATATATATATATATATATATATATATATGTGTGTGTGTGTGTGTGTGTGTGTGTGTGTGTGTATATATATATATATATATATATATATTCATTTATGCAGTTTGCATCTTTACAATATATTGAAATAATTTCTTTATAACATTTATTGGAAAAAAGTTTTTTCTGTAAACGTAAAAGAAAAAAAATATATATATAGTTATTTTATTATATGAGTTTTACCTAATTAAGATTTTTGGTAACATATTAAGAAATGCAAAGTAACATCATTAGTTATTTAAATTTTTACTATAATCTTACTGTCTTCAAATATTCCTTACACTATAAAACACTTGGATGCAAATTACATATAATGATTGAAATAACTTTAGATAATACTTAATCAATTTAATTAAAACGTTTTCTTTCCTTATTTCTATTTTTATATTTGGAAATTGGCTATCCCTAAGTTCATTTGTTATTATCAATTTAAATACAAAAATGTTGAATGAGAAACATTTTTATAAGAAAAGATTCCTTCTTTTAATTAAAGCAATAAGACTAATTTTCTACAAGCCAATCTTTTAAGGCTTTTTATGATTTATTATAAAGTAATTAGAAGGAGGCTTTCAACTACAAAGTTTTTAATGTTCTAGGATTATCAGCGATAAACATATAAGACCTTTTATCGCTTTTATTGATTTCAAAACTACTTGATTAATTATGCACTCCTTAAATTTTATGCTGCAAAAGTAAGTATAAAAAGATCTTTAAGCAGATAATAAAAAGGCCCAACTTTTTTATTTGGTACAAAACAGACGTGAAGAACAAATGGAAAGCACTTTTTCTGTAACAGTCAGTATAGTGTTAAAAACTTATACACAATAAACAAGATGGATTTTTTTTTTCGAATTTTCAAAATGCAGTTAATGATGATATCTGTGAAATCAATTTTAGTTTTATTTTACCTTAATTATTTTTATCAATTCTTCTTTATAAAATTAATTTTTGATAAGTTTTTTCGAACATTAGTAAATATGACTATATTTAAGTCAGTTCAGCACATCCATTAAAAAATATCTTTTTTTAATAAACAAGTTTTAGTGTACAAATTATTACTAATTTTTTACATATTCTATTATATATTTTTACTTTTTATTTTATTACATTTTTATTACATTTTTTTGTTATGTAATGAAAAAAAAATTATAATGAGATTTAACAAGGTTTAAGGTTTAAATAGTAATTCTCAGTTAACTGTAAAATTGTAAATGAGCGAAATTGTTTCATCCTGTAAACAAGTGAATGTTTCCATTGAAAAAAAAAAAGCTTAAATATTATATTGAATCGGATTAAAATAAAAATGCTTTTGATTTGTTATATAAGCTTCTACATAAATAATCTTGATTAATTTAACAGTAAAAGTTCTATATAAAGTCTTTTTATGAAAGATTTAGATAAGATTTCTTGAGTCTTTGATTTTACACGAGAAACTTCTCTAATATTTAAATAATTTGAATAAATTTTTCATGAAATGTTAATCATAACTATCAAATTCCAGTTTTAAACTGCTAAAAAAATGAAAGTAGATTTTTGCTTAAGGATTTTACAGGTAATGTGATTTAGATAAAATATTTTACCCTCTAACTGTATATCATGAGAAATAAAAATAACAAAGGAGAAAATAAGAATTTTTATTTCAGAGTCTAATCAAAATTTTACATCAAATGTGATTTTTTAAAAACAAATATTAATTTTCTTCTGTAAGTCTACATTGCTATAATAGCAAAAACAAATATATAAATAAATAAAGAGGAAAATAACAATATTTATTTTAAAGTATTTCTTACCTAGTTTGAAATTAATAATAATTTCTCAGATCAACCTGTTAATCTTCTTTGTAAAAATAATTTGCTATTCTAGAGTTACAACAAACACAGAAAGCCCCCCCCCCCCTTTCTTTTTTACACGCTTCTTGGAACGAATCCTAACTTTTAAAAAAAAAATGGACCACCTGCAAACGACACAAAACAAATTATTTCCCAACGTCCATGCATCTTCTTAAGGCACGTCGCATTAAAAACTCTTCCATTTTCATCTCTTAGCCTTCACCTCCTAACTTTCAAGCCATTCTTTTATAAAATAATAAGCACAAACAGCTTTCAATTAAAGCCCAGAAAAGTTTTTCGTCCCTAGAGGACGCCACTTTACACCACTTATCTCCAAAACAAGTAGATCGGCCTAACAACGTGAA
Source organism: Maratus michaelseni (assembly GCA_963931845.1). Taxonomy (NCBI): domain Eukaryota; kingdom Metazoa; phylum Arthropoda; class Arachnida; order Araneae; family Salticidae; genus Maratus; species Maratus michaelseni. Next base: position 279,351,625 of record OZ007594.1, on the reverse strand, counting down.
GAATCACATATTATGATGGATGGTGAGCTGAGAATATAATTTGAATTTTTGGCGTCTACATTTGCATGAGCTTTTCAAAAAGCTTTAGATCTTCCATGCTGATATAAATGTCCTCTTAAAGTCGCTGGGTCTTCTTTAGAAAAGGGGTGAGGGGGCGATAGTGTGGCGGGTTTTCTCGTGATTTTCAGAGAGTAAACAATTTGGAATTTTGCCCCAACTTTAGAACATAAATCATACTACTTAATTTATTCGTTTGAGATTTTTCCGCCCCTTTTTGTTAGTCGTTAGCCTTTACGTCACAATCAAATTCGACTAATAAAGTGAACGGGGGGAAAGAAAAATGTGAAACGAGATATTGCAAATTTCGACGAAATGATAAATCATAAAAAAAAAATTATAACTATGAAATATTTTCTGAAGTAAAATAACTTGAATTAATGAATATAAATATGCTGAAATAGAATACTGTAAAAGAAATTTTAAAGTGGGGGAGTCTTCACAGCACAAAATAGTCCCAAAACAGAAGTATCTTCTTTCTTTTTTCACAGAAAATGATCTATAAGATTTCATTATCGCTATAAATATTCACATATTTATTTTGATATCCATTTTTTAAGCTCATTCGTATCGTATATCATACTGCTTAAACTGTTTAGAAAAGAAAAATTCAAAGTGAAATACTGTATAAAAATGCAGAATATCTTTCACGCTACACATACCGGGAATTTTACTCAAATTTTATAAAAATATATCACACCAGAATTTATATTTAATATTATTTAACATTTTTTCTAAAACATTTTTATGTAGTTTATATTTTATTTAATTTATGAAATATTTTCTGGTTCGAATTGAAATATTTTCATATGGTACCGGTTGTTGGTGAGTCTTATACAAACTTTTGAGAATGTAATATAGTGTTTGATGACAGTATGAAATCTGATACACTTTTCCAAAATTTGTAACTAACTTCAGAACATAAATCATAGCAATTAACTTATTCATTTGAGATTTTACTGGACCCTTTCCGTTAGTCGTTAGGCCCCACCAGTGGCTGAAAAGTTCTGCTCTCAAAGCTGATAGACGGGAGGTGCTGGATTCAAAACTCTGTCGCACTCGTCGACTTAACATTTCGGAGTTTTTCGTGGTTTTCTTCGAACCTTGCCGTAAATGCGGGTAAGGATCCCTTAAAAAGACCCTCACGGAGGGTACTCTCCCTAGGGGCTATGTCCCTTGAGTAGATAATTAGCCGTCATAAATTAACTAACTAACCAACAAATCGTTAGTCGTTAGGCTTTACGCCAAAATTAAATTCGACTAATAAAGAGAACGTGTGAAAAGAAAAATATGAAATTAGATGTTACAAATTTTGACGAAAAGGTATATCATGAAAAAAAAAAGAAAAGAATGATAACTATGAAATATTTTCTGAAATAAAATAACACACGAATTAATGAATATAAATATAGAGAAATAGGATACTGTAAACAAATTTTGAAAGTGGGGAAGAATTCGCGACGCAAAATAGTCCCCAAAAAGAAGCATTTTGAAGTATGCATTTTCTTTCTTTTGTTACAGAAAACGATCAATAAGATTTTATTATCACTATAAATATTCACATATTTATTTTGATATCCATTCTTAAGTTCGTTCCTATCATATATCATACAGCTTAAACTGTTTAGAAACGAGAAACGCAAAATGAAATACTGTATGAAAGTACAGACTGTCTTTAATGTCTCATTCTAGAGTTTTATACAAACTTTTGAGAATTTAATTTAGTTTAGATGACAGTATGAAATCTGATAAACTTTTGTATAAAAGTAACATTTGTGTTGAATGCCAAACTTACATGCAACTTGAACGTCGATATACTGTTACATTAAATAACGCACATTTTGTCTTTTAACTAAAACTAGTTTTTTTTTTATAGGTTTTTTCCTTTGTTAACTTAATGCCGCACACCGGACTAAAATCGAAAAATCTTGACCAAAAGTCAAAAAATTAAACTTAAATTTTAATGTTTTGAGAACTTGAAAATATATTCTAATCGCCACCGAAGGTATTTGTCCCACAATAACATGTTTTAGGAACATGTTTTTAACATGTTTATCTAAACTTTGAAATCACTGCCAGGTATAAAATATCTTTTAAAAATGGTATTTGCTTTATTCTTGTTCTCTCAGATGTTCAATATGATTGTTTGGATCATCTTATTAACACTTTGCCGTCCGCATGTCTCGTAAAAATACTTCTATTCGTAAAATGTTGTAATGATTGATTGACACCAGAATTTAGAAACAAATTTAATCGAAAATAAGTAAAATCTTTTCTTCATGTACTTGATAAAAGGGAATTTTTCATTCCAAAATTCTAGTGCCAATGTAGCATTTAAGGATTAAAATTAAGTTACTTTACGTAGGGCACCACTGTGGTGTCGCCGGACGGGAAAGTGTTAATATGGATAGTTTTCCTACAGATAAGTGCATTAAATAATACTTTCGATCCCGCGCAGAGCATCTGCGCTCTAGTGTCTACTCTTTTAAGCACATGAATATGAATTTCAGCATTATATGTATAAATGCAATGCATAAAAACTTTTCCATGTATTACTGCGTACTTTGAAATAAAATATATATACACATCATAAGATATGGACACCATTTGAAGTATGAAAACAGAGTATTTCTTCAGCATCATGTATATAAAAACCTTTGCATGCACACAATTGTTACTGGATACTCTTTAAAATTAAAAAAGTATATACATATTCTATTGGACGTATCTACACCATTTACAATTGTCAATATATATATATATATATATATATATAACATTTTGACGAGGTTGAGATATTACGATGAATAATATTCGATAAAAAGATGCCAGTCCTTCAACGATATAGCAAGTTGCAGTCGATATTAGCGAGTATGGCGAAGTAGAAGGCAATGAAATGAGTCCACCAAAGTTTTCCAATAAATCCAGCCAATCTCTAGACAAATAATTGTATTAGAAGACGAACAACACAGAAACAATTCCCAAAAGTCTAAAACTTACAGCCCTCGGGCTAACGTTGCTTCACTTCATTGAATTAAGATGTTACTGGGCCAGATGAATATTCTATGGAATTAAAAATACCAGACACATATTTGTTTAGCTTCCGAAAACGTCAAAAATCTCGTACTCCGACCGGTGCGGGCGAGTTTTGTTCTCTCCGCGGAGATATGCACAGAATTACGTCATGAGCGCACAACCCAATGAGTGAGAGGTTAGCTCCAGCCCAGCAAATGAGGTGCGAAGGAGGAGCTAAGACGATAAAGAATTCCGAACCTGGGTGCGGATAAATTTTGAAGTTAAAATCCCAAGCGCGCGAAAAAAATCAGAGCAATAATAATAATAATAATAAAAAGAAAATGGCTTTTAAAAAACATTCGAAATGAGAACGCGTCTCAGAATTTTATAGATTGGGGAACTGATAAAAGCTACGAATTATCTTAAATTTTAGATTAAGATTTGGAATAAAATAATTATTAATATACGGATATTTACTTTTAAAAGGACTTTAAATAGGAATAGATATTATTAAGAATTAAGGAAATACTGACTATGACAGAAGTTAGATTAAATTTAAAATATGAATGCGAATAAAATGGAAGGATACGAAGGAAATAAATTTTTATATAACATTTATATATATATAATTTTTTTTCAGCATCGAAAACTTCTTTATATACACAATTGTAAATTTCAGAGCGCAGAGATACTACAGTAACTAAATCAAAAGATCTAACGCTTGAAAGACCCACATACAACTGGATTTGACAAACATAAAATTTTTTTTCAAAAGTTTGACCCTGGGATTTATTTATAATTATTGAAAAAGTTAATCGGCTAGGAAATTGTATACTCTTACTACATATGTGTGGTGAGTTTCAAATCGATACCTCAAATACTTTTCTTAATATTCAGAAATTAGTGAAAACAAACCACTCGTTGCCATCGGAAAAGGAGAAATAATCGCTTTTTCGTTTTGTATCTATAGATAGTAATAGAGAAAAAAAATTGAAAAACTGTATCACATTTAGATACACGAATTTAACTGTATTTCGTTCGTAAGAAATTAGATTTTTTTTAAATAAAGTGTAAAAATAGTTCTAAAGTAAAGAAAATTTGACCTTAAGCTTTGTATGATTGTTTTAATTATCTGCAGCATTACCCACTACCAAAGAGTCCTGTTATGGAAACTGTTATTCAACTAATCATTTCTTTATTCTGAGCTTCGTGGTGATCAAAGTAATTTTATTTTTATGGAATTCTATGTTTAATCCCATGAAGGAGGTGGGATGTTTTTTATACCACTTAATTTTAATTAAGATTTCAAAAAGAATTTTTGAACAAAGTTTTACTTATGTATATATATTGGAGGGTGGAAGTTGTAAAATTGCATTTCCTTAATTTCAAATAAAATTTTTCGAAAATGATTACGTGAATTCAACAATACACAAGCACAATTACTTGCTTCGTAATAATTTGACGTGTGCGCTTGTATAACATGCACATTTCTTGACTTACTTACAGTTATTTATGGTTATTTATTGCTTAAATAAAGACTTAAATCAGAAAATCTATCAAAATCAATATTAGGGGGGATTTTGTATTTTATTTTTTTTAACACACACTAGAATAAAGTACGTTTTTCAGCGACTCATTTAGTTGTTTCACGCCATATGCAGGTTGAGGACATGGAATCGTTGCATGCCCAGTTGAATGTTCTGTCAAAAGGTACGCGTATCAAGCATTATAAAACCCTTTTCTAATATAATGGTGATAGTGATTTCCATTGGAAAATAAATTGTCATATTTTCCCTAAAACACCCTGCAAAATGTACCTTAATTCAACGGGCATTACACCGCCATTCCCCCTTTAGAACATAATTCTGTTTAAAATATAAAATATTTTTTCTGCTATAACCAATTCCGGAAACTGAAAAATATTGGCAAGCCGCTTAGACGATTAAAACATCGTTTGAACCACATGTTATGCATATTTCTGTATCTATAAATTTTAATCTAAATATACCTTTTGTAACCAAAACAATGTTATCTATACAATGTTTAATGCACTATGAAATCTTTAATATTCAACCGCGGTAAATGATAACAGAACAAGAATAAATTGATATACTTTTTCATTTTCCTCTGAGTCAGACATTTATTTAAAATGTTACTTTGAGAAAATCCAGAACCTAAGAAACAAATTTATAAAGCTCATTATTTAAATGGTTTTTCTTCCTTTTTTCGAGATGATTAATGGAGCTCATTAATTAAATTTTCCTATTTTCGATTTTGTTTTTTTTTAAATAATAATAATTTTCAAAACCAATTTTCCACACTTTTAGTCTGTAATAAGCTTTACTGTTATTTTTTTCTGTGATTTTCTGTGCGTAGTTATAGTAATAAATTAAATTTAAATTTACTCTTAAATATTAATCCAATTTCTGTATGGATAAGAAATAAATAAAGAATAAACGTTTATCATTTATATATAACATTTAAATTAAATAAGAAAATAAGAAGTCTCTAACTATAACTTATAATTCAGCTTCTCTTTGAGCAATGTGGTAATATCTTGCATAATTTATTTTACCAAAATCAAGACATAAGAAACATCGAATTAGATATATAGCTGACTCGCGATAATCCAAAGTAGCCAAAGTTCAGAAAATCTTGCATTAGGTGAAAACTAGTTACTTAGTTTGAACTTATTTTTATCACATCGGTTGATTCGAACAAAAAAATATATAAAGTAAAAAAAGAAAGAAAAACAGAAAAAAAAGAAAAAAGAAGAAACAAAACTACAATACTGCTAAATCGTAATCTAAGCCGTTGGTTTTAGAAGTATAGTTCCAACTGTGCTTCAATTTTTAATAAACATACCACTATATACCAAACTGCCACACACACGAATTTTTTAATAAAATTTTGCTCATAATGCATGTGAAGAAAACCATTTATTTCTTTTGAAATTAATTTGTTCGTAAATTCTGATGGCATTTAAGCATTTGAGCATTGGAATTGTTTTGTCCTTCAAAGGGTTAAGGAGTGGAATTTTTACTGCTTTATTTGTCAAAGCATGAAAAAAGAAATCTTAATATAACTGTTTAAATTTGCTCAATATATATTGACGTAAATGGATTTTCATTAAAAATTTCATAAATTCATCATTTGAAAATTTTTTTGAAATTGGAACTATATATCTCTAAAACTAACGATTTAGGAATTGGTTATTGGTCATCGATATGTAGGGACATACTATATTTTTCAGTTTATTCTACTTATGCTATTATTATTATTCTAGCTACGTTAAAAATAAGATATTCGTCATTTTTAAGATTTATATACTACTAATTCTAGAATGTAATTTGCTTTTATAAATTAATGTGTTAAAAAAAATTCGGATTATAGATAATATATCATTTTCTAATGTATGATAAGAATTTTAATTTAGTCATAGTATTTTCTTTTTCAGGATCGGATAATTTGAACTTTTTTCTAGTCACTGCGAGTTCGAATTAAAGAGGGCATCATTTTTATGATTGATATAACTGTGCATTTATTAATTCAGGATTTTATTTTACAAAAATACAATAATACCAAAGAAATGCTCATCTCGTATGCCAGTCTTTTTGTTTAATTTTTTACTTTGCGTATACCAGAAATCTTGTTAAACTTTGTTATTTAATAATTTAAAAAAAAAAATCTACTTAATAACACTAATTTTACCCTATCTTCTCTCACAAATTTAAATTAGATATTTAGAAAACTTTCATATTTTCCCCAAGAGGTGGACATTATATTAATACATTATTCGCGGAGAAAACGTCAGACCCTTGCAACAAGCAAATTATTTAATCGGTTTTTCCTTTATTCTGTTATAAGATTAATAGCGCTCGTTAGTACAAATTTTCGATTTGCGAATTCTTTACTTCACTCAAATAAATAAAATAATAAGTTCCAAAACAATTTTCTGCAGTTTTCGCTGGAATTATTTTTTATATGATAAGCATCTGTTTATTTTACATAAAAGCAGAATTGTTTATTATCATAGTAATAAATTAAATTTCAGGTTGCTTTTAAATATTAATGTAATTTTACATGTGTAAGAAATGAATAAAGAATACAATTAAGCTTATAGATTACGTTTAAATTGGTAAGAAAATAAAAACAAGTCTCTAAATAGAATTTAAAATTCTGCTTTCATTTTCATGGTGTAGTAATATCATGCATAATTTATTACAACAAACACATACTATGTCCATGGAATGCATAGGAAATTAAATTACATATATTTTATTTCGACTGCAATTTTAGTATTTATTATTTTAGAATCTCATTTTAAAATATTTCTATAATAATATCAATATACAGTTCAAATTTTATATATGAATCTATTTAATTAAAATCTTAGTTTACATAAATGGAAAATTTTGTTTAACCTTGTTACTAAAAAAATTATATTATATAGCACAGCAGCAATAATTCCACCGCTTCTAAAATATTTAGATATTGAGTAAACACAAATTTGATTAAAAGCAAAGATTGTAATCAGTAAAGAGAATATTGTTTGATATTATTTATTTTAAATAAACACCTTCAAGGCATACATAAAATGCTTAAAAATACACATTGATTTTCTGGTCGTTACAATTCTAATATTTTGTAATGCTTGATGCTGACATATTCTGAAATAGAAAGATGGTTTGCACAAAAAAAAAAAAAAAAAAAAAAAAAAAAAAAATTCTTAAAATTTTTATTTAATTTTTTAAATTATAAACCAAATCAACAATAATTCTCGGCAGGAATATATAAATAAATTAAATATGAGGAAACGAAAAAAATCACACTTTCTATATGCATAGAATGTTAATTTGATAAGTAATTTCCACGTTAGGAAACAAATTTAAGATATGTGAATCTATTTATATTATAAAGCAAAATCATGTCCGTGAGTAACGTTGACGTTACACCAACGGTGGAGACGATTTTAGCAAACAATTCCAGTTTTATAACAAATTTATTAATTTCTAAACATCACACAATTTCAATTTTTACACCGTCAAATAGAAAAAAAAATGTTATTTGAATTGCAATTTGTTTGAAAACTGTAAATCAGTTTACTAATTTTTTATTGTTCTAAAATATCGTTCAAGCATGATATTTTTAAAAAATCAACAGCCCGATTACAGAAGATGAATCCGTTTGCAATTAAAACAATATAACTAGTTCAGTATTTTTTTTCCGGCTAATATAGCATAACGAAAATAACACTTCATCGATAAATATAAAAATAATACACAATCTTAACAAATATATGGAATGGAAGTACGCGCTTAATGACTGATATAATAATAATAATAATAATAATAATAATAATAATAATAAACTTGCTATAAATAATAAAATCTCTGGTAATTTCCTTGGCTATAAACCGCTGAAATGGTGCCAATACGAAAATATGATAAAAAAATTTAACTTTATTTGAACGCATAATTTATATTTTTCATATAAATAGGGTGTTTACCGCTGTTAGGGGACAAGCTAAACATATATATTTAAGATAAAAAATCAATTAAAGTTTTCGATTAAAAATCATTTTCACCTGTACATCATGCATTTTGTTCTGTGACCCCGTAAATTGAGGTTAGAAACTCTCATGTAATTAATATCTTAGTTTGCACACAAAAGAAATTTTTAACTTTTCTATTTAATGAAAAATTACATTATACTTAATAATATTATTAATCATATCCTTTCTTCTCCCTAGTGTTCTTAATTTAGAATGGAGGTCATATCACTTGATAAAGCATTTACTTTATAAAAATGTACATTTTTGTGCAAAAAAGCATGCTAATTTGTGAAATTGTTCTTAACTGAGGGGTGAGGATTGTAGCCCTAATCATTTGGTATTGTATATCCGCTTCTTTCACACACAAACTTAAATTTAAATATTTTGTAAAAAATAATATTTTATTTAAAAACAGAGTTTGTAGCCAGTAAGGATAATGTCAATAATATTGCTTTTGATTAATGTTTTAAATAAACAATCTGGTAACATATAGGAAATGAATTTAGAAAAAAAAAATCATTGCATTGACTTTCTGAACGTTCCGATTCTGATTTTTTTGTATTGCGTGATGCGGACATAGTCTGAAATAGAAAGACTATTCGACCAAATAAAATTGTTCCCAAAATTTTTATTGCTTTTTTGAAGTCATAAACAAAGTCAACAATGATTCTCGGCCGAAATATATAAAAATATAAAAAAAGAAAAAAAGAAAAAAAAAGGAAAACGTTCCTGCCTATATATATAGAACGTTATTTTGATAAGTGGCTTTCACGTTAACAAACTAAATAAAAGAGACAAAAAGAAAAATAGGAGGAACGAGTGAAGATTTTTCAAAAGAAATAGGTATAAGATTAAATTCATTTTTCAAAGGTGTGAATCATTCAAGCGAGAACAATGTTTTCAACCTTACAAAATGAAAGGGCTGGAAAAAAAATAAGGAGGTCCTTTTTTTCCCTTTGAACGATCTTGAACCCAATTTCCTGTCAACTTTTTTCTCTTCTAGATGTAATAGTTGGAGGGCAAAAAAACTGTAGTGCCCAAATGAAATCAAAAGTTTTGGGAGAGTCTTGAAGAAAACATGCGTATGATTACCATCATAAGCAGAACAAGTTGGGAAGATATTTTTTCCCTTTTTTTTTCCTTTTCTCTTCTCAAAGAAAGCGGCGGTGAAACGCCTTCGGAAGCATGAGCAAATATTTAAGATAAAATCAGAAGATAAAATTATGAATCAATTTATAAGAAAAACCTTCTAAGGAGGGAAAAAAACATACTTATTGCTGATGGCTAAAAAATTACTTTGTCATTTTAGAAAGTTTGATTTCGATTGCTGTACAAATAAGAAAATATTTCTTTAAAAAATTATTTGAAGAACAGAGCCAAGTAGCATAAATGTTTTTCTAAGAAAGCACATTTATACGTCATTTCTAAAAAAAGGCTTCACTTTTGTTATGCTTTTCCTGTGTGTCTGGATGCATGACTTTTTAATTTCGGATCATGTGGAGTTTATTTATATAAAAAGGAAACCATTTTAAAAACTTTTACAGAAATCTTATCAAAATAATTTTTTGAAGTTCTTTAAAAATTAATAAATATTTTAAAAGCATTTAAGTATTGAGTTCGAGTTCTTTTAAATTAATTTTACTTTCATATCTGGTTGCATCCTTTAAATAAAAAAAGGAATTTCTTCTTCTTTTTTCAGTTAGATTACTTAAAAAATACTTTTATTTGAGTTCTGCTTACATTTTCCTAAAATGCAGGGATAATATTCTCTTTTCTGGAGATAAGTAGCCCCTATAATAATAAAAGATAATTATAAAAAAAATTGTTTGTAATAAAAATTAATTACACATTGATTTCACAATGAATTACCAGCACCAGAGCACTGTAGCTTTCACTTCTAAAATAAACAAAAATATGTTAGTGTAGCGAAGTCATGCCGGACGAATGTGAGATGTATTTACTAATGTCATACTCCTCATAGATTTAGATCTGACAGGGCATTTTATTTGCGAGAAACATATATATATATATATGTATGTATATATAGAATTTTCATAAGTGGGGAAATCTATAACTTTTGAGTTGCTTTATGAAGTTGAATATATGGGTTCTGATTTAAATCGCCAGCAAAACATCGTATATCAAGTTGTCTTATAAAGTTAAAATAGTTTTAAGATTTTACGAATTAATTTTCCGTTCTTAACGAATATGAATTTAGAAAACAAATAAAAGGGGGTTTCCCTTTATATATAACATTTTTAAGAAATCAAAGTTTATTGAATTTTATTTATAGCATTTTTAATAAGTTATTGTATTTTATATGAGTTTCTTTTGAACGAGAAAAATAGCTAAGTTTAGATAAAACAATTTCAAAATTTTAACATTTTCAATGTTATCATTTGTATTACTTTATTATAATACGAAACATGGTATTTTAAATCATAAAATGTACCTCATTTATAAAAAGATTGCTTCAAAAATAGATTTATAATCTAAACTATACCTATATTTTATTTACATATATAGACGACACACAGTACGCATTTTATCTTATTTATAAACACATACTGATGTACGGTAATCAAATAACGATATCCACTGTTTTAAAAAACGTAAATGAGCCTATTTACCTTTAAACCAATATAAATTGTAAGTTGTTTTTATTAAGCGTTTTAAATCAGATATCTGTAATTTTACAGAACATTGCTTGCGTCATTACAGTACAAAGAAAATACACATTTCTCTCCCAATATTCTAAGTTTTTTCAATGCTTCTTTATAGTTGTAGATTTGCTTTACGAAAATACTACTCATAGATTTCGATCTGACAGGGCATTTTATTTGCAAGAGACATCTACATAAAATCGAATTTTCATAAGTGAGGCCATCCATAACTTTAGAGTTGCTTTATGTGGTTGAATACATGGATGCAGATTTAAATCTTGGACAAAATGTCATACATCAAGCTGGCTTATGTTGGCTACAAGAGGTCAAAGCATAAAAAACTTTAGTTTAGAAGGATAAAAAAAGAGTAGCTTTACATAAAGAGTAACTTTACATAAAACAATTTTAAGATATTACCTAAATATATATCATCCAGTTTTGTGTTTGCTTTGATAACCAAAATGAAATTGCTTTTATTTGTTGTTATGAAAACACAAATCATTACAATAGTTAAATACAATATTTTATGTATATGTATGTGCTCCTACAAATACGATATAATTTTAGAAAACATTTTTTTAAAGCATGAGAAAGATATTTACTGTAATAAATCTAAAAGCATAATTTATTGCTGAGAAGTTATTTAGTAATTTTTAAAAAGTTATAAATTTTCTATTTCAAATGTACTCGGTATAATTATTTTTGAATGGGATTTTTTATACATTTTTTTATTCTTGAAATTTTTACTGTTAATTAAATTTGACATTTATTTTTATATAAACAAAATGGAACGCAAAGAGAACTTCTAATGATTACATTAATAAATTTGGAGCTATTACGATTTAAAAATTGAAATTAATTCAGTTTAAAATTTCCGAAATTGTTACATAAAATTCCTATTTTTAAAATAAAATAAAATAAAAACCTAAAAAATTGGAGGGAGAAGGAAATAGGTAAAAATAGCTACAAATAGATGCAAATAGAATAGGAGAAAATCTATCAAATGGGAAAAGGAAATGTTTGTCATTTTATATTTTTAGTGACTTTTGTCTACCAATCTGTCCGATAATCACAAAAATGAAATCTCTTACGTTATAATGTTATGACCATGTCTTATACCAGCGGAGAAAACAAATATTGAAATTTTCCTATCTATACTTGGATATATACACAGATATAAATTATCACCATAGAGACGGGCGCATTTTCATAGATTATTATTACAATTAAGTATAAGGGATTTAAGCATTATTCAAAGAAAATTTCAGTTGTAAGGGCATCAAGCCTAAAGGTGATCGTAACAAGAAAAAGTTTATAACAGTCTTTGGTCATGGCACTGTGAATATGACAAACTAATAAAGAAAAATCTCGGTTTGTATAATTTTACCATTTGAATTAAAGGAGCGCCCGCAATTTTCAAATTCACATATGACAAATGTACATAAAATAAACTAGTAAATAGTAATTTGGAATAAAATAAATGAAAGAATAATCAATATTAATTCTTTAAGTGATATCATAATTTAGAATAATAAAATCTAAAGAAATCAAACAAACATAAAAATACGCATCTCTGTAATAAAAATCGCGAACATAATAAATACATACATAAACAAAGAAACACAGTAAAAATAGAATAAAAGAGAAACACAAAATATTCACTTAATAACATTTATTATAATAATAAGTTCTTGATTTGCCAGTATTAAAATATTCAATAAACAATTATACTTTGCTAAGCCACATTTTTAGATTACATTCAAATAATTGATCATTCTTCTTTTTTCTTTTTTTTTTATCATTTGTTTTATTGCAATATTGAACATAATACACAATATATATTTTAAGATAAATTAAAATTATTTTCTTTATGCGTTTTCAATTCAAATTTAATTATACGAATTTTATAATTTATTCATTTTGAGATAAGCATCACAGCAACCAAAATGTTAAGGCAAATATGCCAAGAATTATTAATTTTACGAATTAATTTGTATATATATATATATATTATATTATATTAAATCAGTTACGTGGTTTCAAGCAGTGAAATTAAAGTGACTCTAATAATAAAATATACATCCAAAAGAACAATTTATCCAGAATTTGTGTTAAAAAATAACTTCTATGATGTACATACATTTTCACAAGAGTGGGAAATTCTATCTATTCTACTATAAATTCCCAAAACTAAAAGATATCAGTATTTATTAAATACTAAATGGTATTTTGAAACGATATTTTGTGATATTTTGTCAAGATAAAGGTTAAATATTGTATTCAATTTAAATAAAGTATCCATTTTTTTTTCAATACAATTGATATTAACTCGTTAACTACCAAAGACTAATATAATACGTAGTCCAAGCATATTAATAAATGTACAGTTTTAAGCGCAGTAGACAACATTTAAATATATAAATTTCTTTTAAAACAATTATATGCAATATATATATGTATATATACAATATATGCTGTATATATGCAATAGCGATTTTAGAAGAAACCGTTTTTGTGAATAGATATCTACATTTTCTTCATATACATTTTCTTCAATCAGTACTTTTAATATGTATGAAAACAAAACTGCACTAATAAAAAAACTGGATGCTTCGGTATTTTATAAAATATAAATTTATTAGTTTGATTTAATCACCATTTTAAAATTTAAAATTTTAGTATATTTTTATGTTATTGATCCTACACACAGGAATATTATGCAAATATATCGAATAATAGCAAATAAATAAATTAAGGCTATGTACGATAAAAATAACATTTTCTGTAATATTTTCTAATACGACAAAAAATAATAATTAGTTTTTGTAAAAAGTATTCATTATTATTAATGCTTTTAAATATGAAACGTTCATATCAAAATCAATATTAACTCTACGCACCACTTCATCTATCATTTTTATTCCCCTTTTTTGTTTTTGTCATAAATCATTCTAATGAGGAAAGAGTGTTTATTACTTTAAAAAAATCAAATAAATAATTATGCGAGGAATGCTAATTATTTCTCTACTTTATTGTTATTGGCATTAGTGTTTATTAAGCATGTTACTGAAATCGTTTTATCAGTTTAACACATTACAATATTTAAAATTGTTTTAACATATTTCCATTTAAAAGTAACACGATATTATTTATTTCATCAATTTCTTTTCTTTTTTTTTCTTCTTTTTTCTTTTAAGAATCCAAAGCACTATACATTAATTAATTAGAAATATAATAAGCTTTTTGATTAATAATATGATAATGAAAATGAATGGGAGATTTGGTTCCATCAGGAAATAAATAATGAAGAAAAAAAAGCAATAAAATGTAATTTTGGCAACTGCACTTCATAGATTTTATCGTGACATGTGTTCAAATTGCATTTTAAATTGGGCTTCATACTCAGTTCCTACGAAAATATGAATATATATATATTTTTAATATTGACTTAAGAAGAAGTTAAATTATTTATAGATTTATTTTTTTACATTAATAAGAAATTTCAACACACTTCGTCGTTTTCAAGTCTAATTAATGTAATTTTCAATATATATATATTTTTTTTTTTTGCATTTTTTTCTCATAGGAATGCTTTTAATTATTTTATATATATATATATATATATTGATTCAGTTGTAGCAAGAAATTAACATTTTAACTATTAATGAATAGAAGAAACATTTCTTCAAATTTTAAAATGACCAGAGCTATTAATCTAATTAACACTTTTTAAATATTAAATACAATTAAATATGTGTATTTTTAATTATTAAATCAAATCATTCTAAATGTGCATTCGTATTTCATTGCTTTTATTTGTAGAATTACTGATTTTTTTTATCCTTTTCTTCATTATTTAAGTTTAGATTTAAAAAAAAATCACAGTTGTAGTGATTAAAAGCAAAATAATCGATACACATTTATTTCTCAATCAATATATATAATAATAATAATAATTATTATTATTATTATCCTTTTGAAAAAAAATAATAAAAAATCATTGAAATGTTGCTACAAAATGTCAGAAGCCGCTTTTCCCTTCTTTGTATCTTCATTGCTAAAAAACAAGTTTTACAGGTTTTCAGTTTTATTCGTATCCTTTTAATCCGGGGCAAAAATATGAATTTGATCCCCATATATTTGTCTATTTTGGTGATTTTTACAAAGCAATATATCATTGAAACCTTTTCTGGAGAACCTGGGCAATTAAGTTTAATTTAATTAGAACTTTCCTTATTATTAAATGTATTAAATCTGTTTATGTTGAGTAGGTAAATACATTGTTTTTCTCTTCCTCAAAAATAAGTTTCAAAACACGGCAAGGAAATGTGTTTCATGATAAATGTAATTGTACGAATTACTAGTATGCTGCACTTTTTTTCCATCAGAAGTGCTTAAGTATTACTTTTCATCATTTCACAGAAGCTTTTACAAAATTATATAAAATAAGTAAATAATTTATATTGACATTGTCTCGACGAGCATTAATTGTTTATTACTGCATATCTGTGACATAAAACTTATATATACTCAGCATATATATATATATATATATATATATATATATATATATATATATATATATATATGTATATATATAAATATATATCTTTAATGTAAACATAAAGAAGAAAGAATAGTTTTGCATTCTTAATTTATATTTACAGTCTTTGAAAAACAATATTTAGAACATTTAATGTATTTTAGACTACAGAAAAGCATTACATGGTACATTTCTTGGAAAAATGCCTGATTTAATCAGTTTAGTGTGCATTTTAAACTTCATAAAAGGTAAAATATTTTTGTACTCGCGAAATGAAATACATTAAAATTTATTTTTTTTTATAAAAGCCTTTCAAAAATAATGAAACAAAAATAGTATATAATACCTAAATTCCACAAAACTCCTTTAAAATTTAGAACTGTAACAATCGGTTGTAATACTTATAACAATAATGCAAGCAAATTTTTATTAAGTATTCTCACTAAATTGTTTGAACTTACAAAACAAAAAGATAATTTGTATAGCATAAAAAATAGTTTTCAACTTGTCAATAATATTAAAAATTTAAATAACATAAAATACATGAAGACGTTTGATTTTAATGACTTATTTAATAACATTGATATTAACGATATGTTCAAGATAGTAAATTTATTATATAAGGAATACAAGGATTCTATTAAATTAAAAAATAAAATTTCGTTAAATTACTTTAAAACATTAACTAAATTTATTCTCCATTATAATTATATTGTTTTTAATGATACTATATATATACAAAGCTGTGGACTCCCTCAAGGTGGCATTGTTTCTTCAATTCTTGCAGAATTGTATTTATATTATTATGAACGTAACTCTAATATTGCTAATTGTAAAATATACCGTTATACAGATGACATTATTGTCTTCTATTTTAATAGTAATTCAAATTATTTATTACCTATAAAATATCATAAAAATTTAACTTATAGTTTCAATGTTATGGCAAATAATGAAATTAATTTTCTTGATCTTAAGATAATTCTTAAAGATAATAAACTTTTGTTTGACATTTATGACAAGCGAAATGATTTTACTTTTAAGGTTAACTTATTTACTAACTATTTGTCATGTATACATAAATCAGTATTTGTAAATATTTTACTAAATTTCGCACATAGAATTAATAATCTTTGTTCAAATAACTTTAAAAATCAAAATTTAAAACATATCCTTCAAATTGCACAAGTTTATGGATATCCTTACTATTTAGTTAAATCAATTTTACACATATAAATATAGATTTAATTTGGGTTAAATGTCTGTATTTTTTTTTTTTTTTTTGTTAAAATCTCCTTGATAAAAATGATAATCAACTTTTGATTGTTGATATATTTGGCTAAACTATGAATCCTATTGTGTGCGTTGCTGCATAGGATTATCCTAGTTTAATGTCATTCATATTTTAAAATTTAACGTTAATTTTCAACTTTTGACTGTTGATATATTTCGCTAAATTATAACTCATATTAAGAGCATGTGCTGCATAGGATCATCTTAGTTAAAAGTCATTCATAAATTAAAATTTACATGTGGGCAAATTCTATAATTGTTGTTATGATTATATGGAGTTAATATTATTGGGGTTGTAACAAAAGTTAAAATTATCAAGGATGTTACAATGGGTTAATCAATACAATATAATATTAATATGTTAAACATATTTAATTTTAGTAAATATTAAATATTTATTAAATATAGTACACTAATAAACATATCTCTTAGTTTTATATTATTTATTTTATTTTATTATTAGATCATTTAATTTAATTAATATTTATGTTTTTTATATATTTTTTTCATGGTAGATATTATTTAAATAGCTGGATTTAAATTATAATAAGTGCATTACCATATTGAATAATCTATGTTATTTCTAAGTATAATACTAATTTATAAAATGAAAGCATCATATGGATTCTACATTAATGTTTGGGTTAAATTAAGATATATTTTAAAAGGGTTAGTTAAAATATAAATTATGTTATACTAGTAACTCTTATTCTCTATATATATCATTAATATTAACTAGTAAAATTAATATATTTACACTACATTACAGCTGCATATAAGTAATTATACATACAATATTAAAGTTTTAGTAGAATATCTGTACACCAGATGTCAGCAGCAATGTATTTGATAGTATGCTAAAATAGTCTAATATTTTTACAATAGATAGCAGTAGTATAGCTTATTTAAAATATTAAAACTTGGAAATTTAGTATGGAGGTAATAATATCTATGAAATACTTTCAAATTATCAAGTAATATTATATATTTTAATTTATTAAATTAATATTAAAATGAAATAATTAATGGTTTTTATTTATATGTATATCATAATTTTTTTTCTACATTTTTTAAAATGTTGTAATCTATTTAGTTAAATAAAAATAACTGTAACTGTAGGTTACAGTTTATGATCTGAAGGATTCTCTATTTAACTGTGAATTTAACCTCTTCTTTTGGATACAACTTTGTACATGTGCTCACAATATACTAAATATCTTGGGATATTATTAATATAAGTAATATATATATTTTTTAATTTTTTTAATTCTTTTTCACACTCCTTTTCAAATTGTATGTATAATTTATAATATTCCATTGTAAAGGTCTTGTTATTCAATATTGTTTCAGCGATTGTTCGGGCAAGATATGGCACTATATTTAGCAAAAGCTGGTGTCATATACAGAAAACAATCGTTCTTTGCTTATAAATGTGATTTTCTTGCCCTTGAAAAAGTAAATTACTTTATAAGCTTTTATTTGTGTATATACTCGTGTGGTTTATATTTCATTCCTTATTTTCTATTTATTTAATTTTTTTTTTCTTCTTCTTAATTTGAATTAATAATGTTACTTTTATTAGGACTACAATTTTAATTTGTAAATTGACAGGGCTCTTTGGTATCGGGATTTCAGTGTATGTGGTCAGTTTCTTATGTTTCAATGGTTAAATTTTACTTAAAGTTTTATATATATATATATATATATATATATATATATCTTTTTTTATTTCATAAAAATATATAACCAAAAAATCTATGTAAACAAAACTGCATAAATTTAGCATAAAATTTTCTGAAGTAAATAAATTGAAGTAAAAAAGTATAATCTTGGATCTTTTGCTTTATATATACTGTCTTTTAAAACTGGATATTTTCTCCAAGTCTAATTAGCATTTGGGCCATTTAGTGCATCTTATACTACAGAAAAACATTATACGGCACTTTTCTTGAAAAAATAAGTCTAACTTAATCACTTCTCTGTGCATTTTAAACTTCATTACCACCCAACTGTTGCCATACTCGTTAAACTAAATATCTCTTTTAACACCATCTCTCACTTAGAATAATTTAAAGAAATTGCAGAGAAGCTGTCACTGAAGTCCTGTGATGTTTTAGGCTCTAACAAGCTAAGATGGAAGCTTGCGTGTACTGTCTTACTTTACTTTGTTCTCATTTAATCTAATCTAAAAATTTTCTTTTAAAGCCATCAAGCCTAGTTAGCGTAGCTGTTGTTGTTCAAGAAGAGTCAAAAAACCTTTTTTATGACTTACTCTTGTTTAGTCTTCGTTTTTGCTTCCAAAAAGAGTTACTTGTTTTGGATCTAAATGAAGTGCGTTGCTAATAATTAGTTTTGTTTAAGTGTTAAGTGCATCGACGACGCAGTAAAACTTCGTAGTTATTTGGATGATTTTATTTCTTCTGGAAGTTTTCAAGAAAGATGCGGGGAAATATGTTTAAATAATTATTAGTAACTACTTATGGTACTACAGAAAGTTTCTTCATGCGTGAGATGGTAAAGGACAGGTTATAAGTGTATTATAGATGCTTTTACGTTAAATCGTAATTATATAAAGTTATTAATTAGATCAGAGAAACTCTACCATTAATGGGGATATTTCCATTACTGTATGTATATTTTAATTAATAAAATATTTCATTAATAAAATATTCAATGTTATAGTAATAATTCTTCAACTTTACACAGACAATTATTAATTTTAAAGTTTATGATAATGTCGGAATTTTGTCTATTTATTTTCAAATAAAGATATATTTTTCGTGCAATTTTTAAGTTATTTTATCACTACAGTTATATGAAAAAAAAACATTCAAATATCAGGTAAAAGTGCCTACATCTACATATTTTTCTTTCAGTGCGGTAATTTTATTTTTTTTAAATATGTGCAAAATGCATGTATTGTTTAATTTTTTTTTAAGCACAGTATTAAGCAACCATTTAAAAAGCATTTTAAGCATAAAATTAGCTTACTGAAAAACAGGAATCTTCTTGAAAAATACAGTCATTAAAAAGTTACCATCATGGTTAGAAAAAAAAGAGAAATTATTTGTATCTAGAACAGCTCACTTAAAATAATGATTGAAAAGGCATTAGGTTATTTAATTAGTATAAAATGTACATATTTTTTAATAAATATACGCTTTCCTGTTTCCCATATTATACCAAACTTTTGAAAAGTATAACATATTACTAACATTACATTTACAGAAGCTGTCGATTTAATGGATTCTTGATTTGGTTTTAAAAAATTTCAAAGCACGAATATTATTTTAGAGAATTTTGCCTTGATTTTTCTAGCTATGCGAATACGTATCACAACTCCTATTCGTTTACTAGGAAGTAAATTTATTATGTGGATTTTTATTTTTTTCTATCAAGTTGATGGACTTTCTTTCAAAGACAAAATAAATATATAGAGAGTCTTCATAAACCTGCTCTAAAACAACTATAAAGCAATCTATTGCTACGGATGTCATTTTCTTTATGCAGGGTGTAAGAGTTTCTTTGTCTATGCCATTTATTCCTCCATGGATGTTTCAGCATGTCTTTGAACAGAGTTTATACGAAATGCTGTGTAATTGCATTGCAATAATGTTTTCAAAGATATAACATTTTACTCTTACATTTCAAGATAAATTTTTTCTGCTTTTATATATTACCTTATAAAAATTAATAATATCGTTCACTTGGAAGAAGAGCGTCAAAATACAAAAATTTCCGTTTATTGTTATTATTATTATTATTATTATTATTGCTAAAAAAACTTCAAATATTTTTTTCGAGAAATGATTTACAAATTTCTGTTTAAATATTTACAGTTGGACAGCATTCGTGGCAGTCTTGCAGTTAGCCAATGTAATGTTGTAGTCGAAATTCAAACCCTTATTTTGTTAAATACTGTTTTTTCTATTATGCCAGACTTATTCCAAGTGAATGACATATATTTAATAAATTAAATGATTTTGTTTAAGATCTTCCAGTAATCCATTAATTTCGGTAATACAGAAAATTTCCAGTCTATCATGTGACGGTTTAATAAGATTCTACTTCAGATGTACTATCATTTGAAATGTAAAATACTTTGTACAATGATACCATATATAAAAAAAAACAATAATTTCGGACCGAAAATATTTATCCGTTCTTTCTTCACCGACGCGACGGTGAGAAATCAACACTTGTAATATTAAAACACTGACAGAAATTGTGCAAAAACGTATTATTTTTTTAAAAATGAAAATAGATATATTTTGTAATAATATGTATTGCTATTTAATATGGTATTTTATACTGCGGATGGTTTCTTTGAGTTTGTGTACTGCATATATAATAAGTTTATATCAGTCTAGCATTAAATATCATTGTTTTTACACGCTTTTGTTCGTTTGTTGTCTGTCTGGGATAAATCTTGTAATTGATTTTCCTCAAATCTTGCGCAGAAGTTGGTTGTCAATGACAATGCAATATTTAAGTATTTTCAAGGCCGTACCTTTTATACAAAATTGGGCAAAAGCCCGCTTTTCGCACAGGCGATAAATATTGCAAAAACAAATATAACAAGAGTGATGCTGACAATAATAGAATTACACAAATTAAATTAAGAGACTACTCTGATGGTTACAGCAACGAATGAAATAAAATTCGTAAGTGTGTGCAAATATTATATGTAAGTGTAAAATAACCAATGACATCATTATTGAAATCATATTACACTTCGTCAAAAAACGTAAAAAGTACAGGCAGCAAGTTGCCGGAAGATTCCTGCGATTAGAAGAAATTTTCCTCTTCTTTAAAGAAGTTTGTGTTTTCACTGGGACATTTGAGGAAATTTTGAGCTGTGGTTTGCAATTTTTTCGCATTTTAAACGAAACAAAAAATATATGTACGAAAAAGTACAACGCACTGCAATTTTTGCCGAAAATAAAGGTTTAGATTGGAGGATTTTTAGGTAATTTTGATGTTAAATAAGTGACTTTTCTGTATTTGTGCGAAAAATTGGCAAATCAAAGAAAACATTTTCGTGTTAAAAAATGAAAAAAAAAAAACTGCAACAGGAAAACTTTTAATTCAAGGATTTTTTGAGAATGTAAATATTAAATAAAAACTGTGTTATTTAATTTCTTTAATTTGTAATTCTAGTTTATTCATTTTAACATTTAATTTACAAACATTGTTTTCTTTCTTTCTTTCCTTCTAGGGAGCGTCATCAAGCCTTGTGGTCAAATTTGCCGACACAGAAAAAGAACGCCAACTTAGGCGGATGCAGCAAATGGCTGGTAACATGGGCCTCCTGAATCCCTTCATGTTTAACCAGTTTGGTGCTTACGGTGCTTACGCACAGGTAGATCTCAATGTATGTCGAGCATTGTGTCTCTCTTCTTTCTTTTCTTCATTCTTTTCTTTCCGCTGTTATGTGTCTCGTCTTCATAATTTCTTAATGCAGCAAAGCCTTATTTATCCGAACTACAATTAACCAAACGTTATTATTTTAACCCCGATCAAACTCCCTTTTTTAAATCTTACAACTTTAGGATGGATTACATTTCTTTGCAATCTACTCGCAAGAAAAAAAAAAGTTATACATTTTCTACTATTCTCAAGAATAAAAAAGTTGGAATAAAAATAAAACATTCTAAAAATAAAATAACATCGCAAATGAAAATATCTGAAAAGAATAGAGATTCTCGTGTTCTGAGAAATATCAGTGTATAAGAAACGAAAATTCCAAAACGTGCTATACAAAAAGGTTAATCCTCGTTGCCAATTTCACCCCTCCAAAAAGAAAAAACTTTATCCAGTAAACAAAGATTTTCTTAAAGAGAGCACTGGAAATACCTCTTCAATAAAAATGCACATCAATCAACAGAAAGATTCTTCTTGTTAGAAATGCAATTCATTTATTGTCTTATGAGATATCTATAACCGAGGAATATTGATAGTACGAACAGCTGACCCTCTGCAACCTGAATATTTTACAGCAGTGGTGCAACCGCTCTTTGCTTCAACGTTACAGTCAATTCTAAATGTTTTGTCATTTGTCTAGTTCTCCGCGGTATTGTGAATACGAACTCCACCTAGTTCCGACAGGTTCAGATAATAGGGGCTCTGCTGTGTTTTACTAACACCCACTTCATCACGAAGCATGCAACTTTAAATGTTCCTTTTGCACTTGCACTGTTACAATCGAAGTGGTCACTGTTTTTCAAATGAACGTAAACTGTTTTGTGTTATATTAATGTATGTCCATTTATCACAACATTATTATTAATCATTTATATGTCTTTTAATCACAATAACATATTTTAAGGAATTAAATATGAGTAACTAAATATGAGAAATGTGATTTTAAAAGTGTTAAATAAATTTATTTATTAAAAGAAACATGAAAAAGTTTTATTAACTAATACTAATAAAAATTATTGACACAATTAAATATTTCTCACAAATATTAATTTTCTTTATAAAAATATCTTTGTAATTCTAATTAAATACAGCTGTATTCATAACTGAAAAAGCGTCCTTAAATTCAATTGAAATTCAAAGCTCAAGTGCAATTGAAAGTTCCTTGTACTGACGAGATTTTAACTTACATGCACCACAAATATTATTATATGTATGTAGTTAATATAGTTTAAAGTAAAGTTTATAAAAAGTATGTTTCAATTATAAAAATAACTCACAATTTGTGATTTTTTAGATGTGAAGATATTAGATCTAATGAAAAATATATAGCATTTTCTCTTAGCTGTGTGACATATTGGTTTTTATATGCTGCCAAATCTCACACAAGTCATCATTTTAGCAATTATCACGTGGAGCAATTCAGAATCGAAACCGATCTTTAAATAAAATAAAATCATAATATCATCTTTTAAATATTCTACTAATTATTTGAGTTACCTAAAATTTTATTGAATTTTTTCCAAAAACAACTTTTTATTAATAGATCGATTGTGTATTTTCTACCAATTCAGTACAAATATAAAAGAATAATATAAAATACAAAATCAGCAAAGTGATGTCATTTTTTACATTTTATTCAAATAATTTGAGCAAGGTATGTCTTAAAATGGGAAAATGGGAACTATTTTTATATTAATGCATAGATTGTGTATCTTTCACTTAAACAACAATGCAATATACAATTTAAAACAATATAGTAATATCATTCTTTAAATATTCTAACAACAATTTATGTTATTTTTATTTTAACACAATTTTTCTAATTGGTAAATAAATCACACGAATTGTAATTTTTCAAACTGAGTGAAAAAGTGTCCGGGCCACGAGTCGAATAAAGGGCTTTATGGTGTAAGCTGCCAATGCTCTGCCAACTGAGCTACCCTAGACAAATCTGGCGGACACAATTTATTTTAGCTCAGATGTTATAGAAAAAGAAAAGTTGACGAATTGTGTTTTTAAAACTTGATTTTGACACTAATAGAATTGCGTATCGTATATAAAATGATTAAAAATATGAAAACTGCAAAATTTAATTTTTCTTTTTGTATTTATCAAACTCAGTTATTGAAGAGAAAAAAAAATATTTTCACGATAAAGGCAGTTCTAAAATTTAAAATTAAATTAAAAAGTAAGATAATCGATAATGTAAAGATCTTCTTAAGAATTGAGAAATTAAATAACCCATAACAATTATGTTGTCTTACATTTTAGATTTTAGATTTATGAAAGTCATATAAAAACTCAATTTCCAAAAAAGTATGTAGATGCACAAAATTTCATTAAATGGTGTTTTTTTAGATCTACCTTTTGTAATCAGATTAATGATTAGAAAAAAAACAGAAGCAAAACCCCGAAAACTTAATAAATAAGTTTCCATTAATCTTACAAGTCATCAGATTTACAGTAAAAATTTCAATCCCTGAGGAAAAAACAAACCTTAAAAAAACAATGATTAGTTGAGCGTATTTTGCATTTCCAGGCTAACGTTTTGTCAATATCGATTATAAAACAAATAAACACTTTTTCATGCCTCTTAAACCTTAATTACACTAACAGTGGAATGACACGTTTTTTCTACAGTAAACCGAGCATTCTTCGTTATTTTAATTAAGGTAGCATCAAAATGAAAAACAACTTTAATTTCTCTTCTAGTTCAAAATAATTTTCTTTAAGAAAAATCTCACCAAATACTTTTTAAATCTGCTGAAAGAATGCAAGGAATTTGCCTCTGTCTATCAACAGAAAAATATTTTGTAATTAGCGCTTTGAAATCAAAATATTACTCTCAAAATTTAAAAAAAAAGGTGTTTCAGATATAAATGTTGTACAAACTTTCTCCGCTTTAGTAACAGATAATGTACTTTCTCAAAACCAAAACCGTAAATTAGCCTTTAAGCCCAAACATGTTTTGTTTCAACATGCTTTCTTGTTTAATTGCCGTCGTCTTATGAATCTTTGAAATTTTCAAACAAAAATATTCATGGTTTTCGGAAGATATGCAACAAAATAGGCTTTTCTCTGTTTGAATATGTTCTTGCTAAATAAAAATCTTGGTGAATCTGTAACATTCCGAAAGATGATTGCTTTCTTAAATAACTATATTTCTGACATTAATACGGTTTGGGCTTTTTGTTTTCCGTTGTCACTGCATTCTTAAATTAAGTTTATGTAGACGAATAATTTACTTGGAAGGCCTGTTCTATAGTCGAATCGATCGAGTTTTGCCTGTTGCAATGTTGCAACCCTTCCCGCTTAAGGGAGATGGATTTAATTAAATTCCTATCATTTAATCTGTGACGCAAAGCGCTTACTTTTTAAATTGGTTTCGTATAATTTTTCCACTTACCTGTTTAATTTTGCAATCCCACCGTGAAATTAATTCAGTAGTTCTGTTTGTTTTTATTACGAAATGTCTTAAATTTTACCATTTTCTTCATATTATATTGCTTCTAAATTCCTATTGAAGTGGTTCATTTGATTTTTCATTTTCTCGTATCAAGGGAAAAGCCATTATATTTTCAGAGAAAAGTATTTTTAAAAATACTATGAACGAAAATTTAAAAAGCTAAATACCCACAATATTTTTAAAGATATTTGCTTTTATTTGTGTTATACCGGCATAGGTTTGATTTAAAATTATGGGGTTAATTATATTTCTTGAAAAAAAAACGGTGTTCGTTTGATCGACAATATTTAAACTTTGTTAAATAGCAAGTTTCAGAACAAGCATTTAATTAGTTTGTTTATTCATGGAGAAATTTTAGCAGTTTCTAAGGATTTGATTTGATTTTTCATTAATATGTAAAGACTAAAACAATTCATTATGAAAGTTTCTGAATTTTCTACGTTTGACAAACATTTAATTGGCATATGCATTTCAATAATTCGATCAAATAACATTTCAATATATCCTTTTTGTTTCATTTAAAGCATTGAAAGAAAGTGTAATTTGAAACAAACTGTTATTAGATGTATGCATCGATTTTATCATTTTATGAAAAGCTCTTTCAGAATTTTCCTTTCTCATAAGTTTGTCTGTTGTCAAAAGTATAAAATGAATTGTCGAAAGAATTGTCGGGTAATATGTTTTGAAAATTTTATGAATAAAATATTTTTTATTGAATTTGAATACTTTAATCTTTTTGTTTTTTAACTCTTTAATATGAATTAGTATCCCTCCATATTTCTCTAGAATTCTGCATAAAGTATTCCAAAGGAAAAAAAATACTAATTTAACAAATTACAAGGACCATTGGGAAAATGCAGAGGGATAGCGGGGCAGTGTTCGGACTCTACCATAACCGTTACCTCGTACTATAAGGCATTTAAAAATTTTATTAATTTACCCCCCCCCCCCCCCGCTAAAATACCCTTATCTTATAGCAGACCTATTCGCCCCACCCTACTATAACATAGCCTCCCCACGCTAGCTATTCCACCCACCTACTATAGTATGATCTCGGCAGCAGGCGGTGTTACCACCGCATCGCCGCCACCGCCTGCTGTTGACGCAGAAATCCCATTCCCTATCTACTGACTTCCCGTTTGGTATCCGAAGGCAGAATAAACCGAAATATCCAAATATGATGCCAATGTTAGATGTTAGCATTGAAATTTTTAATGTTTGGTGCAATTTCTATTTGTAGACCATACCCTAAGCAAAATTTAAGTATTGCTTTAACTTTTGTTTAGATTGATGTCTGAGCTAAAGGTATTTTGAGGAAATTAAAGTTGAAGACCACGTTTTTAGCTTTATAAGACGATTTCTCATCCGACGTCAATTTTTGAATTTGGCTTTTTTTCATATCTGATAATTTGCAGCTATCCTTTTTTAACTTTAACATTTTTGTAACGATTTTATACATTTATATTGCCTATTCAAAGAAAAATTCTTCTAAAGTTACAGAAATTCGTTAAAACGCTTGAAAAATTCTTCTAAATTTACAGAATTTCGTTAAAAACGGTTAAAAAAAGTAAAGTGCGTACATCATTTCGTCCATTCTCGACCGAAACTAACAACCATTTTCCCAATGGTTAATAAACATAAGAATTTCATCTGAATTTGCTGTGTAATAATTTACACGGGAAGGGCGAAAATGTTCGCAATTTTCATTCGTATGTAAAGATATAGATTAAGGATATCAAATGTCTCACAACGTCAATCTTTTTTCAAATATTATTAACCGAGAATGTCCTAAAATTTTCAGAGAATATACTAAATTCTACATACAAAATTTTCTTGTGATGAAATTATGGGAAATAAAAAAGAAATGGAGGAATAATGCTGAAACATTACAAAATGCTAACCAAAAAAGTTTATCCCAGGTATATAAATGATTAAACGGTTTAAATCGCAAACCTACAAACTTTTATATTATGAAGCAAAAACATCTCCGTAAGTAACTGACGGTATATTGGCGGTAACAGCACCTGACAATAAATACGCTTTTACTGCATTTTTCTAACTTCTAAACATCGCACAATTTCAATCTTTGCACCATCGAATAGGGAAAAAAATTTCTTTCAGATGCATTTAGTTTGAAAGCTGTATCTCAATTTACTAATTTATTGTGGTTTTAAAAAGTAATTTTCGTTCATGATTTTCTTTTTAAATCTATCTCTATGATGTGCAGCCCGCTTACGAAAGAATAATACGTTTGAACTTAAAACAATATAAATAGTCCAGCATTTGTTCCATAAAGATAGGGGCTGGGCAGAGCCTGATTACCAACGGGGCACACTCCCACCAGTAAAAAAGAAAAGAAATTGTTTTCTTATTCATAGCAGTAATTTTGCATGAATAGCGCGTTTTAATAAGACGAAACTTTCCAATAAATTTTACTGGTGTAAGTGTGCCCCGTCGATAATCAGGCCCTGGGGCTGGGTGCGACTTACGTAGAGAATTCCCTTGAAAAGTGGCACCAACTTGACCAGTCCTACTCATATAAAGGTTTCCAGATTTGGCGAGTTATCGCTTGGTTGGGGATTTCACAATTGTTGTCAGTCGTGAAAAAGTTACAAAAATAGTCATTATCTAGATTATTTATGTGACGTGCAAAAAATTTACAAAAAGGATGTAATCATTTGATGAAAAAAAACTTTTGTTATTTACTGGTACATATACTCCTGTCAATATAAGCCTCAATTAAATACGCGAGCTATATATAAGTAATATTTTGTTTTCTACCCAGTGTTGGGAAATAATTAAATTTCCAATATATTAAACAACTGCTAGATTCAATTATTTAATCATTTTTCACAATACTGTTTCCCAAGTTATATTAACAAATATATATGTTGATGACTGCACAGGCTGTAATAGATGGAATCTTTACCATATAAAAGTTTTAAAAAAAAAACCTTTTGTAGAATTCAGAGAAAAAAAGAACTGCAAAATATTGAAAACGTATTTATTATTTACATTTCCCAATTTATAAACGGCATGCTCAAATGAAAACAATTTTAGAGCACCTTTACTAAAAATATAAATTAAAAATATACCAAATGAAAATATGGAGTAAACTAGTGCAAAAATATAAACAAAGTAAAACAAAGCAACTTAAAATCGGTTTTAAAATAGTAAAATAAGCTTAACGATACTGTAATTTCTTTTTTTTTCTTTCGCAAACATATGCTAGCCCTTCGCAATAAAACCAGCTGCCAAATTTCGTAAATTCGATTCGTCAATGAAAATAATACAAGAAAAGAAAAGAACATATCACACGTGGCTGTTATATTGGAGACATTTTAGGGTTACCAAAGCCCTCTCTACCCCTATCTCTTCTCTATGATTTGAAATTCCACAACGGAATTAAAACTTCATCAAAAATAAATAAAATAAAAGAATATATGTGAATAAAAACACAAATTTAACAGAGATGTACGCGCTTAAATCACTGCGCACATATCACTGCGTGTTACATACATTAAACTTCTTAGTAAATAAATACAATCAGAAACAATAAATGTAAATGGATTTATAAAGAACAATAACTGTAATCATGATACGATACAAATAAAATAGTGTAACATTTTTTTGTATATATTTCTATTAACTTTAGTTTTCAGATATGTGTAGTCGAAAAAAATAATACCCCAAGATTTTAATCACAATGACTCAAGAGTATTGTCCGTTAGTGAATCAGATGATAGCTATGTAATCCAGAAATTGATTTCCAGTTCCATAGTTCTACTTTAGTTTACAATCAGAATTACAGTAGTACAATTTGAGAAAATTTTTGATATAAAAAAAAAGAAGAAAAATACTGGGTTTACAGAAAAAATTGTAAAAGGATAGTTAAATTAATAATTGATCTCGGCCATTAAATTCTAAAATATAAAAACAGAAACCATTTAAATTAACATAAACACGTTTAAAAAAAGGATTATGAATAAATCAATTTAATACCTTCTATTTAAGTGGCATAAATTGATCCTTAAATCATCTGATATTACATACAAATATTTTTACGGAAATTTAAAAAACGTACTTTATTATCATTTATGTTACATAAAACATTGTATACATTCATGAATACATGTAGTCTAATATCAATAAAAAAAATGAAGAAAAAGGAGAAATGCAATGATAAACTTGTTAATGTTAGTTTCGTACAACAGAAGAAAAAAGCTGCTACGAACCTACCAATTTTCACTTTAAAATAACCCGTAAATTGCAGACTAAGCTGTTGCCACATCTTCTTCTTAATTTTGTGTAAGAATCATTTTTAACAACCTTTAAACGCACAGAATATTAACATCAAATCTTGTATCTTTAATTCTAGACTCCTTATGCGCATCTGTTACCCATAAGAAGATTGCATAATAAAAGGGCAGGCTCCTCTAAAATGTGTATATTTTTCAAGAGGGCAAACATTATTTATTAAACAAAAGACGAAAAGGCGAAAAAATCGTCTGCTTCATGGCTCCTATCTAACTTTTTTCCCCCATTTGATAAACCAAGCGAAGATTTTTATTTCTTTTATATAATGCCATGTCAGAAGCAACATAAATTATAAAACCCCCGGAGATGAAGCACGAGAATGATGAGATTTTTTTCTCTTTTCGCTTCAGTTCTTTTACGTATATATAATGTGGAAACTAAAATATCTTCCTTTTCTGATTAATAAGTGCAGCTAACTTTGAATGGCTTTTGTAAAAATAAACTGAATGCTTTGTGATAAACTGTGGTAGGAGGGTACTGCGTTTAAAAGCCGCATATTGTTCTTTTGTTCGTGAAAAACGACCACTTATATTTCATTGATAGTGTTAAAAGCGCAGATTAAATACGAAGGACAAAGAAGTAAAACGATTTCTTTTTACGATGGTTACCATGGATTTTAGTAAAAATTTAAATTTAAGCTACAAAAAAGATTTGTAGTGATATTCAGGTGCAATAACGTTTGGTAATGTGGAGAATTTGATTGTTGTTGTCAGATTAAAGCTCCATATTCTTTATTATTATTATTACTTTTATGTTGCAACGAAATATTTCTTAATCAATGTTTTAATTGTTGGAATCTAAAGCTCTGATTTTCTATGAGTGTTTTTGTTTGGTTAAAAAAGGGGAGGATTTCTGTATTTCATCATGATTATAAAATTATTTTTAAAGTACTATTCATAGAAGAATTAACAAAAGATATCACAAAGAAATTCCCGGTGAAATTAACAATGATTTTACATTACAATTTATTTCATCGTATACTATTTTATGTCTCAGAAATACATTGTTTAGACAAACAAAACGACTAAATCAACTTAAATAAAAGTTGAAATAAATTTAATAGAGGTTAAATATTTATAAATTCTCTGAAATAACTTTTATTAAAAATAATAGGAATCACATTGCTGATAGAATATTTTTCGTACTAATTGTGCATTCATAAAATCCAAAAATAATAAATAGAAAATCGTGAAAATAATGAAAATTTATTTATCTGTTTGATTATATTCTAGAATCAGTAGTTTGTGTTCACATTCCAGTAAATAAATAACGCAAATTCAGCACGTTTACAGTGTACTGATTTTCTCTTTTATTTAAAAATAAATTCTTTAATATTTTAAAAACACATTTAAATCTTATTAAATTTGCCCGTTTTAAAATTGAAAAACATTTAATATTTTTAATAAGTAAAGATGCGACATTTTGTTCCGCCTCTCAATTAAATTTGTTTGCTCGAGACGATTTTGTACAAACATTTGGCACGCCTGTCATTATGTTGGGAATGACGAACCTGTTGTTATCGCTTTGTTGATTGTCTCGCTCGTTTAATAATAGAACTTGTTCAAGCTAGGATGCCTCTACATATGAGAATGGCGACATGCGGAAATAAAATTTCATCGGACAACATGATTTTGAACAAAAAAGAATTCCAAAGTATCTTGACGAGTCGGCCATTATCGCCAAACTAGTATTTGTTGGCTTACCTCACTTAGGGTGCCCTTATATTATACTAGCGATATATGCACAAAACGCATGTCAAGACTATGCATAGACAGGCATTTTTGACGATTAGAGCAGGTTTGCCAAGAGGTTTGCCAATTTGCTTTTTTCGAAATTCGTCTCAGGCAATGGACTTTACTCACGAATTGTAACAGCCACGCCTCTGTGGGTATAATCCCTCCAAAAAAGGGGTCCACCGTGGCTGAATGATCAAGGCATCACACCATTAATTGCTTGCGAGTGTAAGTAGGTGCGGGTTCGAATCCCGCTGGCTCCGTTACACACTCTTAGTGGAGCTTCCGGCTGTATTTCTGTGTGTTGCAAATTTCCTTGTGTATACTATCTTGTCCCTGTATATATTGCCGATGACTTATAAGCGGGCGCTTGACGTCAAGCACACAGGTCAGATGTATGTTAATAAAATGTCAAGTGCCAAAAAAGGCTGTTTGTTGGACGATGGGAAAGCAGCATTAATATATGCTTCACGCCTATTGCACTGTTAAAAATATCGTGAAAAAATACCTCTTTTTTAAAGGCTCTCTATTTTCTGACCAATGGGAATGCTACATAAACGCCCTTGGTGTCAGATAACTAATATGCACACCGGCATTCAAGTTCTTTGCTTGATTGAGAATTCAATGAAAACGCAAAACCATAATAAACATGAAATAAAATGTCTCTATTCAAATTAAAAACTATAACATTTACACGTTTCGTTAAAAAATACTATTTATCTTATTCTATAGAGACCTATATTAAAAATTCGTTTGGTTTTACTTTTCAATGGTTTTATTTCACTTCCTACATCTTTGGAACACAAAACAATTATACAAACATAAAAACTATTGTTGCCAACAACATCAAAAAGGCATAAATAAAATAAATGAGATAAAGTTGCTGAAAACCATTGAGTTCGGTTGATTACGTGACACTTGGAGCGTTCTCATTGGTCATAAAATAGAGAGCCTTTAAAAACAGAGGTAATTTTTCACGATATTTTTAACAGTGTGGTGTTTATTTCTTTATACCTAAGAGGCTAACGAAAAAGAAAGGCTACCGCGGTGCTTTACGAGTATCTTTTTTTACAGACCGCCGGAGTCACCTGATGCTCGAATGCACCAATGCAGGTGGACGAAAGAGCATCATGTCAAAAAAGATAAGTGGTAAAAAAAGATGAGGGGAATGCACCGCGGTAGCCTGTCTTTTTCGTTAGCCTCGTTATACCCCCAGCTGACGTAACATGGCACCCTCATCTCACTCATCTAATAGAACTTGTCGAGGTCAGTATCGCCAAACTCAGGAATGCTGGTTGCTGTAGTTTGGACGAAACCCCCAGTCTGAGCGCGACCTACGTTATACACGGCCGATTCATAACGTTTGAAACGTCACAGGGAGTGGATCATCTTTACACGGCGATTGGCACACAACGAGAGGCGTGACGCTTTGCACCAATCGCCGTTGAAAAATTATCCACTCCTTGTGACGTTTTTAACGTCATGAACCGACCGTGTATAACGTAGGTCGCAGTCTGAGCATGCGCCCTGTGCATATATTGCCATTTTCTTATAGAGGAATCCTAATCTAAGCTAATATCATCATGTTCTGGAATACGGTTTATCATAGTTTCGAGAAAAACTTCATTCTGAACATGATGCATCCTCTGCGTATGCACTCCATTATACATGATAGACATAACTTCTATATATTTGTAAAAAATGCATTTTTGCTCAATTTATTTTGTAGAAATTGAACATATATTTGATAAATGTACGTAAATTATTTATGTACATATTTATTTAATTATTCAGAGTCATCATTTAATTGTGTTATAATTAAATTGTGTGCAAAATACGCGTTGCATGATGCAATCAATCACCACTTCCAATGCATTAAAAATCAACATTGTCTGAATATCTGAAACTGAAGAGTCTATCAGAACAAAGCTAACCAGCTAGGTGCCAACATTGAATAACATAATGAATGGACATCCATATTCTGGCCAGTTGTGGAACCTCTAACCCTTAACGACAGAGAAAAGAAACAATTCCAGAATTTCCTAATTTCTTAACTTGAAAAATGCATTATTTTAGGCGGAATTTTTTATAAAATGGTAATATACTTAGTCAGAAAGCCAGACAGATTTTCATAAATGTGATTTATTTTTAACTTTAGTACCATATGATGCCGAACAGTACGCACCGCAATCAACCAAATTGACCAATTGGCTGAGTGCATATGGCTGCATTCTGACTAGAGTATCTTCAGGGCTACACTAGATACCGGGCTGGCTCATTCATTATCATGACATCACAAATGGTGGCTGCGAGGCTAACGAAAAACAAAGGCTACCGCGGTGCTTTACGCGTATCGTTTTTTACAGACCACGGGAGTCACGTGATGGTCGAATGCACCAATGCAGGTGTACGAAAAGAGCATCACGCCACTCTAGTGGTCTGTAAAAAAAGATAAGTAGAATGCACCGCGGTAGCCTGTCTTTTTCGTTAGCCTCGTGGTGGCTGGCCGCGACGAAAGACATACAGCCGCGAGACTAACGAAAAAGACAGGCTACCGTGGTGCATTCCACTTATATTTTTTTACAGACCGCTAGAGTGACGTGTGCTCTTTTCGTACACCTGCATTGGTTGATTTGAGCATCACGTGACTCCCGCGGTCTGTAAAAAAAGATACGCGTAAAGCACCGCGGTAGCCTTTCTTTTTCGTTAGCCTCGTACAACCGCGGCCTACGTTATACACGGCCGGTGCATGACGTTTAAAACGTCAAATGTAGTGGATCATTTTTGCACGGTGATTGGTGCAAAGCGGCGCACCGCACATTTTGCACCAATCGCCGTATAAAAATGATCCATTCCATGTGACGTTTTAAACATCATGCACCGGCCGTGTATAACGCACAGATTAAATATAGTCATACAGATTTGACAGTGGAGTGAAAACCCGAACCGGCGCGATACAAGCGCCACTACTGAGCACAGTCAAGAACTAACGCACACGCGCGCGATCTATAAACTGTCAGATTGTCACGGTCACATGTACCTGTTGGCAGTTTTGTTTATTTAATATCGACACGACAGTTTCTCAGTTTAAATTATTAAGAAAAAGGTGTAAATCTGTAAGAAACTCGTGTAAATATGTATATTTGTAAGTATTTGTATGATAAAATAAAATATGTTTGATATTTTAAACAATAACAAACTGCGGCGACACATTTACATAAAAAAAAGATAGATACTATACAAATAAGATAAGTAATACCTACCTGTGGCGACACGCCCGGAACGTTTGCGACTGTTG
This sequence comes from Maratus michaelseni, assembly GCA_963931845.1. Lineage (NCBI taxonomy): Eukaryota > Metazoa > Arthropoda > Arachnida > Araneae > Salticidae > Maratus > Maratus michaelseni. The sequence continues at coordinate 279,316,262 of OZ007594.1, read as the reverse complement.
TCACTAGGGGCTCTGAAGTTGCGATTCGGTTACCATTGAGCTTATGGAAGTGTCCTATCTGGTGGAATATATTTAATCTGTGGTATAACGTAAGTCGCGATACAGCGATTGGCACAAAACGATGGTCGCGTCGCTTTGTACCAATCGCTGGTCGCGGCCAGCCATCATTTGTGACGTCATGATAATGAATGAGCTAGCCCAGTATCTAGTATAGACCTGGTAGCTTAAAATCTTAAGATAGAGGCATACGGGATGTAAAATTTTATTTATTGACACGGGCAGGGATCCAGACAAACATTTCGCTATTTTCGAAACGAGAATGGCCAATCAGGAGCCTGTATTTTGCAAGCTTTTCCAAAAGAGAGAAAGTTTCGCGAAAATGCAGGCTTTTGATTGATCAATTCCGTTTCAAAAATAGCTGAAAATTTGTCTGGATCCTTGCCAAGATTTGGGACTGTAACACAGAACAGTGAAACGGATAATCAGTGAAAAATTATATTATTTTGATGCAATGATAGTTAGTTGTTTCAATTTTAGGAATGAAAGGGTACGTGCATATCTTAATTTATCACTTGTGGAAGCACTGTTATTAAACTTGACGAGTCTGCCAATTTCGCCTAGCAAATAGTTTTTTATTAGTCTAACACTCGTATTCACCAGCTACATTAACCAAGAAATCCTCGGTCGAACGCTCAGGTGTTAATTATCACTAATCTAATTGGACTTCGCCTTGATCAAGTCCAATCGCGTTTATCATAAATTTCATTTGGACGTTTCACCGAGGGTGCGTTGGATGGTGAATACGGGCGTAAACCTTCTAAGTGAGCACTGTCAAGTGTTTTAATGTGTATTTCTATGACTTTATTAAACACATATCATCTGATCATGCACCCTGTGCATACGTATCTATTCTCTCGAAAATATGCGTTAGGTTGCCTCTATATGAGAGTGGCTACATACGGTATATAAACTTTCATTGCTTGAGACGATCCTGGAGAAAAGCTAATCGACAAGCATATTGGAGAGCCTGCCCTTATCGCTAAGCTAATGCTTCTTAACTTTTCTCAATCGTATAATCGAACTCGACCTGGTGAATATCGTCAAGCCTGGAATTTGCCATGGTTTGGACAAAAAAGCCTGTCTAAGCACAGTTTGTGCATACTGCCTGTGCGTATGCCGCCACTCTCATATAGAGACACCCTAAAGTAAGTATTTTAAGAAAGACATTAAATTTTACTTCTATGACAATTTCATAATTTTATTTGAATCTAAATCCTGCGTAATATAATAAAAGAATTTTTGGGTTGTGAAATTGTGCGATTCTAACTGAATATCATCTCTCATAAAATAAATTTAGTTCAATATTCTCTGATGATTAATTCGACTAAACGATTCAAATCAATCGAATATTTATTTAGATTTCACATTCTAAGGTTTCGTTCAGGAAAATGTGTTTAGATAACTTTTAAATGCTATTTGTTTTGAAATTATTTATAGACTTAACGTCAATTTTACGTGAAACGTCTTTACACGTGGAATTTTAATCTGTGTTTTTCCTTTAATTTTAAACAAAAGAATTAAACAATTTTACTCATGGATGCATACGAGTGGCAGGTACAGTGAAGAAAACTCTGTTTTGCTAAATTTTCTTTCGTTGAATTACATTTTAGTCTTGTCTATGAATGAACAGACCAGAAAATATGCGATTTTCAGATATTTACACATTAATAAATATGCAGACGTATGGCTATATTTAACGGTTTTGTAAATATATGCTATTTATATTCAACTAAAACAACTACAAAAATATACATTTTGATTCGGGAAAAATCGTATTTAAATATGATTTATAATCTTTTTCGTGATTTTTATGAATTTTTAATTCAACACGAACATTTTAATTAATAGCCGGGAACGGCTCAGGTGATTGCGTGAAAAGATTGGTCAAAGATAAAACTTGTAAATAAATTTAACACACTTTAAATATCTGTTTCATGTATTTTATTTTTCTAAAAGGAACATTGTTCATTTGTTTCATTAAAGATTCGTTTTGTGAGGGTAAAATTATTAAAAACTTACGTTGATAGAAAAATGTTCTATTCATAAAATAGAAAATGAAGAATAAAAGACATTTTCAATAGATGCATAATCCTATATGAACATTTTCAGCGATATGATTAGTTTGTTTGGTGTAATCTTTAACTACTGTCACAGAAATTGTGACATAGCTGATTGAATGAAAATTCGTCTGTGTCAATATTTATGGACAGGATAATTATAATTAATATTTACCTATTCGGAAGTGACTAATGATAGTAAAAAAAGTTTAGAAGAAACAAAATTGCCCTAGTATCTATAGTTAAACTTAAACTGTGAACATTGAAAAAAGCAGCCATCTGTGAGACAACTGTCGGCAGTTAAGGTTTAATGGAAATACAGATCAATGTGTATATTAGATGTGTTTCTTCACTAATTCGGATGACCAAAACGATGACTGAGTAAAGGATTTCTTTTTCTTGCGGCAAAACCTAATTCCTCGGTTCATGACGATCATTGCCTTAAGTAAATTTTTAACAAACTTATATTGTAATGTTTAAAAATCTATGAAAAACTTTTTTATTATATTACACTATTGTCGAAAAACCTCTTTCAGTTTGAATAAAATCTGTAAATTTATTTAACCTGAATACTAGAAATTGGTTTAACCTCCGACAACATCAGTCTGTGAAAAAACGTGTTAAACTTATATAAGGCTACATAGGAAATAAAGATTATTTCATTATTTTTCACTGATTATAGATTTTATTTGAATCGAGAATTTTTTGTGGCAAGAGGGGATGAGGGGGAGATAATCACCCACAAAAATATTTGCAACAGAAAAAAAATATTAAATACATATTTAACATACGTAAGATATCAAACTATGTATAAGTCTACAAACTCGTTGTTACCATGTATTTTAGACTTTAAAAAAGCATTTTGCATAAAATCTATTTTTAATACCATAAAAGTTTTTTAAAAAATGTTTAAAATTTATGTAACATCTGTCACGTACTGAAGAATTCAAAAATCTTGTTATGCAGATTCAAAAGTCTGTTACTGTCGCTGCGTATGTCTTGCGTGTGTTTTTTGTGTATTACTATCTTTTGTGTCTTTTATGTATTATTTTGTTTTTTAAATGATAGTTGAAATATAAATTAATCGAACCAAATTCCCTATCGTTATATTTTCTATAAAATGAACTCTAAATAAAAATATAGAAAGCATAAAACATTCCATGTTGCCAGATGTTCTTTGCGCTTGAGACTGGCCAAGATTTCTAATTTTTTTTCATTTTAAAAGATGTTATCTTACCACTTTAGTGCATAAATACCGATGAAGCATAATTTTAATGGATACAATTGGCAATGTAAAAACAAAATCCACTATCCAAAACCTCCATAAGCAATTAGAAACTAATTTGCTGTAGGGTGCAATCAAATACATTTAATGTAATAGCATCCACGGTTAATAATTTATCATATAATAATACGTATAGTAAATGGAAATTGTAATTTGTGTAGAATAATAGGGATTGTAATTAAATAGCATCGTTAAACTTTGGACTTCAATTCTCTTTTAATGCACGAGTTAAAAAATAGGGAGAGAGAATTTGAAGCCGATTATATATATATATTTTTTTAATTACTAACAAGTTGGATAAGAGTTTTAAATGATATTTATCATAAAAATGCAAATTCACATATTTTGAATCTTAAAATATTTCAAATGCCTTAAGTCAGCCTCAAACGTTAGAGTTAACATTTTTCTTTTCTCCGATTTACTATGTTAATGCACTCTGGATTAGAAATCTTGTATATTAGGGTTTAAAATATTTGACATGGCAGTATTAATATTTTTTCTTATTTTTTTTTTTATATTTAAACTAACAGGTGCAATCGTGAGAAAATAGTATACCCCTGACTTATTCTGTTGCAAATCGTTATATAAGAACGACACTGGTAATAACAAACTGCTACTAACGTCCATTATTAAATATTATGCATGGGTTAAGATTTGAGGGTCAGCTACATATTAAAATTTAAATAAATTTTAAACTTCATATGGCAAACTTGCAATTTGACGATATTTTTATTGTACGTTTACATATACTCAAAGATACTAAGTTCCAAGTTATTTGGGCTAAAAGTTATTTGGACTTAGAATTATTTACGTTTTTGACCTTATAATTTATTTTTTTTTCTCCTGAAATATTTTTACCAAACTGAATCTGTATATGAACACTCCTTAAAAAAAAAAAAAAAAAAAAAAAAAAAAAAAAAAAAACTTATGATTTGTATCTTTTTATAGTATAGATTGTTAAATTAGTATTTAAAGAAATCATTAATTACAAACATTAAATTTTTTAACAGAAATTGATTTCTAGAAAATTCTAGTATGGATACAGAAAATTCCAGCTCATTCCGCCAAGTAGATTTTAAATTATACTTAAACATTTATTAAATTGATACAAAAGTAAGTACATTTATCTTTTGAGACGGATAGAATACATAAATTCATTGATATATTCTTCTACCCAATGCAACAATGGTACACCTTTAGTTTATTTTAGGGATCAGAGTACTTTTATCATAAACGACGAGAGTTTTTCCACTTGTGGAAAACAATATGCAACTTTGACGCTTAAATTTTCCAAAAACTATTTTAAATTCGCACCAAAAATTGTCAAATCTTAAATTTTCATACGAGAACATTTTCTATTCAATTAAAACCCTATTTTGTATTTTTCTAGCCGTTACATTTACACGTTTGTTAAACCGTTGTTGTACATAATTGATTTTTCTATTAATAATGCATATTATTTGAATTTATGTGTATGATTTTCTAATGTTTATATTTTACTTACAGTTCATGCAGCAGCAAGCGGCACTAATGGCTGCCGCCGCCCAGGGTGGCTACATGAATCCCATGGCTGCGTTAGCCATTGCGCAGCTGCCTCAGATGACCACAGTCCCCAATGGACTCGCCAACCCTGCCATCACGCCCACATCAGGTGCGTAGTTACTATCTTATTAAATATTTCTATAAAAGTTTTGTATATATTTTCGAAACACTTGTCGAAATATAGGGTCATTCAAAAGAGTTTCGGGATTGTTTGTCACTGAAAAACTTCTAAACTTATAGGTTTCATTGAAATATAGTGAAAGATTTTTTATTACGCTCACTAGATGATGATGTTAGTGAATTTAAGTAGCTAAAAAATGTAGGGTAAGCATATTGAAAACTGCCCCATTTTTTAAATTTATATATGATGAAAATTTTATGCAACGTCAAAAACTTAATTCTCAAAATGTATAATGTAATATTTTGCAGGAATTGCAATTTCCTTGCAACAATTACATCTGTATAAAACTTCGGACCTTTGTTTGTCCTTTAAAAAATTGAATGATAATTTCCACAATTCATGTTATTAGTATTTATGCTAATATGTATTGATAGTGTGTATTTATGGATTCAACAAAGTGGCCATGTACCATTGTTAAGATTTTTAGGGGATGCATTGAAGGAAAAAAAATCATTGCGTGCAGTGATAATATGGTTGACCTGAGATAAGAGGGGAGAGGATTTTATTAACCCTGTGTTAGTCGCATATATATTTCTGTGATACAAGCCGTGATTTTTCTCTGTTAAATTTTGAACGAAGTAGATTCAGAACCTGTGACTCCATGGGTAAACAAAAACGGATACCGGTGGGAAGAAGGTAGAGGTAGCCAACGAGTTCCGAATCTACTTGGTTCAAAACTTAGAAGAGAAAAATGGCGGCTTGTATAACAGATACACATGCGACTAACGCAGGAGCCCTCCGTGGCCGAGTGGTTAAGGCACCACTCCGCTAACCGCTTGTAGTATCTAGTACCGCTAATCGTAGGAGCAGGCGACAGGTTCGACTCCCGCTGACTCCGTTGCATACTCTTTGTGGAGTTCCCGGCTGTAGTCTTCAGTGATATTTCCTTGTGTCTATCCAGTCATCATCACGACGAAGACTTGTAAGCGGATATTTGTATCAAGCACACAAGTCTGGTGTATGTTCTTAATAAACAACCAACGCAGGTTTAAGAATCGGCTGCGTTTTGGATATATTGGACAAGGACATTTGAAAAAAGGTGACCCAAATTACAGTTCTCGTACAAGGAAAACCCTGAAAAACTTGCACAGTCACCCCACCCTGACCGCGCTAGTATCGATCCTGCAAACATCGTACCGAGCTCCTCATTTTGTAAGGATTTTGCTGACCTCTGAGCTGAGTATGCCTGAGACTTCAGATCACATTTTCAAAAATGTGCAGAATTTTAAATGACACCATTTTCTGTCATACTACGCGTCCTTCCCATAGGATTTATCAATGGGTGTACCATATTTTTCCTACACTGACAACTAGCCTGTCTATTATGACATCACACGCAAATTATTCATTGCATGTGCTTAAAAACAGCGAAAAGACTCGGGGAACAGATGCTTTACACTCACGCAAACATATAAACATAAGTTTGGCGACTTTTTGCTTGGCGCGATTTTCAAGCCCGCGCCAAACGAATAACTTAATACAATGGCTAGGTTGCCATTAAAGGAAAAAATTCCCTAAATTTGGCGACTTTTTTCCTTTTTATAACCGATTAAAAAAAAACTGTGTGTGAGTGTATGACATCATAGCCAGACTCAGAAGTGGCAAGGAAATTATTATCGTCTTGAATCTGTCAATTTCCTAATGGTGCATGCATAACATAATGGCAACATGCTGCGATATATCTATAAATTTACATATTGTCTAACAATTTAATGAAAAATCATGCATAAATTTTATTTTCCTTGATAGTTTTCTAATCTCAATATTCTTTTTCGATGATCCTGTATTTCGAATCCAAACCCTTAGTGTTTCAGTTTTTTTTTTGTTTTGACATAAGATATTGTTTATATTCAACAATTTTTATTATACAGTATCCTCGTATTTAATTTTTTATTTAAAATTAATTTCGGAAAATAAGTTTCTCTTGAAATCCTCATTTAAAAAAATTTAAATGTAATATTTCACTTTTTAAATTCAAAACGTGATGATAATGTAATGATATGCGTTGAAAATATTTTAAAAATGAAATCAGCTAATAATACTGACTATAAACACTACTGTAGTATTGTATATAAAAGACGAAAGCGAGATAAATACAATATCTCTAATAAATGTTCAACAAATGTACTACTATTTTTACTTTCTTATATCTTTACAAGAAGAAAGTAATGCTTCATTCAAATTCATGAAAATTTTTGACTTTCGGTTTTCGACGGATTTATACGTTTTAGGTCCTGAACACGATTTGACTGTTTTTAGAAAATGTCTGTCTGTGACACTATGTGTCTGTATGTGGCAAAAATTTTGTGGGCGCTCGATTTCATGAACTAATACAGGGAATTTAATAAAACTTTAGATTCAGTTAGTCCCTGATATAAATTGGTACTAATTAGTTTTTGGTGTAAATCGCACAACTATGCTACAATATTCATGATTTTGACGATAGCTATATTTCAAGAACTAATGCACAGAATTTCATCAAACTTCAAATTCAGTTAGACGTTTGCATAAATAGCTGCTGATTTCGTTTTGGTGTAAATATCCCAACAGAGGGCATTGCTATGCTGCATTTTACAGTATTTATATGATTTTAGCGATATACCTATCTCAAGAACTAATGCACGGAACTTTTCTTTCATCGAACTTGAGAGTCAATTAGCCGTTGATATAAATTGGTATTGACTCGTTTTTAGTGTATGTGAAACCAGTATGCGATAGAAGAAAGTTTTGGGATTGGACCATCCGACTATTTTTCCTTTTATATTTATCATATAAAAGAAAATAGTTATAATTTATACGTTGCTTTATATTGTAAATTTAAATAGAAAATGCGTCGTTTCCATTTCCTGAGAACTTAAAAAAAAATGATGCACCACAAATATTATTCAGAAAAATAATCTGTTACTGCCTATAAGCTTCAGAAACATATCTTTTAAAATAGCGAACTTCACCTTTAATTCTAGCTGTGACGTAACATGTCATTAAAAATAACATCTTTCGATTTGTAAAACGGTTCTAATTTTCCTGTAAATCGAAACTGAGATATTTATGAATTTTTCATTAATATACTTGAAAATCGAATATGATGGGTTTGTTACAGATTCTCTCAAACTTTCGACAGTGATTAGATTATTAAGGTAATTACTCGATTAGTAAATGTAAATTCATTATTCAATCTCCAAAATAACTCAATTTTTTTTTTTTAAGAAAATGGAACACTACTTCGACCGGGCACAAAATTACCTTGCTTCTAGACTACTTTCGCCTCTTTAATTTATCACTTTTAAGGGACGAACTTTTCGATATTTATTGAGGTGTTAATGTCACTCCTCTGATTTATGGAAGGAAACGACATTTTAAAGGTCTTTCAAAAGTTATTGCAAGATATACCCATAAAGATCTATATTTTATAACGACTCCGGACTTAAGATTTAATGGATAAGTTATCAAATGTTTATTGTTGTTAAAAATGTTTCCTTTAAAATTTTAAAAGAAAAATTTATTTTTAAAATTTGACTAACTTTTATTTTAAAGGAAAATAACCACCCCTATCCTAAATATTAATCTTGGAAAAAAAAAATATATGCATCTGATGAAAGTAGATTTTGCACATTGGTTGAAAGTATCAACTCAGAAAATCGCTTTTTAGCAATTTTTCTTCTAAAATATGTTTCATAAGTTATTTTTAAAGCATCATTAAGATGAAGTAAAAATAAGATTTAAAAACAAGTATTATATAAATAGTATTTTTATGCGGATGTTTAAAAAGATGCTTTAATTGATTTAGATAAATCCAAAAACCTCAATCGACGTATAAAACGAAGTATTTCTTTTTAGAAAAAAATATATGAATATTCCATAAATATAAGGTGCAATGTCCAAGGATCAATTCTATGTTAAAAATGTATTCTTGTTTCGAATTAACTTTAATCTGTAGATACAGGTCGTTTTAATATCTTTTGGAGAAATACTGACCATCTCGTATGCTTTTGGAAAAATACATAATTCTATGTTTTTGCTTTTCCTAAAAATAAGTGAAAAAAGTCATAAGAATAGAGAAACTTTGTCGTTGATTCAATTTAAAATAACTATTATTCTTTATTAAATTTATTCTGGTAAATATTCATTATAAAAATAAAAAATACAGAGAACACTTTTCTTATAATTTCTTAACTTATTTTATTCAACAGATGAAATTTATTCTCATCAAGCCTCTTTCTTTTTTTCCCCTTTATTCAATCATAAATTGACGTTAGAAACTAAAACGTTACATTATTTCAAATTTTTCTATAAACCCCCAAGATTTTAAGAAACGTCATTTAAATCTATACATAAAAAAATTCTGACGATATCTATAATTAATATGAAAATGCACTTTAATCAAATTTAGCTACAGGGAACAGTTTCTTGTTATTTTCCATGCATTAGAGATAAACGACTGTGATCTAATGCAGGTGTTAACGCTGCAACGAAAGGCGTTGCTACAAAGTAATGCTACTTGTCACTAACGACGTGGGAAGTAGAAATCGTCTTCAGCTTCTTATTTGATACGTTAGGGAAGCATTACACTAAACATATGGTGATTGGGAATGCTTTTTGTTTCCATTTACCTGGCAAATGGATGCTTTTCTTTATTCTTATTTTGAGGGAAGACAGCTAATGCGTATCGTATTTCGCAGGAGGAGAAACACGAAGCATTTTCTTATTAGGAGCTATTTATTCTTATATGAATTGAGACATATCCGGAAATATGTATTTAATGTATGCCAAATATATATTTGTTTTAGTCATTAGGAATTTATCACCGTATGATGGTTAAGTTATATTATTTATAAAAGTACATGTAAACATACTTTTTATTTAACCGTGAAATTTTGTTTCCAAAAATTACTTTTTGGGATTCGGTACCAAAAACAATTTTGTAAATAACACCTATATTAAAGTTTTTGGATCATGTCTCAATGCAACAAAATTTATTACAGATAAAAGGCCTTCAATTTTAATAAATTATTTTTTATTCGGTTCTTTTTTAATGTAACAATTTTTAAAATTCCTTCATTTTCAATTTTGGTATTCCAAACTAGATTTTTTTAATCTTTTACTCAGGACACTTTGTTCTACAAACTTAAGTATCGGATTTTTGATACAAAGATTAGATCAGAAGAAAAAAATTAATGATTGGATGTACATGGAATAAAACTATAAAAATCGCATATATTTGATTTTTTTTATTTTAAATAAAAACTTCAAAGATACCAAAAAATATCTAATTATCTCCTCAAAGAATCTAAAGATACATTAATACAAATTAAAATGAAAAGTGCACACAAAAACATGTAATTCCATTGCCTGAAAGATGATTTAAAACTTTAATTGGATTTTATATTTTAAAACATTAAAATCGAGTACTGTGAAGGCTGTGAACCCAGCTTTCATCAGAATTTATAATAAAAACAGTTGTTGAAACACAAACGTCCAGATCACATTCTTGTAAACAGTACGTCCTGGTACAAGGACGTACTGTTTACAAGAATGTGATCTGGCTGATTTGTGTTTTAACAACTATTTTTTATTATAAATCCTGATGAAGGCTGGGGCGAAAGTGCTCGATCTTAATGTTTTAAAATTTAAAATCCAATTCAAGTTTTAGTCATCTTTTAGGTAATGGAATCGCATGTTTTTGTGTGTACTTTTAATTTTAATTTGACAAAGATGATGAATTTAAGCATTCCAAACTTGTTTTATGCATTAATACAAATTCAGACAATTTGCTCATTTATTGAGGAAGCCTTAGCGTTTTGATTACATAGAGGATATGAAAAAATACCAACTGAGAAAAATTAGTTTAGACATTTCATTTACAAAAAATAAATTGATAGATACGTAAAATTAACCATATTGCCTTCGTTTATCTGATCGACAAGAAATTTTGGCGCAATGTTCTAGAGATATTAAGGTTCATTTTAAAATAAAAATCTGAAATTCGACAATTTTGTCTTTTTTGTCAAAATAAGAGATATTTTGCCTCAGTAAGTGCTGAAAAACTGCACATATAGTGATTTATTTTATTTTGTATTAATTGGCTAAATCTAACTTAACTAGTCAAATTTAACCAAATATTGTTACTGAATATACATGCTAGTTTATATCATACACATTTGTTTTGTGCTGTACCCTTCAATATTTTTTATTGTTAACTTTAGGGTTTTACAGACTAGAGAGATTCTTTTAAAGAAGAATTATTAGTCATCGATAATTTTTATTCACATTAAAAACGCAGACTTTTATTTGGAATATATATAGGTTACAACATGTGCATTCATATGATTTCATGTATAAGTGACCAAAGTAATTTTTACAATTTTCTCATACCTTTAACAGACTCTTAAATAACTTTACTGTCCCCTTTATTTTGCTATTAAATATTTTTTTTTCTTTATAAAATTGCAAAAAAGGATAATCACTTATTATATTGTAAAACCGTTTCACACACCAGTTGAAAAGTGACATACGTCTTTGATTCAGACAGGCAACGCATTATTTTATTTAATATTTAAACAAAACGAAACAAAAATAAGTTGCGGCGCACATCCCCCTTAAAGTTTGTCGCAGTAATTACGAAATATTTAGTACACATTAAACACTATTGATGCAGCAATATTTCGTAATATATGTATAAATATGACCCAATAAATAAACGTTCTCGTCTGTAGGTAATTTGAAATTTTAAAATTTATCGCTTTACTTTCAAAATTTACCAAGAGTACGCTTATTATGGTTTCAATAAAGATTTCTCACGGAGTTTATATTTTTAATAGATTTCAAATATTTAAGCATATTTATAATTTTCCTGTAATATTACTTCATGTTACTAAAATTCTTCCTATATGGTAACACTTTTTTAAAAAAACCCATCAAATTCAGTTAATATATGCATAGTAGAAATTCAAAATTATACAATATTGTATGCTTTAAGTTGTACATGAAAAACAATATATTTAGTCTCTTGGTTAAAATCTCATTCGTACAAAAGGCGAAATTTTAAACTTTTAATGAAAGTATTTGCATACGCTAACCATTTAAATTGCTCTATTCTTGTAACGAAAAAATGGTTAAATTCGGTAGTTTCGCGATGCTTCTAAACATTTAACGTAAATAGGCAATAAAATAAAATTCCTTTTATTTAAGTTGTTAATATACTAGTTTGACGATAAATGAAAAGAGAACATAAAGTATACAAGCATAATACAGGTACTATTATATTATCAAAATAACATATAAAGCTTAACCTTATATAGTATAACATGAAACACTGAATGCAGACAACAGTTCTTTTCATTGAAAGTAAATATAATCTGAAACACAAAAGATGATGTTCATAGCTTGCATGTATATTTTTCAACGTCGGCTGCGATCTTTCGTAAATTTGCTTTTAATGGTTTGTAGTTTACATTCGTGGTGTATTTAACATTTTACCTTTGCAAAATTCTACATAACATTTTCAAAAATTGGAAAATCTTATTAGAGGATTAATTGGTTAAGTCAGGTGTTATGTCAAAAGATCTAGACTTATAAAAAGAAAACATTATTTTCAATTGAATTTTTACTCAAAATTTTGAAAATATATTAACCATAAATGCAATAATATGTTCAGTTCTGTACCAATAAAGGAATTCCCTTTTAAGCAAATTTCTTAAAGGATAAAAAATTCAGAATTTTCATTACAGCTGATTTAAATTATTTTAGTGCATGGAAAATTGATTTAAATTTATAAAAGGAAATTATTGATTCTAAAGTGAGTTTTAACCATTTGCGTTATTTGAACTGTGATAGGCTAAAAATAAATATTTTATACAAACCCTGCTTCAAATATCGTATATGTTATATAAACAATTACCGTCCATAAGTGGTACATCAGAATGAGATTGCAGTAACGTAATATTTAAAATTTGAGATAGATAGGAATTTTTTTTATGAAATAAATTTGTAAATACACAGATATGCAGTACCGGGCATCTTGAAATTCTAAGAAAATATCTACTACCACCTGTTGAATTTACTATTTTAAACATATAAAAAACATACCCAAATCTACGTATTTTTATTTAGATTTTGTTCAGACACTCACAAAATTTTTTGTACATTTGTATATAACTGTACATGTAAAAGCATTATGTGCATGTATATGCGTATTAAGTGGTCTAAGCATCTCACTCTTTCACTGAAGGTGCAATTTAACACCATGTGACAATTTAATTATTGTTGCGATTCCCTATAAAACACAAATGCATAACAATTTTTATCACCGACAGCTTAATATCTATTATTGTTTTATGAAATAAATTTGCAAATACACAGATATGCAGCAATACCAGGCATCTTTTAGATTCTAAGAACTAGTACCACCTGTTGAATTTACTATTTTAAATATGTAAAAAAACATATCCAAATCTATGTATTTATTTACATTTTGTTCGGACACTCATAAAAATTTCTATACATTTATATATAACTGTACATGTAAAAGCATTAATGTACGTGTAGATACGCATTAAGGGGTCTAAGGATCTCACTTTTTCACTGATGGTGCTATTTATCATGCGTCATTTATTTTTGATTACCTTTAAAACACAAATGCATAATTGTTCTTTATCACTGATAGCTTAATATCTATTCTATGTGTATATATTTATTATAATATTCTACAACTGACATTTTATTTTTTAATGTATAATTTTTATAAATATAAAATTGTGTTTGACTTACATCCACTGCGCGCAAGACTGTAGCAAAACTATTGGTTCTAGAGTCTCAAGTAATACTGATAATAATGTAAAACTTATGTACTTTGAAAGCATAATTCAATTTTAACCCCTTCGGCCCTGGTTTTTTTTTTCAATTTTGGGAAAAAATTAATGTTATGCTAACAAAATTAAAAATAGCTATCGAAATCACAGAAGCTAGGGTTTAATGAAAGTTAACGAATGCGTTATTTACCAAAACCTCACAAATGTAGTTATTTTGCGTGTTTTTCATATAACAATAGTCTAAGGAAGAATTTTTGAAAACGTTTGGAAAATGTCGTATTACAACTAAATTAAACAAGCAAAAAATTTAGTAATATTTTTTATCTTTTATCACAAATTACCAATTCGGAAAAGGATTCCCAAATTTTAATTTAAAGAGTGAAACGTATGCTTTAATTAAAAGAAATGCCAACGGCTTGCTAATAATTATGAAAATTATTATTATTATTATTATTACTAAATGCTAAACATAAGTGAAATCATAATAGGAAATGTAGAGATTCATACTATCACTATTGGGTGCTGGAATTAATAAAAATAATGTTTAAGACAAAATAATACTCAATAAAAGATATGTCCTATTAGTAGGACGTCAGGGCCGAAGGGGTTAAGAAATTGAAAACTTAATTGTTTTTAAAATTAAAATTATAAAATTCTGAAAAAAAACAGTTGTTTGAAACAATGCTAATTTTAAATAACCAATTAAATTATAATACTAAATTTGAAGTATAAGTTACTCCTTGTATCAAAACAAATGTATCTGACAAGTTTAATACAAATTGCTTCATCCGTTTTTGAGGAATGTCGCGCGCAATGGAAGCAAGTCAAAAAACATTTTTTAAAATCAAAATTAAGTATTTCAAGAAAGTAAAATATCAGTTGTAGAACATTGAAATAATTATACTAAATAGAACCTATAGTAAGCTGCCAATGGTTAAAATTTTATGTATTTCTGTTTTATAGAGTCAGAAATAAAATTAAATGTGGCATGGAGATAAATTGCACTTTCAATGAAAAAGCAAGACACCTGAGACCTCTTAAAGTATGCACATGTACAAAATTGACAAAATCCACTTTTAAAAAGCTAATAAAATACACACACAAAAAGAATGTGTTATAATAAAATGACATTTATTTTAAACGTTTTTGCTCTTTTTAATTTCTTTAGATTTGTTTTTAGTCTTATTCTTGAAAAGTAGTGCCCGATATATTCCTAGATTAATCGCCATTTTTTAGATATATTAAAAGGCATTTACTAAGAGACCTTCATTATGATATTTACAAAAATAAAAATCTTTTTACTAAGCAAAAGAAATCGCCATAAAAGAAACTGATATGGAACAATCTTCAGGAAACATTAACCACAATCATTACTGCTACAATCTTCCATTAGAGTTTACGTCTGAAACAGCGTTTATCTATTTTAAGGCGGCTGCATTAAATAATGACTCCTTTTTTTCTTAAAAGATATTTTGTAAATCTTTAATAACCTTCATGCCATTCATTCTTTATTCTTTATATATATTTATTAAGATGGCGGTATTGCTGGTGTATTCTTCTGTAACATTTTTTTCTTAAACAATTTCTCTTTCTATAATAAAAGTTGCAAAGACTCATAAATTCTTCATTGACATTGATTCATAATATAGTTTATAAAAAATACCTTTTTTCGATTTATATAAACTGCCGCGTTCATTACAATTTTTATTTTAAAGTACATTATAATTGGGATTTTAATAAAGTTCATATATACATAAGTTCATATTATGAAAATTATAAGATTATTCTACCACACACGCTTCTTGTAAATGTCAAATAATTGTGTACATTTTCTAGAGAATTATTTTAATTGGTCAAGTTTTCATTTAGAAAATATCTGCGATTTGAGACTACATTATGTTTTTAGTTGGCACGTTTTTAAATAAATTTTATTATCTCTAATTATGCAACACCTAATTTTGCAAAGTAGGTCGAGAGTAAACATTCGAAAAAAGTTTTAAAAAATTACAGATTATTCCTTTAATAATGAATCCAGTAACCAAATCTTCGAGAATAATTTGCGATAGGTAAAAGGTCATCTAGAATAAGCCAAATATACTAACAGGAATAAAATTAAACACTATTCTGCGAAACAATTATCAAATTTCCCGAATGTTCACTTCAGAAAAATCCTATTCTACAAAATTTTCGAGTGTTGAGATTTATGATAAACTCTTCAACGTTCTATCATCTTATTTCTGCAATCATTTCACCTATAAAAAAATTTCTTAGTTACCTAAAATTTAATTGGTGAATAATTTGTCTTTTTTTTTACGAATTTAAGAATAAATATACATTTCTTGTTTATACTTTATTTTACATATAAAGTAACTCTACTAAAAAGAAATTTAAACATGACAGTTTTTATTCTTTATAAGCGTCTGAAAATTTCAATCTTAAAGAGTATCTCCCATGGAAGGCGAAATCGACAGCTAACAATTTTGCACGCACATCGTGTTAGAACACTGTGAATTAATCGGTACGGTCTTGTGACACATTATCTCAATCAAACTTTCCGCTTCTAGAACAGATGTTTCTAAAAGACATCAATTTTGTTGAGCGTAAAATAGTGACAGTGAGGTAACCATTTATATTTAAATAACCTTTTTTTTCTTTGAAGATTGTATTGTTTTATAAGACGGTATTAGACCATCATTTGTCAAAGAGATGGATGTGCCTGCATTACAGGAGAAGATTAATAGAAATTGAGCGACAAAAGTGTATTTTGGTTAACAGAGAGTGAAAGGTGCGAGTGTGTATGTGTAAGTAGGTGTGTGTGTGGAGGAGGGGGGGGTACTTTAGTTATTTACGAGCCAAGTTGAATGATGCAAATTGTTGCGAAATTTATTTTGGTCTTGGGAGATTGCGTTTAAATTAACTGAAAGCTGCCATCCAGAATTTTACTCTCTTGCATGGCATCTCTCAGAAGATAGGCATAATTCATGTGATGGGATAGGCTGAAACGGGATATAGTTCCCTCTTTATGACTCCCAAGATATTTGTTATCTAAAGGGGTACATCATTTTTTTTTCTTGGTAAATGGTTACTTCCATATCAAATTACTGATACATATTGCACTAAAAATAGAATATGTATGACAAAAATTCCAAAAATTATTTTTTTTCTGGAATTTAAAGTGTTGCGAGAAATTTTATTTCGCAACATGTTATCAAATATTTTGTATATTATTTATAAATAAGTATTTTAAAATTTAGAAAATAAATATAATCATAAATACAAAATTTATCTCGCCGTAAATGTGTGATTAAATCAATGGACAATGACAGGTTAACACTAGAACGACTAGATTTGGTAGGGCCACTTTGACCCCTACCAAAAGAATGTCTTTTCGAACCGGATATTTCTTCATACAATAAGTTAAATATATACCGCACAAAATAAGTTAAGTCTAAATAAAAATTCTGGTGTGAAATATTTTTATGAAACTTGTGTAAAATTTCCCGTCGTTCTAATGTTAAACTATACTGGGTCTAAGACTGTAGAATTATCCAAATCCGCCATTAGAATACGTATTGAATGTGCAGATATGTAAAATGACTGTGCAATCATGATACTAAATTTTAATTCCACTCGTTCAGTAAAAATACTTTCCACAGAAAAACTGGGTATCGAAAAAAGTAGTTAAGGTATTGAAACTATTCTTTTTTGAAGTTTTAGTAACTATAAGAATGTGCTTTCTACTTTAAGAACATAAAAATTAAGACGCAATATAAAAATTTTGGTCAATTAAAGGGGTTTTCGGAAAATTGTTTCTACAAATATCCTTTAAAAAGTAGATTAATGCAGCAAACAATGCGAATTTTAGTTAACAGAAAGTGAAACGTGGAAGTGTACATGTGTAGGTAGAGAGAATGTTGTTTCAGTTATTTACGAGCTAAGCTGAGTGATGTAAATTGTAGAGAAATTTATTTGGTCTTGGGAGATTGCACTTAAATTTACTGAAAGCTGCCATCTAGAATTTTACTGGTCTTCCGTGACAACCCCTCAGAAGATGGGCATAATTCATGTGATGGGGTGCGTTGAAACGGGAATTAGTGCCTCTTACAGCTCCCAGGATAATTGTTATCTGAAAGGGTACATTTTTCTTTACTTGATAAATGGTTAGTTATATATCAAATTACCGATGCAGTTTTTTGTTCTTCTTAGCAGAATATGACCTAAAATAGTTTAATTTTTTTTTTCAAAATTAAACTGCTTTCAGATAAATAATATAGCTATAGTGAAATGCATAATTTTAAAATTATGAAAGTTGGATATTTATCTTCAAACTTGAAAAAAAAAAGAGGATTAGTTTATAAGACTGCAAAAATAATAGATGTTTCAATGAATTATCTGCCAACAACAAATTCAATTATACAATTTAAAGACTTAAAAATATTATGATAAAACTACCTATTCAAATTAATAAATATTTGTCTACTCATTAAGTGACAGTAGATGCTGCCGACACACGTGCTGAAATAGTGAGGAATATTGAGTTTGTGTTTTGAAACAACCTTTTGACAATTTAATAAAGTGTTTTTGAACCTTAATAACATGAACTTTAGCACACTTTTTGTAAACTCTCTTTGAGTTTTATGGCAATGGATTATCAGTTAATATGATCCCTAAAATATTAGTGATGACCTAAGACCGAAATGAAGAAATGACTTTCATAGAGATAATGGGACATTTTAATAAGATTTTAGTCACTTTTTCTAAAATAAGAATCGCTACAAAATGTCAGTGGAAAAGTCATATGTTCTTCTTAAAAGCTACGAAATTTGATGCTCTCTGTTTATATGGCAGATTCTATTATTTTATGTAGAAATCATTGTAAGATAATTTCATTTTTAATAAAAATTAATCTATTTGATTCTAAAGCCAATATTCTCACACCCGATGAATTTCCACACTTAAATCAATCTACCAATCTCTGTCCATACACCTTGTTCATTTGAGCATGTAAAAATATTAGATGATCTGTAAATTAAGGTAATGACTCTGGTTTCTATAAACATCAACGGAAATAATTCAATAAATTTATGAAAAAATATACATATATAGTAGAACACATTTTTATAAATCTTCTCTTAATTCAAATATCTGATTAGTTTTATTGATCTAAAGATATTTCTCGGCCTGAAGATGATTTTATTTCATGAATAGACTGATTTATATATAGACATCTACCAGAAATTTTGAATATATTTACTTTCGAAAAAGCACTGAATCTTTAAGAAGCATGTTATACTTATTTATTTGCTCGTTGTTACAAATTAATAAGAAAGTATTCAGACAAATTTACCTCCTTAAAATTTTAAACTTATTTCCTATAAATAAAAGTTAAATAATAATATTTGACTTTTCATCATATATAATTTTCTTTAAAACTTTATAGTTCGCGCCAATATTAAAATACAGCAAATCAGTGCTGCAATTTTCTCATTGTTTTTTTTTTTGTTTTGTTTTCTTGCATATTTAGTCATTTACTAAAACTAGTGGGAATTGATCGGGGCTTCCCGGAGAATATAGGCAAAAATTATTTTCTTTATTATTGAAAACTGCAATAGATTTTTTGCATATAATATATATTTTTTAGATTGCCCACAAACACAAAATGGCATTTTTATATGAAAAATGTCAATTATTTATTCAACTAAAGTTTTAAAATCCATTAAAACAGATGCTTTCGCATTAGACGCATGCCAGGAAGTAATAGCTGAATAAGTACTCCAAATATTTCGCTACTTACAGCAGACGTTTTGATTCTGTACAGTGGTTCGATTATATGTCTGTTAAATGTGTGTTTTATTTTGTATTTTATTTGTTCACGAAGTTTTTAATTCGTTATGTAATATTAGCCGAAAACAAACGCTGAACTATTTATATTGTTTTAAGTGCAAACAGGTTAATCTTTTGTAATCGAGCTGCACGTAATAGATTATGTTAAATCATGCTTGAAAATTATTTAAAAAACCAAAAACAAATCTGTAAATTGCGACAGTTTTCAAACAAATTGCATTTGAAAGAACATTTTTTACTATTCGACGGTGTAAAAATTGAAATTGTGCGATATTTAGAAATTTAAGAAATTGCCGTAAAAGCGAAATTTATTGGTCAGGTCGTTGTCACCATCAATATGACTTCAGCGTTACTCACAAACATGTTTTTTTTATAGTATAGATCATATTGTTAATAAAGAAATCGACATTTAATAATTAACTACAACGACAGACTAAATACATTTGTAAAGCAATTCCGCTTTCTTCGACAGATGTAATCTCGGCAAACAGTCCATTTAAAACCCCAAATTAATTCACGAAAGCAGACAAATCGATAAGGCGCACCATTTTAAAATATAGCACCATTTTACATCAGAAATTACAGAAATGGAATAAAGTCATCTTACATTTAACTCTAGTCTCTCTATCGTAAAGCCTTTATTGACAAGCATAATTATATTAAAGCACTGAAACACCTCTTCAGGTCTTGCCAAAGAAAATATGCTTTATCTCCAATAATGCACGTCACCAAACACTCGCAGCAAACCTTCCAATGGAATTCATTTTAAAGCTTTACCTATTGGAGAAACTTCGCAGAACCGAATTCAATAATTCCTGTCGCCCAGGTGATGGACATCAATTTGCAAGTTCTCCCCACTCCCTCTTTGGCCGCGTAAACTGATTATTCATTAGGCTTAGGAGAAATGACAAGCGCCGCTTATATGTCAGTGACGGGCTGAACTCGGTATTAATGTAATTAATAAAGCTTCGCGTTAATGGGCTAGTCAATCAGTTATAGGGGGATTTGAATGTTTGTAGTTTATTTCCGGACACGAATTTATGGAATTTTAGTTTTGGTGAAAAGGGAATAAACCTGACATGGTCTTATCTAGTACTCAGTGGATACGTTATGGAATTAAAAGGAAGTTTGGATCATTTAATCTCTGTGTTTTGAAATAAACGTCATACTGCTTCACTTTATTCAGTTGTAAGAGAGGTTAATCTATGGTGATTATGAAATATTTTCATAACAATTTTAGCATTTAGCTCGAAAGTTTTCCTTTAACCATTTGACTAAAAATTTATTTTTTGAAATTACTGCAAGTGACAACTATTTTTTCTTTTTAATTCTGTCATACCACTTTAAAAATACATTTCTTTACTATCGTATATTTGTAGGACAATTTTAAAGAAATATATTACTTTTTAAAAAAAATAGCTGTACGAGTAGAATATAAACCATGGCAGTCCTTCAATCGTTCCGTGGGACGTGTATGTGCCGATATAGGTCAAAGGATTAAGCTTAATTTTTTTTTTACTAAAACTGTTCAAAATTGTAATGAATATGTATTCTTACTTTTTTAAATATGTATGACTTTTGAAATAGACGTCATACTATCTCACTTCATAAAGTTGTAAGGTTATTCTATGATGAATTTGAAATATTTTCAAACCAATTTTAGCATTTAATTGGATAGTTTTGCTTTAAATTTAATTTTTGTAATTTTTCTATAAATGCTAAAATTGTATGCTCATATTGGGAAATCATGCTTTTTTATGTGAGAGAATATTTATTCTTAATTGAATTTTTCTTAAGATTGGTCTTTTAAAGGAACTTTTTCAACTTTATTAAACTTAATTTGAATAATCTCCCACTCGCACTTTGGTGCACGTTAACATCATTATTCATTAAGCACAACTTACGATAAACGTCACTTTTATGTCAATGGTGGCCTAAACTAGGTATTAATGTAATAATTAAGCTTCAAATAGTCAATCAGCTCTAGGGGAATTTGAATGTCTGCAGTTTAATTCCAGACGAGAATTTATGAATTTTTAGTTTTGGTGAAAAGGGAATAAACCTGACATGGTCTTGTCGTACTCATTGAATACATCTATGAATTAAAAGGAAGTTTGTATCATTTAATCTCCGTGTTTTGAAATAAATGTCACATTCTCTCACTTTATTCAGTTGCAAGATAAGTTAATATATGGTGAATATAAAATATTTTCAAAGGAAGTTTAGAATTTAGGTAGAAAGTTTTGCTATAAACTTAAATTTTTCATTTTTTCTATAAATGCTGAAATTGTACATTCTTATTAAAAATCTTTTGAGCGTAAGATAGTATTTACTATTAATTGAATGAAAATTATTTTTTGAAAGACCTTCTTCCTTTTAAGAAGTGAGATTTTTTTTTTTTTTTTTTTTTTTTTTTTTTTTTTACAATCATGTAATTGACATTAACTTGCAATATCTGCCATTTCGTCTTTGGCCACTTACAACTGATTATTCATTATCATTAGGCACAACGTATGAAAAACGTCCATTATCCAACGGTGGGATTACTAAGTATTAATAATTAAGCTTGGAATAGTCAATAAATTATAGGGGATTTGAATGCTTGCAATGTAAAAACTGTGAAAAAGGAAGCAGTCTATAACGGAATCCTACCATAAACTGAAATTTTTGAAGCTCCCTGCGACAATACATTAGAATTCTACCTTTTTTCTTTAGACGAAAATTTGGGTACGGCAAAAAATATACCTTGGCGATTTGTTTCAGATTCAATTTTTATAAGTTTTATGTATGCTATTTTCGATTAAAAATGTATGCAATTTTAGTTTTGTGAAAGGAAATAAACTTAACATGGTATTATCTAACATTCAATGGATATGTTATAGAATGAAAAATTTTTTTGGATAAATTAATCTCTATGTATTTAAATAAAATTTACATTATCGCATTTAATCCAATTGTAAGAGAGATTAATCTACGGTAATTAGAAATATTTTTATAGTAATTTTAATATGTGTAGAAATTTTTACTTTTTTATTTTTATAAATTCTCAAAATATACTCTTATTTAATTAGAAATGTTACTTCTTTAATCTTGAGAACATTTTTTTAATTTAAGAATCTGTTTTTTAGACGTGATTTTTCTCGTTCATCTAATAGATATTGCATTTGAAGCTCCACATATCTCTCTTTAGTCATGTAAACGGATTAATCAATGCGCGCCTCCTATGACAAACGAAGGCCACTTATACATCAGTGATGGACTGAAAGAGGTATTAAAGCAATTAATAAGCTTCCATTTAATGGGCCAGCCAGTTGGTAATAAAAGGATTTGAATGTTTGTAGCTCATTCGATAAATTCGTGTCTGAAAACAGTTTTGGCACAAAAAAGCGCAGAAAAAGGACATGGATCTTACCTAGTACTGAGCAGATGCAATATCGAATTAAACAGTTTAAATCATTTTAATTTCTGCATTATGAATTAAACGTCATAATATTTCCCTTTATGAATTTGTTGTAGGTTGTATGGTGAATTCCTAATATTTTCATAGAAATTTAAATATATAGAAGGAAAGTTTTCATTATATATATTTTTTTATATAATATTACGTTTTATTGTAATTTATACTTTTTTTTCAGTTAAAAAAAATCATGATTGAATAAAAATGATTAAGTGATTTTTCTGAACCAAGTAATAATGGACATTTATTTGGATGCCTCACTATTCCCTTATTGGTCTTATTACTCTAGTTATTCATTGTGAACCACTTATGACAAACGCTGGCTTTTATATCAGTGTCGGGCTGAATTGAGTAATGTAATCAATAAGCTTTATATTAATGGGCTAGTCAGTAAGTTAGTTACAGAAAGATTTTTGAATGTTTGTAGTTACACACAATAAGTTAATGTCTAAAGACCGTTTTGAGGAAAGAGGAATAAATTGGACATGGATCTCTCCTAGAACTCTGCGGCGACATTATGAATTTAAAAAAGAAGTTTAAATCATATAATAATCTATGCATTTTGAAATAAACATCATACTTTATTGAGTTCAAAAAAGTTTTTCTATGGGAAATTAAAGATATTTTCATCGCAATTTTTGCATTTGGTGAAAGTTTTGATTTCAATTTAATACTATGCATATTAAAGACATAATAAATTCCAAATATAATTGATTTTTATAAAAATTTGCAAATGTAAGACAAGGGTTTAAAAAACTTTTCAGAAGAAAAATAGAAGTACGTAAAAGAAAAGGGGAAATATTTAATTTAACTTTCAGATTTTTTGAGATTGTATAAAATCATTTAGACAGATCAAGGATGTCTAATTTTACTTTTATGAGTATTTTAACGCATTGAATTTTATCGGCGTATGTCAATAGTTATGAAAAAAAATATCAGTTATAGATCTACAAGGAAGTTAATCAAAATAATCGCATATTCGTATAAAAATCCACGCTACACTTAAAATTCTCATATTTTTATATATATTTTGATTTTTGATAGCAAAAAGAAAAGTCCTCAGTTTGATATTTTAATATTCGTTGAAAGAATTTATCTTCTAATTTTTACCTCAATTATTTTTATGTATATCTTATATTTGCATGAATATATTGAATATAAATTTGTTCTAATATGTGTTTAATTTTAGTTCCTAAAATATTTTGCATAGAAAATCTGTTTATACATGTCTATTTTTTAACACTTTTAAAAGTTTTCATTGAATACATCTATTGCTTTCGTATGTGTAAAGCTTGATTTTTGCACACTTTTTTAATGTAAAACCTGCACGAATTGATAGTTTCATTTCCAGTTTTCTTTAAAATGCACAGAAAATTAATGCCGAGAAAACGTACTTCTGAAAACGCTTTCTTAGATATTGATGTCTAGATGGCCATAATGCATTATTATTGTAACTAATTATTCTCTTTTTGTAGAATGTACAGCAGTTTTCAATAGAAATTTTTGTTTTTAGCACTTTTCATTGGGTGAGTTAAGCATATACTGCATGTTGCTTATGTGTTTCTGCATCGATGTTATATTTTTCTATTGCATTCTAGATGTTATTTGATGTTGTGGCTTTTAATTAACTTTTCTCGTTGTTTTTTTTGAGTCCTCAACACGGGAAGCCTAGAAAATGAAGCTTATAACATCTACCGCATTTGCTTGCTGTTACACACAAAGAACGTACGATAAATATAAATGCTGTTTGAATAAAATATTCAGAGCTTAGTAGTACATGCATGCTTATTACTATTAGCTTTAAATCCAAAATTCAAAAAGATATTTATAGTTGCCTTTTTACAGAACAAGCTTATTATTTTTTTATCTTTTTATAATTAAAATTTAGCACTTGTTTTTTACTTTTTTTCAGTTTTTTATTTATTTAAAATATAATTTTTAATTTTTTTAATTATGTAATTTGAATTTTTTATTTTGGGAAAAAATTTAGTTCTTACATATTTTCTTCCACTCTGATTTGTATTTATAAGTTTATACTGATATTTAAGATATATTATCCAACTACTACTAGGCAAATGCGGTAAAACAATATGAACTTGAAGCTTAACCCCTTATAAAATATCAAAGTTCAAATTTCGAATAATAATAAAAGAAAGTCGTGAATTCCTAAATTATACATTATTTTCTTAATTAAAAATACAAGTATGATTAATGTGATTGTTCATGCAATTTTTAAATACACTAATAAAGTTCGTTTAATGCCAAATTACTATGTTTATTGCTAGTGTTAGGTAAAATTATGTATTTTTAAAACAGCATTATAAAATTTAATGCATAGCTGATAAAATCAGTTGGCTCAAATTTTAACTCTCTGTTTGAAGAAATTGAGATATTTTAATGCAAAATAAATGCAACATTTGTCGACCATATGTATTTTATTCAGCAGATTCTTCCACCTTAAATTTTGTGGATATTTTTACGAATAAAAAGAGAAGAAAGTTAATTATTTGAAAAAAAATTAAATAAAATGTTTCCCGGAATTTAAAGAACGTTGAAAAACCAATTTTAAATCCTATGTAATTAAAATGAAATAACTTTTATTAAAAATCTTTCGCTCAAATTAAAATTTAAAGATATTTAGGCACCATAAGGGGTTAAGTAGTACAGGATTTCCAAATTGACCGAAGGCTTTCTGTTGTAGGTACGGGGACTCAGAGTGTGAATGGAGCAATCCCTAACTTGTCTTCCCCTACTATGCCCACCTTTAGTGTGCCTCAAGCAAACGGGCAAGCCGGAGAAGTATACACCAACGGTATGCCGCATTATCCACGTAAGTACCTTATCTATGTTATCCTACTGTTACCTCACTCTTTCCTTATATCATGCTTTTGATGTTCAAAAGAATGCATATGTCATGAACTCTCGATGTTGTTATGGCTGGTTGTTTCCAAAACGCTTAGATGTCTTTATTTAGGTATATATTTTTTAATCCACTATTCGATGTCAAATTTCCAAAGGTCTAAATCCATATTTCTCTTTCTTTTTTTATTTAAATTCAGAATGAAAGTATAAATAATTCTAAAGTTAAAGACTAAATCGGGATTTGAAGCGATAAGCTGTTAACTCATTGCTAAGAGTTTTAACCCTTTTCCCGTCTACGGCTCAAAAATGAAGTGTTCCATTATGGCCCAATGCTGCTGAGTGCAGTCGGACGTTCTATACCCCAAGTGTTTTTAAATATGATTAATGTGAGAAAAAAAAATAATAAAATCAAGCATAAAAAATACTTTTGACATATAATTTAAATCTTTATAAATGCCAAAAAGATAAGCCACAATATAATAAAAAAATGTGCACAGGGAAATAGTTTTTTAAAGAAAATGCAATTTATCTTTGCGTTGCGCAGTGGCAACGCAGGTCAGATGGAACCACTCTCAGTCGGTTGCTGAGAAGCATCGCTTGGAACAGGAGAGACATTTCAAGCGTTGCAGATAGGATGCGAAAAGATTGAGCCCTGATGGCGTGTACCACAGTTATCGACATGTTTTGTTACACTAATCCATTTCGGATCAGCCATGCTGTCGAAATTCTGATTGTTTTATCCGATTTTATGCTTACATACATGCAAGAATTTCGTTTGGTTTCATTTTGTAAAGTGACAAAGCAATCGCCAACAGTTCAGTAAACTATAAAAATATATCTAGAAGTGAAAAAGGAATCGATAGAAAAACTATTTTACTTGAATTCGTGAAAAAAAATGCGTACTTATGTCATTTTTAAAAATCTCGTAATAAATTGATGATCTTCAATCGTAAGATATCTTTAGAACAGTCAGATTTCTGTAAAGGAAAGCACTATCTGGTATAAAAAGAAAGTAATTTCATAAAATCGGTCTAAATGAACACATGTCAACAGCAATAAAAGGAATGACACTGCTATAAACATTCTTTTTTTTTCATTCTGTTAAACTATTAAGTGTAAAAAAATAAACTAATGAACAGGCGGATATACAAACAAAAAACCGCAGAGACAAAGTTAACTTTTTAAATTTGAATTAGATATCATATTCACCACAATTGAAAACAGTGTTTCATGGATATATATTTCTTTTAAGAAAACAATGACAATTCAGGAATAATCTTATTTTTATATTTCTATTATTGCAGGTTCAGAAAGACTTATGAAACTAACCCATTAGTTTTAGAACTCATTTCGGAGAAATAATATGGACACGTTCCTTCCAATTACGCTTGTATAAATTTGAAGTGTAAATTTTATTTATTCATCCTGCACTAAAAAATACGTAATATATAAAACATGGAATCTTTTAAATTAAAAGTTTATGAAAGAAGCAAAGCTCAAAACAATTTAAGAATTCAATGCCTTTAAATTTGTTTCTAAAAAAAAGAAAATTGAATGTGTTATATGACTCTTTGTAAATGTTCCTTTAAAAAAATATATCAAAACTATATCGCGTAAAAATCATGACTTTGTCATACATTAAGCAAACATGACACTCCTGTTGCCTCTAAGAAAAGTAAAAGGGGGGAAAATATCATTTTTTAACATCTAGCAGCATATATTCCATTAAACATAATGCCCGATACGTTATGTTTTCATGGAATAACTGCATATTGACATTAAAAAAAGAATTAATATCAAAATTTTAATATTTTAGAATCTTCATTTTGCTTAGAAAATAATTCTCATCCTAGTACTTTTGAAGTATTAACGTATACATCAGCAAGAAATACGTTCCCTGCAAACGACATCGTTATCCTTGCCATAATGACACCTCAACTCCACTCGTTTCCTAGTCTCGTTAAATCTCGTGAGTTCCGAACATTGACAGCCATTAGGTAAATTTCCTTTTTCTTAAATGCTCTCAGAATTGCATTTCAAAATTCCATATTGCAGAATTTACGGAACTCGCTGGATTAAACTTTCATGTAATTTTACTTTTAATTTTGAGAGATGCATTTTCAAGGTTTTCGGGATGATTTTATTTACTGTAAAGTTTATCTAGGTATTAAGAAAGGAATACTATAGGCGAGGCTGAGTTATTCAGTGAAAACTTTCGCTTAAAAATAAGTAGATTTTCGCACTCAAAGCTCACTAAAGTATGCATTATTTTGAATATTTATATAATGTTAATTAAGAGAAATATTCTGTTTAAGTGTTGTAGCTAAAGAAAATTTAATATTTCATACGACTAAGTACACCTGGGAAAGATTATGTGAGGAATTTTAAGATTTCATGTTTGAAAAATTGGATTTCATCGTGTACTTTTAACATTAAACACTGTACATAACGAATTTATCAGCAAATAACTTACTCCTCAGATACCTTATTTTTGAGAAAGGTACTTAAGATTATTAAGTTTGAACTGTAATATAATTACAGAATTTAATAAGCTTAAAATATATGCTATGTTTGGAACGAAATATTGATTTTGTATTTTGAATGTCTGCATATACTTTGACAATTTTTATATTTTTTAATTCCAGTAAAAAAAAAAATTAATTTAAGAAATTATTCGTTCGACTGATAAAAATTATTTCTCACTTAAAAGAATTTTAGTACTGTTACATATAATTATTTATTTATAAATTTTGATCTCTTCAATAATCAGCCATATATATTTTAATTGAATTGTGTTTTTCTACTTTAGCAAGTAATAAAGTTCAATGAAAATTTCTCATGAGTACTGACTTATAAAATCTTTAAACCTAAATTCTACATCCTTAATTACCATCGATACGGTCATAGTATTTAAAAAAAAATTCCACATAGATGAAAATGTTTATGAATTCAGTTTAGGGCGATTCCACCGTTACGTGTGTGACTTTTTAGAGTTTTTTTTTTTGCAAATTGAGACAAGTTTGGAAGTGAAATTATTTAGATGACGTTTTACTTTATTTATTGCTATTGCAGGACACACACAGAATCATTTTTATAGTGACACCTTTAGTCTAAAGTAATATATTTTTTAAATAGTAAAGTCGTTGTTTACGTGTGAGTTTTCTGAGTCACACACGTAACAACGACTTTACTATTTAAAAAAAATTATTATTACTTTATACTGAAGGTATCACTACAAAAATGATTCTATATGCATCCTGTAATGGCAATAAAAAAAGTAAAACATTATCTTAATAATTTCACTTCCAAATTTGTCTCAATTTGCAAAAAAAACTCAGTCGCACACGTAACGGTAGATTCTCCCTTTATCTTCTCGCCGCGCTCTAACTCGCGTAAATATAGTCGTACTTGATAAGTTATTGCGGTCTATTATAGCATTTTCAATGTTGAAAATAAAATGTGTAGCGTTTATAGTTCGTTTATAGGGCCACTCAAAACAATTCAGTTACATTATGGTCTGGGGAAAACAGTTTACAGTGTATTTTAAAGTTACATAATTTCAAACATTGAAATTGATATGCATCACTGAGGTGCACAACAATATTCTTACTATAGAATATGATGTGTATAGCATTTATCATTCATTTACAGGGACATACAAAAGAATTCGGTTACAGTATTGTCTATGAGCGATAACTACTAGAAGTGTTTTCAATTGTGATGTGAGTAGTAGTAAATAATTTGGAAAAGAAAATAAAAACTATAACTTTCCAACATAGTTGAAAAGTGTTTATGAATTCAATTAGTCTGGCCGTCTGTCCGTGCTCGAACTCGTGTAAATATAATCGGATTGTCATGTAATTAATATACGTTATTGAGGTTTACCCTAGAATGTTCGGTGTTGCAAATCAAGTGTGTAGCATTTATACTTCCTTTACAGGGGCACTCAAAAGTATTGCGTTACGTTATGGTCTATGTGGGGAAATCATATGCGGTGTATTTTAAAGTTACACTATTTCAAGAATAATGAAATTTATGTAGGATTTGAATTTATCTTTCTTATGACGTACATGGTCAACAAATTCAATAACTCTGGCATTTATTTATTGTCCATAACTTAAACGCATGAGATGTCAAAGTAAAATTCACAGATCACGAGCACAGTAATTTTATACTTTAAAAATCAGAAAATCTGTCTTTTATTTTTCATCACTCATGAAGCATTGACGCAAAAGCGGTCAAGAAAGCAATTTACTGTGCTAGGCATAATTGGAATGTTCTACGCAATTCGTATAAACTGTTTTTAAGTATTAATCATGGTATATTTGAAAAGGCTAATTATAGCATACTGTAAAATTAAGAATCTTCAAAAAATATTTAATCCAAGTTTATATTATTTCAGTATCCTGTAATTATATAAATACATCATCGAATTTACATTTTGCAGATCACCCTTGCTACATATATATAATGTACATTGCCTAACACATCTGAGACTTTCAAGGTTTTATTTTTATCTAAATTTCTAAAATGTGTGAAGATTTTTTTTTTCAGATATCCTGTATAATTTATTAAAATAATTGTTTGGGTAACTGCAAATCAGTCATAAATTTTTTTTCAGATCTATAATAATACTATATATATAATATTATACTATATAATATGATATTAAATAGGTAACGAAACAGTGCTACAAGTATATCTAAAATCAAAACAATGTTACAATTAGTTTCTGTAGCAGATATTCAAAATTATAACACCTCCCTATTAACTAAAGCAACGAAAAAGTCTTTATTAGTTTTTGAATAATAAATATTTTACTTGGTTTAAATAAAATAAAAGTTAAAAATATCATACAGTTCGTGTTCATGAAATTATAAACTGCTATGGTGAGTATAATAATATCCCTAGATTATTTACCAATAAATAAAGCAAACAATATAAAAGTTCTTGGATCAGTAATGTTTCAAAGCATTCTCAAAATGGAGGAAAAAGCAGATGGCCAACAAACTTATATCGTTTATGGCTTGGAAATAGGAAACTTTCAGTTATCTTTGGTGAAGAGATGTAATCTTTAGTAGTAAAATGTGTTTCCCCGAGGAAACATAGCCCCAAAAATAGTCTATCTAAAGTACGCAAGAAAAATTTATGTTTTAAGACTTTATTTCTAAGAAAATCTTACTAACGTAAAACTGAATATGAATTAAATATGTTCTCAAAATATTTATGCTATAAAAGATTGCATATGTATTAATCAGTTTATATATACATACATTCATGTACATAAATAACTATATTAGCTGAATACAATTCAGGAATAAATAAATTGATTAGAAGTAATTTGAAGTACAATAAAAATTCTAATGGAAAAAAGTTATGAGTATAAATAGAAGTAAAAATGAAACTTTTTAAAATATGTTTGATTTTAAATTGTATATATGATTTGAATTTTATAATTAAGTTTTAAAAAATATGTCCATAAATACTGAATATTTTTCCATGTGTATAAATAATCGAATTATTTGGATCACAATGTAAGATCGAGTTTTATTTCTGACGAGCTATGTTTCAATGAAAATTTTAATTCACTTGTGGGTAGATCCTGCTATACATATCTGTTTAGCAATACCAGTATCTAATGCACATGTGTAGGTTTGTCTGAATAAATATTAAATAGAGAACAACTCGAATAATTTGTATAACTTTTAAATGGAACTGAAAAATCGTGGTTTATTCAAGAAAAATCTCTATCACCGAGCGTTATTATTTTAATTCATTATTCATCGTATCATTTGTATGATAAATATGAACTTTTATGAAGAGCAGCATTTTGAAGAATTTCTAGGTGTTGAATTGTAAAAGCCTTTAAAGTTTTTCAAATTTATATTCACTGTTAAAGGTGGCGCATATTTGTTGGATTTTATTCAACAACGATTAACTTGTGTGTAACAAACAATAAAGACACGTTTGAATGTCATCCTGCGATGTTTATTTTTGAACAAATTAAGTACTTTTAAAATTTTCATTTAATCTTGAAAATATTTTTTTTTTTTTTAGGAAAATATGCACAAAATGAAAACTAATGAAATTCTTTTATTGAAGTTTAACGTTTCTAAAGATTTTAATTTTGAAACTTTGTATTTTGTCAAAAATACTTCCTATTTTTCCAGTTATTTCCTCTTCAGTAACTGTGCACAATAAAAGCAATGTATAATATTTGTTATTTCTTTCATAACTTAAATTATATTTTCATTTGAGTGGCATAAAGATTTGCATTTTTTTTTCTCTTAGAATACTCCACAAATGCAATTTATATTATGTTTTTAAAATATCAGTGCATTTTGCTTAACATAAAGCTACAGAAGATAATACATGAATTGATATTTTAGACAATTTAGCGTTTGACTTGGTTAACACTAAAGTTTCATTTTTGCTTGCTCATAGCAAGTATTTTCGTAACAGTTTGATTGCTTCCCTGATCATAAGCTTCTACTAAAGTATATAAAAAAACTTCTGGGTAATTTCTTTCAGCTACATTCTTATATTAACTACTTTATTCAATCTACAAAATTTTAAATTGCGCACGATAATTACCTTTAATTAAAGTTCAACAATCCGGCTTAAGGATATAAGCTGCTGCCAGGTTCTGTTCCCCTGCTTTCCGTTCATTTTTCAATGGTTAGGAGTCTGATTTAAGCTAAAAGTCTCGGTTAGTCCTTTTTTTCATACGATAATTATAAATTGTAAAAACAAAAAATACTTGTAGTACCATTAGTGCCAAGCCACATTTGTGTGAAATAAATTTAACACTGTAATCTGTTGCTTAATATTGTAAATTTTAATATCATACATGTAGTTTGTTTCTAATGTCCCCTGGTGGCAGCATATGTGACAGGTCTCGTTTCTCCCTCCCCCAGATATTTATGCCCCCAAAGAAGATAGCTTATTTACAAAAAAACATAATAGTAATATCATTAAAGTAATGCCATATCGTTTACTCAGAATATCTCAAATGCGAAAAAACTTTAGGTTATATATCTTGATTTGAGTGCTTGATCAAATTTTCAAATTGAAATATCTCATAATTTCAAAAATGTTGCTTGGCCCTCTCTTGCCCGACCCCTTCATATTACTAACTAGATTAACCTAAAATGTCTCTTTTAAATAATTAGAAGTCTATATAAAAATTGTCATTAAAATACAGTTTTATTAGCTTTTTTGTCATTTCATCTAAATATTCGTGATTCTTTTTTATTCAAAATATTTTTTCTTATTACTTTTATTAGATTTGGATCTATTTTTCTTATCTCGCTTTCAATATATTCGGCAATAAAAAGAGGACCTATTCAAAAATAACGCTAAAAACGGCATTGAAATCCATAGAAATAACCTACAGTTGTCAATTTTAGCCTTTATAGTTGAGAAAAAGTAGTCCCGTGATCTTACCTGAAGTGTTATGTAATCTTTAGTAGAAACGTAGTATTTCCCAAAGGTAGCATTCAACAAAAAAGAAAACTCTATTTTCAGAGCAAGAATGCCATTTGTATAGCCAAATTGTTGTAATCTTTGACTAAAAACATAAGTTCCTTTAATACATAAGGATATAAACTATAGTAAACTATGACATTCAGTTTAAACGATGGAAAACGATAATAAAAAGGTTTTTACGTTATGTTCAGAAATCTTTTAATATTTTAAGAATGACATTTTTCTTTATATTTAGCATATATATTTTTATTGTCGCTGACATAAGTATTTTAATTCACATTTAATAAATACATTTAAAAAAAAATTTACTTACTATAGTTTTATCATCGCATTTTAAAATTAGTCTAGTTGAAATTTGGCTACTGACTCCACATATTTTTTGTAATTTTTTTATTTAAAGCAAAGACGATAATGATATAATTTTACATCAATGCAAAATAGTCACTTTTAAAATACTGTTTTGTAATATGTATGTTGCTTAAATACATAAAATCTCGTTTTAACTACGATATACTTCATCTCGTTTACAGATACATTTTTTTTGCATTTGTCGCAACTTTCCTAAATATTCATTTTTACTGAGGAGTTTGACAAATAATTATAATTTCTATAATTAACAAATCAATGTTACAAAAGTATTTTACAATTTTCGATCTCGAACAAGTAACTTAAGTATTTTTTTTTAAATTTCAATAAATTAAAGGGTCATTTACTTGAATATTCCT
The DNA here is from genome assembly GCA_963931845.1 of Maratus michaelseni. Classification (NCBI taxonomy): domain Eukaryota; kingdom Metazoa; phylum Arthropoda; class Arachnida; order Araneae; family Salticidae; genus Maratus; species Maratus michaelseni. Next base: position 279,281,954 of record OZ007594.1, on the reverse strand, counting down.
AATTTAGTTTTTAATTATATATAAATTAATTTCCAAACATTTTTTTTACCTTTTTGCAATATGAATATAATGTTATTGGCAGTATGAATGTTCGTCAGAAATATTCGAAAAAAAATTTTCAACAAATATAATACAAATTAATAATAGCAATAATATATACAAAAGTTATATTAATAAAATGTACCATTTTTGCTGTTATAATTGAAATTATTCATTCAAAAGATAACGTTTAATTTATTTAATTTATTGGAAAACTTAAATAAAAGCTATCTGAAATGAATAAAGAAATTTTCTCAGTTTTACTGTCTGGATTTCGTAATATAATCTTCTCTTCAGTGACAACTTTCCTTTTTTGACAGTATTACTGTTAACTTTTTTTAACAATTATTTTTATTGTTTCTATAATTGAATTACATATGTTTTCTAAAAACAAAAACGCTATATTATTTTATACGCGATATTACTACTTCTTATGTCCCTCACACCAATAGCAATCGATTTACTGGAGTTTTAAGTTATTTTCCTTGGATTTACTGTTGTTGAAAAGAGTATTGAATAATGAAACTTGTACATGCAACGGATTAGGCTTTTTTTTCCCCTAAAAAAACTTTAAAAAACTAGCAGGTGAAATTTTTTTTTTTTCATTTTTTTTTCCATGATACAATATGCAATTCTCTTCAGTAATAATTTTCTTTTTCGACAGTATTAATATAACCATATTTTAAACAAATTTAATAGCAAATTGTATCATTTTGGTTTGTATTATTGAATTGTATAGATCCCCCCCCCCCCCCCCCGAAAAAAAAAAAAAAAAAAAAAAAAAAAAGCCGTGATAATAGATATTACTACTTTTATATTACTCGTACGAACAACGATCGATTTACAAAAGCATTTCAGTTTTTTTTTTTCTTCGATTCGCCTTTCATGAAAAAGTGTAGAATTATGGAACTTGCACATTGAGAGGATCAATTATGTATCCTTTTCAAGGTAGCTTTTATTGAAAAAAGTAATAAGTTACCTATTGCAGCCGCCCGGAAGAAAGCAATTCAGAAAGATTTCTGTATATTTTCACCTATCATTACCCCCAGATCCCCAAGTCAACCTCCGTTCAAATGTTGATATATATATGTTACGATAGTGTAGCACTTTTTAAATCGATTAAGATTTTTAAGTAGGTAGAACTCCATCTCGAAGAATTTATTTAGATTATTAACATAATCTTGCAGTCGTCATTATGGTTCCTTGGTCATAACACATTGAAGAATTCCCTCCAAAAAGATAACGAAACGTCGAAAGAACAGAAGAAAGTTTATTATTATTCTCTATTAGATGACATTGAAAATAAACATTCGCCACCACTCTTTCTTATCGAGGAATACATTCACAAATAAAACTTTTGCCATCCTGTTATGCTTTTAAAACTTAATACATTAGATGTTAATTTGAAATCGCATTTTCGAAAGATTCTAGCGACTCGCTCCCAGCAGCAGCATATTATTTAGAAAAGCCAATATCATTGAAAATCTGCGTTCCGCAACCCATGTTTCATGTTTTATATCCAGTGCGTAAAGTTATCTATGCTAATGCAGTGGTACAGAATAACCAATCAGAGCGCTTGATTATATCATAACTCTGTTCTTATGGCATCAAAAATGTGACGCGCTAAGTCGCTTGCGAATAAGCGCGCGAATCTGGTTTTTGGAATAAAAAATAGGAAAAAAGGAAAATGGTACAAATGATGATTTTTAAGTAGAATGAATTTGGCTTTTTAAGAATTGGGAAATAAAAAAGGTTTTTGAAGAAAAATAATTACTGGAAGTGGTTTTTAGAATATTTTGAAGGCAAATAAAATATTAAAATACTCATTTTAAATAGAAAGAAATTTAAATAAAATGAATATTGTTTAAGATAGTAAACAATTTAATAAACTAGGGTTGTAGGAATAATTTAGAAGCAAAAATTTAAATGGAATAAAGTGTGGAATTCTGATTTTTCTAATATGTATGTATAGATCATATTTATGAACCGATTTGGATGTGACTGAGTAAGTGTACAGGACTTTTCAAGATCTTTTCAAGAAAGACAGAGTTCTTTCGCCAGTTTAATCCACCATCTTATTTCAAAATGGAGGCCGTTTTAAGATCTCAAATTAAAAAAGATATACAAAAAAGAAAACTAAAATTCCAAAAAGTTTTTTCCCTTGATGCAAGGATTCCGCAGCAGTTTTGTCTCTTCTCTACTTTAAAAACAAAAAGAGATATAGCAGTTTGGAATTCTAGTGTGATTTGACATTTTGAAACTGATTAAAAATAAGGGATTCCTCCAATAGAGGATTTAATTTATGAGTTTTATTGAACGTGGTTTCTGGCAATTTTTTTCATTGTTGTAATCATTGTTTCAGTTCTCGGTTGCTTAAAACTACATAGTCATATTCGCTGTCTAATTCTTGCCAAGCTTGGCGATACTTGGCGAAATATTGCCAAATATGGCGACAAAAATAATCATCATAAATGAAGCTAACTTGTCAACAGCTGACAAATTTATAGAAATTTCAATCAAATTAAATGTTGACGAAATCTAAGTCTTCTATAGTATTTTAGATTCGCGTGTTTGAGTAAAACTAGCTGAATTCTTAAAAAAAGGAATAGAAAAGCTACCTTTTTCTCCCAGTACAGAGAGCAAGGACTTTTTCATTTAAATATGAATAACAGAAAAAAAACCCTCTGAATAATGGTTTTTGAAAGAAAAAAAAAGTAAAATTATAAATTTCGCAATTTATTATAGTGGTATTTGATAATGGAAAGTGGTGGTTATTTATTTTTACACAAAGATAATTGCAATTTAAACGATGAAGAATTTTTTGTTTCATTTGCAATTATAGCAACATTTAACTCAATATTGAGCTTTTAGGGCAAATAAACTGAAAATATTCGAAAGAAATTGTTTTCCTTTTCAAAGATGAATATAATCTTTTCGAATGTAGAAATTCTCCCCCTCGGCAATATTATTTCAAACATATTTTGTAGCATATGTAGTAATAAAGTGTATCATTTTCCGTTCCTATAATTGAACTGTATATATACAATTTTTTCTTCTTTCTTTAAAAAAAATAAATAAAGGGAGACTATCATAATAAATATCATTAGTTTGTTACTCACACAAACAAAAGTGGATTTGCTGAAACATTTCAGTTATTCTTCTTTGATTCACTTTGATGAAAAAGTGTAGAATAATGAAACTTACACATGCAAAGTATCAGGCTTATTTTATTTTCTCGTTGAAAACGAATAAAAAAATTTTTCCAGCGAGAATAAAGAAATTTTCTCAATTTCATTCTTTGATTTTTTGCGTGTATATATAAACACAATTTTTAAGAATATATAAACAAAAGGAAAAAAGAAATTGAACAAAACGTCTTCAACCATATCTTCCAATTTCTGTCTTTGTAAGAAAATTCTCCCCACCTCCCCCCATGTTTCCTATAATACTCACTGGAAAACAATCTTCTTTCAGCTCATTATATGAGGGGTCAGCATTACTTTGTTGAAATGGTTTGGGAAAGAAATATGGCGACGACTTTTTTTCCCCTCCATACTAATTTATTTTATCATCATTTCATTTTGAGATTTTTCTGTTTCCCCTTTTTTTTTTAGTTTGAGTTCATTCCCAATTGCCTTTATCATTACAATTCGAAGAAAAGAAAAAAAATCCTTAAACACTATTTTGATAGAAAAAAATGCTCACGCAAAGAAAAAAAAAACTGAAAGATCAATTATTTTTGTATTGAAGACAAGAGTATAATTAAAGTTTCGAATCTTTTTTTAATTATATTTTTACGTGCAATACTATCAATAACGAAACGAAGAAGTAATTCCAATGGAAGAAATTAAGAGAAATAAACAATATTTTTAATTATTTAGGGAAAAGGACATGGTGAAATAAAGAATGGGTTTATATTTAAAAGTCCTTTCCTATTAATAATCAATTTACTATGAAACAAAGTGATTTAATGCTTATTCAATACTTCGTTTTTTTATTTTTTTTATGCAGACTAAAGTTTTTAATTTAAATTATTTTAAAATATCTTGCTAATGCAGTTTCTTATGCTTTGTGTATTTATTTGAAATAAATATTATCTGTTCTTTTAAATGTAAGTTAGCTAGACATTTCGGAAAACTAATTATGCCTTTTCCTTGCATCTAATGTTATTAAATTTTAAAAGATAATTAGTTTCTGAGACAAAATATTGCTATTTTATGGATATATTTTTAATTAAAAATTTCATTGCACTTTATTTGAATAAAATGGGAATAAATTAATGATTTATATACATAAACTATTAAATGGTATGATAAATATTTTCCAAAAAAAATTGTAATCTTATCTTTTTATTGAAATGTTGAGAGGTTAGAAAATATATTAAAAATTACGCTTATTAAATTTTATTTTAATATACAGTAGCCTGAATTGAATATATTTTTAGAAAACAAAGCAATGTTATTAATGTTTTTTTCTATAAACTTGCTGGGAAAAGTTTTTTTAGAAATTTATTAAAGAAATAATTTAGAAAATATTGTAAAAACATTTTTATACACCCCCAAAAACTAAATTAGTTTCACTTAATTTAAAAGCTTGTGATTTAATTTTGATATTAATAAGACATACTTTTTTGTCTTAAATTAGCTATTTAAGATACTTTTTTTTAATTTGAAAAAGATTTTATAGTTGCCCATTAAACTACATTTTAATATTAAGAGTTTAATTTTATTAAAACCACATTTAAAACATTCCATGGAAATGTATTAGTTTTAATTTTATTTATCAAAATAGTTTAATTTACTTTAATATGACTAGCCATTAACCTTTTAATGAAAACAAACTAATAACACTACAGAATAAAACGAAATAATCTGTATTAAAATTGTAGCAATTGAAACAATGAAGCAATATTTGAAGCAATGGATTCCCGTGTAGCAATTTTTTAAGCTCTCTTTCTCCGCCTAAACTGAAATCAAAGTGCACGTAAATCATATTCATTTGACCGATTACTTTAAACTTTAATTTGAGAATTTAATATTTAAAGAAAGATGGGAAAAAAAAGAAAATATCCTCAATTCAAACTGGAAAAAACTTTCTTTTATGGGCAATAGCATATCCTATAGTTTAGTTACAGCGATGGTCTTGTACATTTTTCACAACAAAGATATTATAAACTTAGAAATATTTGTTTATTAACTTCAATTAACAAATGTGTTTCAATGTCACCACCTACGTTAGAAACCCCAACCCCCCTCCCCCCCCCAAGGACACACACAAAAAAAAAATCACCGCGACATTTTAATGATATGCAAATGATAGTTTTGACAATTATCATTCTCAAATCTATTTGAATTAATTTACATTTTCAGTACACGATACATCCTGCCAAAAATAATTTCACAATTCATAATACATTTTTTAAGGTCTAGAGAATAATTTAAAAATATGGTTTTCACACCATTTCATACCATTGCTTCCTATGAAGCAACTTGTTTAATCGCCCACTTTCAAGTTAGACTGAAAACAAAGTGCCTACAAATCATATTCATTTAAAATAATACTTTCTATTGAAAATTGCGAAATTAATGTTCGAGGAAATATGTAAAAATGAGTGTTGAGGGCAGTCGACTGAATTCAAATCAGAAATTTTCAAGTCAATGAAATATCCTACATTTTAGTTACGGTGAGCATCTTGAGCGTTTTCCTAAACAAGAAATTAAGAAATAAACAAAGTAATTGATTAATAATTTAACATAAAAAAGCATCTTCAAATAAAAACTGATAATAAAGTGAGACAATTTTATTCAAATCAATGTTGAACATGATTTTCATTTAATATTAACATTTGTCATTCTCAAATTTGCTTGAAATAATTTAAATTTTCAGTGTACTATGCATTTTATAAAAACCAATTTCGCATTCAGTAATGCATTTATACGGTCACGAAAGGTTAAAAAATGTTTCTTCCTTCCATTTGCTTCTGCATTCTTATTAACCTAACTTTCTACTCATTTTCTCTTGATTTAAACAGAAATCAAAGTATACATTCATTTGACCAATTACTTTCAACCGATATTTTCAAAATGAATATTCGAGGGAAAATGTAGAAAAAAAAAAGTATGCTCCATTCAAATTGAAATAATGTTTGTTTTCAAGGGCAGAAGAATATCGTATAGTTTAGTTATATTGTTCTTAAACGCCTGAACATTTCCAAAACAAATAAATTTGGAAAGGGAATTTTTAGATAATTGTTTAATAGTTTAAATTAAATTACAAATATACTGAACTGTTAATATTTATGGAACAGAGTGTTAGGAAGTAGAGATAAGTAAAGTTTTTTTGCGGTGTCCAAACCCACCCGAGCCAAAGGATTTGAAATCAAACGTCGTCCGAGACCGAAAAAATGTCATCAGACCGCGAGCCCGATACCAAAAGAAGGCAATAGATAATACTTTTGAAATTATTTCACAATTTTCTCAATTAAAAATATTTTCTTGCATAGAAAATGAGTATCAATTCTAAATAATCCCACAGGACAACGTTCCGTGATTTTCATGTCCCTGATAAACTGTTTAAAATAACAAATTTGTTATTTATACACAACCATTAGCAGAAATCTTAAAAAGACACATTTCTTATTCCTTGAAAATATCAACTTTTTTAGAAAGTCATGAGTTCTGTTTTGCAGTGAAACTAGAAAATGACTTTAAACAGAAAGCGGCGATAGACAAGGGATAGCCCACAGCTTTTTTGTGTTACTAAAACTGACCGTGCAAAGACTTCGGAATCAGATATAATATTTCTACTTATATCCCATTAAAAAAATTAAATTCCCTTCCAAACTGTTTTTTTTTTTTAATTGTAAAACATTTTAAGAAATGTAGACTACATTATTTTTTCTCTAATAGCATTTTTTTATTATTTGTGAATAAGTAAAATTTTCACTTTGAGCCCCAACTTGCCCGTACCCGAAGACTGGTATTTATTCCGTCCGATTCGAGCTCCGGCTGAGTCCGACTCGTGTATTAGGAAGCATCATCAGATAATTGGATAAAAAGATAAAGCACAATAATATAAATCAACATATATGCAAATACTAGTTTAAGCATTAGTCATTTATTGGAAATATTTTAAACTAGCTGTTACCCGTGACTTCGTTCACGTATCATTAAAATAAAAATAAATTCATTAATTAAGCAAAATATTTCATTCCCGATAATTAGAAGCGTAAATAACTAACTCTTGATCACATTCCATAGGAGACAATACAGTATTTCTATGTTATAGAGGCCTTGACATAACTAAGTTTTAAAAAAGTGAAATTTTGTGACAAATAATCACGAAAAGGAAACTGCAACCAATAAAAAAGGCGGGCCAAATAAAATCGTGGAAATCGGCGAATTGTGTAAAAACATATGTCAAGTTTACCTGGTAAACCATTTTACTTTTAACGCCTTTGTGAAACGTTTTAATAGCCATCCTTCAAAGATAACGGAAATAGTATATTCTTTTTCATTAAATTCAATTCTTGTGAATAGGAAGCAATAATTGTAGATCTAAATGCAAGGAGCTTAAATTTGCCTCCTTGATTTAATCTATAACTACAGCGCCTATATTCTAGGCGCTGTACTACAACTGAAAAAAAAAATCTTTATTTCTAAATGAAAATATGTTGACAGACGATATTTGTTCTCCAAAATAAATTGACTCATGAAGTTTGAATATGTGAAAATACGTTTTTATTTTTAAAAAATTTTACTGTAATCAAGATATTTTTTTTCTTTCACCATCTATTCAAATTGAAAATAAATTCTTTTTTTCAGTTTTAATGAGAAAAAATATATTATTCCATTTCATTTCTTCTTTTTTATCCACAAAATTGGAATAATTTAGTTGCCATTTTTAGAGCAACTTCGTTAAATTTATAAAATAATAATAATAATAATCATATCTCTGAATTTAAATCATTTTTTTAAATTCTGAGAGTTTATGACATCCTCTGCGAAATACAAACAGGCGGTCAGATTTTAATATAATAGATTCGTAATTATTTTTATTTTCCTAATAATCATGGTGTGTTTTTTGGCAAAAAACTCTCATCTGTATGTAACTGATATTCATGCATAATAATCGCTAGCTAAAAAAAAAGCTAAAAAAATATTTAAATTTTTCGTTTTAAATATGACGTGAAACTCATCTGCTTTCTAAACTTACCGATTCTTGTATTATTAATGTAATGAATTGATTCACGCTCCTTCTAAAACACATTTCAAAATTCTCATTTTATTTCAAATATAACATCACTTTTTCCTCAGAGGAATCTCTTTTAAATGGCACAATTCTTGTTAATTTTCTTTTTCTGGCAATCAGGACGTAAATTTTAGCGGAAAACTCACATTTGTGTGTAACTGGTATTCAAGCTAATTATTCATCAGTATCGATAGAAAATATTTCAGTTTTTCATCTTAAATATCACGTCCATTATCTATTTACTTTCATTATACATTGATATTCATGCTCCTTGTATTATTACGAATATTTGAAAATACATGTTTTATTTATGACGTCATATTTGTCCAAGCCGAGGAGGATCCTTTTCATAGTTCCATGGTCCAAGCGAAATCTATTTTTTAATAATATAATTATTGTTGCACTTTGCCTTCTAATTATAACGCAGTTTTTGACAGAAAAATATCTTTTCATTTTAACCGATATTCATACTTCATGTATAATAACAAATACTCTATATTTTTTTTTTCAAATATCACGGAAATTCACCTTCTTTTGAATTTTTTTAACTTGCAGTTTTCACGTGAAAATCGTTCAATTGAAAATTAGTTGTTGAGGGAAAAATTATTTTTCTGTGTTTTTATTTTTGTGGCAACGATCAAAGCCTTAGCAACGATAAAGTAAAATGGTTAAATTGTATGGAAAAATGTCCATTTATTCTCTATGAAAATAATGAAATTTTTAATTATTAAAGAAAATATTTGAATAAAATAAACAAAAACCAGCCTATGTTAATTTGAGGATTATAATCAACCTATATGCAAAAATACCGGATCATTAAATGCTCCATTTTGACGCTGTCTTCAGCCTAACATTTGCACACAATCAGATTTATAATATTATTAGAATTAGGATTTCCTATGTATAATTTTAAACAAATCAGTCGATAATCCATTAATTAGATCACAAGACTGGAATTTCCTCACTTCATTTGTTTCTACATACTTATATGCAGCATTTTTTTCTTTCTATTTCCACTTAAACTGCAACCAAAGAACATGTAAATTATATTCAATTGACATATTTACTTTCAACTGAAATTTGCGAAATTAATGTTCGAGGAACGAAGCAAAAAGGAGAAAAATCTGCTCCATTCAAAAAGGAAGAAAACTGTCTTTGAATTGCAACAGCATATTCGAGCATATCCATTAGTTTAGTCATAGTGATGATATTAAATGTTTGTACGTTTCCATAGCGAAGATATTCCGAGAGAAATTTTGATTTAAATGATACTAACTTAAATGAAGTTGCAAATATATTTTAATGTTAGCATATATGTTAGGAAAAAAATTAAATAAAAAAAGATTTTAAAAAAAAGTACAACTCAAATCAATATTTAACATAGTGCAAATAATAGTTTAAGTACTTGCCATTTTAAAATTTACTAGAAATAATTTGTTTCAAGTGTAGAATGCTAAAAAAAAAAAAAAAACTAATTCCATAATGCATTTATTATAAGGAGAGAGAAAAATAAAAATGTCAGTTTCTTTACACCACTTTTTACATTATTATGAAGAGATTTATTTTTTTAATCTCTCTCCATTTAAACTGAAATCAAAGTGCATTCACTTGACCAATTACTTTCAACTGAAATTTTCGAAATTAATGTTCGAGAAAAGATGTAAAAAGGAGAAAAGTCTGCTCCATTCAAAAGGGAAGAAACTATCTTTAAAGGGCAACTGCATATCCACTAGTTTAGTTATAATAGTGTTCTTAAATGCTTGATAGTTTCCTTAGCGAAGATATTCGAAAAGAAATTTTGAATTAGATGATAGATAATGATTAAATGAAGTTGCAAATATATTTAATTGTTTATGTTAAGAAGAATCATTAGATAAAATGAGATTAGAAAAAACAATCCAAATCAATAATTAACATATGCACATAGTTTTAAGCCCTTGCAATTTTCAAATTTACTTGAAATAATTTGTTTCTAGATTAGAATCCTAATAAATAAATAAATATATAAATTATATATATTCGCAATCCATAATGCATTTATTATAAGGTCACGAGAAAGAAAAAGAAAAATATCAGTTTCCCCAATACACTTATTTTTTGTTTTTAACATTCATATGAAGCTAATTTTTTTCTAAACATTCTTTCTCCCCATTTAAGCTGAAATCATAGTGCATGTAAATCATATTCATTTGATCAATTACTTTCAATTGAAATTTGCGAAATTCATGTTCGAGAAAAGATGTAAGGAGAAAAGTCTGCTCCACTTAAAAGGGAAGAAACTATCTTTGAAGTTCAACAGCATATCCACTAGTTTAGTTATAGTGGTGATCTTAAATGTTTGAACGTTTCCATAGCGAAGAAATTCGGAAAGAAATAATTTGGAATTAAATTATATATAACAATTTAAATCAATATTTAACATGGTATGCAAATAATAGTTTAAGCACTTGCCATCTTCAAATTTACTGGAAATAATTTAAGTTTCCAGTGTAGAATCCTCAAAAAAAATATTTGCAATCCGTAATGTATTTATGTATTTAAGGTCAGAAGAGAGGAATTTAAAAATGTCAGTTTCCTCACTCCACTTTTTTACATTCCTAGGAAACTAATTTTTTTAATCACTCTCTCTCTCCACTTAAACTGAAATCAAAGTGCATGTACATCATATTCATTTGACCAATTACTTTCAATTGAAATTTGCGAAATTCATGTTCGAGAAAAGATGTAATGAGAAAAGTCTGCTCCACTTAAATAGGAAGAAACTATCTTTGACGTTCAACAGCATATCCATTAGTTTAGTTATAGGTGATCTTAAATGTTTGAATGTTTCCGCGAGGAAATTCGGAAAAAAATTTGGAATTAAATGATACCAACATTGTTAACATATATGTTGGGAAGAATCATCAGATAAAATGAGATTAGAAAAAACAATTTAAATCAATATTTAAAATGATATGCAAATAATAGTTAAGCACTTGCCATTTTCAAATTTACTGGAAATAATTTAAGTTTTTAGTGTAGAATCCTCAAAAAAAATTTTCGCAATCCGTAATCTATTTATAAGGTCAGGAGAGAGGAATTTAAAAATGTCAGTTTCCTCACTCAACTTTCTTTTTTACATTCCAAGGAAGCGATTTTTTTTTTAATCACTCTCTCTCTCTCCACTTAAACTGAAATCAAAGTGCATGTAAATCATATTCATTTGACCAATTACTTTCAACTGAAATTTGCGAAATTAATGTTCGAGAAAAGATGTAAAAACGAGAGAGAAAAAAAAGTCTGCTCCATTCAAAAACGGAAGAAACTTTCTTTCAAGGGAAATGTAATATCCTATAATTAATAAAAAGTTACAGTGATGATCTTAAGTCGCTTTCACAACCGAGAAATTGGGAAATTATTATTACTCCTCTAATGATATTGCTAGGATTTAGATTTTCTGAAGAATTAATGAAAAAAAAAGTTATTTTAAATTAGAAATGGGTACGGTTGGAGGAAACAGAAAAGAGATGGGAAGGGGAGGGGAGAGTCTTTAAAATTAATATTAATCTTTGCTCCGTATATTTCAGGGTTGTCTTGATGAATGAAAAAAAAAAGTGAAGGATTTTTTTTTCTAACACAACACCCCGCACTTAACGAGTTTCGATGTTTTATTGCTGAATGTTAGACATATATTGATAAGCTAAAATTCAGTAAAAAGGAATAAAAAAAAAGTCTTGGGAATTTGTGGTTTCCCATTACTGGTAATCTAAAAGAAAAATTTTATTACTAGGCTGCTGTTACTTGATTAATTAGAATTCCAATTTTTTACTTTTTATATAAAAGTTTTTATGCCGTATTCAATATCACGGAAAGCTCCAAAATTAAGCGAAATCGGTAATTAATCATACATTTCGTAAGATATTGCTTTTATAATGAATATTTATCGTTGTTTTTATTTTTTTTAAAGTTTTCTCGTTCATTATGAAATTAAGCATGTTTTAATACATAATGCTTTCTTGCACAGCTCAGCTCTTTTTTTTAAATTTGTTATTATACAGGTAATTGCAATAGTTGGGCTCTATTAAAAATGAACTCATTAATTTATTTTTTATTGGAGAGTATATAATTGGTAGTATTCTTATAAAATAATGCATTAATAATTAAAGAGTTTGCGAACATTTTTATACTACTTAGAATTCTTTTTACTAAAGACCCGATTAATTTTTTTTATGGAGCGAACTATAGTTCATTATTAGTTTTATCGAAGAATATTGTCTTTTTCATCATCCTTAAGATAATTACCAATTTCAAAGAAATTACGCGACAATTTTAGTTTATTTCAGCCTTCGTATGTTGCATAATTTTCTGTTGGGTTTTTTGAATATATAAGAAAATAATCGATATTCAATATTAAGTTTCTTCTTCTAAAATGTTTTTAATTTTAGAGAGAAAAAAAATCATGAATATTTTAACAAGGAAAAAACAAGTTTCATATTACACATTTTGAAATAACTTGTTTTAATATCTTAATTTACATTAAAAAATTAATTTTTTAAATTTCACAAAATGACAAAGATTAAGAGTTATTGTTTTTTAGAAATTTGAGTTAAAAGAAATAACGGTGGCGATTATTAACACAGTGTCTCATTTTAATTATGTATTTTCGGAAATTAGTCTTTTAAGAATTAAATTTTTTCTTAATGTTGTATATCCTTATGCCTATTTCAGTCTCTATCCTAAACCGGAATGGTATCATGCAATCACAAAAAAAGTATTTTTTACAATAGTTGATGATCAAATTACTCATATAATTAACAATTTATACATGTTTCATTTAGAAACTATTTTAAAATGTTTCTTGAACAGTGGAAGTTTCTCTATTTTATGAGTCTTAACTCTTTTGATAAGAAAAATGAAAATAAGATTCAAAAATAACTTTTAATATGTTGGTTGCCCTTTTTATTCTAAAATAAGTGATATACATAATTTCTTGCATTTCATCTAGTGTACATTTTTATATATAAAGTGGAAATGAAACTACCTCGATCGGTACTTACGAACGTTTACAGTATACTTATCTTAAAAAGTCAGACTAATAACGTGGAACGTATATTTATTGAAAAAAATATCTGGGCTTCTTAGATAAATTTATTTTAAATGTTTAATATTTATTTTCTCGGTGTGTTTTGTAACTTTTTAAAACTATATGATAAAAAATGTTTTTGCAAATTATTAAATTCTTAATAAAAACTTTTTATTAATAACTTTTTTTTTTCTTGCAGCTCAAGCCATACCAAATGGAGACGCACTGCAGCCCACCGCGTATCCAAGTTTGCAACCTTATCCTGGAATACGTAAGATTTCTAACTGCAGTTTTCGATAATCTACTGTTTTACATATTTGAGTGGTTGCATATTAAAACCGCAATTCTACATCTAACTGAATGCGAAATTTCGCAATTATTTATAAAGATATATTAAACTTATTGCCACATTAAGCCAGAAATGTGAATTATAATTTCGAGGTCTGCACGGGCCGAAATTTCCATATCCGGTCGGCCCGAACGAAAGCTATCTTGGTCCGACCAGATTTACAAATCAAAATTTGGACCTGGGCCCGGCACGTTTATATTTTTGCAGTTCACGGCTCGACGCGAATTATTTAAAAGTATATATACGATATTTTTTATCATGCAGTTAATATTCATTTAAATAATACTGCATACGTATTTATGCAAATATTTTACAGTGTATTTCATACTTATATGTCCGCAAGTTATAGAATACCTAATAGCTACATAAGGATAACTTAGACTCTTAGATTGTTAAATTCAAATAAAGACTCATTTAAAAAAAATAATGTAGTTTAGAAAAAGAGAAAACATAGGATTAAAAACATAAATCTCGAAGCTGTATAATAAAAAAAGTAGATTTTTGAAAACATTGCTCCGTAATTTATTACAGTATATTTTCAAAGATTCCGTTAAAAAAAATTCATTATCAGTATTATTTTTACAAAATAAAATAAAGCGTGACTGACACATCCCGAGAATATTGAAGTCCAAGTCTGGCCCGCCCAGAGTATATGTAGAAAAAAAATTAAGCCTGATCCCGGCCGGAACAAGTATATGTAGACAAAATGTAAACCTGATAACCGGCCCTGACTCAGTCTCCTCCAAAAAATAAATCCTATCCCAGACTTCATGTTAACTGTCCGATACAGATATGTACATGTGGACATGTTACATTTCTGTACGAATGTTGTCAAATTAGCATAGTCTTGCGCAGCACATTTATACTTATTATCGACCCAGCCATTGAAAACTGCCCATGTTTTGTCGGCTTAGTCAGACTCTTTTAAATTTGTTATATTGAGCCTGTCGGCCGCTTTATTTTTTTTTATCAGCCTGGCTGGCACGTTTAAATTTTTTATCGGCTCAGCCAGGCCCGTTAAAAATGTTGTTTATTCTTGGCCAGCCCGGGTACTAGGCTCGGGCCTGTGCTGATCTCTAAAGGAGTCTCTCCTGTAGCGAGACAGACTTTTAAAAAAGCATTAACAGCTAGATATAATCGAGTGCAGATTATCATATAAATCTTATTGGGAACATCTTGCATACCGAATTTACTAATACACATAAATAGAAAGAGGGCAACAATACCTTTTTAAAATATTTGCATTTGCCTCGGTGTGTAACCAGACTCAGTACAGAAAAACAGTGGAGTTCTGTATATGGTTCACCGATACTTTCATCAGTCTGGTACATGCCATGGGTGGTTTTGCTTGGATTTCTAAACAGTATATTCGAACTAAAGCACTATATACACTTAGACGGAAGATATTGGATCTGAAATATAATTAAATGTGCAATATTCACATCCGAAAAATATTTTTCCTAACGTCTAAGCGAAGGAACACCTCCATCTAAAAACGTGGCTAACAAACACTCCAAATGAAGCATCACTCATCATTCTGAGCATTGAGTGGTACGAACAGAAACTTAATTTTAAAAACTTCTCCGTTTCACTGTACTCTTCTCTACATATTTATAAAGACACGAAAAATTATCTCATAGTATATTTGAAAAGCTGTATTCGTCACAAACAAACGCGAAGTGCAAATGATTAGGACAAATGAAGTAGTATTTAATATATTTAATTTTAAAATAATTTCTGTTTAATAAATTTTGTAAGAAAAAAATTATTTTTATATTCTTCAAAATAACTTTAAATATATGTTAATGATACTTAAATCATAGTGTCTCTATCCCAAAAAGCATTGTGCAACTTTATAAATCAAAATATGCTCTTTGTCTGAAATATTTTTACAATAGGATGATAATATTAAAATCTTTTTCTATAAATTATTTTCGAATTTATGCATTAAATGCCTTATTTACCATAAAATATTTCTTAACTATGGAATTTTTTCTGCTTATTGATAATTACTTCATTTTCTTAGCAGCATGAACATAGATGGAATTTTATGTTGTCAATAAATTGGTAAACTTCCTACAATAAAGTATTCATGCTAATAAACCATTTATTGTTGTATGATTTTGGAAAAAAGCCCACTAAAACACAAAAGGTGCAAAAAACTCCTCATTTATCAATTTTATAGAGGAGAGGGATATCTCGACTAAAGATTTAGTTATGTTTTTGTCAAATATTGCAATCGGAACTTTAGAATACTATTGTTAAAGAAATAAGAGAGATTCTCACATTCATTATTATTTCAAAGATGGAAATCTTTCAATGGATTGGAAATTTTATGTATTTGTGATTGCTGGAATATCAAAGTAATCCTTAATACGATCACGTTGGTAGACATGTAGTTATGACATTAGATCATGTTGCGATCGTTACAATAACAGCTGTGATAAGTCACATTTGTGAAATGCAATGACACACTCACACATGTGACATTGCAAAAGAAACTAAAATTTGAATGTTATAAAATGTTATGCAGCTTAAAATATGTATGTATAATTCAAACTAGTTTTTCTTTCTTGAAACAATATCTTTATATTTTATGTCGTCTAACATCTACTATACTTAATGCATAATGAAGCGATATTAATTGGAGTTAATATTTATTGAATATCCATAATGGAGAGAAAGTTCTAAAATACATTTTTTATGTATGTTTTTCTTATTGTATGCCATGTTCTCTTGCAAGCTGTTTGAGGTTTTGAATAATCGTCATAATCAAAGGAAGTCCCATATGGCATATTTTCGTAATGTGAACTCTCAAGATGTCACACGTCGTTATCGTATAATGTCATCTGATGACACTGATGGCGATACAATTTTCGTCATCGCAAACAGTCATATGATGACAACGCTTCTATATTGTAAAAATGTGTGGAAAAAGATGCTGTATAAAGTATGTGTGGGCTATTTCAACTTACTAGAACAATGTTCTTCAAATAAGAATCTATCAAACATTTGCTGTTCAGCGCCTGTCTAACTTTAATCGCGTTCGACTTTTTGTAAAATGTTTTATAATAAATCTTGAGTGCACGATCTGAAATGTCTGTAGCAAAAAAGTCATGTTATCATCAACAAATCGCTCTAACGTAAAAAGTTGGGGAACTTTAATTTTGACAATTCTATGTACAGGGTGCAAACTAAAGTATAGATACTTTGAAATAACTTTTTAAACTAATAAAACTAGACTTCTCTAACAAATATCCACCAATGGTATAACGATGATACGATATCATATGAGTCTTCAGCCTCTCTTGTGGCAAAATTCGGACGTTATATATTCCATCTCTAAAACAGAGAAAGATGTATAGAACGTTCCAGATTTAGTTTGAAATCATGTCTTACATGTAAAAGTAAATATTAGAAGATCTGAAATGTAGATATCCGGTATCCAATCAATAACATAAATCCGTTTTCAATCATGTGCAAAAGTGTAGCATTAGAAGGCGGATGCATATTTACTAAGGAAAATAATACGTGTAAGTAAAGTACGGATTAATTTTACAAGAATATAAAGTTAAATATACTCGATGTGTCTACCATCGTCAACAATGCACACCTCCACTCGAATCGCAAATTTTTGCGGAACGTTCGTCTGCATTTTGGGTGTTAATTGTTGCATACTTCGATAATCGGGTTCCTCGTAGACTTGATAAACACACAAGTAAAAGTCTAATGGATATGTGTAGTGTTGCCAATGATGGCAGCGTCAAGCGTACTTACATGATTTTCTTATTAAAATATATATTACCTCTCTTTCACGTGTTTTGTTTACTAGTAAATGCGCGACTTCTAATGCCACACTTTTGCACACGGTTAGTGACATATTTTACCCAGTGATTGAATATAGAAAAAATTACATTTCGGAACTTTAAAAAAATTATTCTTTCATGTAAGACATTTCATGCTAAATTTCGAATGCGCTCTAGACTTTTATAATGGAATTTATTTTTCATCGTTTCTTACAGTTTTCGAGATAAGATTGATAACTTCTAAATTTCACACCTAGGGGGCGCATCAGTCAGTGTCAAATGATAGTTCATAGTCGTTTTATCATAGATAGGTACTTGTTCGAAAGCTCTAGTTTTATCCGTTCAAGTTAGTGTATCCAGACATTAAGCTGCACTTTGTATTGATATCCATTTTTTGCCAGCAATTAAGTAGTTCATACTATACATTCATTGATACAGATTATGAGACGAACATCTAGCTGATGTTACCGTTATTTATGAAATAAATTTTCTTGCTTTTTAAAATTTATAATATAACTGATACATATAAAAATTTCATTCCACTTAATTTTTGTTCATTTTGTAGCAGCGTATCCAGCACCCTTCGGCCAATTTGGCCAAGCTTTAACTCCTCAGCCTGCCGTTGTCACTCAAACTCAAAGAGAAGGAACGTATATTCCTGGTAAATATTAGCTCACATATATATCAGTAATCTATAAGTATTTTATTTATTTTAATCCGAGATATTTTGAAGGTGTGGGATTTTAAAATATGGAATCCTTATGCGATTATGGTGTGGGATTTTGTTTTATACAAATTGTCTGATTTTGTACAATATGTAATCGCAATATTATTCATCAGAGTCCTTTGTGTACAGCTAAATAATTGAATGGATGTCTGGAAGAAAGGTCTGTGTTAAAAATTTTGGGAAGTTTATTTATTTTTATTTTTTTTAAAGGACCTATGTGGAATGATTGATTATCCCATTTCATAATATGAAATATTGTTTTCTTTTAAATAAAAAATTAAAACAATAAACTAAAAATACTATTACTTTCCTTACCCTAATATGTTTATTACTCGTCAATACTTAGCCAGAGGTGCCAAGCTCTCATTAATATTCGGTAATATGTGGGTTAATTTGACCCAGGTTTAGCACGTTTCGCACCAGAAAAATTTTAAATAAAATAATTCCATGTAGAAACGTGAAATTAAAGATTCATCCAATAATTTTTCTGGTTTGAAGCTTTGTTAAACTGGATTAGATTAAACCAAATATTACGGAAGATTAGTGGGAACTTGGCACCTCTGCTTAGCATGAAGACAAAGGTGGAGGATAATTAAGATCGGAATAAGGGACTAGATTCACTAGGTGCTTAGGACATTGCTCATCAATGATATCAATATTTTTTTTCCTCATTTCTGTAAAATTTTAAATTTATAACATAGGCCCTTCTTCCCGACATACATTCAATTATTGAACGTCTGAAATATTTCAAGTGTTTTTTAAACTGTTTAAAATTTTCAGATTGAGACTTCAAATATAACAGTTCTTAATGAACAGAGGAAGGTATATTCAACTAGGTAAATTATATTGAATGGTTGGAGTATCATAGAGTGAAATATGCCAGCCCAGGATATCGTCGGGATAGCTCAGTAGGGAGAGCGTTGGTACGGCAAACCAAAGTACCCAGGTTCGAGTCCTGGTCCCGGCATATTTCCGCTCTGTTGGAAAAATCTCAACTATGATACTCCAACCATTGAATATAACAGTTCTGTTTTTTTTTTTTTTCAAAACAAATGAACCCAAGAATTAATTTAATAAAATGCCTCTTGTTTTTATGTAGTGAACATTGCGTCTCATTTATTCAGTGATGTTTCTAGTTCAGTTATGTTTATTTGACTTAATAAAATTGAAGAATAATACCTATATATTTCTGCGATTGCATATCCTCAATTTAACTGCTAATGTACAAAATTTAATTTATCAGTTATTTAAGATGTTTTATGTTGAAATCTCAATTTTTATTTTGTATATTAGTTCATTTGAATTATTTAATTGGTTGTCATCATTTATTAAAATAAATTCCATGTATAAAAATTTTAGAAATTCGTAATGCATTAAGTTTTAAATAAAGGCACATCTTAAAATATTCTTTTTAAATTTATGAATACGTGTTATGATATGAATTGTAAGATGAGAAATTCAAGGAAATAAATATATGCTTATAGTCTCGATTATATTAAATTAATTGTTTTAATCCAATTAGATTAAGTAACTAAAAAGTTTTAATTTCATCTAATAATTAATTTATGGATCAGAAAAAAGAATTACGTTTTGTCATTTAATATAATTTCACAAATGTATTAATTAGTGTAATCTAATTCTACAAAGTTATTTGAAGTGAAAACTTTTCTGATGAAATATTAATCTATTTTTATTCTGAAAGGTTTAAATTAATTAAATTTTAAAATAAAATTTCAATGCAAAAGATTAATTAATTTTGTCAATTCACAAAATTATTGAATTGTAAAATCATTACGAAAATCTTTCTTCAGCGCTGATACTGCATGTGTTTGACGAAAACATTTTTTTTCTCTTACTTAAAAATAGTAATATTATAACATCATCTCCGATATTGTACACTTTGAAAAGGACAAATGTTTCCGGAGACAATTAGGAAATTTAATACGGTTTACAAAGATATAATATAACCTCTTCCGTATTACCCACAAATCTGAAAAGCATTCTTTTATCATCCGAGACCTCAGAAATAAGATTTCTGAGATTAAAATAAGCATTTTTTACACGTTTCTCTTCCGGCCCGTAATTTTCGGAAACGTTTCAGAGTAGCTTTTATAGTGTACTAACCAGTTACCTCAACACGACATATTGGTGCTTTGGATACTATCAATTCTCAAGTAAACATTTCGGTTGGGTTGGGTTGATTATTGACGGTCAATTATCTACACATGGGATATAGGCCCGGGGGAGTGCCCTTCGTGGGGGTCTTTCTAACCCGTATTTACGCATGGATAAATCCACGGCTCGAAGAAAACCACGAAAACTCCGAACGATTAGGCCGACGGGCGCGATTGGGATCGAACCCAGTACCTCCCGTCTACCAGCTTCGAGAGCACAACCTCTCAGCCACTGGTGGGGCCTAAACATTTCGGTCTTCAACAAACAGGTTCAACATACAAACATGCTAAATTAATAACATTATCATTAATATTATTTTTGTTTTTACCCTTGAATGTAAAAATTCTGTTACACAGCTAAACAGCTTATTTGAGAGTTTATAGCATCTGAAAAAATTGATATTTCGTGCTAAAAAAATCTGATAAATACACTTTAAAAATTACTCTGAGACGTTTTCTCAAATTACGGCAGTAAAATAAACTTTTCTTTCAGAAATGCTTCTTTAAATTACAGAAATTTATTGGTTTCTAAGGTTTTGGAAGATAAACGCTTTTCAGCTTTGTGGGTAACTAACTCTGAAAAGATTATTATTTTGGAAACCGTAATAATTTTCGTAATGTTTGCTGAAACATGTCTTTTTACAGTGTAAAAATATTTTAAAAAGCTTCTCTATTGGTAATATAAGCAAAAGTATTAAACTTCAAAGTATTGGAACAGTTAGTCTAATCTGCAAAATCATATGAGAAATTCATATGCCATCATGCGTGGAAATGCAATTAATACTTTTAAAGCTCATAATGCTTCATCTTCCATTCTTGGAATTTTTAAATCTTCTTATTTGTAATACAAAAATTGCAAATTTAAAATTCGATTATCAATTTAAAAAACAACTCTTGGGAAAAATAGAAGTATTGAAGGGGGGGGGGTGGCAAGATTTTTACTGGAATATGTCCCTACAACATTAAAACAGGATTAATATACTACTAAAACGAAAGTTAAATATTTATTGTAAAATTGTTCTCTCGAACCCCGGTTTCAAAGATGCATTTTTCATCCAATTACATTCAGAATTTCATTTTAATAGTTCACTTCATACTTTACGTCAGAGGTATTATTCTAATATGTTTTCCGCGATACATTTTTATTTCATGAATAAACAAATTATTCGTTTATGCATTAAATATTTAAAATATAACTTTCGTGAAATTTTAGTTGAATTGCAAAATGTTTTTGCGTAAACGAAGTTATGCTATTTTACTACATCTGTTATAAAGTATTTTTGAATAGTAAATTGTATTAGATTAATTTAAAAGGCGTGTTTTTTGCGTTTTGGAATTTTTATGTAGACATATTTAATATAGACATACGATTATCCAAACCGCACCCAGTTCGGATACGCGAAAGTTCGGATAACTATAGAAATGAAACACTAACTGTTAGCTGCGTTTAGTGACATCGCGAGAAAGTCGTGCTAAGATGGTCATAAATCAAACGTCTTCCTATTCTTCTCGAATTATTTTGTCATCGACAAAAGAAAGGGGAGTTTCAACAAAAGAAAGATGCGTTGAAAATATTTCATCCCCTTCGTTGCTTGACCTCTGAATTTCAGACATGCTAAGAGAGTCATAAAACATCAGAATCCAGGATATCACAATAGAAGAAACCGCCATAACACTGGTATTCTGAGAGAACTTTACGAAAAAACGATTGCATCATTGCTATGAAATATTCAAACTGCTACATGTGTTGTAACTTCTCACATTGACAATATTCAGTAGGTTATAAACATCTCACAAGATAAGTTTTGTTTCTCTATCATAAGAAAAGTGTTTTTATTTTAATGATCATTGTTATTGAAGTGGTATTACCAGCGCCATCTTTCTTTTAAGTGTTACCAACCAGTTATCAGTCTCTGCTAACTATTGATAGATTATAAAGAAAGTCGCTTTGGATAGTTTCTCCTTGTGAAAGTGAGCTCTGCTGTTTATCAATCCTTTCATCAAAAGAAAGAAGGAAATAGCATTGCTGTAAGATTTCATATGTTCATGGACAATACAGGAAAAAGGTTTTGTTTACTGGATAAATATCTTTATTTTTGGAGCGGGGAGATTGAGGAGAGGATAAAGACCTTTTTTGTAGTACCATTAAGAATTGGCATTTCCCTAAGCACTATCATTTCTAAAAACTTACTTTGGAATAACTGTTTAATGCATCAAATGCGCCATAAACACGAGAACCTCTATTTTCTCGTATAATTTAATTTATATCGTTATTTAGGTTTTTATTCTTACTTTTATTCTTTCATATATGCATAAAAAAAATCATCGTAAGATTTTTTTAAAAAGCTTGATAGCGGAGATTTGGATAATTATCGTTCGGATAATCGGAGCTCTGTTTTGTGTGTGTGTTAATTATTCGAATTATTCTAAGCAAATGTCGTGAATACCTGAATTAGAAAGCTGTAGGTCAGTTGGTTTCGTAACATTCTGTTTTTGAAATTGATGATTCTGCTTCACTGATTTTTTTTAAATATAATAATTAACCTCCTTTTTATTTGCAGAGTAACATTCGTTATCTAAAACTTTTTTCACACTGACGCGATGAGAAACAATAATTTACAAAAATGTTACGTTTCATAAAACAAAATTCAATTTATACTCAACCCGCTATACCTAAATTATCCCGACAGGAGATAGTGTTTCAAAAATGCTGATTAATTCTTATCTATTTTATAAATTTCGTTAAATTTTTCATGGGACATTAATAACTTTTCTCTTGCAAATGTTGGGGTTTTTAAATGCTGGAGTTTACCCCTTCCTTTACTTAAAAAAATTGTTTAAATTAAAGAAAACAGTTTTAAATTAGTCAAACTACTTAAATATTTTCGCAAAATATTGTCACCAGTCATTCTTTTTATATGAGGTAATCTTAGTTAACTCATCTACGCTGAATGTCTTCATTTTGTTCTTTATTGAATACAAAATATCAGCAACTTATCATACATATCGTATGCAATATCGTGTACAAATAATTATTACAAAACTATAATTAATAAATTTATTTAAAGAGTTCACTCATTTGTATATTGAAATTCGAGAATAGGTACAGTAAATGTATTGGAAATTTTCGTATTTTAAATTTATTGTATTTTCTCAAATTCATGCAATTCTTAATTTCTATATATTTCATGTATCTTTATTTTTAAATGATTATTTTCTAACGATTTTAGCGAAATAAAGTTGGATTTTTAGAAATATAAGATTTTTTTCATACTAGTTATTGTTTATATTTCTACACTTAACATTTTTTTTTTTGCTTTCAATTAAGTTTATCTATTATTAATCTTTTTTCAATCTAAAACTATAAAAGGTTTTATACTGTCACTTTTTTTTCTTCCCTTTAAAATCTCGTTAAAACAAAATAACAGAAGACTTAAAAATTTTCCTTGTTTTCTTTTAAGTTTTAAAACTTGTTTACCTCTCTTTTACGTTGCATTATTTTTACAAATAGTTCTTATACTGTGAAAACACTTTAAAATGTTTTGAATTAAATTTTGTACGTTTTCCAATCGATCTCTTTTTAGAAAAGGTAGTCTTGTCTTTAAATACTTTATTACGGCGGAAGGGGGCGAAAATCCACGTTTTAGTGCCAGAAAACGTTGAACACATAAAATTCAAAGTACCATAACTCTGTTCAAGCTTTGCTAGAACAGAGAAACAGTTAGTTCAAGAAATATAAGCTTTGTTCTTTCTTTTTCTTATTTTTACCCAACGACATCACAAAACTTAAATTTCGTGACTTTTAAAAAAATAACGATTTAGACGTAAATGACTCTTTATATGATGAAAAGTATTTGAAACATTTTTGCACTTGGTACTATAACTTTAAAACTAACATTTTAGGAATTGGCTATTTCACAACAATATGAGAGAACTGTATACTGTTATATTATAAATAATTATGATATACTTAGCAATTATTATGATATACTTAACAATTATCATAACATGCTTAACAATTATCATGACACTTAACAATTATAATGCATTTAGCATAATGAAAATTTTGTGCATATATATATGAGCGTGTGTGTGTATTATTATTAAGGTTTTATCAATATAAGTTTCTGGAACAAAACTCTGATCTGGAAGGGGTTTTCCAAAAAAAGTCAAATTGAGAACCTCCATTTGAACGGAAAAGGTTCAGATCGAACTAGGGCTAATGGCTCAGCACAACCTTAATAAACTAAATTATGGAACAATGTATATAAGTATTAAAAAAATAATAACGAAATATTTGAACCTTTACACACTGATGCACTAAAATTAGAGATTGGGTACATATATTCTCATATCATCATATATTTCATATGATTAAAAAAAGTATGTAAAAAATGCACAATAATTTCTAATTAATATAAACTTTATATTAACTGAATTTTTAATTATATTTGTTGCACACTGATTTTGCATTTTTAAATATGAAAAAAAAAATATTTGTTTAGATTTCTACATAAGTTTTCTGCTTTCAATTAAGTTTATCTATTATTAATCTTTCTTCAATCATAAACTATAAAGTGTTTAAAAACAGCCAGTTACATCCTTTATCTTAAAAACATCGTTAAATGTTTAAAACAGGATATTAAAAATCTTATCTGTTTGTGTCTAATCTTTTTTCAAATTATTAGTCTATTTTTCAATCAAAAACTATAAAAGGAATTTTAAAAAACTGTCATTTTCCCCTTTCTCTTAAAATCTCAGTTTAAATTAAAAACAGGATATTAAAAATCTTAAATATTTTTGCGTGGGATAATTTTTCAAAAAATTAAGTTTTAAAAACTTCTTTGCTCCTTTTTTCAGTTAAAGAACTTTAAAAAAAAAATTAACACTGTCAAAACACTTAAAAACGTTTTGGAACTATATTTTATACTGTCACCGATCACTCTCTTTTGAGACAAGGTAGTCTTATCGTTAAAACCCTTATCGTCTCTGACAACGAAACTGTCTTCTTTTTATTCTTCGCTGGATGCACAATTTTCTAGCAGCTTATCGTACTCTTTCCCCTTTTTAAGAGAAGGTTTAAGTTCGGAAAGTATAAAACTCTTAAACTTCAAGAGCTCGGGCAGTAGAAAAATTCGGTGTAGTTTATTTCAAACTTTTGTTATTTCCAGAGTAATTTTAAAAGAAAAACATATATTTTTGTAGATCAAGAATCGGTTGTTTTTTATTGTCAAAGTAAAATACAGGGAATTTTTCTACACCTCCCCGAAAAATGCTTGACAATGCGTGCATTAAATAAATAAAAGATTATGAAAGGGAATATTCCTGACATTTTAAAAGGAAAATAATCTATAAACTTTGCATTAAAATGCTATATAAAACATATTTTATATTATTATACTGTAGAAAACATTGTAATTAAGAAATTTTTAAATCTAATGTTAACAGCTTCTTTATTTTATATGAATGATGCCCATCTTTTGCACAGTACAAATAATCTGGACTTTAATTTTAGCTCTTTAAAATATTACAATTAATATATTCATGTTTTTTTTTTTTTTTTTTCAAAAAAAGTTTTTAGACAAATCTTGTAGTTGTTTATTAACAATTATGCATAATACAGAAAATCTATATGTGACATCAGTCACAAATGAATTAAAATTTCAAAATAGGTGGTGTTAAGTAAGGGATTAGGTGCGATTAATATCCTCAAATGCTTTATGTAGCAATGACTTGTTAATTATATTTTTATATTTTAACACACAATAACTGTTCATTTATGTAATTTCTCAATTTCTGTAAAAACTGTTTAAAGCTAATTTGTAAGCATTTTAGGTTATAAAAAAATCTGTATTCATAATTAACTTTAACCCATTCGGGACCATGGGTGCATATATGCACCCTCAAAATGAGCATACAGATTTTGTTTTAGGCACCAGTAAAAAATAAAAGTAATATTTGCTTTCTCTAATTAGAGCATTTTTGTGATAGTTTAAGTAAAGGTAGCTTTTTTTTTTAAAGTGGTGCCAACCGAATAAAATTTGTTTAAAACCGCCGGTCTCAAAGGGGTTAAAGACTCTGAACACAGTTATTTTAGAGTGACTAAACAAACACAACTTTATTTTGGTTACCTTGACAGGTCATACATTTCTATTCCAGGTTGAATATTAATTAAAGTGTAGTTCATTAGATTATTAGGTTTTTTTTTCTGAAAAAAAAAAAAAAATCTACTTGTCATAATATAACTTTTATTAGCGGAAATTCTATGATTATAAGGCTAACTTTGTTTTACAAAACGAAGTCTAAAAGGTATTTTCTTTCGTCATCTGCTTTGAAAGCCTCCATGCAAATTTTTCTGTTATTTTTTTCTGTGAAATTAACAACTATAAATTAGTCAATAGCGACACATGCTATAAAACGCCGGTTCCCACACAACGCCATAGTGAAGCAGCATTCAGCGTGGTCAGTACATGAAAGAGTGAACGCCTGGGAACATTGCGATGCTGTTGGCACAGTGTGTATGCCACATACTTTGTACTTAAAATCTATGGTGTAGTTTCTTCCGCTATGAAATCTATAGATAGTGGGAACAGGGTACGGAGATGCCCACTTCCTATTACGGTCAGAAATGTGAGTAATATTTGAAGCTAAGTATGTCTTCCGCCACCATGGTGCCTGTAAAATAAAAGCTGCAACTCCCCACCCCTTTTTCCTGCGCTTTCGGGACCTGGTCTACCGTTTCGGTCGGCCAGATAACAATGGAAACAACACTACCAAAAATTCACCGCCATTTAAAAAAAAAAAAAAAAAAAAAAACCCGCAATTTGAATTTTATTACTGTCACTGCTATTTAAAATGTTAGTATTGTATTTCTTTTCAAGATCTTTTTTGAATATTTTCAAGAACATATAAAAAAAATATCTAATTGCATTAACCGATATTTACAATAAAAACAAATTAATGAAGTCTTCATACAACTGTTTCTGAGGTGTAAAGTTATATTTATGTGTAATTAGTAGCCATATACATCATAAATATATTAAGCAAGTAGATTGCAATGCATTATTTTACCTCTAGCTATGTAAACTAATTATTGCGATTATTTTATGCTCAGAAATTTCATCGCATTATCAAAGAAACTCCCTTTGTTTTTCAGTTGCTGCACAATTTTCTGTTAGCTTATCGTAGCTTTTTTTCCTTGTTTTTAGGAGTAGGTTTTTGTTTGAGAAATATAAAGTAGTAAAACTTCAGAATCACCAAGATAGAAAATTTTCGTCTAGTTTATTTCAAAACTTGTTTTTTCCGAAGTAATTTAACTCAAATAAAATTGGAGTTTCCGTTGATCATAAAGCAATCATTTTTTGCTTTTAAAACAGTTCGAAAAAAGAAATAAACATATATTTTTAAAGGTATATGTGGAGTATTTCTTTTATCACTAAAACTGCTTTTCTTCAAAACATATGTTGAGTATAAAATTTGGAAACATTTACATGTAATCAGTTTCAAAGAACTTAAACAAATAACATATTTGTTTCAATGTATCAATATTTATTGTTATTACAATATGAAAACTAAGAACAATGAAACCATAGTATGTACTATGAATTCTTCTGTACTTCCTTAGAATTTATCTTGATTAGAAGAAATTGATTGTACTTGATTAGAAGAAATGAATCTGTAAATTCCTTAATAGCAAACCAATATTTATTACATTGATCAGTTGACTGGATATTTCACCAATATTGTATTTAATGGCAATACTTCCAATTAACAACTATTTCCAGTTAAATTGTATTTGTAGTTAAATATTGTATTTTTACCTTAAAAATGTTTACAAAAAATAACGTTATTACAAAAATATTGGTTTTACGTGGAAAATATTTGGAATGAAAGGCCAATAATGGAGAAATATTGGTTTTGTATTGGTATATTTGCAATGAAATTTCAAAATATTTCTTGCCAATATTGGTTCAATATAGACAAATTGAACACTCCAATGTTTGCTAATATTGTCAATATTGACAGAGATATATCCAATATAATGTGTAGACCAAGATTGCTTTCTACTAAGTAGCATCCGTGTTTTAATAAACTTATTTTATTCTGTAGCTTCTAATTCAAAATTTTTGGAAAATAAATAAAATATCAAATATTTGTAAGAGTTGGAATTAATACAGTTTCATACATTTATATAACGATCTAATTATGGTAGTGGGGAAATATTTTTCATATTATTAAAATGATTTCTTTTATTTCCTTTTTTTACAATTTAGATTTGCATGGCGTTTGCCGAAGCATTTATTTTTCAATGCAACTTTGCAAATAAATTATCATGCAGGTTATTTTATTTCTGGTGGAATGTTATAATAAATAAACAACAGCATTGCATAAAAATTTCTATAGACTTCTGTACTATTTCTTGGTTATTTCATTTTCTTCTATGATTCTTCAGGTCCCGAGGGCTGCAACTTATTCATCTACCATCTACCGCAAGAATTCGGAGATGCAGAGCTCATGCAAATGTTCATGCCCTTCGGTAACGTCATCAGCGCCAAGGTCTTCATCGACAGAGCTACCAATCAGAGCAAGTGCTTCGGTAAGTGCATTTTCTTTCCATGCACCTGAATTTCTTCTATCGAGAACTGAATTATCCTTTCCGATCGAGCCAGCATGATTTTAGTGCAGGTCTTTCCAATATCTACTTCTTTTCCTAAATATTCACCTAATTTGAATGTTATACAGTTTGTTTTTATGTATAAAAATAATTAGTTATTAAATCGTGTAAAACGTATTATCGAAGAGAAAATATACTTAATACGTAATATTGATAGATTTATAAATCCAAATTGTTTTTATAATTAAATGGTTAGTTAATTTATTTTATGTATTGGTTAAAAAGAAAAGCATAATTTGAATGAAATAAATTTGGAGTTTCCATTGAACATAAAAATCAATTTTTGCTTTTAAAATAGTTCGATAAAGATATATTTTAAAAGATATATGTGAAGTATTTGTTTATCACTAAAACTGTTTTTCTTCAAAACACATCTTTAGTATAATATTTGGAAATATCTACATGCAATCAATTAAAAGAACTTGCCTTAAACAAACAAATAACATATTTGTTTCAATATTTCCTTATTATTTTTATAACAAACTAAGAGCCATGAAACCGTTTCAATATTTAACTTTCAAAATCGTATCAAAATTGTAATAGTTTCGGTAATAGTTTCAACAGAATAATAGTCATAAATGTATTTTAGTAAAAGCATATGTGAGGGGGAAGAATTAAAACCCCCCTTATGAATGCTAGGTGATTTATACAAAATTAATAAATATTTGAAAGAATGTTTTCTTACATGTATTTAATTAATTTTAATGAAATTCCTAACTTAAAAAAAATATTTTACAGTAGAATATACATATGTTTTAAATACTATATATATTCAAAAATATGGCATATGCTTCATCAGATTCTTTTAGTCGAACATATAAATTTTTGGCTTTTACTTTTCACTCTATAACAAGTTGATTACCACGAGATCTTACTAGCGATTTAAACTCCATTGATATTTTAACTTTCTGTATTTTTAGTCTTAAGTGAATACATTATACATGGAAAAGACAATAGTAACACAGTGAAAACCGTTTATAATGAAGTAGTGAATAGTGACGAAAAAATTATTCGCTTTATATGGATTCTTTTATAAGCAATTCCCTTAATGAAATAATCTGATAAATATATGCACTTTACTAACGGGACTGGGTTGTACATACTTTATTTGTGGTAATATTCGTAAAAAAATGTTAAAAAAATCCATGATTTTATATCAACTATACTTTTTTGCTGCCGTGACGAAACTTTTGAAATGAGAAAATTTCACCAAAAATTGAATTAGTTGCTAGACGAATGAAATTTAATGCAGTTTATGCAGAGTTATATTAAAGTAAAAACTTTTATACGTGGCTAAATTAAAACTTATCTAATTTGGAATTAATACTTTAATTAAGAGCCTACATCAGTCATGCGCAAAAACGCACAAGCTATTGTTAAGTCTATGTGAAGGTTCTTGGCAGATTTTTCGCTCGCATTTTAATATTTTTAAATTATGTTTTATGCATAGGATAGCTGAGGTCAGTCTCTAACGTTATTTTTTACTTTTCCGATTTTATTTATTTATTTTTTTTTTTTTTGTATAAGGGTACTTTCACTTTCAGAACCGGCTCCAAAATTGAAAATGTCCGCTTATAAAAAAACTGTAACCAAAATCAAAAAAGTAAAAACTAACAACGTTAGATAACGACCTCAGCTATCCTATGCAAAAAACATCATTTAAAAATATTAAAATGCGATCGAGAAATCTGCCAAGAACCTTCCCAGGGCTCTTAATGTGTTTAGTTTAAAACTCCATCATATGCTCCGAAACCATGCCTAGGGAAAAGGTTACAAGATGTAGGAAAAAAAATATCACTAATTTCAATACTTCGGTTTAAACGTGCTCGTTTTATCGGGATCCTACTTTTAAAAAGAATATCGAAACATTAAATCTATGATGTGCTAAATGCGTAAAATTTATTAAATATAATTGATATGTTTTTAACGATGTTTCAAATAAAATAAGAATAAAGACTCGATTTATTCACACTCTCTCGCGTTATTTTAATTAGTTCAATTGATAAGCTTTATCAATCAATTTACAGCTCTTGAAAATAATCATTGACTCCACGTAGCATTTAACTTTCTGCATAAACATTGTTATCGATCTTCCTCATTAAATTACAGGAGTATAAATATTAAAACCCAATTTCGATATTTAGGAATTTAGCAAAATTAATTGCAATAAATACATACTGAGATCTTATTTCTTTAATTGATAAAAGCAGAACTATTAATTTATAATTTTGATAATGTTAAGTGAATTAAAATGCGAATTATTATTGCCAATTTATTTAAATTTTATTGTGGTTGTAGCCTGCCGTACTAAAAAAGTTTACATATTGTTTTATTGGTAAATTTAGTGATGAACTTTGATCGCTTATTTTAAATTATTTTTACATATAAATAGTTGGAAAAAAAGTTAATTGGAAGTACAATCCATTTTGTAGTGAAACCAACTTTTTGCGGCGCTTCAGACCTAACATTGTTTTTCAAATGGAAATTGCGTATTCTTCCCTCAAGTGAAAATGGCGGCATATGTAAAAGGAAAAATGTATTGGCATTTATAGAACTCTAACATTTTTAAACGATTGCGTTAAATGATGACCTAAACTTAGAAGCATACAATTCCGGTGGTACAATTGGCGTCATTCTCAAAAGAAAAATTGAATTGCAAGTACGGTTTGGGAATTATCGAGTTCACACACACGCCATGATAACAATACTTTCCTTAAAATATGTGTGCGGAAAGTAAAAAAGAATGGTCAAATTCGGAGTGTAGGTTCAAAAGTTATGTTTGGACATACATTATGAAAACGTACAAACGAATTTATTGGATTAATACCTCTTTTGTAGGAGGCTAGTTAAAAAAATATCATTTATGAAATCAACAACATTAAAAAAAGTATAAGAAGGTATGAAAAGCTTTGAATAATAATAAACATAATAAGAATAGAATGCCAATTTTCAGTAAATTGATTGAACGTGTATAAATGACTTTTAGTTTCTATGGTTAAATACTAAAATTATAAATTACACATCCTGATATTCGTAATTTAAGATATGAGGATTTTGCGTCTAATTGTTGAATTAAAAGACCTTTTACTACGTGCACTACGTTTTTAAAGTAGTGTTGCTGTTTTATTTTCACAAAAAGAAAGAGGCGTGTTTTTTTTAACTTTCTTGGAAATTCGAAATCTATAATCGATACTTGCCACAAATATTTGTTGTTCACTTACTATTATTTAACACCCTTAAAATATGACAAATATGATTTCAAATACATAAATATTGTAAATAAATGTAAGAGTTGAGATACACAAGTAATTAAAAATAAAACTGATAAACATAAGCTTACAATTCTTAGGTTTAAAAGAACTTGTATACATAAACAAGATAAGAAATGTAAGCAAGTTCACGATTAAAAAAATTCATATTTCGCAAGCCAAGTTTATAATTAATAAAAAGGATCTTTACAATTTTACATTTCTTTACTTTAAGAATTTTACATGTTCCGCTTTATCATTAAGTTGTATTATTTAAGTTGTAATCAATGAATGATGTAATGTAGTTTATGAATTTTATCAAATGGTAAACAATGTTTTTCTATCATGATATTAAAATGTAAAAATATAAGATTTTCATTTTTTCCCCTGAACGACATATTAACTTAAGTATTTTTCTGAACATTTCTGAATCCTTTCTACGACTGTCAACTTGTTTCTTCAACAAATATATTGCATAGTTGACGAAATCGATGAGAATTCATTTGTTTTCTTTATAATTAAAATTTTTATATTTCATTCCCGAGTTTTGACACTTTAATAAATATGAATTGAATTCATTTAATAATTTTCTTGTCTGAATAACGTATGTTTTTAATTTAGCTTATAATCAATTTAAATTGTTTTTAATAAATTATTAAATATTCTTTTTAAAATAATGATTAACTAATTAAATTCACGAAACACACCTGTAAGTGTTTATCTTACAAGTACTTAATCAAATAATAGACTTTTCATAATGGGTTTTTTGCTTTGAGGTTACGAAAATCTAAGCTTTCAATGAGACCTACTCGAGTCTCTAAGTCATGTCATTTCGTCTCAATAAAGTGAATTTAAATTATTAAAATAATAAAAAATACTTTCATATTTTTATTAAAAATAAGCACTTTATTGAATCGATGACATAACATTATAATATGTATTTTAATCACTTCAAATACCTTTCGGCGTTCTTCTCATTATGTTAGTTATTGAAAAATAAATCCCTAAAGTGATTTTAGCATCCAGTGTTTACATATTTGCTTATCTGAAACTCGTTATTTTTTTTAATTGCTTTTGATTCAACAAAAGTTCAATTAAATTTTCTGTTTCAAGAGGCACTTTATTTGTTTGAATAATCTTATTTCAAAAGAATAAAATTATCCTAAAAAATCTGATTGCCTAAACATCTTAGAGTTTAAATTAATAAATTAGTCTTTAATTTCTTAAAATGGATTAAAGATAATATATTTTACATTGAATAAATACTGGTTGAAAGACCAGCTAATTTGAGATTTTCATAGCGTTATTTGAAGTATGATTTTATATTTTTCGGCTGTAAGTCCATTGTCGAAGTTATCCACCTACTGTTTACTTTTTACTTCTTTTTTTTACAAGAAGAAAGTATTGGATTTTTGAAAAATGTCGATTTACGGTTTTTGACGGATTTATACGTTTTAGGTCCTGAACACGATTTGACTGTTTTTAGGAAATGTCTGTCTGAAATTTTGTAGTCGCTCTATCTCAAGAACTAATACACGGAAAGTAACATTTAGATTAAGTTAAACCTTGATATAAATTTGTGCTGATTAGTTTTTACTGTAAATCGTCGAGCAGAGGGCGTTGTTATGCTGCATTTTTCACTATTTCCGTAACAGCTCATCTCAAGAACTAATACCTAGATTTTCATCTAACTTCAGATTCAGTTAGACGTTCACATAAATTGTTGATGATTAGGTTTTGGTGTAAATCTCTCAACAGGTGGTGTTGCTAAGCAGCATTTTTCAGGATTTACACGATTTTAGCGATAGTCTTATATCAAGAACTAATGCACGGAATTTCATCAAACTTCATATTCTGTGAGAAGACATAAGTTGATGTTGATTAGGTTAAGATTGACAACATCCTAAAAACAAATATTCCGATTTGAAAAAACTGATTGTAGACTATAAAAATACCATACTCTAATACATCATAAAAACTTCACTAAAGCTTTGCCGAAAATCAGTGGCAGCGAAAGAAATTTTGGTTCTATATGTTCTTCTTTAAATTTCGAAAATATTTGGTTTCTAAGGTTTCTAAAAATAATTAACACTCCTCGAAATCTTCAGTAACTCAGAAGAGGTTATTGTATATTTTCGTCAATGGTTATATTTTCGTAGATTAAAAAAAATCCTTTCTTATAGTATGTCCTGTTTAGGGAAACTTTTTTTAATTAAAGGTATAAAAGTAAGCTGTGCAGCTAGGCGCCATGAATAGCGCCCGGCGCGTAGACGATCACCGAACCAAAGTCCTGGGGGACTTTTTTCGCGCCAGCAGGTTGGAGTCCCTGCGGCGCTTCGACCGGTCAGAGGACCCTCTAACCTCAAACCCACGTGTCGACGACGTAAGTCGTTGCGATATGCGGTTAAACCCAGTAGGGGAGTCACCGCGAGACACTTGAGAACGGCCCGGCGTCCCCAACAGCTTCGGAGCTGGACACCCAGAAGGGAACGAGGCCCTAGACCTTAAGTCGGGTTTTTCCGACCCGTACTTAATTACCAGAATTCGAGGTGTGTGAAAACCTACAGAGGTAGTCACAGTTCACTCTCGTAGTGGACCTTTCAGTTAAGTTTTCTTGCAGAAACTTGTAAAATTATTAGCGCAGTCGCGTTGTAGTTTAATTGGTATGAAAATCATGTTTCAGTTAATAAAGATTTTAGTTAACTAATGTGATCCGGGAACTAATTAAATCCTTTTTCCTATGTAACACTGTATGTCATTTCTCAAGATTTTATTTGCTGAAACATTTTAATAGAGATTCAAACGTTAACTTTTTTAACTTGTTCTTATGCGAAATGTATAACTTTTATGTAATGTTATTTTAAAATAACAATGTCTTTATTTAATTTGCAATAAAAAAAATCATGTAATTGTTCAGAAAGCCAT
The DNA here is from genome assembly GCA_963931845.1 of Maratus michaelseni. Taxonomy (NCBI): domain Eukaryota; kingdom Metazoa; phylum Arthropoda; class Arachnida; order Araneae; family Salticidae; genus Maratus; species Maratus michaelseni. Next base: position 279,246,700 of record OZ007594.1, on the reverse strand, counting down.
AACGTAAATTAGTATCTTAGAAATCTAATTAAGCTAATCCATTGGACTTCAATAGACCATAACACATTTATCAAACATATAAAGTACTTTTTGAACAACTCCATAAAACATGTCAAATAAGAAATGTTCTATAAAAAGCTTTTCTGAGAAAACATATTTCTAAATATAGGATCTTTTTTGTATAGTACATCAAAACGTACTTTAAAACATTCATGTCCCTTTAAACATTCATCAACTAAAATTGTTCTTCTGTCAGACGTAGAATGTGAAGCATTTTTCTTTCTAAGAATAATATTTCATGTATTGGAGAAAAACTCAATTGTAAAATATGGCATCAAATGTTGATGAAGACAAATATTCGTTTTAAAAATTGCATAAAATGCTTTAAAATAACTTTAATTACGTTTTTTAACCACCGTATGCCTTATCGTTTTCTTTTAAATTTTATATATCTTAATTAGACATTTTTGAACAAAAATGCCCTTAAAGCACTCTTATAATATTTTATTTAAAATATTTTTCGGGAAATATAGATTAAAAATGTATTAGTTTTACAATTAGATAATTGGAAAATAGTTTACTTTAGCATTTAGAAAAACTTCTTAAAAGAATTTCATACAAAAGCATATTCGTAGAAAAATCTTCTGTAAAACATCTTTAGAACTTAAAAATTCAAATAACCTGATAGCAGAATTTCCCAAAAAATGTCTGGCTTAGAAGAAAATTTAAGAGTTTTATCTGCATTATAAGATTTACAATTAAAAAAATAATTTTTCTTAAAATTTGATGTTATTAGTAGGTGCAGTAAACAAACATCGATGATTTTGTGTAAAAATCTTCAAAAATATTATTTAAATTAACTATCGAAAGAATATGGTCTTGAGTTTAAAAAAATACTTTGAATAAAAGTATTCAGCGAAAATAAACTATTATTATTTGATCTTTATTTTCTCCAACTAGTTGTTTTATCTTAAAAATAATTTTTCTATTGATAGTTAAATATTTCTTGATGAAAAAAAAATATTTTGGAAAATTTCTCTTGTTTATCGACATGTTATACTAATTACTCTTCACATCTTTTCATTATTAAGAATCTTAATAAAGTCTGTTTTTATCGAAATTGAAATAGATATTCATAAAGTACACATAACTGTCAAATTATTATTTAAAAAATTAAGTAATAATTACCTATTTTCATTGAGCCATTTACTAACTTATAGAATATCAATACACAAAAGCGATATCATTGATTAATGTTTTATATGTAAAATGTTAAGAGAGATAATGTAAAATGTTAAACAAGAAAAAAATTCCTTTTTGTCATAAAATCAGCTAATCTTTCATTTACAGAAGCACTATTATATAATAATTTGTTATTTGATGTTTTAAAACAGTTTTGTTTATAAAATAAATTCGAATTACGAGAATACTTTAATTTATAAACTATTATTTTAAATAAGAAGAAAATTTTGTGAAAATAGCATCAAAGATAACTATCATAAAGTGCAATAAGGATTAAAATTTTCGACATTTTTAAGGATATGGTACTTTAAAATGGGTATATTTTTTAATTATTTGTAGCTGTTTTGTATAAAAATGCTTTTTGTTTAATGTCTATATTATAAAGCATAAACATGTCGGTGTTTAATGCTGATGTCATATGGACGGTGACTAGGACCTGACCAATAAATTTCGCGTATACTGCAAGTTTAAAAAAAAACTTTTAAACATAGAAAGATTTTAATTTTAGCGACACAATATGTCGCTGTATAATAATTGCCGCTAAACTAAACTTTAAATTTAAACTAATTTTTCACGAGAAATTTTTTTTTAGCTGCCCGATTAGATTGCTCAAAAACCATTCCACCTAATATATCCTTTAAATTTCAATACAAACGTTTAGAATTTAATTGCCTAAGGCGCTACATAGGATTTTTATATTTTCATTTATGATTTTTTTATCTAAGTACGTCCGTTTGTAAAGGCTATATACATATTTATTTAATGTCAAAACAATACGCTAAAAATTAAATACATTGTTTTTATTTCAGGAATATTCGGTGTAAATAGTCAACTGACACTGCATTTTCAAGATACTCTCGTTTACATAAATGCCAAGGAATGAATTTTTTTTATGGAAAATTTATCAAACATGCTTCAAACACAAAGTAATATACCGGGTGATTATAATTAAAGTTACGATTTCAAAAATCGATAATTTAAAAACTACTGGTTAGAATGACTTGATAATCTAGCAGAACAATCGTGAAGCAATGGAATTTTGTTTGGCGAAGGAAAAAAATAGTTCGAAAATGTGCCGATAGATGGCGCTGTTCAGGTTCTCGATCGCTCATATCCGGCAATTTTGCCTATTTACAGAACCTTGCAAATGAAAGTGGGCTTCGTCAGACCACAAAATGTTCCATGGCCATCCGTTGTCCACTTCCATTGAAAGAAATTGGCAAGAAATTGTAGTGCAAAAGATTGACGTGCTTCCAGGTCAGCAGGTAGCAACTCCTGCACATGAGTTATCTTTTACAGATAACAGCGCAAGACGTTCCGTAGGACTTTACGCATCGTGCTGTTCGGCATATGCAGCATTCGGTCAATTCCCCGTACACTGCTGATTCCATCATCACTGTTAGTCTGTTCTTGTAATGCTGTAGCCACATCCTTCACTGCCGCAGCCGAAACTGGTTTCCTTCAGACATGTAGCATTCCTAAGCGACATGTAGCGCAAGACACGAGACAAATTCTGATATTCAGACCGGTTTTTCTTTGTTAAAAGGGTGAAAATGTCTCATGACTTACGCTACATGTCGCTCTGTCTCGTCAGTGTGCAGCCTGCCTTTACTCTACCCCGTTTAACGTCAAATGAACCGATCTCTTCGAATTTAGCACTCATTTTTCGCAGACTATTTGTGGTTATTGGACCCTTTTTTATGGATTTTAATGTCCGAAACTTCCTAATAGCTCTAAGTGCACAGTCATCGTTCTTATAAAAAAGCTTCAAGAGCAGAGCGCGATCCTTCATAGTCAGAGTCATGATGAAGCTTACAGGCAATGTGCTGGTGCTCTGCATTTTTATGGCAGCTATATCTGCGGCGCGCATGTCAAGTATTAGTAATTCGCATATATCCAGATCGCATATATCCTGACAGCGCCATCTATCGGCACTTTTTGGGACTACTTTTTCCTTCGCCAAACAAAATTCCATTGCCTCACGATTGTTCTGCTAAAATATAAAGTCATTCTGACCAATAGTTTTAAAATTATCGATTTTAGAAATCGTAACTTTAATTATAATCACCCGGTATTACAAAACCCCACAACATTTTGTTGTTATTGAAATCCACAATAATTCCTTAAGTATGAGCTTTTTTCCGATGTTCAAACTGGTATCCTACCTTAATCTGTGGACTTATTCACACTTCAGTTCAGCACACACCACACTAGTTCGATTTGTTGGCAATATAGTGATAATGTTATATATCACATGATTCCTTTAATAACTTTAATGATAAATCAAAATGTGATACTTATTTTTATCAAAAATTTCATTTTCTTAATGAAAATAACGCAAATAAATGAAAGCACGTTTTTAAAAAACGCTTACATTTCAGATTTTGGTCGATGAGAATTCTCACTAGTGTGGAATTCACAGGTTAAATAAGTATACTTTTAAAAGACTAAACCATATTTTTGTCTGTAGTAACATAGGTCTTTTTCTTTTTTGCGTCATATTCTCTTTCTTACGTTAATAAAAATCATAAACCTAATACAAAAATATTGCAAGTCTCTGTATATAAGTTACTTCTTGAACGACTTCATTGGAATGTATTTTGACTGCTTATAGTTACATATAGCTGTAATTTTGTCGTTGTGAGTGTCGTTGGCCAACGATATTTCAGTCAGTTTGCGAAGAATCGCAATATTTCTGCAAACAATTGTGAACATCTGCTTCTACAACTAAAATGTGCCTCTGGGTGATTTAAGGTAAACGCGATTCTACAAAATAGCCTACATCACTAACTTTGGATATAGATTTTATTCTCTTTATCACTAGCCTTGGACATCAGAAGGAAGACTTAATCATATTTGACAATATATGGAATCTCCTGTATAAAGAAGGATCATATCAGTAAATACCACCTGGGTTAGCAAAATATAGGAACTCTATATTTCTAAAGGAACTATATATTTCTGAGAATCATGAAAGTAAATTGGAGTCTTTACAGACTGCGCTAGAAGATTTTGTAAAGCATTTACTAAAATCAAATGCAGTTAAATTTAATTATTACATAATAGATTACATTAATCCCATATGCATAAGATATTTAAAGGACAATCTAATTTTCCAACTGCAGAATGTTTTATAAAATTGCTGCAGTAGTTAATGCATATTTAGCTATTTAATTTAATAAGGGGGGGGGGGGTAGTTTTATTCAAAATTATTAAAATATTCTTATATTGGATATTTTATTTTGAATTATAAAGAATATCTATCATTACTTGAATAACTAAATTAAGTAATTCAGAAAGCATGGAACGATTTTACAAGATGTTACATGATTTATAGAGAAAAGACAGTCGTTTGAAAAAAAAACTTACATTAATAGTATTTAAAATTTTAATCCTAATATGTGTGATCCGTAAAAATATCAGCAATGATAGTCCATTTGGTTACCTGAAGGTTCTTCAGAATGAAATGTAGAAATTTACTTCTGGAAAAGAATCTCCAATCTAAACCTTTTTTTATATAAAACTACTTTACTTTTATGTTCTTTGTTTTAAAATAACTTTATTTATTAAAACGAGGTAATCTATTAATTTATATTAGAGCATTGCAGGAATCATCAGGATTCAAAAGATCATATGCTATCCAGGATGATCAGCCTTTTCGATGATTTAATTAGTGTTCTTCACTTATACCAGGCAGGTTTCGATAAATGTTCATCAACAAATGCACTGATGTAATACATGTACTACGAGTCAAAAAAAAAATCCTCTATCAATTAAGAATTTGTTTTATTTCTGAATAACTAACAAATTCCTTTTTTCAATGCAGACAATATCATTATTTAACAAACTTAGACATTAATTTAATTAAAAAAGCGTACCTGGGTTATATTAACATTAAATAAAACTATTATCAGTTAATAACATTTCTTACTCAATTTCTTTTTCAGACATTTTGAGATATATTTTCCATTTTAAAATTTACATCTCTTTGCACATGTTGCACTTATTTAATATGTTACACAAATCTCCTGCAGTACTTGAGAACATCTGTACTTGCAACTGCAAACTAACCTCTAATAATTTAAAAAGAACTCAATATATCAACATGAGTAAGACCCTTTAAATTCTGGACTTTCCTTCGAAGCAGCTTCACGTAATGAACAACATACATCACCCCCACTTTCGAATGATGCTAGCAATCTCAACAAACACATCGCCTTGATTTAAAAATGGAGTCTATCAATAAATATAACCGACCGCTTATGCAAATGCAATGACCGCATTCCGCAGATAAATGGCCTTCTTCAATGGCTTAACCATGACTCCTGACGCCATTTAATATCAAGATGTAATTTAGGTTTCCGAATGGTGGACGTATTTATCCTGTATCCAAATTTCGGACTGGGGCACAAACGGGGGGTAAAAATGGATCGTCCCCTTTTCCTTCACACGAACTCCAATCTGGCGTATGACTCTTTTGGCTCTTAATGATTGCCTGACTGGAGATATCTCTTCGCTTATAAGGTGGAATGGGGTTCGGATATATAAATAGTAGGGGGAGTAGGAAACTGGAAGCTTTATCATACGGGAGAGAAGATATAATGTTATCTCAGAAACAGTTCACCACTTTCAATGACACAGCTCGGTTTCTGTTGAAGGCGCATGAAACGAAGAGGGATTGGATAAATATTATGAAAATGTATTTATAAGCTACGGTCCAGAGAAAAAAAAAAAAACATAACAGTATTTTTTTAAGACGTGAAAAAATGATCAAATTTCAAGCATCACTGAACCAATATCAATTCGTTTTCAAAATATTTTAATCCACCTCCCATAAAAGTGGATACAAAAAAGTTTTGAATTATGACTTCGATAGTTTTTTTCACATTTTTGTTTATAACTTCATCAATTTAAATAATTTTTGCTTCATTAATTTTATCTTGCAATACATTGAAATTTCAGGATAAAATTTTGATACAAATTTTTTTCACTTTTTAGAGAATACATATTAAGATTTAAAACTTTATGCAGTAAATTTAAATTGTATTCTGTTTTACTCCAGTTTTCATATATTCAAAAAGTATACAGGTATTGACTTATCACTACATGTAGATTTTGTAGTGGTGATTGAATTTTCACTTTTGTGCTTTTAATTTTTTAGTTTCTAATTTATACTGCTTTTAAAATTATCTGCATATTCAAATTTTCAGATTAAAAACCTTTAAATAGGTATGATTTTTTTATGAATAAAAGTTTCATATATTGTCAAAAAAGGTGCTTTTAAAACTATTCGACGTAATTGTTTTTACTATACAATTCTGTTGGTTAAGGGAGTTAGTAACATTTTATGGTACTTTACGAATATTAAAGTTCGTGTAGGTTTAACATCTTTGCTGACCTATTAAGGACCAAGGCATTTGGATTTCAACAACATATAATGCATAGCTAAGAATTTTAGTGAACATAAAGTGTTTCATCCAGATTCCTCCTAAGCGTACAATTTTGTTTGGTTGCGAGGGACTTTTAGATTCTTTTCTCCAAATTAGAACATTTCCCAGCTAATCCTGCAGTGGCTGATCGAATCTCTTTAATCTTTAAAACATTGATAAAACTTATTTTTCTGAAGAGTTTTTGAAACTGGAAAAACTTTTATTTAACCAATTAGTTTAAAGATTTTGGATTAGAAAATTGAGTTTTTTGTTTTCTTGTTTGAAAGGTTTGTATTAAACGTATGTAGAAAGCTCTATAAAAGGGGATCAAACTTTATTACACCATAAATATTGCCGAAAACAACTAATATCATTCAACCTAAAATCATTAATAACAATTTTTATTGTTGATTTTGCAAGTTTTATACAATTGCGCATATTATTCTTTAGCTGCATAGGAACATTCAATTATATATAATATATATAATTTTTAGTTTTTTAAATTTATGCATGATCTTCATAAAAATAAAGTTATGTGGGAAATGTAATATTCCTTAAGATTTGCAACCGGATTTAAAAATGGAGGTTTCATTAATGATTTCATTATACTCCAGGTTTCGTGAGCTTCGACAACCCCGCCAGTGCCCAGGCTGCCATCCAGGCAATGAATGGCTTCCAAATCGGCATGAAGCGCCTCAAGGTGCAGCTGAAGCGCCCAAAGGATGCCAACAGGCCCTACTAGCGCCCAGCGACAAAAACCTACCCTCCGCGAAGCCGAACGCCCATCCCGACATCAAACAAGGTAAGTAAATACATTTAAATTTCATAATATATTAGTTTAGCATAAAGTTCTTTTAAGTTTCATTAGTACCAATGATTGCACTTCTAAAAGGCAGTTTGCATTATGTGTCATTTTTAATATAAATTAGTTGCAATTGTACTTGGCAAACTTTTGTTTCTATTTTAAATGATTTACTCATAATTATTTTATTTTACACATTTTGTAAACTATTGAGGTTATGGATATATTTTATAAAATTAAAACAGTTGTGTCCCTAAAAATATTGATCATTACTTTTTACTATTTCTTATTCAACTGAAACCCTAAATAAGGCAAATTATTGTCTGTGGTTAGACTAATGGTAATAACATGTCTTTAAAAATTAAATTGTACCTTTATGCGAATTCTCTATTTTTTTCGAAAATATTATAAGTAAGTTATTTTATGGTCAATTTATTTACAATCCATTATAAACAGGATGTACCAGAAAGGTTGAAACATAGTTTCATTTTTTTTCTTAATGGAGATAAGTAGAAAATGTAAAATGCAAAAATATTAAAAATGAGGTAGAAAATAAGATTATAAAGAAAGCCTTTCAATTAATTTTAAAAAAGGTTACACTTTTTAATTTTATACGGCTTCTTAGACAAAAATTATCAATTACAATTTTTTTTCTAGATTTCAGAAACTTTTGTTGCAAAAAGATCAGTAGAAAAACTATAGACTGAATAATGATAAAAGAAACAAGATTAAGATTTATATGATCAAGTTTTATTAAGATCAAGTGCATAAGTATATGGTCGTCCGTGCTACTATTTTTGCAATATCTTTCAGATTCATGTCTCTAATTTTATATATGGTCACCATTCGCAATGATTATTTTTAATTAACAATAACTCATTCAATTTTAAAGCAGTAATATTACAGTGATAATGCAGTTGTTTGTAATGTTACTTTTGCAACAAAAGAAAAAAATCCTTTTGTCTAAATGAATCGTATAAAAATTTTAAAAGTAACTTTTTTTTTTAATTACTCGCAAGACTAGTTCGTTAACGTAATCTAGTTTACCACCTTATTCTGAGCAGTTTTTCAACTGACATTCCCTATTTATCTCACACAGGTAAAAATTTTAAAGCGCATTTTAATCTTTTTGCTACACCCTGTATACTGCAAAAATTTTTTGCTCTTGTTTTTGAACGAATTATTAATTACAAAAAAATATTTTTTTTTTATATTTTCGATCTTTTAAGGGCTTTTAACATATAGACAGATTATTTTGGAATATGTACCAAGTTATTTCTTTTCTGCATTCATATTTCAAAATTACAATTAAAATTGTAATTTTAACGACATAAGCAATTATTTAACTTCAAAAGTTCAAAATTACAATTTTATTTTAACGACATAAGCAATTATTTAACTTCAAAAGTTCAAAATTACAATTTTAATTTAACGACATAAACAATTATTTAACTTCAAAAGTTCAGAACACGATTCTTTTGCTAGTTGAATATAGAATGTGTATGTATTCGACTTGGAGTCCTGTTTATATTGTTATACTAATTGTATCTGCAAATGTTTTTTACGTATGTCTCTATGCATACGTATAAAAAGGTTTGTTTTAAATTCTTAACTTTAAAATACATACTGTGTACCTTTTTTTCTATTAGTTAAAAATACTTAATACATTTATTTACTCAATTAACTTGAGGATTTTTTTAAAAATTGTTGAGCTTTCTTCGGATTTTTTGATAGTTTATAGTTCTTGTTTTATTGTATTTTAAATTTGCCGTGACGTACCACTTTATACCTTAACGTGTGAATATTTTAACATACCAAAATTAGTCCTTAGTTCGATAAGAAAAGATTATTTCCCTTGGGTTATCATATATTCAGAACTGTTTTTCAAGAAATCGCGCAAACGTAAAGATAAAAAAACATTTCTTTTTTGAGTCTGACATATGTTGAAAGGAGAAAAAGAAATTACCTCTGGAGGCAAACTATATAAAAGTTTCTGATCAAAAGCATGGGACGTGAACAACAGAGAGGAGATTAAATTATCGACTAATGACATAGAAGTATAACCAAAAGAAAAGAAAATAATGGTTATGCTAGACATTTGAATTGCGTAACTGAAATATTTCTTTGGTATGCGGACTTCAATATTTAAATATATATATATATATATTGTTTTGCGTACACATAATATGCAATGAAAAATAATTTTACTTTATATATTTGTTTTTCTTCTAAGTGAGGCTGTTTCTTTAATTTACGGTAAATAAATTTTGAAATATTTCACTGGAATGAAATTGCTTACGATCTTTAAAAAAGGAGCATTTGTTATTAAAGTATAGGGTTAACGGTAGCCTCATGTTTCATAAAATAATAATGGGTGATTTAAAAATTGTAATACCGTTAAAGACCTAATACTTTGCTAAAACCCTTTTTTTACACACCGCTCTTTCTAGATAAGTAAAGCACTTATTACTGAAACATTTTCTTATATTTTTTAGTAAAATAATTTCTACTAAAATATTTAGTTTAATCTTTTTCCGTTAAATGCAACGTTGACGCAGATCGTTTGAAAAATATATTAATCTAATTTGTTCTTAAAACACGTTATTTACTTCATATAGCTCCATTTTTAGATGCGGTCGTAATTATATAAATACGTAGCACCTATAGTCGTCGTCTGGTCCTTCCGCCTGTCCGCATGTAACCGCGCAAAAACTACCCAATCGAATGGTTTAAAATTTAATAAATATAATCATTGCAGAATTTTGTCGAGTAATTTCTTTTTATGAAAATCTAATCAAAGCCTAAATATATTAATAAAAGATTTTTTTCATTTTATTAAATCCTATCATACCTAACGAATTCAATGAATTCTATGATAGAATTTAACGAATTTATGATAGAATTTAACGAATTCTATGATAGATAATGATTCTAGGTCGCCATGGTGATTACGTTCTATTTAAGATGGAGTCATATTATTTATGTAATACAGAATTGAAAAACTGAATTTGTATACTAAAATTGTTTAATTATAGCAATCCTATAATCTACCGAGAGATTTTTGGATTGATGTTTCCTTAGAAATAGATATTAAATTGAAAAAGAGTCTAAATATGGATTTCAAGTTCTGAAATTTTCAAAGCTAGGCTTAAGTTTCCGATTGAAATGTTCAGTAAATGTCAACAAAAGATAGAATGTTTCCAACTTAAAATGTACTTATTTTATTTTGAAAATTAATCATATCATAATAACAGACGATATAACTCATTTCACTGAAACTACTTATAGTACGAACGCACCTCATTTGTCACTTGTCACTTTCACGTACAATTTCGAACTTGTTTACCTTGTTACCTATATTTTTCAATCCTTTTCGTGTTAACTTTAAATTATTTGGTACTTGGGTTAATTATATTTCATTTTCGTCTCAGGCTTGCATGAACTTATCCTTGTAACATGAATACGCAGTTTCTTTACTTTATGTTAAATGCTCTTATTTTCATAATATTCCATTGATGGATTCCAACTTGTAATAAATATTTGTTTATTACTGTTTATCGCTTGATGCTTTTCTTCTAAAACTTCTTGTATTTTCAAAAACTCTTTTTTTACTACTTTAATCTTATTTAATATTTTTTGATAATTATTCTCTTGTTCGTTGCCATTTCCTGATTATTTTGGCTATAATACTATCTGTTTCTCATTATTTACTATTAAGTACTATAATTTACAATTTATTACGTAACTAAATTTCATCTAATTTGATAAATAAAAAGTATTTACAATGGCAACTTCCCTTTTATCAAATTTTGTCATTTTTTATGAATAAAATGTCCTGTTTTACCATAAATTTAATCATACTAGATACCTTATGACATCATAACATCTAACATAGAGTATTTACTTCTTTTAAAACAAAATTTTATGTATCTTGCGAATATTTTTAACTTAGATTATTACGTTTTACCAATCTCATGTGTTTAATACTTCGATTTATACAGGTTTTACAGAAGATGTCCTTTTATTCGTTCATTTGGTTTCTACAGAAAAATATTTGACTATGAACTTTTGTACTAAGTATGAAATGAATAATCATAAATTGACTACTTTGTCTGTACAAATCCTCTTAAATAAATCTTTTATAAATAATATTTAGTAAAGGTGTTTTAAGAGCATTGTTATTTAAATTGTTATTTTACGATATTATACACACTAGAACAACATCATGAAAATATCATGCACAGAAACAGCAAATATTTTTATGTAAACTAAAATTTTACATATACTGTAAAACAATTTTTATTAAAAACCTAAAAATTCTGGCAATAGTTTCCGACATTTTGAGCAATTTTACGAAATTTTCCTGGTTAGATTAAAGAATATCCGATTATGTTTGGCTTCTGGGTTAATTTTATGTAATTTTACGGAAAATTCTAACAAAAAACGAAATACTACTGGCAGGCCTTACTACTTCTTTTTGGAATTCGAGATAAACATTCACTACTAGTTCACAATTTTTACCATTTTTATAAATTCTGCATTTAAATAAGGCTTAAATTACTATTATAAGATAGTGGTACTCCCTAACAAGGGCATATGCCTCGCCTGGTCCATCGGCTATCAGGATGCAACTGGTAGCACAGTTGCAGCCAATTTTCCGATATTTCATCTAAATACAGCTTAGATTTGCGAAATTTATTTTACTTTCAGCTTTGATTTCAAAATTTTCTGCAATTTGTGTGAAAAATGGACAAATCAAAAATAAAATGATTATGAACGGGAAATACCTGTCTGTTTATTATACTGTACAAGGTGTCAAAAAGATACCTTTTACACTTTTAGAAAATCAAGAAAAAGAAATAAAAAGGTAGACAACTGCAAAATTCCATAAAGGTCAAACACAGGGCATTTATGAGCATTTTTAAGTATATGACGACTGAATATATATATTCTAGGAATTTAATAAAAGTGATTTAAAAAAAACAAAACATATCGGATAAAAAAAATTGGTCACCCTTGAGTGTATGCACGATGCTTTCCTTGTGCCTATACATATGACGTTGCGAAATGTCACAAAATAATATCTAGCAGTAACTTGGAGTGGATAATTTGTTCTGAAGCAGAAGAATGGTGCATTAAATGAAATAAATACAATGTCCTGTCAGAGTGGCAAAAACGTGCTCTCATGTTTGGTCGTGTCAATGACTACACAGTGAGGGAAGATGCTCAGTACGTGTATCAAAGCGGACTGTGCAACTTGTCTGCAATTATTGGTATTATATATCCCAGGTGATTATGAAATACGACGTTAAAACTATGGTTAGAAAAAAATCTCAATCCAGAGGCACCAGAAACAAATGTCACGCTTTCATGCTGAAAATTGGTGACAAGCCCGACTGGAAATGCTGCAGTCAGTGAATGAATGAACATCTAAACTTGTTTTCTAGCGAACATTACGAAGAGTACTGCATGCAGTAAAGAGTTTGAGCAGATTACCTTGCAATACACAATTGCTCACAGCAGCGCATATAATTGCATGTCTGGAATAAGCCGAAAAATACTGAAAGTGGACAGTAACTGAGTAAAAGAGTGCAGTGTGGTAAGACTAATCGCAATTTTGTATTGTTTGCAGACGACACTGGCTAATAGAGTGCACCGATGGCCTAATGAAGCATTCCAGTGAAAGTGTGCGGAAGCGGTAGTTTAACTCTGAGGGTTTTGGTGTGTTTATCGTACTATGACTTGGACCACTGATTGAGCTGACCTTTAACATAAACCAATGTGTTTATTTGAACATTTTAGGAGATTATGTGTTGCCTGTCATTCAAAATCTTGCAGAATATGCTATGGACACCTTCCTCCATTTTCTATGATGATACCAGCGATGTTCACAGGGTTGCATGCATACGTGACTGGTGAACTCGCGTAGACTCTGTAACACCTAGAGTTGTCCATAGAATCACTTGGTATTAACCTCATACAAATTCTGGGGCTATTTGGATAGTAATTAAAACACCGACATCAGCTTCCGCGCAATTTGATGGCTTTACCTGAGCTACTTATGAGCGACTGGCGTCAACTTAATGTGTCATAATGCCCTTAGAAGTTTCTAGGCCCCATTTCTCGAGGTATCCGGGCACTTATCAATGCCAGAAACTTTGATACTCTGTAGTAGAGCGATATCTATGGGGGGTGACTAATTTTTACTCCGGTGTGCTTATATATATATACGGATTATCACAGATCGTATATGACGTCACAGTAAAACGGGTCGAACTGCAGCTACAACCTTATATATAAATATGCTGCAAGTGGATTTGTTTTGTGCAAAATTCAATATAATTGATATTTTTAATCTGGAACATTTCTTTAAGCTTTTATAAAAGAAGCTAATGAATGCGTAAATAAACTATTTTACTGAAACACTATAAAAAATAGATGCTTTACATTGAAAAAATTAGAACTTTTTTTTTAATGAAGTGTCAGCAGTATTTTATTATTTTAACATAGCTGCATTATAGCTACAAGCTAATATTTTCATTACGAGATTTTTACGTAAACAAAAAAATAACCCTTTTCGTATGATGATAATTTAAAAAGTCTTCACTTCTGGAGTCTCCTGGGTCATCAAACTATTGGATGCCATTCTTTTAAAAAATATCATTTGATATAAAACAAAACAAAAAAAATTTTACTTTCTAATTTTATTATCTTTTTTTCTCTGGATAAATACAGTGTTTTATAGTCTTACGTGTTATCAGAGGAAAAACTCTGTAATAGTTTTATCTCAGAATCTGTTAAGCAGCAAGTCTCTTGGGGATATTTTATTAAAAACTAATTCTTTCAAGAGATAAGTGAAAGATGCCGCCAATATGATATCACAAATTAATCAGTTTTTTAACAGCATTTTAATATAAATTTATTGTCAAAAAAAATGTTTTAAATGGGGACTTTTTTATGCATCAATAGATGACATTAATTTTCTTCAGGCAAAAAAAAAAATTCTTGAAATAGTTTTATGAATACAACAAAAATTTGTAAAAGAAAAATACAATTGAAACATATTTTTAAATCCTGAAATATAAAACATGTTTAAATGAACCTATTGAATGCATAAAAATTTTCAGCCATTTTATAAAAATTCTAAGAATAAGTTTTATTTTTAAAAGTTTATTTTTTAATGAAGTGTGTGACAACTTTTTTAATGCTTTCATTTAAACAAAACCGAGTCTTATGCCCAGAGGCTAATGGTCTCATAATGATAATTTCACACACACACACACACAGCAAAAAAAAAATTCATCAGTTGCTAATTAGGAAAACGTTCTTTTCTAATATCTCCCGGGTCATCAGCTATTCGACGTCATTCTTCTAAAAAATAACATTTAATATAAAACAAAAAAAGCATATTTTTTCAATCTTTTTGCGTATATAAAGTTCATAGATTTTCTTGTTATTACAGATAAATTCGGTAATAGTTTTATCTGACAATCTGTTAAGCTATAATTCTCCTGAGGGTGTTTTATTGGAAACTTATTATTTTTAGAGTTATGTGAAAGATGCCGCAAAATTATCAATTCACAATTTATTAAGTTTAGAAACTTTTTAGTGTACATATATTTTTTATGTATCAATAAATTACATTCTATTTTTTTTTTTTTAATTTTTCAGCAAGAAAGTCCTTAAATTTTTTATTGTATATAACTAAAAATTGTAAGTAAGGACGATATCATTGAAACATTTTCAAAACCTGAAATATTAAACATGTTTAAATGAACCTGTTAAATGCATAAAATTATTCACCGATTTTCTAAAAACACTATAAAATAAGTTTTTTTTTTAATGAAGCATGTGCAACTTTTTTAATACTTTCATATAAACAAATATTCAGATAAATTGGACGACAAATATACTTAGGCTAATAGTCTCATAATAAAAATATTACCAAAAAAAGCAAGCGTTAAGCATGGATTAGGGATAAAACATTCAGAAAAAAACCGGTTTCACACACAGAAGAATTCTGCAATAAAATGTCACCGTTTAATAAGGTGAAAATGATGTATATTGTTTAAGTAAACAGTTTGGAAAGCGTGTAACATATTTGAAAACCCAATTTCAGCAATTACCCTCTATAGTCCGAAAAATATTTGAATTATTTTGTGCAGAAACTGTATGTGATCTATAAATTGTACGCAGTTGGAAGATGTTTTTTACGTTTTTAATGTTTTGACTGCACTGGCATGTCTTTTGAAACCTGGAAGAAGTGATTTTTTTATATTGGGGAGGGGGTGTAGTTTTTCTCAGTCTTTTCACCTAATGAAGAGAATGTGGCAGACTGTATACCTGGATAGTTGTTATAGTTTTAAAATTAAATGTTTTCAGATTTGTAGTTAAATTTGTTGGCTTTGTTATTTATATACACCTGCTTTCAACTCTTTATATTTTGAAGTTCATGTACTTATATACATTTGTATATAAATTACATAGTATGTCAAACTCAAAATTTAGTTCAATACATAATTGGAAATACATAACACAGTTGAAATTTCCCCTTTAGCAATTTCCGCCAATAAACGTAAATGTACACAAATTGTTTTGTGCAGCCCCGTATATAATCTATAGAATATATACACACCATGTAATATGCAAAAATAGTTCAATTTAAAAACATGTATCACAATTTAAAATGCACTTCTATCAATTATCGCTCATAGACAGAAATGTAACAGAATTCTTTTGTGTGTCCCGGTAAATGAACAATAAGTGCCCATCATATTCTACAGTAAGCATCTTGTCGTGCACCTCTGTTGTATCAATTTCATTATGTTTCAAATAGTGTAACATCATTAAAATACATCTCAAACGATTTTTATATATACCGTCATATAACGGAATTGTTTTTTTAGTGTCCCTTTGAACGAACTATAAATGCTACACACTCTATTTTCAATAGCAAAACCGTAGTAAATCTCAGTTACATGGCAATCAGAGTATATTTACGCAAGATAGAGCACGAACAGACATATACACAAACTGAATTCATAAACACTTCTCAACAATGTTGGAAAGTGTTAAACTCGTCAGTTGTAATTACGAATACGTTCTCTTTTAAAATCTCCTGAGTCGTTAACTATTCTATGTCATTCTTGTGAAAAATATCATTTAATATAAAACGAAGAAATAAATTACCATTTTCTCATTTTAGTACAATAAGCCTATTATCAAGGAAACATTTGGCAATAATTTTATCAGACAATCTGTTTAAAAATTAAGTCTATAGGGTACATTTTATTATTATTATTATTATATATATATATATATATATTGTTAATGAAAGATGCCGCCAATACAACATTTCACAATTTAATAATTTTTTTAGAAGAGTTTTAATATAAATTAAAATGTACGTTTTTTAAAAGTAATTTGTTTATGCAGACTATTAACCAGTAAATTACATTTTTTCCCCTTCAGCAAAAACAGATTTTTATTTCTTTTTTATGAATATGTATATAAGGACAGTATAATTGCAGCATTTTTAAATCCTGAAATATAAAATGTTTAAATGAATCTTTTGAGTGCATAAAATTCATTTTTAATAAGTTTTAAATTAAAAAATATTAGAATACATTTTTTATAGATGAAATGTGTGGAACATTTTTTAAACCTTTCAGTTAAACAAAACTGTGTTTTTTTTAATCTAGGGGCTAATAGTTTCAAAATGAGAAAAAAAAAACTCATCAGTTGTTAATTACGAAAATGTTTTATAGAATCTCATTATTATCTGTTATCAACGATTCGATAAAATTCTTCTAAAGATGTAGCTTAATATATATATATATATATAAGTTAAAAAATTATTTATTTTCTGATAATATTACCAGTGCACTCATGAGAGGCTTTTTGCCCGAATACTTTATATGAGTTCTTTGATATGTGCTAATTTGCTGACATGTTTTTTCATAAATTTTTAATTGTATTTTTGTTATTAAACAACGTGTGTGTTTTAATGAGATGTGAGTGTATTATGTCAAAAGCAGTTCATACAAAAACCTTTCGTATCATACCTCATTCACCATTGTGCGTTTTGTATAGGCATAGAAAAAGATACTTTGACACAAGCAATGATAGATACAAGGTGGAACCCGTCGGAATCCGACGAAAGAAACTGTTGAAAAAAAACTGTTTTATTATATTTATAATAAACCTACAAAAATAATTATCGTTTAAAAATGAATTTTTCATTGACTTCTTTAACACTTCCCCCCCCCCCCCTCAAGTAAAGTCACCGTAATAACTATTTCCATTACATTAAAAACCAACTTTTCAAATTATTGAAAATTAAAATTTATTCGTATAAGTAATCAGTAATATGTAATCAAGATAAGTAATTATGATGAAGCTATCAATTGAGACTCTGATCTTTTTTATTGCGGAAAGAAAAATTAGTAAAAAATACGCCACTTTGACACAATCCTCGACTTGTTTTTCATTGAAATCTAAACATAATGTGATTTTCACCTTCGCAAAACTTACATACGTACTTTACATGTTCACATTCACAATTTTAAAAATATTTTAACACACAAAAGGTTATTAATAGATACTAAAAGTGTGACGTCACGGTTTCAAACAAACATTTATCATGTGTGAAGAGTTACCGCCAGGGAAAGCATGGCAACAGGTATAAAATGCGTAGCAACGGCTTGTTTACGACGACATGACTTGTAGAGTCTATATATTTCCAAACTTGACATCACATTTGCCAGCTACAATTTTGCATATAAGCATTCGCACTTGAAGTTCTAATATCAGTCGTGGCGAGTAAAAAAATCCAGAAATTTGTCTTTTAGACGCATTTGTAGCTAAATATTTAGTTTTATGAAAGAAAATGCTAGTTTCATTTTATATATGACGTCATTTTCACACATAGAAGCATTTCGCATCCTTCTGAAATTAGCGTCTCAAATTCAGTATCAGAGGAATGAAAAAATATTGATATGTAACAGATTTATGAGAGAAAATGCTTGCTTTCTTAAACATGACATCATTTACTGTCCAAACTTTTTAAGATATTTTTAATTAAAAGGAGAAAATGTCAACAGTAAAGATACAGTAATAATTCGCATTATTCCTTTTTCTCTGCAACTATGGAAGTAACCAGATTGCCACCATTCCGAAGAAATTTTTTTTTTTTAATTAAAATATATAAATTGGAATATTTTAGATAGCTAATGCATCTAAAAATGAACAGTTTTCATTTTAAAAAGTAATTATCAAAATTGGTTCATTAGAAGGCTCAGGTCAGATGACTAAGAAATGTCCTGTGTTTTAAATGCATATATTATTAGTTTACTGCATGTATACAAAAAGAAATTAAATGAAACATAGACTTATGTATTTTTGTAATATTTTTTATTTATTGTAAAGCAAGAAGTCACTATAGAGCGTTTTAATTTATTTAATATATATATTTCTAAAGTTTAAAGATTTTGGTGATATAATATTTTAACAATTTAAGCGTTTTAGTGAATATTTTAACTGTAAAATTTATATTTAAGAAAATGGTTTTATTGGTTAGGCTTCAATAAACTACATTCTATTTTTTTCGGAAAGAGACTCAATAAATGTCATTAGGATTTTATAAATGCTGTTTTTGATTATTTTGTTGAAGTAGAAACCCGAGATTTCATAGTTTACAAAATTAAAATTGAACATATGCAGTATATAATTGTATAGCTTTACACTTTAATAATGGACTTAAAGCATTGCTAGGTTTCAATTGTTTAAATACTATGTCCTTGGCGGTGTTTAAAATACGACATTCTATAAGGCAGTTAGGTGCATGATGGTTCTTATTAACACTTTCCTGTAAAATAGTCTTGAAAATGGGTGCACGAAAGATGTGTATTTTTTATTAAAGAAAATAATAAGCCTCATTTGGCAATTCATACATTTTATTAACTAAAAGTATATTATTGGTTGCCGCTTGCAGACGATATGCCAAAACCAAACTTTTACCACTCATAATAATAAAAACAATAAGTGCCGTGAAACTTTAGTTTTGAAGAACATAAATTCAACGTTATATATTTAATTTGATGTGAATTTTTTTAAATAAAAATCTGTAAATTTTGTGGTACTAAATATTTTAATTAAATTCAGTCTCATGACGAATATAGATCTCATTTTACATTTTAACACGAAAACTCATGACGAGCTAGACTCTACATTTTACTGAAAGGTATTAGAGAGAGAGAGAGCGAATATCTTTATCGCAGGTCACATGCATTTATATTGTTTTTAATCTTCTCGCTCATTATTCATATCGCAAACTTTTGATAAGCGAATACTTTTCGTGTATGATTCAACATAAATGAATCGTAATTTTGAATCCCGAAATATTTCTTTAAATATTTTTAAATAAATGTATTCAGTGCATAAAATCATTAATCTATATTGGATAAATATTTATTTAAAAAAATCTGGAATGACTCCACTCAAATTTCCGAATACTTTACAGAATATTAAGTAATAAGTAGTAATATAATAATAAAAACTTACATCCTACCTTTACAAAGGTGAAGAGTTTCGACTGGTTGAAATGACCTCATCTTGTTAAGAAAAGTCATTCATAAAGCTTGAACACTTTTCTAATCTCGTAATTTTCAGTGAATTTACTTTCCGCCCGTACTGAAATTAGGGCCTATAAATTAAAAAAATAAACAGATTTGCAAAATGCGTGGTAGTGTATTACTGCTTATTTCACTGTTTATTACTGTTAATTTTACGGTATAATACTGGCAGCTGGGATGCCAGTATTATACTGTAAAATCAACACTTTTTTTTGCAGGTCACACACATACCAACATCGCCTAAAAAACACCGAAAACGATCTCCGGGGACCTGAAGACGTGAGAAAATTCTAATATACACCCATCACATGAAATCATTATAAAAATGACGAAAACTGATTCAGGGAATATCAAAATATAAAATATACCAATTATTTCCCCCAATCGGGTTTTTATCATGCTTACAATACACATCACACTATATGTTACGGGAAATGATAGACGTTTTACATTTTAAAATATTAGAATATAATTTTTTTCAGTAATAAAGCGTGGTGTATTTTTAAAATCCTTTCATTTAAAGAAAACAGTTTTATATCTGCAAGCTAATATTCTCATAATGAGAATTTCACAAAAAAAAAAAAAAAAAAAAGCTAAATAGAAACCTCATCAGTTGGTAATTACGAATATTTTCTCTTCTACTATTCTCCTGGGTCATCAACTATTCTATGTCATTCTTCTAAAAATATCCTTTAATATAAAACAAAGAACCATACATTACTCTCTAATTTTATTATCCTTTTTTGCAAAATGTGTAGTGCGTAGTATTAAGTGTCATCGGGGAAAAATTCGGTAATAGTTTTATATCACAAACTGTTAAGCAGCAAGTCTCTCGAGGACGTTTTATTAAAAACTAATTATACCCAAAATTAAAGATATGTAACCCCCAATGTATTAAATTTGAAATTTAATCAATATTTAGAAGATTTCCATAGTATATACTGTGTTATATAACCGTAAAACGACAATAGAGAAACATACATAAAAATTTAAATAAAAAGATTATTAATAAAAATCAATGAGATGATATATATGAAAGATAAAGTGTATATATATAGGGATTAATTATTTTTTTATTTCCATTTTGTTTGGTATCATCCATATATTAAAAATGTTTAGGATTGTTACTATATTGAGATTTGCTGGTGGGTTTTATTTGCTAATAATATTTACATAAATATTCATTTTACTATAACAATGATGCATATTATTATTACATGCCATCTTCAAATTACAGATTCAGTTATTACTGTTACACGAACTTGTCAGATTATTTTTGAGCGGCGTAACACCTAGTGCACACAATTCATATATTTTTTTCACTTTTATAAATTAGAACATATATATATTTTTTTATAGTATTGTGTTGATAAACGAAACTGAGACACTTCTTTCTTGAGCAAAAAAAGGATATTGAAAACAAAACTTATAGATACAAATAGAACAAATGGATATCTATTCGCTTTCACACTAACCATAACATACAAAAGTAGATTTTTTCTCTCTCTCCATTATAACGATCAAAGAACACAAATAGTTTTTAGAGCAATAATTTACCAGTTTTCATCATCAAGTGATTAGTTGCAGAGAGTATTTTACCGAAAATGATAAACATGTTCTGACATAAAAATGGTTCTTCTGAGAAGAATAATTCAAACACACAGGCAAAACGTGTTATTTTCTACATTATAACTACACTTTGCTATTAATCACCTGATGAGAACTAATAATTAACTGCACTGGAAATTATATTTGTATTCTTTAATCATTATAAAGAGGGGGGAAAATGGCTTTTAATCTTCAGTGAATGTATTATGTCCTTAACCGAAACAAACATTTAAAGCTCCAAAAATGCTATTTTCTGTTTTTATATTGTTATCTAAAAAAATTTTTTTTAATAAAATTCAAAAATTTTAAAGCAACTGCTTTATTAGGTAATCAGATCTACCTTTCTCTCCACGCTCCCACTTAAAAAAAAAATTCTCTTTTTTTGGTTAATGTTTTTTCTCTGAAATTCTACTATTTGTCTTTTTTTTTTTCAAAATAATTAAAAAAATACCCTCAATTATCCAAAAAAAAGGAGACACACATTCATGTTTTTTTTTCCTTCTTATTTCGAGATAAATTGAAGTGTAATAATGTGTCCTCTAGAGAGAAACATAATAAAACTTTTCACTGAAAAATCTGTGTCACTTGGGGGCTTAGAGACAATAAAGAATTAACGATTAATTCTCTTCGAGGTTAATTCAAATTGTCTCCGTAAGACACTTTAATATTCAGCAGACTTATCTACTCCATAATCTAACTATGAACGTTATTTAAAAGTTAATTGATATTTTTTTTTTTCTTGGGACCTTGGTTTAGTTTATAACAGTTAATTACGAAATGGGGGAAAAGAAAAAAGAAATAGGTAGCATAAAATATTCTCATTATGTTATCGCACGTAAAACAAGTTATCGAAATTTTTCGTAGAAAATTAACTCACGCAATCTCTAATTATGCGCTTAATTTTTAAAGAATTAAGTTGGAAAAACATGTATTTGAATGCTTATTTTTACATGTTTGTAAAAAAAAAAAAAAAAAAAAAAAAAAAAAAAATCAAAATCATTAAAATTTTAATAAATAATTATATTTCCAATAATTAGACGAAGATTTCTATAAGATAAATGTGGTTGAATTAGAAATTATGTACATGTTCATCTCATTATGTAACAGGTACGGATATTTTTAAACATAGTTAAAGAATGTTTTAAACGCCTATCTACCTGGATTGCTGTCATTCATTCACATTTAAACATTTGAAATAAAAAGTACATATCGCCAAAAATTTATATTGCACGAAATCTGAGTATAGCATATTTTTTAATGAAAAGTCTTTACCGGTTGATACAAAATCGAGGTTATGGTTATTATCTGTTAAACTGCTGATCATACTGTCAATTTTAATAAATATAAAAGTATAAAAATTAAAAACAAATTATAAGCTTTCAATGTTTATCTTTAAAATCACGCCCGATTGCATGACTGTAATATGTTTTTTTCCGGGAAAAAAAGTTACATTAATTTGGTGTGGTGTCCCGATTATGGAAAGCTTGCCACTTTCTTTAAGTTTGTTATAAAGCCCGAGCTAGTCAATTTATTTAAAAATTTATAATTTTTGCTATGCATCTTTTTTAAGATATGGCAACAAGAATAAAAAACACATTGTTTCAATTATCTTTTCAGGATTTCTAAATTGATTTTTCATTGTAATACCCATAATTTAATATTAAACTATGAAATAATTAAAGCGCGTTTCTAAAAATATGCATTACTCTATATTTTTTATTAATGTTTTCTACTTATTAGGGTTTAAAATATTTCGTTGCTCCAGTTTCACAGCCAGTTGGCTTATATTGGCGATAGTGGTTTAGCACACAATTAAATGCATTATTTTTGAAACTCGTATGCAGATGTAATCATGAAGAATATTTGCGTCCGGCTATCGGTAAAATGTTTTAAAATTAAGTTCTAAAAACATTAAAATGTTGTATTGTCATCAGAAACACAGTTGTGTACACAATGTTTATAATTCTAGCATATCGGGGAGTGATATCGATTATAAAATTTGATATTTACATGCAAAAATAAAGTTAAACAACAAAGCGTAAAGTAAATTTTTCATATGAACCCCTTTTCTTATCAATTATATTTAGAAAAAAATTTTATTCTCACTCTAAGAAGGACATTAACAAAAAATCCCTATTTTTGGAACAAAAACTTACCGAGTTATGATACTTAGAATTTTATGAAGTTTTAATATTATTCGCCTCTAAAGCTCACCTTTCCGTTACAAAAGTTTTTCTTTTTAGAAGTTTCTTTTAAAATTTATTTAATTTGCATACATATTGTAAGTGGAATTATTTTTTTATCAACAATTTAAGGGAGATGGTCACTATAACAACGGATTTGAGTTATCTAGTATAAATGAAATATATTTTATTTTAACAAGACGATTGAAGAGTATTTTACATGATTTTTCAAATTCAATACAGTTTAATATATTCCTGAAGTATTAATAAACAACTCGTGTAACAGAAAGCATTTTCTTTGAAAATATCAGTTAAATGAAAATATATCATTAATATATCACTCACCAGTAAGTAAAGTGACACAATTCAAAAATCATTTCACAAAAGTCGAAAAAGCTTCGCTTTTTTGTGTGTGTGTGACAAATTCATAGCACTTAGCCCTGCTTTCAGCTTTAAAAACGTGCATAAAAGGGTAAAACCCTTAAGAATGACTATATCTAAGAGGTATTGAGATTTTTCAAATTTGCTGAAGTATATATTTTTTCATTTACAGGTTAGTGAAAATATTTTGCACGTTTTTATGCTGGTCTAAATAAATTAACTTGTTAAAAACATTTCATGGGTATATGTAATAGAAAACATTTGATACGAAAATATCAGTTAAATGAAAATATATTCATATGTCACTCACCAGTAAGAAAAGTGACACAATTCAAAAATACTACATTTCACATGAGTCAATTAGTTTCGCATTTCTTTTTAATGTGATATAAACTCATAGCACTTGGCTATGAGCACTTAACAGCCTTAAAAACGTTCATAAATGGGTAAAACCCTTATCAATGACGACATGGAAGAGGTAATGAAAATTTACAAATTCAATACAGTTAAATATATTACTGAATCATATATTTTCATTTACAGGTTACTCAAAATATTTTGCACGTTTTTATGTTGGTCCAAATTATTAACTTGTTAAAAGCATTTCATAAATACTATATTAATCGCACAATAGAAAATATTTGATACGAAAACATTAGTCAAATAGGAAGATATCATTTACAGCAAGCAATAAAAGTGACTCGACTGAATCATTATATATAATTTCTGTTGTCAATATCCCTTTTTCTATGAATTTAGGAAACGCACAACAACGAATGAGGTATCATTCGACAGGTTTTTGAAATGGTTTTTGAAATGGTTTCTGACATAGTACACTCACATTTCGTTAAAACATGTTTTTTGTATTAAAAATCGCTGTAAATTAAATCATCATTGTTTTAAAAATGAAATGAAAGGTATTCCTCAAATTAATGTTGCTACAAAAATAAAATACCGTATTACATGATGCCCAATAATGATTATAAAAAAAAAATAGTACAAAAAAGATAAAGTATGAGTTCTCCGCACGGGTTTATTTTGTATTTATCATTAAAAAGCAAAATTCAAATGCTTAGAAGAAATATACATCATCGATCGATCGAAGCAGTGCTATCGAAGCACGTGTAGAATGAAAGGTATGCTTTGTTATATTAGATTAAATTGTATTTTAAATGCATTCAATTTATTTTCCTTTTGCTTTACGTTTAAGAAGAAGTGGATGACGACATCTTCTAATACGGTTAAAATAAGATTGTTAATGTTTCTCGCGCGCGTGCCTTTTGCTATTTTCAATCCGTTTTACTGTAACTTTGATGGAATAAATGAGACGATTTTCAGGATTGACTAATGTTGTTTGCAGATATTTTTATCCTTAATTTGTATTCTAAATTCTTGCTAAAAAGTATTAGACTGCAGTGCGAAATCCTCGCATGGGTTCACTGGCAATACTATGTCTTACAAAAGAGGCAAAAGAAGATTATAACACTTAACTCTGCTTGCAACTATAAAAGCGTAAAGCACTTAAGAATTAAGATGTTGAAGTTTGGTGGATTAAGTAAATTTATCCCTCAACACACTATCCCCACTCCTTTTTTGTGGTGACAAATTGACATCTAGCGTTATCTAGCATTCTGGATACCTAAACATATGACACTTTTTTGTAGCAAGATGCACCTAAGTCAGACATATTAGTACAATGATATGCAAAATGGATTTTTTGAGTTGTCACCTTTCTTCCAGGTGAACTAACTATACATAGTTTCATTACATTCATTTTCAGCGTAGGTTGTTTTAATTTTCAAACAATGCAATAAATAATTTTTTTTTAAATCTACATTTAACAGCTTAGGAAGCAGATTTTTATTATTTTTTTCTACCCATTTCTTGCAAAGTTTCATATATTAAATATGAAAACGTTGTTTTTTAATTAATATAATGGGTTTGCGGGTATTTTATTTTTTAATGTTGCAAATATACAAGACTTTTAAACGTTTACTTTTTTTATATTCATTTTTTGTAAGGGTATTAAACAATAAGCTTCAAGCAAAAAGAACTTTGAAAAATTAATTTTTACCAAGTTATCCTCTATATCCTTCAATCTGTTATACCAATTCAGTGCAGGGAATTTTGAAATTCAACAATCATTTTCTGTAATCAAAAAATTACTCACAATCCCAGTTGAAATCCCCAGAGTTATAGTGTATTCAGAGTCATACCTCATTGCCACGCTATGACATAACTTAATTTTCGAAAAGAATAAAATCTGAATTCGTGTCCGATTGCGGTTGTTTTCCCCTTACTGGATATTGTATAAATTAAAAGGCTAATAACATAGTCTCGAGGGGGGGGGGGGGGGCAGAGAGAACTGTTCTCTTAAACAAAATCTGTCTGACATCATGTCTTTGGAAAAAGCTAAATAAACAGATAATTGTTTTATAAGTTTTCTAGTGTATAAGGCACACGTATTAATATTCTGCAGATGTCCCTTTTTTGTCCTGAATTTAGGATGTGGATTTATTGTCTTAATATTTTCTTGTTAAGAAATTTTATTTCTCGCGTTAAATAAATGTAATTATTAATGTCTATGAGTGATGACAAGGGAGTGAGATTGTATGTTAATGTGGTTCTTTAATATATATATACTAGCAGACTACGCCCGCTGCGCTGGTCGGTTTCTCCAAAAGAACCTTGAATCAAACGAAATATATCGGTGAATTTAACCTTCTATTTTAAAGTAATCTGTATCTTTACCTGGAATATCCCAAAATAACATAAAAACGGATACTTATTTCACTAAGTTATGTTTTTTTAATACGGTTTACTATTACGTTTACAATTTATTACTTACCGTTTTCCATTGATTTATATGTTTTATAGCTACATTTTTTTATAACGTGAATTAACCTTTTATTATTCACAACTAAAAAGAAATGGCGCATCTAGTATTTGTCGAGAATTAAATAAAAATCATGCACTCGTGACATAATTCATTTTGATATTTTAACAGACTAATACGGTTACTATAATTTGTGACTCGTGCTGACACATTGCTGTTGTTATTTTTTTACGCGTGAAGTTTTCGCTATGGTACTCAAATGTGAAATTTGGTAATTTTTTAAATTCAATATTTGAAAAATGGCATAATCAGTGGATTTGAAATTTATATCAAGAAAAATAAAATTTTTTACCTTTCTAACGCAGTTCGTCCAGCAATTTTCTGACAAATACTTTTCGAACTATTAATTTTTTCAGTAACTTCAATTGTTTCATTTTCCGAGATTAATCTGTGGTAACGATTAGTGAAAATCCCAGTCGTCAGCAACGCATACCTTTTTATTAAAGAAGATATATATGGGAATGAAAAGTAACATTCGTACGAACTCAATGAAGTAATAACAACCACGAGCTGCGATATGCAAGCATGTGTATGCATTCACGATATACAAGAATGGAAATGCACGAGGACGAACGAGGGGTTTCAGAAATTTTAGCCAAAATACAGCGTATCTAAAAAAAGTCTTCATTATTCTAAACATTAATAACACAAATAGTAACACCTGAAATTAAATACAGTTTGATGCAAAAAAATTAAGAAATCTAAGAGTTGTTTTACAATACCTTCAATGTAGCTGTACATGAGTTCCGTTAGTAGCACGAAGAATCTCGAGCCTGTACTCGATTTCCCGCAAAGTGTTTTTTAACATTTATTGTATAACAGTGAGGATTGATGAGTGATGATTTC
The DNA here is from genome assembly GCA_963931845.1 of Maratus michaelseni. Taxonomy (NCBI): domain Eukaryota; kingdom Metazoa; phylum Arthropoda; class Arachnida; order Araneae; family Salticidae; genus Maratus; species Maratus michaelseni. Next base: position 279,218,681 of record OZ007594.1, on the reverse strand, counting down.
ATGATTTGTCAATTCTTACCTAGGCAATTGATACCAGAAAAACTCTTAGAATTCTTCATTCTTTTGCAGAAAACTGCATTGCATTTCACCCATTAGTATTTTTGTTATTAATGTTTAAAATGATAAAGACCTTTCTCGGACACGCTGTTGTGTGTTGGTTTTTCGACGCAAGGCTTAGGGGAGCTTGCGAACTATTTATTGAATGAGCAGAAATCCGTTATTGTTCGCTAATAACAGTCAGGTAATGTGTTGAATTTGCTTTGTATAATCCGTTGTTTTATAAAACCTTGCTGTTTATCTTTGTATTTGAAGAATCTCTGTTTTGTGAAACACTTATTACTCAGCGTAGTCCCTCATATCTATATTTTATAGCAAAAACATCTCTGAGTAATGCTGACGTCATATTGATGGTAGCAACACCTGAACAATAAATTTAGCTTTTACTGCCATTTTTTACTTCGCAAAATTTAAATTTTTACACCTTCGAATAGAAATAAAACTATTCTTTCAAATGCAATTTGTATTTAAAACTGTAGCTCAATTTACTGGTCATTTTATGGTTTTTAAAATGATTTTCGAGCATGATTTTATAAAAATCTATCTCTACCGTGTGCATCCTGATTACAAAACATTAACCTGGTTTAGACTTAAAACAATTTAAATAGTTCAGATTTTGTTTCTGACTGCTAATATTCCATAACAAAATTAAAACTTCATAAATAAAATAATATAAATAAAACACAAATTTAATAGGCTACTGTAATTTTTGGTGACTTCTTCGGCTATTAATTCTTGACACGAGGACTGTACGAAAGTGTCACTTTTTATAAATTTCAGAACTTTATTTGAATACATTATTACTAGTTTCATATAAAAATACTTTTTGTTGGTGTTAGTGGGCTATCTAAAAAATTACATTAAATGTAAAAAATATGTTTTTCAATGTAAAAAAAAAGTTTTCACCTATGTTCTGTAACGCTTGAATCCAGAGTTGTATACCCAGTTTTTATAAATATATTTTACTTACGTATTTTTTTAAATGTTAATTTGTATTTATAATTATTTTTTTAAAGTGAACTATTTTTTTAGAGAATTAAATATAAATTTTTTTATATGTAAAAATTGTATATAGTACCTTCTGAACGACTAAAGCTTTTTGCATAGTTTTTTCATTGTAGAATACAGAAAAGATATATTAATTTGTCTTCAAAAAAGTTTTTTAAAAGTTTATTTAAAAACATAAATTGTAACGAAAAAAAGGCATTTAAATGTATTATATGCTAAAGATATTATCAAGGTACATTAATATTCTGCCTCCAAAAATATTTGTTTTAAAGCATTCAAGATATCAGTACATTGTTTTGTTTTTTAAGGAATACCAACATTTCCAACAGATTGATTCATTTGTCACTCATTGGCATATTCCTTATTGCAATCTGATACATGGGTTACCAAAACATTTTTATTGAGGTTTAAATCAGCCGAGAAGAAATGTTTCATTTTTACAATTTTCATATCTGAAGCCTTGTGAAAAATAAATTTTATTCTAGATATTTTATTTCTAATGAAATTTGCCTGACACACCAAAGTAACTCTTTCGAGCTATGTGAATATTTCAATATAAAATACAATTTTGTAAATTTTAACAATTCTCGGATAATTTTTCATCAAACTTCCCCTTTTCAATTACTAATTTCTCCATTTTTACTAATCAAAGCCATTATAAATTGATGATTGCAGTAAAAGAAAATGTTCATTCGTTGTTTGACACTTTCTGCAAAAAAGGATTGCTGGTTTCATGTGTAATTTTGAAACCTAATTCTGTCTGACATTACATTCGAAGCAATAAATATCACTTATACAAATTTTAATGCAGTTTTTGCTTATGACTTTTTAATTAACATATTCCTTGCAAAAGACTTATTCGAGATACATTGATATATTGACTCTAATTATATTGATTGTAAAATATTAAAGATGTATGTACAACGATATATTTGTTAAAGGGAGAAAAAACATTTCAGGCACATCGATACATCATTGTCATTGCTAGTTACAAACACTATTGGAATTAGATATGGATTAAAAATGTGTTAAAAAAATAAAAAATGACTATTAAGATTTCAATCAGCCGAGAAAATGTATCCAATTATTCTTATTTTAATATCTGAGGACTAGCGAAAGATAATTTTTGTTGTACATGATTTTATTCTTTCGGATAAAAATTGTGTGACACGCCGAAGTAACTTTCTTTCGAGCTGTTTAAACATTTCATTTTGATTACAGAAAAGTATTTCCTTCTGAAATCTATGATTTATCAGACAGTTTTTTGTGAAAATGCCACTTTTCAATTACGATTTTGTCCATTTTTAATAATCAAAGGTATTATAAATTTATAATTAGTGGCATGCAGTCAAAATGACAAATGAACATTCAAAACTTTGTTTGGCATTTCCTTCGGAAAAATATTGCCGATTTACTGTCGAAATTTGAAACGTAATTCTCTCTGATTTTTATGGAAATAACGTTCGAAACGAGATAGAAATATCAAAATTTACTGAAACTTTATTCCACTTTTTTGCTTATGCCTTTCATTCACTTCAGATTAATTCATTTTCTTGTGCAAGGCATCAGAAAAATATCATAAATATAAAACGTAATATCCATTCATTTTATCTTTGATAAAATTAGCGATTAGTCTTACTCGAAAGAATTTCTCCAAGTCGTCTGAAATTATTTTTTAAAGAGGACGAAACTTTAATTAATGTACCTGACATTTATTTTCAAAGTTAAAATATGTTAATTTTTAGCAGGTGTATTTATTAAAGCTCAACTCATGGATTATTATATATGCCTTTGAACGCAATATTCTAGAATGTTTAAAATAAGAATTACATATATATAACAATAAATAGAATCTAGTGGTTCGAAATTTTTTCGCGTTGGATCTAAGTTTACGTAAAATGGGTCTTTATATTTTATTTTATACCATGAAAGATTTATATAAAAATCATTTAAATCTCGGTTTCGTTGAATGAAAATCTTTTTTTAAGTAGAATGCATAAACGTTCTTTTGAAAAACCTTTATCGTAAACTGTACTTACGTGTCATAGAAAAAACACATTGTTTAATCCGTGAACTCAACACTAATGCCAATTCACACTGACCAAACTTTCAAATGTTGGCGTCTTTTGAAAACAGGCGTTCATTAATTTGAATTTTTTCATTAACAGAATGAAATTTTTGATGAAAATAAACATCGCAGTTTTGTTCTTCATTAAATTTCGTATATATATCATGCGTTATATTTCATTATAACTACATTGCCAACAAAGTTATACGGGCGAAAATCTCATAAGTGTGATTTTTGGCTGCTGATTTTCTGCTAATATCAGATTTTTAAAAACCTCATTATGCTCGATTTGAATTTTTAATAACCACCGATATATTGCATATTAATTAATTAATAGATGAACACATTTTATTGCGAATAAAATATGTCAGTTTTTATCAGACAAATCGGAGATAATAAATAAGACTATTGTCATGTATTTTGAAAAGATCGACAGTTATTGATATTTCGTGATAGTTCTAAAGGAACTAATTAAAAGTAATTAAAGATTCAAGACTGTAAAAACTAAATCGATTTAAAATTATAAAAAATTGAAGGGAAAATAAATTAATATAAACATTGTTAAGAGGACGATTGACTTTAACATATTTTTCGTTATTTATGTTAGTCTAACAAGAAGCCCCTTAACGAAATATTTTGTACCAGGAATTAAATAAATATTTTAATGAAAAATTAACTGTTTTATAAATTAGTTTTCAATGACATTTTTTTTGCAATTTTGCCACTTTACTTAAAAAAAAAACATTTTTAGAATGTTATTATTTTCACTATTTTCAAAGACATATCAAACCTACGATTAAATGGCTAGATATTGGTTAATCTATCAATATTTATATTAACAATGGGGACAGTAGTGATGATTAATAAAGGTACGCTTACCATTTTCCCATTCTTTTTAATCCAGAAAATCTTCTTTATGAACAAACAGCAAGAAATGGCAACTTTTTAAAAACATGTGTTACTGGAAACAATACTGAAAATTATTGCATACTGTCATTTGGTGGAAATATGAGGAAATTCATACACCAAAAAAGTGAGGGACACAACTTTAAACCCAACAAATATTACATATTTCACACCTATAAAAGTATATGTTCCATGCGATTCATATTTATAAGAAATGCATTCGTTTTTTACAATTATGAATTATTGTTTGTTGATAGTTTTAATGATCAAGTTATGGGTTGAGGACAGGGGACAGTAGCGACTTTGGAGATATTTAAATTTCCATTTAAAAAATTTTAAAAAAAATCCAGTATAAGTAATATAATATTGTTGAACAATCGCAGAGAAACATTTTAACAATAAATGCGAATTTATATTCGAAAGAAATGCCGTGAGATATACTGAGGACTTGGATATCACACCTGAAACTTTTGCCCATACTTAGTTGAGGAATCACAAATCCCTCTAGTGTACAGTCCACAGGTTAAAAATTAAATTGCGTTCACTTGAATGTGAAAGATATTTTAAAGGTTATCTTAGAATAAAAAAGACTGCTAAAATTTTTTACCTCTGTATTTTGTTTCAAGCAGAAATGGTCTTTGAAGCTTTCGTTAAAACATTTCTTCAAAAGGAGGAGTGGTGATTGAATAAAATCTTATGATAATTTAAGTTAGATTATGAAGCTTGTCTAAGATCAGACAAACCAATTTAGGAAATATACAACAATGAAGATATATATTTAAAGAGTTTCATACATAGAAATATATAGGTACCAGGTTTCGAACATGCATTTAATAAAATCCACACATCAATAAAAGAGTTAATGGAATAATTTGTTAAATTGTGAATGATTTCATTAAGTGAAGCAGCGAATTTCATAATATCTAGTTTCATAGTATTTGTGTGTTAAACTATTACTAACCACATTGAATATTTTTCAATAAGTATGTTTTTTGTCTTTGAAATGTCTTCAAGCTTTTCTTTGCTCTTGCAATATTTTCGAGAAAGTTTGCATCAGACTTATAACACACTGAAATCTTCTAAGACCGGACGAAAATTCTTATTGTCAGATTTATTTCTTAGCATGTACGCTGTTCCTTATAATTATATTGTATCGTACTCTTTCCGTCTTTTTTTATAATATTTCCCTTTATAGCCAAATTTAGTAATATACAGGTTCCGTTTTGAAAGGTTTGACTGTATTTTGATTTAATAATTCCGTTTGTTTCATTTTATACTGTTCAATTAGCAACTTTTATGCTTTCGAAAAATGTTAATAGATTGACTGTCTTATATAAAGTTATAAAAAAGGAATTTATTCTTTTACAGAAGAAAAAAACAAAAACTTAGTACGTAAAACTTCGATTATTCGTCAGTCAGAAGACCGTTGCTGTGCCGAATAAGCGTATGATAGAATATCCTCCCCATTCACAATAAATGCTGGTGATCGACGGCAAACTTTAAATTTTAGAACTGAACTGAAAATGTTATAGTGACAAATCAAGATCAGAATTTGAAATATATTATACTATTACAGCTCCCTAGTTCTCAAACTACCAGATTATATAAGGTAAAAAATATTATTGAATTTTAAAATGCACATAAACAACAAGCTAAAACATAATATTCAATGAATTTTGTTTTCACGATCCCTTAATTTTTAACATTGATTCAAAATAAAAAGGTGAAAACAAGTTTGACACATTACGATTTGAAAAAATCTTTTTTTTTTCTAATTCACCGCAGATTCGTTTTTTGTACATGTAAGTTTTGTAGTGACTGTCGGATAATAGAAAATGACGGTGAAAAGAGTAACAGATAATAGAAGTTTTGCAGTATTTGTGTATTTGCTCTCTTTAGATAATTTCTTAATATATAATTTTTTAAATGTGATTTTTCTCATTTATGATCAATCAAAATCAATCCATACTCACTTACATTTCGTAGATTTTTCTGTGCTTTAAGCACCCTGCTTACAATTTTAGATTTCGAAAATAAATAATAAAATCATCTTATGAGCGTTAAAGATAATTTAATGCGAATTTGCCCAAGCGAATAAGTTTCTTTTTTACAAAATCGCAAATTTAGCTAATTCAGTGAAAGGGATCAGCGAATTTTCAGCTGAATCCGATATAAAACTCCCAATTCAGTTTTGTTTACCCAATTAGATATGTGTCATTTGTCCCATCGATTGTTTTCCTTTTAGTTTTGCCTAATTAGTTTAATATATTCTTACTTTATCTATCCATTTCAAGCTTTATTCCCTTATTTATTGTGCATTGCCTTTTCTAAATTGCTCTTCAAGATAGTACCGTGAATATTAGTTATTGTATAATTTAATTTTTAGAATTCCTCGAAAAATTTTAGTTTTAACCTCCCTTTATAAGTTAGTTTTTATTCAAATTCTTTAAAGGTAAATAAAATTGCCTATGCTTTAAATATATTTTAGAGATTTGTGAATAATTAATTAAAAAGTGAAGAAAATAGGATTCCTCTGAAAATAATTTTCTTTATACTTCCATAATTCCTTTGATGGAAAATCTGTTCCCGTCTTTGTTACAAGCAGATATACTTTGTTACAACGAACAACCAGAGAACCTCTTTTGCACACACCCCTTTTGGATCCTAATGAAATTTACAATGGGTTTATCATCGGAACGAACTCTTTTTAACAAAAAAAGAATTATGAAAATTGGAGCATTAGTTCACAAGTTATGCATGTTCATACGCTTTTAAAAACAAATACAAACTTACTGTATAACCTCTTGTGTAAAATAAAAATGCAATATTACAAATAAAATAAGTTGTCTGAAATACAAAGATTTATCTAAAGATTTGAAATTTTAGAAGAATATTCACGAAACTGTTTTTTTAAGTAATGAAATATAACAATGTTCATCTAAAATTTCTTAGGCTACTTTTTATTATCAATTATAACGACAAACCATGTTCTAAAAACTGCAAACAGCTAGCAGGGCTTACAACTTTAATGCATTGGCATAGTGTCTAAACGTATGCGCCTATCTCTCATGTTAATGTCTTAGGAACAGCTAAATTCATTTTGTTTAAATATTTACATAACATTGCAATTATTAACACTCAAATTAACACTAAACATAACACAAACCTGTAATTTGATTGGTACTAAATGAAAATATTTTCATAAAATAAAATATAAATCACGCAGAAATGAGTTAAACAGTTTTAAATAAAATTTCTGGTGTGAAATATTTTTATAAAATTTGAGTAAAATTTGTATGATTTAATGTTAAAATTCAAAATGAAAAACTGGATTTCTCTGCGCCTACTTTGAATAAGTTTTCATTTATTCGAGGATAACAAGGAATGTCTTAAATTTTTTAGAGTACTTTTCATAAACAATTATGATGACAAAATTTGTGCTAATAAGTGAATTAGCAGGACTTGCAATGTTAATGCATGGCATATCATCTCAACGAATGCGCCATATCCCCGATCTAAATGTCTTAGGAATAAATAAAATATCTCTATACCACTGTAAATATCACGAACAGAGCAAAAGCATATTAAGAATGATGGTATCGCTTCGGGGAGTGTTACAAGAATTATTGAAAAAATTATGGCCAAAATCGGAAAATTGGAAAAAAAACTTAAAAATTGAATGCAGTTAAATATTTTAAAATACAATTAAACTTTGAAATTAGACAAAAAGAAAATAACCAGTTTATTTCCGCCTGTATGAATGTATTTTCATTCATTCGGGATTACAGGAATAGTCTTAAATGTTTTATATTACTTTCCATAAAAAATTATAATAACAAAAAATTATGAAAAAAATGCAAGAACAAACAGGGTTTAAAACTTTAATCCATGACATTGTGTCTAACCGTAAACGCCTATCTCTGATGGCTTGCAACAAATAAATTCAGTTCGTTTAAATCTTTAAAAAGTATTATTTACATAGATAGCACTGCAGTAATTAAACTTGAAAAATAAAAACTCTATTTCTCTACGCCTGCTTTAATAAATTTTCATTTATTCGAGGATAACAAGGAACGTCTTAAATGTTTTAGCGTACTTTTCCATAAACAACAATTATGATGACAAACTTTGTACGGATAAATGCAAGCATCAGCAAGACTTGCAATTTTAATGCATGACATAGCTTCTCGACGAACACTCATGTCCCCGATGCTAATGTCTTAAGAACAAATGAAATATCTCTCCACCTCCTGAAAATATCACAAACAAAGCATCTATATTTCGGAGAATAAGAATGATGGTATCGCTTCATGGAGCGTTATAAGAATTATTGGAAAACTGATGACCGAATTGATAAAACGGAAAAAGAAAAGTTTGGAAGAATTCAGATCTAAATGACACCTTTCTAATAAGGGAAGGGCAAAAACTGTGAGAAATGGGGAAAGAGGGGGGGGGGGTTACAAAAGCGGCGACAAAGACACCATGTGATTCAGCTAAAAAGTTGCTGACGTTACGCATCTAAGAGATAATAAATAAGACTATTGTCATGTATTTTGAAAAGATTGACAGTTATTGATATTTTGTGATTGTTCTAAAGGAACTAATTACAAGCAATTAAAGATGCAAGACTGTAAAAACGAAATCTATTTAAAATTACAAAAAAATGAAGCGAAAATAAATTTGAAACATTGTTAAGAGTACGATAGACTTTAATATATTTTTTCATTCTTTATGTTAGTCTTACAAAAAGCTCCTTAAAGAAATATTTTGTACCAGGAATTCAATAAATGTTTTAATGAAAAATTAAATTTTTTCTAAATTAGTTTTTAATTTTTTTAAATACGTTCCAGTATTCAAAATATTTTCTCCTTTTTAAATTTTAAAAATACTCTGTTAAACGACCATGTGCAATCTTTTTTTTAAAAATCAGACTGTTATTTAAAAAATAACTAAACTGGGACGAAACAGAATTTTCATTTAAAAATCCACATGTAAATACATATTCACAATTGCATGTAAACATGTATATATTTATTTCACATTAAAAATTCACATTTCATTACTAATTTGAGGACATTAGTGAACCAACTTTGTAAAACGGATGCACAGATCTGTTGTAGTATTGTAAAAAGATTGCTCCTTAGAATTTTGAATAAACAAAAATACATGATTGTAAAAAAATTGTTTTATTTAAAAAAAAAATGCATTTGAAATATATTCATTAATTATTTTCATTACTTCCATTTCAGAAGTATGAGAACACACTTTCTGCAAAATATGTAATATTACATTTTTATATTTTAAAATTTAACAAATTAATAATATAAAGACAAAAATTTGTAGTTTTCGTCGATTTTTTTCTCATTTCAAAATATTCTCGTACCCTCAAAATGAAAGCTTAATCACATTTTAATTTTAAGAACTAATGTGTAGTTTGATTTCAGTTAGAAAATCGTAATTTGAAAGTACAGATAAATGAATTAAAAATTTATTTTAGTATTTGTTTTATCTATAATTTTAAATTAACTGCGTAAATTCATTGCGAATCTGTAAGTAAAGAAAAAAATGAATTAGGTTGAATAAATTTAAACTGATAGAGAATGTTTTAAATACATTTTTTTTAAACATTGCGTCTATAGTACAATCTTGTGAAATTTATTCTGAAGTAAATTTTGTTTCAAATAAATAATTATTATTCATATTCAGTGGTTGGAGTATCGTAGTTGCTCGAACCTGGGTACCTTGACTTGACGTGCCAATGCTCTTCCTATTGTGTTACTCGAACAATATCCTGGTGGGCATGCCAAGCCAAGGTACCCAGGTTAGAGTCCTGTTCGGACATTTTTCGCTCTGTTGAAATAAACCTAAACTATGATACTCTAACATTGAATATGATTTACTTAGTTTAAAAATTTTTAAGAGAGGAAATTTTTTTTCGAATTAAAAAAAAATGGAAGTACAATTTGCTCAAATAAGATTATTGGTGTATTTAAGTTCATATTTGATAATTTAATTTGTAACAACATTTTTAGGAAAATGTTGTAAGAAAACTAAAAATTCGTATAAACAAAATATTCCTTTCTAATGTAAAATATTATCAAAATTTCAAATGCATCAGTGTACCATTTCCTTATACTGTAATACTTAATTTTTTTTATAGATGGCTATTTTATTTTAAGTCCCAGGAATCGTTTAATTTTCTCACTCGCATAAAACAAAAATCTGACTGTATAAATATTTCTCTTAAACGGCATCCTTAATTTATTTTAAAGTAATTGAACTGAAACAACTAGTTTTGTAAAATAGGATAAATGTATTCATCAATTAGTCAAGCTTATACAGGGCATTTCATGAAAGTGTAAGATGTTTCATGCTCCCTAATTTAAAATTTGGTACTCCATTTAGTATAAAAAATATAATGAAATAAGTGACATGTTTATCAGATAGCTCATAAGTTTTGTATAAAGTAATAAAAAAAATTACATTAGCATCAGTAGGCAGCGCTGCACAGTTTCAGGATGTTAAAACTAGTGTATAAAACTGCATCAAGGGTATCTCGCATTTTACCTTTTACCTATTTATTGAAATACGAAAAAAAAAAATTCGTAATTTTAAAGTTAATTTGAGAATGTAATTTTAAAACATTACGGTGCCATCTATTGACGAAAATTTTTTACTTTTTCAAATTACTGAATCCATTTTTTTTAGCTAGTCGATAAACATGTAATTTATTTCTCCTTTACATTTGTTGCAGTTAATGTAATATTTAATTTAAAAGTTAGGGAGTCTTTTATGAAATCTTTTGTATCCATAATGCCCTCCAGAGCACCCTGGTTGAGGACATTTAATTTCGAGAAACTTGTATTTGGTTAACATTCTAAATTTCAAACCTGTTTTATTAAAACTTTCTGATAATTTTTTTTTTGATTGAAACTTCTAAAACATTCTCAATTTAGATTATATATGAGAAAGTAACTTCTAAATATCAAAATAATTTTCTTTAAAATTATGATATAACTTAATGCTCCTTAACATAATCCATAGAGATCATTAAGCCTTGAAACGTGTACTGTGTTTACATGTCATTCATGCGTCATTATTGATGACTTTTAAGCTTGCATCGCAAAATTCACTTACGCGTCCGAAACGTTTCACTACTTCAAAGTTTCCTAGATTTCCAAGAAAAATTGCCAGCGAATCATCTTTAGAGTAAATTCTATTTTTTTTTTCTCGCTCATCGCTAAGCATTCTAAAGAGTGAAGCATTGCCAAGTCTGGAAGAAAGAAAAAAAAATATATGCAAATTTTCGCATGTCACTTCCAGCACGTCAGAATTTGGAATATCAGGGTTAGAAGAGTGAAAGACTGGCGTATGCATATTTCATAAGTCTTGTTAGCAGCTACATCAATGTTGACAAATTGAATTTTCGACGTGTGTGCAGTCTTGTCCCTCCATACAGAATGAAATATCTATTTGCATAATTAGAAAAAAAATAGATGTAAAGTGAAGTTGAGATTTATAATACTAATTATGGTTAGAAGTCTTTTATGCTGGACACGTGCCGAATTTGATATTTTAAATTTTTGCCGGTAAATTTTAAGTTCTTGCAAATTTGTTGCTCATCAGTTTTCAGCAATATATATATATTTTATTTTTGGCTACCCAATTTCATGTTTAAGTTTTAAAAATATCTATATTCTTTTCACTGGTCAGAGAAACTCTTATTTTGGCACTGATTACCATAAGTTTATATGTCTAAAGCCACACAGAAGGAATAACTCAACAATAAAATAAAATTATTTTCAGTTAAATGATTCTTTAAATAGTGTACGCTGATGTCGACTATATTGATCGATAAAATGTCATAAAATAAATATAGTATTATATAAACTTAAATATAATATTTTGCATTTCAGATTTTGTTATTCCATTTTAGACAGAGGGGTCACGACACATAACTGTAACCAAAAAAAAAAAAAAAAAAAAAAAAAAAAAATCATCATTGCACTAATTTTATTTGGGTTTTATGATGTCTGTGTTTTGAAGGCATGTTGAGAAAAATGAGTAAAATGTCATTATTCAAATGTACAGGATTGCAACAAGTAAAGATTTCTTTGGATTTACATAGAAGATGATTCGTCAAATTTCGTCGCTTAATTCTTATACACGATTCTTTCAAACGAAATCGATGTAAAGTACGTCAAAACAAGACATTATTATTTGTGTGAAAAATGTCGGGAACATCTTCCTCCAGGGTGTTTTGAAGCTTATCAGTCAAGGTAAAGGATCGAATCAGAGGGTCGTACACGACCTATATCATATTTTGAATATAATTCACAAAAATCTTAAATGTACCAACAAAGACGTCAAATGAAAAGTAACTCAGAAAAAAAAGTTTTTTAAATTTTTTCTGACCTTGGTCTAAAATGTGTTAAACCGAACAGTGGATTCAGGAAGTGGCCCGGAGAGGAAAACATCCCCTACCGGAGTATTAAACTGACCCATTTGATTTCGGATATTCTTCTTAACAGTAATCTAGAAATGCAAACTCCTCCAAGAACTGCATGATCTCTCCACCTCCACCACCCCCCCCTCCCGCCTCCGTTCGTCACTGGAGCTGCAGAAATCCTTGCCAGGAAAAAAAAATGCCAGATTTCAATACTGACTTAAACATATTTCTTTGCATTAGATTTGTTCACATATTCACTGTAGTGTTAAGTGAAATTTTTTATCTACAAATTTAAAACTTCAGAGCGTTCTTCATTCTAAAATTTTTGTAATTAATCTAAAGTCAATCTTTTCTAATAGCATATTAATTCCTAAAAGAAAATTTCAAATGGTGTTTTCATAGAGTCGTTTTTAAAGAGAATTTAATCATGCGGATATTCCAAAATTAAGTTATGTATTTTGAAATATATCTAGTTCTATTATTATTAAACATTAGCTAATTTACTTGAAAATCAAAAACATCCACGTCAATCTTCTTTATTATAAGTTTTCTCAATAAAGAAATTTATATAAATTGTTTCTTTTCAATACTGTTTATAAATAATAAATTTTTAGATGTAGCTGAATAGAATCAAATTTCCATCATAAAAGCATCAGAAGAGTGAACGAATACATTTTCCCATTGTTTACCAAAATGAACCGTTAATCCTGAATCAACTAACGACCCAGCAATTCACGGGCTGAGAAGTAAAGAGCGACGTTGATAACAATGCATTGCCTATTTCATATCAATTTGTCAGCCATCCCATTGGTCTGTCAATGATATCCAACGCCTGTTAATGGAGATATATGACCGGCCATTAAAGGCATCGGGCTACCGTTTGTGTATAAAGAGAAAACCAAGAAAAATGGTGATTCCGGCTCAGTTAATGCCTGCTAATACACCTGAACAGGAGACTTCACATAAACACACATCGCTATTATATTTCTTTGTTCGTTGTTACAGAGGTTTCAATTACGGTTAACATGGATTCTGATGGAGATTTCTAGCTCATGTCTTGCTCGCGTTGCTTTGGACATAAATAGTGATTACGCGGATATGTACGGCAACACTTTGTGTATATTGAAACTTTTTTTATGTGTGAGAATTTTGCCAAAAGCCTTGGATATATGGTGAAAGCACGCAATAATTTAGCACGCGTAGGAGTTTTGTTTTTCCCTAGAAGGGATAAAGTTGGAAGTAGGTAAACCTCATTTCTTTTATTGAAAGAATGGTGATTTGGAGTAAAGGAAATAAAATAGTTTGTGGGATTTTTTGTTATCCAGATCTTTTCAGATAATACGAAAGATCGACCATTTGAGTATTTTGTAATAATAATAAAAAAAAATAGTCATTAAAGTTTTAAAGTATAAATTCTTATTTTGTAGATTATTACATTGTTTAAAAGATTTTTCAATCGTGATCCCAGATGAGAAATTATAAGATAGAAACTCGCGCATGTAACTGATTTGAATGTATTGTTTATGTTACTAGAGATAAGCTTTATGTACTGATCTAACATTTTGTTATTGGTAGGAATCTAAAGATTTCTATATATTAACCTTAAGATTTAAAAAAGGATTTTTCTAATATAGCTAAAATAAAAATACATTTTGAATGTTATTTCATATCAACAGTAATCAAAATAACGGATTATTGAAAAAGTTCCTTAATATATTATATATATATATATATATATTACAATTATTTTTTAATATTTAAGGGGATAACATGTTATATTATTTAAATACTTTATTAAACTATAATTTTAGTAACACTAACATCAACCATAAGAAACTCAAATATTAAACACGCTTTAAGATTACCATAAATCCTGTACCTCTTAATTACAGGAATATGCTTTGAAGTTTAAAAGATTTTTTTATAACTACCTATACATCTTACTGTCGTTCAAATTAGACTTGAAATTACTTCTTTTAAAAAAATGTATTTCCCCATCGTCGAAAGATAGAGATAATGAAAGTAGCAATTTACGAGAGAGTCTTTTGTGAGTATCAAAGAAAAATTTAAAATAAACTCTCTCTAAAATGTTATTGCTCAAAACCAAATGAAAGACTTGGAGGGAGGGGGAAAAACTTTTTAAAATGCTTTTTTTTCCTTCTTCGAAAATGATCTACGGGATTTTTCCCCCTTTATCCCTACATTATAGTTCCACCGTTCCGCAGCAACTCTTTAATCGGAACAGGTATAAAACATCTCGAGAAAAAATTGGGTCTCATAAAAAAATAAAATAAAATGACGTAAAAGTTTTGACGATCGGACAGTTTAAAAAAGTCTTTCCGTTTCTTCACGCTCCGATGGAGACTCCTAGAGTTAGGAATAGTACGGGGTAAAAAAAAAAAAACTGAAGTGTCGGAATTCTTCCAACTCTTGGGCCAAAGAATTTCTAAAGAGTCATCGGTCTATAGTCTTCGTGACGTATGTCTATAAAAACCTCTCACTTGAGCCATAACCATAATCAGTGTAGCATGAACAGAATGATATATTTTATTGATTTTTGTCCCCTTTTTATCTTTGCACATTCTTTCCATGCTGGAAAAATCAGGTAGAGTGAATGATACATATTTGGAGATTTTCATTCTTTATACAACTTTTTAGGGGGTTATTTTATTTTATTTTGTCTTTGATAAATAGCTCGAAAAGATCAATATTATTATTCTAAATTTGCTGAGGAAAAAGTTTTCGCTTTTATTCTTGCTACTAAATGAGCATTTTTGAAAACGTATTGTTCCCTTTCTGAAAGAAGGTCTATATTGATCAAAAATCCCTAAAAATGCAAACATTCTCTTTTTGAATCATAATTTTTATTTCTTACACTTCTTATTCGGTTCGAATATATTTTTTTAGATTACTGTGTTTTAGAATGGTCACAATATAGAGGTAAAATATATATATATATTTTTGTCTTTATTTTTATTAACATATTTATAAAATATATATATTAACAAAAATAAAGTCACAATTAGCAAATGATGCCTGAAATATCAAGATAAGTTATAAATCAAAGCATATCTATACCAATATATTTTTACACGCTTAAACATTATTAAATTATTTTGCAGCT
The DNA here is from genome assembly GCA_963931845.1 of Maratus michaelseni. NCBI lineage: Eukaryota > Metazoa > Arthropoda > Arachnida > Araneae > Salticidae > Maratus > Maratus michaelseni. The sequence continues at coordinate 279,203,069 of OZ007594.1, read as the reverse complement.
AATTTTTTCGCAATATTTGTGTCTATTCTGCTTAGTTGTTAACAGACTAACTAGAAAATAGCTTGGGGCCATTGTTCCTGAGTTTGACACCAGTGTGATCAGAGAACAGTGACTGGGCAATGTTTTCAGAGCTTTTCTTATACTAAAACAACAATTATTGTACCTTCCTCTTCACAACTTCTCCTTGAGGGAATTTTGCCTAAAGCAATATGGGCGAAACTAACGGACGTTTAGTAAAATACCTCCCTTTATCTGCGTTATTTATCCACTTGATGTTTAGTATATTTACAGTCATAAGCAATTGAAGCAAAAGCTTTTTAATTCTTTGTATCGGGCCCATAATTTCTTATTTTATTACTGATAAATATCTGGAAAGAAAACTGTGAAATCTTTCATTTCTTCAATCATTCATAAGTCAGCCTGGCTCTGGGGAACTTTGCCCTAAATTCCCAGGTGGATAGTTATTCAGGTTTGTAGGAAATTGAATTTGAGAAATGCATATTTTGTAATCTGTCGAAAAACATATTTCCTTGAATGTTCTCCTAATCATCATTTCAATTTATTTCTAATTAAAAAAAAAAGGTATGTGTTCTCTATAAACCTTCGCAAACTTCTTGTTTTCACGAAATCTGTACATTACGAAAAAGAAGAATTAAACGTTGTAAGTGAAAATATTACAAATACTCATTCATATTTTTCATAAAATAGTTTGTGTTATCAATTAGTGCCGAATATAAGACTGATTTTACTTTGAATTACTTCACAAATAGATTATCATCAGGTATTACCTACCGACGCTAACCAGCGCTGCTAAAATATTAAATTATATGTACAAATATTCAAATTTTTTTACATCTAACATTCAGAAGTGTTTCAAATGCATTTAAAAAAATGTAAAATGCATAAATAATTACACGATATTTTCAGAATATTTTGTAAAAAATTATTTTATTCAAAAAATAGAATGTAACATAAAACTAGTCCTATAATTTTTGAAACCTGATTTGTGTTAGGTGTAATACGCATGTGTTGGAGTACTGTTAAATTCCCCACAGTCTTACCCCGTTAATTATCTTGCTGAATATTTTTTTTATAATGTAATGTAACGCACAGCGAAAAATTAACGGTACTTCATAGTTCAAAATTAATTTCACATTTGAAAAAATCATAGCATGAACTTAAAAAAAAAAATAAGCTAATCTAATAATCTGAGATAACACTTCTATAATTATTTTATAAATTTATTTAGTTTGGATAATTTATATCTCTAAATTTATTTATTTCTGATTTTTGAAGTTTATATTTTTGAAGGCATTTCAATTTTAAAACTTTATTTTTATTTGAAAAAAGAGTTTTGCTAACTAACGTTTATAATTTCTAAAGACGTTTGTTTTACCAGCAATTACCTAAATACTTAGATATATTTTCTAGCATACGCAATCAAAATATATAAATTTCTGCTCAAATAAATTTTGCATTATGTCGTTCTATGTAGCTTTTTAAAAATGTTTTCTAATCATTTTAAAGGCAATATACTCGTAGACTACACAATGTTATTTAAAACATCCATTTCTTTAAATTTATTAAACTGTCCTTTCCTTAACTAAATATATGTCGGTGAGAAACTTTCAGATTTATGGAAATTCTAAGTTTCCAGGCTATATAAGAGGTAGTGCAATTTCACAGACCTCGCGGCTGTCGATCTGTTATGAACGTTAACACAATTTATGACCAGCTCTATAAGCCCTGTAGTGTTGTTTACGTTAAGCTGTCACTATCGTAAATGGTTAAGGCAATATTTCCTTGAGCGCATTGTGCAATTAATATTGTACACAAAGTGAGGGTAAACATTGTATATGTACACCGATGAAGAAATATTGTACAATTATTATTACCCGTAGTTTAAATTGATTTTTATTTCCTAAAGCTTAGAAGCATCAAAATGGGTAGGGAATTTCAATGTCTATAACTTTGTATGTAAAAATCTTACTGTTAAAATCTATTTTTTAAGAAATTTTTCTAGCTTCTTAAGTGGGTAGGATACCTTTTGAACACGTCGAAAAAGCAAAAAAAAAAAAAAAAAATATCACTATGTTCCAAGCTTCAAAACTTGTGTAATAAGTCAAAAATAAAAATCAAACTTCTTTTAAATTATAAAGCTCGCATTTATATTTATGTTTAAAAATATATATATATATACTTGTAAATTCGTAAATAAATATTGAAAAGTTAAAAAATATATATGATAATAAGAGAAAAAAAAAACATAACACGTCTTGCGCGCATGATAAAATCTGAAAATATGCATATAAAGAGTAAATTTTAATGAAAATAAATACATAATAGTGTTAGCTTTATACTAAAACCAAAATATTTATAAAAAATATTGACTAAATTAAAACATTAACTTATAAATTAAAAAAATTAAAAATTTTCAATTTTTTAAATTTTTTTTTCAAAATACAAAAATGAAAATAATTAAATCTTAACTTTTTTTCTGGTTTTAAGTTGTAGATAATACAGAAGTGAGTATGTGATGAAAATTTCTTTTAATTGTCATGCATAGTTTTTTAGTAACACTGCGCGCAATACGTGTTATGTTTTTTTTCTCTTATTATCATACATATTTTTAAACTTATCATTTCAATATTTATTTATGAATTTACAAGTATATATATATTTTTAAATATAAATTTAAATACGAACTTTATATTTAAATGAAGTTTGATTTTTATTTTTGAGTTATTGCACAAGTTTTGAAGCTTGGAACATAGTGATATTTTTTTTTTTTTTTTTGCTTTTCGACCTTTTCAAAGGTATCCTACCCCCTTAAAACATTTGTGAATCGAATATCATGGAAAGAATGTTACTTAATTATACTTTATTTAACAGTTTTAAATAATTTTTATTTTAAGCCCCTTCTTTTTTTATTTGCAAAAAAAAAAAAAAAAAAAATCTTCCGTACTTCAATCTCTTTCCCTACCCTCACCTCCCTCTCATGTTTAGAAAGTGTATGTGTCTGCTGAGGTAAAAATGTGTAAGCACTCTGTAATTACACTTTTTTCTATAGTAATTGGAGCGCATGCTGATGTTTTTATTATTATTAAGTGTAGTTCAAATAATATCCCATTTAAAGTTTACAGGCATTTTTCTTTGGGTACGAAAAACTAAATTAGCTTTCGAAGTGGTCTTTATTTAATGATTTGATAAATACCAATACTCTTCTTCTGTAAATTGCTGTTGATTAATAACATTTTACAGAATTCACTCCAATTAATTTTCAACATGCTGTAGTAACCTCTTTTTTAAATTAACACTGACAATAGTAAAATGGAGAGCTGGAGTGTATTATTAAGAACTAACAAAAAATACATTCTCACCTGCTACTTGATGCTGCGAACCTATTTTTCGTAGTAGATGTAATTCATAAATGTTTAATTAGCTATTATTTTATGTATACGATAGCTAATTAGGCCAGAATCTCTAGCGTAAACTGGATTTCGAAACACGAGTAGAGAAACACCGAATCGAGGTTTGAACCAGAGATCTCGTGGCTATTGATAAACTTTCTAACTATTAAATAAGATGGTGATCCTGCAATGTGTATAATAACTCAAACTTACGTTACGTTGAGAAAAGTAGACTAGAGAAAGAGGCTATCATTTGGTATGAATAGACTGTAGATCGATCTAAGTTTTCCTTTCTCGTTTTTATCCTATATGGGACCGAAGTAATAACATTTTTTTAGAGGTATCTCTCATAAAAAAATTGAGTTTTTGAATTATGTATGTAATTACTAAAATATATCGCTCTTTGTCTTTTGCAATTTTTATTAATAATAAATTTAAATTATTTTATTTCGGATAAAATACTTCGTGCATGATGAAAAAAGAGATACTTCCCCCAATAAAGTGGAATTTTCTTAATGTTATTTGACATTTCCGTTTTTTTTTTTAAATGTAGCGAAAATGTGTTTCTACTTTATACATTGAAGTAAAAGTATTTTATTTTTATACATTACGAAATAAGAGATTCTTGATATAAGTTTTTTTTTCGGTTCTTATGTTACATTTTCTTCACTTATTGGTCCATCAATCTACAAGAAGCGATTCCCTATTGTGACTACTCAAAGAGTCAAGCAAGGGAGGTCTTTGAATACAGTTGTTTTCAGAAAGGTTTTAATCAATTTTTCGTTTCTTTGACAGTTTTTGTGAACGACATCTATTCTCTAGACGACAAAATTCGAAATTATTTCTCACAAAACCACATTCTTAACTGTAATGTACGCCAACCAAGATAATAAGACGGAAAAATTATGAGCCAGAATCTGTTACGAAGTTATAAAATAACTTATTAACAAAATGCGAAAAAAATTCCCATCTCTCATTCACTCTCGTTAAAATGAAATAATTAAAAGATAACCTGCTGCAAGGAAATAATTAAAAGATAGACCCGTTAAAACGAAATAATTAAAAGATAGACCTGCTGCAAGGAAATAATTAAAAGATAGACCGGTTAAAATGAAATAATTTACTAAAAGGCTAGTGAACTTCTAATACAAATCCCAATTTCCACCTTTAAAATGTTTAATTTCAGAAACATAACTAAAAGCTATAATGTTGTATAATTTATCAAAAAATGTTTCTGTAATAAATATTGTTAAATTTAACTCGTAATAAAAATGACGAAAAAAATGTATACTACTGCCTATGAATTTTTATGTCAAATTTTCTCCTATATTTTACTGTCTTTTCTACTTAAGAAAATACATTTATTATGATTGAAGTATGTTCTATTCCAGGTTATTATTTTATGCATCTTTATTATATAGAAGTTTTGCGTTTACTTTTGTTAATCTCTTGATAACACCTGTTTTCGATATTGGTATGTCATATCCTTATATGATGCTATAACTTATAACTGTTTGTTCAGGTATTTTTTATTACATTTCTCTAGAGGTCTTAGAAATGTAAACATGTTTATAAATCAAATTGTTCAAAATATTTTATAGCTGTCTGATGACTCTTTTTTACTATGATTTATTCTGTTGTAAAGTATTTTAGCATCTAAATATTTATGTATAGTAAATTCAGAAGAAAAGAATTAAATATTTTGCGATTCTATTAAAATTTTCTGGAATGTTAAACAATCTGCTTGGGTTATAAACTGTGCGAGGACATAGTGTTCATGTGCATTTGTGCAATTTAAGGGGACGGCGGATGTTAAAATGAGGAAAAATCTACAGAAAATAGTCTAATTCTTCTTTTAGTGCTATTAACTTATATATATATATATATATATATATATATATATATATATATATATATATATATATATATATATATACTTGGTAGGAATTTCATTTTAATATTTCTTAAAGGTAAATAAGAAAAATAACATGTAATAAATGGATTTTTCTCAAATCAAATTTTCAGCAGTCTATTCCTTTTTTTAAAGCTCCGTGCGTTTAAGGTTTTGTTAAAAATATTCAATATGTCTAAAAGACAATCTTGATATATACCAGAACAAATCTGTGCATCCGTTTTACAAAGTTAAGATCCTCAGAACAGTAGTAAAGCTTATTAACATGCGAGTTTTTAATAAAAATTTAGCTACCTGCCATTTTCCTTTTTTTTTAAGAACCGCCTGCTGAATTATAAAAACGGATGCTTTATTTTTTAAATAAAATATTTTAAAATTAAAAACAAGACAGATAAATCATGAGTGAAGCATTGATTATGAAACTCTTTCCAATACGCCCAGAATATTGTAACGAAACTTTACCGTTTAATAAGGTGAAGGGAAATATTTTAAATTAATTTAGAAAACTTATAACACATTTGGAAACCCAATTTCAGAAATTACTGAATGCATGCGATTGAAGTAGCTAAAAATTTCTAATTTAAAAAGCTGGTGATAATAAATTAAAAAATCAGTAAAAATCGCTCCTAACGAAGGTTTAAAAAAGTAATTTTATTTTAGTAGAGGAAATATTTTTTTCATTTTCGATAAAGTCTTCAGTTATAAGCCATCGCTATTTCTTGACCATCATTCTAGAAGTTTTGAATTTCATTTCAAAACAGCAACTTTGACAGCATTTTCTAGAAAATTCTCTGCCTTTATTTATTTTTTTTATGGAAAAACGTTATTCGATTTTATATTCTCAAAATAAGTGCACCTGCAGGCTTCATGCGTCTAAGATTAAAATTAACTTTGTAAATGTGTCAAAAAAGCTGCAAGTTTGGATTTAAGAATATATTTAAGAGAAACAAATGTACAAAATACCAATTAAGAAAGTCCTATAAGATAAAGTTAATAATATATCGCCAATAAAATGATAAAAATCATTACGGCATTACTTTTAATTAAAATGAAATCCGTAATTTAATTGCAGTTATGACGATTTTAAAATATATTAATTTTTTCCCATTTCATAAATTAAAAAGCATTTATTTTTTAATCTCTTCCTCTAATTAGAAAAGTAATCCCATTTTCAGGAAATTTAAAATGATTTAATCCGTAAATAAAGTTAATTATCTTATTAGAAAATTTCTTGTGGTCTCCCAACTTCTATTAATGTATCACATGGCATTAACAATTTATAAAACAAATTGATCAAGTTGTGTTGAGAAAAAATAAAATTCTTAGAACTTCATAAGTTTAAAAATGCTTTTTTCGACGAAATGTTGGCAAAATTCTCCTTTCCCGGGTTGTATAATCATCATTTAATTAGAGATATGTAATAAGGGCCACTTTTGGGTTCATTTTATTTTTCACTGCACCTGGGTCCCCACTAATTACGCTTGGAAAATGCTCGCAATTAGTGCGGTTTGAGACTTAAAAGTGCTTCTCTTTTTTCGTGACTCTGGCTGAAAATATGAATTCATTCGGTGATCGTAAAACGGAAATATTGCTTTTCTAAGAACAATATCCTTGAGACATTAAACTGTGCTTGGAGTTTCACGAAACCCTTAAGATATGAAGTTAACTTTACAATTTAATAAAACGCAAAACTTGTTTATTATACGAAATAGAACACACAAATTATTAACTTAAATTGAGCGACTACAAATATGAATTTTCACAAAATTAAAGGTACCTTAAATTATCTTTCATTTGGGATTCGTAAAATTGAAATACTGTCTTTCTAAATAAATTAAACTTTTGCATTTAAGTATCCTTGGCATGCATAGAAATTCCTGACATGCATAGAAACTACTCGTCTTATAATAGATCTAACTAACAGAAAGAAAAAAAAATAACGAAAATCATGTCACTTTTAAAATCATAGATTATGTAACACTTTCCAACACTCCCAAAATAATTTTACAAATCTTTATCGTTTAATAAGGTCTAAGTAAACAAGTCTGAAAACGCGTAACACATTTAAAAATCTAATTTCAGGAATTATTGACAGTATTCGGGAAAATATCCGAATTATTTTGTGCATCCCTGTATATGGTCTATAAATTTGTATATATACTACATAGAATGCTAAATTTTAGTTCAATTAAGAAACGCGTAGCACAGTTTAAAATTGCCCTTCTGGAATTTCCGTCAATAAATGGAATTGTACTCGAGAACTTTTGTGCTGCCCTGTATATTATTTATTGAATTTATACACGTGAAGTTATAGGCAAAAAATGAGTTAAAAACACGTTCAGCTACTGAAAACGTAGTGCCAGCAATTATTTTTAACAGACAGTACCGAATTCCTTTGTGTGTCCCTGTAAATGAACGATGAATGCTATACACAAAATATTGTATAGTAAGTCTCTTATAATTCACCTTAGTAATATATATCAATATCAATATGTTTGAAATAGTGAAACATTAAAATAAAACTCAAACGATTTTTCTCCATAGACCGTAATGTAACGGAATTTTTTGAGTGTCCCTGTAAAAAAAACTAAGTGCTACACACATCATTTTCAATACCGAACATGCCACAGTATAACTCGATAACATATATCAATTGCATGACAATCCTAATATATTTTCGCGAGTTAAAGCACGGGAGGACAGACAGAAAAACCGAATTCAAAAACACTTTTCAACTATGTTAGAAAGTGTTAAAAAAAAGAATATATAAGTTACAGAAAATGTAAAAAGACACTTGGTACACTCCTTCCAAAAATTAAATGATCGGTGCTACCTTCATCGGAAAAGTCCAAAATTTTTATTTATATTTTTAAATCGCAATTATTTCATTCAGCTTTGCTGTCAATGACTTGTGAAGGTTATATTATTTTTCGTTGAGTATGTATGAAGCCAAATGTGCAGATACGGCATGGAATTAGCTAGAGTAATTCACCGTTGGAAATTGAATCTATTGTATCAAAATTGTATAGAAATGTTAGAAATTCACATTTGTTGAAATTCACCTTAGTATACAAAATTTTACATTCCTACGACTATTATCTAAAATATTTACATAATTAATTACATTATCCAGAAGCTTTTTTGAAATTTATTGGTCATGTTTATTAGTATTGCAAATGTAAGTCTTCTGCAATAATTATTTCAGGTATTTACACAAATAATTACATTATGCAAAAACTTTTAAAAAATTGTTGTGCCGTTACGAAACACATAATTATTGCCCGTGTTTATTGGTTTAGCAGGTCTCGCGCTTCTACGATAACACTGTGCAACAATGAAATTACTTCTGAAAGCGTGAAATTCTGTATGAAATTAACCCACTAAACACTCATATCACCATGAAACATTTTGATTGGTTCTTGTTTTGAAAACTCAGACATACAAAGTATATATATTAGTTGAAATTAACATATAAAATATTTATATATAATTAGTTACCTATAGATTTTTTAACAATTTATTTAAAATTAAAATTAAAAAAAAATAAAAAAAAGTCACAATTCTTAGTCGAATGCTTTTTTAGTTTTTCTCTGCGACAGTTTGCGATTAAATTTTTTTTTTTTTTTTACTACTGTACATATATCAAAAGCTAAAGTAAATAGAAATATTAAACTAGTCGAATGTGCCAATCCCAAAACTTTCTTCTATCTCACAAAGATTTCGCATACACTAAAAGGAATCAGCACCAATTTATATCAAGGTCTAACTGAATATAAATTCTTATTAAATCCCGTGCATTAGTTCTTGAGATATGACTATTGCTAAAATCGTGTAAATCCTGCAAAATGCAGCATGGCAGCGCCACCTGTTGGGAGATTTAGACCAAAACCTAATCAACAACAATTTATGTCAACGTCTAACTGAATCTGAAGTTTGGTAAAAATCTGTGCATTAGTTCTTCAGATATAGTTATCGTGGTAATAATGAAAAAAGTATCATAGCAGCGCCACCCGTTGGGTAATTTATACCAAAACGTAAGCAGCATCTATGTCAAGGTCTAACAGAATCTGAAGTTTGAAATTCCGTGCATTATTTCTTTAGATATAGTTATCGTAAAAATCAAGAAAAAAGTGGTATAGCAGCGCCACCTGTTGGGATATCTACACCAAAACGTAATCAGTCTGTTTATATCAAGGTCTAACAGAACCTGAAGTATGATGAAATTCCGTGCATTAGTTCTTGAGATATAGCTATCGTAAAAATCGAGAAAACGTGATATAACAGCACCACCTGTTGGGATATCTACACCAAAACGTAATCAGCGTCTATTTATGTCAGTCTAACTGAACCTGAAGTTTGATGAAAATAAGTGCATTAGTTCTTGAGATAGAGCTATTGCGGAAATCGCGTAAAATGCAGCATAGCAGCGCCACCTGTCGGGCAATTTTCACCAAAAACTAATCAGCTCCAATTTGTATCAGGGACTAACTGAATATAAAGTTTTATTAAATTTCGTGCATTAGTTCTTGAGATAGAGCGCCCACAAAATTTTTGTCACAGGCAGACAGACAGACTTACTCACAGACAGACATTTTCTAAAAATGGTCAAATCGTATTCAAGACCTTCTAAAACGTATAAATCCGTCGAAAACCGGAAGTCGAAAATTTTCATGAATCCAATACTTTATTCTTGTAAAGATAGAAGAAAGTAAAAATGTGTTACACTAATTTATTTTATTGTATCGTGATTACAGCTATTTTTTAATAAATTAGTCTACATTTATTGTTTCTGATTGTATTTTCTTAAAATGAAGTTTAATGTAACGTACGTAATATACAGAGTAATAGACCTATTAAGTCGTATATGTAGTTGTATATTACAAAATAACCGTAGTCAATTCAGCTTTTTTATAGTCGTTATGCTATGCATTACGTTAAGCCAAACCTTTTAAAAATCATTGAATTATTTTGAACTTCATAATTTTTGTTCATTAGTGTTAGTAATATACCATAAATTTAGTAGTAGTTATTTTAAATAATTATCGCAGAAACATGAGATCTGTTATACTAATAAATATGGTCAATAATTATGAGTTTTGTAATTCTATGAATAATTTAAAAGGATTTTGAATAATATGCTCAGTTGTGTAACTATTTAAAAATAATAGTCGTAAAAACGTGAGTTCCTGTGTACTAAGAAAAATGATAAACAATTATGAATTTTTAAGCCTACAATGAGCGCATTTGACAGCATACATATTCAATGAAAGGTAAAACAACATTAATAAGCATCGGCAACACAGCTGAATCAATAAATGATAATTGAAAATTTAGAACTGTTTCGATGAAGGTAGCAATGTCCGTTTTGCAGAAAACTTTGCATAACGCAATAATTTCGTAAATATTCTAAATAATTATCATAGAAATGTTAGATCTAATAAACATGACCAATAATTGTGTGTTTCGTAATGCCACGATAAATTAAAAAATAAATATATGTGTACAGTGTAATTGTGAAAATATTTTAAATAATAGTCATAGAAATGTAAAATTTTGTTTAAGGTATATGATCAACAAATGTGAATTTCTATAGCCAACGATGAGCTACCGTAACGTATTACCCTGGCGTTTCCGTATCTGCGCATTTGACTGCATACATACTCAACGAAGGGTAAAACAACATTTACAGGCATCGGCAATACAGCCGAATAAATAAATGATAATTGAAAATTTAGGACTGTTTCGATGAAGGTAACACTGTTCGTTTTGCAAAAACTTTGCATTACGCAATAAATTTCTTAAATATATTCTAAATAATTACCGTAGAAGTGTTAGATCTGCTCTACTAATAAACATGACCAATAATTGTGTGTTTAGTAATGCCACGATAAATTAAACAAAATTGTATAATGTAATTGTGAAAATATTTTAAATAATAGTCGTAGACATATAAAAATTTTTTATACTAAGGTATATGATCAACAAATATGAATTTCTATGGACAACAATGAGCTAGCTTATTACCATGACGTTTTCGTATCTGCGCATTTGACTGCATACATACTCAACGAAAGGCAATACAACATTTACAGGCATAAGCGGCACAGCAGAATAAATAATAATTGAAAATTTGGACTGTTTCGATGAAGGTAGGTTCGTTTAATTTTTTGAGGTAGTTTTAGCAATTTCCTTGGACGACTGTAAAAAATCATGAAAGTAAATCTCAAATTATGATTCATTTAGAGATTTTAAATCCGATACACTGTTTTTCAATAATCTGGAACCACCTAGTTATTCTTGGAAATGCATGCGAAGTATTCTTCTTAATAATTTGGTTAAATATTCTCCAATTGAAAAAAAAAACGTAGAATATATTAACTATAGAAAGTGTAACCAATTTAAATATAATTATCAAGTAACTTGTAAGACTGTAAATTTTCACGAAATTTAATAAAACTGAAATTGATCCATTTGGTGGTCGTAAACGTGAAATATTGCCGTTCAAAGAATAATAGTCATGATCCATTCAGTTTCCTTGGAAATACATACGGTTTATTATAATTTTAAAAATTAGCTATTTAAAGGACTTATAATATATTATAAAAAAGTATTAAGAGATTAAATATCATTAACTTCCATGAATGTAAATGGATACAAGGTGTCCCCAAAAACAATGAAGCGCGCATTAATTATTTACCTGTTAAAAATACATAGGCAATGTAAATAAAAAAAATATATTCAAAGTAAGGTTGGAATTAACATTATGTTGAAAAAATATTCGTGCCATTAATTTTCAAAAAATTACTTTAATTTTTAAATGGTGTCTAGGTGCTATAATTTATGCATAGAAAATATTCCTACATGATCTGATAAATACAACAGTAAAAATTTAATTATTTTGCCCCCCAAAACCCAGAGTTCTGGTGCTTTGAATTTCGTGAAAATCAAAGTATTATAATTCGGTGAATTTTGGTCATAGAAGAATGGAATATTTACTGTTGTAGTTGTCAGAGCATGGAAAAAAAGTTTTAAAGTATAATATTACCTAAGTACAGTAGTACCTAAAAACTGTACAAATTTTTAAATTATAACTTTTTGAAAATTAATGACAGGACTATTTACAATATAGTATTTATACATAATCTAGATATCTGCCTTATTTGGAAAACTTTTGTAATTTACATCGCCTATGAACAGGAAAAAAAAAATTAAAGTGCGTTTTAGGGTTTTTGGGACAGCCTTTATCATATATTCTAATACGAGAAAATCTTGTGTGTGGTTATATATATATATATATATATATATGCAAAATTTATCTTGAAAACGGCTCTAACGATTTTGACGAAATTTTGTATCCTACCGTTTTGGGGCACCAGAAAACCATTGGGCTAGGTCACATGTTCGAGAAAATTCGATTAGTGGGTCATTTTGGGTCAGGGTCAAGCTAATTCTATCTAAAAAACGGTTCAAACGATTTTGACGAAATTTTGTATCCGACCATTTTCGGGCACGAGAAGACTATTGGGCTGGGTCACATGTTCGAGAACTTTCGATTAGTGGGTCATTTTTGGGTCAACGCGGGTCAAAATAATTTTATCTAAAAAACGGCTCTAACGATTTTGATTAAATTTTGTGTCCTACGAGTTTCGAACACGATAAAATCATTGGGCTAGGTCACATGTCCGAGAAAATTCGATTAGTGGGTCATTTCTGGGTCATTGTGGGTCAAGATCTAAAAAGCGGCTCAATTTACACTAAATTTTGCATCCAATGGTTTTCGGGCACGAGCAGACTGTTGGGCTAGGTCACATGTTCGAGAAAATTCAATTAGTGGGTCATTTTGATCATGGGTCATTATGGGTCAAGCTATTTTATCTTAAAAACGGTTCAGAGGATTTGAAATAAATTTAGCACTCTACAGGTTTAGGGAACAAGAAGACTATTAGGCTAGGTCACATGTTCGAGAAATTTCGATTTGTGAGTCATTTTGGTTATGGGTCATTATGGGTCAAGCTATTTTATCTTAAAAACGGCTCAGACTATTTACACTAAATTTTGCATCCTATGATTTTCGGGCACGAGAAGACTGTTGGGCTGAGTCACATGTTCGAGAAAATTCAATTAGTGGGTCATTTTGGTCATGGGTCATGATATTTGAACTCAAATTTAATTTTGACCGAGCATAGCTCGGTCTTCCCTGCTCGTATTCAGTAAATTAAATAAAAAATCTTATTCTTCAGATTATATTCAGGGAATTAAAAAGTGTACTGAAAAATTTGTATTACATTTGTTAAATATACAAATAAGAATACGAATTTAAATATTTTTTTCTTTTTATAAAACCAATTGTAAATTATTCATTAAACTACCACATTGAATTATCATTACTAATAATCGCTGAAGATTACTATTACGTTAACAATGACTATTGTTAACGATGTTTCCTCTCATTCACCTTTAAATGGAGAAAATTATTGGATATATTATATAACAAGCATAATAAAACCCATCGCAAGGCCTCTCGACGATGAAAACCAATTTATTTTCTTATCTTTCAACAATGTGGGTGATGTTTAATACACTTATACTCATTCATTCAGATCGTCGGTCAGGCAAAAACAAATGGATATAATTTCCAGGCAATGAGAATAACATATTATCGCATCGGCAGGGCACCTTCATATCTTCTCCTATATCCTCATTTATGCTTCACAAGTGAATCAGCAGTTGGCGATTAGGTGGGAAATTTAAGTTTGTTTCAGAGCATGCAAAAGAGGCTGGTCATTAATAACTGCAGCATCTTTAATCTCTATTACAATAGCTTTTATCGAACGTCCCCCTGTGCTCTTTCTTCCCCTTTATTCCATCCCCCTTTCCCTCGCACAGTTCACTTTCAATCGCTTAACATTCTCTGCGACATTGATGGATTGTACATGTTGAATACGTTTCTGCAGCGGTCAGCTCTGCTTTTTTCCCTCCTAAACTCTGACCGGGTTTACAGAGCTTTTAATCTGAGTGTTACACATTGAGAGACTATAATAAATCCAAATTATGTTCGAAGTCAATTTTTATTAGACATTATACATTTGCAGGACGGCAGAGAGAGAGAGAGAAGAAAAAAAAGATTGTAAATAAGCATGAAAGTAAAAAAAAAGTATCATACGAGTAATTTTTCCAACGGAATTAAAAAGTGTCTAGTCTGAATTTGATTCTAAAGCCAAGATTCTTGGTTCAAATCCCGGACTGGACACTTTTTAACTTCTTTGGAAAGATTACTCGTATGATTTATTTACCAATACGACACAATACGATTTAGCACAATCACTATGATTGTGCTAAAATAATAAAGTGTATGTATTTAACGTTTATTGGAGTTTCTTTACCTGCAGTTCATTCTGTTGAGCTGTTTCCGATAACAGACCATATGTCTTTGTCAAAAAGGTTGTTTGAGTGAATTATGTCTGCCGTATTTGTCCAGGATAGCTTAGTTGGTAGAACGTTAGCTGCTAAAGCCAAGGTCCTGGGTTCAAATACCGGCCTGCGCACTTTATCACCCAATTGGAAAAATTACTCGTATGATTTATTTACCAATCACTAATAACGGTGTTAAAATAATAAAGTGTAAGCATAGTATATTTAAAAAAACTCTTTTTATAAGCATTCAATGTTTATCTAAAAAATTGCGCTTATTGATGACTGAGAAAGTAATTTTTGTTGTTCCTAAATGGACAATATGTCCATTGGCGTGGGAACCTATTATAAAAGATTCGGGTTTTGGTTAACGCTTGGTATAAAGCGCGAACTAGAGAACATACTGTTGAAAAAATTGCTCTGCTATTCTTTTTTTAAGATATGGCAACAGGGGCTTAAAAACATTATTTAAAATATCGGTTCTGAATATCTAAATTATTTCAACGTATAATTAACATTTAATTAATATTAAACTATTAATCGATTAAAGCGTATTTTTAAAAATATATATATTACACAATTTATTTTTCATTTGTATTTTCTAATTTTTAACGTTAAACAACTTCGTTGTTGCAGTTTCACAACCAGTTGGCTATTTTGGCGAGCGTGTTTGGCGCACAATTAACCGTATTGTTTTTGTAACTCGTGTAAAGTTATACCATAAGTAAAAAGTTGTAACCATGCCGATTTATCACCTGTACTCAGCTAACAGCAAAATGCCTTAAAATTAATTTACTAATTTATGATTAAGTTCTAAAGTATTTAAATGTTATATTGTTATAGGAAACATACCTATTTACATGATTTTTATAATTCTAGCATATCGGGAAGTGCGTCAAAAATTGATTGCAAAATTTCATCTTTACATATAAAAACAAAGTTGTGTTAAATAAGAAAAAAGTAAAAAAAAAAAAAAAAAAGTAAGGTTAAATTTGAAATTAGTTCTTTTTACAAAACTATTACGAATGCATAAGTGTTTTTTTTTCTTTTTTTATCAATTCATATCATATTACTTTAATTTAAAAATATATGTGTTGACGTATTTGCATAAAATATGTATATACGTTTTACTTTCTCTATGGCATTGATGACTTGATAGTGTTGAACATGTTTTCTCTTGCAATTTAGCAGTCATCTGGGATTTCTTTCAGAATTTGGAAAGAGTTTAAAAAGCTTTTAGTTTACATTTTAAATTTTGAACATTGTTCGGATTTATTATCTGGCAAAGTGATTTTCTAACCGTTAAGAAATTACGCTTTTCACGGACAACAGCACAAAAACATAAAAATGGAATGAAAAATAACAAAGAATAATCTACAGTTGACATCTGTAATAAAACAAGTAACAGAAGCGACAAATTTCCCCAGTTATTTACAATTAATTAATATTCTAAATAAAATATTAGGTGTATAAATATATTTTTTATACACCTTTATATACTACTGTACAGCAAAGACTCTTTTTTCTTGTCTATATTATAAATAGAAAACATGTCCGTGAATAACGCAGACCAATAAATATCGTTTTTACTGCAAATTATTTAACTTTTAAACATCGCACAATTTCGATTTTTACACCGTCGAATAGAAAAATAACAAGTTGGAAATTGTACGTCAAACGTTACAAACGAGGTGCGTTCGTACGCACGTTTTAGAATTAAATTCATGATATCCCGTGCGTAGAACGGGTTAAACAGCTAGTTAAGTATATATTTTATGACACTGTTCATACAAATATCTTAACTAGTTATATAAATATTCAGATATATATGTATCAGCTAGTTATATAAATATTCAGATCTTGATGATTTTTAATTCTGTGAAATGAATTATATCGTCTGCAGATTAATTTCTGTCATAAAATAAGTATCTCGGTCGCTTGACGATTAAACTTCGGAAGCTCCTGTAACAAAAAAGCACCGATTTTAAAAAAAAAATTCAAATTTCTTAATAAATATTTTTATTAATATCTCCTAAAGTTTTGATTCCATTTTAATAAAATTTGAAATGTCTCGACAAAATTCTGCAAAGATAATATATTTTAAATTGCAAACCATTTGGTTGGGTAGTTTTTGCGTTGTTATATGCGGACAGACAGACAGACAGACAGACAGACGGACGGACGGACCAAACGACGACTATAGGTGCTACGTATTTATATAATAACGAACGCACCTAAAAAGTACCTTGAAATGCCAATTATTTGAAAACTGTATCTCAATTTATTGAGTCTTTTTAAAGGTTTATAAAGTAATTTTTAAGCATGATTTTTTTTAAATATTTCTATCGCATGCAGCCCAATTAAGACAGATGAACCCCTTTTCCACTTATAACAATATAAATAGTGTAGCATTTGCTTCCGGCTAATATTCCATAACAAAATTAAAACTTTATGAATAAAATATTTAAAACACACATTTAATAGACATGTAATCGAACTATACTCTTAAACCACTGAAATTATCAGAATAGAAAAAGTATTTTGTAAGTAGTGAAATCTTTAACTCCTGACATGCGGCTAATACAAAATTATTACTTCTAATAAAATTTTCAAACATTATTTGCATACATTATTACTAGTTTTCGTATAAAAATGCTTTGTGTTGTTGTTACTGGGCAATATAATATATATATATATTAAATGTTATTTAAATCTAAAAGATCTAAATATATACATATTAGTTTCCAATAAAAAAAAAAAAGTTTTCACCTATGTTCTATAACCCGAGATGTCCGGGTTGGATCCTCTAGTTAAAGTAAAAGAAATATTAATCAAAGTATACAACAAGCAGCCTAGATTATACCCAGAGTCTGAATTCTCAATTACACTAGATGTTACTCTTTCGGATTACGATTTGCTTCGCAACATGCAAAGCGCTAACTCGCGAGAGCAGTTAAAATCTTTTCTGAAATCGAAAATTAACTTGGATGCTTCCAAACAACCATACTTCTTCCATTGCGAAATCTCTTTGTTAGCTGAATGCTGTAGCTTCTTATAAGATATATACAGGTATCCTTCGCTTTGTGTGGTAATTGTTTTCTAGTTGCTTTCTCGAGTAATGCGCAAAACACGAAATTCGTTATCCTTTTTTTCACAGCAAAAGGGCGGGTTTTTCGAAAATGAAATTTGCAGGAAAAAAGAAATAACATTAAAAGAATCCAAAGAAGGTTTTTAAAAACTGGAATTTTTCAGACGGCATTTGATATAGAACCAATGGACATCAATGGAAATGCAGAAGTGGACAGAGAATTTGAAAATCAAATGTTACACTATGGCAAGATGTATTCCAAACAAAAACTAAAAAGACGGCACAATAGACAACTAATAAGTTTTCGCTGACAAGGAGACCGCCAAACATGATGCGCACAGACTTAGATGATTTTAAAGTATGTTGTAGGGATCATACCCCTAACTATTCAGGTCAAAGGTTTCCTTCAAATGGGCTTTAGTTTTCGAGAAATTTCATTTTAAAGTTAAGCATGCGTTTCAAATGCCATTACTTCGCGATCCTGGACAAGGTCTCAGTGGTTCCGTGGTAGCGTTCGCGATTTGAGAGCCGCAGATGGGTGTTCTGTCCTCTCCTGTGACTTTTACCTTTTTTAACAAATTTTATATATTTATCGCGTTATAAGTTGTATGCAGAATTATGAATTCTGCATCTTTGAACTTTTTGATATATTCTAATAAATTCCATTTACATTTTTGAATATTTCGTAAAAAATTACGTTTTTTTTTTTTTTGTGCAATTTTGAAATTAATATTTCTATTGACGAAATTCCAAACTAACTAAATTCAAAAACATATCTTGAAAGGAGTAATAAAATATTAAAGCAATAACGATTATATCCAAGTTTTAGCCAGTTATATATATATATATATATTATGTTATTTAAATACATTTAACTGTAAAGTTCAAACTAACCGTCATTTTTGATTTGCACAAATAAAAAATAATGTATTACAATTAATTTTTTTTTCAGTCTAACAAGTCGATGACATACAGAAAAATTCAACTAGAAATGAAAATTCGTTTGTAAATTACAATACATATAAAAAATATCTGAAAAAAAAATCGTCTGCAACGACTTTTACGGTAATATCAGAATAAATAAAATTTTCTTTTTATCAATTTCGTTTCGCTTCCTTTGCAGACAAATACCCCGTTTGAAATAATTTCTTTTTCAAATTTAATGCATTTTTAAATATATTTATCACAATTTAAGTATTTAAAGAATATATAATATGCTAATTTATGCATTCTTCCAATATTGTTAAAACAATTATTTAAAGGCGATTTTTAATGCGAAATTTGTTTAGAATATTTTTGCGATAGGTATAACACAATTAGTTCCATATTTAATAAACTAAAAATGCCGATGTCGGTGATGATAAATATTTTAGTATTTCAGCAGTTAACATATTTCAATATATTTAGAACAAATCAAATATTAAAAGGATATATTATTTTGTTAATTTTTTCTTAATCATTTAATTTTTTTTTAAATAGAAAATGTAAATTTAAAAAAATGTATTATTTCATAAATACAATAAATAAATAAGTAAATATACATAACTGTAAACAATAATCATTTTAAAAAGACGAGATATCAAGACATAAATTAGTTTGGATTTCCGTCAGCAGAAATATTCGAATAAAAATTGCGCAAAAACTATAAATTTTCACGCAATATTCGAAAATGTAAATGAAATTTATTAGGAAAATATCAAAAAGTTCAAAGATGCAGAATTCATAATTCTGCATACAACTTATAACGCGACAAATATATAAAATTTGTTTAAAAAAGGTAAAAGTCACAGGAGAGGACAGAACACCCATCTGCGGCTCTCAAATCGCGAACGCTACCACGGCACCACGGAGACCATGTCCAAGATCGCGAAGTAATGGCATTTGAAATGCATGCTGAACTTTAACCCGAAATTTCTCGAAAACTAAAGCCCATTTGAAGGAAACTTTTGACCTGAATAGTTAGGGGTATATGATCCCTACAACATACTTTAAAATCATCAAAATCTGTGCGCATCATGTTTGGCGGTCTCCTTGTTAGTAAAATTTAAATGTATGCACGTTTGAAGCAATAAAATTGCATTGCAATAAATTTGAAATCGAATCATGTAATTTTTTTACAAATTAACCTAATGGTAAATAAGCTATTATAAATAACATGAAGAATTGTAGTAATGGAGAATTAAAATTGATTTTTCAATGTTTCTCCATTGTTATTCATTAAACTAGCTCAGATGTTTATGTTAATGGATTTCATAAAAATTAGATAAACTTTTTAAGAAAAGTTTTAAATCAAAACTGTAATATATATTTTCTAACAATAATACATCAGAAACAATATCGTAGTATACATTGTTATATTGTATATTAATGTAATATATTGTGTTTGAGAAATTTGGCTGTGGATCTATTGCAGTTTTTTACATGCAATGGATGTTTCGATTAGTGCGGTAATATCGCGGGATTAAATAACCGCACTAATCGAGCGATGAATAAATCTTTTGAATAATACGTTGAATAAATCTTTTATTTTTCATTTTGACAAAAAACATGCATAATTTCTTCACTCGAAAAAGTGCGGCTCCATATTTATACACCTAATATATGCATTGGTTTTTATATATAATGTTTTAAATATTCCTTTTTATCAATTTACACCTTCTTTTAATAAAATCTGCAATATATTTGGTTGACATACTCTGTGACGTTGATTGTATAGTGTCGAACACTTTTTCCCACTCTCCAGTGTTCAACTATAATTTGTTTACAAATTATGACTAGGTTTAAAGATCTATTAACATAAGGTGGGTACCCACTGAAGCTCTGTTAATCTTCAGAATGGCGAAAGCTATATTCATAAACTTAGTGTCTAAGTGGATACGCGTTGAGACTACCTACTATCGGTAAATTGCTGAGTTTCCTATCTCGAAAGATATTTTTTCCTGATGTGAAGCGGTCATCTCTAATTTGTTTCCAAATTCTGACGAGAATTGCAGATCTCTTAACATGTCCTCGCTAAAGTCCTGTCTGCCTCTATAATCTTTAAAATTGGGACAGCCGACAGCTACACTTACAAACATAGTATCTAAAGTGGCTAAACTTTGAAATTACCTACAGCGTCATGGCAATGGTACAAGATACGGGGAAAAGTCAATTACAAAGTTGTAGAGCGTAGTTGAATTTCTTATGAAATGTCTTGCATGTAAATGGAATTTTATTAGAAGGCCTTAAAACGTATTTTTTAGGCGTGGTTACAGTAATGGGTCGTGGGGGAGTTTTGGCAATGGCCTAGAACCCAGTTCCTCTTATGAGGTTCCGGCAACGAAGCCGTCGGATCATCTCTGCGTCCGCCGAAGTGTCGTGTGGTGGTGTCCTGTACTTGGCCTCCACCGCATGTGGCAGCGTCCGCTGACTTCACTCATTTGGGTTAGGGTGAGAGGCGCAGGTAGGCTTTGGCCTCCGTCTTTCCCCAGGCCGAAGAGCACCACCTTGGAGGTGTCCGGTTAAACTGGTCCTTCTTGATCGTGACCTCGTATGGGCTCATGAGAGCCCGGAATCTGAAGTGAAGTACGAATGCCTTCAGCAGCCGTAGCTTATCATATCCTGTAACGAGCTTAAAGACGCCAATAATTGCATGCAGAAATGTGGCATTATTAAAGATACATATATTTACTAATACATGTAACACACGTGTAAGCAAGGTAAAGTTTATTTTAATAAGAAAATCGCATCGTATATTAATAAAATATATTATTTTATATAAATTCGCTCTACATTCTCTGACATTGATGGATTAGATGGCGTGGAGCATGATTTCTCCTGCTGTCCAGCCGTCATCTGCGATTTCTTTCAGGATATCAACGGAATTTAGAGAGCTTTTAATCTGTGTTTTACACGTTGTGGGATAATAATAAATCCGAACTATGTCCGAAAAGATTTTTCTTCGCTAAACATTATGCATTTACAGGATGACAGCAGGTGGAAATAAAATTCGGAACATGTAGGAACTAAAGTATTTTTTCCTTTATCGTTTACAACAATTAAATTTTGGTTACGAAGAAGCAGAATTTAAACGACAATTATTTTAGCTATTTAAGTAGTTACATTTCACTTGATAGATGGAAAACATACATATTGTGAATATTTTATCAATTCACATATTTTAATAAAGTATTTTTTTAATCAATATTCAATTGAATAACATATAACATATTTCTTTATTCTTTGTTCCCTCTTTACACAATTTCGGTGATGTTTAGACTTTTTTTTAACTATAATATTTTATGATGTAAGAGTGAATTTTTTTTTTTTTTAAGATTTTCTCACGAGATTAACTTTTTTAATTTTTAAGCTTTATTATTAATAAACAAATACTACAAATAGTTAATTGAATATAAAAGTTATTTTTTAAATTTATGTTTTTAATCCAAAAATAAAATTTTGTTATAAATTTAAAATATTACTTCTATTTTAATTTATACCTCAGTTTCTTTTAGGCTAATAAACGTTATTTAATCAATAAATTGAAGGATTGGAATTTTTCTAATGGCATTAATTATTATATGATAAAACTAATGCCACTAAATTAAACTGCTTCAATTTAAACTACCATCATATGAAAAAAGGAAAATCGTGAGTAATCACTCATTAATATATTGTGGAGAATTTTTGGTAAATTTAATATATCTATTTTTTTCCAGAATATATTTACAATTTCACATGCTTCTGTTTTGAAATTTTCTAATAAAATAAAGAAGTCCGTATTTCTCCTCCAACGCTGTTTTCAGAAAATAATGATGTATATATTCTAATGTATGCTATGTAACAATGTAAAGGCGAAAAAATAATGAGGATCTCTAGATATACCAGAATCCTCTTAAAATCCCTTTCCTCATCAAATTTATTTCTACTCCGGACAATTGAAAACTTTAATTATTCATAGAACGTTGTTAATTAAAACCGCATTGTGTATTATCTTAAAATACATTTTTTTTAAATATCCGCATCAATGGTGAATTATTCAGTTTGTATATTTTACCATCAACAGTAATTTATTCATAATTTTAACACTTTCCAACTTAGTTTATAAATGTTTAAGAATTCGGTTTGTCTGGCTCTAACTCTCATAAATATACTCAGAATGACATGCATTTTTTATATGCTAATGAGGTTCACTATCTAATGTTCGCTATTGAAAATAAAGAGTGTAGCATTTATATTTCGTGTACAGGGAAACAAAAAATAATTCAGTTTCATTATGGTCTATGGGGAAAAAACGCTTGTGATGAATTTTAATTGAATTGTTCATTTAGATATCTCATTCCATTGTATGAAAAAATAAAATTTCTTAAGAGTATGTTAGTCCAATAAAAATTTAAAATTTCAGTGCAAAATTCACCTTGTTTAATAACTAAAATTGATAAAGATACAACTAGATGTAAATAAATTGCTTGAAGGTGCGTAAAAACATACATAAAACATTTAAAAGCACATTAAAGTCCTTTTAAAAAATTCAAAACGTTTTGAATTTTTAAAAGGACTTTAATGTGCTTTTAAATGTTTTATGTATGTTTTTACGCACCTTCAAGCAATTTATTTACATTTAGTTGTATCTTTATGAATTTTAGTATGTTAGTCTTTTAAGACTTTCATGATCAATGCCTGATTCGTGATTTTTTGTTGTTGTTAGCTTTCTTTAGTTTTAACTCATTGTATCTATTTCCCGAGTGTGGGTTGGTAAAGAGGTGGCGCTTATTAATACAGAGATGTAAATCGTCAAGTTTTTGGCTATGATTATTTCCAAACAAAAATCTTTGCGATAGACTGCTGCTGCATTTGAAATAGAAATCTAAGTTAAAGTTTATCGTTCTGAAATAATGATAGAACAAAATAATCATTTAGATCTATGTATTAATAAGTCATTTTGTCGAATCAGACTCGGCAAAGAGTGAATTTCATGAATTGTTTATTCATCTCATTTTAATATATCGAATATCATTGTGTAGGAAAAGATTTTACAATTTAAAAAAAAAAAACGTTTCTTAAGTTTTACGTTCTAATTTCATATTAACTGTCTCTATTCTCTCATTTACTCCTATTGGATGGTTATCTTCCCTTTCCTGCGATATCATTTTTCAATAAAACTCTGCCTGCAATCTGCTCCCACAACATACATATGGGTTAAAATCCCATTATTTCTGCACACTGTAAGCTTAAGAGTTGTTGAGATGCAATCTTCCCAACTGAGCGAAAAAGTCAGGCCCAGGATTCAAACCCGGGATCCCTTGGCTGAAGCTCTCCATGCTCTACCAACTGAGCAATTCCGGACGAATATGTCTGAACTAATTCACCCATTTAACCTTAATGAATCATAGCATCTTGACTGATATCAGAATCATAGCATCTTGACTGATATCAGAATCATAGCATATTGACTGATATCAGAATCATAGCATCTGGACTGATATCAGAATCAGCACAACAGAATAAATCGCAAGTAATGAGACCTCTAGTAAACGCTGGAAACGTGATTGGACTACATTAAGAGCGAAAAAGTCCGGGTCGGGGTCCGAACCCCCAATCCCTTGGCTGTAGCTGCCAAAGATCTACCAACTGGTCAAAGATCTACCAAAAATCTACCCATCCCGGACGAATATAGCTGAACTAGTAATTCACCCAAATAACCTTAATGATCATAGCATCTGCTCCTATATCGGAATCGGCACAACTGAAGCCTTTGAGTCGCTTTTAGATGAAGCCTCTTCCAGTGGTTGCGATACTGTTTGTTTAAACAATAAACATACATTAATAATGTATCTGTTTTAGCATATATACATCTTTTAAAATTAAAGATAACAATGTCTGACATATTCTGTTTTTTATTCTTCCTGCCTGCAAATTAATTAGAAATTTTTGGAAAGTGTTTATCTTTTTTCCTAGTTTGTTTCTTTCTGTAAATTTCCTTCATTTCAGTTTCTTTCTGTAAATTTTCTTCTCTCAAAATCCAAAAAGAGTACGTATACAAAATAGTACATAACGTTGTGCAATTAAAAAATATTTTTTTTCTCTAAGTTATTTTTACAAATAAATGCAGACAGACAATACAAAGCAAATGGCAGCATCACTGAGCAACCATTTTGAGAGAGAACTTCTCTCAGTATCAAAAAAGAGAAAGTTTGTCCTCATAATTGAAATTCCGCAATTTTCAATGAAGACCAGAAGAAATCCACAACACTTTAAAATCCCGAAAATGCGCTGAATTCAGAGCCATTCCCTGATTGCCTAAACCAAAAAACTCTTACTTTCTGTAAGCAGAAAATGAGAAAGGACATTAGCAATGAATAATTCCTTTAAAAAGGGAGAAAATCCCCACTCTATAATGAGACTGGCCATTATCGCATCACCTACGACGCAGTCAATGATCTGGACATCGTAAGAAAACGTCTGAAGAACAACACTGTGTAGGAGAACGTTATCACATTATAAAGAATATCTGAAATTGCCTTATGCAGAGTAGAAATTTGAGTTACATTCAACATTCGAAATAGTGTTATTTATCACTCACTACAGAACAAAAAGAAAATGCGATCGAACACGATAGTAAATATAAGCCTTAATGCTACTCCTAAGAACGTACATTTAAAATCTTCCCCGTTTAGAGTACCGATATTTCCGAAAAGAAATATTCACTTTACCGAGAGAAAATTGCGATTAAATAAAGCGAAAATTGCTATTCGGATATAATGGTACTCAAAGTACGTGAGAAATGACAGCTATACTTGAAATATCGACGTTAAATTACTGACTGACAAATTTAAAAATCTAAGCAGCATAATGACCATAAACAAGTTCTTAGCTATCTAGCATCTTTGTGTTTGTTCCTGAATTTTTTTTTTTATTTGGGATTTATGTAGTTTTTGAAATGACTGCTTCAATTATAGCAAATCTTCTGGTATTCTAAACGTCGTTTTACGTACTTTCTATAGATTCAGCGTAAACTTGCATCTTGCTTTTCACAAGTTTAAAATATTTGTCGACGAGATCTTTCTCTTTTATTTACCAAAATACCGAGATTTTTCGTTAATACCTCCAAACATAAATACCATAAATAATACAGAAGAATAAATAAGTTGCTCCATTTGCATTTAAAATAGGCATTCTAAACTTCATTTAGGCATTCTAAACTTCATTTCGCTCTTGTTACGACACTGTTTTCTATAAATCATATTCCATTTCATATTTTGTTATTAAAAGCCATTAATCAAGATTTACGGTAACTACTCGCTTTCTCCGACCGAATCTTTTCATCTGCTACAGCACAAGACGCTATACCCTCTCTTAATTGATCACGTTAACTCCTTTAAAATTTCATTTACCTTTCAGATTTCGAGGACATATTCGACCTTATTTCTTAAAGTTTGACTATTAATTACGACATCTTTAATCTCCATCACAATAACTTTTATCGCTGCAACTTTTCTAATGTCACGTGTTTTGCTGACCCCCTTCCACTTTCTCCCCTCCTTTTTCTGAACAATTCACTTTTAATCGCCCGACATTCATTCTAGACGTTGATCGATTGAACAGTATTAGACATACTTCCGGAATAGTTTCTGGTCTCCATAGACTTCGAATAGGCATGCAAGTTTGAAATGTAATCTTAATTTTCTTTCTAATAAGACTTGTGTTTTGACGTAAAGTAATGCAAATTTGAAAAATGAAAATAAAATTTCCGAAGAAAAGGAAATATTGATTTTTGTTTCTGAATAATTCATAATTATATATATTAGTATACCAACTCCATCAGGCATGAGCTTGTATTGTGTGGAGAGCAATACTTTTTATGTAGTACCTTTTCATAATTTTTTTACTTTAAAACATACTATTCTTTTTCTGTTTCTAAACTTTTTAATGCCGTCTTTAACAACATATACATTATCCGCATTCAATTAAAAAACATAATTTAGTTACTTTTTAAAAAATATACACAGTCTGACGTCTTATAAGATATATTACATACATATTATCCAGCAAAAAGTCAATACAAATTCTTTCACAGATTTCCCCTAATTTGCATTTTTCAAATCATGCTCCTATTCTTCTGCAAAAATCATAATTCCATTGCAGGTATATACATACTCCCATGTCATGTTGCTTCGTCAAAAAACGTTTTTTCCTCGTTTCGAGGCTTCTATGGAATTGGTATACTAATATAATTATTATAATGCAGGCATAAAGGGAACAATATATTTTGTTTATTGACTATATAAAATTCCCAATTGCTTTCCAAGCAAATATTAAATAACTAGAAACTTTTAATGATGAGTAAAAGTTTTGGAGTATACTTTTTTTCTAACTGGAATTTTGCTATTGTCGAACTTGTTGTCAAATGTCGTAATGAAAATTTTTTTAAATAAGTGTTAATATTTTTTGGTGACAGCTACTTTCAAAATTTGTCACGTAAAAGTGTAAGTAACCCTAATAGAGCAGCCAGTCGATGTGACATCACTGTGACATCACAAATGGTTACAAATATCACAATTCTGATTAAAATATGACATTTTTAATTTGTTACATTTACACATAGGCAACAGTCATTTCGTTACTCCACGATAAAGTTACTGTGACTGATTTTTTTTCGTCATATGGCAGCAACGAAGAAAATTAGTTACGTTTACATTTTGTTCATATTTTGATCATAATGTTGAAAAAGTATTTTTTTTTTCTTTTACTTATTTAGCATTTGAAAGCATAAATAAAAAGCATTCTTCTGACTCTGTTCTCAATAATTCAAATTTCTTTTCATATTTCAGTATTAAGTGCTATTAGTCTAGATTTAGAAATTGTTCCCTTAATATAGTAAATTCATTTTATGTCGCAGCGCGTTCACTTATCCACATGAGTTACTATGTCTTATTGGTCACGTAGCTCCTTTTAAATTTTAAGTACGCTTTATGCCTTATTTCTAGAAGATTGTCTTAATATGTAGATTAAAGATCTCTTATTTAACTTTTACCCCTGAAATGTTTCTAATGTCAGTACTTTTGTTTATTCTTCCTTTTCATATTTATTACGCAATTTTTTTAACAGCTAAGATTAAATATTTAAGCATTAGTTTAATTTTTTTTCTTTTTTTCTTTTTTTTTGGGGGGGGGAGGGGGGGGGGTCAGCGACAATTTTTGTTTTCTTCCCAAAAACGCAAGTTTTCGCGAAATATATATCAGGTTTAGGAGAACAAGTAGATTGCTTCCTTTTATCTATCTGCAAACATTCTGAAATAAAAACAGTTAGGCGAATTTGACTGACCGATACGTTTTATCAATCATAGATAGGATTAAACGTTTGTCTTGGCTCGAATTTTTAATTTTTTCCTTCCTTAAATTCATTAAATTTTGAAAAAACGCGAAAATTGTTCAAAATTCAATTTATTTTTCTTTTCGTATTTGTTTCTTCATAAATACTGTTTTTAATATTCGTATGGCAACTCAAGTGTCGTAAAAGCAACTCAGCAGTTTTGAGTTTATATTTATTTGTAACAAAATGATGTTAATAAATTTTAAGAAATATCGTTAAACATTATTTTCAGATCTTTAAATGAATCAAGTGGTATCTTGCTAAAGTACATTTGATATAACAGTTGGGATTTAAAATAATTAGTAACCAAAAGAACTAATTCTTATCTATGAAAAATCTATTTGTGTTTAATTGATAGTATTTTGGGTGGTTTTGCAAGAAAATTAACGCTATAAAAGGAATAATGCATTCATATCAAAGCACTATATACTACTATATAGTAATGTATGCTTAAATACCTTTTTAGATTAAATATTTTTTAATTCAATAAAATTTAATTCTGAAAATTCGCCAAATTTTGGCCCTTTTTTTTACAACAAACGTTCAATCCTAATTAACTTACACAATCCACAAGATGTCATCCACTCTTAATCAATCACACTAATGCCTTTCATTTACCTTTCAAACATTGACGACACATTCTACCTTATTTTTTAAACTTTATTAACTACAATATATTTGATCGCCGTCACAATAACTTTCATCACCACAAGACTCTTGTATCTTTTCTGAAGAATTTTCTTTTCACATTCCAATTTTCATTTTAATAGATGATCAGTGAATAAAATGCAACTCATATTCGTCAGTTCCATGGGTAATGGGCAGGTATTTTGTTAAGCATCATCTAGTTTTGCCAATATTGCTAGGAGAGTGATGATTTTAGACTTTTGAAGGGAATGTGGTCCGAATTATTTTTGTACAATGAAAACCATACAGTCCCACATTAATACCACATTGGTATAAAATTTATCTAATTATGGCCGAAGCTCTTTATTTTGTGAACAACATTCTAACCCCTGTGGAGTTGCAATTGAACAGTAAGTACGCTGTTAAAATTTTCATTCAACATTTGACCAAAACACGGCGTCAAAAATGTCATCATAAAAATTGTGAAACGTTGTGTAAAACGTTGAGCAATGACCTCATTAAATATTGAGAAATGACCTCATGAAATATTGAAAAATGACCTCATGAAATATTGAGAAATGACCTCATGAAATATTGAGAAATGACCTCATGAAATATTGAGAAATGACCTCATGAAATATTGAGTAATAGACTGAAGATACGTTGAGCAATAAACTGAAGATACGTTGAGCAATAAACTGAAGATACGTTGAGCAATAAACTGAAGATACGTTGAGCAATAAGCTGAAGATACGTTGAGCAATAAACTGACAACTATTATCCCTTGTGAACAATGGCTAATCCACTGAGAAGGTTTTAAAGTACAATCAACAGTACGAATATCCAAACCTGAATCGAATTCAACCCCGACACTATTTTAATTTTAACTAACGTTCTAACTATTAGATGAGAAAGAGGATATCATCGTGGTCTAAAGTAGCATATTGAAAGTGCATAGAACTATTGGTTCTGATTGGCTGTTGAATAAGCTCTATTTTATTTTTTGGTAAAAGTTTGTCATTTTTAAATTTAGACCATGAAGATTTATTGGATTTTAAGAATAATATCGAGGTTCTTCTAATTACTTTACCCCATAGAGTGGTTTAACAATGAACTGAACATTTTAACGGTGCATTGGAACATAATCACGGCGGTTAAATTTCTGGATAGAATTTACATCAGGTAAACAGAGAAGTTAAGAGTATACTTTTTTTTCCTTTTAAAACTAGACCTTGCGTTTATTTCGTAAAGTTTACTTTACCAACACTTCATAAATATTTTTGTGTGAATGCTCAATTAAGTGAAACTATGGAGTAAAATTTGAATTGCATGTTTCCCCCCCGCCCGCCCGCCCGCTCGTATTTAACAATTCATTTAGAAAACGTAGTGGTAAAGAGAAAAAAATCGTTGATAAAAATTTATATTTTTACACTTGTTATAGACTAAAATACCTTTAACATATATAAATCGTCGTTGATCATCTATAAAGTGCTTTCTGAATATGAGTTTTAATTGATTTTTTAAATTTATTTATTCCAAAAATCCCATGATTTATAATTATTTCCCATGAATACACATCATATAAAAGACGAAATAAATTGCTTGATTTTGTTTATATAGAAATATTCTAAAATTTAATTACTAAACATAATTAATATGACGATATTTTGAATAAATCATATTCTAATTTATATTCCTTTAACAAGAGCCGTTAATCTAGATATACAGTAATAATTTGTTTCGTCTGACCGACTCATTTAGTAAAATAAAGCTTGCATACATCCACAAGACGATAACTCCTTTTAAATTTCAGTTACCTTTCAGGCTTCTGGAAGACACTCGACCTTGTTTCTTAAAGTTTGATCATTAATAATGACATCTTTAATCTGCATCGGAATAGCTTTTATCATTGTAACTTGTTTAATGTCACATGTTTTGCTGCCCCAGTCTTCCATAGTTTCGTGAACAATTTATTCAATTTTAATCGCCCAACATTCTACTTAGACATTAATCAATTGAACAGTAACTTGACTAACTTAAAGTGTGATTTCTGGTAAGACTGGATTTTAAATAAGCATACAAGTCTCAGACATAATATTGATTTTACTTCTAATAAGAGAGTTTGTGTTTGACGCATAGTGTACTATATGCTTCAAAAGTTTAAAATACTTTTTAGAAGTAGAAACAAAATTATTTTTTTAATAATTCATTTTAGAAAAAAGTAAAATGCCAAGCACCTTTTTAAAATTGTAAGCAATTTACCGACTGATATTTTGCTATCGTTCCATACAACACTAAATTGTGAATTTGTAAATTTATAGGCGACTGTCTCTAAAATACATGTAATCAAATAAAATCTTGTAACTCAAGTCTAACTTCAATACACTGATATTTAGAAGTGTTTATACTTCTTAGAATAAGAACCGAAACTAATGTTAAAGATATCCATTTAACAACATGCTTCACAAAAACAATTTTCTCCAAAAAATCACTCCAAAAATTTTATTTGTCGTGTACACGTTTACGCACATGATTTTACTGTTTTTGTATAAGAATATTTGTTTTGTATTGCACATAACATTACAATCGTCAGACTAACAAGAATTCATAATATTATACAACTGTCTCTTTGTAATTGGAAAAAGAAAGTGTTAAGATATCTTCCGTCAAAATTATTAAAATTTATGATATCACGCTCCTGAAATACGAACGTATGCTTATTTTTAAAGTTATCTGTTTAACAGAATTTCAGAAAATAAATATACTGAAATTTTGAAAAATCCCACCCGTCATGTAAATATAAAAATACTTTTTTTTTGCATCACAATATTTTGTTGTTTTACATATGAAGTTACAATCGTCATGCTAACAAAGATCCTCAACATTACACAGCAGTCTTTTCTTATCGATTCCATATATCGAGAGTAAAAACTACTCAAAAGCAATACTAAATGTATCCTTTTAAAGCATTTAAAGCAAAACAAATATGGATTATTATTTTTATAAATATTTGTTTCATAAATATTTATAAAAATAATAATCCATTTTTGTTCATGATTCAAACATCAGATGTTATGAACAGCTTTATTATTTATTTTGTAACATTCGATTAATACCTACACAGTATATTTCTAGTGTATGATCTACTACTTTGTCCATTACACGAGAAAAGAAAAAAATTATGATCTCACTCTTGAAATACGAACGTATATTTACTGTTAAAATTACCCATTTAACAAAGTACCTCAGAAAAGAAACATGTCGATAACTTGAAAAATCCCACCCTTCGTCTAGAAATTCACTGTGTTGTATCAAAATATTCTGTAGCATTAGGTATGCCATACATATATCATTACAATAGTCAGTCTACCAAAAATCTACAGTATTACACAATTCTCTCTTAGCCGAAAAAGGATGATGTTGAATTTACCTCTCCATCGATTCCTTCCATCGAAAGTAAAAATACCCAGAAAGCAACATTAAAAATATCCTTTTAAAGCCAAAGCAAATTTTTATAAAAGTGGTAATCCATTTTTCGCGCGGTTAAAACGTTTGGACTGCTGTGGCGAAAAACGCACTTAGGTGAAAAGTGATGTTCGGAGACCCTTTCCATGAAATCTTGATAAAAATAAAGAGAAAGTGTTCGAGGTTTTTAGTTGAAATGAAATATAATGATGGAGGCGAAAGCATTCTCTGGTGCTTCAGTACTTTTATCTACTTAGGGAAGGCCCCGGCTATAATCTGGTTTTATTAAATAAAAATATTTTTCGTCCTAAGATCATTAAGGTACGCTTTCTGAGGGTCTTTAATTCGATTATTTTCTGAAAGTGTTGCCATACTTTTCCTTCCGCTTCAGGTGTTTTTCCGAGCATCTTCGATTATTTTTGCTCATTCTTCATCGAAGGGAGGTTCCATAAATCGCATTTCTAGATGTTGTTTTTATTACGCAAAGAAAAGGAGTTTTATATACTAATTAGGGTAGAATGCGCCAATAGATAAGCTTTCTTTAATAATGAAAAGCCTTAAGTATGAAATATATTTTTTTAATTATGATTGAAAAGACATTAAAGCTGAAGTTGTTTTGATAAACTTTTCAAAGTAGTTTTTAAAAAGTTTTGTCAAACATAAAACGAATTCGACTTAAGTACAACTTAAAAAAAAAAAAAAAAAAAAAAAAAAGTGGAATTTTGTGTTTTTTTGCCAAAAATTTTACGAAAATATTTCATATTTGTTCGTGTACAACAATAATCACTTTTAATAGTAAGCAGTACTTAATTAGTTTATACATAAATCGCATTTCTGTATGTTTTTATTATGCAAAGAAAATGAGTTTCACGTGCCAATTTGAGCAGAATGCATCAATGAATAAACTTTTTTTTCTTAAACTAGGATACAAATTAAGAAATAAAAACGTAATTATTGAAAGGCTTTAAAGCTGAATTTGTTTTGACAAATTTCTGATAGTTTTTAAAGATTTTGGCAAAACATAAGTCTAATGCGACCTAGTACGTAAGTACAATTTTTAGTACAATAGCAACTTAAGTACAATTTTTGAAGAAATGCAGAGCTGTATTATTTTCAGAGAAAAATTGACGAATTACATTATAAGATCTTTATCCCACGCGCTTTAGGACCAAACCTTTTGGGGATTATTAAATTTTACATAAAGTGAAACATTGTTGAAAGCAAAAATTATGACTATGAAAAAATCCTAAACATTTGGTGCATACTGGCCGGTAAAGAGCTTGGTGAAAATTAGCTCTGGACAAATTGACCTGGTGTGTTATGGATGATCAAAAAATGCGGTTCTTCACAAAAGGGTTATCTATATGAAAATTACATGTTGATGTGTGCACCATAAATTGCTTGGAGATATCAAACATGTTCTCTAATTTTCTCCAAACATTCTCAAGCAACTGCGAGTACAAAGTAGCTATTGCTGTGAGCTCTCTTTCGTGATATGAACTTTTTCTGTATAAATTATTCTCTAAATATCGCATGCAAAACAATCCACCGGTGTAATATCGGGAAAACGTGGAGGCGATGTTATTGATCTACCTCTACTAAATTTACAGATTTGGGAAGTTTATGCTCTTGAAATTGCTTCAGCCATTTTTTCCGTTAATGAATCTTTATAAAATTCCTGTCTGAATCGTACTTAAGCTTCCTTTCGAGAATTTTATTTCCCATAACCTAAGAGCGAACATTTCTTTTCCCCCAGGTGGCGTCATTTGCAAACAAAATTAAAAACACATTTTAGCTGTTGCCACACACTATGATACAAATCTTCGAGTAAATTATTATATCAATGTTATTTGTTTCCATATAAATGTTTAAAACTATGCTGCAATGATTTTTTAATCCAATGATTAATTTAGGGTCACGATATCACTTCAATGATCAACTAATTATTTTCAAACAATAAATATTCCTTTTTTCACCTTTTTATTCCTGCTAGCGAAATTTAATAGGTATTACATTTTTAGACAGAAATCTCTCTATCTTGTCGTTGAAACTAACAATAGGAAGCTCTTTAGATAATGCATTTAATGAACAAGCATTTAAATTGACTTCAAAAGGAATTGAAAAGGAATTGAAAAGACAACTGTCTCCCTTCTATCAGTACATGCTTTCCCAAACAACCAATGAATCACGGCCAGAATAATTGAGCTTCAGGAACAACTTTCCTCATCAAAACATTTCTATAGAGTTGGCCAAGGTCAAAATCAGTTGATTTGCATTATTTGATTGTCTGTAGCTTTAACAGCTATAAGTTTATTTGGGTGGAAATTCTTAGAACATTATTAGAATAAGTCTACTGATAATTCTGCATGGTTTACTCTAAGTAATTAATCAGAAGCGCATTCAAATTTAACAAAGCATTCCCTAAACTTGAAACTTTGAATATTTAAGAGTTTGTTTCCGACAAATACTGAGTTTAAATATTTTGGCAAAACGATGTTTGTAATATTTTCTTAAATCATCAGTTTCTATAAATGCTCAACAATCTTCAAATCCTCGATGAAATGATTAAGCTGTACGTTGGAGGGATTTTGTCAGAATTTACTAAATCCGTAATATAAACCTGTAATAACGATATCGACATAAACTGAAATTGTTGAAATCAAGGTATCGGAGTATATACGAAATAATCTGAATGTTTCATATTTTAATTGTAATTAGTTCTATCAAATGATCCTATTTTAAAAGTATCTGATTTTCAAAGATTTTAGCAAACATCCAAGTCAGTAATCATTTTTAAACTCAACAACGAAAACGAAATAATTTTATCCATTCAAAATACTCGAAATTTTAAGAATATGAACATTTTATACAGGATTGTTTTAATAGTAACATACGGCAGAAATAAAAATTAAAATATAGAGATTTTTTTTTTATTTTACTTTATAACTTTTTTGCTACTGTGAGGCTCTTTTGTTGTTTATGTTCGCAGAAATAACGACTGAAAATTATTAGATAAGCAACTCTGTAAAAATTACATTGAAACAATTATAATGATATTTTGAATTTTAGTTTACATATTAATTATTAGTAATATAGTTGAGATTCCACACCAGACAAACATTTGTAAAAATGAAAAATAATGAATTTCGTTTCAGCATTTGTTAGCTATAGCTTGATATATACAAAGGGTTACAGAAAATTTGGGTAATACGTGAGAAAAAAAAGAATATTAATGTAGGTGAGCCATTAACAGATTAGCTACATCCCTTAAACTACATTGTACATTCGCCAACAGCATCAGTTAGTTGACATTTGCATATCAATATCAGTCGGTGTTTGCACTGCTATTTCAGCTAAGCAGTCAGTGAGTACCATCGCAATTAGATTAAAAATGCTTTGTCAGTAGATGACGTTATCCTGTAAAAGAAGGTTTAGTACACATTTAAATTTTAGTATATTGAATATGATTAAATTAGAGTTGATAAGAGATATATGAACAAATGTAAAAATATTAATATTTTTCGAAACGTAGAAGGGAATACTCAGAGGAGTCCTTGGTATAAATGTTCTAGCAAAATGCAAGCGAGGCATTATTTATTTGGACTATATTGTAGGCAAAATCATAGATTACATCTTCAAAATCCAGTTTTTTGTTTTCTCCAGCCTCAACTAGACATCAATATGATTAAATTACTCATTAATATCATATCACATGACAAATATGAGTTAAACCGCATTGATAATAGATTACATTGCAAATTGATATTGCAATTATTATTATTTTAAAACTACTCGGATGCGGCAATCGCAAAACTTTCATCTTAGTACTTCAAAAAAACATATTTTTTTTAATTAATTATGTATTTTAGAATACAAAAAGGCAGTATAGCAGCACCACCTGCTATATGATTTACACGAAAACCTAATCAGCTCTAACTTATGTCAAGGTCTAACAGAATATGAAGTTTGATGAAATTCCGCGCATTAATTCTCGAGATATGATTATCCCTAAAATCATGTAAATCCTGAATTAGTGCAGAATAGCAGCACCACCTGTTGAGAAATTTACAGCAAAACCTAAACAACATATGTCAACGTCTAACTGAAGTTTGATGAAATTCTACACATTAGTTCTTGAGATATAGCTATCGTGAAAATCATAAAAAATGCAGCATAGCAACGCTACCTGTTGGGCTATTTACACGAAAACGTAATCGGCGTCTATTTATGTCGAGGGATAACATAATCTGAAGTTTGGAATTGTGTGGATTAGGTCTTGAGATATAGCGCTCGTGAAAAATGCAGCATAGCAGCGCCACTAGCTGAGCGATTTACACCAAAAACTAATCAGCACCAATTTATATAAAGGTGTGACACAATCTAAAGTTTTATTAAATTCTGTGCATTAGTTCTTGAGTTAGAGCGCCCACAAAAATTTTGATCACATACAGACACACAGTTTCTAAAAACAGTCAAATCGTGTTCAGGACCTTCTGATACGAATAAATCAGTCGAAAACCGGATGTTGAAACTTTTCATGAATCCAATACTTTCATCTTGTACAGATAGACGAAAGTAATAAAAAATAGGTCAGTTACACTCGCAGAGATCATAACAGTAATAGCTTAAAGCATTTTGCACTTTTATGCTGGCAAAAACAGACTACAACATGGAAATCTTGTTTTAGAAATATTTCGAGTAAAATTACACATTATTTATAATAGGTATATATATAAATTATTTTTTTAAATGTGTATTTCTTTTTAAAAAGTAAAAAACAAACCTACCACTACAAATTTGAGGCGTCCTAATTTATGGATAAAATGTCTCTTATATCCATGTTGCCAATGCAGAAATTGGAGCCTGTTGTTAGTATACATTTAATAATTTTTGTGGGGAGGGGGAATTTAGACAATTAAAAATGTATTATAAATATGCAACTTTAAAATTAAACAACTTATTGTCAAAGAAAAGTTTTACTTTAAAATGTATTTATATAATTCGACCTAAATAATCAATATCATATTTAAACTTTTTTTTTAAAGTAAATATAAACTTTGTTTCATTTTCTTGGTTTATTCTTTAAAAAAGTAGAGATAAAATACTAGAGTTAAAGTAAATTCTTTTATGTGAAGCACAAATAATATAAACAAACATTTTAAGAAGAAAAATAAAAATCTCTAAAAAAAAAAAATGTTATCCAAGTTAAAAACACGTAAAATATCTCCCTTTTATCCATATAAACTTCTTATTAACTTGAATTAAATCGTTTTTAGACGTAACAAGTGCCTAAAGGCTTACGAAAGTTCCTTTTCTAGCCTAAAACGGATTATTTACAAATACTAAAAAGGTAAAGAACTCTAATTGCCCGGTATGTATACAGCATTTCCCAGTAGGTTGCGCGATAAGCTGATTTTCAAGAGTTTTGCCCGAAAACTTTTATCAGAAACTTCACCACTCTTCCTGAATTAAATATAATGACTACTTCTTGCTCCTCGGGCAGTCATACATCACATGACTAAGTACTGGCTTTAAGAATTTGAAACAAAATTTCTGATAAACAATATCTGTATAAAGTAAAGTTCTAGGAAGTTTGAAAATTTGGTAGGGTTAATGTCTGTTAACTTTTCTATGATGTAATTTTCGAACTGATTCAGCTAGTGGGAATAATATTTTTCTCTAAACACCTTTTAACACAATTTTGAGTCATGCTATAATGGAGATAAGTTTATTTGGAAATGTAGCAATCAAAACTTGTTGCCATTATATTTCTAGTGATTTAATTGAGATGAATATAGTAAAGTGGATTTCCCAAAACAACTGGCATCAAATTATTAATTGTTCAAATTTGTTTCTTCTTGTTAATAATTTAACTAACACTTAACATTTTTTAATTTAAGAGGTAATTTTAAACAAAAATAAATGCGACTTCCAATTATTGTGTTTATATCGTCCACTTGTTTTCAATTGTATGAAAACACTCGCGTTTTTAGAATTGTTTTTTTTTTTTAATTTTCCAACATAGTTGAAAAGTGTTTGAGTTCACATGTCTGGCCGTCTGTCTCTATTTGTCTGGCCGTCTGTCTCTATTTGTCTGGCCGTCTGTCTCTATTTGTCTGGCCGTCTGTCTCAGTTTGTCTTGCCGTCGGGCCTTAAAAAACTATACTCGCGATGACATGCTATCTTTAATTTAAACATTACCTTATCTACTAAAATTGTGCAAATAGTTGCAGACATTCGCTCACTGGTTGTTGAGAAAATTGTGGATATACATACATTCATACATACCAGCCAAAGAGAGAATCATCTTTGAG
Source organism: Maratus michaelseni (assembly GCA_963931845.1). Taxonomy (NCBI): domain Eukaryota; kingdom Metazoa; phylum Arthropoda; class Arachnida; order Araneae; family Salticidae; genus Maratus; species Maratus michaelseni. The sequence continues at coordinate 279,164,492 of OZ007594.1, read as the reverse complement.
GTCGCATAAAAATAAAATATTAGTTGTATCTTACGTTAGTTTTTAATTTTAATTTTTTTTCATAACATTTGCTTTGTTACCATTTTATGAGTAAACAATTTAGGTTTACTTAATCTCTAGATTAGTTTTTTTCTTGTCTGTTTGTTTCTTCTAATTATGTAAAACTCAAATTGTTGTCTTAAAACATGATACAAACAAGATATAGGTAGAAGATTTTCGACATTTTGCTTGAGTGATAAAAGGACCCTTAAAGCAAAATGACCGAAATGCAATTCTTATTTTTGTCCTTGTCATTACGTGACATGGAAGCTGCTTTATCTATATTCGTATCTAACGTCACTGTCTTCATTTCCGACTTTGACGCATTGCAAGTGACTAAAGCCAATTTCACTTTGGAATCATCAAATGATTGTGACTTGACGGGCATGTGATGAATTCAAGGTCACATATTGATCACACTTTTGACTGTAGCAATTTCAAGATTTGTGACGTCATACTGACATCACATAAACCGGATGTTGTTATTCAGGTGATTTGAAGACCTTTTAACTTTTCGAAAAATTCTTCAAAGATATCTTTGAGAGAAAATACCAAAACAATTATTATTTCAGTCAAACAAAACGTGCTATCAATACAAGCACAATCTTTCACAGTATAAACTGTGACAAGTAAGAGCTCTTTAACGGAACTAAGGATCAATAACGGAATCCTCTCTTAGACGGAAAACTTTGTATAGTCTTTATAGAAGAAATACCATGCAATTTTACCCGATACGATTGAAATATGTCAAACTATTTTATTTCGATCCCTAGAAATTCTATATTTACCAGTTTTACTAGATAAATGATTTAATACGGTATTTGCTAATCAAATACACCTGGTATTTCCAACAAAAGTACTTGCTTTTCATATATGGCAATCATTATCTTGAATTACGTAGTCTTCGAGCTCTACAAAAGACGAATGGAAATATCGTAAAAATAGTTATCTGTTGTCAGATTTTCTATCATGTTTGCTATACGTTTAAATTAAAGATTTATTTTAATACACCGGGAATTTTTTCACAATTTTTTAAACATTTTATTTCCTGTTTAAACTTGAGCGTCGTTCCAAAAAACTAAATTCATTGAAAAAATATATTTGTATTACCAATTTAATTAGAAACAATTTTATAATTTCTCTTTATACATTATTATAAAATTTAGAGACGTATACTTTTTTTTTTTTTTAATGTTATAATAATTAACATTTTGATACTGTTTAATTTCTCCCATATCTTATGAAAATGGAATATCAACAAACGTGGATCCAATCCTAAATTTAAACAATTATAAATTCAAATTAATTAAATTCAAACAATTTTATAATTTATCTTGATACATTATAAAATTTTGAAAAATATAATCTTTTTTTTTAATTTAAAGAATATTATAATGATTATACCATTTTGATACTGTTTATAATTTCTCCCAAATCTTACGAAGATGAAACGTCAGCAAACAAACTTAAATTAAATCCTTTTTTAATTACTTCAATTCGCAATACCATTAGGAATTCTGTGAAATCAACTGAATATAAATTTTCTATGGCATTATATTAGATGACATATTATGCGTTTTACTCCGGTCTTTATTAATATTAGTTATGAAGCAATAAAGCTTATCAAAAATTATGCGTCGTTAAATACTTAACCGTAATCTATAACTGTACTTATGTAACAGCTAACTGGATTTAAAGCTTAGTTTTTCTCATGGGTGTTTTGGTTTTGGAAGCCTTTCAATGTTTCCTTGCTTTTCCCCAGGCATTTATTTCGAACTAAAGAGTTATAATTAAAATGTACTTATATCCGCTAGAACCACAAAGCTTAATGGACCCATATCTCATGAATACAAGCTAAATGCGTTGAAATATGACGAATCTTGAGAGAATAAAGAATGTTTATCCCCGAATCCATTACACTTGAATTCATAACAAGACTACGCTCCAAAACAAGCATGAACGAATTATTATAAAGCGGATATACTGACTGCGTAATGATAGGAATGCATTGGAATCTATCCAAAACGATCATTGAAGTTTCAGCATACTTGCCACAATCATTTCTGCTGAATCAATATTTTGTTTGAACTCAGGCATGTAACTACTGCACAACATTCCACTTCGCTGACTATAAATCATCCAAAAACCCGACTCTGTGACAGATAGAGGAGGGGGCTCTAAAAGAACTCCATTAGCTACGTATAATAAAAGGAACGTATAATGAAAAAGGAAAGGGAGAATAAAAAAACACAACTCCTAGTCTTCTGGCGTATGTGTCTATCCCACACGACATGACTTAATAAACAACCATTTTTATCAAACTTACTACTCCATCTTGAAACATTAATAAACTAATACAGTGGTTAGAAGCAATGTTTCTTGGTGAGTTCAAGAGTGTTGAAGGAGCGGGGGGTGAAGATGAATATGAAAAATCTTGTGCTTGGTAATGAGGGGAAAAGAGATGAGACTCGGTTGAAAAGCTTGTTAATGTGAAAGATCGTTAAAAGCTCATTAATAATATGAGACATTTTCAGTTCGAGGAGGGGTTTTTTTTTTTCGTTATTTTTCTTTTCCCGTTTTCATTTTTTTTTTTTATACAGCCAATCTTTACAGACGCACATCTGCAAAAGGGTTACACTAGGTCTCAAAGGGCTCGTTGAGAAAGTAGAAAGTGATTGGTGAAAATTGGGTCTGGACTGTCGAGGAGAAGGCATAAAATAAAAAGAGATTATAAAAGGGTATTCTTTTTACGTTATATAATCTCAGAATTTGGTGTCTCTTTATTGTTCTAATCGTTTAATACTTTTTACCGTGCAATACGAATAGAAATGTTAAGAATTGTGTTGATTTATGACTTATTAAAAGGATTAAAAAATACCAGGTATTTTTGTTTCTTTCATACTTGTGATTGTAGGGTATAAGAAAATTATTAAGGTTGTGATAAAATATTTAGAAAAATAGCTTTTAAACGTTCATTTAAGTAATAATTAATACAAATACTTGATGTTTTATCATTGTAATTTATAAAAAGAATGAAAATATGTTAGATCTGTTCAATGATATGGTTATTGCTCTTTAATAAGCAATGCAATTTTTTAATTGTAAATGTGAATTAGCATTAATTAATTTAAACAAAATATTTTTTCTTACACGAATGAGTATTATTAATTTCTTTTAAATATTTGTACTTATACAATACTTAAATTGATGCCTTGTAAGTACGATGCATATTGTTGCGTACTTATGAGTAGATATATATATAATACTTTTGTTTCACTTTTTGAATAAATAATACTTCATATATTAGGACTATGTTTTATAATTTGTAATTTGACAGTGCTATATGGTATAGTAATCTCATTGTATATGGTCAATTGATTCTGTTTCAATGGTTAATTTTTACAATAAGTTATATATATATATATATATATATATATATATAATACAGGGTGATCATTATCAAAGCTGCACTTTGAAACTTCTATAACATGAAAACTACTCGACCAAAAGTTAGAAAATATGGATATATTATAAAGGAGATCGTAGAATTATGTCCAGCAAAAGAAATTAGTTGTAACAGTCTCCACCAGGGAAAAAATGGCACTGTAGCATGGTTTCCCCACGGTCTTTTAATTTTGCAAACATTTTTCTTCCACTATTTTAAAATATTAATCTTTTCTTATTTAACCGCAGAAATCTACGATCAAATAAGTCGAGGATCAGTATTCAGATATAGTGGTAAAAAAGGTCTTATAAATTTTTAAAAGCAGTGGAATAAGGATACAGCATACAACCCCATTTTCCTTTACTGTTGTTTTTTTTTATTATTATTTTGCAGGATATAAAATCCCATCACCTTTTTTATAATATTTACATGTTTGGCAACTTTTGGCTAATTAGTTTTCATTTTATTGAAGTTTCAAAGTGAAACTTCAGTTACGATTATTCTGTACTTTAAAAAATAGAGAGTATTAATATTAAAAATAGAATGAAAAAAACCCTCTAGTCGTTTATTTGTCTATCTCACTAGGTCTTGATTTAAGAGTTAAGAATTTTTATCAAGTTTTATGACATGTGATGGTCTTCGTAGTTACACATGGCTCTTAGTCTTTAGCTGATGATGGATTGTTTTATATAATTTGATCTAAACAATTTTGTCGCAATTTTCTATGTTTTATGTTGTAAATAAGTTTTTTATTTCTGTTTAACTAAAGTTCCTTGATGGATTTTTTTAATGCAGTAAATCAATAGATTTAATATTCAGCAAAGGATATGATGCTGAACATAATTTACTATAAACATGTACAAGGTTAACAGTATATATATTTGTATAATGTATTTGTAATATCCATTTATTGGACTAGCTAATTAGAATCCAACTCCATTAGTCTTAAATAGTCCACTTTTCACCATATTCTAAAATTTCCCCAGCCAACCTTATAATTTCCCTTGTCGATAATTACACATTGTGTCAGATCTTTACATACTCATTTGCTTTGTTTGCGACGACTACATATTAACGCACCGGTGGCTCATTATAGTATCTCAATCTATTCCATCCAGTATTTGTCTAGACACACATACGCACAAAAAGAAAAAAGAAAGTTCCAACCCCACACTTGGCCAATCATCCTTCGTTTAATTCGTTCTTGAGCTTTCTCCAGAGCGTTAAAACTCCATGAGCCTTAACTGCAACTTCGAATTAAGACTTTGGATTTACCTTTTATCAAACTTATCAGGAATAAGTAGCAAACAATAACGAAACAACAGTTAAGCTAGTTGTTACGAGCTAGATCATTAAATGGAAACCTCATTGTCCTGCTAGAAAGAGAGCGGGGTGGGAAGCACTCGTAATTCTTCCAGAAATCTAGAAATAGGGGGGTAGGGATAGCTTTTATTTTTGTTTTTTTCCTTCTGTTTAAGGAGCGTTCTCGAATCCGATATAATCCGCTTCTAAGAACCTTCTGATTAGGTGCCAGATTCGAGAACAATTCAATTTACTTTATGTCGTCGTTGAATCAGAGGATGATTGGTTCACGGATGCCTGCGTTTCTGATGGGATTGGCTAGGCTCGTAGACTGAACGACCAATCATACCGTAGATCGATTAAATCAGATTTAGACCTTGTTGAGTTTTTTTTTGTCCCCTTTTTTGTTGAGCTACTAAAATGATAGCCAGAATGTAGACGAAGTAACTGAACTATTTTTTTCCTGTTTATCGTTGAAATTTTTAACAAAGTTTTCTGTTTTTCTTTATTTTTTTCTTTCTCTTGTCATTTTTTGACCATTAACCTGAAATTTGAACTTTTTTTTTGTTTTGTGCATCTGTGTAACAGTAAGAAATAATGTATAAAATACTTACTGAACCTCTTCTATAACATATTGAAAAGTGAATAAAATACATAAATGAAATTGTAACTTGAAATTAAATTTAATGTAAATACTTCGATCTGGAAGTCCCTCTTTGCAATACAACACTACTTTCAAAATCGACTATTTCGCAAACACAATGGGTGTTTATTTTATTTTACATAATAAAAAAATATTTTTATTATTGAAAACTTTTCACTTTATATGAAGCAAATATTGAATTATTATAACCCGTTAATTAACGGTGTCTGATATAAACAAGTTTAAACAATGAAGTAGATTTTTTACTAATAAAATAATCTTTAATTATTATTATTTTATGTACGCCATATAATTTTGACAGGAAAGATATTTTAAACAATTTTATGAAAAGATTAACCCTTTTAGTGCGGGAGTCGACTAATGTCGACATCTAGGAGTTGGGTGCTGTAGACTATATTAAGCGTCGACAAAAGTCGCCTAGGCGTTCACGACGTGTATTGTGCTCACCGTCATGGGCTTAGCAGTGTTGACGTATTGCGCTTGCGTAGTGCAGTAATTTGGCTATAATCAAAACCAGTAGCGTGCTTTTCTTATAACCATAAGATATGATTTTTAGTTTTGTATTGGATCGTTCGGGAAAGTCGTGTTCCTTTGGGAAAATCAATTCGTTACCAAAAATTCTGCCCGGTAATCAGATAATGTCGCATTTTTTGGTCAAAATATTCCGCACAGGGCATTAACTTCACCAAAAAAATTCCGCACGAAAGGGTTAAAAATAGTTTTTTTTTTCTTTTTTTTTAAACAATAATCCAGTCTTTTTACTTAGTAAAATTGTTTAATTATTGTTTTTACAGAGTGTATTAAAATAGACTGAAACGATTTTAAAATTAAACAACAAGTAAACGATGACAGCGGTTGCAGTTATTCTTCCAAGAAAGTAAAGTTTTAAGTCCATAATTTATTTGCTACGCTTCCTTGTTTTAGTTCTAAATATCACTGATAGATGGTTCTACAAACCGAAAGCCTTGTGTTCGCATTTCAAAGGCTAAACAGAATAATGGTTAAATGTTGAGGGAACTTCCATCCATTTTTATAAGTTAGCTTGAGCTTTCTAACACTTTGGGACATCAGAGCCCCATCTGACGACAATATTTCAAACTAAAACAAGGAAGCATAGTAAAGATTTTTCCAACTTCACACATTAATATCCTGCAAGAATAACTTCATAACTGACACCGTTTACTTTTAAGAAAGTTCAGTTCATTTTAGGGTATCCTGTATTTAACAGTATTCAGAAATATTTAATACATATTTTCCTTTTTCGAAAAATTTCTTTTACAAGCATTATTTTTCCTCCTCCCGTTTCTCTCGACGCTGGTCTCAATTTTCTGATCAGTAAAACATAAAACCGAACGGTTAGTGTTTTGACCCATCTCCAGCTAAAACCGGAAGAACGTTCAACCAATTTGAATCGACATAAATGCGTATTAATTATCTATGATTGCGGCGAATGCAGCGGACTGTCTGTTAATGCCTGCTGAACATCGGGTTCTCGTTTTCTCATAACATACCTTAATAACTCAACGAGAGACGGTAAGGATGCTCCTTTATTGGCTCTTATGAAGTGAACATTAAATTAAAGAGCATATTAAGGTCCCAAGTTCAGACTGTAATTGCTTTTTGGCAGTGTCTAGGAATGAGTACTGCCTGCTTTGACATCTCCGTGATATAAATAGAAACTTTAATGTTGGCGTGAAATTTTTGCGATATCATAGAGGCTATAAAGCTGAAAAGACCTAATTTCGGCTGGCCTAAGTTCACTTACAGCTGATGTATGCGTAATGTGAAATAATGATTGGGAAAATATTAAATAGTATATATGTACACATAATAAATTTCGAAATATTAACAAGGATGTAAGAATGTATCCAAGCATGATTTTCAGATTTATTAGTTTTAAAAGGTGCTGTCCATTAGTATTAATGTATAATAAACTTATCTGATTTACATTTTTAAATATTATTCAAATCTTTAACGACTATATAATTAAGGAAAAGGTGATTTTGACATTGATATAGATAAAATGTTCTGGAATTTTTAAATTAATCTCTTTTTAAATAGTAAATTTAATGTATAGCCTGTTTTATTACTGAAATTAAATATATATATATATATATATATATATATATAATTTACATATGTATAAAATCAGGCTGTTTCAGAAATGATTGTCTAACCCTAAAATTCAATAATCCATGAACTATAATAAATATAAGGATGAAATAACAGACATGTTTATAAAGCAGATCATAAATTTTTGCAGAATAATTTTAAGTAAAGTTCAAATTTTTATCAATAGCTGGCTCTGCGCTGAGTCAAACTAAAAGAACGTTCAAAGTAACTTTAAAAATTTATTTAAAAATTTAAAATTATAAACATTTTTCCGAGTTTCGATTAACTAGATGGATTAAAAGATAAAAACTGAGTGATCTTTGAAGTTTTACAAGTATGTTTCATAAACACTCTCAGAATTTGAGAAAGCACATCACCATCTATTGACGAAAACGTGAACTATTTTTATAATTATTGTGCAAAAAGTTTGAGCTAGTAGACACATGACTTATTTCATTTCTGTGATTTTTAGACTTAATGAAATATTGATTTTTAACAAGTTAGCTGTTGAATAACCGCTGTCTGTCAAATGTCACTGACAAGTCGACACTTTCCCTATAGTAATATGTTATACGCTGAATTATCCGCGCATCGCATAAATGGAAGAATGTAAATGATAGCCGGATTGGAAGGAAACAATTGAAATGACGGCAGGCAATGCAACTATGTTCTAAAGGAAAAAGGACACATGACCACCAGCGGTTTATAAAGCAGCCAAACTATTATATGGAGTCCTTATGAAACACCCTGTATGGGTATATATTTAGTATAAATTATACATAACTTTTTGATATAGAAGAACTTAAGACTTTTTTTCGTTTAATTATATTTATATTATAAAAATTTTTGCTGTAATTTGATTTTTAATAAAGTTGGCAAACGTTTTCAGTTTCTTTACAATTTCATATCATGCTGTGGACTATTTCAAATTTTTCCACTGATATGACGTAATATTTAAAAAGGTTTCATCAATATTGAAAAAAAAAAAAAAAACGTTTTTATTACTTTATTAAAAAACATTTTTTTCGACTTTCAACAAAATTTCATTTTTTATGTAAATCAAAAAGGCAGCTATTTGTGCTTTTAAAGTATACTTTTCATTATTTGAGAACCTTCATCCGTAAATGTACAACAGAAATAAGTTTTTTTTTTTTCCCGATTACATTAATCATGAAAGGTGTTACTTCTTTTTAAAACCAAATCCAGGTGTTTGTTAAAAAGTTTCAAAACATTTTTTAACCTTATTTTCCTTATAATTATTCTCCGCTAAATTATTTTGTTTCTTTACCCAATCTCTTATTCCTGCGCTAGTTCCACATTGTCACGTTTTTAAAAGGGTCTGCATTCAAAGTTAAGAGTATTAATTGTCTTTACGGCAAAAAAAAAAGTCTTTCGGCAAAACACTGTTTCACTGCATTAAATTCTATACATAAATAATGACTGAATAAACATTAAAAAAAACTTCCTGTAATTTTTTCCCCGAGCCTTAATGAAGAAAAGATTTTTACGGGTGTTTTTCGCTTTAGTCATGTTGTTTTGTTTCACTTTTTTTTTTCCGAGTGTTGTAATTTAACCATTAGTGTTTAGCTGATAAAAATCGTTTTTGTGAATTAAAAAAGAAAAAAAAACTGAAACAAGGGTTGTAGCAACTTTATTCATTTACCGAAATTAAAGACTGAAATAACAGGTTGGAAAAAACTTGCCTTAAAAAATATTTAATGTAACTTATTTTAGAAAATCTCTCGTACTATCGTTTTAGTGCATATTTTTCGAAATGATTTATGGTTAATGATTAAACTAACCTTCAGATGTTAGATAAAATCCGAAACATATTTACTCCAGATGAAGCACTTTTTTTTTTTGGTGTGTGTGTGTGGGGGGGGGGGGGGGGGTAATTTTCTTAAACTTTGTTCAAAGTTCTTAAATCAGTTTTAAATAGTTCTTATTAATTCTGTTATTGTCTATAATATGCTTGGATTCACTTCAAATGTTAGATAAAATCAGAAATGTATATACATGAGATATAGTACTTTTTTTTTTTACTTCCTTAGCTTTCTTATAGTTTGTTCCATCTCTTTAACTTAGTTTTTAATTAGTTCTAGTTGTATTATTATACTCTGGCAGTAATTCCCTTCTTCGCACAGAGAGAATGAAACAAGTTGGAAATTGTACGTCAAACGTTACAAACGAGGTGCGTTCATACGCACGTTTTAGAATTAAATTCATGATATCCCGTGCGTATAACGGGTTAAACAGCTAGTTAAGTATATATTTTATGACACTGTTCATACAAATATCTTAACTAGTTATATAAATATTCAGATATATATGTATCAGCTAGTTATATAAATATTCAGATCTTGATGATTTTTAATTCTGTGAAATGAATTATATCGTCTGCAGATTAATTTCTGTCATAAAATAAGTATCTCGGTCGCTTGACGATTAAACTTCGGAAGCTCCTATAACAAAAAAGCACCGATTTAAAAAAAAAAATTCAAATTTCTTAATAAATGTTTTTATTAATATCTCCTAAAGTTTTGATTCTATTTTAATAAAATTTGAAATGTCTCGACAAAATTCTGCAAAGATAATATATTTTAAATTGCAAACCATTTGGTTGGGTAGTTTTTGCGTTGTTATATGCGGACAGACAGACAGACGGACGGACAGACAGACGGACGGACAGACGGACGGACCAAGCGACGACTATAGGTGCTACGTATTTATATAATTACGAACGCACCTAAAAAGAAATACTGATCAACCCTAAACATAGAAAGGCCTGACGCTTTCATCGATGAATATGTCATATGTAAAAGTATATCGGTAACTTAATTCATAAAAATGAAACATAATGCATAGACTGTTTAAAGGAGAATAGCTTCTCACTTGTATTTTCAGCTTAAATTGAAATTAAAGTTCTACATTACAAAGGTAAACTGATTTAATTTTCATGGATAAATCAAGCAGTGAAGCTATTAAAGGGCTATAAATAGCGAAAATCTGTCATTGAAACCAGATCAATTTTAAAAGAAAACGTGCATTTTTTTACATGAATTTGAAACATTTTACGTACGACTCTTCGAAAATGAAGCATTTCCATTAATTTTCAAAATTCTTACTATAAGAACCAAAATGTTATGGTTATGATTTGTATTTTTTATTGTTCCAAAATTTAGAAAGAAAAACAGGCTATCATTATTAGTTTCTCAGTATTTTACAAAGAAATAAACTGGAGAATCAAAATAATTGTTTACAGTTTGACATTTATTGAAAGTAAAAGGGGAAAAATTATAAGCTAATATTTGTATTATTGAAAGATATATATTTTTAATTAATCATTAAAAATTCGTAAATTATGTTGCAGTTTTGAGATAAACTTTATCTGGAAAGGCATTCTTTGTTCTATTCTGTGCTGTAAAGATTGAAATTATGCGATATTTAGAAACATAGATGCGAATGGGGGAGGGGGAATACTTAATGCAAAAATCCAGTAAAAAATTCCTTACAACTTAATGTTGAAAATTATAAATCTAATTTTGAAAAACCCTTTACGATGGAATCTCAGGTACAATTTTGGATACATCCGGGCCCAATATCGTAGCACTGACGTTATCCGTCACAGCATGAGAGCATGCACAGATAGACTCACAAACTCTTTTTTATATTACTATAGATATGTTTTCTTTATATATCAAATGTTAGATAGAATCAGAAAAGTATTAGTTATAAATTATTTTGCTCCGTTTCCTTATATTTTGTTAAAACTTCTTAATTTAGCTTTTAATAAGTTCTAATTAATTATATTACTGCATGTTTATAATATTCTTGTTTTTAATAAATTCGTTCGTGGGTCATTCTTCAATAAAAGTTAAATTTCGAGACACAATTTTTATTAATTTTCTTCCTGTAAATTTTATGATTTTATACTGTTCTTGTATACTGTAACAAAAATGCACGTATAACTGTTATACGAACGCATACCTCACTCATTAATACAGGGTGATCAGAAAATGAGTATACATTTGAAAAATTAATAATTCGCGGAATAATGTAGGTAGAGAGGTAAAAATTGACACACATGCTTGGAATGACATGGGGTTTTATTGTATCCACAAAAAAGTTCATAAAATGGCCGACAGATGGCGCTTCGTGTGATAAGAAAAGCAATAATTAGCATAACAAATTATGACAAAGCAAAGACGATGTTCTTCAGAACGAATGCTCAACATGTCCACCGTCATCCCGCAACAATAGCTGTAGGCGAGGGACAATGTTGTGCACAGCACTGTGCAGCATATCTGTAGTTATGGCGAGAAATTGGCATTGGATGTTGTCTTTTAGCATGCCTATTGATGTCGGTTGATCGCGGCAGATTCCCCATTTTGATAGTAGAGCTTCACTAACATTGCCTTTCCTGGTAACGTCAACATGCTGTGATTGCTGGTACATCTGATTCTCTCTCTCATTACAGCTCCTTTTATACATGATTCTCAGACAGTCACTGACGTTTTGCTGTTCAGTGCCATCTGTCGGCCTTTTTTTTATTAACCTTTTTGTTGTGTGGTTACAATAAAACCCCATGTCATTCCAAGCATGTGTGTCAAATTTTACCTGTGTACCTATATTATTCCGTGAATTATTAATTTTTCAAATGTATACTCATTTTCTAATCAACCTGTATTTTAAATAAACTATAAAACAATGATGACAGTAGAATGAGGTATCGGCCACGGAAATGAAAAAAATGAAAAATCCTGTACTCTCATTGTACGAAAGATCTGTTATAAAAATAATTACTCTGTATAAGGTCGTACAGAAAGTCATACAAAAGTTCTTTTTTAGGTAGCTTTCAATACAAAAAAGTATAAAGCTACCTATTGCAGCCGTTCGGTGGAAAGCAGTTCCGGAAAATTTCGATATATTTTCACCGATCATGACCCCCAGACCCCAAAACCACCCTCCGTTCAAATGTTGATTTATATATATATATATCTGACCTATGTCATACGATAACGCTCGTATTTATAAATCAATTTTGATGAAACTAATTGTGTGTATTAAGCTCACCAATGTCTCGACCGAGTTCGTTGGCCAGCTTGGTCCGCCATTTTGTTTCAAGATGGCGGCCAATTAAATATTTAAAACTAAAATAAATATACAAAAAAGTTAAAAATTCAAATTTATTTTTTAATTCAGTGTTAGGCCTTGAAACGAGGACTCCACAACATTTTTTGTTTTACCTCTATCTTAAAAAACGGCTGAGATAGAGCACTTTGAAATTCTAGGGTGGCTGACATTTTGAAACAAGACAGCACATTACAAAAATTTTCATTGTTGTAATAATTTTCCCAATCAAACGCATAAAACTATATATTCATATCCGTTAGCGCCAAATTCTCGCCAAACTTGGCAACATTTGGCGAAATATCGCCAAATTTGGCCACCAAAATAAGTCTTCATAAATGAAGCCAATTTGGCTATTGTTCAATAATTTGGCGAATTTCTTATTCAAATTCAGTATTAACGAATCTTTTGTAAACGTTTTATTTGCATTTTAAGTTGCTGTTTTCGTGTAACATTAGCTAAAATTTTAAAACGAAGATATAGGAAAGCTACATTTTCCTCCCGGTACAGGCCGGAAGGACTTTTTTTTTTTATTAGGTGACATACGTCGTTCTAATTCTACATTTATGTATAATAACTCTCTTTTTTTCTTTCAGTATAAAATTACTGCTCTATTTAGTCTTCATCAGAAACAATGCATTTGCACCAACGTTGAACACAACTCTCGAATTTTCTTTGAAATTTTTCAGATGTGCACTTTTGTACCCACCTCTTCAGTTACTTTCACCTAGTTAGTGTCATCAACCATTGTTCCCTAAGACTCTTTCTTTTTCATTACAGTAATTAATGTATTCTAAGCAGAAATGGGTACAACAGTCCACGCCTACATTTTTTTAAAAAGAGTTTTCGAAAATTTTGTTCAACATTTGGGCAGATGCATTGCCTTTGATAGCGACCACAGGGTGTCCTATAATGATTGAAATGCGCTTTAAGTTTTTACTAGTAAGCAATGCAAGTTGAAAAAGTGTTTAAAATAACTAAGAATTAAGATTATGTGGATGAAGTAGTCTTGCCATTAACTTTAAATAAGCTACTTTTTAAATTTGTATACGGTCTCTGGGATCTATAAGTTATGTTTAGAAAAAAACATTTTCCATGCAAAATACTAAATTCCTTTCTTCAAAGATCAAAATTTACCAAGTTATGATACTATGAATTTTCTGGCATTCTTAAACTTTGCGGCAATAGTACATACATTTTTGTATTCAGTAATTGTATTAATGGTTCAAATTTCCATCTATAGTGCCTCGGTGCTATTTTAGATTGTTAGAATGATCAAACTAACATGTAAAAGTGCATCAAAGGTGTCCCAGATTTTACTATTTATACTATTTAGTTATTTCAACGCCAAAAAGTTTTGAATTTTAAAATTGTTAGCTTAATTTAAGCATTTTCACAGTTTGGGAGAGTAAACTACCACCTATTGAGGGAAATATAAACTATTTTTTAAATTACTTTATAGAAAAGTTGAGCTACCTCAGAAACATGTAAATTAACACATTGGCTGATAAGTTCCCGGTCTAATAAAGAAAACACAACTTTTTAACAAAACTTTATAACTTTATAACTTTATAACTTTATGACTTTATAACTTTAATAAATAACATAACTTTAATAATAAAAATTAATTTTTTAATGATAATTTTATAATAATAATTTTATAATTTAATAAATGAATAATAATAATTTTATAATAATTAACATAATTTTATAACGAAAAAGCTCCAAACAGTGCTCAGAATCATAGACTCGTTGTTGTTTTTGGTCAAAAGTCAACACGCGTGGCAGCCACTTTGACAACAGCTTTTTTATAGACAAATGTTCATTCAAAATAAAACCTACACGTTCCTTGGATATCTTCAGAGTCTGAGCTATCTCCTGCAACTTCACTTTACGGTTCCCCAAAACGATTTTGTGGACTTTTTTTATGTTTTCCGGAGTAACCACCTCTTTTGCGTGGTGCATCACTGATGTCCGTACGACCACGTTTAAATTCAGCAAACCAGTCAATAATGTAGATTTACCTGGTGCAGTGTCCAGATAACTCTTATCAAGCCAACCTTTTGTCTGAACGGTGTTTTCCCCCATCAAATAACAATTCTTGAAATTCTTATTTATCCATTTTTTTGTTTATCAACAAAGTCGTTCAACGGAAACCACTCTAACGTTTTATCCACACGGCGAATCGTCATGAAATTTTTCTGCTACCTTTTAAAGGTTAGTATTTACTAAAAAAACATCGGTTTGGCGATTGCAACGCCATCTGTGTAACAAACCGCGAACTAATCAGCCCGTGTGTTATATATTCCATACATTTATAATAGTTAATGAATTATTAAATTTTAAAGTCTGCTTTTATGAAACACCCTGTACAGTTTTCTCCCTAATACGCCTGCTTCGTCTAGTAAGAGAATTTCAGCTTTCAATTTTTTTTTATCGATGTCTTGAAAGAATTAATAGACAAATACAGCCCAATATTTAGAAAGATTTATTTTCAAAAGATATTAATGTTTGCTTTTTTGGGATTCATATTGCTTTGTTAAATATTTTATTTCTTTAAGAATCAAGTAAAAAGAGACACGTTTATATTTATGAATGAAAAGTTATTTCGTATAAAAACTCTTTAGAAAACATCAAAAGAAACGAAAACTCTTTTGTTTCATTACTTCCGAGTCTTACGAAAATTTGAGATTAATCTCATATTACTGTTCCCATCCTTCAGAACTGGATATTACTTTTGATATCTTTATTTTTTGTTTGCAACAGAAACTGAAATTAATGTTCGACATACAAGAGTCCGTAAATGTATATAAGGATTAAATAAATAAAAGTTACTTGAAGGAAAATTTTCTAAAATGATGTTTTAAATTTGTAACAACAGTGGGAGAAAAAAGATTAAAATCATGATAAATTCGAATTTTGCGTATATGAATGTGTGTTACATTTTTTTCACAATATAAGGGTAGTACTTCGATTTTGAGATGTTATGCTGTGAAAGCATCTTAGCTTTTTCCCATCAAATTTAAGTGTGAAAAGTTGTGCATGAAAGAAGAATTGTTTTTCATTACAAAACTGTTAAAATTCTTGATTCCTGCATTTTATTAATCGCACAAATATATCACTAATTTAAATGTAATTGTTATTGAATCTATTTTTAATTAAACACTATAAATTTTGTGGTAGTAGAAATATTTTAAGTAACTTTTTTGGTATAACAATTGTAGCTTGTCATTAAACCATTTTTCAATAAAAACTCATGAGTGTAGTTCGTTATTTTATCAGGAGTGGTTAAGTCACATAACATTGAACTTACGATTAGACAATGTTTAGATTCTATTACAGCAAAGACATTGCTGTCACACACTTTTAAACAATATTCATTAGCAAACCATCTCAATCACTGTTACATATGTAATATTTTAACATTTAATTGGGGTTTATCTGAATATGAATTTTAAATAAGACAACATTTTCAGCTCTTTTTAAGAATGTGCATTTCAGTATGTAATGGCAGAGAATGTTCATTAA
Source organism: Maratus michaelseni (assembly GCA_963931845.1). Lineage (NCBI taxonomy): Eukaryota > Metazoa > Arthropoda > Arachnida > Araneae > Salticidae > Maratus > Maratus michaelseni. The sequence goes on along the minus strand of OZ007594.1, from coordinate 279,148,272 downwards.
CAAACAAAGAATAAAAAAATGAAAGCCACAGGAAATGACCAGTTCTTTAATACATGACTTGCTTGCAATTGTTAAACACCCAGGTTGTTAAATCGTCTATTTTTTATATTACTTATTGCGAGCTATTTCTGTATTTTAGTGCAAGTAATTTGACAAAACGGAGTGTTTTTCGTCACAGTCCTTTTGTTATCCATATTTAATTTAATCTATTTTGTTTAAAGTAGAGTGTCTTTATAAATGAGAATGGCAACATACGTACAAGACATATCCTTAGACTGGAACTTTCGTACAAAGTGTGACAATTTGCATTCCAGAAGTTAGTAATACTCGGCTGGACAGATTCTTTTAAAAGAATGAGTCAATTCAACAAGCTTTAGCTTGGCGATAATTGGTCCGTTCGCCTCGAAAATCCTCTCGACCTGTCAAATTTTACATGTCGTATGTCACCACTCTTAGAAAGGCACTCTGTTAGTAGAATTGCTCACATTTGACATTCAATCTGGATACATTAACATATTTGACGTGTCTCTCTGAAATTAAAATTATATACGATACTATCAGTATTTTTAGCTTAAAATCATATCTGGTGCACAAGAACTGTATTGTAAAGCTGCATTTAAATCCATTCACTGTTTGAGAAATTTGCTGACATACAAATGGCATACCAGGCGGAAAAAAAGAAAATTATTTTTTTATTCCCATCATTATATATTTTGTCTTCTGTTTCATATTCTAATTACTAAACCTGAATATTTAATTTTCGTATTAATATTTAATCGAAACTAATGTACAGGGTGTACATAATTAAAGTTTACCTACTCAGAACTATCTGTAGTCGAAAATATAAAAGTATGAAATTTGGAATGCGTCTAAATAAAGGGTGCGAAAGACATTTAGCAGAAAAAAAAATTCAAAAAGGGCCATCCAGAGGGCAGATTACTGTTTTTTTTTTCTTTTTCAAAAAAAATAACCAAATACAAGCTTATACAATGTGGAATTGCTTTCTCAAAACAAATACTCTTCAATGTGTTGACCGTTATTCTCAAGTACCGTTGGAAATCGCAAAATAGCATGTTCAGCAGTCAGGCGAAGCAAATTCTTGGAAAGTTGAGGATGTGAAGGGTAATACTATCCTTGAGTTCTGGTCATGTTCCGTTTGCAGCCATTTCACCTCTTTTAATGTTTTTAAAGCTCGAAACCTCCGCAAAGCTTCTGGTGCGGAATCGCAATTTTGATAAAAAATATTTCACCAGCAAAGCACGATCTTGTAAACTAAAGGACATTTTCCGTGGAAAAGGCATAAGCTTGACAATAGATTCGTTGCGTCTTTTGACGTAACGTTTTCATTGTGTGCGAACAGATACATCACTTGGTTGCTAAAATTTGCATATATACCGAAATTTTTATCATAAAACGCCCTCTAGGGGTACTTTTTGAAATTTGAATCTTTCTTGTGATAAATATCCCTTCATTTAGACGCATTCCAAATTTCATATTTTTATGATTAATAGTTTCGACCGAAGACAGCTCCGAGTAAGTGAACCTGAAGTATGTACACCTGTACACTTACTACATCGTTTCATTGCTAAGGTCTTTTATAATGTTATTATTTAATAGTTAAACGGAGGATTAATTTTCAGTAATTAAATAAAATAAAAAAAATGGATTTTCTTTTAACTTTTATTCTTATTTTTATTAATGTATCGATAAACAAGTAGGGACATTGCAGAAGCCAAGAATTTAGACTTGCGTCTTTATTGAAAAGAAAAAGTAGCCCTAAAAATGTTTTCAATTATACCTGAGACCAATTACTCTGGTCATTAAACATCATAGAAAGCTTTTTTCACCAGAAATATCTTTTCTTCGTCTCTTTTTTTTTTTTTTTTCAACTTTTACCAAGCAAATTTCAGTTCTCTTTGCTTTATTCTTTTTACTCAAAGCCTCAAAAGAGTAAGTACTTCAATATTAGTTGATGGAATCCTTTCTTTCAAAGAAATTTCTTGTTTTCAAAGAACTGTTAAGGTTTACTTTTTACTACTATTTTGTTTGTCAGCAGCTATCTTTGTTTCATTCTAAGAAATCTTGGTAAGGAGGATTGAATTTTTTTTCTCTTTTGCAATTTTTATATATATTATTGTGAGTCTTATAATAACAAACAATATATCTCCACATTTCATTGTTTAATTTCGTGTAAATTCTGAAATATATATATATATATATTATAACAAAAAGTAAAGTATAGAGGACCTATTTGTTTAATTTTTAAATTATTTACTATTGTGTTATTACATTTTTTCTATTTATTTTTAATTTTATTAACGTATCAATAAATATATATTGCAGAAATTAAGAATTTAGACTTGCTTCATTACGAATAAGCTTTTCAAAAGAAAAAGTAGCTCTAAAAATTACTGTATTATACCCGAGAAAACTTACTTTTGTCATTAAAGATCATACAAAGCATTTCCCCAGGAAAAATTTTTCTACCTCTGTTTTGTGACGTACGGGCAGTGCACTTGAAAAGTAGCCATGACAAAAATTAACAATAACAGTTTATTTAAAAGGAATAAAGGTGATTGGCAGTGGAGTGCTCAGACTTTAACTAAGGTGATCAGAAATAAGCAAGCTCAAATCACTAAAACTGAGAGGTGGAACGCTTTCCTAAGAAACTTACTAAATTCAAACACTTATTTTAAGGCAAATTGGCTATTTGTTTGCAGAAAACGAAGAAGTCACTTCAGCTCACAATGGCACCTGTAAATGTCACTTAAAATACGACAGTATTGCTATCTAAGGGAACTCCGTGGATTCCAATACTCTTTTGTTCGAAATACAGAAGTTTTTAACTCTTTACCACAATAGCGAATTTGTAGTGGAATATTCTAATCCAAAAACAGCTAATGGAAATTTCAATGACTATAGTCAGTGAAGTTTGTTGGGTTATGCTTTTAATAATTAAGAAAATTGTAGTTAAAATTTTTTGTAGAAAAAAAATTAATAATTTTAAATGTTTTTAAAAAGATATTTGTCGTAAAGCTTTAAGAGACTAAGCCATCCGCACGCTCAAATGAACGGCGCATTGCAGTATACCACAACTTTAATTAGGACAGCGTTGTCAATTTAGTGCGTTTTTATTTTTAAAAATCTACCAAAATGTCCGAATAGCAATTTTTGTTTTATTTAATGATGGAATATCTGTCATTAAATTAAGATTCGTACATTCTGGTTTATAGTTTGAATAAAAAATCTTATTAAATTGGCAACATTGATCAGACAGATCTTCGTAGTTTTTTACCCTAATAATATTTTTAAAGTAAAACATTGATATATATCAAAATACATAAGTAGTTTTTTAACATTAAAATAAATTTTAAATGTATACATTGTTATAATTATTGATATGTCGTCCATGTAATGAAGTTTCTTTCAAAGTCTCGAAAAATAATGAAAAAAATATATATTTCGCAAGGGTTTAGAGGGTATTCTTTTACAAACCATTTACGAAATTTGTTTACAGACATCATAATGTGTCATTTAATTATAAAATGAACTTGTGAAAAACCTGTGAATAGCTTCAATTTATTGCAAAATATAGATATGGAAATCTAATACTTATTGTTAAGTCTTTTTACTTGAAATAGTTTTTGTTTCTTCTGTTTCAAGAAGAAAAGAAAAAAGAGTGGAAACTGGTATGAAATCAAAGCTTTAGTATCACATATCTTATATAATAAGAAAAAAAAGTTTAAGAATGTAATTTGTTTTCAACTGAATCATTTCTCTTTTTTTTAATTAAACTTAAAATTTTCATTCCTGAAATACAATATAAAATCAATTTTATTTCAGCAGATCATTATTAAACATTCGATTTAAATTCTTTTCTCAAGAAGTTGTTTATTTTTCTTAAGAAAAGATAAATGCACTAAAATGTATATATGTCTACATGTCTGATCTTATAGCTTTAAAGATCAATAAATTTATAACATTAAGAATGTAATAATTATGTTTTTAGGACTTTACTTTATTGCAATATATTTTATTTGAAATATTTGTCATTGTTGCAAAATTTTACATGAATCAAATTCCACGAATTTGCAAAATATTTTGTAATAAATTTTGAATAAAATGAGAATTTTATAAAAAATTTTAGTTAAATAAATATATAAAAATATATTCTAAATATTTTTGCTTTTTGTTTCAAAACCAAATCTTTTTATTTTAAGAGAATTTTAATATGTATTTTGTCAGATGTGTCGTAATACAGAATCTTTTTAATAACTTCACCTGATGTAATTCCATCCTTACGTAAGCATAGAAAACATTCCTTACATAAACTTCCTTTTTCCATGGTTTCATCCTTTCATTCAATTTTTTCCTTTTTTTTTTCCTTTATTTTGTCTGCTTTGTTGAATTCTTTCATCCTTTTGAATCAGTTTACTGTATCTCTCAGGAGCTTCTTCTTTTTTCTCTGTACTCTTAGCGAGAGCTTTATTACGGTTTTCTTATGTTTTTAAGTTTAACAGGATAGGTGGAACACACATACACAACGTATAGGATCATTTCTCTATTGTGTTCAATTTTTGTGTATTTTTTTCTTTTCTACACCTATTGAAACGAAAATTTTTCTTGTACCGTGAAGTTTTTTCGAAAACTAACACATGTTCTTTTTCTTCTCTCTAAGGTTAAAATCTTATTTTACGAAACTGAATAGCTATGAAAAATATGATGGTGAAATTCTAAAGATTTGATAGGAGAATCTGTTAAACTACAAAGAATGTGATAAACGATCTGTATTTACAATCTTTTAAAATAAATGGAATGCAAGTTGTTTTTGCTATGAAAGATTCTGAACGCAAAATATGATAGATTTACGTATTCGTAAAAAAAAAAAGTGTTTTAATGCCTTTTCAAAGCAAATAATAATAAAAATGTTTTTGCAAAAAGTACTTTTATAATTATTTTTACAAGATGTTGTTAATATTAACTCTCATTTAATTATAGACAACTGACGTTAAAGGTAAATCAAAATATTTATAAAAATTTAAGCTTTATTTTTTTATATAAAAATTATTTAATTATTTATAAATTTGTTTAAAGTCTGAACATTTATATAACTGAAATAACATAAATTTTAAAGCTAAATTCAGAGTAGTACAATCTTACCATGTCGTAAAGAAATAAAAAGTCCACAATCTTTTATTTTATAAAAAAATTGAAAATATTATCTTCTTTTGTTTTAACTTCCAGGTAATTACTGAATATGAGCACTATTAAAATGAGCACTATTAAAATTTCGCATGCAAGTTTATTTTTTAAATAATCAAAAGTATATTGTCTATTTTTTTATTTAAATAACTAAAATGTTTGTCTTCCTATCCAAAATGACCGAATATTTAAATTCAGTATTTCGGTAACTATAATAGATATAAAGATGAAAAAAGTACCATGTTTATAGCGTAATTCACAAATTATGTACGCAGTAATTTTCTAAAATAGTTCAAACTTTCGTTTTAGAGAGCGCTACGTTGACTCAACCTGCACAATTGCTCAAAATTTACGTGTAAATCTTTATCAAGTTTGTTTTTATGAGTTTTAAAATTTTAAAGTTAATTTGCTCATTTTTAAATAGTGACAGTGTATCGCCCCCTATTTAGAAAAATTTTAACTATGTTCAATGTTACTGTATACAAAATTGACAAAGCTACCTTATTATTGAATTTTAAAGTTCAAGTGTCCTTTATGGGACCCAATGTATTTTTATAGACACATGCACATGCAGCAAAATCGCTTAATAAATCGTTATCACGTTAATATATCAGCATTTCTTGTTTTTGCTAATAAATAATGTAATTTGATAATATACTGTAATTTGCAATGACTCGTGCCTTTCTTTTGGCAATAATTCTTTGAAATTTGCTTCTAAGGATTGATCACTGATCTCTTTTTAAAAAAAGAAAAATCCCGTTTTTTCTTTTTAAAAAAAGAAAAATCCCGTTTTTTTCAGTAAGTTAGCATTTACTAAACATTAGGTTGAAGAACAACATGACAAATATGGGAAGGAAACAGCACACGACTTGCGAATGACAGTTCACTAATAACCCTGTATATAGACTGTTTCGAAATGTAATCTCTATTCTAAAAAATATATATATATATTACTAACGCTGGTGCGTATTCCTTTCATTTACTCGGCTTCTCCTTCAGAAACAATTGCATATAGAAACATGACAAATGAGTTTTATAGAAAAATGTATGTTAAACAGGATGAAGACAGTTTTTAAATGAAAAAATTTATTTAAGCGCTTTTTAATGTTGAAATCAGTCAAAATAGTTCAGTTACATAAGTTCTGTAGGATCAAAAACTATGAATAGCAATTTAACCATCTTTTTCTGGCATGTACTTTACTGGATTGAGGTGTACAGTATCCATTCATTTTAAATTTGTCAACTTTTGAGGGTTTTTTAATCTGAATAGAGATTTAATTCATATTTGAAATAGCCCTTTTGCATCTACTATTGCCAGGTTTTAAAAAAGGCCAAATAATTCCAAACACTGCATTTCCAGTTGAAATACATATTTACACCTGAATATTAAATAAAACTTTAAAAAAATTTTTACTTGCAAAAAGAATTTGATGGTAAAAATTACCTCATATTTAAAACGATATTATAACGTCTAATAGAAAACCTTTTTCTTCTAGACATTATAACGATAATTATATGATTTTTATATCTGAAAGTTGTATTCTGTTGAGCAGATCGCATTAAAACAGAGCAAATTAGCATGGTATTAGAGACACACGGTTTGGCGCATACTGTGACGAAATGGCGTTTTTTTTTTTTTTTTTGCAGACATATTCACCACATACGAAAACTCAAACTTATGTTTGAATATGCCTTGTATAAAATTATCACTTATTAAAAATACATAACATTTAAAAAAACACTCCTATTTTAATATTATTTAGTATTAATATATTTAGTTTTAATATATTATTTAGTAAACAAAAGTACGTTTTTTAAATGAAGTTTGTGCAGAATCATTAACGTGGACTTTCATTCACTCAAACACTAGCTAACTGCCAAAGTCGCAGATGGGGGCAGGTAATCGAAAAGTTTCCCCCTCTTCAAATGCCTACAGAAGTGTAATTTTATTAACGATTTTGTGGGAAGTAGCACGATCTTGACACTACAGGACGAAAATGTTGAAAATTAAAAACATTTCTAAAAGCATACCTAGGTATCAAAACCCAGTTAATTAAAAAGGTTAAAAGGTTTAAAAGGTTAAAGAGAAAAAAAAATGTATTTATAACAATAATAAGAAATTGGACTTGAATAACAATTTTATTTCATCAGTTACTCATTTTTGGTTTTCACTTGTTTTTCCTACTTTTCTAATACATTTCCTTTTAAAAACAGGGCTAGACAAATATGTAAGGGGGAAAACATACACGGTTTCTCATGCTGTAGACTTGTAGATTTGCTATGGACTACATAGTTGACAAACCTTGGGAAAATACACACAATTTTTCTCCTGTGTCGTTGAGCATAATTTGTAGAAGACAGCTACCTGTAGTGAATTTAAAAAAAACTAATTTAATGTATATCCATTCATGGTATAATATTTATGAGACACGGTCAGGTAAAATGTCATTAAGGAAGCATTTTTAAGAAAAAATAATTCAACAGTTCAGAAAATTTTATAAAATAAATAAATAATTTGAGAAACTCGTAAAATATGAAAGATCAGAATTAAAATACCGAGGAAAAGATCTTCAAATAAAGCGTACTCGTCGGTCGTTTAGACCAGTTCAATGAGGATACGATCTATAAAACAGCAAGTAAGTGTTTTAAAACTTTTCTTATTTTGCTTACAAACACAATAACACCTTTTCGAAAACTTTTCTAACACAGTTTAAATTAAATTTATAAGTGCATTGCACCTAAGTTACACATAATGTTTATTTTATAATTTTGTTGAACATGTTAAGGACAGTAATTGAAAAAATAAGGCAAAATAAACGGCCTCTATGGAAAATTTATTTCTCAATCGAGGACTTAAGCAGATGTAATAGGACAATGTTATGCAAAGCCATTAATGAAGCTAAATTTATTTATAACATCATTAATGCTCTTCACAAACATCGTCTCAGCATTATTCTACTTTCGTATAAATTAATCGTGGAATATACTACCATGCTGCGAGTTGCTCAAAGAGAATTTGAGATAGCGCGAGACTTATAATGAGAACGTTTCATGTATAGGCACAGAATTCATTAAAATTTCGGGAGATGCCTGCGTATATTGATGCATTGTTGCCAATCATTTAAATCCGGAATTAATGATGTCATTTGCTGTTTAGGGAACGAGCAGCGATGATAGGAATTCGTGTATTCATAATATATAATCAGTTTAACTCTCAATCTGATAAAACGTGCAGTAAATATTTCATTCACGAATGTATTAAGAATCGTTTTAATAAATGCTTCTTGCTTTTTTTTCTAACTTCATTAATGCATAAAATGTACGGTTGCCTCAATTTTGCATCAGGTAATGGATTTTAATTTAGTTGAAAGCTATTAATAATTTAATTAAAACAAATTAATGAATATATTTAACCTTGCATAGATTTACAAGATATTTCTTAATTTTTTAAAAAAAAAAATAGAGGCTTGACATTTTGTTAAATCTGGGTATACATATCTTTACGTTCTTCAGATCTGCAGATATGTGCAATACAATCCGATTTTAATAAGTAAATTTTCAAAAGATAAATTTTAGTTTAAATAGTTAATTTAAAACAGGTTTAAAATATAATTTTAAAGAATCCAAACCTTTTTGTACTTTTAATTTCGCTATACATTTTTGTGCTTTCTTGTACGAATGCAAGTTTGTATTTGTTCTTCGCTTCTTCAAATCTAAACAACCTATTATCTTTTGAATCTACTGCATCTCTCGGTCCACATAATCCACATACCAGAATTACATAGTGGGTAACTTAAAGTTCTTCTATAAAATAGTAATTTAGTTCATACTAGATTTAAAATATTTTATCATTTTTATAAATAACTCGTAAACTTATTTGATTTGAAGAAGGTAGTGGCATATAACATAAATAAATTGATCTCTACAGCAAATATTTCAATACATATAAATTTTTAAAGATGCAATCATGACATAATTTTATTTCTATCGATCATTAATATATAAATTGAAGGAAACATTTAAATATCACGTTATTTTCTATTAAATTTAAAAAAATGCATATACATCCAAATGTATGTTTCGATTTTTTTCGTTGTAACCCTTTTTTTATTACAATTAAATTCTTTGTCCAATTATTACATAAAAGGTTTACATTACGTTCTCGGAGGCGAAAAATTGACATATATTGGAAATTTATTTTGTGAAGTGAGTAAAATTGATACGAAAAATATTAATTTCATGATGTTTTTTTTTTTTAATTGCTTCAAATATTTATTTGTTTGTTGTTGTTGTTAAATTTGGTAACATATTACGTCGGCAACCTGCAGCCCCATTTTCCCTGTACCAAAATATCCGGGCTTGATGGGCAGCATCCCAACTTCCTGTAGAAACAAAAAAATATCAAAATCTCATTTCTTCTTGTAAAATAAAGTTGTATATGTAGCTAAGGGCCATAGGCTCTTTTTTTTTTTTTTTGAATTTTTGAAAAATCTGAAAATTGCGCTATTTTGAATTTTTTTTTTTTCATTTTTCGTCTAAATTTTTGACTTTTTCAAACTTATTGGAAAAATATAAATAAAAAAAAAAAATAATAATTTTTCAAACGATGTCTTGATGGTCCTTAGACAATTTAATTTTGCGCAGATAAGTGCAAATTTTATCCAAAAATGTTAAAAATTGTTAAAATTATCATGCTGCCCATGCTGAAAAACGTAGTTTCCAGAAAATCGTGTTTAAAGTTTTAGAAAAAAATATATACTGAGAATCTTTTTTTATCAACTCACACTTAATTTGATATTCTTCTGCCATACTGTGGACCTTCTTATTCCTTAATCTGCTCACTTAAAATGTTTTTTTTTTTTTTTTTACACACATGAATCTGTAATAGAATCTTTTTGGCGATGTCTGTTTTATCCATCGTGAGCGCGCTCACATTTTTGTTCATATCTTTCTTAGTAATTGAGAAATCACTTTAAAGATTTTTGACCATAATTATACACACTGTAAATATTTACGTCATTTTTTTAGTAAGTTGAAAACTTATGTAACCCCTTAAATAAACACATAGCTACAAAACACCCTATTTATGGAAACGTTACATTCATCTTAAACAAATGTTTTTGCATTCATCTCACGGTTTTTTTTCATTCCCTATGTCCCTGATTTTATACATTACGTGATAAAGCATTAAATGCAATGTAAATTATATAGTTATATCTGTATGAAAAGGGCACTTTAAAACGCTATATAAAGATTATTTTCTAAAAATTACTTTCGAAATTTATCTTTCGCTCTATGAACATTAAACTATAATTTTTATAAGTTTTTCTCTTTTAGTTTGTTCAACTATTTTTAATCCCAAATAAACACTTTGTACATAATTTCTGTTTTAAACAGATACATTGCTATAAAGCGTAGATATAATATAGGAATTTATACTTCAGATTACATTTTATCTTTCTTATGTATCTAGATTTATAGATGACACGATTAAAAATTTAAATATAATATTCCCCATCTAGCTATATTCATAAAAACAAACATATTTTTAAATGCTATACGAAAATTACCTCCGAGAAATTATGTACTTTAGAAATTTCTTTCATTTTTCTCTATTAACATTCAACTCTGTCTGTTTTTCTTTTTTAGTTTAATTAGTTTACAATTCATTTCGTAAGTTTACTTTTATTCTTACATGAGTAAACAGATAAATTTAATTAAAACGGAAATATTTTCCCGAAATAAATTTCTTTTGCAAATATACCCCGCAGTCGTATAACTGATATATAAATTGTACTTTTTCATTTAATTTCATGTGAAATAGCGTTTAATTACGATTTCGCCTTAAGAAAAATCTTTCGAATTAAGTTTTGAAGTATTTTCAATCCATCATAAAAGATTCTACCTTTTCTATGCCATTAATCATAAATACAAGAATTCTCATTTCCTTTTCAAAGACTTTTAAATAGTTTAGTGCTCATTAATAATAGTGGCCGCATGTCTTCTACAAATTTTTGTTCTTTTATTAGCCAATCGCATTGAAGATATGCAAAAATTGCTTCGAGGTATGGATTCATTAAAATCGTTATTGATGCTTTTTATTTTCAAAAGCTTTTGTTAAATTGAATTAAATGAGTTAATGCACTGAACTTCTTATTAAGTTGAAGAAAATAGAAATTATTGAAATTCTAATATTTCTATAGAATTTCTTAATCTTGCTTCATTCAATGGCTATCCTATGTATCGAATGCATCAAGGAATAGAAATGGGTTTTTTATGCATTTCTCCCTAAATATAAAAAAAATTTGTTCGTTCAATAGCCGCGAGAATTTTATAAATCTTTTATCTAACGTATAATGAATTAATATTAAAAATACATTTCCATTCTTAATAAAGAACAAATAATAAAAAATATATATTTATTTAAGTTACATTTAATTAACCATTAAATTCTGCCTTCCAGTGATAAAATATGCTACTCCATATCGAATATTTTAAATTTTAGAAAAATGAATAAAAGGTCTTTTTCATTAAGTAAAATGTTTATTTATAATTTTCTTTTTAATCACATTATTTTTAACATTATTGTAAAATTATTATGAAAAATTAGCAACTTTTCCATTTTTTTTTTTTTTTTTTTTTTTTTTTTTGCTAATCAAATACTAAGACTATTTACAAAAATAATTTCAAAACTGAGTTTAATCACAAAAGTATATTGAAATTAATTTGTATTGCCTCAAAAAAGATTATAGAGATGACTATTTAAAAAAAAAGAAAAGATGTGTCCGGTCTTTTCAACGTATTTCAATTTCTAAAATAAATTTAAGAACTTTGGAATACTATTAACTAACCGATACAAAAATAAAGAATATTTAGAAACTTTTCATCAAAATATATCCTCATCATACCTAATCGGGAAATCTAGTCCCCAGGTACATCTGTCACCAAATTTTGGGTTTGATCAGACATATTCTGCGGCAAAGTATTTCCTATGAACAACAACGTGAACGCGAATATGAATTTAATTTTCTAATCATTCAGATAAAAATGTCTGAAATAATTTTGAAAAAAGTTATTAACGTTTAAATTTTTTTTCTGTAGGGAAAAAAACTGAGATGCATTTTTGGGAAAATTCTACTACAATCGAAGAAATTAATCTTTGAGCCATTAACTACGGCTATTTTACATCAAAATGTGTCCTAGTTGAAATCTAAGAAAAAAGACTTATATGTTGCCTTTCTATGAGTTTGATCAAATGTGTTCTAATAGCGTTGTCATCCGAATTTTAGAAACTGGTTTGTTTATAAAAAAAAAAAAGTTATTCGCATGCAAACACAGCTGAAATACATATGAAAAATATTCGATTGTATTCAAGCTGAAAACACAATTATTTCCAATGCTGTGGAACTCGCACTTTCTATGTTGGCAAATCTTTAATCACAATACAAATTTCAGCTTTCAATTGCTCGAAAAATGCCATGTGATAAAGGTTTCTTGCGGTATCTGCAAGTCTCCTCATCACACATGGCAAATGCTTCATTTCCACACATAAAGGACAAGTAGTGTAATAGCAAATTGTTATTAAATCAAGGTGGATGCTACTGATTCGTAAAAGCGTTACCACACTTGATGTGTGAAGTATTTTCTCACATAGCTGGTATGATTGCGCTTTTGTCGAATTATGAGCCTCAATATGAAACTGTTAGAAACCCTCCATAATGCTATTTTAATCCTACGTCAAGAAAAGATTTTTGCAACGCAACTTATTTGTAATATTTTCCCCTATCGATATTATGTTTAATCATAATTGCCATATATATATATATATATATATATATATATATATATATGTAATGGAGTACTTAATATGCTGTACAAAGTGGCCATAATTAATCTGACAGTACTCAGCGTGTTCTGTAGGGCGATCTGATTGCGAAAATGTAGCCACATTTAGTAGGATGACTAAACAAGACGGAAGATTAACGATTCCGCGAAAACAATAGTTCCAAAATTCGCCGCTAGGAACATGTGGCACTGTTTTATCCGTGGAATCCGTCTTCCCCCGTATTGTTTAATCCTCTTACAAAATTTATATTCTCGCAATTAGATCGCGCTACAGAACACACTGGGTACTGTTAGTTAAATTTTGGCCACCTTGTTCTCAATATAATTTTGCCTACCTTCCCAATGTGTAAGGGAATTTAGGAACAGTAGGTAATTTATCAACAACAACAATGAATTTATTATTTTGTCAGGTCCAGTATTTTTCAAAGTGTGGCACTCCTATATCCCTTGTTGGTATGAATGCTTATAGGTTCATACACAACGAGTCTGTTCGCTAACAAACATAAGGCACAGCGCAACTTATTGAGTTAGTGAAAATGATTTTTCCTCATTAATCGCATTAAAAATAAAATATAACAACACACTAGATACTGAATAATATTTACAACTCTACGTGAACAAAATAACACAAATTAATCAATATATATCGAAACACCCATCGCATTAAAAAAAAATCGCTATCTGTAAATGCAAAATAAAATTAGTTTCTTTGCATACATATATATTTGTTATTTTCAAGTTTCTATTTTTCTTACAACTATTTATTTCACTTACATCCGCTTACAAGTCAGAAATAGAATTGAGGGTGCGATTAAGTGTGTAATTCTTCAAAAGGTACAACAGGTATGCTCTAGTCATTCATATAGAAAATTCAAATAAAATTCTGAAGTAAAATAAATACCGTTTAAAAACAACTTTTGCCGGAAAAATCTAATAAAATGCAGAGAAATTCAACTTGATACTAAAACAATTTTAATTAAGATATCCTTGTAAACAAAATAATTATTTTCAAAAACTATTTACTAGACAGAAATGTTTGTGTTAACATTCTCTTCAGTAAACACATTAATCAAAAATTTAATAGCTAACCATGTTCCCAATTTCATAAAATGTTTGCGCATACTTACTCTTGTTCATAAAATTTTCATCTGAAAAGCCCGCTGTGGGAAATCTCTCAAAATATTTCATTTTTCATGGCTCCTTATCCAATATTCTGTTGCTCCCAATTGCAAAAGTTTAACTGCATTTTTTATTGACGTCTGCTTGTTCTTAAATTACTGTCTTTTTATAGAAATAAGCCGTAGTCTTTAAAATTCAACTTGAAAACATTTCTGAAAACAAAAATTGAAAATTTAGTTTATTTTAAGGAAAGTCTAAAATGATTTTTTGAAGTAAAAGATTTTTTTTTCATCGAAATGTGCTTTTTCTTATGCAGGTTTTCTTTAAATTAGGCGAAAAAAAAATTGATATATTGACATATGTTTTTTATCTACCAGTAGAAAATCTTTTTTATTTTCTGCTGCTTTTTAAATCTTCTTTATTTCCAAATGAAAATAATGTATAAAATATGATCGAAGTTTCACAATGTGGTGACAAATTCTCAATATTTTCACTTTTCAAAGATAGTTTGACAATTTATATTGTAAGCATCGTCCATTTCGTCTTACATGCCTAACTCCGATTTCTTTTTTTTTATTATTATTATTAAAGTTTACTTTGAAACAATTTTTTTAAATTAATAAAATAAAGTAGATTTGATATGATTACCGCCAACACAAGATACAGCTAATTAGATTTTTTTTATACAAATTTACTTTATTTTTAAAAAAAAAAACCACTGGTTGGAAAGTATGTAAGGAACATGCATACAATGATTACTGTAAATCGATAACGAATTTATAATACAATTGCACATTCATACTTTATTACCGTAAATATTAAACGTGAGTTTGCTCCACCTCTGAATATTTAGTTTTAAATGTGAAAAAATAATAAGCAACAACTTGTGCACTATTTTCAAACGCGTTGCAGAGTAGCACAAGAATTCATTTTTTAGAGTTTACACGTTTTTAAAAACTTAACAGTTTTCATTTAATAGTTTTCATCTTCCACCGAGATCCTTGTGGGCACTAAACGCGCTCTAGAAAAATGGGGACCTGTATTTTTTTTTTTTTTTTACATTTGATCAAAAATAATTAAATGTTAAAAGAATGAAGTATGATTCAAGGATAAGTGTTATTATTATTATTATAAAACGAAATCGGTTAATTTGATCTATCCCCAAAAAAATCTTGTCTCTATCCCACTCGAATTTCGGTGTGCCGTTTTCGTTGCTTCTGAATCTATGTATGATAATATTTAATCATTGCTATTAGTGTCGGTGTCTGATGTCATTTTTTTTTATTTAAAAGAACTTGATAGACTTCATAGGATTTAGCTTTAATTCTGAATGTTTCTATCATCTGTAGCGTAAAAAATAATCGCCATAACCTCTGTTCTGAAGCACCTAATATACAATGACCTCAGCCAAAATAATTTTAACCTCAAGCGCATCCCAATTGAATAGTGTGTCACTAAAAGAGTTTGGCGACATACGGGTAATAAAATGGGATTGGTCTTGACATTTTGTACAAAACAAATCGCCAATCTTCTTTGCGAGCGTATCATTATCGCCAAGCTAATGTTTGTTGACCTATCTCATCCATCAAATAGAACTCGTCCAGGCGAGTACCGGCAAGTTCAACATGGGTTGTCATAGTTCTGAGAAAAGTTTCAATCTGAACATACACCTGTATGTGTGCCGCCACTCTTTTATACAAGCACTCTACAATAGAACGTTGATTTAATCGCAGGAAAATAATTGTCTGGGTGTCATTATAAGTTTGTTTGTATAATTTACTTTTAATTGTTTAAAATATTGACAATAATCTAAGTTAAATACTGAATATTAAAATAAAATCCATTAATCTTTAAATGTACCGTGATAAAGAGAAATCTTTTTGCATACAAAAGTTTCCAATTCCAAAAATACTTCAGCAAAAGAGATGCGATACTCGTTTAGATCACGACATATGCATGGATTTTTCCCCCTTAGCAATCGTCTTTACACAAATGGCTATATTCAATTGGCCGTTTTTGCTTAAAATATCCCCCCCCCCCCGCCCCGCAGGAAAGATTCTTTATTTCAGCCAAGAACGAAATTATTTCCAAATCAGCGACATTGAAATATTCTTAATTTTGACACGCAATCAAAGTGAAATACAATTTCTTCATATCTGTCGATATTTTTTAAACATAAAATAACCTCTAATGTTGTAACATAAATACGGAATGATTCACGACATCATCTAAAATAATATCCATGCGCAGCAATCTTAGAATGGGACGCGTGCTTAATAGCAGGTAAGTGTGCGATTAATAATTTCCTTTCAATAGTTTTAATTTAATTTTCCAAAATTTAAAATACTTACAATAATCAAATTTAAACAGTGCATAATTTCCGTTAATCCTTAAATATAAGGTGATATATAAAGAAACTATTTTGGCATATGTAATTTTTCTATTAAAAAACAAAACACTTCAAGGAATTAAATGTGGCATTCAATTAGAGCATGGCATATTGTGCACGGAAAAAATTTCGGCCTTTACTATAATACATTTTTCACGAATGGCTATATTTAATTGCCTGTTTTCGTTTAAAACATTTTTTATCCTAAAAACCCATTATATTTCAGTCAAAAAAGTAATTCAGTTTGCAAATTCGCGGCGTTGAAATGTTCTTAATTTTGACACGTAATTAAAGAGAAATATAATTTCTTCATATCCATCGATATTTTCTAAGCATAACATAACCCCAGGCACATGGAATTCTTCTCTAAATGCCTGTTTGCTAAACCGGAAATTGAGTTTCAACGCTCGTGCTTACACCATTTTATTCAAGTTATTCAATTTCTGTTTCTCATTTTTCGCAAGGATGTATAATTGCATTTTATTCAAGAGGCGTTTATTAAAAAGAAGTTCCGAAATGTAAAATTTATAATACATATTGAAACAGAATTTTGTTTCTTTTCTCTCAGGGGGTGGGTGATAACTTTGTCTCGTCTGAAATGCATAACAGGCGGCTGTGACTGTTGGAATTATGTTTAAGATGAGTAGTTTATATTTACACAGAGATAAATGAATGGTTGAATACATACAAAAGATGCTGAAGACAGAGAAAAAAAATATTTTTTGAAAGAAATGAATTAATATATTTTTATCTAGTGGTGTGTTATGTATTTCCGATATAAATGTATGCGCAATGTTTTCAATTTCCGAAAAAGAATACACAGTATGGAAGTATGGAAATATTTGTAGATTTTGCTATATTACTAGAGAGAAAATTAAATTATCACTTATATGTTTTGTTTTTTTTTTCAATTTACTACGTAGGCGATGATTTTAATGGAAAATATGTTTATTTAAAAAAATAGTAGACATGTTAAATAAAATTGAAAAAATGGATTCTGAATAAATATTTTTCAGAAAAGGAAATTCGGTTAGAAAATGAATTAAATATAAACAGTTACAAGTATACTTTATTTTTTCAGCTGCAGATCAAAATAATTGAATATACGGAAACATTCCAAAGAATTTTAACACAGATTAATCCCGAATTTATTTTTTTTGTTACCGAGTTTGTTGGAATTCTTTTCATATTTATGATTTTTCCTTTCACTTTATCCTCCCCCTCCCCCACCCCTTTGAAAAATGCATAAAATTATTAGATAAGAAATTTGAAGGACTAGATTATAAAGTAATGTTTCTCTTTCTAGAAAAAGAAAATTTGTTAGAAAAATATTTTATTTAGCTTATGATTACAAACTTAAACAGTTTCAGATGTAAATGTGTGTTTTTAGAAGCATAATCTAAATCATTGAATACATTGAAATATTAAAATAAAATTAACAAAGATTAATCCTATAAAAACCTATTTTAGTTAGTGAAAATTGTTGAAAATTTTGTGCGCATTTGATTTTCCCCATTTTACCTCAAAACAGTGTATTAAAAAATTATTACTTATATATATTTTTTTCAATTTGTCAAATATCATGCGTTTTTATGAAAAATATTTATGTACATTTAAAAAAATATATATCTAAAATAAAATTTAAAAATTATAATCTAAAGGCAATAAATTTCATTAGGAGAATATTGGGATTAGATAATGCATCAAATATAAACAGTTACAAATATAAATTTATTTTATAATAATTAATAAATAATTGAATCTATGAAGTTTTCCAAATAATAAACTAAGATTTTTCCAGATTTTTAAAAGAAGAATTCTTTACTGTGTTGTAAAAGCTTTTCAAATATTCAAATAAGCTTTTTTCACTGCAGAATTATTTGATTTTTATTTGTAAACCACCCTATATTGGTAAATATATAAACTAGTGTTTATATATATATATATATATATATATATATATATATATATATATATATATATATATATATATATATATAACCATAAATGAAACATTATCATAACACCAACTTAAACAATGAAATAATTAAGTATGAAATAATTAGTTGACAATGAAAGATTCCCCAACACACTTAATATGGAATCAAAAACATTGAAAGAATAAGAAATTAAATAAAAATTGAATAAATGGAATTAAATGAAATGAAATTTGTGGAATTTAGACAGAATTATCAAGTCCCAATTGCCTAAATACCACAAATAAAATGAAATGAGATGTTTCATCATCATATTAGCCATCCATTGCTAAAAAATGATATTGGGACTACATCTCAAATACAATGATTCAAATCAGTGATAAAATAAAAAATAAAATACAATATTATATATATATATATGCTAAAAAAATTATGTGAACCTATTATAAACGTGTCCATACAAGACTTTAATGTACATCAGTTGCTTTATTTAAAGAAATGCGCAATGTTTCATATCATGTAAAAAATGGATCTATTTTAAAACATTTTGAAATTTTTATAACCTTCCCTTTTGAAGGAGAACAAAAAATTAAATTGAAATTAGAAAACGCGGAGGGAGATACAAATGAAAAATGGCCCATCTCAATAAAAAGCCAAGAAATGAGGCTCTTTTCATCACTTTTTTTCCCATTTTGTGCCTTTCACATTTATGACCGTGAAGTGGATGAATAGAGCTTTTTTCTCTCTTTTATTCCCATTCGTCTTTATTTCTCGGCACACCTTACATTTTAAAAGTTTTACAGATTTGTCTTTAGCCCTAACCTTAAACCATCTTTAGTTGAATTGTTGAAATTTCTATAAGGAAGGAATGGATGAGTGTGCATTATGTATTGTGAACTTACTTTTCTCTGTGACTTCAAAATGATTTATGAAATGTAATACGTTAACAAAACTTTTCATGAAATTTTAATATCTCAAGAAAAAAAAAATTGTCTGAATCGAGTAATATATATTTAAAAATACTAAAAAATGTTTCAATATCTCTTTTGTTGCTTTAAAACGACTGAAAACGTCTTTCAGAGTTTTATTTAAGCGTAGTGTAAAAGTAACTGTTAAAAAATAAAACATTCTGGGTTATTTCACAGTTAATTTATCAGAAGAAAAATATTTCAAACATTCATGGAAAGATTATTGATTCGAAAGGTGATGAATCAAAATAATAAAAGGTTTTGTAAAATGTGCTGCAGCGTTTATTCTAAACATATTCATAAATGAAATCTTCAAATCAAATGTGTTATATTATTTTCTTATTCGGTTCCCCTTTTCTGTAGAATCTTTGGATATACAAAATCATTTATGGATAAATAACCTGATATTCTAAAGCGGCGTTTCCCAAAGTGACCGTATACCAAAATACACCGTATCCATTGGGGATTCGCGAAGGGCGTCTAGGGGTTCTCTGCAAGTGTGTGTAAATAACTAATATATGGCACAGCACAAATAAATCAGTCAGTATAAAAACGTTTCACCTGATTGGCTAATTTCGCTAGCTATAATCGCGTACTTTTTAGGGGTATACGAAGAGGTTTCAGTGGATACTCGAGAAGTCTGTCAACAACTAACATGCGGCAAGTATAAAAACGTTTCATTTGACTGACTATTTTATACTGGCTGTAATCGCGTACTCGTTGGGGATACGTAAAGAAAATCTAGGGGTACTCGATAAGTGCGTAAACAACTAACATACGTCACAGAACAGATAAATCAGTCTGTATAAGGAAAGGGCAACTGACGTCACTGTTGGTTAAATTACTGTTGGTTTGGGAGAAAAACCTGTTCGTTCTTTACGACTCCTACAATACACATGAGATGGAGCGATTTGATTGGTCTACGTTAAACTGGTCTGTAATATGATTGGCTTACTTCGCCATGACGATTCCTGCAATGATAGCTGCGACAAAAATGCAGTGGCAGATTGGTTGATGGAACTGTTTGTTTGTAAACATGCCCTTTCCTTATAAAAACACTTATAACTGGCTATTTTCTCTGGCTATAATCGTGTACTCATTGGGGAGGGTAGGCGAAGGAGTTCTTGGGGTAATCGACAAGTGTGTCATCTAACATATAGCATATCATAGATAAATCCGCCAGTATAAAAATGTTTTACCTGACAGGCGATTTTCGCTGGCTGTAATCGCGAAATTCGGGTAATTCGAATAACTCATTCGGGGTAGCGAAGAGGTTGTAGAGGGTAACTCCACACAAGTGTGTGTCAACAAATAACATACGGCACAGCGCAGATATATCAGTTAGCACAAAAACATTTTACCTGATTCACTATTTTAAATCAAAACATAAAACACTAGAGGTTGAGGGTGACTTACGATTCTGCTTCGGCAGATTTTAGCATTCGGTTACAAATTATTTAGAGATTGTCCCCTTTAAAATATATAAATGGTGCTTCTTTGTACTTGCAGTTTGGACCTTCCCGAACTTATTTCCTGGTTAAAATTGCCTAGAAATACAAAATATAAAAAAGGGTTGTTCAGAAAGAATGTTTGAGCATATAAAACTTAATTTACTTTGCTTTAAAATGTGTATTTTTTCCGTTCCGAAAAATCCCCCCCCCCCATCTGCATTAAATGAATAATGTAGATCGTAAATTTTGTACACAGTAGTAATTAAAGAATAGTTGAATTTTTAATCATAAGTCGCTGTGTTGCTTCAACTTGTAAGAATGCTTATGTTCATAGGTAAAGCTTTATCAAAGGTCACCTAGTTTTTTGTGTTTTTTTTGTTTGTTTGTTTTTTTAGTTTTTTTATATGAATAAAGACATAATAAAGACACTAATAAAGACATAGAAGTAAAATATTTTAGTAAAAAAGCGTACAAAATATAAGTAAATTGTATACTGGATATGAATATAACAAAGGTAATTTCTGATCATAGTGCTCGTTCGATATTTCATAATGCATGTGTGGAGCATGGATAGCATGAAAATTGGAGAAAATATTTCATACATATCTTTGTCATCATAAGTAAGTTTCTGTAAAATTATTTTAATAACGGTTTAATAAACAGTTTAAATTGCAATAGAAAAGATCAATTCGAAACATCGAAAAATATGCAAGCAATTATACAAAATAAACTATTAAAAAAGAAAAGAGCAACAAGTTACTAGGAATAATTATACATTGCGCAAAAGAATTTGATACTATTATATAAGATATTAAATTGTTTTTTTGTTGTTGTTTTTTTTTTGTTTAAAATAGTTAAAACTGTAGACCAAAAGAAATGTAGCAAAAATACGTAAAAATAAATTACAAAAAAGTATTATTTATAATTATAAAATAATTAACTAAAACAGGAGCAACTTTAACTAAATAAAATTTAATAAAAATAATTTTTCTGTGGCTTCGATTGAGACATCGCAATATTTTTCTTTTAATTTTATCATATTTTTAATTTGAAACAAAGACGTAATACTGAAGAACTGTCTCCTTTCTTTTTAAATAAAGATTATTCGAAAAGTCGCACACATCACGGTAAGTAAAGTTTGCTGATTTAATGCATAAACTGTGTTTCCGCGATATTTTGGATAGTACCCTCTACATCATTCTCTCTATTTTTGCCAGTTTAGTTTCAGTTAAAATAATGATATCCTGGATACCTTCTAGTCAGCAATTAAACCATATTCCCGAAAACTGGCGTTCAATATTCTTATCGTCGAAATACACATTCGGGTATTTTTTTTACGAAAGTTGTCTGTACCATCTGCAAAATATTGCTCAACAACAAAATCTTTTTGTTCTTTGAAAAAAATGTCTGTTTGGCAACACAGAGTTCAAATGCAAGATTCGTTGCGACAGCTAGTCCACCTCCCCCTGCATACTAGGCCTAAGCGCTGACACAAAAATGGCGGTTGTCGTCGGCGGATTTTTTTAAGCATTTGCACCGTTCCCTGAATTTACACACCAGAATCGTTTCTAAAATTATTATTATTATAGTGTTTTTTTAATCTCCTAAAAATACGGACAAGAAAACTTTTAAAATTTATTGATATTGAATTTCAAGGGATCGTTCAAATGCTAAAAAAATCCGCCTACAATAGCCGCCATTTTTGTGCAGGAGCTATGGCCTAATATTCAGGCGACGGTGGTTAGACGATAGGGTAAAACTATCCTACACCGTCAGGCGCCCACGGGGGCGCAGACGCGCGTAAACGACCATCGCGCCCAAGCCTCTAAAGGGCTTATTACGCACCAGGAGCTTTGTCTCGCTCCGGCGCTGCGATCGGCCTGAGGCCGCTCCCCACTGCGGACCCCCAGGTCATTCTACCAGGTGTCGACATCTAGGTCGCTGCGCCAGTAATCCCACTTATGGGAAACTTCCGCGTGGAACGAACACCTGATGAACCGCCGAAGAATCCCCGACGACTTCGTTCGCGAAACCCCTTTGGAGAAGACGGTCCCTCGGTCATATGTCGAGTTACTACGACGGCTCTTTCTTTCCCACGGCTTCCGATTATAGACATGCATAGAAGAGCAAGCTACTGGTCTCATCGGCCGTGAGGTTCACATGTTATACGCACTAAAAAAGAGCAAAAGTTGTGCCTCTCTCCGACCCAGAACCACGAGCAAATTCGGTTCTTTCCCATAGACGGGATTCGAATAGGTCGTCCCTATGCAGTCTGGCGCGAGGTTGAACCCGCCTAGGCGGAACTAGACGGTAACCCAGCAACAACTCCAGAACTACGAGATCATTCACATATCATATTACTCAAAAAACGGAAGAATCCTAAAGACACCACTATCGGACTCTAGAGGACGTGGAAACTCCCTCTAAGCGCGCCGAAGAGACGGGCCCGATCGAGATTTAGTAAAAGAAACTTATTAGGTGTGCCACTAGTCCGCCCGGCAGGTGTGGAAATTCCTGGCTGCACGACAGACGTGCTCGGACTGGGTTTCAGACCAAGGTCTCGAGTTTCGGCTGATCGATGCCGCGTTAGTCGGCAGCCTCCGGCCCGGTTCCTCGTAATCGTATGGCAGAAAGCGTGTTCGTCCCATCCTCGAAGAGAACGTTCGCGTCCCTGGCAGTCCCGCCATGACCGCCTGTGGATAGTGATCGTCTCCTCGATTCGGGCACTTCCTGCGGTGACCATTGAGGTCGGCTCACAACTCTCCAGCTGCAGAGTATTTCGTGAGGTCCTCTTCCACGAGTTTGTGGGACTCGTGTTGGGACTATTTCACCTCTGCCTCCGTCTCGTCACAGATAGTTGCTGCACGCCGTATCTCCCGACGATCGGTGCACAACAGAGTCATCACGAGTTCGTGCTCTACAGAGATCGATCGTGCTTCCATCAATTCCTTAGTAAAGTTTTGGAGGGATCCGGCTGCATTTGCTAGCTTTTGCCCAATATCCACGTGAACCTTGGGATTGACCTACGGAGTCGTCTGTCTACCACATACGGAGATTTCCGATCATAGGCTGTGCTCGCGTCGCAGAGAACCTGCGCTTGCGAGGAGGAGACCCACGATCCCACAACCCAAAAGGGCGAACCACAATGGGTCAAGGCGTGGCGACTCCGGCGCAACAGAGATTCCTTTCCCACTGGCGGACCAACGATGAGGAACCCAGACCAGTCACCTCCTGTCCCCGTCGTGTCGACGAACACTCCGTATGTTAGGCGCTCGGTCTTCTTCCCTACTCAGAGGGCCGATTCGAAGTCACCTGACGGTGTGTCCGCGCAATGCTTCGCTCCCGGTCACCTCCTCCACCGAAGGAGTCGGGTCAGGACCACGAAGAGGGACCCGCCAGTTTGTAGACGATAGAGGAAGTATATACTCATTGTTAATATTTTTACAATACTATCTAGTATAGACATTACATTTATTATTCAAATTCCCCAATAGCAGCATAACCAAAATGCAAATGTACCGTGACCAAAATAAGACTTATTGTTGTCACGGGAATTAAGGCAATCACATGACGTCACATGAAAAGTGAATTGCATCAAAGTCACTGTGACGATATCTCATTTTTTAATTAGTTGCAAATGACTGAAAATTGGCCACTGTGACTGCACAATAGAGTCACAAAGTTCATCTGCGAGTCATTATTTGACGAATCAAAGAAGACCCCTTATGACCATTGTTGTGACAGTCGCATTTTGTGACTGCTGTGACGTCACAGTGGCGTTACATCAAGGCTAACGAAAAAGACAGGCTACCGCAGTGCATTCCACTTATCTTTTTTTACAGACCGCTAGAGTGACGTGATACTCTTTTCGTACACGTTCATTGGTGCATTCGAGCATCACGTGACTCCGGCGATCTGTAAAAAAAAGATACGCGTAAAGCACCGCGGTAGCTTTTCTTTTTCGTTAGCCTCGCGTTCCATCGAATGACTGTACTAGCAGGTTTATTCAGCTGATTTTCACGAGTTTCGATACTTATTTTTATTTCATGTATAAATATAACCAAATAATTATAAAGTATTTTTTTCTAATATTTCTTTATTTCTTTCAGGTACTGCTGGGTATTTAAAAAAAAGCCGTCAGTTCCCTCATCAAGGACAGAAATACCCAGCCGGACTAACTTGATTGCCAGATATTAGAGCAAAGACCCCAGTTTTAAAAAAAATATTAGAAAAAACACTAGAGAAAATTGAGGAGTTTTCTTT
Organism: Maratus michaelseni; assembly: GCA_963931845.1. Lineage (NCBI taxonomy): Eukaryota > Metazoa > Arthropoda > Arachnida > Araneae > Salticidae > Maratus > Maratus michaelseni. The sequence continues at coordinate 279,123,098 of OZ007594.1, read as the reverse complement.
TCACCTATTTTTCACTAGTCACAAAGTTTTTCTCTCGCCTTTGGAACAGAAAGGATAGAAGAAAAACGGAAGAAAACTTTTGGAATTAACAAAAATCCGTAATATGGGTTTTTGAGATCGTAGTGGTTTACATTAGATTTTGCTTGGATATCCACACGTTATAGTAGCCTTTCGTAGATAACTCCTTATAAAACGTCTGCTTTTACAAAAAGAAAGAATTAAAAAAAAACAAAAAAGAGAAAAATATTATCTTTGTTTCCATGCCATAGTGAGACCACACTAGTAGATATATTCAGCACTGTAGTTATAGAAAAAAATACAAAAAAAAAACAAACAAGTGTGAATAATCAGCAAATGTAAAGAACAAAACAAAGAAACATTTCACGTTCTTTATGGTATATATAAAAAAAAAGTAATGTAGTTAAAAAATCTCGAGTTTTGTTTTTGGATGAAAGGAGATTTAACACTAGACTAAGAACTTCCCAGTTGATCAAGAGAACGTAGATTTAGAGAATATCTGTTATAATCATAAGATATATAAATTATTATAACAAACTATATAAGCCACACCAGTAACTTTCCCAGCGTGGCTTGGATTTTTTTAATACTGTTACTTTTTTTCGCAACAGAAGATGGTAGATAAAATGGAAGGATTCCGATGAAGAGTAGGTTAACAGAAATCATACAACCGTCATATCAGCACAAAGAAACTCTACATACATCTGCACTGTTGTGTTCTTCCAACTTTTCCTAGCCAAAGAAAGGACTTTTAGTAGCTTGATTATTTCATGACGTCACGCCAAATTCTGATGACGTCATAAGCCAAAGAACCTATCCAAGATTTCTCAAAAAGAAAAAAAACTCTGGATGTGTGCAAATATATTTGTATATGTACGAGCACATCTATTTGCTCTAAGCTCACGTCTAAGCGAACTTAAGTGAGTTTTGACAAACTTTAAATGGTTCTAGACAATGTCCACGATATCTCACATACATATATACATACATATATATATGTTTCACAAATAACCTTTATGAGGTTCCATGAAGATTTTTTTTGTTTTGTTTTCATTACGATGTATTATAGAGAGCAGTATCAACCCACTGTTTAAATACCACTTCTATCATCTACCTTTGAAGCGTATTTTATCCCACTGCACGTTTTCCCCGATTTTATTTTGGAATATCAATTCATTATATTTGCTTCCATTTCATATATTTTAATTTTCATTTATTTACTAGAGTAAGAGTTTCCAAGTAAGCAGTAGTTACTTAACAGCATCTGGCAGTTAAACATCATGCTCAAACAGAAACAAAACATCATACTATTTGTCGGGTGAATTGAGAATCATTACTTTTTGGAGCTGATTAAAAACATTTAGTCGACAATGCTTTGAAAAGCAGCTACAATGCAGCTACAAAAAGAAAGAGGAATGCGTACGTCTGGATACATCTGGTGTGTCTTTTAACACTCCTGTATTTATTAGCTTCTAAATTTCAGTAAAATAATACTTAAATTAGAAATTAAGAGTTTTTCAAGAGGCGCAAGAACATTTTGTACATCAAGTAACTATTATTTAAATTTTAGAAAACGTTCAAGCACTACTTGAATAGCTATTTATGAGAGTCGGCAATTGCCAGATGCACGATTTTGAGGCAAATTTTTGCACACTTTTTTAATTTCTGTAACGGATATTTGTAATAGAAGAATTTCGGGAATTTTCAAGGTTTTTAATGTTTTTTATTAATAATTTAATAGATATATGGGGAATTGTTTTGTAGTTTTTTTGCACAAGAAATTGAAATATAAGTGATTGCTGCAAGGCCAAGGAAGCTCTTACTCTACTGTACCATGTGTGGTACAATGCCGTGCGCGAAAAGACGAGCACCGGTTAATTTTACCCGGTGCTCTCAGTCAACAGGTCATGATGCCTGTAAGAACGTATTTTCCAATAAGTTTGATGACAGAGTGTTTAGATACTATACTTCCTGCATCTTTCTATACGCTAGTATAACATTGTTATATAAATAAATATATATATATACATACATATATATGAATACTCAGCGCTGTTATGTTTAAAACGAAGCATTCCAAATGATAAATTATGACGTCATTTTAAAGATTTTATTTATATATTCATTTTTAGAAATCGTTTGTAATTTTTTCTGAGATATGAACTACAGCGTCCATGTTGTTGGTATTTAAATCTCTTTGAAGAAGCAGTTCAATCAAATGCTTATAAAACATATTACAAGTGTGATAAATTTTATTTTAATGATGAGTATCATTCAAAAAACAGGCGACTGTCTTAGACGTGGATGCTGCATAAAAATGCTTGCGCATTTCCAAAGCAGAGAATGCATTAGATTTTCTAACAATTCGTTTGGTACAAATTTTAAACAATAACATATCTTAAATGACATGAAATTGGGAATAAACTTTTTTTAAAGTTTATACGCTTCATAATAGGATGCATATAGTAAAATATTAAATTTAGGCATTTCTAAATTTGTTCATCTGTTATTAATATTTTAGAAAAATCACTTTTTTATGGCTTTTAATTATTAAAATCGAATATCTGTAAAAATAGGTAGTTAACACTGCTATTAAACTTCTATTATTAAAATCATTTTTTTTTCGAAATTTAAATTACAAAAGCATATTAGACTTGGTTTTTACTCATTTTCTCTAACCATAAAATAACTTTTCTTGAAATACCTGAAGAATTTAATATTTATGTCTATTTAGAATGTTATCTATTGTAGTTAACTTTTTTAATGGATCATGGTCTCTAAAAATCCACATTTTAATAACAAAAATTTCGTTTGATATCCGACAGTTTGATTTGTTTCAATTTATTTCTCATGCAAATTAACGGAAAAAAGTCCTTTTATTCCAATTAATAAAATTTTTCTAGAATTTTCAACTTTTTGAGAAAACATTTCATTTTATACCAAACTAACCTACCAGAAGTTACTTAGTTATGAGCACATATTTATAGCTTATTTTGTTAAATAATTGCAGAAACGTTTAGAGAAATATTAGAATTTAAATTCTATAAGTTGATATAATTTGTTTCCGCATTACGTAGAAATTATTTAGGATTTCGTAGTCTCTATTTTTATGACCATATAGCCCTTTTTACAATATTAAATTATTCTTAGTAAAAAGACGACTTATATATATAAGATAAAATTTTATTAAACCACATCATACTAAGTAAATTTTTTCGAAAAAAATATAAATTTCCTCAAATTATTACTTAATCACTTTCAAGTAAGTGTTATTTCTGGTTTAAAATGAATTTCTAAATTTTCATCTACAGATATAAATGTTTCCCATTTATATCTGTAGGTTGTTCACATAAGATTATTATTTATTAGAAGCATATCAGCTTCAAGAAAATAAACATACACTTGAACAGATATTCACTGGAATTCTAATTTTATTTTTTTTATAAGAAAAAAAAATTACATTGTCTGCTTTGGAAAAATTATCTTACAACTAATTGTTCTTTAGTGTAGAAGTAAATCAACTACTGCACGGTGGTGCCTGGCTTCTCAAATTTTGTATATATTTTTGCTGTTCCTATTTATTTAGTTATTATATCCTTGTTAATAATTTTTGTATCCGCACAATTTTATATCTTTATTTGTGAAATTATATTCTAGTCATTATGTTTGAAAGCAAATATATATGCTTTAAGCTAGAAGTATTGTTAAAATAGCGAGATATTATCTATATATCGCAAGCAAGCAAGCTTCAAACCTCAAAAGTACAGAAGAAAAAAAAAGACAGTGCAATGTGCCAAAGACAGAAATGTTGATATTTTATAATATTAATTTATAAAGGTTTTTGCATTTATATTATATTTCAGTTATCAATGTTATGTTTAAATTTTATGATCAGTTACTTGCCTAAACTGAATCCAAAATGCTCCTTACAGGTATTATATAAAATACAAATATATTTAAAATAAAATTTATATATTTTGAAAAAACAAAGTCTACATTCAGGTCCTTAAAAAAGCAGAAACTTAGTTCATAGTGTATGCTTAAGTACAAATGTCCAGTTTCTTTTAGAAGAAATACTGCCAGTTCTGGTAAAACATCTAAACAAAACTTCATAAATATTATTTTAAACAAATATGTTAAATATTTTATTCCACAGATTCCACAGATTTATACGAGTAACAGTAACTTTACTTGGCATTAGCTGTTCAATGCTTTGTTAATATATGCGTCATTAAAAACATTCAGTAGGTCACAACGCTAGAAACTTGGACGATTTTTCAAAATTTCAATTTATTTTAACTATGATTAAAAGCTATGCTTCATTAAAAAAGTAAAGCTGTAGTATTCACATTTGTAAGTACTTCAATACCAATATTTCTGAGTTCTAATCTTCGATTAATTCTACAATTAGATAAGGCCAAGATATAGAGGTAAAATAAAGTACTTGCAAAAGTAAAGACCATCGTAACCCTGATGCAAAAGGATTATATTTGGATTCAGTTCTTATACTGTTTTTGTTTTTTACTATGTTTTGGAAATTTTCTTTTTAATTGAATCAAAACAATGCTTCGTGTAGGGGAACAATCAAAAAACAAACTTTAGCTGACTACGTACCTTACTTCTTACAGCAACGTAAGCAGTAGTGTCCATCAAATGACTGTAGGTCTACACTTCATTCTGAGTATTCAGCAAAACAGTAGACTATTCTGCGTAGAAGGTAATTCGCATAAATGTCAGCATACATTAGGTTTCTAAACGGAAAGTGTTAGTTGATCAGTTTCTTGGCTGACTTACTTTAAGATTAAGTTCTGAAGCGCATATAAAATAAAAAGCCTTGTCATGCTGGAGCTAACAAAAGAGAGCTTACCTGCAAGAAACCCTTTAACTTTTTAATAAATATCTAAAATGCATTTACTTTTCCGTATTTAAGTAATAGCGTGCTAGGTGAAGATTAGTTTATTTTAATGATGCCACAGCATATGTACTTCCTACGCCGAATAAAATAAGATGATTTGCATTGTTATACATCCCTCCAGTTTATTCTTCATCCCATATCACACTATATCATTAGATTCATAATGGTACAGGTTAAAGATATTGTTCATATTTTGAAATTTTAATCTTGTACAAAAAAATATAAATAGTTGTTCACTAGAATACTACAGAATTCCCTAAAATTTGATCGCATATGGCTGTGAGTACACAGATGTTCTATGAAATTAATATGCTTGTTATATATATGTTATCTTATGTTACAGTGTGCCACATGTGAAATTTTACGTAAAAATAACTACTAGTGATAAAAGCTGTAATTATAATTTATGATTTGGGCGAAAGTGGTGACTTTCAAATTAGAAAAAAAAAAAAACCTAAAAAGGAAATTTTTCGTAGTTAACTTATGTTACTCTTCTTTGATTTTAAAAATAAAATATGTAATTACCAACTGAAAAAAAATATTGGTAATTATGCTTTTAATTATTTGTTTTTATCTTGTTACTTTATTGTGTTTTCGGACAATATTTCTGTTTATTTTTAAAGGACTTTTCATTGATTTTGATGCAGGGTTTCTTGCAACAAGTTGAATCCTCGGAGAGCTTGTTTTGAAAGATTCTTTTTTTTCCGGTCTCTTTCTAGTGTTCCCAAAGAAAACCAAACCGTGGAAGGACCAATGTATTTTTATCTTAAATGAATCAAATTCATTTCAGTTGAATTTTATAAGTCTAATTAGGATGGACACCTCTGGCTACAAGCCGTTGAAAGACTTTGTGTATGTCAACATTTATCCTTGTACAGTGTACTACAGCCCTTAAGTATTCCTTACGTACTGTCCTTACAGTGTTTCTCAACCGGTAGCCCAAAGGATTCTTAAAATACTCTCAAGGAAGTGAAATAATTAAATATTTTAAGATATATCATAGAGAACATAATTACATGTATAAAATTCTAATGCTTTTCCTTATCATCCAATTCTTTGAATGTGCTTTAGTAGCCCGAAATATCATAGTATATTTTTTGGATTGTATTTACTTAAATATATTTCATACAATTTTCATTTTTATCACATAAGTGACCATATTTCATAAATATAATAGAAAATATAGAGTCATTTGAATGAAATAAATATTTTAACGCACTTTTTCTACATTATGTGCACAAAAAAATAAAGGAGCAATTTTGTGCATTCAAACCCATCTGAAATGAGTATCACGATAAAAGTCTTCATCCATCTTATAATTTATGCATCGTACGGATTATTAAATGTAAAACCAAAAATTTATTGAAATATAATTGATTAAATAATTTAAGAATTAATAATGTTTAAATATTTAATGCATTTCTTTTATATTTCTTAGAATGTCACCTATTACAAAGGCCAGAATAAAATAAATTATTTCAATGTTTATAGTGATAACTAAGGTTATCATGTGTCAAAGTAAATAACTTAACATTTATTTTGTTTGATACATTAAGATTTGAGAAAGAATCAGAGATATTCAATTAGTTTCACACTCGTGTTCTTTAATTTTATCTAAAAATTAAATTATGTTTTATTTAATATAAAATTTTATATAAAAAGTCTTATCTTTTATTTTTCTTTAAATATATACACAAAAGTAATGTCAGAGTAAATTCACCTTATTAATAGCTTACGTGCTTTAAAACTGATACATCAGTCATTCACATTCTTAATTGTATAAAAAGAAAACAAATATAATAGTTAAAATATAATAGTTACCGAAAAATTTCAATAAAGGAATTCGTTATATATAAAGCTGTATGAAAATGTCATAAATTATTATAATTGACTGATTCTGTATTTAGTTAATATTGAATTTACGAATATTTCTTGTCTTTTAACAAAAACGTGATTATAGGAATTTTTTAGCGTTTCCTCTGGATACTCATTAAAACTGGGTTTGATCGTACAGTGCAATTTATCTTTTTATTCACTTAAATTATTTTGCAACTTGAGTTATAGTTTCATATATAACCATTTCTTGTTTCACATAATTAGGTAAATAGAGTACTGAACTGGAATTTAAATACATTTTCCAGTACGTTCTTAGGTAAGACTATGTATATATATACAAAATTAAAAACTCATCCTAACATAAACCATGTTTTAGTTTAACTAAATCTTTCTTAGCAAAAGAAATGGTCCGTACGAAACGTTCAGACACAAAAGAAAATGGAAAAGAAATATACATTCCAAAGTAGACGCCTTGGTTGTGGCATTATTTCATGCTTGCTTGTTTTTTCTTTTTGAGCATATAATTGTGGAGGCTCACAATTTTTCACGATAAAGAGTCCATGAGCTGTTTATTTACAAAGCATCAATCAGTTACGGTCCAAGTTAGCGTATGATGCAGGCTGAGTTCTGTTGCTCACGTGGAACCGTCGCAAAATAAAAGCAAAACGTTTGAGAAACACTGATTTAGCACAAACCATAACATTTGCCCAGATGCAGTGTGTTTTTGCAAGAGAAAGAAAATCCGTACCGGAATCTGAAAAGAGTTTTATCTCAGAGAATAATGAACACCCCCTTCGACAAGAAGACAAATCTAGTTAATGATCATGTACGTGTATTTATAAACTTATAGTATAGATAAAAATATATAAATACTGTAGATTTTTTGAGCGCCGTTGGCCAGATATGAAAGTAGAGTAGAAATTTAAAAAAGATGAAAACGTTTCTGATGAAAACAAAAAGTTGTAAAATAATAAAAAGGGTTTTTTCGAATAAAGAAGGTTTGAGAAATCTCTAAGAACAGGAGCACACGAAAAAAAAGTAAAAAAAATGATTTTAAAATGTTACAGTTGATATGACTTTATGAAATATCTTTAGAAGGTAATGAGTTTCAAAATATTTCTCTCGATTGTTTTGTCCAAAAGCTTTATTACAGGAAATTCATTCGCTTCTTTATTTTATATACATCAATATGTTAGTAATGATTATCAGAATTTGCATATTTTTTATCGCTAACAACCTTTACTACTTGCGTTTGAATAGCTGTTTTGCTTACAAAAATCATTGTAAATTTAAAATAACAATCATGATGAAAAATTTTGTAAACAACAAAGAAATGAAATAAACATTTATATATTTTTTTTCTTTTCAAAATTTTATACTGCTTTGTTTTCTGTTATTGGTTTTACTGCATTTTTTATTATTGAGAAAATCTTTATTTAAAATATAAAATGTTGCCTAAAAATTATATTTGAAAATGAAATCTTCTCAAACTGATTTGGTAAAGGAAACATCCCATTTGTTTAAAAATTCAGTTTTAAATATTTCATTAAAATTAAAATATAACCATTATAGACGTAATTTTTCTACCCTACATCTTTGTTTAGAAAGAAAATGCAAAAATACAGACACATTTTTAATGAATCTAAATGAATAAAACATTCAACATGGATATAAGACAATTCCTTAATCAAAACTACTTTATTTGAGCCAATATATAAGACTGCGTTTGAGGATTTTGTCTTTTCTTTATTTTTTACAGATATTTACAATAACTTTATAGTATTTTCCATGGTCAAATAAGCAAAAGATTCCTAAGTAAATTCATAAATATTAAATGTTTTTTGTTTTTACATATTAATTTTCTTTGAATAAACACTAAAGTAAAGTTACTACTTGCTAATATCTGTGAATAATTAAAAATAATTTCACTCTATCAATTTCATTTTAAACTTTGACTAAAGTTTCATTTAATTAAGTGAGATATTTTCGAATATTCTTTCTGGTAACTAATTAGCCAATTATGACAGTTTTCAAAACAACTTTTAATCCACCGATAACAATCGCAATTTTTTCCCTTGAACTGCATTTATATCAGAATTACAAATAATTCATAAAACGAAGACATCTATTTTAAAAAAAAATTATATTTATTCTGAAGATGACATAACAGTACTCAAAAATAAAGAGAAAGAAAGTTTAAATGGAACTTGGTGCAGTTGTCCGCATAATTTCTCAAAAATTAAGAGCCATGGGAACAAAACTTCCCCACCATGCCTGAAACAATTCGTCTAAATTAAGTTGAATTTGGGAGAAGGACTTGTGATATCCGACGTGCTTAAGTACTTTTTCTCACGGGAATGGGTTGGAAAACTTCTGAAAAAAAAAATTAGTAAAATAAAGGCTTTGTCGGGTTTCAGCTGCAAAGAGTAATTACCTAAGACACAGTTATTATCGTCCTGTTAATGATGCACTTCATATAAGGCACAGCTTAATTACCGAAAACTGTAACCATAAAAAAAGAACGAATAATTTCAACTGAAAAAAAAATGAAATATGATGGAAAATGTGTAGTTCCTCACTAAAACTCTTAAAAATGTTTCAGGAAAATAAAATAAAAAATAAAGGTCAGTCAGTCTGATAAAAGAACGACATTAGGTCGAAAACAATGTTTTGATAAAGATAAATGAGAAAGTATTTTGTTTTTAACAGTTTATCACTCACGGTGTTGAAATTCAGGTGATGGAAGGAAGATCAAATTTTGCTGGTACTGGTTAAAAATTATTTTCATAAGTTTTTTAAAAAGTCTAGATGTGAGTTTAATAAATAATTAACATTAGATGCTATAAATTTAAGTTTTCACTTAGAAAAAAAAACATTTTAATAGCTGTCCATAAATGTTTCAAGCATAATTTATTTACTCGGGTGAGGATTTTTTTTTTTTTTAAATCTCATGCAGCATGAAATATGACTTTTTTAAAACGTCAAACTAAACATTTTTTAACTTATTGAATGTATCCTCAGAGTATAATTTTCTTATGTCAAATAAAGAATAATTTAAATAAAAATTCTTATAGTACATCAAATTTTAATTATAATTTCTAAAATCTTTTTCATATTTTTCTTGCTCATTTATTACATATGGATTTATTCTATTGAGGAAAAGTATAAACATAATCTCTCAAAGAAGGATAATTTCACAAAGTTTTGAAAGTTACAGAAATTTTTATTTCAATGAATATTTTCACTATAAAATTTTCGCATAGTAAGATTTTAGAATATATTTGTTTTATTGCTGCGCAAAATCCGTTAAAAAAAATAATAAAAAGCTTTCCTATGAGTAACGTTTTAAAAAGGAAGCCAATTCATAATTTCTATCGTAACTATCACAAATATACATAAGCAAGGCGGGAGGTGAATATTTTATTTTTGAAATAAATGAGAGAAAGAAATGCATAATATATATGTTTATACTAAAAATTACAATTTGAATGAAAACAAACAAAGCTCCATCCAAAAACAAAACAAAAAGAATTGAGAAATTGAAAAAAGAAGATGAAATTTACGAAATGGAGGCATTGATTCACATTGCTTAATATGATGGTTATTTTAATGTAAAGCAAACTCATTATTTTCATTTATCTGTGAAACAAATTTAGCTGCGTAATCGTATATAATAAATTATTAGATGCTATTAAAATAAATGCTAAACATTTGTAAAAATGTTTTAAAAATTAGAATTAGAAAGTTTTATTGCTTAATTAATTTATATAGTAGCTATAAATATAACTAGAAAATTAATGTAAATTTGAACATAGGCTGGTAGTTTATTTACACAATAATTTTCTTTCTTTTTGTTCTTTTTTACATATGTTAAATATATATATATTATTACGCACGCGTTAACTAATACTTCATGGATAATTAAAAAATATATATTTTTATATTTCCTTTTAAAATTATTCATTTTAAACAGAGTTTTAAAACTTTATAATAACTATTCCTGAAAGGGATTCTTCGAGAAATAATTGTATTAAAAAATTCTAAATGATGACAGCATGAATATAGCAAAACTTATAATCTGTAAAAGAAATTACTTTTAAATGCTAAAGGTGTAAAATTAACAACTATAATATAAATTAAAATAACTTTTATTAGTTGTTTTACATGTTTTGATTCTTCTGAGTCATTTTCAAAAACAAAATGAGAATTGGTTTCTCATTTTGTTTTTGAAAATGACTCAGAAGAGTCTAAACACGTAAAACAACTAATAAAAGTTATTTTAATTTATATTATAGTTGTTAATTTTACACCTTTAGCATTTAAAAGTAATATACTATTACAAGGTGTTATATTTTATTATATTGCTGTAAAAGAAAAACAAAATACAATACCAACAGAAATAATAGCAATTCAGTTTACTAATTCATTATGATATTCCAGCTTTGTTTTAAATTGAATACTCAAAATAACACAAATAGAAAAAGAGAAAAGCTACTAAACACAGCTTTATTTTAAAATTGCGTATTTTTCAAAAACATCGTATATAATTCTTCATGTAAGAATTAAGTACAACAGATGATGCTTCTGTTCTTGGGGAATCTGGTAGTTAGAGATCTATGCTTTATATAATTACACAAATTCATACAGATGTATTTGTATAACCCTCAACATGAATGCACATGTTATGTAGACATGAATGTGAAATAGCACATTTATGTATACCTATACATCTCTGTATGTATGTATTAATTATTCAGCAGTGACATTAAAAGCCAAGAGGCTTTTATATTCGCTGTCCAAAAAAATTCGGTACCATAGCTGCATTTGAGTGTCTAGCACAGAAGAGAAATATATTGTATTTTATTCTTTTCTGTTACTTATTATGTTGTTTGTTGAATATGAAGAATGTTTTTTCCTGGAGAGAGAAATGTACATATAAGTCAATTGGATGATTTTACTTAGGGAACAATCCCATGTTTTTAACATTTCATTTTCAATCATGTGTTTGTATTTGATAATCATATCGCAGAAATGTTATCAGCTTCAAATCATCTGTTGATACGTTGTTCAATATTTATTTTCAGTTTGTATGAATATTGATATTTAGAATTTATAAAAATAAAATATGCATTTCTGTAAGCGGCAGATGTTGTAAATCATATCCAACATAATTGGAGATGATCGGCAAAATTATATTGTCGCTTAAAATAATCTAAAATTAGTTTTAAAACATATTTTAAAAAATATTTCTTAAAAATTATGCAAAATTTATAAGTAAAACAAGATTGATGTAGACTGGTTATATCCATCTTAAACATTTAAAACTATTATTTATAACTAATCTTAGACATTTAAAATTTTCATATTTTGTTGTTTGAATACAAATATCTACTTTCGATTAGGGAAATTAATATAGTTTATAATAAGTTTATGTCAAATTTTTAAAATATAAGATGTTTCATAAATGAACATATTTTTCATTTAATTAAGATAATCACAATATACTAAAATCACGGTAGTAATGATTCAGAAATATTATATTTGTAAATTATATGAAATTTTCATCTTCAAAGCTTCTCGGTTTTGTTTATTCCATTTTAGATTTTATTGCATTTAGTTGAAATTCAGTTGATTTATTTTACTTACAGTAATAAAACAATTATTTATATAATCTTTAAATTTCGATTCGAGATCAACAACAAGGAAAATGTATGTTGATCTAGAATACGGAATACAGATGATTTGGAGCTGCTGCCATTTTATTTTTTACTGCGAAGATCCTATTAATTTCTTGTAATGTTGTTCGATGTGGTGTTAAAATTATTTTTGATTGGTTGTTAAACGCATAATGGTAAACAAGAAGAAAAATATCTGATATTTTTTATTATTCTATATTTGATAGTAGATACACTTTATACTGATACAAAAAAAAAAAAAAATATGTGAAAAGTTGCAGTCGACAGAACCAAATACGCTTTAATCACACACATAACACAGACACTTGCGGAACGAGATGGTAGACGAAAAGGATGATAGATACACTTGCAATTTACGGTTTACGAATGTGTAGAGAGGGAGTACCTGAGACTGCGGATGAATCCGAACATTTAAAGATCTGTACAATTTTGTACATAGCATATCAATTCAAACAAAAGTCATTTGCTTGAAGATTTTATTATTCTATCGTCACCAGATGGCGCGACGGCGGCATAAACTTTATTTCAAGCACAGCTTTCGCCTTAATTTCTACTATATATAATAAATATATATTAATCTATAGAAATGATATATTTGCATTCTCTGCTTCACATGGCAGCATTAATGGCTGGTAACCTGTAGTGTATTTGCAATGAGTTCTTTAAACAAACAAAAAATGAAATATCAGAGATGAGTTTTGAGAATTGGAAGGGTATTGCAAGTGTTCGGGCTGCGAAGCATTACGCCGTTTGAGTCGTTTGCGGACACTGGCAGGAGGATTTTAGGCTTATTATGCCTGACCCCGAAGACAGTCTCACGCAAGATCTTAATAATCAGTGTTGTCATCTTCGGTTTTTAACCTCACCCCCCCCCCCTAAGATGGGGGGGGATTTAAGGCTGGGGATTTTTAGAGGCTCCATGTTTTTAAGGGGTTTTACTAGGGGGGAATGATATTACAGTCGTAGGTAAAAATCCAGTTTGATTTTCGCATTTATTTTATTTTTATTAAATGGTCTCTTAAAGTTAAAAAAAAAAAACATTTCCTATTTGGCATTTCATATATAAGCAACCTATCTGCTAAAATAAACAAGTTACTCATTTTATATACGACCTTATCTAATATCAATAATTCTTCATTTACTACATAGCCACAGCAGCTCCCTCTGTATTATATTGTTAATGTAGATGGCGCTACTGATCATTGGAAGGGAAGGGGTGGTCTGCTAAATCGAGGGGATTTCAGTTGGTGTCTGGGGGGGACATTTTTAGGGCAGGATGACAACGCTGCGGATAATCATTTTTAGTTTACATCATTTAGCTTTATTCAGCTTCGCACAACGTTTAAATGTAGATGTATGTTTATTCTTAAAATAGTTTCATTCTCTTTTACACTAAAAACACAAAGCACTCATGTAAAGAGCAGAGAGTTTAAAATAAAAGCATATATATTTTTTAGTAATCTGTCGCATTACACTACCTGTGCATGATCACAATTTTTCGACTTTAATAGGAAATAGTTTTTTGGCATTTTTCGACTTTGCTACATGCATTTTAATATTAATTTAAGGCAATACGTCTCTTTTTCGGCATGATATTTTAAAGATTTCACGCTATTTCTCGCAAATTTTATTTTTTGTAATTGAATGTGTATTTATCACATTCAGCTTCTTTGAATATTCTCCTCACCAGTGCATTAATTTTAGGAGAAGTGGTATAATTTTCATCCACGCGTTCTCCACGTATGATCAGTACAACTGTTTTGCGCGGACTTTTAGGTTCCTATCATTTACTATGAATGAATCCGTTAAATAATACTTTCTTATTAGATTCAGGCACTCATAGGTTTGCCATGTAAAATATTTTGTCAGATATTTTTCACGCAGTCTGCATTTCTTTTAATGAATATTTTATACATGCATATTATATACTTTTCGCATAGTATATCTGTATATATTCTCTTAAAAGCAAAAATTTCACATATATTCTAATGATACAATTAATTTCAACTTATTACTTATTCATGAAAAATATCCTTAAACATGTTTTACAGGGAATTAGCTATGCCACTTCAGGGATTTTTTTTTTTAATAAAATATAACATCATAATATTTCCGGTGTGTCTTTTAGGATTTGAGTTTTTTAAATTTAGTTTTTTTTCTTTACTACTGAGCCACAAACAAATTACTATAGCAAATGCATATTTAATTAAATGTTTGTTTGCTATTTCTAATTATAAATTAGCAACTTGCTAATCATCGCTAATGCTGATAAAACATGACATTGACACAGCATATCACTGATTAGAAATATAACGTGTTTATATAAACAATGTTTTTATCAGGATGAAGCGTTCAGCTTATTTTGAAATGGTACAAAAATATGTTCTTTTAGTTATAATTTTTTCCTTTCTTGTTGCATTTTAGGAGCGCAGAACGTCACATTTGTTTAATATGCCAGTGTCCGGAAATCGATTTATATTAATTTTAATCAAATTTTAATCTTGTTAGCTAATTTAAGAAGAAAAAGTATCGTGCATCCAACCCGCTTATTATAATGAATTATTCAAGATTTTCCAGTTATTTTTAATCTTGAGGTAGATGGTTTAACGACTGTTTCAACTAAGATGTTATAGCGTTGACAGCTAACAAGAACAATCAAACTATATAGTGTATTTAACTTTAAAGAAAGTTTAAAAATTTAAAAGTGAAGATTAAATTACAGAGATAAAATTACTACAACCATGTTCGATCGAATGCTTAACGGTTAAGAACATAACGTCACCACCGAACGCTGGAGATTGGGGCCATCGAGGATTTTCCTGCGTTGGCGGGAAAATTTTTAAATTTCTTATGTTCTCACTTTACGCACTCGTATTAGTTCGGGTTTCAATGCCACACTTTTAACCAGATAACCAAAACAGTTACTGAGTGGCCTTTTTCTGGTTAATTTGGTTTGGAATTCTTTTTTTACCTTTGAAAAAGTTCTTCTGTACACGTAGCAGAGACAAATCTTGTTAGGCACATTCATGTTCGATTGCCCGGTGGGAGAAAAAGTGAATTTCAGTTAACCAAACACATTTAAAAAATGATTGCGGTGGTGGCCAAGGATTTGTTGCTCTATGGGGTGCCATGTGATTTAGTACGAGCTTAATCTTTTTTGGTGGCATTTTCCATCCTAGTAGAAGCAGATTTGATAATGGTTAAGATGCAGTGGACTAGCTTAAACTCTCATATACCATTATACTTGTACCCTAATGCTTATCTTCTGAGAATAAAAAGCCAACCTTTGAAAAAAATTCTGTCTATTGTCTTTATTTTGTGTCTTTATTCCTATTCATGTCGGGCACTTATTCGTAAAGTGACACCACTCCAAAAATAAGGATTTTCAGAAAAAAAAACAAAAAGCATTTTCAAGCATGAAAATAAATTGTTTTATATTTAAAATGGAACGGGAAATAATTTTAAAAATTGTTGTTATAAAATATAATTATTAGTAAATGTAATTAATATTATTATATTTACTAATTAGTCCTTCTATATTAAAAAAAAAGTAATCTGGAACTGAGCCAAAAACGAAATGGACCAATCAAATTCTGCGTAGATATTCCGGGTTATACTCATCGCTTTTTTACTACGGACTTTTTTGAGGAGTTATCACTTTTTTCTAGCCATCCTACGGATTCGAAAATCATACCACCAGACGCGAAATATAACAAGCTTTCAGAAAATTAAAAAAATTATCACGGTCGGACAATAAAAACTCAAAAAATCCTTAAAAATCGAGTAAAAAATCTTTTATTAAAAAGTAATTTTTTATATTGTTGCCAATTTCTAAATAAGCGCAAAGGATTGTGTTTTATCTCAAATAAAAAATGTATTTGCGCAAGACTATTAAAAACAATAATGAAAGTTTAAAATAATAATTAAATGATCACGTGTTGAAAGCAAGAAATAAAGAAAATTACGTCATAAAAATTGTGTTTACACATGAATATTAAAAATAAAAAAGATGAATTAATTGAAAAAGCATTATAACCAGTTAAATGAAAAAGTATTATAACCTGATTACAGAAGAAAGTCACCGTTCGTGATATCATCATCATCCTCTTTTTAAAACAGGATACATTACCAGGTTTTAAGAAGCTGTGAAATTAGAACGGGGGTTGGTGAGCGTAGCGAGCAGGGGGCAGAGCCCCCTAGTAAAAAAAGAAAAAGTTTATTTACTACAATATGAGCCACGTGACATCCGATTAGATGTAAATTTGTAGACGGTAGGATTTTATAATATTGTTAGCGAAAAATGATAAAACTGCTCAAATTGGGGCATTTTTTTAAAAGCAATATAAACGTGCGTTTAATGACAAGTGAGGAATTATGTCATTCACTCGTATTAATATTCTTAAAAAATCTCATACTTGAGTTGTGCCACTTTACGAATAAGTGTGTGATATGATTACCATATTTTTAAAATGTATTTGCCATAAAGTATTACCGTATCCTGAAAATTTGGTCTGTCTTCCTAAATAACAGAACCATAAAATCATTTACATGTATACAAAGCTAGAAGAAAAAAAGAACTTCTGTGCATGGCTAAAGTTACAGCTGTTACCTTCTCTTGGCCTTTTGAAAGAGTGAAAGTTTTCAAACTATTTTACATTTTAGTACTAACTTTTTTGAGTAATTGGAAGCTTGACGTACCTCCTTTCTAGATTATCTATGGACATAGCTTCACACATGGTCAATGCAGTATCTAGTATTAATTAATCTAGTATTAATATGGAGGTAAAAAATGTAAAGTATAACTGTAGTGTTAGTTACTACTTAAAGAAAATTGCTTAAAGAGCAGAATTTTAAAAATTATCAAAAGAGCAAACTGTACAATTACGGACTTTCATGCCTAGCATAATAAGAAAATTTTTATAGATAGAATTTAAAAGAAAAAAAATTTACATCATTGGAAGCATGAAGGCAATTTTCTATGCGATAATTCCATATCACATGTCAATTATATTTCATAAAAATACTTAGAAAGTTGTATAGCCAGAGAAACGCAAAAGAGCGAACGTTACGATTATAGACCTTCATGCCTTCATGTCAATTATTTAATAAAAATATGTAGATAGTAGAATTAAAGACTAAAATTTTTCATCATTGGAAGCATCGTAGACAGTTTTCTGTACGATAATTCCGAATAAGATGTTATTGGATGACAAGAATTTCTGACGTTATACAACGTCACGATGACGCTTTTCTTTGATATAGCTAATCAGCGTCCCGATTTTTTCCCACAAGCCCCTAGAGTCAATCAAATACGGGTAATTCCCCATAAGCATTAAGTACTCCGCCCACTCCGTGTGGTCCATTATTTCATAAAAATATTTAGAAAGTTGTATAACCAGTTGAAATAGCCAGAGAAGCACAAAAGAGCGAACGGTACAATTATTGACCTTCATGTTAATTGTTTCATAAAAATATTTAGAAATTTGTATAGCCAGTTTGTATAGCCAGAGAAACACAAAAGAGCGAACGGTACTATTACAGACCTTCATGCTTGGCATAAGAAAATTTTTATATATAGAATTTAAAAGATTAAAATTTTACATCATTGGAAGCATCGTAGACAGCTTTCTATGCGATAATTCCATATAAGATGTCAATTATTTCATAAAAATATTTAGAAAGTGATGTAGCCAGAGAAACACAAAACTGTGGAGATCACTGCAGATAAGTCTTTTATAGAGGTATCTATCACTTTATAAATTTTTTCTTTAATTACCGTTTAGGGTTTTAAATAGCAAAGTGGTTCAAAAAAAGTAATGACTGTTATCTCTTGAACGGCTGATAAAAGAACTATAATTCCAATAAGAAAAATCATACAAATGAAGTATAGCTATCAGATATGACATTTGTTTTACAAAAGGCTGTACAGATATTAGAATACCAAATGTAACTTTTTATACGTTCCCCTTTTTATATGGTTCATATTTAGTAAAACGTTACCTTACGTCTAAGGATGTTAGATCCTTTCTTCTATGGCCAAAATCTACAGAATTGTGATACTTAGAATTTTATGAATTGTCAGTGTTTTCTGGTACTAAAAAATGCGTTTTTCATTATTTAAGCTTTAATGCAGTATTTCATTATCTTTATCATTATTTGTATATTCTAAATGATAAAGTGAAATGTTTTATATTTTTCGAACAAAATTTTCCTTCAAACATTATACCGACAATTGCGAATAACCGAGAAAATTTACAAAATTTCAAACCGATTTGGTTAATTTAAAACCTTTCATGGCGAAAATTTAGCATCCATAATATAACATTTAAATAAAGTATTCACGTGTGCCATTTTTTCTTTCAATGAATGATAAAAATTTTAAGTAATCTGATTTTCCATAGAAACGCACAATAACAGGAAAGAAAATGTTCCATATTTTCGAACTAATCAACCAAATTTAATCAACTATACAGCTATTTTCAAGTACATCAACAACATATTTATGAAATATAAAGCTAATTGGATGCTTTTTTGTGACAGTTATTGCGGGGAATACAAACACGCATGCTGACGGACACCAAGAACTTTTTATCTCTACAATAAGATTTCGCCTAACTTTTCGACAATATATATGCGTGTAAGTTATGACACGTATGGCAGATATGGACACGAAATGAGTAAAAAACAGATGTTAAGTAATAGGAAAATATAAGTATTTAATAATTAAACCTTTTCACAATCAATATTCGAAAATACCATCACCAACAGTAATATATCATTTTCGGTGGAGCCTCATGGATTCGCGTGCTTCAGCAAAGATGTTGGATATCTTCCAGTCTATGCACTAATATTTTCGTTGAACTCAATGGGACTTTAGTAGCTTATGCTCCGTGTACAAGCCAAAATAGGAAATTCATGCATATCATATCTGGTAATCGTGGTGGCTGGTCAAGCAGGTTATCCCCTTCTGATCCGGTATAAGCCCTCTATAGTAGTGGGGAAAACTGCATTCATGTTGCGTACAGCTGAAAAAATCTTCAAAAAGGTGTTTTGGCAAGATATCTATTAGAAAGACGCTGTCTTCGTGGCTGTTCAAGCATTAAACGTACAGTCCTAGAAGGTAGTGGTGTATAGTACCAGTTCTCAGAGCAAAGATACTAGAAGGTCTATGTACCAGCCCAAACGTTAAGGGAGAATATTTCCTGGTGGGCAAATGATCCCGTGCCGGCCCAAGGGGTATTTGGAAACAATTGTCGAAAAATACCATACTATGCGACAGCGCTCTTCTTATTTTATGTGGCGAATGACCAAGCAGCGCGATAGTGCTTGTTTTACTTCATGCCGAGAAACGCGCAGCGACGAGATGGCGTTTGTCTCATTTTTGTGGGAAAATTATTGGACTACCAATAAAGGAAACTAAATATGTTGAATAAAATAAACCGAAAATAACTATAAACAAAAATATTACTTATATACATAAAATAATTCTAAATAAAGTAAAAATCAATAAAGTTGAGAGCAGATTTCATTAGTATCCAAATACATTGATATTAAACGTAGTGGATTGTTTTGACATAAAAACGCAAAAGGGTGATCGCTTTGCATGTATTCAAGCAGTTAAACATACCTGAACTTGCAGTCGTAGGTTCATAAATGGCGTTTGAAGGGAAGGTAAAATTTGCCTCAGCCTGCTACGTTTCAATGCTTGCACTCATTGCAACTGACATGGATCCATTTTGTACCTCATTTAAGGTGCTTCTGACTGTTAGTTGGTTCACACGTAATGCATGTCCACAGAAACTCATATAGAAATAACCTTTATTAGTTTTTTCCACTTCAGTGCTTTGATGTCTTCCTCTGCCCACATAGGGACCTCAATAAGGAAGTCCTTAATATACAGGGTGATCAGAAAATGAGTATACATTTGAAAAATTAATAATTCACGGAATAATGTAGATAGAGAGGTACAAATTAACATACATGCTTGGAATGACATGGGGTTTTATTGTATCCACAAAAAAGTTCATAAAATGGCCGACATATGGCGCTTCGTGTGATAAGAAAAGCAATAATTAGCATAACAAATTATGACAAAGCAAAGACGATGTTCTTCAGAACGAATGCTCAACATGTCCACCGTCATCCCGCAACAATAGCTGTAGCCGAGAGACAATGCAAGACTATGCGATGGACACAGCACTGTGCAGCATATCTGTAGTTATGGTGAGAAATAGGCGTTGGATGTTGTCTTTTAGCATGCCTATTGATGTCGGTCGATCGCGGCAGATTCCCCATTTTGATAGTAGAGCTTCACTAACATTGCCTTTTCTGGTAACGTCAACATGCTGCGATTGCTGGTGCATCTGATTCTCTCTCTCATTACAGCTCCTTTTATACACGATTCTCAGGCAGAGTCACTGACGTATTGCTGTTCAGTGTCATCTGTCGGACTTTTTTTTTAAACCTTTTTTTGTGTGGTTACAATAAAACCCCATGTCATTCCAAGCTTGTGTGTCAATTTTTACCTCTCTACCTATCTTATTCCGTGAATTATTAATTTTTCAAATGTATACTCATTTTCTAATCACCCTGTAATCAAAAAAATTAATTTTATATTTTTATAAGCGACACCCTCTATTTATTTTCCCTTTGAGTTAATATGTAACAGTTGAGTTAATATGTAAATGTTTCTAAAGACTTAAATTTAAAATGTTCCGCAAGGAGATTGAAATTTTCAATAAGTTTGGTTAATTTCTAAATTTTCAAAATGTATTTTTTTAATCTTTGCTTTAAATTTAAAACAAATATCTAGTAGTTATAACAATTAAAATAAGTTCTGAAGCTGCTTAATCATTTAAAAAAAGTTTTTATTACAATATTTTTATTTGATATCAAACTCTTTGAGGAAAATGGATCCTGTAGCCTTCTACAGCTTGCAATGAGTATTTCTTTATCTTGTGTATTATAAGCTCCTTATCTTGTGTTAAAACATTGTTGAATTCCTCTATATGTTGACACTTCTTTCTGCGATATCATTCAATATTGTAAGGTTACTGATTTCAATAAGGCCATGTTGATAATCCAAGAATCCCATATCATACGATCACAAGCAAAATAAAATCGGATGAAATTTTGAACTATTTAAAAAAATGAATGTACTTTTTGACACGAAATTGTGTAATTATTTCTGTGTAAATTGATAAATTGCCTCTAATTGAACATTTAAACGCTTAGAGTCACAATTATGCGATTCATTTTCTTTGAATGATTTGGCAATATTTTCTTTTTCTTCAACAGGAATTGCATCGTCAAAAACTCCTAAAACAACCGTTTCTTTTGTAAGATATAATAAATTACCGGTGATTAGTTGTTGTCCAAAATACTTGTTGGTTGGAAAATCTTTTCATTTATATCATATATCATTGTGGAAATGGAAGTCGTTTAAAAACATCAAATCCTGGGATAGTGCTTTGCAAACTAAAGGAGCAATGTACCGAGCTTTTATGTAAATATTTGCAATAAATATAGAAATATCCTTCAAACCGAACGATTCCTGCTGAGTCAAAAAAAAATTATTTCAAAAAGAAATAATTTTAATCAATAAACCTGCTGAGTCAAAGAAAATTTATTTCAAAAAGAAATAATTTTAAGCAATAAACCTGCTGAGTCAAAGAAAATTTATTTCAAAAAGAAATAATTTTAATCAATAAACCTGCTGAGTCAAAGAAAAATTATTTCAAAAAGAAATAATTTTAAAGAAATAATTTTAAGCAATAAACCTGCTGAGTCAAAGAAAATTTATTTCAAAAAGAAATAATTTTAAGCAATCAACCTGCTGAGCAAAGAAAATTCATTTCAAAAAGAAATAATTTTAAGGAATAAATAGCTTTTGTAATACAAATGGCTTGGTGAAATGCGTCAAATAATTAAAAAGCAATGGCTTTCGACTTGTGTCAGACTAAAAATATAACTAACTACATAAGCTCTGTATAGTCGTCTCTTGTCTATCGTATAATAACGTGTTCTTTGACAAAACGGAATAGGACATTTCTGTTTCTGTCTTTGCCGATACTGCTTATGACAAATTGATCATCAATTCAGCTGTAGATTTTTAAATGTCTAAATTTACCTAGACTTGTCCAAATTGTTTAAATAATTCTATTTTAGGTCCTTAAGACGGAGCAATGCACGCTTCGCGGACTTTAAAACTAATTCATATATATAGTGTCTGCGAGGCTGGTGTACGAGATCTTTTTCCAATTTTTGTTCTAACAAAACCGCAGTCTCTTTTAATTCTTCTTATATTTCACGCAGAGGTGCAAAAGCATATAACTTGTACTGAATGATTTACGCAATGAAAAAATGATTTTCATCGAGTAAGTTGACAGAAAGTTACGGTTTCAAATGTCACTAAATGAGCACGTTCGCAAAGATTTAATTTTACGTATATATTATAGCATAATACTTGAAGCATTTGTTTATTATAAGGTGATTCGCTACATGATATTTGAGTTGTTTCACTTCTAATCAAATGTATGTTATTGCTAAGTTTATTTTTAATGGCATCACTAACAATCTGCATTATTGTTTTGATTGCAGAACGACACAAAACTGACCACTTCACGGGTATCAGCCCCACGAACATTTCCACTTATCACCCTTATGCATTTCCCCCCTATCGTCATTATTAGATTTCAGTAAGATAGTTTAAACACCTTTTTAAAGTATGTATCATATAATTATTTTTCTTGTTGCGAAAATTAGTATTTATTATTTTTATACTTGTCGTAATACGGTGGTCTCTATTTTTCATCTTCGATAAATTTTAGGGGACCCCCCCCCCCAGTAATTTTTTTTAAACTACACTAACACCAGAAAAATATTTTATGATTCGCATAATTTTAGCTGGTGCCGTAGAGGCTGTGAATGTTGCCATAAATATAGAGAATTACAATGTTTTTGATAAGGATAAGGAAAATATTAAATGACACTTTTTGCAACAAGAAAAATAATTATATGATGCATACAACAATAACATTTTGTGTTTAAAATATGTCACTGACACCAAATAGTGATGACAAGGAGCGATATGCTTACGTCGAATAGAAGAAGTGCCCATTGAGCTGAATCATAGGCAGTATTAAGTCGACCAACACCCAAAACGGTAATGCAAATTGTTAATCGATAGTATCGAAAAGTAAACTTCGTGGTAACATTTGATTGCAAGTGCAACAAGTCATATACTATGTAGCAAATTACCTTCTCATAAATAAGTGCTTAAAGTATTATTCTACTAGTGCTTCCGTCAAACCGAGTTATCGGAGCTATGTTGAAAAGACGTACTAACAAAGAAAAGAAAATAAATCGATTGCGAGTAATCGAAAATTTTCATTAAAAGGCACGTTCAGTAAACACAATTAAAAGATTCATTCGTTGAGTATGCTTTCAAAACGATAATCCGCCAAATGTCTCTTTGGGTTTAGCTGTTTGCAGTGGTTTTCAATCGGTTTCATCATATTACAACATTGAAAATGTCACTAATCATGAGGTATGCTATAGAGAGAGGGAGAGAACCTGGAAAATCAAACAACAGAATGTGTTAAGATTAGCAGTCTCAAGTCTGAACGTTGTGTTTTGCCGTCGCTATTAATAGCTGTAAAGCCAGTAAGAGCTAAGGCTATAACAGATTAGATTCAGAAATAACCTATTCCATTTTTCTATACAGTGTTTTCTAGTATGAGCTTTTCGTAGCATAAATAATGGCTTAAGACATTCAGGATTACAACTGTTGAGTGCACGAATTTGCCTCGCACAAAGTCGTTGAATTTTTCTACTGTTTAGCAGAGAATCTGATTTTTAGATATTCATGGGTATAATGTTCGCTTTCAATTATTTTAGAACGCCCTATACAGTTAAAAAAATCTGTAATGGGACAGGGAAAGTGTTTTAAATTCCACGCAAAAACATCATTTTCATTGTGAGAAATCTCCGACAATTCATATAGAATTCTTTAACATCCAGATGTGTAAAATATAAGTTGGCAAAAAAATATATTTGCTAAAAGTTTGGCACAAATGGTAATTTGATTTGTATATAATACACGAGATATTTGAACTTAATTTTTGCTTTCAAAATATTTAACTACAAAAAGCAGCACAATTAGGCAAGAAAAAAACAACCTCTGGTACTTTCGTGCTATCCGTATGATATTGGCTGACATTGAAGTTCATTATTATCAACAAAGGTTTTTTTGGGGTTAGGAGCGGAAAATGTTTAGCAATTGCCTTTGGAATACAGTCAATTATATAATTGAAAATAATGCTTGTAATGAATTAAGACATGAATATATACAATGTCTAGTTCCGTAATCTGATTTGTAACTAATATTTGCATTAAGGGCCTACACTAGTCACGCGAAGAAACGCTCACGCTAATGTTAAGTCTATGGGAAGGTTATCGCGCGATTTCTCGCTCGCATTTTAATATTTTTAAATTATTTTTTTTGCATAGGATAGCTGAGGCCGAACTCTAACATTGTTAGTTTTTACTTTTTCGATTTTGGTTCCAGTTTTTTTATATAAAGATACTTTCAATTTCAGAACCGGTTCAAACCAGTTCCAAAATTTAAAATGTCCGCTTATAAAAAAACTGTAACCAAAATCAAAAAGTAAAAACTAACAACGTTAGAGATCGACCTCAGTTATCCTATGCAAAAAAAATCATTTAAAAATATTAAAATGCGAGCGAGAAATCGCGCGATAACCTTCCCATAGACTTAACATTAGCGTGAGCATTTCTTCGCGTGACTAGTGTAGGCTCTTAAACACGAATCATGTTGGCAACAATCTGGTTTAATGTGTATGAAAGCAGTTATATCACAGCCACGAAAAAGACAGATCACAATACTTCCACTCCTACCGTTCTCACTTGATAAAGGTAGGCTTGTTTCTACCACTTCATTAATTCAACAGAATTATTCTAATTGGTAAATAAATCAAAGCAGTTGTAATTTTCAAACTGAGTGCAAAACTGTCCTATGTTCATATTAGTGATGGGCCGATTCGAGATCTTTTAAGAATCGATACCTTAGTTTTCGAAAACTTTTCAGAATCGAAATCAGAATCGATTCTTTGTATTCAAATGCAGTAGCACTAAGAACTACTCCAGACTTCATTCAAACTAATAAATGAGGGACGACATTTCGTCTGTTTCACTCTTCGAATGTTTATTCTACGTAAAATCGTTTGCTTTTTTTTATGATCACGTGTCAGATTCACATCAGTCTATTAGAGAAGTATGAGTAGCGCCTCTTTCAGCAAATGAAATGCTTATTTTTCGTACAAACGCTTCTCTTTTGTTTATGATAACGTTTTATAATTTACAGCTGCAGAACAATTTATTTTCTTTTTAATGTTTTTGAGTCTTCATATAAATATTACGATTGTCATTAGAGAAAAAAAAAGGCAAGAATTTTTTGTCTGGATGACCTATCCCATTGAACCATACACCACCCCTCCCAGGGTAAGATAATTTTAGGTAGATTTCGAAGAAATACTACCTATTACATTCTCCCCTAAGTTGGAATTTTTGAAAAAATTTTGTAGATCTACGCCGATTATGACTCCCAGAACAAAACCACTCCCAGTTGAAAACTTTATCTATCTATCTATCTATCTATCTATCTATCTATGTCACTTTTTTATAAACACGATAACTCCCATAATTCTGCACAAATCTCTTCCAAACTAATACATAAAATCAAGGGGCATAAAATATCGGGCAAGTTCGTTAATGGGCAAAATCGAACCAAGAGATGGGGGGGGGGATGAGGGGTCTTTTCGTGAAAACAGAAAAAACCCATAATTTCTTAATTATGATACGTATCGAATCCGTTTAAAGTTATTATTACTTCTAGGAAAAGGGCCGAAAATTTATGTAGGACAGATTTTTGATATCATTATAAATGGCCCCAAGGGGGGGGGGGGGTTAGAAGAAAAAAATTCATGACTTCGTCAATTCTGAAGATATCAAATCCGTTTAAATTTATTATAAATCCTCTTAATATTATCTAAAACTTTTATATTGACAAGTTTTTTATAAGACCAACCCTTATAGCAAAAAAAAAAAAAAAAACAATTCCTGCCGGCTCCGCCTGCAAACAAGTTAGGTTTCGAAGTGGGCGTTTCCAAATGCTGCATCATGACAAAAAGTTCATTTCTTTCACAATTCTTAACAAACAGGCGCCTCACGGTCTGTGCCTTCGAAATCTACCTGTGCCTGTAGGCCGAGCCGTCAGGGATTTTTTTTATTTTGCTTTCCTGTTAATGCTCATGTGTTTCAAACTTATCTTAAAAAAAGGCTTCAGGGTGGCAAAGCCCTTTGACGGAAAAAAGAACTGCTTCAATTTCCTTTTTAAAAACATGTTGGTAAAAAAAAAAACTTATTTATATTTAGTATTTCTCAATTGATAAATTCTTGTATTGCTTTTTATGTTGATAAGTTTAAAAATTATCTTGCATGATAACTCTGACAAAAAAAAATCTTAGTTTAGTTTATTTCCTGTTTATATTCTGCAATTTTAAAAGCAGACTAGACTGTGGGCCATTGCCACACGTGTTCCAAAATCTTACCCGTCCCAATGTATAATTCTGCCGACGTCCATGTCTCTTAGTATTGCAAGTTATATCTTATTATTTTCTAAGACTTAGAAGGCGAAGAACCGGCCCTCCCCTGCATACGCCCGTAAAAGTAAGCAATTTTTCTTTAATTAGCGAAATCAAGATTTTTTTTTTTTTTTTTTTTTTTTTTTACGAACGTACAATTTTATTTTCTATTATGAGTAATTATTTTGATCGTAAAATTTTTAAAAATTTAATAAAAAAAGAATTATATTTACGTTTCTTAAATACAAATTCACAGAATGTTATTCATTATAATCGTTTTCTTAAATTAAAATCCATATGATCGATTTAAGTAAAAGTATATATGTATATTAGTTGAATTGATTGTACGCTTAAAAAAATAAAAATAAATTTCAAAACTAAACGAGCGCTGATCATCCTGCTAACCGCAAAATTCCAGAGAAAAGTATCAAACAGCGCCGAGTAGTCTAGCATTCACTGGCGCACCTTATGAAACCGTAGAAAACTCCAGCTATGAGAACTGAATACTGAATACAGTCGAAAACAGCAGTTTTCGTCGCCGATATAGATGCCAGGTGACTTGTATTCGAATACTCCTGTCTGAAATTGTGACCACTTGAGAACTCGGCTGAAACGAGAACACAGACATTTTGTATTCGAATACTCCCATCACTATGAAAACCACAGTTTTTTTTTCGTTACTGACATAAATGCCAGGTGGCTTGTATTCGAATACTTTTGTCCGAATCGAGATCACTTGAGAACTTGGCTGAATCGAGACCTCAGACATTTTGAATTCGAATACTCCCATCACTAGTTCATATCCCAGCCAGGAGAGTTTTTCACTTAGTTGAAAAATTACAACTCCTTTGGTTTGTATTTACCAGTTGTCGAATTTCCATGTGATCAATATCAGCTGAAAAATAAACAAATTGGTGCAGTGCCGCTGCCGGTCTGTTTCGTTGGCTGCGATTTATATACAAATGGAGGCAAATGTTTATTTTCAAATGTATATTAGATATACATGGTTTATCTAATTAATTATACAAATAGCAATTACATAAACATAGAATCACATGGTTAAATGTAAGTGTAAATGTTTGCCGTAGATACACAAAAGAAAAAAAAAGGTTAATACAATGAAATGAAATTTGTGCCAAACAACGCTCATTAAAATACGCCAGTTGTCTGCGAACCAGATCACGGAATTTCCTCATACAAAAATACGTACATATGAATACATACATACAGTGAACACATACATAAAATGAGATTATTCTCGATTCCTTTGGTGATTATTCGCTGGCGTGAGGCGAATATTAAAGTACTCAAATTTGTATATGTACTGTAAGTGAAAATAAAAAAGAAATTTGAAATTCAAAGCAAAATATATCGATTTGGATTTGGAAGTTAAAAAGAATGTAAGATCTAATTTGGCTACCTATCAGTTCGCGCTTGATACCAAAAAAAAAAAAGTTGTCGCCACGTACGATAGAACTAAAATTTCTAAAAATCAATCTTAACAAATAATAAATCACAAATGTGTGCGTCACTAACGTTGACGTCTTAACAATGCGGCCAACGGTCAGTTTAAAACGTATGAAATTTACAACAAGTTGTAAATTATACGTCAATCGGGACATATGAAGTGCATTTGTACTATAACTAGTTTTAGAGATAGTCAAATCTTGGTGCAATATCTGTTGCACTCTTATGCAAAAATGCATGAATATAAAATTTATTTTAGTACAAATTTTCATATTGTAGATATTAATTTTATTTTATGAAATTAACTTTCAATACACTATTAAAAACAATTAATTACAATTCTGTTACATTAAAGTTATACTATGCGCAAATATCCAATACAAGACAATGTAAAAAAAAATCATCGTTATTATTTCACTAAAATGAATTATATCGTCTGTTATTATGACATTCTGCAATAAAATAAGTACATTTTGAGGCCTCCGTTGCCGAGTGGTTAAGACACCATTCCGCTAATCGCTTGAGAGCGTAGGAATCAGGCTGGTGGGTTCGACTCCCGCCAGCTCCATTGCACGCACTTTGTGGAGCTGCCGGTTGTAACTCTCTGGTGTTACAAAATTTCCTTGTGCTATCTCGCCAAGATTTGTGTAATTGTCGAAGTCATGTATGTGGTTCTGTGAATAAAATAAATATGGATCATTCGAGACAACAGCCTTTGTGACTATAGGTCTCAAAGCATCAGTCTTTCAAATGTCAAAATGTCAAATGTAAGTACATTTTAAGTTGACAATATTTTATCTTTTGTTTACATTTACGGAAAATTTCAATGGGAGACGTAAGCCTAGCTTTTAAAATTTCAGAACTTGAAATCCTTATTTAGACTCTTTTTCCATTTAATATCTATTTCTCCGGAAACATCTATCCAAAAAACTGCCGGTAGATAATACGATTGCTATAATTAAACAATTTTAGTATGCAATTTCGGTTTTTAAATTCAGTTAATACGGAAATAACATGACTGCGTGTTAAATAGGACGTAATCACCATGGCGACCAAGAATCATTACCTATCATGGGACATCATTGAATTAATTACGTATGATAATATTTAACAGAATGAAGAAAACATTTATTAATATCTTTTTAAGTTTTGATTCGATTTTCATAAAATTTGAAGTAACTCGGCAAAATTCTGCAACGATTATATTTATATTAAATTTCAAACCATTCGGTTGGGTAGTTTTTGCGCTGTTATATAAAAACAGACGGACGGACTAAACGGACTATGTATTTTTATAATTACGAATGCACCTAAAAATGGAGCTATTTTTTTTTTCAATTAAAAGAAAATAATATCAATGTAACCTCTATGGGAAAAATTAAAGTATTTTGGCCAATGATTCGGGGCGTTACGTTTGATGTAAATTTTTGATTTTTGATCTCCGTCAATATTTTGGAATTATCGACGTCCATAACAATTTTGATGTCAATGCGAGTAATATTTTGGGAGCTATCGATAAGACAAAACTGTAATTTTTCACTGGAAATCTGAGCTGTGCTCCCTCAATTAATAGTTTCATATTAATTAAAGTATGATCATGCTTTAAGGAATCAATTTAGAAATCCTAAAAAGATAGTTTAAATAATATTTCATTTTTCTTTCCTGTTGCCCTACCTTAAAAAAGAAACTGAGCAAAAATTTGCATTTTTTGAATTAATTCACTAACTTGTGCTATCTTTCAAGCGTAGAAAAAGTAGTGAATTTTCCATAATTGATTTCGATGACCAACCAAATTATTGTATTGTAATGGATATGTTTGGGCAAAACATGAATCACCTTTATGAAATTAGGCAGGATTTTCAAGATAAATATTGAATGTTTATTAAATGTTTTTTTTTAAATTTCGACTTTTATACTTATTAATAAATTTATATTATTGCGTAATCTTTACAGATAATTAAAAAGAATTTTCATATTTGATTTTATCAAGTGGTGTAAGAATGAAAATTATATCAAAGATACGACAAATTTTATATTTTTAATATGAATTTAATCTTTTGATACTTCCATTTGAACTTGAACTGTTTATTAAAAAATATGTTTCTACCTATTTCCATAGATACACTGTATCTAAACTTCATAAGATATTTCGCCGATTCTTACTTCGCTCCAAATATTTTGACAAACGCATGGTAAGGAAGAAGCAGGAGCGAAAAATTG
This sequence comes from Maratus michaelseni, assembly GCA_963931845.1. Lineage (NCBI taxonomy): Eukaryota > Metazoa > Arthropoda > Arachnida > Araneae > Salticidae > Maratus > Maratus michaelseni. The sequence goes on along the minus strand of OZ007594.1, from coordinate 279,092,283 downwards.
TTCAAATTCCAACCGCAAAATCTTTTCAAAATTCTGCTCTTTAACTTATGACAACACTAGGCTGTGATGCTTAAAAATTTAGACTTACTTCAAGATCCAAGAAAAAATACGGCTCTGGCACCTGTCACACCGTAAAGTTTCACAGTTCTCAGAATTTTCATTTTATTTTCAAAGCATTAAAAGACGAAGAAAAATATATTCTCGATCTCAAAAAGAATGCTAACCACCTAAATAAAATAAAGATTAAGTTTAATAATAATAACTTAGTATTATCTACTTCCATCTAATCTACTATATACAGGGTTATTCTAAATGTTGGACCCATTTTCAAAAAATTGTATTTATTAAAGTACAAATCCAAAATGAACAATCTTTATACCAATGAAAAGAGGAAGTTTCAAAGTTTTTTTTAAGACTTTATAAATTTTCAATGTGTCCACCGTTTGCTGCACGGCAAACATTTACGCGATAGCCAAACTTGTCCCAAACACGAGAAAGCGCATCTGCGGTTACTGAGTGTACGGCAGCAGTGATACGGTTCCGCAAATCGTTCAGAGTTGTTGGTAGCGGCGGGACGTACACAGCTTCCTTAACATAACCCCAGAAGAAGTAGTCATATTTGCTTTCTCGTGTGTGGGACGAGTTTGGCTATCGCGTAGATGTTTGCCGTGCAGCAAACGGTGGACACATTGAACATTTCTAATGTCTTAAAAAAACTTTGAAACTTACTCTTTTCATTGGTATAAAGATTGTTCATTTTGTATTTGTACTTTAAATACATTTTTTTTTCAAAATGAAGTAGAATTACCCTGTATATAAAATGCAAATGGGAATTTCGTTCCGGCTGCTTATAACTTGAGTTCTGCTGAATGGATTTTGAGGGTATTTGTACTGTTAATTAGATAATTTTCCAGGGAAAGTTTTAGTATATACTAATATATATATAGTATATAGTTATTATATACTACAACCTTACCTGGAAAATTAAATAACAGTACAAATACCATCAAAATCAATTCAGAAGAACTCTAGTTATAAGTAGCCGGAACGAAATTCCCATTTGCATTTTATATATGTAGTAGCTATGTCGTTCTACGTTACATAGTTCTAGAATTATGGGAGAAAGTTATACAATCAGGTGAACCTGATTATGAAAGATTAGATTTTTTTAAAAATATTCTGCTAAATGGATTTAATCGGAACTTGCACTTTTGGTTATCTAGTTTTTCAGAGAATGTTGTAGTAGATAATGTATCGTACTACGTTTCTTACTTATAGAAATATGGGTGAAGTTCTATAATCAGGTGAACCCGATTAATAAAGATCAGCTTCTTAAAAAACTTCTATTGAGCAGATTTTGTTGGGGCTTGCATTGTTACTTAGATAATTTTTCAAGGATAATTTTAGTATATTACATATCTACAAAAACAACTTTTCAAAAGTAGAAAAAGCCAAGCGTAAAAAAAAAAAAAAAGTTGTGGCTATAAAATGGTATGATATCAAATATCCAAGCTATTATATTACTTATTTAACTTTTTTCCATTAAATAAGTTATCATATATATAAGTCGAGTGCCTACGTATATGTTAATAGAAATCGTTTTCTTCTGTACTAAATACATCCTAACGAGTTTCTGAAAATGCAATTTTTTTCAAATTATGCATGATGGGCTTGGCCGCCATCTTTGCATATTATTTACAAAATTCTAAACACTCAAATCCGTAGTTCAAAATTATTATTTAAGCAAATGTTTTAAGCGTTTAATTTATAGACTTGTATGCTATGAAAATTGTGTCTTAAGATAATGATGACTTATCTTAAAGATTCATCTTATGATTTATTTTTTAGAGTAATTAATAATTTCAAACTAGTAAAAATCAATTTCTTAAAATATCAGTCTTATCTAATTTATCTGTCCGTAGTTAAAATCTGAAGTTCGAAATTGTTATAAACACATTACAGTGCTAACATACTACTCTTTTACTTTAGAAATTTGGATTCTTAGAAATATGGAAAGATGGCCGCCAAGCCCATCATGCATAATTTGAAAAAACTTGCATTTTCAGAAACTCGTTAGGATGTATTTAGTACAGGAGAAAACGATTTCTATTAACATATACGTAGGCACTCGACTTATATATATGATAACTTATTTAATGGAAAAAAGTTAAATAAGTAATATAATAGCTTGGATATTTGATATCACACCATTTTTTAGCCACAACTTTTTTTTTTTTTTACGCTTGGCTTTTTCTACTTTTGAAAAGTTGTTTTTGTAGATATCATTTCTTTTTTTTAAAATAGATTAAACATAATTTAAATAATCTAAACATGAGAAATAATTTAAAATTACATTTTACTTTCAGTCATTGTTTAAAGGGTTAACTAGAAATACCAGTAGATTTTTCAATTAAACTAATTACACTCTTAAAAACAACATACTAAATGTGGCTTGTTATAATACTTGTTATCCTCCATTAAAAAATATCACTGACTTATCCATGAAATGAATAAAAATAGAATACGTACATAGCGTGTCAGTGCTGCATTTGATATGAAACGTGATATCACGCTCTTTTATTATTAGCACTAGTTGGCTTCGCCCACTAGCGGGCCCTTAAATTACATCGGTGCCTCGAATCTTGTAAAACCTCGAATAAGATAAACCTCGAACCGAACGAACCTCCGACCAGGTTCCCCGCTGCCTTCGGCACTGGATAATCCCTTAATTTGCACATCGAACAGTATAAACCTCTAACCGAACGAACCTCCGACATGGGTCCCCACTGCCTTCGGCACCGTATAGCAGTCGTGCTGCGCACGCTCCAGTTGCATCTTCCACCACCAGGTAGCGCAATCTGCTCTATATGAACCTCGGGCACTGAAATCGTTAAGGCTATAGATGTCGAGTCGAATGAGCTATACACCGTCGTGATCCAGCCCATAGAACCAGAGATAGGAAAGTGCCCCCTGGTGGTGAAAAACGAACTAAAATCAGAAAGCTCTATAGATGTCGAGTCGAATGAGCCATACCCCGTCGTGATCCGACCCATAGAAACAGAGATAGGAAAGCGCCCCCTGATGGTGAAAGCTAATCACGTTTAGGGGCAAAGTGGGGGGATGAACACCGGAGATGCATAATAGGATTAAGCGGTCACAGACCTTTCCAACGATGTATCACATGAGGGGTATGTGCAAAATTTAGAAATCCCCCCTCCCTGCATAGTATGATTAAGCGTTCACAGACCTTTCCAACGATATATCACATGAGTAGTGTCGGGGGGGGGGCGCAAAATGTGAGGGTGACACCTGTGATGCATAACAGGAATAAGTGGTCACAGCCCTTTGTAACGATATGTGACATGACGGATATCGTTAAAATTTTGAAAAGTGTCCCCCCCCCCTTGTGTAGGCAAAACACGCTCCGCCCCTCCCTATAATTTTTGACGCGGCTTTATTTTTAAAATTTATGTTATGTGTTATACAATAGCGTAAAGTTTCAAACAGATAGCCTTATTATACTTCCTAATTTTGTTCACGCCCCTCCCCATCTCCTCCCCGAAATGTGACGCGCCACTCTTTTTTATAATTTTTTTTATCATGTCTTATATACTATCTTAAAGTTTAAATCAGATCGCATTGGAATTTAATATATTTGCTGAAATTACTATTATATATAGAATAATATAGAAATAAACCCTCCTTTAGCTTGTAATTAAGATATACGAACAATTTTTAGAATTTCTGAAAGCTGATTTTTATTTATTTATCTATTTATTTTTTGTTTATTTATTTATTTATTTATTTTTGCGTTGCCCTGTGCATGTTTGGAATTTCTTAGCAATTTCTTAGATTTACATTATTTTATTCAATTAAACATTGCACTGTTACAATAAATTTAAATGGAAACTTCACTTCTAAAACAAAAATAACACAGGCCTACAAAATTTAACTTTTTATCTGGGTTTTTCCTGAATTTATGTAAATTGTAAGAAATCTGCTATGCTTATTTCAAAATAATATCCATTTTTATATATCACGTCAAGATTTCTTTCAATTAAGAAACTAAGAATTTGGAATTTGAGAATATACAATTTACACAACATTCATTTAAAAATTTACAAAAAAAATCAGATAAATAAATAAAATCATATATACATATATAAATGTTTGTGCATGTTTTATAAGAAATTATATTCTAGTATATACAGTAAAATTACTTTTCTTTATCATCAAAAGAACGCTTGTATCCTTTAGATTTTGAAGCTGGTTTAGTGTCTCTTTTTAGCCCCCAGCAGTCATCTGCCAACATATTTACATTCCAGTGTCCTTGATAGCGTTTTTCCATGCATTTTATATCCTGGTGAAATCTCTCACCTTGTTCTTCACTCATTTCACCAAGATTTTCAGGAAAACATTCAAGATAGGGGTGCAGAAAATGCATTTTTAAACTCATGTTACAACCTAGTTTTTGAAAGTTTTGAACCATTTTTTTCAATGATCGTTGCGTAGTTAGGATCTTTGTAATTTCCTAAACATTTCTGAGTAACGTGTTTGAAACTAACCCATACATCTTTCTCGATTAATTTAATTTTTCCCTCAAAATTTTCGTCCTTCATTAACCATCTCATATCTGGGCCAGCGATTGATTTTACCTTCCGATAAATGTGGAAAAACTTCATTTAAATATCGAAAACTATCCCCTGTTTTATCTAAGGTTTTTACGAATTGTTTCATTAAACCTAATTTAATGTGCAGGGGAGGCAAGAGGACTTCTTTTGGATCAACTAAGTTCTGCCGAATCACTTTTTTTTATATCCTGGATTTATACAACCTCTTGATGCCATATTGCTATAAGAAACTGACAAAACAAACGTAAGCTATAAATAAACGAACAAAATAAATGCATGTTCTCACCAAGACTCCCTTAATAGATAAGACTTGACAATCCGGAGAAAGTCTATGGGAGAAAATGTCCGCGGTAATTGCCACTTATTAATTGACTTTCTCCGGAAAGTATCGCCGCCTGGTGGATACTACCGCAGAGTTGCCAAGTCTCCGGCTTTTTGAACACCAGTATATTTTTAGAGAAAATGTTGTTCTTTAAAATCCCAGAATTCTCCGATCAAAGAAAACAAAATTGTCTGTACTAAAAAACTGGTATCCAAAAAGAGAATAGAAAAAGCTCTGCTACCGCATAGCTGCCAACTTTTACGCTTTTTTCTTACCACTAAAATTTAATAGAATTTTTTTCGTTATGTAATCACACGATCTTGTCAATTTAATAAGATAAAATTTAGTATAAAATTTTAGTGGTAGGAATTAAGCATAAAAGTTGGCAGCTATGCTACCGATACTAGTTCATAAGCAAATGCATAGAACAAATGGAGCTGTGAAAAAATTTCGTGTCGAAAATACTCCTATTACTGACGATTGATGGCGCTAGTAGCAGGAGAATATAGCGGTCAAAGGAAACTTGCTGATTGTGAGGCCTGATACTATGATAAGGAGGCCTTGGTTCTCACTACAAATGCGCCTTCTCAGGCAAATATCAATACATAAAGTGGCGCCATCTATATTTATATTTCACATCCTTTAGTGCAGTATTGTATTTTAACATTTATTAATGTCACTTTACTGAGAAATTAATTTTTGTTTTTATTAAAAATGTATCTTATTTAATAAATATTACACATTGATTTTATTAAGAGGCATCCCCTTCTTTTTTGTTTTGTAAAAAAACTGTGGGTGTTAGAAAAAAACTAATGTCATATTTGTGATCAGCGTGACTGATTTACTAAGAAAAAAGTGCCATTCTTCAAACCCTAGATTTGTGTTGAGCTGTGTAATTTAACAACTGGATTTCATTAATTTATAGGAAAATGACGTGAAGGGTATTCCTGCGAACAAAATGCCTGTCCTTTACCGTGTTTTTTTTTTTTTTTTTTTTTTTTTTTTTTTTTTTTAAAAAAAAGAAATAAATGAATCACATTTAATTCATTTCAAAAATTTTGTTTACGTTTTGAAAGAAATTTTAAATGCCGATAAGTCTTAATGTATTCATTTTAGAAGGTACATCTTCCCTCAAAAACTAATTTATTTTTAAAGATCTTTCTAAAAACGTAAATTATATATTAAAAATATTTTTAAAGCATAAACACTACGTCTGATTAATTTATTTTACAATATTATAAGAACACGCATTTTATCAGACAATTAAATACACTAAACAAACATGAGTGAAAAATTAACCGTGGGCAGGACTCGAACCTGGGACCTTGTGCATGCCGTGTTGACGCGCTGCGACAGAGCCACCCAGACCTATATCCTTGAGCGGCAATTTCTCATACTTATTCATGTTGGAAACAGTCATCTGCTACAATTTGCAGTCATATTTAATTGTCTGATAAAATGTGTGTTCTTATAATTATGAAGTTTTATTTTTTTTAAATATCTTCAAAAGAAAATGGCTGACTTGCAGATGAAATTTGATGTGGTTATATTATAACCTGTAACTGATTTGTGCTATTTTAATACAGATGGTACATGGTCGTTGGCGGGTTTTATCTCTGTTTTGGCATAATTTTTTAATCGCCAAGTTAATTAACAGTTTTTTGCTAATTAAGAATAGAAAATAATTCTTTTTTACACTGAATTTTATAAAAGCACATAGTCTTTTATAAAAGCACGTAATTACTTGTCCAAAAATGCAATCCTTTTTTTATTCTGCCCAATATTAAGGCCTGTAGCTTGTTTGAAAAAAAAAGTTTGACGAAGAAAAAAGTGATCATTTTAAGTAACTCGACGTTTTAAAAAAAAAGCTATATCTCTGTTTATAAATCACTTATGAAGATGAGTTTGGTCTTAAATTGAAGAAATTCTTCCTTAGATTCTTCTAGTTTTCGTTTTTTTTTCTACGACGCTTGGTTTGTTTGATATCTGATATTTTAATCTGGCATGTTTTGTCGATTTAACATTGCGAAGTTGCTTTCTGTATATAAGCATTAGCGGTCTTTATTCCAGTTCTTGGCGTTGTTTGTGTGGCGTTTTTTTTTTTTAAGCTTGGCTTGGCAGAGCGACTGCCCTGCTTGATTGTTTTACTCTGCTTAGTTATAGAATTATGGGGGAAAGTTCTATAATTAGGTGAACCCGATTAATAAAGATCAGCTTCCTAAAAAACTTCTACTAAATAGATTTTGTTGAGCCTTGCATTGTTAGTTAGATAATGTTTCAGGGATAATTTTAATATATTACATATCGTTTTACACTGCTTAGTTATAGAATTATGGGGGAGGTTTTATAATCAATTGAACCCGATTACAAAATATCAGCCTTTTTAAAAAGTTTTAATGGACAGATTTCGATGATACTTGCATTGTTAGTTAGATATTTTTCCAGGGATGGTTTTAGTATATTGCATATTTATATAGTTCAGTCGTTCTTTACCAAATCAACTAAAATAGGGAATTCTCAAGAGCCCAATATTTGTGTGACACATTAGAATTTATAATAGTGCAATGGCGTTCGTATCGTTTTTAGAATTGCGGAAGGACATTCCAAGCAAAGATCCACATTGATTTAAAACAAAAGTTCACATTCATCTATATATTTCATTTAATTCAAGGTCCGTTAGGAGAAACCGACCGACTAGTGTAACAAGCAAAGCCTGCTAGTTTGTAACACATTTCAGGGTATCTTTCTTTTGAAAATTATGATTTGTCGCCGGTTTCACACTCTTATTTAACTTAACTTGTTTTTCGCATATAAAGATGGAATATTTTGTAATAGATTTTTCAATTACTTCCTGATAGGCTAGATTTACAAAAATTATGTACACTGGCGTGTTTCTAAAGAAAATACAACATTTTAATATTTTGAGAACTTAGTTATTAAATTAATTTTATGGCATTTTTCCGTTAGCCGGAAAGTGTTAGCTACAGGTGATAAATCGTCAAACATTCTTTAGGAACAACTAATTACGAAATAAGAAAACAACAGAGTTAATTATGCGCCAAACCACGCTCGCCAAAAAATGCCAACTGGCTTTGAAACTGCAACAACAAAACTCTTTTAAACCCTAAAAAGTTGGAAAATATAAATAAAAAATAAAGAATAATTAAAAAAAATACATTTTAATCAATTAACAGTTTCATATTAATTAAATTGTGATTAGACATTGAGAGATCAATTAACAAATCCGAAATAGATAGTTTACAGAATGCTTTTATTTTCTTTCCGGTTGCTATTTCTTTAAAAAAAAAAACAGAGCAAAAATTATAATTTTGTTAATTAATTCAATAGGTTAAGCTTCCTACGAAGCGTAAAAAAGCGGTGATTTTTTTAATATCGAGGCCTACGTCAATTTTACATACGAGTATTCCCGAATAATGTTTTCATAATTTGTACCTATATGTTTTAAAAACTAAAAATATGAGAGATCAGGAGGAACTGAAAATAGCGGATTGTATGCAACCCATACATATTTTTTAGTATCTCCAAAATTAGCAAGTAACCCAATTACAAAAAATAGTAGCCTGGAGTGCTGAAAAGTAGCATGATTCGCTACTTGTAGCCCGATCTGGCAACACTGTCTCTCAGACGTAAACATGTTTTCGTCTGTATGTAAAATATCCTTGATCAAAAAGCTGATTTGCTAAATACATCACGTGACTGTAAAACAAATTAATGACATGCATCGCCGAAAACAGCTGCATCGGCCGAAAGATCATGCTGTGTATATAAATACAGAGATCTTACTCTGAATTTTGATTGCTAAATGGATCATGTGATCGTAAAATGAACCACTCAAAAAGAATCGTCGCTCTAGAAACTGCAGTTGTTGCCAAATGGCCAACTACAAATTCAGCCTTATTTTTGCGCCACGTAAGAGAAATGTATACATAAATTGTAGCAGACATGATTTTGGAAAAATAATTAATTGCAGTCATAAAATTAGACATGATTTTTAAGATAAATATTCAATACTTATAAAAGAGTATTTCATTTAAAAAAAAATTATTTCTACTTTTATTTAATGTTTATCCATTCAGAAAAATCTGCTAAGACGAAAGCGCTAACAAACAGAAGAAAATGCCGCTTTAAGCAGGTTTCTATCTTAGTAGGTATCACGTGTGTTATAATTCTGTTGTTTCCACGTAACGATAACATTTTCCTTTTTAGTGAAGGTTCTGTTACAGACAGTTTCCGTTTTTCCATGCTTTAATGTATAATGCATATTCATTTCAATAATATCATAATTACTGGGCCAGAATATTGTTGACTTTATAAATCCTAAAAATAAACTTTAGAAAATGCAAAATATGCTGTTTAGAATCTAAAAAAAAATAAACATTAATATTTGAAAAGATTTTTAGATAGCTTCTAACCTTTACTCTTTTTTTCTGTTCATATAAACATGTTTGAAAAAGAATATTTACAGAATAAAGTGTGTCTTGCTTTTATGTAGTAACTACTTAATTTCAATTATTAAGTACAATTTCTGTTTAATTTTTTTTTTACCTGGGGAAAAAAACACTTAAATTTGTCGCTATGCTTTAACTATTGACTATTGTTTTAAAATGATAAATCCTAATGCTTATTTCATCATACATTCTTAATAATCTTTCAAATTAAATATTTTTATATGTGTATGCATTTCAGCAAATTCTTTAAAAATATAAAAATAGTTTATCTAAAGAATTTTTTGACTGGATTCCTTATATATAATGTTTATACGAGAAAAATAAACATGCTATATTTTAAATAAATGTATTGATTTCGAATGGCCGAAATCACGTTAGTATACCAAATATATCGATGTGAAACATTGACAGTTTTACTGGAAGCTGTAAGGTTTAGCAAAACCGTAGGTATGGGATTTACCGTCGCGGTTAATAATGTCGCAACTACATATAGAAACTTGAAAGATTTAAACTATTTCTTTTAGGAAGAATCTATAGGATTATTTTTATCGATTTTTCTGTTTCTTTATATGCATTATGTGTGTTATAAGGCACCATGGTTTGTAAGCTAATATAAGCCCTTAATTAGCCCTTATTAATAAGGTTTTCTCTATTACTATCCGTATAAAACCTTGTTTTTATTAGTTTTCTTTGAAACAATTCTACTAAATTATTCGTTTATGTTTTCTTTTTCTCCATAAAATGCAGTACCTGCATTTTGATGCAGGTACCTGGAGACCTGCAGACTGCTTACCTGATGCAGGTGATGCAGTACCTGCATTTTGATGCAGAAAAAGAAAACATAAACGAATAATTTAGTAGAATTTGTTTCAAAGAAAACTATTACAAACAAAGGTTTTATAAGGATAGTAATAGAGAAAGACCTTATTAATAAGGGCTAATTAGGGATTTAATTCACCCGGATACAAAATAAACATACAATGAGCTAGGTCGTCGTAATAACTTCCTATCGTACAATAAAATTTTATTTTTTGCTTAAACCAATACAAATAGTAATTTGATCCATAGTAAAGAAATCGGTATATAAATTTCCTAATAATTAGGTCCTACAATATAAGTTACATTACTTAGATGTTTATGTTTATTTATACTCGCGCACTAGATATACTCATTGGTTTGAAGAAATATCTTCTGTAATCCAATTTTATGGTTAATTTTTTGAGGAATTAATTACCACGAATGCTCGAAATGTGTGTATTTCGGTAATATTTAAATATGCTTTCTTTTAACAATATAATAAACTATAACACCTTGTAATAGTATATTACTTTTAAATGCTAAAAGTGTAAAATTAACAACTATAATACAAATTAAAATAACTTTTATTAGTTGTTTTACATGTTTCGACTCTTTCCGAGTCATTTTCAAAAACAAAATGAGAATATTCTAAAGCTGCACGGGCTTTGAAGTTATTATTTTCATGTACTTTTTTAAAATTACGCACGTTATCTATTATTTTTACTTGATTGTTTATTTTCATATCTTTGACCATGGAGTAATTCTAGCCACAGTTTCGGTAAATTGAATGAATAAATAGATTGAATCCATGGTCAAAGATATGAAAATAAACAATCAAGTAAAAATAATAGATAACGACGATACGATGCGGCATCTTTCAATTTACCGAAACTGTGGCTAGAATTACTCCATGGTCAAAGATATGAAAATAAACAATCAAGTAAAAATAATAGATAACGTGCGTAATTTTAAAAAAGTACATGAAAATAATAACTTCAAAGCCCGTGCAGCTTTAGAATATTCTCATTTTGTTTTTGAAAATGACTCGGAAAGAGTCGAAACATGTAAAACAACTAATAAAAGTTATTTTAATTTGTATTATAGTTGTTAATTTTACACCTTTAGCATTTAAAAGTAATATGCTTTCTTTTATTTATTCGCATTTGTTGATGCTTTTTTACTTATTTATCTATTTTTAAAAGGGTCGCCCGGATTGAGCGAAGTACGGATTATTTATGATCCGGATCCTTGTTCTTCCAGACGGTTGGTTGGCTAATATTTTATCGCGTCCGGCATTGCTCTCAAAGCTTAAAATCATCTTCCAATAAAAGTTTATTTTACGTTTAAAGTCTTACAGCAATATTTTCAACAAATGACAATTCAGTGTAAGATTCTTTGCTGACAGAGGATACTTCCCACCTCCAAGTAAATCCTACTTCAAATTCTTACTCTCTCATTCAAAATATTATGCTTTTCACCAATGGCTCACGCACTAATACCGTGTTAGATGCAGTATTCTGCGCTACGGAAGGGAGCAAAGTGATCCACCGATGAGATTGCACGCTGGATGACAATAATTCTATTTTCTAAGCAGAACTCTTTGCCATATTTAAAAGCTTAGAGTAGATCTCTCAACAAAACGTATATTTTTTTTTATTCCAATTTTTGCGATTGCCTTCCCAGCCTGCAGGCAATCTATGCATTTAGATCAACAAATCCTCAAGTTAATGAGATTAAATCACTTCTCAAAAATCTTCCTTGTAAAACCTATTTAGGCCACATTTCAGCCCATAAAAGTATGTATGATAGGCAATGAAACGGCGGATATGCTGGCAAATGAAACAACTTCTAAATCAGCAACTGGTTTATCACTTCCAGCACCCCACTCACACATTAAAAGACATCTTCGTGCTCATTTTATGAAGCAGTGGCAGAATTACTCTGATAAGGGTAGATATACCTATAATCTGTTTCAGTAGTATCCTTAGATCTTCTCCTACTCACTCCCTCCACTACAGCTCTCCTTACCGCTCATGATCCCTTTGGGGCCTACCTATTTAAGTACAAAAGAGCTCTTTCTCTTCTTTTTGAGTGCAGTTATGTCGCTCTTGCCTCTCATTACTTCTATAATTGTCCATTAACAACTCGCTGGCATGTTCGCCGACCTCCTATTCTTCCAGACGGTTTGCATGGCTAATATTTTATCGCGTCCGGCATTGCTCTCAAAGCTTAAAATCATCTTTAACTTTCTATATGAGCTTTCTAAATACATCATTGAGCCAGGGAAGCTGGTTCCCCCTTATTCACTGCCCATTGTCTGGTCGGATCTTTGTCTTCTCCAGCAGTGATATTATTTTGTACTATTGTCTTTTTCACAAATATTGTTCCCGTTATATTCATATATTTATTCTCTCTGTCGTGCTTACCGGTGGTATTTTGTATTTTTTTAAACATAAATAAAAGGGACCGGGAGGGACATCTAGGCTTTACAGACTTGGTGCCTAGTCTGAACAGTCCCTCTCGGGCAGTAAAGTAAAATAATTTAATACATAGAAAACAAATTCGTATATAACTTGCATAAAATATGGATCCTACAATATACAGGGCATTACTTAGATTTTTAGGTTAATCTATACTCACGCACTGGATATAGTAACTTATTTCAAGAAGTATCTACTGTTATTGGGTTCTAAAACTAATATCTCATGGTATTTAATACCATAAGTTCCTCAAATTTCGTAAAAAAAATCCATGTTGTTTTTTTTTTGTTTTTGTTTTTTTTTTTTTTGTTAAAATCAGATATATTTTTTTCCTGCGTTAAGCTATTGAATAGCAACCAAGAATTATAGGTTTCCAAAACAATTAAATCTCTAATTGGACAATATTAAGGGGCATAATTTATATTTTTTGCTTTAATTAATAACATTATAAATAGCATTTATAGAAATAATAAATACTTCAAATAGGTAACTTCATTAATTAATAGCACAAGTATCAAATCTAACAAATATGTCTAAAATGGGAGGATTGAACTTTGAGCCGTTATATTAAAAGGAAGCGTCAGTTAGTATGAAAAGCACCTTTTCGCAATAGATGGCGCTGTTTTTCGCTGGTGGGATAAATTTATTTATCTCAGGGAGCCAGTCCAAAATTACCAAAATGTTGATAAAGTTATATATGTACAGTCCCTTAATACGCAGGTGAACTCTCGGCTGAAGAAACTACTCCAAACTCAGTCGAAAGGGAACTTCACTAACTATCAGCAGGTACACAGTTCGATGAAAGCTCAAATCTGGTCTTTATTTCCACTCAGGACGAGATGCGATAAAATCCAATGAATCTAACACCTACCGCTGTACTTATACGAGCTAGACGCCTACAGATACCTAATTATCATTTCACAAAACAACCATGAAAATCAGATTTCTTTAGATTCAGACACACTTTGCGAAAAAAAAATGACCGAATAGAATAAATATTAGAACAAATAGCACAAATATTAGAATTCAGAACAACACAATCGCGAACAAAGTTCAAAATCCACTGCACCATAGATTACCTTCATAAGAGCGTGGCTAAGCATTTATGCTATACTAGTAGTAGATTGTTTTAAATCCATCGGTACCGTTATCTTTCTTATATTAGTTAGTTCTAGTATTAGTACAGTGCCTATAATAAATAGTGTGGAAACCGGCTACAAAATAGTACTAAAAAGTTTAATCCGATAAATGTACAAAGATGCTGAACGATAAGAGATCGATCGCAGAGACATCTGCTAGCTCTTTTCAACGTAAACATTGTCTAAGAATCAAATTGAGAAAACGTTTAGGCCGGTGGTAAGCATTTTAAATCTTATATTATATCCCGTTTCATCTGATTTAGATAGGGATTTCAAAAGCTTTAAAATTATGAAAGACAGTGATCATAGCTAGAAAACGTGATACGCATTGTTTTGTGCTTGGTTACAATACTCGATACAAGAACAGCAAACTATCCCTATTTAGCGTACCAAAGGACGAATTTATGCTAGAACAAAGAATAGATCAAAACTGTAATGTCTTACACTCACGCACAGTTTTTTTTTTTTTTTGTTTTTTTTTTTTTTTATCGGCTATAAAAAGAAAAAAGTCGCAAAATTTCGGGGATTTTTTTCTTTTAATGTTAAATTGGCTATTTTATTAAGTTATTGGTGTGGCTCGGGCTTGGAAATCGCGCCAATCAAAAAGTCGCCAAACATCGGTGCGTGAGTGTAACACATCTGTTCTATAATAATAATCAAAACAATCAATCAGTATCATGTATGCATACAGCGGAACTAATTCGCATGTGTACGTGCATTAGTGATTCAGAAATTTCTTTTTCTTATTTTTATCTGCTTCCTTTTTTTTTTTAAAGTAATAGGCTAAAGCTGTCCGGATTTTAATTTTCACATTTTTGCAAAAACAAATATTTTTTTCCGTTTCATTACTAAAGCGATTTAGCATTTAGCAAATATGATATATAGTTATTCTCTTAAAAGATATTCAGGAATTTATTTTATGTTATTACTTGATTATCTACTTATAATTGTTCAAAATACATATGATATTTAGTAATTTTTTCCAATACAATGTTTGCGTTGAAAAGAGCAAGCAGATGTCCCTGCGATCGCCCTATTATCGTACAGCAACGTTGCACATTTATCGGCTACAATTTTTTAGCATTTTTTAAATCATTACTGGGATCGCCGGTTTCCACACTATATATTCTAGGTGCTGTAGTTTTAGGGTATTTACTTTACAATGACTGTACTTTATTTATTCAAAAACTAAGGAAGAAGAAAACATGTAGAAGAAGAAAACATTTCCTAAAATCAACTAAAAGAAAAGATAAAATCTGAGTATTTGCGAAACTTAAAAAAAAAATGCATGATAAAAGTTTCTTTAGAATATAAAGACTGTTAAATTTAAATATGCTTACGGTGCAGTTTAACAGATTTTTTCTTGTCAAATGTCAAGAAATAACCATGCGAAATCCTGTTAAGAACAATTACCGAAAGCGACAGGCATGGAAAATTTTCCTGAAAATGCATTTAAAGTTAAGATTAATTTTCTTCGAAGTTGGAATCAAATTTTAATTTAATGTGAAGTTTAATGCAATAAATTACAGTCTTGAAATTATGTTGCAGTTTTCAATAAATATGAAATTTTGTTTCATTGGATTGAATTTCATTTGAAAGGAATTTATGAATAGATAGACATCTTGCTAAACATATTTTAAGATAGAATTTATAGAAAAGCAGGATCATTAAAAATGGTGAATGAATTATTTTTGGTGATGTCGTGTGTATAAAAATATATATTAAATAAAGCAAGAGAAGGCTTCATATTAGTCGCGTTGAAAGACGTGCCACGCATGTCAAGATATTTTTGTGAATAAGCTGCATATTTGACTTCTCGTACCACAATTTTTAATTGTAATTTTCCTCTTATTAAACAACAACATTTCTGTTGTCAAATAAGACGAAAATTACTACTAAACAAATAGTAGTAAGAGATTTAGCATCTATGCAAGACATTTATAAAAATATCTCGGTGTGCGCGGCGCGTCCTTTTAGCGCAAGTGATTAATAGAAAAGTCTACACTTGCTTGATTTAAACATACACACTACAGCACCCAAAATGATGCACCATTTTTAATGCCTCTACTTGTTTATAAATTCTATCTTAAAATATGTTAATTGTGAAAAAGAACTGATAAGTGTAAGGTAATGATCAAAAATGGGGTGTTGGGTACAGAGAAGGAAAAAAGTAATAAAATTAAGTAAAGTTAGAACACACTCTAATCAGGCAAATAAAGTTGTTCTTATTGAGATTTTCACAATTTCGCTCGTTGAGACCAACATCTGCATCATTAGAAATGGTTCTCTATACATTTTGTTGTCCCTTAGATATTTTTCAGATTATTACACATTTTGTAATTCCCTTACGCTAGAAGCGACGAGTAGTAATTTCCTTATAATGGACGAAAATTGTGAGAACCATAACAACATTCGGGGCGGGAGAACGATTTCCTTAACCCCAAACATATCATATAAATGGTTTGGTCAACATATTTTTGGCATGAATCTAATAAATGTTTAGGATATGGTAGCAAACGAATTGGTGAAAGCCTATTACCCTTAAAACAGTTCGATAGCTTGAAAGAGATCCTCTGTTGGAGTGTGACTTAGTACTCGAATTCCTCATTGATAACTCAATAGAAGCTATCAGCCACGTGTCAATATTGCTGCCCGTCAAAGAATTCATATCCCTTATTAAAATGGATCTTCTATAAAGAAATTACACTCCTTTAGGGTCAAGAAATAGCACATTTGTTTTCAAATACCGCATTGTGTATTTATCGTTTTGCATCAGAAAACTTAATGAAATATACCATTTTCTTTCAAACACATATGACTCCATTTCTTTTAGATCTCGGCTGTGAATAATGTATCAGACATCAGAACTCTTAATTTTTCTCCAATACATATCCTACACCCCTATATTGTGTAACTGTTTTAGCAATGTAGGTTAATGATAAAAGTCCATAAATACAAGCATGTAGGCGAAAGACAAGCAAGTCAATCACATAGTTATGGATTTGTTTATGATCATAGTTAATCTGGATAACAAATAATTGCTTTATTAGTTTTTAAATTTCAGTTTTTCATTCCTGCAAGGTCAATAAAGTGTGTACCAAGGTGACTTGGGAACTAACAACCGGAGGATCTGCGTTAGGCTGACCCCCTGATAGTGATATATGCTATATAGTACCTTAGGGCCCATAGTCAAGAATGCAGAGCTGGGAACTGGCGTCTATGATTCTAAATGGATTGTAGTGCCGCAGAGATTATTAGTTTAGTTTTTAATTGTAAACAATATATATTGTAACAATTTTATCCAAAATAGCAGTTTTCAAAATGCATTTCTCAGTATCGACACTGTCAACAAATACATTTTAACTTATACTGCCGGTGTTTTTCAAAATGGAGTAATAGAGATTTTTATTTAAAAGAAAAAAATAGAGAGAATTTCGTATTAAGATTTTCAAAATTCGTGTAAAAAAAAAATATCAATGTTCCTCAAGAATGTTTTACTCCAGTATAGAAAATCATGCTAAGAATATAAATTCCTTCGGTACTTAGAGCTGGGGTTAACTTACGTTCAGATTTTTCTTTTTCTCCTTGTAGTTATACATCAGTTATTCTTTCAGTTTTTGGCTAAATCTTCTAAAATATTTTTTAAAAAGAACTTGTATATAACGGATAACTAAGCGGGAGAATTTTTCAGTATTGAAAAAAATAATAATACGATTTTTCATAGTGAATTATTTTCATTAGATACGTGCTCAGAACGTAAAAAAAAAAGTCATGAGAAATATATGTTATCACGCGAGGAAATGTTTTACAGAAAATAGGCGACTCATCACTGTAAAATTTGGCCATATTCAATATTCCGGAAGAACTATGCTCTTAATCGAACCTTTCCGCATGCATAACCACCCAGTTCTCTGAACTCTAATAATGACACCTTGTGACTTGTGGATAGGAGGAAACGTGAAGTGTTTTGTAAGATGATACCAGATATTTCAAAAATCCGAAGGAAAGGTAAATTTGATCTTCTGAGTATTATTCACTGTGATAGAGCATTTTGTATTAATAAAACGAAATTATTCAAATTCTCTACAGAAGAGGTCGCTGCTCAAAGAAAACATCCAGTGGTAATAATTGTGAAAAAACAGTTTTTTTTTTCAGCGTGATTTTCCGATTCAAAAGCTCAGTCAGTGTGTTTCCCACCGCTTTCCACCCCTTTGCCGAATAAAGTTTGGGTATGACGTATGATACATCACAAAATGCTACATCAACAGGAATAGTTGCTACGTCCTATAGGTTTTTTTATGGGATCCCTTTTTTTATGTGATTTTTTATGTGATCGCGAGGACAAATAGGGGGTGGGGGCAATAATAATTTTAATAAAAAAATAATATTTTTGATCACCCAAGTAATGGAAAATGCTAAAATTGATTTGTCACTGTAGCAAATGACAATGTAGGTCCTGTTGAACATCTGTGTGCATTTGTGTAAGCATATCATGTATATTCATGAAGATGTTACCGTTTCTGTGAAAAATTCAAAAGTTTTTGAAGTGAAAACTTCTTTAGGCGCGTTGGGCATTTTTTGAGATGGGAAAAAACCATTGAATTCGCGACACCGTCAACGTTACTGTTACCGACACCACTGTATATTTGAAGTGATTGTTTTGTTTGTTTGTTTGTTTGTAGAGGGTAATCTCTGGAACTACTGAAGCGATTTCAAAAGTGATGGTGGCAAATTGATGGTGACAATCCCTGCTCCAACATAGGCTATATTTTATGTCAGTGCCACTAACCCAGGGGTGTGCAGTAGCGAAAAACGTTCTAAAATTTCGATTTTTTTTATACTGAAGGAGCTAGAAATTTGAAATTTGGCATTGTAGCAACTTATAAGATGTAAATGCTCTCTAAGAACAATTTCTTAAAAAAATTCGAAATTTAAAAGGGTGAGATGAGCGAAAAGTGTTCTAAAAACATTCTAAATTACAATCTCTATGGAATCTCTGGAACTACAGAACCGTTTTCAAAAGTGATGGTGGCAAATTGATGGTGACAGTCCCTGCTCCAACATAGGCTATATTTTATGTGAGTGCCACTACCTCCAAGGGGGTGCAGGAGCGAAAAACGTTCTAAAATTTCGATTTTTGAAGTGAAAACTTCTTCAGGCGCGTTGGGCGTTTTTGAGATGGGAAAAAAACATTGAACTCGTGACACTGTTACTGACATCTCTGTATATTTGAAGTGAAAACTTCTTTAGGCGCGTTGGGCATTTTTTTAGATGGGAAAAAAACCTTTGAACTCGCGACACTGTTACTGTAACCGACACCTCTGTATATAAGTATGTACATGTATTTTGTATAGTTAGGTAGTGCGGGGCGGGCGCGCCGCGCGGCGCATGCTTGAGTGTGCACTATTGCACCGCGGTATAGTAAGCGCAGAAAAATGTAAGCGGTATAGTACGCGGTATAGTAACGCGGAAAAATGTAAGCGGTATATTAAGCTGTATAGCAAGCGGTATAGTAACACAGAAAAAATGTAAGTGGTATAGTATACGGTATAGTAAACGCAGAAAAATGTAAGCGGTATAGTAAGCGCAGAAAAATGTAAGTGGTATAGTAAGCGCAGAAAAATGTAAGTGGTATAGTAAGCGCAGAAAAATGTAAGCGGTATAGTACGCGGCATAGTAAGCGGTATAGTAACGCAGAAAAATGTAAGCGGTATAGTAACACAGAAAAAATGTAAGCGGTATAGTAAACACAGAAAAATGTAAGTGGTATAGTAAGCAGTATAGTAAACGCAGAAAAATGAAAGCGGTAAAGTAAGCGGTATAGTAAGCGCAGAAAAATGTAAGCGGTATAATAACACAGAAAAAATGTAAGCGGTATAGTAAACGCAGGAAAATGTAAACGGTATAGTAAGAGCAGAGAAATGTAAGTGGTATAGTACGTGGTATTGTAAGCGGTATAGTAAGCGGTATAGTAAGAGCAGAGAAATGTAAGTGGTATAGTACGTGGTATTGTAAGCGGTATAGTAAGCGGTATAGTAACGCAGAAAAATGTAAGCGGTATAGTAACGCAGAAAAATGTAAGCGGTATAGTAAAGACAGAAAAATGTAAGCGGTATAGTACGCAGCATAGTAAGCGGTACAGTAACGCAGAAAAATGTAAGCGGTATAATAAAGGCAGAAAAATGTAAGCGGTATAGTACGCAGCATAGTAAGCGGTACAGTAACGCAGAAAAATGTAAGCGGTATAGTAAGCGGCATAGTAACGCAGAAAAATGTAAGCTGTGTAGTAACGCAGAAAAATGTAAGCGGTATAGTAAGCGCAGAAAAATGTAAGCGGTATAGTAAAGACAGAAAAATGTAAGCGGTATAGTAAAGACAGAAAAATGTAAGCGGTATAGTACGCAGCATAGTAAGCGGTACAGTAACGCAGAAAAATGTAAGCGGTATAGTAAAGGCAGAAAAATGTAAGCGGTATAGTACGCAGCATAGTAAGCGGTACAGTAACGCAGAAAAATGTAAGCGGTATAGTAAGCGGCATAGTAACGCAGAAAAGTGTAAGCGGTGTAGTAACGCAGAAAAATGTAAGCGGTATAGTAAGCGCAGAAAAATGTAAGCGGTATAGTAAGCCCAGAAAAATGTAAGCGGTATAGTAAGCAGTCTAGTAAGCGCAGAAAAATGTAAGCGGCATAGTAACACAGAAAATGTAAGCGGTATAGTAAGGGGTATAGTAAACGTATAAAAATGTAAGCGGTATAGCAACGCAGAAAAATGTAAGCGGTATAATAACGCAGTAAAATGTAAGCGGTATAGTGCGACTGAAGTCTGGTTCCCGAAATTTTTGTATGTAAAATAATATGCATTATTTTTCATGTACTATAGCGCATTAAATGAAAATTGTAATATAATTTTTGTAGTAGTAGTTTATAATAATGAATAAAAAACACTTCCATTAAAAGCATTTCGAGCACAATAAAACATTTCCTAACGATTAAAAAAAT
Source organism: Maratus michaelseni (assembly GCA_963931845.1). Taxonomy (NCBI): domain Eukaryota; kingdom Metazoa; phylum Arthropoda; class Arachnida; order Araneae; family Salticidae; genus Maratus; species Maratus michaelseni. The sequence continues at coordinate 279,071,446 of OZ007594.1, read as the reverse complement.
ACACACGTAATTGTTCAAGTTTTCACTTCTGTCGGCGCTCCCAGAGTGCCACTTTTTTTTTTAGCATTAGCATTAGCATTAGCATGCAGAGTTTTCAGCCGAATTTAACACCGCTTTCCAAAAACTTGAAAACAAATCGTAGAAATAGTATACTGTGATTAAAATATTAATATATTGAATATTTGATGAGATATAGGTATTTTTATGAAATAAATTTTAACTGCGCATGCGCGAACTACAGCAAAGGTTTTTTGTCATGATTTGATATTCAATACTTAGGGAACCTCATATAAAGAGACCAGTGAAATATCGTGAAAACTCAAAAAGTTACAGCAATAATTGAAAAATTGAGGAGGACATCCCATAGGACTATATGACATAATTTAATTTAATGCCATAATTTATTCAGTCATAGAAGTTTACTGCCTGTTATCGAAACCACATTTAAGTTTCAATTCTGATCGCCTAATTGTCGTGGAAGTTTTGCTTTGCAAGATATTTCTTCAGGCAAAGGAATAAGTGGTAGTCGCTGGGTGCAAACCACGGGCTGTAAGGTGGATAGTTCTTCATGAACATTGGTCTTACCTCAGGAGAAGGCACACCATTTCGTTACATTCTGTCGATTCTTAATGTTCCCATAGACGGAAACAATTTCTTTTTTAGTATCTACTGGACACGCACCTTTCCCATGAAAAAAAGCGTATGACGGAAATTACTTCACACTTGGCGGAATTCTGAATTGAAACTGCCATTATAAACACGTGCTACATACACGAAACAAAATCACTATGCAAAAAAAAAAAGAATGACTGCAAGGGAAAAGTAAAATGATCAAGGTTACAAAATGTGTTGCCAACGCGCTCATAATAAACTCTTTCTTTCCCGCTGTCTGAGTTGTATTTTTAACTATCGAAAACATCTCGTGTATATATATTATATATATGACATTTTAGCAATTTACAATATTTCAATGTTTTAGTATTCTAATTTTATTCCGCATCAATAAATTCTTTTTATTTTCCTTTTGGGTTTTATTTTTGCGCGCCGAAGCATCGTCTGAAATCTATTTTTAGCAATACTCTAGATTCGGGGCTTTTTATTTGTTTACATGAAGTGTACCTGGATCGAGGCTTTGGAAGATTCCAGAACTTTTTCCGGCGCGGAAATCAATTGACGTCAAAATTAATACACCGGAACTGTTAAATAAATCCCTCTTAAATCGTTTAATATTGGTTTAGAGGAACTACGTGACCTTATTTGTCCCTTTTCGCCTGATAAAAATAAATACTCAAGCACAGCATAATCGAACAGATTTTTGGGTTTTTTAGACGGTGGACGGTAGATGGAGACGGGAACGAGAGATGAATCAGACAGATGATTGAAAATGTTCTTTTCAGAGAGTTGAAAATATTATTCGAAGCTTTTTTAAAACATCACAATGCACAGATTTATTGAAACCCCGACTGCAAATTAACGATGAATGAGTAATCAGTTAAATCGGCATGCTACAGCATTTCTCCTGAGTGATTTCTGAGTATGTAAATACACATTATTTCAACTTCTGACTACTTAATTTATGGAGTCCATACATTTTCATCGTAACTACTGAGCCATGCAACCATCCGCGCAGTGAGTTTTATTAGTCTGATATAAGCATATGGAAATTTAAATATTGCAATTTCTTGAGAAAATGGCGAAATAGCTACATTAAAAGCAAGTTGAAAATTCTCCAAGCGCGCAAATCTAAAGTCAGTTTTGATATTTATTTTAATTTACAGACGTTAATCTCAGCACGAACGGAAAGAAAATTCATTAAAAGCTGTGTCGTAATTTTCAAAAAATGATTGCGATTCAAGAAATAAACTGTACGTTTTCATTAGAACAAAAGGCCTGTAAAATGTTTGTAACCTTTGTAAAATTAGGATACACGTTTTTATTTATTTTTATATTGCTAGTTATTTGAACACATAGTATTATGTAAAGTGCTCAGAAAATCGAGTAGAATACCTTTGAATTTGTTATTCATTTATTTTAACAAATATTTACCGAATTTGAATAAAAATCTTATTACCACCTTTTCCGATTGAAACAATTTTTATATGTATTTCTACGAATTCTTTAAAAATATATAAATATTCTCTGTACCTAAAGTATTTTTTTTATGATTTGACGCCTTATATGTGTAATGTTTATACGAGAAAATAAAGATGCTATATTTTAAATATATAGATTCCGGATGGCTGAATTCACGTTAGTATACCAAATACATCGTTGTGAAACATTGACAATTTTGCTAGAAGTTGTAAGTTGTAGTAAAATATTGGATTTGTCGACGCAGTTAATGTTGTCGCAACTACATATAGAAACTTCAAAGGTTAAAATATTTCTTTTAGGAAACATATATAGGAATATTTTTATCGAATTTTCTATTGCATTATATGCACTTTGTGTGTAGAAACTACAAGGTTTATGATATAACATGAATGAATATAACTGCATTTAGATGCAGAAAAAAATATAAAAGAATAATTTAGCGAGTTTTGTTTTTAATAACATTAATAGAAACAGGTTTTCAAGGTTCTGTTAGGAATAGTAATAGAGCAAAACCTTATTAATCCTGTCTAACTGAGGCTGTAATTCATCCGGATACAAAACTAGTCGTTGAGGGCCACTGTAATACTTAATAATAAAATAATATGGCATGTGAAAATAAAACATGTGTAAACTAGTTATAAAATTCATTGCAATTCGAATAAAACCATGGCTTGATGACGTCATAAACTTTAAATGTTCCATTACTGAATTGCCTAAAAGAAAATCTTTATAACTCCAAAAATATTAATCATATTAACTAACGGTTTATTGCGTCGGATTAAGCGTCTCATTTCCAATTAAACTATATCTTTGAATCGAAATTTGGATGAAATACAGAACCCATTATCCGACCGACTTCATTCTTTATGCAAAAATCTATGTTTTTTTTTTTTTTTTTTTTTTTTTTTTTTTTTTTTTTTTAATTTTCTTTTATATTCACTCCTTAAAATAAACAATTTCGAACATTTTTATATACCTTTTTTCAGAACGAATATTTCCAGAGTTCGAAATATTAATAGCAATGGATGACTCACCAAATATTTTAAATTAATCTTATAACTAGTCGTTGGGGGCCACCGTAATACTTACCCATCATGGATATGCATAATGTAAAATATTAAAATAAAAATGTGTAAACTACTTATAAAATGCATTGCAATTCAAATAAAATCGTGGCTTGATGACGTCATAAACTTTAAAGCGGGGCTAACGAGAAAGACGGGCTACCGTGCTTCTCCAATTTAGATTAGTCACGTGACGCTCCCGGTCTCAGCTCAGCAAACCAATTGACATAATAGATTATTGCCTCAATTTTAGATTACTCTTATATCAGGGCCGTAACCAGGCGGAGGCAGGGGGGGGGCTGAGCCCCTCCTTGAAACTTCTTGAGCCCCCTCTAGACTTCATAATCTTTCAACACAAATAACATTATTTATTACATTTATTAATTTTAAAACTGTATAATCAAAAGTTTATGACTTGCTTTCTACTTCTGTCTATATTTATATATCTCTAAAATAGAGGGGGAAAGACAAACTGTGAATTAGCCCCATCAAAAAATTTCAAAGCCCCCTCTGGCTTTACCGACTGGTTACGGTCCTGTCTTATATCCGAGTCATTCTTTAATTTGATAAAATTCGTTACTTGCCCCCAAGCAGCGGAATAATGACTATCAAATCTTACACAAACATTAAGATAATTTAATTATATTAAATAAAATAATTTGTAACCAGATATAAAGTTGTCAAAAGGGAAAAAAATGATGAAAATTGAGCTTTTTATATCCTAAAATTCATTGTGAATACACCTAAATATAACACAAACTACGTAAAAATAATTTAATTAACATTTAAAAATTTCAAAGACGAATCACAATTTAAGAAAAGAATGATTTAAAAAAAAAAAAAAAAAAAAAAAAAAAAAAGAAAGAAAATTAAAAAGCAAAAAAAAATTTTTTTTTTTCAAACAGTTTTTTATACCCTAAATGACAATCTTTTCCCCACCAAAATTATATGCTGCCATAGGACACATATTTTATAAAATATATTATATATATATATAAAATTTTCAAAGCTGTAGAAGAAAAATAAGTATATTTTACACAAGAGCTCCTTGTACCCTACAAATCACTGTAAATACACAGAAATTTAAACACATTTTACTTAAGAATGATTTATGTAACACATTCAAATATGAAAACTGTAGAACAGTTTTAAGTTATTGAGGGGAAAAAAATGTTGTTTTTTTTTAAACCGGACCTTTATAATCAAATATCAATATTTCTGAACCGGAATTATGCGTGACCATTGGATACATACTTTATATAATATATAAACTTTTCAAAGTTTTAGTACAAAGATAACTTTTTTTAATTAAATGTGCTCATTATTTATCTCTGAGCAGAGAAGTTAATAACAGAAAGAAAACAATTTTAAGACACAAACTATATAAAAATTAATATTTTTTTTCACGAACATTTTACCAAGCAGCGGATATAAAAAACGTATATGATTTCTCACTATCGAATTTTGATTTAGAAAAAAATCCAATACACTTTGTGACGAAAATTTTGGACTTGTTTATTTTCCCAAATCGCTATTGCTGAAACTGTTTTAACAACATCTATTTGGGAAAGTATGCAAGTCTTAAATTTGCATTACAATCAAGCATGTCGGATTTCTTTGTAAAACAAAGTTCGATTGTTAGAAATTCATACACAACATAATTGAAAATAAGTGGTACCAATGTAAAAGTTTGAAACAATAACTGGCAATTTGTTCTTTGGGCTCACTCAAAATCTGAATTTATTAATTTATTATTTTATTATAAACAATTTTTTTTAAATATTTTAAACATTAATTAGTGGAGTATATTCAGTTTGCTAATAAATAAATTAAAATAACATTTAACATGTATGCATAAACAAATCATGAATTGTTTAATGGAACCAAAATGCAAAGTATCATATATATAGTATATTCTTAATGTTAATCCGTAATATTACAGGTGTAGTATTCTGAATATTAAATCTTTAAAAATAATCTGAACTTATTAAAAACTTTGACTTATTTCTATCCTGTTTATATTAATAAGTGAAAAACTTTTAGAATAAATAGTGCAAGTAAAAACATATTTATTTAAAATAAATTGTGTTTATTTATATTTAAACAATTCAAAACAAACATTATCATATGAGTGCAAAAGTAAAAAAAAAAAAAAAAAAAAAAAAAAAAAATACATCATCCAGATTAGTAATGCAATGTTGAATTCAAGGGGTGATATTCCCTACAGATGATTTCGGATTTTACATTTATTAATGGTGTAGAAACGAAAAATCCCCTCCCCCCCCCCGAAACTCTGTAACGTTCTAAACCAGAAGCTGCAACCTCCCCCCCCCCCCATTCCTTTGAAAAATATATGTAATCGACACTGCAATAAAGGTATGTTATATTCAATAATAATCTTACGATTTTACTGAGCTATTTTATTTCACATAAAGTAAAGTTGCCGGCATTCTGTTTTCCAACAATTTAAAGTATATAGCATTGCGCAATTAAAAGTTATGCATATTACATTAAAGCGGAAAAATGATTAATACTTACATTCGTTAGATTATCGGGCGTAAATGGATTAAACAATACTACTTAAGAAAAGCTTAACAAAATTAAAGTAAAAGATTCGCAATGAAAATTACGTTTGTTTTTATAATTAAAGAATATATAACAACAAGCACACGAGTTAAAACCAAAGTAATGGAATTCCGTTGTGTACAACTGCGCGTCAAAGTAACATTTTGAGTAAGACCGCGACTATCACATGACTTTCAACCACGGTAGCTCTTTGCGTCAGCCCCGCTTTAAAGGCTCGATTACTGAACTGCTTGAAAGAAACCTCCTTCTAATTCCAAAAATAATAATCCTATTAACTAGCGGTTTATTGCATCTGATTAAGCGTCTCATATCCAATTAAAATATATCTTTGAATTAAAATTTGGATGAAATACAGGGTCATGAAAAATCGAAGAAGGTGGAAAATAGGAGAACAAATATCTCGGCAACTAATTATCCGATCGACTTCATGCTTTATGCAAAATTTATGTTTTTTTATTGTCTTTTATATTTATTTCTTAAAATAAACAATTTCGAAAATTTTTATATACCTTTTATCAGAACGAATATTTCGAGAGTCCGAAAAAAGTAGTTCCGGATAATCGAGGTTACTGAAATTTAATAAGCTTCTTCCCATTATTACATACTAAGTATACCAAATTTCAAGTCTGTATCTCAATTTGTTTGTGAGATAGAGCGTTATACAGACACTCAGACAGACGGGCGGCAATTTTTTTTTTCTAAAAAATTTTTTTTCGGAATCTGCAGTGTCTGAAACGTGTAAATCCGTCAAAAAAAATTCGATTTTCAAAACGATTACAAGACTTACCCTATACTACGTATAATGGGTAAGTAATAAACATAAAATGAGCCATGGTAGTTAAAACTCTATATCATGCAACAAAAGTTTCAGTGAGTAACCCTTACGTCATATTTACAATGTCAATACCAGAACAATAAATTTCGCTTTTACCGCAATTTTTTTAAACATCTAAACATCGCACAATTTTAATTTTTATACCGTCGAATAGATATAAAAATGTAATTTCCAATGCAATTTGTTTGAAAATTGAATCAAATTTCTCTGATATTTTATGTTTTTTTCAAAAACATTTTCAAGCATTTACAAAAAAAAAGATTTCTAAGCGTGTAGACCGCCCGATTACTAAATATTAACCTGTTTGCACTTAAAACAATATAGATAGTTGAATATTTGTTTCGGCTAATATTCCATAACAAAATTAAAATTTTATCAATAAATAAAATATTAAAATAATATAAAATATACCCAAATTTAACAGGCATGTAAACGCGCTTAAACCACTGAAATTATCAGAACTAAAAAGGTTGCTGTAAGTAGCGAAATATTAATCTATTTCTTCAGCTATTCCTAACATGCGGCTAATACGAAAGTATACCTTTTAATAAATTTCAAAGCTTTATTTGAATGCATAATTGATATTTTTTATGTAAAGTACTGAAGTGTTCGTAATATCTAAATTTGTTTCATTTTTTATTTGCATTTTTTAATGCTTTTTTGCTTATTTATTTATTTTTGAAAGGAACTCTCGGATTGAGTGAAGTAAGAATTTATATGGTCCGGATTAATGAAGTTTCTGTTTTTCCGAAACTAATATAATCCGTGTATTTTAACATATAAGATTACTTTGATAGGCAGTTTCATATTTCTAATTATTTATTTTTATTTACATATTATTCACTAATCATGTGTTAGTGAATACGAATGCTTTTAACTTAAGTGAACTTTACAACACTTTTGTTGTAAAGTTTACTTAAATTATTCAGAAACTGAATGACTACTGAAAGATACTTTTTCTTCCGTTTAACGAATTTGGGTTTCGTTAAAAAGAAATATTTCAGTAATAATTTCAAAAATAACTTTATTGCTTCTGATATTAATGTCCATGGTTTATTCAAACTTCACCACGATTAAACCAATAATTCATACACAAACAATTATATTGATGTCAAATTACCATAAAAGGTAGCAACAATTGCCTTCATTTCTTCTTACAGTATTGCTTATTATTCCTAAAGGGGAGGGGGTAAACACCCTTTGCTAACAAATGAAAGACAAAAATATAAAATTATATTAGAGTTTTCAGTAAAAAAAATTGTTTTCGCCTCTATTTCGTAACTGGAATCCCAGGTTGGATCCCCTAGTTTAATGTAATATAAAAAGTAATTTAATCTGTAGAAAAAAATAGGTATATAACTGTTATATTTGGGTTATAACTTTTTTATATAACTATCTATTTATGTTCTACATTATCTAGATTTCAACTGTTAGATTTTTAGGTTTATCTGTACTCACGAACTAGATATACTCAATGGTTTGAGGTGATAACTTCTGCTATCTATTTTTATAGCTGATTTGTCAAGGTTTTTATTACAGTTTCCAATCAATTGGGAATAACTACTACATTCAATTTATTTATTTAATACATTTATTTATAAAAATATCTGTATAACACAAACTTCAAAGTTTTAAATGGTAATTTTTTATGCGATTTTTATTTTCAAAATCTATACTTTGATTAGAAGTTTTTGAATTAGTTGTCTTTTGCTAAATTGAAAACTTGCACAAGAGATTTCTGAATTTGCTATATATATATATATATATATATATAGGGGGGAAAACATCTTAATTATTGAAGTAAAACATCGTTCTTGTAGACAGACACTTTTATTGATGATGGACGAGCACAAAACAACGATGAAACATGACATTAATCAAACAGGTAGACAGCCAATATTCGTCAAAATAACAATCGTAACTTAGCATCGTACTTTACATCTTATTGAAAACGCACAAACTTGTACACTTTTGATTTTAGGAGCGTCGAAACAATGCGTCATTAGTAGCTACCGCCACCTTTCTCTCCTCCTCACTCCTTACCGTCGTTTAATCTCGTAGCAGGTTCTCGTCGTTCGTGAGTGCGCTCGCTGCGCCGTCTTGTGGCAGCGGCCGATCCCATATATATATATATATATATATATATATATGACACATTTTTGTTACGATTGGCACATTATTGATGATTGCTATTACTGTCGACTTGAAACGTTCGTTCCATCATACTCCAGTGATGACATATCAGTCCGAATCCCACGAAAATTACCGTATAATCAGTTCGATGTAGGCGCAGTCGAGATCATGGAAATACAGTCATGACATTCGGCGAGGGTATTATTCCGATTTAATCACTATGAAGGCAATTCTCGGAGTACGAATCATATTTGAACATCATATTATAATGCAATCGGGAAGCTGAGTAGAGGCAGTTCATTCCAATAGAAATTTCCCAAAACATTAAGGAAACTTAATAGATGAGCAAGAACTTTATTATGAGAACAGAGATGAAAACAACTCCACCGACTTTCGCTTCATTAAAAACTTGAACACATTAAGTATTGAAGAATTAGCAGAAATTGAAGAACATACTACCGACGAAATAGTGTAGACTTCCCCAGTGACGGCTTATAGATAACAACAAATAATTCGTGTAAAAATCTGTCTCCGAAGCCAGTGTAACCGTATAAATACTCCGAGATTTCTGCTCAAAGTTACAAACGCGCGAAATGCTAGTCCACTGACAGCCATGTTCGGAGGAAGCCAGGGGGATAGACAAGACGGGGCCTGCTCGGTAATGGAGGAAAAGAATGAGGCCACGAGGGTGTGTCTCTGACGTATGACCAAAACTCTTTATCAGAAGCGGCAATTTAAAAAGGTAAAAAGCCTTTGGGCGCGAAAACGCCAAGAATCCTGGGATGCCGAATGATAATTAAATAGAAATAAAAATGGTATTACAAAAGTTCCAAAGAATAAAAATTCAATGTCTCAAAAGAAGAAATTAGGCAGGTGCGTTTTAGAGGCAGTGTTGCAATTCAATAGAATAAGGTTTTAATAAATACGTGTACCTTTAACAGATTAAGATTTTTAGAATGATAAATAAAAGAATATTTTGATTAAGTTATGGAATAAAATATAAAATAGATTTAAGTGATATTTTAAAAAGAGAGGGAAAAATTAGAATTGTAAGAATTTGGAATAATTTAACTAAGGAAAAATGGCGAAAATTTTTTATTGTTACATATATATATATATAGATTGCCTTCGCCCACTCACAGCACCAAAAAGCACTTAAAAGACTTTATTTCGAAATCCTTTCAAATATTATTTTCATATAATATAGCATGTAACAATGGAAACTACAAGAGTAGGATATTTATGTTTGGGTTCTTAAGTAGTATGTTGGTAAGATTATTATTTTAGGAACTACAAACAAAAGTATAGAAAGGTTATAATTAATATTAGCAGGTCAAAACGTTGAATCATTTTACTTCCAGAACATTTGGTTCAAACAACTAGAATTTTAGTATCTGGAAGTAAATTTAAACACAGAATAAAAATATTTTGTCAAAATTGGGTGTTGCTATAGAAAATTTAAAATTTGTTTCAAATTTCAATATGGTATACGGTTTTTAAAACTTAATTAATGTACGCTTTTAATAGCTGACCTTTTTTGCAATATATTAAAACCAGTAAATTTCTTATACCATAGTTTGCGGTTTAATTAGTGCTTACTTTTCCTCCCCCAGGGATGTACCGTATTTGGGTCATTCCATGGTAACTTACGTTACATTTAGAGTAATTTTCTTTAGTAATGTTTGTAATATAACACCAAAAAACATTGAAAATGCAATGTTGATATGATTTTTTAAATATACCTATCCAAAGCGAAATTTGGATAAAAATTACCTACCTTTAGTGCTATTTCTTGAACACTAGCAATTATATTCATTATGGTAACTTAATGTTCCTTTTTCAGTAACGTAAGTTACCATAGTAAATATAATTGTCAAAGTTCAAGAAACAGCAATCAATGTAAGTAATTGTCATATAAATTTCGTTTTGTATAAGTTTAATTCACAAATCACATCAACATTACATTTTGAATATTTTTTAGTGTTATATTACTAAAATTACTGAAGTCAATTATTCTAAATGTAACGTAAGTTACCATGGAATGCCCCATTTCCGCAAAAACTAAAATAGAAATATGTACTTTGACATTTCTTAAATATCCTAATAAAATAATGGTAATAATTTATAATCGCAGATAAAATATGAGTATTGGCAAAACCAATTAGATTATGCACTATAAAAGTTTTTTTTTTTTTTTTTTTTTTTTTTTTTTTTTTTTTTAGAATAATACAAAAACTGTTAAATTTAAATATGCTTATTGCATGCTCTGTAGCTTAAGTGAATTTTTTCTCGTTCAAATTTCAAGAAATAACCATGTAAAATCCTGTTAAGAACAATTACCGAAAGCGACAGGCATGGAAATTTTTCTTGAAAATACATTTACAGTTAAGGTTAATTTTCTTAGAAGTAGAAAATCAAATTTTAATAAAATGTGAAGTTTAATGCAAAAAAAAATATATAATAGTTTTGAAATTATGTGGGAGTTTTCATTCAATTTCATTCAAAACATTCAATTATGTTACAATTTACTTTATTTTGGTTCATGGGAATTTATGAGTAGATAGTTATCTCGCTAAATGTATTTTGATATAATTTAGGAAAATGTAGTACTAAAAAAGGTTAAACAGTTTTGGGTAAGCCATGTGCAGGGGTCGGAAGTAGCGCTCTACAAGTAGCGAAACTACAGTAGCCGCTACTTTTTATAGTAGTTTGTAGTGTAGCGCACTACATTTTGAATAATGTAAGTTAGCGAGTAGCGCGATACAAAATATGAATAGTTTGTAGCGAGAACCAACGCTACTTTTAACGCTACTTCAGGGCGAAAAATTAACATTTTGCAAATCACATGGCCGAAACTTGGTTCTTTTATGCAATATTTTTTTCTGTTCAACAATTTAGCAATCTCAGAGGCAACTCTAAGCTGCAGTGCATAGCAACGTTTCACACGAAGTCATAGATTTTTCCCATTGACACTTGCTGCTAAAATCAAGTTCTAACCCAGCAAATGAATTGATTTTCTTGCTGGCAACACTTGTCAATTTACTCATTATTAAGTCTTCATGTTTTAACGCCTTTCTTATTATTGGGAATTGCTTCATTTACCGATTTATTTATTGTTTTCTTTTAGTGTTGTTTGTCTGTAATTTTCTAGATTATAATGTTTCTCTTAATTTTGCTACGAAAATGTAATTGTGTGTATAAAGTAACATTTTGAAGACAAACACAAAACATTTTATTGTATGTTATCTTTTTTAATTTTTTAATGCCTTCGGTTATGTCGCATTTATTTAATTATATCTCGGGAGACGCAATATTACGAGGGGTCGCTTTATTATTTATTCCGTGTCTTCAATTTAATAGTGTAAATAGAACCCTTTGACAAAATCTAAAAGTAGAGAAGTAGTGACTACTTTTGAAAAGTAGTTTGTAGTCGCTACTTTTCAAAACATGTAGTTGTAGTTGTAGTTAACTACTTTTCGATAAAGTAGTTGTAGTTGTAGTTCGCTACAATAAAAAAGTCCGACCCCTGGCCATGTGCTTGTTTAAGTCAAACAAATGAAAACTTTCTGTTAATTTTTAAAAAACAATTAACAAGTGTAAATTTTTATCAAAAATGAAGTAATAAATAACGCATACTCTAATGCGGTAAGAGTAGGTGTTCGCATTGTTGGTATAAAGTTATTGTACAGATGTCGCAGACGCTCTTGGGTTTCCTTTTGGTTCCAAAATGGCGATATTTGCATGGGATTGCAAGCCGGCGATTTTAAGCCCTCTAGTATTAATAGCTGACTCAGTTGTATTTTTGACATTGTGCGTGTTTTATATTAAACTAAATATTGTGTATGTTTTATAATACATTAAACATTGTGTGTTCTATAATAAAATAATTTGTGTGTGTTTATAATAAAAATTGTGTGTGTTTTTTAATAATAAAAATTGTGTGTGTTTTTTAATAAAATATATGTGCGTGTTTTATAATAAAATTCTGTGCGTTTTATAATAAAATAAGTTGTAAAATACTAAATTTAAACTCTATAGAGCCCAACGTTACTTAAAGGGCAACATTTAAAATATAAATAGATGTTAAAAAATGTTAAAAAATCCTCCTGGGAGGATTTTTTAATATCTTTTAACATCTATTTATATTTTAAAGGAGGATTTTTAAACATCTTTTAACATCTATTTATATTTTAAAGGAGGATTTTTAAACATCTTTTAACATTTATTTATATTTTAAAATGTCGCCTTTTAAGTAACATTGAGCTCTATAGAGTTCATTTAAGTATTTTATGAATGACGTATAAGGTGAATATTTGCATTTTTTGCTACAATTTTAAGATAAATTGTTTCATAATAAAATAAAACTAACATGCACATCACTAGACCTAATATGTATAAGAAAACGGTATATCTATAAAGGCATGCGCGGCAGTGTTTTACTCCTTACTACTGTTAATTTTACGGTATAATACTGGCAGCTGGGGATGACAGTATTATACTGTAAAATTAACATTTTTTTTTTCAGTGTAGTTTCCATTTGCTAGCTGGATCGTTGGATGTACACAATGATAACCTTAAATATAATGAAACTGATCCAACATAATTCTTGTCAGCAGATGCCTATATCTTGCTCAATACAGTTCATTACATGACTTGTGTTGACAGTGCTTGACTGCCTGTGTTTGGTGTATAAAGTCTAAATTCATTTACAGAAGAGTAAGTATTGCTATGCGATAACTGTGTAGCAATCAAAAAATGATGGGAGGGACTCGAAAAGTTACTTTCGAAGAAACAAAATATTTAAGATATTAGAATTATTAATCATTATTAAATATTTACAAGAATAATTAATTGAAAAAAAAAACAATAAAAATATTTTAATTAATTTCAAAACAATAAATTAATAGGTACAATTAGTAGGTAAAATTTTTTAAATAATAATCTTTGAAAGAGTTCGTGTTTATTTTTGATAAAATATTGTCTTTAATAGGGCGCACTGGAGCCTCGTGAGTCATATACCTTTTACGCTTTACGTTTGTTATCAACGATCTGTCCATCTATACATTTTATCTTCTGTTCACCGATTCATATTATTCGGCTCGAACGCACAGTGAATTGCCAGAGTAAAATTCTTTACTCTCCATTTTCGATACTTTATGATAACTAGACACCTATGTCTAGACACATCTGTGTCTAGACACACCTATAAAAACTAGACTTCATATTATTGGCCAAGAATACTTATATCAATTGTTAAGTTTTTTCTGTGTCAGAAAAAATTGTTTTCGATTAAGCTTTATTTACCACCATCCCATCATCATTGATTAGAACTAAACAAATTAACAATTTGCTATGTTTAGGCATTTTCATATCCTTCTTGCTGTTAAGAAATTCTCTTTCGACGAGTGTATATTCGTATAAATGTAGAATACCCACACAATTCGAAAATCAAATTTAATTTTTCTCGTTATGGAAAATGGTGAATAGAAAATAGCTGAGTATTACATCTACTCTATATAAATGAAATCCTAATGAAACGACTTTATGATACAATTTTATAAAATGACTAATTAAACGAAAATAAAAAACAAATGAGTAAACGAATATATGTTAAATGCTTGGTTTGCAGAACACTCATGTTAATATAATTTCAGTATGTTGTTACATTCGATTACAGCATGTTTTCCTAGAAGAGGGTGTCTATAGCATTTATAATTATTTTACAGGGCGGCACAAAATAATACGAATATATGTTAATTGTGGGATTTATAGAACGCTGACTCTAATGAAATTTCAGTATGTTATTACAGTCACATACAGCACGTTTTTTTTTTATAAAAACATGTATATAGTATTTATAGTTATTTTACAGGACCGCACAAAAGAATACGAATATATGTTAAATGCGAGATTTGTAGAATGCTGACGGTAATGAAATTTTAGTATGTTGTTACAGTTATCTACAGCTTGTTTTTTCTAAAAGAAAAAAATATATAACATTTATAGATATTTTGCAGAGCCACACAAAACAATATGAATATATGTTAAATGTGACATTTGTAGAATTCTGACGGCAATGAAATGTCAAAATGTTGTTACACTCTCCTACAGCATGTTAGTCATAGAACAGGGCGTATATAACATTTATAGTTATTTTACAGGGCTGCACAAAATAATACGAATATATGAAACGAATATACAGGGTGGTCCTAAAATATATGTCAAAAATGTAAAGGTAGGTAGAGGGGACCTAAATAAGCATATTTCGTATAGGAATGTGGGTGCGGAAATCCAGCGTTGAGGTAGTGGAGGGCGGTGTTGAGTTCGGCAGATAGAAGCGTTTCGATGACTTCAATCATCATTCTCCTCACGGATTTCGAGCAACATGAATCGTTACACAAATGCGGCTGAAATTCTGCGATATCTTCCAGTGCCCGTATCACACTTGGAAGCATAAAACGATCCACTCTCGCGCAACTCTCGATGAAGACGCTCAAAAGTTCGGCGATCCGACAGATTCCTACCCCGGAATCGTTCCTTTGAGCAGCCTCTCCATTTCCTTGCGCAGTCCAATACATGAAATGCATGTCGATAAGTTCCGCAGTGGTGTAACGATGCAAGTTGCTCGAAATTCGTGCGGAGAATGACGATTCCAGCCAGCGAAACGCTTTCATCCGGCGAACTCAATAGCGCCCTCTAGTGCGTCAATGCTGCATTTCCGCACCCGCATTACTATACAAAATCTGTTTATTTAGG
Organism: Maratus michaelseni; assembly: GCA_963931845.1. Lineage (NCBI taxonomy): Eukaryota > Metazoa > Arthropoda > Arachnida > Araneae > Salticidae > Maratus > Maratus michaelseni. The sequence goes on along the minus strand of OZ007594.1, from coordinate 279,055,978 downwards.
TCCCCTCTACCTACCTTTACAGTTTTGACATATATTTTAGGACCACCCTGTATGTTAAATGTGGTATTTGTAGAAAGCTGACTAATGAAATTTTAGTAAGTTGTTACAGTGACCTACAGCATATTTTTTCTCGGAGAAAGTACTTATAGCATTTACAGTTATTTTACAGGGCCACACAAAATATTACGAATATATGAAACGAATATAAATTAAATGCGGATTTTTAGAATGCTGACGGTAATAAAATTTTAGTATGTTGTTACAGTGATCAACAACATGTTTTTTTCTGGAAGAAGATGCATACAGCATTTATAGTTATTTTACAGCGCCGCACAAATGAATACGAATATAGTTACATACGCGGTTTGTTGAAAGCTGACGGTAATGTAATTTTAGTGTACTGTTACAATCAGTCACCAAACAGTTAGTAGCAGACAGGAAACAAACAGACCTACAGCAGACAAACAATCAACTGAATTTTGACAGATAGCTGACAGACAGATAGCAGATAGCAGATAACAAACAGGCAGATAAACAGAAAACAGACAGACATACAGCAAATAGCAGACAGACAAACAGCAGGTAGCACACAGCAAAGCCGGTGCCAAAGCCAGTGGGCCGGAGCATTGCCCTGGTGGAACAGTACTTTTCCCGCGCCGTTTTTCCTTGATTGCTTCATGTAACTTATGAATTAGGGCTGCATAATAGTCTGTTGTGATAGTGGTCCAGCCTCCAGGTAGTCAATAAGGAGCATCCATATTTCTGTATACACTTCTACGACAATAATTTGGTTTGTAAATTTGAAGAGTTCTCTACACTATACGCAGAAAAAGTAGATATAATCACATAGGTTTAACGTAAAACTAGGCTCTATTAGTTTATAGTTTTTGTTGCTACCTTACTCAATGATTAAATTAGTCAAAATTTGCATTACACGTAAGTCATCTTATCGTGGTCAAAGTATAGTGCATCTTATGTGAATTCGAACTATTCATCTATAAATCTATATGAAAAACATGTCCGTGAGTAACACTGGCGTCATATTGATGGTGAAAGCACCTGACCAATAAATTTACCTTTTACTGCAATTTTTGTAACTTCTAAGCACCACACAATTTCAATTTTTGTACCGTGGAATTGGAAAAATAATGTCTTTCAAATGCAATTTGTTTAAAAACTTTATCTCAGTTTACTGAATTTTTATGGGTTTAAAAATTTTTCAAGCATGATTTTTCTTTATATTTATTTCTATCGTGTGCAGCCCGGTTACGAAAGATTAATTCACTTGCACTTAAAATAATATGAATAGTTCAGCGTTTTTTCCGACTAATATTCCATAATAAAATTAAAACAAGAGGGGAAAATTCTGCTATAAGGCCTAATATAGATTGCCACACACGGCTTTTTATTTAAAAAATAAATAAACTAGCTGTAACTCAGAATAAAAACGCAATGACAACAAACAATTTTAAAATATCTAAATAACAAATAAAAATTCCCCTGTTAAAATGTTGAGTTGTTCAATAACCATTCGATTTAGAAAAATATTTTTCTACCACTGAGCATTTTTTTAATGAAGTTTAATTCATGTTGCTATGGCAGCAGACGATAAAACGATATCTTTGGAATAAGGGAATAAATAGAAGAAAAAATTTTGTTGATGTTTGTGATAAAATGTTTTTCTTTATTTTTGAAAAATGTATATACATAATTCACTTTTATATTTTAACAGAATAATAAGTTTACTATAATTCGTTACTCATGCTATGGCCAGTATACACGATACACGTCGAGCCACAATGCCTTTATCATTATCTTTTTACACGTAAAAGTTTCGCTACGGTACTCCATTGTGAAGTTTTGTAATTTTTGAAATCTAGTATTCGAAAAACGACATAATCATTAGATTTGAAATTTATATCAAGAAAAATACAATTTTTTACCATTCTAACGCAGTTTGTAAAACAATTTGGTGACAAATACTTTTCGAGTTATTAATTTTTTAAGTAACTTCAAATGTTTCATTTTCCGAGATTAATCTGTGGCAACGATAGATTGCTGTGACTTTTCATAAACATGAAAAATGATAGAGATTGAAAGAATAAGCCACCCTGTGTGTGGCCATGGCCTACTATAATATATATACGGCCCGCTCATTTCGCCAAAAAACCGCCGAAAATGTGAAGCCGGATTAAACTTCAAACCCTGAACCATTTCATTGGACCACGTGGTCTTTGTTTACATTTAAACCCTGCCCAGATAACGGCTCGTATTTTATTAACGGCTTTTATTTCGATCATTATCGAAGTTTGAGATACATTAATCGTATTTTCAAATAAACGAATTAAATGGTTATACCATTCAATTTCACACTATTTATAAACATATTTTTGTAAAGATTGTTGCATTTTATAGCTACATTAACAAATGTGAATTTTTAAGGTTTGCTAGACTCTTATTTGTTTATAATTGCATGCGATACTTTAACACTATTTCTACCGTTGTCAAATGTCACCTTTTTAAAGTTTTTATTTATGTTTATTTTGCTTGTAGTTTTTGAATAAGCTTTAAAAAAAGGGGGGGGGGAGGGTCTTCAATGTATTAAAAATTATTTGTAATTGTTTCAATGAAAAATCATAAATAGAAATCTTTTAAAATGTGCCATTTGACACCTGTAGTGTGTGAGATTATTGTGCAGTATGAAAATTAAAACACACTTCAAACATTTGTTTTTCTGTAAGAAAAAATCTAAAAAAAAAAAAAATCATCAGGAACATTATGTAAATTCTGAGACTCAAACTGTTACGGAGAAAACTAGCTACACGAATACATTTAAAGCAATAGTTTGCTGTTTTAAGCAGAACATTCTACAATGTTCTTAAAATAAGTAATAATAAAATTGATTGTATTTTGGTATTAATATTTCTTTCTGACTATGTTTAAAAAAAAAATTATAGATATTGGTTTTGCCTATAATTAAACCAGATTGTTCTTCAGGAAAATAATTATTACGCAAAACTACGATATATTAAGAATTTAACCCATAAAGATGTTATCATTTATTCGTAAAGGAACAGATGTGTTACACTCACGCATCGATCTTTGTCGACTTTTCGATTGCCGAGATTTTCAAGTCCGCGCCAAACCAGTAACTTAATACAATTGCCAGGTTACCACTAAAGGAAAAAATCCCTAAAATTTGGCGACATTTTTTCTTTTTATAACCGATTAAAAAAAAAAAAAGAAAAGAAAAGGAAACGATATTTATGAAACGATAGTTTTTCGCCATTATGTGCAACACTGCAGCTACGATCACTTCGAGATTTACAATTATAAACGCAACAATTTACCATATTTTCCCTTGCAATACTATTTTAATAATCGAAAAATGAACAGTTATTGGAATTCGCTGTCATTTCTAATCTTGATTGGAATGCTAAAAGAGTTGTAAACGCAACCATGGCGACGTGACGTAATTTTGGTGTTTGTTTACATTTCAACCCTGCCCAGGTTGTTTCAGTTACGGTCAAAGTCAATTTTCAATTTTGGGCAGGGTATCAGAGTCCTCTGGCGGGAAGCTTCATACATTAATCTCAATTGAATATGCCTGTAGATCTAGTCTGCCTTGGTGTGGCTAATAATAAAACAGTATAAATAAAACACAAATTTAACAGGTAATCGTACTACGCGCTTAAACCATTGAAACTATCAAAATCATAAATGCTGTAAGCAAATAAATCTTTGGCAATATCTGCGACTATAAACTCTTGGCATGTAGCTAATACGAAAGTATCCCTTTTGACAAATTTTGAAACTTTATTTAAAAACATTGATATTTTTCATATAAAAATGCATTTTCGTGTTGTTAGTGTGCAATCTAAAAAGATGTATTAAAGGTAAAAAAATCTATTAGAGTTTTCAATTTAAAAATGTTTTTCGACTATACTCTGTAATTCTTGTTGACCAGGTTAAAACAACTACAGGATAAGTCAAAATGAATATAGAGATTACAAACGGCTATAACTATTTAATGGAAAAGAATTTATCGATAAGATTAACACAGAATGTAGACGGAACTTCAAAATTTTGTATACATACGTCATAGATGTTCTATGTGACTTCCCTTGGTCACACGGACAACATCTAGGCGGTAGTCCATTTCACACCATACATTCTGAAGCATTCGTTCAGTCACCGACACAAGCGCATTACAAATGCGTACTTTGAGTTCTTCAATTGTTTTGGGCATGGGAGGCGCGTCTTTCATATAACCCCATAGAAAAAAACGCAGGGTGTCAAATCCGGAGGTCTCGGTCGCCAAGAGCAGAAGACATCGTCGGCATCTCCATTTCGACCGATCTATGGGGTTATGTGAAAGACAGTGTGTATGTGCCTCCCATTCCCAAAACAATTGAAGAATTCAAAGTACGCATTTGTAATGCGCTTGCGTCGGTGACTGAACAGATGCTTCAGAATGTATGGCGTGAAATGGACTACCGCCTAGATGTTGTGCGTGTGACTAAGGGAAATCACATAGAACATCTATGACGTATGTATACAAAATTTTGAAGTTTCGTCTACATTCTGTGTTAATCTTATTTATAAATTCTTTTCCATTAAATAGTTATATCCGTTTGTAATCGCTATATTCATTTTGACTTACCCTGTAGTATAAAAATAGTTGAGAAATTACTCATATGACAGGACTATTTGAGATTTTTAAAATAACGTTCATGAAGTACAAGAAGTATAAAGCATAATATTTATACTTTAATATTATGAATGAAAACTCAAGAAAAAATTTAAACCACTTGCATCAATTTTTTCGGTAATTAACCTTAGGAATAATTAGATGATTATCACCACATATTGCCCGATTTATGGAAGAACCTTAAAATGCAGAAATTAAATTAAAAATTTTTTTTTTATTAATGTCAGCTTAACTTTATTCAATATCTTTCTCTTAACTATTGAAGAATTATTATTATTAAGAATTATTAGATTAATTCGTATCAATGTTATTAAGTATAAAGAAAAACTACTAGAAGTTCTTATTTGTCACAGTAGTTGAACAGTTTTGGGCAATTATTATGAGCTTCATAGTTGCAATCAACTGTATGGCCAATTCGAAGAGTAGCTGTGTTTTCAATATATAGGTGACAATAAGAGAGAAAAAGTCGTATAATAGTTAGATGTACTATTAAAGTGAGAAGTGTTGCATACTCCACAGTTTGAAAACCAGAAAAATTTGCATTTGTGATTATCTTCTTCTATTTTCGGCAAAAAAAATTTCGTTTATATCTTTAATTTATATAAAACTTCAAATATCCTTTAATTGTTTTGAGCAGTGTATATAAAAGTTATCCTACATTTAATGATACGAAATCTGCAATAGACTTCCAAACCCATCACATTGAAAAATTATGTTTGAAATTTCAGAAGGAACTTTTAATATTTTTAACTAACGAACACAGTTCGATAACACAATCATGAATTAGTATTGTCTATATTTAAAGACCTAAAACATGTATTTAAAGATGCTTTAAACAGAAAAAGAGTTTCATTCCATTTCATTAGTAAAAATTTTAATTTAGAAGGCATGCATTTCAGCATACTTGTAAAATAAAAATTTTTAAATTTTAAAACTACTTACAAAGGGATTTGAAGAATATATAGTTATCTAAATCTATGCGAATATAACTTGTGTGGTAATCCGTCTTGGCTGACACGCATAATTAGATGAAATACGATTCCGTAATTTTGCCTATTAGATCTGATTGTAATACAAGGGACATCCTGAAAATAGATTCCATTACCAAATTAAAAGGATTCGAAATGTAGTGAGACAAAATAATTTATTATACGCTGAACACTAAAAATATTGCAGTAAAATTACGGCAGAGGCCGGCAGCCAAGATTCTAGTCATACCCCGTAAGAAAAAAAAAAAAAAAAAAAAAAAAAATCCATGCCCATCATTTTATGCAGCCCGTAATTTTACGGGGCAAAGTAATATAGCATTATAATGCACAGGATATAATGCACTTTAAAACACAATAACAATTTGCTTACAGTTCCGTAGCACATAGCACGTTAGATAATCATCACAGAATCGCTGTTTTGGCGGGTTAAAATTTTCGAAACACGAGTAAAATGAAGGGTTACACTCTAGCGGAGGACAATGTATGGGGTCGTACCGTATTTTTGCTAATATATGGGCTAGAACTGTAAGAATATGTGGATTGCTCTTAATTTTCTAAGTATCTAAGGGATAAGGCCGCTTATTTAGTGGATCAGACCGTTTTTCATCAAATAAGGCTGTTGTCCGTGAAAATTGAAGGGCAAACGCTCATAAATTTACAGTTTTTTCTGAGAGTGAAGTACAAACCTTGAGCTATGTTTTAACATAATCGACATAATTTTTGAGACATTTACCTCATAACGAAATATAATATTTAGTATCCACATATCGAAGAATGTTGTTGCCTTTCATGATATCCAATAGGTAGCGGCTTATTTGACAGCATCGTCTACTTAGAATTGATGTCAGTAAACAAAGCTTTTAGTGCAGAAAGGTTCTCTTGAATGTTCTCTTCTACAGTGCAGATCTATTATAACCAAAGATTGCCACTGCGTTCTTTATCAGGCACATTGTTCTATCCTTCATTAAACTGCCACATACATCTCCATTTACCATTGAATCACACATGATCTGTTCACCATACACTTCGCAAATTTAATGTTAAATTTCAGCTGCTTGCATATTTTGTACATTTTAAAATCGTATGATTAAGCGATTTTCGCTGACGGTGGACGTATCGATTTTCATGAACATTACTGCAGCCCCTTACCAAGCGTCTGGACTGTTGTCTCCTGTAACAATGGCATTTCCAATTTGCCTATAAGTCCAATCACAAACACGCATACTTAGAATTACAAAACAACCACCGAAAAAAATGCAAACAAAACTTAATTCTGGATACTTCTTATACTATCTTGTGCAATTCCCAGTCACATTTTTGAATGAGTAAGTTATGCTTATGATTATAATAATCAGTTAGGGGAAACTGGTGCTAATTGGACACGTTTTACATTTCGTACTGTAGGAAGTGTAATTTATAAAAATCCTAGATTATTTCTTAACAGACAATTATTTTTCACAGTTTTCTATTAAAGGTAAGAAATGTTAGTCATAGTTTGATTATTGAAAAATAAATAGCCTTAATTTGTGAAATGAAATTTTGTCCCATTAGATCACAACTCCAAGGTTTAATGGGTATTGGGATAGATATCACCTAAATAAGCGAATTCATGAACTATATCAGCGCTATTATAAAATCAATGACAAGATCTTACTTAAAAAATTAAATTGTCCTTCAAATTTTGTAAAACTTATTGAAGAAAAACTGATTGGGGTCTTTTTTACCTTGCCATGCTTTAATTGAAAGTTACTTTGAAAAAAATATTATTGATTTTAACACTTATAAAACAATAAGGAACATTAAGATTTTTGTTCACAGCATATTTAAAATAAATATCAGATGCAATGACATGAAAAATTCGACGTATAATCATTTTGGGATTCCCCAATCTGCCATCTTCCATTAAACCCCATACCATTTTAAACTGTATTTAAGATTACTGTAAATTAACTGTTTATTACTACCACAAAATATATATTGCAAATGAATAGCTTCTATTAAACGCATCATAATCACGTATAAAATAACAGATTTAATACTTCATGAAAATAAATATGTATTAAGCATAAAAGAAAACCACAGCTAGGCTTAGGAATGTTTTCTTTCTTACTTTGCAACCAGCAAATCTACAAATTGTTCAATACCATTATTATAAATTATTTTATGAGAAAATCAACTTTTCATACTAGTTTCTATATCATATTAGCTCCCAGTCTTCTCTATACATGCTGATATAGATTTAATATTACTCTATCTACGATGTCGTTCTTTACTCTCAAGGTTCTTTACTCTCTGTTTTGATAGTGCTGTTGATCATTATGGCAATCTGACGCACTTCTTTTTGCGATATGTGCTCGTTGTGAAAATTATTATTATTACAAGGAGTCAGATTTATGAACTTCTTGAGCCGATACCAGTTATTCACAAATGTTCTGTACAGACAAATTTTAAAACAGACAAGGTCAAGGTCAAACCGGGCGGGGAGGCCTACCTTTCGGCTTAAGCTCAACTCACCCCGCACAGCAGGTTTGTTTACCTAATTATACTGAGCATTACTAAATTATACTTTGTGCTATTGAGCAATAATTATACTGTTTAATGCTGAAATACAAATTCTGAAAATATAAGATTCGAAAAATACAAATTCGGAAAATACAATTTATCAGTCCTATTGAGCAGTACTAAATATTACTATGTGATACTACCATGTAATAATACTGTAAGATGCTGAAGTAAATAATAATAATGGATATAGGTAAGTACTAAACGAACAATAATGAATGAATAATAATACTAGAGTAAACAATGATAAATTATGGTAAAAATACTAAATGACACTGTATGATGCCATTAAGAATAACTAAATTGTTAAGGTTAGAGCTTATGCAATGTGTAAAGGTCCTTATGCATATTAGAAAAATTGCTAACAGTTATTTCTTTGCCAATGATTCTTTAATAGCCATAAACCAATTAGGTTCGTTACTTAGTCAGCATGAAACTGAAACAAGTAGTAATTGATTTACACTATTATAAACGATAATCTAAGTATCTGCAAGTAGCGCCAATAGCTCCTAGTATATACAGTGCTATTCAAAAATATTGGATCAAACATTAAGAGAGGGTACTTCATACTACAACAAATAATTACTCCATACCCACTATTCTTTATACATCATTCTACATTAGGGGCTGTCCATAACTGATGTCACACTTTTTTTCAATATTTTTTATCCCCCTCCCCCCTTAGTCACAAAGTGTCACACTTCACCATACACCCTCCCCCCCCCCTTGTCACATGTCACGCTATATTACATATACATATAGTTGGAGTTCAGAAACAAAGCACTACGTTATAGATCATGTTTCAAATTTTAATTTTCAACTTTAACTATAAGTTTTAATGACATTTGTGAGCATAACAATAAAAATTATTCGTGTATTTATTGTGTATAAAATAAGATTAAGGTTTACGACAAAAACATAATTAATATACAATAAAATAATACAATTAGTAATAAAATATTTATTTTTTTATTTTATTTTATTTTTTTAAAAGGAATATAAGTGAAAACAAATCACGTGAAATTTGCTTCATTCCGATTAAAAAATACACTCAAATTCTGGTAATTACAAAATAAACTTCAAAATTTAATCTGCTGATTTTAATGATTTTATTTTAACCAAAATGTGTGATGTCACACTTCTTCTTACCCCCACCAACACCCTTGTCACAAATGTCGCAATTTCATGAACCCCCCTCCCCCCTCCAAGCGTGACATCATTTATGGACGGCCCCTTACTTCATATTTATTTATACTTACTATTAGATTATAATACAACAATAACTATAGTCACAATCAATTCATTTAGTTAAAAATGTAAGTTGCCTTACTCCCATCCGAACTTAGATTTTTTTTTTCCTATGTTTAACAATGAAGCAGATATTTTAACGAAATTTTCAAAGACCTACTTTTTTGTGTGTGAAATGTAACGCTATCACGAGAAGTGGTAGAAGTAGCCAACATACACATCCAAATAGCGCCGAAAAAGATGCTTCATGTGTTTTTGAATGTTCTTGACGAAACTTGGGGTTTCACTTCTTGCAGTATTGTACATTGAATTTTTTTTATGATTTTATTGTATTTCACATAAAATGAGATAAATCTGTTAACAGTTGCAGTAAAATGTCTTTATTTTTGTTACATTTATGAGAAATTAGTTATGTTTGGATATGAGTGAGATATCATGCATTCTTAGTTGAACAAATGGACGACTATAATGTTCCTATTAGAATCATGTTTCGGGTACAACCCGACCCGAATCCGAAAATACTGTTTAAAGTCAACCCGAAACCCGTCCCCAACTCTAATTGGAAGAAAATTAAAAAACATTTTAATTTAATTATGGAAAAGTAGTCTTCAATTATCTTTAACTAGGGAGATCGAACCCGGGCTTCCCGGGTTACAGTATATGTAGGTGAAAATCATTTTTTGTTATTCAAAATTCCTATAGATTTTTTTACATTTAATATATGTTTTTAGATTGTCCAATAAAAAAAAAATAAAAAGATTCTATATGAAAAATATAATGATGAATTCAAATAGAGTTGTGAAATTTATTAGTTCGTAGCCGCATGCCAGGGTTGGGTTGGGTTGATTATTGACGGCCAATTATCGACACTAGGGATATAGGCCCAGGGGGAGTGCCCTTCGTGGGGGTCTTTCTAAGGGAACCTAATCCGTATTTACGCATGGAGAAAATCCACGGCTCGAAAGAAAACCACGAAAACTCCGAGCGATTAGGCCGACGGGCGCGATTGGGATCGAACCCAGCACCTCCCGTCTACCAGCTTCGAGAGCACAACCTCTCAGCCACTGGTGGGGCCAGCCGCATGCCAGGAGTTAATAGTTAAAGAAATCGCCAAAGATTGCACTACTTACAGCAGCCTAATTCTTATCATTTCTGTGGTATAAGAGCGTAGTTAGATTACATGTCTAATAAATTTGTTGTTTGTTTATATTATTTTATTATTTTATTTATTTATTAAGGAAGCTATAATTTCGTTGTGGTGTCTTAGCCAGAAACAAACACTAAACAATTTATATTGTTCTAAGTGCAAACGGGTTAATCTTTCGTAATCGGTTGAACACGATAAAAGTTGATTGTTAAAAAACATGCTTGAAAATGTTTCATAAAAAATAAAATAAATAAATAAATAAATAAAAATGAGATACATTTTCCAACAAATTGCATTTGAAAAAACACGATTCGACGGTGTAAAAATTTAAATTGTGCAATGTCTAGAAGGTAAAACTTTGCAGTAAAAGCGAAGTATGTTGGTCAGGTGTTGTTACCGTCAAAATGACGCCAGTGTTACTCATGGACATGTTTTTGCTTTATAACATAGATACCTTATGTAACCATATTTTAAAGTGGATTTTAGAGATCGACCGAAATTTCGGTTTCGGTTTCGGTTTCGGTGCAAAATCGGAGTTTCGCCGAATATTCGGTTTCGGCGAAACTGCTGCCAAAATTTCGGCCTGACCGAAACTCGACCGAAACTATCTGTATTTCATAATCTCGTTCCTTTTTTCGGAAATTTTCTACTTTACTCATTGGTATGAGTTGTATCGGCTCAAATGAGACACTGTTTATTGCTGTGAACTCCACTGTTTATCATTATCCGTCATGACTGATTCATGATGCGAGTGTAAATTAAAAAGCAAGCAATGCATATATGACTAAACTTAAAAGACGCTTATCACGTGATCTTTAAATGCTTCAAACTTAACAGTAATAGAAAAATTTTACTTTGAAACTTTAGGTTGTTTCGAATGCTTTATGAGAAAGGTGTTGTTAAAACATATGAAGATTTACGAAATTTATTACAAAAGATATATCGAGGTATGTATACTTAAAATATTTTTTTATTAGATGAAATTCGTATAATTGGAAAGTATTTCTGTCTTATTGATAAATTAATTACGCTTTATTTTATATGAAAATAGATAGTTTTGGATAGAGGCACAGAGAGTCAACTTGGCACCGGATATAAAATTTTCAAACAGCGGTGCCATTTTAAATTAAAATGGCACCCCTGTTTAAAATTTTTAAGTATTAAAATATTTAAAAGTATTAAAATTTTTAATACTTTCTTAGGGAGGCAGGGAGTGGCAAAGCTTTTTTTTTTTTTTGGAGGGAGGAGGGTGGAAGCGATGAGTGAGCAAAGATTTATTTTGATCCTATTGTGCACGCCCTAAAAAAAAATTGACAACTGTTACAATTTTATCATTATATATTTATTTAAAATTAGCTAAAGTACAAAATAATGTTAAACCTATCTCACTTTGAGAAAATTGAAATGGAAAATAAAGTTTATAATTTCTAGGCTTAAAATGTTGTCTTAATGCTAATTTTCCTTTTTTAGTCAAATTGAACAAATTATTTTAGCTTTTGTGCCCTTTTCTTAAACTAACCTATAATGACTCATACTTTCTTATCACATTCTTTGAGGGGTAAACTGCCCCCCCTAACCTTCCCAAATGACACGCCTGTTTGTTTACGTTTGTTTGTTAGAAATGTGGTTCAATACACATATAATTAATAAATTAATTATTAACGTAATTAGTTATTATATAATTATTAATTATTTGTTATTAATTAATTAATTAATTAATTAATAATTATATGCAGTTATGTATGTACTAATCAGTTTTTTAATTTTTTTTACACTTTCGGTTTCGGCCGAAAGTGGGAAGATCACCGAAATTCGGTTTCGGTTTAGGTTTCGGTCTTAAAAACCTGTTTCGGTCGATCTCTAGTGGATTTATAGTTTTCTTTCATTAAAATCCTTTAGCTTAAAATATAACCATTTTGTGAAGCGTGATCATTGAATTAGTTAAAAACCTTCTTAAAGATAAAAGTAACTAAAAGATTTTCAATTGTTTCAGAAATTGCTGTCATAATATAATTTATTCCACCCAAATTTCAAATCTACCCTATATATATAAAATCCTAATGAAACGAATTTGTGAAACGATTTTATGAAACGAATTTATGAAACGATTTTATGAAACGACTGATTAAACGACTGATTATGTTTCAAGGCTATTTTTAATAAAATATTAAACGCTTGATGGTGAAATTAATACCAATTGTTCATAAAAATCCGCGGATGTCAAAACTGGTAATTGAATTTTGAAATTGGAATTAGTTTTCGAGATATTAATTTTTTTCTAATTTTAATGACATTTCTGTAATGATAGCAACTAATTACTCAGTTTTTTTTGACAAAAAAGGGAAAAAAATTGAAAAGGATCCCGATAGGGATTATTGATTTCTTTTTATTCGTCATTTTCAAATTGAAATTGAATTTATCTTTTATTTCAATCGATAATGAAGACAAGATTATGATTAAATTATGTTTTTCAGGAAAATTTGAAAAAAAAATCACATTTCTATCGTCAGGATTCAATCGTCTGTCAGCATTTAATTTAATTTATAAACTGAAAATATTTTGAATAAATTCGTCCAAATGACGTCATTTAGGTAAACGCAAAAGAAAGTAGGGAAAAGGAATTAATAGTAATTATTATTTATTGATATCATTTTGTTATTTTTTTTGTAAAATTTAACTAAACGAATTTATAAAATCATTAATTCGGATATTTGAAACTAATATATAAAATAATAATTGCCCAACTGAACGGAAGAATAAAATATCCTGCTAGGTTTTCTATCCTGCTTGGTTTTTTCCGCCAAGCTTTTTAAAAAAGCGTCAAGACCCCTATAATAGAAAAGCACCAAAAGTTCATTGGATTTATTTTCATAACTTTTGGCAACAAATCTATGTATATTAACGAATCTATCCCTTTTTGAAACTCGAATAAACTCCCAAACCTAAAAGCAAAGGATCATATAATGGAAAAGTACCCGATTTTCTTATGGACAATATTCAAGTGACAGAACATGGTGTAAAATTACCGCTGATAGCAAATTTGTTTAAATATCTCATCAATTAATGCCGAATAAATGCAGGCATGCATGCACAAAATATTTAATTAATTTTGTATGATAAATAATTATTAGAAAATTCGTATATACATATTAATTAAAAAAATAATTTACATATTTAAAATAACATGAAAATATGCATGATGGTGCACAAAAATCGAGAGAAAATTAAAACCTGTTACTGAAAATGTTTATAACATAGTACTTTTCAATACCGTGGTTCTTAATGTTATTCACAAGCAGATGGAATTTTTCTCATCCTTAAACGCAAAGGAAGAATAGAATAGAGATTGTTGTTATAAAAGTCCGAGAGGTAGTCACAATTTAAACCTAACCATTTTATACAAGCTGGTTTTCAAGTAGTAATTGATTTTACTTATCAATCCCGAAAACAGTCGTCAGTTGTCGCAACAGCTGTGTATGAGGCCATGATAATCGAAAAATGTCCCATTAAAATGTTAAAAGCATGGCAACCCAATTACAGATTTACCAATATTTTTAAAATAAAGCACGCTGTCATGTTTTTAGAGGCCTCGAAGTCTGAGCGGGGGTTGGCGAGCGTAGCTCGCAGGTGGTAGGCCCCCTACTATATTTATAATTTAATACAAAAATTAAAAAGAATAAACGAACGTAAGTTTGTTTGCACGTTTTTGTTTTTTTTTTGTTTGTATGCGCCTTTGTATACGCCTTTGTTTGTTTGTTTATTTGTACGTTTATTTATATATACGTTTGTTTGTATATTTGTTTGTATGTTTGTTTGTATGTTTCTTTAATTTTTTGTTTTTTTATACGTTTGTACGTGTATATCTGCATTTGTTAATACGTTTTTTGTACATTTTTCATGTTTGTTGTACGTTTATTTCTAAAATTGTTTCTTTGTTTGTACGTTTGTTTATGCGTTTGTCTGTTTGTGCTTTTGGACGTTTGTTGAACGCTTACTTGTACGTTTGTTGGTATGCTTGTTTTCACGTATGGTTGTACCTTTGTCTGTTTTTACGTTTGTTTGTGCGTTTGCGCGTTTGAACGTTTATTCATTTGTGGGCTTGTTTGTTTGTGCATTATATGTTTTTGTTGGTTTATACGTTTGTCCGTATGTTGTATTTGTATGTTTTTTTTTATTTTCTATGTTTATTTGTGTATTTGAGGTTTTGTTCTTTGTAGGCTTGTTTGTTTATACGTCTTTATGTTTTTTATAGGTTTGTGTGTTTGCGTGTACCTTTGTTTCTTTGTACTTTTTTATTTGCACGTTTGTTTGTACGTTGTATTGCTTGCCTGTTCATTCTTCTGTATGTTCATTAGTAACTATGTTTGTAAGTTTGTTTGATTGTATTTTTGTACATCTGTTTGTTTGTACGTTTGTTTCTTCGTACGTTTGTTTGATTGTATTTTTTGTACAGCTGTTTGTTTGTACGTCTATTTGTAAGTTTGTTTGAACGCTTGTTGCTATTTGACGGTGAATAAATTGAAATTGTGTGATATCTAAAAGTTAAAAAAATTCCAGTAAAAGCAAAATTTACTAGTCAGGTGATGCCAACGTAAAAATGACACCAGCGTTACTCACGGAAAAGTTTGTTCTTTATACAATAGACATCAATTTTATCTTTTTTGTATAAAAATGAACATATCTACACACTCATTAGTAAAATATATAGTTTTTTTAACTGAAAAATATTTAGGGCAATCTTTGAAAAATCGGGTGAAACCGAACACAACCCGATAAAATCAAAACTCAACTTCAAACCGATCCGAATCCAAAACATTTAATGTTAACCTATACAAAACTTCCTATATGCTATACAAAACTTGTTTGTTGCCTTTGCTCTATCATCTTTTAAAGTGACCCAATATCTTTTTAATATCTCTGTGTGTAACAGTCTAAATGCTGTGTCAGTTTTAAAACCCTATAATTTTTATACGGATTATTATGCTGAACTATTATTATCATTACGCCAAAACGGAATTCAGTTTTTTCGAATTTCTGACTATTTTTGTACAGCTCTGATTTCGCCTCATCAACGCAACTTATACTCCATGCACTTTTCTTGCTACATACAAAATTCTTAATCTGCATGAGGTGTTATTCGAATACGTTTATGTAGCGTACATTAATTGTAGTTTAAAATGAATCTTTTTTTAGAAAATATTGAATACCTTAAAGCTAAATAAAATTATTAAGTTTCTTGTAACTTTTCTATGTAAAAAACACTGATATTTTAAAATTATTTAGCACTAAGGATTAATGCGAAATAAAAAACAACACAACTTAAAATATCTAAAAAATAAATAAATTGTGTTACTATCGTGCTTTTAATTTAAAGAAAAAAGTTTCCACTCTGAAAGGAGGAAGGTTTTTAGAGTTTTTATTAGATTTAGAAAATAAAACCCCCTTTTTCTAGATAAATTATTAAGTAAAAAATATCTACGTACTTAGAAAGACTAAGTCTCTTAGAACACTTTGTGCGCAGTTGAAAAATAGCAAAATACTTTTAAATAAAAGAAGTACGTTACTAATGTTCGTAAAAATACATGTTGGTTAAATCATAATATCCAAGGAAAGTTTTTATATAAAGAATATAAAAAAATAAAAATTATGAGACATTAAGTAAGAAGAAAAATATAGTTGCATGGTGGCTTTATTTGATAAACTAGTAGAAATAAAAATATATGTTTTGTTACCCTTAAACACGCGAAATCTTCGTCGATTACCACGCAAAAAATTCTTTAAATGTATAGGGATTATTTTAGATTTATTCCTTTGAAAGAAAATATATATTATAAAAATTTCAATGGTGAGAATCAAATGGATTTAATAAAAAATGTATTTTCGTTTGATACTCTGTTTCAAACAAATATTTAAAATACAGTTGGTTTTCAATTTGATAAACATAACGTTTTTCAGTTCCTGTTCACGCATACCTTTGCAGAGCGACATTTAGGCGATTTGTCAACTAAGACTGGTAAAATATGCTTAAAAATGAGTTAAATAAAGAATTTTTGAATGGAGACAGAAAGTATCTTACGTGTATAATACAAATATTAATATAAATATCCGTATTACTTCAAATGTAAAAAAAAAAAAATACTTGTCTCAGAGATAGAAGATCACTTACATTCATTGTTCACATTCATTAAAATTCCAATTCCGATTTATGTTGCATATACCGGAAAATTGAAAACGCTTGTCCCCCCACATTTTGAAAAATTAATAAATCTAGGACTTTTATAACTAGCATTTGGCGAAAAAAAATATCAGAATGACAGAGGATTTTTTGCGAAAAATAAAAATTATTCCTTTCAGATTGTCCTATAGCTTTTCAAGGCTGTTAAGAGGCTACTTCACTCAGGCGAAAACACCCGCTCGCTAATGTTAATCCTATGGGGGAAATAATTTGCGATATCTCGATAACATTTCAATATTTTTAAATGATTTTTTTTTTCATTGGATAGCTGAGGTCAATCTCTATGCTCGCTCCTTTGTACTTTTTCGATTTTGATTACAAGTTTTTTTTTTTTTTATAATTGTTTAAAAACAGCACAAAATGTCACAAAAAATATATATGCATCATTTAATAAAAACTTTTACTTTAGGTGTTTTAAAACATACAAAACTGTATTTCACATTATAAAACAATATATTTCACATATGAAAAAAAAACACTTATTTCTGGGTTTAATCTAATCAGAAACAATAATGTTTTTCAGTTTGATAATATCTATTTTAAATAAAAAGGATGGTGCACCAATGGGCTCCCCCATTTCAGGTTTATGCGCAGAGATTAAATTAAGACCCATTGAAAATATAGTTATGAATGATTTTAGTGAAAAACCTGCATATTGGTGTAGATATGCAGATGATATTTTTATTATATGGGAGCATGGTATAGATTTATTGAAGGACTTTGTAGTTAAACTTAATAAAATTGATACAAAAATACAATTTACCCTGGAGTTAGAAAAATAGAATCGTTTACCTTTTCTTGATGTATAGCTGATAAAAAACAGTAATTTAACAATAGATCGGACAGTTTATAGGAAAAATATGCGGTCAAATAATACTATTTCCAGAGATGCGTCATCACCTTTAAGTTATAAACTGGCTGCATATAGGTTTTACATCCATAGAGCATTTTCAGTGTGTACTGATAGTTATATCAATTAGGAACTTGACAGAATTAAAATTATAGCAAATGAGAATGGTTTTTCAGAGAGGTTAGTTAATAAGTTGTCAATATCAATATCAGGATAAAAAACAACAAGAATTAACAGGAAAAACAAATAAATTTTACAAATTTCAATATATTCCGAAACTTTTTGAAAAATTAAAATATAAATATAAATGCTGGACGATTACACCATGAAATATTACAACATTAAAGAAGTGAATATAAAACATCACATATTTTTACTGAATGGTGTATACAAATTTAAAATTTTATACATACATTAATATTAAAAATATTGACGTTTCGACCACTATCTATGGTCATCTTCAGGAAAAGTTTCTTATATTGCTTTTAAAGTTTCAAATGCGAAAAACAATCCGCCCGTTGCCACAATATTATTGCCACCCACAAATTAAAAAATTAACAAGAGTAACACTCAACCATCGTACCAACCAACCACAAGTAGAAACGATGCAGAAGCATCTCCTAACGGACAAAAATCTAACTGCTGTAAATGTATTATTAATGAAGAATATTAAAATAAAGAAAAGCGGAATAAACTATTTCAAGATGTTCATCCAAATTTTAGGGATATTAAATGAAATGCTATCATTACAAACCTCAGTTTTCCTAATCATAATTTCAATGGACTCCTTTCGCAGACCCTCAAAGACGTTATTACATGGAATTTTAATTTTAGCGTTATCAAAATCTATGTGGCTGTCAGGATTATTAAAATAGAACTTAGCCAGGGCTGTCGTCTGTTGATATTGTGAAATATTCCTTTTCCTGAAGATGACCATAGATAGTGGTCGAAATGTCGATATTTTTAATATTAATGTATGTATAAAATTTTAAATTTGTATACACCATTCAGTAAAAATATGTGATGTTTTATATTCACTTCTTTAATGTTGTATTAAAATATAATTTTAAAAAAATATGAAATAAATTTGGTAGCATCCCCTCCAGTTAAATTGAATGCGTTACTACATAAGAAGATTGATCCCATACCGATTGAAGATTTAGCAGGAATTTATAAAATCCCAGTTACTATGGAAATAGTTGAAAATAGGATGAAATTTTATAAAGTTAAAGACTACATTGGTATGACTTTAAGGAAATTTAAAATTCGGTTAAAAGAATATATTGCAGATATCAAGTACAATAGAAGTAAAACGGCACATTCCAGATTAAAACAAGAGCAGTCGATTAAAATAGATTTTGATAAAGCTAAAATTATTAAACCCACATCCTCTTTTTATCAAGCAATAATAAGTGAATCCATAGAAATTTTGACCATAGGAATTTATAAAATCCCAGTTACTATGGAAATAGTTGAAAATAGGATGAAATTTTATAAAGTTAAAGACTACATTGGTATGACTTTAAGGAAATTTAAAATTCGGTTAAAAGAACATATTGCAGGTATCAAGTACAATAGAAGTAAAACGGCACATTCCAGATTAAAACAAGAGCAGTCGATTACAATAGATTTTGATAAAGCTAAAATTATTAAACCCACATCCTCTTTTTATCAAGCAATAATAAGTGAATCCATAGAAATTTTAACCAGGAAAGGTAAAACATGCAATGATTCGGTTTCTTACAACATCCCTAAATTATGGTATAAACTTTTACAGATAGTTCAATATTGAATAAGATTGGCACATCCCTCCCTATGCTTCCCACCCCTAGTAACCTGTTTATAATGGTTTGACCTTTTCTTCAGCAGACAATGATGTTTTTACAGTGTTTCAGACTATTTGTGTTTTTGTGTGTATCTACGTATTAACATTTTTAACCCTGATGATGAGCCAGGACGGCTCGAAAGCGCTTGGTTTTATAATGTGAAATACAGTTTTATATGTTTTTAAACACCTAAAGTAAAAGTTTTTATTAAATGATGCATATATGTTTTTTGTGACATTTTGTGTTGTTTTTAAGCAATTATAGTACAAAGGTGAATTTGATTCAATTGAGTGTTGTGTTTTTCATGACTCAAGTTTATTTTAGTTTTTTTATTCAAATATTTCACTTTCGGAACCGGTTTCGAAAGTGAAAGTATCCTCAGAAAAAAAAAACTGCAACAAAAATTGAAAAAGTACAAAGGAGCGTGCATAGAGATTGACCTCAGCTATCCAATGTAAAATAAAATCAGTTAAAAATATTGAAATGCGAACGAGATATCGTAAATTATTTCCCCCATAGGATTAACTTTAGCGAGCGAGTGTTTTCTCCCAAGTGCCATCTTTTAACCGGAAAAGATGCCATGACGCTGATTTTACTGAAAACACAACAATATATTTAAGCAGGAGATTAGCAGTAGAGCGGATAGATTTAATGACAGACAATCAAAAAATAAGCTCAATTTTATGAACGACTGAGAGGGGGAATATCCTTTCCCAAAATGTATTAAATTTAAGAGGACAGTGGACATTAAAAATCAAATCCTTCAATTTTCAATGTATTCATTTGAAAATTAGCAGACTTGTGATAAGCAAGCTCAAATAACTATATTCAAAATTTGGTGTTAAAATAATACAAAATTTTAAAATAATTTCATTTTTTAATTCGTTAATTTTTAAAATAATGAATAGTTGTTACATTTTAAATGTCCCATGCGTATTTCTTTTGCACAAAATATGACAAAATTTATTTATGAGATACTTTTTATATAGTGCAATGGAAGTTCGCACGATTTATAGAAGTTTGATGAATGTATACGCAATTTTTTTTTTATAATTATGCTTTGTTTTTATAGAATGAAGGAGTGAATATATGAATAGTTGTTATATTTTATAAGTCCCACGCGCATTTCCTTTGCACGAAATATGACAATATTTATTTATGCGATACTTTTCATATATTACTAGCAAGCTTCGCCCGCTACGCTGGTCAGTTTCTATAAATGAACCTTGAATCAAACGAAAAATAACGTTTAATTTGACCTTGTATTTGAAAGCAATCTGTATATTTACCTGGAATATCCTTCCACATTACTGAAAAATGACGTGATTGCGCTATTATATTTTCTAATGTGCAGTCAAAATTTTAGCTGTTAAGGACCAGCTCTTTTATCTGGTCATTTACATTTAGGGTTTGCTAAAGAATGATAAAACTATATGCAATATACTAAAACCATCACTAAAAAATATCGAACTAACAATGCAAACAAATTAATTAACAAAATCCAATCAGTAGAAGTTTTTATAAAGGCTAATCTTTGATAATCTGGTTCATCTGATTATAGAACTTTTCCACATAATTCTAAAACTAACAGAACGATATGAAATATACTAAAACCATCCTTACAAATTATCTACTTAACAATGCAAGTTCCAAAAAATATGTCCAGTAAAACTTTCAAAAAGGCTAATCTTTCGGAATCGCGTTCACCTGACTATATAACCTGAACACATAACTGTTTGACTAAGCAACGTACAACAATATGTAGTACATTATAACCATTCCTGAAATAGCATCTAACTAACTAACAATGCAATTCTCATCAAAATCCGTCCAGTAGAACTTTTTTAGCAGGCTAATATTTCATAATCGGAATCAAATATTGAAAAGGCTAACATTTGATAAAAAAATGGTCTCCCGATTTTCAAATTTCCCCCTATTATTCTAGAACTAAGCAATGTAGAATGATATGTTATATAATAAAACTTGCCCTAGAAAATTATCTAGCAGGTTCCATCGAAATCCATTCGGCAAAATCTTTTAAAAAGGCTAATCTTTCATAATCGGATTGATCTGATTATAGAACTTTCCATAATAATAACTAAGCAACGTTCTATAACTAAGCAACGTAAAACGATATGCTATACTATAAAACCTTCCCTGAAAAATTATCTTACAGTTTAAGTTCTACGAAAATCCATTCAGAAGAACTCGAGTTATAAGCAACTGGAACGAAATTTCATATATAAGAAATATTACCATTAATATAGTTTGCATTTGAATAAAAAAAAGGTACTTTTCGGTTAGCCGGGCGCCAGTGATATATGTACATATATAAATATATATATATATACATATGCATATGTATATATTCATACATATAAGTGTATATATATGTATGTATATATATGTATTTGTGTAGATATATGTGTATATATATGGGTGTGTATATATACATGTATATATTAATCACTGGCGCGCGGCTAACCGAAAAGTACCAAAAAAATGCTGCAAAAATGCTGTCGTACACTTTAAAAAATACCTTTTGGCTTAAAATCTCTCATCAAAACGGTTTTCATTTTTTTTCTTTTCTTTCTTTTTTTTAAGTAAAATTAGTAACAGTTTTTTCTTTTATTTTACCAGATGTATAGCCATTTTAATTCTTTCTGCAACAAAAAAAAAACACTTTTTGGCTTAAAATCAAATTGTTTGGGGTCAAAAGTAAAATCAACATCGCCAAAAACAAAAGATAAAACGCCAAATATTGTTTCAATAGCAATCTTGCCCCTTGAATAATTTTTTAAGCATTACGAACATTCCCACTCATGTTTAAATAAAATATTTTCGTTTTATAATATTATCTCTCATCAAAACTCTTTTTCTGTTTGTTTCTTTTCTTTCTCTTTCTTTTTTCTTTCTTTCTTTCTTTCTTTTTTTTTAATAAAATTAGCAACAGTTTTTCTTTTATTTTTCGAGATGTATAGCCTTTTCATTTCTTTCTGCAACAATAATGGTCGCCAAAATATTAGCAATGGTAACCTTTTCGGCCAAAGTAACAGAACTTTCTATCATAATTCTGTAACTAATGTACATAAAACAATATGTTATATACTAAAACCTTCCCTAAAAAAATATCTATCGAACAACGCAAGTTCCATCAAAATCCGTTCAGTGGAACTCTAGTTATAAAGGAACGGAACAAAATTTCCGTTTGTGTTTTATATATATAGTAGATAATGGAAGTTGGCACGATTTATAAAAGTCTGCTGAATGTATAGGCATTTTTTTTTTAATTTTGCTTTGTTTTTTGTAAAACAGTAGCTATATATTTCCATATGCTCATAAATTTCAACACTAAAATACCCCAGAATATTTATTTATTTTTATATACAGGATATACAGTATAAATCTCAAAAGAATCCGACAATTAGGAATGCCCACGAAACGTTTCAAAAGTTAGAAATGTGCGAAATTTTCAATTATGATTAAATAGACAGCTTTCATAGTATTTTAAAGACAGCTTTCATAGTATTTTAAGTTTTAAAAAACTGTATAGAGTTTTTACAGATGTAAAAGCTTCTATCTATGCGAAGAAGCGTCAGACCTGAAAAACTATTTTTTCATCAGATGAATTTCAGCATCTAAATTCATAATTCTCCAAATTAAAAAAAAAATCGATTTTTTAGTGAAAATCCACTGTCCTCTTAACTCACTTAATTCGGCTCCAAATGACCTCATCATTCGTTCTACAGGAACCAAAGGAATTCCTTTTATCAGATAATACCGTTATGAAACGGAACCCCGTGGTTTCCGATGACTCTTTATCCGTAGCATAAAACACAACTTCTTATAAAATTGGAGAAAACTTACAGACACAGAATTTATTCAAACTGCTAATCAGAAACTTCTTTTGAAGTCAACATGTGGTTCAAGTTCGAGAGAGAGCTTTCAGACTCAAAGGCCGGATGCATTCAAAATCCACCGATTTCATCTATCCCCCCCCCCTATTTATAGCTATTACATAACTACAATTAACGTATCATTTCAAAAATAACTATGACACTCTTATTCGAGGAGATACGTATTCAATTTACGAAGGTCCCATTCACGCATAAATGTTAGTAATTACGATCGCATGCAAATTCTCAAAATTTACGCGTTCACTAGAGTACCCTTAATAAAAGAGTATCTAGGCACTCCTATACAATTTATACATCATTTTATTAAAAGATAAGGCACAAAAAAATGTTTGAAATGCTATAACTTAATATGACAATTAATGTCTGTAGGTTTTCAATAAGATCGATATTATATGCCAGCAGATGAGAAAATATACCTCGAATTTCATTAAATATCATGTACTGTGGTAATGCGGAAACATTGTATCGAAAAGAATTTCTTAGCATATCAAATGAAAAATTACATGTATAGAGGAGCTGTGTAAAATTTATTTCCCGTTATTTAGCAAACATGTGTATAAATTATTTACATGTATCAGCTTATTTACTTAGGTGTTTCTTTAAATCTATAGGTTTAAAATAAAAGAATTTTATGCGAACACTTAAAATTACATAACAATACAAAGGGGATTAAAATAAAGTGTACCTTTAAAAAAATATTTACTAAAGAATGAGGACTCACTTTGACATTTCCAGGAATTCGTTCTAAAAAGAATGATATTCATTTAAACTTCGAAATAGAATTTAACATTCTCAAAGCCAATAAAAAGAAATCGAAAGAAATTCGTTAAGAATATAAAGACTTCTAAATTTAAAGTTAATGCCTTGTGCTTTCAAACTTAAGTGAATATTTTTTAGTTTAAGTCAGGCATTTTTTATTCAAATCTTGTTAACAAAATTACTAAAACCTGACTGGCAGATAAAGTTTTCTTGAAGGTAGAATTGACTAAGTTGAAGTTGTTTTTCTATAATCTTCAAATAAATTTTTATCAAAAATAAAATTACCTCAAAAAAATGTTAATGAAAAATTTTGAATTTTCAGTCAAACTTGCTAACTGAAATATACATTTTGTCAAGATAACTTCGTTAAATGGTTTACGCGGGAAGTGACTGAAGCCGACGCGACGGTTTTTGCGCTGGATAAATGTTAAGAAAAATATGAATCAAACAAATGATTACGGCATCCCCTTCAAACAAACACTGCACAATGAAAAATGTATGAAAAAGTACTTGGAAGATTTTAGTAGGTATAGATATTTTAAAAAAAGAAAGAAAGAAAAAGAGAAAATCAGACTGTATATGAAAAAAAAAGTAAAAGAGTATTTGGATTTACAATGATCACTATAACCATATTCCTACTGAGCTATTCATATACAATAACAATAGCAACAACAACAGCCTCTAAAGTTGAAACAATTGACAACAGATAATAGAAGTAAAAATAAAACTAGGGGGTTCCGCCACCTACTCGCTGAAGCTCGCTAACACCCGTTTGCGACGCAATGCATATTGGGATCTCTATGCTCCTCAGCTCGCTTTTCTCGCTCGCCACTTTGTACAGCAACTCTAGACAGAATAAGTACTATTGTAAATAATTTTAATATAGAAAATTTACAATTTTTTTTTTCTTATGTAACAAAAAGTAATTGAAAACTTCGTTGAAAACACAATTAAAAATGCATTTGTCAATGGCCATAAGTCATTTTAACATTATAAAATTCACAAATTTTTGAAATGTTAAATAATTAACTGCAAAAATACCTGGAAGTACTATTCATCCGAAAGATCGTACTGTGCTTAAAAAGAGCTCCTGTTCTAAATTTTGATATCCTGAATTAGAAATAAAGATCAGTGAATATGACGTCATATTGACAAAATCGTACAAAAATATTTCAGTTTTATATAGACTCTAAAGGTCATAACGCCATTGGGAGTTCCTATCCTAACAAACCGTTGCCATACATTTCCTCGCTGTTGCGACGCTTGTCCTGGAGGTAACTCCTTCACACAATGGAAAACCTACCCAATAATTGATTGTTTGTTTGGAGCAATTCTACAGTGTGCATCACACTTTTGGAGTCTATATGAGAATGCATTATTTCACCATCAGAATCCATCATTTTCACCATCAGAATGACGTCATTTTCACCATCAGAACCATTCATTCCTTCCGAGATTAGAGCGTCATTTAAGCAACTGTTTAAAAAATCCGATTTTAATTAAATATTTATTAATATTATTATAATTATTTGAAAATTACGTAAGTTTTAGAGATATTTTATTTTGTGTATACCAAGGATCTGCAAACAAATAGCAAAAGGTTACAGAGCCTATTTAAAAATAATTTTTATTTAAAAATAAAGTAAGCACGTAATGCAGAAATAAGAGAGATAATTCTGAGCAGTAAATGAAGGATAATGTCTTCCTACATTGAAAAACCATTGCAAGCGGAAGAAGGGTAGATGATAGGAAGCAGGATGATTGAGAAGATAAGAGAGATAAAGTCAAAACCAAACATAGATGTAAAAGATGTTAAACATACATAATGGAGAACATATACAGACAAAAAAATAAAATGCAATGTAAAATAAAATTGACTTTAAAAATAAGCAAATAAAAGAAAATTATTAGTATTATTAATAGTAATTAAATCAAAAGAATTAAAAAGAAAGAAAATATTAACAAAACAAACCCAACAACATAAAAATAAATTGTTAACGTCAGATGTAAAAAGCTTTCGTGAAAGATCATTGGAACTTTTATACATAAAACACGCTTTAATACTTTCGGCTCATATTTTTTACTTTAATTTTTGATAAAAATTACTTTTAGATTTAAAAATTTTAAAGTAGCTATCTAAATGGCATAAATTAAGATTTACTAAATGATCGTGTCATTTATTGAAATCTAACGAATGTAGCTATTTTCATACTATTATATGATATGAAAATATGCCACGGAATAAATTTAAAGACGTGTGGAAAATGTCGTATTACAAGTGGATTTTTTTTAAAAAGGCGAAAGAACTTTCCATTAATATATGTACATATATATATATATATATATATATATATATATATATATATCACTTTTTTATGGACACGATAATTTCCATAATTCTGCACAAATCTATTTCAAACTGATTCATAAAATTAAGGGGCAGAAAATCTCGGTCAAGTTCGTTAATGGGCAAAATGTAATGGGTAGAAATGAGGAAAGTTTTTGTGAAAACAGAAAAACCCCAAAACTTCTTAATCATGATACATATCGAATCAGTTTAAAGTTATTATTACTTCTAGGAAAAAAGCCAACAATTTATGTATGACAGATTTTTGATATAATTAAAAATAGTCTCAAGGGGCGAAACAAAGGGGATTTAAGAAGAAAACATTCATAACTTCGTCAATTCACAAGGTATCAATTCCGCTTAAATTTATTATAAATCTTTTTTAATATTATCTGCAACGTTTATATTGAAAAGTTTTTGATAGGACCAACTGTTACACCAAAAAAAAAAAAAAAATTAGGGGTTAGAGAAGAAAAAAATCCCATATCCATTAATCAAAAAATCCTTGCCGTCTCGGCCTTCATGACAATGGATTCCGTGCCTTCGCCGCAGACCGTGGGGCGCCTGCTTATTGAGAATTACAGAAGAAGGAACTTTTTGCCATGATGCGGCAGTTGAAACCGCCTACTAATTTCCTGACGGTGTCCCCGGGTATTCAGCTCTTAAAGAAGGCTCATGTTAATCTCGGCTTGGTGGAATTGATACTTAGAAGCTTTCCCACCAACGAACTTAACCGTAGATTAAAGATAAATTTAGTTTATGGTCCAATTTTTTTTATTTCGTACCTTTACAAATTAACAATACTAAATAATTGAATAAACAAGGGAGATTTTTTATAATTATTTATAAAATAATTGGAGTATAATAGAAAAAAGAAACTCGTCAAAAGCTGCCACACTCTTAAAACTGTGCCTCTGATATATAAGGCACCAGCGCATCATGCCTTCTATTAATTTAATACGAGAGGCACACATACAAAGTGCCTCTGATAAGCCGATAAACATCAAAGGCACAAAGAAATGAAAGGCACGATGGCGTTGTCTAAATCTTTCGGAGGCACGGATGACAGAACGAAATTTGTCAGAGTCACCCCGCTAAATGTGTGCCTTTGAAAAAAAAACGTTCATTTATTCAGCGGTACAGTGGGGAAGCGCATGCGTACAAATGTTTAACCCATGATGCATTGAGCGGGATATTTACTTTCAATGAGGGATAGGGGCCTGGAGGAAGAATGGACACTTGACTAGAAGAAATGGCGTCTGGCGTGGTCTCTTGTAGATTATTCGAATTGCGGCGCCGGACGACAGAAACCGCGTTTATATATATATCCTTTTCGCAAGACGATTATTTTGACTCAAGAGGTTCTTGTTATTATTGTCGTTCAGGATTGCAACAATATTAATCGTTGATTATAGGAGTTACGTTTTCCTACGATTTAAACGACGCCGCAGAGGAAAATGTTCCTGTGAAAAATGCAATTAATTAATGTTAGGAAACATAACATTACGTACAATGGATGGTGTCATTATTGCAATCACCTGCAGATTCTTATAAAGTTACAGAAAAGTCTGCAATAAGTAAGTATATTTAGTTTAGTACTTGATTATTTTCTTTGAATTTGTAGTATAAAAATTGACACTCTAAAAGAAATGTTTTATGTTACAAACATATGTATATACCGGGTAAATGTATCATTCCCTTGAAAAATTTAATTTTTTAATTAATAGTTATAGCTATTAAAGTCCAGTTTCTTTTGTATTATATTAATTAGTGTTGAATTGAGGGGGTGGCCCGGGGAGGGGGGCATTCCCTCTCCGGAACAATGATGTTCCACCCCGAAAAGTATGAGATTTTATTCTTTTTAATGGACAAAAAGTGCAAACCCCCCCCCCCAAAAAAAAAAAAAAAAAAAAAAAATCATCTCGGAGAAAAATGTCTGAATTCAACACTGATATTAATCTGACAACGATATTTAACTAATCTCAGCTACATTTCCCATTGTAATCGAAATTTAACTGCAATAACAAAAATAAATCAAAACACCCAAAATTTCAGTAATGGACATCCTGCAAAAAGTAATAGATATTATTTTTATAATCGTATTTTATTTTGAATCAGAATTCAATATAATCAAAATATATACTAATGAAACAAATTAGTTATTTTTAAATAAATTTAACATTTAGGATACCAGTAATGAAATATTTATGATAAGAGTTACTTTTTGAAATTAATTGTTGTCATTATCACAAGATAAATATTATGATTATTTTACACTGAATATTTTTAATGCTTGTCTTATTCGTTTTTAATAAAGCTTTTATGCCTTTCTATGTATTTTGTTATGTATAAAATAAAGTGATATGTTGACAAGGTTCTTTACTGAACCACAGAACTGACTTAGGCCACATGGACACACAATTTAATAATTATTTCAAATTTATTTCAATAAATTGGGAGTGAGAAAATTTTCTATTATAGATAGTATTCTGCCTTAGACAAAATTTAATCTATGTCTTTATATATTCCATGCTGAAAAATCTTTCTGCAGTAGACAGAATATACTGTAAAGATATAAGTATAATATAAAATATAATTAAATTACATTCTGTGCTTCTTATAATGGTGGCAAATGCAAGTGCCACCATTATAAGAGGCACAGAATGTATTTTTAAATAAGAGGCACTTAAATATATAAATTCAGCGGCACACTGTGCCTCTTAATTTCAAAGGCAGTTACGCTGTGCCTCTGAATATCAAAGGCATTATGTACCTCTTAATTTCAAAGGCACCACGTGCCTCTTAATATTCAGAGGCACAAAAATTCAGAATGTACCTCTTAAATCAGAGGCACAGTTTTAAGAGTGCAGATAACATTGTTAAACTGGGTTTATCTCTAATCTTGATTTATTTTTTGTTGGTGAAATTAGTACTTAACTTCGAAATCTACCCGTGCCTGTAGGCCGAGCTGGCAGGGATTTTTATATCATAAATTATTGGTTCGGACATGTAGCCCCTATTTTTAAATTTAAATCACGATGAAAAATCATGCATCAAGTATAGATTATGAAACACTTTCCAACACTAGTAGAATATTATTAAGACATTTCATTTTTTTAATACAATGAAATCGATCCTAGTCAGTCCTGTAACCGAATTCTTTTGTGCGTCTACGTAAATGAACGATAAACGCTACTCACTGCATAATCTATAAAAAACATGTTGTAGTGCACCTTAATGATCTTTTTATAATATTATTATATTTGAAGTATCATAACATCATTAAAATGCATCGTTAACGATTTTTTGCCATAGATTGTAATGTAATGGAATTTATTTTGTGTGTCCCTGTAAATGAACGTAAATGCTATGCACATTATGTTCTATAATAAGCATCTTGTAGTTCATCTCAGTGACGTATATCAATTTCTATTTGTTTGAAAAAGTGTAACATCATTAAAATGCATCGAAAATGATATTACCTCATAGACCACTATAATGTAACGGGAATCGTTTTGTGTGACCCTGTAAACAAACTATAACTACTACACACTTCTTTTTCAATACCAAAAATTGTATAATAATCAACAATAATATATAAACATTACATGGCAATCCGAGTATATTTACTTGAGTTAGAGTATGTACAGTTGGAAAAACAGACAGATAGACAAATCGAATTCATAAATACTTTTTAACTACATTGTAAAGTATTAAAAATGAAACACTAATTTGAAGTAAATGTCTACGCTAGGGTGTACAGAGCTTTAACAGGTTTGTTTACCTATCATAAAAGTTTATATGGTTTTTTTAATATTTTGTATTGAAAGGACGTTTAAAGACGATATTGTGTTTAATTAAGCTGTGCTGAATTAATAAATTAGGAACTTCAATATGATGCACTACTAGTGCTTCTCTTTGACTCAGTACTTAAATATGATCAAAGATTTAAAAATGATCACATGATCACATGATCAAGATTTAAAAAAATGCATGTCTTTAAAATTTGTAATGAAACAATATAATGATTCAATTTCTACTAAACAAGTTAGTTTTGAATTCAAAGCCCAGTATTCATTCATTTTCTGCTTAATATATATATATATTATATATATATATATATATATATAATAAAATGCCAAATATACCTAAATGCGACAAAACCATGGGGATGAATCTGTCTCATTTAGGCACAATCACATTAGCTCCATTCTTGACACTTGTGACATGTCCACTTTCTTGTTTAAAAAAATCGCTCTGAAGAGCTTTTTTTTATATTATTGGTGGCAACCATACACAGGTGCTTAGACTAATTCATAAGTGAAAAAATACCTTTAACGAAACTAAAATTTAAATTTAAAAAGGTTTTTTTTTCCCCAAAAGCGAAAAAATGGAGCTACTTTCTTCTTACTGCAAACCCTTCAGTTGATAAGGACTTTGTGAAGACAAGACTTGAAAACCGTCATTGTGCAGTAAAACCTCTAAAAACAGAATCGCTAGGGATCAGTTGAAATCGCTAGGGAATAGCAGGACTCCCAAATGGTCCGCTTTTTAAATACCGGTATTTTCTTAGAAAAATTTTATTTTTAGATTTTTCTGGCAAATTTTGCAGAAACTACATTCGGAGGTAAATTTTTGCGGAAATGTTGAGGAAACCTACCATGAAATTTTCAGTTAAAAATTATTGGTGTTCAGTTGGCGGACCATTTGGGAGCCCTGGAATAGTTAAAAATTGGTCCTTGTACAGTATAACCTGTAAAAATAGAATCACTAAGGATCAGTTGAAATCGCCAGGGAGTAGTTGAAAGCGGTTCTTGTACAGTAAAACCTGTGAAAGCAGAATAGCTAGGATTCAGGAGAAAAGTTAACTTTAGACAGGTTTCCGACTTTGGAGACGTATTTCCATCTGTAGCCGTGGTAATGGACCTTCGCTAAGGAACTTTGCTCTCGAGTGCATTTAACGAATTAACAACAAATTTAATAAGAAAGTGTTTTAGAAAGTAACCTAAAATAAGCTCACCATATATCCGATATCTTTCAAAATTTTCATGATATTTAGCTTGATTTTTTATATGTAAGTTGTTACCTTCTTGTTTAGTTTATATAAGTTGTTGTTTTTACATAACCGATAGCTGTTGATTACTACTTACGAAAGAAAAAAAGAGCTCTATTCTGCGCATGCGCAATTAAATAAGTTCTCCTGTGTTATCGTTTCTTGAACAAAGGAATAATGTAAGCTTCTTGATGCACTTCCTAGTTGTGGTACAGTAAATATGTAAATATTTACTGTAAAGCAGTTAACCAGTAAATATGTAAGCGACTTGCCGAGATATTAGGTTACCAATGAAAAATATTAGGTTTAACAGTTGTATAAAACTGCTTAAAAATAATTAAATATAAATTTTTAAAAAATAATAATAAATATACAACACAGTTTAGCAGATTACATACACAAGGTTAAATTTAAAGTTCGATGGGTTTTTTTTACAACCTCCAATGGACCATAAAAAAGACAAAAGTAAAAAAAAAAATTAATGTATTACCAGAAGTTATGTACAAAGTTACTTTTCTACATAATCGCCGTGACGATTGAGACATTTGTCAAAGCGGTGAACAGCATTTCCAATCCTCTCTTTGAATAACGTTGCCACCAGTGATGTAAGATGAGCCTGAACGGTAGCTTGAAGCTCATTATTCATTTGAAAGCTTTTACCTAATAGCCAGTTCTTTAATTCATGGAAGAGGTGGAAATCACTCGGCGCTAAGTCGGAACTATACGGCGGGTGGTCAAACACGTTCCACTTACATTACTCCAGTAGCTGCTTGGTTACAGCAGCATTGTGAGGTCGGGCTTTGTAATGAATTTAGCTTTCCACTTCTTTTGCTTTGAATGGCTCAATGCAAAAAAAAAAAAAAGCAGAATTAATGGTAATTACAACTTGGCGTAGCTACGTAATTAGCACTTGGCGGGAGCATCAATCGTACCAGCCATGTTTATGTACCTGTAGCTCAGCTCAAAATGATGAGTTGGTGTCGGTAATAGCAGAGATTACAGTTAGGGAGATGGGAGCAAGGGGCAAGGTTGCGCCCCATTTGGGCACCCTCCCTTCATTTGCAGCACCCCACAGAGTGATATATAAATTACTTGCAATTTTTTTCCCTATCTAATCTTGCCTTTCCAACTCCTCCCCCCCCCCTGTTTTGTCCGCACCAGGGCCCTATTTTCTTAAAATGATGTAATTGTGCTCCTTTAAATCCGTTCTGTTTGATATTTTTGTGTTATTTTACTTTATTTTATTTTCTCAAATTAAAATCTTCACCGTAGTTATTCTTTCCACGCAAGTGTTCTCAGTAGTAAGTCTTGCCCACTCTCAGCATGGGGCAAGGATGTGCCCCATTTGGGGCCCTTCTCTTCATCTGTAACACACCTCATCAAGTGATATATCAATAACTTTTTTTTAATTATCTTTCTATTCTTCCTTTTCCACCCCCCCCCCCCGTTTTGTTCGCATCAGGGCTCTATTTTCTTAAAATGATATACTTGGGGCCTTTTTTAATCAATTTCGTCTGTCTTTTTTTTCCCTCCTTGTATTAAAATCTTCACCGTAGTTGTTCATTGTCCAAAGTATTTTCAGAAGAAGGTCCGGCCGGATCACTCTCAGCAAGGGGCAAGGTTGCGCCCCATTTGGGTCGTTCCCTTCATTTGCAACAGTCCTCAAAGTGATATATCAATTACTTGCATATTTTATTCTCTATCTTATTTTTTCTTTCTATCTCCCCCCACCCTGCCTGTTTTGTCCACACCAGGGCCCTATGTTCTTATAATGATGTAATTGGGCCCTTTTAATCCGTTCTGTTTGTCTTATTATTTTTATTTTATTTATTTATTATCATTTTTTCCCTATTTAAAATCTTCACCGTAGTTATTCTTCGCCCGCAAGTGTTTTCAGTTGTAGGTCTAGCCCACTCTCAGCAAAGGGTAAGGATGTGCCCCATTTGGGCCCCTTCCCTTCTTTTGCAACACCCCAGCAAGTGCTATATCAATAATATGCTTTTTTTAAATTAAGTAATCTCTTTTTATTCTTCCCTTTCCATCCCCCGCCCCTGTTTTATCCACACGAGGGCCCTACTTTCTTAAAATGATGTACTTGGGCACATCTAATCCATTCTGTTGTCTTTTTTTTTTCTCTTATTAAAATCTTTTTAATAGTAAATCTTTGTCCGAAGTATTTTCAGCAGAAGGTCCGGCTCACTCTCAGCAAGGGGCAAGGTCGCGCCCTATTTGAACACCTTCCTTCATTTGCAACACCCCACAAAGTGATATGTCAATTACTTGCTTTTTTTTTTATTAATTCACTATCTAATATTGTTTTTTTTTTCATCTCCCCCACCCCAGTTTTGTCCGCACCATGTCCCTGTTTTCTATAATGATGTAATTGGGCCCTTTTAAATCCGTTTTGTTTGATATTTTATTTTAAGTTATTGTTCGTCCGCAAGAGTTTTCAGTAGTAGTTCTAGCTTATTCTCAGCAAGGGACAAAGATGCGTCCCATTTGGACCCATTCCATTCATTTGCAACACCCCATCAAGTAATATTTTAATAACTTCCTTTTTATTTATTTATTTATTTATTTATTTATTTATTTTTATTCTTTTTCTATGTTGCCTCTTCTTCTTTCCCCCTTGTTTTGTCTGCTTTGGGCTCTTTATTATTTTATTTTATTTCATAATATTTTATCCCCCCCCCCTCTGTTTCTAAGCCAATAATTGTAGCACTCATTGTTATAGGTAAGCTAGTAGGAAAATTGGTAATTTCTTTTTTCTTTTATTAATTACTTTTACAGTTACCCCAATGGGGCATTTGGCTATACCTCGCAATTGCTGGGATTTAATTTGGGACTGATTGGTATCAAATCTCAACGCGGCCTTACAACTCTTAATTTTGTTTTGGAACTGCTATGTATTATAATGTAGTTCAGGCCCTTTTCTCAAATTCCTTACAATCTAATTTATTTTTAGTCTAACTCTTTTCATTTTATATCCTTTATCTGGGCTACCAGAAATTGGAGATGGCAGTTGCAAGAAATGACAAACAGATTGTCGCGTCTTTTCCCCTAGCTCTAGTTGTAATTCTATCCACATGCTGCTTCACCCATAGCGGTTGTCCTGACGTCCGGATGATCGGGACTTTGGTGCCCAAAGATCTAATTATCCATACGATTGTATTTTTATCCATTCTTAGTCTTTATTCTTAAATCCTTAATTTAGTATTAAAACTTTATTGTGCAAGACTTAAGGGAGACCTGCAGTCAATATCAACCTATAATTTGCCTAAATCGCAACACAGTTGCTTTGACATAACACAATGTCGTCTTCAGAGACTGACCCCATCGCCTCTTCACATCCAACTAAAAAAAGACAGACTAGAAATAAATCCAACATAAAACGCTCTGATAACATGCTGTCTGTCCATTCAGCTGCCTCCACCACGAAACTACCAAAAACATAAGGGAACTAGTCCAGTATTGCAGAAAGCTGGTCAAAAGTTTTAAGGAGCACTCGGACAACGACCTAAGAAAAAACAGCGAGTATCTCCTGAACGACATGAGAAGTGCCTTCACAAAAATGCTAAAGATAGACAATGAAGTTAAGGATCAGCTGTCAGCTCTAGAACTATCGTTAGAGGTATAAACCAAAAAAACTGAAGAATACATGTACCTGCTTCACAATCTAACCAATAATATCCCACAGCCGGAAGAATTGAAAAGAACTATAAAACAACAATAGCAGCACAATTTGAGCTAGTTGGTCAGAAGAGCGAGTCTTCTGTAGCAGAACAGCTTAGTGACATGGCCAGAAGAGTTACAGAGCTGGAAAACGTTAAGACGAATCTTGTAAACGTAGCCTTTGCCAGCAAGGGATCTGATGACCTAGCCACTGAAGCGGAAAGCTCCACAAGAAACATCCCGCAGACCAAGAAGAGTCACACAGCACCAAAGCGCACCTTCACAAGACTACAAGACGTACCTCCTCCACAGAACTGTTCACCAGAACCAACCCATCCGCATAGGCGCACCATAGTTATACGCCACTTGATCCCCGGTAAAATGACAGAGATCGAAATACTACGTAATGTAACGTCGGCGCATGTTTCCTGTCCAGCTTCATCAATCTACAAACCACTCTGTTCAGAAGACATGTAGAAATTGAATGTACAACTGAAAACTGCAAAAACATCCTCATCAGTGATCTCGGACGCCATAAAGACCTGCAAATGCACTTTACGTTCGTAACCAAATCTATACCGAAACAAAAAATGATCTTACTAGGCGTCCCAACTAACTACAAAAAAGAAGAAATCGTCGAATGTATATTAGCAAAATACAAAGCGCACGAGGACGAATTCTATTTCATAAAAAAGATGGAACACAGATCACCAAACCTTGCGAAATGGCTCATAGTCATGCCGATTCCACTGTAAATGATCGTATTACGTGTCATAGTCAGTAATTGTGGTGTTTTGATTGGGCTAAAACATTACATTTTGCGTCCCCATACCCATATCCAGCGTTGCAGAAGATGCCAAGGGTTAGATCACAGCGAAAAGCATTGTCGAAACACTGTCGTCTGTGCTACTTGCGGGGAGGAACACGCATCAGAAGGCTGTAAGTCAGCACCTACATTAGGGTGGGCCGAAAAAAACTTTTTTGTGATTTTTGATTCGCTATACCACGGAAAACTTGCCTCTAGAGTAGCTTAGTATAATGCAAAAATAAAATAAATTGTTGCGTTTGGCGGTAGCGCATCGACCCTAAAATTTGAGAAAATATAGATTTTTTATCATTTTCAAGGGGGAGAGCGAGAATTTTTTTGTTTTGTTTTTTGATTTGCTATACCGCGGAAAACTTACCTCTAGAGTAGCTTAGTATAATGCAAAAATAAAATAAATAAATTGTTACGTTTGGCGGTAGCGCATCGGCCCTAAAATGTGAGAAAATATAAGATTTTTATCATTTTCAAGGGGGAGTGCGAGAATTTTTTTGCTTTGTACTTTGATTCGCTATACCACGGAAAACTTGTCTCTAAGGTAAGCTTAGTATAATGCAAAAATAAAATAAATAAATTGTTACGTTTGGCGGTAGCGCATCGGCCCTAAAATGTGAGAAAATATAAGATTTTTATCATTTTTAAGGGGGAGTGCGAGAACTTTTTTGTTTTGTTTTTGGATTTGCTATACCACGGAAAATGAGCCTCTAGGGTACCTTAGTAAAATGCAAAAACAAAATAAATAGAATTTCGCGTCTTGCGGTAGCGCATCGTCCCTAAAATTCGAAAAAATAATATACGATTTTTTTTTATTTTTCTAATAAATGGAAATAAATCAAATAACTACTATAACAAGTAGATATAGACATATTTTAGTAGAACAAATTATAGAAATGATAAATAAATGAAACAAAAATAGTTCATTTTACAATTTATTAGTAGAGTATTAAGTTTTAAAAAAAATTTACAAATTTCCATTGAAACCAACAATAATTTTTCTGATTGTGTACATATTCAGTTTGTAATGAAATGTGGTACTTTACTTGTCTTTACTTTCTTTTCACATAATTGACTTAAGTTTGAACTAAGATTAGCTAGAAAAACTAGGCATTGACGATATTGAAATAAGTATAGTTCTTATAAAACCATCTCTGGAATTGGAGTCGATGACTGTTTCTGACGTCTCTGTTCTCCACCTTGAGTAGGAAACTGTGCCAGACTCACGAACAGTTACTTCTTCAGGACAGCTGCCTGAATTTATATCACAACTTATGTTCAGCAGGTACAGCTAGCTTATCTTTGCATAAACTTAGCTTGTCCATTTCTGGAATCTCAAACTCAACACTGTCAAAATTTACTTCTGGGAGTTTCTCACATTTACTGGGCTGTGAGCCAATCGGACAACGAAATGATTGTGACCCAGTCGTTTCACCATCTAAAGTTTGAAACAAATGTCGGAATGGCAATTCATTGAAATGGAAGAGGTACACACTCCACTGTAGTGGTCGTTTAACTTGTTCTTCAATTGTGCGAATAACACGGTTTTCGACCCAATATTAGTAACGGTGCCATCACATCCAATCACTTTCAGTTCATGAAGTGAAAATCCAGCCTCAGTCAAATAAGAAAGAATGCCACTGGAAATGTTTTCAGCAGAACTTGAAGAGGGTAAAACATGACCAACGCACACAGGTCAGCAGTACATGCTGCACATAAGTTCTGCTATAAAATCAGGTAGCTGTTTTCAAGATTTATCTGTTCGTGAGCCTGGCACACTTCCCCACTCAAGATGGTTAGCAATGGCGAACAGAGTTCTCCGATTGTATTTAGGTATTGAAAACACAACAGACGAGAGCAAGATCTTAGTTTTTCTGTTAAAGTCATATATACCTCTATGGTTTTATATAAAAATGTAAATACTTCACAAACAGACCCGAACATGTATTTGAAGTTATAAAATCTTCAAGATTCCTGCCCGAAAACTTGTTGAAAGTCTTTGACCCGGTAACTGAGAGAAATGTACTTTTTGCCCATCCAGAAAACTTGCTTTTGAGTATGATAGTAGATAAAAGGAATCATATAATAGAGTTAGATTTCAGAAAAATTATAAAGGCTAGAAACTTAGCTTCTAAAAAAAGTTAATCAGGAGTTTTCAACCACCGAAAATCAATTTCCTAACTACAGACAACATTGAAATGATTCACTGGAACACTACTGCACTTTCACCACCACATTTGCTGCGAAGAATAAAATTTTAGGGCCGATGCGCTACCGCCAAACGTAACAATTTATTTATTTTATTTTTGCATTATACTAAGCTACCCTAGAGGTAAGTTGGCTGGATGAAATATTCATGCCAAATCCTCCTCCACGCATGGCTACACTGCCTGCTGTGCCACAACAAAATACAGCTAATCAATTGCTATGGAACAGAGACATGCGCCGTCCGATGAACTTGCCATCCTTTGCAGCACAGCACTGGAATCCTGAGAGCGAACAGTTTCCAGGTACAAATTTTTACAATAATCTTTAGTAAATAACTTTTAATTTCAGAGCCACACACAGTGATGTCACTTCCCGATTCTAGTTCTCCCCCTCCCCTCCCCCTTGGTAAACTAAATTTTCTACAGATCAATCTAAACCATATCACTGCGGCGAATGGCAATGCTAAGCAATATATGATTGATAGTGATGTTGATATTGGCCTTCTACAGGACGCCCACTGCAACAAAAATGGTACTCTCTCAATTTTTCCTAATAACTGGAAGATCTTCCCTTCAAAACGCAACTCAGCCCATGTTGTCGTCCGGAACACTAATCTTGTCATCACTCATCTTTTCACCGGCACTAACAGTGTGTTCATTTCTGTCACGGCGAAAGAAGGAGAGATATTCATCGGCTCAACTTATGCCGCTCCCTCCGTTGACTTTGAGGACACCCTTATGGAATGGGAACACCTCATCACTCAGAGGAAGGCTTTCATCTGTGGCGGGGATTTTAATGCTAACTCCACACTATGGGGCTGTAGGCATGAAGATCTCCGGGGTGACTTCCTCACTGAACACCTCGTAGTACACACACTGGCAATAGCAAATATACACAACACGAATGCCACATTTGAAAGACTTAATTCCAAGGGCCAGGTAATTGCGACTGGCTGGCCGGACCTCACCTTGGTCAACTCACTAACACTTCCCACAATATCCACCTGGTTTGTCTCCGACACCTTCAGTGGCTCCGATCACAAGTATATTCGCTACAAATATCAAACCACTCCACTCTATACTCAACGTAAACGTTTTAATACTACCAGAGGCAATTTTTGCAAATTTAACAACATCATAAAATCAAACAAACAAGCTCTACATAACCAGCTTGCTGAGATTGATAACACATACAAAATTAACGACTTTACAAAAAAATTAATTGAAACCATGTACACAGCTGCGAAAGCCTCTTTTCGACTGAAAGCAGTCCAAAAGACACGAACATTCTCATTCTGGACCCCGGCGCTCAGCGCAGGGAGGAATCACCTTACCGCGCTTCGTCGCAAGTTAAAAGCACTAAGGCAGAATGATCCATCATCTCCAGACATCAAAATTCTGGGCGCCAAGCGCACCAATCTGGCCGCCCAGCACAAGCGCAATGTCCTGACAGCAAGGAAGCAGGCTTGGGAACGGTTCTGTAGCAGCGATAATGGCTCACTCGGTGCCTCTCAAGAATTCTTTTCCGGCAAGTGTTTTACTCCAGATGAAATTAAGCTTGAACTATCTCCAAACACAACATCAAGACAGAATAACTTAGAATACCTAACACAACAACTCTTCGGCCCTTCGGCATATCCCACAACAGATAATACAGACATACAATTTAATGCTCCACCAGACAAAACATTCACTAATGCGGAAGTAAAGACAGCACTATATAAATTAAAAGATAAAAAAGCACCCGGACCTTATTCCATAGATTTCCGAATTCTTAAACTCACACACAAAATATTTCCACAAAACTTTACGCGTTGGGCAAATCTTTGCCTAAATTACAATTATTTGCCTGAAGTTTTGAGACAAGGAGAAGTAGTATATTTCCTAAAGCAAGGTAAGTCACCCTCTGAACCGAAATCGTACCGCCCGATCTGCCTGCTACCCACATTAGGCAAATTGTTAGAGAAGCTCATTGTTTTTCGGCTCTCTCATTATCTCGAATCAAATGATCTTCTACATCCAAGGCAATTCGAGTTCAGAGAGGGCAGATCATGTGAAAAAGCTTTGCATGCCATCATGACTTCCTGCACCGATAGCATAGCAAAAGGAAACTACACTTCACTGGACTCACTCGACATTCAAGGGGCTTTCGACAACGTGGAATGG
Organism: Maratus michaelseni; assembly: GCA_963931845.1. Classification (NCBI taxonomy): domain Eukaryota; kingdom Metazoa; phylum Arthropoda; class Arachnida; order Araneae; family Salticidae; genus Maratus; species Maratus michaelseni. Next base: position 279,015,472 of record OZ007594.1, on the reverse strand, counting down.
CGCGACATACTCACACAACTTCAGACACTTCACTGTCCCGGGAACATAGCGGGAGTCATCAGCTCATACCTGTCTCAAAGGAGTGTCCACATAAATTGGGGAGCTGGTACCTCATCCCACAGGCTACAGAAGGGTTGCCCTCAGGGCTCCTGCCTTGGACCAATCTTCTGGATTTTGGTAGCAAATGTACTTCTAAAAGAACTGAACCGATTGGGATTTACTCTTTATGTCTTTGCTGATGACTTTAGCTTCATTTTCTCGGGTCGCACTCGCCGTCATCTGGAGGAAGCATTTGCCGAAGCCCTACGCATCGTCTGCCAGCTTCTGGACACACTACACCTCACATTATCTTCCAGAAAGTCCCAGGCATTGGTCTTCAATAAGCCACGTCGTCTAGATCCCGATAGACCACCAGTAATGAGGATTAATGGCGTTAGCATACATCACGTACAACAACTCAAAATTCTAGGTATAACAATCGATTCCAACATTAACTGGATCCCACACATTAATTACTTAAGATTAAAACTCATCTCCTTTCACCACAACTCACTTAAATTAAGATCTAAATTTAGGGGTGTAAGCAATAGCCTTTTAAAAACCTGGTACTTAACAATAATAGAACGCATTATAACATACGGGGCATGCATCTGGGGGGGGGGTAAACTTACAAAACCGGCCCTCACAAAATTAAATTCAATCAAAAGGTTATTCTTATTTCAACTTTCAGGCGGGTACCGTACAATATCAACTGATGCACTTACAATACTCACAGGCATTCCACCCATAACTTTAAAAATGAATTCAACAAAGCATCCATCCTACAACTTCGCCAGGACCACATATCCAACAACTACTTTCCCAACATAACAATTGAACACAAAGTCCACGGCTGGCAGATTCACCCTGCGGAAGAGACATCGCACTTTCAAGTCAACACACAACTTAATAGCTACACCCCTGCCACCTGTTCCACCATCTTCACTGATGGGTCCCGCACAGATACCGGCGTGGGAGCAGCCTTCTGCGCCACGGAAAGAGACGCGGTGACTCATCAGTGGGCCTGTAGGCTCGGAGATAACAATTCTGTTTTCCAGGCAGAGCTATTTGCAATCTTCTCCGCCCTAGAGTGGCTAGAGGGTCAATCTGGAGCAAAGGTCTCCATTTTCAGTGATAGCCTGTCTGGACTGCAGGCCATCCACGCACCTAGAACATCTAACCCACTCGTACTAAATATTAAATTAAAACTCAGAAGTCTCTTGTACAGAACACATCTCGGCCACGTCTCAGCGCACAAAGGCACTTTTGGCAACGAGTACGCGGACGAACTCGCAAAACAAGCCACCAAGTATACATCCATTGATCACCACCTCCCAGTGCCCCAGTCGTTCATCAAGAGGGTCCTGAAATCCAGGATCATCTCGGAATGGCAGGAGTACTGGGAACTCACTGATAAGGGCAGTCACACGTTTGACCTAATCCCCACAGTCTCACTTAACATATATCACCTCACACCATACACCGCAAGCTTCCTAACGGGCCACGGGCTCATACCTCCACAAAACCTCCTTAACCTCCTTAAATCATACCTCCACAAATTTGGTTGTGCAGGATCTAATAGGTGTGAGTGTGGCGACTCCCCCTAAGGGATGGTTACAAAATATTCTTTCTAGACCCACACTTCTGAACAAACTCAAACACATCCACCAATACTTAGCACACATCTCCACCCTCACAAGCTAGTCTGTACCCAGAGCAACTCCCATTCCCTCGTCTGGCATCGCCCCTTGTCGCGAGTAGAGTTATAGTGTTACTCTGGCGATGCCACAGCGCCCCTTGTCGCGAGAGAGCATGTTTCTGGAGCGCAACCCTCTAGCTTATCTGCTGTCTGATATCCAAGTGCTGTGCGGCACATCATTCTCAAACCATTTTAAGAACCTCGGCACCTCGCTGCCCCGTGTCGCGAGGGAGATCTGTTCTCCGGCAGCGAGGGATTTGTTCTGTGAATTTCGGGTAATAATGGCCCATTGCAATTCACCCGCCCCCTGTCGCGTTTTCCGGCGGGCTCAGCTCCAGCTGAAACTGTATTTTTTTCTTTTAAACCTTAATAAAGGTACCGGGGGGACACCTATGCTCTACAGACTCCTAGTCTGAGCAGTCCCTCTTAGGCTGTGAGTTAGGGAGATGGGTAGTAGCCCACCGCGCATCCTTACCTCTTATCACTTGTCTGTGGCTGTTTAGCGGCTCGATTGGAGGTTAAAAAAGAACGAAAATTCATGCATAGATTATGTAACACTTGCCAACGCTTCCAAAATAATTTTACAAATCCTTACCGTTTAATAAGCTAAAAGATAACATCTAAGTAAACGATTTGGAAAATGCATATCATATTTAAAAAACATATTTTAGGTTTTCCAACATATACAATATTCGGAAAAATATCCAAATACTTTTATTCATCCCTGTATATGATCTATAGATTTGTATATATGCTACATAGGATGCTAAATTTTAGTTTAGTTAGGAAGCGCGTAGCACAGTTTAAAATTCTCCTTCTGGAGTTTCTGTCATTAAACGGAAATATGTTCACGAACATTTCTGCTGTCCTGTATATGATCTACAGAATTTATACACACCAATTAATAGACAAAATGTGAGTTAAATTTAAAATCACGTTCAGTAACTTAAAACGCACTTCCAGAAATTATTGTTAACAGACAGTAGAAAATTCTTTTGTGTGTTCCTGTAAATGAAAGATGACTGCTATACACACAATATTCTGTAGTAAGCCTCGTGTAATGCACCTTAGTAATACATAAATTTCAATGCGTTTAAAATAGTGAAACATTATTTAATTAAACCGCAAACGATTTTTCTCCATAGACGTCATGTAACGGAATTCTTTTGACTGTCCCTGTAAAGTAACTATAAGTGGTATGCACACCATATTCCTATTAAGCTTCTTGTAATGCACCTTAGTGATATATATCAATTACAATGTGTTTGAAATTGTGTAACATCATTAAAATAAACCGCAAATGATTTTTCCCCATAGACCCTAATGTAACGGAATTCTTTTGAGTGTCCCTGCAAAAAAAACTATGAGTGCTACACACTTCTGTTGAAATAGGGAACATGCTATAGATAACGACAATAACATATAAAAATTTCAGGGCAATCCAAGCATATTTACGGAGTTAGAGCACGGACGGATGGCCAGACGGCTAGATAAACCGAAGTCATAAACACTTTTCAACTAGGTTGGAAAGTGTTAAAAAAAAGACCCTCGTACAGAAATAGAACAAAAATAAAATTAAAAATATTCCATTAGTTTTTATGCTAGAAAATAAAGGTGGAGCAACAGCAAGTGGAGACTTGTTCTACAGATAAAAAAAAGCCACTTTTCAAAAGTCATACATTATTTTAAAATTTTAATTGTTACAAAAATAACTGCCGAAACTAAGCGTATTCATAGCAAATTCCAACATAATATTTCTCCTGTAAATTGTCAAATTTTCTTAAAGTTTCGTGAACTTGGGTTTAAAACTTGCAAGTTGAAAGCAAGAAGCATGCGATATGAATTGATTTTTCTTAAGAAACTTTTATAACATCATCAGTAGATCTTCTGTTCTCACAAAATAGCATAAAAATATTTCCCAGAGATTATTTGTAAAAGTTGCAGATCAGGTGCAATTTTTGATAATACAGAATGTGATCACAATTTTCTTTTTTCTTATTAAATTTATTGTTTTCCTCATAAATACTTTCGATACTGCATTTTCACAGAAAAGTGTGAGTTCATCTTTACGTGTCCAAATTTGTAAAACAATTCGTCTAATACTTTCTTAGATTTTAGGAAAAATATCTGAAATTAAAAGTTAATCTTGTCCCAATTAATTTGCACACTTCTGTAGTGTGTCTATATAAGATCAATAAAGACAAAACTAAAATAAAATGACGTCTAAAAATAATTTAAAATTTTTGAAAAAAAAAAGTGATTTTTTTATTTCGATTTTTTTTTTAACAAGTTATATATAAATTTATTTAGAAGAATTTGTTATTGAAAAGATATTTCTAATAATATAAATTTATGAAACACAGATTAAACAACAAAGTTTTCAGTTACGAATTAGAAACTTATCTTAAAACTAAAGTATATTTTCTTCCAGACTTTTTTATTTTTTTAAAAATTAATCAAACAACACAACACTCTATTAAAAAAAAACATCTTATGTTTCGATGAATTATTGAAAAAATATATTTTCATTATCACTAGAGCGAACTAATATTTACTACCATATTATATGTCTAAAATCCATTTAAACAGCCTCAGAAGGCACACCCAATGGATCTATAATAAATTTCTATAGTAATCCAATGTCTATGTAACATGGAAAATCCTGTATACCCGATAGAAGTATTAAAATGTTCTCCATTTGCTGAAACACGTTCTCTAATGTGCCTAGCGGATAATATCTTCTGCGAACTGTAAAGAAGCATGTATAGTAGCTCTTTATTTTCATTAGGTTAACACAGTAGTAGTCTGATGTTATTTTATCACAGCATATAATGCTGTAGCTAATAGAATAATACTGAGAAAATTATTAGTTAAGAGATTATCTGATTATTTAAAAGAGAAAAAGATAATTCATTAAAAATAATCTGTCTCAATATGCTACTTTGAGAAGGTAAAAAAAAAAATCATATTTTACATTATTTCACTTATAAAAGCATTTCATAAAATTTAAAGTCCAAACTCACAGAGTTAATTGTGGTACAAGCAGTCGTAACGTAGGTAGAATAATGTAGGATGTAGTAAAAGTTTTTTAAATGCATTTTTTCTGAAAATATTATTTTCAAGTTATTTTCTCCCGAGAACCATATTATAATGCGACTGATATAACACTGAATTTTAAATTAAGTATCTTATGTTTCGATGAATTATTGGAAAAATATTTTTTCATTATCTCTAGAGCGAACTAATATTTACGAACATTATATGTCTAAAATCCACTTAAACAGCCTCAAAAGGCACACCCAATGGATAAAAATTAGTCCCAAAAGTTACCACTTGGTGGAAATTTGGTGCTGTGGAATAGAAAAGAATGTTTAAAACATGCAGAATCAACAATGAAATAAAATTAACTTTTATTTAGCACCTATAACTATTAAAATCAATCTCAATATGGAAACAGTGACTCAATATGTCTATTACACACCGTTACATTTATACCTAGCGGTGACTTTTGGAACTAAATTTTTTTCGTGGAATACTTTCGTTTAATTATAATACAAAATTTGACTCCATTATCGCAATTAGATAGTACTACAGAGCACGCTGAGTACTGTCATTTTAATTAAAGCCACACTGTATATAAAAATTCTAAAAATTACTTTTTTTTCACGTTCATCACTGTACGCTACTTATATATACAAACAAGGGAAAACCGAAAACAATCTTTTCCCATTTGACAGTTCATCATTATATCGACATTATTCAAAAGTATACATCAAGCAATTTCTTTTTAATTTTCTTCGACATGTTGATTCTTATTACATATATCTCCAGCTACACACGATTAAGTTGTTGTTTTTAGTATCATTAATTTCGGAGGTTTATTTTACCTTATTTTTCTAAATCAAATGTGAAGTGCAAAACAACACAAAACGAAAGTTTATCCATTATTGAAAACTGAATCGTTTATTTCAGAGACTATATAACTAAATTAAAAAACAAAAATCGAAAACGAGCTATTATTGTTGTTCTGAAGTTGATTGATAGATCCTTCGATTGGTACAGAAACCCAATACAATAACGTTTTTTATACCCTCGATTCTAGTCATTGAAATATTCGTTTTGTGCAGAAACCGCACAAATGACATCACTTAGACGCTCATGCTTTGCTCACTTAGACGCTTTCTGCTATAAATAATTCCAACTTTCTGAAATAAGGAGAGAAGATTTCATACTGTTAGAAATCATATATAAAGTATTTATTTCAACAGTTTTCTGATTTTTTTCCTTTTTCCGATATCTAGCAGCTCTTCTTCGTATTGGTCAGTGTACCCATGCTCACCAATGGACCTTACCGAGTCTCGTCAGTTGCGGGTATATATAAATAAAAACCAATAGGCGGGAATGATATTTCAATGCTACTTCCCTGATGTCCAAACTATAGTCTTTTTCTGAGGGTATAGTCGTGGCCGTTGCCACTCTAGGGTCCATTTCGATTTGGTCAAACTTTTTATGCGCGCTTATTTCGAGTTGGTCGAGACTAGGGTGCCTCTATATGAGAGTAGCGATGTACGCACAGGACGCATGCTCAGACTGTGCTTAGGCAGACATTTTTTGGCAAATCTATTTCCAGAACTTTGAGATACACGACTGGACATGTTCGATTGAAACGAGTAAGACAAGTTAATAAGCATTAACTTGGGGATAATGGCAGGCTCGCTAAGATGCTTGGTGATTCACTTTTGTACAAAATCGTCTTAACTAATCAAATTTGATTATCCCGTTCTTCGCCACACTCATATTAAGGCACCGTAGTCGAGACTGTCCTAAAAGGATGTGAACCACGTTCTTATTTATAATGACGAAGGTAGTTGCCTATTATGCGATTTACTTTGTTGGATAAAACGTGTTTTTTATAAAAACAGTATTTTGTAACGAGTCTGAACTTTACTAAGTTAGTTTTTGCATTTCATAAGTTTGTTTCTAGCGACTATTTCTATTTTTTTTATTTTTATCAAAGTTTGAAAAAATATCCAATGCATTTTACTCAGACGTAGGAAGTGCAATGAAAGGAAGAAAAATTGCTGCTAAAAATGAAACTTACAAACGTAATGAAATAAAGGCAGCATAAGGCAGCATAAAGGCAGCGTCCGAGGAGAAGAATATATGAAACATAAAAGTAAGACCGTCCTGCAGAAAACTCCTCTAGACAAAATCAAATGCTCTGCTAAGTGTTTCAAACTTGTAACCAAGGTATGCTGGGGGAAATTTAGAATAATTTCCACGCATTGAAAAGCAAAAACATACAAGATACATATTGTAAAACATATTATAATTAGTTGAAATAAAATATTTTCATCATGGAACCAAACTGTGTTTCTACTTTATTGATTGGAGATCTTCTTAAGGCAAATCAGGCTGATGACATGGAATATTTCCTATCATTTGAGAAAGGAATCGAAACGTAAACACTGCTACTTTTGCCATCTTCGGAATGATAGTTCGTTTCTGCATTTATTTTTGTAATGATTTTATGAAAACACATGATGTATCGGCACATCCGGTTAATAGAATTTGTTCCGTCCTCTTACAGAATCAAACTCCAGAAAACCACAGAGGAAAGAATCGAAGTGTTAATGCACTATCGGGTGAAATGTTTGATGAAATTTATGGACACAACAAGCGTTATAAAGTACAGGAGACTTACTATGGATGAAAGCTGGAAAAATATGCTCGATTGAATCTTGTAGAAATACTTCCTATTTGTGAGGAATCATCCTGATTCAGAGAGTAAAGCGAAACACAACCCTATTTACACTTATTTCAATGAACATTTTGATTATACTTTTAAACTATCCCAAATGCATGTATATTACAAGTGAGAAAATTTACTCACCAAAATGACATATCCAGTATTACGTCAGAATTCTAAACAGAATGCAACTACTGAACTTATAGTGCACAAAAGAAGGGCTAAGAAATTCTATAATGAATTGAAAATGACAGTGATAACTAAAAAGAGAAATTACAGTTACTTTGTGTTTTAATTGCATGCCAAAGTTACCCTTACCACATATACATGTTCAAGAAATATTTTACATTTTATATGCATCAATTTTCGATAAATGACTTTCTGTACACGAGATAAAAACAACAAAGTCAAACTGTATGTGTACAACGAAGGAGAGAAAAACAAGTCACCAGATGAAGTGTGTTCATTCTTCCTCCATTACATGCATAACTACGTTCTTAATACAACAAAAACTTCTTATTTTTAGTGATAGGACAGCACAACAAAACAAAAATCACACACTGGTAAGGTTCCTCATGAATCTGTATGATAGGGAATAGCTTGAAACCACCACATGTTATTTTCTAGTATGCGATCACTAATTCCTGCCATGTGACTGGGAATTGGTCCTATGAAAAGACTTTTGAGACGAACAGATTGTGTGAATACAACCACAGCAATAAGATCAACTTATCGTAAATGCTATCTGTTTGCTTCGCTATTCATGAAGTGAACACTGGTGACATTTTGAGTTTCAAAAGCTGGTGGCTACACTCATACAAGAAAACAGCCAAATCTGACGAAACATGAGGAAGAAGCATTCAAAAGGATCATGAAAAAATAAATTAGCCACGTAGAAACATTTAACTTTCAGGCATGGTTCACTCTGAAAAATTTAAACTAAAGCATTCATCATTAGTGTCACCACGTGAACAGTTTCTTTGAAAAAGACCACTTACCCTTCTAACCATTCTTCCCCGAATTGGCCTTCTTCCATGGATGAAAGCCTACTCTTTGAAAAGTCCCAATCCACAAGAAAAAAATAGCTGTTCTTAGAAGCTGTCTGTATACACCTTAGACTATGCTGAATACTAAAACATGATTTTAAGGTGGCCGACATCGGAAATCAAAAGAAGAGTGGACTCTAATATGAAAAACTTTGACACATTATCCTTGTTTCAAGACTATTTATGGTTTTTAAATTTGTATTTTAGTAAATGTTTCACCTGTTTCGAACATTTTTCATTGGTCTAATATCCTGCATTCTAAAGAATACTTCATTCAACTTTTAATAGCACGTTTGAAGTTCTGAGGTATCTTAAAACCTTTTTCTGAACATTTGAGTTTATTTAAAATTTTGTAACTGACCACAATAAAATTCAAGTTTACTGAAACTTTCAGTTTTGTTAACTTTTATCCTAAAACCAAATTATTTATTTAGTGAAAATGGTAAAACAGATGAAAATACGATGACGAACTGCGTTTTAGTGCAGATAAAACTGCTAAGGGGAAATACTTTTTTACTCCCCCCTCCTAAATCCTAAGGAATAAATTACATTGCCATTTGATGTGAGGAGCTGTTTTTTAAAGTCGCGAATTTTTTCATAAGAAAATATTTTCTTTAAATTGTTTAGACGGGCTTTCTTAAATACGTCAAAACTTCACTTATACGGTTTCTGAAATAAACCATTCAACATTTTTTAAGTTTTGCTTGCCCAATATATATGCATTCACATATATATAGGATACATATGAGGCGTTCAGAAATAAAGTGAAACATGTCATATTTTTGCACAATGTAATATGAGTTACATTCTTGCTTTGTAGACAATAATTATCTCAATGATAAACCAATGTCTACGTTGAAAATGTCAGCAACGAAATCAGGACCTGATTATCCAAAAAGCACGTAAAGCACGAGCTTCACCTCTAAAATTTAAGAGAACTCCCAATTAACTGTAAAATGAGGCCTCTAATTCATTCCCATTTTTATTGTTATATGAGGGGTGTTCAAATGAAAGTGATACGAGGTGTGTATCCATGAGATGCGTAGGGACAGAAATGAGACAGATACATAGCTAGAAACAACAATATTTAATAAGTGAAATGTTTGTTAAAAAATAATAACCCATGGAGTTTAGGCAGGCGTCCCATTGCTTAGGAAGGTTACGATTTCCGTTCACGAAGAACGATGTCGGTTGATCATGGAACCTGTTCAGTACTACAGCCTTTACGTCCTCGTCGGAGTGAAATCGTTGACCCTTTAGGCTTTTCTTCAGAGGTCCAAAGGTGTGATAGACGCAAGACGACAGATCTGGACTGTAAGGTGGATATTCCAGGACTTCTCACTTTTTACGGGCCAGTGCCTCGGCACACACCTTGGCAACACAACCAGCATTCTGTGATGAATATCCGCCGGCTTACACTCTTCCAGTGTTAAAAACTTAATTACAGCTAGCTGATCCATTTTGGACGCAGTTGCATCTATACCAGCCATTTTTAACTGAATGCTACGTACTTAGGAATGAAGTTATCACAAAACTGCTTGCGCAAGCGCACTTGTGGTACATACACCTTCACTTTCGCGTTTGTTTCACGAAAATACATTAAAAACTGCTCGCATGCGACGCTTCGAATCACTTTCATTGAAACACGCCTTATACATTGCATTTTTTAAATATTTTTTTGGAGGGAAAAGTTAGCCTATTGCAAAATAATTTTTTATATATACCGCTAACCAGGCCCCTACCTACCCGGCATGAGTGCCTAGCTTGACGAGTTAGTACCTGTGAGCGGGGCGGAAATCGCCTGATCACAGCATGGCTGTGATCGACTTGACTATAGTTTTGTTGGCATCGCTGCAGTGCTTGCTCTCTAGTGGTTTGCTACAGTTATCTTTGTTTGCCGGTTCAAGGTTTCTATTTAACTTTGTTGAATTGACAGATTTTTAAAAAGCAAACATTAAGGAAGAGAAAGTAGTTGGTCTCGTAATTTAGAACCTTGATCAGGTGACGAGACCTTCACCTGACTTATTACTCCCAGAGGTATAATTCACAGGTAACTTGGAGGACTTTGCACCCACGAGGGATTTTACATGCACCAGGCTCCTTTAGCGTATATATATTTACATATTTGTCATCTCTGTTGGCTTGTCACGCTCATGGTGGATTGTCGCTGTAGTGTTTATCGACTTTTTGGGGGGTTGATTTCACTTTCCGTTTTTATTTGTCTCTAACAGGGTTTTTTTGCCGATTTTTATGGGCTCACCCATGTTGTGGGTTGTTTCTGTTTGTTATCATTTGTTGGGTTTTTGTCTTTTTCTTGATAACTTGATATCTCGATCTTCTGATAGTTGATATCTTGATTGAAAATTTACACTATTGCAGGAAACTTATCTAACCAGAAAATTTGAATGTGATCAATCGACTGTTAACCAATCATATAGCATCCTGATGTGCTGGTTATGGAAACCACCAACGTAACTTAACATACAAGAACTACATGCAATATAACTACATATTATATAAATATACTCTGTTTATAGTATATACAAGGAACATAAAAATAAAGATGTTCAATAAAATATATGTGAACTCGGTTAAGACATTCTCGGGTATAATATTTGTAAAATTGATGAGTTTCTGTGTATGTAGAATTTAGAAACTTTTCCAGAAGAAAGGTGGCTGAGAAATGATGCTGTGCTCCCCCTAGCTTCAGATGTTAATCGATCCCTGAACAAATGCTTTTGACAAACTACATAATATGTTTTAATTACTATTTGCGTCGTATCATGTACGACAAAAGTATTCCCATCATGGAAATAAACCATTTTTGTATCATTGTTATACTTATAGTGCGAAAGCTATTACCGATTCATTTTTATATGCTATTCATCTGAAATGAAGATTAAATATTACCACTTTTATGTCTACTTTGTTTCAATTTGATAAACATTATAGAAGATTCCTGGATATTTTTTATAATTTTCATTTGTGAAAAATGTGTTGTTATACCTATTATATGCATTTAAGTTTATTGTATGTAAATATGTATGTATTTTAGAATATTCATATAAGAATATAAGATGGATGTAATTATGTAAGAAAGAAGTATGTAAACATATATGTAAGGAAGGTATATTTGTAAGTATGGATCTACTATGTTAAGAATGATTTGTCAGTTTGAAGGAAGTTTAAAAAATGTAAACTTTTTATAGGATGCAGAAAAAACTTTGAAGCATCTGGTTTATGGTCGGATAGATTATATCCGGCTCCTGTTGACAAATGAAAAGTTTATTTTCTATTGAAGTACTTTTGTACTCATGGTTTTCTAGTTTGCTCAAGGATATGTTGTTCAACATATTATTTTGGATTCATTTTAACAAAAATTTCCACAAAAAATAGTGAAGATATCCAATGGTTGGAGTATCATAGTTGAGATTTTTTCCAACAGAGCGAAAATATGCCAGGACCAGGACTCGAACCTGGGTACTTTGGTTTGCCGTACCAACGCTCTCCCTACTGAGCTATCCTGACGATATCCTGGGCTGGCATATTTCACTCTTATTTGTTGGACAAGGCTGCGAACAACAGCGCCAGAAAACCAAAGTACCCCGGTTCGAGTCCTGGTCCCGCATATTTTCGCTCTGTTGGAAAAAATCTCAACTATGATACTCCAACCATTGGATACAATATAACTAGTTGAATATACTTTCCTCTATTTATTATGAATAGTGGAGATTTCGAATATGTCGTAAATCCACACGCAACAATCACAAAAGTGGGATTGTGCCTACCTTTCGACAAGAGCTATATCCTTATTAACACCAATCTAATGCTAATACACTATCAAAGTTGTTCAACTGTTAACAATTTTTTATCTCTCTACAAAACATTTGTGTGCGAGTTTTTGAATCTGCAGTTACACCACTCGAAACAACCACAAAAGTGGAATGTGCCTACTGTTCGTCAAGAGCTAATTATTATCAACATCTGTATAGAGTTAATATCCTGTCAAAGTTTCTCAACTATAAACAACTTTTCATCTCTACACAAACATTTGTGTGCGCATTTTTTCATCTGCAGTTACCACATTCGAAACAATCACAAAAGTGGGATGTGCCTACTGTTCGTCAAGAGCTAATTATTATCAACATCTGTATAGAGTTAATATCCTGTCAAAGTTTCTCAACTATAAACAACTTTTCATCTCTACACAAACATTTGTGTGCGCATTTTTTCATCTGCAGTTACCACATTCGAAACAATCACAAAAGTGGGATGTGCCTAACCATTCGACAAAAGCCTATTCCGTATCAACATCTATCTAGAGTTAATACCTTATCAAAAGTTGTTCAACTGTCAACAACTTTTCATCTCATCTTCTACGTGCTCATGAATCAATCTCTGTCCATTGAGATTTTTATTCATGATTTTACCTAAAACAGGTAATATAAAATGCTTTATTAAGTCAATTCCTACTTTTTAATCATAAATATATAAAATAAACCCGTGCAGCATTAATGTCTCACGTTATCTTCATTGAACATTTTTTTATAATCATCGTTGCGGTATTTTATTTTTGTGGCATCACTAATTTGAGGAATATCTTTCATTTCATTTATGAAAACAATGGGAGATTTTTTTTTCTCCCATATAAAACTAAAATTAATTAATCAAATTTAATTAATGAATTAATATTTTAAAAACCTGTATTAACATCAAGTGTCATCCACTACAAGTTTAAAAAATGTATTTGAACTTGAGTGGATGAATAGAAAATATTTCATTAACGATTGAAACTTTGAGCAAGATATATAAATATATAGAGAGTGTGAGCTAATAGTAGGAATTGAAAAAGAAAACAAAATCAATGAGCACTATAAACACATAACTAAATACATACACCATCATAAAACATCATTACATTGTCAATATGTGAACATATCAATAGAAGAAATGATATTTTGTTTGATGCACCAAAACTTTTTTCACATGTTATAGAAATTTTAATCACTCTGACGCGCAAATAAAATCTGCCAATAAGATGTAAATTATTTAATAATATCACATATTTTAAAGCACGTTTTAAAATTTATTTTCAATCTACTTTCTCATTTATTGCTGCAAGTTTTAAATAAAAGAAAGTATAAAAAAGTTTAAAACTTTTAGATTCATTTAAAACTTGTTACATTTAAAAAACTGTCAAGTGAGAAATTATTTAAAACTTTTCTTTTCCTCTCAGAAAGAAAATTTCAGGAAAAAGGGGAAATAACAACATAAAATGACCTAGAAAGAAATAGAATTAAAAGATTACAAAAATTCCTACGTGACTTTAAAGAAATATTAGTCTAGAAAAATGCCTTAAAATATATTATCTAAATGTAAGTGTTTAAACAATCTAATAATATTTTTGTGCTTCATTTAAATTTGTTTTGCTGCTGAAGAATTTTAAGAAAAAGGCAAAATGACTTTTGTTTTCTAAATTGTTTCGTTTAACAATTTCTTCTGATTGTTTTCATTATTATTATTTTTACTTATTAAGCTGTTTACCTTCATGTAAAAAATAAAAATTAATTTGTTGTTTACTAGCAGTAAACCCGTTTTTCGCACGGAGAGAAATAAATAAAATACTCATCAATCCTAAACAAGGAAAGACGCAACGTTTCCATCGATAAGTATGGTATATGTAAAAATGCATCGACAAATGTCACCCATAAAAGTAAAACAAATTACAATGATTGTTTAAAGTCGATGAACGTTACACTTTCATTTTCTGTTTAGACTAAGTCCCGTGTGATAAAGATAAAATGATTTAAATGATCCGTGGCTGCGATTATGTAATTTTTAAAAGTAAAGGAACATTTTCAAGAGGAATTTAAAGCATTTTATTTATGACTACACAAAAATGAAATCTTAGAATGCTTAATACTTAGAATTAAATCTTAGAATGCTTACTACTTAGAATTAAATCTCAGAATGCTTACTATAATGTGGAAATGAAGATGATTTTTTAAAACTCTTTCGCTTGTAGTTATCAATATATCAGCTATTAAAGCGCGGGAATTCCAGCCGCGAAGACGATGCCCGCTCTCTATGACCATCCTCATCTCTAAAGGAAGACCTCTTAAAAGAAGCCATCAAATAATCACAAACTGTACTTTTTGGAATATTACGTCTGTGTGATAGCTCCTGAACTGTGTAACGTTGATATTAGGCGATAGCTTCTTTTGAGGGGTTCTCCTTCAAAGATGGTGTTCGTCCAAAGCGGCATCCTCTTCCAGGCTGAAATTTCCAGGCTTAAGCTTTTCAAACTGCATTCGAACTGTAACATCCGAAATATGACTTTGTCCATATACAGCACAAATTTTAGGAGCAGTCTAACTAGCATTTTTAACTGTCTTAAAATAAAAGAGCATAATTGAAGAAAATGCACCTTTTGGTTCTCCATTCTCAGCACTGCACTGAAACAAAAATTATGCTACAACCCAAGCAAAAATTATGGAACGCAAGCAGAAAAGACCGAATTTACAGATATGGGTCATTCAACATTACTCCTTTTCAGCAGTAGAAAAATAACTAGACGAAACCGCACTTCACGTTGAAAAACCGCAGAACTTTCCAGATGACCCAAGATTTTTAAAACGAGATTAGCAGCGTGAAATCTGTCAGTTTTATGTGATTTTTGCGGTATTTTGAAGTTATATTGCTAAGATTTCATATTAGTATGAAACACCTTTCTTTTAAAGTAAGTTTGATTTTTCTTTTAAATATACAAGGTGTTACTAAATTAATATCGGGGTTTTAACGCTTGGTAGTATTTATTGCATACAACTTAAAATTATAATTAATACATAAAATGAAAGGCCAACTCAAACAGTTTTACCTACAAGCTTACAAGTGTTCAACGTGAACACCTTTCGTCACACAGCACACAGGAAGCCGATAGTTCAGTTCTTCCCAAACGTTAATTAGTGTTTATGGGGTAATTGTTGCAACAGCTGCCTCAATCCTTTTTCTGAGGTTGGGTAGGTCAGCTGGTAGTGGAGGCACATACACTCGATCCTTTAGGAACCCCAACAGGTAGAAATCACATCGCGTCAGATCGGGTGAGCGTAGAGCATGGAACTATTCCATGGCGTATAGAGTGGCGTTTAGGAAGAACTGAGCGACTTGATGTGTGCCGTGTGACGAAAGGTGTTCACACTGAACACTTGTAAGCTTGTGGGTAAAACTGTTTGAGTTGCTCTTTCATTTTATGTATTAAGTATAATTTTAAGTTTTTTATAATAGATACTACAAAGCGTTAAAACCCCGATATTCATTTAGAAACACCCGGTATTATAATTTGTGCAATTCTCTTGATGAAATATTACAATCGTTTCTTCATAAAATGTTTTAACTTACATGTTACAAAGAACATTCTATGTAAGCTAAAAGCTCATTATCTCTTCTTTCTAATAAAAAATATGGTGGTTATACACTGTTAAAAATTTGCAGTAAACTGTCCAGTCATTTGACCGTTTTTATAGAAAAAGGTTGAATAACCGTAATTTAACTCTATTTTGACCATATTATTGCCCATAGTATTATCAGAATAGAGTTAAATTACGCTTATGTAAACATTTTCTATAAAAACGGTCAAATAACTGGATATTTTGCTGCAAATTTTTAACAGTGTATCTTTATAAAACGAAATTTATAATGCGAAAACTGCCATAATCTTTTGCAACAAAAATATTATACACCATTATCCAGAATGTCGCTATTTTATATATTTTTAAATATAACGACACATTTATCAAATTGCGTATTTTTGACTCACAAACAATATATATTTCATTGTGATTGGCTTTACAGAAGTTTTAATGTGGCTTTCAAATTATCTGTATAATTAATCAGCTTAAAATCATAGTCAAATGTTTATTAGAATTGTATGTACTATCTGCTGACGATATTATACTACTTTCCACAATTTATATTTCTATATATGGCAGGTTTTTTTCATTTATTCAATCTACACTTAAACTATTTTGACAAACATATAATATGCTAGCAGAGAGGAAAAAAAGTTGAAAAATTTCAACCGCAAATCTATCTCGAAATTCTGTTTTTTAACTTATGACAATTGTAGAGTGTGGAGTTTTAAAATTCAAATTTCCTATAGAAGAAAAACATGTCTTTGGCACCTGTCACTTCGGAAAATTTTACAGTTCCCGAAAATTTTGTTTTATTTTCAAAGCATGGAAGAGGGGAAAAAAACTATATAAAAAATTTTTGAGTTGAAAAAAAAAATCAGCTTTAGAAACATAGAAAAAAGGCCAAAAGTTTTAGGTTTAATAAGAAACATTCTTCTTTTCGCCTTACATTCTAAGAGTAACGTGTCGTATTCCCAAAGAAAGAATTTTTATAAAACATTTCAAAGCTAAAATTTCAATCAAATAATGTGTGAATCGTGTATATTTTTTATACTTACTTTCAAAATATATTTTTTTAAAGAAGCGTTAATTATTTTTACACGTGCACAAACGATATTTGTAGCTTAAAATACAGGGCGATTCATAAAGAAGTATACAATTTCCAGATGCTATAAAACAATTACATTTGAAGGCACGTACTACAACTCCGAGCCATTAGGTAGATATAAAGTTTGACTCCCACTACTGAGGGAAGTATGATAGGGCTGCAGAGCTCCCACTTTTAACTACCATTGTTTCCGAATAGTAATCGTCTTCTCATTTAATGATAGTAATTTTGCGATTAAATAAGGCGAAGGTTTTATTACTGAAATAATGGCACTCAAAAGTAGGAACCATGCAAGCTCTTTAGGGCGTGTTTCAAATCATTAGTCTTTCAAAAAGGCAGCTTTTGCAGGGGAGAATTCGTTTTGTCTTCGTGTGGATACCAGCTCCATCAAGGCTTCTATAACAGGAGCTGGCGAATTCCCCATCTTGTCGCCCAAAATTTCCTGGAAGGAGCATATCATACCAGTTTCCTTCCCCTTTATACAGAAAATCTGAGGAAGGAATCGTGTAAACACAAAGCTATTGACAAATTTTTTCCTCTTCTCACAACAGCTTTTATATCTATCATGGCAGGAAACCAAAAATTTCAATCTATCTCCACTTTAATTGGGTGCTGAGTTTATCTTTGTGCATTTTTTTTCGATGGTGTGGATCAGTTAAACAGAAGGCATTTGTTTTGCATTCTGGGAAAAGTTTGTTTTGCTAAACAAGCAGAATGCTACAGAAAAATGTTGGTTTCTAACGTGTGGAGAATTTAGATAAATTAATAAAAAGTAACTCGATAAATTAAAAAAAAAAATTCAGCATGACAGGGCTTAGCCACGGGGTAGACCGTGAAGGACTGAGACCTCTTTGAAGTCAGTGTCTTTCGTCTCACCGCCCCCTGAATATTAGGCCTGAGCGCAGACACAAAAATGGCGGCGTTCGTGGGCCGATTTTATAAAACCTTTGTACGGTCTCCTATTTTTACACCCCAGTATTTTCTAAAAGTTTTCTTTGACTTATTGAATCTCAGTCAAATAAGGCGGAGAAAACTTTTAGAAATCATTGGTATTGAATTTCAAGGGACCGTACACACGCTGAAAAATTTCCTCTGAAAAATTTCCGCCTACGACTGCATCAATTTTTGGGTCAGCACTCAAGCCTAATATTCAGTGGGTGGTGTTTGTCTATGACACATTCACTTCATTTCTACAGTTCCGAGAAAGATCACCCCTGCTCAAACCCGTCCCCCTCCCTTACACCTTTCTAAAAAAAAAGGATATTCTGGCTATTCTTCTGATGAATAAAAAAACTTATAAATTAAATTTAAATTTTACTTTAGTAATTACCATCTACTTTATTACTTTGAGTTTCCTTAATTTGTATTAAAGGAAATAAAATGTCTTTAGATGTAACGCAGCGCAAAATGTGAATACTTTAAAACGATTCTTTTTAAATATTCATTGATTTTTTATTAAAATGTCTGAGTAGTTTTCGAAGACAGAAAATATTTGATAACTAATAACAAATAGATAAAAATACGGAAACAGTATTTTATGCTGATCAGTGTTTTATAAGCTTTGTACCCAGAATAAAAACACAAAAAGCTTCTTATTTTAAAAATAGATTATATTTTATTAATTAGCGGACCTGGCCAGTGTTGCCCGGGCCGTCAAAAAACAGCACAAAACGCGAAAAAACTCCATAAATCACAATGAAAAATCGCGAAAAATTAAAAATTGTTGCATAAATTCCGAATAAACTTTATTAAAAGAGAACAAAATTTACATTATTGAAGATTGAAAACGGATTCATTTTACTAATTTGGAAAAATCGCAGTGAAACGCGAAAAAATGCTAAAATATCAAAATTTGCAGAGGAAAAAAATAAAAATACTCTATTGGGCTGAAATATTGAAACGGGTTTCGTTCTACTAATGTGGAAAAAACGCCGCTATTTGCAAAAATAAAACCCAAAGTGATATAAAAAACCGCTAAAATTTCTACTATCACAGAGAGCAGAATTTACTACAATGAGCTAAAACATTGCATCCGGAATTCGTTCACGAATGTCAAAAAGTCGCCCGAAACACGAAAAAACGCTAAAAATCGCACTGAAAGCCGCGGAAGACAAAATGAACTATATTATGCTAAATGTTAGAAAACGAATTCCTGTTATGAATGTCAAAAAATTTCCGCAGTACGCTAACAAATGGCACAAATCGCATTGAAATCGTAAAAACTCGCGGAGGCGAAGGGCTGTGAAACTAAAAATGTTAGGCTAAAAATTTGAAATCGAATTATTTTTTGGATGTCAAAAAGTCGCAACAGATCGCGAAATAACACTAAAAATTGCATTAAAAATCGCAGAGGACAAAATTTACTATATTAGACTAAAAGTTTGAAATACAAATTCTTTCACAAAAATTGCTGCAAAACGCGAAAAAAATTGTAAAAATTGCAGAAAATTCAAAAATCACAGAGAGCAAAATTTACTACAGTGTACTAAAATTTGGAAGCCTAATTCCTTTTATGAATGTCAAAAAATTGCCGCTGAACGTGAAAAACCCCTTTAAATCGCATTAAAAATCAGTAAAAAATCTAAATTTGCTTTATTAAGCTAAAAGCTTGAAAACTAATTTATTTCAGAAATTCTAAAACAAAATGCCGCGGAACGTGAAAAATCGCTAAGACCTGCATTACAAATTGCAAAACTTCAAAAATTACGGAGGAGAAAATGTAACTATAACAAGCTAAACGTTTAAAACTGAATTCTTTTAAAGAATGTCAAAAAAATCACCGTAATACACGAAAAATATGCTAAAAATCGCTAAAAAATCAAAAATCGCACAAGACAAAATTTTCTATACAAAATTTTCTATGTTAAAAGTATGAAACCAAGTTCCTTTGACGACTGTCAAATATTGCCACGAAACGCAAAAAAACGTAAAAATCGCATTGAATTTCGCATTAAAAATCTCTAAAAATTTAAAAATCGCTAAAAATTTAAAAATCTTGAAGAACAAAATTTACTATATTAGATTAAAAGTTTGAAACCAAATTCTTTTTTGAATGTCAAAAAATCTCCTCGGAACTCGAAAAAACGCTAAAAATCGTATTGAAAATCGTATTAAAAATCGCTAAAGTTCAAAATCGCAACAAAATGTACTGCATTAGCCAAAAGTTTGAAATAAAATTTCTTTTACAACTGTTAAAAAATCGCCACGAAACGCGAAATGTTGCTGAAAGTCGCATTAAAAATTGATAAATATTCAAAACTCGCAGAGAACAAAATTTACTATAGTGGGTCAAAACAATGTAAATGGAATTCTTTCACGAATGTGAAAAAATCGCCGCAAAACGCAAAAATCGCACTCAAAATTGCTACAATTCCAAAGTTTCAAAATTTCAAAGTTCAAAATTTGCTGTATTGCTCCAAAAGTTTGAAACCTTTTGCCAATGCCAAAAAAATCGCCACGAAATTCGGAAAAACTCTAAAAATCGCAATAAAAAATTTCAAAAACGGCTGTACGAATTCCGAATTAATTTTATTAAAAAGTAATGAAAATGTACTATATTGGGCTTGAAAATTGAAACTGGATTCTTTTTCTTAATGTTGAAAAATTGCCTCTAAACGTGAAAAAACTCTAAAAATCGCCATAAAACGCTAAATAAAAAAAATTAACTAAGAAAATCCAAAATCGGACTTCGAGTTGCATCACTTCAGTTATCAGAGGTATATTCCTGCCAAATTTTGCAACTCTGCATACTGCGTCTCTTCAGAACACAGCACAAACACACACAAACTTTTTATTATAGATTTAAAAGGGGTATTTTTAAATCGACCAAAAGATTAAACAAAAAAATTCTATTTGAAATTTAATTGATTAAAAATATTTTAAACAAAACTGCATTTAAAATTTCGCTTTAGAACGAAAGTTACTGTTAAAAAATCATATACAGCATAAACTGTTACAAATTTGCAATAAACTGTCCAGTCATTCGACCGTTTTTATAGAAAACGGTTACATAACCGTAATTTATCTCTATTCTCACCAGAATTTCGTCAATAATATGACCAGATACGCTTCATAATACGGTGAAGTAACCGTTATCTTTAAAAACGATCGAATGTCTAGACTGTATGTTGCTGATTTTTAACAGTGTAGGAAAACAATACATTTCATAAATCACAACGCTGTGATTGCTGATAATGTAAAATGTTTCTGAAATATGTGAAATTCTATAACAGTTCAATATTTGAATTAAATTATGAAACATATCAAGTACTGCCAAATTTCAAGATAATTATTTTTTAGATGTAATAATGGACACTGTTTCATTCTCTTTAAAAAAAAAAAAAAAAAAAAAAAAAAAAGTTTAAATTATATACATTGTTACAAAAATTCAGACAATTTCTTGGATGATACTTTATTCTCAACTAGAGAAATGAGAAAATATTTTTTATTTACAAAGAAGAATATTATGGTTTCAAAAGAAATCGGGTAAGATAGATAATGATGTCCCAGGATAAGTTTTAAATGAAGTACACACACAAAAAAAAAATCATCAGCTATTCTTTTCCAAAGGAGTTTAAAAAGTAATTGATGGATTGATTTATTCCGTTAAATGGTAAGAAAAAAAAGTGTTCTGCTTGAATTATATTTATTACATTTCTATAAAATGTTTCCATACAAAATAAGAGGGTTTTTTTAGCCTTTATAACCAAACTTATAGGGTGCACAAAAAGGATTATTCCAAAACAAAAAGATAAATTGAAAAAAAAAAACCAGTAAATATATTTTAATGTTTTTTCATTAATCAGTAAATCTTTTCTTAAAAAACTGTGATGACATTTATTTGAAAAAAAAGCTTTTTCATCTTAAATCTACTTACTTGTCATACTAAAAAATAAACATTTTTGTATGCACATAGCATTTGTTTCTCAAATAAAGCTATCGCGTATACTCTCTAACATATATCCCAATTCCTCCCAATTCCTATGTCGTATACTATGTAGAAAAAAAAATCTCAAAGAGGCGGAAATAAAATGATAGGAATTAAGAATGTTATTATATAATGTTAAGAATGTTATTATATTGTTTTAATTAATGTTACAATAGAATGTCAGTAATGAACGATATCCACCTACCCCTATGACTATAAAGGCAATGCAAGAATTACTAGACAGGTCCATTGCAGCTATATGAAAATATATATCATTACCAAAATAACAATGCTCTGATTTGTAATGAGTATACTAATAAATAATGCAATATTATCCATGCAAAATATTGGGTTGTTCGAAAAGTAATTTCGTTTTTTCCCAACAGATGTTGTAATTGTATTTTCTCACAGCCAATTTCACACGTAAGCCGCATTGTCATTATATATTTTGACAGCTGATATAGCAAGGCTTGTTTGTTAAAAAAAATTATTTGATTCTGTGCAATAGTTTTTGTTTGGTGCTCTATCAAATATGGAAAGTCGAAAGCAGCAATTTCGGCATATTTTACTTTTTTACTATCTAAAAGGTAAAAATGCTGTTCAAGAAACAAAAAAATTAGTCGATGTGTATGGAGATGATGTATTAACAGAACGCCAATGCCAAAGTTGGTTTGCGAAATTTCGTTCCGGAAATTTTTATATTGAAAATGCACCGCGTTCTGGAAGGCCGATTGAAGCTGATGAAGACAAAATAAAGGCATTGATTGATGCAAACCAGCGAATAATAACTCGTTAGATCGCTGAGAGATTAAAGTTATCGAATTCGACAGTTCATGATCACATGAAACGCCTGGGTTTAATTACAAAACTCGACATATGGGTTCCATATTTACTTACAGAAGGAAATTTGCTCGGTCGCATTGACGTCTGTGCAAAGATGAGAAGTTTTATGAAGGTTGAATCATTCAACCGCCAGAAAGATAGCAAAAAGTATTGGACCAAAATGGAGAATATATAATTCAATAAAATATTTATACACTATATGAAAATCGTCTTTCATATTCACATTTAAAAAAACGAAATTACTTTCCGAGCAACCCAATAGCAAGCAAAAACTATATTATAATTATTAAACCCTTATTACTTTCTTCTATCTATAGCAGAAGAAAGTATTATAATCGAAATTTATTTACTTCCGGTTTTCGCTTCCGGTTTTCGACGGATTTACACGTTTTAGGAGTCAGAGATTCCGAAAAACATGTTTCTACAAAATGTCTGTCTGTCCGTTTGTCCGTGTATATGGCCTCTTTGTATCATTGAAAAGTGTATGAAGTTATGTCTAAAATTGAACCAAATATCATTTATAGGCTTTTGGCTATGACCAACAGATCCCACTTAAATTTGGGAATATTCCAACTAAAGAGGGTGTTGTGATAGCTGTTTTTGTTCCATTTTCATTATTGTATCATCGAAAAGTGTATGAAGTTATGCCGATAATTGAAACAAAATTTTTAATATGTTTTTGACCATTGTCTGCAGGGCCTATGTGAATTTGGTGATATTCCGACGGAAGGGGGTGCTGTGATAGCCATTTAAAGATTTCAAATTCAAAATAAATTACAAAAAAAAATAGAAATCCTAAAAGTTTTTTCTTTTGAATGTTCGGCTTTGATCCAAGGATTCCGGAGTAATTTTTGTTTTGCCTCTATCTTAAATTAGTCAGATATGCCACTCCCAAAACTTTCTTCTATCTCACACATGTTTCACATACACTAAAAACGAATCAGCAACAATTTATATCAAGGTCTAACTGAATCTAAAGTTTAATTAAATTCCGTGCATTAGTTTTCAGATATGACTATCGCTAAAATCGTGTAAATCCTGAAAAATGCAGCATAGCAGCGCCACCTGTTTGGAGATTTAGACCAAAACCTAATCAACAACAACTTATGCCAACGTCTAACTGAATCTGAAGTTTGATGAAAATCCGTGAATTAGTTCTTGACATATTGTTATCGTGAAAATCATGAAAAACTAGCATAACAGCGCTACCTGTTGTGCTATTTAAACCAAAACGTAATCAGCATCTTTTTATGTCAAGATCTAACAGAATCTGAAGTTTCATGAAATTCCGTACATTAGTTCTTGAGATACAGCAATCGTGAAAATCATGAAAAAAGTAACTTAGCAGCGCCACCTGTTGGGCTATTTACACCAAAATTTAATCAACATCTATTTATGTGAAGGTCTAACAGAATTTGAAGTTTCATGAATTTCTCTGCATTAGTTCTTGAGATACAGCTATCGTGAAAATCACGAAAAATGTAGCATAGCAGCTCCACCTGTTGGGATATCTCCACCAAAACGTAATCAGTGTCCATTTATATCAAGGTCTAACTGAATCTGAAGTTTTATGAAAATAAGTGCATTAGTTATTGAAATAGAGCTATTGCGGAAATCGCGAAAAATGCAGCTGAGCAGCGCCACCTGCTGGGCTAATTTCACAAAAAACTAATCAGCACCAATTTATATCAGGGACTAACTAAATATAATAAATATAAGGTTTTATTAAATTCCGAGGATTAGTTCTTGAGATAGAGCGCCCACAAAATTTTTGTCACATTCAGATAGGCAGACAGACAGACAGAGTTACAGACTCACAGACAGACATTTTCTAAAAACAGTCCAATCGTGTTCCGGACCTTCTAAAACGTATAAATCCGTCGAAAACCGGAAGTCGAAAATGTTCATAAATCCAATACTTTCTTCTTGTAAAGATAGAATAAAGTAAAAATGGCTGAGATATAGCAATTTGAAATTTTAGGGTATCTGACAGCTTGAAAGAAGACAGCAGGATTCCTCCATAAAAGAGTTTCATTTATGAGTTTTCGTGAACTTTTTTGCAAATTTTCTTTGATTGTTGCAACCATCGTTCCAACTCAAATTTTTAATACTATATATTCTTATTCGCCAGTGTCAAATTCCGGCCAAGTTAGACGATATTTTATCAAATGTCGCCAAATTTTGCGATATTTAGCGACAAAAATAGGTTGTCATAAATGAATACAAGTTGGCTATAAATAACTGAGTAATTTGGCGACATTCTTATTCAAATTTAATTTTGATGAGAACTTGGGAATGAATCTTCTTTAAAAAAAACCCTAAGGAATAGGGAGGCTATTTATTCAGAAAGAGCGACTTTTCGTAGATGTGTTGTACATCAAATGCTAGTGCAACAAAAAGTGCTCGCATCCAGGTATCCCGACGATTCGCAAACAGCTGACGTACAACAGAATGACGAAATATATCGATTGTATTTACGCTGTGATAGTGGCGTTTGAAGTATTAACATGTATGAGATACACTGCAAAAAAAAATGGCAACATATACAGCAAAATGTTCTGTAAATTTATGAATCCAAATGCCAGCATTATTTATTGTAAATTAACAGCAAAATGTGACTTAAAAACTTTTGTTTTTGGAATTTTACAGTAAAATCTCTGCAATTATTCTAATTTTATTGTACAAATTACTGTAATCATGCTAAATTTTACAGGAAAAAATGCTGGCAATTTGGGTGCATAAAATAACAGCAAATTTTGCGTGTTTTTTTTTGTTTTTGTTTTTACAGTGTAGAAGAAAGTTTTGGGAATGGCACATCCGTCTAGTTTTTGTTATCTTCTTTACTCTGTACGTGATGTCCAAATGAACAAAGGTCGTTTTCGGATTCAATGGGCCCGTCTTAAAAAAATTAATAAATATCATGATACAAAATAAATTTAAATAAGCAACCAGGAGATACAACCTGAGCATGCCGGGTTACAGAACATAAGTGAAAACGATATTTTTTTTACATTTAATATATATTTTTAGTTAGCCGTTTACAACACCAAAGAGCATTTTCATATGCAAAATATAATTTATGTATTCAAATTACATCTATATTAATAAAAAAAAGTTTCGCTCTGTGTGTGTGTGTGTGTGTGTGTCTGTTGGCGATGGCTAGCAAAATCTAGCCCACCTAGAAGTCTGGAAATTTAGGTGTGGATAATCCAAGGTCTGGCCATGTGCACCTGAGCCTCAGAATTTTAATATTTTGATAATTAGATTCTTATTAACCATCGCTTCTAAAATGTCATCTTTTAAATCAAAATGACGAAAGAAACGAACTGGCACGTTGGATTTGCAAGCGGAAATGAACAAATTCGAAATTATTTTACTAATTAGCGAATTTTAAGAAAACTAATTGAGATATCAATTTGAAAATTTCTGAGCATATGTAAAAAAATATTCTGTATCTGACTATGTGATTTTTGAAAAATTCGGTTGGTAATTTTTTTTAATTTATGCTAAAAACTGCCAAAAATCTGCCGGCGCCAGTGAAAACGATCCGAGAAAGTTTCACACAGGGATCTGCTTTCATTAAAAACTGAACTACAAAGAGATCTGTTTCTCGGGCCGATCCCTCCATTTAGTTTGCGAAAATGAAAGGAAATAATTGTCAATTTTTACTAATGAACAAAAATTTAGGTAACTAATTAAGATATAGATTTGAAATTGAGGTCGGGAAGGGGTGTCATCTGCCGGCTATTTTAGCGTGCGTCTTCGTTATGTTCTAATTATCAGAAAAGTGTAATTCTTTTTTTAATGATCGCGTTAATGTGGTCGTGGTTCTCTTGAACAAATTATTCATTATGTTTGCGGGTATGGGGAGGGAGGGGTTAACGCCTTTCTCTGAGATTGTAATTATCGCGGGCCCGCGCAACGCCGGGCGAGTTAGCTAGTATTCAAAGAAAGTTTTAAAATTTATTAAAAGCGACACTTTCATATTAGCCTCATACCAAGAATTAACAGCCGAAGAAATCGCCAAAGATTTTTATTCTGATTATTTCAGTGTTTATGCGCATAGCTCGGTTGTTTGTTCGTAATTTGACATATCTTTAAGCTGTTGTTTTATTTGTTTTATTATATTTATTTATTTATTTAATGATGGTGCTTTAATTTTGTTATAAATTATTAGCCGAAAAGAAGTGCTGAACTATATATACTGTTTTTAGTGCAAAAGGGTTAATCTCCTATAACTGGACAGCACGTGATAACGATAAAAAATCAGTGTATTAAAATACAGTTTTCTGAAACATTTCATTTTAAAATACATTTTTTTTCCATATTCGTCAGTGTAAAAATTTTAATTGTGCGTTAGTTATAAGTTAATAAATTTGCGGAAAATGCGAAATAGATTGAATCAAATCGTTAACACCGTCGATATGTCGTCAGTGTTACTTACGAACATGTTTTTCTCTTTATAATATAGATTAAAGATTTTATTTACTCATTCTTGAATAAAATCTGGAAAATAGGAAAGATACTTTAAAATAATTGTTATATAATGCTAAAATAGCAGATTTTTTTTAATACATAACTTACATTCAATAATACAAGTAAAATTAAAAATGACTATAAGTAAGAAATATGACCATACATAATTTTTTGCCTCATATTATATTTGTATTTTGTAAATAAATAATTTGTAGGAATAATTTCAAACAGTCTGCTTTTCATAGATTCTATCAAAGACGGCAGAGTTTTGAAGGATATTTTGGGACTTTGTCCCGTGAAGGGCAATTTTTGTTTTAATTATTATTATTTTTTTAATCAACAGTTCATATTTTCAAACATGGGACATAAACAGTTGCTGTAAGAATTCCCTATAGATTGGTTTACCATACATCCCGGATTGGCCGGGTCAGTCACGATATCGAGGTTCCAGCATCCAAGCCTATTTATCCCCGTTTTTTCTAAAATTTCTCAGATTGTCAAGGAATATTTGAGAAGCACATATTTTCTAACATAGTGAAATAAGAATTACCAAAAAATTCAAATCCATTTTCTTCTCAAGCTAAATAATGTGTTTTTCATTGTTGTACAGATGTGAAAGAATAACAATGCTAATGAATAGGATTGCATTTTGTCCTGAAAAGGCTTAAGTATTAAACTGTACATCTGCAAAAATAACCAGAATGATTTAAATTTTGAAATATGTTTAATAAAAAAGTATTATATTTTTAGTTACACATTATACCATTTCTTATTATGTATAAATTCCTTTAAAATTTTATCTCTATTAAATGCAATGGTATACATTTTACATGTTCGCTTCCTCAGAGCGGAAACAGTATCATATTTTTTTAAAATTCGCAATTTATTTTCAAGAAACAACTGACACAAAAAGCTAGCTTTTAAATATCAACTTCTATTTTAAATATTTCGATCCTCTCCGTAAATTTCATCGTCAATGAAGGTCAGTCATATTGCTTTGAAAGAAAAAACACGACTTTTGACTCAGTATAAAAGTAATTTATTTTTATGGGTTTGGCCTTACACATAATGAAATTTCAAATAAATCTGCTTGATAAAAATCGCCTAAAACTGAGATATTTATCAGCATTATTATCAAAACAGATCAAATGTTTACTATATCTCCTACTATTTAATTATTTTGAGGATAAAACTTTTAAATTATTAACTAAAAGATTCCAAAATAATTTTTATGCTAAACTCAACACATGTTTAAACTAGTAAGTATACAATAACAATGAAATATTATTTCACCCTTTCTACGACCTTTTCTTTAATCCTGCTTAAAGGTTTTCTAGGTTCAACGATGTCCAGTCCATAACCTTAAATTTTTTTAACACTTTCCAACATTTATATTAAAATCATTAAAATTACAGACATTACATTACAATTACATAAAACATTAAAAACATATTAAAATTGGACGTTTTGGATTTACATGAAAATTCCTCCTCAACAAACATTTTTCTTAACGTAAGTCACAGTTCAAAAATAGCAACACATAGAAAATTCAACGCATCAAAATGTCGAGGCCAAAGTTACAGTTATAATAACACGGAGTATTCATTCGGGATTGCCCCTGCTTCGTTAAGAGGTAAATCTGTATTAGGATTAAGGATAGGATAAAGGAATTATAACTCTAACTTTGGCCTCGACATTTTGATGAGTTGCATTTTCTATGTGTTGATATTTTTGAACTGTGACTTGCGTTAAGAAAAATGTTTGTTGATGAAGGATTTTCATGTAAATCCGAAACGTCCAATTTTAATATGTTTTTAATGTTTTATGTAATTGTAATGTAATGTCTGTAATTTTAATGATTTTAATATAAATATAAATATGTTCAGACGTAATATTTTTGTTTACATCAAAACTTTCCAACATATTTGAAAGTATTTATGACATCGGTTTGTCTGTCAGTTTGCCGCCTGTCAGCTCTCTAACTCAGTAAATATACTTGAATGTGGTACACGTTATTAAAATTTACAACAGGCCATACCCTATTGAGAATGGAGTGCGTAAAACTTATAATTCGTTAACATGGGCACACAAAAGAATTCTGTTAAATTATGCTTTGTGAGAAAGAAATTTTTGCAGTGTATTTGAAACATATTACAGTACTTGAAATATAAAAAAATCGATATGCTTTACTCGTGTGTACTATTGCGTAATATGGAGTGTGTAGCACTTATAGTCCGTTAACAAGGAACATGCGAAACAATTTCGTCACACGAGGAAAAAAATTTTTTTGCAATATATTTGAATGATATTACACTACTTGAGACTTAATGAAATTGATATGCATTATTGATATACAGTACATCATACAGTACATTCTATAAAATATGGAGTGCATAGTATTTATCGTTTATTTACAGGGAACACACAAAAGTTTCGATTACAGTAAAGTTTATGAGCGATAGTTGCTGGAAGTGCAATTTTAAGCTGAACTAAATTTTAGTATATTGTGTGGTGTGTATTAATTCTGTAGAAAACATACAAAGGTGCACAAAAGAATTTGTAAGTATTACCGTCTATAGTTACGATTTGCTTAACGTACGTTTGAAACTGTATTATGCATTTTTCAGCTGAAGTATATTTTTTATGCTAAGATATGTTTCTTTAAAATAAATAAATTCATATACATTGCCATCTATGGCTGTTTATTAGCGGAAATGCGTTTTTAGTTATATTATACGTTTTATAGTGAATTAAATTTTAGAATACAGTGTGGTGTGTATAAATGTTTATAGATTATTTTCAGGATTATACAAAAGAATACGAATACATTACAGCATAATGGGCGAAAACTGATAAAGATGAATTTTTAACTGTGTTTCGCATTTTGTAACTGAATTAAATTTTAGGATACTTTGTACTATGTATAAAAAACTGTAGATCATTATACTTGGCTTCACAAAGTAATCCAAATATCTTACCGACTATGGTTAAAAAATTTCTGAAATTGTGTTTTATTACTTATGTATTTATTATTTAATGTGCGATTCTTTCTTTCACTAACTGGAAAGATGAAGTTGTGTTAAAACATTCTGGATGTGTTGGAAAGTGTTTCATAATCTATGCTTGACAAATGATTTTTCTTTCCTGTTATTATTTAGTCATGTTAATGCATATCGGGACTCTTAAAAAGAAAAATTATACTGCTGAAATTGTTATGTCCCACTCTTGGCGGTTAAATTATTGCCAATATCAATTAAATATCTGTCCAGGACATTTGGTTAGCCATTACAGTTTAGGTAATTGTTAAAAATTTAAAATAAATCTCATCTTTTACATCTAACGTCAAGCCAATCTCAACAGATACCGGCGACAAACGGGCGACTAATTTTCCCCTATTCTCTTTTTTGCGAAACTAACAAGTGAGCCAAGTGTTAAATTAACCTGCGGCCGAATACTACAAACAAATGTTGCCATTACAGACATTACATTACAATTACATAAAACATTAAAAACATATTAAAATTGGACGTTTTGGATTTACATGAAAATCCCTCATCAACAAACATTTTTCTTAACGTAAGTCACAGTTCAAAAATATCAACACATAGAAAATACAACGTATAAAAATGTCGAGGCCAAAGTTACAGTTATAATAACACGGAGTATTCATTCGGGATTGCACCTGCTTCATTAAGAGGTAAATCTGTGATTTTCGTATACCATATGCTTCTAAAAAAGTACAAGTTCTGTAGTCGCTGCACCTCGATCTGATTACAAAAGATTTAGCGAAATCTGGAAAATGGTCCGTTTTTATTGCATGATCCACTATTTTCTGTATTTACTGTAACTTTGGCCTCGACATTTTGATACGGTGCATTTTCTATGTGTTAATATTTTTGAACTGTGACTTACGTTAAGAAAAATGTTTGTTGATGAGGGATTTTCATGTAAATCCGAAACATCCAATTTTAATATGTTTTCAATGTTTTATGTAATTGTAATGTAATGTCTGTAATTTAATGATTTTAATATAAATATAAATATGTTCAGACGTAATATTTTTGTTTACTTCAAATGCTGCCATGTTAGCGACAACCAATTTTTATCACCCAAATGTGCTGTTTCCAATTATTATTTTTTTGGCGCCACTTTTTCTGACAAACTTTTTTTGCGTTATTTAATTGCTGAAATTTTGAAATTAGATAAGCCGAAATTTTCTGTTAAAAAATACTGGTATTCAATTGTAAACAACTCATTTGGGCAAAAAAAATTGGCTGTCGCGAACATGGTGGATTCGTTCGTTAAGGGTTAACTATGTACTCTGCATATTGTTTCTAAATACATATCATGTTCTTTACATCCTCATATATGAAAAAATATTACATTCTCTCTTCAAAAATTGCTTGTTTACTGACTTGTATGAATCATTCGATTTAATTTGGAAAGATACAGAAAGAAATTATACAGGAGAAAAGTTTATTTTCCTCAAAATAGACATGACAAATGTATAACGGAAAAGGAATTAGCGATGTCAACTTTTATTAATTAATTTTATATACACTGTCAGCAATACTGAACAAGATTCACTTAAATAATCTTACATATAAACCTTCTGAAACAAAATAAGTCTACATGGTAAAGTAAAATAGACATTTCAATTAATCATTCTTGAATAAAATTTGGAAACTGGGAAGAGATTTCTATAAATAAATATTATATAATGCTAAAATAGCTGATTATTTTCAAGCAATTTGTTATCAGGGTTTTTTTAAGTCTTTAAAGTGTGTTATAATGTCTGTCATAATTAATATAATCTAAAAATATAGGATGAAAAATGTTATGCAATTTATATAAGAAACCTGTTAGAGTTTACAAAGAGGATACACTACACTGTAAAAAATGACCAATGTTTCTTATTTTATGAAAATATGCTATAACCACGAACGAAAATATAATATAATCTTCTGAGTTATCCGAAATTTCAAATAGCATGTTACATTGTCTTTTGAATCCCCAGAAACGAATACATTTCCAAAATTTAAAGAATAATTTATAAAAACAAATTATTTTTAGCTGCCCAAATTTTTCAGAAACGTTTCCGAAGGGTTTTTATAGTGTATTAATTAGTGTCCTCAGCCTGGAATACCTGTTTTTCGAATGCTATCAATTTTGAAGTAAACATTTTCATGCTCAAAAAAAATGTTTAACAGACAAACATGCAAAATTAACAGTGTTAACAATAACATTAAAATTAAGATTATTTCTTTACTCTTCCACGTATAAATTAACTTATGCGGCTGAAAACGTGTACTTGAGAATAGATAACATTCGAAAACCAGGTATTCCAGCCTGAGGACACTAATTAATACACTATATAAAAACCCTTCGGAAACGCTTCTGAAAAATTCGGGCAGATAAAAATAATTTGTTTTTATAAATTATTCTTTAAATTTTGAAAATGTATTCGTTTCTGGGGATTCAAAAGACAATGTAACATGCTATTTGAAATTTCAGATAACTCAGAAGGTTATATTATATTTTCGTTCGTAGTTATAGCATATTTTCATAAAATAAGAAACTTTGGTCCTTTTTTACAGTGTATTAAGAAGTATTTTTCGTTTAAGTAATCATGTTATTTCATTGGACAGAAACTCCTACGAGTAAACTAATAGAGGAGAATGTCCAAATATAGGCTAGTTTGTGTTCTGAGAACTGACCGCATTGCAGACTAATGGCGATAAGCAGCATTTGTATCTTTAATTGAAAGAAGAAAAGCACGAGCAGTACGTCGCTGAGGTCTGTCTTATTTACTAAAAGCAAGAACAAAAGTGTTGATACGACAAATTCAGGAATATCAAAAGTTTTTCAGGTATCTGTTTCTCCTTTAAATATTGATATATATATATATATATATATTTAGTTTTTTTCTGGTTATATTTGGGGTTTTTCCTCAATCTAAGTTGTCTCAGCTTAACTTTGTTCTCACGGATTGCTATGTCATCTACTAGGCTCACTTAGGCCGATGCATAGAGCAATGTGTTGGATAATGTATGTGAGTATATTTTATCATATTTAATATAAGGGCTTTTTATTTCCATTTGTTTTCTTGTAATGGTGCAATATATCTAGCAGAAACATACTGATCTTAGCATATTTGCCAGTATATTTTATAAAATATTGCATTACTGTTTAGACACGTGTATAGCTCTGCTAGACTGATGATTAAGTTGTACACGTGTCTTTTTTCTATTTCAATTCCATTTTAATTCAACTGAAATCCAAATTCCAATTTTCTTATATTTTATGGCATATTATATCATTATTTTATATAATTTCTTTATAACTTTCAGTAATTTTGGCTGTATAAATAACATACGATTATATGGGATTTCCTCCACAATTTTTCAATTATTGCTGTAATTTTTTGAGTTTTCATGATATTTCACTGTTTTTTTATATGAGTTGCCCTATAGTATTGACTATCAAATCATGACAACAAAAATCTTTGCTGTAGTTCGCGCATGCGCAGTTAAAGTTTATTTCATAAAAATACCTATATCTCATCAAAAGTTCAATATATTGATATTTTAATCACAGTATCCTATTTTATACGATTTTTTGTCTAGTTTTTGGAAAGCGGTGTTAAATTTGGCTAAAAACTCTGAATGCCATAAAAAAAAACTTTTGAATTTTTTAAAGAAACGTTAATATTTTCAGGAATATACGTGCTATGCTTACACAAATGTTCAGCAGGACCTACCTAGTGATTTGCTACAGTGAAAGACCATTTTTAGCATTTTCTGTTACTTGGGTGATCTAAAATATTATTTTGTTATTAAAATTATTATCCCCCCCCCCTTACTTGTCCTCGCGACAAAATCTTCACTGAAAAACATGAAGTCAAAGATGTTTTTTTACATCCTCAAAGTTCAAGGGCATTTCGGGCATTTCCTCACGAGTTTCAGTAGATATTCGACGAAACGTCAGAAATTGGTCACTGCCCCTTAATTTCTGGACGCCAGTGTACTATGATTGCCTCAAAGGAACATCATTTTTTTCTTATTGTCTTTTTAGATATTTATGAGCTTGAATACACAGAGCTCTTTTATTGTGATTAATCTATTTTTAGGATATTGATTTCCCACATAGTCGAAAAGTGTTTATGAATTCGCTTTGTCTGATCGTCTGCCTGTCTGTCTGGCCGTCTGGCTGTTTTTCTAACTCACGTAAATATAGTCAGATTGCCGTGCAATTGATATATGATATTTATATATGTAATGACATGTTCGGTATTGAAAATGAAGTATGTACTACCACTTATACTTCGTTTACAGGGGCACTCAAAAGAATACGGTTACATTATGGTCTATGTGGCAAAATCCTTTGCAGTGTATTTTAATGATGTTACTCTATTTCAATCATGACAAAAAAAATCTTTGCTGTAGTTCGCGCATGATTGCGTCAAAGTCTTCGACTATGATTGCGCCAAAGGAACATAATTTTTTTCTTATTGTCTTTTTAGATATTTATGAGCTTGAATGCACAGAGCTCTGTTATTGTGATTAATCTATTTTTAGTATATTGATTTCCCACATAGTCGAAAAGTGTTTATGAATTCCCTTTGTCTGATCGTCTGTCTGGCTGTCTGGCTGTTTTTCTAACTCACGTAAATATAGTCAGATTGCCATGCAATTGATATATGATATTTATATATGTAATGACATGTTCGGTATTGAAAATGAAGTATGTACCACTTATACTTCGTTTACAGGGGCACTCAAAAACAATGCCGTTACATTATGGTCTATGTAGAAAAATCCTTTGCAGTGTATTTTAATGATGTTACACTATTTCAAATATATTAAATTTCATATACATCACTGAAGTGCACTACAAGATGCTTACTATCGAATATGATACGTTTAGCACTTATAATTAGCTTACAGGGAAACTCAAAATAATTCTGCTATACTATGATACGTGGAAAAGCCGTTTTCGGTGCATTTGAATCATGTTACACTATTACAAATATGATGAAATTTATATCAATTTCTATGGTGTACTAAAACATGTTTTCAGTAGAATATGTAGTGTAAATCAATCATTTCAGGTGTCACACAAAAATATTCGGTTGCATACATAATGGTCTACAGAGAAAAGCTGTTTGCAGCGTATTTTAAGTACGTTACACTATTTCAAATATAATGAAATTGACATACATTACTGTGGTTTACTAAAAGACACCTGTTGTATAATATTATGCGCATAACATTTATAGTTCATTTACAGTTACACACAAAAGATTTCGGATACAGTACTGTATCTGAAGTATTGTCATTAAGCGATAATTGCTGGAAGTGCGCTAGGTAAGTATGCGTTTAACTACATTTTTACAAATCTGGTATGCATGAATGCTATAGATCATATACGGGGCCACACAAAAGAATTCGTAAGCATTTCTCTGCATCGGCGTAAATTGCTTAAAGGTTTTTTTTTTTAATTTAGTTAGGCAATTTGAATGTGAAATATGTTTAGCATACTAAGATATGTTTGTTGAGTATAAATAAAATCATATACAGGAACACGCAATACATGACCGCTTATGTACAGTGTATGCCAGATACATAACCGCTTATGTGTGATAATTTCTGGAAGTGTGATTTCAGTAGTTTACAGCTTGTATTTATCTAAATTAAACTTTAGCTTAATATGCATAGTGTATAAAAATCTTTAGGTAATATACAGGCCTGTACAAAATAATTCAAATATATCCATGTGTATTGGTAGAAACTAGTGAAGGTGAATTTTCAACGGTTTCATGTGTTTTATTACTAAACAAAATTGTAGCATACTATAAAGAATATATGCAAATCTATAGATTGTATACAGGGCTGCAGAAAATAATTGGAGTACTTTTCTGTTTATGGCTTGTAATTGCTGAAATCTGGTTTCCAAATGTGTTTTGCGTTTTCTAAAATATTTACTTAGGTATCTTATTTACCTCAATAAACAGCGAAGATTTGTTCAAGAAGTCTGGAAATGTTTGAAAGTGTTTCATAATCTATGCTTGATGCATGATTTTACTTTATTGTTTATTTTTACCCGGAAGTCCAAACTTGGTTAACACGGGCAAAGGGGTAGTTCTGATAGTCACACGGGTGGTTCTGATAGTCTGTATATAGAAGTCAAAGTTTGTGTGCATTTTCTTCATGCAAATCTACAATTTTTGACCGATTGCACGAAGCTAAAAAATACACGGCCTACTTTACAATTTTTCCAGTCCACTCCTTATTTTTTTCCCGAACAACTGCCATAATTTAGATCTATACAAATCTAATATATAGAGTAAGTCAAAATGAATATAGCGATTACAAACGGCTATAACTATTTAATGGAAAATAGTTTATCCATGAGATTAACACAGAATGTAGACGGAACTTCGAAATTTTGTATACATACGTCATGGATGTTCTATGTGACTTCTCTTGGTTACACGGACAACATCTAGACGGTAGTCCATTTCACGCCATACATTCTGAAGCATTTGTTCAGACTTGACCTGTTCTGATTTGTTTATGGACTTGACACCCTGCGATCTTTTTCTATGGGGTTAAGTAAAAGACAGGGCCTCTCATGCCCAAAACAATTGAAGAACTCAAAGTATGCATTTGTAATGTGCTTGCGTCGGTGACTGAACAAATGCTTCAGAATGTATGGCGTGGAATAGACTACCGTCTAGATGTTGTCCGTGTAACCAAGAGAAGTCACATAGAACATCCATGACGTATGTATACAAAATTTCGAAGTTCCGTCTACATTCTGTGTTAATCTTATCGATAAATTATTTTCCATTAAATAGTTATTGCCGTTTGTATTCGCTATATTCATTTTGACTTACCCTGTATTTTATTTTAACATGCAACTTTTTGCTCTGTTACCTCAGCTTCTAAAGGAACTGCGAAAGAATTTAGAAAAATAACAATGTAAGGCCGATTCAAACACGTGGCGGTTTGGACTAATTTATTTAATTTCGATATTAAAATAAGATAAACATATTTAAGTACGTTTACTTTGTATTTATAAGCCAATACAAATTCCTATTTTGGCTCAATGTGACGTAATAAAAATATGGTCCATTCTTTTAATATTTAATTATTTATATATTTATTTTTGAAGGGGGTCATAGAACGTACAGTTTATTGAATTAATTTACGTAATTACTTACCCAATGAATTACTATCTTATTTTTTACAACAAGGTGAATTTTTGCAAGACATTTTTTTTTTCAGAAGAATATTGTATCAGATTTTTATAAATTTTATGTTTGGGCGGTTTAACGATCCGATTTTTAAAATTATATAAAATATGTTACATTTTCTCCTCCTCCGCGTGGAAACACTATTTCAGAATACTAATATTCGCCTTATTTAATCGCAGAAATTCTTCGGTTAACTGGAACGAAGATTTGTGTTCGAAAATAGTGGTTCCACGCTGGCCGCAGTTACAACCATTGATGTTAACAGAAAATTATGGTTTCAAAATCCGGTTACATTTAAACCGCGTAACAAATTTACCAAAAAGCAAAATTGTGCGCGTTGTTTCCACGCTTATTTTAAGGCAAATAAGCCAGAACCAGACAATTCAGAAAATTGACCCAGAAAATTTATTTTATATAATGTGTCTTGTTTCTATGTGATACTAGTCAGATACCATTTATTACGTAAAATTTTTCATTCAAAATTTGAGTTGGAAAAAAGCGTAGAAGTTCTCAGCTATGTGAGTGTACTATTTATGACAAAATTGGTGCTATTCATACATATATTGAGTAGGAATGTGAAAGATATTTTCACCTGTGACACCTGCGTTTCAAACACTTTTACAAACATAGTATGTAAACAGGGAAAAGGGAAATGCGTAAAAATTCCACCGCAAACGCATTTTAAAATTTTGTTCTATAGCTTATGACAACACTAGGCTTCGCAGTTTTAAATTTAGATATCCTTTCGATTCGAGGAAAACATGTCTTTTGCACCTGTCAGTTCGAAAATTTTACAGTTCACAAATTTTTTCTTTTATCTTCCTAGCGTGAAAGAAAAAAAACTAGTTTTTAAACTGTGAAACATGAAACTTAAAAATTAAATACTAAAAAGCAGAATTATTTCATTTCAAATAAAGTTTATTTTCACCTGTTAAAAACTCAATCCTTAAAAATAAAGCATGATTAACTATTATAAAATATGACGAGTTGACAGAAAAATACAACTAGAAAACATATTTCAAGTTAAGTTACTGAAAGTTCAAAGTTAAATTACTGAGTTGCTGCGAATCGGATATCCAAAGTGGTTTAAATTTTTACCAGTAGAGACATTTTAATTTAAAGGAACATACCACTGTTAAATTTTCCAAGAATTTTTTAACAAACCGCATAAAAAAATCGCATTGCCTAAAAATATATCAGATATTATTTATATAAAAAAATATTAAAATAATATTTTAAGGTGGTTTATCTCAAAATCTTAAAAATGTGGTTTTATAAACTGCACGCAAGATATTTCTTTATACATTTAATATTTTTACATGAAATTTTCACAATATATATTTTGTATCTAGGTTTTAAGACAAAACCTATATTTTTTATAAATTTTAGGAAATTTTCTATTTTTAAAATAAATTTGAAAGTATTACATTTTTGTTTCGCGATCAATCATTACATAATTTTTTTGTGGGCGAAAGAATAAACAAATTTACGATCATACTTAAGATGTCGGTATAATCTGTACTTTCAAAAACTTATCTGTAAAAATATTTAATAATTCAAATAATATATTGAATGCAATTTTTTAAAATCCCTCTTTGAGATAAATTACGTTAAAATAGTATTTTTATTAAAACTTCAAATACCGAATAATCCAGTTTACTAGTTTAGGGTTATTTTAAATTCAGTAATAAATGTATACTTTAGGAAATATAATCTTTAAAAAATATTACCTCTTAAGACTGGAATTGTTTTTTCTCTTTAAAATTTTTACTGCTGTATACACTGTATTTCATACCGCTATTTCAGAATAGCAATCTTTGTCATATTTCTCTCATCAAATAAAGCGGATGGTTCTCTTCAGACATACTAATGCTCAAACATAGGAAGTTTAGCAGATATGCTGGGATAACATGGTAGTAGTATAACTAGTACTGCCAGTCCTTAATTTGTTAAGGCCTTCTATAGTTATCATAGGAAGATTTTTGATTGGCAATTTCTTATGAATACCGGTTTTGAAACAATTATTACCCAATTACTCCGATTATTACTCCGATGGTTGAATACAAGGATTTCTGAAGAGAAATATCCGCTTTATTTGATGAGAGAAATAAGACAAAGAATACTTTTCTGAAATAGTGGTATGAAATACAATGTAGGCGATGGTAAAAAAATTAAAGAGAAAAAATAATTTGCAAAGAACTCGAGATGTGATAAAAACATACTCAAATAATTCAGATTCACCTTATAATATAAACAAATAACTAAAAACTACATCAATGTTATTAAACCATATATATCATTTTATAAAAAACTTTACTGAAGGTGTTTAAAAGATTATACTTTATGTACAAAACTGTATTTTCTAATAAAACCGAGCGCTTTCGAGCAAACACTTGCTCATCTTCAAATGTTATAAAGTAAAATACTATAGGTATGACCTTAAGGAAGTTCAAAACTCGTTTGAAAGAACATATTTCAGATATTAAATTCAATAGAGCTAAAACTGCACTCCCAAAACTAAAACAAGATGAATCAATCAAAATACGTTTTGACTAAGCTAAAATAATTAAACATACGTCAACCTAATATCAATCAATAATTAATGAAACCATAGAAATTCTATGTAAAAAAGTTAAACATGCAATGATTCATTATCCTACAATATTCCTAAATTATGGTATTTACTCTTACGAAATGATTAAGATGAAGTGTGATTATCACATCCTTCTACCCTATTGGTTTATTTTAATGGTTTGTTCCATTCCCAAGCAGTTAAATGATGTATTTCACTGGTTTTTGTCATTGTGTATTTGTGTTCCCTTGTAACACTGATGATGAGCAAGTGTTTGCTCGAAAGCGCTCAGTTTTATATGAAAATTCAGTTTTGTATATAAAGTATAATCTTTTAAACACCTTCAGCCAAGTTTATTATGAAATGATACATATGTTTTTAGAACATTTATGCAGTTTTTAGTAATTAGAAAATATAATTCGTCCTTAACTCCGCCGTATTCTAAAACTCTTTGGAACACTCTTAGCCTAGATAGGTTTTTCAGGTTTATGCATCAAATAAAAATATTACAACGCTAATAAACACGAAAAATAAAAGAAAAACGCCTAGTATCTTCAGACATGAGCTAAAGTTTAACAACGTTAAAACACACAAATTCAAACTTTCCCAACTTTAAAACCACATACGGCCGTTTTAAGGATAATTCAGATCCCCTTCATCAGCGTAAAACAGAGAAAAAAATAGATTAAAAGGGTTCAAAGAACCGCTCTCGCCTATAGCCCCGATTACTAGCTTATGAGCTGACCAAAAATGGCAAAGGCAACAAGGATGTGAGAAACGAATAAAAAAAAGGTATGCTAGTCATGTCATTAACCAAGGAATCTGTATATTTATGGATATGATAAGCCTCGTAAAAGTCAACATCAAATACCGAATTGCATTTTTGAATAATTGTACCCCCAGAAAAATTAAACTGGTGGTTCGTAAGCGCTTTTTTAGAGATTATCGCTCATACAGAGTTCTCATAACCGAATCCTCTTTAGTATCCCTGTAAAGAAACAACAAAAGTGCTATGCAGTCTATATTCTACAGTAAACATCTTTTGGTGCATCTCAGCAATGCACACCAATTTCATTATGTTTTTAGATAGTGTAGCATTTTAAAAATACACTGCAAATTATTTTTCCCGTATGCCATATTG
Organism: Maratus michaelseni; assembly: GCA_963931845.1. Classification (NCBI taxonomy): domain Eukaryota; kingdom Metazoa; phylum Arthropoda; class Arachnida; order Araneae; family Salticidae; genus Maratus; species Maratus michaelseni. Next base: position 278,974,205 of record OZ007594.1, on the reverse strand, counting down.
TAAGAAAATTCTTTTATGCGTTCCTGTAAATGAATAATAAATGCAATTCACTCCATGCTCTACAGAAAGTCTGTTGCGTTGAACCTCAATAATGCATATCAATTTCATTATGTTTGAACTAGTGTAGCTTCATTACAATACACTGCAGCCGATTTTTTCCTATATATCATATGGTAAAACAATTCTTTCATGTATCCCTGTAAATGAACTATAAATATTGCGAACTCCATTTTCAACAGAAAATGCCCTCTTTTAAACCTCAGTAACATATACCAAGTTCATAGTAATCTAGGTATATTTAAAGTGAGTTATAGCACAGGGTGACAGATAGTCTGACAGCCACTTTCCAACATAGTTGAAAAATGTTAACGAACCGAAGTCATTAACACTTTTCAAGTATGCCGGAAAGGTGTTAAATAGGGAAAAGTAAGTGGAAATTTCCAACCCACAATTTTTTAATATTGAGTCCTAAATAAATATGGTAGTAAAATAAAGTTGCGATGTATGCCACTAAGTATGTAATATTTATATTTTTATTTAACTTCACAGTGGTCAAAATAGACAGACAGTCTGACAGCCACTTTCCAACACAGTTGAAAAGTGCTAACGAACGGAAGTCATTAACATTTTTCAAGTATGTCGGAAAGTGTTGAGTAGGCAAAAGTAAGTAGAAATTTCCAACCCACAAACTTTTAATATTGAATCCTAAATAAACATGGTAGTACAATAAGTAGCGATGTACGTCATTAAGTATGTAATATTTGTATTTTTATTTAACTTCACAGTGGTCAAAATAGTACGCATGCTATTATTAAACCATGCGTACTATTATGACCATTGTGTTGGTAATACATGATTTTATTTTTGGGGGTACCGGTTACCTGTTAGGGATATGGCCTGTTCATAGGTGATGAAAAAGGACAGGCTCCCGAAAGGAGAATTTAGAGATTACGAAGGTCACGCTATGACGTTTACAAGCTAATGTTAACGTGGGTGGTAAACATTTAACCAATGGTATGATGGTTACGTTTAATCAATATGTAGGAGATATTTACGAATTTCTTGTTTGTATTTCAATGTTTTAAGTGATTTTTTTGTTATTTGCATAGGGTATCCGAGATCAATGTCCAACGTGATAACTTTGTATTTTTTTCGATTTTGGTGCAGTTTATTTTTGAGGACAATTTCAATTTTGACAAAAACTGCTTGGCTTGGTTCCACCCCCCTCGAGAATAAGCCGCAAACAAAATCGAAAAAGTATAAAGATATCACATAGACATCCGACCTTCTATGCACAAAACATCATTTAACTAATCAGATCTTTCTTCTATCTCATACATGTTAATACCCCAAAGTTCGCTATCACAGTGCCAATAAAATCAATATTTCTCGTCACATTGTTGTACGTCAGCTGCTTTTGAATCACTGAGTTACCTGGATACATAGCACACTTCGCTGCACAAGCAACCGATGTGCAACACAATTACAAAAAATCAAGAATAGCAATCAATAATCGTTATCACAGTGCTCCCTTCCGGCGGAATAGCCCCAAATTCAACTGGGGCCTGCTGGCCATAGTCAAAAACATATATCTGAAATTTAGTTCAATTCTACGATAACTTCACTCACTTTTCGATGATACAATAATGTAAGTGGAACATAAATTTCTATCACAGCGCCCCCTTCCAGCAGAATATCCCTCAATTTAACTGGGAACAACAGCCAAAAACATATATATATATAATTTAGTTCAATTCTGTGCATAACTTCATATGATTTTCGATGACATAAAGCGGACACACAAACAAACAGACACATGTACAGACAGACATTTTGTAAAAACATATTTTTCTTTACCTCTGACCCCTAAAACGCGAAAATCTATCGAAAACCGGAAATCGATAAAAAATTTCTATTGCAATATTTTGTTTTGTTGCAGATAGAAAGAAGAAGATAAAAATATTGAAATGCAAACGAAAATTTGTAAAGAACTCCTCCACTGGTTGATCGTTAGATTGTGAATGTCGTCGATGACTAGTATTGACTCTGAGGAACTGAGACAAAACTGTTAAGTCTCAACAACAACCAGATTCGTGGAGTGGGATGGCGTCGAGGCGTTTTTTTTTTCATGGTGTACTTATATCACTGCCAACGTCAAAATTGAGCCTGATTACAAGTTAAAGAATATAAATAAAACAACTAATTTAAAAGAAAATAATTAAGAAAACATTAAAAAAGGTTTCTCCAACGTTTCAGCATTTATAAAATTACTTTTAAAAGAATTCTTATTTACACCTATTCAATCAATTGCTGTACATCGTATTTTACGCTTGATAGTAGGGAAAACTGAACTATAAAATATTCGAACGCTTTAAAAGGTATGCGAAATAAGATATTCAAAAACCTACTGAACCGTCTATTTTCTAAAAAGTGTATATCAAATATTTCATTAAATTTAAATTTTACCAACATTGCATTACTTCTTATAGAAAGCGCTGATTTTATTGAAACATTTTACCAAGCTTTAGTAAAAAAATAAAGGATCTAAAAATTCAAAAGAATCAAAGGAATACTTTTGATTAAATTTTAAAGTATTTTGGAGAGAAGTTTTTTACAAACAAAACAAAATTAGATTTCAGAAAAAACTGAAGTTTTTAAAAAAGATGTTTATTTATATACCAGATAAAGTTTATTCAAATACGTGCAGTACATTGGACTTTGTACTTCTGTAAGTTTAAGAAAAAATATTGAAACACTATTTATATATTAGTTTAAGAAGCACTTACATCTTTCAAAAAGAAGCAAAAAGCATTCAGCTGTAAATGTCAGATGTCATTATGCAAAACGGGGATTAAGCTAAGCATAACGTAACTCTAATTTTTCTGAGTACAGATTGCCAAGCAAAAAAAATAAAATAATTAATTAAACGTTAAGCAATTCACTTATTACTTTTTGTCTGTGACAACAGACAATTATTTCTGACATTAAATAATTTATATATGATAAAAGTTATTTTCTCAAAGTTATTTTAGCATTATTTCTTGTAATATGTTTTAGAGCATCTTTAATTTTTTATAAGATAGTCAAATTATGAACAAATGCGTAAAACATACATCTTTAAAGAAGCATAATTTAAATTAAATTTGAAGATAATTCATGTTCTGTCTTTTTTGTACAATAAATGCTGCAAAAGCAATATTTATATAGTATTAGATTATTTAGTATTTGTGACCCGTTAACAAAAATTAAAATCAAATTAAATCAAATTGATTTTCAAAATAGTAAAATAATTTATCCATCAAGGCTTTATTTCCCATCTATTATCCGTAAAACAATAGAAATGTAACTATAAAATAGAAATGTAAATGTAACTATATGCGTAACGTGAACATTTGCAATGAATCCGCCTCATTTGAATTATCTGAAATTTGGCACGAGGCACTTTTCAGTTTTAAAAAAGAGCAATAAGGAAACATTAATTTTCACGTTTACAGTTGACTATTTCAAGCACCTGCTTTTTTTTCATATAAAATCTAGTGATTTATGTTTTCAAGTTTATTTTCAAAAATTTGCGAGATTATTTTTGTTTATCGCTATATATCTTGAAAATGGCACCGTATGAGCGCTGAACCATATGTCGATCATTAAAAGGTTGTTATAAGACTTTTGTGTTTCTCTTTGTACCATTTAAGCATTTTATCTATATTTTAAATTTTCACCGTTTAATAAAGTAAAGAAGATATTTAAGTAAATAATTTAGAAAATCCATAACACTCTTTAAAACACAATTTGAGGTATCACTATCAAGAGTGTGAAAAGTTTTTTAATTAGTTTGTTCAGCTCTGTATAGGATCTATATACTTGCATACATAGTACATAATATGCTAAAATTCAGTTCAATTAATAAACGCATATCACAATTGAAAATTCCCTTTCAGCAATTTCCGTCAATAAAAAAAAAAAAAAATACAAGATATATTTTGTGCTGCCCTGTATATGATCTATATAATTTATACAAAGCTTGTAGTAATAGGAAAAACGTTAGTTAAATTTAAATACGCGTACCACAACTGAAAATGCACTTCCAGCAATTATTGTTAAAAGACTGTAACTGAATTTTTTTGCGTGTCCGATGTATGGGCGACGAAAGCTATGCACACCATGTTCTATAGTAAGCCTCTTGTACTGCAGCTCAGTGATATATATCAATTTCATTATTTTTGACATGGTATAAAATCAATAAAGTACACCGGAAACGTTTCCCCACCCCCCCCCTCCCCATAGACCGTAAAGTAACGGAATTCTTTTGCGAGTCCCTGCAAACGAACTATAAATGTTACACACTTAATTTTCAATACAGAACATGCCATGGTATACTTCAATAACATATATCAATTGCATGGCAATCAGAGTACATTTACGCGAGCTAGAGTACGGACAGACAGACAGACAAAGCGAATTCATAAAGACTTTTCAACTATGTTGGAAAGTGTTACAAATACAAGGATACGCATTTTTAGGAATGTTACACTTAATGTTAATTTAATTTCTTGGCTCGTGTTAGTGTTGCAAAAATCCGGTTTATTTAAAATAGACCCGGTTTATTCCCAGGTTTATTCCCAAAAGACATGTTTTATTCCCAAAAAACCCGGTTTATTCCCAGGTTTAAACCGGGTTTTTTCTAGCCTTTGCAACTCTAGCTCGTGTATGTGAAGATGAAAAATTTTAATCGATTTTTTTATTCACTTCTTGATATACTAGAATTATAAAAATTATGTACGCAGGTGTATTTCTGATGACAGTACAACATTTTAATATATATAGAACTTAATTATCAATTAATACATTGATTTTAAGACATTTTTTCGTTAGCCGGGCACAGGTGATAGATCGCCAAATATGCTTTATGGTAGCAACTGTATACGAGTTACGGACTTTGAGCTAAACCATTCTTGCAAAATGTGCCAACTGGCTCTGAAATAGCAACAATGACATATTTTAAAAACTGAAATGTAGTAAATGAAATATAAATAAAAATAAAGTGCGTAATTTATATTTTTTAAAAGTACACTTTTATTTATAACTAAAAAGATCACGATTCTTAAAACATCTGTGAGGTTTTTAAAAAGGATTTTATTCCCAATAAAACTATATTCAAATCAATGGTTAAAAAATGTTAAATTTATTTTAGTTCTGTAGGTTTCATTAAAAAAAAATATTGGAAGAGCATTTATTTTCTTACGAAGCACTTCATTCTTTTTAAAAGAAACAAAAAATGTTCAGCTGGAAATGTCAGATGGCATTATGTAAAAACGGGGATTAAGTTAAGCATAACATAACTATAATTGTCTTGAACATAGATTGTGAAACAAGGAAATAAAATGATGAATTAAACTTTTAGCAACTTGTTATATAACAATTTTTGTCTCTAAAAACGAACTGTCACTAAATATATGACAAAAGTTATTTCTTTCAGCGTTTTTTTAAACTTTTATTTCTTCTATACTGTTTTAGAGTATTTATAAATTTTGATAAGTTGTTCAAGTTATGCACAAATATTTATAATCATCAGCAATAAGGGAACTTTAGATGAAAGTTGGAAAAATTATTGGCTGTTATTTTTTGTCTTTTCAATGCTAACAAGGCAAGTATATATTTATGAATTTGTAGAAGAGCATTGCTGCACTCGTTAGCAAAAAGTTCTTATATTCTTACTAGATGACCCTCCCGGCGTAGCCCGGGCCCGTGATAATAAAATTGAACAAACAAGTTTGTAAAATTTTATATTTTTAACCCGATTTAGCATGAAATTATTTATTTAAATGTGTTGCGCACGCTAAGGAAATTCCTTTATTTCCACCTTCCGCCGACAGAGGGCGCATTCTGATCTAAACGAACCTCTGACACGTGTTCCCGCTTCCTGCCGCACCGTATCGTATGTTCTGTGCACGCGCTGCAAAATATTTTAGTTCCACCTTCCGTCGCCAGGGGTGCACTCTGTTCCAAACAAATCACCTTCCGAACGAAACTACGACACGTGTTCCCGCTGCCCCTCATCACTATTCAACTCTTTGTTTAAACTACATATTACTTAAGTATTTATTCAATCTCAGCATATCATCTACATTTTTATTGTAAACTTTTTGGCTCGCCCGAATGCGGTTAGCCATTTATAATTGTTTTTGTTACTTTTTTCTATAAACTTTTGTAAGTTTTACAAGTTTTAATAAATATGCGTCCAACTGCCTGCGGGGATTTTCGGGTCCATTCTGGACACCGGAGTCTCCGCTGGTTGGTAAAACTGAAGGATTTATCCCCTCGTGGGCATTCGGTTCCTAAACCGAAAGGTAGGCAGTCCACGATATGATGATTTCTGTCCTCGCTGCCTTCGGAACCGTATAGTAGGCGTGCTACGCACGTGCTACAAAATCCTTTAGTTCCACCTTGCAACGCCAGCTGGCGCAATTTGTTATATACGAACATCCGACACGGTTACCCGTTGTATCAAGGGAGTTGAATGAACCAATTCCCGTCGAAATTTGTTTGATTCTGAGTTCGTTTGGAAAAATGGAACAGCGTAGCGTGATAGTATTAAATAAAGCATATCCAAACAATCTGAACTAAAACAGGGAAGCTAAACTATTTTAGTTTTGTAGGTTTCATAGAAAATGGCACTATTTATAAGCTGAATAAATACTTGCTCCTTTCAAATAAAAGCAAGAAGCATTCAGTTAAAAAAGTCAGATGTCATTTATCCAAAACGGGAATTAAATTAAGTGCAACATAACCATAATGTCTTGAGTACAGATTGTGAAGCAAAGAAATGAATCGATAAAATAAACTTTTAGCAATTATCCTGTGATAGCGGGTAATTATTTTTGATACTAAATATTTTACATTTGATAAAAACTATTTCGTCTGAAGCTATTTATAACTATCATTTCTTGCCGGTTTTTTAGAGCGTCTATAAGTATGCCCTCGATGTTATTCAAAGTTTTTAAACTTCTGAAACAAATAATGTACAGTCCTGGAAAAATAAAGCGCTCACCACTAGTAATTCTGCTGCAAATTATCAAAGTAAAATGCAACTGGTGCCAGTCGATTGATAATAACGTCTACTATTTAATTCTATAAATAAATTTTCCTTAGGGGTCGTCTACATAACGAAATTCTAAAAAACTATAGAAAATTTCAATGTTAACACCCAATTTTGCCATCATATTTGGATTTTTCAATAAATTTCACCTTCGCAGACGAAACGGGAAATCAGTCAGTCAAGTAGTGTAAGACTTCTGCATGTTTGAATCTTGGAACTCCTCATGTTACATTTATTTTTAATCATTGCAAAGCGGATTATTTTTTAAGCATAACTCAAAACTACTCGGCGAAATAAGCTGTAGTTTCGGATTCGCATATTTGAAGCTTCTAGAAGTCGATTTCTGTTTTGTTTTTTTAATCATAGTTTACAATTCCACTATTTTTTTTAAATTAATTTCAAAATATTTATATTTTTAGATATATTATAGTTTGAAAATATTCATATTGTGAAAATAGTTATATTATGAAAATATTTATATTTTGGAATTATTTTTCGAAAAATTTGTGATTCATTAAAGTGAATCTTGTGCTTTCTTACGAATGTTAACATAACAAAGCAGTTCTTTAATTGTAATTTTGTATTAACTGATTTTTCAGAAACGTTGGTGCTAATCCTGCGAAATTGTATCTAACACGGAGTTGTAAAATAAATGATTTTTCTCCTTCTTTAAAATTCGATTTAAAAAACATTATTAGCGAGTATCGACGTCTTACACATTATTATTTTTCCGCTTGATGTGAAGTTTTTAGGTCTAATAGTTCAGATAAATTATAATGAAAACGACATTTTACAACGTTTTTCTCCTGGTTGACACCTTTAAAAATTCATTTTAAAACAACTGATCTTAGTTAATAGCTACGTGTTAAAGGTAACCTCCTTAAATCGTTTTTTAGTCATTTAATCATTTAAAAATTCAAATTCTTTTAAAACCGGTCTCATTGAGCATCTAAAATTTAAAAGTTACTACCATATTCAATTTCACGTTGCTTGCAAAAACAGATTCAAAGCAGATGAATTTAGAAGGTTTATCCCTCGTTTCTTCCTTTTAAAGTTCCGACATTTTAAAAAGTGTTTTCAGCGAGCATGTGGGTTTTCAAAGTTGCTTCTCTGCCTGAAGTAATCTCTGCTGCAATATTTTGATAACCTATAATAATATTTGCGAAGAAATCGCGAACAAATCAGGATTTTAGAAAGTTCATTCCGTATTACAATCCTGTAGATTTCAAGTTTTTGGAAAACTGTCATAGAATGCATTTAAATAGAAGTAACATATTTATTAATTTTAAAGTTTCTAGTCCAAATATGTTTAGAGAAATCTTATCGCAATGCGATTTTCAGAAGAGTATTTTAGAAGAACTTTACCTATTTCTTTCCTTTAAAATTTAAGTTTTTTAATTTGTTCTTGGGCAGCATGTAAATCCTAATAGTGGTTTTCGTTTCAAAATTGGCAATATTTATAAGTTAACATCGGGTATATTTACTTGGTAATTTTCCCTATAGAAATCGAATTTTTACGAAATACCACACAATACGGTCTAAGCCGATTTGTAAATAAATGGTAGGATCCGAAAACACGTACGATTATCGCTCATAGACTACTATTGTAACCAAATTCTTTTTTGCGTGCTTGTAAATCAACAAATAAATGCAATGGACTTCATATTCTACAGTAAGCATCTTGTGGTGCACCTCAGCAATGCGCATAAAGTTCGAAATAGTGTAACAGGTGCAACATCTTTAAAATACACTTCAATCGATTTTTTCCGTACGCCATAATGTAACGTAATCATTTTGTGCGTCCCTATAAATGAATAATAAATGCTCCTGTTTCGGAGCTCCCAAAGCTCCATCATCAGTGCAAAGGTTAAAATTACCAGAGGTAATTGTTTAAAACATGGAAGTATGCAAGCATCACACCTCGCAGCCAAAGGCGAAATGGCGGTAAGTGTTGAAAAACAAACAGTGGAATCAAGAGCTGCCGCATGACCGAGAAGACCAGTGAGAAGTGCTTTTAGCCAGTCTGGAAGAGCTTAAGGGGACCGTGGACCTTCATTTAAGCAAAAATCGACCCAAAAATCGAAAATTATTTTTGTGTATATTATTTTTCTCCAGTTTGTTCTGAGCCATTTGCAAAAAACCGCATGCAGCTGCGACTATTTTTCGCAAAGTTACAAGCGTTTGAATTTTGTACACAAACAATTTTTCGGCCCTTTAAATTTCGTCTAGAATGTAAACAAATGACATGTGACAGTTGTTTTATTTGAATTATTGCAGATTTTAAATAAATTAAAATTTTAATAATTAATTTAAGAAGATGTGGCAACAGTTCGGTTTAACTGTAACCGTCTGTAACAGCTTTTACACTGTTTACTTGTTTATTTACTTAGTTTAGCGTGTTTAGCGGCAGATAGTGTGATTTTTACTGATAATTTTCTTCGTTTACGATATCTAAAGTGATATTTCTTTAGCAAAACAGTTCTTTTCAGAACTAAAATCTTCCGATTTCTTATTATAACCTGCTTTTCTGCCAATTCTTTTAGCATTATAATTATGGATGCTATTAGTAAAAGGTGGCGAAAGCCTAAAGGAAGACCGCCTAAAAAAAACTTGCAGCTCAAAAAAGAGGTAATGCACGATGGTCATCGCATCAAAATAAACCTAAAGAAGACAGTAAAGTCATAAGTGAAACTTATAATTCTTCTGTAAGTTGTGTTATGAATTTAAATGATTCAACTATTATTGCTTCTGCAACTGCTAGCGAGAGAAAACTAAATGAAATTTTACAGGTGTCATCAAAATGTGTATCTAGTGAAGTTGGAGATATGAAAAATGATTCTTATGTTCTAATGCAAAATAAAACATGGGCTTCATTCCTTTCTAATGTGAAATGTGATAACTGTGAAACAAATTCATTAGATGTAGATACAGAAAGAATGTTTGGCTATTCCACAAAATTAAAATTATTTTGTAAATGTTGTGGGAAAGTGTTTAGCTCAAGTTTTTTGAGTACTCGTGGAAATCAGTCGAACTGTTTTGATATCAATAAAAAACTTGTTGGAGCCTTTCTAAAAATAGGAAAAGGACATGCTGCGCTTAAAATTTTCGCAATGGTTGTGGGCTTGCATGCCATGGATAAGAGGACATTCTCACACTGTCTTCATGAATTATCAAAGGAAAAAGAAAAACACAAAGATGATGTTCTTGAATTTTCTCGCAACATTGTATATAGCAGTCATGAAGAGTTGGATAGAAACGATAATGAGGATGTTATTGATGTAGCAGTTTCGTATAATGGCACATGGCACAAACGTGGTCACACGTCTTTGTATGGTATAGGTATTGTGATTGATATTTTAACTGGACTTGTTATTGATTTTGAAATTTTGTCGAAGTATAAGTCCTGAGTGTATTTGCTCCAAGAGAGATCTAGGTTCAGATAGTGCTGAATTTCATGTGTGGTTTGAAGGCCATAAAAATCAATGTTCTCAAAACTTTTATGGGTCATCTAATGCCATGGAAATGACAGCAGCTGAAATAATCTGGAAACGATCTGCCCAAACTGGAGGAATTCACTATGCTACTATTCTTTCAGATGGCGATGCTAAAACATTTCAGCAATTGCAGGGACTAAATGTGTATGATGATGATGTAATACTTACGAAGGAAGAATGCATCAATCATGTTGCAAAGCGTCTCGGAGTAGGGCTTCGTAATAAAGTAAAAGAATGGCGGGCTAAAGGCGTATGCATTGGAGGAAGAAAAGAAGGAAATTTAAAAGAAGAGACAATAGTAAAACTCACAAACTTCTATCGCAAAGCTATTAAAGAAAATATTAATGATATAAATGGCATGAAAACGTCAATTTATGCAACTTTATTGCATTGCTCTTCTACGGATCTTTCACCTAAACACTCAAAGTGCCCATCTGGTCCCGAATCCTGGTGCTTTTTTCAAAGAGCCCAATGTAAAAATGAAAAACCCAAGTCTCACTCTACAATGAAAACTAAACTATCTGAAAACATTGTTTCAAATATATTGCCAGTGTATCAAAGACTGGCAAGTACAGAACTTTTGTCAAGATGTGCCAAGGGGAAAACACAGAATGCAAATGAAAGTTTGCACAGCTTAATTTGGAAAAATTGCTCTAAAGAAACATTTGTTTAAAAAAAAAAGACTTGAGATCGCTATTGTAGTAGCTATTGGAGAATTTAACTTTGGTTGTGTAAATACACTAAAAATGGATCAAGAAGCAGCTAATTCTTTTTCATTATTAATCGCCCAGAAGCGTGATCAACGACGTCTGAATCAGAGTCGAAAAAGAAGTTCCGTTGAATGGAAAAAATGCAGAAATGCTAAAAAATTCTCAAAAGCAGTAAAAAATAATGCAAAAATTAAAAAAGAAGGCAACACTTATGCCGCTGGAGAATTTTAATTCTCTGTAAAAGTCAGATTTTTCCCCCTAACACAGATTCCATTATTTCTTCATAACTCTGTCTATTTTTTACAATGCTGCTTTTGATTTTTTTTTTATGCAGGTAAGTGTAAAAGCCATGGATTTCCTTTGTACAAGGTATTAAAAATCATTTTATGCATATATATATATGCATATTATTTTATGGAAAACATTTACAGTAAATTGAAGATTTTATAGTGAGATGTTTTTGGAAAGTTACATAAATCGGTACTTTTATGTTAGCCAGGTGCAAATAACAGTTTTTATTTTCCACGATGCTAAATTCGAAACAGTGCTTTGAAGTTGTCATTTTTTTTTCTTTAGTTTTTTGAGCTGGTGGGTGGGGGGGTATAGGTAAAATTTAAATTTCCTACTCACTGGCCACTGGCTAGTATATGGATTTTTTTACTCGCTTCTTACTTTACTTTTATTTGTCAATCAATTGCAGAAAAAATCACAAAATTCGTGAAATGACTGCAAAAAAAAAGGTAATTTTGTCAAGGAATCATAGAAATAAATAGCAGATTTTTTCAATTTATCGCGAAAAATATATTGAATTTCGCAAAATTATTGCAGGAAAAAAAATTATTTCATCAAACTGTCGTGAAAAAAATCGAGAATTTTGTGAAATAGTCTCGGCAAAAAAATCGCAAAATTCCTCATATGATCTCAGGAGAAAAATAGTGAAATTCATCCAACAATCGCAGAACAGAATTTGCAGAATTCTTCGAACGACAATGGAAATAAAGTGCGCAATTCATCAGCAGAAAGAAAGCGCGCAATTTATTGAACGTTCATGGAAAAAATCGGGAAATTCGTTAATCTATAGTCGATAAAGCGCAAAATTCATCAATCGATAGAGGAAAAATCGGAAAATTCATCCAATGGTCTCTTTTGAAAAAATTGCGAATATCGCGAATGGCTTCGACAAAAAAAAATCACAATTTGTCAAATGATTTCGGGGAAAATTTGCAAAAATTTGCCAAATGGTTTCGAAATTCGTCGAGCAACAGCTGGAAAAATGTATTTTTCCATATCGCAATTGGCGAGTGTGACTATTAAGTTTGGCCAGTGGTGGCAATACAGTCAATTGCCAAATTTTCAGTATTACTCGCTGATTGGCAAGTGCTAATTTTGTCCTATTGAGGGGGGGGGGGGTTAAAATCTATCTACTTTTTTTGTTCAAGATATTGCAAAATCATTATATATATATATATATATATATATATATATATATATATATATATATATATATATATATATATATATATATATATATACACACTAAAAAAATTTTATGGAAAACATTTACAGTAAATTGAAGTTTTTAATATTGAAATGCTTCTAGAATGTTACAAAATCTGTACTTTTATGTTTGCCAGGTGCAAATTTTGTCAATAGCATTTTTTATTCGCCAGTAACAGTTTTATTTTTTGCGAGTCTAAATCAGAAACAATGCTTTGATTTTGAAATAATTTTTTTTTTGGTTTATGATATTTTTTTTTTGCGTTTTTTCTTCATGGGGGCATGAGAAAATCATCTTTAATCAACTAGAAAGAAAATTACACCTTATATATATATTTTTTTAATCACACGCATAATGTAGTTGGTTGTTTGAAAGATAAAATAACAACAATTGTAAATTTAAGTGCTAAGTTTTACTTATCTGTACATACTCACTAATTATATGGAATTTCAATGATTTTTTAAAATGCAACGAAAACTTTTTATAGTCATTCTGATTGTGCTTTTGTAAATAAAAGTCTATTTCTCATGTATAATAGTACCAAAATAGTTTTTTTTTAATTAAAATGTTATTTATAAAGCTTCTAAGAAGTAAATAATAAAAGTAAGTGCATTTATATACTTTAAATCTGTTTTTCTCAAAACTGATTTTTCAACGATTTCAGATTTTTGAAATGCTCCGAGCGTCTGAGTTTTTGATCAAAATTCACAAAATTGATTCGGAACTATACTGATATTGTGTACAAAGAGACAGTTCATGCATTTTAAAATTCGACTTCATTAAGATAGTTAAATTTGATTTTTAACTTGTTAAAAGGCAAAATTTTAATGAAAATCGATATGAAATTCAGAAAAAAAATCTCTAAAAAATTAACTATACAAGAGATTAAAAAATCAATGATTAGGTTTATTTGTAATATAGTTCTAAGTGATTAAAATTCAAAAGCAAGGACATATCTCAAAAATTAAAGCGCCCGGAGCATTTTAAAATTTCCTTTAAAAATTTAATTTTTTTTTCATCTTAAAATTACAAAAAGATTCGAAATTTCTTTTAAGGTGTTTTATATACTTATGATGAAATGTATATATGCAAAAAATTATATATCTCTATGATGAAAATTAAAAAAAAAAATTTAACGTCCACCGTCCCCTTAAGAGGCTACTTCACTCAGACGAAAACACCCGCTCGCTAATGGCAATCCTATGAAGGAAATATTTTAAGATATCTCGTTCGCATTTCAATATTTTTAAATGATTTTTTTTTTCATTGGATAGCTGGGGTCAATCTCTATGCACGCTCCTTTCTACTTTTTCGATTTTTGTTGCAGTTTTTTTTATTGAGGATACTTTCACTTTCGAAACAGGTTTCGAAAGTGAAAGTATCTTAATTAAAAAAAAATGTAATCAAAATCGAAAATGTAGAAAGGAGCATACATAGAGATTGGCCCCAGCTATCTAATGAAAAAAAAAATCATTTAAAAATATGGAAATGCGAACGAGATATCTTAAAATATTTCCTCCATAGGATTAACATTAGCGAGTGAGTGTTTTCGCCTGAGTGAAGTAGCCTCTTCAGCAGGAAGAAGAAAGGGGAGGGAAGAGAGAAGAGCCATGGTGAAATTCTATAACATGTATCAATTTCATAGCAAGTAGGATATACTTACGCGAGTTAAAGCTCGGTCAGACAGACAGATTTACGGTCAGACGGTCGGATGAAACAAAGTCATTAACACTTTTCAACTATGCTGGAAAATTATATTTTAAAAAATGTAAATGAAAAATTCCAACGTATAAAAGTTTAATATCAAATCCTAAATAATTATAATAGTATAATAACGTTGCTAGGTATGCCAATCAGTAAGTGATATTATTTTTGATGCTGCCAGTTACCAATGCGGGACATGGCGTGTTCATAGTTGGTAAAAAGGGAAGGATTATCTGAAGGAGGGTTTAAGAGACTACACTGGCCATGCAATGACAATCACAAGCTAATGTTAAACCAATGGAAGAGATTTTTACAAATTTCTCGTTTGTATTTCAATATTTTTAAATATTTCTTTTTCCTTTTTTTTTGCATAGGATACCTAAGATTGATGTCTATCGTGATAAAATTGTACTTTTCCGATTTTGGTTGCAGTTTATTTTTGAGGACGTTTACAAATTCGAAAAAAAATATGGTTTACTAGTTTCGAAATTGATATTGATCTCAGTAAAAAAAAAACTGTAAACAAAGTAAAAAAAGTACAAAAATATTATATTAGACTTTGATCTCAGATATCCTATACACAAAAGATCATTTAAAAATACGGGAATGCAAACGAGAAATTTTAAAAGAACTTCTCCATTGGGTTAACATTTGTTTGTGAATGTCGTCGCATAACTAATTTCGGTCCTCAAGCCAAAACTGCCAATTCTCAAGAACTAGGAGGTAAATAGCAGGGGGTGGGGCGTTACTTCATGAAGTGCCCATAATATCGCTGCGAAAGTCAAAATATCGCTTGATTACACTTTAAATTATATAAATAAAATCAACTAGTTTAAATGATAAAGAAGTAACGTTTTATCTAAGGTTTCAGCATTTATAAAATTTCTTTTAAAATCAAATTTATTTACATACATTTAATTAATTTCTATACATAGCCACAAGTAATTTACAGTTCAGAGTGGGAAAAATTGCACTGTAAAATGTATATATCAAACATTTGATTATACATTAAAATTTTTACATTTTTTTAAAATTTAAAATAGCCGTACTTTATATAGAAAGCACTGAGTTTATTTATTCATTTCACCATTCTTTAGTATAAAATAAAGGAATTCAAATTTTCAAAAGATGAAAAAAAAGCTTTTGAAAAATACTTTGAAGAGATTTCCTTAGAAGCAAAAAAATATATTAGGTTTCTCTCTATATATATTTTTAAAAAAAAGTAACCACCGCCGCGGCCGCCGCTGTCAATTAAGATTTTGTGCCTTGAAGTCTTTCTGGACTAATATCTAGAAAACTATTGCAAATAAAAAATTAAAAATTGGTGGTTTTATAAAGAAATGTTCGATAAACACGCTGAAGTAGACAGTTTTTAAATCGAAGAATTATTTTAAGAGATATTTAAAATCAAAGTTGGTCAAAACAGTTTTCTTATAAAAGTTTTATAGAAACGAAAACTATGCACAGTAATTTAAACATAATTTGTAAGTATATAGTTGACAAGGTTGGGGTGTGTAGACTGCAATTATTTTTTCAATTTGACTCATTTTTTGAGGTTATATTTCAATTTTTTATTCAAAATTTTCATTATTTTGACGAAGATTTATTTCAAATTCCGTTATTTCAATCGTTGCCAATTTGTAAAATAGCGCACGTAATAATATTCCCTTTCAATTAAGGAATGTATTAACACGTGACTATTAAAAACAGAAATACAACTTTAAAATAATAATTAAATGATCACGTGTTAAAAGCAATAAATGTAGAAAATAACGGAATAGAAAATATACTTGCGCGTGAATATTAAAAAGATAAATAATTAAATTATTCCGCTTTTTCAAAGCGTTAAGTAGAGTAAGATTAATTTATTTCGACAAAATATTTTATCTATTATTGCAAATTTTAAAACAGCGTAATTAATAATATTTCCCTTCAATTAAAAGCTATATTTTTACGTTTAATAATTACGTTTAAATCAACGAAATAACTAATAAATTGGTAAAATATAATTAAAAATACAGATAAACGTTGAATTAAAGATCACTCGATGACATAACTACCACGCGTAACGCATCTGGTATCAATTGAATGCGACGCCACAGATATGCACTTTTGGCTTTAAATCCTATATTTTGGCGACAGTTCATTTCTTTTATAGAAAGTAGTAGTCGGGATAATGGAGTAATACCCAATTTTCTATAGCATCGTTATAAAATTTCCCGATGCCATGACATTGCTTACTTAACCATTTTGCACGAGTTGATTTTCAAATGTTTAATTAACCTTATTTTATCAACAGTTGTTAGCTGTCTCGACAGCAGTTGATTCGGCTTTAAAATCCCTTTGTCAAAGGGAATGAATGGAAACCCGATTATAGCAGATATTACAGCGAGCAGCCGATTACACAAGGCCGATTATAGCAGCCGATTACAGCAGGTCGTTTAATTATAATTCAATCTTCCGCAATCGTTTTAAGGTTGATCAAATCATAGTGTTTTTACAGTTTGTGGTGTCAGAACGGGGGTTGGCGAGCGTAGCTCGTAGGGGGCAGAGCCCCCTAGTCCTAAAAAAAAAAGCTAAACTTTTTAAATAGATTTTAGTTATGTCATATAAATTTCAATCAAATACTTGTAGTTACAATGCATTGGAAACAATATACTTTTGTCATTTTTAGAAAAATATATTAAATAACTATTAAATCTTTTAAAGTGATGCGAAAATCATTCAGCTGGAAATGTCAAATGTCATTATGCAAAACGGGGATTAAGTTGCGCACCTCTATACCTGTTAACAAATGATTGTAATATTCATATTTCAGTCGTTAATTTCATTAGTCAATGTTTGAAATGCATTTCTCAATTTCTTCATTCAGTTTCCAAACACATTTGAAATCATATTTAACGCAATTTTCAAGGTAGAATAGTGAATATGTATTGGGTAAATATAACATGAAAAATCAAATGAAAGAAAAAAAAATAAAGATATCCGCATTTCTACACTCTAAATTATAAATACAATTTACACAATAAAGCTGATATTCTAACTATTCAAAAACGATTTCTCTATATGTGTAAAGTGTCGTGTAAATTAAAAAATGCATGCCTCTGGTGTGTCAATTTTCTAATACACAGGACAATGTGTAGTTTGATGATAACACTTTAAGCTGCTATGAAATGTGTAAAAGTCATCTGATAATTCTAAACAAGTTGGAAATTAAACGTCAAACATGACAAACGAGGTGCGTTCGTACTATAGCTAGTTATATAAATATTCAGATCTTGATGATTTTTAATTCTGTGAAATGAATTATATCGTCTTCGGATTAATTTCTGTAATAAAATAAACATCTCGGTCGCTTGACGATTCAACCTCGGAAGCTCCTATAACAAGAAAGCACCGATTTTTTTTTAATTCAAATTTCTTAATAAATATTTTTTTTTAATATCTCCTAAAGTTTTGATTCGATTTTCATAAAATTTGAAATGTCTCGACAAACTTCTGCAAAGATAATATATCTTAAATTTCAAGCCATTCGGTTGGGTAGTTTTTGCGTTGTTATATGCGGACGGACGGACCAGACGACGACTATAGGCGCTACATATTTATATAAATACAAACGCACCTAAAAACACAGTTTAAAGTGTAAATTGCCCATGAGTACACATACTTCTCTATAATATACGAAAACGACAGATTTTTATGTACATTGTTTTTAACCTTATGGTTTGGTATGTGAATTGTGAACTAAATGGTTTTATGGTCGCAAAAAAAAAATTAAATGAAGAACAAACTCAAGTTCTTGATTATAGCAGATTTGTTTTAAGACCACAAAATAGTGTACCCACAATTTACAAGAAACAGGATCGTCTGAAATTATATACTGCACGCTATCTTTCTGTTATAGTTGTTTTGGAGACCTAAAATTATGTAGTCACAATTTATGCACAGAACTTGTATTATCTAAATAAAGATATTGTGGAAAAAAAAAGAATCGTTCAAAACGTAAATAAATTATACTTGCAATTATGACGTCATAAGTATTTCTGTATTTTATCAGATTGTTTTTCCTATGAATTGCAATCATCGTTTTTCAAAGAGGAGAAAGTTTCCATATAAGTCAATCTACAATAAACTAGCAATACTTACCCGGAACGGGAATTCGACTAGGTCACTTTGACTTTCCAAAACATCACCTTGACCATTCAGCTACAATTACATGAGCCACGCTTTCATGTATCGTTATTTATTGAGTGCACATATTCTATGTAATATTCTATTCTTACACATAATCCTGTATAATATCCTTACACATATTTCTGTGTAATATTCAAACACATATTTCTTTGTAGTATTTTGTTCTTACACATATATCTGTATAATATACTTACAAAATATTTCTATGTAATATTCTGTTCTTACACATGCTTGTAATAAGCGTAATACGCAAAATACACAGATTTTTGTGTAATACGCAAAATATATAAATTTACAATAGCATCCCAAATCGAGTAAATGCATTCCTTTTTTTCTACATTTACACACTTGTCTGGGTTTTTGAATACATAACATATTACACACTTCCATTAAGCAGATTAAAACACATAAGGGGCTGTACATATATAACGTTATAAACATTTTGGTAATTTTGGACACCCTCCCCCACTTACGATATTAAACGTTATCATTCCTCGACCCCCCCCCCCCTTCTTAATTGATATCGTTATCAATGTCGAAAAATTGTTTTTATGTTTATAATTTTTTTAAATAAATTTGCAGTGACATAAAGATATTATTATACATTTATTATTAGCATACTTTACCCCCCCCCTGGTCCCCCTTTCATTAACGAGCTTTACCGAGATTTTATACCCCTTGATTTTATGTATCAGCTTGGAAGAGATTTGTGCAGAATTATGGAAGTTATCGTGTCCATAAGAAATATAATCAGATGAAGAGAAGATGTCAATAAAATACCACTATTGTACATGAAATAACTTTATATCAAACAGCATCTAAAAGAGATAGTTGCTATTTAAATGTATTTAATAACAGTTTATTGCTGCATAATGCATACCATAGTAATATTGTCTTCTTGCACTTGTCCCCTGCACGGGGAAGATGAAAGCAGAGCTTCTTATCAACAAAACAAGTGGACAACATTCTTTCTTTTCCTTTACTAGTAAACACAACAAGAATCATTTCAAACATATTTAGCACCTGTTTTCTCTAACAACGAATTGTATGCGCATATAGCAGAAAAACAGGAAAGCCGAACACCGAGATAGTCCATATGTTGGAATGAAATGATTTTATGTTCATTTAATGGCTTTATTAATAACTTTGCATTTTCATAAAAATAGATTAAACAAAAACAAAAAAAAAAAGATAATAGACTATTTTGATGTAAAGAAAAGTTACAAAAAAAATGGTTCGATCAAAATGGTTCAATTAGTTCAATGGTTCAATGGTTCGATTTTGATAACGATATCAAAAGACAAAACCCTCCTCCTCCTGTAGATATCTTACGATATCAAGTGTCAGAACCCCCCGACCCCCTAAAGTGATAACGTTATATATGGACAGTCCCTAAATACAAGTACATTTTCACAACAAGAATGTAAATTTTATGGCAAGAGTGTAAGTTTACAAATTTACACATATATTTATGTAAAAGTGACTGATTTACTCATTTATATTTTAGAGTGTAGCACTTTTTAATAAACAAAAATATCGTTTCTAAAAAAAAAACAATAAAATTTTTGAAAAGAATTTTTTACTCCATAAAATCCTATTAACCCTCTCACTGGCAAACCCGTGTTAATACGTTCACAAAGCTCCAGGTTTCACTGCAATATAAGCATTATTTAAAGTAATAAAATTTTATTGATTTAATGCATTTTTTAGTACTCTCAAGGATTACATTCATATTTGTAATTACGTTTTTTATATCCAATGTTGAAAAATTAGTTTTTCTTAGCATTTAAAACAAAATAAAGAGAAAAAAACATTACAGATTTGCCCTTTTGGAAGACTGTCAGAGGGTAGTCAGTGTAGTTAGAAAGCGGTATAGTTCGTTTAGTAAAGTACGTTCGTTAGTAAAGTACGTTATATAGTACGTTTCATAAAACTTTTTAGAACTGTATTTATTAGCGTAAGAAACGCGTGCTTTTTTCAGAAAAAAATCGAAAAGTATACAGCTGGAAATATCAGATGTCATTATGCAAAAACGGGGATTTAGTTAGGTACAACATAACTATAATTGCTTTGAATACAGATTGTGAAACAAAGAAATAAATATTTTAATTAAAATTATAGAAACCTACTCTATTAATTTTTATCTGTAACAACATAAAATTAATTCTGACATTAAATATTTAATTTCTAGTAAATATTAATTCTTTCATTGTTATCTTTTAAATATGATTTCTTCTAGAGTGTTTTAGAGCATCTATAAATTTGATAAGTTAGTTAAGTTATGAGCAAATATATAAAATCATCAACAATAAAGAATCCTTATATAAAAGTTAAATAATCTGCCAAGTACGAGTATAACTCGTGCTCAAAGGGGTCCGTACATTAAATGTATTAATTACTATTTATTAATTAATGAACTTCTACTACCGCTAATTTTTTCATAATTTTAGTTTCAGTAGTTTCGGAAATAGGAAAGGGGGGGAGACATATTTTTCCAGTAGACTTTCGACGATATCTTTAAAAATATAATACCTAAAATTAAAACAAATATATTTTTCAGTTCGATGTTACAAGAACTTTCGAATGATACCCTACATGATATATAAAAAAAGTTTTTGTTTAAGTAACTTAATTAATATCTCGGCTAATTATAAACAATTTTTTTTTGAAAATCCTTCTCAAATATCTTTGGAAGATTCTGCGTCGATAGATACCTTGAGCGACCGTCAATTCCCCCGCTGACCGCCTGAAAATTAAAGTTTGTGTGCAACAGAAAAATGCATTTTTTTTTCAAAAACTATGTTACCTAGGAAAATCGCTGTGGTTTTCTTGCAAGGTTTAAATAAACTCCTACTACCCCTAATTTTTTCGTAATTTTAGTTTCAGTAGATTCGTAAATAAAGGGGGGCATATTTTTGCAGTGCTCTTTCGAATGATACCCTACATGATATATAAAAAAAGTTTTTGTTTAAGTAACTTAATTAATATCTCGGCTAATTATAAACAATTTTTTTGAAAATCCTTATCAAATATCCTTGAATGATTCTGCGTCGATATATACACTGAGCGACCGTCAACTCCCCCGCTGACCGCCTGAAAATTAAAGTTTGTGTGTAATAGAGCCTTTTTCTCAAAAACTATGTTACCTAGGAAAATCGCTATGGTTTTCTTGAAATGTTTAAATAATCTCCTACTACCACTAATGTTTTCGTAATTTTAGCTTCAGTAGATTCGTTAATAAGGGGGGGGGGATATTTTTGCAGTGCATTTTCGACGATATCTCTGAAAATATAATACCTAACATTAAAACAAATATATTTTTGAGTTCGCTGTTACGAGATTTTATGATATCCCACAAGATATACTAAAAGAAAACTTTTTTTTTCAAGTAACTTCATACCGCCTTGACATTCTTTCAGCTTCCAAAGATCCTCAGATCGAAATTTACTGACTTAACTACTTTTATTAAAAACTTCATAAATGCCTTTACATTAACACATCGGCTGATAAGTTCCCGGTCTGGAACACAGATGGCGTTGCAATCGCCAAACCGATGCTTTTTTTAGTAAATATTAATCTTTAAACGGTAACAGAAAAAATGTCATGACAATTCGCCGTGTGGATAAAACGTTAGAGTGGTTTTAGTTGAACGACTTTGTTAATAAACAATAAAATGGATAAACAAGAATTTCATGAATTGTTATTTGATGGGAAAAAACCCCTTAAAACAAAAGCTTGGCTTGATAAACATTATCTGGACACTGCACCAGGTAAATCAACCATTATTGACTGTTTTTCTGAATTTAAACGTGGTCGTACGGACACCAATGATGCACCACGCAAAAGAGATGGTTACTCCGGAAAACATCAAAAAAGTCCACAAAATCGTTTTGGGGAACCGTAAAGTGTAGTTAGCTCAGACTCTGAAGATATCCAAGGGACGTGTAGGTTTTATTTTGAATGAACATTTGTCTATGAAAAAGTTGTTGTCAAAATGGCTGCCGCGCGTGTTGACTTTTGACTAAAAACAACAACGTCGATGATTCTCAGATCTGTTTGGAGCTTTTTCGTTACAAAATTATGTTATTTATTATTAATTTATTATTAGTATTTAATTATTAAATTATTATTATTATTTAATTATTAAATTATTATTATTATTTAATTATTAAATTATTATTATTTAATTATTAAATTATTATTATTTAATTATTAAATTATTATTATTAAATTATTATTATTATTATTAAATTATTATTATTTATTATTAAAGTTATGTTATTTATTAAAATTATAAAGCTATAAAGCTATAAAGCTATAAAGTTATAAAGTTTTGTTAAAAAGTTGTGTTTTCTTTATTAGACCGGGAACTTATCAGCCCATGTATTATATTTAAACAAGTATATGCCTAATTATATTAGTTGTTCTGCAATAAATTATTGTAATCAGGGAAATACTTTATGACGACCTGTATATTCTGATGTGACTTCCATTGATGAGTTGAGTTTATCTAAATTAGATTAATTAGAAACAGAAATGTAATTTATTGATTTCCAATTGTTTTAAATATGGGCTTATAGATTTATCAAATTAAGAGAATTTTTGGAGACAAAATAAAAGGAAAGATTATCAGGGGTTAGAAGACAAAATGTCGATGATATATAAAATATAATTGCTTGGAATTTTATTCCACACAAAGCTTTATTAGGAGGTTTGTCTTTTTTCAGGGTTGTTTTCTTCTACATAATGAAATCAGTATTTCCGGAAGCAAATAATATAAAAAATTCAAA
The DNA here is from genome assembly GCA_963931845.1 of Maratus michaelseni. NCBI lineage: Eukaryota > Metazoa > Arthropoda > Arachnida > Araneae > Salticidae > Maratus > Maratus michaelseni. The sequence continues at coordinate 278,950,719 of OZ007594.1, read as the reverse complement.
TTAAAACCACTTGTCAAATGACTCTAGTTCAGGATGCATTTTATTAAAAGTAAATGAATATGAACCTGTTAGCAATTATTTGCTACCAATTTACAGTAACAGAAATCGCTTTAAATTCATTATCACTGTCTAAAGTATAAGTGCTACTATTACAGTAATTTCTAAATATACGGTTACCATGCATGTAATATATAAATGTATTTTAACTGTACTTTTAAAATCATAACAAAAGCTTTCCAAAAATTTTGATTCATTATTTGTTTTTTATCATTTTGATTCATTACTATTTTTTTTTTTTTTGGTTATTGGAACGTTATGGTAAAATAAAATGCTTTTTTATAGGTTTGGCACAGGGATGTGCCAAAGGTTCCCTGCTTTAGAATATGGTATTTCTAATAGTTTTTATAAACAAAAAATCATGATTCTTTAAAAAAAAACTGTGATGATTTTAAAAGTATTTTACACTCAATAAAACCAAATTAAAATACGTGCGGTTACAATGAACTGGAAATATTTTAGTTTTGTCAGTTAAAAAAACAGAGTATTCGAACACTATTTATGAGCATAAAGAACACTTGCTTCTTTCAAAAAGAAGCAACAAGTGTTCAGATGGAAATGTTAAATGTCATTTCATTGTGCAAAAATATTAAACATAGCTGAACTGTAACTGTCTTGAACACAGATTCCGAAAAACAGTAATAGAATGATCAAGTATACTTATAGTAATTAGTTTTATTAGATTTCGCCTATGACAACGGATAATTACTTTCTTATGAAAGAAAATACTATTTAGTAAAATATTACCTAACTGAATAGATAATATAAAACTTTGTATTTCTAACAGTTTTATTTATATATATAAACAAAAGATTCATCATTATTAAAAGAAATTTTGGTTTTGAAAAGAGATTCTATACCAAATGAAACATATTGAAATAAGTGGGGTTACAAGCTACTGGTTATATGGTATTTCTAACAGTTTTTATAAACACAAAACATCAAGATTCTTTAAAAAATCTGTGAGTTTTTTTAAAAGTATTTTATACTCAATAAACCACATTCAAATACGTGCTATTACACTGCACTGGAAATATTTTAGTTCTGTCAGTTAAAAAAACAGAGTATTCGAACACTATTTATGAGCATAAGGAACCCTTGCTTCTTAAAAAAGAATCAAGAAGTGTTCAGGTGGAAATGTTAGCTGTCATTTCAGGGTGCAAAAATGTTAAACATACCTTAACCATAACTGTTTTGAATACAGATTCCGAAAAAAAAACTAATAAAATTATCAAGTATCCTTATAGGAATTATTTTTATTAGATTTTGCCTATGACAACGGATAAATACTTTCTAATGAATGAAAATAATTAGTTATTTGTATTTCTAATACTTTTATATATATATATATATATATATATATATATATATATATATATATATATAAACAAAAAAATCATGATTTTTTAAAGAAACTGGGTTTTTTAAAAAGATTTTATACCAAATAAAGCATATTAAAATAAGTGGGGTCACAAGGCATTGAAGGTGTTTTAGTACTGTAGTTTTCATTTTTAAAAATCACTGGAACACTAATTATTAACTTAAGAAGCATTTTCTCCTTTCAAAAAGAAGCAAGAATCATTCAGTTGGAAATGTCAGATGTCATTATGCAAAATCGGGGATTAAGTTAAGCATAACGCAACAATAATTGTCTTAAGTATAGATTGGGAAGCAAAGAAATAAAAGGATAAAAAAAAGCTTTTATCAATTGTCTGATGAAAAAGAACAATTATTTATGACACTAAATATTTTATATTTGATACAAAATACTTCTTCCAAAGTTATTTATTAATATTAATACTTCTTGTAGATTTGTAAGGTCTTGTATAAATATTGCCTAGAAGTAATTCGGCTTTTCAAAATTTAAACCTGCCGAAACAAAAAAAATATTCTTAAAAAAAGGTTGGAAATTGTACGTTAAACGTAACAAAGGACAGACAGTCCGTACTATAATTAGTTTTACAATGTAAAAAAAGATCTTTATTATTTCACTGTTATGAGCAAAATGAGCATGCCTTTTTTTATTATTACGTATACCACGTTTACAGATGAGAATTTTTTTCGACACCATACAGCGCTGCAAAATTCACCATGGAGATCTTGCTTTGCAAATGATTACCTCCATGGTTTAATATTTCTATGACTCACGATGAATGAATCTCTTGTGTTTATTTACGTTAATGGATTGAGATATTCGTCTGTTAACCTAAATTCCACTAAAGTTATCTCAGAATCTATAATTTTTTTAATGTAACTCATCTCTCAAGCAAACAATTTTTTTGAACGATCTTTCTAAAAATGTAACTTTTATGCAATTTTATTCGAAAAAATAATTTTTAATAAAAATGGCCGCTTGGCATATGAAAAAAGAAATGGTTAGCCCGTATTTATTTTCCTCAGTCACGTGACTTGCACTTTTACTATATAGATTACGTAAATTAACAGAATAAAGAAAACTTGTATTAATATCTTTATAAGTTTTGACTCGATTTTCATAAAATTTGAAATGACTCGACAAATTTCTGCAACGATTATATACACTGCTCAAAACAATTAAAGGATATTTGAAGTTTTATAGAAAATAAAGATATAAACGAAATTTTTTTTGCCGAAAATAGAAGAAGAGAATCACAAATGCAAATTTTTCTGGTTTTCAAACTGTGGAGTATGCAAATTTTGAGTTCGACGTCAAAAACGTCGCTTCAGCGGCAGCGAATGAAATTTGACTTTCAACTGGATAAAAGAGAATGAAGACAAGGATGATCGGCATTCAGTGATTGCTTTGTTTCGATGAGTACGATGTCTCAGCGAAGTCATTTGACAGATTCAGAAACTTGGAGAACTTTTGGTAGGTTAGAAGGGGGCCAAACTCAAGCCGAAGTAGCGCAAGCCATTGGAGTGTCACAAAGTGTCATTTCCAGGATCTGGAACCGTTTTTTGGAGAGTGGATGTGCAGGCCGAAGACCAGGGCAAGGTCGTAGACGGGCAACAACGCCCAATGAAGATCGGTATTTAGCGTTAACAGCTCGGAGACACCGAAACATGAACGCTACTCTTCTCCAACAACACCTTCGCTCGGCTACAGGCACCACGATTTCAACTGAGAAAATCCGAAACCGGCTCCATGCTGTAGGTCTGTATGCTCGCCGACCGATGGTATGTGTTAGATTAACATCAAGGCATCGTCGCGACCGCAGGGAGTGGGCAACCGAGCATGTCAACTGGAGGAGAAATGAATGGACCAATATTCTGTTTTCTGACGAGTCCCGTTTTTCTGTGCATCCGGATAATAGGCGTATTTTCATCTGGAGGGACCGTGGCAGTAGGAATAATCCTGCGTTCGTGCACGAAAGTGTCAGATTTGGCGGTGGAGGAGTGTTGGTGTATGGTGGCATCTCCATTGACGGGCGCACTGACCTCTACATCATTCGAGATGGAGCTCTGACTGGTCGCTGATATAGGGATGAGATCCTCAGACCTATTGTAGTCCCTTACGCTGCAGCAATCGGAGATAACTTCATTTTAATGGACGATAACTGCAGGCCACATCGTGCAAACCTGGTGGAGGATTTCCTTTTCGAGGAAGGAATCGTTCGAATGGAATGGCCAGCGTGTTCTCCAGACATGAATCCAATCGAGCACGTTTAGGACGCTCTAGGAAGACGAGTTTCTGGCCGCCAACAACCCCCACAAACTCTCCAAGAACTGGAAAGAGCTCTTCTGGAAGAGTGGGGCAGAATACCCCAACTCGTCATTAATAGCCTCATTGAGTCCATGCCTCAAAGGTGTTCAACGTTGCTGGCCGCCCGTGGAAACCATACCCCCTACTGAAAATGATTTTCTTTGAAGAAAACACCTTTTCTTATTCTTTTTTTCTCATATGCACAAATTGTGTTTTTTTCCTTTTGTACACAAATACGCAATAAAATGCATTTTTTTCTGCCAAACATGTGTAATTTATTCTCATATAACCTACTATGTCTGTCGACCATGTATCAATCAGCTAAAACGTTTCCCAGATACAAAATCCACCTAAAACTGCAATATCCTTTAATTGTTTTGAGCAGTGTATATTAAATTTTAAACCATTCGGTTGGGTAGTTTTTGCGTTGTTATATTCGGACAGACGGACGGACAGACGGACCAGACGGCTACTATAGGTGTTACGGATTTATATAATTACGAACGCACCTAAAAAGAAAAAAAAATCGTAAACATACCATATAACTTCCCATATAAAAGTCGAAATTAACAAAGTTTGCCAAAAAATTTTTGATTATGATTTTCTGTATTTAGTGTAGTTAAATTTGCACCATTTAATGATGAGCTCTACGCTTGCAATTTTGAATAACGGGTGCAATATATTTTAAATACAGTTTCATAAACAGTAGGTCACACAATATTCCCCGCAGTAATAATAATCGGAATTGTTTTTAAACAAATAGCCTGTAGTTTTTCCTAACAGCACTCAGAAGCCTCTGAATGTCTATACGATTCTTTATATACAAGACTGTACATTTTTGTTTATATTAATTATCTTTCATAAATTTTTTATACCTGTATAATATTAATAGTACATATATATTTTTTTTTCTAATGAAGCTATCCATAGCTATTCGTAAATTTTTTTTTATATATTTTCTAATTTTTTATTTAAATACTGCTAAAATAAGAAAGGAAAAAAATAATAGCTACAAAAATACCGAAATCCGGACTATACTTTTATACATATTTACAAATTAAGGAATTGTTAAAGAAATAAAAACAATAACCTAATGTTAATTTTCTTTAGACCCTTACTCTTTTTGAATATTATCTTCATCCATTTTAGGTAAATTGACTTTCCTTTTTGGTTGCCAGAAATGGCTTATGTGACGCTTAATTTTTTTTGCATGGGGTTCTGTCATATGCTTGACCAAATAATTATTATTTCGAAACATTACAACTGCATAAGGCCCCTCCCATTTTGATTCTAAAGCCAACGGTTGCATAACTTTTTTAGATATACCTGTGTGATCGCCATACATTAATGTTTTTACTTTTTGAAACTCATTGTTCATATATTCGCCCATAACGCGTTCCTGGTTGGCCAAAGAAACTTTTTGTATTTCGTTCATGTTCTTGATATGCTGTTTCACATATGCACACATGCTTCACATATGCTTGGGTGCATTTTTCATGTCACGTATTCAACGCTGTAAAGTAATTGGATATCTTATGTAAAAAAAAAACATTGCAGGCGTGGCACGACTTATTGACGTTACCCATGGCACGATTTATTGAGATACTAGCAAGCTTCGCCCGCTACGCTGGTCGGTTTCTCCAAACGAATTTTGAATCAAACTAAATATACCGGTGAATTGCATTCATCCAACAATGTACGCTTTTGGTCAGACAGCTACAGGAAAGTATGAAAATAGATCGCATATCAAATTATTGGCTTGGACTACTAAGTATTTGTCTGGCTTTAATTATGATCCTCATATTGATTATTTCAGGAATAAGGCTCTTGATCTCGGATCTCAGTTACCCTGCACCTCGTGTCGTGTCTTGAGTGGCAGGATGAGACTCCCTGGATATGTTGCAGTGGCGGTAGTAAAGAAGATATTGTAATGGATGCATTTTTAGAAATTATAACTTGTAATGTTAGAAATATTGATGAGTTAGCGCTAAAGGCATCACTAAATTATAGAAAATGTGCAATATCGAAACCGTACAGACCCTCAAAACTTTACTTCAGCAAGCATATTTTATTTAAAAATCACAATTACATAAATATCCGTAAGAATAATAGGTACTTTTATATTACTGGGCGCAAGTAAAAACTCACCAAATCTTGTTTCAATTGGCATCATTTGAATTGGAACATTTTGCGTGACATTTTATTTGTATTGATATGTTTGTGTTTATGTATTTTATTATGATTATATTTAAGTTATTTTAAATAAGTTTTTTAAGATATTATATCGCAATGTTAAAATAATGGCTAGTTGTTATTAGCTAACGTTAAAAGATTAGCAAAAAAAAAAGGATTGGCGAGATTAAAAAAATTTTGGCGATCACTGGCACCCAGCTAACATAAAAATACCGAATAATATTCAATTCCAAATTCCCGAAGCAAACAAGAAAGTTAAAACAAAGAGCCCGAGAATTGGCATTATTGAGATTTCATCTAATCAAAATATCAGGTGTTTTTTTTTCTTATCCAGTATCTTAAAAATCGCCAAGTATTGTTTGCTCTTTAACAATGACGAATGTATTTTAGAAAATATCACTTGGCGATCAATGCAATAAGTTTTAAGGTTTTGTCGCCAAAGGCAACGCCAAATTCGAAAATGTGCAATATCTCACGAATTGTTGGAGTTAGAATATTTTTATTTGGTACCATTCGAATCAGCATGCAAACATACATTGAAATATGTTATCATTTGGCAAATAAATATAAACCCAATTTTTAAGAAATTTTGTTATTGTTTGTTCCCATTTTAACCACTTTAGGGATGGAATTTTAGGAAAACTTTCTTATTGCGCCTAAGAAGTATTTTCCCCGCAATTTTCGTGTTTGTAGCTTCAGTAGTTTGGACTGTGCGTTGATGATCTCCCAAGTCAGGACTTTCTTTTACATAATATAGAATTTTGTATGCAGATAAAATTAACCATTATTATTACCTAGCAGGCTTTGCTCGCTACGCTGGTCGGTTTCTCCAAAAAAAACTTGAATCGAACGAAATATATCGGTGAATTTGATTGTGTGTTTTAAAGAAACATGAACTTTTACCTTCATGTCCTTCCGCATTGGTGTAAAACGATACGAAAGCCATTACGCTGTTATATTTTCTAATGTGTTACACGAAATTTAGGCTGTTAAAGACCAACTCGTTTATTTAATCATTTACAGTATGATTTTCTAAAGAACGATATAACGATATGCAATATACTAAAACTATCCAATATACAAAAATGTGTTCGGTAGAGCCTGAGTTTTAACCGATCGGAATAGAATAAGAATTTGCGTTTTATAAATATTATAGATGATTATGATATGTTTTTTGTAATCGGATTTGTTGTCACGCTTTCGCTTCAGAAAACACAACGTAGCCGAAAACTTTGCTCCAGAGAAGTACCAACCATCCCCACAAAATTGCCTAACTAACAGTGTAAATCCCACCAAAGTCCGTACAGCAGAACTCAAATTATAAACGGTTGGAATGAAATACGAATTTGCATTTTAAATACATAGTAGATATATCTTTCATAATTGCATTCACCTTTCCCAATCACTTTCCGATTAGCTCTATCACTAAGCAACATAGAATGATATGTTATAGGGTCATTAACCATACCTGAAAAATCACTTCCATTAAATTTTGTTCAGTAGAATTTTTTCAAAGTAATCTTTAATAATCGGGTTCACATAATTTTAGAGCTTTCCTCTTTAGCTCTATAACAAAGCAACGTAGAATAGCTATACGCTAAAACCTTTCAAAAACATTACCTGATTAAAATGTGAATATGCGGTTTATACTCATAGTAGATGATGATATGATTTTCTGTAACAGGATTCATCATGAAGATTTCGCTTCAAATATAAACGATGCTTTCAACATTGTGGCTGATACGTCAATTGGCGAGGTATCCGATTGCGGAAAATTAGCTCGAAATCGTGTATGAATAACTACCCAAAGAAAAAGAGAAACATGGCTGAAGACTGAAAACAAATAAAGAAGTAATACATAATAATAATCAGACCTTCGACACTTTATTTGGTACTTCTCCATTATCCACTTTTCATAACAAAAAACTATCGCCAAACTATAAGTTTTAACGCCAAAAATTCAGTCCCATTCACTTGACGTCAGAACTATTAAACGTGTTTGTTATGTCATGAAGCGGTTTTTAATTCGACATTTACCTGTATTTTTTATTTGGTTTTTCTGATATTTTAGTTATTTCGTTAATTAAAATAAAAATTGCGTCCTTAAACGGCTGTGCCATGACATTAAAAGAGAAAATGCATTGTAAAAATGTTGTGTTTCATAGTTAAGTGCAATAGATCAATTTCAACTGACGTCACAAACATTTATTCACCAGCCGAGAAGGATAATTAAGAAAAATAATGTAAATAAATAAATATCCAAGATTTTTTTTTCTATTTTCATTAATATATTGTAATTTTTTTGTGTTAAAACTTACTGGACACTTTGGTGAGTGGGGCTTTTCTGAATTCATTTTATTTTATTTATTTATTTTGATGTTCCAATGGCAACATTCTTCCATTTGTTTATTTGGAGTTCATGTTTGGCGATGATTTTTTTTTAATGAAAAGTGGTCGACGGTATAATTGAGATGTACCCTTTATTTTAGCCATCACATTTTACTTTAAATCTTGGCGTTTGTAGAAATAATAATAATACACAATTACATAAATATCCGTAAGAATAATATTCAATTCCCAATTGAGCAGTTAATGTTTCTATCTGCAAAAATAAACAAAAAGATTTAATTTGAATTTCTACCATTGCTATAGTAACGGATGTATTTTTAGAAATTATCATTTGTATTGTTTGAATTGTTAGATTTTGACGTCAAAGACTTCGCCAAATTAGAAAAATGTGCAATATCTCACGAACTATTTGACTTATGAGTATTTAATTGATACCATTCGATTCAACATACAAAAATACATTAAAATATGTTATCATTTGTCACGTAACTATAATACCCGATTTTTAAGGAATTTTGTAAAAGTTTGTTCCCCTTTTTACCCCCCTTAGGGGTGGAGTTTTTGAAAATCCCGTCTTAGTGCGCCTCTACATACTAAGAAGTATTTTTCCTGCAAGTTTCGTCTTTGTAGGTTCAGTAGTTTTGACTGTGCGTTGATCATCTAGCCGGAATAGGACTTCCTTTTATATATATAGATTATGAGCCAATTAAAAACACGGTAAACGAGTGTCCCACTCTGCTGTGGCTTGATACATTGACTTTAAAGATGATTTTAACAGCTTATGCTGTAAAACCATTTTCGATATGTTTGTACGTACAGGTGAAGTGTCTTTCGATGTTCAGCGCTTTCATGTACTCGCAATAAACATCACTCCGAAAATAGCACCCGTTATCCGTCGTTATTGATTTCGGGATTCCATAAGAGCTGCAATAGTTGTTTAGGGCATTCAATATAGTCTGCATAATACCCCACGTAGAGGTACGGCCTCTAGGTACCTCGACGTCGAATCAATAAAAGTCAAAACAAATGAATTCCTTTTAAATTTCATATGCAATTTGACTACTATATCACAATGTAGGGCTGTCCCTGTTGGACATTTTTAATAACCTTTTGAATAAGTACTTTAATAGCTTGGTGTTGCTTATTTGTGTTGTATGGGATGCAAATTGCACAATATCTCTGTATATCTCAGTACATACCGTACCAATAAAACCAAAATTTCACCGTTTCATACGTTTTCGTGAACCCGAAATGACTTATTGAGCCTCTCATATAATTTCAAAAACTAAACTATTAAGAGCAATGAGAAGTTGTTTGATTTAAAATTAGTGCATTGTTTTCATTTAATTCAAATTTTCGAATATTTTTGTTTTGTTTATCATTTTCGATCTTCTTAATAATTATGCTAAGTTTTGAGTCTTTGCGTTGTTCTACTTTCACATTCTCTTCCGTGAGATTAACATTTACTTTGAATAGGTTATAATGAAGTTCGTTTTAGGCCGAAATATTTCGTGAAATGTAATCTGCCGGAATTTTCACGTCCTCAATAAACCCAATCGAGTAATCAGTTACTAAGCTTAATTAATTAACTCTAATTAGAAAAAAATAAGCTTTTACTTGTGATTTTTTTCGCCGCCCTACGCCGTATGAAGCGTGACTAATCAAAGTATATAAATATCCAACCTACTTAGAAATTACAAACTAGCCCGCCTGTTAAATCAACTAAAAATTCATAAATAATTAATTAAGAAAAAAACCTACTCGATCCAGTATGTGTGTTACCCCATTTAAAATTAAAACAGAGAATTAAACATAAATGAAAATATTTATTTACATATATTTACACTGTTAAAAAAAATCTGAAATTCACGGGTATTTTTTTCCTGAATTTCACATAACAAGTCCTTTTTTTGCGACAAACGGGTATTTTCCGTTAAAAAAACAGAAAATTTCCTCATATTTCCTGAAAAAAAACGGAACAGACGGAGACGAAAGGGGCCAACGGAGATATTCCGTTATCTTATCCGCTGTATACTTATTTTCAATGTTTAAAAAACTGACATGTTGTTGCACAGAAAAACTAAAAATTTACTAAACTAAAATTTCGAGTTTATTTAAAACAACAACAAAATAGTACTTTCGAATAAAAAAAAGTAACAATTTTCCCATTCTTTTAAAATTATTTGAAATTTATTTTTTAAAGTTATAAAAAAATATTCGCACTTAAAATATATTCTAAAGAAGCATATTAAAATATATATATAATAGTTAAATTAAGTGAAAAAAAATCGATTTTACTCAAAAAAGCAACATACAAAAATAATGCTTTCAAATAAAAAGAAAATAATAGTATTTTCCTTTAAAATTATTCGCAATTTAATTTTTAAAGTAATAAAAAGCACTCGCACTGAAAATATATTCTAATCGAACACATTTAAAAAATATATAATAGTTGAAAAAAAAATCGCTTTTCTTAAACAAGCAAACATTTTTTATCGAATTTAATTCAAATATAATATTCATATTTTACATCTAACAATCAAATTAAGAATATATATAATTCATGTTTTTATCCTGTATTAATATTACAATTTTAAAACATCAACATCATCTCATAACGAAATCTCCCCGCAATTAACTTCAAAATTACCAAGCTTCTAAACCCCCAATTATGTTAGTTCTAAGCCGCCAGTTTGAGAATTTCCAAATGATCCTTTCAAACTGCTATTCTAGCAAGCGCCCACTGGTCAAACCGGCAAGACGCTGAACTCGAGGCACTGTCACCCCTGGTTCAAAACCCAATGTCGACCTGAAAATGTTCTTGACGTATATCAGATAGTAAATACTCCCGCAATAGTCCACAGATGGCAGCACCAAGTGAGATGTAAAATATTTTTTAACCGAGTTTATCTATAACGGAAAATTTCCTTTCCTGTCAGTGCTACGAGGAATATTTCCATGATTTCTGAGAGTGTTAACGGAAAGTTACCGCTTCTGCAGACGGAGATTTTCCTTCTTTTATCTTTCAAAACGGAAAATATACTAACAGAACGGAAAAAGTCCGGCAACTTTGCTGCCAGTAGTTTTACCGTGAAATTACGGATTTATTTTTAACAGTGTACAAAACATAAAAAGAAAAGAAAACATTACAATCAAGAATTGTGGAATTTAAGTAAAACATTTTAAGAGAATAAATCATTAAATGATTAATAAGTCACTTATTGACCCTACTAAAGCACCTTCGTACTTTAACATAGTCGCCCTTAACAAGGTGCTAAATCAAAAATTGTATTAAATGAGTCCCTAAATGTATATTAGTATAATAAATGTACAAATTAAAGGTTAGAGAATTTCTCTACATTTTTTCATATCCACCTCTATTTCACCTCTAACATTTCTGTATCTTTTGGGTAATACACAGAAAAAACAATGGTAATAATCAATTGGTTACCTGTCACCTTCAGAGCCCATCTGAACTCTATGACAATCCTCTCACGTTAACCGGGATAAACACGGATCTCCACCTGGTAAGCACAATAAGACTCGGCTTTTAGATTATATCAATGGCATAACATCTACAAGGGCACTTAATATCTAGCACGATACTGCTGCTATTTTTTAAAATATATATTTAAAAACTTCTAGAGAAATACACTTTTCTTGATGTTTCATCTCGCTCGCTCTAGAACCCAGTTTCCACGTCTTTCACTTTTTTTTCGCCGGGTTTTTTTTCTTCATACCCCTCGAAAATATGGGGCAGACTTTTCCCCCCATCACTGACCATCTCCATTGGGCCTGTTTTTTTAAACAAAAGTTTATGCTCCACATCTTATTGGTCTGGCTGAGTTGCACTCTGGTACAGCATTCGCGAGCCGCGGGACACCTTTTCATGGGCCCCCCTCGTAAATCTGCTGTCCATAATTATGCCCTCTGCATCCAACAAGCTGTAAATTTTTAAAGTTGTAAAACTGTCCTCAGTAAGAACTATTATTGTTCAATTCACAGACCAGTGACTCCGAAAGTAAAAAAAACTACCATATGGGTGGTCTCTCCTTTTTCCCATACGAATGTAGAAAACACCATTGGAAAGCGTCAATGTTATTGCTTCCCCATACAAAAATTATTATGATCATTATAAAATAGGATCAACAATTAATCCATAGAAAATCACTTAGAAATATGCATATTACAAAATAGGATCATTCATTAATTCATAAAAAATCTTTCTTAAATATGTACATTACAAAATGAAATCAATAATTAATTTGTGGAAAATAGTTCGTGTAATAGTGTCTTTTCATTACGAATTGTAATCAATTTTGTTAAAAATTGGGGAATTGTTCGTATCTGTCAACCAGACAGAAGACGGCATGCAGTTAATATAATTTCAGATCATACTGTAAAATGTGTTTAAAATTACGAATACCAAGTGATAAAGTCTGTGAAGCACAAATATCGCTTATTACCTCTAAGTCTACAACTGTTTTACACTAATCAGACTGTCTCTGTAGAGTAGTGCTACTTAATGAGAGTGTAATTTAAATTATTGTCGGTGCTTTCTTACCTGATAACTTTTGATTAAAGAATATGAAGAAAAATATTATTACATATTCGTAAAGTACAACTAAAAAAAAAAATAATAATACGAACATATTTAATATGCGTAAATTTTAAACTCAAATTGTTATTTATCAAATAACGATTGTAATCAAATAATAATTATTATAATATATTTTATCAAATCTATCAAAAGGTTATTAACGATTTATGAACACAAAGTTATATAGATAGATAGATATTACATAATTCATTAATAACTTTTTGATAAAAGTAATAAAGTTTAATATTAATTGTTATTTAATTATACTCGTTATTTGATTAATAACGTTTTAAGCTTCAACTTCACGCATATGTAACTTTGTTTGTACTATTGAAAAAACGTTTTGAATTGTACTTTGCGAATATGTAATAATATTTTCGTCATGTTTTTAAATCAAAAGTTGTGAGAAAAGAAAACCCCGACAATAAATTAAGGACACTTGTATAATCAACTTGTACGCCAACTGATACTTATGTTGTCCTATGCCGTATGTATATCGTAATATGTCAACTGATGGCGTATGGCATTCCAGCAAATTTTGGGAGTTTCGTTAATTTTTATCTCATTGCTCCCCTTTCTAGAAATTTCTAAATAAATAGTTTACGACCAAGCTAGTAGCGATAGTCATCAAGTCCCTAAAAATGTCATTAAAGTCTACCAGTAATTAGCATTGTATATGGGTTTTCAATCCAATATTTGTAAGAAATATTTCGATATTTCATTTTAGCTATTCTAATATACAGCTAATATTTATACAATATTTGCATTTCATTGCAAATACTTTAAATTAAGAGTCAGTATTTCTGAAATAGTGTATTTTATAACAAATGTTTCCAATGTGAAGTCAATATTTAACCAATATTGGTGTTGCGTTCATTGGACGTATTTCAATGAACGCAATATTGGTCCACAATATAATCAATTTTAGATTCTTCCTAAAGATATGTTTTAAATTTAATCTAGCATTGAAACATTCATTCTTTTCGGAACTTTATTTTAACCGCAATACCATTTTATGTACATTTTGATATAAAATTCTGTATTAAAGCATAAAAACTTTTATTTCACAAGGAAATATTTTGACAACAAAAAAGCAAGCTTACAGTTGTTTAACAGTAGCATAACTCTAACCTTTGAAATTTCTCTATATACTTGCGACACTATCGATCAGCTGTCCAAATCAAATATTTTACAAAAACTTACAGCCTCTGGCAAATTTTTCAATGTTTTACTTCGATGTTTTTTATATATCTAGAATTTATCTGAAATCAATACAAATAAAGTATTTCTGGCTGTGTTTCTTTATTTTAAATAGCATAAACCATATATATCATGTAGCACAAAATTTTGTACAACTTATTTTTCGCATAATACTCAGAATGATACAGCAGTCTTCACGAATTATTCAAAATATTTATCATCTGGAGATATAAAATAATAATAAAAAAATAGTTGATAGAATTACGGGACAGGGTTAATGTTGCACTGCGAATTTAAAAGGAGTATAACCATTTAAATAATTTCGAAAAAAGCACACACACACACACACACACACACACACATATATATATATATATATATATATATATACGTGCGATTGCAGCAGTTATATGTATTTTTAGTTCTTTAACATGTTGCATATTGCATCATTGATGAATAAATTATTTATGTTTTAAGAAATTTGAAAATAAAAAAATTAAGAGGAGTAGCATATTGATATTTTGGAGTCTATGGAACTTCATAATCTTTTCTAATCTAAGATATTTGAAAATTCCTGTTCATTGGTGTTATTACTAATGTCCTCCGTCCGATAGACCGGGTCTTGAAGGCGCAGGGTGAAGGATACAGTTTCTATTTTACAATGCACCACTGGGACGAAAATCAGCCTGGTATCAAAGTACACACAATTTTTATCCTAACCTAAAAGGGGACCGCTCTGCTCAGTACTCCTCTACCACCAACTGAATTCCGAGCAAGAGGACTCTCCATACTACAGATATTGCGTGCTTCCCTTGTGGCATCGACACAGTTTTAACTAATAGCAGCACATCATCCTCTGGGATGACTTTTTTAAAGTACTGACCACGCCCATTGATGCTTCACTTTGGTGTTATGATGAGATTCAACATCGTATGCCGTTTCCATTCTTGTTAAAATGTATCTATTATCTTATAAAGATACTTTGAAAACTGTTAGTTCAAATTAACGAGAGTAAAATGTTTAAAATTTAGTCAAGATTTTTCAAATGAAAAGTAATACGATAGCAGAGAGCCAGGCAAATATATCTTATGTTGTTTATCCATTTTATCCAGTAAATTTGTAAGAAATTCAGTGCAGTTTAGGTTTTATTATTTCTTTTAATTGTTAATACGTCTGAAATTACTCTATAATGGAGACTAAATTTATACGTGACTTCAATGGAGAAATGAATTAAAAAAATTTCTATGTTAGTTGAACATATTTTTCGAGAAAAAATATATTCGCTGGTAAAAAATAATGTCACCGGTTTTCTTTTTATAAAGACGAAAATGGGAAATTTAAGGTACACGTGACTTTTTTAATTATTTTTTTATCTTTCAAAATAAAAAGATACTCTTTGACATTTTCGGAAAATCATTAAAGAAAAGAGCTCTTATTTAAACTTGGGAAAATAATTTTAACATTCGACATAAACCAATAAAAGGAAACATGAAAAATACTTCCACAATCCAAAGATTTTAAAATCTTAACATATGTGTGCTTAATTAATAACTTGTATTTTCTTAAGACTAAAGTCGCTAAATTTAATATGTATTAAAATAATTATTGAAAATACTCTTAGTATAAAAATATTTGTTTTACAGTTAAAAATATTGGTTACAGTTTAAAATATTGGTTACTCAAAGTGTAAAGGACATTTTCATTAAGAAAAATATTAAAACTGCTGATATGTTGAATTTTCTTGTGAAAGACATCATTAAATTTTATTTAAATTGACATCGCTATATGTAGTGATAATCGACCTAAATATTTTATTAAGATTTTTACCCAGTCTTTAATCCCAGTTCCTTCAGTGACAGAACGAAATAAGAGAAACCAGCCCTATGCACACAAGTCAAACCAAAACCAGATGGCTACCTAAGTGACGTCAACGACACGAGCCTGACCTTTTAAACTTTTAACATTTTGAACTTTCAGCTAAAGCCTGGATATCTGGGGCTCGCAACATGAGAAACTCTAAAGACTATAGACTGTTCAAATTCAGTGTAACTTCTCTTTCCTCGCCTGAGAGGATGTATCTCAATCGCTCTTAAAGCGAATACAAATTTATATCTTATAACGGGTAAATTAATCATATTAGTATTTTATATTAAAATAATTTAATCTGTAAGACAAGTGTCGCATCCCTATTCACATGAATATAAAACACTAATCATTATTTACTTTTTCTTCCAAGATATGGCACATAAAAAGATTAAAATGAACAAACGGTGATTAAATCCATCAAACGGATATAAGACACAATGGATTAACCTGCCAGCAGCTGAATGATGAAAGGTAAGAAGATTTTACCTTACATAATAAAGTTTGTGCTCTTTAATGACTAAAGATAGAAAAATGAAAATATTAAATTACCTCTACTTAAAATTTAAGGATTATATATTAAGTGACCTTTAACTGAATGTTAGAAGATCCAACAATACATAATTTACAACAAGAACTTGAATACACGAGTGGCTTTTGCTCCTGTTTTTACAACTAAATATCGATATTTTTGCACGAAAATCACACACAGACATCCGAAACATTATATTTATAACTCAAAAAATTATCAAAGAATTTGGACAATAAAAACTGTTTTGTTTTAAATATTAATTGATCCGATGTGAAAAAAAGGGCGGAGAAAACCACACTTCTTAGCATGCGTAGCACGCCCGATACATGTTTCTGAAGGTAATGGGACCGTCAACTCTAGGTTCGTTTGGAAGATTTTCATTTAAAAATATAAAATCATACAAATTGGAGGTATACGGTGCCGAAATTCAGCGGATCCTGTAACGTTAGGTTCGTTTCGAAAGATTTTCGTTCAGAAATAAAAAATCATTCAACATTCATTTCATGCATATCTAAGCTTATTATCACGGACCCAGCCTACGCCGGACTGGTCAACTGGTTAATAATAAACATAATCAATCAAACGGTTCCTTTTAATAGATATGCAAATGTTTGCGTAGTTACAGCTGAACAATTTATACCATCAACTTCCGGTTCATTGCTTTCCCAAAATTTTAATATCAAAACGGAATCCTCAGTGTACAATAGGGTCGCCCAATTTTATAACGTGACTTTTTAAAAGTTTTAAAAACTTTAAAATTTATATAATTTCAAGTTTTATACATATATATATATATATATATATATATATAAAGATATTTGTCCCAGGAATTTATCGCATTCTTAAATTGTAAGGATAGGTTTAAATCAAAAACTGAAGAAACTGCATGAACTACAGTTTGGAAATTTGAGTACGTCTCCTCGAATTTTGAAGAATTTTGATCACTTTAGTGTATAGTAGTCTATACGAGAGTACTTTTGTAATGTAGCGATATATGGACAGTAAAATTTAATAAAATTTTATTCCTGAATAAGATTTTGTACAAAATCAAACATTGTGACAATATATAGGATCTACGTTACCTCTAAGTTAATAATTTTCTGTATCGCTTTTTCAGTTGGCAATTTAAAGTTGCAAGCTTCCTTGCCGCCTAACCAGGTTTCTAAATTAAGCGTTCAAATTCCAAGTAGACGCAACAAAGTTACCAATATCCCAGGCTTATAGATAAATTTCTCTGTATAGATGTTCCCTATAATTTTCATCTTTACCGGGGGACAGAAGGGGTTGATACCTTTCAGAACTGTTTTCCATTACTGTATTCCATTACTGCATTCCCAGCGAATGAAAACTAAATACCACGGATTTCCCCTACAAATATACGACTTGTACACGGCAATGTTTCGACGTCCGGGTATCGAACTGAAACTCGACAATCTAACTATTCTGTGACTGTATGACTGCTTCGGCCATTTTGAATATTTACAAATATATGTGCGTTATAACAAAACTTATACTATGTTTAAACATTCCATTCCAAGTCTGTATGTAATCTTAAAGTAACTTAACAATAACTTCGTATCTCTTTATTAGGACATTGAAATAATTGTAGAGGGGTGAATGATTACTTTAAATACTACTTAACACTCGGTAAATCCGCAATAAATTCCTATATTGCTACATTGTTTATCTTACGCCTGAAAAATGTTCATAACTAGTTTATTCCGGGATTATATTAAGCTCTCCATTTGCTGGTACATGCTTATTAATGTGCCAGACGAGTAACATTTCGGGTACATTATAGGTTTATATTCATTAAGTTGACACACTGTTAGCCTGGTGATATTTCCACGTAACATTTCTTATGTGATTTCAGAAAATTATTTTGAGTTATATGAATCATCGATTGCGATTCAGGTGATCTGGAATAAAGTACAGGAAAAACCAATCGTAGATACATTACGAAAATGATTTTAATTTATTTAAGCAACGATTTAATTAAAACATACAAATTATTTACGTGTATACAGTATACCACAGTTTACAAATTCAGTAATCATCCCTACCTCCACTCTAAATATTTTATTTCTATAGTATTAAGAAGTATTCTTGTTTTATTATCAAATAAATTTTATATTTAAAATTTCGTTTTTGCTTTTCGTGTAACCTTGAAGATATTATTATAAATCACTATTATAAAACATTATTATTAATAGTTAACTGTCATAAATTTGATATTATTTCAATAGGAAATTGGAATTTTTGGATGAAAGTGAATCATTACATTCAATGCTGCCATAATAAATGTTCATAGTAATCCAACGTTTATATTATGCCTAAATAATGTTCAGAACCTGTTTACTCCGCGATAATTTTGGTTTTTGGTGGTTTGGCATGTTTATTAACATGCCAGACAAATAGCATTTCATGCACATACGAAAAAAAAAAATTAAAAAATTCTCCGCAACTGAGTCTACCTAAAATCACCGGATAAAAATGTAACTGGTACCATTATATTAGTAAAAACACCTACTAATAAATACTGTACTTAAATTTTGCTTAGCGGGTCGTCTAAAGAATTTGTAACAGACTAAAATTTTCAATTCTCACACCTAATTTTTACATCATATTTAGATTTTTCCTTACATTTCATGTTCGGATACCAAACAGGAAGTCATTGGGTCAAGTAGTTTAGGATGTATGAAGGTTTAAAATTTCGAACAATTTATTTTAAATTTATTTACAAAACATATAGCAATGCGGGTAGCTTTTTAAACTTAACTCAAAAATTACTCGGCAGAAAGATCTTTAATTTTGTATTCGCATATTTGAAGCTTCTAGAAATCGATTTCTGTTAAAAAGAATCAGCGTTTACAATAAATATTTGTTTGGAAAATTAATATAATTTTTTTTTTCGCAACCGTTACAAGTATCTATGTCAGTATCTGTGTATCTATGATATCCTAGTGATATTTCGACATAACTTTTATGTGATTTCAGAGAATATTTTTGCAGATATAAATCATCGATTGCGATGTAGATGACATGGAATAAAGTAGAGTAGAAATCAAACATTTATAAATTCAGTGAAACATTGAGAAAATGGTGATAATAACAAGTTTCATTATTTTATATTATGCTTTGAAATTAACGAGGTATTTATGTAATCTACGTTCATATAGTACACCGTACTTCATAAATTTAGCAATCCTTGTTTATGAAAAATATTATCCGAATTTTTTTCTAATATTTAACGATATTAAATATTTTTAAATAATAATACAGTGAAAAAATTTCATAAAAAAATTCATAACGTTTTTACTCGATAATAATATTAAGTAGCCCTCTCCATTTTCTGGAACATGTTTATTAATGTGCCAGACGAATAACATTTCCCGTACATAACGTGTCGGGTAAATCTTTATTTTCATTAAGTTAACACAATAATAGCCTGCTGATATTTCGACATAACACTTCTTATGTCGATTTCACGGAAGTATTTTGAGGACATGAATGAACGATTGCGATGCAAATACCATGGAATAAAGTATAGTAGAAATCAAAAAGTGATAATTTCAGTGAAACAATCTGCAAAAAAGATAAAATTTTATTATTTTAATATATTACTTAATTAATGAAATATTTATGTAAATACTCTAATATATATACTCTATATACTGTATATACTCTAATTAATAAATTTAGCAATCCTCTTTTAAGAAAAATATGATGCGATTTTTTCTCTTACATTTAGAGATATTAAATATTTAGAAATATTATTACAACGTTTATCTTATGCCCGAAAAATATTCATGATTTGTTTACTCGACGATAATATTAAGTAGTCCTCTCCATTTTCTGGAACATGTTTATTAATGTGCCAGACGAATAACATTTCCTGTACATAACGTGTCGCTTAGATCTTGATTTTCATTAAATTTACACAACTGACTGATATTTCGATATAATACTTCTTATGCGATTTCAGGGAATTATTTTGAGGACATGAATCATCGATTGCAAATCAGATGGCATGGGATAAAGAACAGAAATCAAACATTGATAATTTCAGAGAAACATTATGCAAAAAAATATTTATTATTTTAATTTATTCTTTAATTAATGAAATATTTATATTATATACTTAAATGGAATATGCTACAGACAATAAATATATCAGTCCAAGTTTAAGTAAAATATGATCCAATTTTTCTCTTATATTTAGAGATATTAAATATTTAGAAATATTAGTACAATGTTTATCTTACGCCTGAAAAATATTCATGATGTGTTTATTCGGCGATAATATTAAGTAGTTCTCTCCTTTTTCTGGAACATGTTTACTAATATGCCAGACGAATAACATTTCCTGTACATAACGTGTCAGATAGCACTTTATTTTCATTAAGTTGACACAATATTAGCCTGGTGATATTTTAACATAACACTTCTTATGCGATTTCAGGGAATTATTTTGAGGACATGAATCATCGATTGCAAATCAGATGGCATGAAAAAAAGAACAGAAATCAAACATTGATAATTTCAGAGACACATTACGCAAAAATTAATTACAAGATTTATTATTTTTATTTATTCTATAATTAATGAAATATTTATATTATATACTTAAATGGAATATGCTACAGGCAATAAATTTATCAGTCCAAGTTTAAGTAAAATATGATCCAATTTTTCTCTTATATTTAGAGATATTAAATATTTAGAAATATTATTAGAATGTTTATCTGGCGCCTGAAAAATAGTCATGATGTGTTTATTCGGCGATAATATTAAGTAGTTCTCTCCTTTTTCTGGAACATGTTTATTAATATGCCAGACGAATAACATTTCCTGTACATAACGTGTCAGATAGCACTTTATTTTCATTAAGTTGACACAATATTAGCCTGGTGATATTTTAACATAACACTTCTTATGCGATTTCAGGGAATTATTTTGAGGACATGAATCATCGATTGCAAATCAGATGGCATGAAAAAAAGAACAGAAATCAAACATTGATAATTTCAGAGACACATTACGCAAAAATTAATTACAATATTTATTATTTTTATTTATTCTATAATTAATTAATGAAATATTTATATTATATACTTAAATGGAATATGCTACAGGCAATAAATTTATCAGTCCAAGTTTAAGTAAAATATGATCCATTTTTTCTTTTATATTTAGAGATATTAAATATTTAGAAATATTCTTAGAATGTTTATCTGGCGCCTGAAAGATAGTCATGATGTGTTTATTCGGCGATAATATTAAGTAGTTCTCTCCTTTTTCTGGAACATGTTTACTAATATGCCAGATGAATAACATTTCCTGTACATAACGTGTCAGATAGCACTTTATTTTCATTAAGTTGATACAACATTAGCCTGGCGATATTTTAATATAACACTTCTTATGCGATTTCAGGGAATTATTTTGAGGACATGAATCATCGATTGAAAATCAGTTGGCATGGAATAAAGAACAGAAATCGAACATTAATAATTTCAGAGAAACATTATGCAAAAAAAATAATTACAAGATTTATTATTTTAATTTATTCTTTAATGAAATATTTATATTATATACTTAAATGGAATACGCTACAGACAATAAATTTATCAGTCCAAGTTTAAGTAAAATATGATCCAATTTTACTCTTATATTTAGAGATATTAAATATTTAGAAATATTATTGCAATGTTTATCTGACGCTTGAAAAATAGTGATGATGTGTTTACTCGGAGATAATATTAAGTTGTTCTCTCCTTTTTCTGGAACGTGTTTACTAATATGCCAGACGAATAACATTTCCTGTACATAACGTGTCAGATAGCACTTTATTTTCATTAAGTTGGCACAATATTAGCCTGGCGATATTTTAACACAACACTTCTTATGCGATTTCAGAGAATTATTTTGAGGCCATGAATCATCGATTGCAATTCAGACGACATGGAATAAGGAAGAGTAGATATCAAACATTGATAATTTCAGAGAAACATTACGAAAAAATTAATTACAAGATTTGTTATTTTTATTTATTCTATAATTAATGAAATATTTATATAATATACGTAAATATAATATGCTATCGATAATAAATTTAGCAACCCACGTTTAAGTAAAATATTATCCAATTTTTTCCTCAATATTTTTCACTTTCGAACGCTACAATTCTTTAAAAAATATATATGAATTTTATCCCTTTTAAAAGTTCGATTTCGCGTTGTTTCCCCTTTTCCTAAGCCCGCAACCATCTGAATCTGCAAGATACCGAAAACAAAAAAAAATACGCATTTAAAGCGAGTACCTTTTTCTCTGCGATGATGTAATATGTTTTGAAAAATTCGAATATTAATTTTTTTGAAAAAATTCGGGACT
Organism: Maratus michaelseni; assembly: GCA_963931845.1. NCBI lineage: Eukaryota > Metazoa > Arthropoda > Arachnida > Araneae > Salticidae > Maratus > Maratus michaelseni. The sequence goes on along the minus strand of OZ007594.1, from coordinate 278,927,850 downwards.
GGAAGTCACTTTGCGACGCTTCGCGACACTCTTTTTCCTAAACTAAAACTAACTAAATGTCAATATTTTAACACAATATTTTTACAATTTCTTTGGAAACTTGATTTACATCACATAGAGAAATCTCAAAACATTAGAACGATGAGAAGAATTTCAAAAAAATTGAAATCTACAAAATTTTCACCCATAATATGAATACGCGGGTGGCTTTTGCATAAAACTCATAAAACTCATAAAAAATTCACGGATTTTGGACGATAAGAACTATTTTGTTTTTAATGTTAAATGACACGATGTGAAAAAAAAACTAGTCGTTGAGGTCCACCCATCATGGATATGCATAATGTAAAACATTAATTGGAAATGAGACGCTTAATCAGATGCAAGAAACCGCTAGTTAATAGGATTATTGTTTTTGGAGTTATAAGGATGTTTCTTTTAAGCAATTCAGTAATCGAGCCTTTAAAGTTTATGACGTCATCAAGCCATGATTTTATTCGAATTTCAATGCATTTTATAAGTAGTTTACACGGTTTTTATTTTAAAATATATCTTTGAATTGAAATTTGGATGAAATACAGGGTCATGAAAAATCGAAGAGTGTAGAAAATAGGATTACAAATATTAATTTATCTCGGCAACTAGTTATCCGATCGACTTCATTCTTTATGCAAAATTTATGTTTTTTTATTGTCTTATATATTCACGCCTTAAAATAAACAATTTCGAAAATTTTTATATACCTTTTATCAGTACGAATATTTCGAGAGTCCCCAAAAAATAGTTCCGGCTATTCGAGGTTACTGAAAATCAATAATCTTCTTCCCATTATTACATGCTAAGTACATACCAAATTTCAAGTCTCTATCTCAATTTTTTTGCGAGATAGAGCGTTTACAAACACACAGACACACAGACGGACGGCAATTTTTTTTTCTAAAAATATGTTTTTCGGAATCTCCAATGTCTGAAATGTGTAAATCCGTCAAAAAAAAATTTTAGATTTTCAAAACGATTACAAGACTTACCCTATACTATACTACGTATGACGGGTAAGTAAAACGAGAAGTAAACACTTCTTACAAGCACTACTTAGGCTCGTTTGGAAATATTTTCCTTTAAGTATTTAAATTCTTCTCAACACTGATTTTAGATATAGTTAAGGTTATTATCATGGGCCCGGGCTACGCTGATGTTTTGTTTAAAAATATAAAATCAAAACAGACTGGAGAGTGCGTAGCACGCCCGGGTATACGCTTCCGAAGACAGTGGGGCCACAATTCTAGGTTTGTTTTCATACATATTCATTTTTTGGAAAGATTTTCGTTTAAATAGTATATAAAAACAATCAACGTTGAATTTAGGTATATGTAAAGTTATTGTCACGGGCCCTCCCAACGCCGTGCAGGTCAGATAGTTTGAAATAAAGTAGACTAGCAATCAAACACAAATAATTTCAGTAAAACTCTGTGAAAGAAAATGGTAAATTTCATTATTTTATCTTATTTGATGAAGTTAATAAAATTTTCGTACTATTTATGTAGATACACTATACAGAAATTAATAAATTAATCCTCGTATATAAAAACTAGCCAAACGAAATTATTTTTCTTTCTGGTTTTTAGAAATGTTAATGATTTTTCATCAAGTTAACACTACGTCTAAAGTCTTCATTCAACGTTTTCATGGAACATTGAAGTAATTTAACTGTTATAAATTCAGAATCCTTTTATTAGGAAATTGAAATAATTGGTTGAGAGTGAATGATTATTTCATATACGCAACACTGAATGTTCATATTAACCCAATGTCTATCTAACGCCTGAAAAATCTTCAGAACCTGTTTAGTCAGCGATAATATTAAGTAGTCTCCTCCATTTGCTAGAACATGTTCGTTAATGTGCCAGAGGAATAACATATCCTATACATTACAAGTAAGTATGTCAGGTAACTCTTTATTTTCATTAAGTTGACACAATGTTAGCCTAGTGATATTTCAAAATAATACTTCTTGAGTGATTTCAGGGAATTATTTTTACGACATGAATCATCGATTGCATTTCAGGTAACTTCCGAGTAATGTAGACTAGACAACAAGAATAGATACTTTTAATTAAAATATAGATAAAATGCTTAAGTGATACAAAGAAAAACACAAAAAGGCTTATAAAAGCCTTGTAATATAAATATCGACATATGTTTCAACGCTGCTACGGCGCCATTATCAATATACAGTGGCGGTCAAAAGTTTCTGGCCAGCGTAACATTTTTGGTTAAGTATACCCATATGAATACGAATCTCAAAATGATACTTATACATTTTATTGACATAATAGTTAGGCACTTATTTATGTAATAACAAATAAATATCAATACATTTAACTGACAAAATTAATTGCAAAGGAAAACGCATGTTCTCAAAAGTTTCCTCCATCTTGGCAATTTTATAAAAAATGGTGTTATAATATAAAATAACAGTGATCAATAACATTTACAATTAACATTTTGTCGTCATACCTTTAGCAATAAGTACTGCGGCACAGCGAACGACGTGGCATCGATTCACTGAAAGTTTGAAGATCGTCTAATGTAAGTTTTTACCACTCTTTTTGCAATTTTGGAGAAAATTCTACTAAATTGGAATATTTATAATTCCGCACACGTTTGTCAAGTTCGTTCTAAAGAATTTCTGTTGGATTCAGATCGGGTGATTGCGTTGGCTATTCCAAAAGCGGGATTTTTTTGTGCGAAATCCATTGTTTGACGAGCTTGCATGTATGCTTTGGTTCGTTATCCTGCTGAAACAAATAGTTGCGACCACAATTTTTCCTCCAATAAGGCAGTAAATGATCTTTCAAGATATCCTTATACATTGCACCATTCATCTTACCGCGGATTTCAACTAACGGACCGATACCTTATCCAGAAAATGCATCCCACAGCATAGCGTGTCCTCCGCCATGCTTCATTGAACAAATAACATATCTCTAATCATATCTTTTGTTTTTAAGTCGTCGGAAGTAGTGTCTGCCATCACTCCCGAAAAGGTTGAACTTCGATTCGTCAGAAAATAGAACTTTTTTCCAGTTTTCACTTGATCAGTCTTTGTGTTCCTTGGCAAACGCCAGTCGGTCCCGCTAATTTTTTTTTTTTTTTTTTTTACTTATGAAAGGTTTTTAACACCGACTCTTCCATAACGTTCTACGTCACGTAAGCGTCTTGACACGGTAGACCGACTTATTTCAACAATATTTTCACTCCGTAAATCACGGGATATTGCAGCGGCAATGTTATACGGGTCATCAACTGCTTTTCTACTAACAATTCTGTCCGCACGAATAGTCGTTTTCTGGGGTTTCTCGGACCGTGGAAGGTCCCGAATGCCATGACCATATTTATATATTTTTTTAATGTCGATCACAGTAGATTTTCCCTATCAATAACTTTGACGCAATCTCACAAGAGGATTGGCCGTTTAGCGACAAACAAATCACTCGTTTACGAACAATATTACGAACAAACACGGCCAAAACAACACTTTACCGATAACAAAAACTATTGAATGACGAATGGCCGGAAACTTTTGCACACGCGAATTTTGAGTTTTTCTCCTTTGCATCAAGTGTCTTCAGTATCCAACCAAAATGATCACGTGGTCAGAGATCATTTGCATATTTCTAACTTCTGAAGCAATTGCGCTTCTTCTTCTCTGAAACGTTCTGGCAAACAAATCAACGAAACTAACTGGCCGGAAACTTTTGACCGTCACCGTATATAACGATAAAAAACATTCTCGCAATTTTTTTGAAAATAAACTTGAAAACCATAAATCACGAGATCATATATGTAAAAAAAGCAGGTGCTTAAAATAGTCAACTGTAAACATGAAAATTAATATTTCCTTATTGTTTTTTAAAACTGAAAAGTACCTCGTTCCAAATTTTAGGTGTTTCAAATGAGCGGATTCATTGCAAATGTTGACATTATGCATATAGATTTCTATTGATTCACGGATAATAGATTGGAAATAAAGTCTTGATGGATTAATTATTTTACAATTTTTAAAATAAATTTTTAAAGTCTCGGTTCTATGTAGTCTTGCCAATGCTGTAGTGCTTCTGTCATATTTGATATCTGCCATATGCTCTTTTAATCTTGTTTTAAAATTTCTAGTGGTCATTCTTATATAATATTGTAATGTTCCATCTGCTCTAGGGAACGGGATTTCATAAACACCTGACAGTTGATATGGCTCTATTGGGTCTATTTTATTACAAACTATGCTTTTTAATTTTATGGATGGTTATGCGCTAAGATATACATTGAATTTGCTAAGTTTATATTTCAAAGAAACCAGAGAAATACTGTAAAGTAGATAACTTTGAATTTTGTTTATTGAAGTTTTTCTTCTCCTTCTTCTCCATGCTCGTAATTACTTTATTAACCCTTTCCGGCACAGTGGTCCCACTCCGGGCACACCTAATTTTAATTCCAAACTTGCATTCGACACCAAGAATATTTAATAAAATTTTGTTTCTACAATGAAAGCTTAAAATTAGGAGTTCTTATTTTCTAAAAATGTCGTTTGTAAATTCCGGTGTCAGTCAGTAATTTCTCATTTTACGAACAGACTTTGTCTGTGCCGGAAAGGGTTAAAGATCCAATAGAGTCATATCAACTATCAGGTGTTTATGAAATCCCTTTTCCTAGAGCAGATGGAACATTACAATATTATATAAGAATGACCATTAGAAATTTTAAAACAAGATTAAAAGAGCATATGGCAGATATCAAATATGACAGAAGCACTACAGCATTGGTAAGACTACATAGAAGCGAGACTTTAAAAATTTATTTTAAAAATTGTAAAATAATTAATCCATCAAGATTTTATTTCCAATCTATTATCCGTGAATCAATAGAAATCTATATGCGTAACGTGAACATTTGCAATGAATCCGCCTCATTTGAAATACCTAAAATTTTGCACGAGGTACTTTTCAGTTAAAAAAAATAATAAGGAAATATTAATTTTCATGTTTACAGTTGACTATTTTAAGCACCAGCTTTTTTTACATATATGATCTCGTGATTTATGGTTTTCAATTTTATTTTCAAAAATTTGCGAAAATATTTTGTTTATCATTATGTCGATTTTTATATTAAAAGGTTTTTATAAGCCTTTTTGTGTTTTTCTTTGTATCACTTAAGCATTTTTCTATATTTTAATTATGATTAGTGACCTTATTAGGAGATACTTTTAAGTAAACATTATGAATATCAAAAGAAATATACGTTACGTTTACTTTATTTTAGCCTTCAAGCTCATAAAATCTACATACAATTTAACTAGTTACAATATGCCAAACATAATAAAATACGATTAAAAGCAATCCATAGAAAAAATGGCAATATTTTATCCGCAAGTTTAACCGTCATGACCGGTGTCAGACAACTACGTCTTCATAAATTGTTTATGTTAGGTTTTGTTTTGGCTCAAATTAACTATTTTTTGCATTTCTATTTTCTTTAGATATACAGGGTGATTATAAAAAAAACTATCCCGATATATGAGCCCATAACTGTCATACCGTTCACAGAAACTGAATGAAATTCTGGCCTAAAGTATTTTGAGGTATGCGCTCAAGAATCACGTAAAAAACAACAGTTAAATTCTAACAGTTACGGTTGCAGTGACAAAATTTCGAAAATATCAAATGGCAACACCTACTTTTTTTTTGGAATGTGATCTTCGTAGTGAAAAACCATAAAAAGCGTTGGAACGGTACCTGTAGCACGAAAATCGCCGGCGCTAGACAGACTAAGAAGAAAAGTGAAAATAACCATTAAAGGACAGAGATGCAACAGAAAGTAAAACATTTTATTGTTCAGTGCTATCCACCATCTGCCACATGTAAAGTGTCGTCGTGTGTAAAATGGAAAATGTATGAAACACAATAAAATGTTTTGTTTTCTGTTGCTTCTCTGTCATTGGTTGTTTTCACTATTCTTCTTAGTCTGTCTAGAGCCGGCGATTTTCGTGCTACAGCTACCGTTTCAACGTTTTTTATGGTTTTTCACTATGAAGATCACATTCCAATAAAAAAAAGTAGGTGCTGCCATTTGAAATTTTCGAAATTTTGTCACTGTAATCGCAACTGTTAGAATTTAACTGTTGTCTTTCATATGATTCTTGAGCGCATACCTTAAAATACTTTAAACCAAAGTTTCATTCAGTTTCTGTGAACGGTATGATAGTTAGGGGCTCATATATCGGGATAGTTTTTTTATAATCACCCTGTATAATTTTATTATATTTTTGTATATATACTTGTATGTCTAATGTATCGAGTTTTAAAGAAATTTGTTTATTGATTCCGATCACAAATGTAGCAGAAAGTTTTTTTCATTGAAAACTAGATTTTACATCCAATGTATATTTTATAAACAATGTGCAGATTGTTCGTAAACTGTCTTACAGAGTGTCTATCTCTAAGCCAAACTCAGATTTCGTTTAGAACTTTAATATTATTAATGGTATCTTAGAGACATTTCAACAAACTGACTTTATTTTGTGTGAAATGTGATGACATCATGGGATGTGCTGTAGTAAGTGCACTATAATTCAGTCAGTGTACAATTAGCTACATTCTGGACTATGAAACTGTTATTTCAGTGATGTATGAGCGTAAATGGGAGACATTTTCAGCATTTCTAATAATTTCATAACATTTGACACAAAGCAAAGTTATTCTATGGGCAATAACATCACTGTATCTTCATTATTTTTACAGTTGTTGACAGAAATCGGTTTTCGACTTGGACCCACTCTATTTTTGTCAGAATACGTGATTTGCGACCATGGTTTCTTATACAAATAATATTAAACTTTATAAGTACTATCATCTCTTTTATTTTGTAAAGAAAAATTACGAGCACCTGAAAATATTTAAATATTATTATACAGCTATAGCATAACCAGTATTAGAACATTGCCATGAAATGTCGCCTTAACATTGGAATGTTTTCAAATTGCTAATATTGCGAATGTGTTGAATCTTTAGGATGTTTACATATTTCGAAAATAGACAGAAAATGTTTTGCAATTCCATTTCTTTTTCGAATATTAAGCTAATAATTCTGCAATATTAACATTTCATTGCAAATATTTCGGAATGTACAGCCAATATTTTACCAATAGTGATATTTCATTTGAAGTATTTTTAATTAATGCAATATTGGAGTCCAATATAATCATCATCACCAATATTAATTTTCTTTTTACTAGAGTTGTTAATTTTCTTTCAATATCCTGTCTGGAGTAATTCTTCTTCTAACAGTAAGGTTAGCTGCCAACTTTTAAGCATTTTGCTTACCACTATTTCTGTAAAGTAACTTTTGTGTTATTCAATTGCAGAATTTGGGCAATTAAATCAAGCGAAGTTTACAATTAAATAATAGTTGTATCAAAAATTTGTAAAAGTTGACAACTATCAGTAGGGTTAAAATTTCAGATTCTGAATTTCTTCTTTCTAGTATCTGAAAATGTTAAATTACTCTACATTTAAAAACAATATTTTCTGTTTATGGAATATGGCCGTGATTTAACAGTTTCAAATTTGATACCCTTTCATAAAAGAAAAGGAATTATTTCTTTTCGTATAATATGTACAGAAGCAAAAGATTATTTTACATACTTAACATACTAGAGAGCCATAAAAAATATCCATATTAGATCATAGTCTATCTTATACATGAAAAAATGTTCATGACGTGTTTACTCGGTGATAATATTAAGTAGTTCCCTCCATTTGCTGGAACATGTTTATTAATGTGCCAGACGAATAACTTTTCCTGTACATTATAAGTAAATGCGTCAGATAGCTTTTTTTTTCATTATGTTGACACAACATTTCGACACAACATGTCTTATGCGACGCCAGGAAATTGTTTTCAAACTAAATGTTATCGACTTTGGCTGATGTCGTATAAAACAAACTAGAAATTAATTCAATAATACCTCTTTTAAGTTAAATGTTAAAATATTATTAAGAAATAGAAAATCCTTTGTATCTTATTTTTTATTACACATGAAATATGTAAAATGTATTAGTTCTTTATATCAATGTAGTGTACTAAAAATGATATATTACAATAAATATTGTATACATTCATAAAAAAGTTAAAAAGTTTAGAAAATACGTTCAGATTCTTGTCTTAGATCGTTAGATTCTATACAATTTCTTCATGCATCTGTTGTTATTTGAGATGAAATAATTACATTATTAGTTTAATATAAGTTAGATATTTCTTAATAATACCCTATACAAATGTTTCTCATGCAAAACAGAGCAATTTAACGCGTTTTAGATAATAAGAAATAGGTCTTCTATTTTTATAGAGCTATTTCATAGAAGTAGAAGAATTTTGAAAATGCTAGCCATCCTGTTTTCGGAGTGGCTGCAGAAATAAGATGAACAGAAATACTGGAATAATGCTATGATGGTGCTACTTTACAAGAAAGGGCAGATGAAAAACATTTTAAAACAACGGTCCTATCAGTCAACTATTTATAAAATTATTAATTATAAAAATATTAATTCTGATTAAGTTTTAACGACAAGATGTGAATGAACCCTGGACTTAGTTCAACCTAGAAAACAAGCAGAAACTAGAAAACGTCCGCTTTATAATTCAGTATCGTTTTCGTTTTTCATCTCCGGTTTGCTGACGACATTTAATTTTTAGTAACAACCCTATAGAATTGGAAGCAAAAATTTTGCAGAAACAATATTAAACGTCGGATTAAAAATAAATTTGGAAAAGACTAAGGTGACGTTAAATTAATTTTATCCAAAAACGAAGAATTCTACAACACTGATATTAAAGAAGTGCACAGTTATGTGTACCTTGGACAAGAAAAAACATCGAGACATAAGCACCCCAAATGAAATCAACAGAAGAATAAGAAATGAGTAGAGGGCTTTTAGGAAAAGTAGAGCAACATGCCTCTTTGCTTGAAAAGTAAAATTTTTATTTTGTGGGTTGTGCGTGCACTTACTTATGAAATGGATTCCTGTATTCTAGCAAAACGTATGGTGCAAAGATTACAAACAATACAGCGAAGAATGGAAAGACGTATGTTAGGCATAACTAGAAGAGACAGAAAAAGAATATGATAAGATGTCAGACGAAAGTTTTTGGTAAAATTTTTATTTTGTGGGTTGTGCATGTACTTACTTATGGAATGGATACCTAGATGCTAGCAAAACGTATGGTGCAAAGATTACAAACAACACAGCGAAGAGTGGAAGGACGTATGTTAGGCATAACTAGAAGAGACAGAAAAAGAATATGATAAGATGTCAGACGAAAGTTTTTGGAATCTTGGCATCTTTCATAGATTGTAACGGCTAAAAAAACATAGACTGAGCCTATTGCAGGAAAACAAGACAGTAGATGGAGCATAAACACCCCTAGAGGGGTATACCATAGATATCCCGACTTCGTTTACTGCGATTCTGTGTTGCACAAGCTATGATTATCAGTCAATATAAACCTTCTAAATTTTTCAGTGAGTGTGCAAGGATCATGTTCTACATGATATCTCAATATGAGAAATTCCTAGGGGCCGTTGAATCCGAGAGTACCGAGAGGTCTTGTTTATGAGTCAGCTTCATCCCATCCAACTCCCTGTAAAGCACAGATAATTCCGATAATTCAGATAATTTCGAACACTTTTAAATTAAAACACATTAAACATATTCTGAAAAAATTAAATAACCTACAATATCATCTACAATGTATGCTAAATTATTTGACTCTGATGTGTTTTGGGGTGACTTACAAGAACTTTTTATGTGTAGTTTTTGCTCCTTACAATCCTGCACTTTATTTTATTCTTGAACATTTATTTTTATTTTGATATTTTCTTTTAAATAAAAGGAAATTTAAACGTACAAGTAAATATAACTCTTAACCTACCTACTGTGAATTCTCTTATTAAAAATGTACAACTGGTAACTTTATGTATCGCATTGGATACAATTTTTTTTAGTTAAGATACAATATATAATTCTTTTGAAAGAATAAATATAAAAGAGTCTATATATCATTTTTACAATTGCTGAACATTTCTTAGGGGATCTATCGTATCTCATAAATTTATGTGTGATAAAGATGACAAAATTTATTGAAATACATTTCACAAATATTTGCTTTGTAAACAGGTTCCGATTTCTTTTTCTTTTCCGTTTTTTTATAGATGTTCCTCTGTAATAACATATTTTATTCAGTCATGTAAATTCTGCAAAAAAAAAAAAAAAAAGAAAAAAAAAGAGGAAGCAGAATTGGGGATTCGAAGAACATGTGGATTTTGGAACTTTATTTTTTTATGTTTTGGAAAGAAAAGATACACTTTGACATTTTCAGGAAATCGTTAAAAGAGAATAGCTCTTATTTAAACTTTGAGACGAATTTTTAGCATTTACTGAACCAAAAAAAAAAGAAAAGTAAAGAAAAGAAGTTCATTCTGAATATAAAGTCTCCAAATTTAAACATTCATGTAGCGTGCTTCTCAACTAAAGTGAATCTTCTTTTCTCGTTAAAAGTCAGAAAATTATCATGTCAATTCCTATTAAAGCAATTACGATAAACTGACAGGCATGTAAAATTTTCTTGAAAGTACAATTAAAGTTATGTTCCTTGGAAAACTTTTTTTTTAAATATTAGCTTTTATCTAAAAGTGAAATACATTTTGTTGTTGTTTTGAAGTTTCTTAATAAAATTGTTACATTACTTTATCGCACATAATTTGATTTCCTTTCGCATATGTGTTATTGTCGTCTTGATACATCTTTCAAAAAAGATTTCTGGTGGGATTAAGATAAGAATGTGAAAAGAATCGCCTGTTTTTTGTATAAAATGTCTCCTTTAACATCAAAGAAGTTAAATTTTTTTAGGCTAAAGTCTGGAAAACACAATCATTTATTGCATTAAATAAGAAAGATAAATAAAGGTCATGCATAGATTTTGTCGCATGCTCCAATGTTATAAGAGTATACTTCAAGTAAATTATCTTATACTCTAGCTTCCGTTATAAGAAATAAATTTTAAAACAGATTACAGTTAATGTGCAATATGTCTGACCATCGTTTAAGTGAGTATAAGGGCGCTCCCCAGCTGCTGGTAAACAATGAACAGCGTCATTATTCATATAACAATGAATATTCAGCATTATAATCTCACTATAGTAGCAATACAGACTTGCAATGAGTTCGGGCTCTTTTTATTTATTTATATATTTTATTATTATATATATATATATATATATATAGTGGACATTTCTTATACGATGCATATATATTTCGCAGTGGTAGCCATAAAGCCTTACAATTCAAGAACTACATGTAAAAGTAATTTTTACAAAAACCATAAATCGTAGTAAATTTAGTCTATTTTTTCTGAAAGTAGACCGTTCTCCAAACTTTTTGTAGGGGAAGAAGCCATCTTTAATAACTCTAAAAAAATGTAAATAATATTAAATTTCACGAAAACGTCCCTTAAAATAGATTTTTGATTTTGAAAAAAGCTATTAACTGGTAACATTTGAAAGGGCAGCAAGACTTGGCGACTGACCTGATGTATTAATTTTTCAGGCTTCATAACGATTCATAAAATAATAACTTCAGTTAAATTTGTTAGTCATCCTTTATTAAGTAGCCATCTAACACACAAACAGAAACGAACATTTATTAAGATTATAAAGATAACATTTCAAAAATGCAAACATATTATATCGACATTAAGTGTATGATACATATCAACTAACCCTGTTATCAAATTTTCACTTTGATCTATTAGTTGAAACCATATGTATTTACAGTGTATTGCTTGTTCTCTTCACATTCATTTCTTAATCCTATTAGAAAACATTTTTTGAAATATGTATCAAGACGTCATAGCACAGTATCAAAAAATAGTCACTTCGCATGTGACATGCAGCGCTCTAGTTGTTAACAGTGAATTAAAATTTTCCACTTCTCCATTATAGCGTATCTCATAATTTTATGTAGGGAAAAAGAGGGGGATAAGATCACGAGCGTATAGTTCCAAGATATTTTCTGAACTCGGTAAAAACTGAAAATGATATGAGCATTTTTTGCAAAAATCGTGTATCCATCAGAAAATATTTGATGTTTTTATTTTCCCTCAAAGGATGAAGGAAAGTTTTACATAGAAAAGTCATATCCGTCATCTTGAGTCACATAGGGTAATGAGATGACGAATGGGAGTTGTAAAGATGACAAATAGATAACAATATATCAAAGTACACTGTTAAAAATAATCTGAAATTCGCGGTTATTTTTTTCCTGAATTTCACAGAAAAAGTCCCTTTTCACGACAAAAGGGCATTTTCCGTTAAAAACAGAAAATTTCCTCATATTTCCTGAAAGCAATGGAACAGACGGAGAAGAAAGTGGCTTACGGAGATATTCCGTTACCTGTTGCATATTTATTTTCAATGCTTAAAAAACTGACATGTTGCAGCACAGAAAACCTAAAAATTCAATAAATTAAAATTTCGAGTTTATTTAAAAGAACAAAATAGTTCTTTCGAGTTTAAAAAAGCAACAATTAATTTTCCCATGCTTTTAAAATTATTAGCAATTATTTTTTAAAGTTATAAAAAAATGTTCACACTTAAAATATATTCTATAACAGATAGCTTAATATATATATATATATATATATATATATATAATAGTTAGATTAAGTGAAAAAAAATTGATTTTACTCAAAAAGCAACAAACAAAAATAATGCTTTCGAATTAAAAAAAAATACAACTAATTTTCTCATTCCTTTGAAATTATTCGCAATTTGTTTTATAAAGTTATAGAAAACACTCTCACTGAAAATATATTCTAACCGAACACATTTAAAAATATATAATAGTTGAAAAAATTCAATTTTCTCAAAAAAGCAAACATATTTTATCGAATTTAATTCAAAATATAATATTCATATTTTGCATCTAACAATCAAATTAAGAATATATATAATTCATGTTTTAATCCTCTATTAGTACTAAAGTTTTTAGTCATAATCTTATAACAAAATATCCCCCAATTAATTTAAAAATTACCAGGTTTCTAAACCACAGATTGTTTAAGTTTCAAGCCGTGATTTGAAGAAATCCCGTATCATCGTTTCAATTCCTTATTCTAGCGAAGGCCCACTGGTCTTGTGGTAAAACACTTGGCTCAAGGCGTTACCATCCCTGGTTCGAACCTCAATGTCAGCCAGAAAATATTCTTAAAGTATATCAAATATTAAATACTCCCGTTATAGTCAACAGATGGCAGCAAAAACAGAGAGGCAACTTTTTTAAACCGAAGTCATTCATAACGGAAAGTTACCATTTCTTCAAACGAGTTTCCTTCTGTTATCTTTCAAAACGGAAAATCTACTAACGGAACGGAAAAAGTCCGGCAACTTTGCTGCCAGTAGTTTTACCGTGAATTAACAAATTTATTTTTAACAGTGTACCTAAACAACTTTATTCAACACATTTTACAACATTTTATGCATCCATAATTTATTCAGAACAGGTTGTAAACTCAAAATTCAAAATCAAAAATCACATTGTGCCAGTCTGTGCCTAGTTTCATCTACATCCTAATCAGAACAATCAGCATGAGAGTCAAGATATGTACATGAAGCATTTGACAGAGAGTTTATCACTGTCCAGTTCCTTACAGGTAATGCAGTCTTTACAGTCATAATTCTCCATATTGTTTTCATCATCAGTGTCGGCATAAGAAACATCCTATAGGTCTGAATCATCCTCGTTATCTTTCTACATGGACGCCATATTTGTTTGAACTAGGTTATCAGTATATCGGTCACCTTTAACAACTTTCACTTCGTATAAATGTTTACGTTTTGAGATGTATTTGAAAAATATTTTAGGAGGAATTGAAAAAACTTACTACAAATGAGTAATACTTTGCACTATGAAGTTCAAAAATTAATACAACACACTCAAAAAATCAAAAGGGTTGTAAATAATAACAAGTTGCGCTGAAGCTAATTGTTAATAGAGAGTTACATGAAGCGTCATAAACTAATTTCGTCATCTTATTCTCTTTTTCATGTCATATAGATGACAAAATGTATTTAATTTCACTTATTACTTATTTCTTTGTACAATAAATAGGTTTTTTCATTTTCTTTCCTTCTTATACTTCAAAGTGACTACCTCTGTAATAACGTATTTTAATTGATCATGTAAATTTTGCAAAAAAAAAAAAGGGCGATTTCTCCAACATGTGGCTTTTTAAACTTTGTGTGCAGAAGTAAAGTGTGTGCTTGTGAGTTACAAACCCGTGTCTGAAACAGACATTGTTTAAAATGTTTAAAATAAGTTTTCCACAGGAAAATCATACCCGTCATCTTGCGCTACTAACGGGATAAGATGACGAACGGGAGGTGACGATGCACATAAGCGTATGTGTGTTTGATTTGAGAAGAACATTCTCATTTATTTTTTTTTTTTTTTTGAGAAATCGTTAAAATAAGAATGGCATATATTTAAGCTGTGAGACAAATTTGTAACAGTTGCTGAACTAAGAAAAAAATGCGAAAAGCTGTTCGCGAATATGAAGTGTCCAAATTTAAACGTTCATTCTTTGCAGATTTTATCTTTCCTCGCTAAAAGTTAGAAAATCATCATATCAATTCCTTTTAAAGCAATCACGATAAATTAACAGACATGCAAAATTTTCTTGAAAGTATAATTAAAGTTATGTTTCTTGAAACACTTTTTTTAAGATTATCTTTTATCTAAATGTGAGATATATTTTATTGTTGTATTCAAGTTTCTTAATAAACATAAAATTTTACATTATTCTGTCCGAAGTAATTTCATTTCCTAGTACATATGTAAAGATAACGCCGTAATATATATTTCAAAAAAATATTTCTGATAGGATTAAAATAAAAGGCAAAAATAATCTTCAATATCTGCTATAATCTCGTCATACAAGTGGTAGCTATACAAACATGTCTTATATGATGCATATGCATTTCGACGTGGAAGCCTGTTTATAAGACACATGTATATTTAAATATCAAAGAAAGGAGAATTTTCAACCTGAAATTTAGAAAACAATTACATCAAACAAGAAAGATAAATCAATGATCATATATAGATTATGTCGCACGTTCCATTATTATGAAAACATTCTAACCACATTAACTTCAAAGTATACTACAGGAACTCATATGGGTCTGATTTTTTAATGATACATAGGACTTTTCTGTAAATTTGTCACTTACATCGTGTAATTATCTATATTCGAGAGAAATTTTTTATTTCGAAACTTTTCTAAATAAAATGTATAAGAATATTTAGTTCCTACCTTTTCTAAAGCTTTTAAAAAAATTATAGTCCTTTAATAAATTTGTGTGCTGAATTAAACCTTTCTTATTTCAGATTAGACTACACAAGTCACATATTTAGTTATAAAAGAATTCTTATATCATATCTGCAATTCTTGGAATTTTTTAAATAAACTATTCTAACTTATAAATCTGTGTGTACAAACGGTAAAATTTATGGAAATATATTTAACACACTTTCGTACACCAAACAGGCTCCTGTTTCTTTTCTGTTTTTAGAGACGTGTCCCTGTAATAAAGCATTTTATTCAGTCATGGAAATTCTCCTAAAGAAAAAAGAAACAGAAAACGGGGCTTTCAAGAACAGGTGTCTGTTAAAATTTTATTTTTATGTTTTGGTAAGAATAGGTGAGCTTTGACATTTCCAGTAACTAGTTAGAAAAAGAATAGCACTTATTTAAACTTCGAGACGAATTTTTAGCATTTACCGCACCATAAAAAGTAAATAAATAAAAGAAAAACAGAAGTTCCTCTTGAATATAAAGACTGGAAGTTTAAACATTCATATAGCGTGCTTTGCAACTAAATTGAATTTTTCTTTTCTCGTTAAAAATCAGAAAATTATCATGTCAATCCCTATTAAAGCAATTAAGATAAGCTGACAGGCATGCAAATTTTTTTTTAAGTATAATTAAAGTTATGTTCATTGAAACACCTTTTTATACGTTTTTACATAAAAGTAAAACTCCTTTTGTTGTTGTATTCAAATTTCTTAATTTATATTTTTTTATTTTATCTCAAGTAAATTTAATTCGTTAAACATATATGCAAATAACGCGAATATCAATTTAAAAAAAACGTTCCTGATAAAATGAAGATAAAAATTTAAAAAGAATCTCATGTCCTTTTATAAAATGTCTCCTTTATATACGAAAAAACGAGATTTTTCGAGCTAAAATCTCGAAAATTGAAACATTTGCTGCATTAAAAAAGTAATATAAATCAAGATCCATGCACAGATTGTGTTGCACGTATAAGCCCAATGCTTCATGTCAGATATCTTCCGCTAGACTCCGATGAAATATCTACTATACTATAATACTACTGTAGCGTATTTCGGATTTATTCGGGATATAAACTAGACATTTAGTATACTGTTAACTTTTAAGATGCAGACGTTTGGTATAAACAATTTTTAATTTTCGAAATTTAAAGTTGTAAAATGAGCGGAAAACGTTCTGAATTATGTTTTATTCAGAATTGTTAAGGATAGAAACTTAAAATTTGACATGCCTGTTATTTTTTAGACGTAAATGCTCGCACAGAACAGTTTTTACAAAATTTGAAATTTAAAATGGTGCAGAAGCAAAAAAAAGTTCCAAAATTGCAATTTTAGTGATGCTGCTGGTCTAGAAACTTAAAATTTGGTATGGTCGCTATTTTTAAGATTTCAATGCTCTCTAAAAACGGTTTCTAAAAAAAATTCTAATTTTAAAAGGGTGAAATGAGCAGGAAAATGTTCTAGAAACATTCTAAACTATGATTTATCTAATATTGTTAGGGATAGAAATTTAAAATTTTACATGGCTGTTACGTTAGAGACGTAAATGTATTCTCAGAACAGTTTTTAAAAATTTCTAAAATTTCGGTTTCTATGATGTGGTTTACTGTAAATGTGGCTTAATTAGTATCTCTCTATATTAAATAAAAAGTAACCACCGCTGCGGCCGCCGCTGTCAATTAAGATTTTTGTGCCTTGAAGTCTTTCTGGACTAATATCCAGAAAACTATTGCAAATAAAAATTTAAAAATTGGTGGTTTTATAAAGAAATGTTCGATAAACACGCTGAAGTAGACAGTTTTTTAATCAAAGAATTATTTTAAGAGATATTTAATATTAAAGTTGGTCAAAATAATTTTCTTATAAAAGTTTTATAGAAACGAAAACTATGCGCAGGAATTTAGCCATAATTTGTAAGGATATAGTTGACAAGGTTGGGGTGTGCAGATTGCAATTATTTTTTCAATTTGACTCATTTTTTGAGGTTATATTTCAATTTTGTATTCAAAATTTTCATTATTTTGACGAAGATTTATTTCATATTTCATAAATTCCATTATTTGAATCGTTGCCAATTTGTAAAATAGCGCACGTAATAATATTCCCTTTCAATTAAGAAATGTATTTACACGAGACTATTAAAAACAGAAATAAAACTTTAAAATAATATTTAAATGATCACGTGTTAAAAGCAATAAATGTAGAAAATGACGGAATAAAAAATATACTTGCGCGTGAATATTAAAAAGATAAATAATTAAATTATTCCGCGTTTTCAAAGCATTAAGTAGAGTAAGATTGATTTATTTCGACAAAATATTTTATGTATTATTGCAAATTTTAAAACAGTGTAATTAATAATATTTCCCTTCAATTAAAAGCTATATTTTTACGTTTAATAATTAAGTTTAAATCAACGAAATAACTAATAAATTGGTAAGATATAATTAAAAATACAGATAAACGTTGAATTAAAGATACTCGATGACATAACTACTGCGCGTAACGCATCTGGTATCAATTGAATGCGACGCCACAGATATGCACTTTTGGCTTTAAATCCTATATTTTGGCGACAGTTCATTTCTTTTATAGAAAGTAGTAGTCGGGATAATGGAGTAATACCCAATTTTCTATAGCATCGTTATAAAATGTCCCGATGCCATGACATTGCTTACTTAACCATTTTGCACGAGTTGATTTTTAAATGTTTAATTAACCTTATTTTATCAACAGTTGTTAGCTGTCTCGACAGCAGTTGATTCGGCTTTAAAATCCCTTGGTCAAAGGGAAATGAATGGAAACCCGATTATAGCAGATATTACAGCGAGCAGCCGATTACACAAAGCCGATTATAGCAGCCGATCACAGCAGGTCGTTTAATTATAATTCAATCTTCCGCAATCGTTTTAAGGTTGATCAAATCAGAGTGTTTTTACAGTTTGTGGTGTCAGAACGGGGGTTGGCGAGCGTAGCTCGTGGGGGGCAGAGCCCCCTAGTTTTTAAAATAATCCGTAGCAGTATAATTTCATCTATTAAAATTAGACCCACGAATACCACTTGGCATTATTCAACAACTAAGTGAGCAAGGCCGCGGGTTTTGCTAGTAAATAATAATTGTAAAAGAATCATGTATGAATTTCGAAATTGCTGAAAGATTTTCAAATTTCTTATCATAATTCATAAATATATTTATTATATGGATAACAAAATTTATTCAAATGCATTTCACACACATTTTTGCACTCCAAACATGATTCCTTTTTTTTAAAGAGAAAACATGTTTCTCTGTAATAACATGTTTTATTCCATCATGTAAATTCTGCAAACAAAAAAAACAGAATACGAAAGGAGAATTCGAAGAATACGTGGCTTTTAAAATTTTATTTTTGTGTTTGAGGAAGAAAAGATAAACTTTGACAGTTTCAAGAAATCGTTAAGAAAAGAATATTATTTAAATTTTAAGAGATTTTTTTAACATTTGCAAAACTAATAAAAAAAGAGGACCTGAATAGACACACTCCAAATTTAAACATCCATATAGCGTACTTTTCAACTAAATTCAATCTTTCTTTTCTCGTTAAAAGTCGGAAAATTATCATGTCAATTCCTATTAAAGCATTTACGATAAACTGACAAGCATACAAAATTTTCTTGAAAGTATAATTAAAGTTATGTTCCTTTAACATATTTTTATACGCTTTTGTCTAAAAGTAAAATAGATTTGTTGTTTTATTCAGATTATATAATAAACACGAATTTTTAGTTTATTTTATCAAAAATAATTTCAATTCATTAAATACATGTAAAGATGCATGATACACCAATAAAAAAACGTTCCAGATAAAACTAAAATAAGAATGTAAAAAAAATCTCATGTTTCTTATAAAAAAAAGTTTTATTTTATATACAAGCAAGAATGAAAATCATGCTTTAAGCTAGATTATGAAACACTTTCCAACACATTCAGAATGTTGTAACAAAACTTCATTAGATTAATAAGGTGAAAGATGATATCTAAGTTAACAAGCTGGAAAAAGCTTTAGATTTTTGAAAAAATAAATTTATTTTCAGTGGCCTTTTAAATAAACTATAAATACTACACACTTCATTTTTAATTTCGAACATGCCATAGTAAACCTCAATAACATAATCTGTATCAATCAACGTACTTCATAATCTATAGTAAGCATCTTGTATTGCACCTCAGTGATATATATGAAATACAGTAACATTATAAAAAGACACTGCGATGGATTTTTCCTCATAGACCTAATGTAAAAGAATTATTTTCAGTGGCCTTGTAAATGAACAGTAAATGCTTCACATTTCATTTTTAATTTCGAACATGCCATAGTAAACATCAATAACATAATCTGTATCAATCAGCGTACTTCATAATCTATAGTAAGCATCTTGTATTGCACCTCAGTGATATATATGAAATACAGTAACATTATAAAAAGACACTGCAAAGGATTTTTCCCCATATACCTAATGTAAAAGAATTATTTTTAGTGGCCTTGTAAATAAACTATAAATGCTACACACTTCATTTTGAATTCCGAACATGCCATAGTAAACCTCAATAACATAATCTGTATCAATCAGCGTACTTCATAATCTATAGTAAGCATCTTGTATTGCACCTCAGTGATATATATGAAATACAGTAACATTATAAAAAGACACTGCAAAGGATTTTTCCCCATAGACCTAATGTAAAAGAATTATTTTTAGTGGCCTTGTAAATGAACTATAAATGCTACACACTTCATTTTTAATTCCAAACATGCCATAGTAAACATCAATAACATAATCTGTATCAATCAACGTACTTCATAATCTATAGTAAGCATCTTGTATTGCACCTCAGTGATATATATGAAATACAGTAACATTATAAAAAGACACTGCGAAGGATTTTTCTCCATAGACCTAATGTAAAAGAATTATTTTCAGTGGCCTTGTAAATGAACTATAAATGCTACACACTTCATTTTTAATTTCGAACATGCCATAGTAAGCCTCGATAACATAATCTGTATCAATCAGCGTACTTCATAATCTATAGTAAGCATCTTGTATTGCACCTCAGTGATATATATGAAATACAGTAACATTATTAAAATACACTGCAAAGGATTTTTCCTGATAGACCTAATGTAAAAGAATTATTTTCAGTGGCCTTGTAAATGAACTATAAATGCTACACACTTTATTTTTAATTTCAAACATACCATAATAAACCTCAATAACATAATCTGTTACAATCAGCGTACTTCATAATCTATAGTAAGCATCTTGTATTGCACCTCAGTGATATATATGAAATACAGTAACATTATTAAAATACACTGCAAAGGATTTTTTCCCATAGACCTAATGTAAAATAATTAATTTCAGTGGAATTGTAAATGAACTATAAATGCCACACACTTCATTTTTAATTTCGAACATGCCATAGTAAGCCTCGATAACATAATCTGTATCAATCAGCGTACTTCATAATCTATAGTAAGCATCTTGTATTGCACCTCAGTGATATATGTAAAATACAGTAGCTTTATTAAAATACACTGCAAAGGATTTTTCCCAATAAACCTAATGTAAAATAATTATTTTCAGTGGCCTTGTAAATGAGCTATAAATGCTACACACTTCATTTTGAATTTCGAACATGCCATAGTAAACCTCAATAACATAATATGTATCAATCAGCGTACTTCATAATCTATAGTAAGCATCTTGTATTGCACCTCAGTGATATATGTAAAATACAGTAGCTTTATTAAAATACACTGCAAAGGATTTTTCCCCATAGACCTAATGTAAAAGAATTATTTTCAGTGGCCTTGTAAATGAACTATAAATGCTACACACTTCATTTTTAATTTCGAACATGCCATAATAAACCTCAATAACATAATCTGTATCAATCAGCGTACTTCATAATCTATAGTAAGCATCTTGTATTGCACCCCAGTGATATATGTAAATACAGTAGCTTTATTAAAATGCACTGCAAAGGATTTTTCCCCATAAACCTAATGTAAAATAATTAATTTCAGTGGCCTTGTAAATGAACTATAAATGCTACACACTTCATTTTTAATTTCGAACATGCCATAATAAACCTCAATAACATAATCTTTATCAATCAGCGTACTTCATAATCTATAGTAAGCATCTTGTATTGCACGTCAGTGATATATATGAAATACAGTAACATTATTAAAATACACTGCAAAGGATTTTTCCCCATAGACCTAATGTAAAAGAATTATTTTCAGTGGCCTTGTTAGTAAACTATAAATGCTACACACTTCATTTTTAAATCTGAACAGGACGTAGTAAACCTCAATAACATATATCAGTTGCATGACTATCCGAGTATATTTAGGCGAGTTAAGACAAACACGGACAGACAAATAAACTGAATTCATAAACACTTTTCAACTTTGTTGGTAAGTATTAAAAATAAGATTTTGGAAGCTAAAATCCCGAAAACTGAAATATTTACTGCATTTAAAAAGTAACAAAAATTATATCGCAATATAATAATAATAACAATAATAATAATAATAAAAATAAACAATAACAAAAAATATTATTAATAATAGTAAATTAAAAATTAATAATTGAGTAATGTAAAATAATCGTGTATGGTTTCGGAATTTTTGGAAGATTTAAAAATATTTAATCGTATTTCATAAATGCATGCGTGATACAGATGACAAAATTTATTCAAATACATTTAACACACATTTTTGCGCTTTATGGAGGTTCTTTTTTTTGTAATAAAATGATTTACGAAAAAAAGAATTCGAAGAATACGTGGCTTTTAAAACTTTATTTTTATGTATGGGGAAGAAAAGATACACTTTTAAATTCTCAATAAATCATTAAAAACAGAATCGTATTTAAACAAATTAAAGTCAATTTTTTAACATTTACTGTATTAATGAAATGAAAACGTAGGAAGTTTTCCCCTGAGTATAAAGACTTCAAATTCAATCCAAACATTTTTACAACTAAAGTGAATCTTTCTTTTCTCGTTAAAACTCAGAAAATTATCATGTCAATTCCTATTAAAACAATTACGATAAGCTGACAGGCATGGAAGAAATTCTTGAAAGTATAATTAAAGTTAAATTCATTAAAACACTTTTTTTAAAAGATTATCTTTTACCTAAAAGTGAAATATCTATTGTTAATGTGTATTCAAATTTTCCTTAATAAACAGAAAAATTTACATTATGTTATCGCAAGTAATTTGATTTTCTTAGATATATGCGATGTTAACGCATTGATACATTTATCAAAAAAGTTTATTCATAGAATTAAAATAACAATGTGAAAGAAATATCCTGTTTCTGTTTTGAAATGTCACTTTTAATATCAAAGAAATTTGATTTTTCAAGTAAACTTCCGAAAACTGGAATCACTATTACATAATACAAGAAAGATAAAGAAAGCGTCATTTGTAAAAGTCTTCGCGCATTCCAACATTATAATCCTATACTTCAAGTCTATCTAAGATAAAGCAGTCTAGTAATGCAGGCATTTCCTAGGAATGAATGATTATTCATTGTGAGGCCTGGTACAGAAGTGGAATAGTCTTACAATAGATTATGTTTAGGTGCCCATTGCATATCTTGTATATAAATATACTTCATAAGACACGGCACCTGATGGAACCCTATTCATCTTTAGGATCCAGTAAAGCTGTACCTCTTGTCATTTCTTGTGAACACCCCTGTATATATGAGCCATGTTTCGTCAACAAATATCTAAAATTGCGTGAAAGATATTCTACTGTATATGGTATTTAAATACCTATCCAGTGAATGAATGTATGAAAAAAATCTTTCAGAATTGTACAGGGAATAAAAGAAAGGTTCCCCATTTCTTGGTTTTAAGATTTAACTAATTTTACTCGAAAACCAAAAGCTAAAATGCGAGGAACCTAATTATAAAAGATTTATTCCCAGTTTTTATCAATACTGAATATGAATGAGACTTTCGCCAAATTAGTCAGCTATATCCAAGTGAGCTTCATTTATAGTGATTTATTTTTGGCCACCAAATTTAGCAATATCTATCTAACTATCGCAACTTTGGTTAGAATTTGACGCTCGCGGATATGAATATATAGTTTTAGGCGTAGGAGAGTTGGAACCATCATTACAACAAAGAAAGAAAATTTGCAAGAAACCATGTTCACTAAAACTCATAAATTAAACTCGTTTATGAAGGAATCCCTCTTTCTATCTGTTCTCTTTTATAAAAAGGCCAGTCATCCTAGAAATTTGAAACTTCTATATATCAGCCATTGTTTAAGATAGAGACGAAACAAAACATTAAAATGCTTCAGAATCCTTGTATCGAGAAGGAACACTTAACGAAAAAAAAACATTTAAGAATTTTTTTTTTTTTTTTTTTTTTTTTTTGCATCTTTTTGAATTTGAAATCTTTAAGTGACCGCCATTTTGAAACAAGATGGCCAATGAACTCAGTGGAGACGTTAATAAGTCCTGTACACAATAATCAGTCACATCGATATTCTTTCATAAAAAAGTGTATAATCGCATAACAAAAATCATGTATATACATACATATATATCAATCAAGATTTGGACGTAGCTTTACGATCTGAGGGTCATGATCGGTGCAAAATTACCGAAATTGCTTTCCTCCGATGGCTGCAATAAGTAACTTCTTACTTTGTGTAATGGTATCCACCTAAAAGTAAAGAAGTTTGTGTATGAAAATGCATCGTGGTGCTTTAGCTATTAAAGTCAATAGTTTATAAGAGTATGTGTTGTTCAGCACTCTGCCTTTTGAAGAGGAGTTGACGTAATAGTATTGAGCTTTCTATGGATCATCTTTGGTAAGAAGTTTACCGGACAACAGATCCCGAAAAACATGTTTATACAAAATATATGTCTGTCCGTCTGCGTGTCTATCCGTCTGCCTGTGTATCCGCGTGTCTATCCTCATTGTATCATCGAAAAGTGTATGAAGTTATGCATAGAATTGAACCAAATTTTTTTTTATAGGTTTGTGACTATAACCAGCAGTTTTTTCTTGAATTTGGAGATATTCCGCTGGAAGGGATAATAGCAATAATAGCGATTTTTGTTTCATTTTTATTACCGTACCATCGAAAACTGCAAAAGTGTATAAAGTTATGCATAGAATTGAACCAAGTTATATGTGTATGTATTTAATTATTGCCTGTAGGTCCCAATTGAATTTGGAGCTATTCCGACGGAAGGGAGCGCTGTGATAGCAAATTTTGTGTGATTTTATCGATTTTTCTTAGTTCTGTTCTAAATCGGCTGCTCGTACAGCGAAGGTAACCTGGCGCTTCGCAAGAAACTGACGTGCAAAATAATAACGAAACAAATAATTTTATTAGTGTGATAGCTAATTCTGAAGTATTAACATGCATGAAATATAACAAATTTTTGGGATTGGCACATCCTACTAATGTTTTTTTTAATAAACAATCAAAGTTCAAAATTTTTTGTGAAAATTGGTACCTTGATTTTGGACGGGGCCGCAAGCTTGTTAAAAATCAACTTAATTTTTTAAAAAAACGAATGACACTCTCTATTTTTAAGTATTCGAAGTAAGGACATTATTATTTTTATACTTTCAGATAACATTTGACAAAGTAATGATTATCAACGTTGACGGCTACCAGAACGACACCATCTCCGGAAAGCGGGTCTGTTGGAGAAACCTAAATTTATTTCGTCATTACAAAAATCAATTTATTTTCTTTAAAGTGTAATAGAAAAATAAATAAAGAGTTTTTGAATGTCTTGTTTCATTTTTCTGAAAAGAATTCTCAAAAATGTACGCATTTCCTGTGACATTCCAGTGGCATTGCTGTGTTGTGGAATAGGATTATGGAAGATCCTCATTAGTCACTACTATTTTCCTTTGTTGATAACAGTTTTTATATATATGGGAATGGGATGGATGTGGTTTTGCAGTTCCCATAACATTGCGACCGCAGCGAGTAGAGGTGCGGCCCGAGTTCCCACGGAAACTCATTAGGTCAGCAATAACGATACACAATAAAGATGATGACTAAGAGTTTCGCCTCTCTGGCCTGGGAACGGAATATTAAGATTATCGTCAGATTTACTTTGGCGATTGACTTGTCCGGTTGGCTTTAGGCAGACGGCCTAGCTCCGGAAGGACGCGTAAAATGCCGGTAACTGCGGTAGAATCACCCCCTATTCCCCTTAACCCTGTATATAACCTGTAATTAGTCTGTATATATAACTGTGTTTTACTCGAGAGATTAAAATAGTATAGTTTTTACAAAAGACTCTTCAATAATCTCACCAGCCTAATTATTATTACTATTACATCATTATTATATATATATATATATATATATATATATATATATATATATATATATATATATATATATATATATATATATATATATATATATTGTATTTACATAACTTGATGGTCGAGTCATATTACTAAAGTAAGTGAAACAATTAACAATTAACGTAAACGTACTATAAATTATTACTTAAACTAAAAAAAAATCTTGTATTTTTTCGGATAAATAAATTTAATACACTGCATGGATTATAATCTATAACTCTAAAAAGAATTTTTATCATCACTTATAGTAAATTATAAAATGCATTTATATATCTACATGAACAATTAGTAACATTTCAACAGCATTAAAAAATAAACTAAAAACACCTGAACATAAAATTTATCGACATATTTGTTTTTATACTACTCATTTAACTTCATATATTTTTGCCTGAAAAATCATTTCAATACACAACGAATCAATACTACAGTAATGCTATCCTTCAAAAAATTCAAAAAGAAGACAAGTAATGAATTTGACTTCACAGGGGCTATTGGTAAATAGAAGTGCTTTTAAGATTAACAAAGAGCTAGAAAAAAAAAAAAAAAAAAAAAAAAAAAAAAAAAAAAAAAAAAAGATTTTTTTTTCGGATTAAAAAGTACATTAATCATTATGCATACAGACAAAATCAATTAAAAAAAATCAAGTATAACCTTTAAATCAATTTCTTTTAGAGAAGCCTTCAAGCAAGGAGCGTGTAAGAGAGAAGAAAGTTCATTAGATTTTTATTTAGAAATGTTCTTATGAGAGTTATCAGGCAATCTAAGAAACATTCTTGAAGAAGTGAAAAATGTATGTAATATTTTAAAACATTTTTAAAATTAAATAAAAAACAAAATAAGAATAAACGAGGCGTTGCTTTTAATTTCAAATGAAATTACTACAATTTACAAGTTCATTAGATTTTTATTTAGAAATTTTCTTATGAGAGTTATCAGGCAATCTAAGAAAAATTCTTGAGAAGTGAAAAAAGTACGTAATACTTTAAAACATTTTTAAAATTAAATAAAAAAACAAAATAAGAATAAACGACACGTTGCTTTTAATTTCAAATTAAATTACTACAATTTTTCTTTTGCACTTTTTTTTTTATTTCATTACTTTTTTTTAGGAAAAGTTGTGAATTTCTTTAAGACTATTTCATACATAGTATAGCAGCGGAGCTTTCTGTTTGTTTGTTTCTTTTTAAGTGACAGGGTTGCTTTCAACCCCAGTAAAAACGCCGTGTCGTTCCTATAAAATCACACTGATAATGGAATAAAATGATTATTGCGGCACATTTGCGTAGTTTATTAGGATTGTAGAAGATTTATCATTAGTCACAATTACTTTTATCTATTGACGGAAGGTTTGAAATATATGGTATATTGTATATATTACGGCGATGTTATTCTTCAAGGAACTTAAAATAAGACAAATAATCAATTTTACTTCAGAGGCTATTGCTAAAAAAATGCTGTTAATATTGACCTCAAGTACGAGCTAGAAAATAACACAAATGTACTTTTTAATCTAAAAAAATTTCTAATCATTATATGGTCTGAGAAAATAAATTAAAAAAATTCTACAGCAGCATATAGAATAATCCCTCTTACAGACACCTTCAAACAAGGAGCGCATAATAGAGAAGAAAATTCATCGGAATTTTATATAAGAATGCTTTTATGGTGTTATGAGATAATCTA
This sequence comes from Maratus michaelseni, assembly GCA_963931845.1. NCBI lineage: Eukaryota > Metazoa > Arthropoda > Arachnida > Araneae > Salticidae > Maratus > Maratus michaelseni. The sequence continues at coordinate 278,900,278 of OZ007594.1, read as the reverse complement.
TTTTCAAGAAAATTTTAAAACTCATACTACAACTAATCTTGCTGTACAAAATTTTCCAAGGTTAAAAAATATTTTTTATATTGTATGCATTGAACTACGGCAATGTTTTCTTAAAAGAACTTAAAAAGGAACAAATAATCAATTTTACTTCAAAGGATACGTATAATTATTTACTTTTGAGAAGAGAGTGTATCACAAAAAAAAAGATCATCTGATTTAAAAATTTACATAATCTTGCCTGTTTAGGTGCGTTTGTAATTATATAAATACGTAGCAACTATTGTCGTCGCTTGGTCCGTCCGTCTGTCCGTCCGTCCGTCCGTCCGTCTGTTTGTCCGTCCGTCTGTCCGTCCGTCCGCATATAACAACGAAAAAACTACCCAACCGAATGGTTTGAAATTTTAGATATATTATCTTTGCAGAAATTTGTCGAGGCATTTCAAATTTTATGAAAATCGAAACAAAACTTTAGGAAATATTAATAAAAATATTTATTAATAAATGTGAATTATTTTTAAAAAAATCGGTGCTTTTTTGTTATAGGAGCTTCCGAGGTTGAATCGTCAAGCGACCGAGATATTTATTTTATGACAGAAATTAATCTGCAGACGATATAATTCATTTCACAGAATTAAAAATCAAGAAGACCTGAATATTTATATAACTAGCTATAGCACGAACGCACCTCATTTGTCACGTTTGACGTACAATTTCCAACTTGTTGCTATTCTCAGAACAAATGAGCTTGTAAATAAGGCAATTATATCTTAATACTAAGAACACAGTTTTAACAGCGTGGGAAGAGCTGCTGGTGCCAAGTTAATAAGTTGTAAAAAACATGACGATTGGGGCGTCCGAGAATAAACTATATTACAACGCAAAAACATGTACGTGAGTAACGTTGACGTTATATCAGGGCATGAAATTTCAGTTGAAAAGGTACTAGCCCGACTAAAATTTCTGTTCGCCACTATTTTACATTCATTCAGACAGTCACGTCGGCCACAACTCCTGCCCAGAAAATGAACTGTTTATGACAAACTGAATTTAAATTGACCATTGTTAGAAGGAGCTGTCTGTTAAATTCAGAAGATTTTACATTCATGAAAAATATGAACAATTTTTAAAATGTTAAAAATTTGCGAGAAAGCGAATAATTTTTACCGTGTTTCAAGCCGCTGAGGTTAGGTGGCGAAACCTGATTCACTTCGCGCTGGAGGGAAGAGCGATCAGATTCGGCCTCGGAAGCGAAAAAAGCGGTGCAAAAACGGGGGAGCGAATGCAGACGGGGGAAGTTCGTTTCTCTGTAGGAGAGAAATGGAAGAGGGTGACGCCGAATTTTTTCTTCTTTTGAAAGATAAATCTCGTCGCTTGATTTTAAAACACTTCCGCGTGTCGCTAGATTGAGGCATGATATTCTGAGCGTTTGATTTGAAGCAGAACATTTCAAAAGACGAAACTTACTCGCCAACCTTAAATATTTGCTCGCCAATGGCAAGCTGGCGAGCGGAAATTTAGTGCCCTGTGTTATATCGCCGGTGGCAACGGTCTGAAGAGCCAATTTCGTTTTTATCAAAAAAATTTTAACTTCTAAACTTTGCATACTTTCAATTTTTATTCCGTCAAACCTCTCTATTGTAAAAATAAATAAATAAATAAAGAAAAGAAAAGAAAAAGAAAGAAATGGTAAAAATAAAAAGTAGCTATCGCTGCCACTTCCGTAATTGAATTTATTGTCACCGGAACTCTTTCTCGGCTTATATTAAGAAAACTATTACACATAAAATAACAAACTGGTAGTCGTATACAGAAATGTAAGATAGATACACTGAAGCAGACAGTTTTTAATTCGAAGAATCATTTTAAGTGCTATTTAATTTTTAAATCGCTCAAAATATTTCTAAAAAAGTTTTATAGGATCCAAAATTATGCTTAGTAATTTAACCATCTTTTGCAGGCACATATTGGACTAGGTTGCACATAATAATTAAAGTACGACATGCAAAAAGCATTTAATGAGAAAATTTCGTCACAAAAACACTTCTAATAACATCGCAAAATACCTTTCAATTGAAAAATAAACTTGCACGTGAAGATGAAAACTTTAAAATAATTAAATAATTATATGCGAAAAACCTTACATGTCAGTCCAAATATTTGAAAAAATAACAATATTTAAGTTTTTTTTTTTCAACTAAACGACTTTTAAAATTTTTCATTAAATTAGATTTTATCAGTCTGATTCTAAAACCCTGAATTTGAACTTTGCTGTTTGCAGGCTAACGATTTATAATACATATTTTTTAATTACTTGAATTTATATTTTCAATTTTCACACATTGTTTAGTTGTTAAATCATGGATATCAAAATAATTTATAGTTCCTGTATGAATATTTTCCCTTCTTTTTGTTTTCGCTCCTTTTATTTTTCATTTTTTACAAAAAATAATCACATACTTATCTTATTATATATATGACATCTTCATAATGGTCATACCGAATATAATAAAAATTGTAGACCAGTTCACTTTACTTAATAGATAATTACATGCACGATCTTTTAATTTAAGTACTTTTAATATAAATTTAGTAATTAAAACAAAATATTCTTGGGTATTAAATTTTGCTTAATTATAAAGCATTCGAATAAAAAAAAAAAATACAAATTATATAACTTTTCCTCCTGAATTAAATATGGAATTATTAAAATGAATTAATGCCAATAAAATAAGAAAAATCAGTCAGTCCGTAGTGGTTTTCGAAACGACTCTACGATCGAAACAGAGAAGTACCGCGCATTATACCACTCGGCCATCGTTTTCTCGTTCAAGGGTATTCTTAAAACTGGTTACGTTGTAGATTTAATTTTACGCATGCACAAATGGGTCATTTTCATGTGAAAAGTGGATTTGACGAAAATACGTGTTCGTTTTAATATATAGGATGAATAAAATACGAATTTGGCAGACATGTAATCGAACTACGCGCCCAAAATCAAAATTACTATTGTTGGCATGCAGCCAATACGAAAGTACCAAAAATTCTTTTTGGTGTAGTCGTTGAATCTAAATCGTTGAACAATCTAAGAAAATATAAAAAATGTAAAATATCTATTAGAGTTTTCAATTAAAACTCTTTTTCAACTGAGTTTCGAATGAGTTTCTACGTTCTGTACACTGGGCAACATATCGTGCATATTTAACCCGGGTAGTCGGGTTGGATCGCCTAGTTATACACTACAAGAAATAAAAATGTTGATTTTCCGGTATAATACTGGAATTCCAGCTGTCAGTATTATACCGTAAAATCAACATTTGTTTTTATTATTATTTTGCAGTGTATATAAAGAAATTATTTTTAAAAAAACACTTAAATTGTGTAACTATTCTTTAAAAATTCATCCTTAGCATACATGCAAATACCTTCTGATCAAACTTTTTTTTAAGTACTGAAACTACTTCAAAATTAAATATCCAACAAAACAGTCAGCTGAAAATTAAAAAAATATAGAGGAAAAGTTGTAAAAATGGGCACAGGCGTAAGTATAGGCACTTCTGCACCCCTCCCCAACTGGCAATGGGAGGTGCTGAAGACTTGCAACCAGGACTGTAGATAGTGCCATTTGATGATATGAGATAGAACTGAGCAGTTGGAATCATTCTTTTAACTAGTGTGGAAATGCAGCGTGAGTTATTGTGTGAAATCGTGTTTATTCTGGACTGCAAACTTTTGACACGTATCTGAAATCGTTCATTGATATCCAGAAAGCGGAGATCCTAGGCTACTTTTAAAAACACGCATTTAGTCACGCACGTCTTTAGGTTACATGTGAAAGTGACCATCTTTCTTAGATGCATTGGTGTATATATGTTCACCCTTTCTTGGTGTAAATATGGGCCCCATTTTAGGTGCTTCTAAAACACTACAATGTTCCCCGGGAACTTCAAATGCAGTTTCTCCTTTCAATATATCCCTTATTCCCAACATTAAGAAGAGAACCACTATTCGTGGACGCAAAGGAACAAGGTCCAGCCTCATCACTGGATCACCATATGAAAATCATTTTACCATGTCGGTTGACAAAAATTCTCTCAAGAAGGACGACCTTGAGTTTTCCCGTGATAAGAAACTAACCAAGGGGCAGGAGTGGGAAAACTAAAGGCTCCAAAAAAAGAGAATTAGACCCACGTAACGACATGCGCTTCATCATCGGATTCATCAGATTACAATGACCCTCCCCTTGTGGACAGCGATGATGCTATCAACTATGGGGATAAAACAGACTCGAGCGATGCAACTTGCATCTTTTGTGATGGAAAGATCTCTGAAAACACTCGCGGAGAAGTGTGGATTAAATGTGTTATGTGCCAAAAGTGGCCATGCTTAGATTGTGCAGGTGTTGAAAGAGCCAATTATGTTTGTGATTTTGGTAAATTATTTTTTTATGTAATAAATAAATTCTTTACCATTCTGTATTATTTTATACTGTTTTAAAACATTTAAAACTATTTTTTGTGACTTTTTAGAGAGGGCCCATATTTGTACCCTATTTTTCTGGTGTTTTTAAAAGCTTTTTGTAAATCTTCCCTATCGAATAGAAATAATTCCTATTAATCATTGTTTTACCTCCTATCATTTAGTAAACTTGTTATGGTTGTTAATGACGGTTAAAAATTCAGAATTTTTCAAAATAAAAGTCTCTTTAAGTCAAAAACAAAAAAGGGTACCCATATTTAAGCCTTTTTTCTATTTACCGTTATTGAAATAGAAATGAATTTCTTTATATTTATTATACTTTTTAATTATGACACATAAATTCAGATTTGGAACTTCTATTCAGGAAGTAATTTATTTTATTTGCATGCTGTACAAAGTAGACTATTTTATTATACATTAGCATGCAATTCATGTAATAATTTAACATTTATTTAACAGATTTACGGAAGATTGATAAGCACAGCTGATGTAGACAACTACTCAGAAGAGAATGAAGAATTTAAAAACTGCCTTATGCATACATTTTATTGGCGTGTCTCAGTGGTTAAGATTAAGTACCTAGGTAACAGAGGCTTCCTTGGTTATTTTTTTCTAAGTTCATACTATATTTGAGTGAAGACAAAATTTTGTTATTTATTTCAAGATAAAAAATATCATTTCTAGTTTCTAAAAGTTCTAATAACAAACGCTGAAAATTCATTTTTTTACTGCATATATCATATTGTATCCCAGTTTTTCATGTTGTTAAGATAACAGTTATGATATTTTGTTATATATTTCCGCAATTGTTAAGTACCTAATTAGCTGATTGTTAAGCTATTCAACACTACATTCCATACAACATAATAGGTGTGACGAAGTTTTTCTGTAGGTAGAATTACTGTTTTGCCCCTTAATACTGAAAAGAAAACAACTTAGAACATAATACTACATAAAAATAGATATATATGGCAGGTCACACAAAACAACTAAAAGGAATTCGAACGGATGCTCAGATATATACAGTCAGATGTATTTTTTAATTTCTGAAGATGCTCTTAAAGAAAGACTCGAATATCCTTTCAATCAGTATCATTTCTAGTTTATTAACAAACGCTAACAATTCGTTTTATGTTTCTCAATATATCTTATTGTATTCCAGTTCTCCATGCTGTCGAGATAACAGTTATGATATTTTGTTACATATTTCCGTAATCGTTAAGTAGCAAATTAGTTGATTGCTAGAGAATTTAACACTACTTTCCATGCAACGTGTGACGAGGATTTTCTGTAGATAGATTTACTGTTTTGCCCCTTAACACTGAAAAGAAAACAACTTAGAATAACCTATTACGTAAAAAGAGATGTATCACAGGTCACACAAAACAAAAAAAAAGGAATTCGAACGGACGCTCTATAGTCAGATGTATTTTTAATTTCTGAAGATGCTCTTCACTAAAGACTTAAATATCCTTTCAATCAGTATCATTTCTAGTTTCTAAAAGTTTTATTAACAAACGCTGGCAATTTGTTTTGTTTTTTATTTTTTCTGTATGTGTTATACTATATTCAATTGCTCCATATTGTCGACATAAAAGTTATGATTTTTGTTACTCTAAGAAAGAGATCGGGGTATCTACCTACCACGAGCTACATGTGTTACATTTATAGTTCATTTACAGGGACACACAAAATATTTCCGTCACATTATGGTCTATGGAAAAAATCGTTTGCGGTGAATTTTATTTATATTAACATGATTAACATTTCCAACATGATAAGATATAAATACGTCGCTGAGGAGGACTAAAAATTGTTTTTTCAGAAGTAAAACAAAAGTAGCAGTTACAGTTCAATTGCAATAACCAAGCACAACTTAATTCGGTTGAAATAATAACCAGAAATGAGATGGTTGACAAATAGCTAGAGTTGTATCCTTCAATCGATAGTATTGTCGGCGATACGAAATAATCGATTCTGTCGAATTACAATCTAGATACTACCATGACTAGAGCATATCAAATATTTCATGTTTTAGTAGTTCCAAAAGTACATGAATTCATGAGGAAACTTCAAATATTTTTTCATTTATATACAGTATATTTAGGACTAAAAATACCATCAAGAATATAATATACAATAGTATTTTAAAATGTTTCAAGCATTTTTGAGTAATAAGAAATTCAACAAGTTGTCACGATTTGGTGGTAATCAGGACATCCTAATTTCTCCAGTCCATATTTGGTATCCCGACTTTGTTTACGTGCATTATTGCCGTGTCCGTAGTTACACAAACTATAAGTATCTGTCAATATAAATCTTCTAAATATTTCAGTGGGTGATCGCGGATCCTGCTCTGCATAATGTCTCAAAGAAATGAATTCCTGGGAGTAAGGAATCCAAGAGTACCGAGAGGTCGTGTTAGGAAGTTTCATCTAATTCAACTACCAGTAAAGCAGTTAATCAAATAATCTTGAATACATTTAAATATTAAATATATTCTGAAAAGACATGATGACTTACCATATCATCTACAATACAAACTAACATATTTGACTCTGGCGTGCTTTTCAATGACTTACAAGAAATGTTTATCTGTAGTTTTTGCTCCTTACATCCTGTATTTTCCTTTCTAAATTTCTTATTTATGTATTTCCAAATAAAAGGTAACTTAAATGCAAAAGAAAATATAGCTCTTACTTACTGCAAATGGTTTTATTAAAAAAGTATAATTTATAACTTCATATATCGCATTGAAAGCACTTTTTTAGTTTAAGATACAATATATAAATCTTCTGAAAAAAATATTAAAGAGACTATATTATTTTTACAATTGTTGAACATTTCGCAGGGCATCTATTGTATCTAACAAAGTTATATGTGATACAGATGACAAAATTTATTAAAATATATTTCACACATATTTGCTCCATAAACAAGTTTCATTTTCTTCCTCTTTTCCGTTTTTTAAAGATGTTCCTCTGTAAAAACATATTTTATTCAGTCATGTAAAGTCTGAAAAAAAAAATGAGGAAGAAGAATTGGGGATTTGAAGAACACGTGGCTTTTGAAACTTTATTTTTTATGTTTTGGAAAGAAAAGATACACTTTGACATTTTCAGGAAATCGCAAAAAAAAAAAAAAAAAAGAAAAGAAAAGGAAAGAAAAAAAGAAAAAGAATATCCTTTATTTAAACTTTGAGACAAATTTTTAGCATTTATTGAACAAAAAAAAAAAAAGAAAAGAAAAGTAAAGAAAATGGAAGAAGTTTATCCTGAATATAAAGTCTCCAAATTTAAACATTCATGTAACTTGCTTTACAACTATAGTGAATCTTCTTCTCTCGTTAAAAATCAGAAATATATCATGTCAATTCCTGTTAAAGCAATTACAATAAATTGACATGAATGTAAAATTTTCTTGAAAGTACAATTAAAGTTATGTTCCTTAGAAAAGATTTAAGATTATCTTCTGTCTAAAAGTGAAATATATTTTGTTGTGTATTCAAGTTTCTTCATAAACATAAATTTTTACGTTACTTTATCGCACTTAATTTGATTTCCTTTCGCATATGTGATGGTGACGTCTTAATACATCTTTCAAAAAAGTTTTTTTTATAGGATTAAGATAAGAAAGTGTAAAGAATCTCTTTGTTTTTTCTATTAAATGTCTCTTTTAATATGAAAGAAATTAGATTTTTTTAGGCTACAGTCTTGAAAACAGAAACATTTATTACACTAAACAAGAAATATAAATAAATGTAATGCGTAGATTTTGTCCCATGCTCCAATATTATAAGAGTATACTTCAAGTAAATTACGGAACACACACTACGGATCTTACACTAGCTTCCGCTATAAGAAATAAATTTTAAAACAGATTACAGTTAATGTGCAACAGGGCTGACCAACCTTTAAGTGAGTAGAGGGACGCTCCCCAGCAGCTGGTAAACAATGAACAGTGTCATTAATCATATGTGGCTATGAATATGCAACATTATAATCTCACTATAGTAGCAATACAGACTAGAAATGAGCTCTTGCTATTTTTTTTTTTTTTTTATCCCGAAACCGCCCGAGCCCAAAATAGTTTGTGTCGTCAGAACCCGAGACCGGAAAATTTTGTGTCATCTGAGCCCGAGCCCGCCCGAACCCGATACCGAAAGTACTCAGTAGAAAATTACTAATAACATTATTTTCTCATTTAAAAGTGGCTTCTTAAGTAGAAATAAGTATTAATCCTAAACACTTCCTGAAAAAAACTTGTCGAGATTCCCGTGTCACTGAAAATCTGTTTAAAATAGCAAATTTATTATTTATACAGGGTGAATCTAAACTCTTGGTCAAAACTTTAAGGGGTGATAGTACACATCAAGACAAACAATATTAAATAGGAAACTAAGGGTCCCAAACATCTTCCGAAGGAGATAGGCGCCATTAAAGTTTAGGGTCCAAAATTTCAAATGACTATAAAAAACGGAAAAATTGGTCGATTCGTTTGCGGTTTTCGCTAAAACTATTCTTTATGTCAGTATTTTCTTAAAAATAAATTTTAAAGAAAAAGTTTAAAAAATGTCGATAGAGGGCGCTTTAGACTTTGGAGCAACGAACAACTATTTGTTACCGTTATTTTTTGTATCTGATTAAATGCTTTCAAAAGCTTAGACTTAAACTTAAATTTTGAGCTCAAAATCTGAATCGTTGGGAGTGGTTAAGTAGAGCAAACTAAACTGTGTTCAGGAGTTGAAATTTGAACCCCCCTCCCCCCCCCTTAACACTGTTCAGTTATTCTCGATCTTGGTGTTGTAGACCAAGCAGAAACTTCTACCCCCTACACGTAAAATAAACGATAGAGGGATGACAAAATTGAATAAAAAATTAATTTTAAAAATAAATTTTAAAGATAAAGTTCAAAAATGCTGATTGAGGGCGCTTTATACTTTGGAGTAATGAACAACTATTTTTTACCGTCGACTACGACTCCGACCTGGTTGGGAGGATTGCCGTCGTAGCAGGCGATAACCGGGAGATGCCCGGGGTATTCACTAATGTTCGCAACTCCCTCCGCCGGCGGTGTGAGGCCTGCATCGTTGCTGGTGGGCACTTTTTCGAGCAGTTTTTGTGATTCCTCACGAACATCATGCGTGTACCATTTTCTACGTGTCAACCTTCATTCATATTGCGCACTACATGCATACATCAAATTGTTTGTTTTTTTTGCGCGGAGAAATTGCTCATGTCTGTTATGAATAAATTTTCTATTTAATTTTGTCATTACTCTATCGTTTATTTTACGTGTAGGGAGTAGTAGTTTCTGCCTGGATTAATTTTAACACAATTATTCAAATTGGTAAAGAAATCATATGTGTGAATTGTAATTTTCCAACTGCACGAAAAATATCAGGGCCAGGATTTGAACCTGGGATCTCTTGGCTGAAGCTCCCATGCTCTACCAACTGAGCTATCCCGGTTGAATCTGGAGGACATAATCGGGATAGCTCAGTTGGTAGAGCATGGTAGCTTCAGCCAAGTGATCCCAGGTTCGAATCCTGACCCGGACATTTTTCATCCAGTTGGAAAATTACAACTCATATTGTTTCTACCTGGTCTACGACACTAAGATCGGGAATAACTGAACTTTGTTCAGGAGTGGGGTGGTGGGAGGGAGGTGTTTCAAATTTCAACTCATGAACGCAGTTCAGTTTGCGCTACTTAATCACTCCCAACGATTTAAATTTTGAGCTCAAAATTTAAGTTTAAGTCTAATCTTTTGATAGCATTTAATGAGATAAAAAAATAACTGTAAAAAATAGTTTTTCGTTACTCCAAAGTCTAAAGCGCCCTCTATCGACATTTTTTGAACTTTATCTTTAAAATTTATTTTAAAGAAAATACTGACATAAAGAATAGTTTTAGTGAAAACCGCAAACGAATCGACCAATTTTTCCGTTTTTTATAATCATTTGAAATTTTGGACCCTAAACTTTAATGGCGCCTATCTCCTTTGGAAGACGTTTGGGACCCTTAGTTTCCTATGTAATATTGTTCGTCTTGATGTGTACTATCACCCCTTAAAATTTTGACCAAGAGTTTAGATTCACCCTGTATGTATTCAACGACAGGCAAAAATCTATAAAAGTTACAATACTTATTCTTTTAAAGTAACATTGTAGAAATATTGCAGAAAGACATGAATGAGCTTTTGTTTCTAAGTAATTCTGGAAAAGGAATATATCTTCTTATATCCCATCAGTAACAATTCAATTGCCTTTCAAGCTGATTTTTAAAGAATGTAAAATACTTTAAGAGACTACATTCATGTTTCGCAAATAGTTTTTCCTTTTTTTTTTCAATTTGAGAATCAATAATTTTTTCACTTTAAGATCGAAGACTAGCATAAGGAATGACTAGCATAAGGAGGCCTATGCCCGTTTCATCTCCAATGTATACATGTCTTATACGAGGCATATATATCTCGCAGAGGTAGCCATAAATAGCCACTACTTTTCAGGAATTCAATGTAAATGTATTTCAACAAAAAAAAAAAAAAAAAAACGTAAATCACAGTAAATTTAAAATTACATTCTTCTAAAAGGAGACCTATCTCAAATTTTTTTGTAGAAGCAGAAGACAGAAACCTTAATCATGCCTAAAATAAAAATAAAATTATAAATCTTATTAATTTTAAAGAAATGGCATATGCTAATTAATTATAGTTACTCTTCAATAAGCTTTTTTGAAAAATTAAAATACAGCTTTAAACGTTGCAATATCTGTTTAATAGCCAAACCCCTTCAGAAATTAAAGAATATCGTTTACAGAAAAATAGACCCAATTAATTTTGAGAATTATTCAACAGTATATGAAATACAATTCAGTAAAGAAAACGGATAAAAGAATTACTATATTGGCATAACAAGCAGGAAATTTAGTTACAGAAAAAAAGAAAATATAGCTCATATTAAGTCTAATAGAAAAATCACAGCCATGGCAAGATTATATAAAGAAGAAACCATCTAAATAAATTTCAATGAAAGTAAAATAATTTTCTCCTGAAATCCATATTATCGATCCATTATAAGAGAAACCATAGAGATTGTAACACATTAAAATACAATATGTAACGATGCATCATCATTTAATTTACCAAAATTGTGGCTCGAGTTACTCCATGGTTACAAATATGGAAATAAACATCGAAGTCAAAAATACAAATAAGGTGCATAATTTTTAAAAGGTGCGTGAAAAATTAAATGATTACGTTTCAAATAACTTCATAGACCGTGCATTTGTAGAATATATATTTTTTTCGTTTGATAATGGCTCAGATTGATCTGAGACATTACATTAACCCCTTGGGGACGAGCGACACGCATACGTGACGCATAAGATGCTCAGAATCATCGATTATTCCCACCAGTTATTTTTTAATGTAAGCTTTGCCTTATTTAATCAAAGCATATCTGCAATTCAAATAGGCAAAAATTTCTGTATTGAAAAACCGGTGGTAAAAAATTAAAAATTCTGTAAAGGACGCTCGTCGCGAAGGGGTTAAGTTATTATTAAGTTACTATTCTAATTGTTATTATTAAGTTATTATTCTTAAGTTATCAGTTATTATTATTAAGTTATTATTAAGTAACATTAAGTTAAATTTGATAGCGATTAAGTAACCATTTGTGACACAGATGGAAACAAACACAACCGATATTAATGAAAAGTTACGCTTTTTTTTTTGTTTTTGTTTTTACATTTTTTGATCAGTTAATTTGAAGTATTTGGTAAGTTACAGTAAATTTAAAGCGAACGGGCTGAAAAACAGGTATAGAGGACACGTCGAAACACAGCTGCATGCATGCTGAATTTTTTGTTTCGTAGGTATAAATCTAAGAATCGCTGACTAACTGCTAGTTGCAAAATAGAATGATTAACTAAAATATTTTATACTATTTTTCTTTAGTAAAACCTTAATCGCGTTTTTTTGAAGCGGCATCGTATAAAGTAGCGTTTAAATTAACCAATCAATTTTCTTTTTCGAGATTAAAGATTATTTATTTTGTGGAGCAAGGAAAAAAAATTATTTTTTAAGTAATGTCGAAGTTAGAGACAAAACGGCGAAAAAATGAGAATTTTTTTCAAACGACTACCATTTTTCAAATTTCATTCAATTTGTTAAAATAGTTTCATGCCCTCCCTTCCAAATTCTATATGTTTTCTGAAAAAATTAATTTTATTAGTTTCAGCTAGCTTTGACAAGCTGTGCACTACACGGTACAGATTGATTCATGCACAGCATACTCAACAGTGATCCCCATCAATTTGAATAAATATTGTATAATAAAAGTATTTTTATCGTTAAAACTATGAATAATAAGTGGGTAAATTCAATATTTGTGCAACTTTATTCTTTCTGTGAAAATAAAATCCTGAGGTTGACCTACTTTTCGGGCCAATTAATAGTAACATCCCCTTAAACTAAAAACATTGCAACAATGCAAAGTTCTGCATCGAAAAAACTGCATTGAATAATACGGTTACCCCCTGGATCCAAGTTTTACATTGGTACATAAGTCGACAGAGTTTACAATCTATATCTATAGCACAGTATAAAAGAAAAAATATTCACTTCGTGAGTGACATGCAGCGCTACAGTTGTTAATAGTGGATTTATGATATCAACTTCTTCATTATAGCGTATCTTATAAATTTATGTGGGTGATGTCAAGCTTAAGCTTCCCAGATTTTCCCTGTACTCAGTAAGCGAATTGAAAAACCATATTGAAAACCAACTGAAAAATGACCAACTGAAAACCATTGAAAAACCAACTGATATGAGCACTTTTACAAACCCGTTTCTCCAACGGAAAATGTTTCAAATGTTTTCGTTTGCCCTCAAAGGATGAAAAAATTCATAGAATTGTCATACTCGTCGTTTTGCGCCAAATTGGAAGTAACATAACGAATGAAAGTGGTAAAGATGACGAATATATATCAATATATATCAAAGTACGAATAAAACTTTATTCAATATATTTTCCAACATCTCACACATCCATAATATATTTAATATAGGTTTTAAACTGATAATTCAAAAGCAAAATTCACATCGAAAAGCTTCTTAATCTACATCCCAATCAGAGCAATCAGCATCAGAAATAAGATTTGCACATGAATCAAATTTACCAGAGTTTATTCTTGCCTTGTTTCCCAAAGATAATGCAGTCATTATTATTATAATCTTCCATGTTATTGCCATCATCAGTGTCGTCATAAGTTACATCCTCTGGTTCTGACTCATCCTCGTCATCTTTCCCCATCGCCGCCATATTTTTTTTAACTAGATTAGCAGTATATCGTTCATTTTAAAAAACCTACATTTCGTATAAATTTTAATGTTTTGAGGTGTGTTTTGAAAAAAAATTAGGAGGCATTGAAATAACTTACTACAGATGAGTAATTTCTTGCACGAGGTCCAAAAATTACAACACACTTAAAAAAACGAAAATCTTGCAATTACTCACATGTCTAAAGCGAATTGTTGACAGAGAGTTATATGAACCCTCAAGAATTGATTTCTTCATCTTATCTTTCTTTCGCCTATCATATAGACGATAAAGTTTATTTAAATAGGGGAGACCGGGGCAAGATGACTATGTTAACAATTTTTGTTGTTTATTAATTTATTTTGGAGTAATAGTAAAATTAATTTTACATGAACTGATAGAGTATACCTTTGTAGTATTAAATACATTACCATTTAATTTTTCAAAAAAAAGGATAATTTTATTTTTTCATAACATTAATAAATCGTCATCTTGCCCCAGTACTGGGGCAAGATGACTTTGGCCTTGGGGCAAGATAACAACACTGAAAAAGATTGAACATATTTTACTTTTGAATATGTTACATGGTTTAACAAATGATAACTGTGTTTTTACATCTTACAAAGTATCAAACTAAGCATAATGCATTGATTGTAACGTAATTTTGAAGTGTTTAGTTGTGCAGCTAACAATAGTCACAAATAAAAATGTCATTTTCATAATTGGAACATTCCTCATGCCACCACTCTTGGCATTTACAGCACTGGATTCATTCTTCTGTTGGTGGGTCACAATGCCGGAAGTTGGCCTTAAATGCTTTTTGAATTTTTTGGGAGGAGGGGGACCAGCGGGGAGGGGGGAGGTCTTGACCCCGTCGAACGGTACTCTCCTCGTACCGATCGGACGCTTGGAAGTGGAGATACGGACCCCGATAGGGTTTTTCTTTCGGGAGGCTAGGGGGGCTTAGCGGATGGCGAAAATGTCTTCCTCTGGTCGCCCCCTTTCGAACGACACCTCCCCCGATCCTATGCGCCCCTTAGCCCCAGCGGAGATAGAAGCGCAAGGTCGTGCGAACAAACACACAGACAAACAAGCGTTTACGGGATTTAAATAGAATGGACAACATAGTTAGTTTAATAAATTTCGAAACACAGGGCCAGATGACGAGCTCGTCATCTTGCCCCAGACTGCCTGTTTAAAAATATTCGTTTTCATTGCCATGAAGGAAGGCGATTGAGTGACATTTATTCATAGTAATAGGTAGTATTTAAACTAAGTTACTCATAAATATTAAAGAGAAACGATATATCTTACCTGTATCTGTAGCAGAGCTTATTTACACATGCATAAAAGTTATAACGTGGCAGCGGAAAACAATCAAAGCTTCACAACTGACACCAAAATGGCGATTTCAGCGTCTCTATAGTATTGTTTAACGAACGGCCGATAGGAGAGCCAGTAGTGTCCGGTTGATGCTGCCACCTAGCGGAAAACGGAAAAATTAAGACATTCGTCATCTTGCCCCACTCTCCATCTTGCCCCGGTCTCCCCTACACATCTTACTCCTTTGTGTAATAAATAGATTTTTCTCATTTTCATTCTTATATTTAAAGGTAAGTTTCTTTGTAATAACGTATTTTATTTGATCATGTACATTTTGAAGAGAAATTTCAAAAACACGTGTCTTTTAAAACTTGTGTGTGTGTGTTCAAATGAAATTTTACATTTTTTTAATCCATGGTAATTGGATTTCCTTGTACAAATATGAAGCTAACACCATGATACATATTCTAAAAAAGATTTCTGATAGGATTAAGATAAGAATACGAAAAGAATCTCCAATTTCTGCTATATGTCTCTTTAAATATCGAAGAAAAGAGATTTTTCAAGATAAAGTCCCGAAGAAAATTACATAAAACAAGAAAGATAAATCAACAATCATTGATGAATTATGCCGCACGTTCCATTATTATTACATCCAGCTACATTAACTAGAGTATATGCTACAGCAACAAATATGACACTGATTTTTGTATGATATGTTAGATTTTTTTAGCTTCTAAATTTGTCACTTGCATCGTGTAATTTTCTTTAGTATTGAGAATTTTTCTATTTCGATATTTTTTTCTAAATATAATGCACAAGACTGTTTAGTCCCTACATTTATGAAAGCAGCTTTTTAATTATATTCGTTTAACAAATTTATGTACTGTATTGAACTTTGGTTATTTTAGTTTAGATGACACAAGTCAAATGTTACGGAATATAAACGACTCCGTATATCATCTATATGCAATTGGTGATTTTTTTTAAATAATATATTCTAACATTTAAATCTATGTGGTACAAATGACAAAATTTATTGAACTAGATTTAACACACTTTCGTACTTCAAGTCGGTTACTTTCTATGTTCAGTTTTTTTAAAGACATTTTTCTGTATTGAAGTATTTTATTCAGTCATGTAAATTCTTCAAAAGCAAAAAAAAAAAAAAAAAAAAAAAAAAAAAAAAAAAAAAGAAGAAGAAGAAGAAGAAAAAGAAGAAATGGGAGTTTGAAGAACACATGTCTTTTAAAATTTTATTTTTATGTTTTGATAAGAAGAGATGTAGTTTGACATTTCCAAAAACTAGTTTTATATATATATATATATATATATATATATAGCACTTATTTAAACTTCGCGACGAATTTTTAGCATTTACCGAACTAACCACCCCCCCCCAAAAAAAAAAAAGAAAAAAAAAGAAAGAAAGAAAATAGAAGTTCTCCCTGAATATAAAGTCTCCAAATTTAAACATTCCTGTAGCGTGCTTTGCAACTAAAATAAATCTCTCTTTTCAAGTTTAAAATCAGAAAATTAACATGTCAATTACTATTAAAGAAATTACGATAAGCTGACAGGCATGCAAAATTTTCTTGAAAGCATAATTAAAGTTATGTTCATTGAAACACTTATTTATAACCGTTTATCTAAAAGTAAAATATCTTTTGTTGTTATATTCAAATTTCTTAATAAACACAAAATTTTACTTTTTTTACCGCAAGTAATTTTAATTTGTTAAACATATGTAAAGATAACGCTTGCTATATCAACAAAATAATGTTCCTTATAAAATGAAAATAAAAATATAAAAGAATCTCATGTGTTTATATGAAATGTCTCGTTTTACATCCAAAAAACGAGATTTTTAAAACTAAAATTTGGAAAACTGAAATATTTATTCCATTAAAAAAGTAATATAAATTAAGGGTGATTCATTGATTCGGTTACACATTCCAACATTATAAGCCCAATGCTTCAAGTCGGGTATCTTACGCTAGCTTCCATTGAAAGTCTCCTCACTAATATAACTTACATGATGTTCTTTGAAGTTTATTTAATGATTTACGAGAATTTCTTATCTATAATTTTTACCCTTTGTATCCTATGCTTTTCTCTATCCGTCAGAATATTTTGTTATATTTATGTTTTTTTTTTTTTTCCGCAAGAAAGCGTAAAGCAACCGAATACTCCTATTACTTTGAAAATATTTTTTTTTCTAAACTATATATATTTGAAACTTTATCAACATAATTGAATCCATATACAGAGTGGTCCTAAAATATATGTCAAAAATGTAAAGGTAGGTAGAGGGGACCTAAATAAGAATATTTCGTATAGGAATGTGAGTGCGGAAATGCAGCGTTGAGGCAGTAGAGGGCGCTGTTGAATTCGGCGGATGAAAGCGTTTCGCTGACTTCAATCTTCATTCTCCGCACGGATTTCCAGCAAAATGCATCGTTAAATCAATGCTGAACTTGTCGACATGCATTTCATGTATGGGGCTGCGCAAGGAAATGGAGCAGCTGCTCAAAGGATGTCCATGGAACCATTCCTGGGTAGGAATCTGACGAATAGCCGAACTTTTGAGCGCCTTCACCGGAAGCTGTACGCTATTGGATCGTTTTACGCTCCCAGGCGTGATACGGGCACTGGAAGATATCCCAGAATTCCAGCAGTAGAAGAAGAAGTATTACGCACAGTAACAGGATAGTCCTTCGACAAGCCAAGTTCGAGAGCCGTTGAACGTGTGCATCCTTTGAGCAGCCGCTCCATTTCCTTGCGCAGCCCATACATGAAATGCATGTCGGCAAGCTCCACATTGGTGTAACGATGCACATTTCTCAAAATCCGTGTGGGGAATGACGATTCAAGCCAGCGATATGCTTTCATAAGACGAACTCAACAGCGCTCTCTACTGCCTCAACGCTGCATTTCCGCACCCACATTCCTATACGAAATTTGCTTATTTATGTCCCCTCTACTTGCCTTTACATTTTTGACATATATTTTAGGACCACACGGTATATTTCATTTTAGGATAATATAAGAAATTAATTAATGATGAAAACAATACTACTAGTAACAATATAAATATAACCTTCTCAACGCCGCGAACTGATATATCCGTTCACTATGCTGCAGGTTTTGCTGCAATATTAGTATTATTTAAATTAATATAATTCTACAAATATAATGTATTTTTAAAGCATTAAGTAATTATTAGTAGTCTTAAGGGTTATATTCAAATACGTAATTAAGTTTTTAATTTTTATATCATGTTTGAAATAGCATGTTTTTTTAGTATTTAAAAAAAATTTTAGGGAAAACAGCATTACTATTTTGCCCTTTTGCTCGGTGGTCAGAGGATAATAATAATAATAAATAAATAAAATAGTAATAAATAATAAACGTAAGAAAAATGAGTGATTTTCGAAATTGTTGTAAGATGTTAAAAAATGTATGTGTGATATAGATGACAATATTTATTCAAATACATTTCACACACATTTTTACGTTCTAAACAAATTTCTTTAGAAAAAAAAATATTCCCCTGTAATAACATGTTTTACGCCCTCATGTAAATTTTCCAAACGAAAAAAAAGAATACGAAAGGGGAATTCAAAGAATATGTGGCTCTTAAAACTTTATTTTTGTGTTTGGGGAAAAAAAGATACACTTTGACATTTTCAGGAAATCATTAAAAAAAATCGTATTTAAACAAATTCGAGACAAATTTTTAACATTTACTGAACCAATAAAAGGAAAATGGAAGAAGTTTCCTCTGAATATAAAGGCTTCAAATTTAAACATTCATGTAGCAACTAAAGTGAATATTTTTTTTTTCTCGTTAAATGTCAGAAAATTATCATGTCAATTCCTATTAAAACAATTACTAAACTGACATGTATAGAAAAATTTCTTTTAAAGCTATGTTCCTTGAAACACTTTTTTAAGATTATATTTTATCTAAAAGTGAAATATCTATTTTTGTTGTATTCAAGTTTTCCTTAATAAACAGAAGACTTTACATTATTTTTATAGTAATTTGATTTCTTTAGAAATATGCGATGTTAGCGCGTTCATACACTTTTCAAAAAAGTTTCCCGATAGCATTAAAATAACAATGTGAAAAGAATCTTTTGTTTCTGTTGTGAAATGTCTCTTTTAATATCAAACAAACGAGTTTTTTTATAATAAAATCCCGATAACTGAAATCGTTATTACATTATACAAGAATGAGAAATAAAGCGTCATAAGTAAAAAAATTCGCGCAATCTAGCATTATGAGCCTATACTTCAAGTTAGATATTTCATGGTATCTAAGCAGAGGTGCCAAGCTCTCACTAATCTTCCGTAATACGTGGGTTAATTTAACCCCGGTTTAATACGTTTCGCACCAGAATTTTTTTTAAGAAATGAAATTAAATATATTCCACGTAAAAATCTGAAATTAATTAAATAAAGATTTGTTAAATAATTTTTCTGGTTTGAAACATTTTAATATTTCATGCTGTCTAAATTTAAGGTAAACGCTCATGTAATGCAGACATTTTGCAAAAATGCATGGTAATACATTGTGAGGACTGGTCCAGAATTGGAATCTTCTCACTGTTGGTTATGTTTATGGGCTCATTGCATCTCTTGTATATGCATATTCTTCATCAGAAAACGGCACCTAACGGGATCCTATTCAGCTTAGGGTCCGGTACAGCTGTACTCCTGTCCTTTATTGTGCACACCTCTGTTTAAGATATTCCGTCGTATATGTACTCTAAATTTCGAACACAGAGTGAATGTATCGAAAAAAGAAAGAAAATAGGTGTATAAAAATACATCCTGGTGCTTTAGCTATTAAAGTCGGTAGTTAATAACAGTTCATGCTTTTTGTTCAGCACTCTGCTGACTAATTTTGAACAGGCAGTGACGTAATGGTGCTAAATATTCTACGGATAGTCTTGGTAGGAATCTTACTGGTTAATAACAAAGAATATTGTTTTAATTATCTAAACTTCTGTCTTGATTTTAAGTAAACTGGTTAGAAATAATTGCATTGTGTCACATAGAATGGCGGCACCAGTAGTTGTTCGATTAACAATATCTTCGTTTTCCAAAGCTCTTCCCGTCTACCCTGCTCACCGTAAAAATATATTAAACCAATGACTTTTATTCTATTTTTATGCTGAATAAAACTGTATATACAGTGCAAAATATAATTGTTGATTTTGCGGTATAATACTGGCATCCCAGCTGTCAGTATTATGCCGAAACATTAACAGTAATAAACAGTACAATAAGCAGTAATACGCTACCGCGTATGCGCGGCAGTGTATTACTGCTTATTTTACAGTTTATTTTTGTTAATTAAGTTTTAACAACTTTCAAAAAGTGTTCCATATTCCAACCGCCTCCCGTACAACTTTAACAAAAACTATTAAACTGCCCAATCTGCGGACCGGATCTTTGACACAGGAATGACGTGCAGACAATTTTTTTTCACTAAAATCCTAACATGAAAATTCTTTACTATGTCCATTAAACCATACCTTTTTGTCTGAAAAACATTTTAATAAATAATAATTAGGTCAATATTACAGTAATGCTACTACTACCCTTCAAAAAATGTTAAAAAAGTGACAAATAATGAATTTGACTTCACAATTTTTTGGGAAAAGAAAATTCTTTTAACATTTGCAGCATCTAAGAACTAGAAACATAAAAGTGAAATTTTTTTTAGATTAAAAAGTACATTTATCGTTATGAGGATGAGAGAAAATATATTCCATAGTAAGAAATTCCATAGTAATAAATCGATGTCTTTTCCAGACGCCTTGCAAAGAACGCATAAGTAAAAAAGTTTCATTAGAATTCTTTTTAGAAACGTTTTTACGATATTATGATGCAATCTAATTTCCAGAAAACTTTAAAACAGAAACATACTATAACTAATCTTGAGTAGAAAAATTTCCCTGAGATTTTAGAATAATTTATATTTCTTAAATAAGCTGCATTTTTTTTTTTTTTTATCATTGATTAAGTTATTAATTTTTTCTTTTGAGCACTTTTTCTTGAATTACATTTTCTAAACAGCTTGGAGGTTTTTAAGGACTTTTCATTCATGGATTTTTTCCCTTTTTTTAAGCAGTAGGTAATTTGTTGCTTTTAAAAAACTTTGTGACTTTTAGGATACAAGTTACATACTAGGGGTTACAAACTATCCCTACGAGCTACGCTCACCAATCCCCGTTCAGTACCAACAGCCACTAAAACACGCTGATTTGCTCTGCTTCGAAAAATATTACCCTATTACGGAAGATTGAATGATAATATCACGACAAGTGGCGATTTTCTGTAATCGAGTTGTCATTCATTTCCCTTTGACTACAAGATTTGTCGGTTCCCAAGGTCGCATCCACGGCTGTCGCACAACTGGCGGCCTGTTTCATGATTAAATAAGTAAAATAGATTATACATTTGAAAATAAACTTGTATAAAATGGTAAAATAGAAAATGTCTAGAAGAAAACGCCTTCTAACATAACGTCTGGAATAAAAGTTTTGTTTTAAGCACTATAAGTAAATCGTTTTAAATATATCGTTTTAAGTATGATGTAATTTTCGCCATTCGCAATAATTTAATTATTTTAACGTTTTCTTTCTGTTTTAAATTGTTGTGTAAATATTTATTTCAATTGAAAAGTGTTTGGATATATTATCATTGGGTTTTTTTTAAATCTGGCAACAGTAAATGAAAACGGCTATTGGAAAATATGAATTAAATGTCCATTCAGATAACAAAATTTTGAATAAAAAATGAAAAGAAAAAAAGTTAGACAAATTTTAACTAAGATTGGATAACTGCACACCACTATCTAATCAAGTAAGTGCCTGCAATAAATGGCTAAATTGCTATTCATTGCTATTCGATTTCAACGTTAAATAGCGCTTAAAATAATTCAACAATTTCAAACAGTCTGTAGCAACACGTTTATCATAAATTTCTCTATAAAACAACGAGCTTTCATGTTTTTATATGGAATAGGTTTTGTAGAATAAGCCGAGAAAGTGAAAAGTTTTCAATATATTCAATTACGGCAATGAACTCGGAAAGAAGACAAATAATGAATTTGAGTTCACAGGTTGTTGGTTAACAAAAAAAAAAATAATAATTGTTTAATGTTTACCTGAACTAAAAGCTAGAAAAGAAAGCTGTAATTTTTTATTTTTTATTTATTTTATTTTATTTATTTTTACTACGCAGTGTATTAATTACTATTCCGACAAACGAAACCAGCTTAAATATTTTTATTGTAAACTTTAAGTCAATGTCTTTTTTAGATGCCTTCAGGCAAAGAACGCGTAAGAGAGAAAGTTCATGCGATTTTTATTTAGAAATGTTTTTACGAAAATATGAGGTAATATAATTTCAAGAAAAATTTAAAGCAAAAGCATGTTGTGACTAATCTTGTACGGAAAATATATATGGGACTTATGAATAATTTTCTATTACTTACATAAAACTGCAAAAGCTAAATTAAACGGTGTTTTGATTTTAATTTTAAATTAAGTTGTAACAGTTTTTTTACACTCCTTTTCCTGCATTAAATTCTTACAAAAAGTTAGAGTATCTTTAAGACTATTTCCTACATGGGGTGTTTGTTTCTTTTAATCCAAAGAAAAACGTCGTTCAATTTTTGATAAAAATATCCAAACCATGGAAAGAAACTATTGTTGCGGATTAGGATTATGAAAGATCCCCATTATTCACTATTATTTTCATTTGTTGGTAACAGTTTTATATACATATATATATTGTCTTTACAAAACCGATCATGGAATCTTTTGACTAAACTAATGAAATCATTAACAATTAAAGTAAACTTTCTATAAATTATTACTTGAGCAAAAAATCTTGTATTTTTTACAAGCAATAAATTTCATGAAAGATATTCTATAACTCTAAAAAAATTAACATCAATTATTTCAAATTGTAAAATACATTTATCTATCTATATGAACGGTTATTAACATTTCAACAACATAAAAAAAATATAAATAGATACCAAATCATAAAACTTATCCACATAATTTTTTACACTACGCATTTAACTTCATGTTTTTGCCTGAAAAATCATTGTAATACCTAACAAATCTACAGTAATACTACAGTATTCTACAGTAATACTATCCTTCAAAGAACTAAAAAAGAAGACAAATAATGAATTTGAATTCACAGGGGCTATTGATAAATGGAAATTCTTTTAAGATATACTTCAACAAAGAGCTAGAAAAAAAAATAGATTTTTTTAAAGGTTAAAAAGTATATTAATCATTATGCGGACAGACAAAATCAGTTAAAAAAATTCTACAATAACCTTACAATAACTTTGCTTGAAACACCTTCAAGCGAGGAGAGCGTAGGAGAGAAGAAAGTTCATTAGATTTTTATTTAGAGACTAGCTAACCCGCCGGGCGATGGCCGGGCTCGGGATATTAATAATCTGTTCTATGCGAATATGACTGAAATCTGTAAGGCTATCGAAATCAAGTCGAATGAGGCAAACCCCGTCGTAATCGGGCTCGTAAAACCCAAGATCGGAAAGCGCATCCTGGCGGTCGAAAGTGCAACTAAAATATTTAAGGCTATAGATATAAAGTCTAATGAGCCAAACCCCGTCGTAATCGGGCCCATAGAACCAGATATACTTCTATAGCTCTACCTTCCACCGCCAGGGGGCGCAGTCTGTTCTGGAAGAGGATTTTTCAGAACACTCGACCCAACCAAATTTCCTAGTAGAATTGAAATTTAACCACAGGTAAACATTGCCAAAATAGCGGAAATCCCGAAAGTGGGTTACGTAAATGATCGGTTTCGAAAAAGTTAATGTAGATATTTTTTAAAACACAACGGTGCGTTTTGAAGAAAATGAACGTGTCTATCATCAGGAGTCTACTGTTTGTCCGTACTCTCATTTCCCGAGTCGATGCCGATTTTTAAACCTGGACCGAAAAACTAAAATTGCGTGAGTGAGTTTTGGAAAGGATTTTTTTCGGAGGGTTAAAATTTAAATTTTTCAAAACAGATACCAGATTTTAAAAAACAAAGGGATATATATTATGCGCGGCATTTTTAGTTTTTCGTATCTTGTTTATGCACGCTAATTAGGATTTTTAAAGATAGGAGAAATAGTTAAAAAAGCGAAATTGACGTACGGTAAAAAACGTTTTCGAAAGGTTTAACGTGATTTTTTTTAATCTAAATGTTTCTGCCTAAACCCGATAGAACGTAGATGTCTTTCGGTGTGTATGTTTCTTGTTTGGTTATTTTAGAGAGCCGATGCCAGATTTTATATATCGCAGAAAATCGGAGTTCGCAAAAGAGAGTCCTGCGCATGCATTTTTTTTTAAGGGTTAATATTCGTATTTTTCAAAAACAAATACAGATGTTAAAAAAGGAATAAATGTAGGTAGTGTCTGGTAATTTTTAGTTTTTCGTACCTTTCTCTGAATCGCCGATGCAAATTTTTAAAAATTGCGAAAATTGCAAAAATCGCAAAACGGCATACAGAAAATATACTTCATCGAAGAGTTAATTTTCGTATATTTTTAAACCAATGGTAGATTTGAAAAGAGCAAAATCAGCTCTTTAATTTGGTGACCTTCGTTTTTTCGTATCTTTTGTATTCCGGTGGATGCAAGGCTCGGAAAACGGGAGAAAATGAAAAAACATGAATTCGATGCTATTTGATTATATTTTTTGAAAGGGTTAAATGTAAATTTTTTTCAAACCAACCAGATCGTTCGAGACGTAAAAGTATGTTCTTTCAGAATATGTTGACGGTTTTAGCGTATTTCTAGCTGTTCGCCCATGGCGAATTTAGAAATACTTTTAAAAAACGGGATGATTTGTGTTTTCTTTCTTTTATTCCCGAAGATACGGATATTGGTTTCTGAACTTTCGCGAGCTAGCTGCGGATGAATGACTTTTTTATTTGTGATCTTTGATCAGTTTTTAATTAATAACTACTCTAATTTTCAAAATTTTAAATTTCTGAGGCTCAGATTCACCAGGAGAGGGTTTGGACTACCTAAATCTAAAATTTCAGGCTTAGGTGGGCTAGATTTTGCTAGCCATCGCCAACTGACACACAGACACACAGAGCGAAACTTTATTTATTAGTATAGATGTTCTTATGAGGTTATGAAGCAATCGAAGAAAAAAAATTTCTAGAAACCTTTAAAGAAGTAAATATATATATATATGTAAGATTTTATTTTTAAAATTTAAATAAATAAAAATAAAAATGGGAATAAACGGATTGCTTTTAATTAAAAAAAAATCACTACAATTTTTCTTATACGCCTTTTTTTTTCGTTTCATTAATTTACGAAAAGTTGTGAGTTTGTTTATGACTATTTCATGACACGATGTAGCAGTGGAGCTTTGCGGTTTCTTTCTTTCTTTTTAAGCGACCGGATTGCTTGTTGCTTACGACCCTAGAAAAAAACGTCGTGTCGTTCCTGATAAAAGCATCTCGATCATGAAATGAAAAACATTCTTTTGGGTATTTTTTCGTTGTGAATCGGAATTTTAGAAGATTCTAATTAGTCACAATTGCGTTAATTATTGTTAAAAGGTTTGCAATATACCGGGTGGGCCAAAAGTTCGTTTAAACTTTAAAAATTCATTAAAAAGAAACAAATTATGTTAAAAAATTGTGGTTTGCAGGTATGGGATTAATGGGAGATTTTTTTTATAACAAAAAAATTTTGGTTAAGAAATAACCGATAAATGATGCTTCATGCCTAATATGAACCAGATTTAACCTTTTGAATCCCACAATCATCCCAATGCTGTGAAACTCACAGTAGCCCAGGATGACTGAAAGGATATTCCTTCCCCTTAAATGGGTCGGGGTCCTGTCAAGGGGGTGGTCTCTCTCAGTGAGGGACGGGCATTTCTGGACAGTACAGAAAGAAAAACAATATTTTTTTTAGTAACTGGAGCAATGATAAACAGAGGTGTGTAACACCTGTCAAAATTTGAATAAAGTGAGAAGGCAGTAGGGTAATTTCCACTACTTACCTACTGAAAAAGAAGGGGAACAAAAAAACCAGCATTTTGGGTTATTTTGTTGGGATTCTAAGGTCATTCATTTTTTTAAAGCTTGGGATTTAAAGAGTTAAGTAAATCAGGCGGTCAATAAAACCCCTGAATGCACACAGATTCGTCATTCGATGCTAGCAGTATGCTATCGTTACCAGATCAAGCGCTGTTGGTTAAACTCTTTTACAAGAACGGGGATTCGGTAACTGGAGCATTCCGAAAACTCAGCACTGCAAAATGACTGAAGACGAGAAAAGGTCATGTTTCATACGCTGGGATACTGAAGCTTGTCAGACGCTTCACTGAAATGAGTCTTTTACTATAAGCCTAATTTGCATACATCTGCTTCATATTATGCATGCCAGCGCCATCTATCGGTAATATTTTTAATCGCAACTTTCTTTGTTATTTTTAAAAAATCCGATCTCCCTCTAATCCCATTCCTGAAAACCTTAATTTTTTAGCACCATTTGTTTCTTTTTAAGGAATTTTTAAATTTGTAGCAAGGTTTGTCACACCTGGTACTTAAAAAACAAATTGTAGTACCTTATTACATTGTCTATTTATACATATTTGGTTTTTGAGAAAGTTGGTTGTGAATCTATTGCAATTTTTCGTATGCAATGTATGTTTCCATTATTGGGATGATATCGCGATATTAATTAACCACACTAATCGAGGAAAATCTGTACTTATACACACATGTGCCATAGCTGGGAGATACTTGGTGAAATATGGCGTAAAAAATGGAGAAATTTTGTGCCAAAAAGTTACCAAAAACGAGACGAACTTTTGGCTAAGTTACCAATTTGGCGAAATTCCGCTTAAAACCTAATGTTAATATAAGTCTTTTACTATAAGCCTAATTTGCATACTTTTGCTTCATATTATTCACAAGAGAGCCATTTATCGGTAATTTTTTTTAATCAAAACTTTTTTATTATTAGAAAAAGTCCGATCTGTCTCTAATTCCTTCAAACCGTAATTTTTTTAGCATTATTTGTTTTCTGTTAATGAAATTTTAAAGTTTTAACGAATTTTTGACGCACCTGGAATATTGTATGCATTGAACTACGTCAATGTTATTCTTCAGAGAACTTAAAGGAAGACAAATAATCAATTCGATTTCAGAGGTTATTGCTAAAAGAAAATGCTTTTCAGACTGGTCTCAAGTACGAGCTTGAAAAAAAAAACACTAAAGTTTTTTTTAATTAAAAAGTGCATTAATCATTATGCGGATCGAGAAAGTAAATTTAAGAAATTCTACAGCAATTTTCAGAACAATGTCTTTTACAGACGCCTTCAAACAAGAAGCGTATAAGAGAGGAGAAAATTCATTAGAATTTTATTTAGAAGTGTTTCCATGGTAGTATTAGACAATCTATTTTTTTTAAACTTAAAGCACGTATACTGCGTGTGTATAATCTTGTGGTATAAAATTATGCCAGTTTTTAAAATAGTTTTCCAACTTTTTAAATAAAAATTCTAAAGATGAATAAAACATCGTTTTACACTTATTTCAAACTTGTTTTTTCTTTTGTTATTTTTTTTTAAATTCTTTTAAAAAGTTGATAGTTTATTTTAGATTTTTTTTCATTCATAATGTAAAAAGGGTTCTTTTCCTTTTGTTTGCTTTAAGGACAGGCTATTTTCAGTACCATTTGGAATATCATTGGATTTCACACAAAATAAAGTAAATCTGTTGAAAAGTTTGTTAATATACACTGGTGAAAACAATTAAAGGGCAAACGTTTTTTTTTTAAAAACAAGACAAAATAAGATATGCCTAAACGCAAATAAGGTATTAGATGATAGTTAAGCTCTTCGCGGACACACCTGCCCCAGGATGGTCTATGTCGTCATAAAGAAGTGGCGCTGTGATCGCATTTGTGTAGAGGTACCTAATTTTCTCGCTGAAGCTTGTAGCGTAAGGACGTTTTGAAGCATCGTAGCATAACCCAATCCTTGTTTTTTGAATTTCTTCGTTTACCCATCGTTAGTATGGCTAGTTGTCATTGTCTAGATGATGCCACAAGATGGCGGATAGTTGGAAGACTCAAGGCTGGCCAATCACAGGCTACTTTTTGTAAGGATGTCGGGGTTCCGAGAAATATGGCGTCCTCTCTGTGGAAACAATTCACAGAGATAGGAACAGTGGTCCGCCGACCTGGCCAATGCCGCAAAAGAGCAACAACGCCGGTTGAAGACTGTTATTTGAGACTTCTAGCCAAAATTGATAGATCCGCGACAGCGACACAACTGTCTTGTCACCTGTATAATGCAACAGGAACATCCATTTCATGGATAACAGTCACCCAGAGACTTAATGTAAGTGGCCTGTATGCTAGGCACCCTGTCGTCTGCATCCCTTTGACTGTGAACCACAAAAAAGCCCGTCTAGCATGGTGCCGAGAACACCTCTCTTGGACAGAGGATAGTTGGGGGCGGGATCTCTTCAGTGATGAGTTGTGATTCAGTCTGAACACAGTGATGAGTTGTGATTCAGTCTGAACAGCGACTCGAAACGTGTTCTTATCTGGAGAGAACCGGGGAGAACCGGAGAGAACCACTGGAGATAACCACAAATCTGAAAATTTGTCGATATCAACCCTCTAACATTGTCGAAAAGGACCTCTAGGGCGGAGGTGGTCTGATGGTCTGGGCAGGCATCATGGCAGACGGGCGTACCAACCTTATTGTGTTCGATAGAGGTGCTCGGACAGGTCAGCGGTACAGGGACGAGATCCTTTCACCCTAAGTGAGACTTTTCCGCGGAGCATATGGACCAAATTTCGTTTTTATGGACGACAACACCCGTCCACATAGGGCTCAGTTAGTGGACGATTACCTCGAATCGGAGGATATTCAACGAATGGAATAGCCTGCGACACTTATGGGACGCCCTTGGACGATCAATTGCAGCTCGAAAACCAGCTCTAACGACCACCAATGAGCTCAAGGGTGCTTTGGTGCAAGAGTGGGTGTCGTTGACACAGAGATTGATAAGAACCCTGGTAAACAGTATGAAACGCCAATGCGAGAGTTGTGTAACTATTACAGGCAATCACACACCCTATTAGACATGTTTTTCTATGACTGACATTGTGTCGGTCAGCTGCTGAGCTGGACACGTGACCAGTTTCCTTATTTAGGGTGCAGATTGTGCCCATTTTTGTTTTCCCATATATTGGTCTTATATCGGACGATATTTTGGCCAAGTTTGGTTTTATTTGCTTTGTTAGTTTTATTTTTATTGCAAAAAAATCCATTTGTCCCTTTAATTGTTTTCACCAGTGTATATATATATATATATATAAAGTTATAAACAAGACAATGTGTAAAAAAAAATGTTTCTTAATCTAGGAAAATACAATATAACCACAAACGAAAATATACAAGAACATCTACTGAGTTATCCGAAAAGCATTCTTTATCATTAGAAACATCAGAAACTAATATATTTGTGATGTTGAAAGAAGCATTTGTAAAATACAATATTTCTTTTATTGCCATCGATTTTCGGAAATGTTTCCGTGTAGTTTTTATAGTGTGTTAATCAGTTTTCTCAACCTGCAACTTTTTAAATGCTATCAATTCTTAAGTAAACATTTTCATGTTCAACAAACATGTTTTACAGACAAACATGATCAATTCACAGCATTGACAGTAACATTAAAATTCATATTATTATGTTACTCTTGCATGTATATAAATTTAGTTACACAGCTGAAACCGTATACTTGAGAATTGAACACGATATCACCCAGACTTTGCTTTCTATGAACTCCCACTTTTTGAATTATGTTACAGTCCACTGTCGTCCAAGAACTGTATACATTTATGAAAAACTCGGCCGACAGGTTTGGCATCTAAACCTGTTTTCAAGCATTCTGGGATGTTGATAACTGATAAACATAAACATTTTCTCATATTTCAATTAAATT
This sequence comes from Maratus michaelseni, assembly GCA_963931845.1. Lineage (NCBI taxonomy): Eukaryota > Metazoa > Arthropoda > Arachnida > Araneae > Salticidae > Maratus > Maratus michaelseni. The sequence continues at coordinate 278,870,107 of OZ007594.1, read as the reverse complement.
ATTTTTTATGCTCAAGTTCCTCTTATGTCCATATAACAACGATGGTTCATCGGAACGTGGCTTAATTTAATTTTATTAATAACTTTTTTTTTTATTTGATTTTGTTTCCTCGCAGTATTTTTCCATTTGTTTTGTAAGAGATAAAAGCGTAGGGACAATTATGTATTAATTTTGTTGAAGTAGAAAGAACAATTATCTACAATCAAAAAAGTCAAACAAACGACTTTTGCAAAATATACTAAAATAGTTCCTTTATGATGAAAAGGGTTGTAATTCTCATAGACATGAAACTAAATGTTGCCAGGATTGCTCACGCTTGACGCCAACTCTGGCCTCGAATTCGATACGGAAGATTAGCTTATAATTCAAGTAAAGTAAATTGTATATGCTGCATTACATATTTTTTCAATTACTTTTTAATTACTTGGTATCTGCATTTCTATAAAGTGTTCATAAAATAGAGTGGAGTCCCTCCAGATATTTTTAATTTTGATTCGTTTTTTTTTTTTTGTTTTTTTTATAAACAAAAGTATCAGATTTTGTTATATTGAAACCTAATATATTAAGTTTGATACCTCGCCATTTTGTTAAAATTTCAAAATTAAAAAAAGAAACAAAACCTCAATCAGCAACTAAACAATAATATATAATACCGCCGAATGCTACACGCCGTGAAATATATAGGAAAACCAAGTCAAAATTCGTATTTTTCCATAAAAAATTAATAAAAATATGATTTTTAAATGATAAAAATATGTGTTATTTTTCTAGAAAACCACATAATTCGGAATTGTTCTTAGACGCCAAAACAACTTCTTTAAATATGTTTATTTTCCAAACAGAAAAACTCTCATAACCCCTTAAGAGTCATATAAGGGCAAGGTCACCACATTTGTGAGTTTCAAAGTTATAATTTTACAACTCCTTTCGTTATTCAATTTTGTTTACGTGGCTGTTTATAACACTTGGAACGTAATAGCGCTTTCGTAAGTCTAATATATAAGAAAGACCTCCAAAAAAGAAAGTACAATAATGGCCAAAATTATGGAAATCTTTTGGATCGGAATGTTGTTGAAATAGAAAACCTCATTATCTTAAAAAGGATCACGTTTGGAAAGCGTCCGTTTGCGCTAAAGTATCTCCTTCATGAATTGTTTTTCATTTATATTTCCATTAATCACCCCTCGATCTCACTCAACACGAGATCATAACACCAACTGAGTGTTTCGCGAAAAGTGTAATGCAATTAGAATGCAAACTTTTTTCGATTCTTCTCCTTGCATACTTTATGCCATCACTATCCAGCATAGAAATTTTTGTTTCATCACCCAAAATAACATGGTCTCAGTGTTTCTCTATTTAGTTAATCTGTATCTTAGGCCAGTTTAATCTTTTTCAACCGTCGTCGTTGATAAAAATATGATTTTCATTTTAGCAATGGGACAAAAAGTACTGTAGATCAATCAGTACAATCACAGAATTGTGCTTTGCTTTTACTTCGCAGTGCTTCCATTCATTTTGTATACATTGAGACGATTTTCTTCTGTAACCTAAACACAAACTCTTTGCTCTTCTACCATCAATTATTCTCGTGCATATTTTACTATTTTTGCCAGTCTTGTTTCGTGCGACTTAACATCCTTCGCTAATTTTCCTCCAATATCTCTTTTTTCCAATATTTATTTTTATAACTGTTGGCTTCTGCACTTAACAGTAATATTGTATATCGCTCTTTGGATAACCAATCAACTCTACGACGATTTTAATTTTTATTATGCTTTACTTGCTCAATAATTTAAAGGACACATAAAATTTTACCAACATCATAATAATTATAAAACACACTATCACTATCAATATATGACATCAATAGTTGAAATCCTACTCTAGGCTTAGCTGCCTTGTTGCTAAACAAAAGGAAATATGTCTTTCACCTCCTGTCACTCTCCTGTACATTAAATGAGGGGGTCGGGGCAAGCCACGTTTTTGAACTTCTGAGATATTTCCATTCAAAAATTGGATCAAATACTCAAATCAAGATATATAATCTGAAGTTTTTTCGAAAATGTCTTAGTAACATTTGAGATATTCTGAGTAACAATATGGCATTCCTTTAAAGATATTACTATTACGTTTTTTGTAAATTAGCTATCTTCATTGGGGGCATAAACATCTGGAGCAAAAACGAAACCTGCCACATATGCTGCCCCCAAATAACATTTGAAAAAAATTATATGTTGGATATTATAATTTACAATATTAAGCAACAGATTACAGTGTTAAATTCATATCACCAAAAATGTGGCTTGGCACTTTTTTGCCCCGACCCCCTCAAATATATTCAAGTGGAAGAAAAATACTTAACATAAATCTAAACAAGTTTTACTGCCTATTTCTGATTATTTGGCTATAACGTTTAATAAAATATTAATAATTGAAAAAACTGTATAGCACGATATTCTTTATTATCTTATTATCTTATATTACGAGCCATCAAAATTCAAAAAAGCCTTTTATCCCACGGATTTTCTTAATTTTGGCCACAAGTGTACTCTCGAAATTTTTAACAATCACATAATTGAGTCTACTAAAGAATATATTCATCAACGTCAACTATTATTCATCATGACACTGACAAGATTAGAAAAACTTGGACACCTAAACATGAAATTTATCGGAATAAAAATTCTTTAGGCAACAGTTCCAAATTCACCTTATTGCTTTTAAATTTATTTCTATTCACCACAAATCGATAGTACGGTAATGCTGTCTTTTAAAGAGCTAAACAGAAAATAAATAACAAATTCGACATCAGAGAAAATTGGTAAAAGAAAATGCTTTTAAGATTTACTTCAACTAAGACCTAGAAAAGGAAACTGGATTTCTTTCAGATTAAAAAGCACATTAATCACTACGCTGACAGAGAAAATCAATTCAAAATTTTCTAGGGCAACTTTAAATCATTATCCTATGTAGACACCTGCAAATGAAGTGCGTGATGAGGAAGAAAGTTCGTTAGATCTCTAATAAAATATGTTTTTACGATATTATGAGGCAGTCTAATCTCTAAAAACTTTAAAGTAGGGATATAAGTCAGACTAATATTGTAAAAAAAAAATAATAATCTGATCATTTACGATAATTTTAATTATTTAAATATATATACAAAACTATATAGAGTGAGATTTTACATTCATTTTTAAATAAACTAATTATTCTTGACGGCTGTTTTTAGACTATTAATTTATTCTTAAAGTTTTTTATGCAAAGTAATTTCATTTATGATTAAAAAGCGCTATTCTGTTTGATTTCATTATTTCAAAAAGACGTAAGAGAAAAAGAGAGCGAGAGAGACAACGATTTAGAGAGCAGTTTAAAATGGTCTTTATCTGGTAAAATTAAACAATGCCACATTTTCTTTTCATTAAGAAGTTTTTCTACAAACTTTAGAAGAAAGCAACACACAAAAACACCAAAACACTTACGGATTTTCAACGAAGTACATTATACAATTTGTTTATGTATTTTTTTATGTATGTCCACGCATAACATGGTCCGATTTTTATTTGTTAAAGGTTTCGTTCTACAAATGTTCCCCTTTTTTAGGTGCGTTCGTAATTATATATATATACGTAGCACCTACCGTCGTCGTCTGGTCCGTCCATCTGTCCGTCTGACCGAATATAACAGCACAAAAACTACCCAAACGAGTGGTTGAAATTTAATATATATATACTCGTTGCAAATTTTGTCGAGTCATTGAAATTTTATGAAAATTGAACCAAAACTTTAAAAAAATATATTAAGTTTACATGCTCTATTGCCTACTCCCTACGACAGCTACGGTGCCATGATGTTCACGTAACACATACCATTGGTCTGTGAGCATATATTCCTATAGCGTGGAGCCAGTTTCGGACAGTTTGAGACAAACTGTGGACAATCTGTTGTGCCAGTAGCCGAGAGAAGGTGTTGTTGAAGAAAGGTGGCATTCATATTTAGGGGTCTCTGAGCCGTTAGCGTTAAATATCGATATTCATTGGGCGTTGTTGTACGCCTAACAACCTTGCCCTGGTCCTCTACATGCATTTCCAGTCTCCAAGAAACTGTTCCAGATCCTGGAAATCACATTTTGTGAAACTCCAGTGGCTTATACTACTTCGGCTTGTGCCCCCCCCCCCCCCCTCCTAACCGACCAACGACTCCCCAAGCTTCTGATTCGGTTGGTTGGTTGGTTGTATGGGGTTTTATGGCGCAAGGTCCCATTGGGGACAAGCTGCGCTAAAGAAAAAATGTATTAAAAAAACCACAAAGTTTAATGAGAAAATTATCTGGATGGGGTTACCTATCCAGATATAGTCATACAGTATATAATACAAATATAAAGAAATCTTTAAAAAGTGAGGTATAAAAATATTACATTAAGAAATATTATCTGGATGGGGTTACCCTATCCAGATGTCAAGTTAAGCAAGTATAAGCTAACATTGTTACAGATAAAACATGAAGAGTATATAAAAACTATATCTCAAAATAAAAGCCAGAATGTTTTAAAAAATGAAAGAGTGCCCCATGAGGTGTTTCCCCAATGCGATTTGTCAAGATTGGTGATGATGAATTAAAATAAATTCTGTACAAGTGCCGGAGGCCCGGATTGTCAATTTAAACATGGTAGATGGTCAAGCAATCAAAGTGACAGTGTGGACACATGGGTGTGTCCTCCCGAAGTAAAAGATGTTTATGAGTGATCCTTGAATGTCCAATTCTCAGACGAGTCAGAAGAACATCTGTTTTTCTTGGATAACTCGGAGGCCAGGTCATGATTGTGGGTTTGATATGATGCAGCTTATTATTGTATTCTAAATCCCAATTTTCTTGCTATTTACAGTGGAACTCCAGTTATACGTTCTGCTCGGGACCGGAAAACAAAACGTATAACTCAGTAAAACGTACAACTCAATTAATGGTCGACCGGAACCATTTTTTAAAAATATTCTAAAAACTTTGTTCCGCTGAGGAGTTCCAGTTACATTTTATATTGAAAACAGAAGTTTCCTAAATACTACTGCACCCATGACATAAAGTTTCGGAAATGGAACAGAGTAGAAAAAGAGAGCACAAGAAAGGTATACATGAAGTTATTTTATCATAAAAGTTTTATTAAAAATATTTTTAATACACATAGTGTACTTACAAGAAATTATTGGAATGTCCTTGACATGTAAATCATTTATCAAAAGACATTTCAGTAGTTTACTGAATCTTGTAAGAATTAATCACTAGTATTCGATTGTTTCTTTTCGGCAGTGCCTGCATTGATTAGCAAACATTGCATTTCTGTTAATAATGCAGTCGCCTTACCGTTACTGTTTTTAGTACTGACGAACCGCTTTACTGCGCCAAAAGCCCTTAGAGCAGCTCGTAGTTAGAGTGAGATCTTTCAAATCATACTCATCTGACGCGTCGTCAGTGTTTTCGGTTACAAAATGCATAAATGAGACAAAATTTTGCCCGGGGACGAAAAAACGTAACGTATAACTGAGGAAAATGTACAACTCAAAACGTATAACTCAGCTAATTTCAATGGCAATCGACCGGGACCTCTGAGTTGAAACGTATAACTGTAGGGAAACGTACAACTCAGGTAACGTATATATGGAGTTCCTCTGTATTATGAATAAAGTGTACTTCTGATTCGGTTAAATGACTTCGTTGAGACATCGCACTCATCGAAACAAAGCACTTACTGAATGTCTATCATTGCTTTCCGCTTTGTCTTTCAGTAAGTTGAAAGCCAAATTTCATTCGCTGCCGCTAAAGCGTCGTTTTTGATGTCAAACTCAAAACTTACATACTCCGAAGTTTGAAAATGAGAAAAAATTGCATTTGTGACTCTCTTCTTCCATTTTCTGCAAAAAAAATTTCGCTTATACCGTTATTTTATATAAAACTTACAATATCCTTTAATTGTTTTGAACAGTGTATTATATAAATTTTATTGCCTATTTATATCACACTCGTAAAAAAATAAAGCGTTTTCCAACCTTTTCGGGATACCCTCTATATCATAAAATAGATCTAGTATATGTATCTTAGAGTAAATTTTATGCACTACTTGAATGAGATTTTGAATCTCTAAAATTATTTCTAAATTTACGCACAAAAAAAAATTAATTATGTCGATGACAGATTTAGGGAAAATTAGAAAACTTAACATGATATTTTTTTTATATAGGAATAAAAATTCTTCATACTACACTTAATCTGACTTTTTTGCCTGAATTAATTTCAGTACTACAACAGATCAATACTACAGTAATTCTATCCGTCAAAGAACTCAAAATAAAATAAATAATAAATTTGACATAACAGGGTATTGGTAAAAGAAAATGCTTTTAGGATTTACCTCAATTAAGAGCTAGAAACGAAAATAGGATTTTTTTAGATTAAAAAGTGCATTAATCACTATGCTGACAGAGAAAACCAATTAAAAAAAATTCTAGAGTAACCTTTAAATCAATACCTTTTCTAGTTACCTTCAACTAAAAAGGGGGCAATAGAATAGAAAGTTTATTAAAACTTTTATTTATGTTTTTGTAATATTATGAAGCAGACTAATCTTTTAAAATCTTTAAATTAGGAATAAATATACAACTGTTTTTAAGCAAAATACTAAGAGTATTTTATTCAGCATAAATATTAAAATAAATATACCGAAGATACAGGAAAGAATTTTATACGCAATCGAAAAGCAAGTAAAAACATACTTTATTTTCTTCATTTTACCAGTATTATTATTTCAGATCCAAAATTTAAAGTTATTTAAGCCATTTATTTTTTGTGTAAAAAAAAAAAAAAAAAAATTCTTTTACGTTCCCATTAATTAATCAATATTTCAGTAAATTCTCTAAAACAGAAATCTCCAACTTTTTCAGAATCACAGGACTATTTATTTTTTTAAACGTCTTTAACCCTGCAATTCAAGAATTATGAAACAATAAAAGAAAAGAGTCATCTACTTATAATAAAATTCTAAGCCAATAAAGTGTCTGTAACCATTCCGGCAGGACCACTCTGGTCTGCGAAACGATCGTAGTTAAACACCATGTTAATGAAAAACCTATTCTAACATATCACAGCTAAATGATAATATCTTCTACTTGAAATCAATGTTTTAGCATATTTTTCCTATAAAACATGTATATCACATCCTATTATAATGTTTTAAATTCTTAATTAAAAATCCAGATTAAACAATCCTAGGAAACCTAGACGAACACTGTTGCGAACAATATTGTTTTGGCGCCATATGCCGGCTTTAAAATGTACTTTTCTACAATACAAACCTTTCATGCTGTTTGTATGAAGTCTTATGAAAATGGAACGCAGATCAAAAATCCGTCATTTTTTAAAGGGATTATATACTAGCTTTTTTCAAACTTATTGTACTTAATTTTTTATAAGCATAAGGAATTACGTTTAGATATAATTCAAAGCTTTTTTTGTTTATTCATAAAGTAAAATATCCATAGAAACTTTCCAAATTATGTTAATCTTAGATTTTATTATTTTTTTAAATATCATTTTAAACATTTAGTAAATTTATGATTTAAAAAAAAATCAGTTGATTTAATTCAATGATTTAAATCATGATTTAATCCCCAATTTAAATCATCTGATTAAAATGGTTGACACTTAGATTGTTTTGGAGCCATCTACTGGCTTTAAAATGTACTTTTCTATGAAGTCTTATGAAAATGGAACGCAGATCAACAATCCGTCATTTTTGACGGTGTTATATACTAGTTAAGTATAATGATATACTTAAAAAGCTGTTCAGGAGTGTCTGGAATAAGAAAAATTTGCTTAGCATGATCCCATTAAGTAAAATTCCAAGAAGTGGCATATGAGGCCTATTTGACTAAAGGATTGCAAATGCATGTATATTCAGATAAATTAAAAAAATTAGACAGAGTTTTTCAATGATAAATTTTATACTTAACTTAGCATTTTACGTTCTTAGAAATGCTATTTTAGGAAATTGTTGTTACTAAATTGACAAAAATCAATAAAATCAAAAATCCATCCTAAATACATAAATAGAGATTTCTTGAATGAAAAGCTTGAAAGAATTCTGGAGGTCTCCTTTGAATCGATCACATGTGTATCTAGTTTTCCCAGGACAGCCTGATAATTGGCATTTTGCAGCATACTTAACCTCAGTTTCGGCTGAATAATACTCATTGCCATCTGTTCTCAATTTAGCGATTGGAACTACCTTCATAAATAATTGAAGGCGCAATGGGAGATTTAAATTCTAATAAATCCATGTATTCAAAACTCGCTCGATTTTTCATAATATCCCATCTTTAACGAAACAAACATCAAGGATTCGATGAAAAAACTGAAATATTTTGTACTTCAGCTACACTGCAAAAAAAATTGCTGATTTTACGGTATAATACTGACACATCAGCTGCCAGTATTATACCGTAAAATTAACAGCAATAAACAGTAAAATAAGCAGTAATATGCTACCGTGCATGCGCGGTAGTCATTGCAACCATTGCATCATTATGTATTGTACATATGTTGCTGTACATATGTACTGATGTTGCAAGTCTTTGAATGTTGCTGAAACTTTTCTCTAACAGTTTACAAATTGAACAGGAATTGTTCCAAAAAATTCTAAGGTTATATGAACAGCTGATTTTTTTAACTATTTCATCATTAAATGAAAGTGTAATTACTGCTTAAAGTGATAAAAACATAACACAAAATACCTTTTAATATATAGATGACGTATGTTTCATGCACTCAAACGACGACATCTTCAAGATCAAAATGATAAATAAAATGTTCTCGCAAAATTTTTGAAAATGATAATCTTTGCGAGAATATTTTATTAATAATTTTAATCTTGAAGAAGTCGCCGTTTGAGTGCATAAAACATATGTCATCTATATATTAAAAGGTATTTTTAAGCATTTTGTGTTATGTTTTTATCACTTTAAGCAGTAATTACGCTTTCATTTAAAGTTAACAAGTGATTTTGTTATATTATTTGTTTTTTTATCATTGCTACGTTTTCTCTCTTTGTAATAATAGAGAATATGCTTTTGGCTCACGTTTCATTTATTGTTTTCAGTTTACTTCAAGCGCAGTGATGTGATTGCTTCCCCTAGTTTTCGTGCGTTCTTACCACTAATTCCGAATATTTGTATTATTTGATGGCAAAATTTATGCCTTTAAGGGAGATAAAGATTATTATTCAGAAATACTGGTAGAAATTCGAATTTCGACTCGACAATCGCATCGCTGTTTATGTATTTATGCGTATATTTGATATTTAAAATCGTAATACAAAAATATTTTATTTTAACTTTTAACGAAAGTTATTTTTCAACTTTCTAATGTCTGCTTTTTGAAACTACTGGACTTTAAGACTAACGTAAGGCTCTATGTTATACATCCTTTTATAATGTATGTTTTTAATACTAAAATAATTCAATGGCTTGTTAGGACACCGGTATGTCTTAAAAGCAGATTTAAAAAAACACTCACTTCATAAAAATGTACATTATTGGTGTAAAAAAGGTTTCGTCTCAACAATCGCATCACTGTTTATGTATCTATGCGTATATTTGATATTTAAAATTGTTATACAAAAATATTTTATTTTAACTTTTAACGAAAGTTGTTTTTCCACTTTTTAATGAGTCTGCTTTTTGAAACTACTGGACTTTAAGACACACATAAGGCTCTATGTTATACATCCTTTTATAATGTATGTTGTTAATACTAAAATAATTCAATGGCTTGTTAGGACACAGGTATGTCTTAAAAGCAGATTTAAAAAAACACTCACTTCATAAAAATGTACATTATCGGTGTAAAAAAAGTTTCGTTTCGATATTCACTTCTTCAACGAAACTGTAGATTTGCGCTGTCATTTGTATTCAAAAAGTAAAACAAATTTGAAGCCACAAATGAAATCTGAATGTTTTAGACATCTCACTCAAAGTAAAATTTTGTCGCAAGAAACTGTCCTTAGGAATTAAATAAGGAACCTCATATGAAGTCTAGATGAGCAAAAGTGTTAAATGCTATAATACCCTTTATAATACATGTATATTTATATGTAGTCGTGTAGAATTTACATGCATGAAGACTAAAAGACACAAAATCCAACGTACGTAATTGTTGGATGACGCAGTATATTTGCAAATTGTACAGTATGGTCCAAATGCCATGTCACCTCTTATGAAAGGTGTAAGAACAATAGACGAACAACAGAACAATACTAAACACATCAAAGAACATTTCACTGTCACTGTCATGACACTGTCACATATCCAGAAAGTTGTCTATGAGCACCATCCTTTTCGTGGCACAAAATGATGCAGCACCATGTCATCCTGTGCAATATATTATTAAAGCCACTTTGGCGATTTTTGCACGGCTGCCTGGACAGACAAAGTTGTAGCGATATTTTCAAAAACACTTGCTAAAACTTCGAAATGAAAGTTACACTCTATGGAAAACCTTGCATAGTTGTATATCAATGTTTATAGGATATATTGGGTCATCCGGAAAGATCTGTGGTTTTTCAAAAAGCGAAGCGCGATTTCGTTGAGTTATTTTTCTACTGCTGTTAAGGAGTGACCTTGAATGACCGAGATATGTAGATTCGGTCTTTTCTGTTTGCACTGCATAATTATCGCTTGTATTGTGGCATAATTTTCTTTCAGTGCAATGCCAAGAATGGAAAACCAAAAAGTTCATTTTTGCCCTTTATTTCAAAATGCTAGTCAGCCTGCTCATAAAATTTGTGCTGTATATGCACAAAGTCCTGTTTCAGATGGCACAGTTCGAAGTTTGATTGAGAAGATTAGGCACGGAAAATTCAGCCTGGAAGATGATGCCCACTGTGGACGACCATCATATGTAAAGGAGGACCTCTTATAAAAGAAGTTATCAAAAGATCATGTATTCTACTTTTTTGAATATTTAGTCTGTGTGATAGTTTCTGAACTGTGTAACGGATATTTTCTGCGGTAGCTTCTTTTAAGTGGTCTCCCTTTACAGATGATGGTCGTCGAGAGCGGGTATCATCTTCCAGTCTGAAATTTCCGCACTTAAACTTTTCAAACCATCTTTGAACTGTGTCAATTGAAACAGCACTTTGTCCATATACAGCACAAATTTTACGAGCAGTCAGACTAGCATTTTTACCTTTCTTGAAATAAAAGAGTATATTATGACGAAAATGAACTTTTTGGTTCTCCAATCTTAGCAGTGCACTGAAACAAAACTTATGCCAAAACACAAGCGAGAATTATACAGAGCAAGCAGAAAAGACCGAATATACAGATCTGGGTCGTTCAAGGTCACTCCTTATCGGAAGTAGAACAAAAACTAGACGAAACCGCGGTTCGCTTTGAAAAACCGCAGAACTTTCCGGATGAACCAATACTGAGCTCACCATTCATGTGCAATGTGAAAATATTACAGTATATTTAAACGCATCGTCATATTGAATACTTTAAAAACTGATTGTCTTCATCTTTAAAACGGTACAAGGAAAGTTCACCCTTCTAGCGATTATTTTTAGTGGTTTGTGATGGACTGTGTTTCAAAAAAAGATATATCAGATCGTAAGCATTTAAGGATTTTTTAAAAAGGTCACCATAGAATGAGTATTTTCATATTTCCTTACATATGTTTATGAAAAAGTTTCATATCCAACCGAATCCAGTAGAATTAATAAATCAGAGAAACAGTTTGTAACCTGACCTTTACAAGATGATTAATTTTTATTGTTTCTTTTTGCTCTTTTGAGAAAAAAAAATATTTGTTAATATTTATTTTTTGCTATTTGATACATGCACGAAATGACTCGAATTCTGAGCCGAGATTTGTGAAATTACACTGTATTGGAACCACACTGTATACAATACAAATTCTTCCCCCCTTCCCTCACACACACTCAAGTTCTTTAGTTACACAATTTTCCATTCTGACTAGTAGTTTGTTTTTGAAGAAGAAGCAGAACAGAGAAAGAAAAAGAAAAAAAAAACATTCGAGCTTTGGTCAAGATTTCAAAAATATTCACCATTGTGCAGCGTCCTTTAATAATTGAGTTATCTGGTACGGCTCTTTGGAACTCTTTTCTTTCCCAACAGAGCGTTTGCCATAAGACGTGAGATCTGGATTTCCAAGATTCATTTAAGAGACGCTGGAAGGTGTTGTAAACGTCCCATTTATCTTTCATGAAAATATAATTCAGGTATTCTGTGACTGTGATGGTGTAGAGAGGTGAGCTGCCAAAAATAACAAAATATACAGGATTCAAACTTATCGACATAAATTGCCAATAATGTTGCAGGGCGTGAATAGACATTTAGACGATCATTTACATAAGATAAATATAGTGTGGTCATGATTAATGTTTGAATAAAATGATGTTGAATAAGTAGTACAATGTTTGAAATGGTGTAATATCATTAAAATGCACTGAAACGATTGTTTTCCATTGACCGTAATGTAACGGAATACTTTTTACTATTCTGTAAAATAACTATAAATACTGCAGACTTCATTTTCAATAGCGATAGTAAATGTTAATAACATACAAAAGTTAGAAGGCAATCTGAATATATTTTCTAGAGTTAGAGTTAGACAGGACGGAGTCAGACGGATAGACAAACCGAATTCATAAACACTTTTTAACTATGTTAGAAAGTGTTAAAAATCGACTTCTAGGGATTATTTCTTACTTTATTGTATTAATATTTATTAACTGCAGACCAATTGGTGTAATATAGCGAGACTAATTTGGCACAGCAGACTGCTTCTGTTACCAACCTTTTGTGTTATCTCGTTCACTTTAAATCTCATTTTTGACAATATCGCTCATTTTGATGCGCAGTAGAAGATGATATATTAAAATTTTTTGTCATGTCCTTGTAAAAAAAAAAAAAAAAAAAAAAAAAAAAAAAAAAAAAAAAAAAACTACTACGTACGATACGGCGACTATTTAAAAAATGTGAAGCAATACTATGGACCGTACTATCCTATTCAAAATTTGTGACGATTGGCGAATTTTTAAGAAAATTAGAGCAAATATAGTAAAACAAAGATAGGAAAAAAATGGTAGACATATATTTTTTTGGATACTAAAGTAAAGTAAAGAAAAGAAAGATTATGAAACTTGGAACATCAGTCAAAAAATGCGGTTTACACCATAGGATTTGTCACAAAATGGAAATTTTTATGGTAAATGAAAAGCAAATAGTTCAAGGAATTCCGTAAGGCCGTTCACATTTCAAATACCCATAAAAAATTAACAAATTATCGTATCGGAGTGCGGTTTTACATGATAAGACTTGGCAAATGGTCGGACTTTTTGTAGCAAACGATAGTTTAAAGAAAGTTTAACCTTTTTTTACCAGAAAACATTCGACAACTTGACACGTCCTATGGTGCAAACCGCACCCTGATACGGTAGGTTGTTATTATTTTATGAAATTTTGAAATGTTAACCGACTTATGGGAGACCCTGTATTTTTCTATATGAAACAATTTTTTTCAGAAAAGTATTTTTTGTATAAGTTTTAGAGTTATATCTAAAGCTTTATTTTCACAATAGAACGAAACAAGTTCCGAAAGGTTTGTATTCTACGTCTTAAATTGTTAAGTAACAAGATTTTCCTATTACACTACTATAAAAATTAATTATTAGTGATAGGAATAGATTTTAAATAAATAAATTTAGAAAAGAAGCTAAAATAACTAATTATATTATAAAGGATATAAATTATTACATACTACACTTCAGCTTCGAGGAAAAATTTAATTAGCATAAAACTAATTATGATTGTATTACATTTATAACTCCATCCGTTTTCGAAAGATACCTGTTTTTTGTCAAAATGAATCTCATTGTATCGGTCATTTTTAAAAAATAAGGCATATATATATATGTATATATGTGTTAACTAGGTACTGTGGTTGTGTAATTGCTATATATATTCAGTGCGATAGGAGATGGATTCAATGGATTTGGAACACATCTCGCCTTTGAAATATTCAGTTCTGGTATATGAACTCATCCGGCCCTTCGGTACAGAAGTTTCCACGTGCTGACAGCAAGCGCAGTTTCCATTAGCTGTTTTCGGATGGAATATACGGATGTGAGTTGTTCGCCTGCTTGGTAAAAAGTTAAGCTTCGTATTTAGGAATAAAAGTTTATTGGAATCCATGGGGTTCCATTTTATATAGATATTAAAGTGGCTTTTCTTAGGTTATTTCAGAACGAACAGTGAAGCCATTTCAATTGGAGTTAAATGAGTTGAATTTAGAAAGGATTTTGGAAAAGGATTTCCCACTCTCAGGCTATAAATCTCAGTAAAATAGAGTGTATTCTGGATCGTCTCTTGTTAAATCTATCCACTCCACTGCTAACTTCCATGCTTATCGTTATAAATAAATTGTTGTTTTCCTGTTGAACTTGTGTCGTGACCTCCTTTCAAGTGGATAACCCGGAAGGATATGTTGCAGTTCTTACTTCAATTTTTCGTTCAAATTGATTACTTCTTGCTTGAAATATTTACTATTCATTGTCTGACGTAGTTTAAATTCTTCGTAGTAGACTGTGTCCATTTGATTCCATCAGATATACAAAGAAAACTTTCTGCCATGAATGCTCTGTTTCGTTTTGGGACTGACGGACATAGTTAACTTGAACGCAAGCATGCATTTAGTCATTTGGGATTGCCGTAAAGACCCATTATTCACCTACCAAAACAAACGGTAGCCTAATATTTTATACGATGATGAACATTGCTGAAATAAACTCACGTGTATCAATTGTAAGAGTAAAATTGGAGAAGAGCCGAACCAAAGAATTATATTCTTAAGAACAGTACAAACTCCATTATGAAAGAATATCTCATATCCAGAACTCAAATTTCGTCTTTGTCTAAAGACGCATTAGCTTTTCAAGATATATATCACTCGAGCTTGAATTTGCAAACGGAAACGTCAATTATGGATGCACGAAATGCACGAATTTCGGTTTTTTTATATACCCTTTTTCCCGTGAACATTTGTTAATCGGGAGCCAATTGTAGATCAATTATTATTCATCACGTAAGAGACAGATTTAGAAAAAAAATTGGAAATCCAAACATAAAACTTACTGAAATATAAAAAAATGTTGACTGTACATCCAACTTCATTTTATTTTCAACCTCTAAAATCATTTCAATACATAATAGATCAATATAACTGTAATGTTATCCTTTTAAAATGCTAAAAAGAAAACAAATAATAAATTTGACATCACAGGCTATTGGTAAAAAAGGTGCTTTTAAACTTTACCTCAACTAAGAGCCAGAAAGGAAAATTGGAATTTTTTCAGTTTAAAAAGTGCATTAATCATTATACTGACAGAGAAAATCAATTGAAATTTTTCTACAGTAACCTTTAAATCAATGTCTTTTACAGACATTTTCAAGGAAAAGAACGTGTAACAAAGATGGAAGTTCATTAGATTTTTAAAAATAAAAACGCTTTTTGGATATCATGAAGACATATAATTCATCACATCGTTAAAATATTAAGGTATATGCTATTCATATAAAATAAGTAAATATCAGTTCTTTTATTTCGTGTTTTCAATAAATTTTAATTTTTTGTTTTAAATTAATAAGCAAAGGTTGTAAAATGTATTATTAATTTTTTTTAACTAGAAATTAAAACTCTTTTCATATTTTTCCCCTTTTTTTTTTTTTTTTTTTTTTTTTTTTTTTTACTTTGGAAATTAAAGAAAGAATTTTTCTATAATGCTAAGAAAATATTTTTAGGTTTTAATTTAATGTTTTTAATTATTTCCTTCAATATTTTTTTATATATATAAATTCAAAATACGACCATCATTTGGAAAGAAATTTATGTCGTGGTTTATCGAATGAAGTATAAAATCAGCACATCAAAACATTCAGCAGCTGTATTTAGGTGCTTTCGTAATTATAAATACGTAGCACCTATAGTCGTCGTCTGGTCCGTCCGTCTGTCCGCATATAACAGTACAAAAACTACCCAACCGAATGGTTTGGAATTTAATATATCAATTGTTGCAAAATTCTGTCGAGTCAGTTCAAATTTTATGAAAATATAATCAAAACTTTAAAAGATATTAATAAAAGTTTTTTTTTTTCATTCTATTAAATTCTATCAGACAAAATTAAGTTTGATGGAGTAACTACTAAATGATATCCCATGATAGGTAATAGTTTTAGGTTGCCATATTTATTACGTCTTATTGAAGATGGAGTCATATTGTGCTTACAAGGCAATTTCAATATATTTACGAGAGTTAGAGTACGGACAGACGGATAGACGAACCGACTTCATAAACACTTTTCAACCATGTTGGAAAATGTTTAAAAATCGACTTCTAGGGATTATTTCTTACTTTATTGTATTAATATTTATAAACTGCAGACCAGTTGGTGTAATTTAGCGAGACTAATTTGGCACAGCAGACTACTTTTGTTACTAACCTTTTATGTTATCCCGTTCACTTTAAATCTCATTTTTGACAATATCGCTCATTTTGATGCACAGTAGAAGATGATAATTTTTATGATGATTAATTTTTTGTTTTAAATTAATAAACAAAGGTTGTAAAATGTAATTTTTTTTTGTTCTTATTTAATTGGAAATTAAATTATATATCTTTCCCTTTTTTCATATATATATATATATATATATATATATATATATATTAACTTTGGAAATTAAAGAAATTTTCTATAATGATAAGGAATTATTTTTGGGATTTAATTTAATGTTTTTAAGGATTTTCTTCAATATTTTTTTATATATAAATTTAAAACACGACCATCATTTGGAAAGAAATTTATGTCGTGGTTTACCAAATAAAGTATGAGTACACTTACGTTTATTGACGGAAATTGATGAAGGGGAATTTTCAACTGCACTGTGCGTTTCAATAACTGAACTAAATCTTAGTATACTATGTAGTATATATACAGATCTATAGAACATATACAAAGCTGCACAAAAGAAATCGCATATATTTTCGACTATAGATGGTAACTGCAGAAATAGTTTTTTAAATGGATTATGCTTTTTCTAAATATCACCTTTCACCTTAATAAACGGTGAAGTTCGTCGCAGTATTCTGAATGTGTTGGAATGGGTTTCATAATTTATGCTTATTGCAGGATTTTTCGGTCTTGTTTTTTCATGACCAAAACTGTGCAGTCGGACAAAAAAAAGAGAAGAAAGAACAGACACATTTAAATCAACAAATTGTCCCAGAAAAACGGAAATAGCCATTTGAATGGAAATTATGTTTTCTTTCAATTTATGTTTCTAAAAATAAGATTAAGGGATCGACATCATACAGAAAGGGTATCAAACTCTTATATTTTCAATACAAATATCTAATTTTGACATCATATGTCGTGTTTTAAGTGAATTTTACCTTAGGTTACCAAACGGGAAGTTACTCGATCAAAGAGTTGGGAAAAATGAAGTTTAAAGTTTGGAACTCAAAATTATATTCATTTGTAATCGTTTAAAAAAAATACGGAACCTAAACTCATTTTTTAAATTTTAAATCGAAAAAAGACGTAATTTCCAATCGAATGGTTATTTTTCGTTTTTCTCTGTGCGACAACGTGGCGATTAAAATGTATTACTTTTTTGCCTATTTGGTTGGGTTTTTTTTAATTTTGATACAGACTTACAACAGCCTACTATAAATTATGAAAATTTATTTTGCAATTGCTCAGGAATGCTCAGTTTTACGCAACAGCATTTTGCTAATTTGTCATGACTTCATTTGAAGAGATTATTGGTATTTTTTCGCACAATCATTTAATGCTAAAAATAAATTAATTAAATTAAAAAAAGGGTCATGTAACATAAAATGATAAAAATTACCCAAATTATAAAAAAATAAATTAATAAAAGAATAAAATCGTTAAAATGTATTTTAAAATCATTAAAAGAGACATTTAAAAACTCTTATAATAGCGAAGTAGAAATTAAAGAAATACGTCAATACTTGTGAAAGCGAAATCTGAGCTGTCTTAGATATTGGACGATAGTAAAATATGGGTTGAAACAGCATTGCGTATGTAATAATTGTTAAAATTTAAAACAATCATAAATAGTGTTTCAAAATAATTAGGTACAAATGTCTTGATGGGTAAAATATTCATAAGCTTTTTCTTGGAACCAAACTTAGGAATAAAACTTGAGCAAAGGGAAGAACTGCTTAGTTATTTTTACTTAATGAGTATACTTCGCACACCTTAATCGCCAGGATTTCTAACACAAATTTTATACAATGCAGAAAAATCAAATTCTGGATTTCAAAAATTATTCCTAACCACTGTATCATGTAACCTTGTGTAAGCTCTGAAAAATAAACTGATGTTTATCAATGATTGTTCATCATGTGACAAGTTTTAAAGAATTTGAAAACTTAAACAGGAAATTTATCGAAAAAATAAAATATTTAGTCTGTACATTCCAACTTCATTTTTGTGGCTGTAAAATCATCTCAATACACAACAGATCAATACTACGGTCAGGCTATATTTTAAAAAGAGTCGAAAAGAAAACTAATAATAAAATTGACATCACAGGGAATTGGTAAAAGAAAATGCTTTTAAAATTTACCTCAACTAAGAGCTAGAAAAGAAAATGATATATTTTTTTCTTATTAAGAAGTGCATTAATCACTAGGCTGACAGTGAAAATAAATTTAAAAATTTTCTACTGAAGCATTTAAATCGATGTTTTTATCAACACATTCAACTAAAGAACGCGTGGCAGAGATTGAAGTTCATTATATTTTTATTTAATAATGCTTCTTAAATATCATAAGAATATTTAATCTCTTCAAATATTCAAAATATTAATATATATCATGTGATACCTATCATGCGATTATTCATTATGTGACAAGTTTAGAAGAAATTGGAAAACTAAACATGAAATTAATCGAAAAAATAAAACATTTTACCCTTAAATGCAACTTTACTTTTGTGGCTGTAAAATCATTTCAATACAGAACAGATCAATACTACGGTAAGAATATATTTTTAAAAGAGCTGAAAAGAAAACAAAGACTAAACTTAATATCACAGTAATTGGTAAAAGAAAATGCGTTTAAGAATTACCTCAACTAAGAGCTAGAAAATATGGGTTGAGACGGCATCGCGTAGAATGAATTGGTAAAATTAAAAACCATCATAAATAGTGTTGGAAAGTAATTAGATACAAACGTCTTCACGAATAAAATAAGCTTTTCTAACAACCAAACTTATAAACAATAATAACTGAAGAACGACTCAGTTATTTTTTATTACCATGTCTACATCTCGCAGCATAATCACCCGAATTTCTAACACTAATACTTTACACTACATAAATCGAATTCTGCATTTCAAAAGTTATTCCTAACCGCTGTATTATAAGCTCTAAAAAATAAACTGATGTTTACGAACGATTATTCATCGTGTGACAAGTTTAGGAGAAATTGGAAACATAAACATGAAATTTATCGAAAAAATAAAATATTTAGTCTGTACATTTCAACCTCGCTTTTGTGGATGTAAAATCATCTTAATACATAATAGATCAATACTACGGTAGAGATATATTTTTAAAAGAGCTGAAAAGAAAACAAATAATAAACCTGACATCACAGGGAAATGGTAAAAGAAAATGCTTTTAAGATTTACCTCAACTAAGAGCTAGAAAAGAAAATTAGATTTTTTTTCCTCATATTAAAAAGTGCATTAATCACTAGGCTGACAGAGAAAATCAATTTAAAAATTTCTACTGAAACTTTTAAATCAATGTGTTTTACGAACACTTTCAACTAAAGAACGCGTAACGGAGATTGAAGTTCATTAGATTTTTATTTAATAATGCTTTTGAAATATGATGAGATTATTTAATTTCTTCAAAATATTTATAGGTATATGTGATATTTCGTTTCTAAAAGGCAATTATCTAGATTTTATTTGTAATTTTGAATAAATTTTAACTTTTTCAAATAATTAACAAAAGATGTTAAAATGAAATGTAGGATTTTACTTCAAATTAATGTATTGAATTTTTTTACATGTTTTTCTTCTATTATATATATTTTTTTATTTTTACTATTTTTTTTTTTAAGGATTTAATAAAAAAATTTTAAAGGACTTTTTAAATTTTTATTTTAAAAGGACCAAAAAGACTTGAAATGGCAAAAAAATATATTATTATTATTATATTGTTTGAACCTTTAAAAATATCTTACAATTGGTTCTACAAGAAAATTCCTAAAATTATAGTTGTGCAAGCTGTAAACGTGGTTGGGCCGCGCAGACTGAGGATGGCTGCGAAAGGCAAAATTTAAACTCAATTATATGAAAACACTCTTTTTATGTGATTTTGCCACGATAACTTTTGAACAAGTTGACGGATTTACATGAGTCTGTTTATTTAAATAAAATAAATACAATTCCTTACAAACTATACCTAAAAGATAAACAATCTAAATGTTTTTTTTTTTCAAGTTATAACAAAAAGTATGAGCAATTTATTACGGATTTTGAATTTTGTATTGTATTTTTAGATTTTATTTTACAATTTTATTTATGTTTTAGGTATAATCGAGAGGCAACGTAAGAAGTAATATAAAGAGGATATTATAACGCAAAACTATGGAATCTGGACTTCAAAATCATGACAAAACTAATTTTACAAATTTTTGTTATTCTATTTTACAATTTTTAAAATATTTTTCTTTCTATAAAACATAAATGAATAAATGCAAAAAAAGTAACAGTCTATATCAGCGGTTCCCATTCTGTGGATCGCGACGGATGTTTATGTGGGTCGCAGAACAGTCGAAGTTCTTCACAAAAATATATATTTATTTCATCTGCTTAAAAAATATAACAAATACAAAATTTTACAACTGCAATAATCATAAAAACTACTATCTTAAACTAAACTTTCGTGAGAAGACAGTGTTTTCTTAAACAGTTAGTTGCTATTATGTTATGAATAAATTATGTAAAGTTTGATAATATTTATGTTTGATAATGTTTGATAATGTTTTGATAATATTTAAACGTATTTATTATTATCTTTGTTCTGTGTGTTCTTTTATTCCACCTACACACATTGGGATTACCAATTCTTGCTTTTGTTGATAGGGCATCCTTCGTACGAAAATTTGCTTTTTTCGCAGGATAGGACAGCCGATAGCTTATAGAGGTCATGCAACAATTTCCACTGATATTAGATACACTCTCATATTAGGTGGGTCGCGATTTTTTTCTTTTTTTTAAAATAAAGGTGGGTCGCGTAGCAATAAAGATTGGGAACCACCGGTCTATATTAATTACAGGCTTTGTAATGGGCCTGGTTCCCTTTTGGGTTTCCAGCTCCGAAGCTGTTGGGGACGCCGGCCCGTCTCCAAGTGTCTCGTGGTGACTCCCCGTGGTTTCACCGAGTATCGCAGCGGCTTACGTCGTCGACACGTGGGATTAAGGTTAGAGGGTCCGTAGGTGACGGTCCTCTGACCGGCTGAAGCGCCGCAGAGACACAAACCTGCTGGCGCGATAAAAGTTCCTCAGGACTTGGGCTCGGTGGTCGTCTACGCGCAGGGCGCTCCCTCAGAGCGCCTACGGCGCAGCTTACTTTTGCCAAGTGATAGAATATACCTCGTAACATTTTTATTCCTAAAATAAAACAATTTCTGAAAACATTTGACATAATATGTTCTTGCACTAAGCATTATACTTAGTTTGCTAATTTAGCTTTCTGCGTATACTTCGTTCCCTGCAAAGTCTTCTACTATATTTTTCATGCACTACACAAATTTAATTTAGCATTTCAAACATGATTTCTAACCACTAGGTTGTGAGTACTAAAAAACAAATTAATCTAGGCCATAGTGCAGAGAGAAAAGTTTTTTAAACTAGGTAAATCATATTCAATGATTGGAATATCATAGTTGACGTTTATTCCAACAGAGTTCAGCAGGAAGAGAATTGGTACGGCAAGCCAAGGTACACAGGTTCGAGTCCAAGGTACCCAGGTTCGAGTCCTGACACGGACATTTTTCGCTCTGCTGGAATAAGCCTCAACTATAATACTCCAACCACAGAATACAAATTAATCTATGCCAAATGCTATTCATTGTGTAAGTGACAAGTTTAGAAAAAACTGAAAACCTAAACACGAAAGTTATCGAATTAAAAAATCTTTAACTTGTACATTCAACCTCTTTTTTTTTACCGCTAAAATCATTTCAATACTACAACAGATCGATTACGCCATGGTAAACGTATCCTTCAATGAGCTTAAAAAAATAATAAACTTGACATCACAGGGTATTGGTAAGAGAAAATGCTTTTAAGATTAGCCTCAACTAAGAGCTGGAACAGAAAATTGGATTTTTTTTTTCCAGATTAAAAAGTACATTAATCATTATGCTGACAAAGAAAATCAATTCAAAATTTTCTAGAGTAACGTTTAAATCAATGTCTTTTGCAGACATTTTCAACTAAAGAACGCGTAATGGAGATGGAAGTTCATTAGATTTGTTATTACACTCTTTTATTTAACTTAAGGTGGTTCTCAAATAAAAAGCTCAACAACGCGAAACTTGCATAATTTCATCAAGTCGTTTTTAATATAATACTTTCTAAAAATTAGATTTTTCTTAATCTTAGGGAAATCTTATATGCTTAGAAATATTACAAATAATCTAACATTATTAAATTTCATATTTCAGTATGTTAGTTAGACATTGTATGAAGTGAGTAGAAGATTAAAATTGACGTTGAGGTCCCTGATCTGAAGATTTATTACATAGAAAAGTGTAACTAACTGACCCATAGAGATGAGAAAAATGTAAACACTCGCATTAAATAAAATTATGTATGTAGAAAACATAATATATAAACTAAAATATACATATTTTAAATGAGAGAGAAAATAACTGTAATATCTGTTTATAAACAAATTGCAAGATGAAAAACATCATTATAAATCTTCTTCATTCACACTGGTCGAGATGTCCTATGTGTCCTTAATATTTGTACCTAAGAACAATTCTAGTGTGATGATGTGGCCTCAGTTCGAGAAATGTTCAGTCATATACAGTGGTGGCCAAAAGTGTGGACATTTTTTGAAAGTTTCATGTTTATCAACTTTGTGTGCTTGTAGAATATATTAATTTTCACTTAAATACAAACGTTTATATATCAAATTGAAGGTAATTTAATGTAGAATTTAATAATAAAAACAGTATTTCAATATCTGTATTACAAAAAACATTATGCAACTAATAGTAAGATCTATCTTAGATTTGTATTTTTTTAAAGTGATACTTACACAATCAATACTTAACAGGATAACCCTTATTTTTTAAGACAGCTTCACAGCGTCTTTTCATCGAGTGAACGAGTGTCTGGTGTTCATCTTTCGTAATCACATGGTGCCAAGAATCAATTATAGCTTCAATAAGTTGTCTTTTATTGGATGAACGTTTTTTTCGTACAAGAATTTTCAAACGTCGCCACAAATTTTCAATTGGATTGAGATCAGGGCTGTTTCCTGGTCATGGTAATATATCTATGCCTTTATTTTGAAACCATGCTTTGCATACTTTTGCTGTGTGGCATGGAGCTGAATCCTGCTGTAAAATAAATGGTGCGTTGTTGGGGAAGAGATCCCTGATGGGAGGTATCAATTTTGGTTCCAAGACAGTTTCGATGTATTTTTTGGGATTCAGGATGCCATCAATCACTTGAATTCGGCCCACACCATCTGCAGACGTACATGCCCAAATCATGACATTTGTTGGGTTTTTTGTAGTTGCTTCAATGCAATCAGGATGAAGTGCTTCTCCTGCTCTACGTCTCACGTATTTTCTACCATCGCTACCAAAGAGCGATATTTTACTCTCATCGCTCCAGATTACTTGCTTCCATTGATTTTCTGATCATTTAATGTATTCTTTTGCCTACTTAACTCGTTTTTCGCGTTGCTTTTGATTTAAATAGGATTTTTTCCTTGGAATTCTAGCTTGTAGTCCAAATCCTGATAACCTTCTTCTTATTGTTCTTGAACTTACTGCAATACCCGCTGCATTCATTTCACATCTAATGGCATCTGATGAAATTTTTCTATCTTGAAGGCATAGCCGTTTAATTTTTCTATTTGCAGTAGCACTTGTGCATTTTTGTCGGCCTGATTTGGCCTTATTTTCCACTGATTTCTTTTTTTCATAACTCATTCAAAATTTCATAATGAAATTTTTTCATCATTATAAGTCACTGAACCTCCAACTTGTCTTGCAATTTCAGCATAAGAGAGGCCATTTTCTCTCAATATGACAACTCGGCTTCTTTTTGTAGATGTCCAATTAGTTCTTCTTGTTAATGACATTGTTTAAAATTAGTTTAATTAAAAAAAAGTACTTTAAATATTCAAAAACAGCAATACTCTTTTTAATTGTACTAGTATGCATCATTCCGCAAAATATTTCCACAACAGTAACTCTTTTACCATCCAAATAACCTAAACTATAGTTACAGACATTTGATTGGTCCTCATAACAGTGTTTGTGATTGGCTAGTACGCTTTTATTACAAAACACGTCCTTATTCAAAACGATTTGTGTGTGTTTGTTCTACTAAAATGAGCATAACTTTTTTTGTAATACAGATATTGTAATACTGTTTTTATTATTAAATTTTACATTAAATTACCTTCAATTTGATATATAAACGTTTGTATTTAAGTGAAAATTAATATATTCTACAAGCACACACAGTTGAAAAACATGAAACTTTCAAAAAATGTCCAAACTTTTGGCTACCACTGTATATAATAAATTCTTTAGATCATACATCTTTTGTATCTTAAAGTTCTTTATTAGAACAATATTATTTAATTTCAATAAATAGAATACAGTTAAAAAAATCAACATGAATCATCTCACGAGTTGAAAATGCACTTCGTGTCATTACTACACAGAGCTCATCATATGCTCAGAGTTCATAAAACAAGCTTTTTATCCTCTCCACACTGCCCAAGACTTTTCACTCTCTCTGTGTCCGTTCACGGAGTAAAGAGGATAGTCTGGGGTGTCCACTCCTTCTCGTCAACCTTCTTCTGCTCCCAGAAGGTCGTAAGAGAATTCCATCCAGATTGATTCTTTATGACATCATGGAATTTGTAAGAAACAACTTCAGATGTTCAGTACATTTCAACTATTGCCACAGGTGTGAAGCAGTCACATATTTTATTTCTGTTTTCATTTTAAAAAGTTTCAAAATTAATATTTCCTCATTTAAACTGTATTTAAAAAAAAGCACTTATTTTTTATTTCTGTATTGAGTGCGTCTTCCTAAATTTCTAATAAATAAAACCTAATAATAAGACATAATTAATATACTACTTTAAAATATCATTTCTTTTGTATTTTTCTTTTTTTCCGTTACAGTTTGCTAAAGTGTTAAAAACAATTAAATTTTATGCTTCTCCTTTGATATTCATTTTTATTTCGGTTGTCTGTTTTTATTTAAATAAAAACGTTAATTTAAGTAATAGCACAGCTGTGTTGGCAGACTAGGCGACTCCGATAGGGTTGTCGTATTTGGCATGGTCGTTTCGCTAAAAGACGATGTTTGTTTTGACTTTCTGCGCATTCAATTTAAATTTTCCCTTTATTTTTTTATCTAACGTCTTTTACCGGTACGTTACTTTGCTAGCCAACTTGGGAATTTATTTTTTTTCGCCAATGTTTGTGTGGCGATATTGTTTTGATAAAAAATATTTCAGTTATGTAAGTATGGTGGTAGCAAGAGGTCATGTGCTCCTGTTATCATGGATTGAAAGAAAAATAATTATGTTTGTTTTTAATATTTTTTAGGTGCTAATGCTTTTCCTCTTGACTCATCAGCATCTTTGTTACCTCAATATTAACTTGTAAATAAAGAATTAGTCGTGTACGAAATGGAATTATTTGATCTTTCGAAAGCCAACTTTTCTTCCAGTAAAAAAATGCTTTCGAACCTGTTATTTTCTTTTCCACTATGCGAAAATGGCCCATTGTGATGGTTGAGCGCAATCACAACAGGTCATAGAAATTCCTACTATTTCACAGGTAGGGCATTAACTTTAAGGTGAAGACTTGAATAGGATGAGTTAATTTTTGTTAAGAAATTATGTACTGTTTAAAATATGAATTAAAAATATGAAAGCATTTAAAATGAATCACAATTTATTACTTATTACTAAAATAGATGTAAAATGAAATAAAGGTTTTAAAACATTAAAACCCTGGCCATCAGCAAGATGGCGAAGATGAGAAAAAATTCTGTAACTTCCGGAATGTATACTGGTTAAATATCAGAAAGCGAAATCAAATATGAAAATACCGGGAGGGGAATGTATGAGTCCATTGAGCGAAGTGAGTTATTCCAAACCAAATGCACCATTGACAGCAAGTAGATTAAAACATATTTTTGGTATATTGCATAATAACATATCATTACAGGACTTTCTACACCTTTTCAGTATTTCCACAGACTCCCTCAGTCAGGACTCACAGTGTTCCTAAATTTTTCTACCTTTGCTACCACTATTTTAAAACAAAACTCTTCGTGGTATATCCTTTAACGTCTTCAATAGAAATAATATACGACAAAGTTTACCTTTTTATAATAGTGGTAGCAAAGGTAGAAAAATTTAGGAATGCTGCGAACCCTGCCCTCAGTATACATGTACTATAATCATTCATTTGTGCTATAATCTTTACTTTGCTGAAATAGATATCAATTTCTGTTTTTGAATTTAAACGAGTTAATGCTGTAGATAATTTTCCTCTTGCTATGTCTGTCATATGCTATTTTATTCTGTTTTGTAATTTATCTACTGTTTGTCTCCAAACATAACAATTGGACTCAGGATATCACAGTATATTATATATAGGTGTTATATATTTATGCGTTGTAACTTTTCGATCCGGAGCCTATCTTCAAATAGTATGAAACACCGCTCTTTAATGTTTCCCTATTTCAACAAATATTAAAATAATTTTTAATGCTTTTGTTTTTATCAGGTTAGTAGACAAACCAGTATTACATTGAAAACTTTTCTACATGAAATAAGATATATGCACCGTGAAAATGAAGTTGATTTTTTTATATAGGTAAACAATCCCAAATTTATAAAAGTTTAATCAAAGGAGCACACTAAAAAGTGTAATGAGTTCTACTCTTTTTTTATGAAATACAAGTAAATTATTTAGAAATACCTGTAAAAATTAAATGAAATTATAAAATTATGTAAAATGTAAAGTTGTATTAAAAACAAAGTATTATCAGTATTATCATTTAAATATATATATATATATATGTGTGTGTGTGTGGATTTGTTCTGCACAAGAAATGAGGTTTAAGGAAACTTATGATACATTATGTAGCTGATAATTAAAAATTTCTTTAACTTTTAAATAATTGAAAAAAACTTTTAGGCTTTTTTTAATTTAAGTTTCATTAATTTAAGTTTAAGTATTTTTGCACACAAGTAATTCTTAAAAAGAAATAATCAGTACATCCGTTACTACTTTTTACAAAAGCTGTGATATATAACGAAAAAGATGAATCAAAATTAGATCATAATGCATTGAACTACAAAATTACTTTTCTTAAAAAAAGAATTTTGAACGAATATTTTTTCACGCTGAAAACTCCATCAATCAATATGCTAACAAAATAAATGAATTTGATGTACTAGAGAACCTTTAAATTAATGTCTTCCTCAGACATTCAAAAATTTTAAGCGAAACGTATGGGAAAGAGTAAAATAAAATAATTTGCACTCAATTCTAACCCGAAAAATGAGAAAATGTTCAGGTATGTTATTTTAATTAAAAAAAAGAACTTAAAACTAAAATCATGCGTAATCATAAAATATATATCGTGCATAATCATGAAAAATTAAATCATGTTCTTTTTTCCAAGCTTTTATATTTTTAGATGAAATTTATTACATAAAATGTACTTTGCGTTACTTTTTACTCATTGAAAGTTTTGTATAAAAAAATGTGTTCAGATGTTTAGAAGAACTATGTACATTTTTTGTACATTTACTCTATGTTATTTCAAAAATTATTTTTTTTTGTCAAATTTTAATATTTAATGGAAACTTGTTTTAATGATATTATATAAAAGCTTATTCAACCATTTTACAAATTATTGTAAAGCATATGATATTTTTATGTATATTGCGCTGTTTTAATATTGTACTAAAAATTATTTGGGCAGTAATAATATTAATAAAATTGATGATTTCCTATTAGATAACTTGTATTTGATAAACACAAAGTTTGTTTGAATATGCTAAGAAATAAAATTTAAAATAGTACGCTTTTCTGCGCTCCTTCCTTTGTGCGTTAAAGTTTTGTAATTTTTTTTTTTTTTTTTTTTTTTACTCGCTACTTTTATGCTTATATTTTCTTTTTTTTCACTGGCTACTTTTATGCTTACATTTTCCTTTTTTTTCACTGGCTACTTTTGTGCTTACCTTTTCTTTTTTTCACCGGCTACTTTTATTCTTACATTTTCTTTTCTTTTGCATTTTTATAAAGTAAGGAGTATTTTCACTCCTTAAAAAAATCCTACAAATATTTCTGACCTGTAGTATACAGGATGTCCGAAAAAGATTGAAAGGTATTTTACCTCTTGGAGATACGTAAGGTTGAGTAAATTGCAAAAGTGCTCAAAATAGAGTGGAATTAAATATTATGCTGATGATAAAGTCCGGACATTAATTTTCAAAATGCTCCGAAAGTTCATAAAATTCAAAGTATCGAAACTCGTTGAATTTTGGTCGTAAAAGAATGGAAGTTTTTCTGTTTTATTTGTCAGAGCATGGAGAATCATCTTTAACACTTTCCAACGTAGTGGAAAACTGTTTAAGAATTCGGTTTGTCTGGCCGTTAGGCCAAGCTCTATCTCGCGTAAATATACTCGGATTGCCAAGTAATTGATATATACGAGTTGTAATTTTCCAACTGGACGAAAAATATCCGGGTCAGGATTCGAAACTGGGATCTCTCGGCTGAAGCTGCCACGCTCTACCTACTGAGCTATCCCGGTCGAATCTGGAAGGCATAATTCATCCAGTTAACCTTATTGATCATAGCATCTGGTCTGATATTTTAATCAGCTCAACAGAATAGATCGCAAGTAATGAATCTCCAGTAAACGCTGGATACGTGATTATACTGGATTAATTTTAACACAATTATTCAAATTGGTAAAGAAATCATACGAGTTGTAATTTTCCAACTGGGCGAAAAATGTCCGGGTCAGGATTTGAACCTGGGATCTCTCGGCTGAAGCTGCCATGCTCTACCTAATGAGCTATCCCGGTCGAATCTGGAGGGCATAATTCATCCAGTTAACCTTATTGATCATAGCATCTGGTCTGATATTTTAATCAGCTCAACAGAATGAGCTCAACAGCGGTTGAGCTAATTAAAATATCAGACCAGATGCTATGATCAGTTTCTTATCAGTTTACCTTATTGATCATAGCATCTGGTCTGATGTCTGAATCAGCTCAACAGAATAAATCGCAGGTAATAGAACCTCCAGTAAACACTGGAAACGTGATTACACAAGATTAATTTTGACATAGACTAGTTTATTATTACAGCTTAAAATGCAAAGAGCAATAATTATAATAACAAAAGAAGCACGTTTCTTTAGTTTTTACTAGATATTAATTATGGAACTGACAAGTTCTCTTTCAAAGTCTCTTTCAGTTTCATACAAAAAAATTTCTTTTCTCTCAGTCAGTCGTTGAAAACTTTTTTTAAAAGCTTCGATATATTTATATTCTGAAACAGTATCAAAAACAATGAAAACCGAATGCTTTTCAAGGTATTTGAGTTAAATTCAGAGTACTTTTTTGTAAAAACTAATTTCTTCAATAAAAATAGTATTTAAAAATGATTATATGGTAACTGTATTTTTCATCACTTTTTACAATTACATGTCTAATCTTACTAAATATGTAGCTCTTGTAAAAGTTTATATTAATTCAAGTTGAGTTTACTAATTCTGATTTGATGATAGTATGTTTTATGGTGATTTTTTCTTTCAATTTGAATATTTATTTATTTATTTATTTATTTATTTTTAGAATAGAAATATTATTTTAATGTTGTTACTTTGATCTGATGTATTTTTAGCCAGAACATTTCTATTATTAACTTAAATGCCTTAAGAAAAATAAAGATAACTGTTGAATAATCTGTTTTAAAATATTTTTCGGATTTAACATAAAATGCATAAAATGCGTGATGTTTCTACATGCGAAATAAGTTGGTAAGCGTTGAGTAAAAGGGGGAAAATGGCAGAATTATGTTAGAACTTTGTAAATTTTGTCTTTTTTCCTCTCTTTACTTTTACTGAAATTGGTTTTTAACACTTTCCAAACTAGTTGAAAAGTGTTTACGATTTCTGTTTGTCTTGCCGTCTGCCGTCAGCCCGTGCTCTAACTCGCGTAAATATATTCGGATTGCCCTGAAATTTTTGTATGTTATTGTCGTTTACTATAGCATGCTCTCTATTGCAAATAAAGTGTGTAGCACTTATAGTTTTTTAACAGTAACAGTCAAAAGTATTCCGTTACATTACTGTCAATGGGAAAAAAATCCTTCCAAGTGCATTTTGATGAGGCTACGCCATTTGAAACATGATGAAATTATATTATCGATTATATTGATTTCTAAAAGAAATCGATTTATTTGATAAAGCAGTTTTCTCGATAAAAATACCGATAAAAAAAACTGTTTACACAAAAAGCCACTTAGCTAAAAAGCGTCAAGGTCGAGCTTATAATACTACTTTGTGAATAATACTGCCCCCCCCTAATAAAACTACAATAAGTAATTTTTAATCAAAAATAAATCCGACATCAAAGGATTGCTTCTTACTTTCGTGTTTTTGTGCCACTCTGCATCGTTATCCTGCTATTTGTCGGGTTGTCAGCCAAACCAGAAACTTCAATTTAAAGTCAACACAAAGACTGATCTAAACTCGACGCAGTTCAATCCGGAACTGACAAGATATCCTTGAAATAAAATATATCTATATATTAGTGCAATTAAAAAAATACTCTGTAATAGCATATTACAATTACCTCTTCCGAGTTATTTACGTTTCCGAAATGCGTTAATTATTATTAGAAACCTCGGAAACCAATATATTTTCGAGATTTAAAGAAGCATTTCTTTTGCTGCCGCCGACTTTCATAAATGTTTCCGAATAGTTTTACGAAAAATCATATATCAAGCTTATATTATGTAACACATTCCAACACTTCCAAAATAATTTTACAAATCTTCACCGCTTAATAAGGTGAAAGATGATATCTAAGTAAACAAAGTCAAAGTCAAGCGGCCTACCTGTCAGCTATATAAGTAAATAACTTGTAAAACGCATAACAAATTTAAAAAAAAAAAAAAAAAAAAAAAAAAAAAAAAAAAATCAGTAAAAGATTCAGAAAAATATATGAATTATTTTGTGCAGCCCTGTATATGATCTATAGATTTGTATATGCACTACATAGAATGCTATAGTTCAGTTAGGAAACGCGTAGCGCAGTTTAAAATTCCACTTCTGGAATTTCCGTGAAAAAACGGAAATGTACTCGAGAAATTTTGTGCTGCCCTGTATAGGATCTAAAGAATTTATACACACCATGTAATAGATAAAACATGAGTTAAATTTAAAAACGCGTTCCAACAGTTATTGCTAACAGACAATTCCGATTTCTTCTGTGTGTCCCTGTAAATGAGCGATAAAAACTATACACACAATATTCTATAGTAAGCCTCTTTAAATGCACATAAGTGATATATATCAATTTCAATATGTTTGAAATAGCGAAACATTAAAATAAACTGCAAACAATTTTTCTCCATAGATCGTAATGTAACGGAATTCTTTTGAGTGTCTCTGTAAAGGAACTATAAGTGAAACCATATTCTATAGTAAGCCTCTTGTATTGCACCTTAGTGATATATATCAATTTCAACATATTTGAAATTGTGTAACACCATTAAAATAAACCCCAAATGATTTTGCCCCATAAACCGTAATGAAACGGAATTATTTTGAGTGTCCCTGTAAAAGAACTATAAGTGCTACACACCTCATTTTCAATACCGAACATGCCATAGTAAACCTCAATAACATATATCAATTGCATGACAATCTGAATATATTTACGCGAGTTAAGCACGGACACACAAACAGACAGACAAACCGAATTCATAAACACTTTTCAACAATGTTGGAAAGTGTTAATAATAAGTTTTCAAATGCGGAATATTGTTCTTTAGGATACTATCACTTCTCAATTAAACATTTATAGCTGCGTAACTGAATTTATACATGCAAAAGTAACAAAATAATATTAATGTTAATGTTAATGTTAATGTTGTTTTGTTAATTTATAATGTTTGTCTGTAAAACATCTTTATTGAGCATGAAAATGTTTACTTGAGAATGGATAGCATCCGATAAAAGATTCCAGGTTGGTAAAACTGATTAATACACTATAAAAACTAATTGGAGACGTTACCGAAAATCAGTGGCAGCAAACATAAATAAATAAATAAAATAAAACATTGTTTGTGTAAATGCTTCGTTAAACTTTCAAAATATATTCGTTTCTGAGGCTTCTAATGATACAGAATGATTTTCGAAATCGTGGGTAACTCGGTAAAGGTTATTGTATAGTTCATGTGTTTTTATTAGTTGCGTTCGTAATTTTGTAAATACGTAGCACCTATAGTCGTCTTTTGGTCCGTCCGTCTGTCCGTCTGTCCACATATAACAGCGTAAAAACTTCCCAACCGAGTGGTATCTCCTGTAAATAAGAAAAAATACGGTTATTTTCCTATAATTATTTTTTTAATGGTTTGGAAAATCAATGTTAAACTCAGAAAAGGATTTTTAAAAATGTCTTTTTCTTAACATTAAGATTGTAAAATATCATATTTTGTCTTTTTTTATTATTATTATTTTTTTTTTTTTACATTACATCGATTTACACAACAAATCGATATATTTTATAAACCTATTCTTCTGAATAAAAATACCAATAAAGAAAATTGGTAACACAAAGAAGACAATTAAGGAAATTTATTTTCAAGATTACCTTAGAACACTGTTTTAAGAAACTGAGCAATTTTTTGGATTTTAAAAGGAAAATACATTCCCAGTGGATTTTGATAAACAAATGTTTCTGAAAATGTTTATTAAATTCTATAAATAACGTAAATGTTTAGCGAGATAAAGCAATATACAAGTTACACATATATCTTTTAGTTCTATTAAATTTTCAACATCACCGAGAATCATAATACCGCGTATAAGAATGTAAAGTGTGATTGGCTTTTGATTAGTCCTATTATGCTTAAAGAAAGCAATGTTAAGCACAGAAAACAATTTTTGGAAATGCTTTGCAATGAATTGAAAAATATAAAACATAAATATTTTGGCTAAGAATTTTCTTTGCATTATTAAATTGATTTATGCAGTAGATCTGATATTCCAACTTCTTAGATTAACATTTATTTGACATCTTAAAAACTAGTCGTTGGGGGCCACCGTAATACTTATCCATCATGGATATGCATAATGTAAAATATTAAAATAAAAATGTATAAACTACTTATCAAATGCATTGCAATTCAAATAAAATCGTGGCTTGATGACGTCATAAACTTTAAAGGCTCGATTACTGAATTGCTTGAAGGAGGTTTTTCCTTATAACTCCAAAAATAATAATCCTATTAACTAGCAGTTTATTGCATCTGATTAAGCGTCAAATTTCCAATTCAAATATATCTTTAAAGTGAAATTTGGATGAAATACAGGGTCATGAAAAATCGAAGAGTGTGGAAAATAGGATTCCAAATATCTCGGCAACTCATTATCCGATCGACTTTATGCCTTATGTAAAATTTATGTTTTTTTATTGTCTTTTATATTCATTTCTTAAACTAAACAATTTCGAAAATTTTTATATACCATTTATCAGAACGAATATTTCGAGAGTACGAAAAAAATAGTTCCGGTTAATCGAGGTTATTGAAATGAAATAGGCTTCTTCCCATTATTACATACTAAGTACATACCAAATTGCAAGTCTCTATCTCAATTTGTTCGGGAGATAGAGCGTTTACAGACACACACACAGACACACAGACGGACGGCAAATTGTTTTTTTTCTAAAAATATGTTTTTCGGAATCTCCAGTGTCTGAAACGTGTAAATCCGTCAAAAAAAATTTTTCGATTTTCAAAACGATTACAAGACTTAACCTATACTACGTATGATGGGTAAGTAATACTGTTCAATCAGATCTCAAATTCCCCTCGCTAATGTTACTGTGAACGTGGAATGCATTCTTAATTTTAAAATATCTCCTCAAGAAATTAACAGTATTAACTTCATTTTTTGTGTTTACCCATCTTGAAGAGTCTCTCTTTTTTTTTTTATGTGCGTTCGTAATTATATAAATACGTAGTACCTATAGTCGTCGTCTAATCCGTCCGTCTGTCTGTCTGTCTGTCCATCTGTCCGCATGTCTGCCCGCATATAACAGCGCAAAAACTACCCCCGTTTGAAATTTAATATATATAATCGTTGCAGAATTTTGTCGAGTCATTTCAAATTTTATGAAAATCGAATCAAAACTTAAAAGCGCAAGTCATGTGACTGAGGAAAACAAATATGGGCTAACCACACATTTTTCCATATACCAAGCGGCCATTTTTATTCAAAATTAATTTTTTGAATAAAATTTCGTAAAAGTTACAATTTTAGAAAGATGGTTCAAAAAATTGTTTGTTTGAGAGATGAGTTACATTAAAAAATATATAGATTCTGATATAATTTCAGTGAAACTTAGGTTAACAGCCGAATATCTCAATCCATTAAAGTAAATTAACAAAATATTCAGTCATCGTGAGTCATAAAAATATTACCCATAGAGGTAATCATTCGCAAAGCAAGATCTCAAAGGTGAATTTACAGCTTGTCTGGTGTCGAAAAAAAATTCACATCTGTAAACATAGCATACGTAATAGATAAAAAAGTCCTTCCGGCCTGTACCGGGAGGAAAAGGTAGCTTTTCTATATCTTCGTTTTAAAATTTTAGCTAATGTTACCCGAAAACAGCAAGTTAAAATGCAAAGAAAACGTTTACAAAAGAATCGTTAATACTGAATTTGAATAAGAAATTCGCCAAATTATTGAGCAATAGCCAAATTGGCTTCATTTATGAAGACTTATTTTGGTCGCCAAATTTGGCGATATTTCGCCAAATGTCGCCAATTTTGGCGAGAATTTGGCGCTAACGGATATGAATATATAGTTTTATGCGTATGATTTGGAAAATTATTACAACAATGAAATAAAATAATTTGAGAGTAATCTCGTTAATGTGCTGTTTTGTTTCAAAATGTCAGCCACCCTAGAATTTCAAACTGCTCTATCTCAGCCATTTTTTAAGATAGAGGTAAACCAAAAAATGCTCTGGAATCCTCGTATCAAGGCGTAACACTTAATTTAAAAAATAAATTTGAATTTTTAACTTTTTTGTATATTTATTTTAGTTTTAAATTTTTAAGTGGCCGCCATCTTGAAACAAAATGGCGGACCAAGCTGGCCAACGAACTCGGTCGAGACATTGGTGAGCTTAATACACACAATTAGTTTCATCAAAATTGATTTATAAATACGAGCGTTATCGTATGACATAGGTCAGATATATATATATATGTGTGTGTGTTCAGATATATATATATGTGTGTGTGTGTGTGTGTAAATCAACATTTGAACGGAGGGTGGTTTTGGGGTCTGGGGGCCATGATCGGTGAAAATATATCGAAATTTTTCGGAACTGCTTTCCTCCGAACGGCTGCAATACTTTTTTGTATTGAAAGCTACCTAAAAAAGGCATCCTCATTTCGTTCATAGCAAACGATATAATTAATTTCATTGAAATAATAACGATGGTTTTTTATATTGCAAAACTAGTTATAGCACGAAACGAACGCACCTCATTTGTCACGTTTAACGTACAATTTCCAACTTGTTTTACTTATCCAAATATTTCTAAAATATGTAAGGTGGGTGAACCAAAGGTGACCAGTATTTCTAAGGTAGCCCAACCCTCAAAAGTAGAATTAATTAAATTTTTAATCACAAAACGGTCCTACTGCATTGTCAATCATCTATCTGTAGTGCACGTCGCTGAATTTAAAGACATCATATCGACATTTTATGCAGTAATTTCACTTTTGAGTAGTAGTCATTCTTCTAATTTCTAGGTAAATACATTTTAATTTACACGTGTTTAAAATCTTAGAACTTTGAGTTATGATTCGTCTCTGAAAGTTTATTTCTTCCTTTTTAACTATATTTACTTCAAATCTAAGAAATGTTTCAAATTAATACTTTTACGTCGTGCAAATGGCAACCATACGCATGTTCCCAATGTGGCGACCTTATAAAACAAATGTGGAAATCAGTGTAGTAAGGGTGATTTTCAAAATTTCTACATAAATATCTGCAAAACTATTTACCATTTATTGTTAACACCAGAGATCACTCAAAAGAAGTCAGTAACTCCCAGAAGAAAATCCCGGAAGTACCGTGCACAAAAAGTGCTTCGTCTTTTCGTGTCATAAGATATGAAGATTAAGAAGAAAAACTCGAAAGATATCAAACGAAAGAAATGATCATCAGAGCATAAAAGTAATCAAAATTGTTTGCCAAGTATTTTTTCACATTTTAAAAGTGACTTCAATACATGGACCACCTTTGGAATAGTAAGCGCCACAGGTGACGCAAAAACTACAAATTTGAAATTGTATTATAAAAGTAATTAAATTTTATTTTACAAAGAAAATTATACTTGATATGTGTTGGAGATAAGTGTAAAATTTTACAAACAAAAATTCAACCACATACACCAAACCAGAAATTTATATGAAATCCTCAAAGTTTAACAATGACCACCTTTGGTCCGTCTACCTTACTGAATTTTATTTGAAGGGCTAAAAGCTTACTCACAGCTTGTCAGCTTCGCTAAGATTTTAACACATAAAATATTAAATTAAGCATATATTTTAGAAATATTTTGTCAACAGAAAAAAGAAAGATATGTCCTTTAAGAACAGTACACAGTTTAAAATATTAATTTCCTGGGGATATTTTTTACAATACCAATGAATGATAACACCCATAGATCTAACATTAGCGATGGGAATTTGAGAGCTTACCGACCAACACCCTTAAGTAACAACTATCAAAAATCTAAATAACTCAAATGTTTATTGAAAGAAAAGGAATATAAATTAAGTATATATGTCTTAATTACATTAATCTTTAATACTGTTAAGAAATATTTTTAATATCTGCCATAAAAAAAAAAAAAAAAAAAAAAAAAAAAAAAAAAAAAAGTGGCATTTTATTTTCCGATTATTTAGTTAATGGTTCGATGAAACAATGTGACACCTAGAAAAGAAAATTTGAAAATATGTTTTAATACATAATGCGTGTAAGGTATGAAGCATAAATATTTTAAATAAATTTCGTTTTTGTCTTCATATCGATATATTTATTCTCCTCTATACAAATTTCCATAAATACAACTGACAACACTAGAACACTTCAACATCTATCCTAAAATACTGCATTAAAAAAAGAGAGAAATTTTTATTGGTTTATAAAAATATAAAACTATAAAAAATCTAAATAACTCAAATATTAAAAGGAAAAATAGGATACTAATTGCAAGTGCATTTTTCAGTTATATTAACCTTTAAAAGTCATTTAAAATACTTTAAAATATCTCCTATAAATACGAAAGAAAATCTTGCTTCTTTTTCTGTTACTTCTTTTATGATTCGAGAAATTAATGTTAAACCGCGAAAAGAATTTTTCAAGATATTTTTTTTTTCAGTGAATTGATATTATAAGGTATAAATATTTTGACAAAAAAATTTCTTTTTCTCAATATATTGATGATCTACAAAACTAATCGATATATTTGATAAAGCTATTCATCTCAGTAACAATACCGATAAAGAAACCTGTTAACATAAGAAAACAATAAAGGGAAAATTTCAAACTCTACCTTAGAATGCTACTGCATGAAAGGGTTAAATTTATTGGATTCTGAAAGGATATTAAGCGCAATGGTGCATATATGAATCAATTAAATTTAACATTCAATAAATAAATTCACTTCTTAGCAACCACTATATATAAATAAAAATATTCGTCTTAAGTAATAACATAAATAAAATTGTCGCAGACTATGAGGTCTCTGACCTCAGTAATCGCAAATGCCCTAAATATGCTATATTAATTAATGATGAAGATTGAGTTTTCCTCTCTGTTTCTCAAACTTAACTCCTCTTGTCTTGTATTTGTATTAAAAAAATGAGAAAAAAGAAAGAAAAAAGGCTTTCTTAGAATGGAATAGTGGAACTTTTAATGGAACTAATTAACTTTTACACGTTTTACCCAATGAAACTTTTTATTTCTTAATTGTTGAACTTATATTTTTCTAAACTATATTAAGTAATTTTTTTATTATTTTTATTTTCTTTTATGTAGTTCTTAACCCTTTAACGGGCGGTGTCCACAAAAAAGGACACCTAATTTTAATTCCAAAACTGACAAACGGCACCAAGAATATTTAATTAAAATTTTCCTTTTATTAAGTACCAGAAAATAAGCAAAATTTTATTTTATAATGAATTTGTTTGTAAATTCTGGTGTCTGTCCATTATTTCATCATTTTACAAACATCAATTACAAACATCATTTACAAACATTTTACATCATTTTACTCCACGCTGGAAAGGGTTAACTACATTTTAACCCTTCTTTGCATGAGTTTTTCTTTTACAATTGTGTTTTTTTATACATATATTAAATATTAGACACCAGAAATTTTAAGATAGATTTTTAACTTTGTTCAGCAACATAGTTCACGGGAAATTTATACTTTTTCCTTCCCAGTAGTATTTACTACAGCTAAACCATTTACTTGTTTAATCGACTCTATCCTTAGTCTCTATCACTTCTTCTCTTATTCCAAACTTCTTCATCCATTTTTAAATTTATCCTTTTAATTGCTATATATATTCTTAAATTTTACTTTTAATTGCTATAAGCAATCTTTATTTGATCTTTTATTGCTATAAGCAATCTTTACCTTCCCCCAACGGCTCACTTTGAAATGACATTCAACTCACACTCGACTGGGCGTAAAGTTGCTGCAACTAGGAAGCCCCTGAACCGGCATCAACTGTTCCGGACTGTTCCGGGAAATTTACTGGATTAATATTTCTATAGAAATATAGTGGTGCGAAGAAGTTGATTTATTTATTAAAAGTTTAATAAAAAGTGATGGAAATTTACATCACTGTGCAATTAAGGGTTAATTAGTTATTTTTCATAATTCCCTATTGCCTTGCAAGTTGCTTCCATTTAAACTGGAAGTAAAGTTGCCAAGCAACTAGGAATTCCATACGGCTATGTACATGTTCCATGTTCCACTAATTAAAAAAGTAAAAAAAAATTCTCTTTGAATTTTTTCGTATCAAATCCTAAATATGAGAATAAAAAAACAATATATTCCCAAAAGAAAAATTCGTGCAGCGTAGGGTTAATCATTATACTGACAATGTATTTTCAAAATCAATCACTACAAATCTATCAAAAAAAAATAATTCAAATATTTGATTTCGCACAAAGGTAAGTTAGTATACTTTACAAGTTTGGAATTTAAAATATTTATGAGAAGTATGTAATTTTCTGTTTATTGCAGATATGAAAAAAAGTAAGTTTTAGTCAATAATTTTTTTATTTTTTTCGTTCAAATTTATTTATTTTTTACATATTTTAAATGATGTATTCTAACATCTGAGTAAATATTTTTCAAATCAGATTTGTTGAGTCACATACGGTTATCTAACACCGAGACATAATTTTAAATATCTCGTATAGTGATTAAACAAAACAGTTCTATTTCGATTGCTTCATTAATGATTAGACAAAATCAATATTAAATTTAGAGATCGACCGAAATTTCGGTTTCGGTTTCGGTTTCGGCGCAAAATCAGAGTTTTGCCGGATATTCGTTTTCGGCGAAACTGCTGCCAAAATTTCAGCCAGGCCGAAACTCGACCGAAACTATCTATATTTCAAAATCTCGTTCCTTCTTTCGGAAATTTTCAACTTTACTCATTGATATGAGTTGTATCGGCTCAAACGAGACACTGTTTATTGCTGTGAACTCCACTGTTTATCATTATCGGTCATGACTGATTCATGATGCGAGTGTAAATTATAAAGCAAGCAAAGCATATATGACTAAACTTAAAAGACGCTTATCACTTGATCTTTAAAAGCTGAAAAAATAACAGTAATATAATTTATTTTACTTTAAAACTCCAGATTGTTTCGAATGCTTTATGAGAAAGGTGCTGTTAAAACATATAAAGATTAAAGAAATTTATTACAAACGATATATCCAGGTATGTATACTTAAAATAATTTTCTATTAGATGAAATTCGTATAATTGGAAACCATTTCTGTCTTATTGCTAAATTAACTACGTTTTGTTTTATATGAAAAAAAAAAATAGTTTTGGATAGAGGCACAGAGAGTCAACTTGGCACCGGAGATAAAATTTTCAAACAAGAGTGCCATTTCAATACTTTCTTAGGGAGGCTGGTATAGGCAAAGCTTTTTTTTTGGGAGGGGGCGGCGGTGAGTGGGCAAATATTTATTTTGATCTTATTGTACACATCCTAAAAGAAAATTGACAACTATTACATTTTTATCCTTATATGTATATAATATATTTAAAATTAGCTAAAGTACAAAATGGTGTTAAACATGTCTCACTTTGAGAATATTGAAATGGAAAATAAAGTTTATATTTAATAATTTCTAGGCTTAAAATGTTGTCTTAATGCTAATTTTCCTTTGTTAGTCAAATTAAACAAATTAATTTAACTTTTGGGCCCTTTACTTATACTTTTACTTAAACAATTACACTGCTCAAAACAATTAAAGGATATTTGAAGTTTTATATAAAATAAAGATATAAACGAAATTTTTTTGCCGAAAATAGAAGAAGAGAATCACAAATGCAAATTTTTCTTGTTTTCAAACTGTGGAGTATGCAAATTTTGAGTTCGACGTCAAAAACGTCGCTTCAGCGGCAGCGAATGAAATTTGACTTTCAACTGGATAAAAGAGAATGAAGACAAGGATGATCGGCATTCGGTGATTGCTTTGTTTCGATGAGTACGATGTCTCAGCGAAATCATTTGACAGATTCAGAAGCTTGGAGAATTGTTGGTAGGTTAGAACGGGGCCAAACTCAAGCCGAAGTAGCGCAAGCCATTGGAGTGTCACAAAGTGTCATTTCCAGGATCTGGAACCGTTTTTTGGAAAGTGGATGTGCAGGCCGAAGACCAGGGCAAGGTCGTAGACGGGCAACAACGCCCAATGAAGATCGGTATTTAGCGTTAACAGCTCGGAGACACCGAAACATGAACGATACTCTTCTCCAACAACACCTTCGCTCGGCTACAGGCACCACGATTTCAACTCAGACTGTCCGAAACCGGCTCCATGCTGTAGGTGCGCATGCTCGCCGACCGATGGTATGTGTTAGATTAACATCAAGGCATCGTCGCGACCGCAGGGAGTGGGCAACCGAGCATGTCAACTGGAGGAGAAATGAATGGAGCAATATTCTGTTTTCTGACGAGTCCCGTTTTTCTGTGCATCCAGATAATAGGCGTATTTTCATCTGGAGTGACCGTGGCAGTAGGAATAATCCTGCGTTCGTGCACGAAAGTGTCAGATTTGGCGGTGGAGGAGTGTTGGTGTATGGTGGCATCTCCGTTGACTGGCGCACTGACCTCTACATCATTCGAGATGGAGCTCTGACTTGTCGCCGATTTAGGGATGAGATCCTCAGACCTATTGTAGTCCCTTACGCTGCAGCAATCGGAGATAACTTCATTTTAATGGAGATAACTGCAGGCCACATCGTGCAAACCTGGTGGAGGATTTCCTTTTCGAGGAAGGAATCATTCGAATGGAATGGCCAGCGTGTTCTCCAGACATGAATCCAATCGAGCACGTTTGGGACGCTCTAGGAAGACGAGTTTCTGGCCGCCAACAACCCCCACAAACTCTCCAAGAACTGGAAAGAGCTCTTCTGGAAGAGTGGGGCAGAATACCCCAACTCGTCATTAATAGCCTCATTGAGTCCATGCCTCAAAGGTGTTCAACGTTGCTGGCCGCCCGTGGAAACCATACCCCCTACTGAAAATGATTTTCTTTTAAGAAAACACCTTTTCTTATTCTTTTTTTCTCATATGCACAAATTGTGTTTTTTTCCTTTTGTACACAAATGCGCAATAAAATGCATTTTTTTCTGCCAAACATGTGTAATTTATTCTCATATAACCTACTATGTCTGTCGACCATGTATCAATCAGCTAAAAAGTTTCCCAGATACAAAATCCACCTAAGACTGCAATATCCTTTAATTGTTTTGAGCAGTGTACTTCCACTTAACCAATTCAAAATATTAACGAACTGAAAATATGAATATATTTAAAAATTAAATATCCATTATTGAATTTGTTTTACATTATTTAACTACATTGTTAATAAATTAATGATAAATATCTATAATTATTGGTTGTTATAAAATAATAAAATATTAAAGCTGTATTACTCATGTTTCATTTTTGTTTGAAATTTATACACACACATATATATGTACGTTTGTTTGTTAGAAATGTGGTTCAACACACATATAATTAATAAATTAATTAGTAACGTAATTAGTTATTATTAAATAATTATTAATTAATTAAATAATTAATAATTATATGCAGTTATGTATGAATTAATAAGTTTAAAATTTTTTGACACTTTCGGTTTCGGTTTCGGTTTCGGCCGAAAGTGGGAAGATCACCGAAATCCGGTTTCGGTTTCGGTTTCGGTCTTAAAACCTGTTTCGGTCGATCTCTAATTAAATTCAGAAAAGCATAGTTCAAAATATTTTTAGTAATTTTAAGTATAAATCTATTGACTAAATTTATATTTTTCTCTTGATGTTGATTTACACAACAAACCGATATATTTCATAAAGCTCTTCGGTAAAAATACCGATAAACAAAACTTGTAACACATGAAGACAATTAACTAAAAATAATCAAGATCCATTCTTAGAACCAAATTAATTTAGAACACTACTTTATGGAAGTAAGAAACTTATTGGTTTATTAAAGGTCATTAATCCTTATGTTGACAAGTGATTTCAATATTCAACTGCTAATAAACTATCTAAATTTTAAATATTTCAAATATTTTGTGAGAAATAGAATATACGTTTTGTATGTATTTAGCTTCATGGATCTTTAACAAAAATTAAAAATAATGCATCAGGCATAGATAATAGAACACTGTGTAACACTAACAAAATATTATTCAGAAATTTTCTTTTTTTTCAAACAATATGAAATAAAATATCTAAATAGGCTTTTAAAAAAACACGAAACTCAATAAAAATCCATTTTCCTCAATTTCTATCCATATCCCGTAATGTGTGCAAAGTATTTCGTACAGCCCTGTATATTATCTGTAGAATTTATGCACTAAAAATTAAATAAATTAAAAAATCTATTCCACAGCGGAAAATTCACTTCAATGAATTGTGTATCAGAGACAGGCCTGTAACCCAATTCTTTTGTGAATCTCTGAAAATGAATAATAAATTCTACTCATTCCATATCTAAAGAATGCATGTTATATGGTAGCATAAAACATGTTATAAAACATACACCTTTGTGATGCATATTAAACTAATTTTGTTTGAAATATCGTAACATCAATAAAATGCACTGCAAGTGATTTTCCCTTATACACTATAATGTAAGTGTGTGTTTTGAATTGTTGAATGACCTTTCCCATCCCACCTTATATTCCACACCCTTGAAGTAAAATGCTTTGTTCCGTGCAAGCTAGAAGACGCGAAAAGACAACAACTCAACTTAACTATTAGTTTTTCACTGATAATGACCGAGTAAGTTCGGTTGAAAACGTTTTGATTTTTAAAAGGACTTTAATGTGCTTTTAAATGGTTTTATGTATGTTTTTATACACTTTCAAGTAATATATTTACATTTATTTGTATCTTTATGAACTTTAACTATAATGTAACATAATTCTTTTGTGTATCACTGTAAACGAAATATAATTTATACACACTTCATTTTCAATGCCGAACATTATATACTAAATCTCAGTAAAGTATAAAAATTACATGCTAATTCTATGTATATAATACAATCCTTTTTAAATATTTATTTAAGAGAGTTAGAGCCCGGACAAACGAACAGACAGACAGAAAGACAAATCAAATTCATAAATAATTTCCAAC
This sequence comes from Maratus michaelseni, assembly GCA_963931845.1. Classification (NCBI taxonomy): domain Eukaryota; kingdom Metazoa; phylum Arthropoda; class Arachnida; order Araneae; family Salticidae; genus Maratus; species Maratus michaelseni. The sequence continues at coordinate 278,825,463 of OZ007594.1, read as the reverse complement.
TATGATGGAAAGTGTTAAAAATCACTTAGAAATAATGTTAAATATTTCGTATAAAAAATAAAATGATTCTTTTTCGACTGCTTCTTCTATGCTTCGACAAATCAATGTTAAACCAAGAGAATGATTTTTTGAAATATCTTTTTCAATACGCTAAAATTGTAAAGTAATATTTGGACTAAAATTTCTCTTTTTTGTGTTACATTGTTGATTTACACAACAAAATTGATAAAGCTATTCTACGCGGTAAAATTCCGATAAAGAAAGCTGATAATACAAGAATACAATTAAGGAATAAGCTTCAAAATCTACTTTTAGAATGCTTCTTAGGGAACGCGAGACATTTATTGGATTATGAAAGGACATTAATCATTACATTGACAACGGATTTCGATATACAAATGCTACAAAAATATATTATAGTAATTTACAGATACATAGCACATATAATAAACAGGAATAAAAACAGTCTAGGAATCGTGAGAATTAATTTTTTTTTTCAATTTTTTTCGGTTATTTAGATTCTAATTAAAACACATCCACAGGATTTTAATCTGTTTTTCCAACATAGTTGCACTGCAAAAAAAAAAAAATAATAATAATAATTATAATCATACTAAATCTCAGTAAAGTATAAAAATTACATGGTAATCTTATATACAAATAATACAATCCTACATATATATTTATTTACGAGATTTAGAGCCCAGACAAACGAACAGATAGACAGAAAGACAAATCAAATTCATAAATAATTTTCCATTATGATGGAAAGTGTTAACAATCACTTAGAAATAATTTTTAATATTTCGTATAGAAATAAAATGATTCTTTTTCGATTGCTTCTCCTATGTTTCCACAAATCAATGTTAAACCAAGAAAATGATTTTTTGAAAATATCTTTTTCGATACGTTAAAATTGTTTTGTAATATTTTGACTAAAATTTCCCTTTTTTGTGTGACATTGATTTACACAACAAAATTGATAAAGCTTAATCTCAGTGAAGTATAAAAATTAACTTAATCTCAGCTGTACGATCTACGCGGTAAAATTCCGATAAAGAAAGCTGATAATACAAGAATACAATTAAAGAATAAGCTTCAAAATCTACTTTTAGAATACTTCTTTAAGAACGCGAGATATTTATTGGATTATGAAAGGACATTAATCATTACACTGACAATGAATTTTGATAAACAAATGCTACAAAAATATATTATAGTATTTTACAGATATATAGCACATATAGAAATAAAAACAATTTATGAATTGACAGAAATAATTTCTTTTTTCTTTTAAATTTTTTTCAGTTATTTAGCTTCTAATTAAGACAAATCTACACAATTTTAATATTTTCTAATATAGTTGAAAGTGATAATAAGTTTGTAGAAGCTTCAAATATGCGAATCCACAGTTACAGCTTATTGTAGTTGAACTTTTCATTTTTGAATTTCAACTACGTTATTCACGTTGATTAATTAACAAACACGTCCAAAAAAACACTTTATCGATAGCAAAAACTAACGAATAACGAATGGCCGGAAACTTTTGAACACGTGAATTTCGAATTCTTCCCCCCTGCATCAAGTGTCTTCAGTATCCAATCAAAATGATCCCGTGGTCAGAGTTTCATTTGCGTATTCCTAACTTTTGGAGCAATTGCTCTTCTTCTTCGCTGAGACGTTCTGGGAAATAAATCAAAGAAACTAACTGGCCGGAAACTTTTGACCGCCACTGTAAATCTTCTAATCTGCTTTTCCAATGTAATATAAAAAAGTTTTGGAGACATATTCGTTTTAATTCACAATTTGGATCATAAAAGGTAATAAGGGCAATATGTAATCTTAATGGTAATACTAACTGGATAGTGTAGCTTTTTTTAAGCTTTGTAGCTTTGTCCTGCAGTTTGAGCTGAAATGCTTCCCATAATGAAGTATTTTGCTTCAACAACGAAAATATTTGTAAATAAATGGTGCTATGTGTATGAAAATAAGAAAAATAAACACCAAAATAGAAACCAATACCTTATGGAGCATTTATTTTGTACCATTCACAATCTGTACAGCCATATTTCACCGGGTTTCTTTTATGCTTTTTATCTGTTTTCTTAAGTACAGCGGCTTCTATCGGCAAAATCTGAAAAAATAGATAATTCAGAAATTATTTTTTGAAATAAAATTAACTGTAACGTATAAATTTTTTAACAAAAATCGATTTCTAGATCCTTTAAACATGAAAATCCAAAATTGCAGATCATTCCGCCCAGTAATTTTTAAGTTATGCTTAAAAAACTACCCGCATTCCAAATTGTTTTGCAATGATTAAATATAAATTTTGGATTTCTAGACTTTATAACTGCGTAATTCCTAAACTAGATGACCGAATGACTTCCCATTTGGCATTCAAAATTTATAATTTACCGCCAAATCCAAATATGATGTCAAATGTAGGTGTTGGTATTGAAAAAATTTAAGTTTGGTGCAATTTCTCTATGTAAACGACCCCTAATCAAAATTTAAGAATAGCATTAATTAATAGACGTTATTACTAATTCATTGGTACTAGTTGCATTTTTATAGGATGATTTGCGGAAAAATTAGTAGGGGGTGATCACTTTTTTTCCAGGACTGTACACCAAGCTGTATTAACGCATTATACTTAAACGTTATGCGATAGATGGAGCGCTTAAGGATGAATGTAAAACTAAATAAATTTCTTCTTAAAATAAATTATTAAAACAAAAGCTCGAAATTCCTCTCAAACCCATCTATGATGCATTAAAAAAATAGCACAAATTTTTACAATATCATAGAGTCTCAAGTAATTCAACCTGTATCTTGGCATACATCGGGCAAATCGATATCGTTGAAAACAGTTCTCTCCAGGGTAAAAAAAGTTCTGAAAATCAAGATTGACAGCTTTAAAAGATAGATAGCAGAAAAATATTTTCAAAATCTGTCATAGATACATTTATTTTTAAATGAGGCATGTTTGAAAGAAAGGAATGGTGAAGTATACTTTCAAAATTAATGTGGATGCAGATAATTATAATTTTTAAAATATAGGTTAATGGAAATGAGGCTAGGCTTAAATAGCATTTACAGGATATTTGAAAAAGTATCGACCAAACTTTAACAGTAGACTACAATAATAATTTTTTGTATAGGAAACAGATAAGTGAATACATAGAGTAAAAGAATGTAGAATAATGAATATATGTGATATTTTACAACAGATTTATTTTTTTCTGTAAAATGTGATGATATTAAAAAACTGAGTGAAACTGACCATCATGCACGTCCAAATAATACTGAGCTAGACGCTCCATAATTCTTAAAGTAGTGGACAGCATGGTAGTGGACACACTTACCAAATAACAATGCACATCTAGAACTTTCCATGATGTCATCACGTTTAACAGAACAAAAAATTATTCTACTGAAAATATTAATAAAATATCTTCATTATTTTCGACGTTATGAATGCATATCCGGGTGGAGGTTTGAGTGAGGCATCATTTATTTTTAATTGGACTCTCAGGCTGTTTTTCTATATAAATATTGCGTTTTATAGTTCTCTATCGGCATTTAAAAAACTGTGTAAAATATCAGAGGAAAAAATCGCTCTAAACTATAAACAATAGGTAGAAAGAAATAATAAAAACTTTAGAAAGTTTTTATTATTTCGATTTAGAGTTTGAAGCGATCAAACTTATATAATTGTATTGGTACACATCAGACAAATCGATATCTTTGAAACCGTTCTCTTTGCGATGACAAAAAAAAGAGCAGATCTGAAAACAAGACTGAAAAGTCCGAAAAACATTACCATTTGATATGTATAGAAAAAGAAACGTGGAAATATTCTTAGCTCAAAAAACATTTACTATTATTTCAAAAAGAAGGTAAATTCGAAAGCGGTAAATGACGTGAGATGCATTCAAAATTAATTTTATTTAGAGGAGCTTATTAAACGTAGAAACGCTGTATACATCAAAGTTCAACAGCACATTAATGTTCTTCAATACACGGGTAACGTTACACGGGTATCATGAAGACTTAAACGTTCAAATATTCCTACAAAATAATTCAACTTTTTAGACAATATTTATAACAAAAACGGTTCAAAAAATACCAGAGAATCATAGGCATTAAGTTTAAATAAATAATATAAAATTTTAAACAATTAGCATAGAGGCATCAAATTTAAAGCTATTTAGTTTTCCTCCAGCGATATAAATTGTCTCTACGAAATTTCAGTACTGCTATCTAATCTGAAAGATATTAATGGTATTAAATATGCAGCTTCTTTTAGGTATGTTTGTGATTCCGACTTTTCTTAGCGCCACCAACATGATTTCGGTGGATGAAACTGCAGTATTTATAGGTCAAAAATCTCAAGTAATAATTGATTAAGGCGACCTCGTCAATCTGCATTTCCTCCAATTGTTACGAAAGCGCATGTGTTATCTGTATTTTGGCAATTCACCGATATGGCACGAAATCCGACCTGTACTCATCAATATTCATTGTAAGGACAAAAAAGATAAGATCGGACGTATTTGATGCATTTATATTACTGAAACTGAAAAAGCTTAATGCACACAGTTATGAGGAAGAAGTTTGACATAATACTTCTTACTTCTTTTGCTAGATGACCGAAGCATCGAGTACTAAATGTATCCCAGATTCACAAGCCGAAGCAGTACATCAGTCTGTGATTCAGCACTGCCCCCTGAATACTAGGCTTACGCGCTAATACAAAAATGGCGATTGTCGTAGGCGGATTTTTTTCAGCGTTTGTACAGTCCCTTGGATTTGAATACAAATAACATTTAAAAGTTTTTCCAACTTATTTTTCTGAGATTAAATAAATCATAGAATACTTTAAAAAATTACTGGTGTGTAAATTCAGGGTGCCCTATAAAACGCTTAAAAAATCCGCCTACGTTTTTGTATCCAACGCTCTAAATACATGAAGCTGTTTGCAGACAGGAGAATAGATTAAATAAATATACTCGGTTGAATGACCTTCTGTTACCTCTTGACATTGCGCTAAACAAGCAATTGTGTATAAAAAAACCATTTGCGTATAAAAATCAATGTCTACATTGGAAAAAATGGAAAAAAAATAGCGTGGTAACTTTTTGAAGTCTAACTTGCAAGCGGTCGTCACCTAGATAAAGAATTTAGGGGGTAAAAATCACTAAGAACAGCGTTGCCAATGTACAACGAACAGGTACATCGACAAGAAATGCACATTTAAGGAGAGTTTTATTGATGGAGAGATTATGGCTAATAGTTCAACAGGAAATAGAATTTTTAAAAATAAATCAAGCTGGATTTTGGAATCTGTTGCTTTATGGCGATATTAAAAACGAAAATACACGAGTCTATTCAAATAAATATCAACATTTGTATATCAATACAGAAATAAATTTAGATATTACTACACTAATATATGCATGAATGTAGATTGTTGTAAATGAAAATAATTACGTTTTGGGTATTAAAAAATGCATCTTCTGTAAATAAAATATCTTTTAGAATAAGAATTGATTTAACAGTTTTTATTTTTGAGAAAATACGCGTGATTATTATTAGTTTCTGATATTAGTAGGTAAATAAGTGTAAATATTTTTTTTTCTGAACAATGATATCGTTTTTTCTCAATTTGCCAACTGAATAAAGCTTCATCTAAAAATAATTGCCAGTAAGTAGAGAAAACTGATAACAAATATATTCTTATAAATACTTGAGACATTAATTCCTAAGAGCAAGAAATTCATCGGGTTACAAAAAGACATTAATCATTATGCTGAAAGGATATTTTCCTTAACAAATAAATAAATAAATATATGATTGCCGTTGATAGACTTTGAACACAATACGTGATATATATATTCAGAAGAAGAATATATATATATATATATATCAAAAGAAAGTTCTGAAAAATTATATATATAATAAAACTTTTGTAAATAATAACCATTAAACCACGTAAATAATCGACAATAGATAAACCGATAATTACAATACAATACATAAAGATATGCAAAAAGTGAAAATTATTACAAAAAGCAATTGGAAACTATATATATATATATATACCGGGTGGTTATAATATAAGTATCTCTATTTGGAGTTATCTGTAGCTTGAAGGAATAAACGGAATGAAACCAAAATCGGTAGACTTACTATTCGAGAAGGGGGGAGAAGAATGGAATAATAAAAAAATTAATTGCAATAATTGCCAACAGATGGCGCTTTTGAGTGTGAAATGTAATATGAAATCTTATGAGGTGTCGCAAACCTCAGTGACTTTACCGCATATCACAACATACCATGTGCGAAACCTGATACTTTACATTCCACAGTTGAGCACGTCGTGCACCGCTGGATTGTGTCCTCTAGCACAATGGCCATGTGGAACCTGAACATGATCGGCACTGCCATGCGAAAGCGTATCCACATTCACTGTGATATTTTCCAATATATTAGGTGTGCCATCCGGTTTGACGCCTTAATGCTTTGCTTTTGTATTACACATTACATTTTACACTCAGTAGCGTCATCTGTCGGTGATTATTGCAATTTTTTGGTTTCATTCGAGTTATTCCTGCGAGCTACAGACAGCTCCAAATAGAGATGCTTATATTATAACCATCCTGCATATATGTTAGATAATTTACAGGAACTAAGTAAAAAATTGCCTAAATTCATAAAAGATTTATTCATTTATTTATCTATTTATTATCATTATATTTATTCATGTATTTATTTTTTATTTATTTTTGTTTGTTTATTGCTTAAACCGTTAAATACAAATGATAATTACCTCTGAATATATTACTTCATTTTCAATATTTTCTCTCCAAATCCGTCTTTTGCCAATTTCAGATGAGCAGCTTCTTTTCTTTTTACACTTTTCTATTTAACTTAAACTTGGTCTTTGTATATAAAGATGCAATTTGGTAATTGATTTTTCACTCACTTCCGGATATGATAGAATTAAACAAATAAATATGTATGTGTACACAAATGTGTTACCGATGAAAATACAACCTTTTACTACTTTTAGAGCTTAATTATAAATTAATCAACTTTAAGACATTTTTCTTCTAGCCAGTTGCAGGTGATAAATCGCCAAAAAATCTTTATTGTTACAACTGTTTACGAGTTACAAAAGCAGTATGTGTCAAACAATTCTCGGGAAAATAGATCAACTGACTGTGACAATGCAACAACGATATATTTTAAACTCTAAAAAGATGAAAATTTAAATAAAAAATAAAGAGCGAAATATATTTTTCTAAAAGTACTCTTTTATCAATTACTAATTTAATAGTAATTAAGTTATGATTGTACGTTGAAAAAACAGTCATAAATCCGAAACAGATAGTTTAAATGATGCTTTTTTTTTTGTTGCCATACCTAAAAAAGGAAACAGAGTAAATATTTATTTTTTTTTAATAATTGTACCACTTCGTGCTTTCAAATCAAAGCGGTACATTTTCAATAATCGGCGCCATGCCAAATTAACGTATTGTATGGTGTTTTTTACTACTGTATTAATTGCAATCATGAAATTATTTTTAAGATAAACATTAAATGCTTATAAAAGTGTATTTTAAAAGCATTTTTACTTACCCATCATACGTAGTCTAGGAAAAGTCTTGTAATTGTTTTGAAAATCGAAAAACATATTTTTCGGAAAAACAAAATTGCCGTCCGTCTGTCTGTGTGTGTGTCTGTAAACTCTTTATCTCCCGAACAAGTTGAGATAGAGACTTGAAATTTGGTATGTACTTAGTATGTAATAATGGAAAGAAGTTTATTGGATTACAGTAACCTCGATTATCCGGAACTATTTTTTTCAGACTCTCGGAGTATTCATTCTGATAAAAGGTATATAAAAATTTTCGAAATTGTTTATTTTAAGAAGTGAATATAACAGCCAACAAAAAATCATAAATTTTGCATAAAGAATGAAGTCGATCGGATAATGAGTTGCCAAGATATTTGTAATCCTATTCCCACACTATCCGAATTTTCATGACCCTTTATTTCATTCAAATTTCAATTCAAAGATGTATTTTAATTGGAAATGAGACGCTTAATTTATGCAGTAAACCGTTAGTTAATAAGATTATCATTTTTGGAGTTCTAAGGATGTTTCTTTTACGCAATTCAGTAATAGAGCATTTAAAGTTTATGACGTTAGCAGGCCACGATTTTATTCGAATTGCAATTCATTTTATAAGTAGTTTACATATGTTTTACTTTCATATTTTATATTATGCATATCCATGATGGGCAAGTATTACGCTGCCCCCCAACGACTAATTTACTTTTATACCTACACAGAGAATGCAATAATTTTTTTCGATAGTATATATATATATTTTTTTTTTTACTTCTTAGCAATCCTAATAATATTATAAATCTGATTGTGTGCAAATGTTAGGCTGAAGCCAGCGTCAAAATGGAGCATTTAATGATCCTGTACCTTTGCACGTAGGTTGATTATAATCCTCATATGAACATAGACTGGTTTTTGTTTATTTTATTCAAATATTTTTCTTAATAATTCAAAATTTGATTATTTTCATAGAGAATAAATGGACATTTTTTCGTATAATATTTTAAAATGGTTAAATTTACTTTACCGTTGCTAATACTTTATTGTTGCCAAAACTAAATTAAAGTCCCGAATAATAATTTTTACTCAACAATTAATTTTCAATTGAAAGATTTTCACGTGAAAAATGAAAATTCAAAATAATACAAAAGAAGAGGAATTTCCGTGATATTTGAAACAAAAATATGGAGTATTTGTTATTATACATGAAGTATGAATATCGGTTACGTTGAGAAGATATTTTCTGTCAAAAACTGTGTTATAATTAGAAGGAAAACTGAACAATAATCATTTTATTAAGAAAAGATTTCACTTGGACCATGGAACTATGAAAAGGATCCTCTTTGGCTTGAACCAATATGACGTCATAAATAAAACATGTATTTTCAAATATTCGTAACATTACAAGGAGCATGAATATCAGTGTATATTAAAAGTATATATACATAATGGACGTCAGATTTAAGATGAATAACTGAAATATGTTTTTTGATACTGATTAATAATAAGCTTGAAAATCAGTTACATACCGATGTGTGTTTTCTGATAAAATTCCCGTCATGATTGCCAGGAAAAGAAAATTAACAAGAATTATATCATTAAAAAGAGATTTCTCTGGAATCAAAGTGACGTCATATTTCAAATAAAATGGGATTTTTCAAATATGTTTCAAATGGTGCGTGAATCAATTTCATACAATAATAATTACAGAGTATAGTGAAAGAACAGAGAGGCAGTGAACCGTCAAATCGGCTTGCAATATGAAGCCGGCTATCAGTCAAATCATTAGGCCCAAGGGCTGACTTCGTTGGACGGGGAGAGGTTTTCAAAGCAAGCCGCCAGTTGTTTAGGCCAACTGTAGGGTTGCATTTTCAGCATCACGCCAAACATAAACATTTCATATCTATTTATTCTCTGAACTCTGCGATTAATAATACAAGCATCAGTAAGATTATTAGGAAAAGAAAATTGAACACAAGTCTATTATTTTAAAATCTGACTGTCTGTTTGTTTTTCGCAACTACTACTATTAATGCAATGCAATTTACTTATCCCCATCATTGATCTAAGGATGTCATATAAACTCTGAGAATTTAAAATTTTAAATTAGATTCCGAGGCATTAATTTTTTTTTTTTTTTTTTTTTTTTTTTTGTAAATTTTAACGAAATTTCTCTAAAAACGGTAATTAAATTACTCCATTTTTATGGATAAAAAAAAGAAGAAATAAAACGGATTAATATATTTTTATGCCATTTTCTCATTAAAACTGAAAAAAAGAATTTATTTTCAATTTGAATAGTTGGTGAGGTGAAAAAAAAAAAAAAACTTGATTACAGTAGAATTTCCGAAAATTAAAAACATATTTCCACATATTCAAACTTTATGAATTAATTTATTCTGCAGAACAAAAATCGTCTGTCAGCATATTGGCAAGAAATCAAGAGTTGTTTCAGCTATAGATTAAACCAAGGAGGCAAATTTGCTGTTACATGCAAACGTAACACTTGCAATTGCAAAGCTTTTCGCAACCCCAAATTACATGCAAACGTAACATTTACATGTAATTTGCACCCAAATTAATTTTAATTTGAACCCTTATAAATGTTAATTTGCACTGAAAATTACATGCAAAAGTAATGTTTACATTTAATTTTGGGTTGCAAAAAGCTTTGCAATTGCAAGTGTTACGTTTGCATGTAACTGTTACTGTTACATGCAAACGTAACACATCTAAATGTTACGTTTGCATGTAATTTTGGGTTGCAAAAAGCTTTGCGATTGAAGCTCCTTGCATTTAGGTGTAGAATTATTCCTCCATATTCACAAGAATTGAATTTAAACAAAAAGCATGTACAGTAGAACCTCCATAAGTTGACCACCCAAGGGACTGTAAGTAAGTGGAAAACATACGGAGGTGGTCAACTTAGGGAATTTTTAGAAAATATTTAGTACAATATTAGAAAAAAATTCGTAAATTTTTTTAGTATTTTTTAAGGAAAAATTTAGGAAAAAATTAGCATTTATTTTTATTTTTACTGAAGGTACTGTACATTTTTACAATTTTTGAAAGAATAATTCAATTTTTGTTTGAGTCCTCTTTTTGTTCATTAGGTAACTGCAAAAAGCACTTTCACAGTTTACAAGTTCATTAAGCATGCTTGGGCATTTTTCTGCAGCGAAATCTTTTAGTTGCTCCATCATACGCTTGACATCTTCTTTCTTTAGATTTGGGTACTTTTCAGTTTCGTCGTCACTTGGATCATCATCCTCTTCGCCGTCCATTTCTCATACCTTAGAGTCCTCACTGTGCTTAGTTTCAGAGAGTATCTCATTGAAGATTGCCTCTGGGTCTGGTTCAACACATGTTACTAACTCATTGTGCATGGTAACATAATCTTCAAAATCAACTCCATCAAAAACTGGCAAGGGAGATAGAGGAAGCTCATCCTCTTGCACTGATGTTGTAGCTGTAACAAATCCAGCTTTCTTGAAGCAGTTCTTAATCGTGATTTGCGTTACTTTATTCCAAGCAGAATTAATCCAATGAACAGCATTCAAAGCATTTACTGACACAGCTATTGACGGTGCCAATGCAGTGTTTTCATGATCACCCATTCCAGAAGTTGAACTCTGTAGTGCACTTTGAAGGACTGAATAATGCCTTGATCTAAAGGTGGGTTTTCGAAGTTGTGCTTGGAGGCAAAAATTTTAGCTTCACATTTGTGAGATTATTCACTTTCGGGTTGCTAGGGCAGTTGTACACGGTAAGTAGAATACACCGCTTTTTTTCTGCATTTCTGCGGCAATTCCTATATCCCACTCTTCGAACAAAACACTGGTCATCCAGCGGATCTATTCGCTCTCCAAAAAACAGGAAAGTTTTCATGTTTTACATTTTTAAATGCACGAGGTTTTGCGGATTTGCCCATCACCGTAGGCTTCAATTTTTTCCCAGTCATACTAGCACATAGAAGAACAGTAAAACGCTGTTCTGAAGTTTTCCTCTTTTGCAAGTGTCACCCTTCATTACTAGACTTCTATCAGGCGTTGCTTTAAAGAAGAGACCGCACTCATTAGAATTAAAGATGTCCTCATCTTTAAAACCTTTAAAAAATTCTGGGAAATTTTCAATAAACTTCTCCACCACTTCAGCTGAAACCTCATTCGATTCCCCACACAAAATTTTTTAAGAAATCTCGTATCGTAGTTTGAATTTTTCAAGCCAACCTGCTGAAGCTTGGAAGTGGTCTATTTCGAATCCTTTTGCAAATTTTTTTGCTACTTCCTGAAGCATAGGTCCCAATATTCTTGCATAGATTGCTCTCATCTCTTGTTTTAAACCAACGAAATGTGGCTTCGGTCACAACGTCGAGACACGTTTTTCTGCGTTTTCTTTGGAGTCCCCCGTTTTCGGAAGAATATCTTTCCAGATATTGTTCCTTGTGTTTTAAAATGTTGATCACAGTTGTCTTGCTCACACCAAATTTTTCCGTTGTCTTTCGTTGGCTGCTGCTTTCCAGAAAATTAAGAAGATCCACTTTCTCCTTTAATTTAAGTTCTTTTAGAACTTTTATTTGCGCCATTTTTAATGAAAATTCTGGTCCCTTCACGACGCAACATCCAGAAAAAAAGAACGGAATGTGTTTCACATGTGAGCGATACACGTTGTTCTCCAATTCTGCATATAGCTACACTGCTACGCACATCTCCCCTCCCCTGATATTTTTCGACAGATTCCAGGAATTCTGACATTTCCCTCCCATTGTATCATACTGGAAGTGAACAATGAATGGAGCACCACAAGGGGGCTGAGTGTTGCTCAGATAAGCCGAATGATTGATAAAGAAATTCCTGGAAACCAAATGGAGAACAAACGGAGGAAAAAACAAATTCAAGAAAACATCAGTGGTCAAGTTACAGAGAGTAAAACCTACTAAAAAGTGGTCAACATATAACTTACGGAGATGGTCAACATAGAGAGGTAAATCTCCATTGAAAATGTGTTGTGACCATTCAAACTAATAAAGTTTGGTCAACGTAGAGAGGTGGTCAACTTTGGAGGTTTTACTGTACTATTTCCAATGAATTATTTTTAAATGATGGCTGTTAAAACGTTTTTCAAAGTCGTTAAAAGTAAAAGGGTTTATTAGGTAAAACTGATATTTGTTTTTTGACAAATTGCACTTATTTAAAACTGAGCTATGTCAAGGCCCCTATAACAAAGAAATACCGTATTTTCTCCTATGAAATATGATAAAGAGTTAGTTAATTATTTGCGTTTTTAATTATCGGGCGTGAAATATTTTGCTTGATTAATGCATTTATTCTTCTTTTAAAGCTACGTGAACGAAGTCACGGGTAACAGCTAGTATTTTCATATATTCCATTGTTCAAATGTCTTTTTCAATCAGCATAATGCGGCAGTTTTCTCTTTTCAGATTATTAATCAATTTCCAACAAAAAAAGGTTATATATACACAAGAGGCTTTCACCTATTAATAATAATAATCAATCGTAAACCTTTAAATAAATTTGTGTTTAAAACTAAATCATCTACTCGTTTTCTTTCTGTATATTTTCAAATATATATTTCGGAAATAGCTCAAAACGTATAATCCCAAACACAAACAATAAATTTAAAAGAATAAACACATTTTTGGAATACCCTGAAGTCCGCAGAACTCATACCCGTATAATTGTCTGGGAACACATCCAAAAAATCGATATCTTTGCAAACAGGTCTCTTGAGAAGTGAAAAATGTTCTGAAAACCAAAATTGACAGTCTTGAAAGATTGTTGGAATAAAAAAAAATATTTTTTGAGATCTGCCTCAGATACTTTTGTGAACAGAAAATGGAGGAATAGTTGACGTTATATTCACAAACAGGTGAATTTCAAAAGGAAAATTGGTATAAAATACTTTTAAATCAATGAGGTGCAGAGGGAAATTTAATTTCCGAAAAATAGGTAAATCCACTTTTCATCTTCATAAAGAGTTTTCAATATTTCATTTAATTCAACTACTTTCGAAATACACTTTCTAAAAAAATAAAAATAAATAAATGTGGGTTGCGGTTAGATTCTCACGGCACACACGCTAACAACACAGTTTTTTTTTTTTTTTTTTTTTTTTTTTGGACGACTTAAAATTTTACCTAGACGAGGCAAATTTTAACGTTTTTTTTTCTTTTTCTAAATGACGAGTGCATGATAGATGAAGAATTCGTGTCAAAGGATAACAATGTTTTTCCTTGTCCATTTGTTTTTCTTCTTTGATTTTGTTAAAGTACACCACCAGTGCAGGTCAGCACCAGTACTCATAGATAGAAGCTAGACCTAAGTTTTATTTTATTTAATTGTTTTTGTATTCTGGTTGCTTTTATGCCAGGGGTGCTTTTATGCCATGACCTAAGCATGTTCCCAATGCAGAGCTCTGACGTAAAGACCCAACCTAAACGGATATGCTGAGGCATAGTCTTTCAGGAGCTCTGGCCTGGGAATCAATTGTTAAAATTCGCAGAAGAATGCGACTAGAAGTTGGTCTGGACAGACTAGATCATGCTCTCATATCTCCGATGTCAATACTGCTGATATATTTCTCCAAAAGCCCGTATTTGCCCTTAACTTTGTAAATAGTGTAATTATATTGTCTTATATTGAAGGGTAATATTAATCTAGAACCATTAAACTATTATTATTCATAAAGTAAAGTATCTATTGTGTTTTCCCATTATTATATAAACTAGCTTACCCGCCCGGCGTTGCCCGTGCCAACAACCTTAAATGTACCTGAAATCAGTGTTGAACATTTTTTTATTTTTAAACAAATCTAATGTTGGGGGCCCCACTACCTCAGACAGCAAACACTGGGCGTGCCATACACACTCCCATATATTACCGCAAGTCGAGTCGAAAGAGCCATACCCTTTCATGATCCAGCCCATAGAACCAGAGATAGAAAAGCGCCCCTGGTGGTGAAAATCGATAAGCTCTATCTATGTCGAGTCGAATGAGCCATAACCCGTCATGATCCAGCCCTTAGAACCAGATATAGGAAAACACCCCTGGTGGTGAAAATCCGAACTAAAATCAGTCAATTCTATCTATGTCAAGTGGAAAGAGCCATACCCCGTCGTGATCCAGCCCATAGAACCAGAGATACGAAAGCGCCCCCTGTGGTGAAAATCGAACTAAAATCGGTAAGCTCTATTGATGTCGAGTGGAAAGAGTCATACCCCGTCGTGATCCAGCCCATAGAAACAGAGATAGTAAAGCGCCCCCTGGTGGTGAGAAGAAGTTGATGTAGAATAAATGCGATATTTAATAAAAACTCGTCCCCCCCTCTTTATCTCGCCTTTTTCACTAATTATTACAAATGTTTCATAATTACATCTAATGTCCCGATCCGATAACGGGGTTTCCCTATCTACCTATCCTAATCCGCTTTTCCCTATCATAATAGAAAAAAGCATATTTTATCAAAGAATCGCTGGCAAATGCGAATTTCGTCAAAGGTTCGCAATAAAAACACGAATTTCATCAAATAATCGCTGAAAAAACACGACGAACTAAAATCAGTCAACTCTATCGATGTCAAGTGGAAAGAGCCATACCCCATTGTGACCCAGGCCATAGAAACAGAGATAGGAAAGCACCCCTTGGTGGTGAAACTCAGAACTAAAATAGGTAAGCTCTATTGATGTTGTGTCGAATGAGCCAAACCATGTCGTGATGTGACCCATAGAACAAAAGTTAGCTGCAAAATACTTTAGTTACACCTTCCACCGCCAGGGGGCACAATATGTTCTATACGAATATGACTGAAATCATTAAAGTTATCGATGTCGAGTCGAATGAAATATACCCCTTCGTGATCCAGCCCATAAAACCAGAGATACGAAAGCGCCCCCTGTGGTGAAAATCCGAGCTAAAATCGGTAAGCTCTATTGATGTCGAGTGGAAAGAGTCATACCCCGTCGTCATCCAGCCCATAGAAACAGAGATAGCAAAGCGCCCCCTGGTGGTGAGAGGAAGTTGATGTAGAATAAATGCGATATTTAATAAAAAGTCGTTCCCCCTCCCATTTATCTAGCCTTTTTCACTAATTATTACAAATGTTTCTTAATTACATCTAATGCCCCGATCCGATAACGGGGTTTCCCTATCTACCTATCCTAATCCGCTTTTCCCTATCATAATAGAAAAAAGCATATTTTATCGAAGAATCGCTGGCAAGCGTAAATTTCGTCAAAGATTCGCAAGAAAAACACGAATTTCATCAAATAATCGCTGAAAAAACACGAATTTTGTAAAAGGATCGCTAAAAAAACATGAATCTCGTCAAAAGGCAGCAGAGAAAACACGAATATTGTGAAAGGATCATTAAAAAAGCAAATTTCGTCAAAGGATCACAGAAAAATGCGAATTTCATCAAAGGATCGCGGGGAAAACGCAAATATCGCCAAAGGATCACAGGAAAAATGTGAATTTCGTCAAAGGATCGCTGAAAAAAACACAAATTACGTCGTAGGATCACTAAAAAAACATGAATCTCGACAAAAGTATGTGGAAAAAACACGAATTTCGTTAAAGGATCACAAAAAAAAGCAAATTTTGTCAAATGATTGCAGGAAAAACTTGAATTTAGTCGAAGGATCGCAGAAAAAATAAGAAATTCGTCAAAGGATTGTGGAAAAAATGCTGATTTTGTGAAAGGTTCCCAGAAAAAACTTTTCGTCAAAGGATTGTGGAAAAAATGCTGATTTTGTGAAAGGTTCGCAGAAAAAACTTTAGTGAAATGGTCGCGGAAAAAATGCAACTGTTTTTCTTAAAAACAGCACACACACAAACATCTATACAAACAAACATATTGTCTTCCTGCCTGAGGAAAGCACCGTAATTATAACACCTAGTCTTGATTTTTAAATTTCAATTTAGATTTTTTTTTATTAAATCGTGCATACGGAATTCTCGATTCGAGGCTATTCCATGCTCTCCGCAAATCCGCAGCAACAAAGCAGACAGACAATGAGAGCAGGTGTAAATATGGGATGATCCAGGATCCAGCGATGGAAGTTCATGTTCACAGCTAAAAGCGGCTAGCCACAGATTTCATTGTTTTGTTTGAGTTTTATTTTAAAGAAAAGAGATATGTTTTTGGCTAATTGAGGTTCACATAAGTTAGTTTCAATTGTATTCATTCTTTGTATGCGTAGTTGCCCCCATATACTATGTGTTTGGTAAGAGTATATTTTGCACGTTACTGAATGTTTTCAAAGCGCTAGACATATCAGCTCATGTTCTTACATGAAACAAACTGCTTTCAATAACAAATCTTAATGAATCAAATCAATCTTACACTTTACTATAAAATGTACAGTTCTACAATGTTATCGCATATTACAACGTTCTTGGGAACTAAAAATGTAGTCCAATAACAGTAACAGGAAGAAAAATTGTAAATAACAATAAATAAATAATCATAAATTTCACATCGTTGAATTAACAAACTCATATATAAGATATAACTTTAAACTGATATGCCTCATCAACTGTTGTCGAAATCAATATAATGTAAATAATTCTTAAACATTATGAGTTTGCTAAGAAATTAAAACATTCAGTGCAGTGTAGGATGTATTTTTTCCTCAAAACAATTTAATTTGTAAATATGAAGTAAAAAAAAAATCACCGTTTTCTCACATATTATAAGTTTTATCAGCAAGTTAAGCATTAAGTAAATATAAATGATTTGCGGAGCTGTTTCTAACAAAAATTCAATAACATCGCCCAAAAACCCTCAACAGAAGTAATTATAAAGAGTGCGATGACAACATAAATTTTATACCACATTGCATGTCCGTTCTTGGGCGATTCTTATAAAACTCAAAATTTGTCACAGAATGGTGTTTTTTTACAACATGCTTACAAATTAAAATGGTTTATAATTATTTAAAAAAAAACTCGGCCAGAAATAACATTGATTTTACATTTTTAAAGGCTTATTCTTTACAATTATTTTGAAACAGCTCCACAAATCATTCATATTTATTTATTGTTTTACTTTCTAATGAAACTCATTATGTGAGAAAACAGTGATTTTTTTTTTTTTACCTCATACTTACAATCCTCAAAACAATTTAATTTGTAAATATGAAGTAAAAAAAAAAAAAATTCACCGTTTTCTCACATATTATGAGTTTTATCAGCAAGTTAAACATTAAGTAAATATGAATGATTTGCGGAACTGTTTCTATCAAAAATTCAATAACATCGCCCAAAAACCCTCAACAAAAATAATTATAAAGAGTGCGATGACAACATAAATTTCATACCACATTGCATGTCCGTTCTTGGGCGATTCTTATAAAACTCAAAACTTGTCACAAAATGGTGATTTTTTTACGACATGCTTACAAATTAAAATGGTTTATAATTATTTTTAAAAAAACTCGGCCAGAAATAACATTGATTTTACATTTTTAAAGACTTATCATTATAATTACTTTGAAACAGCCCCGCAAATCATTCATATTTACTTTTTGTTTTACTTTCTGATGAAACTCATTATGTGAGAAAACGGCGATTTTTTTTACCTCATACTTACAAATCAAATTGTTTTGATGAAAAAATACATCCTACACTTCACTGAATGTTTCCAATTCTTAAACAAAATCATAATATTTAAGAAATATTTACATTACATTGATTTTGACAACAGTTAATGAGGCATATCAGTTTAAAGTTATATCTTATATATAGGAGTTTGTTAATTTACAATCTTTCTGTTACAGTTTTTGTGGTTTATAATCATTTTTAAAAAAACTCGGCCAGAAATAACATTGATTTTACATTTTTAAAGACTTATTCTTTATAATTATTTTGAAACATCTCCGCAAATCATTCATATTTATTTATTGTTTTACTTTCTGATGAAACTCATTATGTGAGAAAACGGTGATTTTTTTTTTACCTCATACTTACAAATCAAATTGTTTTGATGAAAAAATACATCCTACACTTCACTGAATGTTTCCAATTCTTAAACAAAATCATAATATTTAAGAAATATTTACATTACATTGATTTCGACAACAGTTGATGAGGCATATCAGTTTAAAGTTATATCTTATATATATGAGTTTGTTAATTTAAAATCTTTCTGTTGCAGTTTTTGACTGCATTTTTAGTTCCCGAGAACGTTGTAACATGCGATAAATTGTAGAACTGTACATTTTATAGTAAAGTGTAAGATTAATTTAATTCATTAAGATTTCTTATTGAAAACAGTTTGTTTCATTTCAGAACATGAGCAGATATGTGAACATGAAATCATTCACTAAAATGCAAGTTATATTCTTAACAAACACATAATATATGGGGGCAACTAAACATACAAAGAATGAATACAATCAAAACTAACTTACTTTAACCTCAATTAGCCAAAAATATATTCCTTTTCTTTAAAGTAAATCTAAAAAATAAACAAAACAATGGAGTTTGTAGCTAACCAGCCGTCGTCGCTAGATCCTGGATCATGCCATAATCACACCTGCTCTCATTGGCTGGCTGTTTCGTTGCCACGGCTGGCGTTGCTAAGGCTATTTCTTGCGGAGAGCTTGAAATAGCCTCGAACCCAAAATTCCATATACACGTTTTAATTTTAAAAAAAAAATCTAAATTAAAATTTAAAAATCCGGCCGCGAGGTACACTTTCCGGTGACAACATCTACACATGACAAAAATTTCAGAGTCCTAGGTGTTATAATTACGGTGAAAAACGCAGGCATTCAGACAGACATCAACTGTTTTATAGAGATAGAGATAAAATAAATAAATACAGTCACTACGTTTTATGATTTCTTTTGAATTCTCATTATGGATAAAAAAATTAATGTTTCGTATACATCACTATTTAGTTCACTTGTTCATTAGAACTTTTATACTTATAAATTATTCGATTGTGATACATATTATAAGAATCCTCTTAAAACTTTATAATATCTAAGACACACACATGTTCAGCTGCTAAAAAACAAAAAGAGCCTCTATATTATTTTCTCACCAAATTATCGTAGAGATGTCAGAGGCACCATTCGACAGGAAAATGTGTCTACTATCTGAATATGAATTGCAATTTCACCAGAATGCAATTTGAGGTCGTCTACATATTACAAATTGTAACTTTTTATTTTTTTGTAACTTTTATTTTAAGTTTGTTTGGATAAAAACAACCCGAAAAGACGTAAGGTAAAGCCAAGAGAGATGACGCAGTCGGAGAGATTGCGCACATAGAGGTTTGGTGGGAAGGAGCAGAGTGAGCGTGTAGCGACTCCAGGTAGTTGTACAACAACAGTAGTGGAGTGTCTACTTGAAAGTGCACGTTGATTGCTTTGAGCGTTTAAGATAAAGTATTGCTATTTTGTTTTGTTTTCCCAAAGTAAGTGCTTGAATTTTCATAGCTCTTCATCAGAATTTCTATACAATGTCAATAGTACAAAATATTTTGAACTTAAACGATTTCTCATAAGCTACTAATCTAGACTAACAATGTGAACATCAACGGTTCGTTTTAGAAGAGGTCATGTTTAAATAAAAGGCCGCATAATCTCTCCTACCGAAATTGGAGAGTTTGCGCATTTGCTACTTAGGAGAGATGGCGCAGTGTTCCCATTCGTTTCCAAGGTAGGAGAGATTACGCAGCTTATTGGTAAACTTGCATAAAAAAATGAAAAATGAAAATGGACTAATTTTAAGTTAAACGTGTTATTAAGTAACATTATTTTATTTTTTAATCTTATCTGGACTTGCTTTTTCTGATTCTTTAATTTTTTTCCCTTTTAATTAAAATTTTTTAATCGTTTTTAAAATTATTTCCTTTTTCTGATTCTTTAATCATTAGGTTGAAATATTCACTCCTAATACAATAATATTTGTTCACAAAAACCTTACAGCAATGTCATTTAAGTGTAATTATTACTGTTAACAATTTAATTGTAGTTATTATAAGTAACAATCTCTCCTACCCATGTGCGCAATCACACCAACCCTGTAAGGACAGATTGCGCAAAATAACTTTCTTGGTTTTATTACAATTGTTCTATTAAATTGCATCATAACAACAAAATAGCAATGGAAATGCATAAAAAACAAATGAAGTAAAAGTTATTCATGAATAGTTTAGCAAAAAATTGATATTTAGAATTTTTATTGCTATTCTTTTGAATTGTGCGCAGACTCTCCTAGCTTTACCTTATAGTTTATTCATTTTTCTCAAACCTTTACAGGGTTTCAACATATGAAAGGTTCAGGATGCTAGTGCTAAATGGACGTGACAAACTTTAATGTACATCTTCCTTCAAAACAACTATTCAATAGATTTTTTTGTAATGAAGTAGAATGAATAGATCCAAACATACTTCTTCAGGCATTTTTGTTATTCAAAAACATATTTTTAATTATGAAAATAAATAATAAATTCATATTCAAATACAATTAGAACTATGACATACATTAATTTTCACATACAACGGACCACAATCGCCAAAAACATAGGTATATAAGTTTTACAGCTCTTACATATCATATTAGCAATCCAGATATACAGAAGTTTTACTTTCCAACAGTCTAAGGCAGTGGTACTTACTACGCAGGTTAATTTCATGCGACCTGAAAGTGACATATATTAAAATTATGTATACATGAACATAATCCGTATAGCATTGGGACGTCACATCAATGTCATTGTGACTTTGTGACCGTCGAAATGACGTGAATGGGAAGTCGTTATGATCATTTTGGAGTTATATTGTGACGTCACACTGTAACGACTTTATAATTGTTTTGCGAAAAATGTGACGATTTTGAAATGGCTTGGAGGACCAGATTTTACACGAATCCGATCTGGAAAATTTGGATCGGCCTTTTTTTTTCTTTTTTTGCTACAAGTTCGATTTGGATTAAGAGTCGGGTGGCCTGATTTTCAAAAAAAAAAATTATTTAGATCTTCCTTAGGTACTTTTGGGGACAGACGAACGGGAAATAATCGTTGCATAGGGAATGTTTGCTATTATATTCACAAACAAGTGTATTTAAAAGGGAAGATTGCCATGAAATAGTTTAGAGGAAAATTTTATTCCCAAAAGATAGACAACTCAAACTTTTCTCCATTTCGTAAAAAAAAAAAAAAAAAAAATAGTTTATTAGCATGCAACAAAGCAGCATGTAAAATTATTAGTTTAGCATGTAAACGTTTCGATTTATGTTGCAATACTTCACATTTACTTTTATATTTGTAAAAAAATTGTAAATAGTTTAATAAGTATAAAACTATCGTACTCATTTCTTAGCAATATTTAAATAGGTGAAATCAATTTGGATTTCATAGTTTGGATATCTTTTTCAGTGAATATAATATGTAAACTTTCTTCTTTAAAATTATTTACCCTTAGTAATAATAATAATTAATCTTAGAATCTGGAACAAATTCGTAATAAAGACTAAATCATTGAAAGTTTTCCTTTATATATGTTCTCGAAAAAGGGCTCAAAACTCATATCTCAAACGTAGACGTTAAATTTGAAAGAATAAATGGAATATCCTGAAGTCTGTAGAGCTCAGACCCGTATAATTGTCTGGCAACACATCCAAAAAATCGATATCTTTGCAAACAGGTCTCTTGAGAAATGAAAAATGTTCTGAAAACCAAAATTGACAGTCTTGAAAATCTTAAAAGTCTGATGATTTTTTTTTACATGTGCACCAGGCACTTTTGGGTATAGAAAACGGGAAATAATGTTTGCAAAGGGAATATTTTCCGTTATATTTACAAACAGAGAATTTGTAAGAGAAAATTGCTATAAAATAAATTTTAAATCAACGAGATTTAGAGAGAAATTTAATTCTCAATTGATAAGTTAATCGTACTTTTCATGCTCATGATATATTTTTTTTTTCATTTAGCACTTAATGATGCATTAAAGTATGTGCGGAATGCTCTTTAAGAAAATGAAAAAACTGTAGCCACGATTTGAATTTGGTTTGACTAAACTTTACGATTTAACAATTAATGCTTGATTATTTTTTAGAAAACATTTAAACATATATTGTATTTTAGGCAACTTATTCTAAAACTATAAAAATGTTGCATGCTTATTTAATGATTAAAAGTATATGTTAATACGTTGACGGACATTTGCGGCTATAGCCGTCAAAGCGAAGTTCACTATGTGGCATGACGGTAATAGCCGCACAAAACGAATCTGTCGATTTTAGACACTACGGCTATAGCAGCACAAATGTGCATTTGCCGGCGTACAAGTGCCGGCCCAGTGTCATGTTTTGGAAATATTTTTTTAGGTTGAAGTTCGTTTTCCACCTGTTATACGAGTTGCAGCTTCAGTATGCACGTGCAGGGTAGCTAGTGGTCAGGGAAAAATACAGTAAAAAAATGATAATTACCAGTATATTCTTATAGAAAAATTCAAATTGAACAGTCCGGAACAGTTGATGCCGGTTCAGGGCTTCCTAGTTGCAGCAACTTTACGCCCAGTAGATTGTGAGTTGATTGTCTTTAATTAGTGAGCCGTTGGGAAAAGATAAGATTGCTATAAATAGCAATTAAAAGGAAAAGAAGAGAAATTTAAGGAATGGAAGAATTAATTTGGAATAATAAGAAAAGCAAAAGAGATTAAGGATAGAGTCGATAATAGGAAGTAAAATGGTATAGCTGTAGTAAAATACTACTGATAAAAAGTTTAAGGATTAAATATAGGGTTCAGGACATGTTCGCAACAAACAGCACATAAATGCCAGGTGACAAGGCGGCCAAAGCAAACTTTAAAAAAAAAAAAAAAGACACTTTACAGTGGCCATACAATTTTTTTTTTTTTTTTTTTTTTTTTTTTTGTATAGCTAGGAATGAGATTAAATAAGAAATTAAGGCTATACAAGATTTTTATAACTTTTTTTTTAAATATAACAAAAAGCAGAGAATAAGAGGAAAAATATTTAGCAGAGAGTGGTGAGCACTAATGATCACCGTCAGTCAAACATGAGTATTTAGGTCGCTTGCGGTGTTGCGGCTCGGATGCGTCGTAATCCGGCAGCTCTGCGATAATTTCGTTGGGGAGATCGTAAAGTTTGTCAAATAATTTAGTGGAAAGGTGGTTTATACGAGTTATAAGGGTGGTGATGTTGAGGTCTCTGCGGACTACTGTTACGTAGGTAACGCGAGACACCCCTAACAGTGCACAGGTGTCTGTTATGTAGCCGACTGAGGTTTTTCATGGAAGTTTTGCATATGAAGGCCCAGACCGTATATGCGTAGGTGATTATGGGTAAAATGCATGAATTATAGAGGAGAAGTTTATTGTGGATAGCCAGGGTTTTGCTATTAAAAAGAGGTTTGAGTGCAATGGATGCCCGGACTTTTCCCCTGATGTTGAGGATGTGTTTATTGAATGTGAGTCTACGGTCAAGGGTCACCCCTAGGTACTTTGCTTCGTTTGTCGAAGGAATGGTGGTATTTTTAATTGTGATTCTGTTAGGATAGATAAATTTTTTAGAGAAATAGACAGCAGCAGTCTTGTTTTCGTTAATTTTAATGCACCAAATGTCGCACCAGTTTAAGAATCGTTTAAGTTGAGGTATCAATGTGGGTCTGTAGGTACCTGTATAATGTATACGGGTGGTGAGCGTAGGCGTATATTGTGGTGTCGTCCGCATAAAGAGCAAGGTGAGTGAATGGTGTTCTAGGAATGTCGTTAAAGTATATGTTAAACAACAAGGGACCGATTACGCTCCCTTGGAGGATGCCTGATAAGATACGGAAAATTGCGGAAAGGATGTTGTTAATGCGGACGCGAAAAATGCGATCGCTAAGGTAAAAGTAGATAAGGTGTATGAGTCTGGCAGGGAATTTAAGAATAAATAGTTTGTAAATGAGGCCCAAGTGCCAGACTTTGTCAAATACCTTAGCGATGTCAAGAAAGATGGCAGCAGCAGGAATCTTCGAGTTAAGCTTTTCACTGAGAAACTCGACAACTCGTAGTAGCTGGTGTGTTGTGGAGTGTTTTGGGCGAAAGCCAACTTGTTCAGGCATGAGAGTGTTGTTTAGTTGGATATGGTGTTGGAGTTGCGACCAAATGACGCGTTCGATTACTTTGCTGAGAGAAGGAAGGAGTGAAATAGGTCTGTAATTAACAGGATCAGTGAGGTTAGTACCAGGCTTAGGGATAGGTGGAGATGATGGAAATTTTCCATGGCTTCGGAAAATAATTAAAGTAGAAGATGGAATTAGTGAGTTTCGTGATGTAGTTTATGTAGTTAGGGGGCAAGTTTTTAAGTGCAGTGTTAGAGATTTTGTCGTACCCAGGGGCTTTGCGCTTTTTGAGTTTAGAGATGATGTTGTGTATAATAATAGGCTGAATAACAGTAATTCAAATTGGTTATTTGATTGAATAATCAACATAAATTTTTCTATAAAAATATACTGGTGTTTATAACTTTTTTTTACTGTATTTTTCCCTGGCCATTAGCCACCCTGACGTAGTTGTGAAGGGAGTAGTGCAACCTAATTAAAGGTGCTGAATTAATCAAAATTAAGCTTATTTAAGCAGAAAAAGCAAAACTATACTTTTAATATTCTAAAAATTACAAAAACATATGGTGGATTTTTTGGACTTCACTTGTTCCTACTGTCCGTCAATGCGTTAATCGTTAACTGATTTCATTAAAACTACTAGCAAAGCAAATTATATGCTTTCGTTTAGTGTAACTTCGAAAAGTGTATAATAGTATAAATAAGTAAAAATATTAAAACTTATTATGGAACTAGTACGATATTTCCGGTAAATGTTACAATACAATTTTCAAAATGTACAATATTAAGTATTATATTACACTATTCAAATAATTTTCCTTAATTTAAAAAATATTCACATGATACAGATTATTCCAGCACATACACTAGAGCACCATGTATAGACAAAGATGGAGAATTATCATAAATATGCGATCGTAATATTTTAAGTTATAATGTCTGAAGTGAACAGATTATGGCGTACAAATAAACTGAGAAAATATGAGTATAAAATTACCATAAACGCAACGAAGTGTTGAAGGATTTTAATAATTCGGGAACTGACAATGCTTCTGGGTGAATGATTCAGTTGTTTTCAATTAAGCTGGTATTAAAATCATAAATAAAATTGTTATTTTAAATTGCAGTAACAGAAAAAGTATCATGTGTTAACTATCTGCGTATATTTGATTCAATGAAATCCCCCATTAAGAGACACCTATGAGACCAGATCTATTTATCCCTTAACCCCTTCGCGACGGCGGTTATTACAGAATTTTTAATCTTTTACCACCGGTTTTTCAATACAGAATTTTCGCTTATTTGAATCGCAGAAATGCTATGATTAAATAAGGCTAAGCTTACAGTAAAAAATAACTGGTGGGAATAATCGAGGATTCTGAACATCTTATGCGTCACGTATACGTGTCGCTTGTCCCCAAGGGGTTAAAAGTACGTGTCCTTCATGAGGGTGTATGATGCAAAAAGCATAATACATACATAAATACTAAGCGTAATTTAAATTCGAAAAAGGTATCCGAAATAATAAAAAAGAAGAATATGTGAGAATAATGCAAAAACTTGTGACTTAATTAAATAAATAATGTATTATTTCATTGCAATGATAATTCATAATTAAAGCACTTCAAAGAATATATACAATGTTAATACTTATATCTCTTTACTTAAATTATTCAGTTAAAACAATGTATTTTGTTTGTGTTTTTTTTACAAGCATTACTTGTATATGCATGTTAAATTTACTAACTAAACTTTATCCTTCACTATGACATATACATAAAAATATTTTTCTAGTTCTAAGCCATATTTTAAAGCAATATTTATATTTTAATATTAAAGTCCTTTTTGTTTCTCATCTTGCTCTTCATCACTTTCTTCAGAAGAAATATCTTTGATTTCTAATGAAATACTTGAAGTAAACACTATGTGTTCATTAGTATCTCAATCTATTTGTAGTTCATTATATATTTCTACATTCTTAAGATGACCGTATTCTGCTTTTTCTTTTTCTTTATCATTAACTAACATACTTTTACTAAACAGATCGAAACTAGCAAACATGAAGTATTTTTTGAGGGTCCTCTCCCCCCGCAAAACACACTCTCGCTAATGTTAATCCTGTGGAACAATATTTTTCTAATATCTAGTTTGCATTTCAATATTTTTAAAGGATTTTTTTTTTTTGCATTGGATAGCTGAGATCAATCTCTATTTCCGTCGTTGATTACTTTTTCGATTTTCTTTGCGGATTATTTTTACGAAAATATTTTTACTTTCGGAACCGGTTTGTGTACGATGATGGTTGAGCAGTTAGATATCTCAAGGTAGGGCAAATTGTCACTCAGGTTACCAAAGCAAGAGGCATGTCTAAGAGTGTAATATTGTGATTAAAAAAAACCTCTGGATGTGGAAGTGCTGCGAGAAGGCATTCTGGAGGTCATGGTAGGATCTTCACACTTCAAGAGCATCGATATGTCGGTCTAGTAGCCAAGAGGAACATAAATGATACTCCAGGTCAGATAACGTGTGACTTCCTGTGAGAGTGATTTCTCGGTGATTAAATAATGTTGGCTTAGATGCACAGAAGCTTGTTATATACATTTCACTATGAGCACATCATCGTAGGAAAAGTTTACTTTAGTGTAAAGAGCATGTTCATTAGGATCTGAAACAGTATTCTAGAATTATGTCCTGTAATGAATCCCGCTTCACCATAAACAGTGATTCTGGACACCAGCTGGAGTGGAAAGAAAGAGTAATTCATTCCCATCACCAGAATGTCCATAAAACTTATAAATAAGGCTGAGGATTAATTGTGAGAGCGGGTATCCGACACAATGGCAGAATTCTGTTTCACATATTTGAAAAAGATACAGTTACATACCAATGATATTGCACAGAGGTTTCCAGAAACCATCACAGACGTATCTATCTTTCCCTGGTGCAGTTAGTCTAGAATTTTGTTCATGGATAACACTGCCCGCCCACATAAAACAGCTGAAGTGTCCCTCACACTAACAGGAGACGATATTGAGCGTATGGCATACCTTTTTTATTTTCTGGGCATAAATCCTTTAGAACACTGGGATGCACTCGGTAGACATATTGCTCAAAGACAGAACTGTCCTCCAACCATGCAAGAACTGAAAATCGCTTTGTGTGTGACGAATGTAAGATAATTCTCCAAGCTCTTCTCAACTGTTTAGTGAACAGCATGCACAAACGATGTCAAATGTGTATCAATGTCGAAGGAGATCATACTTCATACTCACCGACTCATATGTGTTCCTTTCTTTGGGCAGAACAACCATTTTTCATAACAATTGGAAAATGCTGTAGCAATCATATTTTGTTCTTTTACGCATCTTGCTTTATCATGTGTTTTGAATAATAAAAGATAGACCAGGACCTCTATTAAATATGAACTAAGTTTCTTTTCTTTAAACGACGTTTATCATTAGTTATGACAAAAAGTATATATATATATCTGTTTCTTATCAATAGTCAAGCAGTGTAGACAGACAGATGCAGCCCTTTTTAAAACAAATCTAACCATATCAAAGAGCTGTAGTTCATTTGAATACATTTTGTAAGTGGAAGTGTCTATCATCTACGATTTAAGAGATAATCGCTATAACTTCTACTTTGATTCACACGATATAACCATTATAACCAATGTTGTCTTTCATCGGAAGTACTTCCGATTAATGCAATATTGGCACGGTATTGGGATCCAATATAATTATCATTGGATTAACAATACGGAAGAGGCTGGATTACTGTGGTTTAAAAATGATTTTAGAGACAAAGTTCTATTTTTTCACAACGCACACTTCTGTCGTTATAAGAAATGTGTGGTCCACTTAATATCAGAAATGTATCCAAAACGTAGTACGGTATTCCGATGTCCTAACGACGGTGGCAATGACTTGCGCTTTCTCTATCGGTTTTATCGCTTATACATCACAACTCAATATCACATAACTTCAATCTTTGTGTCACCGAATTGGTAAAAAATCTAGTTTTAAATGAAATTTGTTAGAAAATTTCATTTATTGATTTTTTTATGACTATTTTAATATTTTTCAAGCACGGCTTTTTTAAATCAACACCTGTTTCCTACAATAATGTAAATTAACTAAGGCAAAAGTGGCAGAGTTATCACAATTGGCAATTGATTATCCATGCTCTGTTCGGGTATTTTTGGGTTTTTTTTTCAAATCTAATAACATTTCGTAATTGGGCGATTTGCTAAGCATTATTATCACCGCTACAATATATTTTAAAGTGAAAGTGAATATAATTAAATGTTTTAAAAACACTCTTGCACCAAAATCATACTTACACCAATACGCCATTTGGCCATGGACCTGATTACAGAAGATTAACCATAAGATCAGATTAACCATAAGATATCGCACTTTGGCTCTAAACTGAAATCTGCCAAAGAAAAGATGGACTTTCAGTTGATGCTGAATATACAATTTATATGAAGTTAAGTTGAATTGGGTAAAAGATACGTTGCATCTGAGTATGCTCGGGATTGTATTTGACTTTTTGTCAATTTTCTTAGAATTTCTATCGCTGTAAGAAAAGAAAAGAAAAAAAAAAGCGTCTTTGTAAATAAAGCGATAAATGTCTCCTGTGCTAACAATATTTCCCGTTTACTTTTCTTTTAAGCATCTGAAGCTGACCTTTAAAACTGTTTTTTCCTCAAAGATCTTTCACAGCTGTCAATCTTAACTTTTTGTATTTCTTTTTCCTCAAGAGGTTTGTTTTCAAAGCTATTGATTTATTGCTCGTGTGCTGAAACAATTATATGCCACAGACGTAAGGATGTTGTAAAATATGTTTTGTTTGTTTTTGACTTAAAACACCTGGGTCTGAGACAAATTTTGAAGCTTTAATGTTTGAAGTAACTGTAAAACTTTGTTAATTAAACAATAGTTCAAGTTAATTTATTTTTTTTAAATTATTAATTACTTTGGTTACAGTGCGACATATATTAAGGGAGAAAAATATATTACAAGAAAAGTTATATAAGACACTTTTATACATTAAACATTCTAAAGTTCTAAACTTACTTATTTCACCTACTGTATTAGGTAGCTTTCAATACAAAAAAGTATAAAGCTACCTATTGCAGCCGTTCGGAGGAAAGCAGTTCCGGAAAATTTCGATATATTTTCACCGATCATGACCCCCAGATCCCAAAACCACCCTCCGTTCAAATGTTGATTTATATATATATATATATATATATATATATATATATATATATATATATATATATATATATATATATATATATATATATCCATATATATATATATATATATATATATCTGACCTATGTCATACGATAACGCTCGTATTTATGAATTTTGATGAAACTAATTGTGTGTATTAAGCTCACCAATGTCTCGACCGAGTTCGTTGGACAGCTTGGTCCGCCATTTTGTTTCAAGATGGCGGCCAATTAAAAATTTAAAACTAAAATAAATGTACAAAAAGTTAAAAATTCAAATTTATTTTTTAATTCAGTGTTAGGCCTTGAAACGAGGATTCCAGAGCATTTTTTGTTTTACCTCTATCTTAAAAAATGGCTGAGATAGAGCAGTTTAAAATTCTAGGGTGGCTGCCATTTTGAAACAAGACAGCACATTACAAAAATTTTCATTGTTGTAATAATTTTCCCAATCAAAGGCATAAAACTATATATTCATATCCGTTAGCGCCAAATTCTCGCCAAATTTGGCGACATTTGGAGAAATATCGTAAAATTTGGCGACCAAAATAAGTCTTCATAAATGAAGCCAATTTGGCTATTGCTCAATAATTTGGCGAATTTCTTATTCAAATTCAGTATTAACGAATCTTTTGTAAACGTTTTATTTGCATTTTAAGTTGCTGTTTTCGTGTAACATTAGCTAAAATTTTAAAACGAAGATATAGGAAAGCTACCTTTTCCTCCCGGTACAGGCCGGAAGGACTTTTTTGTATTGAAAGCTACCTAAAAGGGATACATTTGAAAATAGAACACTACAAATCAAACGGAAGAAAATAAATCCATTTATAAACAAATAAATACAAAGGAAAACAAAGAAAATCTATACATTACAACATCAATTTGTCCAGAATCCGAAGCCAAATATATATCTACCCTATATATATAAAATCCTAATGAAACGAATTTGTGAAACGATTTTATGAAACGATTTTATGAAACGACTGATTAAACGACTGATTATGTTTCAAGGCTATTTTTAATAAAATATTAAACGCTTGATGGTAAAATTAATACCAATTGTCCATAAAAATCCGCGGATGTCAAAACTGGTAATAGAATTTTGAAATTGGAATTAGTTTTCGAGATATTAATTTTTTTCTAATTTTAATGACATTTCTGTAATGATGGCAACTAATTACTCAGTTTTTTTGTGACAAAAAAGGGAAAAAAAAATAAACAAGTTGGAAATTGTACGTCAAACGTTACAAACGAGGTGCGTTCGTACGCACGTTTTAGAATTAAATTCATGATATCCCGTGCGTAGAACGGGTTAAACAGCTAGTTAAGTATATATTTTATGACACTGTTCATACAAATATCTTAACTGGTTATATAAATTTTCAGATATATATGTATCAGCTAGTTATATAAATATTCAGATCTTGATGATTTTAATTCTGTGAAATGAATTATATCGTCTGCAGATTAATTTCTGTAATAAAATAAGCATCTCGGTGGCTTGACGATTTAACATCCATCGGAAGCTCCTCTAACAAGAAAGCACCGATTAAAAAAAAAAAAATTCAAATTTCTTAATAAATATTTTTATTAATATCTCCTAAAGTTTTGATTCGATTTTAATAAAATTTGAAATGTCTCGACAAAATTCTGCAAAGATAATATATTTTAAATTGCAAACCATTTGGTTGGGTAGTTTTTGAGTTGTTATATGCGGACAGACAGACAGACGGACGGACAGACAGACGGACAGACAGACAGACAGACGGACGGACAGACGGACGGACCAAGCGACGACTATAGGTGCTACGTATTTATATAATTACGAACGCACCTAAAAAGGATCCCGCTAGGGATTATTGATTTATTTTTATTCGTCATTTTCAAATTGAAATTAAATTTATCTTTTATTTCAATCGATAATGAAGACAAGATTGTGATTAAATTATGTTTTTCACGAAAATTTGAAAAAAAAATCATATTTCTATCGTCAGGATTCAATCGTCTGTCAGCATTTAATTTAATTTATAAACTGAAAATATTTTGAATAAATTCGTCCAAATGACGTCATTTATGTAAATACGTCATTTATGTTTATACAATTTATTTAATATAAAGAAGCCATTTATCTATTTTTATATACAAAAAGAGGTAAATTGAAAGACAATTATAAATAAATTGTATATATACATATAAATACATGTATAAACAAGCATAAAAGTTCGGTGCTTTTCCAGTATATGGGGCCTTGACGAAACAGAGAAAATAGCCTTGGTGGAAAAGGAAATATGACAACATACTTTCTGTCAACCTATTTACTTTGTCATTTCGTATACAGAAGCATTTTTTCAATATTTATAGAATTTGTTTAGCGTAAAATGTCATTTATCCTATTTTATATATAATCAGAAGTAATTTGTATAGAAAAAACAATAATAATATACGTATAATTAAAATACGCATATAAACAAAAAAAATCGTCGAATTTGTTTCCATGGCTGTTTATGTAATTTGGCACTAAATCTCACTTTCTGATGCCCGAATTGCGCCAAGCTTTTTAAAAAAGCGTCAAGACCCCTATTATAGAAAATCACCAAAAGTTCATTGGGTTTGTTTTCATAACTTTTGGCAACAAATATATGTATATTAACGAATCTATTCGTTTTTGAAACTCGAATTACGACAAACCTAAAAGCAAAGGATCCTATAATGGAAAAGTACCCGATTTTCTTATGGACAATATTCAAGTGACACTAGCCGCCACTGGCGACCAGTTTGGTCGCCCTTAAATGTATGTTAAGCATTGTAACAAATTATTTTTATTCATAATTTATTTTTTTCCTTAATCCCTCGCATAACTGGAAAAATCTAATTGACAAATTAAGAACTTTTGCGATCGCGGTAGCATTTCGCATATTTTTTGTTGTTATGTATTTCATCTTTCTTGACAAAAACCACTTAACCCACTTAAGAATTTATGCTTCATGTCCGTTTGCTTATCACTTGCAATATGTTCGCTAATGCGGAGATTCTTAAACATATTTGGCGCAAAACAAAAATCGCGCCAACCCCGGT
The DNA here is from genome assembly GCA_963931845.1 of Maratus michaelseni. Classification (NCBI taxonomy): domain Eukaryota; kingdom Metazoa; phylum Arthropoda; class Arachnida; order Araneae; family Salticidae; genus Maratus; species Maratus michaelseni. The sequence goes on along the minus strand of OZ007594.1, from coordinate 278,792,398 downwards.
GCGTCCGTGACAGCTGTTTCAATTTAAAATACATGACGTTCACATTTTTCATTTAAAATAGAAAAATAATAATTATCATAAATCAAAACATTTGATTTCAAATTAAAGTATCGTTTCTAATTTGCACGCGCAAAAAATAAAAGCTGACTATTCTTTTCGAAATTTGATCCATTAAATATTATTACATGAGTTCAACTTACGTCAAAAAAAGATCCGGAAGTTGAGTTGTATGGAACAGAATTAAGGTAAACTTTGACTGTCTCACTGGTGCGGATTATTTTTTTTACGCCAGGCAGCGATCCAAAAATTCATGGTTTAATATTTTAAACATTCACAACGAATGAATCTTTTTTCTTTGTTTACTTTCATAGATAGAGAATTTTAACTGCGAACCTAATTTAAACTAAAGTTATTGCAGAATGTATACATAATTGAACGTAAGTCATCTCTCAAATATTAATTTATTTTGAACGATCTTTCTAAAAATGTAACTTTTATGCAGTTTTATTTGCAAAAATAATTTTGAATAAAAATGGCCGCCTGGCATATGAAAAAGTGAAACGGACATCCCGGAACTGTTGATGAAAGTCACATGACTTACGGTTTTATTATATAGATAACATGGTGTAAAATTATCGCGGATAGCGAATTTGTTTAAATATCTCATCAATTGATGCCGAATAAATGCAGGCATGCGTGCACAAAATATTTAATTAATTTTGTATGATAAATAATTATTAGAAAATTCGTATATACATATTAATTAAAATAAATAATTTACATATTTAAAATAACATGAAAATATACATGATGGTGCACTAAAATACAGAGAAAATTAAAACCTGTTACTGAAAATGTCTATAACATAGTACTTTTCAATACCGTGGTTCTTAATGTTATTCACAAGCAGATAGAATTTTTCTCATCCTTAAACGCAAAGGAAGAATAGAATACAGATCGTTGTTATAAAAGTGCGAGAGGTAGCCACAATTTAAACCTAACCATTTTATACAAGCTGGTTTTCAAGGTATAATTGATTTTACTTACCAATCCCTAAAACAGTCGTCAGCTGTCGCAACAACTGTGTATGAGGCCATGATAATAAAAAAATGCCCCATTAAAACGTTAAAAGCATGGCAACCCAATTACAGATTTACCAATATTTTTAAAACGAAGCACGCTGTCATGTTTTTAGAGGCCTCGAAGTCTGAGCGGGGGTTGGCGAGCGTAGCTCGCAGGGGGTAGGCCCCCTAGTATATATATATATATATATATCTGACCTATGTCATACGATAACGCTCGTATTTATAAATCAATTTTGATGAAACTATTTGTGTGTATTAAGCTAACCAATGTCTCGACCGAGTTCGTTGGCCAGCTTGGTCCGCCATTTTGTTTCAAGATGGCGGACATTTAAAAATTTAAAACTAAAATAAATATACAAAAAAATTAAAAATTCAAATTTATTTTTTAATTACGTGTTAGGCCTTGATACAAGGATTCCAGAGCATTTTTTGTTTTACCTCTATTTTAAAAAATGGCTGAGATAGAGCAGTTTGAAATTCTCTGGTGGCTGACATTTTGAAACAAGACAGCACATTACAAAAATTTTCATTGTTGTAATAATTTTCCCAATCATACGCATAAAACTATATATTCATATCCGTTAGCACCAAATTCTCGCCAAACTTAGCGACATTTGGCGACCAAAATAAGTCTTCATAAATGAAGCCAATTCGGCTATTGCTCAATAATTTGGCGAATTTCTTATTCAAATTCAGTATTAACGAATCTTTTGTAAACGTTTTCTTTGCATTTTAACTTGCTGTTTTCGTGTAACATTAGCTAAAATTTTAAAACGAAGATATAGGAAAGCTACCTTTTCCTCCCGGTACAGGCCGGAAGGACTTTTTTTAATTGAATACTTTCCAAAACTAAGTAATTAGCTTTATTTGTGGCAGGGAAGAAAAGGGCATTCCAAGGGAGGGAATAATTGAGTGGTATTTTTATATCCGATTTTTGTCCACAGTTACCAGCTGATGTTAAAATCCAATTGTAATTTTTGGTATGTTACTTAAATTTACAATGTTTCTTTTTTTTTTTTTTTTTTTTTTTTTTTTTTTTTTTTCAAAAATATATATCTTTATTCATGGGTTTTAAGAAAAAAACTAAAAGCATCTTTTTTGATAATGGGTGATTTGTTAACTCTTTTTTTTTTCTTACATAACTCCAGTTTAAGTTGGATTAGTCACATGATTGATTTTTAAGTTGGAACAAATGACAGTAGATTCCCGATTATTAGACAATCACAGGAGAAGGTATGTCCGAAAATCGAAATTTTCGGATAATCGGGAGGACATTATCAGAACCCTTTTGTAACTGTGCGAGCGTTAAATTATAATTACAATTACTAAAATTGAAGTGAATGCCGACTGTCATAAAGTAAAATCAATAACTGTTGCAAATTTAAAACAAGAACGAAAAATCATGCGTCAAACATAGATTATGGAATACTTTCCAAAACATCCAGAAAACTGTATCAAAACTTCACCGATAAATAAGGTAAAAGAAGATACGTAAGTAAACCATTTAGAAAACATGTAACACATTGAAAAATATAGTTTGTGAAATTACCTTCCATTTTCAAAAAAGTGGTCGAATTATTTTGTGCTGCTTTGTATATGATCTATAGATTTGGATATATACTACATAGCATGATAAAATTTAGTTCAGTTAGAAAATTGACATTTAGAAATTTTCGCCAATCGATGGATATGCAATCGAAATCTTTCGTGCAGCCCTGTATATTATCTGAAGACTTTTGTACACACCATATATTAAGCTAAAAGATAAAAAACTCATTCAGGTAAAAAATGCATAAAGCAACTTAAAAGTCACTTCCAGCAATTACCAACCGTAAACGACAATGTATCTTGTTATTTGCGTGTCCCTGTATATGAATTTAATTATATTCCACAAACTTCTCTTATCTACTAAATATCGTTCAGCAGGAAAATGCGTAGCACAATTAAAAACTACCCTTAAGTCTGTAATGCTTACGAATTCCCCTGTACAGCCCTGTATATGATCAACCGAATTTATACATACCACGTACTATGAAAAAATTTAATTAAACAACTTAAAAACGCAAACTAAAGCTGAAAACGCTTTTATCACACATAGACTGTAATTATCGCACCTATACTGTAACCGATATATTTTTTGTATCCCTGTAAATGAACGATAAGCGAGCATTTTATAGTGCACCTCAGTAATGCATATAATTTCTATTAAGTTTGAAATACTGCAGCATCATTAAATTACACTGTAAACGATTTTTTCCATAGAACAATGTGTAGCAGAATTCTTTTATTTGACCCTGTAAATGAATAATGATGCTTTGCACCCCATATTCTACAAAAAGCGTGTTTTAATGCGCTTCATAATTTTATATATCAATTTCATCTTGTTTCAAATGGCGTAGCATCACCAAAATGCACCTGTAACGGTTATTTCCCATTGACTGTAATGTAACGAAATACTTGTGACTGTCCCTGTAAAAAAACTATAAGTGCTAAACACTTCATTTGAAATAGGAAAGGTGCTGTAGTAAACGACAATAACATACAAAAATTTAAGGGCAATCCGAGCATATTTACGAGAGTTAGAGCACGGACAGACGGCAGACAAACCGAAGTCATAAACACTTTTCAACTAAGTTAAAAAATTCTAGACTTACATACATTGTATTTTCTATCATAAATTAAAGTAAAAGTTAACTCATCCTGAAACAAATCTATGAATAGGACAATTTTTAACCGTTAATTATATTTCGCATAAACACAAAGCTTTCACCTTTGTTTTGCCTATTTCCCCCCAAAGTACAGAAATTTCCCCGATCTAAGGTAAAAAATACCTGAAATTCGCCAATGTAAATCTGTATTTTCGTCAAATTACAGGGGTTCTCTTGCAACTATGCTGCCTAGTACTCTTTCGTTTTAGAAAACGAATTTTTACGTATGTCCTTTTTTCCTCAAAGCACGAAAAATTCTTAAATTAAATTATTTCACAATACGTGTATGTGTAGCAGATATTTGCACTTAAATTTAATCATTTGACTCCATTTTTATAATATTAATTGCTATTTATATAATTTACATTTGAATATAAAAAATTGTTTGCAAAAATGCTCTAGTACACTTGTAAATAACAACATTATTGAGAAAATCGTTTGTGATGATGTCACGCCTGTGCATTTTTGCCGTAAAATCATATGTTATTTGGCAATAAAAGTTAAATACAAACCGTAAATAAACAAATAACATGTATTGCAACTTACAAGTACAGTTATTTTTACAATTACATTGGATAGTTTACTAACTAAAAATTAAAAAGAAATCTAAAAGAAAAGGAAAAGGAAAAAGCAAAAGCAAAATTAAATTATGGTACTCATGCTTTATCAAACCAAAATATCAGGGGTTTTAGGTGCGTTCGTAATTATATAAATACGTAGCACCTATTGTCGTCGCTTGGTCCGTCCGTCTGTCCGTCCATCCGTCCGTCTGTCTGTCCGTCCATCCGCATATAACAACGCAAAAACTACCCAACCGAATGGTTTGAAATTTAAGATATATTATCTTTGCAGAATTTTGCCGAGACATTTCAAATTTTATAAAAATCGAATCAAAACTTTAGGAGATATTAATAAAAACATTTATTAAGAAATCTGATTTTTTTTTTAAATCGGTGCTTTATTGTTATAGGAGCTTTCGAGGTTTAATCGTCAAGCGACCTAGATACTTATTTTATGACAGAAATTAATCTGCAGACGATATAATTCATTTCACAGAATAAAAAATCATCAAGATCTGAATATTTATATAACTAGCTATAGTACGAACGCACCTCGTTTGTTACGTTTGACGTACGATTTCCAACTTGTTTTTCCTTATTATGTTGCAAAAGACAAATAGCGAAATATTGTCTCAATCACAATCTTTGACATTAAAAAAAAAAGAAAGAAATTAACCATATTTTCTTATTTTTTTCTTTATTTTTATTTTTTGCATTTTAAATAAAATTAGCAACAATTTTCTTTATTTTTCGAGGTATTTGTTTTATTTTCTAACTGATAATATCCGTTTCCATTCTTCAACCAACAATAATATGCTTTCGCCAAGATGAAAAAAATTTTAAATGCCCCCGAACAAAGTGAAAAATACCTAATTCTATTCTCAAAAATCATGATTATATGTGCAATACTACATAAAAATAAGCGCGGGAAAATTGTATAACCATTGGCGTAAAGAAGAATAAAATCCCTACCGTAGTTTTTTTTTTTTTTTTTTTTTTAACTAGGGCCACTTGTTTTGTAATATACTATCAAAACCCGTGGCTTAGCTCGCATAGTTGATGAAATATGCCAAGTTGTATTCGTGTGCCAATTTTTATTAGAGGACATTTTACTGCTACAAACAATTCAAAAATTACTAACTAAGCCACATGATGAGTAAACTTCATTCTTATATTGCATTATGCGAACATGAGGCTTAAATGAATGAGAAGACCTAAAATTAATTCCAAATAAATAGTAATTTAGAATGTATTTTGGAGGTTTTTCGCTCACTTCACTCTTCATTTGAAATTTCTAAATTTTTAGAAATCGTTCTTAGCCAGAATTTACATCATAAAAGTAATCACCATGACAAATTCGAAGCTTCCAGCTATCCAAACTTCTATAACAACTATATCACAGAAATCGTAATTTTAGAACGTAATTTGTTCCGGCACACTTTAAAAATTGTAAATTTTTAAAAACTGTTCTGTGGATGAATTTATATCTCTAAAGTAAGATCTATGTAAAATTTCAAGTTTCTATCCCTAACAATTTCAGATGAATTATAGTTTAGAAGGTTTTTAGATTGTTTCCTGCTCATTTCACCCTTTTAAATTTCGAATTATTTAGAAATCGTTTTTAGCTGCCACTTACATCTTTAAAATAACCACTACGCCAAATTTTAAGTTTCTAGCCCAGCAGCATCACAAAAATCGCTAATTTAGAACGTTAGAACGTTTTTTGCTTCTATACCCTTTTAAATTTCAAATTTTGTAAAAAATGTTCTGTGCAATATATTCTGCGTAATTTACGTCTTAAAAATAACATGTATGTCAAATTTTAAGTTTCTATCCTTAACAATTCTGAATAAACCGTAATTTAGAGCGTTTTCCGCTTATTTCACCTTTTTAAATTTCGAAATTTTCAGAAACCGTTCTTAGCGAGTACTTATATTTTAAAATGAAATTTTTGCTCTTGCACGCTGTTAAATTCGAAATTTTCCGAAAACTGTTCCGGGTGAGCATTTGCGTCTCTAGAGTAACGGCCATGCCAAATTTCAAGTTTCTAGCCTTAACATTTCCAAATAAATCGTAATTTAGAACATTCTTAGAAAATTTTCTGCTCATTTCACCCTTTTAAATTTCGAATTTAAAAAAAAAAAAAAGTGTTTTAGCGAGCATTTATTGCTTAAAAGTAACCAGAATGCTAAATTCCAGGCTTATACCAAATGTATCACATAAATCATAATTTTAGAATATCTTTTGCTCCTGCACCCTTCAAAATTTCGAATATTTAGAAAATTGTTCTTCCCAAGCATTTGTGTCTTAAAAGTATAGTAGCCATGAAAAATTTCTAGTTTTTATCCTTCGTATAAAAATCGTAATTTAGAACACTTCCCTCATTTCACCCTTTTAAATTTCGAATTTTTTTTAGAAACTGTTCTTAGAGAGCATTTAAAACAGAATCGTAAGACAGAATACAAACTATTTAATAATTTGTAGATTTCATGGTAGGTTTTTTTTATAAAAGAGCAGCCCTAATTAAGAGTAAGGAAATTTATTCATATGGTATACCGGCTATCACTATCACAGCGCCCATTTTTGGGAGAATATCCCCCAAACCATAGCCATAGGCAGAAACATATACATGGAATTTTGTTCAATTCTGTGTATAAAATTTCACAACTTTTCGGTGAAACAAAAAGGTCACACACACACACACACACACACACACACACACACACACACACACACACACACACACACACACACACACACATGGACTACAAGGACAGACATTTTGTAAAAACGTGTTTTTCAAGATCTCTGGCCCCTAAAATGTGTAAATCTGATACAATACTTTCTTCTATTATAGATAGAAGAAAGTAAAGATAACCAATAATAATTAAATCACAAACTCATGAGCAATATACTCAGTGAACTTTCTATTCAAATAAAATACAACTGTATTACATCACAGTATAAATCGCAAATATATATATTTGTTTTAATTTCATGAATCCATGCATTCTACGCTAACCTAAAAAGGACTTCTTTCAAAAAACATTATGATATTTTTTTTCCAGTCAGTGGTAAAGAAATTTTTACTTCCCTCAAAAACAATATCTTTTTAACTTAATAATTTTAAAAGATGTAGAGTATGGTGCGTAAAAGGAATGAAAAATATCCGACGTGTTTCCGATATAAATTTAATAAAAGGAACACCGGAGAGGAAATTGATATCCTTAGAGGAAAAAAGTCTAGGTTTTCAAATATAAAAAAGAAAATCTAACAAGTATAACAGGATAGCTGCTTGTAGGAAAAAAATTGCTGCATGAGACAGAAAATCTTTACACCAAAGAACTTGTAAGAATGAAGTTTGTTTGGAGGAGTTTTTTTTTATAAATATGCATGGTATGCATCAGTATACAATATTTTCTACTTTATTAACATAATATTAGTGAAAGGCTTCTACTTGGTTAATAGAATATTAATTTATTTAACGTGCTTTTAATATATAATCACGAATTTATTTTTTTATTTTAAGTATACCGATTACAGAAATTTTGGAGTGGAAGTCCAAAGAACTTTTGTTTCCAGTTCAGTGAAAAATTTTCAAACCAGGAATCAACACAGCAAAACTTCCCGTGCAGTGTATTTTATACAAATTTTTACGAATTGTTTTTTTTTTTTTTTTTTTTTGCTTTGTTTCTTTAAAGATTAGTTTTAAAGATTAGTTTTAAAGATTAGTTTTAAGGCAAATACAATTACCATGTATTACAATATTTTAAGAAACTCTTAATATAGGCATATGTGACAATGAACATTTGTAACATGCATATTTAAATTTGTATCATCCAATGGTGTACAAAATGCAACAGCTCAAGTAATTTAGGGCTATTGTTGATTGACATTAAGTACATAGGTGCAAAATATTGCGTATTCTGAATATCACTATTTACGAATAATAATATTTTCCTAATTAAATCTTAGAATTCTGCAAATAATTAAGGCGAAGATTACTATTGGAAAGTAGTGGTAAATAAAATCTGTAATTCTTTACACTTATTCTTTAAGTGATCGAACCATCGTGTTCGATCACATTTTTTCTTGTTCTGATGTTGGCCCAGCGAAATACATATTGGTATTCTCATTGACTAATGTTGTTTTTGTAAAGAACGACAACTTTGAATAGCAAAGAATAAATAAACCTACAAAATTTTTGTCTGCACATTTGGGTCCGCCTTCAAGGATGTATTTTAAAAAATAATTAAAAAAAAAGAAAGAAGAAAAAAGAAAAAATGCATTTCGATAAAAAGCGGGCTTACGTAGTTTTTGAAATTGCCGACGCAGTTGCAGGTACGTTGCCTGATATAGAAGAGACGTTTACGAAAATTCAGTGCAATCTTGAACTTACCCACAATACTAGAAATGTTTCCCTTATCTTCAGAAATCTTTAGGAGAAAAACAAATCAGAATCCTCAGAAATCAATATGTTTTTACAGTGTATGGACAATAAACTACACTAAAATGCGCCTCTGAGGCTGAGGCGCCCTTCGAGCTAATTGGAACCAAAGCCTGTTCCGATTAGGTGATTTTTTTGGATTATCCGAACAATAAATTATTACAGAAATGTATGTTGAAAATTATTATTAATAAACTACATAATACGTAATAATTAACTAAAATTATATATTTACATAATATATAACGTAAATATCGAACTTAATAACTACAGTACTTTATACAGTCTTATTGCTTTACCGGTACAGCGTGCGCACTGTATTATAAAAAGGGACTGATTTCATGCAATCAAACAGTGAATGCAGTTTTCTATGTACCGATATGCAATTGATTGAACTAATACTGTATTTCATATGTACATAGCTATATAATTGTGTACGTTTTGTATTACTTTATTGAAATTGATAGCATTCTTAATAAAATTTTTATCTTTTTAAGACTAAAAAAACAATTTTTTTACTCAAATTTTTTTTCAGATCAGATTATCCATAATTTTAGACTAACGAGCTTCGGAGGGCTTAGTGTATATGTGAATCGAATTTCTTATAGTCTAAATGTAGAGCCGTGACCAAACAGTAAAGTCAGATAGGGCTTGGATTTTTTTTTTCGGTGAGGATAATTCACGAACCTTTCTTCTTCCATTAATAAAGAACAAATTTAGATAGAAGCAGAACTTCACTCAACACGTTTTAAATATGGTAGTAAATTGTATAAAAAGGCTCTGTAACTGCTTACCTTGTGCTTGTTATGGTTTTATTTTTTTCAGATTTGAAGGTATAGCGCTATCTATGGAAAAGTGTTGGAAGTATTTTTATTATTATTATTTGCGTAAATGAAACTTTCGATCATGAGTATCTTTTTCATCCAAACCGAATTCTCGTATCTCATTTATTTTATTTTTTATTTAACATTTTCCAACATAGTTGAAAAGTGTTTATGAATTCGGTTTGTCTGTTTACCTGGCCGTCTGGCCGTCTATCCGTAATATCGCTCACGTAAAAGAATTTGGATTGTCGTGTAATTTTTATTCGTTATTGCGGTTTCTTGTAGAATGTTCGGTATTGAAAATGAAGTTTATATCATTTACCGTTCGATTACAGAGACACACAAAAGAATTCATTGCATTATGGTTTATAGAGAAAAGTCGTTTGCGGTGCAATTTATTGATATTACGGTATTTCAAACATAATCAGATAGATATGCACCGCTAAAAAGGGCTAAAACTTGCTTTACCAAGAATATAAAATAAGTAGTATTTGTAGTTCATTTACAGGAACGCACAAAAAATTCCATTACATCATGATGTGGAGAAAAATCATTTATAATGCATTTTAATGACGTTATGATATTTCAAAAATATAAAAAAATTAACAGGATTACTGACGTACACTAAAACATGTTTTCTATAGATTACGGAGTGTGTAGCATTTATTGTTCATTTACAGAGACGCACAAAAAAATTCGGCTATCAAGACTAACTATGATTGATAATTGCTGGAAGTGCGGTTTCCGCTATTGTATACATTTTTAAACTTACCTAATTCTTAGTGTATTACGTGGTGTGTATAAATGTAAAAGAGAATACGTGCACATTACGGGATATGGTCTGAACACCGTATCCTGAAAATGGATTTTTACTGACTTGCATGTTTTTTTTAATTGCGTATTTAGATATCTCATTTCAACATATAAAAAAATGAAATTTCTTAATAATATTCTGTTAGTGTTGGAAAGTGTTTCATAATCTATGCTTGATGCAGGATTTTTCGTTCTTGTTGAATTTTAAATGTATGTCAAACACTTGTTGCTTACCTACCCTATTACATAGATAAATTACACTGTATGCCATTTATGTCGCAAAAGACATAATTCTAAAGTGAGACTAAAGACTGGAATTTTTTTTTTTATAAAACATTCATTTTTTTTTTAATTAATCAAATATTATACAATAATTTTCTTCGTAAAGATACATACAATCGTGCTACAAAAGATTAAATATTGAAAGTGTGCAATTTCACATCAATAAATATTTAATCTTCACGTTAAACATCCTGCCGAGTTTTGTTTGCCATAGTGACTTTATATATCAAATTACCATCGAGTGCATGACACGCTGGACTGCTTTTATTAATTAGGAATGGATGGATACAGCTGTCAGGGAAACATATGTCACAACAATTTGTAAATATTTAATGGAACGTTAAATCAGATATGCATTATCCAATTTTTCATCAAAGCACTTGTCACAGAATAATCCGTCAACTAGCAGATATCGGTATTTCAGCCTTTGGTGGAGTGAAAAGCGATTCTTTAATAGACACAATGAATTTCTCTGGGATATTGCCCTTTTGTTCCACATTTTAGACAGACTAACCCAAATTCGTATCATCTTACATTTTTGACTAAATTCCTTTAGTAATAATATTTCATGACGTAATACCGTGTAATCCAGAAATGTTGTCCAATCGCATTTACTCTGCATCTGCATGATAGAGCTACGATCTTTCGAATTTTCTAAAGTATTAGGCAAAAGGTTTCCGAGTTCAACCGTCTTCTTACAGTTTATATGGGCTTTTGTTCACTATTTATTGGTTTGGTTTGCTTTTGGCTTAATCTCTTTATCCATGATTTCTCCCATAGCTCCTATGGGTTAAATTACCTCGACTTTGGGTTACTTGGATCCAGTTGGGAGCTACTTTGACTCAAACGTAAAATATTTTTAAATTAGTCCTGGGTCTACTGTATTTCTCACTAGTGCTGTAACCTATTAGAGTATGGGTGAATGATGTCAATACTTCAACATAGTAGACCCAGGACTATTTGAAACATTTTTGTGTTGGGTCTAAGTAGTATCCCTGAGTCCAAGTTACCTCAACTTCCGGTATAAATGTGCTAGATTTTTAGAGTTTTCTTTGTATGTACACTGTGAAAGAAATAAAGTCATATTTATCTTTATGCGCTTTGCTAAAGTATTTTAAGTTTATAGTATGTGTTTACTTCAAGCCAGTGCCCCTATCTTTTGAAACTGTTTATATTGCATCATCTTCTACTGCTAGAAACTGTCGGACCGTCACTTACCGTTGTGTTATTTCATTGTTTTTATGAACATTGTTATATGAACTCTTCCCAGTGTTTATCTATTATTCACCACTCCGCCCTTTGTCGCGCTTACCAGCGGGTTTTGTAAATTTTTTTAATTACCTCAATAAAGAGGACCGAGAGGGACATGTATGCTCTACAAACTTAGTTCCTAGTCTGAGCGGTCCATCTCGGGCAGTAAAGTAAAGTAAAAAGTTTGTTTTTTATTCTACGTTATAATATATAACCACAAACGAAAATATTCAATAACCTCTACTGAGTTAACTCCAAAAAACATTCTTTATCATTAGAAACATTAGAAACTTATATATTTTCGAGATTTAAAGAAGCATTTATAAGAACTAAGTTTCTTTTGCTGCCACTGATTTTCGGAAACATTTTCACGTAGTTTTATAGTGTGTTAGTCAGTTTTCTCAACCCGGAATAAACGCTTTTCAGATGCTATCAATTCCCAAGTAAACATTTTCAATAAACATGTTTTATCGACATGAGAAATGAATAGCATTGACATTAAACTTAATATTATTTTGCCACTCTTGCAGGTATAAATTCAATTATACGGCCGAAAATGTTTAAATGAAAACTTATAGCATCCTAAAAACTGATGTTTCGTTTTGAGAAAACTAATTAATAGACTATATACTACTCGAAAGCGTTTCCGAAAATCAGACGTTTCAATCAAAGACGTGAAAATCAACGTTTCCGAATGTAGCACCAAACTTTGTTTTTGTAAATATTTCTTTAAATCTCTAAAATACATTGGTTTCCGGTGTTTCTAAATATAAAGAACGCATTTCGAATCGTGGGTAGCTAGAGGCTACTGTTTATTTACGTAGATTAAAATACATTTATTTCTTTTTGCACGTAAATTTGGGTCATATTCTTATCAAAATCTTCCCTGAATGCAGTCTCTACTTCAGCGGTATAGTTAAGGTTTGCTTGAACGAAGACATTTGATTCTGCCAATGGTGTCCGTTCGTTGGCGAGTGCTCTTGTCATGTTTGCCGTTGTTTCAACTGGACTTCACATGCTTCCTTAAGGGGCTACTTCACTCAGACGAAAACACCCGCTCGCTAATGTTAATCCTATGGAGGAAATTTTTGAAGATAGCTCGTTCGCATTTCAATATTTTTAAATAATTTTTTTTTGCATTGGATAGATGAGGTGAATCTCTATGCACGCTCTTTTCTACTTTTTCGATTTTTGTTGCAGTTTTTTTTATTGAGGATACTTTCACTTTCGAAACCGGTTCCGAAAGTGAAAGTATCTTAATTAAAAAAAACTTGTAATCAAAATTGAAAAAGTAAAAAGGAGCGTGCATAGAGATTGACCTCAGCTATCCAATGCAAAAAAATCATTTTAATTAATTTTAATGCGAACGAGCTATCTTCAAAAATTTCCTCCATAGGATTAACATTAGCGAACGGGTGTTTTCGCCTGAGTGAAGTAGCCCCTTAAAGATAGGAAGTCTGCGTGATTCTCTGTTGGACCGTATCAGATCACACGATCATGGAACGGTGAATAACTTATGTTTATGGTATCTTATATGTGTTTTCATTATAATTGAGTCATTTTGCAACAGTTTGCAGGAAATACAAAACATGGGATATATATGTATATATTGTTACAAACCCTTCTACTTTCTATCTATAAAGGTAGATTTCTAATTATATGGGGAGGTTCTGAGTCGGGAAATGCCATTTATTACACAAATATTTCAGAAACACAGAGTAATAATTTCAACTTGTATCACAAATATAAAATAAATAACGTAAAAATTCAGCAAAGCACAAATAACAGTAGTCACAGGATGCTCTCAAACCAAAAGTCGCTTGATACTGAAAACTACAATTGAGTCCACAGAATAGTCTTATTTATATAGCCTCTACTGATGACGTCAACTGAACGTAAACTGATGGCGTACTTCCGGGATTCGAAAAATATTGAAGGTTCTCGGTATTTTCTTTAATTTTTATCGGACAATTTCCGTCTCAAAATTTCTAAATAAATATTTGTCGACTAAAATGGTCATGAAATTCACCAAGTCGCCAAGAAAGCCACAAAATTCGTCGCCAAAGTCACCCGTCATTGATACAGTATATGGGCTTGACCACTTAGCGAGTCTCCAATATTTGCTCTGAATTCATGCTCAAGTATTTTGTCTTACAATTTTGTAATGATTTTTCTTTTTTTCCATTTGGTTTCTTTTGTACACGTATTTGTGTGTGTAATGGGAAAATTGTAAAGTAAATAAAGAAATTGAAGGGAAAATATTAATTTCCTCTAAGCTTAATATGTAATTGCTTCACAGTATTATTGAAATTTTATTTATTAAATACAATATGTATTTGAGAATTAAATTTAATGCTCTGGCTTGAATTAAACATTTCAAAGCCGCTCGGAAAAGACAGAAAAAGTTTGACAATCCCAGGCTTAAGTTATCATCCAAGTAATAATAGTAAAATTATTAATTTTTTATTTATCAAATTTAATTCATAAAATTTATTGAAGAAGCCTCTTACTTTGATCAATATTTCAGAACACTATACTACAATAAATTTAAAAATATCATCAACGGATTTTCGCTCATATTTAAAGAAAAAAACACTGCTGATATTTAAAGAAAAATAAATTTCAGCATAATTTTTAGATAATTTACATTCTAAACCTAATACAAAGCTTAATTGATTGGAGAAAAACATCCCTAAAATACACTACTTCAACATTCTATCAAAAAAGAGTTAAGTAGCCTCTGGAGATAGTGCATATTCATGATTGATAATTAATTCGAGGCCTTAAGCAAAGCTTAAGTAATAGAGAAACATTCATCAAAACTCTTCATCGTATTAATAAAAAAAATGTATCGCTAGAAAAGCTGTTTAAGCATTTTTTTAGAATTTATCATAGAAACTGTGGTTTCGATGTGTTATGATAGTCTTCAAAAAAAAAATTTCGCACTATTTTATTCAATTTTTCGTTTTGAATTTTAAGTATAATAGATGGTTAATAAATATCCAAACTAAACTGAATAAATATGTCACAAAACATCATTAAACAATGTAAGCATGTAAATTTAAAATTGCATAATTTTACGCAATTGATCATGTTAGACTATGAAAGTTTAATAAATAAAAAGGGTCTGACTTCTTTTAAATGTAAAATTTCATACGAACTGACAGAAGCGTTTCGTCTTTCAGTGTTTAAAACTCGTATAGTCTTAGAGCACTAAGTAAAAGAAAGATTAAGCACCTTTTGAGTCTAATTTCAATGGGAAATCTACGTACAAAAAATCAGTAAAAATATATTATCACATTTAATCACGTTGATGGAATCAGAGTGAAAAAATACAGTTTTCTGAATAAAAAATGTATGTTTTCGTTCGAACTTTAAAAATAATTAAAAAGAAAAACAATCTAAGAAAATAAGCCCTAATGCGTCTTTTGGAACAAAACAAAATCATATAACACATGCTCGTATTTTCAGGGGAGCACGGTAACATTGTTCTTATTTATATTATACATCACAACAGAAAGAAATGCACAATTAATCTCAAGAAATACACAACTAAATCTCATCAAAAATAGACTTTTTTTTTCTTACCCAAGGATTCTCTGAAATTTCTCTGCGGACCCTTTAAAGGTCACTAAGCTCTGGTTAAAGAACCCTGGTCTAAATTGATTTATCGATATTCCAGTTGAAGAAATATCTCTCTTTCATCACTCAAATGTACATTGGTGTATCAAAGAGTGTCTGGATTCGTTTAGTAGGCACAAACAAGTGGAAGAACGAGGTTAGTTCATATCTATATTGATCTACAATATTGATAGAGCAGTATACCAACAGCCATCACTGTATTAACTTCGAGAATTGTTCAGGTGACGTTTTCAAGACCCTGTGTGACTTGAATTTACATCATGGGGTAAAATTAGATACAACGAACCAAAGTGCGAAAAAATCTTTCGTATTTTTCATTGAATTATAATTTGATGAGAGTTTATTATAAATTGACACTAGAATCCGAATGTCAAATTGAGTTGTTTCAAGCACTGTTTCGCATCTTTGATTATCGTGTCCTTCCATCTTTGAAGCCGCTATGACATCGGGTACAATGCATTGTATGTGTGTGTAAACTTATTGCTGCATGTTCAAAATATCTGTGGCCAAATTGTCAAGTTTAACACAAAATTTCACTTTGGTTTCGTTGTTTCACTTTTTAGTGCATGAAGTAAACGCAGGCCACACACGTTTGCCCGAGAAAACATTACCAAAGCAATTCTGGACATTAATATAGCGATATCTGTTGGCATAGTACCCTATTCAGATTGAAGGCCACTATAGCGGTAAACGTAACTTCGTGCTTCCATTTGTTAGCGCGATACTAAACAAATCTAGACTTTTTTTACACCCATGTACATTTGATGTTTTAGAGATATTTCTTCGACATGAATATAGAGTAAAACATTTAGATCACATGTTTTAAAACCGGGGTCTGTGTGACAGGATCTGTAAAATCGAATCTGTAAATTTCAACGGGTCTGTGGGCTTAGGTAAGAAGCAAATATTTTATTAAGTCTATTTCGTTAAAATGTACTCCTTTTATAATGTATGCTATAAATAACAATTGTATAACAAGTACTTAACAGTTGTTTACAGTAATAACAGTTGTTTTATTGAAAATAAGACCGGGCTTTATATAAAATTTTGTTCTAAAAATAGGAACTTATTTTTAGCCCTTATTTTTAGAGAATGTCTTATTATGTTTTGTTTTGTTTTTGTTTTTATTCATTTTTTTGAACGTTACATGCATTTTCTTTCAAAAAACTGTAATATTGTTGTATGGCTGCATCAAAGTGATATATTTTTTCTGATTTTTCACACTTAGATTTTGCTCCGAAATTAAGCCCAAAATATGCTTAATCTTTTTTTTTTTTTTTTTTTTTTAGGTATTTTAAAATCATAGGCGTTTTAGACGCAGAAAGACGAAACGCTTCTGCCAATAAGTATGAAGTTACATTTAAACGAATCGCGCATTTTCATTTATCAAATTTCATAGTCTAGTATGATTGTCTCAAATGCTGTAATTTTCAATTTAGATGGTTACATTTTTTAAACAGATTTCTGAAATCTATTTAGTATAGTGCGGAGTTTTATAAATCACTTGTTATACTTAAAATGCTTGACAAGAAATGGATTAAAAGAATTGAAAAACCTTTTTTTAAGACAATCATAACAGAATGGAGCCGCAGTTTCTGTGATGGATGCTGAAAAAAATGTTTAATAATCTTTTCTAGACACATATACTTTTAATATGATGAACCTTTTTGATGAATGTTTTACTTGAGATTTGTTTAAGGCTTCGAATTAATTATAAATCATTAATAGTATTAAGTATTTCTTTAGAGACTACTTAGCATTTTTTTTTATTGGAAGCTGAAGCAGTTTATTTTAGAGATAGTTTTCCACAATCAATTAAGTTTTGTAATAAGTTTTAGAATTAAAATCCTCTGAGAATTATGATGAAATGCATTCTTTTTTCTTTTTAAGTATTTTTATCTTTACGTATCAGCGAAAATCAGATGGTGATGTTTTTTAATCCCTTATATAATAGTATTGTGGAAAATTGATGAAATAAAGAAGCTTCTTTGATTAAAAAAATTTTGAATTAAATTTAATAAATTAAAACTTTATAATTATTTTTATTATTACTAGGAAGATAACTTATATCCAATTGAATAAATGCAGTTTACTCTCAAGTAAAACATTATGCATTTATCATTATTTATAATTTTAGATGGCTTGAAACATGGGTTTCAATCCCTTTTCTTTAAATTTATGCTGCGTAACATCTAATCAGTAATACAGTATTGAATATTTTCATATATTGCTGAGAAAAATAAACATGTAATTATTTATTTTAAAATTATAGCCACAAAATTTTCATGCACAGCATTTTAATGCACTTAATTTAAATTATATAAAATTTAAGTTTAAAATATTTGCGTATAATAATGCACGAAAAGTGTTTAAAATTTTTATAAGGATAGTGAATATAAATACAACAAGTTGTAAATTGTACGTCAAACGCGACAAATGAGGTGCGTTCGTACTATAGCTAGTTATATAAATATTCAGATCTTGAGGATTTTTAATTCTGTGAAATAAATTATATCGTCTGCAGATTAATTTCTGTCATAAAATAAGTATCTCGGTCGCTTGACGCGATGGTTAAACCTCGAAAGCTCCTATAACAAGAAAGCACCGATTTCTTTTTAAAAAAATTCAAATTTCTTAATAAATATTTTTATTAATATCGTCTAAAGTTTTGATTCGATTTTCATAAAATTTGAAATGTCTCGATAAAATTCTGCAAAGATAATGTATCTTAAATTTCAAACCATTCCATTTGGTAGTTTTTACGTTGTTATATACGGATGGGCGGACCAGACGACGACAATAGATGCTACGTATTTATATAATTACGAACGCACCTAAAAATGTTATCTTTAACTGTGGTACAAGGAACAAACTCAAAAACTCAACGATAAGATCAGTTTCTTAAATTTGTATTGCATTTTACTTTGACTGGTTGCTTGATATTGTCTAGAGATAAAACGGGCTCAGCCCGAGCTAGAGACCTGTCCCGAAACAGGCTCGGGTTCGATTGTTATACCAGTCTCCGGTCTCTAACTCAAAGTGAAAGTTTAATTTATTCACAAATTTAAAAAAAAAAACTTGCTATTTGATAAACAAGAATGTATTCTAAGTTTCTTAAAGTATTTTACAATATTTAAAAAAGCAATTTGAATGGGAACTGAACTGTTATTGGTGGAATATAAGGAGAAATATTCTATATCATTCTTCTTAGCAACATAAATAACCCATGGTCTATCCCTTATCTATCAACGCTTTCTATTTAAAGTTCTTTTCCAGAATTACTGGATAACATAACTAGCATTTCTGCCTTAGTTATCCAATGATATTTTAAAATATTAACAATGGTGACTTTTGCAGATTTCTACCAGTGCTTGGGCATAAATCAAAAATTTACTATTTTAAACATATTTTCAGGAACATGAAAATCACGAAACGTTGTCACGAGGTAGTATTCATTGTTAATACTTATTTTTATGTAAAGAGATAATTTTATGTAAAAAATTGATCTTGAAACAAGTTTATTAATAATTTTCTACAGCGTATTTTCGGTTTCGGACTCGGGCGGGCTCTAATGAGACAAAATTTTTCGGGATTGAGCTCAGAAAAAACACCCCGAATCTCATTTCTTATCTGCTCCTTTAAAGGTCTATACTTTCTAGAATAGTCTTTAAGAATTGTATTTCGTCAATTTTCTACTATACGAACCCGATAGTAAAAACAATATACTATACAAAAAATTGTCGTTCATTTTCATGAAAAGTAACGAGTATTTAACTCAAGCCTAATTGTTGAAGCTATATTGTGAAGGCGCATAAAAATGAAAAAAAAAATTAAAAGAAAATAATAGAAATCGATTGCAAATAATCGATTTTTTTTACTGTAGGTCACATTCAGTAAACACAATTAAAAGATCCACTGGTTGAGTACGCTATTATTTTGCTTTAAAAAAAAATAAACTACCAAATGGCTCTCTTTTTTTTCTCTCTTTGACGATTGCGTTTACAAGGGGAGGTTCCGAGGTTGGAAACAGAGAATACGTTGATGACATTTTCTGTATCAATGGAAAATATTCAATAAACATAAAAAGCCGTAACGTGCGATTGATAATTATTATCCGAACAACCGAGTAATTATAATCATATTGTCAATATCGATAATCATATCAAAATGAGAGATATACTGGTGTTTACCAGTGTAGCTCTTTTTGAGATGTTTAGTTAACAGGACTTGCTACCCTTCACTTTGCGAAAAATAACGAAAATATAAATTTTCCAATTTTTTTGCTAGCTTTAGTATAGTCTAGGGAAGTTACGTAAAGATCCGATAATTACACATAAAAGGCTTTTAACTGCATCCATTTCTATTTAAATGGTATCAGAGTTGCAATCTTGATATTCATTTTTCTCAGATCAAGTTTATTTTTCCTTTTCCTTTTTTTTCTTTACATTTTGCTATTTTAAAGTATGCTGCACCTTTGGCAGATATGTAAGGCATGACATATATTTTCTACAGGAACAACACAGAAACTACAAAACTCTTCATCGTATTAATAAAAAAAGTATCGCTAGAAAAGCTGTTTAAGCATTTTTTTTTTTTTAGAATTTATCATAGAAACTGTGGTTTCGATGTATTATGATTGTCTTAAAAAAAGTCTTCACACTATTTTCATCAATTTTTCGTTTTGAATTTTAAGTATAATGGATGGTTAATAAATATCCAAACTAAACTAAATAAATATGTAAAACATTATTAAACAATGTAACCATCTAAATTTAAAATTACATAATTTTACGCAATTGATCGTGTTATACTATGACAGTTTAATAAATGAAAATAATCTGCTTTCTTTTAAATGTAAAATTTCATACGAACTGACACAAGCGATTCGTCTTTCAGTGTTTAAAACTCATATAGTCTTAGAGCACTAAGTAAAAGAAAGTTTAAGCATCTTTTGAGCCTAATTTCAATGGGAAATCTAGGTACAAAAAATCAGTAAAAATATATTATCACATTTAATCACATTGATGGAATCAGAGAAGTACAGTTTTCTGAATAAAAATTCAAAGTAGCTAATCCTGTTAAAACTTGATACAAATACTGATAATGTTATTCTGTTTAAAAATATATTTGATACTTTAAAAGGAATTCCCCTTGTATCTTATAAGAAATATGCCATGTTTTGAACATGTTTAAAGAAATTTTATACTTGCTAACTCATGTCAGTGTCGCATGCTTATTTAATATGCTCATCAAAATGTTACAGCGCAATATTTCCAAATAATCCCTTCTGACGCATGTCTTTCATTTTCAAAAATATATTTTTTTTTTTAAAGCTGTCAGAATGAGTAAAAAAAGCTGAAAAATCCTCAACGAGTTCCTGAAGTAAATTTAATAAAAGTAACAAGAAAAAAGTATCAGATTCTACTGGGAAAATGCAGCCAACTTTAAATATGTACCTATTATATATATTAAAGAAGTATGGAAAATTTTCGCTGAGGTGGAAAACGTTGTTATGACAAATGGCAAAAATTCTAAGGTAAAAAGAAATCACATAACTTGAAATATTTATAAAAATTATTTTGATAAATAAAAAACTTACTTAAAAGTTTTTAGTGTCGTATTATAAAAATAATAACATTTGTGCACAAATAATTTTAATACTAATCTGAACAAAAAATATTTCGCTTTGAAATTTTTACTAAATTTAAAGTAATTTGAAGGAAAATACAGCGCTCACAGAAAGACACCATAACTTTAAAAATTAAAAAAATCCTTACGCCTTAAACTATCATTTCATTTTCTATACCAGGTAGTATATACACATGTGTATAGTCGATAGACTAAAAGTTAACTAAAATAAATAAGGTGGGTTCCCTTGTTATGGTCATGCTGAAATTTAAGAATTTTTCCTGCCATCATTTTGAAAAATTTTTCAACGTTCTGAGGTTATTGGACTTTCATAAAAAAATATTGCATTTCCCATGAAAATAGTATTATAAGTCAAAAAAAAAACAGAATTCTAAAAGTCTATCAAGTGGCCGTATCAGGATAGATATGGCCACCATTGTTTCGTACTTCCCAAATCTGGATTTTCTGCAATTTAAAAATGCAATTCTGCTAAATTAAATAATTTTGGTGTAAAACAAATAAACATGATACTCAATAATTATTTTTGTTATTCAAAAGGGGATTTGAAACAGGATTTTTCATCAAAACTCAATAAAAGGAGACATATATCTATATAAATATTTTAACTGCATCTAAAACCGGCCTTTAAAATGTTAGTTAAAATTCTCTATTTCTGAAAAAAAAATTGAATAAATTACCATTAAATAATTTTACTAAATTAACTTTAATTTTATCATCATCGCCTTCAAAAACATTTTCGCTGAGATGAATTGACGCTGCGATAAATTGACGCCGCAACGAATTGACGCTGCGAGACGAATTGTACTCGATGAATTGTTCCGTGATGAACTGTGCGCGTCGAATTGACGCAAAACCAAACTTCCCATGCATCAATTATTTTATAATGTATAAAAAACATAGTTTGTACAATGGACAAAAAAAAAAAAAAAAAAAAAAAAAAAAAAAAACAGAGATAGAGAGAAAGAGAACATCCCAGACATTTGAATCTCCACATTGTCACGTATAGAAACGGAAATAGCCATTCGGCTGGAAATTACATCTTCTTTCAATTTATGTTTAAAATATAAGCTTAAGGAGTCGTGTTGATACGTATAGATAGGTTATTCTGTAAAACTTGAAACAGATTTCCTGTAAATTGAGTCTAGCTATAAATGCTTCCATTTTGGTTGTTTTTTATACGCCATATATTTATCATAACCAAAGTTATTTTCTTTTAAATCTAATACTAGGATACAAAACATTACTGTTCATAATAAATGATAGGATGAAAGACCCTGTAACTGACACGTTAAGGATTCTTTCCTGTTCAAATCACTATTACAAAAATTTAAATCTATTTTATACTTACCTTTGCTTTTGTAAGGATAATAGAGATACATTAAAAAATTACTGTTAGCAAAATTTTGAAAAATCCTACATTTTACTATTACAAATTAGTTTTATTCATAAATATGGTCAAAAACTCCAGTAACTGACACCATCCCTATTTTGGAACACCAATACCTGACACAAAGTGAAACAGTGACTGACACTTTATTTTAAAAGATTAAAATGCTTTAAAAAGACTTTATTATTTATTATAAAAACAAAATACATTAATATTTATTATAAAAGGTTGGATTTAGTAAGCTGTACTATATTATTAGTATTGCAGATAATATAGTAAGAGTATATAGTAGTAATACTTAATACTGCATTATTAGTATTGCAGATATCCAATAAGTGACATTTATGAACCAGTAACTGACATATAGTATCAGACATCGGTAAAACAACTTAAATTTTAATGCTGTTTACCACAAGATAAATTTTATTTATAATTATGCATTTTTAAACAGTTCAAATAATATATTTCAACTTTCTTTAATATATACAATAACACCTCTGTCAGAGACTGGTGAAATAAAATTCTAGAAACCAATAACTGGCACCCCCCATTAAGCCAAATTAAATAACTATAAACCCTAAATCATGGCCCTAATACATCATATGCATCTTTAAACTAATTTCTACATGTATAACTTTAAGAAAAAATGTTTAGGATGGTTACATTACAAATAGATTAAAAAACGCTTCCTTTATTTTAGTAATAAGATGTTTGCTTCAAAATGGCACTTTTTGTATTCTCAAAAGTTTCTTCCTCATTGAATATTATGTTCTTTGCCCTCTTGTGGTGAATAAATTGACTCCAAAATAAAAATAAGCGCCTCATTTACCACTAGATGACAATACTTTGCAGAATTTTACAACAAAATGCTTATTTGAGTTAGGTTTTTGCTCAAGTATCAGTAACTGGTTAGATGTCAATAACTGGGGGTTTGACTCTAAATACAAGCAAAGAAAATCATTGAAATATTTAATAAGTATTTTGAATTATTAATCCTTCACATTAATTTTTTCCGTAAGATGTATCTTTAACAAAAACAAAAAATAAATGTAACAAAACAACATTTCAACAAGAGAGTTTTTCAAAAAATTAAACAGAAACAGAAACCCTTAAAAATTCCGGTAATTCATTCACTAATTCCAATGTAATATGCTTTCAAAATGCTTTCTTATATTTGCATGAAAAAGATAAAAGAAGAATGTTTTTGACAGGATAAACACATTGAGAGATTAGATGCCAAATAAAGAAAATTCATTTTACTCTTTTTGACGATATTATAACACAGCTAACCTTTTAACGAGTAAGAAGTATTTTTCCGCATGTATATTTAATCCTTAGCGGCGAAATTTACTTTAGCTTTTATTTTAAAGGATGGAGATACTTATTTTGTTTTGTTGGTGAATAAATAGAAAAAGATTTTACATTAAAATAAACAATATTACTTTTTCTAATTAAATGCTGTAACTGATAAATATTTTTTTAAATGTAAATAAATTACAACTACATGCATTAAACGTTTCATAATTAAACATGCAGTTAATACATTTTGTAAACAAAACCTCACTTTTCAAATAGGTTTTTTATATAACGAGATCATCTCCTAGTATAAAACGATCTCTTAAAATATTTATTAAAAAAAAGAAAAGAAAATCTTGCGCCAAGCACAGATTTTTAAATACTTTCCCACACTTGCAGAGTGCAATAACGGAACTTCAAAGTTTAAAAAGATGAAAGAAGGTATTTTAGTAAATAATTTAGAAAACGCGTAATACATTTGAAAACCACATTTCAGCAATTACCATCAATTGCCATCAATTACTCGAATACCTTTAGTCATCCCTGTACATGATCTATAGATATGTATATACACTACATGGTGCGCTAAAATTTAACTATAAAACGCATAACGCAGTCAAAAAATCCACTTTCAGCAATTTCCATCAATAGACGGAAATTCAACAGAATAATTTTGCACAGTCCTGTATATTATCTTCAGATTTTTATACGCGTCTTATATGAAACTAAAATTTAATTCGGGAAACGAAAGCATAACACCTCATTACGTACTTTAAAAAATTACCATCCATATGCGGCAACGTAACCGGTTATTTACGTAGCCCAAAATGTATATTTATTTATATTCTACTAACACATTTCATTGCACTAAATATAGTTCCGCTGAAAAATGTATAACTCAATTCAAAAATACCATTAAGCAATTCCCATTTATACACAAAAATGCTTTTTAATTATTTTTTGTAACACTGTATATGATCTATCAAATTTATACACATCCCGTAGTATACATGCATTCAGTAAAACTTAAACACGCATGCCTCAACTGAAAACGGACTTCTAGCATTTATATCACTCATGGACAGTACTGTAATCAAAAAAATTATGTGTCCATGTAAAAGGACGATAAACGTTAGGAACGTCATATTCTACATCTTATAGTACACTTCAGTAATGTATATAATTTTCATTATGTTTGAAATAGTGTAACATCATTAAAACTAGTCGTTGGGGGCCACCGTAATACTTAACCATCATGGATATGGATAATATAAAATATGAAAATAAAACATGTGTAAACCATTTATAAAATGCATTGCAATTCGAATAAAATCGTGGCTTGATGACGTTATACACTTTAAATGCTCTATTACTGAATTGCGTAAAAGAAACATCCTTATAACTCCAAAATTGATAATTATATTAACTAATGGCTTACTGCGTCGGATTAAGCATCTCATTTCCAATTAAAATATATATTTGAAATGAAATTTGAATGAAATACAGGGTCATGAAAAATCGAAGAGTGTGGAAAATACAATTACAAATATCTCGGCAACTCATTATCCGATCGACTAAATTCTTAATGCAAAATTTATATTTTTTTATTGTCTTTTATATTCACTCCTTAAAATTTCGAAATTTTTATGTACCTTTTATCAGAACGAATATTTCGAGATTCCGAAAAAATTAGTTCCGGATAATCAAGGTTATTGAAATTCAGTAGGCTTCTTCTCATTATTACATACTAAGTACATACCAAATTTCAAGTCTCTATCTCAATTTTTTCGGGAGATAGAGCGTTTACAGACACACACAGAGACACACAGACAGACGGACGGCAAAAAAAAATTTCTAAAAATATGTTTTTCGGAATCTTCAGTGACTGAAACGTGTAAATCCGTCAAAAAAATTTTCGATTTTCAAAACGATTACAAGACTTACCCTATATGATGGGTAAGTAATACGCTGTGCAACATTTTCCCTCGTAGACTATTATACAACTGAATTCTTTTGTGTGATCCTGTAAATCAATGATAAATACTTCCCAGTCTATATTCTACAAAAAGCAGGTTTTAGCTCACCTCAGGAATGCATATCCATTTCTTTATGTTTGAAATAGTTAACATCATTAAAATACATCTTAAACAATTTTACCCCATAAACCCTAATATAACGGTATTTTTTTTAGTATCTCTGAAACGAAGTTTAAATGCTACACATTTATTTTCAACAGTGAACATACTATAAACCTCAATAACTTATATTACACTACAATCTGGGCATATTTCCGAGAGTTAGAGCACGGAAAGACCGCATACAGACAAACTGAAGTCATAAACACTTTTCAACTATGTGGGAAAGTATTAAAAAGTAATTGGAATTGACAAAAATGTTGTAAGGAAAATGTGTTACTATATAATCGAACAATACATATAAATTAAATAGCAATAAAAATGTTTTTTTTTCATATACATAATGTATCAACAGAATTTCATAAGTCATTCCGTGACCTGTCCCAGTCCCAGACTGTACCATTTACAGGGTCTCTAAAGTTGACTTAATTATTTTATGATACATTTGTTTAATTCGGTGCTTTGTTCAGTGCAGTTGAGTGCCTTAACGTTTTGAAATTTTTATATAGTTTATTAATTTCTTTTATTTCACAGTACATTTACGGAAAATATTTGCTATAAGATCATGGAAGTATGCATTTTTAACGCTTTCCAACAAAGTTGAAAGTATATAAAAATAGCAAATAAAACCTTCGCGCAATAATATTAAAAGGAAGAATACCAACGTTATAAATGCACAAATAACACGCAAAAATAGCTGTAGCTATCTACAAGCGAGATTATTCTTCAGTGCGACAAAGAGCAAAGCACAGCGTGCTACAAAAAGCAAGACTGTGCAAAATGACAGAGAGGCGGTGGCTTATATACCCGATGCGGGTAGAGAACGCGCCAAAAGCAACCAATGAAAGGAAAGCAGCATGAAATAACTGAGTGTACAAGTAGAGACATCTACCGGAGAACAAAAGAAACCAAAACCAAAAAAGGAAATTAAATTCATGCTTTCCAAATACTTAGAAAATCAGAAGTACTAGATAAGTCATTAACTAGTACTAGTAGGTAGAAGTGAGAGTTTTTAATGATGTGTGTAAGCTTCCCAAAAATCAAGATCAAGGTTAGAAGAACATTTTTAACATTTTTCTAGAGATACGAGAAGTAAAAACTAAGAAAGCCATTACATGACAACATTAAAAATTGCTTTAAAACTTGAAAAAAAATGTTTACTGAGCTTAAAAAATGTATATATGTTTTAAAGTTTGTTTCAAAATTTATTATAATAAAGCTTTTTGTTACTGGAAGTGTAAAAGCGTAATTTCTGATTAGTTATCCGGTTTTAACCTACCACAAAATTTCTGAGCTGTTTCAGATGTCCTAGAAAACGCCTTTTCCCAAGTTGAAAAAAATATTCCTGTGGAAATAGGTATGGGTTTTCAATAACCCAGATGTCCCCAAGCACTTTTATGAGGTGTTCCGATTGTTCCGCTCTTCTAGACTTCTGTCTTCAAAGAAAAACTTTAAGGTACCCGGTTTTATCCTACTTTTCCCTATTTAAAATTTCAAACATAATTTCCTTTTGAATCCCGCAATAGCCGAAATCATCCGAAAGCTCTGAAACCCGTAATAGCCCAGGATAGCTGAAAGGATTTTCTTTCCCCTAAATGGGTTGGTGTTCTGTCAATGGAATGGTCTCTCTCAGTGATGGATGGGGTAATGTGTATGGCTTTTCTGGACAGTACAGAAAGAGAAACAGGGACTTTTCCAGTAACTGGAGTGATAATCACAATGATAAACAGAGGGGTGTGACACCAGTCGAAATTTGAATGAAGGGAGAAAGCAGTGGGGTCATTTCCACTAGTTGCATAGTGCAAAGGGGGGGGGCGAAAAAACCGAGTATTTTGGGCTATTTTGTTGGGATTCTAAGGACATTTAGTTTTTCAAAGCTTGGGATTTAAAGAGTTAAACAAATATTTAAATAGTTAGAGTATTACAATACTGATGTTCCATTTGTGGAACGTTCGCGGGTAAACGGTTAAGGAAGAGAAGTGACCTTCAAATAATGTCGGTGCCGTATTTGAGAATCTTTTCAGAAATATCACTTTCGTCGTAAAATTTACGCAGGCACGTTGTCTGAGAGATTATTATATTATCTCTATATGTACATATATATACTTAGTTACATAAAACTTATCGCTCGGAAACCAATAGACTTCCGAAATTAACGGAATCGTCACTTCTGAAATTTTTAAATGAGGAGGAAAGGAACGTTTTATTTCACAAACGTTTCCTCAAACCTGTTTTCTGAAGTTTCTGATTGATACTTCTGGAAATAATTTCTGGGGATCAGAAAACGGTTTCAGGAATAGTTAGTAATTATTGATGTTTCATTGCACGTTCGTGAACATTCTGCTATATCAAGAAAATATTCTGCAAAATTTTTCAGTACGGAAAATTGTGAACATCTTAGCAAGACAAATTTATATATAGGATAGACACTAAGCTGTAATTGAAGGTCTGTGTTTGTAAAAGTTCTTGAGTTTCGGGAATATTAAATTATGTATTCAAGTTTATTTTCTCGCGAATTCTAAAAAAAATTCTGTATAAGGTTCCACTTATTCTGAATATGGCCTTTTATTTCATATAGTTACAGGCAATTTTTTTTAATTAAATATATATTTTTAATAAAATATGAAATATATATTGTGCAAGGTGAGATTTACTTTTATTATAATACACTGTTGATGTTTCTTTTCATTTTGATTACATTTAAGCTTAAATATGCGAAGAAACATAAATAAAAGACATTCTAAATCTCTAAATAATTATTAGTCAATAAATCTTTACCTTCATTGTTAAAATCTGTGGTTCCTATCCATTATCCCGTCGACCACTTTCAAATAAACACTAGTCGGATGTGCCAATCACAAAACTTTCTTCTATCTCATATAGATTTCACATACAGCAAAAACGAGTCAGCACCAATTTATATCAAGGTCTAACAGAATCTAAAGTTTTATTAAATTCCGTGAATTAGTTCTTGAGATATGACTATAGCTAAAATCGTGTAAATCCTGAAAAATGCAGCATAGCAGCGCCACCTGTTGGAATATTTACACCAAAACTTAATAAAAAACAATTTATGTCAACGTCTAACTGAATCTGAAGTTTGAGGAAAATCAGTGCATTAGTACTTGAGATATAGCTATCGTAAAAATCATGAAAAAGTAGCATGGCAGCGCAACTTGTTGGGCTGGTTACACCAAAACGTAATTAGTTCTTGAGATAAAGCACCCACAAAATTTTTGCCACATACAAACAGACACACACAGACAAACATTTTCTAAAAACAGTCAAATCGTGTTCAGGATCTTCTAAAACGTATAAATCCGTTGGAAACTAGAAGTCGAAAATTTTCATGAATCCAATACTTTCTTCTAATAAAGATAGAAGTAAATAAAAACTATCGCCAAACTGTACGATTTAATGCCAAAAATGCATGATCATGGCGTCACATTCACTTGATGTCAGATGTTTTACACGTGTTTGTTATGTCATCAAGTGTTTTTTAATTCGACGTTTATCTACAATTTTAACGTTATTTTACTGATTTATTAATTATTTCGTTAATTAAAATAAAAATTGTCCTGAAAAGGCGACGCCATGATATTAAAGAGAAAAAGCATTGAAAAAAAATTGTGAGTTAAAATTTGGAGTGGCAACATTCTTCCATTTGTTTATTGGGCGATATTTTATTTTTTTATGGACAGTGGTCGACTGAATAATGGAGAAGTACCGAATGGGTGATTAAAAAATCTGCTTGTTATCGAAATTTTACTTTTCATTTGTAAAAATTAACAAAATTATATTTCACATTAAAAAAAACCTAATTTTTATATTTTAATATCATATATTTTAATATGAAATATCAACTATTTCTTATCATGATATCATTTGATGCTGTGTCACTTGCAGTTGTGATTGAACAAATTTATGAGTGCAAAACATAATTAATTGTTGTGTCAGGCATCAACACGAGTGTATTTGTCACAACATATTTATTCATCCAATTAATATCAAACATGAGACACGAGAGAATGATTTTATTAATTAGGAATATTAGTCTGAATTTGATAAGCAAAAACATGTGTCATAACATTGTTTGATATTTAATGAGGAAACTAAATTAGTTTTGTATGTTCGCATTTATCATGGTTACATTTTACGCGATGCTATAAATGAAGTCTCATAAACTAATTATGCCTACAAAATAATATTAAGAATATGAAGAAGAAGAAAATAATGTCTTACTGACAGATTTTATTTATGGACGAAAATGATTAAAATTAATAAATATACTTTTTTAATTTTAAATTACCTTTATGCTGGATACTCAATATTTAATACATTTCCTCTAAACTTCAATACATCATTTTCTTATTTATATTCTAATATATGCATCTTAGATATTTTTATATCTCTTATATACCAACATAGATACTTATATATAACAACTTTAAATTTATACAATAGACATGACATTCCTTTTCTTCAGAAAACGAAAGTAATAGTGAATTATGGGGAATTTTCCATAATTCTAATCTAAAGCATAACATTTTTTTTTTTTTTTTCATGATAGGGATGTTTTTATCGTAAATGGCACGACGTTATTTTGTTTTTTTTTCTCCGAAGAATGAAAGCAAAATGCAACTCTGTCACTTAAAAATCTAAGCAAAATCTCAGTATTTATCGTTTAATAGCGTCTCACAATGCTGGTATAACCGATGAATGCGGAAGTCCTTTAAAAATTAAGAAGAAAAATCTAACTTGAAATTAAAAAAATAACGGTTATAACGTTTCACAATGGGGCTAAAAGTAAAAAGTCCTTCCGGCCTGTACCGGGAGGAAAAGGTAGCTTTCCCATATCTTCGTTTTAAAATTTTAGCTAATGTTACACGAAAACAGCAAGTTAAATGCAAAGAAAACGTTTACAAAAGATTCGTTAATACTGAATTTGAATAAGAAATTCGCCAAATTATTGAGCAATAGCCAAATTGACTTCATTTATGAAGACTTATTTTGGTCGCCAAATTTGGTGATATTTCGCCAAATGTCGCCAAGTTTGGCGAGAATTTGGCGCTAACGGATATGAATATATAGTTTTATGCGTATGATTGAGAAAATTATTACAAAAAAAAAAAAATTTGTAATATGCTGTCTTGTTTCAAAATGTCAGCCACCCTAGAATTTCAAACTGCTCTATCTCAGCCATTTTTTAAGATAGAGGTAAAACAAAAAATGCTCTGGAATCCTTATATCAAGGCCTAACACTTAATTAAAAAATAAATTTGAATTTTTAACTTTTTTGTACATTTATTTTAGTTTAAAATTTTTAAATAACTGCCATCTTGAAACAAAATGGCGGACCAAGCTGGCCAACGAACTTGGTCGAGACATTGGTGAGCTTAATACACACAATTAGTTTCATCAAAATTGATTTATAAATACGAGCGTTATCGTATGACATAGGTCAGATATATATATATATATATATATATATATATATATATATATATATATAAATCAACATTTGAACGGAGTGTGGTTTTGGGGTCTGGGGGTCATGATCGGTGAAAATATATCGAAATTTTCAGGAACTGCTTTCCTCCGAACGGCTGCAATAGGTAGCTTTATACTTTTTGTATTGAAAGCTACCTAAAAGCTTATTAAATAAAAATGGCATACTCTTTTTCCTTGTAAAACATTTATTTTAATTAAAAAATCTAAAATATTTTTTGTGGTTGTCAAAATGACGTCATTTTTATTTCACCAGCTCCAAACTTAGAAACCAAATTTTAAAATTGCAAAAAATAGCTAGGAACTTCAATAATCTTGACAATACAGTAGAACCCCGGTTATCCGAAAATTGACTTAACCGAAAGACCTTGAAACTCTTTTTTTTTTTAAATATGAAAAAATGTTTTTTTAAACAAGCATGTTCTTTATGAAATGAATAAATAAAGTCAACTTACTTATTTGGACCATTGTGTAAATGCAGACACTTTATTACACAAACACATATTAAACTTCATTTATTTACAAAATATATTGTGATTTTCCTTTGTTTTTCAATTTCGCATCACTTCAATGCTGCCTTATCACGCCATCTTTTAAATAACAACACATCTGACGCTTCGGCTTCTTCTTGTACTTCAATATATCGAAATGCCGCATCTAGGATCTTAGCAGCCTCACTGTGTGCAATCTTCGCATTCTCAATGACTTCAGCATCAACATCATCCTCGATTCACCGCAACAACAATTTCCGCATCAGTCAAATCTTGCTCAGCAGTGGTTGGACCAAGTCAAGCCTCTGCTTTCTGATATTTCCCCAGGAAGCTGCTTGAACATGTCCAAAATCAGGTCTGTGTTAGTACTATTGTCATCATTTCTGTACCCAATTGGAATGACAACAGTTTCCGACTCTGTAGTATCAGATTCCAACTTTGTTTCAAAGACTAGCGACTCAACCTTAGGCAATAACTTACACCAAGATTCCACTTACGTTTTACTTTGAACTTCATCCCATGAAGAAGCTACCCAGTATCCAACTTTCTTCATATCTACAAGTTTCATATGTTGAACAACTTCTGCTCCATCAGCCAGTCCTTCAATCAAAAACGCTATCAGACTTTTCCTATGATGCCATGATGCCTTTTAATGCTCTTACTAACACACTGGTCCATTGGTTGGATTAGAAAAGTCACATTCGGAAGCAAGAAAATCGCTTTAATCCCATCCTTCACAAGCTCATTTTCTTCTGGGTGCGATGGAGAATTATCTAACAAAAGAAGAGCCTTCTGAGGAAGTTTCATTATTTAGGTAAGTAGTGCCGAATGGTAGAATAAAAAAAAGGTAGACTCCCGGTTATCCGAAAATTCCTATGGAACCCAGGTTAACAGAAAATGCTTTGGTCCCTAGCTTTTTGGATAACCGGGGTTTTACTGTATTGGAAATTTCGTTTCAGGTGTAATAAATACTTTTTTGAAAAGAAACGAACGTTTGAGTTATTAAACAGATGGTCTAGTTCTCACATAACCGATATCAGTAATTCTATATTTAAGAGTAACTTTATTTTGCTTTTCATTTTTTTTTTAAGAATAACTTTAAATGTTAATTTTTTCCTTCTCTTCAAGGTTCATCATGTAAGTCGTATTTTCTGTCTATACTAGAAAGAACTATAAGAGCCGGCGCGTGGATTTTCTGAAATGTATTTGAAAAATTGTATAGGCTACTTTTAAAAAGAAAAAAAAAGATATATTATACACTTTATACATGATTATGCAACATTTTCCAATTTTAAGTGCATATTATACTATAGTATGGAGAATGGAAATTCTGTTGCTTTCTTAATGCAGCTATTGTTGTTTTCACTCCATGTTGTTTGATTGTAAATATTCTTCAAGAAAACTTATTTTCATTGATATATGTTGTTGGATGGATATTTCGCAAACGATTTTTCTAAAATTGTTCAATTTTAGAATTATATCTGTGCAATGGTTTATTTCACTCAAGTATAATAAATTACATAAAGAATGAGATATTATCCCTCTAATAAAAACGTCGCTTAAATTCAAATCATTTTTCACTTGCAGGGAAAATGTTCAGGTCATCGCTTATGCCGCTTAACACTTTCTTTGCGTTTACTAATTATCAAAGTTCTTCCCCCTTGGCTCAACTTTTTGTTTCTTTTTTTTTACCCAAAAGTAGTAAAATAGCTTAAGAAAATTAATTTTTGGCCATCATTTTTTTAACATAATACCAGTACTATGTACGCCTATAGACAGTGATGTCTAGACTAAACTCGCAGTATAGGACGGTAAACATCGCCGTATATTAGACATTTTACATTATCTTTCTTCAAATTTCTAATTTAAGCAACACTTACCCACAGACACACAGAACTTCAGTTGGAGCTCCTATGTCCTACGTCTCCCCTTTCCACCCCCACCCCCACCCCTCCAAAAAAACAGCAAAGACTGCCAAGACGGAATCGCAGGGGGACAAAAAATTCCGCTTTAGACATTGAAATTGTATTGTATTTTTTTCATCGGGACCATGAGTTTTTTCCATTAAAGGTAGAATTTCGTTAGAAACACTGTAAACGCAAACGTCTGAAATTCAGTTAAAAAAGTGTCTTAAATGGATGGTCACATTTTAAGTGAAAAAAAGGTGTCTTACTTTTTAAGACACCTTTTTGCATCTGAAGTTAAGACATTGGAAACGTCTTAAAACGCCTCCATTTTTAAAACACTTGATATGTCTTAAAAAAACGCCATTTTTAAAACACTTCAAATGTCTTAAAAAGCCGCCATTTTTAAAACACTTCAAATGTCTTAAAAAGCCGCCATTTTTTAGACATTTGAAGCATTTAAAATGCTGCCATTTTTAAGACACTCGAAACATCTTATATGATTTTTTTTCTCTTATTTACACTGGCTGATTGGCATGAGTCTAAAACGTAGACTTACAGTCAAGCTACAAAGCAAAATAAGTGGTTGCCAATTATGGAAGACTACTACAACAGTCTGCATTGTTCTGTCATAATTTATTTTGTATTGCAGCAAGCCATGTGCAATGTAACCAAGTATATTTTTAAAATACTGTTAACCTTTTATATTAATTTTTAATGATGAGAACATTGCCAACTAAGCGTAGATTTTTTTTTCAAAATTACAACTTTAAATGAATCTATTTTTATTCTTACATATCTGTAGCAGCACATTATTCTTTTGAAAGGACCCAATCTGCCAAGATATTTATATCCTGTTCTTCTAGGAATTAAAATTATATTATAAGAGTTACAATCTTCTGTAAGTACTTTCAAAAAATGTTTTTACCTGGCCAATATCCAAAACTAACATATTTATAAGAATTTTTCCACTGTAAAAGAAAAAAAAACACAGTATTTTTACAGCTAAAAATGCTGGCAATATGGGTGTTCCTACCCCCTCCCCCTTATCCAGATATTGTTTATCTTATTTTTTTCTTCTTATTTTAGCCTCGGACATATTTTAAAGACTTTAAGCACTAAGTATTATATTTTTGTTGACTTATATCACTGTTTTAATATCATTATTATACAATCAATTCTGTTATACATAGGTAAGGTACAAATTTCATTTTTTGGTCATGTATATCACGGACAAAAATTTTAGTCATTTGCCTAGAGAAAATATATTTTTTTAAAAATTATAACAAAGGTAGATTTTGTTTGTTTATCTAACCTTTAATCAATTTAATTTAGTATTCAGATCAGTCCTTACAGGACTTTGTGTATCCATTTATTTGTATTTGAAAATACCTACTAATTTAAATCAAGAATATATATATATATTTTTTGTTTTCCAACAATTTTAGTTATATTTTATGCATCTATTTAACGATTTTTGTTTATTGAATGTAATCATTATCCCCCCCCCTCCATCGTACAGACCTAGAAAACTGTCCTGGTATTTAAACTATCAAACATAAATAATTAATAACAATACTTTATTGTACGCAACCTTCTGATACTTTATTGATAAGAAACTTTTTTTTATGCTAAGAAAATTTTATAAATCAACACTTAATTCTACAACTATGGTCAGATTCTATTAAGAAATGAACACAAGAGAGAAAAAAAAACATGACATTAAGAAACTTTTACAAGTTTCTAATTATAATTAAGAAGAATAATTAATAAGATAAAAAAAAATGTACATTTGTACGGAACAGTACTTATATAACGAATTAAATAAAATTAGATATATTGCAGCAGAAAATGCATGGAACAGGGAAGAAAAACCCTAAGGATATGGTACACACGAGGGCTCTTAAATTATACAAATTCGATTACATACCACAGTTGTACGAATGATTAAGATATACGTTAAAGAAATTTGATACCAATTTGGTTTCAAAACCCCCTCCAAAATTGAAAGTTTTAGTTCACAATAAAATTGATCCGATACCCAATAACGACATCGCAGGAATATACTCTATCCCTTTTTGTACAGAAACGCAAAGTGGTTTATCCTATATAGGGATGACC
Organism: Maratus michaelseni; assembly: GCA_963931845.1. Lineage (NCBI taxonomy): Eukaryota > Metazoa > Arthropoda > Arachnida > Araneae > Salticidae > Maratus > Maratus michaelseni. The sequence continues at coordinate 278,756,295 of OZ007594.1, read as the reverse complement.
ACTCGAAAATTTAAAGAAAGATTAAAAGAACATGTTTCTCACATTTAGTTTAACCGTCCATCCACAGCGTTATCGAGATTAAATCAGCGACAGATTATAAGTATGGATTTTGAAAACGCGAAAATTGTAGTTCCTGCAAATAACGAGTTTACAACTAAAATCAGAGAGTCATTGGAAATTTTATGTAAAGGAAATAGAGTCTGAAATGATTGCTTATCTTATAATGTACCTAAAATCTGGTTTAATATTTTGAAATTATCTAGAACCCCAGCGACGGAACTCAGGGATTTTTCCTCATACACCCCTACAGAATAATAGACTGGCCCTCGTTAAAACTCCGTTACATATTGACACAGTTAAAGCAACATTCGTACACTTAGTTCAGTCAAAAGTTACCCATTGAGGATGATCACGTTAGCGATCGAAAGGTCTCGGGGTGTAAATGATTATATTTTAACGTCTTTTAACATCTTTTTGTCACCTTTTAATGTATATTTTATCGGTTTTATAAAGTTTACCTTTTATACTTAGACACATATAATACGTAATTAATAAAAAAGTCCTGTGATAAAATACACCTAATAGTTAAAGTAAACTACAATACAACCACATAACCCAAACAAGATAATCTATTTTTTAATGATTTAAGATAAAATACTTAATCTAGGCAAGTGACTTGAAAGCGAGATGTAGACGTGGCTTAAAAAATAAATTCGTATCTTACAAATATACAATAGATATTATGTGACTTTATTAAAACAAAGATATAAGAAAACATAAAGGTAAAACTTACTTTTATTCTTTAAATTTATAATCCAAGGAGCTGTTGTATTTATTATATTTGTGAATGCAATACAGTGCTGGAAAAAATTATAAAGCCGATAGAAAAATTTACATAATTCAAAAAGTAATGGAATTGTTGATAACGCAAATTCTATTTTCATTTGCATGATCAACATTGCAATAATACACATAAACTTTATTTAGAAAAACGGAAGGGGGGACGTAAATTATGCTAATTTCTTACAACCAATGAAAAACAACTTGGAAAAAAGTATAAAGCCGATGGTTTTAGCCTCATTTGGCATAATGCCAGACTTAAGAAAATAGGTTGCCATGAAAGTTTAGGTAAATGTAAACGCGTTACGTGCATTCATTTTGTATTTAGTTTGTTTAATACAATGACAAGAGGAAAAAAGTTATCCGATGGTAAAAAAATTAAAATATTAACTTTAAATGGAGCTGGAATGTCTGGTTCAAATATTGCAAGTAAAATAGGAAGGTCCAAGGCTGCAGTAAACAGTTTTCTCAGAAATCCCGAAGATTACGGTAGTAAGAAGCATACAGGAAGACCGAAATCCTAAACTGCAAGGCAATCAAGACAAATCCGAAAGCTAGTTTGCGGACAAAAAATATCGTATACCCAAATTCAAGAACAGTTACAATTACCATGTACAAGCCGAACGGTAAGAAATGTTTTAAGTAACATTTCCATTGTTCAATTTAAAAAGAATAAAGGAAAACCACCTCTTCTAAGTTCCACAAAAATGCTCGCTTAGACTTTGCACGAAAACATGTAACCAAAGGCACAAATTGGAGAGATGTTGACTTTCCCGATGAAAAGAAATTTAATTTCGATGGACCCGACGGCTATAAATATTTTTGGCATGATTTACGACAGGAGCCTGATATTTTTTCAAAGCGTCAATTTGGAGGGGGCTCGGTAATGGTTTGGGCTGCATTAGCTGCCTGTGGAACAACTCCAATTGTTTTCATGCATAACAAAATGAATTGGGTTATGTATCAAGAAATGTTAGGAGATAATTTATTACCCATTTGCTCCTCTTATAACTTCAGGAGACTGGACATGTCAACAGAACAAAGCTTCCGTTCATGTTTCGAAGTCAACTAAATCTTGGCTGGAAGATAATCAGGTGAAATGCCTTCAATGGCCAGCTCATAGACCCGATCTGAATGTAATGGAAAATCATTGGGGAATTTTAGCTCGAAATGTTTACAAAAATGGACGAAAATTAAATTTAAAGTTAGATTTAATGAATGCTTTTAAAAAATGCTGGAACAATACTGATGCAAGTACTTTGTGTGGTCTGATAGATTCAATGAACAAAAGACTAGTCAAAATCATCGAAAAAAATGGGTCTCACATCGATTATTGATGAAATACATGTATCGACTTTATAATTATTTCCAACTTTCTTTGTACAGAAAATTTTCTTAAGTCTTTTATTAATGTAGTTATTATTGAATTTATTTTTTTCTTTACTTCCTTGTAGCATATAATATATATGTATGAAATTTCATAAATGTTCTATATTTTGTTTTTTAATTATATCATATTTTCAAGTGGCTTTATAATTTTTTCCACCACTGTACACCGTCATGTAACGGCTGCATCAATATCTCTTAGCGTCATCACTGCACCTGCCTGCCCTCCCTCCCTTCTCATTTGAGATGTGATCAACAACGCAAAAGTTAAGACATTTTACCATATTAATACACTTTATATTGGTTCATTTCTACCACCAGTCCATTAAGACACACAAGTGTCTTAAATTAAGATATCTATTATGTCTAAGCTCTATATTAAGATATTTACGTGTCTTAAATGCTTTTTCAGTCGCTTTTTTGTCTTACTGTAAGACTCCTTTATTTGCAGTGAACAGGCTCCGTTTTGACAGGTTATAGTATATTTTTTAAAAATTCAATGAGTTTAAATGAAATAATAAAATACAGAAAAACCTGTAAAAACTTGTAAGTAACGAAATTCTGCCGTAAATGGAAAATTTTCATAGTCCCTGGCGAAAAGAATTTATTAAAATTACAATAGGTGAAACAGGAAAACTAACGCGAAAACTTGTTCAACACTTTTTTTTTTCGTAGTGCTTTGCTATTTTGTCCTAGAAGGTTTTACTGAATACGAATTATAATTTTTTGAACAAATATCGCAATTTACAAAAAGAAAAAAATGTGAAATAGAATGATAAACATATTAAAAGAGCACAAGTTATTTACAAAAGTAATAATAATAATAACTTATATGGAATTAATATAATTTATGTTATATGTCCAGAAAATCTTCTTTAGATTACACCTAACATAGGTTTACATAAATTATCAGTTTTACTAAAACAAAAACATTAAGTATTTTTGTACATAATTTAACTGTCTATTATTGGCAAGAAAATCACTTTCACTGTTTATACTAATAATAACAAATACATATTCTGATATATTGTAGAAACATAATTATAAACAATATTTGGTAAACAAATTTTTAAATAAATATTTAAACAGAAAAAAAATCGCTTTGCTACTTAGAATTTCCTCGCTTTGATTAATGAAAATTCTCAAGCATTATCATGTAAATAAAGTTGATCCAAAATGTCGTACTCTGCTACTATATAAGCAAGATTTATAGCTATAATTTTCAAACAATTTTCATTCGAAAGTACATTATTTTTTCCAATCTGATGATGTAAAAATTCGAATTTTCGGATATTTAGAAAAGTTGTGCAGAAGCAATAAAAGCAAAAGCGAAAGCGGTTGCCATTGCCGTTGCCACCATTTCTAAAAATAGCAACCGTATTTCGCAGCCGCCCGAAAGTGAGCTATATATTTATGGAGACGACATAAAAGTCCGTAGTTAAAGAAATCGGACTTTGACGCTAAAAAGAATTTTCAAAATCTGTACATTCACTCAAAATTTATGCATGAAGGTACAGTCGGTAAAACAATTGAACTTATATTACAACTAGAAGATAGCCCGTCAGAATGACGTGTTTGATTTTTTAAACAAGAACAAAAAATCATGCGCCAAGCATAAATTATGTAACACTTGCAACGATTCCAAAATAATTTTACAAATCATTACCGTTTAATAAGCTGAAAGATAACATCTAAGTAAACAATTTGGAAAACGGACAACATATTTAAAAGCGTAATTTCAGGAATTTCCAACATATACAATATTTGGGAAAATATCCGAATATTTTTATTCAGCCCTGTACATGATCTATAGATTTGTATATATACTACATAGGATGCTAAATTTTAGTTTAGTTAGGAAACGCGTAGCACAGTTTAAAATTCTCCTTCTGGAGTTTCTTTCAATAAACGGAAATGTGTTCGCGAACTTTTGTACTGCCCTGTATATGAAATACAGAATTTATACACACCAAGTAATAGACAAAAAGTGAGTTAAATTTAAAATCGCGTTCAGCAACTTAAAACGCACTTCCAGGAATTATTATTAACAGACAGTAGAGAATTATTTTGTGTGTCCCTGTAAATGAACGACTATACACACAATAATGCTATACACACAATATTCTGTAGTAAGCCTCTTGTAACGCACCTTAGTGATATATATAAATTTCAATGCGTTTAAAATAGTGAAACATATTGCGGTTTAATTAAATGTAATTAAACCGCAAACGATTTTTCTCCATAGACGTAATGTAACGGAATTCTTTTGACTGTCCCTGTAAAGTAACTATAAGTGCTATGCACACAATATTACATATTAAGCTTCTTGTAATGCACCTTAGTGATATACATCATTTGCAATGTATTTGAAATTGTGTAACATCATTAAAATTAACTGCAAATTATTTTTCCCCATAGACCGTAATGTAACGGAATTCTTTTGAGTGTCCCTGTAAAAAAACTATAAGTGCTACACACTTCACTTGAAATAGGAAACATGCTATAGATAACGACAATAACATAGAAAAATTGCAGGGCAATTTACGGGAGTTAGACCACGGCCAGACGGCAGACTGCAGACGTCCATACGGTAGACAAACCGAAGTCATAAAGACTTTTCAACTAGGTTGAAAAGTGTTAAAAAATGATATAGCATCTATATATTTAAAACGCTAAGCGATTTCTTTCGACAATCCGTGAGAACAAACTACTGCATCAAATTACATCATTCTTTTTTTAAATGAAAGCTATTTGGACACAGATTTGTTATCGTACATTCGTTTGTTCGAAAATTTAATTAATTAGCCGTAATTTTCAATTAAACTTTTACCTCTGCTTATGACGTCATAAAGTAGGCAATTCGGATAACGCCCACTGTTGCGAAGCACAGAGTTTATTCTGTAAGCTCTGCGGTCGCGTGGATAAAAGAGAAATAATAAATATTAAAAGCACGTGGCTTTTAGGCCGATTTTTTTAGTTTGCAAGTTAAATTTCGGTAAAAATATTTATCCGCGTGTTTTATAAGCGAATAAAAATTCATATTTATTGTGACGTCATCGGAATATTGCCCATTGGGTTTATTTTATCATTATACATTGTAACTTTGTTGATGCCATTTTTTCATTACAATTAAATACAAAATATATTTTTATTTATTATGATTATTATTATAAATATTTTTATTTGTATACATGGTGTTTAAGCATTAAAGTAACGTATATAAACTACGTGTGAAAAGTTTGAGCCGGTGAAAATGGCGTTATGCTTAGCTTAAAATACATTTTAACATTGATAAAACTAAAGAGAAAAATGTATACGATTGTGTCAACATGGCGTAATTTTAACTGATTTTTCCATTCTTAATTATAAAAATTAGAATTGGAGCCGTCATTTATTGCTTCATCTTGATTGCATACCTTGATTACATGTTACCAATTACTTTTTTTTTTAAATATAGGTTAGAATATTTCCTTTTTTAATAAAACACATCACAAAAGTAAAGGATTTCAGGAATTTTAAATTTATTAAAAATAGTGTTGTGGTAGAAAAAAAAAACCTTGAAATAATGATTTTATTTTTAGCTAGAATAAACAATGTAAGACTAATATTTCATAGAAATTATTTTGGTAGGTTTATTATAAGTTCATTTAACAGTTCCTTATTAGCGCAAAGTCCTATTTCTTTCACTGTGAATTTCTCTTTCGATGTCAAAGATATTTTTCTACTTTTTGACGCCAGCTAAAATACAGTGGCAATTTTTAGAAATGTAAAACGATTGTGACAACAAACGGCGCTATCGCTTTAACTTTCATCGCGCTTACATCCCTTCTAAATACTACAAATTTCTATTTTTTACTACATTTTACTAAATTTTACAATTTCAATTCTTACATCATCAATTAGAAAAAAAAATAGCTTTCGATTGAAATTTATTTGAAAACTGCCGCTTAATTTAACGACTTTTTTAATAATTTTCAAGCATCAACAGTTTTTTTAATTCTATCTTATCAATGACCACCAGTTTGCTTCAATAATGCAAAATAGCCCCTGCGAAAGTTACCACAATTGAAAATAGATTTCCCTAACCATCATAAAAAGTTAATAATAATAATAATAATAATAAAAACAGTGATAAATCATAACATCAGATTATCCATAAGATAGAGACAAAAATCTGTCTAAAAAAAAATAATAAAAAAAATATTTTTTTTTTTTCAGTTTGTGAACATAAAATTGATATTTTGAATTCGTTGATGTATATGTTCCATCAGATTTCAGAATATGCTAGAAATTGTATTTTTTTTTTTTTTTTTTTTTTTTTTTTTAAGATCCATTTGCCAACTGTATAAGAGGGAAAATATCCCCGACTGTGATGGAAAAGGGGTTAATCATCCTGATTATGTGAAGGAACCAAAGAATCCAAACAAATAAATTACACTTGAAAACATTAAAAATCTGCCTCATCTGCAGATTAATTTATTACTATAAAAAATTCTTCATCTTTACATAAAAATTGATTAGCTTAAAACAATGGATGTGTTTTAGAAGACATGAATTTGAAACAAACAATGATTAAAGAGGACATTTTATAACTTTTAATTTAAACATTTTAGAACTTTTTTAATGTCGAATTTCGACGGTGCTTTTAGGCAGATGCAATGCACATGCGCATAGGAGCTCATTCAGTTGCATAATCACAGGGTGGGGGGGGGAGAGATGTGTGCTTTATTTACTATGTTCTTTTATTTACTGAATATGAGATGAACGTAAGAATATACTATTTGTATGATACTTCATAGGTCCATGAAATTTTTTTCTTACCGAGGGGAATATGGCGGTAATGTCAAACTGATTTGTATTACACAGTTATTTACGGATTGTTTGCTTGGAGTTTGCATCGGAAATAGTACTGTATTTGACTGGGGAAAAAACTTTTAAAATAAAATATTTGAAAGACTGTTTCTTTCGCATCCCTTCTTAAATAATAAAGAAACTTATTTTACTGATATTGTTATCGTATTTTTTTTTTCGTCAAATTTGACGGGTTCCATCTAGTTGTATTATAAAAAAACTTATGAAGTAATAAATTTAATCGTATCTGATTAATAGGATCAATATATAGGCAATAATATAGGTAAAATAGTTATAAAAACAGCCCATTATTTCAAGCTTTCTTTTTCTAATTACAAGAAATTGAAGGTTATAGATTTTTTAAATGCCTGTGGGCAGAAGAATGTAAAAAAATATTTAATTTCGATAGCATAGTTGCGGTATATTATGATTACACTTTACTGGCAACAGAGGGCGCCACATGGCATCAAATTCGCTTTAGGTGGAGTAAAATAGTTATAAAAAAAGCCAATTTTTTCAAGCATTCTTTTTTTATTATTATTTATATGAAATTGAAGGTTATAGATTTTTTAAATGCCTGTGTGCAGAGGAGTGAAAAAAATATTAATATCGATAACGTAGCTGCGGCATATTATGATTATACTTTACTCAACAGATGGCAAGAATTACGAAGTAATAATAAATTTTATCTTATCTGACCAATAAGATCATGCGGAGATAAAAATAGTTATAAAAACAGCCCATTTTTTTTCAAGCGTTCTTTTTTTTCAGTTATAAGAAATTGGAGGTTATAGATTTTTTAAATGCCTGTGTGCAGAGGAATGTAATAAAATTTTTAGTTTCGATAACGTTGCTGCGGTTTGATTACACTTTACCGGCAACAGATGGCGCCACATGGCAACACCTTCACTTTCGCTTGCTTTAAATTGGCATTTTAACAGAAAGTTGCATGGAATTCGTTCAATTATTGCATCCATGGTCTATATTTTAATAAATCTCAAAGGAATGATTCACATATTGTTTACTATCGCTATCGCTGATGGCTGGATGAAACGATTTTCAACTCAAGATATATCGAAAAGCATTGCCTATTTCGAGGTAGTTCATCCTCAAAATGTTTTTGTTTTCTCACAATCTTTCTGAAAAAGGTCAATCTTATGCAGCTTTATTGAAAAAATTAAATCTCTGAAAATTAAAATAAAATGGCTGATTTTAACGAAAGATTATCGGGATCCGGATGAGTTCACTCCGGAAGTGTCATACACATAGCGATATTATATATATAATATAAAACCTTAACGGAAATGTGACGAATGAATTAAAATAATAAAACATATTTATTTATTTATTTCAACTTTTATATAAAATTAACAGGCTTCACACGCTACGGTAGTTGGTTTTTCAAACGAGCCTTGAATCAAACGAAATCGGTGAATTTGACTTTGTGTTTGAAAGCACTATGGACCTTTACCTGAAATGCCCTTCCGCATTGCTAAAAACGACTGGAACGCCATCGCGCTGTTATATTTTCTAATGAGCCAGATAAAATTTAAGCTCTTAATAACCAATTCGTTTAGTTAATCATTTTTAGTAGGATTTGGTAAAGAACGATGATACAATATGTTATATGTACTAAAATCTTCCCTGGAAAATTATCTATAGCAGTGCAAATTCCATCAAAATTCGTCCAGTAGTAGCAAAATTCGTCCAGTTTTAAAAAGGCTAATCTTTCGTAATCGGGTTTACCCAATTACAGAACTTTCCCCCATAATTCTATAACTAAGCAACGTAGCAACGTATGTTATATGCTAAAATCTTCCCTTAAAAGTATTTAACTAATAGTGCAAGTTCCATCAAAATCCATTCAGCGGAACTCAAGTTATAAGCAGCCGGAACGAAATTTCCATTTGCATTTTATATATATCGTAGATAATAATAATAATAATAAACCAGTGAACCAGTGCGAGGATTTCGCACTGCAGTCGAATATTTTTTTATGCATGTGTAAACTTCTAAAGAACAATTAAGGATTAAAAATATCTGCAAATAACATTAATCAAAACAGATCATCTCATTTATATCATAAAAGTTACGGTAAAAACTAATTGAAGATAGCAAAAGGCACGCGCGAGAAAAATTAAACAATCCTATTTTAACTGCATTAGAAGAGGACGTAATCCGCTTCTTGAAAAACATGAAACAAAGAAAAATAAATTGAATGCATTTAAAATACAATTTAATGTAATATAACAAAGCATACCTATTATACTACACGTGGAATACCACTGCTTCGGTCGATCGATGGTGTCTTTTTCTTCTAAACATTTCAATTTCGATTTTGCTTTTTAAACCTTAATATGTAATAAACCCGTGCGGATAAATCATACTTTATCTTTTTTGTGCTATTTATGTTTTTTTATAATCATTGTTAAGCATCATATAATGCGGTATTTTATTTTTGTGGCAACACTAATTTGAGGTAAACCTCATTCGTTGATGTGCGTTTCGTAAATTCATAGAAAAAGGAATGTTGACAACAGAAATAGTACATATAATAATAACAACATCCGTTTATTTTAATTGATTTGTCACATTTCTGTTGAGGTTGGAAAGTTCGTTCAACTGTTTTATCGACTGCACATCAAAGAAAACATTCAAATGAATAACTTTTATTTTAAGTCGGTTAAAAAATATTCAACACAAAAATTTCCCCATGAAACATAATACTTGCTTAATCTGCTTTCTAGCACTTCCAGAAATCTTGAATGACAAAGATTACAAATCATGCAGCAGCATACGATTATGAAATTTAAACTGACATAAAATCCATCAAACTTACTAAAAATTTCATAAATAGAAATTTGAGCTCCACAGCCATATTTTTAACTTCAGGAGTCTAGAAGATTCTTTTTGGTGTCAGGTGGAATTCGAAAACGATTAATATCCATTGAAAAATAGCTACACTGGTGTTAAACTCATATAAATAAAAGCTTTTCATGGAAAACGTATCGGTAGAAACGATATTATATTTTCGCACAATAAAAGTGTGGGAGTATTTACACATGCTAGTTCTTCTTTAGAAAATCTTTTTTATTTTAATATTGAATTTGTTTTATTGATGATATGTAAGTATTTCGATATTTTAACTTCTACAAAAACATTAGATTATTAAAAATTAGTTATTTTTAAAAATATATAAATAACTTCAAATATCTTTTTTTTCTTTTTTTTTTTAACGAACGTTTTGTCAAGGAAAGTGAATCTGCGAAACTTGGCAGACCGTTATACAATTAATGATATAAGAATGTTTTAGTATTATACCATATCTTTATGATAGGTATGTTTCATTTCCAAATAAACAGAACTCTACCCCATCGTCAATCCCCATCCAGGGCCCACATGCTCTAAAACCACGCTAATTTCTTGCGTTTTACAAAGATTACCCGATTACGGAAGATGGGAAGATATTATCACGAACAGTGCATTCTTCTATAATCGAGTTCTCATTCATCTCCCTTTGAGTAGGGAAATTTTCCGGTTTCCAAAGCCACATCCTCTACTGTCATGAAAACTTACGACTGTTTTCATGATTAAGTAAGATCAATAAATAACACATTTGGATATCAACTTGTATAAAATACTTGAGTAAAAAATGTTGTTGCCTCCCGTACTTTTATAATGACGCTATAAGAAAACCGTTTTAAATATGACGTTTTAAATGTATCGTTTTAAATGTGACGTTTTAAATGTATCGTTTTAAATGTGACGTAATTTTCACCATTAAATGTTTCTTACCACGTAATAGCTTAATTACTTTAAAATTTTCTTTCTTTTTTAATATTTACGTGTAAATATATTTTTCAGTTAAAACGTGTTTGGAAATTGTATTATTTGAGCTTTTTAAAAATCTGGCAACAGTGAGTAAAAAAAGGCTATTTCAAACAAGGAATTAAATCTCTATTCAAATAATGAAATTTTGAATAAAAAATTTTAAAAAAAACTGAAAAAATTAGACAAATTAAAAAAAATGTTGGATATTACACACCATAATCTAGTCAAGTATATGCCTGCAAAAGATAGTTAAATTGTCATGCATAGAGTTTGATCCTATAAAACTTCTTTAACTGAACTATATCAACCGATTTCAACATAACCGTCTCCTTCAGCGTGTAGGAGAAGGTAGGGTAGTATGGGACAGCGGGCTGTATCGGACAAGTAGAGTTTCAAGCTTTTGCCGCTGGTAGCAGCACCTGCCATGCGACTGTCGTGTTTGTGTTTACTAAGCAAGAAGGAACGCCATATTGAATCGAGCGGTCTGTGCATTTGCAAGTGATAGTAAGTTATTTGTTTTTTGTAAGTTTTCTAATGCACGAAGATAACTTTGGAGCTACGTAGCTTGTGTGAAAATAATGCTTATTAACTACAGCTTTTCTAATATAATTTGTATCAGAATATCGAAATCTTTCATCAAAATCTATGTGCAACTTACAATTTCGCTCGCCCAGCCATAGGCGAATTGGGTAGCATGTGATTATTATTGTATGTATCTTAATATTGTATAATATTGTATATATCTTTACATTCAATATAATTTCGTCAACGGAACGGATACCAACCGTTTACCTCTCAGACTCTCTCGGGGGTCTGGCGATGTCGGATTGGGTGGTGAGGGGGGATCTTCCTTTCCCCGTTACTTCTGGGTTCAGTCTTCTAGCTGTGGTCCGGTAAGTGGCAGAATATTTTTTTTTTCCTCTCGTAGACTTCTTGAGCCTATACCTGACCATTGGCTGTCCAGGAGTGGTGTTTTCTGTAAATTTTTGTGTGAAAATAAGTACAACAATGTTTTTGGTGTTTTGTTATATGTATGGATTACTATGCTTTATATCGTAGGCTGTAACTATGTCTAGACTTGGCAGTAGACATGTGATAGATGTGTAGCGTTAGGGTTGCATCGGAAAAAAAGTTTACACATTTAAAAGATAAATTCTTACGGTTTTCTCTGTTTTATTCTAGGATGGAGAAAATACATCATAAGTGGGATGAAAAAAAGTCCGACTTTATGAAATAACAGTCAGGGAAGCTAGTGAAAAATATTGTGCACGTAAAAGTACCTTATGTGAGAGACTCAAAAAAGTTAAAGTGTAAAGAACAAAGTAAAGTCCACATCAAATAAACAACAGAAGAAGAGTAATAGACCTGGTTCTAAAACCGAGGAAAAACCCCTCGAAGCAAAAGCTAGAAAGTCTTTGTTGAATTTTGACAAAGATTGACTTGAAGAGAATAAATTGACTTTTTGTATTATTTGCAATGAAGCGTTTCAAGAAGACTGGATCGATGCAGTGAAATATTTGCAAAGGTTTGGCACATGAAAACTGTGCCGATATTGAACTTAACAGCCTTTATTACGAGTGTGATACTTGTTTTTGTAAAATTAAAAAAGTTAAAAAAAAACATAAGTGTCATTCTAAAGTGTCATACTAAAGTATCATAAGTGTATCATAAAGTATCATTCTAAAGTGTCATACTAAAGTATCATAAGTGTATCATAAAGTATCATTCTAAAGTGTCGTAAGTGTCATACTAAAATGCCTTTTCTTTTTTTCTATATCTAATAAGTAATTAATGTCTATGTAATTTGTTTTGATATTTTTGTATAACAATGTATACATGTTAATAATATGTTGCTTCTAAATCCAAAAATGTACGCTTTTTTCAAGCACAACTTAGTGTCCGACACAACCCTCCAGAGATCAGAAAGGTCAAAATGTAAGGTTAATTAGTTGCCACTTATAAATTACTGCCTGTATTTACCTGTTTCAAGCAATGCACTGTATAGTACAATACAGTAAATTATCAAAACATACTGGCAGTTTTATAACAGTTTGACAAAAACCGTGCCAATTACATTTAATAATAAAAATTTGGATGACTTGGGATTAACGCGAAGAAAAGTTTTTTCTATACCATTTGAAATTACCTTTTTGTTTTTAATTTAAACAATTGTGTGAAAAAAAAATAATTCTTATCGTTATCCAATACCTAATTCCTAAGCCGTCAGCTTTAGAGGCATAGTTCAAATTGTAAAATGTGAAAGGCAGATTTATTTTCAGCTTGCATGTTAAATACGTTAGACGATATACTTATATACAGTCCAAATGTTTACATATAGTAAAACGTCTTAGGTGAACATTTTAAAAACAAATATACACTTTTAAATAAATAATATGCTACTTACAAATTTTTAAATATCTATAGGATTTACTCAAAAATATTAAATTTTGATGTGCCTCCAAATTTTGAGCTCGCAATTAAAATCATATTTCCATTGCATTTGTTTTATCCTCGTAAATTCCGGAGGAATTATGTCTATAAAATTTTAAAAACAGAAATGTATATTAAAATGTATTTGAATCAAGCTGCTTTCTTTCCTAATATTTCACTATCAATAATCTCCAGGTATAAGCACTTACTTGTTTGTCTATTCCAAACAATACTTTTCTATTTGTACCTCGATGTTAATGAAAGTAGCCCCGTTCACGTAATAATAATTATGTTGTTACATCAATATGTATCCTGATTCAGTTTGTTTGATTCAAATACCTTCCTACTTCCATACGCATTTGGATAAGTGTTCCAAGAATTATTTTGTAACTTTATGCGCAAAAAGACATTTCTTATTGATTAAATAAGTATTAAGCAAGTATTTTCATGATATATACCTTGATTGACTTTGCTTGATTCATTTTATTTATTTATTGAAATTTATGCTCAAACTTGTAAATTAATATACTATAAATTTAAAGAATACGTGTTTTTAATATTTTTCTTACAGCATCTAAAAGAAAAGTTTTCTTCTAAACGTTAAAAAATCCAGGAAGGCAGCGCCTATTTTTACTTAACCATTTTAAACAAGCTGATTTTCAAATGAGTAATTGATCTTTCTGAATCGATCAAGGAAACAGCCGTCAGCTTTCACGACAACGGCGGATGCAGCATTGGAAACCGCAAAATCGCTCAGTCAAATTAATGGCAACCCGATTACAGAAAATCACCAATGATTGTGATAATATCTTATATTCAATGGTTGGAGTATCATAGTTGAGATTTTTTCCAACAGAGCGAAAAATAATCGTCGGGATAGCTCAGTAGGGAGAGCGTTGGTACGGCAAACCAAAGTACCCAGGTTCGAGTCCTGGTCCCGGCATATTTTCGCTCTGTTGGAAAAAATCTCAACTATGATACTCCAACCATTGAATATAATTTACCTAGTTGAATATACTTTCCTCTGTTTATTATGTGATAATATCATTTAATCTTCCGTAATCGGGTAATATTTGTAAAACACAGTAAATTAGTGTGTTTTTAGAGCCTGTGGGGTCTCGACGGGGATGGGGTGGCAAGCAACATAGCACATAAGGGACAGAGCCCCCTAGTAATTATTTTTTAAAACTGAAATTCAAGAAGATAAAGTTGTCTTTCCTTGCAGTATCTTTTTTCTAAGTATAGTTCCTTTGTACTTTCTCATTCCTTCTAAAATCTAACTTTCTTTCTTTTAGGTGACACTTTTCTGTCCGGTGTTCCTTTTATTAGATTGTTATCGGAAGCACGCATGAAATTTCACTTCTTTGCATGCATGTCATTCTACAACTATTGAACTTATTTTTGGAGAGGGAAACACACAAATCTTGTACGATCGATTAGCGAAAGTATATTGTCATTTTTTCTTTCAGGATGTCATTGTAGGAAGTACTATCTCCATTAAGAAAGGAATATAAAGACTGGTTTAGATGTTATTTGATGATTTTGAAAATTAATAATTTTCACTTTTGTTAATTAAGTAATGAAATTTTGTTGTAATTGCCTCATCACGATTCTGATTGCCCGCAAAATGTGAGACGATTAAAAGCTTTTACGTATATGTCGTCAAGCAATTGAGCTAAAAGTGCGATTATCAAGAAGCTTTTGAGTCCGGGGAAATCTCACAGCCGTGCATGCAGAATCCAAAAACATTTTCTTTTATATCGTTAAATACATGGAAAGAGTTTTGACTTGTTGCGTTGTTACTTGCAATATCCAGATTCTAACCCCTAGTAACACACAAATCTTTGATGATCGATTAGCGAAAGTGTATTGTAATTTTCTCTTTCAGAATGTCATTATAGGAAATACTATCTCCATCATATCCGCCATGCAAAAAATCACCATTTTGGAACCAAAAACAAACCCCTGTGCGTTTGCGACTTCTGTACTGAAATGTGGTAATGCCACGGTCACTAAAACGCAAGTATGTGCGCTTTGCTACAGCGCCTAGAATACATAGTGTGGAAACCTGCTACAAAATAGTACTAAAAAATTTAATCCAATGAATGTACAACGTTGCTGAAAAGATAACGAAGGGATCGCAGCGTCATCTGCTAGCTTATAAACAGCTTAATACGATGTCATTAGAGCTTATTATCATAAGAGCATCGTTGCACATTTATAGGCTACAACTTTTTAGCACTTTTTAAAGCATTACAAGGATAGCCGGTTTCCACACTATGTATTCTAGGCGCTGTAGGTTTGCCCAAATGTAAACAAAAAAAATCACTGCATGAAACAACCTCAATGTATAGGTATATCAAAAACGCATGAAATTCGTTGCACATTAATATAATTAGATACTTCTTTGAATTGGCACTATAGAGTAAAGGGCAAGGTTCAGTTTGGCGAGAAAAGCAGAATTATTAATTATCACTTTCTGGTAACCTTTATTTGCATTTCAAAATCTTATCAGACTGTTATATCTTTATGAAATAAGTGGCAATGTATCAAACGCACAAACCATTTTTTCATTATTTAAAGCTTTTAGTATGCACTTTGTGAAGCAATTTATTTAATACATTCATAAATAAGATATATACCTGGTGGTTATAATATAAGTATCTCTGTTTGGAACTGTCTGTAGCTTGTAAGAATAACCCGAATTAAACCAAAATTTGTACAGCTATTCGAGAAGGGAGAAGAAGGATGGAACAATAAAAAAAAATAATTACAATAATCTCAGACAAATGGCGCTTTTGAGTGTGAAATGTAATGTGTAATACAAGAACAAAGAATTAAGGCGTAAAACCGGATTACAAACCTAATTTATTGTTAAGTGTCTCCATGTATCGAGATAACGCTTATTTTTTCATGTTATATTTCCCGCAGCCGTAAAATACCAAATCGGTTTATTGTTGAGGCATACAACACTTCTTTCCATACAACTTTATAGATGTGACGAGGATTTTCTATTGTTTTGGTAGAAGTACTTATTGTTTTACCTTTTAAAAGCAACGTTGAACATTCCATACATAAAAAGAGATGTATACTAGCTTACTGAAAATAACGAAGGTGAATTCAAACAGCCGCATGATGGTCAGATGTATTTTTTAAGTTCTGAAAATTCTATTAACGAAAGACTGAAACATCCTCTGAACCATGTAATTATGTAGTCGTAATTAAGTGTAATTGCTTGAGCATATTATACGATCACAAAATAATTTCGCTCAGTCACTTATGATGATGGGAGAATTTAAATAAATGAAACGGAAGCTTATGAAAACATGAAAGTGATTTTAGAGATTTTTGTATAAGTAGCATGGGTGATGTACAGAGGAGTAGATTGCTGCGCCGTCGCATACAGAGCAATAAACGTCCTTAGTGTGCATAGTATATTATTAAGGTATATGTTAAACAGACCTTGGTCCTAAAACGGAACCCTGTAAAATGCCCGAAAAAATTAAATAAAGTGTAGAAGGTATGTTATTGATGCTGACAAAGAAGTTGCGGTTGGTAAGGTATGAATAATTTACGTTCATATATAAGTCTGGCATTAATACCAGGCTGAATTAATTTGTAAATAAGGCTCTCGTGCCAGACTTTGTCAAAGCCCTTAGCGATATCTAAGAAAATGGCAGCAGCTGGAATAATCGTGTTGAGGTTTTCACTAAGGAATTCCACAGTGCGAAGCAGCTAGTGTTGAGTAGCGTGTTTAGCTCTAAATCCAAAACGCTCCAGTATTAAAATATTATTATTATTATTTAAGATCTCGTAAAGCTGGGACCTTATGACACACTCAACAACTTTACTGAGAATAGGAAGAAGTGAAATTAGACGGAAGTGAGGAGGTTCCTGAAGATTAGTTTGAGATTTAGGAATAGCTGAGATAACGGTAAATTTCCATGGTTTAGAAAAACAGAAACAATTTACTATATAGTGAGGTTAGTAATATAAATTATGTAATTTTTAGATAAATTTTTAAAGCAGTGTCAGTAATATTATCATACGCAGGGACTTTACACTTTTTGAGATTTTTGATAATATTATAAATAGAAATAGGTTAAGTTTCAGGTAGAGTTTCAGGAGGGGGATAGCGAGAAAATTTATGACAGTATCATGAACATGGGAAATGTCGGCAGGACTAACAAGGGAGGGATTAGTGATTTAAAAAATTCTCAGCATATATTTTAATAAAAATTTTGGATTTATCTTTCCCAGTGTAGGCAGTAGTATAAAAAGCAGTAAGAAGGGGAATGTGTATATAATTATTATTGTCTTTTTCTTTTTTTTTTTTTTTTTTTTTTTTTTTGCTTATTTTACCATAATGATTTAGCCTCAGAAGAAGGGTTACTAATGGAATTATCCCAATATTTTTGTTTTTCCTTTGAAATTCATTTTTTAATTTTATTGTTTAATCTTTTAATAGTATTTTTGAGGAAAGAGGCTCTGGTAGAATCGAAGTGATGATGGATGTTTTTTTCTTTACTTGTAAATGTTATGAATTGAATGCGCAAAAGTGGAAAAACTGTTTTGTTTAGTATATTCATAAGCAGCATGCATTTGAGCATTAGTAATTAATATTGTTAATTAAAGACAGCATTATTATTATGATTGGAATAAATAATAGTCGGAAAAGAAAAATCAGAATTACTTAAATAGGTTTTTAACTAACTCCAACCCCCTGCAACAGTGGGGGGGGGGGAGAAGGAGGATTAACCAGAACAATTTTGAACCTAACTGACAGGTTATCAGAGTTTATTATAATTAATAACAGCTATAGTGATAGACAAATATGATTCATATCTCCGGTAATTTTTAATATATTTTCTTTTCTTTATTTCCGGTGAAAGTTTATAGATAATTTTTGTTTTCTAAAATTTATTAATTGTTTCTGAGAAAAAAAATCCTATTATCTTTTTTCCTTCCCTCTCTCTCTCTCTCTCTCTCTTATGAAAGAGATTCAAATGTAAAATAAAATTCCTAGATTTCTCTCAGTTGAAAAAAAAACTTTAATAAAAGAAATGTTAGTTTTTAATATAATAGATGATAACCGACGGAGGAAACATGCAATATTTTTCTGGTACATACCAAATAAATATATCAATCTTTCCCGTTCCTATATTCTTTCTATGGCTAAGATTGTCTTCTTTGTGAGCAGCTTTTCCTTCAAGCAATGATATTGTTTGTTCGCATGTTATTTTTTTGTTAGAAATATCTCTCTTGCTTTTCAATGAATGTTTGGTTCATCTAGTTATTATTTTCCATTGATATTGATGTTGTTTTTTAAAAGATAGGTAGTACAACATTGTTATATATTATATACTTAGAATTTAACTTAGTATTTATGAAAATCAAATCAAGTGCTCATTTTACACTTTATATATATATATATATATAAATTTCATGTTTAACGCGTTTAAACAGGTAAAACTCAGTCTTAACTTTCGAAGGAAAAAAAATTAACCATTTCTGATAGTATACACTGTAAAAAAAAGACAGATATTCTTTAATCTAGGAAAATATAATATAACCACGAACGAAAATATACAATAACCTCTTTCGTGTTACTAATAATTCCGAAAAGAATTCTTTATCGTTGGAAACCTCAAAATCCCATATATTTTTAGAATTTAAAAAAGCATTTATAAAAACAGAGTCTATTTTGCTACTGTTGATTTTCGGAAACATTTCCGAGTAGTTTGTATAGTGTATTAATCAGTTTTATCAATCCTGGAATATAGATTTTTTGAGAGCTATCAATTCTCAAGTAAGCATTTTTATGTTCAAGGAAAATTTTTTACAGACAAACATGATATATTAACAACATTAATATTAAAATTAGTGTTATTTTGTTACTCTTGTATGTATAAATTCAATTACGCAGCTGAAAATGTTAAAATGAAAATAAATAGCATGCTAAAAACGGATATTGCGGTTTGAGAAAACTGATTTATCAATCTATACTAATAAAATAAAATTTTGCTCTGTGTGTGTGTGTGTGTCTGTTGACGATGGCTAGAAAATCTAGCCAACCTAGAAGCATGAAAATTTAGATTTAGGTAGTCCAAACCCTCTCCTGGTGCACAAGAGCCTAAAAATTTTAATATTTTAAAAATTAGAGAAGCTCTGTGTGTGTGTGTGTGTGTGTCTGTTGGCGATGGCTAGGAAAATCTAGCCAACCTAGAAGCATGAAAATTTAGATTTAGGTAGTCCAAACCCTCTCCTGGTGCACCTGAGCCTCAGAATTTTAATATTTTAAAAATTAGAGAAGTTATTAATTAAAAACTGATCAACGATCACATATAAAAAATCACTCTTCCGAAATCCGCGAGCGCATGCTCAGAAGCTCTTTATCCGTATCTCCGTGCATAGAAGAAACAAAGCACCAGTCATCCCGTTTCTTTTTTAAGTTTTTCTAAATTCGGCATGGGCGAACGGCTAAAAATACGGAAAAACCGTCTACATATTCTCGAAGAACGTACTTTATTTCTCGAACGATCCGGTTGGTTTGAAAATATTTCACATTTAACCTTTTCAAAAAAAAATAATCAAGAAGCATCAAATTCATGTTTTTTATTTTCTCCCGTTGTCCGAGCTTTTCATCCACCAGATTACCAGAAATACAGAAAAACGAAGGCAACCAAATTAAAAAGCTGATTTTGCCCTTTTCAAAGCCACCTAAAAATACGAAAATTAATCTTTCAAAAAATTATATTTTCCGTATGCCATTTCTCAATTTTTGCGATTTTGACAATTTTTGAAAATTCGCATTGGCGGTTCAGAGCAAGGTACGATAAATTAAAAGATCAGACAATATGTACATTTATTCTTTTAACGACAACTGTATTTGTTTTTGAAAAATACGAATATTAACCCTTCGAAAAAAATTCGCGCGCAGGACTCACTTTTTCGAATTCCGATTTTTTGCGATATATAAAATCTGGCATCGGTTTTCTAAAATACCCAAACAAAAATCAAACACACCTAAAGACATCTACGTTCTTTTAGGTTTAGACAGTTTAAAAAAACCTTTAGTTTAAAAAAAAATCACCTTAACCCTTTCGAAAACGTTTTTTATCGTAAGTCAATTTCGCATTTTTAACGATTTCTCCTATCTTTAAAAATTTGAATCGGCGTTTATAAACAAGATACGAAAAACTAAATATCGCGCCTAATCTACATTAGACCGGGAGGCGACAGCACAGACAATCACCTCATCGAGTTCACGGCTGAAATTCCAGAATTAGTTAAAACTTGATTCGCATATTAAAACGCAATCGGTCTGCCAAGTCATATCTTGGTGGAAAACACTTTAAAATCCGATTTTAGCAGTTGACTCGCAGGTTTACGATTGTGTTTTCCTGCACCCAAAGGTATGAAAACATGGAGGACTGGGAGCAGGAACACACAATGGTAAACCTACGAGCAAACCGCTAAAATTGGGGTTTTAGATGTACAGAATACAGAAAACTTTATTTAACAGATTATCTATACTAATATTATAAATTAGTAAAGATTGTTTTTTTGTTTGTTTGTTTGTTTGTAGGAGGTAATCTCTGCAACTACTGGAGCGATTTCAAAAGTAATGGTGGCAATCGGAAGAAGTAGTAATCACTCGGTGCAAGATCAAAACTGTATGGTTTGTGCTCATGTTCCCACACAAAATATTCGATGAAAGATTGTGTTTGAGCTAAAATGTGGTTGCACTCATTGCATTAGAGACATACACCTCACAGATATGGCGATGAATGTACGCTGCTGCCATGTTTCTTACTGCCAAAAACTGGATTGCTGACCATATTTCACAGTCGGCGATATGATCAATCCATTTGAACATGTTTAACGCTCACTCTGAAGCAACACACTAACACCATATGTGCACAACTGGCGTCTGTTGTAGCGAAAGGGATGCTGGGAGACTGCTCGCATGCACTTTACTGCAAGTACGCGAGATTCAAACAGATATTTGGTAACGGAACTTACTTTAAAAATAACCCTCGTATTTATGTGCATACATCATGAGACAATTTTTTCCTGTCAGCTTTTTGATTCATACATTTACCTAATAAAAGAAAAAAATTAATGAGCACTTGAAACATATAAAGGTCTACATCATCATATAACATCAATATATTATATTTCTTAAGGCATCAAAACTTTTCCTCGCCCTTTATAGCTTTTGATAACTGTGCTTATTCAGTAAATAATAATAATAAAAAAAATAATAGTTTTCGCTTAAAATGTTACAAAAAAAAAAGGCAAAAACTTTACCCATACTTCAGTTTTTATTTTTATTTTTGTATGTGTGTGTGTAATACAAAGTTATTATTCTAAATTCTTCATTGTTTCGAAAAAACAAAGTCTACAAACAATGCTTCTTCCGTTCTTATGACTGCATGTTAACTCTTAAAATATATTCTTTATTTTCTGTCAGTCAAAAAATCTTTAATAAAATAAATTTCAGTTTTCAATATAACAGATGAAAACCAATTGGAAAACATGCTGTGTTTTCTCATATAGTATATACCAAATAAATATATCAGACTTTTTCTTTTATATATATCTTATCTTTGTATAGCTAAGATTCTATGTGAGTGGTTTTCCCTTCGAGCAATGATATTGTTTACCCACATGTTTCTTTTTTCCTTACAAACATAGTTTTTCCTTTTATGAATGTTAGTTAATTTAGTTGTTCTTTGATATTGATCTTCCTAAAAAAAAAGGCAATGTAACATTGGTATATACAATTGTTAAAATACTTAGTATTTATTAGATTTTACAAAAATGAGATTAAAAAGAAAATTTAAGATTTCATTTATATGTAGTTACACGAAAAGTACTATGTTAAATGGAAAAATAGGTTATATTCTAAATTTTAATTTTTATCAATAATTGTCTTCTTTTTAGGGTATCGGCATTCAAAGAGGATTTTTTTTCAAGAAGTTGACTTTTTATATACATTACAGGTTGTTTCTAAACTAATGAAAGAAATTGTGGTATAATGTAATGACCAAGAGAACCAAATTTTGTATAAGAAACAGTATCGCAATCATTTATTCAATCTTAAAAATTGTCTCAGTATAAGCTCAACTCAACTTTCTGTCACCATTTTTACAATAATGAAGATTTTCCATCTGAATAAGTTTGTTTTGTATCAGTTTTTATGACATCAGAGTAAGAGCTGGAAGTGCACTGTACCACGGTCAGTGATGCCATATGTAGTGTTAGCTACATTCTGAATTATAAAGCGTCTAGTTCAGCTTTTTTTTTTCTTTTTTTTTAATGCGATTCAGGAATCAGATTATCTTAAAAAGTTAAGAAATCGTCTGTCGACATCAATAAATCATTTCATCGCAGCTTTTCTGAGTTTTACATTTAACCAAAGAGGTTAAACGAAACAAACTTAAGCTTCTTGTATTTAGCTATAGATAATTATTGCCCCTAGAAAATACACAGATTTTCAACTAATTATTTCACAAAGATGGCGATTAAAATTTTTCATAAGGCCACTGAAAGCGGAATGTTAATCGGGAGAAATGACACTTTTGCAAACATAAATTTTTATTCATTAACCTGAAACACCTACTAATAAGTTCGCCCAAATGACATCATTTCTGTATTTGTTGTTGTGGATTCATTTTTACATAGAACTTCAGGAATCACTTTATTTTAAAAAGCAAAAAATATCGTCTGTCACCATCAAAAAATCATTCCATCGTAGCCAGCGGCGTATTTACATATTCAGCGCCATAGAGCAAATAAAATTGATGCGACCCTTTGTCACAGGAAAAAAATTTCCAAGCTTTATTTCGAAATTTAAAAATCACACATTCTTAGTTCGATTTAAAATCATATTTTTATTTGGAAGTCAAAACATTTTAACAACAAGATTTTCACTGTAATAAATACAAACAAAATAACAACATCAACTACATTTTTTTATGTAGCTACTTATTAACATTTACTACGAAATGAGCGAGATTTCCGTATTAAATATGACTATAGACCCATTCAATCTGCCGTTCTCAATATCTGTTTTTCTTTCCAACGCATCGAAGTACTATATAAGGCTAATAAAGTTACACACTAATTCTCAAGAAATCTTTTATTTTGATCTGTCGCGTTTAGATGAAACACGTTTTTAGTGCCATAAAGCGATGGAAATTCATAAAATTCAAATTTTCATAACTCGCTAAGTTTTGGTCATTAAAAAAATAAATCTTTAATGTTGTGCATGTGTTTTTCTAAATATAACTTATAAACCGCAGGGAACATATAAAAATTTAAATTTCGCAGCTTTTTAAAAACAACTATTTTGACATAAACGGCTTTTAAGAGGATGGAGAACAACTTTGAAACTTTTGTGCTATTTGAATTATACTTCTTTATCCAATGACTTATGAAATTAGCCAATGAATAACGATAAGATTTGACACCCTTACATTGCATTCCAGAATGCAATTTTTTTTCATATTATAATTCGAAAGTTCATTGATTACTAATGTGTGATATCGGGTGGGGATGGAGGGCAATGCCTGATTACAGTCAAGACAAATTTTCATCCCTTTTTTAGAAATGTATTTTTTGCCTTATTTAATGCCAAAATCTGCGATTATATAAAGCTAAAAATACTTTTCGAAAAAAATAGTGAAATTTTGCCTAGGTGGGGGGGGGTTTCTGTAAATATGAAAAAATACTTTGATTACTTCGTTTTCTGAAAAATGTAATCAGTAACAAACTTTCTTTAACTTGTCAACTCCGGACGTATAGTAGAAGATACCTAAGACAAACATATGGTTTCTATCCTGATAAATATAGTCGAAATTCTGCAATAAGTTCTAAATCATATCATCTACGTTTGAAAATACAAACAATCTTTGTGATCACGTAACGATGATTGATTAATTAAACCAATCGTTTCTAAAAACACTGATTTGATACTTTTTTCTCTTTTTTGAAAGAAAATGTTTATAAGTTCGGCTTTAGAGGTTTGCTATATTTTTAAAATCTCAAAAATAATACACACAACATTTCATTTGCCACTTAGAATTCTCAATCCTGGTGAAAGCAGAAATAGGCAAGAACTCGAAATGGCAGCCGAAGAACATTTTAACAGAAATATAAAACTAGATGCAGAAGGAAAGTATATGAAGTGAAATTCCCGTGAATTCAAAACCATCCTCCTTTACCAGCTGGCCTAAATGTCGTTGAACTCAGATTGAAAAGTTGTGTTGAATCAATGAAGAAAACTGGAACGTTATAAGAGTATGAATCTGTATTAAGAGAGTGGATACAAGAAGGAATTATTGAAGAAGTTAAGGACTCCTGCAATAACGAAAGTGAGCACTACTTTGTGATCACGTAGCCGCACAGAGCTGTGATCAAAGAAAATTCAACTACAAGATTTAGACCGGTCTTCGGTGGTTTAGCAAGAAAAAAGGAATTCGTCTTCAATCAATGATTGTTTAGAGAAAGGTCCTAACATCGTAGAACTCATACCAGCCATCTTGAATAGATTTCGATTAAAGAAAATAGGAGTGACGGTGGATATTCTAAGAGCCTTTCTACAAATCTGTTTGAATGAACGAGATAGACCATTTCTGAAATTTTTATGGCGGGAGAAAGGTGACCCCGAAAATATGAAAATTTTGCGGCATAAATGGGTTGTTTTCTGTCTCACATGTTCGCCTTATTTGCTGTGTGCAACTATCCAATATCATCTGAAGAATGTGCCTCCTATATTTAAAGAAACAGCAACCAAGTTGCTTCAGTCTTTTTATGTAGAAAACTGCATCACTAGCGTTTATAACCAAGAAGAATTTGAAAAATTTGTTGAAAAATCTAAAGTCATTCTGAATAATGCTAAATTTTAACTTGGAGCGTGGGAGTACAATCTCCAAAAATCAGAAGCAGAAAACGTTATTAGAAGAAAAGACTGTTCCAGTTATGGGAGTGATGTGGAATTTAAAATTTGATACTTTGAAAATAGATTTACGAAATGTTTTTGAAGATAATACTCCTGTAGCGAAAAGAACAATTCTGAGTGCTGTGCGCAGAATTTTCAATCCAACTGACATCACGTGTCCTGTCATAGTGGGGCCAAAGGTTCTCCTTCAAGAATGCTGGAACTTAAAAGTCTTGTAGAATGCTGAATTGCCTTAATCTATTGCCAAGAAATTTGAAAAGTGGCGAAAGAATATCTATAAATTGAAAGAAATAGAAATCCCTCGATGTCTTACTCCCAATTATGAGGTATCAGAAAATCTATTTTTGCATATATTCTGCGATGAGAAAGAATGCATATACTACCTGTATATTTTTAAGAAGCTTAACTGGAAATTCAATATCAAGTCAGCTTGTACAGGCCAGCGGCAGAGTTTCTCCAATGAAAATCATTTCCATTCCTCGGTTAGAGCTGCTTTCTTGTATTATAGGGGCTAGACTAGAACAGAGTGTTATACACGATCTTCAGTTGAAACTTATCCCGAATATTTTTTAGTCTGATTCAGCAAATGCTGCTTTTTCATCAATCAAGACTCGTGTTTTGGTGAGAGAAAATAAAAGAAATATCCGATTTCCGATACTGTTACCCTGTTTTCATCTTGTTGTGGAAAAACTTATTCAGACAAGACATCTTAGTTTAGATCATGCTGGTTGCCAAATCTTGATGAGTAATTTAAAAGAAAATTTTTGGATTTTGAAATACAGGAAAACTGTTAGAAAGGAAATTAAAAGTTGTGTGCATTGTAAAATATTTAATTCAAGACATAAACCGATTATGAAAGCACCTCTCCCAGACGATCGTATAAAAGAAACTGCCGTATTCGAGGTTGTAGAAACGGACTACGCGGGTCTTTTAATTCTTCGAGGGGCTCAGAAAGCTTCGATAGTTTTATTTTACATATGCTATCTACAGAGTCATACATTTAGAGATAGCTACATCGATTGACAACTTTCTGAAAGCTTTTAGAAGATTTATAGCACGAAGAGGCAGACCTTCGATAGTATATTGTAACAATAGTACGAATTTTACGGGTGCTGAAAACTTGCATAAGAAAATCGATTGTGATGTTATTTCTCAGTACCGCGGAGATCAGAAGATTACTTGGAAGTTTAATCTTCCATCCACACCGTGATGGGGTCGATGGTGGGAACATTTGATAGGCATAATCTAAGATCTCTAAGACCAAATTCTAAGACCTTCGAAAGGTCTTAGAACGAAGCTCTTTGAATCTATAAGAAATGCAAACTGTTATTTCTGACACTGAAAGTACTGTTAATCAGCGGCCTTTAAGCTAAGTCTCAGAAACTGTTGATGATTTAATACCATTTACATCTTCTATGTTTTTACAAGACATTAGAGAATCATATATCCCTGATCTTGACATTTTGGATTCATCTTCTATTAATAAGAGACATGCCTATAAATAGTGACTGAAACAAGATTTAGGAAAAAGTTTCCGCATCGAATATTTGGGGTATTTAACCTTGATACGGGGGCTCGGACAGCATCTGTCCGAGATTACATGCAATCTCGGACATATGCTGTCCCAGCTCCCGTGTAAAGGTTAAAACAATCCTTGAAACTTGACAAAACTCAGAGATCTATCCAGATTTAAGATGTCGTTATAGAGTTCAGTGAGAACGTCAAGAACCTAGAATGGCCACTAGCAAAAGTTATTGAACTTTATCCTTCTAAAGATGGACATGTACAATTGGCAGGGGTAAAAATGAAACGTGGGGAATTTCTACGTCCAGATCTCAGATTGATTCCTTAAGAAGTAAATCATGAGAGAAAATCCATGAGAGAAATAATAAACTGCAATCTACTGCACAAGATCCAATATCTTCTGAACAGACTGTTCATCCGAATGTTAAAGAGTTTTCTTTTTATCCTATTCCCACTAAACCGATGGTAAATCTGACTGATAAAGACTGCCCTTTAGATCCAGTAACTAATACGCTGATGATCCACTGCTAAAGACTGTCTTTTAGAGACTGAATCTACTGAACCCATTTCTCAAAGGACTGTTAGTGAGTGACTCTTCGGTAGTGACTGTTCCTGAAAAACCATCCAGATATGGTCGCTTATTGAGACCAAAAGTTAAGTTTGAGTTTCACTGAATTCGATACTCAAAAATGGGAGTGTGTTGCGTTTATCGCTGCTTCCATGGATTTCCGTTTAATTATAATAATTTTGAATTGCAGCTCGTGCAGACGATAGTTTTTGGTTTTGTTGACGAACCACTTGGTTAGAATTTTAAGCACTTGAATGTGACTTACATATTTATGATTGATTTGCTGATCTAAGAGATAATACATGCAAATATTGTGTTTTGTATTTGTGGTGGTGTGAAAATATATGTTTGTGTCATCTATTTGATTTTGTGATTGTTGACTGAATCGAAAAACATTTTCCCGAACAGGTTTAAGTAAATTAATCTCTGAACAACAACAAGAAGATAGGTAAGCCTAGTCACAAACCTCGTGTATAGTATTGATAATATATTTTTAAACGAATAAATATTATTAAACTATCAGTATATTAATACTGAGCGTAAAAATTTACATTTAGTTCAGAATTTAATACAAGGTGCGTAGTTTACTACGCACCTTGAACTACGCTCAGAACAAGATATGGAACCCTCATTATTCAGAAGATTTTATTAATAAGAAATAAGATATTTTTAGGGATTAAATTCGAAAACAAAATTCATTTTTATCAGTACTTTAAATTAAATCATTGCTCTATTTGGCCAATTTTTTATTACAAATATATTTTTATAAAATGTTTGGAACAAACTTAAAGTTGTTCATAACTCCATTTTTGCACTCGAAGTGGATATTCTCTCTGTCCTATTAATCTGTGAGTAACAAAAGGGGATATAAAATGGATAATTATATTTTTATTCCTGACATTTCCTCATTGAAACTGAAAATAGAAATTATTTTTAATTTAACTACATTATGAAAATATATATATATTCATCTAATTACATTTTCCAAGAAAATGCCAAGAAATAAAAACATATTTCACATATATAAGGTTCATGAATCAGATTATTCTTTAATACAAGAAATTGTCTGCCAGCAAAGCTAGAAAGAGTTTTATTATAAAGTTTTTTTTTAGTTTTACATTTAACCAAGCAGTTAAAACTTTGCTTAAAAATAAAAGATAAACTCTAATTTTTTGTTGAAAACGTAAACATGTAACATTTAAAAAAAAAAAGAAACATCATATTAATCTAAACGCTCAATAACAGAGATATATTCACGTATGAAAAGTTTTTTCCTCCTTGTCACTAGAGGCGGTGCGATCGTCATGAAATTACCATTACGCTCTATCATATTTAGTCCAGTCAAATTGTGCTCAAAAAGTGCTTGAAGTGGAAAATTCTGGTGTAATTGTTTTTAGTGGCTTATTTTATGTTTTTTGGGGTGCTGAATACGAATCTGAAGTTTTCCAACAAAATTTCGTTCGGCAAATTTGTTTTTTTTACAAAAAACCTGTAAAAACGCGGACTTTTTTCGTTTTTTTTTCAAAATAACTCCAAAATTGTGCATTTTGCGTGAAAGTCGGCAGTATATGAGTTAAAGAGAATAAAATTTCCTACATTTTATGTATTGAAGGATTTTTTCTATGATCAATGGTTTAGCCGTGAGAGTGCCGCAAAAATGGGTATTAAAAACAAAAACTGTAAAAAAACGGGAATTACGGCACTGTATGTCGATGTAACATGGAAACAAACCATTTAACGCAAATATTAACCATCATTTATATTAAAGATTATATGATTGACTATATTTTATGCATTTAAAGTAGGGGGAAAGTGAGGTTCCGGCACCAGTGGAAGTTGGGAGCAGTGGAGCAGCTCCACCTACTTTCATGAGTTAAAGTTGCTTCTCCTCCGGGGAGTTCTTACTCTAAAAGGTGATAAAATTTTCTAAAAAGAGGTAAAATTAGGTAAAGGAAGTAAAACTAGGCAAAATCGTCGAAAAACAGTACTTTTCGGAAAATAGCAAAAAACACATTTTTTTACAGCCTTTCTGTTCATAAGGCCTAAAAATAAACATTTCACTGTATACATTATACCATGCTTTAAAAAATAGATAAAATTCTCTACAATTTATGTGCAAGTAATTTTCTTGGACCTTGAATAATTATGAAAAAAGCAATGACGAATGCACGAAGTAGTCATCCACCTCCTTATTAAAGGCATATAACTTATATGCATCATTATACATGTGTGCAGATATGTAAAACGTTGATGTTAGGTTATATAGGTACAAAAAATGATAAATGATTCACGATTGATTAGTATGTAAACTGTTTAATGTTAAATAATATAGTAAAAAAGGTAGTTATGTATTTATACAATATTAATTAATAATTATTATGGACATTGAAAGGAACTTGTCAGTCAAACCGAGTCCTCTTGGCCAATGGTTTCATGTTTCCTGAGGGTATGCCTTCTAGGTCTTCTACACCTATAAAAAAGAAATTAATTATATAATAGCTATTTACGCATACGGGCGCGAAAAGCCGTTTTTGTCCCGAGGATCGAAACTTATGCTCCGGAGAAGAACTGGTGTGTATAATATTTTTTTAAACGGTGGAATTAATTATAACTGAGTTAAGATTCATACAGCATTTTATCATAACATTATTTTTACCTCTTTTTAATATCAGCCCTCTTTTACAGCTCATTTCAGGAATCGGTCACTTTTGGACCCCAAATCAGGGAGCAAAAAAGCTATTATACTACGTATCAGGGTTTTAAAAAATAATTAATGACATAGTTTTAATTGTCTAAAAACTAAATAGTTATGCACAGTGTATTGGGATACATATTTTGACCACACCAAATTAAAAATGAATGAAAAAATAAATGTGAAATGGAATGATTTATGTATAATTACCTTCAAATACTTCAGGGTATTCCGGGTCATCCTCGTTTTCTTCTATTTCAATATTAGGCATGTTATTACAACTGTTCTCTCAGTTTAGACACATATTAGAGCAGCTGAGGCCTGCTTTTTTACATCCACAGTTTTTACGGCATGTCTTCTTGCATTTGCAAGAAATGAGTTTTAGAACGGCTTGAGGTGCTGGTGGATCTAGCGTGGTTATTGGCTCTAGACGATCTTTGGTGCTTTTCCAACCCCATTGTTCAGGATTTTTTTCATTCCCAAGCCATTGCTGAACTTGAAAATACACCCTTAAAGAATGTTGTTTAGCTGCAGCCTCCGTAGGAGGTAGGGACGCCAAATGGGTTGATGGCTTATATGCAGACTTAAGGTAGCATAGATACCTCAATTTGTTTAATGACGTGGTTTCCTTGTCAGATAATTTGTACAAGGAAGTCAAAAAACGATTGCCAGCATCAGTAATTGCATCAGCATCTGCCACAGGGTCTTTAAAAATTTCAATGGCTTTAATTAATGCCATGTTTCTTTTGAGAGTCTGAAGAAACCTCATTTTTCCTACTTTGAAAAAGGCTGAAGTAGTATCACAACCACTCATGGCATGTAAAAATAATATGTTGTCAGCAACCGATTGTTCAAGTTTGCAGTCAGGAGAAAAATTAGTGGTGAAACTGTCCCTTTGCCTGGCTTTAAAAAATATACATTTGAATGTATGCCCCTACAGAGACCAATAATTTAATTTGCGTTCATCTTGAGCTTATCAGCACTTTAATATTTCCTTTTTTGGACAGCATTATAAACAGTTCTTTTAGAAGCATATTGGTTTTTAAAAAATCTATATTTCAGTAAATATCTTTTTAAAATGGCGAAAATCTGTTGCATATTTGCCTGCAAGGAAACTGCCATTGCAGAAATTTCTAGAATGCGGGGCGGGGAGGAAAAACATACACATATTTAAATGTTAAGTTTTGAATTAAAAATATTGTTTGTGTGTCTGAAGAGGATTCATTATTATATTTATGTAATTGTTCAATGGATTTTTTTAAAGTGTTTATTGCTATTTTCCAAAAATTACTGTTTTTCGACGATTTTAGATAGTTTTATCTCCTGTACCAAATTTTACCCCCTTTTTCAAAATTTTATATTCTCTTAGAGTACTAGCTATCCGGAGGATTAGCACCTTTGACTCTTGAGAGGAGGTGGAGATACTCCACTGCTCAAAACTTCCACTGGTGCCAGATCCACACTTTTCCCCTACCTTAAATGCATAAAATATAGTCAATAATATAATCTTTAGTATCACTGATGGTTAATATTTGCGTTAAATAGTTTGTTTCCATGTTATATCGACATACAATGCCGTAATTCCCGTTTTTTTACAGTTTTTGTTTTTAATACCCATTTTTGAGGCACTCTCACGGCTAAACCATTGATCATAGAAAAAAACTTTCAATACATAAAATGTAGGACATTTTATTCTCTTTAACTCATCTATTGCCGACTTTCACGCAAAATGCACAATTTTGGAGTTATTTTGAAAAAAACGAAAAAAGTCCGTGTTTTTACAGGTTTTTTGTAAAAAAAACAAATTTGCCGAACGAAATTTTGTTGGAAAACTTCAGATTCTTATTCAGCACCCCAAAAAACAGAAAATAAGCCACTAAAAACAATTACACCAGAATTTTCCACCTCAAACTACAATTTGACTGGGCTAATTCTCTTATCTTGTTAGTTAATCTATGACCCATATAAACCTTTAAAGAAGTGCAAGATGAAATATAAATATTAATATAGAAAATTTTGGTTTACATTTTTTATTGACAGTTTCAAGCTGAGAAAGTATCGTTTTCCGTTGTTAATACATAGTAACGTTTTCCGTAGTTAATAATCCAAGTAAAATTATGAATGAAATTTAATTTCCTTATTATATTGTAAAATAAACAAAGCCATTCTTTTCTACAAGTTCTTATGCTTAAAACATACTAATAAAAGAAAGTTTCGCTCTGTGTGTATGTCTGTGTGTCTGTGTGTCTGTTGGCGATGGCTAGGAAAATTTAGCCCACCTAGAAGGCTGGAAATTTAGATTTAGGTAGTCCAAACTCTCTCCTGTTGCACCATTACTTCAGAATTTTAATATTTTAATTAGTTTCTGAAATATTAATTAAAATGCACAAAGAATTCTCATTAAAAATACGCTTTTATTCTCTTGGGTTGGTTGGTTCACTGGTTGGTTGCATCGATTCTTCACAGAAGTAATTAAATAAACCAGAGTAGCTATGCATAAATAAGGATTTCTAACTAAACGGTGTCAATATAGATTGAAGTTATCAGCGTAGAGGAGCCATGCGATTGCCGCGCCACCTGTACATGACAAATTACACATACGTCCCACTGATTGAAATATTTTCCGGGCACATTTTTCTTCAT
This sequence comes from Maratus michaelseni, assembly GCA_963931845.1. Lineage (NCBI taxonomy): Eukaryota > Metazoa > Arthropoda > Arachnida > Araneae > Salticidae > Maratus > Maratus michaelseni. The sequence continues at coordinate 278,723,562 of OZ007594.1, read as the reverse complement.
GACAATTAGTCGGTTTTTTTTTTTTTTTTTTTTTTTTTTTTTTTTTTTTTTTTACATTGCATTTATTATTATGATGGAGATTGTTAATACAGAAAACTTTATTTAACAGATTCTTTTTTATATTTGCGGGAATGAAGAGGGGCAAGGGTCTAATTACATTTAAGCTTCAAGGTGTATTTCTAGAAAGCAGTTACCAGAATTTCCGAATAATAGTCTAAGCCAAATTTCAAATTAAGTTCCTAGCTTAACCAAATGAATCATTAAAGATGTATTGCGATCCTCCTAATTAGTTATTTGCTGAAGGCCACTTGAACAACCCCCGCCCTCCTCCCGGCCCGTCCTTCAAGGTTTTTTCTCTAACTCTGCTCCGTTTCAATATCTCAGCAACTATCTTTCCGATTTCAACGCAAGTGATTTCAAACATTATAATTAATTTAATAGTCACCCTTTATAACATTAAACTAAATTTATGAGTAGCGGTTACCACTATTTACGAATAACAGTTTAAGCCAAATTTGTAATTAAATTCAAAGCTTAAGGAAACGAACGAATTTTGAAAGATGCATAGTGGTCCTCCTAATTAGTCATTTGCTGAAGGCAACTTGAACATCCCCTCCCCCCTCCCCGGGACCTCCTTCAAGGTTTTTTCTCTAACTATGTTCTGTTTCCATATCTCAGCAACTATTTTTCCGATTTCAACGCAAGTGGTTCCAAACATTATAATTAACTTAATAGTCACTCTTTATAACATTAAACTAAATTTATGAGTAGCGGGTACCACTATTTCCGAATAATAGTTTAAGCCAAATTTGTAATTACGTTCCTAGCTTAAGCAAACGAAAGAATTTTTATGCATGCATAGTGGTCCTTCTAATTAGTCATTTGCGGCAGGACACTTGAACAACCCCCTCCCCCTTCCGGCTCTCCCTTCAAGGTTTTTTCTCTAACTATGATCCGTTTCCATATCTCAGCAACTATCTTTCCGATTTCAACGCAAGTGGTTCCAAACATTATAATTAACTTAATAGTCACTGTTTATAACATTAAACTAAATTTATGAGTAGCGGTTACCACTATTTCCGAATAATAGTTTAAGCCAAATTTGTAATTACGTGCCTAGCTTAAGCAAACGAACGAATTTTTATGCATGCATAGTGGTTCTTCTAATTAGTCATTTGCCGAAGGACACTTGAACAACCCCTCCCCCCCCGGCCCTCCCTTCAAGGTTTTTTTCTCTAACTATGCTCCGTTTCCATATCTCAGCAACTACCTTTTCGATTTCAACACAAGTGATTTCAAACATTATAATTAATTTAATAGTCACCCTTTATAACATTAAACTAAATTTATGAGTAGCGGTCACCAATATTTACGAATAATAGTTTAAGCCAAATTTGTAATTAAGTTCAAAGCTTAAGGAAAAGAACGAATTTTGAGAGATGCATATTGGTCCTCCTAATTACTCATTTGCTGAAGGGCACTTGAACACCTCCTCCACCCCCGGGACCTCCTTCAAGGTTTTTTTCTCTAACTATGCTCCGTTTCCATATCTCAGCTACTGTTTTTCCGATTTCTACGCAAGTGGTTCCAAACATTATAATTGTCTGAGTGCAACGAAGACTCATACACAGCGCAGTATTACTTTGCCCCATATATAGCTACGATGGATATTAAAACTTTTCGTCAAGCATAACTCAAAAAATATTTAACGGATTTCGTTCAAATTTTTACAGCAGGTACCTATAAAGGTGATAACGACGTCTATTTATTACCAAGAATAAATGTCAAACCATTTGGAAATTATATTAAAAAAAATAGATAAAAAAGCACAATTACTGTACATACGTCACGAAAATTTTGTGCGTACGTCATTTTCACCAGCGGGAGATTTTCGTACACAATCGGAATTGAAAAGTTCATGGAGTACATGGAGCAAAAAAATATGCATGCACTAATATTCAGCACAATAAAATATATTTCAATTTAGTAGAAATCGAAAATTAATCTGGATTTTTTTCTGTTTGAAAGAAAACCCCCGCAATAACTTAGTAGACTTGGTATTAGAGATTTGGCGCAAATCTCAGCAATAGCAGCTTTTTTTATTTCGCGTGTGTAAATGACAAAAAAAAAATTCTTTGGTGTTTAAATAAAAGGTTTCGATTTATGGCATTCTTTATTTTTTTTTTATCTTTTTAGCATTTTAAAGGGGATTAATGAGAGGCATGTATTTTAAATTAAATGAGTGAAAGGTTTATATTTAAATGAAATGAATTCAGTATGAAAATGTTATAAATATTTGGCGATTTATCAACTGCGCCAGGATAACATAAAAGTACAAATATCTGAAACGGTATGTAGTATATGAAATGAAACAATTATAGTATAATCACCCATCGTACAAGAAAAAAAAACTAATATTCTGCATTCAGAGGGAAAAATCCATCTCCTGTGCCGTACGATTTGGCGAGTTCTTCTTTGATTGTTGGGATCTGCAGGATTTTGTAAATCTTCTTTTTTTGCAGATGTAGTATTATGTAAATATATTTTTTTGCAGATATTTTTCTATTTTGTATATTTTCTATTTGGCATTTGGAAAAGAGATTTTTACCTTTTTATCTGTGCCTTCGGAAATATAAAAAAACTAGCTGTTACCCGTGACTTCGTTCACGCAACATTAAAAGAAGAATAAATACATTAATTAAGAAAATATTTCACTCCCGATAATTAAAAACGTTAAAATTAACTAACTATTTATCACATTTCATAGGCGACAATACGGTATTTTTTTGTTATGGGGACCTTGACATAACTCAGTCTTTAAAAAGTGAAATTTTGTGCCAAATTATCGCGAAAATGAAATTGCAACCAATGCAAAAAGGAGGGCCAAATAAAATCGTGGAAATAGACGAATTGGGTAAAAACAAATGTCAATTTACCTGATAAACAATTTTACTTTTAACGCCTTTGTGAAACGTTTTAACAGCCATCTTTCAAAAAAACATTAATTGGAAATAGTACATGCTTTTTCTTTAAATTCAGTTCTGCTTCCTTGGTTTAATGTATAGCTGAAACAAATCTTATTTTCTAAATGACAGTATGTTGACAGGCAATTTTTGTTTTCCAGAATAAATAGATTCATGAAGTTTGAATATGTGAAAATATGTTTTTATTTTTCGGATAATTTACTGAAATCAAGATTTTGTTTTCACCATCTATTCAAAGTGAAAATCAATTCTGTTTTTCAGTTTTAATGAGAAAATGGTGTAAAAAATATACAGATCTATTTTATTTCTCCTTTTTTATACACAAATATGGAGTAATTTACTTTCCGTTTTCAGAGAAACTTCGTTAAAATTAACAAAAAAGAAAAAAAAATTGGCATCTAATTTAATTTTTTAAATTCTGACAGTTTGTGTAACATCCTCGGATCAATGATAACCGGTATAAAGTAAATCACGTTGCGTTCGATATTCTGACACTGTAAATGAAAATTGTAAATTCACGGGCATTCTCCGTGAATTGCTGCCGTAATTTTATGGGAAATGCCCCCTTTTCAAGGTAAACGGTCTATATCAGTAAATTTCATGTTTTTACGGGCAAAAACCGTTTATCTAATAACAAAGCTCGTTTATCTAGTCACAAAACCGGTTTTCTTATGGACATTGCCTGGAATCTCTGCTGCAGTAATTTTACTGCAGCAATTTTTTACAGTGAGGAGTAGTTGCGAAATACAAACATAGATTCGTGTTCATTTTCCTTTTCTTAAAATTATGATGCGATTTTTAGCAGAAAATTCTCATCTGTATATAACGGATATTCATGCTTAATAATCAGTATAGATAAAAAAACATTTAAATTTTTCGTTATAAATATGGCGTGAAACTCATCTACTTTCTATACTTACTGATCCTTGTATTATTAATGTAAGGAATTGATTCACACTCATTTTAAAACACATTGGAAAATTCCCGTTTTATTTCAAATATGACGTCAATTTTCCTCAGAGAAATCTCTTTTTAATGACATAATTCTTGTTAATTTTCTTTTCCAGGCAATTAATTTCAGTACTGGCATAGGGGAAATTATGTTGCTTTAACGAAATAATATTAAATCTTTAGTTTTTATCAACAAAAATGGAACTATTAACATTCGTCATTTTTTTTTAGGTAATCGAGTTATTTCTTTTAGTTTTAAGAATGAAAATAAATATTTCTCGCTATCCATGACATCATTTTCGATATGGATAATTTTGCGGAGCATATTATTGACATTTGCTGACCATTTTCTTTTGAAACTTCTTTTTACTTTTTTAAAATTTAAATAAAAAATACGGTATAGTTATATTAGCCCTGCGCAGACGGTAAAACGCCAAGAATTATTACCATACAAAAGAAAAAAGCGAAGAAAAAAAACCCAAGATCATTTTATTTCACCAATCAAAGATATCCGTTTTATTTTTTATGTATGGCGTCATATTCGCCTGTTTCCTATGGTTACTCATATTGAAACCTTGTATTATTATCAAAAACTAAAAAAAAAAGTACGTTTTATTTCTAATAATATTATTTAATCTTCTTTTTAATTCTTTAATTTTTTTATTTCATTTTTATTTTTCACGTGAACATTTTTCAATTGAAACTAAATTGTTGACTAAAAATTATTATTCCGGAATTTCAATTAGTTTTGGCAACGATAAAGTCTTAGCAACGGTAAAGTAAATTTAACCATGTTAAAATATTATACGAAAAAAATGTCCATTTACTCTCTATGAAAAAACGAAATTTTGAATTATTAAGAAAAATATTTGAATAAAATAAACAAAAAGCAGCCTATGTTCAAATGAGGGTTATAATCAATCTGTATGCAAAAATACAAGATCATTAAAGGCTCCATTTTGACGCTGGCTTCAGCCTAACATTTGCGCACAATCAGATTTATAATATTATTATGATAAAAAAAAGATTTACATATATCAAGCGTTTAATTTTTATACGGACCACTTCTCCATTTTTAGATTTTAAATGCTATTTATTAATTGTTTACAATTTACCCCCCTGACAATAACAATTATTTATCACAAAAATGCCTCTTAGGTTTGTTAAATAAGTTCGTTTAAGTGTTTTCATTACTTATTAAAATATCGAATATGGCGATAAAATTACATTTTAGCATCGTGCTTAAATTTTTAAGATGGTGCAAAAACATGCTTTAATAAACGTATGTTTGTAAATATTTGAAAAACATGTTTTACCGCTCTTTTGAAAAATTTTGTAAGATGCTAAATCTAACTTTTGGCAGCATTTTAAATTTTTTTCGCCAACCGACATAGGATACGAAACTGTTCCCCATTCAGATACACAGGCAAGGCTGGTCTCAAACAAGAGTAAAGCTAGCAACAATATTGTTTTAACTCTAAAAGAGTTACAATAATGATATTAAATACTCCGATTGGCTTTGGGCCGAATTACGAAAGTTTCTCCTAAAAAAACTGTAGAAGTATTTTACATTTGTTTCAAACGAAGCTCGGTCTACAAGGTATTAGTTAATAATACAAACAACACTAATGGCATGGAGGCAAAAGTTTTAATTTAAATGTATATATTTGAAACCCTTCCCACCCCTAACCCCCCCCCCTCTCCCCCCAAAAAAAAGAAAGTTACAGTAATGAATTTAAAATGGCGTTAAGCCACGCTTTCTGACATAAGCAATTGGCTGCAAACGTGATAACGAAACTTTCACTTAACTTAATAACATGTAATTAATATAGCCCTCAGGGTACTTTGCAGTTATACAGACATTGTGATTTTTTTAAAAAGCTTGAGACAACTCAGGTTTAAGAAGTTGAGATTTACTGTCAAATGATATAAACAACTATGAAGACAAAACTGATGAATTATTATTCAGGTTTATGTATGTATTTTAAAAAAAATTGCATCTGATTACACTTATTAAATAAATTACTTCTGTTTGCATTTAATAACTGATAAACGGATTCTGTATATTAAATGAATTGTTTAAATATTGGGAAGAGGTGGCGAGAGGTAGAAAGACAAGTAAACAAACGGGTAGACAGACGAGTAGTGAGATGGGTAGAGAGACGAATAGAGACATAGGTAGGCTGATGGGTAGCGAAACGAATAGACAGACGGCTAGAGAGAAAGGTAAAAAAAGGGTTGACAGAGGGGTAGCGAAATTGGTCACGAGACGGGTAGCGACACCGGTAGACAGGAATGTAGCGAGAAAGGTTGCGAGACACGTAGCGTGGTAGATAAAGAGACGTGTAGAGAGATGAGTACAGAGACAAGTTGACTGACGGGTAATGAGATTGGTAGCGAGACGGGTAAAGACTCGGGTACAAAACAGATGGATAGTGAGACGGGTATACAGACGAGTAGAGAGACAGTAGATGGTTACGGAGATGGTTTAGAAGATGGGTAGAGAGGCGTATAGCCAGACGGGTAGAGAGACAGATAGACAAGTTGTGAGACAGATAGACAAATGGGTAGCGAAGTGGATAGAGACACGGCTAGACATACAAGTAGTTAGACAGATAGACAGACGGTTAGAGAAATAGATTGGCGGGTAGAGAGACCGGTAGAGAAATATAGAGACAGGTAGCGAGACGTGTAGAGAGATAGACAATCGGTTAGAGAGACGGGCAGAAGAACGGATAGGGAGACAGATTGTGGAGAGACAGACAGACAGGCAAAAGAAAAGTCTGCGGATTGGCGCAGTAAAGGCGCATTAAAGCCGCAGGGGGCAGAGCCTCCTAGAGAATAATCAAGAAGTATCTGTTAAGCTTAACTTTGTAATATATATAATTTTTCAATTTTGCCGATATGGAGATTTAATGTAAAAGTTATTTTACAGAAGTCATCGAAAGATTTTTTGTATACTTTAATAGTAATTTAGACTGTAGTTTTGCAATCTGGTTTGTAGCAAAGCATGCTATCAATGTGGTTTGAAGTGTAAGAGTTTGCATAACTAGTTTGCATGACTATAAACAGTTATACAAATAATAGATATATAATCAAGGAAGAAAAATTTTAAATTCACACACAAAAAAGGTGCAACAATGAAATAAAATTTGCGTTAAGCCACGCTTGATAGAAAAATCTATTGGCTGCAAATCCAATTACGTAACTTTAAAAAGCTTGGCGTTTTAAAAGATCCGGCGTTGTTTTTTTTTTTTCCAAGTTTTGTACAATACGCGCTTAAGAAAATGAGATTCTTTGCCACATGTTAAAAAAAAAAATATGACAACACATCTGATGAACGGTACTTCTTTTCTATTTTTTTAACAGTGTATATGAATTTATATATGATATTTTGTAATTCTATCATTTAATTTGCTCTTTTTCTTTATATTGTAATTGTTAACCCTATGTTCTCAGCAATATCACTCAGACTAATCCCTTTGAGGGAAGTCCTAGTTAACTTAATAGTCACTCTTTATACCATTAAACTAAATTTATGAGTGGGGGTTATTACTATTTCCGAATAATAGTTTAAGCCAAATTTGTAATTAAGTTCCTAGCTTAAGCAAACGAACGAATTTTGAAAGATGCATAGTGGTCCTCCTAATTAGTCATTTGCTGAAGGGCACTTGAACAACCCCCCCGGTCCCTCTTGCAAGGATTTTTCTCTAACTATGCTCCGTTTTCATATCTCAGCAACTATCTTTCCGACAACGCAAGTGATTCCAAACATTATAATTAACTTAACAGTCACTCTTTATAACATTAAACTAAATTTATGAGTAGCGGTTACCACTATTTCTGAATAATTGGGTAAGCCAAATTTGTAATTAAGTTCCTAGCTTAAGCAAACAAACGAATTTCGGAAGATGCATAGTGCTCCTCTTAATTAATCATTTGCTGAAGGGTACTTGAACAACCCTCCCCCCCCCCCGGCCCCTACTTCAAGGTTTTTCTCTAACTATGCCCCGTTTCTATATATCAGCAACTATCTTTCCGATTTCAACGCAAGTGATTCCAAACATTATATTTAACTTAATAGTCACCCTTTATAACATTAAATTAAATTTATGAGTAGCGGTTACCACTATTTACAAATAAGAGTTTAAACCAAATTTGTAATTAAGTTCCTAGCTTAACAAAACGAACAAATTTTTATGCATGCATAGTGAGCCTCCTAATTAGTCATTTTCTGAAGGACACTCGAACATCCTCTCCTATCGGCACCTCACTCAAGTTTTTTTTCTCTAACTGTGCTTTATTGCAATAACTGGGGTAATAATGTTCCAATCTTCTCGAAACCAGCTCAATTTTGTAGTGCGCCTACTATACCGTAACGTAGGCAGCGGGAACCTGTCTCAGAAGTTCATTCGGAAAGAGGTTTGTTTAGAACAGAATGCTCCCCTGGCGGTGGTAGGGGGAAATAAAAGATTTTCTAGAGCGTACGACCATGCGGGGTATACGGCTCCGAAGCCATCGTAGACCGTGGCCAGAGTTCCGTTTTTTAAGAGATTTGAGTTTATTACAAGAGCTCGGGCAACGCCTGGCGAGTCAGCTAGTTTATAATAAAAGAAGGGATTAAATAAATTTACATATATTTAGTAATTTAGTGATTACAATTCTATACTCCTACTTTAAAACTAATTAAAAGTTATAATAAAAGTAAATGTATTAAAATTCATTTCACTGAAATAATAACGAAGATTTTTTTTTTTACATTGTAAAACTAGTTATAGTAATAACGCACCTCATTTGTCACGTTTAACGTACAATTTCCAACTTGTTTATTAGGTAGCTTTCAATACAAAAAAGTATAAAGCTACCTATTGCAGCCGTTCGGAGGAAAGCAGTTCCGGAAAATTTCGATATATTTTCACCGATCATGACCCCCAGACCCCAAAACCACCCTCCGTTCAAATGTTGATTTATATATATAGATATATCCATATATATATATATATATATATATATATATATATATATATATATATATATATATATCTGACCTATGTCATACGATAACGCTCGTATTTATAAATCAATTTCGATGAAACTAATTGTGTGCATTAAGCTAACCGATGTCTCGACCGAGTTCGTTGGCCAGCTTGGTCCGCCATTTTGTTTCAAGATGGCGGCCATTTAAAAATTTAAAACTAAAATAAATATGCAAAAAAAATTAAAAATTCAAATTTATTTTTTTATTACGTGTTAGGCCTTGATACAAGGATTCCAGAGCATTTTTTGGTTTACCTCTATCTTAAAAAATGGCTGAGATAGAGTATTTTGAAATTCTAGGGTGGCTGACATTTTGAAACAAAACAGCACATTAACGCGATTACTCGCAAATTATTTTCTTTCATTGTTGTAATAATTTTCCCAATCATACGCATAAAACTATATATTCATATCCGTTAGCGCCAAAATTGGCGACATTGGCGAAAAATTGACAAAATTGGCGACATTTAGCGAAATATCACCAAATTTGGCGACCAAAATAAGTCTTCATAAATGAAGCCAATTTGGCTATTGCTCAATAGTTTGGCGAATTTCTTATTCAAATTCAGTATTAACGAATCTTTTGTAAACGCTTCTTTGAATTTTAACTTGCTGTTTTCGTGTAACATTAGCTAAAATTTTAAAACGAAGATATAGGAAAGCTACCTTTTCCTTCCGGTACAGGCCGTAAGGACTTTTTTGTAATTAGAATAACTGTCTACGTAATAATTATTTTTAGCAATTCAAATTCTTTTTTGTTGTTTAATATGTTTTTATAATACAGTTTGCTTATATAGATACAAATTAAAGTATTAAAGTATGAAATTTTGCATGTTTACATATTTATTGAAATTATTAATAGTATTTCTATCATAGTACTTCAAAATATATCGTATTTTAAACAACTAATTTTTTAATTTTGAATTTTTTAAATCTTGTATTTATATGTTTTCAATTAGAAGAGTTCATGTACTTAAAAATTAATTCTAAAAAAATATTGAATTACTAAAAATAGTTATTAGGTAAGCAGTAAAGACAAAAACAAGAATCCGAGATTTTAAAAAATCATACTAAAAATACAAAAGAATATTTTTAATAAGTCATGAATTGTTTTAAATGTTTGGATAATGAAACAAAATTAAAATAATACATTATAGATTTATATCACGTATTTTAAGTTATTTCATTATGAAAAATAGTAAATTATTCATTTAAATAACTGTAAATAATTCACAATAACAGCAAAAATGCCTGGTCTATATAAATACAAATTGTTTACGTTTTTTTTAACTTTCCATTAAACATTTAAACGTGCAAAATTTCGTAGTTAAAACTGTGTTTATAAGATACAAAATATGTATTTAATTTATATTTTTCGTAAATTTCAATGATTATACATATTTTTCAATACAGTTGCAGTTCAAAAGTAATTGATAAAAATTTTCGCTGTGAAAAATATGTCAAGCTGGGGATTTGAACCCAGACACAAAAATCTCGAATCCAGCAACATACCGACCAGGCTACGAAAACGCTTGGCAAAGAAAAAAAATTATCCAATTATAAACTGTGTTGCAAACTTGCAGATTTTTTTTCTCAAGAACCCCTGAATATTGCACTTTATGGCTTTCAAATATTTATACGCTAACTATACTCTATCGACACACAAAGGTTCACCGCATTTTGTGACGCCGACCTCTAAACGTCTCCTAGTTAGATCGCTAAATTTATGTTAAAATTTTTATGAGTGCCTGTAGTCACTTAAGAGTAGTATTAAAATTGCACTCTTGTTTTGTGTCACAGAGAGAACAGACAGGAAGAAACACTTTACCTGATAAATGTTCTTTAAGTTAACTGAAGGAAATATTTTTTCGAAATCAAATGTGTTTCTTGATTAACTGATTTTGGATACTTCACTTTTCTTCATTTGTCTGTGTCATTTGTAAAACTGCTAATGCGAATTTAACTGCTGCAGTTAAGGTTCTTTCTAATGTCACTACATTCGAATTTTGTTTTTCATCTTTGACATAAAGTAATGACTGTTTTGCAAACTCAATGCAGACGTGAGGTACCAATTGTAAGCGTTTTTCTACCGTTTATTGCCATCATTTGGACACGGAAATCGATGAACAAACTTATTCTCGGCATTCTTGAAATTTAATAGCTTTGTAAACAGACAATTAGAATTATTTTCTTTATTTTTTAATTTTCATTAAAATCAATTTTTAGTTCAATTTTAACTTGCAATTTGCATTTATATATATATATATATATATATATTTGTAAAAAGTTGCAACTATTATTTTAAAAACAAAGAGTAAGAAAAAGAAAAGAACTTAAAATCTTAGAAAAGGGGTTGAGCTGTAACACTTAAAAAATATGTATATGTAATATAGAAAAAAAATAATAATAATGTAAAAAAATAACAATAAATCATATAGTATATTATTTCTAATGCGAACACCCCTTTTTATCAGCAGATACAAAACGCACAATGGTGATGAATAAGGTATTATTCGAAAGGTTTTTCAACATGCTTTAGACATACTATGCTCACATTTCGTTAAAACATTCTGTTTTATTATAAATCGCAATTAACTAAAAAATAATGAAAAACTTATCAGCAATAATCTCAAAGATTACAGTGCGAAAGCTCTCGCATAAGTCCGCAGGTAAGTATATATTACAGAAATATTTGCCAAGTAGACAACAAAGAAACATTATTTTTAAAAAGTATTCCAAAAAATTTTTAAACTTTAACTTTCTCATGAGAAATTTGAAAAATACGAATGCATCCCATTGCCATAGATTAAGTGTGTTATAGGGAATGTCAAGTTTGGACTGATAACGTGCCGTAAGTAATCTTAATGTATATCGCAGGTCTGCTTACTGACATCTCATTTTTCTTTGTCACTTTATTTTTATCTAATTCTGATAAAAGGTATTCTGTGCTGCATATTGTGAAAGTGAAAAAAGGGATAAAGTTCTTTATATATAATCGTGACATTAAACTATCGAAAACTATTTTTATGCCTCTTTAGCATCTCATATGCAAATTTTCTTTCAGTACTTATTTTATTACTAGGTCCCTATGAGCTACGCTCTCCAATCCCCATTCCGACATCGCAGGCTGTAAAAACTCACTAATTTGTTCTGTTTTAAAAAGATTACCGAAGACTAATAATGATTGTACGACCAGTGGCGATCTTCTGTATAAGAGTTTTCATTCATTTCCTTTTGACTGGGTATTTTAAGGCCAAATCAACTGCTCTCGCGACAGCTAACGGCTGTATTCATGATTGGTTAAATAAGAGCAATCAAACATTTGAAAATCAATTGGTATAAAATTCTAAGTAAAAAATGTCACTGCCTCATGGAATTTTAGCTATTTCAAAATTTGCAACAATAGGTAAAAAGAGTTTTTCGAATTAAATAAATATCTCGTGTAAATATATTTTTTAATTGAAACTGTTTGGAAATATTATTATTTGAGCATTTGAAATTTGGCGTAATTTTCCCCCTTTACTACTTTTAACGCGTAATAATTTAATTATTACTTTAAAGTTTTATCTCTCTTTTTAATATTCATGTGCAAGTATATTTTTATGACGTAATTTTCTCCATTTACCGCTTTTAGCACATGACCACTTAATTATGTTGTTAACGTTTTATTTCTGTTTGTAATAGTCCCGTGTAAATACATTTTCAATTGAAAAGGAATATTATTCTTTGCGCTGTTTTACAAATTGGCAACAGTGTAAAAATGGCCTTTTCGAAATAGGAAATAAATCTCAATTAAAATGGTGAAATTTTAAATACAAATTTGAAAAAAATTCTCAAAAGATTAGTCAAATTAAAAAATAATAATTACACACTGCACCCCGGAAGCTTATCAACTATATCCCTGCAAAATATGATTAAATTATCATTCATAGTTTTTGTTCCTATAAACTTTTTAATGGAAATTTTTGATCTACTGCAACGTTAAAAACATCTCTTAAAATAATTCTTAAATTTAAAAACTCTCTGTTTCAGCACATTTATCGAACATTTCTCTATAAAACCACCAATTTCCATATTTTTATATGCAATAGTTTTCTTAATATTAAGTGAAAAAGACCTCCGGGCACAAAAAAATCATTTACTGCGGGGACAATAGTGGTTAATTTTTCTTTTTAGAATGGAAAGATTATAAAGTGTCAAACAAAAATTTGTTTGTTTTTACCGTATTAAAATTGAGCTGTTTATTTTACTCTTAAATTTGGACAAATTTAACTTGTTTTTATAATGTATAAAATAGCAATCCAGCGTTATGAGAAGAATTTTAGCTTTCGTCTAAAAATATAACTGTAATTTGCATAAAAACAGAACTATAAAGAATTATTTAAACAAGACGTTAAACGTTTGAAGTATGTTTCGAATTTTTCCATGTAAGGTTTTATTTTCATGAATTTAATTCAGATACGTAAAGAATTTTTTAATAAATAAAGAACATTAATTTTAAATAAAATTATGTTATTATTAAAATTAAATTTCAAGTTTCAACATTAATATTCAAAATGTATTTTTATTTTGTAAATTACATTCTTAATTTTAATCCACTGTTAAAATATGTTGTGTCCTTTTTTTCTGAAAGAACTCTATTTATAAGTATTATAATTCTTAAATCAATACAAAAGAAGTAAAATCGCTAGTTTATAATCTTTTAAACATAACTGTACTCCTTTTTTTCTTACTTTACATGAAATCAATGCATAACTGAACATTTAATTAATCATTTTCTTCTGATAGTTCAAGACCTGTAACGTTTATCTCGGATTCATACAGTTTTGTAGAGATACACTGAGATTTTGTGAAAATATTATTCATTATTATTAAATATTATTCATTATTATTAAAGTTACCAGCGGGGAAGACCGAGATATGTCGGGGCCTCCGATATGGCGCTGTGTGGACTTTTTACTAGTAAAATTAGCACAGTTTGTCATCTCGAAGGTTGAATAATGTATCTCGGCTCCTATTGAGAATTTCTTGATAATTTTTTCATATTCTAAAAGCCAATTTTTTTACCAAATGTCGCCAGAATTTAGTAGGAAATTGCCAACTTGACGACATTCTTTCATTTGGCGCCAAGCATGTATTTTGACTGGTAATCTTAAAAGTTGGTTTTCCCGCCAAATGTTATCAATGTCGTCAACTTTTCGCCAAATACCGCAAAATTTGGTAAAATTTTGCTAATTTTGTGACTTAGCTTCCTGCCAACTGTTCAACTGAATTGTTTCAATTTCACCCTTCAATTCAACTTTCAATTTTCAACCATTTCCATTGAAACGCATTGACCCTAATGACCCCAAAGTGTTCCACGAATCGAATTTTCTGGAACATGTGACCTAGCCCAATGGTCTTTTCGTACCCCAAAACGGTAGGACACAAAATTTAGTCAAAATCGTTCAAGCCGTTTTTTAGATAAAATTTGCATATATACACACACCTACAGACAAGATTTGCTCGTATAAATATATGATGAACAGAAATCTGTGTTCGGATTGGAGTGAGACATCCTGTATTTTTGACTGAATAAATAGGTGAAGATTGTGATTTCATATACAAAAACTGTTTGTCGTAATGAGCTATGCGACCTCTAAAATTTTGTAACGTAGTAACTTTGCACTGAAATACTTTGTATATTGGCTATCCAATGTGAAAATTATTATTTTGATGGAATATATTCGGTTTCAGAAAGGATTCTGCAAACAGGTAAATTTTTGTGATTTTTTTTAAATGGTTAACAAATTATTATATCTTCCGAATACTAAAGCTCCTATGTCATGAGATAATTTTGGACGACATAAATCGTCTCAATACAACGATCAAGACTCCTCCCTCCACTTTGTGATTTTAGGGTTGCAATAAATATGAACCACACTCATATTTATCGTTCTAAATAGGCAAATAAAGGGATCAAATGTCAGTTTAAACGTATAACGTCAGTTTTCCAAGCATTTCATTGACTGCTAGGAGCAACATTGCTCTTTTACAGACAACAAAATGCTTCACGAATAAAAAGTTGATTGCTTTAAGCAATTCTTTTTGAAGCCAGGGGTAAACATTGTGTCGCCTGAAATTAGAGGTAAGTTTGATGCTTCGTGTAATGGAAATCAACTACTAAATCTATGTTTGTTGTAATTGGGGGTCCCGATATAGCAAACAGACAACTATAAAGCAAGCTAATCGTATTAGTCTGTATTCGCATTTATTTTTATCTTCTCTTGTGCAGATTTTTATATGGCAGATAAAATTTATTTTTTGTGCATCGGACATAATGTCATGCTTTTTCCTTGCGTTTTACTTGAAAACTGCAGGTCGCAGAGGTATGATTATCCGGTTATTTTGAGTGTACTATAAATCCCGATTCGCGCTCTACAACGTGTAAACTATCGAGGTGACACGCGTCTGCTTAATCAGATCTGAGTTTTCATTTTCATTTCATTTTTTCTAATTTTTTGTATATGATTATGTACACTGTAAAATAAACCGTAAATTGACACATATTTTTTTCCGTTAATAATTATTGGATGTTTATACCGTTTTTATTTATTCATTTCCCCTCAATTCGCGTATAACTCTGAAATCGACGCTAAACTTGAATTAACATTACGAAATCTAAACTATATTTCGTGAAATTGCGCACAATTGACGGCAACTGTCGCCAGTAGTTCTTCTGTTTCTTGACGGAACTTCCATTTTCCCTCAAAGCACTGAACATGCTTCGATCAAATCTAAAAACAACCAGAAATTCTCCATTCTAAGTTTAAATGAAGTCGGAATTATCTAATCTAATCAAGGTAATTCTGTAACATCACGCCGAAATTCAGACAACTCTGCTACTGCAAATTTTGCCGGGTTTTTTTCTTGACCAAAAGGAGTTTTTTTACAGTGTTTTATATATTTTACAAGTAAAATACAGTAATATCTCACTTATACGTCGGTGCAAGGGACTAACCAAAAACGACGCATAAATAAGAGAGACGCATAAATGAAATCCAAGTAAAAATTACATTTGAAATAAATGTTAAGACAAAATTCATCATTGAATGGTTAAATAACATGCAGAATAATGCAAAATATGAATTATTTAGATTGTTAAAGATTTACTAAATCAAATCTAAAATACATACATCTCAAAATTTTAATTTCATACCCTATTTATTTATTTTAAATGCTAAAAGGTGTAAATTAACAACATAATACAAATTAAAATAACTTTTATTACACTGATAAAACTAAATCCGTCAATTCACGGTAAAACTACTGGCAGCAAAGTTGCCGGACTTTTCCGTTCCGTTAGTACATTTTCCGTTTTGAAAGATAAAGGAAGAGAAAACTCTGTTTGAAGAATCGGTAAGTTTCCGTTATAAATAAACTCGGTTTTAAAAATGTCATCTCTATCTGTGCTGCCATCTATTGATTATTGCGGGAGTATTTAATATTTGATATAATGCAAGAACATTTTCTGCCCGTCCTGAGGATCGAACTGGGGACGTTAGTTGGTTTGAGCCGAGTGCTTTACCGTAAGACCAGCGGGTCCTTGCTAGAGTAAGAGTAGGAAACGATGATAGGGGATTTCTTCAAATCGCAGCTTGGGACTTAAACAATTTGGGGTTTAGAAAACTGGTAATTTTGAAGTTAATTGCGGGGATATTTCGTAATGAGATGATGGTTGAAAACTATAGTATTAATAGAGGATAAAAACATGAATTATATGTATTCTTAATTTAATTGTTAGGTGTAAAATATAAATATTATATTTTGAATTAAATTCGATAATTTTTTTTTTTTTGCTTTTATGCGAAAATCGATTTTTAATCAACTATTATGTATTTTTTAAATGTGTTCGTTTAGAATATATTTTCAGTGCGAGTGTTTTTTATAACTTTAAAAAATAAATTGCGAATAATTTTAAAGGAATGGGTTTAATTCAAAAGCATTATTTTTGTTTGTTGCTTTTTTAAACATAATCGATTTTTTTTTTCACTTAATTTAGCTATTTTATATATATATTAATCTGTTTGTTTAGAATATATTGTAAGTGCGAATACTTTTTTATAACTTTAAAAAATGAATTGCAAATAATATTAAAAGAATGGAAAGAATTAATTTTTGCTTTTTTAAATTCAAAGCACTATTTTCTTGTTGTTGTTTTAAATAAACTTGAAATTTTAATTTATGGAATTTTTAGTTTTTCTGTGCAGAAACATGTCAGTTTTTGAAATATTGAAAATAAACATGCAGCAGATAACGGAATATCTCCGTTGGCTGCTTTCTTATATGAGTAAATTTTCTGCTTTTAACTGAAAATGCCCTTTTGTCATGAAAAGGGACTTTTTCTGTGAAATTCAGGAAAAAATACCCGTGAATTTCAGATTATTTTTAACAGTATACTGTAAAAAAAAAAAAAAAATCCGTCAATTTACGGAAAAAGGACTGGCAGCAGAGTTGCCTTAATGTTTCCGTTTTTAGGGTTTCGTTCATCTCACGAAACCCTATTGCTCCCGCTGCGTTGTCTGTCTGTCACAGAGCCATTCTCGAAAACTATGGAACTTACAGGGTTGAAACATTGTGTATAAATCAGAATATCAGCTGTGAAGAGCTGAAAATATTAAAATTGGAAAAATTCGTATTATTTTAATAAATAGAGATAAAAAACCAAAATTCTAACAGCGTTTTCCTATTAAATTTAAACATTTTTCGTTATAGCCGATATTCGATGCCAAAAATTAAAAATCAACAATGAAAATCTTTCTACAATAATTATTTTTCTATCAGACGATTTCCACGTGAAAAATGAAATAAAAAGTTTCACCAATTGAAAAAGAGATTAATATGAAATAAAATTGATTGACGTCATAGTGGTAATAAAACATAAAATGGAAAGATTTCTCAATAATACAAGGAGTATGAGAATGTGTATGTGCACAAAACAGATTAATATCACGTCATTAGAGAATTAAAAAGAAAATCTGACGTCATATCGGAAGTTTAACGGATTTTTCAAATGTTTCAGAATAATACAAAGCGTGTATCAATATGAGTAATAGAGAATAGTAAATATATGAGTTTGATAAACATATTGAATCATGATAAAAATCCGATTATGGAAATATTCGCATATTTTAACATTTTGAAGGTGTACAACATGTTTAATTTTGAAATTATTTTTTTAAATATCGCATTTAGTCCGCATGACAGATATTACAGTGAGATAATATAATAGCGGGCTTAGACCGCTATCGGAATGGTTTAGAGATTCGAGAAAAAGAAAAAAATAGACCGGTAAATTTTTACTTTATAAAAAACATGACTTTTTTTTTTTTTTTTTTTTTTTTTTTTTGCTAAATGAAATTTGTTTGAATTTATTAAAGAAAGGATAAAGCTATCCTACGCCGTCAGAAGCCCACGGGGGTCGCCGACGCGCGTAAACGACCATCGCGCCCAAGCCTCTGAAGGGCTTATAACGCACCAGGGCTTTGTCTCGCCCGGCGCTGCGATCGGCCTAGGGCCGCTCCTCACTGCGGACCCCCAAGTCATTCTACCAGGTGTCGACCTCTAGGTCGTTGCGCCAGTAATCCCATTCATGGGAAACTTCCGCGAGGAACGAACACCTGATGAACCGCCGAGGAACCCCCGACGACTTCGTTCGCGAAACCCCATAGGGGGAGACGGTCCCTCGGTCATATGTCGAGTTACTCCGACGGCTCTTGCTTTCTCACGGCTTCCGATCATAGACATGCATGGAAGAGCAAGCTACTGGGCTCATCGGCCGTGAGGTTCACATGTTATGCACTAAAAAGAGCGGAAGGCGCCTCTCTCCGACCCAGAACCACGAGGAAATTCGGTTCTTTCCCATAGACGGGATTCGGATAGGTCGTCCCTACGCAGTCTGGCGCGAGGTTGAACCCGACTAGGCGGAACTAGCCGGTAACCCAGCGACAACTCCAGAACTACGAGATCATCCACATGGCATATCACTCAAAAAACGGAAGAATCCTAAAGAACCACTATCGGACTCTAGAGGACGTGGAAACTCCCTCTAAGCGCGCCAAAGAGACGGGCCCGATCGAGTTTAGTAAAAAGAAACTTAGTAGTCGTGCCACTGGTCCGCCCGCCAGGTGTGGAAACTCCTGGCTGCACGAGAGACGTGCTCGGATTGGGTTTCGGACCAAGGTCTCGAGTTTCAGCTGATCGATGCCGCGTTAGTCGGCAGCCTCCGGCCCGGTTCCCTGTAGTCACATGGCAGAAAGCGGGCTCGTCCCATCCTCGAAGAGAACGTTCGCGTCCCTGGTGGTCCTGCCATGGCCGTCTTTGGATGGTGAACGTCTACTCGATTCGGGCACTTTCTGTGGTGACCATTGAGGTCGGCTCACAATTCTTCAGATAAAGTGTTTTGAAAGGAATATTAAACGAAACCCTTTGAGCGATCTTCGATCACACTTACCCACTTGTTTGAGGAATGTTCCGTCTTTGTAGTCCATAAATGGAGCGATACAGACGCGAAGGAGTTTAAGCGCATGTGTGGCGATCAAAAATACTGCAATCCCATTGGATGATTGATTTTTACATTAATAATTCCGTGTTTGAAACTCTGTAATCTTAAAAGTCTAAAAAGTGTACAATTTAGGGATACAGTGTATGCACTTTTTGTGCACAATTCAGTTTGCAGTTTTTTCGCATAAGTAGAGGTGCCAAATACACTCGGATTTTGTTCACTTTTTTTGCAAACTTTTTCTAGCTGGATAGCAACATATATACGGGAGAGTTTCCATTTTTCTAACAAAACGGAAACTTTCTGATCAAAATTCACGGAAGACAACCCGTCAATAAACGAATTTGTTTAACAGTGTAGGTTGTTTTACATGTTTAAACTCACTCCGAGTCATTTTCAAAAACAAATGAGAATATTCTAGAATGGCACGGGCTTTGAAGTTATTATTTTCATGTACTTTTCTAAAAATTACGCACGTTATCTTCTCTTTTTACTTGGTTGTTTATTTTCATATCTGTGACCATGGAGTAACCCGATCCACAGTTTCGGTAAATTAAAAGATACCGCATCGTTACATATTTTACTCCATAATCCATATATCGTTACTCCATGGTCACAGATATGAAAATAAACAGCCAAGTAAAAATAGAAGATAACGTGCGTAATTTTTAAAAAAGTACATGAAAATAATAACTTCAAAGCCCGTGCAATTCTAGAATATTCTCATTTGTCTTTGAAAATGACTGGGAGTGAGTCGAAACATGTCAAACAACCTAATAAAAGTTATTTTAATTTGTATTATGTTGTTAATTTACACCTTTTAGCATTTAAAAGAAATATATTATTACAAGGTGTTATAATTTATTATATTGTTATACATACCCTATTTTTTAAAGTAGATTAAAATTGAAGTTTGTTTATAAGATTGATGTCTGTCCATAAAAATAGCTTTTTCGTGTTCTTTGAAACATTAATATGTTGAACCAGATGTAATAGTTCGTTGGATGTGATGACGAAGGTTTTCAAGATCCTTTTCAAAAATCGGTAGATGGTGTTTCTGCATTTTCTTTGTTATCTTATTCATTTTAATGATCATCATCTTTAATTTCTGCGACTATTTCGTGTATATCCTTCTTTTCTGCTGTTATTACACTTTCATCATTTTCATCAATTTCTACAAAATCGTTAAAATTAATCATTCTCCAAGAAACGGCATTTCATGTTTGGCACAAGAGGCATCATTTTCAAATTCCTTCCGAATGAAGCCTGTTTTTTTTTTTTTGTTTTGTTTTTTGTAACAGTTCTCTTAGAAGTAGCAGGTATGAAGGGGTGTGACCCAAGAATGCAGGTTATAATAGTGTCCAGAAAACAAATGTAAAAATACAACCAATTGGTTTCTCATTTAAAAGCTGATGTGAAATTTCTTTAAAAGGACATGTGTAGAATGGGGAGAAATGGAAAGGGAAACTTAAAATTTCTCCGACGCATAAGTGAGAGATACATTCATGTTGCGACACATAAGCGTAAAAAAATAACATTGCATTCCTATATCTTTATCCGGGACTACCAAAAATCGACGTATAAATGAGAGAGACGCATAAAAGAGGCGACGTATAAATGAGAGGTTACTGTAATTGTAAATTTGGTAATGAATTTAGTCTAATTAAATCATCAACGAATAATTTTATGTCTGTTTAGTCTTTGATATATATTTTCTTATTTATGTAACTTTTTTTTCATTTAATTAAAATTTTATAAAAATTATATTTATTCATTCAAAAATAAATCTTATTGATTTATTACATGCTTTTTGTTACCTTACAATTATGCATGTGTGTGGCATTCAAATCCTGTCACACATTTTTCACCTACTTCCTGTTGACATAGAGCTTTGAAACTTGGAATATATATGTATTCCTCGGGCAATATATAAATTGGACATTGTTTTTTTTTTAATTCGATCCCTAAGGGTATTATACAACGTCGGCTCAAAACTTTTATTTTCCCCATAGAAATAACGTTGCGATTGTTCAATATTAATTGAAAAAAAATAGCTCCAATGTTGCACCATTCATCCATTTTAATCACATTGTTGCCCGCATCATTACGACGCCAGCATTTATATGAAATATATATGAATGAGTATGTATTGATGAATACATATGAATACAATGAGTATTTGTTGAAAAGTACTAATGACAGGGTTACCAAAATAGCGCCAAATTTTGGCCAAATTTGGCGACAAAAATAAGTTGCCATATATGAAGCCAACTTGGCGATAGCTGACCCATTTAAATCGATTAATCTTCCATAATCTTCTTCCATTGACATAGCCTACTATTTTCTATAAAATGCCGTAAAACAAAAAACAAAAAAAAGGCTATTATACTTATTTTACTCTTAAATTTGCCCAAGTTTTACTGGCTTTCATAACGTACAAAATAACATTTGCGAATAATTTCAGATTTTTTTTTCTAAAAAAATATAATTTGCATAAAAGAAAAACATAAAAGATCTTTTAAACAAAACATTAATCATTTGAAGTATATTTCGTATTCGTCGATGTAACATTTTATTCTTTTAATTTTAATAGTGCATTTTTAATGTATGTAAAGATATTTTTAAGAAATAAAGTATATTAATTTTAAATGTTAGTTATTTTATTATTTTATTATTCAAATTAAATTTCAAGCTTAAAGACAAAAACTAAGTTATTCATTTTTATTTTGTAATTTACATCATTCATTTTTTTTTTCTATTCCAATAACTAGAGATATAACTATTATGAATTAATTACTTTAGCATTAAAAAAAGAAAATCGTTAACTTATAATCTTTTAAACATGACTTCATAATTTTAACTTAAGAGGAAGTTAGTATTATATTTTTACATATAATTAATTACTTTCTTCTGATAGTTGTCTTTCGCAGACATAAAATTTTGTAGAGATGAACTGGAATTTTTCATTCTTGTATAAAAGTAGCCTGAAAAAAGACCATGTTCATGTTTAACCTATACCAGAGATTTTTAACCCTTCTATTTTTACGGGTGCATTTCAATTTATAATTATCTCGTAGTAAACGCAACCCCCTCTCGCCTTACACTCACACATCCACAATTATTTACATGTATAAGTGTGGTGGTGTACATTGCATAAAAATGGACAATATCATTTATGTAGATATCGGATTGATACCTATATACAGTTATTAAAAAAATCGTGTGCAATATATATATATATATCTACCCTATATATATAAAATACTAATGAAACGAATTTGTGAAACGATTTTATGAAACGAATTTATGAAACGATTTTATGAAACGACTGATTAAACGACTGATTATGTTTCAGGGCTATTTTTAATAAAATATTAAACGCTTGACGGTGAAATTAATACAAATTGTCCATAAAAATCCGCGGATGTCAAAACTGGTAATAGAATTTTGAAATTGGAATTAGTTTTCGAGATATTAATTTTTTTCTAATTTTAATGACATTTCTGTAATGATGGCAACTAATTACTCAGTTTTTTGTGACA
Source organism: Maratus michaelseni (assembly GCA_963931845.1). NCBI lineage: Eukaryota > Metazoa > Arthropoda > Arachnida > Araneae > Salticidae > Maratus > Maratus michaelseni. The sequence continues at coordinate 278,700,508 of OZ007594.1, read as the reverse complement.
AAAAAGGGGGAAAAATTGAAAAGGATCCCGATAGGGATTATTGATTTCTTTTTATTCATCATTTTCAAATTGAAATTGAATTTATCTTTTATTTCAATCGATAATGAAGACAAGATTGAGATTAAATTATGTTTTTAAGGAAAATTTGAAAAAAAAATCCCATTTCTATCGTCAGGATTCAATTGTCTGTCAGCATTTAATTTAATTTATAAACTGGAAATATTTTGAATAAATTCGTCGAAATGACGTCATTTATGTAAACGCAAAAGAAAGGGGCGAAAAGGAATTAATAGTAATTATTATTTTTTGATATCATTTTGTTATTTTATTGTAAAATTTAATTAAACGAATTTATAAAAACACTAATTCGTATATTTGAAACGAATATATAAAATAATAATTGCCCAACTGAACGGAAGTAGAATAAAATATCCTGCTTGGTTTTTTCCTCCAAACTTTTTTAAAAAGCTTCAAGATCCCTATGATAAAAAAGCACCAAAAGTTCATTGGGTTTGTTTTCATAACTTTTGGCAACAAATCTATGTATATTAACGAATCTATCCCTTTTTGAAGCTCGAATTACGCCAAACCTAAAAGCAAAGGATCCTATACTGGAAAAGTACCCGATTTTCTTATGGACAATATTCAAGTGACATAGCATTATGTAAAATTATCGCGGATAGCAAATTTGTTTAAATATGTCATCAATTGATGCCGAATAAATGCAGGCATGCATGCACAAAATATTTAATTAATTTTGTAAGATAAATAATTATTAGAAAATTCGTATATACATATTAATTAAAATAAATAATTTACATATTTAAAATAACATGAAAATATGCATGATGGTGCACTAAAATAGAGAGAAAATTAAAACCTGTTACTGAAAATGTCTATAACATAGTACTTTTCAATACCGTGGTTCTTAATGTTTTTCACAAGCAGATGGAATTTTTCTCATCCTTAAACGCAAAGGAAGAATCGAATACAGATCGTTGTTATAAAAGTCCGAGATGTAGCCACAATTTAAACCTAACCATTTTATACAAGCTGGTTTTCAAGTTGTAATTGATTTTACTTATCAATCCCGGAAACAGTCGTCAGTTGTCGCAACAGCCGTGTATGAGGCCATGATAATCAAAAAATGCCCCATTAAAACGTTAAAAGCATGGCAACCCAATTACAGATTTACCAATATTTTTAAAATAAAGCACGATGTCATGTTTTTAGAGGCCTCGAAGTCTGAGCAGGGGTTGGCGAGCGTAGCTCACAGGGGGTAAGCCCCCTAGTATATATATATATATATATAAACTTATTGTAAAATTAACCACAGGGTGTTTCAAAAATGACTGGTATATTTAAAAAATCAAAAAAAACTAAACGGGCAGCGATAGAAATACACCGTTTGTTGCAATATGCTTGGGACAGCAGCAAGTTTTCAGGCAGACAAACTTTCGAAATTAGTTACAATTTTCAACAGATGGCGCTGCAGTCTGGAAAAATCTAAACCACGATATTTTCTACATATCCACCATGCGCAGCAATAATATGGCGTAGTCTCTTAACGAAATTACCAGAAACCTTTGTAAACATGTGACTTGTTTCTGTGGGGACACTTGAAAGACCAGGTGTACCGCCACAATCCAGAAACAATTGAACAACTGAAGCAGTACATCTCTTCTGCATGTGAAGCCATCCCACCTGACACGTTTACAAAGGTTTCTGGTAATTTCGTTCAGAGACTACACCATATTATTGCTGAGCATGGTGGATATGTGGAAAATATCGTGGTTTAGATTTTTGCAGACAGCAGCGCCATCTGTTGTTAAAAATTTTAACTAATTTTGAAAGTTTGTCTGCCTGAAAATTTACTGTTTCCCAAGCATATTGCAACAAACGGTGTATTTCTATCGCTGCCCGTTTAGTTTTTATTGATTTTTCAAATATACCGGTCATTTTTTAAACACCCTGTGTATATATATATATATATAATTATAATATCTATGAATTTCAAAAAACATATCAAGTTCTATACTACTTAAATCTCCAAAGAGATAATCAATGATACTGTGTATACAGAATACCACATAGCTAATAATTAACATGTGCAAACATAATATTACCATAGCTGATGCTTCAATGGTAATTGGCCAAATTTTACTCATACCAAAATAATATTGAAAAAAGAAATAGAGAGAAAGGGGAAAAAAAAAAAAAAAATTATAAATTGGAGTTGCAATTAAGTAAACACAAATGGATTAACATATTAAATATGAACCATACACAATGGAAAATTGGACCACATGAGAATTAAATATGAATTGGACATGGAAAAACACATGCACATGTACTCATCAGCCTGGATGCACCCACATGTGTTTTAATTAATAATTCAGTGTTTCATAATTCTACTGGCATAATGCTAAGATCAGTAGAATCATCCAGGTACACTGAATTATTACCAAACAACAATTGGAAATATTAAAATTTGGAAATATTTAAATAGGAAATAAAAAACCATTAAGAAAATACAATATATTTCACTCACATCGATTATCCAAAAAACTGTAATTAACACCTCACTAAATTACCACGAGATAACAGTTTTGAAATAATAAAATTGGAAATATGAACGCGTAAAGTGTAGATAAAATATTTTACTCACAATAATTATACAGAATCCTTAAAATGTCACAACGTCTACATAATATTCACATCCACATGGCAATGCATCATACATGTTAACTAAGTCGAGTTGAGAGAAATGATTTGTAAGACAAGTTGAGAGCACACTTTTTTTAAAACACAACCCCATAAATGACACCCAATCACAAAATGATTCAAAAACACTCAAAATAATTCTGGTTTTAATACACTTATAACAAATTTATATCCGTGAATATATATTACTCCATCCAATTTTAATTCCTGAAAGTAAAATTAATATACAATCAATAGCTCCCTCTATAGTTAAATTAAATATAATATTAACAATATTATCTACAACTACCTGAAAGGTAAAGTGTCGCCATCTATTGGTATTATAATAGTTCATAATTAATATTTAGTTAAATATCCACTTTATTAGTTACATACTATTCATTAGATTTATTTATATAAATAAACTTTAAAAAACAATACTAACTTGTAATTTTACTCAAAATTCAAATAAAATATAATACTACTATATGAATAAATCTACACAGAATTAATTCAACTTGCACAGCATTTCAGATATTCTTAACAAGAATATATTATGTAAAAGAGATATTATTTTAATTCAAATTATTTTTGCTGCCAGCTGTGTTAATCCACTGATATTATAGACATTTATTAAATAATTAATGTTTTATTTTTACTACTACTTAAATATATATTAGACTTGTTTTTAAATAATTAATGTTTAATTTATACTACATTGTAAATATATTTTATATTTATAGATTAATTTAAATATCTAATTAAATAATTCATAAACAATTCAAAATATCTCAAAATTTATAATGTTGATAATTAATAGTATTACTACTGTTTTTCAATCAAATTAATGCAATGCAGTAATTAAAATACTTGTTAATTTTAATTATTCATAGACAAAAATAAAAACTATATATATTTATTTATATATATATATATATATATATATATATATATATATATAAAAGAGTTACCGAGGATATAAAGAGTGAAACTAATGTTAAATAAGTTTCAAGGTAAAAATAATTCTTTTCAAATACACTCTTTTATAGTCATTCTATGTTTATCTTGGAAATCATGCCTAATTTTCTGACTGCAATTCATGATTTTCCCAAAAATTTCCATTACTATACTCATACATTAATTTGGCGTGGGCACCGAACCCGATTATGTAAAATTCCTCGCTTTCTTTTATGTGTGGTATAAAGCTTGAGATAGTAAATTTATTTAAAAATATATAATTTTTGTTATATTTTAAGATATGGAAACAGGAAAGAAAAAGAAAGCATCATTTAAACTACCTATTCGGGATTTGTAAGATGATTTCTCAACGAATCATCGTAAGTTAATTTATTGTGTGAGAGAAGCGAAAACACGTATACAGCGCAATAGTACTTTCCGGGCATATATAGCTAAGTCGCATATTAAAACCTTTCGTCAAACATAACTCAAAAAATATTTGCGGATTTCGTTCTAATTTTCAGAGCCGATAAAAGAGACTCTCTTATTACAAAGAATAAATTTCACACCGTTTAGAAATTATATTAAAAATAGATTTTTAAAAAAGCACAATTAAAGTAGATACGTCACGGAAATTTAGTGCGTGTGTCATTTTCACTGGCGAGAGCTTTTCGTAAACAACCGGTTTAGAGGACAAAGAGCAAAAAAAATTACACGCACTAATATTAAAGTAGAATAAAACATATTTCAATTTAATGAAACTGTGAAAAAAATCTGTATATTCTGATCTATTTGAAAGTAAAATAGTCTCATCAAAATCCGTCCATTAAAACTTTTTTAAAAGACTGATTTTTCTTAATCGGGTTCACCTGATTATAGAACTTTTACCATTTCTCTATAACTAAGCAGCGTAGACCAGTGTGTTATATACTAAAAACCTTCCCTGGAATATTATCTAGCTAATACTGCAAATCCCATTCAAATCTATTCAGCTGGACTCAAGTTATAAGCAGCCGGACACAAAATCCCATTTGCATTTTATATAGAGAGTAGAGTAGATAGTGTAACAACGCTAAAATACATTGCAAATGATTTTCCCCTATAGACCATATTGTGACGAAATTCTTTTGAGTGTCTCTGTAAACAAAATAAATTGCTACATACTCAATTTACAATACAGAACATGACATGGTAAACCTCAATAATGTACATCAATTACCATGGTAATCCGAGTGTATTTACGCGAGTTAAAGCACAGACAGGCGGCCAGACAAACCGAAATCATAAACACTTTTCAACTACGTTGGTATGTATTAAAAATACATAACAAACACTCTTCACTTTATTGAAAAAAGTTCCCTGTGTAATCATTGTATTATAATTAGGAGCTATCGCAGATGGTTGTGACAAAGGAAAAGGATTTGATTCATTGGCTAAATCTATAGGTCATGTAACATTGAGACATTACAATCGCACTGCATTATTTTAAGCAACTAGGGGATCCAACCCGAGCTTCCCTGATTACAAAATATAGATAAAAACCTTTTTTTTAAAAAAAAAACTCTGACAGATTTTTTACATTTAATACATTTTTTTCGATCCCCCCCCCCCCCCTAATAACACCAAAAAAAATTTAATGAAAAATATCAATTATGTATTCAAATAAAGTTTCGAAATTCATTGAAAGCTATACTTTCATATTAGCCGCATGTCAGAGGCTAATAATTGAATAAATCTCCAAAGATTTCGCTACTTACAGCAGCCTTTATGATTCTGATAATTTCAATGGCTTAAGCACGTAGTTCAATTACATGTCTGTTAAATTTGTGTTTTATTTGTATTATTTTATGTATTTGTTGGTGAAATTTATTTATTGATTGAATTTCATCATGGAATGTTAGCCGGAAAAAAATGTGGAACTGCTTATTGTTTTAAGTACAAACGGGTTAATCTTTTGCAATCGGGCTGCATGCGATAGAGATGGGTTTTTTAAAAACATTCATGCTTTCAAATTACTTTAAAAACCATATAAAATCAGTAAATTGAGATGCAGTTTTGAAACAAATTGTATTTGGAAGAGCATTTTATTTTCTATTCGACGGTATAAAAATTGAAATTGTGTGATGTCTAGAAGTTAAACATAAATGGGAGTAAAAGCGATATTTATTGGTCAGTTGTTGCCACCGTCAAAATGACGTCAGCGTTACTCATGGACATGTTTCTGCTTTATAATATAGATATATAGCATGTCCTAGAAATACTGCATAAACTTTACAGTGTACTTTGTCTTGCTTACGCCTTGTCCAGAGTATAAAAAAAATCAACAAAAAAATCATTCCTCAACACTGTTTAATATTTGATAAATATGCGAAAAAAAGTTTAAGAGCATACATCTGTTTACCTCAACAATATTTTTATATATTGCAAAGCATACATCTGTTTATATCAACAATATTTTTAAATATAGGTAAAAATTCCACTCTTGAACTTTAATAAAATTTACATAGGGTAATAACGAAATCAAGCTCTCTCCAATAATTTTTTTTTTTAATCGAAGCCTCAATCCAAAAGTTGTGCATGAACATTTATATATATACAAAAATTCAGTAAACTTATTTTAAATAATAATTTCTTAAATAATCCAGTAATCTGGGGAACTTTATTTGTTGGCTTGAATAACAATCGTAAATCATAATCAATAAACAGAGATACAATCGTATTTGAGTGAAATGGATTTCTTTCGCTGATATTTCACCATCAATATCTCTAGGTATAAACACTTCCCTGCTTGTTTATTCCAAACAATACATTTCTATTTGTATCTCGCTGTTAATGAAAGCATCCCCTTTCACGTAATAATAAGTACGTTGTTACATCTATTGAGTATTCTGTTTCAGCTTGTTTGACTCAAATCCTTCTTACTTCCATACGTATTTGTATCAGTATTATAGCCTTAACGAGAAACATTCCGAGAATTGTTCTGTAACTTATACGCAAGAAGACATTTCTTATACATTTAATAAGTACCAAGCACGTCTTTTCAGGAAATATTTCTTGATTGTCCTGGTTTGATTAGTTTTATTTATTTATTGAAACTTATGCTGAAACTTGTACACTAATTCGCGATAAATTTACAGACTATGTGTTGTTTCTTTCTATTCTTGACATATTTATTTAACTCTTTATAATCGGAGAACAAAAATTATGTCATTAATATAATCATGAATTTCGAAACGCGCTCATCTTGAATTTTGGCCGATTTTTTAGTAACAAAGTCCTTTACTTTCACTGCGAACTTTTTAAAATCTGTTTCCACAATGATCATTTGTTCGTTACAGTAATGTAATATTTAAATAGTTGCATAGTTACCACAATTGACAGTTGATTCCCTAAAGCAAATAAAAAATAAAATAAAATATTAAACCATAAGGTGCGTGATATTTTCGCAAAGCTAAAATCTGTCAACGGAAAAGCATATATTCATTTTAAGGTGAACATAAAATTAAAATCAAGCAACGTTAAATTGTTAAAATGATATGTTGCATCCGTATAAACGGTCGTAATTGTATGCTCGTAATTGTATTTCAATTTTTATACTTTTATTTGGACTTTAAATCACAAGTCATCAACTATTTTCACCTACTGCACACATATTTGTTATCATTTTAACAATGACATTTCTTTAGTGCCCACTCATGTCCCAATAATTTCATGGAGATATTTACACAAAAAAGTATATAATAGTAGGTTGTTAAAACATGTTCTGCAGAAAAAATACTGGTTATAACATATCTTAAGTGTTATGTAAATTTACAGGGAGCTGTAAACCAAGATTCGGTTAAACACATTAACTATTCTGTAAATTTACTGCAATCAAAAAAATATTACACAGAGCCCTGTAAATTTACGTGCATAGAAATATTGTGTAATTTTATATGAGTATGAAACACGAAAACAAGAGTGGCTTTGTTGTTCAAACCATGAGTAAATTATAAGACATTATTCCACGCCTGCGCATTGTACCAGAAACAAGCGTTTTTTCAATAAATATAGTACGAGACATTGTTAAACTTTTTCGTAATTTATGACCAAGTTTCATTCGATTATAATATGTAGATTATTTTTCTTAGTTAACATTTTTGAGGTAAAGTGCATATCTTTATTAATAAAACAGTTAAAATTTATTTTATATAAATTATTTCAATATAGGCCGACACTATAGATTAAAAGAAAACTACTAGTAAATTTACAGATCAGGGACCTCAACGTCAACTCTACAAGAGGGTGTTCACGGACCGAGCCTCGAGTCACATAGGGTAACACATTGGTTACCCGAAGCGTTCAGAGACCGATATCACGTGACTTTTTGCTGGTTACCCGTAGCGTTCAGAGACGAAAATTACCCAGACTTCCGGTAACCCACATTACCTGGAGAATTTCGTTGGGTAAAGTGATCACGTGGTTCGGAAATCTGACTTGTTTGTTTGATTTATAGCTAACTGTTAACTGTCGTTCTTTATAACTCCTACTGTACACTTGAGTCCTGAGCATTTGATTGGTCTACCTTTAAAAGGACTATGATATAATTGACCAATGTCGGCTAGGATGGTTCCTGCAATGTTCCTACAATCAAAATGTAATGGTAGATTGGTTGGCGGAAGTGTTTGATTGTAAACATGCCCATAACTTTACCCAAAAGTGTTCCCGGCCGTTTTAACCAAACGTTACCCTGAGAAAATCAGGTGACGTCTTTCCCCAATTATACGAGTAACACACGTTTCGGTCTCTGAACGCACCCCAAGTCATTGTTTTTTAATCTTACTTTCCGTAGTATTTAACCTCCTACAATATGCAATTTAATTTTTTTAAGTTATAATATTTATATTTACAAGCATGAGGTTCCTGGAAGCTTTCAGAAATTAGAAGCGTCGAATTAAACTCAGTTTTATGCAATGATATTCTGGTGAAATGTTTATTCTTGTATTTTTTGCAGAAAGAAAAGCACAATTCCCTGACTAAACCCCCGTAGTCTCAATACATTCGCAATTCACGCAATTTGAATTCGCAATTTCCTATTGATTTTTCTACATCATGATTGTAGTATACTATCTTGGAATTCATTTTTCATTGTGATTTTAGAAGAATAAGCATCAGTTTGGACAAAGACAAGCAAAATTAAGTTAAATAAAACCAATTTACTTAAATAAAACCAAACTAAGTTAAATAAAAGAGTGTAAAAATAGTCTAACAAAACGAATAATTTTTATTTGAAGTAAACAAAAATATTACGTCTGAACATATTTATATTTATACTAGCAAGCTACGCCCGCTACGCTGGTCAATTTCTTTTAACGAACCTTTAATCAAACAAAATATTGACATTTCATAAATAACTTTTATATTTTAACAGAATAATAAGGCTACTATAATTTGTGACTCGTGCTATAGCCAATATACACGTTAGGACACGTCGCCCTTATCATTATCTTTTTACGCATGAAGGTTTCGCTATGGTACTCCATTGGGAAATTTGGTAATTTTTGAAATTCAATATTTGAAAAACGGCATAATCATTAGATTTGAAATTTATATCAAGAAAAATACAATTTTTTACCTTTCAAACGCAGTTTGTCTAACAATTTTCTGAAAAATACTTTTCGAGCTATTATTTTTTTCAGTAACTTCAAATGTTTCATTTTCCGAGATTAATCTGTTGCAACAATTAGCGAAAAACCCAGTCGTCGGCAACGCATAACTTTTTATTAAAGAGGCTGTTGGAGCAGGGATTGTCACCACCAATTTGCCACCATCATTTTTGAAATAGGTTCCGTGGTTCCTGAGATTCCATAGAAATTGTAATTTAGAATGACTTTAGAACGCTTTTCGCTCATTTCACCCATTTAAATTTCATTTTTTTTTAAATTTATTCTTAGAGAGCAGTTACATCTTATAAGTAACTACAATGCTAAATTTCAAATTTCTTGCCCCTTCAGTATAAAAAAGTCGCAATTTTCGAACATTTTTCGCTCCTGCACCTCATTGATGTTAGTGGCACCGACATAAAATATAGCCTATGTTGGAGTAGGGATTGTCCCCATCAATTTGCCACTATTACTTTTAAAATCGGTTCTGTAGTTCCAGAGATTTCATAGAAATTGTAATTTAGACTGTTTTTAGAACGCTTTTCGCTTATTTCACCGGTTTTTTTTTTTAAATTGTTCTTGGAGAGCATTTACATCTTATAAGTAAGTACAATACCAACTTTTAAATTTCTAGCTCCTTCAGTATAAAAAAAAATTGCAATTTTAGAACGTTTTTCACTCCTGCACCCCCTTGGGATTAGTGACACTGATATAAAGATAGCCTATGTTGGAGCAGGGATTGTCACCATCAATTTGCCTTCATCACTTTTGAAATCGGTTCTGTAGTTCCAGAGATTCCATAGAAATTGTAATTTAGAATGTTTTTAGACGCTTTTCGCTCATTTCACCTTTTTAAATTTCGATAGTTTTTTTTTTTGTTTTGTTTTTTTTGTTCTAAGAGAGCATTTACATGTTATAAGTAACTACAATGCCAAATTTCTAATTTCTAATTTCTAGCTCTTTCAGTATAAACAAAATCACAATTTTAAAACGTTTTTCGCTCCTGCACCCCTCTGGGGTTAGAGGCACTGACATAAAATATATGTTGGAGCAGGGGTTGTCACGATCAATTTGCCACAATCACTTTTGAAATCGGTTCGGTAGTTCCAGAGATTTCATAGATATTGTAATTTAGAATGTTTTTAGAACGCTTTTCGCTCATTTCACACTTTTAAATTTCGATTTCTTTTTTATTTTGATCGTAGAGAGCATTTACATCTTATAAGTAACTACAATGCCAAATTTCAAATTTCTAGCTCCTTCAGTATACAAAATAAAAAGAATACTGCCCAGTTAAACTGAGGTCATTGAGCTCACAGGCTATTCACACTAATTGTATATTATACTCTTATTTCAAAGAACTTGAAATAAGCCCCTCGAAAAATAAAAAAATCAACAATATATTAACGGCGCGGTCATCCCCCGTTACCCCCCTCATAGTTAACTAATGAACCCCATAAACTAATCAGGGAAGTCTCTAATTACAATGAATATATATACAAAATTTGAAGAAAATCGGATAATTCTGCATGAAAAACCCATTTATCTAAATTAAGGGGGGGATTAGCCCCCCCCCCGTTCCCCCCCTTTATACTTAACCAATCAATCCCGAAAATTAATCAGGGAAGCGTCTTAACCCAATGAACCTATAAACAAATTTTGAAGGAAAGCGGAATAATTCTGCATGAAAAACCCATTTATATAAATTAAGGCGGGATTAGCCCCCCGTTCCCCCCCTTTATACTTAACCAATCAATCCCGAAAACTAATCAGGGAAGCGTCTTAACCCAATGAACCTATAAACAAATTTTGAAGCAAATGGGATAATTCTGCATGAAAACCCCATTTATATAAAATAAGGGGGGATTAGCCCCCCGTTCCCCCCTCCCCTTTACACTTAACAAATCAATCCCGAAAAATAATCAGGGAAGCGTCTTAACCCAATGAACCTATAAACAAATTTTGAAGCAAATGGGATAATTCTGCATGAAAAACCCATTTATATAAATTAAGGGGGGTATTATCCCCCCTGTCCCCCCCCCCTTTATACTTAACCAATCAATCCCGAAAACTAATCAGGGAAGCGTCTTAACCCAATGAACCTATAAACAAATTTTGAAGCAAATGGGATAATTCTGCATGAAAACCCCATTAATATAAAATAAGAGGGGATTAGCCCCCCGTCCCCCCCCCTTTATACTTAACCAATCAATCCCGAAAACTAATCAGGGAAGCGCCTTAACACAGTGAACCTATAAACAAAATTTGAAGGAAATGGGCTAATTCTGCATGAAAAACCCATTTATCAAAAGTAAGGGGGGGGGATTAGCCCCCCCGTTCCCCCCCTTTATACTTAACCAATCAATCCCGAAAACTAACCAGGGTAGCGCCTTAACACAGTGAACCTATAAACAAAATTTGAAGGAAATGGGATAATTCTGCATGAAAAACCCATTTATATAATTTAAGAGGGGGGATTAGCCCCCCGTTCCCCCCTTTATATTTAACCAATCAATCCCGTAAACTAATCAGGGAAGCGCCTTAACACAGTTTACCTATAAACAAAATTTGAAGGAAAACGGAATAATTCTGCATGAAAAACCCATTTATATAAATTAAGGCGGGATTAGCCCCCCCCCCGTTCCCCCCCTTTATACTTAACCAATCAATCCCGAAAACTAATCAGGGAAGCGTCTTAACCCAATGAACCTATAAACAAATTTTGAAGGAAAGTGGAATAATTCTGCATGAAAAACCCATTTATATAAATTAAGGCGGGATTAGCCCCCCCGTTCCCCCTCTTTATACTTAACCAATCAATCCCGAAAACTAATCAGGGAAGCGTCTTAACCCAATGAACCTATAAACAAATTTTGAAGCAAATGGGATAATTCTGCATGAAAACCCCATTTATATAAAATAAGGGGGGATTAGCCCCCCGTCCCCCCCCCTTTACACTTAACAAATCAATCCCGAAAACTAATCAGGGAAGCGTCTTAACCCAATGAACCTATAAACAAATTTTGAAGCAAATGGGATAATTCTGCATGAAAAACCCATTTATATAAATTAAGGGAGGTATTATCCCCCCCTGACCCCCTCCCACTTTATACTTAACCAATCAATCCCGAAAACAAATCAGGGAAGCGTCTTAACCCAATGAACCTATAAACAAATTTTGAAGCAAATGGGATAATTCTGCATGAAAACCCCATTAATATAAAATAAGGGGGGATTAGCCCACCGTCCCCCCCCCCCTTTATACTTAACCAATCAATCCCGAAAACTAATCAGGGAAGCCCCTTAACACAGTGAACCTATAAACAAAATTTGAAGGAAATGGGATAATTCTGCATGAAAAACCCATTTATCAAAATTAAGGGGGGGATTAGCCCCCCCGTTCCCCCCCTTTATACTTAACCAATCAATCCCGAAAACTAACCAGGGTAGCGCCTTAACACAGTGAACCTATAAACAAAATTTTGAGGAAATGGGTTAATTCTGCATGAAAAACCCATTTATATAATTTAAGGGGGGGGGGTTAGCCCCCCGTTCCCCCCCTTTATATTTAACCAATCAATGCCGAAAACTAATGAGGGAAGCGCCTTAACACAGTTTATCTATAAACAAAATTTGAAGGAAAACGGAATAATTCTGCATGAAAAACCCATTTATATAAATTAAGGCGGGATTACCCCCCCACCCGTTCCCCCCTTTATACTTAACCAATCAATCCCGAAAACTAATCAGGAAGCGTCTTAACCCAATGAACCTACAAAACAAATTTTGAAGGAAATGGGATAATTCTGCATGAAAAACCCATTTATATAAATTAAGGGGGGGATTACCCCCCTCCCCGTCCCCCCCCTTTATACTTAACCAATCAATCCCGAAAACTAATCAGGGAAGCGTCTTAACCCAATGAACCTATAAACGAATTTTGAAGCAAATGGGATAATTCTGCATGAAAACCCCATTAATATAAAATAAGGGGAGATTAGCCCACCGTCCCCCCCCCTTTATACTTAACCAATCAATCCCGAAAACTAATCAGGGAAGCGCCTTAACACAGTGAACCTATAAACAAAATTTGAAGGAAATGGGATAATTCTGCATGAAAAACCCATTTATCAAAATTAAGGGGGGGATTAGCCCCCCCGTTCCCCCCCTTTATACTTAACCAATCAATCCCGAAAACTAACCAGGGTAGCGCCTTAACACAGTGAACCTATAAACAAAATTTGAAGGAAATGGGTTAATTCTGCATGAAAAACCCATTTATGTAATTTAAGAGGAGGGGGGATTAGCCCCCCATTCCCCCCCCCTTTATATTTAACCAATCAATCCCGAAAACTAATGAGGGAAGCGCCTTAACACAGTTTATCTATAAACAAAATTTGAAGGAAAACGGAATAATTCTGCATGAAAAACCCATTTATATAAATTAAGGCGGGATTAGCGCCCCCCCCCCCGTTCCCCCGCTTTATACTTAACCAATCAATCCCGAAAACTAATCAGGAAGCGTCTTAACCCAATGAACCTATAAACAAATTTTGAAGGAAATGGGATAATTCTGCATGAAAAACCCATTTATATAAATTAAGGGGGGGATTACCCCCCTCCCCGTCCCCCCCCCTTTATACTTAACCAATCAATCCCGAAAACTAATCAGGGAAGCGTCTTAACCCAATGAACCTATAAACAAATTTCGAAGAAAATGCGATAATTCTGCATGAAAAACCCATTTATATAAATTAAGGGGGGGGGGATTACCCCCCTTCCCGTTCCCCCCTCCCTTTACATTTAACCAATCAATCCCGAAAACTAATCAGGGAAGCGTCTTAACCCAATGAACCTATAAACAAAATTTGAAGGAAAACGCAGTAATTCTGCATGAAAAACCCATTTATATAAATAAAGGGGGCGATTAGCCACCCTTCTCCCCCCCTTTATACTTAACCAATCAATCGCGAAAACTAATCAGGAAAGCGCCTTAACACAGTGAACCTATAAACAAAATTTGAAGGAAAACGGATATTTCTATGAAGAGTTATCGCGTTACGTACGTACATACATACATACAGAACCGGCGGGCACATAAGCTCTCAGGCTTTGATAGCCTGTGAGCTAAAAATCGCAATTTTAGAAAGTTTTTCGTTCCTGCACCCCCTGGGGTTAGTGGCACCGACATAAAATATAGCCTATGTTGGAGCAGAGGTTGTCACCATCAATTTGCCTTCATCACTTTTGAAATCGGTTCGGTAGTTCCCGAGATTACCCCCTACAAACAAACAAACAATCTTTACTCCTTTATAATATTAGTATAGATTAAAATCATTAAAATTACAGACATTACATTACAATTACATAAAACATTAAATACATATTAAAATTGGACGTTTCGGATTTACATGAAAATCCCACATCAACAAACATATACGAAAATTACAGATACGTATACGAAAATTACAGATTTAACTCTTAATGAAGCAGGTGCAATCCCGAATGAATACTCAGTGTTATTATAACTATAACTTTGGCCTCGACATTTTGATACGTTGCATTTTCTATGTGTTAATATTTTTGAACTGTGACTTACGTTAAGAAAAATGTTTGTTGATGAGGGATTTTCATGTAAATCCGAAACGTCCAATTTTAATATGTTTTTAATGTTTTATGTAATTGTAATGTAATGTCTGTAATTTTAATGATTTTAATATGAATAAATTTTAATTGATCATTTTTTGTTACTTAATTTCGTGTAAAATACGGATGGGAACTACATGATTTTATTTATATAAAATTTTTATGAAACAAATCTGGTTTTTGTATCTTTAACGACATCTTTACTTTATTTGGAACATCTGAAATAGAAAATTCGTTCAGAATCCGCAGAAATTAGGCACAATATAACTTCCATACCTTTGGTAAAATTACACTGGCAACAATTCGTGTAATTTGTTTCAGTTGCCGAAAAAAAATATATTTCACATAATATAGGTCTCCATTTTTGTTTTTGCTTTCTGTGGCACAGAATTTCTATATTACCAAGAATAATTTATTTTCTGAGAAAGAAACTATGCTATTCTCGACATTTTTGTGCGTAAATCCTGGCAACTTTAATTCCAACGTCTCTATGATACCTTCGGTGTTCTTTTTATTAAATTTATCTCAGAAACTTGTAAAGTGTCTTTCACTTTATCTTACATATATTGCTTATTTTTTCATCCAAGATTAAGTTTTGAAAGATTGTCAGATATGATTCTAAATATATATATACATGGATTAGTTTGTAATAGGGTGATATAACGAAACAGTATTTAAATTATTACATTAATATGTGATATTTAAAATAAATAAGACCTCAAGAAATAATATAATCATGTATAATTTGAAAAATAGTTTTACAAATAATCTTGGTTTTTTTTTTTTTTTTTTTTTTTTTTTTTAACCGCTGACCAGACCCCTACCTGCCAGGTTTTTGCCTAGCTTAACGAGTTGATACCTGGCAACAGGGCTAAGATTCGCCTGCTCTTCAGCACCGTTGCCAGGTATCAACTCGTTAAGCTAGGCAAAAGCCTGGCAGGTAGAGGCCTGATTAGCGGTCTAAAAAAAAAAAAAACCCAGCGATCGCCCACTTTTCGATCCCCCGAACCACTGCATTCATAATTTAAAATCGCGTCACTTGGAGGACCAGCAATATGAGTTTTTTTTAATTATATATATAATAAGTGTGTAACACTTCCGGAGTGAACTCATCCGGATACCGATAATCTTTCGTTAAAATCAGCCATTTTATTTTAAGTTTCACATATTTAATTTTTTCAATAAATCTGCATAAGATTAACCTTTTTAGAAAGATTATGAAAAACAAAATACAACTTGAGTGATGAACTACACCGAAATATGCATGGTTTTCTGTATTTGTGAGTGAATGATAGGAGTGAACGATACTCCGAACCGCGCTTGCCAAAATTTACCAACTTGCTATGAAAGTCTAACGATGAAATATTTTAAACACTAAAAAGTAGAAAACCTAACTAAGAAATAAAGAGTGTAATAATTTTTATAACAAATACTCTTTTATCATTTAATAGTTTAATATTAATTAAATTATGATTATACGTTGAGTAAACCATTTAGAAATCCAGAATAGATCGTTTCAATAATGCTTTTTCATCTTTGTTGTTGCCATAGCTTTAAAGAAAGAAAAAGCACAGCCAAAATGATAATTTTGTTACTAAATTCCGGCTTGCGCTTTCTATCGATCGTAAATAAACGGGTGAATTTTCAATAATAGGGATCTACGCCAAATTAACGTATTGTAGATGACATTTTTTGGAACTACATGAATCCCAGTCAAAAAATTAGGCGTTATTTTTAAATTAAATATTGAATGTTTATGAAAGAATATTTCCTAAAAATCTATTTTTTACAATTTTAAACAAATATTATGCATGTTTTATTTAAATAAAATAATTTTTAATGTGTACGTGTACTTTTAAAAAGACATAAGAAAAAGTGTACACCTATGTAAGAATTCTAAGTAACCATTTGTCTTTATTTGTTTTTGTGCAAGACATGTTATGGAAATTCAATGTATCATTTCATTTTAGAGACATTTTCTGAAAGCGAATCTAGCACAGAAAGCAGGGATTAATGTGATTACCACCTACTTTAGAGCATTTTAAATCCTAATTCTCTGCAGAGATTTGGCAATTTGCTCAAAAATTCTCAAAGTGTTCCTTACTTTTGTAATACTACTCTGGCAACATTAAAAACTCATAAGAAACCTATAAGAACCTATAAGAACACTGTAAAAAAATTTCCTGAGAAAAACGGAAGTTGTACTGGCAATCGAGACGCCAGTACTATTTCCGTATTTTAACGGAAAAAAATTCCGTTTAATTCCAGGAAATTTTCCGGGAATTCTGAAATATCCGTTTTTAACTTTCCGTTTTATAACAGATATCTTCCGTATTTTTTAGAAATTTTTATGTCGTTAAAATAAAATTTATAGGACCAAAAAAGATACTTCCGAGGACAACCTTATAAGGGACAAATACATTTCGGCATCTTTTTTTCATTTCTGAGTGAGTTTATAGAATTTAACCAACCCTTGCCGCGAGAGGATTCGAACCTATAATGTACCGTGTACTAACCCGATGACCCAGACCACAGCGTTATGACCGGTCGCGGTTTTCGCTCAAATGCTGTAACTTATTTGAATCACTTTTTATGATGCAAAAACTTTGTTTCATCTGTAGATGGATTTTTCCAATGTTTTTAATATTTTCTTTTCATAATTTCCAATAATTTGTTGTATTATTTGGTGCCTTATAACAGATAAATTTTAATTTATTATGTATTATATGCATTAAAAAAATTGTATTAAGAGTAATAATTGCTTCTTTTTGCAACAGTACTAACCAGTGTTAAAGTCAGACATTTTTCTCCGGGAGGGATTTCTGTGGCTCCGGGGGGAGACTGCACTTTTTGCTCATTAAAAGTATAAAATCTCAAATCTTCCGGGGGCGAACATTTCAATTTTCCGGGGGATAATGTCCCCTCCGGACCACTCCCTGAATTCAACAGTGGTACCAACATTTTCTGTTTACGAACATATACTTTTTTAAAATTATTTGCCTGATTATCTATTTATCAATTCCAATAAAAACAACAATTATCTTAATCAGACTTGTTTATTACATGCTATTAAAATAATGTTTTTTAATCTCTTATTTAAAAAAATTTACGCAAATAAACACTTTTATAATAAATTAAATTTTTATATTTCAGCTACGCTGAGAACTTCTGCGTACGGTTCTGTTAAACATTATATTTTTAACATTACATTTTAAAAATATTAAAAAAAAGAAAGAAAGAAAAAAAGAAAAAACAAGTTGGAAATTGTACGTCAAACGTTACAAACGAGGTGCGTTCGTACGCACGTTTTAGAATTAAATTCATGATATCCCGTGCGTAGAACGGGTTTAAACAGATAGTTAAGTATATATTTTATGACACTGTTCATACAAATATCTTAACTAGTTATATAAATATTCAGATATATATGTATCAGCTAGTTATATAAATATTCAGATCTTGATGATTTTTAATTCTGTGAAATGAATTATATCGTCTGCAGATTAATTTCTGTAATAAAATAAGTATCTCGGTCGCTTGACGATTTAACATCCATCGGAAGCTCCTATAACAAAAAAGCACCGATTTAAAAAAAAAATCAAATTTCTTAATAAATATTTTTATTAATATCTCCTAAAGTTTTGATTCGATTTTAATAAAATTTGAAATGTCTCGACAAAATTCTGCAAAGATAATATATTTTAAATTGCAAACCATTTGGTTGGGTAGTTTTTGCGTTGTTATATGCGGACAGACAGACGGACGGACAGACGGACGGACCAAACGACGACTATAGGTGCTACGTATTTATATAATTACGAACGCACCTAAAAAAAGAAAATTAAATTAATGATTTTGGGATAGGTAAGTTTAAATATGGACTAACTGATTTAATTTAAATTAAGTTTAATTTATAAAAATATGAACTAACGAAATAAATTAAAAACGTTATAAAATTAAAAACTTGATTTTTATAAAAGTAAAGAAAAAACATTAACTAATTTTATAAATTTAAGGAAAAAATTGTAAACTTTGTAAAATTGCAATTTATAAAATAATAAATTTTAGTGTAATTCATAAATTTGTAAGCCAAAACAGTTTAGTTTAATACCAATTTGCATAGCTATAATTTGCAGAGATATTATGCTATGAAACCTTTAAATAACACAATATTGCCTCACATTGAAAAAGATAAATTAAAAAAAAAAAAATAGTGAAAAAAAAATCATAAATTTGAAGTACTATCAAGAAAAAAACAAGTAGATTTAAAATATATATATATATATATATTGTAATTTATAAAAATAAAATAAATTTCTAAATATTTCATTAAAAAAATATAAATATTACTATTCTTTTCACAATAAATTGACATGGCCTCGGTTAGAATGGGCCAGCGGGTCGAGCCGGGCCAGGCCTGTATCCTAGAAGAACTCTAGTAAATACAACAATCTTAATTCGCATTTCAAAAAAGGCGATTTCTGTAATCAACCTTTAAACGTCGTTTACGGAAATTGCACTGTTTTGCAAGAAATACGGACATTGTACTGTTTTGAAAGAAATACGGAAAAAATCCATCACATTTACGGAAAACTTTCTGCATATTTACGGATGTGAAGTCTCTTTAACGGAACTAATGTCAATTACGGAAATTGTACTGAAATTTTCGAAAAATGAAACTTTTCCGTAAAATTTTACGGAAAATCTCTTGTATTTTCACGAATTTTTTTAGAGTGAATATACCTATAAGAGTTTTTAAGTAATCATTTGTCTTTATTTGTTTTTGTGCCAGATATGTATGGGAATTAAGTACATCATTTCATTTGACAGGTATTTTCAGGGAGTGAATCTAGCCCAGAAATCAGGGATTAATGATATTACCTTCTAATTTAGAGAATTTTAAATCCTAATTCTCTGCAGAGATTTGGTAATTTGCAGAAAAGATTCTTAAAATGTTCCCTACTTTTGTAATACTACTCTGACAACATTAAAAATTCATAAGAAATTGTGAACACTTATAAGAGTTTCTAAAGTTATCAATTGTCTTTATTTGTTTTTGTGTTAGATATGTATGGGAATTACGTACATCATTTCATTTGACAGATATTTTCAGGAAGTGAATCTAGCCCAGAAATCAGGGATTAATGATATTACCTTCTAATTTAGAGCCTTTTAAATCCAAATTCTCTGCAGCGATTTGGTAATTTGCAGAAAAGATTCTTAAAATGTTCCCTACTTTTGTAATACTACTCTGACAACATTAAAAATTCATAAGAAATTGTGTACACTTATAAGAGTTTCTAAAGTTATCAATTGTCTTTATTTGTTTTTGTGTTAGATATGTATGGGAATTAAGTACATCATTTCATTTGACAGATATTTCCAGGAAGTGAATCTAGCCCAGAAATCAGGGATTAATGATATTACCTTCTAATTTAGAGCCTTTTAAATCCAAATTCTCTGCAGCGATTTGGTAATTTGCAGAAAAGATTCTTAAAATGTTCCTTACTTTTGTAATACTACTCTGACAACATTAAAAATTCATAAGAAATTGTGTACACTTATAAGAGTTTTTAAGTAATCAATTGTCTTTATTTCTTTTTGTGCAAGATATGTATGGAAATTAATCGATTTACATTTCATTCAATATACTGCACAATCGTCGTATTTCGCATATTTTCTTTTACGCTCTTTTATTTAACTAAATTTGGTTTTTGCATTTAAATAGATTAAAACTCTATTGTAATCGATTTTTCACTATCTTGTTGATATACTAGGATCACAAAAATTATGTTCCTAGGTGTGTTTCCAATGACAATACAAATTAATAATTGCCGAAACGTCAGTGAAGGCTTACTATTGAGACCCGAAAAGTTTTTGGTTTCTGTCTGTTTGTTTGTTTGTTTGTCTGTCTGTCTGTCTGTCTGTTCCGCGATAACTGCCGCAAAAAGGGTCCGATTAGGTTGATTTTTGGTGGGTATGTTGGCGAGGTACCCGGAATTAGCTGTATAGTTTTTCGTTAAATTTGGTTCATTCGTTCGAAAAATATAGAACATTTTATTTTAAGTCATAATGCTTTTCAATGGGAAGTCAGACGATTTTTTAATTTTAACATTCCGCGAAAAGAAAATTACGCATTGAGATAATTGTAAATGCTAAATTATGGAGGATATCTTAATTTAATTTGATTGCTTTGAAAATTTCCCAATATATTTGCCGAAACGTCAGTTGAGGCTCACTGTGGAGACCCGAAAAGTTTTTGGTTTCTGTCTGTCTGTCTGTCTGTCTGTCTGTTTGTCTGTCTGTCTGTTTGTCTGTCTGTCTGTCTGTTTGTCTGTCTGTCTGTTCCGCGATAACTGCCGTAAAAATGATCCAATTAGTTTGATTTTTGGTAGGTATATTGGTGAGATACCCGGAATTAGCTGTATAGTTTTTAGTTACATTTGGTTCATTCGTTCGGAAAATATAGAACATTTCTTTTTTTATCATAATGCTTTCCTATGGGAATTCAGACGATTTTGAAATTTTTCAGTCGTTGAAAATAAAATGTCGCATTTGATTAATGTATTTAAACGGTAAGTTATGAAGGCTAAAATTTATCAAGTCAGGTGTTAAATTATTCAAATTAATTTGAAATTTTGTTTATACATTCGTCAGATTTTTTAAATTAGGTGTATAATTTTTGGTGCAATTTTATACATCTGTTCTAATAATATAATACTTTTATTTTATCATTTTTTGCAAATATTAAAATGCATTCATTTTTATTTTCCTTTTCAATTTAACCGTAACCTAGCAACCATGTTTAAAGAATATCAAAATGATAAAATTCAAGTAACTCAGACGATTTTGCTACAATATTTTATTCGCAAAATAAAATATTATTGGGTGATTTTATATTTTATTGAAATAAATGAGAATTTATTTTGGTACAAGTTACCTTTTAACTACTATAGAATGATAGCCGAAACATTTTTATATGAGATATTATTAATTTTCTGGAAGAGATGCGGATTTTTCGTGGTTGAAAATTAGTATTATTTTAAAAATATAATGTAATATCTCATACAACGAGGTAGTTAATCTAAAGAAATTAGCGTAGTAAAACGAATCCATACAGCCTGAAATAGCACAATTATTGGTAACTGAGATCATAAAAAGTTATCACAAAAAATACTTTATAGCGCCAAATCAAGATTGCTATTTAGTGAATTGGCAGTGGGCACGATTATGAAGGATTACACAATAAAAGTTTTCAGGTTTAAAAGTTTCCAAATAAGCCTATTTTGGGGAGATTTTAGTATGCTATTGCCATCGAATTAAATCAGGATGTACTAAGGTCAAATAAATATTGTACAATGGCCATCAAAACTGTTTTTCCGAAACAAAAATTGTAATAATACTAGATTTCTGAAATAGATAAGTGAATATATAGTAGATTCAGTTTACATTTCCATAAGTTGATTTTGTACACGAGATATTATTCAACTTATCTAGTATCAGATGCGAGTGCTTCGTGGTTGGAAGGTAAGTAAATATTGCTATTTAGGTATTACATGAAATTATTTTCGAAATTTTTGCTTTTCATAATAAAACCAATGTGTAGAACGAAATCCAATATGTACTAGAATCATTCACACAAACAATAGGAAACCACGAATATAAATTTAATAAGATTACGGGGGGTTCAGGGGGGTCTCTGACCCCCTGAAGATTTTTTTACCTAAAAAATAAAATAAGAAGTTCATAAGAATGTCAGAATATTATTGCATAAACCGTGTTTAATTTAATGTTCCTAATTTCTGAAACCTTCGAATTATTTTATATGCGTATAAATATACATGTAATAATTTAAAAAATTTAATTTGCGTATTATAAGATGTTAAATATTATGAGAAATGAGATTAAAAAACATTGACTTTCATATAGCTGACGTTGAGGCTCCTGATTTGTAGATTTACTAGTTATTAGAATTTCTAAATTAATTGTATAAATTATTGGGAAATTTTACGCATTAGTTTGAAAGATATGAAAATTTTAATTTCTCATTTTTTACAAAAATTTCCATTGCATTTTCTTTCTCGCTTTCATTAAATGGTTGCTAAGCAACTCTATTTCAAAGAATATCAACAAAGGAAAATTCAAGTGAATTATTTTGACGCGAAATGTTATTAACAAAATAACTAATTTTCGGGTGATTTAATTTTTTAACATGCTTTTTCTAATGAAATAGATGAGAATTTATTTTAACTACTAAAGAAAGATGACCCAATCGGCTTTCCAAACGAAAAATATAAAAACGTTGAATGTGAAAATGGAATATAAGTCTCCTAAAAGAAATTTACATTTGTATAAGCATATTTAATGCACGGAATTTTATATTTCAGCAACATATGATATTTAGTGGTTGAAAAATAAGTATTCTTTTAAGGATAGGATAAAACCTCCTCTACAAAGAGATAGTTAATTTAATGAAATTAAAATAGTAAATGAACTCAGACATATACTCGATTAATGAAAGCGCACAAGTACTGGAAATTGATAATATAAAATTGAAGTGACAGCGGGGGGTTCAGGGGGGCTCGCCCCCCTGAAGATATGTAATCTTATAATGAAAAAAATACAGCAATAAGTAGTTTATTCTACAATTTATTTGACATAACATTGTGTTTAATGTGATACTTCTAAAATTTTTGGAACTTTCAATAAATCTTATATTCTTATAAATGTATAAATAACTTTAAAAAAATTAATTTTAGGCTATCAAATATCATGCAGCTTATATTAAAAATTAGTGAGATTAATGAACAATGATTTGTAGAGCTGACGTTGAGGCCTCTGATCTGTAGATTTACTAGTTTTAGAACTGAATTATAAATTAATAAATTAATTTTAAGGCATTTTTACGTTAGGCGGCCGCAGGTGATAAATCGCCAAATATATTGTTTATGGCTACAAGTCTTTACGAATTGCAGCAACAATGGCTTTAATTATGTGCCAAACCACTCTCGCCAAAATAGGAACAACTGGGTGTGCAACTGCAACAACGAAATAGTTTAAACGCTGA
Organism: Maratus michaelseni; assembly: GCA_963931845.1. Taxonomy (NCBI): domain Eukaryota; kingdom Metazoa; phylum Arthropoda; class Arachnida; order Araneae; family Salticidae; genus Maratus; species Maratus michaelseni. The sequence goes on along the minus strand of OZ007594.1, from coordinate 278,676,493 downwards.
AAAATAGATAACATAAATAAAAAATAAGGAGTGTAATATATTTTTTATAAGTACGCTTTAATCAAACAACAGTTTCCTGTTAATTAGATTATTAATGCACGTTGAGAAATAAATTTAGAAATCGTAAAAAAATAGTTTAAATAGTGTTTGATATTTTTTTCTATTCTATTGCCATATCTTAAAAAAGAAACAGAGCAAAAATTACATCCATTTTTTTTATAAATTCACTAGCTCGCGCTTTCTACCAAGCGTACAAAAAAAAAGATAAATTTTCCAAAATCGAGTTCATAGCCAACGTCAAATTAATGTATTGTAGCGTAAATGTTTTGGAAAAATCATGAATCGCAGTCATAAAATTAGGCGTGATTTCTAAGATAAACATTGAATGCTTATAAAAGAGTGATTTAAAAAAAAACTATTTTTACTTTCTTCTGTCTTTGCAAGAAGAAAGTATTGGATTCATGAAAATTTTCCACTTCCGATTTTCGACAGATTTATACGTTTTAGAAAGTCCTGAACACGATTCCACTGTTTTTTAAAAATGTCTGTCTGTGAGTCTGTGACTCTGTCTGCCTATATGTGACAAACATTGTGTGGGCGCTCTATCTCAAGAACTAATTCACAAAATTTAATAAAACTTTATATTCAATTAGTCCCTTATATAAATTAGTGCTGATTAGTTTTTTGGTGAAAATCGCTCAATAGGTGGTGCTGCTATGCTGCATTTTTCGCGATTTCCACAATAGCTCTATCTCAAGAACTAATGCACTTATTTCCATCAAACTTTAGATCCATTTAGACCATTTTGACATAAATAGACGCTGATTACTTTTTGGTGTAGATACCCCATCACGTGGCGCTGCTATACCACTTTTTTCATGATTTTTATGATAGCTATATTTCAAGAACTAATGGACGGAATTTTATCAAACTTCAGATTCTGTTAGACCTTGACATGAATAGATGCTGCTTATGTTTTGGTGTAAATAGCCCAACAGATGGCGCTGCTATACTACTTTTTTCTTTATTATCACGATAACTATATCTCAAGAACTAATGCACGAAATTTAATAAAACTTTGCCTTCAGTTAGACCTTGATATAAATTGATGATTATTCTTTTTAGTGTATGCGAAACCTGTGTGAGATAGAAGAAAGTTTTGGGATTGGTACATCCGACTAGTTACTTTTATACTTATTCACTCATAAAAAAACGAATCCTCAAAATTATTGCCTGATGGAAACTCTAGTAATTTTTGTTAAATATTATGTGTTACATCTTAGTTCTTTTTTTATTATTATTACATTTATTTCAGAAACTTATAAAGAAAATTTTTTTTCTTCATTTATGCTTATTCTTCCATTTCAGATTCAGTTTTTGAAAAGGTGTGATGCACTGCACAGTGCATGATTGGATTACCTTCTACTAATATTGTAAAATTTTCATTTAATACCTGATTGTTATGACATTCAAAATAAATAAATATTTAAAATATAATATAATGTATAATTTCGTAAATAAATCTATAAGACCTTTTTAATCATTTGTGTTTATTTGTTTTCGTGCAATGTATTGTGAGAATTAAATATATTTACAGGGATTTTCCGGAAACGAATCTAGCATATAAATCAAGGATTAGTAGTGTTATATCCCCTGATTTAGAGTATTTCAACTGCTAATTCTCTGCAGAGATTGGATAAAAGGCAGAAATTATTCTCAATAAAGGTTCTTTACTTTTGTAATACTATTACTATGACAACAGTAGAGGTAACTTATTTTGCTTGTCGAAAGTATATATTGCGTAAAATATAGTTTTTTTTTTCTTTTTGCGGTATAGAATCATGGAATTTTCCGCGGGAACATCCTCCCCCCCCCCCCCCCCCCCCCAGCAACTTTTATTCAATATTATCTGTAACATGCTCATTATTTCTTTTCTTTTTAGATAGCTTTCATTACAAAAAGCTACCTATTGCAGCCGTTCGGAGGAAAGCAAATCCAAAAAATTTTGGTATATTTTCACCGATCATGACCTTTAGACACCCAAACACCCTCCGTTCAAATGTTGATTTATATATATATATATATATATGACATATGTCATGCTGTAACACTCTTATTTATGAATCGATTTGGATGTGACTGAGTATGTGTGTAGGACATACCAAGGTCTCGACCGAGTTCGTTGGACAGTTTCATCCGCCATCTTGTTTCAAAATGGCGGGCAGTTAAAAAAATTTAATTTAAAAAAAATCAAAAACATGTACAAAAAAAGTATAAATTGAAACAATTGTTTAAGAATATGATACAAGGATTCTGGAACAAATTTTGTTTTGACTATATCTTAAAAAATGGCTGAGATATGGCAGTTTGAAATTCTAGGGTGGTTGAGATTTTGAAACAATCTGATATTTATTATGACGTAACTCTCGTATTTATGAACCGATATGAATGTGATTGATCAAAAACACAGAACATATCAAGGTCTCGACCGAGTTCGTTGGCCAGCTTCATGCGACATCTTGTTTCAAAATGGCGGCAAATTATTGTTTTTTATATTTTTTTAAAACTTCAAAAAGATGTATAAAAAATAATGAATTAAAAAAGTTGTTTCCGTTAAGTTTCGGCTCGTGATACAAGGATTCCAGAACATTTTTTGTTTTAGCGTTATCTTACAAAATGACTGAGATATAGCAGTTTGAAATTCTAGTGTGGCTGACATTTTGAAACAATCTGATTTTTGTTATGCTGAAACTCTCATGCTGAAATTCGCATTGAAATTCAGTCTTAACGAAAACCGGGATTAAACCTCCTATAATCGGGTTCTAAGCATTTTAGCTTCGTTTGTTTGGGTAAAATGAGTTGAATTTTACAAAACATGGACTATGAAAGCTGCCTCTTCCTCCCGGTACAGGCCGGAAAAACTTTTTTTCTTCAACTTGTCGAAAATTATTTTTCTACTTCTGCGCCCAATGTTTATTCTTACATCTCAGATTTAGTTTTTGATAGGACGTAATGCATGGATTAGCTTGTAATAATAACGCAAATTTTTGTAGAGCAAAATTTAAGTACTTGAAAGTCCTTTAATGATATTCAAACCAAATAAATGTTTAAATTATATTATAGTCAAGTACAATTTTAAAAAATCACTATTTCTGGAATCACCAAAAGCACGAAATGAGTTCGAAGAGAGCACTTAGTTAAACAAATACACAATATTTAACCCAAGGAACGATTCAATTCTCGAGCTGGGAGCCCACCTAATCCACGATCGTGCGCTAAAGTTCCATTATTATAATTGTTAACTTTGTGTTTCAAGAGTTGAAATAAATCACCAGTTACATATATTAAAAAAGAAGTTCTTGTTTAATGTACACAAAATATTTACAGCTTGAATATTTACATAATAATACGGTTACGTAACGCCTCCTCTATACCGACCTGATAATGTTGTTAAGTGGTAGCTAATCGAATCAAAGGCAAAGAGAAATCTTGTATAAATTAGAAAATAGAACCTTTATTGTAAAACGATATCGATTCTTAAATTAATATATACAAGGTGAAGTTACATCATTTAATTATTTTTCGTGGATCATCAGCTTTCAATTAACTAATCTCTTAACTCTAAGTCTAACTCTATCAACAATAGTCTCAGCAAAGTACAGTCTGTCGTAGTTTCTAAGTACAGTTCGCTCGGGTCTAGATGTACCCGTTCCGTCTCTCGGAATATCTTCGATTCTGAGATCAATAAGAGTTGACAACTCCCTCCCTAACACTTGTTGTGCTTTCTCTTCGTTGGGGCTTTACTTGATACGTGACGTATCTCTCCGTTAGAGGTAAGACCTCTCCAGCGTTTCAACTACGCTAAGACCGAAACAGATGTTTCTTACTCTCCTTCCTGAGAGTAACCTCTCTCGTTGAGAATCTCCTCAAAAACTGATCTCTCTAACTTTTTATCTCTCCCAGGGGATCTTTGACTAGGGGCGGAGATTTAGTCGAGGCGGAGCATCTAGAAACCCTTCAGCCTCTCAGCAACTTTGGGATACGTCACTCCCATTAATAACAAGTCCGTTATTTGATATTCTATGACAAAGGATATAGAATCGTGTGCAGACATAAATTCGGATGCAGATTTCGTCTCCCCCTGCAGATGCTATCTCTGCCTCAACTTCGGCATAGACCAAAGCATATGGCCCCTACTTGGGTGACCCTTTTCGATCCATCAATGTTCGAGCGTTTCAATAGTAGCACAAAGGATGTTCGGCGTTTTGCCTTTCTTCAAAGCTTACGCTATCGTGAGAAGGTATGCAAGTTAAATTCCTTATAACGTTCTCACGGGAAAGACTAGGATGGCACACACTGCACCTGGGTGTAGAGACTCAATTCTTTACAGCACCCCCTCCTCAAACGATTCTTAAGGGTGAAACACTAAGAATCTCTAAGTTGCGAATAAAGAATTGCAAGCTCAAATTACATCAGAGTGGCAAGAAATAAAACACACATAAATAAAATAACACTACTTTCATTTTCTTTTTGCGCGCTCTGATATGAAACATGAACAAATTTTGAAATAAAACACAGTGAAATAAAAAAAATATAAAACAACTTAAAATAATTATATACAAAAGTTTATCAAGAAATCTCATTAAACTCGACTCAGACAATCAACATGCGGAATGTCTCTGCCTGGGCGATGAGAAATTGCATAATTATAAGGTTGAAGAGCCAAGGACCACCTTAACAATCTAGGATTATTTCCAGAATTTCTTTTTAGAAATACCAAGGGATTGTGATCGGTTTCGATAGAAAAGTTTTGTCCATCAATATAATGCCTTAATTTTTTTATCGCGAAAATAATTCCAGCACACTCTCTTTCAGTGGCGCAGAAACTTTTCTCACTATCGGTAAATTTGCGGCTTAAATATATAATGGGGTGTTCTTCCGATCCCTCTCTTTAAGCCAAAACAACGCCAATACCTAAGTCACTAGCATCAGTTTGTACTATGAATTCTTTCTGAAAATTAGGAGCGTATAGCACCGGTTCTTCCGTAAGTTTCGTTTTCAAAGTCTCAAAGGCTTTGCCCATTTCGTCGCTCCAAGCGATCTTTTCCTTTTTATTTTTTCCTTTAAGCGCTCTCGTCAATGGTTCTACAATCACTGCATAATCTTTTATGTAACGGGAATAATATCCAGCCATTCCTAAACATCTACGAATTTCAGTTTTCGATTTCGGAACCGGTAATTCCTTAATTGACTTTACTTTTGCCTCAGCTGGCCTCCGACGTCCCTCTCCTACTATATGCCCAAGATATTTTACGGTTTTCTGAGCGAACTTGCATTTCGCCAATTTGATTTTGAGTTTCGCGTCATTAACCCTTTCTAATACTATTTCTAGATGACGCATGTGGTCCTCCCAACTATCTGAAAAAATCGCCATATCATCTAGATACGTCAAACAGAATTCTTCAAGCCCTCTCAATACTTTATCCATAAATTTTGAGAGCCTGTAGGAGGCATTCAAGAGTCCAAAAGCCATGACCAGATGGAAATAGGATCCAAAGCTTGTAACAAAAGCCGCTAATTTTTGAGCCCTCGGGGTCATTGGAATTCGCCAGTAGCCCTTCGTTAGGTCTAAAACCGTAATATACTTAGCACTAGAGACTTTTTCTACTCTTTCCTCAATATTGGGTAAAGGATAAAATTCCACTTTTGTGATGGCATTTAGTTTGCGGTAGTCTATACAGGGTCTCGGGTCCTTTCCTGGAGTTTGCACGAGAATAATCGGAGAGCTAAATTCAGATTCGCCTTCTACTATAAGATTTAACTCTAACATTCGCTTAATTTCTTTGCGCAATATTTCCGTTTGTCTGGGTGATGTTCTATAGGGTCTCGAACGAACGGGTTTTAGCTCCGACAATTCTATGTCATGCTCGATTAGATCTGTACGTCCTGGGTCATTCGAAAATACAGTCCCATAACGATCCAATAAATTTTCCAACTGTCTCAATTGTTCGGAAGTGCATCTAGTTGTTAAATCACTCTCTCTTACGACTTCATCAAACTTATAAACTTCGGAATCAGCACAGGGAAAAACTATGTCTAAATCTTGTTTATCCTCAACCTCGTTTATCTCTCGCGTTAAAATATTTACTAACTCCACCCGTTTTTTATAGGGCTTTAATAAATTCACATGATAAATCTGGGCTTTCTGTCGCCTCCCAGGAATTTTCACAATATAATTTGTTTCCGAGATTTTCGATTCAATTTTTCCCGGTCCTATCCAACTTACTGACATTTTATTTGGTTTACTGGTCGCCAAAACCAAAACCTCATCTCCCACGTTAAATTTCCTTTCTACCGCCTTTTTGTCAAACCAAAATTTCCTTCTTTCTCGTTCTGCTGACATATTCTCAATGGCTAAATCTTGACACCTTTTTAATCTGTTCGTGAGGTTAAACACATATTCCGTCACTAATTCATTTTCCTCCGCCTCTCCCATCCATTTTTCAAACAATAATGTTTCCGGGGTTCTCAAATTTTTTCCGTGCACTAGTTCAGCGGGGCTGAAACCAGTCGAATTATGCGGCACCGTCCGTAATGCTAACAATGCATAGGGCAAGTTTGCTTCCCAATTCGATCCGTTTTCTACACATAGCACTTTCAAAAGCCTCTTAACCGTTCTGTACCATCGTTCAACACTGTTACTTTCAGGTCGACACACACTTGAGTTTCCTAGCTTAACTCCGAACTTTTTAAGAAAGGCGGTCGTTAAATCGCTAACGAAGCTCCGGCCCAGGTCCGTCTGGATTTTTCTTGGAAATCCTAATCTACTGAATATCATCATTAGGGCTTCAATAATGGTCTCAGACCTCATATCTGACACTGGTATAGCCTCAGGGTACTTTGATGCTAAACATACCGCAGTGACCATGTATTTATTCCCTTTGTTTGACTTAGGTAAGGGACCGACGAGATCACAGCTTAGCTTCGAAAATATTTCACCCACTATTGGTACTAGTTTAAGCGGCGCTTTCTTCTTTTCCCTGCTTTTCCGATTCTTTGACACGGGTCACAAGTTTTGACAAACTTCTCAATTTCTTTTATCACATTAGGCCAAAAGAAATACCGCAATACTTTATCTTTAGTTTTCGTTTCCCCTAGGTGAGACGAAATTCCTTCATGACACGCGCCTAATATATCAACTCGAAATTTCAAAGGAACAACCTCCTGAGTTCTCTCGTTCCCGCGATTATCCTTCGTGTTTCTTATTATCAGAGAATTTCTTATTTCAAAGTGGGACTTTTTAACTTCAGCCTTTTCTCTAATCTCTTTGAGATATGGATCACTGTCCTGTTCCACTTTAAAATCCTCTTTCCCTATCTTTGCCAGATTCGTAAATCCGTCTTCAATTAACAATGGCAGTAAACCTTTATCTAAACTATCCAATTCGATGGGATTATTTAGGTCCTCACCCTTTTCTTTAGAATTCAACGTTTCCGTTTCACTGCACTCGCGAAAATTTCCCCCTTCTCTTTCTTCCTCGGAATTTAAAGTTTCCGCTTTATCGCGCTGGCGAAAATTTCCCCCCTTCTCTCTCGGAAATCATAATCCGTTTATCTTCCAGATCTGGGGTTTGTTCAACATTTCTTCTAGTTTGAGCACGCGTTAAAACTGCATTCATCAATTCGAGTTTCCTCTTCGCCTGTTCTAACAACTTTTGAGTTTGATTACCCAACAAATAGTAATTCATGTCTGAATCTCTATTGTTTACTCCTGCCTTGGTTTCAATGACCCCTATACCTTCAATTTCTAAAGTAACCTCTGCTATAGGTAAACAGTATAATTTACTGTCTAACGGAGTTTTAATCCATACGTGGTCTCCATTCAATTTATCTTGACTGACTAAGTCGTATGCGATTATATCAATCTCACTACCACCGTCCCTTAAAGCAGTTGCCTAAATTCCATTCACTAACATTTTACTCAAATAGGGGAAGAAGGTTTCTCCAAGTGTCGGCTTACTAGTTAAGTGACTGACTCGCGCAGCATCTTTTTCCCGCTTTTTAATTTCCGGACAATTTACTTTGTAGTGACCGCTTTGCAAACACGCGTAACACTTGACTTCTCGCCTTTTTTCGTAAGCTTTTTCCCTCTCTTTATTATCATTGCGGTCCCTCCAATTAAAGTTAGTCTCCGGATTTCTGTTACCGTTTCGCACATATTCAAAAGTCCTGGGTCTTTCAAATTTCTTCTCTAAGGGGAGTTTCGGATTCCACGTTTTTTAGACGGGCGCTTGATTGCCTCGTACGCATCTATAAACCTCACCAATTCTTCTGGGTTTTTAATTTCCGCCCAGTTATCCATAAAATGTTCGCGCATTTCTGGAGACGCCCTCCTTTTGATCTGGTCCGTGACAAGCAAATTTTTCAATCCTTCAAAATCCGAAACTTGTAAGCATGACAGCCAACCTTCTAAAAAGCTATTAAGTTCGAAGATCAGATCCTTCCAAACTGAATTAGGATTCCGCGGATGTTGACTAAATTTTTGTCGGTACGTCTCTGCATTCAAGCGATAGAGCTCTAACAATTTTTCTTTCACATATTGAAAATCATCAATTTTGTCTTCGGGTTCTCTCAAAATTAACTCGGCCATTCCCACAGGTAATAATGATAGTAAGTTCGTCACCAGCTCATCCGAATTTAGATTACATTTTTTTGCCTGTCTCTCGAATAAATTCAAAAACAACGAAATATCCGAATTCTTTTCATCAAAGCGATGCATAATTGTTTTTAGGGGTAAATTACTCGTTGTAACTGAGATGCTACTGGATGCTGTACTGCGGTCATCTGACTCTTGTGTCGCTTTTAATCTAGCTAACTCATGTTCGCGTTCTTTTTCTTTTTCTGCTTTTTCCCACAGTCTATCATTCTCTTCCTTCTCTGTAATAATTTATTTTCCCTATCTTTTTCTATATGTTTAATTTGTGCTAATGCTAGCTCTTTCTCAAATCTCTCTGACGATTCTATCTTTTTAATAATTTTCGGTACTGTATCATTTTCTTCTAAAATGACCTCAAATTCGTAAGCTAACGTTTGCAAATCAGCTTTCCTAAAATATTTAAGCTCCGACATTTTTAAAGTTTAAAATTAGAAATAACTTTCCCACAATTATAAAACAATACAATAAGATTAAATGCAATTCCTACCAAGTGCGCTAAAATAATACTGAAATATACACTCATAAAAAGTACGCATAACAATAATATATAGGAAATATACAACATATAAAAATAAGCAACCCTATCCTATCGTCCACATTCACCTTGGTATTTGGTTATAAAATACATATGGGATAAATTTTACACAAAACAACAATTTCAATTTCAAAAAGTACAGTAAAAATATTTTAAATTGCAAAAGTCTTATTCAATTTCCTTTTCTTTTAATCAATGGTGGTCTTAATCTCTGCATCCACTCTTAAAAGATTTAGAATAATTCACAAAAAAAATCAACTTCGTTATCTTAAAATATGAAATGCGTTCGATATTTTTTTTCTTTTTTTTTTTTTTTCAAAGATCTCTTATTTATAGATTCAGCTAAAATTTTGTAACACTGCACAACTCTCAGTTTGCATTAATTTAATTCAACAATAACTTAATCTTAACTACAAAATTTGTCTAATAAATAAGTTACAGTTATATCGGAAATATCTCATAATACTTCTTTATTTATTTTTCTACCGGAAAAATTTCTCAAAAATTTACTCTCACAAAAATAAACATACAACGTTCTTTTCTTTCGAAAGCCTACAACACCTATACAAACACTATTAACAATTAAAGCCACTCTGAATATAAAAAGAGCTTACCTTCATTACTAAGAGTCTTTCAGGGCGTCAGAAGCACAGACTATCACGGATTCACAGGAGCACAGACTTTCACTGATTAACAGGATCACAGACTTTCACGGATTCACAGGAGCACAGACTTTCACGGATTCACAGGAGCACAGACTTTCACTGATTAACAGGAGCACAGACTTTCACTGATTAACAGGAGCACAGACTTTCACGGATTCACAGGAGCACAGACTTTCACGGATTCACAGGAGCACAGACTTTCACTGATTCACAGGAGCACAGACTTTCACTGATGGGGAACTAGGTTTCTCTCGGATGCTTTGTTGATCCACGGGGACGTCTAAGGAGACTCAGGTCACAAGGAGACTCTTTCTTGGAGCACTTTGATGATTCAAATTCCAGATTTCACTCTTTGTCTTTAGAGATTGTCCTTAATTCTTGCTGATTCAACCCACCGCCAGCCACCAGTTTTAACGCCTCCTCTATGCCGACCCGATAATGTTGTTAAGTGGTAGCTAATCGAATCAAAAGCAAAGAGAAATCTTGTATAAATTAGAAAATAGAACCTTTATTGTAAAACGATATCGATTCTTAAATTAATATATACAAGGTGGATTATTGGATATTCCATGACAAAGGACATAGAATCGTATGCAGACATAAATTCGGGTGCAGATTTTGTCTCCCCCTACAGATGCTATCTCTGCCTCAACTTCGGATAAGACCAAAGCATATGGCCCCTACTTGGGTGACCCTTTTCGATCCATCAATGTTCGAGCGTTTCACTCGTAGCACAAAGGATGTTCGGCGTTTTGCCTTTCTTCAAAGCTTACACTATCGTGGGAAGGTATGCAAGTTAAATTCCTTATAACGTTCTCACGGGAAAGACTAGGATGACACACACTGCACCTGGGTGTGGAGACTCAATTCTTTACATGGCATATATTTATATATACTGTTTTTCAGTCTCCAGAAATCCATGATAAATTTTAACAAGAAAGAAAATCAAGCGTCAAGCATAGATAATTAAACACTTTCCAACACCTTCAGAATAGTGTTACAAATCTTCAAAGTTTAAAAAAGTGAAAAATGTAAAAAATTTTGAAAACGCATAACGCATTTTAAAACCCAATTTCAATAATTACTATCAGTAGTCGGAGAAGTATTCTAATTATTTTGTAATGCACTGTATATGATCTATAAATTTGTATACATAGGGTAATGCGGGGTAATTTGGTGCTTAATTTAATTTTTTAAAACCAAAATTCAAAAAAACTATAGGTCTTAAAAATTTTACAATGTATAAGGCAATTGAAAACAAAGGCATGTACAAGGCATTTTGAAATGTACGAGGCAAAACATATCTTTTTCAGGGACAAATTTATAAAAGTAAGAAGGAAAATTTAGTTAGTACTTAGTAAGTTAGAGCTATTAAAAGAAAAAAAACAGAAAACAAATTATCCCTTGAGGAATAATTTGATGTCACATTTTGAACCACTGCCTCACCACCGATCGTATATTTTGGGATAATAAGGTGCATGCCATTTTGTACCTTTTAATAATGTGCTTTTCAGAACACTGATAATTTTTTAATAACATTTGAGAGCGACACAGTGAATTTTTCTTTGAGAGCATATGCTTTTTAAAGAGATAGTTTGGAATAGCAATTACATGAAGAATTTTAAAGGCTTGCAATTCATACTGGTTTATGCTTCTTAAAAGATGCCCTTTCAAACTGTAAATTAACCATAAAAAATGGATACAACATGGTTAGTTGAAATAAAAGATTTAATAAACACGTCTTTTATACATCAGTGAAAGCATAAATGATATTTAAAAGGTTTTTAATACAGCTCAATACTATAGAGGAAAACATTTAGAGTGGATATTATGATATTTTAGATAAGATATCTTCTGAATAATAATAATAATAAAACTTTTTCAAACAATTTGTTAACAAATAGCTATCAATATTGTTGTACTACACGAAGGTGACAAAATTAACTCCACTCAATGATATAGGCTAAAGTGAAACATTTTAGAATGAAAATAATGATATTTTAGACATTACACAGTCTTCTGTGCCTATGTAAAAAAAATAACAGTTTCTTAATAAAACGCTATGCCATAACGTAAACAATTTTTAAACACAAGTTAAGTCTCGTGTCTTACACATTTCAGTAGCCTAATTCCTATCTGAATCAATCTGGAATAAAGAAGTCAGTTGCATACTTCTGAGAAATGATTAATAAACAAAATGTTAGTGACAATCATCAAAAATAAAAAATTACAGTAAAAATAAACCAATTTATAAGTAAAATACCCTACTTTTTTTATTTTATTTTTTACGATGGCAATTTGGTGGTTGCAGCAATATCATTATTTTTTTTTTTTTGGTGGGGGGGGAGGTGTTAATATTTTTTTCTGGGGTTTTTCAAAAATACAGAAGAAGGAAATGCAATACTTATTAGAGTGCACTTTCACTATGCGAGTACAAATTCCAAAAGTACTCCAGTACTCCAGAAGTTTTCACGAGTTTGTACAAGAATGGTCAGCTCCTCCTGCATGCAGAACCTTTTCATGTGAATTTTTAACCGTCCTCGTAATTTCGTACTACGATTTATTTCTGATCTACAATTTACTGTCAAATATAACTTTTAAAAAATATCTACAGAAACGTTCTTATTTAAATTTATATATTTTTTATTCTTCTTTGAATTTTGTAAAATTTATCCTTCATGACCAACAGCTTTGTAAAATTAACAAAATTGTTCAGTAACGGTATTTAAGAGAGCAGCTATAACATTATTAAGAAAACATATATATATATATATATATATATATATATATATATATATATAGATAGATAGATAGATAGATAGATAGATAAAAAAAAATTTTAAGAGAAATTTTGATATTTAGTTTGAGAATTTTCAGTAGCTTTACATGGGGAAATATTTACTGAACTGGTGGCTTTGCGACATCTACGTTCATCTTTGATAAAGTTTATTAAATGACTAACTTCTGCATTTTTATAAGCTTTCGGTGGAACTGTAATAATACATATACTGGTAGTAATTTTAACAATATGGGCAATAACAAATGGCTGTCGGATCTTGATGTTACGAACAGCTATAATTAAAAATAAAATAATAAATTAAATTCCGAAAGACAACTTTAATCAATAAAAATTTTCAAATACGTATGAAAAAAGGATTTCTTAATGCCGGGTTTCGTCGCACCAATGAAGAAATGTAAATTTATCCAAGGGCATATTTTGATTCAATAAATGTCTTATACTTACTTAAAGCACGGAATGAGTTTAGCAGAGAACATAGTTAAGTAAATACACAATATTTAATAAGTCAAACGGACATCTACATCTCACTTTCCGTTCTAACCATAGGCTTGAAATAAAGAGACGAAAAGGTATGGTCCGCAATAGGGTTTAGTTGCAAAAACCTTACAATGATCGTTTTAACCCTTAGCTGTGCTATTAGCGATCTCACAAATCTCTCCTTTTTCAATTTCACAGTTTAACTTGTAATTTCCAATTTTAGTATAGATATTATCGAAATGTTTTGTTTGGAGCCCTAGTACTATCGCTAGAGACTTCTGACTAGGTGAATTTTAGTTATAATAGCCCTGTGTACAAAGTTTGGTATAGAAACAGTATCCTGTTTGTTAATCGAGACTTTTATTCCTCCTTCAATTAAGCGGTCTCAGAGACCGCTCACAGTAGTTATTCCACTTTTTTGTCACAGCAGTTAAGGTTTAAAGAATGATTAAAATTGTCCGCTTGTGACCCACCGTGGGGTAGTAATGAACATGTTCACAGCGCATATGAACAAAACATTAAAACACAATAATTTTTTCCTAAAATAACAGTACTATATATTTCCATCTCAGTTCACAAAATGAAATAATAAACTTTGGTAAAGTTCTTACATCTAACTACATATTTTACCTCAAATACAAAAAAAAAAAAACATTTTTAAACTAAAGAAAATTTTTTAGCTCACAGGATATCAAAGCCTGAGAGCTAATGTGCCCACCCGTTCTGTATGTATGTACGTATGTACGTATGTACGTAACGCGATAACTATTGATAGAAATAACCGTTTTGCTTCAAACTTTGTTTATAGGTTCATTGTTATAAGGCGCTTCCCTGATTAGTTTTGGGGGGTTCATTAGTTAAGTATAAAAGGGGGGAACAGGGGGCTAACCCACACCCTTAATTTAGATAAATGGGTTTTTCATGCAGAATTATCCCATTTTCTTCAAATTTTGTATATAGGTTCATTGTAATAATGTGCTTCTCTGAATAGTTTTGGGGGTTCATTGGTTAAGTATAAAGGGGGAAAGGGGGTGCTAATCCCCCCTTAATTTAGATAAATGGGTTTTTCATGCAGAATTATCCGATTTTCTTCAAATTTTGTATATATATTCATTGTAGAGACAGAGTCTCATCGGACAGAGACATGTCAGAGGCTTCCCTGATTAGTTTAAGGGGCTCATTAGTTAACTATGAGCGTGATAACGGGGGGGATGACCCCCCCCCCTTAATATATTGTCGATTTCTTTATTTTTTGAGGGGCTTAATTCAAATTCTTTGAAATAAGAGTATAATGTACAATTAGTGTGAATAGCCTGTGAGCTCAATGCCCGCAGTTTAACTGGGCACTTTTCTTTTTATTAAATAGGCATCCGCCCTGTTGGATGTGCAAGGCCAAAACTTTCAGAGGTTGCTCCTTTTAGGAAGTAGGTTTTGTAATTTTGGTTCAATATTTGCTTTCTTTAAACAGAAAGACTGTTAAAATTGCATTTTCTTTTTTTCTCAATAGGATTATTTTGTCTCTTCACAAAGTATTTTATACATCCAATTCCAGCAGATTATCCTTTTCTCATCACGATAAGTGTCTCGTCACAACTTCTACGACAATTAAATCGCTGTGGTTGCAAATCAAAATAACTGACGGCTCTACAAGCTTGGCCAATAGATGATATTATTACTGCCATCTATTGGCAATTTTTTGAAGATTCTTATCTGAAATAAATTAGGTGAAATGCACTTTGTTCACATGTTCCTCCCTTTTCCTTAGACGGTTCAATATATACGATTGAGCACTAATTGTTTTTTTTAGAAAACCACACGTAATAATTCGCATACAATATTGTCTATGGGTAGTAATACTTTAAATTACATTTTGATTAATTCATATAGTAATTAATTTTTCAAACTTATCCAATTTATGCAACTTATTTATTCTTAGTTTATTTCAACCAGTGGTCTGAAGTAGACAAGTAGCAAAACTACAGTAGTCCCTAGTGCAATACATTAAATCAGTAGTTTGTAGCGACCAGTGACGCTACTTTTAACTCTACTTTCAATTCCCTTCAGGGAGGAAAGAAGTGCCAATCTTCAAATCACTTGATCTAACTTACCTCTTTTGTGCTACACAACAATTTGCGAATGTTAGCGATAAATTACAGTAAGAATAGTAAATAAAATGTATTAAGTTGTGCATAAATATGTTATACATAATAGTAATCTCTCGTTATATCGCTTGTTCAGATACCTTTCTCTGTTTTCAAATATCCCTAAAATATAAATAAGCTGTAGTTTAATTACATTTTTATATAACTATGTGTACATGTTCATTGTATTATGTATTTCTCTTAATTTCGCTAAGAAAATTGTAATTTGCGTATAAACTAACATTTTGAAGACACAACATTTCCTTCTGTGTTATCTTTCTTAATTTTTAATGCACTCGGTTATATCACATTTATTTGATTGTATATCGGCAGACGTTATACGATGCCACTGTATTAATTAATCAGTGTCTTCAATTTTGAGTGCAGACTGTTTCTGACAAAAACGGAATGTAGCGAAGCAGTGACTATCTTTGTAAAGTACGAATACTTTACAGTCGCTACTTTTTAAAACAAGTAGTTGTCATTGTAGTTAAATACATTAATACACTGCTCAAAACAATTAAAGGATATTTGAAGTTTTATATAAGAATAAAGATATAAACGAAATTTTTTTTGCCGAAAATAGAAGAATAGAATCAGAAATTCAAATTTTTCTGGTTTTCAAACTGTGGAGTATGCAAATTTTGAGTTCGACGTCAAGAACGTCGCTTCAGCGGCAGCGAATGAAATTTGACTTTCAACTGGATAAAAGAGAATGAAGACAAGGATGATCGGCATTCAGTGATTGCTTTGTTTCGATGAGTACGATGTCTCAGCGAAGTCATTTGACAGATTCAGAAGCTTGGAGAATTGTTGGTAGGTTAGAAGGGGGCCAAACTCAAGCCGAAGTAGCGCAAGCCATTGGAGTGTCACAAAGTGTCATTTCCAGGATCTGGAACCGTTTTTTGGAGAGTGGATGTGCAGGCCGAAGACCAGGGCAAGGTCGTAGACGGGCAACAACGCCCAATGAAGATCGGTATTTAGCGTTAACAGCTCGGAGACACCGAAACATGAACGCTACTCTTCTCCAACAACACCTTCGCTCGGCTACAGGCACCACGATTTCAACTCAGACTGTCCGAAACCGGCTCCATGCTGTAGGTCTGTATGCTCGCCGACCGATGGTATGTGTTAGATTAACATCAAGGCATCGTCGCGACCGCAGGGAGTGGGCAACCGAGCATGTCAACTGGAGGAGAAATGAATGGAGCAATATTCTGTTTTCTGACGAGTCCCGTTTTTCTGTGCATCCGGATAATAGGCGTATTTTCATCTGGAGGGACCGTAGCAGTAGGAATAATCCTGCGTTCGTGCACGAAAGTGTCAGATTTGGCGGTGGAGGAGTGTTGGTGTATGGTGGCATCTCCATTGACGGGCGCACTGACCTCTACATCATTCGAGATGGAGCTCTGACTGGTCGCCGATATAGGGATGAGATCCTCAGACCTATTGTAGTCCCTTACGCTGCAGCAATCGGAGATAACTTCATTTTAATGGACGATAACTGCAGGCCACATCGTGCAAACCTGGTGGAGGATTTCCTTTTCGAGGAAGGAATCGTTCGAATGGAATGGCCAGCGTGTTCTCCAGACATGAATCCAATCGAGCACGTTTGGGACGCACTAGGAAGACGAGTTTCTGGCCGCCAACAACCCCCACAAACTCTCCAAGAACTGGAAAGAGCTCTTCTGGAAGAGTGGGGCAGAATAGCCCAACTCGTCATTAATAGCCTCATTGAGTCCATGCCTCAAAGGTGTTCAACGTTGCTGGCCGCCCGTGGAAACCATACCCCCTACTGAAAATGATTTTCTTTGAAGAAAACACCTTTTCTTATTCTTTTTTTCTCATATGCACAAATTGTGTTTTTTTTCCTTTTGTACACAAATGCGCAATAAAATGCATTTTTTTCTGCCAAACATGTGTAATTTATTCTCATATAACCTACTATGTCTGTCGACCATGTATCAATCAGCTAAAAAGTTTCCCAGATACAAAATCCACCTAAAACTGCAATATCCTTTAATTGTTTTGAGCAGTGTATTTGCAGTTGTATCTCCATACAAAATAAAAGTAGTTTTTCCTACCACTGATTTCAGCTAAATACTATACGTATTCTATTTGAATAAAAGAATGTTTAATTTATGTGCACTGTTTAAAGATTTGTAACAATGCTGTACATTTTTAACAGCCCTTAAATAATAATTTCTGATTTGTTTTTCCACACGGTATGTGAGTTATTAATTTCATATTATATAGCAACAAATCTACAATATAATTCGAACATTAAAAGATATTATCATCTAATTTCAAATCCTAATTCTTCACAGGATGTAGTAATTCCCAGAAGTTAACCTCAATAAAAATTCCCTACTTTTATAGTATAATAAAACTTGCTAAAACGCGAAATCTCAAGGGACCAAAAAAAATTTTGTTTTTTGACAAGTTTCCATTTCAGTTGATCTAATTGTATAATATTCTTTTCGCTGGGATCATGATTTTTTTTTCGTTTAAATAAGGATTCCGTTACATACAGGTTTCACGGGTTACTGTACAACTATCTGCGTGGCTTCCAGACGTGTTTCGTTTAAATTACATGAGATCTTATGGCTATATAGAGGGGGGAAGAAATCTAATTTTATTGTGCATTCTCCATAAAAATGCATGTTTTCAATAACGTCATTTTTCAAAAGCGTGTTTATTTCTTTCAAGATCAGGCTTCTAATTTCGGAGCTTGTGGAAAGAAAATAACGTGATTTTGATAAACTTGTACAAAATTATTTCAGTTTTATGACTTAATAAAATGCTTAAAAAATGTCATTTCTACCTTCTAAAACATACTATTTTTAACGCCCTTTGAACAGCCATCTTTCAGAAGTAATTATATGAAAATCTATGTATTTTTTCCTTGAAATCCAATTCATGTGACTGCAGGGTAATAATTGTCCAGCTGTTGTTTGATCAAAAAAGCTAAGCTTACAATAAAGATTTAGCATAGTTTAAAACTGAGAATAAGGATTTAGCCTGAAAGCGGTTTGGACATTAATCGTTATTTTTTTAATTAAAATAAATGATCAATAAATATAAATGTTGTGGAATTTTCGATGAATATTTATAAGTATACAGTGAATAGAAATTTTTGGATTTTTATTGAACTCTTATCTAATAATAAATGTCATTATTTACATATTTAACATAGGACTGTCATCAGGTTAGACAAGGAAACCACGAAAATATGCCAAACATTTGGTACATCTGCAGCAGGGCAAAGCAAAAGCCTCCTTAAATGCATTTTTGTTTAAAGGCTACCTTCTAAAGATCTTATAGAACTGATGACCGATACCCTTGATCTCTTTAGAACGTATCCTAGAATCATTTTTATGGTCAAAACATTCACTGCAGCTAGATTCCTCTTCAAGCGAATTTTTAAATGTTATGAGTTTATCATGTTTCACCAGAACGTGGACTTAATTTAGTGAAAAAACAATTTCTTAAGAAAATAAAGTAAAGTAAATTACAATGAGTTTTATTAATGTGATAAACGTATATCGAAATATAAGTATTATTACATTTTGCTGAAAAACTGGCTAAATATCTGCATTTAAAAAAAAAAAAACTCAAACCACCCATTAGCATAACTGACTATGTAAATCAATTTAAATATTTATTTTAATTTGAAGGCTTTTCTCTCAACACAGGAGGAATGAAAATTCATTGAAAATTGCGTCATAATATTAAAAATCAGCTTTATGAATGAAAGTGTGCATTACTAGTGGAAACATTTCACTGTTGTAAAATTAGAATGTAAGTTTTCATTTATTTTTATTTTAACACATAGTATGGTTTAAAGTGTTCGGAAAGTTGAGGGAAGTCACCCCAGATTTTTTTTATGTTTATTAATAGCCCGCCTGCTTGTATAGTGATTAGAGTACTAGATACTATCCAATAGCTGTCCGGTTTGATCCTTTGGAAGTAGCATCCTTTGGAAGTAGTATCCTTTGGAAATAGCATCCTTTGGAAGTAGCAGCCTTTAGAAGTAGAATTCTTTTGGAAGGTCGGATTCCACTTTAAACGAAATTTTCGGTTTGTTTAGCCCCCGTGCGTTAGATCATATATTCTAATACGAGCAAATATTGTGTGTGGTTATATATATATATATATATATATATATATATATATATATATATATATATATATGCAAATTTTATCTTAAAAACGGCTCTAACGATTTTGACGAAATTTTGTCTCCTACCGTTTTCGGGCCCCAGAAAACCATTGGGCTAGGTCACATGTTCGAGAAAATTCGATTAGTGGGTCATTTTGGGTCATTTTGGGTCATGGTCAAGCTAATTGTATCTAAAAAATGGTTCAAACGATTTCGACGAAATTTTGTATCCGACCATTTTCGGGCAGGAGAAGACTATTGGGCTGGGTCACATGTTCGAGAACATTCGATTAGTGGGTCATTTTTGGGTCAACGCGGGTCAAATTAATTTTATCTAAAAAACGGCTCTAACGATTTTGATTAAATTTTGTGTCCTACGAGTTTCGAGCACGATAAAATCATTTGGCTAGGTCACATGTCCGAGAAAATTCGATTAGTGGGTCATTTCTGGGTCATTGTGGGTCAAGATCTAAAAAGCGGCTCAATTTACACTAAATTTTGCATCCAATGGTTTTCGAGCACGAGAAGACTGTTGGGATAGGTCACATGTTCGAGAAAATTCAATTAGTGGGTCATTTTGGGTCATGGTCAAGCTAATTGTACCTAAAAAACGGTTCAAACGATTTTGACGAAATTTTGTATCCGACTCTTTTTGGGAACGAGAAGACTATTGGGCTGGGTCACATGTTCGAGAACTTTCAATTAGTGGGTCATTTTTGGGTCATTGTTGGTCAAGATCTAAAAAGCAGCTCAATTTACACTAAATTTTGCATCCAATGGTTTTCGAGCACGAGACGACTGTTGGGCTGGGTCACATGTTCGAGAACTTTCAATTAGTGGGTCATTTTTGGGTCATTGTTGGTCAAGATCTAAAAAGCAGCTCAATTTACACTAAATTTTGCATCCAATGGTTTTCGAGCACGAGAAGACTGTTGGGCTAGGTCACATGTTCGAGAAAATTCAATTAGTGGGTAATTTTGGTCATGGGTCATTATGTGTCAAGCTATTTTACCTTAAAAACGGTTCAGAGGATTTGAAATAAATTTAGCACCCTACAGGTTTAGGGAACAAGAAGACTATTAGGCTAGGTCACATGTTCGAGAAATTTCGATTAGTGGGTCATTATGGGTCAAGCTATTTTAACTTAAAGACGGCTCAGAGTATTTACACTAAATTTTGCATCCTATGGTTTTCGGGCACAAGAAGACTGTTGGGCTAAGTCACATGTTCGAGAAAATTCAATTAGTGGGTCATTTTGGTCATGGGTCATGATATTTGAACTCAAATTTAATTTTGACCGAGCTAGCTCGGTCTTCCCTGCTCGTGTTCTTTAAAACCAGCAATCAACCACTCATTTTCGTGAATTTCCTGCGTATTCAATTAGAATGAAAGAATTTTTAATACCCAGATATATTTTTCAAAAATGTATTACAAACTCTTTAATATTTATATATTATATATAACGGTTTATGGCATAGTTTAAACCAGTGATACCGATCTCTTATATAATTGAAGTTTATATAGTGTAGTTTCACGGTCTTAGTCGATCAGAAGAAAACATGATACGTTAACATTGTGATTTCGCAATAATATGCAGTCCTGACATAAATGTAGCTGACATAAATGTTTTTAGTCAAAACATAAGAAAGTGGCAGACAAAATCTTCGGAGAACATAGATGTTTTTTTTTTATACCACTGACCAGTTCTTACCTGCCAGGCTTTTGCCTAGCTTAACGAGTTGATACCTGGTAACGGGGCGAGGATTCGCCTGCTCTCCGCTTGGCAAAGATGTGTTTGTTAAATCTATAGGCCGACGTGGCTTCAGTGCGTCTTGTTGTTTTAATTGCTTTTTCTTAGTTGGCCGGTTGCTGATTGATTTTTGATGAGGTGGTTCAGCACTTTGCAGTGTAGCAAAGTCATGCCGGACGGATATGAGATGCTGGGATATTTACTTTTTCTTCGCTGCATCGCTCATCCATACGTTATGCCATCGCTACTCGAGTTGGCCTCGTAATTTAGAACCTTGATCTGGTGACGACACCTTCACCTGACTAAGCACCCCCCCCCCAGAGGTGTAATTCACAAGTAACTTGGAGGACTTTACACCCACGACGGATTTTACATGCACCGGTCGCCATTAGCGTACATGATGAGAACCTAGATGTTAACATTCATCAGGCAAACATGCTGGCGTGACTTATTCAACAACAGAAAAACATGATGAAGTTCTCCACTGACCAGTGCAAGGTAGTTTATTAATTAGAGTTTGGAGATACAATATGCAATGCGACAGAAGCCCGTAGCCAATGAGAAAGCGATTTGGAGAAGAACCGGCGAATTCGTCAAATGGCTGTAATTTGGTTCTGCAAAAAAAACAGGAGAAATGTTTCTGGTAACTTCTGTAATAATAAAAATGTTCCGAATTCGAAATACATAGAAAGCATTGTAAGAGACAAAAACTACGGGCGCCGAAAATGAAAATTTTGAAAAGGGAAAAGAAGGATAAAAAAAAGTATAATGCGTTGGAAATGCTTTGGCTTTAGAATAAATTTAAGATAGGGAAATCATTAAAATTATATTATATACAGGGCTTTACAAATTTGAAAAAATCTAGTAGCATGTGATATCGTCTGATGTCACATATATTTATTTGCATGGGAAATTAAAACTAGTTAATAAAGTCAAGAATTAATATTACCTTTCTAAAAAAAATCTATTTATTTCTATTATATTTGTATATCTCAGCGTTAAATTAATATATTTCTCCCTTATGTATTTCTTTAAAATGTTCCCAGATAACTCATTCTTTTACATTCTTTAAAAGTAAGAAGAACATTATTCACAGACACTCTAATCAAATGATCCTTTGTCGTGTTACACAACCTGATACAGATTTATCCCTCGAAGAATTTTTAAATGGATACATTGGTCAAAATTAGTAATAACTTTGTAAAATTTAACCATTGAACCATAGGAAATTGACCACACACATTGAAATCACAATACCATATAGCAGTGTCAAATTACAAATTATATATATATATATATATATATATATATAATCTAACTCGTTTGGTGATAAAGTGATTAATATATATATATTAACTCCTAAAACTTTATAGAGATTGAATAATGCACAGATGTTATTAAAAGTTCCATACCTTTATTAATACTACACTGACAACAATTGATGAAACTTCTTATCTGTTTAATATATATATATATATTTCATACAATACAGAGGGGCTTTTTTTCTATTTTATAGAATCTCTGTATTTCCCGCTGCTATTTTTTTCTGTAAACGGAATGATCCTATATTGCTCGACATTTTCGCTTGTAGACCTTTTATTCAGTAATATCTGTTGCATCTTCGTTGTACCCTTTATTAAATTTATTTTAGAAACTTGTAAGGGATTTTTTTTTTACTTCTTCTGCAGATATTGCTTATTCTTACATCTTGGGTTTATTTTTCTAGAGGGCGAAAGACACAATTCTGAGTGGATCAGCTTGTAATATCGTGCTGTAAATTTTTGCGGAACAAATTTTAAAAATGTGACTTTAATATATGATATCCAAAATAAATAAGAGTTCAAAGTATAATAGAGCTTTAGAGTTTGAGAAGCAGTTTTACAGCACTGTCATATCCGAACTAAATTTATGTATCTACATACGATTCTCAACACTGAAATTGCAACAGGCAGAAAGAAAAATAAAGTCATAAAATGAAAACTGGAGAAGTTGTAGACGTAGGTAATATTAGTGATCAGGTTTTTGAATTTTTACCTCCAACCAGTGACATGTGGCTGGAGTTTAACTTGTGAAAAATTTAATCAAAATTGACTTTTTCAGCTAAATAAAACTTCATAAAATGGTTTAAGTCTTGTTTTTGTATTGTGAAGTATCAATTATGTGTATAAAAATAAGAGTTAGCTTGCCCGAAACTGTAACAAAAGCGATTCCCATTCGTGGATTTTTCCAAAATGACAGCCAAAACCTGGAAAGTAAAGTTACAAACTTTCTGCGCACATTACTTTGTATAATTATATAGCTTAAAATAAGTTTAGCTCACCTTTACTGCGTAAAATAAAAGCATTACAGTTTATTTTAGCTCATCATTGTGATGGTCAATATTTTGAACATTAACGTCATTGTTTAAAACGATACACTGGTGAGATAATGTTTAGTGTTTTACGATGCACTGTTTTTCAGGAAAGATGCATAAGTAGGTTTTGATTGTAAGCGTTTACGAATTTTCGATAAAGCCACCACAGAATGAGCAATTCCATACTTTTCTACATATCTTTATGAAAGAAGATTGATATTCAACTAAATCTAGTCTAACTAATAAATGGGAGCAACAATTTGTAATCTTACCTTTACGACATGATTAATTTGTAGTGCTATGCTTTGCTGTTTTGAGAAAAGATTGCTATTTCATAATTTATATTTTTTCGCTTAATAAATGCAGGAAATTGCTTGAATCTTGCACTGAAATTGATACAATTACACTGTATGGTATCCATCAACTCTTTTATTGAATACAGATCAATGCACACAAAGCGCTCTTTCCGCAGGTTATTTAGTAACACAATTCTCCATTCTGATTATTGCATTATTTTCGTCGAAGATTCAGAAAAGCATTGTCCATAATTTCGAGAAAATTTGCCTCTGTGCAACTAGCTGGTAAAACATCTCAAAAAGATTGAATTGGAGAAATCCAGATAATTCGCTGTAACATCAATGAGTTTGGCTAATTCTCTATACGGTAATCTCATTCGTTCATCTGTTATTCGTTTTAATTCGGTGTTCACTCTACACTCTTAAAACTGTGCCTCTGATTCAACAGGTAGATTCTGAATTTTTGTGCCTCTGAATATTAAGAGGAACGTGGTGCCTTTGAAATTAAGATGTACATAGTGCCTTTGGGATTCAGAGGCACAGCGTAAGTACTTTGAAATTAAGAGGCACGGTGTGCCGCTGAATTTATATATTCAAGTGCCTGTTATTTAAAAATACATTCTGTGCCTCCTATAATGGTGGCACATGCATGTGCCACCATTATAAGAGGTGCAGACTGTAATTTAATTATATTTTATATTAAATTTATATCTTTATATTAAATTCTGTCTACTGCAGAAAGATTTCCCAGCATGGCATATCCAAAGACATAGAGTAAAGTTTGTCTAATTCAGAATACTATAATAGAAAATTTTCTCACCCCCAATTTATTGAAATAAATATGAAATAAATATTAAAATGTGTGTCCATGTGGTCTAAGTCAGTTCTGTGGTTCAATAAAGAACCTTGTCAATATTTTAATTTATTTTTTGCATGACAAAATACATAAAAAGGCATAAAAGCTTTATTAAAAACAAATAAGACAAACATTAAAAACATGAAAAATGATGCAGGTGCGTTAGATTATTTTTTAAATGGCAATTTTTTAGCTTCTATTTGATAACTCCTGATCCCATTGAGATCCCACTCAAAAAATTTCATAATTTTAAGCTTATAATATTACAACAAACATAATTTTTTTTCTTTTTTTTTTCCTCAAAAATTTAAAAAAAAAAACACTATCTAAATAATAATTTTAAAAAAAATCAAAATTTACTTTTTAAAACTAAACATAGTCAACTTTCACATTAAATTAAAATTTATAAACTCTTCTTTGAAATCAGGGATCATAAAATTTTCTACATTTGATAGAACTTGGGATATTTAAAATTGCAACCATTTATGGAAGCCAAGAAACGGTGATTTTTCAAAATTTCAATAAATTATTATATGAAAATTTAATGCAACAAAAATAAAATAAAAATATATTCTCATTCATATCAACAGGGAGAATGATCCCTGACAGTTTAATTAAATTTTATTTTTTTTAAACAAATAATATTTTTTTAAGGAACTTTTACTTGAAATATACAAATAATATTTTAGAGTGCAAAATTTGAATCAACACTGCGATTTGTGAAACTTTATAAAATGTAGAAAGTATTCAAGGATGTAGCCAGGTGAGTGGGAAGGATCAATTCATATTATACTTTTATTTAAAAGAAAGGCACTGTAGCTTAACATCTACAAGGAACCCCCCCCCCCTCCTTACACACACAATCACCAGAAAAAAATCTGACTACGGTTTTGGAAATACTATATATGATTACAGAATGATTTACTATGTATTATTCATTTTATTATTTATTAAGTCCTATTTATATGCACATAAAAACAAAGATTTGCTGAGAGATACACATACATAATATATACATATACATGCATGTACGCTGGAGGGCGCAGGGTAATGCCGCCATTCCCCTAAACCTTTGAAAATAGTGAGATATAACTTGAATAACTAAGAGTTTGACGAACTATTTATCGTTGCCCTCTCCCTAATCACGAGTGTCTCCATGTATAAAGAATCATGTTTTATATTATAACATTCACAGAAAAGAATACTAAGTTATATATACTACTTACTTATTCCAGACTCATTATTTGCTTCGACTTAACGTTGTTCACAGGCGTATTTACATTGGCGGCCATTGCTTCTACTTCCCTTCCACTGATCCCAATGCATGACGGGTAAACAGCTGTAGCGCTTGTCCGTTTCTGAGTGTACCTCTGAAACTGGACATGTTTTTTTTTAAAGGCACCAATCTGTCAGAGGCGAACTGGGTGCCTCTGAGATATTTCGCTCTGTTATGGGTGCCTTTCATTTCATGTTGCCTCTAACATTTTTCTCCTAATCAGACGCACATTGTCTACGTGCCTCTTACATAAAGTAATAGAAGGCACAATGTGCTTGTGCCTTTTAAATAAGCGGTACACTTTTAAGAGTGTAAGCTAATCCCAGACCAACAGACAGACAGACATTTTCCAAAAATAGTCAAATCGTGTTCCTTGACATTCCAAACATATTAATCGATCAAAAAAAGGAAGTCTAAAATTTTCACGGTACCAATACATTCTTCTTATGCATATATTAGAAGAAAGTAAAAACGAATCAGAATATCAAAGAGTGCGCAAGCCTAGCACTCATCCGCTGGTATAAAATAATTCATTCAAAAACAAATTTGATGAATTAATAAACAAACCAATGATTGACATAAAAATGTAAAGTCTTGCGTTATTTAATAAGAACAACAACTATCGATTTTCTGATTTAGGAGAAACATAAAGAATATGCATAAATTATTTCAAAAATTTAAGCACATAATACATTTTATACTATTTTTATCGTCATCACAGATTGCTTATAAAAATGCATCGTAAAAATTTGACCAATTATTTTTCGTTAGCTTTCTATGAGGTTTAAAAAACATAATTTTGGGACTTTTAAAAGCCAAGTCTGTTTTGACAATCTGAATACTAAAAACGATATAAGGAATATTGAGAACCGTGGGCGTGATGATCCGCCAGGTCGGTCTAAAAAGAAAACCATATCAAAGTATTCAAGGTGTTAAATTGGCCATTCAAAATGTATGGTAGTGATAATCCCAAATGCAAATGGGTGACCAAATGCAGGTGCACTTGCTCCTGCGTGCTCGTTGTACCTGGACAAGTATTCAATAAAAAGTACAAGGTGTCTCTTTCCAATCCGAATCCGGATTTCTGTCATGGCATTAACAATAATGAAGATATTTTAACGTAATTTCTAACATACTGTTCTTTGTTTGCAATGGAAAAAGTGGTGCAAGTGCACCGTGATATCAAATGAAATATGAACTACATTCTGAAATATGAAGGAAGCATCTAATTGAGATTTAAATCAGTATCATTGTACTTTTATGCTGCCACACTATTATAAATATATTTTAAGTACATATTTCTGCAAAGTATCATTTCAAGCATGATGTAACCATCATGTTATTTGTTAAAAATAGGAGTTTCACCCAAGTGTATTTTCTCTAGGCCCTGCCCGTTGGCTGGTATTTGTAGTGATAGTTGCATCCAACCAAGATGTTCACTCTATAAAGCTTAATTGTACTAGAGGATGTTGGTCCGGTATGTTCCTGTCCTCTGTTTGCACGCGGTTGGTGTCCTCACTCCTTCATATAGCATCGTTAAATTTCTCAAAAAATAAAGAATATTTCTTGAGAATTTCGTTAAATTCATTATTGTGATTTTTGGACAAAATTTCCGTTTCAGTGGAGTAAGACGTACTGGATTTTTTAACCGATTATGACCTTGATTTCCTATACAAAAATTATTAGTTGTAATAAACCTTACCGCATCAATCTTTCAATGAGCGTGCTTTTTTTTTTTTTTTTTTTTTTTTTTTTTTTTTTTTTTTTTTTGCGCGTGACATATTTTTGCCCTTAGCAGTTACGCTATTACAAATGCAAGATATTTCAAAACATTGAGGAGATTAGTATTATATGAGCCATTATACATATCCGTAGTAAAAATTATATTTTATTTTCAGTATCATTTGCGAGGACAGAATTTCGAAAAAAGACGTTTGTCATGAAATTTGCGGAAGCATGCTTGATGGAAGGCTAAAGTTAATCGCCAAACGTTTAACATTTGCCACAATAAAGTTTCTTTGAGAGAAACAGCATAAAATTTCCAAAGACAATGCAAATTTGAATTAATTCAATAATCAAAATCTTTCAACTCCTAATATATAAGTCATTATGGGTCAATTAAATTCGAAAGAAAAAAATTCAACAATTTCAAATATACAGCTCGAGTAAGTTCTTTTTCACGTAAAATGTTTAAAAAAGGAGATTTCACTTTTTAATATAATAGTCACAGGACCATAACCCCCAGGAAAGCATGCAATATTTTTCTCAAATGTACCAATAAATATATCAATCTTCTACATCTCTCTGTTCTGCCTTTGTACAGCAGTATTTGTATCTTTCTTTGTGAGTAAGTTTTCCCTTCAAGCAATGATGCTGTTTGCTCGCCTATGTCTTTTTTTCGTCCCTCAGAAACATGACCATTCTTTTTCATAAATGTTGCTTTCATCCAGTTGTTTTGTTAGATACTTTTATTTCGGAAAATATTTCTAATAAAAGACTGTCCTATACAAATATTTTAGTAATCAATTTTGTTATTAATTTAGAGGAAATGAAGTAGAAAGTATAATGTTATATTCTGTTAATTCTATTCTATTCGTTTACATTCTTAATGTGATGTTTCATTTTTAATAAAACTTTTTTCTGATCTTGATCTTTTGCAAATGCTTTTTGGACACTTTTTTAAAATATCTATAACCAACTAAGTATTTATAACAAATGTCTGCAGATGAGAGAATTTTATGCACACATTTAACAATCTAATTTTTACCTTATTAAATACAGTAATGTATCTGAAAACAGAATCGCAAGAGTCGGGAAGAAAATGTTTTAAATAAATTTTCTTCTTAACAAATATAATTGTATGATATTCCTTCAGTCTTAACCATGAAATATTTTCGCTTAAGATCGAATTCCGTTATAAGGTTCCGTTTTCACAAGTTTTACTGTATTAAGTCCTTAACGGATTTCTTTTCTCACTAACAGTGTTGCCAGACCACTACTTTTTTTAATTCAGATTTCTGGATTGCTCCCACTTTTTTGAATTAATATTATTCTTCTTATTACACAATAAATAAGACAAAAATAGGACGACTTACACTATTTCAAAAAATGGCAGCAATCAAACAATCTGACCTTTTTTTTTTTTTTTTTTTAAGTAGTGAGCTGGCAGCACTGATAACTAGTTCTCTGAGAAGTAAATACTTTAAATTTCAAAAATGAAGTATTCAAAAACTAAATAAAGTGTAACATTTAATACGATATCTATAATAACTTTTAAAGTGTATTGTAACTCAGATATTGTCCCAGTTTTTAAAAAATGTAAAATTTAGCTTTTTTTTTAATTAAGCAAATTTTAAATGCGTAAAAAGTATAAAAATGTTCAAGATAAGAAATTTTCGAAATACTCATTTCTAATATCTGTATTAGAATCTGCAGAATTCGTAGCTGATTGCAATTTGGGGCACCCGGTACATATGACACTCTCCAAATATTGATACCTACGTCAGTGCCAAACTTTGAAGACAATCGTGAAAATTTTCCCGTTCTTTAAGTTTTCATATTTGTAAAAGAAGTAATGCTTCGTATGGTGCAAGCATTTATCATTTTATAGAAAATTTAATTTTATATTGAAAAGCAAAAAATAATTCAAATAACTTTAATACGAATGAAAAGAATTTTAGTTTGTTACTGTAAAATAGCATAAACTTTCCAAACCTAACAAATTCAAGCTTGTTTTAATTCAGTGATGAAAATAATATAAGTTCTAGCTTTCAAACCATTTCACAACAGTACATTGCATTGGAAGAGGGAATTTTATAGAAAAATATATAGCTCAAGCAGAAGTTATATACTTTCATAAAAATGATTTTAGTTTTTAATATAATAGTCAGAGGACTATAACCCACAGGAAATAATGCAACATTTTTCTCGTATGTACCAAATAAATATATCAATCTTTCCCATTCCTGTGTTCAGCTTTTTCATGTCAATGTTTCGATCTTTCTTTGTGAATATGTTTCCCCTTCAAGCAATGATGCTGTTTGCGCGCATGTTTTTTCATGGCTATTATCTTTAAAAAATGTTAGGTCATCCATTTGTTTCGTTTTTTAGATTTGCTTCAAAAAACATTTGTAACATAGGTTAATCATATATAAATATTGGAGCAAACAATAATTACTACCTTTAGAGTAAATAAAGTACTTTTTAAGATCGTCTATTCTAGCAATTCATTAATATTCTTCTTGTACAGTTCTAGAAAAAAAAGTAAATTCATACGCATACACACTAATTGTGATGCAAATCATCATAGAAAAATGGAACATGTGCGGCGGACCCTACGGTCTCGTCCACTAAATAAATAGACATGACACTGAAATAACAATAAAAAAGTTTTATTTAAAATCAAAGATAGATGAGGTCACCAGTGGAGTAGGGCGGAAAGTTAACACTGGTCAAATTTAGGGCTCGAGCACTAAATAACCAAAGGAGAATCTGACCACGGGAATTTCGCTAGATTCTATCACTAACTCTAACTAAACTGTCTAGGTAGATTAACACTCGTAAATCTGAAAATGTCACTAATATGCAATATCAATGGAAATACTAACTATATATGTATATAAATAAATATATATATATCACTATAGAAAATGTCTCTAACTTGAAAGGAATCCCGTGGATTCCAAATATGCTTTTATTGAAATGTGTAGATGTAACACCTTACCACTAGAAAAAACTCCTCAGCTGATGTCTATATTCTGCACTCAAACACCGATCGTCACTAGCTGTCAGCACGTGGCAACATTCAAACTCCCAGTTCCGAAGCGATGAAGTTCTAGTCTACAAAGTTCCTAACTACTCTTTACGCATTGTTGTCCGCTTTTCTTCTTTTTTACAATATCTCACAAATTTACATTTCTAATTTAATATATAAACTACATTCACAAAGCTTAATTTTCAATTAATCGTGACTCATTCAATTTTAAAGATACAAGCATGCAATTTTTAATAATAATCTTGTTGCATCAAAATGGAAAAGTTTCCAAACTGATCAATTGTGTCGAATTTGAGATATTGTAAGAAAGAAGAAAAACGGACAATAATACATAAGCAGCGATTTGTCTTTATTGCGTTACAAATGTATAATATTTCAGTTTTTCGGAGTAGAAACCACTGAGATGTAATTGAATAACCCGAAACCTATAAAAGCTGAAATTCGATATCTTACATAATTAGCATCATCTAATTTGCTTGACTAAACTGGAATCAGTGGGATGATTTTTTTTACGGTTAGCTTGAGATAATGGCATATAAGCAAAAGGAACTCACTACAAAAATCAGTATATTTTAATATATTTGTATTTTCCTTCAACTAGTGAAACATCAAATATTAAGTAAGCTATTAATTTACGTAAAAGTTTAATTACTTGAATCATAATTTAATAACATCGTTTAATCCATTACTTTGTTCAAGCAAAAGTACACAATGCCCATTTATGTTTCAAGGCGATTTGTTCTGGTCTCTTTTGAAATTGCCGTATACAGTTATTTTTACTTTATTGACAATTCTAACTAATCTACTCAGCATCTGACTCTATGTTCTACTAAAAACAGCAGTATATGGCATTTTCAAAAGAGACCAGAGCAAATTGCCTTGAAACACAAAATAGCCTTGTGTACTTTTGCTTAAACAAAGTCACACATTAAACGATTATATCAACTCATAAGTCAGACAATTAAACTTTTACGTAAATTAATAGCTTACTTAATATTTCATATTTCACTGGTTGAAGGAAAATATAAATCTTTTCAAATACACTGATTTATCTCCATTTGTGGTAATTTCCTTTTGCTTACACGCCATTATCTCAAGCTAACCGAAAAGAAAATCCTCTCAATGATTCTAGATTTAGTCAAACAAATTAGATGATGCTAATTATGTAAAATATCGAATTTCAGCTTCTGTAGGTTTCTAGCAATAATTATTCAATTACATCTCAGTGGTTTCCACTCCGACAAACTGAAATATTATATATTTGTAACGTAATACAGACAAATAGCTGAAGTGATTGTTTGAAATTTCAGTTAATCTCAAAATTGTGTAAAATATCTTTGTATTGCATAAAGGTAAATTATAAAATGTGATTGAACATACAGTAGCATTTTATAGATAATAAATGTCTGTGCTTAACCGATAGTAAGTGAATAGTATTAATGAATTAGTTTTAAAACAACCAGGGGATACAACCAAGGCTACTTGGGTTACATAACTATTGCTTGGTGTATAGAACATGAGTGAAAATCATATTTAATTGAAAACTCTACATTATTAGGAAAAGGGATTTTTAATCTACGAAAATAAAATATAACTACGAACAAAAACATACAATAACTTCTAACGCTGTTTGGAATCATAACTCATGATTCCAAAAAAGCGTTCTTTATATTTAAAAACCTCAGAAGCCAATGTATTTCTGAGATTTAAAAAAATAATTTTTCTTTTGTATCACTGATTTCGGAAACGTCTTCGAGTAGTTTTATAGTATATTAATCAGTTTTCTCAGTACTAATCAGTTCAATATCGGTTTTTACGATGCTGTCAATTCTCAATTAAACATTTACAGCTACATAATGAAACTTATACATGCAAGTATAACAATATAATATTAATTTTAATGTTACTGTTACTGTTAATGTTAATGCTGTTAATTTATCATATTTGTCTGCAAAACATGTTTGTTAAATAGGAAAATATCTACTCGAGAATTGATAGCATTCAAAAAACCTGTATTCCGGGTTAAGAAAACTGATTAATACACAATAGAAACTACTCGAAAACGTTTTCGAAAATCAGTGGCATCAAACAAAACTTTGTTTTTTATAAATACTTCTTTAAATCTCAAAAATTTGTTGGTTTCTGAGGTTTCTGCAGTTAAAGAACGCTTTTCGGAAGCGTGGGTAGCTCGAAAGAGGTTATGGTCTAATTTCGTTCGTGGTTATATTATGTTTTCCTAATTTAAGAAACATTTGTCTTTTTAGCTGCGTTCGTAATTAAATAAATACGTAGCACCTATAGTAGTCGTTTGGTTCGTCCGTCCGTCCGTTCGCATATAACAGCGCAAAAACTACTCAACTGAATGGTTTGAAATTTAATATAGATAATCGTTGCAAAATTTTGTCGAGTCATTCCAAATTTTTTGAAAATCGAATCAAAACTTAAAAATATATTAATAAAAGTTTTCTTCATTCTATTAAATCCTATCATATGTAATTAATTCAATGATATTCCATGATGGGTAATGATTCTAGGTTGCCATTGTGATTACGTCCTATTTGAGATGGAGTCATATTATTTCCATATTATTGAATTTAAAAACCAAATTTGTGTACTCAAATTGTTTAATTATAGCAATCCTTTAATCGACCGACAGTTTTTTGGATAGATGTTTCTGGAATTATAGATATTAAATGGAAAAAAAATCTAAATATGTATTTTAAGTTCTGAAATTTTCAAAGCTAGGCTTACGTTTCCTATTGGAATGTTCATTAAATGTCAACAAAAGATAAAATGTTGCCGTCTTAAAATGTACTTATTTTATTACGGAAATTAATCATGTCACAGCAACAGACGATATAATTCATTTCAATATGAAATAATAACAGCACGAACATACCTCATTTGTCACGTTTGACGTACAATTTCCAACTTTTTTAACAGTACAATATATATATATATATATATATATATATATATATATATATATATATATTATTTAGATTGCCCATCAACTACACCAAAAGACATTTTCATGTGAAAAGTATTAATTATGTATTCAATTAATGAAGTTTTCAAACACTGAAAAACTACATGTTTAAAATCGAATAAGAATCCTGTGTCATAACCCCCTTTGTAATCGTCCTATAATTCCCTTTTTAATCTTCCTATAAGCAAAGCTTGAAATGAACTGGTTAATCTATTTTTATTTCTACAAATTCTCATTATGTAAAGATGATGAAAGAAATCGTCATACGTGGGCAATCAATTGCCAAATATGGTAACACTGCCACTATCTTCTTAGTTTTGCATATTTTTATTTATACTACTGTACATCTTAATTTACATTATTGTAGCAAACAAAGCTCATTGTTAAGATTTTTGTTTTAATCATGCTATAAAATTATTTTTAAAAATAATAAAAATTCAGTAAATTGAGTAGCAGTTTTCAAACAAAATGCATTTGTTGATAAAGTACATTTTTTGTTCTATTCGATTGTATAAAAATATAAATTCTATTACGTTTACAAGTTAATATTTTTTGGATAATAAAGAAAGCAAATTGCGCAAGTTGTTGCCATCATCGCTATGACGTCAGCGTCAGTGATGATCAAACTTTTACTTTATTATATAGATACAGCATTTACAAGACAGAGATAGTTAGTAAAACATATAAATCCTCAAACTGTATTTACCATTGCTAATACAGCCCTGGACAAAATTATAAACTCAGAAAATTTTCAATTTGTTTAAATCCAATATAAACAATCTTAGTTTTACATTAATAAAATAAAGATGAATATTTATAAAAATACATCTAAGTTTAATATAACTCACAAAAAAAATGGTGCAAATAATTTAAATAAGAAAATACATAACTTAAAAAAATTAACATTATGTGAGACCTGGACAAAATTATAAACTCAAAGTTATGAATTTCTATATTCTGGTATTTTTTATCTGAATAAGTGAAGAAGATTTATGATAAGAAACTAATAAAAGGAGTCATTTGGGAATCCATACATTTCAATACATCAATGCATTTTTTTAATTTTTCTCAAAAAGATGTGTAATTTTAATATAGCACATGACTAAACCGAAAACGGTAAATTACTGAGTTTAAGAAAAGAACATAATTTAAATCCTGGTGCTAAGTATTAATGCACACATTCAAAAATGAGTTGGACATTTTTCTGAATTACTTCGAATATGCGGCTCGGTATAGATTGGTTTAGTCATGTGCTATATTAAAATTACACGTATTTTTGAAAAAAAAAATTAAAAAATGCATTGATGTATTGAAATATATTGATCCCTAATGATTCCATTTATTAGTTTCTTATCATAAAATGCATTTATTTAGATAAAAAATACCAATATATAGAAATTTATAAGTTTGAGTTTATAATTTTGTCCAGGTCTCACATAATGTTATTTTTTTTTAAGTTATGTGTTTCCTTATTTAAATTATTTCTTCCATTTTATTTATGAGTTATATTAAATTTAGATGTATTTTTATAAATATTCATCTTTATTTTATTACTATAAAGATAAGCTTATTTGTATTATGATTTAAACATTTAAAAATTTCTAATTTTGTCCAGGGCTGTATTTTATTTAATTTTGTATAATGATGCTTTAGAGAACAAATAATATTTCATATAAGATATCATATACAATCAGTTCCATAAAAGTGTTCCGTCCGGTTCTCTGAAAAAACCCACAAGCTTGTTAAAAATAAATGTACATACAGTAGTACATTCATTTAACAAAAATGCTTTTACTTAATAAGTTGTCCAGTCTCTTTTGTTGTCGAGTATAGCTTGGAAGCGTCGAGGCATGCTTTCTACGAGAAATTCTTCTAATTGTAAAGGAAGAGACCTCCAAACTTCCCGTATACGGGGACAAAGCTGCTTGAAATTGTACACATTTTTTTTCTCTGAGTTTCATCTTCATGATTGACCACACATTTTCAATTGGATTGGCGTCAGGCGACTGGGGGGGGGGGGGCTAATTCGTCATGGTGATGCCATTTTTGAACATTTAAATTGCTTGTAAATAAGTGTAAATCTCCAAAACCCTTTTAAATGAAGCATCCCCATACGTGGACCTGATTTTGGTGTCGTTATACCGTTTTACCCACTTCTTGACGAACCCCTCTGACTTTTTCATGTAGCGGGTTGCAGCTGCATGACAGTGTGCAAAGAAACACTGCCTCAAAACAATTTGCATACACAGCACTCATTTCGAATATGTTGCTTTAATCAGATCAAAACTAGTCGTTGGGGGCCACCGTAATACTTACCCATCATGTATATGTATAATGTAAAATATTAAAATAAAAATGTGTAAACTACTTATAAAATGCATTGATATTCAAATAAAATCGTGGCTTGATGACGTCATAAAAAGGCTCGATTACTGAATTGCTCGAAAGAGGTTTTTCCTTATAACTCCAAAAATAATACTCCTATTAACTAGCGATTTATTGCATCTGATTAAGAGTCAAATTTCCAATTAAAATATATATCTGAAGTGAAATTTGGATGAAATACAGGGTCATAAAAAATCGAAGAGTGTGGAAAATAGGATTACAAATATCTCGGCAACTAATTATCCGATCGACTTCATGTTTTATGCAAAATTTATGGTTTTTTATTGTCTTTTATATTTACTCCTTAAAATAAACAATTTCGAAAATTTTTATATACCTTTCATCAGAACGAATATTTCGAGAGTCCGAAAAAAAATGTTCCGGTTAATCGATTTTATTGAAATGAAATAGGCTTCTTCCCATTATTACATACTAAGTACATACCAAATTGCAAGTCTCTATCTCAATTTGTTCGGGAGATAGAGCGTTTACAGACACACACACAGACACACAGACACACAGACGGACGGCATTTTTTTTTTCTAAAAATATGTTTTTCGGAATCTCCAGTGTCTGAAACGTGTAAATCCGTCAAAAAAAATTTTTCGATTTTCAAAACTATTACAAGACTTACCCTATACTACGTATGATGGGTAAGTAACAAGTCGAACTGATTATAACCTCAAAGCATTCTTGTCGAATGTTCAAAGAATACGAGAAACTAAAAACTAGAGATCCTACATTAGAGAGAGATTGAACATTGACGAAATGTCCGCCATGTAAGTTCCAAATCAGGTGGAACGGAGTAGAACGCAATGTATTTTTATCACCGTCTAACACTCTTTATTGTATTAAAATCATGGAAATTCGTTTTATAAGCCTTCAAACAGTCATGAAAATGCATTGCGTTCTACCTGTTTTGGAACTTGCATGGCGGACATTTCGTCAATGTCCAGTCTCTCTCTAATGTAGATATCTACTAAAAACAACATCTGCGCGCCATCTATTAATGAAATTATGAACCAAACTCTCTGTGGACCTGAGTGTAATTAGAAAAAAGAAAAAAAGTGCGTTTTACATATATAATGTGCCTAATTGAAAGGGAAATATTTTAACTATCCCTTCATTTTTATTAAAAAGTAAGAAATTTTGCACAATCGACACCTAGAAACGAAACATAATCCGTTCCAAGAATCAGTTTCATTTTCGTTTAATTTCCCTAAAAGAATCAGCCAGTGTGACATTAAAAAATACATTCTAAATCTATCAAAATTACAAATTACAGTATATTTTAAGATAAGATTTTTCTTTTCCAAAAAAAATTATTTCAAATGATATCATCATATTTTATTACATTCATAACCTACACTACGGAACCTTGTAATTTATAGATGCAGATAAAAGTTAAACGAATTTCTTTTTATAATAAATATGGAAATTTTATTGGATTTGTTTTCGATAGCTCTGGATATCTAAAGATTTCTTGCGAAACCCCTAGATAACTCTTTCCAATGAACTTATACCCAATGTCTATAATTTAATCCCTATCCATTAAAATGCATCTTCAGACTCTCTAAAGAGACCTAAAGCAAGAGTTCGTAGTCCTTTCCGATATTGGAAATACCATTTCGAATAAAATGAGTACCTTGTGAAAAGGAGAGAACATTTGAGTTATTGGCCAAATGTTCTAGCTCCCACATACCTGTCTTTAGAAACTTGATCTTCAAAGTCAATGAGTTTTCAACTTTTTGTTACTGAAATAACCTTTTTTTAATCCTTGTAAGTCAGTTTAAAACTTATCCGTAAAATCAGTTTTTTTTAACTTTCACAGTGCGAAGTGGGGTTTTTCAGCCACTTTTTTTAATCACTTTCGTACATAGTTAAAAATTATTTAAGACTTTTGGTT
The DNA here is from genome assembly GCA_963931845.1 of Maratus michaelseni. NCBI lineage: Eukaryota > Metazoa > Arthropoda > Arachnida > Araneae > Salticidae > Maratus > Maratus michaelseni. The sequence continues at coordinate 278,638,413 of OZ007594.1, read as the reverse complement.
TGTCCGTCCGGGTTTTAATTCTCGTAAATACTAGGATACTCAGATTCCATGTAATGGATATATGTTATTGACATTTACTATGACATGTACAGCATTTATTAGTTCGTTGACAGAGGCACTCAAAATAATCCTGTTACATTATAATCAATGAGGAAAAATAGTTTGCGGTGTATTTTAATGATATTACACTATTTCAAATGTAATCAAATTGATATGCATTTATGAAGTACACTAAAACATGCTTTCTGTAGAATATGGTGTGCAAAATCTTTATCATTTATTTACAGGGTCACTCAAAAAAATTCTATTTCATAGTGGTCTACGGGGGAAAAATTGTTTGCAGTGTATCATAATAATGTTACACTATTTCAAACATAATGAAATTTATATACATTATTGAGGTGTACTACAAAATGCTTACTGTAAAATATGACGTGGTATAACAGTTATCGTTCATTTACAGGGGCACACAGAAGATTTCGGTTACAGTATTGTCCATGAGCGGTAAAAGCTGGAGAGGCGTTTTCAGATGTGGTATACGTTTGTTTGCATACTACGTGGTGTGTGTAAATTCTATAGCTCATATACAGGGCTAAACGAAATAATTCGTAAGCATCCCTGTGTTTCAGCGTGAATTGCTTACGGGTGTATTTTAATTGAATTATGAATTTACCAGCTAAACTATAAATACTATACTCAGAGGTTTTTGTAGAATATAAATAAATTCATATATAGGGCTACGCAAAGAACCAGATACATTGCCGTCTATGGATGGTAATTTCTGAAAGTATGTTTTCAGCATTTTCTGTTGTGTGTTTTTTTTTCTGAATTAAATTTCATTTTAATATGAGGAGTGTATAAAAATTTGTATAGAATCTACAGGGCTGTACAAAATTATTAGAGTGCAGTTCCACCTATTGGTAGAAATTGCTGAAGGGGAAATATCGACTGTGTTATAATTAACGGCAGCTTTGTACTTAAGCTAAATTTTAGCACACTGTGTAGTGTATATACAGATATTTATATCATATACAGGGATGCACAAAATAATACAAGTATCTTTCCAGGTATAGACGGTAATTGCTGAAATCTGGTTCCATCTTTTTAAGCAATGAAATTCTGTTGCGGTATTTTGGAAGTGCTGGAAAGTGTTACATAATCTATGCTTGATTCGTGGTTTTTCTTTCTTGTTATTTTTACAAGAAATCAGAAAAATCTACTTAGTGGACCCATAGAATTCGAGGATAATTCGCTCCAATAGACAATTTTATTCTCATTAAATTTCCCCTTAAAAGACGATGAGAAATAATAAATTCGTTCTAGATACCCTAAATTTACTCATTATATTACACTTTAAATGTATGTTATTAAATCCTGTATAATGCTAATATTGTAATACAGCGTGCATAGAATTATAATTGCTTGAAAAAATAAAAAATTCACTCTCCTTATTTGGTAATGGTGCATAGTAAAAGTTGGCAAAAATCGATGAAAAAAAAGGCGATTACTTGCACTTTCTTCTCCTGAAACTCTATACTGTTTATTTCCACTTGTGTGAGATCGCTTTTACAAGAATTACTTTCTTAGAAAGAAAAAAATAGAGAATTTCTTTCTCTTAGAAAGTATTACTTTTAATTAGTGGATAAACCTTTTGATAGCTTTGAATAACTAAATTTTTCTGCAAAATTCGAGATAACTCTTTTCAATTAATTTATACCCATTGTCTACAATTTACATTTTTCTAAAATGATGTACGTGCTTTTTATTCCATAAATTCTGTCACATTGCATTATATTCATAATCCAAAATTAACTATGAAACCTTGTGCTTTATAGAAACATATACAAGTTAAACAAATTTATTTATTAAAAAGAATTGGAGCATTTATTGGATATTCTTCCCGATAGCTCAAATATATAACATTTTTTTTTGGAAACCCCTAGATACCCATTCCCAATGAGCCCCTACCCGATATCTATAATTTAACCTCTCTCTATTAAAATACCCGTAATTATCTGTAAAAAAATTCACCCAAAAATTCACCGTGCTTATCGATATTGGAAATACTACTTCCAACGAAATAAGTACCTTTTCAAAAGAAGAGAACATTTGAGTTATATTAGTCACGTGTTCCAGCTCTCATATAACTGTCTTCAATAATTCGATCTTCAATGTTCAAAGTCAGTGAATTTGAAAATTTTCTTTGCAGAAATAACTTTTCTTTTTCTTGTTAATTATTCTATGCCTAGTTATAATTTATGCGTAAAATTAGTATTTTTTTAATTGCACTGTAGAAAGTGGAGTATTTCAGACATTAACTTCAATTTTATGAGAAATCGAGAAAATCTACCCAGTTGACCCCTAGAGTTGATCCTAGACAATTTCACTTTTGTTAAATTTCCCCTTAAAAAAAGATGTAAAATAAATAATTTAGTTCTTGATACTCCCCCAAATTACTCATTATATTACATTTTAAGAGTAGGTGTTGGTTATTTAATCGTTCATAATACTACTATTTTAATACTGTGTTCATAAATGTTTGCTCGCTTGAAATAATAAAAATTGTATTGTGTTTCACTTCTCTTATGTGATAATGGCACATGCTAAATGCTGAAATAAAGGCGATGAAGAAGATATACGTACAAGTACATCCTTTATTTCGAGTTTCTCCTCCTCCTAACATTCTACATGTACCATACGAGAATACCATATGATTTTAGATATGCTTAGGTGGTTGAGTATAGCCAAAAGAAGGTTGGGAATCACTGGCCTACAGGGACGAACAAAATTTGCATATATTGGTGTCCATTAGCCATATTTGTTCGTTTTAATGATGTCATACTACAGAACACAGTCGTAACCACCCGGCAAAGTCAGGGAGCTTCGAAATTTTTTCGTTTGGCTAATTCATATCTGATCCCCCCACTTACACACGCGCGCGCGCTACACGAACAATTTAATAAATAACTGTAGACAGAAGTAGAGGGCAATCCACCTGCCATAAAAACATTGATTACAAAGTTTTATTCATTTTTATTGCATTTATTTTCAAAAAATTATGAAGTTTAGAGGGATTCCGGGAAGTTGCTAGGGATTCCGGGAAGTTGTAGGCTAAGCTCCCTCCTGGCTACCAGTTTGTTTCAGTCAGAATGAAACTGATGTATGTTATTGAGGTACACTACAGTATGTACTCTGTGGGAAATATTTATCTTAGACGACAACAGGAAAGTTTTCGGAAAAATTACTATCTATCGGTGGAAAATATTAAAATTGAGTTTAAAGTCAGTTCATGCTTTCCCGCTAATGTAAATTATGGATACTAGGGTTATGTGTAAAATCAAAAGTTCCTATATAAGACCAGAAAAAATAATTTGATATATTACATCTATGACTGGAAAATTCCGTAACAATACTCTCGCAATGTTGGACAGTGTTTTATAATCTATGCGTAATGTATTACGTTATTTTTTTGTTTATTATTAATATTTATTTAGAGTTTGTTTTCTTTCTTTTATAACAATATAAAGAAATTTGTAATCTGAAATTTGATGAAAAAAATTTTAACCCATAAAATAAGAACGAAAACGCTGCATCACGTATAGATTGTGAAACAGTTTTCATTGCTATCGAAAACTTGCAGCAAACTTCATTTTTTCATACAATTAAAGGAGATATCTGAATAAATAATTTAGAAAACGCATAACACAGTTAAAGACCCATTTTCAGCAACTACAGTCCATGAGTACAGTCCTCAGTAATATAAGGTAAAGCCAGGACAGATGGCGCGGTCGGAGAGATTGCGCACATAGAGTTTCGGAGGGATGGAGTGCAGTGAGCGTGCAAAGACTCCAGGTAGTTGTACAACTTCAGTAGTGGAGTGTCTACTTGAAAGTGCCGTTGATTGTTTTGAGCGTCTAAGATAAAGCATTGCTATTTTGTTTTGTTTTCCCAAAGTAAGTGCTTGAATTTTCATAGCTATTCATCAGAATTTCTATACAATGTCAGTAGTACAAAATATTTTAAACTTAAACGATTTCTCATAAACTACTAATCTAGACTACCAATGTGAACATCAACGGTTCGTTTTAGTAGCAGACATGTTTATATAAAAGGCCACGCAATCTGACCTACCGAAATTGGAGAGTTTGCGCATCTGCCACTTAGGAGAGATGGCGCATTGTTTCTATTAGTTTCCATGCTAGGAGAGATTACGCAGCTTATTGGTAAATTTGCATTAAAAAATGAAAAATTAAAATTAACTAATTTTAAGTTAAACGTGCTATCAAGTAACTTAATGTTAATTTTAATCTTATCTGGACTTGCTTTTTCTGATTCTTTAACCTTTTTTTTCCTTTTAATTAAAATTTTTAATCGTTTTTAAAGTTATTTCCTTTTTCTGATTCTTTAATCATTAGGTTGAAATATTCACTCCTAATACAATAATACTTGTTCACAAAAACCTTACAAGAATGTCATTTAAGTGTAATTATTATTGTTAACAATTTAATTGTAGTTATTATTAGTAACAATCTCTCCTACCCATGTGCTCAATCACACCAACCCTGTAAGGACAGATTGCGCAAAATAACTTTCTTGGTTTTATTACAACTGTTCTATTAAATTGCAACATAACAACGAAATAGCAATGGAAATGCATAAAAAACAAATGAAGTAAAAATTATTCATAGATAGTTTAGCAAAAAATTAATATTTAGATTTTTTATTGTTATTCTTTTGAATTGTGTACAGACTCTCCTAGCTTTACCTTATGCAAATTCTTTTGCGCAGCCTTGTATATGTTCTGTAGTCTTTTATACCTATCACATAGTAAAACTAAAATTTATTTCAGCTATTCGTTTTCTTAAACATACATGATTCTACTTAATCTGTTTCCCTAGACTTTTGGTAATCTTGTGTGACAGTGATTACAAATCATGCTACAACACATGATCCCAGAATTCTAGCTGACATGAGATCCATCAAAGTCAACAAAAAATTCATGAAATAAAATTTGAACATCAGATTTACTTTTCTCTTTTTTTCCTTAAACTTCAGATGTCCTTTTCTTATTCTTTTTTTTCTACCAGGTAGAATTCAAATGCAAATTAATGTATGAGGAGAAATTGCCAACTTGAACGGAAGGAATAAAAGTAAAACATTTTTCATAAAATGCACTATTATATAATTAATTAATTCGGTAATATTATAACAATCATGCGCATATTTGTCAATAGAAGAAACAAAACTCAATATATTAAACTAGGTCATTCCTATTAACATTTTAAAATAACAAACGTAAAGTTGGTGCATGATAATGTCATAATTTAGGGATATTTTAAATAAATATTTCATAAAGTATATGAATTTAGCATTAAATTTGTTTTAATGTAAATTCTTAAAATCATGATGTGTTTTTTTAAATAAAAAAAAATGTCTCTACATATAAATTTACAACAATTTAGTAGCAATATTTTATTAGACACATTTATATTTATTAAGGCTTTAATTTAATTATAGCCATGCGACATAAAAATTCATAAATATGGTATGGTCTATTTTAATACTTGGAAATTTTTCCAGAGAAAATTTCTCACGCCTTGCATTCATAATATTCCAATGTTAATTGTTTAACAGGCATATAGCCAACATAGTGAAAAAGTATCCAAGCTGGGACTCGAACCGGGGTCATCAGTAAAGCGCATTGGCGTTCTACCAACTGAACCACTTGAAACGACACCCAGCTTGGAACTTCTTACTATAACATGTTGGCAAGGCTACAAATGCAGCACAAGATGGAATATTTCCGTGAGCCACCAACCCTGGAACAAACACGAAACCAAAGAAAATCCAGCATCGATAATTGAATAAATCTATGTTAATACTTGGAAATTTTTTCTTGTGCTGCGTTTGTAGCCTTGCCAACATGTTATAGTGATAACTGTCAAGCTAGGTGCCGTTCCAAGTGGTTCAGTTGGTAGAACGTAAGTGCGCTATACTGATGACCCGGGTTCGAGTACCGGCTTGGATACTTTTTCCCTATATTGGCTATACGCCTTTTAAGCAATTAAAGTTTGAATATTATGGTATGGTAACTTAAGTTTATAAATATATATACATACATATGGGATATTATCTTTGATCTGGTTACTATTTATTACACGGTCGCTGTTGTTGGCGAAAAAATTTAGCATTTTAGGTAAGGTAGTAACTTTCATATTACTACTAAGCAGGTTGAAGAAATCGACGAAGTTGACTCAGATATTTCAAAGAAAACGGCACGCATTTTTTTTTAAAACAAGCAAGTAGTTTACGACCCACATGACCAGATTATTGCTTTCTTGACACAAAATGCTGAGGATTTTCGAGAATGAGCAGTCAACGCGCTCTATATCCTAAGAATTTCTGCAGAATAAATAATTGAGAGCACAAGTATCTGAACGATGTCGGTTTATTCTTGAAGACTTTTTACACGTATGTCGGAGAACACTAACTTCTACTGTCATACTATTCCATAATATTACTTCATCAAAACTTCGACAAACTAGAACCTTTTAAAATCACCTCCGTGTTTAGTGTTTAAAAAATTGTACTTATATTCCATATCGATTATAGGATAAAAACTTCTCCTATGTGCAGCAATTAACAGATGAAAAACACACAAAATGTCCGATCTCGCGCAGATGGTTTTAAACTCAAGCGGACGGATATAAAAATATGCACTACATGGGGAATTTATAAAATCAAAAGCCTCGATAAAGGTGTCCACCGCGGAAGCATAATTTCAGTGTAATGAGGTTCCCTAAAAACGTGCGAAACAAAGCTTCTAGAAAATTCTGGATTAGAATAAAATGTTCAGAATTCAAAATAGATTGAAAGAGAAATATTACTGGCGCAATGCTGAAATGAAAATAAAAGAATTACGCGTAGAAATTATTAGGATTTTATGAAAGGAAAAAATTATAATAATAGCATTTAAGACTAAATATAGTAAAATTAGACGGATAAAATTTAGAATAAATTTAAGATAGATTAATTACTAAAAATATGTTATATACAGTGTCTCACATAAGTGATGGGACACTTGTGCTTTACAAAAGGAAACTAATCAAATAAATTAAAAAAACATGTACACATTTTTTTTGTGGGTGTGTTTCATACTTAAATTTAGTAAAGATTATTACATAACATACATTTTGTCAAAATATTAAAATATTAATTTAATAAAAATACAAATGTTTAGAACGGAGCAAAAAATAGCTCACATAAGTGATGGGACACCATTATATATGCAACAAAAATCGCCTGAAATAAGCAATAAAAATATTTTTTGGGGTTTTATTTTTACTTAAAAGCAATTGGCAATAATTTATAAAATCGTCTGCAGTATTTCTCTCCAGTTTGTTTTGGAATTTTTGTGTTTTTTAGCTCTGTGTAGTCATGAATACTAAACGAAAAGAAACTTCGCCTGAAATTCGAAAATTAGTTATTAATTTGCATATTGAACGTGGAAAATCTATTAGAAAAACTGCTGAAACAGTTAACTTGAGTCGTTCAACAGTTTTCAATATCATTAAACGATATAAAAAGAATCATATGATTCAGGATAAAAGAAGACCTGGCTGACCATCAAAGCTATCCAATGGAATAAAGCGAATTATCGTTCGAAATATTAAAAAAAATCCAAGAATTAGTGCTTCAAAAGTTGCTGCTGATTTACAAGCATTATATGGAATAATTGTTAATCCTGAAACTATTAGAAGGGTAATTCGATCTGCTGGATATCACGGTAGAGTAGCCAGGAAAAAATTCTTCGTAAGTGAAAAGAATAGAAAACTCAGACTAGCTTTCGCAAAATCCAACATAAATAAGAATTCTGATTACTGGAATAAAGTTATATTTGCTGATGAGAGTAAATTTAATATATTTGGTTCTGACGGTAGAATCTTGGTGTGGAGAAAACCCAGGGAAGAACTTCGCAAACAGAACTTGGTACCAACAGTAAAACATGGTGGAGGAGGAGTTATGGTATGGGGGTGTATGTCGTCCGCTGGAGTTGGTAATTTTGTTTTTATTGACAGTATAATGGATCAGTACAAGTATATTGATATTTTAAAGCAAAATTTGAAATCTTCAGCACGAAAATTGAACCTTCATAACGATTTTAAATTCTACCAGGACAATGACCCCAAGCACACTGCTCTGAACGTTAGACTCTGGCTGCTATATAACTGTCCTGAAATAATAAAAACACCACCACAATCTCCAGACTTAAATCCCATAGAGAATATTTGGCAAGAATTGGAATCAAGAATTCGCAAACACACCATTTCTTCAAAACAACAACTAAAATCGGTGCTTCAAGAAGAATGGGGTAAAATCACTCCAGAAATCACAAAAAAAATAGTCGAATCCATCCCAAAAAGATTAAATCATGTTTTAAAAGTAAAAGGAAATCCAACAAAATATTAAAACCTTTTAAAAAGTAAAATTTGTGGATAAATATTTGATGGAAAAGTAAGTGTCCCATCACTTATGTGAGCCATTTTTTGCTCCGTTCTGAACAATTGTATTTTTACTAAATTAATATTTTAATATTTTGACAAAATGTATGTTATGTAATAATTGTTACTAACTTTAAATATGAAACACACCCAAAAAATTTTTGCACATGTTTGTTTATTTATTTTATTGCAGTTTCTTTTTATAAAGCACAAGTGTCCCATCACTTTTGTGAGACACTGTATATATATAACATATATAAAGCGTATAAAAAGAAGCCCTTCTAGGTAGATATTGTGTTTGTCATTACATATGAGCTCAAATTATTTTTGATCAAATAAGTACCTAAAATATATATCTTTTTCACTGTTGCATCCAAAATAAAAGTTCATTGGATTTCAATATGACTATATTTTTTAACATTTTTTTAAAAATAAAATAATATTTTGTTTCGGGAAAATTATCTTAAAAAGTTTCCAGACTTCTGAAAATGAAAAATATTTTATAACCGAAAATTATTTTTGTCCACAAGTAAATTGATAATTGCGGCTCTAATTTGAATATGCCCGAAATGTTTTCTCATCGGAAAGTGAAGTGAAGTTCAGTATGCAACGTGCATTTTTATTCTGAAAACTTCGAGTACTTTCTATGATTGTGTCAAAAAATGTAATTTTCATTTGTTTTACTTTCTATAGTACTTTTGTTCTGTTGTTTGTTTTGTTTGTACTGTTGTTTACTAAACTTTGTTCATTTCCTCATTCTATCGTTTTTGAGTTTAGAACATGTGAATCTTTTAAAAATTAAAATTGAAGAATCGGACAAAATTCTGTTAATATAGTAATAGTAGCTACTTTCAAAAATAAACTAACAATTCTATTACAGTAATGGAATTAAATGTTTATAAACATGGCTGGTAAAATCGTCTGCTTAATGATTCATTAAAAACAAATATCTAACTTAGAAATAGTTGTTGGTTCAACTTAAAAGTTTGTGAGCCATTTTTCTTTTCTTAATGTTGGAACTTTTACGAATGTTTCTAGTCTCTTAAGAATAGTCTCAAAAACGCCTTCGAACTTTCTATATCTAAGAGGAGTGGAGGAAGCACTTTACCTGATAAATGTTCTTTGAGTTTATTGAAGGAAATAAATTTTTGAAAGCAGAAGTGTTTCCTGATTAACTGATTTCGGATGCTTAACTTTTCTTCATTCGTCTCTGTCATTGACAAAACTGCTAATGCGAATTTAAGTGCCACAGTTACGTTTCTTTCTCATTTCACAGCATTTAAATTTTGTTTTTCATCCTTGGCATCAAGTAATGACTTGCTGTTGCATACGCAGTGGGAGTACTAGGTTATAAGCCTTCTTCTGCAGGACATTAAGGTTCTTTTGAAAGTGAAAATCGATAAAGAAATTTCCTCTCCCTGTTGTTGAAACTTAATAGATTTGTAAATACACATTTGTAATCATTTCGTTTTCTTTTTTTTTTCTCTTAACAGTCTTAAAATGTTGAATGTTAGCATCAATTGCATGTCGTAATGATTTTTATTTGAAGTATCGTTTTGCAGAAGCGCAGTTTTTTTATTCGAAAAATCGAATACTTTTAGAATTTGAACATTGTTTTGAAACATTTTTAACAAATTTGTATATGATGTTTGTTATTATTTTCTGCATGCTACAAATAAAGGCTATGATTTTTACAATGCTGAATGTATATAATTATGACTTAAATTTATATTATTATGACTTAGCCAAAGAATAATTATCAAATGTGGTTAATCCATTTAAAAGTTATGAGTGAACATACATAATATATATATATCGTCAAATTGAGTAAATTGATTTTTATAAAACGACTAAAAAGAGTTAAACGAAAACGAATCAATTAGTCTAAAAAGAGTTTGAAGTACAGTTTAAAGTTTCTAAAAATCATATGCATGACTAAGAAAAACTGTCTATCTCAGTATTTACTTTGTAGCAATTTAATGCAGCTTTACTTATCAAATTGGCAGCCTAAACAATTCTCACTATCATCTGCAGCTGAAAAAATAAGAACAAAATTTAATCCAAGCAATTTCTAAGAGATAATAATCCTTAAAGAATGTGGAGAGAAATAATTTGTACTTCCAAGAATATATCCTAGGAAAGAATATTTGAGACTGTGGATAAAGTATAGCCCCTAATAGAGCTCTAAGAATTACTAGAGAATTCAGAGCATGACTCCTGAAATTGATAGTTATATTGATGTGCCGATAAATAAAAATTACACCTTTTTTTCTCCTTAAGAAAGAAATAGAAGTTAATTTTCTCTCGGATTTCCGTGGATCAATGAAAGAGAAAAAAGTAACATTTTATGTGGTAAATTGAATAGTAATTGAGTGATAGCAAGTCTTAAAGATATATACAGAATTTCAATAAAAGTCACGTAATAATCTTTGTAGTATAGTATTGAAGAAAAAATATAACATCGAACCATAAAAAAGTAGTATGAGTAATGCAAAAATAATAAAAGAGATATTTTGAATTAATATTATTTTAGAATTAGTTTTATGTTAAACAGTTTAATTTTAGATCTAATATAACATGCTATAATAAAACTAAAATGTGACTAGATTAATTCGAAAGTAAAAACAAAGTAAGTAAAAGTACAAAATATTTTAGAAGCAAAAAATATAAACATACTAGGGGAAAAAATTTATATCCATTCTTCATCAGTAATCGATTTATAATCTTTCTTTTTTCATTACTAAAGTGATAGCTTCGCTATTCCATGGTACCGAATAAAAAAAGTCATCACGAAAATAAAACAAGAACAAAAAAAATCATGCATCAAGATATAGATTATGAAATACTTTCCAACACTAACACAATATTGTTAAGAAATTTAATTTTTGTTCATTCAAAGAAATGATATATCTAAATAACCATTTAAAAAAAGAAATAGAGTGGAGTAAAAATTTATTTTCAGCAATTCATGGCCATAGCCGGTAATGTGCGCGAATTCTCTCGTGCAGCCCTGTATATGATCTACACACCGTGTAATACACTAAAAAAAATAATTAAGTTATTAATAATTGATTAATTTATATTAATTAATTATTCATTTATTTTATATTAATTAATTATTATAGTATTAATTAATTAAAAATTTATTAATTTATATTCATAATTTCAAATTTATATACTGCCAAATTTATATTCATAAATTTGGTAACTCCCTGGTCAACGATTTTTCAAGCGTACCTTACATCTCACCTTTCTAGGTTGATTTACTGTCTCACAGCGCATCACTTCCGGCTTAATCTTATTGGTTGCTCGTGCGTGATGAGATTTCGGTGTGTTGTTATTTTTCATTTGGGTTTCTCGACTCAATTTCATGTCTTTGGGGAGATATAATTTTTAATTTTTATTTTTATTTTTACTGACACTGATGATGTGAGTCCAAGTACTCACGAAACGTACGTCTGTTCATGATACTACAGTTCGATATTGTGTGTTAAACGTTGGTTTTTAGTCTATACTTGTATTTTCACTCACAAAAATTGCTGCTGAGAGATTCTGCTGTCAAATCTGGTAAACGGATGCACTGGGTAAAAACCCACGTCGCACTCGTTGTCCTAAACGTTTGAAATTTTCCGTGGTTTTCTGAAAACCTTGCTTAAATATGGGTTAGATTCCCTTAAAAAGACCCCCATGCAGCCATGCCCATGGAAGGCAATACCTCCGGTCCCTCGGTCTATATCTCTCGCGCACATAACAGCACAGAAGAAATACCAACCATCACTCATAAAAAAATAATTCTTCAAAGATTACATGAAAACGACATTTTCTTTGCTTAGGATGGCCTAATTCGTGGCCTAAATGTGGATCCTAATTCGAATGTGCCTTAAATGTTTCTTTCATCGAAAATGACGTCATATGTAATAGATTATATTTGTATAATTGTTTTTTCTTAATTTTTTTTTCTTGAAATTGAAATGTATGTGATATAATAGATGTTTTAACTGCAAATGGCTTTTAGATAAAAATACTACGCATTTTAACTCACTTATAGTAATTATATATATATATATATATACGAAAAATGCGGATTATCTGCTGAGAATGACATAAATTTCGGATGCGAAAATATAGCGACTGGGTCTGAATTTTTATTGGCTTATAAAAAAAAAACTGTACGTGTTTAAATATGTTTATCGTAGTTTAACATAAGAATAAAAAAAATTACTGTACTTTTGTGTTATAGCGGCCCCCACAATTATGATTATGCCAAGGTTGAAGTTATGATTTCGCCAAGATCATCGCAAAGCTTATATATGCATCCTATATACGCATATATATATTCCAAACACTCCTATAAGTGACATATACGTCATTACACACATATTATTTACGTCTTATATGTCATATATACATCACTATCTAACCCGCCCGGCGTTGCCCGGGCCGGAGATAATAATAATCTGTTCTAAACGAATATGACTGAAATATGTAAGGCTGTCGAAATCAAGTCGAATGAGGCAAACCCCGTCGTAATCGGGCTCATAGAACCTACGACCGGAAAGCGCACCCTGGCGGTCGAAATTGCAACTAAAATATTTAAGGCTATAGATATCAAGTCGAATGAGCCAAACCTCGCCGTAATCGGGCTCATAGAACCAGAGATACTCCTATAATTCCACCTTCCACAGCCAGGGGGCGAGATCTGTACTGAAAGAGGCCTTTTCAGAACACTCGACCCAACCAAATTTCCTAGTAGAATTGAAATTTAATCACAGGTGAACAAAACAGTGGAAATTACCACAGTGGATAACGTAAACGATCGGTTTCGAAAGGGTTAATATAGATATTTTTAAAACTCAACGGTGCGTTTTGAAGAAAATGAATGTGTCTATGATCTAGTCTACTGTTTGTCCGTATTTGCAATTCCCGAATCGATGCCGATTTTTAAACCTGGGCCGAAAAACGAAAATCGCTTAAGTGAGTTTTGGAAAGGGTTTTTTTCAAAGGGTTTTTTTCAAAGGGTTAAAATTAAAATTTTTCAAAACGGATACCAGATTGTAAAAAGCAAAGGGATGTAGATTAGGCGCGGTATTTTTAGTTTTTCGTATCTCGTTTATAAACGCCAATTCGAATTTTTAAAGATAGGAGAAATAGTTAAAAAGCGAAATTGACTTAAGGTAAAAAACGTTTTCGAAAGAGTTAACGCGAGTTTTTTTTTAAACTAAAGGTTTTCCTTGAACCCGCGATAGAACGTAAATGTCTTTAGGTGTGTTTGTTTTTTGTTTGGTTATTTTAGAGAGCCGATACCACATTTTATATATCGCAGACAATCAGAATTCGCAAAAGTGAATCCTACGCGCGAATTTTTTTCGAAAGGTTAATATTCGTATTTTTCAAAAATAAATACAGATATCAAAAAAAGAATAAATGTAGATATTGTCTAGTATTTTTAGTTTTTCGTACCTTTCTCTGAACCGCCGATGCAAATTTTTAAATATTGCCAAAATCGCAAAAATCGCGAAATGGCATACAGAAAATATACTTTTTCGAAGGGTTAACTTTCGTATTTTTTAAAACCAAAGTTGGATTTAAAAAGGACAAAGTTAGTTCTTTAATTTGGTGGCTTTTGTTTTTCTGTATCTCTTGTAGTCCGGTGGATGCAAGGCTCGGAAAACGGGAGAAAAGAAAAAACATGAATTCGATTCTTTTTTATTATATTTTTTGAAAAGGTTAAACGTGAAATTTTTTCGAACCAACCAGATCGTTCGAGACGTAAAAGTACATTCTTCGAGAATAAGTAAACGGTTTTTCCGTATTTTTAGCCCTTTCGCCCAGGGCGAAGTTAAAAAAACTTTTAAAAAAAGGGATGACTCGTGCTTTCTTTCTTCTATTCCCGAAGATACCGATATCAGTTTCTGAGCATGCGCGAGCGAATTTCGGAAGAGTGATTTTTTATTTGGGATCTTTGGTCAGTTTTTAATTAATAACTACTCTAATTTTCAAAATATTAAAATTCTGAGGTTCTGGTGTACCAGAAGAGGAGCCAGACCTAAATCTAAATTTTCAGGCTTCTAGGTGGGCTAAATTTTTCTAGCCATCACCAACAGACACACACACAGAGCGAAACTTTCTTTTATTAGTATAGATATACACATGTCATATATATATATATATCATATATTCATCATATATGACTATAACTTGGCCACATACGTCAAGAAATGTTATACATATATCACATATTATTATAATGTCATACATGCTTTATAATTTGGTGATAAATCATGGTCGCTTGGCGATTCATCCTTGGGGGCCGCTATAACACGAAAGTACCAAATTTACAATATATTAATGAAAATAGAAACAAAAACATTTTATCGCGTCCTTCCTACAATAACTTTAACTCTTGTTTAGATTTATGTCTGAGCTAAAGGTATTTTAAGGAAATTAAAGTTGAAGACCACGTTTTTTGCTTTATAAGACGATTTCTCAGCCGACGTCAATTTTTGAATTCGGCTTTTTTTCATATCTGATAATTTGCATCCATCCTTTTTGTAACTTAAACATTTTTGTAACGATTTTATGCATTTCTACTGCCTATTCAAAGAAAAATTCTTCTAAAGTTACAGAATTTCATTAAAAATTCTTCTAAAGTTACAGAATTTCGTTAAAAACGCTTAAAAAAATAAAGTGACGACATCAAATAAAATGGGGACGTGAAATAGAGTGACGACGTCAAGAGGTCCATTCTCGACCAAAAACAACAACCATTTTCCCAATGGTTAATAAAAAAACATATTTGCTAAAACATGTTGTATCCAAAGCGCCACGTGTTTGAATATTGTGCATATATTGCTATCATTCTTGTGCAGTTTTTCTTTAAGTGTGAAAAAAGGAAAAAAAAAGATTGTATTAGAAAATTTTAAAATTAGATTTGCATTGTAGCAGCGCCATCTTGCAATAACAATATATAACGAGCGAATAGCTGGAGAGTTACTGGCTAGCCTTTTGCTCGACAATAGCTCATCTTCATCGTCACTCGTCTTCAGTTCAGAGGTCACTGGTTCAATGCCAGCTAATGCCAAGTATCCGATCTCTGCATTCATGAACCGGAAACAAACACACAAACTTCTGAACAGATGGCAGCACCAACGAATACAATTTGATTGATTGCAGTATAAATGGCAAACAGTTATCGGTTGTATGCTGAGTACTTCCTTCGAGTACGTGTTAAAGATAGAGATTTGAAGCTTAACGGTCGTTTTTTACCATTGACGATTTGATGTAAAACCCTGCCGATCGCTGAATCAGATGCATCCATTGCTAATGTGATAACTGTATATTGAACAGGATGAACTAGTGTCGTAACTTTCACTGATGCTTCTTTTATTGTTTTAAAGGCATTTTGTAACTCCTCATTCTAGAACAAAGGCTTTTTCTTTACATTTTTATTCCCGCTGAGCATTGTGATGAAAGGCTGTCGTAATTTGGAACAGTTTGGGATAAGTCGATGGTAAAAATTGACCATTCCCAAAAATATTCTCAAACTGGTGAGATATTGCAGCTCTGGGAAATTTCTGATTTTATCAACCTTTGATGGAAGCGATGGATCCCCAACAGCAAGAGATATCCTCTAAATTTCGGCCTCTTATAAAAATCATCTGCAAATGAACAGCAGTCTTATGGTGAGATTCACACAATATCGTCTGGACAAAAACTAACATTTTTTCTAGTTAATGTCTAAGACAAATGTCGGATGGAAATGAGATTAACGTTGGAAAACAATAAATTGGCAAATTTTTCTAAGTATGAGATCGGCCGTTAATCTTGAATTGACTAAAATTGAATCCATTTACAGGGAGCATATTGTTTATCTCCTCGTAACCTTCCCACTTTCCGTGATGACCTGGAAAGTGTGTCACATGACTGAAATCCACCAACAAGCTGCGAAAGATCCTGTCTCACAAACCCTCCCAAAATGCTTTTTCACTTCCAAGGACATATCAGTTTTAAACGGACACTGGAATGAAGTATAGGGGAAAAAATACTTTTCAAAAAAATGTTCTTTTGGTGAGAATAAAAATTGCTTCAGTAAACATTAATGTCTTAAAATTTTACAGGTATCATGATAAGTATTGTAAGACAAATCTAACAATTTAAAAGCGCTTTTTTTCTTCTCTTTTTTCAATAATTACGTATAGACATTCTCAATTAAAAATATACTTTGATAAATGAAACCTAATAGATTGAATTAATATATATGAAATAAGTTGTTAAAAAAATTCGTTGATTTAGGTGACTAAATTGAAATAGATGATATGATATTTGAAACTTAGACTATTACAAAAACAAACTAATTAGAAATTGCTGAGTTAAAAAGTAAATTTTATGGAAAATAGTCAGGTAAGATTTTGGTAATTAAGAAAACAGAACGCTAGAACCGTAAATATATAAAAGATGACATTTTAAAGAAAAGTTTTTGAGAACTTTTTTTTTAAATGTTATAATGTAAATTGTTTTATAAAGAAGTATAACGTATTTTTTCTTCAGATGGAGAGGAATTCAATATTATGCTTTTCAAAAGTTTAAAACAAATGACTGAACAAAGCATTCATTAAAATTATCATTTAGATATTAAAAGAAAGAATAAACGCTATTTTTTCATACATAACCGTAGTATAATAAGAAGTTTTAAAGAATAGGATTTTAAAAGCTTAGGAGCAATGGTAAATCAGTACATTTTTCATTGTAAGTTGTAAAAACTGTATAATTAAAGTGCTTGAAAGTTCGTTTTAAATCAAATAACGAATAATGGTAAATGGAAATATTTTCCACTATAAGATACAAAAATATTTATACATGGAAGTTGTAACTAATTAAAACGTAAGAAATTTTGTTTTGTTTAAATATTGCTGTTAAATGATTTTACAATGAAAATTACAATTCATTACAATTAAAATTTTAAATTGGATTTAATTATTCTTTGTAAGATGCAAAAATATTTATATATCAATAATAAAAGTAACTAATAAGTAAGAACGTAATTTATAACTTAAAATGTAATGTTATTTGCATCTTACAATGGAGAATTAATTGTAATTTAAACAGCAATATTCAAAATTTACAATAACAGCAATATTCAAAATTTAAACTAAAACGCTTTTATTGTACCTTTAAATTATTTATATAATCGATATGTAAATATTTTTGCATTTTATAGTGGAAAATATTTCTGATTAGCAATATTTATTTATTTTTTTATTAAAACGAACTTTCTTACGTTTTCAATAATATTTTTGCATCTTACAAATTTTCCTATATAATATCATTAGCTAATCGGCGAAAGATCATATGATATCGCAATGCACTCGACAAAAGATTAATAAGTGAGCAAATGATCGGAAATTAATTTTTAAAAAAAGGCTTCAAAAATGATTCAGCAGTAGTCGGGATGCGATGGTCGACAGGCGGATTACGGAGCGGACAAATTGCCTTTTCCGCTGACACCGGAGCGTCAGGTCGTCAGGATGAATATAGTAGTCGGATTACGACATTTGGCCAAATTTCGGCGTAGAATTATTTGCTATTTGGGATATATTCCGGCGAGATTTTGTATCCCAAATATTTGATGGAGTAAACACCTAAAGTGCATTTGGTTGTATTGAATCATAAGCCATAGTTGCTTAATCTTTCAAAGACTTAATGTAGATGAAACAGATTAGTTTTCTCGTCTGGGGATGCAACCAATACGTCATCCAGGTAGCAAAAATAAAATGTAGCCCTTTTAAAACCATTCCCCTAAATCTTTGGAAGGTTTGTGCCGTGTTGCGTAAGCGGGATGTCATAAAGGGAAATTCAAATAATCCAAATGGTGTGATTACCGCTGTTTTGGGAATATCAGCTGCATTTACACGTATTTGCTGATATGTTCTTAAGAGTTCCATGGGTGAGTAAATTGTTGCCCCATGCGCAATGTGGTTGCAGTCCGTTAAAAATGGCAGTAGGTAACGATCGGGAATTACTATGTTCTTCAGAGCTCAATAATCTCCACGGGGCCTCCAGTCACCAGATTTCTTTAATGTGAAATGTAGGAGATTTGACCAGTTGCTACTAGAAATACGACAAAGACCTTCTTGCAGCATAAAATAAAATTCCTTCTTGGCGACTTTGGATTTTTCCAAAGATAGTCTCCTGACTTTAGTAAATACAGGAGGTCATTTGGTTTCAATATAATGTTCGATCTTTATAGTCGTTAATTTTTCTGTTAGTAATGTTAGGTCCTGATAAATCAGTAAACTTTAAGAGAGTATTTTCCTACGTGTTGCTTATAATATTCCAGATTGGCATGTTGATGTTAGTACATGAAATTCCGTTTGTTTTTAAAGACGTTACAATATCAATTAACCTGTTATTTTGGCTGTCTACGAATATGTTGAAGTGTAGTAAAAAATCTAATCCAATTATTGGTTTGTTAACTTCGGCGATAATAAAAAGCCAATTGAAAGTCATTCAAGACATAAGTCAAGTATTAGTAACGTTTGGCCAAATGTTTGTATTTTGGTGCCATTGGCGGCACAAAGTTCAAACTTTTGGATGTTCTTTTTGTCCGATGGTGACGGTGGGCTTAGCGATGTTTCTGTACCAATCGCCACTAAAAATTGAGTAGCTGACTCTTTGTCGCTAACATACAAAACACTCAACTCAACCCCATGACTCCTGGTCCCCCAAAAGAGACGGAAGTTCGTTTTCCTGAATGTCATGTCGGACTACTTTTTACATGGTTCTCAACATTTGTATGATCTATCTCCAAATTTCCTGTGATAGTAGCACATCTCTTGTTTCCAATAATTTGACGTATCGCGGTTTCTAAATTGGGATCTATGTAGTCGACGGGGACTGCCATAAATGTAATGAGAGAGTGCCGATATTTGGGAGGAGAGTTTGGTAATTTATTAATCCTTAGTTTCAAAAACATTCCGTGAAGTGTTTACAGAAGTTGAGATGGACGCAATTTGATGCGATTACGGCTTCAGTTCCCATATTTGATCGTCCATGGTTTAGAAAGGTCAATGTCATTTTTCGTGCAAATAGATCAAAAACTGCACATTTGTATAAGGAACATACTCCAACACTTTGACTTTTACATAGAGTAGATTCCAGTTAATTGTGACATGTCGGTTCTACTACGATTTTCTCTGATAAAGCGGCTATCCCAATTATCAGAAGTAAAGTTAATTATATTTTTAATTTTTGTTCTTGACATTTTGTCTTAAATAAACGACTACCCCAGCAAAATGATGTTCCAGTTCCAAATAACCGAAATTTACTTATATAGATTTTTAAAGATCGCACCGTCTCGACAGAGAATGTGACCAAGTCTGCTTCATGATAAACCCATTGACATAATACACTACTAGCTCTCGCAGAGAAATTATGCGCATAAGTTTGATATAGCACATGCTGTTTTGCTAGGTAACATCATTTGAATAGAAAATGTTCCTAGCTTTACGCTTATAAAAAGAGGCATTTTTTGTATTAATATGTTTACGAAGGAAAAAATATCTCACAAAACAAGTATAATATGATATCAATATTATTCCACTGATTTTAAAAAGAAATTTTCAGAACTGAACTCTGAACTGAACTGCTGCACATTTTTGTAAGTAGGAGAAAGTAGGGTAAAACCGCATACCTTAATATTAGTTGCTTCTTAACCCATTCAGGACCAGCATCCTTCACGCGAATTTTATTCAGTTGATACCACTTTTTGTTAATAAGTTACTTTTACTTCATAAATCGCGTAAATGTGTCAATTAAACAAGGCAACTTTTGCTTTTATTTTTTTACTGGTGGGAAAACTAAACACTGTAAGCACTTTTTGAAGGTGCATATATGCGCCTATGGTCCTAAAAGGGTTAAAGCCAGAATTTCCAACAGAATTTAATGCAACTTTGCATACATACTCTGCATCTTGTATCATAATATCTTGTATCATAATATGATATCCTTGTATCATAATATCATTTTAAATATATGATTAGTTCATCCTTTTTTATTAATAAATGATTATTTATTAAAAGTAAAAGTGCGCTAGAACATGGATATGTTAATCTTACAGCAAATGAAAAATTTTAGACTTTCTTTTTTAAAAAGGACAATATATTTCATTTTGCAACTTTAACTAAGGAACTCGGCTAATAATATTTCAGTTATAAGTCTAATGATTTAATATTGAAAGACAAAAGGATAATTATCTTCATTACACTTTGAGAAATTGCAGAAGAGAAGTTCACCTCTTTATCAGCTTTATAAAAACATAATCACTCTTATCCATGTGGTTTTGATTACCTTGATTACGGGCTCTTCGCCTATTATTAATTCGCCTATTACACTTTTTATCTCACGTAAAGTATCTGGTTTTACCCCAAGAGAATGTGGATCGAAAAGCAAGCCGTAAAAATACTCTTTTAAATTCTAGCAACAGTTTCATTGTGGAAAATGAAATCTTATTAAATATATTCTACACATAATAATATAAAAAATTTCAGTAACTTCAAATATGTTCATGCTTAAAATTTTTGAAAACTAGAAAAAATTAAAACAAAAAAATTATAAAATAAACATTTAACCACAGAAACTACATAAATGCTAGTATGGAGATATCGTAGTAGCTGCTTTACCGTCTGTCCTAAAGCTAAGTATTTCATGCATTATTCGTTAGACGGCTGCTCATATTGAGTCAGAATTAAGATATCCGACTATACGATTTTATCCTACATTTTCCCTATATCGTAGAAGCATCATTCAAAG
Source organism: Maratus michaelseni (assembly GCA_963931845.1). NCBI lineage: Eukaryota > Metazoa > Arthropoda > Arachnida > Araneae > Salticidae > Maratus > Maratus michaelseni. The sequence continues at coordinate 278,617,105 of OZ007594.1, read as the reverse complement.
CTTTCAGTGGGATTCAGATCAGGGTTACACTTTAGGGAATGCTGAATAATGGATTACCTTGTAAAAATGTCGATACACCAATTAATTATTTTTTAAAGTAGGAATAACGGGTAAATATTTTTTTATTTATTTACAGACACATTATATGTACTTTAATTTGTATCAATGCTATTTGTTGCGATTACTCCTAAATATCTTGAAACTGTAACTAATAAACTTAATTATGCAATATACGTTCAATTTAAAATTCTACTAAAATCTTTGCATTGACGAATCCTAATTTTCTAAAAACTCTGTTTTTGTTGTTGCTGTTGTTGTTTATTTTATAATTGTATGATATGTAATCGTTTTGTTTATAATGGTACACTGAATCGCTAGGATATATTTCCAAAAACTGTTATAGGCGAACTATGTACAATTTTGGACGAATAATAGGCTTAGCTATACAATTTTTTAAACTTTCGGAGCCATAAAGGAAAACTTTACTGCAGAATTCAATTTTATCCATATTGAACAAGAAGCCACTTTGTATATTTAAAAGTGAGAAATAAAAACACAAAATTCGAACTTTAGAATTATAAATTTTCACCAATTTTAAAATTTATAAAAGAGGAAGGTATTTTGTTACGTATTTCAGTAAGATGAATGCTGGTTTGTGAATAAACACTCAGCATCTCCGGAAGTGATTTTTATTTGATTAATATTACATTTAAACAACGTATTAGGCACATCTAATACTTGCAAAAATTACGAGAACAATTGATTATAGTATCTAGAATACCGGTTAGACTAAAGCTTCAGTCTAACTCCGCAGATAGTGGCATGTACTTTCACGAATTTAACTTCGAACTCTATAATATATTATCTCTTTTAAGTCGATATGGCAAGAAAGTCCTACATCAGGCATCATGTCAGACTATTTCGGATAGTCTCGATATAACTCTTTCTAGTTTTGCTACAGTTTTGAATTTTTGAAGTTTTTTAGATAAGAGTAACTGTATATAACTGTATAATGCTAAATTAAGTAGCCAAGATTAGACATCCACCAAATTCGTCGCCGAAATCGAGCATCATACGAGGGTCATTCCATACAAAATGAGCAAATCAGCTGTTGCTGACATGTCATAGATTTTAATGAAAATCAGCATATAAGTAGATCATATTTATTTATGAGTAAATGTAAAATAAGATATTTCAGGATTGTTTATTTAAGTATTAAAACTTACATTAAAAGTTGATATAAGATCGAGGTTTTGTCTGCGTGCTTGAAATTTCAATTTTCTTTATTAGCCTTAGAAGTGGAAAAACTTCATCAAAAATTATTTATAATTAAGAATGAATAATAAGTAACAGATTGGAGTAATTTAGTAATTGTTCTTTTATTCCATAATGTGAAATATAAGTAAATAATGAAAATTTTTGAGAGGAAAATGCAATATTTCTATTACTTGTATGAACATGAAGGAAAGGTCTTAAAATTTTAAATTATTTGACGTTATAGATAAAAGTATATATTTTAAATATAGAACTTTCAGTCTTGCCTTTTTATTCATTAATTAGAAAAAAATAAATAATGAAAAAATTTGAGAGGAAAATGCAATATTTCTATTACTTGTTTGAACATGAAGGAAACATCTTAATTTTTTTTAATTATTTGACGTTATAGATAAAAGTGTATATTTTAAATATAGAAACTTTCATTCTTGCCTTCAGTTTATTTTTTCTCAACAATATTTTAAATGAGAGTAGAATAAATGACCGATTTGTATGGGGCAGTGGTTGAACAAACAATTATATAGTAATCATAACTCAATATAGATGGCAGCACTGCATTTTTTTTGCAAGATGGTAGAAAAGGCACACAAATTAGAAGTGAAATAGTCCATAGAACGTAACAAATATTACCTTTTTGAACCCATTTCTGTTATGTTAAGAATCAAAAGGCAATTTTGAAATTTTTTAAGCATATCAGGTGCTTATTGAACTTTATGCTTTTGCAATATTGTTAATGTCAGATTTTTCCTTCATTTGATTTTTTAAGTATACATAAGAGGAAAAATTGTGATTTTGTAATTTTTTTTAAAGTTTCTAAGCTATTTTGAAGATGTAGAAAATAAATGGCAACTTCCAAATTTGAGAAAGTTGATTTTCATATGTAACACTACATCAGACATCAACTTCACATATGATTTGAAATTCCTTTGATTTTTATAACGTTTTTAATTTTCTGAAAATTGACATATTTTAAGTTTTTACAGCCAATTTAAGGTTAATCAGGATGTTACCAAATTATTATTACTAAATAAATATGATAATAATTTTCCACGGGTTACAATATTATGAAAAATTTTAATTTATGTTGAATAGTTTTCAAGAAATGGAACTTTAAACTTGCACCTTTGAACGATTCCATACATGCCATTCTATGTCACAAGTTTTTTAAATGTCCAGAACTGCCAAAATATTTTATTTTTGTCAAGATATTTTGAATAGCTCTATTTAAAAATAAATTGAATCTGTGCACCAAATAATTTTATTAAAAACGGTTACTATGTGGCCACGACTTTTTTTAAATTTTTGCTCATTTTATATGGAATGACCCACTAGCAAAACCATACTAATTTTTTAACATTGCTTGTAAAATAGATTTTTCAGCAAGCAGTCAGATAGGCAAATTTTACATTTTATTAACAATATCTTATGCCAGGCATATTAGTAAATGTGTAAAATTTGCAGGAACACTCGTCGAAAGATGAGAGAGAATAACCTTGTTTACTTATAAAATTAATAATTAAAATTGCAAATTATATAGCTCATTAAAACAGGTATTGAATTATTAATGTCTGTATATTTAATATTTATTCTTCATATTATCAATTTTTACACTCAGACGTAAAAGAATATGGTTAAAAGGTCCATAAAAACAGTCCTTCATTATTAAAAATTCCAAAAAGTTTCACATAAAACTGTCACCACTACACAAAGTCGCTTTCACTCCGGCTGGAAAATCCTCAGTTGCAACCCTCAATCATCTCATCATCATCTAGAATAGTTTATAGGGGTGCCTGTGGTCAGCTACAACCATCCCCGAGATATAACGAATAGAACCAACGCCCCCTAGACAAGAAAGCCGTGACACGCGTCACGAAAACGTCATACCAAGCAGGCAAAACAAAGAAAAAATTCGAACAACTTGCATGTTTTGATTTCGTTGGCTCGTGGAATTAGTAACTATTAGTCGTAAACAATAATTGTTAATTCTATGAGCCAACGAAATCGAAACATGCAAGTTGTTCGAATTCTTTTCTTTGTTTTGCCTGCTTGCTATGACGTTTTCGTGACGCGTGTCACAGCTTTCTTGTCTAGGGGGCGTTGGTAGAACACCGCTGCAAGCAGTGGTCATGACTGAGTGTTGATGTCACGAGATGGAAATTTTGTAGTGGTTGGAGCAAGCTCCTCCCATCTGACAAATGTTGAATGGGGTGTCGATCAGCCAGGAAAGATTTTTAAGAAAAAAACTCTTTACAGTGACCATATAATTACATTACAACGAAAATAAATTTATCTAACAGGATTACTAAAAATAAAGGTTATTTACAAAAGGAAAAAAGAAGTAAACAGTGTTTACAGAGAAAAATTAGCATTGGGAGTTCTCTTTAAGAGATTTTGCAATATTGGACATTCCGTCCATAAAAGTAAGAGCTTTCATTGCCTTATCCTTTTGAGCACATTTGCTCATAAAGCTCTTCTAATTGTTTGATAAAATCCACAAAAGAGGAGATTCGAGTTCTTGCTTAATTTTATTTAAAATTTCGGATAATTTTGGGATTCTTTCACAAATTTAGGGATTTCATAAATTGGCTAGTGCTGTAACGCCATCTTGGGCTGTTAAACTGATTTAGAGGATTTTGGAGGTTCTGAAATTATTTCATTTGTGCTTTTGTTGTTTTCCGAATAAGATTTTTTGAACGCGTTTTAAATAGGGAATTTTTGGCATCCTTTAAAGCTAGCGGGATGATTAAGTCCGCAACGTAACCCTCAAGCATCCGTCTCTTCGCTATATATCTGACTCGGGGTTGAAGAATTTCCGTTACTCGCATTCGATTCCCTCTTCTTCCAACATCTTTTTCCAGCGGCAATCTAGCATTGCATGTCTGGAAAAAGATGTCAGAAGAAGAGGGAATCGAATGCGAGTAAAGAGAATTCTTCAACCCCCAGTCAGATGTATAGCGAAGAGACGAATGCTTCAGGGTTACAACTGAGGATGCTCCAGCCGAAGTGAAAGCGCTTTTGTGTAGTCGTCACAGTTTTATGTGAAACTTTTTGGAATTTTTAATAATGAAGGATTGTTTTTATGGAACTTTTAACCATGTTTATTCTTTAGGTAATGTCTGATGTAAAAATCGGTGATATGAATAATAAATATATATCGCAGTTTGAAGTTTGTCTTAATAATTCTCTACGTAGAGCTTTCTTCTAAGCCAAAAGCCCGTAAAATTACTTCGCGAGCAATAACAGTGCCGATGCGAATAAGCAATTTCTGAAATTTTAGAACGATGCTGTGAATGAAAGAGAAACTTTTCAGATCACTGGATATGTCCCTGTAACTTTTGCCACAGCACTTTTCTTTTAAAGAAAAGCATTTCAATAATGAGAAATATATGCAATAAACACTTGAAGACTGTTTGGTTAAGTAATTTTTCTGATTCTCTGTATGCAACTTCATCATGTTTTGGAAAATTATGCACAGTAAAGGGAGCATTTATTTCAGAACATTTCCGTAAATCTGGAAAAACTTTTGGCGTATGAGATTTCAAATTGTTTCTTCTTAAATGGTTTCTAATGTAAGGTAAAATATTATCGGAATCGTGTTAAATTCCGAAGACTTATAAGGAACCGTTAAATTCACGTTATCATGAAATTTTTCTAAAAATTTCACCGGATATGTCGCCTGGGACTTTTTCCACAGCACTTTTCTTTTAAAGAAAAGCATTTCAATAATGAGAAATGTATGCAATCAACACTTCTTATATTTATACCCTTCAAAGACTAGTTAAGTATTTTTTCTGATTCTCTGTCTGCAACTTCATCAGGTTTTCGAAAGTTACACAGCAAAGGGAGCCTTTATTTCAAAACCTTTTCCTAAATCTTGAAAACCTACTGGCTTATCAGATTTCAAATTTTTTCTTATCCAATAGTTTCTAAAAATAAGATCAAATATTATCGGAATCGCAGGAAATTCCGAAGATATTTGCGGCAACGTTAAATTTTAGTAAACTTTTCTGCAATATCAGGAAACGTTTCTGAAACTTTTTAGAGCGCAAACATAAAATTAAACTATAATCATTTTCAGTCTTGTCAAAAACATGTTGAGAAAATTTTATGTACAATTTCAACAATTTACATTTGCAAAATGCCATTTAAAAATTGTTATTGCCTAATATATGAAAAACTCCTATCAAAATTCTTTTGGCGTAGACTGTTACTTATATACTTCGAGGAATTGATATTCTCTCATGTATCATATTTCAAAAATTCATCAATTCAACAATTTACATTTGCAAAATGCCATTTAAAAATTGTTATTGCCTAATATATGAAAAACTCCTATCAAAATTCTTTTGGCGTAGACTGTTACTTATATACTTCGAGGAATTGATATTCTCTCATGTATCATATTTCAACAATTCAACAATTCAACAATTTACAATTGCAAAATGCCATCCAAGCAGGGCTTGTAGAGCTTAAGCCGTATGGTAGGTCTCCCTGTTTGGTTGAATCTGAATTTGAATCTGCAAAATGCCATTTAAAAATTGTTATTGCCTAATATATGAAAAACTCCTATCAAAATTCTTTTGGCGTAGACTGTTACTTATATACTTCGAGGAATTGATATTCTCTCATGTATCATATATCGCAAAACATTTATATAGATACCTGAAGAAAAAAAAGAAATAGAATGATTTTCTGTCTTTTATATTTATTTCTAATATTTGAATTTTATCGAGATTAGATAATGGAAAAGAAGATTTTAGAACATTTTTCGTCCCCCGCAAAATAAAAATAGAACAAATTGTACCGTAAAAGTAAAATCCTACGCATCTGGCCAACCATTAAACTTTGCGTAAGCACACGTGGGAGCAGCACATCTGCTATCCACTTCTCAACTCTACTCGAAAAGACACTCATTATGTAGCAAGCAGGTTTCCAATATCGGAAACAACAACTTTGCGTTTTACTTTTGTTGAAAAACAAAGCTTTTTCTAAAAATATTTTCCGTCCTGTAAACTTTGATGATTTGAAATGAAGAGAAAAAACAAAATCATGCTCAGCTTATATCTGTTTGGTATTTATTTAATCTAACAATTTTTTTAACCTAGCGATGTGAAAAAATGCTTCCTGTAGAAAAGAAATTGCTAATGCTTTGTTATTCTGAACTTTAAGCATAGGAGATTATTTTGTTTTTAAACTTTACGGCAAAGGAGATTATTTTTTCAAACTTCATGCAACTAAAAGAAATGCAGTCGAATCCGCTTAATGTAATATTGATTAAAGTATTACTCTACTGAATATTTTCTAAATGATCCAAACTGTTTTAATATAATTCCATGTTAAAATTCCTTGTTAGTTTAATGCATATTTTAAATGAACGTGAAACCTGGTTTTAGAAACATCGTAAACTACATAATAGTGCAGTTTGTTTTCCTTTTTAACAAGAAAAAAGCAAAAACTGTTGCAAAACACATTTATGAACCATTGGGAATTATTTGCGCATTTACATTACTACCAAAGATATTGCTTCAAGAATGCTGAAAATAAAAAATATCATGGGATAAAGAATTACCTGAAGATATAACGAAAGGATTTTGTGAATTGGAGAAATCAAGTAAATCTTCTGAAAGGTGTTTTTGTTTACATATCTAGATGGATGATGACGAGCTTTTCTTCTTTGAAACATTACAGTTTACATGTGTTTGCTGATGCTAGCTAGTAGCTAGTAAGTACGCCTACGCAGTTTGTATTTTTATCAGAATTGAGCTTGAACGATCTGTGTCTTGCACATTTGTTAGAGCTGAAAATCGAATAACCCCATTGAAGACAATCACGATTCCCAGACTGGAACTCATGGCGTGTTTGATTGCTGCTCGACTAGCTGTTAATGTCAAGAAAGACATGAAGAGACCAGATATTGAAACACATTATTGGACTGATTCCAGTAATGCTCTTAGTTGGATAAAAAAAAAAAAAGTCAATCCAGCTGACACTCTCTCCAGAGGAAGTTCTGTTCGACATCTACTTGAAACAAAATGGTTACAAGGTTCTGCATGGTTGAAGTCGCCTATGTCAGAATGGCCAAAATCTATGTATGCAGCTGATGAAGAAGTTTTAAGTCAAGAAAGAAGAAAAACAGCAATGATCGGTACAGAAAAAGAAACACCATGGTATTGCAACAAATTTTCTTCTTATTTGAAATTAATACGAGTTATGTCTTGGATGAGACGTTTCATAACAAACGCTAAGAAAACTAAATTAGAGCGCTATTATTTTATCTTGACTGTTGAAGAAATTAAAAGAGCTGAATGAATATTGTTTAAAAGTATACAACGCGAAGTCTTTGTTTCAGTCAATAATCCTATCTAAAAATCTTTACGTCCTCAACTTGAGCAAGAAGGTTTAATTCGTGTAACGACCAGTGGCGGCGCAGCCAAGGGGAAGGGGGGGGTTGGGGGTTAACCCCCCCCCAGAGCTAAAAAAATTACTATAACTAGATGGAACCCGTCAAAACTTGACGGAAAAAATACTATAACAATATCAGTAAAATAAGCTTCTTTATTATTTAAGAGGGGAAGAGTATGAACCAGTATTTCAAACATTTTATTTTAAAAGTTTTTCCCCTAGTGAAATGCAATACTATTTTCGATGCAAACTCCAAACAAACAATCCGTGTAATGGAAATCAGTTCGACATTACCGCCATATTCACCACTGCAAGAAAGAAAATTTCATGGACCTATGAAGTACCATACAAATAAGTATATTCCTACGTCCATATCATTTTCAGTAAATAAAAGAACATAGTAAATAAAGCAAACATCTCTCCCCGTGTGATAATGCAACCGAGTGAGCTGCTATGAGTATGTGCATTGCAAGTGCACCGTCGAAGTTTTAAAATGTCCTCTTTAATAATTGTTCGTTTCAAATCCATATCTTCTAAAACACATTGTAACATTCTCAAAAACAGATGGTTTTTAAGTGCTAATAAACATTCTAAATTGCATCTGCCGAGTTTCACATATGGGCACTCGAAAATCTTACAAAATCCAGCTGGATGACGTTATAAACAATTTTAACGAGATACTTATTTTTCAGGCCAAAGTGGATTGGTGACAGTTTAGCACTAAACCTTGTTAATAAGACCCCAGATATACCACGTGGTCATCCAATTAAAAAACTCAGAGAACATGAATCGAAGCAGCCCGTATGAGATGTGCTTTTGAAACGACAGAGTTCGGTCGCTTTTGGTTTAGCACCGAAAAGTGTGTTGGGGCGCCATGCTCCTAGAAACTCTAATACATTAATTTTCATGTAAATAATTTGTGTGTGGTTTGTGTGTGTTTGAATGTATTGTAAAATAAACGTGATTAGAAAAGAACTCTTAGTTCTCCATTAGTAATTAAGATTACTGTTTGTTTAAGATATTTTACGGTATAGTTTGGTTGTCAGAAGCGGGATGCGAGTTTGTTTAAGAAAGTTTTTAAATACACACACACACACTTGGAACTGCGTCAGCGGAAGCGAAGCAAGCATTCGTCTTATGAGAGAAGTATAATCGCGCCAGCGAAGAAATTAGCTAATCATTAGTTAAGAAGACCCACGAAGAAAAAAACAAGTCTGTTTTTTTTGAGAAAAAAGTGGTGGATGAAGCATTTGTTTCGAGAAAAAAGAATTATCCTGGACATTCGTGGATCAGAAGGAAAGAAAGAATCTTGTTGTTGGGACATCCCTGTAAGAAGAAGAAGAAAGCGGAAGTTCCGAGATTTCTAGTGGACACAGAAGAAGTTCTGAGGTCGTTGGCCCTGACTCCCCGTTTGACAAGTAACGGAACCTGAGATGTTGTCCCCCTAACAAGAAGTAAAGAGGAAATAAAAGTTTTGGTTTCGACGCATCTTTGCGGAAGAAAGATATTTTCGATCTCTCGTTATCGGAAAGGAAAAAGACGGAAGGGTTACCAGTGAAAATAAGAAGAAAAAAGAGGGTTGAATTCGGGTCAGTGTTACGCGTGATAATAGTGGTGGGCAATAAATTGCCAAATGTGTGGTGAGCCGGAAGGCTAAAATTGTGTGGTGAAAAAGCTGAAGTTTGTGCCAATTGGATTTATTACTCATCAGAAGGGGTAAGTCAAAACTTTAATTAATCTAGGAGATTTTTTAATTTTTGTAATTTTGGAAAATTACGGGTTGTAGATTTTTTGGTTTAAATTCAGAATTTTTGAAAGTACTGTTGTATTTGGGAGTGACTCAGCAATTATATTGTCTGTGATATATTTTTTTAGTGTATATATATATATATGTAATATATTTATATTTTATCTAAAGAATTTGTTTTTCTCGGGTAGAAAAAAAACGATTTAGAATGGCGTTCCTCGGGAAAGGAAAAAAAGAAAATCTGGTACAATTAGTTGATGAGTTAGAAATTGTTCGTGCAGGGAACGAAACTCGAAGCCAGCTAAAACATTTAATAATGGAATCTGACGATTATGATCAGGCATACGTACAAACGGTTTATGAGACCATATTGTTAGCCGCGCAGGAACAGTTAGAAAGGCAAGAAAATGCACAGGCCCGTTTAGAGGCAATAGCACGCGAGGACGCGTTACGTAAACAGACACAAGAAATTGAGGAAGCTGTTCGCAGAGAGAGATTTCTTCAAGAGAAGGAATTAAAGGAAAAAGAGAAGGAATTAAAGGAAAAACAGATGCAGTTAGATTTTGAGCTTGAAAAACTCAGAATTGAGAAAGGTCTGCCCCAGGCCGCGGCAAGTTCAGCAAATGTCAATTCGCGTCCCCCGGATCATAATTTAAAGAAATTAATTCCGGAATTTAACCCTGAAAAAACCGACATTAGTTTGTATTTGGTTTTATTTGAACGCCAAGCAAAACGAGTTGGGATACCGAAGGAAAATTGGGTCTCACATTTAATCGGCCTTTTACCAGTGGACATCATATCCGTCATTGCCAGACAACCCGAAACTGAATCCGAGGATTATGATAATATAAAAGGTATTTTACTTAAAAAATTTAAATTAAATCCAGAAACCTTTCGTCAGAAATTTGTGAATCATCAGAAATTACCGTCTTTAAACTGGCAGGACTTTGCCTTTGAACTAAGAAATTATCTACAGGGATGGTTGGAGGGCCTAGCCATAACGAATTTCGAGCAATTAAAAGATCTGTTGGTAGTTGACCAGATCAAAAGACGAGCGAAGTCTGAAGTACGCGAGCACTTTATAGATAAATGGCCGCTGCTGAAAACGGAAGCCGAAATAGTTGACCTATTAGATGGATATGAAAGTGTCAGAGCAGGAATAAAAAATTTTAAGGAGAATAAGTACGAGTGTGGGGAAGATAAGAGTAAATTACCGGACCCAGTACAAAATTCGGAAAGAAATCTGCGGTTTAACTCCAATGTTTCATCTCCGTACAATGCGAAAAATCAAGCTAAAGCATTCGAACGTAGGGTAAATCCTCGTTGTTTTCATTGTAATTCGCAAACGCATTTACGAAATTCTTGCCCAGAATTACGTCAAAATCGTAATTCTAGAGATGCAGTGAATCAAATAGAAAGTGAGGAAACGTTTGTGAAAGGTAGGGCTAGTCATGTTAGGACGGGAAGGCTAACTAATAATAATTTGCATATTAATCAAAGTAAATTCAGTAAAGATAATTTACCCATAGTTAATTTAAATATTTTAGGAAAAAAAGTCCAGTGCATTAAAGATTCTGGAACGGAATTATCAATTTTCCATAGTAAGTTTGTTCCAAGTAAATATAAAACGGGAGAACAGATAGAATTAATTCCGCCCATACGTAACATAACAAAAGCGGATCTTGTTAAAATTCCAATTTCTCTTTGGAGCGAAAAGACTTTAAATTCTCCAAAGTTACATATTACGGCCGCAGTAGTCAGTAATCTAAACTGTGATGCGCTAGTTACACCATCCGTGTGCAAACGATTGAATAACCTGACGACAGTAGATTATGGAAGAGCGAATTGGAGAAATTTCCCGGAAAAGTTGCGCACATCGAACTCATATGCAGACAACAATCGCGAAGTTAAAAGGATTCAGAGATTGAACTCGGTTGAAGAATGGCGTGTTAGCAAGGGCAAAATTGTACCGGAATCGTACAAAAATGAAAGAGTTAAGAGTTTAGATAAGGGTAAAACTGAGTTACGTTTAGAAAAAATTGAAAATTGTGGACGAACGGTAACAGAAAAAAGGGAAAGAGATAAAGTTACCTTTTCTGGAGTAGAAAAGATATGTAACGTATCAGAAAATGAGTTAGTTAAATCGGAAAGTAATGGTGAAATATATCCAGGAGATAAGCTACCAGAAGTAAGTTCAGAAAAAAATGTCTCTAAAATGGTGACCTTATCTAAGGAGGTTGAGAAAATTAGAGAAAGGAAGGCTTATTCAGAGGGGAAAAAGGTTTCATTAGCTAACATTATACATTGTGTAATTTACCTGTTAATGATAATTCGTTGCTCTCCCTCGCGTCGAAAACAAATTGAGGAAGTCTTTCATAAGTATGAGTTTTGAAAGATGAGAACTAATATATTTCTTTTTCTTTTTTGTTTTTGTTTTTTGTAGTCTTATGTGAAAAGTGAAGAAAACTGTTAGAGATAAAATAATCCTATCTCTGTTTGTATTTTAAATGTTGGTAAAAATATATGTTTTGTTTTTTTTTAAAAAAAAAGGTTATTAAGCGTAAAGATTTTATTATATTTGTAAAAGAGATTGTATTCAAGAAATATGGAAACTTGAAGTAAAAAGAGTATATTTCTATTTAGTTGGTCGAGAGATTTAGGATTATAATTTTCATAACATTAAGAATAATTTAAGTATATTTGTTTTATTATGGTGTTAAAATTCTTTAAATTAAGTATCCTTTAATAGAAATTCTTGTTTGTTGTTGTTAAAATATGTAATAGTGTGAACTAGAAGTTTTATTTAAAATACTTGTGATGGTTACTTTTAATACTGAGTAATATTAAAAGGAAGTCCTTTAACGAAATTACGGGATTGTCATGTTTATTGAAATGCATATATCATATTATTATATAATTGTCGGAGCAAAGCTCCGGCTTCCCATGAAAAATTACACTTTTGTGTACACGATAGCGGCCAAAATATTTGCCGCATTGATACCAAAATTGGACTGGAAGTCGGTAGTGGCAAAATCTCGCCGGGGATTGAAAAACAGAAATATTCGTCAATTCTAACGCCCGGAATCGTCTGCTCTAGAATTTTCCATTTCCCCATAGAGATAACATTGCGATTGTTTGAATTAAATGAAAAGAAAATTGAAATAATTTATATTGTTGCCATTTTTTATCATGAAAAACTTTTGAATTAAATAAAAAGAAAATTGAAATAATTTATATTGTTGCCATTTTTTATCATGAGAAACTTATTTAAATAACAATATACTCGGAAACAACCTTTTAGTAAAAGCTCTTAATCTCGGTCCCATATATTTTACTTTTATATATTTTACATATATTTTACTTTTCTGAAATAAGGACCCCATACATTTTTATCTTAAAACACGTGCAATGAAGTTTAAATTGTATTAAGTACATGAATTTAGTGTTTTTTAAATCGAACTCAGCAATTGGTGCAATTATTTTTGTTTCCATTTCAAAATATTTTTTTTCCTTTTCATTCAAGCTTATTGTATAAAAGAAGGGTACTTTTCGGTTAGCCGGGCGCCAGTGATATATGTACATGTATATATACACATACATATATGTATACACATATATCTGCATATACATATATATACATACATTTATATATGTACATATAAGTATGTATGTATATATATATATGTATATACATATGTATTTATATCTGTACATATATCACTGGCGCCCGGCTAACCGAAAAGTACCAAAAGAAGTATGAGAGTAAATCTTTTTATTTTGATATAGTCCAGCCAATCCAGGATTAAAAAAAATATATGTTAAGAAACATTTTATATATGGACGGATTATATGTTTTTATTATATAGAATTTGCAAGGATGCCAGTTAAGAGAAAGCAATCAGCTGAAATGAGAAGAATTGCGAATCGTAATTCAATGCGGAGAAGTCGCACAAATCAGTTACCTTCAGATTTTTTGCCGAGTACCGGTATACTGACAACTCAAATGAATGAAGCAATCAGGTTTGATAGAGAGGTATCGCAAATCTCCTATGTGTCCTGTAATACGTGTCACAGAGCTTTCCCTGATATCATATTAAATACTGCTGGGCTCTGCCAGACATGCAAGTGTAGAGACGGTGCTTTCAAGTTTTCTGCCACTAATTCGATGGACCCAGGTCCAGTTCCTATTTGTCTCAAAGATCTGAGCTACATTGAACAAATGATGATCGCTCAAATACATCCAGTGGTTTCTCTTACCGTATACGAGGCTCACAGTATGGATACAGCGGAAATATAATCAGCTTTAAACAAAATATTGAGAGTTTTATTTCGCGCCTGCCTGTCAATCCTTCAGATATGACTTCAATTGTATTAGTGACAAAAGATACTTTATCAGGATGTGCAGAGTTTTCTGTTCGCTCACAACGCCTTCTAGAAGCACTCAATGGCTTAAAGCTCACAATCCTTATTATTCAAATATCACAATTGATGAAAATTTGATCGCTACATTACCTAAGAATGGTGACGTATCTCAAATGTTACCAACAGCAACCGATATTACTGAGGATATTGATACTTTGAACGAGGAAATAAGGCGCGAGTCATTTAGACCACTACTTGAACCGGTAGATCAAAACAACTTAATAAATGACGCAATTCGTGTGCCTCACCCTTCATTAAATTCACAGCCTATCAACGAATTTCAAGAAGAGGGTTACATAGCACGTGCTTTTCCTCATCTTTTTCCACATGGTACAGCTGACTTACAACAACCTCGTCAAAAAGCAGTCTCTCCTGATGAGTATTTTAAGTTCCTAATGAAGTATGAAGATGGGCGATTTGCTAAAGACCCCCGATTTCGCTACTTTGCCATGAATTCAATTCTTCGGTGGCAATCTTTGGCTAAAGGGCGTTTTTTCGTACAGCGAAATAGGTTCAGCAATAAGACGGTAGAGCAGATGCGTGATATTCTGAATAGGCAACCAGAAATGGCAAAACACATTATGATTTATGCTAGCAAATTAAGATCTACAAAAGGATACTGGAGTGCACGTTGTGGGGAACTCCTTTCCATGGTAGGACAAATTGGAGCACCAACAATTTTTTTTACACTGTCTGCAGCTGATTATCATTGGCCTGATCTTTTCAGACTTTTAGAGCCTAACAGAGATCCAAATGAGCTGACTGATACAGAACGCAGACAATTAATGCACGACAACCCTCTGTTGACTGGTTGGCTCTTTCAAAAACGTTGTGATATATTTTTGAGAAAAATCTTGACGCCGTTGTTTTTAATAGACGACTACTGGGTTCGTTTCGAATGGCAGTGGCGTGGAAGTCCTCACATGCATGGATTGTTGTGGTTAAGAGGGGCACCAAACATGGAAACACTAGACATGACTAACGCTAAAAATGTAGCAGTCGTAACAGCATATTTTGAAAAACTATGCAGTGCTGTTAATCCTGACAAGGACGTCCTTGTAAATGATATACACCGCTGTCGAATTCGCTTTTCAGACATTTCCAGTGAAGATTGTGAAAAAGATCTCGCTCAGCTCTTAAATCAAGTCCAACGTCACACAAGACATGGAGATTATTGCCTAAGGAAAAAAAAGAGATACAAATAGTTATAGCTGCTGATTTGGTTTTCCAAAAGCAGAGTGCGGCTCTCCAAAGCTTCAAGTAGAAAATGGCATAATTAGCTTTTTCCCAAAAAGAAACGATTCTGAAATGAATACCTACAATTGCTTCGTGTCACAAGTTTGGAGAACTAACACGGATTTCAGTCCTATTACATCAAAGGATGCGGTTTTGCATTACATTGCCAAATATGCCTCAAAATCAGAAACAGCTTCTGTTCCTTACAAGGAATTGTTATCTGAGATTTTAAATAAGATGAACGAAACAAATCCAGCGGTTCAAGAAGTCCAAAAACTTATTTTGTCTTCTGTTTCTAAAAGGGATTACTCAGCCCAAGAGGTAGTACAAATATTAATGGGATGGCCAATGTATCACAGTAGTCGGGAAGTAGTTACAATACGGCTTCATGATAAGAACTGGGAAGAAATAAACTTTTCAAGCGACGAAAGACCATCAAAAAGCATGCTTCAGAAATATTGCGCGCGGCCGGAGAAACTTATTTCCTGCACGCTTCTTAAGTTTGCAAAATCTTTCTCAGTAAGAGGAGTCGATTATCACCAAAGAAGAAAAGATGAAGTTGTCAGAGTTTTTCCTCTTACATCACTCAACCACGACCCAACTCTAGCCGAAGAATACTATAGGCAACAAGTATTACTCAATTATCCTTGGAGAGGTAATTCTGACTCTTTATTGCAAGAAGGCCTGCCGTCTGCGTATCACTCATGGGAGGAAGCATTCAATGATCTAAATATTGATGCACACGAAGAAATAAATTTTCCTGCTGTTAGCAGTACACATGAGACAGAAATCCTGCAAGAAGAATACCGCGAGATTGATCCATATATGGTAGCAGCTGCCATAGTTCCTGTGCAGACAAACGAGGATACTTTGGGGCAACGCGTGATTGATCATGCATGTGAGTGGAAAAGTGAGAGTTACAAGTACCCTGATCGCAATTTTACTTCATTTTTAAATTACTGTAAAGAACAACAACTTACAGTGCATCAAAATTACGATACGTCTGAGATCAGATTTACAGATGAGCAGCAAAAAATACTTCACTTATGCACGCAACAGCTTTCGTCTTTGCAATCAAGATTTATAAATTGCCCTAAACGTACTTTTATTATTGGGAAAGCCGGAGCTGGAAAAAGTACGATAATAAAAGAAATTCGTAAAAGAGTTACCGAGCAGTTAGGACCGGAAGCTATTATGGTTTTGGCTCCAACAGGTGCTGCTGCAATTAATGTCGAGGGCAAAACAATTCACTCTGCACTAAAAGTACCAACATGTTTTAAATTGTTTGCTGATTTAGGAAGTGAAGCAGCAAGAAATCTACAGCTCAGCATGAATCCAGTTTCATTTCTCATTATTGACGAATTTTCAATGATCGGATGCCGTCTGATGGCTGCACTTGAGCAAAGATGTCGCGAAGGTAAACCAGACAGCATTGAACCTTTTGGAGGCTTATTTGTTTACCTGATTGGAGATATTAGGCAGCTACAGCCTGTAAAAGACACACCTCTATATAGGAGACATTCTATAAAAGACATTTTGGCTTTACGTGGACAAACAGTTCTTAAGATGTTTGAAAAATGTTTCACCTTAACAAAGTCAATGAGACAAAGCGACGATCAGCAAATACAGTTTAGAGAGACTCTTGATTCGCTTTCCGTAGGTGAAGTTACAGGCGACCAATACGCATCCCTTATGCAACGACGTAAAGCTATACAGCCTCCGGCTGAACTTGAAAGATTTCAAGATGCCATACGCCTTTTTCCCACAAACAAGCAAGCTGAAGAACATAATCAAGAAGTACTTCGTAAATCAAAATGGCCAGTGGCAAGAATATTAGCAGACCACAATAATCAAATAGCAAGATGGAGTGAAGATGAGCACGCGTCTGGACTTCAGGCTGAACTTTTTTTAGCAATTGGATGCAGAATTATGTTGCGTACCAATCTGTGGACAGAGGGAGGATTGGTCAACGGTGCACTTGGTACGGTAAAAGATATTGTCTACGGACCAGGATTACGGCCTCCAGGCTTGCCACAGGCAGTAATGGTTCATTTTGATGATT
The DNA here is from genome assembly GCA_963931845.1 of Maratus michaelseni. Taxonomy (NCBI): domain Eukaryota; kingdom Metazoa; phylum Arthropoda; class Arachnida; order Araneae; family Salticidae; genus Maratus; species Maratus michaelseni. The sequence continues at coordinate 278,599,961 of OZ007594.1, read as the reverse complement.
ATCGGGGACCATTTCTCACTGAAAGACTTTTTCCTGTCACACCTATTACAAAGTCTTGGAAAGAAAACAATGTCTCATGCTCCCGTACTCAGTTACCTTTAACAGTTTCATACGCTGTCACCATACACAAATCCCAAGGTTTAACTTTGTCAAAAATAGCTGTGGACATTGGTGAAAAGGAGTTGTCACTTGGAGCAACTTATGTCGCGTTTAGCAGGGTTCGACGTTTAGAGGATGTTCTGATTGAAGTGCCTTTCGCAAAGGATAGGCTAGACCAAATTAGAAGAATGGGGGCACTTGCTGATAGATTAGCATTTGAGCAGTATCTGAGGCAACTGTTGACCGAATAAACACTTGAAGATTCAACAGCTGTTATTGTAAATTTTCTTTTATACTATTAAACAGTAAATATAAAAATAAAAAATATATATTATATATTGTTAATGTTATATTTTATGTTTATCCAACTCAATGCTCCGACATTTCGGCTTGACGGATTCTAGTTATTGTTAAAATTGTATTGTGTTTATTTTGTAACTGCTGAATCCCTCTCATAGATTGGAGTACTTTCAGATATAAATGTTTTTAGTTTTGAAAAAAAAAAAAAAAAAAACCTTTTAAAATGGGATTAAGTTGCTTTGTTTGGAATAAACATTGACTCCTGGATTAATTCTGTTTTGCACCATAGTTAAGAAAAATTTCCCTGTAAGAAAATTTTTCCTTGGGGCCCGGAGAAGCTGTAACGTTCTCAAAAACAGATGGTTTTTAAGTGCTAATAAACATTCTAAATTGCATCTGCCGAGTTCCACATATGGGCACTTGAAAATCTTACAAAATCCAGCTGGATGACGTTATAAACAATTTTAACGAAATACTTATTTTTCAGGCCAAAGTGGATTGGTGACAGTTTAGCACTAAACCTTGTTAATAAGACCCCAGATATACCACGTGGTCATCCAATTAAAAAACTCAGAGAACATGAATCGAAGCAGCCCGTATGAAATGTGCTTTTGAAACGACAGAGTTCGGTCGCTTTTGGTTTAGCACCGAAAAGTGTGTTGGGGCGCCATGCTCCTAGAAACTCTAATACATTAATTTTCATGTAAATAATTTGTGTGTGGTTTGTGTGTGTTTGAATGTATTGTAAAATAAACGTGATTAGAAAAGAACTCTTAGTTCTCCATTAGTAATTAAGATTATTGTTTGTTTAAGATATTTTACGGTACAACATCCATTATTTTAAGCTAATCGATTTTTATGTGAAGATGAAGACATTTTTTGACAATAATATACAATCTGCAGATGATGCAGATTTTTAATGTTTTCATGTGGAATTTATTTATATGGTTTCTTCAGTCCCTTTCCATAATCAGGATGATTATCCCCTTTCCACAATCGGGGATAAATATATATATAACTGCTGATGAAGCAATCATTTTTGGCGATTTTTCTGTTACCTGTAAAATGTGAGATTTTGGTATAGTCCGAACTAAGAAAAAATTTCCGATCGATTAAATAATTGTATTTCGTTAAGCATTACATTTTTTTTTTAAATCTGAGAATCAACAATGATCATGGATTTAATTAATTTTGCAATATGCAGTGCACCCAAACAATTTTGATTAAATCGATACAGATGTCGAAGACGCACCGGTGTTTCTTTTTGGCGTCAAAATGGCGATTTTTGCTTTGTATGGCAACCTGGTGTTTTATAATAAAATTGAATATGTGTGTAAATAAATAAAATAATATAATATAAAAATAATTAATAAATACAATTAAATGCGTATATTTAAAAAAAATAATGTGTGAAAATTGGGTTTTCACACAGCGAAAATCAGTGGATGATCTCCAAAAAGAACCCAAAATCAAGAAAAGGAGGATTACTTACAAAAAGAAGTGAAATCTCATCAAAAAGTCACCAGTAAAAAATGCAGCCTAAGTCTCGTAACTCATTTACCGTAAAAAGTACTGAGATCGTATAAATCCAAGTTTAACTATCTTATTAACTCTGAAATTTTCATTCACAAATCACTCCTAGTCTCTACATCTTTAGTTAATTATTATTTTGTGACTTGGCAATTACGCAGCACAGGGAAGTTATTACACCTTACTATGTTATGGGATGGGATGGGATAATTTAATTAAGGCAAATTATATACGCACATGGAAGTTATTACACTTTAATATGTTATAGTATTATTTGATTAAGACTAACTATATACATCACATTATCGTGCTACGTAATTGCCAAGTCACAAAATAATAATTAACGAAAGATGTAGAGACTAGGAATGATTTGAGAATGAAAATTTCAGAGTTAATAAGATAGTTAAACTTGGCTTTATACGATCTCAGTACTTTTTACGGTAAATGAGTTACGAGACTTGGCTGCATTTTTTACAGGTGACTCTTTGATGAGATTTAAAATTACGGCTAATTAATGAAACTTTCGAACAAACGAATGTACGATAACAAATCTTTGTCTAAATATCTTTCATTTAAAAAAAGAATGATGTAATTTGATGCAGTAGTTTGTTCTCACGAATTGTCGAAAGAAAACTCTTAGCGTTTTAAATATATAGAAGATTGCCGCTTATATGAATCAAAACTACTAAAGCTAAACTTAAGTTTTTTGGCCTTTCCGCCTTGGCAGAATCCACCGCTTTCTTAAATCAAATTCTATTCAACAATGTGATTCAATTAAACGGCGAAAATTCTACTTAAAACTGTGAAGCGCATATTACACGCATCGGTTATGTCAAAACTTGATTTTTGGACTGCGTCACTTTGTCGAGACGTCTTATAGTAAAAGATGGGTCATATACTCTCACACAGACGCTTTGAGCTATATAGTATACAGTGGTCTGTTTCTTAATTGCATTTCTGTCTTTGTTCCACGTTCGAAACAATAACAGATCATCAAATTCCAGAGAAAAAAAAAACATACACTTTGTAAGTCTCTCTAAGTTTCAAGCGGCTTTTTTTGCGTTTTTTGCTCTCGGTTATATCTAAAACCAAGCTATTAGACCGGGAGGCGGCAGCACAGACAATCACCTCATCGAGTTCACGGCTGAAATTCTAGAATTAGTTAAAATTTGATTAGCATATTAAAACGCAATCGGTCTGCCAAGTCATATCTTGGTGGAAAACACCCAAAAACCCGATTTTAGCTGTTGGCTCGTAGGTTTACCATTGTGTGTTCCTGCTCCCAGTCCTCCATGTTTTCATACCTTTGGGTGCAGGAAAACACAATGGTAAACCTACGAGTCAACCGCTAAAATCGGATTTTAAGGTATTTTCCACCAAGATATGACTTGGCAGACCGATTGCGTTTTAATATGCTAATCGAGTTTTAACTAATTCTGGAATTTTAGCCGTGAACTCGATGAGGTGATTGTCTGCACTGCCGCCTCCCGGTCTATATGTGCGTACCCAGGAAAAAAATCTTTGCAAAAGTAAGAATTTAAAAAAAGTACTTATAGTTATAAAAAGCTATTTTTCGATTATGAGCAGATTTTTGAAATCGGTGTTTCTTTCGAATCATTTGTTTCGTAGGGGGTCTGGACACAAATTTAAAGACTATATTTCATTTGTTGGTAATGTAGCAACGACGTCTTGCTTATGATGGAGATTCATATATTTATCGTTAAAATTTTATAAATTAGTTGTAGTTCCTCTTTTAGCTATTTTTAATTCTATCGCGCTTCTGTGAAAAGAAAATATGTTTCCTTTCTATTTAAAATTCAATAATTCTTAAACTCTTTTATCGCAGTTTGAAGTGATCCTTTTTCAATTAATGTACATGTCTAAATTCTTTCTTTCGTATGTGCTTGCGGTTTTCATATGAGAAATGAAATCATTTTCAGTTTGGCATCTGCGTGCCTTCCTAATGCATACATTTTGGATCACAGAATAAATAAAGAAAGATAAAATGCAACATCTATTTCTCGATACATCTGCATGCTAAAATTCCTGCAGATGTTTTTCGGACAGTTAGTTTTCTGTTGTTATAAAGATGCTGATAAGGTAATCTGGTTTGGCGGTTTGTGTTCAAAAAAATTAGAATGTGTTTCTCCCTAACAAAATTTCTTCTGTACCCTATGGGTCGACGCGGATAAATGTGTGGCATCTCAAAAAAAGGCATTCGATTTTGAGCTTTCATGATGTGAAGATATAGACGTTCTGAGTGCTGGGGGACTGCCTCGTGTTTTCAATTATCTTTCTTCAAATATTTTTTTTTTTTTTCATGGAAGCCTCAAGTCTCCGATATGTTTCTTCACAGGATGAGAGGCTTCGGATTCTTGCTTATAGGGTATATGTATGAGCTCCGGTACTCTTTTTTCCTAGAATTTAAGCCCTGCCTGTGAGTATGGATTTTGAAAAAAAAAAAGGCGTTAAAGGAATTTTTTTAGAAAAATACTATCTATAATTACACACAATTTTACGCTAACCATGCATTAATTTAAATTGATCAGCAATAAATTAGTTATGCATTGATTTCACTTATTACATTTTAACGAATGCTATCTGCATGTTATTAAAATTATACTAGCTGACCCGTCCGGCGGTGCCTGGGCTCATGATAATTACCTCAAATTTGTATATGATTATATATCTTTTATCAATTTTATATTTTTAAATGAAATTTTCACTAAAAAATATTGATTATAAGACAGAAAAACATTTTTAAAAGCACCTTCTTGTTTGGTTGGTTTTTTTTTGTTTTTTTTGTTGTTGTTGTTTGTTTCTTTTCCTCGTAAGGGTCTCTCGTTTCATAGTTTAAAAAAAAAATAACCCCAGTTGTCTGAATTCTATAAATTTTTCATCAGTTTTAAACAGGTCTTGACAAATGCAGTCGACAGGTCGCCACTGGCGACCTAGTTTTTCTATCTAGCCACCAAGTTATTTAAACCGATTTTTTTTATTATTATTATAATTTTTTGTACAAAAATTGACCTGAGAAATGACCATAAATGGCATTTTTTATCATTTTCGGCATTTTTAATTAGGTAAAATACGTTTAACAAATGCAAATTTTAAATTAATAAAAAGTAATTATTTGACCGACTTCGACACGAAAATAGGCAGAAATTGTTTTCCTGCTTCACTGTTTTATCCATGCCCCCCTCATCAGATATAGATTTTGCAGCACTCACTTATCCAGACATTTGAAACCTTCGGCAATCAGCATTTCCTGAACATACCGGTTAATGCAGCCTTTACATTTTTCTTTCATAAATAAATAATTTTGATAAATTTCATTAGAAAACTTTGTTTATACCATCTTTTTAAATGATGTAACTGTTCTAAACTATGCAACTAATAATCCTACAATAGGCTTATTATTTTTTTCAATTAATTGATAAAAAACTTTTGTGCTTTTGAAAATTAGTGACTTCGGAGGGGAGCAGGTTATATTTTTTTACTGGTAACTAGAATTTTTTACTGGCTACCAGATTTTATCAAATTTGTAAAGCCATGGTTATAAATATAATGGTTTTACAGATCGTGGAAAAATATTGATATCTAGCTGTAAAAGAAATGCTTTCTTCTCGCGTCTTTTTTTTTTTTTTTTTTTTTTTTTTTTTTTTTTTTTTTTGCGACGTGTCTTTTAAAATAACAACACAAAAAAGTTATTGTCCGAACTCTCTGAAATTTTATTCGATTGTAAATATAACTGTATCCAACCCCTCTTTAAAATTCCGTGAAAAAAGTCTAAGTCTTTGACTAAAGTCAAAGAGAACAGAGTCACAGAAACACAGACTCACGTCAAAAAAGACTAAGTCACATTTAATACTGAAAACATGAGCCAACGCCGAGCAAACCCCCGCCAAAATACCCAACTTTCTTTTTGGATTGTCATCGAAAAATTCTCAGATTTTTTTTTAAATACTTTTATTCATCAGAGCGTTTCCAAATTTTTGTAGGCACTGTAATTTTGATCTTCCAAGATGCTTTTAATGGATTGTATCGAAATACAGACGTTTAGTTACTTTTAGCATAGAAAAAATATAATCTTTGAAAGGCCCGATATGACGTGAGGTTCTAAATAAATCGTAATTTATAATGCTTTCAGCTGTTTCACACCTTTAAATTTCCCATTTATAATAAATTCTTTATGCCAAGCATTTCCATCTTAAAAGTAATCTCTATACTAAATTTCAAGTTTCTAACACTAACAGTTTCAACTAAATCATAATTTAGAACGCTTTTAGAAAGTTTTCAGCTCATTTCGTCCTTTTAAATTTTTAAATGTTTTTAAAAATGTTATAAGGAAGCATTTACTACATAAAAGTAATCATCATGCCAAATTCCAAGTTTTCATACCAATTGTGTCACATAAATCGCAATTTTAGAATGCTTCTTACTCTTGCATTCTTTTAAATTTCGAATTAAAAAATAAATTCTGGGGAGCATTTACGTCTTTTAAGTAACATCCATATAAAATTTCAAGACTCTAGCCCTAAAAGTTGTAAATGACTTGTTACATTTGGCAAAAAGCAAGGTAAGTAAGTCTATTGAAAATTTTGTTAAAATTGCTTCATTATTATTAAAGTTAGGAATAAGAATTCGTGATTCTCTTGTAATGAACCTTGTGTATTTTTGATTGAACAAATGGATTCCAACTCTGTTATTTTCTATGTAAAAATTATTTGCTGTACTGTGCTCTTCCATCTTTAAGTTTTTCCCTCATCATTTTTAAACACTTTATAAATCTAACCTAGTTTTGTGTTATTTCATTGGTGCATTTTATAGTTTGTAACTCTAATATTGTAAACGCTGTTTAAATTAATCATAACCAACGTAATTGCGGAGAAAAGCATTATGATTTCATTCATTTAAAAGACTGATTCCATTAACCGATGATTCATATAACCGGCGACCATCTTTATTATAAACTCAACCCCCCCCCCCCCCCTAGAACCGAATTCTGGCTGCGGCACTGTCTTTTAGTTCCACCTTCCACCGCCAAGGGGCTCATTCTGTTTTAAACAAACCTCTTTCCGAACGAACCTCCGGAACGGGTCCCCACTGTCTGCGGCACCGTATAACAGGCGTGCTGCGAACGCCCTGCAAAAATAAATTAGTTGCACCTTCCATTGTCAAGGAGCACCAGATCTATATATAACTTTAATTATTTAAATTACGACTAAACTCCCCCCCCCCCCCGTCTACCTCAAAATTTAACCAATGACGTTTAACAAGAATGTAGAGTGTAATTTGGCTCCCTATCAGTTCGCACTTTCAAAAAAAAAAAACGTGGTTGTGGTTGTTACGTACGTAAGAAGTAAAACTTCTAAAAGTCAATTTATATAGTAAATCACAAATATGTGCGTCAGTAACATTGACGTGTCATAACGATGCGGACAACAATAAAGTTAAAATGCATAAGTTACAACAATCGAGATTTAACATTAAAAAATATCGGTAACTTTTGAAACAGAAACAAATTGTCGCACTTTTTCTGAATATTCGCAAATTAGCGAAAACAAACCATTCATTGCCATCTGCAAAAGAGAAGTAACCGCTTTTTCGCCTCCACGTACTTATAAATTGTATTAATATATATAAATTGTATTTTATATGTATTCAATTTATTTTTCTTTGTCCCGTGTTTTAGGTAGCTTTCATTACAAAAAGCTATTGCAAACGTTCGGAGGAAAGAAATTCCAAAAAATTTTGGTACATTTTCACCGATCCCACAGACCCCCAAGCCACCCCGTTCAAATGTTGATTTATATATATATATATATATATATATATATATATATATATATATATATATGACATATGTCATGATGTCATGCTGTAACTCTCTTATTTATGAACCGATTTGAATGTGACTGAGTATGTGTATAGGACATACCAAGGTCTAGACAGACTTCGTTGGCCAGCTTCATCCGCCATCTTGTTTCACAATGGCAGCCAGTTAAAAAAATTTAAACTTTTAAAAATTAAAAAAGATGTACAAAAAAATTATGAATTGAAAAAATTGTTTCTGTTAAGTGTTAGAACGTGATACAAGGACTCTTGAACATTTTTTGTTTTTGTTATATCTTAAAAAATGGCTGAGATATGGCAGTTTGAAATTCTAGTGTAACTGAGATTTTGAAACAATCTGATTTTTGTTATGCTGTAACTCTCGAATTTGTGAACCGATATGAATGTGACTGATCATGTGTGCCGAACATACCAAGCTCTCGACCGAGTTCTTGAACAGCTTCGTGCGCCATCTTGTTTCAAAATAGTGGCAAGTTAAAAAACATTTAAATTTTTAAAAATTCAAAAAGATTTACAAAAAATTATAAATTGAAAAAATTGTTTCCGTTAAGTGTTAGAATGTGATACAAGGATTCCGAAACATTTTTTGTTTTGGCTTTATCTTACAAAAATGGCAGAGATGTGGCAGTTTGAAATTCTAGGGTGGCTGACATTTTGAAACAATCTGATTTTTGTTATGCTGTAATTCTCATAATCGAGTTCCAAGCAATTTAGCTTCGGATGTTTGAGTAAAATCAGTTGATTTTTTATAAACATGGACTATGAAAGCTACCTTTTTTTCCCGGTACAGACCGGAAGGACTTTTTTTTTTTTTTTTTCGAAGCGGATGACATTATCCTCTAAAAGAGTTAAAATACGATTGATATTTTTTTTTCTCGCGCGTACCTTTTGCTGTCTTCGATCAGTTTTTGCTGTAACTTAGATGGAATAAACAAGAAGATATTCTGCCTTGACTAATGTTGTTTGCAGATATTTTTATTCTTAATTTTTCTTTAGAAGTTTAAACCTGCATCTAAAAAATATTAGATATTGGTAAAAAAAAAAAAAAAAAAAATTAGATTACAGTGCGAAATCCTGGCACGGGTCCACTTGTAACAACAACAACAATAATAATAATAATAATAATAATAATAATAATAATAATAATTGCCTTGCAAGCAATCTTAAAAATTTTCAAAATGTGAGAATAAGAGAAAGTTCAGCTTGCCATCAGATATGAGTTTTTAAATCTAAAAATGAGCATCTACTACATTTCTGAAACAATATCTCTCCTTACACAATTTATCATAATAGACATCTAATCAATATGTTCAGCAGAAGTTTAAAAAAGGTTGCTAACGAAAAGAATAAGAGTCTACCCCGGTATTTTTTCCATCTTTATTTCCGGAAAGCTAGAAACAAAAACTATGCGGGACAGATATTTTTTTTCCCCTCCTGTCCCAAAAGGTACATTAATCATCGGTTTTACAAAATCGAATTTTTATCTGATACTACACACTCTCAAATTTTTAAAGCTTCGTTCCAGATGGAAAGATATTTTTAGGAGCAACTTAAGCCCTCCCAATTTCATTATAAAGCAGATATTTTATTTTGCATTGGATTTAAATTATTTGTAAATACAATGATCATAATTAGCGTGTCCATTTCACATATATTATAGATCCATAATAAGGTTGCGCTAATAAATGAAAATAAAAATAGGTACAGTATGTTAAAACTGCTTGGCGACCTGCAGGCTTTTATAATGTTTGCGTTTCCTGAAATTACATATGACTATATTATTATTTTTATTTTATTTTATTTTATTTATTTATTTATTTTGCTCCCGTAAAATTGTAAAAAGTTTAAGCTTCTGTGTTTGCATGGCCTTTCTTATTTATGAGCTTGAAAAATCAATTTGTTGATTTTATTTACCATTATTTAAACTAGAAACACCACTCTTACGAAGAGGATTTTTTAAGTAAACATGTAAAGATTTTGAGTTTGTAATATATATATATATATAATGATCATACGCATATTAATAACAATTCACCTTATAATAAACGTTAACTAAATTGAGATATATTGCAGTAATTCTAGCGTAAGCGGTTTGCAGGAAACGCAAACATTATAAAAGCCTGCACGTCGCCCAGCAGTTTTCACATACTGTACCTCACTCCGAGTCCTTTGGAAACATTATGAGTGGTGATAGATTTTTACACGGGACTCTGAGTATGCACTTGTATATCGCTTCTTTTTATGTGATATCACTTCTTTTTGTGACTGACGTTTTAGGTTTGTGGCTTGGCTGGATCATTTACAACGAGCTGTTTTTGATGAGATATCACTCTTTATTGTAAGGTATTTAATTTAAATTATACAGATTTCATTTTTATTCAGAAAAGAAGAGATAAAAGAAAGATGAAAGGGTCTTAAAAAAATAATAATAGTGATGCTATAAACAGAATTATACAATTTATTGAGTGACTTATTCCAATGTACATGTCGCTACCATAGCAAAGGGGAAACTTTTATATTAATTTCCTTACATTGTATTCATTAGATTATTTATGACATATTTATTTTCCTTTTTCTTTTGTTTATATCACTCTTCCGTTTATATACATTCAAAAAACAAAAAATTAGAAAATTTTACAGCAGTTTACAAACTAATTAAAATACTGCAGTTTCAGAAAAATGTGGAAAAATAAGAAGCACTTTTTTCGGCAATTGTAACAATAAGTTTATGGAGCATACTTTACCGAGAATAATCAAATTTTTTTTCTACGAACCATTGTAATTCACAGAGATTTTTATACTAATATATTAAATATTATTTTCGAAAATTACTGAGCACCTTAAAAGTTTTTTTATTTGTTGAGTTCTTTAACTCAACATTTCGAAAATCGGAAAAATATAAAATTCGCAACGTTTGCAAAAGTATAAAAACTACATATTAAAGTGATTTCAAAATAGAAACTGTCCGTAGGATAACATGTATTCCAAAATTTTGTGTGATTTTGTAAATATACCACAGAGACGAAAGCGTTTACATAATGAACCGTTTAAAAAGATGTAGAATTTTATTAAAATTTTTGATCTAATAATTCATAAATCTTCAAATTAGATTTGAAAAAGAAGCGTGATTAAACCAAAAAGGACTATTTACTAAATGCACAAAATACATAAAGACACAAAATACATAATTAATGTTTCTAGTCTGTTCATTCCAATTCAGGGGTCCTAAAATATAGGTCCCCAATCCCCGGCAGTCCATGAATTAATTAGGACATATGTATGCAACTGTTAAGATGTTCTCTAAGTCGACAATAGAGCCAATAAGTATAGATCGGCAAATATGAAAAAAGGCATTGCTTCATCATGTCTTTGTTCCATAAGATGTTCGTTCTCCGAACATATAAATCTCACGCGAAAGTGTTCGTTAACCGATTTGTTCGTAAGCCGAACAGTTCGTTACCGATCACCTATTGTATACGAAATTTAGCATTTTTAATTGTTATGGGGAATTTAAGAAGTTATTTCCTTTTCATTGTGCTCTAGGCCCGTTTTTAGAGCATTTTAAGTTTCTCATAAGCCGGAGATTCGATGAACGGCAAATATTTAAACGCAAAACTTCTAATCTTGGGGTAGCAACATTTTTACATTCTATATTACTCAGCGCATGAATGTAAAGTTGAAATTTTGTAATCGCTATTTCAATCAATTCCTGATACGCTAGAATTATATATTTATAAATAAACACAGTTTTTTTTTTATATCGATGAAAATACTATATTTTAATAGATTTAGAGATTAAGATCGACGAGCTTTCAGGCGGACAAAATGAACTCGTATTAAATTTTAAAGCAAGATAATAAAACCTTACAGAGATTGGAACAGTATAAAATCATTAAAATACATCTCACTCAGTAAATATACATCAGTTGTAATGTAATCAAGATCTTCTAAGAGACCCTGCAAACGAAACGTATATGCTTCAATGTGTGCTTTACTATAGAGAGTTTAAATGAATCGGATGTAGTAACATATTTGAATATCTCGTGTATATAGCCACTTTGTCAAAAGTTATGCTATTTACTATTGTTTTACCTCTGTGTTAAGTACAGGAATCAAGTACTTCAACGTAAAAATTCGCTAATTACACAACTTTTTAGTCTTATTAAAAAATCTTTTGAGTTACCCTGTAAACGAACAGTAAATTCTACAATTCTGTTTTACAATAGGAAGCTAACTTAGGTCGTTCGCAGTAACATATTTCAATATCATGCGCATACGTTCTTTTTGAAAAGAGTTATACCATTTAATATTTCTTTGCTTCAGAGTATAGGAATAAATCACTTTAAAGTGGTATACATAAAAAACTAATTAATATTTTTACACGAAATATTAAACATTTTAACTACTCATAAAAACAATTCAAATGCTGCAAACCGCGTAAAAATTGGATAATTACACAACTCTTTAGCCCTATATCAACAGATCTTTTGTGATTTTTTATAATAGGAAGGGGTCTTACTTGGGTCGACTGTAATAACATATCTTAATATCATGTGTATACGACCATTCCTAAAACAGTTGGGTCATTTATTATTTTTTTGCTTTATGTTAAGTATAGGAATCAATAACTTTAAACTGGTATAAATCAAAAACTAATTAATTTTTTTTACATAAAACTTATAAAGGTTTGAACTACTCATAAAAACATTTCAAATGACGTATACCGCGTAAAAATCCGATAATTACACATTGCTGTAGCCCTGTCAACAGTTTTTGGTGTGAACAAGAATTTAAAAAGTGCAAAAAACAGCACTTTTAAAATCGCATTTACTGAAAACCTATTCGTCGGATTTTGCTTTACTTTTGATTTCTTAGTCACTTGGCACGTCCCATTCCATAGAATTAAGAATTTTGTTTCTATCATAAATAAAACGCGAGATATAGATGTGTCAAAAACCCGTTTTGCCCTGTCCGCAAAATATAAGACAGAATGCTAAAAAAATTTTGTAAAATCGTTTGGCATCCATTGGCGGAAATTCCTTTCATTTACGATTCAATGCATTGCTGTTTCTTTTGCCTGGCGAAAAACTTTCTCGAACTAGAGAGAGCTCTAAAAATATTTTGTAAAATCGTTTGGCATCCATTGGCGGAAATTCCTTTCATTTACGGTTCAAAGCATTGCTGTTTCTTTTGCTTGGCGAGAAACCCTGTCGAGTTTCTATGATGTCTATCATAGAAGGCTTTTTACAAAAGCACGTAAATAGTATAATACAAAAGAAGCCGAACTATCGGCAGACGAAAAAATTGTACATTTGAAATTAATTGAAGATATAGCAAAAATTATGCAAGAAAATGAGTATGCTATTAGTCAAGAGCAGTTTGATAATCCGACAACCAATGCAAATGAGGAGGAAATAGAAAAAGAAATTGATGAGTCAGGAGGCGTACATTGATAAATGGCGAATTTTAGAGCAAAAATTATTGAAACTTACTCAGTTAGAGAATGTATATTCTGTTATAGGTGAACCATCACAAAACAGGTTATTACATTATCCTAAAATACAATTGCCCGTATTTGACAGAAATATTAAAATCTGGTTAGGATTTTGGGGACAGTTTCAAAAAATTGATAAAGATCCCAATTTAGACGAACATGATAAATTTGCTTATTTGTCCCAAGCAATGGAAAAGGGATCAACGGCCGATGAATTGGTTAAAAGCTTTCCTCCAGGAGCCGAAAGTTATGACAAAGCTTTGAGACAACTTCATTCCCGTTTTGGTAGGGAAGAATGAGACTAATCGAAGTTTAAGTTGGGGATCTACTTTTTTTAGTACTGATGAAAAATTCAAAACAGAAATGTTCTTTATCCAAATTATACGATAGTTTAGAGTCACAACTGCGCGCGTTGGAAGTTCTATGTGTGGCTAGGGATACGTATGCTGCAATGCTCTATCATTTGGTAGAATCGTCATTGCTTGATGAAAGACTTCGCGTCTGGGAAAGATTTAGAGCTCAACACCGCAGAAATAAAAATAGTGCAACTGAGAATGAAAATCCCACGGTACAAGACAGCAGCAACGAATCTTTACATCGTACTGATTTAGATAATTTGCTCTTATTTTTATTAGATGAAATTGAAGGTGAAGAACGTGTTTCTATAGCAAGTAGATGTTTTGATGCTAGTACGCAAAATCGACAGTCAAAGCTTATGCGCCCAAATTTTAAACATGAACAATCTCTTAGCAGAGCAACGGCAGCTACATTAATTACAGCGTCAAATGAAACACAGAGTATGTGTATATTTTGTTCTGGCTTCCATAAATCAAATGATTGTTTTAAAGCACGTAAGATGCTGGGAAATGAAAGGCAAGCTGTAGCAGAAAAAGCACACTGTTGCTTTTTATGCTTGAAGAAAGGTCATGTCGTTGCTAAATGTAGAATGAAAGCTGGTTGTTTTCTCTGTGGGAAAAGACACCATTTATTTCTATGTAGAAGTCTTCCAAAGCAACAAGATAGTGTCAATATTGCAAAAAATGATGAATTGCCTGTTCAACAAGATGAGGCCCTTGATAATGTTTCGAGATCCGCTGATGTAATTCTGCAGACATTAGTTGTGACGCTACGAGGGCGTAATAAGAAATGTAGTGCTCGTGCTATAATTGATACACCATCACAACGATCGTATATTTTGAAGATTACTGCTGAAGTAATGGGATATGAATGTATTTTGTTCTTGCATTCACTCACCTTGTCCGACTGGTGGTGTAGAATTACAAATTACCTCTTGGCCAAGAACATCAAAATGACAGTTGTAACTTCCATCGAATTTTGAAAGATCTATAGTAAATACTTCATGATCTAATACATCAGTAGTATCTCCACCAAACAAGGAGTACCTAAGTTGTTCCTTTCTAATACATTCATATCCCATTACTTCAGCAGTACTCTTCAAAATAGATGTAGTACGCAAAATCGACAGTCAAAGCTTATGCGCCCAAATTTTAAACATGAACAATCTCTTAGCAGAGCAACGGCAGCTACATTAATTACAGCGTCAAATGAAACACAGAGTATGTGTATATTTTGTTCTGGCTTCCATAAATCAAATGATTGTTTTAAAGCACGTAAGATGCCGGGAGATGAAAGGCAAGCTGTAGCAGAAAAAGCACACTGTTGCTTTTTATGCTTGAAGAAAGGTCATGTCGTTGCTAAATGTAGAATGAAAGCTGGTTGTTTTCTCTGTGGGAAAAGACACCATTTATTTATATGTAGAAGTCTTCCAAAGCAACAAGATAGTGTCAATATTGCAAAAAATGATGAATTGCCTGTTCAACAAGATGAGGCCCTTGATAATGTTTCGAGATCCGCTGATGTAATTCTGCAGACATTAGTTGTGACGCTACGAGGGCGTAATAAGAAATGTAGTGCTCGTGCTATAATTGATACAGCATCACAATGATCGTATATTTTGAAGAGTACTGCTAAAGTAATGGGATATGAATGTATTAGAAAGGAACAACTTAGGTACTCCTTGTTTGGTGGAGATACTACTGATGTATTAGATCATGAAGTATTTACTATAGATCTTTTAAAATTCGATGGAAGTTACAACTGTCATTTTGATGTTCTTGGCCAAGAGGTAATTTGTAATTCTACACCACCAGTCGGACAAGGTGAGTGAATGCAAGAACTTAAAACATTCAACATCAATCGCAATGATCGAAAAGCCGGTCCTGTAGAAATTTTAATAGGGGCTGATGTAGCTGGGAAGTTGATGACGGGACGCTACAAATTGCTTAATTAAGGGCTTGCTGCAATTGAAACCAAGTTAGGATGGTCCGTCATGGACAAGAATTCCATTTTAGAAGGTCGTGAAAGTACCGCTTTATTCGTTACAAACCTGTTGACTAAAGATGCAGTGATTTCTGACTTATGGACACAAGATTCACTCGGAATTCTGGACCCATCAGAGAAGAAAACAAAAGAGGAACTTCATAAAGCAGCAAAAGAACATTTTTTGAGCACAGTTGTGGTTGACAAAGATAATCGGTTTGTGGTTCATTTACCGTGGCTTGATGATCATCCGCCGTTACCAGATAATTTTAACTTAGCTTTGAAGAGATTAGATTCGACCGTCAAAAAACTAAGAGCAGAAAATCTGTATTTAGCTTACGATAAAGTTTTAAAGGAGTGGGAAAGGTGAAGGCATCATAGAAAAAGTTCCTGAAAAGGAAATATAGATACCTTGTTATTATTTGCCTCATCGGCACGTTGTGAAAGAGAACAGTACTACTAAAATTAGGCCCGTCTTCGATGCGTCAGCCAAGCAAAATACGTCACCTAGTCTCAATGACTGCCTTGAGAAAGGTTTGAATTTAATTTGAATTGAATTGAATTTAATTGAACCCTCAATTGACACGATTCGTATGAGGAAAATTGGAGTTACTGCAGATATACGCAAAGCATTTTTACAAATAGGTCTTAACCCTAAAAACAAAAATTATGTGAGATTTCTTTGGTACGATGAGAAAGGCCACCTTAAATATTATAAATACAACCTTGTCCTACTTGGAGTTTTGTATAGTCCCTTTCTACTCGGCTCTGTGATTCAACATCATATAGAATCAACATTGAATAAGACATTAAACGAGAATTCGAAATATCCTGTAAATGTGGTTCAAAAACTTGTGAATAGTTTTTATGTCGACAATTGCTTAACAAGTGTGGAAAACGAAATGGAATTAAAAAATTCATTAAAGTAGCAACGGGCATTATGGCAGAAAGGAAGTTCGATTTAAGAGGGTCGAAGTACTCTGGTGAAAACTGAAAAGCTATATCGTGGCCCACGTGTATATTAGGAATGCTCTGGGAGTGTAGTAGTGATACTCTTAATTTAAACCTGTCAAACACAGAAGACTATTCACTTGGAAAGATATCTAAAAGAATAATTTTGGCAGCAGCTCATAAAATCTTTGACCCTTTGGGTATAGCCTGCCCGGTTACTTTACTCCCTAAACTTTTATTGCAGCGCTTGTGGGTCGAAAGTTTCATGGGACGAAGATGTAGATTGTGAAACTATGTCAGAATTTTTAAAATGTGTGAGGAACCTACATTATCTGACGGACGTCAAAATACCAAGGTGGCTGCAGTGTGATCTTGAAGTTGACAGTTTGCATTTCTTTTGGGATGCAAGTAAGTTTGCATATTCAGCAGTTGCTTTTGTCAGAATTTGCACATCAGCAGGGTTTATATGAGTTCCTTTGTTGAGTGAAAAAGCTAGGATTACTCCTTGCGGAAAAAAAAAGAGACAACGATATCAAGACTGGAACTCCTTGCTGCTACTATTGCAGATCGTCTAGTTTCAGATGTTTTAAAAGAATTTGAAACTGGAAATGTATACTTCTGGACAGATTCTTCGACAGTGCTCTCCTGGGGGGAAGAATCATGGGGAATATTTGTACAAAATCGTGTTGAAGAAATAAGAAGATTGACACCAACGGATTCTTGGAGACACATCCCAGGGTCGGTTAACCCTGCCGATCTTCCAAGTAGAGGATGTACTGTCTGTCAACTACTTAAGACAAAATGGTGGGAAGGTCCAAGTTGGCTATATTCACAACCTGAAGAGTGGCCTAATTCGGAATTTTCTATAAATGAAGAGGAAGTGTTGAGAGAGAGAAAAAAGCCAGTTGTGTCATCTATGGTCAATCTGCAAGATGTCGATAGTTTTATCAGTAAACAGTTTTCCAGTTATATAAAAGCAATCAGAAAGGTTGGAGGGATATTGAGATTTTCCATAATTCCTTGTATAAAGATAATAAATTAAAAGAAGAATTAACTTGTAATGAATATAAAAGGGCAGAAATTTCAGTTTTCAAATTGATACAAAAAGAAACATAGCATGAGGGTAAGTTGTTGAAGAAAATGCAAACCTTTAAAGATCAAAATGGTTTACTATGTATAAAAACAAAATTGTTTGATTGTGAAGAAAGCGAAGAATTTCAAAATCTTCTTTTGCTGCCATCAAGTTAAGATAATATCGAAGTTGGTAACTGAAGAACATAAGAGATCTTTGCATGCAGGTTTGTCTATGTTACTAGCAAGACTAAGGGGAAAATATTGGATATTTGGTGCCAGAAAATTAGCAAAACATATCATTTCTAAGTGTGTAATTTGCCGGTGGCATACTGCTAAGCCTTTGGAAGTGCCATTCGCCTCGTTACCCAAAGGTAGAGTAACTCCTGCTAAAGTATTTGTAGTATCGGGAGTAGATTATGCTGGCCCACTTTATTTACGATCAAATGAAAAAGCACGGGTGGTTTTATTCACTTGCACAGTATATCGTGCTGTGCATTTTGAATTAGTTAAGACATTGTGCACTGAGGGCTTCATTCAAGCCTTGAGAAGATTTATAGCCAGAAGAGGAAGAATATCTGTTCTATACTCAAACAACGGAACGAATTTTACTGGTACTAATAATGCCTTAAAGGCAATAGACTGGAAAAAGTGTTATTTCTTTTTCTGTAACACAACAAATTAAGTGGAAATTCATCCCTCCTACTACAGCATCGTGGGGTGGTTGGTGGGAGCGAATGGTAAGAATGCTTAAACAACTTTTAAGACGAGTTCTTGGTAAAGCCACTGTTGATCATGAAGACCTCTTAGCAGTATTGTGTGCCTGCGAAGCAGTTATAAATTCGAGGCATTTAACATATATCTCCAGTTCACCAGAAGAACTCAGATCGTTAACACCAGCTATATTCCTGGTAAATGATAACTGTACTAGATTTGAAACTACAGATTTAGATACTGTTGATAAAGATTTCTTGACGAAAAGATCCAGGTATTTCAATAAGTTGAGAGGAGATTTAAGATGCAGATTCAGAAATGAGTATCTTGCACTCCTAATTCATAGAGATAACAGAAAGAATAATATCCTGGAGGTCGGTGACATTGCTCTACTAAGGAACGACACAAGTAAGCGTAACGACCCAGGTAGCACAAAGATATTGACCAATATCAAAATGTAATATCGGCCAATATCAAAAATTGATATTGGCCAACGTTAAATGACCCCCCCCCCCCCAACTAAAATAATATTTGTGAATATAAGTTTTTGACATCTATGAATGTTGGCAAATATTTTCCAACACCTCTGAATATAATTTTTTGACATTAAGTGATATATATTGCTGAATATCATCTTTTGATATTGAGCGATATATTTTTCTAACATTCTTGAATAACATGTTTGGATATCAAATGACTTATTTTTTCATCACAATTACTAAATAAAATGGAAAAAACTTTCAGGAGTGATAATAGACATAAATACAGGCAATATTTGTCCAGAAAATCATGATCGCAATCCACTTATTCAGTCAAAAATACAGTGTATAGAACTCCAGGTCAAACTGGGATTCGTTTGTTACTTTAACAATAATGAAGATACTGTATCTATATTTTCAAGTTCCAATAGAGTTACTTTGATTCCTGTGAAATATGTTAACATGTTTAGAAGTGCTGGAAATTGCCATCATTCATATATAACTAATTCTGAGCTAGACATCTGGAGGCACGGCAGTGCCTCCGCCAAGTCGAGAAAGCACAGCCGTAAGCATCCTTTCCTGGAAGCAACTCAGGACACTTTTGACCCCCCCCCCCCATATCGCTGCGCTGGAGTATCCCAAAAATTTGAAACTTCCTTTATATAGAATATGCGGCAAATAGGACCAAAATTTGAAATTTCTCAATTCTGTCTTTTCTAGTGCAGACGATATATGAACTCAAAGTTTCGATTTTTTGTCACTCACTCCCTCACTCTAGCGTCATCAAAAAGATAGGGTAGATCCCGCCGCCATAGAAACTTAAAATTTGGAATAAAGCTAGAGTTTCAGATACAAAGAAAAGAAAAATAAAATCCGGAAAATTCCAAGAAAAAACATTCAAAAATTCAACAAATTCGAACAAAATTGAAAATTGAAAATATCACGATCTTGTAGTCTTAAAAACTTAAAATTTGGTGTGGAGGTAGTGTTTAGAATTCAGAAAAATAAAACATCAAAAACACAAAAAAAATCGAAAATAAAATCGAAAAACCAAAAAAATCGAAAATTTTCAAATAATCCGATTTTGTTGCGCTAGAAACTTGGAATTCGGAATAAAAGTAGTATTTAGGATGCAAAATAAGAAAAAATTAAAAAATCTGGAAAATTCGAAAAAAAAATTATTCAAAAATTCAAAAAATTCGAAAAAAATTTAAAAAATTAAAATAATTTGATATTTTAGCCTTAGAAACTTAAAATTCGCGGTAAAGATAGTGTTTAGGATTCAGAATAAATTAAAATAAAAAACACAATAAAATTCGAAAATAAAATTAAAAAAATCGGAAAAATCAAAAAATAAGGAAATTTTGAAAATAATTCGATTTCATGGTGCTAGAAACTTGAAATTTGGAATAAAGGTAATATTTAACATACTAAATAAGGAAAAATTTAAAAATATGGATAATTCGAAAAAAAAATCCAAAATTCCAAAATTTAAAAAGAAAGGAAAAAGAAAAAGAAAAAGAAAAAGTGAGAAATTGAAAATATGATCTCGTAGTCTTGGAAACTAAAAATTTGATGTAAAGGTAGTCTTTAGGATTCAGAAAAAGAAAAAAATTAAAAACACAACAAAAATCGAAAATAAAATTTAAAAAATCGAAAATTTGAAAATAATTAGATTTTGTAGAGCTAGAAAGTTGAAATTTGGAATAAAGGTAGTATTTAGGATAAAAAAAAAAATAAAAAATCTGTAAAATTAAAAAAAAAAAAAAATCGAAAAATTAAAAAAAAATTCGATTTTGTAGCTTTAGAACTTAAAATTCGGCGTAAACTTATTGTTTAGGATACAGAAAAAGGAAAAATTAAAACACAATAAATTAGAAAAAAGAATAAAAAAAACTCAGAAATTTCAAAACAATTCGATTTTGTAGCGCTACAAACTTGAAATTTGTAATAAAGGATACAAAATAAGAAAAAATTAAAAAATCCAGAAAATTAGAAAAAAAATTCGAAAAAATCAAAAATTGAAAATAATTTGATCTTTTAGTCTTAGAAACTTAAAAGTTGGTGTAAAGGTAGCATTTACTACTCAATAAAAGGAACAATTAAAAAATTCATTAAATTCGAAAATAAAATCAAAAAATCTAAATATCAGTAAAAAAAATCTAAAATTCGAAAACAATTCAATTTTGTAGTGCTAGAAACATGAGTTTTAAGATAATTTTCCTATTATCTAGTACACCACCCCTAATTGTTTTATGTTATTTTCCCCGGATTATAATTTTCTTTTCTTTCGTTTACGCATTTCATTATAGAAAAGTTCTGCTATAGACTGGCTACGTTACAGACGATTTCTTTATAGACAGGTTTGTTTTCTTTCACAGGTTGTACTCTATTTACTTCACATATGAAATATAGATCGTTAAATGATGTTAGCCCCACAAAAATTTTCACAGCTCCCCTTCCCCTCCCAACATTACTGCTGGTTATGGCTTGTTAGTCCTTTCTAAATAAAATCATGGTGACTTTAAGATTCACTACATTTATCTCAAAATTGAACCTAAATGATCCTAAGAAGACGGATCAAACAATTACTATATTGGCATGACAATCAGGTAGAATTAAAATCGAAAAATCAATAAATTTATAACAAGTCGAAAGTTTGAAAATAAATCGATTTTGTAGTCCTAAAAGCTTGACGTTTGGCAGAAAGGTATGATTTAGTATACAAAGTAAGGAAAAATTAAAAAATCCGTAAATGAAAAAAAAAAAAAAAAAAAGACTAAAAAAAAAAACATTGAAAAAATTAATATAGTTTGATTTATTGGAAATTTTAATTTGTGCTTTCTTTTTATACTAAAAAGTACTTTTATGCTAAATATCAAGTATCTAGGGCTGCGAGTAATATCTCAGATGGATAGCACCTTTCCTGGAAGCAATTGAGAATACTTTTGACCCCCCCCCCCCCCCTCCCACAACTTAACACAAATTTCTTTTTATCTACAGTACTTTGCAAACAAAACTAAAACTTCAAATTTTTTATACCTGTAAATAATACGGACAGAGTGTGGGCTTAGCGAAAATCAGTGGATGATTTCCAAAACGAACCCAAAATCAAGAAAAGGAGGATTACTTACAAAAAGAAGTGAAATCTCATCAAAAACGTCACTTGTAAAAAATGCAGCCAAGTCTCGAGACTCTTTTTCTGTAAAAAGTTCTGAGAAAGTGTAAAGCCAAGTTTAGCTATCTTATTAACTTTGAAATTTTCAATCACAAATCACTCCTAGTCTCTACATCTTTAGTTAAATATTATTTTGTGACTTGGCAATTACGTAGCACGAGAATGTGATGTATATAATTAGTCTTAATCAAATAATACAATGCCATCCCATAACATATTAAGATGTAATAACTTCCCTGTGCGTATATAATTAAATTTAATCATATTATCTCATCGCATCCCATAACATAGTAAGGTATAATAACTTCCCTGTGCTGCGTAATTGCCAAATCACAAAATAATATTTCACTAAAGATGTAGAGACTAGGAGTGATTTGTGAAAGAAAATTTCAGAGTTAATAAGATAGCTAAACTTGGCTTTACACGATCTCAAAACTTTTTATGGAAAAGGAGTCTAGAGACTTGGCTGCAATTTTTACAAGTGACGTTTTTGATGAGATTCCTTTATTCAGAATGCAGCTGACAGTACTTATACTGTGTCACTGACAAAATTCAGTCACTTCCAATGATATCATCCCATTGTATACAAGCAAAATTAATATGTTGCAAATCTCACTAAAATATCTTCATTATTGTTAAAGTTGTGAACAAAAATTCAATTTTGGTTTGCAGTGGCACACCTTGTATTTTTGATTGAATGTATTGTATTGTATTTTTGATGGAATAAGTGGATTGAAATGTTGTGACTTGTTTCAAAAAATGTTTGTCTTGACCATACTAACTCCTCTGAAAGTTTGTTGCAAGATTTTTGGAACAATCTGTATGTTTACAACCTCTTGAAATGAATGCTTGCTCCAGACACTGCTCTTTGGGGCATTTAAAAACATCCTTGCTAAATCAAAAGGAACACGAACAGGAACATTATTCTTCTCAAGTTGTCGCCATTTAAATACATTGTATAAGGAAAGGGCAGATGACATCACTGTTGGTTAGAAAGAAAAAAACTGTCTGTTCTTTTCTTTATGGCTCCTATTGTACATACGACATGGGGCGATTTTATTGGTGTATTTTAAACAGGTCTATATATATATATATATATATATATGGTTGGCCTAGGTCGCCACGACGATTCCTGCAATGATCACTACAACAAAAATTCAGTGGCAGATTGGTTGATGGAAACATTTGCTTGTAAACAGGCCCTTTTCTTATTATTTATTTATATTTTATTTTAGTCCC
Source organism: Maratus michaelseni (assembly GCA_963931845.1). Taxonomy (NCBI): domain Eukaryota; kingdom Metazoa; phylum Arthropoda; class Arachnida; order Araneae; family Salticidae; genus Maratus; species Maratus michaelseni. The sequence goes on along the minus strand of OZ007594.1, from coordinate 278,576,710 downwards.
TTCCTGACAAATAAACAGTATGACTGTAATTTTTTTCTTCAAATTCCATCACATTTTTTCTTTGATTTTAAAATATTTGTTTTAGAACATAAGAAATTTTCATTCATTTGTTTTAATTCACAGAAGCCATGAAATTTAAAATTTTATTAATTAAAAAAGTTTTAAACTATCTTCTTAAATAATAACTCAAAGCATATTTTTTTTTGTGTGTGTGTAAAGTTTAGTTGTAAAAACATTTTGTTTATTAAAATGGAAGTATCTGTGTTAAATATTATGTAAAATTGTTTTAAAATTTAACTTTTTAATACCTTTAAACTCTGAAATATAAAAATATTCGTCTGGCTGAATAGTTATTTATTCGGCCAAAATCCCTATTCGGTGCATCCATACTCTTAAGTATGTTGAAAGTGAGGAGGAGAGAGGATATCAATTTCTATACATCTTTCAAAATGTACAATCCAATTATAAATGAAAGTAAACCAATAGCAAAGTAAAAAGAAAACACTAAGTTTGTACAAACAGTCAAAATTTATTCTTATACAGTTATAACAATCTGAATAATGATTAAGACAAAAAGAAAAAAAAAACAATATAATAAGAATAAATGTAAAATTGAACAGAACTCAGATTTTTCACTAAGGCACAGTAAAAAGTATATAGTAAAAGAACTTGAACTTAAGTACTATCTAAATATATGTATCACCAAGACAAACTTATAGTCTTACAAGGTATAAAGGTTTACAATTCACTTTCTATCTAGAACTTCTCTGACAACATCCAAATAGCAAAACAGGAATAAAGATTTCAGTATCTGAATATCAAATTGCAGATACGCTTCAAGATGCAAGAGATAAATACTCTCCATTCAGTACAAGTTCAATTCAAAATATGGAAATACAAAGAGAAAACAGTCTATGAAAATACTTATTAAGTGATTAACTTAATTTTTGCCACTCACTAGTAGATGACACCAACTGCAAAAATAATAAACTTTGACAGCTGAAGTTTGTCTTTTGAAAATCAGATACTGACGCATATAATTCAATGTTAAAACTCCTTAAAAACTCAGGTACAGCTTGCAAAAATAGTGGTACAACCAAGATTTTCACATAAGAGGAATTTTGAAGAATTATTACTCATAAAAAGAATAATTTCATTGTTTTATATATTCATAAAGTAGTTTTTAGTAACTACATGTGTAAAAACTGACATAATAAAAACATAAGCGGACAAAACAAATTCAACATTCAGTTGTTTCAAATTTTTATAAAAGAGCCTCTTCTTCAATCTTCAAAGTAAAATAATAAAGATAATGTGAATGTGAGGTACAGCAGTAGCAGTAAAACGTCTACTTTGCTAGTATTGTTGCAACTCTTTTGCACTGAAATATAATTGCACCTACTGCCTTGAACTTTAAATGGTAATTTTTTTTTTTTTTTTTTACTGTTTATGCTTTGCTTTACATTTATTTTACACATCATGTATATATTTATCTTAACACAATGAGTTTTGTATGCATCTAATCAGTTTTTAAGTGCTCTGTGAAGAGTTGTATTGTAATCAGAACCCCACCCTTCTTTGATGCAAGAGATTATTTTGGAAAATAATGGGTTACACATTACGAGAAATTTGCAAAAGCATACTCTTTGATGTCAAACAGAAAGTTTTCCAGCATATAACATACTCTATATTTGACTTCATCAGATTGGACATGCACTCACAGTTGCACTCTTTTAGAATTTTGAAGAAATCAAAACACAAATAAATGAATAGTTTGCATTCAAAGGCAAAATTCGATTGTCGTAATATAACTTTTATCCTAATTCTTGAGTAAAATTGAGAAAAACATTGAAAAATACTTTAACAGATATTTTATCATTTATTTCTCTTTTTTCTTAAAATAGATGAATTTTTTTAACAAACAAAACAAAAAGGCAGAAATTAAGACTACCACCTAATATCTCTTTGTATTATCCATTTTTATAATACCTATGATCTAGTAGGTGATGGAAAGCAAATATTGTGCATCTTACCAGAATTAATTGAAAAATAAAGTCGTGGAATTCACAAGATATGAGTATATATGAGTATCCGAAATTCATAGCTTTTCTATAGAGCCAAGATGGAAAAAACACAAAACAAAGTATCACAAAATAAAATGAGTGATCCTTTTGTTCAAAATTTAAGATAAGTTGTGCGTATACTTCTAAATCTTCATTAAGCATTGCAACCATTAGTATTTTACACTATCTTGATGCTCAACCACTACCAAAAGTGTAATAGAAACAGCCCTTCAGTTCAATTATCTTGAATCCATGTAAAGCTTCTCTAATTAGACACTGAGCAACTATCACTAGATTTTTCATAGAGCAATTCAGACATCAAACACTGGTGCTAACATACAATTTACAAAATACTAATCATTGAAAATAAACATTCCTATTCAATAAAAATTCAAACTGCTTACATCTATTCAAAATATAGTTTCAGACAATCTCTATTAAGCATGCACAGCTTTAAAATTTGAAATGCTTGAAAAAAAAAAAGCACACTTAAAATAAATTTTGTTATTTAAAATGTGTCATCATTTTAATTTATAAGCCATATACACTTAAACTAAACCAGTTTAAAAATAAAGTTTTGACAACGGCATGCCGACTTAGAATAGCTCATTAACATTTCAAAGGTGTATTTTAACCCATTTATACACATCAGGTGAAATTAATAAAGAATAGTTGCAAATCGCTAAAACACAGTAATAGTAGGCTATGAGAAATTCAATTCAAATTAATACTATGTTTTATTAAAGTAATTTCTAGTATATATTTAAAAAGCCCTTGGGAAAGATAAACAGAAAAAGTTGTAAATGTATATTTAGTTTCTCAAACTATAGTGTTTAAGTCTAAACTAAGAGATTCAATCTAGACTATCCAGATTACAGACCATATTGCCTGAACACAGGTGAAAATCATTTTTTGTTGAAAACTAATAGTTTTTTTTACATTTAATTTAAGATCACCCACCAAATACACCAAAAAGCATTTTTATATGAAAGATATTAATTTAAAATAATAAAGTTTTGAAATTTATGTATGAAAACTACATGTTTAAATGAAATAGGCAGCTATGTCCTAACTATGTCCTAATCTTGTTTATAATCTATCTATATAGAAATTTTCAAGGGAATTAATACAGTCATTTTTCCATTTTACAAAATATTATATATATACATATATATGTGTGTGTGAGAGAGAGAGAGAGTATTGGTTAGCTGGTGAGGAGAAAAAGGAACACTTGTCAAGCCTGGGCCAACAATTGTCAATAGTAGTTATGCTGCCCTTTTCCCGTTAGTTTTGCACATTTACTTATATTACTGCAAATGTTACTTTACATTACAACTTTTATTCTAATTTCAATAATATTAACATTAACGTTATATATTTTGGAATAATAAATGTATTCAATGCTTATAATTAATCAGTAATAATTGAAACAAGAACTAATTATAAAATGAATAAAACTATCTTCCTTTATTTTTAGAATGTTGCAAAAGTAATTTAGTATTTGAGCATGATCTGGCAACTATAGGTTTTGTAAAAAATATTATTCAGCTTTATAATAGCATAAATTATGACACAAAAATTAAATTGAACTTGATGGTATTACAATCAATGTAGGATCTTTGTCTGGGGAAAGGGTACCCAATTCATCTTTCATGACCATGAGTCATGAGATACCATATAAGGTAGATTGTATATCCCAGTCAAATGATCAACCTGATGCAGAATCCCCATGGTTCAGCTCCCCAAACATGTTTTGTACTCATTTTATCAACCCTAATGAGATGAAAGATTGGGTATAATTTGCAAACACAATTAAAATATAATACTATTATAAGGATAAAAGTGTAAATTAGGATTAATCAACATATATAACCAATATTATTATTCATTATTATTTATTAAAACACTGTAGGGAAAAAAAACCCAATGATCCTGGTGGTCCATGTAATCTGAAGTTATTTTCTGAAATGATGGCCCATACTTTATTAATTTATTAAATAAATGACATATGACTAACATAAAAAAAAAAATTAAAAAAAAAAACACTAACTATGATTAAAGCTATATAGTTCGTCCTGCTAGAACAGCCAATTTTTTCAGTTTATAGCTTAATTGCTCCATCTTTTTTTTTTTTCCCTTTCTCTTTTTACAGAAAGGGAGAGACACTAGGCTCAATATCCCTCTCCCATCTACCAACCTCTCAGTGAAAGGACATTCCCTACCCTGTCTTTTATGCACACATACATAGCAAACAGCATGTGGTATTACCAATATAGTTTAACACACAATTACATAATTAAGAATTGTAATTCTCATGTTACATACAGCCAAATGGCAGTTAGAACATTGCTGCACAATGAAAAAACTCCCATATATTATAATTTTTAATGGCCTATTGCAACTTGCATTCAAATGTTTGTTGAATATTAAATCTCTCTAAAAACAAAACGACACAGAGAATCTTTCACATTTAACAAGCAGTAGAATAATTTGAAAGGGATTTTTTGTTTTATTTCTGTAATAAATAAAATTGTAAAGTAAAAAATAAATAACTAAAAATGAAATCTTAGCAAAAACAAAACCAAAAAAAAGGGAGCATTCTCTTAACATACTTGAGATTATCTGAAACGCCGAAAAAAAATTTCATATAACAGATACAATATGTAATTCTGAATGCTTATTTTAAATAATGATATACAAAAAACACAATGTGTCAGAGAAGCAAAACTAATGTTTACTAATCACTTTTCATCAAATGTTGTACACCAAACAGCTCATGCATATTTAAAAAAACCACAAACACCAACTTACTTTACAGAGAATATTTTGAACAGTTAATTCAAGAAATTATGCTTATACCAATATCTTTAAGATACCACATCTGCCTAATTCAATAGTTGAAAACTACTTTCTAATAAATAATAAAAGATTTTGCTTTATGAAATACTGTTAGATTTATGAATTTACATATTTCATTAAAACTATATTGTATCGCATCTAGGTAGTTAAAAAGCGAATTTTTCTTCATTTATCATGCAAGTCTTTAGCACAAAATGGGGATAAATTTGCAGAAAAATACTTGTTTTATAGAATATATATGGAAACATATCACATTTCATGTATTTTTCTGATTGCACATGTAATACATATATATCCATTTGTACTAAAACACTTATATTTGCTTCATTTAAACATTTTTTCATTACTTTTTCAAAAATAAGAATCTTGACAGGATAGCTTAATATCAATCGAAATATTTAGTTTTATGAGGGAGGGGAAGGAAGGGAAAAACCTGGCGACTAGAATCTCATAATGAAGTTTAGAAATCTGTATATTACAGATAACACTAGATAATAAAATTTAATTACCATCATGGATTTAAACAGGTTATTTTCATGAGATGGTGTATAACTTTTCTATGAACTAAGAAAATTTCGTAACAAGAAATCAAAAGTCTAGTGTATGTAACAATTTTAAAATTAATGCTTTTTAATTTAAGCAGGAATAAAAACAAAATTAATTCTGTTTGATATATAACTGACTCCTTCGACCACAGGTATATAAATCTCCCAGTCTCTAGCTTTTTTCCAACGTTTTAAATTCTGGCAAAATTCTTTCAAAATTACTACTTAAAATACATTAGAAAAATACTGGGGCTATTTATGAAACATCTAAAATATTTTGTTAGAAATTACTTAAAAGCCATCACATATGAATAACAGCTGCATGCACACAGGAAAACCCCCACATTTTCTGTCAAGATTTCATTTTTTCCTTAAAAAATAATCAATTAGCCCTTCCATTAGAAAATATAACAGTTTAAATATTAACTGTTTTGATTCTCAATGAAGAAAAATTCATGAACATCTCAACCAACTAGAATTACAAAATTTGAGATTTTTAACAAAAGCAATAGTAAGATGTGTAACTGACTTTGGCATTATACCAATACTTTGAATCAAAGCACAAAATATAATCAATAAACATATGGATTCTCAATCCAATTTTAATATTTTAACAACTTTGAATAGATAAATATACATAAACCAAACACACGCAGGTTCACACATTATACATAAAATTGTACAAATATATAAGTATATATGCATATATCCATATCTATATTTAAACAGATACACAAAGCAATAGTCAGAGGTAAACAACAACATTAATACATATTACAAAATGCAATTGAAAGCCCACATTATATAATTGGGGGCTACACGAACACAAGCTCAGGTTTCATAAGATCAACATTCCTAATTCCATTATCGTAAGTCAAACAAGTCTAATTTTTTTAGATCTTTTCAATGCATTATCATACAAATTTTATTGTTAGCTTTTAAAATACATGAAAATAAAAATTAAATGCATACATATTTATTTACTTGATTTATGTTGAAATATAAACAGATTAAATTCAAAAGTTACTTCAGCAGGGAAAAAAAAAAAAAAAAAAAAATCCTCTTAAATACAGCCAATTGTCCATAAGATAGATGAATGAGATTTAAAATATTCCAATTAGCAATTAATAATGTTTAGAAGTTATAGTCAACTTTATTTATGCTAATAATTAAAATCAACAGATCCCAAACTTTTGTAACCATAAAACCTTTATGAAATAGATAATTAGCCATAAAACTCAAGCTTATTTCGTAATATTATTTTCAATTATACAGTAGTTGATAATTGTATCCTTTAGTATTGCCTTAAGTTTGCAAAACCTGGATGTACTGTAGAACATAGTTTGGGAACTGTTAATCCAAACAACATAATACATAATATTGCTGCCATAAATTTTTATTAATTAAACAAAAAATTATATAAATAAAAATGTTGAAATATTAGTTATATAAAATGACTAATATCTATATAAAAAACATGAATCATATAAATAGTGAATTCTAGTTTTGCTCAAAATTTCTAATATTCACACAAGGTTATTTCACTTTTGATGAAATCTTACAAAGGAGGAAGAGGAGGGGTGAAATAAAGGCCACCCCAATGATTTTTTGGCTGTTTTCTAAAGAAACATTACTATATATCTGAAAAAAGCATGAAGGAAAAGAGCCTTCAAAAGCCACTTTCTAATGCAATGCACAAGTTTCAATCAAATATCATTTTTGATAATGTGATAAAGAAAATATTAGTTTAAATGTATACTTGAAAATATCATTTATAATACTATTTAGATTCAATAGAATATTTTTAAAGTAATGCATTCATCTGATATGCATTTTTCCATTTCTCCAATTTATAAAGGAATGGCAAATTTGGTTAACTCTTAATACGCTGAGAATTTATGAAAAGAAAAAATAATGCATTTAAGAGTGTATAACAATTTTAACCTCCAATATGCATCTCATTATTAAGATAGTATGACTAAATATATCAGCATGAAATAGCACATGCATGATCATACCAATAGAATTTTAACCTTAAGGATTAGGAAAAGGGGAAAAAAAAAAAAAAAAAAAAAAAAAAAGCACTTTTCCAACATCACACACACATAAAATCTACAATTTTAAAGTGACTTCAATAATAAAGAAAAAAATACATTCCACATATACTAACTCATCAAAGTGAAATATTTTATTTCAGATTATTTACTATGATAAATGCTACAGTTCAATGCTATAATTCAATAACTAAGGAATAACTCCATACATGTACTTATTTAAGAACTTCTCATATTTCTTTCAACTTGTTTATGAAATTATATAAGCATGATTACATTTAAAAAAATGAACACAAATTTTAAGAAGTAAGAATAAGTTCAATATAACTAGATTTTTAAAAAATAGCAGAAATACACTAATTGCAATAATATTTATAATAATGATATATACTCATGTGTAAAGAAACCAATTACATGACTTCTAGATAAGATCTAACCTTAAACTATTCCTAAAGTAATGATATGCAAAACCTTTAATCTAAAAATTGAATCTAAAAAATATTTTGTTAACTTATGATTGCAAAAACTCTATCTGAATGAATAAAACACAGTATTAAAAGGAAGACAAAAACTCTGTTTTAAGGCTTCTGGATTGGGAAGATTATAGGTAATGAAATCCGGCTTCAATATGATAGGCAAGAAATAAATATATCACATGGTTAAAATTGTGTAAAAGTTCCTTATAGCTGCCGGTTAATAGGGAAATATCAGAACAAGGTTTTGGCAGTTCTTGTTTTTAAAAAGAAACAAAACAAATTCTTATCAGTGATATATTCAAAGCCTATACATATAACTTGCCCATGTACATTCTTAGTTTTTAAACATCAATTTAATTTTAAAACAGTATCACATTGCATAATATGTCCAAAATTATTATCATTCATGGGGATCATAGTTTCAATTTGTATTGTAAGGCATAACTTGTATTACATTTTAAATAAACATTTATTTCTTGCATATGATTACTAACTAAATTTTACTAGGAGTAATCCATATGGACCTTATCTATCAATCTGAAAGCTTAGATCTGGCTAATATAAAAAAAAAAAATTCAATTTTTAGCAGCAAATTTAATTAAATCTCATTACATAAGCAACTATTTTTCAAACTGTTAGCTGGCTACATTTTTTAAATCATAGGACCTTAACTGGGACCCAGATGCACCCTTTTTTACAAAAGTAGGTTAAACAAATTTCAACACAGTAATATAAAATATAAGATTTTAGATTAAGATATTATCCTATTATTTTCTTAAGATTAGTTACACTAATTTTTATTTCATTGAAGAAGACAATTATGTATCCGGAAGGACCCGTCACAATTTTTCTTATGCATCCCTCTCCAATTTTTTGCATAATTAATAAGCTATACCATCAATTTTTAAAAAAAAGCAACAGTCAAGGCTGTATTTCATTATCTAACAGAGCTTGAAAATTGTGCACAACAAAATACATTTCTTGTATAAACTATTGTGCAAATTCAAAGGGTAATAGAATACAAAAATAAAAAAGTACTGCATACATTTAAAACCCCAATCAGAAGTTTCTCAAAACAGAGCTTTTAAGTGATACCATAAAAATTAAGTTTCAAAAGGCAAACTTATCCTTGCTAACCTTCAGTCCACAACAATACTCATTTTTATCATTGCTTCCTTACAGCTTGGTTTGTTGCACCTCTTGGTTTAAAAGATGGATGGCTCGGTTACAAGTGATGAAGGTGATTTATAAATGACAATGTTGAGCAGTGGTTCTCAAACTTAAGACATAAACAACAAACTATTAATTTACAAAATGAAATTTTTAATATAATAAATATTAATTTATGTTAGATTACATACCATTTCATATTCTAAATTCATTTTTTCCAATATTTTTAGAAGCAAATTTCTAAGCAAAATAATGCATTTTCAAACCATCCATACCAACTAAAATTCTTTAAAGATTTCTGTGTATGTTGCAGCAATGTATACTAAATATTTATGTATATTTGAAAACAACTGAGGTAGACATATTTACAACCTATCATAGTTTTGTTTTACTATTTCAATGATTCTTTAAAGTTTTTATTATTATAAATATTACTAATGGAGCCAATAATATTAATATCATTCACTGCAACAGTGAAAGAGTTGGCCATAAAATTTGGAACATTTTCTTAAAAATACATTTTCAGTACTATTTAAAGATTTATCAACTATATTGTTAATTGAGCATTTTCAGTTATGAAATGACTTTTCATTATTAATGCTATCAATATCAAAGTCAACTAGGACATTCAAAAAGTTGACTTTCTAAATGCAATGTAGCTTATATAATGTAATGTTGTAATGGAAATTAATGAAATGTGTGCTTTCAAACTAAAAAATGAACAGCAAAATAAAAATTGAAAAATTTGAGAACCACTAGATAAATTAACATGAGTGTCCACTGTCTTCTCCTGATTTCCTCCTAATCGTGACTAAATCTCAAAAATATATGTTTCACATTATGAGATATTAACACAACACCCATATTATATCAGGAAACATACTGAGTAATACTTAGGTAAATACTTTATTTATTTATTTTTTAAATATTAGCAGGATCTAGTGCTCTGAGAGCTAGATCAATTAGTTTTCAAATTAAAATGTTGGACAGATACAACACTAGAATAAAATGCTTCTGTGATTTTAACAAAAATTCTTAACAACAGAAACGGACTATAAGTATGAAAAATATAGTACAGTATAACTTCAATAAGCTAAACTTTTACTAAATAGCAGAAGATATAAAGAACATTTCTTTCAAACAATAAATTTGAGAAGTGAAAAATTCATACAATTTTTGCTTCCCAGTCAATAAAATTTTGATTATTTAAACTTAAAAAAAGTCTTTCCGGCCTGTACCGGGAGGAAAAGGTAGCTTTCCTATATCTTCGTTTTAAAATTTTAGCTAATGTAATACGAAAACAGCAAGTTAAAATGCAAAGAAACGTTTACAAAAGATTCGTTAATACTGAATTTGAATAAGAAATTCGCCAAATTATTGAGCAATAGCCAAATTGGCTTCATTTATGAAGACTTATTTTGGTCGCCAAATTTGGCGATATTTTGCCAATTTTGGCGAGAATTTGGCGCTAACGGATATGAATATATAGTTTTATGCGTATGATTGGAAAAATTATTACAACAATGAAAGAAAATAATTTGCGAGTAATCGCGTTAATGTGCTGTTTTGTTTCAAAATGTCAGCCACCCTAGAATTTCAAACTGCTCTATCTCAGCCATTTTTTAAGATAGAGGTAAACCAAACAATGCTTTGGAATCCTTGTATCAAGGCCTAACACGTAATTAAAACATAAATTTAAATTTTTAACTTTTTTGTATATTTATTTTAGTTTTAAATTTTTAAATGGCCGCCATCTTGAAACAAAATGGCGGACCAAGCTGGCCAACGAACTCGGTCGAGACATTGGTGAGCTTAATACATACAATCAGTTTCATCAAAATTGATTTATAAATACGAGCGTTATCGTATGGCATAGGTCATATATATATATATAAATCAACATTTGAACAGAGGGTGGTTTTGGGGTTTGGGGGTCATGATCGGTGAAAATATATCGAAATTTTCCGGAACTGCTTTCCTCCGAACGGCTGCAATAGGTAGCTTTATACTTTTTTGTATTGAAAGCTACCTAAAATTAAAATAGTGTGCACTGTGTAGACTGAATTCAGATTTCCAATCATATGCTTATGATTTTGATTTAAAATGAATTAATATATATATGTACACACTCACACACCCTTAATTTTTTTATGAAATACTATAGCAATTAAAATCTAGTAAGTAGAAATGCAGATGCAACTGAACTGGAATGAAAAATATTTAAGAAATAAGATATTTGTAGACTCAATCAGAAATTTAACTTTCTAAATTGTTAAAAGATTCTAAAATATTGTTGAAATTTCTAATAAACAATAATATAACAAACAAAAAGATAATACGAAAAGTATAACTTTCAGTAAGATATATTTTTTTTTTCTTAAGTAAAATATCAATTTGAAATAAGCAAAATTATGAATTTTGTGAGCAAATACAAAATTTTCCATGAAATCAAACACATGGTGCAATGATTTTTATAAATGAGCATTCTTGTATTGTATATTCAATAAATTAATCTTGTATTTAGTTCATTCTTATTCTTTAATTAAAAATCTAGTTTAACTGGAATTAGTGCTTGAGAAAAAGTTAAGTTCTTAAAATAAATTAGTTTCATTGGCATAAAAGAAATACCTGTGCACACACTACAGAAGGCAGAAATCTGGTTTGTATTATCATAATGACTGTAAATATACATCTATTAGTGAGAACAGCTGTAAAATTATTGCAGTTAAAACTATTCAAATGTTTTAAACATTTCTGCAATGATGAGATTTTGTAAAAAAACATTTTATTTATCATACTAAAATTGGGCAATTAGTAATTTTCATTAACCAACGGATATTCTAATACTCCATACTTTCAACTTTTTTCTACAGTTAGAAAAATAATAAAAATTGGACTTGAAAACAACTGACTAAAGGTTGCATTATCCATTAACTAATTTACCATTTTTAGTCTTTCCATTCAGAATTAAATGTAGGAATACTTGTAAATTTCCACCAAGAGTTTAAACAATAATTAATTAATGAAACTATACTAATATCTTCAAACTTTATATATTCAAGCTCAACATATAAGTATCTATAAAAATTACAGCCAAAAAATTTCCATCCAACTTAATTTTCCCCCTTTATTTTTCAATTGTACCCCTCAAGTCTAGGTTATCAAAGTTCCACTGTAAATATCAAAAATGTTACAACTACTAACATACAGAATAAAATGTTAAAATTATAATAAATATAAAAATAAACAGGATGGTATAAGTAAAATTACTATAAAAAAATATCTTTACATGCAAACATTTTAAATGCACATAAATATGTAATAAAATAGTAAAAGCATATCTTTATGGAAAGCTTAAACTCTATGGCAACTACAATTAATAATTTATTTGATAAAATGTTAGAATGTGAAAAAAAATTATAACTATAATTATTAATGATTTTACTTTGATACTAGCTGCAAATTAATGCAAATTTTACTTCTAATCTGTGATTATTTATCCTAAAAATGTTATTAAAAAAAACTTAATAAGAACAGAAAATCTTTAGGAGAACATTTTAACAATATATATCACACAGAAAAGTGGATTGAGCAAATGTTACAAAAATATTGGCAAAGAAACAATAACTTTGATACAAAACAAAAGCAATTTTTTATTTAATGTATCACTTTCATATATTCATAGTATTTATTTAGTTTTATGCACAAGAAAACCCATGCATTTCAACATCAAAGAAATAAAAAGAATAACATTTGAAATGTCATGCTTTTCCAGCTTTCAAATGCATTACTTTTACATAGGATATTAATATTTCACTATTTTTGTTTCAGCAGTCATAAATTTATCCAACTTTCAAACACTTTTTGAAGCTTTGTGTTGATTATATATTTTCAAATTTAGAATAAAATTTTTAAAAAAATCATAAGAAGAAACCCACAAATTTTAGTAATTAATTGTAAAGAAAATTGGGAAAAAAAAATATATGAACTTAAGAAATTAAAAATTTCTAAATAATCTTCATAATCTAGAAGATATCAAACCAGTTTTTTGGTTCAATCATTCGTATACAAGCCATAAAAGTAATGTAATTTAGTATTGAAAAATCATTCTTTAAGACACGTTATCTTAGACAAATGATTTTATTACAAGATAATATTATTTGCATCTTAATGCAGAGTAAACTATTTCTGTGACCTTCTTGTACACAGAAATTTAATAGACAGTAAAGTGCAAATTATTCATATAAATACAACCAAAAAGATAGAATTGGATTGTACCAAGAATCAACCAATTTTAACTGCATTCAAAAAAGTCAATAGGATATATATATATATCAATGGATGTTGAACGTTCATATAACATTCATTGAACACCATTCATACATTGGATATTGAATGTATGAATGAAAAGTCCTTCAGTTGGAACTTTAGAAGAGAAAATAATTTGAAGGGAAAACGTAGTAAAAGGGAAATTCTTACATACTTCTCAGTCAACAAAGAAGTGAACGAATGAACATTATTAATGTAGCCAACTTCAAAACTAAAACACAAAAGTTTTCAATTACATTTTCAGAAAATGGATTAGGAAATAAACACAGCTTCAAATTAGCAAATAAGTGTGATCAGTCTTAAAATATTTTAAATCCTATTTTGTAAATATAGCCTAGATTTCACAGATGCTAAGAAATAAGTAATTCATTTTGACACTTTAGTAGATAAAATTTATCATAAAACTGAAAGAATTATAAAAATCCCTTTTGGATTTTCTTTATTTAAAGAACTTTTTTTTTTTTTTATATATAGATTTGCAAATTTTTCACCGTAATATTTTTTTTATTTTTTATTATTATTAGGATCTAAAATGGCCACTTTCATTAGGTCATAAACTTTACAGCAGTTGATAGTACACATACTTCCCATATAATCCTCTATATATCTTACCAGAATCTAGTGATACTCTAGAAATACTGTCAAATTCCTAAAAAGAAGCAATTTGTGAAGTTGATTTTAATTCTATTTACTTGTTCAAAAAGTTAAAAATATTAAAACTTTACAATTTTAAAAAAATTATGAATTGTATAACTTTTTTGTCTGTGGCCTTTCCTTAACCTCCCCCATAAAACAAATCCGATTGCAATTTAATTTTCTGCAACTTTCTTCAATGATGCTTTAAAAAGTTTAAAGAAAGCTTCATTTTATCATTAACAGTATTGAATGAAGGAAAATTGTATCTTTTGAGCATGCATAAAAAAGAATTTTGAATACAAATAACCAATAATCAATGATGAATTCAGGAAGTGGCCTGGGATGTAGGAAAGGGGGGGGGGGAACCTCTCCTGAAAATGTGCCCCCAGAAGATTTATGATTTTTTGTTTATATATAGCGCAAAGCATAAATCCCTCCCCCTTTCCCCTGGAGTTGTAAAAATCCCTACCGAAGGGAAATGTCTGAATTCAACACTGCTAATAATGCAAATATAAAACATTAGTAAAAGAAATCAACACAAATAAAACAATTCTGTTTTGTAGATCAAGTATGTTCTTTGCCAAGAAAGCTAAAGCTAAAATATACATTTTTTTTTTTAAATATTAAATGAAATCAAGTTAACTCATTAATGATATATAAATGCAAGCAACATAATTATTGATAATCAAATTTCAAATCTCAAGATGGTAATCTTGAGATTCAAAAGAATAAAATTTAAATTGAAAGATTTATGTAAATAAAATATACATTAATCAACATGCTAAGTAAAGATTAAATATTTATATTATTACTTTATTAGATCACTATTATTTATTCGTAGAAATAGGCAAAACATCCAAGATCAATTCGATTACAAATTTTAAAGCATATTTTACTGATAAAGATAATAATATACTAGGCTAAGAATTAGAACTATGTTAATTTACACACAGTACATTTGTTTAGAGAGCAGAAAATATTTTTGAAGAACTTTTGGCAACAAATAATCTGATCCATCTTCACACATACATTATTCAAAATCCCATTCAACAACTATTTATAATAAATGGGAGGGATTTTATTAAACTTTAATTCCCATATTTAAACTTGTTTAAAAACTAAAATTTTTTTAGCATTTAAAAGAACATAAGAAACAATGAAAACTTTCCTTCCTATCCTTCCTCACTAACCTATTTCCAATTTTTGTTTTAATTGCATGAAGATGTGACTTTATTTGATTACTTAATTTAAATCTCGGTAAATACTTTTACTGTTCAAACATACAAAAGCAGACATAATTAGTAACTTAAGTGAAATAAAGTACTTTAAATCATCAATTTGTAAACACATTTGTTTTGCCTATTTCTAACAGGTAAATCAATGTACTAGAACTCTTCTACATCACTGAGTATTGATCTGAATACATTATAATGTGTATGAAAACATTTCTCTTGTATTAGTATAAAATATCAATAGCTAATGTTATGACATTTGATAGGAAGTCATCAGAAGGAAAAAGGCACTCAGAGAGATAACTTCATCAATAAGTAACCTATGTTGTACAATCTGAGATGCAGTGAAACTTTGTAATTTGAAACAATTCAAACACAGCAACAACGAATAGTTGATAAGTAAAAATCAATAAAGAAAAACACAATAATCACAATCAATTTAGCATGCAGTAATTACATGGTTTTGTAAAATAACACCCTTTTTATAGAATAAAATGTCAAAGGAAAGCTAGCAACAGCTGCTGTTGGCTGCCATCTTTTTATCCTTTTCATTTTATATTGAGAAAGAGGCTATATTATAAAACTCTGAAATAACTGTATGTTAATTTTTTTTGTTACTGGTGTTTTTCTTTATTTTTATTTTTTCCTTTTTACCACATATTCATTGTAGCACAAAGGTCTTTTTACATAATAACAATACATATTTTTAAATTAACTGTCATCTAAAAAACTAGAGCACTTGAGATACTTTGTGACAGTTGATATTAATTTTAAAATATTATTAAATTTTGGTAAAAGGCAATTTAAAAAAAAACTTCCAATTAAAGTGCAAAAACCCGAAAATCCCGTGACAAAATTTTAAATCTTAAACAAGATTTTATGAGCTTTAGAGTTTAATTTCAAATTATGTTCATGATTGAAAAGAAACATTAATATTTGTCAATTACCTTTGATGTTAAAAATAATCTGTCAATATAGTGACTAACCAAAAGAAAAGAAGTCAATAGAATTTCCAAATTATTTAGAACAAATAAAAATATTTGCAATTTACAAAATATTTCTATTTTAGGTAAAAATGGTAACAGTTTAAATAAATTATTGAGTAATGCAGTAAATACTGGAAAACATTTTTAAAATATAAGAAAAAAAAAATAACTATATTTAAAAAAATAAATGTTAGTTATGCATGTATGCTTTTAATTAACTAATGATGAATAATTTTTAAAGTTCCTTTAAATCTGTGAATAAAAATTTTAAATTATCCTTTGAATGATTTTTAATCAGACAAATTGATCAACAATCAACAAATTATTTTTAAATCATTTAGAAATAGGTATCTATCTAATAAGCTTAAATGAAGAAATCAATGCATAATAAAGGAAGCTTAGCATTCTGCAACTACTCTTTGTATATACCTGTGTATGTAGAGTGTGCACGGCAAAAAGTTAAAACTGCATACCATTTTGGCCCAAATAAGAGCTGACAATACTCTGTTTATGAACAATAAAATAAAAAAAATTCAGTATGTTTAAAGCCTAATTAACAAAAAATAACAAAATTAAGTCATATTTTTTACTCATTAGAGATTTTCGAGTTTTAAATGCATACTAACTTTAAAATTAATACATTCATCAAATTAAAACAATTCATAGTAAAAACTAAACACAGATTAAACATAATTTTGCTACAAATACTAAAAACCGCAAACAATGTACCATGATTCCACTTTCTAAAAATTTTTTTTTTTTTTATTATGATAATTTTAAATAGAAAATATCAGGGATATATAAGGGAAGTATTAATAATAGGATCAAAGTTTCACTGCAAAACTAAAAGAGGCAGTGCTGCTGTTTTTAATGATGAATGAAATATTATGATGTTAATGGAACTTGAGGCACAAGTCAGCATGGGGGCCCCAACAGCTGCCAAGTATTGTTAAGGCTTCCAACACCATACGCCTGGAAAAGGATGGAACAGCATGCTCAGCCTAGGGGGCCCCATCCTGTAAGGGGACCCCAGCCCCCAGTGTGGTGGGAGGGACAAAGTGGTCCACGGAGGATTAGCACAATGGCTCACGCTAGCTGGCACTTGAGAGCTGCTAGCGTGAGCTTGTTGCTAGCAGCGACGAGAACGCCATGAGTTCTTATACTCGTTGTAACTGACAGTTATTTTCTCACTTTGGTACCGAGTAAGGCGGATGGACTTTCTAACGTCATTAGTTATCACACCTTTGTAGCCACCTTTTCTGAGCAAGGAATCAATAGTTTGGATATGGTCCCATCCTTAAAATAAGATAAGAATAAAATTTTATCAAATAAAAATAATCAGTAATCAACAAGCTTTTATAACATCAAAGTATAAAAATATTACAGTAAATGATTTATGAAACTGTGTTTAAGAAAAATATAATTTAAGCAAAAAAAATAGCCAATCACAATAACATTCATTTCCAACATAAATTAATGAATTTTAATACTCTGCTACATGTGTCTTAATAAAATTGTATTAAAAATGAGTTAATTTATATTATATACAGGGCAGGTACATGGATTTTCTGTAGAATCTGTGAAAATTATTTGGCACCTGTTGAAAAGAAGGGAAAAAAACTTTTACTCTTATGCATTTAATTATGAAATTTTTTCTAACTTTTTATAGAACTTTCCAATCAATCTACGTTACTTTCCAATCAATTAAGTTAATTGTCAGTCTATCTCCAAAATACATTGCAATCTCTTTAAAATTTCCACATATTTACTTCAAAAATTTCTTAGAGAAGTTATTGTTCATGATTTAAAATTGATTTCAAATATTCAGTGTTAGCTCGACCCAGTTTATATATTTTTATGACCTAGCTTTATTTAAATTGCCGGTTTTCAATATGGAAAAAAATACATCATTAACAGGCATTTTAAATATACTTCAAAATGATACTACTAACAATTACAGTTTTCTAATAATTAAATTTTTAGTGTAACTTCAAATAACAGATGAAATTGTTAAAATATATACAATATTGCATTTGATCTTTAGAATTTTATTTAATTACAGATAATCTCAAACATATAAAAGAATTTTCTTGGATTATCCAAATGTGTTCACCTTTAGAAAAAAATCCAGAGGTACACCTTGCACAAAAGTGTCTGAGCACTTCACACACCACACTTTAATATAAATGAATCAGTCATTCTAAAAAGGGCACTAGTCTTACAATTGTCAAAAATTGTTTTATTGCAGAATATGATATTTCCTCCCATACTCTACCTCCTCTGAAAAGAAAAAGCACTAGCCCGGGTGCTAGATATTATTTCTCTATCTTTAAAGGGAGAGGGAAAGAACTTTCAGTATTGAAAAGGCACTTATCCATGTGTCTTTTAAGAAAGGACTTCTTTGTTAAATTGTATTTCTCCATTAAAAAGAATGGTAAAAAAGATTAATTGAACCTATAATGTAAAAGAGTGTTGTTCATTAATATTAAATACACCAAAAAATAAAATATACAACTTTATTATGACTCTTGTTCAGGAGCATGATATATTAAATTTTGTTAATTGGCGGCCATCCCTGTACAACATTTCAGAAGAATCAAAAGGATAAAATGTCTCAAAAAATGCTAAACTATGATTTCAGCCATCATCTTTTATGCACGTTGAATGCACATCTGAGAATAAAGGCATTGTCATTACAAGAGAATACATTGATGGGTTAAAAAGCAACTTGTTCTCAACGAAGCTTAAAGATAAAGTTGTCCTTTCATTAGAGAAAATTTTACTGCCACAGATAATTCAGAAATTACTAATTAAGCCACACTAATGTCGATAAAAAATAGAAAATTTAGAACGTTTTTCACTTATTCAACCCCTTCCCCCCCCCCACCCCCCCTGTGGTAGAGTCACCAATATAAAATATAGGCTATGTTAAAGCAGGGACTGTTATCACTTTTCAAAATGGTTCTGCAGTTCCAGAGATTCCATAGATATTATAATTCAGAATGTTTTTAGACCGCTTTTCGCTCATCTCACCCTTTTAACTTTCGAATTTTTTAAAAATTTGTTCTTAGAGAGCATTTACATTTTATAAATAACTACCATGCCAAATTTCAAGTTTCTAGTTCCTTCAGTATAAAAAAATCGAAATTTTAGAACGTTTTTCGCTCTTGCAACTCCCTGTGGTAGTGGCACCGATTTAAAATATAGCCTATGTTACAGCAGGGACTGTCACCATCAATTTGCCACCATCACTTTTGAAAACAGTTCTGTAGTTCCAAAGATTCCATAGAAATTGTAATTTAGAATGTTTTTAGAATGCTTTTCGCTCATCTCACCCTTTTAAATTTAGAATTTTTTTAGAATTTGCTCTTAGAGAGCATTTACATTTTATAAGTAACTACCATGCTAAATTTCATGTTTCTAACACCTTCAGTATAAAAAAAATCGAAATTTTAGAACGTTTTTCGCTTCTGCACCCTCCTGGGAGTAGAGGAACAGACATAAAATATAGCCTATGTTGGAGCAGGGACTGTCACCATCAATTTGCCACCATCACTTTTGAAAACGGTTCTGTAGTTCCAGAGATTACATAGAAATTGTAATTTAGAATGTTTTTAGAATGCTTTTCGCTCATCTCACCCTTTTAAATTTAGAATTTTTTTTTTAGACTTTGTTCTTAGAGTGCATTTACATCTTATAAGTAACTACCATGTAAAATTTCACGTTTCTAGCTCCTTCAGTGGGAAAAAAAATCGAAATTTTAGAACGTTTTTCGCTTTTGCACTCCACTGGGGGGTAGTGGAACCAACATAAAATATAGCCTATGTTACAGCAGGGACTGTCACCATCAATTTGCCACCATCACTCTTGATATCGTTTCAGTAGTTCCAGAGATTACCTCTACAAACAAACAAACAAACAAAAAAACAATCTTTACTACTTTATAATATTAGTGTAGATTTGTTCAATTTATCTTTTTTGTAAGTTTTGCAATACATATTCTATGTATTTTAAGTCAAACTATCTTTTTTTATATAATTTATCCTCACTTCATTATAGAAAGGGCACTTGTCCCAAACTTTATTTTGATTTTATTACATCACTAGCGGCCCGTCCCGGCTTTGCACGGGTAGACAATGTAATTTTTTTAGTACATTTGTTTTCCTGAATTTCGCGCTCCTACCAAAAATTGCTGCTGAAATATGGCGAAATGACCTAAAATTTTCGAATCCTCCTTTAACAACCTTTGGGGGGGCGGGGATTTCTAAATTCACTGAAATACGTGTTTAATCATTTGTTTAATAGGTTTGTTTCCCTGAATTTCGCGCACCTACATAAAACAGCTGCTTTAAAACAGCGACATAAGACAACGGCTGAGCTATGACGGAATGATCTAAAACATTCGACCCCTTTTAACCCCCTTCGGGGGGGAAATTTCTAACATCACTGAAATACGTGTTTAACCAATTTTTTAATAAATTTGTTTTCCTTACTTTCGCGCTCCTACATAAAACTGCTGCTGAGATATGGCGAAATGACCTAAAACATTCGACCACCCCCTTTAATCACCTTCAGGGGGGAATTTCTAAAATTGTTGAAATACGTGTTTAATCATTTTTTAGTAGATTTGTTTTCCTGATTTTCACGCTCCTACCTATAACTGCTGCTGAGATATGGCGAAATGACCTAAAATATTCGACCACAACCCTTTAACCCACTCCGGGAGGGGAATTTCTAAAACCGCTGAAATACATATTTAATCATGTTTTTAGTAGATTTGTTTTCCTGGTTTTTGTGCTCCTACCTATAGCTGCTGCTGAAATAAAGCGAAATGACCTAAAACATTCGACCATCCCTCTTTAAACCCTTCGGGGGGAGGGGAATTTCTAAAATCGCTGAAATACATGTTTAATCATTTTTTAGTAGATTTGTTTTCCTGATTTTCGTGTTCCTACCTATAACTGCTGCCGATATATGGCGAAATGACCTAAAACATTCGACCACCCCCCTTTAACGCCTCAGGTGAGGAATTTCTAAAATCGTTTAAATATATGTTTAATCATTTTTTAGTAGATTTATTTTCTTGACTTACGCGCTCCTACCTATAACTGCAGCTGAGATATGGTAAAATGACCTAAAACATTCGACCACCCACCTTTAACCCCCTTCTGGGGGTAATTTTTAAAATCGCTGAAATAGGTGTTTAATAATTTTTTTAGTAGATTTGTTTTCTGGAATTTCAAGCTGCTACCTATAACTGCTGCTGCGATATGGCAAAATGACCTAAAACATTCGAACCTCCCTTTAACCCCCTTCTGGGGGGAATTTCTAAAATCGCTGAAACAGGTGTTTAATCATTTTTTTAGTAGATTTGTTTTCTGGAATTTCAAGCTGCTACCTATAACTGCTGCTGAGACATGGCAAAATGACCTAAAACATTCGAACCCCCCTTTAACCCCTCTCTGGGGGGGGGGAGGGAATTTCTAAAATCGCTGAAACAGGTGTTTAATCATTTTTTAGTAGATATGTTTCTTGGAATTTCAAGCCCCTACCTATAACTGCTGCTGAGATATGGCAAAATGACCTAAATCATTCGAACCCCCCCTTTAACACCCTTCTGGGGGGGGATTTCTAAAATTGCTGAAACAGGTGTTTAATAATTTTTTAACGGATTTGTTTCCTGGAATTTCAAGCCCCTACCTATAACTGCGGCTGAGATATGGCAAAATGACCTAAAACATTCGAACCCCCCCTTTCACCCCCTTCTGGGGGGAATTTCTAAAATCACTGAAACAGCTGTTTAATCATTTTTTTAGTAGATTTGTTTCCTGGAATTTCAAGCTCCTACCCATAACTGCTGCTGAGATATGGCGAAATGACCTAAAACATTCGACCACAACCCTTTAACCCACTCCGGGAGGGGAATTTCTAAAATCGCTGAAATACATATTTAATCATGTTTTTAGTAGATTTGTTTTCCTGGTTTTTGTGCTCCTACCTATAGCTGCTGCTGAAATAAAGCGAAATGACCTAAAACATTCGACCATCCCTCTTTAAACCCTTCGGGGGGAGGGGAATTTCTAAAATCGCTGAAATACATGTTTAATCATTTTTTAGTAGATTTGTTTTCCTGATTTTCGCCTTCCTACCTATAACTGCTGCCGATATATGGCGAAATGACCTAAAACATTCAACCACCCCCCTTTAACCCCTCGGGTGAGGAATTTCTAAAATCGTTTAAATATATGTTTAATCATTTTTTAGTAGATTTATTTTCTTGACTTACGCGCTCCTACCTATAACTGCAGCTGAGATATGGTAAAATGACCTAAACATTCGACCACCCACCTTTAACCCCCTTCTGGGGGTAATTTTTAAAATCGCTGAAATAGGTGTTTAATAATTTTTTTAGTATATTTGTTTTCTGGAATTTCAAGCTCCTACCTATAACTGCTGCTGAGATATGGCAACATGACCTAAAACATTCCAACCCCCCGTTTAACCCCCTTCTGGGGGGAATTTCTAAAATCGCTGAAACAGGTGTTTAATTATTTTTGTAGTAGATTTGTTTTCTGGAATTTCAAGCTCCTACCTATAACTGCTGCTGAGATATGGCAAAATGACCTAAAACATTCGAACCCCCCTTTAACCCCCTTCGAGTGGGAATTTTCAAACATCCCTTCTTATTGCTTGCCTAGGCCATAACAGCAATCTACAGTCCAAATTGTGTGACCCTGACTTTAGTAGTTTCGGCTGGGCGTTGATGAATCACCCAGTCAGTCAGTCAGTCACCGTTTCCTCTTTATATAATAGTATAGATTTGTAGATTGTGAAGAAATTTCAACAATGTCAACTAATATTAACTCATATTTATAGTAACTTAAGGTACACACTTAAAAAAAAAGTACCTTTATATTTCTCAGAATAATGTTTTTTATATCTCCTGTAAAGTTCATTTTTAGAACAAATTTCTAGAAATGACTGATTCATACATATATATATATATATACATACATATATATATATATATATATATATATATATATATATATATATACATACATATATATATATATACTAGTGGTAAAAATTATACAAATCTTTTGGGGAAAATAATCCTTTTTTGAAATTTCATGGCTTCATAACACTTCTTTTTTCGGTAATACTATAAAAGCTATATTATATCACTGGAAAGATAAGTTGATCAAGGATATCATACGATACAGTTTATTCAATTTTAATTATTTTATCAAAAGTTATAGTCAAATAATCAGAAAAAAAGCAGTAAAACATGGTTAGGCTGATGTGAGCATTTACCTTGCACTTGAATGTAGCCAATCTATCAGAAAACATACATGAATGTTTGGAGTAACAGAGAGATTTATTTTTGTTTAGCAATGAGTCAACCAAGACTAGGATAGAATTTCAACTAGTGATGTCATGAATTGATACCGATTTTTTAACTCTGTTTTATGATTGGTATCAAGTTGGTAAAGTTCTATGCATCCATATAATTATTGAGCTAGTAATGCATAATTAAATTAAGAAAATGTTGTAAAAAGATAAAGTTACCCAAAAAGCAATGTATAATATTACTGTCAAGTGAAGAAGGCTACAATTATGAAGAAATTCAAAGAAAAAAATAGAAGAAATCTAGCCAAGAGTTACATAATTCACACAAAAAAAGATTAGCAAAGACAAGAAAAGCTGAACGAGAGCAACTGGTGGTAAAAAAGTAGATAGCTTGTGTTTTGGTGAAAGAAAAAAACATCCCTGTATAGAAAAATGAAATGCTGCATTGCAATACGGAGTTGAAGCAAAGTACAGTTCTGTGCAGATTGCATTATTTTGGTCTAAATTCTGCAATCCCATGAAAAAAAACATTTTTATCAATCAAATAAATGTTGAAAAGATTAAACTAATAAATGTTAAGTACGCAAAAAAAAATAGTGGGGTCATGTTCAGGGCTGTGTGAAGAAAAAACTGTGCAGCCCGGGAAGAAGTTTAAATTTTTTTAGAAATCAAATTTTTCCAAATGGTTTCCTTAATTTTGACCACTTTTATATATATAGGGGATTTCCATTAGAACAAATACCATGAGAATGCAAAAATCAGAATAAGTTTCGTTATAAAAGTGTTGCAAGTCCTTAAAACATAGATGCTGGCAAGGAATGTGGGAGAAAATGATAAATATTTAACAAATATTTCCCGCTGTTGGGTTTCACAGTAATCAGGCTTGACTGCATGTGTGTATGAAGAGAAAGAGGTAGATTAAATTGATAATATATAATGTCAGTTTTAACAGTAAACCAAGCAAACAACAATAAAAAAATTAACTCTTCTGATGTCTGAAACAATGATTATCACATGCTCAATAACAATAATAAGCTTCAAATTTTGATGCATCACATATTTTGAAAATATTTCAAGAAAGAGACTATGAAATAGAAAATCATAGTAACAATTAATTTAGAAGTAGGAAGGTAGAATTTTTATCACCATAGTAAACTAATGCTTAGAATCATTTAAAAAAAAAAAAATCTAATAGTGACAAGCAGATACCTACTATAAATAAGTTTTATTATAAAAGAGTTGTACATCTTTAACATTGACACTGGCAGGGAATGCAATAAAATGCTAAAAAATTTTTTGTAACAAATACAATAAGACCTTGTAAAACCCTCACTTGCTTAAAATGATACCTTGCATATGATGCCAGTTTCTCAAAGCCCCAGCCAATAGATAAGAAAAAGAAATGGTACTAAAAAATCCTAATAAACCATCACTTGGAAAATGTGAGACCCTGTTAAAACATCACTTTCATCATATGATTGCTTTTAGTTTTTTACAAATGGTGGTTGTAAAATGATAGAAACAAAAATGTATGAAATGAAATTAAGTGAAGTAGACAACAAACTCGTTGAAAAGAAACCAACAAAGACACTATAGCTGCATTATGTATTTCACGTAGTTTTTTTTAATTTCTTCTGAAAAAAAAAAAAAAAATCCATGAATAAAGAAGATTTTGTGATGCTATTGAAATTAGAAAATAAATTTAGTCAATGAAATGAAACAGATTTCTTTGACAAACTTTTTTTACATAATGTATGTTTTATTTGCTAATTTCTTATGTATTGCTAGATATTTTAATAATCATAATTTTCCATTTAATAACAGCTGTAAAATAAATATTTTATAGTGATAATTTCTGTACGAATTTTATTATTTTAAAATTTCTTTTTTCATTAAGTGTACTGTAGAAAAAAATACTCTATTATAAAAGAAACTTAAGTTTAAAACTTATAATTTTCAATATCATACTTATTACAAAAATTAATATAATCAATTTAACTAAATAAAGTAGTTTGTAACTAAGTAAAGTGACCTTGCTTAAAATGTTACAATTGTCAAGCTCCAAGGAGTGATGATTTAACAAGGTTTCAATATATTTCTTTATGTTGGATTTAACTGTAACATTCAATCATATTCTTTAGCAATGTTATGGCTAATATGATGATGAAACCACACATTTGATTTGTGATATTTAGGCATTTGGGACTTGAAAATTCTGTCTAAATTAAACAAATTTCATTTTTTCAATTTTTAATTTAATTTCTTCTTTTAAATATGGTATCTATATTCAGAGTGTTGGGGAACACTATCGTTGTCAATTAATAATTACATACTAATTCATAATTACATAGTTTTTGTTGGTGTTATGGTAATGTTTCATTAATGGTTATGTATATATATATATATATATATATAACTTTATGTAAAATTTAACAATTGAAACATAAGAAACTTATATATAGGCGATTTCCATTAGAACAAATACCATGGGATTGCAA
This sequence comes from Maratus michaelseni, assembly GCA_963931845.1. Lineage (NCBI taxonomy): Eukaryota > Metazoa > Arthropoda > Arachnida > Araneae > Salticidae > Maratus > Maratus michaelseni. The sequence continues at coordinate 278,550,509 of OZ007594.1, read as the reverse complement.
AAATCAGAATAAGTTTTGTTATAAAAGTGTTGCAAGTCTTTAAAACTTAGATGCTGGCAAGGAATGTGGGGAAAATGATAAATATTTAACAAATATTTCCTTCTGTTGGGTTTCACAGTAATCAAGCTTGACTGCATGTGTGTATAAAGAGAAAGAGGTAGATTAAATTGATAATATATAATGTCAGTTTTAACAGTAAACCAAGCAAACAACAATGAAAGAATAACTCTTCTGATGTCTGAAACAATGATTATCACATGCTCAATAACAATAAGCTTCAAATTTTGATACATCGCATATTTTGAAAATAGTTCAAGAAAGAGACTATGAAATAGAAAATCATAGTAACAATTAATTTAGAAGTAGGAAGGTAGAATTTTCATCACCATAGTAAACTAATGCTTAGAATCATTAAAAAAAAAAAAAAAAAAAAAAAAATCTAATAGTGGCAAGCAGATACCTACTATAAATAAGTTTTATTATAAAAGAGTTGTACATCTTTAACATTGACACTGGCAGGGAATGCAATGAAATGCTAAAAATTTTGTTGTCAAATACAGTAAGACCTTGTAAAACCCTCACTCTCTTAAAATGATACCTCGCATATGATGCCAGTTTCTCAAAGCCCCAGCCAATAGGTAAGAAAAAGAAATGGTACTAAAAAATCCTAATAAACCATCACTTGGAAAATGTGAGACCCTGTTAAACCATCACTTTCATCGTATGATTGCTTTTCATTTTTTACAAATGGTGGTTGTAAAATGATAGAAACTAAAATGTATGATATGGAATTAAGTGAAGTAGACAACAAACTCATTGAAAAGAAACCAACAAAGACACTATAGCTTTATTATGTATTTCATGTAGTTTTTTTTAATGTTTTCTGAAAAAAAAAAAATCCACGAATAAAGAAGATTTTGTGATGCTATTGAAATTAGAAAATAAATTTAGTCAATGAAATGAAACAGATTTCTTTGACAAACTTTTTTTACATAATGTATGTTTTATTTGCCAATTTCTTATGCATTGCTAGATATTTTAATAATCATATAATTTTCCATTTAATAACAGCTGTAAAATAAATAATTTATAGTGATAATTTCTATATGAATTTTATTATTTTAAAAATTATTTTCTCATTAAGTGTACTGTAGAAAAAAAAAATACTCTATTATAAAATAAACTAAGTTTAAAGGTTATAAATATGTTTCAATAACATACTTATTACAAAAATTAATATAATCAATTTAACTAAATAAAGTAGTTTGTAACTAAGTAAAGTGACCTTGCTTAAAATGTTACAATTGTCAAGCTCCAAGGAGTGATGATTTAACAAGGTTTCACTATATATCTTTATGTTGGATTTCACTGTAACATTTATTTAGCTAATTTATCAAGATTGTTCAAGCATTTTAACAAAAGTTAGAGCATGGAAAGACAGACAGTGTTAATTTCTTCAGATTGTGAATTTTGTGGTTTTTAGTTCAGAGTGTTTGTCTAACAAGATGCTTCAGATAAAAGAAAAACTGCTCTGATACATATATTTTTTTTTAAACTGTATTTAAAACTATGCAGCATCCTAAAATTTAACTTTAATTTGCCAAATTATATTCTATTACAGAAAAATGTAAATAAAACATATTGACAATTGTAGTTAAAGATATTTTTTTTATTTCTCAATTGCATTGATGACAGTAAACAGTACATTACTTAATAATTAACAGTGTAAACTGTATTTCAACTATTCTCAAAATTACAATTTGATGTCAAAAAATTAAAATAGGTAGAAGCATCAACACGCCAATATTTACAGGAGTCTTTAGGTTTTTTTCAGGATCTGTTTTTTATTTTTTTTTCTTATTTTTGTGAATCTATTTTATAAAATAATAGTTAAATTTGTAGTGGTGGTTTGATTTTAATGACAGTTTATTAAAAATTGCTTTTAAAAAATAAAAATTTTTGGGAAGCATGTTTTCAGAAGTAGACAAAATTTAATTCTTGATTGAATTTTCAACAAGCAAGTTTTACAGAGCAGACAAAATGGAATTTTTGATTGGCAATTTTTTCATCTATAAGTGGTGTGTCTCTGCAAAAAAAAAAAAAAAAAAAAAAAAAAAAAAAAATTGATTGGATTTTTGGTAAACGAGGTTTCTGGAGGAGACAAACTTGAATGTCTGCTTGTATTATCTAAACGTGAAGTTTCTATCCAAATTGCATTTTGGCTGCTTGCTGTAAAAAGTTTCATTGTATAACATCCCTTGAATTTCAATGATCTTTTTTTATTATTATGTTACTAATAATCAGAGTTCAAGAATTTCTTTTATTTTGCCCACATTTCATACTTTACAAGAAAATAACAATGAATTGTGACATGAAACTACAAATATAATTAAAATGCTAAATAAGAATAACACAATTAACAAAAATTTGAATGAGCAAAGAAAACAAAAGAGAACAAAAAGAAGTGTTGCGAAAAAGACAGGGAAAGATTCCAAAGAAAATCCAATTGCCACACATACTTGGTTATGATGTCACTCACCAGCCAATCAGCATTCACTTCAAATAACAGCAGAGAGAAGGAAGCAAATGAGGCTTGTTTACATTGCAATGATCAGTAAAACTGGTGCATAATAATAGCTAACTGCAGAATGGTACTCCATAATACCTCATAGGATGTACTGCTGCATAGGTGATTCAAGTGATGGGTACTTTGTGAAGGGTCTGTTTCACTGAAAATGAATTTTGTGAAAAGTCCATTTTTTATAATATCGAATTCTGTGAAAGGCCTGTAAATGGACCCAATTTTCCTTCTTGATAGACCCCTGATTTATATACATATTACTCAAGAAGCTATCAACACAATATATGAAATAATCTCACCTTGTTCTGGAGCAACTTCAGGTAAGTAAGTGGCAGTGCGTTTGTAGCCTTTTTCAGTATTAAATTCTATACGAATTCCATGGATTCCAATCTAAATACAGCAAGAGAGAAAAATCATGCATCAAGCATAGATTATGAAACACTTTCCAACACTTTCAGAATACTTTAACAAAACTTCACTGTTTAATAAGGTAAAGAAGTAATACCTAAGTAAACAATTTATAAAATGCATAACACATTTGAAAATCAGATTGACACAATTAGCATCCATAACTGGAAAGGTACTTGAATGCTTCTGTGCAGCCCTGTATATGATATATTGATTTATATATATTCTACATAGTATGCTAAAATTTAGTTTATTAAGAAAATGCATTACACAGTCAAAAATTAACCTTTAGCCATTTCTGTCAATATATGGAAATATACTTGAATTCTTTGTATACTAAATATAGTTCAGCTTGAAAATACATAGCTCAATTAAAAACCACCTATACACATTCTTTTGTGTAGCCCAGCATATGATTTATAAAATTTATGCACACCATGTAGTATACAAAAATTTAGTTAAACTTTAAAAACACATACCATAATTGAAAAATGCACTTCCAGCAATTATTGTTAAGAGGTAGTACTGTAACCAAAAACTTTTGTCTGCCCCACAAAATGAACAGTAAATGCTATGCACATCCTATTCTATAGCAAGCAATCTTTTAGTAAACCTCATTAATGTATATTAATTTTATTACGTTTTAAATAGTATAAAATCATTAAAAACACTGCAAACAGTTTTTCTTCATAGGGTACTATGTAACTGAATTCCTTAGTGTAAACCTGTAAATGAATGAAAATACTTTGCACTCCATATTCTACAGAAAGCATGTTTTGATGCATCTGAGAAATTCATACCAATTACATCATGTTTATATTGATGTAACATTATTAAAATACATTACAAACATTTTCCCCATATACCATAATATAATTGAATTCTTTTAAGTGTGTTCCTGTAAATGAACTATAAATACTACACACTGCATTTTCAATAGTGAGCATGACATAGTAAAGATCAATAACATATACCAATTACATGACAATTCGGGTATATTTATGAGTTAGAACATGGGCAGATAGTAGACAGACAACCTGAAATCATAAACACTTCTGAACTACGTTGGAAAGTATTAAAAAAGAATGAGAAAAAAAACCCAAGTAAATATAGGGTTAGCAAGAAATAAGTTCCCTTCTTCAGAGAGCTCTGGACTATGTTCTACTGCTACAAATGAAATAGAATTTGAACTACAGATAATTCAAATTGTGTGCTTGTCATTTGATTCCATACATTTTGATTACATAAGTATGGAATCAAATCAGCCTTGATGGTGATCATGTTTGTCATCGAAAGTACTCGGTGAGATATTAAGTTTTTAAAACTGATTTTGCATGTAGTAACATCTTTTTACACATTATAACATCTTTGTAAGGAAATAAATGCACCTTTTTAGTAAGATTATTGATTTTAAATTTGTTATTTTTCAATTGTACTTGTATTACATTATTCGAACACTGTTTAATTAATTTCACAGTCACATGTTTCAGGTAAAAGTGCATCAAAGCTGAAATTTTTAAGCAAATAGAAAAAGTTAACTGATAAAAAAATTTTAAATTTTTAAAATCAGATATATTTGTTAAAAAAAAAAAAAAAAAGAAAGAAATCAATGTATGAGAAAGGTTTAAGCATACAATGTAGAATAAACCTGAAAAATATGCAACATACTGAGAAAACATACAATCTGGAAACCCTACTTGTTCAATATATGCAAACAAATACCATTGATGTTATAATACTATCTATTGGTGAATTTGGGTACTTGATTTTTTTATTTAGTAAATATCAAGCAAATTATTTGAATTATCTGCAGCCCAAATTTTGTCTCATTTGGGGCAGCAAAACACACTCCAGAGCTCTCTGAAGTGGAAAATCCATTTATCGCTAACCCTGTACTTTTGTACAGTTAGATTTAATTAATGCTATTTGAAGATAACCAGTATGCAAATATTTCAAAAAATAATTCTTGGAAAATATTTTGGGATGCTTTTTTGCTCAAATAATAAAAGTTACTACAGAAACATTTAGAGCTAGAATTTAAAATTTTAGAATAAGTATTTTACTTATCTATCACACATTCCTTTCTTAAACACTCTGGAGAAAATTACGAATTACTGCTGCAGATTGTTGAATTTATAAGCCTCGTGAGATCTAAAATTTAAAAGGCTTTGTACAGATTGCTAATGTTTTAATATGCAAACATTTTATTTTGAATTAAATTTTAATATTTCTTTCTACAACATAATTATTAAAAGTAACAAAATAATGTCAGAAGAAGATGAATAGCTTAATGCAAAACCTTTCTGCTGTGATAAATATGTGTAGCAATGAAATCTACATAAAGTCAAATATAAACAGAGGAACCTGGATATTTAAAATAGTTACAACTTTTGTACAATTATACAAAATCTAGATTTGATATGTTTTAAATCAATACTCTCTCCATGCTTACCTAATTCTAAGAAGAATGAAGTTTTAAATTAATTAGTTTAATGCAAGACCATTCTATAATAAATATGCAATAAAATGTATATTAAATAAATGAAAAATAAACAGATTAACTATAATGTTTAGAATAGTTACAACTTTTGTAAAATAATACAAGCTCTAGATTTTGGAAGATCGAATTAAATCAATGCTTTATCCATGCTTACCTACTTCTATGAGAATTGAATTTTTAAAGATAGGTATGTCCTTATAAATTTAAATTATTTGTAAAAAAAAAAAAAATTATTATTATGAAATATTTAATTTATTAATATAAGGTTACAATGCAAAGAATTCATAACAAAGAATCAATTAAAACAATAAAAGAACACAGGGGTAAAATTTTGTACAAAACCAAAGTTATACATTTTAATGAGGCATTTAGCAAAGTATAGCACTTTAGGTTTAGTAACATATAGTGCTGTAGTGAGAATGGTACAGGCAGCCCCAGCACCAGGTGCCAAGCTATATATGATGACCTTCATCAATACCATCCATTATAAATACTGAATAACTGATGTATGACATAGAAATAAGTTATATATATATATATATATATATATATATATATATATACACACACCGGTCACAAACTAGAATTGCTAGAGTGCTGAAAACACATCTTTCAAATTGAGAAAAAGAAAAAAGAAAAGTGTTACCAAAAAAAAAAAAAAAGCTGAAATCTGAAATAAATAAATACATATATATATTTTTTTTTACTTGTCATTACTTTGTCATAGTGTAATGCAACAGCTAATGTATTTTTCTTAATTTTACTATACTGAAGTCAATAAGTATATACACACATTATATTGAACAATAATCCTCCCATTTAGTGTTAAGGCTTCTTCCTTCATCAAGAAAATCATGTAAACAGACTCATTCTTTCTAGCATTATCTTAAAGTTATACGCTAGTTTATTAAACACTTTAGAAAAAAACAGTTACTTAATTTGACAATATTAGATTTTTTAATGCATAACTTCTAAACATTTCAAACAGTTTAGTTTTAAAACCATTTTATTCTTGAAGACCTGCTCATTGTACTACACATCAGCTTCACAAAATTATTAGCCCTAGTGAATGTTTAGCACATTCCTCAGCTCAATAACTATAAAGAGAAAATGTTTCAGTTTTAATTTTACTAGTAAATTGCACTTCTATTTTGCAGCCTATGAATTCTTTCATCACTAAATCACTACTTTAAAAGTGATTTTGTGAAATAGCTATTATGCTTTTTAAATACAAATGACAAAATTATCTTTTTTGTTTGCTTGTTTATTAAGTGATTATTATAAAACAAGATGCCATATGAAACATTAGCAAACTGTAATTTTTTGAAAAATTCACTATATGGTTTTATTTTTTGATAATGAAGATGATTCTGACCTTGTCATCCTTTTACAACAAAAGGCTTCAGAGTGAAACAGCTGTTAGAATACATGAAATTTGGATAAATTCAGCTTAGAAGAGGATAATTTAAATGAACTCATGAAAGTTATAGTGATGTGCTTGTAACAAGTAAATTGGATGGCAGCAAAATACTAAAAATAACATTCTGGAAGACAATGAAAGTGTGGAGGCAAAGATACTCTTAAAAAATGTAAAAATGTCCATTGGCAACTTCACAGGTGTTATGGATACTGCAATAAAAGGAGTAGAACAGAGAGGTTTCATTATGGAAAATGAAATGTGTTCATATAGGAATATGGCAAGATTGCTAAATAAGGAATCAAAATTGAAATAACCTTAAAAGAAATGTTAATTTCAAAATATGATATGCCTTTTGTTTCAAATCTATAAAATAATGATCTAAAGATAAAAAGATATTTATCATATAGTTTAATGAACATAAGAGATAACATAATTCATTTTACAAAATAAATTAACAATTTTACATCATGAATAATAAATGTGTACAGCACTCTTGATAATAATATACAAATAATTACTTATTGCATTTATATTTCTCATTTTTCTGAATACTTACAAAGTTATTACATACCAAGAGTTATTTATAACTCCAGAAAAATCATTGCAACTTTTAAATTGTTTTAATATCAGTCATACATTCAGCCTTTCATACTGATTTTTATTTTTTATTTTTATTTTTTTCATGAAAAAAAAAAAAGTTTCATTCTTTCAAAATTAAATTAATCTGAATTTCTTAAAGTGTGACAATACACCAAGAATATTTGATGAAGACTTGTTTTTAAGAAAGAAACATGCAAACAATTTAACCATTTTAAAAATAGATAATTATGTAATTTTTATTTGTATACAAGTTTACATTAATTGTATGTGCTAAATTTGCACAATCATTATAAAAACACAATAAAGCATACATATTTCTTTGAAACAACATGATTGTATGATGTTCTAACAGAATTATAAATATAGCAAATGTATATATATATAACATAATAGAGAAAAAGCAATAGCAACAACAAACAGATTTAGAGATGAGAAGTTGTAAAAATGAAATTTAATTACAATAATGAATAATCCTTTCAGACACCAAGAAGTACAGATGCTAAATAACTCAATGATATCTTAGAGCAAAAGTTTTCTTTAAAACTATTATGATTTATTAGAACCATTATTATTTATCATGTAGTTTAACAGAAACAAGAGATTATGGGGTAACATCCTGAAATTTAAGGTTTTTGATACACTAAAAAATCGTGGCTTGACAGTTTATGTGTGAGAGCACATCAAAAAAGAGGGTCAAATAGTGGAAATTATAACTCATTGTAGACTTAACCTAGAACAAGGAGACAAATGAAATTAGGTTTTCTTTTAGTCAAAAAGATAGTGAATTACATAGCCCTTCTTTTTTTAATCTAGTTTTAGTGTGAAATGGCATCAATTCCAAGTAAAATATAAATTTTCAACCAAAAATTCCTTTAAAGTTACGCAGAAAAGCAAAATATAATATTTTGTATTTTAATTAGAAAAATATGTGATGATTAATTTTCAAAATGATCAAGTTGATTGATTGAAAATTGGTTGAGTTAGAGTATCTACTGATTTTGAAAATGCGGTTCTGAAAAAAAAAAGGGGGGGGGGGTGGTTAAAATAAAAAGTTTTCATTATTGTGGCACACTTTTCTTCTATAGCTTCAAAATTGCCATAATAAAATATTATTTTTGTAGATAATACTTTGCTATAAAAAGTACTTTAGGTTGCAAAAAAAATTTGAAATTTTGAACTGAAAATTGTGTTACCAGGTATGAAAGTGCAAGCTAAACAAAAACTCCACGCATATACAAAATTAATCACAATATTATCATACATGCATAAATGTACAGCATAAGCTGTTAAGTCATGATTTCTTGATGGTTTTGAATTGATCACTAAAACAGCCAGAAAAACATTTTAAAATATTACAAATAAGGAAATTTCTGTTCGTGAAAACCATTCATGTTTGTGTTACCCCTAAAAAAATTCACTTTGTGACATTAATTTAAATAAAAGTAAAATAAAACTGTAGGCATCTGAGTGGTAATAGGAGTAATTATCCCTTACAACCAACTGAATTTTTGATTTCATGAAATTTTTAATGGATGATTTTAACAAGCCCTTTTTTTCTCTAGTTAACCACATTCCATTTCTACAGAATACAGAAAAATGATTTCCACTATAAATGTTCTATCAGTATATAGAATTATCAGTAGATTGAATTATCAGTTCTATCAGTATATTGAATATTGCCAATATCATTCAGAATTTTCATGATATTTAACTGATTTTTTTTTCCATATAAATTGCTCTATAGTTTTAGCTACAAGAGTACAAAAGAAAAAATAAAGCTTTTGTACATATGCAGTTAAATCTGTTTTCCTATAAACGCTCATATATTATCAAATACCCAACATATTCATTACAAATTCCAGCATAATGTTTCTCTTGTCAATTGTCAAGTTTTCTCAAAGTCTTGTTAAATTCTGTTAAAAACTTTACATGTTATAAGCAAAAACATGCAAAAAATTTGGAATTTTTTTAAGAAATGTTTATATTTTTATGAATATACCATCTATTCTTATTAAAATACATACAAATATTGAACAGAGCAAAAAAAAGTATTGGTAAAAGTTACAGACCAATTCCAGATTTCCTTTATACAGGGTGATCACAAATATTGTTCTTTTTATTAAATTTGTTGTTGGTCATATAAATACTCTCGGGACTGAATTTTCACTGGAAAGTGCGAGTTCAAGCATTCTCTTTACATGGCCAAATATGAAGAACAATTCGTCTAATATTTTTCTAGAAATTAAAAAAAAAAATGTCTGAATCAAATGTTTATCAACTTTGTCCTAATTAATTACTACTGTATTTGAAAGTCAGTAAGAACTATAAAAGAGGCGGCTATTTTCTTCCGTCTTCCTTAAAATGCTATTTCGTTTTATAAGAAAATGACAGGGGGTACAAAAGAAAAAATAAAGCTTTTGTGCATATGCAGTTAAATATGTTTCCATTAAATATGTTTGAAATCATTACAGTTAAAGTTAGAATGACATAATATAGCGAATATACTATTTAGAAATTCTTTTAAGAAAGTATTAAATGTTTTGTAAGATAAATATGAATACTAAAAAACGAACTCGGTATTAAAAACAGAATTCTTTTAAAAAATTCTCTAATGACCAAAAATTTTATTTTTAGTCTTTATTTTTTATTAGCTGTTACCTGTGTTTTTATTCATATAAGATGTAAAGAAGAATTAATGCATTAATTAAGCAAAAAAATTCACTCCTGATAATTAAAATCATAAACAATTAACAAACTCTTTATCACACTTAGTAGACAATACTTCTGATGATCCCAATTTGCATATTTGCATTTTTGTTGATCTGAGCGAGCTGTTTTATGAAACGGCCATTTTTTATGCTGAATTATATCCATGTATGAAATGCTTACTATTCATACCAAACTTTACAGATTTATGTAGCACATCATACCAAAAAAGATTAAATATATTTTCAATTTTAATTTTTGAGTTGCATTTATTTATGCTTTGGTTTGGCTGTTTCATATGTCAGCTAACTTCTAAATTTAATTTTCTGTAACCTGCCATTTTTGTAAAAAATTATTGTCATGATACATGCATTTAGTAGTTAATACTTTTGCAAGATTAAGGAGGGGAAAACTTATCAAGTTCATGAAACTTAAAGTTTAGTGGAAAGGAACATATTCTCCGAAAATTATTTGCAGCTTGAAATTTACCCAAATTAAAGGCAAAAAATTACTAGATTTTTTTTTTAAATAAATTGTTCAAAATCCATAAATTACATTACAGTTTTGAAACAAACTTTATCTGAAACTGTATTTTTTGTTCTATTCTGTGCTGTAAAGATCAAAATTATGCAATATTTTGAAACAAAGATGTGAAAGGTGGAAAAAAAAATACCTAGTGCAAAAATCCATTAAAAATACTTTAAAACTTAATTTTAAAAAAAATCTAAATTGAAATTTTGAAAAAAAAAACTCTCTTTGAGGGGTTTTCAGGTATACCTTGGAATGCCTTTGTGCTCAATGTAATAAACATGATCGTCATAATAAAGTTTTACATCACATATTGTATTCTCAAAATATGCACACTGTTCCAGGAAAATTTTTAAATGATTTGGGGGGGGGCTTGAGATTAACATTAAAAATGTGATTTTGTATCTACTTTCGTGTGTGTGTATCAGACTTCAACAGCACTGGTTTATCTCTCCCATGATTAAAACCTGGATATGCCACTGGGCATCCTTGATAAAAATATACAAATAATTACTTGTTACATTTATATTTCATAACTGATTTGAATACACTGAATATTTACAAAGTTATTATATGCAAAGTACAGTTGAACCTCGAAAATCCAGACATCCAAATTCCGGAAATCTCTAAAATCCGGACATTTTCCCGATTTCAGTTTTATTAATTTTATTAAATAAGACTTAGCTGTAATTTCCATATTTTTCGTGGAATGGAGTTAAACACTTTTAACTGAAAACTAAATAAATATGGACATGTTCTGGTATATTTTTTATACTGCCTGACCGTTAATTAAAAGACTTTAATTATTAAAAAAACGGGCAAGTTAAAAAAAGGCATAAAAAACAAGAACAGGATTCTCAATAAAGTGAGAGAATTTTGCACTTTTTAACCCTTGAAAACATTGAAGCGTTTTAAAAAAATCCTCATAAAAAATATTTTGTCAGGTTCCTTATTTTTATTTGAGTATTTTTTAATGAATAAATAATTTTAGATACATAAAATGTAGATAAAGGAATACATAATTACCGTAATATACCGTTTTTTCACCCCTCCCCTGCAATTTTATAAAGAAATTAAAAATTTTCAAATAATCCCAAAAAAGCAGCCTTTCCAATAAATAAATAAGTAAATAAATAAAGTTCGCTAAGCACAATATTCTGGGAATGGCCTTAACTCTTTCATTACCTTGGCTGAAATTCTTCATGTTCTTCACAGAACCAAAACGCCTGAAGTCTAGATGAAAATTTTCATACCCCCTCTTCTTTGGATTAATGTCAAAGAAGAAATCATCAATCTTAGAAAAGGGAGGTAAAAAGCATAGAAAAGGATTAGCATTTCCCCTGAGTGGGGGAAAAAGGGGAGAATACGGACTGAATAATACCTTTGTGGCAAGGGACAAAATTCCGGAGAGAGCTTCAGAATAAAAATGTAAACATCTATTGTTCCATGGTTCCCAGATAAATGAAAATACCTTTACAATATGAATGTAAAACCTATTAGTACCGCTTTGTAGTGAAATAGATTTAAATTTTGTGATTTTCTAAATATTTTGACATACAATTATTCTTTAACATTGCCAAGGTGCTGTTAATCCAGTTATGTATTTCAAAAAATCTCCTAATTTATCGGACCTAGAAATGCAATCACTATTGAAATAAATTTAAAACGTAGTGATTTGTCTGAAAAGTTGTTAAAGAATGCTTCCTTTAGAATTTGGAAAGGCGAACCAATGCGCGTAAATAAAAAAAAACACGTGTATACATAGCATAAATATTTGGATGAAAAAATATTTTCTGTGTAGTAGGAAAAATATAGAAAATAAAGCACTTCTGATTTGATATACGCTGAATAATAATAACAAAAATAAATAAATAACCTCCTTCCCCTTTTTAAGTACAGGCTTTTTTCCATAATCTTGCAAAATATACTATTATTTTTGTTATTTAACATGTTAAATAACTGGTTACTGTTAATCATGGATCTGGCGCGCACATATAACTGCTCATAAAAGTTTTAAAATATTGACATTTGAAATATTTCAGATATTTCTTATGCACAAAGTGACGTCCCTTACCAGTCATTTAGTTAGAAGAGAAAAAAAAAATCGTAATCGGTAAAAATAATAATGAAATTAAATAATAATGAGTAGAATCACTATTTTGGTGGAATTACATGAGGAGATCAATAAGCTACTGCTGTAGCAATCTTGTCAGATATATATTTTTTAATACTATACAAACATAATAATAATGAAATAAGCTCTAAACAGTGCTCTTATTATTATTTTTTTAATAACTTTTTTTTTTCTGTGCTAATAAAAACTGAAAACCGTAACATATCTTTAAATTTATTTCAATTCCCATGTCCCTGAACATTGCTGATATTCACATTAAAATGCTTAAGTAATAAATATAATATATTCTCTTGTGTCTCTGTATAGTATGATACTTCAAAAATCCGCCGCCCCCCTTCCCGCTGCTTTTGATTTACACTTCCAAATTACGAGAGAAAGAAACATATAGCAATTGTTTACGAATTGAAAATTCGACATTCAAATTAAAAGCAAATAAAATTGGCATCCATGTTTCGGAAATCATTAGGAGAAATGACTTCGTGTTAATTAGATTTTTTTTCCTTGTATCTTAGAAAACATCAATTAAAGTAGGGTTTTTCGCATAGTTATCTCTTTGTTATGAATTAAATTATGACAAAATGAACCATTCGGAATATCAAAAGCACTTTTTATATATTTCAGAAATCCATAATTTTCAAACATCTCGCTTACTTTCTGTCCCGACGATGCCAGATTTTCAAGGTTATACTGTATATATATATATATATATATATATATATATATATATATATATATATGATCCACATATCTTCAATTATAATTGATTGCGATTCAATTTCAGTCCTTCTGATTTTCAGAAATCTGGTTCAAAAAGCCAAATTTGACAATATTTTTTGGGACATTCGTATCTATAAGTTTTCTATATATTATTCATAAATGGGAAAACCCTGAATTTCCAAACGTGACAACCCTAGAAATGAGAAAAAACGGTTGTCACGTGATCAGAAACGCTTATGAATCGATAAGTAACTTAATTATTAAAAATGGAATGGTTCATTTGGATTCCAAATGGCTTCAACAGTCAGCCAGGGATATTTTATGCCGTTATGTTTAAAAATGAGTTAGAAAATGTGTCAGAAAGTTTCGCGTTGCAAAGTGCGGCTTAAGAAGTTGCTCTATTCATGTGTAAAAACGAGAATTCTAAAGTTAAACCCACAGAAGAAATATTTACCCGAAACAAATAAAATAAATAAATAAAATTCACAAATATTGAAAAAGTTCAAGCGCACAACATTAGATATCCTATGAAAGAAAAGAAAAATCTAAAAATATTAAAATACAAGCAAGAAATCCATAGAGAATTCTCCGATAGTTTTAATTTTAGCGCTCGATTTTGGTGTGGGCTCTTGAAGACTTGATAAAGATAGTGTCATTTATTAGTGCAAAATATGTATATTTAAAAGAGTAAAAAGGTAATTTAAATAATGTTTCATTTTTCTTTCTGATTCTCTTTTGTTGATAAATAAACAGAGCAAAAAGTATATATTTCAAATAAATTCATTATTTTGAGCTTCCTGGCAAACGTATAAAAAAGAAGTGAATTTTTCATAATAGAGGTCTTTGCCCAGGCCAAATTAATGCATTGTAATAGATATTTCACGATTAATGCATTGTAATAGATATTTCACGTAAAAAATATGAATTGCGGTTAAAAAAATTCCGCGGTATTTTCAAGATGACCATTGGTTGCTTATAAAAGAGTTTTTAAAAAACTATTTTTGGTATTTCCGCATTATCCCGTCATCCATTTTCCATAAAATAAACTATCGCCAAAGTAATCGCCAGACCCAGACTCTAACGCCAAATAAACAAATGGGTGAATGTTGGCATTGGAATAAAAAAAAAAAAAAAAGCTGAAAAGCTGCATTCACTCAAGTGTCAACTATCAATATTTTATTAAAATAAATTTTTAAATGTATTAAGGAAAACAGAAAAAAAATAATATTGGATATTTATTTATTTACAATATTTTTCATAATTATCCCTCTCGACAGGTGAATGTTTGTGACGTCAGTAGAAACTGATCTAATCTATGTAACTACGCATCACTAATTTTTTTCAATTCTTTTACCGCTTTTAAAATTTTGTCGAGGCCGTTTAAAAATACAATTGTTAGTTAAAGAGGATACTACACTCACACAAAAATACTCGCTGGCTTACTTTAGTCCTGTGGGATATATTTGTTTTAATATCTCGTTTGCATTTCAATATTTATGAATGTTTTTTTCCTTTATTTCTTTTTTTGGTACATTTTGGTTCGAAAAGCACCCACTTTTTTTGGCACTGGATAGCTAAAGTCGATCTGGACAAAGAACTTTCTGTACTTTTTTGATTTTGTTTCAAGACTTGTTTTTTATACCACGTCGAGTTTTAAACAAAGAAAACAAGTTTTCTCGAATTAGTGACCTAGCTAGATCGATTTCTTGTGCTCGAATTAGTGTAGTCATTAATTTTTGTGAAAATCGTTAGTGCCGTTTTCGATATATAGCAGCATTCTTAGTGCTGAGTTCCTTTTAATAGATCAAAATGACTTTTCCCGAATTCGAAACCTATCTAGATTGATTTCTCGTGCTCGAATTAGTATAGGCAACACGTTTCGTGTAAATCGTTTGAGTATTTTTCCATTTATAACAAAAAACATTTTCAGGGCTGAGTTTGTTTTACCCTGTAAAAACGAATTTTCTTGTATTCGGAGCCTAGCTAGATCTTTTTTTCGTGCTTGATTTAGTACAGGGGACAATTTTCGTGAAAATTTTCCACGTCGTTTACGATATCATTCATAATCAGGAAAATCTCTTGCTCGTTTAATATATATGAATAATCGGGAAAATCTCTTGCTCGTTTAATATATATGAATTTGGCAACAGTAATTTGGTCGACAGGATAACTAACAAGAACCAATTGTATATATAGTGTTACGAATATTGTAAATAGCTAGTGTTTGTGCTTAAAAATAATGTAAATAATTCAATTAAGCTCTATTCATAAGCTAATATTAATTTTTGTTGCATTGCAATATCTTAATTTGGTGATTTTTTGTAAGCGAGTAAACGCTATTGGATTTCAATAGGAGTCTATGGAAATTTGGCGAAATATTGGAAATAGCGTCAAGTTGGCGCCACTTTTGGCAGCTAATTTTGGCTGCCAAATTTGGTGATATATCGCCAAGTTGGCGCTAAAAGTGGCGACAGACTCGGGTCTCTTCCTCTTGGTAACCCCTCTAATAGCATCCATCCTACCTAAATTCTCTACTTTCATGTTAATTCCCCCTAAGAAAAGTCAGAAAGCTCTGACCAATCAGATACGTTTCGAGGTATTTGAAGGATTCATGTGTAAACACAATTTTTATGACGTAATTTTCTTTATTTCCTGCTTTCTACCTGTGATCATTTAATTATTATTTTAAACTTTCATTATTGTTTTTAATAGTCTCGCGCAAATACATTTTTTATTTGAGATAAAATATAATCATTTGCGCTTTTTTGGCAACAATATAAAAAATGACTTTTTCAATAAAAGATTTTTTACTCGATTTTTAAGGATTTTTTGAGTTTTTATTATCCGACCGTGATAATTTTTTGAATTTCTGAAAGCTTGTTATATTTCGCGTCTGGTGGTATGATTTTCGAATCCGTAGGATGGCTAGAAAAAAAAGTAATTGCAGAGAAATTTCAGCATAGGTGTTATATTTTACTGTATTATTCCTATTTTATTATTTAATTCGCCAATTTGATCATAGTTTATTTGCAGTGGAGAAAAAATTGCATTTTGTATGTTATTATACTACCATAAAAAATATTTTTAACAGATCTACAAAATCCAGAAAATTTGAAAATCCGGAATCACCGCGGTCCGGCCGATTCCGGATTTTTGAGTTTCAACTGTAATATTATTTATAATCTAGGAAAATCTTTACAATTTAAGTTTGACCACATGCAGCATTTCATACAGCACCATTTATATTTCATCTATTTCAATCAACTCAATATGCAAGTAATCCATAATTTAATTGCTGAATTTCAAAATTTTCATTAAAACATAGTAAAACAAAGTATATGGAAACAATTTATATCTGTACATTCTTTAGTTCAAAGATTTTTAGTTGTATTTTAGTTGTATGTAACAACAGCAAAAACTTGTTATTTTTGTTTACAGGAGAATAGTTATTGCAGTGAAAAGTAATGTTCTCGATAAACTTTGGTTAAGGGAAGCAGGGGCATAGAAAAGGGATGGGCTTATGGGGCTCAAGTCCACCCCATTTGAAAGGCAGCAATTTTTTCAAGTTACATGAGTTGTTTCAAAAATTGCATTTTGTCTTCAATATATAATAGTAATTAAATTCTAAAAAAACAACTCTGTATATAAAGAAACATTATAAATATTGGGATATTTATTGTTTCTAATGTGTAAATCTGGAGGTCATGAGCAGCAAGTCGAATTTTAATTTTTAACTAATTTTATTTAATATTTGAAACTCAATCTGCAATTTCATCTCTTTTATATTTGTATAAATAGCACAGTTCATACTCATTTTCAAAAAATATATATGTATATATTCTTTGCATTATTTTCCAGGATTAATAATTTTTTATATAATCAACAATTAACAACATATTTAAACTAGTATCACTCCACCGAGTTTATCGAGTTTACAGTGCCATAGCTAAGGGGGAGGGGGGGGGCGGTCCGCCCTGGGTGTCACCCTCTAAGGGATGACACCTGATGTTTATTGGCAAAAATATATATATAATCTTATAAGATTTTCGAAAAGAATTCTGACATAAAATGAAATTTTTGACACAAAACGCAACAGAGTTAATTTTCTTTTCTTGGAGAATCTGAAATTTTACACAGAATGGGGTGTCTAAATTAGATAAGCACCAGCGAACAAAAACCTTCATGCTCACAATCATATTCAACCATCAGAAGAAGGCAGCTGTGATGTATGAGTCACGTGTGGTCAGAAAAATTCATTTCAGAAATTTAATGTATGGAGGAATGGGAAGAGAACTTTTTGACAAAGCACTTTGATTTAGGATTACCTTATCTGGCTAGTCAGATTCCATTCAACAATAGACAACCTTGCAACAAATGAATGCTTAAAGAAAGAAGTGGAAGTATTTGTTGACTAGATCATTGTATATCACACTATTTTTAGCTAAACAAATCTGCCACTTCATGGCCACGATGAAAGCAATACTTCTGCAAATAGAAGTAATTTTCTTGAATTGGTGCAGTTGCTTTCAAAGTATGATGCTGTATTGAAAGAGCATCTATTCAATTTGGAACATTATTCGTCTCAATAAATTTCTTATATGTCACCAATTATACAAAAACAATTCATAAGTATTTTATCAAACTACATTAAAAGCAAACTTCTTGAAAAGATAAAATGCACAGTGTATTTTGGCATAATGTTTGATAGTACACCAGATATTACTCATACTGATCAAATGTCTCAGGTGATTCATTATGGGTAAATTGATGACAGAAAAGTTGAAATAAATGAAGCAGTTTTAAGATTTTTTCTTGGAAAAGGAAAAAAATCTGTTGATCTTTGTAAAGAAATTCTAAAAAAGCTTGATAATGATGGTTTAGATATTATGAGGTGCCCCTCTCAAGGTTATGACAATGCAGCTAATATGAGTGGAATATATGGTGGATTACAAGCCATTATCAAGTCTAAAAATAGAAAAGCTGTTTTCTTCAGATGTATTAATCATTTCCTTAACTTATGTAGCCTTTTGTCTGTTCTCCTCAATTTCACTTTCCTATGCTATCTCTTTTCCTGGAATGATGTATTAAAGGAAGTGAATTGTATCCCAGTGTCATTGCAAGCCAAAGCCTTAAGCCTGGATGAATCATTAAAATTAGAAGAACTTCGTCTTTATATATACGGAAAAAGGCTGAAATTGTAGAAAGAGCGATTGAAAATGCACTCAAGACATCTGAAGATAACAACATTCTAGTTGAGTGCAGAATTCGCCGCCAAAAGAAAATGGCTCGAGAGCAAGTTAGAGATGAAGTATTATCTCTGCAAGATGAAAACAGAAAAGATATGTTGGAATGCCTCGATCGATTTCATTCTGAAATTCAGACTCATTCAAATGGCATTCAAGATGTAGCTGAGTGCTAAAAACTAATAATTTATTATCAAAAAGTGAGGAACAGTTAAAAATCCTTCTACCAAAACTAACTTCCTTGTATGACAAAGTGTCTGAAAGAGAAAATTTCCTGGAAATCTTGATGATTCAAAAACCAAAGATTGGGTTGCCTTAGATTTTTTGAATTTTTATTGTTGAATGGGATCTCTTGCAGACTTAATTTTATTGTTAAAGTTATTTTTTAACGATTTGCGCATCAGTTGCATTTTGTGAGAAGAGTTTTAATAAAATGAAGCTAATTGAAAACTATTTGCAGTCAACAATGAGTGATAGCCGGTTGAGTATTGAGCAAACTTGGTACATTGATCATAGAGTACGAGGCCACACAAAATATAGACTTCAACGAAGTAATTTCCGACTTTGCTTCTATGAAAATGAGGAAAGGGAAATTTTAAAATACATTAAGTGGTGTACAGTTAATTATTTTTAATTTAAATTTGGTTAAACTATGTTTACTGCTTATTGCTATATACACTGCTTATTGCTATAAGCTATGTTTACTGTTAATTTGATTATTGTGTAATGGGAAAGTAAACATAAATAAAAATTGTTAAAGTTTAGGTTATACTTTTATTAGAAATATTTACATTAATAAAACAAAAAGGTTTACTTTTATTTTTGTTATAAATAGTTACATCACTATGTAGTATTAATTATTGTAAGGTTAATGTATAACAGATAAATTTTTACTGTATTTGAAATTTGAAAAATAAAAAATTATTATTTTCTTCTATTCATATGGGTGGGGGGGTGACACCATTTACATCCGCCCCCGAGTGTCACCCATCTTAGCTACGCCACTGCGAATTTGTACCATATTTTTCCCAACCCAAAAACAAAAGATAATCTTAAAATTAAAATTATACATCATAAATAAATAATAATATATTTAATTTTCCACTTACCTTACTTGTATAAAATTGGAAACTGTTTTCAAACACAAGCATTCGCCCAAAAATCTGCTGAACCATATAAGCACATACACATGTCTCAAAAATGAAAAATTTTATAAAATTATTTATAATAAATTAAATAATTATTTGTTTAAAAAAAAAAAAATCAAACAAATCCTTTGACAAAAGAAGTTGTCATTTAAGAATTAACAAAAACCTTAATAAATGGGACAATGGGTTTTCATCCAGTAAAATGTCTTATCAATGATTTGATTATCTTACAAAAAAAACCTAGTGCCTATTTTCCAACTCTGCTACTTAACAATTTAATTATTTTTTTAAATCGAGATACTTCATTATTTTATTTTGCTTTGGTCGTGAATTTCATTTCATTATGACATCACAATCATGACACATGCAAATAGCAGCAATTGTATGCATTTCCCAGAATAGCTGACAATTTTCCCAGGGTTTAGGAGTACCTACATTTTAGACTTTTCCGTGAGGGGTTTTATAACCAAATTTTTTCTCCTGAAATTACCCTGAGTAGTTTTGGGAGATTTAACTCTTGTGAATAACAACACAAAATATGATTACACTGGTCTCTAGAACTGATTATTTTCTTTGAAAATAGTCTCCTAATCTCCCATCCCACCACAATATCTCATTAATTTGGCAATTGTAACACTTCAGAATTCAGTATCTTAAATCTTCTACCTAAAATAACTAAAATATTGATTTTGTAATAATGGTATTAATAATTAGTTTGAATGGTGAATCCTTCTCATAAAATTTTATTAATTATTGATCATCCTAATTGTTCAATTTATTTGAAAATGACTATTTGAGCCCCTCCAATAACTTTTTTTAATTGCTACACAACTGAAGGAAAACAAAATAAACAAAGACAGTTCAAAGGCGATTCAGACATAAATTTCACAAAAATTCACCAACAGAACAAGAGACTGGAAAGTTTGAGCAAAAGGTCCAGGTAGATCTAGTGGGAATATAGTTTCTATCATCTACGAAAAATGTAATTGAAATCTCAGCAAATCCATTCACCATGATAGTTTTCAATAAAAGATTCCCAGCTCAATGGTACATAAAGCTATTAATGAATCGTTGAAACTCATTATGTGTAAATAAAAAGTTGTTCAAAATGTTAAACTGAACAATTGTGCAATACATTCTCATAACAACTCATGGTGAAGTGTACTGAACACTTTTCATATTATAATTAAATTCATATCATAAAAAAAAAACGGGCTTACTGAAAAAAAAAAAATAAAAATAATTCTTTTTTTACATCAGTTATTCAAAATTTTTGCAACAAATCTTTATATAATGATTACCATATTTTTTTTCGTACATGTCATGCACTCATGCATCCTGATTTTTACTACATCTTTTGAAACAAAACTTTCTGAGGGAAGAAAAAAAAATAAATAGTAGGAAAACATAAAAAATTGTATTCTATTAAAATCTAGTAGTTAATGCTACAATTGCACACTATCCATAATGTATTGCTTCATGATTTTGTAAATTTAAATATAAAATTGATGCATAACATTTTTATCAAGTGGCTAATGGTCATTTATACAGAGATCATTCAAATCCCAGATACTCAAGTATGTCACACACCCCAATTTTTCAATAAATTTTGAGATTTAAAAAAAAAAACATGGAACATATATGAAAAAATATAGTCGTTTATAGTCTGTTTTTCCACTGTTGATATAATTGTTTTTAGTGCAATTCTTAACCTTTTAACTTCCTGTCTTTATTTACCATGTCATTACCATATTCCATATAGTTACAACTTGGCGACAAATCATTTTTAATGTATTCTTTGATTATTTCTTTCATACATCACAGCTATTTTGATTTTATGCATTTACATGATGTTAAAATAAATAAATAAATAAATAAATCTTCAAAAGGATACCAACTTTGACATAAGTGTGTTGCATTGTGAATGGCAGCTTGCAAGTTACAGTTTAATGTGAAATTTGTTTACATTTACCAATTTACTAATTGCACTGCATTGTATTATCATCAACATAATGTATGTGCAAAATTTCAGTTCAATAGTTTTAAGTTGTACCGTGAAAAAGCAGTTAACCAACATTACATTTGTTTGCAAGTGGAATATTATTGCATCTGATATTAATTGCATTATCATCCAAAGAATGTTTACAAAATCAGAGTTTGATAACTTTAAGCTGCATTGTGAAAGGCACTTTTATTAACAGGTTTAGTGCTGAATTTGTTTGCATTTAAGGGAATATCAGCATATCACATTGCAAACAGATTACTTTGTATTTAAATAAAAATTGTAAATG
Source organism: Maratus michaelseni (assembly GCA_963931845.1). Lineage (NCBI taxonomy): Eukaryota > Metazoa > Arthropoda > Arachnida > Araneae > Salticidae > Maratus > Maratus michaelseni. Next base: position 278,528,233 of record OZ007594.1, on the reverse strand, counting down.
AAAATAATCATATCAATGTATGATTTTTAGATACTTCTCCATTATCTCATCGACCACTTTCCATAAAAAATACTTTCGCCAAACTGGAACGCCAATAAACAAATGAAATATCAGTAAAAATCACTTGACAACATAAAAAACACATTTAGCACATATGACATCAAGTGAATGTGATGCCACGATTACACATTTTTGGCATTAAATCATTTAATTTGGAGATAATTTTTTTTATGGAAAGTGGTCGACAGGATAATGGAGAAGTACCGATTTTTAGTAGGCACATTTTGATATTTTTTTAAGCAGTTCTGTAAAAAGTCAAAATATAATTTTTTTCCAAAAATGCATAGAAAATTTCAGTTCAGATTCTAATGGACATTTTATTCCCAAAATGATAATGAATTTTTCATAAATATACCAAAGACTTCTTGAATTTTTTTTAAACACCATAACTACAGAAAAGTAATAATTAACTAACAAATGATTAGAATCAAACATGTATTGTAATTTTAGAAAAATGAAAAATAAAATACTTCAATTGCTTGGCATGGTAATTAGAATACCTGACAATGTAAAGCATGATAGGATGAGAATTAATTGTGATTGGAATAAATAGTTTACTTAGTTAAAAAATTAATGTGTTCTGAAATTAAAAACATCACTGTAAGAACAGATTTGATGATCAATTAACAAATTTCTATAAATAAGGAACATAAGTGCAGTAAATTTCCAATATTATAGAGGATTTTTAATAACTAGTCTTAAGTATGATAAATTTAACAAACCTGCCAATCTAAGTAATCTTGCCCATCTTCAAAATGGCGAAGGATAGAAACAGAAACATGTAGCTTCGGAAATTCATCTCTTGTGATAGGGCTGAAGCGGCTGTCACGAAAAGCACTAAAAAGAGATTTCAATCATTGATTTCAGAATTTCTGATGAAGCTTAATAAAACAATTTAATTTATAGATGTTAATGAGCATATACATACAAAAAATATGTTGACATAGAAATTTTCTTTTTTTTGGCAATTTTTTAATAAAATGTAAGAAGTTCTCAAAATTTTTGGACTTGACTAAACACTCCACACATTTTAATCTCCAAATTGCCACAGAAAAAAACAAAATGAGCCATTCGGCTAGAAATTGACTTTTTTGACTTTATGTTTAAAGAAAATAAGCTTAAGGGGTTATCTTAATACTGAAACTGCACCAAACTCTAAAATTGTCAATATGAACACCTAAATGCTATTAAAAATAAATGAACAATGTAAAATAATTTTGAAGTGGGAGGTTCAAACTGCTGCATCATGGTAAAAAAGTCATTTCTTCTACAATTTCCAATAAACAGGCACCCTACGGTTTGAGTCTTCGAAATCTACCTATGCCTGTCAGCCAAACCGTCAGGGATTTTTTTTTTTTCAATGTAATCTATTTTGGGCCAATTACAAATTAATTTTACATTAGGAGTTTGAAACTTTAAACTTTTATAATACCTAAACTACTTGAGCGAATGACTTCCCATTTGGTATACTAACGTAAAATTTACTGAAAAGGTCAAATATGATGTTAAAAGTAGCATTTAGGTGTTTAAAATAGGTGGATTCAACTTTGTGGCATTATATTAAAAATAAATTAACAACGTAAAATAGCCACAAAACAAGATCACTAAATCTAATTAAAATCTAGAGAAATGCTTAAGTGATACTAAAAGAAACAACAAAAGGCTTATAAAAACCTTTTTAATGATCCAACATACGTTTCAACGCTCACTACGGCATCATTTTCAAGAAAATATAATGATAAACAAAGTATTCTTGCAAATTTTGAAAAAATAACCTTGAAAACGCGAATCATGAGATCCAAATATGTAAAACAAGAGAAAAGCAGTTGCTTGAAGTAGCCAACTGTAATCGTGAAAATTATATTTCGTTATTGCTTTTTAACATTGCAATTACAGTTGGCTACTTCAAGCACCTGCTTTTCTCTTGCTTTACATATTTGGATCTCGTGATTCGTGTTTTCAAGGTTATTTTTCAAAATTTGCAAGAATACTTTGTTTATCATTATATTTTCTTGAAAATGATGCCGTAGTGAGCATTGAAACGTATGTTGGATCATTAAAAAGGTTTTTATAAGCCTTTTGATGTTTCTTTTAGTATCACTTAAGCATTTCTCTAGATTATAATGTAAAATAGCACAAATAAAAATATATAAAATTGCAAATAGCTGTTTCGGAGCCCCTAAAGCTCCATCATCAGTGCCAAATTTAAAAGATTAATAACCGATTCAAAAGTTTAAGCCATGTAAATATGCTTGCGTCTCCTGCACACGCACAAGATTGAATGGTGGTGAGTAATTTCAAAAACTATAGCAGAGTCAGGAAACACATGTGACACAGGAGACCAATAGAAGCACCCGGTGAGACTGGATGAGTTTAAGTACGGAGGAGAAAAAGGATGGGGTGAAACAAAGAGAATGAATTAAATGAAAGGTAGTCAGACATTTGAAAAATTTGGTGTACTGGACATATCATTAACTAAGTTGCCTGAATTCTTCCACATATGATAAGCTTCCCAAAAATCAAGGTCATACATAGATGAGCATTTCTGAATTATTGAACCCTCTGAAAAGTTAAAACTGCGATTGTTAGACCAACAATGGTTAGCAATTGCAGATCGTTTAGCGTCACAATTTTTAGCATAGTTTTTGTGTTCCCCCAAGCGGACCTTAAGGGGTCACTTTGTTTGACCTATGTACATTCTATCATACTGGCAAGATATCTTTTAAATTCCCCAAAGTGAAAATCTGTCAATTGGATGTTTGATTTCTGTAAATTTGATTTTGTTAAATGGTGCATAAATTACTTTAAAATCGAATCTTTTCAAAATTCTAGATATTTGATGGCTTATTCTCAGAAAATATGGAAGTGTAATTAAATTTTCATTGCGAACATTGTTAACATTGGAATGTGCACATTTAATTAGTTTATTATGAATTGAATCAACGATTTAAACAGGATAACCCCGGTCAATGGCTATTGATTTAATGTTGTGTAACTCTGCTTTGAGTAAACTCCCAGATGTACAAATTTTTAAGGAGCAATGAACATAGGTACTCAAAAGCAGCCAATTTTTGATTAGGGGGGTGAGATGAAAGATGATGTGGCGGTAAAGAAACTGATTGGTTTACGATAAACGGTGGTTTGGAATGAGTCATTTTTGTGATAAACCATAACATCAAGTAAAGATAGTTGGTTATTATTTTCAAATTCAGATGTAAACTGTATATGTTCATCTACAGAGTTCATAACAGAAAGAATATGAGGGATATCTATATCATTAGAATCCAGTAAAGCAAAGCAGTCATCGACATAGTGGGTATAAAATGGAAAATTCAACTTATTAAATTACGCCTCCAGGAGTTTCACTACTCACAGTTTGAAACTGATGAATTATTACACCTTAATAACAGTTGTCTATTGCAAAACACGTTCATTTTTAACGGTGATTTTTATCACATGACTGATGGCTTGTCTATGGGCTCGCCCCTGAGCCCAATCCTCAGTGATTTTTATATGCATTATTTTGAGTCAAACCTTTTCAATAAGTTAAATTTTCCATTTTACACTCGCTATGTTGATGACTGCTTTGCTTTACTGGATTCTAGTGATATAGATGTCCCTCATATTATTTCTGTTATGAACTCTGTAGATAAACATATACAGTGTACATCTGAATTTGAAAATAATAACCACCTACCTTTCCTTGATATTATGGTTTACTGCGAAAATGACTCATTCCAAACCACTGTTTATCGTAAATCATTCGCAGTTTCTTTAACGCCACATCGTCTTTCATCTCAACTGCCTAATCAAAAATTGGCTGCTTTTAATACCTATGTTCATCACACCTAAAAGTTTGTTCATCTAGGAGTTTACTCAAAGCAGAGTTAGACCACATTAAATCAATAGCCATTGACCAGGGTTATCCTGTTGAAATCGTTGATTCAATTCATAATAAACTAATTAAACATGCACATTCCAACGTTAACAATATTTGCAATAAAATTTAATTATACTTCCATATTTTCCAAGAATAAGCCATCAAATATCTAGAATTTTGAAAAGATTCGATTTTAAAATAATTTATGCACAATTTAACAAAATCAAATTTACAGATCTCAAACATCCAATTGACAGATTTTCACTTTGGGGAATTTATAAGATATCTTGTGAGTGTGATAGAATGTACATAGGTCAAACTAAGCGACCCCTTAAGGTCCGCTTCGGGGAATATAAAAACTATGCTAAAAATTGTGACATTAAACGATCTGCATTTGCTATCCATTGTTGGTCTAACAATCGCAGTTTTAATTTTTCAGAGGGTTCAATAATTCAGAAATGCTCATCTATGTATGACCTTGATTTTTGGGAAGCTTATCATACATGGAAGAATTCAGGCAACTTAGTTAATGATATGTCCAGTACACCAAATTTTTCAAATGTCTGGCTACCTTTCATTTAATTCATTCTCTTCGTCCCCCCCCCCCTCCTTTTTCTCCTCCGTACTTAAACTCATCCAGTCTCGCCGGGTGCTTCTATTGGTCTCCTGTGTCACATGTGTTTCCTGACTTGGCTGTTGTTTTTGAAAAACTCAGCGCCCTTCAATCTTGTGCGCGTGCGGGAGACACAAGCATATTTACATGGCTTAAACTTTTGAATCGGTTTTTAATCTTCTAAATTTGGCTCTGATGATGGAGCTTTAAGGGCTCCAAAACAGCTATTTGCAATTTTATATATATTTATTTGTGCTATTTTACGTTGTTCATTTATTTTTAATTTAACGTCACAAAGTTAAATGCACCAATTTAAACACCTAAATGCTACTTTTAACATCATATTTGGCCTTTTCAGTAAATTTTACGTTAGTATACCAAATAGGAAGTAATTCGGTCAAGTAGTTTAGGAATTATAAAAGTTTAAAGTTTCAAACTCTTAATGTTAAATTCATTTGTAATTGGTCCAAAACAGATTACATTACCAAAAAAAAAAAAAAAAAAAAAAAATCCCTGATGGCTCGGCCTACAGGCACAGGTAGATTTCGAAGACGCAAACCATGGGGCACCTGTTTATTGGGAATTGCAGGAGAAATTACCTTTTTACCATGATGCGGCAGTTGGAACTGCCCACTTCGAAATCTACCTGTGCCAAGTAGGCGGAGCCGGGAGAATTTTTTTGTTTTAATTTTTTTTTTTTTTTTTTTTTTTTCTGTAAGGGCTGGTTCTATAAAAAACTGGTCAGTATAAAAGTTTTAGATAATATTAAGAGGATTTATAATACATTTAAGCAGATTTGATATCTTGTGAATTGACGAAATTATGATTTTTTTTTTCTTCTGAAACCCCCTTTTTTCCCTCCTTGGAGCCATTTTTAAAGATATCAAAAATCTGTCATAAATAAATTTTCGACCCTTTCCTAGAAGTAACAATAACTTTAAACGGATTCGCTACGTATCATATTTAAGAAGTTATGGGTTTTTTATCTGTTTTCACAAAAAGCCCCCCCATTTCCCACCCCCTTGGTTCGATTTTGCCCATTAATGAACTTGACCAAGATTTTATGCCTCTTGATTTTATGTATCAGTTTGGAAGAGATTTATGTCAAATTTTTCAAGCTATTGTGTCCATAAAAAAGGGACATAGATAGATAGATAGATAGATAAAGTTTTGAAATGGGGGTGGTTTTGAGTTCTGGGAGTCATGATCTTTGTAGATCTGCAAAAATTTTCCAGAAATTCCAACATAGGGGAGAATGTAATAGGGTAGTATTTCTTACGAAATCTACCTAAAAGAAAGAAAGAAAGAAAATCCTGACTATAGGCTTGAATTTTTTTAACTCTTTTACTGTTTAATATCATTAGCTTAGAAAACTGAAAGACCATAGACAACTGAAAACATTCACTGGATATGGTAAGCAGTGTTACAGAGTGGAAAGTTTCAAGCTACAATAAAACTTCGGTTTACAATTTTAACATGAAATGAAACATAACACTTTAAAACAAAATTATCATACAATGAAATTACAATCATTTATTAAAAATCTCTGATTTTTTTGGCATTTAAAAAATAATACCTGAAAATTTTGTAATAGTGCCAAAGAAAATGCACATTTTCAAGAAGCTGAAAATTTTGTGAACACTATTTATAATCATACTTTCTGCTCTTTAAAATTGTTTCATTTCTTTAGAAAATATAATCTCAATGTAAAATCTAGTATAAAAGCTCTACACTAAAATCTATGGAATCTTTATAAGATTAACAATTCTTACTTACTTAGATTTTACCATTTGTATTAAAACCGTCCAAACAAATAAATAGTATGGTGAAAAAGAAAAATATAAAATATTTGTGTATTATGAAAAAAATCAGGACTTTTGGCATTCCACACATGGGTTACATGTGATTGGTCTTTGAACTGCTGAAAACCGCAACACCTGGAAACACTAGCTTTCACACACAAGAGTGAGAAAAGAAACGATCCTATATTCATATTGCATGAGAAATCTGTTTTAAGTAAAATTACTCTGTAATCTGTAATATTATGTTGACTTTTGAAATGAAAATTAAACTGCACAGAAAAAGATTGAAAGAAAATTGAGATTCATACATTGCAAAATAAGTTTTTATTGCTAGATTAAATCAAATAAAACTGTTCTGCAATAGAAATTTTATTGAATAAATAAATGGAAACAAAAATAAGTTATATGTAATTAAATACAATTTCTGGTTAGAATTCTACATTTATATCAGATTTCTAAACCTTATTTCCATGATAGAATAAGCACAGGAATGAGATACAGGAGAGAGAGATTTCTGAACATATATCCAAATAAAGTCTAATTGTTTGCTCTCTCTCAGTAACATGATTTTACAGACTACATTAACAGACTGAAATGCTTAACGATACACTTAAATCAATAAAATATCATTTACTCGTATGTGTAAGAAGATGACCGGAGAATGCCAACTAAAAAACCAGAACACTTTTTGAAGACATATTAGACTCTTTTATTTAACTTCATTGTTTTTTGTATGTACAGATGGAATTTTGTAATCGATTTTTCACTCACTTCCTGATAGGCTACAATTATAAAAATTATGTACACAGGTGTGTTTTTGATGACAACACATCATTTTAATATTTTTAGAACGTAATTATAAACTAATATATTAGTTTTAAGGCATTTTTTTGGTTAGCAACCTGTGAGTGATAAATTGCCAAATATTCTTTATGGTTACAACTTTATATAAATTACAAAGACAATGGAGTTCAATATGTGCTAAACCACACTCACCAAAATATGCCAACTGGCTGTGAAAATGCAACAACAAAATATTTTAAACACTAAAAATTAGAAAATATAATATATAAATAAAAAAAATTAAGAGTTATATATATATATATATATATATATTTTAATGCTTTAATCAATTAATAGTTCAATATTAAATTATGATTAAACATTCAGGGCCTGATTATTACAAGGGCACATAGGGCTTTGTACCCCAGTTGTCCAGTTATATAGGCCCCCCAACATTCTTTATGTGTACTCTATGAAAAATACACTTTAAAGAAAATTTCTGTTTACAGTTGGTAGTAAAAATATATTTCACCTCTTTGACATCAGTGAATTAGCTCAGTATTTGCAAATGTGTTTAAAAGAAACTGCCAAATTCCTAAAAAACTGAATATTACATGAAACATGCTTATGTGAACAACTTTAGTCATTAGCACTCTAATTAGCATCTCATTTTTGAACATAAAACAATGATATAAAATTTAAATTGCACCATATGATAGCATGTTATGGTTGTAATATATTTATTTTATAACTCCAGATTATTTTGAGAAAGGAGGCCCTCAAATAGTGCGTATGTATCAGGTCCCATAAAGAGTTAATCATGCTGTGTATATGTTTAGAAAACAATTTAGAAATCCTAATAGATAGTTTAAATTATTTTTTTTTCTTTCCAGTTGCCCTATCTAAAAAGAAAAGTAGAGCAAAAAGTATATATTGTTTAAATAAAATCATTAGTTTGCACTTTCTAGCGAACACAAATCAAAGCGGGCAATTTTTCACAATCAGGATACATGCCAAATTAAAGAATTATAATGAAATTTTTTTTAAACAACATGAATTGCAGTCATGAAATTGGGTGTCATTCTTAAGATAAACAAGGAATCTATATTATAAAAGACAAACGTGTCTGTATGTAAAGCTGACATCATTTTGAAGTTGGTAACACCTGATGATTAATTTTTTGTTTTGCAATTTTCGCTACTGTAATTTTTTTTAACTTCTAAACATTGCGCATTTTCAATTTTCACATCCTGATACAGGAAAACAAATGTACTTTCAAATGCAATTTGTTTGAAAACTGTATCGCAATTTACTCATTTATTTATTGTGGTTTTAAAAATAATTTTTAGCATGAATTTTTTTAATCTATCATTATTACATGCAGCCAGATTTCAAAAAATTTATTCATTTGCACTTAAAAGAATATAAATAATTCAGCATTTGTTTCCAACTAATATTCCAGAACGAAATAAAAACTTCATCAATGAATAAATTTAAAAAATAATATAATATACATAAAACACAAATTTAACAGACATGTAATCGAACTACATGCATTCAAACTGCTGAAATTATTATAATAAAAAGCTGCTGTAAGTTGTGAAATCATTGGCGATTTCTTCAGCTAATTAACTCCTGGCATGGCTAATTGCTTTTAATAAATTTCGACACTTTATTTGAATACATTATTGATAGTTATGTTATAAAAATGTTTTTTGGTGCTGTTAATGGGCGATCTAAAATATATATGTATTAAATATAAAAAAAAATCTATTAGCTAATAGAGTTCCAAAAAAAAAATGGTTTTCATTTATGTTTTGTAACCCAGGTAGCCTAGGTGGGATCCCCTAGAGTAGGAGTCTTCAACCCAAGGCCCATAGTCCATGGATGGCCCACCATGTCATTTCGAATATTGGAAAGAGAAAAATTTGCCACAAAACCGAAAAAGAAATATATACAGTACAGCAAAACAGAAAAAGAGATATATACAGTGATCTTACACCGGATGAATGATGATTATTTTTTAGCACCACCATTTCTGAATAATAATTCTCTCTTTATTTAATTGCAGAATTAACAAGACAAAAAAAAATTACTTTTCAGAAATAGCAGTAATAAAAAATAATTGCCTAACATTGTGTATAAGTAAGAGGTCCCTGTATAAGATTGCAGATTATTCTTACTTTTAAGATGAATATCAGCAGATTTTTTGGGGTAATAATGTAACTAGTAATGTTACCATTGTTTCAAACATTATGCACATTCGTATAGTGATTATCGACTGTAGTAAAGACTGATAGACAGCCGTCCTGCGATTGCTTAGAAACTAAGAAGTGCATTATTCAATGTGACTGGGAATAATTCCTCTTATAAATATTTTATGCACCTGCAAAAAATTAACTCATCCTTTACAATCGCAACAAATTATGACATTTCAGATTTTTTTTTTTTTTTTTTTCAGAATTGTAGAATTGTATAATCTTTGAGTGTATGCAAAATGGTCAGGAAAAAAGAAAACTAGAAAAGCCACATGTATTTTAAGAAAAGTGGTTGTCTATCTTTATTTTATCATTGGATATAAGAATAAGGCAGTATGCCTTACCTGCACAGAATGTGTGGTGGTAATGAAGGAATACAACACTTGGAGACATTTTGAAATTAAGCATATACTGTGAACTATTCTAGATTGTTGATAATTCTGCTCTGATTTTAATTCATTGTCTATCACTACAAAAATACAACAACCAATCTGTATTCTTTAGTGAAAACATGGAGTACAAAAACAATGTTTGTATTAGTTACATGCTAGCAGAAAATAAGGGTAAATCGAGAATAGTCTTTAACTGATGGTTCACAGTTGATTAAATATATTCTATGTTTAATTAATCTGGTTCGCTCATCCAAGCCTCAAAATATTAAGAATATTAGCTTACCACATGTAATAGTAGCATACAAGATCTCACATCAGATATTTTCTATATGTTAAAATCTAAATGTTAGAACTTTGTATTTTATTCTATAGCGAAGGACAAATCAACAGATGCTACAGATATTGAGCAAGGGAGTATTTTCATTTGTGGTATTAAAAAAAACATTACAATTGTAGAAAACTAGCTAACATTGTTGTACTTAAAAATAGAACACAGGGTTCTGATATGTATACCTGTTTGAAAAACACTCTGGCAAAATGTGAGATAGAGTGAGTAATGCATCTGACGGTGCTCCTTCTATGGTAGTACAAAAAACGGGATTAATAGCATAAATAAAATATTATGCAAAAATGGTGGTAATATTAAAATGGCTTTTCACTGTATCATTCATCAGTGACATTTTTGTAAGAAGTTTTGATCATGTGATGACTTGTTGCAAAAATTATTAATTTTATTCAATCAAAAGGATTTAATAAAAGCAGATTCAGCAGTTCCTAAATAATGTGGAAACTGAACATGGAGACATATTATTTATTATATTGAAATACGTTAGTTGAGCCGCGGAAAAATACTTCAATGGCTCTTTTTTCTTGAAGAATGAAGTTCAACAATTCATGGAATCCAAAAGCAAACCCATTTGCCAGTTCCAGTTGAGAAATAATAAAGAGATTCTGTATTTTTAATACATATTACTAGCTACATCAACGATTTAAACTACCATTTACTACGAAAATGTCAGTTTGTTCATAATCTTTATGACTGTATGAAATTGTTAGAGACAAATTTAATGCCATGGGAATGTCATCTAAAAAATAAAAACTTCATTCACTTACCTACATTAACAGAGTTATTGAATAAAACTACAAAATGTGATCTATGTATTTCAAATATCAGAGCGAAATTAAAAAAAAAAAAAAAGATTTTCATTCACCAGAAATTCCCACAAGAATGTTATCTTTATCATTCTCAGTTGATATCGAGAGTATTCCACCAAATTTACAGTTGGAATTTTTAAATTGCAGTGTGATTTATTTTTCAATTCAGGGGGTGGTCAGGAAAGGACAATCCTCTCCCCAATGGACTACTTGGGATTTTATGCTTTTTAATTATCTAGAATTGCAATTATAACCCTGAAAGTCCACAGTATTTCTGTTAAAATTGCTGATGAAAAAATGTTATTATTTTCAAATATGAAGTATTTTTATGAATCAAAACTAGGATTTTTTTAAATTCTGCAGCCTTGATATAGAGCCCTATCCTGTCGTAAAATTTGTCATTGGTTGTGGCGTGTATATATTTCTTGCCTACAAGTGGCCTACAAAAGTAAAAAAAGTTGCTGATGTGGCCTGCGATCGTGAAAAATTGAAGATCACTACCTTAGTGCTTATAAAAGAATGTTTTTTTTAAAAATATTTTTACTCTTACTAGATGGAACCCGTCAAAACGTGACGGAAAAAAATACTATAAAATTATCAGTAAAATAAGCTTCTTTATTATTTAAGTAGGGCTTCGTATGAAACAGTCTTTCAAATATTTTATTTTAAAAAATCTCCCCCCCCCCCCCCCCAGTGAAATGCTATTTCCGATGCAAACTCCAAATGAACACTCCGTAAACAAATGTGTAATGCAAATCACACATTACCACCATATTCCCGACAACAACAAAAAAAAAAAAAAAAAAAAGTCATGGACCTATAAAGTATCATACAAATAGTCCTATCATAAAGTATCATACAAATTTCCTACTTTCATCTCATATTCAGTAAATAAAAGAACATAGTATAAGCACCCTTCCCCCCCCCCCCCCCTGTCATAATGCAATCGAATGAGCTTTTATGCGCATATGTATTGCATCTGCTCAAAGGCACCGCTGAAATTCGACGTTAAAAAAAAGTTTTAAAATTTTTAAATTAAAAGTTTTAAAATGTCCTCTTTAATCATTGTTCGTTTCAAATCCATATCTTCTAAAACACATCCATTGTTTTAAGCTAGTCAAATTTTAAGTAAAATGGAAGAATTTTTGTTAAAAATAATAAATTAATATGCAGATGAGGGAGAATTTTAATGTTTTCGATTGTAATTTATTTGTATGGTTTCTTCTATCCCTTTACATAATCAGGATGATTATTCCTTTTCCATCACAGTCGGTCTCTTATACAGTTAAATATCCAATGGATCTTTAAAAAAATAATAAATAACAGTTCTAAGCATATTCTGATTCAACATATACATCAACGAATTCAACATATCAATTTTATGTTAATCATAAACTAAAAATAGTTTTTTTTTCTTTTGACTTATTTTATATTAGCGCCAAAATACTCTATCTTTTGGATAATCTGATCTTATGATTTATCAGGTTTTTATTATTTTTTTTTTTCCATTTTTCATGAAGGTTAGGGATACCTATTTTCAATTGTTGCAACTTTCCAAGGGGCTATTTTACATTATTAAAACAAAAGGATGGTCATTGTTGAGATAGAATTGAAAAATATTTCATGCTTGAAAATTATTTAAAAAGTCGTTAAATTAAGCGGCAGATTTCAAATAAATTTCAATCGAAAGCTAATTTTTTTTTATAATTGAGGATGTAAGAATTGAAATTGTAAAATGTAGTAAAAAAATTAAATTTTTAGTATTTAGAAGTGATGTAAGCGCGATGAAAGCTAAAGCGATAGTGCCATTTGTTGTCACAACCGTTATACATTTCTAAATATTGCCATTGTGTTTTGGTTGGCATCCGAAAGTACACTACCATTTTTTGACATCGAAAGAAAAATTCACAGTGAAAGAAATAAGACTTTGCCGCTAATAAGGAACTGTTAAATGAACTTATAACAAACATACCAAAATAATTCCTATAAAATATTAGCCTTACATTGTTTATTCTAGCTAAAAATACAATCATTATTTCAAGTTTTTTTTTTTCCTGAAATTCTTTACTTTTGTGAATTTTTTTATTAAAAAAAGAAATCGTAATAATTTAAATCCTATAATTCCTATAACTTAATCCTATAATTTAAAAAAAGTAATTGTTAACATGTAATCAAGGTATGCAATCAAGATGAAGCAACCAATATAGGCTCCAGTTCTAATCTTTAAAATTAAAAATTGAAATATCAGTTAATATTCGCCATGTTGACACAATCATATAAATTTTTCTTTTTAGTTTTATCAATGTTAAAATGCATTTCAAGCTAAGCATAACGTCATTTTCACCGGTACAAACTTTTCTCACGTACATTTATGCTTAAGCACCATGCATACTGTTGAAGGGGCGAGGCCAACGAGGTAAGCGCGTAACATCAGAATATTAAATTCTTCAAATTAAAATTAACTCTGGTCTTCAACATGCAGAAAGAAAAGGAATTGCTTACCTTTTCTAAGGTCTATCCAATTTATGAAATATCCACTGGTTTATATATTTCAACTATTTGAGAACTTATTATAAACACTTCTTGAATAATCGTGTAGATGTACCACTGCTGAAATAAGACTTGTAAAAAAAAAATTATATTAATGCACAATTCACATTGAATAAATAAGTTCACGTTTGGATTGATTTTAAAAATTATATTTTACATTACTTAAAATTTTAAAAGGTTTACATTTAGATTAATTTTAACATCAGGAAACATTTTTTCCTGTGACTTTACAGAATGAAGGATAGTAATACACTGATGTTACGCGCTTACCTCGTTGGCCTCGCCCCTTCAACAGTGATCATGAGCCTGATGAATATATGAACTCAGAATTTATTCTTAAGGATTAATAAAAATAATACTCAGCTCTTATGCTAGATTAAAAATTCAAGAAAACATAATTGAATTTAATAAACTATTTAAACTAATAAAACTTTAAAAACTGTATAAACAAGTTCTCCGAGATGGCGACAATAAAGGAAATGCAAATAGTAGATAAATTAAACAATAATAATTATTCTATATGGAAGTTTAAAATTAATATGTTGTTAATTAAGGAAGATTTGTACGAACTCGTAACTCAGGAACCCCCTACACCAATTAACGAAGATTGGAGAAAAAAGGATGCAAAAGCTCGCGCTTTAATAAACCTGAGTATAGACGATACGCAAATAGTTCATGTAAAACATTTAGAAACAGCAAAACAGACATGGGATAGTTTAAAAAATATTCATGAGAGAGCCAATTTGTCCAGTAAATTGTATTTGTTACGAAAATTGTATAGTGCAAAACTTCCCGAAAATGGGAACATGCACAAACACATTACTAATATACTGGAAATAAAAGATAAGCTCTCCGCAATAGGAGAGAACATAACCGACTCGCATTTATCTGCACTTCTATTGTGCTCGTTACCTGCGAGTTATAATACTCTAATAACAGCTCTCGAAGCCCGAAATGAGATTGAATTAACTCCCGAATTCATCAAAAGCAAACTTACTGATGAATTCAATAAACGGGTAGAAAATAGTGAGCAAGTTGAAAACTCACAAAAGGTGTTTAAAACACAAAAGAAATACACTCAAGATTATAAAGGGCAAAACAAATATTGTACCTACTGTAAACAATCAAATCACACTTATAAACAATGCTGGCATCTCAAGAACAGAAACACACAGACCACTACACCTAAAACACAATACAAATACAAAAAGTACACATCGTTGTGTTTTGAAAATACAAAAGGTGATAGTAAAAATAAAATGAATGAATCAAAAACAAATGAACAGGTACAAATAAATAAAAGTGAACATAAAGATGCAGCATTCATAATTGTCAATCCCGCTAATAAAACCTGGTTAATTGACTCAGGAGCGTCTTCGCATATAGCGAACGATAGGGATATATTTACAAAATTCAACGATACTGAAAAAACTACAGTAACAATTGCTAATGGGAATACATTAAATTCTTACGGAACCGGCGAAACACAAATAATGACAAAAACATCTGATGGATGTATAAATAGAATTACACTTAAAAATGTGTTATTTGTTCCACAATTGGAATCAAATTTAATTTCCGTAAGTAAAGCCACAGAACATGGCTACAAAGTATTTTTCGAAAATGAAAAATGCATACTATCGTGCAATGGAAAAATATACTTAGAAGCATTAAAGAAACATAACTTATATCAAGTTGAAACACTAGAAGAAAGTTCTCAAAATAAAATAAACATTGCACATGATTGCAGAAATAAAGATTGCCTCGAAATTTGGCATAAACGCCTTGGCCACAGAAATAATGAAAGTATAAAAGAATTAGTCAAAAATGACTTGGCCAGTGGGATAAAAATAAATAACTGTAATCATAAAACAAACTGTGAAACCTGTATAAAAACAAAGTCAACAAATGCACCGTACTCTAAATCTATCGAAAATAAAACAACAAAAGTATTAGATTTAGTACATACTGATTTATGTGGGCCTTTTAAAACACCCACAATAGGAGGAAAAAATTACTTCCTTACATTCATAGATGACAGTTCTAGATTCACAGTTATTTACTTATTAAAAAGTAAAGATGAAGTTTATGAAAAAATAAAAGACTATGTACAAATGGTCAAAACCAGACAAGGAAAATATCCGACGGCGATTAGATCGGATAACGGTGGGGAATACATAGGAAATAAAACAGAAGCCTTTCTAAGGGAACATGGTATAAAACATGAATACACAGTTCCATTTTGTCCCAGCCAGAATGGCATTGCTGAGAGAAAAAACAGAAGTTTAATTGAAATGACACGAAGCCTATTATCCGAAGCAAATTTACCTCATAGGTTCTGGGGTGAAGCGATAAATACTGCTAATCACCTCCAAAATAGGCTCCCCACTAAATTGACAAATAAAACGCCATATGAAATTTGGTTCAAAAGAAAACCAAATCTCTATTATTTACGTGTATTTGGCTGTAAAGTATACACTTACATAAACAAACACAAAAGATCTAAACTAGATGACACAGCAGAAGAGGGTATCTTCATGGGCTATGATAATAATACAAAGGGATACCGCGTTTTCACTAAAAATGGTGAAATAATAATCTCCAGATCTGTAAAATTTCTGGAAGAAAAACTGAACAATTTAAACGAGAAAATTAATGATCACGAACAATTAATTGAAGATAAAAAATACATTGAAATAGAAATAGGTGACACACCCTGTACACCTGACGCGCCCAAACAATCAGAAACACATCAACCTCGTAGATCTGAAAGACAAAACAGAGGAGTACCACCTCAAAGATATACTTCCGACAATTTTATTGCTTTAGCAAATGATTGCGATACAACAGAACCTGAAAACTGGAAACAGCTTATCAAAATAAACAATCCACTAGAAAAGAAAAACTGGCTTAAAGCCACTGAAAACGAAATACAATCGTTAATGAAAAATAATACATGGGATCTAGTCGATCCTCCTCTTAATAAAAGAATCATAGGAAGTAGATGGATTTTCAAACGAAAAATTGATAGTTCAGGAAATACACAAAAATATAAAGCACGTTTTGTTGCCAAAGGTTTCAGTCAAAATTATGGGGAAGATTTAAAGAAAGATTTTCACCAGTAGCACAACATTGTACCATCAAAACACTTCTTTTAGCAGCAGCTTATAATAATTTGAATGTGCGACATGTAGATATTGACACCGCTTTTCTTCATGGGAACTTAAATGAAGAAATATATATAAATCAACCTGAAGGCTATGTAAACGAACAATTTCCTGAAAAAGTTTGCAAGCTCAAAAAGGCAATCTATGGCCTCAAACAGGCCGCCAGAGCTTGGCATATTAAAATCGCTGAAACACTAGACAACTTGAACTTTATCCAAAGTACAGCAGACACATGTCTTTTCACTAGAAAAGAAAAAGATCATACATCGTACATAATAATATATGTTGATGATATACTCATCGCCAGCAAAGATGAAATAATAGAAGAAATCGTAAATTCTCTAAAACAAGAATACGAATTAAAGGATCTAGGCAATATTAGTAACTATTTAGGTACTCAAATTCAGAAATTACCTAACGGTTATTCTCTTGATCAAAATATTAAGATTGAAAATTTAGCGAAAAAGTTCAATCTTGAAAACTCCAAACCGTGCAAAACTCCAATGGAACCAGGATATAACAAATTAAATGATGATGATAATTTAATGCCAAATAATATTAAATATCGCCAGGCACTTGGTTCATTGCTTTATATAACAACAATAACTAGACCTTAGAAAAGGTAAGCAATTCCTTTTCTTTCTGCATGTTGAAGACCAGAGTTAATTTTAATTTGAAGAATTTAATATTCTGATGTTACGCGCTTACCTCGTTGGCCTCGCCACTTCAACACATACAAATAAAAATATATTTTGCATTTAATTGTAATGAAAAAAATGGCATCAACAAAGTTATAAGGCTTAATGATAAAATGAACCCAATGGACAATATTTCCGTGACATCACAGTAAATATGAATTTTTATTTGCTTATAAAACACACGGGTAAATATTTTTACCGAAATACTTAAACATTTTAACTATATTTTAACTTACAAATTAAAAAATTCGGCCTAAAATTCACGTGCTTTTAATATTTATTTTTTATGCTCGCAATCATTGAGTTCAGAAAATAAACTCTGTACGTCACAACAGTGGGCGTTAATCCGATTGCCGACTTTATGACGTCATAAGCAGAAGTAAAATTTTAATTTAAGATTACGGCTAATTAATTAAATTTTCGAACAAACGAATGTACGATAACAAATCTGTGACCAAATATCTTTCATTTAAAAAAAGAATGATGTAATTTGATGTAGTAGTTTATTCTCACGGATTGTCGAAACAAAACGCTTAGCGTTTTAAATATATAGATACTTATTTTACAAATAACAGGAGAAAGTAAGTTTTTACGCTAGTAGAGTACATGGAATATCTTGGTGGATATAAGCAGCACTAGCCCATACCTTTGGGTGCACTCAAAAATGCACTCTTCTGTTTGGCAGCAAGTTTAAGTTTTAGAAGGAGATTGAGAAAAATGTGGGATGCATTTATTAGTGTACTTATATCTTGTGACCAGCTGACTTTTTTTAAATTAAATTATGCTAGTAAGTAGCCTTAGAATAGGTGTAAAGGAGATGGCATCAAAACTGGTAGATAAAATAGCAAATAAGATAAAATGATATGCTAAAGCAGATTATTCAGGCTTTGGGACAGCCACAGGAGTGAGATATTAGACATTGAGTGTATTTGAAATTGAATTGATTTTTCATATTTAACTCTGAAAGTAATAAAGCCTAACATGTTTTTTTTTTTCAATTTTACAAAATAAATTCGTAAATAATAATGCATTGCAGAGTCAGAGTGCTTTGGTATCGACATTTACATGTTAGTGCAGAGTAATCCAAATACAGAATTTTAAATAAGATTTTGATGGGTGTGTAGTTCAAATAAGATCTAACAAAAATAAATTATTAATGTAAGCAGTTATTTATTGCAAAAAATCTCATCCCTGGCTTATGCATGGTGTGTACTAGGGCTGGGCGATATATCGATAAAATCGATATAAAATGCATATCGTGATACCGATATAAAAAAATCCTACCCAACGGTATATCGGAAATATCATAAATCTGATGAAAACCATTATATTAAAAGCGCTTCCTCCACTTCGAGTATTCACGAATTGACGGTGTGAATTTTCCCAGCCTAAACCATGATATCAAACAGCGGTCCGTGGGATACCGTATTCATGAATACTAACGGTGTGCGTTCTCGCAGCGGAAAAGGTTTTTGAAAAGGGGAAAGGGTGATTATTCAGTGTTTATGAGACGGGTAATAAATATGGTATAGTCTTGTTTACGGTTTCGCCAGCAACCACTGACAGTAGATGATATATCTACTCGCATGCTATGCGGTGTGGATGAATATTTGCTCTTTGTTGTTGAATAATGTGTGAATTAGGCCGATGGAAAGAAAGGAAGTATTTTATTTGTAACAGTGGATTTAATGGGACACATGAATAAAGAATAATTCAGACATGTTTTTATTTGTTCTTTATAATTATTATTTTATGAAAAAAATTATTAATTTCTTAGTAGTATTCATTAATGTAAATATATTCTAGGGCAAAGAAGGATTTTAAAAAATGCAGATATTTTTACTTCTATACAGCGAGTTTTTTCTTTCCAGAATTTATTTTTTAAATTGAATTCGCGTGATGTATGTGAATATTTGGTATCTGACTGTCTCTGTATATATGACCATTGGTCACTGCCCAAAAATTGTTTGGTGGAAATTTTGCATTTAAATTTTTTAAAACCATTAAGCATTATTATGTTTTATTTAAAAACGGTGGAAAGGAATATTATGCAAAGTCTTTAATTTTAATAAAATAAATATATTGAAATGTTTCTTCCCTACTTTTATCCGATTTACACACCCCCCCTCTTCTTCTTCACAAATGAGATATTAAAAAACAATTTACGTGAAGGCACGGCAAAAAAAAAATATATATATATATATTTTTTTTTTTTTCATAATTATAGGTTGTAAAATATTAATGTACTGTTGGGTAAAAAATAATCGAACATGCTGATTATTCATTTTTTAATCTTCCATCCATTTTTAAGATTTTCTTCATGCTGTTTTCCATTATCTTGAAACATGTGCTTGATGACTATATAATACTCTAATCAGCCTTGAATTCAAACATTTTTCTCTGGGAGGTATTTCGGAGGTTCGGGAAGGCAGGTGGTGGGGGGGGGGATATCATAGGCGCCGGTCAGGAAGGACAATTAATTGCCCCTCCCTGAATTTTGAAATTTAAATCTGTAAATTTTTATGTTAAAAAAAAATTTAATTTACTTATGCCCAAGTAGCATGATTAATTATGCACTACCGGAAGAAAGAACTATGAAATTTTGTTCACGGGAGATCTGCCCCGCTGAAACTCCCATCGAACAAAGTTTTTATTTTTTAAATTTTGAGTTTATGTGTTGAAAAATTATCTCCTCTGACGAAAAAGAAATGCAAATATATATATATATGTGTATATTTGTTAAATTTCTGTATTGCATGTTGGGGGCTAGCAGAACAACTGTTTTAATATCTTATACCTCCTTGTGTATCGTCAGCGTCCATGGTATTATGTATTATGGTATTCAGAGTGTGTTTGGGGGGGGGGGGGGTGTTGCACTTTCGGGACATTAAATAACCAAAAATGTGAAAACTCTAGAGGCTCAGTGTCACCCCTGAATTCATCACTGACTGTAATGCTAAAGTAAAACAAATTCTGTTTAAATATTTTACGTGATAGATAATGTTTCTCTGAAGTGTTTATTTCAGTTATTTGGGATTTTAAATATATCAGTACAAGAAATTCCTGATTGTTTTAATGTAATATATACTGTTAAATTTATTATATTATAAATTGAGCGGAGGAGGGTGTGAAGCGAATCAATAATTACAACGAGCAAACCGAAAATATTTGTTTGAATTGTTGTAATAATCAGTCTCATTACTTTGTTAGAGATTTCGCAAGCAGCTAAAATTTCCTAAAGCGCAAATTGGCAAATAATTTAGTAAAACTTATTTTATATTATTTAAAGAATTTTTTCATGCAAGTAATGCTCTCTAAAAGATGTTATATATAGATATTGTTCTCATAATGGAATATGGTGGTATTTAAAATTTCCATTTTTGGTGCCAGATGCGATTTTACTAGCTCCGGTCCCTTGAAGGCAAAATTTTTATTCATTGCCACGAATGATATCTTTTAAATATATCTATCAGTTTTAAAACCATATATTTTGTCTATTTCAAGCAAGTATAATTTTAGCGACTCAAACGGTCGCCCCTAATTCGCTTTCGTCTAAAGCCAACCATAATGTGGAAATACTAGTAAAACTGATTTTTTATTCTTTGTTTCTTCTTCTCAAAATATTCTTTTATTTATTCTGTATATTTAGTTTTAATATCACGATATATCGTCATATCGCGATATTTAGCTGACGATATATCACAATATTGAAATTGAGATATTGCCCAAGTCTAGTGTGTACCAACCAGGAAGCTATCAGGGCCTGATTATGGCCTAGACATTGTAGACATGTATGCTGGGCCTCCAGCTTTTGGAGGGTACAAGAATTTTAAGAAGCTACTTCACTCACATGAAAACATCCGCTTATTAACCCTCTGACTGACAAGCCCGTGTTAATACGTTCACTAAGCTCCAGGTTTCACTGCAATACAAGCAATTTTAAAATTAATATAATTCGACAAATATAATGCAGTTTTAATATATTGAGTTATGATTGATAGATTCAAGGTTTATATTCATATATATAATTCAGTTTTTTAGGAAATTTTGGAATAAACACCTTTTTTTACCATTTAAAATAAAATGCAGAGAAAACAACATTACAATTTAGCCCTTTTGCTGGACTGTCAGAGGGTTAATGTTAATCACATGGGAGAAATTTTTTTAAATATCTCGTTTGAATTTCAATATTTTTAAATGACTTTTTTTTTTTGGCATTGTATAGATGAGGTCAATCTTTACAAACACCGCTGTTTTCGATTTTTGCAGGGTCTTTTTTTTTTTTAGGATAATTTAACTTTTAAAACTGGTTCCGAAAGTGAAAATATTCTAACTAAAAAAAATGTAAACAAAATCGAAGAAGTAAAAAATGGCCTTTGTAGAGATCACTCTCAGCTATCCAATGCTAAATAATTTAAAAATAGTGAAATGCATACAAGATTTTTAAAAAATAATACCTTATTTTCTTTCATAAGATTAACATTAGCAAGTGGGTGTTTTTGCGTGAGTGAAGTAACCTCTACGAGTTTTAATTTAAAAACTTACAATTTTTCTTTATGCAACAATGCAATTAAGAATATTTTAAATAAAATAATTTGATCAGTCATTACCTTAAAATCATTGTGAAATGCGAAACAAAAAACTCAGTTGATTTGCTTGCTTATTTGACTGTGCACTTAAAACTGGATTATAAGAGTCCATTTATGCTATTGTTTTCTTTTGCACAAGCATCTTGCTATGCACATGATTTTTTCAGAGAACTTTCACACAAGATTTGTTGTTTGGATTTAGTAAAATATGCTGCTTTATATATCTATACTAATAAAAGAAAGTTTCGCTCTGTGTGTGTGTCTGTTGGCGATGGCTAGGACAATTTAGCGCACCTAGAAGTCTGTAGATTTAGATTTAGGTAGTCCAAACACTCTCCTGGTATACCTGAGCCTCAGAATTTTAAAATTTTGAAAATTAAAGTAGTTATCAATTAAAAACTGATCAAAGATCACAAATAAAAAAGTCATTATTCTGAAGCGAGCTGGCGCATGTGCAGAAACCAATTTCCGTATCTTCCGGAACAGAAGAAAGAAAGAAGACATTCCGTTTTTGTTTAAAGTATTTCTAAATTCGCCATGGACAAACGGCTAAAAATAAGGAAAAACTGTCTACATATTCTAAAAGAACATACTTTTACGTCTCGAACGATCTGTTGGTTTGAAAAAATTTTACATTTAACCCTTTCAAAAAAAATAATCAAAAAGCATTGAATTCGTGTTTTTTATTTTATCCCGTTTTCCGAGTCTTGCATCTACCGGAATACAAAAGATACGGAAAAACGAAGGTCACCAAATTAAAAAACTGTTTTTGTCCTTTTCAAAGCCACCTTTGGTTTTAAAAAATACAAAAATTAACCCTTCGAAAAAGTATATTTTCTGTATGCCGTTTTGCGATTTTGGTGATTTTGGCAATTTTTAAAATTTTGCATCGGCGATTCAGACACAGGTACGAAAAACTAAAAATACCAGACAATATCTACATTTATTCCTTTTTCGACATATGTATTTGTTTTTGAAAACTACGAATATTAACCCTTCAAAAAAAGTTTGTGCGCAGGACTCTCTTTTGCGAATTCAGATTTTCTGCTATATATTAAATCTGGCATCGGCTTTCTAAAATAACCAAACAAAAAGCAAACACACCTAAAGACATCTACGTTCTATCGGGTTTAGGTAGAAACCTTTAGTTTAAAAAATAAATCACGTTAACCCTTTCGAAAACGTTTTTAACCATAAGTCAATTTCGCTTTTTTAACTATTTCTCTTATCTTTAAAAATCCGAATTGCCGTTTATAAACAAGATACGAAAAACTAAAAATACCGTGCCTAATCTATATCCCTTTGTTTTTTAAAATCTGGTATCAGTTTTGAAAAAATTTAATTTTAACCCTCCGAAAAAAAATCATTTTCAAAACTCACTCACACGAATTTCCTTTTTTTGGTCCAGACTTAAAAATTGGCATCGACTCAGGAAATGCAAGTACGGACAAACAGTAGACTCCAGATCATAGACACGTTCATTTTCTTCAAAATGCATCATTGGGTTTTAAAAAATATCTACATTAACCCTTTAGAAACTGATCGATTACATAACCCACTTTCGCGATTTCCGCTATTTTGGCAATGTTTACCCGTAGTTAAATTTCAATTCTACTAGGAAAATTTGGTTGGGTCAAATGTTCTGAAAAGGCCTCTTCCAGAACAGACTGCGCTCCCTTTCGGTAGAAAGTGGAACTATAGGAGTATATCTGGTTCTATGGATCCGATTACGACGGGGTTAGGCTCATTCGACTTTATATCTATAGCCTTAAATATTTTAGCTGCACTTTCGACCGCCAGGATGCGCTTTCCGATCTTGGGTTTTATGAGCCCGATTACGACAAAGTTTGCCTCATTCGACTTGATTTCGATAGCCTTACAGATTTCAGTCACATTCGTATAGAACAGATTATTAATATTTCGGGCCCGGGCAACGCCGGGCGGATTAGCTAGTAATTATTAAAAGAATCGTTACTCAATCAGACAGAAATATTTTGACCAATGTATTTGTTTTTACTCTATCTTTCATTCAAAATTGAAGTTTTAATTTTTAAGAGTTTCAAAATTTAAACTTTAATTCAAATGCAAAAACGTTTCTACCATGCTCTAGTCTTTCTAAAAGATAAAGACTTTTCTTTAGTAGATGATGTGGAGAGAGGGGCAAAAAGATGCTGATCTTTGGGTTTAGTTATGGTAGTGGTTGACAGGGCTCCGAAAGAATGATGTGCTTAGAACTTCCAACTATTTTATTTGGACCTGAAAGCTATATCATATATGAATTATATCATACCAAGTGCTTGTGATATGCAGATAAATTTTTCTATGGCCAAATGGCCTGGGTTGAATTTTATTTTGCTATCTGTGTGTCCCTCTCACACAGAGCCTGGGAAAACCAATATTGCATGATATCTAAGGGATCCACTTTAAAGGGCAAAATTAGCACTAACCGCTAGCCACAGGGCCACTAAATGAAAAAAAGTGGCTATTAAAAAATGTTTGCCGCCTTCTGGCCACTTTCCTACAAGGAAATAGTAATTTTTTTTTTTTTTTTTTTTTTTTTTGCATTTTATCAAGGATCCTATTTTTGCTGATTGAAATATGTTTACATTAACATTATTTATTTGGGCTATTTAATTTTAGATTAATACTAATTGAAATTTTAACAAAAGTTTACTGTTTAGAACTTTTAAATAAAAAAGGGGCTGAAAGAAAGCGGCCACTTATAAAACTGCTACTACTAGCCACTAATGGAATTTCCCAGTTTTGCCCTTTAATCCACTTGCTTCAAAGAAATTGAGAATCTGGCCAATCCACCATTGGTCAAAATAGAGTATTGACAGAATGGAAAACACATATGGTGATTGTTCACCATATCAGGATAGGCTAGAATAATTAGAAGTAAAAAAATTTTTGGATATTTTTCTCAATGTTAGCCAGCAAGCAATTTTACTTATAAATTTTAAATAATGGATTTTACATCATACCTAGTAACAGCATACTCTCTCAGTCCTGCTGCAAGATTCATAGAGTTGAATGTTCCAATACAACCACGTAATTTACGATCCTTTCCAATCTTCCAAGTAACAAACAAGGGGCTAAAATATGCATTGAAAATTTAATTAATGAAATAATATATTTTTTATTTTTATAACAATTGAATACATATAAATATAACAGCTTCATATTTTGCTTATTTCTAAAGGTGTCACTTGGAGAAAAAAGATAATTTTATGTAAGACATTACACATTTCTGAAAACACTTTTTTTTTTACAAACACCTCACAAAATTTAAGGACTTTTTACAAAATATGACAAGTGCCACATATGTAAAAAGAAAGACATGAAAGTATAATAAATAATTTTGTAAGTAGATATGTAAAATTTCCTGAAATTTTGAAATTGTGGGGGGAAAAAAACACTGCTTTTTTCAGTTTCTTTTCCAGAAAAATTAATTTTTTAGCAGTAAAATTTTTTCTTGCAGTTATACTTTCTTAGAAAATATAGAATATTAAACACTCTTAATTTATGTACACTTAAAAAAATAAAATACATAAAAATTCATTTTATATAAATATATTACATACAGGAACATGATACGCGACAGGTTTCGTCACAGGTCACGTTAAAAATACAGTGCATTTCACTCCAAGTCTAACATGGATTTTCATTAATGAAAATTAATGAAAATATTGTAATGATATATTCAAATATCAGACTTACTTTGCTTTCTGTGAAATCTGACAAGAAGTGCTAGAAATTGCCACCACTGCAGTGCAAACACTAAGCTAGACATTCCATTATTCAGAATGCAGCTGACAGTACATATATTGTACTGTCCTATAACCCCACAGTGAAATGTTTCCTAAAAAAACCCCACCCTAGTACTACATCAAAAATTTCAACTAAAGTCAATGTTTTTGTTTTGTTCTGCTTTTATGATTATTTGGAATAATGAAAATATTTAAAAATACCTAAGGAATGCTTATTTAGTATGGCGGCTTGGTTTGCTAGCCACTCATATTGCAGAGTCATGATGTCATCTTATGAAAAAGGCACAGACGATGTGTGTGAAAGGCGAAGAATGAATTAGAAACACACGAGTTTAACTTTTAACAAACATATTATTATTCGAGCAAAATAAGTAAACGATGAGATCGAACTGACGCGACCAGATAGTCAACAACACTCAGCAAGCGGCAACAGACTGCCTGTTCCGTTTGCAGTTACAGTTAAAAGTAACTCATTACACATTGAGTTGAGTTGTATGAAAAATGTAATACAATAAAATAAAAGTTAAAATTGCAGTTAACATAGATCATGTTTAACATGGAGTTAAAGTTTATGGTTAAACAGTTCAGGGTTACATTTAACCCGCTACAGTAGTTTTAAAATAATTTAAACATATACAATTTCAGAATTCTGGCAAAACATAAGCTGCATTTTTACTGATATAGAAGATACTTGTTATAGAAGAATTTTAGAATGATCTACATACATTTTTATTTGTTTTTATGTTAAACCATTACTATGTAATAAAATGTTTCATTTTCAGCTGATTATGTCAGATATAGGGTTTTTTCAGGTAATATGGGTTATTTTTTTCCAATTCTCACTTAATTTGCTACCACTTTGTAATAAAGTGATAAAATGAAAAATGCTCAACATGAAAATTTTAGTCAGAACAAGCTATAAAAATGTAGCCATGTTTATTTTTAAAAAATTCTTTATTAGACTTTGTGCAGAGAAAATTTCAAAAAATGGAGGTTTTTTTAGAGGACAGCACAATACTGTATTGATGACAAAAATTCAGTCACTTCCAATTATTTCATCACATTTCCCTTTTCATGCAAAGCAAAGTTAATATGATGATAATCTTGTTATAATATCTTCATTATTTTAAAGTTCTGAATGAAAATTCAGGTTCAGCTTGTATTGAAATATGTTGGTAATATATCAGAAAAATAATCTCCATAAATTGATTTCAGTGACAGATTTACTTTCATTAAAAAAAACTCATCACGATAAAAAATGTTTAACCCAATTTCAAAGAGGAAGTGAAATCTATGATGCAACATGAAGTGGTTTTTACAAACTCATGAATATGAACAAGGAAGTAAGAAATAAAAATACGTATGAATGACGTATGCTTAACTTTACATCATTTCTGACGAATCAAAGAACTGGAAAATGACATCACATAAAAAAGGACTAAAAACTCCTTCTTTCTGATATATAGAACTTTAATAGATTCTTTTTCTCGCACGTTGGAAATGAACATGTAATTTCGTTCTCCCTTAAACTCAATTAAAATTAATATATGTTTAAAATTAAAACTAATGTAAAAGTAAATGTAACTAAAAACTTAATTAAATAATTTTAACTAAGAAATGAATAATGTTTTATTAATTAATATTTTCACATTTCACAATCACATAGTGATTCAACATGGATATAAAACATAGTATGTGCCACAATTACTGGATATTACATTATTTTGGATACCACAGTATACATCTTCAATAAAAAGATTAATCAAAGTGGAGACTCTGGCGACCTGGCACGCGGGAAAATGAGGTGTGACTATGAATGCTGAAAAAGGAGGCAAGCAAATTATCTTACCTATGTTTTGCTAAAGGACAAATGTTTATTTATATACCCTAATTGCTTTAGAGCGCGCCAAAGCTACTGGCTACCTTCAAAATTAACTAACAAAATACTCTGTATTTTTAATTGAATAAATAGATTGTGATGCCTATTTCTTGTACAAATAAAGTTTGTCTTAACTGCATTATCTCCCTTGAATTTTTGTTCTAAAATTTTAGGAAAACGCTGTACATTTCCAACCTCTGAAAATAATTGTTCACATTAGACATTGTTTCACTTTAGACCCTCTTGTACATTAAAAAATTTTGCCACCATTTGAATCTTTTTTTTTTTTTACTTACTTCCTGGTAAATAAACACTATATGACTGTAAAATATTCATTTTTTATTTTAAAACTAGCTGACCTGCCCGGCGTTGCCCGAGCCCATGTAATACTCAAATTTTTTTTTTAAACGAAACTCTGGCTAAGGTCTCTGATGCCGTATACTGGACACGCTTGTACGCTCCGGAAAAAACTTTGAAGGAGGGGGAAGGGGGGGGGGGGTTCAAGTGCCGTTCAGAAAATAACTAATTAGGACAACCACGTTCAGAAAATAACTAATTAGGACAACCACGTTCAGAAAATAACTAATTAGGACAACCACTATGCATCTTTAAAAATTCGTTCGTTTGGTTAAGCTAGAAACTTAATTAGAAATTTGGCTTAAACTATTATTCAGAAATAGTGGTAACCGCTACTCATAAATTTAGTTTAATGTTATAAAGGGTGACTATTAAGTTAATTATCCTGTTTGGAATCACTTGCGTTGAAATCGGAAAGATTGTTGCTGAGATATGGAAACGGGAATAGTTAGAGAAAACATTGAAGGAGGGTCCCGGAGGGGGAGGGGCTGTTCAAATGACCTTCAGCAAATAACTAATTAGGAAGATCACTATACATCTTTAAAAATTGATTCATTTGGTTAAGTTAGGAACTTAATTTGAAATTTGTCTTATGCTATTATTCGGAAATACTGGTAATTGCTTTTTAGAAATACACCTTGAAGCAATGAATGCTGATTTTTACGATAATTTAGTAAAAATGGAACTAAATGGAGAAGTTTAGAACATTATTACTGAGATATTACTAAGAAACTGAGATTTAAAAAAGCAGTATTCTGTATATAAAACAACAATTAAACGCTACGAATGAAGCTAAAAATGTTAAATGTAATTAGACCCTTATCCCTCGCCATTCCTGCACATCTATAACAGATAATCTGTTAAATAAAGTTTTCTGTATTAATAGTCTCTATCATAATAATATATGTCCTGTTTTAAAAAAACATTAAACCCAGATAATTATAATGAAGAAAAATGTGCCTGGAAATGTCTTAAACAGGTGGCGTTTGTGTAATTTGCCGTGAGTAGATGGCACTACATTAGCTTGGCTGTATGCAGGTAACTGCAACCCATGCTGGCACTATTTTGTTATAAGTCCTTTTCTATGCATTGTTACTCTGATTTATTTAATGTGTTCTGAGAAGATATTCTACAAAACCAAGCAACCAAAGAAAAAAAGCGTATTTTTAATGAGAGTTCTTTGTGGATATTAATTAATATTTCAGAAAGTAATTAAAATATTAAAATTTTGACATTCAGGTACACCAGGAGAGGGTTTGGACTACCTAAATCTAAATTTCCAGCCTTCAAGGTGGGCTAGATTTTGCTAGCCATCGCCAACAGACACACGCACAGAGCGAAACTTTATTGTATTAATATATTTCGCACAGTGCGAAACTTTATGTTATTAGTATAGATAATATTTGTTTTGGAATATAAGAAAATTTTACTCATTTATTTTAGTTCTCAGAATAAACCGTAACCATGGCACTATTTAGTTAGAAATCCTTATTTATGCATTGCTACTCTGGTTTATTTAATTACTTCTGTGAAGAATCGATGCAACCAACCAGTGAACCAACCAACCCAAGAGAATAAAAGTGTATTTTTAATGAGAGTTCTTTGTGCATTTTAATTAATATTTCAGAAAGTAATTAAAATATTAAAATTCTGACGCTCAGGTGTACCAGGAGAGGGTTTGGACCACCTAAATCTAAATTTACAGACTTCTAGGTGCACTAAATTTTCCTAGCCATCGCCAACAGACACACACACACAGGCACACAGAGCGAAACTTTCTTTTATTAGTATAGATTTCGCACAGAGCGAAACTTTATTTTATTAGTATAGATAATATTTGTTTTGGAATATAAGAAAATTTTAATTCTCAGAATAAACCGTAACCATGGCGTTAAATTTGTAATTAAATTTAAAAGTTTTTTTTAAGAGTATCTTTTTTAAATAATAATTCAAAGCATAGATTTTTTTTTTATTGTAAAGTTTAATTGTGAAAAGGTTTTGTTCATCAAAATTGTCTGTGCTAAATATGATGCAAAATTTAACTTTTTAAAACTTTTAAACCTTGAAATATAAGAATATTTGGCTAGCAGAATACTTGGTACTAGGCCAAATAGTTAGTATTTGGCTGGCCAAATATTTGATATTTGGTTCACCTATCTACCAAATATTGGGTATTCAGCTAAAATCACTATTTGGTGCATCTCTAAATATATATTTATGGTCTATAAATTATATTGCATCTTTAAATGTGCATTATAAAAATTAAACCACTTTTTAAAGCAGCATAAATAATTATATTCGATTAAAACAGATAATTTTCCATATGTGAAAGAAATTTGTTTAAAACAGTTGATTTAAATCGGTCCAACCCTTCCTTTATTATATCCATATTCTAAGTAGTATCAAAACCCTTTAGGATTGAATGACGTGAAAGAGAATCACAAAATTTAATAAATTCAAACCTGCATGATAATGTGTATTCGGTTTTAAAGGGGGAGAAGACTTTTTGTGTAAATTAAAATGAAACCATGATTCAAAATTTCCAATAGTTAAATCCAAATGTGAATTAAAGGAAATCCATGTGTAGGGAGGTAAGAAGGATTTTAAAACCTTTAAAATATAAATACAATAGTATTTTGACAAAAAACAATAACAAATAAAAATCTGAAATAAAATGCAGTCACTTTGTACTTCAAAACATCTTTCACTGAAACAATATGAAAAAACTCTTTCTCAGCCGACTATTCAATATTCAATTCAATCCTAAATACTCATTCCTGCATTTATTCGCATCATGCTTGTAGATTGGAACATCTGTTTAAAGTGAAGTCTAGATTTGAACCTGATATCCAGCCTCCTTTTTTATTAAAAAAAAAATTATCATCCTAACTGAATTTCGGTATGGTATTTTTTTTTTCATTTATTTAATCATAGAACGACTGTCATTAAATATACAACAAAAATTACTATGGAAAATTTTGAAACGAGGGTAGTTTTTTAAATAATAAAACAAGTGGGTAAGTGTGATCGAGGCTCAAAGGGTTTCGTTTAATATTCCTTTCACAACACTTTATCCTTTCTTTAATAAATTCAAACAAATTCCATTTAGCAAAAAAAAAAAAAAAAAAAAAAAGAGTCATGTTTTTTATAAAATAAAAATTTACCGGTCTATTTTTTCATTTTTTCGAATATCTAAACCTACCGGATAGCGGGCCAAGCCCGCTATTATATTCTGTCATACTAATATCCGTCATACGGACTAAATGCAATATTTAAAAAAATAATTTCAAAATTAAACAAATTGTACACCTTCAAAATGTTAAAATATGCGAATATTTCCATAATCGGATTTTCATCACGATTCAATATGTTTCTCAAACTCATATATTTACTATTCTCTATTATTTTTATTGATACTCGCTTTGTATTATTCTCAAACATTTGAAATATTAGTTAAACTTCCCATATGACGTCAAATTTTCTTTTTAATTCTCTAATGACATGATATTAATCTGCTTTGCGTACTTACACATACTCATACTCCTTGTATTATTGAGAAATCTTAGACATTTTCCGTTTTATTACGACTATGACGTCAATCAATTTTATTTCATATTAATATTTTTTTTTCATTTGGTGAAACTTTTTATTTCATTTTTCACGTGGAAATCGTCTGATAGAAAACTAATTATTGTAGAAGGAATTTCATCGTGGATTTTTTAATTTTTGGCATCGCCTATAACGAAAAATGTTTAAATTTAATAGGAAAAGGCTGTTAGAATTTTGGTTTTTATCTCTATTTATTAAAATAATACGAATTTTTCAAATTTTAATATTTTCAGCTCTTCACAGCTGATATTCTGATTTATACACAAAGTTTCAACTCTGTAAGTTACGTAGTTTTCGAGAATGGCTCTGTGACAGACAGACAACGGAGCGGGAGCAATAGGGTTTCATGAGATGAACGAAACCCTAAAAAGCTGCTGATACTTCTTGACTAGCAACCAATATCCTAACCACCAGGGCCGTGCGAAGAGGGGGGCGAGGGGGGTTTTCGCCCCGGGTGCAGAAATTGAGGGCCGCCAAATTTATACTACCAACCACGGTTTTATTTATTTATTCATTTTTTGGTCATCAATCATTTTCTGGGGAATTTCTTTGTCTCTTTTCATCATTCGTTTTTTTCTGCCTCAAAATATCGTGGTCTCTCCAACAAATAAGTGCAATTTTCTCTTATGCTAGTTAGTTGTTTGTAATTTCTGAATTAAAATTAAACCTTTTAAAGTTCCAACATAAACGCGAAATGTTTATTCAATAGAATTTATTTCTTTATCAGTTTTGTGTTACCTGTCACAAAAAGAAGGGGATGGGTGGGGGGGAGCCCCAAATGGAAACTTGCCCCGGGTGCAGTTTTTTCTTCGCACGGTCCTGCTAACCACTCTCAAATAAGAGGTGATGACTTTCAGGGTGCAGCATCTGGCAGCCCTCACTTCGCTTCCTAAACGCCCCATGACCTTCATAGATTGTTTCACAATGCCTGACTACTGTTTGTTAATATCTGCCATTTTGTCCCCTCTTACCGGAATTTGCACAAGTAGAAGTACTATTGATAGAAGAAGACTCTAAACAAGTTCAAAATATGCTTTTTGTGCAAGTTGCAAGAAAGTCCTTTTTGTGAAGTGCGAGTGTCCTTCATATTGAATCACCACTGGGCAATCCTTCTGTTGTTCTGGAGTCAGCACAAGAGGGCATGTTCCCCTTCCCCCCCCCCCTTACAGTTGGCACCTATGTCTAGAATTTTAGTGCTGACAGTTTTATAAGCATGTTTCAAAAACTACTTGGGATAATAAAATGAAATTTTGTACTCATACGTCAGAAGATTCTAAATACAGATTTCTGTTAAAATGATTATAGTTACAATCAGTTCCCTTGCAAAAGGGTGGAGGGGTGATAGAGTGATCCCTCCCCCCCCCCCCCCCCAAAAAAAAGTTGATAGTTTCATTAAACTTGGTAAAAACACAAGGTTCAGCTGGCAGATTTGGGAAACAATTTCTTTTTTCTTTTTATATATACAGTAACACCTATGAAAATTGAATCACTAGTGTAAAAACATCCCACTCTACACAGTTTTCTATCTTAGAAGGTATAATTCTTGTATGGTATTATTTCCATCAGGCTGTACAATGTTTTCCATTTAAAACTTTTTACGAAGAAGCAGACTGCAAATCTCCCTCTCTAATGCTTGAATGCATACCTATTTTTCAAATTCCTCATCAGAAAATTAAAATTTTCAAATTATTTTTTCGGTATACTTTTCTTGACGGATGTTTCTTTCTTTTTTAATTGACAACTTATTTCTAAAATAGATAGTTAATTTCAATTTAAGAGTTAAAATCTTATTTCCAACTTATCAGCTTCACTTAGACATTAATATAAAATTAAGTAGGGCAAGCAGCCCGGGGTAATTTTCAGACAGAGGAATCTGGAATAATTAACAGACAGCAGCAATACTCGCACAGTAATCGGAATATGGCGAAAATAGTTTTATTTTTAGTTAAATCAGCTATTTTTTTAATTTCAATTAGTATTTTCTTAGTAACTAGCACCTTACAAAATTACCTTATTGTACAAAATTGGTTTCCTAAATGCTATAAAAAAATACTGTTTAACTTTTTCTTTTACTGATTTCGAATTTTAGTTTTCTGTGTGTACTAACACTAGCACAAGTGCTACTTCATGTTTGGATACTAGGGTATGTTATCTTTCTGCAAACAGAGAAGTAACATTATTTAGATGTCCATCTGGGAAAAAACTGAATTTAAAAAAAAAGTGTATTCAGAAACAGTCAGCCTTCGGGGTAATTTCCAGATATTAATATGTGTTTTAAGTGGTCCTACATGGTGAATTAATTGTTATCAAGTGACATAGGGAGAATTACATATTAAAATATAACTTCCAAAGGCCATTTGTAAGTTAAAATGGAAATACTGGGTGGAAATAGCTTTATGCTAAGTCTGATGAAACCACAGGGTCATTTGAGAATGATTTGCCTCATAATGCACGACAGATAGAGAAATTTATGAAGAAAGTGCAAGATGCCATTTCAGAATCAAATATATATGCAGTATATTATGAACAAATATTCTATCTGAGACAGGTACAAAAATTGTTCCACAAAGATGATGATGAGAAAAATCTGTTGGAAGTTGAAATGAAATTTTTAAACTGGATTTGGGATGATCATTGGTGGCCAAAGAAAGATCAAGTTGAAGTTGCGGCCAAGTTCTTTTCGTTTTTTGGACCTATTGAGACTCAGTCTGTTGATCCTTTCCATGTTAAATCTATTGAAGATGCCAAGTACAGTCACGTTAAAAAAATTACAAAGATATCTTTACTGTCTAAGAAAACTAAAATGGTTAGGTCTGTCAAAATTAGTGTGATGTAAAAATTTTATTGCACTATGAAAAATAATGTTAGGCTACTAAAATATTTTTTTCTTAAACAAAATTGGTGTCTGGTTTATGTTCTTATTTAATATTGATTTTTTTTTTTTTTTTTTCAGCCTTCAGAACTGTTTAAAAAGTTTGAAATTCTTTACTGGTTTACATAAAATTATGTAAAACAGATGTATCTACTGTAACTAAACTATTTATGTGAAAAAGTACCATAAAACATACTTTTACTCATGAAAATATAAATTGATTTTGGGTGTACAGTTACAATTGCATTTTTATGTCTTTTTAATGTATTCAGAAGGGTCTAAAAAAACCATTTTTGGTCATAACATTTTACAATGGTGTAAAATATATGTATCTTAATTACCTAGTTGGTGTTCAAATCAGCCCCTTAAATAGCCCCACAAATAGATGTCTGGAAATTACCCCCAAAACCATGGGGTGATTTTCAGACAGGATTTTATTTCATTTTATTTTTATTATTAATGCTGATTATCTGAAAATGCTACAGAATAATCACCAAGCGTGGGTTGATTTTACCAAGAGAAAGTTAAAAAAAATAATCATTGATTCCCAAGTAATTGCAAAAGTTTTGTTTTTGTCTGAAAATTACGCCGTCCTGCCCTATATACTTTAGAATTTTTTTGTCACATAATAAAGAAAAACATCCTTTAAGAAGAGTATACAGAAAAAATGAGTTAAAAATTTTAATTTTTTCAGATGAGAAATTTGAAAAATACAGATGCATTCCAAGTCCATAGGTTTAACATTAGAGAGGGGGATTTCAGATCCGACTGATGAGAAACTTTAGACAGATTTCCGTTGTAGACAGGTTCTGCTTAGGTTTTACAATAATACACTTGCAAGTTAAATAGACATGGCAAATGATAACTGACTTGATATTTTTAAGGCCTCCTCTAAAATAATAATCCATAATATTTTTAAATATTAATTCTAGATTCCCATTCTCAAGTAAAAATTAGACGTTAGTACCAAATAATATACAATTTGTTTATTTCATTTCAAAATGGAGACAACAAAAATCTTAATTTTGACACATTTATCTTCTTTTTCTTATAAATGTGATTCAAGGTTTTAATTTTAATCAAAAATATTTTTAAATATACATTGTATAAAAAAATAATCCCAGACGGCTCGGCCTACAGGCACAGGTAGATTTCGAAGATGCAGACTGTGGAGCGCCTGTTTGTTGGGAATTGCAGAAGAAATAACCTTTTTGCCATGATGCCTCATTTGGGACCGCCCACTTTGAAATCTAACTTGTTCGCAGGGGGAGCCGACAAGGGATTCTTTTGTTTTTATTTTATTTATTTATTTATTTTTTTTTTTTTTGCTATAAAGGTTGGTCCTATAAAAAACTTGTCAATATAAAAGTTTTAGATAATATTAAGAGGATTTATAATAAATTTAAGCAGATTTGATATCTTGTGAATTGACGAAGTTATGAATTTTTTTCTTCTAAAACCCCCTTCCCCCTTGAGGCCATTTTTAATGATATCAAAAATCTGTTATACATAAATTTTCAGCCCTTTTCCTAGAAGTAATAATAACTTTAAACGGATTTGATACGTGAGGCATTCCACGTCAAATTAACCAAAAATTTTCAATATTCAACCTGACCATTTCAGATTTTAATAAAACTTTCAGGAATCATACTCCCTGTTGATACAAATGAGAATATACTTTTTTCATTTTTATCTCGGTAAATTTTCATTATTTCATTTTATTAATAATTATTCATTAATAATTTCATATAATTAACTTTTTTTATTTCAAAATATCATCATTTTTTGACTTGTATAAATGTTTTCAATTTTGAATTGCTCAAGTTCTATAAGGCGTAGAGAGTTGTTTGACCTCTCATTTTAAAAAGAATTTCATAAGGTTTAATTTGATATGCAAGTTGACTATGCTTGGTTTAAAAAAAGTTAATTTTAAAATTTAAACATTTTAAAATAGTGTTTTTTAAAAATGTTGAAAAAAATATGTTTTTTGTAATATTATAATCTTTAAATTCTGAAAGTTTTAGAGTGGAATCTCAATGAGATCAGCTGTCATAAAAAAAAGTTTAAAATTAATAAAACAATGCTATCTTTAGCAAAATCATAAAGTTGCGAGGTGCCAACTTTAAATATCAGCCCCAACTAGTGTTTAACATTAGTTTTTTTTAAACACAACTGCTGATCCCATTGAGATCCCACTCTAAAACTTTCAGAATTTAAAGTTTATAATATTACAAAAAACATTTTTTTTTTTTTCAAAATTCTTAAAAAAGATTATTTTAAAATTTTTTTAATTAAATTAAATTTACTTTTTTTAACCAAGCATAGTCAACTTGCATATCAAATTAAACCTTATGAAATTCTCTTTAAAATGAGGGGTCAAACAACTCCCTATGTCTGATAGAACTTGAGAAATTCAAAATTGAAAACATTTATACAAGCCAAAAAAAGATGATTTTTCGAAATTAAAAAAATTAATTGTATGGAGATTTACTGAGATAAAAAAATAATAAAAGTATATTCTCATTTACATCATCAAGGAGAATGATTCTTGTAAGTTTCATCAAAATCTAAAATGGTCAGGTTGAGTCACTGATTGATTTGACACGTATCATAATTAAGACGTTAAGGGTTTTTTTCTGTCTTCACAAAAAGCCTCCCATTTACCCACCCCCTAGTTTGATTTTGCCCAATAACGAACTTGACTGAGATTTTATGCCCCTTGATTTTATGTATCAGTTTGGAAGAGATTTGTGCAGAATTATTGGAGTTATCGTGTCTATAAAAAAGTGACATAGATAGATATAGATAAAGTTTTGAACTGGGGGTGGTTTTGGGTTCTGGGAGTCATGATCGGTGTAGATCTGCAGAAATTTTTTTTTTAATTCCAAGTTGAGGAGAGAATGTAATAGTTAGTATTTTTTTACAAATTCTACCTAAAAGTTGATCTAGTAATTTTTCTAACAATAAGCTGATTGTGAAAAATAAGTTATTCTTCCAAAAAACATACTAAAACTATTTTTTTTTATAATTATTAAAATAGTTAATAAAATTGAAATATTTTGTATAGAAAATGGTCTCTTGTTTAATAGAAATCTTAGGTTACTTAAAAATATATATTTTCAGTGTTTAATAAACTAAAATAACACATTCATTAATTTAAAATTAAAATGCATTAAAAGAATTGAAAAAATTCTATTTAAAAATAAACATTAATGAATGAGATTAAACTAATTACAAATGAAGCAAACAGCATGTGATATGAGTGAAAGGAAAAATACAAAAGTTTTGAAGTAAAAAATGTAATGAAATTAAAAGTTTTTAAAGAACTTTTGAAAATATAATAAAGTTTATTTCATGAGGAAGAAAGTGTTAATTTTCTAGAATATATATTGATTCCAATGTTTATGAATTTATAAAAAGTAAAACAATAAAAATAAAATTAGATTTTAAAAAGTGAATTTAAAAAATAATAATAATAACTCAATACATTCACTACAAGAGTTTAATTGCAAGTGATCCAAATATTTTAGCTAATAATTCTGCAATTTGTAATTTTTTTTTTAACTTAATTATTAAAAGAAATATTTCTCCCATCAAAATTGGGGGAAAATATATTATTTAATACAGATTTTTTTCTGAGGTATAAACAAATTAATCATTAAAATACAATATATTTATTAAATTAAGATTAAAATGGATTATATGGATCAAAAAGAATGTTGCCAAAAATCACACATTATTAAATATTTAAAAAATTAATAATTACAAATGAAAAAAATATATAATGAGTAAAAGAGTGAAACAAAGACTTTAAAGACTTAATAAATATAAAAGCTTAAAAGTAACAAAAAAAAAAAAATCTGCAAACATAAAAAGCTTCATTTATGAAGAAGAAAATGTTATTTTTATATGGATTCCAAAGTCTTTATAGCTATAAGAAATAAAATTTAAAAAAAATTAAATTTGTACTTAATAAAAAAAAAAAAAAAAATCAAAACACATTTAAAATAGCATGCAAAAGTACTATAAAATATATATCCTTCATACAATATTTAAAAAATTAATTATAGAGATAACATATATATTTTTTAAATATATTATCAATGCATGTACATGTTACAATTAAAAATGTTTAACTATTTTCTATATATTTTTTTATTATTAGACTTTATTATTGTTATACTAATAGAAAAAATTACTAATTTATTAGCAATGAAAAACTTCATATTTTTTTTCGACATAATTTGTAAATTCAAAAGCAATTTTTTTAAAAATATTAAAATTTGAAATATTAAAAAATATGTCGAAATAAATGAAAAATTATAAGAACTAAACTTTTTCCGCCTATATTACTTTTAAGAGCTTTTGTGATTCCATTTTGATTTAATGAAATAAACTTATTAATTGTATTCAAAATTGCTATAAAAATTCCATCATGTTTAGGAGATTTTTCTTAAAAGGTTAATTATAT
Source organism: Maratus michaelseni (assembly GCA_963931845.1). Classification (NCBI taxonomy): domain Eukaryota; kingdom Metazoa; phylum Arthropoda; class Arachnida; order Araneae; family Salticidae; genus Maratus; species Maratus michaelseni. The sequence continues at coordinate 278,489,328 of OZ007594.1, read as the reverse complement.
ACAATTCTTTTAAAAACAATTTTATATACTAATTCGTGCTCTTGCTATATTTAATTTTATTATTATTAGTTGCACTTTACTGTAGTTTTATATATTTTATTAGGAGAAAATTTTCTACCGTTCGTTAATAAGTAATTTTTTCCCGGTAATTTATAAATAATAAGTTCAAAAACAATTTTAATAAAAATATTAAAATTTGAAAAATCAAAAATCACGATAGTATAAATACAAATTTAAAAGAACTTAAGCCTTTTTCGCTTTATTACTTCTAAAGCTATTCCGATTTTACAAGGCTAAAATCAAGGACTTTTCCCTAAAATCTCATAAGTGATCTCAAACAAAGAAACAGCCATGAAGAGCGAGCGTAAACCTTTGTGTTTACGAAATAAACAGCTGTTTGTCAGTTTCGTTAATAGGCAGCATTAAAAAAAATGCAGCATATTTTCCTGAAATCTTTTTATAAATAAAATTGATTTTTAATATAAGAATACGAATTTTCTAACAAAACTAAACCAGCATATAGGAAAGGAGCAAAAATTATATTTAGCAACTGAAAGTAGGTTAACATCTTACTAGCTTTCATTGGGAAAGTTTGGAGTCTTCGGAGACTCGAACTGATTTAAATGGCAGTATAATACATCAAAGCAGAAAAAGCACATTTCTACACAAACCACCATTCCATTTCGATAAACACTTGGCTGGCAGGTATAAGGATGAACGATTGTTCCATTGCAACATGGATGGAAATAGTTTTGCTTCTCCTTCTTACCCCCACAACAACCAGCAGCCATGACTACAGCCAGAATCCAATCAGCTGGAATTGAAAGACAACAAAGGTACTGAATGTTGAGAAGTAAGAAGTCTGAGAAGGATCACACTCTTCTCAATCAAATGGAATCATCAGATTCAGCTGCAACAATAAAAAGGTTTTTTAATTTGCCTGCAAAAACTTTATCTAAAAAAAAGCTTTAGTGGTCTGGAATCTTCAAGGGAATCTTTAAATATAATTCTGAAATTATTTAATGAGGATGGTATATTTCATTTTAGTTGTATAAGGTGTCAACAGGCAGAAGATGCAGGTCGAGAAACTCCAGCTATTTATTTATTGGAAAAAATACAATTTATATTTTTCGTTTGATTATTTTATAAATTCAATGAGAACATTTTTCCGATTTCTTCAGTGATGTGCCGTGAAAAATAGGGAAATTGCAATCAGCTGATCAAGTGGAGGTCAGGGTAGTTTCACCAATCAAAACTGCCTATTTATAGTGTGTGTGACCTCCAGACTTTGTTCTTTAAAATAAATTTTTACAAAGAATATATATTTTTTCAGCGCAGCCAAGCGAAATAACGACTATAATTTTCAATAAAGTTTAATTTTTTGATATCAAATTAATATTTATATTTTAAAGATGAGTTTAACGGTAGTATGATTTTTGACACACCTTTATTGACGTCATTTTCAACCAATCAAATGCTTCCTAACTTTTTTTATTTTTCATTCTCGGACGTAAACAAAGGTTGTAGTTCGGGTTTGCAGTTGCATAAGTGGGAAACGTGTGTTGAGGATATAGCGAAAGGGACGTCTGCTTTCACCTCGAAATATCAATATGTGTCCTGTAGTACTTTTGGCTCTTTTGTTCAGTTTTTTATTGCTGTTATTGGAAGTTACTGCTGCTATTAATGTTACCTTTAACCTACCTAATTTGAAAATAAGTGAAGACGAAGTAAAATCTGTTTATTTTACTATTTCTGAAAAATCTTTAGCGGAGCCTGATGAAGGATTGTACAGGATAATATCTGAAGATGACTCTATAGCATCTATTGTTAATAGTACTTTTACAGATGATATACATTTTAATAGTTCGTTTCTTGTGCGTGGGAATTTTCTTGGTAAAACGTCTGTTCGTGTAGTAAAAACTGTTAATGGAACTATAAAAGATACATCGCAGCTATTGCCTGTTTCAGTAGTTCGAGGTGTGAAAATCATCTCCAAAATCTTCACAGTTTCAGTGGCTGTTCTTGTGTCGTTAAATTATATTAATATGGGCTGTGCTCTTGATTTAAGCGTAGTGAAATCTGTTTTGAAGAAACCAATCGCTCCTGGTATTGGCTTAGTCTCCCAGTATGTTGCTATGCCTTTGGTAAATATGTTATTGTTTTTCTAACAAGTTTTATTACTAGTTACAACATAAATAATCGACAATAGATAATTACAATACAATACATAAATATATCCAAAAATTATATAGGATAAATGTGTCAGTAAGACACAGTGCCAATAATTATAGGATTGATTCCAGTTTTTCTTATATAGTAATCTATCAGCAATATTTAACAACCAATCTGTCACATTTCCCATTGTGAATCAAAATTTAATTGTAATAACAAAAATAAATCAAAACTTCTGTAATGAACACCCACTATTCCAATAATGGCACCAACTATCCCGGTAATTGACACCCTACAAAAGTACTAGATAATTGTTTTTATGATTGCATTTAGAATCAGAACTTGATGAAAGCATACTAATAAGGTTATAAAAAAAATGTCTTGGAGTATTAGGGTGTATAGAATCATATGGTTAAATCATATTTCCCAAATTACAATTCTTAAGAGTTAAATTTCCTGAAACTACTGGATATATTACTTGTAGTAATTAATAATATAAACATGAAAGAAATGAAACTGCAAGTTGAATGTTTTAAATATTAAATAAAATGTTTTCAAAATAAAACTACAATAATGACTTAAGGCCCCTGATCTGCAGATTTGCTAGTTTCACTAGGTGCCGAAAGATATGAAAATTGTAATAATGCTATTTTATTTATTTTTAAATTTCTTTACCTTATTTAATGTTACATTTTCTGTGATTATATAAGCCAAAGAAAATTTTTAAAAAAATAGTAGTGTTCATAATCCACAATCCTTGACACTTATGGCTTTTGTTACTACTATAAATGTAATTAATATTTAAAGTATTTTTTGTGTAGTACAGATTTATTTTGTCAGAGATTAAAAATCAAACATTAAAGACAGAAAGTAAAAGGCTTTTAATAACTCGTATGACTTTTAAAATGGTCTTTATTTGAATGAGGAGGACTTTATCAATATTGGATCCAAATTGTATGCCCTTGAACATTATTCTCTGCTTTCCTAACTGGTTTGATTGATTGCCAGATTATAAAATAGCAATGCAAAGTTATAAAAAAAAATAATAATCTGATTTAATATTAAAATTTTTGTTATTTTTATATTCTATTAAGTGTGATTTAAAAATTAAACTTGATTACTTAACTTCTCAGTTAAATCAAAGAAAGATTTTGTGCACTATGACCTGTACTGAAATTACACTTTTAGTAATTTGTATACATTAGGTAACCATTACTGGAAATTAGAGTCCTATATGGCCAACACAACCCAACCCCGCAAATTCCGTTTGAAGTCAACCCGTCCCCAACCTGACAAAAGAAATTTCCTCGACCAGCAACCCAACCCAAATGCACAAAAATAATTTACAGAAACTCGCGTCCCGACCTGAACCCACAATGCAAGGACAATAAATCATGTTTTAATGCTATTATGAAAAGTAATGTACAATTAGTATATTTCTAATACAAATTTTATATAGAAAAATGGACAAATCTATATTCTTTAATATTCAAATATAGTGAAACTGAAACCTTTTAATAGTGGGCACCTTGAGATTGTTGAATATGCATCAAGTCGGGTTGTTTATTTTTATTTTTTAAATTGGGATGACTTATTTTCTTTCTGCGTGTCAGGTTCACCCTAGAATAATTATTCCGTGTCATATTTAGGTTTTTTACAAGTCGGATTGTTGGAATTTTCACAAAAAGTTTGAACAGAACTATGTTTCAGATGAAAATAAATACGTATTTGAATATGAATGAGTATATATTCAATTTACTGCATGAGACAAAATGTATATAAGAATGTAATCATAGATTATTCTTTCTTTACGGTACAGTTAAGAACCATTTTTTTTCCTCAGAATATGAAAAACATTACCAACATTTCGTTTATAATACACACAAAAACACATGTGTCATATTTGTGATAGTTTATTTACACATACACATGTGTGCATAGATACATGTGTGTATAGGTTTGAAGGTATCTTCTATTCCAAGGTATAAGTGTACAAATATATAAGTGTTAGGAATTGAAAAAGTGCTCGTTAAATAGAGGTGTCCGCTTTTTGGAAGTGTCCACTATGGAGGTCTTATTGTATATATATTTTTAATCTGAAAAAATATTGTGGGCATTCTTTTGAAAAAGTGGGCCAACCCAAATTCGACCTGCAAGAGTCAAAGCCGAAACCGAATTAGTGAAATTTAATCCAACCTGCAGCAAAATAAGTAGAAGTCTACCGAAGCGCAATGAAAAAATAAAGTGCCAACCCAAACTGCGGATTAGGTGCATGTAAAAGCAGATAACCCGACCTGATGCAGGGCTCTACAGGAATTGATTAATGAATTCCTCAAGCATTCCAGTAATAGACATTGGTCCTAACACATTAAAAATAAATGAAACTGTTTAAATGCCCATTCAAATTCAAAGTTTATACTAATAAAAAAAGTTTAGTTTTTGAAATTAAAATTCAAAGTTTACTGTTACTGTTACTATCAAAACAAAAACATGCAGTTTTTGCAAGAAAATAAAAAAAGATGTAAGTTAAGTAAAACCAGCCCTTAGCTTGTTCAGTAAAATTTTCACTGAATGACAGTGGAACTGCAAAACATTTTTCTACATCCTGACTGATTTTATTCAGATTGTTAACAATAACCCAGATTATAAAACATGCAAGAGAGAGTTATGAATAAAATAATAAAGCTAAATTTTTATTGGTTATTTTATTATTATTATTTATAAATAATAAGAAAAATTGTATAAAAAAAATATGTAAGACAAAAACCATAAAAGTTGAGTAAAATTTTTTTTGAAGAGTATTCCCATAGTTATTTATTTATTCATGACTTGTTAGCATATATTGATATACTTGCAAGGTAGGTTGGGGTTCTCTAAATCTAAAATCAGTTTTCAGTTGTATAATAATTTTCCATATACATGCACCAGTATCTGAAAGTTTATGTACCAGAACTGGTACACATACCATAGTTTGGGAAACCTTGTCATATAGCATTCTATCTTATTGCTTGATACATTTGAATTGTTTTAATGCCTACCAGAAATGATTGTGACAGTATGAAGGCCAAAGCTAGTGCTGGCCACAGGGCCATTAAATGAAAAAATTACAATTAAGCAATTGTCTGCTCACGGCTACCTTATGACCACCTTTGCTACAAGGAGAATAAAATTTTCTTGCATTCCATCAATGATTCCACTTTTGCTGGTTGCAATATGTTAATATTTATCATATTTATTTGGACTATATTTAATTTTAGATTAATACTAAGATATTTTAACAAAAGTACATTAATTTGTTTCAGCACTTTTAACACTAGAATGCCCGAAGCGGTCAGTTTGACCGATAGTTGAAGATTCCTTCATATATTTCATTTATTTTTTATAGTCGGATAATTTCCTTCCATTACATTTTCTAATTTTTTTCTCTGCACATTTCCTTTTACTTAAAATTTTTTTTTTTTTTCATTAGATTTCTGTAACTGTACCTAGAAAGCCCATATTGTTTATTTTAACTAACGCTTTGGATCTCGTGTAAAAATAAAGGAATCATTCGAGGTTTTTTCCCCTTCAACACTTTCGCGTATAACATGAATAAACAAGCTGGAAATTGTACGTCAAACGTGACAAATGAGGTGCGTTCGTACTGTAGCTAGCTATATAAATATTTAGATATTGATGATTTTTAATTCTGTGAAATGAATATCATCTGCAGATTAATTTCTGTAATAGAATAAGTATCTCGGTCGCTTGACGATTAAACTTCGGAAGCTCCTCTAACAAGAAAGCACAGATTTAAAAAAAAAAAAATTCATATTTCTTAATAAATATTTTTATTAATATCTCCTAAAGTTTTGATTTGATTTTAATAAAATTTGAAATGTCTCGACAAAATTCTGCAAAGATAATATATCTTAAATTTCAAACCATTCGGTTGGGTAGTTTTTGCGTTGTTATATGCGGACAGACGGACGGATGGACCAAGCGATGACAATAGGTGCTACGTATTTATATAATTACGAACGCACCTAAAAATGCACCTGCAGTCAGGTCAAGGTCAAAGAAGGTGGACTCCTATTGGTCAGAGCTTTTTCTAAAGAGCGGTCAAATTGACCATTACGGGGTGTGTAAGAAGTCCATTTTGCTGTCTTTCTAGTGTTAAATACAAAAATGACTTACTTAAAAATAGTGGCCACTTAAAAAATTGCTACTACTGCCCACTGGCCATTAATGAAATTTCCTAATTTGGCTCTGTTTGACAGTGCCCTCTGCCTTCAAAGTTTAAATTTTTCCTGCCGAATACCATGTCTGCATATTTTGTAGGCTCTGAAAACTTGTTTTGGTTACATATCGATTAATTGATTATATAATTCCAAAATAGATTACAGTCATAAGATCGTAAGCATGGGTAATAAAATAAAATGACTCTGAGATTTTTTTTATTTTACAAATAATTAAATAAGAAAAGAAGGTTTTAAACAGTAGCACTATTTTCAGCTAGGCCACATTGTGTACTTGCTAACTTATTGATAATTACCGTAAAACTATCAATATCTTCAAGGGTCAGTTCCTCAAAAGAGGCTAAATCTCCCTCATAAACTGCTTTAGAATAAACAAAAAATGAATTAAAATATTTCCATTATAAATGAAATTTATTATCCCAGTATGGAAACACTTTTCATTATATCACTAAAATGAATTATTAAAAATCAATGACAAACATCAGAACTGCATTCATTTCCTTTTCAGAAACTAAGGCTGGAAATGAACTTGCTGCCAGTCAGTGAGGGAAGGAAAGAGGAGATTAAGCAGCAACCAAGACTAGAGGCTTTGAGTTACTCAGCCTCCAATAGCTAATAGAAACTAGGAATTTGCTCACTTTGCTAAGAAGATTAATCGCAGCAACATGTGATTTTATTTAAATTAAGAACATCTTACTGTTTTACGTGAATATTGAAAGAAAATTATAAAAGGTTGTTTTGTGAGAATTTAGGTTATTTTTATTCACTGTTTATTTTGCTCATACATTTTAATTCACTCTAAATTTTCAGGTATCATATTCCCTTGCAAGATTGCTGTTTACAGATGTAATCTATCAGCTGGGCTTATTTACCTTTGGATGTAGCCCTGGAGGTGGAGCAAGCAACATGTGGACAGTTCTGCTAAATGGAAATCTTAACTTGAGCTTGACTATGACATTCATAAGCAACATTGCTGCCTTATGTAAGTCAGTTTTACTCCTCATTTATGCAATGATTTTAGTTCTGTAAATTTGACTCTACCATAGTTAAGAAATTAAACAACTAATTTTAAAGATTCTTTTTGGTAGATTTTTTTTTTATATAATGGTCTTGGAACGTAGAGACATAGAGAAAATGTCCTTGATGAGATTAAAAAAAATACATACAAGCACTTTGTCACTTCATTCATTGCTTCATATACACACAACTAATTTGTTTAATATTTACATATAAAGGAGCAATATATTTGCCGAAACGTCAGTTGAAGCTCACTGTAGAGACGCGAAAAGTTTTTGTCTGTCTGTTCCACAATAACTGCCGTAAAAATGGTCCGATTAGGTTGATTTTTGGTAGGTATGTTGGCGAGGTATCCAGAATTAGCTATATAGTTTTTGGCTAAATTTGGTTCATTCATTTGGAAAATATAGAACATTATTTTTTTTTTTGGGGGGGGGGGGGTGTCATAATGCCTATGGGGATGCAGACGATTTTTCAAATTTTATTTTTATCTGAAATGAAAATGAAATATTTGCATAATGGATTCAGATGTAAAATTATGAATGCTAAATTTTCGATATGGATTTCCAATAGTTTTAAAACTTTGCCGATAAATTTAATAGAATTTTGAAATTAATTGCTTAAAATATTTGAAAATGTTTTTGCATCTGTTTGGGAAACATAAACATCTTATTTTCATATTTTTTACAATTTTTAAAAGCGTTTACTTTTACTTTCTGCTTTAATTTATTCATTGCTTAGCAACCATAATTCAAAGAGTATAAAATAATAAAATTCAAGGAACTCGCACTATTTTGGTGATATATATATATATATATATATATATATATATATATTTTTTTTTTTTTTTTTTTTAATCAAAACGAATGTAAATTTGATGAGACTACAGGGGATGAATACCTATTTATTTTTAAAAATTTAAAGAATAAGCGATTCATCCGAATTTCAGAATATTATTGTTATAACCCCGTTTTTAATTTAATGATTCTAATTTCTGGAACATTCGAAGAATTGTATATTCTTATAAGTATGCATGCAATTGAAAAAATAATAATTGTGGATTGTATGTTGTTAAATGATATCAAAAATGAGATTTAAAAAACAAATGACTTGCAGAACTGACATTGAGGCTCCTGATCTGCATATTTACTAGTTAATATATACATGAGCAACCAATAGTAATGAGATACAGAAAACTAATTTGGAAGGAGAAGAAAATTTGTCACATATTAATTTAACATATTTAGCACTATTAATTGTTTCATACACACAAGCATTTTCTTCAATATCTACAGAGGTTATTTACAGAAGAAATTTAACTTATGTATGTATACAGGGCAATTTAATATAGTACATCTAAAGCTAAACAAGCATTAATGCTTCATACTTTTGTTTTGTAGCTGTTTATAACATTAATTATTTGGCAACAATCAAACTTTTTAATCCTGAATAGCATCAAGGCAGGAAATTCAAGTTAATTACATACACAGCAAACAAGTGTAATTCTCTGTTGTTAACTATATCTAGCAAATTAATGTACAGACACAAACATAGAGCTTTTTCTTGTAGTTCATTACCTTTTTTAATTTTCACATGCTGTTTATAACATTAAGTATTTGGCAACAATTAAACTTTTTAATCCTGAATTGCATCAAGGCAGGAAATTTAAGTTAAAATACATAGCGAACAGTAAGCAAGTTTAATTCTCTGTTGTTAACGATATCTAGAAAATTAATATACAGACACAAACATAGAGCATTTACTTGTAGTTTATTACCTTTTTTAATTTTCACAATACCCTCAGTTTTATTGCTCTTTTATGTTGTCTCCTGACACATTTGTGATCTTATTTTAAAGTTAATAAGGGGATGAGAGAGCAACAGAGGGAGGATCTACTAAAAAATATTACATTGAATGCATCCCCCCCCCCTTATTCTCCAGACCCATCTTTAAAATCTCAATCATAAGCTCAGCTTCCTCTTAGAGAAATTGCATTTTAATGATTTATTTACTAAATGCCATAAAATAGGCTGATATGTGCAAATTAGACAGATTTTTTTTTTTTTTAAGGACTATGCTTATGCATTAATTTGGAATTAACTCCTAATTATCTAATACCCATTGAACTAATGTTATGACATATAATTGATATGGTCAGATAAATGTCAGGATATATTAAAAATATTATAAAATTCTGCTTTTAATACATCCTGTCATTTACAGGGTATAGATTTAAGAGGCTGCTATTAGTCGCAATCACGAGGGACCTCACATCCCAAAGCCACTTCCAAATTTCTTTCTGTGTTCAAAGAGAAACAATGACTTTTTGACCAAAGAGTTTTCTTAATATTTTTATCAGGTTTCTTTTAGTATTACTAATAAAAATACATCATTTTCATGTAATAAATAAAATATTTTTGCTACAATCTGTTACTTGCAGAAATATTTTAGATTTTTCCTTTCTCATTTTTTTTCTCTTTTCCATTATCTTAACTGTAAGAGAGATGGGATGGAGTTCAGAGGTGACAGGTGTATTTGACCTTGAGCTGAAGAAAAGCCTGTACACACCACGTAATACACTAAAAATTATATAAGTTTAATTTGAAAATGGAAAACCCACTTCCAGCAATTATCGATCATAGTCAGTCCTGTAACTGAATTCTTTTGTGTGTCCCTGTAAATGAACTATAAATGTTACTTATTCTATACTACAAAGAAAACCTATTGTAGTCCACCCCAGTGGTTCATATCAATCTTATTATGTTTGAAATATCGCAACATCAATAAATTGCACCACAAACGATTTTTCCCCATAGACCACAATATAACAAGAAAACTTTTGTGTGTCTCTGTAAACAAACTATAAATGCTACACACTTCATTTTCAATACCGAACATTCTATAGTAAACGTCAATAACATACGTAATAGAAATTATATAGCAATCAGACTATATTCATGATATTTACAGCACAGACAGACAGGCAAACAGAATTCATAAAAACTTTTCAACTATGTTCAAAGGTGTTAAAAAGTGCATCAAGCTGTTAAAATTTTTAAACATAAAATAAGTAAATAATTAAATTTTATTTTGTTATTTAATTTGAAAATAAAAATATATAAATAAAATGTATGTTTTTTGAAATGTTGATATTCGGTCTAAAATTTAGCTGAATATTTGGTATTCAGCCAAATCATTATCCATGAGATCCCTAATTTTATGCATGAAAGAATACAAGTGATTTTGTGCTCGTATCCATTTGGATATGAAATAATTTCCTATTTATAGTTTTACTTTTTAAATAGAATTAATTGAAATTAAATTACTGAAACTGTTTAATATTTAATTTTTTTCTATATATTTATCAAAATATATGTTTGTCTGTAGCCATAAAATAACTTTATGAAAGTTTGAAAAATGTTTAAAAAAAAAAAAAAAAAAATCTAAAATTTTTTTTTTTTTTTTTTTTTTTTTTTTGGACTCTGAGTATCCATGATTGAGGCCTGATGGCCTGAGCTTATCTAACTAGACCCTATTATTTCAGCTAATAAAAAAATAAAAAAAATGCAATGCATTTTTTATTTATTTATTTTTAATGCTTGTGACACCATGAACTTAGAATGTGATTTACTGTATATTTGAATACATACATTTTTATTGTTACTGTGAATTACTTTAGAAGCATTGTAGTTCTAGCTGAAAATAATATACAGTAACTGTAGGTTACTTTGGACTTACAGAGATATAATTTATTTGTATAAATTAATCTATGGTTTCAATTACATTCAAAATTACTTAGAAACCTGCAATCATAGCATTTCATAACATTTTCTGTTTTATTAATTTATATTTTGAATTGACAATTTATGTAATGAAATATAAACTTTTATTGTTAATGATTTTGAAATTATTTTTTTTGACAGTTATGATGCCACTTTGGTTGTTTACATTAGGACGAAGTTTATTTTCTGAAATTGCTACTGAGATCCCTTTCAAGAACATTTCGCTTTCCCTTGTGAGCATGCTTATTCCACTTGCGATTGGCCTTAGTTTCCAAAAGTGGCTGCCCAGGGTTGCAAAGTTTTGTCGTCGAATCTTAGCTCCAGTTTCTATCTGCATGATCCTCTTCATAATTGCCTTTGGTACCTATGCAAATTTGTACATGTTCAGCCTTTTCACTTGGAAAATAATACTAGCTGCTGGCGCCAATGTGTGGATTGGATTTCTCTTTGGAATGCTGATCTCTAAAGCGTTTGACCTTGTGTTAGAAGACATAATTGCTGTTGCAATAGAAACAGGAGTACAGAACACTGGGATAGCAATTGTTTTGATTGGGTTTTCTCTTCCTCATCCTGAATCAGACATTGCATCAGTTGTTCCCGTTGCTGCATCTATTATGACACCTTTGCCATTGCTTTGTGCTTACATAGTTATAAAAATTCGAAATCAGTATTTCCCCAAAGTCCAAGAATCCCGCTTGTATGTCATGGATGATGAGGAAGAAAAGAAGACTCTTCCATCCCCAGACACATCAGATTCCATGTTAGTTTCAAAAATACTGTGATAGAGAATTGTGTGAAATTTTTACCATAATAGAATATTTATTTTTCTGTAGCATATATAAGATTAAGATAATTGAATGGCAATGGTGTACTAAAGTATTATTACTTCATTTGATCAGGGATGGTTGTCATTTATTTTTTTTTTAAATCCTATGTAGTATGAGTTTATTGAGAGTGTACTGTAACAGATTAATATATAGTAGTATGTAATACTAGATTTATAAATATTTATAAGTTTAAATTAAATTAGTTTTAAATTTATTTCATAAAATTCCGATATTAATTAGGAATTTCATTGTAGGTTTTCATTGCTTCATATTAAGGAGAAAAGGGGCATTAACCCCTTGACACCCAGACCGCTTTTTTCAAGTATGGATGTATATTCCACATTCAGCATTTAGTTACCAGCATTAAAACAGGACATACACACTGTACGTCTGATAGTCGTCTACGATATAATAAGGATATACGCATCGTACATCCTAGATGTCAAGGGGTTAATATAAAAAATAATAATAACCTATTATTTAGATTAAATTCCTAACTTGTTATAAAATTTTAAGTAAATACACTACTGCTGTTTTATTTTAATTCTTATTTATACCTGATCAAATTTTTATAATCTTTTTCTCCTTTTTTAAGTATAAAAATATTTTGTTTGTATTTCCTTATTTTATCAAATTGAGGATGTGTAAAGATATTTAACTTATGCAAAAGAAATGCATAGTATTATTCAATAAATTCATTACACTCAGTTTTCATTAGATTACCATCCCTCATTTTAAGAATCTGGAAAAGTTTGTATTTTTCTGAATTTTTATTAGTTTTTAATCAGTGGTTCCTGCCAGATGAGTCTTAAAGTAGTAAACTTTTTATGATGTTTTTAATCAGTTTATCATTAGGATCATTTTCACCCAGTATAGACTATTGTTCTCGCAGTGCATAATATTTTCTCAGCTTTCCAGTTAGGCCCATAAGAAGTTGTGCCACTGATGCTTTGTTCCACTTCTCTAGTTTTGATGCTCTTAAAATAATAAAAGTGGTATTAGTATGTCTTTTTTTTTTATTTTTGTCATTTTATATTTAGTGAGATTTTGTTCTTTTTTTTTAACCTTCTCGGTACTGTGAACTGATATATCCATTCACTAAGCTGTAGTTTCACTGCATAAAAGCATTATTTAAATTAATGTAATTCTACAGGTATAATGCAGTTTTAAAACATCGATTAATGATTAATACTCTCAAGGATTATATCCATATATGTAATTAGGTTTTTTATATCATATTAGAAAAATCAGCTTTTTTTTAGCATTTTTAAAAAAATTACAGAGAAAACAACATTGCAAGTTTTGCCTTCTTTTGCTCAGCGGTCAGAGGGTTAGCAGATTTTTAGCATATTTGTCTGTCCCAAATGCAAATTAAAGCTGAATTGCCAACTCATTTGTCCTCAATCCGTTTCCAGAAATATAACTGAATATTTTTTTAACTGATTTGTTCTGTTTGTCGAAGCTTGAGTGGTACATGTTGGTGTAGTCAACCTAAAATTATGTAAACCTGTGAAATCTCACTGCAAATGATTTTCTATTTATCTCTTTAGGTTATTGAAGAATTAACTTTCTAAGTGCATTTATTGTTAAGGTTATATGAGAAAGAATGTCTATTCTTTGTACAGCAGTATTATAAGACAGTTAAGAAATGCTTTTTTCTTTTTTTTATATATAAAAACAAATTATTTTTAAGTCCAGTGTCAGTGGGACTGACTTTTCCTACATTAAGTGAAACATTTTATTGCTTAGTTACAAGTCAGTTTTGTCTGGGAGCATTGCAATAAAACCAAGTCTATAGTGAAGTGTATATGAAAGTATTCACCATATACTTTCTGGATTTTTTTTTTTTTTTAATACCATCCCAGTAGCAGGAAATGCAAGACTGGTGACATACATCACAGATAATTTTTTGCCTCTTGCAGATTATTTTCTTTGATAAAATATTTAGTCGGCAGATGATTCTTAATTCTCTGAGTTTGTATTCGAATGGCTCAAACAATTTGAAAAAAAATTGTAGCAGCACTGATATCCATGTTTACTAGATCTTACTCGGGGGATTTTTTTGCAATATTAGAACTGCAAGTTTCAGAAAAAATGAATAAAAAATCATATCAAATATTGTTTCAAGAATGATTAACAATTTAATTTATCTTTCCTTTTTTTATGTTACTTCCTAATGTTCCTAATTATATAGTATGCAATGTTTCATAAATACTAGCTATATCTCTTGTTAATATGTTCATTCTACTATTTAATTCTTCAGTTATATTATAATTTAAAAACTCATAGATTAAAAGATTAAATAAATCAGAACATTGTATTTTAACACTTTATGTAAGAAGATTGCAACATGCTTTGTCTGCAGACGATTTTCATCCAAATAGATTGTTGTTGCTGACACAGCTAACATTTTCTGCTACTGGGAACGTGGGAACAACATATATTCCCTATTTCTCAAGTAAAGCTATAGTGTATATTCTTTATCATATACCCTATAGTTTTATTATGACTACAGCACTGAATAAAACTGTCTAAACGTTAACTGAATGTTACTTTTAATTGTTTCAATTAACAGATAATTCTTGTAATAGAAAGAAAAAAAAGGGTAAGATTTTTTTAAATTTATTTAATTTAATCTATTGAATTTCCTATTTTCCCCTTCTCTCTTTTCCCTTTTTTTTGTGGGGGGGGCAGCAAATTTAAGAACTTAAATTGGAAATTATTATTTATGTTCACATAAATTTTCTTCTTAAAATTTTGTAGATTGAATACTGATTAAATGTAGAAACTTCCCTCACGAAATTAGCATTATTTAACAAGGTAGGAACCACTATTGTAGATTATTTTAGTCTTTTAATGACTTGTATTTTTCATTTGCAGTTTTTATATTTGTGTAGTTGTATTTATTTCATGTGAATCTCAAATGCTTGCCGCACTTTTTTATTATTTATGCATCACTAAATTTATAATCATGCTTTATGTTAAACAATTTTACTAACATAGTTTTGAATGGAGAAAATATATCCTTCAAACATTATACTTTTCTCTGTCAACATGTGCAAACATCAGATTTTTGTGCCTAATTAACAATTTACTGCTAATTTTCAAAACATATTATTTTTACTGAAAATTTTTCTATATATTTATATTATAAGTTTAATGTTATTTAAATTACATAATGTATCTGTGATTAAGCAAAGCATCAGATTGAAATTTAGAGAAAATTCTTTCAGTATGCTTAATAGAATATAAAAAAACAAAACATTTTTCAAAATTGATATCTTAAATTGTATGAAGAGATTGTTTTAGGTATAGAATATTAGTACTACAGGAAATTATAAAAATATCTATATTTTTTTGTGAATCGTTTAAGTTTCATATATATATATAAGCATAAGTAGTATAAGCCTCCTGCCTGCCTCCAAATCATGAGCAAAAATATTTCGACTGTGTATTCTCTGTAAATTGTTTTATGTAGGATAAAAGGATGTACTGTCAATGTTTAAGAAAAACTACTAACTGTGCTGCAAATGATCATATAAAAATTGGACTGGTGCTAATTTATTAGTAAAAACGTCTACTGATTAATGCTATACTTCAGTTTTGCTTAGAGGATCTACATATGCAAATTTTAACAATACTAACACCTAATTTTGACATAATATTTTGATTCTTCAGTAAATTTTAATTTCAGATACCAAACGAGAAGATAATTTGATCAAGTAACTCAGTGGTTATGAAGGTTTAAAATTTTGAACTCCTAATGTTAAATTCATTTTTAATGGTCACAAAACAGATTGTAATGTGGGTAGTTTTTTAAGCATAACTCAAAAAATAGTTGGCAGAATGAGCTGTAATTTTGTATTCGCATATTGAAGCTTCTAGAAATCAATTTCTGCTTAAAAAATTCATTGACTACAATTTATATTGTTTCCAAACTATATATTTGAAAAAAATATGAATTGTAATAGAAATCTTTTCAAATATGCAAATCCAAAATTATAGCTTATTACGCTAAGTAGTTTTTGAGTTATACTCTTGAAACTACTCACATTGCAATCTGTTAAAAATTAATTTAACGTTTAGAAGTTCCAAACTTTAAACCTTCATAATTCCTAAACTTCCTGTTTGATATCCGAAGGTAAAATTTACAGAAGAGACCAAATATGATGTCAAAATTCTGTGTTAGTATTGGAAATTTTAAGGTTTGCTACAATTTCTTTATGCAGACAACCTCTTAAGCAAAATTTAAGTACAGCATTAATTAGTAGATGATATTAATCGATTGGCATTGGTCTTATTCAATGATTTGTGGCATAGTTAGTAGGACTGTATCTTTTTCTTTGACACCAACCTGTACATACAATGAAAGTTGATTAATTAGTGTTGCTTTTTTCCAACAATCAGCTACTACCTATTATTATATACTCATAAACAAAGATGTTTTACTTTTTTTTTCTCTTTGTGCTGGACTATAAATAAAATTTTATGGAATCAGGTGTTTAATTGGATTAGAGCTGCTGTAAGTAACTGTGAAGCCCTTGCATGTTTCAAGAGCTAAGACTATATAAAATCTTGTTTAAGGGTCGTTTTCTGCTCAGGGTTCAATACATGTGTGTTCTTTAATCTCTCCTGCTCTCCTTCACTGACTTGAATTATATCCATATTTAATACTTGGAAATTTTTCCATAGAAAATTTCACATGCCTTGCATTCATAATATTCAAATTTTAATTGCTTAATAGACATAAAGTCAACATAGTGAAAAAGTACCCAAGCCGGGACTCGAACCCGGGTCATCAGTATAGCGCACTGACGTTCTACCAACTGAACCACTTGGGAACGATACTCAAGCTTGGAACTTTCTCACTATAACATGTTGGCAAGGCTACAAACGCAGCACAAGATGGAATATTTTTCTGTGAGCCACCAACCCTGGGCTAGGGCAAACACGAAATCAAAATTTGAATTATATCATTGAAAATTAAATAGAAATTGTGCTACCTTACTTGTTTCTTGGAATTGCATTGGATGTTCTCTTAACCAGCTGAATCAACACATGAGGGGGTTATAATGACAGTGGAGTAAGTCAAGAATGTAAAAAATCTAGATAACCATATTTTCTCTGAATGTGTATTAATTTCTATTCAGTGTGACAGTCAAATAAGTCATAGTTCACATAGGGAGTTGCTAAAGGGGAAAACAAGTTAGACCACTTAATGCAACGGCAATATGACAAGTTTCACAAATTGCTTCATTTCTCAAATTACTAAATATTGACTTACTCCACTGTCATTCTAACCCCCTCATATGATGATGATTTCAATTTTTCACAGTCATCAGCCCCCATGATGTTGAAATAACTTTCATTAATATAAATTTCTGTAACTAAACAAATTTTATATGATGTTTCAAAATATATTTTAAAACCTATTTTGTCAACATCTTGAAGTATGTTGCTGTGATGTCTAGGAAAAGGCATGGTATTTTTCGTGGAAGAAGAGTTTCCAGAGCCTTGAGAGAGGTTGGATTTCTTATGTAGCTTCTTAATTTAGATCCCAAGCTTTTTATATTATTGATTTAATTGACCACTTTCATATTTAGATAATTATCTGGTCCTGAGCATGTTGGTTAAAAGGGCATCTGCTATAATAGCTTTGTTCAATCAAATTTTGATGTACAAGTGTGATTTGTTTAAATTGTTGGGTTTTTTAAATGAAATTTGTACTACAATTAAATGTACCCCCGAGGGACATATTACAGGCATGCAAGTCGGTCACTTTTTTTACAATTAATTACTTTTTAAACATTAGAATTTCTATACCAGTCAATATGAGAAAGGTAAAATAAACTTATTTCAAACCAGAAATTTCGTATTAAAAGAAATCAAATTTATATTATGCAGGAATATGTTAAATATTATTAGATACAAATTCTGGTTTTAAATACATTTATATGACTTAAATTAAATTTTCCCATGCGGCCGTTCTTGTTTAATAGAAATTGTTCCTTGCTTTAATATTATAAGTGCGAGCTAACTTTTAGACTTCTTGACAATCTCTAGAAACTTTTGATGTCTTAAACCTAGATGGAAACCAAGTGTCTTAAACTTTCTGGGTATTCTTTGGTGATGGCCACACCATCAGTTGCACAGTATGCATTGATGATATTTAACTGAAAAGATCAATAATTGGACTGATATGTAGCTTTTGACAAAGCAGTTACACGATAGAGGTTCCTGATTTGATCACCCATTTTGAGGACACACTGTAAGGCTAAAGCCCCAAGCTCAGGAGAAGAGGGAGGACACTAGACATTCCTAATAATAAGTTGACATATGAATGTAAATCACTGCAGTTTAAATATGATGTGCCTCAAACAATTACGTAGACAGGCTAATAGTGACACCATTTGTTAAAAAGACAGAATGCAGCTGTTTTATTCAAGTAAAATGTTTACAGGAGAGCGATCTCAAATATAAAATACTCCTCTGAGCCCACGCCCCCTCCCCCCCTTTCAAGAGCAATATTTGTTGCATTGATGAGTTTCTTTGAATGAAGGATTTAGAACTATTTTCGCGGGTGAAAGGAAGCTCCAAAATTATACTGTGCTTTCCCTAGATTCAAAGGTTAAACAGGCCCTGCTAGTAATTGCACTTCTTCAAAGTGCTTATAAAAGCTACCAGAAACTAGAAATTATCAAAAGTGTAACCGAAGAAAAACTATGTTACTGTTTATCTTGTCCAGCACCCCCACATAGACAGACGCCTTAATCCAATATCTTAAATATTCAGCTCAGCAATAGTGCAACTTGTAATGGGATAGAAAACCCTAAATCTCACTTTATTCCGAGATATAATAATAGGGGCCTGCACCCCTTTCCTCATCCTAAGCATAAATAAATGTTTTATCTAGAAAAAAAAAATCGAGACGTTTTACTCGATACATTACTTCGTAAACTTTAGTTTTCTGTTACATTCTGTGTGATCCCATCTCCTGAATCATCATTCTTATATGAGGAGGGGAGTAAATCAAGGGTTTTACAAAGGGAAATTTCCTTTCTACTTCCTAAGTTCGACCTCCTTCCTTTTTTACTATAAAAGATCTTTTTGGGTGGGGATTTATTGCTTTCCTGTATTTAAAATTGACGTGACCTAAAAGGTCAGAAGATCAGTTCCAGAACATTCTTAAAGTGGCTTACATTGCGCTAAAAGTGTTAATATTTCAGAGTAAATAGTTCAGTTAAAGAAAAAAAATATTATTAATAACAGAATATATATCATCGAAATATGAAAATTGTTGTAATATTAAACTATGCCGAAAATTATTTTAATTCGTATTATGCAAATAAATATTTTTATATAAATTATACGAAAGATAAAAGTGAATGATGAACTCTATTCCTGTTGAACGTGTTTAGATTTTTCGCAATTCTTTTCTTAGTACGTGACTTATTATTTGATGCTAAACAAGAGCGAGATTCGAGATATCTTTGAAGAATACAAAGTTTCGAAATTGATAGAAGCATATCTAAAATCTTTTTGAGAAAGGTCTCCAACAATTGCTGCGATAGTTCCTTATTGCTCAAATTATGTTTCGTTTTCCTTTGTTATAATGATATTTTCATTTTAAATGCTTTGTTTCAAATACAAACGAAATAACTTTTTCCTGAGAGCTTAAAAATTTTTCAAAAAATTTTATGCGTTTTCCCCTCCCCCTATTTTGTGCTTGTTATTATTATTATTTTTTTCATGCATATCTACTCTTCCGCATAAAAAATGGGAATTATGCTTAAATTTGCGGTGTCGCATGAAAAAGTTTCAGCGAGAAAATATATAGATGTTGTTATTAGCATATTTATTATTTTAAGGACATCGTTAAAATAAAGTATTGTCTCTTGTTATTTTAAGGTATCCATTAAAGGTAGGCATTTTTTACGTTTCAAAACATTTTGAATAAAAAAATATCTTTTTTTTCCCAAAAATGTCTAAAAAAATACATATATATATATATATCGATATATATATATATATTTATTTCGTGATAATCACAAAATGGGACACAGGAAAACATATATATATATAATGTTTTCCTGTGTCCCATTTTGTGATTATCACGGATTACGAAGTTAAATATATGTATATATTCTCTTCCCACATTAGCATAAAAATGGACAATATGTTTAAATTTGAGATGTTGCATGGACAACAATTTTGTAGTAAGTTATATTTAACATATTAGGGGGCTCTGCCTTCTACGAGCTACGCTCGCCAACCCCGGTCCATAACCCATATAAGCTCTAAAATCACGCCAATTTGCTCTTTTTAAAAAAGATTTTCCAATTAAGTAAGATTGAAATATATTATCACGACCAGTGGCGATTATACGTAATCGAGTTGCTATTCATTTCCTATTGACTGCTAGATTTTTCGGCCCTTAAGGTCGCATCCACCACTGTAGCGATAGCTGACGGCTGTTTTCGTGATTAAATAAAATCAATTTAATATTTGAAAATCAGCCTGTACAAAATAATTAAGCAAAAATTCTCGGTGCCTCCCGGTCTATTATAACGTCTAGAAGAAAAGTTGTCTTTTAGACGCTATAAGAAAATCGTTTTAAATGAAACGTAATTTTCACTTAAAATGTTTTCGCACGCAATAATTTAATCATTTTAAAGTTTTTCTTTTCAATATTCACGTTTACATGTATACAGGGCCGTATCAAGGATGGTGGTGCAGGCGGTGCTCCCGCACCAGGTGCCATCAGTAAGAATAGGCGCTGACAAGCTTAATTTACCCCAAAACTAATCACTACTCATGTATCTACCATCTGTAGAGTTTCGGATCAGGCGCCAAATAGAGTTGTTGCGGTGCTGCATGTATATATTTCAATTGAAAATAGTATTTGGAAATATTATTTCGGTTTTTTAAAATCTGGAACAGTAGATAAAAACGGCTATTTGAAGATATGAATTAAATCTATTCTAATAATGAAAATTAGGGGGGGAAAAACTCAATAAATTAGACGAATTAAAAAAATGATTGGACACTGCCCACCATCATCTAGTCAAATATATGCCTGCAAAAGATGGTTAAATTGCTATGCATAGCTTTTCAGTAACTGAAATATCTTGACCGATTTCAATATTAAATGTCGCTTAAAATAATTCTTGGATTTGCGGGATAAGCTGAAAAAGTGACAAGGTCACAATTGATTCAATTATGGCAGCGTTAGTAACTTGTTTTTAGAATAGAGAAATTTCATTATTTAAAGGTCATCGCTAAAAAATATTTTCGTTAGCTGTATTTTATGGACAACATAATTATGTTGCTAAAATACTGAAAATGATTGGCTTACCTGGGCCATATTTATTTAGATTCACAATACCAGCTACTTGTTCGGGACATTTCAGTGTAAATACGTAAAAATATTTTTCTGAAAACTAATTTTTACTCAGAATTCGCCAATTTCCATCATGAAATTTTGTGGATTTTATATGCGATATATCATTTTTCATATTTCAATACTACGTTCCATACCTTGAAAAAAAATTCCTCTTTTCATTTATATTTTCATTTTTTATTAATTAAAAACTCACTATGATTATGACTACTCTCTAATTGACTCACTAAATTAATGAAAAGGTAATTTTTGAACTCTAAAATTGCGTATTGGGGATTAACGACTTCTAAACTTTCAAGAATCGTAATTGGACCAAGCTAGTCTGCATGAAATCAAATCCCTCTATAGTAGTTATTGACTTTGCATTTCTTATGCGTACATTCAGTTTTAAGTTTTAGTTGATTTTGAAAGAAATAACAAATTAAAATGATTTACTATATCAGCGAAAATATATTCTTTCCAAAAATGTATACTAAAAGTTTTTTTCCCCTTACACTGCAAAAAAAAAAAAAAAAAAAAAAAAATGTTGATTTTAGAGTATAATACTGGCACCCTAGCTGCCAGTATTATACCGTAAAATTAACAGTAATAAACAGTAAAATAAGCAGTAATACGCTGCCGCGCATTAACAGTAATAAACAGTAATACGCTGTCGCGCATGCGCGGTAGCGTATTACTGTTAATTTTACGGTATAATACTGGCAGCTGGGATGCTAGTATTATACTGTAAAATTACATTTTTTTTTTATTTTTACTTTTTTTTTATTTATTTGCAGTGTATAAGCACTTTCTAAATTATGTTATTGGGATAATATTTTCGTATAAACTTTTCAACTTAGCTCCTTTTATTTACTATAAAACTTTAAAATTCTAGTATATTCGTTGTTGATTAATTTTAGAATTATTATTATTATTTCAGATAATTCTGTGATTCCTAAGCTTGTAAAAAACTCTACATAAAATGTCTAAAAAGTAAGATAGTTTTTCGGACATTTTATGAAGAATTTTTTAACGTATAAATTGGTAGTGACATAAATCAAAAGTAATCAGCTATTAAGGTTTACAGAAATTAATTTTTAAAAAGGATTGTAACATATCTATACTACATAAGTTCTGTGCGCGTTTGCATTCATTGATGTTATTATTGCTAAAAAATACCAATTGTAATTTTATTTCTGTAGTTAGTTGTTGGTATATTACATTTAGATTTATTTAAGAAAAGTATTTTAAATTTTACTGGTCTGACAAATCATGTACATTGCATTTAAGTAGCTGCATTTATTTATTTATACTTAAAAATAAAGCATTTTTAGGAATACTTATAAAAAAACTGTTTTGATTTTTAAAAGTGCATATATCGTTGACTTCAGTATTACATTCTTGTTTCAATATTATCTTATAACAATCTCATAACTTTCTATTCAACCACTATTACTGGCATATAACCCATTTTATTTTGTTTGGGAGATTTTGTAAACAGCGATGAATTCAGAAAGTGTACCCATGAGGGGAACAGGGACACTGGATTCTCAGCCTGAACCCCCCCCTCCCCTCCCCGGAAGATTTTTAATTTTCTGCTTGTTAATTGTTTAGAAGTTCAAATTCCTCCTTGCCCCTGAAACTGCGAAATTCCTTCCCGGGATAAAAATGTCTGAATTCAACTCTGTTTGTGGTGTTAAATAATTCATTTTTAGATGCTCTTTTAAAGTTATTTTAATAAAAATGTGTTTATTTCCTTAAAAAAAAAATCTTTTATATTTTCATAGGAATGCCAAATGTCACCCTAGATGATGTAACGTTTGATATTATTTCCTTGGAAAAGATCTTTTTTTTTTCTGAAAAACAAAATAATCTCTGTGTTACATTAATGAAATAGTAATTGCACTTTGAAAATCGTTATGCATTTACTTTATATTGTATGAAGTGTTTACATAACGCCAAACATTTTTTGTTATGTGATTCATTTTTCTGACTGTGTTCACACATAAAATTTTTAAATTTGGCATAGTTTATAATTTGTTATTGAATGTATATGCCATTGTTAGAAATTAAAGTGCATTTTATGGAAAGATTTATTGTAAAAAAAAAAAAAAGATAATTTACATTATTGAATTTATGTGCTTATTTTATGAATTTATATTTTCGTTTGATATCTATCTACGCACATACATACAGATATGATATACCTTTCAACTTTATTTCCTTTCTTCCTCTGTGTATGCCTATATTTGCATAGTTTTTAGAATAAAGTTTGATTCAAAGCAAAATATTTGTCATGTTATTGTTATTCTCTAACACAGTAACACTTACTAATTAACGCATTGTTTTTGAGTGCAATAACTTCAAACATAAATTTTAACCCTTTGTGACTGAACAACTCAGATTTGAAAAATATTTACACAGATATTAGAATGCATCCTTTAAAGCATGTAAAAATTAATAAAAAAATATTTCAACATGAAAATAAGAAATTATTGACTAAAAGGTACTTTTTTCACATCTGCTAAAAACTTAAAATTATATACTTCTCATAAATATTGTCAATTTTCTAATACAAAATTGTAAAGTATACGTACGAACTGACTTTTGTAAAAATAAATCTATTTTTGAACGCCTTTAGCCTTTTTAATTTCACAAAATTTACGAAATTAATTTAGCAATAACGCTGTCAAATTGTTCAAATGATAAATAAATTTTCTGCATGAAAAATTAACTCGGTATCGTCGTCTGTTGAGAATTGCGGGTGTCGGGGCAAGAAAGTGCCAAGCCACATTTTTGGCGAAATAAATCTAGCACTGTAGTCTGTTGCTTAATATTGTAAATTATAATATCCTGCATATAATTTGTTTCTAATGTCACTTCTTGGCAGCATATTTCCCAGATTTCGTTTTTGCCCCAGATGTTTATGCCCCCAATGAAGATAGCTAATTTACAAAAACCGTAATATTAATATCATTATTAAAGTAATGCCATATTGTTATTTAGATTATCTCAAATGCTGCGAAGACTTTGGCGAAAAAACTTTGTTATATATCTTGATTTGCGTATTTGATAAAATTTTTAAATTTAAATATTTCAAAAGTTCAAAAATATGGCTTAGCACTCTCTTGCCCCGACCCTCTCAATTCTCTGACCAATTTATATTGCTGTGTTGGAAGACAGCAGCAATAAATAAAATTGTCTTTTAAAGGCCACTGTATAGGTAACATTAACTTTTGGGTATGTTGCAGATATGCTACGCGGTGATACAAAGCGTTAAACTAGGCTTGGGAGATTTCTGATAGTGCGAAAGAATCGAGAATGAAGACTAAATTTCATAGCTAATTTAGAGGTCAATTTAATTTCATGGGATTAGGGGCGGGCCTGGACCTTACTTTTACTGCAAACTCTTACCTGGCCACACTTCTTTTTTTTCCGGGCCTAGACTTCTTCTCAACCCCCCCCCCCTCCCCCGATCTCATGTTGGCTGCATTTTCTTTATTTTTGTGAAAATAAAGAACATTTTTAAAGTTGTACATAGGTTTAAGTGAATGTAATTGTCTAGTGAATTTGTTTAATGAGTGTTTATGTACTTAATTGTCTAAGTGGTCATTAATATTGCTGTTATACCGTATTCCAGAATTGCAGACATGCAATCTGAAAATAAACACTGCACAAAAATAAGTGTGCTTTTTGAATAATTTTAATTGTAGGATAATGTTGCTTCAGAAATACGGCATGTTTTGTAGAAATCGAGTCGGCTGAGCCCGGACCTCTAAGCTAATTAAAGGACAAATCCCATAAAACAATACAAACACATAGAAAAAACGCTTGTGAAAGCAAAAAAAAAAGTAAATTTGGATCTTTATTGTAAAATACGTGCAAGCTCTATGAGGAAGATTTGAAGACTTTCAGCCTTAACTTCAAAGATGGCGCAGGCAGATAAATGCAATTTGAATATGTCTTCAATGCCATATTGCATGGGCGAACCTGACACTGCCACAAAGTCCCCGAAGTTATAGGAGGTCGAAATCAATGCGCAGCTACGATGGGGGATTCTTTCGTGTTAAATCTTCTCCCTCGCACCTCATTCGCCTCTCACTCATTGGATCGTGCGCTCGTTACGTCGTTGTCAGTAACCCTACGCGCAGTTAACAAAACGCGCTAGCAAACTTTTGGAGAGCAGATTTTTGTCGTGTTTGGAAGTGCTGACCAAATGGTTATCTGGTGTTGAAGTAACATAGAATTTTCATAACAGCTCTTTAAGATCTATTAAATGATGTAGTGAGTCATCGTCAAGCCTGAAGGCTATAAGTTTATACCGGATACTGTGGGAACTGTTACTTGCATCGCTCCTGTTCATTAATAAAATATTTATCTGGAAATTGGCTACTCCTTATTGAAGAAACTCTTGTGGTGTCTCATCATTGCCTAACCTCCTCGCCATGACTCTTGATATCGACTGCAAACATTCTACATCTTTAACAAACTGCCATTTTCACGTGGAATATTAAATCATCTTCGTAAAAATTTCACACACACACACATATATATAGGGTAGGTAGATAAATCTTCCTTTCCTTTAAAATGAAAGTATTTTATATGCATCTCCGATATTTGCATTATATCTCTCAGAAGATGTAAAGCAAAATTCAGCTAAGCCAATGATTTCTGACTTCACTATATTCTCAATGTAATACTTTTAATCTGGTAACAATGAAATTAAAAGTAACATTTTCCGTCATTATCCGCATTTGATTCATGTTATTTACATAGGAGGCAACAACTATTCAAAATGAATCATTATTATAGCTATCTCTTCCACTCCCTATCCTATCCCTATCATAGGGTTCTCATGGCATATAAAATACATTCGTTAAACACTAGGTCCCAATTCTGGTCTTTATCTGAAACATTCGAATTTAAAATTATAGTAGATTTCTCTGTAACTGATAGGGTAGCTTTGCGGGTGTTTTTCTTTTTTTCATTGGTTTGATTCGCGGTATCTAATTTGACATATCTTATTCGCTCTTCTCCACTAACTGCTGCTATAAAGAATTCATTAACGTCTGAGGACCACTCCAAAATCATCATTATACTTTTTTCCTCAATTAAAATCTCTACATTCTTTTACCGAAATTTTAATAAAGTACTTCGTGTAGCAACTAAGAAGTTTTGTTTCTTTATAGCCTGGCGTTCACTGGATTTATTGCAACAATGTAAAAAGTTATCTGATGTGATCACCAGTCAACATTTTCGTTAATAAGTAATTTAACTAGAAATCTCTTTGATAGGGTCCTAAATTCAGCATCTTAAATTTGTTGTCCAAAAATGTAACGTGATGGGAAAAGGAGAGGACAGGGGATCTTCTTTGCCCTCTTTTGTCAAGGTCTGGGCTTATATATGATTTGTAATGTGTTGCACATATTATGTAAATATTAGTATTTTTGCTCTTTGATAAATATATTGTAAGCACTTATCTATCTGTCCCCTTTTAATATTGGGCGTGAAACTTTTCAAACTCCATTCTGTAACAAAGTCATACATTCCTTCTATAAACAGTCTTGCGTCTATGAGTAATCGTGAAAAGAAATTAAGGCAGAACGTCATCTGATCTACAGGGCGAAAGCTGGTAAAATTTAATACTCTACCTTTTTTTATACCGCTAACCAGGCCCCTACCTGCCCGGCATGAGTTCCTAGCTTGACAAGTTAGTACTGGGAGCGGGGCCGAAATCGCCTGATCACAGCATGGCTGTGATCCACTTTACTGTAGTTTTGTTGGCATCACTGCAGTGCTATCTAGTGGTGTGCTACAGTTCTCTTTGTTAGCCGGTTCAAGGTTTCTATTTAACTTTGTTGAATTGGCAGATTTAAAAAAAGCAAAATTAAGGAAGGGAAAGTAATCGGTCTCGTAATTTAGAACCTTGATCAGGTGACGAGACCTTCACCTGACTAGGCACCCCCAGAGGTATAATTCACAGGGAACTTGGAGGACTTTGCACCCACGACGGATTTTACATGCACCAGGCGCCTTTACATTGCCACCTAGGTGGCAATGGCCTTTGTCGTACAATACTCTACTTTACTAAATAACAACAAAAGAAAAATAGATGATTTTATTAGTTTTGAATGTTAAAGTTGCTAATCGTGCTCCCCTAATAAGGCCTTTTCTTCCAAAATGATATATAAGCCCTCTGTGGGATATACATTTTGACCCACCCTTTTTTTTACATTCGCAAAAGTCCGTAATTATAAGTTACGCGAATCTTTCTCATCTGCGTTAACCTAAAAGACGCCCTTGATCAACAGGACTTCTTTACATCTGGGAAAAGCAAAACAATCGATCGATTGATAAATAGATCGTGCAAGGTCTATTAATAATTTTCTCTGTCGGGGAGGGAGAGGTAATTTCTTTTTCTCACAGAAGGCACTTAACTTTATCCATCGAGTGATTCATGTCCGAGCTGTAATGAATTTTCATATTGCGGCAGAAAAATTATCGATACAAGATGCTGTTTTCGTTAGTCGAGTGCGCAGTGTCACGCATTCGTAAGTTTAGTTTAAGAAAACATTTCGTGATACACAGAAATAAATATACTGAAGTTTCTCATTCCTGTGTAAATTACTTAATTTAAATATTGAATTATTCGGAAAGTTCTGGGCGTTTTTTAAAGATGTAGCTGCTTATGGGCGTAGGCATACGCAGGGTTTGAGTGGGAGTGGTACCTAATTTTAACATTATCTTACTTTAAACACCTACAAAGGGGAACAGGGGCGGGCCATTGTTCTTCTGCATTTAGAAATTTAAGCAACTAAGTTTTCTAGCAACTAAGTTTCAACTAACTTTTTCTCGGATCCTGTAACCGAATTCTTTTGAGGGCCTCTGTAAATAAACCATAAATTCTACGCACTCAATAATCTACAGAAAACATGTTGTAGTGCACCTCAGTAATGTATATCAGTTTCATTTTGTTTGAAATAGTGTAACATCATTAAAATACACTGAAAACGATTTTCTCTCATAGATCGCAATGTAATAGAATTATTTTGTGTGCCCCTGTAAACGAACTATAATTGCTATTTACTCTATACTGTATAGAAAGCATGTTGCCATCCATCTCAGTGATGCATAAGAATTTCATTATGTTTAAAACAGTGTAACAACATTAAAATGCACTGTACACAATTTTTCCTCATTGACCGTAATGCAACGCAATAATTTTGAGAGTCCCTGTAAAAGAACTATAATTGCTACTTATTCTATAGAAAGCATGTTGCCATCCATTTCAGTGATGCAGAAGAATTTTATTATGTTTGAAACAGTGTAACAACATTAAAATGCACTGTAAACAATTCTTCCTCATTGACCGTAATGTAACGCAATACTTTTGAGTGTCCTAGAAACAAACTGTGTTAGAAAATGTTAAAAATAATGACATCGTTACTGCTTAAAAAATAATATCATTACTATTATTCCTAAAATTCTGAAAAGATCTGGAGAAATAATAATTCAAATAAGGAATTTTAGCCAATAGTTATAAATTAAGCTTTAACCTTTCCAAAAAAGTAGTTTAAAGTTAATGAAATGTTAATATTATTTAGACTAGATTAAAATAAGTTGGCCAAATAATATTTTTCAGCAGAATTTTCTCGGCCATTTTTGTTCATTTTATGTATCGCTTATCCTCTTAAAGTTTTTTAACATTGTTTTTATGACATTAAAGAAAAAAAAAAGATTTTTGATATCAGGATTCTGGTAATAATATTGAACTTGAATGCTGTTTTACTGTGGTGAAAAATCTTGCTGACCAGTGGCGGCTTGTAACTTGCTTGTAAGGGCCTCTACATGCGTGGTTCCAGCTTTTATATCTTTTTGTTACCACTATATTTCAATAGAAATCTTCGCCTTATTTTAATCGTAGAAGTTTTGCAATTAAAAAAGGCGAAGATTTCTATTTAAAAAAGTCCTTCCGGACTGTACCGGGAGGAAAAGGTATCTTTCCTATATCTTCGTTTTAAAATTTTAGCTAATGTTACTCGAAAACAGCAAGCTAAAATGCAAAGACCGCGATTACAGAAAATTCGTTAATACCGAATTTCAATAAGAAATTCGCCAAATTAGTCAGCTATAGCCAAATTGGCTTCATTTAGGGAGGCTTATCTTTAGTTGCCAAAATTGGCAATATTTCGCCAAGTGTCGCCAAGCTTGGCGAGCATTTGACGCTAACGGATACGAATATAAAATTTTATACGTATGATTGGGAAAATGATTGCAACAATGAAAGATAACAATATGCAAGAAATCACGTTCACTAAAACTCAAAATTAATCCCTGATTTTCCTTATTTTGTAATCTGCTGTCTTGTTTCAAATGTCAGCCACCCTTGAATTTCAAACTGCTATATCTCAGCCATTTTTACTTACCCATCATACGTAGTATAGGGTAAGTCTTGTAATCGTTTTGAAAATCGAAAAAAAAAATTTGACGGATTTACACGTTTCAGACACTGGAGATTCCGAAAAACATATTTTTAGAAAAAAAAATTTGCCGTCCGTCTGTGTGTCTGTGTCTGTGTCTGTAAACGCTCTATCTCCCGAACAAATTGAGATAGAGACTTGCAATTTGGTATGTACTTAGTATGTAATAATGGGAAGAAGCCTATTTCATTTCAATAACCTCGATTATCCGGAACATTTTTTTCGGACACTCGAAATATTCGTTCTGATGAAAGGTATATAAAAATTTTCGAAGGTGTTCAGCATTTTTTTTATTTTAAGGAGTAAATATAAAAGACAATAAAAAAACATAAATTTTGCATAAAACATGAAGTCGATCGGATAATGAGTTGCCGAGATATTTGTAATCTTATTTTCCACACCCTGTATTTCATCCAAATTTCACTTCAAATATATATTTTAATTGGAAATTTGACGCTTAATCAGATGCAATAAACCGCTAGTTAATAGGAGTATTATTTTTGGAGTTATAAGGAAAAACCTCTTTCAAGCAATTCAGTAATCGAGCCTTTTTATGACGTCATCAAGCCACGATTTTATTTGAATTGCAATGCTCGTTTATAAGTAGTTAATTATAAGTAGTTTACACATTTTTATTTTAATATTTTACATTATACATATACATGATGGGTAAGTCTTACGGTGGCCCCCAACGACTAGTTTAAGATAGAGGCAAAACAAAAAATGCTCCGGAATCCTTGTACCAGGGTCTAACACTTACACAAAAAATAATTTTGAATTTCTAATTTGTTTTTCTTTGTATATTTTTTTAGTTTTAAATCTTTTAGGGGCCGCCATTTTGAAACAAAATGGCGGACCAAGCTGGCCAACGAAATCGGTCGAGATATTTGTGAGCCTAATCCACACACACCTTTAGTTACAACCAAATCGATTTATAAATACGAGTGCTGTCGTATGATATAGATCAAATATTTGAACGAAGTGTGGTTTTGGGTTCTGGGGGTTCATGATCGGTGAAAGTATACAAAAATTTTCCGGAATTGCTTTTCTTCGAACGGCTGGAATAGGTAGCTTTTTAACACTTTCCAACCTAGTTGAAAAGTGTTTATGACTTCGGTTTGTCTGGCCGTGCTCTAACTCCCGTAAATATGCTCGGATTGCCCTGAAATTTTTTTTTGTTATTGTCGTTTACTATAGCATGTTCCCTATTTCAACTGAAGTGTGTAGCACTTATAGTTTTTTTACAGGGACAGTCAAAAGTATTCCGTTACATTACAGTGAATGGGAAATAATCGTTTCAAGTACATTTTGAAGACGCTACGTCATTTAAAACATAATGAAATTGATATACAATTATGAAGCGCATTAAAACATGCTTTTTGTAGAATATGGGGTGTAAAGCATTTATTATTCATTTACAGGGTCAAACAAAAGAATTCTGTTACACATCGTTTTATGGGGAAAAATCATTTGCAGTGTAATTTAGTGATATTTCACTATTTCAAACATAATGAAAATTATATGCATTACTGAGGTGCACTATAAATTGCTCCCTTGTGTACATTGCGTTTATTTACAGGGACACACAAAATATATTGGTTACAGTACATGTGCGATATTTACAGTCTATGTGTGATAAGTGCGTTTTAAACTTTGGTTTACGTTTTTAAGTTTAACTAAATTTTTTCACAGTATGTGTGTGTTTATAAACTCGGTTGATCATATACCGGACTACACAAGGAAATTCGTAAGTATTACAGACTATGGGAGTGAATTGCTTAAGGATAGTTTTTAATTGTGTTTACGCATTTTCCTGCTGAACTATATTTTGTAGACTAGTGGAAGTTTGTAGAATATAAATAAATTCATATACAGGGCTACGCAAAGAAAAGATACATTGTCGTTTTCGGTTGGTAATTGCTGCGAGTGAGTTTTAAGTTGCCTTTTAATTTAATATGTGGTGTGTACAAAAGTCTTCAGATAATATACAGGGCCGTACAAAAGATTTCAAGTGCATTTCCATCGATTGGCAAAAATTTCTAAATGTGAATATTCTAACTGAACTAAATTTTATCATACCACATCTATTGATCATATACAGGGCTGCACAAAATAATTCGACTACTTTTTTGACACTGGAAAGTAATTTCGAAAACTGTATTTTTCAATGTGTTATATGTTTTCTAAACTGTTTACTTACACATCTTCTTTCACCTTGACCTTATTTAACGGTGACGTTTCGTTACAGTTTTCTGGCTGTGTTGGAAAGTGTCTCATAATCTATGCTTGACGCATGATTTTTCGTTCTTGTTACTTTTTGTAATGAAAGCTACCTAAAATACTAGTAACAAAAAAACTTAAAAATTGGAACCATGCATGTAGCGCCCTAAAAAAAACCAGTCACGAGCTGCCGCTTGTGCTAATACCGGGTGTCCCACAAATGACTGATGGATTTTAAAATTCAATAACTTGCAAACGGGGGCAGATATTAAAAAAATTCTTGCAGGAGGGTTACGTAAGATGTCGGGAGTTTTTTTACTGCGATTATTGATTTTAATTCGAATTTCAACCAATAGATGGCGCTGACAGTGGTTGGCGCTCATTCGAGGCCGAAACTGACGTCACTCATCATTGACGTGAAGGAAGGAGATTAAGGCTATGGAGTGGGTCTCATTCGCCAGTACAATCTTGCTCTTAGGACCCGATTCTGAACACAGACGATATGATTTTA
This sequence comes from Maratus michaelseni, assembly GCA_963931845.1. Taxonomy (NCBI): domain Eukaryota; kingdom Metazoa; phylum Arthropoda; class Arachnida; order Araneae; family Salticidae; genus Maratus; species Maratus michaelseni. Next base: position 278,456,702 of record OZ007594.1, on the reverse strand, counting down.
ATGTAATGCGTTGTTGCCATGGGAACAACAAACTCTTCGATAGTAGAATACAGATTTCAGAACTGGGCATGAATTTAACAAGCAGTGTTCGAGTTGCAGGCGATTCTACATTTATTTTGTTTTATTTTCTCGGATTAAATTACTTTTTATGGCCTGATTTAAAGAATATTTTATTCATCGTATTTTAAAAATACTAGGTGAAATAAACCATTTTCAATAAATAGTGTACACTCTTTTAAAAGTACTCACTAGCAGATTGCGTAGCAAAATAACGAATGAAGATGTGACGGATTCGATTTCTGTGCAGCTCTCACATACCTGCATTGCCGTCATTTCGCGAAACTAAATTTTCATATTGGTTAGATAAAATTCCCATAAATACTCATAAATGTAAAATTGCCTGCAAACTCGAATAATGCTTGTTAAATTCATGCCCTGATCTAAACGCTGTATTCCACTATCAAAGAATTTGTTGTTTCCATGGCAACAACGCATTCCATTGAAATCATATCGAATGAGTTCAGAATCGAGGCCTAAGAGCAAGATTGTACTGGCAAATGAGACCCACTCCATAGCCTTACTCTCCTTTCTTCGCATCAATGCCGGCCGAGTGACGACAGTTTCGGCGTCCATTGAGCGCCAACCGCTGTCAGCGCCATCTATTGTTTAAAATTCTAACTAAAATCAAGAATCACAGTAAAAAAAACTCCCGACATCATACATAACCCTCCTGCAAGAATTTTTTAAATATCTGTCACCGTTTGCTAGTTATTGAATTTTAAAATCCATCAGTCATTTGTGGGACACCCGGTACATTAATTGAGCAATTGCTGTCAATGCTAGTCTAATGAAGTGTCATTCATGTAAAGATATTTTGTATAATATTCATAGTTAAGTTCTATTTAGAGCCGTAACATCTGGTGTTACAGATGCATTATTGTTCAGAAGATTTTGATGACTTCATATTAGCATCTGTTATGTTGAAAACATCCTAACCTGACCATGCAATGATAAGACGGAAATTAGCAAACTTGGCACATGCTTAATTTGAACAAGTGGGTAAGTGTGATCAAAGATCGCTCAAAGGGTTTCGTTTAATATTCCTTTCAAAACACTTTATCCTTTCTTTAATAAATTCAAACAAATTTCATTTAGCAACAAAAAAAAAAAAGTCATGTTTTTTATAAAGTAAAAATTTACCGGTATATTGTTTCGTTTTTTCGGATATCTAAACCAGCCAGATAGCGGGCCAAGCCCGCTATTATATTCTGTCATACTAATATCTGTCATACGGACTAAATGCAATATTTAAAAAAATAATTTCAAAATTAAACAAATTGTACACCTTCAAAATGTTAAAATATGTGAATATTTCCATAATCGGATTTTCATCACGATTCAATATGTTTCTCAAACTCATATATTTACTATTCTCTATTATTTATATTGATATTTATATTGATACTCGCTTTGTATTATTCTCAAACATTTGAAAAATTAGTTAAACTTCCCATATGACGTCAAATTTTCTTTTTAATTCTTTTAGGGTTTCGTGAGATGAACGAAACCCTAAAAAAGGACGACTCTTTGTAATTTTTTTTTTTTTATTGAATAGTAGTAAATACAGATATAGCTATGAGTTAAATCATAATATACACTGTAAAAAAAAATTCGGAAAAGTTTCCGGTAGGAATAGGATTTCCAGTTGCCCGTATAGGACAGGAAACTTTTCCGAACCAACACGGAAAAAAAACGAAAAAAAACGAAAGTTTTTTCTTTCCGTCAGTAAACTGTTCCTGTTTTATTCAGAAACTAATCTTTAGACACAGAATAAATTCCTGGGTCTTACGGAAATCTTTCCATTCACATAAAGAAACGTTTTGGTAGAACTGTAGAATAGACAGAAAGTATTCCGTTTTAAAAAGGAAAACTTTCCATTCACACTAAGAAATGTCTTGGTAGAATGGTAGAATAGACAGAAAGTATTCCGTTTTAAAAAGGAAACTTTTCCGAATCAGTCAGTAAACTAATCATGAAAAAATTAAAAATTCCTGTGTTGAATAGAAACTTTTTCTTTGCTTTACGGAATTTTTTTTTCATTATGATCGGAAAATTTTCTGCATTGTAAAGAAACTTTTGTTTTAAAGAGTAGGAACATTAACAGATGAAAATATTGCTTTTGGACACTGTTTTGATATCCTTTTATCTCAAATATTATTAAGAACTTTTTTGAATACATACACACATTTTAAGTATTTGTTATCATAAAATGCATTACATGTAATGCATTTTATGATAACAAAATACTTAAAATGTATGTATGTATTCAAAAAAGTTCTTAATAATATTTAACTGAGATAAAAGGAAATCAAAATAGTGTCCAAAAGCAATATTTTCATCTGTTATTGGTCCTACTCTTTATACCAAAAGTTTCTTTACAATACAGAATCAGCTTGAAATTTTATTTATTTGTTACAAGTGTACTGATACGTTTAGCTCATGGGTATTTACATTTTTTTTAAATAAGTATTTTATACAAGGAATGCTAGAGAAGTATCTTTATAAACAAGAAGTAATTCTCGTAAAAGAAAAGTGTATAAATAAATAAAAAGTACACAATGAAATGGATTTTATGTTCATAAAATACATAATATACTTTTATTTTCTTTAGAATATGTGTATATGTTTCCTAGGAAAAAAAAAAAACAATATATTTTAAGCGATATAAAAGAAAATCCAAATAGTGTCCAAAACAAACCTTTTCATCTGTTGTCTGTATAGCAAAGTGGACTGTACAGAGATGCCAGCTTATTAGTGCCAGAATATACATAGGTGTAGCCAGTGGTGAAGTGTGTGTGGGAGATAATTGCCCCAGGCACTAAATATTTAGGTGATGCCAAAAAACTGTTACATAAGATATTAAAAACGGAACAAAATATTTTCAATTTGGACTGGATATTTAAAACCCACACTTATGTCATTGGGTGTAGCACAAGTGTATGACATGTTGCATGCGTATGAAGTGTATGCAACTAACATTGAAGTTTTATTGGTACTGGAAAGACTTTCTATTGCTGTATATCCAAAACAAAGGACATACAAAACATTTTTTAATCACAATAGTGACCGCCCCTCCTTAAAAAACTAGAACTTCTTTTAATTTACGCCTCAAAAAAAAAAAAAAAAAAAAAACAAGCTTATGGGGTCGTCTTTGTTCTTAAGTTGCACAGAACTCCAAACTTTTCAATATGTACATCTGACTTTGACATTATATTTGCCTCTTTCGGTAACTTTTTCTCAAAGATACCAAAAAGGAAGTCACTTGGTCAAAATGTTTAAGAATTATGAAGTTTAAAGTTTGGAACTCCTAATGTTAAACAGCTGGTGGAGTTTTTTTTTATATAATTCAATACTTGACGTAATAATTTTATATTCGTATATTTTATTTGAAGCTTTTCGAAATCTATTTCGGTTAAAAAATTATAGATTATGGTTTATTTTATGGTTTAATTTATAAAAAAAATGTATTTTTAAATTAATTAAAAAATTAATTTTAATAGAAATAGATTTCTAAAAACTTCAAATATGCAAATCAAAAATCACAGCTGATTCCGCTAAGTAGTTTTTAAGTTATGCTTAAAACACTACCCACATTACAGTCTGATTTGCAACGATTACAGATTAGGAGTTACAAACTTTAAATTTTCATAATTTCAAAACTACTTGACTGAGTGAATTCCAGTTTGTTATCATAGGGCAACATTTACTGAAAAAAACAAACATGATGCCCCAATTAGACGTATCTATTGAATTTGCTACAATTTCGGCATGAATATGACCCTCTAAGCTTATTTTTTTCAACATTAAATTAAAAAAGACAGTTTCCAGAAGAATAACTTTGTTTTTTATTGTGACAGTTTGGAGATTAAATGTTCTTTTTTGTCCCCAAATACACCCTGCACATATGATATTTCAAATTTGTCACTTTTTATACCCAATTTGTGTCACAGAGACACTTTCCAATTAGGATTGGGTTGAATATTGACGGCCAATTATCTACACTTGGGATATAGGCCCGGGGGAAGTGCCCTTCGTGGGGGTCTTTCTAAGGGAACCTAACCCGTATTTACGCATGGATAAATCCACGGCTCGAAGAAAACCACGAAAACTCCGAACGATTAGGCCGACGGGCGCGATTGGGATCGAACCCAGCACCTCCCGTCTACCAGCTTCGAGAGCACAACCTCTCAGCCACTGGTGGGGCCTTTCCAATTAGGAACATTGCTGCACCTAACTATTATAACCCAATTTGGGTGCTTTTCTGCTCTATTACACACACACACAAAAAAAAAAAAAAAAAAAAAAAAAAAAAAATCCAGAAACTATTTTATAAATTTTGAAAATTTATATTGAGCAGCATTGAAACTTTAATTTTTTATCTTTTATGTGGAAGGTAATTTTTTTCTCCTGTCTAAATTAAAAACGCCATAAAATAATAATAATAATAAAGTAAATCTAAAAACTTTTGAAGTCATGTAAATTATAAGAATATACAGAATTCAGCTAACCCTAATAAATACGTTGATGATAAACAATTTTCAGAAGCCATACAATTTGAAAATGTACAAGACTTTGAACTTGAAGCTCAACTGAAAATTACGTAACAAAAACGCTCAGTAAATGAAAATCATTTTTTGTTAAAATTTAAATCAGCTATTTTTTTTTTAATTCAAAATACAATTTTAAAATTGCGCGTTTTAAAGTAAAATAACCTTTACTAAATCATTAACATTAATAATTAGAAAAGCTCATTTAAATTTATTTGAAATTAAAAATATATAGAGAAACTCATTCGCTTGTTTAATTTGAAATATTTTAATCATATAAACAGTTAAAAATATAGTTAAAAAATGGAGCAACAGAAAATGATATAATTTGAAAATGTGAATTCTCTTTTACTTTTGAAAACATGAAATAAAGTAAACAAATTGCCTTGTGTTATATATCACTTATTTACACTAACTACAATTTAATAATATACTTTTTATTGACCTATTCTGTATAAAATATATACCACTTTAAATTACCCCTTTGATAAAATAAAAAGCATATAAACTCTTCATTACTAAAAGCTAAATCTTTTTGTTTTGACCAAATTTCTCGATTAAAAATCTTAAAATATAAAAGATAATGTAAGAATTTTATTCAGAAAAAAAAAATGAAATTTTAAGCATTCTATTCTAGATCTGGATTATATACAGTATTCCTTTAAACATACCTATTCCAGATTATATACACTACTCTGAAATACATACACTAATTCATTTAATGAAGTTGGAGCATATATTAAAAATACTTAAGATAATTATGAATATCTGGGTATAAATTTCAATGGATCTGAAAAAATTATTCTTTGTTATTAAAATGTTTGAAAAGAAACACCAATTTTCCAGCTTTATGAGTTCTTTATAAGCGATTACAGAGTTTGCAGTGAATTAAAGTTTGATTTTTTTTTAAATTTAAAATAAAAGATACTTTTAAATCAGGTGTTTGATTTTTTAAAGATTTTAAAACTTTAGTTGTTTATTAGTTTACATTTATAAGTAATTAAAATTATATTAAAAAATATATATAAACATTTCAGAGTATTACTAACCATGGAATCTTTATTTTCCGAGTCTTTCCATAAATAAATTACATTGGAATATCGAACCATTTGTTATTTACATGTGCACAATGAAGTCATGAGATATCAACATAAATAATAATAAATATACTTTTGATTGACCTATATTTATTTATTCTAACGTTTTACAAATCCTCGCAGAAACTTTCCATGTTTTTGTATTAAAAAATTCACATAAGATTTGTACATATTTTTTTAACAAATAAATTTATGCTTTAATCTTTTAACATTTCTCAGCTGAGATTCTCTAATTTTAAATTAGAATTTTTATTTTTAAGTGTGATATTTGATTTAAATAAAATTCAAAAAGCAAGGATTTTGAGTGTTGTCTCCCCCAGTCCTTAAATTTACAATGTATTGTTGTCAAAAATAATATTTATAATGAAATATCTTAACCTAAATTTGAAGAAAAAAAAGTGTATTTAAATAAATCAGTTGATTTAAATAAGGATTGAAATCCAGTTGATTTAAATCAATGAACTCTGATTAAAAATTGTTAGACTACACAAGTGTTATTTATCAATTATTTAATTTAAATTGAGATTATAGTGCTGAAATATAATTTCAATTATTGATCTAAATATTTTAAGATTTTTGAACTTTCTGTATTATAACTGATTAGATAACGTTGAAGAAATTGGCAATGAAACTATGCTTAGATTTCAAAAGATACCAAAATTTACCAATTGCTGTAAAAAAAAAGTAATTAAAAAAAATTTCTTTCCAAAATCATGTACTTGCATACAATATTTTAACAAAAGATTACATTGAAGTAAAAGTTATAACACCAATCTGGTGAATCAGCTAAATAAACTTATCAAAAGCCAATTTGATAACTTAAAACCTGCATTATATTTTGAAGAAATAAAATAAGGACTTGTGAATAATACTTATAAACCCTTTACAAATGAAAAAAGCAAAAATATGGAATATATAAGCACTTACTTACAGGGAAGTCCAGTTGCCAGTAAATATATATATATATATATATATATATATATATATATATATATATATATATATATATATATATATATATATTAAATATAAATTAAAGTAAAGATACTTTAAAAAAATATTTAAAAATTAAGGAAAATTTAAAAAATGTACACTACCAGTATTGGACATCTGTTTCCTGCTGGTGAAAGCTATATTTTGATAATTGTATAAGGGAATTTATCACATCTTTAAAATTTCTGTAGGTTACCATGGGATTTCACAATCAGCATTAAAGGGGAAAAAATGATGCCACAGGAATATAGTAGAAAAACGTGATAATTTTACAAAATGTAACAAATAGAGATTTAGCAGACTATCAAATATTCGGCTGAGTACTAACTTTTTAAAAAGTATATTGATTACAAATTTTTTTTATCATGATTAATAACAAAGAAATAAATGTTTGTCAGTCTTTTATTCCTCAATGGCAGATCACTTAATAGCAGAATATTAAAAATTGCAAATAATTCAGAAAAAATATCTATAAAATAAGAGTGAATTCAATAAAAAATCGGTCTTAGCAAATATGTATGTGCTATTTTTTTTTTTTTACTTATTAAAATAAATCAAGTGCATTTAATTTACACAAACATTAAATTGCACGTATTGACTTAAACACTATTTTTTAAAAAATTTATAAATTACTCGATTTTTTCTGACTAACAACAAAAGACAGAAAAAATAAAACAAACATTTATACTGAAAAATAAAATTTATTTTCAACAAAACTATAAATCAAAATGTTTTAATAAAACAAATTACAGCACTGTATTTATGCTATGTATGCTATTGGCTTTTATTCCTTTAGAATTGATGCAGTTAGTAAAAAAGCCTGTCTAGATTCCGGCCTGATAACAGTCTTAATTAAACACCCAGTAGGATGCTACAGCAACGAAATTGACTCAGTTGAACATTTCTCCGAAAAAAGTGTCACACCATCAACATACGAAAACACCTTGACGTCCTTTCTAACATCCTCATTCTATATTAGGCAAGGATGATCTGTTCTGGCTGTAAGGCGACATTGATCACTGCAGTATTATCCTGTAATAATAACAGTAATAATATTAATTTTTTTTATTGTACTAATTGCTAGTGACCATGTATATTTAAAAAGATAAAAAACAGCACAAGAGCAAAGAATGATTAAGGGGACACTTCGTCTTCAGCGATAAGTATTTTTAAGAACAAAATATTTGAAAATTTTCCTTTGAATAAAGAATTCAAAATTCATAAAATTTTTAAAAAATTTAAAAATTAAGGAAATTTTTAAAAATGTTCTCTACCAGCATTGGACATCTGTTTCCTGCTGGTGAAAGCTATATTTTGATAATTGTATAACGGAATTTATCATTTCTTTAAAATTTACATAGGTTACTATGGGATTTCACAATCAGCATTAAAAGAAAAAAAAATGGTGCCACAGGAATATAGTAGAAAAACATAACAATAATTTTACGATATGTAACAAATAGTGATTTAGCAGATTATCAAATATTCGGCTGGATACTAACTTTTTAAAAAGTATATTAATTAAAAAAAATTTATATATATTAAATTGGAAATAAAATAATAAAAAAGAAAAGTGCTCAGTCAAAGTGATGGCATTGAGGTCACAGGCTTTTCACACTATTTGCATATTATACTCTTATTTAAAAGAAAAAACACATTTATATAAATTAGAAGGGGGGGGGTCATTAGCTCCCCTATTTACGTCCTTTATACTTAACCAATAAACGTCCAAATCTAATCAGGGAAGCGCCTTATCAAAATAAACCGGTATACAACATTTGCATCAAATTGGATAATTCGGCATGAAAAAACTATTTATCTAAATTAAAATGGACAATTAGTCCCTGTTCCCAACCAAATGGACCCCCCCCCCCCCCAAAAAAAAAAAAACAATCAGGGAAGCATCTTATCAGAATAAACCTACATAAAAAATTTGAAGCAAATCGGTTAATTCTGCATGAAAAACCCATTTATCTAAATTAAGGGGAGGGAATTCGTCCCCGTTCCCTCCTTTATACTTAACAAATGAACCCCCAAAACTAATGCGGGAAACGCCTTATCACAATGAATCAATATACAAAATTTGAAGCAAACTAGATAATTTTGCATAAAAAACCCATTTTTCTAACTTAAGGTGGATTAGGCCGTCGTTCCACCCTTTATTCTTAACCAATAAACCCCCAAATTAATCAGGGAAGTGCCTTATCACAATGAAAATATATACCAAATTTGAAGAAAATCGGATAATTCTGCACGAAAAACCCATTTATCTAAATTAGGGGGAGCATTAACCCCTTTTCCCCCCTTTTATACTTAACCAAAGAACCCCCAAAGCTAATCAGGGAAGAACCTAATCAGAATGAACTTATATACCAAATTTGAAGCAAATCGGATAATTCTGCATGAAAAACCCATTTATCTAAATTAAGGAGGGGGGGATTAGCCTCCAGTTCCCCCCTTTATACTTAACCGATGAACCCTCAAAACTAATTTCAGGAAAGAGCCTTATCACAATGAACCTCATACAATATCTGAAGAAAATTCGATAATTCTGCATGAAAAAACCATTTATCTAAGTTAGGGGGGATTAGCCCCCATTCCCCCTTCATACTTAACCAATGAACCCCCAAAACTAATCAGGGAAGCGCCTTATCAGAATGAACCTATATTCAAAATTTGAAGCAAATTGGATAATTCTGCATGAAAAACACATTTATCTAAATTAAGCGGGGATCAGCCCCCGTTCCACCCCTTTTATACTTAGCAATTGGACCCCCAAAACTAATCAGGGAAGCGCCTTATCACAATGAACCTATATGCAAAATTTGAAGCAAATTGTATAATTCAGAATGAAAAATCAATTTATCCAAATTACGGGGGATTGGACCACGTTCCCCGCTTTATATTTAACCAATGAACCCCCAAAACTGATCCGGGGAAGCGCCTTATCACATCGAACCTATATATAAAAATTGAAACAAATCTGATAATTCTGAATAAAAAAGTCATTTATCTAAAGTAAGGGGGGGGGGATTAATCACCGTCCCCCTCTTTATACTTAACCAATGAACAACCAAAACTAATGAAGGAAGCGCCTTATCACAATGAAGCTAACACATGGGCTGATAAGTTACCGGTCTAATAAAGAAAACACAACTTTTTAACAAAACATTATGACTTTATAACTTTAATAAATAACATAACTTTAATAATAAATAATAATAATTTAATAATAATAATTTAATAAATAAATAATAATAATAATTTAATAAATAAATAATAATAATAATTTAATAAATAAATAATAATAATAGTTTAATAATAAATAACAATTTTATAACGAAAAAGCTCCAAACAGTGTTCTAAATCATTGACACGTTGTTGTTTTTGGTCAAAAGTCAACACGCGCGGCAGCCACACTTTGACAACAGCTTTTTCATAGACAAATGCTCATTCAAAATAAAACCTACACGTTTCTTGGATATCTTCAGAGTCTGAGCTATCGCCTGCAACTTCACTTTACGGTTCCCCAAAACGATTTTTTGGACTACTTTTATGTTTTCCGGAGTAACCACCTCTTTTGCGTGGTGCATCACTGGTGTCCGTACGACCACGTTTAAATTCAGCAAACCAGTCAATAATGTTTGATTTACCTGGTGCAGTGTCCGGATAATGCTTATCAAGCCAAGCTTTTGTTTGAACGGTGTTTTTTCCCATCAAAATACAATTCTTGAAATTCTTGTTTATCCATTTTTTTTGTTTATCAACAAAGTTGTTCAAATAAAACCACTCTAACGTTTTATCCACACGGCGAATCATCATGACATCTTTTCTGCTACCTTTTAAAGGTTAGTATTTACTTAAAAAAAGCATCGGTTCGGCAATTGCAACGCCATCTGTGTGCCAGACCGGAAACTTATCAGCCCATGTGTTATATACAAAATTTGAAGGAAATTGGGTAATTTTGCATGAAAAACCCATTTATTTAATTTAGGGGGATTAGCCCTTGTCCCGCCTATATATTTAACCATTGAACCCCCAAAACTGATCAGGGAAGCGTCTTATCAGAAACAATCTATATACAAAATTTTAAGCAAATCGGATAATTCTGCATGAAAAACCCATTTATGTAAATTAAGGGGGGGAGGATTAATCACCGTTCCCCTCTTTATACTTTACCATTGAACTCCCAAAACTAATCAGGGAAACGACTTATCACAATGAACTTATGTACAAAGTATGAAGCAAATTGGGTAATTTTGCATGTAAAACCCACTTACTTAATTTAGGGGGACTAGCCCTTGTTCCCCCTTTATATTTAACCATTGAACCCCCAAAACTGATCAGGGAAGCGCCTTATCAGAAACAACCTAATACAAAATTTTAAGCAAATCGGATAATTCTGCATGAAAAACCCATTACATAAATTAAGGGGGGATTAGTCCCATTTCGCTCCCTTTATACTTTACCATTGAACCCCCAAAACTAATCATGGAAGCACCTTATCAGAATGAACCTTTTATAAAAAAATTTTGAAATAATTGGATAATTCTGCTTTAAAAAATCATTTTTCTCAATTGAGAGGGGAGGGAATTAGTCCCTGTTCTCCCCTTTATACTTCACCAATGTACCTACATACAAAATTTGAAGCAAGTTAGATAATTCTGCATGAAAAACCCATTTATCTAAAGTAAGGGTAGGATTGGCCCCCGTTCCCCTCGTTTATACTTTACCATTGAACTCCCAAAACTAATCAGGGAAGCGACTTATCACAATGAACTTATGTACAAAATACGAAGCAAATTGGGTAATTTTGCATGAAAAAAACATTTCTTTATTTTAGAGGGGGGGGATTAGCCCCTGTTCCCCCTTTATATTTAACCATTGAACCCCAAAACTGATCCAGGGAAGCGCCTTATCACAATGAACCTATATACAAAATTTGAAGCAAATCTGATAATTCTGCATAAAAAACTTATTTATCTAAATTAAGGGGGAGGAATAATCACCGTTCCCCCCTTTATACTTAACCAATGAACCCCCAAAACTAATAAAGGAAGCGCCTTATCACAATGTAGCTCTATAAAAAATATGAAGAAAATTGGGAAATTTTGCATGAAAAACCCACTTACTTAATTTAGGGGGACTAGCCCTTGTTCCCCCTTTATATTTAACCATTGAACCCCCAAAACTGATCAGAAAAATTTAATTTAGGGGGAGATTAGCCCCTGTTCCTCTTTTATATTTAACCATTGAACCCCCAAAACTGATCATGGAAGCGCCTTATCGGAATGAACCTATATACAAAATTTGAAACAAATCGGATATTTCTGCATGAAAAACACATTATCTAAATTAAGGGGGGGGATGAGCCCCCAGTTCTCTCTTGTAAACTTAACAAATGAACCCCCAAAACTGATCAGGGAAGCGCCTTATCAGAATGAAGAACCTATATAGAATATTTGAAACAAATCGGATAATTCTGCATGAAAAACCCATTATCTAAATTAAGGGGAGGGAATTCGTCCCCCCAGTTCCGCCTTGTATACTTAACCAATGAACCCCCAAAGATAATCAGGGAAGCGCCTTATCAGAATGAACCTATATACAATATTTGAAACAAATCGGATAATTCTGCATGAAAAACCCATTTACCTAAATTAAGGGGGTGGGGGGGATTAATGACCGTTGCCCTCTTTATACTTAACCAATGAACCCCCAAAACTAATGAAGGAAACGCCTTATCACAATGAAGCTATATACAAAACTTGAAGCAAATTGTGTAATTCCGCACGAAAACCCCATTTATTTAATTTAGGGAGGAGATTCGCCTCTGTTCCCCCTTTATATTTAACCATTGAACCCCCAAAGCTGATCAGAGAAGCGCCTTATTGGAATGAACCTATATACAAAATTTGAAACAAATCGGATATTTCTGCATGAAAAACACATTATCTAAATTAAGGGGGGGGGGGGATTAGCCCCCAGTTCCCTCATGTAAACTTAACAAATGAACCCCCAAAACTGATCAGAGAAGCGCCTTATCAGAATGAACCTATGTATAAAATTTGAAACAAAACGGATAATTCTGCATGAAAAACCCATTTATATAAATTAAGTGGGGATCAGCCCCCGTTCCCCCTCCCCCTTTTATACTTAGCAATTTAACTCCCGAAACTAATCAAGGAATCAGATTATCAGAATGAACATATATATAAAATTTGAAAATTTAAAATCGGATAATTCTGCATGAAAAACCTATTTTTTATGTAAATTAAGCGGGGGGGGGGGGGGGGGGGGGGTTCCGGCTTTGATAACCTGTGAGCTAAAAAAAATTCTATTACAATGATATTTCGGGTTCTGTGAACTCCAAAAATAGAATTTTCAGAACATTTATGATTTATATGTTGACATTATGACTCATTTGAACATTTTTTTATTTTTTGAAATTTGCACAGTATTAACACGTGCATTTAAATACATGACAAGATTTAGTTAAAGGAAAGCACAAATATGAAATAAAATCAAATTAGATATTTATTTATTTATTTTTTTTTTTTTGTTAGAAACCCACATACAAGATAATTTTTATATAAATTAGGATGAAAAACAATACAGAAATGTAACAAAAGCTATTACAGGTTTTCTTTTTCTTTCTTTTTTTTTTATTTTTAAATGAAGAATTGAAGCTTTATATTTTTAAAATAAATCCCCCCCCCCCCCCGCACCTCTACTGACAAAAATTCCCTGTTTGCTTTTTTTATTCTGTTTATTTTAAATTATTAGAAAAGATTAAAAGTCATTTTTTATTTTCAAAATAATGTGAGAAAAATAAAATTTAATCAATTAAATTTGAATATACAGGGTGGGGCAGTTTAAAGCTTCTGTATGCAAGCTTTTACAGCATGAATATAGGTAAAATCAACCTCAAGGTATTAAGCATATTCTACTTTACGTTTTTCACAACTAAAATATTGCCTGATATTAAAAGACTACTGAAATTTATTTTACCATATACAGTGGAACTCCAGTTATACGTTTTGCCCGGGAACGAACAAACGAAACGTATAACTCAGTAAAACGTACAACTCAATTAATGGTTTACCGGAAAATTTTTTAAAATATATCGTGAAAACTTTGATCCGCTAAGGTGTTTGCTACCTTTTATATTGAAAACAGAAGTTTCCTAAGTAATACTGCACCCATGACATAAATTTTTGGAAATGGAAATGAGAAGAAAAAAAGTACATAAGAGAAGTACACATGAACAATGAACTTATTTTATCTTAAAAGCTTTATTAAAATTATGTTTAATACACATAGAGTACTTAAAAGAAATCGTTAGAATCGCCTTGGCATATAAATCATTTATCAAAAAACATTTCAGTAGTTTGTGGAATCTTGTTGAAATAATTACTAATCTTCGGTTGTTTCTTTTCGGCAGAGCCGACACTGAACAGCAAATTTTGCATTTCTGTTAATAATGCAGCCGCCTTATGGTTATTGCTTTTACTGCTGACGAACCGATTTACTACGTCAAAAGCTTTCACATCAGCTCTGAAGTTTGAGTGGGATCTTTCAAATCAGACTCCTCGGCCGCGTCGTCAGTGTTTTCGGTTTAAAAATGGATAAATGAAAAATAAACTCGTCCGGGTACGCAAAAACGTAACGTATAACTGAGGGAAATGTGTAATTCAAAACGTATAACTCAGCTAATTTTTAATGGCAAGTGGTCGGGACCGCTGCGTTGAAACGTATAACTGAGGGAAACGTACAACTCAGGTAACGTATATCTGGAGTTCCACTGTACCATTATAAATTTCGTTATAGCACCCTGACATACATTTCTCAATTTTTTAATCAACATTACAGAATTTAATGGACATTCCTTTTTAATTGAATTTTAATACACTACAAATAATAAAATGTTAAATTGATTCTATAATAATGTAGTACCTGAAAAAAAAAGACAATATATGATTCTGATATGGCATCGAACACAGAAAAATCTCATGAATTTATTTTAAGATCATAGGTATGTTATTGATATCTTCAGTGTTGAATTCAGGCATTTTTCTCCGAGAGGGATTTCTGTGGCTCCTGGGGGCATATTATAGAGTTCCGAGGGGGGGGGGGGAATTGCACTTTTTGACCATTAAATCATAAAATCCGAAATCTTCAGAGGGGGTGGCCATTTCAATGCTCCGGGAGAGAGGAGGAATGTCCCCCCCCCCCCTCCCCCGGCTATCTCCTGAATTCAACACTGGATGTCTTACAGAATTAAACAAATAAACAAGTACCTGAATTTAGAATAAGTTAAAAACTACTTAAAAAGCCGTCTACAAAAATTGAGTTTTCATTAAGATAATATCTAAGTTAGAAATTTCTGGCACATCAAAATATTTTTTTGATTGGGGATATTTTTCTCATAAAAAATAAACTGAGCGAGAAATAAGATAATATGCATTTTATTTCAGGCTACGCAGCTCCTTAAACATGTTATTCGGTTTGATAATCATGCACTGTAAATATATGGACATATCAAATCCCAAATATTAACAAGTTGGAAATTGTACGTCAAACGTTACAAACGAGGTGCGTTCGTACGCACGTTTTAGAATTAAATTCATGATATCCCGTGCGTAGAACGGATTAAACAGCTAGTTAAGTATATATTTTATGACACTGTTCATACAAATATCTTAACTAGTTATATAAATATTCAGATATATACAGTGTCTCACAAAAGTGATGGGACACTTGTGCTTTATAAAAAGAAACTGCAATAAAATTAAATAAACAAACATGTGCAAAAATTTTTTGGGTGTGTTTCATATTTAAAGTTAGTAACAATTATTACATAACATACATTTTGTCAAAATATTAAAATATTAATTTAGTAAAAATACAATTGTTCAGAACGGAGCAAAAAATGGCTCACATAAGTGATGGGACACTTACTTTTCCATCAAATATTTATCCAAAAATTTTACTTTTTAAAAGGTTTTAATATTTTGTTGGATTTCCTTTTACTTTTAAAACATGATTTAATCTTTTTGGGATGGATTCGACTATTTTTTTTGTGATTTCTGGAGTGATTTTACCCCATTCTTCTTGAAGCACCGATTTTAGTTGTTGTTTTGAAGAAATGGTGTGTTTGCGAATTCTTGATTCCAATTCTTGCCAAATATTCTCTATGGGATTTAAGTCTGGAGATTGTGGTGGTGTTTTTATTATTTCAGGACAGTTATATAGCAGCCAGAGTCTAACGTTCAGAGCAGTGTGCTTGGGGTCATTGTCCTGGTAGAATTTAAAATCGTTATGAAGGTTCAATTTTCGTGCTGAAGATTTCAAATTTTGCTTTAAAATATCAATATACTTGTACTGATCCATTATACTGTCAATAAAAACAAGATTACCAACTCCAGCGGACGACATACACCCCCATACCATAACTCCTCCTCCACCATGTTTTACTGTTGGTACCAAGTTCTGTTTGCGAAGTTCTTCCCTGGGTTTTCTCCACACCAAGATTCTACCGTCAGAACCAAATATATTAAATTTACTCTCATCAGCAAATATAACTTTATTCCAGTAATCAGAATTCTTATTTATGTTGGATTTTGCGAAAGCTAGTCTGAGTTTTCTATTCTTTTCACTTACGAAGAATTTTTTCCTGGCTACTCTACCGTGATATCCAGCAGATCGAATTACCCTTCTAATAGTTTCAGGATTAACAATTATTCCATATAATGCTTGTAAATCAGCAGCAACTTTTGAAGCACTAATTCTTGGATTTTTTTTAATATTTCGAACGATAATTCGCTTTATTCCATTGGATAGCTTTGATGGTCAGCCAGGTCTTCTTTTATCCTGAATCATATGATTCTTTTTATATCGTTTAATGATATTGAAAACTGTTGAACGACTCAAGTTAACTGTTTCAGCAGTTTTTCTAATAGATTTTCCACGTTCAATATGCAAATTAATAACTAATTTTCGAATTTCAGGCGAAGTTTCTTTTCGTTTAGCATTCATGACTACACAGAGCTAAAAAACACAAAAATTCCAAAACAAACTGGAGAGAAATACTGCAGACGATTTTATAAATTATTGCCAATTGCTTTTAAGTAAAAATAAAACCCCAAAAAATATTTTTATTGCTTATTTCAGACGATTTTTGTTGCATATATAATGGTGTCCCATCACTTATGTGAGCTATTTTTTGCTCCGTTCTAAACATTTGTATTTTTATTAAATTAATATTTTAATATTTTGACAAAATGTATGTTATGTAATAATCTTTACTAAATTTAAGTATGAAACACACCCACAAAAAAAATGTGTACATGTTTTTTTAATTTATTTGATTAGTTTCCTTTTGTAAAGCACAAGTGTCCCATCACTTATGTGAGACACTGTATGTATCAGCTAGTTACAGTGTCTCACATAAGTGATGGGACACTTGTGCTTTACAAAAGGAAACTAATCAAATAAATTAAAAAAACATGTACACATTTTTTTTGTGTGTGTGTTTCATACTTAAATTTAGTAAAGATTATTACATAACATACATTTTGTCAAAATATTAAAATATTAATTTAATAAAAATACAAATGTTTAGAACGGAGCAAAAAATAGCTCACATAAGTGATGGGACACCATTATATATGCAACAAAAATCGTCTGAAATAAGCAATAAAAATATTTTTTGGGGTTTTATTTTTACTTAAAAGCAATTGGCAATAATTTATAAAATCGTCTGCAGTATTTCTCTCCAGTTTGTTTTGGAATTTTTGTGTTTTTTAGCTCTGTGTAGTCATGAATGCTAAACGAAAAGAAACTTCGCCTGAAATTCGAAAATTAGTTATTAATTTGCATATTGAACGTGGAAAATCTATTAGAAAAACTGCTGAAACAGTTAACTTGAGTCGTTCAACAGTTTTCAATATCATTAAACGATATAAAAAGAATCATATGATTCAGGATAAAAGAAGACCTGGCTGACCATCAAAGCTATCCAATGGAATAAAGCGAATTATCGTTCGAAATATTAAAAAAAATCCAAGAATTAGTGCTTCAAAAGTTGCTGCTGATTTACAAGCATTATATGGAATAATTGTTAATCCTGAAACTATTAGAAGGGTAATTCGATCTGCTGGATATCACGGTAGAGTAGCCAGGAAAAAATTCTTCGTAAGTGAAAAGAATAGAAAACTCAGACTAGCTTTCGCAAAATCCAACATAAATAAGAATTCTGATTACTGGAATAAAGTTATATTTGCTGATGAGAGTAAATTTAATATATTTGGTTCTGACGGTAGAATCTTGGTGTGGAGAAAACCCAGGGAAGAACTTCGCAAACAGAACTTGGTACCAACAGTAAAACATGGTGGAGGAGGAGTTATGGTATGGGGGTGTATGTCGTCCGCTGGAGTTGGTAATCTTGTTTTTATTGACAGTATAATGGATCAGTACAAGTATATTGATATTTTAAAGCAAAATTTGAAATCTTCAGCACGAAAATTGAACCTTCATAACGATTTTAAATTCTACCAGGACAATGACCCCAAGCACACTGCTCTGAACGTTAGACTCTGGCTGCTATATAACTGTCCTGAAATAATAAAAACACCACCACAATCTCCAGACTTAAATCCCATAGAGAATATTTGGCAAGAATTGGAATCAAGAATTCGCAAACACACCATTTCTTCAAAACAACAACTAAAATCGGTGCTTCAAGAAGAATGGGGTAAAATCACTCCAGAAATCACAAAAAAAATAGTCGAATCCATCCCAAAAAGATTAAATCATGTTTTAAAAGTAAAAGGAAATCCAACAAAATATTAAAACCTTTTAAAAAGTAAAATTTTTGGATAAATATTTTATGGAAAAGTAAGTGTCCCATCACTTATGTGAGCCATTTTTTGCTCCGTTCTGAACAATTGTATTTTTACTAAATTAATATTTTAATATTTTGACAAAATGTATGTTATGTAATAATTGTTACTAACTTTAAATATGAAACACACCCAAAAAATTTTTGCACATGTTTGTTTATTTATTTTATTGCAGTTTCTTTTTATAAAGCACAAGTGTCCCATCACTTTTGTGAGACACTGTATATAAATATTCAGATCTTGATGACTTTTAATTCTGTGAAATGAATTATATCGTCTGCAGATTAATTTCTGTCATAAAATAAGTATCTCGGTCGCTTGACGATTAAACTTCGGAAGCTCCTATAACAAAAAAGCACCGATTTAAAAAAAAAAATTCAAATTTCTTAATAAATATTTTTATTAATATCTCCTAAAGTTTTGATTCGATTTTAATAAAATTTGAAATGTCTCGACAAAATTCTGCAAAGATAATATATTTTAAATTGCAAACCATTTGGTTGGGTAGTTTTTGCGTTGTTATATGCGGACAGACAGACAGACAGACGGACGGACAGACGGACGGACCAAACGACGACTATAGGTGCTACGTATTTATATAATTACGAACGCACCTAAAAATCACATAAATTTTAGTACTTACCATTGCGAAGTTAGAACTACGTAGAACAATTGTCCAATATTTAACAACATGGCGTACCATCTTCTTCATCGAAAATCTCGATTCTGTTCTGTTATCAATCACGTGACGCCACGCCTTTCATACGTCAGCAGAGAGCGAGACTGCGCAGTAAGTCCGGTGAACGCTATTTTCTATCCACTCGGAAACTAATACGATATAAAAAGATTATTTTTATGACTGTAGGAAAACTTTCTGTTGTGATTCGGAAAAAATATTTTATCGGTTGTTTTCCGTATCGTAAAGGAAATTTATCTTTTACGAAACGGAAAAGGGTTGGAAATTTTTTACAGTGATAAGATTAACAAGAAAAACCACTATGATCAAGCATAGATTGTAGCAAAAGTTTCCAGCATTACGTGCATCTACATTAATTTACCTTACTCAAAAAGCTTTCATTAAAAATTTATTTGCATAACACATTCAACGCCGTATATCCTCTGTATTTTTTTAGAAGCTCCGTATATCATCCGTTTTTCAAATAAAGCTAATATACCGTATACGCTGTAGCGCAGTCATCATACTCAACCTACGACCTGCGGGCCGCATTAGAGCCGTCGCCTTTTTACGTGCGACCCCGAGACACACAATCATTAAGTCCTACTTATATATATATAAAAAACGAATAATCATGCATCAAGCATAGATTATGAAACACCTTTCCAACACAGCCAAAAAACTGTAACGAAACTTCAACATTAAATAAGGTGAAAGAAGATATGTAAGTAAACAGTTTAGAAAACATATATCACGTTTTTCGAAATTACCTTCCAGTGTCAAAAAAAAAATAGTCGAATTATTTTGTGCAGCCCTGTATATGATCAATAGATGTGGATATATAATATGATAAAAATTTAGTTCAGTTAGAATATTCACATTTAGCAATTTTCGCCAATCGATGGAAATGCACTCGAAATCTTTTGTACAGCCCTGCATATTATCTGAAGACTTTTGTACACACCACCTATTAAGCTAAAAGGCAACTTAAAACTCACTCGCAGCAATTACCGACAATGTATGTTTTCGCGTAGCCCTGTATATGAATTTATTTATATTCCATAAACTTCTATTAGTCTACTAAATACAGTTCAGCTAGAAAATGCGTAAACAGAATTAAAAACTACCCTGAAGCAATTCACTCCCATAGTCTGTAATACTTATAAATTCCCTTGTGTAGCCCTGTATATGATGAACCGAGTTTATAAACACACACGTGCTATGAAAAATAAATTGTTAATCTTAAAAACGCAAACCAAAGTTGAAAACGCACTTATCACACATAGAGTGTAAATATCGCACATGTACTGTAACCAATATCTTTTGTGTGTCCCTGTAAATAAACGCAATGCACACAAGAGAGCAATTTATAGTACACCTCAGTAATGCATATAATTTTCATTATGTTTGAAATAGTGAAATATCACTAAATTACACCGCAGACGATTTTTCCCCATAGGACGATGTGTAACATAGTTCTTTTGTTTGACCGTGTAAATTAATAATAAATGCTTTGTACCCCATATTCTACAAAAAGCATGTTGTAATGCGCTTTATAATTATATACCAATTTCGTTGTGTTTTAAATGACGTAGCGTCATCAAAATGAACTTGAAACGATTATTCCCCATTGACCGTAATGTAACGGAAAACTTTTGACTATCCCTGTAAAAAAAAACTTAAGTGCTACACACTTCAGTTGAAATAGGGAACATACTATAGATAACGACAATAACATATAAAAAATTCAGAGCAATCCGACCATATTTACGGGAGTTAGAGCACGGACAGACGGCCATACGGCAGACAAACCGAAGTCATAAACACTTTTCAACTAGTTTGGAAAGTGTTAAAGAGAGAGAGAGAGAGAGGCGCGTAAAAGGTATTTAATATCTTTCACTATTATTTTTTATATTTTTACGTGAAGAAAAAATCTCCCATAATGGTAAAAATTTTGAATTTTTTTTTTAAAAGGTTAAATTTTATTGTTTTAATTTCTGATTTTTAGCTCAAATTACACCATATAATAAAATAATGACACTTTTTTACTAAGAAATAACAATAAATTCTTTAAAAATATAAAATTGTCATTACTGTATCCCCGAAACCATCAATCTATAACGACTTGATACAACGACTTCGATATATAACGATCGACTTCGACTTCAACTTCGAAAGCAAACTTCGAAACAACGACTTCGACTTTGAATGGCATACGACTTCATAGCGCCCGCGGCCGCTATGGCGCGCTTTGAAGATTTCCTTCGCGCCCCTTCAAATATTTCCTATCACTTCTTTATATACGTATATATATAATTACTTTTAAAAGATACATTGCCTTAAAATCATTAATGCATTCGTGTTTTTTAAATAAAAGCATTCCTAAGCTTTTCAGTTTCTTTTCCTACAAACTTTTTGAGAAATACGCTCTCATCAGGGAAATGTGCTACTAACTTTACTATGATTTGTAGTTTTTCTGCAATTCGTATTTTTATTGGGCCTATATTTTGTAATGATCTTATTGCTACCACGTTTAGACACACGTGTATCATGTATGTAGACGCTTGCACACACAACTACTGCCACAAAGAGGTAATATTGTTGCATGTTTTCAGTCAGGTGCATAATGCCACCCTTCGTTGTTTGTGAACAGCTGAGGTGCGCCCCTGCTCACGAATAGGTTGGACAGCCCTGCCGTATGATACTTTTTACCCGTTTCTTGCGTCATTTTTGGTCGGTCACTATATCAACGTTTAAAAAAATCCTTATTTCTGCATTACATTTCCCGCATCGTACTTTTCTGGACGGCCAATTCGAATGGGAATTTTCTTAAACTTTATACTAATTTTGAGCTGAGATTACGACTTGCATTAATGTCTTCTAATGATAATGGTGATATAAAATTGACGAAGAACCTACATTGATCATGTGCTAACATTGACAAATGCAATTGCTGGCTTTGAAACTCTACTAAAAAAAAGAAAAAGAAAAGAAAATAATTGCACAAAACACCAAGAAACTTATTTGTAAATTTTTCAACTAGTTCAGTGTTAGAACGTAATACAAGGATTCTGGAACATTTTTTGTTTTTGCTATATCTATTTTTTTTTTTTTTTTTTGAGACCGGCGCACAGTGGGGCTTTGAACGATCTAGGTCTGCCATACTCAACCTGCGGCCCGGCGACCATTTATGTGCGGCCCGAGACAACATAATTTATCCATATTTATAAAATTAATGTGGATGTGTATAAAAAGTATTTAAGATTTTCACTGTTGTTTGGTATATTTTTATGGGATGGCAAAATTGGTCTTGTTATTTATTAATCTAAAATCATGATAAAACATCCTAAAAGCTGTTTTCTTAGTCAAAAGTTATTTTTATTCTATTTGTGCAACAGTGCTGTATACATTTCTTAATCTTCAACACTAATCAAACATTATCCAAAAAATAAACGTACACTATGTATTTGTACAATTAAAAGAAAAAGGTTGTTAGTACTGCTTTTTAGGGTTCAACGTTTGTCGCAGAAAAAATTGGCACCAAAATTTTTTTACACTGCTAATACCAAACAAAAAAAAACTTCGCAGTCTATTTCTGCAACATTTACATTAGAAATCTTACTACGATGTTTATTGTTTAAAAATAGTGGTGCTAAAAATTTTTGGTAACATTTCTTCCGCGACAAACATTTGATCCTTCTGATGACATTAACTATGTTATATTGCTTTGCTATAGTACTTTTGTTATCTTTCTACTTTAATTATCTTTTTTTTAAGTGTGTTGCTGCCCGCCTAACGTCGCAAACATCTGTTTGTGGCCAGCGAGAAAAAAAGGTTGAGTATGGCTGATCTATATGGATAAACTTATTGCGTTGGATTTTAATTAGGTTTTGCTGGCTTTTCGAATGTATCACTAATAAAATGCTCAAACAGTGATAAACATTTGGTTTATTTAATTATTTATATTATTATTATTATTATTATTATTATTATTATTTATATTATTATCATTATTATTTATATTATTATTATTATTTTATTTATTTATATGATAAAATTCTATTGTCATGAAAACTACGCATGTATTCAAAGTTTCAGTTTAATCGGATAATTAAAAGTGGTTTAAAATTGACTAGCAAGATTTGAAATAAACATACATACTTACACTCTAAGTTAATATAACTTAATGATTAAATAATAATTAAAATAATAATAATAAAGTTTCACTGGTCTACCACGGTGGCTTTTATTTACGATTTTTTCGTTCAATATTACTTGAATAACGCAATCCTGTAGGTGAAAGGTTCCCTGAAACAAGGCGGAATTGTATTGATAAAAACGTTGTTTATTTCTTTCCAATTTAGACAATTTTTGTAGAATTTGAAAACAAAATGTTCGGACTCGTGATTTCAAGCTCTTAAATAATTCTTCAGTTAACTGAGGATTCCCCAGTTTTTCCAACAAAAAGGAAAGGATAGCTCCGAATTTGCTTTCCTTTTGATTGGCAACTCATACGTCAACAACAGTCGAGAAATTTGTGTAGACATCCTGAAAAATAAAAAATTTTAAATAAAAGCATATTTAAAAAAAATAAGCTTTTCTGTTTTGTGTGAATCTAAAAAATATAAATGCTACCCAAATTATTTCAGTTGAAAAAATGCTGATGTGTAATGTATCCGAATTATGTATCCTTTAAAAGAAATATAACGACTGCGCACTTTATTTTCACTTTATAAGATGGTATTGTGCATCTCGATAATCTAGATGATTAATTTTGTTGAAATTGAATTAAAATTTTTGTTTATAAATAACTATTTTTCCGCAGTCTTTTGTGTGGCCCTGTAAAAAACGTATGATTGCTACGTTCCTGAAATTATAATATAATTAAATTATCATCTAAAATATACATGTAAGCCAAGTTTCAGCTCAATCCGATATTTATAAGTGGACTAAAATTGATTTGCAAGATTTCAATTAAACTTTTGTGTAGCCCTGTAGATACAGTATAACTTTTACTTTCCTCAAATTATAATAATATTGTATTGTCATTGAAACTACACATGTATTGAAAGTTTTCGATTAATCGAATAATTGTGAGTGGCTTAAAATTAACTTGCAAGATTTAAACTAAACTTTTGTGTAACCCTGTAGAAACAGTATAATTTCTACGTTCGTCAAATTATAATAATATTGTACTATCATTAAAACTACACATGAATTCAAAGTTACAGATCAATCGGATAATTAAAAGTAGTTTAAAATTGACTTGAAAGATTATAACTAAATGTAATACATACACTGAAAGTTAATATAAAGCTGATTTATTAACAATAACTTTTCGATTCGCAATCTTTCGCAGGAGTTTTCTTAAATTTCCAATACTTTAGGAATGACACTTTTATTTAAAAAAGTCTTATTGCTTAATAATGCTTAATACTATATTAAAAGTCAAGATAAAGTTTGTAATCAACAACATGGATCATCCAAAAACACAATTTCTGAAAAAAGCATTTAAACTGGTTTAATGGCACTTATTTTCAAACAACAATAGGTTAAATGTTACCTTGACAAATATGTAATAGATTTTTAGTAAACTCATGCTTTCACATTAAACTGAATAGTTAAGACGTGCTTTCAAACTTAGACAAATAAATGCAACCGTTGAAACACCCTCAAACCAATTGCAGAAATGTCTTCTTTACGGTCGTAGTTAATCGATACCACGAATTTTTTCGATAAAAATCGTATGGATCTTGACAAAAGAGACATTCAGCTACTAGAATATGCGGTCTTGTTAAATTCTGAGAATATCGGAAAAATGAATTTTGTCCACCTAGATCATCAAAACGCCCCACTGTGCGGCGACCAGGCCCCTACCTGCCAGGTTTCCCTAGCTTAAACGGGTTTAGTGCCTGGCACCGGGGCGCGTAGCGCTACTGAAGGGATGCCGCGTAGCGTCTGGCCATTGCTGGCAGGACGGCTATGTGGAGGGCTTTGTTTTGTTCCCATTTTTGTTTTGCTGCTAATTGATGTTATTCTTTTTGTATGGACCTGCACTTGGCATCACACCCATACGTCATGCCATCGTTATGCGAGTTGGTCTCGTAATTTAGAGCCTTGATCAGGTGACGAGACCTTGACCTGATTAGGCACCTCCAGAGATATAATTCACAGGGAACTTGGAGGACTTTACACCCACGACGGATTTTACATGCACCAGGTGCCATTAGCATACATGATTAAAAAAAAACATGTAAGGGAAGGGGGTTAATACATGTTTATTTAACTTTACATAAAAAATAGAAGAAAATGGTTACTTTTACCTGTGTTGGATTGTTTTTAACACTTTCCAACCTAGTTGAAAAGTGTTTATGACTTCGGTTTGTCTGGCCGTCTGGCCGTCTGCCGTCTGGCCGTCTGGCCGTCTGGCCGTCTGCCGTCTGCCGTCTGCCGTCTGTCCGTGCTCTAACTCCCGTAAATATGCTCGGATTGCCCTGCAAATTTTATATGTTATAATCGTTATCTATAGCATGTTCCCTATTTCAACGGAAGTGTGTAGCACTTATAGTTTTTTTACAGGGACACTCAAAAGAATTCCGTTACATTGCGGTCTATGGGGAAAAATCATTTGCGGTTTATTTAAATAATGTTTCAATACTTTAAACGCATTGAAATTTATATATATCACTAAGGTGCATTAGAAGAAGCTTAATATGGAATAGGGTGTGCATAGCACTTATACTTACTTTACAGGGACAGTCAAAAGAATTCCGTTACATTACGTCTATGGAGAAAAATCGTCTGCGGTTTATTTAAATAATGTTTCACTATTTTAAACGCATTGAAATTTATATAAGGTTCATTACAAGAGACTTACTACAGAATATTGTGTGTATAGCAGTCATCGTTCATTTACAGGGACACACAAAAGAATTCTCTACTGTATGTTAACAATAATTCCTGGAAGTGCGTTTTAAGTTACTGAATGCGATTTTAATTTTAAATCGCTTTTTGTATATTACGTGGTGTGTATAAATTCTGTAGATCCTATACAGGGAAGTACAAAAGTTCGGGAACACATTTCCGTATTATTTAACTCCAGACGGAGAATTTTAAACTGTGCTACGTGTTTCCTAACTGAACTAAAATTTAGCATCCTATGTAGTATATATACAAATCTATAGATCCTATACAGGGCTGAATAAAGTATTCGGATTACTTAGATGTTATCTTTTAGCTTATAAAAGAGTATGATTCGTAAAATTATTTTGGAAGCGTTGGAAAGTGTTACATAATCTATGCTTGACGCATGATTTTTCGTTCTTGTTTCCCTTTTCCCTTACTTTTTTCTACTGTACTTTCGGTTACCTGTTGTTTTTCTTTTGCTGCTTGATTTTTGTTGCGTATTTAGGTTTATCTCGTTGCTTTTTGGTTTCTCATGTATTGCAGTTGTTTCTCTTTTGTTGCATTTATTTTGGTTTCTCATTTGTTGCAGGTTTCTCATTGTGATTTGGGTTTCTCATATTTCGCTGTTGATTTTATACTCTGTTGCATCACTGGTAACCGTTGAATTTGTTGTCATGAATGCGCTCTAGTGGCGATCAGTCCATATATACCTTATGGCTGTTTTCATGAACTCGATGAAGCTATTTGAGGACTTGGTGCGCTATGGGGTGGGGCATATTCCTTGGCCATTAGTCCGTTAATTAGTTACTTCCACTTATTAACTTCCACCCTCTTAGACGCTAGAACGATTTTTTTTTTATTGGAGGAAAGAGGTATCCTTTACACTGCAATTTTTATTATATATACATATATTTTTTTTCTCCTTTTTTTTTTTTTAACACTTTCCAACCTAGTTGAAAAGTGTTTATGACTTCGGTTTGTCTGGCCGTCTGCCGTCTGTCCGTGCTCTAACTCCCGTAAATATGCTCGGATTGCCTTGCAATTTTTATATGTTATTGTCGTTATCTATAGCACGTTCCCTATTTCAACTGAAGTGTGTAGCACTTATAGTTTTTTTACAGGGACACTCAAAAGAATTCCGTTACATTACGGTCTATGGGGAAAAATCATTTTCGGTTTATTTTAATGATGTTACACAATTGCAAACACATTGTAATTGATATATATCACTAAGGTGTATTACAAGAAGCTTAATATGGAATAGGGTGTGGATAGCACTTATAGTTAATTTACAGGGACAGTCAAAAGAATTCCGTTACATTACGTCAATGAGAAAAATCGTCTGCGGTTTATTTAAATAATGTTTCACTATTTTAAACGCATTGAAATTTATATATATCACTAAGGTGCATTAAAAGAGGCTTACTACAGAATATTCTGTGTATAGCAGTCATCGTTCATTTACAGGGACACACAAAAGAATTTTCTACTGTCTGTTAACAATAATTCCTGGAAGTGCGTTTTAAGTTACTGAACGCGATTTTAAATTTAACTCACTTTTTGTTTATTTCGTGGTGTGTATAAATTCTGTAGATCATATACAGGGAAATACAAAAGTTCGCGAACACATTTCCGTTTATTGACAGAAACTCCAGAAAGAGAATTTTAAACTGTGCTACGCGTTTCTTAACTGAACTAAAATTTAGCATCCTATGTAGTATATATACAAATCTATAGATCATATACAGGGCTGAATAAAAGTATTCGGATATTTTTCCGAATATTGTACACGTTAGAAATTCCTGAAATTATGTTTTTAAATATATTATGCGTTTTTCAAATTGTTTACTTAGATGTTATCTCTCAGCTTATTAAATGGTATGATTTGTAAAATTATTTTGGAAGCGTTGGAAAGTGTTACATAGTCTATGCTTGACGCATGATTTTTCGTTCTTGTTTTTTTTCTTTTTCTTGAAAAAGAAGATAAATTAGGCAGAGGTTATATACACTTTGAATATAGAGGTATGGTGACTGCTGGGACTTTTATGGTTTTTTTGTTGTTGTTATTGTTGTATTAATCTATGTTTGTCTGTTTCATGTCATCTACATTGTTCATTAGCCATCTGATCACTGCTCTACCTTTGTTTTGTACATGTTTGTTGTTTGCAACTTGTCTGTGCCATAGTTTTTCGTTATTAACTGTGATGATGACCAGATGGTGTGGTTGTGTGAGAGGGCAGGACGTAAGGTAGAGTTTTGGGGACCCTAATTCCCCGCATATGCATTCTGGAGAGCTAAATTTAGTAAATCTATGTAGGTATTGTGGGAATGTTCCATGTTCTGTGTAGATTTGGCTCAGTAATTTACAGCTTATAAGTCTTTTCGTGTCCACTTTGGGAAATATCCATGGGTTGTTCTACCCGTGTCCCCGTAGTCCCACTCGAACTGCCATTGTTTTATCGTTAGCTCTTTTAATATGCGTTTAAGGTTTGATATTGGTCTTTCTATGTGGTAGGATCTATCATTTTTTTTTAATTTTTAGCTGCTTCTTTTGCTAATTTGTCAGCATCCTTGTTTCCTTGGATGCCAACGTGTGCCTTAACCCAATTAATTTTAAATTTGTTGTTTGATTTTCTTATTTTGTGTTGTATGTCTGCATTTTTTTGTCGTGTCTGCAATTAGTTTTACTGTGTTGAATGGTTTGCTGAGTGCTAGTATTGCTGATAGGCAGTCCGAGCGAATGCTATAATCCATCCCTGTTTCGTTGCCCCTTTAGTATCGACAGTAGTTTGGCTTGGAAGACACTATTATGTTTCCGCAATGGTGTTGACCATAGTTTAATTTTTTTGTCGTTTTTGTATGCTACGAAAGCCGATCCCGTAGCGCCTGATTCCAATTTTGAGCCGTCTGTATAAATTGTTATATCTGTTTCACTGTAGCCTATCTTTGGTTCTGTTGTTTCTGCTGGGTGCGTTTCCCGTATGTTTATTTTGTTATCGTAGTCTGTTGGTTGAATTGTATTACCGTATAATTTACATGTTTCTCTTAATCTTGTTATTGTTCCATATGTTGCTTCATATTTGACCTGTAGGTGTTATTAGAATCAGGCCCGCCAGTACCTGAAGGGCTGCTGTTGGGGCAGTTTTGTATGCTTTGACTATGGTCAGCAGAAAATGTCTTTGGCAAGTGGTTAGGACCGCTTTGCTTCTGACATTTAATTTGTGTCCACAGATTGGGACTGCATTTGATAGCACTTTTTCCGCTACTGTTCGATACCAAATTTTTATGATGTCTGGTTTTATTCCCCAACCTCTTTTTGCCATTTGTCCCAGCATATTTGAATGATTTGCGTACTTTGGTTGTTTGGTGTTGACAATGTGGCAGCCAGTTTAGGTTACTAGGTTACTTTAGGCCAGTTTAGGTTTTAGGTGTATTATGACTCCAAGGTATTTGATTTGATCTTTACCTTCTAGATCTTGTCCTCTAATTTGATTCCCTCTATCATTCCCGAGACTTGATCTGGGAGGTTGTGTAACCGAAAAAAATGGCTAAGATATGGCAGTTTGAAATTTTAGGGTGGCTGAGATTTTGGAACAATCTGATATTTATTATGCTCTAACTCTCGTATTTATGAACCGATATGAATGTGACTGATCATGTATACAGAACATACCGAGGTCTCGACCGAGTTCGTTGGCCAGCTTCATGCGCCATCTTGTTTCAAAATGGCGGCAAGTTTGTTTGTTTTTTTACTTTTTTTTAATACAAAAAGATGTATAAAAAATTATAACTTGAAAAAGTTGTTTCCGTTAAGTGTTAGAGCGTGATACAAGGATTCCGGAACATTCTTTGTTTTGGCTTTATCTTAAAAAATGGCAGAGATATGGCAGTTTGAAATTCTTGGGTGGCTGACATTTTGAAACAATCTTATTTTTATTATGCTGTAATTCTCATGCTGAAATTCACATTCAAATTCAGTATTAACGAAAATCGGGATTGAATTTTCTATAATCAAGTTCCAAGTAATTTAGCTACGGGTGTTTGAGTAAAATGAGTGGAGTTTTTAAAAAACATGGACTATGAAAGCTACCTTTCCTCCCGGTACAGGCCGGAAGGACTTTTTTTAAATGTTTTTCATTCTTTTCCTGGGTTTTAAGCTTTCCCGTGTCATATGTTTTTTGCCGGTCCGACGAAAAAGTCAAATCTGGGTTTCACTGTATTATTATTATTAAAGTTACTAAAAGGAATTCATTTTACAGGAAAACAAAAAAAAAATAGAGATGTAGTTGGTTATAATACCACAAAAATAAAAATTAAAAACATTGAAATCGTTTCAGAAGTTTCTACGACAAAGGTACATCAATATCAGTGTTTTTCTATACGATTTTGAAAATATTGTTTCCGCCTTAATGCATTCGAATCTTAAGTTAAAGCGTGGACGAACAGACAGACATATGCCAAGAGTCATAAACATTTTCTAGTTATCTTGAACAGATATTCAAAATTATCTAATTAGTTTGAAATAAATAGCTAAATGTATCTGATTTTAATATTTCTTACATTAAAAAAAAAGAGAGAGAAAGAAAGAAAGAAAGAAAGAAAAGAAGAAGAAAAGAAAATAGAAAACTTCAGTTTTAAGGGTTATCTGCAAGGATATCATATTGAAAAATCTTTATTATCTATACCTCGATATTTTCGTTTGCATGATAAAGCAATATTTATGAGGCTTGCCAGCACCGTCATGCTCCGTTCAAATTTCCGTTTATTTTTCTCTTTTAAATACTCATTTTTTATCACGACTGAACGCTTCCTAATTTCTGTGTCACTTAACATTAATTGAATTCCACCTCGTTGACAACTGATCTATACAGTGGTCACTCAAAATACATTTACAGTAGTGGCTAAAATTGTGGAAAGCATTTTGAATTTGAAAAGATGTATTTTTGAGGTATGATGGCTCATAACACTACTTTCTGTTTAAGAAATTCTATAAAATTATATATCAATGGAAAGATAATTTAATCAAGAATCTCTCTATTCTAAAAATAAATAAATCCTTCTATATATAAAAAAAAGTAATGGTTTGGAAATGGACCAATGAAAATCTGCGTAGATATTCCGGGTTATTCTCATCCCTTTTTTACTTGGGACTTTTTTGACGAACGATTACTTTTTTCTAGCCATCCTACGGATTCAAAAATCATACCACCAGACGCGAAATATAACAAGCTTTCAGAAATTCAAAAAATTATCACGGTCAGACAATAAAAACTCAAAAAATCCTTAAAAATCGAGTAAAAAATCTTTTATTGAAAAAGTCATTTCTTTATATTGTTGCCAATTTCTAAATAAGCGCAAAGGATTATGTTTTATCTCAAATAAAAAATGTATTTGCACGAGACTATTAAAAACAATAATGAAAGTTTAAGATAATAATTAAATGATCACGTGTTGAAAGCAGGAAATAAAGAAAATTATGTCATAAAAATTGTGTTTACACATGAATATTAAAAATAAAAAAGATGAATGAAAAAGCATTATAACCTGATTACCGAAGATAGTCGCCGTTCGTGATATCATCATCATGATCTTTTTAAAACAGGATACATTACCAGGTTTTAAGAGGCTGTGAAATCAGAACGGGGGTTGGTGAGCGTAGCGAGCAGGGGGCGGCAGAGCCCCCTAGTAAATAAATATAAAAGTAACTACCGCTGTCGTTGCCTTAAATGAATTTTTTTGTGACCGGAGGTCTGTCTCTGCTAATATGAAGACATCTGTTGCATATAAAAATATGAAACTTGGTAATTTTATAGAGAAATATTCGATGAACACGCTGAATCAAACAGTTTTTAAATCGAAGAATTATTTAAAAAGCTATTTAATACTGAAGTCGGTCAAAATAGTCCCGTTAAAATGTTTTATAAGAACAAAAAGTATGCACAGCAATCTAACCATCTTTTGCAGGGACATACTTGACAAGCTTGCGGTGTGTAATGTGCAATTATTTTTTTAATTGGACTAATTTTTTTAGAACTTTTTTTTTTCAATTTTTATTCAAAATTGCATTTACTGTATAAAGATTTATTTCATGAATTTGAAAAGATGTATTTTGGAGGTTTGATGGCTCATAACACTACTTTCCGTTTAAGAAATACTATAAAATTATATATCAGTGGAAAGATAATTTAATCAAAAATCTTTCTATTCTGAAAAAAAAAAAAAAAAAAAAAAAAAAACACCGCTGTTGTTGCCGCAAATGAATTTTTTTGTGACCGGAGGTCTTTCTCTGCTAATATTAACCCCTTAATCGTCGCGCCTTTAAGTGTAAGGCTACTGTTTCAAAATTCAGATTGCTTGATTACCACCAGTTTTTTTAAGTAGAAATGTTCGTCTTGTTTAATAGACAGATAAAAAAAATGCGAGAATAAAGCCAGTAACACTATTTTATAAAACTGGTGGGAATCAAACAATCTGAATAAAACAGGCGTAACCTATGCTGCCCGTGAATGTCTCGGGCGCGACGATTAAGGGGTTAAGACATCTGTAGCATATAAAAATATGAAACTTGGTAGTTTTATAGAGAAATGTTCGATGAATACGCTGAATCAAACAGTTTTTAAATCGAAGAATTATTTAAAAAGCTATTTAATACTGAAGTCGGTCAAAATAGTCCCGTTAAAATGTTTTATAAGAACAAAAACTATGCACAGCAATCTAACCATCTTTTGTAGGGACATACTTGACAAGCTTGCGGTGTGTAGTGTGCAATTATTTTTTTTAATGGGGCTAATTTTTTAGTACTTTTTTAAAAAAAATTTTATTCAGAATTCCTTTCTACTGTGTAGAGATTTATTTCCTATTTTTAAAAAATCATTTATTTACCTATTGCCAAATTTCAAAACAGCGCAAAGAATAATATTTCCTAAATGTATTTACACATGAATATTAAAAACAGTCATAAAAATGTATTTACACATGAATATTAAAAAGAGAAAGAAATCTTTACCATAATAATTAAACTATTACGCGTTAAAAGCAGCAGTAAATGGAGAAAGTTACGTCATATTTAAAATGGCCTAATAATAATATTGCCAAACAGTTCCACTTTAAGAATATATTTACACGAAAGATTTATTTCATGTTTCAAAAAGTCTTTTTGTCTATTGTTGTCAAATTTAAAACAGCGCAAATAATATTTCATATTAATTAAAAAAGGTATTTTCACGTGAATATTAAAAAGAGAAAGAAAACTTCAGTGAAAATTATGTCATATTTAAAGCGATACATTTCAAACAATTTTCTTATAGTGTCGTTGTAAAATTCAGGGAGGTAGCGACATTGTTCACTTAGTCATTTTGTACAAGCTGATTTTCAAATGTTTAATTGATCTTATTTAATAAATCACTGAACAGCCGTTAGCTGTTGCGACAGCAGTTGATTCGGCCTTAAGAACTGAAAAATCCCTCAAGCAAAGGGAAATGAATCGCAACCCGATTTCAGAAGATTGCCACTGGTCGCTTAATTATAATCCAATCTTCCGCATTTTTAAAAACTGGGCAAATTAGCGTGTTTTTAGAGCCTGCGGTGTCTTAATAGGAGTTTGCGGGCATAGCTCAAACGGGACAGAGCTCCTAGAGTAATAAAATAAATTTAGTTCAATTATTAGTATTTAATCAAAAAATATAGACAAATAAACCAAAAAAAAAAAAAACCAAAAAAAAAAAAATTTGCTTAGGTTAAAATGAAGTAGCTTTCTTTTATTTGAATACAGCCAATCTGATATCGTCCAATTTTGGCAGTGAGTCAATCAGGTAACAGTAAGATTCAACTGTTTTGTCATGTTTTGGGGGACATTTGAGGACTGTAAGGAGGACATTGTGATTGATATTAGAGTTTAGATGTAACATAAGAAATTTAAAGAAATGGCACAAAGAGTTGCCTGGTTATCTAGAAAGCGATGTAAAATGCTACTATTAAGCGAATAAGGTTACAGTTATATGAAGAAATTAGAAGGCAAATTGGTGAAAATGTAACCAAATTTGGCATTTCTAAATTTCTGAAACGGCATAAGGAGGCTTTGACAATACAGAACCAAACTGGTAAAGGTATAAAAAAAAAAGCACAACAGCAAATGATGATAGAATAATTAAGAGACTGATAGAATAATTAAGTGACAGAAGAAAATCATCTGGGTGTATGCAAGATGAAATGGCGCAAGCCAATGTGATGTTGAGTGCAAGAACTGCTCGGCGCAGACTGCAAGAATTCGGTTTAAATGATAGAATTCCACGAAAAATGCCATTTTTTTTATCTCTCCAACAAAGGTTGAAAAGACTAAACTTTGTTAATTTCATGTTGACTGGACAGCGGAACAATGGGACAGTGTTATTTGGTCTGATGAGATCAAAATCTCCCTGTTTGGTAGTGATGACATGAAATACATTAGGAGAAGAATCAGAGAAGATTTGTATCCTAATTTCATTGTGATGCACACACTGTGAAGCCTCCAGACAGTATTATGAAATGGAGTTGTATGACATCAAAGGGTGTGGGCAGAATTTGTGTGATTAATGGGAATATGAATACCCAAAAATACACAAATGAAATACTTCAATCCCAACTGAAGCTCTCTGTACGTGATCTTTTCCAAGAATGAAGCATTTACATTTCAACAGGATTCAGCTCCATGTCATGTTGCTGAAGCAGTGTGCAATAAGTGGTTTCAAGAAAATCATATTCCAGTGTTGGAATGTCCCGGGAATAGCAAAGACCGTAACCCTTCGCACCAATTGAAAATCTATGGAGCCGACTAAAAAAACTTGTTGCACAGAAGCAACCCAGCAATAAAATCCAATTAAGAGAAGCAATAATTCAATCTTGATATCACATTATAATAGCTTCAGAGCAAAAATACTTGGTTCACTCCATGGAAGGGCGTCCTAAGGTCGTAATTAAGAGTAAAGGTACTATGTATTAACTATGACATTGTGACAATTTTTGTATGTATCTTTTTTTTTTCGATACGTTTAACTTATCTTCTGAACAACTGTTGTTCTAATAAACATTCCTTCAGGAAATTTGTTGCATTACATTCTTAATTAAATTATCTTTCCACAGGTATATAATTTTATGGTATTACTTAAAGAGAAAATGGCTTATGAACCATCAAACTTCAAAAATACACCTTTTCAAAAAAGTTTCTACGATTTTGGCCACTGCTGTATGTTTGTACACTTGAAAAAAAAAAAAAAAAAGGTTTATTTTACGGTATAATACTGGCAGTTGGGGTGCCAGTATTATACCGTAAAATTAACAGTAATAAACAGTAAAATAAGCAGTAATATACTGTCACGCGTGCACGAGATATGCAACATATTAAAACTTTATTCTGAAATTCGATGACCTGGTAGTAACACCAAAAAGTCAAATTGGCACCCTCTGTTGCTCGTATCGTATCAAGACACGACGAGGCAAATCCGCCATTATTTCATGCACTTTTAATAATCTTCTCCTACATCATAATTTTATTTAAAAAATCTATGACGAAGTCATTTTTGGGGCAGCCGGTACGCAGCCCGGTCTATCATGGCTGAGCACTAAATTTGAAAGGCTGACTTCTAAGGAATTTGTTACTGTTAAATTTAACTTTTTCCATTAAAATAAACATGTATTTTTTTAAAAAAAATAATTGCTGAGACACTATAAGAAAAATATGTAGTAATACATGTCACTGCTGAAAATGTTGTGCTGTTCTTAAAAAGTTCTACTTTAATGTATTTACAATAACAAAACTCTGAAGTGGCCGACAACTGGTTCAGTGATGGCTGAATACTAGATTTGAACGGCCGACTACTAAAGAACTTGCCCCTTTTAAATTTAATATTCTCTAAAAAAAAAAAAAAAAAAAAAAAAAAAAAACTATTATCATATTTTTTAAGAATAATTGCTGAAACATAATAAGAAAAGTATATTTCAACTTTTAACATATATCACTGTTTAAATGGTGTGCCTTTAAAAAAAAAATCTACTTTTAGATACATATATATAAACGCACTTAAGTGGCCCACTATTGGTACTTTTAATCTATATTAAGCCTTGCGCGGTAGCGCAAGGCTTATTTATTTCTAGTGTGACATCCTAATGTTAATTTAACACAGGAAATCCCATTGAACGAGTTAATTTACTAGAGTTTTTCCGACTTTTTGTACGCGCTTCCACAAATTTTCTTCAAAACACTTAATTCTGTAAAAAAATAAATCCTCCAATCAAAAAACTCTAAATGTAGTAAACGTGGAGTCTTTAAATTAAAGTCCAAATACTGCTTAAAGTGATTATTTCTAGTGTGACATCCTAATGTTAATTTAAGATTTAACACAGGAAATCCCATTGAACGAGTTAATTTACTAGAGTTTTTCCGACTTTTTGTACGCGCTTCCACAAATTTTCTTCAAAACACCTAATTCTGTAAAAAAATAAATCCTCCAATCAAAAAACTCTAAATGTAGTAAACGTGGAGTCTTTAAATGGATAGAATAATTAATGTCCAAATACTGCTTAAAGTGATAAAAACATAACACGGAATATTTAAAATAATTAGCTAAAATTTGGCACGCGGTGATCGATAGATTGAAGAAGCAATAAAAATAAAAACAAATAATAATTTTTCACGTTTCCCAGTCTTGGCCAATTTAAGCACCTGCTAGCACCTGCTGCCCTTAAGCACATGCGATCTCGTGGTATATGTTTACTATTTCAAAAATATGCGAGAATATTGTATTTATCTTTAAGATCCGAAGATGTCACCAATAGTTGTGAACGATCTATATTAAAAAGGTATTTTAAATATTCCGTGTTATGTTTTTATCACTTTAAGCAGTATTTGGACTTTAATTTAGATGTTACTGTCTTTATCAAAATTGGATGAATGTTCAATATTTACATATCTAGTGATCCTGTGATGTTACGAAATGCGTTTTTTTTCTCTCTTAATCGATGATTACTAAAATTCAACATGGTGAAAAAATGCAAATTTTCTGGTTGCAAGAGTGATGCACGATACTTTTACAAAGACTATATGCTGGGAGTTTTGTTTTTCCCTTTTCCTAAACCACAGAAAAACTTGAGTAAATGTAACGAATGGCTTTCTGCTTGTGGTATAACAAATACAGAAACGGTGACTAGAGACTGGTATGTTTGCTCTCGGCATTTCATTGATTTAAATAGCCCAACTGAAGAGTATCCTAACCCTATACAAAGAGTATCTCTGCCTGAACCGTTAAGTGATACATCAAATAAACATTCACGATATTATCGAGGAAATCGTGAAATTATCAAAAATAAAAGAGCCGCATATTATAAAAAATGTAAAAGCCAGATACAGAAGCGTAATGCTTCATATTGTTTGCGAAATAAATCAAAGGCTAATAAATATAAGCTAAAATACTGGAACAAAAAAAAAATACTCAAATCATAATAGGATTCTCACCTCTAAGAAAATTAATCCTTCAAGATATCGACAGCTTGCTTTAGTGAAAAATCTGCTAAAGAGTTATAAATCAAACATAGCTCAGCAAAGCAGAAGAACAAATATTCAATTTGTAAAAACTCAAATAAAAGCTCAATTACTTGCGCGTAAAGTTATTCATACTAAAAATGTTTTGTATGCAAAGAGTTTATCGGCTTCAGAAAATTTTTCAAACAAATGTCAACAGATGTTATCAAAATCAACTCAAAATATCACTGCAGAAAATTTATGTGAAATAATTGGTGGCGAAAGAATTCACAACTCCAATGCAGAACCCTATTTTTGGGAATTAGCATATCACCCATTAGTTCACATACATTTAGATCATAATTATAGTAGTCATTCCAATTCTAAAATAGAACATATTCCTTTAGGTGATTTACATTTCGAGGAAAACATTGATGGTCATCATCCCAAAACTCAAATGTGGAAATGTGGACCTCTCTGTAACATTCGAGAGAATTCAGTTCGAAGGTTATTGCATATTCTTCATATATTTGCTTCTTCTCAGGGCAGTTCTACAAAGGAATTATTTTCAAACATAGATTGTTGTGAGTATAAATCGTATTACATAAAAGAAGATCAAATGTGTGCTGTTAAGTTGGGTCATGCAGTTCATTGCATAGACAATTGCAAATGTAAAAGCATTTTGAGAGTCATGACTGAATTGTCACCTCACTATAGTGGCTTGAGAACTCTTCTTAGACATGTGTATGGAATAAAAAAACTTTTTGATGCATACAATTTAATTGATAAAGCCATTCTTAATGCCGATATTATTGATTTAAAAGTGGTAGTCGAAGAATTGGGAGGTCTCATAGACAAAGAAAA
This sequence comes from Maratus michaelseni, assembly GCA_963931845.1. Taxonomy (NCBI): domain Eukaryota; kingdom Metazoa; phylum Arthropoda; class Arachnida; order Araneae; family Salticidae; genus Maratus; species Maratus michaelseni. Next base: position 278,418,165 of record OZ007594.1, on the reverse strand, counting down.
AAAGAAAGACAATTGTGAAACAAATTCAAATACATCTATCATAAGACCTATTTGGAAAGAAGCTGAATTGTTAGAACAATTTGAAAAGCCCTTGGCACACTGTTTTCGAGAAATGCATGAATTTCATGACACACCTTGCGATTCCTGTGAAAAATTGTGTACCAAAAAAGGAAACTTACACCAGTGTCTAAACTGGTTTCCAAGCATGACTTAGAAAATACACAAAATATTGCATTCAATATATTAAGAACAGCTTGGCTTTTGCAAAAACCAGGCTCTGATATAGAACTGTTTGAGGAATTAAATCTTTGTGATTACTGCTACAAGAGAATTATATCAGGTAAAGTTCCTGAGCGATCCTTCCTCAATGGATTACAAGTGCATCCAATGCCTGATGAAATTAAAAATTTTAATATGTTTGAAAAAATACTTATTCAGAAGTGTAAAGCATTTCAAGTGGTAGTTAGACTAGGAACCAAGCTAAAGACTTTAAACCATTCTGGCTTAACAAAGGCAATTAAAGGTAAAATTATTTATTTACATTTGCCTCTGCAAAATAATATTGACATGATTCCTTGAGGTTTACCAGATAATCATGAACTTCATATATTAGTTAATGGCCAACCAACTAAAAATAAAATAGTTTGGCAATCAATTGTTAGGCTTGAAAAGATAATGAAAGCACTGAGAAAGTTAAAAGAAATTAATCCTTTGTATGCTGATATTCATGTTTCTCAGTGTAACACTGATTATATTTGTGGTAATTGTAGTGAAATAGATAATCGAATTTCTACGCAACCAGATGCTTTATTGTATAGATTATCTGAAACTCAACAAAAAATGCTCTTTGATCAGTATACAATCCATCCTGTCAACGGAAAAAATCCTACAGGTATTTTAGAAGTATTTCAAATGAAAAAAGTTGAAAAAGAAGCTGTTAGTTTATTTGAAAAAAATTTGGACTTTATGTGTTTTCCTGATTTGTTCCCCACAGGTGAAGGTGGCCGATATTCTGATAGGCCTTTTGGTGACTTAACAGAAGCTGATTATAGAGCTACTAGAATACTGAATAAAGATCGAAGGTTTTCCCTCAATGAACAATACCTTTTTCATTGCTTTTATGAAAGTGAGATAAAATCTATGACCAATTGCATTAACTTTATGCTTCGAATGACTGGCAACAAAAGAATGCCAGTCAACTCTCTGATTGATAAATTTGTTGCCAAAGATTCAGAACTCGAAACTGCTTTATCAGTTTTTATGCAAAACATGAGAGGTACACAGGAATATTGGTACAAACGACAAGGAGAATTAAAGACAATGATGCAAAATTTTGGTAGTCCAACATGGTTTGTGACTCTAAGTTGTGCAGAATATGACTGGTTCGAACTGCATGAGCACCTTCGATTGTCATATTCTGATAAAATTTCCCCTAACAGTATTGCAGAGTTGTGTTCCTCAGATCCTGTTGCTGTTTCTCTGCATTACCACAACCGATTTCAAGCTCTTTGGAAACACCTTATTATGAATCAAGAAAATGCCATTCTTGGCAAAGTAGAACATTACTTCTGGAGAGTGGAATATCAAGGAAGAGGGACACCTCATATTCATATGGTACTTTGGATAAAAGATGCGCCAAAAATTGGTAATGCCAGCGATAAAGAAAGACACCATTTATCTTCCAAGTCAAAAAAGCGGCTTTACATACTCCCCAGAACATCTGCTGAAATGTACATTAATGATTATAATCCATTGCTTTTATATATATGGAAAGCTAATGTTGATGTCCAATTTATTGCAGATAAAGAAATAGCAGTGGCTCGTTATATAACATCTTATATTACGAAAAAATAAAAATCTGACATGGAAGATCTCTGGAATGAATTGGCAAACAAAGATTTGCGCAGTCGTCTTTTTAGTTTTGGCTTAAAAGCCATTTCACATCGAGAGTGTGGTGCTTATGAAGTTGCTGATAGAATTCTTGGACATCATCTTTACGGAAAATCAGAATCTATTCTTTTCATCAACACTACCAAAAAAGAAAAAAGGAAAACGTTTATTAAAACCATTTAAAGAGCTCAAAAAACTTAAGGAAACTGACCCTACCAGTGAAGATATTTTTATGGTTCAAATGGTTGATGGTGTATATATCCCAATAGACCAGATGAACTTGAAAATATACCCCTGTATGATTTTTCAGCTTTTTATTATCGGGTGCCACAAAAATCAAATGAAAAAATGCCAAATTATTTACAACTTAAAAATAATATTGTGCTATTAAAGAAAAGATGTAAGCCTTTTCTAATACAGCATACTCGTCATGATCCCGATACATCTGATACTGAACGGGAAAATTACTATCACAGTCTTTTGATGCTTTTTCTTCCTTGGCGTGATGAAAGTATACTTTTGGGTGACCATATTAATTATCAGAAATCTTTTGAAAATCATCTTCCAAAACTGAAACAAATGACGGAGTATCATGATAGGCTTAAAGTGTTAAAAGAAGGTGAGAAAAAATTACAGGAAGCTCTAAGAAAAAGTACACAATCTGATTGTGAAAATGTCATTGTTCAGGATGATATGCAAAATGCTTTGCAAGGTCATGAGATTATTGAGGCTGGTAATGCCATGGCAGAAATAACAGCAGCTATGATACAAAATTTAGTTCCCTACTCAACCAATTTAGCCACTCAAGTTTCACAATTACATGCTGATCAGAAAAAAATATTTGATACAGTTCAAAAACATTTTTGTTCTAAATCTGAATCAAGCAAACCACTAACAGTGTTTGTTAGCGGATGTGGTGGAACAGGTAAAAGTTTTCTCATTCATGTAATCAAAAATATGATTTCAAATTTTTTCAATAATAGTTTCACTAATGCTGTTGCAGCTCCAACAGGCCTAGCTGCTCTTAATATTGGTGGTGTGACTTTGCATAGACTGTTAATGTTACCTGTAGAGCATGGTAAAACAGCTGAATATCATAAACTTGGGGTGAATAGTTTAGCTATTGAATAAAAAAACACTAGCACATCTAAAACTTCTAATAGTGGATGAAATATCTATGGTATCATCATTAATTTTATCGTATATTCATTTAAGATTAGTTGAAATTACAGGCAAAGATGAACTGTTTGGTGGCATTTCAGTTTTATTTTTTGGAGATCTTCTTCAACTTCAATCAGTAAAAGGAAATCCACCATATTATAAATTAACTCATACTGAAGCACGGAAATTAATTGGATCAGTTGGTGCCATTAATATTTGGAAAGAGTATTTTCTTTATGATTAGCTCACTTTAAATAAAATACAAAAAAATGACTTGGTATATGCAGAACTGCTCAACAGAGTCAGAGTTGGTGAAGTTACTCCTGATGACATCAAATTACTTGAAACAAGACTTATCCCTAATACTGATAACATTGAAAATGTAGCGGATTATTACTTTGACCTCATGAATCAAAATTTGAATCCAGTATGTTTGTTACCTACAAACAAATTATGCCTGGAAATAAACTCTGTGATGCTACAGAAGGCTAAAAATAATGTTATAGAAATTCATGCTGAAGATACTATTAGTGGTTTTCAGGAAATGCCTCGCACAGTAAAGACACAATTGGAAAAACTAAAACAAAAATCATCTGATACAGCTGGTTTAGAGTCAGTGATTTTAATTTGTGAGGGCTGCAGAATTATGTTGCGTAGAAATCTTTCTATAGAAAAAGGTCTGGTCAATGGTTCAATGGGTACTGTTAAAGGCTTTAAAAAAGATTCATCAGGAAAAATTATATCAATATGCATTTTATTTGACAACCATGCTGCCGAAAAATACATTGAACGAGTAAATGTCAAATTTAAAATTATGAAAAATGCTTATGTTAAAAGATCCCAATTCCCCATTGTTTTGTCATATGGTATAACTATTCACAAAAGTCAAGGAATGAGCCTGTATGTTCCAGAAAATACTCTGAGAATAAAATGGTTGTTTCATCTGACATATCAGTAATTGTTAGTGAAAAAAATAATAAAAACCATATTACTGATTTAAATTAATTTGTCTTTAAAGGCTTTACAAATACAGATCGTTCGTGTTACGCAAATGCTATGTTGCAAACTCTCTTCTGTATCCCAGAATTTGTTAAAAAAATTCAGGAAAGAGTTATTGATCCTGGTCCTACAACAAAAGCTTTGAAACAAATATTCACTACTTTGCAAAATCCACAGATTGAAACCGTAGATACACTTGAAGTCAGAAAAACACTTCATGTAAAGTTTCATGATGGTACTGATCAAGACCCGTTAGAATTTCTTGATTACCTACTGGAAAATTTGTCAAAATAAAATGTCAATGCCATAGATCTTTTTCAACTGAAGCAAGATCTTTGAGAGAAATGTAGTAATTGCCCAAGTTATCGAGATATATGTATTAGTACAGAACCATTTAATGCATTTATTGTGAGATTTCCACATGACTTTAATAATAGGGAAGATGCAGTTGATTTCAATGATCTCCTAACACGATGGCAGACTGAAAACATTGCCTGTGTTCATTGCAAAAACAGAACTAAAATGTGTCAAACTCGATTAAATTCTTGTGGAAAATATTTGTTTGTGCAACTAGCCAGATTTTCTTCAACAAATGTGTCTATGGGTCCGAATAGAACTTTTAAAATTACGTGCCCTATAACAAGATTTTCAAACCAAAAGGTTTTAATAAATAATATAAACTTTAAAACAAAATCTGCTATTTTGCATAAAGGAAAGTTCATTGATTCAGGCCATTATATAACAATGGTGCATTCAAATGAAAACGAGATCAATAAATGGACTGTTTGTGACGATATGAAAATAACAGATCGTAGAGGTTTTGTAAAAAATCTTGCAGATGTTTACATTTTGCTTCTACAGAAATGTTAAATTAAGAAATTGTCAATATAAGGTAAAATATTTATTCAGCTACAAAAAGAAATATTTTGCTGAAAATTTCATCCTCCATAACTACACATTTTATAACAAAATCAGAATACAGTTGTTTCATATATACTCATTATTATTTTTATGCTTCTTATGTGTTAAAACAACATAAGATTTTATTAATAGCTTTCACACACGCTTACTAGTGTCTCTTTCCAAAGTGGTTGCAAATGTGTTTTACACGATGGAATAAAATTATTTGCAAAAATGAACATGATTCGTTTATTATTATCATTATGAAGATGAGAAACAATCCGTTATATACATTTTTTTTTGTTAAAAATTACTTTTATTATTTTAATTGTTTACAGAATAATCAATGTTTGAACTGTATATTTCATATTACCAATACTGATTTTGATATGTGCAGTCTTTTACATACTTGCCTCGTTTGAATCATATCTGCTTCATATTAAATCCTAATCCTAATAATATTATAAATCTGATTGTGTGCAAATGTTAGGCTGAAGCCAGCGTCAAAATGGAGCATTTAATGATCCTGTATTTTTGCATATAGGATGATTATAACCCTCTTTTGAACATAGGCTGGTTTTTGTTTTTTTATTCATATATTTTTCTTAATAATTCCAAATTTCGTTATTTTCATAGAGAATAAATGGACATTTTTCCATACAATTTAACCATTTTACTTTATCGTTGCTAGGGCTTTGATCGTTGCCAAAAAATAAAAACCTGGAAAAATATTTTTTCCTCAATAATTAATTTTCAATTGAAAGATTTTCACGTGAAAACTGAAAATTAAAAAGAATTCAGAAGAAGATGAATTTCCGTGATATTTGATAAAAAATAATATGGAGTATTTGTTATTATACATGAAGTATGGATATCGGTTACATTAAAAAGATCTTTTTCTGTCAAAAACTGCGTTATAATTAGAAGGAAAAATGAACAATAATTATACTATTAAAAATAGATTTCGCTTGGACCATGGAACTATGAAAAAGATTCTCCTCGGCTTGGACAAATATGATGTCATAAATAAAACATTAAAACATGTATTTTCAAATATTCGTAATAATACAAGGAGCATGAATATCAAGGTAAAATGAAAGTAGATAGATAATGGACGTAATATTTAAGATAAAAAACTGAAATATTTTTTATCGATACTGATTAATAATTAGCTTGAATAGCAGTTACATACAAATGTGAGTTTTCCGCTAAAATTTACGTCCTGATTACCAGAAAAAGAAAATTAACAAGAATTATGCCATTAAAAAGAGATTTCTCTGAGGAAAAAGTGACGTCATACTTGAAACAAAACGGGAATTTTCAAATGTATTTTACAAGGAGCGTGAATCTATTCCTTACATTAATAATACAAGGATCGGTAAGTTTAGGAAGTAGATGAGTTTCACGCCATATTTAAAACGAAAAATTTAATTTTTTTTTTTAAATCTATACCGATTATTAAGCATGAATATCAGTTACATACGGATGAGAGTTTTTTGCCAAAACCACACCATGATTATTAGGAAAAGAAAAATAAATACGAATCTATTATATTAAAATCTGAGCGCCTGTTTGTATTTCGCAATTACTTCTTTCAAATTGTCGAACAAAACGCGATTTACTTAACATTGATTGCGCGATTTAATTATCATTGATCCGAGGATGTCATAAACTCTCAGAATTAAAAAAAATGATTTAAATTCAGACATTTTTTTTGTAAATTTTAACGAAGTTTCTCTAAAAATGGCAACTAAATTATTCCAATATTGTGGATAAAAAAGAAGAAATAAAACGGATTAATATATTTTTTCTCATTAAAACTGAAAAAAAGAATTTATTTTCAATTTGAATAGATGGTGATAGAAATAAAAATCTTGATTACAGTAAAATTTTTGAAAAATAAAAGCACACATGCATATTCAAATTTCATGAATCAATTTATTCTGGAGAACAAAAATCGTCTGTGATTTCATTTAGAAATAAAGAATTTTTTTCAGTTATAGATTAAATCAAGGAGGCAAATTTAGGCTCCTTGCATTTAGGTCTACAATTATTGCTCCCTATTCACAAGAATTGAATTTAATGAAAAAGAATAAACTATTTCCATTATCTTTGAAGGATGGCTATTAAAACGTTTCACAAAGGCGTTAAAAGTAAAATGGTTTACCAGGTAAAATTGACATATGTTTTTACACAATTCGCCGATTTCCACGATTTTATTTAGCCTGCCTTTTTTCATTGGTTGCAGTTTCCTTTTCGTGATTATTTGACACAAAATTTCACTTTTTAAAAACTTAGTTATGTCAATGCCTCTATAACATAGAAATACTGTATTGTCTCCTATGGAATGTGATAGTTAGTTAATTATTTACGTTTCTAATTATCGGGAATGAAATATTTTGCTTAATAAATGTATTTATTCTTCTTTTAATGATACGTGAACGAAGTCACGGGTAACAGCTAGTAATATTATAAATCCGATTGTGTGCAAATGTTAGGCTGAAGCCAGCGTCAAAATGGAGCATTTAATGATCCTGCATTTTTGCATATAGGTTGATTATAATCCTCATTTGAACATAGGCGGGTTTTTATTTATTTTATTCAATTATTTTCTTTAATAATTAAAAATTTCATTATTTTCATAGAGAATAAATGGACATTTTTCCATACAATTTAACCATTTTACTTTATCGTTGCTAGGGCTTTAATCGTTGCCAATAAATAAAAACACGGAAAAATAATTTTTCCCCAACAACTAATTTTCAATTGAGCCATTTTCATGTGAAAACTGAAAATTAAAAAAATTAAAAAAAAGGTGAATTTCCGTGATATTTGAAACAAAAATATGGAGTATTTGTTATTATACATGAAGTATGAATATCGGTTAAAATAAAAAGATATTTTTCTGTCAAAAACTGCGTTATAATTAGAAGGAAAAGTGCAACAATATAATTATATTATTAAAAAATAGATTTCGCTTGGACCATGGAACTATGAAAAGGATCCTCCTCGGCTTGGACAAATATGACGTCATAAATAAAACATGTATTTTCAAATATTCGTAATAATACAAGGAACATGAATATCAATGTATAATGAAAGTAAATAGATAATGGACGTAATATTTGAGATGAAAAACTGAAATATTTTTTATCGATACTGATTAATAATTAGCTTGAATACCAGTTACACACAAATGTGAGTTTTCCGCTAAAATTTACGTCCTGATTGCCAGAAAAAGAAAATTAACAAGAATTGTGCCATTTAAAAGAGATTTCTCTGAGAAAAAAGTGACGTCATATATGAAAAAAAAACGGGAATTTTCAAGTGTGTTTTAGAAGGAGCGTGAATCAATTCATTACATTAATAATACAAGAATCGGTAAGTTTAGAAAGTAGATGAGTTTCACGCCATAATTAAAACGAAAAAAATAAATATATTTTTTTTAGCTATACCGATTATTATGCATGAATATTAATTACATACAGATGAGAGTTTTTTGCCAAAAACCACACCATGATTATTAGGAAAATAAAAATAATTACGAATCTATTATATTAAAATCTGACCGCCTGTTTGTATTTCGCAGAGGATGTCATAAACTCTCAGAATTTAAAAAAATTATTTAAATTCCGAGATATGATTATTATTATTTTTTTTTTTTTTTGTAAATTTAACGAAGTTTCTCTAAAAAATGGCAACTTAATTATTCCAATTTTGTGGATAAAAAAGAAGAAATAAAACGGAATAATATATTTTTTCTCATTAAAACTGAAAAAAAGATTTCAATTTGAATAGATGGTGAAAGAAAAAAAAAATCTTGATTACAGTAAAATTTTTAAAAAATAAAAACGTATTTTCACATATTCAAACTTCATGAGTCAATTTATTCTGGAGATCAAATATCGTCTGTCAATATATTTTCATTCAGAAATAAAGATTTTTTTTTTTTTTTCAGTTATAGTACAGCGCCTAGAATATAGGCGCTGTAGTTATAGATTAAATCAAGGAGGCAAATTTAAGCTCCTTGCATTTAGGTCTACAATTATTGCTCCCTATTCACAAGAATTTAATTTAATGAAAAAGAATATACTATTTCCGTTATCTTTGAAGGATGGCTATTAAAATGTTTCACAAAGGCGTTAAAAGTAAAATGGTTTACCAGGTAAACTTGACATATGTTTTTACACAATTCGCCGATTTCCACGATTTTGTTTGGCCCGCCCTTTTTCATTGGTTGCAGTTTCTTTTTCGTGATTATTTGTCACAAAATTTCACTTTTTTAAAACTTAGTTATGTCAAGGCCTCTATAACAAAGAAATACTGTATTGTCTCCTATGGAATGTGATAAAGAGTTAGTTAATTATTTACGTTTCTAATTATCGGGAATGAAATATTTTGCTTAATTAATGTATTTATACTTATTTGAATGATACGTGAACGAAGTCACGGGTAACAGCTAGTTGTTAATAAAAAACTTGAGATATTAAAAAAAAGGAACTTGCAAAGCAAATTAAAAAAATTAATTTATTTCCAAAATTTTAAGCCCGAGAAGGGACAGATATTAAAATTATTTTATTTAGTCAATGCTACAATAATGTTGCATTTTTATATTAAATCTTGCTCAGTCTATTTAATCTTAAAAAAATAAATTTAAATTTGAAACATGATATTAAAGCAACTTTAAAACATTTCATTTAGAAATCTAAATAAATCTTCAACTTTTTTTTCAGTTTTACATGCATTATGCAAAATTTGTATTGTAGCGAATTCTAACAGACAAGAAACATGAGAAGTTCAAATAATTTAAAAAGTTGAAGATTTATTTAGATTTCTAAATGAAATGTTTTAAAGTTGCTTTAATATCATGTTTCAAATTTAAATTTAATTTTTTAAGATTAAATAGACTGAGCAAGATTTAATATAAAAATGCAACATTATTGTAGCATTGACTAAATAAAATAATTTTAATATCTGTCCCTTCTCGGGCTTAAAATTTTGGAAATAAATTTATTTTTTTAATTTGCTTTGCAAGTTCCTTTTTTTTAATCTATTTATACAAATGCTATGCTGGAATAAAGATAAAGAACCGTTAAATTATAAAACTAGATGAATGACATAATCGTTGTGGGAAAATGAAAAATAAATATAACGGGATCATTACAAAATACATAAAAACTATACTCATATATTCTCATTCTCATTTTAATTCTGTGTGACGAGAAAAGAGCATTGAATCTTTTGTTTGTAATAAATATATTTTGCCTGAGGCATTGCGTAAGTTAAGTGCTGTAAGAGCTATAAATATTTAGTCTAGCACAAAGGAGGATGCTAAATATAAACCGAAGACTTCGTGAATTTAAATACGGCTTTCTTAATTTCGATTAATTATGTAAGGTAGATAAAAGTTTTGATTAGTGTAATTCATAAAATCGGAAAGGGAGCGTAATCAGTTCATAATGAGTGGTTTTTCTCTCACAACTTTTTAGTCGTCAAAATCTTCAATATTTTGAAATATGCAAGGTGATTCAAAAATCCTTAGACAAATTTTAAGGGGTGATAGAGACAACACATTACAGCAAATAGTTTTTGTTTGGGAAACCAGGGTAGCAGTTCACTTATTCAATCAAAAATACAGGGTATTCCACCGCAATCCGGATCCGGATTTTCATTCAAATCTATATTAAGCATTAGCACTGAGAAAAGTTTAATTCTAGTACAAGGTCTCTCAACCAGTATGCCGTGAGATGATCATAGGAGTGCCACTAAATTTTTCAGTCAAGTTCTATTAAAATTTTATGAATTAGAGTTAGGTACCTTTAAAACTGACAAATTACATGTCAAAGTCCCCCTAATATGTATTGCGAATAACTCCACATCTAATTAACTTTGGGATATGAAATTTTAAGCACACATTAAGAGATATATATTCTAACAGTTAATGTTCCGAAATATTTTTAGTTTAATTTGAAATGTAATGCTTTTTAATAAATGAATTCACCTTATATGTCTTGCTCGTAGAATTTCTCCCAATTTAATTGTCACAACGAGACAAAAAAAGAAAAAAAAATTATTGAGCAGAGATATCATATGTGTTTAAAATGACCTACACCAGAAAAAATATAATAATTAGCGCTTCAAAAAAAAAAAAAAAAAATTAAAAAAGGCTTAAAATATTGAGTTTTTAATAATAAAAAATAGTTATAATTTCTAAATTACTTACTTGATGCAGTAGGTCATTTTGTGTATCTATAAGGTTTATATACATATCCACCCAGAGCAATTATACGGGTTTGGTTGATACCTTTAGTCAAAATTTCATGAAATTCTATCTAGCTATTTCTTAGAAATCGCAATGGCCAAAATGAACGTTTTGAGAAAATTGACCGACACCGGAAAAAGTATAATGATTAGCTCTTCAGAATATATATATATATATATATTTTATTTATTTATTTTTTTTTTTAAGGCTCAAAGTGATGAGTTTTTAAAAATAAAAATAGTTATAATTTCTAAATTTCTTACTTGATGCAGTAGGTCATTTTGTGCATGTATAAGGTTTATATATATACCTACCCAGAGCGGGTTTGGTTTATACCTTTAATCAAAATTTCATGAAATTCTATCTAGCCATTTCTTAGAAATCATCCACGCAATGGTCAAAATCAACGTTTTGAGAAAATTGACTAAAGATAAATTATCTATTGGTCATATAAAGAACTCAAACTTCTTTTGACATAACTTCCATTCTAAAGTGAATGTTTGTATGCAGTTTCTTTTAAAATTTTAATATAATCTATTAAAAAATCGATTTTTTGACATTTTAACACGTACCTGATTACCTGATCATCAGAACTACAGTGACCTCTCACTTATACGCGATGTTCAGTCAGTAATTACTTTTTCATACCACTATTTTAAAATAGTAAAATTCGATTTATAAATTCTGCAATTTAATAAGATAAAAATTACCTTAAAAAAAACTGGTACTGAAAAATAATTTCCGTGTATCGCGTATAAGTGAGAGGTTACTGTATCTTTAAAAAAAAAAAAAAAGAAGTAACTTTCTAAATTAGGCGGTTTACTTTGTGATGATGTTTAGTGCACAACAAAGTTGCATTTCTTGTAGATTTATGATTCCTAATAACAATACGAGGAGGAAGTCATAAAATGCTCTCACGTCTATAGATAAAGTTAATGCTGTCGGAGAAATATTTTTGCCCTAGAAAGGAAAGATAAAATGGAGTAAGAAATAGTTGAATTAAATTAAAGATGTTAGCCAAATAAAACTCTTATTGAATAAATTTGACAAATTTTAGATTTACTGTGCACAGATTTAAGAAACATTTGTCTTGTTTATTACAGTGTGCGTGCAGTTTTCACTGTAAAGAAAAAACTAGTCGGATGTGCCAATCTAAAACTTTCTTCTATCTCACATAGATTCCGCATACACTAAAAAGAATCAGCAACCAATTTATATCAAGGTCTAACTGAATATAAAGTTTTATTAAATTCCGTGCATTAGTTCTTGAGATAAGAATATTGCTAAAATCGTGTGAATCCTGCAAAATGCAGCATAGCAGCGCCACCTGTTGGGAGATTTAGACCAAACCCTAATCAACAATAACTTATGACAACGTCTACCTGAGTCTGAAGTTCGATGAAAATCCTTGCATTAGTTCTTGAAATATAATTATCGTAATAATAATGAAAAAAGTAGCATAGTAGCGCGACCTGTTGGGCTAGTTACACCAAAACGTAATCAACATCTATTTATGTCAAGGTCTAACAGAATCTGAAGTTTGATGAAATTCCGTGCATTAGTTCTTGAGATATAGCTATCGTAAAAATAATGAAAAAAGTGGTATAGCAGCGCCACCTGTTGGGATATCTGCACCAAAATGTAATCATCGTGTATTTATGTAAAGGTCTAACTGAATCTGAAGTTTGATGAAAATAACTGCATTAATTCTTGAGATAGAGCTACTGCGGAAATCGCAAAAAATGCAGCATAGCAGCGCCACCTGTCGGGTGATTTTCACCAAAAACTAATCAGCGCCAATTTATATTAGGGACTAACTGAATATAAAGTTTTATTAAATTTCGTGCATTAGTTCTTGAGATAGAGCGCCCATAAAATTTTTGTCACATACAGACAGACAGGCAGACAGACTCACAGACAGACATTTTCTAAAAACAGTCAGATCTTGTTCAGGACCTTCTAAAACGTATAAATCCGTCGAAAACCGGAAGTCGAAAATTTTCATGAATCCAATACTTTCTTCTTGTAAAGATAGAAGAAAGTAAAAAGTAAATGTCAAAAACTATGTAGCTATTTATCGTCATATGAAAATGGCTGTGAAAAACTGCGTCTTGCGTAATGTTTTCAGCTGTCGAATTTATGACTTTTGTTGGGGAAAAATTCGTAATTGAAGAAACGAGTAATGGAAAAATCGCACGACCAGCCATAATCTATCTAAGAGACGCAGTATTATTACATCGTAAATCCAGAAAAGAAAGCTATTTTTATCCCTTTTTGCGGTCGTGAATGTAGGGGCTATTTCCTTATCACTCTGTTAATAAATAATGCATGTAAAATACGTTTTCTGTGTGATGTGTACTTTTCTAATAATGATAACCTTCAAATAATCTAACATAATATGACACGGCAACAAAAAGAAAAGAAAAATGCCTTTTGTGTGTATCCTTAAACCTTTTGGGTCCGATTTTTTAAATTTACATAGAGAAATACATAGAAAAATATTTAAAGGAACCGACGCAAAAACATACAAACAACAACTACAACAACAAAAGCGAGAAGAAAACATTTTTATTTTAGAACTAGATAACAATATTTTATTGCGAATTTTTTTACACGGGCTGTAAAACCGTTATCTTTTTAACAGATATAAATTTCGAAGAGTTCAGACAACAAGAATTTTTTTTTTTAAAAAAGCTATGAAATGACCCTACGTGATAAAACAAGAAAATGTCTTCTTACGAGTGCTTTTATCATTAAATACCAATATTTTTTTTGCTAATTTTTCCTTTAAAAATATAAATTCATGCAAAATCAGATTAAAGATATAAAATCATAAGAACTTGAGGATCTTTTTCTTAAATTTATTATCACAGGCCGGGTAACGCCGGGCGGGTCAGCTAGTATTGAAATAATTATGCTACATAGAACAGATATAAATCTGTCAGTGAAATTTTACGCATTTGTGTTTTATAGAGAATCAGAAATAAAATTAAATTTATCTTTCATGCTAAATTGCACCTTCAGTGAAAAAGTAAGACTCCTGAGACCCGGTAAAAATTTAAATGACTTCGTGAATGTGCCAGAAATTAGCGAGATTGGATTTCAGAACCTAGAAAAATGGAAGGCCCTTCTTAAAATGTTTCTTACACTCAAGTCCCGTTGTGCATTACCTGAAAATTTCACGCATGAAGAAATGAAAATGACTTCGTAATTATGTCAGAAGGATTCTCTAAATCGCGCAGAGAAAATGAAAAAATCTGAGAGCACCTTGAATTCCAATCATGTCGAATATAGGACATTCTAAACCAGAAAACATTCGTTGACCTAGAATTGTGTTAATGACATTTCTCTTGTCTCTACCGGGCGAGATGAAATAACAATGTTGTCGATTCGAATCAAAGCCTTCAAATCAACGAAACAGGTTATACAGAATAGAAAGCGACAACGATATAACACAGTTGATTACATTACAAATAAAGTGCTGCTAAGGCTAGAGGTTGAAGTACCTGACGGAAGACAATTTAATATGTGTTATTGAAAAGGAAGTTGTGCAACATGGTGTTTAATTTGAATGAAAAACAATAAAACAAGGAAACATATCCGTTGTACGTTGATTTGATGAATAAAGAATAATTTATCGGTCTTCGTTTTTCGGCACTTCAAGGCAGAGGCGTTTACAGAAATTGTGAGACACAGTACACATTACAATTGCCCTACTCTATATATACAGGGTGCGTCAGAGAAATGTATACATACACTTTTTAACGGGTCATAACTTTCTATTTTTTTTCTTTTCAAAGTGTAATTAATTGGAAATAACGAGTGGATCAAACTTAACTTTCGAATTTGAAATAATTAAATGTAATAATAATAATTAAAAAAACATATTTTCATTAAAATTCACAAAAAAGTCACCTTATATTACTATAAAGCACAAATGTGTGCGTCGCTCAATGCTGACGTCATAATGATGCGGGGAACAATGTGGTGAAAATGGATGAATGTTGCAACAATGGAGCTATTTTTTCAATTAAACAATCATAACGTTGTTTCTATGGGGAAAATGTAAGTTTTGGGCCGACGTTGACCCCCTGTTAGGGATCGAATTTTTTAAAAATAATGTCCAATTCATGTATTGCCCTCAGGAATACATATATATTCCAAATTTCAAAGCTCTACGTCAACAGGAAGTGGGTGAAAAATGAGTCACACGATTTGACTGTCACATACATACAGCAATGTAAGTTAAAAGAAAGTATGTAAAAAGAAAATTTATTTTAAAATAACTACTGTACGTATATGAAAATGTAGCAGAAGTACAAAAAAAATATCGCAGGGAGTTTCCGACAGATCCACCTATGCGACTTACAATTCATCGGATAAAAGATAAGTTTGAAACGAATGGATGTTCATAGACAACGTTCTGGAACCGCAATTGAGTAAGAATGCGCAACAACACCAAATGAAATATCTGTTGAAGTTTGTGAATCAATAGCCCATCGTTATAAGCAGTGTATTGACCAGAACGGTAATAATTTTAAACATCTGCGGTAGGAGGAAAAGTTCTACATTTTACGTAGATTCGTTTGCAATTTAAATATTAATTATATGTCAATAAAAACTGGAGTTATAATCATTCAAAGTAAGTATACATTTTTCTGACGTACCCTGTACGTATACTTAATACAAAATTGGCCCCTCACGGGAGACTCGGTGCAACAAGGCTGGTAATCAGTCAGCTCCCCAATTCCCCTCGCTAATGTTAAACCTATGGGCGTGGGATGCATCCGTATATTTAAAATATCTCCTCAGAAAATTAATATTTTTAATTTTTTTTTCTGTGTACTCTTCTTAAAGGGTGTCTCTTTTTTACTTAATTGTCTAAAATATATACTTTTTTTTTTTTTTTTTTTTGAAGTGTTAACTCTTTCCGACACAGACAAATTCTGTTCATAAAATGAGAAATTACTGACTGACATCGGAATTTACAAACGACTTTTTTGGAAAATAAGAACTCCTTATTTTAAGCTGGGATCTCTTGTCTGAAGCTGCCTATGATGTTGAATCATATATATCTTAAATTAAATTTATATTCTGAATTATATTTTATTTTTCATCCCTTCTTTCCAAATTTAAATCCAATTATTCTTAAAAGAACAAGGTCATTTTATTTAAACTCATTTTATTCTGCTAGGCAATCTCTCAGATCATTTCTTCTATCAAAGCGACCACATATTATAACAAAAAAATAATAATAAAAAGAAAAGAAGAGCGCAATAGTCATAAAGTATTGATAACGGCATTCACCATATGTCTGATCCGCGTTCAAAATGAAATAATTTATAAAAACAAAGGATGTTGTGGCATGTCACTTATATGTAAAACCCTAAACATTAAAGAACTCAGACGCCTTTTTTCGATAAACTTTCATGTACAAGCAGATGTTATTTCGCCAAGCAAATTCAAACCACCCCCATTTGATTAACATAAACGAATCTTTTTCTGTTGTTCTTTGGCATATTTTCGCAACTCGCCATGTCTCTATATTCCAATCTTGGCTGTTAAAATGTAACCGCGATTCTATAATCACTTCATCGCCTCTGCTCATAGAGATAAGTTCTTATTAACAAATCGACTGCGAGGCCATCCCATGTTTTTCAGTTGTTCTATCCTGTATATTTTGGAAGTGTTCTTGTTTTGGAAAAATAAAGCCTACAGTATGCAAAGAATACAATGACTGGACTTATTGTGGATTAATCTTATTTCATTTCAGGAATACGTGCCTGCTGGATTTGCGGAATAACGCGCATCGATGTAATGTATAGTATATGTCGGCAAAATACTTACGCCTACTATAACACTTTTCGATCTACGGCATAAAGATATCCGATAAATTCAACATCTTTATACCAAATCGGCTCTATACCATACTGCCATAGTGCTCTACCAACTGAGCCAGCCCGGTCAAATCTAGAGGACCTAATTCATCCAAGTTAACCTTATTAATCATAGCATCTGGTCTGATATCTGAATCAGCTCTACAGAATAAGTCGCAGGAGTCCAAATTTTCTTTCATTTTACAGATAAACACCACCATTATATATATCGAATCACTCTTTTTATTCACTAAAAAACATCTTTATATACTATATAACTCTGCATATTTTATTCTTCCTGTATTAGATATTTATAGAAGTGAATCTTGTATTTTAATTGAAACTTGTCCATGTATCTTACTCGTGGATTTTGTTTTTACACTAATGGAAATAACAACTGGGTGATTTTTCGATAAGAAACGAAATGGGAACATGTCAAAGGAAAAGGATTGTAACTGATAAAATTAAACAGATTTGCATGACAAGTTGATTTACAGAAAGAGGAATTTTCAACAAGAGAAGAAAGTACACATCCATCCCATCTTTCCTTGATCCGTTAGATTTACTTTAAACTATTTCTATATCTGGATTTATCAAGCTTTTAACATTATCGACGTTTTTGCCATCTAAATTTTAGAAAGATCCGATAAATTTCTTCCAGGAAAATGACGATTTTATTTTTTTTTTTAATTCTTTAAGATTTTTTTAAGCAGTTTTTCTTTACTTTAATTGGGCAGTTAAATGTTCTTTACACTCTCATAAAAAACTTCGTCATAAATGTAAAAAATAGAAGCAACAAGTTGAGGAATACATCTTTGATTGAAAGAGATTTTTTCATTCTTTGAAGAAATGTCTGTCTTTTGGGTGGAGGATTTCGGGAAATTTTGAGCTTAGGTTTGTGAATTTTTGATGTTTTGAAGGAAAAATTACATACAATAAAATTCTATTTCTAATACGAAGAGCAGCACGGTTACCAAAATACCCCTGTGATTTGACGAAATTGCATTTTAGATTGGAGGATTTGAGGTAATTTTTACGTTAGATTGGGGAGTGTTTTGTATTTTTGGGAGAAAAAATGGCAAAACAAAGCAAAAATTTACGTCTTTTAACGACATATAATAAAAGAAAAATTCATTCAATTCACGGATTTTTTTTTAGAGTGCATTTTACATCATCAGAAAATATAGTTTTCGAAATTTGTCCTGTCTGATAGGTTTTCCATCTAAACTATGATTAACATTTGAAAGACTAGTTTGGTCCTAAAGACCTAAAGAATGAAATATTCTTCAAATTCGACTTTTTAACACGTTCCAACATACTAGTTGAAAAGTGTTTAGGAATTCGGTTTGTCTGTCTGCCATATGTCTGCTGTCTGTTTATGCTCTAACTCAAGTAAATAAATATACTCGGATTGCCACGCAATTAATATTTGAAATTGATATTTACTGTCGCTTGTTCGGTATTGAAAATGAAGCGTGTAGTATTTGTAGTTCATTTACATTACAGAGACACTCAAACGAATTTCGTTACATTATGGTCTATGGAGGAAAAATCGTATTTTAATGGGGTTAGACTATCTCAAATATATTGAAAGTGATCTATATTACTGAGGTGCACTACAAGATGTTTAGTATAGAATGTAACCACTTACCCCATAATAAGGGGAAGTGGGTCCACCGCTCTTTATTTAAATTTAAAGCAAGCATAACTAAAGAAGAGGTAAGTGGGTGTTACTTGATAAAGTATAGAAATTTTCAATATGAAATATTTTATTGCAAATGTATCCATGTACGAGATATCTACTCACATTAAGATCGTATAACAGGTAATTATAGAATGAAAAACAAAACAAGCACATCTATAAAAATTTTTGAAAGCCTACAGGCATATGTTTTACTTTAACATATAAAACAGTGCTGAAGAAACATAATAAAGTTGATTAAGATTAATTTTGGCACTAAACACTGTAAGTTGAAAAAGAAATTGGAAACACTAAATGTCAGTGTCTACTTAAAGTTGGCTGAGGGAGAATCATTATTACTTCATCCTCAGTAATAATTCCAACATCGTCTGCACCCGGCCAATAAAAAGTCTCACTATTTCTATTCTTTCTCGCAAATTTAGCAGTTATTTTTTCATTTGTATCATCAACTTCTGAAATTAGAGCTACATAATACTTTTTTTTATGCAAGTTTCACAAATACATAGTCACCAACTTTAGAAGTTTTTTTTAGCTAAACTATTAATTCCTTCTAAGTCTTCATAATTATCTTTTAATTCATCCATAGAAATCCCCTTATCAGAATTGCTTTTCACTTCAAAATCATCACTGTCTTCTATTACATATCTTCTATATTATTCTACATATTCAGTTTTCTTTTTTTTACTTTGAGTTTTTTCTTTATTCTTTATATTTCCCTCATTTTTTTTCTCTTAATTTTTGCAAGTATTCTACATTCGTAATGATTTGAACACCTGAAGATGCTTTAGATCTCTTTGATGGAATTCTGTTTGCACATACAGATGTACACGTAAAGGTGACACATCCTCTATATTCAATTTGAAAAACTAAACAATTACTAAACAAGTACTATAGCAATTTAAGGCAACTTGTTTAAGCCATAATGCAGAAATTTATTTAAATTTACTAAATGAGGAAAGCGGACACACTAGTTCCACATACCCCGTAATGAGGGGGGGGGGCGCTTACCCCTAGTAGGCTAAAATTACGTGGTAAGTGGGACGCCTCCTCTTAAACACTTCTCAATAACAGTTTTTGTAAAAATTCAAATTACAGTATGTATTTTAGGTTAAACTTTGCACAGCAGTTTAATAAAGATTAAAAGATAATGAAGACTAACCTGGAAACACCTCTTGGGAAAATGTAGCTTGGACTCTTTAAACAAACTATTCTGGAAATCTATTTTACATTAGTTCTATGACATGAAAAATAAATGAAACAGAGCTTAAATATATACAAAGGGGGGTTTGGGGGGGGACCTACATACCCCAGTGGCCCACTTACCCCAACCAACCCTATATGAGGTGCAACTCAAAATACAAATGATCTGAGTACAAAATAATTTAAAATTTTGCTGAAAAGAGTTTAAAAACGTGATATTTTTCCTCAATAACTTCATAATGATTTAGTTGGATGCAACAGAAAGGGGTTTACTAGATTACTGAAACCGATCACAGAGTAACACATGTTTTTTTTTCTTGCGTCCAAATTTCTCTAAATCGATGTTCATGGGCACGTGTCATTGTATTCTGAGCACCTCGCACATAACTACATATAGCTTTCGAATAGATGCAACTATTCTGATAATTCTCTCTATTTGGAAGGATTTGTTTTCTGAATAGCTCATATAAATTTTATTATGAACTAAAAATAACGTCTAATTGTCTGCTTGTTTTTTTACTTCTTTTAAAAAATAGTTTTCGTATCATAATTACTTTCTTCTATCTTTATAAGAAGAAAGTATTGGATTCATGAAAATTTTCGACTTCCGGTTTTTGACGGATTTATATGTTTTAGAAAGTCCTGATCACGATTTGACTATTTTTAGAAAATGTTTCTCTGTCTGTGTCAAAAAGTTTGTAGGCGCTCTATCTCAAGAACTAATGCAAGGAATTTAATAAAACTTTAGATTCTGTTAGACGTTGATATAAATTGATGCTAATTAGTTTTTAGCTATGCTATATTTTTAATGATTTTCACGATAGCTCTACCTCAAGAACTAATGCACAAAATTTCATCAAACTTCAGACTCTGTTATAACATGGCATAAATAGACGCTGATTACGTTTTGGTGTAAATAGCTCAACAGGTGTCGCTGTTGTGCCACGTTTTTCATGATTTTCACGATAGCTATAACTCAAGAACTAATGCACAAAATTTCATCAAACTTCATATTCTGTTATACATTGACATAAATAGATGCCGGTTACGTTTGGTGTAAAAAGCCCAACACAGGTGACGCTGCTATGCTACATTTTTCAGGATTTACACGATTTTAGCGATAGTCATATCTTAAGAACTAATGCACGGAATTTAATAAAACTTTAAATTCAGTTAGACCTTGTTATAAATTGGTGCTGATTCGTTTTTGGTGTATGTGAAGCCTGTATGAGATAGAAGAAAGATTGGGGATTCGTGCATTCGACTAGTTTATTTTGTCATGGAATGCGGATTCAAAATTACGTATACAAACTAAAACCAGCGCACATAATTTTCACATTCTTTTATTTATATAAAAATTGTTTTCTGTATTTAAAGATATAATTTTGTAATAGATTTTTCACTCACTTCCCAATATGCTAGAACTATAAAAAAATACGTTCACAGGTATGTTTCCGATTACAATATAACATTTTAATATTCTTAGAATTTAATTATAAATTAATAAATTAATTTTAAGGCCTTTTTCCGTTAGCAGCAATTTTTCGTGCCTGCGTCTCCTTCACGGTAATGGCACCGATATAAAATATAGCCTACGTTGGATCAGGGACTATCACTATCAATTTGCAAGCATTACTTTTGAAATCGGTTCGGTAGTTCCAAATATTACCCCTTATACAAATAAACAAACGTTACTTCTTTATAATATTAGTACAGATATTATTGCAGAAACGTCAGTTGAGACTTACTGTGGAGACCCGAAGAGTTTTTTGCTGTCTGTCTGTCTGTATGTATTATGTATATCTCGCGATAACTGACACCAAAGGCATCCAGTTAGCTTGGCATTTCATAGATATGTTGGTGACATAGCCGGAATTAGTTATATAAATTTTTGGTTAAATTTGTTTGATTTGTTCGAAAAATATAGAACATTTCCTTTTAAGTCAATATTTTTCAATGGGAATTCAGACAAAAACAAGTATTTCAAAGTGATCCAAAGATCATAATTTTAAATTAAAAAAAATAATAATAATAAATTAATAAATTATAGTATCGCAATGCAGTTTACAGCATAAGACTTGGTGATTTTTTTAGTTCAAAAATAGTTCAAAGAGTATATCATAAGGCCGTACACATTCCAAAAACTTATAAAAAATTAACAAATTGTTGTATCCGAGTGCGATTTGTTGCATAAGATTTGGCAAATAGTCGGAATTTTTGCAGCAAAAAAATAAAATAAAACAAATAATAATAATAATAATAAGAAGAAGAAGAAGAAGAAGAAGAAGAAAAAAAAGCAAATTTGGACTATTTTTTGATTTTGCCACAAAAATTTGACACTTTGGTGCAAACCACTTGGACACTTTGGTCTTATGGTGCAAACCGCTCTCAGATACTACAATTAGTTATTATTATTATTTTATAATTTTTTAAAATTCGAACGGACTTGTGGAACACTCTGTATTTAAATATCTCCGCTCATATGGACAGCTAAACAGACAAGCAGCATGTCATTATCAGTTCCTAGTAGAGGTCTGCACGGGCCGAAATTTCCAGGCCCGGGCCCGGCCCGACCCATACAAAAAATAATTTGGCCCGGCCCGGCCCGATACAAAATTAAAAGTTCGGCCCGAGCCCGGCCCGGCCTGGAAAAAAGTTAAAATCTCGGCCCGAGCCCGGCCCGGCCCGAATGAATTTCTACAAAACATAATTTTTACGTCGATTTGGTTAAAAATTTGCCCCATAGGAGGAGATCTAACCAAAAATTCCTATCTCAGCC
This sequence comes from Maratus michaelseni, assembly GCA_963931845.1. Taxonomy (NCBI): domain Eukaryota; kingdom Metazoa; phylum Arthropoda; class Arachnida; order Araneae; family Salticidae; genus Maratus; species Maratus michaelseni. Next base: position 278,395,396 of record OZ007594.1, on the reverse strand, counting down.
TTTTTTTTTATGTTTATAATCTTCATTTTTATAGAGGTGCCGCAAGCTGGAATATTTATTTTTTTTAATAAATCTCTATTTGTTGTATGTATGTGTTTAAGTTATCATCGATATTGTTAATCCATATTCCATTTATTGAAGTGTTAAAAATCAGAAAAATGCTATACAGTAAAATCTAAGATGGAATTGCATAGGGAAGAAAAAAAAATGAATTATAGACAATTTGCCTTCTTAGCAGATGTAAATGTATTATATATTCTTTTCTTACATATTAGTATATTCATTTTTAATGGATCAACACATTTTTCAATTTAAGACAGGATTCCATCATAAGCAGGTTATTTTTCACACGTTTTACTATATTTTAATTTAGCTATATGTTAATAAGTGTATAAATCTACTATTCTTTAAAAAGAATAAATTTTAATGTTTAATTATAAAATAATGGCGATTTAAAAATGTATGCATGTTTTGAAAAGATTTTTATGCCAGATCTTATTTTACTGACCTTCGAACGGACCAGGTACGCCGAGACAATGATTTTCATACGAGTCAAAACCAGGACTAAAAATTTTAAGGCATGAAGACTAGGAAGAATGAAACCAGTCCCGGCTCTGTACGGAAAAAATAATTTAAGGCACGGCCTTATCCTTCAGGATAAAAAAGTAGGGCCCGGCCCGGCCCGTAAAGAGTAATCACTAGGCCCGGCCCGGCCCGAGTGCCGTGAAGAAAAATAGGCCCGAGCCCGGCCCGCGGGCCGGGCCGAGTAGGGGCTTCGGGTCTTGGCCCGGCCCGTGCAGATCTCTAGTTCCTAGTAAAAATTAAATTCGAATTTCTGGAAAGAATACCGTTTCAAACTAAAAATATTAAAAATAAATCCATCAAGTGTACGCCTAAATGCAACATGTTTGCTATCATTATGCCTGAAACGTTTCATTATAATATTTTACTGCCTTGTAACTTTATTACTTTTACATTCCTTTTTACAGACAATAATTTTGCATCAGTTTATGTTCAGCTGATAACATAGAAGTAAGTTGCATAATGCAAAATACGCATCAGCATTCGAATTACTTTCCTGAAACCTTGTATTTCATTCGGTTATCCTTGACTGCATCTCATTAAATACTACTATTATTATTCGTGTTCTGTTCAGATTGTAAATTTTGATAGCAATCACATGAGCTATCTTGTTTTAAGATGAATTGCTTTGGAATGTATTAGAAATAAATTTTCTACTTAATTTTTTAATGAGTATTTGAAATTTTGGAAATCCGAATGTTCCGCACCAGTTAGTATTTTGGTGCAGCATCGTAATTAAGATTAACGCGCATGTGGTAATACAGAGGCTGTTCGCACATTTTTTTAGACAAATTTGATAAATGATTTTAAAAAATGGAATTATTTTAGAGGAAAACTTTCTTTCAACAACTTATTATTTGTAATTCATATTATTGTCTGATGCTTTCAAATTTATTCTTCTATCAAGACGGCGCATTCAAACAAGCTGTGAATCACAGGATACTTTTTTTTGTTTTCCGAAAAGAAATATTCTTATTCGAAAGTTTACAATGATTGTAAAGCGCATAGTATAAAAAATTCTAAGTGCAAAATAAACATCAGTATTAATTGGAAAGAGCTATCCCGAAAATCAGTACTTATTCTTAGTAAAAAGACACAAAATGAAAAAAAATATACATTAAAAAAAGAACCCATTTCAAGGCTGAAAACAAAGTTTCAGGTAAGGATTTATGACTGTCGCAAATTTATCTTACAATGGGAAAATAAAAATAAGAATATTGGACAAAAATGTTACAATCAATTCATTATATTATTAAGAGAATGTGTTACATCCGATATTTACAGAAAAAATGCTATTTTCTTTATTTTAACGACTTTTAAAGGGTGAAACTGCATCAAAGCAAAGCTACCGCTCATACTTCAAAAACTACCACTGTATTCGTTGAAAACATTAAAAACTCACACAGGTATTGCATTTATACCTTTCAACATATTCCTAAGAAGTCACCTTACGTTTCTCTTATGGTTTATTGTGCATTTGGTCTGCTGAAAAGAGCTCTTTCAAAGCGCAAAACCACCACGATTGATCGAATCTGGAAAGTTTTTTAAAGAGGCATGGGAAGCAATAACTCTGTAGATTTTACAAAAAACCTTCTACCATCGAAAGCATTACGCAGAATTAGAATCAAGAAACAAGATTGTCATATAGATTATTTCAGAAAGCAATATTCATATTTTAAACGTTAAAGAAACAACGCCGAAATCGTCTAAAAAATGTGCGAACACCCTCTGTATAATCTTAAAAATTCCGGGATTATTACATGACGAATTCTCGAATTTTCTGATGAAAGGTGTTATACTAAAATCTACCGATTCACATTTGTTAAAATGTGAAAAACAAGGCCCTGAAATCTTCAGGCAACTGAAGATTGGAACATTTTTACAATATAAACAACCTAATTATTTAGTTATTAATCTGTCCCTATAATGGTAAGATTTCGTTTTAGTAACTTATCTTCAAATGTTGGAAAAACCAAATGAGGAGAATTGTCATATTCAGATATGAAATGATGGGTGTTCTGAAATATCATATAATAGAAGACATCCTCAAGCAAAGGCGCAGTCATTTAAAAATTATGTAGAGGAGTGGAGGGGACAAAAATAGTCTTTTTCAAATAATTAAGATTGTCAATAGTTAATGAAGTATTTATGAGAATAATGGATCGTCCAAATTAATTATTAATGTCCATTATCACAAAATCAATATTCTAATTATTTAGACAGAATATTTAACAAGCTGAATTTTAGACAGTTGCGATAATCAAATTATGAGACAATGGATGTTTGAGGCTCCCTTATAAAATAAAAAGTTTTCCGAGAAAACAGTTCTAGAATATCAGTTCGTGTAATTAATTGTAATGTCTCGTTACAATTTACAAGAGTTAAATCTCCTGAAAGTACTTTTTACACACTTTTATTTAATTTAACTTAGTTTTTTGTATATAAAAATGCAATTTGTAATCGGTTTTTCACTTACTTCCCGATATGCTAGAATTATAAAAATTATGTATACAGGTATGTTTAAGATAACAATTCACCCTTTTAATATTTTTAAAACTTAATTACAAATTAATAAATTAATTTTAAGTCATTTTTCAATTAGCCCATCGCAGGTGATAGATCGCCTGATTCTCTTTATGGTTACAATTGTTTACGAGTTATAATAACAATAGAGTTAATTATGCGCCAAATCACTCGCGCCAAAATAGGCCAACTGGTTGTGAAACTGCAACAACTGAGCATTTTAAAAGCTAAAAATGAGATAATGCAAACATAAAATAAAGAGTAATGTATTTTTTTTTAAATACTCTTTTATTAATTTTTAATTTAATATTAATTAAATTGGGATTATACGTTGTGAAAACAATTTAGAAATCCTGAATAGATATTTTAAATAATTTTCTTTTTTGTTGTCATATCTTAAAAAAGAAACAGAACAAAAATTATAAGTTTTTTTTAAATAAATTCACCAGTTTGTGCTTTCTATCAAACGTATATCAAAACGGGTGAATTTTTCAAAATCGGTGTCCACGCCAAATTAACGTATTGTAGGATAAACATTGAATGCGTATAAAAGAATGTTTTGTTAAAAAATATATTTTTTTTTGTATTTATTAATACTAATGTGAATGAAATTAAACTGCATGTTTAGAGTTTCAAATATGAGTTCAAAATACAAATGTGGCTCGCAGATCTGGCCCCTGATCTGCAAATTTAATCATCGAAAATGCAATCGATGTTTTTAGTGCTTCTTTATATACGGGCTTGTTTTTCAGAGATGAATTAACAAATATTGAAGACAGAAAATAATAGTTCTTTGGGACAGTTCAATGTGATAAAAAAAAAAAAATTATTTTCATTTGAATGGAGTAGGATTGAACCCTATGAGTTTTTCCCTTTTCTACGCGATTGTCATCAACACAAAAATCCTCTATATTTCAAATTAATTTCACAATCTTCAGCAATGGGAGTGGAATATAAAAGTATATGCTTTACTCTTTATAAAACCTACTGTGGACTAAATTTTTCTGCCTATCAATAAAACTTGCAATAGTTACTACGAAGCTGGGCTATTGTATTCGCTGACCTAAATAAAAGAACAAAGGTAAAAAGTTCAAGGATGAAATAGTGTTTATAAAGAATTTTTTCCCAACTTAATACGGCACGATAATACAAGATTCCTTCAACAATCGGAAGGTAGAGAGTTTGATGTCTTAGTTTAGATCTTTTGTTCTAATAGAGAATGCTGTTTGAACTGTTTACATTTGGAAGACAAAAGAAAACAAACAATTGCTCAAATGAATAAACATATCTAAAAATATCAGATTGTATCTAAACAACAAAATGATTTTATACCTTCATATTGATACTTCACAATTAAAAGTTTACTATTAATTACTGCGAAGTTACACAGTGGGACTTTGAATCACCATACCTTTATTTATAATATTCATTTGGAACAATCCAGGATATTATTTCCCGAATCTTTCAGTGAGAAAACATGAATTAGTAAATTTATAGCTAAGTTGTGCAATAAGTATGATATGCCTACTTTTACCTATGAAATTTTTTCATAACCCACCTTTTGAGAATGTTGCTGAATGTAGATACCATGTATATGGAACTTCATCGGATGTTTATGCTTCAAATGACAAGAAAAATACAATCATCAGTTATATAATAATTATGTGTTCTCTAAACCACATTCATCAATTTCAAGGTCTAATTCCCATAGATCACCATCAGATTTCCGTAAAATTTACATGCGACCATTCTCTTTTAAATACCAGAATGACCATAATAATTTGTCTATCGATACCAAAGTTATGTGAAAACATTCGCGATGAAATATGTGTTATGTTGAAATTAAGATCCTCTTTAATTTTGAGGGGTTTTTTTTCTTTTTTTATTTCAACTTTTTCAAGCTTTTATCCCTTTGGTGTCGATAAAATGAGTACCAATCGTGCTTCCTTAAAATTTACATGCGACCATTCTCTTTTAAATACCAGGAATGATCATAATAATTTGTCTATCGATACCAAAGTTATGTGAAAACATTCGCAATGAAATATGTGTTCTGTTAAAATTCAGATCCTCTTCAATTTTGAGGTTTTTTTTTTTTTTCCTTTTTCATTTCAACTTTTTCAAGCTTTCATCCCTTTGGTGTCGATAAAATGAGTACCAATCGTGCTTCCTTAAAACTTACATACGACAATTCTCTTTTAAATACCAGAATGATCATAATAATTTGTCTATCGATACCAAAGTTATGTGAAAACATTTGCGATGAAATATGTGTTCTGTTAAAATTAAGATCCTCTTCAATTGTGAGGTTTCTTTTTTTTTTTTTTTTCCTTTTTCATTTCAACTTTTTCAAGCTTTCATCCCTTTGGTGTCGATAAAATGAGTACCAATCGTGCTTGGGAACTAAAGAGCTTGGAAGTTTCTGGTCAGACTGACCACTAGGCCACAAGACACATGCTATATATAGCACCTCAGGGCCCGTGGTCAAGAAAGCTATGTTGGATACCATAGGTCATAATCCTTCACAAAAGAGCCGCGAAATTTAAGTTTTTTTTTAACTTTTTATATGTAATACTTCTGCAGGATGTCTTCAAAAATCATAGCACTTTTTAGGGATAAAAATAACCACATTAGATATTGATACTTCCTTCAGGATATTCAAAAGGTGTAGAAAGATCTGTACTTCTTATATAAAATCATTAGTATAATCAAAGCAAGGTAATAACTCGCATATTTGTTAGATGATATATAAAAGTTTTTTGAGGTGAAAACTTCTTTTTTTTCTTTTAGTCAATAAGTATCAAAACTGTACATTTTGTTGTACAAAGAGCATCCAGTTGATATTCAATTTCATGCCACTTCTAAATTTCTTTTTACATCCGAATACTATGTAGAAACACAACACAGCCTCGACATCTTGTGGTATTATTGTCCGAAACTTTTTAAAATCGAGAATTACTAAACTGATAGATTGGAAGAGATATTCCAATCACATGCCTCCCGAGATCTCTGGAAATTACATACATATCTTTTTTTTTTTTTTTTTTTTTTCCTTTGACGATTTATCAAAGACTCTTATTCTTCAAATGATAAAATTCTAATGAACTAAAAACACTCATAATTGCTGCAATTGAAAGTGTTACGAAAACCATTTTATGGCATGAAATTCAGTATTGTCTAAATGTTCTTTATGCATCGAAAACAGTGAAACTAAGAATAAATTTGTACATTAAACAGGACCCGATGATTAAATTCTGAAGGGCATACTGTAAAATTTGTTTTTGTTTTTTAATGTTCTTTGTATAAATATATCATACGGTATAGTTGTAGTATATATAGTTGTTGAATGTTCAGTTACCTGGACGGTTTCTTAACCAGGACTTCAAGATACATATATGAACAGTCTATTAATCACGTTCAGATTTGTCGGTCAGATAACAGAAATTTCACGAAGTTCTCTGAATTTTCTCTTGCACTAAGCCAACTTTCTCAAAAAATAAAAAAAAATAAAAAAAATAAAAATAAAAATGCAATGTAAAAAAAAATCGAAATACGAATTGGAGGCCTCATTTGTTCAACTTTTTTAAGGCCTTCTTAAATTTTAAAAGAGAAGCTCGTGTTTCCCGTACCTTTCCTGTAAACAGCCCTAAGGGCAAACGGGAAAACTGACTCAGGCTCAAACTTTTATTGGGGCCCCAAATCCATAAAATCATCAGTACGTTCTCGATCACTTAAGGACTCTCGTTTTGCATTCTCCATTGGCACTAATAAAAAAAAATACTTTAATCGTCTTGAGTCTGCAAAAATGTCGTGGGAGTCCGCGATTGAATCTTTGACCTAGAGCAGAGGTTCCCAAACTTTTAGACAAACGTACCATTAAATCAAAATTCAAACTTCCGCGTACCGCCAAGTACTAACAAGCGTAAAGCTAATATAGAATAACTTCTAAAAAGGAACCTGTCTAAAACGAAATATACCTCTGATCTTTTGTGTTTCTGTCATAGCAGGTTTTATTGTATTTAAAAATGGATGATTCCATTACTAACCCATTAAAGCCGGAATTATTTTCGTCTTTAAAATGCTAAACTTACATTTCACACCAGTTTTTTTAAATTAGCAATTTTTGTTTGATTTTATCCCGAACTTTGAATCATTAAAAAAAGATAATGTTTCCTTAAAAAAATACTGGTGTATAAACAAAAAAAAAATGGTTGAAACTTATCTGGTACCATATGGTACCGCTAGGCTTTAATGGGCTAAATTGGTATTTAGATTGACTGCTTTATAATAATATTCAAGTAAAAAGTAGTATCATCATTAAATTTTAATAATGCATACAATATCAAAATACAGTGTTTTGGTTTTGGAAAAAGTCACAATACTTAATGACATATTGGCGCACATTGATTCATATACTGTTATAGTAGGCTGATTGCACTAATTTGCTTCTATCGCTAATGAAAGGGGTGGACTTGTTTTATCAAGCACAGCTTCCTCATGTCTAGATGAATATTAGATAGTTTTAGTTATAAGTCAGATTCGATTTTTAGTTTATTCCTGTACTTGTTTTTCATATAACGAAGGGGGAAAAAGCACATTCACAGAGATATGTTGTGCTAAACACAATCGGACTTTGACGATATCAGACGGTACTCTGATATTCTCGCCATTGAAAATTCTATTACAATCATCCTCTTGAATGAGGATTCCAGTAATCCATCATAGGAGAGCTGAATAAGTTCATTTCTTTCCTCTCTCGTGAAAGTGTCTGAAATGAAAAACGAATTTGCTATCCAACGCTTAGTTAGCCCATTTAACATAGGCTCGTAACAACTTTAGTAATAATTTTCATACCTTTAAATGCGACAATAATGTCGCGCTGTAGCCAAACACTTGCAAGTATCTTCATACATTCATCTATGTACCACTTCAATACATATGCACAATGCTTTACCTGAAATCCGCACTGCATATGAACACAGTTTTTATTTGATTTCAGATCACCATTTTAAATAACTTTACTCTGTTAAAAACTGATTTCAATGAAATAGGAGGAAACTATAAAACATTTTATACAAGAGGAGAAATATATTTCAGTCAACAGAATGAATTACTTTATGAATTATGTTTGAAATAAAACTTATATTTCAACACCTCCTAGAAGCTGTTCTAATACAAAGAGAACAATGGGTTATAAATTACACTTGGAATTTTATTTTGTTTTTTAACTTCTCCTACTTCCAAGCATCCAGACTTTAGCTTCAGCTAATTCAATTTATAAAGAATGTTTAAAAACAGTCCTTCCGCTAATTAAAAATACTTCATTCATTAATTTTAAAATTAAGTCTTTATGGAAAAATTCAATTTTTATCCATATAAATCTAATAATGTAATAATTATGTTTTTAATTCTGGAAAACTGATTGTATCAGTTGTGTGCGAATTTCAGCAAGTCTGCTATTACAAGCATTTCTCGCAACAAAAAAATAGAAAAAGAGTTTGCAAATCTTAAATCGCATTCTAAATTTTTTTGAAAATTTTCGAGTTAATAAAGACAAGCCGTTTTTGATTCCAGAATAATATGATGAATTTTGTATTTTATTCCACATACCAGTATCGGATGTCTGCGTACCACTAGCCAGAGCTTCGCGTACCAGTACTGGTACGCGTGCCATAGTTTGGGAACACCTGTCCTAGAGAATTGGTTTTAGTTCTGCTCTGAATGAAAGGTGCATACTGAAATTTGTTGATTTAACACTTCCCCCCCCCCCACCTCCCAAAAAGAAAGAAAGGAAGAACAAATGATAATTTAAAAAAAAAAGCTTCTATATATTATCTAACAAATCTTTGAGTTTCGGGTTCCTAATCTTATATACGAGAATTTATTTTTATATTAATTCCTAAAATGTGTAAAGCTTTTTGAGACGCCCTGTACATTTATATTACAAATATAAGCACGTAAAACTTTTTTCAATATTTCAGGATATATTCAAAAATTGTATAAAGAGCTATAGTTCTTATATAAAACCATTAGCATAATCAAAGCAAAGTAAAATTTCCAAACTTCAATGCCATACGGCAAACACGCGTTCATTATCTGATTTATAAAGCATAGCTTATCTTACTTGAATTAAAATTCCATTAACCAGAAAAGTAAGACCTCCTTCAATATTTATATAACATAAAAAATAAATAAATAAATAAAAAGGCTGCACCTGATGGACAAGTTTCACTTACATACCAGTGATCGAATTTCCAGGAAAACCTGTTGAGCCTCGTGGATAAAAAAGAATAAAAAATCTAAATGAAATAAGTGAAGGTTTATATTGCATTCTATCATTTAATATCTATCATTTTGTTTTGTATTCAAATCCAGATAGTTGCAGCAACTGACACTGGTTTTCGCTAGTTTCATTATATAATGGACATTGGAAACAATATGTTTAGGTCAAAACTAAAGTGTTTCTCTTTTGAAGAATGCTGTTTTTATGGTAGTGAAATGGTTAAGAAGAGTTTGTGCTTTGACCATGCTCTTTCCATTATCTCAGAAAAAAAAAAAAAAAAAAAGAAACATGCGTACTCCCAGAAACCTACATTCTCAGTACTAAATTTTGTCAGGGCCGGACTGGGTTAGAGATAAGCAAAACAGTAAAAATAAAAAAAAATAAAAAAAACACTCTTATATAAGCATTCAATGTGTATCTTGAAAACCACGCCTAATTTTATGACTTCATGTTTTTCTCAAAATTTTCGTTAAAATACACTAATGTCGCGTGGGCACACAGTACTCCATTATGGAAAATTCACAGTTATTTTTACGCTTGGTCGAAAGTACGAGAAAGTGAATTTATATAAATACTAGGGGGCCTACCCCCTGCGAGCTACGCTTGCCAACCACCGCTCAGACTTCGAGGCCTCTAAAAACATGACAGCGTGCTTTGTTTTAAAAATATATTGGTAAATATTTAATTGGGTTGCCATGCTTTTAACGTTTTAATGGGGCATTTTTTGATTATCATGGCCTCATACACAGCTGTTGCGACAACTGACGACTGTTTTCGGGATTGATAAGCAAAATCAATTACAACTTGAAAACCAGCTTGTATAAAATGGTTAGGTTTAAATTGTGGCTACCTCTCGGACTTTTATAACAACGATCTGTATTCTATTCTTCCTTTGCGTTTAAGGATGAGAAAAATTCCATCTGATTGTGAATAACATTAAGAACCGCGGTATTGAAAAATACTATGTTATAGACATTTTCAGTAACAGGTTTTAATTTTCTCTCTATTTTAGTGCACCATCATGCATATTTTCATGTTATTTTAAATACGTAAATTATTTATTTTAATTAATATGTATATACGAATTTTCTAATAATTATTTATCATACAAAATTAATTAAATATTTTGTGCATGCATGCCTGCATTTATACGGCATCAATTGATGAGATATTTAAACAAATTTGCTATGCGCGATAATTTTACACCATGTTATGTCACTTGAATATTGTCCATAAGAAAATCGGTTACTTTTCCAGTATAGCATCCTTTGCTTTTAGGTTTGGCGTAATTCGAGCTTCAAAAAGGGATAGATTAGTTAATATACATAGATTTGTTGCCAAAAGTTATGAAAACAAACCCAATGAACTTTTGGTGCTTTTCTATTATAGGAGTCTTGAGGCTTTTTTAAAAAGCTTAGCGCAATTCGGGCATCAGAAAGCGAGATTTGGTGCCAAATGACATAAACAGCCATGGAAACAAATTCGACGATTTTTTTGTTTATATGCCTATTTTAATTATACGTATATTATTATTGTTTAATATTATTGTTTAATTATATTACTTCTGATTATATATAAAATAGGATAAATGACATTTTACGCTAAACAAATTGTATGTAAAACAAAAATGTAAAACAAATTGTATGTATAACAAATTATATGTAAAACAAATTGTATGTATAACAAAAAGTAATGCTACTGAAATATTCATTTATTTTAAACTTTAATAGCATTTCTCTAATATATAGGGAGCATTTTTTTCCTTGCTGTCAATAAAAGAGAGAAAGTACTAAATGTCATTTTACCATAATTGATGTCATATTCTCATTAAAATTGGAAAGAAAACCAAGCAGGATATTATTTTCTCCTTCCGTTCAGTTGGGCAAATATATATTCGTTTTAGTGATTTTATAAATTCGTTTAATTAAATTTTACAAAAGAATAACAAAATGATATCAATCTCTATAATAAAACTGTAAGTCATGTGACTGTCATCAACAGTTCCGGAATGTCCGTTTCACTTTTTCATATGCCAGGCGGCCATTTTTATTAAAAATTATTTTTTCGAATAAAACTTCATAAATGTGACATTTTTAGAAAGATCGTTCAAAATAAATTAATATTTGAGAGATGACTTACGTTCAATTATGTATATATTCTCCAATAACTTCAGTTGAAATTAGCTTCGCAGTTCAAATTCTCTATCCATGAAAGTAAACAACAAAAAAAAAAAAGATTCATTCGTCGTGAAGGTTTAAAATATTAAACCATTAAACCATGGAGATAATCGTTCGTAAAGTTCGTTTTCCATGAAAGATTTTTTGGAGCGCTGCCTGGTGTCAAAAAAATAATTCGTACCAGTGACACAATCAAAGTTTACCATAATTATGTGCTATACATCTCAACTTCATTCTTTATCTTTTCTTGATGTAAGCTGAATGTAAACAAATACAACTCATGTAATGATATTTAATGAATCAAATTTCGAAACAAATTGTCAGTTAATTTGGTATTTATGTATTATACGTGAAAGGAAGAGAGACCACCGAAAATGATTGTTAATCACCAATCATATTTACCATTATTAATGACCAATCGCTTTCAAAACAGTAATTTAATATACATTTACAAAATACATAACATCATTAAGTACTTTTGTGTTATTTGGGCGCAAATCTCGCCAGTAGAATTTTTAAAATCGCCAATACCAGCTTTTATCTTTCGCGTGTGCAAATTAGAAACGATACTTTTATTTTGAAATCAAATGTTCTGATGGAACAGCTGTCGTAGACGCACCGGGGCACTATATTAACTATAGAGTTGCAATATAGAGAGAAAAAACGGGTTGCTGTATTTAAAATTATAGGCGGTAATGTTGGTGTGACATATTTACGTGATTATCAAAACTGGCTTCCAAAAGTTCAATGTTTCACTAAACCATACTCGAAAATTACGTGTTATAATATGCACTCCGATTATGTCACATTATTCAAGACGTTTTAAATGAGAATAATGATAGATTTTCTTCTTGATTCTCCCGTAATCAAGTCTACAGCCAAAGTTAGCGAGAAACAAATAAACAAACATAAAAATATTGGCAACAATATGGTTCAGTGTAAATGGTGGATATCATTAAAGACTTTCACAAAATAGACTTCATTGCACGAAATCGTATTAACTAAAATACGCCATTTGGCAATGGATCCAATTACGGAAAACTACTTAATATGTTTAAGAATCTCCTCATTAGCAAGCATATTGCAACTGATAAGCAAACGGATATGAAGCATAAATGCTTAAGTTGGTTAAGCGGCTTTTGTCAAGAAAGATGAAATACATAACAACAAAAAATATGCGAAATGCTACCATGATCGAAAAAGTTTTTGATTTGTCTATTAGAATCTTCCGGTTTGGCGAAGGATTACGGAAAAAAAATAAATTATGAATAAAAGTAACGTGTTACAGTGCTTAACATACATTTAAGGGAGACCAAACTGGTCGCCAGTGGCGGCTAGTAAATAATAATTACTATTAATTCCTCCCCCTCCTTTCTTTTGCGTTTACATAAATGACGTCATTTGGACGAATTTATTCAAAGTATTTTCAGTTTATAAATTAAATTAAATGCTGACAGACGATTGAATCCTGACGATAGAAATGTGCTTTTTTTTAAATTTTTCCTGAAAAACATAATTTAATCACAATCTTGTCTTCATTATCGATTGAAATAAAAGATAAATTCAATTTCAATTTGAAAATGACGATTAAAAAGAAATCAATAATCCCTATCGGGATCCTTTTCAATTTTTTTCCCTTTTTTGTCACAAAAAAACTGAGTAATTAGTTGCCATCATTACAGAAATGTCATTAAAATTAGAAAAAAATTAATATCTCGAAAACTAATTCCGATTTCAAAATTCTATTACCAGTTTTGACATCCACGGATTTTTATGGACAATTGGTATTAATTTTACCATCAAGCGTTTAATATTTTATTAAAAATAGCCCTGAAACATAATCAGTCGTTTAATCAGTCGTTTCATAAAATCGTTTCATAAATTCGTTTCATAAAATCGTTTCACAAATTCGTTTCATTAGGATTTTATATACATAGGGTAGATATATACCGTAATTTCCGCCATATAAGCCATGGCTAAAATAAATCTGTTTTCAACCAGAAATTTTATTTAACAAAATGGAATTTATTTTTATTTGGTAATAATTTTGATTTGATTTTTTAAATAAAATTTGTGGTTTGAAAAAGACTTATTTTAGCCGAGGCTTATACACCGAAAATTACGGTAATTTTTGTTCTGTTTCTGCTATGGCAACAGGAAAGAAAAAATGAAATATTATTTAAACTATCTTTTTAGGATTTCTAACTTGATTTCTCAACGTATAATCGTAATTTAATTAATATTAAACTATTATTTATGAAAGCGTATTGTTAAAAATATTACACTATTTATTTTTTATTTACTAAGGGATCGCCCCCTACGAGCCACGCTCACCAATCCCCCATCCATACAACGCAGGCTCTAAAAATACGCTAATTTACTCTGTTTAAAAAAGATTACGAAGATTGAGTTATAATTAAACGACCAGTGGGGATCTTTTGAAATCGGGGTACTATTAATTTCCCTTTAACTGGGGTATTTTTCAGTCCTTAAGGCCGAATCAACTGTTGTCGTGACTGCTAACGGCTGTTATCGGGATTGATTAGATAAGATCAATTAAATATTTAAAATAAACTTGTATAAAATGGATAAGTAAAAACTCTGCCTCCCGCAAATTTATGCCAACGCTATAGAAAATTATTTTAAATAAGACGTATTAAATGTATCGTTTTAAATATGACATAAATTTCACCAAAGTTTCTTTCTCTTTTACATGTATTCACATATAAATACATTTTTAATTGAAAGAAAATATTATTATTTGCGCTGTTTTAAAATTTTGGCAACAATAAGTAAACAAGTGGGTAAGTGTGATCGAAGATCGCTCAATGTGTTTCGTTTAATATTCCTTTCAAAACACTTTAGCCTTTCTTTAATAAATCCAAATAAATTTCATTTAGCAATCAAAAGAAAATTTCTTGTTTTTTATAAAGTAAAAATTCACCGGTCTATTTTTCTCGTTTTTTCGAATATTTAAACCAGCCCGATAGCGGGCGAAGCCCACTATTATATTCTGTCATAATAATATCTGTCATGTGGACTAAATGCGATATTTAAAAAAAATAATAATTTCAAAATTAAACAAGTTGTACACCTTCAAAATGTTAAAATATGCGAATATTTCCGTAATCGGGTTTTTTTTATCATGATTCAATACGTTCCTCAAACTCATATATTTACTACATTAAAGACGTGAATATAAAACATCACAAATTTACTGAATGGTGTATACAAAACAAATTTGTGATGTTTTATACTCGTGTCTTTAATGTAGTAATGTTCCATGGTGTAATCGTCCCAGCATTTATATCATGTATTTACTATTATCTATTACTCATATTGATACTCGCTTTGTATTATTCTGAAACATTTGAAAAATCCGTTGAACTTCCGATATGACGTCAGATTTTCTTTTTAATTCTCTAATGACGTGATATTAATCTGCTTTGTGCACATACACATACTCCTTGTATTATTGAGAAGTCTTTCCGTTTAATTACCACTATGACGTCAATCAATTTTATTTCATATTAACTTTTTTTCCATTGGTGAAACTTTTTATTTCATTTTCATTTTTCACGTGGAAATCGTCTGATAGAAAATTAATTATTGTAGAAAGAATTTATCGTGGATTTTTAATTTTTGGCATCTGCTATAACGAAAAATGTTTAAATTTAATAGGAAAAGGCTGTTAGAATTTCGGTTTTTTATCTCTATTTATTAAATAATACTAATTTTTCAAATTTTAATATTTTGAGCTCTTCATAGCAGGTATTGTGATTTATACACAAAGTTTCAACTCTGTAAGTTACATAGTTTCTGAGAATGGCTCTGTGACGGACAGACAACGGAGCGGGAGTAATAGGGTTTCGTAAGATGAACGAAACCCTAAAAATGGACTTTTCGAAATATGAATTAAATCTCTCGTGTAAAGATATTCTTTAATTGAAACTGTTTGACAGTATTATTAGTTGGGCTTTTTAAATATGAAGTAATTTTCCTCATTTAATACGTTTAACACGAAAATAATTTAATTATCATTTTAAAGTTTTCTTTCTATTTTTAATATATACGTGTAAATACATTTTTTAATTGAAAATAAATGTTATTATTTGCGCTGTTTTAAAATTTAGCAACAATAAATAAAGAAATTACCTTTTCGAACTATAAATAAATTTCTATTGCAATAATGACATTTTGGATAATAAATTGAAAAAAAAACTCAAAATATTAGTCAAACTTAAAACAAAATTATTGCACACTGCACACAGCAAGTTCGTTAAGTATGTGCCCGCGAAAGATGGTTATACTGCTTTGCATAGTTTTTGATCCGAATTTTTTTTTTAACGGAACTATTTTGACCGACTTCAAAATAAAATAGCACTTAAAATAATTCTTTGATTTAAAAACTGTCTCCTTCAGTGTGTTTATCGAACATTTCTCTATAAAACTACCAATTTTCATATTTTTGTATGCAGTAGACCCCTAGAAATAGAGAAAGACCCCCCCCCTCCCCGGTCACAAAAAAATCATTTATGGCAACGACAGCAGTTGTTACTTTTTTACTTTCTTCTATCTATAATAGATGAAAGTATTGTAATCGAAATGTTTTTCGACTTCCTGTTTTGGACGGATTTACACGTTTTAGGGGTCAGAGATTCCGAAAAACATGTTTTTACAAAATGTCTGTCTGTCCGTGTGTGTGTTCTCTTTGTATTATCGAAAAGTGTATGGAGTTATGCACAGAATCGAATCAAATTACATTTATAGGTTTTTGCTATGGCCAGGAGGTCCCACTCGAATTTAAGAATATTCCGCCGGGAGGGGACGCTGTGATAGTGATTTTTGTTCCATTTTCATTATTGTATCATCGAAAAGTGTATCAAGTTATGCATAGAATTGAACCAAATATTTTGTATATGTTTTTGACTATGGCCCAGTTACATTTGCTGATATTCTGCCGAAAGGATTTGCATTTGGGGATATTCCGCTATGATAGCCACTTAAAGATTTCAAAGTCAAAAAGATGTACAAAAAAATTTGAAATCCTAAAAGTTTTCTCCGTTAAATGTTCGGCCTTGATCCAAGGATTACGGAGCGATTTTTGTTTTGCCTCTACCTTAAAAAAATGGCTAAGATATAACAGTTTGAAATTTTAGGATTGGCTGACATTTTGAAACAAGACAGCATGATTCCCCCATAAAAGGGTTTAATTTATGAGTTTTAGTAAAACTGCTTTCTAGCAAATTTTCTTTCATTGTTGCAACAATCGTTCCAACTCTTATATACTTAAACCTTCATATGAATTGGTGTTGATTAGGTTTGAGTGTATGTGTTCAACAAGTAGCGATGTTTTATATTTTTCACGATTTCCACATTAGCTATATCTTTAAAACTAATGCGCGGAATTTCAACAAATTGCATATTCTGTTAAACGACATGATGCTAATTAGATTGATGAGTATTGCCCGATAGGTGGCGCTATTATGCTGTGTTTTCATGATTTCCACGATATCTATGTCTCAAGAACTAAGAAACGGAATTTTATCAAATTCCATATTCTATTATACCATGACATAAATTGATGCTGATTAGATTTTGGTGTATATCGCCCGACAGGGACGCTGTTATTCTGTATTTTTCACGATTACCGTGATAGCTGTACCTCAAGAACTAATGCATGGAATTTCATCAAACTTCGTATTCAATTAGACTGATATAAATCAATGCTGATTACATTTTGGTATATATTGCCCGACAGGTGGCGCTGATATTATGTGTTTTTCAGGATCCATGCTATCTATATCTGTTGCTATGAATTGCGCCAAATTTTATATGCAAAGTTACTTTTCCTGACAATATGGATGGTGTTTTAATTTTAGTGTTACGGCACTGCCAGGGCGCTACCGTATCGTGTGGGTTGTGAGTTTTAATAAAGGCATAAATGTTTAGTAATAAACTTGGAACTTCATTTACGTTGTATCAGTATTTACAATATAAATTATTTGATTAAAGGAAATTGAGAGAGAGAGATGGAGAATATTGGGATTCAAACTTACCCAGGAGAACCATGCTGAAGGGACTGACACTCAATTACGGTTTAACGTCTTACACGAATGTTACTAAGGAATATTTCTTACTTTCTCAGTTTACCCTACCATTTTGGGATCCTATATATATATATCGTATTAACCACGAGGTTTCGCTGTTTAATTGACCTCTGATTATTTGCCTATAGATTAAAGCCCGCGTGATTTTCGAATTTACGCGTACTCCGTTATCAAACGATTGAGGAGTTAGTTGCTTCCTTATTCTTAAGAGGTAAATGAATTATGAATCTTATAGCTGGATATGGTATCTAACTAATAGATTAGAATTTCTGCATACTTGGAGAACATAGTATGGCTTATCGCACATAGTCGTAATTTTAATATACGAGGATAAGTCATTAAGTAAGTCACAAAACATAATCCTCTTTAATAAAAAGGTATGTGTTGCTGACGACTGGGATTTTCGCTAATCGTTGCCACAGATTAATCTCGGAAAATGAAACATTTGAAGTTACTGAAAAAATTAATAGCTCGAAAAGTATTTGTCAGAAAATTGTTAGACAAACTGCGTTAGAAAGTTAAAAAATTGTATTTTTCTTTATATGAATTTCAAATCTAATGATTATGCCGTTTTTCAAATATTGGATTTCAAAAATTACCAAATTTTACACTGGAGTACCATAGCGAAATCTTCACGCGTAAAAAGATAATGATAATGGCATTGTGTCCTGACGTATAAATACTGACTATAGTTCGAGTCACAAATTTTAGTAGCCTTATTATTCTGTTCAAATATAAAAGTGAATTATGATGTCGCGAGTGCATGATTTTATTTAATTCTCGACGAGTACCATATTTTTGTCCACCTCAGTAAGGCATATCAATTTCATTATATTTGAAGTATTGTAAATTGTAACTTCATTCAAACCCTCTTTGAATCCAACGGAAATTATTTTTCCCCATAGACACCATAATGTAAACCTCATAGACACCATAATTTAACACAATTATTCATTTTTTTTTTAATGCTGACCTATTCCATAATAAAGTCTACAGATAATTGGCCTAATTTGTCCTGAACAGCCCAAATTTTGTCTGACACATTAAAAATATAATAACTCAATAGCGTTCGTATCGTTTTCAGAAATGCAGAAGGACATTCCAAGTAAAGATCCATAGGGTTTTAAAATACAAGGTCGAATTCAAAGTCAATATTTCACTTGATTAAAGGTGCGTTAAGAGAAATTGACCAGCGTAGCGGGCGTAGCTAGCTAGTTAAATAATAACTTACAATGATATTCACTTCAAAACTATTTTTATTTCTCAACATATTCTCCACCAATATTTATGCAGTTATATCACCGTTTTATCAGTGCCCCAACACCAGCTACATAACATTCTTTGGGTTGCTGTCTCAGCCACATTAGGACTTCAAGTTGAACCTTTTCATCCTCTGTGGACATCATCTTGCTTCCAAGATGGTTTTTTAGTGGACTAAACAGATGAAAATCGCTTGGGACTAAGTCGAAGTTGTATGGTGGATGTTGAAGAAGTTGCCAACCAAACTTTTGAATTGTCTGCTGTGAAATAAAAATAGACAAAAAATTAAAAATATAATATTTTGAAGTGAATATCATTGTAAGTTATTTAATTAGCTTTTGTGACTTACTTAATGACTTTCTCTCATAGTTTGTTTTGAAAACAAACTTGATTACTTATATTTCAGGGTCCAATACAGATGACTGCGTCACATTAGCTTTTATCACTAACATAAGACATTGCTATTCTATGTTAGGGGGGAAATTCATAATAAGATTAAGATTTAACAATAATCAATAAATTTGTTTATTTCTCATACCAATGGAACTAGCAATAAATTTTGACGATTCAGCAAATCATAAAGCCACTATTTATCGGTGAAATACTATTGATATTGTGAAACACTGCAATTTTCTTCAAATCTGGACACTCTAGACATGACAGAAGTGATAGAAATTATTATTCGCACAAACGAGCTCTTAATTAATGTTGTATCTGTAGCTTGTTTGCAATGCTTCTAATATTACAACGAGCGGCGGCGGTAAAGAGACTGCATTATCGAATTTCGAAATGATGTAATGATGATATAGGGATTTTCGGATAATTCGCTTCAGAGATATTTAATGAGTCAGTTTTGCTGCAACGTCCTGTATATATTTAACGGAAAATCAGCTAATGATTGCTTTTCAGCAATATTTCATAACAGAACTTTCCCTAGAGTTAAAAAATTCAAAGTCAAATTAACTTGCTCTGAGTAAAACTGAAAATCGAATTAAAAAATACGCGAGTCAGTCCTAATATAACATAAAACAAACCCTGTAAAACAAACTATATACACAATAAGACGAATGTTTTACAAACAGAAAGTAGTACTGGGCACCTTAACAATATATTCAAATTTCGTGACAATTGACCAATTTTTACTTAAGTTGGAGCCTTTAAAGTACAAAAAAAGGACGAGGAAACAGACAGAAAGACAAACATACCATTTTCGAATATTTACAAAATGTTTTAAAAAAAATGGTATTTTTATGTTAGCCGGGCGCAGGTGATGAATTGCCAAATATCATTCCCAACACCATCATTCGCATTCCATTCATTTCATTTTAAATATAAGCCGTTCATTCAATTAATTTACATAACTTTAATTTAAAATACATATATAACATACATTTAAAATACTTGTTTTTCTCTGATTTCAATTAAAATGCAAAAAAAAAAAGAAATAAGAAATGATACCATAAAGCAAAACGTGTTATTTCATCATCAAAGTATTGTTTCTAATTTACACACGCAAAAATAAATACTGTTACTGAAGAGAAAAAGGCTATTGGTGAGATTTGCGTCCGGCTAACATAAAGGTGCTATTACACGGTCATAATTTGAAGCGACAAAAATTGCTGCGACTCGCCAGCTTTCCAAATATTTCATTGTTGTTCCGGGCGACATTGCTCGACATTATGGGCGACAAAATTGTTCCAACAAAAATAGTTGCTTGTTTTTGAACAACTCTTTTTAAAGCCATAGGTTAACATTGTGTCGCCCGAAAATAGCGACAACCTTGACGTCTCGTGTACTAGCACTTTAAAAGTACCAAACAAGAACGAAAAATCATGCGTCAAGCATAGATTATGTAGCACTTTCCAACGCTTCCAAAATAATTTTATAAATCATACCGTTTAATAAGCTAAAAGATAACTTCTAAGTAAACAATTTGGAAAACGCATAACATATTTAAAAACATAATTTCAGGAATTTCCAACATATACAATATTCTGAAAAATATCCGAATACTTTTATTCAGCCCTGTATGGGATCTATAGAATTGTATATATACTACATAGGATGCTAAATTTTAGTTCAGTTAGGAAACGCGTAGCACAGTTTAAAATTCTCCGTCTGGAGTTTGTCAATAAACAGAAATGTGTTCGCGAACTTTTGTGCTGCCCTGTATAGGATCTACAGAATTTATACACATCACGTAATAGACAAAAAACAAGTTAACATTAAAATCGCGTTCAGAAACTTAAAACGCACTTCCAGGAATTATTGTTAACAGACAGTAGATAATTCTTTTGCGTGTCCCTGTAAATGAACGATGACTGCTATACACACAATATTCCGTAGTAAGTCTCTTGTAATGCACCTTAGTGATCTATATAAATTTCAATGCGTTTAAAATAGTGAAACATTATTTAAATAAACCGCAGACGATTTTTCTCCATAGACGTAATGTAACGGAATTATTTTTACTGTCCCTGTAAAGTAACTATAAGTGCTATGCACACCCTGTTCCATATTAAGCTTTTTCTAATGCACCTTAGTGATATATATAAATTTCAATGCGTTTAAAATAGTGAAACATTATTTAAATAAACCGCAAATGATTTTTCCCCCATAGACCGCAATGTAACGGAATTCTTTTGAGTGTCCCTGTAAAAAAACTATAAGTGCTACACACTTCCGTTGAAATAGGGAACATGCTATAGATAACGACAATAACATATAAAAATTGCAGAGCAATCCGAGCATATTTACGGGAGTTAGAGCACGGACAGACGGCCAGACGGCCAGACGGCAGACGGCCAGACAAACCGAAGTCATAAGCACTTTTCAACTAGGTTGGAAAGTGCTAAAAAAATTATGAAAATCTGAGCATCCATTCAAAAGTTATGCGTGGATATGCTACCTCATTGGAAGTGCTTATATAAAAAAATTCCATCACATGAACCAATTAATCAAGACCTTGGAAACAAGCTTAATTGAAGTTTGACTATATAAATCATGTAAACATATTTCTTGAACTCAATGAATGGCGATAACAACCCGCCAAACTCACCCTATTTGTATTCAGTTTAAGTAGTCTTACACTCTCTCTATATACACTATATTGCCAAAGGTGACCGGTCACTTGCGATTTTAGACGTTTTGCTAACTATCTAGAAAAATACATGAGGAATTAACCTAAAACTGCAGGTATGTAAACAGTATAGTATAGGTTATACATTTCCGCGAATATTTTTTTCCCGAAACCCCATAGGGGACTGTCAACAAATTGAAAAAGAACGAATATCTTTTGGATTACCCTGTAAAAACTAATGTAGCAAAAGCGTTCAAACTCGAGATTATTAATAAGTGGCTTATTGTAATATATTGCGTTAATTTTTATGAGGATAGCATGTATACTTGAAAAGAAATTAAGGTTTTTATAAAAACAGACCCAAATTTCGTCAAGTTTATTGCTTATAATTTGCAGAGTTCTTAATATAAAAAAAAGTTATTTTGAGAAAATATGTCAAACAACATTGTACATAATACTCTGCAATCGGAATTTAAAAATAATAAAAAATGGATGAAAAATGAGCAGGTTTACTAAAAAATGTTTCACTGCGCATGCGCGAATGCAATCAAAATATAATGTGCATAATATATTAGCTAAGTATATAGAGCAACTTTTGTGAAAGTCTCAAAATCATAGCTTGAAAATTATGAAAATTATCGTCGATAGAATAAACTCGAAATCCGTTGTTCCCAAAAGGAAGCAAAAAGATGAGGGGTTGTATATCGTAGTACGTGCAATATTGTGTACGCTATCTTGGTACTAATCAACAGATATTTGATCTCTTCGAGTATACATGCTATCCTCATAATAATGAATACAGTATATTACAATAAGCCACTTATTAATAATCTCGAGTTTGAACGCTTTTGCTACATTAGTTTTTACAGGGTAATCCAAAAGATATTCGTTCTTTTTCAATTTGTTGACAGTCCCTTATGGGATTTCGGGAAAAAAATCTTGGCGGAAATATATAACCTATACTATACTGTTTACACACCTGCAGTTTCAGGTTAATACCTCATGTATTTTTCTAAACAGTTAACAAAACGTCTAAAATCGCAAGTGACCGGTCACCTTTGGCAATATAGTATATAAGAAAACCTCCAATTTTACATTTTTTATTGAAAGGGTGAAAAAACTGTACAACTCAAGAAAATGCATAATCCAGGAAAAAGGTAAACGATTGAAATATTGTAATTAAAAAAATTATAACATGCTCTGACTTTGCTAATCTAAAATACACTTCATTTAGTGAAATCTGTTATTTTGGTTCCTAATTCTTACTCCCTTTGGATTTTACGCTTTCTGTCGGACCAAGGGAAGAAAAGCGATATTTAGAAAGGAGAAACGCGATAAGGATTTATAAATATTTTAATCTACTATGTAATATTTTTAGTAACTTTAAAATACATTTTTGTTTTATTTATGTTTCATTTATTATCTTAATTATATATATAGTAGGCTGCATTAAATGAGTATACCTATTATAACCCATATCATGGGATAAAATAGTTAATTGACAATATGTTTTAACCCTTCTTTGCATGAGTTTTTCTTTTACAATTGTGTTTTTTATACATATATTAAATATTAGACACCAGAAATTTTAAGATAGATTTTTAACTTTGTTCAACAACATAGTTCACGGGAAATTTACTATTTACTGGATTAATATATCTATATAAATATAGTGGTGGCGAAGAAGTTGATTTATTTAATAAAAGTTAAATAAACAGTGATGGAAATTTACATCACGATGCAATTATGGGTTAAAATAACATTATAAATACTATTTTGCATGTTTGTGGTGAAACAGTTCTTCAAATTTTGTGAGTGCAGTTCATTTGCATATTCTATGTCATTATTTTACCAATTCAATTAATAATTTTCTTGAAAATTAAGATTGAATGAAAAATGGGCTGTTTTTTTTTTTTAATATTAGTCAGATAAGATAAAATTTATTACTTTATAATTCTTTTTATAATACAATGCTAAATCATTCTTTTAAAAATGCAAACTCGTCATTCTGATGGGCTATCTTCTAGTAATAATAATAAAAATATAGCATTCAGACGAATTGTAATTACCTCCTTTGTTGGAAGTCGGTTAAAAAGAAACTATTTACTTCAGTAACTATATTGGAATTTCGAAGTAATACGTGCATTTTACAAAAATTGGTGTACGAGCGAGCAAACAACAGACTGACAAATGAACTCAGAAGCTGGGAATTTGAAGCGACAAAAATTGCCGCGACTCGTCAGTTTTCTAAGCATTTCATTGGCTGTTCCAGGCAAGGCTTTTTTCTCGTCAGTTTTCCAAGCATTTCATCGGCTATTCCATGCGACATTGGTCTGCTTCGTTTCGACAAAACACTACAGGCGACAAAATTGTTCTAACTAAAAATTGCTTGTTTTTCGAGCAACTGTATTTGAAGCCATAATAATTTTGTAATAGAGCCATAAAAGTAATAGCACTACAAAAGCACTAAAGTAATAGCGTAATACTATAAAAGTGCTGTTACACGAGGCTTCAAAGTTGCCGTTACTTTCGGGCGACACCGTGTTAAACCTATATGGCTTAAAAAGAGTTGCAAGAAGAAGCAAGCAACTTTATATTGTCGGAACAATTTTGTCGCCTCTACAAGCATATCGCGTGGAACAGCCGATCAAATGCATGTAAATCTGACGAGGGAAAAGCCTTTCCCGGAACAGCCAATGAAATGCTAAAAAAACTGACCAGTCGCCGCAATTTTTTTCGCTTCAACTTATCCCGTGTAATAGCACTTTAACTTTCCAATACTTGTATGTAATTTAGATGATTGCCAAGTATTATAAATAGTTTTAATATTTATTAAATTCATCTAGTTTGCCTGTAAACTGTACATCATAATCCAATAAGTGCATTTTTTAAATGGTCGAAGTCCGATTTGGACGCCCCCAAAATATTGAGGACAACACAGACCGCAACTTAGACGACAATTAGTCCCTGAGATTACACTGTAAAAATCTCCAGCTTTTGCTGCATAGTCACTCCACCGCTTTTATAGAATATCTCTATTTTGACCAATGAAAATGCTCCATAATATAGTAAAGTAACCGTTTTCTTTAAAAGTGGTGGACAGCGAACCTTTTTACATCCGCGTGAAGTATTTTCAAATAATTTTGTGGACAGCACAGATCACAACTTAGACCACAATTAGGCCCTGAGTTTAGGTAACATATTAAATTCAGGGACGACGAACCTTTCAACATCCGCGTGCGAAATATTTTCAAAAAATTTTGTGAACAACACAGATCACAACTTAGACCACAATCAGGCCCTGAATTTAGATATCATATTAGATTCAAGGATAGCGAACCTTTCTACATCCGCGTACGAAATATTTTCAAATAATTTTGTGGGCAGCATAGATCACAACTTAGACCACAATTAGGCCCTGAGTTTAGGTAACATATTAAATTCAGGGACGACGAACCTTTCAACATCCGCGTGCGAAATATTTTCAAAAAATTTTGTGAACAACACAGATCACAACTTAGACCACAATCAGGCCCTGAATTTAGATATCATATTAGATTCAAGGATAGCGAACCTTTCTACATCCGCGTACGAAATATTTTCAAATAATTTTGTGGGCAGCATAGATCACAACTTAGACCACAATTAGGCCCTGAGTTTAGGTAACATATTAAATTCAAGGATAACGAACCTTTCCTCATACGCGTGCGAAATATTTTCAAAAAATTTTGTGGAAACGCAGACCATAACTTATAGTGCTATTACACGTGATAATTTGAAGTGACAAAAATTGAAGGGACTCGTCACAACTTTACAAGCATTTCATTGGCTGTTCAAGGAGAGGCTTTTTCCTAGTCAGTTTTCCAAACATTTCATTGGCTGTCCCGGGCGATAGGAACTAAAAATAGGAAGAACTACCAGAGACAAAATTGCTTGGTTTTCGAGCAACTTTTTTAAAGTCATAGGTTCTAGACCAACATATGATCCTAATGTATGTTGGTCTAGCATAGGTTTAACACGGTGTCGCCCGAAAGTTGCGGCAACTTCGACGTCTAGTGTAATAGCACTTTTAGACCACAATTAGGCCCAGAGTTTAGGTTACATATTTACAAATTCAGAAAGACGAACCTTTTCACATCCACGTGCGAAATATTTTCAAGGAAGATTTTACGTGACCATGACATGCCAACAACAACAATAACAATAATAATAAAATATTGGATCAAAATTGCTTGATTTTTTGTTTATTTGAATTTAAAAATATGGGCTTAACATATATGTAGGTATTACACTGTAATAATTATAGTAACAATTATATTATAAGTAATAAAAAGTAAATGTTATTTCTGCTATTGCTTAGATGCAAAATAATTAATATCAGGTTTATACCCAGTTACTTTAAATGGAATGAAATGTGAATCGGAATCATCTAACAAGTGGTTTCCATTTGAGCTTTGCATATCATTTAGTTCAGAAAATAATGACTCCCAGGAATAGGTAGAGTCAAATTGTCAAAATGGTAAATTTAATACCATGTCGCTATATTTCATCATTGGCATTTTTCCTTATAATGCCTGAAGATCTTTCTTTCCAATATTCTGCAAATCTTCTCTTCTGATAAAATCTGATAAAATATTGAGCTCATGTTGAAATAGATTGGAATTCATTAAGTTGCATTTCAACCTCGTCAATTTCAAAAATTTCTTAATAAAATTAGGAAAGCTCCGGTTATAATTTTTAATAAATTTTTCAGCAGTGAAATTACGTTATTATTTAATATTGAATACGTGGATTCATCAAATTGTTAACAAAGCGTATAACCTACAAAGTGAAAAATGTCCAGGCCGGGAATCGAACTTGGATCCTTGGAATAACGGTCCAGTGGTCTACCAGCCTGGATTCCCGGCCTGGACATTTTTCACTCTGTCGGTTATACGCTTTGTTAGCAATTTGATAAATTCACGTGTTTAATATTCAATAATGGCGCAATTTCACTGCTGAAAATTAATTGAGAAATTAATTTAAAATTATGTATGTTCACCTATGCTGGGATTTGTTTCGTCTTATGTATGCTGTACTCATTGAGGCTTTTTCATCTTGTGCTGCAGTTACAGCCTTTCCGACATATATGAGTGAGAGATGACATACTGGGTATCGTCCTTGTAGCTCAACGGTATAGCATTGGACCATTATTCCAAGGATTCGGGTTCGATTCCCGCCCTAGACATTTTTCACTCTGTCGGTTATATGCTTTGTTAGCAATTTGATAAATTCACGTGTTTAATAAAGCTCAGCTTGTTTAAATTCATGTGTTTTTGTTTAATTTCATTCATTTTATTTTGTTTTTGAACCACAAAAAACGCCGTGCCGAAAATATTCTGTCGAATGCCACTTATGACACGCGTGCCATAGGTTAACCGTCCATGTAATAAATAATATTAAATTGTCTAGTTAAAATTAAATTGTCTGATAACATAATTAGGCATAACAGGGCTATCTATCACTGGTGAATATTTTTATATTCTATTCCCACCACTATGTTTAAAAATTAAATATTGCACTATATTTCTTTTGCACGTGTTATCGAAGTGTATGTAAAAGATTTTTGTTTTGAGAAAGTGGTACATGATAGAATTAAAAAAAATAGTCTCCAGCGGCAGCTCTGGTATAATATTCTTAATTTGCGTGAGTCACAATTGGCCCTCTGTCTTAAAAACTGCGAGTCAACTTTTTTCCAAAAGTATTGATGTAAGGGCGAAACTCGAATCAATCGCTGGCACCACCCGCATATTATTCGTATAGCTACTTTAATGAATGCAAGGTATTATTAAATATTAATGTTACAGTAATTCTGGTGTTAGAAGGGATCATTGGCCGAAACACACTAACCGACAGTTACCTTTTCGCATTCGTTTAGGTAAGTGACTCCAATATTCAACAAGAACGAAAAATCATGCATCAGGCATACATTATGAAACTCTTTCCAACACTGACGGAATATTATTAAGAAATTTCATTTTTTTTCCTTCTCATATAATGAAATAAGATTTCTAAAAAAGCCATTTAAAAACACATAATTCACTAAAAATCCATTTTCAGTGATTGCTGAACATGTCCGGTAATTTTTGCTAATTATTTCATGTAGCACTCTAACACACTTAAAATTAAATAAATTTAAAAATACATACTACAGAGGAAAGCGCTCTTCCAGCAATTATCGATCTTAATCAGTCCTGTTACCGAATTCTTTTGTGCATCTCTGTAAATGAACGATAAACGTAATGCACTCCATAATCTATAGAAAACATCTGGTAGTGCACTTTAGTGATTCTTTTAAATTTCATCATGTTTGGAGCAACATAACATCATTAAAATGCACCGCAGCCGATTTTTCCCATGGATCATGATGTAATGGAATTCTTTTGTGTATCCCTGTAAACGAACTATACCTGCTACCGGTGACTCACCAAATAACGTTGCAGCCAATGACAAAGGAGATAGTCAGGAGAATGATGAAGGAGATAGTCAGGCAGATCTCCGCTATGAGGAGATTAGGCGAATTTCGCCACGCGGCCAGGTACACGAACTCGGTATGCTGGGCATAATGCCCGGCAGGTAGGGGCCTGGTCTGCGGTTTAATAATAATAATAATAATAATAATAATATCTGCTACTGATTTTATACTCCTGAGGAAGCATGTTGTAGTCCATATCAGTGATGCGTGTCATTCTAATTACGCTTGAAATATCGTAGCATCAATAAAATACAGTGCAAAACATTTTCCCCCATTAGTATATATGCAAATCTATAGATCACATACAGAGCTGCACAAAATTGTTCTACTACTTTTTACTATGGACGATAATGACTAAAACTAAAATTTTTAATGTGTTATAAACTGTTTACATACATATCTTGTTTTACCAAATTTAACGATGAAGTATTGTTACAGTTTTCTGGATGTGTTGGAAAGTGTTTCATAATCTATACTTTGATGCATGATTTTGTGTTATTGTTTAAGTTTAATACGAGTCTTCAGTAGAATGCTACGGTGAAAAGTTTTCTTTCGAATAGCTTTTTTTTTTTTTTTTTTTTTTTTTTTTTAAGATCATTATAAATTCTCAAAAAAGAAATTTATTCAGCTGTTCTCAATTTAAGAAAATCTGTTGCCAGATAATCATAATTTAGTATTGTAAATTGCATTGCTTATTTTTTAATATAGAACTTGTATTTGTACGCTTAAAATGAAGATGATTTACATCCATGAAAACTTTTATAGTTCTGTATGCATTTTAAAAATTTATCTATAAAAAATATTTGTTCACTACATAAAATATTGTCTTCTATAGATTTTATCCTATAGCTATTTCCTTTTTTATCTGTTTTACTTCTTTGCTTTGAAAATTTATACTTTCAAAAAGTTTAATCAGTTTTGCAAAAGTAGTTTACATTTATGCAATACAATTTATACACAATATATTTTTTTTAATTTCAAAATGTACTGTGTGTTTTAAATGTATTTTGAAAATACATGCATTTTGTATTTGGAATTATTTACTTTTGAAAAGTATTTTGTATTTTAGGTTTTAAAACTAATGTATTTTGTATTGAAAATGGTTTTTCGATGTATTTTGTAAATGTGACAAAACAGGTGCGTTCGTTACCTGCTATAACTAGTTTTACAATGTAAAAAATTATGGTTATTATTTCAGTGAAATAAATTATATCGTCTGCTATGAAAGAAATGAGGATGCCTTTTTTAACCGACTCAAAAAAGGAGGAGGTTATCAATTCGTATGTTTTTTTTGTTTTTTGTTTTTTTTTTTATGTATGTACACCGATTATTCCGGAACTATGCGTCCTATTTATGTGATTTTTTTTATTCGAAAGAGAATACTCTCGAATTGGTCCCATTTAAATTTTATGAAAATTGGTTCAGTACTTTTTCAGAAATTCAACAAAAACGAGAAAAAATAAGCATTTTAAAAATAGTTAATTTGTTGGGCAGACGACTTTCATTTAATATCATAAAATATTCTATTACGTGAATTTGCAAATAAAAAAAAGAGTGACATATTTAAATCAGCTTTAACTTATCGAATTATAATTCTGCATGAATAAATTAAAGGGGGTATTAGCCACTGCCCCCCCCCGTCTTTATACTTAACCAATGAGCTCCTTATCACAATGAACGTATATACAAAATTTTAAGCAAATCGGATATTATCAAGAGTTATTACGTCCGCGTCACCAGTTGTTGGGCAGACGACTTTCATGTTGCAAATAATAAAAAGACTGACATATT
Organism: Maratus michaelseni; assembly: GCA_963931845.1. Taxonomy (NCBI): domain Eukaryota; kingdom Metazoa; phylum Arthropoda; class Arachnida; order Araneae; family Salticidae; genus Maratus; species Maratus michaelseni. Next base: position 278,365,077 of record OZ007594.1, on the reverse strand, counting down.
TAAATCAGCTTTAACTTATCGGATTTATTTCCATAGAACAAACCCAAACTTTTTAATATCTAAACTAAAACTAAAACTTTTGAGTGTTGCCAAATTTGAAAAGTAAAATTACATAAAATTGTGAATTGGATAAATATAATATAACGCACGGATAAAAACTATAAATTAGGCCACAACAAATCTACTTTTGAATATTTTAAAAGTTCCATTGTTGCAGTTTCACCGCGGTTTGGCATATTTTGAGGAGCGTTTATTGGCGCATAATTAAATACATTGTTGTTTCAAATCTCATACAAATGTACGAGTTACATACAAAAAATATTTGGCGATTTATCACCTGTGGCGCACTAGTTGGAAACTGCCTTTAAAATATCCAATTATCTATATTATATTATACAATACAGTTGTATATAAATGCTTCTGCAATTGTCTTTTAATATTTCTACTACATAATATTAACTATAGAGTGACAATATAGAAAGAAAGAAAGAAAGGGGTTACTCCATATAGTATTATAGGCGACATTGTTGACGCAGTGTATTTCCCTTGTACGGATCGTAAAAATCAGTACACATTAAACATAAGAATCAAAATCAGTGAGTTACACAGCTATCAAAACTGTAGTATACAGCCCGATTATGACACATTATCCAAGACGATTAGGTGAGAATAATGATAAAATTTTTAATCTTCCGTAATCGAGTCTACTGCCAAGGTTAGCGTGAAATAAAAAATATATTAGCAACAATATGGTTTAATGTTAATATAGGTATCATTAAAGGCTTTAAAGACATTAGATGAAAAAAATGATAAATTTTCTAATCTTCTGTAATCGAGTCTAGTGCCCAGTTTAGCGTGGAATAAAAAACATATTAGAAACAATATGGTTTAATGTAAAGATAGATATCATAAAAGGCTTTAAAGACATTAGATGAGAATAATGACAAATTTTCTAATCTTCGGTACTCGAGTCTAACTGTTGTAAATATAGATATCATTAAACGCTTTAAAGACATTAGATGAGAATAATGATTAATTTTCTTATCTTCGACACTCGAGTCTACTGCCAAGGTTAGCGGGAAATGAAAAAGATATTAGCAACAATATGGTTTAATGTAAATATGGATATCACTAAAGTAATCTATATATTTAAAACGCTAAGCGATTTCTTTCGACAATCCGTGAGAACAAACTACTCCATCAAATTACACCATTCTTTTTTTAAATGAAAGATATTTGGACACAGATTTGTTATCGTGCATTCGTTTGTTCGAAAATTTAATTAATTAGCCGTAATTTTCAATTAAACTTTTACTTCTGCTTATGACGTCATAAAGTCGGTAACTCCCACTGTTGCGAGGAATAGAGTTTATTCTCTGAACTCCGTGGTTCGCCAATCTTTTGACATTAGCTAATATCAACTAAGTAATATTTAAACTTTGAAATGTAAAATTTAAAAAAAACTTACTTAAAATTAGCTGTAATATAATAATAATAAAATATCTAAACATAAACATATCAATATGAATAACAAATCTCACGTAAAATGTTGCAATTTAAATGATTCCAATTAAAACAAGATTCGGAGAGTTATCCCTGACGCCCAGCTAACATAAAAGTACCTACTTTATTTTATTTATTTACACAAAAATTCAATTTTATTATTAAACACCAGGTTGCCATACAAAGCAAAAATCGTCATTTAGGCGCCAAAAATTAACCCCGGTGCGTCTGCGATAATCAAAATTGTTTTGGTTGCACCGCCTATTTCAAAATTAATTAAATCCATAATTATTGTTTCTTTCTCAGATTAAAAATAAGAATTGTACTTCTCTATTATCCCGTCGAACACTTTTCATAACAAATAACTATCGCCAAACTGTAACGCCAAATAAACGGGAGAACGTTGCCATTGAAATATCAAAATAAATAAATAAATAAAATATAAGAATTTAAGGACACGATTGTTATTTTAATTAATGAAATAACTAATAAATCAGTAAAACATATTGAAAAATAGACGCAAATGTCGAATTAAAAACCATTTGATGACGTAACAAATACGTATAATGCTTCTGACATAAAGTAAATCGGACTGTATTTTTGGCGTTTAATTTTACAGTTTGGCGATAGTTTTTTGTTATGAAAAGTGGTCGACCGGATAATAGAGAAGTAATCAGAAAATTTAATGCTTAACGAAATTCAATTATTTGATCTATCGCAAGATATAGCAAGAATATAGTCGCAGAATGGAAATTAAGAAATCTGAAAACAATAATCATAAACGAACACAAAACTGAAATCAGGCTATGGCATAGATATGTAGACGACATATTTATTATCACAAATAAACGAATTAATCTAGATAACCTCCTTGACAAAGTAAATTCGTATGATAAGAATATCCAGTTTACAATAGAAAAAGAAATAAAGCATTCGATCAACAACTTAGATGTAAAAATAACTCATGATATAACTAAAATAAATACTACAGTATATCGAAAACCCACAGAAAACTTAAATATAATCTCCTATAAAGCCGATACTCCACTACCATACAGATTAGCAGCCATGAATACATATATAAATAGAGCTCTACATGTTTGTTCAACAGAAAAATCACTAAAGGAAGAATTAAAAATCATTGAAAACATAGGTTTAAAGGCAGGACATCCGAGAAAAACTATACTTAAACTAATTGAAAGAGTAAGAGAAAGAATTGACAATATACAACCAGCACAGAGGAATCTAACATACACTCCTCCTACTCCATATATAAAAGGTGTATCTTTGAAAATAAAACGAGAATTAGAAAAAATAGGAAAAATAGTCCCACTAACCCCCAATCCATCCCTCTTCAAATCAATAACAAATGAAACAGAAAAATATGAGGAAATACAAACAGCAGGAATATACAGAATAAATTGTCTAAACAGCAGAAATGAAAAGGTTACTTACATAGGAATGACAAAGAGAAAAATAGAAGAAAGAATGAAAGAACATATCCGAGATATAAAACTAAATAAACAGTCAAAAGCTCTTGCAAGATTAAACACTAAAACCCCAATAAAACTTGAAACCCTACAAATACAGAAAATAGCTAACTAAGAAAATTTACATAACGCTTTAATAAGAGAATCAATAGAAATCAATGCATCCAAAGACGAATACAATGACATGGTACACTCATTACTTGATTGCCGCTGGAAAAAAAATGTTGGAAGAGGGGGAAAGAGAGAGAGAGAGAATATTGAGTGCCGATAGGGAGCTCTTCAATCAGCAGTCATATATATAATTGAGAGGAAGGAATTTGAAGATCACAACTGATGATGGCCTAGCGGGGGGGGGGGGGGGTGAAAGCGCTATTGTTGAAGTGGTAGAGATTTTTATTGGAGACTGTTTTTACATTTTTTTAAATGGGGAACGTTTTTAGTAAGAATTTTTAATCATGCTATTTTAAAATAATGTCTGAAAGAAAAATTTGTAAAATGTACAAATAGTAAATTGTTATTGAATTTTTTCCGTCAAGTTTTGACGGGTTCCATCTAGTAAATAAATAAATAAACTTTGTAACCAAAGAAAGAACCGACTTCAAGAACTACTAAAAAGCGAAAAATAAACTTTTTAACCAAAAATTGAACCGACTTCAAAAAATACTAAAAAGCGAAAAATAAACTTTTTTACCAAAAATAGAACCGACTTCAAAAACTACTAAAAAGCGAAAAATAAATTTTTTAACCAAAAATAGAACCGACTTCAAAAACTACTAGAAAGTAAAAAATATTTTTTTTTCGATAATAGTTAATAAGAAATTAAATTAAGAGCATTGTATTTACCATGCATATTATTATATTTATGTACATTAATTTGATTTTTTGGAGTCGGTGCCCGCCAAGCTAAGTACAAAATTCAAAACAAAATATCCAATATAAATCGTAACACGCGTATAAATTATATCTACATAAATACGAGACAATAAAAAAAATACATATAACTCTTCAAATGGTAGAAAATACAATGATTTAAATGATTAACTAATTTCCAAAGCAATGTTTGTTGACATATAGTTGCTAATCTCATTTGAAAATACACATTTATAACATCAGATGAAATGTTTAAAAATGGTAACATGGCTTTAACTTGGCTTGGACTCCAAAAAATCAAATTAATGTACATAAATATAATAATATGCATGGTAAATACGATGCTCTTGATTTAATTTCTTATTAACTGTTATCGAAAAAAAAGTATTTTTTACTTTGTAGTAGTTTTTGAAGTCGGTTCTATTTTTGGTTAAAAAATTTATTTTTTCCTTATTACGTATGCCATGTTTACAGATGCGAATTTTTTTTTCTACATCAGACGCTACTGCAAAATTCACGATGGAGATATTGCTTTGCGAATGATTACCTCCATGGTTAATATTTCTATGACTCACGGTGAATGAATCTTTTGTTTATTTACTTTAATGGATTGAGATATTCGGTTGTTAACCTACTTTTCACTGAAGTTATCTCAGAATCTATACATTTTTGAATGTAACTCATCTCTCAAGCAAACAATTTTTTTGAACGATCTTTCTAAAAATGTAACTTTTATGCAATTTTATTCGAAAAAATAATTTTGAATAAAAATGGCCGCTTGGCATATGGAAAAAGAAGTGGCTAGCCCGTATTTGTTTTCCTTAGTCATATGACTTGCACTTTTAATATAGATTACGTATATGATAGGATTTATTATATTATGAAAACTTTTATTAATAACTTTTTAAGTTTTGATTCGATTTTTATAAAATTTGAAATGACTCGACAAAATTCTGCAACGATTATATATATTAAATTTCAAACCATTCGGTTGGGCAGTTTTTGCGCTGTTATATGTGATCAGACGGACAGACGGACGGATCAGACGACGACTATACACTGCAAAAAATAATTGTTGATTTTGCAGTATAAAACTGGCACCCTGCGCGGTAGCGTATTACTGCTTGCACGGCAGCGTATTACTGCTTATTTTACTGTTTAATACTGTTAATTTTACGGTATAATACTGGCAGCTGGGTGCCAGTTTTATACTGCAAAATCAACAATTATTTTTTGCAGTGTAGGTACTATGTATTTATATAATTACGAACGAACCTAAAAATGCATATTTGAAAATCTCTTTTCAGCAGTTTCCGCTCATAGTCGGAAAGATACTCGAATTCGTTTATGAGTATGATCTACAGATTTTTATACATACTGCATAGTAAGCTAAAATTTAATTCAGTTAGATAACGTATAATACTGTGGAAAATTCAACTTCGGCAATTTCTGCCAATAATAGAGCTTTCGAATTCTATTATGTAGCCCTGTATATGATCTAAAGAATTTATACACACCATATAGTATGCAAAAATTTTGTTAAACTTAAAAACGCAAACCGAAGTTGAAAACGCACTTCCAAACAATTATCGCTCATATAGGCAGTACTGTAGCCGAATTGTTTTGTGTGTCCCTGGTAGATGAATTATAAATGCTACGCACTCTAAATTCTACAGTAAGCATCTTGTGATGCATTTCAGTAATTTATATAGACTTTATTGCGGTAAAAATAGTGTATCGTTTAAATATGCTGCAAACGATTTCCCCTATTATGTAATTGAATTTGTTTTTGTGTGACTGTGTAAATGAATGATAAATGCTGCATACTTCGTTTTCCATAGGGAATATGGCATGGTAAATCTCCATAACTTATATCAATAACGTATAAATCGAAGTATATTTAAGAGAGTTATAGTGCAGAGAAACGAGCGGACGGACAGACAAACAAACAATCCAAAGTCATAAACACTTTTCAACTATATGTTGCAAAGTGTTAAAAAAACGAAAATCTATTCAAGAAAGGGAAATTATCACTTTTTTATAGCGAACAATTTATTAGTACAGAATTGAAAATTGAAAGTTAATTAAATGTTTCAATATCAACCTTTTCCAATACGATTTAATCGGGAAAAGTTGTGCATGCAAGAAGTATATTTTTCATTGAAGAAAACAACTTTTTTCATTTATGATTCATACATTTTGTTAATCAAAAATAATGTTATGGATTTAAATAGAATTGTATTTTTTTTTTATTTAAAACTGTACAATGTTTGTGATCGAGAAACAGTTTAAGGAACTTTAGTAGGATGACGAGAGTAGCTCGTCATTCACATCACTTTTTTATTAGATTATTTTCTTAAATATTATTTACCAAAAGTGTACCAAAATGTTATTTCTCTAAATAGCTATCTTTGTTTGTATTCTCTTTACAACATATTGTAAGTTTTTTCAAAATTATTCTTGTACAATAAAAAGAATTAGGACTTGTATGAAGCCAATAGCACAAAAATTCTTTGTCTTCTTCTAATGATAATCTTTCGCTTCCTAGCACTTCTTTATGAGTGTTGAAACAAATGCTGATCCGAAGATTATAAGTTTGGACCATGAAAGTTGAAATTGAAAGTTTCTTTCCGCGTTCATGGTTGGATGGCCGAAAGTTGTCCAGTGAAATTTGTTATTTTTCACCTGCAGTGTAAATGAAGTCTTGCATTATCTCGGTGAATAAGAACATTTAGATCGGAATGGGATGCTTTTAGGATCGATATGTTGCTTTAATCATCACAAAAATTCACAGATCTGTACTACATTATATATGAACGATTCAAGAAGAAAATTAACGTACATTCAGAAAATCCAAAAAGTTATTAGTTAGAACTTTGTCAGTTTTTGCTCAGTGGAGTAGTTTCACTTTTTGTGCGCTATTCCATACTGGATCGTCTTATTTCACCTTTTTTACGGCCATTTTTAAACAGATTGTACCATATGCATACTTGAGACCACCATAGGGTGTAATTTCTGAATTGTACATTCAATCTATGTGCAAATATGTAGAAAGTTTAATAATTATACTTTGAGCAACCGCACTAAGTAATTTGTGTTTATCATAATTCTACGGACTAAATAAATGAACGTATAAAAAATAAAACGTTGGCAAACGCATTTTTAAACCGTAAACAGTTTATCATGATGGCCATAACAAGATATTAAATTTAGATATTAAATTATATTAAGATATATAAGATATTAAGATACAAGATATTAAATTTTCCATTGATATTAAAAAAGTCTCCCATATATTTGATTCAGCCTTGTACTTATTATAATAAAACTTTTGTAAAGGCACCATAAATAAGAAACAAGAAAATGCTATGTATCAGACTGAAATGTATCCCATCGTCATTCTTTATCAAGTTTGCGGTTCACGAAAACCAGGCAATCCTTACTTGGGTTAAAGTTACTTGATACGCCCGGTGTACAGGATGTAGATGGAAATCGTTTTTCATTGAAAACTCTAATAGATTTTTTACATTTAGTCTATTTCTTAGATTGCCCACAAACTACGTCAAAAAGCATTTCTGCTACTTTCGTACACTGTAAAAAAAAAATCTGTAAGGTTACTAAGAATTTTCTAGGAAACTGGGATGCCTAGAACTTTTCATGTAACTGCAACAAAAAAAATTCATGTAAAATTACAAAAGTTGTTTTAGTAACTGTTACTAAATATTGTTTAGTAAACTTACTAACGATTTTTTAGGGAGTTTACTAAAGAATTTTTGGTAAATTTACTAAGGATTATTTAGTAAACGTACTAACGATTTTTTAAGGAGTTTCCTAAAGAATTTGTTAGGGGAACCGTCGGTAGCGTAATAAATTTTCTCATTTTTATAAATAGTTAAATCAGTCTTCAAATTTAATATACATTTTCATCTTTTGATATGTTAAAGAAGTTTGTTCAGCTTACCTGAGATTTTCCTTATGCGCTGAATATACCCACAGTAGTAATCCAAAGTGTTGTAGCGATATTTATCTGATCCATTGATTCACTTATATTGGAAGAATAATAAATAGTATTAGTAGAAAATGACAATTGTGTGAAATAAACAGAAGATTCATTTTCCTTTGAATATAATATAATTCTTGGCTAGATGTACATGTTTAAAATCGCATTTTGGAGGCTGCGTATAAGTGCTCCAATTTTACATTATATTAAATATATTTACATCATATATATACAAGAGCGTCTTAACTGTTCGGAAACATTTTGGAAACTGAAGGGAGATTGTTATTTGAGTTCTGTGCACACGCGCGGGACAAACAGCTGTACTTTGAAGGAGGGACATCTGCAGTATTTCTCCACTTAGTTAGTTTCGACAGTCTCTGGTTTTGTTCACTATGTTTTTCAGCTGCGGCACTTGAAGTACTTATTGGTAATTGGGGTCTGGTTTTTAACATGTTTTTCAATCGTTCGCTCCACGTGGAGATTAATTAATTGCATAAAAAGGTTTCTCCGTCACTCCCCCGTAATCTCCTGTGTGGGGAATGGTTGAAGATTCAGTTTCTTACGGTGTTTCTCGTACACAGGTTTGGGAGTGGGCTTCGTGAGAGTGTCGGCTATCATTTCTTCAGTGGGGCAGTATTGTAAATCGATTTTTCCTTCTTCTTTCATCAGTTTGATGTTGTGGAAACGTATGTCGATGTGTTTGGATCGCTTAGTATCTTTATCGTTTTCAGTCATTTTTATACAGGACATATTATCCTCAAAAATCGTGATGGGTAGTTTTTGTGGAATGTTGAGATCGCTTAGCAAGTTTGTTATCCAACTTAATTCTTGTGCTGCGTTGCTAGCTGAAACGTATTCAGCTTCGGCTGACGAAAGTGCAATGCAATTTTGCCTTTTTGTAATCCAGTAAATCGGCGATTTTCCTAGCATGAATAGATTTCCTGACGTTGATTTACGTGTTTTCAAGTCACCTGCCCAGTCTGCATCGGCGTATGCTGTTAGGATGGGCTTGCTGTTTGCGCTAAGAGTTAAATTCAAATTTTCTGTAGTTTTAAGGTATGAAATGATTCTTTTTACTGCTGTCCAATCCTTTTGGCGTGGTGTTTCATTTCTACGACATAATATGTTGACTGCTGCGGATATGTCAGGACGCGTGATTGTTGATATGTAAAGTAATGTGCCTGTGGCTTGTCGATATTTCGTGTTATTAGGTAAAAGATTATCATCGTCTTCAAGTCTGTTGAATCCTGCAATCATTGGTGTGTAATGAGGTTTCATGTCGTTTAAATTCAGTTTTTTCACTAGTTCCTGTATTTTATTGTTTTGATTTAGGTAATATGTATCATTGATTTTATTAATGTTTATGCCTAGGTAATTATTCACTTCTCCTAAGTTTTTCAGTTCATATTCTTTCTTAAGTTGGTTTATTGTCTCTTCGATATCACTGTCTTTTCCTGCTATCAGGATATCATCTACATAAATGATGATGTATATCGGATTTTCTTGATTTGATTTAAAGTACAGACATGGATCATTTTTGCTCTGTATGAAATTATTGTTTGTGAGTGTTTCCGATATTTTGGTGTACCAGGCCTTTGCTGCTTGCTTAAGACCGTAGATGGCTTTTTGAAGTTTACAAACTTTTCTTTCATCGCCGGGTTTAATATACCCGTCTGGTTGACTCATATAAACAGTTTCAGTTAATTCACCATGCAAAAATGCTGTGGTTATGTCAACATGTTTCACGTTCAAATTTTTGTGCAATGCAGAGATGAGAAATGCACGTATTGTAGCGTGCGAAACTACAGGTGCGAAAGTTTGATCATAGTCAATCCCGAATCTTTGACTATATCCTTGTGCTACTAGACGCGCTTTATAGCTTTGAATATTTCCTAAATTGTCCTTTTTTAGTTTAAAGGTCCATTTTGAACCGATAATTTTTGTACCGGGTGGTGGATCTGTTAAAGTCCAAGTGTTATTTTTTCTTAGGCATTGGATTTCATTTTGTGTTGCTCTTATCCAATTTTGTTTATCATTAGTATTTTTCATTTTTTCGATATCTTCCCAATTTTCGGGAATGTTTTCAGATGAACTATTTGTGAGACAAACATATCTGTCAGGAGGAACGCCTCTATTTGTCCTATTAGACCTTCTTGGTTCAATTGGTTGCTGTTTGGGCACGGATGGTGTCTCTTCGCTGTCAAGTTTTATTTCTAAGTGATTTTCATGTCTATCCGGTAATTGTGTATTGTCATCTGATGTTTTTGTGGTGATTTGCATCTCCTCAATGTTATCTGAGTGTACATTTTCATTCTCAAGAAATTTCACCGTTCTCGCTATTATAATTTGTTTTCCTTGTGTGTGAATTCTATAACCAGTCGATCGTGTATCATAACCTACAAACGTTCCGGTTTGAGCCCTGTTATCGAGTTTTCCTCTATTTACTTTATCGACGTAAAATAGCGCTTTACAACCGAATGTTCTTAAGTGTTTTAAATTCGGTTTAATTCCTTTCCATAATTCGTAAGGTGTTCTGTTGTTGTTTGCTTTGGTTGGGAGTCGGTTTTGTAAATATATTGCAGTGTTTATGGCTTCACCCCAAAAATGTTTGCTTAATTTTGCTTGTGATAGCATGCTTCTAGTCATATCTAATAAACTTTTATTTTTTCTCTCCGCAACTCCATTCTGGCTCGGATTATGCGGGACAGTCAATTGGTGTAAAATTCCGTTCTGTTTTAAGTATTCATCTATCTCTTGATTTACATATTCACGACCGTTATCCGATCTAATTTCCTTAGGTTTTTTACCGAACTGATTGTATATCATCGTTATATACTCTTTTATCTTTTCAGCAACTTCGCTCTTTTTAGATAATAAATATATCGTAGTATATCGGGAATAATCATCAATAAGAGTCATAAAATATATTTTTCCGCCTAAGGTCGGTGTATCTAGAGGTCCACACACGTCACTATGGATCAAATCCGCAATATTAGTAGCTCGATTTGTTGCTGATTTAGGATACGGCATGTTAGTTAATTTAGTTTCGATACAAGTTACGCATGTTTTATTTTGATGTTTACATTTTCCTATCTTTATTCCGTCCGCAAGTTGATTTGTTATCATTGATTTAATCGCGTCATAATCTCTGTGACCTAGTCTGCGATGCCAGAGATCTATGCATTGTTTGCTGTCACAGTTATACGTTATGTTTACATAATTTTGTGGTTCTTCCACATCGTCTATTTCCTCAATAATGTATAAGTTTTTCTCATTTTTCGCCCTAATATATACTTCTTCATCAAAGATCAAATCGCATTTATTATCGTCGAAGATTAGTTTACACCCGTTTTTAGCGGCTTTACTAACCGAAATTAGGTTCGACTCTAAGTCTGGGACATAAAGCACTTCGCGTAATTTCGTTAGTTTTTCTTTTCCTTCGGGGGTTAATGTTTTTATAAAAACTTCTCCTGAACCTAACGCTGTCAGTTTATTACCATTCGCGATCGTTACTGAAGTTTTATTATAATCAATAAATTTACTAAATAGGCTTTTATCATTACAAATGTGCGAGGTAGATCCTGAATCGAGAATCCAGTTATTTTTGCCTACTTTTTGAGTGATTAATGCTTTATTTTGCGTCTGATCATTTGCGTATTTTCTTTCGTTTGGAATTTTATTTTCTCTACGAGTTTCGTTTTTTTCATAACATAATGAAGATGAGAAATTCTTTTTATTTTTGAATTGATTGTTACGAGGATTTCCGGATTGTACCGTGTTTCTGCTCTTGTAGTGCCAGCATTCGTAAGTCGAATGATTTTTCATTTTGCAGTTGTTGCAATATTTTTGTTCTCTTCTATTTTCAGTGTGTGTATATCTCCTATTTGTTTTAAATGCTCGCTCACTGTTGTTATATCCGCTATGTGATTGTTCTGACATTTCATGTCTACGATTATATTCATCTGTTAATTTGTTTTTGATAAAATCAGGGGTGAGCTCATTTTCTGGTCTCGCCTCCAACGCAGTTATCAAAGTATTGTAACTGGGGGGAAGAGAACACAGAAATAGCGCGGAAATATGTAAATCGCTAATATTTTCTCCAATGGCATTAAGTTTATCTATAATTTGCAAGATATTAGTGATATGTGAGATCATGTTTCCGCCCTCCGCTAATTTAGTACTGTATAATTTTCGTAACAGGTAAAGCTTACTAGATAAATTGCTTCTCTCATGTATATTTTTCAGAGCTTCCCATGTTAATTTGGCAGTTTCTAAGTTTTTTACATTTACGATTTGAGAATCATCAATGCTTAAGTTAATTAAAGCTCTAGTCTTGCGGTCTCTTTTGTGCCATGCGGGGTCGGCTGGAGCTGGTGGATCTTGTACTATAATATCGTCGAGTTCCTCTTTAATCAGGAACATCTGCATCTTGAACTTCCATGTACTATAATTCGTAGAATTGAGTTTTTCAATAAATTGAGTATTTTCTTTTATCGCATTCATTTTTTTTCTTTTTTTCTGAATCAGTCTTTCATAATCTTTGTTAGGGGAACCGTCGGTAGCGTAATAAATTTTCTCATTTTTATAAATAGTTAAATCAGTCTTCAAATTTAATATACATTTTCATCTTTTGATATGTTAAAGAAGTTTGCTCAGCTTACCTGAGATTTTCCTTATGCGCTGAATATACTCACAGTAGTAATCCAAAGTGTTGTAGCGATATTTATCTGATCCATTGATTCACTTATATTGGAAGAATAATAAATAGTATTAGTAGAAAATGACAATTGTGTGAAATAAACAGAAGATTCATTTTCCTTTGAATATAATATAATTCTTGGCTAGATGTACATGTTTAAAATCGCATTTTGGAGGCTGCGTATAAGTGCTCCAATTTTACATTATATTAAATATATTTACATCATATATATACAAGAGCGTCTTAACTGTTCGGAAACATTTTGGAAACTGAAGGGAGATTGTTATTTGAGTTCTGTGCACACGCGCGGGACAAACAGCTGTACTTTGAAGGAGGGACATCTGCAGTATTTCTCCACTTAGTTAGTTTCGACAGTTTCTGGTTTTGTTCACTATGTTTTTCAGCTGCGGCACTTGAAGTACTTATTGGTAATTGGGGTCTGGTTTTTAACATGTTTTTCAATCGTTCGCTCCACGTGGAGATTAATTAATTGCATAAAAAGGTTTCTCCGTCAGAATTTTTAGTAAATTTACTAAAAATTATTTAGTAAACGTACTAACGTTTTTTAAGGAGTTTCCTAAAGAATTTTTAGTAAATTTACTAAGGATTATTTAGTAAACGTACTAACGTTTTTTAAGGAGTTTCGCATTATTAGCCGCATACATTGACGGCCTACTTCAGCATAATGGAGTAGGTCGTGATACATTTCACTTGGCGATTCTGATTATTTCGGTGTTTAAACGAGTAGTTGGATTATATATCTGGAAAATTTGTGCTTTATTTATTCATGTATGTATGTATTTATTTGTGAACTTTTCATTTCGTTTGAAAATTTAGTTGTGGAATATTGCACGGAAATAAACAAATGTTGAATTATTTACAGTGTTTAGTGCAAACGGATTAATCTTCTGTAATTTGGTTTCAGGTAGATTTACAAATGAATAGGTGTCTGGAAGAAGGGTTATATTACAAATTTAAAATTTCGAGAAACGAAGGGCAAAACTATTAATGCCATTGATTAGCGATGTCCTGAGCACCTAGTGCAACATAGGCCCTTCTTCCGATCTTAATTACCCTCCACCTTTTTTTCTTTATGCTGAGAATTGGAGAGTAGTAAAAAACTAGTTAGGTGGGTAAAGAAAGTAATAATATTATTTTTAGTTTGTTTTAAATTTTTTATTGAAAGTACACAAACTTGTATATTATGAAATTGCAATTATTAACACTGGGTAATGAATGACCAAGCATTTTACATAGGTTCTTTACCAACAAAACAGCCAACTTTCCAAAATTTGTAACATAACATCTTGATATTTAGTACAGTAATCCCTTAACATTCGCGAGGGTTACGTTCAAGGAAAATCTCGCGAATGTTGTGTCTATCTATCTGCACTAAAAATGGAGCTATGTTCTATAAAATTTTAATCAGAGTGACACAACATTTCAAAGAACAAAAGAATATACTAACAATTCGTTATGCATAACATATATGTAGAAGATGAATGTACACACATATTCATAAATATGAATTTTTTTTAAAGATAATTCAAACTAATTGACAAGAGAAATAATCACTGCTAAAAATGCATAGGTTTTTGTATAAAGTAATTTCGACTCTCTCTATTCGCAAACAGATGATAATAGTGGGTCAGAATGCGATACACTATCAAACACGATATTTAAATACCTAAATGTGCCATATGCTTCAGAAATGCTTTTATTTTCTGTCTAAGTACAGCTTCATCTCTATCTCTACGTGAACCTGCACCTGTTATACTTTATACCACTTCTAATATGCTCATTGCAATGAGTATTCTAACTGCTGTTATTATATTGCTTTCCTAAAACATTCGCTTCTTTTTCAGTTCACCACTGAATGTTGATTTTTAAATAGATACTAAGAAAACACAGGGAAAATAATCTTTAACAACTATAAATTCTGAAAACGAAAAAACAAAAAAAAAAAAATCGCGAATAATCAAGTCAGATTCTCGCGAATGTTAAGTTTTTCCGCATTTTCATATTCGAGAATAATCAAAACTCGCGAATGTTAAGGGATTACTGTATTTAATAAAATTAATAATAATCTATATAATAAAACCGTATGTCATGTGACTGCCCTCAACAGTTCCGGGATGCCGTTTCACTTTTTCATATGCCAGGCAGCCATTTTTATTCAAAATTATTTTTTCTAATAAAACTGCATAAAAGTTACATTTTTAGAAAGATCGTTCAAAATAAATTAATATTTGAGAGATGACTTACGTTCAATTATGTATACATTCTGCAATAACTTCAGTTTCAATTAGGTTCGCAATTAAAATTTTCTATCTATGAAAGTAAACAAAGAAAAAAGATTCATTCGTTGTGAATGTTTAAAATATTAAACCATGAATTTTTGGATCGCTGCCTGGCGTAAAAAAAATAATCCGCACCAGTGAGACAGTCAAAGTTTATCTTAATTCTGTTCCATACAACTCAACTTCCGGATCTTTTTTTGACGTAAGTTGAACTCATGTAATAATATTTAATGGATCAAATTTCGAAAAGAATTGTCAGCTTTTATTTTTTGCGCGTGCAAATTAGAAACGATACTTTAATTTGAAATCAAATGTTTTGATTTATGATAATTATTATTTTTCTATTTTCTATTTTAAATGAAAAATGTGAACGTCATGTATTTTAAATTGAAACAGCTGTCACGGACGCACCGGGGTTGGCGCGATTTTTGTTTTGCGCCAAATATGTTTAAGAATCTCCGCATTAGCGAACATATTGCAAACGGACATGAAGCATAAATTCTTAAGTGGGTTAAGCGGTTTTTGTCAAGAAAGATGAAATACATAACAACAAAAAATATGCGAAATGCTACCGCGATCGCAAAAGTTCTTGATTTGTCTATTAGATTTTTCCAGTTATGCGAGGGATTAAGGAAAAAAATAAATTAGGAATAAAAATAATTTGTTACAATGCTTAACATACATTTAAGGGCGACCAAACTGGTCGCCAGTGGCGGCTAGTAATATATATGTTCTTTTAAGGTATAGTAAAATTAGATTTCTCTTTTCCTTAACGAATCAAAAGACCTCGTGCAATTTAACAGCAACACATCGGATCGCCACACACAGCTAATATATTAATTAGTTAATGCTTATTTTTATTTTTATTTTTTTCAATCAATTTTTTTATTGCATTTGCATCGGATTATTTTTCGATTGACAAGCATAATTACGGTCTGGACAATGATTTCACATGACCAAATAAATCTTAAATCACTTAAAGAATACAATCGTTTTTCCCTCTTAGACGAATTTTTTTAGCGGGAAATCCTCCAAGTTGATTACAAAATCGTCCTTCGCAAATGTCAAGTGCAACGTGACGAACTTCAGAGACGAGCTTCCCTTTCACATTTCCGACATAAAAAGACTTAAAAGAGAACGAGAAAAAAAATTGGAAACATGACCCAGTGAAATTAAGCCCGACTTCGGAATTAAAAATAAAGGTCATTTAACTTTTACACATGCGAAAAATCAGTTCTCCCACACTGTAGTGTAGAACGGGGGAATCACTTCCAAACAGTACAAGGGTGGAGCTGTAAAAGTAAAAATAATTGGAAAATTTGACACAGTTTTTTCTTTCAACGACGATAATGTAGATAGTGTTTTCACCGTGTTCAGTAGACGAAGTAGTATCTCTTGCCTACATTCCCGAACTGGGTCAAAAGAAAGGGCATTTGTTCCTGACCGTTCAAAGAATAAAAACAAAGACAGTCAAGTTCTTTTGCGACCGCAATCACGGTTTATCTTTTTAACTCAGAAAAATGATCAAATAAATAAAAACATTTTTATTTTTGATCAGGATCTTTAAGTATGAATTAAGGATTTCCTTATTCAAGTTTTATATCAAACTTACGCATCTAGATTCAAATGCATTTTTTTTTTAAATGTGTCGAGACAAAACAGAGCACAAGTTGTGAGAAATTTCAGATTCGTTTACTTTATTTATTATTTTTGTTTTTGATTCAAGAAACTGTTTAAAATAGAATGAAAAATAATTTTCCGTACTTTGCGAAAGTACTACGGTGTTCCAATAAGGCATTACTTTTAAAAATTTGTTACTCACTAATTTTATGAAACGTCTCAGTTTTGGATTTAATGCCCCATATTCTAACGATTAACGAAATCCTTAAATTATCATAGTTTCTACAAATTCATCTTAAAAAAATATGAGCAAACTTCTATTCTGTAGAGGGACTGATTTTCTGAAGCAACGGCCAATTTTGGCCCTATTGCTATAAGAGGGGTGCCTTCAAGAAAGACATTTGAAGATAAAGTGACCGGAATTATCGCCATGGTACAAAAGGAAAACCTTGAAACCTCGCACAGGCATCCCGTACAGACTACACGGGTATCGAACCCGCGAACATCGGCTCAAGCTTCTCATTCGATTCTTTGGAAGAATCATAGAAAGGCACCAAATTATGTTTCTCTATTAGAAAACTGTTAAAAAACTCCACTCTGTATAAGTTAATAAATAAATAATTTCAATTAAAAAATATATTAAGAAGAAAACAAATTGCCGTCTTATGTATTTATTGTAAGAATAAATAAGCAGCGATTTACAGAAAAAAGTTTTTTGGAATCGTGCATATAAATTCTAAATCATATGGCAACCATTCTCAAAGTTAAAATTAGATAAGACCCATTCAACTCGACATTCTTTTACGCCAAAAACGCCGCCTAACGAGAAATATAGTAACCACGTTTAAATAAATTTTGTTTTTTTACGTTTTACTATATGAAGTCGTACTCAAGTTTTAAAAAAGTTGCCCAGATTTAACACAATTTATTTTTATTTTTAGCGCCCCATTGGGGGCAATTTTAATTTGACTAAATTAAAATAAAATTAATTTTATATATATTTTTTTTAATGAAATCTTTAAAATAAGCGTTCTGCCACGGTCAAATTTATGTTCTGATAAAAATTTTCTCATGATAGTTTTTACTGTGGTAGCATCCCTGGTGGGAAATTGCATAACTAAAAATTTAAAAGAGATTTTTTTTTTTTTATGTTTCCTTCTATGACAACCATACTCCGAATTAACATTTGGTTGGACAGATTCAACTCAACTTTCTTTTACGCTGATAACGCCTCCTATAGCAGAAATAGAGGAACTAAATTTAAACAAAATTGATTTTTTATGTTTACTTGTATGACAGCCGCACTTAAGTGTCAATACCACTAATTGAGCAAGAAATTCTCGTAATTAGAACGTATTGTCTAATACTATAAATGTGATAAAGAGTTGGTTAATTTATGTTTTTAATTTATCGGGGAGTGACATTTTTTGCTTAATTAATGCATAGATTCTTCTTTAAATCTTACCTAAACTAAGTTACGAGTTAAATAATAATTAGTTAAATTATTATTAATATTAGTAATAAATTTAAATTATTATTAAATTATTATAAATTATTAGTAATAAATTAGTTAAATAATAAAAATAAATAAATTTTTCATATAAATGTGCCAAAAGAGCTTGAGAAATCATATCCGTGGCTTGTCACAGTCCTAGTTTGTACCACTTACTGGGTCTGTAAAGTTGATTTTATGTTATGCATTATTTATTTTTAATTCAACACTTTGTAAAGCTAATCTCAAATTCGCAGTTTCAAAACATAATCTTGTTTATTTTAAATTTATTTTCATAAATTATAGATAGCTACTGTCACAAAAAAATTGAGTTATGTCCGTGGGCAGAAAATTGATTCAGCAGATGACAGATAAAAAAGTCCTTCCGGCCTGTACCGGGAGGAAAAGGTAGCTTTCCTATATCTTCGTTTTAAAATTTTAGCTAATGTTACACGAAAACAGCAACTTAAAATGCAAATAAAACGTTTACAAAAGATTCGTTAATACTGAATTTGAATAAGAAATTCGTTAAATTATTGAGCAATAGCCAAATTGGCTTCATTTATGAAGACATATTTTGGTCGCCAAATTTGGCGATATTTCGCCAAATGTCGCCAAGTTTGGCGAGAATTTGGCGCTAACGGATATGAATATATAGTTTTATGCGTTTGATTGGGAAATTTATTACAACAATGAAAATTTTTGTAATGTGCTGTCTTGTTTCAAAATGTCAGCCACCCTAGAATTTCAAACTGCTCTATCTCAGCCATTTTTTAAGATAGAGGTAAAACAAAAAATGCTCTGGAATCCTCGTTTCAAGGCCTAACACTGAATTAAAAAATAAATTTGAATTTTTAACTTTTTTGTATATTTATTTTAGTTTTAAATTTTTAATTGGCCGCCATCTTGAAACAAAATGGCGGACAAAGCTGTCCAACGAACTCGGTCGAGACATTGGTGAGCTTAATACACACAATTAGTTTCATCAAAATTGATTTATAAATACGAGCGTTATCGTATGACATAGGTCAGATATATATATATATATATATATGGAGATATATATATATATATATATATATATATATATATATATATATATATATATATATATATATATATATATATATATATATATATATATATATATATATATATATATATATATATATATATATTTATATATATAAATCAACATTTGAACGGAGGGTGGTTTTGGGGTCTGGAGGTCATGATCGGTGAAAATATATCGAAATTTTCCGGAACTGCTTTCCTCCGAACGGCTGCAATAGGTAGCTTTATACTTTTAGGTAGCTTTCAATACAAAAAAGTATAAAGCTACCTATTGCAGCCGTTCGGAGGAAAGCAGTTCCGGAAAATTTCGATATATTTTCGCCGATCATGACCCCCAGACCCCAAAACCACCCTCCGTTCAAATGTTGATTTATATATATAGATATATCCATATATATATATATATATATATATATAAAAACTTATTGCAAAATATATATATATATCTGACATATGTCATACGATAACGCTCGTATTTATAAATCGATTTTGATGAAACTAATTGTGTGTATTAAGGTCACCAATGTCTCGACCGAGTTCGTTGGCCAGCTTGGTCCGCCATTTTGTTTCAAGATGGCGGCCATTTAAAAATTTAAAACTAAAATAAATATACCAAAAAAATAAAAATTCAAATTTATTTTTTAATTACGTGTTAGGCCTTGATACAAGGATTCCAGAGCATTTTTTGGTTTACCTCTATCTTAAAAAATGGCTGAGATAGAGCAGTTTGAAATTCTAGGGTGGCTGACATTTTGAAACAAAACAGCACATTAACGTGATTACTCGCAAATTATTTTCTTTCATTGTTGTAATAATTTTCCCAATCATACGCATAGAACTATATATTCATATCCGTTAGCGCCAAAATTGGCGACATTGGCGACAAAATTGATAAATTTTGTGACATTTGGCGAAATATCGCCATATTTGGAGACCAAAATAAGTCTTTATAAATGAAGCCAATTTGGCTATTGCTCAATAATTTGGCGAAATTCTTATTCAAATTCAGTATTAACGAATCTTTTGTAAACGTTTCTTTGCATTTTAACTTGCTGTTTTCGTGTAACATTAGCTAAAATTTTAAAACGAAGATATAGGAAAGCTACCTTTTCCTCCCGGTACAGGCCGGAAGGACTTTTTTGTATTGAAAGCTACCTAAAAGATTTACGGTGAAAGACAAGCTTGTTAATCATTTTAAACGTAGCAACGCGTTGAAAGTGTTATCTGTGTGAAATATTTATTTATTTTTTAATAATCAGGAAAAAAATCATGAATATTATCACCATCAGTTCTGTGAACAAGATAAAAACAGATAAGAATTATAAAATAGTAAAATTAAATAGAATATACTATAATATTAACTCAGAAAACTTAATTCAGCAGCATCATTCAATTCAGTCTAATTTTGATTGTGTTATAAATTTATGAAAAACAATCAGGTCACATTATTTAAATGAACATCATGGTTACGAACATAGCACAAACGTAATGTAGAAAACGAAATTTTAATAAAATATTTCTCACGGTCTGTAAAATTACCGGCCTATTGTTAGCCCAAAGAAATACAATCGCATTTTTTTAAACTAGATTTGAGAAAAAAAATATCAGAAAATATTAGCACTGAAAATGAAAATTTTGAGAGAATGAATCTTAAGCTTACGGTAGATAAACAAATTAAGGTCATGGACAGATTTTTTAAATTTATTTTGGAAAAACCTTTTAATTGCAAAAGACGCGAGATTACAATCATAATTCAATAAAATCTTATCTTTCTATTCTAAAATAAAAGTTATACTAACGCTGTCGTAATTGAATCAATTGTGACCTTTTTACTTTCTTGGCTTTCCTGCAAAATATTATTGCATTTAAAAACATTAAAACTGGTAGTTTTATGGAGAAATGTATGATAAACATGCTGAAGCAGAAGGTTTTTAAACTGAATAATTATTTTAAGCGCTATTTTATGTTGAAATTGGCCAAGACAGTTAGGTTATATAAGTTTTATAAGATCCAAAATTACGTATTGCAATTTAACCATCTTTTGCAAGCACATACTTCATGAAATTCATAAGCTCGACAATCCTATTTTAGGTAGATTTGTAATTTACTTAGAAACTTTGTGCTTTATCATTCTGTCTTTCTACAAAGACTTCTCGTGAGTGATATAGAACACTTTTGTTTCTTAAATTCAGTTTTATACTATTTTGTTCGCGATTCTGAACTATAGTTGGTCTACTAAACTAAATTCCATTTTTCTTTTTAGGTGTGTTCGTAATTATATAAATACGTAGCACCTATTGTCGTCGTCTGGTCCGTCCGTCCGCATATAACAACGCAAAAACTACGCAACCGAATGGTTTGAAATTTAAGATATATTATCTTTGCAGAATTTTGTCGGGACATTTCAACTTTTTTAAAAATCGAATCAAAACTTTAGAAAATATTAATAAAAACATTTATTAAGAAATTTGATTTTTTTTTTAAATCGGTGCTTTCTTTTTATAGGAGCTTTCGAAGTTTAATCGTCAAGCGACCGAGATACTTATTTTATTACAGAAATTAATCTGCAGACGATATAATTCATTTCACAGAATTAAAAATCATCAAAATCTGAATATTTATATAACTAGCTGTAGTACGAACGCACCTCGTTTGTAACGTTTGACGTACAATTTCCAACTTGTTTAAGAAATGAATGCTAAGTATACATAGAAATTTAACAAAATTTAAAAAACAAGCTGTTAAGAAGGGACAAACCAGGCTTACTATTAATTTAAGTAGCATTTTAATAGTTTTACGGCTTGATGTATTGAGAATCTAATCAAGTTATCTAATGTGACAATTTCTTATATGAGCATTTTCCTATGCAATTCCTTTGCACCTTTTATTATTAATAATTTGTTACCTTACGCTAATAAATACACTAGTAAAAAAAAAAAAAAAAAAAAAAAAAAATCTTTTTTTTAACCCTTTATGTACCAAATTATGAAGTAATGAAAATTTCGCCTTCCAAAGCATTTTTTTTTTCTGAATATTTGAAAATAAGTTAGATTTCTGCATTCAGTAAATAAATTTTAGAAATTCTTCATTTATTAAAATGTAATTAACTAAATCAGTATTTACAGAGATTTTGTAGACTATTTACAACTCTACCCAAATCATTTCTTCGGGATAACGTTTCTAGCCTTTTAAAAAATTAGGAAACGTACTACAAAAGTAATAGCCATACATTTAAACATAGAAATTTTTCAGAACTGAAACTTTCAACTGAATGTCTTTCATCATTATAAAAAGCTGAGAAGTTACGATTGGAAAAAGAAAATATCCATTTAAAAATACTTTTGCTTTGTTCAGCGAATAATGCTTTTGGAACATGATAAAGTAATGTGCGTAGAACTCATACTAATTTTCATTACAGAGAATACATGTGTTAAATGAATTTTATAGGAAGTTTCTTTTAATGTTTCTTTAAAATACCGTCGATGCATAAAGGGTTAAAGCAAAACCCCGCGCGACAGACCCCAATCCTTTATAAATTGACATTTACAAAAACTATAATAATATATAAAGAATAAAGAACAAGCACGGATACAAGGGGGAGGTCTTGGGGGTCATGACCCTCCTCTAAACGAAAAACATTTATATAAAACAATACATTTTTTAAAATATAAATATGCAATAAAGACGTTTTCATTTTTTTTCCTGCTTAAAAATCCTAATCTAGTCACCCCAAAGTTACTTTTTATACAGAAATGAATGGAAATTTCAGAAATTGTTTAAACGCCAAATAATCGAACAATGTTTTTCATTTTCCTGTAATGTATCTTGAATTGTATTCAATTGCTCCCTCAAGACGACGTTTTCATGACTGCCGAACCCGAAAGTCGGCCTAAAATGTTAACTTTGAGAAATTTTTCTGTAAATGTTAACTCTGAGAACATTTTCTGTAAATGTTAACCCTTACAGGACCATAAGATGTCAAAGACTAGATACAACACAATATTTTAGCTATTGTGGGTGTAAAGTAAGAGAATATCACCAGAAAAACATAGCAGGTGTATAATTTCATGGGAAATATTTTTCCCTATGGACCTTAAAAGTAAATAAACGAAGAGTTAGGTTTATTATATCGGTATTTTATTTATTGCTTTGTAATACAAAAAACATAATAAAAATTATCAGAAAAGTAAAATAAATAGTTAGTTATGGTATTCTAATTTTCTCAAGTCCAAAACACTTTCAAGATATTATTAGTTCAGCCCGCGAATGTTTTGGTTTTGGCTCAATAAAGTTTGACAGTTCTTTTTTTTTATTATTCGTTCAGTAACACATTTGCCGCCTTGGACATACGTTTTATTTTGACATTCAGTAAAAAAAAATATCGATTCAATAATAATTGAACAATCGATAACGATTTTTGTAGAAGGGAAAAATATTTCCCTTGAGCGTGAAAGGGTTAACTCTGAGAACATTTTCCGTAAATGTTAACTTTGAGAACATTTTCTGTAAATGTTAACTTTGAGAACATTTTCGGCAAATGTTAACTTTGAGAACATTTTCGGTAAATGTTAACTTTGAGAACATTTTCTGTAAGATTCTTTGCTTTCATAAGAAAATGGGGGAAACTTTGGACAGATACCCTCTATATTTTCTTGGTATCTGGACAGAACCTGCAAATGTTATACATTTAAAAATATACCTGAAATTTTCATGCATTTGAGAATAGAAATGAATTGGGTAAATGTCAGAAAATAGTCAATTTGAATTTAAAATATGAAATTTGCTAATAAAGATATGTGACCCCCCCCCCCCTAAATGGAGGGCTGGATCCGCCTCTGTGACAAAGAAGCACGTTTTCATTTACCGGATATCGTATCTCTGTACGGAGAACGGCAGGCAGGAAAAAGGACGGAAAACAGGTAATTAAGATAAGAATGTAGCATTTTCATTATGAATGAGAGAAATTTTTGTTTCGTAAGAAATGAATTCAATTCTGACAAATATATATATATATATATATATATATATATATATATATATATTATAATTAGAGCATTTAACCCTCTCGCTCACCTAGAAATCATATGAGGCTCCTAATTTAAGTCATAACAAGTTGGAAATTGTACGTCAAACGTGACAAATGAGGTGTGTTCGTACTATAGCTAGTGATATAAATATTCAGATCTTGATGATTTTTAATTCTGTGAAATGAATTATATCGTCTGCAGATTAATTTTTTCTGTAATAAAATAAGTATCTCGGTCGCTTTTCGATTAAACCTCGGAAGCTTCTATAACAAGAAAGCACCGATTTTTAAAAAAAAATTCAAATTTCTTAATAAATGTTTTTATTAATATTTTCTAAAGTTTTGATTCGATTTTCATAAAATTTTAAATGTCTCGACAAAATTCTGCAAAGATAATATATCTTAAATTTCAGACCATTCGGTTGGGTAGTTTTTGCGTTGTTATATGCGAACGGATGGACAGACAGACGGATGAACCAGACGACGATAATAGGTGCTACGTATTTATATAATTACAAACGCACCTAAAAAGCACAGATTTTTTTTTTTTTTTTTTTTTTTTCTTAACAAATATTTTTATTAATATCTTCTAAAGTTTTGATTCGATTTTCATAAAATTTTAAATGTCTCGACAAAATTCTGCAAAGATAATATATCTTAAATTTCAAACCATTCGTTTGGGTAGTTTTTGCGTTGTTATATGTGGACAGACAGACGGACCAGACGACGACAACAGGTGCTACGTATTTATATAATTACGAACGCACCTAAAAACAGTAATTAGAAAAATTCTTCCGACTAAGTTTTACTTAGACTGACATCTCTAAAGCTTTGAGATTTCATTGGGTGGCTTCAATTTTGTTTTCATTTTTGATAACATATAACAGCACATCTTTTTTTTTCCCAGAACTAAAACTTTCTACTCCATGTTTTTCGAAATCATGAAACTTAAGCAGTTAAAATTGGAAAATAAATTATCCGTTTAAGAATACTTTTGCTTGATACAACGAATGATGTTTATGGAATTTGATAAAATAAAGTATCTATAACTCATCCTAAATTGTATTTCTGTCAATCGATGTATTAAATGAATTTTACAACAGGTTTTCTTTTATGGTACTCTAAGGCATAACGGGTTAATAGGATCACGCTAAAGAAATTATTCTTTTCCAACACAATTTAGAATAGCATTTTAAGTGTATCGATACACAGAATGATTTATTATTATTATTTTTTTTTTCATAATTTATAAGCGAAGGGGTTTTTAGGGGGAAAAAATTTTAGAAGAAAGAAAAAAAAAAGCCCTCCTCAACGCGAATTTTTCTGACACATTCACGTCTTTTTATACGTAAAAGCATCGAAATTGTAGATATTACTATTCAAGTGATTTGGAATTGGACAGTGTTCCTAATTTACCTGTAAATATCGTAGATCTTGAGTTGTACTCGACGAAGGCGAACTTTGGTTCGTTATCAGTCAGACTGCAAATTAGAAGTCTGCACGGGCCGGAATTTCCAGGCCCGGGCTCGGCCCGTACAAAAATCAATTAAATCAGCCCCGATTCAATTGAATCTACCCGATTCAATTTCCACAAAAAAATCCCATTTTTTTTAACATACAAGTAAGATTCTTCTAATGAATACTGCATATATATATATTTATGGGGAAATTTGACAGTATATTTTAGATTACTATATGTTCACAATCCATAGAAAACAGAATAGCAAAATTAATGATAACTTAGACTATTTACATTCAAATAAAAACTCATTAAAAAAAAATAATGTACTTTAGTATAAAAGAAAAAAGATTGTCAAAACTCATAACTTTTGTTGCTGTATAATTAAAAAAAAAAAAAAAAATAGATTATTGAAAATGCTTCTCTATAGTTTATTAAAGTAAATTTCCAAAGATTCCGTTAACCGAAGTTCATTATCGCTATTACTGTTTTTATAAAACAAATTGCTTACTCGACACGTCCAGTTCCGGCCCGGCCTGAGTATGTAGAATAAAATGTAAGCCTGGCCCCGGCCTGCTGAAAAAATTAAGCTCGGTCTGAGACCCGACGTACCTGTCCGATGCCGGCTTCTACGCTGGACATGTTATATTTCTGTATTGGTGTTGTCAAGCTAGCATCGGCACGTGCAGCACATTTATACTTATTCTGGTTCCTGTCACGTCCACTGAAAATTGTTCATATTTTATCATCTTAGTTTGATCCTTTTAAATTTGCTATATCGGGCCGGTCGTCCCGCTTATTTTTTTTACCGGCCCGCCCCGTCCCATATATTCTTTTAGCGGTCCGCCCTGTCCCATTTATTATTTTTATAGGCCCAGCCTGTTAAAAAAAAAATGTCTTTATTCTGCCGACCCGGCCTGTTTAAAAATGTATCTTCATTTTGCCGGGCTGGGTACGGGCCCGTGCCGACATTTACTACAAATCCCTCTCTCTGATGTTAAACATATGGACTTGGAATGCATCCATATTTTCATATTCCTCATCAGAAAATTAAAATTTTTATTTTCCTGTATACTCGTCCTGACAGATGTTTCTTTCTTTTTTAGTAAACAAAGTATTTGCAAAATACACAGTTAATTTAATTTTAAGTGTTAAAATCTTATTTCCAAAGCTCGTCAACTTCACTTAGATTTTAACACTGGAAATAAAAAATTAAGATTTTAGAAATTTTTTGTCGAATAAAAAAGAAAAACATCCTTCCAGAAGAGTATACAGAAGAATAAAACTAAAATTTTAAATTTTCGGATGAGAAAATTAGAAAAATAATTCCACGCCTTCTAAGTTTAACATTAGCGATGAAAATTTGAGATCTTAACTCATTGAAACTTCAGAGAACTTTCATTATTATTACAGAAAACGTCAAAAACACATTTTTCTTTTTAATCTCGCAAAATTTATTTGTAAATTGTTTGTTTTATTTACATAAAATTTATATTTTAGTGATAAGAATTAGAAATTCAAGATTAAAAATGAAATATGATAAATTATTTCATCAATGTCGAAAACAAAACGCTGAATGTATAGTTATGTTTCTTCATTTCACGAAACTAAATAAAAATTATGCGTCAGACAGATTATAATATACTTTTCGACATTACGATGTACTACTTAGACGTAAGATATCATTCTATGCATTTTCGCAACAGAACTCTAGGCTTGATTACAAATTTAAAAAAAAAAAAAAACAGGTTGATTTAAATATATATATATATTCAAATTAAACACTAGTACAAAAATCCCCAAGAGAGAGAAAGAAGGAATAAACTACGTGTTTACATACATTTTTTTCTTTAATTATACAATTAATTCTGGATCGAACAAAACAAACCGCATAGAAATATTAAAATTCGAATCGGGTCAAATTAAAAATGCATACTTTAATACAGACTCCAATTGATTTTCAACTGAAAAGGTCGCTCTGATTTTTGACACAGAGTCATAAAAATAATTGTTTCTTTTTCATAAAGTAATCTCTAGAGACAAATATAAAGTTCAAATGAGCATGAAAACAATCAGCTCACTAAACAAAAATAAAATTAATTTAAATTTACAGAGCTGTTTCATTGTGCTTTGCCGCCCTAGGCGAAAAAGATGCCGCCTGCTTCCTATTACAACCATGGCTGTATCCTTGTATTTTTTTTTTTTTTTTTTTTTGCCTTACGCGTCCCGCTTAGTTTTGTCATATGGAAAAACAGCCCCTGGAATTTAAAACTTACCGATACCTACAACGGAGGAAATACGGACGGATACCAGCTAGCTTTTGACAGTGAATCTTCCATGCACATTTCCATGATTAAAAGACTGATACGTGATACATATACACTACAACTAGCATTTAGTGAAATTTAAACTCTAAATTTTTATCTAACATGTTTTATTTTGTTATATATTGAACAAATATTTAATAATCTTCAATTTTATTAATTTAATGAAGTAAAATCATAAATAAATACATGCACGTATATACCAAGACAGCTCCTTTTATTTGCTAAACTGTTTTTCATTCTCAAATATTAAGACCTGTTATCAGCACAATTACATCAATAAATATGAAGAAATTGATATCTGAAAACAAAAATAAATAATTTAAAGTTCAAGTTTATCGTAGTTTGGTTTTAACCAGTCTGAAAAAAAAAACTCCTAGTGAGCAATTAATAAATTTTATGGTGCTGCCATCTGTAGATCTAATTTAGAAACTAAACTATTTTTTAATGCTGGAATGCTGCTAGTGTTAAATTTTTCTTTTTCTTTTTTCCAAAAATGAAAGAAAGAAAAACACAGCATTCTTCTTCATTTCTGTAGAACTAAAAATATATACGATCATCTCGAATATAAACTAACTGTTATTATTATTTTTTTTTAATTAAAAGGGCAGAAAGTTGGATTACAAACACATTCTTTGAGTGAAAGCTAAGATATTCAAATAAGAAATAACCACCCCACATTTGAAGCTGTGTTTATTTATGTCACATAGTATAATCAAATCCGAAATTCATAAATTTTTTTAATAGAAAATCATACTTAATGTATGCATAAAAAGGTTAATTAAAATGCTGCTTGTGATAGTTTATCAGAAAATGTTGATTGCATCCTGTTCTATCCTATACGTATCTCTATTAATATCAGAATGATTAATCCCCATACTGTACTACTAAATACTTTCTCTTTTATAATTTGTTTCTAACAAATCAGAATTTAAATCTTATGTGGTTGACTCTCAACTGCCCACCCTGAGAAATACTAAAATTATTATTATTGTGCATAAAATCTGAATTTCATATAAAAAAGTAGCAATTTTATTTCAATCATCAATAGCCCCCAGGGAGATACCTCCTTTAAGTATTTCACAAGCCTCGTGACCCCAAGCTCCTGAGCGATTTTTCACTTTTTCCTATTTCTCCACACATTGGACTGCCATGGCACCCAAATATGTGTGCCAGAAATATTTCCCGGTGTCAACGAATGTGTAACGTCAATATTTTTATTGAGGACAATTTATTGCTGTGAACGAGACTATTGATAATTTATTACTAAGTTTTTTTTTTTTCTTTTAAACCTTCACTTTCTTCTATTTCTCGCCATGTGGGAGAGTAACAAACTGTACAGAACAATTTATCCAACTTATCCTGTTTTTATTATTATTATTATTATTAAATGCACCAACAGTATTTCTGGTGGTTTATTTAAGAACACTTTATTATTTCTGATAGCAAAAACTTTTTAAATTCTTTCTTGGTAATGTTCGCTCAATCAAAAAGTAGCAATCTGGAGAATTATTGGTGGATGTTTCATCAGCCAGTCAATCACAAACTATTCTCAAACTTTAAAGAAATAGGTTTGTATCTTTCCAGATCCACCTAATCTGTTAATGGACAAATTAAAATTTGCTCGAACTTCTTGTTTGAGAACAAAATTATTTGACAACCATAACCATGGTTTTACTGTAGACATTTCAGCATAAATACTTCACAAAAAAAGCTTAATGTTTTCTTTAAAAAAAAAAAAACCATACATTGTCATTTTTATGTAGTAGGTGGGTCATTCCATGTCAAATCAGCTGTGGCTGATATGTCATAGATTTTAATGAAAATCAGCATATAACTAGATCATATTTATTTATGAGTAAATGTAAAATAATAGATTTCAGGATTGTTTATTTAAGTATTAAAACTTACATTAAAAGTTGATATAAGATCGAGGGTTTGTCTACATGCTTGAAATTTCAATTTTCATTATTAGCCGTAGGAGTGGAAAGACTTTATCAAAAATTATTTATAATTAAGAATGAATAATAAATAACAGATTGGAGTGATTTAGTAACTGTCCTTTTATTCCATAATGAGAAAAAAAATAAATAGTGAAAAATTTTGAGAGGAAAATGCAATATTTCTATTGCATGTTTGAACATGAAGGAAAGGTCTTAAGATTTTAAAATTGTTTGACGTTATAGATAAAAGTATATATTTTAAATATAGAAACTTTCATTCTTGCCTTTTTATTCCTTAATGAGAAAAAAATAAATAATGAAAAATTTTGAGGGAAAAATGCAATATTTCTATTACTTGTTAAAACATGAAGGAAACATCTTAAAAATTTTAAATTATTTTACGTTATAGATAAAAGTGTATATTTTAAATATAGAAACTTTCATTCATGCCTTCAGTTTATTTTTCCTCAACAATATTTTAAATTAGAGTAGAATAAATTATTGATTTAAACGGGGCAAACAATTATATAGTATTCAAAGCTATATATAGAGGGCAGCACTACATTTTTTTCGCAAGATGGCAGAGAAGGCGCTCAAATTTGAAGTGAAATAGCCCATTGATTGTAATAAATATTACCTTTTTGAACTAATTTTTGTTATGTTATGAATCAAAAGGAAATCTTGAATTTTTTTCAGCATAGCATGGGCTTTTTGAACTTTATGCTTCTGCAATATTGTTAATGTCAGGTTTTTCCTTCATTTGATTTTTTAAGTATACATAAGAGGAAAAATTGTGATTTTGTAAATTTTTGTTTTAAGTTTCTAAGCTATTTTGAAGATGAAGAAAATAAATGGCAACTTCCAAATTTGAGAAATTTGGTTTCCATATGTAACATTACATCAATACATCATACATCAATTTCACATATGTTTTTAAATTCCTTTGATTTTTTATAACACTTTTAATTTTCTCAAAATTTTCAATTTTTCAATTTTTACAACCAATTTAAGGTTAACCATGGTGTTATGAAATTATTATTACTAAATAAATATGATAATAACTGTCCACGGGTTACAATATTATGAAAATTTTTTTTTTATGTTAAATAGTTTTCAAGATACGTAACTTTAAACTTGCAACTTTGAACGATTCCATACAAGCCATTCTATGTCACAAGTTTTTTAAATGTCCAGAACTTCCAAAATATTTTATTTTTTGTCAAGATATTTTGAATAGCTCTATTTAAATATGAATTGAATCTGTGTACGAAATTTTATTAAAATCGGTTACTATGGGGCCACGACTTTTTTTTAATTTTCGCTCATTTTGCATGGAATGACCCAGGTGGCAGTTAGTTAGATGGCAAACAAAATAAAAGTTTAGGTCACAGAAGTTCTGAATGAGAAATCATGGAATTTAGTCTGCAATCATCTGCCCTTATACCCATCAAAATGTTACAGAATTTGGCTGAAATATTATTTTTAGATTTGGAAAACAAAAATTACTAAATAAAATACAGTAAAATCGCTAAATAACAGACACCTCTTTAGCGCGGTAATAGTCCGCTATTGCGAAAATCTCAGAGATTCACAAAATTGCTAAGAAATGCTTAATGTTTCATTAATTGACTTTTATATGTTCCAAAACCTCTATTATATGATTAATCAGAAATGAAAATTATTTTTAAGCAATAAAATTGAAATGAAATCGTGCATACCTTTATACATTGTTTATTACATTCTTATGAAAAAAAATCTGTTACAAAAGTTTGCTTTTGCTTGTGATTACATGTAATTTATTTTTCTATGTGAAGTTTTAACTCTGTCAGTAGTTTTAATCCTTCGGAATCATCTTTTTTACAAAAAAATTGTGTAACTGCTCACTGTATTGTGCTGCTTCCTGGACATTCTCGATATTGCAGGAAACATCTCCAGTTCCATTATCTGTTTCATCATCACTAATAAAGTCAGCTGTTGTCGAAGATTCTGAAGGAATATAATCGCATACATCAACTGATTCTTCTTCAGTAGGTAACTCATCATCAATGTTATTGAAAATTTCGATAGTTTCTTCACTCCTGACATTTCATTAATTCACTTATTTTGCTTAATTCTTCATTTGTATTGGAAATAAGTGGTTCATTTCCTTTTAATATAAAACATGCTTTTCTGAACATTGTTATACGGTTTCTGGTTCTATGTTTTTTACAGCTGAGGAAATTAAAATTATAGCATACAGAGCATTAACTACTTTTAGACAGTTCTCAAGTGTATTCATGGAATCTAACTTTGAAAGAATGTGGAGTAATAAAAGCATTCTGTAGCAGGCTTTAAAATTGTGTATTATGCCTTGATCAAGCGGCTAGCATACGGATGTTGCATTTGAGGTAAAACACAATTTCAACATTGTCCAATTTAAAATGTTTTGGATGAAAAGTTGTATTGTTCAAAAACAAGAGAACTTTTCTTTGTTGTTTTTTAATCGTATTATCAAAGGAAGTTAGTTAACCATTCAGTCATTAAAGGACTGGTCATCCACACTTTTTTATTCACTCTCCACACAACACCAAATTTATTAAATTGGATGTTCTTTGGGAAACACCTGGGTTTCAGATATTTTCCAATTATAAGAGGAATTTCAAATTCCCCTAATACATTGCAACATAATAAAATAGTCGTTCTTTTGACATTTTTCTCCAATACAGTCATCCTTTTTAAAACACAAAGTCTTATTCAGAAAAAGAGTCCAATTTTATCAGCATTAAAAATGTTTCTCTCCTAAATCCAGTTAATTATTTTGTTGATTCTACAAACAAACCTTATTAAAAGGAAAATATATTCTTTTTTTGATACTTTACAAGATTATCTGATAGCTTGTTTGAGCTTGGGTATAAAGAAACAAAAATAGTCAGCATATTATCTATCCTGAAATTTCAAAACAATTGTAACTGATGATATCTTAGGCGCATTTAAAAAGAAAGAGAAAATGGTGTATGGTGTATTAGGGAATTCTGGGGAGAGGAAAAATTGGTACTTTTAGACATTAATCAGCTGAAAATCCAAAATCATCCAATTAGGGACACTTTTATTCTCTGATGGGAGTAAATGGGATTTCCCTCAGGCCACCCCCTACATTTATCTGTGATCACAGAACTTGTGTCAAACTGTCCTGATAAAATTAGAGGTTTTTTCCCCCCATTTTCTTTCTCGTTAAAAAATCATTTTTCACCCTTTATCGCCAAAATTACTGTCTGCTATTCAGAGGTTAAACATACAAAAATTTAGATTTTGGGAGTGGGGATTGGAAAACTGTCCATTAAATAGAAGTGTCTGCTATTCGTGAGTGTCCGTTATGGAGATTTTAGTGTACATCTAAGCCAAATAGAATTCAATCAGTTTCTACAATTTTCTCAACAGATAAAAAAAGAAAAACAGATGCGCCAACCTCTGAAATTTTTTTAATAAGAAGAATATTAACCAAGAGTGAGTAATTTTTAAAAAATCACTCTTAGACTTTTTCATAATTCATCGCATTTTTTCACAGCTTTTTCCGAAGTCAACATTTGGGATGACCTTGATGAGCAGGGCCTGATTGACTTTTAAAGTTAGAGGAAGCAGAGTACTAAAGTTAAACAAAGCACAGTGTGATATCAAAACCCATTAACAGTTTTGCTGACAGTATAAAAATATCATATACAGTCAAACCTCGTTAACATGAACACACTTAACGTGAATTACTTTTAACATGAATTGTTTTCATAGTCCCCTATAAAAACTAGTACAAAGATTTGATACTGATAACATGAATTACTGTTAACATGAACAAAATTTCGATTCCCCTTGAGGTTCATGTTAACGAGGTTCGACTGTAGTATATTTATCTGCATCAAAATTTGGCAGTTGTTAGCTGTAATGTCAAATTTAGTTAAATGTTAAGAGAATCTATTTTAACTAACTCGTATAACTATGTATAATATAGTATCTCTTGGTTTAACAGGTTAATGCGCAGCATCATTCTGGTTGGGCTGTAATTTTAAAACTAAAGGGTGAATTTCTTAAATGTCTCACTTGACGAGTTACTCAGGATCCTTTATATACTAAATTATATCATACGTAATAATCTAGTTCTATTATTAATTTGGGTGTTAACCGGTTAAAAAAGCATTCTAAAAAAAAAAAATAAATAAATAAATAATATTAAAAAACTTAAAAAATGCAATAATAATAAAAGTGAGAATTGAAGGCTCCATTTTCCAGTCATTTCTAGCCCACCTAAAATTTTAGAGAAGAAGCTTGTGCTTCCTGCACCTTTTTGATTCAGTTCTGTTAATAAGTAAGCTTTCTATTTTGAATTTGACCAATAATCAGCGTTGTAGTCATACAAAAAAAAAAAAAAAAAAAAAAAAAGGGGGGGTTGTATGTTAGAGGTGAAACAGGCTCAGCCCCAGCCTGAGAGTCCAGGCTTGGACTCAATTTTTATACCAGTCTTCAGGCTCGGACTCAAAGTAAAAATTTTATTTATTCACAAACTGAAAAAAGGAAAAATCCTTTCTCTATATAATAAAACACAGTGTAACCATGCCGGTTCTGACCACTCTGGTTTGCGAATCGACTGTAGGTAAACGTCATGTTAGGTTTAATGAAAAACATATGCTAACATATGACAGCTAAATGGTAATTTCTTCTACTTGAAATCATGTCTGTTCAGCATATTTTTGCATAAAACATATATATCACATCCAGTTATAATATTTTAAGTTTTAAATTAAAAATAACAGATTAAACATCAGATTACCAGATGTAAACAAATGAATAATGTTGCCATTCAGAAGCACAAATTCCAAATCTAAGAAAAAAATGAATGACTATTTGAACATGTCATTAAAATATCCGATTATGCTCTTAAAATATTTCTAAAAGTATATTAAAATCTGTAAATATTTTAAAGGATTTTTTAAAATTTATTTCTGTAAGCAATTTTTTCAGAAATAGCGGTGATAGCTTTCAAAGTGAGGCTTTGCGATCCACCAGTATTTTACATTTCGTTCCTAAATACTGTTCTGGCACCATCTATTGGTAATAAATATAAACGAAAGAACTTTGTTGAATAAATTTTTATATATAAAATATTAATAAAGTTGTAAAATAATATAAAATGTGTATAAGCATATTTTTAAAATAAGAAAAATTTAGGACATTGATTTATTTTAAGATCAACTTTTAAAAGCTCCTGCTTAATATTATTTCTTTCCTAAAATTTTATTTGGTTACATCAATTTTTATAAGCCTAGCTTATATCCAATTAAATTCTGAAATTTTGCTTGCATTGTAAAATGAATATCTCTTATGAAAATGAGAGAATATTTCTTATGAACATATTTTTATAAAAAACATGTATATCAACATATCTGTAAACACTTTTTTCAGAAATAGCGGTGACAGATTTCATAGGAAGGCTTTGCATATTGTTTTGTCACTATCTATGGACAACTAATATAAACAAAGGACCTTTCTTTTGGAAAAAAATATTATATAACATAATAATAAAGTTGTAAAATAATATAAAATGTATATAAACATATTTTTTAAAATAAGGAAAATTCAAGAAGTATTGGTTTATTTCAAGATCAACTTTTAAAAGCTTCAGCTTAATATCATTTCTTTCTTAAAATTTTAATTTGGTTAAATCAAATTTTGATCGCCTAGCTTATATCCAATTAAATTCTGAAATTTTGCTTGCATTGTAAAATGAATATTTCTTATGAAACACAATTAAAATATAAGGAATATACGTATAGTTATATATGTATCATATATGTTAATTATATCAATGCAGATCAAATTTTGATTTTAACATAGTAACATTTAAACCTAACTTTGTAGTGAAAAAAAATTGTAATTTAATAAGAGAATGTGAAAAGATATTTTCCAGTCATACTAATGCATTTAATAATTTCAATTTACTTATGAAATAAAACAAGATAAGATGATTTTTAATGATCAAAATTTATTATAGATTTTTCAGGCATATTTTAAAAATAAGACAAATTCAGTCTTTAATTTGAGGTATACTTTTAAATGTTTAAGTTATATAATCTACTTTCATTGTTCTATTTATTTTAACTTTTTCTTCATTACTGGAAAACTTTGTTTTTTCCGTCATTTTAAATGGGATGTTTTCCTACTGTGAATTAAGAAGCTAATATCCATAAACATGCAATTTTCTCTCTTTTTATGTCTTTTTTTTCATTACTGGAAAACTTTGTTCTTCAAGAAATATTAAAATTCAACTCTATTATATATTAACTTAGACAATTTAAAACGAACAAAATTTTAATGTTTTGTGCAATCGTTAAACTATTTCAGAATTTGCATTTATTTTTTCTTATGTAACCAAACAATGAGCTGTGAGCTCTGTAGAAACTCATTATTATTTTTTTTTCTTCAAAAACTTTCGCACATGGATTATTTTTTAAATATTTTTTAATGTTTTTGTCCAATTGTTGATATTTCAGAAATTGAATATTGATTTAAAAAAATTCCTCATCATTTGTATTTGTAGAAATCATTTGCCATTCTTAAAATGTACTTTTCTACAGTACAAACCTTTCAATAACAAAATCTTCATGCTGTTTGTTTGTATGAAGTCTTATGAAAGTGAAACGCAGATCAACATTCTGTCATTTTTGACGGGGGTTATATACTAGTATATTTAGGAACAAGAATATAGTGTAAGTTTCATAGTGTTTTACAATCCTTCAAAAATCCGTTTGAAAGAAAGCTGAATTGTTATTGGTGAGATATATTGAGAAATATTCTGTCAGATTCTGAAGCCTTTGCACAGTCAGTATTTGTTAGTAACATAAAGAAGCCATGGGATATCGCTTGTTTATTATCACTTTCTGTTTGATGCGCTTTTCCACAACTACTGGAAAACAGAACTCATGTCTTTCTTGCCATAATTGCACAATGATAAAAGAATCGTGATTTTTGCAAATTTCTGCCAGTGGTTGTATATAAATAACAATTGTTCTATTTTAAATGGAATTTCAGGCATATGAATATCATTAAGCATTTTCTTGGGAGTATATTTAGGATTAATACTTATTTTTATGTAAGAAGATATTTTTAAATGAAAAAATTAATCTTGAAACATTTGTAAAATGTTATTAACAATTTTCTACTCAGACTTTCGGTATCAAGCTAAGTCTCTGATAGAACAAAATTTTTCTGGCTCAGATTTCCAATCATCGAGTTGAGGCTCTGAAAAAAGAACCTAAACTCATCTCTAGTATATGCTATAATGGCTCTAGTCAGTGACATAGCCAGAATATTTCCATGGGAGAGCCACTGCCCCCCTTCTCTCGAATATCGACATTAGCAGTAGAAAACTTTAATCTCATCCTAGTAATAAAATCTGAATGGTGAATTTTATAAATCATAGTTTTACTTGCAAAACAAAGTGTATACAGTGTATACCACTGTATTATTCTCCATTACAGCTCTGAGAATAATTAGAAAACATTTATATTGAATTTGGATTCTTTTAAGTGAAATAACAAAAAATACTTAAAATTTTCCACAAGAGCTGATATTTTTTAATTAATAATCTAAAATGAGATGTTGTAAATTGAATTCAAAGACTGACATCAACAATTCGAGAAGCAAAAACATAGTTAAATTTGCTATTAATTATACATTGTAATATAAAACATATTTAGTGGAGTATAACTTATGTCTGTTAACTAAATAAAAAATATATATTTGTGAACTAAAAATTAAAAATGTTCTTCACTCAAATTACTTTTTATTATATTTATATTTTTGATGATAATAAAATAAGTGAAGATGAAACATATATAGAAGTAGATTTTTATACAGAAATAGATAAAGGATCTATTCTCTATATTCCTATTTTATTATATGTTGTACATAATGTTAATTTTATTATGATAATTTTTTAATACATAATTTTATGATTTAGTTACATTTACATTACCTTAACTTTGTAAAATGCATGTCAAATAAAAGTATGTAAACAAAATGCATATTAGAATCTAAATCCTCCAGCCTCTTTATATTTAACATTTTTAATTGGTTTTGTATGAGAAAATGGAGAAAGGACTTTTTTTTTTACTGAAAATTTGTCAATCTAAATTATTTTGAGAAACACAAAGCTAAGTAGCTAATTATTAAGAAATTATAAAAGGCAGTTAGAGATCTAAAGTTTAAACACCTTATAGAATTTACCAAAAGCATTGAGAATTTCTTCCCCTTTTTTAATAATCAGGTAATCTTTGAGCCTTGTCATGAAGTAATGATTAAAATAAAATATTTTCTACTGCCATAGACACAATTTATTAAATTGTTTTCTCATTGTTGTTATGTATACTGTTTATTGTGAAGAAAGTGTGCTTCATCCAATTAATAGCAGTATAACCTACCCATACCCAGATTCATATTTTAATCCCTTTGTGACAAGGGTCCTTTAGTGAAATTTTAACTTTTTATCGCTGGTTTTTAAAAATAGAAATTTTTGCCTAATTGAATCGCAGAAATGCTTTGAGTAAATAAGGCAAAATTTTCAATTAAAAATTACTGGTAAGAATGACCACAGATTCTGAGCACTTTATGTGACACGTATACATGACAATCAACATGAATGGGTTAATCTTGTTTCATGTTTCATTCCATGATACTGTCCAACCTGTAGCTCAATGCTGTAGTGAATGTGGTACAGTAGATACTCGAAAATTTCTTTTAAATATTGAAACTTTAATATAGTTTTTTAAACTTGTTAGTTCTACAATACATATATGGAAAATATTAAAGATATACATGATGCTTGTCATGAAGGAGTTAATCTTGTTTCATGTTTCATTCCATAATAACATATAACTATTGATTATAAATAAAGATAGTAAAACATTAAAAAATATTACAGATTGCTACAAGATGACAAAAGCATAAACTTATTTAAATTATTGAAAGAATGCATTCATTATATTTTTGTGTTGCTTTGATCAGAGAAAAAATATGACTATTGCTGTGCATCCAGATGACCTATGATTGTAAGTGACAAGTTAGGAAAGGTATGTAGAGATGATGTGGATATAAAGCTATCATTTTATGGGAATTAAAGTAGATCTAATGAGGAAGATATTTGATGTTTTGTTTTTGATAAAGGCTAGTTTGTTACATTTGATACTTACTACTGTAAAGGATTTCTTAAATCAACACAATCATTCAAAATTGGAAGAATGGCTATATAAGGTGGTGATATTTAGAACTGCAATTCAGAAAATGTCGGAATGCCTGCAATTTTTCCAATTAGTAAAACAAAATCATTGATAATTAATAGCTTCATTTCTGCTGAACATAATGTATGCCAAGCGTTTTCTAAGTATAAAGTTGGTATTGGTACAGTTTATGAGGCACCTGAGAAAAATTTAATTATTGCTGATATGCAGTCTGAAAAAACACTCTCGGCTCAAATGTGAACCAAGACAACTTTTTCCCCTTAAATGTGGCTCAAGACAAATTTTCCTTACAAATGCAGTCTGAAGAAGCCAAAGGGTTGGACATGCCTGTCCTATATACTTTAACCACTAATAGGATCAATCAACCAAAAATATATGTACAGTACTGTTCATTAAAAAAAAAAAAAAAAAAAAAAAAAAAAAAAAGATACACCTGCCTTGTTTGCAAATCATTTAAATTAGAATTGCAAAGAAGGTGTGGTGTCATCTGACTTGGAAGATCTTTTTTATTTTGTTTCAAATATGAATGTTTTTCTTTTTTTTTTTCCATAAAAGGTAGTCTAGATATTAAAAATTAAGCTATCTTTCATTTTTTACACTATATTTCAGTTCCTTGGATCAAAACGTATAAATATATAGTTTGGGCATTTTTTTATTATTTTTTTTTTCATACAATTAGAAGGGCTCAAAATTTAAGGATGCTAATGTTAATCCACATGACAAACTTTATTTTATATTTTCCCAAAAATAAAACTGAAATGTTTTTTAATAAGAAAAATAATGAACAGACCAAAAAATATTCTAGGCAGATTATGGATTCAAAAACATATTAATTACGAAAATTATCAATAAATTCAAACTTTAAAAAATATGAATTATGACCTGCATTAATTTCAACATTAAAAAAAAAATAAGCATCATCAAAAACATAGCTATGTATAATAACAGATCATTCCAATCATTGCATTTCAAGATACAGTAGG
This sequence comes from Maratus michaelseni, assembly GCA_963931845.1. Taxonomy (NCBI): domain Eukaryota; kingdom Metazoa; phylum Arthropoda; class Arachnida; order Araneae; family Salticidae; genus Maratus; species Maratus michaelseni. The sequence goes on along the minus strand of OZ007594.1, from coordinate 278,325,034 downwards.
CTACCACTAATCTGCACAGTCTTGTTCCAAGCATTTTGCGGATTTGAGATTTTTTTTAGGGTTACAAAACATGCGTATTTAACCTTTGTTTATGCTTTTTTTATTCAGATTTTGAACAAATTTAGATTGTTAATGCTTGAAAATAAATAAACTACACACTTAAACATATGAATTAAGTTAAGAATTATTTTTTTAAATAATTTAAATCATATATTTTAAAAATATTTAAATCATATATTTTAAAAATATTTAAATCATAATATTTAAAATATATGATTAACAGTTATATTAAAATATGTGGTTTATATTTTTGTATTGTATCTTACAATCTTCTCTACAAATAGCCATATTTGTCTGCTAAACCATAAAATTTTGTTTTTAGAAATTTTAATATCCTTAGTCAAATTATAAGGATTAAATAAGAATTTATTGGGGAGGAAAACTAAAAATCTTTTGCCACTGAGAAATTATTTTTTAAGAATTAAATTTCTTTGTTTACATTCACATATACAGTGTGGATTACAAGCATTTGCAAATTACATGTTTGCAGATTAGCAATACTTAAATGAAATTTTACTTTTTAAATGCCTAAGGGAGTCATCTCCGGTTATCATTTGCACCCATAAAAAAGAAAATTTCAGATAGTAACCAGAAAAGTTGTGTAAAATTTTCTGTCATCTTTTGTTAAAGTCTTTTTCTAAATTGTTTCAAGTTACTAACTCAATGATCCTGGTACTTTTCCCCATGATATCTTAACTTTATTTTTCTAAATTTATGGGTAAACTCCTAGGATATTTACATTTATAACTGTACATAGATTTAAGAAAAATGCATAAACTATATATTTTTCTAAACTGATTTGATCCGAGTAACTTAAATAAAGTGTCAAATATGGGTTTTGCTCCTAATTCAAAAATTGCATTTATATTTGGAAAGAAGACATTATCAGAGATTAATAACATCTAACAGATTAACTGAAATTCTGCACCTTTACCTATCTTTTCATAAAACAAAAAAATTATAAAATGTTTAGACTTTAGTCCTTTAAGATTTCACTGTTTGATATTAACTATTTTGACTACCAAACAAAATCTGCTATTTAAATTCCTTTATTTATTGTGACATGTTAGAGAAAAGCAATATCTCTGATTTTAAAAAGATATTAATCTTACGATAGAAATAATCACGTAAACACTTAGATATAGATCATTCACAAATATTCATTTTAATATCTAACGTTTTTTTTTGCTAATATTAAATATATAAATTTTTTTTATTAAAACTGTATAAAACAATAAGAAAGATCGGCTGAGGTAATTTGGGTACAGTGAGGTATTTTCAGAATAAATAACAATGGCTATCTAAATGATAATATCTATGGTTATCTGAAAACTTTTCACACTGAAAGAGTGGGAAACATAGTAGTATAAATATATAGTATATACTGAATAATCAAAACATAATGTTAGGTTTTATATAAAGAAAAATGCAATTTATATTCTAATTATCTCAGTATACCCAAATTACCCTGACTGACCTTACTAACATTAGCATAAATTTTCATAAGTTAAAAAGATTTGATGAATGATAGCGACAAATGCAAAATATTGAGTAACATTTTATTATAAACAAATGTTGAATAAGAAAAGCAAATAGAAAACACAAAATCAAAATTCAGTTCATCATATACTGAGCTCTTTCAATAAATCTTCCACTTCTTCCTTTGTTAACATGTGATATCCTTCATCTTTAGTTACTCTAGCTACCTGAAATTATTTCAAAGAATCAGGGTGAATATAAGGATGAAAGTAAAACTACTTTAACAGAAGAAAATTTCATATGTTTTGAAGTTTCAGCGACCTTCCATTCTCACTAACACAAGCTGTAGGAAATAATTTTAAATTGAATATAAATAAGAGTGATAAATAAGTGAGGAATTGTAATAGTTTCAGGTTTCACCTTACTTGCATATAAATCTAAAAAAATTCATGAAACATGACTTCCATATTTTTACTATAGGGAGTCATTAAATGATACACAGCCTCCCTATTAAAATTTAATTAAACTACTCTTTTGCATATATCTCAGTTAATGTCTGCTTTCCCTATTTCTGTTATTCTCTCTTTTACTAGAGTTAGTTGCCAAGTTAGAAGGGAAAAATTCTTCAAAAAAAAAAAAGCAATTGAAACTTGTTTTTATAAAGGATCATTATTTTATTTTATTAATTTATTTCAAGGATTACTTTTATTCCAATTTTCATAAATATGTTGGTTCCTATGTTCTGAGAACCACCATCATAGAAATTTTTTTTAGGTAAGCCCTTAATACATTCTGAAATATTGTTTTCTACCCTCCCATCTCTTCCGAAAAAAGCAACAGGAGAAAATTTCATTGGAGCCTTGAATTAAACAAATATTTTACAAAATGAGCCTCTTTCCGAATGAAACTCCGGATTTGATAGAAGATAAGAAAAGGAACTACTCTAAAATGGCCATCAGATGTCATTCCCTCCTCACCTTTGAGTTACACAAATGCAGAATTAATATCTGACATTCAAAATTTTAAGTGATTACCTGTAATAAATTTTTAATTTCTTAATAAGAAAATTAAATCCAATTTTTACAAAACTTTATACACCTATGTAAAATATTTTTCTACTTCTGCTCTGAAATTTTCAAATCAATATCTTAATTAGTTTTCTTAATTTTTGTTAATTAGTAAAAATTCTCTTTATTTCCTTTACTTTTGGAAATGTGCTTGGGTGGGGGGCTGATCTGTGAAAGCAGATCTCTTTTTAGTTCAGATTTTAATGAATGTCACGTCCCTGTCTGGGTCTTTCTTCAATTTTTGTCTAAAAATATCTCTGTTGCTAATTAGTTTTTCGCTAATAAGAAAAAATTACCATCCAATTTTTACAAAAACTTAACTACTGATGTAAAATATTTTTCTACATATGCTCTGAAAATTTCAAATCGATAACTTAATTAGTTTTTTTAATTTTCACTTATTAGTGAAAACTTTGAATTTTTTTCATTTTTGCTGTGAAATCAGGTCTAGATGTGCATGTACTTTTGCCATTTTGTGGGGGGGGGAAAGCTTTTTTGATGAGCTTTTAATTAATATCTCTTCTAATTATATAAAATTAAAAATCTGAACCTCAGGTGCATCAGGATTTGTCTTGGGTTTGATGAGTTTTTAATTGATATCTCTTCTAATTATCAAAAAATTAAAAATCTGAACCCCAGGTGCATCAGGATTTGTCTTGGGTTATCCTCATACAAATTTTCAGAACTCTGTGTGCAGTAGATTTTCCTAGCCATCTCCAGGAAACAGACACACAGAGCAAAACTTTCTTTTATTACAGAAAAATGTAAAAAATACAAATAATGTTCAGATTTTTCTGTTCACGACTAAACTTTTTCTGTGGACTGCTAGTCGTCCACAGACCACTGGTTGGCGACCACTGATTCAAGAGATAGTACAGATTTAAGAAATGTCCACTTTTATAGATGAAGAATTTTTTTAAAATAAAATATTTTGTGAAGATCTGTTAATGAACGCAAATTCTTTTTAAAGAGATTCAGGTAGCCAGTAGCAGGTTATCCTCTTTTTCAAAGTTAGGGCACCTATATGATATAAATGTGTCAATGTAGTAGATGGTTGGTTGATTGTATAAGGTTTAATGACACAAGGTCCCATTGAGGACAAGCTGCGCCAAAGTAAAAGTTAAGAAGAAACTAATTTACGAGATCCACTACAAAACCAAAAAAGAAACAAAGCATAATGAGCAAAACATCTGGATGGGGTCACCCATCCAGATATAGTTAATGTTTAAAACAAATATTATGAGTTCTTATAAAAAGTAAAGTATAAAAGTAATATACTAAGAAATACTATCTGGATGGGGTTACCCCATCCAGATGTCAAGTTAAACAAATATAAATTATTATTATTATAGCTAAAACATGAAGGATGTATAAAAACTATATCTCAAAATAAAAACCAGAACGTTTTAAAAAATGAAAGAGTGCTCCATGAGGTGTTTCCCCAATGAGGTTTGTCAAGATTGGTGATTATGAATTAAAATATATTCTGTACAAGTGCATCAATGTAGTAGAAGTCAGTAAATTAGAGTCATATACTATATTTTTTATTATAAAGGGATTGGTGCTTAGTGCACAGAAAACAAGATTTGTGCAGTAATAAAGTAGCTAAATTTTGAAAAATAAATAAATAAATTTTACATTTAATCAAAATTAATGGGAGTATTTATTTTACATATTAAATTATTTAAAACTTCTAGATACCAACATTTCTCACACTATGAAAACTTGTAAAGTTATTGAAGATTTTGAAGTAAAGAAAGAGAAATTGATGTTTGAAATTTTCCATCATGCACTGAAGTTGCCACCACCTCACTTAGATTTTTTTTTTTTACTTTATAGAATACCGACATATTACAGTACAGTAATAATATGGAATATTATTTTACAAGAAAAACACATTATAGCATTTAAAAAAGTACATTACTCATATTTAATGTAAAGTTATTACTCAAGTAAAACTATTATTCTTTATAATGTTCAAATAAAGTATTAATTTATTTTAAACATTTAAAATCTAAATCAATATTACTGTAATTTTTCATGTATATCATGATCTCATGTAACATGCACACCTTAATTTTTAATAACCTCTGGGGAGAAAAATCTAATAAAAAATAAGGGAAAATATTTCAAAAAAATTATTCTGTTAAAATGTAACAGTTATTTTTAAAGTTACACAATAGTCACAAATGGTAGTCAAATAGGTCACAAATGGTGACAATAGTTCATGGTTGCGGAAACTTAAATAGAAAATTGCCACTCAATGATTTCATGCAATGGCCAATGATAACACTGATCAACAGTAATCATGCCTCACGATCTCTAGTAAGTAATCGTATTTTGACTACCTACCCTCATTACGAAACAGCATTCTTTTTCGACCACCCTCAGGTTGTTGGGGTTTTTTTTTGTGATAAGGTCAAGTTCGTTTCTGGTATTATCACGATAAATTTCATATTAACAGTCTCTGAGAAAGATTGTGAGGTGTTTCTGGACAGGAAAATGTAAAGTATTTACCACTTATGGCCTTCTGATGTATTTCTTCTGCCACTCCATATAAAATTAGACCTTATAAAAAAAAATTTGTAAAAGCGATGGATCACAATGGAAATAAATTTTGGTATTTGAAAGAGAATAAGTGATGTTAAAATTAAAGAGAAAATTTTTGTAAGACCTCAAATTAGGAAATTAATAAAAGATCCAAAATTTGAAGACACATTAAAAGTTTTAGAAAAAATAGCCTGACATGCTTCAAGAATGTGGTTGCAAATTTTCTGCGTAATTGTAAGAGTGACAGTTATAGAGAGTTTGTTAACAAGCTTCTAATAGCATATAAAGCTTTGGAAGGCAATATGTTGCTTAAAATCCATTTTTTGGATTTGCATCTTGATTTTTTCTCAGATAATCTTGGGGGGTGTGAGCACTGAGCACAGAGAAAAGTTCCATCAGGACATTTCAAAGGAGGAAAAATATTATTAGGGTAAGTGGAATCCAAGGATGTTGGCAGACTTCTGCTGGATGATCAAAAGGGACCACTTGGACTCCAAATATTCCAAAAAATCATAGACCATAAGTTTCGAACGTACATTTTTAACACTTTCCAACCTAGTTGAAAAGTGTTTATGACTTCGGTTTGTCTGGCCGTCTGCCGTCTGTCCGTGCTCTAACTCCCGTAAATATGCTCGGATTGCCCTGCAATTTTTATATGTTATTGTCGTTATCTATAGCATGTTCCCTATTTCAACTGAAGTGTGTAGCACTTATAATTTTTTTACAGGGACACTCAAAATAATTCCGTTACATTATGGTCTATGGGTGGGAAAAATCATTTGCGGTTTATTTTAATGATGTTACACAATTTCAAACACATTGTAATTGATATATATCACTAAGGTGCATTACAAGAAGCTTAATATGGAATATATTGTGCATAGCACTTATAGTTACTTTACAGGGACAGTCAAAAGAATTCCGTTACATTATGTCTAGGGAGAAAAATCGTTTGCGGTTTAATTACATAATGTTTCACTATTTTAAACGCATTGAAATTTATATATATCAGTAAGGTGCTTTACAAGAGGCTTACTACAGAATAGTGTGTGTATAGCAGTCATTGTTCATTTACAGGGACATACAAAAGAATTCTCTACTGTCTGTTAACAATAATTCCTGGAAGTGCGTTTTAAGTTGCTGAACGCGATTTTAAATTTAACTCACTTTTTGTCTATTACTTGGTGTGTATAAATTCTGTAGATCCTATACAGGGCAGCACAAAAGTTTGCGAACACATTTCCATTTATTGACAGAAATTCCAGAAGGAGAATTTTAAACTGTGTTACGCGTTTCCTAAGTAAACTAAAATTTAGCATCCTATGTAGTATATATACAATTCTATAGATCATATACAGGGCTGAATAAAAGTATTTGGATTTTTTCCGAATATTGTATATGTTGGAAATTCCTGAAATTACGTTTTTAAATATGTTATGCGTTTTCCAAATTGTTTACTTAGATGTTTTCAGCTTATTAAACGGTAATGATTTGTAAAATTAATTTGGAAGCGTTGGAAAATGTTACATAATATATGCTTGACGTAAGATTTTTCGTTCTTGTTTATACATGTTTCTGGAAAACCCCCATCCCATCCCATAACATAGTAAGGTGTAATAACTTCCCTGTGCTGCGTAATTGCCAAGTCACAAAATAATAATTAACTAAAGATGTAGAGACTAGGAGTGATTTGTGAATGAAAATTTCAGAGTTAATAAGATAGTTAAACTTGGCTTTATACGATCTCAGTACTTTTTACGGTAAAAGAGTTACGAGACTTGGCTGCTTTTTTTACAGGTGACTTTTTGATGAGATTTCACTTCTTTTTGTAAGTAATCCTGCTTTTCTTGATTTTGGGTTCTTTTTGGAGATCATCCACTGATTTTCGCTAAGCCCACACTCTGTCCCTATTATTTACAGGTATCAAAAATTTGAAGCTTTAGTTTCGTTTGCAAAGTACTGTAGATAAAAAGAGATTTCAGGTTCCTAGGCAAGCCCTAAGTTATGGGAGGGGGAGTGTCAAAAGTACTCTCAATTGCTTCCAGGATAGGTGCTATCCATCTGAGATATTACTCGCAGCCCTAGATACTTGATATTTAACATAAAAGAACTTTTTAGTATAAAAAGAAAGCCAAAATTAAAATTTCCGGAAATTTCCAATAAATCAAACTATATTCCTTTTTTCGATGTTTTTTTTACGTTTTTTTTTTAGTCTTTTTTTTATTATTTACGGATTTTTTAATTTTTCCTTACTTTGTGTACTAAACCCTGCCTTTCTGCCAAATGTCAAGCTTCTAGGACAATAAAATCGAATTATTTTCAAATTTTCGACTTTTTATAAATTTATTGATTTTTCGATTTTAATTCTAAGTTACCTGATTGTCATGCCAATATAGTAATTATTTGATCCGTCTTCTTAGGATCATTTAGGTTCAATTTAGAGATAAATCAAGTGAATCTTAGAGTCACCATGATTTTATTTAGAAAGGACTATCAAGCCATAACGAGCCAGTAATATCGGGGGGGGGGGGGGGGGGGGGGGGGGGTAGGGGGAGCTGTGAAAATTTTTGTGGGGCTAACATCATTTAACAATCCATATTTCATACGTGAAGTAAATAGAGTACAACCTGTGAAAGAAAACAAACCTGTCTATAAAGAAATCGCCTATATCGTAGCCAGTCTATAGCGGAACTTTTCTATAACGAAATTCGTAAACGAAAGAAAAGAAAACCATAATCCGGGAGAAATAACATAAAACAATTAGGGGCGTTGTACTAGCTAATAGGACAATTATCTTAAAACTAATGTTTCTAGCAGTACAAAATCAAATTGTTTTCGAATTTTCGATTTCTTAAAGATATTTCGATTTTTCGATTTTATTTTCGAATTTAACGAATATTTTAATTGTTCCTTTTATTGAATAGCAAATACTACCTTTAGACCAAGTTTTAAGTTTCTAAGACTACAAGATAAAATTATTTTCAATTTTTTATTTTTTCGAATTTTTGTTTTATAATTTTCTGGATTTTTTAATTTTTTCTTATTTTGTATCTTTATTACAAATTTCAAGTTTCTAGCGCTACAAAATCGAATTATTTTGAAATTTCCGATTATTTTCGAGTTTTTTATTCTATTTTCGAATTTATTGTGATTTAATATTTCCTTTTTCTCTATCCTAAACAATAAGTTTTCGCCGAATTTTAAGTTCTAAAGCTACAAAATCGAATTTTTTTCAATTTTTCTAATTTTTTTTTCGAATTTTACAGATTTTTTATTTATTTCTTTTTTTGTATCCTAAATACTACCTTTAATCCAAATTTTAAGTTTCTAGCTTTACAAAATCGAATTATTTTAAAATTTTCGTTTTTTTTCGATTTTTTTATTTTATTTTCAATTTTTGTTGTGTTTTTAATTTTTTCTTTTTCTGAATCCGAGACACTATCTTTACAGCAAATTTTCAGTTTCTAAGACTACGAGATCATATTATTTTCAATTTATCTCCTTTTCTTTCTTTCTTTCTATTTTTTATTTATTTATTTTATTTTTTTAAATTTTCGATTTTTTTTTTCAATTATCCATATTTTTTAATGTTTCCTTATTTAGTATCTTAAATATTACCTTTATTCCAAATTTCAAGTTTCTAGTGCTATATGAAATCGAATTATTTTCAAAATTTCCTTATTTTTCAATTTTATTGCGTTTTTATTTTAACTTATTCTGAATCCTAAACACTATCTTTACCGCGAATTTTAAGTTTCTAAGGCTAAAAGATCAAATTATTCTAATTTTTTTTTTTAATTTTTTCGAATTTTTCGAATTTTTGATTTTTTTTTTTCGAATTTTCTGGATTTCTTAATTTTTCCTTATTTTGCATCCTAAATACTACCTTTATTCCGAATTCCAAGTTTCTAGCGCAACAAAATTGAATTATTTGAAATTTTTCGATTTTTATCGATTTTTCGATTTTATTTTTAAAAAAAAATTGTGTTTTTGACGTTTTATTTTTCTGAATTCTAAACACTACCTTCAAACCAAATTTTAAGTTTTTAAGACTACAAGATCGTGTTATTTTCAATTTTCAATTTTGTTCGATTTTTTTGAATTTTCGAATGTTTTTTTTTTTTCCGGATTTTATAATTCTTTCTTTCTTTGTATCCGAAACACTAGCTTTATTCCAAATTTTAAGTTTCTGTGGCTGCGGGATCTACCCATTCTTTTTGATGACGCGAGATGGAGTGAGTGTGTGAGTGACAAAAAATCGAAACTTTGAGTTCATATATCGTCTGCACTAATTTATGGGTATTTTTTTAATTATCCATATTTTTTAATTTTTCCTTATTTAGTATCTTAAATATTACCTTTATTCCAAATTTCAAGTTTCTAGCGCTATAAAATCGAATTATTTTCAAATTTTCCTTATTTTTCGATTTTTTCGATTTTTTGATTTTATTTTCGAATTTTATTGCGTTTTTTATTTTAACTTATTCTGAATCCTAAACACTATCTTTAATGCGAATTTTAAGCTTCTAAGGCTAAACAATCAAATTATTTTAATTTTTTTAATTTTTTTGCGAATTTTTCGAATTTTTGAATTTTTTTTCGAATTTTCCGGAATTTTTAATTTTTCCTTATTTTGCATCCTAAATACTTCCTTTATTCCGAGTTCCAAGTTTCTAGCGCAACAAAATCGGATTATTTGAAAATTTTCGATTTTTTTCGATTTTTCGATTTTTTCAATTTTGCTTTCGATTTTTTTTGTGTTTTTGATGTTTTCTTTTTCTGGATACTAAACACTACCTTCACACCGAATCTTAAGTTTCTAAGACTACAAGATCGTATTATTTTCAATTTTCAATTTTGATGGAATTTGCTGAATTTTCGAATGTTTTTTTTTTTCGAATTTTCCGTATTTTATAATTTTTCCTTTCTTTGTATCCTAAACATTACCGTTTTTCCAAATGTCAAATTTCTAGGACTACGGGATCTACCTAATCTTTTTGATGACGCGTGAACGAGTGAGTGACAAAAAATCGAATGTTTGAGTTCATATATCGTCTGAACTAGAAAAGACAGAAAGTTGTAATTTTAAATTTTGGTCCTGTGTGCCAAATACTCTAGAAAAACGAAGTTTCAAATTTTTTGAATACTCCAGCGCGGAGATATAGGGGGGGGGGTCAAAAGTGCCCTGAGTTGCTTCCAGTAAAGTATGCTTACGGATGTCCTCTCTCGACTTGGCGGAGGCACTGCCGTGCCTCCAGATTATATAATTGCACGGTCTAATGAAGTTATTATTTGAAACGATATCATTTAATTTTTCACATACTGATTAAAACTACGCACGTTATTTTTTATTTGTACTTGGATGTTTATTTCCATATTTGTAACCATGGAGTACATCGAGCCACAATTTTCATAAATTAAATTATGTTTATCGTTTACACATTGTATTTTTACGTGTTACAAACTCTATGGTTTTTCGGTACTTCTCTATTATCCCGTCGACCACTTTTCATAACAAAAAGCTATCGCCAAACTGTAACGCCAAATAAACGGGAGAACTTTGCCATTATAGTATTAAAATAAATAAATAAATATAATGTAAGAATTTAAGGACACAATTGTTATTTTAATTAAGGAAATAACTAATAAATCAGTAAAACATAATGAAAAATACACGCAAATGTCGAATTAAAAAGCACTTGATGAAATAACAAACACGTGTAATGCTTCTGACATCAAGTAAATGGGACTGCATTTTTGGCGTTTAATCTTACAGTTTGGCGATGTTTTTTGTTATGAAAAGTGGTCGACGGGATAATAGAGAAGTACCGGTTTTTCTTATAATACATGGTTTGTATAGATTCGAGGGGAAAATTATATTACTTTCATAAAAATGTATTTGGATGGTTTCTTGTTAATACAATCTTGCCAAGGCTGTGGTTTTCCTATTAGACTTAATGTTATCTATATGCTCCATTTTTCTGCAACTAAATTTCCTCATGCCAATATAGTAATTCATTGATCCGTTTTCTTAGGATCGTTTATGTTCAATTTAGAGATAAATCAAGAGAATCTTAGAATCACCATGATTTTATTTAGAAAGGACTATCAAGCCATAACCAACCAGTAATGTCGGGAGGGAGGGAGAGATGTGAAAATTTTTGTGCGACCAACATCTTTTAACAACAAATATTTCATATATAAATTAAATAGAGTAAAGCCTGTGAAAGAAAATGAACCTGTCTATAAAAAAAAAAGGTCTATAATGTAGCCAGTCTATAGCGGAACTTTTCTATTACAAAATTCGTAAACAAAAGAAAAGAAAAGCATAATCCGGGGAAAATAACACAAAACAATAACGGAAGGTGTACTAGCTAATAGGACAATTATCTTAAAATCTATCTAAAACAAACTATCCCCATCCTGTGGGATTTGTTTTTCAATGTTTTACTTTATTTAATGCAAAACATAGATTGCATCCGACAACTCATACAAAAGGCCTCCGGCCTGTACCGGCAGGAAAAGGTAGCTTTCCTATATCTTCGTTTTAAAATTTTAGCTAATCTTACTCGAAAACAGCAAGTTAAAATGCAAAGAAACCGTTTACAAAAGATTCGTTTACACTGAATTTGAATAAGAAATTCGCTAAATTATTGAGCTATAGCCAAGTTGGCTTCATTTATGAAGACTTATTTTTGTCGCCAAATTTGGCGAGATTTCGCCAATTGTCGCCAAGTTTGGCGAGAATTTGGCGCTAATGGATATGAATATATAGTTTTATGCGTATGATTGGGAAAATGATTACAACAATGAAAGAAAATAATTTGCGAGAAATCGCGTTCACTAAAACTTATAAATTTATATTAAAATCATTAAAATTAAAGACATTACAATACACTTTCATAAAACATTAAAAACATATTAAAATTGGACGTTTCGGATTTACATGGAAAATCCCTCTTCAACAACAACATTTCACTTAGCGTAAATCATAGTTCAAAAATATCAACAAATAGAAAATGCAACGTATCAAAATTTCGAAGTCAAAGTTACAGTTATAATGACACGGAGTATTCATTCGGGATTGCACCTGCTTGACCATTATTGACCATAAATTTATCGTTGTTTTTTTGTAATGTGCTGTTTTGTTTCAAAATGTCAGCCACCCTAGAATTTTAAACTGCTCTATCTCAGCCAATTTTTAAGATAGAGGTAAAACAAAAAATGCTCTGGAATCCTTGTATCAAGTCCTAACACCTAATTAAAAAATAAACTTGATTTTTTAACTTTTTTGTATATTTATTTTAGTTTTAAAATTTTCCGTGGCCGCCATCTTGAAACAAGATGGCGGACCAAGCTGGCCAACAAACTCGGTCGAGGCATTGGTGAGCTTAATACACACAATTAGTTTCGTCCAAATTAATTTATAAATACGAGCGTTATCGTATCAAATTATTTTCATTTTTTCAATTTTTTTCGAATTTTTTTATTTTTTTTTCGAATTTTCTGGATTTTTTTAATTTTCCTTTTTCTGTATCCTAAATACTACCTTTATTCCTAATTTGAATTTTCTAGCGCAACAAAATCGGATTGTCTTCAAATTTTCGGTTTTTTTCAATTTCTTCGATTTTTTCAATTTTGCTTTCGATTTTTTTGGTGTTTTTGATGTTTTCTTTTTCTGGATGTTAAACACTACCTTCACACCAAATCTTAAGTTTCCAAGACTACAAGATCGTATTATTTTCAATTTTCAATTTTGATGGAATTTGTTGAATTTTCGAATGTTTTTTTTTCGAATTTTCTGGATTTTATAATTTTTCCTTTCTTTGTATCCTAAACACTACCTTTTTTCCAAATGTCAAGTTTCTGGGGCTATGGGATCTACCCAATCTTTTTGATGACGCGTGAACGAGTGAGTAAGAAGTGACAAAAAATCGAATGTTTGAGTTCATATATCGCCTGAACTAGAAAAGACAGAAAGTTGTAATTTTAAATTTTGGTCCTGTGGGCCAAATACTCTCTATAATTGAAGTTTAAAATTTTTGGGATACTCCAGCGCGGAGATATGGGGGGGTCAAAAGTGCCCTGAGTTGCTTCCAGAAAAGTATGCTTACGGCTGTCCTCTCAAGACTTGGCGGAGGCACTGCCGTGCCTCCAGATTTTTCCTTTTAAAATCTTTTTTTTTTTTTTTTAAACAAATAAACTTCATTTGTGATCAAAATTTCAAAACTGTTTATTTTTACTGACGACACCCTATAGCAGCGGTTCCCAACCTGGGGTACGTGGCGGGACTGCTGGGGGTACGTGAAAATAATATTGGTAATGGCAGAAATCACAAAAATGGTTTAACTTAAAACACATAAAGAAAGTTGATAGTTTGGAATTACAAAGTTAGTCTCACTCTCAGGTGTAACTCCAATATGTCACTTTAACTCCAATATGTTACACTCAAAATGAGCGTAAAAGCCCACTAGACTTAATAATCTATTGATTATTCTATGTCTTTAGCTCCGCCCACTGTAAATAATATTGCATGAGTACTTATATATTTTATACGTATACTAATTGAAAAGCTTCCTTCCTTTTACTGAATTTTAATTTGAAGTGTTTCCGCCCACTGTAAATAATATTGCATGAGTACTTATATATTTTATACGTATACTAATTGAAAAGCTTCCTTCCTTTTACTGAATTTTAATTTGAAGTGTTTATTATTATTCGAATGATTTGGTTTTATATTTTAAAAGGGATAACTGGTTAAAATCTAGAAGTCTTAAGATCACTGCAACTGTGATTGAAATTTAACCTGATGATTCGAGAACTACGAGTTCTTCGAAACAATCTGATTATTTTGAAATACAAGAGTACCTGAGTGCAGCTGTTAATAGGCATGTTCTCATAACTGATAAAAACTAAATATTAATACTTTAGAATTCATACTGAAACATCAGTGCTCCCTCAATGAATAGAAAATATAATAATGAATAATTCTTAAAATATGGATTTTCATTCACGGGAGATGAAAATGTTAATAATATATGGAGGAGAGGGGGAGGGATTATGAGAAATGGGGGTACGCCGAAATGAAAAGCCTAAGCAAGGGGTACGTGAAAGAAAAAAGGTTGGGAAGTGCTGCCCTATAGCATTAAAAAACACTAACAAAGTCGTGTGGCATGACAAATCTTAAATTTTGTTAACTAGTGTAATTTATGCAGAGGCCAATGGAGATGTCCAATACCAAATCCAGGGTTCGTACAGAATTCAGAAGAAAAAATCCAAGGAGTATCTAAGGAGTCCAAATATTTTAAAGAACTTACCATATATATATATTTCTTAGTATTACTGTACCTTGCACTGTAACATGCACAATTTTTAATTAAAAAAATTAACAGAAAATACTTTCAAACAGATCTTATACTATTAAAATCTAATGGGTCAGTGTTACAACTGCACAGTATTCACAATGTATTGCTTTCGTTTTAGAATGGTAAGAAAATCACCTGTAATCACTTTAATTTTTCTTTTGTAAACATAAAATTTTATTTTTATTTTATTGTACTTCATGCCCTACCTAAGAAAGATCATAATATACAGGCAGTATTAATCCTCATGTCTCTATTTTCTAATCTTGTATACTTCATTTAAGAGCATGAAGTCACTTAATTTTGCTTCTCGATAATTCTAAGGAGTTTATAAGGAGTATTTTGTATATCTAAGGAGTTCCAAGCACTGCTTAGAAACTTTTTCATTTCTAAGGAGTTTCTAAGTAGTCTAAGGAGTCTGTATGAACCCTGCAAATCTTCATGTATCAAGCCAATTTCAATTTTTAGAAGTAAATTTTAGAGAAAAAACCATGCAACACACATGAAAAATACTATATATTTACAGCTCATCGTTGTTTGATTAAAAATTTTTGATTACAAAACTATTAAAAACCAGTTTTTTATTTTTTTTAAATCAATTAAATGTAAATTCATACAACAATTCAATTATTTATATCAATTTAATATGTCGATTTAAACAATAATTAATTTGTAAAGAAAAAAGTCTTAACAGGTTGTGAAACCTCTATTTAAATTAAAAATATATAATTTCAGACTCATAATTCAATTTGCACTACTGTACTATTTAGCATCTTGCTAATGACAAAAAAATTTCTGGTTGAAATTTTTTTTTATCAAAACCTAATTAAATTAAAAAAGAAAAACAATCATAATTTAAGAAAAAAAGTACCTGCTATATAAAGTCAAAAATTAATTTAACTAAAAGTGTTTAATTTTTTTATTAGTATTCAAAAAGTTTTAAAATAATTAAATTTACCACAAATAAATACAGAAATTTTTATTGATATTGAAAAATAAGATTTGGATAATTAAAATAAAAAGTCTGATTCCCATCAGTGAAAGTCACCAATCACATCAATGATTCTTAAGGGTTGATATTTTTTTAAACAAACAGTCTTTTCCTATATGGGGCTAATACCCTTTTCAAATTGTATATTTAAGATATCTTAGACTGCCATTTTAGAGGTGGTACACCCTGGAATTATAGAACCTGTTCACACCGCAAAACTCGCATAACTCATTGATGGTTCTTGTGTCCGAGATCTGAACAAATGTAAAGTATGCACTGCACATGCGCATAAGTTAAATTCAGCCTCACTGGCCAATCAGTTAAAGAGAGACTTCACAGACAATCAGAGTGAGTGGACATAAAGCCATAGAAAGTTCGAACTCCCTGAAGAAGTTTGTGGAACTCAGTAAGTCTGGCAGTCTCAGATATCTTAAATATCCAATCTGAACAGGGCATAAGAAGATTTTACTCTAAACAGTGTCCTATTCAAGCTATTCATAATATTGTATGGTGATAAATACCAGGTAGAAGCTAAGATGTGTGGCTATGCAAAATGCCATACAGCTCTAAGCACAAGATAGGAGACCTGAATTAACCTTCGCCTTGAGCCCTCAATTCCATGAGAAGTGTGAGCGGCCAGTTGTTGTTACTAAAGATGATTTGTGATTTCTGGAACATAACCCTGTGGAAGGAGGACAACTCTTAGAGGACAAAAGATACACAGATTATTTTTATCTTTAGTCCGTCTGTATGGGCTGGAGTCCAAACTATCTTAAATAGCCAATGAAAATTTATGTTTAATTTTAGCAAATTGGATATGAAAGTATAGGTGAGACCATGACCCAATCCCTATATAAAGAACTGCCTCTGTTGATAGCAATAACATAGAAACACTAACTCAATACTAACATAGAAAACTCTGATACCTAAAAATTTTAAAACTTATTTCTGCGGAAAAACAAATTGTGCTGAGTATAACATGCGACAAAAATTATTTCTAAATTTTCAATATCAATAGAAAAAAAAAAAAAAAAGAAAGAAGAAAAGCTTTTACTTTACTTACTTCGACATTAGATGAATTTAATTTCTCTTCCATAACTTGTTTCAATGTTTTAAGAGCCAATTCTAAACCTTGTTTTAGAGTCATTTGCTAAAATAAATAAATTATACTCTTATTGATGAACACTCTATAAAGAAAAATTATGCATAAATTTAAAAAGTCCTGGCAGGATAAAAAGGCAGCTACCATATTCAATTTGACAAATAATATTCTTAATTTAATTCATTATTATTATAATCTATAGTTATTAATCTTAATAGCTTTTTATAATAAAAGTTGTGAATCTCAAACATTTGAAACTAGATTGCTGCCAGCATTGTTCATATTTGATGCCAATCTTGGCTGATATATCTAATATTCAAAAAAAGTTATTTGAGTAAATATTCGATAACACCCCATCAAATATGGCAGTAAATTAAATTACTTTATTTTCATTACACTGTAATAATAAATGAAAAAAAAATGAAAATTTGGTATATTTTTACATTTTAAAGTCTTGTGAAACCACATTTTTTTAGTTCAAAAATCAAAGGTGATAAAAGGGTCATTTTCTCTAAACAGTGATAACTCTAGTTCCTTCATGCCATGCCATATATAAACATAGGCTACTTCAGCAAATTTCTTCGCCCAATAAATGTCATTCCCATGTGTGCAGGGGCGTGCCTAGCGGCACTTATTTATAAGAGTTGGTAAAATTTAGAATAGTCGGTAAGTCGGAAAGTTAAGAACACTCCCTGCAAAAAAGTCCCCTCCCCGTTGTCAGTTTCATTTCAATTCTCTGTTGTCCGTCTTTAAAGGGGAAAAGAAAGAGCTCTTACAGCGAAAGTTTGATTGAGGAATGCAATCAAATCCTAACTAGCAATTCTATGGAAAATGTCAATGTTTCTGAAAAGGAAGATACCTCGACTTTTCTAAGTTGTGATCCAGCCGATCGTATTAGAAATAATTTAACCGAAAACCAGAAACTTTTCATCCTGTCTTGTGGACCTCAACCCCAGAGATCATCATACCCTGTGAATCATGACATAGATCCCAAGAAGCAGAATGAGTTTAGCTCCTGCTGGTATAGAGAACATCCATATATAGAATACAGTGACCAACTGGATACCGCGTTTTGTTTTGCTTTTTCACTTTGCTCTTAGTTCGAGGAAAAAACCGTAAAGGCAAGTTAATGGCTCATTTTACAAGCAATGCTCATAGAGCTGCAGTGTATAAATTAGGTCATTTGGGCCAAAAAAGTATGCACGTTGACATATTTCTATCTAGTCAATGTAGAGAGGCAGCAGCTAAAGCAGAGCAAATTCATCTAAGAAACAGAGAGATTATTAATATACTTCTAGACTGCACCAGATACCTAAGTCGTCAAGCACTTGCATTTCAGGAACGAGAAAGTGGCAGCGGCAACTACATTCAGCTCATTAAATTAGTGGATTCCAACTTTCAAAAACTAGATTCATGATAATCATCTTCGAACATACCATGCCAACTATCTTAGTAATAAGTCGCAAAACGACTTTATTGGGGTTCTTGGATCATGTGTCCATGAAAAAATAGTTGCAAATGTGAAAAATTGTGGATTTTTTAGCGTTATGGCTGATAGCACACCCAATTTCTCTCATCTTGACCAGCTCTCAATTGTAATCCGATATGTGACCCCAAAGTTTCAGCCAGAAGAAAGGTTGTTAAAACTAAAAGATTATTTGGATAAAACAGGCGAAGGAATTGCTAAGTGTATTTCTGAAATTCTACAGTCAGTTGAAATATCGCTTTCCCAAGCTCGTGCACCCTTGTCATCTATATCTGGCCCCATTTTAGGCTGTCAATTAAAACTTTCAGAAGTAGCTGGTGGATCTATTTTATACATACCCTGCCTCACGCATAAAGGGAATTAAAGTATTGAAAATGCGTGCGAAGAAAGCAATATAATAAAATTATTCTACGACAGTATTCAGGATCTCTATAACTTATTTTCACTGAGTACAAAGCAATTCGGCATACTGAGAGAGAAAATGGAAATTCTTCAGAAGTCTTATTTTGAAATCTTTGTCGAAGACAAGATGGACTATGCGAGAGGATTCAGTCAGAGCGATTTTATTGTCCATTGATGCCCTCATCCATATTCTACAAATTATTTCTGAAGACATGAAGGTTGACAAGGATGGTCGAGCTAAAACAGCAGGGTTAAGAAGCAAAATGATGTCATACGATTTCATTGTTTCTATGTTGACTAAAACTCATAAATTAAACCCGTTTATGGATGAATTCTGCTGTTTTGTTTGAAAATGTCAGTCACCCTAAAATTTCTAACTGATATATCTCACCCATTTTTTAAGATAGAGGCAAAACAAAAATTACTCTAGAATCCCCGGATCAAGTCTGAACATTTAACGGGAAAAACTTTTAAGATTTCTAATTTTTGTGTACATTCTTTTGAATTTGAAATCTTTAAATGGCTATCACAGCGCCCCCTTTCGTCGAGATATCTCCAAATTCAACTAGGACCTGCAGGCTACAGTCAAAAACATAGAAAAAAAATTTGGTTCAATTATCTGCTTAACTTCAGACACTTTATGATGATACAATAGTGAAAATGGAACAAAAATCGCGACCACAGCACCCCTTTTCGTCGAAATATCCCCAAATTCAAGTAGGACCTGCTTGCCATAGCCAAAAACATAGAAAAAAATGTGGTTCAATTTGAGGCATAACTTCTTACTTTTTGATGATACAATGAGGACAGACAGACATTTTGTAAAAACATGTTTTTCGGAATCTCTGACCCCTAAAATGTGTAAATCCATCGAAAACCAGACGTCGAAAAAAATTTCGATTACAATACTTTCTTCTATTATAGATAGAAGAAAGTAAAAATGGGGTTTCTACAATTTTTTGAAAAAAATCTTGATTATACATCACCCTCCCAAATTTAACTGCTTTTGCTTTTGAAAAAGGGAGGCTTACAATCTTGATTTTATGGTATATTAATTATCTACCTTATCGTAATGGTCTTTCAAGGCTTGCTGAGCTCCTTCAGACCCAGAACCAATTGCTTTAGCATCATACTGCACATAAGTTCCTGATGGGTCCATGTGGAATCTGGAAATGAGAATACAGATAACTTTTAAAAAATAATAAAATGAATAAAAGTAAAAATAGTTTTAAAAATATTTCATAAGCATTCAACGTCTATCATAAAAATCAAACTTAATTTCATAACTGCAATTTAAGTAGTTCCACAAAAATTCCCTTACAATGCATTAATTTGGTGTGAGC
Source organism: Maratus michaelseni (assembly GCA_963931845.1). Classification (NCBI taxonomy): domain Eukaryota; kingdom Metazoa; phylum Arthropoda; class Arachnida; order Araneae; family Salticidae; genus Maratus; species Maratus michaelseni. The sequence goes on along the minus strand of OZ007594.1, from coordinate 278,305,192 downwards.
TCTGGTTATTGAGAATTCACTAGTTTGATTTACGCTTCAGAGCAAGCGCCTAGATAGCAACAGGGAAAAAAAGCATTATTTAAACTAATTATTCAGGGTTTCTAAATTGTTTTCTCAATGTATAATCATAATTTATATAATGTTAAACTATAAAATGATAAAAGAGTTTTTTTTTTTTTTTTTTAATCGCCCTATTTATTTTTTAATTATATTTTCTACTTTTTAGTATTTAAAATATATCGCTGTAGCAATTTCACAGCCAGCTGGCCAGTTTCAACATATAATTAACTTCATTGTTTTTGTAACTCATAAATAGTTGTAGTCGTAAAAAATATTTGGAGATTTATCACTGTGCCTGTGCCTATTACAGTGTGTATTATTTAGAGTGTTCCTACATTTATACACCATTTCTAGGTGAAACAGAAACCTGAAATTATTTATTGATATTTCTGAAAAAATTAGGATGTTTGAGCTGCAGTTGATTCCAGATATTTAAGAAAGTTTATGTTTTTATTTTTGCAAGTTAATAAATAATACGTATGCAGCTTTAAAAATTTATTTTCTTTATAAAAATTTATTCGGAAGACAAACTATTTTGTTAACCTGTATTTCTTAACTGTAATCAAAATGTTTTGTTAGCATGTATGTCTTAACTGTAACCACATTTCAAAAGTTACTACAGTTTTTTTTGCACAGGTTCTTTTGATTAATGCTGACGAGTTAAGATTCTTGAAAATCTCTGTTCAAAATATTTCAAAGTCATTCCATGTTTAAGGTAATGAGCCCAGTCATGATAAATTTGCGATATTGGCTTTCTGGAAATCTGTTATAACAAGTCTCAAGGCAGCGTTTTTAACATTGGAAACAGTAAAACTTTTCTCTGATGGCAGTGTAGCAGAGTTTAAAAATAAATTTACTTTCTCCAATTTATGTTATTTTAAGAATTATATTGGTGAAATGGGAGAATGGAGTCTTTTTGCCACCTCACATAGAAAAGGAATAGTAGATGGAATAGGAGGTAGGCTGAAGTTCAAAGTATGGACTATAGTGAAATCAAGAAAATTAGTTGTGAATTCAGCAATTTTTTTTTTTTCAGTGTGCTAGGAATCATATAACTGCAATAGAATGGTCTCTGTTTATATCCTCTGAAGAAGTAAACCAATATAAATCAATGTTAATGACGAGATTGAGAAAATCTGTATCTATCTGGACAGCAAGCTACAATACAAGCACCACTTTCAGATCTATGACAGCAGTCATCTCCTGTTGAGAAGATCAGTAAGATCCATTAGAAAGAGTTAAAGTAGTAATTTCTGATTTTGATAAATATACAGTTACTAGTTCTCAAGTAGTTTCTACATTTAATGAATATCATTAGTAATAATGGAATGTAGTTTCTACATTCTTTACCAATTCTCAAAGTCAAATTAAACAAGAGGATGTCATACTTGTGGAATTTGTTTTAGTTTCTTTCCATTGCAGGCAGCAGTAAGAAGCAATTAAACAACAAATTCTATTATGCTACTATTTGGCTATAGACGATCAAAAAAAAAAAAAAAATTATAAATGTATGCATGTAAATAACCCTTATTAGTCTTTGCTAGAAAAGGATGACATATCATGTGAAAACAAATCTCTTGTCATCATAAAGTTTTCACCATCACTTGTAAATAATACGGGTTTATTATACATTTTAATCCCTTGAATATCTTTGGATAGTTAAAAATAAAGTTTTTTCATACAAAATATTGCTGCTTTATTTATTTTATACTTAATTTCATTGTTTAAATGTTTGCACAATGTCATACCCATCACAATTTCAGTCACAACCGTCACGCAACAAAACATTTTTTTTTTATAGTTTTAATAACTGAAATTGGTTTTGAATATGGTATTATTTTGTTCCTTGAATGTTTTTTACTTATAAAAAAATAATCAAATATTTAATCATAATACAATACCCAGGAATTTTAATAAACATAAATACAAGTAAAAAAAGTCATATCTTAAAAAAACAAGAGAAAAAAAATCACACCCGTCAAAGTTTAAAATTTAAATTTTAAAAAAATAAATGGTCTGATTATTTTACAATTACTTTAAAACAGCCGTATTCAACATGTAATCTTTTATGTGCGGCCCGAGACACATAATCATTAATCCATATTTATAAAATTGATTGAGATGTACATAAAAGGTATTTAAGACAAAATCTATCCTCCTGTTAGTTATAATTAATTTTTAAAAAAATGTTAAAACATCTTAAATGAAGCTTGTTTAGTCAAAAGTTATTTTTACATGTAGTCTTATTTTTGTTACTGGTGAATATTTTCTTAATATTCAACACCAATCAAATATTATTTCAAATTAATTAAATTTGCAACATATATTTTTGTATTTAAAAAAAATTAAAATTTTTTGCATTGAACAAAAGATTGATTTATTAAATGAAATTTGTATTTTTTTCCTTTAGAACTTTATGCTTTATACTTATTATAAAGTTAATATTGTTTATTGGAGTAACGAGAAAAAATGGTACCTAAAACTTTTTACACCACTATTTCTAAACAGAAATCTTCATGGCATATTTCTACAACATTTGAAATATAAATCTACTACAAAGTATATTGTTTGGAAATAGTGATGTCAAAAATTTTGGTAACATTTCTTCCACGACAAACATTCAACCCTACTAATAATATTAACTTTAATACAATGATTTGTTATACTGCTTTTGTTATCTTAATATTTTAATTAACCTTTTTTTTTACATTATTATATCAGTATATTATGACCCACCATATACTTGCAGCCCGCGAGAAAAAAAGGTTGAGTATGGCTGCTTTAGAATATAAGAATGGGCCCAGAGAAGTATGCTAAAACTTTTTGCAGAAAATTGTTTAATAAATTGTGTGTTTAAATATACATTTTATGCCCTTAAAATAAGTCAAAATGTCACATCCCCCCTTATGCCCTTACGCTTATTATTATTATTATTATTTAATAAACTGAAAGACAATTTCTAGTAAAATGCCTATTCCAGTTTATTTCAGGGACAATTTGGTGATTAAAATGTATAGGGTGCATGTTTTTTTTTTTTGTTTTTTTTTCTTGTAAATTGTGGGGCATGTAGCAAAATGCACACAAGCATGTAAGATTAGATAATCAGATGTGAGATGTATATATGTAAGTACATAAATATGAAGATAATGTATTAAGTTATTAATACAAATTAATTTCAGTTTTTTAAATACCTACTAATGTTGGCAATTTATCTTTTTGGCCCGTACCATATGCAAGTACCCAGAAAAGAAAGAGGAATAAAGAAAAAAACTTTCTCAATACTTACAATTTAGGCTCACTGTTTTTATCGCCACCACCAAATAAGACAGCAACTCCAAATGGGCGACTCTATAAAGAGATACAAATTCATTAATAACCAGGGATGTTACTCAAAAAATAACGAAAAAGAGACATAGTTTCAAGTCAAAGTTTAAATTTTAAAAGTAATATTGTAAAACATATTTTAAAGGTAAATTATATTTTAAACAGAATTCCATCAATAATAGAGATAATTTAGAATGTCTAACATATGTATTGACATAATATCAAAACAACAGAATTAATTAAAGACCTCCATATTGAAAATTTAGCATGCATGATTTAATGTTTAAATCATTTATTCAAATGTGCCATTTCCTTTACAGGGAATGATGAAATTTTAAAATTGTCTGATTTCCCATAGAAAAGCACTATGTCAAGAAAGAAAATATTCCATACTTTTGTATGAAACAACCAAATTAAACCAAAAAACTATACAGCTGAATCCTAGTACCTCACTAACTTATTTATAAAATATCAAGCTAATTGAATGATTTTTATAACAGTTTTTTTTAGTATTTGGTTGGCCAAATAGTTAATGTCAGTTAACCAGGTAGTTCGGCCGAATATCTGTGGCAGAATACTTTGGATATTTAGCTGAATAAATTCAGGTTAAATACATATCTTTTTTTTTTTTCCCCATGCTTTTCTCAAATCTAAACTCGATACTTTCACACATTCATGCAGTCATTTTCATGCTTAAATGCACAAAATTTACAGGTATTCCTTTTTGTACACTAAGAAGTCAAATAGCATCACTTTGTTTTCTTTAAAGGCTAAGAATCTTTTAGAAAATACTGCCAAAGTTGAAAATTTGGGCAGATATTAAAAACACAATTATTGAGAAACATTTTATTGTAATACATTTATAGTAAAATGAAAAATACTATTTAACTCATGAATAAGCTTGAAGCCGCTGGTGTCATCTAATGTCTTAAATGCCTTAGCTTTCCTGAACCTACTTACTATGGTGTCTTTAATATTATAGAATTTTGTTTTTAAATTTTTCCATTGAGATCTTCCATGATCAGGGCTACCTCTTTCCCAACAGTGATGAAGGGGATGGAAGGATTCTGCCTGTTCTGCAAATAATGGCAGTCGAATATTAATATCTGCAAATAAGTACTTGAATATTAATGTCTGCACATAGAAAAACTATGTTAATGAGCCAAGAAGATTTGCACTGTTCAGCAGTATTTTTAATTTTTTCCAAGAACAGCCTTAAATATACTGAATTTAAAATGTTACAGTATAATAAAAAATCTCAATACTAATTTAATTTTAAACTGTATACAAATTTAAGTCATATTGTTAGGTTGTTTAATTTTGAAATAAGTGAAAAAATAATGATGTTTATATAAATAAAAGTATTTTCCTTGCTCCATGTTTTGTTTGCATTGCACATTTAAAGAAGCATTGTAACTTTATATATATTCTGTATTTCATGTTTTAAATCATGGGTGAATTTTTTACACACAAACTCTTTTGCAACAAATTTATTTGACCAAGGCTATTTTCAGAGGTATCTCACTGATTATGTGGAAGAGAAAGCATTATGAGAAGCCCCATGGACATTGTATCTAAGAAAGGATAAAAGAATGACTGGATAGTAGATATGAAGAATATTCTTTATATTTTAATGGAAATACAAATAACATACCATCCTGACTTACAGAAAGTCAATTTGAAATGCTTGAGTATAAAAAAATAAATACTAAGCTTTTATATTGAAATAACTTTTTTTAATTAAAAAAATAATTTTAAAAGTACATTTAACAGTGATAATAATGAGTTCCTGTAAATGTACATATATTACATGTACCTACAGATAAAATGATGCTACTAGTAATTTAGATTAAGTAAAAGTCTTGTTTTATTAATTAGCATCAAGGTTTTCAAATATTACAAAAAATATATCAAGCTGTTAAAATCCTTAAACATACAAATAAATAAAATAAGATCAATTTTTATTTTACTTTATTTTCAAATTAACATTTAAAAAAATTACAATAAATGTATATATATTTTTTTTAAAGTTAATATTTGGCTGACGAATATTTGGTATTTGCCCTAAAATTTGGTCATATATTCGGCATTCCGCCAAATTACTATTCGTTACATCCTTAATACTAACATACACCAAAAACTTTTCATCTCACAGTAAGCCTTCATTTGACATTTCAGCATCTAGTAAATCTGCAGATCAGGTACCTCAACATCAACTATTTTATTTTTAGGGAACCCTATTACCTTATTATCCCCGCTTTGCTGTCTGTCTGTTTGACACAAAGCCGGTTCTCAGAAACTATGTAACTTACAGGCATGAAATTTTGTATACTTATACCTGAATATCCACTATGAAGCCCAAAATCATAAAATTTGAAAAAATCGTATTATTTTAATATAGAGAGATATAAAACCAAAAATCTAACAGCCTTTTCCTATTAAATTTAAACATTTTTCCTTATAGCAGTTGCCAACAATTAAAAATCCACAATAAAATTCTTCCTACAATAATTATTTTACTATTGAAAGATTTCCACATGAAAAATGAAATAAAAGTTTCACCAATTGACAAAAAGATTAATATGACATCATATTGGTAATAAAAACAGAAATTTTCAAACATTTCTCAATAATACAAGGAGTAGGAATATATATAAATACAGAAAGCAACTTAATGAGACGTCATTAGAGAATTAAAAAGAAAATTAATCTGGCGTCATATTGGAAGTTTAATGGATTTTTCAAATGTTTGAGAATAATACAAAGAGGGTATCAATATGAGTAATAGAGAATAGTAAATATATGAGTTTGAGGAACATATTGAATCATGATAAAAACCGATTATGGAAATATTGGCATATTTTAACATTTTGAAGGTATACAACATGTTTAATTTTGAAATTGATTTTTTTTAATATCGCATTTAGTCCACATGACAGATATTATTATGACAGAGTATAATAGCGGGCTTCGCCTGCTATCGGGCCAGTTCAGATACTAAACAAAAAAAAAACGAGAAAAATAGGCCGGTAAATTTTTATTTTATAAAAAACATGACTTTTTTTTTTTTTTTTTTTTTTGCTAAATGGAATTTGTTTGGATTTATTAAAGAAAGGATAAAGTGTTTTGAAAGGAATATTAAACAAAACACTTTGTGCGATCTTCGATCACACTTACCCACTTGTTTACTTTCTTTTACATTATATCTAATGTCTTACAATCTGAAATTTAATTTTGGATGCTGAACCAGTTTAGAAAGCAAAAGTATTCTGAATTTTAAAAAAACTGCAACAAAAATCGAAAAAGTACAAAGGAGCGTGCATAGAGATTGACCTCAGCTATCCAATGCAAAAATAAAATCATTTAAAAATATTGAAATGCAAACGAGATATCGTAAATTATTTCCCCCATAGGATTAACATTAGCCAGTGGGTGTTTTCACCTGAGTGAAGTAGCCTCTTAAAATGAAGTAAAAAAATACATTTTAGTATAAAACTATTCCGAAATGTGATTTGAATATTTATATTTCAAAAAGATTTTAATGTTGTATTTATGTACAGTAAATAGACAGGAAGGTATAAATACAGTGAAATTTTTTAAAAAAATTTCTATTAAAAATGCATTGATACCTTAGAGAAAGATTGAATAACAACATTTCTGCAGCATCTGTCATCCATTGAAAGCTATTTAATTACAAGCATATTAGCACGACATGTGGCATTAAACCAATTTCAGTTTTTGCTGTTGCTTTTTACTTATTTTAATCATATTAAAATCAGCAACGTCCTAAATTTCAGAACATTTTATTTTAGTTTATTTTTTATAATATTCTCAGTTATACACAAGGATTTTAAATAGTTAAAATAGTGCCTAAAATAGGAAGAGTAGGGAACATACTATTTTTAAAGAAAAACACTATTCAAACAATGGTATAGGACCAAATAGATATCGAACAATGTGTACTTTTCCTAAAATATTTCTGTTTTGTATAAATATGAAACTATAATATTTAAAGGATTCCCTGTGAGCAAATAGGTATAGAGAATTCATTCGTTGCTTTCTACACCTGTTTGTACTTAAATTGCTGCTACCATACCATTTATCTTTGGAAATTAACTAAAAATTTTTTTATTCCCACACACTTTAAGGTAGTTATCGTGATATATCACCAATATCAAAATTAATTCATTGATATATTGCAATTTTAAATTTCTGATATTGTAGCCCAAATAGTGAGAACAAACATCTTTAGAAAATGGACAAATAGCCATTAAAAGGCTTCTCCCCTATAGCACACCAAGCATTAATAAATGTGGGGAATAAATTATAAAGTGAAAAGAAGACCCATAATAGAGCATCATTGTTGGTGGAAGTCCATAAAGACAAACTAATGGCAAACAATAAAAGGCATATTAAAGTTAATAGTAATATTCCCATTATATATAATTATAATAGTTATACATATTATAATTTAATATTTTTAATAACTTTGTGACTACTTAATTTTAATTTGTGCACATCAGCTTTTAACCAAATCAGTATAATTATAAACTGTCATCAAGTCTGATATTTTTTGTCTGTACAGTAAGCCTTCACTTGACGTTCCAGCAATTATACAGAATGCAAAATTTAATAAATGGACAAAACAAAAAATATATACCTCAATAAAAGATTCATTAAATAAATAAATTTGTATAATATACATCAGTTACACAGAGATTACCCTGAATCTCTATATGTAAAAGTGACTAAAACGTAAGATCAACAAAATAGTACATACTGTAGAAGATTAAACATTTACATGACACAAAACCCAACACATTGAAATTTATACAATACATGTACATTTACTAAATAAAAGAATTTATAAGAATTAATAAGCAAAAATATATATATATTTAGAAAAAACTATAGATACGACAATAGATATTATTATTCATATTTACCATAGCATTTCCATCATCATCACTATCTCCAAACTGGATAGCTAGATTTGAAACAGATTGAGCAATACTTTCTACGTCCATGCGTTCATCATAAACAAACCAGTGATTCTAAACATAAATGAAAGAAAATATAACTTAAAATGTTTCAAATAATAATTAAAAGCACAAAATAATATTTAAAAATATGTATACATTTTTTCCAACTAGTTGCTAAAATCTATTGTTAATATTTTATTTCTATTTTTACACTAATATATATATGCAATTAATATAATATACACTCTAAGACCCAAAAAAAAAAAAAAAAAAAAAATGCACCAAGGAGTAATGCAAGTTGGACACAAATTGATATGTATATACGTTTCAACAGAAAATGCAAAATTTTAAAGTTTGGCAGCCAATGAATGAACATATGATGCTGTAGCGTATCTTAACTGCACAACTGACAGGATATTAAAGAGGAGAAATTTCGATTCCTGGTCATAAATTCTTTGACCAGGAATTCATTCTGTATACTCAGACAGACAGTAACTATGCCTTGCATACAGGTGCACGAACAATATCTGCAGATGTCAGCATTTGAGAGAGGACATGTAGTTGGGTACAAAGAAGCCAGTTGGTCTAATCAGCAAATTGCTCAACATTTGATAGGAGTGACGCAAGGCTCTATAATAAACAAGTACCTTTAAACTATCTATTCAGGATTTCTAAAAGAAAATTTATATGTATAATTACAATTTAATTGATATTAAACTAAAAAACATCTTTTTTTATTACTCTTTATTTTTAATTTATATTTTATTTTCTACTTTGAAGTATTTAAAATATTTCATTATTGCAATTTTAAAAATCAGTTGTATAATTTAGCAAGTATGCTTTAGCATGCATATAATGAACTCCATTGTTGTAGTAACTTGTATAATGTTGTAACCATAGAGAATGTTTGATGATTTATCACTTACACCCAAGTCCAGTAGCAGAAACAGTGCAGCATGACAGTGGGCACTGCAGATTAATCTCACAGCTTAAGAGGCTACTTCACTCAGACGAAAACACCCACTCGCTAATGTTAATCCTATGGAGGAAATATTTTACGATATCTCGTTAGCATTTCAATATTTTTAAAAGATTTTTTTTTTTACATTGGATAGCTGAGGTCAATCTCTATGCACGCTCCTTTGTACTTTTTTGATTTTGATCACAAGTTTTTTTTATTAAGATACTTTCACTTTCAAAACCGGTTTCGAAAGTGAAAGTATCCTCAATAAAAAAAACTGCAACAAAAATCGAAAAAGTACAATGGAGCGTGCATAGAGATTGACCTCAGCTATCCAATGCAAAAAAAAATATTTAAAAATATTGAAATGAGAATGAGATATCTTAAAATATTTCCTCAATAGGATTAACATTAGCGAGCGGGTGTTTTCGTCTGAGTGAAGTAGCCTCTTAAAGAAAAAGGCTAGGATTTAAAAAAACTATTAAAATTTACTTTGTCTCTAGCTTTATTGTATTTAATGAATCTTTTTATTATATTTTCTTTGTAAATGTGAATTATGCTTATTTTATAGATTTCTATTATTTATGATAGTAGGCTTGGTCCAGCATTGTTGGGTTGCAGATAAATTTTGGTTTGCTGCAGGTTGACACAGAAAATTCTGCTAATGGGTGCCCAGATAGCAGAAAAAGGTTTTTTAATTAATTTATAATTAACTTCTAAAAATATTAAATAGTTGGATTGTCATCGAAAACACACCTGTGTATATATTTTTTTATCTTTCTTGTATATCAGGAAGTGAGTGAAAAATCAATTAGAAAATTCCATTTTTACATACGTGAACAAAGTTGAATTAAATAAAAGAGTGTAAAAGAAAGAAAATTTTACAGATCTACAGATTTTTATCTCTGATACAAGGATAATATTTTTGAACCATTTTACTAAACCATATTTGATTGAATGTCTAGATAAAACATACCTGAGCCTCAATTCTAGCACGATCAACAAGTGTCCTAGAATCAGCCATCAAGCCACTAACAGCACATCCTACAAAATGAAAAATTAATAAATTACGTTTCACTGAATAGACAAAAAAAAAAACATTTTTATTTATTTGTTTGTTTATTTTTAACTATGTTGGCTTTGATGATTAAAATCAAATCATTGAAAATATTTTATTATTATATTACAAATATCATTAAAACATTTTCAGATAAGAGAAAAATAAACTTATCCATTTTGATTTTCATCTTACAAGTGTTATTAACCAACATAAAACTTGTTATAAATTGAAATTAAATTTTAGTCATTGGTGCAAAATCTTTATTAAATCTCTGAGCAAGCTTTCTTATTTTGCCATAAAACTAATCATAATATACTAGCCAACTGAAATTTGATTTAGCAGTGTGGTAAAAAAATTCATTACATTTTCTTCCATCTTAAATACTAAGTAAAGTAAACTTATGTTTAAAATCTACAACTAATTTAAATTGTACCTAGTCAATGCAAACCTTAGCCAATGTTGTATTTATAAAAACATTACTCAATCAATGAAGTTTAGTTTTCAGAAAATTCTTACCTTCTGAATGAAAACAATCAGAAACTTAAACTCCACATAAATTTAACAATCAACAAAAAGAAATGTTTGTAGGAGGTAATCTCTGAAACTGCCAAACTGATTTTAAAAATAACAGTAGCAAAATAATGGTAAAAGTCTGCTCCAACATAGGCTATATTGTATGTCAGTACAGTCAAACCTCGTTAACATGAACACGCTTAACGTGAATTACTTTTAACATGAATTGTTTTCATAGTCCCCTATAAAAACGAGTACAAAGATTTGATACTGATAACATGAATTACTGTTAACATGAACAAAATTTTGATTCCCCTTGAGGTTCATGTAACGAGGTTCGACTGTATTATTACTACCACAAGGAGGATGTAGGAACAAAAGACATTCAAAAATTGTAATTTTTGTAATATTGCTGGGGCTAGAAACTTTAAATTTGGCATGGTAGTTACTTTTACGATGTAAATATTCACTAAGAACGATTTCTAAAAAAGTTGAAGTTTAAAATGGCAAACTGAGTAGAAAACATTCTTGTGATGTAACTAAAGATGATTGGTGCTGTTATTAATTTTATTTTTCGTATAGTGGAATAGTGGAAAAAGATTACATTGCTGTTGAAGGAAGCAATAACCCCAATCTTCAAGAGATAGTTCTTTTTGGTCAACGTTAAAGATTAATAACAAAATTTAATAAAATAATTCATCTTACTTTAAAAAGGAGACACACAGCCGTTGTAAAGAAAACAAAGTCACTCTGGCTTTTTAAATCCAAATTCTTTATTAAAGATCTTTGTAGCATATAGAAGGAAGGCTTTATCCAAATAAATCCAGTTGGCCACTGTACCATGAGAACCGAAAGTCTTTAACTTTAGAATGGCGAAATATTAATCTAGTTGACGGCATTTAGCAAGATGTACCCCAAACTTCTTGAGAATATGAAGAAGAGAATTCTTGGCAAGCTCGTTTTAAATAAATTATTAACAATTTAAATCATTTAATTTTAAAATCACTGCATCAAATTTAAAAAGGCTTAAAATGTAACTATTAAAAACTTTACTGAACTTAAAGAACAAACTCGGCATGAAAATGCGAATCTCCGTACCGGAGATCGCGCCGATAAAAATAAAATTTCCGCGATCTTACATGATCGAATTTTCGAATACTTCTGACGAAAATTGCCGTTGCACCGATATAAATATGACCACCACGGGGATCACACAGGTAAAATAAAGAAAGAATTAAATTGATTTGATAATTAATTATTGCCAAATAAAAATAAGAAAACTTTAGATTCCGTAGAAACGGCACTTGAACGCCGCGCCGTACATTGTATCGGCGGAAAACAGAACCAAAACATACGATGCAGTAGGCTGCGCGCATGCGCAAAAGAGATTGTCGGGCGCTCAGCAAAGCATGGGAGAGAGGGGGAAACGCTACCACGAGAGAAGGAAAAAGCGTGCCGAGAGAGAAGACTGACAACAGCATACTTAGTAGCATAAAAATTTACAGAACGGCGAATAAAAATTATGAAATTGTGGTATTTCATATCACAATTCTAAATCATGATTTATTTATTGACATGGCTATTACTTTTACGATGCAAATCTTGAACAAAGCAATTTCTAAAAATTTCAAAATTTAAAAGGATGCAGAAACAAAAAATGCTCTAAAATTGTGATTTCTGTGGTACTGTTGGGACTAGAAACTTTAAATTTGACATGCTGGTTACTTTTAAGATGAAACTGCTCGATAAGAACGGCTTTTAAAAAATTCAAAAGAATGAAATGAGTGAAGAACATTCTAAAATTATTTTAAATTGAGATTTATTTGGAATTGTTGAAGCTAGAAACTTGAAATTTGATTTAGCTCTTACTTTTGAGACATATAAATGCTTATACGGACAGTTTCTAAAAGAAAATCTAAATTTAAAAGGGTGAACTGAACGAAAAATGTTCTACAATAACAATTACTTTGGAACCACTGAACTGATTTCAAAAATTCTTTCAGGATAATACCAGTGACGGTCTCTGTTTAAAACAGGCCTACTTTATCTCTGTGCAATGGTCCTGTAAGGAGTGCAAAAGTGACAAACAATTATCATTTCTTTGAATATGTTGAGACTAGAAACAGGAAATTTGACATAGTGATTACTTTTAAGATGTAAATCTTATGATGTAAGACTTTTAAGATGTAAATTTCGCTAAGAGCTGTTTCAAAAACATTGAAATTTAAAAGTATAGAATGACCAAAAGTGTTCTAAAATTTTTCTAAATTACAATTTTTTTTTTTTTTTTTTTTTTTTTTTTAACTGTTAGGGCTAGAAATGTGAAATTTGACATGATAATTACTTTTAAGAGATATATGCTCACTCAGCACAGTTTATAAAATTTTGAAGTTAAAAAGAGTGAAATAAGCCAGAAAATTCTTAAAATATTTACTTTAGAACTACTGAGCAGATTTCAAATCTTCTCTCAGCTTAATAATGATGATAGAGTTAAAAATGTTTTAAAATTCAGATTTATTTGATTTTGTTGAAGCTATAAACAAGAGATAAATGTTCATTAAGAACGCCTGTTAAAATATTCAACATTTAAAAGATTGAAATTATTAAAAAAAAGCTCTATGATCATGAATAATTGAAAACTATCAGGGCTAGAATCTTAAATTTGACATGCAGGTTTCTATTAAGATCTGATCCCAAAGAAAACTTTAAAAAAAAATTGAATATCAAAAGGCAGGAAAGCATCTAGAATTATATTTCACTATGATTTTTATGAAGCTGTCAGGATAGAAATTTTAAATTTGGTGTAGGGATAACTTCTAAGATAAAGATGCGTGTAAATAATGTGTTTTTTTTATTAAATTTTTAAAAATTTAAAAGATAATAAAAAAAAAATTATTTGTCATGCCAGTGTTAGATATAAATTTTCTGAAAAAATGACACAAAAATGACAATCAATATACTAAACCAGTGTTTTCCAATTTATTGCTAACAGTATTTTAATTTTTATGGTGACTAAAGTTATACTAATACTGTAAAACAAAATCAACTGATTGTTTGTAGCAAATAGACTCAAACTATTGAATCTAATTAAAAAATTATTTTATTGCAAGATAACCAATAAAGAGAATTTCCAAGTAGACTGTATTGCAACTGTTTTCAGGAAGGCACCTAATGCAGAATGAATTCACCTAATGCAGTGCAAGAATGAAGTTTCTTCTAATTGTGACTTAATTAATAATACTTGTTTAAGTTAATGGCCACTAGCTAACAAAGGAAATGTGAAATAATATATATATAGTCGAGCTCGGTTAAGACGTTTTTCAAGGGACTGGACAAAAGTCGCATATTAAGCGGGATCGCATAATAAATGTGATTTGCATAATGTTGCATGATCTGAGCTCATTTATTCATCTAATTGTCTAAATGAACTTTAGAGTTTCACTCACCACTAACTGGCTACTAAAAAAAATTCAATATTACTATTCGAAAATAGTGGTAGATAGCTGAATAAAAAAATCCCACTAAATGGGCAAAACTGCAGAAGAGGGAATAAATTCGTATCTCGATCTGATCTATGAATTCGTGTATTAAGTGAGATTTTTTGCCTCAAGAGACCGAAACTTTATCGCATATTAAGCGGGATCACATAATAACTGTTCATGTAGTAAGTGTGATATTTTTGCATTAGTCTTATGGGCAATGTTCAAGAAACTGGAAAAATATGTGTATTAAGCAAGATCGCGTATTAACCGTGGGCATCTTAACTGGATTTGACTGATATATATATATATATATATATATATATATATATGTGTGTGTGTGTGTGTGTGCGTTCCATGCATAAAAACTATTTTAACCCTGCATTTGCATGTCACAAGACATACAGCCTGTCTCCTGGGATGGTTTGTTTATTAACGTTGTAATTTATTTTGTTACTTCTGTTGATTTTGGTTAAGTTTTAGCTGTTTACATTACAATGTTTTTTTAAGTTAGTTATTTTCTTTTAAATATTTTATTCTTTTCTGCTTTATTTATTTATATTTTTCATTTTATGGTTTAAATTATGTGGAACATTTTTAGTTTAATTTGGAATTTTTTATCAATCAAAAAAAAAATTGAATAATTTTAAATATTTTAAAATGTGTGTGTTTTGGGAGAAGAGCATTCGGATGATTGATAAATTGTATATAGTTACTTTATAAAGTAATAAATAGGGCAAATAAAATTTAACATTTTAAACTGTGCACAGGGAGGGTAAAGGAAATATGAAAGATTTCGGGAGATGTGGAAAGTAATGACAATTTAGATGATCAATTGGTTTTTTATTATTATTATAATTATTGTTATTTCAAAGTAGCAAGTAAAACAAATAGAGCAAAACAACAAAAACTTACAGCAGATTTAAACCAAAAAGCAACTTTAAAATGTTAATCCGTATGCAGGATTCTCAGTTTGGCCTCTTTTTTTATTCAGAAATTCTGAGTTCATAATGGAAATTCCAAAAGAAAAATTTTTACTTTATGTAATCATGAAATGTCTTTCGCTAAATACAGCAAAACTTACGGTTCAGAATTTTTGGTATGAATTCAAAATTTTAAAAAAGGCAAAACTGGTAACTCTGCCTATATGGGAGATATTATCATCTCAGGGGGAGATTTAAATAAATTATTTACATATCGTTTCTGCAAAGTAACACACAAACTTCTCCAGAAAATAATGAATTTTAAATATGTTTTTAATTGTATGAAGGAAAAAGGGGGAGGGGTGAAAGCAAAAATTTCATGAAGTTGGAATTAGGTGACTCATCATTCATTTATTGTTACTTAAAATTAATAAATATGGCAGATTTCTTTTTAATAAAATAATTTTAAAGATTTTAAACTGTATGCTGGGGAGAGGAGGGAGCAGAGGGCAGATTGAAAATTTGAAGAATGGAAGGGGGGGACAGAGGTTTGCACGGGCCCGGCCCAACCCATACAAATAATAATTTGGCCCGTCCCGACCTGATACAAAAATTAAAAGTTCGGCCCGAGCCCGCCCCGGCCCGAACAAAAAAATATTGGCCCGGCCCGGCCTGATTTAAAAGTTAAAAGTTTGGCCCAAGCCCGGCCCGGCCCGGAAAAAAGTTAAAATCTCGGCCCGAGAAGGAGTGAATTTCTACAAAACATAATTTTTACATCGATTTGGTTTAAAATTTGCCTCGTAGGACGAGATCTAACCAAAAATTCCTATCTTAGCTTTTTTTTTTCATGTTTATAATCTTCATTTTTATAGAGGTGTCGCAAGCTGGAATATTTATTTTTTTAATAAATCTCTATTTGTTGTATGTATGTGTTTAAGTTATCATCAATATTGTTAATCCATATTCCATTTATTGAAGTGTTAAAAATCAGAAAAATGCTATACAGTAAAATCTTCTAAGATGGAATTCCATAGGGAAGAAAAAAAAATGAGTTATAGACAATTTGCCTTCTTAGCAGGTGTAAATGTATTATATATTCTTTTCGTACATATTAGTATATTCATTTTTAATGGATCAGCACATTTTTCAATTTAAGACAGGATTCCATCATAAGCAGGTTCTTTTTCACACGTTTTACTATATTTTAATTTAGCCATACTTTAATAAGTGTATAAATCTACTATTCTTTAAAAAGAATAAATTTTAATGTTTAATTGTAAAATACAGTACAAAGTCTCAAATCCGGACATTTTGGAAACTAGCCTTTTTTTTTTTTTTTAAATATTTATTTATATATGCCTTGGACTGAATCGTTTTTCCCGCTTCTGTTATATTTGTCTCCATATATTTTCCAATTTGATATCTTTATGCTTTTATTCGATCATTCCTTACTCAACGCCCTCCCCTCCCCACTAATCTCCAAAAATTGCATCAATTTATTCAATAAATTGAAGCCGTGATATAGATGTCTGATAATCTTTATTGGCAACTTCCCAATATTCCATAGGAAGCGCGGCATTCATAGTTGTATTTAGCTGCAGGAAAACAGAAAAAAGTAATTAAAAGAAAAGAATGAAAAAAACATTTTCCTTACCATAAAAAATAAATAAATAAAAAAATATCTCCGTCGTTATTTGACGAATTATGTTCAAATTTACAGCAAGTTGCAATAATAGCAAATTAGGCTGTTTTCCCAAATTTTATCAAAATATGATAATTTATTCCAAAATCGGAGCACCACACAAAAAAGGCCACTAGAGTAACTGAAAAGAAAAAGAAAGGATTGAATTATCTGGCTGTTTGTTTTGTTTATTTTAGTCCCTAACTTGGAAAGTGGAAGTGAAGTCCATAGAAAAAGTTATCAAGTTATCCGAATGAGATCCTTAGCTATCAGTAGATACTATGTTTTGTTATGCAGAAAGAAACCATGCACAGATTTTTTTTTTTTAATTATTAGGCTAGGCTTGTTAAGCGGATTAGGAATGATGACATGTGAGTCAAAGCTTCTGTTTTCTTCTATTTTTGCATGAAAAAAATAAAGGAAAAATATTTTTAAAGGGAAAAAAAATAGACGACGTAAAAAAGATAACATGGAAAAGGGGCAGGACACATTTTTCACGTCTAAACACAGCAGGGCGCATCGGCACTTAAAACAAAAAGGGCAGTGTGCAGCACCCTTTGAGAACATCAAATGGGAACAATAGGAAGCATAAAAACAAATAATGTTTTTTTAAAACCTTTTAAAAAATATATTATTTTATTGGAATATCGTATTAGTGTGTATCTTTATACAGCATTACAAATGCCTTGCTGACGTAAATAAATCTCTGTGTGTGTGTGGGGGGGGGGGGGGGGTTGATTAGTTTTTTAATAACTGCAAATGATTTATAATTGATAAAGCAGCGTAAAATAACGGACATATTCAATTACCTAACAGAAAAATTACGTTTTGTAAGTAAAATTTCCTGAAATTGTGATAATTTAAAAAAATATATATATATATTCCTCTATTGAAATATTTGCTTTATTATTACCTTATTTCAGTAAAATAAACGGGGGTGGGGTGTAGATTATTATTATTTTTTTACCTTTTTAAAAAATATATTCATTTTTTTAAATATTTAATTTGCTTCAGTATAATACTTTTCAGTATTGAAATGCGTTTGTCATAAATAAATAACGGGGGGGGGGGGGGGGGGGGGGCATCAAAAATCCTAAATCGCTGAAGTCCGGAGGATTCCGAATTTTGGACTTTGTACTGTAATGGCGATTTAAAAATGTATGCATGTTTTGAAAAGATTTTTATGCCAGATCTTATTTTACTGACCTTCGAAAGGACCAGGCACGCCGAGACAATGATTTTCATACGGGTCAAAACCAGGACTAAAAATTTTGAAGCGTGAAGACTAGGAAGAATGAAACCAGTCCCGGCTCTGTACAGAAAAATAATTTAAGGCACGGCCTTATCCTTCAGGAAAAAAGTAAGGCCCGGCCCGTAAAGAGTAATCACTAGGCCCGGCCCGGCCCGAGCCTTCAGGAAAAATATGGCCCAGGTCCGGCCTGAGTGCCGTGAAGAAAAATAGGCCGAGTATGGGTTTCGGGCCTTGGCCCGGCCTGTGCAGATCTCTAGGGGGGGGGATGGAGATTTAGATGATTATTTCTTTATTAGCACATCAAAGTAACAACTAAAACAATTAATAAATAGGGCAGAAATATTTTTTTAAATGAAAGAGTTTTAAACTCTTTGCTTGGGAAAGGAGAGAGGGGTATTTAGATACTAATTTATTTGTTAGTACTACAAAGTAAGAAATAAAATAGCTAGAACAAAACAAAAAACCAAGAGAGAATGACTACAACGGCAGCAATAAATGACTGCACTGCTAAACAAAAACTGCCTTCAGGAAGGACTTATAGTAGGAGGAGAAGAGTAACCCAAATTATTGTTACACACAAGGAAAAACCCTATGCAGTCACCCATTCAAATTTGCACTGAAACAATCCCTTGAATTCCTGATGAAGTAATTAACAAGATACAGAAGCACATGGCTCCAGGGTGGACTCTGATCCCGGTCTTCTTCCATATTTAAGTGACCGATTCAAGTAACACAGAAAGGATAGGCACTCACCTTGTTGACTATCAAATTAAGTACCTATGTAAGAAAACAATAAATAAAAACGGCAACATTTAATGCATATCGTTTAGAATATTTGAATGAATTGTCTAGAATAAGTGTGCACACATTAATAAACGGATATTGCACAGCTTCGTTATAAAATGACATCAGAAATGCAAAAGGTGATTCTCTCTCTCCTCCGTCCCTACAAAGCCAGAAGAGCAGCTATGGTTGCCAGTAAAGAGGGATTTGGCATGGTTTGGAACAGGGTTGCCAGAAATGCAAGTTTATCACCAAAGTTGGCAAGATTTGTCTGCGCATATGTTTTGCAGACCATTGCAGTATCTATACCTATCAATTTATGAATAATAAGTGTTTATGAACAAAGTTTACAGATAAAATACCAAATGGTAGTTCGAAAAATGGCAAAATTATCATTATAGTCAGTTTTACATCAAAATGAAATATCTTTATAGACAAATGTACTACATATTAGCTCTTATATAAAGTCTGCTGAGATAGTAGTAATCACTGTTATAGACAGGTTTCAGTAAATATAAAATCAATTTATGAATATGTGTTTATAAACATAGTTTACAGATAAGATACCAAATGGTAGTTCGAAAAATGGCAAAATTATCATTATAAGTCACTTTCACATCAAAATGAATTATCATTATAAACAAAATTACTACATATTAATTCTCATATAAAGTCTGCTGAGATAGTAAAAATCACCATTATAGACAGGTTTCATTAAATATAATATCAATTTATGAATAATCTGTGTTTATGAATAAAAATAAACATACCAATATGCTTATCAATTTCAACAATTTTTTCAATAGTGATTGCCTTCATAAGAGGTGAAGTAACACGTTTTTCAACAGCAAAAACAATGCCTTCATTTGTCTGAATTCCAATTGCAGTAGATCCTAACTAGAATATAAAACTGAATCATAAGTCAAACAAAATAACTACATAAAAAATATACAAATATTTAACACTTACATAAATTAAATGTCAACAGGAAAATTTTAAAACTGAAGTTTAGATTGATATGTCAGCAACTTAAACAGAAAACAGCCAAAAATAATTACATTTTAACTCACCATTATGTTGTTATTAAAAGAAAAATCTTTTTTAAGGAGAAATATAAAATATTAAAAGAAAGAGAAAGTTGATCTGTCTGTCAGTGTATTATAGCCTAACATAATGAGGGAAAAGCTATGAAATTTGGCATGGCATGAAGATATTTCAAAGGTAAAGTGAAAACGTACATACATAATGGTTCTACAATCCGTGAAGAATTTTGACCTCCCTTAATATACCTCGACAGAGAGACCTTCTGATCGTTGACCTATAATTTGTAATTTGGTTTTGAACTAGTTCTTTCTCTACCTCTTCCTGGGTCTACCAGCACTCCTTTTCCCCATTAATTTTCCCCTATGCATCTTCTTTGTGCTTCGATCATCACTCATTCTAATTAAGTGGGCTAGTCAGTGCATTCTTATTTTAATGGTATTTATGATGTCTTTTTCATTATATAGCTTTTTAATCTCCATATTTGATCTGATTCGCCATGTATTGCCTTCCTTAACTGGTCCAAAAATTTGCCTTAAGATCTTCCTTTCTGAAGTAATGAGTAACTTTTCATCTTTTTGTATAGTGGTCTAGATCTCACTATCATAAATTACTATAGGGTTTATAACAGTTTTATAAATTTTAAGTTTAGTTGCTCAAGAAATTAAAGATCATTTTAGAATATTTCGAAGAGAAAAATAACATCTATTTCCTGCTGTAAGTCAAGCTTTAATCTCTGTTTCTACCATATTATCACAAGTGATCATTCCTAAATATTTAAACTCTGACACTTCTTTAAATTGTAATTTATGACTAATGTTACTGTTGTGTGTGATTTCTTTCAGTCCATTTTCATGTATTTTGTTTTCTCTCTATTAACCTCAAGGTCTAGTTTTTTCTCTTCTATTTCCAGTTTAATGTATGCTTCAGTCAAGATTTCATCATTTCTGGCAATTATGTCACCATCATCAGTATTCAGAATCATAATAGTACTCTTTTGTTGTTGTAGATGCTTCTAATTATTTCCTCCGTGCATAAGTTCAAAAGTATTGTTGAGAGAATATCACCTTATTCTAATCCTGATTTCACAGCAAATTCTCTTGAAAATCTTCTCTGTACTTTTACTTTAGCATTTGTATTTCCCAGTGTTAATTTAACAATTTTATCAAGTATTTTAAATTCTGTTAATATTTCAAACAACTTATTTCTGCTTACATTGTCATAAGTCTGTTTAAAATCACCAAATAACTGGTGTAAATTAATATTTTGTTAATAGAATTTTTCAAGAATGTCCCTAATATTAAAAAGTCCTTCCGGCCTGTACCGGGAGGAAAAGGTAGCTTTCCTATGTCTTAGTTTTAAAATTTTAGCAAATGTTACTCGAAACAGCAAGCTAAAATGCAAAATATGTATGATTGGGAAAATGATTACAACAATGAAAGATAATTTGTGAGAAATCGTGTTCACTAAAACATAAATTAATCCTCTGTTTTTTGTAATGTGCTGTCTTATTTCAAAATGTCAGCCACCCTAGAATTTCAAATTGCTCTATCTTAGCCATTTTTTAAGATAGATGTAAAACAAAAAATGCTCCAGAATCCTTGTATCAAGGCCTAATACTTAAGTAAAAAATAAATTTGAATTTTAAACTTTTTTGTATATTTATTTTAGTTTTAAATCTTTCAGTGGCCGCCATTTTGAAACAAGATGGCGGACCAACCTGGCCAATGAATTCGGTCGAGACATTGGGGAGCTTAATACACACAATTAGTTTCATCCAAATTGATTTATAAATACGAGTGTTATCGTATGACATAGATCAGATATATATATAAATCAACATTTGAACGGAGGGTGGTTTTGGGGTCTGGGGGTCATGATTGGTGAAAATATAGAATTGCTTTCATCCGAACGGCTGCAATAGGTAGCTTTATACTTTTTGTATTGAAAGCTACCTAAAATTTGATACACATCGTCCTCTTCTAAAACCACTCTGATAATCAGCTATTAACATATCAGAATATGGCTGCAATCGCTTTGAAATTATCTTTCCCAAAACTTTATATGTAGCATTTAATAGGACTATGCCTATAAAATTCTAGCTTCTTTTGAAGGGCGTAGACAGAAGTTTTTATGCCCTTTGCAATAAAAATAATGTAAATGGTATATACAAGATCAACACAAAACATGCTTCAATAATTAATAGAATTAATCTTACGGAAAAAAAATTGTAATTACAGAGACAATTTATAAATTGTTAATGATTAATTCTGAACCAATGTATTAAAAGTAAACATTTTAGGGAGTTTCAGGATGATTTACACTGTCCTCACCAATAGAGACTGAATCGTTACTGCATCAACACTCTTCAGAACTAAATGAAACAAACCGCAAACGCTACCTTCACTCTCATGTCCCTGTATGTGATACTGATACAAGAACTGAGACCAAATTCTCAGAGTCCGAAGTCCAACCGCAAATCCTCATCTTTTTGCATCAAACTATCCATCTCCATTCATGAAACGATTCGGTACTTCGAGTCAGAGAGAATACCCGTTACTCAGTAACGAATACATACGGTTTGCAACAGATCTCGCATGATTCATGGAGCTGGATAGTCTGATGCGAAAAGATGAGAGTTTTTGTTTGGACTTCAAACATACGTGTGTTCATTTAGTCATTTCGTTACTGGGTGTTTTGAACCGGATTTCCAGACGGGATAGTGATGGAACGGTCGTCATAAGATATCACTCGATTATAATTCGAGATGCAATACATTTATCAAAATATGAAAAACGCTATTTGATTCCACAATATTTCAATCGTCATAACTGACAATTTTATGCATTAAAATGAGTCTATGAATGTGTCAGAAAGTTTTGCAATATTGAGCGGGAGAAAATATGTTTTGGGAACCGTTTTAATGCTACTTTCCATTATAGGCAAGTTCTGTCATTGTAAGTTTACTATTTTCAGCAAACAATGAGTAATTCTAATAAAAATACTGAAGTAGTATTTTTTCTTTAATATATTCAGTAAAACATGCTGAGATGAAATTGTAAGAAACCACAGAGAAATTCTGATTTAGACGGATTTTTCCGTCTTAGCACATGAAATTGTATTGGATTATTTTTATGGAAATGGACATTGGAATATTTCTATTCAAAGCAGAATTCTATTTTTACAGGTGCTATTGCATTTATTATTATATTTTAATTATTTACACTTTTATGCAGATTTCCATTACAGAGAGGCTGCGTAGTAACAAGATTCCGCTATGGGTCTAGGTAACAGTTTTCTAATCACCTCATGTATAGTACATAATTAGTTAGATTTTATGCAGTTCTGTAAACATATATTTCACAAGTACCTTAACAGCACTCAGTTTTATACTTCCTGAAGGATTAAATTAAGGCATGTATCCAGATACATTTTATCTTTGTTTTAATGAATAATTAAAGTTAATTATAATCGAAACAATCCTCTGAAAATTAGAAAATACACCGAATATGTGTTTAGTACTTATGATGATTATTAATATCTGTACGAGTAACGAATACTTTCTAACGGGTAGTGTGTTTGAAAATAACGAATACATATGGGTAGTCATTTAGTCGTTACTTTTACAGCACTACTCACCAATGATGAAGTGAATATAAATTACAAAAAGAAGTTGCTGAGATATAGTTATATCTATCTTCTAGGAAACAAGTTACCTCTGATCTACTTATCACCATCAGTATCACTTAAATTCAAATTCACAAATTTTTGCTACATGAAAATAAAATTACACATTTGATAGATACAATCATTGGAGGTGATCACAAAAATTTAATTCTTGGGTTCACCTAAACGAAGGGTCAAGTTGGTCTCTACTGCTGGTCTGTTAACTTTAATGGCAATTAAAGTTAAAAGGTAGACGTTGAATATTTCTTTGAAATAATTTACCAACCACAAAATATTCAAGAACAATAAATATGTAAAATTATGTGTTCGGAAATGAGTAACAAAACAGTAAATTTATATATATACCTTGATTGCTTCGATAGCATATTCAACTTGAAATAAGCGTCCTTCAGGAGAGAAAGTATTCACACCTCGATCATATTCAGACCGTGTAAGAAACATCCTAAAAAATAATTATCAAACTTACAAGATTTTTATACTACTACTTATAAGAAGGCAATTAGCATTATTTAAATAACGGTAAATTTTGTTTATTTAAAAAAAAATAACTGAGTTGGACAATACGTCAGAAATTTTTCGTGTTTACTACGGCTACATTTCTGCTATGCTTTAAAGGTGGTAATGTTTAACGATCAGAAAATCATACACTAGAATAAAACAGAAGATAATCAAAATACAAAATCACAAACCGGCATCAATAAACAAAAGGTTTTTTTTATACATATAATAAGGAAATGACAAATGGTACGCTTACGTTCTTTGCGATTTCAAAAAGGAATATTCTAATAAGTTAATTCGATAAAAAGATTCAAAATGACAAATACTTTAACGTTAAAAAGGTTTAAATGGAACTATTCCTTTCAGTCTAAAATGACACAACAAAATAAACTACTGGCAAGGTAAACAGTTAATTTCTTACAGTTAACCTTTTTTTTTTTTAGCTGTATGAGGGATCCTCCTTGGATTGAAGTGCCTTCTTTGCAACCTGAGTTCGAAGCTAAAATTCGTCTGCTAGCGGTATTTACTTTTGAACATTATACCCTGTTCACATCGGACATTTAAGATATCTTAGACCGCCATTTTTGAGGTGGTACCTCCCCGGAATTGAATACCTGTCCACACCGCCAAACCCATTTAAGATAACTCACTCAACATCACCGTGTCCAGTGCGCATGCGCACATGTTAAAAGCAAACTCAACAGCCAATCGGCCTCCAGAGCCAATCAGAGTGAGCGGTACTGACTGTATCTAGCAATGGAAAGTTCGAACTCACTAAGTGAGTTTCTGGAACTCACTCAGTGAGTTCAGCGGTCTAAGATATCTTAACTATCCGATCTGAACGTAGTATTAGCAAAGCGTTCTGTGGAGTATGCATTATTAATGATAGGAAAGGGCATGTTTACAAACAACAGTTCCATTAACCAATCTACCACTGCATTTTTGTCGCAGCTATCATTGCAGGAATCGTCTTGGCAACGTAGGCCAATCATATCACAGACAAGTTTAACGTAGACCAATCAAATCGCCCCGTCTCCTGTGTGGAGTCGTAAAGAACGAATAAGTTTTTCTCCCAAACCAACAGTTATTTAACCAACAGTGACGTCAGTTGCCCTTTGATAGAAATACCGCAAAAGAATTCATTATTGTAGCAGTAGGTATTTAATACATTGTAATATAAATTCAAAATATTGTTCTTTATCCATAATACTTGTTAAATTTGCAAAATCTTGGCTCCAATTTTACATTATATTTGAGATATATTTACGTCATATACATACAAGAACGTCTTAACTGCTCGAATACATTTTGGAAACTGAGGGAGAATTATTATTAAGTTCAGTGCACGCGCGCGGGATATCAGCTGTAGGTTGAAGTAGGGAGGTCTGCAGAATTTCACAGTTAATTGGTTTCGACAGTCTCTGGTTTTATTCACTATGTTTTGCATCTGCGGTTATCACTTAAAGTACTTATAGTTAATTGGGGTCTGGTTTTTAACATGTTCTTTCGATCGTTCACTGCACGTGGAGATTATTAACTGCATAAAAAGGTTTCTCCGTCACTCCCCCGTAATCTCCTGTGTGGGGAATGGTTGAAGGTTCAGTTTCTTACGGTGTTTTTCGTACACAGGTTTGGGAGTGGTTTTGGTGAGGGTGTCGGCTGTCATTTCTTCAGTGGGGCAGTATTGTAAATCAATTTTTCCTTCTTCTTTCATCAGTTTGATGTTGTGGAAACGTATGTCGATGTGTTTGGATCGCTTAGTATCTTTATCATTTTCAGTCATTTTTATACAGGACATATTATCCTCAAATATCGCGATTGGTAGTTTTTGTGGAATGTTGAGGTCGCTAAGCAAGTTTGTTATCCAACTTAGTTCTTGTGCTGCGTTGCTAGCTGAAACGTATTCAGCTTCGGCTGACGAAAGTGCAATACAATTTTGCCTTTTTGTGATCCAGTAAATTGGCGATTTTCCTAGCATGAATAGATTTCCTGACGTTGATTTACGTGTTTTCAAGTCACCAGCCCAGTCTGCATCGGCGTATGCTGTTAGGATGGGCTTGCTGTTTGCGTTCAGAGTTAAATTCAAATTTTCTGTAGTTTTAAGGTATGAAATGATTCTTTTCACTGCTGTCCAGTCCTTTTAACGTGGTGTTTCGTTTCTACGACATAATATGTTGACTGCGGCAGATATGTCAGGACGCGTGATTGTTGATATGTAAAGTAATGTGCCTGTGGCTTGTCGATATTTCGTGTTATTAGGTAAAAGATTATCATCGTCCTCAAGTCTGTTGAATCCAGCAATCATGGGTGTGTAATGAGGTTTCATGTCGTTTAAATTCAGTTTTTTCACTAGTTCGTGTATTTTATTATTTTGATTTAGGTAATATGTATCGTTGATTTTATTAAGGGGACAGTACACCTTTAAAATGGTCAAAAATTCAATTTCAAGGTTTTGATGTCAGTAAATAGTGCATTTTATTCTGAGTAGAAAGGTACCAATGTTTTTCAGAGGCGATAATTATTGACGAAGATATAAAGTAAAACGCAATCGTCATTCTTTGTTTTTGAATGGAGAGTGAAAACTTTAAATGCATTTAATTCACAACAATGATTTTCAAACTTGCGCGCACGATTTCTCCAAAAATAATTTAGATAGAACCTCGATTTTTTTCAAACTTATTAATGTTGCAACAATGAACAAAATGAACTAGAATCTTTTAATTTGATCCATAAATTAAAAAATAATTAACTGTAATTAAATTAAAAACGCATTTTGAATGCGCTTTTCGATGAATTACAGTTAATTATTTTTTAATTTATTGACCAAATTAAAAGATTCTAGTTCATTTTGTTCATTGTTACAACATTAATAAATTTAAAAAAAATTGAGGTTCTATCTAAATTATTTTTGGAGAAATCGTGCGCGCAAGTTTGAAAATCATTGTTGTGAATTAAATGCATTTAAAGTTTTCACTCTCCATTCAAAAACAAAGAATGACGATTGTGTTTTACTTTATATCTTCGTCAATAATTATCGCCTCTGAAAAACATTGGTACCTTTCTACTCAGAATAAAATGCACTATTTACTGACATCAAAACCTTGAAATTGAATTTTTGACCATTTTAAAGGTGTACTGTCCCCTTAATGTTTATGCCTAGGTAATTATTCACTTCTCCTAAGTTTTTCAGTTCATATTCTTTCTTAAGTTGGTTTATTGTTTCTTCGATGTCACTGTCCTTTCCTGCTATCAGGATATCGTCTACATAGATGATGATGTATATCGGATTTTCTTGATTTGATTTAAAATACAGACATGGATCATTTTTGCTCTGTATGAAATTATTGTTTTTGAGTGTTTCCGATATTCTGGTGTACCAGGCCTTTGCGGCTTGCTTAAGACCGTAGATAGCCTTTTGAAGTTTACAAACTTTTCTCTCATCGCCGGGTTTAATATACCCGTCTGGTTGACTCATATAAACAGTTTCAGTTAATTCACCATGCAAGAATGCTGTGGTGATGTCAACATGTTTCACGTTCAAATTTTTATGCAATGCGGAGATGAGAAATGCACGTATTGTAGCGTGCGAAACTACTGGTGCGAAGGTTTGATCATAGTCAATCCCGAATCTTTGACTATATCCTTGTGCTACTAAACGCGCTTTATAGCTTTGAATATTTCCTAAATTGTCCTTTTTAAGTTTAAAAGTCCATTTGGAACCGACAATTTTTGTTCCGGGTGGTGGATCTGTTAAAGTCCAAGTGTTATTTTTTCTTAGGCATTGTATTTCATTTTGTGTTGCTTTTATCCAATTTTGTTTGTCATTAATATTTTCCATTTTTTCGATATCTTCCCAATTTTCGGGAATGTTTTCAGATGAGCTATTTATGAGACAAAAATATCTGTCAGGAGGAACGCCTCTATTTGTCCTATTAGACCTTCTTGGTTTAATTGGTTGCTGTTTGGGCTCGGATGGTGTCTCCTCACTGTCAAGTTTTATTTCTAAATGATTTTCATGTCTATCCGGTAATTGTGTATTGTCATCGGATGTTTTTGTGGTATTTTGTATCTCCTCAATGTTTTCTGAGTGTACATTTTCATTTTCAAGAAATTTCACCGTTCTCGCTATTATAATTTGTTTTCCTTGTGTGTGAATTCTATAACCAGTCGATCGTGTGTCATAGCCTACGAACGTTCCGGTTTGAGCCCTGTTATCAAGTTTTCTTCTATTTACTTTATCGACGTAAAATAGCGCTTTACAACCGAATGTTCTTAAGTGTTTTAAATTCGGTTTAACTCCTTTCCATAATTCGTAAGGTGTTCTGTTGTTATTTGCTTTGGTTGGGAGTCGGTTTTGTAAGTATGTTGCGGTGTTTATGGCTTCACCCCAAAAATGTTTGCTTAATTTTGCTTGTGATAACATACTTCTAGTCATATCTAATAAACTTTTATTTTTTCTCTCCGCAACTCCATTCTGGCTCGGATTATGCGGGACAGTCAATTGGTGTAAAATTCCGTTCTGTTTTAAGTATTCATCTATCTCGTGATTTACATATTCACGACCGTTATCCGATCTAATTTCCTTAGGTTTTTTACCGAACTGATTGTATATCATCGTTATATACTCTTTTATTTTTTCAGCAACTTCGCTCTTTTTAGATAATAAATATATTGTAGTATATCGGGAATAATCATCAATAAGAGTCATAAAATAAATTTTTCCGTTTAAAGTCGGTGAATCTAAAGGACCACATACGTCACTGTGAATCAAATCCACAATATTAGTAGCTCGGTTTGTTGCTGATTTAGAATACGGCATGTTAGTTAATTTAGTTTCGATACAAGTTACGCATGTTTTATTTTTATGTTTACAATTTCCTATCTTTATTCCGTCCGCAAGTTGATTTGTTATTATAGATTTAATCGCGTCATAATCTCTGTGACCTAGTCTGCGATGCCAGAAATCTATGCATTGTTTGCTGTCACAGTTATACGTTATGTTTACATAATTTTGTGGGTCTTCCACATCGTGCATTTCCTCAATAATGTATAAATTTTTCTCATTTTTCGCCCTAATATATATTTCTTCATCAAAGATCAAATCGCATTTATTATCGTCGAAGATTAGTTTACACCCGTTTTTAGCGGCTTTACTAACCGAAATTAGGTTCGACTCTAAGTCTGGGACATAAAGCATCTCGCGTAGTTTCGTTAGTTTTTCTTTTCCTTCGGGGGTTAATGTTTTTATAAAAACTGCTCCTGAACCTAACGCTGTCAGTTTATTACCATTCGCGATCGTTACTGAAGTTTTATTATAATCAATGAATTTACTAAATAGGTAATGTAAGGAAATTACATTATCAGGTCTTTCCCATAAGTCGCCTCAGTTGAAAGATTTAGGATGGCAAATTTATGACCAGAGACTCGCTGTCCACAATTTTAAGCCATAAAAGTCAAATAAGAAGGACTTTGATTTAAGTTGGTCTGGGAGATAATATCAAAGAACACACACGTAGTTCCGAGAAAAAAAACAACACGCTACAGAAACAACTGATGCATAGCCATTGGTTGGGGTTGGTAAAGAGGAGGTGAAACTGACCCTCTGTTATGCAAATTTCAGTTAAGACGGGAGATCAACTAGCCAATGAAAAAAAAAGAAGGATGGGCTTAAAGCACTGTCATGCAAATTTTGGGCAGAACGAAGGACGGCCCACCGTGGTGATGAAAAAGGAGTTGTGAAAAAGAATGAGAACAGAACACACATCGATCTCAGAAGCGAAAGTAAGAGGTGAAATAAAATGACGCGATGAGTTTTGTGCGGTCCGAAAGAGGAAAATAGAGTGAGTGGTAATCGGATGGTAAGAAAGCAACGAACCCGAACAACATATATGGAGAGTGGTGAAGTTAAGCTAAGTTTTGTGAAATGAACATTTTCAATAAGTGCAGCGCTATTTAGTTAGCGGAAAGAGTGTTCTGATACAAAGAGAAACCTTCTTCAATCAATGTGTGGAGGTAAATATGACTCTGACCTAAGTAATTCCCCAGTTTATTTGATTTTATCAAAAGATTATAAGAGAAGCTGGTAGTGTGACCTTAGTCACAAATGGAAGTCAGAATTTTAATTGTAAACAAATAATGTTGTCAAAGATCAATTTAAATATAAAAAAAAACAAATATAAGAATCCTTTGCAAGGATCAAAGTGTTAATGCCAATATTATAGGAGAAATTTTGTTAGGAAATTAAATCAGATGTGTTCTGATAAATCTTTTTTTTCTTGAAATAACTGTAAATATTGTAAATAAATAATAGTGTTAATTATTTGGAGTCTTCTCATTTAAATTATCTAGTATGTGTTTGTTTATTTAGATTTCCACTTTAAAAGTCAGCTAAGGGCAAGAATGATCATTCTCAAAAAGGGTAATGGGCTACTTTGAAATTACACAATGCAATGGAGGAACATATCCAAAATTTAATCTCTAAGGGTTCCTTTTATTATTATTTTCCTGATAAATTAATTTATTCTATTAGCCAACCCCAGAGAAACCTTTATGTATTTAATTCTAAGCTTTAATTTTGATCAACTTGTCCCAGCAAAAGGGTTATGTTGGAATGGGCAGCAATTAGAAGGGAAATTAAAGGATAAAAATCTTAAATAAATAATATAACTGAGCCATGCATATTTCTCTTCAACATCTGCATTCCTACCATAATTCACTGGTGCCGTCCAGTTCTTAATTATTGTTAATTGAGTTTTCAATTTTAATGATTAAAAAATTGCAACTGGGTTATTGTCAAACATTAAGTTAAATACCTTTAATGTATTCTAAAATACAGGCTCATGTTAAAAGTAATCAATTTAAAATTTTATATTCAAATTGTGGAAATTCACAATCTATATAGTATATTGCAGAATAATTATGAAACTGCTAATTAGAATAATTTCAACTCTTTTATTTTAATGATAAGTTATTGGAAGATTAAATGGAGATTTTTTTATTTTGATGGTTTGTTTGACTTCCTCTAAAAGGCTCCACTACCAGCAAGTCGGTGATTTCGTAAATATCAGTATTCAACTTAGAAAAATCAGTATATTCGTAATTGTATGTATATTTTATGTTACTCTTATATGAACTTTGCATTTGATCTTTAACAGTATACTGAAACATTGTGCTAAGAAAGTAAATCATTAAAAAAAAATCAAATGATATCGTAAAATGATATGAATAATAAAAAAAATAAAAAAAAGATAAGGATTTATGTAGCAGATAAAATAGTGTATTAGTAGATTGTTAATGCATATATATTTTGATACTGTATACTTTATTGTATAATGCATTTATATTTTGATATCTTTGAAATTTTGAAAATGTTTACACTTGGCTTAATAATATTTTTAGGTGTAAGAATTTCCATGCATTTTTAAAGTTAGATTTAGAATTCAGTATCTAAATAAATTTTAATTATCAAAAAGCTGAATGCCAAAAAAGAATCGTAGAAATCATATAAATAGCTTGAACTCGAGTTTTTCTGGCGTATTAACGCGAGGGCATATAAAAAAGTTAAATAAAGAAAATCAAATTGATTCGAGTAACACGATGGCAGATCCATCAGTGGACACAATAATTTCTCTAATCCCGAATTTCGATGGGAAAAAGTTAAGTGATTGCGAGTATTTTCTCAGACAATTTGAGGACTTAACTAAACAAATATTAAAAAACGATGCGAAGCTTACAATTTTGAAAGCAAAATTGTCGGGTACTGCGAGAGAGAAACTCTCACAAAATAAATCGCTTATAGAAGAGAAAAACTACAACGAAATCAAAAAGAAATTGTTAGATTTATTTAAAATCAAGAAATCATTTACGCAGGTACAGACTGAGTTTTTCAATCTAAAACAGAAACCGGGACAAGACTTAACAAGTTTTATTAGCGAATTCAAAAACGCAGCGTCTCTTTATATAGAGAAAAGCCATACAGAAGTTGATCCGAACGGAAACGGGAAGTTTTTGGACTTAGTAAGATTGACACGATTTTTGGATGCGATTAGACCGGATTTAAGTATGGATTTAAGGAAAACCTTTCCCGATAATTTTGAGGATGCTTGCAAAACAGCAATTAAATTAGAAGAGGCGTACAATAATATAGGGGCAGAACAGGTAAATACTATAACAGCTAACAATGAATCGCAACTTTTTGAGAAGTTATTGAAATTAAATGTAGAAACGGCGGAGCAGATTAATAATTTATCAAAAGAAATAAATAACATAAAATTGGGAACAATCGAAAAAAGAGATGAAGTCGAAAAATTTTGTAATATCTGCAAGAAGGGGTCACACAATGAGGATAGTTGTTGGTATAATAAAGCTAATAAAAACAACAACCAGAATTATAGGCATAGATTTGTAAACAATAGGGGTAATTACAGAGCAAATTACAAGAATTATAACCAGTATGAAAGACACGATTCTCACAATGCATTTCCGGAGGGTAATAGTTACTATAATTATGTACCAAATGCTCAACCTTTTCCACCCCCACCACAACAGCATTACAACACGCCGTATACTTATTATCAACCTGACTTTAATAATTATGATGCACAGGGGTATTACACTCAACAGAGAGGAAATTATAGAGGTGCACAGAGGAATAACTATCGCAATAAATATACGGACTCTAGGGAAAACAGAGAAAATCATACGAACAGTAACAAGGATAGTAATCAAAGGGGTAAATTTCAGAGGGGCAATAATAAAAGATACAAGCAGAACAAAGATAAGGATGCGGAAAACTAAATACGAGACTTGTAAATACAGATAAAGAAGACCCGAGCAAGTCTCACGAAAGCGGGCATACTTTAAGGGATAAAACTATTGCAAGTGTACAGAACGATACAAATGAACTTCCTCTAATTAAATTTAAAATTAAAGATATTGTAATTAACAGCCTTTATGACTCAGGCGCACAGGTGAGCTTGATCTCACCGCTTTTGTTTGAAAATTTAAAACAAGCAAATATAAAATTTAAATATTTGGGAAATCAAATTAAGATTCAAACACTTACAAATTCACTGATTACATTCAAACAGTGCATTAGAATGTCATTTAAATTACAGGACACTTTTGTAAAAGGAACTTTTTATGTTACAAATAAAGATTTTGGCCGCAAATATCAATTATTACTAGGGTACGATTTCTTAAAAGAAAATCAAATGGTTCTAGATTTTGAAGAGAAGTATCTTAAATTCAAAGGAAGAAAAATGGCATTAAACATCAAAGATTCGGAGGACACTGGGGAAGTAAATACATTAATTACAGAACAAAACACAAGAACTAAAAAATACAGAAAACCTACAAAGGGGAAAATGTTTGCAAAAACGGTAGGCCATAATATTATAAACCCAGGGGAGGAAAAATTTGTAAAATTAGAATGCCCCATAAAATTAGAGGAAAATCAAACATTTATCCTAGAACCAATACAGCACAAAAATAAAATTTTCTATGAAAGATCTATCCATGACACCCCAAATAACAGAAAAATAAATATTTTAATTAAAAATATTACTAATAACAAGATACATTTAGAAACAGGTATGAACATCGGGCAAATTTTCACTAATTTGGAATACAAACAAGATAAATCTATAGACAATATTGAGCAAGAGAGAATTTTTGAGGTCAATGCATTAAATTTGGAAGATGTACATAAATTAAGAGAGGCAGAGATAAATGAGGAAGATTTTGATCTTAATCATTTACCATCGGATGTACAGGATTCGTTCAAACAAATTCTTTTAAAGCATGTACACGCTTTTTCGAAATCCTATCAAACTTTAGGTCAATGCTCACTGGTGACACCAAAGTTTACACTTAACCACGACTATCCCATTCAAACAAAACCCTATAAAGTGCCACAAGCAGTGAAGCAATATGCAAAGACAGAGATAAGAAAATTATTAGAAGCGAAGATCATCGAGGAATCGGACTCTAATTACGCATTTCCTGTCATTTTTGTAAGAAAAAAAGCTGATAACAAAAACAATCCTAAATTTCGAATGGCGGTAGATTACCGGCTGCTAAATCAGATTTTAGAGCCATATTCCTATCCGATTCCAGATATTAAAGAAATTTTACAGAATATTAGTGGGAAGAAGTACTATATAGTACTTGACTTACACAGTGCTTTCTTCCAAATTAATTTACGACCTGAAGATAGCCAAAAACTATCGTTTATTACAGAAAATGGTAAATTTCGACCTCTGAGACTTGCGTTCGGAACTCGCAATTCGAGCGCCTATTTCGCTGAACTGATAAATAAGGTATTGGGTCATTTTAACAAGCATCAGGTAGCCTACTTTATTGATGATGTTTTAATAGGGGCTGACACTATATCAGAATTATTAAGAATTTTGGAAGAAGTGTTACAGGCGCTAATCCAACATAATCTAACAATTGAGCCATCCAAGATGCAAATATGTAAAGATAAAATAGAATTTCTTGGTTTTCAAATTCACAAGCACGGCTATTCACCATCCACAAGGAATATAGATAAAATTAAAAGTTTAGTAAGACCTAAAACAAAAAAAGGAGTAAGGTCACTCTTAGGTTTGGCTAACTACTTTAGAACACTTATTCCAAAATATGCGGAAATAGTAAACCCATTAGTTAATCTTACTAAAGATAAAATTAAATTTAAATGGGATGAAAATACTGAAATGGCCTTTAAGAAAATCCAAGATGAAATTATAAACAACCCAACATTACATCCTCCTGATTACACCAAACAATTTACTTTAATCACAGACGGCTCAAAAATTGCAATTTCAGCGGTACTGGCGCAGGAAATTGAAGGAAAATTACAACCTATTGAATTTTTTGGGAGAAAATTACGGGAACCGGAAAAGAATTACCCGAGCTTGAAATTCGAATTATTAGCGGTTCATGAAGCGGTGTTACACTTCAGAACTATGTTGGAAGGCAGACACTTCAAGATTCTCACCGATTCCAAGGCTCTCACGGAAAATTTACATCTAGAGAATCAGTCCGATTTGGTTAAAAGATGGGTGATAAATCTCAGCGATTTCTCTTATGAATTCGATCACATTAAAGGGGACACCAACCCAGCGGACTATATTTCGCGAAATATAAATAATATTATTACGGATACAAATTTACACAATAATTTATTTTCCGTTAATCCCGCATTATCTAATGAGAATATTAAACAACATCAATATTCAGACGAGAAATTAAGCAAAATAATTCAGAAAATAGAACAAGGTAAAGAAAACAGAAATACCAAAAGGTATACTTTAAATGAAGAGAAGATGCTAATTTTAAAACCGGGGAAACAGAAAACAGAACTAATTATAGCGCCGGATGCTTTAAAGATTGCTCTGATGGAAGAAGTGCACAAACCGCATTTTGGTTTTGACAAAACCTATGCAGCCATGAAAAGTAGAATATTTTGGTATAGAATGTATTCAGATATTCGAACTTATTGTGCCAATTGTGTATCATGTAACACCGCAAAGCCACATAAAAAATGAAAGTTCCTATTCAAAAAATGGTTAAGGACCATGAGATAGGGAGTGTATTACATGCGGATATCGTCGGAAAGCTTCCACTTACACTTCGCAAGAATAAATTTATTCTCACGATTATGGATTCTACTTCAAGATTCCTAGAAGCCATACCTATTCGCAATGTCGAGTCCCAGACTATTCTCGATGTCTTTAATAAATACTTCAGTTATTTTGGATTGCCAAAACAGTTAAAATTAGATAATGGGCCATATTTTAGGGGAGCGGTATTCAAAGAGTACATGCGTGCTCTAAACATTGAAATTCGCTTCAGTTCAGTTTACAGAGCCCAAGGAAATGGCCTGATAGAAGTCGTTAATCGAATACTGAAAGGATCACTGACAGCCATGGCACAAAGTTCCTTACAATGGGACATTCGCCTAGAGTTTTTCAAACTCCAATACAATATGGCGAAGCACAGAGCAACGGGATTTTCACCCGCCTTCCTTTTTTTTGGAAGAAATTTACGTACTCCTTTTACTGCACACATGCCAACAGAACAAATTCACACTCAGACATATGTCAAAAACCGAATGGCTCACATGCAGGAGGTTAGACTGCAAGCGTTGGCACAGCAGGAGAAAATGATGGCTGAATATGTGAAAGAGGAAGACCTTGATAAAATTACAACACTTGAACTAGGACAACAAGTTTACCTTAAGTCCATTAACCCTACTGTTTTACAAAAAATTTTGAAGGCCCATTTAAGGTGGTTCGAAAAGTGCGAAATAACAATTACATTTTACAAGATGTAACGGAAGAAAGTAAAGGAACTATAAAAAGACACATTGACAGACTCTGGGCACCAAAGCATGCTGACAGGTGCAAAACAGAGGAGTCAAGCTCATCGGAGGAAGAATAGTGGGAATAAAATACCATTAAAAAGGGGTAGTAAGATGTTACTGTTACAGAAAGACTAATAGCTTAAACAGTTTATGCCGAAAAATTTTAGTTGCGGTTTGCAGAATTCTACTAACTGTCAAATTTAAATATTCTGAAAAAAGCGATGGCATACTCAACTAGGGTTGAAAAAAATAAATAAATAAATAAGTAAAATAAAATAACATAAAATAAGATATCCCGGGCACATTTTCAAATTTAGATAAGAGCGAACCAAGGTATCACAAACAATAATAAATAAACAAAGAAAATCACATAATGAATTGAATAAATAGTTGGATACAAACAAATAAGCAAGTAAGTAATAATAAATCCCTAGGCTAGGTTACGCAGGGCAATAAAATCTCTGAGGCGGTGTGAAACATTTTGGTGACCTACCAGGTAGGCGCGGAGTGGGGATTTGTTTATCAACAAACATATCCAGTTGCCATGTCAACAAGCAGTGCTGACAACTTCGCGGAAGGAAGGGTCAGTAAAGATAAAAATAAATAAATAAAAATAGATAAATGAGGGTATCACTTACTCGGTTGATGTCTTCTTCGCGAGGGTGCACTCTTTGGGTGTGTGTCTATTCCTTGGGGGAAAATCCAGGCGTCCCTGACACACACCAAATTTTTACATAATACACCAAAATAAAAAAAAAATAAAAAATAAAATTTCACACACACACACCGGGGGGGAGTTTTCCTTATGCGTCCCCCGGTCTTTTCCTGTTGACACTGATGCATTCAGAACGCTAAAATTGGATTTTAATTTCTGTTTCCTCCAGGTGCGTGAAACGGTAGCAGTTGGTTCCTAGCTCGTCCGCTTGGTCAGGTTGGCAGGGGCCACATCATAAAAAATGAAAAAAAAAAACGAAATCAGTAAACAGATAAATAAATATCGAACATTCGTTTTTCATGGTATCATTTTGTTTTAATTTCGTGTTTATTTTGGAAAATTTAGATAACGATTTTAAACTCTTAGAGAACGATATAATAATAATAATAATAATAATAATAATAATAATAATAATAAGACGATAGGAAATAATTCAGTTAATTAATTGAGTGATAATGATAATAATGACAGAATTTATTTTCTTGTTTCTATAAATTAAGGCTCACTTTTCAAAAGACTGCATGAAATTAGGAAATGAATCGGTCAAAAGATTATTTCATTCACATTTGCATGGTAAAGCCAAGCCGTTTGAAAAAAAAAATTAATTAATTAATTAATTAATTAATTAAGTTACATTATTTATTTATTTTTAGTTTAACTAAACAATTTGGAGTTAACATTTAATCTCATTAACTAATTCGTTAAGCTGAGTTTAAAAAAATAAAAATAATAATAATAATAATAAATAAATGAATAAATAATAATAATAGAAATAATAAAGTATATATACATATAATTCCAGCTGTGTAAAATTTTTTTTTAATTACTAGGATGCTGATTGCATATTAAGTTCCAACACTAATTGGAAATTTTTGCGGGCAAAATTTTCTTAACTGCAGTAATTGGTGGCGGGCAATTAATATGTAATTAAAAACAATAATAATAAATAAATAAATAAATAAAAGTTTTTTTTCATTTAAGTTAGGTTAAATGTTCTAAGATATTATTTCTTAATAAGTAGATAGGTGGTAAAACAAAAAGAAAAAAAATAAATAAATAAAAGAAATACTAATAAAAAATATATATAATAATAATAATATTAATAATTATTATAATGATTAATAAATAAATAAATAAATTTTATCGGTTTTAAAATATTTAAACTTTTTTTTTTTAAATGAGCATTTGGAGATAATCGTAAAAGTTTTCAGTGATTCAGAGGCTTTTAAGTACTATGCATTTCAACGTGGGCTGCTCATTTAAGGGGAACCGAAATTGATAAGATTCCAATATGCATATTTATGAAATTAATTAGATAACTGATTTTATGAAATAAATGTATGGCATTCCGGTAGTGGACATATACCATTTAATAATCATTTAGCGTGGAGATGACTTAGTTCACACGTCGAATCTTGTAGGCTTGACGTCATTTTTTTTTTCCTCCTTCTCGCTAAGTGTTTGTAATTATAAGGCCGTGATTAGATGATAATAAACTTTAAAGGAATATTTGTTTTATATAAAGGTGGTAATTTGGTAACATATTTAACGGGAAATGGATTTTTGTCTTAATATTGAATTTCATGAAAGACCACGTGCATGTTATTTGGTGATCTCAATTTACGGGTCAAGACGAAGGGTTAGTTTAAACAATTGGCTTATAGTCAGTTTCAATAATTAAGCTTTTAATATATATAAAAAAATTATATATATAGATATAAATATCATGAAATAAATAAATAATGAGAATAATAACTCGTAAACTTACATCATAATTCGCAGCCATACTCCATGTGACGGGGCAAATCAGGAAGGTAGATCTGAGATGAGTTGAGGTGTTATGGACATAGGGGAGGATCGCAAACGCTATTCACCTGCAGGGTTGAAAAAAAAAAAAGGGTGCGTTCAGGGGGCGTGTTAGAAACGCATTATCCCAGGTAAGGAAGCATTTAGGTGTTGAACCGGTCGTGGTATGGGATTAGGCCAGCATTTTCAGGTGTACGAGGAAGGAATGAATCACCTGTTCAGTAGGGGTACATGATTGACAGAAACGGGGTGAGAGTATGACCCGAGGTCACGCATCTTTCCGATTCTTATCATTGAGTAGAAGTTTTTTTTTCTTCTTTCTCTCGGGCAGAAAAAATTAACAGTGAGAGAACGGGGAGTTATTATTTTCAACATGTTAGAATTAACATGAGAATTTTTACGCTTAGGCGTTAAAAAAAAAAAAGAAAAAGAAAAGGAAATAGAGAAATAAATAGAAAAATAAAATAGGAAAGAAGGGAAAATTATTAAAGAAAAATTTCATTTTTTTTTCTTTTTATTCATTCTTTGTTGTTTAATAATTCGAAAGAATTGTATGTATATAATAAAATTACAACAATCATATGAATGGACAATACAAATGGTAACTGAATTAATCCATAAAATTGGGTCAAGTAGTAGATGAATATCATAAAGTTACAACATCATGAATGTGTCATGTTTTCAGATTGCTAGGACTGTTTTTGTGTCCATCTAAAATATTTGTCTGTTTGCATTTATTAATTAGATATAGTGCTGAATTCATTCATTAATATGTGTAAATATTGTAAAGTTGAAGACATGCCATTTCATCGAACTCAGAAGAGTATTGCTATTATATATATATATATATATATGTATAGATATACATTTGTTCCTTTTGGTTTGTTTTGGCCTAATTTTGGTTTCAATTTTAGTAGCACTAGATATAATTAAATAATTTGAAAAAAAAAAAAAAAAAAAAATTGAGAATGTGGATGTACAGTTTTATATTGGATTAAACTCTTTGCTCTATTGGTATATTGTTGATATACTCATATGTATCTTTTATCCAAATCACGTGTATCTATAGGATTTTTTTTTTCTCAACAAAGTATAGAGAGGTAGAGCTAGACAAAAACTTTTGATTGCTCTATATAAATATGTATATATATATACATATTTTGAATGTATACTCATTATCATAATTTTTCTCTCAGGTATCTTACATATTCAGTTATGTATGTGTAATTGTAAGATTTTGCCTGAATTGGGTTTTATATATTGTATGATGCATGTATTGTGTTAAAAATAATTATCAAGAATCATTGTAAAGTTGAATACTGATCCTTACATATCACAGTGTATTATATCTTTTTGTTTTGTATGGTCTGTTTGGCTATTTAGATATTTTGGATTTGGTGAGTGCTCTATCTTAAACACACCGGTTATATTTAACCACAAAATTTAAATTTTTTGTACTAATGATAATATTTTATCTCTAAATTGTTTGGGAATACTTAGGAAATGTGTACATATATGAACTGTTCTTTATTAAAGTCACACAAGTAATTTACAAATGAACATTTTCCTCTGCATGAACTTTAGTCTACAATATGACTCTGTATAGATGAACGTGGACTGATATCATCTATGTGATCTATAGATTATCTCCAATGGTGATGGACTTCTTGGAAATGCAATGCTAAAGAAAACTGAACGGTTTCTTTCTTTTAGTACAGGGGGAAAGATAATGTAAGGAAATTACATTATCAGGTCTTTCCCATAAGTCGCCTCAGTTGAAAGATTTAGGATGGCAAATTTATGACCAGAGACTCGCTGTCGACAATTTTAAGCCATAAAAGTCAAATAAGAAGGACTTTGATTTAAGTTGGTCTGGGAGATAATATCAAAGAACACACACGTAGTTCCGAGAAAAAAAACAACACGCTACAGAAACAACTGATGCATAGCCATTGGTTGGGGTTGGTAAACAGGAGGTGAAACTGACCCTCTGTTATGCAAATTTCAGTTAAGACGGGAGATCAACTAGCCAATGAAAAAAAAAGAAGGATGGGCTTA
This sequence comes from Maratus michaelseni, assembly GCA_963931845.1. NCBI lineage: Eukaryota > Metazoa > Arthropoda > Arachnida > Araneae > Salticidae > Maratus > Maratus michaelseni. The sequence goes on along the minus strand of OZ007594.1, from coordinate 278,264,002 downwards.
AAGCACTGTCATGCAAATTTTGGGCAGAACGAAGGACGGCCCACCGTGGTGATGAAAAAGGAGTTGTGAAAAAGAATGAGAACAGAACACACATCGATCTCAGAAGCGAAAGTAAGAGGTGAAATAAAATGACGCGATGAGTTTTGTGCGGTCCGAAAGAGGAAAATAGAGTGAGTGGTAATCGGATGGTAAGAAAGCAACGAACCCGAACAACATATATGGAGAGTGGTGAAGTTAAGCTAAGTTTTGTGAAATGAACATTTTCAATAAGTGCAGCGCTATTTAGTTAGCGGAAAGAGTGTTCTGATACAAAGAGAAACCTTCTTCAATCAATGTGTGGAGGTAAATATGACTCTGACCTAAGTAATTCCCCAGTTTATTTGATTTTATCAAAAGATTATAAGAGAAGCTGGTAGTGTGACCTTAGTCACAAATGGAAGTCAGAATTTTAATTGTAAACAAATAATGTTGTCAAAGATCAATTTAAATATAAAAAAAAACAAATATAAGAATCCTTTGCAAGGATCAAAGTGTTAATGCCAATATTATAGGAGAAATTTTGTTAGGAAATTAAATCAGATGTGTTCTGATAAATCTTTTTTTTCTTGAAATAACTGTAAATATTGTAAATAAATAATAGTGTTAATTATTTGGAGTCTTCTCATTTAAATTATCTAGTATGTGTTTGTTTATTTAGATTTCCACTTTAAAAGTCAGCTAAGGGCAAGAATGATCATTCTCAAAAAGGGTAATGGGCTACTTCGAAATTACACAATGCAATGGAGGAACATATCCAAAATTTAATCTCTAAGGATTCCTTTTATTATTATTTTCCTGATAAATTAATTTATTCTATTAGCCAACCCCAGAGAAACCTTTATGTATTTAATTTTAAGCTTTAATTTTGATCAACTTGTCCCAGCAAAAGGGTTATGTTGGAATGGGCAGCAGTAGATAATAAATAGCGGTTCTGCATCAGCTGCACGGCTGCACCGGAAGTTGAAGGTGAAGTTCAAGGTCACCGGATGTAGCAGGTGGGGATAACAGGCATGTTGAGACAGGAAGTGAACAGGAAGTGTAGATAGGAAGTTTAACAGGAAATGTGACAGGAAGTGAATGCGATAAGGGAGAGAGGGGGATGGCTTATTTTTGTGGGGGGCTTAATTTTTTTTGTTGGTTTTAATCCTTCTAGTCGAGTGGAGTTGAGTTGTAGGAATCCTGCTATCAGAATGAATTTAGTTTGAAAGTAATATTAGCAAAATGTTCGATTTTTTTTTTTTCTCACCTGAAATAAAAATTTTATTTGCTAACTAACACCTAATATAAAAATGGAAATCTTTCTGACTTTGTTTTACTTTATAAAAGTTTAACGTGAAATTTATTTTTAGACTGGAAACGCGACAGGAAATAAGATCGGAAACGGGATTAGACATGCTTTTTCCAAAAAGGGTTTTCAGGAAGCAGTAAACATGTTTTAGGAACATGTTTGGGAGCTTGTTGGAACAGGACAGGTGGTTTGTGAGACCGGAAGTAATTAAGATGAGAGAGATAAAGAAGGTGCATGATTAGACATATAGATTTTGTTCTTTGTAGAGGGTGAAATTTTGTTTTATTTTTTATTTAAAGTGTTTTCATTTTTTTTTAAATTTAATTTATTTAAAGCGTTTCAAATTATTTTTTATATATATTTTTTTTGTAGTGTTTTACGTATTATTTTAATTTTTAGTGACATTAGAACCTGCAATTTCTGTATCACACATGTCTTATCTTAGGTCAACAAGGATGTGTGTGTGTTGTTATCTCTTTAAATGCGAGAGATGGGGACTTCAGACCTGCGTTTAATTATCTTTATCATAGTTTTAATGAACTGCAGGAAATTGTTTTTAGCTATTGAGTAATTCGCGAGTTTTGGTTTAATATGAATGCTATTACACCTGTTTGTTTAATTTACAAGCACATTTCTCTTACAACATTCTGTCAACACAGCATTTCCATATTCGAAATAATAATTTAGAAGGAAAATTTTTATATGAAAATACTATGAAATTTTATTTATAGAGATTGACGAAGATAGTATGCCTAATTCTTTCTTGTATTAACCTTATAATCATTTATTTTAGAAATATAGGTTTATAGTTTTGTTACGAAAAATAACGTGTTTACATATTTTAAAAACGAAAGCAAAGTGATTTTTACAAATGTAACTATAAGCTATACACCCACGCATTTGTGTTATTGAATTAAATGACAATGCTTAATATTGTATTCACCGTACTATTTTCCTGCAAAAGCCGTTTCACAAACTTGTGTACTGAAATTAATGTGGCATTTTTAGGGAAAAAATTAATTCAAGTCTTTGAGACTAATCTTTCAAAGGAAAAAAAGATTTGTCATACTTTCTCTTACATTATATCTTCCGTTTTTTAAGTTTACAAATTTGTGGAGTAACTTAAATAATCGTTTTTATGCTAATTAAACAATATATTTTTTAATTATATGTTTTATTTTAGTTAACTTGTAATATCTTTTTTTTTTTTTTTTTTCTTAAAAGGGTACTGTAGAATAACTTATGTCACAAATACTACATCCTTCTTTAGTTAAATATGTTTCACTTAAGACATGACAAAATGTCTTAGAAACATTTCATTTTGGAGTTAAGTGATTAAACAAGAAAAATATTATTTATATAAACACAACACATAAGACCAGTGACTGAGAGCTTCTGGTTTTAAAGCTACTAGACGTTTGGGTTTAAACTTCTCTCGCGCTCGTCGACCTAACCGTTCGGAGTTTTCTTCGAACCTTGTCAATACGAGTTAGGAGCCCTTAGAATGACACCTAGAGTGACCTATATCCCAAGCTTAGATAATCGGTTTTAACAAATAACCAACCATCCACAACACATAAGACATTTTAGATCATTACATAAGACATTTTAGATCATTACATAAGACATTTTAGATTATTACATTTAGTTAAGAAGTGATTTGACGTGCAAAATATTATTTATAAAATCATACAATAAGAGAATTTTAAAGATTTTTTCCTTTTAAATGAACAATTTTTAGTGACTATTTAACTTATTAAAGAGAGCGGGTATTTTGTTTAGAGTTATACGATTAAAATAAATTTTCAATAGATTTGACTTTATACAACCAACATTTTAAAAAAAGGGAATGGAATCTAGTTTTTATAAATTAACGTTTTTCAATTTTACAAATACTTCACACCCCGTCTTTTTTCCCCCTCTTTTAGTAGACTTTACATACATAAGACATAAAAAGCGTTTTAGAATACATCATTTAGAAATTAAGTGGTTTGATAAATAAAATATTATTTATAAAAGCAATAGATACGAGAGTAATAAGGATTTTTACTTACATATGTACGAACTTCTGATAGGTAAGACTTTCTAAATCATTGTGCAAGAATTAAGTGGTTATTGAACTTATAACATTACAGGATGAAATAATCACGTGACGTATTTTTAAACCAATAAAATGTCAGTATTTTCAAACAAATAAAAAGTTAGTATTTTTACACGAGCGCCCTCTATCATTATATAAATTTCAATGAAACGAGTTCATAACATTCTACTGTGACCTGATATCGTTGTAATAGGTTGTATTTTTCGTTAAGTTAGTTTTCATTTAAGTTATTATGGAACGAGTTATGAATTCTTATGTTGGTGATGTAACCAACTTGGAGTGTCAACACTCATCACCAGAGTTAAATAGTCAAGAGATGGATTCTACACTTTTACCCAAAGAAGCACCCGTTTCGAATTATGAAGTGAAACTAACCTCATCAGGACTAAAGAAACAGAAGTTACCCCATGTGCGTAAGATGTGTAACACAGCATTTCCTCGAAAAGTTAACTTAGTGTTTCATATGAAAAGTCATCTAAAGGAAAAATCTTTTTGCTGTGAGGTGTGTGCTGAAGTTTTTTCACAAAAGAGTGATTTACGTAATCATCAAAAGATTCACAAATTGCCCAAATACAAGTGTAGTGATTGCAACGAGATATTTTCAAGAATGTCTGACTTATTAATACACAAGAAGACCCATAAGATTCGTAAACAATATTCATGTGCAAAGTGTTGTGAAATATTTAAGTGTGAATCGGATTTTTTACAACATTGTGATACTTTTCATAAAGTTTTACCTAACATTGCGAAATCACCCTGTTTAAAAGATTTGTTATTTGAACTTATAGTGAAGCTTATAGATTAGTTCGAACTTATAGTGAATTAAAAGACAAAATGATATGCAAAATATATGAACTAGAATTAACAGACCAAAACATACATGTACATGCTGAGAATGCCTTTTTAAAGTTGTACAACGGCTTTGAAGATTTCACAGAACGAGTGTTTAATTGGACATTATGAAAATTTTTGAAATTAGAATTGATTACAGCTCAATATGACAGGCTTATTTGATTTGTATTATTTTAAATGATTAATAAATAGTTTGATTGCGAAAAAAGTGTTTTCTTTAGCATACACTGTGTGACTTTTAAACTAATGTTGTGTATTTTGAATGTGTCAGAGAAAACAGGAGTGTGTTGACATTTAAAAAAAAAGATTTCACATAATATAAAAGTTTTACAATAAAAATTGACTTACCTAAAGTTTTTTCAAGATAGTCACGATATCCTTTCCATTACAATTATTTTAAGGAAATAGAATTTAATTTTGTTGTGAATAACACTTTGTTGTTAACATCACGTGGTTTGTCTTATCATAACTATGAGATCCTAAGATCACTTCCTATTAACATGATAACGAAGAGTAAAAAAATGACTAATGCAAGCCGATTTTCCTGCCTAAACTTGTTATCAGCTTGCATGAGTGACTCATCTTTACATGTGTGGATTTGTATGTTGAAAAAATGATTGCTATGTTTAACCCGTGTAGACGATTTTTATCCGGAAGCTGTTTGAACTACCAAATTTCAGATATCACACATTTTACTAGAACATTTAAATATTTTAATGTCTTTTCGCCCGCAAATTGGAAACTTAGGATTATCACCTTTACATCGAGACATGGAAGGTAGAAAAATAATAACTTTACACTTAGACAATATTTTAATTTAAGAAGAATTAGACTTAACACATTGTTAGAGTTTCTTTGAAAAATATCTAGTTGGTTGTAAATTTTAGAAAATTCGACCTAACGAAATTAACACACTTAAAAATATCTAGTTGGTTATACATTTTATAAAATAAGCAACAAATAAACATTTCGATACATTGACAAAAGAAAATAATTAAGTTTAAGTAAACTTTACACTTAGACAATATTTCAAACTAAGAAAAATAATAACTTTACACTTATATAATATTTTCAACTAAGGAAAATTAATAACTTTAAAAATCAGACTTAACACATTGTTAAAGTTTTTTTAAAACAACACAACATTTTCAAAGCAGTGGAAATAGTATACCTGAAAAAAATTCAACTTAGTGGAATTTAATAGTGAAATTTTTTAACCTCACTCATTTAAAAAATAAAACTTTGTAAATTTTTTCCATTTTTAAAATAAAACTTATTTAAAAAATAAATAAGCAACTATTAAACATTTTGAATGTCTTAGACAAAGTGTGAATAAATTTGTTGAAATTATATAAAACATGAAAAATTTCATTACTTTTAAAAGAAATTTTATTTTTGGTGAAATAAACTCGAGGTATTTATTATATGTTACTTAAACTACATGAGAATTGATTGAAAATGTGTTACTTTTAATCACTCACAAGATAAGACATGATGTTACAATATACACATAGGAATGACATAGGAATTTCAGATGGGTTTTTCTCCCACACATGACGTCACTGATAACATATTTACTGATCAAGTCATAAAATCATAGTTTAGGGTAGGTTTTTAAGCACGAAGTTTAGTTGAGATTTAAGATATTTGAGAAATATAAACTACAACTTTGGCTACTTTTTGAAATTTCTCCCTACATAAGAAAAAGAACATAGAAAAATAAAATGAAAAGTCGTATTTGAATGGAATCAAATTATTATCCTTTCACTTAACAGCTGAATGCGTCGGTAATTACATCACAAAGGCACTGATAACAACTGATTGAATATATTGTGTTTCTTTTTTAAGGTTAAATTGATTTAATAGTCAAGTTATTTCTTAATGATACACTTAAAAACAATAAACTTAATTAGCATTCAAAAAGAAAACGATCACATTATTGTGTAAAACAATCAAATGTTTTAAAAGTCACGAGTTAAAATTTGAAATGACTTAGAGTTTAAGTAGAATTTAGATGTGAACCTTTAAAAATGAAATAATAGTTTTTTGTATCGCCCTCTATCGGTGGGTAATAGAATTAAGAGATAATTAAGAGTTTTAACTTGAATTCGAGCCCACAACAAAAATTATTTTTCGGTTTTATAATTTAGGGTAGGTTTAACTGAGCAAGCCATGATATTTCAGTATTTATAGACGATTTAAGATATTCGATAAAGGAAATCATCTGAATTTTTAATTTAATTGAAGGGTTTACTGCTTAAAGTACTACAAAATGAGTACAACACGATGCATAGTTTTTTAATTAATTATATTTTTCGAAAGATTAAATTGACTTATTGATAAACTTAGGATTTATGTTTAAAGTGAATAAATTTGACATGGTAGGTTCACTTAATAACAGAGGGTTGAATAAGTTATTTTTAATAAAAATAAAGTTTACTAAAAGTTTTTAAAGTTAAAAAAATATAGTTTAAAAAAATTTAAAGTTTACAAAAAGTTTAAAAATCTTTAAGTAAATCAAAATTAACTTTTTAATTTTAACTATTGAGAGACTATAATCTAACTGTTTATCCTTGTAACCAACTGGTGCATATCAACTATATACTCTGTATCTGCATATGCGCAGAAAAACATAGACATTTAATCTAACTTGAGTTCGACTTTAAATTATTTGCCAACTTTTAAGTTTAATTACTATACACAACTCGATTACCTTTCCCACAAAACACCTTTCAGAAACAAAACAGAAATTAACACTTACCGAAAAACACGTCCACTTTGGGTGTTAGTCTTCACTCAACTAACGTTTCTCCCTTATCTTTGCTAGGGGGCGCTGCAATCGCCGCTAGAGGCGTTAGTAGTCTTCAGGTGTGTGATAAGAATAAACTTTAAATCCAACTTACACTCGCTCAGTCATTCTTGCTTCTCTCTACCTTGCTAACAACCGTTTGCTGCTGGCTCATTGTTTGGTTGTTTAAACTTGTTGAATGACGTCATCATGTGTTTGTCTAAACTTGTCCAGTCTTGTTTTTATGCAGTACGTCTATTTAGATGAGTCATCACTCGCTTATCTTGGTTGACTTGTCCAAACTTGTTTTTGTGTGGCACGTCTATTTGGGTGAGTCATCGTTCGCTTATCTTGCTTTACTTGTTTGAACTTGTCTAGTATCCACCACCTCATGTCTTTTGTCATAGCTTGAATATACTTTACACCAATCACTTAAATATAAAAGTCTTGTCACAACTTACTTAAACTTTGATAAAAATATTAATTATTTATAAATTTCATCAAATTCTTATTTTTCTGATACATTTACTATGTAATTTTCGTTCAAAAATATGGTAAAGCCCGATTTTAAATCGAAGTCTAAGATAAATTCCCCAAATTTGTAACATTTTAACACTAATGATAAATATTGTAAGCACCCAGTACATACAAGTTTTGTAAAAATAATATTACTTATAGCTAACTCGTTATGTCCCATGATACAAAACTTCAATATAACTAAAATCAGTGTTAAACAAAAATCTAATCACGTGTCTTTATATATTATTTTGAAATGCAAAGCATTATATCTAAACGAATGATATAAGGAGTAGTTAGAATAGTTCTTATATTTTTGTTAGTAAAAAATTTATACACATTATCTTACAAGGTTGCAATATTCAACACACGGTTCACCATATTTAAAAACGATTCACCATGATTTAAAAACTTAGTAACATATTTTAAATTTATAAATTTAAATTAAAAATACTTAAGTATTTATAATTATTTATTTATAAAAATATGTTTTAATTTAAATTTATAAATTAAAAATATGTTACTAAGTTTTTAAATCATGGTGAATCGTTTTTAAATATGGTGAACCGTGTGTTGAATATTGCAACCTTGTAAGATAATGTGTATAAATTTTTTACTAACAAAAATATAAGAACTATTCTAACTACTCCTTATATCATTCGTTTAGATATAATGCTTTGCATTTCAAAATAATATATAAAGACACGTGATTAGATTTTTGTTTAACACTGATTTTAGTTATATTGAAGTTTTGTATCATGGGACATAACGAGTTAGCTATAAGTAATATTATTTTTACAAAACTTGTATGTACTAGGTGCTTACAATATTTATCATTAGTGTTAAAATGTTACAAATTTGGGGAATTTATCTTAGACTTCGATTTAAAATCGGGCTTTACCATATTTTTGAACGAAAATTACATAGTAAATGTATCAGAAAAATAAGAATTTGATGAAATTTATAAATAATTAATATTTTTATCAAAGTTTAAGTAAGTTGTGACAAGACTTTTATATTTAAGTGATTGGTGTAAAGTATATTCAAGCTATGACAAAAGACATGAGGTGGTGGATACTAGACAAGTTCAAACAAGTAAAGCAAGATAAGCGAACGATGACTCACCCAAATAGACGTGCCACACAAAAACAAGTTTGGACAAGTCAACCAAGATAAGCGAGTGATGACTCATCTAAATAGACGTACTGCATAAAAACAAGACTGGACAAGTTTAGACAAACACATGATGACGTCATTCAACAAGTTTAAACAACCAAACAATGAGCCAGCAGCAAACGGTTGTTAGCAAGGTAGAGAGAAGCAAGAATGACTGAGCGAGTGTAAGTTGGATTTAAAGTTTATTCTTATCACACACCTGAAGACTACTAACGCCTCTAGCGGCGATTGCAGCGCCCCCTAGCAAAGATAAGGGAGAAACGTTAGTTGAGTGAAGACTAACACCCAAAGTGGACGTGTTTTTCGGTAAGTGTTAATTTCTGTTTTGTTTCTGAAAGGTGTTTTGTGGGAAAGGTAATCGAGTTGTGTATAGTAATTAAACTTAAAAGTTGGCAAATAATTTAAAGTCGAACTCAAGTTAGATTAAATGTCTATGTTTTTCTGCGCATATGCAGATACAGAGTATATAGTTGATATGCACCAGTTGGTTACAAGGATAAACAGTTAGATTATAGTCTCTCAATAGTTAAAATTAAAAAGTTAATTTTGATTTACTTAAAGATTTTTAAACTTTTTGTAAACTTTAAATTTTTTAAAACTATATTTTTTTAACTTTAAAAACTTTTAGTAAACTTTATTTTTATTAAAAATAACTTATTCAACCCTCTGTTATTAAGTGAACCTACCATGTCAAATTTATTCACTTTAAACATAAATCCTAAGTTTATCAATAAGTCAATTTAATCTTTCGAAAAATATAATTAATTAAAAAACTATGCATCGTGTTGTACTCATTTTGTAGTACTTTAAGCAGTAAACCCTTCAATTAAATTAAAAATTCAGATGATTTCCTTTATCGAATATCTTAAATCGTCTATAAATACTGAAATATCATGGCTTGCTCAGTTAAACCTACCCTAAATTATAAAACCGAAAAATAATTTTTGTTGTGGGCTCGAATTCAAGTTAAAACTCTTAATTATCTCTTAATTCTATTACCCACCGATAGAGGGCGATACAAAAAACTATTATTTCATTTTAAAAGGTTCACATCTAAATTCTACTTAAACTCTAAGTCATTTCAAATTTTAACTCGTGACTTTTAAAACATTTGATTGTTTTACACAATAATGTGATCGTTTGCTTTTTGAATGCTAATTAAGTTTATTGTTTTTAAGTGTATCATTAAGAAATAACTTGACTATTAAATCAATTTAACCTTAAAAAAGAAACACAATATATTCAATCAGTTGTTATCAGTGCCTTTGTGATGTAATTACCGACGCATTCAGCTGTTAAGTGAAAGGATAATAATTTGATTCCATTCAAATACGACTTTTCATTTTATTTTTCTATGTTCTTTTTCTTATGTAGGGGGAAATTTCAAAAAGTAGCCAAAGTTGTAGTTTATATTTCTCAAATATCTTAAATCTCAACTAAACTTCGTGCTTAAAAACCTACCCTAAACTATGATTTTATGACTTGATCAGTAAATATGTTATCAGTGACGTCATGTGTGGGAGAAAAACCCATCTGAAATTCCTATGTCATTCCTATGTGTATATTGTAACATCATGTCTTATCTTGTGAGTGATTAAAAGTAACACATTTTCAATCAATTCTCATGTAGTTTAAGTAACATATAATAAATACCTCGAGTTTATTTCACCAAAAATAAAATTTCTTTTAAAAGTAATGAAATTTTTCATGTTTTATATAATTTCAACAAATTTATTCACACTTTGTCTAAGACATTCAAAATGTTTAATAGTTGCTTATTTATTTTTTAAATAAGTTTTATTTTAAAAATGGAAAAAATTTACAAAGTTTTATTTTTTAAATGAGTGAGGTTAAAAAATTTCACTATTAAATTCCACTAAGTTGAATTTTTTTCAGGTATACTATTTCCACTGCTTTGAAAATGTTGTGTTGTTTTAAAAAAACTTTAACAATGTGTTAAGTCTGATTTTTAAAGTTATTAATTTTCCTTAGTTGAAAATATTATATAAGTGTAAAGTTATTATTTTTCTTAGTTTGAAATATTGTCTAAGTGTAAAGTTTACTTAAACTTAATTATTTTCTTTTGTCAATGTATCGAAATGTTTATTTGTTGCTTATTTTATAAAATGTATAACCAACTAGATATTTTTAAGTGTGTTAATTTCGTTAGGTCGAATTTTCTAAAATTTACAACCAACTAGATATTTTTCAAAGAAACTCTAACAATGTGTTAAGTCTAATTCTTCTTAAATTAAAATATTGTCTAAGTGTAAAGTTATTATTTTTCTACCTTCCATGTCTCGATGTAAAGGTGATAATCCTAAGTTTCCAATTTGCGGGCGAAAAGACATTAAAATATTTAAATGTTCTAGTAAAATGTGTGATATCTGAAATTTGGTAGTTCAAACAGCTTCCGGATAAAAATCGTCTACACGGGTTAAACATAGCAATCATTTTTTCAACATACAAATCCACACATGTAAAGATGAGTCACTCATGCAAGCTGATAACAAGTTTAGGCAGGAAAATCGGCTTGCATTAGTCATTTTTTTACTCTTCGTTATCATGTTAATAGGAAGTGATCTTAGGATCTCATAGTTATGATAAGACAAACCACGTGATGTTAACAACAAAGTGTTATTCACAACAAAATTAAATTCTATTTCCTTAAAATAATTGTAATGGAAAGGATATCGTGACTATCTTGAAAAAACTTTAGGTAAGTCAATTTTTATTGTAAAACTTTTATATTATGTGAAATCTTTTTTTTTAAATGTCAACACACTCCTGTTTTCTCTGACACATTCAAAATACACAACATTAGTTTAAAAGTCACACAGTGTATGCTAAAGAAAACACTTTTTTCGCAATCAAACTATTTATTAATCATTTAAAATAATACAAATCAAATAAGCCTGTCATATTGAGCTGTAATCAATTCTAATTTCAAAAATTTTCATAATGTCCAATTAAACACTCGTTCTGTGAAATCTTCAAAGCCGTTGTACAACTTTAAAAAGGCATTCTCAGCATGTACATGTATGTTTTGGTCTGTTAATTCTAGTTCATATATTTTGCATATCATTTTGTCTTTTAATTCACTATAAGTTCGAACTAATCTATAAGCTTCACTATAAGTTCAAATAACAAATCAGGGGATTTCACAGCTTTATGAAAAGTATCACAATGTTGTACTAAATCTGATTCACAATCAAACATTTCGCTACACTTTATACATGAATGTTGTTTATGAGTCTTATGGGTCTTCTTGTGAATTAATAAATCATACATTATTGAAAACAGTTCGTTGCAATCCCCACACTTGTATTGTTTGGGTGATTTGTGAATCTTTTGATGCATACGTAAATCACTCTTTCGCGAAAAAACTTCAGCACACACCTCACAACGAAAAGACTTTTCCTTTAAATGACATTTCATATGAAACACTAAGTTAACTTTTCGAGGAAATGCCTTGTTACACATCTTACACACATGAGGTAACTTCTGTTTCTTTAGTCCTGATGAGGTGGGTTTCACTTCACAATTCGAAACGGGTCCTTGTTTAGATAAAAGTGTAGAATCCATCTCTTGATTATTTAACTCTGGTGATGAGTGCTGACACTCCAAGTTGGTTACATCACCAACATAAGAATTCATAACTCGTTCCATAATAATTTAAATGAAAACTAACTTAACGAAAAATACAACCTATTACAACGATATCAGGTCGCAGTAGAATGTTATGAACTCGTTTCATTGAAATTTATATAATGATAGAGGGCGCTCGTGTAAAAATACTAACTTTGTATTAGTTTAAAAATACTGACATTTTATTGGTTTAAAAATACGTCACGTGATTATTTCATCCTATAATGTTATAAGTTTAATCACCACTTAATTCTTGCACAGTGATTAAGAAAGTCTTACCTATCAGAAGTTCGTACATTTGTAAGTAAAAATCTTTATTACTTTCGTATCTATTGCTTTTATAAATAATGTTTTACTTATCAAGTCGCTTAGTTTCTAAATGATGTATTCGAAAACACCTTTTATGTCTTATGTGTATAAAGTCTAGCAAAAGAGGGGGTGTTAAGTATTTGAAAAATTGAAGTACGTTAATTTATAAAAACTAGATTCCATTCTCTTTTTTGAAAATGTTGGTTCCGTAAAATCAAATATAATGAAAATTTATTTTAATCGTATAACTCAAAACAAAATACCCGCTCTGTTTTTCTAAATAAAAGAGTGTACAACATTTTGTAACTTCCCTTATTTATTTATTTTTTAAAATATCGTGTACAATTTCCCTTATTTAAATATTGTGCAAAAGTAAAATTTGAATGTTCTGTCAATACTATTTTCAAATTCGAAATTAAATTAATCTTATCAGCAAAATTTGTATTTGGTCACTTCATATAAACAAAGTAATGTTATCTGACGGATGTATTTCCTGTTTTAAAATATGCATAACGAATCGTGTTTATTAAATCATTACGTGATATTATCTTATCTTGCATCCTGTGAAAAGATTTATTCTGTAATACCATGTAAAATGGTCTTAATCACACGTCTTAAATAATTTCCTGTTTAAACATATGCATAACGAATCATGATTATCAATTCATTATCTTATTTTGCCTTCTATATGAAAAGATTTCCTCCGTGACCACATGTCAGCAGAAAGGTTGTAGTATTTCAGTTATGTTTAAATGCAGCATAATAATGTGTGAGTAGTTTATATTTTTCTTTAATAATAATAAAAAATATGTATTTTATTTAAAGTGACCTATAAAAAGTTAATTTAAAGTTAGTGTCATCTACCTTACTGCTTTAAAAAATTCTGTTAGTTATTTTTAAAAGTAAAAATCTTTCGACTGCTTTTAAAATGTTGAATTGATTTTTCAAATAAAATCACTTAAGTATCATACTTTTAACTAAAATAGGTTAATAATTCAAACATGTGACGTTAAAAAACTAGATGTCTTTCTCTTTTTTTTAAATGTTGGCTGTATTAAGTAAAATAGGGTTAAAATTTATTATAATTGTATAACTCTAAACAAATACCTGCTCTCAAGTTAAATTATTGCTAAAAATTGTTCATATGAAAGGGAAAAAAATCTTTAAAATTGTTTTGTATATATCATATTGTATGTTTTTATATCTAATATTTTGCATGTCAAATCACTTATTAACTGAATGTAACGATTATGTCTTGTATGTTGTAACTGGTTAGTTAAATATTGGGTTGATTATCTACATTAGGGATAAGTGTCTCTATGTAGGTCTTTCTAAGGGATCCTAACTCGTAAGTTTAAACAAAATTCCGAACGGTTAGGTCGCCGAGCGCAAGAAGTTTAAATTTCAACATCTAGTAGCTTTAAAGTCAGAACCTTGCACCTGTAGGCGAGGTTCTTATGTGTGTATAAATTCTTAAATGTTTGTAAGACACTTTGGGAAATATGTTATTTAAACTTCCCTTAAAAAAGTTAGCTATTGTAAGTTAATATATATCCGGATTTCGCCGAAAACTCTGAACGGTTATGTCGACGAACTCGAGAGAAGTTTAAACAAAATTCCGAACGGTTAGGTCGACGAGTGCGAAAGGTAAACGTCTACCAGCTTTTTTCGTGTTAGATTTTTATAAAGTAATCACATTACTTTTATTTACATGGCTATCACAATTTTCATTTTAAATCCTTAAAAATTTAGCCATTACATCTATTTTAATCTCATTTCAGTTAATACTTAAAGAATAATTTTTTTATATGAAACTTTTATAAAGTCAAAAATAATGGGTTCGAAGAAAATTCCGAACAGTTAGGTCGACGAGCGCTAAAGATGTGAATGTCTACCTGCTTTTTAATGTTAAACTATAATAGTTAACAAATATAATCGAAACGTATGATTCCTTTTTCGATAAATAAACTTTTAGAAAAATGCTGTCAAAGTCGATCATCGCCTTTTATTTAACACAACCCTCAGTGGATTTTCATTTTAACTCTCTAAAAATTTAGCCTTCACATCTATTTTAATCTCATTCACATTTAAGTTAATGTTTAAATAAGGCAAAAAAATTATTTTACAGGTGAATTATAAGTAAATTTCATGTTAAACTCTGAACAGTTAGGTCGAAGAGCGTGAAAGGTAGCACATATATATTTCTTTTACAGGTATTATTTTTAAAGCAGGCTTCCTACCCCTCAACTCTACTCGCACTGTTCGCATTCTGTTATTTTTATAGCAGGCTTCCTACCCCTCAACTCCACTCGACTTTGCTGAAGCATAATAATAATTAAACCCTTTTATTTCGTTACAGGTCTCACGCAGATGACTAGTGTAAAAGAATAGGTAAAAAAAAAAAAAAAAAATTGTGGCGTTATGAATTGATTTCATAGCGGGTGGTTATGGTGGGTCCACAAAAAAAATATTGTACATTCTGTTAACATTATTATTTTTAAAGCAGGCTTCCTACCCCTCAACTCCACTCGACTTTGCTGAAGCATAATAATAATTAAACCCTTTTATTTCGTTACAGGTCTCACGCAGATGACTAGTGTAAAAGAATAGGTAAAAAAAAAAAAAAAAAAAAAAAAAAATGTGGCGTTTTCATAGCGGGTGGTTATGGTGGGCCCCCCCAATTTAAAAAAAAAAATTCCCTGACAAGAAAGAATCTGATTAAAACCCATAAAAAATACGTCTCATCCTGTCCTTATCTCCTAATCCCTTTGTCTTACTTCCGCTTTCAGGATCACTTCCTGTCTTAACCTGTTTGTTATTCACACCTGCGACTTCCGGTGACCTTCACCGTTCGCAGAACTTCTGGTGTCCACACCTGCTACTTCCGGCTCCGGCTCCGGCTCACGGCTCCTGCTGGGGTCTAACTCTTGTTCTTCTACTACTGGCAGCAATTAGAAGGGAAATTAAAGGATAAAAATCTTAAATAAATAATATAACTGAGCCATGCATATTTCTCTTCAACAATAGGCTTTCATCGTTACAAATGTGCGAGGTAGATCCTGAATCGAGAATCCAGTTATTTTTGCC
Organism: Maratus michaelseni; assembly: GCA_963931845.1. Lineage (NCBI taxonomy): Eukaryota > Metazoa > Arthropoda > Arachnida > Araneae > Salticidae > Maratus > Maratus michaelseni. Next base: position 278,248,198 of record OZ007594.1, on the reverse strand, counting down.
TACTTTTTCGGTGATTAATCCTTTATCTTGCGTTTGATCATTTGCGTATTTTCTTTCGTTTGGAATTTTATTTTCTCTACGAGTTTCGGTCTTTTCATAACATAATGAAGATGAGAAATTCTTTTTACTTTTGTTTTGATTATTACGAGGAATTCCGGATTGTACCGTGTTTCTGCTCTTGTAGTGCCAGCATTCGTAAGTGGAATGATTTTTCATTTTACAGTTATTGCAACATTTTTGTTCTCTTCTATTTTCAGTGTGTGTATATCTCCTATTTGTTTTAAATGCTCTCTCGTTGTTATATCCGCTATGTGATTGTTCTGACATTTCATGTCTACGATTATATACGTCCGTTAATTTGTTTTTGATAAAATCAGGGGTGAGCTCGTTTTCCGGTCTCGCCTCCAACGCAGTTATCAAAGTATTGTAACTGGGGGGAAGAGAACACAGAAATAGCGCGGAAATATGTGAATCGCTAATATTTTCTCCAATGTCATTAAGTTTATCTATAATTTGCAAGATATTAGTGATATGCGTGATCATGTTTCCACCCTCCGCTAATTTAGTACTGTATAGTTTCCGTAACAGGTAAAGCTTACTAGATAAATTGCTTCTCTCATGTATGTTTTTCAGAGCTTCCCATGTTAATTTGGCAGTATCTAAGTTTTTTACATTTACGATTTGAGTATCATCGATGCTTAAGTTTATTAGAGCCCTAGTCTTTGGATCCTTTTTGTTCCATGCGGGGTTGGGTGGATCCGGTGGATCTTGTGCTATAATATCGTCGAGTTCCTCTTTAATCAGGAACATCTGCATCTTGAACTTCCATGTACTATAATTTGTAGAATTGAGTTTCTCAATAAATTGAGTATTTTCTTTTATCGCATTCATTATTTCTTTTTTAGTGATCTTTTATTTATTATTATATTTTTAGAAATTGTTATATTATCGTTTTTAATACTGGGATATTCTATTTTCAGTCTCATAATTTTTGTTAGGGGAACCGTCGGCAGCATGATTAATTTTCTATCTTAATAAATTGTTATATCAGTCTTCATATTTTAATATACATTTTCATCTTTCGATAATGGTAAAGAATATTGTTTCGGCTTACCTGAGATTTTCCTTTAGCGCACAGAATGATCCACAGTAATCCAAATATTTATTCCTTTGAATGATCGTCGTGTCACTGTATTTGAATAGTAAGAAACATTATTATTAGAAAATAATATTGTGTGAAATAAGAAGTAGATCCATTTTCCTTTGAATATAATATTATAATTCTTGGCTAGATATGTACATTTTTATCGCGTTTTGGAGACTGCATATAGGTGCTCCAATTTTACATTATATTTGAGATATATTTACGTCATATACATACAAGAACGTCTTAACTGCTCGAATACATTTTGGAAACTGAGGGAGAATTATTATTAAGTTCAGTGCACGCGCGCGGGATATCAGCTGTAGGTTGAAGTAGGGAGGTCTGCAGAATTTCACAGTTAATTGGTTTCGACAGTCTCTGGTTTTATTCACTATGTTTTGCATCTGCGGTTATCACTTAAAGTACTTATAGTTAATTGGGGTCTGGTTTTTAACATGTTCTTTCGATCGTTCACTGCACGTGGAGATTATTAACTGCATAAAAAAGGTTTCTCCGTCAGATATTTCAACCAAAAATGCAATAGTAAAACAAATAATACAATATCTTCAACAAACAACCAAACAAATTAACATCAAATGGGTAAAAGCACATGCAGGCCTCTTAGTTAATGAGAGGGCTGATCAATTGGCCAAGGAAGCAACCTTCCCATAATCAGAAATTCCACAAAAATTTATCCCATTTCCACCTGCCTATCTTAAGAGGAAACTGAAACAGCATCTTCTAAACTCATGGCAACAGGAATGGAACTTATCGCTAACTGGCCGTTACACCTTCGCATTAAAACCGTCAGTATCAGAGGACTTTCTTCTGAATCACAGATATCTATATATATTTGCAACGAATCATGGTCCATTTCGAATATACTTAGTAAAATTCAACAAAACATCATCCTCACGATGCACCTGTGGAGAAAGAGGAGATTCTCTCCACTACATGCTTAATTGCATGCTGACAGCAACTCTACATCTAAGAAAAGCGAACTCAGTGCCACTCCACAACTGGTTCACTCTGAAAATTAAAAATCTTGTATTACAACAAAGAATAATCAACTGCATGTCTCTGATAGAAAATAATCAGACATTGTTCCAACTACCACCTCTGGACGCTACGTCAGATGATGATGATGACAATTATACTGATGAGGACTAATCTTGTAAAAACAAAATAAAATAACCTTCAATTTGAAAAACTTAAAAGCTTAGGACTTAAAACAAATTAAAATTACAGAACATTAAAGTAGTCCTACCCAACGTAAAACTTTTTAATTCAGGTCTAAAGAACTAGAATTGATTCGTAAATATTTTTATTATTTTTTTTATTTTCCTTATTTACTCAAGTAATTATAGACATGTACATAATTGTTCTATTACTCAAGTCCACAAATCTAAAAATTTAAATTCTTGGAGTTATTGTAAAAATACCTTACTCAAATGAGAGTAAATATGTCAAATTGTATTGTATATATAATTCTTATTCATTGTTTAATTTAGTACTATGTAAAAGCCTAATGGCCTCACTTGTATTTTTTTTTTTTTTTTTTTTTTAATAAACTTGCCAAGCAGGGCTTGTAAAGCTTAAGCCGTATGGTAGGCCTCCCTGCTTGGTTGAATCTGAATCTGAATCTAAATGGAGGCGTGAATCAGCCCGGTATATAGGAGCCTTAGGCTACACTAGATACCGGGCTTGCTCATTCATTCTCATAACGTCACAAATAGTGGCTGGCCGCGACCAGCGATTGGTACAAAGCGACGCTCCCATCGTTTTGTACCAATCGCTGTATGTCTTTCGTCGCCACCAGCCACCTTTTTTGGCGTCATGATAATGAATGAGCAAGCCCAGTAACTAGTGTAGCCCTGACAAGGCGCGACCTACGTTACACACGGCCGGTGCATGACGTTTAAAACGTCATATGCAGTGAGTGGATAATTTTTGCACGGCGATTGGTGCAAAGTGGCGCATCTCCCATTTTGCACCAATCTCCGTATAAAAATGATCCACTCCATGTGACGTTTTAAACGTCATGCACCGGCCGTATATAACGTAGGTCGCGGATAAGGTCTATTGGAATCACGTCCGGATTATTCCGCGACCTACGTTATACACGGCCGGAGCATGACGTTTAAAACGTCGCATGGAGTGGATCATTTTTACACGGCGATTGGTGCAAAGCGACGAGCCCCCAGTTTTGCACCAATCTCCGTGTAAAAATGATCCACTCCATGTGACGTTTTAAACGTCATGCACCGGCCATGTATAACGCAGGTCGCGGTTATACACGGCCGGTGCATGACGTTTAAAACGTCACATGGAGCGCGACCTGCGTTATACATGGCCGGTGCATGACGTTTAAAATGTCACATGTAATGGATCATTTTTACACGGCGATTGGTGCAAAACTGGGGGCTCGTCGCTTTGCACCAATACCGTGTAAAAATGATCCACTCCATGTGACGTTTTAAACGTCATGCTCCAGCCGTGTATAACGTAGGTCGCGCATGGAGTGGATAATTTTTACACGACGATATGGAAAGGGCGAGGCTAACGAAAAAGAAAGGCTACCGCGGTGTTTTACGAAATCTTTTTTTTTTTTTTACAGCCCGCGGGAGTCACGTGATACTCGAATCCACCAATGCAGGTGTACGAAAAGCGCATCGCGTCACACTAAAGGTCTGTAAAAAAAGATAAGTGGAATGCACCGCGGTAGCCTGTCTTTTTCGTTAGCCTCGGGGAAAGGGCAACTGACGTCACTGTTGGTTAAATTACTGTTGGTGTGGGAGAAAAACCTGTTCGTTCTTTACGACTCCTACAGTACACATGAGATGGAGCGATTTGATTGGTCTACGTTAAACAGGTCTGTGATATGATTGGCCTACGTTGCCATGACGATTCCTGCAATGATAGCTGCGACAAAATGCAGTTTGTTTGTTTATTGAGAACATACATCTGACTTGTGTGCTCGCGACCTACGTTATACACGGCCGGTGCATGACGTTTAAAACGTCACATGGAGTGGATTATTTTTACACGGTGATTGATGCAAAGCGACGAGCCCCCAGTTTTGCACAAATCGCCGTGTAAAAATGATCCACTCTATGTGACGTTTTAAACGTCATGCACCGGCCGTATATAACGTAGGTCGCGGTGTGCTTGACATCAAGTGCCCGCTTATAAGTCATCGTCAATATACAGGGACGAGATAGCCACAGGGAAATTTATAACACCAGAGAGTTACATCCGACAGCTCCACAAAGTGTGTGCAATGGAGTTGGCGGGAGTCGAACCCGCCAACCTGACTCCTACGCTCTCAAGCGATTAGCGGAATGGTGTCTTAACCACTCGGCCACGGAGGCCCCACAAAATGCAGTGGTAGATTGGTTGAGGAACTGTTTGTTTGTAAACATGCCCTTCCCTTATTGGTGCAAAGCGGCGAGCCCACCGTTTTGCACGAATCGCCATGTAAAAATGATTCACTCCATGTGACGTTTTAAACGTCATATACCGGCCGTGTACAACCACGACCTACGTTATACCAAGGCAACACTAGATACCGGGCTTGCTCATTCACTCTCAAAACGTCACAAATGGTGGCTGACCGCGACCAGCGATTGGTCCAAAGCAATGCGCCCATCGTTTTGTGCCAATCGCTGTATGTCTTTCCTCCTAGTCAGCCACCTTTTGTGACGTCATCATAATGAATGAGCAAGCCCGGTATGTAGTGTAGCCCTGGTTATACACGGCCGGAGCATGACGTTTAAAACGTCACATGGAGTGGATCATTTTTACACGGTGATTGATGCAAAGCGACGAGCCCCCAGTTTTGCACCAATCGCCGTGTAAAAATGATCCACTACATGTGACGTTTTAAACGTCATGCACCGGCCATGTATAACGCAGGTCGCGGTATAACGTAGGTCGCGATTATTCCGAAGAACAACTCAAAGTTCGGATAAAACCAACACCATCCGGTAGATAGTACCTGCAGCCGATTTTATAATGTGTGCGTACATTAGCTTTGGAAATTCATTGAGTAAATTTTATTTATGATTATGAGCTTTTAAAACGGTACACAAATGTGTTGTACACTTTTGAAAAAGTAATTACAAACAGAACCTACAGTAGCCACTTTTGGCTTTCCAAAAGATGAAGGATGGAAAATGAAATGAATTGTTGCTAGGGTACCTAGATATAAGAGCGGCGACATACGGGATATAAAATTGATTTGTTGAGATGATTTTGGAAAAAACTGAATCGCAAAGGGGACTTGGCAAGCCTACATAGTTCAGAGAAAGATGGAGAAGAAATATCTTGGTTTGACGTGAAGTTAAAAATGCAACACTGAAACCGGTCATAAGTCGTTCCAAATGCTTGCGGCTTGCTTTGAAAACCTCTCCTCGTCCAATGAACTCAACCGTTGTTTCATGTGCTTGTCTTGTTTGGGCCGAATGATTTGAGCGATAACTGGCATCATATTACAGCCGTTTGACGGTATAGTTTATCTCATCAAAAACAACTCGTTGTAAATGATCCCGCCAAGCCACAAACCTAAAACGTCGGTCATAAAAAGAAGTGATATCACATAAAAAGAAGCGATATAGAAGTGCATACTCCGAGTCACGTGTAAAAATCAATCACCACTCATAATGTTTCCAAAGGACTCGGAGTGAGGTACAGTATGTGAAAACTGCTTGGCGACCTGCAGGCTTTTATAATGTTTGCGTTTCCTGCAAGTACATATGACTATATTATTTTTATTTTATTTTATTTTATTTATTTATTTTGCTCCCATAAAATTGTAAAAAGTTGAAGTTTCTGTGTTTGCATGTCTTTTCTTATTTATGAACTTGAAAAATCAATTTGTTGATTTTATTTACCATTATTTAAACTAGAAACACCACTCATACGAAGAAGATTTTTTAAAATAAACATGTAAAGATTTTGAGTTTGTAATATATATAAATAGATACACACACACACACACACACACACACACACACACACACACACACACATATATATATATATATATATAATGATCATACGCATATTAATAACAATGCACCTTATAATAAACGTTAACTAAATTGAGGTATATTGCAGTAATTCTAGAGTAAGCGGAATAGCATAGATCTTGGGAAAAATCCGTTCTGTCAGTTCTTTCGCATACAAAAATATTTATAAAAGTGATATAACAAAAATTAAAAATTTATTTTTTTGATTTTCAAAATTGATATACTGCATATATTATAAAAGTCTGCAGGTCGCCAAGCAGTTTTCACATACTGTACCTCACTCCGAGTCCTTTGGAAACATTATGAGTGGTGATAGATTTTTACACGGGACTCGGAGTATGCACTTCTATATCGCTTCTTTTTATCTGATATCACTTCTTTTTATGACTGACGTTTTAGGTTTGTGGCTTGGCGGGATCATTTATAACGAGTTGTTTTTGATGAGATATCACTCCTTTTTGTATGGTATTTAATTTCAGTTATACAGATTCCATTTTTATTCAGAAAAGAAAAGATAAAAGGGGAAAAAATAATAATATTCATTGATGCTATAAACAGAATTATACACCAGAATTATACAATTTATTCAGGGACTTATTCCAATGTACATGCCGCTACCATAGCAACGGGGAAACTTTTATATTAATTTCCTTACATTGTATTCTTCAGATTATTTATGACATGTTTATTTTCCCTTTTCTTTTGTTTATATCACTCTTCCGTTTATATACATTCAAAAAACAAAAAATTAGAAAATTTTACAGTAGTTTACAAACTAATTAACATACTGCAGTTTCAGAAAAATGTGGAAAAATAAGAAGCACTTTTTTTTCGGTCAATTATAACAATAAGTTTATGCAGCATACTTTACCGAGAATAATAATAAAAAAAATTTCTAAGAACCATTGTAATTCACAGGAATTTTTATACTAATATATTAAATATTATTTTTGAAAATTACTGAGCACCTTAAAAGTTTTTTTATTTGTTAAATTTTTTAACTCAACGTTTCAAGAATCGGAAAAATATAAGATTCGCAACGTTTGCAAATGCATGAAAACTATTAAAGTGATTTCAAAATAGAAACTGTTCGTAGGTTGACATGTATTCCAAAATTTTGTGTGATTTTGTAAATATACCGCAAAGACTAAAGCGTTTACATAATGAATCGTTTAAAAAGATGTAAAATTTTATCACAATTTTTGATCTGATAATTCATAAAGATTTAAATTAGATTTTAACAAGGAGCGTGATTAAACCAAAAAGGACTAAATGAACAAAATACATAAAGACACAAAATACATAAAGACACAAAATACATAATTCATGTTTCTAGTCTGTCCATTCCAATTCGGGGATTCTAAAATATAGGTTCCAATGCCCGGCAGTCCATGAATTAATTAGGATATATGTATGCAACTGTTAAAATGTTCTCTAAGTCAACAATAGAGGCAATAAGTATAGCTCGGCAAATATGAAACACGGCATTGCTTCACCATGGCTTTATTTCGTGAGGTGTTCGTTCTCCGAACATAAAAATCTCTCGAAAGTGTTCGTTATCCGAACATAAAAATCTCACGCGAAAGTGTTCGTTAACCGATTTGTTCGTAAACCGAACAGTTCGTTGCCGATCACCTCTATTGTATACGAAATTTAGCATTTTTAATTTTTATGGGGAATTTAAGAAGTTATTTTCTTTTCATTGTGCTCTAGGCCCGTTTTTAGAGCATTTTAAGTTCGGCATAGCCGGAGATTTGATGAACGGCAAATATTTAAACGCAAAACTTCTAATTTTGGGGTAGCAACATTTTTACATTCACTGTTAAAAACTTGCAACAAACTGTCCAGTCATTTGACCGTTTTTGTAGAAAACGGTTACATAACCATAATTTAACTATATTCTGACCATACAATGAGCAATAATACGGTTAGAATAGAGTTAAATTACGGTTATGTAACCGTTTTCTACAAAAGCGGTCAAATGACTGGACAGTTTGCTGCAAATTTTTAACAGTGTTCTATTACTCAGCGCATGAATGCAAAGTTGGAATTTTGTAATCGCTATTTCAATCAATTCATGATACGCTAGAAATACATATTTATAAATAAACACAGTTTTTTTTAATCGATGAAAATACTATATTTTAATAGATTTAGAGCTTAAGATCGACGAGCTTTTAGGCGGACAAAATGAACTCGTATAAAATTTTAAAGCAAGATAATAAAATCTTACAGAGATTGAAACAGTATAAAACCATTAAAATACATCTCACTCAGTAAATATACATCGGTTGTAATGTAATCAAGATCTTCTAAGAGAACCTACCCTGTAAACGAAACGTATGGTTCAATGCCGCTTTATAATAGACAGTTTAAATGAATCGGATGTAGTAACGTATTTGAATATCTTGTGTATTAGCCACTTTGACAAAAGTTATGCTATTTACTATTGTTTTCCCTCTGTGTTAAGTACAGGAATCAAGTACTTCAACGTAAAAATTCGCTAATTACACAACTATTTAATCTTACTAAAATTCTTTTGAGTTACCCTGTAAACGAACAGTAAATTCTACAATTCTATTTTACAATAGGAAGCTAACTTAGGTCGTTCGTAGTAACAAATTTTAACATCATGCGCATACGTTCTTTTGAAAAGAGTTAGACCATTTAATATTTCTTTGCTTCATCTTAAGTATAGGAATAAATCACTTTAAAGTGGTATACATAAAAAAACTAATTACTATTTTTACACGAAATATTAAACATTTGAACTACTCATAAAAACAATTCAAATACTGCAAACTGCGTAAAAATCGGATAATTACACAACTCTTTAGCCCATATCAAATGATCTTTTGTGAGACCCTGTAAACGAACCTTAAATGTTACCAGTTGTTTTTATAATAGGAAGCTTACTTGGGTCGACTGTAATAACATATCTTAATATCATGTGTTTTCGCCCATTCCTAAAAGAGTTGGGTCATTTATTATTTTTTTGCTCTATGTTAAGTATAGGAATCAATAACTTTAAACTGATATAAATCAAAAACTAATTAATATTTTTACATGAAACTTACAAAGGTTTGAACTACTCATAAAAACAATTCATATGACGTAAACCACGTAAACATCCGATAATTACACATTGTTGTAGCCTTGTCAACAGTTTTTGGTCTGAACAAGATTTAAAAAGTGCAAAAAACAGCACTTTTAAAATCGCATTTACTGAAAATCTATTCGTCTGATTTTGCTTTACTTTTGATTTCTTAGTCACGTGGCACGCCCCATTACATAGAGTCCAGAATTTTGTTTCTATCATAAATAGAACGCGAGATATAGATGCGTCAAAAACCCGTTTTGTCTCGTCCGCAAAATATAAACTAGACAGAGTGCAAAAAATTTTTTGTAAAATCGTTTGGCATCCATTGGTGGAAATTCCTTTCATTTACGGTTGAATGCATTGCTGTTTCTTATGCTTGGCGAGAAACTCTGTCGAGTTTCTATGAAATTACACATTGCTGTAGCCCTGTCAACAGTTTTTGGTCTGAACAAGATTTAAAAAGTGCAAAAAACAGCACTTTTAAAATCGCATTTACTGAAAATCTATTCGTCGGATTTTGCTTTACTTTTGATTTCTTAGTCACGTGGCACGCCCCATTACATAGAGTCCAGAATTTTGTTTCTATCATAAATAGAACGCGAGATATAGATGCGTCAAAACCCCGTTTTGTCTCGTCCGCAAAATATAAACTAGACAGAGTGCAAAAAATTTTTTGTAAAATCGTTTGGCACCCATTGGCGGAAATTCCTTTCATTTACGGTTGAATGCATTGCTGTTTCTTATGCTTGGCGAGAAACTCTGTCGAGTTTCTATGATCTCTAATTAGAGATGCAAAAAATCCGCAGTGTTTGAGGGACGGGAATAAACCGGGGAATTTTTGGGAATAAACCCGGAATTTTAGGAAATATTGGAAATTTTGAAGGAGTTTTGAAAGTAAACAAAACTAGTAATTTTAAATTTATTTTATTTATTTATTTATTTTTTTAAAGAAATTTCAGGCATTGTTCTGAAAAATTTTAAATAGGTTTTTCATTATGAATTCACAAAACTTAGGATTTTGCGCTTTAAATGTTTATAATTTATTATAACTCATTTGCTTTACAACAATGGGGCCTCCGTAAAAAGACGCCGTGGTTAAGACGCCATTCTGCTAATCGCTTGTGAGCGTAGGAGTCAGGTCGGCGGGTTCGACTCCCGCCAGCTCCATTGCACACACTTTGTGGAGCTGCCGGATGTAACTCTCTGGTGTTGTAAAATTTCCTTGTGGCTATCTCGTCCTTGTATATTGACGATGACTTATAAGCGGGCACTTGATGTCAAGCACTCAAGTCAGATGTATGTTCTCAATTAAAAAAAAAAAAAAAAAAAAAGCTTTACAACAATAACAGCTGTGAAATGGTAAGGATTTGAATGTTTCTTTAAAAATTAAAATTGTTTAATTTCTGTTAGCTAGCATATTAGCTCTATATTAATTTCAGTGTATTTTTCATTGATTTCTTTTAGTTTACATTCTCTGAATCGGATAACAGGTGTGATGTTAATATTCATGTCAGGCAAGATGAATCTGTCATCTTCCTCTTGCACTTTTTACTTATCCACGATTAAAATATCAACTTACTTATGATAATGTACTTTCTCTTACTTAATATTTCTGCAGCTTAAGCATGTATTTAGCTAGTTTTCATGTAAACTGTCCTATTTTTCTGTATTTATGTTATTTATTTTGTTTACAAATTAAAAAATTCCTTGGCTAAAACTTTCTGAAAACTTCCGGGAATGTTTAATATTTCCCTCCCAAAAAACCCAGTTTATTCCCGGGAATAAACCCGGTTTTTTCCACCCTTTGCAACTCTATCTCTAATATACTATATCTCTAATATACTATATCTGTAATATGTGTTGCAAGTCTGCCATTGTCGCCAAGCTAATGTTTGTTGACTTGTCTCATGGAAGTAGGAACCTATAACTGGAAGGATAACGTCAATAGGGAAGTTGCAATTAGCTGATCAACCATTGTACTTCAATTGGAGGTCAGGGTAGTTAAACCAATCAGAACTGCCTATTTGTAGTGTGTGACCTCCAACATGACGTCTATTGCAACTGCCCCGAGGCTAACGAAAAAGACAGGCTACCGCGGTGTATTCGCTTATCTTTTTTTACAAACCGCTAGAGTGACGTTATGCTCTTTTCGTACACCGCATTGGTCGATTCGAGCATCACGTGACTCCCGCGGTCTGTAAGAAAAGATACGTGTAAAGCATCGCAGTAGCTGTTAAGAAATCCTTGATCACATGTTCTGTGGGAGGAGTTAAGCTCATGGCGCGCGTTACGTAATGTGACGTAACCCCGAACTGATTAGAAAACAGTTTTGTATTTTCAGTTGGAATAATTTTGTATCTTGAACATGGAGCTTCTTGGCGGCTCTCCTGAAATTTTATTATTCTTTCAGTCTAATATTTTATTAATTTACTGTTGTGTTAAGTTTTATTGTTAATAAAAAGAAGAAAAGACTACAAGACTTTTAATGTGAAATCATGATTGACACAGCTCTCCCAAATATATATTATTTTGTTTCTTCTTTCGACATTACGTTTTTTCTGACACCTGCTTATTATTATCATATTTTTCATGGCGCCACGTAACCCGGGAATACAAGAATATGTTTATACGCTTTAGAAATTGTTCTGAATTCTTCATCGATGTGACTGTATAGGAAAAAATATTTAATGCAAGTTTTTTTTTTCTCTTCTTATGGACAAAGCTCGGATATAAGGTACTGTAAAAACTTTTTTATTATTATTATTGTTATTCTAAAATGGAAAAAGTCGATAAGTTAAAATCAAAATGTAGGCTTGCTCGAACTTCATGTACGAAATCGATATCTTCTATTGATACATTTATTCAAAGTATTCATACTCAAAGTGACAATGATAAATTTAAACTATCAGAATATTTAATAAATTTACAAGAAAAAGAAAATGAACTTAAAAATTTAAATGAAAAAATTGAAGATTTAATTGATGATGAAACGCAATTTGAAAACGAAATTCAAAAGTCACTTGAGTATGATGAAGCTATATCTGATTCGAAAACCAATATTAGAAGTAAATTAAAACAATTCAAGGTCGAGCAAGCTGAATCTATTAAAAGTAATAATAGTATTTCTAATTTAAATAATACATCACAGAATCCTGTCAATTTACCCAAACTAAATATAACCACCTTTAGTGGTGATCCAAGTAAATTCTTGGAATTTTATAATAGTTTTGAAAGCGCTATAGATTCAAATGAATCATTAACTACAGTTGATAAATTTTTATATTTGAAATCTTTCTTAACCGGTGAAGCTTACAAATCAGTAGCTGGTTTTGCTTTAAAAGAAGAAAAGTATATAAGTTTTGTTTAACCTTATTAAAAGAAAGATACGGAAAACAAGACCAGTTAATTAGTTGTTTTGTTAATAAACTATTAGAAATCGAACCTGTTAAATCTTCATCAAATATTAAGGGTCTCAGACATATTTATGATGAAAGTGTAGTCAGTATTAGGAATTTGCAATCTATGGGTATTGCATCAGACAAATTTGGATATACATTAATCCCTATATTGTTAAAACAATTGCCACATAATTTAGTGATAGAATTTCACAGAAAAAGGGATTCTAAGAAATGGGTGATGTAGGGGAATTAATGAAATTCATCAAGTTTGAAATAGAATCTAGGGAGGCTCCAAATCTAGTGTCGGGAATTTCGTTGAAAGGTCAGGAAACGTTTCGTTCGAAAGCTGAATATTCTAAAGAGAAATTTAAAATAAAAAATAATTTCCCGACAGCAGCTGCATTAAGTGCTATTTCTAAAAGTGTTTGCATTTTTTGCAATTCTAATTCCCATACTGGATTAGGATGCAAAATCCTAACCAATGAAGAAGAAAGAATTAAGTTAAAGAAAGACGGACGCTGTTATAAATGCTTTTTCAAACACTTACAGTCAGTTTGTAAAGTAAAAATTCAGCCCTGTCAAACATGTCAGAGCACACAACACAATCACTTATTTTGCCCCCAAACAAAATACAAAAAATTAGTTGAAAATCAAGATCCAAAATTAAAACAAGTTAACCAAATTCCTGAAAATGAAACAGTAATGCAACCTATTCATAAGTCGAAAAATTTGAGAAATAATTATATCACTCTACTGCAAACGGCTTGTGTTCAGGTGGAAAGTGGATCTAAAAAATTATTTGCCAGAGTACTATATGATTCTGCTTCCACAAAAACCTTTATTCGGAGTGATTTGGCAAAGGCATTAAATGCCAAAATCCTAAGAAAAGAAAAACTTTTCATTTATACATTTTCTAACAGAAATCCTACAGAAAAAGAATTTGAATGTGTATTAATAACCTTGAGAAGCAGATATTATCCGTATAATTCGGTTAATGTTGAGGCATTAATTACGGATGAAATCTGTGGTACCCAATTATGTCAAAATAGTAATCCCCGAGTTCAAAAACTTATTTCAAAGGAATATCAATTAGCTGATTTATTCGAGGTAAATTTACCAGTTCAAATTTTATTAGGAGCTAATTATATTTATGAAACATTATGTGGATCGCTTACCAAAATAAACAAGCAATTATACTTTCAAATGTCTATTTTCGGAACAACATTAGTTGGACAAATGCCAGATAATTATTCGATGAATTCTATTTCTTAATTAAATGTAATTTGCTATTCGAAAGAAAGAGATTTAACATGTTTAAATGTTTCGGGTGAAAATTTAAATACACAATTAAAAGCATTTTGGGAACTTAAAGCAATTGGTATTATTGAAAGTCATGAAAAGAAAATTTCTAATTATGAAGTAGTAAATGAGTTTCAAGAAAACTTAAAATTCGTGAATGGTCAGTATGAAACACGCCTTTTATGGAAAAATTCTCGTGATTCGCTTAAAATAATCTTGAAGTAGCAAAAAAGCGGTTTTCTAGTTTGGAAAATAAATTCCTGAAAGTTGAGTCTTTATTCAAAGAATACAATTCTATTTTGCTTGACCAAGTTAATGAAGGTATAGTAGAATTGTGTCTTAAAAAGATTTCCGAGAATAACTGTTACTACATGCCCCATAGACCTGTCATCCGAGAGGATAAAATTACAACAAAAACTCGGATTGTTTTCGATGCTTCCTCTAAACAAGCGGATTCCTTATCTTTAAACGAATGCCTGAATCTGGGTCCTAACTTGAACCCAAATGTTCTGGATATTATTTTAAAATTCCGATTACACAAAATTGCCCTTTCAGCTGACATTGAAAAAGCATTTCTCCAGATATCTATAGCGAAAGAAGATCGCGACTACTTAAGATTTTTATGCTATGAAGATTTTGATAAAAATAAACAAATTGTCCCCTATAGAATGACAACGGCTACTTTTGGTGTCACCTGCAGTCCGTTTATCCGTGCCTGTACTATCAAAAACCATATCAATAAATATAAAGACTCTCACAAGAAAACATTTGAAATCCTTAATTCGTCCCTGTATGTAGATGATTTGTTTACCGGAGAAAAAGATGTTGTACAGGCTTTTAATTTATCTAAAGAAGCTGTTGATATTTTGAAAGAAGGGGGAATGAATTTAAGAAAATTTGAAACTAATTCCGAGGAGCTTAGGAAAAGATGGATTGATAAGAGCATACCTATTTCTAATTCCGATCTACCAAATAACTTTCTAAAAGTATTAGGCTTAACTTGGAACAATAATGAAGATAATTTGGGACTAGAATTACGTTCATTGTTATCAAAATTAAATAATGATTCTTGTACAAAACGGAATGTCTTGAAAATTGCAGCCATGTTGTTTGACCGGCTGGGTTAATCACTCCTTTTATTATTCGAATTAAATATTTATTGCAACAATTATGGGTAATGGGCATATCATGGGATGAAAATTTTTCTGGCGAGTTAGAAAATGATTGGAAAACTTGGATTTCAGAAATACAGGATCTCTCACAACTGAAAATTCCCAGATATTATTTTAGCACCCTGATCATGGAAAAAGAGGGTCTCCAATTACATATTTTTACAGATGCTAATCCTAAAGCCTATGGCGCAGTAGTATACTTACGATATCAAACATCTAAAGAAAAATTTAAAACTAGTTTTGTCATGTCTAAATCTAGAGTTGCCCCTTGAAGAAATTAACTCTCCCTCGCCTTGAATTGATGGGAGCAGTTATTGGTGCAAGAGTAGCAAATTATCTAAAAAATATTCTCCAGGTATTCCAGTTTGTTTTCTGGACAGATTCTGAAATTGTCCTTTATTGGATAAAAGGCTCAAAAGAAAAGTGGAAACCATTCGTCTCAAATAGAATTTCAGAAATTCATGACTTGTCTAATCCTAGTTTATGGAGACATTGCGAAGGCAAATTTAATCCTGCCGATCACTAGAGGTTGTTCCGGAAAACAATTGGTTAATTCTCAAAAATGGTGGTACGGTCCCGAATTTCTTTCATTGCCTGAAGATCAGTGGCCCAGAGTTAAAATACCCGCAACTCAAGTGTCTAATGTTTCTGAAGAGCGGTCTCGAAAAGCAGAAATTATTTCTTGTGCAGTTAACACAAATAACGCTGATAAACTTCAAATTTTAAATTTGTCAAGGTATAGTTCACTAAAGAAGTTGTATCGAGTAACTGCATGGGTATTTAGATTTATTTCCAATATAAAACTAAAAACAGAAAAATGAAATCTTGCGGAATTATCAGCTGATGAAATAATAAATGCCGAAAATTTTTGGGTAAAGCTTGTTCAAGAAGAAAGTTTTCCTGAGGTTATAAAATGCTTAAAGCTGAACAAAAATATCCCTAAAGAATCTAACCTTTTGCAGCTAAATCCTGTGTTGTCAGAAGAAGGATTACTCTTGGTACGAGGGCGGTTACAAAATGCTAACTTGCCATTTTATGATAAACATCCTATCGTGCTTCCTACCAAACATAAATTTACTGAATTGATTATTAAATATTCCCATGAAAGGGTTTTGCATGCAGGAGTGTCAGACACACTGGTACAAACTCGTGAAAAGTTTTGGATTTTGAGAGGTAGACACTGCATAAAATCAGTCCTCAACAACTGCACAATCTGCAAGAAATTTAACATACGTCCTGGTCAACAAGTAATAGCACCTCTCCCAGGTGACCGCATTAACGAAGCACCCCCCATTTTCCGTTACAGGCCTTGATTTTGCGGGACCCCTATATGTGAAGGGGAGTGAGAATAAAAATTATATCTTATTGTTTACTTGCGCTATCACAAGAGCAATTCATTTGGAGCTTGTGAAAGACATGTCAACTGCAGAATTTTTATTAGGATTTCGCAGATTTATTTCAAGAAGAGGGCTGCGTGCTATAATCTACTCAGACAATGCAAAAACTTTCAAAAGAGCTGAACTTGAATTAAAAGAAATGTGGAAAGCTATCCGTCATCCGGACGTAAAAAAGTTTTAGCCGATCGAGGAATTTCTTGGAAATTCATTGTCGAACGTGCTGCCTGGTGGGGTGGTTTTTATGAGCGAATGGTGCGCTCAGTGAAGTTTACTTTACGTAAAGTCATCGGCAAATCTTCGTTGACTCTAAGTGAACTGGAAACTCTTCTAGTTGAAGTAGAAGCTATCATTAACTCACGTCCATTGACTTACATTTATTCTGAACTAGATGAACCATTTCCTCTAACACCTGCTCATTTTATTATAGGAAAACGAGCTTTGTGTTTACCAACTATAAAAGTAAACGATTTAACCTTAACAACAACCAAAGAAACTTTAGTGAAACGTTTTCGTTTACGTGAGACTATTTTAAACCATTTTTGGAAGCGCTGGAAGAATGAATATCTCCTCAACTTAAAATCTGCTCACTGCACGGATCAAAATAAAACATCTGATTTCAAGATAGATGATGTTGTGCTTGTGCATGATGGACATTTACCTAGAGCTTTCTGGAAGTTGGGAAAGATTACAAAAACATTTGTTGGAAGAAACGGAAAAATAAGGTCTTGTGAAGGGAAAACAAACAATTCCATTATTAAAAAACCAATAAATCTCTTATATAATTTAGAGTTAAGAGACTTGAAAAACTGAAAAACTTTTTTTTTCATTTAGAGACTAAACATTTTCTTGATGATATTTGTATTGGACTTTAACTTCTCTTACTTATCCTTTATATATATATATTTGCATTGTTTCTTGAATTTAATATTTGAAATTTTCTTGTGTTCATGATTTAATCTAGATAGTATATCAAGCTTTGATTTCTAGGACTATATATTATTTGTATCTTGACTTGAATTATTTTAAATTTAAATAATTTATTTTATATTTGACGGTCTTCTTGAAATTCTTGGGCAAAACTTTAAAAATGTTTTGTTTTACTTACTTGGTTTCATTCTTGAATTTTATTATCTTGGATATATTATTATTATTTTAACTTTTATAATTTAATTTAAAACTTGTGCTTGGAATAGATATTGATCTTGAATAATATTATGTTAAATTGTTTACTTGAATACCTTGATATTACTTTATTTGAAAATTTTATACAATTTAGATAATTGAGGTATTATTTGTTAATTGAAAACTAGGTTACTTGTATTGATGTTATATATATATATATGATGTTATATATGTATGATGTACAATTTTTGATGAACACCCATGTGTTTATGGTGGGGCAGGATGTTAAGAAATCCTTGATCGCATGTTCTGTGGGCAGAGTTAAGCTCACGGCGCGCGTTACATAATGTGACGTAACCCCGAACTGATTAGAAAACAGTTTTGTATTTTCAGTTGGAATAATTTTGTATCTTGAACATGGAGCTTCTTGGTGGCTCTCCTGAAATTTTATTATTCTTTCAGTCTAATATTTTATTAATTTACTGTTAAGTTTTATTGTTAATAAAAAGAAGAAAAGACTACAAGACTTTTAATGTGAAATCATGATCGACACAGCTCTCCCAAATACATATTATTTTGTTTCTTCTTTCGACATTACGTTTTTTCTGACACCTGCTTATTATTATCATATTTTTCAGTAGCCTTTCTTTTTCGTTAGCCTCGCAACTGCCCTATACCGTAACATAAGCCGCTTTCTACCTGAATGTTGAAACTAAGTTTGAACCAAAGACATTTAAGATACACAGACTGGCAATGGCCATTCATAAGCCATCAGCCATCTGAAGTAAATTGAAACACCTCAACCGCGAGGTCTGTACGTCAGATTTAAGTTGTTTACTATTAATCGCTATGGCTAGAAGCTACTTAAAAAAATTAATTTTTATTAATGTATACGAAGTTTATGCCATTTTTTTGCATCAAGCTATTTTTTTATATATCTAAATAAGCATTAAAAATATTTAATTTCGTGAAATAAAATTAAATAAGGTAATTTATTAATAATTTTTTTAATGGTATATTTGAGTACAGCATATAATTTTAATATGCAATGAAGGCGAAATGTACATTGAAACAACTTGGTGGATATTATAAGTTGAAGCGTCTGAAACCAAGAAAGAAAAAAAAGGTGGGGAGGTGGAGAAATCTATCTAAAGTTTAATTAATTGATCCTTCAAAATATCCATGCATGCGTGAATGAATGTTAAAATTCAAAGATGATTCCAAATGAGTTTTGTAATAAAGTTTATTTTTAATAGTTAATAGAGCTTAACAATTTCAAATAAGTAAATAATGTAAGCATAATCAAATAATACATACCAATAAAATAAGCATACACATTTAAATATACATTCATCAATTTTAATTTTGTAAAATATTAATATAATTGTTATTTGTTTCAATACTTTAGATTTATGTTCGAAAATTTTATCTTGTAAGTTAAACAAAAATAAAACTTGTTTAGAAATAAGATTTTTGTTAAAAAGATAATATATACATATATTTATTATTATTTTAATTATTGTTTAATCATTGCTTTTCTTTAAATCATAAACTAAACTGAAAAAAAAAATTTGAAATTGATAATTTTAACTGTAGGATGAAGCAAACACAACACACACACATACATATTCTAACTTCAAATGCTTCGTGATTTTGAGCCAGATTACAACTAAATTTGTAGATTATAAGGCTCTTTGAAACACAGGTGTGTATGATAAATAATAAAGCCATTCTAATTTGAACATTTTAAAGTAAACTAAATATATTTTCAGAAAACTTAAAAAATGTTTTTGCAATTCACTCATAATAAATTTGTTTTTTGAAACGTGAGTGTATGAACAAATACAGAGTATGTAGAATAAATAAAATATCTTGTGTTTGATTCGACATCCACCCAGGAGGTTATGCACATAGATGCCATTGTCCAAAAATGTACAATTAAAATTATACTGTGTGTGGTGTACAATTGTGAGAAACAACAATCAACAGATAATTTCTTATTCATCGGTAAGTAAATTTTTATTTATGGGTTTACTTAAGAATGTCCTTTTTAATAAATGTTGGTATCATTGTTTCATTTATTTTGTCAGTGTTATTTAAAGTGATGACAAATAAAATTCATCAATTTGATCTGGCCATGAATTTATGGCACAAATGGGATTTATTTAAAAGTAGTTACTTGATTATAAGTTGTTTAATTGGAGATATGTTTTCAATATCATATAAATTTGAACAGCAAAATTATATTTATTCATAATGTAGTACTTTAATCTTTATCTTTTTTCAATATTTATACAATTTATTTTATTTAATAAAAAAAAGCTATCTATCTATCTATATTTTTATATACAAACAGAAGTAATTTGTATAAAGATATATATATATATGTATATACATGGTTCTTCTTCATTATCTTGTCGACCGTCTTCCATTAAAAAAAAAAAAAAAAAAAAAAATTATGTATAGTTATTAATTTATAACTTTTTTTAATCAATAAAAATATCACTTTCTTATAAATCGTTTCATTTTAATTTAGATGTTAAAAATTAAAGCTGTTAAATTTAGCTGTCTTGGAATTCCTAATGCATTTCTATTATATAATATACCTTTCAGAGTGTGGTATAAAATAAAAATATTTACTGAAACATTAAGAACTTTTTATTACTGTTGTTATCCAAAACTGTTCAATTAGAATAACCTTTACAAGTCCCAAATTAATATCAACATATTAACTGATAACCTCCTAAGCTACAATCAAGTTATCTGTGGTCTGCCTACTGATGGAAGTCGAGGAACTGACTTGCAAAAGCTGACGTTTGGAATTCGAGGAACTAAGTTAACAAAATCTTCTGTTGGAATTTTTATGCCAGCTGGAGACATTCACAGGCAGAAATTTTTATTTAATTTTTCTGTCTGTAAATGTAACTTGCTAGAGCTTGAGATGTCTTCCACGTCTAAGAAAACTCTTCATTCACAGTAATTCAATATGTTGATATTAAGTTTATTTAAGATTTGGAAAAATTATTTTACTTGTACTTTTTTGCATAACGACAGTAATAAAAAGTTCTTTGTTTTTCAGTAAATATTTTTATTTTATACCTGTATCTAAAAGTGTTATATTAGAAATGCTGGTACTTCTCAACTATTGAGGTATTGGCGACGGAGAACTGAAGCATCCTTAAAATTTCTCATGTATATTTTCTGTTAACCTATTCACTGTTTCTTATATAATTTTTTTTTTCAATATTTATACAATTTATTTAATATAAAGAAGCTATTTATCTATTTTTATATACAAACAGAAGTAATTTGTATAAAGATATATATATATATATATATATATATATACATGGTTCTTCTTCATTATCCCGTCGACCATTTTCTATATAAAAAAAAAAATACTATCGCCAAACTATTATGCCAAAGCCAATAAACAAATGGAAGAATGCTGCCATTAGAATCTCACTTTTAAAAAAATTCAGCAAAGCCCATTTGAATGAATCATCGGTTGAATCATCAACTAACAGTAATTAAGCAATAAAATTTACAATATATTAATGAAAACAGAAAAATATTTTTTGGATATTTATTTTTTTTTCTTAATTTTCCCTATCAGCTGGTGGATAAATGTTTGTGATGTCAGTTGAAACTGATATATTTATTATATCGATGCATCACAATTTTTTTTAATGCTTTTGCTCTTTTAATATCATGATGTCATTGTTTAATGACATAATTGTTATTTTACTTAACAAAACACTCAATAAATCAGTCAAACATCATTAAAAATACTGATAAACATCCAATTAAAAATCACTGGATAACATACCAAACACCTATTATAACTCATTTGACATCAAGTGAATGTGGTGTGACAATCATGCATTTTTGGCGTTAAATTCTATAGTTTGGCGATAATGTTTTTTATTGTAAGTGGTTAACGGGATAATGAAAGAGGATCAAATATATATATATAGACAAAATATAGAGATATGCAAATACATATATAGAAAGAATAAAAGTTCATCTGATTTGTTTTCAAAGCTGTTTGAATCATTCGGCAAAAAATTTCACTTTCTAAAGCCTGAATTTCATCAAGCTTTTTAAAACAATGTCAAGGCCTTATGGTGGAAAAGTACCAAAATGCATTAGGAATTCTAAAATTAATAAGGATTATCTGTAACAAGTAAATTAAAATGAATTTATGATTCAGGAATTTAATACTTTCATTAGTAGTACATGGTGTGAATACTACAAGAAAATGTTTTAGTAAATTTTATCTTTTTCTAATTCACTGTATTAATATTAATAAATAATATATATATATATATATAAAGCTAGTCTACTTAAATTAAAACATTTAAAATTTTGGTACTTTTATGTTAGCTGAGCACAGGTAATAAATTGCCAAATGTTGTTTTGTTACCATCTTCATAATTTTCATTGCATTCATTTCATTTAAAATACACAATTTTCACTTAAAATACATGCATTTAAAATACACATTTTTTTCTCATACATACACATATGTTACTCATGTAATTTAATATGCAAAGAAGAAAAAATACTACAAACCAAAACATTTTATTTCAACATCAAAGCATTGTTTATAGTTTACACATGCGTAAAATAAAAGCTGCTATTGGTGAAAAAGAAAATGCTACTGGCGAGATTTGATTAAATTATAATTTTCTGCTATAATTAACGACTAACAGAAAGAGTTTCTCTTGCTGTTCATTTCTTTTCGAACATTTTTAATAAGTAAGATAGTAGTGTTATTTAAATCTATTTTATATTTTAAAGAAATTCTTTTAAATAAGCAATCTACTACTCATATTGAATTAATATCAGTATGTCTGGAAGGTTTAAATCAGTCACAATAATAAAAAGATTTAACAAAAGTCTGTGTCTTTGAAAGTGTACTCTGTTTTTATACAAAAAGAAATAATAAAACTAGAATGTACAATATAGGAAGTGTTTGTTAGAAATTTAACTGTCTTATTGTGCAATTTAAAATTGTTAAACCCTTTTTGAAACTCGAAATTATCTGAAAAAAAAAAAAAAATATATATATATATATATAGGTATTAGAAACTGAAAGTAGAAAACAATGTGAAAAATAACATGCTTAGTGTACATAAAGGTAAAAAAATGCTTAAAAAAAAAAAATCTGAAGTCAAACTGAAAATCATAAAAGCATGAGACACTAATAAAAATACTTTAAGCCCACTAGAAAAAGTATGCAAATGGCAGCACACACTGCAGATTAATCTAATAACTTTAAAATAAAGGCTGTGCTTAAAAAAATTGTTAAATTTTATTTTCCTAAATTATTGTATCTTCTAGGGATGCACCAAATATTCAGTATTCAGCCATACTACTGAATGTTTGGTTAAGCTGAATATCAAATTATTTGGTTAGGCTGAATATCAAACTATTTGATATGCTGAATATTATTTTTGGCCAAATATCTTCATATTCAGCCAAACTGAATACTTAAAGAAAGTGTTTTTACATTTTTTTTTTAAACTTAACTTTTATTTTTAACTGTCAATAAATAAAGGTATTAAGAAATACAATCATATTTAAATAACAGAGATGGCTTTTGCTTTATTTATTTGCTGTTTGAAAAGTAACAATTAAGAAAAGGAACTGTTAATGATGACATCCATAGGAACTAATGATCTGTAAATACAAGTTTTTGAATATTGTTAGCTTTTTTACAACTGGTTATTTCTAAACATAATGGGGGATAATATGCTTTCAGGGGTTATAATAAGTAACAAGACAAACAGTTTTTGTATGGGAAACCAGAATTGCAATCCACTTATTAAAAAATACAGTGTATCTCACTCCATGTCGAACTTGCATTTTCATTTAAAAATAACAATAATGAAGATATTGTAACAATATATTCAAACATCAGACTTACTCTGCTATCTGTGAAATATGATAAGAAGTGTTAAAATGTGACACTAGTGCAGTGCAAGCACTAAGCTGGACATTCAGACTAATTCAGAAGCGGACTAATTCAGAATGCAGTTGACAGTACATACACTGTATCACTGATTAAAATTCAATCACTTCAATGATTCCAATACACTTTATACAAAACAAAGTTAATATGATAAAAACCTCGCTAAAATATCTTCATTATTGTTAAAGTTGTGAACAAAAATTAGGGTTCTATTTGTAGTGAAACACCTTGTATTTTTGATTGAATAAATGGATTGTGATGCTAGTTTTCTGTACAGAAAATACTTGCCTTGGCTACATTATCTTCCTAGAAAGTTTGTTCTAAAATTTTGCAAACACCATGGAAATTTCCAACCTCTGAAAATAATCGTTCACTTTATTCAGTCTAGTACATTTCAAAAACTTTCTTGCTAAGTTGCCATCATTTGAATTTATTATTATTATTTACTCGCTTAGTGTCAAATAAGTACTATATTACTGTAAAATATTCCTTGAAAATTTCTTTTTGATTTTAAAATATTTGTTTTAGAATATAAGTAAATTCTATTCATATATTTTAGTTCACAGAAGAAGTCATAAGTTATTTTTTTTTTATTAATTAAAAGAGTTAAGACTAATCCTTCTTAAATAATTTAAAGCATAGAATTTTTTTTTTTTAATTTTATTGTAAAGTTTAATTGTGAAGTTTTTTTTCATGAAAATTGTCTTTCTGTTAAATATTATGAAAAATTATTTTGAAATTTAACTTTTTAAAACTTTTAAGCCATGAAATATAGAGGTATTCAGTTAGTCGAATATTCAGTATTCGGCCAAAGTCACTATCCGGTGCATCCCTTACATCTTCTTATTACATTTTCCTTGTAAATGTAAATTTTGGTGGTGGGTTACTATTTTTCCAATTTATATTCCAATTTATTTAACGTGGGTTACTATTTTTTCTTATGGTCACAGATAAATTTTGTTTTGCTGCAGAGTGACACAGAAAAAACTCTTACTGGGACTCAGTAAATTGGACTTTTAATCACATTTATAATATATTTTAATCTATCATGAATTATAGCTTTTCATAATAATAGCTTCTTATTGCATTGGTTTTAATGTGTCACATTTACTGTGGACAAGTCACAAAACAAAATTTTTCATTTTATGAGTAAGGATGATTCCAAACTCCTCCCCAATGAGGATCCTGCCTAGTTGTACCACTGTTATAATTTATAACTATTATTATTACTTATTTATATTACTGCAAATGTTACTTTACATTATTGTAACGAACAAATACTTACTGTTGAATCATGTGGTAATGGATTAAAATACAAAACCATGCCTAAAAATTAATTATTTAAAAAAATAAATGCTTTTTCAATTTATAATCAATATTTCTCCAGCTGTAGAAAAGAGGGTTAAACCTGATAAGATGAATAAACAATGTATTTAAAAAAAAAAAAAAAAAGAACTGACAGTCAATAAAATTAGCATATAGCATGCCTTTATAATACGGATGCCTTCTTACACGCAAAATAATTTTTTTTTTTATCAGTGTAGAGACCCGATTATAAATCTTTGTAATTTTATTCTTTCAAGATTTTCTTTTTCAGTGAATAAGTGATTTTTTAGTTTGTATTTAAATAAAACATACAGTTTTGCATTCGTCAAAATGATGAATGCTCTACAGTTAAGTTCTAAAAAGGCAAAATAAAATTCATATTGTAATATTTGCTCATAAAAATATATGATAAAATAATGTATTCTTTATTTCGAAGCACCAAAATGTCACAATGGATAAATACCTAAAACATGGTCAGTAACATCTCAAATTCCCTTCACTAATGTTAAACCTATAATGCCTATAATGCATTCATATTTTTTAAATATCTCCTCCTCTTTTTTTTTCTGTGTGCTGCTCTTAAAAGATGCCTGTTTTATATAGTTGTCAAAATATTTCTAAAATTTATACTTAATTTATAATTTTATGCGTTAAAATTGTTAATAGCTGTGAGTATGATCTCAACACTTCAAATACTTAAGTCTGGCTAAACATGAGATAAAATGTCTTTATTTTTATGATTTTGAAGTAAATTATCAATATACCTTTATAAGGCGAGTTTCATTGAATAATTCAAGAAAAAAATATCTCATCATTATTATGCATATTTAGTTATACATGACCAGAAATCCACAATATTCTAAAATCTGCACAACCTCTGGTGCTAAGCTATGCAGATTTGAAGATATATGTAGGAGTGGGAAATTTTCTGAAAATCTTACCATCCAGCAAGAAGCAACATACAGTTGAAAATTGTTATGACAGAATTTACGCAACTGCAAAAATAAATCCTTACTACAATAATACATTTTTGTACTTTTTTTCAAATAAAATTAAGAAATATATACAATAGAGGAAAGTTTAGTATAAGGTTAGAACTTAGTTACCATAGTGATATTACAGTAATTTGAAGAGTTGCAAAACATAGCTAACAAGTAAAAACAATCCTTCTATAGCCTGCAGTTTTTAAAAGACTTCTTAAAGATTATCTCGCCTCATCAGAAAAGCCACTCACGAGAGGCAAGTAAAATGATATAATTGCCCAACCCTGTGTATATTATTATTGTTTTTTATATACAAATTACTTATGTTTGTATATAAAAAAATGGTATTTCTCCATTATCCCGTCGACCACTTTTCATACAAAAAATTATCGCCAAACTGTAATACCAAATAAACAAATAGAAGAATGTTGCCATTGTAATATCAAAATAAATAAAATAAAAAAAATCGGAAAAGCCCCACTCACCAAAGTGTAAACAACAACAACAAAAAAAAAATGACAATATATTAATGAAAACAGAAAACAAAATCTTGGATATTTATTTATTTACATTATTTTTCTTAATTATCCTTCTCGTCTGGTGAATAAATGTTTGTAACATCGGTTGAAATTGATTTATTGCACTTATCTATGCAATGCAACATTTTTTCAATGCACTTTCTCTTTTAATATTATGGCACAGCCGTTTAAAGACGCAATTGTTATTTTAATTAATGAAATAACTAATAAATCGGTAAAACATAATGAAAAATACAGGTAAATGGCGAATTAAAAACCACTTGATGACTTAACAAACACGTGTAATGCTTCCGACGTCAAGTGATTGGGACTGCATTTTTGGCGTTAAATCCTATAGTTTAGCGATAACTTTTTTTTTATGAAAAGTGGTCGACGGGATAATGGAGAAGTACCAAAAAAATAAATGACTCTTTTATATTAAATAAATTGTATAAATACAGAAAAAAATCTTCTATAAAAGAAGCAGTAAATAGGTTACCAGACACTATGCATGTGAAATGTCCTTCTCTTGCCAAGATAGTCGAGAAGTACCAGCATTTCTAATATATAACACTTTCAGATACAAATATAAAATAAAAATATTTACTGAAAAACAAAGAACTTTTTATCACTGTTGTTATGCAAAAAAGTACAAGTAAAATAATTTTTCCAAATCTTACATGAACTTTATATCAACATATTGAATTACTGTGAATGAAGAGTTTTCTTGGACGTGGAAGACATCTCAAGCTCTAGCAAGTTACATTTACAGACAGAAAAATTAAATAAAAATTTCTGCCTGTGAATGTCTCCAGCTGGCATAAAAATTCCAACAGAAGACTATGTTAACTTAGTTCCTTGAATTCCAAACGTCAGCTTTTGCAAGTCAGTTCCTCGACTAATATCAGTAGGCAGACCACAGATAACTTGATTGTAGCTTAGGAGGTTATCAGTTAATATGTTGATATTCATTTGGGACTTGTAAAAGTTATTCTAATTGTACAGTTTTGATAACAACAGTAATAAAAAGTTCTTAGTGTTTCAGTAAATATTTTTATTTTATACCACACTCTGCAAGGTATATTATATATTAGAAATGCATTAGGAATTTCAAAACAGTTATCTACTTTAACAGCTAAATTAAAATGAAACGATTCATAAGAAAGTTATATTTTTATTGATTAAAATGTTATGAATAAATATAATTTTGCTGTTCAAACTCAAAAAAAAAAAAAAAAAAAAAAAAAAAAAAAAAAACTTTTTTAGTTTTATATAACATTGAGAGCTAATATCTCAGTGTTTATATAAGATGAGACATATCTCATATAATGACATATAATGAGACATATCTCAATTAAACAACTTATAATCAAGTAAGTAACTACTTTTAAATAAATCCCATTTGTGCCATAAATTCATGTACAGATCAAATTGATGAATTTTATTTTGTCCTCACTTTAAATAACACTGGCTATATAAATGAAACAATGACACCAACATTTATTAAAAAGGGCATTCTTAAGTATACTCATAAATAAAAATTGACTTACCGATGGAAAGATAAAGTTTTATTTATACCTTGATTGCCGGTGCCGGTGCTTACACACATGCAACACACATATATAACAATTGCGATTTCGTCTTAATAACAAACTAATGCCACAATAAAGTGTTAAAATAAATAAAATACTTTTAAATTTAATAGCGATTTAAAAAACTTTTAGAAAAATTCTCGAATAAAGAAATTATAGCGCAACACAGCTAACCACACATAATATACTACTATATTGAAATGTCAACAACGTCAGCTGTGATCAAAAATCCTCAGTTAAACTGACAGTTTTGCCAGTCTATGTATCTTAAATGTCTTTGGTTTGAACCTGTTTAGTATTAATCCCAGAACTCATAGCGAGAGAGGGGGATAGTATGGCGCGTTTATCGCTGTTTGGCTCCTTTCTCGATTTACATTTACTACATTTTATTTGAATGTTGGTTCAAACACAGATTAAATGTAGAATCAGTAGTCATCAATAATGAGTTCATCGATAACTCATTTCTCATTTTCGCTCGGCGAATTGTTGATTCAGATATTTTAATGTTTATTAGCGAATCATTCTAAACTTTAACAGTTTGAAACTGTGAATTATAAATTTTAAAACTGATATTAAAGGATTAAAGAGCTTTTTTTTTAATAGTTATTTAAGTTGATCGAGATGTGTATTTATTATTCTGTTAAAATGATGAATTTGTTTTTTATTCTAGTGATATTTTTACCTTTTTGTAATTTGTTTAAATGTGTAATGTTCCGCTCAAGCTTCATTTCAAATTAAACAATTATTTTAACTTTATTAGCTCAATTATTGATCAAAAATACAGTTACGAAATGCCATTATTAAAAAAAAAAAAAGAAAAAAATATTATATCAGCAAATAGTTGCTTTAATTAGAAAAGAAAAAAAGTATGGAATTCTCTAAAACTTTATATTTCTCTAAATTGCTCTCCCTTTTTTTATGCTTGTTTTAAAAAAAATCTAAACACATTCAAAATACTTTGATAATTTGTGCATAAGAGTTTCAGAAATTCTACTTCAAATCCAAAATATATAGAGAGTCACTTTCAGACACTTTTCTCCGCAGGGGTTTCTGTGGCTCCGTGGGGGGGGGGGGGGGGAGGGGGGGGATTGCACCTTTTAATCATTAAAAGCATAAAATCATAAATCTTCTGGGGGAGGATATTTGCATAGTATTTTTCAGACATGTAAGTCTCTAAGCCCTGGAATATGGATTGATGATATTAATGATAATTCAAACATTTGTATACAAATAGAAATTCATAAAAAATAAACATAGTTTACATGGGCACAAGCAGAAATAAATCTAGGGAGGGCAGTATTTTGGAACGAGTGTACCTCTACTTCGCAGTCCTGGGCGCTTTTTAAAAAATGAAGAACAATATAAACATGAAAATTACCTAAAATTAAAAAAAATTCGTTAGAATGCATCTTTTGTAGAAATTCACTCGGGCCAATTAAGTTTTTGTGCGGGCTAGGCTCGGGCAGAAATTTTAGCATTTAAACCGGCCAAATACATTTTTTCTACGAGCCAAGCCAGACTCGATTTTGGCCCGTGAAGATCTCTTTTTTTAGTTACGGTCCATTTTTTTTGTCTATACAGTAGATAAAAAAAATTATAACATAACATTGCAATTAAAACAGTCTTGCATAGTGCAAGAAAGTGCACAATAATTAAAATTAAAATTAATGTATTTTGAATTTTGAATGTATTTTGAAAATACATGCATTTTCTATTTTGAAATTTTAAATTTTTTTTATATTTTGTATTTCAGGCTCTAAAACCAATGTATTTTGTATCGAAAATGGTTTTTCGCTGTATTTTGCCCATCTCTGCACCCCACCTAGTTGCTGAACTTTCACTCTTTTTTTTCTTTAAATACTACATGAATTTTTACTTTCATTCAGTCACTTTCTACAGTTTAAAGATTTGTTCACAAAATGAGATGCATGGTAAAAAATAATATACTTTTTTAATGTCAATTTCATTTTGATGATGCTTTAAAAAAATCAGCATAAGCTTTTTTTTCGGATAGTTTTACACCTGGAAAATGCTCCTCAGAAATAGGAATGCACCAAATATTCGGTATGGATTCGGCTATAAGACCGAGTATTCATAACATATAAACCAAATCATAAATCCAATGCAGACACCAAGACACGGGACGCCAGAAATGAAGAAATTGCAAAACGAAATTAATTGTTTGTTCTTCGAATCAGGATCTTTTTCATACTAAAATTTCACTGTCACTTATTTTTTAATAATAAATTCTCGTTGATTTTACACTTCAATAAAAGTTCAGATAGATAAAACTAACAAATTATTTATTATAACCAAGCAAAAGCCTGGTTCAGAAACTCGGATATACCGCCGAGAGCTCGGTTCTAGTTACATCACATCTAAATCAGAATTAAAAACTGAAAAACAACAAAAGCAAGGGTTACAATAATTATTATTGGCGACGCCTAATCTCGCCAATCAAAACAACAGAAAGGGGGTTTTTACAGCTCTATAGTGTCGAAAGAGAGCTTTTACTAAATCAATCCTCATCTATTTCAATACAAAAAAGTCCTTCCGGCCTGTACCGGGAGGAAAAGGTAGCTTTCCTATATCTTAGTTTTAAAATTTTAGCTAATGTTACACGAAAACAGCAAGTTAAAATGCAAAGAAAACGTTTACAAAGGATTCGTTAATACTGAATCTGAATAAGAAATTCGCCAAATTATTGAGCAATAGCCAAATTGGCTTCATTTATGAAGACTTATTTTGGTCGCCAAATTTGGCGATATTTCGCCAAATGTCGCCAAGTTTGGCGAGAATTTGGCGCTAACGGATATAAATAAATTTTATGCACATGATTGGGAAATGATTACAACAATGAAAATTTTTGTAATGTGCTGTCTTGTTTCAAAATGTCAGCCACCCTAGAATTTCAAACTGCTCTATCTCAGCCATTTTTTAAGATAGAGGTAAACCAAAAATGCTCTGGAATCCTCGTATCAAGGCCTAACACTTAATTAAAAAATAAATTTAAAATTTTAACTTTTTTGTATATTTATTTTAGTTTTAAATTTTTAAATGGCCGCCATCTTGAAACAAAATGGCGGACCAAGCTGGCCAACGAACTCGGCCGAGACATTGGTGAGCTTAATATACACAATTAGTTTAATCAAAATGGATTTATAAATACGAGCGTTATCGTATGACATAGGTCAGATATATATATATATATATATGGAGATATGTATATATATATATATATATATATATATATATATATATATATATATATATATATATATATATATATATATATCAACATTTGAACGGAGGGTGGTTTTGGGGTCTGGGGGTCATGATCGGTGAAAATATATCGAAATTTTCCGGAACTGCTTTCCTCCGAACGGCTGCAATAGGTAGCTTTATACTTTTTTGTATTGAAAGCTACCTAAAAGCATGCTAAAAAGTCCTTCCGGCCTGTACCGGGAAGAAAAGGTAGCTTTCCTATATCTTCGTTTTAAAATTTTAACTAATGTTACACGAAAACAGCAAGCTAAAATGCAAAGAAACCGTTTACAAAAGATTCGTTAATACTGAATTTGAATAAGGAATTCGCCAAATTATTGAGCAATAGCCAAATTGGCTTCATTTATGAAGACTTATTTTGGTCGCCAAATTTGGCGATATTTCGCCAAGTGTCGCCAAGTTTGGCGAGAATTTGGCGCTAACGGATATGAATATATAGTTTTATGTGTATGATGATTGGGAAAATTATTACAACAATACAAATTTTTGTAATGTGCTGTCTTGTTTCAAAATGTCAGCCACCCTATAATTTCAAACTGCTCTATCTCAGCCATTTTTTAAGATAGAGGTAAACCAAAAAATGCTCTGGAATCCTCGTATCAAGGCCTAACATTTAATTAAAAATTAAATTTGAATTTTTAATTTTTATGTATATTTATTTTAGTTTTAAATTTTTAAATGGCCGCCATCTTGAAACAAAATGGCGGACCAAGCTGGCCAACGAACTCGGTCGAGACATTGGTGAGCTTAATACACACAATTAGTTTCATCAAAATTGATTTATAAATACGAGCGTTATCGTATGACATAGGTCAGATATATGTATATATATATATATATATATATATATATAAATCAACATTTGAACGGAGGGTGGTTTTGGGGTCTGGGGGTCATGGTCGGTGAAAATATATCGAAATTTTCCGGAACTGCTTCCCTCCGAACGGCTGCAATAGGTAGCTTTATACTTTTTTGTATTGAAAGCTACCTAAAAATTGCGTTAAAAGAGTACGATTTACTTGAATTTTATTTTTTATGTATGTACTTTGAAATACTGTTGTTAGGCAACGATTAAATGAAAGAGGAAAATAAAAAGAAAAGCATTTTAAAATACGAGAAAGTAAAATCTATACTAATATTATAAAGAAGTAACGATTGTTTTTTTCTTTGTTTGTTTGTTTGTAGGGAGTAATCTCTGGAACTACGGAAGCATTTTCAAAAGTGATGGTGACAAATTGATGGCGACAATCCCTACTCTAACATAGGCTGTGTTTCATGTCGGTGCCACTACCCCCAGGGGGTGCAAGAAAGAAAAACGTTCTAAAATTTCAATTTTTTGTATACTGAAGGAGCTAGAAACATAAAATTTGGCATGGTAGTTACTTATAAGATGTAAATACTCTCTAAGAATAAATTCTAAAGAAATTCGAATTTTAAAAGGGTGAGATGAGCAAAAAGCGTTATAAAAAACATTCTAAATTACAATTTCTATGGAATCTCTGGAACTACCGAACAATTTTCAAAAGTGATGGTGACAAATTGATGGTGACAATCCCTACTCTAACATAGACTGTGTTTTATGTCGGTGCCACTGATCTACAGGTGGAGAAGGAATGCCTTCTTGTGCGTGCCTTTAGGATGGGGTGTGACCTCGAAGTGGGACGAGTGTCAATTAAGGCTGTTGATATTCAAGGTAGTGCTGAAAGATGGGTGACACATCCTGCAAGGGCCCCGTTTATCGACTTCGAAAACGCCCCTATTCCCTTGGAAGAGTCTGAACTTCATCGAGGAGTTTGCGTTTTCACGGACAGATCCAAGACTGCCGAAGGTGTCGGCGCTGGCGTGGCGATATTTGTAGATGGGATACAGACCCAAGGACTCTCCTTCGGGCTACCGCCCCATGCGACTGTGTTCAAAGCCGAGCTTCAAGCAATCATTAAAGCACTGCAAAACACTAGAACGCACAAAAGCATAGCCCTCTTTACGGACTCGAGGTCTTTGTTGGAAACTCTTTCAAATCCGGAATGCCTTAACCCGTTGGTTGCGCAGGTGCATGCGTTGAGGGAAGGCATGGATATAAGTTGGTTTTGGGTGAAGGCTCACATTGGAATCACTGGAAATGAGGCTGCCGATCAGTTAGCGAAGCTTGGTGCGGCCTCAGGAGTTATTTCAGTCCCAGTTCAGTACTCCCGGCGGGCTGTTAAGAATCTCGTTCGAGCAGAGTTTCTCCGATTCTGGCAATCTCGTTGGGAAGGGGAGACTACGGGCCAAGGTGTCTTCCGGATATACCCCAAGGTATCGGAAAGACGCGCCTGTACTTCTCCTATGATAAACTGGGCTCTCACGGGACATGGGCCTTTCCCCGCATATTACCGACGATTCCGTGTTAGACCGATACGCCGTGCCTGTCAGTTCTGTTGTTCGCCAATTCCAGCCACCAGTGAGCATCTCCTGGTAGAGTGTGCTGGTACGAAGCCGCTTAGAAAAAGGTTTTGCCCGAGGTTATCTGCGGCCTCAGTTCGGTCTTACGTTTTAGAACCGAACATGAGAAAATGCCTCCTAGCTTTTCTCAAAGAAATGGAACCCCACCTCTGGGTGTAACATTAATGGTGTCTCCTTCTCTGAGCTACCTGTTTATGAAAGCCACTACTTTCACCTAGTTTTCCCGGGTCATGGTTCTGAAAAGAAGAAAGAAAATCAAGGCAAAGTTAATGGTGGGATTCACCTTGTGATTGTAAATATGTAAATAAAATATTCAATATTCATCTCCTTGTGTGGCAATTTATTGTAGTTTAGTATCTTATTTCTATTTTATTATTATTACAATTCTCATATATTGTTTACTCCTATGTAAAGCATATAATCTGAAGTCCAGTTGTAATTAAAGCCAGCTCTCGTGTGGGCACCACCTCCCTTACTGTACTTGTAAAAGTGATGTTTTTAATAAAAGTTCGAATTTGTTGTTGTGAAGTTTATTGTGTCTAGTCTCAAGAGACTTTAGGGATTTATTAAAAGGGTATGTTGAGACTGCCCTAGTACAGGGGAGGCGGCGAGTAGTCGGTGAGTCATCCTGCCGGAGAATGTGTTCTCTAGCGACACGTACAGCGATAGTGAACTAGGATGGCCTCACTTCGTTGCATGCTCGACGCGGTAAAGCAAATTATTATTGCTCCTTCGATCAGTCAAAAGTGGAATAAGGCCGGCAATGTCCAGTATTGGACGGGATCCAGGGGCGTGCCGAAGGGTGATTTAGTGGGGGGGGGGGTGAACTGATTTTTGCCGAGTACGGGATCTGGGGTGAGAAAGGCTTTGTGATACTCCCCCCCCCTTAGCGACGGAGTCAACTGTTCTACAATACTGTTAATTTAAAAAATCGCTAAAAGTCCTAAGTGGTCACCAGCATTCTGCCAAACCATACTCTGTTGCCACAGTCAAAATTAAATGCTGTTATTCAGTATGTGTAAAAAAATGTTTATTCTTTTATTATATAAGTAGCGTTGAGAATCCTGTTTTTAATTAGAATTCTGCTTACGATTTAAAAGGAAATGTGTACGGATGTACTGTACATTAACCAGTTCTCAAAAGTAACAATTTAAGAACATTGAAGTACTTCGGAATTTATGTTTCTATAAATAAAATCGCATGCTGTTGTGTAATGTAAGTGCATATATTTTAAAATAGTACATAAAAAATACAAATCTTGCTTGTTAAAAATAGAGACTAAAAATTATCCTAATTTCATCCTTTAAAATTGCTTTACCACCATAAAGCCATGGTGTCGGAGGGAAGGGGAGAGAGGGGAATCGGAGGGAATGCGTTTTACCATTATACCCGGTTCAGATAGGATATTTAAGATATCTTAGACCGCCGAACTCACTGAGGAAGTTCCAGAAACTCACTTAGTGAGTTCGAACATTCTATTGCTAGATACAGCCTGTACCACCCACTCTGATAGGCTCTGAGGGCCGATTGGCTGTTGAGGTTGCCTTTAACGTATGCGCATGCGCACATATTATGTTTGTTCGGATCTCGGACGCAGTGATGTTCAGTGAGTTATCTTAGATGAGTTTTGCGGTGTGGACACTTCACCTAAAAGACTTCACCTAAGACTTCACCTAAATTTCACGCTACTAATCTCGATCGAGAACGCCTCTTTGGTGCTTTTGAAAGGAGTTTCCACGTCCGATAGTGGTTCTAAAACTAATTTTCCGTTGTATCTAACAATTTTGTGACATGTTTTGTTTTTCGTTTGTTTGTGATGTTTTATGTGTGAATGATCCTCTTAATGGCGTCGATCGGGGACCTCCCGTATTTCACTACGGGGTTCACCGAAAGCAAAGCCATTGGGAGGGGACAACCCTAGCCAAGCCGTGTCTATGCGTCAGAGACTGTTTTTCTTCGAAGTCCCGGGTTGGCGAGAAGCTCCCCTTGCTCGCCGCAACAGATGAACTAATCGTTTTATCCCTCCTTAAGACTCGATAATCGTAAGTTGCGGTTACAGTAATGGGTCGAACGGGTTGTTCGGCATTGGCCTAGGACCCGGTTCCTTTTATGGGGTCCCGGCAACAAAGCCGTCGGATCACTTCTACGTCCGCCCAAGTGTTGTGTGCTGGTGTCCTCTGAGTTTGGGCTCCACCGCATGTTGCATCGACCTTTGTCGTCAATTAATTTGGGAAAGGGTCGAGAGGCGCAGGAGGCTCACGTCCTTGTCTCTCCTCCCAGCCAAAGAGCGCCACCTGTGGAGGTGCACCGCGTAAACCGGCCCTCTATTGGTCGCGTCCTCGTATGAATTCACGAGAATCTTGATTCGGCGGTGGAGTACAACTCCCTTCGGCAGCTGTAGCTTGTCATTACCAATACGGCCTATGGAGCTTTCCGTTCTTCTTCAGTATTTATCTTATTTGGCTGCACTGAAAAATTTACTTACCAGATCAGGTTGCCAAATTTTAAGAATCAGTCCATAGCAGAAGGAAGCAATTAAAGATGCTAGGTGGGGAAACTCACAATAGACATTGCAACCGCCCCCCCCCCCTCTTCCTTTCACCAAAGTCTCAAATTCTCACAAAAGCGATTCTCTCTCTCTGTCTTAGCGCTGGAAATGCCCTCCTTCCCACACAGAATCATACACAATCTTCGTTCTGTGTGAGAAGATCTTTCTTTTTCCCTTTAAAGATGGACAACAGAGAATTGAAATGAAACTGATGACAGCGCGGAAGAGGGGACTTTTTTGCAGGGAGTGTTACTTTCTGACTTACCGACTATTCTAAATTTTACCAACTCTTACAAATAAGTGGGGGGGTGTTACACCTCTAACACCCCCCCGCTAGGCACGCCCCTGACGGGATCCACGCTTTAGCAGGCCGCACTAGTCTTACCCACAGGGGGGTGCAAGAGCGAAAAACGTTCTAAAATTTCGATTTTTTTTTTATACTGAAGGAGCTAGAAACATGAAATTTGGAATGGTAGTTACTTATAAGCTGTAAATGCTCTCTAAGAACAAATTCTAAAAAAATTCGAAATTTAAAAGGGTGAGATGAGCGAAAAGCGTTCTAAAAACATTCTAAATTACAATTTCTATGGAATCTCTGGAACTACAGAACCATTTTCAAAAGTGATGGTGGCAAATTGATGGTGACAGTCCTTGCTCCAACTTAGGCTATATTTTATGTAGGTTCCACTCACCAGGGGGTTTAGGAGCGAAAAACGTTCTAAAATTTCGATTTTTTTTTTATACTGGAGGAGCTAGAAACATGAAATTTGGCATGGTAGTTACTTATAAGATGTAAATGCTCTCTAAGAACAAATTCTAAAAAAATTCGAAATTTAAAAGGAAACATTCTAAATTACAATTTCTATGGAATCGTTAAGGACAGAAACGTAAAATTTAACATGGCTGATGATTTAATATGACAAATGCTCGCTAACAATGGTTTGTAAAGAAATTCAAAATTTCAAAAGGTGAAATGAGCGGAAAGCGTTTAAAAAGCGTTCTAAATAGCAATTACTATGGATTGTTAGGGGTAGAAACTTAAAATTTTACATGGCTGCTGTTTTGGTCGCACAGAAAAATTTGAAAAAAAAATCGAAATTTAAACGAGTGAAATGCGCGAGAAGGGTTCTAAAAACGTTCTAAATTACAATTTATTTGGAACTATTAAGGCTAGAAACTTAAAATTTCGCCTGGCTGTTACTCACGTAAATGATCACCCAGAACACTTTACTCAAAATGTGAAATGTAAAAGGACAGGAGCAAAAAAAAAAAAAAAAAAAAAACAGAAAAGTTTTAAAATTACAATTTCTGTGATATAGTCATTACAGAAATTTGCTTAATTAGTGTGGCTTAATTAGTAATTTCTGAATTATCTGTGGCAGTAAAATTTCCTCTAATGAAAATAGGCCAACGAATACCACTTGGCATTTTTCAAGAATTAGTGAGCAAAGCCGCGGGTTTTGCTAGTATTTTATATTTCTCGAACAGATGCATACATTCAGAAAGTTAAATAATTAATTTCGAATCTACTATATATATAAAACACAAATGCAAATTTCGTTCCGTTCCTTTATAACTCGAGTTCTGCCGAATGGATTTTGATGGAACATACACTGTTCGAGAGATAATTTTTAAGGGAAGGTTTTAGTATATAACACAACGTTCTACGTATATTAGTTATATAATTAAGATAGAAAGTTCTGTTATTTTGGCCGAAAAGGTTACCATTGCTAATTTTTTGGCGATCATTACTGTTGCAGAAATAAATGAAAAGGCTATGCATGTCGAAAAATAAAAGAAAAACTTTTACTAATTTTATTAAAAAAAAGAGAAAGAAAGAAAGAAAGAAAAAAGAGAGAAAAAAAAAGAGTTTTGATGAGAGAATATTATAAAACGAAAATATCTAATTTAAACATGATTAGGAATGTTCGTAATGCTTAAAAAAATATTCAAGAGGCAAGATTTCTATATTGAAACAATATTTGGCGATATATCTTTTGTTTTTGGCGATTTTGATTTTACTTTTGACCCAAACAATTTGATTTTAAGCCAAAAGGTGTCTTTTTTTGTTGCAGAAAGAATTGAAATGGCTATCTATACATCTGGAAAAATAAAAGAAAAAAACTGTTACTAATTTTATTTAAAAAAAAAAGAAAGAAAAGAAAAAAAAAGAAAAACAGATTTGATGAGAGATTTTAAGCCAAAAGGTGTTTTTTAAGTGTATGACTGCATTTTTTCAGTATTTTTTTGGTACTTTTCGGTTAGCCGGGCGCCAGTGATATATATATATATACATGTATATATATATATATACATATATCTACACAAATACATGTATATACGTACATATATCTACACAAATACATGTACATACATACATATATATACACTTATATGTATGAATATATACATATATATATATATATATATCTATATCCTAATAATATTATAAATCTGATTGTGTGCAAATGTTAGGCTGAAGCCAGCGTCGAAATGGAGCATTTAATGATCCTGTATTTTTGCATACTGATTATAATCCTCAAATTAACATAGGCTGGTTTTTGTTTATTTTATTCAAATATTTTCTTTAATAATTAAAAATTTCATTATTTTCATAGAGAATAAATGGACATTTCTTCCATACAATTTAACCATTTTACTTTATCGTTGCCACAAAAATAAAAACACGGAAAAATAATTTTGCCCCAACAACTAATTTTCAATTGAACGATTTTCACGTGAAAACTGAAAATTAAAAAAATTCAAAAGAAGGTGAATTTCCGGGATATTTGAAACAAAAATATGGAGTATTTGTTATTATACATGAAGTATGAATATCGGTTAAAATAAAAAGATATTTTTCAGTCAAAAACTGCGTTATAATTAGAAGGAAAAGTGCAACAATAATTATATTATTAAAAAATAGATTTCGCTTGGACCATGGAACTATGAAAAGGATCCTCCTCGGCTTGGACAAATATGACGTCATAAATAAAACATGTACTTTCAAATATTCGTAATAATACAAGCAGGGGCGCCATTTCAGAACTTTCTTGGGGGGGGCAAAGTTTTTTTTAAGGCAGTGGCATAGCCAAGAGTGGAGTCCCCCCCCCCCCCCCCCCCCCGCAACCTTCCGAACGAGAAACGTTTACTGATTCATATATACAGAGACCAGAGCCTTATTACCAAAGGGGCCCACTTCCACCAGTAAAAAATAATAGAAATTTTTTTCTTATTCATGACAGTAATTTTGCATGAATAGGGCGTTATAATAAGACGAAAATTTCTATTAAATGTTACTGGTGCAAGTGTGCCCCGTCGGTTATCAGGCACTGACAGAGACAGCAATACTTCTAATACGGAATATAAAGTGACCTCTGAAAAATTCCGTTTTAGACAGGTTTTCGTCTTAGAAAGTAGAATTTTAAAATATTATGAAAGTTTTCAGTTATAGACAGGTACCGTTTTTTTCCGGTATTCTTTAAGACTGTTAAAAGTTGCTCTCTCTAAAGCAGTTCTGAAGAGCATAGGTGTATTACAGTGAAACGTGTCTAAGCGAAACCTGTCTATAACATAATTCTTTCTCAAACGGGAAAAAAAATCAAGTTTCGACGGAAAAAACGTCATACAATTATACTTGTTAAGATGGAGACCTGTCTAAAGTGGAGCTTTTTTACAGTACTTTTCAACTCCTTCTTTGCAGGTTTTAGTGCAGGGGCGTCATATCATGAGTTTTTTGGGGAGGGGAGGGGGGGAACAAAGTTTTTTTTTTTATAGACAGGGGTATAAATATGGTGCAGGATTGCACAAAATAGAAACAGGCAACAATAATAAATGCAGTTAAGATTTTGCCTTCTTATATTAACTTCTTTCACAAATATGTGATTCTTCAGCAAATATATTTTTAATTTTAGTGGTAGTCCGCGAATTTTTCTTCTTTTTTTACGCAAAAGCAATTCGTCAACCGATCGCGGTAAACATCGCGAATTTTACGAATTGAAATTAGAAAAAATAGGTAATTGATCGCGGAAAAAATCGTTATTTTTTTTCAAACGACCGTGGGAAAATATTGCGAATTTCGCCAAAGATCACTGAAACAAATAGAGATTTTCATCAATCGGTCGCAGAAAAAAATTACGAATTTTGTATAACTATTGCGGAAAAATATCGCGAAATTCGTCAAAAGATTGAACAAAAAAAATCACGAATTTAGTCAAACAATCGCGCAAAAAAGGGAAATTTCTTCAAATATCGCGCAAAAAAATATCGGTTGCGGAAAATGACTTCCGAATTTCAACAAACGATCGTAGAAAAGAGTCGCGAATTGCGTCAAAAGATTGCGAAAGTAAATAGGGAATTTCGTCGATCAGCTGCCAAAAAAAAGTGTCGTGAATTTCGACAAATGGTGGAAAAAAATTCGTCAACGATCGGAATTTCGTCAAAGATTGTGCAATAAAATAGCAATTTTTGTCAGTCGGTTGAGGAAAAAGACTCCCGAATTACAACAAACGATCATAGAAAAGAGTCGCGAATTTAGACAAATGGTCGAAAAAATCAATTCCGTCAATAATTCACAGAAAATAGCAAATTTTGGAAAATTGGCACAAAAAAAAAGGAAAAAAGGAAACAATCACGAAAAAAAGTCGTGAAATTCACTTGGTCACGAGATAATCAACACATGAACACCATCAAGAAGTTACGAAATTTACAAATGTTGTAGTCCATAGGTATAACATAAGAAAATTTTCATAAATGATTTTCTGTCAGTAAAAATTTTCCGCAATCATTTTCTGCCTTCCTCTTCAGACTATATACTTCCATACAATTCAGAAATCTGCAAAACCCTTGGTCTCAGGTCCCTTGCTCCTGCATTGGGTGGGGCAACACGACCCAATCTGCAGTACGGATCGAGTCGGGTTAACGCGGCTTATTTTCGTTGCGGGTCAGGTTGACTTGGAACATTTGACTACGGTTGGGACATATATGTCCCGGTGGACTATTTTTTATTCTATTAGTACGACTTTTTGAAATCTGTCATACACTTATATTAGGATATTTTCAAGAGAAATCTGTCACAAGGAATTTTTTTGGAAATTGCAGAACGATTGAATGCAAAATTAGTAGTCAATCCTGGCCCGTTATCAAAGGGTTAATTGTTTCGGCTTCAAGTTGGGTTTTCACTATTTTGAGTCGGGTTCGTGTTGCCCGAGTTTGCAAAGAAATCCTAAATATTTTCAGATGAAAAAAAATGTTTCTATGTAAAAAAAATTGTTATTAGAGATATAATTGTAGTGTACTTTTCCAAATCATATTGAAATATGGATTAATTTTCTTTCATTTCGGGTGGGGTTGAGGTCAATGAAAAATTTTTGGACGATTCCGGGTTTACTGGAAATTACAGTCCTGCATCGGCTACCCGAAATGCATTTCGTTTTGGGTTTGGTTCATTCAATTTTTTTGTTGTTGTTGTTGTTGCGGGTCGAGTAAACTTTATATTTATATATACAGTATAACATTTAATAAAGCAAATGATTTAATAGCATTATAACGATTGGAGTAAATATAATGTGACACTAATAAAACAAAATTAACAAATCATATAATTAGGAAATTGAATACACCTCCCCCATCCCCCATCCCCGAAAAAAAAAATTCCCCTTAAATTTTTGGCTAAAGAGAGAATTTATCACTAAAATTCTAGCCTTGGGGGTGACGAGTTTTTTTTTCATCATGCTGTACACAGCTCAGAAGCAATTCACAGAGTTTTTTCTCACATATATTTCTAAAACTAGCCAAAATACTCATTAATGATAAATGTCTCGCTTATAGAATGTCGCAATAGCAAGGCTTTAGAAAACATTTCAATGTTTAAAGTGTTTATTAAATGTTTATTACTTTCTTCTATCTATACAAGAAAAAGGTATTGGATTTATGAAAATTTACCCCTTCCGGTTTACGACGGATTTATACGTTTTAGAAAGTCCTGAACACAATTGGACAATTTTTAGAAAATGTCTGTCTGCGAGTCTCAGTGTCTGTATGTGACAAAAATTTTGTGGGCGCTGTATCTCAAGAACTAATGCACGGAATTTGATAAAACCTTATATTCAGTTTGACATTGATATAAATGGGCGGTGATTAGTTTTTGGTGTAAATCGCCCACCAGATGGCGCTGCTATGCTACATTTTTCATGATTTTTATGATAGCTATATCTCAAGAACTAATGCACAGAATTTCACCAAACTCCAGATTCGGTTAGACATTGACAAAAATAGACGTTGATTACGATTTGGTATAAATTGCCCAACAGGTGGCGCTGCTATGCTACATTTTGCACGATTTTCACGATAGCTATATCTCCAGAACTAACGCACATAATTCAATAAAACTTTAGATTCAGTTAGACCTTAATATAAATTGGTGCTAATTCGTTTTTGGTGTATGTGAAACCTGTATGACCCAGAAGAAAGTTTTGGGATTGGCACATCGGACTAGTTTTTTTTATTGTAATCAAATCTGTGAAATCTGACGTTATTTTAGCTTTTGATCATATTTTGATTTTTTTTTTTGTCTAACCTATGATAGTTGATAAATTTTCTGAAATTTCAAATTCCTTAGGGGGGGCGGTTGCCCCCCCCCAGCCCCCCCGAAATGGCGCCCCTGAATACAAGGAGCATGAATATTAGTGTATAATGAAAGTAAATAGATAATGGACGTAATATTTAAGATGAAAAACTGAAATATTTTTCTGATTATTTATTTATATTATATTATTTATATTATATTTTTCTGATACTGATTAATAATTAGCTTGAATACCAGTTACACACAAATGTGAGTTTTCCGCTAAAATTTACGTCCTGATTGCCAGAAAAAGAAAATTAACAAGAATTGTGCCATTTAAAAGAGATTTCTCTGAGGAAAAAGTGACGTCATATTTGAAATAAAATGGGAATTTTCAAATGTGTTTTAGAAGGAGCGTGAATCAATTCATTACATTAATAATACAAGAATCGGTAAGTTTAGAAAGTAGATGAGTTTCACGTTATATTTAAAACGAAAAATTTAAATATCTTTTTTAGCTTTTTTTTAGCTAGCGATTATTATGCATGAATATCAGTTGCATACAGATGAGAGTTTTTTGCCAAAAACCACA
Source organism: Maratus michaelseni (assembly GCA_963931845.1). NCBI lineage: Eukaryota > Metazoa > Arthropoda > Arachnida > Araneae > Salticidae > Maratus > Maratus michaelseni. The sequence goes on along the minus strand of OZ007594.1, from coordinate 278,204,708 downwards.
CCATGATTATTAGGAAAATAAAAATAATTACGAATCTTTTATATTAAAATCTGACCGCCTGTTTCTATTTCGCAGAGGATGTCATAGACTCTCAGAATTTAAAATAAAAGAAAACTGCCCAGTTAAACTGACGGCATTGAGCTCACAGGCTATTCACACTAACTGTAAATTATATTCTTATTTCAAAGAATTTGAAATAAGCCCTCGAAAAATGAAGAAATCGACAATATATTAAGAGGGGGGAACCATCCCCCGTTTCTCCTTCTTATAATTAACCAATGAACCTATAAACCTAATCAGAGAAGCGCCTTACCACAATGAACCTATATACAAAATTTGAAAAAATCGGATAATTCTGCATGAAAAATCCATTTATCTAAATTAAGGGGGGGGGGGGGGTTAGCCCCCCGTCCCCCCTTTATACTTAACCAAAGAACCACCAAAACTAATCAGAGAAGCGCCTTATCACAATGAACATATATATAAAATTTGAAGAAAATCGGATAATTCTGCTTAAAAAACCCATTTATCTATATTAAGGGGGGTTAGTCCCCCCCCCCCGTTCCCCCCTTTATACTTTACCAGTGAACCCCCAAAACTAATCAGGGAAGTGCCTTACCACAATGAGCCTATATACAAAATTTGGAGTAAATTGGATAATTCTGCATGAAAAACCCATTTATCAAAATTAAGGGGGGGGGGGTAGCCCCCGTTTCCCTCCTTTACACTTCACCAATGAACCCCCAAAACTAATCAGGGAAGCCCCTTACCACAATGAGCCCATATAGAAAGTTTGAAGAAAATCGGATAACTCTGCATGAAAAAAATCATTTATCTAAAATAAGAGGGGAGGATTAACCCTCCCGTTACCCCCTTTATACTTAACCTATGAACACCCAAAACTAATCAGGAAAGAACCTTATCACAATGAACCTATATACAAAATTTGAAAAAATCGGATAATTCTGCATGAAAAATCCATTTATCTAAATTAAGGGGGGGGGGTTAGCCCCCCGTCCCCCCTTTATACTTAACCAAAGAACCACCAAAACTAATCAGAGAAGCGCCTTATCACAATGAACATATATATAAAATTTGAAGAAAATCGGATAATTCTGCTTAAAAAACCCATTTATCTATATTAAGGGGGGTTAGTCCCCCCCCGTTCCCCCCTTTATACTTTACCAGTGAACCCCCAAAACTAATCAGGGAAGTGCCTTACCACAATGAGCCTATATACAAAATTTGGAGTAAATTGGATAATTCTGCATGAAAAACCCATTTATCAAAATTAAGGGGGGGGGGATAGCCCCCGTTTCCCTCCTTTACACTTCACCAATGAACCCCCAAAACTAATCAGGGAAGCCCCTTACCACAATGAGCCCATATAGAAAGTTTGAAGAAAATCGGATAACTCTGCATGAAAAAAATCATTTATCTAAAATAAGAGGGGAGGATTAACCCTCCCGTTACCCCCTTTATACTTAACCTATGAACACCCAAAACTAATCAGGAAAGAACCTTATCACAATGAACCTATATACAAAATTTGAAGAAAATCGGATAACTCTGTATGAAAAAAATAATTTATCTAAAATAAGGGGGGAGGATTAACCCCCCCGTTACCCCCTTTATGCTTAACCTATAAACTTCCAAAACTAATCAGGAAAGAACCTTATCACAATGAACCTATATACAAAATTTGAAGAAAATTGGATAATTCTGCATGAAAAAACCTTTTATCCAAATTAAGGGGGGTTAGCCCCCCGTCCCCCTCCCCTTTATAGTTAACCAATCAATCCCCAAAACTAATCAGGGAAGCGCCTTATCACAAGGAACCTATAAACAAAATTGGAAGAAAATCGGATAACTCTGCATGAAAAATTCATTTATCTAAATTAAGGGGGGCGGATTCCCCCCCCCCCCGTTAGCCCCTTTATACTTAACCTATGAACCCCCAAAACTAATCAGGAAAGAACCTTATCACAATGAACCTATATACAAAATTTGAAGAAAATTGGACAATTCTGCATGAAAAAACCATTTATCTTAATTAAGGGGGGTTAGCCCCCCGTTCCCCCCTTTATAGTTAAACAATCAATCCCCAAAACTAATCAGGGAAGCGCTTTATCACAAGGAACCTATAAACAAAATTGGAAGCAAAACGGTTATTTCTGTCAAGAGTTATCGCGTTACGTACGTACATAGTACGTACATACATACATACATACATACAGAACGGGCGGGCACATAAGCTCTCAGGCTTTGATAGCCTGTGAGCTAATAAAAATGATTTAAATTTCGAGATATGATTATTATTTTTTTTTTATATAAATTTAACGAAGTTGCTCTAAAAATGGCAACTAAATTATTTCAATTTTGTGGATAAAAAAGAAGAAATGAAACGGAATAATATATTTTTTCTCATTAAAACTGAAAAAAAGAATTTATTTTCAATTTGAATAGATGGTGAAAGAAAAAAAAATCTTGATTACAGTAAAATTTTTTAAAAATAAAAACGTATTTTCACATATTCAAACTTCATGAGTCAATTTATTCTTGAGAACAAATATCGTCTGTCAACATATTTTCATTTAGAAATAAAGATTTTTTTTTCAGTTGTAGTACAGCGCCTAGAATATAGGCGCTGTAGATATAGATTAAATCAAGGAGGCAAATTTAAGCTCCATGCATTTAGGTCTACAATTATTGCTCCCTATTCACAAGAATTGAATTTAATGAAAAAGAATATACTATTTCAATTATCTTTGAAGGATGGCTATTAAAACGTTTCACAAAGGCGTTAAAAGTAACATGGTTTACCAGGTAAACTTGACATATGTTTTTACACAATTCGCCGATTTCCACGATTTTATTTGGCCCGCCTTTTTCATTGGTTGCAGTTTCCTTTTCGTGATTATTTGTCACAAAATTTCACTGTTTTAAAACTTAGTTATGTCAAGGCCTCTATAACATAGAAATACTCTATTGTCTCCTATGGAATGTGATCAAGAGTTAGTTAATTATTTACGTTTCTAATTATCGGGAATGAAATATTTTGCTTAATTAATGCATTTATTCTTATTTTAATGATACGTGAACGAAGTCACGGGTAACAGCTCATTGGCGCCCGGCTGACCGAAAAGTACCTTTTTTTAATTCAAATGCAAACTATATTAATGGCAATATACTTCTATTTACTTCTACCTATATGAAATTTTGTTCCGGCTGCTTATAACTCGAGTTTTGCTGCAATGGAATTTCGTAGAACTTAAACTGTAAGATAATTTTTCAGGGAAGGTTTTATTGTATAACATATCGTTCTACGTAGCTTAGTTATAGAATTATTCTGGGAAGTTCTATAATCAGATCAATCCGATTATGAAATATTAGTCTTTTTAAAAGATTTTGCCGAATGGATTTCGATGGAACCTACACTGTTAGATAATTTTCTATGGAAAGTTTTATTATATAACATATTCTACGTTGCTTAGTTCTAGAATTATAGGGGGAAATTCGAAAATCGGGTGACCATTTTTTTATCAAATATTAGCCTTTTCAATATTTGATTCCGATTATGAAAGATTAGCCTTCTGAAAAAGTTCTACTGGACGGATTTTGATGAGAATTGTATTGTTAGTTAGATGCTATTTTAGGAATGGTTTTAATGTACTACACACTGTTCTACGTTGCTTAGTCAAACAGTTATGTGTGAAGGTTATATAGTCAGGTGAACCCGATTCCGAAAGATTAGTCTTTTTGAAAGTTTTTACTGGGCGTATTTTTTGCGACTTGCATTGTTAAGTAGAGAATTTATAAGGCTGGTTTTAGTATATTATATATCGTCCTGTTAGTTTTAGAATTATGTGGAAAAGTTCTATAATCAGATGAACCCGATTATCAAAGCCTTTATAAAAACTTCTTCTGAATGGATTTTGTTAGTTAATTTGTTTGCATTGTTAGTTCGGCAATTTTTAGTGATGGTTTTAGTATATTGCATATAGTTTTATCATTCTTTAGCCAAGGGCGGATCTAGAGAGTCTTCAAGGGGGGGGGGGGGCGATATCAGATATTTGGAAGTTAATATACGACCCGCAATCTTGGTCGTGTCGAGCCTAATTTTTTTGAAATTGCGGGTCAGGTTTACTTCTACGTTTTTGCTACGGGTCGGGTTGACTCCTACTTGTTTACTGCGGGTCGAGTTTGGGTCAGGTTAATTTGTTTTTTAGTACGAGATGGGTTCATGTTGGGTTAATGTTTACTTTTGTTGCTGAGAGTCGGGTTGACGTCTACATTTTTCCTGCGGGTCGGGTTGACTTAAATTATCGGGTTGGGTTTTTCCACTCTTGTTCGTGTTGACCCGATTTTTTAAAAGAATGTGTAAAGTATTTTTTCCGATAAAATCTATATGCAGTAAAAATTTCATAACGGTCAGTCCCAAATAACGGAAAGCCTTATGTAGGGAATACTTTTTAAATCTTTTATTTAGTAAAACCACCGAATTACAGATACCTTCGAGCCGTCGAGTTTATCCGCAGATTCAGATGTAATAGCATGTACAGTATGACCTCCGTACGGTCACTCCTGAAGGGCGGAGAAAGTCCCCAATACATACAATTGCATATTTTTGCGCACTGCTCCGGGTAAGAGATAAATTCGATGGCACCGAGGTGTCCGTTATTTAAATGTTTTATAGTATTTGAATATTAATGAGTATATATATATACTATATGATTATGTTTCTATATAAAAGAAAATTGAAATTAGAGATATAATTGAATACCACATTTTATAATTATATTAAAATATGGAGTCATTTTCTTTCATTTCGGTTTCGGGAGGACGAATATTTTTTTTCGGGGTTCGGTTTTGGTTGCAATGGAAATTTCGGGTTCGGTTTGGGACAACCGATCTGCACAGGTCTCTAGGGGAAATTTTACGTTGTATGTTCAAAAGGTGGATTTATTTTAAAAGGGATTTTTGTAGTATCTAAAAAATTGCCCAGTGCGCTAATTTTTTTAGAAACTCCAAAACCTCGCTGTATTAAAAATTACGATATAAGAAACTACAGTAGTCTCTAGGGAGCGAGAGCAAATTTTTAAATTTCTACGGGCGCTTAAAACACAGCCTTTGCTGCTGATCTTGTATTCGTATATGTGTATTAATAGCAATGATTTTGTAAATGTATCAGAAATAAAGTGAGTTTGTTTTTGAGAACTAAACTTACAATTAATTAAAGTTTATGGCCTATAGTACAGACCCCCCCTTTTTTTTTACTATGGGCCCTGAGGTGAAATAATGGCCGCCCCTGTCTGGTTGTCAGCCTAACGCGGGACCATCAATGTTTAGTCCCCAAGTAAGCTTGGTACTCAATTTATAGACCCAAATGGATTAAGACCTGAGTTAGTCTTGATGAGTCCGCAGTCGAAGTGAGAACATGTAGTGTGGTAGCGAGAAATAATTGTTATTGAGAGTATTGACAAAAACAATAAACAAATGTTGTAAATGTCCTTACCTTTTTATCTCTATCACCCTTTTATAAGCGATTTTTTTTATAATAAAAGAAGCCGAATTTACTTCGAAATTTTGTTCCTTTTTCTGGTTCTGATTTAAATAAAATGTTGCTTGTTTTTTTTTTTTTTTTTTTTTTTTTTTTTTCATTTTCCCCCTGAATTACACATGCTTCTCGCTCGAGTTCTTCTCGCTCTTCGCAACAAACACATAAAATTTTGAATGCTAATATCTGCAATCTACCACTTTGCACAGCAATTGCTGTATCACTTGATTCTTTTTACTCTCACTTCTAGTAAATTAAGGGGAATGGAGAACGGGAGTGAGCGAAGATTATCGTAGGTTATGCTGACTTGAAAGTTGGTGCCAACTAGACAGATGTAGAGATAGGTACAGTGAGACTAGGCGAACTCTTCTCCCTGTAACATTGCCTATGATTCAATCGACGTACTGTACCTTGTAATAAAACGCCCAAAGAAATAACGAACACTGCGAAGATAGACCTATATAGAAGAACGACATCACATTACAGTACTAATAAAAAGGTTGTCCAGATATTTATTAGAATTATACAGCGGTAGGACGAAAAATATACAAAGCATTCATACAAACTTTTTTTAGAGGCAATGTGTATCTGTGGGCACTTGGAGAGATACCTTCCAGAAGTCGCATAAAGGCTCATTTTTTTTAAGGCTAATATAATCATAGAGACAATTTTACGCTTTGACTCATCCCCACATTTCAGAATTCTGTAAAAAAGTACTAACTGGGTGTAAGACTTCTTGTTTCTTTATATCAAAGATCAGTTCTAATTCAGTAAAGACTGTTTTGAAACTTATTAACGAAACATATATTCAGTAACTATGGGACGCTAGCTGAAAAAAGCATTTAGAAAAAACATTAAAACTAATTTACATATCTCGGTTAGAGTTCTACATTTGCCGAAATTTCCTGACTCGGGCAAAGCTAAACAATTACAAGAAATACAGGGTGACAAGAAATAACTTGGACACACACGATACATTATAACGTTAATGCTAATGAAAATATTACGATCAAACTTCAAAATAAATATGAATACATTATTTCGTCTAATATATTTACAAATTTTCAAAGTGGATACCTTTAGCTTTAATTCAGAGCTTTAAACGTATCACAAAATTTTCGGCTCTGGGCCGCAACTCACTTACTGATATTTTATCCCATTCCTTGCATAAGGATTTCTTTAGGAATGCCAAAGTTTTATGAGGTTTAGCACACACCCTTGTCTCCAAGATGGACCAAACAGAATAATCCATTGTGTTCAAATCTGGGGAATACGGTGGCCATTCTTGAGCTCCAATGAAGTCAGGAAAATGTGTCTTGCACCAATCTCGAGTGCCTTTAGCTCTGTGTACAGGTGCGGAATCCTGTTGGAAGGTCCATCTTTTGTTTCCAAAGAACTTTTGTGACCAAGGTAAGACAACATCTTCCAAAATGAGTTTGCGATATGTTTGTTGATTAATCTTTATCCCTTGATCAACAGAAACAAGTGGTGTTTTCCCACTTGCACATATCCCATTCCAAACCATTACAGATTGGGGTCGTTGACGCCGTTCAACAATGCAAGAAGGTCCAGGTGCTTCTGCTGACCAAACTCTATCATTATGGCTATTGTGAGCTTGTTCAATCGAAAACAATTTCTCATCTGTGAAGACAAATGTTTGCCATCGATCACCTGCGGCCCGCTTTAACAGTTCTTTACACCTTTGAAGTCTTGTGCGTTTGTTCTCTGCTGTTAGCTTTTGAGCCTCTTTCATTTTGTAAGGGTGAACACCAAGCTCTACTCTTGCCATCAAATGTGCGGTTTCTCTGTTGATCTTCATCTCTCCAGCAACCTTTCTCATTGAAATCCTAGGATTTCGTTGAACTCGCTTTTTGATAACTACCCGGTTTCTTGATGTGTTAACTGTGCACTTTCTTCCTCTTCCTGGCCTGTCACCATCATGTCCGAGTTCTTTAAACCTTTTGATTGTGTATAAAACCGTCTGCTTAGGCATTTTCAATCGTTGAACAATTCCACATTGTTTCATTCCTTGCTTATGTAATTCAAGTATGGCAGATCGTTTGTTAACCATAATGGTTATCACAACTAACTAACTTACACCTGTTTAGTAGCTGTCTGGAATCAATTCCCCATGACAATAACTTTATAACTTTAGTGGTAGTTACAGATTTGTGGTTTGAAACTTCGTCCAAGTTATTTCTTGTCACTCTGTATTGCCTGACCTGGTATAAAAGTCCGAGTTAGGCTCAGCCCGCTCCAGTATAAAATCTAAAAGTTAGCCCCAATCCCGGATCTGCCCGTACAAAAGCTTAATTGGTATCACCACCAGACTTAACAAAACCTGCCGATATTTCTGAAGCAACATTATTCTACAATTAAAATTATTCACAAAGCCCACATACTTATGCGCAGATTTGTTTTTTCAGATTATGTTCGAAATTCGTGGAATACAGAATGACAACAATATTAATGACAGTTAGATAATTGTGTACATAAACACTCAAAAATATTTGAATTATACAATTAAATTCAGATGAATATTCATTAACGTTAACGTAGTTTAGAATTAAAGAAACAAATAATAAACGAAAGTCATAATTTTAAAGCTCTACGTAAAAAAAGTACATTTTTACTTTCTTCTTATATATAACAGAAGAAAGAATTGTAATTGAAATTTATTTGGACTTCCGGTTTTCGAAGGATTTACACCAAAAGAGATCACGAAAAACATGTTTTTACAAAATGTCATTCCGTCCGTGTGTGTGTCCTCTTTGTATCATCGAAAGTTTATGATGTTATGCATAGAATTAAACCAAATTTCATTTATCGGTTTTTGACTACGTCTAGCAGGTCGTACTTAAATTTGGGGATATTCCGCCAGATGGGGGCTCTGTAATAGCGATTTTTGTGCCATTTTCATTATTGTATCATTGGAAAGCGTATGAAGTTATGCATAGAATTGAACCAAATTTTATTTATAGGTTTTCGACTATGGCCAGCAGGGTCCTAATTGAATTTAGAGATATTCACCCGGAAGTGGGCATTGTGATAGCGATTTTTGTGCAATTTTTCGTAGTTTAACATAGGTTGTTCATGCAGCGAAGGTAACTCGGCGCTTCGCGAGCAGCTGACGTAAAACATAATTCTGTGATAGCGAATTTTGAAGTATTAACATGTATGAGATAGAAGAAAGTTTTGGGATTAGCACATCCGACTAGTTAAAAATATATCTCTTTGATTTATTAAACCAAATTAAATTTCTAAAAAATGCACATCACTACAATTTTTACGAAAACAAATAAATACTAGTATGACTGTCACAAAACTTTCTTGTTTGTGACTTGTTTGTGCACTTGTTTGTGACTGTCATAAAACTTTCTTCTATATAAATCAAATCGTCTGCAATAAAAATTAAATGACAATCTATTCGTTCTTGAGCTATAGCTAACGCGGAAATCGTTAAAAACAGATAATAGTGGCGACATCTGTTGGGCGATATATACCCAATTCTAATAAAGATCTATTTATGCCAAGGTCAAACATAATCTAAAGTTTAATGAAATTCCGTGCGTTAATTCTTGAGATATAGCTATCGCGGAAATCACAAAAGATGCAGCATAACAGCATCACCTGTTGAATAATTTAAACCAAAACCTCATCAGCACCAATTTATGTCAAGGTCTAACGGAATGTGAATTTTCATTAAATTCCGCGCATTAGTTCTCGATATAGAGCGCCCATAAAATTTGTGTCACATAGACAGACACATAAACAGACCTTTTCTAAGAACAGTCAATTCGTGTTCAGGACCTCCTAAATTGTAGAAATATGTCGAAAATGTTTACTAATCCGATACTTTGTTCTTGTAAAGATAGAAGAAAGTAAAAAATGCCACCCGAATATAGGCTCAAGGGGAAGAATTTAGAGGTATGTACGCACGAGCCAATAATGGTTTCCATAAGGGTTGAGTCAGACATGGGCCGAAATTTTAGTTTTTATACCGGCTTGGGACCAGGTCTGGAAATTTTGGCAGGAAAGGAAGAATGAATTCCATGCCAAACTCGTCCCGGAAAAAAAGTCTAGCCCGGCCAGGCTCGAGTCTACAGAAAAAAAGGAATACCTGCCCAGGAAAGAGTGGGGTACAGACAAGGTCCTAGTTTCGTGAATGGAAATTGACTCGAGATTTTTTTTGGGCGAGACTCTTTCCCGCACAGACCTCTAATGTCAGTTTAGCGCAAGAGGGGGGGAGGGGGCAGTCGATCCGCCATTGATCGTAACCGGGCTGAATTTTCAGCTATTATGCCGTGCCCAGTCCTGAAAATTTCGGTCCGTGCAGACCTCTAGAAAGAATGAAATCTAAGCCAGGCTCGAACCAAAAAAAAGAAGTCTGGTCCGGCCCCAATCTCCAGAAAAAGCAAGGCCCGGTTCAGGCCAGAGTCTCAAGAAAAAAAAAGGGCCCGGTCCCGACCCAACCCTTAAAGAGGTCCGGTCCCGGTCCGACCCGCGGGATGCCCTCTAATGCCGGTTTACAGACCTTGTTTTAGCCCAAAGGGGGCGATCGCCCCATCGCAGACCTTTTATTAGCGCAAGGGAGGGGGGGGGGGTCGATCTACCATTGGTCGCAACCAGGCCGAATTTTCAGCTATTATGCCGGGCCGAGGCCTGAAAATTTCGGCCCGTACAGACTTCTAGAAAGAATGAAATCTAAGCCATAGGCTCAAACCGAAAAAAAAGAAGTCTGGTCCGACCCGTCTCTTGAAAAAGCGAGGCCCGATCCAGGCATAAGTCTCCAGAAAAAAATAAGACCCGGTACTGAACCGACCCTTAAAGTGTGAAGACCTGACCCGGCCCAACCCGCGGGACGTACCGTGCTTCGCCAGAGACCTTTTCCGTGGAGGACTCTAATGTCAGTTTCCCGACCCTTTTTTAGCCCAAGGGGGGGGGGGGGGGGGCGATCGCCCCATCGCCCCTCCCTTATATCCGCCATTGTCTTTAGCAAACCTTAACTGTAAATGACCAAATAAAAGAGTTGGTCCTTAACAGCTAAAATTTTGACTGCACATTGAAAAATATAATAGCGCAATCACGTCATTTTTCAGTAATATTCCAGGTAAATATACAGATTGCCTTCAAATACAAGGTCAAATTAAACGATATATTTCGTTTGATTCAAGGTTCATTTGTAGAAACCGACCAGCGCAGCGGGCGTAGCTTGCTAGTTAGTAATAAAGTGTAGACAGAATACCACATATAGTTAATAAATTAACAAGTGCAATCATAATATTACCATAGCATTTGCTTCAATGGTAATTGGCCAAAAATACTGAAAATATGAAGAATATTTAAAAAGAGAGAGAAAGAAAAATATATATATAATAAACCATAAAATGTTAATAATTTGAAGTTGATATCAAGTGAATACAAATAGATTTTGAAATGAAATATGAACTAAATATAATGGAAAATTGGATAACAAGAGATTTAAATTAGAATTGGATATGAAAAAACACGTGTAGATATAATCATCAGCCTGGATGTATCCGCACGTGTTTTAAAAATACATATACCTATATCACTGGTGCCCGGCTAACCGAATAGTACCTTTTTTTATTCAAATGCAAACTATATTAATGGCAATATACTTCTATTTACTTCTACATATATGCAATTTCGTTCCGGCTGCTTCTAACTCGATTTCTGCTGAATGGATTTTCGTAGAGCTTAAACTGTAAGATAATTTTTCAGGGAAGGTTTTATTGTATAACATATCGTTCTACGTAGCTTAGTTATAGAATTATTCTGGGAAGTTCTATAATCAGATCAATCCGATTATGAAATATTAGCCTTTTTAAAAGATTTTGCCGAATGGATTTCGATGGAACCTACACTGTTAGATAATTTTTTAGGGAAAGTTTTATTATATAACATATCATTCTACGTTGCTTAGTTCTAGAATTATAGGGGGGAAATTCGAAAATCGGGTGATCACTTTTTTTATCAAATATTAGCCTTTTCAATATTTGATTCCGATTATGAAAGATTAGCCTTCGGAAAAAGTTCTACAGGACGGATTTTGATGAGAATTGTATTGTTAGTTAGATGCTATTTCAGGAATGGTTTTAATATACTACATATTGCTCTACGTTGCTTAGTCAAATAGTTATGTGTGAAGGTTATATAAGTCAGGTGAATCCGATTCCGAAAGATTAGCCTCTTTGAAAGTTATTACTGGGTGTATTTTTTGCGAATTGCATTGTTAAGTAGATAATTTATAAGGATGGTTTTAGTATATTTTATATCGTTCTGTTAGTTTTGGAATTATGTGGAAAAGTTCTATAATCAGATGAACCCGACTATCAAAGATTAGCCTTTATAAAAACTTCTACTGAATGGATTTTGTTAGTTAATTTGTTTGCATTGTTAGTTCAACAATTTTTAGTGATGGTTTTAGTATATTGCATATAGTTTTATCATTCTTTAGCAAACCTTAACTGTAAATGATCAAATAAAAGAGTTGGTCCTTAACTGCTAAAATTTTGATTGCACATTAGAAAATATAATAGCGCAATCACGTCATTTTTCAGTAATGTGGAAGGATATTCCAGGTAAATATACAGATTGCTTTCAAATACACGGTCAAATTAAACGATATATTTCGTTTGATTCAAGGTTCATTTGTAGAAACCGACCAGCGCAGCGGGCGTAGCTTGCTAGTTTCTGATAAAAGTATTGGCTAATTTTCAAAGCTGTCAGATTAATTTAAGATCTCCATATCGAAAATTTAGCATCCATAATTTAATGTTTAAATCAATTATTCACATGTGCTATTTCCCTTTCAGGGAATGATGAAATTTTAAAAACGTTTGATTTTCCATAGAAAAGCATTATGAACGAAAATAAATGTTCTATAGTTTTCGAATTAATCAAACAAATTTAACCAAAAACTATACAGCTAATTCCAAGGTGCCTCACCAACATATCTACTTAATTACAAACTAATCAAATGCTTTTTGCGGCAGTTATCGTGGAACAGACAAACAGATTAACAATCCAGCACAAACCAAAAACTTGTCAGCAATAATTCAAAGCAACGATCTTTTTCGTGTGAAAAATTTACTTGTGAAAAGCTTTTGTTAATCAAAATGGAAATATTTGTGTTAAATATAATCCAAAATTATTTTAAAATTTAACCTTTTAAAATATTAAACTGTGAAATATTAGAGTATTCGGCTGGCCGAATATTCGGTTCACCTGTGTGCCAAATATTCGGTATTCGGCCGAAATCATTATTTAATGCATCCCTACTCAGAAGTACAAAGAACTAATTTTATAAAAAATAAAATCTTACTTTTATTTAAAACAAATTTGTAGATGCAATTTATCTCGCTGTTTAAAAAAACTGAATACTTTTAATTTATAAAAGATCAGTCGGCTAAACATAGCGACTTAAGAATTTAAGGGGGCAGAGTTAATTTTAAATACGGTTTAAGAGAGAGAAATATGGAAATTAAATTAACTTACTGTTTCTTCTAAGTCATTCAACGCAACGATCCAGGAAAAATACCCTAGTGAACGGCCACCTTTTAATGAAAAGGACTCTGTCCGCTAGACATTTTCACTAGGCTTGTTGCTCCTAATCTCTATAATAAAACTGTAAGTCATGTGACTGTCCTCAACAGTTCCGGGATGCCGCATCGCTTTTTCATATGCCAAGCGGCCATTTTTATTCAAAATTATTTTTTCGAATAAACTGCATAAAAGTTACATTTTAAGAAAGATCGTTCAAAATAAATTAATATTTGAGAGATGACTTGCGTTCAATTATGTATATATTCTGCAATAACTTCAGTCGAAAGATTCGCAGTTCAAATTCTCTATTCATAAAAGTAAACAAAAAAAAAGATTGATTCGTCGTGAACATTTAAAATGTTAAATCATGGAGGTAATCATTCGCAAAGCAAGTTCTCCGCGAATGAATTTTTGGACCGCTGCCTCGCGTCAAAAAAATAATTCGCACCAGTGAGACAATCAAAGTTTACCATAATTATGTGCTATACAACTCAACTTTCGGACCTTTTCTTGACGTAAATTGAACTCATGTAATAATATTTAATGAATCAGATTTTTAGCATTTTTAAAATCGCTAATACAGCTTTTATTTATCGCGTGTACAAATTAGAAATGATACTTTGATTTTGAAATCAAATGTTTTGATTTATGATATTATTTCTTATTTATTTATTTATTTTCTCTTTTAAATGAAAAGTGTGAAGTATTTTAAATTTATGTAATATAAGCATTTTAGATTAAAGTTAAGTATTTTAAATGAAATGAGTGACAGGTTTATAATTTAAAATTAAATTAATTGTAGTATGAATGACGGTGATGGGAACGATATTTGGCGAATTATCATCTGCTCCCGGCTAACAAAAATACTCATAATTAAAAAAAAAGAATAAAAATAAATAAATGATAGTTTGTTGTAAATAAATATTGATATACATATCAAAAATAATTTATAGAATTAAAATAAAAAATAAAAGTAAATAAACAACAATTTCCATAACAAAGTTTTCGCCAAATTGGCGGGGGAGGGGGGGGGGGAATCGCGCCAACGTGCGTATGTGACATTTGTGCCCAAAAAATATGCGAAATGCTACCATGATCGCAAAAGTTCATGATTTGTCTATTAGAATCTTCCAATTTGGCGAAGGATTAAGGGAAAATTAAATTATGAATAAATGTAACGTGTTGCAATGTTTAACATACATTTAAGGGAGACCAAACTGGTCGCCAGTGGCGGCTAGTATCTGAATATTATTTCTCAATCACGTGAGGTGACCAGCAGATTCAAGTTCCCAGTTTTTTCTTTTTATCTTTAGAGAGACGGCTCTCAAGGGAACTTCATCTTCTCTATAGTATCATGAAGTTTTAACTCTTTCAAGGGCAAAATACTTCTATTCGTAAAATGTTGTAATGACACCAGAATTTACAAACAAATTTATTTCAAAATAAGTGAAAGCTTTTCTTCGCTACTTAATAAAAGGAAATTTTTCTTAAATTTCGTCTGAAAGAGTTCGTCACTTCCAATTCAATTATCATACCCGAGCAGTTTGGGTTTAGACCCAAGCACTCGACGTAACCACTAGCTTTAGAGAATGACTAAATTCGTTCACGAGGGCTTCATGAAACACTAAAAAACAGGTGTCGTATTCGTAGATATTGCTAAAACCTTCGACCGGGTCTGGCATTATGGACTTATTTCTAAGTTGATTTTACTCAAGTCCCAGCTCAACTCAAACTCATTTTCTGGAACTATTTTAAAAGTAGAACTTTTTCTGTCAGAATAAACAATTTTATTTCTTCTCGCGATATCAAGGACGACGTACTTCAGGGTGGATTACTTAGCACCTGGCTGGCCAACCTTTATATTAATGATTATCCCTCGTATTCCCGACATCCTCTTATCATTTTATCCAGATGATACAGACATCATGTTTAGAAACATTTCACTGCACGTTGTGATTACTAGACTCCAATTTTATTTTCAGAACTTTAATATCTGGTTACGGAAGTGGCGCATCAAAGTAAATGCAGCAATAAGTGCCTTCATGATTTTTTCAAAAAAGGTATCTCTCCGACATTAATCTTTCTCTTAACGATGATGACATTCCCTGCCCAGGGTCACCAACTATAAATATCTAGGTATTTATCTAGATTAAAAATTAACCTGGATTAGGCAGATTTCGGACGTGTTAGCCCAATCTACCCAAGCCCAAGTCTCCCTCAAATTTTTATTAGCTTATCATGTCTGTCACTATCGAATAAGTTATTGCTTTATAAATCTTTCATCAAATCAGCAACGGATCTGCTTGTGAAACTCAAATGCAGAAAATTAAAACTTTCCAAAATAAATTATTGCGTAGGATCTGCAAGGGAACCACATTTGTCCCAAGGCTAACGAAAAAGAAAGGCTACCGTGGTGGTTTACGCGTATCTTTTTTCACAGACCGCGGGAATCACGTGATGCTCGAATACACCAACGCAGGTGTACAAAAAGAGCAACACGTCACTCTAGCGGTCTGTAAAAAAAGATAAGTGGAATGAACCGCGGTAGCCTGTCTTTTTCGTTAGCCTCGATTTGTCCGGTATGACGTCATTCATGCTAATTTTAAGATTAGACCTATTTCGCAAATTATTAAAAAACTTGCACAAAATTTCTACAGAGATAGAATTCTGATACCCAATGAGATGTTGCGGTCTATTAGACAATACAATATAAATAGGGCTGTTGGCAAAAAAAAGACCAGTCTTTATCGTGAGCATAGATGACGACTTCGTCCCTCCTTCCAAAAGAAGGAGAAGAGAGCCACCTTAACTCCTTGGGGACGAGCGACACGTATACGTGCCGTATAAGATGCTCAGAATCCTCGATTATTCCCACCAGTTACTTTTTATAATAAGCTTTGCCTTATTTAATGATAGCATCATTTATGCGATTAAATTAGGCGAAATTTTCTGTTTTGAAAAACCGGTGATAAAAGATTAAAAATTCTGTAAAGGACGCTCGTCGCGAAGGGATTAAACGTTTCGTTGTAGTCTTCCAAATTTCAAATTTCAAATATTTTCATTTTTTTCAGTCTAGCATACTGTAGCGATCTCATCTCACATGAACAGTTTAAAGCGAGCTACTAGCTGAAAGTAACTGGCTTGGCCTTTTGCTTGACGCTAGCGCTCTCGCCTCTTGTTTATGAGATCCCTGGATCGAATCCCGACAACGCCAATACGCAACACATCATCAATGGCGATCCGGACAGAGCACGCAATCAACCTTCTCCAACAACCACAATCATCTCTTCTCATATCCAACAGATGGCAGCACTAAATAATCATCCCCAGCATCAACAAAGCCTGTGGTGAACACTACCATGGCTTCCTGCGATCTCTATAGAGATCGCAGGAAGCCATGACACTACTCACAAAACAAAGCCTGTCGCTCACACCGCGCTGAATATCTGCGCACGGCAACACGACAGCATCACTCACGCATGCGCATCGCTCGTCAAGATGACGTCTTCCTCACTGGGGATGGAATGTGTAGGATCTCATCTCACATGAACAGTTTAAAGCGAGTTACTCCCCCAGGGGAATACCTTCTTTAGGTATTTACGGGTTTCAAGACCCCGGATTCCTGAGCGATCTTTCTCCTTTTCTATCTTCTTCTCTTTTTAGTTGTCTATCCTTTTTTCTTTGTTTCACACTTTTTAATCTTCTCTTTTCAGTTTGTTATACCTTTTTGTTCTTGTTCATGTTTGATTGTTTTACTAACTTTTTTGTTCACTTTGTTCTTTGTTCTACTAATGTTGTTTTCGTTCTTTTGTTAAAAAAAATTAAAAAAGATTGAAAAAGACAAAAAATACACCTTGTTTCCAAGTTTTCTCTCACATTGCTTCTTTTTTATACAAAAGTGGATTTTTTTATTTTCACGTGAGACACTCTGGGTGGGAAGATTTTTTAATCTCTTCGACTCGGTTCTACCTTTTTAGGCTGATCTTGAGTCCCAGAGTGCAGGGCATTTTTCGAATTCCGGTTCCGTGATCGGAGGACGTCATACATTGTATGGTGGTTGTTAGGACCAACACTGGGAGACTGGTGCCTTTCGGTGGAAGGGGTTGTAGGTTGGACAGAGCTGTAAAGGCTTACCTACTGACTACCTGATTCTAATGTGAAAGAACTAGATATTAGGAAATGTTATCGAGTTTAATCCAACGTTCGAAAAACGTGGAGGTTTGTTAATAATAGTTTTCGCCCTTTTGAGACTTGCGCCCAGAAGTAAGGTTACGAAGAAGGGTCGGTGACCAGGCCCAACGCCTGGTGTTTTTTCGATTCTCTCTAATTATGGCTACAACTAAAGGAAATAAAATATGCGAAGTGGAAGCCCCACAGCCAAATACGTCCTGGGATGATAAAGTCGAGGAAAATATTTCTTTCAACTTGGAAAATAAAGGTGCATCCTCTGATGCAAGCAAAGCTTGTAGCCATGGGCGTACCCAAGGGGTGGGCTGACTGATGGGGCTACAGCCCCCCCCCCCCCCGAAATTTTCGAAAGTGATATGAAAAAAGTGCTGATTTTTTTTCTTTCTTTTTTTGGAAAATTTTTAACTTTTTTTCTATCATACAGTGGACTAGCCATTCTCATTAGTCCCACATTAGTCCGCATGGAAACCAAAGAAGAGAAAGGGGGCTGACGGGGTTACAGCCCCCTCCTTCCGAAATAGTCGGAAATTAAATGAAAAAGTGTTTTTTCCTTACTTTTTTAGACAAATCTGTAAATTTTTTTCTTGTGTCATACAGCGAAATAGCCATTTTCGTTAACCTCATATTAGTCCACATTGACAACACAGTATACCCAAAGATGGGCTGGGGGGCTGATAGAATTACAGCCCCCTCCTCTCGAAATAGTCGAAAATGAAATGAAAAAATAGTGCCGATTTTTTTTCTTTGTTTGAGATAAATTTGCATCCCCCCCCCCTATCATTTAAGAGACTAGCCGCTCCCTTCGCTTTGGTTCCATATTAGTGCATAGTGACACCAGTTTATACCCAAAGAGGTGAAAGGGGCTAATGGGCTTACAGCCCCCTCCTAAAATAGTCGAAAATGAAAAATATGCTGATTTTTTTCTTTTTGTTTGTTTGAGATAAATTTGTAATTTTGTTTTCTGCAATTCTTACTTTTTTAGATAAATCTGTTTTTTTTTTATTCTGTCATACAGCGAAATAGCCATTTTCGTTAGTCCCATGTTAGTCCACATTGACATCACAGTATATCGAAAGAAGGGGAGGGGGCTGATGGGATTACACCCCCTCCTCCCGAAATAAACGAAAATGAAATGAAAAAATAGTTCTTTTTTTCTTTCTGTTAGAGAAAAAATTGTATTTTCCCCCATATCATTCAACAGACTAGCCGCTCTCTTCTCTTTACTTCCATGTTAGTATACCACATTATAACCAAAGAAGTGGAAGGAGGATTATGGGGTTACAGCCCCCTCCCAAAATAGTAAAAAATTAAATGAAAAAAATGCTGATTTTTTTTGTTTGTTTGAGATAAATTTGTAACTTTGTTTTCTGAAATACGATGAACTACCCATTCTATTTAGTCTCATATCAGCGCACAGTTACACCACAGTATACTCAACGAGGGGAAGGAGGGCTGATGGGGTTACAAGCCCCCTTGCGAAATAGTCGAAAATGAAATGAAAAAGGTGCCGATTTTTTACTTTCTGTTTGAGATAAATTTGTAATTTAGTTTTCTGTTTTACTGAAAATTAGCCATTCTCATTAGTCTCATATTAGTCCACATAGACACCACAGCATACCCAAAGAAGGGGAAGGAGATTGATGGGCTTACAGACCGCCACTCCCTTCTGAAATAGTCGAAAATGACATGGAAAAAAAGCACTGATATTTTTTTTCCCTCCTGTCATTCAATGGACTAGCCACGCTCCTCTCTTTAGTCCAATATTAGTAAAGTTGCCAAAAGAGGTTGAAGAGGGCAATGGGGTTACAGCTCCCCCTCCCAAAATAATAAAAAAAAGAAAAAAAACTGAGTTTTTTTTCTTTTTTAAAAAATAAATTTGTAATCTGTCATACAGCCATTCTAGTTAGTCCCATATATTAGTGCACAGTGATACCCCAGCATACAATACCCAAAGAAGGCGATGGGTTCGGGGGTTATGAGGTTACAGCTCCATTCCCCCTCTGAAGAGGTCGCAGTAAAATGAAAAAAGGGTTGATATTGTTTCTTTCTTTTTTAGATAAATTTGTTTTATTTTCTGGCATGCAACGAATCTGTCATTCTCTTTAATCCAATATTCTCATTCCAGTGAACTAATTTACTTGACACAAACAAAATCTATTTTCAAATCACCGAAAAATAACTCCATCCCTGTTTTACTGGATAAATGAATACATATATGCTCAGTTCAAGGGACCTGCAAGTAAGTTCGAAAAATTTAGAAGCAGTTTAATTTAAGGAGTTTTTTAATCTCTCCCACAGGCGGCGCAAAGATTGTCAATGCGGAAGTATGTTAATGCACAGTAACACCACGGCTACTCTCAAGTCGATTTCGGCTAAATCGGAAATCAGGTGTGGAGGAGTTGACTGTAAAAGTAGCTTATTAACTTTCATTTTTCAGACACATCTCCATGCCATACCGAAATGTGTAGGGGGTTTAAGGGACCCCTGTCGAAATGGTCCGAGTAAAATGGTAAAAGAAGAGCTGATTTTGTTCCTTACTTCTTAGATCAATTTGTATATATATATATATATATATATATATATATCATCATCATCATCATCAACCGTTTTCAATCCACTGCTGGATGTAGGTCTCCCCCAGATTTTTCCATTGTTGCCTGTCTAGTGCTTTAGTCATCCAATTAACACCGGCCACTTTTCTGATTTCGTCACTCCATCTTACTTGAGGTCGTCTTCTTGGTCGTTTCACATCTCTGGGATACCACTGTAGGGTGTTTGTGCTCCATCTATTGTCTTGTCTTCTTGCAATGTGCCCAGCCCATTTCCATTTTAGCCATTTAATTCTCTCGATAATGTCAAAAACTTTCGTCTGACTTCTTATCCACGTTATTCTCTTTCGGTCTCTTCTGGTTATGCCTAGCATGCATCTTTCCATACTTCGCTGTGTTGTTTGTAATCTTTGTACCATCCGTTTTGTTAGTGTCCAAGTTTCTGCTCCATAAGTTAGTGCAGGCAAAACACATTGGTTAAACACCTTTCTTTTCAAACAAAGAGGCATGTTACTTTTCAGAATAATATTGTTCTTCCCAAAAGCACTCCATCCATTTCTTATTCTTTTATTGATTTCATTCATGAATATATATATATATATATACATATATATATTCATGAAATTCTGAAGAGATTAGCTAAAGTGTCTATGTGCACTAATATGGGACTAACAAGAAAGACAAGTGCTATCCATGTAATATATATATATATATATTATATATATGTATATATATATATATATATACATATATATAATATATATATATATATTACATGGATAGCACTTGTCTTTCTTGTTAGTCCCATATTAGTGCACATTGACACTTTAGCTAATCTCTTCAGAATTTCGGCTAAGTCGGAAGTCAGGCACTATATATACACGCATGAACTAACAGTGAATGATAATCATTAACTTTCGTTTTTAACACTCGATTACATCCTCGTATTTGTAAGATACACAGTGACTTTTGTCTGACTGCAAAGCCATCTTTGGAGTTTAGTAATGCCAGGGTTCGTACGGCTCCTGGAATTTTACGACCAATAAATTCTTCGGTACCAGTATTTTCTTACAGAAAATCTTTGCTTAAAAGAAGGCGAAGTGCCATGAGTATAACATAGATTTCTTTTTCTATACAGAAAATACTGGTGAAACTCCTGGAAAAATCCCTGATCCGTACGAACCCTGTAATGCTCCCTCATTTATCTTCCTATTCCGTCCTAACTTTGCAGCCAATATTTTTCATTTGGAACAGTTTAAAGTCAGTATTATTACTTGTGCAATGCACAAATAATAAGCAAAGTCGTTATTTTAGATATGTGTATAAAAATATTTTGTGTGTATATGTTTATAAAAAGAGCTTCTTGCTGTCTATCTCTTTTCGTTTTACACTGAAAAATCGGAACTTCTTTTATGACGTTGGATGTATTTTTTATTCTGGTTATTTGTGCTTTTCTTTATGCTACTATTTAGACGTCACATATTCTTATTAGCAAAAGAAAATAAATTGTATTTATTTTATTAAATGTTTAGTGTTCTAGCAAGAAACTTTAACATTCAATTACTTCCTCAAATCTTCCCTAATCCACTGAGTATCTGATATATTTTGGTTCAAATTAATTTAATAATAATTTTTGGATTTAAAGGAAACAAAAGACGAGATACACAGCTCATAAACAGTATTGTATGAATTCTACAAAAATATATTGTGTGGGAGTTTTTGTTGAAAGGAAATTAAGAAAAAAAAATTGGGGAACTTAAAAGTGGGGCTAAGATCAGGAAACCTTCAAAAGCACCACGTCATATGTTTGGGGTAAATGTTTTTTTTTAGCGTTCTGAGAAAATTTTATATATAGCGTAATGCAGGACTTATAATACTGGTATGCATATAATAATGTGTGGGATGTATCCATATGTCCCGAATGTCCACTTTACATGGAGGATAGGCCAACATTTTGTAAATAATGGCTAAATGATAGTTTCCTTGCCCTTTAAAAAAAGATTTTCTTTTGCCCTTTAAAAAAAGATTTTCTTTTCTCTTTACAAATGGGATCTAGTTTAAGAATCTAACACACATTCTTTAAATTTTAGCTCTATGTATATTGCTCTGGTGCAACACTTATTGTTAAATTGATCATTTTAAAACAATTTCATCAAATCAACAAATGCACGTACTGAAGTTTTTTTTATGAATGGCAATGTCAAGTAAGATTTGCCATTTATTATTGATTTTCGATTTTGGAAGAATCTTTTAACCAGATTTTTAAAAAGTTAGTTCAGTATATTATTTCAATTTAAAAACTATACCTATAAACATAGATGTTTGTATGTGTGCTGTTTTTTAAAGAGACCGCTGTGTTTTTACCACGACACTTTGATGAAATTCAGGTTTTCAGTACGGGCCTTTGACGAAATTCGCGTTTTCTTGCGATGTTTTGACGAAATTCATTTTTTTTTCGCGGCCCTTTGACGAATAACGAGTTTTTTTTTTCGTGATCCTTTGTAGAAATTTGCGTTCTTTCCGCCGCTTTTTGACGAAATTCGCGTTTTTTTCGCTACTCTTTGTCAAATTTTGCGTTTTTCCGCTTCTTTTTGTTGAAATTCACGTTTTTACCACGGCCCTTTGACGAAATTTACGATTATTCTGCGGCTCTTTGACGAAATTTGCATTTTTTGCGATCTTTTGACGAAAGTCGCGTTTTTTTGCGGCCTCTTGAAATACGTGTTTTTTTTTTCGTGATCCTTTGTCGAAATTCGCGTTTTTTCTGCGGGCCTTTGATGAAATTAGCGTTTTTTATGTATCTCTTTGACGAATTTCGCGTTTCTACCGCGACCATTTGACAAAATTCGCGTTTCCTCCGCGGTCATTTGACGAAATTTGACTTTTTTTCGCGATCCTTTGTCCAAATTTGCGTTTTTTCCGCGTCTTTTTGACGAAATTCGTGTTTTTTCCACGGTCTTTTGTCGAAATTCGCGTTTTTTGACGAAATTTGCGTTTTTACCATGGCCCTTTAACGAAATTCGAGGTTTTCTGCGGCTCTTTGATGAAATTCGCGTTTTTTGCGATCCTTTGACGAAATACGCGTTTTTTCCACGGCACTTTGACGAAATATGTGATTTTTCGCGATTCTTTCTCGAAATTCGTATTTTTTCCGTGGCCCTTTGATGAAATTCGCGCTTTTTCTGAAGCCCTTCGACGAAATTAGTGTTTTTTCAGCAGTCATTAGACGAAATTTGCGTTTCCTCTGTGTTCATTTGACGAAATTCACGTGTCCTCCGCGATCATTTCACGAAATTTGGATCTTCTCCGCGATTATTTGACGAAGTTTGAGTTTTCTCCACGATCATTTGACCTTTTTAAAGCGATCCTTTTGGACAAATTTCGCGTTTTTTTCGTGGCCCTTTGACAAAATTCGAATTTTATCCGCGGTCCTTTGACGAAATTCGCATTTTATCCGAGACCCTTTGACAAAATTCGGGTTTTTCCATGATCCTTTAACGAAATTGGAGATTTTTTTCTGCGAACGATTGACGAAAGTTGATTTTTTTCGGCGGCCATTTGTCAAAAATAGCGATATATTTTTAAGTCCGAATTTTAGGACTGATGACCGATTTTTTTAAATTTTCGAAACCTCATGCCTTAACTTTACTTTTCGGAAAATTTGGAACATAATCACCCCTGCTCCCCCCCCAGCTACGTCCTTATTGTCAAAGTTATTATTGTTTACAACACAATTCAACGTGTTTCGTAATATTCAAAACTTTATGGAAATTTAAGTCAGCCCCCCCCCCCCGAAATAAAATCCTGGGTACGCCACTGCTTGTAGCCTTTTAGATTTGTCGTATAGAAATGCACGCTTCTTTATTGTAAAATGTGCTGAAGGCAATTTTGCCCTCAAATCACCTTTCCTAATACAAAAAGCTACACAAGGACTTATTGGTGAACCAAAGACTATTAAAAACCTAAGATCTGGTGGCTTACTTATTGAAGTTAAAATTCAACTCAAGCTGAAAATATAATGAAATGTAAATTCTTTGGAAATATACCAGTTACTGTATCTGCTCATAATTATTTAAATAGCTCACGTGGTGTCATCTCAGAACAAGATTTCACATTTGTCTTAGAAACAGAAATACTTGAAAAATTTAAAGACCAACATGTTACAGGAGTTCGAAGAATAACAATTAAAAGAGATAATAAAATCATCCCAACAAAACATATAATACTTACATTTGATATACCTAACCTACCCACACACATAATAGCTGGATACTTAAGTTGCCCAATTCGACCATATATACCAAACCCATTGCGCTGTTTCAAATGTCAGAAATTTGGTCCCTCCAAAAATAGCTGTCGTGGAGCCCTAGTATGTGCTCGATGTGGAGAAAAATGACATGAAAGTGAAAGCCGCACAGCTCCTGCTCATTGTGTAAATTGTGAAAAAGATCATCCGTCATATTATAAATCATGTGAAATCTGGAAAGTTGAGAAAGAGATCCAAACAGTGCGCACAAAACAGAACATTTCATATCCAGAAGCAAGGAAAATAGTTAAGTCTCGCACACCAAATACAGGTATAACTTACTCTGCTGCATTAACTGGTAATAAAAAATATCAAACAATAGCCACTCAAACAGAAACAACTATTCAAGAAAACATTCTAAATCAAAAAGATGCTCCTACACAAAAGTCCTTGCTGCTTAATAATAATTCTCAATCTATATCTAGTGCAACAAATAAAAGAGATAAAGATAAATCAACCACTTAATCAAATAACAATTCTCAGAAAATTAACTCCTATATCTCTTACAACAAAAACTCTCAATCTGCAAAAATTCGCCATACAGAAGATGAAATTCATAAATTATCTGTAAAGTCCACTCCCAACAGCTTAGGAAAAAGGAGAAAAAGCACAGCAAAAACCACTCAACCAGATAAAAGACAGTCTAATGCTAAAATACCAGCAAATTCTACACTAACCAAAACAGGGAAAATAATATATGAAGATCTCGGAATTGATCTTAACCCAACTACTTCTGATGAGGAAGGAATGTCCACGTCATCTGAAGCAGAGGAAAATGGTGTTGTTTCCATCTAATTAATAAAAAAAACTAAATAAAAAATAATGACTAATATTATTTCTTAGAACTGCCGTGGCTATCGTAACAAATATGATGAAATCCGTAGTATTCTCCATGACCACCAACCGCTGTGTTTCGCCCTACAAGAAACACATTTAAAACCCAGTGACAAAGCCAAATTACGCAGCTATGAGACTTATAGAAAAGACTTTACAGGGAATGATAGGGCCACTGGTGGTGTGGCTCTTTTCATTTCTCGCAGTATACCCCACACGCATTTTGCTTTAAATACAAACCTACAAGCTGTTGCAGTGCGTGTATTTATAAAACGACTCATAACAATATGTACCATCTATCTACCTCCAAACCAAACTTTTCAGTCAGCACATCTTGATAGTCTCCTTCTCCAACTCCCTACTCCTTATATCATTGTTGGAGATTTTAATGCACACAGCCAAATGTGAGGCAACCGTGACTCTAATCAACGTGGTGATATAATAGAAAAATCCATTTCTGAAAATGGCCTATGCCTGCTCAATAATGGAGATCATACCTACTTTCATGAGCCAACACATACCTTTCATGCAATAGATCTTACAATCTGCTCTCCATCACTATATCCTTATGGGAATTTCTGGGTCTCAAATGACCTGCACGGCAGTGATCATTTTCCAACCTTTATCTCACAAACTACTCCTGACAGGGATTCTAATAACTACTTTAAACGCTATATCTATGACAAAGCCAATTGGCGCGCTTTTACAGATCATGCTAAAATTTCAAATGATATGATAGATGGTGATATTGACGATGCGCTTGATAACATCACTATAAGTGTATTATCAATGCTGCAGACATCAGTATTCCCAAAACATCTTCCACACAGACACACAGAAAACCTTGGTGGAATAGTGACTGCCAAAAAGCTAAAAAAATTAACAGAAGGCATGGGGCATTTTCCGGAGGTATCCCAACAATGCTAACTATATTGCATTTAAAAAAGCAAAGGCTGAGGCTAGAAGAGTGTGACGTAAAAGCCAACGTGAATCCTGGATAAAATACGTTTCTAACATAAACTCTAATACTTCAAGTAGAGATATATGGAAAAGTGTGAAAAATTGTATGGGCCTGTATTCTGAAAGTCACATTTCAATATTAAAACACAATGGTCAAACAATAGCATCTCCTAACAACATAGCTGAAACAATAGCAAGTACTCTTGCATCTAATTCTAGCTCAGACTCATATCCAGAACCTTTTTTATCCTACAAAAGACAAATGGAAACTACCAGCGTCAATTTTAATTCCTATCACTCTGATACATACAATCGACCTTTTACTATTTTACAGCTCTTGAAATGTTTGAAAAAAAAGTTGTTTATCTGCTCCAGGTCACGATGGGGTCACTTATACCATGCTGAAACATCTCTGCATGTCCTCTCTCAATAATCTTCTCGCTTTCTATAATAGGATTTGGACAGATCACAATTTTCCTGATGCTTGGCGTAAAGCTATTATTATTCCTTTTCCTAAGCCAGTAAAGGATTCTAGTGACCCAAATAATTACAGACCTATCGCACTCTCTAGCAGTCTTTGCAAGCTTCTGGAAAAAATGGTCAATTGTCGCCTGGTGCATGTTTTAGAATCTAATAGGTGCCTTGCAGCCTTTCAAAGCGGATTCAGACGTGGTAGGTTACTATTGATAACCTCATTTTTTTAGAAACTCACATACGCACAGCTATTTTAAAACGCAACCATCTGATATTTTTCGACATGATGAAAGCATATGATAAGACTTAGCGGTATGGTATCCTTCGCGATCTTTTTAATCTGGACTTCCGTGGGAATCTTCCAATTTTTATTAAAAACTTTCTTGCCATTCGACTATTTCAAGTTCGAATTGGGGGAACTCTGTCTAGTTTTTATGTACAAGAAGAGGGTGTACCCCCAGGGTAGTGTCCCAAGTGTCACCCTCTTTGCTATTAAAATAAATGACATCATTAAACAACTCCCTTCTACTGTGAAGTGAGATCTCTATGTTGATGACTTCCATATTATGTGTATGGGACAGGATGTTCGTTTTATTGAGAGACAATTGCAAATTGCAATCAAAAGTATTCTTAGCTGGACTAACAAAAATGGTTTTTTAATTTCGCATGACAAAACTTCTTGTGTGCATTTCTGTAGACGAAGGGGTCTGCATCCAGACCCTGAAATTTTTATCGGTTCATCTCAAATTTCTGTTGTGGACAAAGTTCGTTATCTTGGCGTACATTTTGACAATAAACTCACTTTCTCACCACAGGTTTTACAGTTACGGACAAAATGTGAAAAATTCCTTAACCTACTTAAAGTACTTTCAAATACTTCTTGGAGAGCTGACTGCACTTCTCTCCTTAAAATCTACAGAGCTGTGATCCGTACTAAAATCGACTATGCCTGCCAGATCTATGGTTCTGCCAGTAAATCTGTTCTTTAAAAACTTGACACTGTGCACCATAGCGCACTGCGTGTCTGCTCTGGTGCATTTCGTACATCTCCAATTTTAAGTCTTTATGTTGACAGTAATGAACCATCATTACACCATACTCGTGAAAAACTTTCATTAGAATTATATTACCGTGTCCTCTCTCATCCTGGCCATCCTCTCCACACCTATATATTTAAATACTGACAACGATATTCTTTATCAGCATCGACCATCTTGCATCCCTTCTTTTGGAATGAGAACGCGAAATATTATCAATAATGGCCCTTTGAATAATATCGAGGTGAGTCCATGTCCCTCACATGTGCTCCCTCCTTGGAATCCTCCTAATATTACTTCTCTCCATCCTTTTAAAGGTTATGATAAAAACAACTTGGCTCCTACTGTTTTCCAACAATTATTTGCTGCACATCGTGCAAAATTTAATAAATATACTGATATTTATACAGATGGTTCCAAGAGTGGGGATATTGTTGGTTGCGAGGTTTTTATTGATAACACTAGTTTGAGTTATCGGCTTCATGCGTCAATTTCTGTCTTTATGGCTGAGTTGATTGCGATAGAGAGAGCCATGCTGCACATATCTCATCATCATAACACATCCTTCATCATATATACTGACTCAAATAGTTCTATTGAAGCAATAAAATCTTTTTAAAAGCATCCTTATGTCTCAACTATCCTGGATTTTTATAACAAATTGACTAGACGTGGTTATAATATTTTATTCTGCTCGGTACCTGGACACATGGGTATTCATGGAAATAAAAAGCAGATGAGGCGGCAAAACTTGCTCTTAATCCGTTATGCCATAGAATTCCATTCTCAGATATTAAACTACTTATAAAAGACTTTATTTATAATAAATGGCAAGAAAGTTGGAATTTAGAATTCAATAATAAACTCCATCATAAAAAACATACAATCATGACCTGGCCTCCGAGTTATCCAAGGAAAACTGATGTTCTTCTGACTCGTCTGAGAATTGGACATGCAAGGATGACTCATAAACATCTCTTACTTCGGGAGGATGCTCCCATGTGTCCACACTGTCATTTTGATACCCAGACTATTTATCATATTTTAACTGACTGTCCGGGTCTCCGGCACTTGTATAGAATATATTTTAATTCATCATCACCGCTCTTGACAAACCTCATTGGGGAAACACCTCATGGGGCACTCTTTACTTTTTTAAAACATGCAGGAATTTATTTTGAAATATAATTTTTATTGCTTTCATTGGTTTAACAACCCAGTTTTATCTTTTACACTTTTGTTACATATGGATGGCAACCCCATCCAGATTGCCCTTTTTTAAACAATTTTATTTTTTAAATAATTTTACAGTTCACTCTACTGTTTTTTTGGACTTAAAAGTTTTTTTCTTCTGCACTTTTCTGACGATATCTGGATGGGAACCCCATCCAGATTGCTTTTCCCATTGCTCTCTTTGATTTTACTTACATTGTTTCTGTTTCACTTCTTGATATTTTTTTACTCTTTTTTGGCGCAGCATGTCCCTTAAGGGACTTTGTGCCATAAAACCTTATACAACCAACCAACCAACTTAAAGCGAGTTACTAGCTTGGCCTTTTGCTTGACGCTAGCGCTCTCGCCTCCTGTTCATGAGATCCCTGGATCGAATCCCGGCCACGCCAATACGCAACACACTTCAATATCTACTACTAACTATTCGTATATGACGTCTTCCAGCCTTAGCAATTGGCATCGGTTAACGTTCACTTTCCTTTTAAACTAATTTTGTTAATTGTGGTATTAAAAAAGAAAAAAATATATATTATTTTTAATTATTGTATTGACATTTGTATTTTTGCACTTTGTGTATTATCCTATTAGAATTACTGTTTGCACTGTATCATAATTTAGAGGGGGGGGGGGGGGGGAGATTGTATGACTCTGAAGACCTTCTCCACCTCTCGCCCTTCTGCATTTGTTGCTTCTCAATCCGTCATCGTCAATACTCACGGAGTACTAACTCCATAATGATAACAGTCCCTCCACCACAGCACCTGTGAGACGAACTTTATATCTTCAATTAATATTAATGTATGATAATTTCTACTCAGATATTTCAGTCTTGATTCGCGGTAAATGCAGGCAGTACGCCCTGCGTAGGCACTTACGGAACAACGGACATTGACACTGACATTTTTACAAATTAAATATAAAATTCCATTTGAATCATCGGCTAATGTTCGCAGGAGGCAAGATTTTCTTTCACAATTCTAAGTTGATTGCGTTTATAAAAATTGCTGTTATAGTATGAATAATAATAAAAAAAAAAACAGAAAGAAAAAAGTTTTGTAAGAAGCCTTTTTTTTTATAAGAATGCCATTTACCATTAACATTAAAGTACCAGAAATCATAGTTCCATGTAGAATTAACATTAGACTAGCAAAAAACAAAGTATTTTCTTTTTCCCGCCAAAGAAAAAAAGAAGTTCTGAAAGTGCTTCCGCGTTTCGAAATGAGAAGGGGCGTGGTGTAACGTTATATCTCCACCTATTGATCTGAAACCAAAAATAGGTGAATGGCGGATGTTGTCATAGCGACTGAGGATCCATTTTTGTGTTTTTGTCATTCATCTTTGTAAATACAGTTTCGCCTTTGTTACATTTTAGTATTTGTTTGGAGAGCGGTTGACGATGCGTGCCTCGATTCATCTTGCCTAATTTTTAACAAATAGCTTTAGAAATGTTTTTCGATAAGGTCATATGATAACGAAGAGGCTTTGTATTGCTTCTAAGAAATGGATAGAATGAAATTTATACTTGTTATCTTTTTTTCAGTGATGGTTATTCTTTAGAGGACCAACAGTATCTGAAGCATGATAGATGATCGTTTTCTTCTGCATTGATGTTTGCATGATATTTTCTTAGAATGGAATTCAGCTTATTTAAAAATTTGCTGGACGTTATACATAAATCGTTAAAATATTTCTTAATAAGATTGTGAAGTATGCGAAAAATTATCTAGTAAAATATATCTTAAACTAAGCTGAGACGCTTAGTGGTAGCGGTCCTTAAAACAACATAAATTCCAAAATAAAATCTGCCCATAGAGACATTTAAATTAATGCAATCTATTTGTCAAAGAATTACTTGTCACGTAATCCACACTGCTTACTGCTTCAGATGAGATATATATTGACCCTTTGTACTTACTTTTTCGAACTGGAGGAATTATTTGTTTTTCATTTGAGAGTAACATGTACACTTATGAACGCTCAGTGAAAAAATTGTGTTGTCTAGAATGGAAAGAAAGAGATGTTTAAAGAAAATTACAATTTCAAAGCTCTATGAAGGAAAAAAAGTAGATTAAAAAATATTTCTCTTTAATTTATTAAACGAAATTAAACTTCTAAAGATTTCGTTATACAAATATACAATATCACTCTCATTTTTACAAGAAGAATGCCACTACGACGCAGGATCAGGCCAATTTTCTATTATTGTATTATATAACAGTTAATACTAAGATTGCACACTATTCACAATGTATTGAACCATGTTTTCGTAAATTTAAATACAAAATTGCCGCCCAATGATTTTATGCAGTGACCAATAGCATTGCCTCCTAGAGTAGTTAGTTTAGAGTATATACTCTAGGTGACAATGCCAATGGCCCTGTATAAGGAATCTATTCAGATGTATGACGCGAAATCTCATTTATGACGCGTACAAAGATTTTTAAATAAATTTTGAGGGGGGAAGAAAATAACACGGTATACAGGTTAAAAAAAAAGAAAGAAAAAACGAAAATATATGATAATTCATAATCTGCTGATCTGTGGCCAGAACAGTTCTTAGGGGTGCGAAGCAGGTTAAGGGACTTCGCACCCGATAAAAAAGGGGATTTTTCTTATTTCATAATAATAATAATAATAATAATAACATATTTAATTATTTAGCATTCTATTAGCAATTAACTTCATTTCGCTTAAGATTTGTATATGCATATAGTGTGTTTCAATTGCTAAACTAACACTGTAGGGAAAAGTTGATTCTGCTCTTTTCTCGGTTTATGGTCCAGCGTTTCTTAAACTGTGGTCCGCGGAATCCTGGGGGTCCGCGAGATTGCATCCGGTGGTCCTCACCCAATGTTGAATACAGATTTTTTTCTTCGGAAGGAACTTCTGTAGCTCCGGAGGAAGAGGGATTTGCAAGACTAGAACTTCTAGTCTAGATCATTAATAAACATAAAACCACAAATCTTTCGGCGGAGACATTTCAATGTACCGGAGATGGAATATGTGTGAAAATATTAAGAACCGATTGATTGAACATGTAAATAATCAATCCTTTTTTCGCATTGCAACTAGATGAGCGTTTAGTCATTTCTAATACTGTAAATTTGATAGTTTTCGTTCACTATGAATTTAGTTGTAAGATACGTGACGATTTTTTGTTTTGCAAACTTCTTCTAACTCACACAACAAGTGCAACGCTATTCACAGAAGGTTTTTGCAAAACAAGGAAGTGATAAAACAGTATCATACCTGTGTGTTTAAACAGTATAATACAAGAAAATTAAGTAAGCTCTTCAAGATGTGCCGGAATAAGTAGAGATGCGGCTCGAGCTATAAGTGAAACTGATCAGCGTGGTTAAAGATAAAGTAGTCACATGTAAGTAGTTTAGACATACTGTTGTATTCACCATGAGTCGCTGGTTGCCAAAAAATGCCTGGAGATTTTAAGACTAAATTCAACGAAATTGTTCCAATAGTAAATAATATCAAGATTCGTCCATTGAATTCAGGACTTTTTAAAATAATGTGCGAAGAAATTGGAGTCAACATAAACAGGTACTTTTGTATACAGAAATTAGGTGGCTGTCACGAGGGTTAAATTGCATTTTTGCACTAAGTGATGAAGTAAGACTGCTTTTAATGGACTCCAAATTCTATTTGAAAGATAGGTTCAATGATTTCTCCTGGCTTGTCTAAGGCTCCTAATATAGGAGCTCTAAGCTTGTCAAGTTATTTTTAATCTTCTGAATCAACTGATTTTAAGCTTACAAGGAACTTTGGTAACATATTTTCAAAGTCCAGAATTAAACATAATTAACAACAACAACAACAACAAAATGATTTGTAGGCACATCGGCTTGAAAATAATATTTGAATCATTCCCAACATTATTCGATTTCTTACAAATGTCTGTCGATGTAATATCTCCTGATATTATCGAAAATTTTGTTATACACTTTAAGCACATGAAAGAATCTTTTAGACTCTATTTTCCTTCCTCGTTCTCAGAAAATGAGTGGATGACGGATCGATTTCATTTCCAAGAAATTACTGAAATCAAAACCTTGAAATGAAGCAGGAACAAGATGCGGAATTATCATGCGATAGTTCCATGAAAATTGATTTCAAGCTGTTACAGTTCAGTTTCAACTGACGCACACCCTAGAAACTAGATGGGCGGTTTGTTTGCCCCTCAAATTTGGTAGATTGTGATTGGTTGGCTCATAATACAGGCTACAAATAGACGATTATGATTGGTTGAATAAAAATTGGTGGGTTGGTGATCACGGGGTTGAAACTGATCTATAGACTTTCTCCAGCCTTGTGCACATGAAGAACAACTATAGAACTCAACGGAATGTCGAATCAGAGACCAGACTTACTTAAACATTGAACGAGATGCTGCCACACTGTTAAAAATAAATCCGTTAATTCACGGTAAAACTACTGGCAGCAAAGCTGCAGGGCTTTTTCCGTTCCGTTAGTAGATTTTTCGTTTTGAGAGATAAAAGAAGGAAAAACTCCATTTGAAGAAGCGGTAACTTTCCGTTACGCTCTCAGAAATACTTCCTTCAAATCACGGAACTATTCCTGGCAGCACTGCCAGGAAGGGAAATTTTCCGTTATGAATAACCTCGGTTTTAAAAATTACATATCTCTTTGGGCTGCCATTTGTTGACTATTACGGGAGTATTTATTATTTGATATACTTCAAGAATATTTTCTGGCTGACCTTGGGCTCGAACTAGAGACGTCAGTGCCTTGAGCCAAATGTTTTACCGGTAAGACCAGAGAGTGATTTCTAGAATAACAGTTTGAAACGATGATCGGGATCTCTTCAAATAGCGGCTTGGACCTTAAACCATTCGGGGTTCAGAAACTTGGTTATTTTGGAGTTAATTGCGGGGTATTTCATCGTTATGAGGTTATGATTGGGGTTTTAAAACTTTAGTATTAATAGAGGATAAAAACATGAATTATATATATTATTAATTTGATTGTTAGATCTAAAATATAAATAATATATTTTGAATTAAATTCAATAAAAAATTTTTGCTTTTTTTAGAAAATCGATTTTTTTTTCAACTATTATAAAATGTGTTCGTTTTGAATATATTTTCAGTGCGGATGTTTTTTATAACTTTAAAAAAATAAATTGCAGATAATTTTAAAGGAATGAGAAAATTATTTGTTATTTTTTTTTAAATTCGAAAGCATTATTTTTGTTTGTTGCTTTTTTGAGTAAAATCGATTTTTATTTTTTAACTTAATTTAACTATTATATATATATTTTTTAATCTGTTTGTTTAGAATATATTTTAAGTGCGAATATTTTTTTATAACTTAAAAAATAAATTGCAAATAATTTTAAAAGAATGGGAAAATTAATTGTTGCTTTTTTAAATTCGAAAGCACCATTTTGTTGCTGTTGTTTTAAATAAACTCGAAATTTTAATTTATTGAATTTTTAGTTTTTCTTTGCAGCAACATGTCAGTTTTTTAAACATTGAAAATAAATATGCAGCAGATAATGGAATATCTCCGTTGGCCACCTTCCTTCGTCTCCGTCCGTTCCGTTATTTTAGGAAATATGAGGAAATTTTCGGTTTTTTAACGAAAAATACCCTTTTGTCGTGAAAAGGGACTTTTTTTTATGAAATTCAGGAAAAAAAATACCCGCGAATTTCAGATTATTTTAAACAGTGCAGTAGCAAACGATAGGCAGCATACCTCTCATAGCAAATAGTAGTATGTAAATTTTAATTGTCTTAACATGTATATTGTAAATATTTTTTATATTACTGTAGCTGATTTTTCTCACAACGTTAAATAAATATAGAATATGTGTAATGAAACATAAACATAAATAAGGTGTATACGTTAAAATAATTTCTTATCTTATACTAAGAAAAAAATTGTTGGGGATCCCCGAAATGCATATCGATATCACATCAAAGGGAGTACGCGAGATCTCAAAGTTTAAGAAACACTGGATCCTATTACAAGTGTTTCAGGAATGGAATTAAACTAACTGATGCTACTATACTGAAGATAATCAATATCAGCTACTGAGGCAGTCGAAATGATCTCCTGATTACGACACTGATACTATTGAATTAACTAAATCTCACAGATGCTATTCCTTTTTTTATGTTGAAATTTGAATATGAAATGTTAAAAGGACAGTGCTGTTGATGATTTTGGATCAACGGCAGCTATTATTTCAATGATTATTTGTAATATAAATAAATATATATATATATATATTTACTTTTCTGGGGAAAAAAATGCTAACGATCTTTTACCAAGTTTAGACTGGTTTAGACTGTTTTTCTCACATCTTTTAGACTTATTTTCTTTTTAGTTTTCTTCATTAACTAACATTTCTATTTAATGAATAATTATTTATACATACCAATTTTATCATATCTCTATAGGAGGAATGCCTTCAGGGAGGACTTTTGAAGGGAAAGTGACCTAAATTCTCGATTTTGTTCATGAAAAACCCTGAAAACCTTGCACAGTCAACTCGCCCAGACCGCATAGGTTTCGAACCCCGATCATAGGCCAGACTCCTCATTTTGTGTAAAACATGCTAAACACAGGACTGAGTGGGATCCCGTTGATTAACCAGAATCCAGATGAATATGAATACTATCTTTTATGTTTTTTCAGTTTTTATAGAGGATGCGCGAATATAACCTTTCATTAAGTAAATATTTTACATCTAAACCCCCAAGTTTATATACTTATTTATTTTAGCACTTTCAGTCACTGTTTTAAGATTTACTTACTTACACATCAGTATCTTATACATCTTACTTATAATAAAATCCAAAGGCGAGAATCTGTCTGTAACGGTACCGGGCTGTACCACTCTGGTCTGCGAGTCGACCGTAGTTAAACGCCATGTTAGGCTTACTGAAAAAGATATGCTAACACATAACCATTAAATGATAATTTCTTCTACTTGAAATAATGTCTGTTCAGCATATTTTCGTATAAAACATGTATATCATATCCAGTTATAATGTTTTAAGTTTTAAATTAAAAATAACCGATTAAACATCCGATTACCTGATGTAAACAAACAAATAATGTTGCCATTCAAAAACACAACTTCCATATCTATTCCATGAATGACTCTTTGAACGTTTCATTAAAAAATCCGATTATGCTCTTAAAATATTCGTAAAAGCATATTAAAGTCTTTAAATAATTTAAAGGATTTTTTAAATTTATTTCTGTAAGCATTTTACTCCTCTAAGTACTTTTTCAGAAATAGCGATGATACCTTTCGAGGTTTTGCGATGATCTACCGGTATTTTAGATATATTTCTTAAATACTGTTCTGGCGCCAACTATTGACAATAAATACAAATTATACCTTTGGAAAAAAAAAATTAATAATACAACTTTATTATAATTTACATAATAATAAAGTTGTAAAATAATATAAAATGTACATAAGCATATTTTTAAAATAAAAAATTCAGGATGTATTGATTTATTACAAGATCAACTTTTTTTAATGATTTAAATTATTTTTATTATTAATTTTGAAAGGGAAATATTTGACTTTGTGTAAAAATTAATGCATTCTTTTAGATTATGAAGAAACTAAAAGATCATTTTCGTATTATTGAGAGCGAAAATTAATACCTATAATTTACTTACCATAATTAATTATTGAAACCTTAATTAATTATTGAGACCTTAATTAATTATTGAGATCGTTATTAGGATTAAGCTTTTATTTATTCAGAAAAATATTTGGAAATTTTGAGTAGTAAATCAAAAATAAAGGAAAAGATTACGTTTCGTAAAATTTACCATTAACATAAGGTATGTACATTCAGGATGTATTGAGTTATTACAAGATCTACTTTTTTTAATGATTTAAATTATTTTTATTATTAATTTTGAAAGGGAAATATTTGACTTTGTGTAAAAATTAATGCATTCTTTTAGATTATGAAGAAACTAAAAGATCGTTTTCGTATTATTGAGAGCGAAAATTAATACCTATAATTTACTTACCATAGTTAATTATTGAGAACTTAATTAATTATTGAGATCGTTATTAGGATTAAGCTTTTATTTATTCAGAAAAATATTTGGAAATTTTGAGTAGTAAATCAAAAATAAAGGAAAAGATTACGTTTCGTAAAATTTACCATTAACATAAGGTATGTACATTCAGGATGTATTGAATTATTACAAGATCAACTTTTTTTAATGATTTAAATTATTTTTATTATTAATTTTGAAAGGGAAATATTTGACTTTGTGTAAAAATTAATGCATTCTTTTAGATTATGAAGAAACTAAAAGATCGTTTTCGTATTATTGAGAGCGAAAATTAATACCTATAATTTACTTACCATAGTTAATTATTGAGATCGTTATTAGGATTAAGCTTTTATTTATTCAGAAAAATATTTGGAAATTTTGAGTAGTAAATCAAAAATAAAGGAAAAGATTACGTTTCGTAAAATTTACCATTAACATAAGGTATGTACATTCAGGATGTATTGAATTATTACAAGATCAACTTTTTTTAATGATTTAAATTATTTTTATTATTAATTTTGAAAGGGAAATATTTGACTTTGTGTAAAAATTAATGCATTCTTTTAGATTATGAAGAAACTAAAAGATCATTTTCGTATTATTGAGAGCGAAAATTAATACCTATAATTTACTTACCATAATTAATTATTGAGACCTTAATTAATTATTGAGACCTTAATTAATTATTGAGATCGTTATTAGGATTAAGCTTTTATTTATTCAGAAAAATATTTGGAAATTTTGAGTAGTAAATCAAAAATAAAGGAAAAGATTACGTTTCGTAAAATTTACCATTAACATAAGGTATGTACATTCAGGATGTATTGAATTATTACAAGATCAACTTTTTTTAATGATTTAAATTATTTTTATTATTAATTTTGAAAGGGAAATACTTGACTTTGTGTAAAAATTAATGCATTCTTTTAGATTATGAATAAACTAAAAGATCATTTTCGTATTATTGAGAGCGAAAATTAATACCTATAATTTACTTACCATAATTAATTATTGAGACCTTAATTAATTATTGAGATCGTTATTAGGATTAAATTTTTATTTATTCAGAAAAATATTTGGAAATTTTGAGTTGTAAATCAAAAATAAAGGAAAAGATTACGTTTCGTAAAATTTACCATTAACATAAGGTATGTACATTCAGGATGTATTGAATTATTACAAGATCAACTTTTTTTAATGATTTAAATTATTTTTATTATTAATTTTGAAAGGGAAATATTTGACTTTGTGTAAAAATTAATGCATTCTTTTAGATTATGAAGAAACTAAAAGATCGTTTTCGTATTATTGAGAGCGAAAATTAATACCAAAATTTACTTGCCATAGTTAATTATTGAGACCTTAATTAATTATTGAGTTCGTTATTAGGATTAAGATTTTAATTATTCAGAAAAATATTTGGAAATTTTGAGTTGAAAAACAAAGATAAATAAAAATATTACGTTTCGTAAAATTTATCATTAACATAACTACCATTAACAGTAATATTTAGCATTAACCCTGAACTTAACGGTTCAGGTCAGTTTTCCTTATTGTCGATAAACAGTATATGAATATTTTTATCAATTATTTAAAATTTTAACTGAAAACCCCAATTTCTACCCACCGTCCTAGGACGGGCATTTACACTAGTTACTTTATAAAAGGAAACAAAATAATCCCACACAGCCGATTTGTTACAATTTATATTTATAAAAAGTTAATTAAAAAAATAGGTATTTTTCGGTTAGCCGGGTGCCAGTGATATATGTGCATATATAAATATATATGTATATACATTATATATATATATATACATATATACATATATATATATATATATATATATATATATATATATATATGCAAATATATGTGTATATATATGAGTGTGTGTATATATACATGCATATATACCACTGGCGCCAGGCTAACCAAAAAGTACCAAAATATATTCTTTTTAATTTTTTTTCAATCATATATATTAGGTTGAGCAAAAAGTTCTGGGAAATTTTTAATCTAATAGTTACCAGAATTTGTATCGTATATAGGAGTACTATTGGTATATCTATAGGAGTTCAAGAATTTCCGTTCCAAAATGCCTATTGAACAGTATGACTTGCGTGCGTTGATCCGGCATTATTGGAGAAAAGGTCTAACGATTCTGAAAGCCGTCAATGAGATTAATAAGGGTGAAGGTGCTGGTACGGCGACAAAATCGACTGTGGGCAGATGGTTTAAGCGATTCGAAGAAGGCGATTTTAATCTCAAAGATATGCCTCGTTCTGGCCGGCCATCTGTTTTGGATGAAAGTGACTTGGCAGCCGCTGTGGATACTCAGCCTTCATCAAGCACTCGTGGTTTGGCTGCAGAGCTTGGTGTTTCGCAGCGTATCGTTGTCAACAAGTTGCATCAATTTGACTTTGTCCACAAGAAGCCTCGCCTGAATCCGCATGGGCTCACCGAAGCACAAGCCGCCAAAAGAGTCGAGAACACTGCTCAACAATCCATTGAATGACCGATTCTGGCAGAGAATTGTGACATCGGACGAAAAGTGGGTTTTCTTGGTCAATCACGATCGAAGGAAGCGTTGGGTTCAACAAAGCCAGTATACGCCAGCAGCTCCAAAGCACAATCGATTCGCCAAGAAAGTCATGATCTGCGTCCGGTGGAACTTTGAAGGCGTTTTGCATATTGAGTTGGTTCCAAATGGTCGTGCCATCAATGCTGAGCTCTATTGCCAGCAGTTGGATCGCGTCTACGACAAATTGGTGCAGAAATATCCAAGATTTTGGTAGGCCGAAAGCGTGCTTTGTTTCAGCAGGACAATGCGACACCGCACGTGGCCCAGATGATCAAGGACAAATTTGCACAGTTGGACGGCGTCGAAATTCTTCCACACTTTGCCTACAGTCCAGAGGCTTCATCCGATTATGGCTTCTTTCGATCAATGCAACACTTTTTCAAGGGCCGTCGATTTGAATCCTTTAATGAAGTTGAAGAAGCATGTCAAGAGTTTTTCGATTCCAAGGAGCCTCCATGTACTTAGCAAATGTGGAATCTGGCAGAACGATGCCAGAAAGTCGTGGACTATGATGGTCTTTACTTTGAAGAATAATCCTTGTTGCTTTTGTTGTTAATTTGCGCATAACAACGCAACTTTCACAAATTTCCTAGAACTTTTTGCTCAACTTAGTATTAAATATGCAATGAGGTATCTCAGCTTGACGGTTTTCAGTATATCTAATTTTCAAGATCAAATTTTCGAACAGGCATACTGATACTGCTGGTGATTTACAGACAGATCCTACTAAAGGTCGGTTACACCTGTCAATAAAAGTCTATCACCATACATAAAGAAATAAGGTGTGGGGTGCACCTTTACCATCACCCAATAATTACCTATAGGGGCTTCTGATTGCAGAAGACTCCGTGATCGTCGCCTAATTAGATACTAAAGAAATAAATTATTTATTTAAAGAAAATTAATTGTTGCGTTGTGTTAGAAGAGTATCTAATTTATGGCCGTTTTGTTTTGGACTGGAGTGTATAGAGTTCCAAAAAAAATCAACCTTTTTTTTCACAATTTAATTTAATCATTATACGTTCTCAGTTACTAAATGACAAGTTCTCCTGCCGTAAAAAAAAAACAATTATATTCTGGCGGTACAAGTACAAATATTAGGTTGGTAAAATCATGGCAATACATCATACCTGAATCATTAAAGATGAACTTAAGTCCTGGAATTAGTGAATTGACCGGTCCTAAACAGAACACTGGTGAAGGCTAGTCGAAGGGCCCCCTTTTGGGCTTAACTTCATCGGGAAAGACTTCCGCACTTTTCACTGGAACCACACGCTGCACTCTGCCGCATTTTTTTTCGTCAACCGCACTTTACCACACTTTCTCATTCACTGCTCTTTTTGACAAATTCTCCTCAACTGCATCTCTCTCCAAGTTCTAGCTTTTTTTTTAATCGGCGGGGGCACCTCCCACTCTACTTGAATTTTTACAACCTTGTATCTGGATGGCCCAGTGCGACAATCGCCACACCCACCTTCGATGCTCATTGGCGAACTGTCCAACCAGTGGCCACAAACTTTTTGGCCCCCTTAATTTTAACCAGACACCTCGGCATCTACCCTGAGTCCCGTAGTTGTCGAAACTCAAGGTACCACACACGAAGCGTGACTGACAGCCCCCATAAATTTACGGTCGTAAAGATTTCAAAAATGGCTCCAGTCCACCTTTTGCGCCAGACAGCGCTCATAAAAATGCCAGTCATTTTGCTAGTTAAATTTATACCAAACATTGTACCGCCGAGATACCTAGATAATTACAGTGTAGCATAAAAATGTATATAAAAAAACACAGTAATTACTAATTATACTTATATATATAAATGCAGGAAGAAACATTTACTTATACTAATTATAAAATTTAAAAAAAGAACACTCAATATATACATATAAATTTCCAAGTGTATAACACAAAAAAGGTGGTGAACACTTTCCACCAGATACTGTTTAATTTTCTTTCAAGAACCTAGCTGACCGTTTGGAGGAATACAGTTCCGGAAAATTTCGGTATATTTTCACCCATCATGACCCTCAGACCACGAAACCACCCTCCGTTCAAATGTTTATATATATCTGATCTATGACATACGATAGCACTCGTACGCTGTTAAAAATAAATCCATTAATTCACGGTAAAACTACTGGCAGCAAAGTTGCCGGACTTTTTCCGTTCCGTTAGTACATTTTCCGTTTTGAAAGATAAAGGAAGGGAAAACTCAGTTTGAAGAATCGGTAAGTTTCCGTTATTAATAAACTCGGTCTTAAAAAATGTCATCTCTATTTGTGCTGCCATCTATTGATTATTACGGGAGTATTTAACATTTGATATAATGCAAGAACATTTCTGCCAGACCTGAGGATTGAACTGGGGACGTTAGTGGCTGGAGCCGAGTGCTTTACCGTAAGACCAGCGGGTCCTTGCTAGAGTAAGAGTAGGAAACGATGATACGGGATGTCTTTAAACCGCAGCTTGGGACAAGCAATTTGGGGTTTAGAAAACTGGTAATTTTGAAGTTAATTGCGGGGATATTTCGTAATGAGATGATGGGTGAAAACTATAGTATTAATAGAGGATAAAAGCATGAATTATATATATTCTTAATTTGATTGTTAAATGTAAAATATAAATATTATATTTTGAATTAAATTCGATAATTTTTTTTTTTTTTTTTTTTTTTTTTTTTTGCTTTTTTGCGAAAATCGATTTTTAATCAACTATTATGTGTTTTTTAAATGTGTTCGTTTAGAATATATTTTCAGTGTGAGTGTTTTTTATAACTTTAAAAAATAAATTGCGAATAATTTTAAAGGAATGAGTTTAATTCGAAAGCATTATTTTTGTTTATTGCTTTTTAAAATAGAATCGATTTTTTTTCACTTAATTTAGCTATTTTATATATATATATTAATCTGTTTGTTTAGAATATATTTTAAGTGCGAATACTTTTTTATAACTTTAAAAAATGAATTGCAAATAATATTAAAAGAATGGAAAAAATTAATTTTTGCTTTTTTAAATTCGAAAGCACTATTTTCTTGTTGTTGTTTTAAATAAACTTGAAATTTTAATTTATTGAATTTTTAGTTTTTCTGTGGAGCAACATGTCAGTTTTTGAAACATTGAAAATAAATATGCAGCAGATGACGGAATATCTCCGTTGGCTGCTTTTATCTCCGTCCGTTCCGTTGTTTTCAGGAAATATGAGAAAATTTTCTGCTTTCAACTGAAAATGCCCTTTTGTCATGAAAAAGGACTTTTTCTGTGAAATTCAGGAAAAAAATATCCGTAAATTTCAGATTATTTTTAACAGTATATGTAAAAAACAAAAAAAATCCGTTAATTTACGGAAAAAGGACTGGCAGCAGAGTAGCCGGAATGTTTCCGTTTTTTTGGGGAATGTTCCGTTTTTGTAGTCCATAAATGGCGCGATACAGACGCGAAGGAGTTGAAGCGCATGTATGGTGATCAAAAATACTACAATCCCATTGGATGATAGACT
Source organism: Maratus michaelseni (assembly GCA_963931845.1). Lineage (NCBI taxonomy): Eukaryota > Metazoa > Arthropoda > Arachnida > Araneae > Salticidae > Maratus > Maratus michaelseni. The sequence goes on along the minus strand of OZ007594.1, from coordinate 278,161,848 downwards.
TTTACATTAATAATTCCGTATTTGAAACTTTGTAATCTTAAAAGTCTAAAAAGTGTACAATTTAGGGATACAGTTTATGCACTTTTTGTGCACAGTTGAGTTTGCAGTTTTTATGCATAAGTTGAGGTGTCAAATACGCTCGGATTGTGTGCACTTTTTTTGCAAACTTTTTCTAGCTGGGTAGCAACAGATATACGGGATAGATTCCATTTTTCTAACAAAACGGAAACTTTCTTATCAAAATTCACTGAAGTCAACCTGTCAATAAACGAAAATTTTTAACAGTGTATTTAAAAACCGATATGGGTGTAACTAAGTGTGTGTATTAAGCTCACTAACACCTCGACCGAGTTCGTTGGCCCGCTTGGTCCGCCATTTTGTAGATTTAAAACTAAAAAAGATATCCAAAGAATTAGAAATTCAAATTTATTTTTTGTTTATGTGTTAGGCTTTGATACAAAGATTCCGTGACATTTTTTATTTTTTCTCTATCTTAACAAATAGCTGAGACATAGCAGTTTGAAATTCTAGGCTGGCTGACATTTTGAAACAAGACAGGAGATTACAAAATACAAAAAAAAAACAGGGATTAATTTTTGAGTTTTAGTGAACGTGATTTCTCGCAAATTATTATCTTTCATTGTTGTAATCATTTTCCCAATCATACGTATAAAAATATATATTCGAATCCGTTAGCGTGAAATTCTCGCCAAGCTTGGCGACATTTTGCGAAATATCACCAAATTTGGTTATATTCATAACTTTATCTTGCGGTTTCAATAAAAATAGCCATTTTCGGCGCACGCACAAAAAAATCTTTTAGTTCCATCGCCAGGCAGTGCTTTCTGTTCTAAACAAATTTCCGACACTTGTCACCACTGCCAACGGTACCGTGTAGCAGACGTGCTGCTCACGCGCTGGAAAATCTTTTAGTCCCAGTTTACACCACCAGGTGGAGAATTCTGATCTAAATAAACCTCTTTCCGAACGAAACTCCGACACTCGTTCCCGCGGCTTACTTACGTCACCGTGTAGAAGGCATACTGTGCACGCGCAAAATCTGTTAGTTCCATACTTCCAAGCACAAAAGCGTACCAAATCTTTGTCTTAATTAGTTAGCTATATCTTAATTAGTTCATGTTGAGTTGAATTAACCAATTCCCGTTGAAATCGGGCCCATAGAACCCGAGAAAATAAGCAAACCCCCTGGAGATTAATATTCATAAATGGTGGTAAGCGAGGGCTGAAAAAATGATAGCGAAGTTTATTTATTACCTGGGAGACCTCGGAAGAATGCTAGAAAATATTTTGTTTGAATTGGACCGAGATTAAACGGAAAATATTTTAGTTACATTTTCTACCACTGTTCTAAACAAACATCTTTCCGAAATCACGTGTCCCCACTGCTTATGGCACTGTATAGAAGTCTTGCTGTGCACGCGCTGAAAATATTTTAGTTCCACTTTTCATAGCGAGGGGCATCAAATCTATGTCTTAATTAGTTATCTGTATCTTAATTATTTAAAATAGGTGGATTGAACTTTGTGCCGTTATATTAAAATAAATGATCAACGTAAAAAAAGCACAAATAAAAATATATAAAACGGCAAACAGCTGTTTCGGAGCCCCTAAAGTGTCAATCATTAGTGTCAATTTTAAAAGATTAAAAACTGATCCAAAAGTTTAAGCCATGTAGGTATGCTTGCGTCTCCGCATGCGACCAAGATAGAATTTTGGCGAATTTTTTTAAAAACAACAGCGGAGTCAGGAATCACATGTGACGTAGGAGACCAATAGAAGTGCTCACCGCCATTCTATATTGGTCGCGTGCGGTGACGCAAGCATACCTACATGGCTTAAACTTTTGGAATCAGTTTTTAACCCTTTCCGGCGCGGCGTAAGTCTATTTGTAAAATGATGAAATAATGGACAGACACCAGAATTTATAAACGAATTCATTAGAAAATAAAAACTTGCTTATTTTTAGGTACTTAATAAAAGGAAAATTTTAACTAAATATTCTTGGTGTCGTTTGTCAGTTTTGGAATTAAAATTAGGTGTCTTTTTTTGTGGACACCGCCCGTTAAAGGGTTAATCTTTTAAATTTGACACTGATGATGGAGCTTTAGGGGCTCCGAAACAGCTGTTTGCCGCCATTTTATATATTTTTATTTGTGCTATTTTTACGTTGATAATTTATTTTAATATATCATAATTAGTTGATGCTAAGTAGGATGAATCATTTCTCGTTGAAATCGGGCCCTTTGTTTGAATCGGACCAATTTTAAATGCAAAATCTTTTAGTTCCACTTTCCACCATTAGGGAGCGCACTCTGTTCGAAATAAAACTCTTTCCGATTGAAACTTCGGCACGTGTCCCTTCTGCCTACGACACCGTATAGTAGGCGTGCTGCGCACACACTGCAAAATATTTTAGTTCCACTTTCTACAGCCAGAGGACGCCAAAATCAGTGTCTTAATTAGTTATCTATATCTTAATTATTTCGCGTTAATCTTCCCTTTCTTTTGTACCTGATCACAAATTGAATCGAGAAGAATGTAAAGGGAAAGGATTTATGACTACCTAACGACGGCTTGCAAGTTTGCGCACTAAACACAGCCTTACTCTCTAGAGCAGTATCATTCCCCCTCCCCCCCCCCCCCGTCCATCTTAAAGTATTGACTTTATTTGCACCAGTGGCGTATCTAGACTTATCATTTCGGAGGTGGCTGAGATACAGTAAAAGTTTCTAAGAAGGAATCGCAAAAAAAGGGGGGAAATTCCGCTTTAAACAGGTTTTTCTTTTATTAGTAGGTAACGCATCTATTATACAATCAAATCTGCTAAGATGGAATCGCATGGGACAAGAGAAAAAGACGTTTTAAGCAGGTTTTTGTCTTCATAAGTATAATTACATCGTTATACAGCATTTTTTAAAACGGAATACTGAAAACTATCTACTAAAAGGTATTTAATAAATAGTAAATAAAACTGAAATAAACAGCAAATGTAAAACTATATAAGAGCATTCTCAATATACCCTACCCCTTTAACACATTCTCGGACTCATTTTGGAGCACATACACGCACGGCATTTGTGAAATAACACACTTTCTAAGAAGAAAACCTGTCTAAAACGGAATATATTTTCTGGCTCATTTTGAATTTTATCTTAGCAAGTTTCATTACATTTTGCTAAACTTTTGTGATTAAACTTGATATTTTCTACAAATTTCAGAGGGGGCTGAAGCCCCATCAGCCCATACCCTATATACGCCACTGATTTGCACCACACATCCTTATTAAAAGTATGCAGACACTGATATAAACTGGTTAGAAAAATAATCGTATTACCTTAAATTTCGTCACAAAGTGGTACAGTTTAAGTAAATTCCATTAAAACAAGCACGAAAAATCATGCGTCAAACATAAATTCTGAAACACTTTCGAGACGCATCCAGAATGCTGTAACAAAAGTTCACCGTTTAACCCCTTCGGGACCGGCGGCTTTTACACAAATTTTATTCGGTTGGCTCCACTTTTTTTGTAAAAAGCTACTTTTACTTAAACTATCACAAAAATGCTCTAATTAGAGAAAGCAAATATTACCTTTATTTTTTACTGGTGCCTAAAACAAATTCTGTATGCTCTTTTTGAGGGTGCATATATGCACCCATTGTCCCGAATGGGTTATTAAGGGGAAAAAGACTAAGTAAATAAGTGAACAATTTGGAAAACACATAATACATTTGAAAACACAATTTCAGCAATTCCCATCTATAGTCAGAAAAATATCCGAATTTTTTTGTACAACCCTATATATGAACTATATATTTGTTATATATACTACATAGTATGTTAAAATATAGCGTAATTAGGAAAGTTCTTCCTTTTTTATCAGTATTTTTTACATCAAAAATTATATTTTCAAAATTTTCTCTAAAATTAAAAGTTCTAAATACAGTTTAAGGAATATATTAGATAGTACCCACCAAAACTAGACGGTAAAGAACCTATAGGTTCCACAGAAAGAAAAACAAGAACGACAAATCATGCGTCAAGCATAGATTATGTAACACTTTCCAACGCTTCCAAAATAATTTTACAAATCATTACCGCTTAATAAGCTGAAAGATAACATCTATAAGTAAACAATTTGGAAAACGCATAACATTATTTCAAAACGTAATTTCAGGAATTTCCAACATATACAATATTCGGTAAAATATCCGAATACTTTTATTCAGCCCTGTATAGGATCTATAGACTTGTATATGTACTACATAGGATGCTAAATTTTAGTTTAGTTAGGAAACGCGTAGCACAGTTTAAAATTCTCCTTCTGGAGTTTCTGTCAATAAACGGAAATGTGTTCGCGAACTTTTGTTCTGCCTTGTATAGGATCTACAGAATTTATACACACCAAGTAATAGACAAAAAGTAAGTTAAAATCGCGTTCAGCAACTTAAAACGCACTTCCAGGAATTATTTTTAACAGGCAGTAGAGAATTCTTTTCTGTGTCCCTGTAAATGAACGATGACTGCTATACACACGCTATTCTGTAGTAAGCCTCTTGTAAAGCACCTTAGTGATATATACAAATTTCAATGCGTTTAAAATAGTGAACCATTATTTAATTAAACCGCAGACGATTTTTCTCCATAGACGTAATGTAACAGAATTTTTTGACTGTCCCTGTAAACTAACTACAAGCGCTATGCACACCCTATTCCATATTAAGCTTCTTGTAATGCACCTTAGTGATATATATCAATTACAATGTGTTTGAAATTGTGTAACATCATTAAAATAAACCGCAAATGATTTTTCCCCATAGACCGCAATGTAACGGAATTCTTTTGAGTGTCCCTGTAAAAAAACCATAAGTGCTACACACTTCAGCTGAAATAGGGAACATACTATAGCTAACGGCAATAGCATATAAAAATTGCAAGGCAATCCGAGCATATTTACGGGAGTTAGAGCACGGCCAGACGGCAGACAAACCGAAGTCATAAACACTTTTCAACTATGTTGGAAAGTGTTAAAAAGTTCATAACATCATTCAAATGTGAGAAATTTTTACAGAATATTTGTTACCAAATAAAAATCTCTATTTTTATAACCGAGTTGGGACTGGCTGTATATTAGTAGTGGGAAAAGGAGAGTTCACTTGTGGAGGCGGCGGTGGGAGGGGAATCATACTATAGTATGATGTGAAAATAACGCCTTAAAATATAGAATGGGTTGTAAGGGTGTACTATAGGAGGGGGGTATAAATGTGAGGGGGGCTAACATTTTTTAAGGGGTGCTTAATTTTTAAGGAGGGCTTAATTTTTTTTTTTTAGAATTGACTTTCAGTTTGAACGCGAAACGGAGATCAATTTTTTTTTGGTGGCGCCCTCTATCGGAAGGGAATGCAATGATTGATATTCAAAATAGGTTTTCTTGAAAAGATTTCACTGGGGTTAGAACCTGCAAAATAGCTTCTTGACTTGATAATTTGTGGTAGGTTTAACTGATCAAGCTAAGAAGCTATATATGAATGTCGAGATTTTAAGTGTTTAAAGAGAGCTATCGCGAGAGTGACGTATAATTTGTTAAAATGACTTCGAGAGAGGAAGTGATTAGCTTCGTGTGTCTGTATATAACGGTCTGTATTGTGTTTTCGCTCATTTACGTATTTACCGGAAGTGAAAAGTTTAAGGTTGATTTTATACTGAATTTAAATGAAACCGGAAATGTATCTTTTTCGATATGATGGGACTGAATATTAACATATTTATTTTAAAATGTATAGTGGAAGTAATGGTGAAAAGAAGACATGTTTAGGGGTAAGTACTGTTTTTATTGTGTTTGGTGTAGAAAACATAGGAAAGAGATTTAGTTTAAAAAACAAATTCAATTTTATTAATAATTTTCCCAATGCAATACATGTGAACCCACTTTTCGTTTTTTAGCGGGTTTTGACAAATCTATTGCAGAATCTTGTTTAATGTTTGTTGACAAATATTTATTTTTAATAAAATTTCGCGGGACATTCATTTCGTTTAATGTTTCTAATAATTCTTTCTGTGCCTTGATCGGTTTTCTTTTATTCACAGAAAACAAAAGATTAAATAAATCTACCAAGTTCGATTCGGGGATAGGTTTTCCTTCGAAACTTAAGTCGAATTTTTATCCTATCGAAATTTTCTTGGACGTGCCATGGCAAACTGAAATAATGCTTTGATAATTTGGGATAGTTTTATCTGTTCAAGTTATGATATCCTGATGGTTAGATTACGGATATTTGTGTTTGGAATAACGTGATTTTTAATTTTGCCTGTTCAGTTTCAATTATATTGCGAAATGAGGGTTTATTTTTTAAGGATAATGTTAACTTTTGTGGTTATCTTGTAACAGACTGCTTTCATTAAAGTGTATTTTAGAAGCACAGGGAAAAAAAAGTATTAAAAAAATAATAAGAACATAAATTCAAAAATATTATAACAACTAAACAAATGATCAAAAATAATAAAAACTGTTCAAATAATAATAACAAATGTTCAAAAATAATAAAAACTGAATAAAAAATAATAACAACTGTTAAAACATAATAAACGATTGACTTTATACAACCAACATTTTAAAAAAAGATAATCGAATCTAGTTTTTCTAACATGACTTATTTGAAATATTCACTTTTTCTAGTTAGATTTATAACACATAAGTGACACATAAGTAAAATATTATTTATAAAAGCATTAAATACGAGATTAATAAGAATTTGTAACTTACAAATGTATTAACTTCTAATACACAAGTGATTCGACTAGTAAACTATTATTTATAAAAGCATTAAATACGAGAATTATTGACTTACAATTGTACGAACTTCTGATACGTAACCCTTTCTGAATCAATGTGTGAAAATTAACTGACTATTGAACTTATAACAGAGTATGATAAAATAAACACGTGACTTTTTAAACCAATAAAATGTTAATATTTTTAAACAAGCGCCCTCTATCATTTTATGAACTTCCAAGAAACGAGTTAATAGTATTATATTGTTTCCTGTTACCGCTGTGAAAGGTTGTGTTTTAAGTTAGTTTACATTTAAGTGATTACGGAACGAGTCATGGATTCTGCTTTGTTAAGTGTTAATGATATGTCTAACGTGAAGAGTGAACCCTTATCACCAGGATTAAATGACCATGACATGGAATTTTTAATACAGCCTAAAGAAGAACCCGCTTCGAATTGTGAAGTGAAACCCACCTCATCAGGATTAAAGAAACAGAAGTTACCCTTTGTGTGTTCTACTTGAAACAAAGCTTTTCCCCGAAAGGTTAACTTAACGTTTCACATGAAATGTCATCTGGAGAAAATACCTTTTGTGTGCGTAATCTGTGAAAACACATTCGCTAGAAAGTATCATTTATTAAATCATATGAAGATTCATTCAAAGACCCCTGTGATTCATAATTGTAATGTATGTGGCGAAGTATTTTCACAAAAGAGTGATTTATTAAAGCATGGGAAAATTCATAACACTTCCAACCCAAAACAAAGGAAAAGTAGACAGTCACCCAGTCACTGTAAATGTGACGATTGTTTTGAAACATTTAATAAAAGATCTGACTTAGTGAAACATAGAAAAATCCATCTTTCACCTAAAGAACTTAACCCATCTGATCGACTTTTCTTTGGAAACAGTTCGAAATACGAAATTTCAGACATCACTCAGTTTAGTAAAATATTTAAGTTTTTCGATGTTTTTACTCCTGCTCATTGGAATTTAGGTGAGGAAATGATTGTTGAAGTACAAATGAATAAGAACTATGAGCTTTATGTTCACATACAGAAATATGAAGAATTTGAAAAGAACGGTCGTGAACTTACCCCCACAAATGAAAGCATTACATTATCATGTGCAACATTCGACAAATTTGAATCGAGATTGGATAAATTTAATTTTGTTTCTGAAAATGATACATTTGTATGTAATAATGACTTACTAATTGCTTATGTAAATAAGGAATCATGCATACTGCAAAAATTATTCAAATCGAAAAAGTTTGGGTTTTGTTTGAAGTCTGATTTTTTACTGCTTACAAAAGATCAATATTTGAAACTAGTGAAAAATCGCTTTAAAATTACCGAATGTCTCATTGAGACGCTTTTAACTTAACTGATTCCTGTTTCGGTTTTAGAAAACTTAAACAAATGTAAATGTATCCACCTCACAAGCGAAGAGACTTTGAACTATTTCTTAACATGTTTCGATGACGAGTTAAAGTCATCTGTTTCTCGCGTGTTTGCTTGCTATCAATGTTCAATCGGAGAACCAATTAATATGAAACACGAGTGTGATAGTTATGGTTTGCGTAGAAAATATAATTGGTGTAATGAGAGTGCACTGCTAAATTTCAACGTGACTGGAATTTGTAAAAAACCTATTCAAGCAATGTTCGTGTAATTATACTCATTTATTTTTTGAAACTATGAATATGGAAAATAACCATTTAAACAATGTATTTATAAATTAACATAGAAATGTATTTATTGAAAAAAAAAATTGATCTCCGTTTCGCGTTCAAACTGAAAGTCAATTCTAAAAAAAAAAAAAAAAATAAGCCCCCTTAAAAAATGTTAGCCCCCCCTCACATTTATACCCCTCTCCTATAGTACACCCTTACAACCCATTCTATATTTTAAAGTGTTATTTTCACATCATACTATAGTATGATTCCCCTTCCACCGCCGCCGCCACCGCCGCCTCCACAAGTGAACTCTCCTTTTCCCACTACTTATATTAATTGTCTTTACACGGATAGAGACAACAGAACATTTCTCAGAGAATTCACTTTTCAGATCCAAACAAGAAAGGAAAATTATGCGTCAAGCATTGATTATGAAACACCTTCCAACACATTCAGAATATTGTAACAAAACTTCACCGTTTACTAAGGTGAAATATGATGTCTAAGTAAACAATTTCGAAAACACAATTTCAGGAATTACCATCAAAGTGAAATGTATCTGATGTTAAAATATAATAAACAGTATATATACAGGGTGATTATAAAAAAACTATCCCGATATATGAGTCCTTAACTATCACACCGTTCACAGAAACTGACTGAAATATTGGTTTTAAGTATTTTGAGGTATGCGCTCAAGAATCGTATGAAAAACAACTGTTACTTAAATTTTGTCACTGTAACCGTAACTCTAATAGTTACGGTTGCAGTGACAAAATTTTGAAAATTTCAAATGGCAACACCTATTTTTTTTTTTATTGGAATGTTATCTTCATAGTGAAAAACCATAAAAAGCGTTGGAACGGTACCTGTAGCACGAAAATTGCCGGCGCTAAGACAGACTAAGAAGAAAAGTGAAAACAACAAATAAAGGACAGAGAAGCAACAGAAAGTAAAACATTTTATTGTTCAGTGCCATCCACCATATGCCGCATGCAACGTGTCTTCGTGTGTGACGTGGAAAATTTGTGAAACACAATAAAATGTTTTGTTTTTTGTTGATTCTCTGTCCTTATTCGTTGTTTTCACTTTTCTTCTTAGTCTGTCTAGCGCCGGCAATTTTCGTGCTACAGGTACCGTTCCAACGCTTTTTATGGTTTTTCTCTATGAAGATCACATTCCAATAAAAAAAAAAAAAAGTGTTGCCATTTGAAATTTTCAAAATTTTGTCACTGTGACCGTAACTGTTAGAGTTTAACTGTTGTTTTTCATACGATTCTTGAGCGCATACCTCAAAATACTTAAAACCAAAATTTCAGTCAGTTTCTGTGAACGGTGTGATAGTTAAGGACTCATATATCGGGATAGTTTTTTTATAATCACCCTGTATGTTATATCTTTAACCTGTTAACTGGGTATGACGGAATATTTCGTCATATACGAACTACTACCGTAATATTTTGAACGCATTACTTTCACCAGTAAAATTTTAATAGAAATTTTCGTCTTATTAAAACGCCTTATTCATGAAAAATTACTACCATGAAATAAGGAAAAAATTTCTGTTGGAAGTGTGCCCCGTTGGTAATCAGGCTAGGCATATCAGTTGAACAAAATTTATTCCCCGGTTAACAGGTTAAAGTAAAAAAATCGTGAAGTATTATATGTAAACTATTTCGTGAAAAGATAGTGTTTTATTATTATCGTGTAGAAAGCGACGGGACCAGTGTTGAATTCAGGCACTTTTCCCCGGGAGGGATTTCTGGGGCTCCAGGAGGGACATTATAGACTTCCGAGGGGGGGAGGGGGAATTGCACTTTTTGACCATTGAAAGTATAAAATCTCAAATCTTCCGGGGGGGGATGTCCCCCCCGGGCCACCCCCTGAATTCAACACTGCACGGGAGACTAGAATTAATATGATTCGATTTGACCCTGATATAGACTCCCTCGTTGGTTCAAAACAACGTTACAAATCGCATTGATCTTTAACCGCCCTTTCAGGGGCAAAGCACTTCCACTGCAAAAATGTTGAAATGAATGAACGACACCGGTATTTACTAACAAATTTATTTGGAAATAAGAAAAAGCTAAATTTCACATACATAATAAACAGAAAATTTTATACCAAAATTCTGGTGCCATTGTGGCGTTTCGGGAATTAAAATTAAGTGGTTTCATATAAACATATCACCGCTCTTGAAAGGGTTACAGTGGTTCTCAAATGACCTGCTAAACAACGCGAAACTTTCTGACACATTTTCTGACTAATTTTTAATCGCAAAGACATAAAATCAGCAGGCCTGACTATTGAAGCGATTTGGAATCGAAATGAGTTTTCCATTTTTTGATAAATAAATTACTTATCGAGTTATAAGCGATTCGTGTTACGTGACGACCGTTTTTTCTCACTTCTCTTGTTCTCACATCCGGAAATTCGGTTCAAAACGCCGACTTTGACAGTATTTTCTGAAAGATCTTTTGCGTTTACCCAAAAATGGAAAACGACTTCCGATTTCTTGGATTCTTAATAACAACATCTACCAATTTCATGCCTTTCCGAACAAAAATGAATTAAAAATGTGCCTAACAGAAGCCCTTTTGGATTTGAGAACAGCCTTAAGTGTATTTTAAAACGTATTAAAAAAAAATATTTTTCCATACATAGTAAAAGAAGATTAATAACAGTAACATACGAATAGTATAAGTTCCACTCGAACTCGACACAAACTAACGAATAGCATCACATGCTAAAGTAAATTTCCAAAAAATTATGTATCATGAAAAATCGGGACATTTTGCGTACTGAGGGACGGATCTCGGAGCGCCTGAAAATTGCGACGTCGCATAAATCGGAGCACCTGGCAACAGGGGCGCAGCTACTGTGGAGCAGTTGGAGCGCATTGCTCCAGGCGCGAGAACCATAAGGGCGCAAAATTACAAAAGGAAATAAATTATTTGTATAAATATTTTTCTTTTACATTTGCCAGGTTTTTTAAAAATAAAATATACAGTTAAACCTGTAAAAGCGAAATACTGTTTTCAACAGAAAAATTTTCCTGCTCCCCGAATGATTATACCTGCTAATACGAAAATCTGTCTAAAACGGAATATTTTTCCAACGCTTTCAGATTTGGTTTTAGCAAAAAATTAGATAAATGAAACTACAGTATTCCTTGAAATTGACTTAGCAAAATTTTTATTTAAGATAATATACATTATAAACCTATTGTTTTATGGCTTTGAATTTGTGAAAATTGTAAAGAATTGTAAAGAAGCACAAGTAAAGGGCACTTGTACATTACAGCATTGTTATTGCACAGCATTACAAGTTGTGTTTTATAGCAAAAATATTGTATTAATTTGAAAAAAGTACAATGACGCCTGTTAATACGGAATCGCATGGGACTGGGAGAAATTCCGTTTTAGACATGTTTCTGTCATAGCAGATATAATTGTATGGCATTCCTTCTATCAGCATCATGAAAATTTTTCATTTATGACAGGATGCCTTTCTAGACAGATTCCGTTTTGACACTTTTTCTGCACCATATATGTGTATTCTTTAAACCTAAAAATAAATTTTGGGAAACCTTTTATGGTAGAGAAGGGGGGTATCCAATTGTACTGGCTTCAGGGCGCTGAATATGTAGTTGCGCGTTGCGCCACTGCCTGGCAACAGCCGGTTTCATCTCTAATTCCCTTTGCTTTTTTGAATGAAATTGTGAAGTAATTAATTTAAACTGTTGTTACCGTACTAAATTTCGATTTTTTGTATTATATTCAGTTTATGAAATTTTGATTGAAATTTGGATGTAAGTTTTACAATTACAATTAATTTAAATTGATGTTGCTTATATTATTTTTTATTTTATTTATTTGTTTTTCGAGCGAATGTACGTGCTAAACCAGTTTGCACTTTATAATCAAAGTCTTCGTTTCAATATTATCTAAGATTTTCAAATTTAAATTCTTACTAGACTATTATTACTATTATTAATAATAACTTCATTTTTAAAAAGCATTATAAAATCAATCTCATTATTACACATAACATTTAAATTTACACTGATGCCCAGAAGATGGCAGCACGTATTGCAGATTGTATTATTCGTAATGCGGAAGAACAACCTACCACAACAAACAGTAAATTAGTAGATAAAATTCCTTACTGACTTACTGAGATTTATGATGCGTTTGTCTCGTCTTCTTGTAAACAAATGTCAAAAGGATAACTCTCGCAGACAAACGTAAAAGGATAAATTGGAATATCAAAGGATAAAATTTTTGGTAAAAAATTTGTAAAATGTTATGCATTAATATATTCATTCTGTCAATTTTTTAAGCACTGAAAATGTAGAAAGGAATTGTTAATTTTATTATAATTATATTTTTCAAAGATGAAGAAATAACAAAATTGTTTGAGAGAGCGTGATATCAAAATTAGAGATGAAAAATATAATTAAATATTAATTTGAAATATTTTTCAATATTTTCTAAATAAAAGAGAATATAATAACACTCTCCTCCTTTTCAAACTGGTCAGTGCTTATTCTATAGATCTTATTGACATCAAAAATGAAGAAATAATAAAATTGTTTGAAAGAGCATATAAAAATTAGAGGTGAAAAATACAATTAAATATTAATTTGAAATATTTTTCAATGTTTTCTAAATAAAAGAGAATATAATAACACTCTCTTCCTTTTCAAACTGGTCAGTGCTTGTTCTATAGATCTTATTGAGTTCAAAAATGAAGAAATAATAAAATTGTTTGAAAGAGCATATAAAAATTAGAGATAAAAAATACAATTATATATTAATTTGAAATGTTTTTCAATGTTTTCTAAATAAAAGATAACATAATAACATTCTCCTCCTTCTCTGAATTAATTTTAAAAGAATTTTTTTTTAAATAATGATTAATGATATTTATTTATTTCAAAAGTAGAGAAATTTCCAAAATAAGTAAATAATACATATATAAATAAAATGAACAAATAACAAAAGCTTGGCGATTGAAAACACATTAATTTTTGAAAATGATTGAAAAAGCATATTAAGCATTAGAGATTAAAAATAAAAAAACCATTGTTTAATTTGAAATATTTTCCAACGATTTTCAAATAATAGGAAAATAATAGCCTCTCGCTTTTTAATTGATCAGTGTTTGTTTCATTGATCTTGTTGACGTATTTTTCATCATCGCATCACAGTTCAAGATTAACAGAAAATATAGAAGGAAATGATTAGTGTTATTTATTTATTTCAAAAGTGGAAGTTTTTCAATCATTATATTTATAATAATCATAATAATAAATAATGAAAATGAAGAAATAACAAGAAGTCTGATTCAAACAAATATTGATAATGAAAGCTGATTGAAAACTATATAAAAACTAGAGATTAAACATAAAATTATAGATTAATTTGAAATATTTTCTAATGCTTTAATTAAACATGAAAAAAAAATCGTTTTCCTCTTTTTAATTTATCAGTAGTTTTTATTTCATTGACCTTATTGGCATTTTTCTTCATCATCATTCTAAATTATATTCATACTAGTGTCCAATAAGCTTAAAAAATGTACTACAAAAATTAAATGTTTCATTTGAATTAAAACTTCATCGATTGAAATAAATTTATATATTGTTCGATTGAAAAAAAAAAAAAATGATTGAATATAAACGCTTTGAAGGTCACAAAATAAAAGTAATAAATAAGTCTTTTTTGCAATGAATGTAAGGGTATATATACTATATATATATACACTATATGGCCAATGATGACCGGTCACTTGTGATTTTAGACGTTTTGTTAAATATCTAGAAAAATACATAAGGAATTATCCTGAAACTTGAGGCGTGTAAACAGCATAGTTGACGTCATGTATTTCAGCGAAGATTTTTTCCCGAAACCCCATAAGGGGCCGTCAATAAATTGCAGAAAAACGAATATTTTTTGGGTAACCCTGTAAAAACTAATATCGCAAAAGCGTTGAAACGGTAGCACATGCTTAGAAGGCTTCTTTTAATAAACTAAGTTCATTTTTATGAGGATAGCATGTATACTCGTGGAGAAATTAAGATTTTTATAAAAACAATCTCAAATTTCACCAAGTGTTTTGCTTATAATATTCAGAGTTCTTAATATAAAAGAATGTTCTTTTCAGGAACGATGACACACAACATTATATATAATACCCTGCAATTAGAATTACAAAATAATAAATATTGAATGAAAAATGAGCAGGTTTACTAAATATTTTTTCACTGCGCATGCGCGAATTCAATCAAATTATACTGTGCATAATATATTAGCTAAATGTATGGACCAACTTTTGTGAAAGTCTCAAAAACATAGCTTGAAAATTCTGATAGTAATCGTCGATAGAATAAGCTCGAAAATCGCTGTTCCCAAAAGGAAGCAAAAAGATGAGGTGTTGTATCAAATATACAATGAGAGACACTTCATTCTTTTTATGTCAACTTTCATAAGCTAGTATATTTGGATACAACCCTTCATCCTTTTGCTTCCTTTTGGGAACAGGAAATTTCGAGCTTATTCTATCGACAATTAATATCAGAATTTTCAAGCTATGTTTTTGAGACTTTCACAAAAGTTGGTCCATACATTTAGCTAATATATTATGCACAGTATAATTTGACTGAATTGGCGCATGATCAGTTAAACAATATTCAGTAAACCTGCACATTTTTCATCCAATATTCATTATCTTGTAATTCTGATTGCAGGGTATAATATATAATGTTGTGTGTCATCGTTCCTCAAAAGAACATTCTTTTATATTAAGAACTCTGAATATTATAAGCAAAGCACTTGGTGAAATATGGGATTGTTTTTATAAAAGCCTTAATTTCTCCACGAGTATACGTTATATCCTCATAAAAATTATCATAGTTTATTAAAAGAAACCTCCTAAGCATGTGCTACTGTTTCAACGCTTTTGCAATATTAGTTTTTACAGGGTTATCCCAAAGATATTCGTTTTTCTTCAATTTGTTGACGGCCCCTTATGGGGTTTCGGAAAAAAATCTTCGCGGAAATATATGACGTCTATCATGTTGTTTACACTCCTGAAGTTTCAGGATAATTCCTCATGTATCTTTCCAGATATTTAACAAAACGTCTAAAATCGCAAGTGACCGGTCATCATTGGCCATATAGTGTATATATATATATATATATATATATATATATATATATATATATATATATATATATATATATGGGTACTTTCGTGTTATAGGGGCCCCCACATTTACGATTTCGCCAAGATCATAGCAAAGCCTCATATATACGCATATATATACTTCTAATACTCATATGTGTGCCATATACGTTATTATATAACATATTAGTTACGTCTCAATGCCATATATACATTATATACATCTTATACACATACTATATATATACACGTCATACTATGACTATGGGCACTATGCTCGCTCCACGAAATGTTATATACATCATATATATTATTATAATGTCATATATGCTTTGTAATTTGGCGATAAATCTTGGTCGCTTGGCGATTCATTCTCGGGGGCCCACTGTAAAACGAAAATACCAAAAAGAGTATATTTGTGAGCTTGTGACAATCTATTAAAAATTATTACCAAATTCTAAAGGCATAGTTTCAGGGCCCAACTATGACTGTTGGAGGCCTAGAGTAACTTGAAGCTCTTTACTTAGGAGCATACTACACAGTAAAGTGAAATGATTTCTATTATAGTACTGTATCTCTTACATAACTTTAAAGTGTAATCACGATCACGATCAAACATTGTGATGCCGTAATTCGTATAGCTCATAGAAACAAATTATTTAATATATTAAAAGAACCCCCCCTCTCCCCCCCAGGAATATATATATATATATATATATATATATATATATATATATATATATATATATATATATATATATATATATACAGGGTGATTCATAAAAGATGGGCAGAACTTTAAGGGGTTATAGTACACTTAAAGACAAATAATATTAAATAGGAGACTAAGGGTCCCAGACGTATTCCCAAGGAGATAGGGGGCATTAAAGTTTAGGGTCCGAAATTTCAAATGATTATAAAACATGGAAAAATTGGTCGATTCGTTTGCGGTTTTTGCAAAAAATTTTCTTTATGCCAGTATTTTCTTGAAATAAAATTTTAAAGTTCAATTTCAAAAATTGCCGATAGGGGGCGCTTTAGACTTTGGAGTAACAAACAACTATTTTTTAACGTTATTTTTTGTATTTCTTTAAATGATTTCGAAAGCTTAGACTTAAACTTAAATTTTGATCTAAAAATCTGAGTCCTAACGAGTAGTTAAGTAGCGTAAACTGAAATTTGAAATTTGAAACCCTTCTCCCCCCAGAACAAAAATCAGTTATTCCCGATCTTTGTGTCGTAGATTAGGCTCTAACTACTGCCGCGTTTTGCTAAAATTATTCTTTATGTCAGTATTTTCTTGAAAATAAATTTTAAAGAAAATTTTCAAAAAATTCCGATAGAGGGCGCTTTAGACTTTGGAGTAACGAACAACTATTTTATACCGTTATTTTTTGTGTCTCATTAAATGCTTTCTAAAGCTTAGACTTAAATTTTCAGCCCAAAATCTGAATCGTTAGACGTGGTTAAGTTTCTGGGGAGAGGGGTTTGAAATTTCTACTCCTGAGCACAGTTCAGTTTACCATGTCCACACATTGTGTGCTGTGATACGAGGTAAAAAGACACAAATTAGGATTATGTTACCAAAGCATATTTATTAACATGTAATCACAATAAATGTTCAAAATTGTGACCACCAGAGGTTATGCACGCAGAACAACGGCGACGAATGGAACGGCGAACATTCGCGAAAACATCAGGCTTTTCGAGCACTTCCCCTACAGCGGCGGAAAGTCTGGCGACCAGTTCCTCGGGGGATTCAATGGGTGTCTCATACATAAGAGCCTTCAATCGTCCCCAAAAAAAGAAATCGAGGGGTGAAAGATCTGGCGAGCGAGCAGGCCAAGCAACAGGACCACCTCGACCAATCCATCTGTTCGGAAATGTGATGTCCAGATAGTTGCGGACGTCTCGTACGTAATGGGCTGGCGCTCCATCGTGCTGGAACCACATGACCCGCCGGATGCGTGGAGGAACAACGTTTAACAGGTCTGGCAGCACATGTTGCAGAAATGTGAGGTATGTTTTACCGTTGAGGCGTTCAGGAAGAAGGTACGGTCCGATTAGGTAGTCTCCGAGGATTCCTGCCCAAACATTGATGGAAAAGCGTCTCTGATGAGCATGTGGATACGTAGCATGTGGATTGACATCCGCCCATACATGTGCATTGTGTGTGTTAAATGTACCTTCACGTGTGAAGGTACATTCATCGGTGAAAAGCACAGTTCGTCCAAAATGTGGATTTAGCGCGTTCTGCTGCAGAAACCAGCGGGCGAATTCAATACGATTTGGATAATCCCCTGGAGACAGTTTCTGGACTCGTTGCACATGAAACGGGAGCAAATGTTCATCCTTCAGTACCCTCCAAGTCGTGGACTGTGAGGTATCCACCTGGCTAGCCACTGTTCGTGTACTTGTACTTGGCTGCGCCGCTACTACATCCAGAATGGCTTCTGCAACAACTACTGATTCGTCCTTTTTTGCACGACCTGCATTCGACCGGGAAGCGAGAAATGATCCCGTCTCACACAACTGTCTGTGCAAGCGCTCGAAAGTTTTGCGGTTAGGCAACCGCCTGTTAGGAAATCGCTCTCCGTACATTCGTTGTGCCTCTGCACCATTTCCATCTGCCGCTCCGTAAATTAAATGCATCTCAGCCTTTTCCTTATTCGTGAAGGGCACCATCTTCCGATTCATTACTACAGCGACTTACACTTGATTCACCGTTCAGTGGTTTTTATGCCTGAATCGTGTCGAAATTTTGCATACGTGTTCTTCTTCTTCCCCATTTGACATTTGCATACTTTCTGTTTCCTTCTTCACCCGGTGACTAGCGTCAGGAATGGAGCTTTAACGTTTGCATGAGCGACGTTTCCAACTGTGCCAGTGCCTTTATGAGTGAATTCCGACTATGCAGTCCTTGACGAAAGTTGTATTTTTGCCTCGTATCACAGCACAGAATCGTTGGGCATGGTTAAGTAGTGCAAACTGAACTATGTTCAGAAGTTGAAATTTGAACCCCCTCCCCTCGCTACTGAACCACGCTCAGCGATTCAGATTTTGAGCTGAAAATTTAAGTTTAAGTCTAAGCTTTAGAAAGCATTTAATGAGACACAAAAAATAACGGTATAAAATAGTTGTTCGTTACTCCAAAGTCTAAAGCGCCCTCTATCGGAATTTTTTGAAAATTTTCTTTAAAATTTATTTTCAAGAAAATACTGACATAAAGAATAATTTTAGCAAAACGCGGCAGTAGTTAGAGCCTAATCTACGACACAAAGATCGGGAATAACTGATTTTTGTTCTGGGGGGAGAAGGGTTTCAAATTTCAAATTTCAGTTTACGCTACTTAACTACTCGTTAGGACTCAGATTTTTAGATCAAAATTTAAGTTTAAGTCTAAGCTTTCGAAATCATTTAAAGAAATACAAAAAATAACGTTAAAAAATAGTTGTTTGTTACTCCAAAGTCTAAAGCGCCCCCTATCGGCATTTTTTGAAATTGAACTTTAAAATTTTATTTCAAGAAAATACTGGCATAAAGAAAATTTTTTGCAAAAACCGCAAACGAATCGACCAATTTTTCCATGTTTTATAATCATTTGAAATTTCGGACCCTAAACTTTAATGCCCCCTATCTCCTTGGGAATACGTCTGGGACCCTTAGTCTCCTATTTAATATTATTTGTCTTTAAGTGTACTATAACCCCTTAAAGTTCTGCCCATCTTTTATGAATCACCCTGTATATATATAATTATAATATCTATGAATTTCAAAAACATATCAAGTTCTAATATCATTCTACTAAAATCTACAAAGAGATAATTAATGATATTGTGTAATCAGAATACCACATAGCTAATAATTAACTTATGCAATCATAAAATTACCATAGCATGTGCTTCAATGGTAATTAGCCAAATTTACTCATACCTGAAGAACATTTAAAAAGAAAGAGAGAGAAAGGGGAAAAAAAATTATAAATTGGAGTTGCTATTAAGTAAACACAAATGGATTAATAAATTAATTATGAACATTATTCAGTGGAAAAACTGGACCACAAGAGAACCAATCAAGAATTGGATATGAAAAAACATATGTGGATGTACTCGTCAGCTTGGCTGCACCCACATGTGTTTTAAAAATAATTCAGTATTTCATAATTCTACTGGCATGATGCTAAGAACAGTAAAATCAGCCAAGTATACTGAATTATTACCAGACAACAATTAGAAAAATTTTAAATTGGAAATATGTAAAATGTAAATAAAAAACCATTAAGAAATATATAATATATCACTTACAACGATTATCCTAAAATCTTTATAAATCACAATTGAATCCATCTGGACACTACACTGTTAACTAGTATTTTAAAAATATAAATTGCACAAATTGTGCTTATTAGTTGCTAAAATCAGTGTAAAAATTGTTTTAAACTCATAAAAGAGCTAAAATCCTACATGTTTCGGCTTTAAACTTAAAGCCATCATCGGGGAAGAGGAACAACACAAACGACTACTGATCTTTTAATTTTCGACACGAGAAAATTGAAATCAACAGTATGGAAAAATTTTAAATAAAATAAGCGGGCGCTCTCTGTTGCCAAAGAGCGCAGTTGAAAAGAATCATTGGAAATTAAAATTAGAAAAGATTGTATTTGTAATGATAACTTTTCATTCAACATACCTAGTTTATGGGATACATTTTTAACCCCTTGTTAATTCATTGTTTTGTTTTTCGCTCTTTGGCAACAGAGAGCGCCCGCTTATTTTATTTAAAATTTTTCCATACTGTTGATTTCAATTTTCTCGTGTCGAAAATTAAAAGATCAGTAGTCGTTTGTGTTGTTCCTCTTCCCCGATGATGGCTTTAAGTTTAAAGCCGAAACATGTAGGATTTTAGCTCTTTTATGAGTTTAAAACAATTTTTACACTGATTTTAGCAACTAATAAGCACAATTTGTGCAATTTATATTTTTAAAATATCTTTATAAATCACCACACTAAATTACCACCAGATATCATTTTTGAAATAATATTGGAAATTAGAACCCTTAAATTGTAGAAAAAATGTTTTACTCACAAGAATGATCCAGAATCCTCAAAATATAGCAACTTCTGCATAATGATCAATTCCACATGGCACGTATCAAACATGTTGACATTCGAGTCGAGTTGAGAGAAATGATTTGAAAGACAAGTTAAGAGCTCATTTTTTTTTTTTTTTTTTTTTTTTTTTTTTTTTTTTTTTTTTAAACACAACTCGATCAATGACACCCCAACACAAAATAATTCAAAAACACACAAAACTATTCTGTTGATAATACTCTTATAACAAAATTATATCCGTGAATATATAATTACTCCATCTAATTTTAATTCCTGAAAGTAAAATTAATATACAAGCAATAGCTCCCTCTATAGTTAAATTAAAAATAATATCTATAATATCATCAACTAACTAAAACGTAAAGTGTCGCCATCTGCTGGTATTATAATTATTCATAATTAATATTTAGTTACATATCCATATTATTATTAACATAATCACTTCATTAGATTTAATCAATATATAAATTTTAATAAACAATACTTCCTTGTAGTTTTTACATTAAATTCGAATAAAATCCTACAATATTAATAAATATACACAGAATTTATTCATCCTGCACAGCATTTCAGATATTCTTAACAAGAGTATATTTTGTAAAAGAGATATTATTTTAAAACAAAGTGCTATGCTGCCAGCTGTGTTAAACCACTGATATCTACCCTATATATATAAAATCCTAATGAAACGAATTTGTGAAACGATTTTATGAAACGATTTTATGAAACGATTTTATGAAACGACTGATTAAACGACTGATTATGTTCTAGGGCTATTTTTAATAAAATATTAAACGCTTGATGGTGACATTAATACCAATTGTTCATAAAAATCCGCGTATGTCAAAACTGGTAATAGAATTTTGAAATTGGAATTAGTTTTCGAGATATTAATTTTTTTCTAATTTTAATGGCATTTCTGTAATGATGGCAACTAATTACTCACTTTTTTTGTGACAAAAAAGGGAAAAAAATTGAAAAGGATCCCGATAGGGATTATTGATTTCTTTTTTTTTTTTTCGTCATTTTCAAATTAAAATTGAATTTATATCTTATTTCAATCGATAATGAAGACAAGATTGTAATTAAATTATGTTTTTCGGGAAAATTTGAAAAAAAAATCACATTTCTATCGTCAGGATTCAATCGTCTGTCAGAATTTAATTTAATTTATAAACTGAAAATATTTTGAATAAATTCGTCCAAATGACGTCACTTATGTAAACGCAAAAGAAAGGGGTTGGGAAAGGAATTAATAGTAATTATTATTTATTGATATCATTTTGTTATTTTTTTGTAAAATTTAATTAAACGAATTTATAAAATCACTAATTCGGATATTTAGAACGAATATATAAAATATTAATTGCCCAACTGAACGGAAGGAGAATAAAATATCCTGCTTCATTTTTTCCGCCAAGCTTTTTAAAAAAGCGTCAAAACCCTATAATAGAAAAGCAGCAAAAGTTCATTGGGTTTGTTTTCATAACTTTTGGCAACAAATGTACGTATATTAACGAATCTATCCCTTTTTGAAGCACGAATTACGCCAAACCTAAAAGCAAAGAATCCTATTCTGGAAAAGTACCCGATTTTCTTATGGGCAATATTCAAGTGCCATAACATGGTGTAAAATTATCGCGGATTGCAAATTTGTTTAAATATCTCATCAATTGATGTCAAATAAATGCAGGCATGCATGCACAAAATATTTAATTAATTTTGTATGATAAATAATTATTAGAAAATTCGTATATACATATTAATTAAAATAAATAATTTACATATTTAAAATAACATGAAAATATGCATGATGGTGCACTAAAATAGAGAGAAAATTAAAACCTGTTACTGAAAATGTCTATAACATAGTACTTTTCAACACCGTGGTTCTTAATGTTATTCACAAGCAGATGGATTTTTTCTCATCCTTAAACGCAAAGGAAGAATAGAATACAGATCGTTGTTATAAAAGTCCGAGAGGTAGCCACAATTTAAACCTAACCATTTTATACAAGCTGGTTTTCAAGTTGTAATTGATTTTACTTATCAATCCCGAAAACAGTCGTCAGTTGTCGCAACAGCTGTGCATGAGGCCATGATAATCAAAAAATGCCCAATTAAAAAGTTAAAAGCATGGCAACCCAATTACAGATTTACCAATATTTTTAAAATAAAGCACGCTGTCATGTTTTTAGAGGCCTCAAAGTCTGAGCGGGGGTTGGCGAGCGTAGCTCGCAGGGGGTAGGCCCCCTAGTATATTATAAACTTATAATTAAATTATTAATTTTTTATTGTTACTTCTACTTAAATATATTTTAGACTTGTTATTAAATAATTAATGTATTGTTTATACTTATACTTAATTATATTTTAGATTTCAGAGATTAATTTAATATCAAATTAAATAATTATTATTATTACTACTGTGCTTCAATCAAATTTATGCTATGCAGTAATTAAAAATACATATTAAATTTAATTTCATTGATAAAAAAATATATATATATATATATATATTTATACACTTTGCAAATATATATATATATATATATATATATATATATATACAGTGAAACCTCTCTGTAAGGGCCACCTATGCTGTTCCATTGAAAATTGGCCCTTATGAGGGATGGCCCTTGAATAGGGGTGACAAAAAAAACTAAAATAAGGAAATCAAAACCTATATAGGGGAAAAAACTGTTTATTAACATTTAAAACTCTATACATGATTGAAAAAATTTTCTATTGAAGATTGTTTACATTTCATAATTTTTTCGTAGACAATTTTAGTTTCTAATGATTCTTTTACTTTATGGAACAAATTACTTACATTTGCATCATTTATTAATACCTTAGAATGAGATATTAGTTTATTTCTTTTTGTTAGCATTTTCTGACAGGATATGAAAATGCATGTAATATAATAAAATGCATGGATAATAAAATGCATGTTAGATATATTCACAGCTGCAGACTCATCAGACTCATTATCATTATCGGAATAAAATTAAACTCCTAAAATAAAAAAAAAATTAAAAAATTTTTTGAAAGTTAAAAAAAAAATAACACTTTTATAAAGTTTAAACAATTTTTTTTATATAATTTTACCTGTATCTATCTATTTCATCTATAATTATTTTCTCCTAATCTTTCTGATAAATCCTCATAGCATTGAACCACATTTTCATATTTATCTGAATCTGGATCATATTTAATTTCGGCAGCTTTCGGAAGTTAAACCTGTTTAGGGTTTAAGGCACAAGTGAAAAAAAAAAAGGCCTTTATGAGGGGTGGGTGCGGCCCCTTATAGGAGTAAAATTAACATTATGTCTATGGGGAAAATTTTCGTTCCTAAAAATATTGGCCCTTAATAGAGGCGGCCCTTGAATAAGGGTGGCCTTTAAAAGAAGTTTCACTGTATATATACATTTAAAGGACAGAACACTAAATTTCTGTATAATAAATAGTATGCCGCGACAGATTACATTCATAATAACAAGGAAACGGAATAAATTTATTTAGGTCCCAGACTGATAGCGAGCTTTAAAATATGTCAGACTTGGCGCTTTTTTCAAAATAAAATTGTAAATGAACGCACTGAAACAAAAAAAAAAAAAAAAAAAAAAAAAAAAAGATTTAAATTTGTGATCTAGCATACATATACTTTGCTACTGCACAACATAGAACTATGTAATTTATGAAACTTATCTCCAATTAAAAACCTTATATACATATTCAGGACCTACTAAATTTTGACGCTCTGGTCCCGTCAATTGGTTTAACATATAGGAACACATCTTGCTCTTGGAATTTATTGGAGGCTCTGAAAAAGTTTTCTTCTTAGGATATTTTATTTCTCTTATCTATTCTGCAAGCTGGTGTTATTATTATTATTATTATTATTATTATTATTATTATTATTTATTTATTTATTTCCTTGCATTTTATTGCAACAGCAATTTAGATTTGATCAATAATCTACTTTTAAAAATATTTTTAGCTCTTTTCTATTGATGCAGATTTTTAAATGACAGGGTACTTTGACCTCTAAATCTGAGTTTCTGACCACTGGTAAATCGATCCAACCTTAGAGGAGACATAGTAGTTGTATCTCTCACCTACGGATCCAACAGAGCAGTTTCATCTAGGGTTCTAATCTTGACTATAAATCACTTAAGCTGAGTAAATCTGTATTGTTCGATAAAATATTTTCAACCATCAATGACTGAAAAAGAGAATACCAGAACATTTTGATGCTCTGGTTACCGTAACCAGCCAATTCGAACTGAGTATACTCGCCTCACTTCCTTTCCCGTTTACAATAGACGCCAAACAATGTATATAGCACGGGAATAATTCTTCTAAGTTTGTTACTTTCTTTCATTTCATTGTTCCACTTCTTAACCATGACCATGAGTATGCAGTTCCAAAAGGAAACTTTCATTTACTTCTTCTTTTCTCCTATTTGCTGAAAAAACAGATTGCTGAATGCAAAAAGAAAAAAAAAACCCTATCACTGTCAGTTTCCAGTTCATGATTTCGATTATGGGCAGGCCGCACGGGTATGCTTAAGCGGTTCGTCGGTACGGGCGCCCGAGCCCGGCCTGACTCAATTCCTACAAAACTTCTGATTTTTCTTACGTGCAATTAAGATCCCTTTAAAGAATACTGCATACTTATTCATGGGAAATTTTTATCGTATATTTTAGATTACTATACTATGTTCGCAAGCCATATAGAATACAGAATAACAACATCAATGATCATTTAGACATATTACATTCAAAGAAAAAAATCATTAAAAAAATTAATGCAGCTTAGAATAAAAGAAAACATATGGTTAGAAACATCATAACTTTTAAAGCTGTATTTAAAAAAAAAAAAAAAAAAATGTAGATTTTTGAAAATATTTCTCTGTAATTTACTAAACTAAAGAAATTAAATATTTTCCAAAGATTCCGTTAGAAGTTCATTATCGCGATTGCTAGTTTTGCAAAACAAATTGTCTGGCCGACATGTCTTGGAAACAATTAAGTCCAGTTTCGGACCAACCTAGGTAGAAAAAAGTGAAAGCCTGATCCCGGCACGGCAGGAGTATGTAGAAAAGAGTGAAAGCCTGATCCCGGCATGGCCCGAGTATGTAGAAAAAAGTGAAAGCCTGATCCCGGCCCGGTCCGAGTGTGCTGAAAAAATTAAAACCGGGATTAGACACGATGTAACTGTCCGATGCCGATCTCAACACTGGACATGTTATATTTGATTTCTGTATTGATAAAATAAGTTGAAACTGGTGTGAAACACTAAGAACTAAAATAACTTCTTAAAACACCATCAAAAACTTTAAAATGCGCTAGGCCTTTCGGAAGATCTGAGTCTTTCTTCGTCAGGCGCAAAAAGACGTGCGTCTACTATGAAAGCAGCAGCCAGCAGCAAGACTGAAATGAGAGGTAAGGGAGAGGAAACAAGCTGAAGCAACAGCCAATAGGAAAGTAGAAATCAACAGCCAATGGGAAAACAGAAGACAACAGCCAATCACAGAAGAGTAAAATCAAAACAATAGAGAATACAAAATAGAAGGGGAATATGGAAGTGAAAAAATAAATAAATAAATAAATAAATAAATAAATAAATAAAAATAAAATAAAATAAAAAATAAATAAATAAATAAAATAGAACAAATAAATAAATAAAATAAAAAGAATAAATAATAAATAAAAAATAATGGAAAAAAAAAAAAAAAATAAATAAATAAATAAAAAACACACAAATATATTTTAAAAATGGAAACAGATGAAAATTAAGACTCCTGTTCCTGATCTTCGTAAATGGGGAATTTATAATGTTCCTTGTAATGGCTGTGATTTATCTTATATTGGTCAAACTAAAAGAAATCTCGAAATCCGCTTAAAAGAACACTCTCGTTATGTAACTAATCAAGAAATTTCTAAATCTTCTATTGCCAAGCACTCTTGGGAGTCCGGCCATTGTTTTAATTTTAAAAATGCTAAAATTATTTTTAATGCTAATCGTATCTCTGAATTGGACTTTCTTGAAAATTTAGCTATTTATCTTAATCGTGAAGTTATTGTTAACGATAAATCTGATTCCACAATGCTCTCTGCTGCTTGGAAAAACCTCTTCAGTACTTCCATATAATTTATTTTGTATTAATTAATTTTAGTCTGTTTTATATGTATTTATATATTTTGGTTACTTAATTCTTAATTTTCATCTGTTTCCATTTTTAAAATATATTTGTGTGTTTTATTTATTTATTTATTTATTTATTTATTTATTTTCATTATTTTTTATTTATTATTTATTCTTTTTATTTTATTTATTTATTTGTTCTATTTTATTTATTTATTTATTTTTTATTTTATTTTATTTTTATTTATTTATTTTTTCACTTCCATATTCCCCTTCTATTTTGTATTCTCTATTGTTTTGATTTTACTCTTCTGTGATTGGCTGTTGTCTTCTGTTTTCCCATTGGCTGTCGATTTCTACTTTCCTATTGGCTGTTGCTTCAGCTTGTTTCCTCTCCCTTACCTCTCATTTCAGTCTTGCTGCTGCTTTCATAGTAGACGCACGTCTTTTTGCGCCTGACGAAGAAAGACTCAGATCTTTCGAAAGGCCTAGCGCATTTTAAAGTTTTTGATGGTGTTTTAAGAAGTTATTTTAGTTCTTTCTGTATTGATGTTGTCAAACTAGCATCGGCTCTTGCAGCATACTTATTTTCTGTGAAGCTGAGATTAGTTTTACAAAACACTAAATGAAAATCAAATAAATGCATCATGAAAAAAAAAAGCTTAAATGAACTTTGACAGACCCAGTAACTGGTACAAACTAGACCAAAGACAGACCACGGACATGATTTCTTTCTATGGACACATTATTTATATGAAGAATTAATATATTTTTATTATTTAATGATTTGTACGTATTGATCGACTATTTCACACTACATTTCCATATAATGTTTTTAAATTGCAATTAATTTTTTAATAAATATTCTGTTACATCGTTTTCTAGCAGAATGAAATGACCCCATATATATGCATACAAATGCGCTCCTGTGTATGCGTGTATAAGCTTAAATATTTTTAAAAAGGTCACTGAACAATATAATGTACTATGCAAATTACATTAAAATTTAATTATTGGAAATTTACAAAAATGGACATCTGATATAGCAAACCACTTTGTTACGAAGTTAAAATCAAGATAAACTATTGGATTTTTATATCGTATCCCGATTAAGAAAACAGGAAAAAAATTAACAGTAATTAAGGAGCTATTTTGTGAACAAATACCATTGATTCATAACACACCTAGAATAGACCTTTTTCTGCAATATGAAAACTAAGAACATTCAACAAACGCAGTAATGAGCTGCTTGTACATCAATGCATTACAAATGCGCTCCTGTGTCTGCGTGCATAAGCTTAGATATTTTTTAAAAGGTCACTGAACAGTATAATGTACTATGCAAATTACATTAAAATTTAATTATTGGAAATTTACAAAAATGGACATCTGATATAGCAAACCACTTTGTTACGAAGTTAAAATCAAGATAAACTATTAGATTTTTATATCGAGTCCCGATTGAGAAAACAGAAGAAAAACCCCCAATTTTTAAGAGTAATTAAGGAGCTATTTTGTGAACATATACCATTGATTTCACAACACACCTAAAATAGACCTTTTACTGCAATCTGAAAACTAAGAACATCCAACAATCGCAGTAATGAGCTGCTTGTACAATTTTATTTGATTGTCTCTTCTTTCCTCTATATATATTTAAAAATGAACTTAAAAAAGAAAAAAAAAAGATGATGAGGTTATTTTGTAAAGCTAAACATTTCGCGGTATTTCATTGTGTTATTCACATATATAATTAGATATTTATGCAATCGATTTTTCCGCGAAGTATTTTTAAAAAGAGGTCGATCGTTTAACTCATGATAACGAAAAAAAAAAGTCTATGAGATTTAAAAAAAGGAAAAAAGAGAGAGAGAGAGAGAGAGAGAACTGCGTAACATATAGCAACAATTTTTGTTTGTTTCTTTTCCACAGCAACAAAATTCTTTTATTTTTTGAAAATCAAACAATTTAAAAAGCCAAAGTTCTATTTAGACAAAGTAATTGCTGGAAGTGCGTTTTCAGTTATGGTACGCGTTTATTAGGTAGATTTCGCAAGAAATACTACATACACACACACATATTACATTCTTCCCTATGCTGAAATTTCTGAAAAATTTTATTGCAGATCTACCCCGATCATGACTTCTAGAACACAAAATCACTTTTTTATGGACACTATAACTATCATAATTCTGCACAATTCTCTTCAAAACCCAGAACCACCCCCAGTTCAAAACTTTATCTATCTATCTATCTATCTATGTCACTTTTTTATGGACACGATAACTCCCATAATTCTGCACAAATCTCTTCCAAACTGATACATAAAATCAAGGGGCAGAAAATCTTGGTCAAGTTCGTTAATGGGCAAAATTGGACCAAAGGGGGTAAAATGGGAAGGGTTTTTGTGAAAACAGAAAAAAACCCACAATTTCTTAATTATGATACATTTCGAATCAGTTTAAAGTTATTACTACTTCTAGGAAAAGGGCCAAAAATTTATGTATGACAGATTTTTTATATCATTAAAAATGGCCTCAAGGGGCGAGAAAAATGGGGGTTTAAGAAGAAAAAAAACATAATTTCGTCAATTCACAAGATTAAATCTTCTTAATACTATCTACAACTTTTATATTGACAAGTTTTTGATAGGACCAACTCTTACAGCAAAAAAAAATAAAAAACAAAACAAAAAAAAATCCTGCCGTCTCCACCTACAAGCACAGGTAGATTTCGAAGTGGGCGGTCCCAACTGCCGCATCATGTCAAAAAGTTCCTTCTTCTGCAATTCCCAATAAGCATACGCCCCGCGGTCTGCGGCGAAGACGCGGAATCCACTGTCATGAATTTCCAGGTCCTTAATCGTGCCTGCTTTAGGGAATTGATACTTAGAAGCTATCCCACCAACTAACGTAACCGTAGATTAAAGATAAATTTAGTTTATGGTACATTTTTTAAAAATACCGTACCTTTACCAATTAACAAGACTAAATAATTGAATAAACACGGAAGAATTTTTTTAATTATTTACAAAATAATTGGAGTACAATGGGGGGGGGGTTGGGGGGAACTAGTCAAAAGCGGCCAAAATGTAATGCATTAATTTAATGCATTATAATAATATAAAAGCAAAAACAAAATAAAAATAATTGACTTTTTACATTTTAACAAACAAATATACAAAAATATAATGCAAAAAAGTATTTGTACACCACATTAATGTACTATAATTAATGATAATTTAGTTAAATGATACAGCAAATGAATAATTTGCTTTAATGAATGCTTCTTAGACGTTGTGGCTTAGTTTCCACCAACTTTTTTGTGACGGTTGGGTCTATGTTATTCCATGACTCAATAAAAGTTGCTTTTAAACTGTTTTCACCTTATATATATATATATATGAAATGAATGTGAAAAAGTATGAAAGAATTTTGAATGTGAACGAATGTGGATTGATATGAAAGGATAGTTTAGTTAAACCCATTCCAAATCAGAAACTAAAATATAAAAATTCAAAGTTTAAAATCCCTAAATCGCGTGTCAAAATTTTAAAGTTTTGCCTTCATTTCTAGTTGCCCCTGTAACTTAACTTTCCTTACGATACATTTATTACGAACAGATATCAATTTTGAATCCTCGTTAAGATTAAAAGTGCTGACGGTAGCGCATCTCTCTTCTCCCGGTGGCTAGATTTTGCATGTTAATTATCTGGGCTGCTTACCCAGATATGAGTCAAGGGCTAATTAGCCAATTAAATTACATTATTTTATAAGTTGCAAAGCGGTCTCTGGCGGTAGTTTCGATGTATATAATGTGAGGAGCACGTTTTTGCGTGGCTTTTTGACTCTAATCACTCTCCACAAAAACTACGGCCAGTATTCTTCGAAGTGCGACGGCATCCTTGCCATTGTAAGTCCGGCAATTCGCCGAAATATGAACGATAAGACGATGTTTCCCCGGTAAAAGACTCTTCAAACTGTCCCCTGGGCCTAGCTTAAAGAGAGACTTGTAATTACAAAGGAATAAACGCTAGTTCCCAGGAAAATGCCTGCTGATTTTTCTTACATTCGCACGACTACATCAACGACGTTATACCTATTAATGGGATGTGTGATAGCGGTGATCGACCGCTCGTTACAGACAGATCGATGTGCGTTCGTTATATCGAGGTGCGCCCGTTATACAGAGGCGTATCGGTATCTTACAGAGAGTCTGGTAAGGATGAGAAGGCTCCTGTGCGGGTAACATGTGTTTTCAACTCTCCAATTCATGAGTTCAGCGTTTCTACCGTAAGAAAACGACTTTCTGATAAACGATTTTCTGAACTGTGGAAAGCGAAATCGGAAATAGATTTATTTTCGGTACAAAAGCAGTTATGAAGATGAAATAAATATCTACAGTCAGTCAATGAAAGAGCTCCTGCTTCACTCATTAAGTTATCAAATAATATTCTGTGTTTCTGATCATCTATCAAACAATTTTTTTTTCTTCCTTTTCATCTCGGATATTTAGAAAACAAGAAAACATTTCCTTGCTCATTCAAAAGAAAAACATTTTTTATTGCATGGGTTTCTCCTACTTCACTTTCAAAAGACGGTATCTCAGATGACCTAGTTTGCTGCAGAGAGAAGAGCAAAAAGTGTGTCACAGACAACCACTTGTTTTGTATTAAGATCAAGGTCAAAGTTCAATGCAGTAACGATCTCCAGCAGAAGGAGGGCTGTTTTTTTTTGTGTTTCTTTCGGTTTCAGTTTAAATGGTGATAATTTTTTTTTCTTTTATTTTCAAGTGAGTAGTCTGTGCAATCAAATGGATTAACAAAAAACAAAAAAACAGGTACGTTCGGACTTTGTTATTTTTTATGAAGAAATTAAAAAACGGAAAGAGACTATTTTTTTTTTGAACAGTAAAAGGATTTTATAGAAAAACAATTTGAATTTTTTTTTTTTAAGTGTTATTTTTATAAAAAAAATATTTTTGTTACTATTATTATTATTATTATTATTATTATTATTATTATTATTATTATTTTATTATTATCTCTATGTTACAACTTAAGTGATTTAATGAAGCAGGTTATTTTTGTTTATTATGTTGGAAATTTAAACGGGATTTGATGAAAAATTAAGAGAAAAAAAAAGCAAATTTTTTAGGAAAAAAAAAAATTCTAATAAAAGTAATTTTTTTTATATTTTGTTTAATGAGATTGTAAAAATAAGTAATAAAAATGAGTGTAGAAGATAAATCCACTCAAGTAGGTGAAGGTAGCGAATCTTTAAAAGAAAAAAACACAGAAGTTGATGAAAGTAGAAACCCTTTTAAAGAAAGTTCCCCTGTAAATATAAATGGAGCTATCAGTCAAGAGAGCCAACAACCTGTTAAAAATCAGGCCCCAACCCCTGAATTAGAGTCAATAAAAAAGGCCGCTGTAGGTAGCTATGCAGCAAATAGTGGGGAAAAAACAACGAAAGATCCGGAAATTATCCCATTTTCACCGGAAACAAAGATGATCTTTGCTTCCTGGCTTGCTTATTTTGAGGCTGTATGTATTGAATCCAAAAAAGATGATGTTTGGAAGATAAGAAACATCCAGAAATTTTTAAAAGATAGTGCCCTTACCCTATACATTAACAACTGTCTTAATGTTTTGCACTGGAATGAGTTTGTTTCACTATTCCATGAAAATTTTTCTACCCCAGATACACTATCACTAAGCGACTTTGCTAGTATTCGGTATAGGTCAGGTGAAGACCTCAACGAGTACTACCAAAAGAAAACGAAAATGGGTCGTAATCTGGGTTTAGATAACAAATTCATTCTAGAAGGGTTATCAGAAGGTTTTCCAATTTCTATGCAAAGATTAATTGTGACTAATGCCCCTAAATCTGCCACAGAATGGAGAGAATTGGTTTTTTAACTTACTAAGCTTGAAGTAGCAGGCAAGAGTCCTGAAAATAAACCAGACCCAACTCCCCAAAATCAGTTGAGACAATGGCGACCATATCGCCCTAATACCGCTGAGCAGAATTTTCCAATGCGATCCTGGAATTATAGATACCCTTATCAAAACCCCCAGAATCGCCCAAATGTGCCTAACCCTCAAAGAACATTCCAAAATGTGAGACCATTTCAACCGTCTCCTCCCAGACCAAATATACACTACCAAGCTACATTGGCACCATCGCCATGCCGTGTATGTCTTAATCTTAATATTCCAAATGCTTACCATTGGGTACGAGATTGTCCTTTTCGAAAGCAATCTTTAGAGGCCTCTTCTCTAACCCAACAACCAAACATTCAAATCCAAAATCCAAATCAGACACAAAGTGATTTTTCCGCAAACCCAAGTAGTAATCAATGACAACTAATAGTACCCGGGTACATAGAAAAAAGAAAAGGATCCAAAGAAAACCCAAAGAAACGTCAAATTACTACTCTAAGGATACCGGAAAACTCAATACCATGTTTGATTGACTCAGGAAGCTCGTTAAGTGTCATTCCATTACATTTAGTCCAAAAATTCCAATTAAACACTTCCAAAATTCGTAAAGGTCTATCGGTCGCTCAAACACAAGGCATTCTCACCTTGCAGGAAAAATGTCGTGTTAATTTGAAAATTGGCCGCATATCCAAATATGTTGATCTTTATGTTATTGATAATAAATTACCCTATACCCTTATTGGACTTAACCATTGCCAAAGTTTCCAGTTAAATATTGATTGTGTTAAGATGCAAATTTTCCAAAATAACCAAAGAGTGCCTCTCCTGAACCAATTACGAAATATTCCAACCATTAATTCCTTGCACGTGTCAGAACCTAATGAAGATATCTCAGAAAAGGAAAATGCAGGGATATTTGGCGAAAATTATGAGCCGGAGTTTGTAAACGCCACTGAACCTATCCAAGTTCAGTCTGCACCTAACAAACTGCCTACTCTTTTAGCCAAATATGTCGGTATTTTTGCCAAAGATAAATATGATGTAGGATGTGTCAACATGGAACCACAGAGAATACATTTAACTTCTGACTTACCAATTTCGCTTAGAGCTTATCGTACTTCCCCTAAGGAAGAAGAAGAAATTAGAGAACAAGTTAAAAATTTGTTAAAAGCCGGTATCATCAAAGAAAGTCATTCCCCTTATTCCTCACCTGTAACCCTAGTTTATAAACGTGAAGAAGGAAATAAAACTCGGTTGTGTGTCGATTTCCGAAAATTAAATGCCATAACCAAAACAGATGCAGAACCCTTGCCCCGAATCGACACTTTATTGGACAAACTGGTGCAAGCTGAAGTGTTTTCCACTCTTGATTTAGCAAGTGGATATTGGCATATACCTATCCACCCTAAAGATACTGAAAAATTAGCATTTGCCACAACGTTTGGCTTATTTGAGTGGAAGAGGCTCGCGTTCGGCTTGAAAAATGCGCCTGCAAATTTCAACCGTATCCTTCGAAGAATCCTAAATAAATATAAAATTGACTTTGCATGCAGTTATTTTGATGATATTATTGTATTCTCACAAAATGAAGAAGAACATTACCATCATTTGGAAATCGTTTTTGATATTTGTGTCCAGGAAAATCTTAAATTAAAGCTGTCTAAATGTAATTTTGTTAAGAAGACAATTAATTTTCTTGGATATGAAGTGTCGAATGGTTGTATTACACCCGATAACCCAAATATTGAAACCATCAAGAGGTTAAAACCACCAACCAATGTTAAAGAGTTACAACGCTTTTTGGGATCTATTAATGTTTATAATAAATTCATTCATAAATATGCTGAGGTTAGATATCCTCTAAATAATTTGCTAAAGAAAAATGTTCCTTATGTATGGGACCAGGACTGTCAAAATTCTTTTGAAGAATTAAAAGCAGCTCTAATTCAAAAACCTATCTTAAGATTGTTTGATCCCAAAACACCTTGTAATTTATTTGTAGATGCATCAAGTCTTGGAGTGGGATGTGTTGTGAAACAGGCTGATGAAAATGGTATTTTGCACCCCATAGCATATCATTCTAGAAATCTTCGCGACTATGAAAAAAATTATGCAATTACTGAACTCGAATGTTTGGCAATCGTGGATGCTCTAGATAAATTTTACCATTATCTACACGGTCAAAAATTTGTCATTCATACAGACCATGCGGCTCTCACTTGGCTAAAAA
Organism: Maratus michaelseni; assembly: GCA_963931845.1. Taxonomy (NCBI): domain Eukaryota; kingdom Metazoa; phylum Arthropoda; class Arachnida; order Araneae; family Salticidae; genus Maratus; species Maratus michaelseni. Next base: position 278,126,749 of record OZ007594.1, on the reverse strand, counting down.
ATGTTAAAAACTTAAGAGGACGTCTTTTCCGCTGGTCCCTTAAACTAAGTATGTTTGACTACGATATTAAATATAAAAAGGGCTCCACTAATGTAGAGGCTGATATGCTATCTAGATTACCTGTTTCAGAAGACCCCCCACATCATACACATTTACTCAACTTGAACGATATCAGAGAAAATCAGAAAAAAGAGAATGTCAAGGTAGATGGTAAAAAATATGTTGAAATTAATGATGTTATTGTGATTAAAAAGAAAAGTTTGTATAAGATTGTCGTCCCCATGGCTTTACGTTTACCCCTCTTGGAAAAAGCCCACACAGATTTTGGACATCCTGGAATTTATAAGATGATAAATTTAATTACAAATCAATATTATTGGCCTAATCTTAATAAAGATATTGAAAATTTTGTTAAACATTGTCATACCTGCCAAATCAACAAAAAAAGTAGGCAAAAAAGATTTGGTTTGTTGCAGCTCATGCCCCCAACGGATATACCTTTTGAATGCTTGGCATTGGACTCTGTTGGCGGATTTAATCATTATAATTCGGCAAAGAAATATCTGCATTTGGTCATAGACCATGCAACTCGCTATGTGTGGGGTTTCGCGTCAAAAAGTGTAACAACTGAAACTTATACAAACATTTTGAAACAATTATTTCAAACTCAAGTACCAGAAAAAATACTTACTGCTAGAAATGGAGCATTTACAGCTTCTAGATTTAAACGTTTTCTTCGTAATTATAATGTAAAACACCGATTAACCTCCAGTCATCACCCGGAAACAAATGGGAAAATTGAGCGTTTGAATCAAACTATTGTCACCAGATTAAAATGTATTGTAAATTCATCACCAACTAAATTACCTTGGACAAAATTTTTAGATGAAGTATTGTATCAATATAATGCTACTCCACATTCTGTAACTCAATTTCCACCTAGTTATTTGCTGTTAGGAAAATTACCTTATGATCCTCTTTTGCCAGATAATGATTATTACCCTCCTGTTGAAGAAGCTAGAAAATTAGCTAAGGAAAGAACAATAGCTTACCATGAAAAAAATAAAATCCATTACGATGCTCGTTTTCTTCCTGTAAAGTTTAAAGTTGGTGACATTGTAATGTATGAAGAATTCCACTATCCTAATACACGTAAATTGACTCCACCATATTCTGGACCATATACTATCTTAAAACAACTATCTGATGTAAGTTTTGAAATTGATAAACCCAGTATACATTTTAAGAGAGATTCTGAAATAGTGCATGCTTCCAAGTTGAGATTCTATAACCCTCCTCAAAATTTAAAACTCTACCATGAATAACCCCCGTCTATCCCTTTCATCTTTCAATTTTTTATTTTTGCTTTCCTATCGTCCCTCTATCATTTTAGTATTTGGATGAGGACCCAGCTGGATGTTAATTTAAAACCCAGCGGTGTAGTTGGCGGAGCAGTTTTAAAGTACTGCTAACCTTTTTATTTTTTTTTAATTACTTATACAATGACAAAACTAGGAACACGTTAGGGGTCCTCCGCTCCGTGGCCTCCCGTCTATAGTCGAACTGTTTTCCCATTTTCTCTTTCCATGTAGAATGGAGAATTTGGCAAAACTGCTTCGCTTTCCCTCTGTAGGTTATTATCGGGCATCCACTTTTCCTTTTTCCTTGTGCAAGAGACACATTTTTTGGATGATAATCACCTCAGAGTTTAGAAATCCATGTCTCACTGAGCATGGTGGAAAGGATAGCCTAATTTTTTTTATTTTTTGGTTAGAATTTCCTATTTTTACAAAGTTTTCCAGTTCAATCTTTTTTTTCTCTCCTGAGAATAATTCCCACTAGAGTGTCCTATAAGCCCAAAGATGCTTGTAAATAGATATTTTGGAGTAGTAACAGAGCTTGTAACTGCTCATATGACATTTTCATGTTTGTGTTGTTTTTATTGCATTTGTAGTAATTGTTTTGTCCTATATTTACAATATATTTGAAATATCTTTTATGTTATATTTTTGAAATTTAATGTTTCGAACAAATGCTTATATCATGTTGAAATATTTTTATAAGTTAAGTGCATTTTTTAATTGTTTGTGTTTTGTGAATCATATAAGTAATTGCCATATTATATTTCTGTTTTCAAGTATCATATTATTTAGTTTTTATTGTATTGTATGTTTAAAGAAAGGTGCAATGTTTACCTTTCCTGATGAACCAACCCCCAAGAACAATTCACACAGGACATATTGGTTAACAGAAACTTTCGAAATGTGCTAAAAGACTTTTAAAAAAAATAGCACACAATGTTCTCGCGAGAAATGTTCAATTTTTTTTTTTTTTGCTGCAGCTGTGTGTTTTGTTTACAGTATATGTCATATGTTTAATCTTCAGTGTATATCATCAAATAGTACCAGTATGTTATGTAAAAGTAAGCCCAAGCAGTTTGAGAGTCTAATTAGAATTCCGTAGAAAAAAAAAAAAGAAAAAAAAATTTGATAGCCTAGTTTAAAATGTGTTTAACTTATGGGGTTGAGCCCCACAGCCCTTGCTGGCAAGTACTGTGGCGCTCATTTTTAAAGGGGGGGGATGTGAAATGAATGTGAAAAAGTATGAAAGAATTTTGAATGTGAACGAATGTGGATTGATATGAAAGGATAGTTTAGTTAAACCCATTCCAAATCAGAAACTAAAATATAAAAATTCAAAGTTTAAAATCCCTAAATCGCGTGTCAAAATTTTAAAGTTTTGCCTTCATTTCTAGTTGCCCCTGTAACTTAACTTTCCTTACGATACATTTATTACGAACAGATATCAATTTTGAATCCTCGTTAAGATTAAAAGTGCTGACGGTAGCGCATCTCTCTTCTCCCGGTGGCTAGATTTTGCATGTTAATTATCTGGGCTGCTTACCCAGATATGAGTCAAGGGCTAATTAGCCAATTAAATTACATTATTTTATAAGTTGCAAAGCGGTCTCTGGCGGTAGTTTCGATGTATATAATGTGAGGAGCACGTTTTTGCGTGGCTTTTTGACTCTAATCACTCTCCACAAAAACTACGGCCAGTATTCTTCGAAGTGCGACGGCATCCTTGCCATTGTAAGTCCGGCAATTCGCCGAAATATGAACGATAAGACGATGTTTCCCCGGTAAAAGACTCTTCAAACTGTCCCCTGGGCCTAGCTTAAAGAGAGACTTGTAATTACAAAGGAATAAACGCTAGTTCCCAGGAAAATGCCTGCTGATTTTTCTTACATTCGCACGGCTACATCAACGACGTTATACCTATTAATGGGATGTGTGATAGCGGTGATCGACCGCTCGTTACAGACAGATCGATGTGCGTTCGTTATATCGAGGTGCGCCCGTTATACAGAGGCGTATCGATATCTTACATATATATATATTCGAATTTGTACATCCAATAGCATCCACAAAGGTTTAATTGAATTCAGGTCTGGAGATTGTGGAGGAGTTAACAATCGCCTTCGAGCATTATAGAGTAACCATGCCCTGGTGATCATATCAGTATGTTTTGGGTCATTATCCTGCTGAAAGCGAAATGTTTCCTTTAAGCCTAATTTCATAGCACTGGCTTAATAAGTTATGCCGCAACACATCAATGTATGTTAAAGCTGTCATTCTAGTGTCGATAAATTCCAAATGTCCTACTCCATTAGACGCCATATACCCCCAAACCATACCTTTTCCCCCACCATGCTTGATAGTTGGGAGTATATGTTTTGGATCTAGAGCAGTTTTATTTTTACGCCAAATTCTAGAAATGCTTGGTGGAGAGAAAATTTCAAATTTACTCTCATCAGAAAAAATCACTGTTTTCCAAAAATCCATTGGTTTGTTTCTGTATGCCAAAGCAAATTCCAGGCGTTTTTGCCTATTTGTTTCACTGATGAAGGGATTTTTGCTTGTTGTTCTTCCTTTTAAAACTACATTGTGGAGAACATTTCTTATTATTTGAGGTGTTACTCTGATGTTAGAAGATGTTGCAAGGGCTTCAGCAAATTTTTAAGCTGAACTTATATAGAATTTTTTAAAAGAAAAATGTCCATTACGAACGAAACAAGACAAATCTCTTTTTATCTACCAAGATATGTAAATTTGGAACAATCATCACTTTTATGACACCTTTATTGGAAATTCAGATGACAGTTTAAAAGTTTTCTGACTGTTTAAAATTTTGTCGTTATTTTGGAATATTTAATTTGATTCTTTTGCAATTCTTTCACTTACATTCGATACATTTAAAATAAAAATAATGTTATGTTTATAAAAATTATAAAGTTGTGTTTTTTTTCATTGTTATTTTTGCGTAAGTGAAGTAAAACTTAATAGGAATGGATTTACTTAGAAAAATATAAAAATGGGCCAATCACTTTCACTGGCCATTTTACCATCTATACCGCCATTTTATTGGGTGTTTTCCAAAACGTAAATTTGAAAGTGAAAATCAAAAGTGAAAACAATATTGCTTCAAAACTTAGAGAGAAAATATAGCACTAAAAATACGAATGCTTTTAATTTTATTTAACTTTGCCACAATCATCATCACAATGTTAGCTTGAAATAAGAGTGGCCATATTAACCGCAGTTGCGTTATATTGTTTGGTTCATTTGATTCTGTTTCTTTATCTGTTTGACCGTCTACCTATTTATCTGTCAGTTTGTTTGTCTTACTATACCTATACCTATCAATATGTCACAGTCTATTTGTTTTACCATCTATCTAAGTATCCATCAATATGTTTTAAACACCCCAGTAATAAACATGAAATAAGAAAAAAATAATAATTTAAGGAAAATTTAGTTTAGTTTTCCAGTATTTTTCAAAATTGAGGAATACTTCTTAAATAAAGGCCTAAAACTTAATTTAAAGAAATATAAAACTAAAGGACAAAATAGCACACTAAGCAATCACTGTTCTTTTAAACAATAGAAATGTGATCACCTTAATCGTACTCATGCTTCTTAATTAGCCCCGCACAAGTCAAAATGAAAAGGTGCTTAGTTAATTCACCTAAAAAGGGTAGAATATGAAAAACCTAGATATTTGAGATTATTTGCCAAAAAACTTAAATTTTAGTTAATCTTTATTGCATTTAATTTGGTTGAAGTTAAAATAACTATCACAATAGAAAATTTACGGCTGGATATTGTACATTTATGATTTTTATTTATTTATTTATTTATTTGTTGATGAGGAGAGGAGGGGGGGGGGACTACGGTTTTTGAACAAAAAAGTTTCTAGATTTTATAGAAATGGAAGTATTAATTAAAGAAAATGCCATTTTTTAAATTTAACGCTATTGAAGCAGAGTATCAAAACTAAAATTAACTAAAGCTGTGTTATTAAATATGATAGTAGTGTGTATCAAAATAATTTTCGTTTTTTGAATGCTTTTATATCAAAGTATGTAGCTGGCACTTTCTCACCCCTACTGAAGGCTGTTCTCAAATCTAAACTGGCTACTTTATGATATATTTTTTAATTCATTTTAGTTCGGAAACGCATGAAATTGGAAGGTGTTCTTATTCAGCAATTTGTAATCGAAATATGTTTTCCATTTTCTGGTTAAGGCTAAAGATCTTTTAGAAAATACTCGGCGTTTTGAACCGAATTCCCCACGCGACGCGACGCGACGCAACTGTCCGAAAATGGGGAAAAACGTATTGTAACGTGACACGAATCGCTTGTAACTAGATAAGTAATTTATTTATCAAAAAATAGTAAACTCATTTCGATTCCAAATCGCTTCAACAGTCAGGCCTATTCATTTCATGCCTTTGCGTTTAAAAATGCTATGATATAGAATCATTTATACATATCTTTATTCTAAATTATTATCTTCCTAACTTAATTTTTAATATATTAATTAATTTTCTCTTCGCTAAAATATCTCTTATTCTAAAACCTCAAATGTTATTTCCTTTTCTCATATGAAAGACTATCTTTATTAAATGCAGCATGTACGTTAAAAATCTATTTTAATTCCAATGCGGTTATAACAGATGTAATGTTATGTGTTCCGGACATTCATTGACAGCTGCTTGGGCGCCCAACCTTTTTCTGTTCATAAAGAAATTGTGCAAGTAATGTAATTTTCCAGATACAATGTTTAGCTCTTTCCCTTGACTAAAATTCCTTTCCTACCGGGTTGCCCGCATGTGTCCTCTAAAATTCACAAAAATTACGGGTTCGCCAAATGTGGTAGCCTATTCATTACATTCTCCCAAAACATTTATATTAATTATCCTTAACGTACATATAAATTCTTTTGCGCGTCTGCGGTTTGTTGGCTCAATGTATTATCGAATCTTGGCGAGACAATCTACTGCCCAAAGGGCAGATCACTCCTAGCTCTTGTTCTGTCAACAACTGTTCTAAGCCTCTAACATCCGAGACCACCCCATTCTTACCATCTTATACGTGCTATATATCAATAAAAATACTTCAGCTGAGATGTCATCGTTCATTGGATATTCTTATTTCTGCCTTCCTGGATTCGAACTATGGGGTATTTGTTTACAACGCGAATGGTACGAACGAACGGCCCAAAAACTATCTCACCTCATGCGTTATGCATTAAAATATTTCAGCCCAACAACATTCATCACCATAAATGCGTCAGAAAATGTGTCAAAAAGTTTCACGTTGTTGAGCAGGTCATTTGAGAACCTCCTTAAATACTACTCTAGATCAGGGATTTGCAACCTGTGTACTGAGGCACACAGGTGCGCCCATCTCAGGTGAGTGGACATGCGGTGGAAAGAACTACAGAAGTACCCCTAAAAATTTCAGAAACCTTCTCTCATTGTTTTATGTTCCTCTATATTCTATAAGCATACAGACTTATTTTTTCATTTTTTGGTCACATAAAGGCTTTATTTTAAACTAGACCTTAAAAACTATAAGGAAAGGACATGTTTATAAACAAACAGTTCGATCAACCAATCTACCACTACATTTTTGTGGTAGCGATCATTCTAGGAAACGTTATGCCGACGTTGGCCAGTCATATCATATACCAGTTTAACCTAGACCAATTAAATCGCCCTGTCTCATGTGTATAGTAGGTGTCATAAAGAATGAACAGGTTTTTCTGGCGAACCAACAGTAATTTAATTAACAGTGACGTCAGCTGCCCTTTCCTTATAAAGCTGCACGCAATATTCTTGCAGTTGGAGGCCAGAACAAGAGTAGCGTACGGATAGTTCAAAATAAATCCAAACGTTTTAAGGAAGGGAACTTCCGCCTTGAAATCAAACCCTGGATTGACGGGCCATCAGTTGGGAATTTTGACCGCTTGAAGAGGAAATTAGCATAGCACGCCATATGACAAGTTTTACAAAAGTTTTACCAAATTTGCAGGGAGCCAGAGGGTGTATTCTCCTCTAATTTCTTCTTCAACTGGTCAAAATTCCCAACTAATTGCCTGTCACTTCTGGGTTTGATTTCAAGACGGAGGTCCCCTAACGTTTGAATTTGTTTTGAACTGTTTGGCATCCAACTGCACGAATTTTGAGGACAGCTTTATTGGTTTTAAGACCAAGTTTAATATAATGCCTTAAGATGTAAAAAATTTCAACATTTGTATCACTCTTTATGTGACCTAAAAATGAAAGAAAGAAATCTATATGATTATAGAATATAGACGAATCTATATCCTCTTAAATAACATTTTATGTTCAACAATACAGGAATGAAAGTGCCAGCTACATGCTTTAATATAAAAGCATTCAAAAAACGAAAACCCTACTATAAGATTGGGAAATATGCCTATAGTCTATGCATAAAGTACTTTTCCTCTTTTTTTTATTTTTCATTTACATTTTTGGTCTATATCATTCTGTCTCTTAATCTATCTCATCATTTACCTGCCTATACGCCCATCTGTCTGTCAGACTGTTAGTCTTCTTGTCATCTTGCATCTTATCTGTCTATCTATCAATAGGCCTACTGCTATTTATTTTATTATCAACACTATTAAAGTACCTATCAATATCTCCGTTTCTTCGACTGCCTTATTACCTATCTATCTATTTAAACTCTCTGTTTTACAAATATATTGAACAACAGGAATAATAAAATGTGAAGTCAGAAAAAATTTAACTCAGAAAAGTTTAGTTTAGTTTTTACTTTTCAAAATTAAGGAACATTTTTCAAATAAAATCCAAAACCCCAAAACAGTTGTTTTAAAGAAAAATAAAACTAAAGTACAAAGTAGTGAAATGAAGATTGTTTTTGTTTTTTTTAACAAAGGAAGTGGGTGTCTTAATCATACCCAAGCTTCTTAATTATCGCATACAAGTCTAAACGAAAGTGCTTTTAGTTAATTCCTCTCAAGAAAAAATAAAAGATACATATTGAGTTTTTTGCCGAAGGCTTAAATTCTCAATCAACTTTATTGAGTTTAATTGGGAAGAAGTTGAAGATGGCTAATTAGACTTCAGCCAAGAAGTACGGAAAGGAGGTCAAATATAATCATTAAATAACTTTTTATGGGGAAACTTTTTGATAAGAAGGAATGAATTAATGATATATTGCATGGGCCAAAATATTTTATTGGATTTTAAGCAATGCAGTTCAAATAAAGAAACAAGAACAGAATGAAAAATCATGCACCAGCATAGATTATGAAACACTTTCCAAAATGTTATTAAGAATCATAAATAAATGAGATATCGACACTGCAAATTCCCCAGCACACTTTGTGAACACATTTGGAACACTTTGATTCAAAAAATGAGTTCCAGTTACCTTAATGTGTACAAAGAAAGTGTTCTGAAAGTGCACCAAAAGTATTTTGCTCAGGATATATGTTAAATCTAAACTTGGGAACACACTTGTGAATGGATTGGGGGCGCATTTGGACACACTTGTAAAATCATCACTTGCAAAAAGTGCGCTAGAAAGCGTGCTGAACAAAAGAAGTGTTTTCAGAAGTGTTCTAAAAACTGTTCCTAAAAGTGTGCTTCAAACTGTTCTGAAAAAGGTGACAAAATAAGTGTTCTAAAAAGTGGTCTGAAAAGTGTATAAAGTAAAGATTTGCATTGTAAATAAGCAACTTAAAAAACACATAATTCAATAAAAATCCATTTTCAGCAATTGCTGTCCATATCCGGTAAGGCGTGCGAATTCCTTCAAGTAGCGATATATAGAATTTATACACACCACCTAATACACTCAGAATTAAATAAGTTTAAAAATGTATACAACAAAGGAAAACGCTGTTCCAGCAATTTTATCGATCTTAGTCACTTTTGAAACGGAATACTTTTGTGCGTCTCTGTAAATGAACGATAAATGCTATGCACACCATAATCTATAGAAAACATCTTGTAGTGCACCTTGGTGATTTTTAAAATTTCATCATGTTTGAAATATAATAACATCATTAAAATGCACCGCAAACGATTTTTACCCATAGTTCATAATGTAATGGAAGTCTTTCGTGCGTCGCTGTAAACGAACTATACTCGTACATACTATATATTCTATATTCCTTAGTAAGCATGTTATAGTCCATCTCAGTAATGCTTATTAATCTCATTATGTTTGAAATATCGTAATAGCAATAAAATGCACCGTAAACGATTTTTCCCCGTAGAACATACTCTCCAAATAATTTTCGTCAAAAACCGTAAAAAATACAGACAGCAAGTTGCCGTAATCCCCCTGGGATTGGGAGAGATTTTTCCTTGTGACTGGAAAATTTCAGGAAAATTTAACCTTCGTTTCTTGAATTTTCCGTGTTTTGAAGGAAAAAACAAACGTAAAAATTCCGTTTCTAATACGGAAAAGTAACACGCAGCACAGTTGCCGGTACACCCCTGTGGTTTGAAGAAATTGCAGACTTAGATTGGAGAATTTCAGGTTTATTTTATGTTAGATTGGTGAGTTTTCCGTATTTTGCGGGAAACGAAGCAAAATCAAAGCGGAAATTTTTGCGTTTTAACGAAAAAAGGCAACGGAAAAATTTGTTCAATTCACTGATTTTTTTTAGGGTGTAATGTAACGGGATTTTTTTTGTGTGTCCCTATAAATGAACTATAAATGCTACACACTTAAATACCGAACATTCTATAGTAAACTTCTATAACATAAAAATTCCATCGCAATTTGAGTATATATATGAGAGTTAGAGTTCGGACGCAGACAAATCCAATTCATAAAAACTTTTCAACTATGTTGTAAAGTGTTAAAAAGAGATTACATTTAGATAAGATAAAATTCTATCAAAAGCTTTGGAAATTTTGAAAATTTAGAACTGCACTTTATCATCATCATGTAATTAAAGATTTTCTCAATTTTTCATTTTTTGTTACTCAATAACGCGAGTAATTCTGTATACCATTTGTGAAGCATGGAAGAAAGAATTGTAAGTATATTTATAAGTATAGATTAATCTTTGCTGGCTACACAACTAGATGTAGATTTAATGTCATTAAACAACACTCCTCTTCCCAGTCTAACTGGATGTCCCATTATAGTCCAGACACGATATATTTAAATGACAATGCCGTCACGTGACATTCTATAGAAATACTTTTTATGACACATTCACTTTAATAAAAGTAATCTTCCAACAAAACAGGATAAAATCTACTTTTTCTCATCCATGTCATTTGAGGCATTTAATTTCTTTGTGGGTCATTCGAGTTCACATTTTTCTTTCTTTTTTGGCATTTTTCTTTTCACTTTTCTTTGATCTTTTGAATTCTCAAAGATGTAAACGAACTGGGTCATAGAAAGCAAAAATTCTTTCTGAAACGACTGCACCAGCAATTACGAACAACGCATGTTCGTGAAATCGTGTACCAAGTAAGTCGTGTTTCAAACTCGTCTCGAGGCTAAAGGAAATACACGAACGTGTATGTGAAAAAAATCCTGGCAAATTCTCATCTCACAAGAAGTGTTCTTTTATACCCTGATCTGACAAGATGAAATTTAAACAGTACCAAACGAAAATAAAGGGGTATGATCTAAATTGAAATAACTAAAATGTGAGAATGTTTTTAACACTGCATGTGCACGTACTCTCATGTGAGTTGTTAATATTCTCAAAAGTACAGTAAAAAACCTGTAAAATGGAACCTGTGTATAACCGAATCTTGCCTTAAAGTGATTCTCAAATTATCTGCTCAATAACGCAAAACTTTCTTACACATTTTCCGACTTATTTTTAAACGTAATAAAGGAATAAAATTGGCAGGCCTGACTATTGAAACGATTTCGAATCGAATGGCGTTTTCCATTTTGTAAAAAATAAATTATCATTAATCAAGTCATAAGCAATTTTTTTTTCACTGGATAGCTGGGGTCGATCTCTATGCACATTCCTTCGTACTTTTTCGATTTTTGTTGCCGTTTTTTTATAGGGGATACTTTCACTTTCGAAACCGGTTCCGAAAGTGAAAGTACCTTAATAAAAAAAAAAAAAAAAAAACTTGTAATCAAAATAAAAAAAATAAATAAACGTGCATAGAGATTGACCTCAGCTATCTAATGAAAAAAAAAAAAAAAAAATGCTTAAAAATATTGAAATACAAACGAGATGTAGCCTCTTAAGCGGAAATTTTTCATAGATCGGCGAAAAGAACGCAATAGACGTTCAGTGTAAAAAGCAATTTTTTTTTCTGGTCCCTTGCGATACCGCCTTAGCAAGTTTTACTGTATTTACTAATACACTATATGGCCAAAGGTGACCGGTCACTTGCGATTTTAGACGTTTTGTTAACTATCTACAAAAATACATGAGGAATTAACTTGAAACTGCAGGTGTGTAAACAGTATAGTATAGGTTATATATTTCCGTGAAGATTTTTTCCCGAAACTTCATAGGGGACTGCCAACAAATTGAAAAAGAACGAATATCTTTTGGATAACCCTGTAAAAACTAATGTGGCAAAAGCGTTCAAACTCGAGATTATTAATAAGTGGCTTATTGTAATATACTGTGTTCATTTTTATGAGAATAGCATGTATACGCGTAGAGAAATTAAGGTTTTTATAAAAACAGTCCCAAATTTCGCAAAGTTTTTTGCTTATAATTTGCAGAGTTCTTAATATATAAAAAAAGTTCTTTTCAGAAAATATGACAAACAACATTGTATATAATACTCTGCAATCAGAATTAAAAAATAATAAAAATTGGATGAAAAATGAGCAGGTTTACTAAAAAATGTTTCACTGCGCATGCGCGAATGCAATCAAAATATAATATGCATAATGTATTAGCTAAGTATATAGAGCAACTTTTGTGAAAGTATCAAAATCATAGCTTGAAAATTCTGAAAATTACCGCCGATAGAATAAGCTCGAAATCCGTTGTTCCCAAAAAGAAGCAAAAAGATGAGGGGTTGTATCAAATATATGTTGATTAGTGCCAAGATAGCGTACACAATATTGCACGTACTACTATATTTGGATACAACCCCTCATCTTTTTGCTTCCTTTTGGGAACAAAGGATTTCGAGCTTATTCTATCGACGATAATTTTCAGAATTTTCAAGCTATGATTTTGAGACTTTCACAAAAGTTGCTCCATATACTTAGCTAATACATTATGCACATTATATTTTGATTGCATTCGCGCATGCGCAGGGAAACATTTTTTAGTAAACCTGATCATTTTTCATCCAACTTTTATTATTTTTTAATTCTGATTGCAGAGTATTATGTATGTTGTTTGATATGTTTTCTCAAAATAACTTTTTTTTATATTAAGAACTCTGCAAATGATAAGCAAAAAACTTGGCGAAATTTGGGACTGTTTTTATAAAAACCTAAATTTCTCTACGAGTATACATGCTATCCTCATAAAAATCAAAACAGTATATTACAATAAGCCACTTAATAATAATCTCGAGTTTGAACGCTTTTGCTACATTAGATTTTACAGGTTTATCCGAAAGATATTCGTTCTTTTTCAATTTGTTGACGGTCCCCTGTGGGGTTTCGGGAAAAAATCTTCGCGGAAATATATGACTTTTCTACTATACTGTTTACACACCTGCAGTTTCAGGTTAATTCCTCTTGTATTTTTATGGATATTTAGCAAAGCGTCTAAAATCGCACGTGACCGGTCACCTTTGGCCATATAGTGTATTTTACCCAAGATCTGAAAGCTTCTAATCACTCGATAAACAATATCATTTACATGTTCTATTAAGGGCCCGAGGTCAGGCCAAGATAAATATAATTTTTCGTTTGCAATTTATTTATCATCTTCAACATCATTCCATGTCACTGTTTGCGTTGAAAGATGTGCTTTTCTATATTTTGTTTTGAAATTTTACTCAATCGGAATGTCTGATTAGATCTTTATGCTTCGAAAGGCCTTCACGCGACTTTGTCTTCAAGTGAGAAGTATCAGACTTGTTTGCTTGGTAGACAAGTTTGAGGACAGGAAAAGGCTAAAATTAATTTCAGATAAATCTTTTGACAGCTTTTAAACGGTTTAAAAAAGATTTACGTAATTGGTCGGTACAACAGATGTTCCCTCTTATCACTGACTAATTCCCAAACCTTTAGTTTTAGAGATATAATTCCACTTGCAAAAATTTCCCTTCAACTAAACCACTTGATGACGAGAGTAAATAATTTATTGCCCTCGATACTATGCTTGAGTTCTATCCCTTGTCTATCGTCTTTTTCTTTTTGAAATACTTTCTAGAATTACTGGAAAACAAAACTCATGCTTTTCTGCCGTACAATGATATTTTAAAAGAATAAGAATCATAAGATTTTTGCTGATTTTTGCTAGTGGTTGGATTTAAAAAAACAAATTTGCTATTTTAAACAGATTTTTAGAGACATGAAAATTACGATACTTTATCATAAGGCATGAGGGAGTATTTAATACTTATTTCTACCTAAGAAGAGATTTTTACATGGAAAAATTAATCTTGAAACAGTTTGAAAACGTTATTGACAATTTTCTACTGCGTACTTTTCGGTATCGGGCTCGGGCTCTGATGGCACAAAATTTTTGCATGGGTCTGTGCTCCAAAAAATTGTCCGAACAAAAAGTCTCTAGTAAGGTTCAAATCAGAAAAGAGAATCTGGCATTTCGTACCATTTTTGAAATTTGACATTAGAAATGTGGATCGTGTAACGACAGGTGGAACATCTAATTAATTGATAAAATTTTAATTAATTTTAAATCTTCTTAGTAAAATATATTAACTATTTTTTATTCAAAATTTTGGAGCTGAAGCATAATGATAAGATTCACTCCCCCCCCCCCCCCCCCCCCCCCCCCCTGCGTTAAATAAATCATAAAAAATAAAAAAATAAAAACACGAGTTAAAGCCATTTGATAGAAACTGCTCATAATTAATTTTTAAAATCCACATTTGTTTACTATATTTTTTTCATTTTTAAAAATAATCGAAGATATCTTTTCTATTCAAATAATAATTGCACAATGAATCATTCATTGTGCCCAATTTTTTAATATGATTATTAACAATGTTCAAATTTAGTATTAAAGATCACTTTTTTGTATTAAAGTTTGTATTAAAGTAGTTTTTTTTTTTTTTTTTTTTTTTTTTTTTACTAGGGGGCTGTGCCCCCTGCTCACTTCGCTCACCAACCCCCGTTCTGAGTTCACAGCCTCTTAAAACCTGGTAATGTATCCTGTTTTAAAAAGATGATGATGATGATATCACGAACGGCGACTATCTTCTGTAATCAGGTTATAATGCTTTTTCATTTAACTGGTTATAATTCTTTTTCATTTAATTCATCATTTTTATTTTTAATATTCATGTGTAAACACAATTTTTATGACGTAATTTTCTTTATTTCCTGCTTTCAACACGTGATCATTTAATTATTATTTTAAACTTTCATGATTGTTTTTAATAGTCTCACGCAAATACATTTTTTATTTGAGATAAAACATAATCCTTTGCGCTTATTTAGATTTTGGCAACAATATAAAAAAAATCACTTTTTCAATAAAAGATTTTTTACTCGATTTTTAAGAATTTTTTGAGTTTTTATTGTCCGACCGTGATAATTTTTTGAATTGAAAGCTTGTTATATTTCGCGTCTGGTGGTATGATTTTTGAATCCGTAGGATGGCTAAAAAAAAGTAATAGCTCCTCAAAAAAGTTCCTAGTAAAAATGCGATGAGAATAACCCGGAATATCTACGCAGAATTTGATTGGTCCATTTCTAAATCATTTTTGGCTCAGTTCCAGATTACTTTTTTTTTAAATAGAAGGATATATAAATTTGTATTAAAGATAACTTTTCCCGCATTCTTTTTTATTTAAATAAATTGCACAATGAATTAGTTTGCCCAATTTCTTGGTGTATTTCAGTATTAAAGATCGCTTTTTTGTTTAAGTAACTTTTTGTATAAATTTATATCATAGATCACTCTTCCCCCTCAAAACAAATCATAAAAATGAAACAAAAAAACCCAAGAGTTAAGGACATTTGATAAAAATTGCACATAATTAACTTTAAAAATCCCCATTAACTTGCTTTGATTTCTTCATTTTTAAAAGTGATCGAAGATTTCTTTTTTATTCAACTAACGATTGCACAACGAATCATTGTGCCTAATTTCTTGGTGTATTTCAATATCATTTCAAACTTTTTATTAATTCTAGTTATTTCAAAATCACCAGTTACGGATTGTATCTAAACGTTGCGCTGTTTGTCCAATTAATAAGTATTTAGATGGCACGGTTTTTTTCCAAAATAGATGTATGTGAAGAAAGAAGAGCCGACTTTTTTATCAAATTTATTTTTGAATGGATAAATTGAAGTAATGATGTTGATGTAGTATCATATGTATGAATCATTTTTACAAAACTTACTAATTTCATGAAAATATATTTACCACTGTGATTTGCAAGTTTGTGCTGTAAATAAAAGAAGATGCTCGTAATTTTGCTATTATTTTTAATACGTATGTTATTTAGACAAGTTTTCCATTTCTTGTATCACAATAAAAGTAAAACATTTATGAGGACATTTGAAACACCCAATTATTTTATAAAGACGTTAAAAAAAAAAAAAAAAAAAAAAAAAAAAAAACGATTGAATTTCCTCCACATTTGAGACGAGACGGGCTCAGTCCGAGCCCGGGTCCGAAATGGGCTAAGACCCGATTTTTATACCGATCTTCGGGCTCGGGCTCAAAGTGAAAATTTTATTTATTCACAAATGATGAGAAAAAAAGGAAAAACTTGCTATTTGAGAAACAAGAATATATAGACAATATTTTTTAGTGTTTTGCAGTTCTTTAAAAATCAGTTTGAAAGGGAACTGAATTGCTATTGATGAGATATAAGGAGAAATATGCTATCTTATTCTGAAGACCTTTGCACGGTCAGCCTTGATACCATAAGAAGCCATGGGATATACCTTGTCTATCGCCATTTTCTGTTTAAAGTTTTTTTCCCGAAATTACTAGAAAACAAATCTCACATCTTTCTCCCATAGTTGTACAATGATATTTTAAAAAGAATTGTGACTTTTGCAGATTTTTGACAGTGGTTTGGTATAAATAACAAATTTGCGATTTTAAACAGATTTTCAGGGACATGACACATTAAAGTCCGAAAACGTTGTTGTGAAAGAGTATTTAGGATTAATACTAATTTTTATCTAAGAAGAGATTTTTACACAAGAAAATTAATCTTGAAACAATTGTAAAATGTTATTAACAATTTTCAACCGCGCATTTTCGGTAACGGACTCAAGGTCCGATGACCCAATTTTTTTCGGACTCTGGCGAGTTAGGGCTCCGAGAAGAAGCCCGAGCTCCAGTAAAGTTCCGATCAAAAAGGGGAAACGGCGATTTCCTACCATTTTTTAAATTTGAAACTTGAAAACTGGACCTGGAAATGTCAGGTAGAAAATCTAATTTATTAATTAAATTTTAATTCATTTTAAAACATTTTAATAAAATATATTTACTATTTTTAAGAAAAATGTTGGATCTGAAATATTATGAAGAGATTTTACTAATACGGGATAAGAAAAACATTCTTTTACCTTTAAAAAAATCACTTTCAAATCATAAAAAAAAAAAAAAAAAAAAAAAAAAAAAAAAAAAAAAAAACACGAGTTAATAATATTTGATAGAAATTGCACACGATTAACTTTTAAACATCCTCATTAACTTGTTTTGATTTCTCCATTTTTAAAAATAATGGAAGATTTATTTTTATTCAACTAATGATTGCACAATGAATCATTGTGTCCAATTTCTTGGTGTATTTCAATATCATTTCAAACTTTTTATTAATTCTAGTTGTTTCAAAATCACCAAGTTATTGATTGTCCCTAGATGTTGCGAAGTTTGTCCAATTAGTAAGTATTTAGATGGTACGATTTTGTTCCAAAACAGATTTATGTGAAGAAAGAAGAGACGACCTTTTTTAACCGAATTTATTTTTGAATGGATAAATTGCCGTAATGTGTAGTTTAACAAAAAATTGTTACAAAACGTAAAAAAAAATCTGTAATTTTGACAGAAAAATATTGTATGTTTTACAGATAAAACCTGTTTTAAAGAAAACAGTTTTCTCCTGTAAAAAAAAAATGCTGATTTTGCAATTTTATAGCAGAAAAAAATCAATATTTTTTACAGAAAAAAACTGTTTTAATGAAAATATACAGATATTTTCTGTAAATAAAACGGTTTTCTACTGGTGCCAAAATTGACAGTTATTTTCTGTCAATTTGAGAGAATGTTTTTTACAGTGTATATATATAAACGTAACGTTATATAAGGACATTTGAAGCACCCAATTATTTTACAATAACGTTTTTCTTTTTTTAAGATTGAATTCCCTCCACATTAGAGATGAGACGGGGTCAGTCTGATCCCGGGTCCGAAACGGGCTCACACCTGATTTTTATACCAATCTTCAGGCTGGGACTCAAAGTGAACATTTTATTTATTTACAAATGGGAAAAAACTTGCTATTTGAGAAACAAGAATATAGACCAGGTTTATTAGTGTTTTACAATTCTTTAAAAATCAGTTTGAAAGGGAACTAAATTGTTGTTGATGAGATATAAGGAGAAATATTCTATCTGATTCTGAAGACTTTGCACGATCAGTGCTATAGTAAGTAACATAGTCAAAATGACCCCTCATCGCCGTTCTAGTGTTAAATTGCCAATTTCTTAAATATCTAATTTATATCTCTTATGTTTTAAATTGCCAATTTGTTAAATATCTAATTTATATTACATATTTTTTAAGTTGCCAATTTGTTAAATATCTAATTTATATTTCACATTTTTTAACTTGCTACTTTGTTAAATATATAAAAAGTTTTAAATTATCCAGTACTTTCGTCAAAAATTTAACTTTAAAACTTTTTTTTTATATGACTAAACCTAAAAATTCAAAGTGAATTGTGAAAAATTCAAATTACACTAAAACTAGAATTATCTATACAAATTAGTATCAGTATTAAAACTATTAAAACTTTATTAGAACTAAACATTAGTATTTTTTGCGTTATTTTCCCCTTTCTCCCATAGTTTGCAACAATTTGTCGCAAGTCATTGTTTAAAAAAACGATACTTATTATACTTCTTATCGAAATTTCTTTCAGAGTGTTTCCAGCAGAGATAAATCAATGAGAAAACTAATTGTTGTAGTTAAAAAGAAGTAACAAAAGATTTTTCCCAATTTCTTCTCATAGTGTTTTGGACAGCCGTATATCATCTGGCTTTATGAAAAAAGGGCGAATCCCGTGATAGAACTTTGTGGAAGCGAACTATCACGAACAGAAATTTTATGGCAGGAGATTGCTGATTTATGATTTTCTTGAGAATCCTATGGTTTTTGAACAGAAATATTTCTAGATACTGTAGAAATAATACTAAGAATTAAAAAAGCCTCTATTTTCAAATAGTGTTAAAGTACATTGTTCAAACTAGAATTAGTTATCATATATATTATTTCTGTTGTCAACATCTCTCTTTCTCAATTAATACACTGCAAAAAAAAAAAAAAAAAAAAAAAAAAAAAAAAAAGGTTGATTTTACAGTATAATATTGGGCCAGTATTATACTGTAAAATCAACACTTTTATTTTGCAGTGTATGTAGCGTACAGCGACGAATAAGGTAGCATCGGGAAAAAAAATTTGCCCACAGTGACATTACATATTGAATTTTCGTTAAAAGACTTTGTTTGAAATTTCACCTAAATTAAAAATCATATTATTATAATTATTTCTGTTGGCAACACCCCTTTTTCTATGCATTTACTAAACGCAGAACGATGAATGAGGTATCATTGGAAAGGTTTTTGAACCGGCTTCTGGCTGTCTTCAATAATTTAGTACTGAAAGTTTGATGTAATAAATGAGACGATATTCTATCTTGACTAATGTTTTTTGCAGATATATTTATCCTTAATTTCTCTTTAAAAGTTTAAACCTGCATAAAAAAAAAATTAGATGTTGCTGCAAAAATATTAAATTGAAGTGCAAAGCTCTCGCACTCATATATATTTTATTTCCCATATCAACTTCCAACTTTTCTATGTACATACAAAACGCACAACGATGAATAAGGTATCATTACAACAAGTTTTTCAAATTAAAAAAAAAAAAAATTAAATAGTACACTCAATTTTGTTAAAACACGTTTCCTAATAATAAAAAAAACTGCTGTTAATTAAAAAAACTAATAAAAAAGTATCAGCGAAAAACTTCAAAGATTGCACCGCGAAAGCCTCGCACGGGTCCACTGGTAAAGATATATTATTAAAACTATAGAACAGAGAGATGGATAATTTATTTGTAATTGAGTTCAATGTAAGTATCTATTATCAAATTTTACAAATTTTTTAATCTTTTCCCAGCTGATTTTTTTTTTTAATTTACAATTATCTCAGACATATGCCCCGATTAAATAAGGCAAAAATTTATTTTAAAAAAATTATTGGCAGGAGTAATCCAGCATTCCGAGCAAGTTATAAGTCAGGTATACGTGACGCTCGTCGCGAAGGGATTAATATATCTGTGTATGAGTGCTGTAGCAATTCGAAAATTATAAGAGAAGCTCAAGCAGTCATTTTCAAATAAAGTTAAACAAATGTACAGAATACATACATTCTTTACATGTAGAGAATCAAGTAGGCGTTGGTTGAACGCTTCTCGCTAGAAAAAGTGGCATCTAAAACTTTTTGAACCTCTATATCCAAACAACAATCTTCGTGACATATTTTTACATTTACAATATAAATCTACTACGAAGTATATTGTTTGGAAATAGTGGTGTTAAAAATCTTGGTAATATTTTTTCTGCGACAAACCTTCAAACCAACTGATAATATTAACTTTATTACAATGCTTTGGTTATACTACTTTTTAATTTTTAATTTTTTAATTTACTTTTTTTTTTACATTTTTAAACAATTACATTGCGGTTCGCCTAACGTCGCAAACATATGTTCGCGTCCCGCGAGAAAAAAAGTTGAGTGTGGCTGCGTCTAAAACAATTAAAATAGTGATTTTGTGATAATGGCGTGAATAATTTGTTTGAACGATGAATTATTCTCATAAATATTTTGTTGATTATTCATAATTCTTATTGTTCAATTTATCTAAAAATCACTACTTGAATCCTCCCATAACTTATGAATTGCTACGCCTGTCCAGCAAAATAAACCAGCAAGAAAACTAATTATTGTAAGTAAAAAGGAAGTAATAAAATATATCTCATCATTTTTTCTCCTCTGTCGGTGGCGGAGTATATCATCTT
Organism: Maratus michaelseni; assembly: GCA_963931845.1. NCBI lineage: Eukaryota > Metazoa > Arthropoda > Arachnida > Araneae > Salticidae > Maratus > Maratus michaelseni. The sequence continues at coordinate 278,105,981 of OZ007594.1, read as the reverse complement.
AGTTTCTTAATGTAGCAAAATGTAGCAAATCTTCCATTGTAAGGCTTTCGAGGCGGAATATCACAAACAGAAAATTTACAGCCGTAGACGGAAAATTTTCTTTATAATTTTCTCGGGTAAGAAATATTTCTGGATTCTAGTGAGATAAAAGAAAGAGCTTAACAAGAAAGAAAAATACATACGTCAGGCATAGATTTTGATACGCTTTCCAAGATTATTTAAACTAGGAAATGCAACACGGGCTTCCGGGATTACAGAAAATAGGTGAAAACCATTCCGTTTTTATTAAAAATTCTAATAGATTTTTTACATTTAATATACATTTTAAATTGTCTATTAACAACACCAAAAAGAGCATTTTAATATGAAAAATATATCCAGAATGTATTCAAATAAAGTTTTGAAAATTATTAAAAACCATATTTTCGTATTAACCGCATGCCAGGAGTTAATACCCCCAAAAAATCGCCAAAGATTTCATTACTTATACCAGCCTTTTTAATTTTGTTAATTTCAGTGGTTTAAGCGCATAGCTCGATTGCATGTCGGTTAAATTTGTGTGTTATTTGTGTTTTATTTGTATTTTATTTTATTTATTTACTAGCTGACCCACCCGGCGTTGCCCGGGCAGACTGTCAGTGAAAAAGTATAATAAAAAAAATTAATAAGAGCTAAAATTTCAAAAGTTTAATAGTTATGTTTAAAAAATGAAGGGGTCAGGAAAAATTATTACACTTACTTTTAAAGAATGAAAAGGTCAGGGAAGTTCTTACGTTTGAACCTAAATGGCACATCGGTATAAGATCGAGGCTTGATATATGGCAAATTAAGATTTGTGAAATGCTAATGTGATGCATTTAATAAAACTTCATTATTGCCATTAAACAATTAACAAATAATCGCGATTTCTGTAAGAAAAGTCTTGCAGAAATTGCACGTTTCACTCATTAAAAATTCAAAAATCGTGGACGGATAAATTTGCTATATTAGGCCGCTATTGAAAATTTGCTATTGATACCGGAATTCTTATTTTTAACAACATGTATTTCAAAAAATGTCAGAGAGATGGCGCCACCTGCCCGAACAGACATTTCCAAACGAACCTGTGGCTTGAATCTCCTCAACAAATTCGTTTATTCTGAATGAAAGAGATAGAAGTCATTATAGTATAGTCATTATTTTTATATCTATCTATAAATATGTTGAAAATTTAATTTATTTACACTAAATCCGTGGCAAATTTTGTATTCCAAAACGTCTGAATCTAAGAAGAATTTACCTCGGCCTAAATCCTGCTAAAGGACTTTTACAAATAACCAATGAAATGAGATACGTTTCTTTCGGGCATTGCCATTAAACAATTAACAAATAATTGCGATTTCTGTGCCACGTACAATAGCGTAATATATATATAGATTGACGAAGTTTTAATTTCGTTATGGAATATTAGGCAGAAACAAATGATGAACTATCTAGTGGCTCTCATTAGAAAAACCCTGAGTAAGTTTCCTGTTTTCGAAGGTTCCAAAACTTGTAGAGAGGGAACTTCGTCCGTAGGAGCAAAAGGACAAAAGACTGCGATAATTCTCGGAATGACCGATTGAACGGGACAAACTTGGCATGAAAAGAAAATGCCGGACTTCCCTAAAATAAAATCGACTGACCAGTTACCCTGGCAACAGGACTGTGCCGAGACCGGTTCTAGAGTCTTTCTTAACTCGGTAACACAGTATATATGGTTTTAAGTGCAAACGGATTTATCTTTTGTAAGGGGACTGCACGCGATAGATTGATTTAAAAAAAAAATCATGCTTGAATATTTTAAAAAACATAAAAAATCAGAAAGCAATGAAAAATCATACAGTTTTCAAACAAATTGCATTTAAAAGTACATTTTTTCCGTATTTGACGGTATAAAAATTAAAATTGTAAAATGTCTTTAAAAAAAAAAGCAGTAAAAGCAAAATTTATTGGACAAGTGATGCCACCATCGATATGGCGTCAGCGTTACTCGCGGACAGTTTTTTTCCTTTAGATTAGATAGATATTTTTCAAGATTGGACTCTTTATCGATCGGTATATATTGTACTCCTGATTTACAAATATCTGTAAAATTTCTTTAACAACACTAGTAGTATTCGTGCGGGCAAGCCATGTTTGATATTTTTGTAACGATAATAAAATTCTGCTTTGTTTAAAAACTCATAACATCACTAAAAGTACTTCAGTCGATAATGGTAACGTATTCGAAATATCTTGGTCGACTCTAAAATGATATTATACATAATATCGTAGAGCATCCAAAAATTTTACACGGATGTAAAACAAAACTGATTACTGCCAACTTCTCCCGTTTTTCCCTTTATTTATTTATTTATTTATTTTGAGACCACAAATTTGAAATAGTAAACTTCGTTCTGCAAGCGTATAAAAAAGGCGGCTTTGGTGCAAGAGAACGCTGAAAATCAATCAAATTCAAAGTATCATAATTTGAGAAGTTTTGGTTGCAGAAGCATGGAGCTTTTATTGTTTTATTGTTAGAGTAAGGAGAATTTCTGAATATAACTTATAGGAACTGGGAATTGTATAAAAATTTAACTTTCGTAATTGATGTAAATGATGAAAAACAAGATTTTAAGCATTTTTGCAATTCGAATCTAAAATTAACGTTTAGGAATTAGCTATTAGATATATCAACAAGAACGGAAAATCATGCGCCTAGCATAGGTTATGAAACACTTTCGAACACATCCAGAAAACTGTAACAAAACTTCATCGTTAAATAAGATGAAAGAAAATATGTAAATAAACAGTTTAAAAAACACATAACACATTTAAAAATTCAGTTTCAGCAATTACCGTCCATAGATAGAAAATGAGTGGAATTATTTTGTGCAGCCCTATATATTATCTATAAATTTGCATATTACATGGCATACCACAATTTAATTCAATTAGAAAACGCATAACGCAGGTGAAAAAACACTTTTAGCAATTTTTGTCAATTACGGAAATACACTCGAATTCTTTTGTACAGTCCTGTATATTATCTACCGACTTTTATACACACATATTATGTTAAAATTTAATTCAAGTATAAAACGTATAACACAAATAAAAACAACAGCAATTACCAACCATAAACGACAATGTATTCAACAATATTCCGTTGCGCGTAGCTCTGTATATGAATTTACAGTAAACTCTGTCTAAGGCGGAATCAATTGGGACCGAGAAAATTTTCCGCCGTAGACAATATTCCGCCTTATGCAAAACAGCCAAAATAAATAAATAAAATACATATGCGCAAATCATATTTTTACGGTCGTAATCTTTAGTACAGTTTTTTAAATGAAATTATACGTCTTATTATATTTATTATTAATCTCAAAAACATTATATGAATAATAAAATAAATAGTACAGATGATAAATTTCTTCCATTTTAAAAGTTAATGGAAATCATTTACCTTAACAACTACTTCATATTTCACATAGTGGCATAGTAGTTTTTAAGCAGTCGAAAAATAATCTTTTATGTTGTTGTTGTTGTTGTTGGTTTGGCCTAAAGGCCTGGTGAGCAGCTTTTTATTTCTATACAGTTGGCATGATCCATATAACACAGAAACTAGTCTCCTAATTTTGAACCAATTCCAGATGAGAGACCTGCATCTGGATTGGCACCCCCAGAGGTAAAGCTTATATAGAACTTGGAGAACTTTAGAGCCACGAACAGATTTAACGTGCACTAGCTCCCATCAACGTACACGGTCCCACAGCAGAGGCAGACGAGAGAGGTTGTCACCCTCCCAAACAGTGACCTTGGTCGATGCTGCTTGGCTTTCGGTGATCTTACGAGAACCGAGCTTTACCGTCCGCGCCACTGCGGGACAAAAGAATCTTTTATCGATGCTTGTTTTGTCTTTCTTTTTACCAAGCATTTTTCAGTAGCACATTGCAGGTCCGTTATTATGGGTATCAATTCTTCATTTTTTTGAGCAAGAAATTTTTTTTCGAGATACCTAATGCTTCTCAAGACGTCTTCTTACGTTTGAATTCCTCCATTGTCTTCATGGTTTTCATAATCGTGCTCATCTTCATTTTCACTAGCACTTTCCAAATCTTGATATCGCTGAATCAAAATGTCCACAGAAGTGTTAGCTTCAGTAGTACACACTATATTGTCAGCTGATAAGTATTCTTCTTCATTAATTTTTTCATTGCTGTGAACACATTTTAAGTCATCTATTAGATTTTGTAACTCATTTTCCTCCAACTGGTCAACTGATTCATGGCCATTTTCTGAAACAAAACCAGCTTTTCTAAAACAATGAAAAAATTTTTCAGGCGACATTTCTGAACAGGATTTGGCAAATCATTTGACAGCTTCTAAAACACTTATATTTTTTGCCATTTCGGTGGCAGAAGAGCAATTATCTAAAGACGCAATAACGGACCGCAAGAGATATTTTTTGTAATGGGTTTTCATCATTTTTATAACTCCTTGATCCATAGGTTGTGTTACTGCAGTAGTATTTATTTGCGGGAAGAAATTGTAATTTTATATTCGATAGTTCGAAATAGGCATAAAAAGGTGCATTGTCGAGAAATAACAAAAATTTTCGATTTTCTTTGATCATACGGTTATTGAATTCAGTCAGCCAACCCTCCATTATGGCAATCGACATCCACGATTTTTTTTTTAGATCTCTAAATCACAAGCAGTTTATCAATGTTCACATTCTTAAAACATCGCGGCTTATGCGATTTTCCTATCACTAAGGGCTTTTATAAACTGCCCTCCATATTCGCGCAAAGCAAAACAGTGACACGCTCTTTGGAGTTTTTACCACCGTGTCATTCACTTCCTCTTTTTGCAAGGGACTTAGTGGGCAACGCACGATAAAATAGTCCCGTTTCGTCGCAATTGTATATGTTCTTAGTTTGATATCCTTCAATCAGTAGAGGAAAATTTATTTTCTATTCCAGAATTTCTTGGTCTGGGACGTCTTTCGATTCTCCGCAAACTTGCTTCATGGCAATATTGTGTCGATAAAGGAAACTCATTAACCATCCAGTAGAAGCCTTGAAATCCGTTTTACCTAATTTTTCGGCTATCTCTTTTGCCTTTTCACGCAACAGTGATCCAGGTATGGGCAAATTTTTAGCTCTAGCGTTAGAAAACCATTCAAGTGTTAATGCATCAATGTCTTCATTTTTCACAGCACCTTTAAGCTTTCTGTTGGATGATTTGCTTTCCAATTCCTTTTCCAACTCTTTTTTTCTTTTTATAGCATCATAAATTTGTGTTTTACCGCATTTAAATTTAATACAGAGATCTTTTACAGAATAATTTTTTTCTTTTAATTTAATAACTTCTATTTTATCCCGCAGAGATAGCGTATTGAGTTTAGATTTTGAATCCATTTTTTACTATCACTTAGTAATATCAGTAGACAATATAAAATGAGGAAGAATAAATAACACGTGCAACGACCTCGTTTACTGACCATGTGATTTATTGAAATAAAACACACGTCACTTCTAATTCATCTTCTATCCTCTTTCCCCACTCTGAAACCACAACCAGCGCCTCATACAGAATGTAAATGATTGTAGCTCCCCCCACCTCTCCCTCTCACATTAGACAAAGAGTTATGGGGACCAAATGACTGATTGCCATAAACAATGATCAGAACTCAAAATTCGAAGCAAGCAAAAAAAGTGATATTCTTTCGCTAATACAATGGAAAAGAGAGAAATGTTAATGTATAGGGTTTTTTTTATAAATGTCTTTTTTCGAATAATTAATTGAAATAAATGTAAAAAATGTACTTGGTATGATGTTTTTTTCTTTCTTTTTTGAAGAGGAAAAACATTTTGCTTATATATGAGAAATAATGGAATAAAAAAATTATTCCTTAAATATTTAAACAATTTCCGTTCTGATGAATCAACTTTATTAATCTATTACGAAATTTAATTAAAATGTTGAGCATTTGGTGTATGTATATCATTTTTGAAGTTTCATAAACAAAATGCTTTTCATTTTTTAATTTTTTTCAGTCTTATGCAAAATTTTGATTTCGATGGGACTTTAAAAACCTTTCCGTTTCCGCGTTAGGTAAATTCCGGCTTATAGAGCATGAATTAATGTTATTTCCTATGTGTTTGCCGGGACTTGAAAATTTTTCCGCGCTAGACAAAATTCCGTCTTACACAGAGTCCGCCTTAGACAGAATTTACTGTATTTATATTTCACAAACTGCTCTTTGTATAAGCAGTTCAGCAGGAAAATGCATGACACAATTAAAAACCACCCTTGTAATTCACGCCTATAGGCAGTAATATTCATGAATTCTTTTGTGTAGCCCTGTATATGAACAGTAGAATTTATACACACTAACGTAATATGCAACAATTTAGTTAAAATTAATAACGCATACCACAACGGAAAGCGCACTTCCAGCAATTATTCTCATAGACAGTACTGTAAGTGAATTCTTTTGTGTGTCTCTGTAAATTGTACATGAACGATTAATGCTATGCACACCATACTTTAGAGTAGGCATCTTATAGTACGCCTCTTATATATCAATTTCATTATGTTTGAAAATGTAGTAACATCATTAAAATACGCTGCAAACGATTTTTCAAATTGTACCGTTATATAACTGAATTCTTTTGTGTGACCCTGTAAGTGAATGATAAATGATTTCCACTCTATATTCTACAGAAAACATCGTTTAGTGCACTTTACACTGCAAAAAAAAAATTGTATTGTAAAAAATTGTACAGCGCATGCCTGGCAGTGTATTACTGCTTATTTTGCTGTTTATTACTGTTAATTTTACGGTATAATACTGGCAGCTGGGATGCCAGTATTATACTGTAAAATCAACATTTTTTTTTTCAGTGTAGTAATACATATGAATTTTATTATATGTTGAAATTATGTAACATCATTAAAATACACTGCAGACGATTTTTTTCTCCATAAACCGTTATGTAACAAAATTGTTTTGTGTGACCCTGTAAAAGAATGATAAATGCTTTGTACTCTACATTCTACAGAAATCACGAGAACAGAACTTAGTGACTTCAGAAATGCATAACAATTTAATTATGTTTGAAATAGCGTAATATCATTAAAATGAACTGCAAACGGTTTTCCCCCATTGATCGTAACGTAACGAAATACTTTTGAGTGTTCCGGTAAACGAACTATAAATGCTACATACTTCATTTTTAATAGTAATCATGCTATACTAAACCTTAATAATCAATTAGATGACGATTCCAGTATATTTGCGGTAGTTAGAGCAGGGACAAGAGGCAAACAAACAAACCGAAGTCATGACAACTTTCAATTATGTTGGAAAGTGTTAATAAGAGGGGACACTTTTTTTTCACTTTTTCTAATAGCCTCCGATAATTTGTCACAAATCTCTGTTCAAAAAATGAATTTTATTGTTTCTTATGAAATTTATTTTCGAATCACTATTCAGTAAAATAAAACAAGAAAACTGAATATTATAGTTAAAAAGTAGTAACAAAAGATTTTACACAATTTTTTGTTCCAGTTCTTTCGATAACCGTATATCATATCCATATGACTATGTAGCAAAAAGTAGCAAATCCCATGTTAGAACTTTGACGAAGCGAAATGTCTCGAACAAAAAGTTTATGGCTAGATATTACAGATTTATGATTTTCCGGAAGAGAAATTCTCGTATATTTTTAGATTTTAGAGAAATAAGAAGAAATGAACAATTTGTGAAAAAGTAGGTTGAAAACTTATCAGTAAAAAAAAAAAAAAAAAAAAAAAAAAAATGAAACACTGTTATGCAAAATGTAAAAATTTTCCTAAAAGCTTTTTTGTTGTTTTTTAAAAAAATCGTATAGAAAGGCCGCTTTAAATTGAATGGTACAGCAAAAGTCTTAGTCTAAAAAGGGAGAGGGGGACGATATCAATATAATTCTTTAATAAAATATAATTCTTTATTAAAATATAATTCTTTACGCAAGAATTATATGATCTTATAAAACTATTATATAATCTTATGTTATAATAATATTTTATTTCTTTAGACAAAAATTTTCTGGCTCCCCTAAAAATTTTGCTCCTGAAGCAATCGCAGTCTCAGCACCTCCTCCCCCCCCCCCCTGTCACTGTCTGTCGACCCTAATATTGATTCGAATGCGGGCCTTTAAGTATATTAGAAAATAAATTTGTTAAATATATTTTTTTTATAATACATATTTCCTTAAAACTCAAATATCACTGTATTAACAAAATATAGAAAATATTAGTGTCCGCAACCAAAATCTCCGCTGTCAAACGTTATATATATTTTACGCATTTTCAGCTACCGCGAAGCCCTTTGAAGTTGAAGGCCTTTGCGATTTTGGCAGCTGAGCTTCCTCTTTATTTTTGCCATTTCTGATTATTTATTAGTATAAATGAAAATCTTTATTTTAATTGCTTTTTCTTAGCGTTGTGCGATAGTGCAACTTATGCCACTCAAGTTCTGACTTTTATTTTATATTTATTTATTTATTTATTTATTTATTTTTACTTCTTAGTTGTTTTAATTTTAAAATTTTATGTAATAATAATTTTGAAAAAAGAAATGAGTCTACTTTTTTGTTTTTTTCATTTAAAAATAGAATTTGTACGAAGATTATTAAAAATATATAAATGTGGATGAATTGCAAATAGACATACGACTGAAGAGAGAGTCTGTGAACAGTGGCGTATTGTGTGTTTTGATCGCCCGGGGCAACCCACAATATTGCGCCTTCCTTAGTGGCTGCTATAGCATTTCATGCTGGAATATTTCGCTTCATAGCCTTCTTTGAGAGTCGAGCGTCGAGCCCCTATAATTTGTACCTATTCTGAACTTTCTCTCTGCGGCAATGGATAGACAAATAGTATACAAACCGATGTCAGGAAAACTTATCAATTGTTTTGAAAACTTTTAAGAATGTAAGATAAAGAGTGAAAACTATAATAGGTCTCTTCACCTGTTCAGGACGTGACTGGGATGAAATGCAAAATAACAAAGTTATCTGCAAGTACAAAATAGAAATAAGGCTGACACGTGCAGAAAGAGCACGTGAAACACTGCGAGTATATAGTTACGCTGTCAGATTTATCTGCAGAAAAATTTAAAGATTTCCTAAATTTAGAGAAAGAATGAAGAATACATTTTTTAAAATAACAGCTTCCTGATAGTTGTTGTTAACATTACCTTTTATCGATAGAAGCTCCTACGTAAAGCAGCTTTGGCAATAGCTAAGCTTGATAAAATGATATTTATAAAATAAAGTGTATAGACATTTTGAAATAGCCAGCGATTTTATATCCAGTGATGTAATCGAAAAAAAAAAAAAAAAAAAAAAAAAAAAAAAAAAAAAACAGAGGGTGTATATATATATATGCAATTAGGCACAGGCAGAGAATATTATGCTATAGAGTATACAGTAGAAGATCTTTATAACGCAATTCTATAATGCGATTCTCTATATATAACGCACAACTTCTCAGATATAAACAAAGCATTCTGCACAGTTAAAACACACCTGCATTCCACATTATAAAAAAATTACTATTCTCTAATGAACTAAATTTAATTCATTATTTCATGTTTATCTTCTCAATTTAGAGCTTTTTAATGAAAAAATTGCTATTACGAGGGTCAGTCGGAAAATAAGTTTCCCCTGGCGACTGTGGACAGAGGTGTGTATAAAAGACAAAAAATGTAATGAGATATTAAAGATAAAACATAACTTCATTTTTCCACATAAGTACGAAGTACATTGAGACATTTGTCATACCGCTTTATAAGCTTCAAAAAGCCCTCCAGGAAAAAATCAGGACTTTGTATATGGGCGAAGCGTTGAACGGCTATGGGCGAAAGACGACACAGCAGATGAACGCGAACGTGCAAGACACCGATATCATTCGGTAGAGGTCAACCGCGATCAAGCAGATGGCGCTGTTGCAGTGCCTGCACAGATGGCGCTGTTGACTGCAATTGCGCTGTCACTGCAACAGCGCCATCTGCTTGATCGCGGTCGACCTCTACCCAATAATATCGGTGTCTTGCACGTTCGCGTTCACCTGCTGTGTCATCTTTCGCCCATAGCCGTTCAACGCTTCGCCCATATACAAAGTCCTGATTTTTTCCTGGAGGGCTTTTTGAAGCTTATAAAGTGGTATGACAAATGTCTCAATGTACTTGGTACTTATGCGGAAAAATAAAGTTATCTTTTATCTTTAATGTCTCATTACATTTTTTGTCTTTCATACACACCTCTGTCCACAGTTGCCAGGGGACACTTATTTTCCGACTGCCCCTCGTATTACAATAAATGTTTTTGAAAATGAGTAATATAATGAATGATTTGGTCCAGGAATATTTGGACCCTGTTTATAAAGTAAATTTAACAATGTGTGAAATAATCTATATTATACAAAAATTTACAATCTACACAACTTCTGCTCCCAAGAAATGCAATATAAAAATCCTCTACTCTATATTGCTATGTTTCAGACATATTTTGCCATGTTTACAAGGTAAGTTTAATGATGTGTGAAATGTGATCTATATAACGCAAAATTCTGTGTAACGCGCAACCTCGTGTTTTTAGGTTTGCGTTATAAAGATCTTCTACTGTATACACTAGTGTGCAAAACTTCACAAAATGCTAATTTCTGAACACGTTAGTACTCAAAAGGAAATTCTATAAACAGCACGTGTAGAAAATAGGTACTACCCTAACAGCAGTGACAGTCGATGTGAAGTCTTCTTGACATCACAAATGGTCACAATTGTCACATTCACTACAATGAACATAAATGTGATATCTTTCATTCGTCTCATTTTTACTCTCATTTGGTCACTCCACTGAACAGTCACCATGACTGCTGCTTTTTGACGAGTCACCAGGTGACTTTACAATGAAGTCATCTTGTGACTCTCATGTGACTGTCATTTTGACACTCCATTGTAAAGTCATCATATAGCTGTTCTGTGACGAGTTCCCAAGTGACAGAAAATGAAATCATCTGGTGACGTTTCACAAAGGAGTGCAATGATGACTTCACAATAGAGTGTCGGTCACCGGAAAGTCACCATGCGACTTCATTGTGACATTATTTGGCGACTCATCACAATGCAATGCACAATGACTTCAAAGTTCAGTCTTCAACTGACAGTGACTGGAGAATCACAAGGTGACTTCATTGTAATGTCACCTGGTGACCCATCACAAAGCGACAGTCACAGTGACTTTTCAGTGTTAACAATAATTTGAGAGTAATAATGAGACAGTGAAATATCCCATAGCGATTGTGACACTTCTAACCATGTGTGACGTCAAGGGGACTTCACATCGAATGGCCGTGCTGTTAGGGTAACAACCCTGTATCTTTTCTACACTTGCTCTTTATAGAATTTCCTTTTGAGTACTCACGTGTTCAGAAAGTAGCATTTTGTGTTTGTTACTTAAGTTTTGCGCACCAGTGTACTATTTGCTTTCAGATACAGGGAGTAGAGGTTATTATTATTTTTTTAATCCCGAAGGTATACGCCGCATACCACCGTAATACTCTCCTCTAGACCCCTGATTTTATCTTAATAGCTTTTGATTAAAAATTTTAGATGAAGCATAAAAACATGCGAGTGCATATACTCACAGAGTTTCGTAAGGTACTTTCTAATTTACGAGGATGACATCAGAATTAAAATGTTACAACTCCATACTTATAACTCATTCGGAAACGCTATTAAAAAAAAAGATATATTTATTAAAAGAAAACTTGACGACGCCTTTCATCAACAAAATAGCAGTTCAAAATGTATCATTCTACAAATGAATTATTTATTTCCTTTTTTTCGTTTTCTTTCCCTATTCATCTCTCACTTGTATACCTCTGACCATGTCAAGCTTTCTTTGCCAAGCGTTAACTTTCAAGGAAATCTGGTGATGCATATGCGTTTCATAAAACCCTTGAACTCGAACTTCGTGTGAATGCGTAAATTTACAACACACCATTCACAGACCCAGTATTACATTAACACACACTTTTTTCTTTTTTTTTTCTAACACACACGCAAGCATTCCATTCAGAAAGAATATGACTAACTTATGATGATAATGGAACTAAGAAACAATGAGGCACACGGATACTGAGTTTGTATTGAATTCCGCTAATGGAATTTCTTTTTCCCTTACAAAGGGGTAATTATGACAATGTTGTTTTTGCAGAGATAATAACTCGTGTTCGTTTCATCAGAAGAATCAGGTATTGCCGTGTCGTTCCTTTTTTTTTTCTTTAGGAAAAGAATTTGCTGCGTGCTTATAACCGAACAGATCTATAGAAATGTTATTATGTGATTTTTCTCTTTTGTTCTTTTATTCAATATTGTAACATGGGTTTATTTATGGAATATTGGAATTCTAAAGGTTGTACTATGAAACTCTTCATTATTATTACTATTATTAACTCTTGGCAGACGGTTCATTTTTTTTCTTTCTTTAGAAGAACTTCTCATAAGGCAGTAACATATATGGAAAAATTCTTTACGGAGATCAAAAAGAAAGACGGAAATTAGTGGTAGTGTAGGTGAGGCGAGGCATCTTCAAAATCCACAGACAAATAAATGGAATGGTAGATAAATAAATAGAAAGACAGATAGAGAAATAGAAAGAAAAATAGGGAAATAAATAAACAGAGAGAACGATAGATAAATTAATAAATATATAGATAAATAGATAAATAGAGAAGTAAATAAATAGATAGATTTAAATTTCCAATTAAATTTTCAGCAGGACTGAAACTACGCCTTAAATCTTTAAATAGCACTACAAAGGATGTGAATTTTTACTTTGCTTAACAGCGTACAACCAACTTGAGTGAGAAATGTGTCCAGACCGGGGATCGAACCCATGTACCTTGGTATAGCTTAGTTGCAGCCTTGCCAACGTACATTAGTGAAAGAGGTGCCAGACTGGATGCCGTATGGATGGCTTAATTGGTAAAGCATTTGGTGAGCTATACCAAGGTATCTGGGTTCGATCCCCGGTCTGGACACGTTTTCCACCCAAGTTGGTTGTACGCTGTTAAGCAAAGTAAAAATTCACATCCTTTGTAGTGCTATTTAAATAGATAGATTGATACAAGAGGTTGCAGATGTTTCAGAATCAAATCCCAACAGTACCTAAATTACAACTATAGACAAAAGTGTGTGGGTTTTTTTTTGTGTGTGTGTGTGTGTTTTTTAACTTATTTTATCAACCGTTACTTCATGGAGTGAGACGACATTTTATTTTTCTAAAAATCTCATTGGCACTTAAGACAACTCCAGCTCCAGCAGAAGGAGCAGCGCAGCCGTAAAAGTTGAACATAGTTCTGCTTTTTACTACACCAAGCCATCTCCAAGCAGTGGGAATATTCTCTGTGATGACCAGGACTGGCTTGTGCGTAATATACAATACCGTCGCGATATACAAAACTTCGAAACGGTACCGGTATATAGTACCTCTATGTACTTCCTTTCATTGATGCCCAGTTACCCCTGAAAAATAATAATAAAAAAAATCTTAGGACGGCTGCAAAACATCCCTAGATTGTGCCTAGAGTGCAGTGCATTAGCCATAGCACCGCATACGGATGCTGAGTTTGTATTGATTTCCGCTAATGGAATTTCTTTTCTTTTATAAAGATGTAATTAAATATGACAATGTTGTTTTTTCAGAAATAATAACACGGGCTCATTTCATAAAAAGAATCAGGTACTGCGGTGTCGTTTCTATCTTTATTCGGTGAAAGACTTTGCTGCATGCTTATAATAATCTAATAGATGGATCTATAGAAAAATTATTTTAATCTTTCTATTTTGTTCTTTTATCCAATAGCCTAACACGTATTTATTTAAGGAGGATAATACATTTAAAAAAAAGAAGTTCTTTTTATTAACCATTTGCAAACGAAGGAGATTCTTTTCTTTTCGTTTCTTCAGGCAAAAATTTTTAATCAATGGTAACTTTTTTGCCCTTAATGTTTTACTTAAGTGTGTTCTCAAATTTTCAATCTTCCCGCTTAGCAATAGGAATCTTTCTTACACATTCAAGAAGTAATTTTTATGCTTAAATGCTTGTAATTTGCCGATATAGCTACTTAAACCTAGAACAGCAGCATTCTCCGCACCTACATGTTATTTTAAGAATAACTGTATGTCAAAATGACGTACACAGGCTTTCTACAGGTAAGTGCCAAAGAAGGGAAGATTTTTTTTTTATTTTTCCAGAAATGTGATACACCTTCAATTATAATAGTAGATTGAACTCCGAAGATGATTTATTCGTGGCTGACGTATCCGAAAGTAAGCTTAAAATACCAACTTCGACACCATTTTCAGAAAAATCATTTGCCTAATACACAAAAGAGAAATGCTATTAGATTCCTTGGTATCTGAATAGGAATAGAACAGTGGGGAGTTTTATGCATTTGATAATGAACATTACTTCGTGAATGTGTCAGAAAGTTCCCAGTTTAATATGAGAACATTTCTTACACGACGATACATAGCAGAAAAAAATATTTACGTAAATAAAAAAAAGGAAATCAGTGATTTTTCACAATCAGTTACCCATCCCCTGCTGATGGTGCGAAAACGAACCATTTTTCAGGTAATTTTTTTCCGCACGAAAATAAATGTTTGGATCATGAAGAATATTTTACTTGAAAAGTATTAACTAATTAAATTATTTTAGTTGTAACAAGTAATATTTTATATTAAAAATATCTGTGACGAAAGTGACAAAAGAATGTTTCTCACTCTTTCCAAATGATGCAAGAAGGATATACTTTCTAAGTGCTTTGAAATATTTCATAAATACAGTTAAAATTTTATATCCCATGACTTCTGTTTTTATGAAGAGCTTAACAATGAGTCATATTTTTGTTTTTCTGTTTTACATCGATATTTGATTAGATAGATTTTGTTTATGTTTTCTGCTGATGGTATATTTTTGCACCTTTTATAATTCCTAAACTAATTTAGATTTTTTTTTCTTTTTTCAGTTTTATCAATATTCTGATCATTATTTATAATAAAATGTTAGTATGAAGCACAAATTTTAATAAAAAGCTAGTGCGGCAGGGAGTGGGTTAATGAGCATGTTTTAACGTTTCATATGAGCATTTTTACATCTTAAGAGAAATAATATTTCAAGTATAAAGTAGAATTTGTCGGTTTTAACTTTTCGAATTTTAAAGAGTGTTATATTGGATTGAAAAGTTGATTGTAGAAAATTCAGTAAATTGATAACCACAGCCGCCTTAATGCATTCGGAAGCACTACACCCTGAAAACTTTTGGAAATCCCTTCAACATCAACTAAAATTTATTATTTTATTTCTAAAAGTATTAAGTTGCCGAAAGGTAATATCATCATGTAGCTATAAAATGGATATATTTTAAACGGAATTACAGACTTATAGTAAAATATCACTAAACAAATAATTTCAATTTATATACGATAGAGAAATATAGGATATTTAACATAACTTATTATAATTTTCAAAAAATATTTATAACCTTTCATAGGGCGCGCTTTAATTTTTTTCACGAGCAGGCGCAGGACGTATTTTTGCACACATTAATTACGTTATTACAAATGCCAGATATTTTATATCAATAATAAGAGACGCTAGAAGACTTATTTTACATATCAGCTGTAAAAACTGAATTTTAATTTCGGCGTCGTTTGCTAGTACAAAGTGTTGGAAAAATTGCGTTTGTCGTAATATTTCTCACAGCCCACTCGAGAGAAGGTCAAGGGCCAGAGATCCAAATAGATTTTTTTCGCTCTTCTTGAAACAAGATTGACCAATCAGAAGCCTCCTTTTTTGCGAAATTTTCGTTCTTCTAGCAAAATACAGGCTTCTGATTGGTCAATCTCGTTTAGAAAATAGCGAAAAAGCTATCTGGATCCCTGCCTTTGTTTGAAATAGGCAGCATTGCTACGTCAAATTAATTAATTAATTAAAAATAATGCTCCATTAGAAATTCATGCCCTCTAATAAACTGATTCATGCTCGTTCGCAGCCAATAGATCCATAGTAATTTATGCTATCGAAAAGAGGATAATCACACGCTTCAAATATATTTGAAGAGCCTATTGATTATGTCATTTCCATTTGAATGGAGTTTTTCCAGTAAACAAAAGGATCGGAAGACAGGTGTTCCTTTTATTCGCTTATATTTCTTTTTGATACCTCAAAACAGGATTATGAACTCTTAGCTGGCAGAGCTCCAATAATCCTTTGAAGTGGACAACGTCCTAGGAATTCATGTGATTTTTGTTTCAAGTTACTTCGCATAATGATGATTCATTTTACGCGCGCGCTCGGATCTGTTTCTAGTATTTCTTAAAACCATCTCTTGGATTACAGAAAACAAAATACGGCTTTCAAGACGATCAGAATCCAATTATGACTTATGAGTCCACAGGTCTTGTCATAAGCTGTTTAGATAATGATGTCACGAAGTTAAAAGCTTAGATTTCTGTTCCCTTTAAAATTTTAACTATAGAAGTAATTTATGAGAATTAAAATAGTTATTGATTGCAACTACTAATAACATAACACTGTCTTCAGGATCGAACAGTGGGGTCAGGTCCCAATTAAGTTTACAGGCTCCGGATAGGCAGAGTTTGAGTTAACAAATAGTCTTGTTTTTTTTTTTTTTTACTTTAAAAGTAAACCCTGTAAAAGAACTATAAAAGCTGTGCTCACCATTTTCAATAGGGAGATTGCTATAGTGATCCTTAACAACATATTTAAAATTCATAGCAATCCAAGCATACTTGTATAAGTTATAGTGCGAACAGGGGATATGCACACATACATACATACCGAATCATAAACATTTTCTAATAATGTTAGAAAGTATTAAAAAGGACTCGGAATGTCCTTTTTTTTTTTTAATTGTGGTTCCTTTATTTTGAAAGCACAATTTCTGATAAAATGCGGACGTGTTCAGGCCTCTACTCCCGTTATTCATTACACAGTGAATTTTATAAAATACTCATCCCAATAACCACAAAAGTCATTAAAGAATTTTTTTATTCAGATTCCATATTTTTTATAAAGATAGTAGTTTATGTAACTTGTGATTTCATTTCATGACACACGCACTGCTCCCTGAAAACTAGGCCTGCGCGCCGACAGAAAAATGGCGGCTATCGTAGGCGGATTTTTTTTTTTTTTTTCAGAGTTTGTACGCTCCCTCGAATTTGAACACCAATAATTTGTAGAAGTTTTCTTCGCCTTTTTTTTCTGAGATCAAATAAATCAAAGAAAACTTTTAGAAATTACTGGTGTGTAAATTCGGCGGGCTGTACAAACACTGAAAAAACAAAAAAAACCCGCCTACGACAGCCGCCATTTCTATACGCAAGCGCGTAAGACTAGTATTCAGGAGGCGGTGGACACACGTAGGAGCTATCACAAAAAAAGAAAATAAGAATATAGTTATAAATTTCAAACTTGCACTTCAACGTCTACGAGTTGTACTTCCATAAAGAATAGGTTTCATTTTGTTGAAAACTGGCGTCATTAAAACACACTTCAAAGAAAAAGCGCAATAGACGGTAATGCTGTATCCGAATTCTTCCGTGTATCCTTGTAAATCAACGTAACACATAAAATAGATCTGTTCCATTTGAAACAGACTAACAAAATTAAAATGAACATCAAACAATTATAATCAATATAAGCCGTAATGTATGCGAATTCGTTTAGAAGTATAATAGCTACGCACGCTATTTTCAATAAGGAACACGTTCTAGTAACCCAGTGATTCCCAACGGGGGGCGTACGCCCCACAGGGGGGCAATTTGACTTTTCAGGGGGGCAATTCCAGATTTGTGTGAACCCATACCCACTGAATTGTTTTTTGTAATAGTAATGCTGTAGACTGAAAATAAAAGTTACACATTCATATTTAAAAAACAAAATTAAAAAATTAAGCTTTTTATTCGTTTTTTTAAAAAGTGTCCATTAAAAAGTTTTAAATACAACTGTACCAGAATAATTATAGGAAAAACTTTTTAAGATACTATTTAGATACTTTAATATATTTAAAAATTCTTTATAATATTTCTGATTTCTAAGTATTTTAGCATTTTAAACACCTTTTTCGACTATTTATTGAATAAGTCGCACTGCAATATGTCACATCTATACATCACGCATACGTGGCGACCGTTGCGAAGAGATTAAAACTGACCCTTTATGTGCCAACGATACTTTAAACTTAGAGTAGTATAGGATGATTAAAAAAAATATTTCATTCATCCATTACCTTCAGTATGTTTCAGGATCAATGTTAAATGTTTTTTACTCTATCAGTTCATTCGTTTAAATTTTTATAAGAATTATATTTTTTAGGGGGAGGAGGGGGGGGGGCATCATCATTTTAGAGATGCTTTGGTGGGGCATGGCCAAAAAAGGTTGGGAACCACTGTAGTAACCTTTAATAACATATTTGAATTTCCTAGCAACCCAAATATGTTTACGAAAGTTTCATATAGAGTACAAACCAGGGTTGGCTTTTTCCCGTCCAAAACTTGTTTTTCCCATCCCACCGGGAAAAACTGGTAAATACCGGGTAAAAATGGTAAATACCGGAAAAAAGTGGTAAATACTGGGAAAAACTTCCAAAAGACAATATGTAAAAATATTCTGACTTTCTGAATCTGATGTGTAAAATTAAAGTTAGAAATACATAGTTATTACAAATTTCCCTTAGGTTTAAAATTATTCTGTAGGAAAGGAATATAAATAAATAAGAATTAATATTTGCTCATAAATTTTTTTAATAATAATGAATTTCCTAAATAAATATTTTATTAAATAAACAATATTAATATACACAGTAAACAATTAGAGATAGACTGTGTTTACAAAAAGCCTCTAAATTAGTATTTTGTTATATGATACTAAAATCCAATGTGGAAGTGGAAGTGGAAGACGAAGAATATGAATACAATTGCGAATAGTAAATGTTTGTGAATTTGTGTGGTGTGTAAAAATATTTAAATAATGCTCTCCATTGTCCGTTTTTGTAAATCTTCCTTTTCTTTTTCTTTTCTTTTTTTTTACTTTTCAAGTTATTTACGTAGAACTCAATTTTGACATTTTTAAAGGTTGTTTTGAATTTATATTTGTTTTTAATAATCAGTTTTTCCCGTGTGGGAAAAACATAGTATTTCCCAGGACGGTAAATACCGGTTTTTACCATGGTATTTACCGAGGATGGGATAAACCTTGCCAACCCTGGTACAAACAGGTGAACATGCATACGTTACAGGCGAACCGAAGTAGAATATTTTCAACTATGTTGATAAGTATTGAAAATGGCTCAGAACCACTAATTTAAATAAAAGGGCTCAGAATAACTAATTTAAATGAAAGGGGTAAAGGGCGGGTAATTTGTGGTCCAAATAAAAAAAGTTCCTTTATGGCCTAATTTCCAATACATTCTGACCAATTTAGGTCTCTATTGTCGTTGTTCATTACACAGTGGCTTTTACAAAGTCCTCAACTACTCATCCCAACATAAGCAACCGCAGAACAAAATCCAGGGAAGAGCAAAATTTTAGAACAGATGTGCCTGTAATCCGTTTTCTTTCTTTTTTTTATAAATAAATATAAACATGAAAAAAATCTGAGAAATTTTTGTTAGAATCCAATGTGCAAGACTTTTTTAAACCCATGAACAGAAAATGCAATACAGAAATGTAACAATTAACAAATAAGATAGATTATTAAAAATCCAAAAATAAGCTTTTACCGACTTTGTTGAAAATAAAGAATTGAAACAGTTTATAATTTTCTTCATCAGGATCAGGGAAGTTCTGCCTCCCAGAACCACCCTTCCTATTTAGGATAATTTTTGATACACAAACTTAAAAAAGAGAATAGAACTAAAAATTGCCTTCCGCTGAGGGTCCAGTGGGGAGGGAGGGGGGGGGGAATAGACAAAGTCCTCTGATGTAGAAACCCTTTTGTTCCTTTTTCTCTTATTGTTTTATTCCGTTTTCACAATTCTGAGAGAAAAAGAAAAGGTACTTACCAACTCCATTGTCGCCATGCGTAATAGTTTACGCCAAAGGAAACATTTGAAAAAAAAACTAACATTGTTGGTACAAAAGCGATCATTTACAAATTAAAAATTACATACTTTCAGGAGTTATTTTATTATGTCAATACAAATATACACAAAATAAAAAAACAAATAAATGTTACACAATAAAATAATAAGCTAAAACTGAATTTAAACTGTCACTATTTTATTTTTGCACAGTTTGCAATAAATATCTTTTGCACGGTAAGGGTTGAAATAAATGGCGCATTAACATATATTTTGACATGGTGTTGGTATAATGTAAAAATACCAAAGAAAATTTAGTTAATTGCATTCGAAACTCCAAAAAGAGGCAATTGCAATCGTCCGCATTTCCCCCCGCACTTGCGGAAGCCCATGCATTACAATAACCACAAAAGTCATTAAAGAAATTTATCCTTTTCATCTTGCATTATTTTTATAGAGCTAAAAATTTACGTAACTGTGATATCATTTTATGACATACGTAGGAGTTATCACAAAAGAAGAAAAGAAGAATATAGTAATAAATTTTAAGCTCGGACGTTCAACCGTTTACGAGTTGCCTACAAAAAACGGAAGTCGGCCGTTAGAGCACGTTTCATTTTAGCGTGCAGTGCTGTAACGTTGACCCTACTTCTCAAGGACTCCCAAAAAACCACTATATTTTTTCTTTTGTATTTTACTAGCCTTGCTTTTTCGACAGCCCCCTAGTTCCATAGAACTGACGTAGGTGTATTAGATATAAAAATCGGTAAATCTGATTTATAGACAATAAAATATAAAGGCACCTTTTATAAAAAAAGCTCCCGTATGCAGACTTGACATAAATTACTTCCAAAAATCAAATGTTTATATGAGGCATGCAAATTGTAAATCAGAATTCTTTGGCAATTTTCTGAGTCTTTTATACGCATACTTTTATATGCAAAGTGTAGTATAATAATATGGAAAAACGTTATAAAGGAAATTATTAATAATAAAAACAATATGAAATTTATAAAAAAAAAAAAAAATCCATCAAGTGCGAGTATAACTCGCGCTCAAAGGGTTCCGTGCATTGAATTTATTAATTAATAAACTTCTACTACTATTTTTTCATAATTTTAGTTTCAATAGATTCGGAAATAGGAGGGGGGGGGGGATATTTTTCCAGTATACTTTTGGCGATATCTCTGAAAATATAATACCTAGGATTAAAACAAATATATTTTTGAGTTTGGTATTACGAGATCTTTCACACGATACCATACACGATATATAAAAAGAATTTTTTTCAAGTAACTTAATTAATGTCTAGGCTAATTACCGACATTTTCTTTTCGAAAATCATTATCAAATATCCTTGGATGATTCTGCGTCAATACATACCTCGATCGCCTGTCAACTCTCCCTCTGACCGCC
The DNA here is from genome assembly GCA_963931845.1 of Maratus michaelseni. NCBI lineage: Eukaryota > Metazoa > Arthropoda > Arachnida > Araneae > Salticidae > Maratus > Maratus michaelseni. The sequence continues at coordinate 278,084,396 of OZ007594.1, read as the reverse complement.
CTAAAAGTAAAGTTTGTGTGTAACGGAAAAATGTGTTTTTCTCAAAAACTATGTTACCTAGAAAAATCGCTATAGTTTTCCTACAAGGTTTAAATAAACTCCTACTATCCCTAATTTTTTCATAATTTTAGTTTCAGTAGATTCGGAAATAGAGGTGGGGGGGGGGACATATTTTTGCAGTGCATTTTCCACGATATCTATGAAAATATAATACCTAACATTAGAACAAACATATTTTTGAGTTCGGTATTACGAGACCTTTCACACGATACCCCACACGATACAAAAAAAGGAAATCTTTTTTTTTTTTTCAAGTAAATTAATTAGCCCCCTAAATTTTTCCTAAACATATTTGTGAATGGCTAATAATCGGAAAATATGTGCGTAAAAAGGCTTTATAACTTTTTCAAGTTTGAACTTTCCTTGTCCCTTGGTTTACGAGAAAAAAGGCTGTGACAGACGGACGGACAGACACAGGAGTGATCTTATAATAGGTTCCATTTTTTTTTAGGTTCCATTTTTACTTTTTAAGTACGGAACCCTAAAAATTAAGGAAAGTTGTAAAAAAAAAGTTAATAACAATAGTATGAAGCAAAATTATAGTGTTTGCAGAGAGTTTTCAATTTTATACAACTAAGGTAAGTGGAAAATTGAATAGGGGAGATGGGGGAATGAATGGGACATTTTCACAAAAATGTTTATTTTAAATATTTTATTTAAGTTATTATCAATATTATATATCACATTTCATACATTAAGTGTTTGACTATATCTTATGCACAATATTTATTCAAGATTATTATTATACAGAAATATATTATGAAATTAAAAAACAATTCTTCTATGTCCCAATCATCCCCACAACAGGGATGAATGGGACACAAATATTTTCCTCCCTTTATTCAATGTTACGGACTAAAAACTGAAAAAAATGCCTCTTGGGCAAAGAGAGACTTGTAAATTGTAATGATCTCTAGAATTATTTGTTCACCAATCATATTGGACTCATCTCAGCTTTACCTTAAAATGGCCCATAAAAGGAAGCATTCAATCGCTGAAGACAATAACTGCAATGAGGATGAAACGTTAAAAGAATAATTACCATAAATTATTAATTTATCAAACTACATAATATTATTTAGCTAATAAATATATTTTTCAGCATCCTCTAGGGATGAATGAGACAATCCCATTCATCCCATTTGAAATGTTCCAATCATCCCCCATAATGCATATTGTTGTGAGTTCGGGGTTCGAAAGGACTGATGCCAATATATAAGAACAATCAAAAGACTTTATTCACTATAAACAGTGCAATACGAACACCAATATCTTCTGAAAATTACAAGATATTCAGTAATCTTCAAATCCAATAAAAGCACAGCAAAATTTCACACAGAAACAATGCGTTCAATACGACGTATCAACGGCAAAATCGATCCGAGAAACACAGTTCTCAATGCAAAGCCTCTCGTATGAATTCAATCGCAGTTGACAGACAACTAACTGAACTGAACTGGTGGAGGTCCCTTATATAGGCTTTAAAGATAACTGTAGAATTTTCCAGAGCCTTCAGATGCTAGAAATTACCAGAAAGTGCTTTAACTTTCGATAGAGAACCTAAGCGAGAAAGGATCCCAATGTAAAGGTATAAGGGGGGGGGGGGTTGCACAAAAAGTCGCCAAATCCGTCGCCAACTTGGCGATAAACCCATTCCTTGGCGATTTTCCAATAGAACTCATTATAAAAACGATGCTGTAAGGTTGTTTTCCTTGCAAACCACCTGAGGCCTTTAGCATTGAGTTACATGATGCTCAATAGGAATTACATTAATAATACTGCAATTTTCACAATAATAAAATAAAATAAATTTAAACAAATGGAATATTTACAGATATATACAAAATTCATAACATTGCCCCCCTCTCAAGGACTGCACGTCCCGGGCAGTTCAACCTTTGATCGGAAAGCAAACCCGTTACCAACAAATGCTGTACTATTCAAAACACATTAAAGCAAACATGCAAAATAACCATTAAACACATTCATAATGCTGAATTATACAAAATATACACTTATTTTAAAAAAAAATTAAATTAAATTAAAGTATAGACATCATTACATACAAGTATTTAAATAATAATAACATTAATAATGATAATGCTAAGCAAAAGAAATTTTTACATTAACTTATATACAAGACCATGGTCATACTAATTTACATTATTTACATTACACTATTTACAATCAATGAACTAAGTACTATGGCCATAGTATAGAGCCAGCCTGTCGTAATGAACGACTCTAGGCTTCGAACTTGGTGACTTTCGGATCCGAATTACGACATCGTTCAGTCTGTTTAGGACTGTATAAGGACCGTCCCAGTGCGATTGCAGTTTGGGAGAATGTCCTTTACGTCGAGTCGGATTATAAAACCAAACCTTGTCACCTTCTTTGAATTGATGTCCCGTGGCTTTCGTGTTGTACCTGGTCTTCATCTTCTCCGTCTGTATATTGATCCGCTCTCGAGCCAAGTTGTGGACGTCTTCAAATCGTGCCTGGAGATTCTGCACGTATCCCTCTCGCGATGAAGGCGCATCTGGAGGGCGACCAAAAATCAGATCACAAGGTAGACGAAGATCACGACCGAAAAGCATCTGAGACGGGGAATAGCCGGTTGTTTCATGGACGGCGCTGCGATAGGCGAGAAGAAACAAGGGAAGTTTTTGGTCCCCGTCTTGTTGGTTTCTTGAGACTAGCAGTGAGAGATTGTTGAGGATGGTACGATTAAATCTCTCAACCATGCCATCCGACTGTGGATGTAAAGGCGTCGTCCTAGTTTTGTCCATTCCGAGAAGTTGACAGAGACCCTCAATCACAGCAGAGATGAAATTTCTCCCCTGGTCCGAATGCATTTGAAGAGGGACTCCATACCTTGATATCCACTGGTGTACCAAGGCATCCGCAACCGTAGAAGCTTCTTGATCAGGGATGGCATAAACTTCAGGCCATTTCGTGAAATAGTCCATGACAACAAGGAGGTATTTGTTGCCATCAGCACTTCTTGGCAAAGGACCTAGGATGTCAAGGGCGATGCGTTCGAAAGGTGCTCCTACGTTGTAGAGATGTAGTCTTCCTCGGCTACGTTTCTTTGGTCCTTTCCGAGCTGCACATGCATCGCAAGATTTGCACCATTGTTCGACGTCAGCTCTCGCTTTTCCCCAGAAAAAGCGCTCTCGGACTCTATGTAATGTTTTCATGACTCCAAAATGGCCACCAGTGGGACTGCCATGTAATTCCTTGAGGACCTCTGGTATTCGGGATCGAGGAAGTACCAACTGCCACCGAGATGTCTTCCCATCTTCCGATTCGAATTTTCGGAACAGGACACCATTCCTGACGTGGAGAGAGTTCCAAAGAGCCCAATATTGCTTCGTCGTAGGACTGTAAGTCGAGATGTCTTTCCAACTGGGCTTCGTGCTAGAAGATTCTAATAACTCCAAGATTGGTTTGATCTCAGAGTCTGCCATTTGATCTTCTCGAATCTTCTCATCACTCCAGGGATCTGGTGGCGTTGATAGTGAAGTCTTCGTCTGGCGTATGACATGTTCGGGATTATACTTGTTCTCCGCTCTAGAACAATAGCGACAACTTTCGGGACACGGTCTTCTTGATAAGGCATCAGCATTTCCATGCGATGAACCTTTACGATGCCTGATGTCAAAGTCGTATTCCTGGAGTCGTTGTATCCATCTGGCTACTTGGCCCTCTGGGTTCTTAAAATTCATCAGCCATGTTAAGGATGCGTGATCAGTACGAAGGAGAAATTTCCTGCCATAGAGATAGTGATGGAAGTGTTCTATGATTTTCACTATAGCTAATAACTCCTTACGAGTGACGCAATAATTCCGCTCCGGTCTCGATAAACATTTGCTCCAGTATGCTACGACTCGTTCTTGGCCATCTATTTCTTGGGAAAGTACAGCGCCGACACTTTCCTGACTGGCATCCGTGTCCACAATGAACTGTTTCTCGGGGTGCGGATAGGTAAGGACTGGAGAGGATGTGAGAGCTTCTTTCAGCCGCTGGAAGGAATTCTCGCATTCTTGTGTCCATAGAAACTTCTGCTTGCTTTCAGTGAGCCTATGCAATGGTCTTGCGATGTTGGAGAACCCCTGTACAAACTTTCTGTAATAAGTACATAGTCCCAGAAAGCTTCGCAACTGATGGACATTTTCCGGACGTTTCCAGTGCTTTACTGCAGACACTTTTTCAGGATCTGTTCGAACACCTTCAGCTGAGATGATGTGTCCTAAATAGTTTACTTCTCGTTGGAAGAACTTACATTTCAAAGGGTTCAGCTTTAAATTCGCCGCTCTTAGCTTCGTTAACACTTTTCGAATATTTTCTAGATGTTCTTCAAACGTGCGGCCACCAATGATGACGTCATCTAGGTAGATGAGACAAGCTTCAAAAGTCAGGCCTTTTAACACTGTCTCCATGAGGCGCTCGAACGTTGCTGGTGCATTGCAGAGCCCGAACGGCATAACTTTAAATTGCCAAAGTCCTTGTCCAGTAGTAAATGCGGTCTTCTCTTTGTCATCAGGATGGATCTCTACTTGCCAATATCCACTCTTCAAATCCAGCGTGGAAAACCATTTATGTCCTGAAAGAGTATCTAGCGTGTCGTCTATTCTTGGTAGAGGATAGCTGTCCTTCTTCGTGATATCGTTAAGTTTACGATAATCCACACAAAATCTTGTGGAGCCATCTTTCTTTCGGAACAACACGATGGGAGAGGCCCACGAACTTGATGACGGTTCGATGATGTCACTATCCTGCATCTCTCGTAAGAGCTTAGAAACCTCTTCTTGTTTTGCAAACGGCAAGCGTCTTGGATGCTGTTTAATCGGTGGATGGTCGGCAGTATCAATTCTATGACGTGTCAGAGAAGTGCGACCTATATCATTCTCGTTTTGTGAAAACACATCCGTAAATTCCTGGAACAGTCTTTCTGCGGCATGTCTCTGCTCAGGAAATAAATTCTCATTTCGTCCAATTTCAGGTGTTAAACTTGTAGGCGGCTCCGACAACGTCAAACTCGGGTCTTTGCAAACACAGGTGACTGGAGCACAGGTAGCAAGCACTTCACCCTTCTGGATAATTCTAGACTTTTCACTTACATTCGCCATCCTCACGGGTATCACATCTCTCGACAGATCTACCAGCGCTGATGCTATTAGCACTCCTTTTGGGCTCTTCTCAGGATATCCAACCAAGCCACATTTAAAACTACTTTCGTTCTCAGTTAATCCAGGTATCATCATTTCGGTCCGCGGAGGGATGATAACATCTGCCTTGGCTGTGATCCGTTGAATAGACCCGGACTCATTTCCAAGTTTGAAAATAGTGACATCTTCTTGAGCAGAGCGTAACTCATTCTTCTTAAAATCCAGTGTAAATCCATGCTCTTTTAAAAAGTCCAGTCCGAGTATGAAAGGGTCTGAAATATCGGCCACATAGACTGTATGATGGTAAGCGGCGTTCCCAAACTTTATTTTCAGTTTCATTCTTCCATGTATGTCGATCATATCCCCGGTCACGGTTTGAAGGATAACACGGGGCGGAGTCCAGAGGAGTTTTTCTTTTAGTCGCAGAGCTAGATCTTTCCGAACGATGGTCACATTGGCTCCTGTATCGATGATCATATTACAGGGCAAATCATTCACACGCCCGACTATAAAAACTCCGTTCTCGCCGCAACTTCTTGCAGAAATTTGACACACTTGATAATGGGGCTTCTCAAAATCTGGCAACCTCCGCCCCGCGAGATGGCCATTAATTAGTTTTCCTGCTCCGCCGTTCGTGCGGAGCTATTACCTTCTGTGCTGGGTCGGTTTAGGCAGTTTCTTTGAATATGGCCTTCTCCACCGCATTTCCAGCACTTGATCTTTCTTCCAGGTTTGTTGTCCATCAAGGAGTTTATATGTCTCATCACGTCCTTCATCTGCTGCTGTAAACGCTCCACAGCTGTATCCGACGTCTCAGGTATGTTGGCTTCTCGCACAAAGTGCCGATCTTTCCTTGTAGCTTGCTGGGCTGCCTCGAATTTCAGGGCATAAACTAAAGCCCCTTTTAAGTCACTGAGATCTGCAATCCGGAGTTGTTTCTGGATCTCAAAGTCACGCACACCATCGATGAAATGTTGCAGAGCTAAACTTTCTCTAGTTTCAGTCGGGCAGTCAGGATAAGCAAGATGGGAAAGTCTCTCGACATCCGTAGCAAGCTCTTGCAGGGATTCAGTGGATTTCTGCTGTCGAGATTTGAGCTGGAGTCTGCTATATTCCTTCATGCATTTCTCGCCAAAGCGCAATTCTAAGGCACTGACGAGCGTTTCAAAATCCAGCGGTTCATTTGCAGGCAAAGTCTGTAGGACGTCGGCAGCATCAGCTCGTAGAGAAGCAGCTAACTGGCAAGCCTTTGTCTGGGAATCCCATCCATTGGCGTCCGCTACGATCCCAAATTGTGTCTTAAAAACTGGCCAGGAGGATTTGCCGTCATAGGTCGAAAGTTTAATAAAGGCCCGAGGAAGCATATCTGGATACTTGAAATCTTCGGAAAAGTTACGGCAGTTATCTTCTGTTTCTTGACTTTTTCCAAATCTTTTTTTTACATTCTCTATGCTTTCTTCAACGGTCTTGGCGATCTTTTGAACTTTTTCTTCTACTCTTTCTTCTACGGTTTTCGCTGTCATTTGAACTTCTTCTATGGTTTTGGCTGTCATTTGAACATTTTCTTCTATTTCTTGAAACCTTCCTTCAAATTTATTTTCCACGGAGTCAATTCTTTCATTTAAAGATGTTATTTTATCCTCTATCAGATCTTTCAACTCACCAAGGTTGGTTGGCATATCTTTTTTTATTTCTTCCGACATTTCCTTCATTTCAGCCTGATTCGCAGTCATTTTCTCATCCATCGCTAACATTTCCTCCTTCATTTCAGCCTGGTTCGCAGTCATTTTCTCATCTATCGCTGACATTGCCTTCTTCATTTCTTCCGACATTTCCTTCATTTCAGCCTGGTTCGCAGTCATTTTCTCATCTATCGCTGACATTTCCTTCTTCATTTCTTCCGACATTTCCTTCATTTCAGCCTGGTTCGCAGTCATTTTCTCATCCATCGCTGACATTTCCTTCTTCATTTCTTCTTTCAACTCGCCAAGGTTGGCAGTCATTTTCTCATCCATCTCCCCTAATTTCTCCAATAATTTAGTCAGCTGTGCCTCCATTGCTCTGGTAATCGGCATTCAATCCCACTTCTGACACAAATTGTTGTGCGTTCGGGGTTCGAAAGGACTGATGCCAATATATAAGAACAATCAAAAGACTTTATTCACTATAAACAGTGCAATACGAACACCAATATCTTCTGAAAATTACAAGATATTCAGTAATCTTCAAATCCAATAAAAGCACAGCAAAATTTCACACAGAAACAATGCGTTCAATACGACGTATCAACGGCAAAATCGATCCGAGAAACACAGTTCTCAATGCAAAGCCTCTCGTATGAATTCAATCGCAGTTGACAGACAACTAACTGAACTGAACTGGTGGAGGTCCCTTATATAGGCTTTAAAGATAACTGTAGAATTTTCCAGAGCCTTCAGATGCTAGAAATTACCAGAAAGTGCTTTAACTTTCGATAGAGAACCTAAGCGAGAAAGGATCCCAATGTAAAGGTATAAGGGGGGGGGGGTTGCACAAAAAGTCGCCAAATCCGTCGCCAACTTGGCGACATTTGGCGATATATCGCCAAATTTGGCGACAAAAATAAGTCGCCAAAACCATCGCCAACTTGGCGATAAACCCATTCCTTGGCGATTTTCCAATAGAACTCATTATAAAAACGATGCTGTAAGGTTGTTTTCCTTGCAAACCACCTGAGGCCTTTAGCATTGAGTTACATGATGCTCAATAGGAATTACATTAATAATACTGCAATTTTCACAATAATAAAATAAAATAAATTTAAACAAATGGAATATTTACAGATATATACAAAATTCATAACATTATATTCGATTGTGAGCCATTTTGTCTCGAAAATTATTTTGTCAAAACCCAAACAGTTTGCGTGTGCGTGTGTCTGTATGGGGGGTAATACTGGTTTTTAAATGTCGTCAACTGTTGGCATGGAAAAATTATTGATCTTGAAAAATAAATCAGGGGATTTTTTTCCCTTTTTAAAAAGAATGAGTGTGAACTCTGAATTAGGTTGTGCAAGAGTGCCCGTCACCTGGTTGGACTACGCACCAGTTGACTGTTGAACTGTCGTATTTTTTTTTATAGACAACCCTCAGTTTAGTTTAGAGTGATTCACTTCGTGTACTGATTTGGAGAAAACAGGGTACCATGTACTACCAATCTAAAGTTACTGAAAGACAGAAGAAGAAGTGGAGTTACGATTTGGACTAAACAGGGATTTAGGAACGGAGATTTTTTTCACATCTGCGTGCCAAACAGTTTAAAAAAAGATTTTACGTGACCATGATGTGCCAACAACATCCTCTCCTCTTCCCCCAAAAACGTGGATTAAAATTATTTGAATTTTTATTTATTAGGATTAAATATATGTGAGTAACATGTAAGTATTATACTGCAATAATTATAGTAACAAATATTGAATCATCTGACAACTGGTTTCTATTTGAGTGTTTCATATCATTCATTTCCGAAAATAATGAGTTGTAGGTATGGATAAAGGAAACCACTGTCGAAAACGCAAATTTTATGCTAAGTCGCTATTATTTCATCATTGGCCCTTTTGCTTATATTGTTTGAAGATCCTTCTTTTCGATCATTCCCCAAATCATCTCTTAATTTGCATACCTGCCAACCTTTCGGTTTTTTCAAGTCATAAAAATATAATTTGAACCAGAAAAAATATTTAATTAAATGATTTTTTAACGTGTTTATTTAATGATTTCTTTTATTAAAAATAGCTTATAATTTTATTTAATTTGAAAAGAAACATAAAAAAAAAAGGTTGGCAGGTATGAATTTAATAAATTATTGGGCCCATATTGAAATAGATTGGAATCCAATGAGTTCAATTTCTTTAATTTCAGAAAAATAAAAATAATAATAAATAAATATTCTCTATTTAAATTCGTCTATTTTATTTAATTTCATTCTATTTTGTTTGAGAACCTCAATCTACGCTGTGCCGAAAATATTCTGCTGCGTGCCATTTATGGCACGCATGCCATAAGTTCGCCGTCTCTGGGTTAGAGTATGTATTATGGGTGATCATAGTGATCTGTATGTCTTCCATTGAGAAATTCTAAGTTCTGAGATATATCCTTCATCCATATGTGAGACAATAAATTGGAACTGTTGGTAAAAACTTTATCGTAATTCAGGATAACGCTTGATCTCATCGAGCTAGGTTTGTCGACAGCTATCTTCACCCTTAAAATATCAATAACTAATGGACTGGCCTATGGTAAAGATACCATATATATCTTTTTCAAAAGTTAAAGAAATCTATATTTTAAGTATTTTATTAAATATACTTTCCCCTTTCTGCATTATCGTAACTTATATACATTCCCGGCTGTTAAAACGCGCACCTTTTTATCATTCTCTTTCAACGATAACTTTTAGTCAAAATCATACATATTGTTTGTAAATTATCATTAAAGTACTTTATTCGGTCTCCCACACATCAATGTAAATGAAATTATCCAAGGCATAAAATGTTTCCTTTCTCATGGTCAGTTTTGACTTCATACTGAATCCAGATGTTAATTCCGTCTGAGTGACGCCTTATAACATATTTCTGAAATATCTTTCCTGCATTTTTCTCAAAACAACTAACCGCCAAAATTCTATTTCACTCTCTTTTTTTGCCAAAGTGCAATCTTCGCCAATAAAGATTCCCCTACCACTGACGTCAATTATGAAGTTCATCTGATGTATATGTAACGGTTACAATTCCCACGCAAAAATACAATACTCTTGGCTCTAAAAATGTAAATGGTTTGGCGTATTTTCCAACGCACGCTGTCATTAACAAAAAGACACTTTCCTCTCTGATCTCAGCGATGTAACATCTCTAAAATATTCCGGCCCCTTGGCCACCCTATGGTACCCTCCTAAAGCACTTTCCCACTTTTTAAAATTCGGATATGCAGCCTAAGTTCTCGATATTCTTACTTCGCTCCTCTGTCAAAAATTTGGATTGTCACCCCATCATGCAAGATGCGATTCCTTATACCCGTGGATTATTAACTGTGGAATAACTTTATGGATATGTCTTCTTTCCATCGTTTTAAAATAAAGAAAAGATGATTGTCAAATACTTCTTGATTCTTCCTCGTCGAAACAAAACCTTTTTCCAGTTCTCAGCAGGATGTCGTCAACTTGAGTTATTACGGGAAACAACATATGCAATTCACTATACGTCACTCGGGACCTAAATGCTTATATCCTACCGAAAACAATTTTCCTATATTTCAGATTCCTACAAATTCTTCGACCATTCCCATACTCCGAACCATTCTTGATTCTACTCCGAAGCTTTCTCTATTTCTTTTCGATATAAGATGGACTGGCCAGTTTGATCGTATACCTTAATCGTCTTGAGCACCATTAAGATTGCCTTGGTATAGAGAGGAGATCGCTTTAAGTCGTCCAATATCGTACAATTAGCTGGAACAGTAATTGTCCCGTGTGTAGTCTTTGCTTCACATCCCGGTGTCCAATTAACTTGATTGCTAGTATGGAGGAAAGGCGATGCGGCGTATGCATTATTTCAGGAGTGTCCAACTTTTTGGTTTCCGCGGACGAATTTGAGAGACAACATTTGTCGTGGGCAGCATTTAAACGGAATTTTTTTTGTTCTCGGGCTGCACATATACTAATTCTAACTGTATTCTCAGAAAACACATACTTTGGAAGGCTTATAATTAGCGGAAATTAAGCTATACATTATCGCCTTTCTTTTTAGGGTTTCGTACCTCAAAAGGAAAAAAAACGAAACCCTTAGAGTATCACTTTGTTGCCCGTCTGTCTGTCAAGATCGTTTTATTTTTTAGGAACGGCTGAAGGCATCAAGTGAAAATAATATCAAATAATAAGATCCACGGCCTCACTGTTTTGTAAAAATTTCGAGCTTATAACTCATACAATAAAAAATTACGGCCTTAAAGCAACATTTTTTAAAAAAATACAAACTCACTCTCTAAAACTATAGGATATTCCCCGTTGACTAAAATCTTGAAACTTAGTACAAATGAACATCTTAGGGTTAAAAAAATTACAAGAAGCATCTAGGCATGAGTAGGCGGTTCTTATTTTCGTATATTTGTAAAGAAACTAACAACTTACTAAGCTTTACCATATTATGACATAAGGTTTCGGAACACTCAGGGTACCAGTCCTACTCGCATTTGTTCTTTTTTTTTTTTTTTTTTTTTTTTTTTTTTACAAAACAGAAAAAAATGCAGGATTCAGACATTTCATTAATTGTGGTTGTCTAATATCGCCAAGTCTACTTTTGTTTACCGTCATTCTTTCAATTTTCATCGATACTGTTGGCCAAAGATACGCTTCGCAGTTTGAAATGCAGCCGGATAGCAACAAATATTTCAATATCGAAAACACAAATCTGAAGCCTTCCCCATTAGACCTATTCTGATTTTTTTTAATTATAGCTTTATATTCCCATCATCTCTTGCATAGCTTTCCTAACTTGTCAATTATGCATCTCAGAGAGGCGCGCACATTTCTATATACAATGTTTATCATAGTGTTTTGGTGTAACACGGAAAATGCAATGAACGTATAATTTCAGTAGTAAATTTATACATGCAAGTTCTTGTAGTAATATTGTCTATAAATGTGTCGTGCAACCAACAAATTAATGAAAACTTCGTTAAAATATCAATATTTTAATGAATTTTTTGATTTTCTGCCGGGTGACATGCGGGCCGCGGCTTGGAGACACTTGCATTACACGTCTAGAAGAGGATATACCCTATTAGAATCCAGTATACCATTTTTCAAAAAATCTTTCGTTTATACTTGTTTCCAAACATGAACTTATTTGAAAAATTACAAGTACTTTGTGAGTTATGTATGGTGTTAACTGTGTAAAGTTAAATAAACATAATTATTTGTTGAACAGTTTGTCATACTTTTATGTTTTTATATATTAATTTGTTTGTAAATTAAATTGGTTATACTTCAACTTTGCGGGCCAGTGTACTTGTACATACATCGCAACATGTTCACACAGTTTCAGGAAAATACTTTAAGAGAATGTTTAAAGGTTTCGTGGAATCGTAGTAAAAGTTCATTGTAGAAAAAGAAAGAGCTATACTTTGAAGGGGATGAGACCAGTTTTGATGAATAAATTTAAGTCGAGCATTTTATTGGGCGACTCCGGAGGTTTTTTGGATTACTACTAAACTAAACAATAAAAAAAAAGTTATTTAAGTATATCTCACAACAACTTCAAAAAGTATCCTTCCGTTATGTGCAATTCATGATTCAAATCCATTAATGTTAAGTTTATCTAAGTGTTTTTGCTGTAAAAGATCTCCACAGTTTATGAAGATAATATCAGAAAAAGAAAGAATTAGGAAGTGCTTTCTATTTTATCGAACGTAGAACTTTATCTTTTCTCTTTCTTTAAATGCGTTTTAGCGGCAATTTTCTTTTCCTTAATAGCCTTCACAACCATTTAGAGTCATTATTTCTTTCCCTAAATTTAAAATTGTATGTTGCTCTCAGCACGCCACATTCTTTATCCCTGCGCCATCTACTCACTCTCTATACCAGCCATACTCAACCTGCAGCCCGCGGGCCACATGTGGCCCGGTGAGCTTTTATGTGCGGCCCGATACACATAACCATTAATCTAAATTAATTGAGATGTGCATAAAATGTATTTAAGACCTTCACTGTTGTTTTATATATTTTCATAGGAAGACAAAATTTGTCCTGTTATTTATAATTAATTTAAAATTATGTTAAAATATCTTAAATTCCGTCTTCTTAGTCAAAAATTCTTTTTACATGTAGTCCTATTTATTCTACAGTGCTGTATGCATTTCTTAATCTTCAACACCAATCATACATTATTCCAAATTAATTAAATTTGCACTATATATTTCTACAATCAAACAATAAACAGAACGTTTTTGCAGTGAGCAAAATACTGATTTATAAGAGAACATCACATGATTTTTTTTTTTTTTTTAGAACTTGAAATTTTGCATTGTTATATTATTACGTTTTATACTTATTACATAGCTAATATTGCTTTTTTGGGTTGAAAGTTTCTGAAAATTAAAAAAAAAAAATGGCATAAAAATATTTTTACATAATTATTTCCAAACAATGGGAAACTCTGCCCAGCATATTTCTACATTTGCAATAAAAATCTTCCACGAAGATTATTGTTTGGAAATAGTGGTGTTAAAACTTTTTTGTAACATTCTTCCACGACAGCCCTACTGATAATAGTAACTTTGTTATATTGCTTTGTTTTCTTTTTATGTTATCTTACTATTTTAATTGCTGTTTTTTTTTTTTTTTTTTTTACACTTTTATAAGTGTGTTGCAGCCCGGCTGACGTCGCAAACATATATTTGCGGTTCGCAAAAAAAGAAAAAAAAAAAAGAAGCTTGCGTATGGTGGCTGTATATCTTTCGTTGACGTGAAATTATTTACAGAGGAGCACATTTTATACGTTTTTTAAGGGATTGTTCCCAAAAGCATTTGTTCAAAAACCGTGCAAATGAGTGCTAGTTCAAACGTGCTAATATACAGAGGATTCAGAACAACTGTTGGGAGGTAGAGCATCGACGCATCAACAGAAATTTCAGTGTTTTCTTATCTAGGTCCGAAAATGGCACACATGAATGCGCCAAAGTATCATTTCTTTTACAGTTCAGAATCTCTCAAAGTCATTATATTATTTTTCTGTTTAAGAAATCATGTTTCTTACTACGCATGCTTTGTGTCCACGTGGGCCGAACAATCTCAAGCGACGATTTCAAGGTGAAATAAAAGTTCATTTTGTAACAGGTCTGGCCCAAGTTACAAAAGTGGTTTTATTAGAACTCTTTTGCATCTCAAGATCCCGTTAGCCTTCGCGAGCAATTCATAATCTGTTATTCTGGCAGGTCAAGATCAGGGGAAGGCTGGACAACAAAAGAGAAATGAAAGAGAAAAAAGGTCAAATTAAATGCGCGTGCCTTCAGATTTGAATTACAGCGTATCTTTGACTCGCCGAGAAATTGCAGTACCCGGTTGTCCTTGTAGTGGACGAGTTTTGTAATTGGTGAGTAGTCAACCTTGGAGAGTCTCAGACTGATGACTTCTTATCAACTTTCCCTCGTGTTATGCTATAAAAAAATAACAAAAAAAAGTAGTCTTTATACATTCTATCACTTTTTAATCCAACTCTTTCGCTCATCTTTTGTTAGTTTTATTTTTATTTCATACCTTCTTTCTTTCATCTTTCTGTTTTATTTAACCTCACACAACGTTAGGTGGCACGGATGTCAAATTAAACCAGCTGAATATTTTGAATACCAGCTTTCTTTTCTGTGATAATAGAAGAAAGAAAATGTTAATTAAGATTCCTGGGAGTTAAAATATGCTATTAATCGTTTATTGGACAATTTCATTAGTAATAATAAATGATACACTATATCACTAAAATCCATGGGTAAGATACTGATGATTTTCTCATGTTTTGGTATTCAAAAAATGAACCAATTTCCTGCCCATTTTAATCCAAATCTTTCGCTTTCCTTTTTTTCTATTTATATTATTTTTTTAGCACCAGGGATGACATTGACTCTTAAAAGCACAAATGTGCTATGTCCGTTTTTTTTTTTTTTTTTTTTGCGAATATGGAGTTTTGACACATTCGAAATCGTTATCAAAGGTAGTGACGTCAAGACCACAAGTGTTAATCCAATTTGTAATATCAAAATGTAAAAATAAGTAAAAAATAAAGATGCTATCTCCTAGTAAACCACTTTTAGGTAGTGTCCACATAATGCTATGTACCAGCTCACACAAATTTCTACTAAACGCTAACAGGAAGATTGTAGTTTGGAAATAGTGATATTCTTATTCAAAGTTTTAAAAAATAGGCACCTGTGACAGTCCTGTCTGTGAGAAATTGAACGTGTTATGCTCTAACCTGTTACACCCGGTGAGCAAAATCTGAACCAAAAGGAATTTTCTGATTTACTTTACGCAGGAAAAGGTGTACAACAGCAAGTGATGCTAGAAGCATTAAGAAACTGTACATAGGTGACAGGAGAAAACATCTGCATGTATACGAGGTGAAATGGCGCAAGCCAATGTGATGTTAAATGCAAGGACTTTTCGGCGCAAACTGTAAGGATTTCGTTTAAATGCTAGAATTCCACGAAAAATGCCGTTTTTAATCTCTCCCACAGAGGTTGAAAAGAATAAACGGGGTTAAAACTCATGTTAACTGGACAACGGAACAATGGGACAGTGTTATTTTGTCTGACGAGACCAAAATCTCCCTGATTGGTAATGATGGCATAATATACAAATATCCTTTATCTTACAGACCCGTCAATAGAACATAAACATATACCAGCCGCTCCCAGATTTAATGACTCAAGGCCCCTGTGATAACAAAACAGGAATTAAACAGAATAATCAGAAATATAAAACAGAACAAGGCACCAAGGTATGGTTACATAGATTATAACTTAATTAAAAGAATACACAATGCAACATCATAACTTATACTAACACTTTTCAACACATGCCTCAACTTTAATTATTTTACAAAATCTTTCAAAATAAGTACAGTAGAGCTATTCCACAAGGCTGTTAAAGACCACAAAGATACAAAAAATTACAGACCAATATGGCTATTATTAACAGCATTCAGCAAAATATTAGAAAGAATTTCTAATATACTAATTTTATAGATTTTTTAATTATGTAATAAACTTATTCTATCGTGGATAATCCACGGTAGAATAAACCACCACCTTACAAATAGTAATTCTTAGAGCGCTAAACAATACGGGTTCAAAGAGGGAGTATCAACAGAACAAGCACTAGACGAACTTATGACCAAAATTAAACAAGACAAAGAGGAAAAATATCAAACACCGCTAATTTCTATGGACGGTGTTTGCGGTGCGCATTTGACATTGTGAGATGGCCAATAATTGCTAAAAACCTAAAACAGTCTCCCTGCCCCACATACTTAATTAATTGGATCATTAATTTTCTGGAAGATAGATATGTAACATTAGAAGAAAATGGTATAAAAATAACAAAACAAACATTCGGCGGCTGCCCACAAGGCATTTAAGAAGCAATGGGGTAAAAATGGGCTTTCGCAGACGATTTTACACTAATCTTAAGATAAAATACAAAAGAAGAACTTATAAACTGGCAAATGAAATAACATTTAATGAGTGGATAACAAACAATAGATTAACATTAATTTGGGACAAAACAGAATTACTGTACCTAAGTAGAGGACAGATAAGGAATCTTCCATGCAACATAGAGGGCATAGAAAAGTTAGAGGCCAAAGAACAAATTAAATATTTAGGGGCAATGATACACAAGAATCTAAACTGGCTCCCACAATGCTAACAACAAACAAAGAAAGTAAGAAAATCATTTTGGATGATGGGACGGATGGTATCTACCCAACATATTTCAAATTTAGTATAGGACAGTAGTGGAGAAAACACTGACCTACGCGCTACGCCGCCCCAATATGGACGCACAACCTGAATAGGCGTAGCAAGGAAGTATTATCCAGTTGACAAAGGCCCTTTTCATTGGCCATAGTCCGGACTTACAGGATAACCTCAACAGCGGCACTTCAGGTTCTTTCGGGCATTCCAATTCACCTTCAATTACAATACGAAGCAGCTTACGGCACGGTCTCAAGATTATTCATAACACTAAACATACACAACACTACTATCCATCACACGGACTATGCCAAAAAGTTCAACATTTGGCACAATCACCCAGCTTAAACAGTCGAACTAAAGTTAGGACATAATGTAAGAGACATAGTTATATACACCAGACTGTTCGAAATTGGAATCAGGTGCTAAGGAATCGGCTTTCGCAGCTTATAAACAAAAAATCAAGACATGGTCGATGCCACTAAGAAAGTGCAACAGTGTCTTCCAAGTCGAACTACTGGCCATACTGAAAGTCGCAGAATGGGGCAAGATTATAGCATTCGCTCGGACTACATGTCAGTTATACAAGCATTAAGCAAACACTTTACCGCAACTGAAATAATAGATACAATACAACAAACAGTAAAAAATTCAAATAATAAATTTAAAATCAGCTGGGTCAAGGCTCGCGGGGACATCCAAGGAAACGAGGATGCTGAGGAATTGACGCAGCACAAAATCCATACAATGCAATCCCTTACCACACAGACAAACCAATAACAAAACTAAAGAGAACCCTGAAAGAACTAACAACTAAGCAATGACAATTCGAGTAGAACTACGGGGTCACAGGCAGGCTGACACACAGGTACTTCCCTAAAGTTAATACGCACAGATTAATAAGTTGCAAACTACTTTCTCAAATCTGCACACGCCATGACGCGTTCCCAGCATATCTACACAGATTCGCACTGGTGGAAACGCCAAAATGCGAGTGCGGATTGATGGAACTTCCAAACACTACCTTACAGCTTGTCCACTCACACAAGCACTCCATCTGGTCGACATAACATCAAACAACGAGCAACTTTCGCACAAACAGCTAGCTCAAATCAAACATGTATTACAAGCAATAGGCAAAACAGTAATCAGATGGTTAATTGATAACTTAGACCTAATTTCACACTAATTTGAGGCAAATCAGAACAAGCCTTTCCTCCATCCACATAAGACCAATTCCCCAGCAGTAATAGTAATCTAGCGCAGCGCATAGCGAAATAATAAAAAGCAACTAATAGAATCTTCTATTATTGTTACAAAAGAGGGCATAAAAAACTTTACTTTTACTGCATTAAAGAAATTATTAAAAAATATATTAAAAGCACAATGTGCACAAAAATAAAAATATATATATTAAAAATTTTAAAAAGCCACCATTTAGTTCTAGGTGCATCATAAAAATCAATTTAATTGCGCTATAGCAGAGTGGTAGTCTTTTAGAGATGAGTTGATGTTCCCACAAGCCCATTCACGAAATAGATAATGATTTAGTACAAACGAAGTGATAACAGACATCATAACAAATTGAACTAGTAGCCGTCGAGCTTAAAATCACAACGAAAACAAATAAAGTCATTAAATAAAAATGTTAATGTTACATTATGTGGTAACAGACATCTCTAAAAAAGAATAGATGAACTAAAGGCCAATCAACAGGCTCTACCCTATAGCGCATCGAGAAAATAACAAACCACTAGTATGCAAGCCATCTCCTGAAAATTACAACTACACCCGATTGTGACAACAATTACAAAGATACGTGACACCTACTACCACGATTAATATGCAAGTCATCTCGTGTAAATAACGACATCCAATTCAGACAACAGCTACAAAGACATATGACAACTACTACCATGATTTGTCATAATATAAACCATCACAGGACAATTCTTTACCAAAAAAAGTGATAAAAAAAGCCGTATTTGTTTTCTGTCATAAGCTGAATTCAAATTATTCACGCAAAAGATTATTCCACACGACTGAAATGCTTACATCATTTAATGAGGACTTAGGATAGTGCGGATGAAAAATGGTCTACATTGGAAGTCCGCACTAACAGGAGTTCACTGTACGGCCAAATTATTAGGCCCATTCGAAAAAAATTCCCAAAATCTTGTTTCTCAGATGATTATATTAAAATAAATCATCCTAGTATTGTAATAAGTTATTCAAATGATTACACTTAGTCTTGACTTCAATATAAACAAGTAATATAAAAACTTTTTTTTTTAAGTCAATTCCTACTTAGGTCAAATAGAAATTTTTTTCCAGCGATCTACACGCTTCACCACTGACGGTATTTATTCCTAAATTTATATCCTGCTAAATATCTTACATAAGAGAAATTTTTGAAATGTATTAAAAATTAAATAAAAAATAAATAGCTAAAATACCAAAAATTAATAGCTCGAAAAGTATTTCTTTCTTGATATAAATTAAAAATCTAATGATTATGCCGTTTTTCAAATATTGAATTTAAAAAATTACCAAACTTCACAATAGCCATAGCGATGTTACAGTTAGCGATAATAGTTTTTTCAAATATTAATTAACTATCGGCCCGTCCCGGCTTTGCACGGGTAGACAATGTAATTTTTTTTGTACATTTGTTTTCCTGAATTTCGCGCTCCTACCAAAAACTGTTGCTGAGATATGGCGAAATGACCTAAAACTTTCGAATCCCCCTTTAACCACCTTCGGGGTGGGGGATTTCTAAAATCACTGAAATACGTGTTTAAGCATTTGTTTAGTAGATTTGTTTTCCTGAATTTTGCGCACCTACATAAAACAGCTGCTGAGATATGGCAAAACCACCCCCTTTAAAACCCTTCGGGGGGGGGGGGGGGGGAGAATTTCTAAAATCACTGAAATGCGTGTTTATCCATTTTTTTAGTAGATATGTTTTCCTGAATTTCACGCTCCTACCTAAATCTGCAGCTGAGATATGGCGAAATGACCCAAAACTTTTGAATACCACTTAATCCACCTTCTGGGGGAATTTCCAAAATCGCCGAAATACGTGTTTAACCAATTTTTTGGTAGATTTGTTTTAATAAATTTCGCCCTCCAACATAAAAGCTGAGATATGGCGAAATGACCCAAAAAATTCGACCCCCTCCCCCATTTAACTACCTTATGGGGGAAATTTCTAAAATCGCTGAAATACGTGTTTAACCAATTTTTTAGTAGATTTGTTTTCCTTAATTTCGCGCTCCTATATAAAACTGCTCCTGAGATATGGTGAAATGACCTAAAACATCCGACCATCCCCTTTAACTACTTTCAGGGGGGAATTTCTAAAATCGTTGAAATACGCTGATTTTCGCGCTCCGACCTATAACTGCTGCTGAGATATGACGAAATGACCTAAAACATTCGACCACCCCCCTTTAACCCCTTCTGGGGGGGGAGGAATTTCTAAAATCTCTGAAATGGGTGTTTAATCATTTTTTTAGTAGATTTGTTTTCTGGAATTTCAAGCTCCTACCTATAACTGCTGCTGAGATATGGCAAAATGACCTAAAACATTCGAACCCCCCCCCCTTTTAACCCCCTTTTGAGGAGAATTTCTAAAATCGCTGAAATAGGTGTTTAATCATTTTTTTAGTAGATTTGTTTTCTGGAATTTCAAGCTCCTACCTATAACTGCTGCTGAGATATGACAAAATGACCTAAAACATTCGAACCCCCTTTAACCCCCTTCGGGGGGGAATTTTCAAAAATCCCTTCTTATTGCTTGCCTAGGCCATAACAGCAATCTACAGTCCAGATTTCGTGACCCTGGCTTTAGTAGTTTCGGCTGGGCGTTGATGAGTCAGTCAGTCACCGTTTCCTCTTTATATAATAGTATAGATTAATTAAATTTTATTATTAAATTTTAGTTTTATACTTCATTTCTGTTCAAAAGTATAGACTCACTCCACATTTATAGTCTCCTTCGCCCGCCAGCCGCGTGATCTTCGTCCGTGAACAGCCCCATTATCTTTTGAAGGTGAGACTATAAATATGGAGTGAGTCTATACTTTTGAACAGAAATGAAATATAAAATTAAAATTAATTAATTTAATTTAATTAATGAATTAATATTTGAAAAAATTGTATTAACATCAATTGTCAACCAGTACAAGTTTAAAAAATTTTATTTGAACTGGAATGGATGAATAGAAAATATTTTATTAACGATTGAAAATTCCAACAAGATATATATAGAGAGAGTGTGAGCTAATAGTAGGAATTTAATAATGAGATATTTCGCAATTGTTTTGTTCATATTTTCTATAGGTGAGTGGCAACACTAATCATTTCAAAATCCAGAAATTTTGTTCCGTTTACAGTGTTTACTTGCCTGTTACAAACCAAATAATATCACTTCTAATTATTAATTTTAGTGTTTTAAATGTTTCTCTAATCTGTTTTTGTATTAAGTGCAGGTTTTTAACTGAGAAATAACATTATTTAAAGAATTTTCTGTAGCAGTAATTAAAATGTGTGCCAAGAAAGACATTTCTCCAAGAAAACATGGGCAGATTCACTTTCTTTTATAAAATTTTAACTTGATCCAAGCAGAAATTGTCAATAGACTTTCTGTGTCTGGAAAAACTTTATTAAATATAAAGAAAAACAACAATTTGAATGGAAATGGAACACCGAACAGAGTTGGACGATGTGGAAGAAAACGGATTTCTTAACAATAGATGATAGAACTTTACTGAATTTGAGCAGAAAAAGTTCTTCAAGACAGTTGAAAGCTGCACTGGGAAAACAGGGCATTGCTTTGAGCACAACAAACATTCGCAAAACTTTTTGAGGCTGACTACAAGGCCTATCGTCCAAGTAAGAAACCGAAGCTGACTGAAGCTATGAGAAGGCAACAACTGCCGTTGGCCAAATCGTTTAAACACTGGGTTTACACAGGTTTTTTTTATTAATAATTTTCATATAATGTCTACATGAGATAATAAAAATATATTTACCCTCTGCTAGGTAACAACTGTCCAGTGTTTAAACGATTTGGCCAACGGCAGTTGTTGCCTTCTCATAGCTTCAGTCAGCTTCGGTTTCTTACTTGGACGATAGGCCTTGTAGTCAGCCTCAAAAAGTTTTGCGAATGTTTGTTGTGCTCAAAGCAATGCCCTGTTTTCCCAGTGCAGCTTTCAACTGTCTTGAAGAACGTTTTATTCCACATCGTCCAACTCTGTTCGGTGTTCCATTTCCATTCAAATTGTTGTTTTTCTTTACATTTAATAAAGTTTTTCCAGACACAGAAAGTCTATTGACAATTTCAGCTTAGGTCAAGTCAGAATTCTGGAAAAAAACTGAATGTGCTCACATTTTATTGGAGAAATGTTTTTCCTGGCACTCATTTTAATTACTGCTATAAAAAATCCCTTAAACAATGTTATTTCTAAGTTAAAAACCTGCATTTAATACAAAAAAAAAATAAATAAATAAAAATAAAAAGATTAGAGAAACATTTAAAACAGTAAAATTAATAATTAAAAGTGATATTATTTGGTTTGTAACAGGCAAGCAAACGTTGTAAACAGAACAAAATTTTTGGATTTTGATATGATTAGTGTTGCCACTCACTTATAGAAAATTTAAACAAAACAATCGCGAAATGTCTCATTTATATTGAAGTCAATACTCAGTGTAATCCTTTGAATAGCTTATTACACTACTATACTAGGATGATTTATTTTAATATAATCATCTTAGAAACGAGATTGTGGGAATTATTTTTGAATGGGACTAATAATTTGACCAATACTGTATCTATTACTATCTCTTCCTTTGATTTTTTTTTTCTTTCCAACTCAATTTCAAAATGCTTCCTTTGTTAAACTTTCCGTATCTAGTTTCTGGAAATTGATTCCAGGTGATCAGGTTCGCTAGTTTAGAATAAGTCAATATGTTTCATGTGACCAAACTTGACCGAAAAATTCAGTTCATTGAGTTAAAAGCAATTGGTTGATGACCATAACCAATTTACGTTAATCAGCTGGAAAAGAAAAAAAAAGAAAAGAAAAAGGTCCGTTTACCTTCATCTGCTTGATCTAAATATAAAAATGTTAGCTTTTGCAATGTTTAGTTTTGTTGCACTATTGTTATTTCTTCATATATCATTGCGTCATTTTCATGGGAAATTTTCTTTGAAAATAACATTTATTTAAAATAATAATTTATTGCAGTAAAACCTGTGATTTAATAATAGAACCTGTTTATTTAACCTCCTTTAAATGGAAAATTTTATGGTTCCGGCGAATATAAGGAGATGTGTGTGTACCTGGTAAACCAAAAGCTTGTCTAAAATGAACTTTATTTCGATCACTTGCTATTCCGTCTTAGCAAGTTCCACTCTATTTGTAAACTGTGATTTTAATCTGGTTTTTTCATTTTCATTTTTTCTAAAAAAATATTTTCAACTGTGAGAAACTATAACTATATTGCGCTTAAAAATGGGAATATCTTGATGTTCTTATTCTATATGTCGGTTGTCAGAAAAAATACCACTAAATAATAAATCAGCTACTTCGAAGAAACTTGCAACCGGACTTTGTTTTGAGCTTTTGCTTCTGCTATTTTCTTTCTAAAAGTTTGAAAATCAGAACCGCAATTCCTAATATTTTATACTCTAGAAAGAAATAGCGATTTTTCACATCCGATAGTCCTACATTGTAACGGCAATAATGTTTTATGTATTTGTTTATATATTAGCCAGTTCCTCAACGCAATTGGTTGAATTAGCTTGCAGTAATGATTTTTGTGATGAAACGCCGTTTGCTTCTATTTCTTTCGTAAAAACCTGATTCAAGTTAGAACGGTCATCCTCAACATTTCATACTCCAGGGGGAAAAAAAAAAAAAAAAAGAAAAAGAAAAAAGGAGAGAGATTTTTTACATTTGATAGTCCTGCATTCTAGCGGTTTCATTTCATTTCGTCCTATAAGTTATATATATATTTTTTAAATCTCCATGCTGTTACAAGTAAAATAGTAAAAATTCTATTCTTCTAGGCTCAAATCTTACCGAATTATCGCACTTCGAATTTTATGAATGGTTGGCATTTTCTGCCACTAAAAAGGGTAAAACGCGTTTTTGACGTCAGAAAAAGATGGAAATTCATAAAATTAAAAGTATCATAACTCGATCAACTTTGGATATTTACTATATTACTCGTTCGAGCATAGAGAAAATATTTCTGAATATAATTTATAAGAACTAGGGACCGTATAAAAAGTTTAATTTCGAAGTTTTTTTTACGTAAATGGATTTTAATTTGATAAGGAACATGTCATTTGAAAATTTTTTGCAGTTGAAACTATGCTTCTAGAACCAATAGTTTGGGAATTAGAGGTTGCTTAATGATAAGAAAGAAAACTAAGAAGACTATAGACGTTAAGGTCTAAAAATGGGCCTCTTTTTAGAAATTTCTGCAGAAATGAAACAGTTATTGGAAAAAGTTTCAACCGAAGCAAAATAATATTTCTTACAATTAAAGGTACGATAGTTTGTGGCGGCGAATTTCGATTTTTATAGCTCATTCGATTAGTCTCATCGAGCTAAGTAATTTGCTACTTCGCATATCGGCTATTGAGTTTTGATAATGACAGGGTGTTGGGGGGTCAAAGTTTAAAATTTCGTTCATTGAAAACCAGTTGCCGTCAAAGAAATAAGTAAGATTTAAATTTATTTATGGTTCTTACACTGACATGCATTGATGGTAGTCAATTTTTGACACATTGTTCATTCCGAAGAAGTGAGTAAAACAAAAATATTTCTCACAGTGCGCACAACGGCAAAGGCTAAGAGCAAAGACAGTTGACTCGACGACGCATTCAAAACAGCTCTGTTTTCATCATAACTTGCGAAAACCTGCCTGTCAAGTAGTATACGAATATTTTATCTGCTATTACAAATTCTTATAATAACAGCAATAATATAACCTTATAGTAGTTATTGGCAATGAATAGCACTTATAAAAACAATTAGTAAACTTAAATCGCACTTATTTCTTTGAAGGCATCTGTTTTTCACTGAACGAAATTTTGAACTTTGACCCGGCCCCCTGTCATTATAAAACCTCAATAGCAGATATGCGAGGTATAAAATTACTGAGCTCGATGAGACTAATCGAATGAGCTATAAAAATCGAAATTCTACGCCACAGACTATAGTACCTTTACTTGTTAGAGCAGAAGTTTTTAATCCACTTGCTTATCAAAAGAAGGCCACCCTCACATGAAGTGATAAACTTTGTTTGGATTTAAACTTGCCTTTAAATTATTCTTGTTAAGTAATGTTTTGAGCTTGTTGGATTAACTATTATCTGCTACTAATCACCTGATAAAGGTAGCTGCCAATTAATTGTTCTCGAAACTATTGTGTGTCTTTACTTACTTACCACCTGTAGAAAAAAGATCTACTTTTATACATTGTTAGAGGTAATTTAATCTAAATTTTTATATTTATATTTTCATTAATATCTTAAAACATTTCTTTTTTATAAACTCATTCTATTTTAATATTTAATCAAACCCCCCTCCTCCTTTTTCTTATTTTTCTTAAACATTATTAATTAAAACTCTTATTTTCAAAATCCAAACATTTGTAATTTTCTATAAGTCAAGACCACCCAGGTTCTTCTTTTTTCACTATGAGATAGTTTCCACGCAAACAACTTTTACTTGAAATTCTCACGTAATTTAAGGGATCGTAAATTCGGAACACACACAGGCAGATTGGATAAAGTACAAAAGGCCTTTATAAGAAGTCATGGGAATAACTGAAGCATTATTATCAGTTGTATTGTGTGCATCTTTTATTACCCTGAGTAAAGAGAGTCATAAAACTATTTCGAAGACTTGTTAGGAAGATGCATCAGTATATTGCTTTCGAGTCGTTGTTTATGGCAGGTGTCAGCGGGCGGATAGTTGTTTTCGTGGGACCCGACATACAGCTGTTTTTCAACGATGCCCACGAGCGCCTTATTTCCAGGAATTGTAGCTAGGATTTTTCACCTAGCAACAACTAATCCAATAGGCGTGTTATTTGCTCCCCCCACTCAACCAATCAGCGTTGACCCTTTTTACCCCCTGGTCCAGCGTTACCATGGAAACGAAGAGCGAGTTAGCAGAGGGATGTCATGTTTTGAAGCTCGGATAGTTTGGGTGTGTGAGGGTGGAGGGTTCCCTCCCTCACCCCGCCGGTTAGGCAGTGGCGAAATTTTCGAGAGAGACACTTCTCTCCCGGCAGTAGCGACAGTGAGTTGATAGAAAATGGTTGTATGCTACGCGGCCTGAAAGGACGAGAATGATATGTTGTTATTGGAAAAAAAAAGTTGTTAAGAATCCGAGGAAGTTTGTTTTTGTAGCGTTTAACTGATTGAAACAACTATGCATATTAGACTCCAGCTTATCGAAGCATATATAAGACGAAGTGAAAACGATATGATGTTATTCAATAAAAAGACTCATACCGCTTCGTATCTCGTAATTTTCTGCAGGAATAACTAGTTATATAGGATTAGATTGCTAAAATCCTTAATCGACAAATCTCAACCTGTGAGTTCACAAACTCCAGTTCCGAAAACCGTGAATGTGGAACTGACAGCTTAAAGGCGTATAGGTGCAAAAAAAAAAAAAAAAAGTATTGGTGAATACTTTCAGCGATACTGTGAAATATCAAAATTGCACTCCTGCAAGGTGTGTTTTGAAGAGCGCATGGTGAAGTTGTGCAATGTTCTTGACACAAAGTCTCAACTGTGAAAATTCCCTCTAAAAATGAAAAGTTCTGAATGAAAGTCATGATCGTTAGGTTACCTCCTCGAAAGATGAATACCTCTCGAAAGTAACGTCCTATCCAAATAATGATTAGTTTTCCAAAATTAAGAAACCTTGTAAGTAAAAACAATTCTTATCATTATTATGATTTATAAATTATGTTTCCTGTCTGATATGACGGAACTTATCTGTGTCTCAGTATTTTGATACATATATATATAAGATGGTATTTAAGTCATTTAAAGTGTTACTTGTTAATAAATGTTTGTTCTTTCTAATTTAATTCCTTCTCTGTTTTCTTTTTTTTTATTATTTGCTTAATTACTTCAAAAGGTCTGCTTTCAGTATTTTACCTTTTATTTAACTTACGAAAATCAATCTCCCTAGGATTTATATTAATCCTTTAACTTAATTTATTCTATTGATTTAAATATTAATTCTGGTAAAATAAATAAATAAACAAATTAATTAATTAAAGTAAATTATTGTATTCTCTAGTCATGGAATTTCTAAATATCATTTTAAGCATTAAATATAATAAAAAAATATTCTGCTAATTTACTGGATGTTGTAATTTTTAATATTCAAACTTATTTTACTTAATTAACTGAGACCTTTTACTATTTTTTAATTAATTACAGGACATACTTATCTGAATTTTTTATGTAAAGTAATTTTAACATTTTGATCTAAAGTCTTATGAGGAGCATTTTATAATAATGAATTACTTATTCAAAATTTAATTATTTACTCATGGTCTCTCAAACAAGGATTAATCTATACGATCACAGCTTCAGTGTTGTGAATTCTTGGAATTAATTTTGCATTTTTCAAATATTTGTCAAATATTATTTTGTTTAACCTATCTCATTAATTTTATACACCCCCTTTCTGTACTTTCTTTAAAAGAAAGATTTTGGCCCCTTTATTCCAAAATTTTCACTTAGTCTAAATTATTATGTCTATGAAAATTCCTTGTTGTTACCCTTCATACTAATTCTTGAATTCACAATGCTGATTGTTGGGGAATTGGACGTAGTGCAAATTGAGAATCTTGTCAGTGCTTTTAGATGATTAATTCTTATACTATTTTGAATTCAAAACTTAGAATTCATGTAAATTTAAATTCTTTAAATTTTAATTGTTTCTGTTTAATTTAATCCATTTTCCTTTCTTCTAAATTTATTTTTGTTTGAGAATAATTTTGTAAGTATGCATATTGACAGGATTCATTTCAATTTTTAGTCATAGGTAATTTGCACTCATTCATAATTTTTGCAAAAGGTAATAGTACCATAGGCAGGAAAACAAAACCCCCAACAACATGAATGTCATGAAACTTTTATACATGAGATGAAAAATTTCCAGTTATTTTATGACCAATAATTTTTTATTTCGTTTGATGCACATAGTATTAAACAAGACTTTTTTTGTATGATTAAGACTTTAATAAAACTGTAATTTGAGCTACGATATGCGTCCTCAACAATTAACATTGACACATCTTGAGGCATTTTTTTCTTAGATGTCCAAGAACTGCAATACGTTAAAATGCTATGTGACATTTCTACTCTGATGACAAGTACAATTAATACCACTATAATTTATATCACGTATTACAAAATTAGAAAACGTACAATTTATTTAAATTTTACTTAAAATAGACATAATGAGCTATTTTTTTCATTCAAACTCACGGACTCCTGTGGACCCTAAGTTGAAGAGTCTTATAGAATAATTATCAGTTAAATAATTACAAAGAGTTTCAGTTCACATTGCCACACTAATTTATGGCCGGACTTCATACAGAAGTCAACTGTTCATTTCTTGCAATCAAATTCGCCTGCCTGTTATTACATCAGCGGATATCCCGTCGCTTGTTTAAAAACGAGATTTTGGTATTATTGTAAAAAATACCCCATGCGCGAACATTCGGGATATTGTGAAACAAAATGTGTCCTCTCGCACAATCTACTGTCCCCCACGATGCTGTAATTACATATAATATTTCTGACAATATTTTTTTTCACCTTGACAAAGATGCATCGTAAGAGACGCAAACCTAAAATGCTCTGTGACGTAACCGACTTTGATTGATGATGATAAAGACAGAAAAGGGCACGCCCTGTTCTAATAGATAAAGCGCAGCAGCTATCTCTGCGGTCTTGAAAGATACAAGTTTTTGATTTAACATTCTATTTTTTCCAGGCGCGTTCTGGAAGAGTATTTATGGCCAAATAGCTAAAAGCCATTTCAGTGTGCCTCTTCCGTAGGTATATAATTAAGGTTTTCAAAATCAACTTGTCCTCTATGTTTAGGAGAGCAGGTTGATGCTCTATGTCTACGGAGTTAAGAAAACAAAAGTTTCCTGGCATGTTACCAGAAGGCTATCATTTGCAACGATTTGAAAAGTTCTTAACGATTAAACTAAGCACATTTCTAAGTATCAGTTGTGTTAAGGTTTTGTAAATTCTATTTATTTTAAAAAGGAAGAAAGATAGTGTTTGTATAATAAAGTCTTTGGGCGTGTTTTAACAGGGAAGTTTTTGGACCATTGCAAAATTATTTTAACTTTTATTTTTTTCCCCTATTTATATCACAAAATCAGAATTTGTTTTTTAAAGAATAAACAAACTTTTCATATTACAAAGAAAAAAAAAACACCACTGTGCTAATTTAGGACTTATCATTATTTTTCCCACTTAGTGTTTTCAATTACATATTCATTATATAGTACACGATTCTTTTAATGATTCCATTAAAGGTCTTGTTAAATTTGTAAACTTTCAAAATCTGCTATAATGTAATGGGAAGGGAATAATTCCATTTCAGCAGATGCACAGTCTGTTTATAATTGTATCCTTTTCATCGTAACCATGAAAGTTTCCCATTTCATTCAAGATTCCGTTACAGTCCGTTTACACAGATGGAGGATTTCTGCACCAAAACTAAAAAAATAAAAAAAAAGTAATAAAAAAAAAGTTTAGTTAAGCGTTTAATAACCACTTTTGATAGTAAGATTGATAAATACAAAAATAATTCACAATAATCCTAAAGAAATAACTAACTGTCGTATCGGAGTCCGGTTTGCACTATAAGTGATGCTGCTTTTGTAGCTCGCAGTAAGTGTGAAAATCTCAATAGTTTAAATGATGAACCACGTACAAATTGCTCGCTTAACGTTCAAATTGCTCGTTTTAACAGTTTTTTCGTTTTAGCCGTGCTCGTATTAAACGAGTTCTAGTGTACTTCTTATTTTAAAATAAATTAAAATGAGTCAATAATCATTTAAAAACTTGATAAAGAATCAGGGTTCTATTTCTTTTCACAGGAAGGGGGGGGGGAGAAAAGGCGGACAACAAATAAAATTCTGAATTCTAATGTAAGAGAAGAAGATTTTGCATACCATGCTCGGTCGTTTGTGAAATCTAATAAAAGATGATACTCTTCAGCCAATGAAGAGGCCATACGAAGAGATGGGATAGATTATCAGAATGACAAATAGAGATTGATCGCTTCTTATTCCCCCTTTTTATTTTTGCGCACGAATGTATAGGACAAATGTAAGAGATATATGACAGTTCTACTACTGAAAGGCAACCCGATGTGTTGCAATTGTAAAACAAATTTATTTAACATTTACAATATAAATTTTATTAAATTTCATATAGGGTGTCTTGAAATGGACTGAACGTTTATAAAATTCAGTTACAAACAAACGTTGGCATTTATTGAATTTATTCTTGCGGGAGGGTAATATGTGAAGTCGGGAATTTTTTTTAGTTTCAAGTATCACAGATAGAAGGCGTTGTGCTGCCTTAAACTTTAAAAACGTCCTAACATTTAAAAAAAAAAAAAAAAAAAAAAAAAAAAAAAAATCAAAATTCAACTTTTAATTTTCATTTTATTTAGCTTTTGGGGAAAAATAAAATAAAGTTAGCGTTTTGAAATTGCAAGATCATTTTGGGGACCCATAAACAACTGAACCACAACATTCTAAATTTCAAGTAAAATAGGAAGAATCTGCGAAATAGCGGAATTTTCGCAGCTTTATTAATAGTACATTTTAGCGAAAGAAAGTTATTACCAATCTGATAGAGAATAAAATCTACAACAAATTTCATGAATGGATTTTTTTTTTTCTTCTTCTTCTTCTTGGTATAGGTTTATAACAAAGTTGGCCAAATTTGTAATTGCAATTATCTGCAATGTAATTATAATTTAATTGTGTGTAATTGATTACAGTTACATGCCGTAAAAAATTCTTGCAGTACTGTAGCTGAAGCCGTACGCCATCCGATTATTTGAGGGGATTTCTGTGCTTGAATGTGTGTAACTGTAACCTATTACATACAATTAAATTGTGATTACATTGCGATTGCAGATAATTGCAATTACAAATTTTCCCAACTCTGGTTCATAAATAACTGAGCTGCACCTGACCGAAGTTCGCATTCACTTACAGTAGTTCGTCTCTGCAAATTGCATCTTTTGCAAGTTTTGTAATAGCTTTCTTTCGCTAAAATGTACTGGTAAAATATTTTATAAAGATAACTGTGAAAACTAAAATATTACGCCGTTTCTCCCTATTTTAACCCAAATTGAGAGCGTGTAGCCTAGAAAAAAACTTTTTGTATGACATTTATCGCAAATTGTATTTTCTATAAGATTGATACAAGGAGTTTTTCGCTAAAAAGTATATTGGTAGACGTTACGGAAGGAAAGTCGGGACAAAGCAGTTTTTTTTATTTGGTCGGTTTTGATCTTGGCGGGAGAGGAGAAGGAGACCGAAAACTGAAGCTCTTTATTAGAACATCAATCTATACAGCATATTCAAAAAGCAGAACTACCCAACTTTTGCAAGGCAAGGCACCTTTTTTAGGGCTGTATTTACTGAATTTTCTTTATTTCTTGTGATACAATTTTTAAAAACTGGCAGCTCATTTCAGGACACCTACTTTACCGGTCTGTTTTGATCCAAGGAATTCAAAGTGTAAAAAGTGAGTGCCACCATTTGAAAAATGAAAGTTTATACATTTTTTAATATGTTGACGACGGTTTACGGTAAAATAAACCACCGTTAACCTACTTTTCCGGGCTCTTTTGATCCAAGGAATTCAAAGTGTAAAAAGTGGGTGTCACCATTTCAAAAATGAAAGTTTATACATTTTTTTAATATGTTGACGACCTCTTATGATAAATTGATCCAAGGAATTCAAAGTGTAAAAAGTGAGTGCCACCATTTGAAAAATGAAAGTTTATACATTTTTTAATATGTTGACGACGGTTTACGGTAAAATAAATCACCGTTAACCTACTTTACACAGTTTTTCTGAGCTGTTTTGATCCAAGGAACTCAAAGTGTAAAAAGTGGGTGTCACCATTTGAAAAATGAAAGTTTATACATTTTTTTTTAATTTGTTGACGACCCATTACGTTTAAAATAAACCACAGTTAACTTACTTTTCTGAGCTGTTTTGATCAAAGGAACTCAAAGTGTAAAAAGTGGATATCACCATTTGAAAAATGAAAGTTTATACATCTTTTAACATTTTGACGACTCCTTACGGTAAAATAAACCACAGCTAACCTACTCTTCCGGGCTGTTTTGATCCAAGAAACTTAAAGTATAAAAAGTGGATGTCACAATTTGAAAAATAAAAGTGTATGCATTTTTTTAATGATGTGAGAAATTCAGTATATCCCACTCGAAACCCCCCTGTTTTGCAGCCTAAATCAAAGTATAGCAAAATCGCATGTAATATAGATTTTCCTCAATTTTTAAACTAACTCCACTAATCGGCCGTTGAATATAAAAACTTTCATTTCATCATAACCAATCTTCCTTGAAGGTTTTGAGACAGCAGAAATAATAATTTTATTTTTCATTTTTTATTTAATTCTTGGAATAACCCTAGCGTTCTCCACACCTACATGTTATTTCAATGAAAAATGCACGTAAAAATTACGAACACAATTATCTAGGGTTAATTTAACTGAAATTATAACCATAGTTTAATTAATTATTTATTTATTTTATTTCGTTATTTCTTATGCACTGTACAGGATTTAAACATCACATATTGTTTAAATTAGTTAGAATACAAATTATGTCATTGCCGCACAATACCATAATGGTCAGCTCGGCTAAGGAATTTAAATTTGTCCCTCTTTAATGTGGGTTAAAAAACGTGATAATTGAAGTTTTTTTTCTCTTAATTTTTTTATTCGATTGCTAAATTTTCTGGGATCGTTTTAATGAAGTACAAAAAATAGCTATAGATCAAGAACACGATGGAACAAGCAAATAAAAATTGAAATATCAGTTTTTTAAAAATGCTATGCTGGTTTCCTATTTATAAGTGTGCAATATAAATTCAGAATATCATGCCTATGACAGATGTATGAACTGCGATGTGAAACTATTACTTTAATATGAATTATTTTTTTCTTTGTAGAATAAACTAGAATTGCTTTTGCTTTGTTAAAAGAAAAAAATGTATTATTTCTTTTATCATCGCCGTTGTTATTATTTTTTTTAAACATTAACTAAGCTTAAAATATATAAAAATAAAATACTACTTACTTTTTTCGTTAATAAAAATTTCATGAAATAACGCTATTGAAAATAATTTATTCGCTAAAAAGTTTCCGCTAGTCTTCGTTTAACATTTCTTGTGATGGTTTTTTTGAAAGAAAAAGAATATTTTAAACGTATATGTAAGAAAAAAAATAATTAAAATTTGAAGCATTTTTATATTCAGCGCTATATTTTAGAAGCCTTTAAAGGCTACCCAGGGATAAATTTCATCTCCGGGTTTTATATTTCATTTAATATTTTACAAGAGTTAATGGTACATGTTTTAATTGAGCCTCAATAAATCTAATCTATAAGTGCACTTTGAATCGTTAAAATGTTAAAACTTCGAAATTTATAGTTAACATTTTTAACCAGAACGATGTTTATGTTAACATATATATTTTTTAATTAAATTATTAATTTAAATTTGGAACCATAACGATGTTTATGTTAACATATATATTTTTAAATCTAATTATTCATTTAAATTTTATGTGTTTCTTCCATTCAAAGGCATATAGTATCTAAGGAAGAAAGAGTCATGGGACTGAAAAATTCCACTAAATCAGCATACTTTATTGTATGACAAACACATTAATATTAGTAAAATCCTCTCCCTTCCCCAACTCCCAAAGAAGAGGAGGGGGAAAGGCTGGATCAGACCATATTCAACTGAATCTAAATAAAGGTAGTAACCGCATTTTATATTTCGACCTTCTGAAGGTATTTTAAAATAAATTCCATGACGAAAAGAAAACATTCAGTATAGAGGTTTCCTATAGCAAAAATCATGGCAGTGTATCAGGGTCGTAAAAAGTCAGATTATTTGCTTTAATCGCTAGTAAATTGAATTATGCAGAATTTTTTGCCAGCTTATGACAGTAGAACCATTAAGGTTTTGGTTCTACTTCTTTGGCCTAAAATTTAAGTGCTTTTTACAATACTTTGTTTTTTTCTGATACAGAGACAAGAGATATCGCCTTCGGACTTTTTGCATTTTATTTATTGATATTTCACATATATATTTAAATTTTTATGTGGGAAAAAAAATAAAAAAAATAAATAAAAAAGGAATAATACCTTTTGTGCGACGGAGAATACCTGCAGGTGCGCGCCGTGAATCGGGCGATCATTTTTCTCTGTCACAAGCATCTGAAACTAATTTGGCCGCCAAATTATGAAAGGACATTAAATTCTGCGGAGTTTATGTCAATAATTGGTTTCAAAAGTTGATTTTTGACAAAATGGCGATCATTTTGAACAAAAAAAGTATTTTTTTTTTCGCATTTTTCTTTTACTTTTTGCGAGTTTGAAAATATAATCAATGAAAAACATACTTTTAGGTGGTATAAGCTCCGACAAAACGATTACCTTACTTTAAAAAAAATAAGTAAGGAAATCGGCCGAATAGTTGTCGAGAAAAATGGTCGCCCAGTTTGAAAAAAGATTACTACATTAAAGACGTGAGTATAAAATATTACAAATATACAGAATGGTGTATACAAATGTCAAATTTAAAATTTATACATGCATTAAAATAAAAAATATTGACGTTTCGACCAACTTCCATGGTCATCCCCAGGAAATATTTGTTATATTGCTTCTAAAGTTTCAAAAGCGAAAAACAATCCGCCCGTTGCCACATTATTATTGCTATCCACAAATTAAAAAAAAAAAAAATGCTTTTTAATTTGTATACACCCATTGGCGTATCCAGGGGGTGGGCTGATGGGGCTACAGCCCCCCCCCCCCGAAATTGTCAAGAGAAAAATGAAAAAAGTGGTTTTTCTTTCTTTATTAGATAAATTTCTAATTTTTTTTTCTGTTATACAGCGGATTAGCCATTCTCGTTAGTCCATATTAGTCCGCTTGACATCACAGCATAAACAGGGTAAGGGGGCTGATGCGGTTATAGCCCCCCCCCCCCCCCCCCCCCGCCCGAAATAGTCGAAAATCTCATGAAAAAAGTGCTGTTTTCTTCTTTTTTAGATAAATTTGTAATTTTTTTTGGTTATACAACAGACTACCTACTCTCTTCTTTTTAGCCCCATATTAGTTCACATTGACATCAGACCATATCTAAAAAGAGGAAAGGGGCTTATGGGTTTACAGCCCCCCCTCCCTCCCGAAATAGTCGAATATCTCATGAAAAAAGTGCTGCTTTTTCCTTCTTTGAGATAAATTTGTATATATATCTACCCTATATATATAAAATCCCAATGAAACGAATTTGTGAAACGATTTTATGAAACAAATTTATGAAACGATTTTATGAAACGACTGATTAAACGACTGATTATGTTTCAGGGCTATTTTTAATAAAATATTAAACGCTTGATGGTGAAATTAATACCAACTGTCCATAAAAATCCGCGGATGTCAAAACTGGTAATAGAATTTTGAAATTGGAATTAGTTTTCGAGATATTAATTTTTTTCTAATTTTAATGACATTTCTGTAATGATGGCAACTAATTACTCAGTTTTTTTGTGACAAAAAAGGGAAAAAAATTTAAAAGGATCCCGATAGGGATTATTGATTTCTTTCTATTCGTCTTTTTCAAATTGAAATTGAATTTATATTTTATTTCAATCGATAATGAAGACAAGATTGTGATTAAATTATGTTTTTCAGGAAAATTTGAAAAAAAAAAAATCTCATTTCTATCGTTAGGATTCAATCGTCTGTCAGCATTTAATTTAATTTATAAACTGAAAATATTTTGAATAAATTCGTCCAAATGACGTCATTTATGTAAACGCAAAAGAAAGGAGGGAAAAGGAATTAATAGTAATTATTATTTATTGATATCATTTTGTTATTTTTTTGTAAAATTTAATTAAACGAATTTATAAAATCACTAATTCAGATATTTGAAACGAATATATAAAATAATAATAGCCCAACTGAACGGAAGGAGAATAAAATATCCTGCTTGGTTTTTTCCGCCAAGCTTTTTTAAAAAGCGTCAAGACCCCTATAATAGAAAAGCACCGAAAGTTCATTGGGTTTGTTTTCATAACTTTTGGCAAGAAATTTATGTATATTAACGAATCTATCCCTTTTTGAAGCTCGAATTACGTCAAACCTAAAAGCAAAGGATCCTATACTGGAAAAGTACCCGATTTTCTTATGAACAATATGCAAGTGACATAACATGGTGTAAAATTATCGCGGATAGCAAATTTGTTTAAATATCTCATCAATTGATGCCGAATAAATGCAGGCATGCATGCACAAAATATTTAATTAATTTTGTATGATAAATAATTATTAGAAAATTCGTATATACATATTAATTAAAATAAATAATTTACATATTTAAAATAACATGAAAATATGCATGATGGTGCACTACAATAGAGAGAAAATTAAAACCTGTTACTGAAAATGTCTATAACATAGTACTTTTCAATACCGTGGTTCTTCATGTTATTCAAAAGCAGATGGAATTTTTCTCATCCTGAAACGCAAAGGAAGAATAGAATACAGATCGTTGTTATAAAAGTCCGAGAGGTAGCCACGATTTAAAACTAACCATTTTATACAAGCTGGTTTTCAAGTTGTAATTGATTTCACTTATCAATCCCGAAAACAGTCGTCAGTTGTCGCAACAGCTGTGTAATGAGGCCATGATAATCAAAAAATGCCCCATTAAAACGTTAAAAGCATGGCAACCAATTACAGATTTACCAATATTTTTTAAAATAAAGCACGCTGTCATGTTTTTAGAGGCCTCGAAGTCTGAGCGGGGGTTGGGGAGCATAGCTCGCAGGGGGTAGGCCCCCTAGTATATATATATATATATATATATATATATATATCTACCCTATATATATAAAATCCTAATGAAACAAATTTGTGAAACGATTTTATGAAACGAATTTATGAAACGATTTTATGAAACGACTGATTAAACTACTGATTATGTTTCAGGGCTATTTTTAATAAAATATTAAACGCTTGATGGTGAAATTAATATCAATTGTCCATAAAAATCCGCGGATGTCAAAACTGGTAATAGAATTTTGAAATTGGAATTAGTTTTCGAGATATTATTTTTTTTCTAATTTTAATGACATTTCTGTAATGATGGCAACTAATTACTCAGTTTTTTTTGTGACAAAAAAGGGAAAAAAATTGAAAAGGATCCCAATAGGGATTATTGATTTCTCTTTATTCGTCATTTTCAAATTGAAATTGAATTTATCTTTTATTTCAATCGATAATGAAGACAAGATTGTGATTAAATTATGTTTTTCAGGAAAATTTGAAAAAAAAAAATCACATTTCTATCGTTGTCAGGATTCAATCATCTGTCAGCATTTAATTTAATTTATAAACTGAAAATGTTTTGAATAAATTCGTCCAAATGACGTCATTTATGTAAACGCAAAAGAAAGGAGCAAAAAAATATTTATACAATTTGTTTAGCGTAAAATGTCATTTATCCTATTTTATATATAATCAGAAGTAATTTGTATAGAAAAAACAATAATAATATACGAATAATTAAAATACGCATATAAACAAAAAAATCGCTGAATTTGTTTCCATGGCTGTTAATGTCATTTGGCACCAAATCTCACTTTCTGATGCCCGAATTGCGCCAAGCTTTTTTTAAAAAAGCGTCAAGACCCCTATAATAGAAAAGCACCAAAAGCTCATGGGTTTGTTTTCATAACTTTTGGCAACAAATCTATGTATATTAACGAATCTATCCCTTTTCGAAGCTCGAATTACGCCAAACCTAAAAGCAAAGGATCCTATACGGGAAAAGTACCCGATTTTCTTATGGACAATATTCAAGTGACATAACAAGGTGTAAAATTATCGCGGATAGCAAATTTGTTTAAATATGTCATCAATTGATGCCGAATAAATGCATGCATGCATGCACAAAATATTTAGGTAATTTTGTATGATAAATAGTTATTAGAAAATTTGTATATACATATTAATTAAAATAGATAATTTACATATTTAAAATAACATGAAAATGTGCATGATGGTGCACTAAAATAGAGAGAAAATTAAAACCTGTTACTGAAAATGTCTTTAACAGTACTTTTCAATACCGTAGTTCTTAATGTTATTCACAAGCAGATGGAATTTTTCTCATCCTTAAACACAA
This sequence comes from Maratus michaelseni, assembly GCA_963931845.1. NCBI lineage: Eukaryota > Metazoa > Arthropoda > Arachnida > Araneae > Salticidae > Maratus > Maratus michaelseni. The sequence continues at coordinate 278,046,109 of OZ007594.1, read as the reverse complement.
AGGAAGAATAGAATACAGATCGTTGTTATAAAAGTCCGAGGGGTAGCCACAATTTAAACCTAACCATTTTATACAAGCTGGTTTTCAAGTTCTAATTTATTTTACTTATCAATCCCGAAAACAGTCGTCAGTTGTCGCAACAGCTGTGTATGAGGCCATGGTAATCAAAAAATGCCCCATTAAAACGTTAAAAGCATGGCAACCCAATTACAGATTTACCAATATTTTTAAAACAAAGCACGCTGTCATGTTTTTTTAGGCTTCGAAGTCTGAGCGGGAGTTGGCGAGCGTAGCTCGCAGGGGGTAGGCCCCCTAGTATATATATATATTGTCATACAATAGACTACCCACTCTCTTCTTTGTAATCCCATATTAGTCCACATTGACATCAGAGCATACCTAAAAAGGGGAAGGGGGCTGTTTGTGTTACAGCCCCCCTTCCCGAAATAGTCGAACTTCTCATGAAAATAGTGCTGTTTTTTTCTTCTTTGAGATAAATTTGTATTTTTTTTTTTTTTTTGGTCAGTGAACAGACTATCCACTCTCTTCTTTTTAGTCCCATATTAGTCCACATTGCCATCAGAGCATACCTAAAAAGGAAAAGGGGGCTGATGGTGTTACAGACCCCCCCCCCCCCTTCCCCAAACAGTTGAACATCTCATGAAAATAGTGCTGTTTTTTTTTCTTCTTTGAGATAAATTTGTATTATTTATTTTGTCATACAATAGACTACCCACTCTCTTCTTTTTCACCCCATATTAGTCCACAATGACATCAGAGCATACCTAAAAAGGAGAAGTTGGCTGATAGGTTACAGCCCCCCTTCCCGAAATAGTCAAACATCTCAAGAAAATAGTGCTGTTTTTTCTTCTTTGAAATAAATTTGTATTTGTTTTGTCATGTAACAGACTATCCACTCTCTTCTTTTTAGTCGTCCCAAGTCCACATTGACATCAGAGCATACCTAAAAAAGAAAAGGTGGCTGATGGAGTTACAGCCCCCCCCCCCCCGTACTCTCGAAATATTTGAAAATTTCATGAAATAAGTGCTGTTTTCTTCTTCTTTGAGATGAATTTGTAATTTCTTTTGGTTATACAACAGACTACCCACACGCTTTTTTTAGCCCCATATTAGTTCACATTGAAATCAGAGAGTATCTAAAAAGGGGAAGGGGCTGATGGGGTTATAGTGGGCCCCCTCTTCCCGAAATAGTCGAACATCTCATGAAAATAATGCTGTTTTTTCTTCTTTGAGATAAATTTGTATTTTTTTTTTTTTTTTTTTTGTTATACAACAGACAACCCACTTTCTTCTCTTTACTCTCATACAGAGACATACAGTACAGAGTAACACCACAGCATATCAGAAGAGGGGGAAGGGGCTGATGGGGCACAGACCCCCCACATGCCAAAATGGTCAAAAATGGAATGAAAAAAGTGCCAATTTTTCTCTTTATGTTTGCGATAAAATTATAATTATTTTTTTCTGTCATGCAATGGACAACCCACTCTATTTTCTTTAGTCCCATATTAGTACACAAGAGGTGGGGGTTATGGTGTAACAGCTCCATTCCCCTTCCGAAGTGGTCGCAGTGAAATAAAAAAAAAACTGACTTTGTTTCTTTCTTTTTGAAATAAATTTGTTTTATTTTCTGGCACGCAACGAATTTGTTTTCTCGTTAGCCCCATATGCCTCTCAGTCCTGCGATCAAAATTACTTGAGACCACAAAATCTATTTTCAAATGACTGAAAAACAGTTCCATACATGTTTTAGTGGATAATTGAATACGTATAATATGCTCAATTGGCAAGATCTAGAAGTAGTTTAATTAATTTAAAGAATATTTAACTCTCTTCCACAGATGATGCCAAGACTAAGGAGGTATATTAGTGCGCAGTGACATTAAACATTATCGCCAAATCAGCAAATGTACGAATTGATTTTTTTTTTTTTTTTTTTTTTTTTTTTTTTTTTGTGAATGGCAATGTCAAGCAAGATTATTGATTTTCGGTTTTGGAAAGGTCTTTTAAAGATGCCCAGTAGTAATACTAAAAAAGTAATCTCCTGTTGATTTGTTTGCTCCTGGTCTTTTTACTAGCGAACTAGTTTTATTTACGTTACGTTCTTTTCTAGATTTAAGGCTGTTCTCAAATACAAACTGGCTACTTTATGACACATTTTTTAATTCATCTTTGCTCGGAAACGCATGAAATTCACAGGTCTTTGTATTCAGAAACTTTGCAATCGAAACACGTTTTCCCTTTCTTTTTTGTAAAGGTAGAAAATCTTTCAGATATCACTGTCCAAGTTGGCGTTTTGAATCGGATTCCCGACGTGGCAGCCTGAGAAGCGCGAAAAACGAGTCGTTGTTACGTTACCAGAATCACTTATAACTCGATAAGTAATCTATTTATCAAAAAATGGAAAACTCATCTCGATTCCAAATCTCTTCCATAGTCAGGCCTGCCAGTCTAATGCTTTTGCGTTTAAAAATGTGTCAGAAAGTTTCCCGTTGATGAGCAGGGAGGAAGATGCCTTTTTCAATATGTCAGTGTACGAGTGATCCAGTAAAAGATAAAAATTCTTAATTACTCTTCTATGAAAGTACAATATTACGAATAGTGTTCTTTTCTAATCGCTCTTATTTTGACACGACACACTTTAGTATCGGCATTTTTACCATTTGGAATATTTAACAAAAGGAGCAGTAAATAAATTCACAGGTTAAAAATAAATTTTCTTACAATTTTACTTGCTGTTTTTTTTTTAAAGTCCAGTAATATTGTTAACCATAATTCAATAACTTTAACTCTTTTTTAAAAAAAAGGGAAATCTGATGTTTAGTTTCCAATTAATTCTTAACTTGTCTCTTCCTTCACAAATTTGATGAGTTTTTTTTAATATATATTTCTTGAAGGTTAATAGCCATACGTTTGATAAAAATCCCAGGAGCATGTATACGACGGGAAGGGGTAGATCAAGATGGAATGCTTGCTACCCCTAAGATTTTGAATTAAATTTTTGTTGGTATTAAAAAAGAGATTTTGCAAAGAAAGTTTGTTTATCCTGAACAGACCCTGACCATCAAAATTTTGGGCCATGGCAACAGAAAATATTTTTGGCCCTAATCGTAGATTATCACATTTTTACAAATACTATGACTGAGAAGTGTATGAATATAACTATGTAATGCACCCATTTAAATGAAAGACTGAGAATAAATGTGAACTGAAGTGGGATTATTATTATTATTATTTAAATTTCTTCGTAAAAATTAACTTGACAGACTCAAATATCATGTTAAATAAACATGAACTAATGTTGCACGAACTTTAAAAACATACACAAACCAAAGAAAATGATATTTTATAAATAAGATAGTCATAAAATTAAAAACATTTTTAAGTAAGTTTAAAACACATATGAAGAAGCTGAAATAAATTGGGCGCACTATGAGAAACTTAAATCTTCAAATGAGAAGAAGAATTATAAATATACTTATGATATCACTGATAATTTTAGCTTACATAAGTTGTGTAATGAATATAGAAATTTTAATTTCTTATTCTATTAAGATTGTTTACAATAAAATTGATTTGAAACACCATAAATTTTTGGACCCCTTAAATATGTGGGTTCTGGGAAAGTGCCCCACGTGCCTTGGCAGTAATAGGCGATTGATCCTAAAATAGAAAAAAAATTATGAAAAAAAAATTTGTCTGAGATTGTCCCAAGCAAAATTAATTTATTGTCAAGCAAGAATCGTAGCCAGAATTTAGGGGAGAAGGAGACAACTTTATAGATTATAAGCTACAATGACTTTCTTTTAAATGAAAGTATATGAAACAATCCATTATCACTTTTCAACTTATTTCGGGGGGAGGGGGGGGGTACTCGGGTTTGGCCCCGTACCCCCCCCCCCCCCCCTCCCGTTTTAATCTGCTTACGGCCTTATTATCAAACATGATTTCTGTTTATAACGCAGTTCAACATGTTTCGTAAGACTCAGAACATTATCGGAATTAAAGTCAGCCCCCCCCCCCCCCCCCCCGAAATTAAATCCTGGATACGCCACTGTATACACCATTCAGTAAATTTGTGATGTTTTATACTCACGTCTTTAATGTAGTAAAGTTTCATGGTGTAATCGTCCATCATTTATATTGAAAAAAAAGATGTTTTCAAGATGGTTTCGAAACGGTTTCGAGACAGTTTTGAAATGGTTTCAAGACGGTTTCGAAATAGTTTCGAGATTTTTTTTTTCCAATATTGTTTTTGACATTGTTTTGAGACGCAATAAAATTTCACCATAGAAAGCCGTTTTCTATCTGCTGCGGTGCGGCGGGCGTTACGTTTAACGAGCAAAAAAGATTGTAAGGAATCGAAAAATCGCTTAAGGGCGACAATCTATACACTTAAAAAATGGGGGGAAAAAATGAAAGAAATCGATAACTTACGTGTAAAGTAGTAGAACTTCCTCTTAATTCCTCTAGAAAAAAAATTTAAACGTCCAGACTAATAATTTATTCTAACCATTGACGAAATGTACTCAGAATACGCCCAAACTTGCTGTACCACAGTACAGCAAAGCTTTGGTATTTGAATTTTTAGTACTTTTGCTTTGGAATTTATCTCCCCCATGCCTTCAAAAAATATATAAAATGATGTCGGATTTTAATCATTAGTTTTAATTACAGATGCCTCCAAACAGAAAAGTTATTTTATAAACACTCTGTATTATTAATTAAAAATATTACCATGTGCTTTCTGTGTATCTATTTTTCTTTTATTCAAAAGTAGTCATATCTTTATTGTCTGGTTTTTTTTTTTTTTTTTAGACTGTGGACATTCCAAGGAGAAATTCTCACTGAGGCATCGTATCTGCAGGCGACATCAATGAGTTTTTTTTATTTCCAAACACACTCGATACATCAAAAGATAATTACAATGATTGGCTATTCCGAAGCTTAGAAACAGACGTGGCAGAATTGTATATTTTTAATTGTTAATCATACACAAATGACTCAAAATAAAGATACACTTTAAGTATTAAGTCAAGTAATAAAACCATTGTGAAAAATTTATAAAAAAAAGGGGGGGAGGGGAGAAAGAAGAGAGGAAGGAAGAAAACAGTGAAAAAAATATATTTTTGTAACAGTGGTATGCCAGCTTGGAGAATTTTTTTTATTCAAAATATCTACCACACTTTCAGAGTAGTAATCATTGCTTTATTTATGGCAGATATTCCACGAGTAAATAAACCGAAGATTATTAGTAAAAACATTGATAGATATTGGGTTGTTCGAAAAGTTCTTTCCATTTGGGAAAGTTTGTTCGTACCGGAAAATTCTATCATTTAATTATTAGTCATTAATACCGATATCTAATGTGTAATAATTGACGGCCAGAAATTTCCAGTACGAAATGGTTTTTCCAAATGGAATGAACTTTCCGAACAAACCAATATTTTGGATAATTTTTTATTCATTTTAATGAAACTTAAGTATTATCTAAATATTTTGATTGTAGAAAATTTACCATTCCAATTTTAAAATAGCAAAAAAAAAAAAAAAAAAAAAAAAAAAATTATGATCTTTTTATTTTTTATTATAATCATTATTCCATAGATTTTACATTAAATGGAGCCAAATTATCTAACAATTTTGCAAATTTTTAGTTGTTTATATTCTTTTTTGATAGGCTATTGCTATATAATATCGTTTTACAGATTACATAATGCATATTTCAATTTTAAACTAAATGTAAGATTTAACTGTCATTACTAATTAGTAAATTATTATACACTTTCAGAGTGTCTATTTTTTCTTTGTTCAAAGAAGACATATCTTTATTGTCTCTCTTTTTCTAAGACTACGTGGACCTTGCAAGGTGAAATTCTCATTGTATCATCATATCTGCATGCGATATCGATGAGTGGTTTTCCAAACCCACTCGATACATCAAAAGATAATCACAATCATTTGCTATTATAAAACTTAGAAACATCGTATCAGATGGAAACGATCTAAAAACATTTCTTTATTTTTTTCCCCCTCCTGCATCTTGATGATCAAAAATGTCTGAGACGTGTCTGAAAGTTCCAGGAAGCGTAAAACAATTTCTAGAACCAGTTTACAAAAAAGAAATAAATAACTTTTCTTAGCCATAATACTGCAAGATACTACAAGAACAAAAAATCGGTGATTGTCTATCTTTTTTTCCCACGTTTTGTGTATTTTACGAAGATAGTTGTGTGAAATTGTGCGAAATAAATAAAAGTTTCTGTCAAGGTCTCGTCTGAGAAACCCGTTCTTAGCTGTGAGAAGTCATGCATTTCATGGCGAGCTAAGGCTGGATTTCCTTTTGTCCTAATGTCATGATTCTGAAAAAAATATGAGCAGTGTTAACCAATTTCCAGTCTCGAACAGAGAAAAGTAATGTTAGTTGCACGAAATTGGTGGAAATAAAAAGAAAAATATATTAAAGAAAAAAGGAACTCGTGTTTAGAAATTGTGAACCATTTTTAAAAGCAATCAAGCTTACCGCTGCCTAGTAAGATAATGCAAATGAAAATGGCTGTCTTTGAATATCATTAATGTTCAGTCAGTTCAGTTTTTTTGGAATGATTCAAATTCATCTTGTTTTTATCTTTAGAGGAAAGGTTTGGTGCACAAATTTAGGTTTTTATTGCTCTTATGCCATTTACAATTTTCACTCTTACCATTTAATAATTTTCATTGATAAGCAGTGACGTAACGTAGGGGATTCAGGAGGGCGATTGCTCCGGGTGCAAAATTTTTAGAAGACAAAAATTTATGTGTAGAAAGCATTTCTTACTTGCATGCAAAAGTGTATCATAAAAATTCTAGTAGCTACTAAGCTAGAGTGCAATATTTTGAATTGCCCCAAGCGTTCAAACCTATCCTACGCCTTTTGATGATAAGCATTGACTGATAAGGCAGTCACTTTGCTTTGGCATATGTCGTTGGTTGACCATTCTATTACGGAGATGTAATTTGGCTTCGTTTGGAGACGTTCTGGTCCTATATTATACCATCTGAAAAGACCATTTACCTCTTAATAGAAACATCGTAGGAACATCAATAAACAATTGAAATACTACAAACAACTGGGATAAAAGCTCCAGTAGTCAGCTAGTTATGCCCATTGCCTTATAACAAACCAACATAAATGGTTGATTACTAGTTCTAAAAAGATATCCATGATATTTTGCTGATGGCTGATGACTTATGAAAGGTGGCTGCACATAAGGAAGTTTTAATATTTCATTTTTAAAGCATTTTATCTCATTGTGGAAGACTTCTGGGAAATAACTGAACATAGGAGCACTTACCCTACGTGTTAACAATTATTTAGCGTAGGTTGATACTGAACCTGTTTTAACTTATATGTTAAATTCAAGGATAATTGCTAAGTTTACTATGCTATGTTTGTGCGCAACTTGGAGTACGGATTCTATGCAATAAAATATGTCCATTTCTATGCTAAATAGACAAGAAACTCTTATTTCAGTCACTATTTATTCACAAATGTTTGATTTACTAAATAGGTTTGACCAGGGGTCGGAAGTAGCGCGCTACAAGTAGCGAAACTACTGTAGTCGCTACTTTTTACTGTAGTTTGTAGTGTAGCGCGCTACATTTTGAACTATGTAGTGTAGAGAATAGCGCGATACAAAAAATCAGTAGTTTGTAGCGATAATCGACGCTACTTCAGGAAAAAAGTGCAATTCTGCAAATCACGTGGTCAAAATTACTTCTTTTGTGCAGAATTTGTTCTGCTCAGCAATTTCCGAATCGCAGTGGCAAATCTCAGCTGCAGTGTATAGCTAAGCATCGTGGAAGTCATAGATTTTTTTTCATTGACACTTGCTGCTGAAATCAAGTACTAACCCACCAAAAGAATTAATTTTGTTGTTGTCAACACTTGTCTATTTATTCGTTATTAAATCTTCATGTTTCAATGCCAAGTTTCTTATTATTAGGAATTGCTCTATTTACAGATTTATTTGTTGTTTGCATTTAGGGTTGTTTTTCTGTAAGATTCTGTAAGTATTTCTAGATCATAATATTTTTATTAACTTTGCTACGAAATTTGTTATCGTTTTGGAGACTAACACATAACATTTTCTTGCATGTTATCTTTCTTAATTTCTTAATTCCCTCGGTTATGTCGCATTTATTTAATTGTATCCTGGCAGATGCGATATAACGAGGGGTCACTTTATTATTTAATCCGTGTCTTCAATTTCTAGTGTAAATTGAACACTTTGACAAAATTTGAAAGTAGCGAAGTAGTGACTACTTTTGAAAAGTAGTTTGTAGTCGCTACTTTTTAAAACAAGTAGTTGTAGTTAACTACATTTTCGACAAAGTAGTTGTAGTTGTAGTTGTAGTTCGCTACAATAAAAAAGTAGTTTTTCCGACCCCTGGGTTTGACTCTGTTTGTATCAAAATGATCTATCCTAGTAGCAAAGTTGATAGGCAAGCTTTTTCTAGAAAAAAGGCCTTTCATCGGCAACTAATGAAACTTAATGATCAATGATCTTATTAAGCTTACACCATAAGATGAATTTTTATTCAAAATTCACCTAAAATGTCTCATTGAGATGCCCTTCACTACATAGTATAAAACAAAGTCGCTTTTTCTGTCCCTATATCCCTATGTACGCTTAAATCTTTAAAACTACGCAACGGATTTTGATGCGGTTTTTTTAAATAGATAGAGTGATTCAAGAGGAAGGTTTATATGTATAATAACATCCATTAAATAGTGGAGAAATACTGTTATTTTTGAGGTTTTTAATGTGATGTCGTAAATAATTTCATTTTTTCCGCTTATACATTGCAAATGCAGGCTGAACCCTACAAGATTTATCAAAATAATGTACTAATTATTGTACACATTAAAAAGGTCTACAGAAAACACAAAGAGATGAAGGTTTTCAAGGTTAACCCGAAGCAAAGCGAGGGAGGGCCGCTAGTAATTGATAACCGGCAGAATGAAAATTTGATGGAAACACTATAAGTTGTAGATGATATTATTCAGTGCTGGTTAAGTATATTCACAGTTTTATCGGGACATGTCATAGTTTAGATATTATTTTATGGTGACATTTTATTATTAATCTGATAGCGTATGTCAGAAACTGCTCTGAAGGATAGCAGTATGTAGATACTTTGTGAATTTTAGATGAGATCGATAGCTGGCCAATCAAACGTACATGGGTTGATGATGCTATGGTGTATGTCAATTTGTTTTTGATTTCCTGTGTTTATTAGATTGCATTCGTAGACAAAGTAGTATGCATATCAAATTTTCGAGATTTATGGGATATCACTATTACCTATGAGTCCAATAAACAAAAATCTGTGTGCATTTATTTCAAAAACAGATGAAAAGCAATTTTAAAGTAATCAATATTTTCTCTTTCGATGCCATTTAGAGCTTTGAAATAATTTCATATATCTACAAAAGACAGAAGATGCCTTCGACACGTAATTATGAATTATGATCCATGTATGCTAAAAGCACTTGAAACTCTTGAAAAATCTAACCAATCAAGGTGTGTCTTGGATTTTACAAGTGATGAAATACATTTGTTAACAAATGTATTTCAGCATCGTAACTCAAGAAATACTTTCCTCATTGCTGCAGACAGAAACTTGGTATGGATGAAGTTTTCACCCATTTTTACTAGTGAAAAATTCAAAAAAATTAAGAAATGTTTGCTTCATGTTTATCCAATACTAATGCTTTGTTGCATACATGATGTATAAGCACACCAAAGTATAGAAAATATTACCCAGAAGAAATGTAACGTGCAGCAGTTTCAATGCTTCGTAAAAGGTACCCTAACTTTGGTACCAAGTAAAAAAAACGAGTGAGTGGGAAACCTGTAGCAACTGTTAACACACATACTGAACGTTTCTAAAAATGATTTTCTTTTTAACACTTTCCAACCTAGTTGAAAAGTGTTTATGACTTCGGTTTGTCTGCCGTCTGCCGTATGGCCGTCTGGCCGTGCTCTAACTCCCGGAAATATGCTCGGATTTCTCTGCAATTTTTATATGTTATTGTCGTTATCCATAGCATGTTCCCTATTTCAACGGAAGTGTGTAGCACTTATAGTTTTTTTACAGGGACACTCAAAAGAATTCCGTTACATTGCGGTCTATGGGGAAAAACCATTTGCGGTTTATATTTAAATAATGTTTCACTACTTCAAATGCATTAAAATTTATATACATCACGAAGGTGCATTAGAAGAAGCTTAATATGGAATAGGGTGTGCATAGCACTTATAGTTACTTTACAGGGACAGTCAAAAGAATTCCGTTACATTACATCTATGGAGAAAAATCGTCTGCGGTTTATTTAAATAATGTTTCACTATTTTAAACGCCTTGAAATTTATATATATCACTAAGGTGCATTACAAGAGGCTTACTACAGAATAGTGTGTGTATAGCAGTCATCGTTCATTTACAGGGACACACAAAATAATTTTCTACTGTCTGTTAACAATAATTCCTGGAAGTGCGTTTTAAGTTACTGAACGCGATTTTAATTTTAACTCGCTTTTTGTCTATTACGTGGTGTGTATAAATTCTGTAGATCCTATACAGGGAAGCACAAAAGTTCGCGAACACATTTCCGTTTATTGACAGAAACTCCAGACGGAGAATTTTAAACTGTGCTACGCGTTTACTAACTGAACTAAAATTTAGAATCCTATGTAGTATATATACAAATCTATAGATCCTATACAGGGCTGAATCAAAGTATTCGGATATTTTTCCGAATATTGTATATGTTGGAAATTCCTGAAATTACGTTTTTAAATATGTTATGCGTTTTCCAAATAGTTTACTTAGATGTTATCTTTTAGCTTATTAAACGGTATGATTTGTAAAATTATTTTGGAAGCGTTGGAAAGTATTACATAATCTATGCTTGACGCATGATTTTTCGTTCTTGTTTCTTTAAGTATTGGAAAGCATATTGCATAAACCAATACTAGCTATACTGCATGTGCTTCCAGTAATCACTGCGTAATACTGGAAGCATTTATATACAGTACGGCATGGAGATAAAAGTAACATAAACATCAGCATGTGAATGCAAAAGGCGGCAACTTGCCCGTAGATTTTTTAATTTTATCGCTTTTTCTTAGAATGTTAATAAAAATAGAAACATTTATTTTTTTCAAATGACTTAAAATAATTACCCCTCCCCCTCCCCGCTCAGAGAAAATAATTCTAATTGTGATAAGATATATTCTCTTATAATAATAACTCATTTACGTATTACAAAATCTATCCCCCCTCTCCAAAAAATTTTGTCCCCCCCCTTTCTCATATCTCGATTTCGTTCTTTCCACGCCGATGTGCAGTGGGTTTTCTACGTAACTCCCACAGATCCAAGATGCATTTTGGCTTTGAATAACAAACACGTTGAACACTGCCTCCACGTTTTTCTAATTAGTAAAAATGTTGGCCTTGGTAGAAATATTACATAATTCTTTTGGTGTTCTTTTGTTATCAAAGACTCGATTTCAGCAACAGTGAACAGTGCTTAGTGACCTTTGCTGTTTAATTTGTTTTATGGTGTATTCCCCTCGGGGTCAATCTGTTTTCAGTCTTTTCAAGGTGATTTAGTTGTTCTTTTCATTCGTGAAAAAATTTTAAATGTCAGCATTTGAATAAACCAGCACGTCTCCTATAAATGGACATAGGAAGATTGTTCGATATACACTTTGATGGAAAACAAAAAGTGATTACCCCCTACTAGTTATGTTGAAAATAATCGCATACAAATGATAATGATACCAACTTACTGGAAATAATGTCTACTGTTAAATATTATTCATAAATTATGCTTCGGGGATCATCTATATATTAAAAATTGTACCAACTTTCATTTTTCCAATATTAACACCTTCTTTTGACATTTTGTTTGAATTCCTTAGTTCAAACCAGCTCAGTAAAGTACATAGTTAATGCACTTTTTCTTAAATCTTTATCTATACTAATAAAAGAAAGTTTCATTCTTGTCTATGTATCTGCGATGAGTAGGAAAATCTAGCGTACCTAGAAGTCTGAAAATTTTCTTCAGGATAGTCCAAGGCAGATTCTGATGCACTTGCGGCTCAGATTTTTAATTTTTGGATATTTAGTCGAGATATTAATTGAAAATTCAACAAAAAAGGGATATTTTTAGGTAGATTTCGTAAGAAATACTACCTATTACATTCTCACCTAAGTTGGAAATTTTGAAAAATTTTTGCAGATTTACGCCGATCATGACTCCCAGAACCCAAAACCACCCCCAGTTCAAAACTTTATCTATCTATGTATCTATCTATCTATCTATCTATGTCACTTTTTTATGACCACGATAACTGGAAAAATTCTGCATAAATCTCTTCCAAACTGATACATAAAATCAAGGGGCATAAAATCTCGGTCAAGTTCGTTAATGGGCAAAATCGAACCAAGGGGGGGAAATGGGGGGGGCTTTTTGTGAAAACAGAAAAAACCCATAATTTTTTAATTATTATACGTATCGAATCCATTTAAAGTTATTATTACTTCTATTAAAAGGGCCGAAAATTTATGTATGACAGTTTTTTGATATAATTAAAAATTGCCTTAAGGGGGGGGGAAGGGGGGTTTTAGAAGAAAAAAATTCATAACTTCGTCAATTCCCAAGATTTCAAATCCGCTTAAATTTATTATAAATCCTCTTAATATAATCTAAAACTTTTATATTGACAAGTTTTTTATAGGATCAACCGTTATAGCAAAAAAAAAAAAAAAAAAAAAAAAATTAAAAAAAAAAAATCCGTGCCGGCTCCACATGTAAACAAGTTATTTTTCGAAGTAGGCGGTTCCAACTCCCGCATCTTTTCGAAACTGATACATAAAATCAAGGGGCATAAAATCTCGGTCAAGTTCGTTAATGGGCAAAATCGAACCAGGGGGGGGGGGGGGGCTTTTTGTGAAAACAGAAATAAACCCATAAATTTTAATTATGCTACGTATCGAATCCGTTTGAAGTTATTATTACTTCTAGGAGAAGGGCCGAAAATTTATGTATGACAGATTTTTGATATAATTAAAAATTTCCTTAAGGGGGGGAGGGGTTTAGAAGAAAAAAATTCATAACTTCGTCAATTCCCAAGATTTCAAATCCGCTTAAATTTATTATAAATCCTCTTAATATTATCTAAAACTTGTATACTGACAAGTTTTTTATAAGACCAACTCTTATAGCAAAAAAAAAAATTCCTGCTGGCTCCGCCTGCAAACAAGTTAGGTTTCAAAGTAGGCGGTTCCAACTGCCGCATCATCGCAAAAAGGTCATTTCTTCCGCAATTCCCGACAAACAGGCGCCCCACGGTCTGCGTCTTCGAAATCTACCTGTGCCTGTAGGCCGAGACGTCCGGGATTTTTATTATTATTATTATTATTATTATTTCCAAAAATCTGCAGATGCGCGCGTTCATGTCCAGAACCCGATTTACGCAGCGGAAGGAAATAAAGAAGCGAATGCCTTTTTTTTTTTTTTTTTTTTTTTTTTTTTGGTCGGTTTATTTTAACCTCCACCGGCCAAACCGTTTGGTTCAGTTAATAATCCAAGACATATTCTAAAAGATCGTACTCTTACGTCTCAAACGCCGAAATCAGTTTGAAAACATATCGCTGTTAACCCTTTAAAAAAATTCAAATAGGGTCGTTTTCCCCTTTACGGTAACTCCCCTCTAGGGCGCAATTTTAGTTGTACCGACAAACAAAATATACGCTCTTAAAGCTGAGACCTTCTTCTTTACGACGGTGCAATTGGTTTTTAAAAATACGAATTTTAACCCTTTCAAAAACATTGACGAATTCAGGTAACTTCGCAACACCCGGAGATATTTTTTCTACTCTAAAAGTAACTACTAAGTCCGTATTTCGACACAATTTTTTTAGAGTATCTCATTAGGCTACATCAACTACAAAAATTTCGAAACGTTCGGACGACTAGAAGTATTTAAAAAAAATTAAATCTGACAGATTTTCGATGAAAACGGCAAACGGCTCATATTTTCACTACTAAACATGCATATTTTTTCACTAAATTTTAAAGAGAGCTTGGATACAGTTATATTTATAACCGATTAAAATTTCAGAGTGTTCGGAAGATGAAAACTATTTTGTTGTTGTTGTTGTTGTTATGTTAAAGACGTCGAGGCGAAAAAAAGAAAAAAGTGAGAAGAAAACATATTTCTTTTACAACTAGATAACAATATTTTTTCACAACTAGATAACAATATTTCTTTTGAGTGCCTCTGTAAACGAGCGATAATTGCTATACACTCCATTTCAATACCGGACAAGCCACGGTAAACGTGAATAATTTATATCAAACATGACAATTCGACTATATTTACGTGAGTTATAGCACGACAGACGGCCAGACAAACCGAATTCATAAACGCTTTTCAATTATGTTGAAAAGTGTTAAAAACAATTATTTCAATCGGATATTTTTTTTTTCGAAAAATATAAAATAAAGTTTGTTATGTGAATTTAAAATTAGCCTTCTCAAATTTTGACTCCTTCTAACTTTATGAAGAGTTAAGAAAAAATGCATAAACTGTTTAGTTTTCTTGCTTGTTTTGAACAAAGGAACTGAAATAAACTATGAAAAGTGTGTGTTACTGTTCGAAAAAGGAATTTTGATGCACTTGACACCTGTCATGTACCGAAGCATAATTTATGCATTGCATTAATTTGTAGACATTATTCCCAGTCCATTGATACCTATATATTTTTATAAGATTATTTTCCGGAGAATTAATACGCTGTAAAAAAAAAGAAAAAAAAAGAAAAATGTTTCTAAATCTACCAAAACATAATATACAAAAATATACAATAACTTTTTCCGAGTTACCCGGACACTATTCCGAAAAGCGTTCTTTTCCTTTAGAAATCTCAGAAACCAATCTACCGGGTGTCCTAAAATAGACTGACTGATTTTAAAATTCAATAACTTGCAAACGGTGATAGATATTTAAAAAATTCTCGCAGGAGAGTAATGTATGATGTCAAGATTTTTTTTTACTGCAATTCCTGATTTTAGTTCGAGTTATCAGCAATAGATGGCGCTTCAAGCAATAGACATCCAATCGAGACAAAAGCAGAAATCACCCAGCACTGATGTGAAGGCAGGAGGTTCAATACATGGAGTTGGTCTCATTCACCAATAAAATCTTATTCAGAACAAGATCGTATTAGCGAATGACACCCACTCCATGTATTGAACTTCTTTCCTTCACATCAATGCTGGGTGATTTTAGTTTTGGCCTGGATCGCACTCCTATCGCTCGCAGCGCTATCTATTGCTGGTAATTCGAACTAAAATCAGGAATCGCCGTAAAAAAAAAAAAAAAAAAAAAAAAACGACATCTTACTGTCCTGCAAGAATTTTTTTAATATATGTCACCATTTGGAAGTTACTGAATTTTAAAATCAGTCAGTCTATTTTAGGACACCCGGTATTTTCGAAATTTAAAGATGCATTTACAAAAACAAATTTTCTTTTGCTGCCACTAATTTTCGGAAACGTTTCCGAGTTGTTTTTATAGTGTATTAACTAATTTCCTTGAAACTGGAATATTGGTCTTTAGGATGCTATCAATTCTCATTAGACATTTTCAGCTGCGTTTCTGAATTTATACTTGCAAGAGTAACAAAACAATATTACTTTTAATATTAATGTTCATGCTATTAATTTATCATGGTTTTCTGCAAAACATGTTTGTTGAAAATGGAAATGTTTACTTGAGATTTGATAGCATTCCTAAAACCTATATTCCAGGTTGGGAAAACTGATGAATGCACTATAAAAACTATTCGGAAACGTTTCCGAAAATCAGTGGCAGCAAAAGAAAGTTTATTTTCATAAATGTTTCTTTAAATCTCGAAAATATATTAGTTTCTGGGGTTTCTAAATATGATGAACGCTCTTCTGAAGCGTGGATAACTCGGTAGAGATTGTTGTATATTTTCGTTTTATGGTTATATTTTCCTACATTAAGAAACATTTGCCTTTTTTATACTGTGTAGGGTAGGGGATGATCTCCTTTTTCCCCGTCACTGTACGTATGTGAAAAATACCCTCCCCCCCCCCAAAAAAAAAAAAAAAAAACAATAATAATAATAATAATAATAATAAATAATAATAATAAATAAATAAATAAATTAAATTAAATTAAATTAAATTAAAAATTAAAAAATTATTTAAAAAGTTATTTTAAAATATTAACTTTTAACAAAAGAGTTATTTCGCAGCCTGAGACTCCATGACGAGACCTTTGCAACTGCTCATGTGTAAATAACTATTCTAGAATTATTGTAGTAACAAATTTAGTTCATTACGTTGTATCCACCTGTTTTTAATTTGTATAAATATAAAGGTTGGTGAAATATTGCATAAATTTACGTTCTTGGTATAGAAAAGGGCGGGCAGGATTGCAGAAACAGTGCTTGATGACCTCTGATGTTTAATTTGTTATTTCTGTCCCATATTCCCTTCGGGGTTAATATGTTTTCAGACTTTTGAAGGTTTTGTTGCTAGGTTCTGAAGATTATTGCGGTGTATTATTGCGGTATCCGCTCCCCTCAATTTTCAAAATTTGCATCTTCGCATATTTCCCTCATTTAAGGGGTTGTAAAGAATTTGAGCTTCGACATCCAGCTGCACTATGTGTCATTCTAGCATTTCCTGTGAGTACACTTAACTGCATACCTTCCCTCGCTATTTTTGCCTTGAAGACTAGCAGACGCCGAATTCTATTGTACTGTGAGCGGAAAGTTCGGACAGTGATGAAGTGGTAAGGCGTTACCCAAAAAGGGGTCTTATGCTTTGATCCTTGCCGAGTTCGTGGGAAAGAGTTCATCTGCGAGAGAAGCGATCTCTGCACACGATTTTTAGGTTTGCGCCCGAAACTTTGCCCTTTGTCTTAGAACGTCCAATGACGGACTTAGTGAAAACGAAACAGAGGGATCTCAAGGCTGCTAAGAGGCTGGAGAGTTTCGAGGGGCCCGCCTCGACAAAGCCCCCGCCCCCAGAAGAAGTTCTCCTGCGAGAATGAAAAAGTGAGAGAAGACAGTTTTTGGAGAGATCGAAAAGGAGAGTGTTGACTCTCTGGAGAAGGGAAAAGGAAACGTCAGTTTCTAACTCAGCGTGGTGTAAGCGCTACTGAGGTCCGACCTCTAGAATTGATACAGCAGGTATCCGGTGAAAATCCCAGCGAAGTGAAAAAGCACACCAAGTGCGAGAGTGAGAGTTCTTAGACTCAGAATTAACGAGTATTAGTAGATCTTCCGAAGAGAAGGAACGGACGAGCCTTGGTCCGAATGAACTTTGTTTTGTAGTCACGACTGTCTGTAATGTTTAGAGACTTTTGTTTGTTTCAGTTACACTTGGAGTCAAGAGGTCATTAACTTATAAGCGATTGACTCACGAAAAATAATTAAATGCTGTATTGACATCTTGTATATATTTTTCATTAGAATTAACATTGTTATACAATAAAATTCTATTTTCTAATTTATGCGAGAAATTCTCTGTGCCAACGATCCGATCTCGCTACCACTCACCATCTTTTATCGGGTCGGTATAGAGGAGTTACTACAACTGGTGGCTTGCGGTGATGGATTAATTAGCAAAAATTAATGACATTCTCTAAAGACAAAGAGTGGACTCTGAAATTTAAATCATCAAAGTGCTCCAAGAAAGAGTCTCCTTGTGACTTGTGACCTGAGTCTCCTTAGACGCCCCTGTGGATCATCACAGCATCAGAAAGAGAAATCTACCAAGAATTCTGGAGAGTGTTCCCCCATCAGAAAGAGAAATCTACCAAGAATTCTGGAGTGTTCCCCCATCCGGAAGAGTCCCCATCCGAAAAGTGTGACAGAGAACCCCGTCTGTGCTCCTGAGAATCTCTGAAGTCTGTGCTTCTGACGCCCTGAAAGACTCTTAGTAATGGAGGTAAGCTCTTTTTATACTCAGAGTGGCTTTAATTGTTATTAGTGTTTGTCTAGGTGTTGTAGGCTTCAAAAAAAAAAAAGTTGTATGTTAATTTTTGTGAGAGTAAATATTTTGAGAAATTTTTCCGGTAGAAAAAAAAAAAGTATGATGAGATACTTCCGAGATTACTGTAACTTATTTAATAGACAAATTTTGTAGTTAAAAATTAAATTATTGTTGAATTAATTTAATGCAAACTGAGAGTTGTGCAGTGTTACAAAATTTTAGCTGAATCTATAAATGAGAGTTCATTGAAAAAAAAAGTATTGAACGCATTTCATATTTTACGATAACAGAGTTGATTTTATATGTTTTTTGTGAATTATTCTAAATTTTTTAAGAGTGGATGCAGAGATTAAGACCACCATTGATTTAAAAAAAAAAGGAATTGAATGAGACTTTTGCAATTTAAAATATTTTTACTGTACTTTTTGAATTTCAAATTGTTGTTTTGTGTCAAATTGATCCCATATGTATTTTATAACCAAATACCAAGGTGAATGTGGACGATAGGATAGGGTTGCTTAATTTTATATGTTGCATATTTCTTATATATTATTGTTATGCGTACTTTTTATGAGTGTATATTTCAGTATTATTTTAGTGCACTTGGTAGAAATTACATTTAATCTTATTGTATTGTTTTATAATTGTGGGAAAGATAATTTCTAATTTTAAACTTTAAAAATGTCGGAGCTTAAATATTTTAGGAAAGCTGATTTGCAAACGTTAGCTTACGAATTTGAGGTCATTTTAGAGGAAAATGATACTGTACCGAAAATTATAAAAAAAATAGAGTCGTCAGAGGGATTTGAGAAAGAGCTAGCTTTAGCACAAATTAAACTTATAGAAAAAGATAGGGAAAATAGATTATTGGCAGAGAATAAAGAGAAAGATAGACTGTGGGAGAAAGCAGAAAAAGAAAAAGAACGCGAACATGAGTTAGCTAGGTTAAAAGCGACACAAGAGTCAGATGACCGGAGTACCGCATCCAGTAGCATCTCAGTTAGAACGAATCATTTACCCCTAAAAACAATTATGCATCGCTTTGATGAAAAGAATTCGGATATTTCGTTGTTTGTGAATTTATTCGAGAGACAGGCAAAAAAATGTAATCTAAATTCGGATGAGTTGGTGACGAATTTACTATCATTATTACCTGTGGGAATGGCCGAGTTAATTTTGAGAGAACCCGAAGACAAAATTGATGATTTTCAATATGTGAAAGAAAAATTGTTAGAACGATATCGTTTGAATGCAGAGACGTACAGACAAAAATTTAGTCAGCATCCCCGAAATCCTAATTCAGTTTGGAAGGACCTGATCTTTGAACTTAATAGTTTTTTAGAAGGATGGCTGTCATGCTTACAAGTTTCGGATTTTGAGGGTTTGAAAAATTTGCTTGTCACGGACCAGATCAAACGGAGAGCGTCTCCAGAAATGCGCGAACATTTTATAGATAACTGGGCAGAGATTAAAAACCCGGAAGAATTAGTAAGGCTTTTAGATGCGTACGAGGCAATCAAGCGCCCCTCTAAAAAGACGTGGAATCCGAAACTCCCTTTAGAGAAGAAATTTGAAAGACCCAGGACTTTTGAAAATGGGCGAAACGGTAACAGAAATCCAGAGATTAATTATAATTGGAGGGATCGAAGTGACAACAAAGATAGGGAAAAGGCGTTCGAAAAAAGGCGAGAAGTTAAGTGTCATGCGTGTTTTCGAAGCGGGCACTACAAAGTAGATTGTCCGGAAATTAAAAAGAGAGATTTTGCGCGGGTCAGTCACTTAATAAGTAAGCCGACACTTGAAGAAACCTTCTCCCCTTATTTGAGTAAAGTGTTAGTGAATGGAATTCAGACAACTGCTTTAACTGACACTGGGAGTGAAATTGACATCATCGCATACGACTTGGTCAGTCAAGATAAATTGAATGGAGATCACGTATGGATTAAGACTCCGCTGGATAGTAAATTATACTGTTTACCTATAGCAGAGGTCACTTTAGAAATTGAAGGCGTGGGGGTTATTGAAACGAAAGCGGGAGTTAACAATAAAGATTCAGATATGTTTTACTATTTGTTGGGTAATCACACTCAAAAATTGTTAGAACAGGCGAAGAAAAAACCCGAATTGATGAATGCAGTTTTGACACGAGCTCAAACGAGAGAAAAGGGTGGCCCAGCTCCGAATCCGGTAAATAAACAAATTATGATTTCCGAGGGGGAAAAAGAAATTTCTAGCGGAAATGTTGAAGCGGAAACTTTGATTTCCGAGGAAGGAAAAGAAGAGGATATTTCTAGCGGGAATGTTGAAACGGAAACTTTGAATTCAGTAAAAGAAAGAGAAGGGGGAATTTTTCGCGAGTGCAGTGAAGCGGAAGCGTTGAATTCAAAACTAGAGGGTGAAAATCTAGAAAGCCCTACTGAACTGGTCAGTGTAGATAAGGGATTATCGCCTTTGCCGATATGTGAGGAATCTTCGATCTTAGCAAACATTGAAAGAGGGGTTAGTAAAATGGAAAATGACAGGTATCCATATCTCGAAGAGATTAGAGGGAAAGGGGAAATTGAAGAAACGCATTGTAATGCGGGAAATTCTTTGATAGTGGCAAAAGCCAGAGAAAATCGCGTGAGTGGGAGGAAGCAGGTGCTTGTCCCATTGCCTTATCAGGTAGATATTTTTGGCGCGTGCCTAGAAAAAGTGTCATTACACTTAGGGAAAGGGAAGGTTAAAGGAAATGTGTCAGAATACTTGGACCTTGGGAAAAGATTGATAAATGATTTAGAGACCGCATTTCTAAAACGGTTCTGTTTTAAGATGAGAGATTCAATAAGCGATAGTATTGCATGTTGGCATCGAAAAGTTAGAAAGCTTTTGAAAGCGTTAGTATTTGGAGAATGGATAAGAGAAACGGAGGAAAATAAATTCGTGAAGGGATGTGTGTTTAATCTCACGAACAGGTTAAAAAGAGGTCGAGTTTTAGCCGTTGAAAATGTGTCAGAAAAACGAGAAAAGAGGAAATTTTGGTTTGACAGAAAGGCGGTAAAACGGAAGCTTAATGTGAAAGATGAGGTTTTAGTGTTAACTACCAGAAAGCCAATTAAAATGTCAGATAGTCGGATAGGGCCGGGAAGAAAGGAGTCAATAATTACGGAAACAAATTATATTGTGAATGTTCCTGGGAGGCGACAAAAATCTCAGACTTCTCACGTGAGTTTAGTAAAGCCTTACAGAAAACGGGTGGAGTTGGCAGATATCTTAACGCGGGAAATAAACGCACTTAAGAATTTCTGTTTACCGTATCTAGATGATATGGCGATTTTTTCAGATAGTTGGGAGGACAATATGCGTCATCTAGAAATAGTATTAAAAAGTGTTAATGACGCGAAACTAAAAATCAAATTGGCGAAATGCAAGTTCGCTCAGAAAACCGTAAAATATCTTGGGCATATTGTAGGTGAGGGTAGACGGAGGCCAGCTGAGGCGAAAGTAAGGGCAATTAAGGAATTACCGGTTCCGAAATCGAAAACTGAAATTCGTAGATGTTTGGGAATGGCTGGATATTATTCCCGGTACATAAAAGATTATGCAGTGATTGTAGAACCATTAACGAGGGCGCTTAAAGGGAAAAATAAAAAAGAAAAGATTGCATGGAGCGACGAAATGGGAAAAGCCTTTGAGACTTTGAAAATGAAGCTTACTGAAGAACCGGTGCTTTACGCTCCTAATTTTCAGAAAGAATTCATTGTACAAACTGATGCTAGTGACTTAGGTATTGGCGTGGTTTTGGCTCAAAGAGAGGGATCGGAAGAGCACCCCATAATATATTTAAGTCGAAAATTTACTGATAGTGAGAAAAGTTTCTGCGCCACTGAAAGAGAGTGTGCAGGGATTATTTTTGCGATAAAAAAGTTAAGGCATTATATTGATGGACAAAACTTTTCTATCGAAACCGATCACAATCCTTTGGTGTTTCTAAAAAGAAATTCTGGAAATAATCCCAGATTATTAAGGTGGTCCTTAGCTCTGCAACCTTATAATTATGCCATTTCTCATCGCGCAGGCAAAGACATTCCGCATGTTGATTGTCTGAGTCGAGTCTAAGGAGATTTCTTGATAAACTTTTGTATATAATTATTTTAAGATTTTTTATTTTTTATTTCACTGTGTTTTATTTCATTATATGTTCATGATTTCTTATCAGAGCGCGGAAAAAAAAAAAGGAAGGTAGTATTATCTTATTCATGTATGTTTTATTTCTTGCCACTCTGATGTAATTTGAGCTTGCAATTCTTTATCCGACTCTTAGAGATTCTTAGTGTTTCACCCTTAAGAATCGTTTGAGGAGGAGGTGCTGTAAAGAATTTGAGCTTCGACATCCAGCTGCACTATGTGTCATTCTAGCATTTCCTGTGAGTACACTTAACTGCATACCTTCCCTCGCTATTTTTGCCTTGAAGACTAGCAGACGCCGAATTCTATTGTACTGTGAGCGGAAAGTTCGGACAGTGATGAAGTGGTAAGGCGTTACCCAAAAAGGGGTCTTGTGCTTTGATCCTTGCCGAGTTCGTGGGAAAGAGTTCATCTGCGAGAGAAGCGATCTCTGCACACGATTTTTAGGTTTGCGCCCGAAACTTTGCCCTTTGTCTTAGAACGTCCAATGACGGACTTAGTGAAAACGAAACAGAGGGATCTCAAGGCTGCTAAGAGGCTGGAGAGTTTCGAGGGGCCCGCCTCGACAAAGCCCCCGCCCCCAGAAGAAGTTCTCCTGCGAGAATGAAAAAGTGAGAGAAGACAGTTTTTGGAGAGATCGAAAAGGAGAGTGTTGACTCTCTGGAGAAGGGAAAAGGAAACGTCAGTTTCTAACTCAGCGTGGTGTAAGCGCTAGTGAGGTCCGACCTCTAGAATTGATACAGCAGGTATCCGGTGAAAATCCCAGCGAAGTGAAAAAGCACACCAAGTGCGAGAGTGAGAGTTCTTAGACTCAGAATTAACGAGTATTAGTAGATCTTCCGAAGAGAAGGAACGGACGAGCCTTGGTCCGAATGAACTTTGTTTTGTAGTCACGACTGTCTGTAATGTTTAGAGACTTTTGTTTGTTTCAGTTACACTTGGAGTCAAGAGGTCATTAACTTATAAGCGATTGACTCACGAAAAATAATTAAATGCTGTATTGACATCTTGTATATATTTTTCATTAGAATTAACATTGTTATACAATAAAATTCTATTTTCTAATTTATGCGAGAAATTCTCTGTGCCAACGATCCGATCTCGCTACCACTCACCATCTTTTATCGGGTCGGTATAGAGGAGTTACTACAGGGTATAACCTACAGGTCTGCACGGACCCGGGCCTGGCCCTAAGCCCGAGCCAATTTTATTCACGAGCTTCGGGCCTGTCTGAGCCTGATCATCACTCTTTCCGGGCCAGGCCCAGGCTTTACTGTTTTCTGCAGACTCAGGCCGGGCCGGGCCAAATTTAATTTTTCCTGGCCGAACTGAGCCTGGATTTCATTCTTCCTAGAAGTCTGCACGAACCGAAATTTTCAGGCCTGGTCCCGACCCAGACTTTGTGCAAATCATTGGCCTGCCCGTACAAAAATCAGTAAAATGTGATCCAGCAACTGAATTTTCTAATTTATACTTTTTCAAAAGAATAGCACATATACTTCTTAATAGGCAATAAATTTAAAGTACAGTAAAACCAGTGAAAAGGAACCTGTCTATGTCGAAATCCTGTCTTAAATGGAAAATTGTGTTGATCCATGCAAAATGAATATAGTAATACGTGCGAAAAGAATATAACACATTTATAACAGATGATGTACCTGATAAGGAGGGAATCTGTCTATAACTGATTTTTCTTCTTTCCTATATGATTCCATCTTAGAAGAATTTACTGTAGTATTTTTTAGATTGTTAAGTCTCCAAGCCATGGAATATGAATTAACGATTCAGATATTTACAGACAAATAGTCATTCATTAATATATATATATATAGTTTACACGGTCACAGGCAGAAATAAATCTAGGGACGGGCAGTGCTTTGGAATGGATGCGCCTGTACTGCTAAGCCCTGGGAGATTCTTCAAAAACGAAGAAAATAAACATAAAAAAAAATTAATTAATACGTATTTTTTGTCAGAACTCCTCGTACAAGAGAATTCTTAACCATATCGGCTTAAAAATCAATGTTTTGTAGAAATTCAGTTGGACCCGGCTCGGGCCGAATTTTAGCTTTTATATCAGGCTGAGCCGGGAAATTCCGGCCCGTGCAGAACTCTAACAATAACCTGCCTCTGGGGGAAATGGAAAAAGGAAGGCAATTTTTTTGCGGTTTGTAGTTCAACTACGCATATTCTCCAATTTGCATTTGTTTCAATTTGAAACATTAGAGGGAAAGTTTCGAAATATAGTATACAAATCGTATAATTATTACTATTTTATTTAATTTTATTTGTTGTATAAATTTGCGTAAAATGAGTATTTTTTCTCAGTTACTTTTTCCCTTTAATAATACACACAGAGAGAAATAAAAAACTTTCTTTATTAATACAGATACAGCTTGCATAAATTTCCTGACGACCTTGTTAGGAAAGACAGACTCGATTGAAAAAAACAGCGCTTAAAAACCTTTGATGTTTAATTTGTTCTTTCTCGTGTATTCCCTCGGGGTCATTCTGTTTTCAATCTTTTCAAGGTGATTTAGTTGTTCTTTTTATTAGGGTGAGTTTGTTAAATGTATGTGTTTTAATTAACCTGCCTGGGTGTCGTATAGATACATATAAGCAAATTTCTGTTATAAGCAGTCGTGGGGAAAAAAAATATACCCATCATACTAACACAGCCACAAATCATTCTATAATAATGTGACTGGTACCAATCGATAGTAATAACGTTTACTATAATGATATACTTAAATTTTGCTTAGAGGGTCGTCTATCTATAGAAATTGTACCAAATTTTAAAATTTTCAATACTAACATCCAATTTTAACATTGTGTTTGGATTCTTCGGTAAATTTTACCTTCGGATACCAAACGGAAAGTCATTCAGTCAAATTGTTGAGGAGCTACGCAGGTTTTAAGTTTGGAACTCCTAAATAAAATTTTAATTGTAGCAAAACAGATTACAATGCGGGTAGTATAACTTTAACGGGTAGTAGTACTTTAAACGTAACTCAAAAACAACTTAGCGGAATAAACTGTAATTTTGGATTCGCATATTTAAAAGTTCTATCAATTATATTTTACCCGAAAATTAATTTCGCAATTATATATATTTTTAAATTATAATCCAAAAAATTTTTAACTGCAATTTTTAGAAATTTTTAACATAAATCGATTGCTAGGGGTTTCAGATATGCGAATCCGAAATTACAGTTTGTTCCGCCAAGTAGTGTTTCAGTTATGCTTTTAAAACTACCGGCATTGCAATCTGTTTTGTATTAGTTTTGTAAGATTGGAAAGTTGGAAATTGTACGTCAAACGTGACAAATGAGGTGCGTTCGTACTATAGCTAGTTATATAAATATTCAGATCTTGGTGATTTTTAATTCTGAGAAATAAATTATATCATCTGCAGATTAATTTCTGTTATAAAATAAGCATCTCGGTCGCTTGACGATTAAACCTCGGAAGCTCCTATAACAAGAAAGCACCGATTTTTAAAAAAAAATCGAATTTCTAAATAAATGTTTTTATTAATATTTTCTAAAGTTTTGATTCGATTTTTATAAAATTTGAAAAGACTCGACAAAATTCTGCAAAGATAATACATCTTAAATTTCAAACCATTCGGTTGGGTAGTTTTTGCGTTGTTATATGCGGACGGACGGACCAGACGACGACAATAGGTGCTACGTTATTTATATAATTACGAACGCACCTAAAAATGAATTTAACTTAGAAGTTCCAAGATTCAAACATATATAATTCCTAAACTAGTCAAACGATTCCTCAATTAGTATCCTAAAGTAAGAATCACCAAATAACGTAAATGTGATGTCAAATTTAGGAAATGGAAAATTTTAAAAGTTGGTGCAATTTCTATCTGTAGACTTGTTTTGGGTTTCTTTGATGTTAGGGAGTGGCGTGGTGCACCTTTCCATTGAGCAAAACAGAAGTAGATCGCATTATAGGTAAAAAACCAATAGACTTGAACCTAAGTCAATCTGAAGTCGCATGCTATTTTTGCTCTAAGGGAAGTATTTGAAATCATAGATGGGCCTTTTGAAGGCTGTTCTGGGAAACGTACAAGAGACTTTTGAAGAAAATAAAACATTTTTTTTTTTTTTTTTTTTTTTTTTTATGAGCGGAGTACCCCTATAGAGTTAAGTTATACGCAGGTTAAAAAGCTTTTTTAATCAAAAAGATAATATTCTCTAAGAATTTTTATAAAATTCATATAATATGTCTAAGCCAGTTTTAGGTTATGTAAAATTGCTGGTTAAAGGTGGTCCAGCCAGTCCATCTCCACCAGTTGGCCCAGCATTGGGTATTAAGGGTATCAATATTATGGAGTAAAGCAAAATTTAACTATAGCATTAATTAGTATACATTATTGCTAATCTATTGGTACCAATCACATTTTTATACATGATTTGCGGCACAGTTAATATGGGGGTATACTTTGTTTTTTTTCCCCAAGGCTGTACATAACAAATAAGAAAAAAAATTTAGAGAAAGGAAAAGTTTCAAAATATTAACAAGAAACAAAAGAGCTTTTTCTTTCTTACCTTTCTTGGTAAGAAAGACAGACTTGCTTGCACAGCAAAAAAAGTGCT
The DNA here is from genome assembly GCA_963931845.1 of Maratus michaelseni. NCBI lineage: Eukaryota > Metazoa > Arthropoda > Arachnida > Araneae > Salticidae > Maratus > Maratus michaelseni. The sequence continues at coordinate 278,019,217 of OZ007594.1, read as the reverse complement.
TAGTGTCCTTTGCTGTTGACTATGTTTATTCATTCCCTTATCCCTTGTATCCCCTTCGGAGTCGGTAGCTTTCCAATCTTTTTAAGATGATTCAGTTGTTTCATTTGTACAAAAATGTTAAATGTGAGCATTTGAATTGACCTGTGTGTGTCCTAATAGAACAGGCATAAGAAAAATGCTGTTATTCATATTTTGAATTACTATAAATGTCGATTTTGATTGAATATTTTATATATATTTTTTATGTTTTTGGTAAGAAAGACAGACTCGATTGCACAGCAAAAGTGCTTAGTGGACTTTGCCGTTTACTTTGTTTATTCATTCCCTTGTATTCGTCAGTTTCCAATCTTTTCAACATGATTTAGCTGTTTTTCTATTTGTATAAAATTGTTTAAAATGAGCATTTGAACTGACCTTTGCGTGTCCCATACAACAGGTCCTAATTAACCTTTCAGTCAGCAGGGGCGCAACTGAATTCGTGGGAAACAATGAAGGACGCCATTATTCACATGACTGAAAACATGTAACAATATTATATAACTGTAGATAGTAGGTGTAATGGTAGCGATATATATATATATATTGGTCCAACGGTGTGACGTTGGATTGTATATTGCAGGAGACAAGAACAAGACTTGAATAACTTCCATACTTTTAATTAAAAGTCTGGTCTAAATACAATTCATAAAAGGGAGTTAAAGTTCACAGGATTTTTAGGTTCACGGCCCGTGATCATTTCGGAGCTCTCTCCAGCTCAGCACAAATGATAAAATGAAATACCTGACTTAATACTTGTGCATCTCAATTTGTACAGTAACAATTGCTGAGTCAAATTCTATTTGACACAAAGAATATACGCTGAGTACTCCTTTTACATACAAAGAAACGTGTTTTGTCAGCGCCATTTTCACAGAAAGAGTCCTACGTCAGAGCAGAACTGCTAACAAGACTGTTGCTTTGCGCTCTGGATCTTACTGCTGTTGTCATGCATTATTGTGTCCCATCCAGTCTCATACCACATATATACACATTTTTGCAGCGCACATTCATGTCACAATGGTAGCCATAAGATCCTTACGATTCAGGAACTCCGTGTAAAATAATTTGAAGAAAAAAACATACATTACAGCAAATTTAAAATTGCATTTTTCTCTTTGGGTGGGGGGGGGGGGGCGGTATCTCAAGAAAATTCTGTTACAGAGAATGACTGAAAACATTTAAAAGCATCTATAATTGAAAAAAGTAAAAAAAAAAAGATATTATTGATTTTAAAGAAAGCATCCTTTAATCCCTAGATGTGCGGTGAGATATTCTTTATACCCCTTAATTTTAATCAAGATTTGTACCAGAATTCTTTACTCTTAAGTTTGGTGATAAAAAGCTGTAAAATTGCATTCAATTTATTTCAAATATTTTTTTTTTTTTAATTCTGGTGTGAATTCAATATTTCAGAAACACAATTGCCCCTAAAAGGATTAAAAATGGATTTTTATTTTTTTTTAAAAATGCTGTACCAGGAAACATTCGAAAGGGCGCCAAGAAAACCTTCAAAGGTATCCAAGAAAATCTTGAATGGGCGCTATGGTACCCACAGGCATAGGGTTGGACAGTTCTGCGTGTAGAAGGTGAATATGGAATAATTGCTGTTATGTATATAGCTTTTTTTTTTTTTTTTTTTTAAGAAAAATAACAGAAATGAAATGTTTCAAAATGTTAACCTGAAACAAGAGTTATTGCATTGCTTGTACTTCCAACGAAGCTTCTGCTGCTGCAGCTGATTTATATAAGAAATTTATAATTTTAATCTAGATAACTTTAATCTGCAGTTTAACATTAGGTTCGCTTGTGTCTTTTTTACAAATATTCAGCTTGTTGAAATGTTACACAAATTGTTTAATAACCTTGGTAGAAAAAGCGCATAGCAGCAATATATTTTAGCAATCTTTGATGTTTAACTTGTTCATTCATTTTCGTGTATTTCCTCAGGCGCAATTTATTTTCGATGTTTTAAAGATGATTTAGATTTTTCATTTGTGAAAGATTGTAAAATATAAGTATTTGAATTAACCCGTCTGGCCTCTCTAGATGGAGATCAGAAGATTGTTGGCTGAATATAGCAAATACAAAAATAATAAAAAAATCTTAAGAAAGAAGATGTTTTAAAATATAGCCTGCAATAAAAGCATTATTTCAAGGCTAGCCTCAAATATATCAAAATTAGAATAACACGTTTTGTCTTTATGAAAAGCTCATTTTAACATTGTCTTCAATTGTTTCTAATTTGCATAAAATCTGGCCTTGATAAAATATTACATAAATCTCCTGATGTCTTGATAGAAAACTCGATTACGGCGACAGTGATTAATGGTCTTTGCTGTTTAATTTGTTTTTCACTTATCCCACTCGGCCTTAATCTGCTTTCAATCCTTTCAAGGTGATTTAGTTCTTCTTTATTGTTAAATGTACCCATACTTATTAACCCCTTGACACCCAAACTACATATGCATGTACCGGATTTTTGTATAAATTAGTACTATTTTATTTTACGTTCGCCGTAAGCGTTGTTCATCTGGTAGTGGTCTGTGAAAGAATATATAGCATACACCACAAGTGTCAATAAAGGATTAGTCTGAATCAAAGTTCATGGTCCTACATGAATACTGCATAAGATTGGTCCTTATGTTCAATAAATTTAATACGAAGAGATTGAAAAACTCGCTAAGAAAGAAAAAGTTTCGAAATATAATCTGCTACATTTCTTCATTACATAGGCATCCAGAAAACCCTCTATAATACAGACAGACATACGCAAGTTATTTTTCTCGCGGAGCCGCAAACATATGCTTATGCTTGATATATCCGTGGGACACTATAGTTATGTAATAAGTATAAAACGCAATAATATAAATAATGCAAAATTTTCAAGTTCTAAAAAAAAAAAAAAAAAAAAAAAGATATTTTTTTTAATAGATCAGATTTTTACTCAATGCAAAAAAACTTTTTATCTTTTTAACCCTTTCCGGCTAAGACAAATTCTGTTCGTAAAATGAAAAATTAATAACTGACCGCGGAATTTTCAAACGACTTTTTTAGAAAATAAGAACTTATTTTAAGCTTTCATTGTATAAACAAAATTTTGTTAAAATATTCTTGGTGCCGAATGCAAGTTTGGAATTATAATTAGGTGTACCCGGAGTGAGACCACTGTATCGGAAAGGGTTAAAATGTAAAGAATAGTAAAAATGTAATTAATTTTAAATAATGTTTGAAGAATGAAACATATTATACACCACTGTAACACAAATAGGATTACATCTAAAAACTAAGCAAGTGGCATTTACCATGTTTTCTCATAATTTAAAATTAATTATACATAACCGGCCAAATTTTGTCTTCACCTAAAAATCTGTGAAACAACAGGGAAGGTCTTAAATACAGGGTTCGTATGGATCAGGGAATTTTCATGGAGTGTTACCAGTATTTTTTTTTTTTTTTTTTTTTTTTTTTTTTTATAGAGAAAGAAATCTAGGTTAAACTTGAGAAACTTCGCCTTCATTTAAGTTGAGATTTTCTGTAAGAAAATACTGGTACCGAAGAATTTCCTGGTCGTAAAATTCCAGGAGGCGTACGAACCCTGTAAATACTTTTTATGCGCATCCGAAAATTTTATAAACATGAATTAATGATTGTGTGACTTGGGCCGTACATGAACAGTTGGCGAGTCGCATATTGATTACATAGCTACTCTAAAACTACAGATTTTCGAAACCAGAAATTTAGAACATGACATTTGTTTTCGAGTGGCAAACTCAGTTTAACATTGTCTTCAATCTATATTGAATCCAGACATTTTTCTCCGAAAGGTATTTCTGCAACTCTGGGTGGGAGGGCATTACGGAATTCCGGGTACGAATTTGCACTTCTAGATCATTAATAAGTATAAATTTCTAATCTTCTTGTGGAGATTTTGGTGCTCCGAAGGGGGAATGTCCCCCTCCAGAATTTGGAAATTACCACTTGAATGTATCCTGTGTTCAATTGTTTCCAATTTGCATAAAATGTCACCTTGATGAAAAATGACATAAATCTCTATAGATGTCCTGGGTAGGAAATTTGATTGCAGCAAATGTGATTAATGGAGTTTGTTGTTTTACATGTTTACGCTTTTTTGCGTATCCCTCTCAGCCTCAGTCTGCTTTCAATCTTTACAAGGTGGTTTAGTTGATATGAGTACATTTAATAATTTTTACAAATAGGTGCATCTAAGAATGTGTACGTTAATTTAGATTTATAAATATAAATTAATGTGCATATTCTTATAAGTATACTTCACAAGGTAGATAGAATAAGTGTTTATTTACAATAAATTCAAAACAAAACAATTGAAAAATGAAAGATAACCAGTGTAACATTCCGAAGGTTTAGAAATATTCCCAGTAACTTAGCTAAGACAGTTTCTAAAAGACTAACCAGGAAATTCGGCTAAAAACAGTGAAACCGATAAGTCATCAGCTAAGCAAGCTTATGACATGGATAGGGAAAGAGTTTGGCACTAAAAATTCATTATCCTACGCCTTTATATTAATTACCAAATTACCACCCAGAGAGAGGTTCAGCTAGGCGCCACAAGGAGTTTGAAGTCTGGCCCGTGGCAACAAGGTAGTACTTGATGAAAAACTGCCCCTCGAATCAAAAACCGAAACTCGAGTGGCTCTCCGAAGAAATCCGCTCCAAGACAATGTAGCGAAGGACAAACCTTACGCGATTTGCCCTCCTCTTTCTCTCCGGGGAGAGAGAGAAAATTAAGGGAAGAGTCAGAGCAAGGGAGTGGATCAGAAAGTGATTTTAGCCGTAACGAGTGGATGGAGCAATTTCTTGACTTCAGAGGTCGAGGCAATAAGGCCTTACCGTTTCGCGAAAATCATCTCAACCATGATATTCAAGTGAAAGACCAGCCACTGGTCCTAGGAAGTGTACACACTGTGAACTTCAGTGAGAAACCACCTTCCGTTTGAATAAAAGTGAAATACTAATAACTAATAGAGACTTCCATATAGAGACTTTCGCATATAGAGTCTTCATAAACTTTGTTTAATATTGACCCGGCTTTAATGGAAGCTTTTATAGGCAGCCACAGTTGAAATCTGCGTTACCTACAAATTTCAACTCTGTTATATATTTTATTTTGACTGATAACCATACATTATTTTAAATAAATCATTAGTTTATCCGTTAAATATCTCTGTGACTGAACGTGATATCCATGCTACCAAACCATCATACCCGTTTCGCGTTCTAAGTTGTCACACCAGCAATAAAAATATTTTTTCATTGCATAGCTACCCAGAAAAGCATCTAAAATTACGTAATATCGTAAGCAGTAAAATGTGACAAACTCTGTTTGTCAAACAAAGACAAAAATCATATTCAATGTCATTATCTTCATTTGTTTCTAATTCGCATAAATATTCGCCTTGATGTAACATTACATGAATCTCTAGTTATTCTTGATAGGTAAATTATATTGCGACTAATTATGAGTCTAATTCTAGTTGTGAAAACTATCCATGTCGGATGAGACAGCTCATAAACATGGATGAAAAATTTCGTCCCAAGTTTGCTGATTAAATAACATTTTCGCATTCCAAAAATATTTATGTTGTTGTTGTCGTGACATAAGTGGCATTTTCACGTGCGTGAATATGAGAAGGCTGGATATATATTTATCATAACCGGTTCTCCTTGCTGTATTTTCCTCGTTAATTAAGCAATTCAACAAAATTACTTAGTAAAGATGAAACAGCAAAAGGAAAAAAGATGTACAGTGTCCTCTCAATCTAAACGACAAGGGTCATTTCAAATTACTTAATATGAAATATAAAAAAAAAAAAAAAAAAAAAAAAAAATTGGGTTAATCGCTGGTTCTCCCAGAAGTCTTGTCCCGGAGGCATGTTTTCACTGTCATTATGAAAGCGGCCAAACTTGATAAGATCAGACCTGGCTCCATGTTTCTGCGGGTAATAAAACTGTAGCTGCCCAAATGTGGCAACAGTGGTGAAACATGTAAAATTTCCAGTTTGTCTTCATCGCAACGTGGAAGGGAAACAAAATTTTACTTCTAATTCTAGTAACGCCAGTTTTAAATGCTGATAGAAATGGAGATTTCTTTAGAGTAGCTATTATAGTCTTAGACATTTAGAAGGGGTTGTTTTGAGACCTTTAGCTGCTATGGCTGTTGTCTGGTACAAAGGCGTCGACTTCACGAGGCGAAATAGGAAATCAGGCATACTCTACCACTAATTTTAAAAGTTTTTTTTTTGTTCTATTTAATCACTGTGATTAATTAAGACAAAAATAACATTTTAAAATTAGTGATGAAAGTTTACTGATTGCCCCTGTCGCCTCCGTTAAGTCGGTGCCTATGGTCTGGTATTATCTTTTATTTACATACAAGACTTGACAGAAATTTCTTTCTTTTTACATATATCTTCTTATTCATTTCTTCAGATACATTCTTCCATATACAAGGTGATACACATATCATCCACAGAACAATACAAATACAGCTGGGAACTCCACACTGTGTGTGTGTGCAATGGAGTTACCGGGAGTTGAACCCGGTACTGCCACCATGACAGATGAACCCATCTACGCACTCGGCCAGGGGGAGCCCAAAAGTAGCTATTATTTTCGTTTGTTGTTAAAGCATTGTTACCAAAAATTACAGGACACTCTTAACTATACAAAATTACTCAATTTGAATAATATTTATTTAGTTGAATCGGAATTATTTAACAATCATATGATACCATAGGGCCTATTTTAAGACATGGCAAATTTTAAACTTACTAGGAAGCGTATTAAACTCAGCCATCTTTAAAACGTGGCAATATTTAAACTATTATGAATTACGCTACGTTATCCATACATTTTCTTTCAAGATCTGCCTAACACTGTTATACTAAGCATTTTTTTAATGCTGTTCTGTGATGTAGTTCTCGAAATTTTTTGACGTTGAGGTTATATTGACCCAATAACAGATTCTGTGTAACAAAAGGTACTGCTCTACACCTTACAAAACGTAGAAAGAGAAAAAAATTCTTTTATTAAAAGAAAACACCATGGGGGCCGATGTAATCCCAACCTCTAAAAACGTAAAAAGCATACCAAAGAATAACACAAATAAATTGCTCAAATACACCGTGTTAACTCCCGTATTTTACGCACTTTTTCACGATTTCTTCGGTTTAAAAGTAGGGGGTGCAAAAAATACGCAAGGTTTCTCTGGAAGGACAACTTAGAATGAAAAGAGAAATAACCTTCTACAAGAAGAATATAACATTTTAATAAATGAGCAATTAAGATTAAACAAAATGTATGATAGTTTTAAAAGTTCGTAGATAATTTTCGAACTCCCACGATCATAACGATTTTAATTATTATTTTCTGGACGATTCTACAATGAAATATGGAAAAAGACCCTTTGTATGCTTTGAAGCGTGGAAACACCTTAGCTGAAATACACTTTCTATAAGGTGTATTTCTTAGATTCGCGGTCACAAAATGTAATTAAACGTACATAATTACTCATTTTTTTAGTGGATATTACTGTTTACGCTAATATCAACTAAGTATTTCCTTCACTCCGAATTCTCCCCCATCTGCCTTTTTGCTGTTGTTTTATTCAATAAAACACTTTATCATGAAAAAAAAAAATAAAAATCCGAGCAAACATCAAATTAGTACTTATGTATCACACACAGTGCTGATTGTATTGATTTATCAGCTATAATACCATCAGCACATAATTGTGTTTCAGCTAAAGGAAAGAGATCCAGAGAAAAAAGTAATTTTATTCTAAGTAACCAAACTGAAATATTAAAAAATGAAAACTATGAGGATACATGCGGTTTTATAATCTCAAATTGCCTTATAATAATATGATATGAATCTTTGTGTTTTACTCAAATTTTCTTTCGAAAGTATGGAGTGCGCAAAATACGCGGGTTAATAAGGTATGTAACATTGTTAGAGAGATCTTAGAAGAAAACATATGGGAAAACATAACATAATTCATGATAGTTTAAAAATTTCCATGTCCTTAAGATGACTGGGGTCATAAACGTTCCATGGTACTGTAACACGTATAGTTTAAATTAAAAGACTTTAGTACACTAAGCATTAATTTATTTAAGGTCACAATTCACAAGGAAAATACAGCACACAACATTTAGAGAGTTTCACAAAAGCTCTTTTAATTGTCTTTAAATGTCCGAAAGTTTTGATACAGTTTAACTTCTACCTGTGGGTTCATACGTTCCTGGATTCAAACTCGATAATCCTCTCAGCATCTCATTTCGAGACAGAACGAAGATCTCCGGCAAAATCTATTGCCCTCCGCACATCTGCAGCGTCACGGCCGGGCCGGACCGCCTTCCTAGCAGTCAAAAAGCATATTCTAAAGTGGCCCCAATTCCATCACATATATAGTTGCTGGAGTTTTAAGTGAAACTTTGAGTGAATTTCTGTCCTCTCAATTATAGGAAATTTAGTGGGTAATTTTTGTCTGTATAACGTCAGACCTTGAAATTTTAAGTGATCTTATTGCTGCTGTAGTGTCAAAAAGAGCCCTTAGCTGAGAATTAATGATCTCTTCAGTAAAGTTTATTAGTAACATCTGTGGCTCTGCACTTCTGGTAAAAAATTAAAAAGGGAGGGAAAATATAGGAACTTTATTATACATAGAATCGTCCTCAATTTAGTAATTAATAAGAAATCCCGTACAGTATCACGCGAGGGTTAAAATACAAACTAATCCACGAGCTAATTTTTGAATAAAATATGTGATATCATTTAAAATACAACGTACTTTTCTAGCAATTACATCATACTGATTTTTTTTTATCATTTTTTATTTAAAAAACGGATATGTATTTTGTATGCCATAAAGGACAAAAAGAGAATCCTAATCATAGAAATGAAGACTTGACTGTCAAGAAACAGATGAAAAGAAATAAATTCTAACTGACGTGATAGAGTCGAAAAAACAAGGAGTACCACTTTTCGTCCAGAAAAGTACATTTTTAGGGGAGCTCGGCGTGTATTTTAGGCTGAAGAAAATGGATTCATTTCATCAAAAAATGTCCATTTTCTACATTTCAAAGATACTTGAAAGCTGATTTCTGACTCAATATATACTATCAGAATCATTTAGTACATTCCTCAGCACCGCAACAACTCTATTTGGCGCCTGGTGCGAAACCCTTTGTTAGTTTTCTACCAATCGTAGATGCATGAGTAGTGATTAGTGTCGGTGCCGATTAAGCTTGTCAGCGCCTATTCTAACGGATGGCGCCTGGTGCGGGCCGGGCACCGCCCGCACCACCCGGCACAACATTCCAGTTAACTCATAAAATTACTTTCTGTGTTCGGAGGTATATCTGTAGCAAAACTAAAAGTTTAAATGAGACCACATTTTACATATTTAGACTTTCGATGACATGGAGAGGGGGGAGGAGTATCAGAAATCAAATATCAATTTTTTTTCTGTAGTTTGGTACAGCAAGGCTGGCTAGACGTATACTAAAACACAATTCGTCAATCATTCAAATGAATAATTCGCTTCTTTTCAAGGGTAATTAGTAATACTGCTATTACGTGCGCTCAAAATAACTTGCCTAATGCATTTTACTTGTGATTAAATCAAATATCTTACTTTTGTGATTTCGCGAAAACTTTTCCTATCGCCGACTTTTGTACTTTTGAATGGTACTTTTTTTTATGGAATTCATCTCCCGATGTCTTAAAAAATCGAAATATCAAATTTTATCTTATTACATTCATTAGTTTTAACTACAGTTTTTTCCAAACAGGGAAGGTTATTTTATTGCTACCCTGTATATATATGAAGTACGGCATGGAGTAATGATGGAAACTGTGATCTAGGCATAAATCATCTCCTGTAAGTAATCTTTTAAACAAGTAGATACAACTAGAATTGACTAGATGTTCATTAAATGCAACTGTGCTCGAAATAAAATTTTCATTAATAATTTTATTATATAAAAAAAAAAGAGAGAGAAAGTGAGGATTATACTCTCAAAGGCAAATCATGAAAAACGCTTTTTTAACGTTCAATCCGATTTGTCTTGATCAAAAAGCAGGTGGAGGCGAACGAATTCCAGCTGACGTGATGGTGACGAAGAACTATAGAATACCATTTTTCACTAAGTAAAAAAAAAAAAAAAAGCAATTTTTTAGATTCTAAAATGATGATTGAAGACCCGTGCTCTTTTCTTTTATCAAGATGATAAAAGATTCTTCGATTCATTCTACTCAAAATCAATGATGAAGCAAAAAAGAAAAAAAACTTTTTTTCTTCATTCTAGTACATATAAAGTATCTCAAATTTTAAGAATTTTTTTTCTCACAATGAAAGACACTAAAACCGTGTTAGATTTTTTAAAGATATTTTTTTATCCCATTTTTGCTATTTTTAACAATTCTTTGAATTTGTTAAACCCGATTTGTTAAAAAGAAAGAGCTTTCCTAAGCAATAAAACTAGAAACATTTTTTTTTTTTTAATCTTGTAGCAAGTAAAAAAAAAAAACATTCTTTTTACATAGCAGTAAAAACAAGATACTTAAAAAGCAAGCTTTAAAAAAAATTTATAACATGACAAATTACTTTCAAATAGTTTTCTTTCTTTTTTTCCCGCTTTGCTGCCTTTTTTTTTTATTATTTTATATCAGAATCTAAGGGAAAAAAGTAACAAAAAATAAATAAAAAGATATTTTAAAACTGGTAATGCAAAATTACTACTGTAAAAGCTACATACGGTTACTGATTAAATAGTTAAAACACAGGAATTACTCATGCGAATATAATTAGTATCTCAGAGAACAAAATTCCTACTAAAATAAATACGAATACGTATTTTTTTAGGAAACTAAAGAAGTCATAGATATAGTTAACATGACTTGTTTGTTAATTACGGCATTTTGCCATATATGGCAAAGAGCATAACAAATACTGCGGTTGCGGATTGAATAACTAAAACTAAATCAGCTGATTTACAAATTAATTTATTACATATTTACTAAAACATTTAATGCGATAGCTAATCGACAGCATTTTTAAAAAAAATCATAATTGCCTTCAAATATGTTTCCTTCAACTAAAATCTTAATAATGTTTTTTTTTACAATTTAAAAGCAATCAGATGAAAGTTCGTCAAGAATGACAGAACTTCAATGAACGTTAGCTGTTGATTTAAAAATAAGTAGCTTAGATTAACATACGGTTTTAAGGGAAATTTCGCCAAATTGGTAACTTAGCCAAAAGTTTGTCTTGTTTTTGGTGACTTTTTGGCACAAAATTTCTCCATTTTTAACGCCATATTTCACCAAGTATCCCGTGGTACATGTGTGTATAAGTACAGATTTCCCTCGATTAGTGTGGTTAATTAATACTGCGATATTACCGCACTAATAGAAACATATATTGCATACGAAAAATTGCAATAGATCCACAACCAACTTTCTCAGAAACCAAATACAGTCGAATCTCGTTAATGCGAACACTCAATGGGAAACTTTTTTGTTCGTGTTAAAAGTAGTTCGTGTTATCCGAACTTAAATACATTACATGCAACTGGACGGAGCAATCGGAAACAGTTCGTGCTAAAAGTAATTCACGTTAAGCGTGTTCGTGTTAACGAAGTTTGACTATATGCATAAATAGATAATGTAATAATGTACTACGATTAGTTTTTTAAGTACCGGGTGTGTCAAAGCTCGTTAAAAATTTAAAAATTCCTTAAAAAGAAAGAAATGGTGCTAAAAAATTGCAGTTTGCAGTAATGGGATTAGAAAAGATCGGATTTTTTTAAAATAACAAAAAAAGTTGTGGTTAAAAATATTACCGATAGATGGCGCTGGCATGCATAATATCACGGCCAGATTTCATGTGAGTCTGGCCGTGATAATATGAAGCAGATGTATGCAAATTAGGCTTATAGTAAAAGACTCATTTCAGCGAAGCGTATGACAAGCTTCAATATCCCAGCACATGAAACAGGTCCTTTTCTCACCTTCAGTCATTTTGTCGTGCAGAATTTCTGCAATGCGCCAGTTACCAATTTCCCGTTCTCATAAAAGAGTTTAACCAATAGCGATTGATCTGCTAATGATAGCATACTGCTAGCATCGAATAAAGAATCTGTGTTTATTGTGCATTGAGGGGTTTTATTAGCAGCCTGATTTGCAAAAATCTGCTTCATATTATGCATGCAGCGCCATCTATCGGTAATTTTTTAAACAAATTTGTTTTTGTTATTAAAAAATCCTATCTCTCTCTAATCTCATTCCTACAAACCGCAATTTTTTAGCATCGTTTGTTTCTTTTTAATGAATTTCTAAAGTTTTAAAGAACTTTTGGCGCACCAGGTATTATTTTTTATAAAATACATATTACCACTTGATTTGAAACTTTCAGAAAAGTTTATTTAATTTTCATGAACTTCCATTAACATAAAAACATATAAGTTAATTTAATAAGTAACAATCAAGAAACATTTTGCATTACTACAATATATTACATCAATTCGACATTGTTGCAATTCTTTGGGTTATTTATGTTAGCTTATTTACCATTATATTATTTTTTCTAAAATTACATAATTTGATTTAAAACTTCAGTTTCATTACTTAAAACTTACATACATTTTAATTTAAGGAAAACCCGATCAATTGTCAATTGCATAATTTTTTTCTTCTTTTTGGAATACATCTTGCGGTAACACAAAATTTGATTTTCTTATCCTTGGGACACTTTCTAACTTCCACTGATGCCTGGGTCTATATCTACCAAATGCTGTCTGTATATGGAATTCTAATTTTTAAAAAGCTTCTTAGAATACTTTTAATTTCTTTTCTTTTTTCGTTATTTTCTGCCAATTCCATTTCCAAACATTCGAAGCCATCTTGCTGGGAAAAGAAGCATGTTGCTCACACCGCGCACGGCAACACAACTGCAGCACTCAAGTTACTGTTTCAGTGCCACAAACGCTCTATTCTCTCTCCCAAAACGCCAGCCACACCCATAGGGGTCTTTCCATTGTGTGCCTTAAACAGCCAAGTTTCCTCCAACAGCAGTAGGATTGCAGGGGTGCAACTCAAACGTGAAAGGTTCCATTCTCCCATTGGTTGACAAATAAACCGGAAGTCACTTGATTTTTATATTTTCGTACAAGTTTGCTTAAAGCACAATCTGTCTGTGAACAACATAGCACGATGGTTAAAGCACCGGACTTGTAAACTGAAGGTTTTATAAGTTTTGTCCTCTCTGATTTAAAAAAAAAAAAATCCTTTTTTAGAGTTTTGTTTTGATCTTTACGGAATTAATTAATAGAGATTATTTACTTGTATCAGTATAAATTTTTTTAAAATTATTATGTAAATATATAATAAATCTTAATTAATATTATATTTAAATATATATAGTTAATGTTAGTAATTAGTATTATACTTAAATATATATAATTAATAATATTTAATAGTTTATTTAAATATGTGTGTGTGGGTATATACATATATAATTAATATTTATTATTATTACTTAAATATATAATTAATATTAATAAATATTATTATTTAAATGCATATAATTAATATTTTCACTCAGTGGTTTGTAATACATTCTCTTCCATTTTCAGCAAATAATTAATAAGACATTTAAGAAAATAGGCCAATATATCTTAAAGAAAAACTTGGGATTTTTTTAAATGTAACTCAAACAATGAATTTTAGTTTTGGATGATACACTTTGTAGAAGCCCAAACATTACATGTACGTATGTTTAGGATTAAACTAAACTTTTTTTTATAAATATTATCTGTTATTAAAAATACATAATAGAAACGTATGCTTCTTGGTTCTTATTAGAATCCAGAGGTATTGACTTTTTTTTTTTTTTTCATTTATTGTATATGCCTACATCAATAATATAATAAAATATCATTGTGATCTCAATAAATTTTTGAAAACTGGAGTAGCAAATAATATCTAAATCATATAAAATCTTCGACTATGTTAGAAACACAGACTTACATATATAAAACTTATGCAGACATGTATGCATGTATATATTCATATAATTATATATTACATATATTTATATACATATATATAAATATATGTAAATATAAATATACATACGTATATAAATATATATATATTCGTATAATTATATACATATATATATTCCTACGTATATCATACATGCATATGTGTATTGTATATGTTTTCACTTTTACGAGAAAAAATTATGTCAGATTTATTGGATTGCAGTGTAAGAGTAAGAAAATGTTAAAACTACAGCAATAATACACCAATATTATACTGATTATAAAAAAAAACATTAATTGATTAATCTTTGTATATTACTATACTGTCATACTGGAAAGAAACAACAAAAGTTTGATCTAGGGGCCCTGTATAAAATCTATATTTTCCTAATAAAACTTTTAATTGATATTTAATAAGTAAAAATGTATTAAACAAAATATAATTTATTTTTAGGTGTCACTTTATAAACTAATCGAATACAATAACATCTCTCTTTAATTTTTCTTCTTTTTTAATTAATTTTATTATTATTATTATAATTTACCATGTCATGATTTCATGACCAAGAATAAAAATATCACTATGGGAAATATTATTTTTATAAATATTTAATTTAAATTATATACAAAAATTATAATATAAGAAATGCAAAGAAATATGCATTAAATTTTACAAATTAATATTATACAATTTGTTAAAACAATTCTCGTACATAATTAATTAGTATTTCTAATAATCAAATATCAATTAATTAAAAAGATACCATTAAATACATTTTAATTTACATAAAATGTATTTAATGGAAATTAAATATATTTTATGTATACATTAAATGTACTATATTATCCCAAAATTTATTTTGTAAAAGACAGTTTAATTTACAAGTTAATTTACACAGTTTAATTTTTTAGTACGAAGTATTAAGGCATAATTATGTTTTATTATCCTGCCCACAGAGGGCAGCAGCACAAAACGATGTTACGTTAGCTACAATGCATGGCGGTTTTTTGTCAACCAATGGGAGAATGGAACCTTTCACGTTTGAGTCGCACCCGATTGCAGGCAGTTCATGGGTCCATCTATCTCATCAGCCCCAGCGCGCTTCAGAGCTGTTCACAGCGTTGTCTTCTTTCTAGTTAAACTATGCTACTTCTATGAGTGCGGCCTGTCTTAACTTCGCTTGGCCTTTTGCTCGATGCTAACACTTTCGCCTACTGTTCATGAGAACCCTGGTTCAACACTCAGCCAATTTTTCACACAGCCAATCTCTCACAACAACACAGCGCCAATTTTCAATCTAAAACATCATCATGCAATGACATAACATCATCATGTAACAGATTAATAACTAAAAATCGAGACATTTATATATTTTCCCAAAGAAAATACATCAGCTTATCCGTTTGCGAATCGTGCAGAACTGTGTCGAATCTAATACTAAATTTTTAAAGACCATTTGTTAAAAATGTATCATATATGAAGAAAAATTGTTTTAAAATATATTGTCAATAGTGTATTGCCAGGATTTAAAAAAAAAAAATTCCAGCAGAAATAATAGTATTGATAATAAACTGTCATTCAGTGATATCAGTAATGTGCTGCTGTTGCCCACTCATCAGATAAGTAGAGTAATTTAGATAAATTTATCAATTTCAGTAATTTTGGATTGTTTAAAATACATAATAATGATGTGTATGGGTATAATACCAGAGATGAGACGGGCTCAAATTTTATATCAGTCTTTGGGCTCGGGCTCAAAGTGAAAATTATATTTATTCACAAATTGAAAAAAAAGGAAAGAAAAAAAACTTGCTATTTCATAAACAATAATGCAGTCTAAGTTTATTAATGTTGTACAATCTTCTAAAAGTTAGTTTGAAAGTGGATTGAATTGTTATTGATGGGGTATAAGGATAAATATTCTGTTTGATTCTGAAGTTTTTGCATGAGTCAGTGCCAGTAACAAAGAAACTGTGAGCTATCTCTTGTCTGTCCTCATGCTCTGTTTGAGGTCTTTTTCCACACTTACTGGAAAATAAAACTCATGGAGTTTCTGCTTTAGCTGTACAATAATATTTTAAAAGGATGTGACTTTTTCAGATTTCTGCCAATCATTGGGTATAAATAACAATGTGACTATTTTAAACAGATTTTCAGGTAGATGAAAATCACGAAGTGTTATCATGGGGGTATTTAAGATTAATACTTATTTCTATGTAAGAAGAGATTTTTAAATCAGAAAATTCATCTCGTCACATTTAAAAAATATTATTTACAATTTTCAACTACTTACTTTCGGTATCGGGCTCTGATGACACAAAATTTTTCGGGATCGGGCGGGCTCGGGTACCGAGAAGAGATCGAACTCATCTCTAGTGTTCAACTGCCAAATATTATGTTTGTTTTGAATACCTTACAAATTTCCTGGTATACTTCATTGTGCACCATTAAAAATATATATATATTGTAACGATTTCATTAAATCTCTCACAGTCTGCTAATTAGGCAGAGTAATCAAAGATAGAAGTTCCCAAGAGTTGGAAAACTTTTCTCACGCTCCGCTGTGGTGTTACAAGAATGTCGTTTACTACAATAGGAAAAGATGAGCTTCGATCAATCTTGTGAAACTGAAATTGCTAGACAGCAAACATTTCTCTGATCTGTCCGACTACATGTGAGGTCTCGAATCGTGAGAAAATTGCCCGTGTGAACATTCTAAAGTTCAGGAAGACCTCCCAAAAGAATGGTTTATCCAATGACTTAAAAACCGAAACTAATGGCGTAAACTAAAACTTTTTTGATTGGTGATCGGGGAATCTTTGTTCGAGCAAGCGGAACGGAAAAGAGAATCGAGGGGAAGTTAGTTAGAGTTTTGGCAGGAGAACGAGTGTTGGTGGAAAACACTCATTTCAGGACGGATTCCCATCTTAGTAGGGAAGGAAAGGCTTTGCTGACAGATTTTTGAATGAGAGAGTGCGATCTCTCTGAAGTCAACGCAAAAGCCTTGGATTTGACCTTTCGGGGAGAGTGAAAAGTAGCACTAGTTAAGACTTTAAGATTCTAAAACTACTGTAAAAGACTGGACTATTTGGTGATTTGCTATAAATTACAAGTCGAGCGAACTCAGCTAAACAAAGTGTTGTAAATAATTTTTACCTCTAGAAATTTCAAGAACGCTTTTTAATAAAATTTGTTCTGAAATATTTAATGAAGGTGATCCATTGTGAAACGGTTCCACGCTACCCCATTTCAAAAACACACAACATCGTGGATTCTTTACAGCTGGTGGCAAGCGGGTCGGATATTTCGACAAAAATTTATTAGCATTAGTGAAGAGAGCCCAGACAGTAGCAATGACGCCCGCCCGCATCTAAGCGCGCAAGATCTGACGCAGTTCAGGAGAGGAAAGCAGAAACCGAAGCAAGCCTTGCAGTGTCACGAAAGACCGCAGTTCCGTCCTGGAAGCAAGCCCGTGTTTACAGAGAACAAGCCCGAAGCAAGCCCTTGCATTGGCACGACAGACCGCAGTTCCGTCCTGGAAGCAAGCCCGTGTTTACAGAGAACAAGCCCGAAGCAAGCCCTTGCATTGGCACGACAGACCGCAGTTCCGTCCTGGAAGCAAGCCCGTGTTTACAGAGAACAAGTCCGAAGCAAGCCCTTTCTAGGAAACATCAGGAGCCGACAAACCGAGATAACCTGTGAAATCGACGACGTCTAGGCCAGACCCGAAACCGGCGACAGATGATGCAGACAAAGATTGTAGAAAAGGTAAGCTCAATTCATTTTTGAGTGGCTCTCATTTTGTTTATATATTCTTTAGTGAGGAAAATTCATTTCTGAGAAAATTTTTATTTGAATATTGATTTATGATAGATTATGATAAATTTTTAAATCTAATAAATTTTAACACATTTGGAAAAATATATGTGTATTTGTTATCAGCATAAAATTTGATAGTGTGAATTTTTCTTTTGGCAGTAAAATAATATAAGGACGTACTGTCAGGCTAAATGTGTAATTTTTCTCTTTTTTCAGAGAAAAAAAAAAAGAGGTAAAAATTCCGACTTTTCATATAAGTCGATTGTCTAGTAATTCCTGATTGAAAGA
Organism: Maratus michaelseni; assembly: GCA_963931845.1. Taxonomy (NCBI): domain Eukaryota; kingdom Metazoa; phylum Arthropoda; class Arachnida; order Araneae; family Salticidae; genus Maratus; species Maratus michaelseni. Next base: position 278,000,983 of record OZ007594.1, on the reverse strand, counting down.
TTTCAAAGATTGTACTTTCCCATTATTTATGAAAGAATAGATGTTTCTGATACTAAAATATTTTGCATATGTGATGTTAAGAAAATTTTTAGCAGTTGCAAAAAGTGTTCATTTTTTTATAACTCTGAAAATTGTTACCTGCGGTGTCAGAAATATCAAGTATTGGTTGAATTATGAACACAGAATTTCAAATTTCTAAATTTTTTTAAAATTTGTATGATCGACACAAAAACGTGTCAGTGTATTGAAAATTTTACAATATTGAAAATTTATTTTTATATGTATACTATTTTTATTATTCCTCAATTTGAATTGTATTTAAAATTGTTAGTATTATGTGGGTAGTAGCAGAAAATTTTCCATAAAGTGTTAGAATCCCTATTGCATAAGTTAGCGAGCGAAAATATTATTTTCATCTTTATATTGTATTTGCTTAAAATTTTAAAATGCAAGAAGTAACTGATCTGAAACAGTGCAGGAAAATTGATTTGCAGAATTTAGCGGAAGAATTAGGAGTGGAGATAGGGAAAAATGACAGGATTCCGGTAATTATCCAAAAAATCGAAGCTGCTAAGGATTACGACAGAGATTTTGCCTTTACGCAAGCTGCGTATATCATAAAAGATCGAGAAGAGAAGATAGCCGCGGATAAAGAAAGGGAAAAAGAGAATAAAGAAAGGGAAAAGGCTGAAATACAAAGGGAATATGAGGAAAAACAAAGGGAATATGAGAGGGAGAAAGAAGAAAGAGAAAGAGAGGAAAAACAAACAGAACGCGAATTTACGTTAGAACAACTTAGATTGACGCAAGATGCAAATAGACGTAGTTCAACTAACAGTGCCGGGTCGGAACGCCCACCTAAATTGCCGCTCCGAACAATCATGCATCGATTTGATCCGGAACGCTCGGATATAACTTTGTTTTTAAATTTGTTCGAACGACAGGCGACCAAAGCGGAAATAGAGACAGGTGACTTAGTGACGCATTTATTAGCTTTAGTGCCGGTCGAAATTGCAGAGTTAATTTTAAGGGAACCGCAAGATCAGACGGATAACTTTGAATACGTCAAAAAGTTTTTGCTAGAACGATTCCGTATGAGTCCCGAATCGTATCGTCAAAAATTAATGAAACATCCACGCAATCCAGATGCTCCGTGGAAGGATATTATTTTCGAGCTCAATAGTTATTTAGAGGGTTGGTTGAATGGTTTAGGTGTTACGGATTTCAGTAGTCTGAAAAATTTATTGATAACTGACCAGATAAAGCTCCATGCTTCTAGTGAAATGAAAGAGCATTTCATTGATTCGTGGGCAAATTACAAAGACCCTTTAATTTTAGCCAAATGTCTGGACGAATATGAAGCAGTAAAAGGGATTTCAGATAAAAAAGAGAATGCGAGATCTTTTTATGATAGGAAATCGGAAGAAACGAAACTCGAGGAAAATTCTGGAGAAGAAAAAAATTCCGACAAAAAAATAAATTGGCGAGACAAAGAAATTAAAAACAGGGAACGTGTCTTTGAACGAAAGAGGCGCTGCCATACGTGTGGAAGCGAATTTCACCTAATGGCCCGTTGTCCGAAAAGACAAAGGGATATTACGGAAGTAAAATCTTTCGAGAGCATAAATCACTTAGGCGATATAAGCGAAGACAAAAGCTTGTTCCGACCTTTTTTGAGTGAAAACAAAATAAATGGGAAGAAGGCGTGTGTACTTAGAGATTCAGGTAGCTCGTATTGTGTTTGCCCATGGAATTTGGTAAATAAAAGCAAATTAGGCAATGAATATGTTTGGCTTAAACAGACATTTGATAAATATCCAAAACGATTTAGAGTGGCACGTATAAAAATGGAAATAAAAGGTCTCGGATATGTAAATACGAAAGCGGCAATACTGCCTAGACACTCTAAAATTAAACACTATATCTTAGGTAATAAGACGCAGGCTTTAATAAATGAAAAGATAAAGCGAAAGCAAAAATCACAAACTAATTCCAGTTTTGAGAACCCGGGGAATGAGATAAACCCTTTAACAGATCCCCAAGGGCAGGAAGAAATTCTTTTGTCATTCCCCCCGAAATGAAGAACCACCGTTCTCAGTGTATTGGGAAAAAAGAAACCCTTTTGAATAGGTCAAGGAAAGTTGATGAGTTGGTTTTCGACCGGCAGGGAAATTCGAAAAATAAACGCGAAAATATGGAAGTGAGTGTTGACAGGAAGGGTTATCATTCGAAAGTTAATCTGGAGGAAGTGAGCGGATTCACAAAGAGTTTTCTAAAATCCTTCGAAATTCTGTTGAAAGATAGTATGGACAGTGGAAATTCACGCCTTTGTGACACTCTTTTTAAAGAAATTGAACGTTTGTGTAAAACGTATTGTTCGGCAAACACAAGTAAAGAAATTCAGTAGTAAGTTTTTGAGTAAAATCCAATCTTTTGTACATATTTGATTATTTTTAGTTTTATTGTTATTTTGGCATGTGTGGTAAAAAGGTATCTTTCAAAAAAAAAAAAGTCTCTAAAGCTAGATGTTCAAGCAATGGTAAACAGTATATAAGAAATTAAGTCACTGATGTATATAGTGAGGTTAAATTGAAATGTTATTTGAGCCACTCAAATATGTTGAGCTAACCCTTTTTTGCAGATTTTCCGCGTTTTAACCCGGAAAATGTTTTGATGGTGGGGGTGTTGTAACGATTTCATTAAATCTCTCACAGTCTGCTAATTAGGCAGAGTAATCAAAGATAGAAGTTCCCAAGAGTTGGAAAACTTTTCTCACGCTCCGCTGTGGTGTTACAAGAATGTCGTTTACTACAATAGGAAAAGATGAGCTTCGATCAATCTTGTGAAACTGAAATTGCTAGACAGCAAACATTTCTCTGATCTGTCCGACTACATGTGAGGTCTCGAATCGTGAGAAAATTGCCCGTGTGAACATTCTAAAGTTCAGGAAGACCTCCCAAAAGAATGGTTTATCCAATGACTTAAAAACCGAAACTAATGGCGTAAACTAAAACTTTTTTGATTGGTGATCGGGGACAGTGCCTGATTTACGGCAGGGCATTCGGGGCACGGGCCCAGGGCCCCCAATTTTCCGGGGCCCCCAAATGCTACTAAAGATTTTTCAATTATTGTCCAAAACAGTTTTAACTGTCAAAAAATAAAATTAAAATGGAAAAATCTGTTTGTCAGAGATTGTCTATGATATGTCAAAGTAACTTAATGTTTTACTGATTGTCTTTTAACAATTCATGTGCAGGAATGTACAAAACTCCATTTTTGGGATCGCCATATTATTTCATTTTTATTTATTTTACATGTAAGGCCCTCATGTTAACATGGACAAAGCCGTGTGGTTCTGCTAGTTACTTGTGTAAATTTAGTTTTTTTTTTCATTCAAAGCGTTGTTTGATTAATAGGATATGCTAATATTTTAATACTTATCGCTTGGTACGGTGGTAAATTTATTATTAGTTGTTACATAATTTATCATTCCAGATATATGGACTTGCATAGAGAAAGGTAATCAGCACCACACAGTTTATTATAAAATTCAATTAAAAATTCATAATTATCAAATAATTATTTAAAAGTAAATTAATGATTATCAAATTTATTTTTTAATTAATATTTTAAAGAAATTATTAACAAAGTCAATAGTGGTTATATTAATAAGTACTGCTTTCTATATTATATTTTTTAATTCAAAGAATCTGTGCGAGGGGGGCCCCCATACGAATTTATGCCCAGGGCCCCCAAATTTTTAAATCGGTCCCTGATCGGGAAACTTTGTTCGAGCAAGCGGACCGGAAAAGAGAATCGAGGGGAAGTTAGTTAGAGTTTTGGCAGGAGAACGAGTGTTGGTGGAAAACACTCATTTCAGGACGGATTCCCATCTTAGTAGGGAAGGAAAGGCTTTGCTGACAGATTTTTGAATGAGAGAGTGCGATCTCTCTGAAGTCAACGCAAAAGCCTTGGATTTGACCTTTCGGGGAGAGTGAAAAGTAGCACTAGTTAAGACTTTAAGATTCTAAAACTACTGTAAAAGACTGGACTATTTGGTGATTTGCTATAAATTACAAGTCGAGCGAACTCAGCTAAACAAAGTGTTGTAAATAATTTTTACCTCTAGAAATTTCAAGAACGCTTTTTAATAAAATTTGTTCTGAAATATTTAATGAAGGTGATCCATTGTGAAACGGTTCCACGCTACCCCATTTCAAAAACACACAACATCGTGGATTCTTTACAATATTTATAACAGCTGATTATATGAATGTGTTACTGTAATTATATGCTTTACTAAACACGAGTTACTGTTGAATACTAACATATCAAATCATCTTACAAAATTTAATTTAACTGTATGTGTTAAAGTTTTCAAAGCATAATCCAAACAACAAAAAAAGCATTGATTTTCTTCTATTGTACTTTACATAGTTATAAGAGGCTGATTTAGCTTTACTTAAAAAAAATTTGTCATAGTTTTCGTTATAGCAATATCCTTCTAGCATTCTTTTAATTATTAAAGCATTTACATGTCAGAAAAGTTCTAATAAATTTCTAATAAACAATATTTCAAAAGAAGTTTTAGTTTTACATAGTACTGAATATTTCCTCCCATTCAGCATTGCTGCGATATATTTTTTAAATAACACATCATAAGGCTAGTAATTTCTTAGTGTTAACTATCATATAGTGAGTTGCTATTTAGCATACTACCATATTCCTAATTACTCTCCTCTCTGTAACATAAACACTTTGTGCGAATCAGTTATTTCTTTCTTTTTACTCAATAAGTAAAAATTTGAAGAATAACTAAAAATTTTGTTCAAAACCCTTCCAATCTTAACACTTAACTATCATCCTTACAACCTTATACAATTCAACCAAAAATATTTACATTATAAGGATTTACAATGGCAGGTATATGCAATAAGCAAAATAAATATTTTGAATATTTGAAAAAGTTGAATTTACCATGTAGTTTGTTTTGACATTTTGTATTCCTATTACCTAGTAAATTCGTTTTTACATGCTTATTAGCTACGAAAATTCATAAATCGATGTAAAGTGTAAAGGTATAATGTAGTATTTTACTTGTAACCAGAAATGCAATTAAATTTTAAAACTAGAATAAACTTTTAAATAAGTATTATGTTTTGTTTTAATTTGACGCATCCAAATTAATTCAATTTTTGTTAAAATTCTGATTTAAAAAACAAATTTTTTCAAAATTGAAATTCAAAAACTCATATCCACAGTCTGTCGAAAATTTCAAATCTGTAATCTACAACCGGCTTTAATTTAGTATTGAAAATTTTTTAACAATCTATAGTGAGTCATTATCGAAATTCATCCATCCCTGTTGGAAACATTTTGATTAATGGTTCAGTTTTATCAAAAGGAAACTACTTTTCCCCGCAACAGTTCTCTACAATTGCGGGATAACTTGTTTTACAAGAAAAATAAAGCAGGAATAATTCGTACGGGGTACATGCAAAGAAACGAGATTAATATGTAGTGTGCAATGGCTATTATATATATATATATATATATATATACACAACCATTAAATAACATCACAGAAATATACAACAATTGGGGGAAAAAATTAAATATGAAAAACGAACAGGTACCTGTTTGAATAATATCCATAGATATGTAGACAAAAAAATTAATAGAATTTAAAACAATGAGAATATAATACTGATTATGTATATTAAAAATAATACGAAGAATGGGAATTTTTTTTCAAAGATAAACATTGAATGCTTATAAAAGAGTAGTTTTTTTTTTTCTTTTATACTTATTATTTTTCTTAAAAAAAAGTGAAGACTTACAAAAGGAAATTAAATAATTTGCAAAAAATGAATCTTTTATGACTATTTTCATTTTTTCCTGATTGAGGGTTACTTATTTTGCGTTATATTTAGTATAACACAAAAATATGTAAACTATTTTGAAATTTAATTTTCGGATGGCTTATGCTTCAATTTACTAGAGCAAATAACAAACAAACAGAAAAAAACATCTATTTAAAATGAAAAAAAGAATTTAAAAAAAAAAAAAACAGAGGTTAAATATTAATACAAAAAATGTGTAGGAGAAAAATACCATATTTGTTTAGTTATTTATTGTATAAACAAAGAAAAAATCGGGGGAAAAATAGTAAATTAAAATAATTTTGGTGATGTATTATTTTTAATTTTGCTAATAAATGAATATCTTGTGGATATCTTCATTTATCTGACTGTTTTACAACAAAACAACTAAGACTATTCTAAAAATAATCTATCAATTACAAATTTAAGGAATATAATTAGAGACAGATTTGTAAACATTATGCATAAAATTAATATTCGTTGCCCATATTATGACCACTAATTTATCTAAAAACTTTAAGTAAAAAGTAATGGCGAGAAAATTTTGAATAATTTTAAATATTCAGCTACCTTGAAATGCTATTAAATAACAATTTTCGAATAACTCTGATAAAAATTTGAATAGAATTATTGTTCGAGCTAGATACGTTCTAGTGAAATATAAACATGTGTTGTTAAAATCAATAATCTTTACTTAGAAAAGTAAAACCTAATTTAAACCAAAAAGAGATTTTTTTTTCCTCGGAGACAAAATAAAAAACAAAAAATTCAACAAAAAGCGAATTTATTCTATTTTTCAAGTCAAAAAACTTAAATAATCTCAAATGTTCTTTCTCAAGGACACATTTGAATTGTATTAAAATGAAGAATAGGGAGAAAAACCTTTATATCCAGCTTTAAACAATTGAAATCTGCCATTTTCGTTTTTACTTCCATCATCCCAAAGAGTTTATGAAAATGTAAATATGAATTATTAATAAGAAGTATTAAACATTCCACGATATTTGGTTTCGACATTAAATTTTGGGGGAGGGGGGGGGGGGGGGTTGTTGAGAGAGAAAGGGAAAGAGAAAAGATAACAAAAAAGATGTTAAGAGGGCAAAAAATCAATTTTGTTTTCAGCTTCTTAGAAACTCCCACGTCAAATGTGTCTCACGGCATGCTCGGCTGTTAAATAGTCTGATATCTTCGTAACAAAACAATGCTTAATAAAAAGAAAGAAAAAGTTTAAGTACAAGGATCTAAAAAATAACAAAATAAAAAACAGTTTTTCGCTCCATCAACAAACACATACTGACATTCAGAACATTTCTCAAGGTCAAACTTTGGCGCAGTCTATCATTTACAGAAGGGGAGGAAAGAAGATAAAAAAGAAAAAGAGCGAAAAATAAAAATATCAAAATTGATGATGACGAGAGGTTAAAAAAGAAAAAAAAAAAGCTCGGAGCGAATGTTCATGATTACAAAGTGGAACCGAACCAGCACCTGGCTGTACCTGTTTTATTTTATTATTTATTTTATTTTATTTTTTTACCTTCTTCGTTTTCTTCCGAATACGGTCTATTTTTTGATAGTTGGTTTATTTTCATGACCTTTTCATGCATTCCAGTTTAACTGGGAACGATGCAGGAAGTTTAAATGTATTTTTTATAAACTCTGACAAAATCTTTTCCACTATCGTGCATTTTTATATACAGTGTCTCACAAAAGTGATGGGACACTTGTGCTTTATAAAAAGAAACTGCAATAAAATAAATAAACAAACATGTGCAAAAATTTTTTGGGTGTGTTTCATATTTAAAGTTAGTAACAATTATTACATAACATACATTTTGTCAAAATATTAAAATATTAATTTAGTAAAAATACAATTGTTCAGAACGGAGCAAAAAATGGCTCACATAAGTGATGGGACACTTACTTTTCCATCAAATATTTATCCAAAAATTTTACTTTTTAAAAGGTTTTAATATTTTGTTGGATTTCCTTTTACTTTTAAAACATGATTTAATCTTTTTGGGATGGATTCGACTAATTTTTTTGTGATTTCTGGAGTGATTCACTCCATTCTTCTTGAAGCACCGATTTTAGTTGTTGTTTTGAAGAAATGGTGTGTTTGCGAATTCTTGATTCCAATTCTTGCCAAATATTCTCTATGGGATTTAAGTCTGGAGATTGTGGTGGTGTTTTTATTATTTCAGGACAGTTATACAGCAGCCAGAGTCTAACGTTCAGAGCAGTGTGCTTGGGGTCATTGTCCTGGTAGAATTTAAATTGGTTATGAAGGTTCAATTTTCGTGCTGAAGATTTCAAATTTTGCTTTAAAATATCAATATACTTGTACTGATCCATTATACTGTCAATAAAAACAAGATTACCAACTCCAGCGGGCGACATACACCCCCATACCATAACTCCTCCTCCACCATGTTTTACTGTTGGTACCAAGTTCTGTTTGCGAAATTCTTCCCTGGGTTTTCTCCACACCAAGATTCTACCGTCAGAACCAAATATATTAAATTTACTCTCATCAGCAAATATAACTTTATTCCAGTAATCAGAATTCTTATTTATGTTGGATTTTGTGAAAGCTAGTCTGAGTTTTCTATTCTTTTCACTTACGAAGAATTTTTTCTTGGCTACTCTACCGTGATATCCAGCAGATCGAATTACCCTTCTAATAGTCTCAGGATTAACAATTATTCCATATAATGATTGTAAATCAGCAGCAACTTTTGAAGCACTAATTCTTGGATTTTTTTTAATATTTCGAATGATAATTTGCTTTATTCCATTGGATAGCTTTGATGGTCGGCCAGGTCTTTTTTTATCCTGAATCATATGATTCTTTTTATATCGTTTAATGATATTGAAAACTGTTGAACGACTCAAGTTAACTGTTTCAGCAGTTTTTCTAATAGATTTTCCACGTTCAATATGCAAATTAATAACTAATTTTCGAATTTCAGGCGAAGTTTCTTTTCGTTTAGCATTCATGGCTACACAGAGCTAAAAAACACAAAAATTCCAAAACAAACTGGAGAGAAATACTGCAGACGATTTTATAAATTATTGCCAATTGCTTTTAAGTAAAAATAAAACCCCAAAAAATATTTTTATTGCTTATTTCAGACGATTTTTGTTGCATATATAATGGTGTCCCATCACTTATGTGAGCTATTTTTTGCTCCGTTCTAAACATTTGTATTTTTATTAAATTAATATTTTAATATTTTGACAAAATGTATGTTATGTAATAATCTTTACTAAATTTAAGTATGAAACACACCCACAAAAAAATGTGTACATGTTTTTTTAATTTATTTGATTAGTTTCCTTTTGTAAAGCACAAGTGTCCCATCACTTATGTGAGACACTGTACTTATTTTCATTTCGTAATTTTTTTATTTTATTTTATTTTATTTTTTCAAGTAAGTATCTGCTTTATGAAGGTCAAGCAGGACAACTCAGCAATTTAATGCTGCAAGACAAGTTAAGTTCTTTCTCCTCTTCTTTTTTCTTTTATTTTTCATTAAAAAAATAAAAGAATAAAATGACTCATGAGATTGTTTACTTAGAGAAATCGTGATTATTTTGAGCTCAGGGTTATATACAGTATGATTAATGAGGTAGATTATGATGTGTGATTATTGAGAGTTTGCTTTGGACAAGCTTGTAAATTTTTCTGCCTTTGTTAAGGCTTGATTTTTTGAACGGTATTGACAATAAAAAAAATCACTTCATTGATCTTAATTATGCAACTAACCTTTTTAAGGTGCGACCTATATTTAACTCGACTGCACTACATTGATCTCATGACCTGTAGACAATAAGTCGGCAGGAAATTGTAATGCCCTTGGCGATGACCTTATTTGTATAATATTGATAAATTTAGAGGCCTTATGATAAACTTTATGCCAATAACTTTTCCAGAATTTATCTCTGCTTCACAGCGAACTACTTTTTAATTATTAATTAGCGTGGGTGGCATACAATAAATGATAAATACAATAATTAGTCATTACTTTTGCAATTAAAACCCAATCAAAATTTGCATAAAAGAGTTTGAATATGTAATTTTTTTATTACAAAATATGTAACAAGAAATTTCTTTTCTCTATTTCTCTATTTCCCCATTTCTTTCCTAATTTCTTATTTACGGAAGGAAGGGGAAAATACACTTTAAAGAAAAATAAAATATTATTTTTAAATAATAATAATATTTAATGCAATAAAATATTTTAATCACAATACTAGTCCATTTTGGCACATCCTAATTAACGAGTTCCTTTTATGAAGCCCGATGTAAAATGATGACAGAAATAGCTAAATACATGATAAATGCATTTTTGAAATACTAAAAGGTAATGAAGAAAAACTTTTAGGATATTTAGCAAAAACAAACAAATATACTAACAAATTTTTAAACAAATATACAAATTTCGATTTTTTTTTCTTTTTTTCAATGCAAATTGTGATTTCAGAGCATTTTTCGATTCATTATTATAAGAAAAAATGTCTTATTTAATTTATCTTTTTTTTTTTTTTTTTTTTTTTTTTCAACTGTTACTTGACTTGTCTTGTGTGTAATAGAATTGTATGTCTCAAGTAGTTTACGTTTGATTGGATGCAATTGTTGTATATGAAGTCAACCAATTGTCAGTACTGTTAAGCGAAATATTTTTAGTACAGTAGTAAAGAGGAAGAGCAAACTGACATTTCAGAAGGGAGATGGAAGCTTGCGATAATTAATTATTTACTGTTACTTGAAAATAAAAAACTTCGCTAGTAAAAGTTTTAAAATATGTAATAATGAGTTTTAAAAATGTTAAACTATTTGCTATGGTGGATAAAAAAGGCTGGGGATGAAGTTGGAAATTTCGGAAGGAAGGTAATTTAGGTGAATTTTTTTATTATTATTATTATTTTTAAATACGTGGAATCTGCCAAAACATGAAAGATTCTCATCTTTGATAATCTAAAGATCCCACATATTTGGAAATCACAATGATACTTTGACAAATTTCCCGACTTTTCCAAATTTTGTATAAAATATTGAAATTGGCTGACTTTTCCCTGATTTATTTGGCCAATTTCCTAATTTTCTGACTTTTGCAGGTTTCTCCAGGTGATGTAACAACCCTGTTTATTTATTAACAAAAACAAAAAATCATGCGTCAAGCATAGATTATGAAACACTTTCCAACACAGCCAGAAAACTGTTACAAAACACTTCATCGTTAAATAAGGTGAAAGAAGATATGTAAGTAAACAGTTTAGAAAAAAATATAACACACTGAAAAATAGTTTTCGAAATTACCTTCCAGTGTCAAAAAAGGAGTCGAATTATTTTGTGCAGCCTGTATATGATCAATAGATGTGGATATGTAGTATGATAAAATTTAGTTCAGTTAGAATATTCACATTTAGCAATTTTAGCCAATCGATGGAAATGCACTCGAAATCTTTTGAACAGCCCTGTATATTATCTGAAGACTTTTCTACACACCACATATTAATCTAAAAGGCAGCTTAACACTCACTCGCAGCAATTACCAACTGTAAACGACAATGTATCTTTTTCTTTGCGTAGCCCTGTATATGAATTTATTTATATTCCACAAATTTCTATTAGTCTACTAAATATAGTTCAGCAGGAAAATGCTTAAACACAATTAAAAACTACCCTTTAGCAATTCACTTCCATAGTCTGTAATACTTACGAATTCCCTTGTGTTAGCCCTGTATAGGATCAACCGAGTTTATAAACACACACGTACTATGATAAAATTTAGTTAAACTTAAAAACGCAAACCAAAGTTGAAAACGCATTTATCACACATAGACTGTAAATATCGCACATGTACTGTAACCAATATCTTTTGTGTGTCCCTGTAAATAAACGCAATGCACACAAGAGAACAATTTATAGTGCACCTCAATAATGCATATAATTTGCATTATGTTTGAAATAGTGAAATTGTTGAAGGGGCGAGGCCAACGAGGTAAGCGCGTAACATCAGAATATTAAATTCTTCAAATTAAAATTAACTCTGGTCTTCAACATGCAGAAAGAAAAGGAATTGCTTACCTTTTCTAAGGTCTATCCAATTTATGAAATATCCACTGGTTTATATATTTCAACTATTTGAGAATTTATTATAAACACGTCTTGAATAATCCTGTTTTGCACCACCGCTGAAATAAGACTTGTAAAAAAAATTATATTAATGCACAATTCACATTGAATAAATAAGTTCACGTTTGGATTGATTTTAAAAATTATATTTTACATTACTTAAAATTTTAAAAGGTTTACATTTAGATTAATTTTAACATCAGGAAACATTTTTTCCTGTGACTTTACAGAATGAAGGATAGTAATACACTGACTCATTTTCACAAAGTTTGGAAAGTTATGAGTAAAGTTGCATCATTTCTTTGAAACAAATTGACGTTGAATAATTGTCCTTTTAAATGTTTTAGTTCTGTAATAAGTTTATAATGGCATAATCACAAATAACAAATTATAAACATATTTCACATTATTAGAAGAGAACGATTATAACGAGGTAATAAATCTCTATTGCTTGATAAACTTGAAACTTAAGAGTCATAAATTAGGTCACTTGTTTTGAGAGATGAGAGAAAAATTATCGTTGGGTTTTTATCTGCGTGCTTCATCATTTTCTTTATTTATTTATTTTACTTTGAGTGGAAAATATTAAGTGATTGAAATGAATGGATTAGTTTTTTACAATTTCCCCCTTAATCCGTTCATGGGGATTAACTAATATTTTCATTGAATTTCTGTGTTCGATGAATCGAGGCTTGGGTAAAGGTTTGGTAAGTGCATCAGCTATCATTTTTTCTGTTGGAAGATATCTTAACTCAATTATGCCTTCTTCGCTATATTGTTTAATGGCATTAAATTTGACGTCGATGTGCTTTGATCTTTTCGTGAATTTTTCTGATTCAACCATTTTTATGGTACTTTGATTGTCTTCATATAAAGTGATTGGTTTTTGCTGTGGAAAGCCTAGATCGTCAAGTAACTTCAATAACCAAATTATTTCTTGGCTAGCATGTGCTGCGGACACATATTCAGCCTCTGCTGAAGATAAGGCAATGCAACTTTGCCTTTTCGTCGTCCACTGAATTGGGTTGTTGCCCAACATATATAATATTCCCGATGTTGATCTACGGGTTTTGGTATCACCTGCCCAATCGGCATCAGCGAATACCTTTAATATTGGTTCTTCATTAGTGTTAATTATTAATTTTAGTTCTTTAGTATGATATAGATATCTTATTATTCTTTTTACGGCTTGCCAGTCTTTTTCGCGAGGATTCTCATTTCTTCTGCTTAAAATGTTTACTGCTGCTGAAATGTCAGGTCTAGTTATTGTTGTTATATAAAGCAATGAACCAAGTGCCTGGCGATATTTAATATTATTTGGCATTAAATTATCATCATCATTTAATTTGTTATATCCTGGTTCCATTGGAGTTTTGCACGGTTTGGAGTTTTCAAGATTGAACTTTTTCGCTAAATTTTCAATCTTAATTTTTTGATCAAGAGAATAACCGTTAGGTAATTTCTGAATTTGAGTACCTAAATAGTTACTAATATTGCCTAGATCCTTTAATTCGTATTCTTGTTTTAGAGAATTTACGATTTCTTCTATTATTTCATCTTTGCTGGCGATGAGTATATCATCAACATATATTATTATGTATGATGTATGATCTTTTTCTTTTCTAGTGAAAAGACATGTGTCTGCTGTACTTTGGATAAAGTTCAAGTTGTCTAGTGTTTCAGCGATTTTAATATGCCAAGCTCTGGCGGCCTGTTTGAGGCCATAGATCGCCTTTTTGAGCTTGCAAACTTTTTCAGGAAATTGTTCGTTTACATAGCCTTCAGGTTGATTTATATATATTTCTTCATTTAAGTTCCCATGAAGAAAAGCGGTGTCAATATCTACATGTCGCACATTCAAATTATTATAAGCTGCTGCTAAAAGAAGTGTTTTGATGGTACAATGTTGTGCTACTGGTGAAAATGTTTCTTGATAATCTTCCCCATATTTTTGACTGAAACCTTTGGCAACAAAACGTGCTTTATATTTTTGTGTATTTCCTGAACTATCAATTTTTCGTTTGAAAATCCATCTACTTCCTATGATTCCTTTATTAAGAGGAGGATCGACTAGATCCCATGTATTATTTTTCATTAACGATTGTATTTCGTTTTCAGTGGCTTTAAGCCAGTTTTTCTTTTCTAGTGGATTGTTTATTTTGATAAGCTGTTTCCAGTTTTCAGGTTCTGTTGTATCGCAATCATTTGCTAAAGCAATAAAATTGTCGGAAGTATATCTTTGAGGTGGTACTCCTCTGTTTTGTCTTTCAGATCTACGAGGTTGATGTGTTTCTGATTGTTTGGGCGCGTCAGGTGTACAGGGTGTGTCACCTATTTCTATTTCAATGTATTTTTTATCTTCAATTAATTGTTCGTGATCATTAATTTTCTCGTTTAAATTGTTCAGTTTTTCTTCCAGAAATTTTACAGATCTGGAAATTATTATTTCATCATTTTTAGTGAAAACGCGGTATCCCTTTGTATTATTATCATAGCCCATGAAGATACCCTCTTCTGCTGTGTCATCTAGTTTAGATCTTTTGTGTTTGTTTATGTAAGTGTATACTTTACAGCCAAATACACGTAAATAATAGAGATTTGGTTTTCTTTTGAACCAAATTTCATATGGCGTTTTATTTGTCAATTTAGTGGGGAGCCTATTTTGGAGGTGATTAGCAGTATTTATCGCTTCACCCCAGAACCTATGAGGTAAATTTGCTTCGGATAATAGGCTTCGTGTCATTTCAATTAAACTTCTGTTTTTTCTCTCAGCAATGCCATTCTGGCTGGGACAAAATGGAACTGTGTATTCATGTTTTATACCATGTTCCCTTAGAAAGGCTTCTGTTTTATTTCCTATGTATTCCCCACCGTTATCCGATCTAATCGCCGTCGGATATTTTCCTTGTCTGGTTTTGACCATTTGTACATAGTCTTTTATTTTTTCATAAACTTCATCTTTACTTTTTAATAAGTAAATAACTGTGAATCTAGAACTGTCATCTATGAATGTAAGGAAGTAATTTTTTCCTCCTATTGTGGGTGTTTTAAAAGGCCCACATAAATCAGTATGTACTAAATCTAATACTTTTGTTGTTTTATTTTCGATAGATTTAGAGTACGGTGCATTTGTTGACTTTGTTTTTATACAGGTTTCACAGTTTGTTTTATGATTACAGTTATTTATTTTTATCCCACTGGCCAAGTCATTTTTGACTAATTCTTTTATACTTTCATTATTTCTGTGGCCAAGGCGTTTATGCCAAATTTCGAGGCAATCTTTATTTCTGCAATCATGTGCAATGTTTATTTTATTTTGAGAACTTTCTTCTAGTGTTTCAACTTGATATAAGTTATGTTTCTTAAATGCTTCTAAGTATATTTTTCCATTGCACGATAGTATGCATTTTTCATTTTCGAAAAATACTTTATAGCCATGTTCTGTGGCTTTACTTACGGAAATTAAATTTGATTCCAATTGTGGAACAAATAACACATTTTTAAGTGTAATTCTATTTATACATCCATCAGATGTCTTTGTCATTATTTGTGTTTCGCCGGTTCCGTAAGAATTTAATGTATTCCCATTAGCAATTGTTACTGTAGTTTTTTCAGTATCGTTGAATTTTGTAAATATATCCCTATCGTTCGCTATATGCGAAGACGCTCCTGAGTCAATTAACCAGGTTTTATTAGCGGGATTTACAATTATGAATGCTGCATCTTTATGTTCACTTTTATTTATTTGTACCTGTTCATTTGTTTTTGATTCATTCATTTTATTTTTACTATCACCTTTTGTATTTTCAAAACACAACGATGTGTACTTTTTGTATTTGTATTGTGTTTTAGGTGTAGTGGTCTGTGTGTTTCTGTTCTTGAGATGCCAGCATTGTTTGTAAGTGTGATTTGATTGTTTACAGTAGGTACAATATTTGTTTTGCCCTTTATAATCTTGAGTGTATTTCTTTTGTGTTTTAAACACCTTTTGTGAGTTTTCAACTTGCTCACTATTTTCTACCCGTTTATTAAATTCATCAGTAAGTTTGCTCTTGATGAATTCGGGAGTTAATTCAATTTCATTTCGGGCTTCGAGAGCTGTTATTAGAGTATTATAACTCGCAGGTAACGAGCACAATAGAAGTGCAGATAAATGCGAGTCGGTTATGTTCTCTCCTATTGCGGAGAGCTTATCTTTTATTTCCAGTATATTAGTAATGTGTTTGTGCATGTTCCCATTTTCGGGAAGTTTTGCACTATACAATTTTCGTAACAAATACAATTTACTGGACAAATTGGCTCTCTCATGAATATTTTTTAAACTATCCCATGTCTGTTTTGCTGTTTCTAAATGTTTTACATGAACTATTTGCGTATCGTCTATACTCAGGTTTATTAAAGCGCGAGCTTTTGCATCCTTTTTTCTCCAATCTTCGTTAATTGGTGTAGGGGGTTCCTGAGTTACGAGTTCGTACAAATCTTCCTTAATTAACAACATATTAATTTTAAACTTCCATATAGAATAATTATTATTGTTTAATTTATCTACTAATTGCATTTCCTTTATTGTCGCCATCTCGGAGAACTTGTTTATACAGTTTTTAAAGTTTTATTAGTTTAAATAGTTTATTAAATTCAATTATGTTTTCTTGAATTTTTAATCTAGCATAAGAGCTGAGTATTATTTTTATTAATTAGAGTCAATTATTAATCCTTAAGAATAAATTCTGAGTTCATATATTCATCAGTCTCATAATCACTGTTGAAGGGGCGAGGCCAACGAGGTAAGCGCGTAACATCAGAATATTAAATTCTTCAAATTAAAATTAACTCTGGTCTTCAACATGCAGAAAGAAAAGGAATTGCTTTTTTTACAGAAATATCACTATATTACACTGCAAACGATTTTTCCCCATAGAACGATGTGTAAACAGAATCATTTTGTTTGACACTGTAAATGAATAATAAATGCTTTGCAACCCATATTCTAGAAAAAGCATGTTTTAATACGCTTCATAATTATATATAAATTCCATTATGTTTTAAATGACGTAGCGTCATCAAAATGCACTTGAAAGATTATTTCCCATTGACTGTAATGTAACGGAATAATTTTGACTGTCTCTGTAAAAAAAACTATAAGTGCAACACATCTCAGTTGAAATAGGGAACATGCTATAGTAAACGACAATAGCATACAGAAATTTCAGGGCAATCCGAGCATATTTACGGGAGTAGACAAACCGAAGTCACAAACACTTTTCAACTAGGTTGGAAAGTGTTAAAAAATGGAAAACTCGTTTCGATTCCAAATTGCTCCCATAGTCAGGTCTGCGAATTTTACGCCTTTGCGTTTAAAAATGAGTCTGAAATTGTGTCAGAAAGTTTCGCGTTGTTGAGCTGGCCATTTGAGAACCACCTATATATATATATATATATATATAAACTTATTGCAAAAATTAACCATTGAAACAGAAGCATATATATAGAAGAATGTAAAAACAACAAATGATTTTTCAAAACTTTAAAGCTAAAAAACGCAAAAAAAAAAAAAAAAAAAAAAAAAAAAAAAGACATGAAATCCGTAGCTTGATTATCAAACACTGGTGCCATTTTGTTTTCTGTGGTCAATTTCAATGAAAATAGATTCATGACTCAACAAATTTAATTGGCTTTCATAACCCGTATCGTTTTTGTGTTTCAGTTGATTCTAACAATCCTGCTTTGTGCAAAGTCGTGCATCTTGCGCACACGTGATACAGCCACGGCGCCACCAGTGTTTTATATTTCACACACACACAAAACAGTCAAAAAACATAGACAATAAAGTACTTTTTTTAGTAAGATAAAACTGGTATCGGTTTATTGATCCTTAATTGAGAAAAAAAAATACTTAAAAGGCACTTCCTACTTTTTTGGGAAAGTGGAAACTCCCCTTAAAGCAAGCACAATGGACGTTTTACATTATCTATTTTTCATTTGCACAGTTGTTATGTACCAATAAAGTAAATTATGTACCAAGTCTTCCGATAAACATTAGCATTGTGGAAGAAAACCAAAATGAAAAATTTGTCGACCAGACATGGGCAAAGACATCATTCAAACGAGACATCGACCAGACATCATCCAAAATAGAATTTCTCCTGAAAACGAAAAAATAAATAAATAAACGTATTTATTATAATAAGCTTTCATTACGTCCTAAATAGGCATGCTGTTTTCAAAATCCAGGTCACAACAACAGAGTGCAATATTTTCAAGGACATTAAAAAAATCTACAAAGAGTAAATGTTTCACATTAAACATAAATTTAACAGAAAACATTTCTAATAAACATTATTTACAAGTTTTATATATATTGGCTTTCATAACCCGTATCGTTTTTGTGTTTCAGTTGATTCTAACAATCCTGCATTGTGCAAAGTCGTGCATCTTGCGTGCACGTGATACCGCCACGGCGCCACCAGTGTTTTATATTTCACACACACACACACACACACAAAACAGTAAAAAAACATAGACAATAAAGTACTTTTTTTAGTAAGAAAAATCTGGTATCGGTTTATTGATCCTTAATTGAGAAAAAAATACTTAAAAGACACTTCTTACTTTTTTGGGAAAGTGGAAACACCCCTTAAAGCAAGCACAATGCACGTTTTACATTATCTATTTTTCATTTGCACAGTTGTTATGTACCAATAAAGTAAATTATGTACCAAGTCTTCCGATAAACATTAGCATTGTGGAAGAAAACCAAAATGAAAAATTTGTCGACCAGACATGGGCAAAGACGTCATTCAAACGAGACATCGACCAGACATCATCCAAAATAGAATTTCTCCTGAAAACGAAAAAATAAATAAATAAACGTATTTATTATAATAAGCTTTCATTACGTCCTAAATAGGCATGCTGTTTTCAAAATCCAGGTCACAACAACAGAGTGCAATATTTCCGATGTCTACCCTATATATATATATATATATATATATATATATATATATATATGGAGGATATGGAAAGAGCGATATCACGAGGAACGTTATAATATGCTCACCCGCAAGAAAAGTGACACCTCAACAGTCTACATGTTTGACATGAGAGGCAAAAGAATATTTGCATTTTTTTTAAGGTAACATAAAAATGATTGCACTTAGCTCAGCATACAGCTCCAAAAACGTGCATAAAACTTTTAAAAATCAAGAAGTAGAAGAGATGGGGAGGATTGAATCAATTTATACACCTTTCCTTTTCCTCACAAAATCGGCCTCTCCTTCTGTGATGGGGCAGGACAAAGTGACATATAGCGTAATCTAGCGATATCCCCGATACCTAAACTTATGACAATTTTCCTGTAGCAAGACTCACCTAAGTCAGACCTATTAATGCAATATTATGCAAAGGGACTTTTTGGAGTTGTGTCACTTTTCTTCAGGGCAAGTGATATAGTCTACAATATTACTATAAAATGAAAAGAATTTTTAATTGGATAGAGTTACCACTTTTTCATTCATTGAAAGAAGCACACATCTACAATTGCGTTATCAACAATTGCGTCCCGATTTACGCGCGATTTCCCGATTTTTAAGGCTTTTCGAGACCCGTCCCGCGGAACCAGTGCGCGGGACGCCAATTCCCGATTTTTCATGATTCATGATGTAAAAATTCTTTAAAATTTCTTTTAGTATCATGCAATTCGTTAGTCTGCATGCAATAGAACTTTAAGATGCTACTTCACTCAGGCGAAAACACCCGCTCGCTTGTTAATCGTATGGGGGAAATAATTTACGATATCTCGTTCGCATTTCAATATTTTTAAATGATTTTTTTTTTCATTGGATAACAGAGGTCAATCTCTATGCACGCTCCCATGTACTTTTTCGATTATGATTACAAGTTTTTTTTTATTTTTTTATTGAGGATACTTTCACTTTCGAAAGTGAAAGTATCCTCAATAAAAAAAACTTGTAATCAAAATCGGAAATGTACAAAGGAGCGTGCATAGAGGTTGACCTCAGCTATCCAATGCAAAAAAAAAAAAAAAAAAAAAAAAATTGAAATGCGAACGAGATATCGTAAATTATTTCCCCCACAGGATTAACATTAGCGAGCGGGTGTTTTCGCCTTTAAGTAGCCTCTCAGCAAACCTGTTAAAACACAACTTGTGCATAACTTAGAAATTTTACGGTCTCACCGAAAGGAATCTACCTGCTCAGATGGAAACCTGTCTAAAACGGAATATTTTTTTCCTGTCCCTGGCGATTCTGTTTTTACAGGTTTTACTGTACTTAGCTCAGCAAGTCCTGTAAAAAAGAAACCTGCGTATAACAAATCCCGTCTTATATGTAAAACATTCATGATCCCTACGGAAAGAATACTACACAATTATACCTGCTCAAGCGGAAACATCTCCTATACGGAATTTTGTTTTGGTCAATAGCGATTCCGCTTTTACGTATTTTACTCCCTAATATGATTATGCTTATTTAATACAGTAAAACATGTCAAAATCTCAAGTGACCAGATAAAAATTCCGTTTTAGACAGGTTTTCGTCTTAGTAGGTGGATTTGTATGGTACACTTTCCGTTGGGCCATTGACTTTTTACGTTTAAGACAAGATTCCGTTATAGAGAGGTACCGTTTTCATGGCATTTACTGTACTTTTATGTCCCGTTATAGAAGTAACTGTAAATTTAACAGAATTTTTCTTCTTTAAAAGACGCTCTAGCCTATTTTGAACCTTAATTTGTACATATTTTAGCAAAATTTTTATTTTTAAAACAGTTGAAAATACGGCTTAAGAAGAAAAAAATAGGGTTTATCTATCTGTACATAAAATCTTTTTACGGGGTGAAGTAATAAACAAATTTAGGTTGTCTTAAAATATAATCTCAATCTGTAATATGAATATTTCATGTAAAAATATTATCTGTACATAAAATCTTTTTAGGGGGTTATGGTGTGGTTAATGGCTGAAGTACGGGTTGATACTATGTGATCGTAATGTAGTTAAAAAATCACCGTAATAGAAGTAGTTGTCGCAATAACTCCACGGGAACGTTTCCTGTAAGAAGTCAGCATAAATGTAAACAAGAATAGAGAAGAATCCATAGCTCCTTGCAAGGTTTTTATTTATTAGGGACTTGACTATGATGGTAAAGTTTGGGAGGTGGTCTTTTTACACCAATAGCAACAACCTCTTTTAGCGGAGGTTAAGAGAAGTCTGATCTACTTTCCGAGATGTACATGTGTGTCAGAAGTCATCCCAATATCGCCAGATTACACGTGCATTAATTTTTATCGCCATTCGGAATTTTAAGACGGTTTAGAATATATCAATGTTAATTTTGCGTGGGAGATAGAGAACAGAGATGCAAAGTTAGGCGCGTTATCAAAATATAGGTTTTAACGGAGCAACCCTGCGGCTTATCCTGGGAAAGCGGACCTTATACTTTAGGATGAATAAAGTGTTATTAATAACAAAATGCAAACAAGCAGTTGAAAAGAATCTAGATTTGCATTCCAGATGGAACAGACAATCGAAGGCTGGCAGAATAAAGGCACCGTGATGCAAAACATGAGTGAATTTTAATAGATTTGTGGAGCGGATATTTCTAATAAAAGAATACTAGTGTATTGTAACAACGGCTGCAGGGTGCAGTATTTCTCCAAAAGAACGCTTGTTTCCTTCTGAACGTTAGAAGATGCTCGCAGAAGTGGGGAGGGGGTTGGTCATTTTGGAGCAATGACCGAGAACTTCCGCCCTTACCCCCAGTGGACAGTGTACACGTAGACGTAGATAAGCGAGGAGTCTGTTGTTGGAAAGCGAGCGATGAGGTTCGCTTGTAAACAGCTCCGGTTTTAGTGAGATGTTTTTTTAGTGCTTTCCGCTGTGTTCTGCGGTGATTATGAAGATCACGATTAAATTGTAAATCACAAAGAACTTGTACAGAATATTTTTTTTATTAAATAATTTTTAATTGAATCCAGTGGATTCTTTATTAGTTTAGCTGTGCGTGAATCTTTATGTTTGAAATTAACACTCGCTACACCACAGCTTATGATTAATGGTGGCAGCGGTGGGATGTTGGAACTAGATTAATTAGTTCCACGAATCATTAGCCACCTTCTGCAAAAAAAAAAAAAAAAAAAAAAAAAAAAAAATTATATTTGTTAAAGTCGTGCAGTTATCGTATAAGCACGCATTTTGTGGGAGAACTTTGTCGACGATTTCCACGAGTTTTGGAACGGCCAAGTATCCAGAGTTTTATTTTCTGACATTTGGAGTCTCTGTAAAGAAGAATCAATGTTCTGTCCGGAAGGTCAAGGATTCATTCTTGTGAAGTGGAGCGAGTGGATACCATCGATAAAGATCCAGTGTGGAGCTTCATTTCTGTTGGACTGTTTATCTGCCGACCCTGGAATTTGCCTGGAATTTGCTATGTGTCCCCCAGCGTAAACATCAAATATGGAATGGTAAGCCCCTATATTTCTCGTGCATGCTGAATTTTGGGAGGTCCCATTGTTATATATACATGTACATAAATTTAGTAGAAATAATGTTGGGCTAAGTAATTTGAAGTAGGGTTTATTATTATTATTATTATTACTTCAAGGTTCATGCGTACGGGATAGCTATAAGTTATCTTATATTCTCTGGTTATTGTACTAATGTTCTCAGGTATACATTTATTGCAGAAGTGGCGGGTTATTTATTTTATGTGTGTTTTTGTTCTTTTGTGATAAGTATAAAGATTAAATTATTTTTTATGCACATGTAGAGTGCGAATGCAGCTAAACAATATGTGTTACAGTGTGAAAGCATTTGTTTAGAGGTAGGAGATTGAATTAATGAAAATTATCACTGTGAATTCATTTTTAAAATAAATTCATATTCCTAGTAGAAAGGAATTTTGTTTAAATTAATCTACTAAGTCTTTTCTTTACTGTGTAGTATTTTTATGAGTGTTTTTTGGGTTTATCTTATCATTTATGGTGTTTTATTTAGGGAGTTACTCAGTTTTGAAAAGAAAAGTAGATCCTTGATTTTCTTTGCTTTTTTATTGCTAATTGTGTTCGGGAAAATTATTGTGCTTTTTTGTATTTTGTGTTGAGATATTTTCTGTGTTAATTATGGCCAGTTTCTTGAATAAACAAAATAAAAGCGTTCTGCTATTGCTCGCGGCCGATTTTGATACAGAATTACCTGCGGACAGTAAAAAGGTAGCGATAATTCAGGCAATTTTGCGTGCCTCTGATTATGAGGAGCAAATGGCTAAAGATATGTTGGAAGGGATATTAATAGAGAGGGAAAAACTGGCAGAGCAAGAAAGATCAGACAAATTAGCGGAGCAAGAAAGGTTAGATAAATTGGCAGAAAGAGAGAAAGATAGACAGTTGGAGTTAGAGAAGGCGAAGTTACAATACAATGTAGATACTACCTCTGTAGCTTCCACAGTTTCTGTAGTGGCAGAAAGTAAAGATAAAAAAGTAAGTTTAAAAGATTTAGTCCCAAAATTTGACCCTAAATCCATTGACATTACTTTATTTTTTATGATTTTTGAGAGTCAGGCGTTAAAAGAAAATTTAGATGAATCTAATTATGTATCACAGCTTCCTTTGTTGCCTGTAGATGTTGCGGAAATTATTGTAAAGGAACCGCTAGAGAAAAGGGATGACTATCAGCACATCAAAAGCGTTTTGCTAAAAAGGTTTAGATTAGGAGCTGGGGCCCTTAAAACTAAATTCGAAAACCATCAAAGGAAGTCAGGTGCACTGTGGTCTGAACTTGTGTATGAGCTGAGAGGTTATTTGGATAACTGGTTGGAAACGGTTGAAGTGAATGATTTCGAATCCCTCAAAGAACTTATACTCACAGAGCAGGTGAAACGTAGAGTCCCTTTTGAAATTAAAGAGAAATTCTTAGACGAATGGGATGAGATGAAGACAGCGTCCTATTTAGCAGAAAAATGCGATAAATATGAGAGTGTGAGAGGGAATTTTAAGAAAATGGAAAATAAATTTTGGAATAATAAGTCATTTGGTAGGGACAGGAACGGTCAGGATAACTTCAAGAGTAAGGAGGAACAGGCAGTAAAGTCGGGAGGGGCTGATAAAAAGGATCACGCAAGTAGAAATTCTTGGAATAAAGATAAGTTTGATAGAAGGAAACCTATTGTCTGTTTCCAGTGTAACCGTGCAGGGCATATCAGACCGGATTGCCCAGATTTAAAACGTAAAGACTCTGGAGATGTAGTTAGTCACCTGGGTGTAGATGTTAGTTTAGGAGAGTGTTTTGCACCGTATTTCAAAAAGGCAGAAATTAATGGAATAGAACGGGATTACTTACGGGATACTGGGGCTGGCATTGATCTTTGTGACCGTAGCTAGATTGATAATGAGGATTTGATTGGTGAAGTCACTTGGATTAAACAACCCCTGGATAATGAATGTAAATGTTTGCCATTGGCTAGAGTTACAATTAAAGGAGATTTTGGAACGGTGGTCACTAAGGCAGCTGTGAAACCTATCGAGTTAGAATAAGGTTATTATTTGTTAGGAAACAAAACGGCTGAGCTTATTGAGGAGTCGAGGGGTAATCCTGTACCGGTAAATGCTGTAATGACGCGCAGTCAGAGGCGTGAACATGAGAGAGAAATGTCCGCTGTGCAAGTTGAGAGTGAATTTGGTTCGGAGGATGGAGAACCGGATGAAGGGGAGTCAAGTGACGGTGAAGAAGAAGATGGGATAGTTATTCCGGAAAGGTTAGAGGCAGAGTCGGGTTTGGAGAAGGTATCCGCAGAGAAATTTAAGGAAGAGCAGATAAATTGTGCTTCACTTAAGCAGTTGTGGGAGAAGGCCAGTAAACCTAACGAAAAAGAATTTTGTGTTAGAGATGGTAAGCTTGTGCGGGTATCGCAGTCACGGAGAGGTGATGATAAAGTGCAGTTATGTGTGCCGGAAGTTTATCGTAGAGAAGTTCTAGCATTGTGTCATGAGCAGGTGTCAGGGCATTTGGGTACGACTAAGTCCAAGGATAGGGTTCTGAGATGTTACTTTTGGCCAAACTGTTATCACGATATTGAGAATTATGTTAAGACTTGTGATACATGTCAAAAGGTAGGTAGCAATCGAGATAGGCGAAAGGCCCCTTTGAAGTTAGTACCGATAATTTCGGAATGCTTTACCAAAATAAATTTAGACGCGGTTGGTCCCCTGCAAACTAGTAATAAAAACAACAAGTACTTAATTACATCCATTTGCCTCGCTTCTAAATATCCTGATGCTATTCCGGTGGAAAACATCACTTCCACATCCGTTATTGATGCTTTGGTACAGATATTCGCTAAGACAGGTTATCCGAGAGAGGTGCAAAGTGACCTAGGAAAATCTTTCACCAGCGAGTTAACATCAGAATTTTTTAATGTATTTGGTATCAAAGTGTCGCATAGCTCAGTTTGCCATCCGGAGTCGAACAGCGTGGAAAGGATGCATTCTACTTTGAAGAAAGTACTTAAAGCTTTGTGTCTAGAGTCCGGTCGAGACTGGGAGGAGGTTTTGCCTATGGCGTTGTTTGCTCTAAGAACTGTGACGCATGAAAGTACTGGGTTTAGTCCTGCCGAGCTGGTTCATGTAAAAAATTTACGCATGCCGCACACTTTAGTTTATGAGAATTGGATGGGTCAAGGTAACACGGATCAAAATGTGGTAGATTACATTTTGAACTTGACGAATAGGTTGAAAAGGTGTCAGGATTTAGCAACTAGGCGTATGGAGGAATGTCAGGACAAAAGGAAGACATGGTATGATAGGAATGCGGTAACTAGAAAATTCAAAGTTGGGGACCAGGTGTTGGTTTTGGCAACATCAAAGCCTCATAAGATGGCCGTAAATTGGGTCGGGCCGGGAACTGTCACTGGAGTGATTTCGGAAACAAATTACACAGTTGACTTGCCAGAGAGGCGCAATAAGGCGACTATCTACCATGTGAATCTTTTGAAACCTTATTACAAGCGGCCTGAATTTGTTAATCTGCTGATTGACATAGATGCGGAAGAGGTGGAAGATGCTGAGATCCCTTATCCTCTGCCAAACCCCACACAAATTGACTTCTGGGAAGTTGTGTATAACAGCGAGTTAGAGAAAAAAATGACAGATAGCCAAATAAGTTTATTTAAGGAGGTTATAGAGAGAAATAGAAAAGTTTTTTCTTCAGACCCTGGACGTATCCATCTGGTAGAGATGGATATCGAGTTGACAGATGAATCGCCGGTGAGGGCGAAACCTTATAGAATGTCACCTAGGCAGACCGAAATTTTAAGAGAGGAAATCAGGAGACTATTGGAATTAGGAGTGATAAAAGTAGGGCAGTCTGATTTTACGTCCCCCATGATTTTGGTAGAGGTTCCGGGAAAGGATCCTCGTCCCTGTGTGGACTATCGCAGATTAAATGCGAAGACCCGAACGGAATTTTTTCCACTCCCCAATATAGAGGAGGTCGTAGAAAAAGTGAGTTCGGCGACTTTCATCACGGTAATGGATTTAACCAAAGGTTATTTCCAGATACCACTGACCAAAAGGGCCCAAAGGTACGCTGCGTTTGTGACACCTTTCGGAGTATTTTTACCCAAGGTCATGATGTTTGGTCTCCTGAACGCACCTTTCTACTTTTGCAAATTAATCGCAAGTGTGTTGGGTGGGCTTGAATTGTTTGCCTTGCCATATATCGATGACATTGCGGTGTTCTCTCTTACATGGGAGAGTCACATGAAGGACATCGCTGAGGTTCTGAAGCGATTGTTAGAGGCCGGCCTAACAGTGAAACCCACAAAGTGTAAATTTGCACAGGATAGTGTGAGGTTTTTGGGTCACGAGGTAGGTTCGGGGAAGCGGTCTCCCAGTGACATAAAAGTGAAGGCTATCCAGGAATTTCCAACGCCTTCCACTAAGACGCAAGTGAGGTCATTTCTGGGAATGACGGGTTATTATTCACGGTATATAAATGATTATGCAGTAATTGCAGTCCCCTTAACAAATGTTTTGAAAGGGAAGATAAAAAAAGAAAAGATAGAGTGGAGTGAGGAGTGCGAAAAGGCTTTCCAGGAATTAAAAGAGAAGTTAACCCAGAGTCCCGTATTGTACGCCCCAGATTATAGTCAGGAGTTTATTGTGCAGACCGACGCAAGTTTATATGGTGCTGGCATAGTCCTGTCACAGGTACGAGATGGGGAGGAACATCCCATTCTGTACTTGAGTAAAAAATTTTCCAGGGCAGAGCAGAATTACAGCACTGTTGAACGGGAATTGGCAGCAATTGTGTACGGTCTGAAAAAACTGAATCACTACCTGGACGGGCAGCGGTTTGTGGTCCAAACAGATCACAATCCTCTGACGTACTTAAAAACAATGATGGGGAACAATGCGAGATTGACTAGGTGGGCATTGTATTTGCAGTCATTCAACTTCAAAATCGAACACAAACCTGGGAAACTTCACGGGAATGCAGATGGGTTAAGTAGGACCGAATAGTGTAATTTCTTTACTTGATTCCCGAATTAGTATTTGTTTATAATTTTTATTTACGAGTTATTGTTTTTTTTTGTTATTTATCACTTGTATATATTTTGTGTGTAATTTAGTATTTTTTTAGAATTTTCTTTAATGTCAAGGAATCGCACTGTGTCAGTTATTGAACTCAGATAAATATCTCATCTGTTATATTAGATTTGATTACGAAAATGTTTTTATTATTTGAATTGTTATGGAAATTCATAAGTGAAATCTAGGATTATCATGAGTCTTTCAAAACTGAGTACGCGTGCGTCTGTATGAACCTTGTATAGAGAAAAAATAAAATGTATAAAGTTATTAAGGTATTAGCAAAAGGTAAAAGTATTAAGGTAAAGTTATTAAGGTATTTCCTTAGCACTTCCAACTGGAGTTTAGGTGTTGGGACCTCTCAGATTTAGTGTGTTAAGAATGAGGGGCTCGGTACCTGGTTCAAATTTACATTTTCATAGGTGTATGCACCGTATGAAAATTCTTTAGGGGGAAGGAGCTGTAACAACGGCTGCAGGGTGCAGTATTTCGCCAAAAGAACGCTTGTTTCCTTCTGAACGTTAGAAGATGCTCGCAGAAGTGGGGAGGGGGTTGGTCATTTTGGAGCAATGACCGAGAACTTCCGCCCTTACCCCCAGTGGACAGTGTACACGTAGACGTAGATAAGCGAGGAGTCTGTTGTTGGAAAGCGAGCGATGAGGTTCGCTTGTAAACAGCTCCGGTTTTAGTGAGATGTTTTTTTAGTGCTTTCCGCTGTGTTCTGCGGTGATTATGAAGATCACGATTAAATTGTAAATCACAAAGAACTTGTACAGAATATTTTTTTTTTATTAAATAATTTTTTATTGAATCCAGTGGATTCTTTATTAGTTTAGCTGTGCGGAATGTTTATGTTTGAAATTAACACTCGCTACACCACAGTATCAATGTATATGCGAAATAACCGTCGTCACATTCTTAATTTAGAAGAGAAATACTTTTATGCGGTTAACGAAAGCTGCAGAATAAATGAAAGATTACGCGTACATGATTAAATAGCATTTATCGTGGAATAGATATGACTTTGCTTTAGAATGAATAGAATTTAAATAAAGATATAAATTAACTTTTTGAAAAATTAAGAAATTATAAATTTTGAATAAAATTACAAATATATATGATCTCTACATCATAGGGGTGAAGTAATAAACAAATTTAGGTTGTCTTAAAATATAATCTCAATCTGTAATATGAATATTTCATGTAAAAATATTAAGTAATTCAAGTGATGTCTGGTGCACAATTTTAAAAAGCACATATCGACAAATTGAGATAAATCACTTTTTACTATTTCTCTATTCATGGTTTTCAGAGAACAACTGGTACATTTTTAGTAATAAGTAGCATAGACAGAGAAAAAAAAAATTACGCGGTCTTCTTTTCATTTTCTTTCTTTCTTTCTTTTTCGTTTCTTCTTGTCAATGATCCGAAACTATTGCTCTTTGATATAGTACATATTCATTTTTTTGTTTAAAAAAATCGAATTTTTTAATGATTTAAGACCCTCTAAAACTAATTTAAAATATTTACATGTCCACTGTGCTTCGCTTTAAACACGTTTAAAAAAAAGAAGAAAGAAAGAAAAATAATATAACTCCGACCCGAGCGTCTACTTCCAGAAAATCTGAAAGCCTTCCAAGTTGCTTTTCTGTCTCTCTTGGTGAATTTAATTACTGATACGTTCTTGGAAGTGAAACCCTTTGGCGAAATGAACTGAACTGAGACGAGAAGATAGAATGATGGAAGGGTCATCACAAGACATCACATTATGCGCGATTGATTCTATTTTTAATATCAATTATATAGCGGCTGTGTTATTAAATGGATAAGAATTTTTAAGTTTATGTACGTCTGCTTTTTATGACGTAAGTCAAAAGCGAAGTTTTTTCGAAGAAAGTATTTCTGTTACAAATTGCATCTTAACACGTGTAGTGTAAGAAAACCCATAAACAAAGGTGCAAGTAACTAGAATAAATATATATAGCAAACAAGGGTCGATCCAGGCAAAAATTGGGGCCTATTTAGGGTCCCTTCACAAAAATCTATTTAATAAAACAGACCCCTTCACAAAAATCTATTTAATAAAATGGGCCCCTTCACAAAAATATATTTAATAAAATGGGGCCCTACACAAAAATCTATTTAATAAAATGGGGCTCTTCACAAAAATCAATTTGATTAAATGAACCCCTTCACAAAATTCTTTTAATAAAACAGCTCCCTTCACAAAATTCCTTTTAATAAAATGGGCCCTTTCACAAAATTCTATTCTATAAAAACTTACTATTAATTAATTATTTATTATTTTGTGACGTTTTAAAATGTGTAATTTATAAATAAACAAGTTCACCAGAGATAAAAACTTCAGTAAAAAGATTTAAAAAAGTTTTTGTTAATAACTGCTTGGTTCGAATTTGACTAACTGGGTTTCAACTTTCGTTACAAAATGTTATTTTTCACAAAAATATAATAAATTTCACAAAAATAACCTTTACTTTTCACAAAATGGGCCCCAAGAAAAAAAAACCTGCAGCGACCCCTGGCAAATAGTTGTTAATGTATTTGATAAGCGACTGTCTTCAGAGCAAAATAAAGAGAGAACAAAATGAGAAACAGCAATATGCTTACTTATTGCAAACAACAGAATCTGGTCTCTGCGGCAGTGTAGTCGTCGTAAAAAACAGTATACGCTACAGCTACTGAGGGTGTACAGTTTCTTTTAAAAAAATCCAGAAGTTATACGTCGTACATCCTTCACTACATTCCCGCTCTGCAGTTAGTACGTTACGTCTGTTTATTTTTTGTGGGGAATGCGAATATTTGATAGAGGTCTAAAATTATCAGAACAAAAAGTGCCCGAATGTGCAGGGAAAGAAAAGCTCGGATTCTGGCCCAAGCCCGAATCTGTTTTATGGATGAAAATGATTTTGTAGATGTGTTACAAAATATAGAGAGTTTGTATTTCAGAGCAGCCTTAAAGGAGTGCGAAGAACTATATTGTCTGTGTCCTTTCTGTAAAAAATTGGCAATGGTTCGTAATGCAATTGAAACAATCATGCATGAACTGTAATTAATATAATTTACAGTCTCTATATATACATTTATTTACAAACATCCAATCCTTCTCTCCCTGATTTAGCATTCGAATTAGCCGATGGATAAATATTGGATAATTGCATATACCGATTATTGGGTACATGTACATGCTAAGCTAACTAACATTAGGGTGTCCATTTGAGGGACACCTTAATGTTTTTAAGGGGGTATATGCAAGTAAATGCAATTTTGTGTTATATGCAAGACTGAATCTGCAGGGAAAGATTAAGGTCTTGCATATACACAACAATCTACAGTATGTCACAAAAGAGAGAGAGAGAGAGAGAAAGAAATCCGAATGATGACTTTATTTTCATTTCCGATTAATGGAAGAACAGATGAAAAGTACCATTTTTAATTCCTAGAAAGTTTTTTTTTTATATGTCGTAATCAATCGTCTACATATTAAAAACAGACTACGGTCGTTACAGCCGAGTGTCTGGCGTTGGAAAAAGGAATAACTATAAAAAAAAAAAAAAAAAAAAATTGTACTAACTTGCATTTTTCAAATCATAGCTCCCACTTTTGACGCTTTATTTGAGTTAAGGATAACAATAATTTTCTTTTATTCTTGCATTAATTGAAGGGGTTAGAATGACAGTAGAGTAAGTTAATATTTAGTAATTTGAGAAATGAAGTGTTTTGTGAAACTTGTCGTGTTGCCGTTGCATTAAGTGGTCCAACTTCTTTTGTCCTCTAGCGATTCCCTAAGTGAAATATGACTTATTTGACTGTCCCACTAAACAGAAATTAATGTACGTTCAATGAAAATATGACTATCTAGATTTTTCAAATCTTTGACTTATTCCACTGTCATTCTAATCCCCCTCAATTAGAACTGAATTTATAGCCATCATTCGGTTTTTTATTTATTTGACTTTGACTTACTTTCCATATATTTTCGAATTCCAAAACCTCTGTATTTGTTGAAATTAGTTAAAAAAAAACATTTGTGCCAGGGCTGAAAAGAATCGGGACTTTTAAGCTCAACCCAGTTTTTTTTTCCCTTTTGTGGTGGCGGTGGTGTGTGTGTGGGGGGGGGGGAGACAGGGGGGGGGGGTTCTTCCACTGAAAAAAAACGGAAGAAACTGGAAGAAATGGAAAAAAAACTGGAAGAAACCAGCAAAAAACAAAACGATGCTCAAAATTATATTTAAAAAAATTACTGTTAAAAAAAAATTAAACTCAAAGCATAATTATATGAAATTTAAAATGGAAAACTTAGTTAATAAAAAACCTATTATTTTGGAAAAATAAGTTATTTTTTAATAACAAACTTTAGTTTCAACAGGCTTTTACAGGGGGTGGTTTAGAGGTAAGAGGATATTTTTTCATTGTTTATGCCATTTCTGTAAAAAAAAAAAAAAACCTACCAATTTGTTTTTTTATATAAAAATGCATTAATTTTAAAGATTCTATTGTGCAACACATTAAATAAACAAATTTGTAATTATTTATACTAGCAAACACATCTCAGTGCTGATTTTAAAAGACTAAAATATGAATGAAATGCTTTTAAAGAACTTTTACATCTTTTGCACTCATCCATTCTAAGTTGAGAAACCGATTACAGCATTCTACTGCTCAGAAACTTTTGTTTTGTTTTCTATATCATGTTGTAATGTAGTAAGGAAAATGAGGATTTTAAAGACGTCTTTAATACAGTAATTATTGTATATTAGTTAATTCCCCTAATAAAATGAATCTAAACTAAAAGCACTGTCTTTTATTTAAACGAGTTTTATTCTAAAGTAGATAAATGTTCAATACTATTTACTACTAGTTACAGAGGTTTAAGGCGGTTCGAAAATTCCCTGCTCAACAACGCAAAACTTTGGCACATTTTCCGATTCATTTTTAAACGTAAAGGCATAAAATTGGCACGGGCTGACTATACAAGCAATTTAGAATCAAATGGCATTTTCCATTATTTGATAAATAAATTGCTTATCTAGTTGTAAGCAATTTTTGTCAAGTGACGACTGGTTTTTCTCCTATCCTACTGTGCAGTGTCTGGAAATTCCATTCCAAATGCCAACTTTGACAGTATTTTCTGAAAAATCTTCTGCCTCTACCAAAAACTGGAAAAAGCCGTTCGGTTGCATAGTTTCTGAATAAGAACACGTGCCAATTTCATGAGTTTCCAAAGAAAAATGAAATCAGAAATGTATCAGAAAGTAGCTATTTTGGATTTGAGAACAGCCTTAAATAATAAAAAAAAATATTATGGTTAAATTGAAAGGGATAACTTAATTTTGTGTATTTTGGGTAAAATTTCTTTTTTTTTCAGGTATTTAAGGATTGAAAAGCTTTAGACAGGTGTCTGATCTTGGCTAAAAAACTGATTTAATTAGAATTTAGCGTATAATTAATTACACTTTTATAGGTCCAATTAAATTTACTTAAGGTTATCTATAATAAAAATGCGTTTATTATAGCTTACAAAGTTGCAACTTATGTGGCAAATTCCTAAATAATAGTTTCTTCCACCTGGAAGAAACCTATTTCTTCTGGCCGTTTTTTTCCGTAGTTTTATCCACTTTGGAAGAAACTTGGCAACGTTGGGAGGGGGGGGGGGGCTATATTCAATTTTTCGAGTTGAATTAGTGAGGTAACGTGAACGCACATATATGTATATCAAATGTTTGCATGTTGTTTTAAACGAAAAAAACTTTATTCCAAAATAACAATTAAATGAAAAATATGAAATATTGATGAGTATTTACAAAGCATGTTCTCACAATTTCAGGAATAACATCCAGAACAGTTCAGAAAACCTCTTCAATCCGCGATCTCTATCTTCCCTTCTCACAAACCAGAGTCCCTTATATAGCGAAGAGATACTGCATGCCACCGCTGCATAATCTTCTGTGATTGACATCTCCTTTCATTCGCTTACTTTCACTTTCAAAGCACTATGAATTTCCTTTCTTTGTGTTCTGCTACCTATACAAAATGAATTCCTGATACATTTTAATCTTCCTAAGAAGGCTTTGTCATCAAAACAATCCACACACAGTTGTCATGGCTTATTCAAGATGGAAAGCTTTTCACTTCTACTTGAAAACGAAAATAAAGTTTTTCTTTCAACAGGATTATCTTCTTTCAATGGGTGTCAATCAAGAAAACTATTCTCATTATTCATGTATTATCTTAATCCCACAAGTAATACCAGGTTGATGGGTCAATCCATCATATTAGGTTATTCAGGGTTAAACACTATTTTTTTTTTAACTACCAAAATAATTTTATTCTCAAATGTATAATAGTACTACTATACATTATTAAATACTTAATATATATAATAAATTTAAAATCCACTTCAATGAGAAAATTTACAATCAGAATGTTCATAAATCTTATGATTATCATTTAAATTATATATTTATTTTTTAGATAAGTGGATCAATATGACACTTGATTCCACAATACTGCCTTGTAAAATTTAAATACATATTACATAGAAATATTTTAATTGTAATTTTAAAATGTAATACAATAACATCAAAACACTCTCTTTTAGTTTAGTTGTCTCCATTTTAATTTGATATTAGCAGAGCTTTGCCCGCTGTACTGGTCGGTTTATTGCAAAGGGTCCTGGAATAAAATGATTGAGCGCCCCATTGTCTTCGGAAAAAAAGTTTCTGCAAAAACTTTTTTTTTTTCAAAATTTCTGGTAGTAATTGAATAATAAAAAAAAATTGAAGTTTGACAGACATGCTTCTGCACATGCCCGAATGATTCATTCAAATAATCAAAATAATCGTTATGCCCATCACTAACAGTAAACCCAGAAAATACATTTAATAGTATGTCTCTCTTGTTCCTATATGTGGCACTTATTGGATACCATTCATTAAGTGAAATTGCTGGCTAAATGTGTTAATTTGACTTTAAAAAAAAAAAAATCGGGAAGGTGTGTAGCTCTAAATATGGTATTCAAAAGAATGAAATGATTTTTACTTTCTTCTATCTATACAAGACGAAAGTATTGCATTCGAGAAAAAATTCGACTTTGTTTTCGACGGATTTAGAAGTTTTAGAAAGTCCTGAACACGATTCAACTGTTTTAGAAAATGTGTGTGTGTCTGTATGTAATACAATACAAATTTTGTGGTCGCTCTGACTCACGGACTATTGCGGAGAATAGGATGAAATTACATATGAAGTTCTAATTCTTATGTGACTTGGTGCTGATTAGTTTTTGGGCACAATTTGCAAGAGAGGGTGTCGCAAATCAAAGATTTGTTCGATTTATGTGGTGCTTATATCCCCAGTTTATGTGCACAGAATTCAACGAAACATCAAATTTAGAATCCTCATGTTAGGAATAGATTGTTCAATTTTGGTTGCGGTCATCTAAGCAGGGGTGGTTTCGAAATTCGTTCATTATTCGAAATATGCATGATTATATTACCGGTTTAAATGCACAGAATTAACACCCTGAATATGGGAAAATGTTGTCATCCAATTTTGGTTGCAGACATCTAAGGAGGGGTGCCGAAATTCCTTAATTTGTTCAAAAAATGCGATGCTTACATCTCCAGCTTAAATGCACATAATTCAACGAAGCTGTACCTCATCAAGGGAATAGATTAACATTTAATTTTTGGTGCAGACTTCTAAGAGGAGTACTATTTAAATCATCTAATTGATTTGATTTATATGGTAGAAAGTTTTGTGATGGCTACAGCATGCTAGTTTAATTTGTATCCACAATACTGGTTTAAAAATTATGCTTTTTTTTATGAGAAATGAAAAATGATTTTTAAAAAAAACAAAATCGACAGAAAAACATATTTTCTAATACTGGTAAAAACATCATACGATGGCAGTAAATACCTGCCAACGTGCCAACTCTCTGGCGCGATATGTTTAAATTCCTAAATTGTTTTTATGTAAATTTTTATTTTTCTATCTAGAAGCTACGCATTACATCACGTTTGAGTGAATTTGTTCTATTTTAAATGGTGCGCGGAACTTACTTTCAAAACACTTTCTAACTTAAGTTTAAAAAAAAAAAACACAATAAAACTTTCCTAAAATAAACTAAGAATGAAAGAAAAAAAATATTGCAACTCTAAATCCTCGTGTTGTGTGCGTTACCTCTACTGCGATGCATCAACCTTTCACTAAACCTTCTAGTGATGAAGCGTTTCTTTTCAAATCGTCAACAAAGTCGTCCTCGATCGTCTGAAAGATTGCGGTCATTTTTGCGCGTTCCTATTAGACGAAAAATAAAACACCTGCTGATGAATACTCAACATTCAGACAGTCAACGTAATAAATTATGCGGAAGAATTACAGTTTACAGCCATTCTTTTCATTCATTGTATTTGCATTTAATAGATTGTGCATTAGATTAATATTAGGTTGTTAGGTGTTTTCACAACATTCCAAACTCACTACTCGCTGATACATTCAGGAAGTCATTTTTACTCGCGAAATTGCAAGTATTTTCAATTCAGATACTAAAAAATCGAACAGTGCTTTTCATTTACTTATAAAAGAAGTAGTCGTTGGGGACCACCGTTATACTTACCCATCATGGATATGCATAATATAAAATATGAAAAGAAAACATCTGTAAACTATTTATAAAATGCATTGCAATTCGAATAAAATCGTAGCTTAATGACGTCATAAACTTTAAATGCTCTATTACTGAATTACGTAAAAGAAACATCCTTATAACTCCAAAATTATTAATCATATTAACTAACGGTTTACTGCGTCGGATTAAGCATCTCATTTCCAATTAAAATATATCTTTGAATTGAAATTTGAATGAAATACTGGGTCATGAAAAATTGAACAGTGTGGAAAATAGGATTACAAATATCTCGGCAAATAATTATCCGATCGACTTCATTCTTTATACAAAATTTGTTTGTTTTTTTATTGTCTTTTATATTCACTCCTTAAAATAAACAATTTCGAAAATTTTTATATACCTTTTATCAGAACGAATATTTCGAGAGTCTGAAAAAAATAGTTCCGGATAATCGAGGTTATTGAAATTCAATAAGCTTCTTCCCATTATTACATACTAAGTACATACCAAATTTCAAGTCTCTATCTCATTTTGTTCGGGAGATAGAGCGTTTACAGAATATTACAATACACACATTACATTTACACACACAGACAGACGGACGGCAATTTTTTTTTCTAAAAATACGTTTTTCGGAATCTTTAGTGTCTGAGAAACGTGTAAATGCGTCAAAAAACATTTTCGATTTTTAAAACGATTTACAAGATTTACCCTATACTACGTAATGATGGGTAAGTAAAAAGGATATTTCAGAAAATACTGTCAAAATTGGCGTTTTAAGTCACTTTTTAAGGGGCACTACCACTACAATCCGGGAAAGGACATCATCATGGCGCAATTGACTATATCGTATTTACTCGTGTATAATATGTATTTTTTTTCCCAAAATTTAGGGATAAAAAGCTGCATTGGATGTACTGAAGATTTGCGAAAACTATATGAAACTATACATGCTTTCTCAAAGTCACTGAATACAACATGTAAATATCGCAATAACATTGTGAGATTATAAAATAAGTAAGTAACATATAAGAATAAGTGTAATATTTCAACTTTGACATTTTTTTTTTTTCTCAATTTATAATCTTTTATTTTTATAATCGGCATATAACGCACGCCTGTAAGTTTCGATCAATTTTCTTGTAAGAAAGTATCAAAAGTGCGCAAATACCGGGGCCTCCGAGATGACGCTGTGTGTTTTCTCGGTTCAGAAAACACACAGCATCATCTCGGAGGCCCCGGTTATACGCCGACGATATATATATATATATATGATATATTAATATATAGTATATATATATACAGTAATACCTCGGTTTTCGTTGACTTCGGTTATCGTCGGTTTCGGTTTTCGTCGATTGCGTTGGATTTCGTTTATTTCCAGTGTATTTTTGTGCTTTTTTTACTGATTGCAAGTTCTCCATCACGGGATCAAAGAAAGTTTCTTGTAAGCAACTTGTTTAATGGTAATGTCTTGCCCTATTTTGGGCAAAAATCTTAAAAAGGCGGCAGAAACAGACTACTTTATAACACAACTTTTTGAGCGACATAGAAAAGGGGCAAAATCTGGACGCCAATGGGCCGATTGTCACCACTAATTTATGTTTAGTATTCTTCGCCTAAATTGTATTAGTATTCTTATTAGGCGAGGAAAAATTTAGTGGTGGCAATCGCATAGGTGCCAACCTCTCATTAATATTCCGTAATATGCGCGTTAATTTGACCCATGTTTAACACGTTTCGCACCAGAAATTTTTTTAAGAAATGAAATTAAATAAATTCCACGTAGAAACCTGAAATTGAATAAATAAAGATTCATCCAATATTTTTTCTGGTTTGAAGCGTTGTTAAACCTGGGTCAAATTAACCCGCATATTACGGAACTAGACGCCACTGGCGACCAGTTTGGTCGCCCTTAAATGTATGTTAAGCATTGTAACAAATTATTTTTATTCATAATTTATTTTTTTCCTTAATCCTTCGCCAAACCGGAAAAATCTAATAGACAAATCAAGAACTTTTGCGATCGTGGTAGCATTTCGCATATTTTTTGTTGTTATGTATTTCATCTTTCTTGACAAAAACCGCTTAACCCACTTTATAATAAATTAATCATTGTGTGTGTTTTATAATAAAATTGTGTGTTTTTTAATATAAAATAAACTATTTCATAATAAAATAAAAGTACATGCTGTTTTAGTAATCTCTAATAGGTACCTGAAAATGGGATTTTCTCGCCAAAATGGCACAAAACAAAAATCGCGCCAACCCCGGTGCGTCCGTGACAGC
This sequence comes from Maratus michaelseni, assembly GCA_963931845.1. NCBI lineage: Eukaryota > Metazoa > Arthropoda > Arachnida > Araneae > Salticidae > Maratus > Maratus michaelseni. The sequence continues at coordinate 277,962,425 of OZ007594.1, read as the reverse complement.
TGTTCCAATTTAAAATACATGACGTTCACATTTTTCTTTAAAATAGAAAATAGATAAATAAAAAAAATGTATTAAATCAAAACATTTGATTTCAAAATTAAAGTATCGTTTCTAATTTGCACACGCGAAAAAAAAAAGCTGACAATTCATTTCGAAATTTGATCCATTAAATATTATTAGATGAGTTCAACTTACGTCAAGAAAAGATCCGGAAGGAAGTTGAGTTGTATAAAACAGAATTATGGTAAACATTGACTGTCTCACTGGTGCGGATTATTTTTTTTTTACACCAGGCAGCGGTCCGAAAATTCATGGTTTAATATTTTAAACGTTCACAATGAATGAATCATTTTTTTTGTTTGTTTGTTTACTTTCATAGATAGAGAATTTGAACTGCGAACCTAATTTAAACTGAAGTTATTGCAGAATGTATACATAACTGAACGTAAATCATCTCTCAAATATTAATTTTTTTTGAACGATCTTTCTAAAAATGTAAGTTTTATGCAGTTTTATTCGAAAAAATAATTTTGAATAAAAATGGCCGCCTGGCATATAAAAAAGTGAAGCGGGCATCCCGGAACTGTTGATGACAGTCACATGACTTACGGTTTTATTATAGAGATATTAATGAGAGGTTGGCACCTATACAATCGGCACAGTGGCGCTCAGTCGTTACAACCCTGGACATATGTTCTCTGATTCTGCAGCTAGTCCTTGCCAAAAGACCAAAAGGAAAGTAGCCCCAGATATAGTGCCTTGATACCATGCACCAACAACATTTCTTATGGTTTTTATTTTAAAACACTATAACTTATTCTCTATAAAATGTGTTTTTCGTACTTCTTTTTTTTTTCTTTGAGTGTTTAGAACGAACTAATTGGATTTACATAGATAAATATGGGAAATAATTGCCTCGGTTTTCGTCAGTTTCGGATTTCGCCGATTGTTTTCGGACGGATTATCGACGAAAACCGAGGTATCATTGTATATTATTTTCGCTTCATATTTGTTGTGATTTTAATCATTCAATGTAATAGTTTCAAGTATCACGAGTTAACAATAACAACGAAAAAGGTGTTAAAAACAACACATGCTATGATAAATGTTAAAGATTCATATCAATTATAACTGATTATCAATGTATCAACGTTCTAAATACTTTTATTTATAGATAAAATCAGATCGTTACATTTTATTTTGTTTGATGTTTTTTTTTCTTTTCTTTTTTTTTCATGATAATAAATTATCGAAAGTTACAAATAATTTATCATCACATATGTGCTAAATGAGTTATCAACTTTTAAAAAAAGGATTAAACAATGAAAATATGAATGAATAAAGAAAAATATACCATGGTTTCATTCTGTATCCAGGGTTCACGTTTACAGCGTTCCTATTTTTTTTTTTTTTTTTTTTTTTTTTTACCTTTGCTCACTATTTCAAAATCAATAATATCTGTGGTAGATTGCTTTAACATCTGCAATTAAAAATTTACCTCAAAGATTATTGTTTTTGAAATAGTGGTAGAAAAGGTAGAAAATTTTATGAACGCTGCGAAGCCTGTGTATCTTATTGCCATTCTGATTTTTATAAAACAGAATTAATTTATTCCCTCAGATATAAAACACCACTCTGAATTTACGCCTGTCTTTAATATTATTAAGACGATTCTACGAGCTGTTTGATGTTTTAATATAAAAAAAAAGCTTTCATCTATACATGCATAAAATGTTTATTATTATTTTATAAATAATTATTTTAATTTATCTACTAAAATAAAATATCTCATAGAAAACACTGCTAAAGTTGAACTATTAAATTTTTTTGCAGGATACAAAAATCATGATAAAGTTGTGAACCACTAGCAATAAGCTGTAATTAAAGAAGTATCATATTTATAGAAGAACAAAGCAAAAGTAAAGCTATACATTATTTTTTAATCTCAATTACAGATACGAAATTTTTGCACAGGTTTTGAAAAAAAAAATAACTTTGATATTACAATAAAAAAAAAAAAACGTATTCAACGGCAGGCCAGATGAAAGGGTGCCCTAGAAACAAACCATTGTTTTTCATATTGGTTTTAGTGATGCCCAGTACCAGTATTGCTGTCAATGGAAATGCTTTCATTGAAATACCAATATTGGTCAAATATTGGCTTCACATTGGAAGTATTTCCAATGAAATGTCACTATTACATAAATATTGTCTTTACACTAAAAGCAGTAACGGTTTTAGCAGCCAATGTACGAGATTTTTTATTCAGCGCCCCTACATAATGATATAAGAGAAAGTATGAAGTTTTAAACAACCTTTTTTGTTTATTTTCCGCCGCTTAGTCATGGCGGCCGCTCGACCACGCCCCTCTCTAAAGCCAGCCCTGACGCTGATGCCTAACCGAAAATATTTCCAATAAAAGACCAATATTGTAGAAAATATTCAATGTAAATTGACAATGTGGCTTCATTTGATTGACAATGAAATGGACCGAGACCTGATCCTGATTGACAATGAAATAGCGAAATATTTTCGTACCAATATTAGTAAAATAGTGGAAACTTATAAACACCCCAACGTTGGGACAATATTCATGTCACTACTGGCCAGATATAGGCATTTAACTCCTTGAAGGGCGGTGGGATATAATATATCCCACTTAATTTTAATTCCCAAACGCCACAATGACACCGGAATTTTGGAATCAAATTTTGATTTTATAATATACGTGAAGGAAAAATATTACTTATTTGGAAATAAATTTGTTGTTAAATCCCGATGTAATTCAATGATTTCAACATTTTTGGAACCTAAGTACTGTGCCCTGAAAGGGTTAAAACCTAGACCAACATATGATCCTAAAGATCCTTAGGATCGTATGTTGGTCTAGGTTAAAACAATTCTAGTCCAATATATGTTGTTATTAGGGTGGAGTTGCTAGGTCTCTATTTAGGTTCTAGCTTGCAAGGTTTTCTGGGGCCAAAACCCATTTTAAAAAAAGCATCTAGTTTTTCATTAAGATAGCAGGGTCCTATAAAACCTCATCCCTGCGATTCATAATTTCTGTCTATAGATGTAAGGTGTGGGAATCCTGAAGCAGATAATTGGAAGCCCCTTAATTGATTTGAATACAAATCCCAGCCCCTTAATCGTTTTGAATACAAGATTGAATACAAATCATTGCAGTTAGAGTTTATATTAAAGGTGCTGTTTGAATATTAAGTTATTTTCTTTCTTTAACTTTGTTTTTCAGCTTTTCCTTACTTTAAGTCGTAACTCGTAAGACAAAACTAGACGAACCTGTTCTATCTTTAGAGTCTCTGGGACTGCCAATTCTAGAACTGAAAAGAAACAAAAAAAAAAAAAGGACAGACAACATAAACAAATCACAATCCTTCCGTTGATCGAGCGTAGTTATTTATCATTCAAGAATCTCTTCAATGACATTTACTAACAGAAATACTTTCAAATGCACTGATAATCATTACATAAAAAATAATTATTTATAATTTTAACAAACCCCGATTTCAATGAATCCTCTCTTACGAAGATACCCCATCCCTGTATCACCCTATTCCTCATTAACGTTTTTTTTTTCTTTGTAGTATGCATTACAATTTTTTTTTAAAAAAGAAAACAACACGAAGCATTGCATTTTCTCAGCATGTATTGAAAATATGTATTTTCTATCCCTTGCTGTTTTCCTAGAAAATAGCAATGTAGTGACTTGAAAAAATAAATTCAACCAAATGTAAAAACTGATTTTGTATTGAAAACTTTTAAGATATATTTAAATAAAATATCTCTCCTCTTCCAAGATCGCCTTATTTTTATTCAGACCATTAAAATGTCGAAATAAAAGATTAATCTTTTTTTTTTTTTTTTTTTTTTTTTTTTTTTTTTTTTTTCGCCGATCCTCACAAGTGGCTAATTTCAGGCCGTCGAGCTCATTCACAGTAGCTAATTTTAATTCCACTAATAACCGGAAAAAATAAAAAATATATTTTTTTAAGTAATTTTAATTTTTTTTTAAATTGTTATTAATTAATTATTTTTTTTTTTTTTTTACTAAAAATTTTTCTGTAACTTTTTTAAAATGGTATTTTTGCATGTACAGAAAAGAATATTTTTGCATTTTAGAATTTTCATACAATGAAGAATAGTGATAAGTCTATATCCGTACATACCGCTTGAATGGTTTAAAAAGGTAAGAAAATACAGTTCCATAATCTTTGTCAAACAACAAAAAAGCTTCAAAGAGATAATTATGTGTAACTAGCATTAAAAACGTATTTGATCATATAAATAATGTACTCATAGATAATAGATGCCTGAACTGACTATAATTTGTAATTTCAATGATAATTTGGTGGCTCTCATCATATGTAGTTGATTTGATTTGAAAAAGATTGCTTTGAGACCTATAGCACCAATTCTGTTGTCTCGAATGATCCATATTCCTAGAGCTGGTCTCCTAATTTTGAACCAATTCCAGATGAGAGACCCATCAGATGTATTCCTAGAAGAAAGTAAATAAAAGCAATATTTACTGTTTACGGGTGAATATACATCTTTTCGATTTAATATTCGTATCATTAAAAACGCTGAAAGACTACTTGTTTCTTATACACATTTAATTTCAATTTTTATACACGATTGTACCTTTTTTATTTGTTTATACTCTGCTAAGGAGAATATCATTTTCTGAATAAAATAAAATGAAATAAATTGTAAATATTTGGATCGCGTGAAACGTACAAGTAATGTTTTCTCCTTTTTCTTTTCTCCGATAGATGGCAGGAGTAGAAAATCATTTAGAAAAATACGTCCTTCCCGAAATATTTTAATAGATCACGCGATTTTATACTCAAAGCTTTTACTGAGAAATTAAACATTCTTTTCCGTTCATTTACTTCTTTCTTTTCTTAACTTTCTATAATAGAACCCGTACTTTTATTTTTACACGGATTTTGCCTCTTTTTGAATATTTCTTTTTGGTTAAATTACTGTTCTTCGATGTGACGTGATCAGTGCAGAAAAAAAAGCTTATATTCTCCATAAAAAAGGATAAATATTTCAACAGAGGAGTATAAAAAAAATTTCTTAGTTTTTTATTGCATTACTTTTTATGTATTAGTTTGAGTAATGACTTTTATCTTTCAGAATTAGAAGACCTCTATTTGTGTAGTGATAAAGTAAGTATTCCATATGCCTTGTCGAACTGAATTGAACAAGATGTCTGCCATGTTTGCTATGTTTATTCATGCTATTTTTTCACGCATCTTAAATTCATACCCGTGCGAGTTGTGCTACAAGCAACAAACGGGTTGCATAATTGCCCGATAGGTATATGAGCAATTTAATGATTTTTATTTATATTTTTAGAAATAAAAATTAGTGTTAGGGAAAATCTACACTGCATTCTTATCTTATTTCTAAATAGGCAGCTGTGAGTAGATATAGCGGCAAGCACGGAAACAATACCAACTTAACTTAACTGAGCTATTTTCTCATCAGATTTAATATATTTAATTATTACTGAAATCCTTTAAATAATCCATTTAATTGAATGTTTAAAGAACGATTATTAAAAATATCAAATTATTAAAAGTTACGTTAAATGATGTAGACTGGTTTTATGCGTCAATTTCAAATGATTTTATCATATGCAATCTATAATAAATGGAGGTCGGATTTGACGATTATTAAATTCTTAATCTAAAAATTATTTACCTTTTAGTGTAAGTTAGCATATTTCTTTAACATTTTCAAACGTACTTGAAACCTGATTATATAAAGCAGTTAGTTAACTTATGCTGAATTTACTTCATATTATCCGAATACCAGAATTTCCTACCAAGCTATACCGTGAATAAAAAAACATATTTTATACCAGAAATGTTTTAATAAAATGCACTTAATATATGCCGTAACTATTTGAGATACAAAACATACTGTGTTATTTATAAGTTGTATTTACAAGTAAAATTAAAAAAAGTTTCACCAGAAAATTTATTTAAGAAAATATGTGTTGTTTTTATGTAGTATATATTTTAGTTAATTTATGAAATAAAATTTCTAGTTTAAAATATCTTTATTTGATTTTAAGAAAAAAAAAAATCGGGGGATTGAGGACTATGTATTTTGCAACAGCAAAATAATTATAATAAACTACCAATAAATCGATAATAAATGCCACATATCTCCTCAGACAATTATAATAGATTACAAAGGAAAAAGTTTTATGTTTAAAGCGCACAGAATCTCAAGAAATAAATCTCGGAGGCAAACTGAAGCATGTTTCTCTTATGAGAATAGCCAATGTAACTTTTTTTGTTGTTGTTGTTAAATTAAGCTATTTAAAAGAGCTCTAATGCATCATAGTCCTCTAGTTATATTATTAGTAAGCAATTCCAATGATAGAATTTTAATTTTTGGAACTCAGCGAAGTTTGAGTGCAATAATTGAACAGTATTTGTAAGTTAATTTTGACTGCAGAAATGCTTAGAACACATCGACATTGGAATACTTTCAAGTAATTTTCAAACGAACTGCTACTTTCACATTGAAAATACACAGAAAATTAATTTGGTGTTAATGTTAAAAAGGGATATCTATTGATTTCTTGTAGTTTAACATACAGTAAAAAGGTGATTATTTATGAATTTCGTAATTAAATTTTTTAAAACAAGTTTGACAACTGATTATTCTGATTAATATTACTTTTAAATAATAACACTAAATATAAACTTAAATAATAACTTAAATGTAAAAATTTTGATCCTAGAATTTTTTTATCATTCTTAGAAATATAAAGTCTGTCCCAATGGATTCTTAAACACAAAATACGTAATTCTTATTTCTAAAATTATAATTGAATAAATAATAATTAATTAAGTACATATTAACACTCATGAGATACTCATATAACAAAAATAGTTACCATGTTTCTATACATTTTTCAATAAATAAAAAAAGCAGCAGTAGTTTTCCAGTTCTTTGTTTGCACAAAATAAAAATGAACAATATAGCTTCCCTTAGCGTTGTTGTCAACTGCAAAAATCAAAATCTGTGTAAAATAACTGTAATAACACTCGTGACATATATACATACAAATATTAAAATTAAGTTTTAAACTATTATATAAATATCTTAGAATACTTCCATTGTATTATAATGTCAATTCTATACTTTTAATTCAACTGCGAAAACTTGTCTAGTTAAAAAGTTTTGAAAATGACTATTAAATTAGATAATTTCAATTAAGACATATAAATTTCAGCAGTTTGATAGCTAAAATAATCTAATACTCAAATATTTAAAACCTATACACATTTTAATGAATACATTGTATTAACTATAAAGTAATATACTGATTTATGTTTCAACAGTATCAAATGATTACTTTTTTAACGTGAAATGTGGATTCAAAGATTGAGACATTAAGCTGGGAATTCATTTCAGAAAAAGTTACTGAGTTTGGCAAGCTTTTTCTTTTCTTTTTCTTTGTCTAGAAGCTAGCAATAATATAAATATGCCACTTAAATGTCCCCATGCTTATGCGCACTACTGAAAAATTATCCAACTTACAAAGTTATTCTACTAAAAATAGATATACAAAAAATAGTATATAAAATAGATCAGAATTTAATTCGATATTTATATTTAGGGTGGAGCCATAAATATTTTATTTTTCTATACCAATTTAATTGTTACCCCCATATCTGACGGTTTATGGAAATTAGCTATAAAGTACTACTCAAAAATGATCCAACTTATAAGTTGGATACTATAAGTATATAAGTTTATACTTTGTATACAAAGTTATTCTACTAAAAATAGATATAAAAAAAGTAGTATATAAAATAGATCAGAATTTAATTTGATATTTGTATTTAGGGTGGAGTCATAAAGAATTTATTTTTCCATACGAATTTAATAGTTACGTTACGACCCATATCTGACGATTTGTGGAAATTAAGGGCGTGATTGATGCGTAATTATTAGACGAATAAAATCGTTTTTCAGAAAAGGCGAAGACCGTTTTAAAAAACACTACTGTCCAAAAGTTAAGCAACATAAAATTCTAATTTTTTAAATTGTGAATATTCAAAACAAAGTGATATAAACACATCCGTTGCAGCAAATAGATAAGATCCTTACAGTGCAGCCAGTCGATGTGACGTCTCTTTAACGTCACAAGTGTCATAGTCACTATGGTGAAACAAAATGCGATATCTTGCATTCGTTTCGTTATTACCGCGTATTATAGTACATGTTACTTAATTACTCTACTGACAAATCGCTCAGTCACCGTGACTGTTACTTTGTGACGAGTCCCCAAATGACATTATAATGAAGTCACCGTGTGATTCTAATGTGGCCGTCATCAAGGCCGTAGCCAGGAAAAGGGGGTTATGGCATGGGCTTTAAACCACCACCGAAATTTTACAAACCTGTACTTATTTATTTAAAAAATAATAAATACTTCATTTTTAAGAACTTTTTTCTCGAAAAGAAAGACTATGAACTAACATAATGTTGTATACATTACGTAATTGCATGAAAACAATGCATTCCGAGATATATCTATAAGGTACTATACATTAAAATTTTATAACTGTAACTCTTCGCCAACATGATAGTTGTTTTGTGACCAGTCCCCAAGTGACAGCAGAATGAAGTCATGTCGTGACATTAGCGTTCATTGTGATTTCACAGTAGTCTCCAAATGCTAATCACCTGACAGTCACCTGTGTGACTTCGTTGTGACGTTATTGGTGACTAATCTCGATGCAACTCACATGATGACTTTATAATGGAGCTTCTAAATGACGGTCACATGTGAATTGTTAGGTGATTCCATTGTAACGTCACTTGAGGACTCGTCAGCGGAGTCACCAAATGACGTTTTCTTGAGAGTATTAATGAGACGAATGAAATATATCACATTTTGGTTCACCTTAATGACTATGATACTTGTGACCATTTGTGACGTGAAAATGGCGTCATATCGACTGGCTGTGCTCTACGTATGACTCCTATAATAAATCAGTGTATGAATTGATTGAAGAAAGGAGATGATGCTACCTACCTTATGTTTATATCACTTTCTTTTGAATAATCCCAATTATCAAAATTAGCATTTTGTGTTCGTTGCTTAATTTTTGGACACCAGTGTATTAAATCAAGCAAACATATTTGATTCAGAAATGTTTAATGAATGGAAGGATATAAATACTACAGAGCAGGGAAGGTAACATTCTAATTTGGCCAGTTTTAAACGTGCTTGTAATATCAGATGGGAAAATATATTTGTGATTAACTTTTATTAATATTTCAAAAATCACTTTTTTTTTCTTTGTGCGTTGTGTCACTTTAGGGTTAAGAAATATGTGTGCAATACATAATTTAGCTCTTTTTAACACTTTCCAAAATAGTTGAAAAATGTTTACGACTTAGGTTCGTCTGTCTGTGCTTGAACTCCCGTAAATATACTCCACGTAATTCTACGCAATTGATGATGTATGTTATTGAGGCTTAGTGTGGCATGTCCACTTTTAAAAACGACGTGTGTAGCATTTATCGTTCGTTTATGTTTATAGGGACACTCAAAATAATTTTGATATATTATGGTGTATGGACAAAAATTATTTGAAGTACATTATAATGATTTTACACGCTACTTCAAACATTACTCAATTGATATACGATGTTGATACACACTACAGCATGTTTGCTATTGAAAATGATGTGCATAAGCTTTCGTTGTTCGTTTACAGGAATACACAAAAGAATTTGATTACGTTACTCTTAGCAGGCAGTGATTGATTGAAGTGCGGTTTGTGAAATTGGTATACGCTATTGAAGTGCACGATAACGATAGCATCTTCCACAAAGAAATTGGACATGTAACATTTAATGTTCTTTCATAGAGAGAAAAAAATATGTTATTGCTTATGAGCAATATTTGCGAGAAATACGTTTTCAGTCAGTATAAAGAATATATAGTGTACATAGAATATATACAGGGATACACCGAAGAATTTTTTCATTCACAATTCATGGGCGGAATTTGCTGAAAACGCGTTTTTAAATATGTTGCTCGTTTTTCAACTGAACTAAATTTTACTATTCAATAGTTGGAGTATCATAGTTGAGATTTATTCCAACAGAGCGAAAAATGGCGGAACAGGACTCGAACCTGGTACTTTGACTTGTCGTGCCAACGCTCTTCCTACTGAGTTATCCCAACGATATCCTGGCTGGCATAATTCACTCTTATTTGTTGCACATGGCTACGAACTGCAGCGTTAATTTCATTCATCCGAGCTATATCTATAGCATTTGCATGATGAATGTGAAACAACACGGAAACTCCTGTATACCATGTTCATGGTTAATGCTATAGTTATAGCTCGGATAAAGAAGCTATGGATTACACTGTCAAAACTTCAACAGCCAATCCGAAATTAGAAGCTAGCCAATCAAGAATTGGCTTGCGTAGAGCAGCCAATCAGGAATTATATGAGATTTAAGATCGAAAGAGTGTAATGATAGTCAATAAGATGAAAGTACTGAGTAAAGAAAGGATAATTTTGTAAAGAAACAGGTGAGAAAATGAAGAGAAAAGCATGTTTAACTGCTAAAAATAGGAGGTTCGTTTGCTAATATGTAAAGTGAAGCAAAAAGAGCGTGTGTTGGAAAGTATTTCATAATCAGTTTATTAAATATACGTAATTGCACTTTTAATTACTGGTATGAAACTATTTTTGTGATTGCTCCGCATTAATAGTTAAAACAATATCACATTTTCTTAGTTGGATCGCTACTGAAATAAGCGGTGTGTAGATCATGAAATATGTTACATTATCCTCAACCCACACTTAATCGTAGTGAACAACTCAAAACTCAAGATATATATGTTCCTAAAAAGGTGAAACACGTTTTTAAGCATAAAAGCAAATTGTAGTTTTGTGTAAATTGCACTATGAGTTAATCCACAACTTTTTATATCTAGGGTTAAAAACAGTTATATTCCTATATGTTGTCAAGTTGCTTGTGATTATTTTACGATTTATAGATAAGCTTTGTATTATAACATTATATATGAAAAATGATAGAAACTCTCTAATTCGCCCTTTTTAAAGATATTATTAAACGTGCTTTTGATGAAGGTTAGCAATATTGAATCCAGACATTTGTCTCCGGACAGAATTTCTGCCCCCTAACCGGATGGGACATTATGCAGTTCGGGGAGAGGGGGGGGTGTCCTCCTGGGCCAGTCCCTGACTTCATCACTGCGGATTATGTAGTATTTTTTTTCATTATTTGTTTCCCAAAAATCATATTTTTTTAGTTGTGTCGTATGAGTGGCTAATAATTACGTGTGTGTCTTTTCATTTCTTTTCTTTTTCCTCTCTCTTTAATCTTTTAAAGAAACATCGTAAACATTCGCAAAAACTATTTTTTCTCAAATTTTAGGGTTTTCTGAAAATTCTTGTCTGTTGAATTTCAAATATATGGAATCATCTTGAATCTCTTTCTTATTTTCGCAGAATCTGAATACTGAGAAAACAAAGGCCTAGTAGAATATAAAGGAATGATGTATGTTATAAACTTTGCTATTATTTCGGAGCGAAATTTACATGCGCCCCAAAAAGAAAAAAATTCATCAGGATTTCAAATCATTCTCAAAGCTTACAAAATGAGGAAACGTGCCGCATTCATTCTTCCTTGAACATGCTGAGGTGTTCATACATAATTTATTAGGTTGATTTAAAATGAAGAAGCAACGTTTTCTTATGTATAAAACGATTCATTCTAATACATAATCCATTGATGTTTTCTTTGCATTGCCGTGTTTCCCAAAATAAGGATTTTAATGCACTTCACTTTTATGTTGTTTTCTTGGTGTATAAATAAGTTTAGCATTTAAATTAATAAATTAAAACCTTCAGTACGGCTTCACATTATTCAAGAAGATTTCAAGTATCTACTGATAAATATAAATGGCGGAATGTCATAACTGATTTGTTATTTTATTTTCTGCATATATTTTTTAAATTTTGCACCATTTTATTAATGTAAGTATGAGAATTTGTGATGTCGATTTGTTGTTACATCCAAGTTTAAAATTAGTAAGAGACTAGGAAAATGCTATAAATGCATATGGAAAAATTAACTGGTTAGAAACTTAAAATAAGTAATTGCTTGTTTGCTTAAAATAGATACTATATTATGTACTTCAGAATAAAAATTATTTAAATAACAATACATCAAATTCCAATCATTTAACAAAATTTCAAAATCGGAAAAAGCGACTGTGGCCCTATTAACCGGAATCTATTGTATTTTCAGATGAAATCATTTTTAACAACATTTGGTTTCAAAAATGCAAATTAAATATGAAGAAGAATTGTTCTCTTTTCGACATAATTGTTTTTTGAGTTATTTTTGTTGTAGATATTTTCTAAATCTTACGCCATTTTATTAATGCAAGTATAAAATTTCAAAAATATGGAAAATGCGAATGGAAAAATAAGCTGGTAGAAATTTAAAACAATGGAGTCGTTTATTCGATTTCTATTGATTCGATATATTTCAGAAATCAAAATTATTTTAATAATACATCTTTATAAAAAAATTTGCAGCATTCCGATTGAAAAATAACCGTGGAAAATAATAATAATAAAAGAAAAAGAATTCTTTACTGTTTTGAACCCAAGAAAAATTATGATAGAATTTGTAAGCTTTTTTTCGTCATTAGAACTTTGCAGTAAAAGTCGTTTGCTCTTATTAATAAAGCCGTTCGATAAAAATGATTCATACTAATTGTATCTGAAATAATTCAATTTTATAAAATTTTATATTTCCTGACAAAAACGTGTTTCGTCAGTCATATAATACATCTCACATGACTGCTTGAAATTTATACACACATATATCTATAAATATTTCAAACTCAAAAATGATGTACAAAAAAATAAATAAAAATAAAAATAAAGTCTCTTCCCGTAAGTGTTCGACCTTGATACAAGGATTCTGGATAATTTTTTGTTTGGCCTTTATCTTAATTTGAAATTTTAGGGCGACTGACATTTTGAAACAAGACAACAGATTAAAAATATGAGAATCCTTCATAAACGGATTTAATTTATACATTTTAGTCTTTGAAAAAAAAAAAAAAAAAAAAAAAAAAAAACGGAAGCAACTTTTTTCTTCGGTACAGATTGAAAGGGCATTTTTTTTAACCACGCCACGTATTCACCAACAACAATTTTATTTATAAATATAAATAGGGTCGTTTGCACCAGGTGCCAACTTTGTTAATATTTTATTTAACAAATATAACCAGGTCCTGATTTTTGCCGGTATGCAAAAAATGGAATTTCGGTAGCCTCCAAATCAACTTAACTCATTTTTCTCGCTCACAAATTATGAAAAAAAAAATTTGCATTTGATACACTTAAAATGCTATTCTAAATTGAGTAGAAAAATAACAATTTATTTAGCCTGATCTTATTTACCCTTTACACGCCTCGGCCGATACTTTAAAGTATCATAAAAGAATTTTTTTTATAAAATTCATTTAACTCATCGATTGGCAGAAATATAATTCACATGTACTTTACTTTATCACGTTCCAAAAACATTATTCGTTGTAAGTAAAAATATTTTTTAATGAATAATTTCGTTTCCAATTATAACTGTTCAGCTTTCCCGATGTTGAAAAACATGGAGGAGAAAATTTCAGCTCTGAAAAAAATCTTGTGCTGTTACTTGTTTTTAAAAATTAGAAAATTAATCGAAAATTACAATATATATTTTTCGAAAATTACATTGAATTAGGGCAATTATCACTTTAAAAAATGATAAGGCTAGCAAAGTTATGTCCGCACTTCGTTATGTCCTAGTAGTGTAAAAACAATAGTTAAAAATTTGCAGTATCGTACATTAACATTTCATCACAGAATCTTTAGAAATACACGAACAGCTGTATTGAAATTTACCTTGATTTCAACAAATTTTATAGGAATATTTTCTAAAATGTATTTTTTGTTTAATAGAGCTTTAAAATTATATATATATATATATATATATATATATATATATATATATATATATATATATATATATATATATAAACTTTTCTTTTTTAATGATTCTTTATTTGTATCTAATTTTCTAAGTGATTATTAATATTGTAGTTTGCTGACATGAGAATCTGAAAAATGCTATATTTTACATTTTTTGCATAAAAATGTGTGAAATATTCTTTTAAAAGTATTTGAATGAATAATAGTATTGAATAAAAAATATATCAGCGAATTTTTGTAGAAATTAAATTACACTGAGCAGGTTATCGGGCCTAATTTCATGATTTAGCTTTTATACAGATCCATGATAGCTCGGGCCTGGCTCAGGCTCGAAAAATCTGGTTCGCACAGGCATCTACTGTGAATAAACATCCCAAATTGCACATTAATACAACATAACGTAACAAGTAAAGTAACAATTAAACTACAATTACAGGGTGGCTAGTGGTCAGGGAAAAATAGAGTAAAAAAAGTGATAAACGCCAGTATATTCTTATAGAAAAATTTATGTTGATTATTCGATCAAATAATCAATTTGAATTTTTCTATAAGAATATACTGGTAAACATCATTTTTTTTTACTGTATTTTTCCCTGACCACTAGCCACCCTGAATTATTTATATTTCTTCCTGGATAAATCATATAATGGCATCGCACTTTATTTAAAGTTTCAATGATTGAAATTTACATTTCTATATGCATTATAGTTACAGGTAATCTGTTAATGCTGATTTCTACACACACATATAAAACATGAAACTTGTTCCTTTTTTGCTCTTTTTCACCAATAATCCATATAAGCTCAAAAGTCGTCCCAGATGAAGATTGCATTAATGGGCTGCACTTTTAACTCTGAAACGACCTCCAGGAAAATTTTCAAGATCATAAATTCAATTCGTGCTTTTTAAAGCACGAAAGACTGCAGTAAAAAAGATAACATAAAACACACAAAAACACCAAAAAGCCTGTTTTTCACTCCAAATAGCTCTTTACATTTATTTCTATTTCGACGTGATTAATGGCCCATTTTAAAAAAGACACATAGTTATAAAAGAAATGCACATTATATACCTAGCGTGTTTCAATAATAAGTAACTTCTTTGTAATTCAAGGTCACTGCGATGTAAAACTGCCAATTTTTTTTTTTCGCGTGCATTTTTCTTTTTTCTTGAATGGCAACAGTGTTGATGAACCGTTGATTTAAAAAACGAAGGACAGATAACCTTCACCTTCAACATTTTCATAAAATAAAGAGTGAATTAGGCAATTCCGTGAATGGACAGTTGAAAATTTGCTTTTCAAAACGAGTGCTGTCTTTTCTATGAAAGTAAAATATAATGGGAAAAAACTGTGTGCGAAAATTGAGTTACATATGGCAACATCTTTATTTTTTTTCCTCACTTTTTATAGTGTCCTAATAATATTTAAACGCATTACTCATTTTCATTTTAGTCGTTTATATTAAAAAGTACTCATTTTCAAGGTCTTAAAAAAAACGCGCATCTATTTTTCTGTAATGATTAATGACTGTCATTTCAATTTATCATTTGAAGTAAAGTAAATAAATAATGTGAGTAGAAAATTTGGCTATGAATGAAACTGTGTAACACCCTTAATAATTCAAGGGCGTATGTAAAAATGAAAGCGCTTTAGAAATTTTCGTGAGAGTGGCAATAATGATAATGAACCACGTAAAAAGAAAAGCAAGAAACTTAGAAGATTGGTATATTTCTAAAACTTAAGCACAGAACATGGGATTACATGATCAACGACATTCAAGTGACGGAGATATTAATCAGCGTAAAATTTGATAATAAATCTGATGTGTATTAACAAGCATAAACATAACCACACAGCTAAGCAGATTTCATGTATAGCGTATAGCGCTATTTCAAAACTTCATAATAGAGTTCTTTCTTTAATGAAAAAAAAAGGAGGGGGGAGTGAAAAACAGTGCGGAAACACATGTGCTTACCTTAAAAACTTGAAGCTGATTTGGTTTCCACAATAAGCATGCTTGATGCGTGTTGCTGCTGTTATTTCTAATTTTGTCTTTTTCTTTCATAATGCATTTATACAGAGGATTCTTTTATGAGGCATTGAGAAATTTATATGCTAATTGTTTTAGTTATCTTTGCATAGACAGTTACACATTACGGTATTTCGTTGTTACAGTGGCCCCTGCAGTTGTTATGATTACGATTTCGCCAAGGTCGTTGTCAAACATTTATAGCATATATGCGCGAACCGTCATATATAAGTGATATTCGTAATATGTAAGTCATATTTACGTCACATTACATATCATGTATACGTCCATATATACGCAATATTAACGTTTTATTTATCATACATATGTCATACATACTCTTATGTACAATGTCATATATGACTATAACTTGGTCATATACATTATAAAATGTCATAAACGTTATATGTGACTATAACATCGTCCATGCGACATGTTATATAACTTGGCGATACATCTTATTTGTTTGACGATTCATTCGAGGCTGCTATAACAAAGAAGTACCCACATTACTTAAGCCTTTCGTCCCAGATTATAAGTGCAGGCCTGCCACTGGCTACTATTTTCATATTTTATTTGTACCACTATTTGCAAAAGGTAAAGTTTGTGCACTGCAAAAAATAATTGTTGATTTTACAGTATAATATTGGCACCCCAAACTGCCAGTAGGCAGCTTGGGGTGCCAGTATTATACTGTAAAATCAACAATTATTTTTTTAAGTATGGTAGACTTCTTTTGCATGCATATGTTGTTGGGAAAAAATATATGTTAAAAAATTTTATTTGAAGAAAGTGGTATAAATTGAATAAAAAAAATAATCGCCAGTGCACTGTAAAAAATTTTTTGTCAAATTAACGGGAAAAAACTGTCAATTTTGGAGCCAGTTTAAAACCGTTTAATTTACAGGAAATATCTGTAATTTTTTACGTGAAGTGACTGTTTTTTTAACAGTTTCATACTGTTATATTTACAGAGATAAACTGTTAATTTAACAGAAATATTTTGTGGTTTTTACAGAGAAAACCTGTAAATTTTACGAAAAAAATCTGTAAATTTTACGAAAAAAATCTGTAAATTTTAACAAACTTCCTGTGTTTTTAACAGTTAAATGCTGTTATATTTACAGACATAAACTGTTATTTTAACAGAAATATTCTGTGATTTTTACAGAGAAAACCTGTAAATTTTACGAGAAATATCTGTTTTTTTAACAGTTAAATGCCGTTGCATTTACAGAGATAAACTGTTATTTTAACAGAAATATTTTGTGATTTTTACAGAGAAAACCTGTAAATTTTACGAGAAATATCTGTTTTTTTAACAGTTAAATGCCGTTGCATTTACAGAGGTAAACTGTTATTTTAACAGAAATATTTTGCGATTTTTACAGATAAAACATGTAAATCTTACGAGAAACATCTGCACTCTTTGCAGAAATATCCTGTTTTTTAAGACAAATACAGGACGCTCTAACATGATTGAAACACGCTTTAATATTTTATCTGTGGGATATTCGTAGGCAATGTAAATTACAAAATTGTTCAAAATAAGTTAGAATACAAAATTATTTTGATGAAATGGTTTTGCCATTAATTTCAAAAAGTTACATTTGAAATTTTTATCTGATGCCTGAGTCTTACAAGTTATATTTAGGAAAGTATTATTACTGTTCTGACAAGTACAACAGTCAAAATTGCATTATTCTATGACCAAAACACACAGAGTTACACTTTAGAGTTTATGAAATTTCAGAAGTTTCTGCCTCTAAACACAGACAAATGATTTTTAGTGCCAGAAAACTCTGAAATTTCATATAATTCCAACTTAGTGTACTTTGATTACAGAAGAAAGGAATTATTACTGTTGTACCCGTCAGAGCAAGGAGAAAGTATTTCTAAATATAACTTACATGAACCAGGAGCCCTATAAAAGTTTAAAGAGTAACTTTTTCAGAACTAATTCATCAATATAATCACAATTCCTACTTTATTTTGAACACTTTTGCAATTTACTTTGCATACATATCTCCAACAGATAAAAAATTAAAGCATGTTTCAATCATTTTGGAACATCCTGTATGCTTATTTATAAACAAATGTGCTAGCTTTGGCATAAAAAGGTGAACGTTTTTCTAAAAAAATAATTTGGTGAAAACTGCAATATATTTAAAAGCAACATTTGTGAATTTATCACTCAAGGTTGGTGAGGCATCCGCTTCTAGTAAATAAAATACAAAAAAATTTCAAAATGTAGCAAGTATATCTTTTACATACTCACATCGACAATTTTTGATAAAATATTCAACACACTCACCAGTCTTTGAATTTGAGTAACACTATTTCCAAATAGTAATTCTGCAACTTAATAAAGCAGAAATTACTGCTTGAAATAGTGGTATGAAAATTCAAGGACATTGTGGAGCACACTCTTATTCCAAAACGAGAATTCTTGTTTCCTGACAAGAGAGCATAATTTTAAAAAAGAGAATTCTCATTTCCTGATATAAATGCAAATGTGTGAAAATCACTTCATAGATTTCTTGGAAATTAGTTTTTGTATTTTAGCTATAGCCTGTAAATGAAAATAAGAATAGCTACATGATATATATATATCAGGGGTGATTGTGGGATCATGAAAAAATACCTGAAATTTTAGCGAGAAAACGTTTTTGTATGGAGAGAGGGAAGGGGGAGAATATAAAATTTATTACATGGAGGTCAAATTATAAATTTTAATTATGTTTAGAAATCACATGAAATTAGAAATCACATTTTTAGTCTTATTGTATGAATTTAACTATCAGAAAAAGCAGAATTACGGTACTGTAAATGACGAAAAAAAAAAAAAAAATAAAAAAAAAAAATAATAATCCATGTCTAAAAGTTTCTGAAAACTGCCGGGAATTTTCAATATTTCCCTCCCAAAAAACCCGGTTTATTCCCGGGAATAAACCCGGTTTTTTCCACCCTTTGCAACTCTATTGACGGATGATAAGATCATCAGCTGATTGCAACTTCCCTACAAGGAAAGGGCATGTTTACAAACAAACAGTTCCATCAACCTATCTACCACTACATTTTTGTAGTAGCGATCATTGCAGAAATCGTTAAAGGACATAGGCCAATCATATCATGACCAGTTTAACGTAGACCAATCAAAACGCCCCATCTCATGTGTACAGTAGGAGTCATACAGAACGAACGGGTTTTTCTTGCGAACCAACGGTAATTTAACCAACAGTGCCGTCAGCTGCCCTTTCCTTATATATTACAGAACTTAGCAATATTTGTCTGAACGAGTTTGTTTGTTTGTTTTATTGAGAACATACATCTGACTTGTGTGCTTGACATCAAGTGGCCGCTTACAAGTCATCGTCAATATACAAGGACGAGATAGCCACAAGGAAATTTACAACACCAGTGAATTACAACCGCGAGCTCCACAAAGTTTGTGCAATGGAGCTGACGGGGTGTTTGTTTACTGAACATATACATCAGAATTGTATCAAGGCTAAACTAGATTCCGGGCCTGCTCATTCATTCTCATGACGTCACAAATGGTGGCTGGCCGCGACGAAAGATTCGCACAAAACGGTGCTTCGCTTTGTACCGCAGTCAGCCACTATTTGTGACGTCATGAGAATGAATGAGCAAGGCCGGTATCTAGTGTTGCCCTGCTTGTGTGCTTGATACAAATCTTCGTCAAGATGAGGACTGGATAGGCAAAAGGAAATTAAACACAGAATAATTACATCCTGGAATTCCACAAAGAGTGTGCAATGGAGTTGACGGGAGTCGAACCCCATGAATTTAAAGTTTGCCGTTAACGATTTATAATATATATTTTTTAATTACTTGATTTTGATTTTACATTTTCATACATTATTTATATATTAAACTATGGATCAAGGTGATTTTTTTTATTGCTGTTATATTAATTTTTTTTCCCTTTCTGTTTTCTTTTTACGAAAAATAATCACATATTTTTCTTAGTATATAAATATATCTTCTTGATAATAGTAATACAAATTATAGATAAAAGTTTAGATAAATTTATTTAATCGATAACCACATGAAAAATCTCTCCATTTAAATCATTTTAATATAAAATTAGTAATTAAAAAATTATTGTCGGGTGTTATATTTTACTTACCACAGTCGCAATATTTAAAAAAATAATAACAATACTGAGTATTTCCCGAATATTTTTAAATTACGTGACTTTTATTTATTTTTTACTATTATTATTTATTTATTCTTTTTTATGAGTCTTACTCTAAAACCATGAACTTAAAATTTGTTGTTTGCAGCTAATGATTTATAATACATATTTTTTAATTACTTGAATTTTATTTTACATTTTCATACATTATTTAATTATTAAATCATGGATATCAAGGTAATTTCCTTTAGATTTCCTGTTTGAATATATTTCTCTCCTTTTATTTTTCCTTTTATTTATTTATTTTTATAAAAAATAATAACATATTTTTCTTAGTATATATATGACATCTTGATAATTGTCACACCAAATATATAAAAAATTGTAAATCAGTTCAATTTATTTAATCAATAATTACATGCACAGTCTTTGAATTTAAATATAAAATTGGTTTAAAAAATATTGTTGGGTGTTAAAATTTACTTAATAAAAAAATTTACAAGTTATATACCCCCGGAAATAAAATAACACATTATTGAAATGAATTATCTTATCGCCAATAAAATAACAAAAATCAGACAGCCCGAAGCGAGTATCGAACCCATGCTTTTAACACAGAACCACAGACGAACGCCTTAGACCGCTCAGCCATCCTCTGACTGCTTGTAAGTCACCACAGAGGAGAATTCTACCTTCCTCCGTGCTAGAGCCACTCTAAAACTGTATACATCCTAGATGTAATGTTACACAAGCGCATTTATGTCTTTTTTGCACCAAAACAAAATTGATCTTATGAATTACCTTTTCGTTTTAATATATAATTATTATTTTCATCAAGAATGGCTTTTGTGGCGGGAGAGAGAGAGAGAGAGAGAGAGAGAGAGAGAGGGGGGGGGGTCAAGGAAAAAAATACGTATTAAATTACATACAGATATTTTAAAGGGTATGAAATAAAAACGAACAGATGAGAACATTTTGAAAAGTTAGCTTTTTCATTATCTGTCCTTTTTCGAGTAAGGGTTTTTCCTTATATGCAATCTATATATTGTATTATCTTTAGTCCTTGTTCCTCCTCTTTCCTACAGGAAAACTGACGGAAATTGCAATTAAAGGGTAATCTTCTATTCGGAATCAACTACTCTTCAATCGTCAGATAATAATAAAGTACTTTAAAATTGCAGTAAACAACTTTAATTATCTCGTCGGAAAAACCCATTCATAAACTGTTTTCAACTCAGCTAAGTACATGGAATAAACGCCCACGTGAAAGAATGATTACCACGTGCTATCATGTGCTTTTTCCCAGTGACGTCATCCAAGGCTATCAAGAACTGAAAACTCTTTAGACTTTAGTCAGTTGTTGTGTGAATTTCTTTTAAAATGTAGCGTGTGAAAATGTCAGAGCGATGTAAATGCTCTGTTAACTTGTAATCAAGATACCGTTAAATGTTTAAATATAATATAAATATAAAGGTGAAGAGTGCTTAATTTAATTAAAACACATGTTAATAAACATTTTAATTTCAGCAAAGTAATAAAGTTTCAGAAATGAGTAATGTGCTGATCATCATCGATAATCATTTGGATTACATTTTGAATATGGAAACTCACAATGTGCTACGATATAACCCAATGGATAAACTTAAGGAAGGTTTGAACTTACAATCAGGTAAGCGAATGCATGCTTACTTAACTCTATTTATGAAGTATTGGTTTTATACAATTAAATAAACTATTTTACATATTAAATAAACTGCGCCGCCGACAGATTATGAGACTGATAGTATGTATTAAATAAAAATTTTAAGCACATTAGCTATATGCTGAAAAAACTCGCTTTATAGAAAATAAAAACGAACGCAAAGAAAAGCGATTCGTATTAAATTAAATTGAATATCTTTAAAAATAATTAAAGATAGAAAATAAAAATGGCTACATTTAAAGAAAGCCAATTCATCGAGAAACTAAATTCGAGCAATTATTCCAACTGGAAATTTAAGCTCGAAATGCTTCTCATTAAAGAAGACTTATTTGAAGTAATAAGTGATCAACCGCCAACTCCTTTAAATGAGGATTGGAACAAAAAAGATAGAAAAGCAAGAGCTTTAATTAATCTAAGCATAGATGACGCACAAATTGTGCATGTAAAAAATTTTACCACAGCCAGGCAAACCTGGGAAGGTCTCAAAAGTACGCATGAAAGAGCAAATTTGAGTAGCAAACTGTATTTATTACGAAAACTGTACAGTACTAAACTGCCCGAAAACGGCAATATGATTACTCATATAACAAATATTCTACAAATAGTAGATAAATTATCCGCCATAGGCGAGAATATAAATGACTCACACATATCTGCACTATTTCTATGCTCATTACAGCCCAGCTACAACACGCTTATCACAGCATTAGAGGCAAGGCCCGAAGCCGAATTATCCCCAGATTTTATCAGAAGTAAACTCATAGATGAGTATAATCGCAGACAAGAAATGTCTGAACAAAACAACAGCTCTGAAAAGGCATTTAAAACACAAAGAAAACACACTTATAACGACTACAAAAGAAATTCAAAATATTGCAGTCACTGTAAGATGACAAATCATAATAATAGCGAGTGCTATCACCTCAAGAGCAGATACACACAGCACAA
The DNA here is from genome assembly GCA_963931845.1 of Maratus michaelseni. Classification (NCBI taxonomy): domain Eukaryota; kingdom Metazoa; phylum Arthropoda; class Arachnida; order Araneae; family Salticidae; genus Maratus; species Maratus michaelseni. Next base: position 277,939,484 of record OZ007594.1, on the reverse strand, counting down.
CAAAAACAAACACACATATCAAAATGTGAATAACTTTAATAATAAAAATAAAGCTAAACCTTTTTCATCATCACTATGCTATGAAAACACAGAGAATTATAAAGAGAATACTGACTGTCACGATAACGCGAATGATCAGAAAATAAGCTCAAAAACTAATCAATCAGAAGATCGCGTACTAATAACAGAAAAATTAGGAAAACAAAACTGGATACTCGACAGTGGCAGTACCTCACACATTGCAAATGATAAGAGGTTATTTGATAAATTTAACAATTTTGAAAAATCATCAGTCACCATCGCAAACGGCAACAAACTCGAAGCATTCGGTTCAGGCGACGTTTTAATAAAAACGAAATCCCCAAATGGAGAAATAAAACGCACAAGACTACAGGAAGTCCTATACGTCCCAGAACTAGAATCCAATTTAATATCCGTAAGCAAAGCAACTAAAAATGGATGCAAATTAATCTTTGAAAATGACAAATGCGATTTAACGTTCGACGGTGAAATTTATATAAGAGCGAAGAACAAAAATAATTTATACATAATCGAACAAACAAACCACTCAGAAAATGCAGAAAACTATGCAAACGTCACACTAAGCTGTAATAATAATAAAGAATGTTTAGAAGTATGGCATCGAAGACTAGGACACCGTGATTATGAAGCAATCAAAACAATTGTAAACAAACAGCTAGCTACCGGAATAAAAATTAAAAACTGCAGACACAATAATAAATTATGCGAAACCTGCATCAAATCTAAATTAAACGACGCGCCATATCCAAAATCGGCTACAAATAGAGCAAACAAAGTTCTCGATTTAATACACAGCGACGTCTGTGGACCTATAAGTACACCAACACTAGGAGAAAAACAATACTTTCTCACATTCATCGACGATTACTCGAGATATACAACTATATACTTACTATCTAAGAAAAGCGAAGTAATTGATAAATTAAAAGAATACATTGCAATGGTAAATAATCAATTCGGTAGAAAACCAAAAGAAATAAGATCCGATAATGGAGGAGAATATAATAGCAACGAAATAGACAATTATCTAAAGGAAAACGGGATATTACACCAATTCACAATTCCACACAACCCGAGCCAGAACGGCGTGGCAGAAAGGAAGAATAAAAGCCTACTCGATATGACACGTAGCATGCTTTTAGAAGCAAATTTAAATAAACAATTTTGGGGAGAGGCAATACACACAGCGACATATTTACAAAACAGATTGCCAACAAGAGCGAACGACAAAACTCCATACGAACTATGGAAAGGTATCAAACCTGATCTCAAACACTTAAGAACCTTTGGATGTAAAGCATTTGTTTACATTAATAAAATACATCGAGGAAAACTAGATAATAGAGCGCAAGAAGGTATTTTTCTAGGTTACGACACACGTTCCAAAGGATATCGCATACACACAAAAGACAAACAAATAATAATTGCCAGGACTGTAAAATTCATAGAACATGAAATAAAACACTCAAACAACATTGAGGAAGATTCAAATCTCGAAGAAATCTCCACTGATGATAGAAATCAAGAAGAGAAGAATAAAAATTACATTGAAATTGACATTAATGATAAAGAAAAACAACCATGCGAGTCCAAACAAACACAAATAGAACCAAGAAGGTCAAATAGATCTAACAGAGGAGTACCACCAGATAGATTTGTCTGTTTAGTTAAAGACACACAATCAAATGAACCAAAGAATTGGAACGATATCATGGAAATGAAAAATCCACACGATAGGGAAAATTGGCTCAAAGCCACCGAAAATGAAATCAAGTGCCTAGCTAAAAAAAAAACTTGGACATTAGTCGATCCGCCACCAGGCAAGAAAGTGATAGGTTCAAAATGGACTTTTAAATTAAAACGCGACAACCTAAACCAAGTGCAAACCTATAAAGCACGACTCGTGGCACAGGGATACAGTCAGAAATTCGGAGTAGATTATGACGAGACCTTTGCTCCAGTTGTCTCTCATACCACAATCCGTGCATTTCTCATAGCAGCATTAAATCATAACCTTAAAGTTAATCATATCGACGTGAATACAGCGTTTTTACACGGAAACCTACAAGAAGAGGTATACATGAAACAGCCGGAAGGCTATATAGCTCCAAATCAACAAAACAAAGTATGTAAATTACAAAAAGCAATATACGGGCTTAAACAAGCCGCCAGAGCATGGCACACGAAAATCTCTGAAAGTCTTAAAGCATTAAATTTTATACAAAGTACATCTGACTCATGTCTTTTTATACGCGAAAATTGTGAAAACTCGACATACATTATAGTATATGTGGATGATTTGTTAATCGCCGGAAAAAACGAAGATATAATTGAATTAATAAACAATCTCAAAAGGGAATATGAATTGAAAGATTTGGGAGAAGTCAATAACTATCTCGGAATAAATATAAAAAGAGACGATAAAAATTTCTACTTAAACCAAAATTCAAAAATTGAAGAATTGGTAGATAAACTCAATCTTCAAAACGCAAAACCTTACAGCACACCTATGGAAGCAGGTTACAATCGACTCAACGATGATGAAAATCTATTACCTAACAATATTAAATTCAGACAAGCAACGGGAACATTACTCTACATCTCAACATTAACCAGGCCAGATATTTCAGCAGCGGTCAACATACTCAGCCGTAGAAATGAAACCCCTCGAGAAAAAGACTGGAAAGCAGTCAAAAGAATCGTAACATACTTAAACAACACAAAACACCTCAACCTGACGCTAAGTTCGAAAAATAAGCCTATTCTCGAAGTTTACGCAGATGCAGATTGGGGAGGTGATCCAGAAACTAGACGATCCACCAGCGGAAATATATTTATGTTAGGAAAATGTCCCATACATTGGACAACGAAAAGACAGACATGCGTTGCTCTGTCATCAGCAGAAGCTGAATACATTTCTGTAAGTAACGCAGCACAGGAAATACTATGGATGATAAAACTCCTGGAAGATTTAAAATTACCACAACAGAAACCCATAACAATATACGAGGACAATCAGCCATGTATAAAAATGGTTGAAAGTGAAAAACATACTCGAAAAAGTAAACATATAGATATCAGATTCCACGCGATAAGACAACTCAAGGAAGATGGAATAATAGATTTAAAGTATTGTCCCACAGAATTTATGACCGCAGATTCACTCACCAAGCCCAACCCCAAACCTGAATTCATTAAACACCGAAACAATCTGAACTTACTTCCTTATCCTACATAGAAGATTAAGGGGGAGTGACGGAAATTGCAATTAAAGGGTAATCTTCTATTCGGAATCAACTACTCTTCAATCGTCAGATAATAATAAAGTACTTTAAAATTGCAGTAAACAACTTTAATTATCTCGTCGGAAAAACCCATTCATAAACTGTTTTCAACTCAGCTAAGTACATGGAATAAACGCCCACGTGAAAGAATGATTACCACGTGCTATCATGTGCTTTTTCCCAGTGACGTCATCCAAGGCTATCAAGAACTGAAAACTCTTTAGACTTTAGTCAGTTGTTGTGTGAATTTCTTTTAAAATGTAGCGTGTGAAAATGTCAGAGCGATGTAAATGCTCTGTTAACTTGTAATCAAGATACCGTTAAATGTTTAAATATAATATAAATATAAAGGTGAAGAGTGCTTAATTTAATTAAAACACATGTTAATAAACATTTTAATTTCAGCAAAGTAATAAAGTTTCAGAAATGAGTAATGTGCTGATCATCATCGATAATCATTTGGATTACATTTTGAATATGGAAACTCACAATGTGCTACGATATAACCCAATGGATAAACTTAAGGAAGGTTTGAACTTACAATCAGGTAAGCGAATGCATGCTTACTTAACTCTATTTATGAAGTATTGGTTTTATACAATTAAATAAACTATTTTACATATTAAATAAACTGCGCCGCCGACAAAAACTCATCATCCTTTGAATAAATAAAACATTTAAAAAAAGAAATTATGCCAGTAAAATTTCATAACTGGGTGTTCGTTGATATTTTATAACATATTTTTCTTTTCTGCTTTCCCCCCCTCCCTCCTTCTAGGCTAGACAATGAAAATCTTATGTTTTTAAAAGTTTCTGCTTTGGTCGTCTTTATTTCATCACTTTTAAAATCTCGATGTAAATATATTAAAAAAAAAAAAAAATCTTGAACCCCCCTACCCCCTCTTCCCTAAAGGCAATTGTTGGTGAAAGTTAAATATATATATAAGAGCTTCTTTCCTAAAATATAAGTTATCTAATATAGCGAGTATAAAGAATTTATGGATTGTATTTTCATTTTAACCAGTCCTGCCCCCCCCCCCCCCCCAAAAAAAAAAAAAAAAAAAAAAATCAGAATTTCATTTTTAAAAATCACAAAAAATCAGAATTCAACCCCCCCGCCCCATTCACCCTATAAATAATGAAAAATCTTATCTTTATAAAATTTTTCCATTTTTTGACAGGCAAACAGTGAAAATCAGAGTGCGGTTACAGTTTGGTTAGGAATTAAAAAAAAAAAAAAAAAAACAGAAAAAAACTTTTTTTTTTAAACAGATTTTTTTCCTCTAAAAAATATGGATTTTTTCTGTAAAAATTACAAAATCGATATTTTTTACAGAAAAAAACAGTTTTTTTCTGTAAAAAATATGGACTTCGTAATTTTTACAGAAAAAATCCATTTTTTTACAGAAAAAAACTGTTTTTTTTAAAAACAGTTATTTTCTGTTAAAAAAATGGTTTTTTTCTGTAAAAATTACAGATTTTTTTTTACAGTGTGGCAAAATGTTCCTGGGACATATTCACCCATTCGGGCCGAAAGGGTTAAATTAGACCAAGAAAATGTCTAGAAACGGAGATATAGCTAGTATAATTAGAGAAGAGATATCTATTCACACATCTGTAATCTAACTATAGCTGTATATATCTGAGTAGAGCTATATATCTGAGTACAGTTGTGAATATTTCACAAAACCCATATAAATAAAGTTTAAAACTTTAGTTTATTACTTTTAATAGACGAAATCTATCTGAAATTTATTTAAAGACTGCATAAATCTTCTAACTTATTTTCAAAAATTACAGAAAATTGCTTTAAAAGGTAAAATTTTTGCTAATTCATAATTTGAAAAAGAAAAAGGAAAATTTTATATAACTCCACTTTGTTCTTCCTTTTTGTTTACGTCGTCCACATGCGTAATTGCATATACATACGGCACTTTCTGGTTAATCCAGTTCAGCGAACCACGAATTAAATGAAAATTTGCAAGTTGTTTTCTTAGGACTTTTGAACTATCATCACTGCCAGATAATTGTTGGTGGTTTATCCCTAGAGCTGTGGCTGCTCCACATTAATCGAATGTTCTGCAGAACTTGGCAGAAACGTAAACAGACAGCACTTACAGTTGTTTATTCATGGGATGAAGTTTTCCCCGAGGTGCAGGAAAATGATGGAGGAAGCGAAAACAGGAGTCTAAAATGGACATTCTGAATTTGTTCTTAGTCTCGCATGAATACCATATTTCAGCTATTCCACTTGAGTTCAGTAAGATATTCAGTAAGAATATATAACTCTTCAAGTTATTCCATATAAAAAAGTATCGCAAAAATCATACATCGTACAAGGTCATATACATTATAAAATGTCATAAAGTTTATGACTATAACGTCATCCATGCGACATGTTATATAACTTGGCGATGCATCTTATTTGTTTGGCGATTCATTCTTATCTGTAAAGTGAGACAACTCGGATAAGGTAATCTTTGAGATATTAAGGGGTTATACCTACCTTCAAGGCTGAAAAAAAAAGTGTATTTTGGGGGATTTTTTTCTTCTAAAAAATGAAAGAAGATATTTCAAAAATGTTTATTGTATTTTGTCTATTACAGTTTAAAGAAAAGAAATTGATTTTTGTAATGACGAAATAAAGTTGGGTGTCTTCAGCATATCCGCTCCCCGGAGATGGTAGTTGTTTTGGTAGCTGTCCACGGTGATCACCGTAACTCTGTCAAATGTTATCTGAAATTAATGTCTTTACTCCGAACACTTAAAACTAGAGAGTAATCGTTTTGGGATCAATTGATTTTCAACAAAATGGCGGCCGTTAAAAGTTATGGTACCTATATTTTCGCAAAAAGTTTTGAACTTGGATTCTTTATAACAATGAAAAAAAAATAATAAAAAATCATCAGATTGCCGAAAGGAACGATTACGCTCTAGAATCTAGATAATATTGTTGTTAAAAATTGGTCAAATTTTAAAGAAGATTGGTTGAGCTTTGTTCGAGTTATCGTGATCATCGGCTTTAAAAGCATAGTTCTGAGATAATCATGCTTAAAGATTCAAGTTATGATTTATGTATGATAGAACAAAGTTAATTCCAGCGGCTTAATTTTCATCACATCAACTAGAAAATGTAACTAAATATTCTTTACAAATTGTACTTTCAGAAAATGCAATAAAAAAATGCATTTTTTGAAAGTTTGCAGGTAGGTATAGGCAACCCTTTAATATGAGTGAATCACAAGCATGCTTCTCCATCTATCATCAAAAGCACGTTTAAATATCTTTAAAAATAGCCGAATTCAAGCAATTTTATCCTTACAAGGAAATATTTTTTTATTCCCACTGAGTGAAAAATCCAGTCCTGCTGTCGAACCTAGATCTTGTGGCTTAGCGTGCCAATCCTCTACTACGGATATATCCGGGATATCTCTGGATTCTGAAATACAAAATACACTCAAACAACCTGTTAGCAATAGCATCCGGTTCTGTTGGCACGTTAAGCCAAAGTCCTAGGTTCGACTCTTGGCCTGAACATTTATTTTCCCCTCAGTTGGAATTAAACATATTACCTTCTAAGAATAATTTAACAATTTTTTTTTCCTTATGACGTTGTACTAGTTATATAATATATAGTCTGTAAATCTTCAGATAATAGGATGTAACTCTGCTCATATGGGTTCATCCATTAATTACGTCACACTTCAAGACAGGTAGGCTCCTACATTTTAGCAGCCCTAGGGTAGAGGGGGTCCAGGAAGTGTGATACAGGCGGATGGGATGTCAAATCTAAAAAAAGAAAGCTATTAGGTATGCATTATTTGCAAGTAGCATCATAAAGTTCATTAAAATAGTATTTTATTCAGTTGGTATTAGATATGTATATAAATATATTGGAATAGCTTGATGAAAAAACTCAATATCTTAACAGTTTTTTATAGTATTAATATTACTAGCTTAAGTAGACCGTATATAACTTTTTGGTATAAAATCAACTCTAAGTTAACAGTTGCAAAAAAAAAAGACGTTATAAGGAGGAGAGGGTATCACTCGAGTGTGATAACCTGTAACATAGGGAAGTTGGAGAAAATATACCACGAAACTTATGTGACGTAAATAATAGATGACCTCTATTGAAATACATAGACAACTTTAAACAATTTTTGAATTATTCCCCAATTCAATTTAAATTAAAAACATTTTATTTGCGTGTTTGAAATGCTTTTCAGACTTTCTGTGTGTGTGTGTGTGTTTTTTTTTTTTTTTGTCACTTTATGAATAATGATGATTGCAAATCCACTACTAAAAAAGCAATTCTGTAGGCATCTTCTGCCCAGGGGCGCCATTTGCAGGAGACTAGGAGGGGACAATCCCCCCTCCCCCCTTTAAAGAATTTGATATTTCAGAGTGTTAATCATTACAAGTCAGACTAAAAAAAAAAAAAAAAAAAAATCAGAAATGGCACAAAAGTTAAAATAACTTGTTATATTTCATTACAATAGAAATATTAGCATTAAATAAATGTACTTAAATTAATAATATCAATAATAATTGCGAAAGCTTTGCTATTACAGCATTTTCAAAATAAAATCTATTTATCATTAATGAGTACATTGGCTAATTTAGAAAATATATGTGAGAATAAAACTGTATCGATTGCTTCTCAACTGTACATAATCAAAAAAAAAAAAAAATGTTTGCTCCCATCAAAGACCCCCCCCCCCTACCCCCACCCACACACACATACAGAAGAAAGTAAGTTTTGAAATTGCGCCCCTGCTTCTGTGAATATGCCAAGGTAGGTACCCCCTTTCAAATTGATCTATCCCATAATAGTATGCTTTCACAGAGTTCATAACTAATGAAAGTTGTTTCATTGAGTATGTAGTCACGATTCGAGAATTCTTTTTGCGAAACAATAATACATCTCAGGCAATGACACTTAAATAAATTATAGATTATGTTGTCTCATCAATTTAAAAAAGGAAGAAGAAAAATACCAGAAATAAACATTGTTGTATCTTAACGACGAAGGCATTGTTACAAGATTATGCTCTCTCATCTCTTATAATAATGGTTGATAACAGAGTACGTCTGCATCTCGAAACCTGAAGTGAGATTTAGCTAGAGAGAAGAGTTGAAGCCAGTAAGTCACTGGTTTTAACTGCACTCGATAATCCCATTGTTTTTCGTAAAATAACTGCAGTTAATCGGGCAATGTAGCTCTTTCGCAATTTTCGGCTTAAAAAGAAGATTAGAAAGATTTGTTTTGTCAGTAATTTCAATAGAGATTAAGAACCTTCACTCATGACATGATGTTAAAACTTGCAACCAGTCCTGTTATGGTAAGAAGAAAAGTAAGAAAGTTTGGAACTTTTAACCTTCTTTTACTCTAACTTCCTTGTTAGTAAATAAAGTAACTATGAAGCGAGGAACTAATGACGCGTAACAGGTTTACATTCCATGAGTGAAATTGCATAGTAATAGGTTATGCAACCACTTACCTGCCTGACTAAGGAAAAGATGTGTACCATTTTCATCGGTAAGGCTTTTGTGATTGATGCTTTTTGAAAGTCGAATTCCGAGAGATGGGAAAAAGTTATTTCCTGCATATCGTTATTCTAATTACGAGGTTACTTTCATTTGAAGTTGTAGTATGACCTAAGATCCAGGTAAGATGGCGTTTCCATGAATAACTTTTTTGATTGAACTCGTTTATATCATCATGACATATCATAACGAGAATAAAAAACAAGGTCACTGTGAATTTTAAGTTCTTGCAAGATTCCATTTTTATGAATATAATTGCTTGAATTGTGTTATCTATTTTTGTATTCTAAGCAAAGATTTTACTGACAAAATAAGAAGAGCCAAAAATGTCCAGATATATGTATCACCACAAGAAAAACTGTCTTTCCTATAAAATCCCGCGAAAGCATTAGATCACTTCCTGTCACTTGCCGAAATTTAATATCAAATTCTTCAACGCCTTTAGCTTGAAGAATGATGAAAGCGGTAACGAGAAACGATATCTCCTCCCGAGGTGATCAACATTTTCGGAATCAAAAATAGAGGAGGGATGTAGGGGATGATATACGCCGTATACCTAGATTCTAGATTTTTTTGAAGGATCTCTGTATACGCTCTGTTTCTTAAATAAAACTCTACTTTATACTCTCTGGGTTTTTTTTTTTTTTTTTTTTTTTTTTTTTTTTTTTTTTTACCACTGCATCAGTGGAATAGAGGCGCACAGAATAGAATTTAGTACAGTAAATGTTATGTGTCTGAATCGAATGGAGTAGATGCATGTAACATAGTGCTAAGCTATAGATATTTTGTTTTAAAAGCATTATTGTTTACACTTAAATGCAAAAAATTCCTGTAGTCCCGACGAAAAGAATACTATGCAATTATACATGCTAACACGGAAACCTGTCTTATACCATTTATAAAAACCCGTGTTATATCATTACTCATATACAGGGAGTGGAGCATTTAGATCGGACAAAAAAAAGGTATGACAATAGTATTGTAGAGATGATGATGAGGATGATTTTATCGTTTTAATGTTACAAAAAATCATTTAAAACTGAAATTTTTATAACGGTTTCTGTTAATAATAAATTAGTTTGACTAAAACAACTGTTCACTGTTTTAGAATTCTGTATGGCTCAAATATGTGTTTTACCATCACTCATGTACAAGGAGTGAAGTTACTACGCAATTGGGAAGCCCTTGGGAACCATAAACTGTTTAACTGTTCAGTTTTAGAATCGTAAACACAATACTAGTAACTTTTATGTGCATAGAATAAAAATTGTATTTCGATGATCTTTAAGAAAAGTTAGAAATCTAAGCTTAGATTTCTAGTTAGAGTTGTACATTTTTTTTTTCTTAATTTGTTTTTTCGGTGTTTTCAAGGGGATTCTTCAATTATTGACACTAAAAAGGATTTTTTGTGCTGAAATATTATTTGAAAATGCAAGGTTAACCTTCAATTCTACGGTTCAGTTAAATTTACCCAGAAACCTTTTATAATTTTCACTCTGAACCCAGTTTAAATATTGAAATATTGAAATAAATATTTCTTAGACGTTCATTTTTGTCAAATAAATACTTGCGTTTTAATATACCGAAATTTAATTACATCTTACTAATACTGCTGACAACAGAATTAAAATTGTTTTATTGTTTACACAATTTTTGGAACTCAAAATTGCTTTTAACAGCTTGGATAAAATTTATCCAACCCGTGGAACGGAGGGTTCAATAAATATAATTATTGGAAGGATTCGAATGATGGATATCACTAATTTGCATTATTAATATTTCAGTTAAACAGTATGACCTGCTAAGACGGCTTAAGGGACCTAAGAAAAATGTGGTTCTGTAGTCATGAAAAACCCAGAAGGCATTCGCTATAGAGTATACGCTACAGTTTATAGTTGAGAAACAAAGGGTATACGGAGTTTCTTAAAAAGAACCAGAAGGTATATACGGTGTATACAATACAACTCTGGTTTTAGACAGGTTTCTGTGTTAGCATGTATAATTGCATAGTATTGTTTTCGTCCGGACTATAGGAATTTTCTCCATTTAAGTCAGGATTCTCTTTATACGCAGGTTTTACTGTATCTAAGAATTCTCCATACTTTTCGAAGATATTAACCATCCAGAATTATTTGAATGTGATTATTTACATTAACAGATCTAACAGAAGTACTGGGAACATCAGCTCAGTAGCTATAGAATCTTGATTTGGCCTGTATTAAACTAGAGTGACTTTTTACATAACATAATGGCAACATACGCACAGGACCACAGAGGAGAAATACTATATGAGAAGTCTGTGCACAGGGCGCATGCTCAGATTGAATTTTTTGTCTAAAGTATGGCCTATTATGAACCTATACATTCCAGAACTTGGCGATATTCGCCTGGACGAGTTCGATTAGAGACGAATGAAATAAGCCAACAATCATTAGCTTGGTAATAATGGCAGGCTCTCCAAGTTATTGCGCAAAATCGTCCCGACAAGTCAAATTTTATTGCCAACGCCGATTTGTTGTGCGTATGACACCACACTCTGTGGAAATAATGAAAATTTGAAAATAACCAAGAATTTGGAAAAACAGAAAACAAAAATAACCTTTCAAAATAAGGGCAGATTTCTATTTCTAGAACAGCGGGTCTTAAACTTTGTGATGATTTCGAGGATTCCTTTGATAGGATGAGAATTTAACTGAATCCTTTAATAATATTTATTTTAATTAAAAAAAAATTACTTCCATGCATGTATCTACGAATATTTCACTACAAATTGTTATAATCTCAGGTTTAATTTACAATATTGGCAAAATTCAACTACTGTAAATTTGGGTTACTTCGTTACTTAGATCCTGGAATGCTACTTGGACCCAAAACAAACAAGAACGAAAAATCATGCATTAGGCATAGATTTTGAAACACTATCCAACACTAACAGAATATTTTTAAAAAATTTTATTTTTTCATAAAATGAAATGAGATATCTAAATAAGTAATTTAAAAACACATACCTCAGTAAAAATCTATTTTCAGCAATTGCTGTCGATATCCTGTAATATGAGCGATTTTTTTCGTGCAGCCCTGTATATGATCTAAAGAATTTATACACCACGTAATATATACCTAAAAATCAGATAAGTTTAAAAGAACCAGAGCAGAAAACGCACTTCCAGTAATTATCGATCATAGTCAGTCAGTGGCGTAGCCAGGGTGGGGGCCCACATGCTTTGGATAACACTTACATTGTAAAGTTTTCTTTGCCTTATCAAATCAGAGAACTTTCTGCGATAATCAAGGTGAAGAAAAATGTACAGTATTACTGGTATCCAGAGAATTTGGACACCCTCCCTTGCTACGCCTCTGTAGTCAGCCCTGTAATTGAATTCTTTTGTGCATCGCTGTAAATGAATGATAAATGCTACACACTCTCTATAATCTACAGAAAGCATGTTGTGGTGCACGTTAGTGATCCTTTTTTAATTTCATTATATTTGAAATATCATAACATCATTATAATGCAGTGCAAACGATTTTTGCCCATATATCATAATATAGTTGGAATACTATTAAGCGTCTTTGTAAACGAACTATAAATGCTGCTTATTCTCTGCTCCTGAGAAAGCATGGTATAGTATAGTCCATCTCGGTGACGCATATCAATGTCATTATGTTTGAACTAACATAACATCATTAAAATGCAGCGCAAACGATTTTTGCCCATCTATATATATATTTCTCTTACGTGGCGCGGAAAAAGGGTTGAATTTCTAAATTATCGTTTGGCAACAATCTTTGGCCTTGGTCAGAATCTCCAATATGGCGGCGAGCAAAAGAGGAGTGAAACGAGTGAAACTCAAACTAGAAAATTATTAAAAATAAAATAACATGTGCGTAATCCAAAGCGTTTGAGATGATAACTCATTTTAACTATGAGTAATATCGTTAATTTCAAATGAATTCTCAACGCTTATTTAGAATTTATTTATGAATTTCAGTAACACAAAATCGGAGAGAATAAAAATATCAACAGTCGCACCTGCTGCTATCTATTGCTGTCTTGGTGAAGTAAAAAAAAATTTCTTTTGCAAATATCTATAATCAATTAGAACAGTTTTACAAAATTTAAACAATGATTGATGATATATATAAACTATCTTCCTATCACATAGTGTTTTTTTTTTTTTATAATGAATTTAAGCTGTACAATATTATAGGTGCAATGAGTTTTAAACTGTGTTTTCAAGATCTTTTTTTCATAGCATTTAAATGATTTATGCACATTGGTAGCACCAATTAAATGCATTTTTAACTGTGTTTTCAACGAAGTTTTCAATTATTTTTTTACATTAAAAAATTGTCAATTTTATGGTGGTTTATGGTAGATTTATGGCAGTACTTATTCGGCTAGAATTGCTGCAAAAATGAAAAGGGGCAAGCGAACGAAGCGAGCTGGGACCGCGTAGCGGTCTCAATGTGAATTGCTTTGTAATTCACGGGGGTTGGCGAGCGTTAGCGAGTAGGGGGCTGAGCCCCCTAGTATATCATAATATAGTTGGAATACAATTAAGCGTCCTTGTAAAATGTAAACGAACTATAAATGCTACTTATTCTCTGCTTTTGAGAAAGCATGGTATAGTCCATCTCAGTGACGCATATCAATGTCATTATGTTTGAAATATCGAACATCAATAAAATGCAGCGCAAACAATTTTCCCCCATAGACCATGATGTAACGGAAATATTTTGTGTGTCCCTGTAAACAAACTACAAATGCTAAACACGTCATTTTCAATACCGAACGTTCTATAGTAAATCTCAATAACATACACAAATTGCATGGCAATCTCAGTATATTTACGAGAATTAGAGCACGGCCAGACAGGCAAACCGAAATCATAAACGCTTTTTAACTATGTTGGGAAGTGTTAAAAACGTCTTAAATTAGTCTTGGGTCTACTATGTTTTGAAAGTATTAACGTCGTTCACCAATATACTAACAGGTAACACCATTAGCTAGTCGTGGTAGACCCAGAACTGATTTAAAACATTTTATGTTTAAGTCCAAGTATTGCTTCTAACTGGTGCAAGTAGCCTCAGGTTATGATATGTTAATATTAATAATAAAAGTAAAAACTGCAGCATAATTGCATTTGTATGAAAAGTAAAGCCTTTTAATTACAGCTTCGCTATGTAAAAGGCATTGCATTTTCTTTATCGTTAGATGCAACATCTGGTTCGTTTAAAACTTGTAAATCCTTAAATCTGATTCTACAACCAGTCGATTTCTAAACTTGTTTTAGATGTTTACGAGACTAGAGAAAGTCATTTCTCCTAGATATATCATATGCGGCCGCCTTAAAGCATGAAAACTGCCCGGGAAAGCAAAGCTAAAACAACTATTTTCTTCTTGCAATGAACCACAGATTTGCTAACTGATCGATTGGGACTGCAGAGGTATGATTATTATGTTATTCATAATCAGGGGTCGGAAGTAGCGAAACTACAGTAGTCGCTACTTTTTATAGTACTTTGTAGTATAGCGCGCTACATTTTGAACTATGTAGTGTAGGGAGTAGAGCGATGCAAAAAATCAATAGTTTGTAGCGAGAACCACGCTACTTTTAACGCTACTTCAAGGAGGGGAATGTACCATTCTGCAAATCACGTGGCCGAAACTTGCTTCCTTTGTGCAAAATTTGTTCTGCTCAACAATTTGAGAATCTCAGTTGCAGTGTATAGAAACGCATCGCATGAAATCATGGATTTTTTTCATTGACACTTGATGATAAAATCAAAGGAATTATTTTTTTTTGCTGGCAACACTTGTCTATTTAATCTTTATTAGGTCTTCATGCTTTAATGTCGGGTTTTTTATTATTTGGAATTATTTCATTTACAGATTTATTTATTGTTTGCATTTAGAGTTGTTTTTCTCTAATTTTCTAGATTATAATATCTCTCTTAATTTTGCTACGAAATTTATAATGTGCGTACAAACTAACAATTTGGAGACATCCACAAAACATTTTCTTGTATGTTACCTTTCTTAATTTTTTAATGTCCTCGGTTATGTCGCATTTGTTTAAGTGTATCCCGGCAGACGCGATATAACGAGGGGTCGCTTTATTATTTAATCAGTGTATTTTAGTTTAGGGTGTAAATTGAACCATTTGACAAAATCTGAAATTAGCGAAGTAGTGACAACTTTTTAAAAGTAGTTTGTAGTCGCTAATTTTTAAAACAAGTAGTTGTAGTTTTAGTTAACTACATTTTCGATAAAGTAGTTGTAGTTCGCTACAATAAAAAAAGTAGTTTCTCCTTACCCCTATTCATAATGAAGCTAAGTTAAACAATTTAGTTCGACTTTGTGGGCACCACAAACTCAAGGTCCCCATGGTTCTACGAACCACAGTTTAAGACCCTACGCTAGTCACGCGAAGAAACGCTCAAGCTAATGTTAAGTCTATGGGAAAGTTCTTGCGCGATTTCTCGCTCGCATTTTAATATTTTTAAATGATTTTTTTTTTTTTTTTTTTTTCTGCAAAGGATAGCTGAGGTCAATCTCTAACGTTGTTAGTTTTTACTTTTTTGATTTTGATTACAGTTTTTTTATAAGCGGACATTTTTAATTTTGGAACCGGTTGGAACCAGTTCTGAAAGGTGAAAGTACCTTTATCTAAAAAAACTGGTACCAAAATTGAAAAAGTAAAAACTAACAACATTGGAGATCGACCTCAGCTATCCTATGCAAAAACAATCATTTAAAAATATTAAAATGCGAGCGAGAAATCGCGCAAGAACCTTCCCATAGACTTAACATTAGCTTGTGCGTTTTTTCGCATGACTGATGTAGGCTCTTTAGAATAGCTGTATGTAGGACTACTGTGAGCCTTAGCTGTATGTAGGACTCCTATGGGAACCTTAGTTGTATGTAGATAATCAATATCAGTAGGGTTGCCTGCCATGAATAGGAAATAGTGATAGGCAAAATAATACAAAAAGAAAATAGTCGCCTGTGGCAACATTGATATCAGCTAACAATTTCGAAATAAAGCCGAGTCAACATAAATTAGAAAAAAAAAGTAAGTTATTAATTTCGCAAAACCAGCATTCTGCTAGTATTCCCAATTTTTACCCATAAGTTCAAAAGTCACATATGCGTACTATAACTAATGATCCATCCTGAAGAGTTCAGTTTCTTTTCAAGAAAGATTCGTGATGTCTCTGCTGGGCTCTGCAATATGCATTCTAAGTATTACAGAAATGTCTTAATGTTACACACGACTGATCAGGATAAGTGGTTTTTAAGTAGGACGTGCATCATCCTTACTGTCACGTGCTTCGATGAATCCAAAAAAAAAAAAAAAAAAAGCTCGTATTGCGTAAATATGTAGTTTCCAGTCGAAATCTGCCAAGTAACAGAAACAACAACAACAACAAAAACAAAAACCCTCGAAATTTTCGAATGCAGGACCTAATTGCGATGATGTCTATAAGAAATCTGGCATCTTGGGTGAAGATTTGCTTTGACCAATAAAAACTCTCTTTTATTTTTTTGTCAGTTGTACTCAGTGGCGTTAATAATGTGTGTGTTGTGCGTGAGGAAGAAGGGGCAGTCCTCCACTGTCTGAATTCAATCTAGAGTAAAAAAATAATAATAAAAGTAAAACATTTGAAAACATTATACAGTTAAAAATTTTGGTTTAATCACAAGATTATAACGAATATTTATAGTGTTAACTGAAGTAAATGTAAAATTCAACACAATTAATGTTACATTGAGGATGGGCACTACATCTTGATGTCCCACAATGCTGTTTCTAAGCCTCGGGTGTAAGAATTGTGATAGTAAATAGATAGCTTATTAAATCACCTTGAATGGCGGTGGGACATATATATCCCACTTAATTTTAAATCCCAAATGCCACAATGGCATCAGAATTTTGGAAGAAAATTTCGCTTTTATATCTTATGTGACAAAAAGCAGCTTACTTATTTTCAAATAAGAGTCTTTGTAAATCCTGGTCAATCATTTTAACATTTTAGAAACAGAAGTACCTTGCACCTGAAAGGTCGGAAATAATACCCTAGCAAATTGATGATAACCCTTCTAGCTTCATAGTTCAAAATTTTCTTGCCGGATATCACCTCTTATGCAGATATTTCGGTTCTGAAGACTTTTGTTTTGGTTGCATATTGATTAATTGATAGATTTTTTGAGTCTTTAGTGTTATACATATTGGGTGCGTACTGTCACTTAAGAGAACTCCCTACACTTCACTTTACGAAAAGTGACAGAAATATCAATTTTCCAATGTTTTGCTTAAAATGTATTTAGACATCATCCCTGTAATAAACTTGGCGAAGTTGCGTAAAGATCCAATGATTATAAATGTGTGACAAAGGCATTTTACAGTATCCGTTTCTTTTTAAGGGTGTCAGAGTTTCCATCTTTAAATTCTTTTTTTTTTTTAATTTTGTGTTTTTTTTTTTCAATACATCAGTATGATCAAATTTCGAAAATTTTAACACATACACTTTTGTTTTTATTCTCTATTTTTTGGACGATCCTAAAGGTGCATTTCATGAAATTGAGAATCGGATTTTCAGTAATATAAATAGTTTATTTTTTGAAAATAAAAATGTTAAATAAATAGTCATTTTTACTGATTTTTTATATGTCTTGATATTTTATTTATTTTTTCTTAAAGTAATTAACTTTTTAGAAATCCTATACCAAGCGCTATAGAACACATTTGTAAAAAAAAAAAAAACATTTAATTAAAAAAGTTTCAGAAAGTTCAAATTTCAGGACCTGCCTTGGACTACCTAAATCTAAATTTTCAGACTTCTAAGGTGTTCTCTAGATTTTCGTAGCCATCGCACACACACACACACACACACACACACACAGACACAGAGAGAAATTTTCTTTTATTAGTATAGATATTTCCAAAGGTCCCGTTAACAGAAGTTCATTATCGCTATATTTTTACAAAACAAATTGCTTGCTCGAGACGTCCTGGGAACAATTAAATCCAATTCCGGCCCGGCCCGGTTATGTAGAATAAAATGTAAGCCTAATCTCCAGCCTGCCCGAGTCTGCTGAAAAAAATTAAGCCCAGGCTCAGACGACGATGTTACAGTCCGATACCGATTTCTACGCTGTATACATGTTATATTTCTGTATTGATATTGTCAAGCTACTATCGGTTCGTACTTATTCTCGTCCATCGAAAATTTTTCATATTTCATTAGCTTAGTTTGATTTTTTAAAATTTGTTATATTGAACCGGCAGGCCCGCTTAATTTTTTCATCGGCCTGGCTGGCCCGTTTAATTTTTTTTCTATCGGCCCGTTTATAATTTTTTATCGACCCGGACCGTTAAAAAAAAATTGTCTTTATTCAGCTGGACCAGCCTGTTTGAAATTTGCCTTCATTTTGCCGCGGTTACGGGCTTTGGACCAGGCTCGGGTCCGTGCAGACCTCTCCTCTACTCTACGGTTATATCTCTAATGTCAATGTCTTTCATCTTTCATTTAATAAAATGAACATATGAATGAACTCATTAATGTTCAAATTACATAGTGTTTTTCATCTGAAAAATAATCCTGAACTTTTTTTGAACATTCAAATCAACCCAAACTTGACCCGCAAGAGCCAAAATCGAACCAAACCCGACCCACACGAAAACAATTGAAACCAACCTGACTCGTGAAGAAAAAAATTAGCGTCAATCTGAACCGCGAGTCGGATTTGGATAAAGTTGGGTTACCCAACCCGATGCAGGACTATGTGAATAACCAATTAAATTTGCATAAAAATAAATAAATAAATAAAATAATAATAACAGTTGTCAGTAATTCATACAGTTTGTGAGATCCAATTTCTTTATTTTTAGAAATTTGTCTTCAAAATAACAAGAATCAAATGAAAAAGTTGTCTCTATCCAGATGTCTGTGTCCAGATGCCACTCACATAAACAACGGCTGCACTAATATTTCCATTGTGCGGAAAAGACAAAAAAAAAATTATAACAAAGTTTTCTCTGCTATAAATTTGTATCAAAATTTTGAAGTCCTATTATTGACATAAGATGATACGATTTTTAAAAAGTAACCTATTTCTTGCGCTTTTCATACGACTGAAAATAAATTGTATTTTAAGAGAACAAATGTAAATAGTAAATGCTTCCTGTTCCTCATCAAAGCGACCTACTTATAGAAATAACCATTATAATAAAGGTTTTGACATGTGTGATTCGATGTTACATAATAACAGTACAGTTATAATTTGTATGATTGCATGCGTCGTATCTGGTATGTATAGTGCAGCTAATAGGGTACTTTTATTTATCAGAGAAGTGACATACGGGCTGAAAAATTTGGTCGGGAGAATTTTGGTCGAAAACAGATTTTCTAAGAATGCCATTATCGCCAAGATGTTTGTTTACTCATTAAACCTCCTCTAAAGATCTATTTATACATTATGGTGGTGTCGTCCTAGGCGTTAGCGTTCTAGACATTAAATCCTTCCAATCAGCAGCGACATAAACAACCAATGAACACGCTGATTGGCTGGGAACTTGTTCCTCGTAGACATGGGGAGACAGTTGCACCATAATATAAATGCAGAATAAGTGAACCGCAGTCAACGAAAGAGACACAGTAAACTCTAGCGTCATCAAGTCAAGAATCAGTTACAAGGTCTTTGCTTCCACATCCATGCTTCCACCAGGGCAACACTAGATACCGGACTTGCTCATTCATTCTCATGATGTCACACATAGTGGCTGGCCGCGATCAGCGATTGGTACAAAGCGACGCGCCCATCGTTTTCTGCCAATCGCTGTATGTCTTTCGTCGCGGCAGCCACCATTTATGACGTCATGATAATGAATGTGCAAGCCCGGTATCAGCCTTGCTTCAACCCCTTTCGGCTGTCACGTGATTAAGATAGGTTGGTTTCAACCAATTGTCAAACTGCCATGTGATCAAGGTAAGCTGAAAAGTAGACGAGATTGGTGTAGAGTGTTGCGGCCTGTCACTTTCGTTGGCTGCGAAGCGAATTCGTCCTGGAGAGTTTTGCCAAGTTCTATAATGTAGACTGCCATAGTTTATACAAAAACTTACAATCTGAACATGTGTACCTATTCTATGTCACTATTCTGAAAAATAAATGTGCTCTATATCTACAGAACGCCTCTTCCTGATATATCTATCTATAAGTACAATTCTTTCGCTAAAGCACTTTACCTGCAATGTTTATCCTCTGTCTGATTTACCATCATTCTTCACCCTACTTCGAAAATCTGTTTTCAAATAATATGTAGTCTTATGTAATTTATTATAAATTGTTTTTACTTTTACTGTCTGCATATTGGAGGCGCTTGCAGCCAAGGGGGAATGATCGGACACTTTTGGTGAGAATGAGTCATTGTGGTCCACAATTTGGTCTGATATTAACTCTAATAAGCATCTAAATTCGCATAAGCATTTCATTTCGACAAATAAATTGAATTCAATTTATAACATCAAATTTCCAAAATAGTAAGGTACCTTGAATAAAAAATATTTTCACACAAGCTAATGTATGGATTTCTTTAATGATATGCTTTATTTGAACAATATACTGTTCTATGTTCAACATCTAAACTTCTGAAAAATTAATTTGCATTTGCAGGGCTTTAACTCTTCGTCGCATAGTGTAGATATCAGTTGCATACCCATCTGTTTCGTATGTATTATCAAATAAAACTTTTTTTTTTTCAATAAATGCATTTTTTATCCATTTGTATATACATTCGTATTTTACCACCTAACACTAGAGAAATGGTTACAGAATGCAATACAAGACTTATCGATCGATTTTTAGAGTTATTGCATGAATAATAAGTTGTGTGTTCAATTAAATAAAATAAATGTTGCATTTAAGGATTAAAATGGAATCCTGGCCAGAAAACACTTCTGATATGATTCCCATTCAGCAAATATAAGATGTTTTATATCTTTATAAGAAGGGATGACTGAATGAGTCGAGGGGGTATTACAAATTAAAAATTATTTGAGTACAAAAAATAATTATTATTGCTAAAACTATAATTATTTACAGATATTTTATTCGCAAACATAATAAAAATCTAATTAGTATGCTATAAAATTCCATAAATCGTAGAACTCTGAACATCACCTGTAGACATTTCAGCTATAAATAATCATTAAAACTTTGCATTATTATTTTCATGCGAGAATCTGCGTAATATTAAATAATAATACATACTATTTACTACACTGATTGGCTTTCATAATATAAATTAATTTGGAGCCAAATTAAAGTAAATTAGAGATTGCAGATATTGTCTCAATTTGCTTGTTACTTAAATTTTTCATCAGAAATCTTATAGTCTATTTCATGTGATTATATTTTGTTATCCTTTTTTCTGTTAACTGATAATTGTTTTAGTTTTCATGCGACTTCGCTTTCAAAATGACTAATCTTTCCAAAAGCCAAGAGAGGTTACTGAAATTTTCCTTTAAAAAATGCAACGCAATCTTTTTAAAAGGAAAAAAAAAATCCAGCTGCAGTATTAGCAAGGTCGACAAACTGTGGAGAAATACTTAAGATATGGACTGATACATGATATGTCGCTTTTTTTTATTTTATTCCTCTTTTACTTATTTGGGGTCGGTTACACAAAATCAGCAAAGATGATGATAAATTGTTTGCGCAATACTATACTTTAAAATGTCGCTCAACTTCTAATTTTTTACTGCAAATTTTTGTGATTGATGTCATTATCAAAATTTATTATTATGCTTCTTTTAAAACTAAAAACTTTCATTTACTCTCATCATAGTAATTTTTCGTGGGCATCATGCCAGTTTATAATGGTAAATTATTTTGTTCTTTTTAAAATACGTCATCGCAATTATGCTGCATGTGCATGTGATATTTCTAATTGCTTTCAAAGTATTTATGAGCAATAAGACGGTAGTGGATACGACGTGTACCTCCTGGATTTTTTTTAAAGATACCCCATGTACCCCTTGTTTCTCAATTAAAACTACAGAGTGTACTCTATATCGTATAGCCTCGGGTTTTTTTTTTTCTTTCTCTCTTTACGACTATAGCACACTGAACAATAGACCTTTAACTATAATGAAAAACTACGTAAGATCTAGGTAACATTTGTGATACTAAGACCGATAAGTTCTAGGAACAGTGTCTTCGCTGCATCTACCACCTGCAAAATGGCACGAATAATTAAATAGTTATACGCCGACTCTTGACCCTGCTTGTCTCGGTGATGAAATCAGAGGAGGCTGTCTTCAACGTGGAGAAAGAAAGCAGTAAACAACTCAACTCAGCCCCCACGTCGTGAGGAAGAAGGCTATTTCTATTGCTCACGCTGCGGTTAAGGTCATCGAGGCAGGCTCTCCTAGAACCGCGTGACTGAATCTTTGTTGGCGAGGAATTAGGCTCTGCCCCCATTTCATGTAGCTTCCTTTCCTTGCTGCATGCAACCCCCCTCTATTCTCCTTCTGAACATTTTCTTTTTATTTCATTTTTTATTATTGTTTTCTTAATATTATTTTTCTTTTTTTAGAGAACTGAACTCGGCCATAAATCCACGGCTCGATGGTTCCTGTTTGGAATTGAATAACAGTCTAAGAAGAAAGAAGATAGCATGGGCTGCCAACATTATACCTTCTATTGTTTTCTAGATGATCTTTTTCTATTGTATATAGCTTCCAGTTATTGTTGTAGTATCGATGTTAGAGTCTCAAACTCGCTCCTTTCTTTCTTTATTATCTATGAGGACTGCCGCAGAGGGAAAAAAAAAAGTAATAATAATAATATAAAATTGGCGTGGGTTTTTTCTATTAAGGTTTACAATGTTAACCTTAATTTCAAAAGTTACACCTTGCAGCAGCCGCGAAAGAAGTCATAAACTCTTTCAACCTGTCTTCTAGAATATTCTGATGCATATTCTGACTAACTTGCTTTGTTTTATAATTCTTGATGGACTGTCTAATTTGTTCATGCATATGCAATAGAATGCCAGTAAGGTCAAAGGAAGGGCGTTTCTGCCGACACCTCCCTTAGAACTGATGCTGGGACTTCATACCAATAAAAACCTGAATTGAAATGTTCAGTGGGTTGCTCATTGTAGAAGGGGACTTTTAAAGTTTAGGTTGGTTTTTATTTTAGATTCGTTATTTCTTTAAAATCCATAAATTTGGATAAATACTTCAATAATCCACACTCTACAAGTACATCGTTACATATCATTATATTATATTAGAAACATAGATATATTATACTTATACATACTAGACATATTTAGTACAGTTGGGTACCGTGCTATTTTTCTGACTGCACGACGCAAAGGCTATTTTCGAAGTGTAGAAAATTTTACAAATGACACCATAAACGAATTAAAAAAAATATTATTTTTTTCTTATTATTAGTCTAGGTACTTAACATAAATAAAACGCTTATAGATATTAGTTACAAATTTTACCTATCGTAAAAGGAACCACTGAGTATCGTCGCTCCACAAACTACGGTTGTTGCCAAACGGCAAGCTAGCAATTCAGACTTATTTTTGCGCCACGTAACAGAATATATATATATATATATATATATAATGATTTAATAGTCATTATTTGACTAGAAATGCCCCATTAAGGGGTCGATGACAGTTGGAAAATCCTAGGAAGGTCATTTTTCTTCCGCAATAACCGAAGTCCGCATTACATGATGTAAGCATTTTAATTAAGGTGGTTCTGAAACTCCCTGCTCAACAACACAAAACTTTCGTTATCATTTTAGTAAAAAACAAAAACAAAAAAAAGTTAATGCGGCAATTTGCTAATATAAAATAATAAATTACTCAGGACAAACAAAATATGCAAAGAGCTTTGCTTGCTGTGCTTGGAAAATTTTAATTTACTTAATTAAATTAATATCTCTCTTTTGTTTGCGATAGTTGAACAAAGTATTTTTTTACCACACAATTTTCCAGCTTTGCGACACACGACATAATACTAGCATCTGGGATGCCAGTATCATACTGTAAAACCAACAATTTTTTCTTTGCAGTGTACCAATCAAAATGTGATATAACAGACCAAATTTCTAGGTGCGTCGCAAAACTGGAGCACGGTAGCGTAATTACTGCTTATTTTATTGCTTATTACTGTTCATTTTACGGTCTAATACTGGCAGCTAGGGTGCCAGTATTCAACAATTTTTTTTTTTTCTGCAGTATATGGATTGAAATCGTTAGCAATGTTTAAACGTCTTACGTTTTTGGGTGTGAAATGTTTATTTTCTCTCTCAAAAACCAGCGTTACATCAAAATTGCCTTTGAAGAACTAGTGTACAAAACTTAGTTTCTATTCTATTCGGTCAGTTTCGAAAAAAAATGTGTCCCCTTGTCCTGAGTATTACTCATTAAGATATGTCCTTAACATTAATTGCAAATATACAATGATGGGGGAAACTAAATTGTCCTTAATAACCGGAGATACGCCTTAAGCGGAGGCGCATTAACCAGAGTCCACTGTATTTGAAATTTTTATTTAGTTATAGATGAAAATTTTACTTAAAGATAAAATAAATATGGAACAAAGATTCATGTTTTGCATTGAGAAAATGTCATTAAATTTTAAACTATTCATTTCAGAATAGAATAAGCTGTCGAATGAATCTTTCCGAGGTCGTTTCTTACGCATGGAAGATAGAAGAAAAGAAAACTATTCCATTCTCATTCTCCCTGTCTGTAATGAGAATTGAAAACATTTACGAGAGAATATCACATAAGCGTTTTGGCATCATTATGTTTTCTGACGTAACACGTCTACCATTAACTCTCAAAAGATCCAATGACATAAAGAAGCAATTACAGTTGTACTATGACCTGGAAAAAAAAAGGAGGGAGATTGTATGAAGAATTATATAATTTAATGCTGTTTTATAAGCTGCAAATTAGCCTTTAATAGCAGCTTTTTTTTATATTATTAGAGATGTGTAACTATTAGAGATGATGGCGAATGAAACTATCGGAATAATAGTATTTTGCGAAATCATTGTACGGAACAAAACTCAATTGTGCATTTCAAAGTGCTTTTCGAATTTGTTTTAATATTGCAGGAAGAATTCATTTTGCAGTTGTACTAAATGCATGCAAAGAACATGGTTTCAGTGTAATTGCTTCTGTATAAGATAGCCTAAAAAATGGGCTTTTGAAAGTAGAATTACAAGATGAAAATATGTAAAATGAATGAATAATATATATCTTGAAACTTCAGGAAAATATCCGTGCTAATAATTTACGAATTGAAATTTTCTAATACAAATGACTACTTGGCGGAGATAATTCAAAGGCCAGTGGCGGCTCGTAACTAGCTTTATTTGGGGCACTAAATGCATGTATGCCAAATTTTTTATTTACTTACAACTATTTTTTTTAAGAAATTTTTACCTTATTTATTGGCATAAATTTCTGCTATTAAATAAATAATAAATTTCTTTGAAAAAAATAGTGGTACGGAAATAATAAATTTTTCAAGTATGCATTAAGTGCCCCAAAAATAGTCAGTCGTGAGCCGCTACTGCTAAAAGTTATAAAATGGAGTAAAAACATTTTTCAAGTAAGATTCCGTCCTAAAACAGATTTCCTGCCACATTTATTCTTTTTCATTACATTAGCTACAGCAAAAATGTTATATCACTCTTAATAATAATAAATAATAATAATAATAATAAAAACAATATTCTCACGCGAATCATGCTTTTTAAATATTTATCTTACCTAGCACTTCCCTAAAAACTTTGTTTAGGATGCTGATCAGTAGTTGAAAAATCTCCATGTTCGAAAGCTTCTAATTCAAAAGCTCTATGTTACGTTTTAGTTCATAGTTGTTGAGAATTCATTTGGACAAAAGAGGTCGCCTTTTTTAACCCCTTATTGCAATATTCCACCGCAGCTTCATGACATTCCAATTTCAACTTACTAAATTTTCAAGCAAGGTCATTAACAAGGTCATATTTTTATTGTTTCTGGTATAAGCAGGATCAGTTTTTTAACTTGCGGCCCCTGGATACCATGAGAAGGGAGCAGAGCATATTGTACATTTGAAGGACCTTTTTCTCTACTGTCGCAACAATATCGACATTTTTTAAAGCTTAGAATACATATATGCACATATAATTAGTTATTTAAATTAAAATAAGTTTAATCTTTATCCTGACCTTACTCTAAAAGAATAAATTAGTGATTGTAATCAGTACAACAGGGTATAAAATCAATTAAAAAATCCAGCATATAATTAATTCCCCTAGAAGATGGAGTGAAGTGTAATACTGATACTTAGCACAAAACACCATACATCATACAACAATGATATATTATATTATTCAATATATTGGGGGGGGGGGGCGGGGAACAAATTGGAATAAATCACTTGGGCCTCCACAAGGCCGTGATTTAATCAGTTTCTGCTAGTTACATACTTTTGCGGGTCTTCTAGAACTTTTTATATAATTTTTAATTCCCTTTTTAGACTTGTTTTAGATTTTTCGGGCCTTTCTTTGAAAGTCCCAGCGTCCGTGCCCCGAATGCCCTGCCGTAAATCACACCCTGGATTCAAGTTCTTCCATAGCTGAAAGTTTTCTGCTTTCCACCGCCAGGGGGCGACAAATCTATGTCTTAATTAGTTATCTGTATCTTAATTAGATCATGTTAAATTGAATGAATCAATTGTCGTTGAAATCGGGCACTTTGTTTGAATCAGACAAATTTTAAATGCAAAATTGTTTAATTTCACTTCTTACGCTAGGGATGCACTCAGTTCTAAATAAAACTCTTTCCAATCGAAACTCCTGCACGTGTCCCAGCTGCCTACGACACCGTATAGCTGGAGTGTGCAAAATCTTTTAGTTCCATTTTCTACCGCCAGGTGGCGCTAAATCGTATCTTAATTAGTTATCTATACCTTAATTAGTTCCTGTTAAGTTGAATGAAGTAATTGTCATTGAAATTGGGCCTATACAACACGAGAAAATACCCCTCCCTGATCATTAATGTACAAAAATAGTGGTAACCAAGGGCTGAAAAAATGATACCGAAGTTTATATAGTACCTGGGTACCAGAGAAAAGGTTTCGTTTGAATCGGACTAATAATTAAATAGTTGTAATTTTGTAGGCAAGGAGGGGGGGGGAGGGAGTTTCGATCAGAGCATTAACGCGATATTTAAACTACAACCGAACACTCTTCCCCCCCCCCCCACACACACACACAGATAATTTAACCAACGACGTTAAAAAAATTAGGAATTATCATTAACTTTCTAAACAGAAACAAAATGACTTTTTTTGTACATACAAAAACAGTAAGTTACCGTTGTTAATTTCTGAAATCAAATACATGAATGATGTACGCATGAGAAAACTCTAAAAATCGCATAAAACAAATCACAACAATTCACAACTTGCTGTTTGCTGAGCAATCAGCTGACGACCTTTTCATCTGCCAATCATAATTGCCCGCTTGACTTCCAGCTGTGCCTACAATTCTATCAACTACCAATCACAATTGCCCTCCAATGGTGTTTGACTTGTAGTGGGCGCTTTGTGACGTCATTTGAAACAAAAAACGCTGCAAAAACATGAAATAAATGTTAAAAAACGCAAAAAAAAAAAAAAAAAAAAAAAAAAAAAAAAAATTAAAAGAAAAAATTAAAAGAAAAAATCTAATAAAAAAATCGAGATAATAAATAATCCGCCCTTCCCTTTTAAAATTATGATTTTTTATCTGTAAAGAATTATCAACTTTTTCCAAGCTAAAAAGAGTTTTTAAAAAAATGACGATTCTGAGAGTATCTGGGGCTGAAATGGAAGCAACCACCGAACCAATCAAGCATTCTGGGCAAAATTACTTAGTGTCGAAGGAACAATTTCCCCGAAAATTCAAAAATCACTGTACGATTTTCACATAAACTTTATTGAAAAGAGGATAAAATTTACTAAATTAGGCTAAAAGATTGGAACCGGATTCCGGTTACTAATGTGGGTAAATCGCAGCGAAACGTCAAAAAACACTAAAAATCGCATTTTTAAAATCATGATTTTTTATCTGTACAGAAGCCTCAACTTTCTCCAAGCTAAAAAGGGGGGAGGGGGGATGTCGATTCTGAGCGTATCTGAGGCTGAAATGGAAGCACAACCACCGAACCAATCAAGCATTCTGGCAAAATTTCTTAGTGTCGAAGGAAAAAAAATCGCCAAAAATTCAAAAATCACTTTACGAATTTCGCATGAACTTTATTGAAAAGAGGATAAAATTTACTATATTGGGCTAAAAGATTGGAACCGGATTCCCGTTACTAATGTGGAAAAATCGCAGCAAAACATGAAAAAACACTAAAAATCGCATTAAAAATTAAATTAAAAAAATCTATTAAAACAAATCTAAAATCTGGCTTCCAGGTGCAAAACTACATGCATAGAGGCACCTTCTCACCAAATTTTGTAGCTCTACGTGCAGCGGTCTCTTCAGAACACAACCAAAAAACAGACAGGCAGACAGACACACAAACTTCCTTCTTTATTATAATTGGAGATAAATTCGATAACTAACACAAAATTAATCGAAAATTAAATGATTATTTTTTATATTAGTCAGATCTACTGCATACATTTCTATCGTTTCAGTAGTAGAATAAAAAAAAATAAGTGAATTCTTCAAGAGCATAATGCTTTCAAATGGATATTTTCAATCGATTTTTCAATGTTTTCCCAAACAGATGTCTGCAATATTCCTGATGCAGGGGAGTTTTAAAGAAGAGCAGAAAGCGTTAATAACGGGTTAAACATACAATTTGTAATTTAAAGACCATCCCTTACTATTTATATCACCTACATGTCCAATACCTTTCACTTTTGCATGAAAAAAAGAAGAAGATTATGTTCGTTGCATTCATTATCAGTTGAAGAAGAGATAGCTTGGAAAATGCTAGAGCAGTTTAAATTCCTTCTGATATCTTATTTCGGGTCGTTTTTCCCTAACAGTAGTAATTTTGATAATTTAGTCTATTTGTAGCTCTCCGTATAGATATGCTAAGACCGGATAATGTATTCTATATCTCACTTTTCAGTTGTATTATTTTTTTATGAATTAAAAATAAAGAGAAAAATCACCGTGAGAGAATTTTGTAATGGGAATATTTTAGATCATGAATTTGAATGACGTTTATGAAAAAATTAGCAGAAGTGACAGGGCCAGAGCAAAAATTGAGAAAAAAGGGATAATAATAATTTTCTTCTTACTATTTTTTTTTTCAATTTTATTTTCAAACGTCCCTGATTTCTGTTTATATCGGCATGTACAATACGCGTGAAAAGCACATAGGCGGCAGAGTCAGGTGGGTGCCTATATCAAGAAAAATGCTTTTTAATATAAAATTTATGTATACCTTTTTAATTTTTAAATAAACGAAATTGTTATTAATTCCATTTTATTTTCAGATTTTTTTTCTTAAACACCTGCTAGTATAGAAAGTTAAACATGTTCCGTGCAATTTTATAATCATTACAAATAACACTTAAAAATAATAATAATAATAAATGGGGAAAAATTAATATTCACGGGACGACTAATCCAAGGACACAGACACTGAGCAAGCTAAGCGGGGCTGCAATGAATACCAAAGAATGCATAAAAATAAATCTGATAAAATTATTTGACAGGACAAAAAGCAACGTCTCCATTACAAAGATTAAAAGAAGAAAAAAAAAATGTTAGCTGTTCTCTGAATGAGCACGCACATACTTGTAAGTTTCAGCGAGTGATTTCACCGTTTCCAGTACCTCATATCCAAGCTGAGAGTCACAGTGGCGAAAGTCTAAAATTCATTATCAGAAAAATTTTCGTTTAAAGATGTACCACATTACGTTTTATAATCAGAAAGTGTTCGAAAAACTACCGGCGATGTTCAAAAATGTCTGAATGAAACATAAATTATGATCTTTAAACCCTTCGCGACGAGCGTCTCGTATACTTGACGTATAGAGTGCTCAGAATCCGTGATTTTCCTACCAGTAATTTTTACAGTAAAATTTGCATTATTTAATCTCTTGATTTCTGCGATTAGATGGATTGAAATACTGGTAATGAAAGATTAAATATTCGGTAGAACACCCTGGTTGTGAAGGATAAATCGATGCCGGACGCAAACTGACATGCGCCACCTTATAGGAGCTCTAGCGCCACCCACCCTCTCAAACAGGTCATTTTCCTCCTATTAACGCGTATGTTGAAATATGTTTTCGCACATCTATTCGTTGCTTGTACACGTAGGAAAATGATTCATTTAGGGGCAATTTCATGACCTTAACTCAAAATTCGATTTTTTGGAGTTTCGCTACTATGATTCACAGTAGGTGATATGAGAATAGGTGCAAAACTTTCGGTTATATATATATATATATATATATATATATATATATATATATATGGGCTGTTTAATAGCCTCTGCTTGTTAACTAGGAGAAGACCCTTTAAATGCCTCAGAGGAGGACTTAAAGGAATCGACTGGGAGCAGGGACTTGATGTCCAATCCGCACCTTCCATCGGTGCAGCCTGTTAGTACCCTTGCATAGTGCATGGGGAACGAACGCGGATGGGCTTCCTCCAACCCGCTTGGCCAGCGTGGAGGAATTTGGCCACCTCCCCCCTTATTTTACCATGAATTCACAAAACAAACCACGGCCCTCAATTCCCGGCAGTCTGCATGTTCCTGATTACGGCAGCGATCAGAAAGACATGAAGACAGAGGGTGCTAAGAATCACCGGGCTCGGTTTGGCTGCCATAAGTTGATGACCTTGGCTACGTATAATGGACGATCCTTATCTTCTGAAAGTCGTTTACAGGAACTTGAAGAAGAATTAGAAAGAATCAACTGGGACATCCTAGGATTATGCGAAATAAGAAGAAAAGGTGAAGAGAAGATTGATCTTGCCAGTGGACATGTATTGTACTACAGAGGTACAGAAGATGGAAAAACAAGTGGTGTAGGATTTCTGATTCATAAAAGGTGGAAGAATCACATCGTAGAATATGATAGTGCATCAGATAGAGTTGCAAGGTTAGTTATACAAGTGTCAAAAAGATACAAACTGCAAATTACCCAAGTTTATGCACCAACAATTAGCTATACTGATGAAGAAATTGAGGATTTCTATGAAGAAGTAGCTTCAATGCATCAAAAAGGAAAATGCTACATAAAATTAATAATGGGAGACTGGAATGCTAGAATTGGGGAAAAAAAGAAAGGTGAGTTCTCAGTAGGAATTCATGGATATGGGGTGCGTAATGAAAGAGGAAACAGATTGATTGAATTTGCAGAATGTGAACAGATGTATATCATGAATTCATTTTTCAAGAAAAAGCCACAAAGAAAATGGACATGGCGTAGTGCAAATGGCTCAACAAGTGAAATCGACTACATCTTGACAAACAAAAAGCATCTTATTCAGGATTGCAGCGTTCTCAATAACTTCAATACAGGAAGCGATCACAGGTTAGTTAGATGCAAACTGCTTTTAAATACTAAAGTGGAAAGAATGAAGCTTTTGCAATGCTCAAAGAAATCAGTCGATATTATAAATCTCCAGAAACATAAAGAAGAATTTAATTTAGAACTTAAAAATCGTTTTCAAGTACTTCAATCAATCTTAGAAGAAGAACAAGATGTTACAGTAGTGAACAAGAAAATAACAAATACTCTACAAGAAATTGCAAGGACGATAGCTGGTGAAGCACAAGTAAAGCAAACAAAGAAAATAACAGAAGAAACAAGAAGACTGATGAAGAAACGCAGAGAATTTAAAATGAAGAAAAACTATCCTAAATCAAGAGTTGAATATGCAGAATTATGTAAAACGGTAAGAAAATGTGTTACAGAAGATATCAGAAAATTTAACTGTGATATTGTCAAAAAAGTTCTAGAAGATAACAAAAGTTTAAAATCAGCTAAGCGCAAACTGTGTGTTGGAAGAAAAGGTATTTTTGCACTGAAGACAGCAGATGGAACAATCACCAAAATCAATAATGAAATAGTACACTGTCGAAAAATTCTATAACGATCTATATAAATGTGAAGATCAAAGGGAAATCAACCTACGTGATCCACTAGTAAACATAACAGAAACTGAAGAGATAATCCCAGTGATGACAGATGAAGTTGTACAAGCCATTAGAGGCATGAAAAAAGGTAAATGCCCTGGCGAAGATGGAATTACAGTTGATCTTATCAAAGAAGCAGGAGAAGAATTTGCAAAAATGCTAGCCTTACTGTTTTCCAAATGTCTCGAGAAATCAGATGTACCAGAAGATTGGAATAATGCTGTGATGGTGTTACTTTATAAGAAAGGAGAAAAGGAAAACATTAAAAACTACCGTCCAATCAGCTTACTGTCAGTGATTTATAAAATTTTCACCAAAGTTTTAACGACAAGACTTGAATCAGCTCTGGACTCAGCTCAACCTAGAGAACAAGCAGGATTTCGAAGTGGATTTAGCACAATGGATCATATTCAAACAGTAAGGGAAGTTATAGGAAAACATAAAGAATATAATTTACCTCTCTGTCTTGCCTTTATTGATTATGAAAAAGCATTTGATTCGGTCTACACATCTGCAGTAATTACTTCTCTGGAGAACATTGGTATAGACAAACCTTATATCAATATCATAAAGAAGATCTACAAGAAAGCAACAGCCACCATCCGTTTGGACAAAGGAAAAGCGAAGATCAAGCTTGAAAGAGGAGTAAGACAAGGAGACACCATTTCGCCTAAGCTTTTTACTGCTGTCTTAGAGAGTATTTTCAAGAAGCTGGATTGGGAAAACAAAGGGATTAGAATAAATGTTGAATATTTAAGCCATCTCCGGTTTGCTGATGACATTTTAATTTTCAGTAATAGCCCTGAAGAATTGCAAAATATGCTAAAAGATTTGGCAGAAGCTAGCATTAATGTGGGATTAAAAATAAATTTGGAAAAGACTAAGGTGATGTTCAATTCATTTGCATCAAAAAAGAAAATCGTCTACAACAACACTGAGATTAAAGATGTTGAAAGTTATGTGTACCTTGGACAAGAAATATCTTCAGACAACAGTATCATGAATGAAATCAATAGAAGAATAAGAAATGGATGGAGTGCTTTTGGGAAGAACAATATTATTCTGAAAAGTAACATGCCTCTTTGTTTGAAAAGAAAGGTGTTTAACCAATGTGTTTTGCCTGCACTAACTTATGGAGCAGAAACTTGGACACTAACAAAACGGATGGTACAAAGATTACAAACAACACAGCGAAGTATGGAAAGATGTATGCTAGGCATAACCAGAAGAGACCGAAAGAGAATAACGTGGATAAGAAGTCAGACGAAAGTTTTTGACATTATCGAGAGAATTAAATGGCTAAAATGGAAATGGGCTGGGCACATTGCAAGAAGACAAGACAATAGATGGAGCACAAACACCCTACAGTGGTATCCCAGAGATGTAAAACGACCAAGAAGACGACCTCAAGTAAGATGGAGTGACGAAATCAGAAAAGTGGCCGGTGTTAATTGGATGACTAAAGCACTAGACAGGCAACAATGGAAAAATCTGGGGGAGACCTACATCCAGCAGTGGATTGAAAACGGTTGATGATGATATATATATACAGTCGCGGCTCGTGACTGGCTTTATTTGGGGCACTAAGTGCATGTCTGCCAAATTTATTCTTTACTTAGCACTATTTTTTTAAAGAAATTTGTACCTTATTTATTGCAAGTTCTGTTATTAACAAATAATAATAATAAAAAATAAATAGTGGTACGAAAAGAATAAATTTTTCAAGTATGTTTATATATATTAAACATTTATGCGAGATCGTGTTTAGTCTGTGTTCACAGTTCTAACAAACCATTCTACCAAATATAGTTCTTTTTTAAGAGTTACATCAAAATTTGAATACATTTACTATATAGATACTAGTTATAAGTTTAGATTTTTCGAAGAATTTTTTCACGAACTACTACAAGATGTCATGTTATTCCTAGCAGCACATTAAAATTAGTTATATTGGGGTCTAAGGCTGCATTGATCGAAAATATCTCCTAAGTAATCCGACAATATCTCTAAAGCATCAATATTGGTTCAATCTTTCAATATCGGCATTTCATCAGAAATGTTAGCAGTGAAATGATGCTATTGCAGATACATTGAATTTATATAAAAAATATTTGCAATGAAACGCTGTTATTTCAGAAATATTGGCAATGAAATGACGAAGTATTTTTTTCCAGTGTTAGTGTACACAACGTTGTTAACGAAAGAAACAGACAGCGACACTACCACCCTTCTTGGATGTCACGTGATCATGACAGTCTATTTTCCACCCATTGTCGAATAGCTGTGTGATGGAGGTAGGCTGAAATACAACCGAGATCGGTGGAGTACTGCGGCTGCGGCCTGTCTCACTGGCTGCGTAACATAAATTTTTCACACTTTGCGAGCCGATATGTAGTACATTATAATACTGAAATTAAATCTGTCATGTGTTTCGGGTCGCATATAAATAAATAAACGAATGTTAAAATCGCTGCAGGTCAAGCTTATATGGCAAGCTTAAGGCTGTTCTCAAATCCAAAGAGCTATTTTCTGACACAATTTTGAATTCATTTGTATTCGGAAACGGATGAAATTGGCAGGTGTTCTTATTCAGAAACTATGTTATCGAAATAAGTTTTCCATTTTTTTTTGGTAAAGGCAAAAGATATTTCAGAAAGTACTGTTAAAGTTGGCATTTTGAACCGAACTCCCAAGGCAGCAGAACGAGAAAAGGGAAAATCGTGTCGTTACGTGACACGAATCGCTTATAACTCAATAAGTAATATATTTGCCAAAAAAAAAAAAAAGTTCATTGCAATTCCAAATTGCTTCCATAATAGTCAGGCCTGCCAATTTTATGCCTTTGCGTTTAAAAATGATTCAAAAAATGTGTCAGAAAGTATTTCACGTTGTTGAGCAGGTCATTTGAGGTCACCTTAAACTATTTTTAAAACATATTATGGCTATAGAAATTAACAACTAAGTTCTTTTCTTTTACAAATGAAGCTTCATTTGTAATTTTGTGCGATATAAACTTACACTAGAAGTATATTTCTGATAAGGGCGAGGGGGAAAATATTTACTTTCGGAAATTAATAACGATTTCTTCCACACTTAAACACATATCAAAAAATTTAGCAGGTCTTTAAAATGTACAACTTTTCAGAAATGTATTGTTCATTCATATAAAGCGTAGATTATTCCGTTCACATTAACCTACACTAAGACTCCTATAATATATATTATAGGAGCTCTAACCAACACATCCCACAAGGATGTGTTGGATTAGTTGCTGACACGCTGAGTTCCGCATGTGAGTGGCAAAGAGTTGGTTTACAGACCAAATGAAGTTTTTTCCATTACTACTTTAAAAGAATTGATTCATTAATCAGTACACATACTTTATGGGCGTTACTATTGCAATTTGCATTACTCAACTAAAAATATTCGTTTATTCATGCTATTATAAATGAATGTACGTTATAATGATAATAGCGATAGCTTTTATATCTACATTTATAATGAATAATCCACATGCATAATGCATTATGGATTCCATAGCAGTTTCATCCATACAGATAATGCATTTACTGTGCTGAATCAACAAAGGAGAAAAAAAAGAAAAGATAGAGAGAGAGAGAGAAGAGAACGCCCTATACTAGCTTTGTCGAAAATCATCGTATTAAAATGTAACTGGGTACCAAACGATTAGTGATAACGTCCATTATTTAATGCTACGTTTAAATTTGTTTACTGGATCGTATACAACTAGAAATTGTACCAATTTTTAAAATTTTCAATATTAGCACCTAATTTTTACATCATATTTGGGTTTTTCGGTAAATTTTACTTTGGACTACTCAACGGAAAGTCATTCGGTCAAATTGTTCAGAATTATGCCGGTTTAAACCTTGGAAAACTTCTAATGCTAAATTAATTTTTAATCCTTGCAAAACAGATTACAAGTAGTTTTCTTAAGCATAACTCAAAAACTACTTGGCCGACCGAGATGTAATTTTTAATTCGCATATTTGAAGCTTCTAGAAATCGATTTCTGTTAAAAAATTCATAGGTTGTGATGTCGTATCCCACAGCTCTCAATATGTCCACTCATATATATATAATTATTTTACACATACAAGTTATTATTAACTAAATTTATTTGATTTAAAGCAATAACATATGTAAAATATGATAATAATTTTAGCTGATAACTGCATGAATCATTTCTCGTATTCCCAAACACTATATGGATTATCTCAAGCCAAGATACATCTTACAAGATTCAGAGTTCTGTGAAGTAAAAAAACAAAGTTCATCGCTCACCACTCTTGTCCAAACACGGTTCTCCTCTCTCTGCTCAGCTCAAGATTCCCATCAAGAATGTCTTTTTTTTTACGACTTGTCCACCCCTTTTCTCCTTTCAGATCCCAGAATCCTTTTCGCGAATCTTTCCATAGAATCATTCTTCCAAACTTTTCCATCATGTTTTCTAAAATTCTATTCGTGAATCACCAAGCCCATCTAGAAAGGCAGTACAAAACAGAAAAAGATTTCCATTCCTTCCTGAGATGACAATAAAGATTTTTAAGGAAAAGACCCCACCTCTATTCAGATTATCTTCACAGAAGCATTCCTTCTTCTGTTCTCGGGATTAGCTTAATCCCCAGCTGACCGTAAAGATTGATAGGGATGACCCCCGGTCATCACAAGGTTACAATTCATATTTTTTTCGAAAATTATTTAAACAAAAATATATAGTTTGGATTTTTTTTAAAAAGATTTTTGACATTTTTATACAATGATTTGCGGTCGAATTAGTATGAGTAATTCTTTTGTTTTTAGCCGATTGTACATAAATGGTATAACTTAAATTCCGTAAAAATCACGCATATTGTTAGAGACATAGCTAGCCAAAAGAAAAGATTAAATAAAATATGTTTCAAGATTGCAAAAAAAACTGAACAAATATGTTGTTTTACATATTTCTGAACAGCGGTGTGTGCTATTTTTAGTACACGAGGTTTTTTGTAACAATAACAACTCTGTCATAATTTCGTCGGTGTTCAGCTACATATTATGCTTCAAGAATTGGACTATTTTTTTAATATTATTTTGCTGCGAAACTTTTCCACTCCTTAGCGAAGTGAAGCTAAGGTAAACGTAATCTATCAGCTACGTTTTATCTTATTTCGATAAGAGCAAAAAAGTAAACAAATTTCAAAACGATATTCATGCAGATTCAGCCTTTGAATACAGAAGAAAAGGTCTGCCTGCGGTGGTACAACCAAGCCCATCTTGAAGAACGAGTTTTTCACATTCTTCTCTGAAATTGCATCATTCTATAAGGTCACGAAGATAAATGGCCGAAAGAGATGAACTGAAATACTGTGATCCTACGTGGGATGAACCACTGTAGAAAAGAAGAAAACCGCCTTTACTTGAGAATTAAGTGCGACGTTGAATGCAGGTAACGTAAAACGTAGTGTGATCCTTCTGACCTGTTGTTCAATGTCCAGATGGAGAAAGAATAATTAACCAAGCGCACAGTTGCTTGCTCTGAGACCAGGGTTGGAAAAATCTAATTTCTTCATGCTCATAAAACACAATGTAAACACACTGATCATTTGTTTGTTACTAAAATATGTGCTATAATTAAAACCACAGTTTTAAAACATTAAAACTATTAGATGTCAAAATACATGAGCTTTCTGCTAAACATTAGCCTTCCTCAGATGATAACTTAACAACCAGTCGAAAAAACGCAGTTCTGAACTGCGTTTTTCGGTGGGATCCTTGATAACTGAGAAAGGGTTGCTTGGTTAGTGAGTCACGATTCCAATTGGCAAGAACTGATGATAGGGTTCAAAAAAGGCGCACACCACACAAGGCACTATGCAAGTTCTCAACAAGGCACTGTGCAAGTTTGTGGTGGCTCCATAATGGTGTGGGTTGTTTTTACATAGCGTGGACTAGGTCCTCTGGTCAAAGTGAACCAATCATTGACTGGAAAGGGTTATGCTCAGCTACTTGGAGACCATTTTCAGCCATTCATAGACTTCATGTACCCAAACAACGATAGAATTTTTCAGGGGACAATGCTCCATGTCACCCGGCCAAAATCGCACGCGTTTGGTTTGAGGAACATTCAGGACAGTTCCAGCGAATGATTCCACCTAGATCGCATTGCACATGTATGGGACATGATCGATAGGTCAGTTCCTCAGAAGGAAAGCACTAAGATGAGATACTTATATATAGAAATATGATAAATCTATCATCAGTCCGTGCACCAAATTCTGCACCGTCAACACTTTCGAAATTATGGGCGGTTGTACAGGCTGCATGACTGAATATTTCTTCAGGGGACTTCCGACGACTTGTTGAGTCAATGCCATGTCAAGTTGCTGCACTTTGCCGGACAAAAGAAGATCCTACACGATATTAGGAGGTACCTCATGAGTTTTGGCACTTCATAGAATATTAAATGTAAAAAATCAGCTACAGCTTAAAAAAAAAAATGTTTTTCACCTATGTTCTTTAATCCGGGAAGCCCGGGTTCGATCCTCTAGTATTATATAACATTGAATATGCATAATAAATAATTTAAAAATATATAATAAACAATTTGTAGAAGAAAGTTTTATGTTCAGCTACAGAAATGGACTTCTTTCACATTCCTTTCAGCCTTAAGTAATTTCTATCTATCGAATTTCTGTATTATAATATAAACCTTTTGGCATTTTCCTCAAAAATTTCTTTTAAATTTATTACAATCAAAATCTCATGATGCTATTTAAGATTATTATTTTTTTCCCTTGGCATATATCCAGATTTATAGCACCAGAAATCTCCAGGCCATATATAATTTTTTTCTTACTCTTACAGTGATTGATATTTTTCATAAAATTGCTTATTACCATGAACAATAAATTTTTACATTACTCATGATAACTTTAACTAATAAAAAAGAAAAGATAAAGAAAGCTATGCATCATCCTGATTTATTTATTTGCTAAGATGCTTAAAAGCGTTTACTATTATGTAACATATATATAACGCTTATATTTTCTTTTTTAACAATATTTCATCTTATTTTAATAAGAACGAAAAATAAAAGACGTAGGCAAGAAAACCCAAATGTGCTTCAGGCATTATAAGATTAAATACAGGGATGCAGAGAGAGGGAGGGGTTAGCTGTAGGTACAAATTACTCGTATGGTAGATATTGTTTGTGAATTTTTGGCTCGCATACATAAAGCGTTTCGCCATCACTAGACTAGGCAATTATGTCCTTTTTTTTTCTTGTCGGATAAAACCACTTAGAGAAATCTCTGGTAGCACGGAATGCTACACGTCGAGGAAAAGCGAGAGCAAAATAAAAATTTCGTTTTTGAATTTATTTAAAACTTACATATTTCCACACTATACCTAAACGAAAAAAAAAAAACCCTTTTACAAAATACAGTTGAAAGCCTATTGAAAGCATAGTTTGTGAGCACCAAAACTATCATATCCAGGGCCTAATTATCCACATGCCTACGTTCCTAGAGAACCCCAAAATGCATTTCGTCGACTGTCTGAAGAAAATACAAATTAATGCAAATTTCCATTTATAGTTCATAAAAAAAATGAATTTTTCACATTCGTGCAAACTAAATTATCTCGGTGTTCTTCCCAATGACAATGAAATGTAATGTATAAACTTCCAAATTCCGAGAAGAACGGATATTACTTGAAATATATTTCATTCAAGCCCTTAGGTTTAGAGCTTTACTCTCTCTAAATAGCATATAAGTACAGAATTTTAAATTCCAATAATTTTTAATGCATTTTTATATGTATACCGTTATACGCAATGTAGTCTTTTTTCATAAAGCTATGGTTTAAATTTCAAAACTGCACATAAAGCTGTTTGTCATGTTTAATGCAATTTTCTTGAGAAAGGGGACCCTGATCTATGGCCTGTGTGCCCCGGATTCCAGATAGAGTTGATCAAGCCCTTATCATGCTGTAGAAATGAGAATATTAATTTCTGTCTTCTCGTGGAAAAAAAAAAAAAAAGATCACAAAATAAATGAGTCCCAATGATTATTTAATACAGTTTAATTTTGACGCACAATTCACATTTAAGTACACACAACACACACATTATATTCTTTTTGACTTGGCATTTATGCCGGATCGAAGTACATTGTTTCTGTTAAGGCTGGGATCTACAATTGTTCTAAAGTTTTCCCTCGGGACGGGACGATGACAGTCCAAAAATCCCCAATGGGGAATAGTTCTTTCCCTGGCGTGATGGAGTTGCAACATTCTCCCGCCCCGATGAATACATTCATCAAATTACTGTTTATTTAAATTTACATAAATATTACTAACATTGAAAATTAGCACTGTATGAATATATTATATTAATCACACTACTTGCAATTGAAATATTCAGAATTAATACTAATAAAATAATAATGCTAAATAAATGCCAATAATACTAACTACAGTTATCAAAATTTTAAATGCAAACAATAAGAAAATAAACATAAAACAAAACCAAGGTGTTTTTCAATTTAGCATTCGGTCATATCTAACTCAAGAGGGTAAACCATCTGAACAGCTTTTTTTATGATTCCAGTAGGCGACTTTACAGTCCATTTCTGACCGTTCCATCTCTTCCTTGATGGGTCTCCAACTTTCACATCAGCCTGGGCAACCGATCTTCACCTATTAAAAACTATATCGTTAACATTAAAATATTTTACAGTTAGTGAAGTGTACACTTTTAAGTTGGATGAGATATTCTCCCCTCCACCTATTCCAAAACTGATTTAACAGTTTTTCTCGGTACACATAAGTAGTAGATAAAAGAGGCTTCAACGGCCACAGGCGCAGCCACGGGTGAGGAATGAGGATTCTGCAATGCGGAATGAGGATTTCGCAATAGAGAATCGAGAATAGAAGTTACCCTCTCAACTAGAGCTATAGTGTTTAGGCTCATTCTTCTTTGTACCCCAAAATTTTTTGTCCCATCACTCGTTGCTATGTGTTATCACACATAGACGATTATGATACAAAACGATTATATATAGTATATGTGTGTGTGTGTGTACTTGACAAATAGTTCTCTTTGTGCATATCATGCTGTCTGTCTGTTGATAACTATGTTTAAAAAGTTTTAAAAAGTAAAAAAAAAATGTACATTATTGAAAAAGTTTCACAAATTATTTTTTTTTGTCTTTTACAAAAAGTTTTCGGAAGAATATAATTTAACAAAAAAAAAAGAGTTTCAAAAATTTTTCTTAAATAAAAAAAAAAAAAAAAAAAAAAAAAAAAAAAATGTTTCCCAAATTATTATTATTTTTTTTTTTTTTAGAAAAAGTTTTCGAAAAAATATAACTTAACAAAAAAAGTTTCACAATACTTAAAAAAATATAAAAAAGTTTTCAGTCCTTTTCGATTTAACCACAACAACAACAACAAAAAAGTTTGTGTATAGCGATAACGTTTCGCTAGAAAGGTTTAAAAAAAGTACACAAAAATAAAATCAACAATTTTTATTGTAATAAAATAATTTACAGGAAAATATTTACAGATCAGAATCTACATCACGATTATTTACATTAGCAATACAAATCAGCATTTTCTTCTTCATTACAATCTTGATTAATTTCATAATGTCCATACGCTAAGCTGGTTATCCCATCATCCAACAAGTAACGCTTATCGTCAAAAGGACTTAAGATAATTTTATTTTGAGTTAACGTATATAGGCGGTGGTCATCTTGGGCGATCCTTATCTGTTTCTCCACGCTTGTTTTTTGTTGCTGGGGTGACTCCAAGTAGTCTTCATGCTTGATTTTCTGTCAAACAATCTGCGCACACACACCTTTTGCACACTTCTTCTTGTCTTTAACAGATTTTAGTAGAGAGTACATTTTTGATTTCAGTCCGACAAACTCAAGGGCTAATTCGCCATTGAGTTCATCCTTGAACTTTCCGAGAGTCATTATCTTCCGAGAATAGACCAGCGGTGTCAAACTGTGGCCCGCCGGATACCACTAAAATTTTACAGTAAACTTTTCTTTACCCAATCATCCAATTTCTGCGATTTATTATGTCGATTATTTCTTTTAAAATCTAGTGATTTCAGGCGGGCCATAGTTTGACACCCCTGGTATAGGCGATTAAATTTCGGGTACTCAGAGAAGTAAAAAAAATCATGATGCTGCTCCACATTCTTATAAATATTGTTTGTTTGAATATGAAAAGTTAAGGAGTCTGTATCAGAGAAATAATAAGGTTGCCCGATCTTTGTATGTTTTCTTTATAAAATTGTAGTGAAAATCATACATACAAAGTTTAGAAAGCTCTAATATGCCAAACCCAACATAGATGGGCCGGTTTATAAGTATGCTAGTTTTTAGTCTCTCCACAGCAGTCGTCTTTATCATATGTTTTGAATGATTTAAAAGTTGGTGAAGCTACTAATTTTTTGGATACTTTTTCACTATTACAAAGTACAATATTTCTTCTTTTTCGTAGATTTTCCATTGTTCATTTACTTAAAAAAGCATTTTTCAAAAGAAGATTTTGCTTCCTTTCTTTTTTGGTTATTAAAATTAATATAATTCTGTAACCACGGAGCCTGTTTAAATTTTAAGGCTTTGTGCATAGTTATCTGTGTTCGCAATTCAAGAACAAATTATGTAATTCGCAATCCAAGCTACAAATAAAATTTAAGATTACGATAATGGACTATATAATTTCGTTTATTATTCAAATTGTGTATAAGTTTAGGAGATCCCACAAATTTTCTATGATTCAGCAAGTTTCTTGCATAGGGATATAGCATTTGGTCCTCCAGAGTTACTCTCTCAGGGGCGACAGGGTATTCATTATGCAAAGGATGTAAATGTTTTGGGTATTCCAAGTCTACCGCGAAGAGATACCCAATTTCAGAATCATCTGAGAGAGACAAACCCCACTCTTCTGTAACATAACTTGTCTCATACCATTCAAAACCGCCATAGGGTAAAAATTGGCTCCTAGCCCACCCATATAAGTTATTGGCATCCCAATACATGATGTAGCTGGGCAGTAGACGGTTAAATTGTTAATAAATTAATATATATATATATATATATATATATATATATATATATATATATATATATATATATATATATATATATATATATTAATTTAACAATTTTAAAACTCGTTCTTCTTTTCCAATTTTGGTATTTCAAACTAGATTTTTTTTTTTTAATCTTTTATTCAGGGTACTTGGTTCTACAAACCTAAGTATCGGAATTTTGATACAAAGATTAGATCAGAAGAAAATAATAATAATAATTGGACGTATATTGAATTAACCTATGAAAATCACATATAAAACAAAACTTTTACAAACAAAGTAAGTTTTAATACAACAATTTTAAATACATAAAAAGAAATCGATGGTTAGTTATCTTTTTAGAATCTAATGATACATTTTTAAAAAAAAATCAGACAATTTGCTGAATTATTGTGGAAGCTTTAGCATTTTGATTGCATACAGAATATGAAAAAATATGAATTGAGAAAAATTATAATAAACAATATTTATGATATAAATATATTGTTTTATTGTTATAATATTGTTTTTATATTCAATTTGATATATCCTTCTATTAATAACTATTAATTAATTAATAGTTATTAATAGTTAATTAATAGTTATTAATTGAATGATATATCAAATTGAATATAAAAACAATAGAATTATTAGCGAATTTAACCATAAAGATTTTACAATTCACAAATTTCAATATATCCCTGGTCTATTTGGAAGATTAAAATATTACTTGCGGAAATATAAAATAAACTTAATTGCTAATCCACCAACCAAACGAAAAGTAAAATTTCATATCAGTATAGACCCCAGCCCCATGGATGAAACGGCAGGTGTTTACACCATACCGGTTATTACAAATGATGGCAAGGGAGAGAAGCTGGATTACTTTGGAATGACAACGCAAAAATTCAGGATACAGGAACATATTTCAGAAATAAAATTTGACCATCCCAGCACTGCAATTTCAAGATTGAATCAAAAATGTAATACAGTTCAATAATAAGATTATTAAGAAAATGATCGGTTTACCATAGTTTATCCATCAGAGAGTATTTAGAGATTATATCCAGAGATAATAGGGTTTGTTACGATGTCTTGTTATACAATATCCCCAAGATTTGGATTAATTTAATAAGTGAACAGTCTGCACCAACCAACCTACCACATACCCTGCGGTTCAATTTGGAACGGTCCTGCGAGCTTTGATTTCGAAAAAGAAAGTCTCTTGGATTTTGCATTATCTGTTTTTCAACACTGAGGACGAGCACTGTGCTTGAAAGTGCTAGGTTTTAGATATTTTATATTTTGGTTTATTTTAATGTACGTATTAAACACCTTTTTTATTAAAGATTGCCAATGGGTTAATTATGAGTTATGAGAAAAAATAGTTTAAACATTTCATTTAGAAAAAAATAAAAGATATTAATGAGTGAAATATAAAATTAATCATCTCTTTTATTTTTGATCAGATCGTCAATAAATTTGGGCACAATGTTCTAGAGATTTTAAGGTTTATTTTAGGATAAAAATCTGAAATTCGACATTTTTTGAAAAAATGACAGTTTTCTTAAGCCTGAGCTGACTATAATTTGAAATTTCAATGATCGACAAAAATTTGTTGCCTTCTTGCAAAAGAATATATGTAACTGTACAGATAAATAAATAAAAATG
The DNA here is from genome assembly GCA_963931845.1 of Maratus michaelseni. NCBI lineage: Eukaryota > Metazoa > Arthropoda > Arachnida > Araneae > Salticidae > Maratus > Maratus michaelseni. The sequence goes on along the minus strand of OZ007594.1, from coordinate 277,894,653 downwards.
ATTCTAAGGCGGTTCTCAAAGAAAGATTTTTAACCCGCTCAATAACGAGAAACTTTCTGACACTTTTTCGGACTCATTTTTAAACATCAAACTATGATTTTAATTTTCCAATAAATTAATAATTACATCTTGAGCAATAAACTATTGCTGCCTGATGAAGGCAGTTTTTTTTCCCTCTCCTGCGCTGTCGTATCCGGAAATTCAGTTCAAAACGCCAACATTGACAGCATTTTCTGAAAAATCTTCTGCCTTTACCGAAGAACAGTTCGATTACATAGTTTCTGAATAAGTGCACCTGTCAGTTTGCGAACAAAAATGAATTTAAAAAATGTGTCAGAAAGTAGCCAGTGTGGATTTGAGAACAGCCTAAAGACTAATCCAGAGCTCGATTGATAGTACGACCAAAGAAAGTTCTAATAGTATGAAGTTCTTTGAATTTGAGTATGACTGTACTGTCGACATGAACACTTTCACTTTCGAAACCGGTTCTGAAAATGACAGTATCCTCATTTAAAAAAGAGAAAAAAAAAGTAAAGAACGGCCTTTATGGAGATCGACGTAAGCTATTACAATGCAATAAATAAATAAAAATCTTGAAATGCAAGCGAGATATTTTAAATGAACCCTTCCATAGGTTTAACATTAGCTGGCGAGTGTCTTCGCGTGACTAAGGTAGCAAAGTAAAATATCCGGAAAATTTTTAAAGTTTTGTCATTCGTGTTCTTAGATTCCAGCTTTTAGAAGGAAATGGACAAAGAAAATATATCGTAAAACGGATACAGATGCTCATAACCGCGGACTTTTATTTACATCGAATGGGAAGGTGGATTTTCTTTGAACCCTGAACGACAATAATAAAGGATAAGAATGAGTCATAGCTGGGAAGAAAAGATCCAGATAACAAGGTACTTCCATCTTCTGCCAACTGGACAGACAAACAAACACCAACAGCAGACGGACGTATTACGCTCACAGACGCACAAACACAACTCGCCCTCCAGGAAAAACGGCACCTGATGGTGACCTTTTCCTGTACTCGAACTCTCAGCCCTGTTTTGTTATTTTGTCTCGCTCGACAGTTGTTACTTGTTCCCTCCCAGGATTTTTTTTTCTTACTTTATTTGAGGCTTTATTTTATTTTACTTTACTTTTTTCTCTTTGCAGCCGGTTTCGCTGGAAATGGGGACAGGATAGAAGGAAAAGATATAATTTTTTTTTTTTTTTTAAGCAAAATAACAAAATAAAAACCCAGAGGGCTTGCCCTCCTGAAAGCATTCTATTCCTGCACCGACTCACTTTCACTTCCCCCTGAAAAGTGGGGGAAGGGAGAGAGGGGGGTTTTGAAAAAGGGGAAATTTCCCTCAAGGCAAAAGAGGAAGAGAGGGTGGAATGTTTCTCAATGGTGCAAATCCCCCTCCCTCACGTTTGGGGTTCCTTTTAGAAGAGCCAAGCCCCGCCTAATCTCAGTTCGATGCCATCAAAATTCTTCTCTCTTCACGATACTACTATACAGATCAGCCTGTGCTTTGCGTGTGGATCGATGACCTAGTCTATCGTCCTACTCCCCCCCCCCCCCCCCCTCCATGCCCCTAGCTGTGATTTTAGGGTGCTATCCTTGAAAGCATCTTCACTCAGAGTGCTGTGTACTTTTATTTTAACTGTGTTTACCTCTGAATTGCACCTCAAAATGGATTAAATTTACAAAATGATCAAAATTGTGCACAAAATTTTACCTTGATTTTGGAAATTATATTCCTTTGTAGTAAATATTAATATGAGACGATTTGTTGTTTTGTAATAAAAAGCACGGTATAATACATTGCACTGTAAATGCATGTTCATGATTCTTACTGTAAGTACATGTTCATGATGTTTACAGGGCTGTATTATCGGTTAGCTACATATGGCGTTTGTCAGGCCATACAAATATCAGAAACCCCAAAAATCTTAGATTTTTTTTCTTTTTTTTTAATCTTAATTTTGTTTAAAGATATTTCAGTCATAACAACCAGAATTACAAAAAAAGAAATAAACGTCGTATTTCACCTGGTTTCTGTACGCTAATCGAACTTAGAAAACAACATTCGAATAAATAGAAACTTAATGTCCATTGTTCTGACTAAAAGCATGTTCATTGGATGTATAATTTAATGTCTCATCACAGTTACATCATAATTTAAAATTTTATGTGATTCATAGTCATATTAATGGTTAGAAGGTTCGCGAGCTTGAATTCAACTGAATCGCTCAATGTGGGTTGCAAAAAATATTATTAATTTCCTCTTTTTTACTCAGTAATTTATATTACAATATAAACTATTTAGATATCGGTATATTTTGGCATATCTGTATTTAGTTAAATCGATTATGTACATGAACAGAGATCTGACTTTTTCAGTTTTCATTTACAGCAGTCAGTAGTGAATCTGCATAATCGACAAGAAACATGCTGTAGTCCCCTTTAGTGGTCCTTTATAATTTCATTTTGTTTGAAGTATCATAACATCCACAAACGATTTTGCGCATAATGCATATCATAATGTGATGGAATGCTTTTGTGCGTCACTGTAAATGAACTATAAATGAAACGTACTTCATTTTCTATAGCAAACATTTTATAGTGAAAATTATATAAAAATTACACGGCAATCCGAGTATATTTACGAGAGTTAAAGTATGACCAGACAGACAGACAAACCCAATTTACAAGCACTTGTTGGAAAGCGTAAAACAACTACTATAAAAGAGTTACTATAGAAAGTGTTAAAAAGAAAAAAAAAGACATTTCCTGTTATTAAAGATGGATATTGGTTATGTAAATTTGTTCTTCTAGTCCACCTAAATAAATATCTCAGCACTTTAAACTTGCTTTAAAACCCGTAAGCACAAGTGACTGGTTTTGTAACTTTAGCACACGCATGGGATAAATCATACCCCATTTTTCTCCCATTATATTTTTTACTAAATACGTTTTAAAAACAAATCTACAGACATGTATTGTAAAATGCATCAGTTCTACTTATTTGAAGTGAAAAAAAAATCATGCTTTTTATATATATTTAAAGATTTTGTAGCAGTTTCAGTAAAAATCACGCTCCCTTTCTTCGATGAAAAAATGTTAGATCTACCCGTGCGTGAGTTTACGGGTTTTAAGGAAAAGAAAACGTTGGGAAGCATTAAAAAGCAATATGTTTGATAATTTATTTTCTTCTATAGAACTACGTTAATTTTTTTTTTAATTAAATGTTATCTATAACATTACTGTGATATGCATTGTCACGCTGTTGTAAAGAAATATTCATACTGTAGAGTTGGATGTAAAGAAATTATTTTGCCTAAGGCCGACAATAATCCTGCATACTCTTGTTGTGATTTAGTGATAATCCTTAAATTCAGCAATCCAGATTAAATAAAATTTTAGACATGCAGAATGACAAAAAATGTTTGAATGACCAAGAAGACACTTTCAGCAGATTGTCTAAAGTCTAAACACTCTTTTGTTTTTTACCTTTAATAAATAAAAACAAACTATGAAATGTTTCATAAAAAAAATCAAAAAATATACCCAATCGTTTATTCACAATCTAACCTAAATAAAATAATAATAAAGTAAAACTAATTAGTTTCTCTTCTTTTCGATTTCTTACAAATTTATCTGAAGGACAATTGCAAAACTAACAATGGCCTGTGACGTATTCATGCTGATTCATGGAATAACATTTCTTCAAGAAACTGGAATGCTGAAGATACGATCTGGTTCGTTATTGCGAAACGGTAAATGGCAACAGAAATAAAAAATATGCGGCAGCAAATTAAACGAGTTTCTCAAAAGCCTATTACGTACAGAGAGGAAGAACCGTTTCGTCAGATCGATTTATTTTCTCTAGACATTGCCCCAGAAATATGAAAATAAGGTCAATTGCTTTGTTTGGTATTTCAGAGCCGCTTCTAGAAATTGATTACGTATCGTAGATAAAAGTGATACAATAATAAATGAAAGTTTTCTGACTTAAAATAGATACATGAATATATTATTTTTTAAATTACCAAGACATATATTATGCGGCATATATTTAGCACTTTTTTTGGTGTCTACTTGTATTGTTTGAAAATTTTTTCATTCTCTGAAAACATTCATTTTCTAACATTCTTCAACAAAGGTGGCCCCCACCTGCAAAGACAGGCAGGGTGAAATTTTATTTAAATTTTCTTTACCTTTGGTAATTTTGAAAAAAAAATTATATTTTTTTTTCCCTAGGTTATTAAAAAGAAATAAGTAAATGAGCAAAAAAAAAAAAAAAAAAAAAAAAGGGATTAAGGATTTATTTTTTTTAATCCTTGAATTTACTTTTTTTTTTCAGTTAACCTTTTTGCTCTCCGTGTATCTACTATAATACTACTACTTATACTGGATACATACTACCTGGAGTTTTTCCATCTTGCGAAAGAGGTTAATTGAACATACAGAGCTTAACTTTGATGCAATTATTCTAAAATTTAATCAAATCAGACTTGTGTTGCAATCAATGACATTCTTTTGTGTTAGGTGATGACATATGAATACATACAAATGAATAAAAATAATTTAGGAGGGGAAAAAAAGATGCATTTCATGTCGTACAATCTACAAAAAAAAAAAAAAAAAAAAAAAAAAAAGTGGAAGAAGAAAAAAAGAGTGCAATTGATCAGCTACACCATGCATTGAAGGATTAATGCAATAAGATAATTATTTCAGAGAAAAAAAGAAAAGAACCTGTTACAAAACTGCCCACAAAAATCTTGCGCCCGGTCTGGATTTTAACGTCTGATACCCATTGAGATATGTGACATTTCAAGTGTTTAAACCGATTATTTTTTGACAATATAATTTAAACTTTAAATACGTTTCAACCTTATGATTTCAGACTTCATATTTCCATATTTTGGAAAATCGTCATTTAAATTTTGTAAATTATCCTTATCCTTTCATCACATTTTTCATTATTAACGATTAAAAATAAAAGAATATGTTTTAATTTCCAACAACTTTGTTTCTGAGATCACAATAAAATGACTTTAGTGTAAATTGAAGAAATAACATTTGCGAATACAACGGTAAATAGACAATCGCGGTGCTGTTTTATCCACTGTCACAACACGAGTCCATTATCGTCTGCCAGCTATTATAGCATAAGTTGATAAACCATTTTGATTAAAAATTGCTAGCACAAAAATTACAATATCTTCAATTTGTCTTTACTATTTCATATCACAAATTCTACGTAGAAAACATTTGTATTTACGCATCCTGAATTTTTCTCTACCCGTTATTCCATGAATTTCATATTTTTTCTCTCTCCAAGATGACAAAAGAGCTGGTGTTATTTAATGAGAATACTTGAATTTTTTAAAATATTGTCCTAAGAGCTGTAATATATTAATAACAAAATAAAAATAACAGAACTATAAAATTTCCTTGTATTTAGCACGTTCAAATTATTCTCTCTTTAGAAATCTACGCTTTGAGCTTTTAAAACGGTAATGCAAAAGAATTTTCAGATTTATAATAATGCTTAAAATAAATGTAGACGACTAAACGTGAACTGTTTTATCTAGTTATTTTTAACTTTATTACGAGCATTCCTGAAAAATTCATGAATATGTTAAAAGCTGAAGTGTTTTTAATTTATACATTCTGTATGTAGCCTGGTTTATTATTTCTATTATTTTTTGTCTTTTGTTAGATTATTTCTAAAGAAACAATTCGTAAACATATCGAGATGGTTGAATTAATTTTTAATTTATTTGTATTCTGATTTATAATTTGAAATATTTCGGTCATTTCTTGCAAAAGTTATAAAGAAACAGTTCATGAGCAGATCGAAATGGCTAAATTGTTTTAATCTACACATTCTGTAAGCCTGGGTTATGATATCTGATATCTGCTAATTTTTGTTATCCCTTGCAGTAATTCTATAGAAGAAGAAAATATCAAATTGTGATATGATTTGCATAACAATGATGCATTCATTCTATTTCTGGTAAAGGTCCTTTTTTTCTGCCCATGACCTTGGTCTGCATAGAGGGAGAGAGGGGTTCGAAAAGGGTTCCGCATTAATTTCGAGTAAATCATCTACTGTTTGGTATTATGTTTCTGTTTGTAACGGACATTTTTCTGGAGGTAAAATATGTCAGATTGCACAAATTCAAGCTTATAAAATTGGCTTATTTGAGATTTATCTCACTATTATTTTTTGAGCTTCTTAGCTATCAGTGAATATTCTACAGACACATTGTGATTATTTGAGGTTTATATCGATTTGCCTCACTATTATTTTTTTTAATTTCCGAGCTATCAGGAAATAGTCTACAACAGACTACGGACACATGTGATTAATTGAGGTTTATATCGATTTGCCTCACTATTATTTTTCAATTTATGAGCTATCAGTGAATATTCTACAGACACATGTGATTATTTGAGGTTTATATCGATTTGTCTCATTATTATTTTTTTTGAATTTCCGAGCTATCAGGAAATAGTCTACAGACTACGGACACATGTGATTATTTGGGGTTCATATAGATTTGCCTCACTATTATTTTTGAATTTATGAGCTATCAGTGAATATTCTACAGACACATGTGATTATTTGAGGTTTATATCGATTTATCTCACTGTTATTTTTTGACTTTCTGAGCTATCAGTGAATATTCTACAGACACATGTGATTATTCGAGGTTGATATCAATTAGCCTCACTATTATTTTTTTGAATTTCTGAGCTATCAGTGGATATTCAATATACACATGTGATTATTTGAGATTTATATCGATTTGCCTCACTATTATATTCTGTTGAGTTTCTCAATTATCAGTGAATATTTAACAGACGAGTGTGATTATTTGATGTTTATATCGATTTGCTTCACTATTATTTTTTGAGTTTCTGCGCTATTAGCGAATATTCTACAGGCACATATGTGATTATTTGAGATTTATAGCGATTTGCCTCACTATTATTTTTTGAGTTTTTGAGCTATCAATGAATATTCCACAGACAAATGTGATTATTTAGGGTTTATATCGATTTGCCTCACTATTGTTTTTTGAGTTTCTCAATTATCAGTGAATATTTAACAGACGAGTGTGATGTGATTATTTGATGTTTATATCGATTTGCTTCACTATTATTTTTTGAGTTTCTGAGCTATCAGTGAATGTTCTACAGACACATATGTGATTATTTGAGATTTATATCGATTTTCTTCACTATTATTTTTTGAGTTTCTGCGCTATTAGCGAATATTCTACGGGCACATATGTGATTATTTGAGATTTATAGCGATTTGCCTCACTATTATTTTTTGAGTTTTTGAGCTATCAGTGAATATTCCACAGACAAATGTGATTATTTAGGGTTTATATCGATTTGCCTCACTATTGTTTTTTGAGTTTCTCAATTATCAGTGAATATTTAACAGACGAGTGTGATGTGATTATTTTATGTTTAATTTGATGTCAATTTTAATATAGTGTATTCAAAATGGCGAATATATAATGTTATTAATAATACACTACATTCAATATAGTACTATATAGTAATTGTAATATAATGTATTTAATATAGGAATACTTCTTAAAAATACAGTAATTAAGCAAATATAAATAAACATAGGTCTATGAAATTTCGGGATTGGGGATTTGAACCCGATACATTCTTTCATCCCAGGCTACGTCCTTGGACGTCGCCGCTGACTATGATACAATAAATAACACTGAACTGGCACAAGTCTGATGGCAATCAAAATCTTTGAACTTTCGTACAGCCCTAGTTCTTAGAAAGCAATTTCTCCTGGTATCCAAACTTTCTCTGGAAAAAGTATTTTCGGCCCTTTAACGCCTTCCTTTCTTATACACTGCCTTAGTGAATCCAGATGGCGGAAGTAAAACATGAGATTTTCAACTACAGCTAACTTTCTCAGAATATGAACAAAAAATTCGTTCTGAGAAGTCGAATGAAACACGTCATTTTCCCTACAATCCACTACTAAGAGGTACTGTGTAGCATTGATGTATTGATTAAACTTGTTGTAAATTTTCCTGGCAACTCATCAGAATTTCCCTGTGGACTCACGATTTCCAGATAATTTCGGTGCTGCATTACTCTTTCGTTATAAAGGGAGAGGAAATTCCATACATTAATTTAGTTATTTTCATTGCTAAGTAATCTGGGATTATTGCATAATATCTGGGTATGCATGATAGTAAATTGGAAGAATCTTTTTTTTTTCTTTTCAATGCATCGAAAAATATTTAAGAAATTTGAAAACGTTACTTAAAAGTGGTTCTCAAATGATCTTCTAAACAACGGAAAACTTTCTGACACATTTTCTGAATCATTTTTAAACGCAAAGGCATAAAATTGGCAGGCCTGACTGTTGAAGCAATTTGGAATGGAAATGAGTTTTCCATTTTTTAGGTGCGTTCGTAATTATATAAATACGTAGCACCTATAGTCGTCGTCTGGTCCGTCCGCCTGTCTGTCTGTCCGTCTGTCCGCATATAACAGCGTAAAAACTACTCAACCAAATTATGTGAAATTTAGTATATATAATCCTTGCAGAATTTTGTCGAGACATTTTAAATTTTATGAAAATCGAATCAAAACTTTAGAAGATATTAATAAAAATATTTATTAAGAAATTTGAATTAAAACAAAATCGGTGCTTTCTTGTTATAGGAGCTTCCGCGGTTTAATCGTCAAGCGACCGAGATATTTATTTTATTACAGAATCTGCAGACGATATAATTCATTTCACAGAATAAAAAATTATCAAGATATGAATATTTATATATCTAGCTATAGTACGAACGCACATCGTTTGTCACGTTTGACGCACAATTTCCAACTTGTTTGATAAATAAATTACTTATGGAGGTTATAAGCGATTCGTGTCACGCGATGACAGGTTTTTCTCCCTTTTCTTGCTCTCATGTCCGAAAATCCAGTTCAAAACGCCGACTTTGACAGTATTTTCTGAGAAATCTTTTGCATTTGTCTAAAATGGAAAACGTCTTTCGATTACAGTTTCCGAATAACAGCACCTGCCAATATCATGCCTTTCCGAGCAAAAATGAATTTAAAAATGTGTCTGAAAGTAGCTCCTTTGGATTTGAGAACAGCCTTCTCCAGTAGAACACAACGTTTTAAAAAGGTTGAACATTCAGATATTTCGTTTTAATTTCATTTTTAAAACGTTTTATTCGCGTTGTGTGCTATTAGAGTAAAGACTACTTATTTTTCTTTCTTTTTTCAATTCTATCAAAATAAACAGCTACATGATCTTGGCTTAATCTTAGATCCTAATCGCAGATTATTCCGCTTGTACAAAGAAGTTATACAAAAACTGCTGGTAAAACTTATATCATTGCGCACATAAATTGTATTATTATTAGCAGCATTAAAATCTCTTTATAAAAAATAAATTTGGCATAGGGAAATATGATACAGTAAAATAAACATAATTCTACACAGCTTAAAAAGCTTATATACCAAAGAAACAAGACATATATACCACATAGAAACTACAAGAAAACACAAGAAACTACAAAATTCTACAGATAAATTAGTCCTTAAATTAAAACCATCATGTAAACGTTGAAACTATATATAAATATAAAGAAATCGAAAATTATTTGTATTCATTATGTAAAAGTTGAAAGTGTTGGCAAAAAAGCCGCCTCTGCTCTGCGCTGTAGGTTACGCGCGCTAATACTTAGATAAATAAATATATATCATTCTGGCCATGAAAACACAATTAATATAATAATATAGGTAATTTCTTACCTTTATCTTTCTTCAGCAGCAGTATTCCTCGTACTTCAGGTTGGTGCACATTTTTAACTGCTGTAATCCATTTATTTTGGAGCTAAAGTGTTGAAAACATAAATGTTGGTTAATGAAGTATATTATTTATATTGAGTCCACACTTGAGACTGATCACTTTTGTTATAGTTAATTATATTAAAATTTCAACTTATTAATTTCAAGTAACATTTTACATACAGCTGCCTTTTGCAGCAACTGATTAAAATTATTACATCTTTCTCTATTGAGATAAAAAGGGCAACTAAACTTAATAACAAAACAGAGTTTTTTTGAGTCAGTATTCTTTTGATGACGTCAGACAGCTGCAGCATGCGTGGGTTGATATTAAAACTAATTTCGCGAACATATTTCACATATTAATATCATTGTTTATCTTGAGTAGGATGATTTGTCTAAAATAGAAAAGTCTGTTCATTATAGAATGATTTATTGTCACTTAATGTATTTATTTGCGTGCTCAAATGTTTGTGTCCTTGAACTGCTTCCTGTTTTGAAATCAGTTAATGATATCTGAGATGGTTATAAATCCATCACCCTTCCTTAACCATCTCGGATGGATCATGTAATAGTTGCATAGATTCTCGATGTTTCACAAACTGTGGTTTGCCCAGTGGCTTGGTCAGGGCGTCTGCTGTCATGTCTTGTGTTGGGCAGTAACGAAGGTCTAGTATACCGTCTTCTTTCATTTCTTTTATCGCGTGATAGCGAACGTCTATGTGTTTTGTTCGCTTTGAGAATTTTTCGTTCTCCACCATCTTGATGCAGCTCTGGTTGTCTTCGTACAGTTTTACTGGTAAATTTTGTTGTAAGTCCAGGTCTGCTAATAGTTTTATTAGCCATGCAATTTCCTGTCCTGCACTAGCTGCAGCAACGAATTCAGCTTCTGCCGATGAGTAGGCAATGCAATTTTGCCTTTTCGAGTACCATTGTATCGGACTATTTCCCAGCATGAAAAGGTTTCCAGTAGTCGATCTTCTGGTTTTTGTGTCTCCTGCCCAATCAGCGTCAGAAAAACCGATGAGTTGTGGTTCTTGATTTGTATTCAATGTGAGGTTCAGGTTTCTTGTGATGTTTAGATAACTAATTATGCGTTTCGCAGCGTTCCAATCTTTAAAACGTGGAGTTTCACATCTTCTGCTGAGGATGTTAACGGCGACTGATATATCTGGACGTGTAGTGGTTCCTATATATAACAATGATCCTATTGCTTGTCTGAATTTTGTGTTGTTAGGCATTAAATTTTCGTCGTCCTCTAATTTGTGAAAACCGGCATCCATGGGAGTGCTTATTGATTTTGCGTTTTCTAAATTGAATTTTCTTGCGAGTTCTTCTATTTTTAACCTTTGATTTAATTTGTATCCATTTTGTGTTTTTCTTATTTCCATGCCTAAATAGTGGGATACTTCCCCAAGGTCTTTTAATTCATATTCTTGCTTTAAAGCTTTTATTATTTTTTCGATTGATTCGTTTTCACCGCCTATTAATAAGTCATCTACGTAAACTATTATATACGTTGTGATGTTGTTTTCTTTTCGTGTGTATAGACATGAGTCCGCTGTGCTTTGTTGGAAATTCAATTTTTTTAAAGATTGTTCTATTCTTTTATTCCAAGTTCTCGCTGCCTGCTTAAGTCCATAGATGGATTTTTTCAATTTGCAGACTTTGTTTTCTTTATTTTTCTCAATGTAACCCTCCGGTTGTTTCATATAGACTTCATCTTCTAACTCACCGTATAGAAAAGCTGTGTCTATGTCTATGTGTCTCACGTTCAACTTCTTATATGCGGCTGCTGCCAAAAAAGTTCGCACTGTTGTTTGTGACACTACTGGGGCGAAAGTCTCGTCATAGTTTTCCCCGTATTTTTGGCTAAACCCTTTGGCTACCCCCGTGCTTTGTACTTTTGAGTGTTTCCGCGACTGTCTAATTTCTTTTTGAATGTCCATTTGCAACCTATAACCTTTTTGTTAGGTGGAGGATCCACTAATTCCCATGTGTTGTGTTTTCGCAACGAATTTATTTCCGCTTGTGTGGCTTTAAGCCAATTTTCTTTTTCTCTGGGATTATTTATTTCCAGTATTTCATTCCAACTACTAGGTTCTATTGTATCATTATTTTTTACATAACAGACATATCTGTCTGGTGGTACCCCCCTGTTCATTCTTTCGGATCTTCTTGGTTCATTGGTCGGTTGTTTGGACGCGGTTGGTTCTTCGGTTGTGTTGTTTAGCTCTGTTTCAATGTAATTTTTGTCGTCATATGAGTTTTCTGTCTCTTTGCTTTCTTTTAGGTTAATTTTACTATTTTCCATGAATTTCACTGTTCTGCCAATTACAATTTTATTTTGTTTTGTGTATATGCGATATCCCTTTGAGTTGTTATCGTATCCTACAAAAATCCCTTCCTGAGCCCTGTCGTCCAATTTTCCTCGATGTTGTTTGTTTACATATACGTAAGCTTTGCACCCGAATGTTCGCAAATAGTGTAAACTCGGTTTGCGATTAAACCATAGCTCAAATGGGGTTTTATTTGTCGATCTTGTTGGTAAGCGATTTTGTAAATGATTCGCGGTGTTAATTGCTTCTCCCCAAAATCTTTGTGGCAGATCTGCTTCTCTCAGTAGGCTTCTAGTCATGCCTAATAGCGACCTACTTTTCCTTTCTGCAATGCCATTCTGGCTCGGACAATACGGCACTGTTAATTGATGTTTAATGCCCCTTTTTCTTAAGTAATCCTCTATCCCTCTATTTATGTACTCTCCCCCGTTATCGGATCTTATTGCTTTCGGATATATCCCGAACTGGTTTCGAACCATAGCTATATAGTCGATTAGTTTATCCTGTACTTCATCTTTATGTTTTAATAAGTATATTACAGTAAATCTAGAGTAGTCGTCAATGAAAGTTACAAACATTGTTTTACCACCTATTGTGGGGGTTCCTATCGCTGTGCATACGTCCGTGTGCACTAGATCAAGTACTCTACCTGTTTTGTTTCTATACACTGTTTTGGGATAGGGAGCATCGCTTGTTTTTGTTTGTATGCATGTTTCGCATGTTGTTCCATGATTGCAATTATTTAATTTTATGCCATAGGCTAAGTCGTCTTTAACCATTTCCTTTATGGAATTATAATTTCTATGCCCTAGGCGTTTGTGCCAAAGTTCCAGGCAGTCTTTACTTTTGCATTCATGTGCCATATTTACTATATTCCTATCTGCTTTTTCTAATAATTCAACTTCGTATAGGTTATTTTTCATTTTTGCCTCCAAATAGATTTTCCCATTTCGTGACAGCGTGCATTTATCTTTATCAAATAATAATTTATATCCATTCTTTGTGGCTTTACTAACTGAAATTAAATTAAATTCTAGCTCCGGTACATATAACACTTCCTTTAACGTAATTTTATTTATGCCTCCATCGGATGTTTTTGTCGTGAATGTAGTTTCTCCGGTACCTAACGAGTTTAGAGTTTTTCCGTTGGCAATTATGACGGCTGTTTTTTCTGTGTCATTTAACTTAGTAAACTCATTTTTATTGTTTAGGATATGTGAAGATGAACCAGAATCAATAATCCAGGTTTGTTTTCCTGCTTTGTCTATTAGAAAGGCTGCGTCGCTGCCTTTATCTGGTTTTGTTTCCGTTCTATAATTTCTCGTGTTTACAAATTCGCGGTCAGTGTTTCCTATCTGGTTATCCGATTGTTGATAACACAACGATGATGAGTAATATTTATTTTTGTATGTTTGTTGTTTTTGTGTATTTGGGTGATTGTTTCGATTTTTCAAATGCCAACATTCTCTGTACGTGTGATTTTTCAATTTGCAATACGTGCACTGTTTATCTTTTTTAAAGTTATCATTAGGAAATCTTTTCTGCGTTTTAAACGCTTTTGATGAATTTTCACCCTGGTCTGTGTTTTCAACCCTTCTGTTGTACTCATCTGTTAATTTACTTCTAATAAATTGTGGTGTGAGCTCGTCCTCATTTCGCGATTCAAGGGCAGTAATTAACGTATTATAACTAGGGGGTAGCGAACACAGCAATAAAGCTGAAAGATGGGAGTCGCTAATTGTTTCCCCGATCGCTGAAAGTTTGTCAATTAATTCTAGAATGTATGTTATGTGTTTGATTAAGTTCCCGTTTTCTTGGAGCTTGGCTCCATAGAGCTTTCTTAACAAAAATAATTTACTAGAGAGGTTCGCCCGTTCGTGTATAGTTTTAAGTGCGTTCCAAGTGTCTCTAGCTGTGTTAAGCCCCTTAACATGAACAATTTGAGAATCGTCAATTGATAGATTAATTATGGCTCTTGCCTTCCTGTCTTTCTTTTCCCAGTCAGTTGTGACTGGCGTGGGCCTATCTTCGGTTATTACGTTGAATAAGTCTTCTCTAATCAGTAACATTTCAGTTTTAAATTTCCAATTACTGTAATTAGTTGCGTTAAGTTTTTCTACAAGCTGTATCTCACGTGATGCGGCCATTTTACTAGTTATTTAAGTTTTGTTATTAAAGAGGAATTGCTCTTTTATTATTTTATATAAAACTTCTTATATATATCTAGTTTTCTTCAATTGTTTAACATTTCATATATATCAACAAAAAATGCACAATATTTATTTCATCATCAAATAACTAACTATATTTTCAATAATTTTCAATTTCTTTTTCATGTGCACACATGTATGGCCAGTGGTTTTTTTTTTTTTTTCACAAATATTATTTATCTACTAAAATATGAGACTTTCTCAGTCTCATAATCGACTGTTGGCAAAAAAGCCGCCTCTGCTCTGCGCTGTAGGTTACGCGCGCTAATACTTAGATAAATAAATATATATCATTCTGGCCATGAAAACACAATTAATATAATAATATAGGTAATTTCTTACCTTTATCTTTCTTCAGCAGCAGTATTCCTCGTACTTCAGGTTGGTGCACATTTTTAACTGCTGTAATCCATTTATTTCGGAGCTAAAGTGTTGAAAACATAAATGTTGGTTAATGAAGTATATTATTTATATTGAGTCCACACTTGAGACTGATCACTTTTGTTATAGATAATTATATTAAAATTTCAACTTATTAATTTCAAGTAACATTTTACATACAGCTGCCTTTTGCAGCAACTGATTAAAATTATTACATCTTTCTCTATTGAGATAAAAAGGGCAACTAAACTTAATAACAAAAAAGAGTTTTTTTGAGTCAGTATTCTTTTGATGACGTCAGACAGCTGCAGCATGCGTGGGTTGATATTAAAACTAATTTCGCGAACATATTTCACATATTAATATCATTGTTTATCTTGAGTAGGATGATTTGTCTAAAATAGAAAAGTCTGTTCATTATAGAATGATTTATTGTCACTTAATGTATTTATTTGCGTGCTCAAATGTTTGTGTCCTTGAACTGCTTCCTGTTTTGAAATCAGTTAATGATATCTGAGATGGTTATAAATCCATCAGAAAGTTCTAATATGCAGAAAATGTAAATTCACTTATATACGTAAAAGAAAGTCCGCATAAAATAGTAAAACACATGTGTTGCGTTATGCATAAAAATTGTGAATAATTCAAAAATCGAAAAGTCATAAATTTCGTTTATATAAAAAGTAACCAGTTCTTTTAAAAGTCTATTGCAGCAATTTTCTTACAGTTACTTTCTGATCTATTTTTAATTTACATAATTTGTGTAATGAATGATGAATCAAGCAATTTTTTATTTTTTTAGAAAATCTCTGGGCAGATGCCCCGCTAGTAATAGGGCATTGGCTATGTTTTAGAAGTAAAGAAAAACCATGCGTTTGGTTTGGCTATGTTCATAACCAGAGCCCGATTTAGGTCGTCTGAGGCCCAAGGCCCAGCAACTTTTTAGGGCCCCCTCAAATTAAAATAGTAGCTAGAAATTTTTTCGAGGATTATTTATAGACACTATTATACAATTGCCAAGCTAAGCAAAATATTTTTATTTTGTTTTTAAAAAAAAATGTCTGAAAACTTCATTTTTAAGAAACTTTTTCTAAATTATTTTATTCATTTTTGGGCCCCCAACAGCAGTGGGCCCAAGGCCACGGCCTAGTTGGCCTGTGCGTTAATCAGGCCCTGTTTATAACAAGGACGGGCGAACAATGATAAGCACTCGTCATAACAGAGCACTTCAATAAGCAAGTTCGAGATGTTGTATCACAAAGTATAGAAAAAATAAGTAAGAGTTAAACTTTCTAAAAAGGCTGAACTGAAATCCCTCTTACAGGAATAATTTCACGCTCCTAAATTGGCAACAGCAAATTGAATTACTAATTCTATACTTTGATAGAAAAGGTTCCAATGTCCATTTTTAGCAATTTGAGAAAAAGCTGATTTAATGTTATTTATTTATTTATTTTAAGACCAAAGGCCTTATGCCTAAGATCTTTGAGACCTTAGGCCATCAAATACATTTTTTGTATATCTGAAATAATCGATCTCATAAATCTTGCGGTAGAACTAAGAAATTCTGAGCAATTTTAGTCTTTATATTGCAATTATGATAGTGTAAATAATTTATATATCTTTTTTTTTTCCTCTTTAAAATAGGAAAATTGTGAATTATCTGAAAGCCTTTAACATAAAATATACAGTTTAGAATTTTTTTTCCAAATTTGTATGTGATTATGACGTGATAAATAGTTTTTATTTCAATTCATTTTTCCTCATTAAAATCACAAAATTATGATTTATCTTAAAGACTATAGCATAAAATACACCTTTTAATGTCTCAGGAATTATATATCTCACAAAAGAATTGAGAAATTTCGATTTAATCAAATTTAAGAGTTTATATGCAATTTTAACTAATAAATCATTTTTTTTTCTATAGAGCAGTTCACATCACGTGACTTTTACCGAAGAACAATGAAAAAAGCTGTAGGAAACACAAATAGAAAAAGCATTGATAAAGGTAGCGATAGCTGTCCTACAGAAGCAGCAAAAACCTGTCCGTGACGTCATCTTGCACAGCTCTATTTCTTTCCTCTTTAAAATTTCAAAATTCTGAATTATCTGAAAGATTAACATAAAATACACTTAATAATGATAACAATAATAATAATAATAATAATAATAATAATAATAATAATAGTAATAATAGACTGATAAATTATAGATATCACAGAGAAACTAAGAGATTTTCGGTTTAATCAAATTTCAGACTTTGTACACATTTATAGCTATAGCATGGTAAACAGTTGTCGTTTTTTTTTTTTTTTTTTTTTTTTTTTTTTTTTTACGAAATTATAAATCCCGAAATTATGAATTATCTAAAAGGCTTTAGTCTAAAGTACACTCATAAATCATAGAGGAGCTACAACCTTTGCAGGGACGGGGGGGGGGGCAAATTTTGAGCTATAAATGATTATTAGAATATTTATTATTTAACACCATCGCCGATGGCTACCTCTGCTGTCTTTCTGTGAAACAAGTATTCAGGAATAGCTGTCTGGTTGATGAATCGCCAGTGGTCATTGACACGGTCAAAAGAGAAGATACAAAAGTGTCCTTTCAGGCAGGAACAAAGGCCGTAGTGGTTGAAAGATGTGTCAGCTGTTCTTCTTCCCAATCTCCCCCCCCCCCCCCCAGCTCTGAATTTCCCTTTAAATATGTTTACGTCTGAGGCCTTTTCATTTCACGCTGGTGAATCAGCAGGATACTACCTGTAGTATTTCACAGTACTTCAAGATAGATTCTTCACACTGACATTATAAAAGCATAGACATAAAAGAGTAAAAAGAGCTTTTGAATGGTTCTGATTTCAAGTGAAAAGCTGCGATATGAAAGGCAGTGGAAATGACTTCTTGCATCGTCTTGATCTAATTAACAGGGCTTGACTTAAAAGATTTTTGTGCCTAAGGCACTGTCCAGTTTGGTGCTCCTATGAATTGGTTCGTTGATTGTTTTGGGGGATACTGCTGTCATTTTTCCTCGTCAGGCGATTTAAATCCTGCACCTCTTCACTGACAATATCCTAAACCTCCCCTTTTTTATGAGGATACTTTCACTTTCACTTTCGGAACCAGTTTTAAAAATGAAAGTGTCCTCATTAAAATTACAAAAAAGAAAGAAAAAAAAAAAAACGGCAAACAAAATTGAAAAACTAAAAAAGAACCTTTGTAGATATTGAGATCTATCCAAAGCAAATAAATCAATAAATAAAAATATCGAAATGCATTTAGTTTAAATAAATAGATTTTTTTAAACGCCAATATTGTCAAATATATAATTATTATTTTTTTTAATTTATTGAAATTGGACTATATTTTTTATACAGTTTGAACCGATATTAAAACTGTTTAAAAATTATTTTTAGAACTAAAATTACTTTTAAAAACGTGTTATTATTATTATTGTTATTATTGAAATTGAACTATTATCATAAAAACTCATCATTGATCAAGACGAATAACACCGGACAATGAAATATGTACAACATACAAAACACATAAGCACCCTCTATTATTATGAGTCATAAAAAGAAATAGACACTGATTTAAGACTGTTTACTCACGCGTCCCCCCCTATTCAAGTTTTCTTTAAAATATTTATTTAATAATTCTAACCATAAAGTTGGAATAATATAGGAAGAGGTACCGTTGATTGGTATCAATTTCTGTGTATTATCTTATAATAAATTTTCGATAATAATTTGAAATAAAAATTCAATTTACTGTCATTACTGTGTGTATTTCGTTATACATTTTGGACGAAAATTAAAATTGTTTAGAACTCAAAATTACTTTTAAAAACATGGATAAAATACACCCAATATGTAGAACCACCGAACTTTTAAAAGCCCGCGGAACGGGGGGGTTAATCCAAGTTATTTTTTCTGTTATTTCCGTTTATTTTTGCGCGACATAGTAGAAAAGTCTTTTATTTATCTCAAGAGTTTTTTGGTTCAACTTTGTTTCATTAATTTATTGATGCGAAAAAATAAAATAATAATAAAGATAAAACAAACACTCCTATCAAATTAAAATCCTGTTACGTTGGGTTTCCTAAGGTTACTGGGTTATCTAGATGTAACTGGTTGATTATCGAAATCGACAAGGCCGTGTGACGTAAATCGTTATCACAACCCTTTTGGGTTGCTCCTATTTCGTTTTATTAATGCACAGAATGAATTGTGTACATATTTAGATCTTCTTTTTATCTCGACAAACAAATTTATAAAATAAAAACTTATTTTTATATTTTAATTGTGTAATTTAAAAAAAAGTAACATGGTGCATTTTATGTATGATTTTGTATCAACTATCTACTTCTTCTGTCTATCCTGAGAAATATTTTTTTTTCTTTTAATTATAAGCCGAACAAACTAAAAATTGTAATAACTTTTTTTTAAGATGCATTTTCTTTTTCTTTATTTATTATAGCATGCATATTTACCATACGTTTATTTATTTATTTTCGTTTTCGCATTTTATTTTATTTTACTTATTTATTTCTTATAACTAAGGTTAAGAGTATTTAAGAAGTATTTCTCGAATTTTTTATTTTTCCACTGAAAATGGTGGACCATTCTGACATATTTGGGAAATCACGTTGAGCATCTTTAATTCGAGTTTATTCTGCCATGGCAATCTTTCCCGAATTACCGTGTTCAAATGACCTGCTCAATAACGCAAAACTTTCTGACACTTTTTCTGACTCCTTTTCAAACGCAAAGGTATGAAATTGGCAGGCCTGACTGTTGAAACGATTTGGAATCGAAATGAGTTTTCCATTTTTTGATAAATAGATTACTCAACGAGTTATAAGTGATTCGTGTCACGTGACGACACGTTTTTCTCTCCTTTCTCGTGATGCAGCGGCCGGAAATTCCGTTTAAAACGCCAACTTTGAGAGCATTTTCTGAAAAATCTTTTTACCTTTATCGAAAAATGGAGAAAACAGAGTTCCATTACAAAGTTTCTGAATAAGAGCATCTGCCAATTTCATGTGTTTGCAAACAAAAATGAATTAAAAAATGTGTGAATAAGTAGCCAGTTTGGATTTAAGAACAGCTTTACCGTACGCTACAAAACGCTGAGTCTGACAGGCACAGGTTTTTCTGAAATATCTTTTGCCTTTAGGAAAATGGGAAAAGCCCACTCGCGTAATCGAAGAGAGGATCCATGCGACCGAAATCCGTCCGAAATAAAAGTAAATCGCTTTAAAATAAAAACATATTTTTAATAAAGTCATTTGCATTTATTTTTTATATCTATGTCTACAAATACGTATTTCCAAACCAAGCTTCTCAACCCTTAAAACGTCTTAACTGAAATTGTTGCATAGATAATGTGACCGGTCTTAACTTTTCAATATATTCAGTAAATGCATCTTAATGCTACGGGGGGAAAAAATTCAGTTTCACCCTCAGAGCAAAGATACCAGAATTATTATTATTAGTATATTAGAAGGTCTATGGTTTCACCCAATAGCACTAGTTCATGAACTTTCTAAAAATAGCTTTTATTTGAATGGGTGAGAATGCAAAAAACAGCTGAAAACTCCATTATCAGATTTTTATTTTTTTGTCTGATCTTTACAAAGAGCGTTTTCTTTTGTTTCTCTGAATCTAGAGATTGATAAAGAAAAAGCCATTAAGTCATCGAGATTATATACAAATAACTTCGAATTCTACTGTTGTGGCAGATGTGTTCGCATAGTTACTGTGACCGATCTCTGAGACCGCTTGATCGAAAGATGAAAAAAAGGCTCATAGGATACTGTTTGTGTACTGAAATTTGTGTACAAGACTATTATAATTTAAATTCTCCTATTTATAAGTCTCTAGCGATAGAAATAGAGGTCCAAATGAAACACAATTTCACTAGTATGTATAATTAAACTGTGAAAATTAAAAACGAAAAAAGAAAAAAGAAAAAGCAGCGGTCTGTGAGACAGTTATAATATCAGTTAGGGATTAAGGGGGTCAAAATTAAAAAGAAAAGCATATATATATATATATATATGACGCGTGGCTCCTTCGGTGGGTCCTCGATCGCGGGTTCGATCAGTGTCGTGCCGGTGGAGGCGGTAACGCGGACCGATGACGACTCCGTATCTACGTCAAATCGCTCACCCGGAGTTACGAGCATATTCCTGTAGTCAAGGGCCGTGAGCGTTATTCAGGATTCAGCTAAAGTCCGAGTGAATGTATTTCTGTTTAAATGAAGACACCGTCTATTACGGAACCTGGTTTATTTCTTTTCATTACATAAGTCCTTTTAAACCAGGCCCACACTGGCGTGAGAGCTGCTTTTTAAATCTTTCTGAACATCGGGAATTAGTTAGATTGCGAGGCAACCCCTGGAGAGTAGAGTGGCGTGAATTGGTTACATGATGGAGATCGTAAAACTTCCCTCCTGATAGCCGTGCAACGGTATAAATATGAAGTTTTTGCATTATTTCTGCTAGAGGTCGTCTAAGTCAAAAGAGGCGTATTTCTAATTTTAATTGGCCGCGAGCTGAGTGATTGATTGTGCAGGACAAAGGCGTTGGCTCAAATCGGTCGATGGGATGCAGCGAGACTTTAAAGTTGCGCTACCGTCAGCAAAAATATTCTTATGAAGAATGAGAAAACGATCTTTGAAAGTTATAAGATGCGATGCAGGGAAACTAATTTAACAGGGGCAACGGCAATTTCAATCAATTGAAACACAATTACTAAAGCATTTAAAAAGTTTTAATTTAAATTTCTATTTTTTTAAAACTGTAATTTCAAATTTTAAAAGGGGCAAAAAGGGATTTTACATTTTAAAAAGGGGTTTAGCTTTTATCCTTTCATATATATATATATATATATATATATATATATATATATATGAAAGGGAAAAAGGGGCAATATATATATATATATATATATATATATATATATATTATATATATATCATCATCATCATCATCAACCGTTTTCAATCCACTGCTGGATGTAGGTCTCCCCCAGATTTTTCCATTGTTGCCTGTCTAGTGCTTTAGTCATCCAATTAACACCGGCCACTTTTCTGATTTCGTCACTCCATCTTACTTGAGGTCGTCTTCTTGGTCGTTTTACATCTCTGGGATACCACTGTAGGGTGTTTGTGCTCCATCTATTGTCTTGTCTTCTTGCAATGTGCCCAGCCCATTTCCATTTTAGCCATTTAATTCTCTCGATAATGTCAAAAACTTTCGTCTGACTTCTTATCCACGTTATTCTCTTTCGGTCTCTTCTGGTTATGCCTAGCATACATCTTTCCATACTTCGCTGTGTTGTTTGTAATCTTTGTACCATCCGTTTTGTTAGTGTCCAAGTTTCTGCTCCATAAGTTAGTGCAGGCAAAACACATTGGTTAAACACCTTTCTTTTCAAACAAAGAGGCATGTTACTTTTCAGAATAATATTGTTCTTCCCAAAAGCACTCCATCCATTTCTTATTCTTCTATTGATTTCATTCATGATACTGTTGTCTGAAGATATTTCTTGTCCAAGGTACACATAACTTTCAACATCTTTAATCTCAGTGTTGTTGTAGACGATTTTCTTTTTTGATGCAAATGAATTGAACATCACCTTAGTCTTTTCCAAATTTATTTTTAATCCCACATTAATGCTAGCTTCTGCCAAATCTTTTAGCATATTTTGCAATTCTTCAGGGCTATTACTGAAAATTAAAATGTCATCAGCAAACCGGAGATGGCTTAAATATTCCCCATTTATTCTAATCCCTTTGTTTTCCCAATCCAGCTTCTTGAAAATACTCTCTAAGACAGAAGTAAAAAGCTTAGGCGAAATGGTGTCTCCTTGTCTTACTCCTCTTTCAAGCTTGATCTTCGCTTTTCCTTTGTCCAAACGGATGGTGGCTGTTGCTTTCTTGTTGCTTCTTCTTTATGATATTGATATAAGGTTTGTCTATACCAATGTTCTCCAGAGAAGTAATTACTGCAGATGTGTAGACCGAATCAAATGCTTTTTCATAATCAATAAAGGCAAGACAGAGAGGTAAATTATATTCTTTATGTTTTCCTATAACTTCCCTTACTGTTTGAATATGATCCATTGTGCTAAATCCACTTCGAAATCCTGCTTGTTCTCTAGGTTGAGCTGAGTCCAGAGCTGATTCAAGTCTTGTCGTTAAAACTTTGGTGAAAATTTTATAAATCACTGACAGTAAGCTGATTGGACGGTAGTTTTTAATGTTTTCCTTTTCTCCTTTCTTATAAAGTAACACCATCACAGCATTATTCCAATCTTCTGGTACATCTGATTTCTCGAGACATTTGGAAAACAGTAAGGCTAGCATTTTTGCAAATTCTTCTCCTGCTTCTTTGATAAGATCAATTGTAATTCCATCTTCGCCAGGGCATTTACCTTTTTTCATGCCTCTAATGGCTTGTACAACTTCATCTGTCATCACTGGGATTATCTCTTCAGTTTCTGTTATGTTTACTAGTGGATCACGTAGGTTGATTTCCCTTTGATCTTCACATTGATATAGATCGTTATAGAATTTTTCGACAATGTGTACTATTTCATTATTGATTTTGGTGATTGTTCCATCTGCTGTCTTCAGTGCAAAAATACCTTTTCTTCCAACACACAGTTTGCGATTAGCTGATTTTAAACTTTTGTTATCTTCTAGAACTTTTTTGACAAGATCACAGTTAAATTTTCTGATATCTTCTGTAACACATTTTCTTACCGTTTTACATAATTCTGCATATTCAACTCTTGATTTAGGATAGTTTTTCTTCATTTTAAATTCTCTGCGTTTCTTCATCAGTCTTCTTGTTTCTTCTGTTATTTTCTTTGTTTGCTTTACTTGTGCTTCACCAGCTATCGTCCTTGCAATTTCTTGTAGAGTATTTGTTATTTTCTTGTTCACTACTGTAACATCTTGTTCTTCTTCTAAGATTGATTGAAGTACTTGAAAACGATTTTTAAGTTCTAAATTAAATTCTTCTTTATGTTTCTGGAGATTTATAATATCGACTGATTTCTTTGAGCATTGCAAAAGCTTCATTCTTTCCACTTTAGTATTTAAAAGCAGTTTGCATCTAACTAACCTGTGATCGCTTCCTGTATTGAAGTTATTGAGAACGCTGCAATCCTGAATAAGATGCTTTTTTTTTGTCAAGATGTAGTCGATTTCACTTGTTGAGCCATTTGCACTACGCCATGTCCATTTTCTTTGTGGCTTTTTCTTGAAAAATGAATTCATGATATACATCTGTTCACATTCTGCAAATTCAATCAATCTGTTTCCTCTTTCATTACGCACCCCATATCCATGAATTCCTACTGAGAACTCACCTTTCTTTTTTTCCCCAATTCTAGCATTCCAGTCTCCCATTATTAATTTTATGTAGCATTTTCCTTTTTGATGCATTGAAGCTACTTCTTCATAGAAATCCTCAATTTCTTCATCAGTATAGCTAATTGTTGGTGCATAAACTTGGGTAATTTGCAGTTTGTATCTTTTTGACACTTGTATAACTAACCTTGCAACTCTATCTGATGCACTATCATATTCTACGATGTGATTCTTCCACCTTTTATGAATCAGAAATCCTACACCACTTGTTTTTCCATCTTCTGTACCTCTGTAGTACAATACATGTCCACTGGCAAGATCAATCTTCTCTCCACCTTTTCTTCTTATATATATATATATATATATATATATATATATATATATATATATATATATATTTGCTAATAAAATACTACAATGTTAAATTAATTAAATAAAGGAAACCGCGTATTTCTGAAATGATTACATCAGCAGGTATAACTATTCTTGTGTTGTACTACCAGTACTATCCCGCCCGTAGCTAAAAGTATTTTTTTCATAAATTGTCGTGTTTAAAAGGACATATCTAAACGTCCTTGCAAGATATGTGTATGGAAATTTTTACAGGGTTTTTATGTTACTTTTTTTTAATAAATTGTCTTCAAGATTTTTAATTTCATGCGAAAATTTTGAAATTATAATCCTCAAAGTAAAAATCAATCTGTAAAATCTTCTTTTTTTAACTGTTGAATTTATTATAAACTTTGTAAGTAATATTTTTAGAAATCCTCAAAACAAATGAACAAGAAACGTTTTCTGCACACAATAGTGAAAAAAGAAATGAAATCGGACAAGTGGTTCATGAAAATTTTGAGGTATAGCTTAGTAATAATCTTAGGTACAGCCATTTTATCTGTCATTATAAATCTACAAAAAATTCGGTTTCGTGTAATCATATCAAGTTTGGAACATCCCCTGCTGGTAAAATAAATAAATAATTCTGAAATACTACGCATAAATTTTTATAAATTTAGATTTTTTTATGGCCAGAATTATAAACAGCTCGATATATGTAATGATGCGACAAATCGGCCATTGAATTATAAATAATCTCTAATGAATCTGTTAATGTCAAATTAGTAATTATTTAATATTAAATTAATAATTTATCAATTAAAATAAATAATTATTTATTATTTACTGTTAATTTACGCACTTCCGTTTTAAAACATTTTTATCTATGAAAAGACTAAAAAAGGGTTAAATTTTTTAAAAATAATTTTCATTCAAACAGAAAGTTCTGGACCCTTTCCGAAAAGACATCCTGGCTACGCCACTGGAAATGCTGTTTGATTTCTTAGTATTATCTGAATAAGAATACCTGGAAATTTCATGCATTTGCAAATTAAACTCTCCAGAAAGTATAGCGAGTTCGTATTTGGATTTGAAAAGAATTAAAAGCAAATGAAATTTAATATTTTTCATTTATTAATGAGCAAAGCAATGAAATTAAAATATATCCTGAACTTTTAGATTCCAGTCCTTTTAAACTCGCTTAGACTTTCGAATTAATCAATCATTATTTCTGAATTAGCGACTGAGTTTTAACGCTAATGAAATGCTAATTTTCAATATTTAAGAAAAGGATAAAACTGGGGACTCGCCACTCGGCGAAGAAGATGAAACTTTGGAAGTCATTTGCTGCTCGCTACCGTAACTCCAATTAATTTGAAAAGCTATTTTGAACCTTCCGTCTAATTAGTGGAGAAAATGCAATCGAACAAACTCTTTTTGTGCAATTATCAGTAATTCTCATTACAATCATCATTCTTAAATCCTTAACTGTAGTGGTTTCTACTAAGTGAAATTAACAACTGAAACAAATGAATTGTATATTAAATACTAAATAGATGTCTTAAGGTACAAGCATTTTGCTACTCCAATGTTTAGAGTTCATTAAAAACTCTATAAAATATTAATTGGAAATGCAGAATCATTAGGACAAAGCAGCCAATTTTTGAAAATTACATTGAGAGACGCAATGTATTCTCCGACATTCGTGGCTGGAAAATAAAAATAATTACAAAAACTACTAAATTATTATTATGATTGACAAGCTTGATTTGAGCTTTTTATTTATTTATTTATTTTTTTTTAAGGCCATATAGGAAGGGGAAGGGGCGACTGAACACCACACTCTGGACCCTGTTTTGGGTTGATCGGGCCCTGGGTATACTGCATTTTTGCGTTTGGGTTTTTGACAAGTTAATATCAAGAAATTTTTAACCAGAGTCGCAATGTTCTGAATGAATGTAGACATGATGTTTTCGTAAATTAAGAGGCTACTTCACTCACGCGGAAAAACCGCTCGCTAATGTTAATCCAATGGGAGAAATATTTTGAGATATCTCGTTCGCATTTCAATAGTTTTAAATGATTTTTTTTTTTCTTTCTTTTTTTTCTTTCTTTTTTTTTTTTTTTGTGCATTGGATAGCTGGGGTCGATCTCTATGCAGTCCCTTTTGTACTTTTTCGATTTTGATTACAAGATTTTTTTTTTTTTTTATTAAGATACTTTCACTTTCGGAACCGATTCCGAAAGTGAAAGTATCCCCAATAATAAAAAAAAAAACTGCAACCAAAATCGAAAAAGTAAAAAATGGCAGGCATAGAGATCGACCTCAGTTATCCAATGCAAAAGAAAAAAGAAAAGAAAGAAAGAAAAAAAAATCATTTAAAAGTATTGAAATACGAACAAGATATATTAAAATATTTTCCCCGTAGGATTAACATTAGAGAGCGGCTGTTTTCGCGTGAGTGAAGTAGCCTCTTTTACTAAAGGTACTCTAATTTTAAAATTATCATTTGAGTTTGGTGAAAAGTGGTTCTTCTAAAAAAGACATTTTAGGCAAATGTAATTACTATTCTATTCAGATGGGTATTTAAGGTGAAAGCTTTGAGTTCGTTGGTGTTTAATGCAATGATCGCCTAATTCTCCATGCAGGGGCGATTGAAAACCAGGCTCTGGACCCTGCTTTGGCTTGATCGGGCCTTGGATATAATACATTTTTGTGTTTGGTTATGTGACAAGTTAATATCAAGGAAATGCTAACCAGAGTCGCAATGTTCTGTCTGAATGTGGACAATAGACATGTTCTTTTTGTAAATTAACTTTTGTGTGCGCAAACGGACTCTTTTCCTAAAGGGTACTCTAATTTTCAAAGCATTAATTGAATTTGGTGGAAATAGGTTTGTCTAAAAAAGACATTTTATGCAAATGTAATGTCAGCATGGGACTGTTCAAATGGGTATTTAAGATGAAAGCTTTGAATTCCTTCGTGTGTGATTCCGTCGTGTGATCTGCAATAAAGTTGATTTTGGAATCACAGAGTATAGCAATTGGCGAATTTATGTATTGTATAATTGTATAGTATTTTCAAGAGAGAATTAAGCTTGGAAGTTAGTAAAAATTGATTGTACCTATAAATTAATGAAGGCGTGAACCATGAAAGGTTGAACTTTTTCTTTAGACAGAATTTTGAGGATTAAACTTTATAAACTTTAATACTGTTGCCTCACCCTGCTTGATGTTGATTGAGTTTTAGTAAACATTTTTATTAAATTGAAACTATTATTATGAAACACTTATAAACATGAGTCACAACGGTATTTGGCGCAGCTGGTTCAGTTGACTCAGCAACAATCCAAAAAGCTCTTTTCACCATGTTTTTAAGTTGCAAATGCAAAAATGACATTTAAAAAAAAGTTTCATTATCAGTAATTATTTATAAAACTGACTCATAAGGAAAAAGGTAAAAGTTCAGCTAAACAAAAAAATCTGAAAAACAAAAAGTAAATAATTACAAAATTTCACGAAGCAGAATTTCCCGAATTCTTTTTATTTCACCAAGGCAGTAATTTTGAAAACAATCTGACCTACAAGCCAAAAAAGAAAGTTCAATTAAACAAATGAATCTTGCAAAATAAAATACTAAATAATTACAGTCTATAGTAAACAAGAATTTCCATAAAGCTTTGCTTTACTTCATGCAGACAGTAATTTAG
This sequence comes from Maratus michaelseni, assembly GCA_963931845.1. NCBI lineage: Eukaryota > Metazoa > Arthropoda > Arachnida > Araneae > Salticidae > Maratus > Maratus michaelseni. Next base: position 277,866,429 of record OZ007594.1, on the reverse strand, counting down.
AAAACAAATTGAAGTAGAAAAACAGGTTCGATGCCTTCCAAGTTAATAGAGTACCAGGATATACATATAATGATAATGTATAAATAGAATAGCTTATGGCGGTTTAGTTTAATGCATTCTCTATTACCTTTTCTGTATCTAAGTTATGAAATTCTTATGTATATTCGTCCTCTATTTGACCTTTTCAATTCCGCGCAATATTTTTTTCTTTCTGCCTAAAGAACCTGTTCGCTAGAGAAGAGGGAAATAGACCCAGAAAAAGTCTACTGCCGTCTGTGCAATAAAGAATTTCAACAACAAAATAATAAAAGTGTGAACCCTGCGAAGGGTTAAGAACATCTGGTCCTCCCTTCCTGTCCCCCTTCCAAAAGAGGGTAGGAAAGGTTGAAGGGAGAGGATGCTCTTTGCTTTACCCTTCAGATGCCCTTCAAAAAGGCATGGAAAAAACACATTTCTGCCTGTAAACATCAGCCGGCTTTCCTCTAGAGGTCAAATAGGTAATATAAAAAAAGTATTTGTTGACAGTATAAATTCAACTTTTTTTATGCACTGAAATAACATGCATTCAACTATTTTATGCATTGATGTAACATTCTAACAGAATCCCAATTAGTAGTTGAATATTTTAGACAATAGGATTCTTTATATCAAAAGAAAGCTTTATAATAACAATAGGTACCGAGTATTCGGCTATATTGTTAAATCTTCATCACTTACTTTATATTTATCTAATTGATCCAGTGTCTTGACATAGGGAACAATGGGAACATACATATTGAATTGTATCTTGTATTTTATAAAACGGTGTGATACATTTGACTGTAAATATTTCTAAGAATGCAAGTTCTTATACAGGGAGCCATTAAAAAATCGTCTGTCCGTTTTTAGTGCCGAAAAACAACAGAATTTCATAAAATTCAAAGTGTCATAACTTGGTGAATTTTGTTCGTAGCAGAATGGAATTTTTACTGTTGCACTTGTCAGAGAATGGGAAAATGTTTCTAAATATAATTTATAAGACTCCGGTACCGTAATCAAATTAAAAAAATGTAATATTTAAAAAAATAATGGCAAGACTATTTCATCGACATAAGAATGAACACTTTTAGGTAGCTTTCAATACTAAAAAGTATAAAGCTACCTATTGCAGCCGTTCGGAGGAAAGCAGTTCCGGAAAATTTCGATATATTTTCACCGATCATGACCCCTAGACCTCAAAACCACCCTCCGCTCAAATGTTGATTTATATATATAGATATATCCATACATATATATATATATATATCTGACCTATGTCATACGATAACGCTCGTATTTATAAATCGATTTTGATGAAACTAATTGTGTGTATTAAGCTCACCAATGTCTCGACCGAGTTCGTTGGCCAGCTTGGTCCGCCATTTTGTTTCAAGATGGCGGCCATTTAAAAATTTAAAACTAAAATAAATATACAAAAAAATTAAAAATTAAAATTTATTTTTTAATTACGTGTTAGGCCTTGATATAAGGATTCCAGAGCATTGTTTGGTTTACCTCTATCTTAAAAAATGGCTGAGATAGAGCAGTTTGAAATTCTAAGGCAGGCCGCACACTGACACGACAGAGCGACATGTAGCGCAAGACAGGAGACAAATTCTGATATTCAAACCGGTTTTTCTTTGTTAAAAGGGTGAAAATGTCTCATGACTTAAGCTTCATGTCGCTCTGTCTTGTCAGTGTGCGGCCTGCCTAAGGTGGCTGACATTTTGAAACAAAACAGCACATTAACGCCATTGCTTGCAAATTATTTTCTTTCATTGTTGTAATAATTTTCCCAATCATACGCATAAAACTATACATTCATATCCGTTAGCGCCAAAAGTGGCAAAATTGGCGACATTGACGACAAAATGGGCGACATTTGGCGAAATATCGCCAAATTTGGCGACCAAAATAAGTCTTCATAAATGAAGCCAATTTGGCTATTGCTCAATAATTTGGTGAATTTCTTATTCAAATTCAGTATTAACGAATCTTTTGTAAACGTTTCTTTGCATTTTAACTTGCTGTTTTCGTGTAACATTTGCTAAAATTTTAAAACGAAGATATAGGAAAGCTACCTTTTCCTCCCGGTACAGGCCGGAAGGACTTTTACAATTTACATTGTCTACCTATCTCTAGCAGGGTAACCGGAAAAAAGTAACAAAAACAAGACCGGAAAAAAAAGTAACTGGAATAAAGTAATAAAAAACAAGAGCGAAAAAAAAAAGTGACCGGAAAAAAAGTAACAGAAAAAAATAAGTGACAAGGAATTGATAATTTGTGAATGCTATTAGCAAAAGTGTAAAAAAAAAAAAAAGAGAATATTCGCGTACGAGAATATTCGCATTCATCACTACTTGATTTTTGACATTCGCGAACGCGAATATTGAAAAGCGGTGTGAATATTCGCATATGAGAATATTCGTTTTAGTCACTATACTTGATTTTTAACATTCGCGAACGCGAATATGAATATTTTTTGTCGATGTCTATGAAAGCGAATATTGAATAGATCTATGAATGCAAAAAATATTCGTATTCGCGTTCGCAAACGTCAAAAATTAAGTAGTGATTAAAACGAGTATTCTCGTATGCGAATACTCACACCACTTTTCAATATTCGCATTCGTAGACATCGACAAAAAATATTCGTATTCGTGTTCGCGAATGTCAAAAATCAAGTAATGATTAAAGCGAGCATTCTCGTGCGCGAATATTCTCACTTTTTTACACTATTGCTAATAGCATTCATAAATATTTACAGCAAATATTCGCCTACGGGAATGATATAAATCAACCATTTGTTACCTCGTTAGCTTTTAACACTTATTTATTAATAAGTTCAATATTTGTCATTTTTTTTTCCGGGTCACCTTTTTCCGGTTACTTTTTTTCCCATTACTTTTTTCCGGTCACTTTTTTTCCCGCTCTTGTTTTTTCCGGTTACTTTTTTTCAGGTCACTTTTTTAGGTAGCTTTCAATACAAAAAAGTATAAAGCTACCTACTGCAGCCGTTCGGAGGAAAGCAGTTCCGGAAAATTTCAATATATTTTCACCGATCATGACCCCCAGACCCCAAAACCACCCTCCGTTCAAATGTTGATTTATATATATATATATATATATATATATCCATATCCATATATATATATATATATATATCTGACCTATGTCATACGATAACGCTCGTATTTATAAATCAATTTTGATGAAACTAATTGTGTGTATTAAGCTCACCAATGTCTCGACCGAGTTCGTTGGCCAGCTTGGTCCGCCATTTTGTTTCAAGATGGCGGCCAATTAAAAATTTAAAACTAAAATAAATATACAAAAAAGTTAAAAATTAAAATTTATTTTTTAATTACGTGTTAGGCCTTGATACAAGGATTCCAGAGCATTTTTTGGTTTACCTCTATCTTAAAAAATGGCTGAGATAGAGCAGTTTGAAATTCTAGGGTGGATGACATTTTGAAACAAAACAGCACATTAACGTGATTACTCGCAAATTATTTTCTTTCATTGTTGCAATAATTTTCCCAATCATACGCATAAAACTATATATTCCTATCCGTTAGCGCCAAAATTGGAAAAATTGGCGACATTTGGCGAAATATCGCCAAATTTGGCGACCAAAATAAGTCTTCATAAATGAAGCCAATTTGGCTATTGCTCAATAATTTGACGAATTTCTTATTCAAATTCAGTATTAACGAATCTTTTGTAACTGTTTCTTTGCATTTTAACTTGCTGTTTTCGTGTAACATTAGGTAAAATTTTAAAACGAAGATATAGGAAAGCTACCTTTTCCTCCCGGTACAGACCGGAAGGACTTTTTTTTCTAGATTCCTCTAGCAGGTAAAAAATTAAAGCTCATTTCAACCTTTTGGGGACATCTTGTATATAGTATTATATATTGTAACGATGTAACATCTACATTGCATTCTATTGAAAACCCAGCAAATTGTGAATAAAAACTGGAAATAACGCATTTACATTATTATGAAATTTTAAAAATTATTTTCCACCCAGGGCTAAAGTGGCTCATACTTAGCGTTGCCAGATACAATGTTACAAAAAGCGGGACAGTGGTTTGTAAATCGAGATATAAAAATACAGTAAATCCTACAGTAGACCTGCCTATAATGAAGTCCTATCTTAAACGTAAAACATTCATAGTTCTTACGAAAGAAATATGATACAATTATACCTGCTAAGACGGAGACCTACGCAAAACAGGCTTTTTATCCGGTTAATTGAGATTCCGTCTTGCGGGTTTTACTGAATTAAATAAATACAATAACATTATACAGTAAAATCTGTGAAAGCGGAATCGCTAGGGAACGGAATAAACTTCGTTTCGGACAGTTTTCGATTGAGTAGTTATAATTGTATGGCATTCGTTTCTTAGGGACTATGGAATTTTCACTTTTAAAACGGACTCCATACAAACAGGTTTCGTTTTCACATGTACGAACAAAGTACAGTAAAACCTGTAAAAACAAAATCGCTAAGGGCCGAAAGAAATTCCGTCTTAGCAGGCCGATTTGTACAATATTCCTTTCGGTAGTACCATACAGATATTTTTTCGTTATAGACAAGTTCAGTTTTTACAGGTTTTACTGCATTGAGTTCCACTTGTGGCTTACTAACAGACAGCGTGGTACTAAACCAAAAATTAAGAGAATTTTTGTGTATCCTGAAAAATCGGGATTTTGGACGTCCCACGAAGTAGTTCCGTGGAGCCGGTCTTGGCGCCTCCTAAAAGTCGGGACACCTCGCAACACTGCTCATGCTCTGTCTATAAGCCCAATCATTTACGCATTTGAAAGCTAAAGTGAGTCCCAGGTCCTGATGTAGTTTGGCGCCCCCTCCTGTGAACAAACACACAATAAAAATTTACACAGTTACAAATTAATTGATTTTACTTACCCATCATACGTAGTATAGGGTAAGTCTAGTAATCGTTTTGAAAATCGAAAAAAAATTTTTGACGGATTTACACGTTTCAGACACTGGAGATTCCGAAAAACATATTTTTAGAAAAAAAATTTTGCCGTCCGTCTGTGTGTCTGTGTGTGTGTCTGTAAACGCTCTATCTCCCGAAAAAATTGAGATAGAGACTTGCAATTTGGTATGTACTTAGTATGTAATAATGGGAAGAAGCCTATTTCATTTCAATAATCTCGATTAACCGGAACAATTTTTTTCGGACTCTCGAAGTATTCGTTCTGATGAAAGGAATATAAAAAATTTCGAAATTGTTTATTTTAAGAAATGAATATAAAAGACAATAAAAAAACAAACAAATTTTGTATAAAGAATGAAGTCGATCGGATAATTATTTGCCGAGATATTTGTAATCCTATTTTCCACACTCTTCGATTTTTCATGACCCTGTATTTCATCCAAATTTCACTTCAAAGATATATTTAAATTGGAAATTTGACGCTTAATCAGATGCAATAAACTGTTAGTTAATAGGATTATTATTTTTGGAGTTATAAGGATGTTTCTTTCAAGCAATTCAGTAATCGAGACTTTAAAGTTTGTGACGTCATCAAGCCAAGATTTTATTTGAATTGCAATGCACTTTATAAGTAGTTTACACATTTTTATTTTAATATTTTACATTATGCATATCCATGATGGGTAAGTATTACGGTGGCCCCCAACGACTAGTTTTGTATAGATGAAGGACACACTGACATGGATAAATTATGTATTGTGTAATAATTCTAGTACAATTTGGGGGTCCCAGAAAGATACAGCTTAAAATGTTATAAATATTTAATTTTTTTAAAGCTTTGAAGATGAAAAATGTTTGAATTTTTCAATATATATATATATATATATATATTTTTTTTTTTTTTTTTTTTGCTGTAAGAGTTGGTCCTATAAAAAACTAGTCAATATAAAAGTTGTAGATAATATTAAGAAGATTTATAACAAATTTAAGCGGATTTGATATCTTGTGAATTGACGAAGTTATGAATTTTTTTTTCTGAAACCCCTATTTCCCCCCCCCACCCCTCTTTGGGGGAATTTTTAATGAAATCAAAATGTGTCATTATGAAAGAGTTTATCGTTGTCATTTCTGCATATAGAAGAGTTTTCGTGAGAAGGTAAGTTCAGGGGGTTGATTATTGAGAAGATGTCAAAGTTGGCGAATCCTTTGAAAAGACCTAAAGGATTTACTTTTACGGAGCGAAACAATTTGTTAAAACAAGAAGGTATAGTGGCACTTGGTTGTTTTGGCAATCCGCAGAGTGCGTTTCCTGGGTACTGAAGTACTAAACTGGAGTGTAGTTTTCCCTTATATTTTGTATGGTGAAGCAAGGAAGACGAAAATCACATCACTAGAGTTAATGTTCTTTAATTGGAGAAAGATGTCACACTTCACAATCTTCCATAATGGTAATATTTTGATCAATCAAAGTTTCAGATTTTTTTAAATGAATCTGATGAATATTGGTGAGGTGACATTTTAAATTTAAAGTCAGGGGTGAAGAACACAAACATAATCCAAAGAATAATCCAGAAATGCTGTTGAACGGGTCCGATCAAGTTCACGTAATCCAAAGAGTTTTAAGAACATCAAGGTGATTTTTCGTTATAAAACCAAAGGGTGGCCAAAGGGGCCAAGACATTTTTAGATGTTTATGAGATGAAGATCAGAGGGCAAGTGTTCTATCCGATATGAAAGTGGGCGCAAGGAAAAACACGCCAAGCGAGATACATTTCAAGCCAAGAGAATCGCATTTTTTTGCGTGGGAAATGTAACCGTTACTTATATACATATCAACTTCATAATTGACGTCATTGGGAGGGAAAAATCTTTTGGCGAAGATTGCACTTTGGCTAAAAAGAGAGATTAAGAATTTTACCGTTAATTATTGTTTTGGGAACAGGGCATTCGAGGAATGCAGCAAAGGCGCCGTTTAAATGCTATAGACATCTGGAACAATATTCAAGACAAAGCTGACCATGAAAAGGAAAACATTTTATGCCTTGTATATTTTCATTTCTTTTGATATGTGGGAGACCGAATAAGTACGTTAATGATAATTTAAAAACAATATGCATGATTTTGACTAAAAGTCTTTCGTTGAAAGAGAAAGATAAAAAGGGTGCGCTTTTTAACAGCCGGGAATGTATATGAATTACGATTATGCAGAAAGGGGAAAATATATTTGATAAAATACATAAATATAGATTGCTTTAATTTTTTGAAAGGAATATATATGGTATCTTTACCATATATATATCACCCCTTCACAAGATTTTGAAAAATTTAGAATGTCACCCTGTAAATATAATACAAAATATCAAAGCAGAAAAAATAATAATAAAAATAAAATAAGTATGCATACAATAATGTAAATAATAATATGTAGTACTACAATAATATCTTCATATTAGTATAATAAATGGCCATACATTTTTCAAATTGCAGCAAAATATACTTTTAAAGTCTTTGAAAAGTCTTTTATCCATATTAGAACTAATGTTAGCTGCAAACATATTTTTTTTGTTTGTTTTCTTGCAAGTTTATTCATTTTACAATATGATGGTGCACCTATATAAATAAACTCTTAATTGTTCATTTTTTTTTTTTTTTAACACAGTCTTTAAAAAGAGTTCAAGAATGAAAAATTACAGCTGCATTTTTCTTTGAAGGTTTTCTCACGTGATTTTATTTATCAACAAACATGAGCATCATAAATGAGTCTTTAGTGCACAAATTTTTTTTTGTATTTGCTTAAAAAGTTCACAAGTTTGCACTATATTATTAAAAATCTTAAATGAAATGTAAATACAAAAATTTCAAAATAAAAGAAACACAATTACAATTATACAATGATAATATAGAGATTATAAAGATTATAAAGATACATATATAAAATATTAAACGTAAAAAAAGTTTTCGTGTAAAGACACAGGAGAGATAATAATGATGCAAGACATGGGCATCGAAAAAAATATCTCCCCTTAAACTTGTTGTAATAACAAGGAAGAGACCGCAGTTTAGGACATTGGTCATATTCGGGACAGGGCGTATTTAGGGAGAGGGGTTTATTTTTGGTAAACCCCCCCTTGCTCGGCACATATTTGGAAACTCCGCCTATGATTGGAGCGACTCGGGTTCATCTACGGGTTTGAAAAAATAGTAAAATTGGGTCAGGATACCTGGCTCTCACCCAGGAGGCCCGGGTTCGATTCCCGGTGTGGGAACCATATATATATGATGTTGAATCATATATATTTTAAATTAAATTTATATTCTAAATTACATTTTTATTTTTCATCCCTTCTTTCCAAAATTTAAATCCTATTATTCTTAAAAGAACAAGGTCATTTTATTTAAACTCATTTTATTCTGCTAGGCAATCTCTCATATCTGTTCTTCTATCAAGGCGACCACATATAATAATAAAAATATTAATAAAATGGAAAGAAAAGTGCAATAGTCATAATGGATTAATATCAGCATATACCAGATGTCTTCTCCGCGTTCAAATTGAAATAATTTATAAAAACAAAGGATGTTGTGGCACTTCACTTATATGTAATACCCTAAACATTATAGATCTCCGACGCCTGCTTTTGATAAACATACATGTAATAGCAGATGTTATTTCGGCCTTTCCCATAAGGGTTAATGTTACAAAATTCATGGTTTTCAGCGCTCTTGGTAGCACAACATCGCGCCAAGCAAATTCAAACCACCCCCATTGGTTTAACATTAACGAATCTTTTTCTGTTATGCTTTGGCATATTTTCGCAATCGCCATGACTCTATATTCGATTATTGGCTGTTAAAATGTAACCGTGATTCTTAATCACTTTACCGCCTCTGCTCATAGAGTAAAGTTCTAATTAAAAAAAAGACTGAGAGGCCATCCCATGTTTTTGAGTTGTTCTATCCCATATTATTTTGAAGTGTTCTTATCTTGGAGAAATAAAAACTTTCAGTATGCAAAGAATACAAATGAATGGATTTATTGTGCACTATTATTTACGTATTTCCAGGATTATTAATTTTCAGGATCTACGGACGTCTGGATGTTATTTGCGGGAATAACTACCGTGATAATGTACTCTTGCCACAATTCTATACGATCACTTTGGATCTTTAATAGATCCAAAAAATCCTTCAAATAAAAACTATATATCAATACTCAAACCAGCTCTACACTATATATATGTGGTGCCGAAAGGTATTCAAGAGCTGATTCGTATGAGATATTTATACAACTCGGGATGGCCTCCACTTGAATATAACAATCACCTTTTTGCTTCCTAGTGAATATTGTGCATCGAAAAAAAAAACAAAAGCCTGCTAAAATTTAGCCTAGAACTGTATTTTTATGCAAAAAGACTATGATGTTGTGATTCTTCATAAACATTCACCGGCTGCTGATTTAATTTTCTCCAATGCGTATGAATCAACTAGACTTTATTTACCGATCTCCAACGTATTTTGCTTCTCCATCACCCGTGTGAAAGGATAGCGGACTCTGACCTCTTGCCGTCCACGTACAAGCTACCGTCCTGGATTATTCGCTTCCATTGCCCGCTGTGAATTACTAGTTTACGACGCCTCCCGTATCTGAATGTTTTTGGATGGAGTATCAGAACTCTACATCTGTTGCTTTTCCATCGCAAGAAAGTGAAAGCAGATTTTGATCACTCGACCGCATGTGAAATTTTACCGGCCTGGAGAAATTTTTCATTGCCAGCACCCGATGAGAATTATCCCAAATGGTGATAAGTACTGAAATGCGCTTTAGTCAGTGAATATGAGAAACCTTTACTCCCGTCTGCCAGACTCTCCTTCCGAAGCCGACCTAACTACGATGGACGATTTTTCTTTCAAGTGTGACCCACATATTAGATTTATTTTCTAGTAATATAAATCTTTAACACTTTAAAAAATTAGTTAAAGAACGACTCACCTAGAAGATTAAAACATCGACGTCGTTGTATTTACTTTCTGGTTTTATTTCTGCGATTAATATTACTTTCAGCTACTATTTGTGTGTCTTCAACGGATTTTATAATAAAAAAATGACGGTACCTCTTCAAGGATAAAAAATTACATTAGTTACATTTAATTTTTGGGTGTCTCCATATGACGTTGAATTCCACCTTTTTTTTAAAATTTCAATGCATTTCTTACTAAGACTATTTGTGGTAGATAAAAAAACAGTTCCACAATATTTTTATCTTCTTCATATACAACAGTGTTTCAGCAAACAAAGAAATAAAGGAAGAGATGCAATTTCTCTCAGCAGTAAAGGTTTGTTTGTTATGAGTTTGAAAAAAAAAATTAAATGTATGTCATATTTTTATAATTATTATTACGTTTTATTTCAACTCATACCTGTTTTAGTCTAAATTTATACGTAAAATATTCGTTAAACATTTTTCTTGCTTGAATTTTAGTTTCTCATGCTCATATCTTTTCTTTGAATATTTACGGACATTTTTGACAATATTTAGAAATGTGTCTTATTACTTTTCAAGTGTTTTAGAACTGAAATGCAAGAATATTAGTTTTCAGATTACTGAAATTTTTATTTTCTGTTCACCCTTGTTTTTGAAAGAGGTTTTGATAATATGATACTCCAGAAATGATAAAAAAAGCAAAAAACTGATCACATATATTTTTGCACTATCCTGTGTTGGTATATTGCTATCATAATTTGAATTTATTTTAACTAATGATTCAGTGAATATAGGACTCATTGCATAGTTATTCACAGTAAATTTCAAAATTTTTTGTTTTAACTGCATGTCTTCATAGTTTTAAAATTTGATGAGCATACTGTAGATTTTGAATATTACTATGCTCACGGAAGTATTGGTAAGTGTATATATTGTGTATGTATATAAGTATATTGGCAAGTGTATGCGTTGAACTCTATTGTGAGTTTATTTTTTAATTCATACTTTGACAACTAGTTAATTATTTTATTGGTCTATAAAACAAGCTTCATATATTAGTGAAGTATTGAGAAATTCCTTGCTGTCAGTTTTTGAGTTAATACCATAATTTTAAATAACATTAATTTTATTATCAGAACAGCTTAGATAAAAGGTAAATTTTATGATCTTTAATTATTAATACCTGACAATAGGACAATTGCAAACAACTCATTAGCTCATTTTAGTCAGCAAAATCAATAAAGTGAAAGAAAATAAAAGAGATCATATTCCTCATTTTTTTCTTTTTCGCATTTAATATCTTATGTGTTAAAAATCTAATTTTATATTTGTTCTTTTGTGTATTTTGTTATTATTGATATGATCATTATTATAATATGTAATGGGTAAGTACAAGAATTTTTCTTGTTTATTTAATTAATTCTAAAGAAGTTTCATTTTTATTTTATTTATTTGATTATTGATAATTGATTGCTTAGTGCAGATATTTTTTTCCAAAATGCATGGCAGAAGGTCACGTAGGAAATTTCAGGGTTGCAAATCTTTTCAAAATTTATTTCAACACTCTAATGCACTGCAGATTGATTCTGCGAATTTTGATAGCACTCCTGAAAATTTTAAGGTGAAATCTAATGCTTTTAGTAGTTTAACGTTACAAAATTTTAAAAATATCTTAGATAAATTCGTTGGCACAGTAACTTCTGAAATGCATACATTAATGGAGTCTTTTCTTAAAAATGCTAATCCTGACTTCATTCAAAATTTTGATGCATTTCAAAAAGAAATAACATTTAAATGCAATATTTTGATGGATTTATGCCAGAATGCTCAGAATGAATGCACTAAATTAATTAAGGATAAAGATAATTTATTTGAGGTGAATAAAAAGTTAATAGAAAGAGTAAAGGGACTGTCCGCGTCCAAACAATCCAATTCTTCTGATGCAGCCATTCAATGTGACCTTATGAAGTATACTTTGACAAAACCTTGCAACCTAGTTAATATTAAGGATAATACTGTTTATGATAATACAAATTTGGCATTTAAGGATAAAATGGAAGTTGAAACTCAGACACTAAACATGTCAAACATATGTGAACCCACTTCTAGGAAAAGTCAATGTAATAACATTATTTCATTACCAAAATATATTGAAGATCTCTGTAAACACGAAATCACAGATAATGATGACATATCTGATGACATAAGGATTAGATTGCTAAATTTAAGGGATGATATAGACAGTACGGATATTATGTTTGCTATTCACGACAATAATGGTGAAACTATTCCTTCTATACATTTCGAAAGAAAATATAAGCTAAAACAAGGACAAAAATTTAATTGGGTCATTAAAATTACACCTCACATAGCTAATATCTTAATTCAACGTGGAATATTAAATATTAATGCAAAGGATTATGTTATTAAACCTTTTGTTCAGGTAAAACGCTGTTTTCATTGTCAGAAGCTAAATCACGTTGCCAAATTTTGTGTTAATGATTTGGCTTGTGCAATTTGTGGTGATAGTCATTCTTCTCTAAGTTGTAAAAATGCTCCCCGATGCATTAATTGCACCACCCATAATCTCACTCACCGAAAGTCATTTAATATAAATCACCCTACATTTTTACCTGAATGTAAAACATTTCAATTTTATGTCAGGCAAAAAGAATCTCTCTTGCTAAATTCGACTTAAATTTTTCATTTGGCATGCTAGCGTTATTTTTAAAATTCACACATGAATTTTTTCATTTTACAGGACATGTTTACTTTTTGTGCTCGCCAGTTTCTCTTTTAATAATTCACTGTTATTCAAAATACATCGAACATATTTTTCTGAATACACTTCACTTGTTCATTTTTAACTTTTGGTATGCACATTCATAGGATATATTTTTCGATTAATGACAATTTGTGATATCCTACATTTTCTTCCAATAAGTACGTTTAGGTGTCTTCTTCATTCACCGCTTATCTGCAGAAAGCGCTGACTGATTCTAATTTTTGCATTTTTGATTCTATGTTGTTTTTCTTTTAGTGGTTAAAGCCGTAATCGCTACTTAGATTTCCGCATTGAAGCTTAAATGTTTCTTCTATCTGTCACAATTTAATTTTTGCCAATACTTTGTCAGTTTTCTAATATTTTCTTTGGCATTTCATACACGTCAGTTAACGTTTAAATTTCACTCATATGAAAGCTACATTTTGATTTTGTACATTAATGTTATATTTCATTTTTTTTCATTTTCACGGATGCAGTGTTAAAAATTTTCAACTGTCAGATTATTCATACTTTGGAATGTTGTTCTTTCTAATTTTATTAGATTCCATTTGGTTACCGATTGCATTTTTGAATATGTTTTCACATATTTATCAACATTTTTACGCAGTGTCGTTGTCGTATATTCATTAGTGCTCATGGTACAAAGTTTACAATGATACAATTTTTTCTTTTTTTTTTCTTTTTGGGTACTTGTGATATTTGCGAATGACACTCCTCCCACGACATCTTTGCAAGATTAGCTGCAGTTACATAGGTGTACAAAGCATATTTTCTACAAAGGTTACAACGTTTCTCGTTGCAGTAGGCCTTGCATTGAAGTTGTTTACATACACATACATATTACATGTGCAATTGTGTGATTATTGGTTTTCTACAAATTAACGATATACTTTTACATTTTGTTTTCCACACGTTTCTCGTTTTTCCTTAAAAAAAAAAGTTTTTAGATTTGTTCATTCAAAGTTTACACAGTTCATGTTAGGTACATGTTAATATCTTATTAAAGTCCTTCTAATATTACTTTTCAGTGTCGTATTCCATTGTTACACATTCTAGCATTGCCACTATAAAAAAAATTTCATGTTTACACAGACATTTTTGAGTCCATTGTTTATCACAACACAAATAAATTATTACTATAAATTTCTCTGTATAACATATGCTTATATTTATGCATTTGTATATTTGATTTTTACTCTCATTTCTCCTCATCGTAAAGATACAAAAAAAAAAAGTTTTGTTTTTTGTTTCTACTAAGGATAATTCAATCTCAAGTTGAGATATTTTTTTGGTCCTCGTATTGCAAAATTTACAGTTGTTAAAATTTTTATGTTTTGGTTAACTTATAGCATTTATTTATCTATTGGTTCAATTTATTTTAAATGCTACAAGATGCTAAAAAAATACTTAAAAATTTGGATATTTTCAGGTTATATACTCACATTCACAAAATATGTCTTTTCCACTGCAATTGGTGTTTTCACATTTGACTACATTTTTCTCTTCAAAACTTAGAAATTAAAAAAAAAAGAGAGAATTTTAATTTATTTTCAATTTATCTTTCGTTTAATCTTAAAGGTGTGATAACTTCTTGTTATGCTCTTACTTGCCCTGCATAAAATAAAGAAAAAAAATGGTTTGCTTATTTTTATATGAATGTATATAAACTTTTACAGTTTTGAAATGTGTATATGATATTTTTATTTTATATAAGTGTATTTTATTGTTGCTTGCAAGCGTATATTATCATATAACATATTCAGAGTTGGTAATTGAGATAGACCAACCATGTGCACATAAAAAAAAAAAAAAAAAATACTATAAAGTGAACTCTCAGAAAAAGAAAAAATTGTGAACTTTTTCACACAGATCTCACTAGTGAAGTAAATATATAGCATGCAGAACAATGTTTTAAGAAAAAAAATGATTGAATGTAGTCGACTACTTACTCACTACTTACTCACTACTTACTCATTACTTACTCACCTATTTACTATCTACTTATTGAATTATAGGAACATATGAAAGTTCCAAGGTGAGCTATATGAAAAGAAAATCACTTTGTCGTGATTATTATATGAATATGGACGAATGAATGTCCAAATAGAACTGATCAGTTACATATTTTAAGAGCTCATTTTTTTTTTACATTTATAACTTTATGTGTTGTTTAGTATACTTTTCTTTGCATATTGTTTTTGTATCATGTATGGTGTAATTGTTTACATATAGGATCATGGCGAGACTCAAAATTTTTTTTTCATCTATTGTCGGGGTGTATATATATGATGTTGAATCATATATATTTTAAATTAAATTTATATTCTAAATTACATTTTTATTTTTCATCCCTTCTTTCCAAAATTTAAATCCTATTATTCTTAAAAGAACAAGGTCATTTTATTTAAACTCATTTTATTCTGCTAGGCAATCTCTCATATCTGTTCTTCTATCAAGGCGACCACATATAATAATAAAAATATTAATAAAATGGAAAGAAAAGTGCAATAGTCATAATGAATTAATATCAGCATATACCAGATGTCTTCTCCGCGTTCAAATTGAAATAATTTATAAAAACAAAGGATGTTGTGGCACTTCACTTATATGTAATACCCTAAACATTATAGATCTCCGACGCCTGCTTTTGATAAACATACATGTAATAGCAGATGTTATTTCGGCCTTTCCCATAAGGGTTAATGTTACAAAATTCATGGTTTTCAGCGCTCTTGGTAGCACAACATCGCGCCAAGCAAATTCAAACCACCCCCATTGGTTTAACATTAACGAATCTTTTTCTGTTATGCTTTGGCATATTTTCGCAATCGCCATGACTCTATATTCGATTATTGGCTGTTAAAATGTAACCGTGATTCTTAATCACTTTACCGCCTCTGCTCATAGAGTAAAGTTCTAATTAAAAAAAAGACTGAGAGGCCATCCCATGTTTTTGAGTTGTTCTATCCCATATTATTTTGAAGTGTTCTTATCTTGGAGAAATAAAAACTTTCAGTATGCAAAGAATACAAATGAATGGATTTATTGTGCACTATTATTTACGTATTTCCAGGATTATTAATTTTCAGGATCTACGGACGTCTGGATGTTATTTGCGGGAATAACTACCGTGATAATGTACTCTTGCCACAATTCTATACGATCACTTTGGATCTTTAATAGATCCAAAAAATCCTTCAAATAAAAACTATATATCAATACTCAAACCAGCTCTACACTATATATATGAAGCAATCTATATTTATGTATTTTATCAAATATATTTTCCCCTTTCTGCATAATCGTAATTCATATACATTCCCGGCTGTTAAAAAGCGCACCCTTTTTATCTTTCTCTTTCAACGAAAGACTTTTAGTCAAAATCATGCATATTGTTTTTAAATTATCATTAACGTACTTATTCGGTCTCCCACATATCAAAAGAAATGAAAATATACAAGGCATAAAATGTTTTCCTTTTCATGGTCAGCTTTGTCTTGAATATTGTTCCAGATGTCTATAGCATTTAAACGGCGCCTTTGCTGCATTCCTCGAATGCCCTGTTCCCAAAACAATAATTAACGGTAAAATTCTTAATCTCTCTTTTTAGCCAAAGTGCAATCTTCGCCAAAAGATTTTTCCCTCCCAATGACGTCAATTATGAAGTTGATATGTATATAAGTAACGGTTACATTTCCCACGCAAAAAAATGCGATTCTCTTGGCTTGAAATGTATCTCGCTTGGCGTGTTTTTCCTTGCGCCCACTTTCATATCGGATAGAACACTTGCCCTCTGATCTTCATCTCATAAACATCTAAAAATGTCTTGGCCCCTTTGGCCACCCTTTGGTTTTATAACGAAAAATCACCTTGATGTTCTTAAAACTCTTTGGATTACGTGAACTTGATCGGACCCGTTCAACAGCATTTCTGGATTATTCTTTGGATTATGTTTGTGTTCTTCACCCCTGACTTTAAATTTAAAATGTCACCTCACCAATATTCATCAGATTCATTTAAAAAAATCTGAAACTTTGATTGATCAAAATATTACCATTATGGAAGATTGTGAAGTGTGACATCTTTCTCCAATTAAAGAACATTAACTCTAGTGATGTGATTTTCGTCTTCCTTGCTTCACCATAC
The DNA here is from genome assembly GCA_963931845.1 of Maratus michaelseni. NCBI lineage: Eukaryota > Metazoa > Arthropoda > Arachnida > Araneae > Salticidae > Maratus > Maratus michaelseni. Next base: position 277,849,529 of record OZ007594.1, on the reverse strand, counting down.
AAAATATAAGGGAAAACTACACTCCAGTTTAGTACTTCAGTACCCAGGAAACGCACTCTGCGGATTGCCAAAACAACCAAGTGCCACTATACCTTCTTGTTTTAACAAATTGTTTCGCTCCGTAAAAGTAAATCCTTTAGGTCTTTTCAAAGGATTCGCCAACTTTGACATCTTCTCAATAATCAACCCCCTGAACTTACCTTCTCACGAAAACTCTTCTATATGCAGAAATGACAACGATAAACTCTTTCATATGCATTGGCTAATGCATATGAAAGAGTTTATCGTTGTCATTTCTGCATATAGAAGAGTTTTCGTGAGAAGGTAAGTTCAGGGGGTTGATTATTGAGAAGATGTCAAAGTTGGCGAATCCTTTGAAAAGACCTAAAGGATTTACTTTTACGGAGCGAAACAATTTGTTAAAACAAGAAGGTATAGTGGCACTTGGTTGTTTTGGCAATCCGCAGAGTGCGTTTCCTGGGTACTGAAGTACTAAACTGGAGTGTAGTTTTCCCTTATATTTTGTATGGTGAAGCAAGGAAGACGAAAATCACATCACTAGAGTTAATGTTCTTTAATTGGAGAAAGATGTCACACTTCACAATCTTCCATAATGGTAATATTTTGATCAATCAAAGTTTCAGATTTTTTTAAATGAATCTGATGAATATTGGTGAGGTGACATTTTAAATTTAAAGTCAGGGGTGAAGAACACAAACATAATCCAAAGAATAATCCAGAAATGCTGTTGAACGGGTCCGATCAAGTTCACGTAATCCAAAGAGTTTTAAGAACATCAAGGTGATTTTTCGTTATAAAACCAAAGGGTGGCCAAAGGGGCCAAGACATTTTTAGATGTTTATGAGATGAAGATCAGAGGGCAAGTGTTCTATCCGATATGAAAGTGGGCGCAAGGAAAAACACGCCAAGCGAGATACATTTCAAGCCAAGAGAATCGCATTTTTTTGCGTGGGAAATGTAACCGTTACTTATATACATATCAACTTCATAATTGACGTCATTGGGAGGGAAAAATCTTTTGGCGAAGATTGCACTTTGGCTAAAAAGAGAGATTAAGAATTTTACCGTTAATTATTGTTTTGGGAACAGGGCATTCGAGGAATGCAGCAAAGGCGCCGTTTAAATGCTATAGACATCTGGAACAATATTCAAGACAAAGCTGACCATGAAAAGGAAAACATTTTATGCCTTGTATATTTTCATTTCTTTTGATATGTGGGAGACCGAATAAGTACGTTAATGATAATTTAAAAACAATATGCATGATTTTGACTAAAAGTCTTTCGTTGAAAGAGAAAGATAAAAAGGGTGCGCTTTTTAACAGCCGGGAATGTATATGAATTACGATTATGCAGAAAGGGGAAAATATATTTGATAAAATACATAAATATAGATTGCTTTAATTTTTTGAAAGGAATATATATGGTATCTTTACCATAGTCATACATAAATTTTTGGCCCTTTTCGTAGAAGTAATAATAACTTTAAACGGATTCGATATGTATCAAAATTAAGAAGTTATGGTTTTTTTCTGTTTTCACAAACAGCCCCCTCCCTCATCCCCCCCCCTCCCCCGGTTCGATTTTGCCCATTAACGAACTTGACCGAGATTTTACGTGTGAGTTTGGAAGAGATTTGTGCAGAATTATGGAAGTTATCGTGTCCATAAAAAAGTGATATAGATAGATAGATAACTTTTGAACTGGGGGTAGTTTTGGGTTCTAGGAGTCATGATCGGTGTAGATCTGCAAAAATATTTCAGGAATTTCAACTTAGGGGAGAATGTAATAGGTAGTATTTCTTACGAAATCTACCCAAAAGCTAAGGTTGGGAAAAAAAAAAAAAAAAAAAAAAGATTATGTAAGTCTTTTTGTAGCATATTTATATTTTGTAATTGCAAAATACACTAAAAAATTGGTTTTCAATCAAATGATTTATTTCCGTTTCTAAATATTGGCTTCTAATGATATAATGAACTCTCCAAATTTAGTCGTATTATTTAAAGTTGATGCTCATTTCTTTGATGACTCATATAGCCTTTTTCAGATAGTTTTTATTTTCTAAAACAAAATTAAATGCTTTTCTATTACAATACATTTATTGTGTTCGCATTCAAATTAAAAAAAAAAAAAAAAAAAAAAAACCTACATCTAAAACCAGTAGAAAACTTCTTACAATATAATATTAATGATATGAGAAATATACTATTGCGGTTCCATTCAAGTAAATTTATTTTTATTTTATTTACTTATTCTCTTAAATGGAGTATTTCCTTGTACTGATATAACGATTTGCGGTCTCTTTTTGTACTATATATTCAATAGTTAGAGAAGTGAACTGAATTCACAAGTGACTCATACTCATATGGAATTCAATTAGATTTAAAACGAAAATAAAAAAATGCATAAAAAAATAAAGTGCTTTTGTATTGTGATTCATTTGTTTTATTTCATATTTTTCCATATCTAGGTTAAAGAGAAAAAAATTAAATTAAAAAAAATAATAATAATTTTTCCTTACTAGCAAAATGCATTATTCGTCTTCAATCAAACGATTTATTTCCTTTTACAAATATTGTCTTCCATAATAAACTGTCAAAATTTAGTGGTAACATTTAAAGTTAAAGCTCTAGTTCTTTGATGACTCATCTAGCATTATTCAGATAGTTTTATTTTCTAAAACAAAATTAAATATTTTTCTATTATAATGCATTATTGTGATTGCATTTAAGTTTAAAAAAAATCAAAACCTATTTCCAAAACCAGTAGAAAACTTCTTGCCATATAATATTAACAATATGAGAAATATACTATTGCAGTTGCAGTTTCATTCAAGAAAATTTACTTCTTTTTTAGGTAGATTTCGTAAGAAATACTACCTATTACAGTCTCCCCTAAGTTGGAATTTCTAGAAAATTTTTGCAGATCTACGCCGATCATGACTCCCAGAACACAAAACCACCCCCAGTTCAAAACTTTATCTATCTATCTATGTCACATTTTTATGGACACGATAACTGCAATAATTCTGCACAAATCTCTTCAAAAATGATACAAAATCAAGGGGCATACAATCTCGGTCAAGTTCGTTAATGCGCAAAATCGAACTAACGGGAAAAGGGGGGGGGGGGATGAGGGGCTTTTTGTGAAAAATGGTATCAAGGGGGGGAAAGGGGGGTTTAGAAGAAAAAAATCATAATTTCGTCAATTCACATGATATTAAATCCGCTTAAATTTATTATAAATCCTCTTAATATTGTCTAAAACTTTTATATTGACAAGTTTTTTATAGAACCAACCCTTATAGCAAAAAAAAAAAAAAAAAAAAAAAAAAAAAAACCTGCCTGTTCCGCCCGCAAACACGTTAGGTTTCGAAGTGGGCGGTTCCAACTACCGCATCATGGCAAAAAGGTCATTTCTTCCGCAATTCCCAACAAACAGACGCCCCATGGTCTGCGTCTTCGAAATCTACCTGTGCCTGTAGGCCGAGCCGTCAGGGATTTGTTTATGATGGGGTATTTCCTTGTATTGATATAATAATTTGCGGTCTGTTTCTATAATATATATTTAACTGTTACTGAAGTGAAACGAATTCACAAGTGACTCATACTCATATGGAATCCAATCAGATTTAAAACGAAAATAAAAAAAATGCATAAAAAAATAAAGCGCTTTTGTATAGTGATTCATTTGTTTTATTTCATATTTTTCCACATCTAGGTTAAAGAAAAAATAAATAAATTGAAAAAATAATAATAATTTTTCCTTATTTGCAAAATGCATTATTTGTCTTCAATCAAATGATTTATTTTCTTTTACAAGTATTCTCTTCTAAAATAAACTTACCAAATTTAGTGGTATTATTTAAAGTTAAAGCTCAGCTCTTTGATGTCTCATCTGGCATTATTCAGATATTTTTTATTTTTTTAAAAAACAAAATTCAATATTTTTCTATTGTAATGCATTGTTGTGTTTGCATTTAAGTTAAAAAAAAAATCAAAACCTACTTTCAAAACCATAGTAGAAAACTTCTTACCATTAATATTAATCATATGAGAAATATACTATTGGAGGACCATTCAAGTAAATTTACTTTTTTTTTTTTTTTTTTTTTTTTTTTTCAATTTATGATGGAGTATTTCCTTGTACTGATATAACGTTTTGCGGTCTATTTCTGTTAAATATTTAACCATTTTCTATTAAATATTTAACTATTACTGAAGTGAAACGAATTCAAAAGTGACTCATACTCATATGGAATTTAATCAGATTTAAAAATAAAATTAAAAATGCATAAAAAATAAATAAAGCGCTTTTGTAATTTGATTTCTCTCTCTCTCTCTCTGTTTTTTTTTTTTTTTTTTTTACATCTAAGTGAAAGAGAAATATTTTAAATTAAAATAATAATAATAATTACGAAATATTTGAGTCCACAGAATAATTTTCATTCTTTATTATTTACTTAGGAAATACACTATCCCAATAAATGTAGTTGATTTTTATCATGTACAGACAAAATAAATTGAAATGGTTGCATTCTACTGAAAGTTTAGTTCGGGTAATATTTAACCCGACCGTTTATGGTGTCCTCTTTTCATGGGGTATTATTTTGACTTAGCAATTATTTTTATTATATTATTTACATATAGTAATGATAGTATATGTCTCTACATTTATTATTAAGAACTCATTTATGTTTCAACATTTAGTAAGTAGTAGTAGTAGCATGCGCGGCAGCGCATTACTGCTTATTTTACTGTTTATTACTGTTAATTTTATGGTATAATACTGGCAGCTGGGATGCTAGTATTATACTGTAAAATCAACAATTTTTTTGCAGTGTAATAATAATAATAATAATAATAATAATAATTTGCTTAATTCTCTTTACACCTTTGACGATTCTTTTATTTCGCATATGTGTTTCAACTTCATGCCCGTGAAATCCGAATTCTGAGCGATAATTTTACTTCACAGTTGAAACGCTTCTTATGCGTTGCTAGAAATGAACACGACAGTTGCTAGGAGACCATTAATTTAGAGCACAAAGTACTTTGTGATTCACAACACATTTTAGTAATTTAAAAAGAAAAGAGTACATAGTTTGCCTAAAATTTTAGTAGATTTGTGACGATGACTCCTGGACGTACAACTTTTTTGTCACATATTCTCTTAGTCCCCCCCCCCCCCCCCCACACACACACACACACATAAAATCCTTTAATACGCCAATGCTGCCTCTCTTTCTCTCATTCCTCGCCAAATCACAAAGTCTTTTGTCAATTTTGTATTCTTCCACGCCAAATGCCTGTTAATCTAAAACGAAATTTATCTTTCTCCCGCTGTCTACGCTATGTTGTGTTTGATTTTGTCGAACTAAGAATTTTTTTTATGGAGGTGCCTCTCATAATGAATTCACGGCCAATTTCTATGTGTGATTTTTCCTTTAAATAAACATCGTTTGCTTCTACTAATGGTGTTTTTTTAATACCTTCATGTAAGTAATTAATTTGGATAATATTCAAGTTCTTAGAATCTTCGCCATAGATATCATGACACAAATTTCACAGAAAAACAACAGATTTATTTCAATAAGTAAAAGGGAGAGAAAAATCAGTGGAAAGCGATGAATTAATTAGATGGCTATAAATTGAACCCAATAATAATAATTTAAAAAAAAACTAAAAGGGGTGGGGGGGGATCCTTTCCCAACTTACTAGGTACCAACGTACAAAGTACCTAACTCAATTCACAATATTATTAACAGTCATGGTCATTCTTGTGAGTAATTTTAAAGGTGAGGGGGGGGGGGGGGTGAAAGTTAATAGAAAGGGGGGGGGGGTAGGTAAAAAAAATCAATCTATAATAAGCGTATAAAACTTTTTAGTAAATGTACAAAATGCTAAAATACAACAGATCCCTATATATCTAAAAAAAAAAATAAAAAATAATAATAATATCTCGAATTTTATTTATTTCCCTGCATTTTCAGTCGAAGAAAAATATGATTTTGCATTTAGCTGATTTTCAGAACTACCAACTTTAATTCTTAACTTATTATTATTCTTTAATTCTAAAACGTTCTTGCCATGAGCACACACACTTTTCATCATTTTCGAAATGTATCGATAAAATTTAGCATTTGATTCTAAATATCTAAATTTAACATCGATTGATGACCGGACATTTCTTTAAATTCAATTAATTCTTACTAGGAACTTGATATAAAAATATTTAATAGATTCAAAAGTATACAATTTTTTAACCTTAATTAAAAAAATATTATAATCTTTAATTCGTTTCAAAATTAATTAAGTGATTCTAAAATCATTTATTTTATTATCATTTTTAATTATTAATTTTTTATTATTTCTTAATTCGAAAAACATTGTTGCTACAGTACCAACATTTTTCTTTTATGTCGAAATCTACCGTAGGATTAATTATATTTATGAATATGAATTGAATATATCAATAACATATCAATGAAATCAATGTGATCAATATCAATGAATATGAAATGAATATATCAATATGAATATATATTTATAAAAGAACATGAAAATTATTCAATATTATGCAAAAATATAACACTTTTCTAAATAAAATGTCCTTTTAGTTTTGAAATTAATCTAAACTACAATTCTTAAAAAAAAAAAAAAAAAAAAAAAAAAAAAAAAAAAAAAATCTATTATTATCTCCAGTTCTTCAATTATTATTATTATTATTATTAATACTTAATTTTCAAACGTTGTTGCTATGGCCATCAACATTTTCCTTCAATATCCTAATGTATCGAAATGTGTTATGGAATTAATTTTTGCAGTATGAATTAAACGCATTCAACAGCTTTTAAAAGCATACAATATTTTTCTGTCAAATTTTATATTTAGTTCTAAAATTATTCTAATCTTTAATTAATTCTAAAATTATTTAATTACTCTAAAATCATTAAATCTTTATTCCATTATTAATTGTTAAATTATTATTATTATTATTGTTCTTTAATTTCAAAATTATTTAATTATTCTAAAAATCATTACATTTTTATTCTATCACTAATTCTTAAATTATTGTTATCCTTTAATTCTAAAATAGCTCAATTATTATACATCAATAAATCTTTATTCAGTTATTAATTCTTAAATTGTTGTTATTCTGTAATTCTTAAACTACCAAATAATTATAAAATCGTTAAATCTGTATTTTATTATCAATTCTTAAATTAAGTTTATTATTTTTTTTTACTTAAAACGTTGTTGCTATGGGCAACAGCTCTTTTTATCAATATAGAATTCTATCGCTAACATTCAGCATGTCTAAATTTAGCATGATTTAAATCCTATCCTCTACAAATTAAATAAAAGCGACCGCCTTCCCCTCTAAATCATTATTTTTATGATTCCATTCAAATAAGTATCAAATTTCAATTGAATTTTCAACCATTATCTGTAAATGCCGTTCTTTTTTAAACGATCTTATATAATAACGTTTAAAAGAGGAGACAGTTTCAGAAGAGTTTGGTCTGCAGTGTCCTAGTTCTCCTCTGTTTTATTGATTGTTGCTATTTTCATCTTCGTTGTTTATCACAAAGGCTTCAGTTTCAGGAGAAGAGGAAAGAAAAAAAAAAGAAAAAAAAATATGTATGCAGAAGAATGGCTTTGAAATTTAATAGTTTAGATTTTGTTTACTTCCTAGTATGGTCTCTAGATAATCGAAGGGAACTTTGGAAAAAAAAAAATAATTATTTTTCTTTTGCTGAAAAGCCTATCGTGAAATAGAGGAATAGTATTGATTGTATATTAAATAGTTGTATTATTAATCATTAATACAACTACTACATTGTATGCTGTATTAATTACTTAATACAATCTGTAAATTATTAATAATACAAATATTAGTGATTATTATTATATAATAATTAATAAAAACCATTAATAAATTGTATTAATAATAATTAATATATAACGTATGTGAATGAATGTAATCGAATTAACGTAATATATCAAATATAAAATCAGGTGTTAATACAAATAAAAATTAGCTTTTAGTATGAATTAAAAAATGACTTATTGGCAGATTTCATTTCAGCACCAGAGTGGGTAAAATTAGCAAATACTTTTTAAATTACTTCCATACTTAATACGTCACTTCCATATTTACATGCATAGTTTTCTCTTAGATTATTTTAATTCTAGTAAAAAAATAAATATTAATTATATTGGGGCCCAATATCGTGTAAATATGGAAATATTTTCAGTGAAATATCAACATTGGTATTGCATTGGAATAAAATGACAATTGAAATGCCACTCTTACAGAAATGTTGGCTTTACATTGGAAATATTTGCATAGAAATGCAACTATTATAGAAATATTTGCTTTACATTGGAAAAAATTGCACTGAAATGCTATGGTTACAGAAATATTGGCTTTACATTGGCGATATTTTCATTGCGATGCCACTGTTGCAGAAATATTGGCTTTACATTGGAAATATTTTCAATGAAATGTTGCTGTTGCAGAAATATTGGCTTTACATTGAAAACATTTGCAATGAAATGTTGCTGCTACATAAATATTGGCTTTAAATTGGAAATTTAAAACATTGGAAATATTTCCGTAGAAATACGACTATTATAGAAATACTGGCTTTACATTGGAAAAAATTGCATTGAAATTCTTACCGTTACAGAAATATTGGCTTTACATTGGAGATATTTATATTGAGATGCCACTGTTGCAGAATATTGGCTTTACATTGGAAATATTTGCATAGAAATGCAACTATTATAGAAATACTGGCTTTACATTGAAAAAAAGTGCATTGAAATTCTTACTGTTACAGAAATATTGGCTTTACATACGAGATATTTGCATTGAGATGCCACTGTTGCAGAAATATTCGCTTTACATTGGAAATATTTGCATATAAATGCTACTCTTACAGAAATATTAGCTTTACGTTGGAAATATTTGAATAGAAATGCCACTGTTATATACAAAAAATATATTGAATTTACATTCGAAATATTTGCGTTGAAATGCTACTGTTACAGAAATATTGGATTTAAATTGGAAATATTTGTAATGAAATACCACTGCTACAGAAATATTGGCTTTACGTTGGAAATATTTGCAATAAGATGCTATAAATACGCCAATAACTGCTTGCAGAAGTGTGGAATTATAAGGCAGATGCATAATATTATCATATGCACGCTAGGCAGTTTATTTTAATAAGAAAATCACGTTTAGAATGCCCAATGTTTCAATATAACATGCAGTAATGCATCATGCATTTTGCCTATGTTCTGATGGTTGGATACTTTAAACATACTTAACTTGATTTTCTTATTAAAATAATTTATAACGTTGCTTACATATGTTAATAATATTAATAAATGTACGTTTGTCTTATATAATGCCACATTTTCTGAAAGCAGTTAGTGGCGTATTTTAGTTGGTGATTGGATAAAATAAGACATTTCAGGATTTCTAATAAAGTTATTTTTACATGCAAGACTTTGTTTCATACTAAATCAACTATGCTCTACAACTTTGTAATTGACGTTTTTCTCGTACAGTTTTCGAACGCTAACTCCACAGTTTACCGCTAAGTGTCACTGTAAAAGGTCTTATTGCAGAGCACATAGCCACTTAAACTATGAAACCACGTTCATGACTATAAGCATAGCCGTTCATAATTTAATGGGTACCTTCTATATATTCAGCTACAGCCGATTGTTTTTCCAATTCCATCATTATCGTTTTTGGAAAATCGATTTAAAAAGACAATTTTGATGCATTTCCTGAAAATTTGTTATTCTTGTAGGAAAATGTAAAACACTGTTTGATTACATAATATCTGAACGAGAATTTTGAAAATTTTGAGCATTCATGAATGAAAAATGACTTTGTGAATGTGTCCGAAAGTAGCCAATTTATTTTTGAGAAAAACCTTAAAGTCGATTATAGCCATTAATGCACTCTTAAATTTTTCAGTACAGGAAAGTTTGATTTTATATTATAGCAGACTACGAAAATATGATCCCCAGTCGTAAGCGGCTAGCTACGCATGAGAATGTTATAAAAAATGGGTTTTTATTTCGATATTAATTTAATAAGAAACGAAATTTATCTTTTCCATGTCAAATGTTTATTGTAAATTAGACTTTTCCTTTAGTGACTTATTTTGTCGTCGATTTGCCAACGGATATATATACATTTTCGTACGGCAGGATTTTTATAATTTAGGTTTAATTTTCATGAGTTCATGTTAATAACGCATCAACGAAAGAGACGTGAGGGTTAGAATCATATCACACAATTTTAATATCCACAAAAACATTTAATAGTGAAAACATTTAGTCTAAACTTAGAATGTATAACGGAATTACAATAAAACATTTCAAAATTGACAAACTTTTTAAACATCAGAGTACAAAATGTATTCATTGAAATAGTCCAATTTGAAAGAATTCTCAATATTAAAAAAAAAAAAAACACTGGCCAAATATTAAGTTAAAACAATAGAACATTTTTTTAAATTCCCCCCCCCCCCCCAAAAAAAAAAAAAAAAAAAAAAAAAAAAAAAAGATTAAGGTTAAAGGTACCGGCGATGCAAACAGGATATACATACAGTATAGAATTTTCACGTGCATATAGCATTATAGGTACCAGTACCAGAACGGCGTTCTGGAACCAGTGCATCCCTAGTTAGCACAGGGTATGTTTGAACTCATGGTCAGAACCAAGGCTCTACAAATTGGAAAAAATCTGGTATCCAGCAAAAATTTTCAGTTGCCAGTAAAAATAATTCCCCCCCCCCCGCACTTCCCTACCACCGTTGTCAGTCTTTTTTTTTATTATTATTTAATTTAATTGTTCCAAAAAGCATATTTTTTTTTTTTATGAATTGATTGAAAAATAATAATCATGATCGCAGTTCAGTATATTTTGAGCATGCCTTTAACTCTTCAAATCAGTTAATAAATTAATTTAAAAAGGTAATATATATTAAGTTTTACAACGAACTTTATCACAATTACATAACTCTAAATAAATGAAATATACATTACAAAGTTTAAATAAATTAAGTATGCAATATCATGAAAAATACTTGATCTTTACTAACATCATTTTCTTTTTTTTTTTTTCAAGAAATTATTTGGACAAAACACCGATCAGTATCTTTAGTATCAGCTTAACCCTTTGTGACTCAACAACTTTGATTTGAAAAAATATTTAGTCAGAATACATCATTTTAAGCATATAATTTTTTTTTTTTTTTTTTTTTTTTGAAAATGGGTATTTAACAGTGCCCAAAATGGATACACAGTGGTAACCAAAACAGGCATCACCCAATTTGGGCACATACCTAAGAATCTTTCGACCCACATTGGGTTTTATTTTTTTCTGTGATAGCCAGTTTAGATTTGAGAAAAGTCAGTTATATATTTTTAAAATTATGGTATTGGCTTAGACCACTGACAACAATCGCCGTTTTGACATTAAAACTTGATACACTGTCTCTCAGTACACGAGTACTCATATAAATTTAGATATTTAATACCCCTAGGACTGCAGGAAAATTGCATCTGAGTTACACTGAAACCTTGAAACTGGCTGCAACTGCGCTGAAATGAAGATTGGATTTTGCTACACTTTTGTGATTGTGAGAAACCTGCTTTTGTGGAGTCCATGACGTAATGAATCGATATATCGAACGCTCGGGCCGAGACGAGAGTGAATGTTAAATGTAGGTGAGTGAGAAAGATGTACGGTTGTTTTAAATAAAACGGTGCTTAACTGGAATCAAAATTTCAGTGTTTACAGCTTTGGTTTGTTACTGGCATGTTGCCAGAAGAGGAATAAAAATGAGATGGGGACTGTATTTTTCAAACGTTAATAACATTTTCTCGAAAATAAAATTCATTTATACTTAAAAGTGAAATACAGTTTCTTGAGAAAAGCACTTTAACTTGACCTCTAATATTGAAGTTTTTTTTTTTCTTTAAGAGATAAGGACTAAAATTTTTTGAAACATTAGTAACATTTTCTTTAGGAAATGGAATTCCTTTATACAAGCATATAAGCAGGGGTCGCAGCGTCCTATATTTTTTTATATATTTGATACCACTATTTTCAAACTATAAATATCATGGTAGATTTCTTTAAAATTTGCAATAGAAGGATATTGTGAATATAATATTTTGAAAATAGTGGTGGGGAGTATTACAAAATATATAGGACGCTGCGACCCCTGTATAAGTGAAATAAAAAGGTCAAATGAAAAAAAATATATATATAGTACAAAAAGTATAAAATGTATAATAAATCTGAAATAGGATCTTTTGAAAGAGTTGGAGATCAGAATTATTAAATATTATATACATATATATAATATAATAAAACTTTTTACAAAGTATATAACTATTAAATCCGAAGATAATCGACACACTATAAATTAACCAATAATAAGAATTCGATAGAAAATATGTACCCAATACTGCTAAATGCATTAAAAGTGAAATACAGTTTCTTGAGAAAAACACTTTAACTTGACCTCTAATATTGAAGTTTTTTTTCTTTAAAAGATAAGGACTAACATTTTTTGAAACATTAGTAACATTTTCTTTAGGAAATGGAATTCCTTTATACATGCATATAAGTGAAATATAAAGGTCAAATGAAAAATATATAGTACAAAAAGTATAAAATGTATAATAAATCTGAAATAGGATCTTTTGAAAGAGTTGGAGATCAGAATTATTCAATATTATATACATATATATATAATATAATAAAACTTTTTACAAAGAATATAACTATTAAATCAGAAGATAATCGACACTATAAATTAACCAATATTAATAATTCGATAGAAAATATGTACCCAATATTGCTAAATGCACTGATTAATAAAAAACAATTACAGAATTATTTACATATATAGTTCTGAAATGCTATAAAGTTATCATAATTTTAAATATCTTAAACGGAAAATAATTTGAAATGAAAATCATTACAACAATATTTTAATAAATGAAAATAAGAGGATAATTTGAAACAAAAATATGCTGTACACACATATCATAATGCATATCATTTATGCATCTATCCACAGGTGTTTCAGGAATCTATATTAATAAAAGAAAGTTTCGCTCTGTGTGTGTGTGTGTCTGTTGGCGATGGCTAGCAAAATCTAGCCCACCTAGAAGTCTGGAAATTTAGGTATGGATAGTCCAAGGTCTGGCCATGTGCACCTGAGCCTCGGAATTTTAATATTTTGATAATTACCCACGATATTAATTAGATTCTCATTAACCATCGTTTCTAAAATGACATCTTTTAAATCAAAATGGCGAAAGAAACGAACCGGCGCATTGGATTTGCAAGCGGTAATGAACGAATTCGAAATTATTTTACTAATTAGCGAATTTTAAGAAAACTAATTGAGATATCAATTTGAAAATTTCTGAGCCTATGTAAAAAAATATTCTGCATCTGACTATGTGATTTTTGAAATATTCGGTTGGTAATTTTATTTTATTTATGCAAAAAACTGCCAAAAATCTACCAGCGCCAGTGAAAACGATCCGAGAAAGTTTCAGACAGGGATCTGCTTTCATTAAAAACTGAACTACAAAGAGATCTGTTTCTCTTGCCGATCCCTCCATTTGGTTTGCGAAAAGGAAAGAAAATAAATGCCAATTTTTACTAATGAACAAAAATTTAGGTACTAATTAAGATATAGATTTGAAATTGAGGTCGGGAAGGGATGTCATCTGCTTCGTTATGTTCTAATTATCAGAAAAATGTAATTCTTTTTTTAATGATCGCGTTGATGTAGGTGACGGTGGTTCTCTTGAACAAATTATTCATTATATTTGCGGGTATGGGGAGGGAGGGGGTTAAGCACCTTTCTCTGAGATTGTAATTATCTCGGGCCTGGGCAACGCCGGGTGGGTTAGCTAGTCTGTAATAATTTACACGACTCAACTAATATCTTTAGAAAATGAGAAAAAGAATATGCGAGATAGTTGCAACATAAAATTACAGTATTTCATTTTCAGACTCCCTTTAGTTAACTGTCCAGTATAATTACTTTAAACGATCAATTATCCTCAATTTAAAATAATTTGTTGTTTTTTATCTAAAGAATAGATGTATTTTGGTCTTAGTCAACTTTTTCCTTCACGAATGCGCAATACAAAATTACCTCAGGCAACACAATGCAAGTGCATAAAAATGTACTATACAAACAAAAATCAGTCGTTAAAACATGTTATTAGTTTCAAATTGCATATAGCTGATCAAACTAGTAATTTTCCATCATTTGTTTTGCGTCTTCTCTGCTAAAGAGAAGAATGGCTCGAATGTTTCTCTGTCTTAAACCATTTAGAATATTATCATCCCAACATTTTACTATCATTATATTATGATAAAAACAATGGGTATGTTTAAAAAGAAAAATGATTTGTGAGCGCCAGAGAAGTGGTCAGTGTAATCGTCAGGCAGTTTTCGATTGAGAATGCTCTTTTTTTATGACTTATACATTTACAAAGTTAGTAGTATGAAACACATCATTCATATTTACACTCTTTTATTTAACACTTCATTTTGTTTTTGGTGTAAAAATGGAATTTTGTAATCGATTTTCCGCTCACTTCCTGATATACTAGAATTATATATATATATATATAAACTTAATGTAAAATTTAATCATTGAAACATAAGAAATTGACCATACACAATGAAATCACAATACCATATAGCAGAGTCAAATTACAGATTAAATTATGTAGTCCAATAAATGAAATATTATTAATTCAAATGAAAAAAAAAACCAAGAGTATAAACACAAATGAAAGTTTATAATGTAATTCACTTTTTCAAGGGCAGGAAATCTACAATTATAAGTAAAGAACGATTGTTTTCTGTAGATAACACCAGCTTAATGCCAAAAATCATGTTACATCGCTGCCCGAACAATCGTTGAAACAAGATTGAAAAACAAGAAAACCTTTTAAAATGAGATATTATAAATCATACAAACAATTTGAATAAGAGGGGAGAAAAAAAGGAAAATAAAGAAAAGTTTTATATTACTTACATTAATTATTTACCTTATATATATATATAATTATAATATCTTTGAATTTCAAAAAACATTAATCAAGTTCTTGCAACATTCTAACCAAATCTCCAATGAGATAATTAGTAATAAAGTGCAGACAGAATACCACAAAGTTAATAAATTAACAAGTGCAAACATAATATTACCATAGCATTTGCAACGATGGTAATCGGCCAAAAATACTGAAATTTGTGAAGAATATTTAAAGAAGAAATATATATATATATATAATATATATATATATAATATATATATATATGTATATATAATATAAAATAAAATGTAAAATAATTGGAAGTTGGATATCAAAGGCCCATTAGGGACCTGGTAATTTAGATTCACAAACATAGATCTAAAAATAAATCTGTACACAGATGAGTTTCCGATGACAATACAACATTTTAATATTTTTAGAACTTAATTGTAAATAAATTTTAAGGCCGTTATCCCGGCCGCAGGTGATAAATCGCCAAATATTCTTTATTTTAACTGTATACGAGCCATCAACGACAGAGTTAATTATGCGCCAAACCAAGCTCGATAAAACAGCCAGCTGGCTGTTAAACTGCTACAATGAAGTATTTTAAACACTAAAAAGTAGAAGATAAAATTTAAATAAAAACTAAACAATGTAACAAATTAACAAAAAAAAAAACACGTTTTTATTTTATTTATGTTCTAATTACCTTAAGGGGACGCTTCACCTTTTCTCCCACGATCGCGAAATCCTACGTTAATCTATGCGAAAATTTAATTAGGTGATTACTTATTACCTAATATATAATTATCAGATAATGGTTTTCACCACCAGAAAGGGAATTGCCGACGTAGTGCGGTTGTAAAAAATTGTATCTTAAATGTTAATTTTCTTTTTTTTTTTTTTGTAATTAGAAAATTTTCTAGAAGGAGAAATTAAAAAAAATACCGGGTTGCTAACTCGAGAGAGCGAATAATGATAATAAAGATTTGATAATTTATGAAAAATTAGTCATCTATAAAATAAGTAATTTCTTCAAAGCGGAAAATTCTATCAATAATCACCAAAGAAAATTGTATTTTAACTATACATTAGAGGGGGAAATATACGAATGAGACACGAGCAGTATTAAACAGCTGTATGACTCAGAAATCAATAAGTATTTTCAGCAGCATAGCTGACGTCATAGAAACTTATGGAAAAATAAATGTTGATATAAAGGTTTAAACAATTATTTATGTTTGAATATTTATGAAAAAGCAGTCATCCATGAAATTAGTTTGTTAATTACGAAATAATTTATTAATAATATTCAAAGAACATTAAGTTTTAACTCTACATATAATTACACACATCAAAGGAATCAAACAAAAAGTCAGTATTAAACTGCTTTATTACTCAGAAAGTAATCGTTATTTTCAGCAGAAATGCAGAATTAAGTAATAAGTTAACGTTGGAAAAATAAATGTTGATGTAGTCGTAAACAGCTTGATTTTCATTGTTTCTTTATGTAGTGAGGGAGGACGGGGGGGGGGGGGGGTGTATAAAAATTATGTAAAAGTATTCATCCATTTCATTCATTATTTTCTTAAAGTCGGAATAACTAATCAACAATCTTCAAAGAAAATAATGTTTTGACTATAACATAAACAAACGCATCATACGAATGTGAATCAATCAATATTAAAAAGCTTTATTACTCAGACATAAGTATTTTCTGCAGTATTGACAAACAACAAAGAAGTTTAACATAGCAAAAATAAATGTTGATGTAGTCGTAAAGAGTTTTAGAAACAAACATATACTCTTCTAGTTTTGTTTTCGTTGATTTATTTTTTCTTTCTTTTTGAGGAAAAAAAGTATGGGCCGGGGGGATTAATAATTTATGAAAAAGAGTTCAACCATACAATAAGAAATTATTTTCCTAAAATCAAAATAATTTATCAACAATCCTTAAAGAAAATAATGTTTCGGCTATGCATAAATAAATATATCATACGAATGAGACAAATGAGCAATATTAAGCGACTTTATTACTCAGAAATAAATAATTAGTTTCAGAAATTAACCAACACACGCGAAGTTTAGGTTGAAAGATGAGAAAATAAATGTTGATGTAGTTGAAAATAGTTTTAAAAACAAACATATACTCTTCCAGTTTCCTTTTCGTTGCCTTGTTTATTACTATTTAAGAAAAAAAGTACGGTTGGAGGTAAATTACTATTTTATGAAAAAGTGTTCATCCATACAATAAGAAATTATTTACTTAAAAGCGGAATAATTTACCAACAAACGTTAAAGAAAATAATGTTTCAGCTATGCATAGACATATACATCATACGAATGAGACAAATGAACAATATTAAGCGGCTTTATTACACAGAAATCAATAATTATTTTCAGTAGCTGCATTAATCAACACAGATGAAGTTTAAGTTGTACGTTGAAAAAAAAATAAATGTTGATGTAGTACTAAAGACTTTTAAAAACAAACATCTACTTCCTTTGTTACTTTTACTTTTTTTTACTTAAAAAAAAAAAAAAAAAAAAAAAAAAAAACACGGGGGCGGGATTAATAATTTATGAAAAAAACCCTGTTCATTCATAGAATAATAAATTATTTTTTAAAAATCGGAATAATTTATCAACAAATAAAGAAAATAGTGTTTCAGTTACCACATAAACAAATACATCAAACGAATGAAACAAATGAACAATATTAAGCGGCTGTATTACTCAGAAATCAATAATTATTTTCAGTAGCGATATGAACCAACACAAGTGAAGTTTAAGTTGAACGTTGAAAAAAGAAATGTTCATGCAGTCATAAAAAGTTTTAGAAACAAACATATACTCTTCCAGTTTTGTTTTCGTTCACATCATACGAATGAGACAAATGAACAATAATAAGCGGCTTTATTACTCAGAAATCAATAATTATTTTTAGTAGTGGTATTAACCAACAAAGGGGAAATTTAAGTTGAACGTTGAAAAAATAAATGTTGATGTAGTCGTAGAAAGTTTAAAAAAAACATCTACTTCCAATTTCGTTTTCGTTATCATTTTTTTAAAGAAAAAATGCACGAGGGCGGAATTAATAATTTATGAAAAAGTGTTCATCCATAGAATAAGATATTACTTTCTTAAAATCGAAATAATTTATTAACAATCGCTAAAGAAAATAATGTTTCAGCTATGCATAAACAAATACGTCATACGAATGAGACAAATGAACAATATTAAGCTGTTTTATTACTCAGAAATCAATAATTATTTACAGTAGTGGAATTAACCAACACAGGTGAAGAACGCTGAAAAAATAAATGTTGATGTAGTCGTAAAAAGTTTTAAAAACAAACATCTATTTCTACTTTCGTTTTCGTTAGTTTTTTTTTATTATTATTATTATTTTTAAAAAAAAGCACGATTGGAGGAAAATTCATAATTTATGAAAAAGTGCTCATCCATACAATAACAAATTATTTTCTTAAAATCAAAATAATTTACCAACAATCCTTAAATAAAATAATGTTTCTGCAAATACATCATGTGAATGAGACAAATGAACAATATTAAACAGCTTTATTACTCAGAAATCAATCATTATTTTCAGTATTGGTGTTAACCAACACAGGCGTGGTTTAAATTGAACGTTGAAAAAATAAATGTTGATATAATCAGAAGGAGTTTTTAAAACAAACATCTACTTCTACTTTCGTTTTCGTTAGTTTTTTATTATTATTTAAGGGGAAAAAAAGCATGGTTGGAGGGAAATTAATAATTTATGAAAAAGTGCTCATCCATAAAATAACAAGTTATTTTCTTAAAATCGAAATGATTTACCAACTATCCTTAAACAAAATTATGTTTTTGCTATGCATAAACAAACACATCATGCGAATGAGACAAATGAACAATATTAAGCGGCTTTATTACTCAGAAATCAATAAGTATTTTCAGTAGTGTTGTTAACCAACAGAGGGAAAATTAAAGTTGAAAGCTGAAAAAAATTAATGTTGATGTAGTCGTAAACAGTTTTAAAAGAAACACCTACTTCCAGTTTAGTTTTCGTTATTTATTTATTTATTTATTTTTGAAGAGAAAAAAGCACGGTGGGAGGGGATTAATAATTTATTAAAAAGTGTTCATTCATAGAATAAGAAATTATTTCCTTAAAATCGGAATAATGTACCAACAATCCTTAAAGAAAATAATGTTTCAACTATGCATAAGCAAATACATCATATGAATGAGACAAATGATTAATATTAAGCAGTTTTATTACTCAGAAATCAATAATTATTTTCAGTAGTGGAATTAACCAACACAGATTAAGTTTAAGTTGAACGTTGAAAAAACAAATGTTGATGTAGTAGTAAACAGTTTTAAAAACAAACATCTACTTCCAGTTTTGTTTTCGTTACCTTTTTTTTAAAGAAAAAAAACCCCACGGGGGTGGGATTAATAATTTATGAAAAAGTGTTCATCCATACAATAAGAAATTATTGCCTTAAAATCGGAATAGTTTATCAACAATCTTTAAAGAAAATAATGTTTCATCTATGCATAAACAAATACATCCTGCGAATGAGACAAATGAACAATATTAAGCGGCTTTGTTGCTCAGAAATCAATAGTTATTTTCAGTAGTGGTATGAACCAACAGAGGGAAAATTAAAGTTGAAAGCTGAAAAAATTAATGTTGATGTAGTCGTGAACAGTTTTAAAAGAAACACACCTACTTCCAGTTTAGTTTTCGTTATTTATTTATTTATTTATTTTTGAAGAGAAAAAAGCACGGTGGGAGGGGATTAATAATTTATTAAAAAATGTTCATTCATAGAATAAGAAATTATTTCCTTAAAATCGCAATAATTTATCAACAATCCTTAAAGAAAATAATGTTTCAACTATGCATAAGCAAATACATCATATGAATGAGGCATAAATGATTAATATTAAGCAGTTTTATTACTCAGAAATCAATAATTATTTTCAGTAGTGGAATTAACCAACACAGATTAAGTTTAAGTTGAACGTTGAAAAAACAAATGTTGATGTAGTAGTAAACAGTTTTAAAAACAAACATCTACTTCCAGTTTTGTTTTCGTTACCTTTTTTTTAAAGAAAAAACCCCCCACGGGGGTGGGATTAATAATTTATGAAAGAGTGTTCATCCATACAATAATAAATTATTTCCTTAAAATCGGAATAATTTATCAACAATCCTTAAAGAAAATAATGTTTCATCTATGCATAAACAAATACATCATACGAATGAGGCAAATGAACAATATTAAGCGCTTTATTACTCAGAAATCAATAATTATTTTCAGTAGTGGTGTTAACCAACACAGTCGAAGTTTAAATTGAACGTTGAAAAAATAAATGTTGATATAATCGGAAAGAGTTTTTAAAACAAACAACTACTTCTACTTTCGTTTTCGTTAGTTTTTTATTATTATTTAAAGAAAAAAAAAAAAGCATGGTTGGAGAAAAATTAATATTTTATGAAAAAGTGCTCATCCATACAATAACAAGTTATTTTCTTAAAATCGAAATGATTTACCAACTATCCTTAAAGAAAATAATGTTTTTGCTATGCATAAACAATTACATCATGCGAATAAGACAAATGAACAATATTAAGCGGCTTTATTACTCAGAAATCAATAATTATTTTCAGTAGTGTTATTAACCAACAGAGGGAAAATTAAAGTTGAAAGCTGAAAAAATTAATGTTGTTGTAGTCGTAAACAGTTTTAAAAGAAACACCTACTTCCAGTTTAGTTTTCGTTATTTATTTATTTATTTATTTTTGAAGAGAAAAAAGCACGATGGGAGGGGATTAATAATTTATTAAAAAGTGTTCATTCATAGAATAAGAAATTATTTCCTTAAAATCGGAATAATGTACCAACAATCCTTAAAGAAAATAATGTTTCAACTATGCATAAGCAAATACATCATATGAATGAGACAAATGATTAATATTAAGCAGTTTTATTACTCAGAAATCAATAATTATTTTCAGTAGTGGTATTAACCAACACAGGTTAAGTTTAAGTTGAACGTTGAAAAAACAAATGTTGATCTAGTGGTAAACAGTTTTAAAAACAAACATCTACTTCCAGTTTTGTTTTCGTTACTTTTTTTTAAAGAAAAAAAAAAGCAAGTGTATAATCACAGTTTAATTAATTAATTAAAGCGCATTTAAAAATATATGTATTACACTTTTTTATATATTTTTTAAATTTACGTTTTCCTCTTCCTAGTGTTATTTTGTTGTTGCAGCTTCGCAGCCAGTTAGCCTTTTTCAGCGACCGCGGTTTAGCACATAATTAAATGTATTGTTGTTGTAATTCGTATACAATTGTAACCATAAAAAATATTTGGCAATTTATCACCCGTGGCCGGTTAATGGGAAAATGCCTTAAAATTAATTTAATAATTCATAATTAAGTTCTAAAAATATTAAAATGTTGTATTGTCATCAAAAACACACCTTTGTACATAATTTTTATAATTTTAAAATCGATTACAAGATTTCATTTTTACATACAAGAATCAAGTTGAGCTAGATAAAAAAGTGTAATTATAGATCATATGCAACATTTCCCCATAAAATTAGATCTAATTTAATAGTTGCAGAAAATGCGACGTCACAACACGGGTGGGGGGGGGGGGGGGGGGGGTATCATTCATGTGTGACAAAAAACGAAAAAATGTTCTTGATGTAATTAAGGATAACTCTTAATGAAACTCCAAATCATAACTTATTAGTATAGCACATTTCGTAAATAAATATTATTCTCTGTGAAATAACGTATCATCAAGCGAGGATAAATAAACGTTCTCTGAATTTTCCTCATCATCTTGCCTTCAACTGCATTGATAACTTGTCACAGTCGATTAATTCTGACTTTTAAACTGAGTGATATTGAAGGTCATGCTATTTCCATTGCTAAATCAAATAAATATTTCTACGATTTGAAACGAAAGCTAGTTCAAATATTTTCTTTAGCAAAAATACAGTTAAATGCAATAGCCATCGAGGTCGGCAAACGCACTCAATATAAACTATGAAATCACTTTCGTTTCCTTATTTTTCCAGCATAAATTAGTTTTGAGATCGCTTTGAGATAATAATAAAAATTCAACCACATTAAAAAAAAATTAATATGTATCTCAAACTTCTAAATTTTTCCAAAGTCGCTGACAAAACAATAGTGAAAAAGTGATTATATTCACATAGTTATAATGAAATCTTGTATACTGATATCTATGTATTTAAAACGAAAAGAGCATTCTGTCAAAACCACATGAAAATCGTCTCTTTGCGCATGCGTCAACGTTTTTTTTTTTTTAAAGGTTTTCTACCCTCAGAAGCGGGAAACCTGATTCATTAACCCAACCCTCACCTTTTTAGCCTAGGGGGATTGAAAAGTGTTGATTGAAAACGAATAAAGCCGTTCCATTGCATTGAAATCATAGGCATTCTAGTATATTTTTGCTCTGAGGTTGAAAGCTAAAGCTTTTTTTTTAAGAACTCATGTTTTGACTATTAAATATGGATATTTTTTCGCAAAATTTTAAAGGGAGTTTGGATGCAGTTATATTTATGACCGATTGAAATGTCAGAGAGTTCGGAAGATGCGAACTATTTTTTTTTTTTTATTGATATGTTAAAGGAGCCGACGCGAAAACAAACAAACAATCAAAAAAGTGAGAATAAAACATTCCTTTCACAACTAGATAACAATATATTTCACAAAATTTTTACACGGGCTGTAAAATCATTTTATGTATCACCAATAAAGATTTCAAAGAGTTCAGAGAAAAATAACTTTTTATTTTAAAACTATGAAACGACCCTAGGTAAAAAAAAAAAAAAAAAAAAAAAAGAAAAAAAAAAGAAAAAGAAAAAAAAAAAAAAAAAAAGAAAAAAGAAACAAAGAAAATGAGCACTTTTATCTCTAAATATCAATATTTTTTCACGAATTTTTCATTTTAAAATATAATTTCATACAAAATCGGGTTAAAGATATAAAACAATAAAAACTTGATTTATTTATTTATTTATCATCACGGGCCCGGGCAACGCCGGGCGGGGGTCAGCTAGTTTTATTTTATTTTGACCGAGAAAAAATATCTCTTATTTCATCGCTAGTAACTTTTCACTCAGGCAAAAGAAATCCGTTGGCATAAATCGCATTTGTGGATGTTCTATCCTTAATCCGGATTTACTAAAAACTTTAAAAATTTTTGCAAGGTACACACAGCAAAAGCATTAGGTAGATTCTGTTTTAAAGACTGTCATGGAAATTTTTTTTCCATCTAATATTGGTTTTCAAGTGCTTTGTATTTGATAAACTAAACTAATTATGACTAAAAAAGCACATAAATAAACGAATTAATAAAATAAATAAATAAATAAAACATTTTTAACACACATCCCTCTTTATTTTGAAATTAAATATAGTATATACCAAGTATTTATTATTATGTAAGTTTTTTCTTTTTTTTCAGGCAAAACATTTTATTTTACGATTTTGCAGATAATGTAGAAACTGGTAGAACGTTGATCTATTGAAAATTTTAAAATAAACCCAAGTAATCTGAAATGCTTAAATGTTTCAGATCGAGTATAAGCAGTGTTGAATTCAGGAGGTGTCCCGAGGGTGACACCCTCCCCATAGAAATGTCCCCCCCGGAAGATTTGAGATTTTATGCTTTTAATGGTTAAAAAGTGCAGCCCCCCGCCGGAACTCTGTAATGTCCTCCCCGGAGAAAAGTGTCTGAATTCAACACTGAGTATAAGAGCAAGTTTGAAACTACTGAATCATATTAAAACTGGGACTTCCAAGTTTGTGTTAACGTATTTCTTCTCTAAATGCTTGAATGTTTCAGATCGAGTATAAGCAGTGTTGAATTCAGGGATTCAGGGGGTGGTCCGAGGGTGCCCCCCCCCCCCGCAGCATAGAAATGTCCCCACCGAAGATTTGAGATTTTATGCTTTTAATGGTTAAAAAATGTAGTTTCCTACCCGGAACTCTGTAATGTACCCCCCCCCCCCCGGAGCCACAGAAATCCCTCCCGGAGAAAAGGGTCTGAACAGGTCTGAACTCAACACTGAGTATAAGAGCAAGTCTGAAAGATAATGTAAAGACTGAATCATATTAAAACTGGGACTTCCAAGTTTGTGTTAACGTATTTCTTCTCTAAAATTGATTTCCATACTTTATAGATCTTCAAGAAGAAGAAGAAGCTTTGTCTTGAAATAATCAATACTGACAGAAACCTTCATTGTACATCTGAAATTTAATGACATTATGAAAAGAAAAGAAATTTTTGGAAATAAAAGTAAAAACAAATCACTAACAACATTTTCACGTAGCAGTGTCCTTTCAATAACAATCTCTGATTACCATCGCTTAAATAAACTTTGTCCCAGATGAAATAATATTTCATGCATGAATAAATAAACGGAGGAGAAATTTCGCCTGACATGCCTTCAACAAATGTGAAGCCCGGAAAAGACTCTCACAACTCTGCCTTTTAATTGGAAGACATTCAAGGGCATGTTATTCCAATTTTCAGAATGTGATTAATGCATCGAAGTTTCAAGGAATAAAACCTTATTCCGATAGTTACCCGATTACGATTATTAATCAATGTTGAAAATGTGTGGCGAAATGTGTTTGTGTGGCGAAATGTTAGTGTTTCGTTATGTTTTAATATTAATTTAGATGAATAATTAAAGTTTAGTTATAATTACTAAAAATTGTTTTGAAATAGGGGAGATGGGGGATGAATGGGGCATTTTAACAAAAATATTTATTTTAAATATATTTTTAAAGTTATTATCAATATTATATATCACATTTCATACATTAATCGTTTGACTACATCTTATGCACAATATCTATTCAAGATTATTATTATACAGATATATATTATGAAATTAAAAAAAAGTTTCTCTCTGTCCCAATCATCCCCACAGGGATGAATGGGACACAAATATTTTCCTCCCTGTATTCAATGTTAAGGACTAAAAGCTGACAAAAATGCCTCCTTGGCAAAAGCTGAGAGATTATAAATTGTAATATGATCTCCAGGATTATTTGTCAGCCAATCATCTTGGATTCATCTCAACTTTGTCTTAAAAGGCCCATAAACGGAAGCATTCAATGGCTGAAGACGATAGCTACAATGAGGATGAAATGTTAAAAGAATAATTACCAAAAATTATTAATTTAACAACCTGTGTAACATTATTTAGTTAATAAATATGTTTTTCAGCATCATTTATGGATGAATGAGGCAGTCCCATTCATCCCCATTTGAAATGTCTCAATCATCCCCATTTGAAATGTCCCAATCATCCCCATGATGCATATATTCAATTGTCAGCCATTTTGTATCAAAAATTATTCTGTCACAATGGTTAATATTCGTTCATTTTAATTACCAATATTGAGCTTTTAAATAAAAAACTACAACATGTCTTAATTGTTTATATTGCATAAGATATTTAAGTAACTTGAAATGTAAAAAAAAATTACTTTTGAGCAGAGATTTCAGGAAATACAAATTTGAGGGAAAATAAAAACAGCCATGTGGTCTTGCTTTTGGTTCTGAAGCACACTATGGTAGTGAAATCTACGAGGATAGGAAGCAACTAAAAGAAAATGTTTATTGCCTGCAATATTGAGAACGTCCCATCCATCCCTTGTCCCATTCATCCCCCATCTCCCCTACAGTAAAACCTCAATAACAGACACTCCCGAATCGCGAACACTTTTCCAATCCCAACACATATACATGTATTTGTATGTTTTTACCTCTCTAAAGCGGACACCTCCGAACAGCCGACAAATTTTGCGCTTCCGAGTTGTCCGTTATTAAGGGGTTTTACTGTAATTTAAGACAAGAATAATTACACGATTATTTATACTCTGTTTCATGTCATTTTTAATATATTGCATTCTTAGTAAACGTCAGAAAATACTTGGTCCCTTTTAATATGTACAGGAAACAACATAGGAGTTGCTTCTTTGAGTTATCAGTCTTATAGTTGGAAAAGCTTATTTACAGGCATAGCTATCTTTATCGTTATATATTCTTAGGAGACAACAAAAGTTGCTTTTCTACGTTCTTACTTCTTATTGCTGAAAAAAAAAATCTTAAACAAATATATTTTTAGGAAACAACAGAGGTTGCTTCTCTGAGTTATTATTTTTATTGTTGGAAAAGTTTATTTACATCAGGCATAACCTGTAATCTTTAATACTGTATAGTCTTCGTACATAACAAGTTGTTCCCCTGCATTCTTGCTATTTTATGGATGTATTTTTTCAAGAGCACAACTTTCCGATACAGTCATGAAGTCATTTTCATCTACATAAGCTTGAAATTTAAAGATATGTTTATTTAGATTTCGTTAATTGAATCGAATAGCGTTTCAAATTTTTCTGTATTCTGATTCATTTTTAAACACAAAGGCATAAAATTAGCCGGCCTGACTATTGAAGCGATTTGAAATCGAAATGAGTTTTCCATTTTTTGATAAATAAATTACTTACTGAGTTATAAGCGATTCGTGTCAGATGATGACCGGTTTTTCTTCCTTCTCTCGCTCTCATGTCCGGGAATTCGGTCCAAAACGCCGACTTTGACAATATTTTCTGAAATATATTTTGCGTTTACCTAAAAATGGAAAACGTCTTCCGATTACATAGTTTCGCAATAACAACACCTGTCAATTTCCTGCTTTTTCGAACAAAAATGAATTAAAAAATGTATCTGAAAATAGTCCCTTTGGATTTGAAAACAGCCTTAAATTTATAATTCACTTCCAAAGGAAATTACAAAGCTGCCGCAAGAGTTGTGCGGATGGTGACCTAGTACCAGGCACCAAGCAGGATAGGAGCCTCATAGGCACTGAGAGTAATTACTACTGATTCGCCAGCAATCGATAGAAAATTAAGCAAATTTTGTTATACCAGGTGCGAGTTATTATTACTTAGTAAATTTTATTATACCAAGAGAATTGCTGTGGAATTGGGAATTTATTCGAAACATTCTAGCTCACGGGTCGGCAATATTTTATCAGTGTCGTGCCGAATCTATGTTAAAAAAGCGCTTAGCGCACCAAGCCTTTTTTTTAACCTCTTTGCGACAAGCACGTGTATACCTTCTGTGTAGGGTGTGCAAAATCTTTGAATTTGAACACCAGTAGTTTTAAATTAACAGCAGAGCTGAGAATGATCCCTGGGTGGCTTAAATGGTAGATCACTTGGTACGCTATACCAAGGTATCCGGGTTCGATCCCCGGTCTGGACATTTTTTCATTCTGTTGGTTGTACGCTGTGTAGCAAAGTGATAATTCAGATTCTTTGTATTCACCAGTATTTTTCTACAGAAAATCTCGTCTTATCTAATTGCAGAATTTCATCTATTAAATAATACAAAAATTACTTTTCTGAAAAAGTGCTGGCAAAAATAAATAAATAAATAAATAAATAAAAGAAGTGTAACTGACGCTCTTCGTAAAGGGGTTAAATTTTCGTATTCCTGTAAAGCACATTATATTGGAATTTTTAGTTATTCAATATTAGCATTTTATCACCATATAATTCTTAAGAATAATTATATAATGTTGTAAAAATAATTATTTATAAAATATGATGTATACTTATTGCTATTATTTATAAAATATGTATACCCTACTTACCATTAATTATATGTAAAATTAACAAACAATTGATATGGTATAAGTTTTTTCAATTGAGACAGATTCGTACAATACAAAATAATTTGAGTAATAAAAACAATGTGAAAGACAACGCAAAATAAAAATAATTTTATAATTAATTTAAATTACCGATAATTGCCGTTGATTTATTCATTCATTCACGTTTATTTACGAATCAGCTTTGTTTCATAAAAAAAGAATTTCGACATTTCAATTGTATCAAGATCTTCAAAGTACTTTTCTGCTGTATAATAACCAATTGTAACAAATTTTTCACTCTGTATCTCTGTTTTAATAATATCCAGAAAAGGCGAAGAAAAATAGTCCAACCTTTCTGCTGAAAGGAAAAAGAAAACTTTTACACAACAGTACCCTTACAATAACAAACCGTCGTCGTTAGCAGTGCATAAATAAATATTGTCCCAGATGAAATAATATTTCATGCTAGAATAAATAAACGAAGGAGAAATTTCGCCTGCTATACCTTCAAACACAATGAGAAGTTCGAAAAAGACTCACGCTCTGCTTTTTAATTGAAAGACATTCAAGGGCACGTTATTCCAATTTTCAGAATGTGATTTATTCATCGAAGTTTCAGGGAACAAAACATATTTCAATATATTTTCGATTATGATTATTAATCAACGTAACGTTGAAAATTCTTTGTGACGAAAATGTTTTAATATTCATTCATATAGTGTTTGTTTATATCTTAATAATCGTGTATTATATCTAATTGATGTTTTCTTTTCATTAATTCTAAACACTTTAAAGTCTTAAGAATTGTTACTAATTATGTATATTTTCTTAGATGTCCTCTTTATACATTCTTAGGGAACGACAGATGCTATTTCCCTGTGTTCTTACTTTTATTGTTGGAAAAGTTGATTTACAGGCATAGTCGATTATCGAATTTTGCTCTCTTCTTGACCGAAATTTCTGTGTTCGACCAGATTCTGCAATAAACCTGACGACTCTTATTGCAACTAAATTATGTGACCTCGACCATCAAATTTGCTGCCAATTTTTCTCATCTGGGAAATTAGACATGCAAAATTATAATTTCCTTATTGATTCCCGAAATTATTTTCATGTACACATGCATGAAATCTACAGATATTACAGATAATTTACGACAGTCTGAGAGTTTATCTAAGAATCCGATTTGTTCCATACAAAAAGAATAAAATATTTCAATTGCATCCAAATCTTCAAAGTATTTTTTCTGCTGTAATAATCAATTTTAACAGCTCTTTATATCTGTTTTAATGATATCGGGAAAAGGCTTATCGAGAAATAGTTCAATCTTTCTGCTGGAAGGAAAAAAGAAAACTTTTACAAAACAGTGACCTTACAATAACAACCCGTCGTTAGCAGCGCATAAATAAATATTGTCCCTGATGAAATAATATTTCATGCTAGAATAAATAAACGGAAGAGGGAATTTTGCCTAATATGCTTTCAAACACAATGAACAGTTCGAAAAAGACTCACGCTCTGCTTTTTAATTGGAGGACATTCAAGGGCATGTTATTCTAATTTTCATAATGTGATTTACGCATCGAAGTTTTAAGGAACAAAGCATGTTTCAATAACTTCTCGATTATGATCATAAATCTACGTAACTAAAATTCATAGAGATACAACTAAATGTAACTATATTGCTTGAAGGTGCGTAAAAACATACATAAAACATTTAAAAGCACATTAAAGTACTTTTAAAAAATTCAAAACGTTTTCAACTGAACTACGCGGTCATCATCAGTGAAAAACTAACTGTTGAGTTGAGTTGTTGTCTCTTCGCGTTTTCTTGCTTGCCCGGAATAAACTATTTTACTTCAAGGGTTTGAAATATAAGGTGGGATGGGAAAGATAATCAATGATGTATTAATTCATTCAAACTGCGTGGATATCATATGATAATACATCGTTATATACTATTTCTTTTTTAGATATTATTTCTAGAGACTCTCTTATGAGAGCTTCCAGGTGATTATTTGTGCGGAATATAATTTTGGATCCATTGAAATCTACTTTTATAGGTTCAGTTTGTGCTAATCTTGCTAACGCAGTGTGGGGTCTATTTAATCTCTAAAAGGACTTTAATGTGCTGTTAAATGTTTTATGTATGTTTTTACGCACCTCCAAGCAATATATTTACATTTAATTGTATCTCTATGAATTTTAGTTATTAAACAAGGTGAATTTACACTGAAATTTTAACTTTTTATTGAATCTACGTAACGTTGAAAATTTTCTGTCACGAAAATGTTTTAATTTTTATTCATACAGTTTTACTTTATAAGCTAATACTTATGTATAGTTTCTAAAAAGAGTTTTTCTTTTCTTTTTTTTCTTTTAATTAATTCTAAACACTTTAACCCTTAATTGTTGTTAGTGGTCTCATAGACCGCTGCTTCAACAGCATTTCTTTATATCTTAATATTCATGTATATTTTTTTAAGTTTTTTTCCCCTTAATTCTAAACATTTTAAACACTTAAGAATTGTTACTAGATTATACATACCGCCTTTCATGTGATCTTTATACATCCGTAGGAAACGTAAGAAGCCTTTTTCCCGTAATCTTACTTTTATTGCTGGAAAAGTTGATTTACAAGCATAGTTGATTATAGAAATTTTCCTCTCCTTTTTGACCGAATTTTCTGTATTCGACCGGATTCTGCAATAAACCTGACGAGTCTCATAGCAACTAAATTAGGCGACCTTGGGCATCAAATTTGCTGCCAAAAATTTTCTTCTAGTAAATCTGACAGGTGTGGATCCAAATTTATAATTTCCTAATTGATTCCTGAAAATATTTTCATTTATACATGCATGAAGGCTACAGATATTACAGATAATTTTTTACAGTTCATTTACGAATCAGCTCTGTTTCATATAAAAATAATAAAATATTTCTATCGTATCCAGATCTTCAAAGTTTTTTCTGCTGTAATAACCAATTATAACTAGTTTTCCCTCTTTATATCTCTTTTAATGATATCTTGAAACGGCGGGAAAATAGTCCAATATTTCGGCTGAAAGGAAAAAGAAAACTTTTACACAACAGTGCCCTTACAATAACAACCCGTCGTCGTTAGCAGCGCATAAATAAATATTGTCCCAGATGAAATAATATTTCATGCTAGAATAAATAAACGAAGGAGAAATTACGCCTGATATGTCTTCAAACACAATGAGAAGTTCGAAAAAGACTCACGCGCTGCTTTTTAATTAGGGGACATTCAAGGGCACGTTATTCAAATTTTCAGAATGTGATGTGATTTATGCATCGAAGTTTTAAGAAGCAAAATATATTTCAATATCTTTTCGATTATGATTATTTATCAACGTAACGTTAAAAATTTTGTGTGACGAAAAAGTTTTAGTAGTCGTTAAGTCATATAGTCGTTATTTCTTAATATTTATGTATAATATCTAACTGACGTTTTCTTTTCATTAATTCTAAACACTTCAAAGCCTTAAGAATTGTTACTAGATTATGTATATTTTCTTTCATGACCTCTTTACACATTTTTAGGAAACGACAGAAGCTGTTTTCCTGCATTCTTACCTTTATTGTTGGAGAAGTTGATTTACACGTATTGTCGATCATCGAATGCTCCCCTCTCCTCATAGGCGTAGCGTGACCAAAAATTTTGGGGGGGCACAAATGTTTATTAAACACGCACGCACGCACGCACACATTCCCATATATATACAGTGGTATCTTGGTAAAAACGGCCTCTCAGAAATTTTTCACATTGGGTAAAAGGAATTCAGTTTCGATCTTCCAGCTCCCTAGACCTAAAAGTTTATTTTTCTTAAACATTCGTCGTACAGAAATTTTTGAATTTTTCGCGAAATGTTTATGTGATTTTTAGCGTTTTTTTTCGCGTTTTGCGACAATTTCTTAACATTTGTGTTAGGAATTAAGTTTCAATCTTTTAACACAATATTGTAAAATGCATCCTCTGCTTTTTTGTAATTTTTCGCGAAATTTTTATGTGATTTTTAGCGTTTTTTATCTTTCCGAGGCAATTTTTTAAACATTCGTAACGAGAAATCTGGTTTTATTTTTTCAGCCGATATAGTACATTTTCTACTCTGCGATTTTTAATTTTTTTTTTAAATTATTGTGCGATTTTTCGCGTTTCGCAGCGATTTTTTTGACATCCGTAAACGGAATCTAACTTCAATCTTTTAGTCCAATATAGCAAATTTTGTGAACTGCGATTTTTAGATTTTTCAGGAATTTTTTATGCAATTTTAAGCTTTCCGCGACGATTTTCTTAAACATTCGTAAAATACATCTGGTTTCAATTTTTCAGCCCGATATAGTAATTTTTGTCCTCAGTGATTTCTAAATTTTTCTGTGATTTTTAGTGTTTTTCCGCGTTTTGTGGCAATTTTTTAACATTTGTGATGCGAATCTGGTTTCAATCTTTTAACCCATTATTGTAAAATTTGTCCTCTGCAATTTTTAAATTTTCCATGAATTTTTTATGAGATATTTTGTTGTTTTTTCGCGTTCTGCTGCGATTTTTAAACATTCGTAAAATGAATCCAGTTTTAATCTTTCAGCCCATTGTACCAAATTTTGAACCCTGTGATTACATTTTGTACTCAATTTTGTACTCACTGATTTTAATCGCGAATTTTTCATACGGCTTTTTGCGGGTTTTTTTTCGCGTTTCGTGGAAGTTCTTAACATCTGTAACAGGAATCTAATTACAACCTTTCAGCCCAATATAGTAAATGTTGCCTTGTTTTCAATAATGTTTATTCGGAACTTGTTATAGCAAATTTGTTGTGCGAGGTTTAACGTTTTTTCGCGCTTTGCGACGATTTTTTTTTACATTCGTAAAGTGAATCCAGCTACAATCTTTACGCCCAATATAATAAATTTGGTTCTCTGCGATTTTTAAGTTTTTCATGAATTTTTTTCAGTTTTTACGCATTTTGAAGCGATTTTTCTAACATTCTAAAATAAATCCGGTTTCAGTCTTTAAATACAATACCATTAATTTTGTCCTCTGCGATTTTTTAATTTTTCGTGAATTTTTTTATGTGATTTTTTTCACGTTTCGTGGAGATATTTTCACATTCTTAAAAAGAATCCGGTTTTAAACTTTTAGCCCAATAAAGTAAATTTTTTTTCTCTTTTCAAGAAAGTTTATTCGGAATCCGTACTATGATTTTAAATTTTCATGCGATTTTAACTCTTTTTCGCGTTCTGAGGCAATTTTTTGACATTCGTAAAAGGAATCCAGCTACAATTTTTTAACCTAATGTAATAAATTTTGTTCTCTGATATTTTTAAGTTTTTTGCGATTATTTTTTGCAAATTTTACGTTTTAATGCGTTTTGCGGCGATTTTTCTACATTCGTAAAGGGAAATCTGGGTTCAATCTTTGAACACAATATAGTAAATTTTGTCTTCTGTGATTTTTTAATTTTTCGTGGAAATTTTTTTTATAGGATTTTTTACGTTTTGTGGAGATATTTTCACATTCATATAAACAATCCACTTTCAATCTTTTAGCCGAATACAGTGTTTATTTTTCTCTTTTCAATAAAGTTTATTCATATTCCGTACAATGATTTAAATTTTTCATGCGATTTAAATCTTTTTTTTTTTTTTTTTTTTTTTTTTTGCGTTTCGCAGCAATTTTTTAACATTTGTTACAGGAATAGGGTTTAATTCTTTTAGCCCAATATAGTAAATTTTGTCCTCTGCGATTTAAAAAAAAAAAAAAAAAATAGAGAGAGAGAGAGAGATTTTTAGCGTTTTTTCGCATTCTGCGGCGAAAGAAATCCGGGAGGGATCGTAAAAAAAATCCGGTTTAAATATATTGTATTAAAATCGCATACATAAAAAATTGTAGACGATTTTCTGTGGTTTTTCACGGTTAGGGGCAATTTTTTAACACTTGTAAAATGAATTCGTTTTCAAGCTTTTAGACCAATATAGTATCTTTTGTCCTCTGCAAGTTTTGAATTGCTCGCGAATTTTTTAGTGTTTTTTCGCTTTTTCGGCAAATTTTTGACCTATTTTTTTCGAAACGGAAAGAACTAACTCTGTTAAATTTTGCTTTCCTGCGATTAAATTAAAGTTGGGAGAATACAAAATCGTCGTAACGTGAACTACGATGCTCAAAATGTTAAACTAATTTGGGTCGAAATAAAAAATTACAAAAATTCAAAGTAAGTTTGATTCGAGACCAGATCAGGCGTAGCCTGCACGGGTGTACGCTGTTGACAGCAGTTGGACCCCACTACCAGGTTCATTTAATTCGAGGTTCACTGGGAAAAAAAAGACCAAGTAAATGAGGTAAGCTCCGCTAGATCATTTTATTGAAATTAATATTTTTTGAAAAAAATATAATAAACAGCACCACAACAACTGTATTTGGCGCCTGGGAAAGGGGGGGGGGGGCACCGCCTGCACCACCCTTGGTACGGCCCTGATAATAAATAAAAGACATTTGAAATAAGTTTAAACGGCACTTTTAAGAAGTAACTAATCTTTAAGGTAAAGTGCGCCAGGAAAATTGCACCTTCGAAAGCAACGGTTTTGCTTAACAACGGTATTTCTGGAACGGATTACCATCGTTTACCAAGGTACAGCTGTATATTAACTTTAAAACAACTCATTCAAAAAGGCTTACATTTTGAAAAAAAATCATAACCATTGCATCTCAAAAATGCGAAGATACTGTTGAAGATTAAGTGCTGTTATAGTGTAGAGCTGGTTTGGGTATTGATATATAGTTTTTATTTGAAGGGATTGTCTGCATCTATTAAAGATACAAAGTGATCGTATAGAATTGTGGCAAGAGTACATTATCACGGTAGTTGTTCCGCAAAATCCAGCAGGTACGTATTCCTGTAATGGAAGAAGATTAATCCAGAATTAAGTCCAGTCATTTGTATTCTTTGCATACTGTAGGCTTTATTTATCCAAGACAAGAACACTTCAAAATAATATGGGATAGAACAACTCAAAAACATGGGATGGCCTCTCAGTCGATTTTTAATTAGAACTTTACTCTATGAGCAGAGGCGGTAAAGTGATGGAATCGCGGTTACATTTTAACAGCCAAGATTAGAAATATAGAGTCATGGCGATTGCGAAAAAATGCCAAAGAATAATAGAAAAAGATTCGTTAATGTTAAACCAATGGGGGTGGTTTGAATTTGCTTGGCGCGACATTGAGCTACCAGGAGCGCTGAAAACCATGAATTTTATAGCATTAACCCTTATGGGAAAGGCCGAAAAGAACATCTGCAATTACATGAATGTTTATCAAAAGAAGGCGTCTGGGATCTTTAATGTTTAGGGTATTACATATAAGTGAAGTGCCACAACATCCTTTGTTTTTATAAATTATTTCAATTTGAACGCGGAGAAGACATCTGGTGTATGCTGATATTAATTCTTTATGACTATTGCACTTTTCTTTCCATTTTATTATTATTTTTATTATTATATGTGGTCGCCTTGATAGAAGAACAGATATGAGAGATTGCCTAGCAGAATAAAATGAGTTTAAATTACATGACCTTGTTCCTTTAAGAATAATGGGATTTAAATTTGGAAAGAAGGGATGAAAAATAAAATATAATTTAGAATATAAATTTAATTTAAAATATATATGATTCGACATCATATATATACACCCCGACAATAGATGAAAAAAAAATTTGAGTCTCACCATGATCCTATATGTATACAATAACACCATACATGATACAAAAACAATATGCAAAGAAAAAGTATAATAAACAACACATAAAATTATAAATGTAAAAAAAAAATGAGCTCTTAAAATATATAACTGATCAGTACTATTTGGACATTCATTCGTCCATATTCATGTAATAATCACACCAATGTGATTTTCTTTTCATATATCTCACCTTGGAACTTTCATATGTTCCTATAATTCAATAAGTAGATAGTAAATAGGTGAGTAAGTAATGAGTAAGTAGTAAGTAGTCGACTACATTCAATCATTTTTTTTAAAGAAAATTGTTCTGCATGCTATATATTTACTTCACTAGTGAGATCTTTGTGAAAAAGTTCACAATATTTCCTTTTTCTGAAATTGTACTTTATAGTATTTTTTTTATGTGCACATGGTTGGTCTATCTCAATTACCAACTCTCAATATGTCATATGATAATATACGCTTGCAAGCAACAATAAAATACACTTATATAAAATAAAACTATAATATACACATTTCAAAACTGTAAAAGTTTATATACATTCATATAAAAATAAGCAAACCATTTTTTTTTTATTATTATTATGCAGGGCAAGTAAGAAAAATGCATGTTAAGCATGCATAACAAGAAGTTATCACACCTTTAAAACAAAACGAAAGAAAAATTGAAAATAAATTAAATTCTTTTTTTTTTTTTTTTTTTTTTTTTTTTTGTATCTTTACGATGAGGAGAAATGAGAGTAAAAATCAAATATACGAATGCATAAATATAAGCATATGTTATACAGAGAAATTTATAGTAATAATTTATTTGTGTTGTGATAAACAATGGACTCAAAAATGTCTGTGTAAACATGAAATTTTTTTTATAGTGGCAATGCTAGAATGTGTAACAATGGAATACGACACTGAAAAGTAATAGTAGAAGGACTTTAATAAGATATTAACATGTACCTAACATGAACTGTGTAAAATTTGAATGAACAAATCTACAAACTTTTTTTTTTTTTTTTTTTAAGGAAAAACGAGAAACGTGTGGTAAACAAAATACAAAAGAATATCATTAATTTGTAGAAAACCAATAATTACACAATTGCACGTGTAATATGTATGTGTATGTAAACAACTTCAATGCAAGGCCTACTGCAAAGAGAAACGTTGTAACCTTTGTAGAAAATATGCTTTGTACACCTATGAAACTGCAGCAAATCTTGCGAAGATGTCGTGGGAGGAGTGTCATTCTCAAATATCAGAAGTACCCAACAAGAAAAAAAAAGAAAAAATTGTATCATTGTAAACTTTGTACCATGAGCACCAATGAATATACGACAACGACACTGCGTAAAAATGTTGAGGAATATGTAAAAACATATTCAAAAATGCAATCGGCAACCAAATGGAATCTGATAAAATTAGAAAGAACAACATTCCAAAGTATGAATAATCTGACAGTTGAAAATTTTTAACACTGCATCCGTGAAAATGAAAAAATATATAACGTTCATGTACAAAATCAAAATGTAACTTTCTAATGAGTGAAATTGAAATGTTAACTGACATGTATGAAATTCCAAAGAAAATATTAGAAAAATTATAAAGTATTGCAAAAATTAAATTGTGACAGATAGAAAGAAACATTTAAGCTTCAAAACGGAAGTCTAAGTAGCAATTATGGCTTTAACCGCTAAAAGAAAACAACATAGAATCAAAAATGCAAAAATTAGAATCAGTCAGCGCTTTCTGCAGATAAGCGGTGAATGAAGAAGACACCTAAACGTACTTATTGGAAGATAATGTAGCATATCGTAAATTGTCATTAATCGAAAAATATATCCTATGAATGTGCATACCAAAAGTTAAAAGTGAACAAGTGAAGTGTATTCAGAAAAATATGTTCGATGTATTTTGAATAACAGTGAATTATTAAAAGAGAAACTGGCGAGTACAAAAAGTAAACATGTCCTGTAAAATGAGAAAATTTATGAGTGTATATAAAAAATAACGCTAGCATGCCAAATGAAAAATTTAAGTCGAATTTAGCAACAGAGATTCTTTTTGCCTGACATAAAATTGAAATGTTTTACATTCATGTGAAAATGTAGGGTGATTTATATTAAATGACTTTCGGTGAGTGAGATTATGGGTGGTGCAATTAATGCAGCGGGGAGTGTTTTTACAATTAAGAGAAGAATGACTATCACCGCAAATTGCACAAGCCAAATCATTAACACAAAATTTGGCAACGTGATTTAGCTTCTGACAATGAAAACAGCGTTTTACCTGAACAAAAGGTTTAATAACATAATCATTTGCATTAATATTTAATATTCCACGTTGAATTAAGAGATTAGCTATGTGAGGTGTAATTTTAATGACCCAATTAAATTTTTGTCCTTGTTTTAGTTTACATTTTCTTTCGAAATGTATAGAAGGAATAGTTTCACCAATATTGTCGTGAATAGCAAACATAATATCCGTACTGTCTATATTATCCCTTAAATTTAGCAATATAATCCTTATGTCATCAGATATGTCATCATTATCTGTGATTTCGTGTTTACAGAGATCTTCAATATATTTTGGTAATGAAATAATGTTATTACATTGACTTTTCCTAGAAGCGGGTTCACATATGTTTGACATGTTTAGTGTCTGAGTTTCAACTTCCATTTTATCCTTAAATGCCAAATTTGTATTATCATAAACAGTATTATCCTTAATATTAACTAGGTTGCAAGGTTTTGTCAAAGTATACTTCATAAGGTCACATTGAATGGCTGCATCAGAAGAATTGGATTGTTTGGACGCGGACAGTCCCTTTACTCTTTCTATTAACTTTTTATTCACCTCAAATAAATTATCTTTATCCTTAATTAATTTAGTGCATTCATTCTGAGCATTCTGGCATAAATCCATCAAAATATTGCATTTAAATGTTATTTCTTTATGAAATGCATCAAAATTTTGAATGAATTCAGGATTAGCATTTATAAGAAAAGGCTCCATTAATGTATGCATTTCATAAGTTAGTGTGCCAACGAATTTATCTAAGATATTTTTTAAATTTTGTAACGTTAAACTACTAAAAGCATTAGATTTCACCTTAAAATTTTCAGGTGTGCTGTCAAAATTTGCAGAATCAATCTGCAGTGCATCAGAGTGTTGAAATAAATTTTGAAAAGATTTGCAACCCTGAAATTTCCTACGTGACCTTCTACCATGCATTTTGGAAAAAATCTGCTCTAAGCAATCAATTATCAATAAGCAAATAAATAAAATAAAAATGAAACTTCTTTAGATTCTACTTCTTTAGAATTAATTAAATAAACAAGAAAAATTCTTGTACTTACCCATACATATTATAATGATCATATCAATAATAACAAAATACACAAAAGAACAAATATAAGATTAAATTTTTAACACATAAGATATTAATTGCACATTCACATTAGGAATGCGAAAAAGAAAAAATGAGGATAAACAGTGATCCTGTATAACATATGATTTCTTATTTTCTTTCACTTTATTGATTTTTCTGACTAAAATGACCTAATGAGTTGTTTGCAATTGTCCTATTGCCAGGTATTAATAATTAAAGATCATAAAATTTACCTTTTATCTAAGCTGTTCTGATAATAAAATTAATGTTATTTAAAATTATGGTATTAACTCAAAAACTGACAGCAAGGAATTTCTCAATACTTCACTAATATATGAAGCTTGTTTTATAGACCAATAAAATAATTAACTAGTTGTCAAAGTATGAATTAAAAAATAAACTCACAATAGGGTTTAACACATACACTTACCAATGCACTTATATACATACACAATATATACACTTACCAATAATTCCGTGAGCAGTAATATTCAAAATCTACAGTATGCTCATCAAATTTTAAAACTATGAAGACATACAGTTAAAGCAAAAATTTTGAAATTTACTGTGAATAACTATGCAATGAGTCCTATATTCACTGAATCATTAGTTAAAATTAATTCAAATTATGATAGCAATATACCAACATAGAATAATGCAAAAGTATATATGATCAGTTTTTTGCTTTTTTTATCATTTCTGGAGTATCATATTATCAAAACCTCTTTCAAAAACAAGGGTGAACAGAAAATAAAAATTTCAGCAATCTGAAAACTAATATTCTTGCATTTCAGTTCTAAAACACTTGAAAAGTAATAAGACACATTTCTAAATATTGTCAAAAATATCCGTAAATATTCAAAGAAAAGATATGAGCATGAGAAAATAAAATTCAAGCAAGAAAAATGTTTAACGAATATTTTACGTATAAATTTAGACTAAAACAGGTATGAGTTGAAATAAAACGTAATAATAATTATAAAAATATGACATACATTTAATATTTTTTTTTCATACTCATAACAAACAAACCTTTACTGCTGAGAGAAATTTCATCTCTTCCTTTATTTCTTTGTTTGCTGAAACACTGTTGTAAATGAAGAAGATAAAAATATTGTGGAACTGTTTTTTTATCTACCACAAACAGTCTTAGTAAGAAATGCATTGAAATTAAAAAAAATTGGGTGGAATTCAACGTCATATGGAGACACCCAAAAATTAAATGTAACTAATGTAATTTTTATCCTTGAAGAGGTACCGTCATTTTTTTATTATAAAATTCGCTGAAGAAACACAAATAGTAGCGAAAACTAATATTAATCGCAGAAATAAAATCAGAAAGTGAACACAACGACGTCGATGTTTTAATCTTCTAGGTGAGTCATTCTTTAATTAATTTTTAAATTATTAAAGATTTTTATTACTAGAAAATAAATCTAATATGCGGGTCACACTTGAAAGAAAAATCGTCCATCGTAGTAGGTCGGCTTCGGAAGGAGAGTCTGACAGACGGGAGTAAAGGTTTCTCATATTCACTGACTAAAGCGCATTTCAGTACTTATCACCGTTTGGGATAATT
The DNA here is from genome assembly GCA_963931845.1 of Maratus michaelseni. NCBI lineage: Eukaryota > Metazoa > Arthropoda > Arachnida > Araneae > Salticidae > Maratus > Maratus michaelseni. The sequence continues at coordinate 277,808,937 of OZ007594.1, read as the reverse complement.
CTCATCGGGTGCTGGCAATGAAAAATTTCTCCGGGCCGGTAAAATTTCACATGCGGTCGAGTGATCAAAATCTGCTTTCACTTTCTTGCGATGGAAAATCAACAGATGTAGAGTTCTGATACTCCATCCAAAAACATTCAGATACGGGAGGCGTCATAAACTAGTAATTCACAGCGGGCGATTGAAGCGGATAATCCAGGACGGTAGCTTGTACGTGGACGGCACGAGGTCAGAGTCCGCTATCCTTTCACACGGGTGATGGAGAAAGCAAAATACGTTGGAGATCGGTAAATAAAGTCTAGTTGATTCATAGGCGATGGAGAAAATTAAATCAGGAGCCGGTGAATGTTTATGAAGAATCACAACATCATAGTCTTTTTGCATAAAAATACAGTTCTAGGCTAAATTTTATCAGGCTTTTTTTTTCGATGCACAATATTCACTAGGAAGCAAAAAATGATTGTTATATTCAAGCGGAGGCCATCCCGAGTTGTATAAATATCCCATACGAATCAGCTCTTGAATACCTTTTGGCACCACATATATATAGTGTAGAGCTGGTTTGGGTATTGATATATAGTTTTTATTTGAAGGGATTGTCTGCATCTATTAAAGATACAAAGTGATCGTATAGAATTGTGGCAAGAGTACATTATCACGGTAGTTGTTCCGCAAAATCCAGCAGGTACGTATTCCTGTAATGGAAGAAGATTAATCCAGAATTAAGTCCAGTCATTTGTATTCTTTGCATACTGTAGGCTTTATTTATCCAAGACAAGAACACTTCAAAATAATATGGGATAGAACAACTCAAAAACATGGGATGGCCTCTCAGTCGATTTTTAATTAGAACTTTACTCTATGAGCAGAGGCGGTAAAGTGATGGAATCGCGGTTACATTTTAACAGCCAAGATTAGAAATATAGAGTCATGGCGATTGCGAAAAAATGCCAAAGAATAATAGAAAAAGATTCGTTAATGTTAAACCAATGGGGGTGGTTTGAATTTGCTTGGCGCGACATTGAGCTACCAGGAGCGCTGAAAACCATGAATTTTATAGCATTAACCCTTATGGGAAAGGCCGAAAAGAACATCTGCAATTACATGAATGTTTATCAAAAGAAGGCGTCTGGGATCTTTAATGTTTAGGGTATTACATATAAGTGAAGTGCCACAACATCCTTTGTTTTTATAAATTATTTCAATTTGAACGCGGAGAAGACATCTGGTGTATGCTGATATTAATTCTTTATGACTATTGCACTTTTCTTTCCATTTTATTATTATTTTTATTATTATATGTGGTCGCCTTGATAGAAGAACAGATATGAGAGATTGCCTAGCAGAATAAAATGAGTTTAAATTACATGACCTTGTTCCTTTAAGAATAATGGGATTTAAATTTGGAAAGAAGGGATGAAAAATAAAATATAATTTAGAATATAAATTTAATTTAAAATATATATGATTCGACATCATAGCTGTCAATAAAAAAATAATAAGTAAGAGAGAGGAACATATTTAATTACTAAATGAAGAAAATGTTAATTATTTTTTATAATCTTAGTGATGTGTAGTTGCATTCCATTGTAAATAACTCCAGCGACAAAGCTTGGAGAAGCAGGATATTTATCACTTGATTAAATTATAATTAAAGTTACAACAAATTAAATGAACTATATATATGCGGGGAAGCAGAACTCCCGCTTTGATACATACAACTATATTTTCTAAAGTCTACAGACGGAATGAGAAGAAAAGAAAAATACATGCAGATACTAACCGCAGACAAACGGAAAATACAGCTGACTCATTAAAATTGTCCGCAGCTGTAAGATAGTGATAGTTCAAACTTTCTTTTAATGAATGTTCGTATCAGGGTTTGTACTGCACAACACAATTTTTGCTACTAAATTCATTACTTCAAAGAAAAAGAGCTGAGCTATCTATACTGATCTGACATCTGATTAAGTAAAAAAAAAATGAAGAAATATAAAATGAAAATTAAAGTAGTTATTTTATTTCCATTTTGTGTCCATCCAAGACAAGTCTTAATTGACTGTATCATATTTTAGAAATTGATGTTCAGAAAGTTGGGGGGGGCACGTGCCCCCTCGTGCCCCCCCGAGGCTACGCCTATGCCTCTCCTTGATCGAAATTTCTGGATTCAACTTTATTCTGCAATAAATTTGATGATTTCCTGTCAACTAAACTGGGCGACTTTAGTCATCAAATTTGCTGCCATAAATTTCTTCCCGGTAGCGGATTCTTCCCTTTATCCGGGTAGCCCCGGATACTTAGATAAATTGCGAATAAAAACAAATGAATGAAATTGCTGTCTTTATTTTATACTTAAAATAAAATTACGAACTTATTTAATGATTTTAATTAAACATTGCTAATAATATCGAATTATTTAACGAAATATACTGAAAATAGTTTGGCTTTATTTTTTTGCCGTCACAAGAAACGGCAGGTAGCCCCGGACATATTAATAAATGGTGTCCCAACCGTTTTTTGGCCTTACGAACATCACAATTATAATAAAAATCCGATTCATCTACATAAACACAATCTTCATGGGCCCAGTCTTTGCAATCCTGGCACTGAATCCAGTCTTCTTCAAATGTTTCTCCGCATATGATGCATTCTGTCTCGAATGCAACGAAAATTTATTAACGAAAACAAAACACTCACCCACGACTAACTTACTCGGCGCCCACGTTGCAATTAAACTGCATTTGTTTCGACTCTAGGGGGCGTTCATTTACAATAACTCTTTATATACCCAACACTTTGAATTTCTTAGAAATTGAAATGTCCGCGGTTACCAACCGCCCGGGGCTATACCCGACCTTCTCCTACATACGTATGGATGAAATCTACAAATATTACAGATAATTTACGACAGAGTTTAATTATTCTAAAAGTTTATTTACGAACCAGCTTTTTTCCCATACCAATATATACATATATATATATATATATATATATATATTTACCACTATCAAATCTTTAAAATATATTTCAATTAAATTAGTAAACTATGAACAAAATATTTCACTCCTTACCTGAGTTGGCTCTCGAAAGGCGGGATAGCCCCAATATTGCAACAGCTTGGCGTATCCAGAATAAAAAAAACTGCACTGCACTCACTTTCATCTTTTCTAACCAGAGCTGCCAACTTTTACGCACTTTTGTTACCAACACTTTTTAATAGAAAAATGTACCTTATTTAATCGCAGAGTTTGTGTAGCTAAATAAGCTGACTTTTTCTCTAAGAAAATAGTGGTATCAGGGATCGGTTTAGGAAGAAATTAGGTGTTCCCTTCACAATTTTTTTCATGTCAAAACAGGGACCTTCACAAAATTTTTCCTCTCAAAACAGACTCTTCACAAAACTTTTCCTCTCAAAACAGGTCCTTCACAAACCTTTTCACCTTGAAACAGGAGCCTTCACAAAATTCTTTAAGAGCCTACGCTAGTCACGGAAAGAAACGCTCAAGCTAATGTTAAGTCTATGGGAAGGCTCTTGCGCGATTTCTCGCTCGCATTTTAATATTTTTAAATGATGTTTTTGCATAGGATAGCTGAGGTCGATCCCTAACGTTGTTAGTTTTTACTTTTTTGATTTTGGTTACAGTTTTTTTTTTTATAAGCGGACATTTTCAATTTTGGAACCGGTTAGAACCGGTTCTGAAAGTGAAAGTACCCTTATATAAAAAAAACTGGAACTAAAAACTAACAACATTAGAGATCGACCTCAGCTATCCTATGCAAAAAACATCATTTAAAAATATTAAAATGCGAGCGAGAAATCGCGCAAGAACCTTCCCATAGATTTAACATTAGCTTGAGCGTTTTTTTTTCCGTGACTAGCGTAGGCTCTTAAGTTAAAAATACTTTTCACAAAACTTTTCCCTCTTCAAACTGAACCTTTCACGAATTTAATTATTTTAAAGTAAAATCTGACTCTTACTTTTACATATATAAAGAATATATGTGTATTTTACATATATATATCTTCTTATAAATGCATAATTAAGAACCTGAATGTAAAGATAATTTCAAATTCACAAATTTTGACTAGATTTTTCACAAATGTAAAAAGCTTTTCACAATTTCACAAAAATAGGACCCTGTGAGAAAAGTCTGGACAGACCTCTGAGTATTCAAAATTCAATTTAAGTTTCATACATTCAAGGACACGTTATTCCAATACTCAAAATGTGATTAGCGCGTCAAAGTGTTAAAGAACACAGTGTATTTCGATATTTCGCCGACTATGATTGTTAATCAACGTAATACAAAAAAGTATTTGATGGAAAAATTAATTTTATCTGAAGAGATGCTGGTGCTTTGTTTATTCTATTGAAATATTTTATCAAGAATAGAATTTGGAGCAGATGTTGCAGACGCACCGGGGTTGGCGTTATTTTGGCAAGAAATCCCGTTTTCGAATACGAGTTAGGCCTAACATGCAAAAAATCATGTTATAGTTTTATTTTATTATGTAATTATATTATTATGAAATTATGAAATTATATTATTATTTTATTATGGAATTATATTTTTAATGCCTGAGGAAGACCACTCGGCTGAGGGCGATCCCAGCCGTTGAGCGTTTAAATGGAATTATATTATAATTTTATTATAAAACACACACACATTTAATTTTATTTAACAAACACATTTTTTTTTAATACACATTACTTTTTATTTATTACGCGCATTTAATTTTATTAATTAATTAATTTTTATATTATTTTATTGCATTTATTTACGCACACATTTAATTTTATAATAAAACACACATATTTTATTATAAAACACCAAGTTGCTACACGAAGCAAAAATCACTAAATTATCACACCAGTACAGCCAAACATTAATAATTTTTTTAAAGTCCTGAGATGTCAATTCTCGAGATTTTTTTATTTCCGCACAGAAATCTTTAGGTAAATTAGATGTGACTTTTTTTTTTTTTTCAACAACGTCAATTTTTCTCAAACATTGTTAAACTTACTTTCAGGGATGGCTTTATAAAAAGGCGAGGTCGGCGATCGCTTCGGAAAATATACAAAATATTTCATTAATATTTATATTTAATACATTTTTAAGAAAGTACCATTTGCAGGTATGCTGACGAAATTCTCGTCCCGGCGAGCCATTGCCACCCCTGCTTAATTTCATTACTATTTGCCTGAAAATTTCAGTCATTCACATACAGATGCTTAGAGCTGAATAGAGTTTTATATTTTCTTATCAATTCGATATAGCTGTTAGTTATAGCCAATTGCCATATAATGATTGCCATTTCGTCACTGACATATGCCAAAATTAGGTTCGGTACGCCAACTTTGATATAGTATCTTCAAAAATATTCTTTTTTTTTTTTTTTTTTTTTTTTTTTTTTTTTTTTTAACCATTGGGAAAATGGTTGTTGTTTTCGGTCGAGAATGGACCTCTTGACGTCGTCACTTTATTTTTTTTAAGCGTTTTTAAGCGTTTTCAAACGTTTTTAACGAAATTCTGTAAGTTTAGAAGAATTTTTCTTTGAATAGGCAATAGAAATGCATAAAATCGTTACAAAAATGTTAAAGTTACAAAAAGGATAGTTGCAAATTATCAAATATGAAAAAAAAAAAGCCGAAAAATTGACGTCGGATGAGAAATCGTCTTATAAAGCAAAAAAACGTTAAAATTAAAGAAAGAATTAACACAAGAGTTAAAGTTATTGTAGGAAGGACCCGATAAAATATTTTTTGTTTCTGTTTTCATTAATATATTGTAAATTTGGTACTTTCGTGTTATAGCGGCCCCCAAGGATGAATCGCCAAGTGACCAAGATTTATCGCCAAATTATAAAGCATGTATGACATTATAATAATATATGATATATATATCTATAACATTTCTTGACGTATGTGGCCAAGTTAAAATCATATATGATGCATATATGATGCATATATGATGCATATATGATGTATATATATGACATGTGTATATGATGTATATACGACATATAAGACGTAAATAATGTGTGTATAATGACGTATATGGCACATATAAGAGTGTTTGAACTTTTATTTGAAGAAATAAATCGTTGTAACTAAGATCGACCGAAACAGGTTTTTAAGACCGAAACCGTAACCGAAACCGAATTTCGGTGATCTTCCCACTTTCGGCCAGAAACGAAACCAAAACCGAAAGTGTAAAAAAAATTAAAAACTGATTAATACATGCATAACTGCATATAATTATTAATTGATTAATTAATTAATAACAAACAACTAATAATTACTTAATAATAACTAATTACGTTACGAATTAATTTATTAATTATACGTGTATTGAACCCCATTTCTAACAAACAAACGTGCATATATATGTATGTGAAAATTTTATCTCCGGTGCCAAGTTGACTCTCTGTGCCTCTATCCAAAACTATTTATTTTCATATAAAATAAAACGTAATTAATTTATCAATAAGACAAAAATAGTTTCCAATCATACGAATCTCATCTAATAAAAAAATATTTTAAGTATACATACCTCGATATATTTTTTGTAATAAATTTCGTAAATCTTCATATGTTTTAACAACACGTTTCTCACAGAGCATTCGAAACAATCTGGAGCTCAATCTGGGATTCGAAACAATCTTGGTTTCAAAGTAAAAAATTTCTATTACTGTTAAATTTGCAGCTTTTAAAGATCACGTGATAAGCGTCTTTTAAGTTTAGTCATATATGCATTGTTTGCTGTATACCATCGCATCATGAATCAGTCATGATGGATAATGATAAACAGTGGAGTTCACAGCAATAAATAGTGTCTCATTTGAGCCGATATAACTCATATCAATGAGTAAAGTTGAAAATTCTGAAAGAAGGAACAAGATTTTGAAATAAAAATAGTTTCGGTCAGGCCGAAATTTTGGCAGCCGTTTCGCCGAAAACGAATATTCGGCGAATCTCCGATTTTGTGCCGAAACCGAAATTTCGGTCGATCTCTAGTTGTAACTTCGTCCACTGCACTTTTTTTTTTATAGAGACTGAAAGAAGAAGGACGTTACTACGTTCATCACATGTTCAATAGCTGAAGTCCAGTGACTAGGGCAAACTAACCCGATGGGGCATCTAACCTGGATTTACCCTATATGGAGGAGACCAAACTTGGAAGAGGAGTTTGACAAGGAGACACCAATCCGCCTAAGCTTTCTACTGTTGTTTTAGAAAATATTTTCAAGAAGCTGGATAGGGAAAACAAAGGGGTTAGAATAAATGGGGAACACCTATGTCTTCTCCAGTTTGTTAACGACATTTTAATTTTCAGTAACAGCCCTGAAGAATTGGAAAATATATTAAAAGATTTGGCAGAATATAGCATTTACGTGGGATTAAAAATAAATTTGGAAAAGACTAAGGTGATCCACTAGATTAATTTTAACACAATTATTCAAATTGCGGTAAAGAAATCATATGAGTTGTAATTTTCCAACTGGACGAAAAATGTCCGGGCTTCGAACCTGAGATCTCTCGGCTGAAGCTGCCATGATCTACCAATTGAGCTATCCCGGTCGAATCTGGAGGGCATAATTCATCCTACAACTCGCTAAGGTGATGTTCTATTCATTTGCACCAAAAAGGGAAAATCGTCTACAAAACACTGAGATTAAACAAGTGCAGAGTTATGCGTACCTTGGACAGAAAATAACACAGTACAACAGAATCATGAATGAAATCAATCGAAGAGTGTTTTGGGGAAGAATAGTATTATTTCGAAGAATAACATGCCTCTTGAAAAAAAAAAGTATTTAATCAATGCGTTTTGTCACTCACTTATGGAGCGGAAACATGGACGCTCACAAAACGGGTGGTGTAAAATTACAAACAACACAGCGAAGTAATGGAGAGATGTATGCTGGGCATAACTAGAAGAGACAGAAAAAGAATAACCTGGATAAGAAGTCAGACGAAAGTTTCTGACATCATTTAGAGAATTAAACGGTTAAAATGGAAATGGGCTGGGCACATTGCAAGGAAGCAAGACAATAGATAGGTTAAAAATAGACTATAGTGATATCCCAGAGTTGTAAAACGACCAAGAAGGTGACCTCAGGTAAGATGGAGCGACGAAATCAGGAAACTGGTCGGAGTTAATTGGTTGACCAAAGCACTAGACATGAAACAATGAAAAAATCTGGGAGAGACCTACATCTAGCAGTGAATTGAAAACGGTTGTTCTTGTTGATTATGATGATGTTATATGTATACATATATATATATCGAACATTTTAACGATACGTTTTATATTGGATTTTTAGTGACGTCAAACGCCTTAAGTCATCTGCAATGTTAGGATAGAATCAACACTTTCTAATCTGTCAACATCGCTCCAGCCATTTGAGCTCTAGAGTGGAATAAATGAACATATACATATTATACAAATACGCAAAAATATTACCCACCTTCGATTTCATGGAAAACAGGTATTATGTGGTTTCGTATCTAATGCATTATATAATCAATATTTCTGTAAGCATATATAAGCCTCAGCTGACTTTTCCTTCTTCATTAATAACAAGTTTTGTCATCTGTAAGAACAAAACCTGTTTGATGACATACCTCGAAACAAAACAGAATCTAATATATATAATATAATCAAGTTTAGTATTTCTTAGCAATACAGCAACTCTATAGATGCTTAAATGAATATGTAATCAAATTAGAATATTTTGATAAGTCAAAGTAAAAAAAAAAAAAAAAAACAGTTAACTGAAGAATACAATGAACTATATATATTTTGCGACATGTCCTCTTCAAATGCTGATATTTGATATGAAATTCTACGACGTTGCTTCTTCAAGGACGTTCAAGGTCACGATAACAAAGCTGCAGAAAGTGATTCAAGATGTGTCAAAAAATACATTTTGAGACGAAAAGAAGAAGTTACAGATTAAAAAATTTCCTTGACGTTAGTCTCTTTCATGAAATATGATACTTATTTCGAGGACAAAGATAAACTCGGTAATTTGTAGAATTTTAATGAATTCGATATGAAAAAATAAGCTGTCTATCAAACATAATTGTTTAATGTAAGATAGGAAACTGTTATAAAATAAAATTCTTTTAATCGGTAGTTATTGTTGTAACTGAGAAGTATGAGTTTTAATTAATTTTAAACAAAGCCTTTTTAACGTTTCGGTTTACCATTGAAAGTGATTTTTATTATTATTATTACTATTCTAATGTGCATTATATTATAGAACTAGCGGCCCTCCCTCGCTTTGCTTCGGGTTAACCTTGAAAACCTTCATCTCTTTGTGTTTTCTGTAGACCTTTTTAATGTGTACAATAATTAGTACATTATTTTGATAAATCTTGTAGGGTTCAGCCTGCGTTTGCAATGCATAAGCGGAAAAAATGAAATTATTTACGACATCACATTAAAAACCTAAAAAATAACAGTATTTCTCCACTATTTAATGGATATACATATAAACCTTCCTCTTGAATCACTCTATCTATTAAAAAAAAACCGCATCAAAATCCGTTGCGTAGTTTTAAAGATTTAAGCGTACAAGGGATATAGGGACAGAAAAAGCGACTTTGTTTTATACTATGTAGTGATTTATCTGAAATTACAAAGCAAAACATATGGTTATTATACATATAAACCTTCCTCTTGAATCACTCTATCTATTAAAAAAAACCGCATCATAATCCGTTGCGTAGTTTTAAAGATTTAAGCGTACATAGGGATATAGGGACAGAAAAAGCGACTTTGTTTTATACTATGTAGTGATATGGCTAAAAACTTTAAACAACATGCAAAATAGCGTTATGTATTGAAATATTTTCATTGATTTTCCTAAAATATTTATAAAAATATCAATAAAATGGCACCTAAGCAAAACACCACCATTCAAATTGAAGTCAAGACATTTTTATTCTGTAAATTTCATTAATTGTGACTGAAACCTCTTTCAGGGTATGAATTACTCTTATATACGTATTTAAATCTGCAATTTAAAACGTTATACTAGATAACGTGGTAATATACCGAAAAGTCTTCAAAATTTATGACAATTCATAATTTGTATTAATAAAAAAAAGGGGGGGGGATACTGTAACGTAAGTATAATTATGGAGTGCGATTGGTAGCAGGCTATATAATCATAGGAGAAATTCATTCTCTAAACCAACTCTTTTAGAATATTTTAAGAAAGTTTCATAATGCTTTATGATGTTTTACATTAAAGCAAAACTTCGGAATCTTCAGTGTCTGAAACGTGTAAATCCGTCAATTTTTTGTTTTCGATTTTCAAATGATTGCAAGACTTACCCTATACTACGTATGACGGGTAAGTAACAAGATAGAAACCAAAATCATATTGAGCTTGAAAACAACGAAATCTGGCTTTGATAGGGTTCGTAGTTCGTACGAGTGTTTGCTTTTGAATACCGCTATTTACGAAAAGTAATTTTCGCCTCATTAATTGAAAGATTCTGCGATTAAATAAAGCGAAAAATACATTTAAAAAGTAGTGGTGTTCAAAAATAAGCACCCGTACGACCCCTTTTTAATTTTAGATAAAAAATAAGAGGAACACAAATGAAGAGCCAAATGTGGATATTACCATTTAAAAACTGAAAGTTGGTACAATTTTGTATGTGTAGAGGCCCCCAAACTCTAATCCAGCATATAATTTAATAATAGATGTTCTTATCAATCAATTGGTACCAGTATCATTATTATTCAACGAATTGTGGCAAAATTAGTAATTTTTTTCCCCTGTTGTCAACATCCCTTTTTCTAAGCAAATACAAAACACAGAACGATGAATGAGATACCATATGAAAGGACATTGAACAGACTTCTGACATAGTACACTCCCATTTCTTTAAAACATGTTTTTTGATTAAAAATTGCTGTTAATTAAAAATTAAATCGGCATTGTTTTCATAAATGAAATGAAAGGTTTTCCTCAAATTAATGTTGCCACAAAATAAAATACCACATTATATGATGCCCAGCAATGATTATAAAAATCTCTGCTCGTGTTTATTTTATATTTATGATTAAAAAACAAAATTGAAATTGAAATGTTTTGATTTATATTTCTTTGTTTCAAGTTTTTGCCAAAGCGGATGACGTCATCCTCTAATACAGTTAAAATACTATTGTTAATTTTTTTTTTCTCTCTCTCGCGCGTACCTTTTGCTATCTTGGATCAGTTTCTACTGTAACTTTGATGGGATAAATAAGATGATATTCTGGCTTGACTAAAAACTAAATGTTGTTTGCAGATATTTTTATCTTTAATTTTTCTTTAGAATTTTAAACTAGTGCTTCCTATTAAATGTTTATACGAGTATACGTATAATACGTACTATACGGGGTACACATTTTGGATACGTATGATACGACCAAGGCGGTTATACGTATTATACGAAACAGTATATACAGTACAACGTACATACGGATCTTACTCCAGTGGTTAAACGTATAAACGCTTAAACGGTTTTCATTCATTCGTGAAAAAAAGAGGATTTTTCTCCTGCTGGTCTGCGGATCAGATCCATTGAGAAACACCCGCTAGAGTGCTGCCTGCACAATGGCATATAACAACCATAATGACAAATTTAAGAAATATAAATCAATTTAAATTGCTCTAGCAAATTTATATTACCTTTTATCACCTAATTCAATAAAAATTAGAAGTAACATAAATTAATTAAAACATTTATAGGGAAAAATAACAAGAATCTATGTATGAAACATATTATGCAGATTGCTACGGTAGTGCCACGATTTCCAGATTTTTCTCCGTTCAGTGACGTAAGACTGATGACGTCCATTCGTATTAAAACTAACGTATATTGGAAATTACGTATACTTGAATTATACGTTTAACCAGTATACGCTTACACGTATCCGGATACGCCCAAGCGTATAATTTTATGTATACGTATTTCAAACAGGCGTATTATACGTATATACGTAAATCGGTTAAACGTATAACTGAAATATGTATCGTGTCGGGAGCACTAGTTTAAACCTGCATCTAAAAAATATTACATATCTCTATAAAATATTAGATTGCAGTGCGAAATCCTCGCACGGACACACTAGTGCTTTTCTTAATAAGCGAAAATAATATTTACTCTGCCTCTAAAAATCATTGATTAAAAAATATTCACTGGCTATCGCATTTTAAGATACTTTTGGACAAATACAATTATTTTTCTTTGATTAATAGATATTTTCAGCAAATAATTGAAAAATAAAATGTAAAAAATCTGAGCATTTATTATTCTGTTTAGAAAGAAAAAATAAAACAGAACACAGTTGGGTTTTTTCCACCGCCTTTAATGTTAATGGACACTGAATAAATTGTGAAGGCCTTGAGTTAACCGCGCTAATAATTGCCCAACATAAAAGAAATGCATTCCGTATAACGACTCAGAAAATGGGAAATTATCAAGATTATAACACAATAATTTCCTACCAAAAATAAAATAATAATAAAAAAAAACATGGAGTGCTGATGCATCATGCTTCATAAAAGAGTGTGCAATTTATTTGAATGGCTGGAAGGGACATAAAAGCAGTCAGCGTTTTAGAGAATTTGCTGGATAGGGAGGAATTTGGAAAATAACGTAAATATTCTCCAATCTAAGGGCGAGAAGAAATTATTCTTAGACTCAAGAAAATACAGTTTTAGATGTAGAGGTACTTACAGTAAAAAATAATGCAATGGAGAAACTTTTAAATTTGTTCTCCAATCCAAACTTACTAATTTATTAAGTTGCGACATTCTTTTTATCTGTACTTGCATGTAATTAAAAGATATTCTGATTCAGATATTCTGATTTAGATATTCTGATTTAGATATATCTGATTTAGATATCTGATCTTATTTTTTTTTTCTTTTTCTTTTACTATAAATGTAAAGCATCTTCCAGTAGAAAAATTAATTATTCTTCTGTCTAGGGGGCTCAAAAAATATTCTTATACTCTAGAAAATGCAGTTTTAAAATAGAAGTAGAAGTATTAGAATAAAATAATTAAACAGAGAAACTATCAAGTTTTTTCTCAAACCCAAGCCTGCTAATTAATTATTCTACGGGGCGCAAAAATTATTCTTAGACTCAAGAAAATACACTTTTAAAATAGAAGTTAAAGTAACAAAAATAAATAATTAAATGGAGAAACTGTGAAGTTTATTCTTAAATCCAAGTTCACTAATTTATGACACTGTATTTTCAATTTCATTTTCTCATTATTTCTTACTATTGCTTTTTCATGAATGTGTTAAATCTTTAATTATAATCAGTTTCTACCTAAGAGCAACTCTTTGTGTTTTTGTTGTTCAGAAATTGATCCAAAACATGAAATTTGGCATTATTTACTGTTGCATAATTTATTTTTGTAGAATTTCTTTTTAAGTTGTTCTTTTTTTTTTTTTTTTTTTCTTTTTTGTATTTTGAATATCCGATAATTTCAAGCAGGTAAGAACCAAAAGGATTTCGCAATTGTGTAATTAGCCACGCCAATAATTGCTTGCATAAAATAAGCATTGCATGCTATAATGGCTCAGAAAATGGGAAAGTATCAAGATTATAACACAATAATTTCCTACCAAAAATAATAAGACATGGAGTGCTGATGCATCATGCTTCATAAAGAGTGCAATTTATTTGGATGGCTGGAAGGGACATAAAAGCAGTCAGCATTTTAGTGAATTTGCTGTATTGGTAGAAATTCGGAAAAATAACACAAATATTCTCCAGTCTAGGGTGCGAAGAAATTATTATTAGACTCAAGTAAATACGGATTTAGATAGAGAGGTACTACAGTAAAAGTAATTCAATGGAGCAACTTTTAAAATTGTTCCCAAATCCAAATTTACTAATTTATATTACAATTGCGACATTTTTTTTTTTTTTTTAATCTGTAAATGCATATAATTACCAGATATTCTGATTTAGAAATTAAAAAAAAATTACCATTTTGTATTTTTCTTTCGCTATAAAAGTAAAGCATGTTTCAGTGTCGCAATTATCCTAGACTCAATAAAATACACTTTTAAAATAGAAATAGATTAAAATAATTAAACAGAGAAACTATGAAGTTTGTTCTCAAATCCAGGCCTGCTCATTAATTATTCTTCAGCCTACATAGCGCAAAATTTATTATTAGACTCAACAAAATACACTTTTAAAATAGAAGTAAAAGTTTTAGAATAAAATAATTAAACGGAGAAACTGTTAAGTTTATTATTAAATCGAAGCTCACTAATTTATGACATTCTATTTTCAATTTCATTTTCTCATTATTTCCTACTTATTCATTTCTTCTCACGAATGTGTTAAATCTTTAGTTGTAATCAAATTTGACATTATTTTCTGAAGCCTAATTTATTTTTATAGATAATTTTTTTTAAATGTTTTTCCTTTTTTTTTTTTTTTGTATCTTGAATATCTGATAATTTTACGTAGGTAAGAACCCACCCAAGGTGTTTCACAATCGCCGTGCGAATAATTGCTCAGCATAAAAGAAATGTGTTCCATAACGGCTCAGAAAATGGGAAACTAATATGAAGATTATAACAGAATAATTTCACACCAAAAATGAAAAGGACATGGAGTGCGCTGATGCATGCTCCAAAAATTTCCGGCTCGGGCTTAGATGTCCCCTAATACATCAGATTTTAGTTTAAACATTGACCCCGATCTGAATATCCATATTTCCAAAGGCTAACTGTAGCCTTTTTTTTTTCTTTTGTTTTTTTTACAACATTTTACCAGTTTATTGGTTCAACCTACACAAATTTATATTTTAACCGCAGCGCAAAATGTTGGAATTAGATTTCACCAGCTTATGGTGGAAACTTTTTTGGCATCATGTTTTATAGTGGAATGTTGAGCAACATTTTTAACAGTGTATGCTTTGTTGTACGATTTCCGAGAATGAAATTAAATTCATAATGCACTGCAAAAAATAATTGTTGATTTTACAGTATGCGCGGTATGCGTATTACTGCTTGCACAGCAGCGTATTACTGCTTATTTTACTGTTTAATACTGTTAATTTTACGGTATAATACTGGCAGCTGGGATGCCAGTTTTATACTGTAAAATCAACAATTATTTTTTGCAGTGTAGAGGGTAGAAAGCTGGTCAAAAGCAAATCCTTTGGGAAAACTTCTTTTTTTGCTTTTCTGTATGTGAAAAGAGTGATAAAGTAATTACTTTAAAATTAGTCGGTTTATTTATTTATTTATTTTTAAGCGCCTCTGGAATGTTAAAGCGTTACTGCTTTAATATTTTTGTTTCCAGCAAGTTTATTTCTGGATGATGCTACTTAGACTTACATTAAGCAGTGAATTTTAATCTACTTAAACATCACTTTGTAAATTTCCTTTTCAGGATTGTATTTAATTTGAACACGAAAAGAATGAAGAAAAAAGGGGGGGGGGAGGGAAAGAAAAATCACGCCATCCAAGATAAAAATGCAATAGTTCTGCATGGTCGTACACAATAAGGAAAAATTTCAGCTGCGATAAATGTTACACGACAACGATTTCACTTTCATTATTGATCCTGTTATCAGAATCAAGCGAAACAAGGTTTATTGTTCCAAAAATTTCCCCCTTTTCTGTTCAGAATGACAGAATAAAATTCCTCAACCGAATATTTGTTTAGAATATCAGCGCTTCTATCTGAGTTTATGTAAAAACAGAAAGAATTAATAGCCTTATTAACTTTAGTTTCAGAGTAGTAAAGTATAAATCAATATTCTCTGCCCCCATGGACGTAAAAAGCGGTAACACACTGGCTGAATTATCCATCTGGGCGAGGAAGCAATAGCAATCGATATGACAGCTATTTTCTACTTTTTTCATAGTTAACCATTTATTTTAAGTTTTTCTTAATTGATTCTTCATCAACGTATTCTCCAAAATGTATTTTTTATTTCAAGGTTTTTTTTTTCTTTTTTTTTTTAAACTTTTAAAAGACATAAGGATGTTCTAGAATTTTTTCCGTGTTTCTAGCTCAACAACACCAACCTTTCTGACGCATTCACGAAGTCCCTTTTATATTGATGAAATAACATTTTAAACATTAAACACACAAAAACATTTTAAAAATAAAGTATAAAAGTTACAGACATTACTAATTCAAGTGGCTCAAAATTTAACAACATTTTTCTTTTTCTTTTCTTTTTTTTTTAAAATAAAGGTACGCTTTGAGTTATAATCAATTGCTCTTTTCTGAAGATCCGGCTGAATACGTTGCATTTGGCATCATTTTCTGAAAAACACTGTACCTTTATAGGCAAAAGAAAAACGCTGTTCGATTTCTTGGTCTGCAAATTACTTAAATTTAAATGAATAAAAATGACATTCTGAATGTGTCAGAAAGTAGTCAGTTTGGATTCAAGAACAACCTTAAATGTCCAACCTTAACTTCGTCTTGAAACGGTTCAAGTTATTGATGTTATTTTATTTTATTTTATTTTAACGGCAAAGTTGCTTGCATCTTTAAATCGCTAGAAAAATATAATTGTATTATTTACGATAAAAACTCCTAGCTAGATCATGGGAATAAATCCTTGTTGTTGCAATTGTTGTGTTGGGGGTTAGGATAATGGAACATTACTCATTAGTTATTATTACTTTTATATACGAGGGTGGATCAATCAGTAATGCCTCCTGTGTCTTAAAAACTTTATTAATCAACATAACAGCAAATTATAACAGCAAAAATTATTATAGATCATAGCCTGAACTGTCATCTACACAAAAATACAACTCAACATAGTCACCGTGCACTTGCACATATTTGCGCCATTGATTAACCCAGGCATCAAAACCATTTTGGAAAAAATCAGAGTTTTGCTTCTTGACTTGAATTTTTTGGACGTGGAGAACCACTGTGACGACATTCTTTGGATTGCACTTTACTCTCTGGATCATACAGATACACCAAGGTCTCATGCTCAGTGACCACATTCCTGAAGAAGTCCTGTTACTTCGCTTCAAATGCGCCCAGGAGCTCTTGGCAAACTTTCACTCTCCTCCTCCGATTATCAACAGTCAATTGCTTGGGAACCCACTTAGCACAAACTTTGTGATATCCTAAGTCAGCAATCATTCCTTCGGCAGAGCCATACGAGACGTTCAATGTATCAGCAACATCCTAAACTGTAACGCGTCTGTCTCCTCGAATCAGTTCATCAGCACGTTCTCTATTTGCATGTGTGACTGATGTTGTCGGCTCTCGATGTCGGCTCTTTGTGTATCTTCTCGTTTTATCTGCAATTTCTGTTTCTCCGTTTCCAAAATACTTCACCTTGCTAATGTCCATAACAGCGTCTCCATAAAAATCTTCAAGCGTCTATGAATTTCATTAGGTGCACAACCTTCTTTTGTCAAAAATTCGATGACGGCTCTTTCTTTTAGCTTCAGATCCATGGTTCTAATCTGCCAATCTGAAAGGGAAAATACTATATAAGTAGAGTAAGGTTACCTCTATAATATCAAGCATAGATAGTCCAGTAGTAGTGAAATAAATAAAATTTAGAGCAATGGAGGCATTACTTATTGATTCACCCTCGTATTTAAAAGTCGGAATCAGACGAAATGAAGTTCATTGTTCCAAAAATTACCCTCTTTTCTGATCAGAATAACAGAATAAAATCCCTCAACCGAATATTGTTTAGAAAATTCTTCTATCTGAATTCATGTAAAAACATAAATAATTAATACACTTATTAACTTTAGTTTCTGAGTGGTATAATATAAATCAATATTCGCTGCACCATGGAAGGAAAATGCTGTAACACACTGACTGAATTATCCAGGCGAAGGAAGAATGCTAACAATCGATATGGCAGCTATTTTCTACTTCTTATTAGTTAACTGCTTTTTATAATTTATT
This sequence comes from Maratus michaelseni, assembly GCA_963931845.1. NCBI lineage: Eukaryota > Metazoa > Arthropoda > Arachnida > Araneae > Salticidae > Maratus > Maratus michaelseni. The sequence goes on along the minus strand of OZ007594.1, from coordinate 277,790,983 downwards.
TTACGATTTGTTAATTGATTCTTCAGAAAAGTATTCTCTCAATTTAAAAAAAAAAAAATATTATCCAGTCCTTTTTTTTTAATTTAAAAGCCTTAAAAATATTCCCATTTTTTATATTTTTTTCTGTTTCTAGCTCAACAACACAAATCTTTCTGACACAGTCACGAAGTCATTTTTACATGACGCTAACTGCATAAAATTTACAGACATTACTATTTAAATGCCTCAAAATCGAACAGCGTTTTCTTTTCTTATAAAGGTATTACATTTTGAGTTATAATCGATTGCTCCCCTCAGACTAACCTTTCTCTGACTGCTGTGTTAAAACGCTGACTTGATACCACTTTCTAACTTTGTATTCATAAAAAAAAACTAGTCGTTGGGGGCCACCGTAATACTTACCCATCATGGATATGCATAATGTAAAATATTAAAATAAAAATGTGTAAACTACTTATAAAATGCATTGCAATTCAAATAAAATCGTGGCTGGATGACGTCATAAACTTTAAAGGCTCGATTACAGAATTGCTTGAAAGAGGTTTTTCCTTATAACTCCAAAAATAATAATCCTATTAACTAGCGGTTTATTGCATCTGATTAAGCGTCAAATTTCCAATTAAAATATATCTTTGAAGTGAAATTTGGATGAAATACAGGGTCATGAAAAATCGAAGAGTGTGCCAAATAGGATTCCAAATATCTCGGCAACTCATTATCCGATCGACTTCATGCTTTATGCAAAATTTATGTTTTTTTATTGTCTTTTATGTTCATTTCTTAAAATAAACAATTTCGAAAATTTTTATATACCTTTTAGCAGAACGAATATTTCGAGAGTCCGAAAAAAATAGTTCCGGTTAATCGAGGTTATTGAAATGAAATAAGCTTCTTCCCATTATTACATACTAAGTACATACCAAATTGCAAGTCTCTATCTCAAATTTTTCGGAGATAGAGCGTTTACAGACACACAGACACACAGACATCCAGACACACAGACACACAGACGGACGGCAAATTTTTTTTTCTAAAAATATGTTTTTCGGAATCTCCAGTGTCTGAAACGTGTAAATCCGTCAAAAAAAATTTTCGATTTTCAAAACGATTACAAGACTTACCCTATACTACGTATGATGGGTAAGTAAAAAAAAAAGAAAGAAAGAAAAAAAAAAGGAAAGAAACTACTCTATTTCTTAGTGCCCGAAAGGATTTTGTGAGTGCGTCATAAAGTAGCGACTTCAGATTTGAGAACGGCCTTAAATGTTCGTTATTAGTCAAGATATTTTTTGTTTAACCAGCAGAGTTGCTTATTGCTTTGAACTGTTGGAAAAATGACCCAGTAGAAAGACCCAGATCATAGAAAGAAACCATTGCTGTAGCGATTACTGTTTTGTACATTACATTTGTGGCATTCGTCATTATTTATTATTGCTTTCCTTTATTTATAAAAGACAAAAACAAAAACAAAAAAATGTGAAATAAGATTTCTTGTTGTTGTTGTTTTAAAAACTCCCACTTTTCTATTCAGAATAACAAAATAAAATCGTTCAATCTAATATTTGTTTAAAATATCAACACTACTTAAAACAATATACAACAATCTATCTGAATTTATGTAAAAAGATAAATAATTAATAGCCTTATTAACTGTAGTTTCTGAGTGGTAAAATATAAATCAATATTCTCTGCCCCATGGAAGGAAAAGACTGTAACACACTGACTGAATTATCCATCTAGGCGAGGGAAGAATGCTAACAATCGATATGGCAGCTATTTTCTACTTTTTATAGAGAACGTTTATTTTAAGATTTTGTTAATTGATTCTGCAGCAAAGCACTCACCAAGACACTTTTTTTTTAAAAAATTTCAAGTTACTTTTTGTTTTTATTTAAAAGCCATAAGGATATTCTTTATTTCTTTTTCTGTGTTTCTAGCTTAACAACACAAATCTTTCTGATACATTCACGAAGTCATTTTTACATGTAAATACATAAAATTTACCGACATTACTATTCAAATGCCGCAAAATAGGACAGCATTTTTTTTTTTTTTTTTTTTTTTTTACTTATACAGATATTACCTCTTGAGTCACAATCTTCAGTCGTATTTCGAAAATCGGCAAAAAATGCTGACTTGACACCAATTTCTGACTTGTTATTTTTGGGAGGGGGGGGGGGGATTCAATACGGGCAAATTTTATATTTGACGAATAAAAAGGATTTTGTGAATGTGTCACAATCTAGCGACTTTCGGATTTGAGAACCAATCAAAATTTCTTCTCGAAACGATTCAAGTTATTAGTGCAATATATATATATATATATATATATATATTTTTTTTTTTAACCGACAGAGTTGCTTATTACTTTGAACTGCCAGAAAAACGTAGCGTCATTTATGATAGAAGCACCCTGATCAGATCATAGAAAAAAACCTTTGCGATAGCGATTGCTATTTTGCAGATTAAGATTGTGGCATCCCTCATTATTTACCATTTCTTTCATTAGTTGAAAAAACAGAAGCTGAAAACAGAAGCTGGTGAAACAAGATTTTTTTTTTTTTTGTTCCAAAAATTTCTCTTTTTATGTTTAGAATAACAAAATAAAATTCCTCAAAGGAATATTTGTTTAGAATATCAACGCTACTCAAAACAATATACAACAAGTTATTTGACTTTATGTAAAAACAGAAAGAATTAACAATCTTATTAACTTTAGTTTTTAAGCCGTAAAGTATAAATCAATATTATTTGCCCCGTGTACGGAAAAAAAACAGTGACTGAATTAATTATCCATGGATGGCGAGGGAAGCTGTAATGCAAGCAATCGATGACAACTATTTCTACTTTTTATAGCTAGCATTAATTTTAAGCTTCTCGTAATTGATTCTTCACCAAGTGTATCCTGCAAGCCTTCTTTTTCATTGCCTTCTTTTTTTTTTCTTACTTAAAAGCCTTAAATGTCCAACATGACGTCATCTTGAAAATATTCAAATTATTAATCCTTTTTTTTTCTTTTCATTGTTTTGTTTTGTTTTTCGCCAAGAAAGAAAAAAGCTTTTGTCATTAACGAATAGCTTACGTGTGAGTTGAAACTGCATACGAATTAAGGAAATATATTAATTATTATTTAAAAAGATAGAAAATAGCATTACTTCCCTGCTTTGATAGTATTTTTTCTGGAAAATGGATTTACAGGTTTTGGACTCTAAAGTTCCGTTTATTTCATGAACCTTGGTCTGAAATTTAGTAATTTGGAGTTAGTTCTCAATGATCAAATTTGACATCTGAAAATGGATCTTTTGATATTTGTTTTGTAATAATCTGTATTCCCAATAAACATAAAAGAGCAAAAACTATGTTCTTGGATAAGGGAATACGTAAGCGCGAATGAATATTAATTAAATGCAATTTAATAAGGCTGCCTAAAAAAACAATAATGCCTTCCTTAGAATGTTAATAAATGTTAGAATCACTTCCCTGCTTTTGCTTGGAAAATAGACACTAAAGTGCGAATTGATTTACTGACCTTGGCCACACATTTGGTAATTTAGTGTTTCCAGCGATAAATATGGCATCAAACTCTTATCTGGAATCACAAGAGCTTGTATTAATGCAAATGAATCGAATTGGAACTATTGCAACTGCCTGTTTGCAGTGGTAGATTTATTGATATGCATTTAATTAATATTCATTATTAATAATATGTTCCCTTATTGAAAGATGTTTCGAGATGAGAGTTTGACACCAAATTTTGTCGCTTGGAACACCAAATCACCAAATTTGTGCCCAATATCAATAAAACAGCTCACACTTTCGCATTTCATTTTAGTTTCGAAAACCTGTAAAAACTATTTACCCAACAATAATAATATCAAAGCTAGGACACAATTCAAATATTTTTATAACAATCTAAATCATTATTGTTTGTACTGATAGACTTGTTAAAAGGCATTTAATTAATATCCATTCGCAATAATATATTCCCTTTACGAAAGGTGTTTCCAGACAAGAGTTTGGCGGCTTTAGTCGGTGCAAAGATTACCAAATTAAGAAATTTGTGGCCAAAGTCAGTAAATCAGCTTTAATATCCGAAGCTTGTAGTAAATCCACTTACCTCGCAATAATAATATCAAAGGAAGGAAAGTGATTCTAACCTTTTTTTAACGTTATAAGGCATTATTTGTTTAGATAGCCTTTTTAAAAGGCATTTAATTAATATTAATTCGTATTAATACATTCCCTTTCCTAAAGATGTTCCCCGATATGAGTCTGATACCAAACTTTATCACTGAACCAAATTACGAAATTTATGGCCAAGATCAATCAGTAAAGTAATTCGCACTTTAGTGTCCGAAGCCTGTAAATCCACTTACCCAACAACAATAATATCAAAGCAGATAAGTAATGACATTTATTATTCTAAATCGTTATTGTTCGCATTGATATATTTGTAAAATATGCATTCAATAAATATTATTTCGGAATAACATATTCCCTTAAAGATGTTTCCGAATAAAAGTTTGACGCCAAATTTCGTCTCTGGAAACATCAAGTCATCAAATTTGTGGCCAAGGTCAGCAAAACAGCTCGAAATTTAGTGACTAAAGACTGTAAATTCAGTTTTCCAGCAATAATAATATCAAAGCAAGGGAAATAGTGACATTTAGACACTGAATAGAAAATGAATAGTAATTAAATGCATTTTAATAATACAAACAATAATCGTTTATGAATGTTAGAAAATGTCACTAAATCACGGACTTGATATTATTATTGCTGGAAAATTGGATTTACAGTCTTTAGATACTAAATATAATAAAACATATAAATTTTCTATTCAATGTCTCATATTTAGTGTCTGAAGACTGTAAATCCACTTTTCCAGCAATAATAATATCAAAGCAGGGAAATAGTAACATTTTCTAGTATCCCTAAACTATTATTGTTTGTATTATTAAAATGCATTTAATTACTATTCATTTTTAGTGTCTAAAGACTGTAAATCCACTTTTCCAGAAATAATAATATCAAAGCAGGAAAATAGTGGCATTTTTCTAGCATTCCTAAACCATTATTGTTTGTATTATTAAAATGCATTTAATTACTTTCATTTCCATCAATATATTATCTTATAAAAATTTGTTTACAGATAACTGTTTGGCGCCAAATTTTATCACTGGGGAAACATCAAAATAACTAAATTTGTGGCCAAGGTCAGCAAAACAGGCTCGAAATTTAGTGACTAAAGACTGTAAATCCACTTTTCCAGCAATAATAATATCAAAGCAGGGAAATAGTGACATTTAGACACTGAATAGAAAATGAATAGTAATTAAAAGCATTTTAATAATACAAACAATAATGGTTTATGAATGTTAGAAACTGTCACTAAATCCCTGATTTGATATTATTATTGCTCGAAAATTGGATTTACAGTCTTTAGACACTAAATATATAAAATTAGAACACTGAATAGAACATATAAATTTTCTATTCAATGCCTCATTACTATTTAGCGTCTAAAGACTGTAAATCCACTTTTCCAGCAATAATAATATCAAAGCAGGGAAATAGTAATATTTTCTAACATCCCTAAACCATTTTAGTGTCCAAAATCTGTAAATCCACTTACCCAGAATAATAATATCATGGCAAGGGAGTAATTCTAACATTTTTTAACGTGCTAAGGCATTTTTGTTTGTTTCGACAGCCTTGTTAAAAGGAATTTAATTAATATTCATTCCTGTTAAATCAATCCCTTATCGAAGAAAGTATTTTTTTCACACTCATTCGGAATACAGACGAAATGTTACGAAACAAATATAAAAAATAAGATTCATTTGTACTCAGCAAAAGTTTTCGCGAAATAATTACAGTAATTGTGTCTGATAAATTATCACTGCTCAATTCATTTGAAAAATATTGAATTACACTGTATCAATGTCATTTGTAGGTTAAAACTTTCGACAGAAGATCAATGACATTTAGAGGTCATATATAACCCTTTTCCCGGCGTAATAGGGAAGTAAATTTTGGAGGGGGTAGGGGGTTTTAACCTCTTTTTACCCTTTCCATCCCGCAATTTTTTTTAAATTTGTTATTGAGATACACCCCCGAAAGTCATGATTCAGCATTTGGTTTGTTAGTTTATTGCCGTTTTTTTTTTTTAACTCTTTCAGAAGGAAAGGGTTATCTTGCTTTACGCTGATCATAAAATCGAAAGTATAGAGGTCGTGTAGAGGGCATATAAAATAGAAAAACATGAAGATTTCATCCAAACAAATTATGGATTTTTGCATTTTCTAACATACAATGTTTGTTTAACTGATCGAGAATGCAGAAACATGTTTCAGATGATGTCTCTTTCTCCAGAAAAATCGGAATAAAACTATATTTTGAGTATTATTTAATTTGAATGATAGTCTTATATTATGATGCAATGTAGCGTCGTTTATAGATTTCACATTTATAGTTTTTTTTAATCTGTAAGATTTTTGAGCTTAACCAAAGTGCTTTATACATTGCTTTCTGCTTTTTGTTACTGTTGTGTTTTTGAGTCTCTGCTATCTCCTATCTCAGTTATCTTTTCTTATGTGAATTTGGTTCATATTGATCGTTCAATTACTACCCTCAAAATTTTACGTCGATTTTTGTATGGATTTTTGCATTTTCTAACATACAACGTTTGTTTAACTGATCGCGAATGCAGAAACATGCTTCAGAAAAATCAGAATAAAACTATATTTTGAGTATTATTTAATTTGAATAACAGTCTTATATTATGATGCAATGTAGCGTCGTTTATGGATTTCTCATTTATAATTTTTTTTTTCATCTATAAGATTATTGAGCTTAACCAAAGTGCTTTATACACTGCTTTCTACTTTTTGTTACTGTTGTGTTTTTGAGTCTCTTCTATCTCCTATCCCAGTTATCAGTTAACTTTTCTTATGTGAATATGGTTTATATCGATTTTCAATTACTTCCATCAAAATTTTCGTCGATTTTTGAAACATCTTGTATATATCATCACCTTTTATATGTTTTGCATTAAATAGCAGTGATTACTTCATTCATTTTATTACTGAAAATTTCATTAACAATTATCTTAAGACAGTTCTAACGCTCAATTCGAAAGTTTCTGATACATTCACGGACTCACTTTTATACGTAAAAGCATGAAATTGATAGGTCTCATACTGAAGTATTTGGAATCGAGTAGCGTTTTGCATTTTTCGATAAATGTATTACGTATTGAGTTAAAAGCGAATGGTATTTCATGAAGACATTTCTCGAGCTGTCGCATCTGGAATTTTGATTCAAAACACCAACTTTAACAGCATTTTATGAGAGATCATTTGTCGTTATCGAAAAATTGAAAACGCTACTCAATTTCACTTTTGCTTTATAAGAGCACCCGCCAATTTCATGTATTCACGAATAAAAATGAATTCCAGAATGTGTCAAAAAGTAGCCAGTTTGAATTAAGAGTCCGGCACGGGTCGGGTTATACCCAACCAGAACTCAAAAATTCTGCTTAAAGTCAACCTGAAACCCAAACCGAACAAGAAATATTCAAACCTGAACTCCAAGTGAAAGAAAATCGATATTTTAATATAATTATAAAAAGTAGCCTACAATTGTATATCTAATATCTATTTTAAATTTTTTGTATACAAATAAACACATATATACACATTAACATTCAAATATATATTTTTTTTTTTTTTTTCATTTTTTTCAAGTCTTTCTTTTGAAAAATGGGTCAACCCGAAACATCATTTAAACTCAACTCGACCAGAATCCGACGCGCAACGAATAAAATTAGCGTGAACCCGACACGAACTGAGCAGCCAGTCGGACCGGGTTCGGTTAAAATCGGATTACCCGGAGAGCAATCTTAATAACAGCAATAAAATATTAACGACGTGTGTTAAAATACATTATTAGCATTTCATTCCTATAAGCATCTTTCATGTATTCGCAGGTTGGACTTATTTTTTTTAAATTTAAAAGACAGTTCCTTGATAAATATACTTAAAAAAAAAAACCCTTCATTTTCTAAATTAAAAAAAAATATCTACCAACAACTCTTTAGATAATTATGACTTTTTTACACTTTTTCAAAGGAAAAAAAGATTTCACAGTTGTAACTCATTAATCATTCTTGACAGATTCTGTCTTGATAGCGAATTCACAAAAAAATACTAAAATGTATACAACCGAAAAGAAAATGGGAGAGAAGTGCATAAAAGAATACAAAAATTACATATAGCTCTTGTGCTAGAAAAAAAAAAGAAAAAGAAAGCACATCTTTGATGCATCTTTAAAACTCCAGATAAAGTTTTTTTTTTTTTTTAAATCATTTAGTGTTCGATTTAATCATTGTAATTTTTTAATGCTCTAGCGAAAAAATATATATGTAGGGAGCAATATTCTTTACGCTTCGGTGTGATTTAAAATGCGCAGTCAGATGGATGGAAATGTTTTTAAAAATTATAAATGAAAATATTTGAAAAACGACTTTTTCCCTTAGACTTTTTTTTTTTTTTTTTGTGAGTGTGTGTGTGTGTGTGTGTGTGAGCGTTGATTGGTTCTTTCAAATCAATACAATATTCATTTTTCTTTTTTACTTTTAAAGTATCTAAACGGAGAAATATTTTTATAGCAAAATGTTTTATTGGATATTATATAGTCGTCACATTTTAATCATTCAATTGTAATGTAGTCATAGATCTGCGTGCATGTCTGAGTGCATGTATTTTATTTTTTTCTTTACCATAGAAAATTTTTCAAAATATAAAAACAGTGATTTTCTCTTTTTTTAAATTAATAGAATTAAAATATATATTAAAATATATATACAGAAATATGTATAGAATTAAAATAATAGAAATACGTTTCTTTTTTCTTTTCTTTTTTTTAAACTTTAAAATACTTAATAAAATTGCTTTTTACTTTTTTTTTTTTTTAATGTCACGTAATTTGATTATTTAAAACGAATAAAATATTCAACTTCTCTCTTTCCCTTTTTAACACTTTCTAATTCCAACATAGTTCAAAAGTGTTTAGGAATTTGATTTGTCTATGTCTGTCTGTCTACCGCCTGTGGGTCGTTTGTCCGTGCTCTAACTCGCGTAAATATACTCGGATCTCGGATTGCCTTGAAATAGATATGTGTTATAGGGGTTTACTATGTCATGTTTGGTATTGAAAATGAAGTGTGTAACAGTTTATGTTTCTTTTACAGGGACACTCAAAAGAATTCCGTTACATTTCGGTACACAGAAAAAAATAAAACCCAATTTGGGTCGAAAGATTCTTAGGTATGTACCCAAATTGGGCTATGCCTGTTTTGGTTACCACTGGGGCACTGTTAAATGCACATTTTCATTTTTTTTTTTTTTTTTTTTTTTTTTTTTTTAAATAATGGGTATTAAAAGCCGCGCGCGCGGCAGTGTATTACTGCTTATTTGGTTGTTTATTACTGTTAATTTTATGGTATAATACTGACAGCTGGGGTGTCAGTATTATATCTGTACAATCAAAAAAAATTTTTTTTCAGTGTACTTTTTGTTTATTTTAGATAAAACATTTTACCTATGTATTATATTTACAGTAATTTTAATTATAGTTTAAGGTTTTTACAATTAGATAATGCATCATAACAACTTCTCTATTATCCGACACAACCTTAGTTCTCTATCGGATAATCGGAAGTCAATTGTAAATGAATTCATATAACAATGATGATGAGTACAGATGTAAAAAACAGAGGGATGGAGCAGAATTGTAAAAGAAAAGTAAGTTTCCGGCATACAACTCGTATATATTAATTTCAAAATTATAAATATAATTCATATAATATTTTTAGCACCTGCAGCGAATTATTTCTGATTAGTCATCCCGGTATCGCGATGTATTATCATAACGTATCCTGTTTCCATTTTTTCAGTCTGCTTGGTGGAAAACTAAAAATATGTTCAAAATAATAACTCATTTAAATGAAAATTAATATTCTGTTTTTTTTACAATGGATGGATAAAATTCTAATTTAAAAAAATATATATATTTCACTATTTTTAAAAAATATATTTATAAGCCATAGACTGTTAAAATAAACATTTTTTTTTTACCCTTTTCACAAGTAATGCTTAAATATGTTCACGAATAATTTTGAATTTTTTTAATGAAAATCTTTATGTATTTTTATTTTAAAATTTTAAATAGAATTAATATAATATTTTTAGTAGTGATGGGCATAACGATTATTTTTGATTATTCGAATGTATTTTTCGGGCATGTGCAGAAGCATATCTGTCATTCAATTTTTTTTTTATTCAATTGTACCAGAAATTTTGAAAAAAAAAAAAAGAAAGAAAAAAGTTTCTGCAGAAACTTTTTTTTTTTTTTTTTTTTTTTTTTCAAAATTTCTGGTAGTAATTGAATTAAAAAAAAATTGAAGTTTGACAGATATGCTTCTGCGCATGCCCGAATGATTCATTCGAATAATCAAAATAATCGTTATGCCCATCACTAATTTTTAGTATTGCAGCGAATATTTTCGAATAGTCATGATGCATTATTACAATGTATTCTGTTTCCGTTTCAACATTCTGTTTGTCCAAAAAATTAAAATGTTTGCAAAAGAAAAAAAATATATATTTAACACTTTATTTACAATGCATGAATAAAACTTTAATTTAGAAAAAAGTATTTCACCATTTGTTGGATTTATTGATGAACAAAAATTTTATTTTGAGAAAATTTTAATTTTTCGGTTATTTAAAAATTTTAAGTTTTCCATTTAATGATGCGAATGGAATAACTATTATTTTATGAGTAATATTCAAGTATAAAACAATATTGTTAACATAAACATAAATATATATATTTATTTATCTAGAAACTAAACATAAAATATATTTTGCTCTTTTTATATTTACTATAATACTTGCATTAGTTTTTGTAATTTTTCTCGAGATTTCATGATTATTAAGTTTTAAATAATTGCTCTCATTTTTCAGTACAAAAATTTTCGTCGAGATTATTATGATCTAGCAAATCTATGGATACAATATATAGATAGATAGATAGATACGATATCATTAAACATTGATAGTAGAAAATTTTTTTGAATAAGTTTGTTGACAGGGGAAAAAAAAAAAAGAATATTTTGAGAGATTCTGCTTTATTAAAATAATGTAAAATTTACAGTTTTACAGTGTATTCAAATGTCAAGCAATAAGTTCCTTACTGTTCGATTATTTTTATTTTATATTATATTAGAGCATAATCAATATTTGGCTGTACAATGTTAATGATTATTAGAAATTAAAAAGCTGTATACAAATATAATGCTATATGAATCAAAACAAATTCAAACCTCCAGAAATAAGTCATTTTGTAAAACCTAAATAATAATAATAATTATTATTATTATTATTGTTATAAAGCTGCAATGATATTTGTAATATAAACAGTGGAGTCTAATCTCAAAAGCCCAGTATTAAAAATTTAGTACAAAAATATCTTAATTGCAATTATTTTTAGCCAAGATATAGATATACGCTAAGATTTTTTGTATTGTGGTGTAGCGAGTGTTAATTTCAAACATAAACATTCACGCACAGCTAAACTAATAAAGAATCCACTGGATTCAATTAAAAATTATTTAATTAAAAAAAATTATTCTGTACAAGTTCTTTGTGATTTACAATTTAATCGTGATCTTCATAATCACCGCAGAACACAGCGGAAAGCACTAAAAAAAAACATCTCACTCAAACCGGAGCTGTTTACAAGCGAACCTCATCGCTCGCTTTCCAACAACAGAATCCCTCCTTCTCTACGTCTACGTGTACACTGTCCACTGGGGGTAAGGGCGGAAGTTCTCGGTCATTGCTCCAAAATGACCAACCCCCTCCCCACTTCTGCGAGCATCTTCTAACGTTCAGAAGGAAACAAGCGTTCTTTTGGAGAAATACTGCACCCTGCAGCCGTTGTTACAGCTCCTTCCCCCTAAAGAATTTTCATACGGTGAATACACCTATGAAAATGTAAATTTGAACCAGGTACCGAGCCCCTCATTCTTAACACACTAAATCTGAGAGGTCCCAACACCTAAACTCCAGTTGGAAGTGCTAAGGAAATACCTTAATAACTTTACCTTAATACTTTTACCTTTTGCTAATACCTCAATAACTTTATACACTTTATTTTTTCTCTATACAAGGTTCATACAGACGCACGCGTACTCAGTTTTGAAAGACTCATGATAATCCTAGATTTCACTTATGAATTTCCATAACAATTCAAATAATAAAAACATTTTCGTAATCAAATCTAATATAACAGATGAGATATTTATCTGAGTTCAATAACTGACACAGTGCGATTCCTTGACATTAAAGAAAATTCTAAAAAAATACTAAATTACACACAAAATATATACAAGTGATAAATAACAAAAAAAAAAACAATAACTCGTAAATAAAAATTATAAACAAATACTAATTCGGGAATCAAGTAAAGAAATTACACTATTCGGTCCTACTTAACCCATCTGCATTCCCGTGAAGTTTCCCAGGTTTGTGTTCGATTTTGAAGTTGAATGACTGCAAATACAATGCCCACCTAGTCAATCTCGCATTGTTCCCCATCATTGTTTTTAAGTACGTCAGAGGATTGTGATCTGTTTGGACCACAAACCGCTGCCCGTCCAGGTAGTGATTCAGTTTTTTCAGACCGTACACAATTGCTGCCAATTCCCGTTCAACAGTGCTGTAATTCTGCTCTGCCCTGGAAAATTTTTTACTCAAGTACAGAATGGGATGTTCCTCCCCATCTCGTACCTGTGACAGGAGTATGCCAGCACCATATAAACTTGCGTCGGTCTGCACAATAAACTCCTGACTATAATCTGGGGCGTACAATACGGGACTCTGGGTTAACTTCTCTTTTAATTCCTGGAAAGCCTTTTCGCACTCCTCACTCCACTCTATCTTTTCTTTTTTGATCTTCCCTTTCAAAACATTTGTTAAGGGGACTGCAATTACTGCATAATCCTTTATATACCGTGAATAATAACCCGTCATTCCCAGAAATGACCTCACTTGCGTCTTAGTGGAAGGCGTTGGAAATTCCTGGATAGCCTTCACTTTTATGTCACTGGGAGACCGCTTCCCCGAACCTACCTCGTGACCCAAAAACCTCACACTATCCTGTGCAAATTTACACTTTGTGGGTTTCACTGTTAGGCCGGCCTCTAACAATCGCTTCAGAACCTCAGCGATGTCCTTCATGTGACTCTCCCATGTAAGAGAGAACACCGCAATGTCATCGATATATGGCAAGGCAAACAATTCAAGCCCACCCAAAACACTTGCGATTAATTTGCAAAAGTAGAAAGGTGTGTTCAGGAGACCAAACATCATGACCTTGGGTAAAAATACTCCGAAAGGTGTCACAAACGCAGCGTACCTTTGGGCCCTTTTGGTCAGTGGTATCTGGAAATAACCTTTGGTTAAATCCATTACCGTGATGAAAGTCGCCGAACTCACTTTTTCTACGACCTCCTCTATATTGGGGAGTGGAAAAAATTCCGTTCGGGTCTTCGCATTTAATCTGCGATAGTCCACACAGGGACGAGGATCCTTTCCCGGAACCTCTACCAAAATCATGGGGGACGTAAAATCAGACTGCCCTACTTCTATCACTCCTAATTCCAATAGTCTCCTGATTTCCTCTCTTAAAATTTCGGTCTGCCTAGGTGACATTCTATAAGGTTTCGCCCTCACCGGCGATTCATCTGTCAACTCGATATCCATCTCTACCAGATGGGTACGTCCAGGGTCTGAAGAAAAAACTTTTCTATTTCTCTCTATAACCTCCTTAAATAAACTTATTTGGCTATCTGTCACTTTTTTCTCTAACTCGCTGTTATACACAACTTCCCAGAAGTCAATTTGTGTGGGGTTTGGCAGGGGATAAGGGATCTCAGCATCTTCTTCCACCTCTTCCGCATCTATCTCAATCAGCAGATTAACAAATTCAGGCCGCTTGTAATAAGGTTTCAAAAGATTCACATGGTAGATAGTCGCCTTATTGCGCCTCTCTGGCAAGTCAACTGTGTAATTTGTTTCCGAAATCACTCCAGTGACAGTTCCCGGCCCGACCCTATTTACGGCCATCTTATGAGGCTTTGATGTTGCCAAAACCAACACCTGGTCACCAACTTTGAATTTTCTAGTTACCGCATTCCTATCATATCATGTCTTCCTTTTGTCCTGACATTCCTCCATACGCCTAGTTGCTATATCCTGACACCTTTTCAACCTATTCGTCATATGCACTTTATCATCACCTCTCCGTGACTGCGATACCCGCACAAGCTTACCATCTCTAACACAAAATTCTTTTTCGTTAGGTTTACTGGCCTTCTCCCACAACTGCTTAAGTGAAGCGCAATTTATCTGCTCTTCCTTAAATTTCTCTGTGGATACCTTCTCCAACCCCTTCTCTGCCTCTAACCTTTCCGGAATAACTATCCCATCTTCTTCCTCACCGCCACTAGACTCCTCTTCATCCGGTTCTCCATCCTCCGAACCAAATTCACTCTCAACTTGCACAGCGGACATTTCTCTCTCATGTTCACGCCTCTGACTGCGCGTCACTACAGCATTTACCGGTACAGGATTACGCCTCGACTCCTCAATAAGCTCAGCCGTTTTGTTTCCTAACAAATAATAACCTTGTTCTAACTCGATAGGTTTCACAGCTGCCTTAGTGACCACCGTTCCAAAATCTCCTTTAATTGTAACTCTAGCCAATGGCAAACATTTACATTCATTATCCAGGGGTTGTTTAATCCAAGTGACTTCACCAATCAAATCCTCATTATCAATCCAGCTACGGTCACAAAGATCAATGCCAGCCCCAGTATCCCGTAAGTAATCCCGTTCTATTCCATTAATTTCTGCCTTTTTGAAATACGGTGCAAAACACTCTCCTAAACTAACATCTACACCCAGGTGACTAACTACATCTCCAGAGTCTTTACGTTTTAAATCTGGGCAATCCGGTCTGATATGCCCTGCACGGTTACACTGGAAACAGACAATAGGTTTCCTTCTATCAAACTTATCTTTATTCCAAGAATTTCTACTTGTGTGATCCTTTTTATCAGCCCCTCCCGACTTTACTGCCTGTTCCCCCTTACTCTTGAAGTTATCCTGACCGTTCCTGTCCCTACCAAATGACTTATTATTCCAAAATTTATTTTCCATTTTCTTAAAATTCCCTCTCACACTCTCATATTTATCGCATTTTTCTGCTAAATAGGACGCTGTCTTCATCTCATCCCATTCGTCTAAGAATTTCTCTTTAATTTCAAAAGGGACTCTACGTTTCACCTGCTCTGTGAGTATAAGTTCTTTGAGGGATTCGAAATCATTCACTTCAACCGTTTCCAACCAGTTATCCAAATACCCTCTCAGCTCATACACAAGTTCAGACCACAGTGCACCTGACTTCCTTTGATGGTTTTCAAATTTAGTTTTAAGGGCACCAGCTCCTAATCTAAACCTTTTTAACAAAACGCTTTTGATGTGCTGATAGTCATCCCTTTTCTCTAGCGGTTCCTTTACAATAATTTCCGCAACATCTACAGGCAACAAGGGTATAAGCTGTGATACATAATTAGATTCATCTAAACTTTCTTTTAACGCCTGACTCTCAAAAATCATAAAAAATAAAGTAATGTCAATAGATTTAGGGTCAAATTTTGGGACTAAATCTTTTAAACTTACTTTTTTATCTTTACTTTCTGCCACTACAGAAACAGTGGAAGCTACAGAGGTAGTGTCTACATTGTATTGTAACTTCGCCTTCTCTAACTCCAACTGTCTATCTTTCTCTCTTTCTGCCAATTTATCTAACCTTTCTTGCTCCGCTAATTTGTCTGATCTTTCTTGCTCTGCCATTTTTTCCCTCTCTATTAATATCCCTTCCAACATATCTTTAGCCATTTGCTCCTCATAATCAGAGGCACGCAAAATTGCCTGAATTATCCCTACCTTTTTACTGTCCGCAGGTAATTCTGTATCAAAATCGGCCGCGAGCAATAGCAGAACGCTTTTATTTTGTTTATTCAAGAAACTGGCCATAATTAAACACAGAAAATATCTCAACACAAAATACAAAAAAGCACAATAATTTTCCCGAACACAATTAGCAATAAAAAAGCAAAGAAAATCAAGGATCTACTTTTCTTTTCAAAACTGAGTAACTCCCTAAATAAAACACCATAAATGATAAGATAAACCCAAAAAACACTCATAAAAATACTACACAGTAAAGAAAAGACTTAGTAGATTAATTTAAACAAAATTCCTTTCTACTAGGAATATGAATTTATTTTAAAAATGAATTCACAGTGATAATTTTCATTAATTCAATCTCAAATTTAATGAATATCTCTACCTCTAAACAAATGCTTTCACACTGTAACACATATTGTTTAGTTGCATTAGCACTCTACATGTGCATAAAAAATAATTTAATCTTTATACTTATCACAAAAGAACAAAAACACACATAAAATAAATAACCCGCCACTTCTGCAATAAATATTTACCTGAGAACATTAGTACAATAACCAGAGAATATAAAATAACTTATAGCTATCCCGTACGCATGAACCTTGAAGTAATAATAATAATAATAAACCCTACTTCAAATTACTTAGCCCAACATTATTTCTACTAAATTTATGTACATGTATATATAACAATGGGACCTCCCAAAATTCAGCATGCACGAGAAATATAGGGGCTTACCATTCCATATTTGATGTTTACGCTGGGGGACACATAGCAAATTCCAGGGTCGGCAGATAAACAGTCCAACAGAAATGAAGCTCCACACCGGATCTTTATCGATGGTATCCACTCGCTCCACTTCACAAGAATGAATCCTTGACCTTCCGGACAGAACACTGATTCTTCTTTACAGAGACTCCAAATGTCAGAAAATAAACCTCTGGATACTTGGCCGTTCCGAAACTCGTGGAAATCGTCGACAAAGTTCTCCCACAAAATGCGTGCTTATACGATAACTGCACGACTTTAACAAATATAATTTTTTTGCAGAAGGTGGCTAAGAATTCGTGGAACTAATTAATCTAGTTCCAACATCCCACCGCTGCCACCATTAATCATAAGCTGTGGTGTAGCGAGTGTTAATTTCAAACATAAACATTCACGCACAGCTAAACTAATAAAGAATCCACTGGATTCAATTAAAAATTATTTAATTAAAAAAAATTATTCTGTACAAGTTCTTTGTGATTTACAATTTAATCGTGATCTTCATAATCACCGCAGAACACAGCGGAAAGCACTAAAAAAAAAACATCTCACTCAAACCGGAGCTGTTTACAAGCGAACCTCATCGCTCGCTTTCCAACAACAGAATCCCTCCTTCTCTACGTCTACGTGTACACTGTCCACTGGGGGTAAGGGCGGAAGTTCTCGGTCATTGCTCCAAAATGACCAACCCCCTCCCCACTTCTGCGAGCATCTTCTAACGTTCAGAAGGAAACAAGCGTTCTTTTGGAGAAATACTGCACCCTGCAGCCGTTGTTACAGTATGTCGAATAAAGGACATACTACTCCAGCAACATTAACTCTTTCTTTCCAATTGCATCGCAAAAAAGAAAAAAAAACATTCACGGCTTATTACTTTATTTTTTCAACATAAAATAACATTACATAAAATACAATACTATATAAAAATAACGCTATACATAAGAAAATAATAAAAAATCAGCAAATTACAAACAACAAGCTAATTACACTTATTTAAAATGTTGCAATAAGGTTTACATAAAATACAGAAAGTAAGTCTATATTAAAAAAGTATATAACAGACATTGTTAATATACGGAATATATTTCACATGGATTATGAATAAACTGAAAAGCTCAGTAATGAAAATTCCGTATAAAAATACCTTAATTGCAATTAATTCTAGTTTAAATATATTCTTTTTTTTTTTTTAATGTCAAATAGAAGTTTTTTTTATTCGAACAGCATCAACTCTTTCACTCCAATTGAACGTCACGAAGAAAAACATTATTTCACTGGTTATTATTTTTTTTTTTCAACATAAAATAATCTTACGTAAAAATACAATACTATAAAAATAACACTATACAACAGAAAATCATGAAAAATCAACAAATTAAAAATAACAAGTTAATTACTTTTTTTTTAATGCTGCAATGAAGTTTTCAGTATAAAAAATATATATTTCACATGGGTGATAATCTCAAAAGTAAAGAAAATTCAGTACAAAAATATCTTAATTGCAATTATTTTTAGCCTAAATATATTCTAAGATTTTCTGAATGTTAAATAGAGGTCATATTATTCGAACAATATTAACTCTTTCTCCCCAATTGCACCGCACGAAAAAAAAAAAAAAAACTTTTCTCTTTTTTATTTTTTATTTCTCAGCCACCTCCACCAGACGTAGCATCAACCAAATAAGTAAGAAAATTAGATGCATATAAAAAAAAAGAATATATATATCCCTTCAAAAGGTTAAATGGAAGCGAAAAGGGCACAATGCCCTTTCCACATAAAGGTGAATACTACCGACGAAGTTTGTAATAAGCAGAAAGGGGAAAATGGAAAGCCGCGCAACGGAAATTCCAAATATTCGCAGCTGTTTTCTGAAATAATAGAACAAAAGAGAAATGCCGGTTTTTTGCGCTCAAGTGTATAAGGCGGAAAGTAAAGGGTTGAAGGTGACCTTCAGATGGGAAAAAAAGAGTTAAGTCGAGCTTTTCAGAAATCTGCTCATCAATTGTAGAACAACTGATTCTGTAATTTATTGACACCAGACAATTTAGAATTTTAATTTCTCATTACACCTTTATACAGAACTATTCCTATGTTGTAACAATTATCGTTTATTTTAGCGGATTTATACATAGCACCAAGCAGATAAACTTTTATAAAAGCTTTTTTTTTTTTTTTTTAACAAAAGATACTGCAACTTTTATGATATCTTTCTAATATTTTTTAAGTATATTTTTACCACTGGAAACAATTGTTCAGTTAGGTAAAGATCGAGGTTTCAAAAGAATTAAAAGTGTACATTTTTATCAAGCAATATAATACGAGCTTGAAGGTGACCTTCGGATAGGAAAAAAAGAGAAACAGAAAAAGTCAAGCAGAAGCTTTTTAGAATTCTGCTCATCAATTGTACAACAATTAATTCCGTTATTTATTGATTAAGAGATAATTTTGAGTTAGTTTTAATTTCTGATCGCACCTTAGTAAACAGGGCTTTCGATATTGTGACAGTTATTGTTTATTTTAGCAGATTAGCAAACAAGTTACATAAGTCATAGGCATTACGAATATTAATGCTTTCTTTCTTCTTTCTTTCTTTTTTTTTTCTTTGAACAAAATATAATACTGCAGCTTCTATGATAACATTTCTAATCCCTTTTTAAAGTACGTTTTTATCAGTGGAAACAATTGTGCAGCTAGGTGAAGATCGAGCTTCCAAAAGAATTAAAAGGATACTTTTTATCAAGCCATACAATAAAAGCTTGAAGGTGACCTTCAGATGGGAAAAAGAATTTATTCAGGCTTTTTAGAATTCTCTTCATCAATTCTAGAACTAATGATGTAATAAATTATTGATTAGAATCAATCTTACCTGACTTCGAATTTCCTTAATCTAATTTATATAAATTTCGAATAAAAATAAAAAATGCGGTGATTGCAGTTTTGGTGGTTTAGAGCATTTATTTAATTAATCACAATTTATCGTTTTTGGCCTGTAAGCTGTAAGTAGTCTCCATATAAGCAACCGCTAGGCCTGGAAGATGATGGCAATTTCCCCTCCTTGGATTTTTAAATTTAATTAACTAAATCTTCTTTTTCTTTCATAATTTTGGAAAAATAAATAAATAATAATTCTCAAATGATTTAAAACAATTAAACACTAAGAGAAAAAGAAACTACGGGTTTTTTTTAAGATGATAAGCTCTTTGATTTTTTTTTTAATAAAAAAAATAAAGAGCCGGTAGAAGTTTATTTTAGTATTTTTAATATATCTTATTCCTTGGTGGTCACGTCAGATCTGTGATCAAAATACCATAGTACTCAGTGACTCACATTGTGACTAAAATATGAACTGCTTAGAAACCTTGAAAAATTACAAGAACACTTCAAAACATGTTTATTCATTGAGGAAAATATTTTTCTGGCTATTTTTAAATTTTTTTGTGACGCCATTGTAAGTCACGTACCACGTACGTCACGTCACATGTGTGGCCAATGTGAAGTCACATTATGACGTAAATGTGAATTTTAAAAAATCTTTGAAAATGAGGAGTAACATTAGGGCCGTCTTGGTGCAATTGGGGTCTGGGCTAGATCCGATTGATTTTGTGGTTAATTAACCTATATTCATACTAATTTACTTGCCAACCTACAGGAAAATTATCTCTAATAGATCAATTTCAATAATATGTAATTGGAAATTATGATACAAACATAATTATGCATATATTCCACATACACACACATTATTATTATTAAGATAGTTTTTCATTTGCGTTTTATATTATATGAAAAAATAATAACTTTTGTTAAACTAACTGCAACAGTTTTATTAGTTGTAAATTACTCCTACCACTGGAGATGTAAACGGCTGAAAATAATATACAGGTGGGGTGAAGCAGAGATTTATTTGTGCATTGTGTGTAGGGGGGGGGGGGTAGTTTTGTAATAAATAACAGCTTTATTATAATAAATAATATTATTTCAATACCTTCAATAATCATTTTTTTCTGTTAGTGTTTAATTAATTTAAATTTTTAAAATAAATATTATTATTTTTTTCTAAAATCATAATAGATAAAATGTTTATATTTAAAATGTCGAAATACCGGAAGGTGGTATGCCCTCGCCCCTCTCAAGGATGCCATGACTGCTACTTGTATCAGAATATTTAAATAAATTTAATATTTTAATAATTTTTGCGACGTCACTTTAACGTCACAATGCTATATGGGTCGTTAAGTTCCTGTATTGTTTTTTCATGTTGATTTGTTTAAAAATTATCTTGCACGTGAAGTTCTGATGGAAAAAAAAAATAGTTTAGTTTATTCAATCTCTCTATTTAAAAAAAAGAGGGGGGGAGGATGACAGGCACATTTGTTTCAAAATCTTCTCCCTCCCTGGATTATGTTCTGCGATCGCCAGGAGAGTAGGAAAAGGGAGGGTTCAGGGCCTCAAACACCCCACCCCAATTGGAAATCAAGTCCTTTTTTTTTTCGTCGGATTATAGTGTCTCCTTTAAAGTGAACTTTAAATTCTATTAATTAAAAAATAAATACAAATTATTTAAAAACCATGAAAAAATTATTTAGAGCAAACACTGTTTCTTTTGTAGGATTATAATGTCTCCTTTAAAGTGAACTTTAAATTCAATTAACTAAAAAATAAATACAAATTATTTTAAAACCATGAAAAAATTATTTAGAGGATTTTTTCTTTTGTAGGATTATAATGTCCCCTTTAAAGTGAACTTTAAATTCCATTAATTAAAAAATAAAAAAATAAATACAAATTACTTAAAATCCATGAAAAATTATTTAGAGAACTTTTTCTTTTGTAACGAAGTTGCTACCTTTTTTCAAATCCGTCTTAGTTTTTCATGTACAAGGCAAGTAATATACCTGATCGCTTTCAAAATACTGCCTTTTTTCTTTTCTTTTCTTTTTTTTTTTTTTTAAATTATTAATGGAATATTTCTTCTGTACTCCGCTGTCATATTTCACAAAATTGTAAAATTTAATTTATTCCTTAATGTTTACTTTGAACTAATGCGCATTACATATTGTTGATTCTGAATAAAATTAATTTTTAATTAATCTACATAATTACTTATTAATGAGATGATTAAGATTGTTTTTTTTTTCAGTTTCACAGTTGTTTTGAGCATACTGCGTTAGAAACTATTTGAGCTCCCCCCCCCCTCTCCCGCATAATTTTTAAATTGCTACGCTACTGGTGAACGTTCATGGTAGCTTCTAGAATTCTCAATAAATTTTGCAATTATTTAAATTATAATTATGGAAAAAAAAACTTTTAAATTGCATTTAATCTCTTCGAATTCTTAGAAATAATAAGCCAAAATGTATTCCTCCATAATGATAGTCCATTAGAGAATTATGTAAAAAGATCCGTCCTTCTTTTAATGTCAAGGTCAATTAAAAACAAATAAAAGTAGCACTTAATTAGTGTCATTTAGCATTTATTTATAATTTTAATTAAGAAAAAGTCCGGCATGATTTAGATAATTGGGGTCGGCTCAGCGGGGTCAAGCTCTCCCAAATTCATATGTAACCACTTTTTTAAAAGTTGCATGTGTTGTTACAAACAAACAAACAAACAAACAAACAAACAACAACAACAAAAAAAATGTTATTTTCTTTCGACAATGTTTGATAATTCATTTTTGAAAAATGAACTTCGTACATAATGAAGTACTATAACTATCAATTACATTTCTAACAATTGTACATATCTATACAGTCTCTACAGATGAAGGGCTGTAACGTCAATTTTGCAAATCGCATTTTAATTTTAAATTAATTTTAGTTAATATTTGAAACTCTTAATCGCTAATTCAAATCGCAGTTCCAATTTCTTTTCATTATAATTATTACTGCAGGTAAGATTCCAAATAATTGTTGAAGATTTAGCGCTTAAGAATTGGAACGGGAAATGGATTACGTGCACTCTGATGCTCTAAGAATGTTTATTTTCTATGAAATCTTTTTACTATATGTAAGGAGGTGACGACCCCCCGTCCGCTTTAGTCTCATTAATTTATAACCAAAGAACTCTCTAGAATTCAGTATATTAAAAATCTTCCATCTCAAATAATTAAAATGTTGATTTAGTGGTAATGGCATTTACAATCAGCTTGAACGATTAATTATTTTTATAAATATTTATTAATTACTAATAATTCTAACTGTTAAATTTATCTGAAAATAACTACTTGAGCCCTTCCCATAATTTGTGAATTGTTACGCTACTGCTGTAAGTAGCCTCTGAGACTTTGAATAGATTTTGCAATTTTTTAACTTATAAGAAAAACCTTTTAAATTACATTTAATCTCTTCAAACTCTTGTAAATAAGCTAAAATGAATGTTTCCGATAATGATCAACCATTAGAGAAGAATGTAAGGAGATTTGTCCTTCTTTTAATGTCAAGGTCAAATAAAAAGAAATAAAATTAGCACTTAATTAGTTCCATTTAGCATTTATTTATCATTTTAATTAAGAAAAACTCTGGAATGACTTAGATAAGCATGTATTTCATCGAAAATTGGGGTTCTTATGATTATTTTGAAAGCAAAGTATCGTTTAAGAGTAATTAAAAAATGTTCTCGTTTCAAGGACATGTTTTTAATCTAATTAGGAAAATGATTCCAAATTACTCTGGAATTGAAAATTTGCTTAAAAGAATTTTACCTGTTTTTCAGCTTAGTAATAGTTATCAACTAGATTAATTTTAAATTTTATATGGAAGTTTCCTGTCTTTTAATCCCTATTAGCAGAAGCAGTGGCCTAAAAAATATATTTTTATTGTTGCGAATTACAACTAGTTTATCGAAAATGCAGTTAACTACAACTACTTTATGGAAGATGTATTTAACTACAACTACTTGTTTAAAAAAATAGCGACTACAAAGTACCTTTCAAAAGTCACTACTTCGCTACTTCCAGATTTTGTCAAAGGATTCAATCTAAATTTACACTTGAAATTGAGGACACGGATTAAATAATAAAGGTTCGGAACTGGTTTCGAAAGCGAAAGTATCCTCATTAAAAAAAATAATAATCCACAAATGAAATCGAAAAGGTAAAAAGGAATCGCTGTAGCGATCAATCTCAGCTATTTAATGAAAATAAAAATAAAAATTAAATAAATAAAAATTAAATTAAAAAAAATAACGAGATATTGTAAAATAATTGTCCCATTCGGATTAACATTAGCGAGCGGATGTTTTCGCGTGAGGGGCGAGGACCCTTAAGTGGCTACTTCACTCATGCGAAAACACCCGCTCGCTAATGTTAATCCTATGGGGGAAATATTTTAAGATATCTCATTCGCATTTCAATATTTTTAAATGATTTTTTTTTTTCATTGGACAGCTGAGGTCAATCTCTATACAGACCATTTTTTACTTTTTCGATTCTGGTTGCAGTTTTTTTAATTGAAGATACTTTCACTTTCGAAACCGGTTCCGAAAGTGAAAGTATCTTAACAAAAAAAACGTGTGATCAAAATCGAAAAATTACAAAAGTACCTGCATAGAGATCAACCTCAGATATCCAATGCGAAATAAATAAATAAATAAATAAATAAATAAATAAATAATAAAAATAAATAAATAAATATTAATAATTTAAAAATATTGAAATGCGAACGCGATATCTTAAATTATTTCCGCCACAGGATTAACATTAGACAGCGGGTGTTTTCCCGTGTCGTCGTGTTCATCATGGTTCTTGCTAAACCAAAAGGTGTTATGGGCAAATATGAAAGCCTTGACCATTGGTACAATTTATCATTATAAACGTTTAAAACATCAGTCTGATACAGAGTCTCTATGATAGCCGGACAGTTAAAGATGCTAGGCGTTAGCTTTGTATTAGGACAATTATTATAGTTTTTGTATGTTGCACAATAAAATGCACAATAAAATAATTTTCGGTTTGGGTATTTCTGCAGATAATTTACCTACTAGATAGAGAGAAAAATTACAATTTTAAAGAAATAAATTGTTCAGGGAATTCTATTTTTCATTTACTTTATTTAATTTTATTTTTATTTTAGATGCGCAGTAATATAATAGATACTTCTTGGAGAAAATTAATACAATGTATATAAGTAATTGTTAAAGAAAATTGATGCAATGAACAATAAAGGAATTATGTGTGTGTGCACATAATTAACTTACTAGAATTAGAAAAAAAAAATGTAATTCTAATGGAATAAATTGTCAAGGCAATTTTATTTTTTATTTATTTTATTACATTTTATTTTCATTTCAAATATTTCGTCAGAATAAAATCAATTTATTTCAGTCAGAAATTTTTTGAATGAAAACTAACAAAATATCACACATGTAGATTATATTTACAAAAAATCCTAAACTTGCCTGGGCACATTACATTATTATTATTATTATTATTATTATTATTATTATTATTATTATTATTATTTTGTGTAAATTTATTAACACAAACTCAAACGATATATATATATATATATATATATATATATATATATATTAAGTAAGAATGAAAGAAAACAAAAAGAAAAATTAAAGATTTTTCTTTTCTCTGGATCAAAATGATTCATGCGAGTTTTAACAAACTTAATTATTTTTTAAATCTTAAACAGTGGTGTAAATTTAGATACACATCTCTATTAATGTGGTTAATTGTCTCTCTCGATTAATGTGGTTATTTAATTTTAAACTTATCGTAATACAATTCGATAATTATAAAATTACACACTTTAACTCAATCCAAGCATAAACTTATCATTTGTCAATTGCACAGTTTTTTTCTTCATTTCAGACTTCAGAATACATATTGCAGCAATACGAAATTTAATTTGAGTTTCATTGTTCGCCTTTTTTTTTTTTTTTTTTTTTTTTTAAGAAAGAATGAAAGAAAACAAAAAGGAAAATGAAAGATTTTTCTTTTCTCAGGATCAAAATTATTCATGCTAGTTTATTTTTTAAATCTTACACAGTGCTGTAAATTTAGATACATGTCTCTCTCGATTAATGTGGTTATTTAATTTTAAACTTATCGTAATACAATTCGATAACTATAAAATTACACACTTTAACCCAATCAAGCATAAACTTATCATTTGTCAATTGCACAGTTTTTTTTTCTTCATTTCAGACTTTAGAATGCATTTTGCAGTAGTACGAAATTTGATTTAAATTTCATTTCTCGCCTTTAAAAAAAAAAAAAAAAAAATTCTTTGACTAATTTGGTACTAATTAAAAAAAAAAAAAAAAAAAAAAAAAAGATATTACCCATTCCGTAATGAGTGCACTACCCGAAATTCCCCCCATCTTAATTGAAAAAGCATTTGGAAAAGAAAAGAGAAGAAAAAAAAAAAAAACATACTGCAATAACTGAAAATCGTATGTTCACTAAAACGGCATAAACCGAGAGAACCCTGTAAATAACTGGAAAATAGATGAATGGAAATTTCCTTTTATACCGTGCTTTCAATGCCAGAATCAGAAAACTCAGCAATTTTTGCAGTGCTCTAAACACGAGAGAGAATACATCCTAAAATTCAACATGCATATAAAAATATTTAATGACATCGTAACTATGTATAAAATATAATGACATTGCGATGACATGGCGAAACATTTAATGATTGAATGATAAAAATATTAAGCAATACAAATATTTTTTTTTAACTCCTTCCTAAAGTGATTTGCTGTAGAAACCAGAAAATTTCATTTATTTATTACATAGTAAAAATCATACCCAAATAATTGCGTCATTAACTAACTTTAAATGATACTTAACCTACATATTTATCGACCCCACCAACAGAAATTTAATTTACTTTTGCAAACGTTACTTCCTTTGCAGCAAACGCATAAAAATGGAATACCCGGATGAAAATAGTGACGGTTGCCATAACAACAAGGGATGTAATTCTGCAGGTAGTTCCTTTTTGATTTAGATAAATCCGCAGAAAACTGTAAATATTAGTGATTTAAAATATACTGCTCGCTATTTTTGAAAATAGATTCTGTTACTAAATAGTGATAAATTATAAATATAATTTTCATCATCTCTGATTCTTAAAATATATAAAATTAATTTTGTAATATGGTTCTTATTAAAAATTATTATTATTTTGATAAATAAATACTCATTTAAACATATTTTTATTTCTAATCACGATCTAGATGAAATTGAAACTCGCAATCCTCAACATGGCTGACCGCTTGATCATTGGTCTGAAAGCATTACTTAATCATTATATTATCCCGCTAGAGATTTTACAATTTTAATTACTGTATGTGCTCTTCAAATATAAAATCGGTCGTAAGTAATATGCTTTAGAATTTTGGTGCGGTCAGTAAACAAATTACATAGGTACGATAGCTGCTTTTTCAAAAGTGAAAACACCGCCATCTTCCCTGAAAAATATAATAATATTTTGTTGAAATATGAAATCGAATCATTCATATGTGGTGACTCAAAAAATGATATATTCGTATCTCTATTTGATCCGGTAACTATATACGTTGTGATAACCATTCTTAAAAAAGAGGTGGGTGGGGGGGGGAATGTTGATTTTACGGTATAATACTAGCAGCTGGGATGCCAGTATTATATCGTAAAATCAACATTTTATTTATTTATTTATTTATTTATTTTTTGCAGTGTAGATTTTCACTTTAATAACATTCGGATTTTTTTTTTATATTTGGCAAAGAGTGATCAATAACTTATTTCTCATATCATCATATTGTGTTACATTTTTACATCATACAGTACAGTTCTGCACGGAACGTGTTGTACCCAACTCGCACCCGAATTTTCTGCTTAAAATCAACCTGAACCCGATAAAAAATATTTTCATCGAAACCTGACCCGAGCCCAATACACTTCAACACGAACCCGATCCGAACCCGAAATATTCAAACCCGAAACCGAAGTGAAAAAAACAATTAATCCATATTTAACACAATTATGGGAGCGTAGTCTACAATTATATCTCTAATATCAATTTTATCTTTTTATATAAAAAGGAAGATGTATATACTCATTAATATTTAAATACATAGCCCCCCCCCTTTTTTTCCCTTTAAAAATATTCACGACTTTGTTTTGAAAAATCAGATCAACCTGAACCCGACTCGAAAGATTCAAAACCTAACCGAAACCGACCTGAACCCAAAACTTTTAAAGTCAACCCAACCGGCAACGAAAACAATTATCGCGGTAAAATCGGGTTATCCGACCCTGTTCAGGACTCTATCATACAGTAAACTATTTAAAACTACAAAAAATTCTATTTATTACGTTTTATGTAATTTTATTCTGCCAGATTATTGATAATATAGATTGAAAATAAAAAAAATTTCCTTGTTTTAAGTTACACTAAATGGTCCGAAAGTGCTAATTATGTTCATAAACAGAATATAAAGTCATGAATAAAGTCAGAATATAAAGTCATTTTTAAAAAAAATGTTAAAGAGGTTTTAATTAATTAACAAAGAGACGTGTACTACAAAAAATAGTTAAAATAGAAAATTAAAAGAAAAAAAAATCAATATTTTAAATTTTGAAAACAAATACATATATATATTTGGATTAACTGACGATTTCGTAGTAAAAATGCGGGGTGTGTCAAGTATATTTATGGTTATAGTCTGAATCAGCATCATAATTTAGAATTTCCGAACCTTGTATAAATGCTTTTATGAGAATTCTCTGATGTAAAATACATCAAGGGGGTTTAGCCTGACATTCTTTTTTTACAGGGGCTGTTTTTGTAAACTCTTAGTCACGATTTTAGTTTAAACATTAATGGCTTACGTACACAAATGTTATAACGGCTTCGTCTACTAGAAATTATGTTTAGTTATAATTTTGATTTTCATTAAATTCACTGATTGCATTTAATATATATATATATATATATATATATATATATATATATATATATATATATATTTTTTTTTTTTTAATCGAATCTATATATTTTTTTAGCGAACAAGAAAACAGCATACGTTGGAACTTTGGAGCTTCGATCCACGGTTACCACTTAGTTAAAAGTTATTGAAATATATTGTTGGCCACATTATGTTTATAATAATAATAATAAATCAGTAAAAGTATTTAAAAAATAATAATTTTGTTTATTATCATATTTTCATTTCGCTAGTTTACATAGTTGAGGCCGTGATTTGATATTTCCAATAAAGGCCAAAAATATATTTTATCCTTTACTATATGTCTATATCAAAATAGTAATTAAACACATTTAATGCGGATTTTCTCAAGATAAAAGTAGCATTGTGAAAATATACGATACATTTAAAAAAATTTTATTGCCAAACTTTAATTTCAATAATTTATATATAGCTGATGTCGTGATTCGATATTTCCAATAAAGGCCAAAAATATATTTTATCCTTTACTATATGTCTAATATAAACAATAGTAATTAAACACATTTAATGCGGATTTTCTCAAGATAAAAGTAGCATTGTGAAAATATACGATGCATTTAAAATTTGTTTATTGCCAAACTTTAATTTCAATAATTTATATATAGCTGATGTCGTGATTCGATATTTCCAATAAAGGCCAAAAATATATTTTATCCTTTACTATATGTCTATATAAACAATAGTAATTAAACACATTTAATGCGGATTTTCTCAAGATAAAAGTAGCATTGTGAAAATATACGATACATTTAAAATTTGTTTATTGCCAAACTTTAATTTCAATAATTTATATATAGCTGATGTCGTGATTCGATATTTCCAATAAAGGCCAAAAATATATTTTATCCTTTACTATATGTCTATATAAACAGTAGTAATAAAACACATTTAATAACACAGGCTGTTCTCAAATCCAAAGGGACAACTTTCAGACGCATTTTTTAATTAATTTTTATTCGGAAATGCATGAAATTGGCAGGTGTTGTTATTGAGAAACTGTGTAATCGAAAGACGTTTTCCATTTTTTGGTAAACATAAAAGATCTTTCAGAAAATATTGTCAAGTCAGCGTTTTGAACCGAATTTCCGGACGTGAGAGCGAGAGAAGGGAGAAAAACCGGTCATCACCTGACAAAAATCGCTTATAACTCGATAAGTAATTTATTTATCAAAAAATGGAAAACGCATTTCGATTCCGAATTGCTTCAGTAT
Source organism: Maratus michaelseni (assembly GCA_963931845.1). Classification (NCBI taxonomy): domain Eukaryota; kingdom Metazoa; phylum Arthropoda; class Arachnida; order Araneae; family Salticidae; genus Maratus; species Maratus michaelseni. The sequence goes on along the minus strand of OZ007594.1, from coordinate 277,760,931 downwards.
AGTCAGGCCTGCCAATTTTATGCCTTTGTGTTTCATAATGAATCAGAAAATGTGTCAGAAATTTTCCCGTTGTTGTGCAGGTGATTTGAGAACCACCTTATGTCAGAACTACCCATAGGACCTACTTTTTATTTTTACTATTATTATTATTTATTTATTTATTTTAATCTCACGACAAATTTTGAGAAGATAGCTGCATTATTATTAAAAGAAAGAAATGTATAATTTTTTTACCATTGGAAAAAGAACTAAACTGAACAATTAAATATATTTGATAAAATAGCTTTATATAAAAATTAGTTTACTTTTATTTTTATAAATTTTATTTAAACGTTTAAAGGCGGTTCTCAAATTCCCAGCTCAAAACAACGCGAAACTTTCAGACACATTTGTAAACACAAAGGCATAAAATTAGCAAGCTGACTATTGAAGGGGTTTGGAATCGAACAGCGTTTTCCTTTTTTTATATAAATAAATTAGTTATCGAGTTATAAGCGATTCTTTTCACATGATGACAAGTTTCCCCCCTTTCTCGCACTGCCGCGTCGGTAATTTGGCTCAAAATGCCCAATTTGACAGTATTTTCTTAAACAAGTTCTGAATTTACCAAAAAAAAAAATAGAAAACGCCATTCGATTATATAGTTTCTGACTCATGCTAATTTCCTGCGTGTCGGAGCAAAAATGAATTCAGAAATGTGTCAGAAAGCTGCTCCTTTGGATTTGAGAACAGCTTTAATTAATTTTAACCAGCAGACAGTAAAATTATCTATTACTCTCCAACAGTATTGATTTAGTTAATAACCTTCAATTAAAAAAAATATTTTATAAAAGAAATAAAAAAATATCTGAAATATAAAATTCGAAGCTTTGAACTCGAGACTTTTCGCAATAAAAATTTCCAACTTGAAGCAAAGAAAACAAATCAGTATAATCTGACTCTCAACTCAACTCTTTATTAGCTCTGAGATGTTTACGAATCGCTTTGTCCAACAATAACACGTACAGCTATATTCGGGCGACATTAGTTATTTACTTTTCGTTACCAATCCTAGAAATATCGATTTGTCTCAGCGCCTGCGCAAAGCTATTCGTCTCGCGCGTGTATGCGGGGGTGGCAGCAAATCTGTCTGCAGAAACGAACGATTTTTTTTCTTCTTTCCAGATTTCCAGAAAAAGAAGCGAGTTCGTAATGACTCTTCTTTTAAATTTATTCCAAAAATAAAATTATTACTTCGAGAGGACGCTTGAGATCGCCGGAGAATTAGATTAAATACATTGTTTATCATATACTGTTTGAATTTTTCATGAAGGAATGGTGCATTTATTATTATTATTATTATTATTATTTTATTAAGAATACCTAGATATTTTAATTAAATTGAGGAAAAAAAAACCTTTCTTCATATATTCGTCAGAGCTTTATTGCACTCTAGAGAAAGAAAGCCTTGGAGAACCAACCCCCTTTTTCTTTTAGTTAAGATGACCAAACATTTTTAAAATGATAAAATGGCAGTTATTTTTAATCATCTTAATGGATTGGTTATATACTAATTAATTTTACTAAAAAATGTTTGTTTTTATCCTACGTTCATTAGAAATTGACATATTGCATTGCACAGCTAAAATATTTTAAATTTTAAATGCATGCCCATAAGGCAATTCTCTTCAAAAAGGTGTAATGCAAAGTATTGTCTCATATGCTAATTAGCTTTACAAAAAAGGTTTGTTTCTATCTTTATATTTATTAGAAATTGGTGTATTGCATTGTACAGCGAAAATATCCGAGTGTTAAAAGTGCAATATTTTACATTTAATAGCATAGATACTTTACTCATGGGGTAATCCTCTCCATAAAGATATAATGCAAAATATTGTCTCATGTGTTAATTGGTTTACAAAACAGGTTTATTTCTATCTTTACACTCATTAGATATCGCTATATTGCATTACAACCGAAATATATGACTGTAAAAGTATAATATTTCAAATTGTAAATACACAGATATATTGATAATAATGTATATTGTATATAATAATATATGTTGATAATAATAGCTTTGCAAAAAATGTTTTTTTTTTTCTATCTTTACACTCATTAGAAATCGCTATATTGCATTACAACCGAAATATATGACTGTAAAAATATAATATTTCAAATTGTAAATACACAGATATACTGATAATAATGTATATTGATAACAATAGCTTTGCAAAAAATGTTTTTTTTCTATCTTCACACTCATTAGAAGTAGATGTATTGCATTATGCAGCCAAAATGTCTAATTGCAAATGTATAGTACAGTAAAATGTGCCTATAGCTATACTGCCAGGACCAGAAAAGGTATTATTATGGTCAGATTATTCTTACAGAAAGAGTCATAGTCATTGCCTGATTCAAAATACAGACTAAGTTATTTATAGTGCATGTAGCTATAATATTCCATTCATGTTTTATAACAATTTTAATTATGAAATAAAATTATTGGTAATAATTAATAATTGTAGTAATAATTAATATTGTATAATTTCAATTATTAAATAAATATTTTACAAATCAGAACAGTCAGTGATGATAAATATACTTTGTTAATTGCTAAAATGTGTTAAATAAAACAGTATAAGAGTTTTATATACAAACTGTCTACAAGTTTCGTCTTCGCCGAAACCATTTTCAAGAGAAATAAAGTAGAAATTCAAAGAACAAAGACGAATTCTAGTAGGATATTCTCACTTTTCTTGAAAATGGTTTCGGTGAAGCCGAAACATGCTGAGAGTTTGTTATAAAACTATTTTACTGTTTTATTTAACAACTTTTAGCAATCAAAGAAGTATAAATAAAGATATTTGGAGTGTTGTGTAATTCTTTTGTAACATGCATTGCATTTTATTATGTTTCTAATAATATGCAAGAATATTAGACAAAATTAAAATATATATGTATATTTGCAACCAAATCGTGCCATAGTGAGCCTTACTTTTGACTTTCTGTAACAGATTTAAAAGGGGAAAAAATAAAAAATTACATTCAGCTGAATAATCTGCAGCATAAGCGCAAAAATTATCCTTACACTGCAAAAAAAAAAAAAAAAAAAAAAAAAAGTGTTGATTTTACAGTATAATACTGACATCCCAGCTGCCAGTATTAGACTGTAAAATGCGCGCATGCACAGTGGCGTATTACTGCTTATTTTACTGTTTATTACTGTTAATTTTACGGTATAATACTGGCAGCTGGGGTGCCAGTATTATACTGTAAAATCAACACTTTTTTTTTTTTTTGCAGTGTATAGACAGTTTTATCGTTATAGACAGTATAGTTCTTGTAGGTAGGTTTTATTGTAATAAAATTATGGTTTTTGATCAAATTAATTAATTAAATTAGGATTAATAAAATTAAGATAAATAAAAGATTAATTAAACCACAACCCGGTGTAGAATTGAATTTCGTACTAAAAAATTATAGAACATAAAATATTCTTGGTGCTATAAAATTCTCAAAATGTCAGTCGTTAAAAAAATATATATAAATAAAAATAAAATACATCCTGCTCTACAGACTTTAAACTAATAGTAATAGAACACATTTATGCAAACCAAACGTTTTAAAATGAAATTTAATGTGAACAAACTTTCATAACTAAATAATATCTGCTGTTTCCCAAGACATCTTCTTTTAATAGAAAATAATCTTAAGACACGTATCAATAATTTCCTTTAGTTTCGATTGAAAAGTAACAAAAACTATTTAATACCATTAAATCCCATTCTTAATTAAGATATGCCATTCGAAACGTGATAAAGGTGAATAGCGTTCTTTTTTACTTTATGCTTTAACTAGGCACTTCCTGGACTTTTTTTTTTTTTTTTTCCTATCGACATTGCCTGCAGGACGAACTGCATGAGTCACCTCTACATGATCTACAAGAGCAATTGATTTTGACAGAGCGCCATATTTGCTGCACTTACTTAGTAACTAAAAATCCACTATAGAAATCAATTGATTATTATTATATTTAGAGGGGGGGAGGGGGGGAGGAGGGATGTAACATGCAAAAAAATAAACAGGATCTCGAACATATAATTGGTACTGTTGATTATTTTATGCTTTTTATTTATTTCTTTTTTTTTTCAAAATAAACGATTTCATCCATGAATGCAGAAGAAGAGTTTTATTTCTGTACATGAGCCTTTGTGAATAGTTTTCATAGAGATATTTTTAATCGTTAAAGAATATTTAAAGAAATATTTTCGGGTCATGTTTTTATTACAAAAATAACGTTCTTAGATATAGTAAATAAATAATGAGCGCGCATCATTTTCTAGAATTCGTATGATTTTGAAATTTTTCTTGTTTTTCCCCTTTCATTTGTTCTTTTCGTTCTTTTTTTTTTTTTTTTTTTTTTTTTTTTTTCCACATTTAAAACATAAAATACTAAGGCCAAGACTTCGACAATAAGGTTGAAATTAATTTATATGCGCAATTATTTGTGTTTATAATTAAATGTATTCTGAAATCAGATGATTTCTTTCGGAAAACCGTTAATATATATGACGTAATATGTTATTATAATAGTTTAGCTACTAAACTAAATATTAAAAAAAGAAGAAGAAACAAAAGAGTGAATTAAAATTAGCTATAGAAAAGTGAAATATGGTTTAAACTTTTATTTTTTGTCATATATTATTTAAAACTGTTCCATTTAAATTATGCATGCAAATTTTCTTATCTTCAATATTTTTAAATGCGTTTAAATTAATTTAAATTATACTTTTAATATTTTTTTTATTAATTTATAAACTCAGTTATTTGTGTTTATATTTAAATGGATGATTTAATCAAATTACTATTGATTTCTTTCTAAAAACAGTTGATATATATATTATATAATGTATTAGAAAGTTATTTTAGCCGCCACTAATTATTAAAAATATTCAAAATGGTGAATTAAACTAAATAACAACAATATATATATATATATATATATATATATATATATATATAGTTCAAATTTCACTTTATCATCATATATTATTTACAACAGTTCCATTTTAATTTATACATTCAAACATTCTTATCTTCAATATTCTTAAATACGTTTAAATTAATATAAATTATACATTTAATATTTTTTATTAACTTATATACTCAATTATTTGTGTTTATATTTCAATAGATGATTAAATCGAATTTATTTATTTATTTCAAAAAACAGTTGATATATGTATGATATAATGTGTTAAGAGACTACTTTAGCCATTATAAAGTAATTTACAAAATTCAAGATGGTAAATTAAAATTACAACTAAAAAAGAAATATGATTTAAACTTCAATTTATCATCATATATTATTTATCAATAGTTCCATTTAATTTATGCACCCAAACTCCCTTATCTTCAATGTTTTTAAATACGTTTAAATTAATATAAATTATACGTTTAATATTTTGTATTAATTCATAGACTCAATTATTGACGTTTATATTTGAAGGGATGATTAAATCTAATTACCATTTATTTATTTCGAAAAACAATTGATATATATGATAAAATGTATTAGAAGAATATTTTAGCCACTAAAGTAATTAAAAAAAAATTCAAGATAGTTAATTAAAATCCCAACTGAAAAGCGAAATATGATTCAAACTTCAATTTATCGTATGTTGTAAATAATATTTACAACAATTCCATTTAATTTACGCATACAAAGTTACTTATCTTTAACCCCTTCGCGACGAGCGTCCTTTACAGAATTTTTAATCTGTTACCACCGGTTTTTCAAAAGAGAAATTTTCACCTAACTGAATCGCAAAAATACTATGATTAGATAAGGAAAACCTTGCAATAAAAAATAACTGGTGGGAATAATTGAGGATTCTGAGCAATTCTTCGCTCGTCCCCAATGGGTTAATATTCTCATAAGACGTTTTAATTAATATAAATAATATATATATATATATATATTCTGGGATTGATAAAAAAAAAACTGGTTTCTACAAAAATTAGAGGTTGGAATTGAAAAAGTAACCTATTTCTTTTTCTTTTTTCCCTCAAAATAGACCTTTTTATATTAGTTTTGGGCTAAACTAGCCTCCATAATCACCTAATGCTTAAAATTAGTGCTCTCGATTTTACGTATAATACGTATAAAACGTATTGTATCCGGTAACGATTTTGGATAGGAATCATATGGAAAAAAGGCTTAACTACGTATACGTTTAAATGTATATAAACGTATATTCGCGAGCACTACTTAAAATAGCCGAGTAACTTTTTAATGATACTTTAAAATACCATCGGGGAATAAAGAGTAAATAACGTCTATCGTAAATAACGATAGAAAATTACAGTAATCAATGCGCAATATAAATTTAAAGGAGAAGAGGTATAGGCCAGGCAGTCCTTGAACCAATACAGACTAGAAATTTCCAACGCCAAATAATAGCATTCAATTCATTCAATCAAATCCTCATTACATCTACGCACATCCGACACGTGAAAATTACTGACTTGCATTTCGACTCTGATCGAAACTCCATTCCATTCTTTTGTTGGCTTCACACTAGCACATTCATTTACTCATGCACACAGCACACAAACATAAATGTGATGCTCCACTACCCACCACTAAAGAAGAAAAATGTACTATGATGTATGAAAGACACAATATTCTTATTTTCTTTTCAGCACTGCTATTTATTCTTGAGAAATAGTTAGTTGTGTATTTTCTCATAAAGATAATGCACGTAGAGTAAAATATAAAAGTGATATAATTATTCCTAATCATTACTGACAAAGGTTTCTTTATTTTTAATCATTTCTTTCCTTTTTTTTTATTTGATTTTTTATTTATCCAAAGCTTTCTTTACCCTGTTTTATTTTTCAGACACTTACATCTTGTTTTACCCCCATCAGCACCCAACTCGCTGCATTTAATATAAAAAAGAAGAAGAAGGAAAAGGTTGTAATCAAAATGTGGCCCAAGATTCATCTTAATTAGTCCGACATCGTATTAATCAAAGTCACAAGCATTTCTATCGATACAAATGACAAACGATGAAATCTTGTAAAAGGATGATTTATTTTAACAGCTGAACTTAGGATATTACTTTGCTGAAATGCTTACGAAGTATATTGTATAAAAGTAAACTAAATAGTATGAGATAAGAAAACATGAGATGCTCTTGAATCCTTTTAAAAAAATTATAATACCTTGAACTTACCCAAGTAAAATAACAATTCAATAAAAAGAAATCTTGGCAGATTGCCAACCACCTACTTGGTACATTATTAAAAGAAGCAGATGTATTCGAGGGGCAGGGTTGACAGATGCTGCGAGCGAATAATCAAAACCTGCGCCCCTACTTCTAAAAAAATATAATAGCCACAGAAATGTTTTTACCTTTTTCTTTTTAAATTTTTGTAAGTACGTCTTATATGAAGCTGTGTTTGAAATTGTCAAACTACTTTATAAGATAAGGTTATCTTTTGAGAAATTGTTTTCGTATGCCACATCTAACACAGTAACTCTTGGCAATGTAATTTTAAAAGGTTGCACAACTATTACTCGCAATAATATTACTATCACCTATGAAATTTACAACAGGAATGTTAGGCCTAACTTTTTGGCTAAAAATATGCGATACACCGACAGATTTATAATAATTATTTTAATTACTATTTATTTCAATAAAATCTCACATTTTCTGATATTTCACAGAATAAAAACACCGTTATTTCTTTTTCAAATCAATGATTAAACTACTGCAGTTCAGACTTATAACAGTACCACAGAAAAGATTTGAAATAATCCCAGATATAAAGCAGAAAAAGTCATTCGTATGTCTTCTAAGACATATCGTTTAGATGAAAAAATTTAAATTAAGAATTTGTATAAAACCATGAAAACACGTCACAATGAATAACTACATTCAGCATCTAAGGTGTATTTTAGTCTACATTTAATCGATCAAAAATTTTACACTTTAATCTAAAATTCTAGCAGAAGTAATGTTCTTTCATTTGTCAAGGCGAATTCCATTGTTTAATGTATCCCTTTCATATCGCTTTGAATTTCAAACCTCTGACAAGCTGACAAGCCTGGTTTGCATCGATTGCTCAAACCCCATCTTAGCCTTTTCTAAAGATAGAACGTAACACACAACATACACACACATACACACATACTGTGTAGGAGAAAATCCATCCATCCATGCACCCATCACTCCCTCAAGGACGCAGGCAGCTGACGCACCTCGCTCATTGATCCACATGTGTAGGGGAGAGGTGGGGGGAGGGAAAGCAAATCTTTTTTTATATTTTTCTTTTTGCCTCTTTTTTCTTTTTTATTCTGCTTTGTTATTGGCTGAGTCGAGTTGCTAGTTGTCGCAAACGCATGGCTAATGAACGAATTTGTTTGGGCGAATTCGCCGACTGGAATTTGTAGGAAGCGGTGGCGGATGTTTCTCTTTCTTTTTTTATTTTAATTCTTTTTATTTTTTTACTTGTTCATAATAAATATCTTCACTTCTGGTTGGTTCCAGTCACGAAGTAGTTTAAATGAAGAAAAAATCCTGAGGGTTGTTGTTTAATAAAAGGAGAAAAGCGATAGAACATCGAATGTAGGTCACAGTTTTTAAAGGAGAGAGAAATGGTTCTTCTGCAATGCCTGTATAATTATGAACACGTTTTGCTTGAACTGCAGTTTGATAAATGCGTGGATGAGACAACATTCGCAATTTTTAGAGATGAGAGAGAATCTTATGTCTCGCAGTTTTGTATTTGCATTTTGTTCTATGTATTGAACAATCTATGTGTGCAAATGGATTCACGCAACGCAGCTATAGAATGCTTAAATTTCAAAAAGTAAATGGTCTTTCCAGTTTCTCATTGGAAATAGTCTTTCGAATGTTTTTTTTTTTTTTTTTTTCTTTTTTTTTTTTTTTTTTTAAGCATTCAATCTTTTTATTTTATCCGTCAAAATTTTTATTCTGATATTTTAAGTAAAGTAGCAGATTCTCAAGAAAACGTTATTTAAAAACGGCGTGTCGAATACAGTTGCTTTTTCTTTCAAAAGTCTATGTTAAGTTTATTTTTGTAATCCTTTTTATTATTCTTAAAGATGAAGATCTATGAGCTCCGATTTCGAAAAAAAAATATTTGTTTACATATTAAATTACTCAATATCAATCTCGGAAAGTAACATTGCGAAAACATTGAATATTACGTTAGGCACTGGGGAATATTTTCATTGCCCCTAGGAATGTTTCTTAGGGGCTGATTATATTATCCATGTTTCTGTTTAGGATGATCTTAAATCCAAATTTGCTACTTTATGATACATTCACTAAGTTATTTTCATTCGTAAATGCATATATTTTTCAGATACTTTCACTGAAATGGTAAGAAATTGAATCGCGTTTTGTGTTTTCCTATAAAGCTAAAGGATCTTTCAGAAGATGCTGTCAAAGGTGGTGTTTTTATCGATTTTTGGGACAAGAGCATTCAAGATATACCACATTTAGAGAAAAAGGAAAACCGTCATTCAATGCTTGGGCACTTCAATAGTAATGTCTCTAAATTTTATCCACTTTCGTGTCTAAATGAATTCTAGAATGTGTCTGAAAGAATCGCCATATTCAGTTGGAAAAATAAACACAAAATGCGAATGCCTTTAAGTATTAGACAAGTATTTGGTGTATTTTTGGATGACCTCAGCCATCCAACCCCGCGCATAATAAATTAATAAATTTTCGTAACCTATTTTTCACAATCTTTTTTTTTCCAACCGTAATGTTTAGCATTATTTCAACTACGTTTATGAGCAAAATGTTTATGTTTTTGCCCTTAAATCAAAAAACAATAATTTTATAAAGATATAAGCACGATTGTATTTTCTTTTCTACTGTTACCATGAATTTATGCTTTTATTCCTAAGATGGAAAACTGTAGTAGAAGAAAAGTGATAATAAAATTCGTAAATGCATATACTTTTACCGAAATGGTAAGAAATTGATTACCGTTTGGTGTTTTCCCGTAAAGCTGAAGGATCTTTCAGAAAATGCTGTCAAATATAGTTTTTTGATCGATTTTTGGGACAAGAGTACCCGCGAGATGTCCTCCTCAAAGAGCACACACATACACAAACAAACTAAATAAATAAAAATTATTTTCAGAATTGAATAATTTTTAAAAAATTATTATTATAGTAATGCAAAAGGTCAGAGATGCATTTCGTTAAAATTACTCGATTGAGCGAAATAAAATAATTAAAATAAGAAATATGACGTTCAATCTTATAAGATTTTTGGCGATAAGGAAATTGACTATGGATTCATATAACAAAATTTATATGCAAAAAATATACTGACATTAAAATGCTGTACCATGCAAAAAATATACTGACATTAATGCTTAACTTTACAAGATATTAGAAACTAATATCTGCTTTATATCTAAATCTAAAACATCTGTAAATTTCTAAAACGCTTGAGGCTTGAATGAGTTAAACTAGTGAGTTAACCGCCATTTTACATTGACAGAAAATCATTATTGATGTGTGAGGTGTATAGTTTATCATCAAACAGCAAGGATAAAAGAAAAAAATACGGATTTTGCTTTAACCCTTTCAGGGGCAAAACACTTCCATTGCTAAAATGTGGAAATGAATGAATGACACCGGAATTTACGAACAAATTTATTCGTAAGCATGAAAAAGCTATATTTAACATACATAAGAAACGAAAATTGTATACCAAAATTCTGGTGCCATTGGGGCGTTTGGGAATTAAAATTAAGGGGTTTCATAAACGTACCACCGCCCTTGAAAGGGTTAACAGATCAGTTCACCATCACATTCAGCTAAAAATTATAAATTGTAACAAAGATGGTGAATAAATTTATCATAAAAAATGGCAATTTTAAGGAATAAATGTATAAATGCTTCTTTAGAGCATTTTTTGAGGAGACACGTATTAGAGACGTCATGAATTACTGGGGTATTTAAAAGACTGAGATTACTGTCAGTGTACAATGTTAAACATATTTTGTTATCGAAAATCGAATGCATCGTAAATGACCTTTTCGCATAATATACCAAGTACATCAGTTTTTAACAGTATAACAACATGTTAAATAGGCATTTTTTTTTTCTATTTTTATGTTTACTTTATTAAAAAAAAAAAATGTATACTGAAATAAATTATAATGGTTAAACTTAATAAAGTTACTGTACACTGTAGCGATTTGGAATTTATCTTGAAATATCTTTTCGTCGTACAAGAAGCCATTAAAGCAAAGATCATAAATTACCAATTATTGATTAGTTAACGTCCTTCTTTTCCTTTCACGTAGTAAAAATTAAAAATAACGAATCCGAATCCGAATGACTGAAACAGATGGAGGCTATCTAAGGTTCTCTACCTCCGATGAATCATAGACTGTTCCTATTGTTGCTACGCAACGAAGAAGTACAATTTCGCCATCTCAGAGATGTTGGCTCAAAGGATCTTGTTTACTTGTAAAAGCGTGCATCTTCTGAAACTTCTTTTTTTACTTTTTATTTTTATTGTTCATTTCTTTTTCCCGGTGATTGTTCTGATTGTCTGATTCGATCTTATGCCCTTCTTCTTATGATTTGATTTTATCCATCGAATTCTTTTGTTCTAACCTTAAACTGATATTGTCGAGAATTCGAATAATAGAACAAAGCGCATTCATTCGGGCCATTCGCTCCATGTTCTTGGGACAGAAGAAATAGCTCATTCATGTTCTTCATTTTTCTTTTATCCTTTCCTTTCTTTTCTTTTCTTTTTCTTTTTTCTTTCAACATGCATTTTCACCTGTCCCTTTCGACTTTTTAAAATAGAACAGTTCAAGTATATATGTCCATTAGATGTATATTCAACCAATAATAATAAATAATCAATAAAACTATAACGATGTACTTTCTACAAATAAATATTTTTGCCTCTGTTTCAATGATGACAGAAAGATAATCATATAAAATTGTTGTCATGTAAACATATTCGAATTTTCCATCTCAGAAAGATCATGAATTGTTTTATTGTTAAAACCAAGAAAAAGGAAGAAACATATTATAAATACTGACTTTTAGAATTGCAGGATCATGGGGGGGGGGGACGACAGTCACAAACTAGTTATTGTAGATACTCATGTAGACTTTCATCGTTCTTCTTCCTTCTGTACCTATCTTCAAGTGTGATTCTCAGAGGATTGCCTTCATTTTTGCCTCACACCAAGGCTACCAAACTTCAAGCTAACACCCTCCTTTCAAATTTCTATAAAAGTTGACTATCATCGCTTTTTCCCTTGGCCCTCTACTTCATGTTAAAGGATAGCGTTTAAAATTCCACATAATTAATTTAGTATAATTTGGAGTTTGAATTACTTTACTTTATGACTTTTTTTTCCCTCTGAAGTTTTAAGCTAAAATTTTACTTTAATGCTTATACATGCATGGTATGTGTTATAGGTATTTATTTTTATGTTATTTTTTAAAAATAGCATTGTACAACTATGGCAGGAAGGCATCAGTTCTGTTTTCCAGCAATTCTGGAAAAAGACTTCAAACAGAAAGCGTGAATAGAGAAGGAAAGTCCCACGGCTTCTTCATGTTCCTAACACTGACCGTGCAAGGGCTTCACAATCAGATAGAATTATCCTTATATCCGATCAATAATAATTCTTTTCCTTTTCAAACTGTTTTTTTTTTTTTTTTTTTTTTTTTTTTAAAGATCGTAAAAAACTTGAAACTTCAAATACATTTTTGTTTCTCAAATAGCTTTTTTTTTTTTTTTTTTTTTGTAAAAAAATAAAATTTTTATTTTGAGTACGAGCCCGAAAACTGGAATAAAAATTGATCCCCTTTCGGGCCAGGACGAGTTGAGCCTATCTCATCTCTAATAGACACAGAAGCATACAAAACCTCTTTCCTGAACCAAATCGGGTAATTAGAATACAGACATAATTATTTCTTCATTCCAGAATTTTTATTTTAATTATCTACATTTATATTCATAATTTTTATTTTATTTAAGACATTTTAAAAGATCCGTCTTTTTTTATTTTTTTATTTATTTTTTCACAAATTACATTTTTTGGTTTACAAGGAATAGTTGTGATAGCAGGGATGATAATATGCATAGAGATTTATCCTGATTTCAACATTTTTTGGTTTTAATATTTCTCGATTTCAGGATTTTTTTTTTAATGAATTTTTAGCACTTTTAAACGGAAAGTATTATGTGATGGAAATTTAGAAACTATCTTTAATAATTTAATAGTGTTTTTAAGATTTGCAATATATTTTAATGTATTTTATTAGTTACAATAAAAGTCGATTATTAATTCTGCCCTCCATTCTTATTTTCCTTTCAAATAATTTCATGATTTTTGGAGTAGGATCACAATCACCCCTGTGACATCGATCGTAAAAACCATGATAATATCAATCTAAGCATTAGTGGAAACTCCAGATAATTATTCATCGTTCATTTTGCGTCAAAATAAATAAAAAATAAAATAAATACACACATAAAAATGCACAACATAAAAAAAAAAAAAAAAAAAAAAAAAGGTAAAAAATTGGTAGAATAATTTTATGCCTTGTTGTGCTTATTGAATTATTTACATGTAAAAAAAAGAAAAAGAAAAAAAAAAGGATAATTTTTGCTACCAAAAACTCCAGAGAAAAAAAGTTGAGCGGTTTATTTAAATCAAATTGGGAAACATTTGAATAAGTATTACTATGCATAGAATGGGCCATTTTATGTACTGACTTGAAATATAAAATAAAAAAAATAATATAATTAAACACTAATTGATTGACATTCTAGATATAAGGCATTTAAATAACGTTTCTTTTCTTTTCCTTCTCGTCTTCTTTTTTTCAACAAAAATAAAAACAGTTTCTTTTAATATCATCATGCAAGGAATGGCGCATTTTAAGGGCTGAAATGAAATTTAAGAAAATAAACAAGAATAAAAATAAAAATTAATTGACTATTATTCTAGATATGGGGTATTTAGATAAGAGGTATTTTATTGTTTTCTATATAAAGGAAAACAGTTTTCTATCAACATTATTACTATGCATAGAATAGGCTATTTTAAGAAATAAATTATTATTATTATTTTTTTTAAGCAAACGTCAATTGACTATTATTCAAGCTATAAGGTATTTGGATTTTTCTTTCTTTCTTTCTTTTTTGAAGTTTTCCAAATAAACGAAAACAATTTTCTAATCTATATAATGTTTCATGAAAAATACTTACTTTATAAAAAAACAACAACAAAAGAAAAAATCACAAAGGAAAACAATTATTATATTTGTTTTATTTTTAATTGTATTACAATAAACATTAACTTACAATTTTTTCTTCCCTTATTTAGAACTTTCTGGATTCTGTTCCATTTATTAAGTCCACGTCATTCGGTTGAATATTCAAGCGACTTACAAGACAATTGAATGGCCTTAGAAGAGACCACGTTTCAAGCTACAAAAAGAAATTACGTATGCAGTGGATAAGTGTTGCCTCTCACATCACAAGTAAGGTAGAAGAAAGCAGAAAAGACAGAAAAAAGCGGAATAGATGAAAAGAACATAACCTTGACTTTTTACTGCATGGCGTGGGGAAACCTTTGAAGTACAACACGGAATTTGTTAGCCATAGAATCTTCAGATTAATTTCTGCGGTTAAAATAAATGCACTAAAAGTGTTTGAAAAGTGAATATATAAATAATTTCATTCTCTTTCTTTATTTTAAAAATAAAGAATGGATCAAAATCAAAAACATTTTGTCATTAAGTGTCTTTATGTTATTATTATTATTATTATTTTACAACTCCTGGGAGATCATTGAAATGTTTTCAGCTTTGATTGTAATGTTGTACATCATTTCTGTTTCGGCCAGTACCGTTTCAGCGGATGGGACCAAGCCCAAGGTTTTCAAACTTACAGTGTGGGAGCTACTTAATTTAAAATAAAAAATATATAGCATATAAATTTAGAAAGGGGAGAGGGTCTCGATGAACTGCAATAATTAAAACTATTTTAACTACACGAAGTTATGCTAGTATTATGTTAAATATAGTCATTTCTTGTAGCACATTAACTAAAAATTATGTACAATACAACCCCGATTTAATGATACTTGGTTTAACAATTGCCTCAATTTTGATAGTCCGGAATAATCTATATTTATTTCTATGTTATATAATCTCCGTTTTAACAATATATATCTTACTATAAATACATTTTCAGTATGCAGAAATGTCACCCCCCCCCCCCCCCCCCCCTTCTCTATATTGTTTACCTATTGAAATAACGAAAAATCTGATAAGTTGTTTGCAGGAAAAGTTGATGCTCAGATTCAGATTGTATTTGGAATGGATGAATGTATAACTTATGTTTGAAACCAATGAAAAAAAGTATAGCTGCCTTTTTCTTACCATTCTGTTTTAAAAGTATTTTTTGTCTTACTTAATCACGAAATTTCGGCAAATAAATAAAGCGAAGATTGCTATTAAAAATTAGCTCTAACGAAAAAATTGTAAAAGTTGGCAGTTGGTATGTATGGGGAAGAGTCGTGTCACATGGATTTAAGAAATAAAGCAAAACATCTGTCAATAAAGATTTTTTTTTAAAACAAAAGCTATATATTTAATGCACTAATAGGAACATCTAATTAAATACTACTAGTAATTAAAATTTTCAAAATTTAATTACCAAGTTTTATACAGTTTTGATTTATCTAATCTGTTCCTGAATTTAAGGATAACCCCGATTTAACGATGATTTTCAAGGGATCTTTTGCAATTGTTCAATACAGGTTCGACTGCATTTAGTGATAATTCTCTGCTGTAAGGCAATAGTATCTTTTCGAAATATGGCATGTTCCATTTTATAACCAGATGATAGCACATATTATTTCCATAACTGAATAATTTTAGAAAAATACATCCTGACCAGCAGATGGGCAGGAAAACTGAGGGGATACAAACATTTAACATTTAATATTTTATCATTATAATAAGAGAACAAAATATGAAATACTCAGATTGAAATAATGTATAATTTTAATTCAGAGCAATACAAAATATTGTAATTTATGTAATCTCATTGCATTCTAAAGATTGTATATGTAATCCAGAATATTATTTTTCATGCAATGTAATTTGAAATATCGTAATCCAGACTCTTTTTCATGTAATGAACAGGCGATGTGCAATAGTATAATCTAGAAAATACAATGTAACCCGTAATATTGCATTTCATATAATGAATAATAAATAAATAAATAAAAGAGATATTGAGCTAATTTCATCGTGCTATCTCATAGGTAACACTGATAGGCTAAAGATGCACAAAGACATGGTATTAAAGAGTTCCTACAGATTTACGTAATTACTGCTTGATTTTATATTTATGATTTACAATCTCCTTAATTTATTTACTTTCCTTTTCAATAATAAAAAAAACAACGCAATCAATGCTAAAATAAGAAAATTAAGAGGAATACTAAATGATTCAGGCAAACACTTACAAAATAATAATAATAATAATAACTTAAAAAATATATAAAAATAAAATAAAAATAAAGTTAGCGTAGTAAAAAATAAAATTCTAAATATAATAATAAATAATAATGCAAATTAACTCTGATAAAATGCACAGTTTTTTGTTATGTTCAAAGTCAGACATAATATATTAAAAATTCAGTGTAGTGCAACAAGTTCTCTCTCTCTCTCTCTTTTTTTAAATAGTCAACTTTGTCTATTTATGTGTATTAGTAAATTCAGTATGTAAAATATTCCCAATAAGAAAATTGATATTATACAATGATTAATTTTTTTTCGACGATTATATCTAGCTCTTAATTAAAGTATTTTAAAAATACGCCTCGTTGTGTGCGACTCTTCCCTACAAATTGGGCTTCCACCTAATATCAAATAATTGCATCCTGTATTATTTAATATTTGAAGAAAGCTAATGACCAATATTAAGACCCACATATTCCCTATACTATGTGAACTGATTTTGTTTTTCAATTTCATATTTTTATTCGAAGCCAAATATATAGCAAGAAATCAAGTTTAACGAGTATTTTCTTTGGCCGAGCGTAGGTTCTACTTATACGGACAATATATTTAGATGCGTATAAAACAAATACACAAATAGATCGTTACATAAGCCAGAAGACATTTATTTAACTGATAACGTAATAATTGCAAGATATAAGAAGATCGTTACGTTCAAAAATACTTTTATCGCATTCGATAATTTTCCAGGAAGGCATATCAGCAACTGATACCGTACGTTCAACATAATGTGTTCTTATCATTTGCACACGCATAAATTGTATCATACATCTGTAAACTGTCTCTCTTCGTCGGTTATACGCAGAAAAGAGGTGTGCACATAAATTTTGAGGCCTCTACGAAATAAGCTTATGGGCTTTCTACATGTAATGTTCACGCAATACTTTTTACGAAACCAGACCCTAACGAAGCCCCTTCAATTTAGGACCCGGTACAACTGTCCTATTTGTCCCCCTCCCCAGTTCACGCTTCACACTACATTTAAAGATTGTTCTAGTTTTAGGTATATTCCTCAGGGCTCTGCGCAGTGCTGTTCTACTTTCTAAATGGACCATTCGAATTACTGCTTATTTTACCGTTTATTACTGTTACTTTTACGGTATAATACTGGCAGCTAGGATGCTAGTATTATACTGTAAAATCAACACTTTTTTTTTTTTTGCTGTGTGGTATTTTTGTGCTATTTTCCGAATATACAGTGCAAATACAACCACAACATGGAGAGTACATTTTCCTATAACGGCAAAGGATTTTTCAGTAAATGTTGTCGAAGCCTCAACATTCCGAGAATAGTCGTCATCAGAGAGCAATCATCGCCATTAGAGGCTCCCTGACGGAAAATTCTTAATTCCTTTTTCTCTTAGAGCTTAATTTTTTTAAGTGACGGGTGAAGAATAAATTTTACTGTTTTTTTTTTTTCTAAATTATTAAAGATTAAAAAAAATAGATAATTAAATTTCAAAATACAGGGAAGGACAATTTCCCTCCCTTGACTCCTCCTCCCCCTCCTTTGCCGGCTGTTATGGATACAAATTGTTCTAAATAATAATGATGATAATGAAGTCTTTTGACTTTGAATTTGAAATTCAGAACTCCACACAGTTACACTACTCAAAAAATGCAATTTTACTTCAGAAAAGTTAGTGATTATTCTTCTGTCTTACATAGTACCAAACAATTGGAGTCCTGCAACAGACAGGAACTTGTTTTCCTGTGATCGATATTTTCCAGCCTCCGCCCAGTGGAAGTTACGACGCTTTTACACGATTTCGACGAGAGATTGCTCAGGAACAAAGTTAACAAATTCCCAGCTGCAATATGTAGCTGAAAAAAAAGAAAGAAAGAAAAACCGGAGAGAACCGTGCTGTTATTTTATTTGCTAAACTATTTCAGAGTAAGTGAGATTTACGATGCATATTCCGCTGGGCTTCTGGAAAAGTCATTAAACAACTTTCATTTCCGTATCTGTTTGGTGCAGGTCGTAAAAATCTGAAAAAAAAAAAAAAGTTAAATGAAACAATTATTTGATTTGATTACAATTTAACTTAAGGGGATTCAGTATCCTTAAATGGATTTAAATATTGACATTTTTTAATTCATTATTTTGCGAAAATTAATTAGCTTAAAAGAAAAAAATATGGATTATTTTTGTTGCAAATTAATATTATTTTTTAACTTAATAAATTACAGAAAATACTTTGCATGGCATTAAAAAAGAAAGAAAAAGAAAAGAAACAAACAAACAAAATTTAGGTGAGGTTAGACTGGAGCGTATAACAAACAGTTTTTTATTGGAAACTAATGGCGTAATCTATTTATTCAGTCAAAAATACAGGGTGTCTCATTCCAGTCCTGAGCTGGATATTTGTTTAAAGCTTTAACAATAACTAAGATATTTTAATGACATTTACAAAAGACTTCCCTTGCTTTCACCAGAAACGGTGAAAGCGTCCTTCATCCGCATTCAAACAGCGCTGGACACTCTATAATTAGAATGTAGCTGACATTATATACTGTGTCACTGATCAAATCACTATTCATTACACTTTCTATGATGTAATAATTGCATTTCACATAAAACAAGGTACTTCTGGTGAAAATTTCCTTAAAATATCTTCATTAAAGTTAAACTTATTCCGCCGGGCTTCTGGAAAAGTCATTAAGTAACTTTCATTTCCATATATCTGTTAGGTGAAGGCCCCTAAAATTCTAAAAAAAAAAGTTAAAGGCTGTTCTCAAATCCAAAGAGGCTACTTTCAAACACAATTTTTAATTAATTTTTGTTCGGATAGACATGAAATTGGCAGGTGTTGTTATTCAGAAACTATGTAATCGACAGAAGTTTTCTATTTTTTGATAAACGCAAAAGATCTTTCAGAAAATACCGTCAAACTCGGCGTTTTGAATCGAATTTTCGGATGTGAGAGCAAAAGAAGGGATAAAAACTGGTCGTCTTGTTACACAAATCGCTTATAACTCGATCAGTAACTTATTTATGAAAAAATGGAAAAGTGATTTCGATTCCAAATCGCTTTCACAGTCAGGTCTGTTTCAAATTGTGTCAGAAAGTTTTACGTTGTTGAGCAGATCATTTGAGAGCCACATTAAATGAAACAATTATTTCATATGATTTCATGCATGTTTAGGAGATTCAGTATTCTTTAATATGGATTTTCTTTCGAAAACCTTTATTGTATTATTTTGCGAAAATTACCAAGATTAAATGTTATACAAAAAACTAAAGAAGTAAAACTAGCATATCTTTTGTGAAAATTATAAATCATTATTTTATACACTGTGAAAAAGAGACAGGTGTTTCTTTATCTAGGAAAATGTAATCTAACCACGAACGAAAATATACAATAATCTTTTCCGAGTTACTCACGATTCCGAAACGCGCTTTTTATCTTTACAAACCTCGTTATTTTCGAGATTTAAAGGAGCATTTATGAAAACAAAGTTTCTTTTGCTGCCACTGATTTTCGGAAACGTTTTTGAGTTGCTTTTACAGTGTGTTAATCAGTTTTCTCAACCTGGAATATTAGGTTTATCGGATGCTATCAGTTCTCAAGTGAACATTTTTATGTTCAGCAAAAATGTTTACTGAGAAATATGATAAATTAACAGCATTAACAATAACAATAAAATTAATATTACTTTGTTTTTCTTGGATGTATAAATTCACTACGCAGCTTTTAAATGCTTAATTTTGAAGTAAGCATTATAAAACTACCCAGGTGTGAGAAAACATGATTAATATACTATGGAAACTACTCGGAAACATTTCCGAAAATCATTGGCAACAAAAGAAACTTTTTTTTTATATAAATGATTATTTAAATCTCGAAAATTTATTGGTTTCGGAGGTTTCTAATGATAAAGAACGCTTTTCAGAATCATGGACAACTCGGAAAAGGTTACTGTACACTGAAAAAAAAAAATGTTGATTTTGCAGTATAATACTGGGACTCCAGCTGCCAGTATTATACCGTAAAATTAACAGTAATAAACAGTAAAATAAGCAGTAATATCACGCATACGCGGTAGCATATTACTGCTGTCATGAAGATGGAGTCATGAAGATGGAGTGATTAAGGTGTATCATGTTAAAAATTACGTTAAATTATGGCGTTAATGTTGAAATTCTTGAAAAATGCAATAACTTTTTTTGGATTTTTTTTTAGTTTTAAAGGTTGTATATTCCTCCTTAACGCAGTTAACATTTATCTGTTAGCTATAATATTTTTTAAGAGTCGATCTCAACAATTCTGTCCTAAAAAGTCCTAACAATATTGCTGCATGGAAAAGCGATCGTCCTAATCTCTCTTGTTTATCATTTTATATTCACTAATTACAATGTCATGTTATCGATTTCCATGGCAATTGTTTCTCTGATTTGCTTATCTCGTATATATAAAAAAATCATTTAAACAAAGAAGAAAAAAACTTTACACCTTATTTTATTATGTAAAAGAAAAAGATAATGTACGCTCATAACAACTTTCAAGATTATAGAGGTCAAACGATAAGGCCATTTTCTCCACATCGCACAATTTGTCATCAGCATTATTCAAATAAAAGAAAAGAGAACGATTTTCACGAGAAATCACGTGCTGCATTACGCTTGTATTATTTCTTCGTGAACTCGGCATCAGGTGATTTATGATTTAACTATTGTACAGGCGCTTTTCGTGACAACTCCACACAGATACCGTGAAAGAAGCTTATCTCATGCACAATCGTAAATTGTAATTGAAGATATAATAACTTTTATTTACATTTAGATATTTAATTTTTATTTTAAACAGATTTCTTCCACTAGATAGCTTTGAAACATCATAATTTCAAATAAAATGGATTAATTTAAGAGAAAAGAGAAATGAAAGAAAACAGTGCGAAAAAGTACACATGCACTGGAATTTATAGATAAACTGTTGATCTAAAAAGCATGCCTTTTCATCGCTTTGCTTTTTAACTGCAGTCCATTGTCTACAGATCCAGGCTGGTTTGTCGAGTAAAGGTTTGTAAATTTGGAACTGATGTCACAGTCACAGTCGCAGACGCACCGGGGTTTGGGGCGATTTTTTTTCTCGCCTTTTTGGCGAGAAAACACCGTTTTCGAATATCTGTTAGACCTAGCGTGCGAAAACAACATGCTAGTTTTATTGCGTTATGAAACAAATTATTTTATTATAAAAAACACACAATTTTATTATAAAAACACATTTTTAATATTAAATCAAGAATCAAGTATTTACGAATAAAAATTACTTCATGTATGTGTCAGAAAGTACCGAGTTACTTATAAGCAGTTATGTATGGAAGTATACGTCGCATATCTTCTGAATTTTTTTAAGAAGCTCCCTATACTCTCTGTGTCTTAAATAAAGCTATAACGTATACTCTGGCCATGAACGTTCATGACTCTAGACTCTAGCGTATACTTTCTGCCTATAACGTATGCTCTCTGTTTTTTTTTAGGTAGATTTCGTAAGAAATACTATCTATTACATTCTCACCTAAGTTGGAAATTTTGAAAAATTTTTGCAGATCTACGCCGATCATGACTCCCATAGAACCCAAAACCACCCCCAGTTCAAAACTTTATATATATATATATATATATATATATATATATGTCACTTTTTTCTGACCACGATAACTGGAAAAATTCTGCATAAATCTCTTCCAAACTGATACATAAAATCAAGGGTCATAAAATCTCGGTCAAGTTCGTTAATGGGCAAAATCGAACCAAGGGGGGGGGGGGAATGGGGGGGCTTTTTGTGAAAACAGAAAAACCCTCATAATTTCTTTATTATTATACGTATCGAATCCGTTTAAAGTTATTATTACTTCTAGGAAGAGGGCCGAAAATTTATGTATGACAGATTTTTGATATAATTAAAAATGGCCCCAAGGGGGGGGGGTGGAAAGGGGGTTTTAGAAGAAAAAAATTCATAGCTTCGTCAATTCACAAGATATCAAATCCGCATAAATTTATTATTAATCCTCTTAATATTATCTAAAACTTTTATATTGACATGTTTTTTATAGGACCAACTCTTATAGCCAAAAAAAAAAAAAAAAAAATCCTTGCTGGCTTTGCCTGCAAACAAGTTTGGTTTCGAAGTAGGCGGTTCCAACTGCAGTATCATCGCAAAAAGGTCATTTCTTCCGCAATTCCCGACAAACAGACGCCCCACGGTCTGCGTCTTCGAAATCTACCTGTGCCTGTAGGCCGAGCCGTCAGGGATTTTTTTCTTTTGCAACACTGATTATAAAGGGGTCTTCAATGAAAATAGAATTAAAATCATTTTACCTTTGAAAGTAATTTAACCCTTAACTGCTATTACAGAAATTGTCACATAGCCAGGGCCTGTTTACTGAATAGGCCCGGGAAGCCCTTGCTTACCCAAAGAAATAAAAAGGGGCCCCCAAATTTACTTTTCAAAATAACTTTTTACAAAAAAAAAAAAAAAAAAAAAAAAAAATCAATTAGGGTGAAAAATGCATTTTTTCCTTACGAAATTTTTATCTAAGAAGCTCGCTCTTTCTAAATTGTTGTTTACTCGAAATTTTGATGGTAAAATTTCAAATTGTTGCAGCATACCAAAAATGGTTTTAGTAAGTAACAAAGCAATTGGTAGAGGGGGGCCCCAGAATAACAACTGGCTTCCCCTACTTTTATGTCTTAAGCGGACCCTGCACATAACTACTGTGAGCGTCCCAGACTGCTTGATCAAAAAATGAATAAAAGGTTAAATTAATTCAAGGGATGCTGTTTCTAGTACTAGGGCTCTAAACTAAACAGAATTTCACTAATATCTAGAGTTAAACGGGAAATTACAAGTTAAACTGTAAAATTTGAGAAAAAAAACAGCAGTCTGTGAGATTAATACGATCTCCATAATTTCTTTGCGCCCAAACATCTTAGAAGAGAGGGCCGGCCCTTGCGATTACGTTCAAACGAAAAATATGCGATGAAGTAACAGCATTCACACACAAGCGTATACAAAACAGAAAAATACAATTATTGTGACGCTGTTAGTTTTTCTTTTAGAGAAAGGTTGAGTTATCTTCGTAATGTTCTTCGTGATCATAGAAAATTAAAAAAATTAAAATTAATATTATTTCTGATGATTTAACATCTGCTTACAAACACAAACGAAAGGCAAAAGTAGCAAAGAATATCATATTCTGTAATTCGTGATATGAAGAATAAATTAAATATGCAAAAATGTTTAGATGAAGTTTGAGCGAAATACTTAGTTTATCTGAATTTATAACAAGCAACTGGGAGAAAGCCAAAGGAAGGAAGACTGAGTTTAAGTAATTAAAATGTTTCACTGTGATTTACTTGCTGAAGGCTGGCAAAATATTCAGATTATTTCAAGACACAAATGAAAATTTTCGATACAGTGTTTTAGAATAATGCCTGTTTATACTGCAAAGATAAACTGATCGTATTTATAGCCTTAACTTTATTATTTTTCCTGCTTTTTTTTTTTTTTTTTTTTTTTTTGTCATATTATATCTCTAATAAATTCATTCTTTTCTTTTCCTTTTTATTATATCGAAACATACCACAACACAACTGATAGAACGTTTCTTTCGGCGATTGAAAAAAGTTTCCGCTTTATAAGAACGATAAAAGTACTAATAACTGAAAATTTTGAAGAAATTAATTATAACGTAAAATACTAAATTAAAATCGAAATAAAAATGTAATATAAATAAATAAATGAAACTAAACATTAACGTAATATAAAAATAAGAAGTTGAAAATAAAATTTTATTTATTTATTAATTATTTCATTTTATATGGAAATAAATAAATAAATTATTTAACGAAACTTTATCACCTCCCCCCCCCCCCCCCCCCTCTTCCTTCCAAGAACTTTTCATCGGAGTTACTACAGTGTTAAGGTTTCGTGGCTAATGCTATACTAAAGCAAGAAAACGACATTTTAAAAGTACTGATGAATTCTTTTTTTTTGACATATGAAATTATAGTACGTAATGCTTTCTAATACTTTATTAACAGTTTTTCTGCTTGAGGACCGTTGTTGTTGTAAAACAAGAATTACAGGCAACTTTGAATAATGGTACCTCCTTGCAAAAAAAGAAGAGAAGAAGTGTCAGCCCTTCTGCCGCAAATCATGGTACAAATGTGACTGGTACCAATCGATTGGTAATAGCGTATATATAGGAATGTTAATGAAACCAACTTGAAAATTTTCAATATTGTCAACTAATTTTGACATTATTTAACTGGATTATGCGGAAAATTTTACTTTTGGATATCAAACGGTAAGTCGTTAGGTCAACTAGTTGAGGAATTGTGCAGGTTTAAAGTTTGGAACTCCTAAATTCATTTTTAGCACTTTCCAACCTAGTTGAAAAGTGCTTATGACTTCGGTTTGTCTGGCCGGATGGCCGTCTGGCCGTCTGGCCGTGCTCTAACTCCCGTAAATATGCTCGGATTGCTCTGCAATTTTTATATGTTATTGTCGGTATCTATAGCATGTTCCCTATTTCAACGGAAGTGTGTAGCACTTATAGTTTTTTTACAGGGACACTCAAAAGAATTCCGTTACATTGCGGTCTATGGGGATAAATCATTTGCGGTTTATTTAAATAATGTTTCACTACTTTAAACGCATTGAAATTTATATATGTCACTAAGGTGCATTAGAAGATGCTTAATATGGAACAGAGTGTGCATAGCACTTATAGTTATTTTACAGGGACAGTCAAAAGAATTCCGTTACATTACGTCTATGGAGAAAAATCGTCTGCGGTTTATTTAAATAATGTTTCACTATTTTAAACGCATTGAAATTTATATAGATCACTAAGGTGCATTACAAGAGACTTACTACGGAATATTGTGTGTGTATAGCAGTCATCGTTCATTTACAGGGACATGCAAAAGAATTATCTACTGTCTGTTAACAATAATTCCTGGAAGTGCGTTTTAAGTTATTGAACGCGATTTTAATTTTAACTTGCTTTTTGTCTATTACGTGGTGTGTATAAATTCTGTAGATCCTATACAGGGCAGCACAAAAGTTCGCGAACACATTTCTGTTTATTGACAAACTCCAGACGGAGAATTTTAAACTGTGCTACGCGTTTCCTAACTGAACTAAAATTATCATCCTATGTAGTATATATACAAATCTATAGATCCTATACAGGGCTGAATAAAAGTATTCGGATATTTTTCCGAATATTGTATATGTTGCAAATTCCTGAAATTATGTTTTTAAATATGTTATGCGTTTTCTAAATTGTTTACTTAGATGTTAGCTTTTAGCTTATTAAACGGTATGATTTGTAAAATTATTTTGGAAGCGTTGGAAAGTGCTATATAATCTATGCTTGACGCAGGATTTTTCGTTCTTGTTTATCATTGCAAAGAGATTGCAATGTGGGTAGGTTTTTAAGCATAACTCAAAAACTACTTGGCGCGAATGAGCTGTAATTTTGGATTCACATATTTAAAGATTCTAGAAAATTATTTCTGTTATATATATGAATTGCAACCTACGATTTAAAAATAAGAAAAAAAAAATCAGAAATCGATTTCTAGAAGCTATTATACACATATGCTAATCAAAACTGACAGATGTTTACGCTAAGTAATTTTCGAACTATGCCTAAAAAACTACACGCATAGAAATTCTTTTTTGTAACGATTAAATAATGGATTTAGGAGTTCCAAGCTTTAAGCCTGCATAATTCGTAAACTAGATCAAATGACTTTTACTTTGGCATCAAAAATACATTTTATCGACAAATCCAAACATGATATCAAAATTAGGCGTTAGTATTGAAAATTTTAAAGTTTATCAGAATTTCTATATGTAGACGACTCCTCAGCAAAATTGAAATGTAGCATTAATTAGTAGATGTTAAAACTAATCGATTGGTAACCAGTCGCATTTCATACGATGATTTGCGGCAGAGTTAGTAGGGGCTGATCACTCCCCCCCCCCCCCCGCCCCCCCCGCAAAAAAAAAAAAACTGTACATTTAATAGCACAGTAACTTTGTCATTTAACAGTATATTTTTCATTAAAAAAGGTTCACATTATTAAAGTCATTAAAACTATCTGAAAAATAACTGCCCATAATTGACTATACATTTTAATTGTTCAATGCAGTTCAGTTTAAAGATAAAATATTTATTTTTATATTTTTAACAGGAATCCCAAAAAATTCAATAGTCAAAATACTACAAATATTCGTCAATGAAAATTCTTTCAAACGTACGCTCATGTTTATGTTGAAATCCATTGATTAATTTTCGCAGAACTGTGAAGGTCATTCCATTTAAATAAAATAATTGCGGTTATTCAGTTTTTCCTATTAGATCCAAAAAAAATAATAATAATAATAATAATAATAATAACAAAGAAAAATACGGGCATGCAACGGTATGTTTCAACCAATAACTTTTATTATCAGCTGACATAACAATAATAAAAAAAAAAGTTTTATGAGATAAACTAGATAGGGCGGGTTTAAATATTTTCTGTGGGAGCCAACGCCCTGACTTATAAAAGTCAACGCCTTTTAATGAATTGTTGGCAATTCATATGTTTTTGCTCTAATTTCAATAAATCATCTTTGCTTAAATAACTTTTCACAATTTCTATTTTCTTTGTCGTGTTTCTTTTCTTTCAAAATTGTCTTCGGAAAAGTCAAAGTTACGGGCAGTTCGGCTTAAACAAGTTACATTTTGAAATAGACACTCCACCTGCTTATTTGTTTCACCCCTCCTCTTTTTACTTAGTTGAAATGGTTCCGCCCCATCCGGTTCTCCCTCAAGGTCAAAAGAGTTTTGCGCGAATGCAAAGGAATGTAATTAATATGGAGGCCCCCGAGGTAGTCATTAAGTTACTTGTAATTCTCTCCGTGTGTATCTTCTTAGGCCTGATATCCCCCTATTTTTTTTCGCAAAACCCCAGTTTTTTGTGTTTTTTTATTTAAAAAAAAACTTGAAAGAATATCAAAACGAACACAGGCTATGACTGTTAATGCAAGTATCACTGGTGATTTTAATTGCAGATGCAGACGATTAGAACATTTAAACAGAAATGAAGGATTTGGCCTTGAATTTGGTGGACTTGAGAAATCTTGAAAATACATTTTAAACTAAACCATAACTCTTTATTTATGAAAAGAAATGCTTCAATATCTAATTTTTCGTTATTTGAACCGCTGTTTTTCTCCAGTTTTCATAGTATAACTTGTAATTTTCAGTTTAGCTATGGATAGTAGTAAAATTGTGTTTCGTTGAGAGCTCTTGTTACTATCGGTAGAGGCTTCTGAATAGGGGAGTTTTAATTATAATAGACCTGCACACAAAGTTTAGTACATAAACAGTATCCTATGAGTTAATCGAGCCTTTTATTCATCACAATAACTATGCGAAAATATCTGCCACAGCAGTAAAATTCGAAGTTATTTGTATATAATCTCAATAATTTAATGGCATTTCCTTTATCAATCTTTTAGATGCAGAGCAAGAAAAGAAAAAGCTCTTTGTAAGATATGTAAAAAATATTTCTGATAATGGGTTTTTCAGCTCATTTTTGCAATATTATGTTTGAATTCAAATAAAAGCTTAGTAATCATTCGGAGCCCCCTCCCCCTTCCCCTTCCTATATTGTTACAACAAATTAAAATATTTCCAATACCTTAGAATACATATACGAACATACGTATAAAAACATATTTGGATAAATATATCTTTTGTCTTTAAATTCATATTCATACTATCTTAAAAGTACAAAATATTTATTATAATCAGTACAAGGTCAAAATAGATTTAAAATATCAGCTTTAAGAAAATTTCTTTCCAAATTTGGAGGTCCTCAAAATCAGGAGTCCCCTGGGACAGGGCCCAGTTGACCCATGAACTGATCATACCCTGGAAACATGAATAGCTATTCTGTAAATTTCATGCTTTTCATATGAAAATGACTTCGTGAATATGTCAGAAAAGAAAAATGCAATTGTAAAACAGCGGGGACAATGAAATCGAAATGGTACTGCAAAACAAATGAAAATAAAAGTAAATGATATCTATGAAGCTGAATCAAGTGGAAAGAAGAGTTCGGGCTTTTTTTTTTTTTTTTTTTTCGAAGGTCGAGCTTGTCTGGGACCGACTTTTTGAAATTCAAGCCCGAAAGAAATTGTGTTATAATAGCCCGAGCCCGATACAGAAAATCCGCGGTAGAAAATTGTTAATAATGTTTTACAAATGTCCCAAGATTAATTTTCTAATTTAGAAATCTCTTCGTACATAAAAAATCCCAAATTTTCCCTCATGACATTTCTTGATTTTCAAGTACCTGAAAATCTGTTTAAAATAGAAAATTTGTTATTTATACCCAATCACTGGCAGAAATCTGCAAATGTGACTATTCTTATCCTTTTAAAATATCATTGTACAACTATGGTAGAAATACATGATTTCTTATTTCCAGAAGTTCTGACAAAAGACTTGAAATAGAAAGACGGAAAGGCAATGGATATCCCGCGGCTCAGGTAAGTCTTGTAATTGTTTTAAAAATCGAACAAAGGAAAAAATTGACGGATTTACACGTTTCAGACACTGAAGATTCCGTAAAACATATTTTTAGAAAAAAAAAATTGCCGTCCGTCTGTCTGTCTCTCTCTCTGTGTGTGTGTCTGTAAACGCTCTATCTCTCGAACGAACTGAGATAGAGACTTGAAGTTTGGTATGTACTAGTGCTCGCGAATATACGTATAATACGTATAAAACGTATTGTAACCGGTAACGATTTTGGATAGGTATTATAATATGGAAAAAAGGCTTAACTACATATACGTTTAAACGTATATAAACGTATATTCGTGAGCACTAGTATGTACTTAGTATGTAATAATGAGAAGAAGCTTATTGAATTTCAGTATTTTCAGTAACCTCGATTATGCGGAACTATTTTTTTTCGGACTCTCGAAATATTCCTTCTGATAAAAGGTATATAAAAATTTTCGAAATTGTTTATTTTAAGGAGTGAATATAACAGACAATAAAAATATATAAATTTTGCATAAAGAATGAAGTCTATCGGGTAAAGTTGCCTAGATATTTGCAATCCTATTTTTTCCACACTCTTCGATTTTTCGTGAGCCTGTATTTCATTCAAATTTCAATTCAAAGATATATTTTAATTGGAAATGAGACGCTTAATCCGACACAGTAAATTCTTAGTTAATATGATTTTAATTTTTGGAGTTATAAGGATGTTTCTTTTACGCAATTCAGTAATAGAGCATTTAAAGTTTATGACGTCATCAAGCCACGATTTTATATGAATTGCAATGCATTTTATAAGTAGTTTACACATGTTTTATTTTCATATTTTATATTACACATATCCATGATGGGTAAGTATTACGGTGGCCCACAACGACTAGTTCATGTTACTAACACCGACCACCAAAGCTTCAGTATAGAATATTTCTGCTTATATGCCAGCAATATATAACAGTTCAATTAATTCCCTTTCAAACTAATTTTTTGAGGATTGTAAAACGCTTTAAAAAACTTAGACTACATTCTTGTTTCTCAAATAACATCTGACATTTTCTCAATTTGTGAATAAATAAAATTTTCAATGTGAGCCCGTCTCATCTCTAATAATAGAAATCTGGAGTGTGGATGGAGAATTGTTGAAATGGAACAGTGGTTTGTTTGTGCCTTTTCATCAGGAAGACGTTATGACGGGAAAGCAATAATGCTTCAGGGGATTTTCCAAGGACAAGCATGGTTGGGTGTTGGGTCTCCCATCATGGGAGCTGGAGGGAAATGCAGTTGTTAGTTATTTCTAAGAAATCTGTGAACTGAAAGAGTCATAAAAATATAAAAACATCACTGGAGATTATTTTTTTTAAATTCAGTTTTAATCACCATCGTACTGTTATTATTATTATTATTATTATTATTATTATTATTATTTTATCATCGTAGTTTTTACACTTGGTATTACTTTTTGCTTATATAAATAAAGTAAAGCAGATAGAGAAACCAGGCTGTTTGATGTTGTTATGAACGCTTCTTAATAAAAGATAAAAAAAAAGAAAATCAAACTAATAAAAATATTTCGAAATACATTAAATTTTGCTAAATAACATATTTTTCGGATCTTGGATAAAATATTTAAACAGTCTTTAGACAAAACAGTCAGTTACGGAATCAATAAATTAATATCCCTTACCCCTTCAATTTCAATATATATATATATTCTGCTAGGGTTAAAAAAAGACCTTATCTACCCATCTTATTTTTATGTTCACATTGTGAGATCTTGAAGCTTTCCCAGCTAGTAAATATAGGCTCTCGTCCAAAAACAGTTCCCACGCCTTGAGTTAGACCACCGACGCAGGTTCGGAACATCAAAGCACTGTTCGATCTTTTCCTGGTGACAAGTGAGACTGCTAAATTGAAAAGGACAGACTCATAGGCGACATTGCATGACACTTAAATGGATGACCCAGACCCCCCAGATCGTCACGGTTTCAACCTTGCTTCCCAGAGCAATCGAGATGATGAAACCGCCGTGACCCAATAGAGGTGTAAGTCGCCTATGATAGGGCTAAATGACGGAGGTCACCGCCCATGCTCCCCCCCCCCCGACCGTCAGGACTTTGGAGGAATTGGCCGGAGAGAGGATTTGGGTGCTAGAGATCCGAAGAGAGAGGAGAGTTTCCTCTCTGCTGGGAAGAAGTGAGAATTCTGTGTGGAGAAAAGGGTTTTTACTCCCTGCCTCTGAAGGAAGACGACTTCGGTTGTCGCGTGAGAAGGAGAACAGCGACTCAGCGCTGCGAAGTGAAAGTGAGGGGTACCTTTAGTATTAACATGATGTAAATGAATAGAGACTGTTTTACACAAACTCTAGACCGTCTAAAGACTCTGATGAAAACTCAACCCATGAACTTTGAGGGTAAAAGAATATCCATTAATTCATCACTATTGTAATTTTCCAGTGAATAAATTTCTTCTGGTTTTAAATAAGAAATCTGTCTCCCGTGTTACTACGCTACCGAAATAGAGAGATCCCGCTCGGAACACTGGAGTTATGACAGAAATGGTGGCAGCTCGGAAGGGATCTAGTTTAGCAGAGTGAGGACGTGACGGAAACAGCGAGTGCAGCTGAAACCAGAGTGGATTAAACAGACTCTACACCCGCCAGTTTGGGCAGGGCCGGACAGCCGAGACGCACAGCCGGACTCTACACCCGCCAGTTTGGGCAGGGCCGGACAGCCGAGACGCACAGTCGGACTCTACACCCGCCAGTTTGGGCAGGGCCGGACAGCCAAGACGCACAGCCGGATACCACACCCGCCAGCCGCCAGTTTGGGCAGGACAGCCGGACTCTACACCCGCCACTTTGGGTAGGGACAGACGGACGAGTACCGCACAATTTTGAGCAGAGACGGACAGCCGAGCCGAGAGAAACTACACCCAGGTAAGCACTGTTTTGATTCCAATAGAGGCTTTGAGGTGTTGTAACAATGATATGGGCAGAAAGTGTAATTTAACTTGTTTGTAAACTCTTAAATATATGAAATTTTATAATATTAAGGTCAGGAAAATCTTTTAGAGATAGTAAATTAAAATTGTTGTGAAACTAAGTTATTTATGTCTCAAGAAAGTAAAATTCTGTAATTGTCAAAATTTTTTGAAAGAGTGAACTCTGAAAATTTTAGGCCATAGAATTGTTAATATTTTCATGAAAAAAAGGGAAAGAAAATCCCGTTTCTAAATAAATAAAACTTAAGTGCAGTAAATTTAATATTTGAATATTTCCTATGAGTCCACGCATATGGTGAAAGAAATTTTCAGGTACCAAGCATGTCACATGTGGAATTGGGTTTTACCGGAACTCAAAAATGCGAGAATTTAATGAGTAAATTAGCAGTTAATTTATCTGTCAAAATTTTATGAATTCATGAATATTGATTGTATTTTGTGTCGAGTAGAAACTACTGTATTTATTTTAATGTTGTTTTGGGGGTGGAAAAAATTGTGTATTTTTTTATTGCATTTATGTGCGGGAAATTGGAATTAAATTGTGTTAGAATTTAAAATTAGTGATTATGGCAGGCATATCGGGATTTCGAAAATGCGATCTACAAACCCTTGCGATAGAATTTGAAGTAGAGGTTTTGTCAAATGATACAATTCCTAAATTGGTTAAAAAGATAACGGAGGCCCCCGATTATGATGAGACTATGGCGTTAAACCAATTAAAGTTGATTGAAGAAGACCGTGTAGAGAGATCGAAATTGGAAAAAGATAAAATTGAGAAAGAACATGAGCTCGCGAGAATTAGGGCCGAACGGGAAAATGATACTTTAACGTTATCATCTAGTCAAATAGAAAGGGAACCTAAAATTCTATTAAAAAATGTGTTACCTAAATTTGAAATGGGAAAATCGGAGATTTCCTTATATCTCAACTTATTTGAGAGACAGGCATTAAAAGCGCAATTAGATAAGTCGCAATGGGTAACAAATTTCCTAGGTTTACTTCCTATAGAATTGACAGAAGTTATTCTTAGAGAACCACCAGACGAAACGGACAATTTTGATTTTGTGAAGGGTAAATTACTCGAAAGGTTTAAAATTAGTGCAGAAGACTTCAGAATCAAATTCGTAACAACACCACGGTCCGAAGAAAAAAATTGGAAAGATTTTTCGTATGAAATTACGAATTATTTCGACCAATGGTTAAGCGGTATTCAGGTGTCCGAATTCAGTCAACTTAGGGACCTGATAATTACTGACCAGATCAAACGGAAAGTGCCCTCTGAAATTAGACAGCATTTTATTGACTCTTGGAGTACAATAATTAAGCCATTGGATCTGACCCAAAAACTTGATCATTATGAGGCGGTCAGAAGAACGGAGAGAAAACAAGGTCCCCCTAAAAACCCAAATAATGGAAAATCGTTTGAGAGGAATAGATTCTCCGATAAACCGAAAGTGGAACAAAAGGGGCTTGAAGTAAAAAGAAACTGGCGTGATCGGGATGAACAAAAAAATAGGGACGAGATTTTTGAACGGAGAAGAGGTATGTCCTGTTTTATTTGTAATAGCCCCGACCATCTCCGATACTCTTGCCCAGAACTGAAAAGGATAAATAATAAACCCGAAATAGTGTGTCAACTGGCAGACTTGAACGATTTAGATGAGAGTTTCGATCCCTATCTAAGCGAAGGGATGGTAAATAGGAAAAAAATGAAGATATTTAGGGATACGGGCAGTTCGTTGGACTTACTTAGTGCAAATGACATAACCAAGGAACAGTACACGGGAGAGGTAGTGAGAGTAAGACAACCCCTTGATAACGAAGTAAAAAGTCTACCCCTCGTAGAAATAAGACTTCAGACAGATGTGGGTGACCTTTTAATCAAAGCCGCAGTGGTAGATAAGAATACCGAAATGTCTTATTATTTATTAGGGAACAGAACGCAAAATTTGTTAGACAAAATGAAGGCGAAACTGCCTATTAGCCTTGGGAATTTGACGCAACAGAAAAATCGTGAAGAGGAAAATTCAATTCCCCCTAAACCCACAAACTTGTTAGCGTCGGATTACGACAATAATCCGCACGGTAAACTTCCTACGGAAAAAGAAAGGAAAAGAGAAATTAAATTATCCCCCAAATCTGAGAAGTCAGAAACGACTAACATGGATAGTCAGAAAAGAAAGGGTTTTGATACTATACTCCCCTACAGTCTAAGCGGGAAAGAAAAGCATCGTGAATCTCCCCCTAGAACAATTTTAGCTAGAGAACCCGTCTTCCTATTTTCAGGGGAAAGTACAAAGGGAAGAAGTAAAAAGGGTCTAGCGAGGTCCCTGAAAGAAGGATCTTGGGAGAAGCGAGTAGCTGACCGGTTATTAGTTGCTTTTAAAAGACGCTTATTCAGAGAACTCGCCTTATACAAATCCCGTTACAAGGTTAGTTCGCAGAAAGAAATAGGGCGCGTCGTAACTGACCCTATTCAAATAGTATGGCCTTCTGAAAAAGAGCTGGGACATTTAAAGTCACGTCCCGAAGAAAAGGGAAAAGAGTTGAAAATACATAATTCCAATGCGAAAGTTATGGATAATTTGTTCCAGGATAGGGAGTCAGGTAGTGTTAAGACGGGTGTAAGTGAAACGAGAATAGAAAACGTAATGAAAAATTCCAAAGGGAATGATAGGTGTGAGATTGTCACGAAGGGATGTTCATCTTTAGAGAAGAATGAAATCCGGGAATTTAAGGATGAGGGACAAAATAAAGACACCGTCTTAGAGGCAAAAATTAAGTTTAAGTCTTCGGGAAGGAAGTCCTCAAAAAGGGTGAACCGGTATCGCGCGTTGGGAAGAAAGCAAAAGAAATTCTTCGAATCTAATTGTTTAGAAACCTCGGGTTTCCTATCGCCGCAAAACAAAACTGAAGTCAGCGACGTTAAACAGTGGGAAAACAACGCCGAAAAGAATTTCCGATTAATTAGAGATTTGGGGAAAATGCAGGAAGGTCGCCGATCGATTGGTTACCGCCCCGGAAGACGCAAATCCACGGACTGACTGCTTGAGTCGTGTAGGTTGATTTTCTGTTTAACGACGTGTATATAAATCTCTAATTCATTTATTTATGTAATTGTATTGTTTTAATTGTGTAATGGAATTTATGTGTTTATGATAATATATTCAGGAATGTAATGTACAATTAGAGTCAGTAAGTACCCATATTTGAGCCTCTGTTGTGATCGAAACAGGTGTTTAGGGTGCTCCAGTATAGATTTTTCCCTACTATGAAAAATCTCTCCGAGGTGTGCGGTGATGCTGTGAGATCTTGAAGCTTTCCCAGCTAGTAAATATAGGCTCTCGCCCAAAAACAGTTCCCACGCCTTGAGTTAGACCACCGACGCAGGTTCGGAACATCAAAGCACTGTTCGATCTTTTCCTGGTGACAAGTGAGACTGCTAAATTGAAAAGGCCAGACTCATAGGCGACATTGCATGACACTTAAATGGATGACCCAGACCCCCCAGATCGTCACGGTTTCAACCTTGCTTCCCAGAGCAATCGAGATGATGAAACCGCCGTGACCCAATAGAGGTGTAAGTCGCCTATGATAGGGCTAAATGACGGAGGTCACCGCCCATGCTCCCCCCCCCCGACCGTCAGGACTTTGGAGGAATTGGCCGGAGAGAGGATTTGGGTGCTAGAGATCCGAAGAGAGAGGAGAGTTTCCTCTCTGCTGGGAAGAAGTGAGAATTCTGTGTGGAGAAAAGGGTTTTTACTCCCTGCCTCTGAAGGAAGACGACTTCGGTTGTCGCGTGAGAAGGAGAACAGCGACTCAGCGCTGCGAAGTGAAAGTGAGGGGTACCTTTAGTATTAACATGATGTAAATGAATAGAGACTGTTTTACACAAACTCTAGACCGTCTAAAGACTCTGATGAAAACTCAACCCATGAACTTTGAGGGTAAAAGAATATCCATTGATTCATCACTATTGTAATTTTCCAGTGAATAAATTTCTTCTGGTTTTAAATAAGAAATCTGTCTCCCGTGTTACTACGCTACCGAAATAGAGAGATCCCGCTCGGAACACTGGAGTTATGACAACATGATAAAACAGTAAGATTTGAAATTTAGAGAGTTAAGCGTTTATAAGAGAACAAAAAAAGTATAAGTGATTAGTTGACTGAATAAAAGCCCAGAGAATAAAATTGTAAAAAGATAGTCATCAAATTATATTTTAATAATATTAATAATACAGCAGTTCTGCATTATATTGCTTATTCGGATATATAGCTCATTGCCAATGCTCTAGGCTCAAAGGGGAAAAAAGTTACTTCTGAAAGCACACACACATGCAAAAGTAACTTTATATATGTCAATTAAAATAAGTGCATCTCTCTAATGTTAATTTTATCAAGAAAACTGCAATATGCGTAGAAACTTACGTTTGAAGAGAAATATAACATATCCAGTTATAAGTTATCATCTTTCTTAATATCCTGGCTATATTTTCTTGTCTACCGGAATGTGAAATATAACGAAGCAGGAGTGTCAATATAAGATGGACTAATTTGGAAAATGCCTTGGTCCCCGAATCTCAAGAGCCACTCTAAATCTTAATATTTTGTTTATGTGCGCAATCAAGAATAAGGCTGAGGGGTCAGAAAGCAATTTTGTTAGCAGGTCCTAATTAAGCTCAATTAGAGTAGGACTCGGGATCTGGTGTTCATTTCGGGCCCTCCCTCTATTACAATCGCAAAAAAATGCACATTTTCGACGCTTAGAATACACATATGATTGTATAAATATATACTTAAATATATCTTTTGTTTTTAAGGTTAACTAATGAGAAGTCTTTTCCCGTATAAGTAGTCAAAAATCCCCGTAAAAAATATGGATTATAATCAGCACACATACAAAAAAAAAAAAAAAAAAAAAAAAAAAATTAAAATGATCAACACAAGGTAAATGAACATTTCAGTTTAAAAGAAATAATATAAATATTGATTATAATTGGTACAAAAACAACTATTATGATCAGTAAAAGGTAAAAAATTGATTAAACATTTCAGGTTAAAACGAAATAAATTCCAAGAGACCAGACCCACGGCCCTATTGGCCAATGCTTTAATCACCCCCTTTAGCGTATAGACACGGTACTGTAAAGATGTGATATATAGTACTATCACTACTATTATTATTACAACAACTAATAATAATAATAATAATATTATTATTAATATTAATAGTAAAAATAATGAATATACATTTGTCTCTTTCTAGAATTCTCCTTGTCACCATTCAAAAGGCTTGCATAATAGAGAATCATCCAATGATATTAAACAACGACATCCCTTCACTGCATGGAAACGTGACAGAAGCTAATAAAAGGACACGCTTGATTTGCTCCCGAACATTTCTTTTGTGTACCACAAATTTGTTTATGTCCTCAAAAGACGGCAAACGACATTGATGACTCTTGAACCCTTTTGATGACGAGGAGAGTATTCGCAGAATAAATGAATGTTCAATATAAAGAAAATTTTATCATGAGTTTTTGATACTCATATAAAAGTATTATTGTAGCTTTTATAATGCATCTCCTTACTGTACACTTAATATTTTCTTGAATATTGTAGTGCTAAAATGTTTGTGGAAATAAAATTTACTGTTATTTATTAGCGCAGGCTGTTTAAAAAAATATATTAGATGATTGCTTGCTTTGGTGCACCAAGGTCATATTTTGAACAGAGGACTGAATGTTCGAGCAGACTGTTTTTCAGATCGTCGGTACGTCCTATGTGGTCATTCGCTCTGTTTGATGTTTTGCGACTTATTAGCATGATCGCTAGCATGTATAAAGGTCAGAGGTCAGCAGGGGGCGTCGCTGATAAGTATATCAACGCCTCTTTTTTTTGTTGAGACTCCCTTTCTTTTGCTGATTACCACAGAACCTTTGGAAAAGAATGGCCAGTCGAAAGATTTACGACTTTCTTAGCAAGACTTTTTTAGCAAGTAATATAAATGGACTGCGTTTAGTGTGCAAACTTGCAAGTCAGTCTGAGTTACCAATCTTCCCATTCTTCTCGAATCAATTTGTGGTCAGGGACAAAAGAAAGGGGCGGTGTCAACGGTTATCAACTGCTCCCGATTTGACCTCTGAAAGTTAGACGAAAGTTATAAAACATGAAAGATTTAGAAAAACCACAAAAGAGATTAGTCTACGCACTGTTCGAGCGTTATTCATTAATTACGCCACACAAGTTTCCTGTTTTTTTACCCCCCTCCCCTCTCCTTATGTTAAACATTGCTGTAGAAAGACAAGGGATGTCTCATCCCTTTGAGGTATCTCTCGTCGCTCTGAATCCAGCCCCTCAGGAAGTCTTCTGTGATGTCAGCTTGTCCACTCCACGGCCGATCTTCACGGCCGATCTTCATAAAGATCGGCCGTGGCCCACTCTCATGAGATATAAGAAGGGCTATAGGGTCATTTTCTTATGTAGCTGCATAGAGAAACTACTCTGAAAACCAAGTATCGTCTCGATCTTATTTTCTACTTAAAAGGCTACTTAAAGTTATACATATTTATTTTATTTAAAAGGGCATAAACCAATTTTAAAAGTCCTTCGTGCGTTTTGCTACTTGTAAGAATACGCATCGAACTACAGAGAATAATATTTTGTTTGGGTTTACAAACAGAATAGGGTTTGCAGATGCCGAAGAAAAGATGTAAGTAAATTCGAAGAATGCACCTCTTGATGAGCAACTAGTGTCCTACCAATATTTTGTTGAAAATGATTATGTTGATGATCAGCAAAACAGATTGTTAGGCCTGCCTATGAAGATGAAATTAAAGTATTATTCCGTTCCGAATGTCGGACCTTAAACAAAAACCGAGGAATAAATAACACTAATCAGGAAAAAAAAAAAAAAAGAGAAGAACATTTTAGGTCAGATGTTTGATTTTTCGTAAATTAATATTTTTTATGCATCTATACTTTGTTTAGTTTGTAAAAATGAACATAAAATGAAACACTTTTAAATTTGGTGATCTTGAACTTCTAGTATATTATTTATTAACAAAAATAAAATTTTTAACTTTTATTTGAAAATAAAGAAAAGAAAAGAATAAATGTTCAGTACATAATATTTTATTTCTGCTTATTTAATATAGTTTATATTATGAGACTATCGTGTAGCAAGAATATTTGTGTTTTGACTCATTGAATTTAAGTTTAGTGTAATAGTCATTTTATAATTTATTCACTCGTCTTTTGTCACACAGTGTCACACTTTGTCGACCTCATCCTTACCTCTTGAAGTGTGATGTAACTAATGAATGATCCCTAAACAGAACAAGACTTTCATTAA
This sequence comes from Maratus michaelseni, assembly GCA_963931845.1. Lineage (NCBI taxonomy): Eukaryota > Metazoa > Arthropoda > Arachnida > Araneae > Salticidae > Maratus > Maratus michaelseni. The sequence continues at coordinate 277,721,378 of OZ007594.1, read as the reverse complement.
GGTGGTTCTCAAATGACCTACTCAAAAATGCGAAACTTTCTGACTCATTTTTAAACGCAAAGGCATAAAATTGGCAGGCCTGACTATGGAAGCGATTTGAAATCGAAGTGAGTTTTCCAGTTTTTGATAAATCGATTACTTATCCAGCTATGAGCGATTCGTGTCACGTGACGACACGTTCCTGACCTCCCTCCCCCCCCTTTCGCTCTGCTCTGTCGGGAATTCGGTTCAAAACATCGACTTTGACAGTATTTTCTGAAAGGTGTTCTGCCTTTACCGAAAAATGGAAAGCCCATTTCGATCATATAGTTTCTGAAAAAGAACATCTGCCAATTTTATCCGTTCGAAATTTCATCCGCAAAAATGAATTCAAAATTGTGTCAGAAAGTAACACCTCTGGATTTGAAAACTGTCTTAAAAGTGAAATCCGACCCACAACAAACATGCATGCCTGAACTGGGATTCGAACCCAACATCTCTTGATGATAGTAACCATTAGACAAGCAGGCGATGAAAGTCTATTGACTATGGCCAGAAAGCACACCCTTAAAACTAAGTTTATTTTTTTTTCTTTCCATTGCATTTACTCTAAACAACATCGAAAATATCAATTAAATATTTACTCGGGGCTCCCGATCGCCCGAAGATCCTGGGGTCTTGCAAAAAACTATGTAAATCAAAATACTACTACTAGTATTACTACTACTAATAATAATAAACCTATTGATTTTATGATAAAACTGCTATATTATTGATAAATATATGTACGCTTCTAATCAACAGTAACGAGCTGACTTTTCCTCACCTCATATCCTTTCAAGCCATGTTTGAAAATTTATATTTGTGACTTACGCCAGTTTTGCATTCAACGGTTCATTTGGAATTCTAACAGGCTTTACCCGAATTCATGAGATTCTCCATTTGTTTGATGTAATCCTCTCAGGAGTTCCTGGCAAGACGAATGACGTAATCGTAATCGATAGCCTGAAAGCCACTTTAGCTTTAAACACTATGTTGTTATGATGCTGTTAAAGTGCATAATGACAAGAACAATAACCACAAGCTACATTTTCATTTTAAATGTAAAACCTGAGGGAAGCGAAAGAAAGAAGAAAAAAAACTATGCAACAATTTTGCTCAGATTTGGAATTTTTTTTCCTTAATCCGCTCACAATATTTAGAGCCATTAGATCCAAGATTAGAGCCATTAGGTCCAAGATTCAGAGCGCGGTCCAAACTGACTTAAAGAGAAGAAAACGGAGAATAAGTTATTACATATAAACATAAAGAGAAAAAAAAACTTACCAAAATAACTAGGTATTTTTTTGGTATTTCCTGTAAGGGTACACAATGACATATTTTCTCCAGATTACATTTTTTAAAACAAAAGTTTAACATTTTTAATTATGCTTTCAATTTTCGACCGCATTCACGCTTTATGGGCACGAATACGGGCGAAGCACTGATCTATGCTGCCGAACAGAGTAGGCTCCCCTCCACTAAGTCCTTTTGGAAAACAAAGAAGTTTAAAATGTTTTCAATTTACGACCGTATTCACGATTCATGGCCACAAATACCCGGGCGAAGCCCGGGTCTACGATACCGAAGGCAGCGATACCACAAGGTCTACGATACCGAAGGCAGTGGAGCCCCCCTTCCCCCCCACACCACCACTAAGTTTGTTTGGAAAATAGTGTAAAAAATGTTTTATTTGTCGAGGATTCACCTAATCTCGAGTACACAGGCTATACGTCCTCAAATGTACAGCTACTTGGATTTGAACTCTATACGAAACCTCCTTGAAGGCAATCTAAATTTAGAGCTTCAGAGCTTAACATCACACTTCCATTTTCAAAAGAAAAATTAATTAATTAACTGAAAAATGTTAAAACCATATTATTTATTTACAACTAACAAACCAATCTTACGAATGCGAACAATATCAAGAGCAGAATAAATTTTAACACTCTCGCTTATATCAATACTTACATGTAATGATTTTATACTAGGACTTCCCTCAAAGGGATTAGTCTGAGTGATATTGCAGAGAACATAGGGTTAACAATTACAATATAAAGAGAAAAAGAGCAAATTAAATGATAGAATTACAAAATATCATATATAAATTCATTTACACTGTTAAAAAAATAGAAAAGAAGTACCGTTCATCAGATGTGTTGTCATATTTTTTTTTTTAACGTGTGGCAAAGAATCTCATTTTCTTAAGCGCGTATTGCGCAAAACTTGGAAAAAAAAAAAAAACGGATCTTTTAAAACGCCAAGCTTTTTAAAGTTACGTAATTGGATTTGCAGCCAATAGATTATTCTATCAACCGTGGCTTAACGCAAATTTAATTTCATTGTTGCACCTTTTTTTTGTGTGTGAATTTAAAATTTTTCTTCCTTGATTATATATCTTTTATTTGTATAACTGTTTATAGAAACTCTTACACTTCAAACCACATTGATAGCATGCTTTGCTACAAACCAGATTGCAAAACTATAGTCTAAATTACTATTAAAGTATACAAAATATCTTTCGATGACTTCTGTAAAATAACTTTTACATTAAACGTCCATATCGGCAAAATTGAAAAAGTATATATATTTCAAAGTTAAGCTTAACAGATACTTCTTGATTATTCTCTAGGAGGCTCTGCCCCCTGCGCCTTTACTGCGCCAATCCGCAGACTTTTCTTTTGCCTGTCTGTCTGTCTCTCCACAATCTGTCTGTTTCCCTATCCGTTCTTCTGCCCGTCTCTCTAACCGATTGTCTATCTCTCTACACGTCTCGCTACCTGTCTCTATATTTCTCTACCGGTCTCGCTACCCGCCAATCTATTTCTCTAACCGTCTGTCTATCCGTCTAACTACTTGTATGTCTAGCCGTGTCTCTATCCCCTTCGCTACCCATTTGTCTATCTGTCTCACAACTTTTCTATCTGTCTCTCTACCCGTCTGGCTATACGCCTCTCTACCCATCTTCTTACCCATCTCCGTACCCATCTACTGTCTCTCTACTCGTCTGTATACCCGTCTCACTATCCGTCTGTTTTTGTACCCGACTCTTTACCCGTCTCGCTACCAATCTCATTACCCGTCAGTCAACTCGTCTCTGTACTCATCTCTATACTCGTCTCTTTATCTACCACGCTACGCGTCTCGCAACCTTTCGCGCTACATTGCTGTCTACCGGTGTCTCTACCCGTCTCGTGACCCATCTCGCTACCCCTCTGTCAACCCTCTTTTTACCTTTCTCTCTAGCCGTCTGTCTATTCGTTTCGCTACCCGTCAGCCTACCTATGTCGCTACTCGTCTCTGACCCATCTCACTACCCGTCTGTCTACCCGTTTGTTTACTCGTCTTTCTACCTCTCGCCACCTCTTCCCAATATTTAAACAATTCATTTAATATACAGAAGCCGTTTATGAGTTATTAAATGCAAACAGAAGTAATTAAATGCAAACAGAAGTAATTAAATGCAAACAGAAGTGTAATCAGATGCAATTTTTTTTTAAAATACATACATAAATCTGAATAATAATTCATCAGTTTTGTGTTCATAGTTGTTTATATCATTTGACAGTAAATCTCAACTTCTTAAACCTGAATTGTCTCAAACTTTAAAAAAAACCCACAAGGTCTGTATAATTGCAAATTACCCTGAAAGCTATATTAGCTACATGTTATTAAGTTAAGTGAAAGTTTCGTTATCGCGTTTGCAGCCAATTGCTTATGTCAGAAAGCGTGGCTTAACGCCATTTTAAATTCATCACTGTAACTTTTTTTTTTTTTTTTTTTTTTTTTTTTTTGGGGGGGGGGGGGGGGGGGTTAAATATATACATTTAAATTAAAACTTTTGCCTCCATGCCATTAGTGTTGTTTGTATTATTAACTAATACCTTTGTAGACCGAGCTTCATTTGAAACAAATGTAAAAGACTTCTTCTACAGCTTTTTTTTAGGAGAAACTTTCGTAATTGGGCCCAAAGCCAATCGGAGCATTTAATATCATTATTGTAACTCTTATAGAGTTAAAACAATATTGTTGCTAGCTTTACTCTTGTTTGAGACCAGCCTTGCCTGTGTATCTGAATGGGGAAAAGTTTCGTATCCAATGTCGGTTGGCGAAAAAAAATTTAAATGGTGCCAAAAGGTAGTTTTAGCATCTTACACAATTTTTCAAGAGAGCGGTAAAACATGTTTTTCAAATATTTACAAACATACGTTTATTAAAGCATGTTTTTGCACCATCTTAAAAATTTAAGCACGATGCTAAAATAAAATTTTATCGCTATATTCGATATTATAATAAGTAATGAAAATACATAAACAAACTTATTTAACAAACCTAAGAGGCATTTTTGTGATAAATAATTGTTATTGTCAGGGGGGTAAATTGTAAACAATTAATAAACGGCTAGTAAATAATAAATAGCATTTAAAATCTAAAAATGGAGAAGTGGTCCGTATAAATATGCAAAAGATAACATTATACGCTTGATATATGTAAATCTTTTTTTTTTTTTTTTTTTTTAATATTTCCGAAGGCACAGATAAAAAGGTAAAAATCTCTTTTCCAAATGCCATTACAATACATACATATATATATATATATATATACAAAATAGAAAAATATCTGCAAAAATATATATTTACATAATACTACATCTGCAAAAAAAAATAAGATTTAGAAAAAGTAAGCCAAATCCTGCAGATCCCAACAATCATATCGAAAAACTTATCACCAAAAAAGAACTCGCCAAATCTTACGGCACAGGAGATGGATTTTTCCCTCTGAATGCAGAATATTAGTTTTTTGTTCTTGTACGATGGGTGATTATAATATAATTGTTTCATTTCACATACTACATACCGTTTGATATATTGGTACTTTTATGTTATCCTGGCGCAGTTGATAAATCGCCAAATATTGTTCCTATAACATTTTCATATTGAATTCATTTCATTTAAATATAAACCTTTCACTCATTTAATTTAAAATACATGCCTTTCATTAATCCCATTTAAAATGCTAAAAAGAGAAGAAAAAAAAGAAATAATGCCATAAATCGAAACCTTTTATTTAAACACCAAAGAATTTTTTTTTTAAATTTACACACGCGAAATAAAAAAAGCTGCTATTGATAAGATTTGCGCCCAAATATCTAATACCAAGTCTACCAAGTTATTGCGGGGTTTTTCTTTCAAACAGAAAAAAATCCAGATTAATTTTCGATTTCTACTAAATTGAAATATATTTTATTGTGCTGAATATTAGTGCGTGCATATTTTTTTGCTCCATGTACTCCATGAACTTTTAAATTCCGATTGTCTACGAAAATCTCCCGCCGGTGAAAATGACGTACGCACAAAATTTTAGTGACGTATGTACTTTAATTGTGCTTTTTTATCTATTTTTTTAATATAATTTCCAAACGGTTTGGCATTTATTCTTGGTAATAAATAGACGTCGTTGTCACCTTTATAGGTACCTGCTGTAAAAATTTGAACGAAATCCGTTAAATATTTTTTGAGTTATGCTTGACGAAAGGTTTTAATATCCATCGTAGCTATATATGGGGCAAAGTAATAGTGCGCTGTGTATGAGTCTTCGTTGCACTCAGACAATTATTATTATTATTATTATTATTATTATAAAAAGTAATAATAATAATAATAATAAAATCATTACCTGTATGTATTGATATACTTAAATTGGTATTTTAGATTGCGTAGAATAAGAAATACTTGTTTATATCACACAGTGGCGGCTCGTGGGTTATTTAAATGGGGGCTCACAATCACAATACATAAATTGCGAAAATAAAATCAATAACGACTTAATATGCAGGTTAGAAATGCATTTGAGTTTTTAAAAGTTACACGAAAACAATGCAAGTAAACGAAATACAAGCACTTAGCAAAAGTGTAATTTATTTTCTACCAAGGGAAATCATACAACAATCATCAAACAAATACACAAACAAAAATCAACTAACTGAATATAGGAAACCAAGGGAGATTTCGGATAAACATCAATCAAGAAAGAGACAGCGAGATATTCGAGCTTTCGCACACTGAAAAGGTTGTGTGGATGGAAAGATATGATTAGTGCCTTTGCCTCACACTTACCCTCGCCACTTTCGTCCGCATAAGTTGGTTTCGAAGGGAATTTCTTCGATCGTACGTGTGATCCTGGAAGGCCCGGCGCTGGCTATTGATAATTTTTTTAACTTGCATTATTACAGTGGTAACGTTTTCCCATGTATGCATTTAAATGAGATGAAACGGATTTGCTACAGGAGGCGGGCTATGCATGGACTCACGGGTTTTAACTTCTCAAACTATACGGCCTTATACTTCATAAATAACTATAAATTAATAATAATAATATTTAACTCTTGCCAATAAAGATAACTTCAATTATCCGATTAAATGAAGTAATTAAATAAAAATATATACAACTGTAGCCCAGCAAATGTGAGCTATTTTGACGACACACTGGCCGACGCAAGTTACTCAGACAACTTTTTGGCAATGAAATCTGCTCTGCCACTTTAGATATTATCGGAATATAAACAGATTTTTTTATGCATTCGCTTCTTCAACAAATTTGTAGACCATCAACTTTTCAGCCTTGGGCTGTCATTTGTTGACAAAAATTAACACAAATTTGAAGCCTCACATGAAATCCGAAAGCTTGGCACTCAAAGTAATAATTAGTCGAAAGAAGCTATTAAAAATAAATAAATAAATAAACAAAAAAAAATATATAATAAAAAAAGTGTTTATGACTTAAATTAGGAACCTCATGCTCATACGAGGTCTAGGTGAGCAAGAGGGTTAAAATCAATGATCAAGGTCTTATCTGATGTTGTAACTGCTAGAAGTTTCCTCACAATTTACATTTCCATAATTTTGGTATTCTACAAATGATCTCTGTTGTAATTAATGAAAAACAAATACAGTTTTCATGGCTGAAAAAAATTAGACTATATTATTTCCTGCACGTTAGTATTTGATTTACACTATAAATCAGGCTTGGAAGTTATTGTTGATTTAACCTCTAGAAGGGTGGTAGGACATTTTTTATACCACTTAATTAAACAAGATTTCTAACAAAATTTTTGAATAAAATTTTAATTTTGTAACTTTGGTGAAAAAAGCTGTAAAATTGCATTTTTTTGTTTTAAACAAAAGTTTTCGAAAATTTTAGCGTGAATTCAACGTTGCAGAAACACAATTATTTGACCCTGAAAGGGTTCATAAACACTGAATAAATAAATGATCGACAAGATAGCGCGTAGAGCAAAATAATGACCTCTATCTGCTGATGTCCACATAGCAAACTTCTGTTAATTGATTTATTGACCATTTTATCCTTTAAACCTTTCCGGCATTGACAAATTCTGTTTCTAAAATGAGAAAATACTGACTGACACCGGAATTTACAAACGACTTTTTTAGAAAATAAGAAATCTTTATTTTAAGCTTTCATTTGAACAAAATTTTATTAAAATATTCTTGGTGCCGAATGCAAGTTTGGAATTAAAATTAGGTGTGCCCGGAGTGAGATCACTGGGCCGGAAAGGGTTAAAAATCAATTAATACTTCTTCAGAGTTGCCAAGTCTCCGGATTTTTGCACACCAGTAATTTTTTAGAGAAAATGTTGTTCTTTTAAATCGCAAAATGTTCCGATTAAATAATACAACATTTTCTGTACTAAATTACTGGTAGCCAAAAAGCCGGAGACTTGGCAGGTCTGCTTCTTCCTTTCTTTTGTGTTGTAAATTGCACTGGTACTTTTAAAAGCTCAGCCAAGGTATTAATTTATATAACTCTGTTGACTTTAGTAAAAACACCCGTAGGATAAAAAACATTCGAAAAACAATTTATTAAATGGTTAAGGCTGTTTAAAATAAATATTCCCCGCTCAACAATGTGAAACTTTCTGACACATTCATGGACTTCATTGCATTTTTTAATCATTGGGACATTATTATCAGACATGACTATTGAAGTGATTTTGAATCGAATAGCATTTTTCACTTTTCAATAAATGTATTACATCTTGAGTTATAAGGTATTACAATCTTATGACGACCTTTCTCGGGCTGTTACGTGTTTAAATTGGATCAAAAGGCTAACTTTGTAGCATTTCTGAAAGATCTTTTGCCTTTATCGGAAAACTCAAGACGTTATTCGATTCGTAGAGTTTCTTAATACAAACGCCTGCCAATTTTTACGTGTTTTCGAAAAAATAAATAATAATTTAGGATGTGTCAGAAAGTAGCTAAATTGAATTTGGGAACAGTCTTATAAGAAGTTAATATATTACATTAATTTATGACCACGATTTCTTAATTAAAATGTTAAATCCGTGAAATTAATTTCAGAATTTTTTTTCCTCTAAATAATTCTCTTTTATCAGCGATATATTAAGCGTTTATCTTCGAGCCAAAATAAAGAATAAAAGTCCTCGTAGACGCATACACACATTAGAAAAGTAAAAAAGAAAAGAGTTAAAAGAGTAAGCGTAGAATAACTGGTATAATATTTTATCCCCCTGTGAAAGGAAGCCAAGAGTTCTCCCCACCTCACGCGAAGAATAAACGAATCCCAGAGTAACTCCAAAGCAGAGATATTTTCAGCTCACGTTCGTTTCTCCGACTATCAATGTTGCCAGCTGGCTCTAGTGGTTTCCTTGCCGAAGTCATTATTTCACGAATTTATCGCACTGTTGGCGAAATTTGGAATGGTTACATTGTAATTTACGAAAAATGAAAACACCAACTTCGTTTCAATATCTGACTTGAGAATTGAATTTTAAAAACTGAAATACAGTTTGTTTTGATTTTTTTTTTTATTCTTAGTCTAGTGTACAATATCGTTTCGTCCACCTAGATAGCTGTCAATCGGGTAAAATGATGTATATTTTGGATGCGTCGATCTTTGTAATTTTCAGCTCGGCAGATGGAGCGCTGAAAATCAGATCTTGTTTGAATCGAAAACCCTTTCACTGATTATATTTTTTAAGATTTTAGCTGATCATCATAGCTAAGAGACTGACAGTGGGCACATGCATCATGAGGGTGATCTGAAAAGGTGCAGTACAAGACTCTAATACTAAATAATGTTGAATTTTAAAGGCAGACAATCAGAGTTTCGCCATAAGCGCCTGCCACTCTAATCATGTCTCTGTTTTTATATTTAGTATATTTGAAAGGGAAAGAGACAGTTGATTATTTACTTTCTTAATTCATAAAAACAGTGGATTTCGTTATATTTAATGATCATAAAACTGTAATTTAAATGGATGAGGCATTTTAAATAACGTTTAAAAAAGGCAATCAGTAACTCAAAACTGTAGATAAATGCTGTTGTGCATAACGTAAATTTATTATCTATGCTATATATTAATTTTCGCAAAGAAAAATTTTAACTTTGATTGGGTATTAAATTTGCTTCCTAATCTCATTTTAAAGAATTCTTAAAGCAATATGCTACGCCCCACCAACAGCTGCGAGAGGTTTTGCTCTCAAAACTGGTAGACTTGAGGTGCTGGGTTCGATTGAACCCATGTTGCGCTCGTCGGCCTAACCGTTCGAAGTTTTTCGTGGTTTTATTCAAACCTTACATAAATACGGATTGGATATCCTTAGAAAGACCCCCCACGGAGCACAATCCTCACCTCCTTCCCTCGGCCTACATCCTTCACGCAGATAATTGACCGTAAAAAACACTAACCAATCTTAAAAGCAATACAAAACACAGTATATTAAATTAATTATTATTTTTTTAATTAATTCAAAACAATTTATAGGCATTTTGTCGAATTCAAAACATTAGAGATGAATTTGTAACCTGCAAATAGGGAAAAGAGATAGTGTCAAGAACGAAACTCGAGATGGGTTCCCGAAATAAAGTATTTATTTTACATAAAAAGTTTTTAAATATTTAAATAGAATATTATAAACCAACAATGATAATGGTTCAACTCCATACAGTGCCCTTAAAAGGTAGAAGATTCAATCCAAGCAGTTGTTAAAACAATAAGAAAAAAATTGTTCTATATTAAGAGAAAAAACAATTCACACTGAAAAAAAAAAAAATATTTGATATACCACTTTAGTATAAAAAAGAAAACAAACTCATAAAGAAAAAAAAAAAAAAAAATTATACAAGTTTCTTGTTGATTGAGTCCTCTGACCTTCAAGAAACAGAGCCCCTCCACTCAAAGTATACTACTGTTTCCCTTGCAGAGAATAGACTCTTCCAAACCTGCCTGTCATGTCTGCGGTAATCAGGGACTAGTTCATTGACTTGGCGCGTTACGGCCAGGATGCTACGCCAAACGCTTGGCCCTGCTCCAACGCTGGATGGGATTCGCGCTACACGTTTCTCGCTATCGTGAAAAGAATTGCATGAAAAGTTTTTACGCCTATGGAAGATGAAAAGAAATCGATGCTGGACAGTGATTTTTTGTTTTTGTACGAAGAGTATTGATTATTAAATTTTCATCCTGAAAATATTAAAGTGATTAAAGTGTGATCCATCGGGGAAAAAAAGAAAAGTATGACGTGGCTATTTTTCTATCCACCAGGAAATTATGTTGCATCGTAAATGTTGGTACTGAATACTGGCCCGTAGGACATTAGCTGTCATAATTTTTAATTTTGATTTGTACAGAAGATGACACCTGGACAAATAGCGCGCTGGACGTAGACCAGCATGCTGCTAATGGGCTTATCCCTTATGCATTCTGGAATACTACACTGTGGCTTCATCAGCTAGCATCCACACTTCATTTCAGCATTCCTAATTTGGTGTGCCACTTAATGGAATAAGTGTCGTCTGTTTATTTTTTTCCGTTTTAATTTGGTGTATGTGTGTGCCTGTTCAAGAAAGAGTAACGGGGAAATTTATTTTTGGCAATGAGTAGTGTTAAGGCACTACCCATAGGACACGTTGCCACCAGTCCCATGTATGTGGTCATGGATAGGTAAGTTGACCTTGAAGATATATATTTTTATGATAATTTTCCATATTAAATGTTTTAGCTGTTCAACTGATCTATGAGGAATCTCTGCAAATAGTAGTTTATTTATTAAACTATACATTTTTTATAAGGTGTATTATTATTCGAGTGATTCAGTAGTGTTTGAAAATTTCGGATCTTTAAACCTTATCTTCAGTTGGATATTGTATGTATCCCATTTGCAATCAAAAACGTCTACACTTAAATAATAATCCGGATGATATTAAAAGTAAAAAGCCAGGTTTTTGTTTTTAACCTACTATGCACAAAATTTCGTGTTGGATTTTTCGATTATATTGTTTTTTATCCCCCATTCGATTAGTACATTAAAACATTAATTTGATTTTTAGTGACTTGGACATATGTTTTACCAAGAAAATTTATTCCGATACTCCCAACAAAATCAAAAGTAATAGAGGCTGTGCTGAAGCAAATTAAATAAAAACAAAATGATTCAAATGCGTTTAACTGGTTTAAATAAGGTTAAATCTTCTTTAGTCGCACACGGGGATAACACAGTATATTATTGGTTTTCCAAATGTAGAAAGATTAAAAGATAAAATATATAAAAACAGTAGAATATAGCGCTTATTAATTTAATTCGCATACATTTTATGAATACTCCATAACTCAATTATTAAGTCCTTCTTAACTTTTTAAAGTGTTTATTTATTTATTTTACCAGATACTTTTATATCATTTATTGTGTTTATTTTTTTTTTCACTAATAGGTTGTTTTAAAGTAGTTTAATTTGATCATTTTAACATTTGCTTAAAAATTCAATTTTTCTACTATGCAATTGGTGCTTTCTCATGCCACGCAATATAAAATTTGTCTAACTCTGGCTTGCACACTTATTTCCGTTCTGTTCTGCTTATAGTTTTATTTAATGTAATTTGTTTTTTGCATTCAAGGAGGTTGTGTGTGAGGGGGGGGGGGGGGGGTATTTGGCATTGAAACATCTACGATTAAATTGAAGGTCACTGTAGGATGTTGCTGCATACGTTAATTCGATTTTGTCTGGAGAAAATTTGCTATTGATAACTGTAATAAATAAATGAATATAATAAAATAAAGTAAAAATGTTTATTTTGTACTTAATTTTTTTGTACTGATGTGACTTTATAAAGAGGGATTTTTTAATGATCAAACATTTGTTAAAATTATGATTAATTTTTATTGTTTTATTTCGGACATTATTGTTACGAAGTTCGTAAATTGTGCTTACAACTATCTCGGCACATGTATTAGGAGTTAGCGATGCCTTGCGATATATAGTTTTCTTTTAGCTAACAATGCAAAGAAGGTAAAGAAATGTTCAATTTGCACTATGTAACGCAAACCGTGTACAACAAAATTTTTATCAATATAAATACGGGAAAAATTGACGTGCAACGCGTGGCAAAACTTCTGCAATATTTTACGAAAGCACACATTTTGTCTCTAACCGCAATTTAAAAATCAAATAATATCAATATGGAGGTAATTTAATGAAAAATATAGCTTAAAATGCATGTTTTTAAGGTTTGTTGCTGTATCTCTCTTTTTTTTTTTTTCTTATCAATCTATATAATACAATGATGAATCGCAGGAAAACGTAAATTTCGTATTGTAAAACCACATACTATTGTATTGATAGGATACAGTAAATAGTATTGATAGATTAAGGAAAAAAACCCTGCAGTAATACATTTTTAAATTATGTAACTCTTATTATAATATTCGTGTATGTAATGAGATTATGGATTTAATTTGATTCGATTTCATTAAAATGAGATTTAACTTAATATTTCACAATTTTAAACGTTATTTAATATAAAGCTCTATTCAAAAAATGCTATCCAAATTTTAAATTTTAAAATTCAATCTTTAATCTTTATGTATTTATACGTAATACAATAAAACCCTCATAAGCGGCACTTCCGAATAGTGGAGACTTTTTCGATCCTTAACACCTCTGTACGGTAAAACCTCTGAATAACGGACACCTCAGGAGTGCACAATTTGTCCGCTATTTAGAGGTAAAATTGTACAACTATGTAGAAAAAGTGTCCATTATTCGAGAGTGTCCGTTATGGAGGTTTTTTACGGTATTTGTACATTTTTACCTCTAAATAGCGGACAAATTTCGCGCTCCTTATATGTCCGTTATTCAAAGGTTTTATTGTATATTCATTCATTAATTAAACCTACCATAATATGATTAGCTTTTATTAAAATGTGTTTAATTTAACATTTATTTCAATATTTTAGACATAAAATAGCCAATGTAGCGCGCTTTAAGAAATGCGATCGAAATTTTAATCCGATTTTCAATCTTTATATGTACTATATTCATTTATTATTAAATGTCATTATGATACATTATTAATTAATCGTATCATACAGATTGTTTTGTTAAAATTGATTTTAATTCAATGTTATTTGACAATTTCAGACAAAATGTTTAATATCGCGGTTTTACTTCAAGAAATGCTAAATGCGTTCTAAATTTCAATCTAAGATCTTTAAAATAAAACAAGCAAAAATTTTTTGATATGCTTAGGAGTTTATTTTCATAGATTAGCATAATAAAAATTTAAAAATAATTCGCGTATATTTTAAAAATGCGTTGTTCGAAAATTCATTTTTAAAAGCGACTATTTGTGTCTATTACCTTTTAAATTTTTGTCTTATTTTATTTTTTGCGATTACTATATCTGTATTCTTTGAGATATATTTCTTTCTAAATTGTTATTTTAAGAACGGATACAGTCACGTTCCTTAAATGTTTTTTTTTACCAATTATTTTGTAAATTTTTTTATTTTTGATCAAATATTTGAAATCTTCTTTATTTTTTAATTCTCTTCTCTGTAACCTTGAATATCTTATTTCTAATTGAGACCGTATCCTTCAAATAGGAAGAGCATTTTATACCAAGAAATAATAATAATAAAACCATATGGATTAATAACTCAAGTTCAATTTTATATCAAAAGTATCTTAACAAGTAAAGTATATGTGGCATAAAAACCATAAATTTAAATCGATATAAATATATTTTTTAATTGTTATAATTATAAATCCTTGAATTATTATTATATCCCAACTGTAGCAGTTTGCTCCTCCGTATTTTCACTTTATTTTTATTTTATTTTTAACCATTCGAAATTGTTTTTATTCATGCTGCGTAAAGTAATTAAAACTTTTCTGTACTAATGTTGTTTTGCAAAATTTCAGTTTAAGAATCAATTTTCGTACTATTTACGGAGTTGCACTAATGCATATCTGGACTCAAGTCTTATGTAAGTAGGTTTGCCTACACTGCAAAATATCCCAGCTGCTAGTATTATAACCATGAAATGAACAGTAAAATAAGCAGTAACGTATTTTACTGCGTTTTTTGCTGTTTATTACTGTTAATTTTCAGTTTAATACTGGCTGCTGGGATACTAGTATTATACTGTAAAATCAACAATTCTTTTTGCAGTGTATTGATTTTGAAATTTTTATCAATTCTAAAATCCCGCCTCTTGAGGTTAGCAGAAAATTAAATATTGCTTTTTGAAGCCATTATAAAATTTTATATTAAGACATCTTCGTATAGATTTTTTTTCTTTTTTTTTGTCTCATTATAGACAATTTGTATTGAGCCCCAGTAAAAATTATACAATCTGATAAAATTTAAAAAAATAAGGCCGTATATAAGACGACTAAATATATCGCATGATTATCACAATTGATTTATTTGCTTTAGCAATTATAAAATTATTAAAGAATATACTCTGAACAGCATTCTAAACATATTGTTTAGTTTCATGAAAAAATAATTGCGTATTTTTAACAATTTCACGCTTTTTTGATGTTTTTACTGTTAACAATAAACCAATTTTTTATGTTAAGTAGAATTCCAAAATCATATTTAATATGAAAAGGTTAGGTAACAATCGAAAACAAAATAACTTTTATATTTCGACAAGCAAAAAAAAAAAAAAAAAAAAAAAAACCTGTAGCATTGTATTGTTGCAAGTATTGTAGCATTTTAGAGTTCAGCAAAAATAATTTATGGATTTATTTAAGAAAATTTACTTTAAAAATCTCAAATTATTCTGTATTTCATAATGATTATATGTAAAATGAAATAAAAAATATCTTTCTCTTGTTTAAAACAACGACTGTTTTCCTATTTTAGTTTAACTTTGAAACTTACATTTCATTACAATTCACATTAGTTTAAAAAAAATGCATCATTAAAGAATTTATTGGATACATTAAGATCCCCCTTTTTGGCGACTAGAGGATTTTGTACAGTAAAAGTATGTTTTACATTTTTTGCAATAACGAAAAAGCAAAATGTCAGCGATGACATAAGTTTATAAAATCTATGCGCATACAATTATGTTTATAAATATTTCATCGTTAATTGAGAGAAAACTTAAGTAGTAAATTCGTAAGGGAATTAACATATCAAATAATAAAAGATTGAGCCAAATTCTGCCAAATTCTCAAAAATAATTATTTAATGAAATTAAAAAAAAAATCTTATCGGAATTTTTAAGTCGTAGAAGAAACTGTTAAAAAAATCACTAAAATATTTCGTTTACAATAAATTATTTAGAATTATTAGCAAGAATATTACGATCTTGCGTACTATTTATTTTTATTAAGATTAAATAACAAATTACGCTATGATAGAGCTTCATAGTTTTATCCATCTAACTTTCTCGCTAGTTAGTCTTAAAAATTCCAAGTGTGCTATTAGATGTTGGTAAATGCCGTGTTGCCTAATTTCTTAGTTTGTGCGTCGACGCAAACGTCTAAAAATAGTTCCTTTTATTCTGTATCGTTTAGCTGTTTTATCATAAATTCTCTGTAATTAGTATACCCCACTTTTATGTTCCCAGGTTTACGCATTTTTTCCCACTTTCTTTTCTTCCGCTATTTGTTAATTTGTTTCCTACAAAAACATGAACACAAAATTATTATTATTTGATAAAATTATTATTTGATTTATGTTATTTTAATGTATCAGATTAAAGCGATTTTTAAAGGTGCATAATTTTGTTTTCTAAATAAAAGCTGTTATCACTCGCCACGTGGCGTAAATATGGTCTTTTGTGCGTAATTCGCCGCTCTGTTATCTTATTTAAAAGTTCTCTTTGAAGTTTAGAAGATGTTTTGTTTTGGTGGGGGAAAAAAAAAACCTATTAGATAAATATAAGAAACATAAAGTAATCGAAGGAAATATGAGAAAAATTGAGATTATATGCAGATTGCAATCACAAACATAGTATGTTAATTTTTACTTTCTTCTAAATGCATAAGGAGAATATTTTAATCGTGAAAATTTTCATTTATTGATAGATTTACATTGTTTTGGACGTTTGCACCTTTATCCTAATGCTTGGGGGAATGATTACTATTCGGTCCCACAAACAATTGATGCAATTTAGGGATCGTGGTTGTCGCCAGTTTATAATGCGCAATTCCTCGTTCTTGTCCACGTCCTTTCATTTAGATTGTGTTTTTCTAATGCGATGCTTTCAGTTCCCATAGCGACAGCATATTAGAGTCCAGTGAACTCTTACTACAGGGTGGGACAGTTATTTTTCACGGATAATGTTAAATTACTAATTGAGTTAAGTTAAATTTCTTTCTCCTGAAAATGAGTTTAGTCATTCTTGAATCATATTTATCGCAGAATCAAGTTTTCGATTTCATATAATTTTGTAGGAAAATGCATGATGGATTTATTGTTTTTTTATTATTGATTATGAACGTATGAAACATAGGTAGGGACATTTAGTAAAGGTTTGTCTTTGGCATTTTCTAGTCTTTTTGGTCAAAAAGCCGGATAAAACAACCCGATTTTTTTCTTTACTAAAGTTAGCATAATTGAATAATAATAATAAATGGTATTTTGATAAGGAAGCGTAATATTCAAGAGTAAATACGAGTAATTTAAGGTATTTTATTTATTTATATTTTACACTTTGTATTTCTACAAACTTTTAAGTACACATTCCTCGGTTTTCCTTTTCTGTCTTTAAATTATTAGTATGCTGCATCTTATATGCTAGATATAACTGTTTTCCCCATTAAGTGCGCATGTAAATATATCAACGGTCTCGTTTTTAAAGCTGTCGAAATTTTCTCAACTGATAAAAAGGAAAAATGCTCTGCAGCGTGTAAAAGCTACAAAAATGCATTCTTAAATACTAATGATAGTACCTTTACCGAACTAGTTCAGTGTCATATTTATGAGTTTGCCCCGATGACTTTCAGAATTAACTCCTGATATGCTTAGCGATATTGCAGTTGTATATGATGGCACCCGCACCATGTTTTTTTTGCTTTTACTCTTCCGGGGGTGTATACCATTTCAGTTCACGAACTTTTTGGCCCGATGCGCGTTCGACTGTTAATAGCTTTTCTATTCTTGGAAGCCTTAACCTCTTCTCATGCACCGGATGTGGAAACAGCTCTTACATCATTACCTGCAATTCTCACACAGTGCTTTTCTTTTTTAAATTGTTTTACGGCCGATACATTTTGCAATAAATGCGGTTTTGCAATTTTTCATTCAGTTTTTCAAGTTTAATATTTTTAATGTGCATTCTAGAATAATCACGCTTTATATTTAGAAAACACAACGCGTAAAAAAAAAAGGTTATAATCATGTTGTATTTTTTTCTTTTTTTTTTTTTTTTTTTAGGTGTGTTTGTAATTATACCTATTGTAATTGCACCTATTGTCGTCGTCTGGTCCGTCCGTCTGTCCGCATATAACAACATAAAAACTACCCAACCGAATGGTTTGAAATTTAAGATATATTATCTTTGCAGAATTTTGTCGAGACATTTCAAATTTTATGAAAATCGAATCAAAATTTTAGAGGATATTAACAAAACTAACTATTAAGAAATTTGAATAATAATAATAAAAATCTGTGCTTTCTTGTTATACGAGCTTCCGAGGTTTAATCGTCAAGCGACCGAGATACTTATTTTATGACAGAAATTAATCTGCAGACCATATAATTCATTTCACAGAATTAACAATAATAAAGATCTGAATATTTATATAACTAGCTATAGTACGAACGCACCTCGTTTGTCACGTTTGACGTACATTTCCAACTTTTTTTTTTTAAATTTGTGTCGGGGAATTATTCAAAATTTTCATATCTCCATTTATTTGAGAGATGTTTCATCCGGTTATGTGAAGATTTGTAGACAGTAGGGTTGTATAACACTTTAAGACAAAAAAAAAAGGATAGAACTGCTCTAATCCCATCGTTTTTAAAGATATGTAAACGTGCTTTTAATCACAGTTGGGGCGATGTTAGCGATTCGTTAATATTCAGTGGTGTACTCGTAAAAAACAAAGGGTATATATATATATATATATACGCAATAGGCAGAGGATATAGATATAAAGTATACGTCATAGATTTACTTCAGAGACAAAGGGGTATGTGGAGCTTAAAAAATACAGATGATATACGGCGTATACCACTGTATAGCGTATACTCTCCACTACATCCCTGCTAATATTAATATCTCAAAGTTTCGTTAATCAGCGGTGTCCCTTTAAAAAATAACTGTGCGAAATGTTCCAAACAGTTGGCTAAAATCTTTGTTATTTTAGATTATAGTTGGGCAATAAGGCTAATTACGTTAAAAAGGAATACTTTAAACTAAAAATTTCCGAAACCGTGCCTGCTTTTTAAAAAAAGTAACAATCCTAAAAATTTAGTTATAATGGCTATTTAATTTTATCTGAATGCTTTATAAGGAGAATTCGATTGCATTTGCTGAATTTCAACATCCGTCGTGGTATTTTTGGTATGCTTAAGCAAAACCGCTTTGTGTCAGCGTAGATATAGTGGATAAGTTATCTCACTAGATTCAGACTTATTTGTGTTATTTTTGTTACACAACGGGCGGGTGAACATGTCGGAAGCGACCTTTATTTGTTAGTGTGACCAAAATCAAATGTTCTGTCCCATATATAGAATACGTCGGTACTCTCATGCATTCGATTCAAACAGCATCGACTTCCTTGTTTCCCGTATTCCCACTGGTGTGAACCCCGTTTCACTGCGTGTTGGGTTGAAAAATATTCTCCACCGTTTCTAACCATGCGTACCGTGGCAGGGGAATTTTCATCTCACGTTATTTCCTTTTAATTTTTCAAAGGTTGTATCAATTGAACCATAAAGTTTATTTTCAATTAAATACTTATACAGTACTTTTATTTGAGTATTGCAAAATGGCAACTTAATGAGATATTGAGTAAGCAAAATTCATTGTATCGAATAGATATTGACGGAACCGTAGGGATTCCATCTATATTTAATAATTATTAAAATATGAATTATTATTAAAAATATATAATATAATATAGCATTAATATAAACATCAATATATTATGTAAGCTTGAGTTGTTTGTTTCGACCACTTTTGAATGTCTAAAACTAATTTTGACCAGTTTTAGACATGGGTGTATAGTTATACATCCATAATTTTAGACAGTTAAAACCAGTTTTGTCCACTGTCCTGATGAAAATGTGCTTTGACCGGTCAAAATTACAATCCTGTTTCTTTCCCGATTTAAATATTTTCTGTTGTGTTAACACTTTGAAAAAATGAAATTTGATCAAACTGTTAAAGAAAATATGAATGCATTTTTGGTATAATATACAGGGTGTTCTATAAAAGTCCGTTTCACATTTAAAAAATTCATAAAGATTTAACATAGTCATGTGGAAGTACGGTTTTCACCGCAAGACTAGTTAAATGGTCGGAATTTTTGTGGCTAAAAAAAAGTCAAAAGAAAATATTTTATTCAATTTTTTTTCTTTTGTCATAGAAAATACGAGAGTTCGAGAAGTCTTACTTGACGACAATTTGTTAAATTTATATGAATTTTCGAAATGCGAACGGACTTATGAGACACCCTGTATATCTATCTATATTATAAAGCAGAAATATGTCTGTGAGTTACGCCGACGTCATGTCGATGGTGGCAACGATTTGACGGATCTGCTTCGTTTTATCACAACTTATTAAAATTCTAAACATCGGACAACTTCAATTTTTACGCCGTCGAATAGGAGGGGGGGGGGGGGGGGTGATGTACTTTCAATTTAAAATGCACTTTGTTTGAAACTGCACCTCAGTTTACTGATTTTTTAGGATTTTTAAAATAATTTTAAACTATTTTTCCCCCTTTAAATGTTATATCGCGTGTAGCTCAACTATTGAAGATTAACCCGCTTGCACTTCAAACAATATAAATAGTTCAGTAACTATTTTTGGCTAATATTTTACAACGAAATTAAAACTTCAACAAATGAATAAGAAAATAAAATAAAACACAAATTTGTAATCGAACTGCGCGTTTAAACAGTGAAACAATCTTAGTCAAAAAGGCTGCAATAAGTAGCGAAATAGTTGACAATTTCTTTGGCTATTAACCGCTGGCTTGCGACTAATATGGAAGTACCGTTTTTAATAAATTTCAAAAATTTATTTGAATACATAATTTATATTTTTTCATAAAAAAGGCCTTTAGGTGGTGTTATGCGCGGCAGCGTATTGCTGCTTATTTTATGCTTATTGCTGTTAATTTTACGGTATAATACTGGCAGCTGGGATGCCAGTATTATACCGTAAAATCAGCAATTTTTTTTTTTTTTTTTTTTTTTTTTTTTTTGTAATAGTGTTTTATTACTTGTTTTCACAGATAAAAATTAAATAATTATTTGGCAGCTGCTATTATATTCAGCTTTGATTTTGGCTGAATATTCGGTATTCTGACCAACAATTAATAGGTACATTCGTATAACATCTGTTTGTAAAGAATTGCAACAGATTAGTTGAATTTTCAGATTTTGTAATTAGGCAGGAAATTCATTTCTTAGGCTCTAGAATCGCGATTTTACGCATAAATAAGTGTATAAATGGGATTTTCTGGTGTTATATATTTTTTCAAAATTAACGGTATTTCATTATGTGTATTTTATTTATTTGAATTCAAAATCGTAGGAAATGAGGATCTATTTTTTTTTTCTTTTATAACTTTTCATCGAACAACTTTTTGGTTTATTTATGTTTACGTATATATTTTTCGAACTATAACATGAGATTTTATTTCAGATATACAAAAAAAAAAAAAAAAAAGTAAGAAGCGATAAGTAAAAAAAAAAAAAAAAAAAAAAAAAAAAAAAATCGATTGAAATATACCTATTTATTTTTATTTATTTTCATATTTATGTTCACAAATATTGGCAAAATATTGCATCTTACTTAGGCTGTTTATTTTGATTTGGCCTTGCGATTGCTTTCTATGCTGCCCTAATTTATTTTATTATTCTTGCCTCAATGTAAAGAAAATAATTGTAAGCTCAAATCTCTGTGTTAACTTTTACATATCTGTTCAATTTATTATCAATCTAACCTTTGAGTTTTAAGTGCGTTGTTCCTAAGTCTACGGATCAGTTTAGCGTATCGCGCTGATATACTACGTTGATTACAAAGTGTCTGTAAATATACTGATATGCCAGTAGGAAGTAAGGGTAAAATGCAGGCTATAAATTCCTGATTTATCTACTACACTGACACTGTCTATATCAATTTTCTGTAAATCTAGTAAAAAGTAAACATAAATTTACTAAAATATTATGCCAAAATTAACTTTTATATCCATTCCAATTTTGGCATGATTATTTCTCACAATTGAACGAAAAACATTAAAATTCATCAACAGTACAGTATGTAGTGTAAGTTATAATTTCATGATGGAATTTGCTTCTGTTGTTTCCCCTTAATTATATTTAATATTACATTGATAAATTAGGGAACAAGCAACCTTGAATCTCTCTACTCTTGGATAAAAGCCAACTTATCGTGACCTCCCTGATTTGCAAAGTGAATTAATTTTTATATTCCATATTTTACGGTTGTATGTTCAGTTGCTGTAGTGCAGGCATGTCAAACACGTGGCCCGCGGGCCCCAACTGGCCCGCCGACAACTTATCTGTGGCCCGCGAAGCCTTTGGCAATTTACCTGTGTTTAATTTAGTTGTTAGAACTCGGATGCAGAAAATACATTTTGCACGAATACATTTGCACAAGTCGTGGTCTCAGAGATGGCAACATAAAGATATGTATATCAGTGTTACCAGTTTGGCGGGCTTTTTTTTATTATTCACTATTTTGGAATAGTAATATTTGTCTTATTTATTATGTCATTAAATAAGGGGAATATTTGTCTTCAGAATGTGGTAGCATTCTGAAGACATAAAAATTCCTGCTCATCTGGCAACAGTGATGTATAGACAGATATAACTCAATTTTAAGATTTTTTTTTAAAAGTTATAAATCTGGCAACCCTAAGCATATACCTTCTGCCAGTAGCGTATACCCCCTGTTTTTTTGTTGTTTTTTTCCCCAGTATGTTTCAACAAGGTTTTCTATTTCAGTTATGGTTTACTTCATTGGGAATAGAACAGATGCAACGAATAGTCAGTCATTTGGCCGAATGACGAATATACTATTAAAATCAAAGCTGGACATTTGGTTACTTGATCAAATAATGAATTCAGTTTTGTCTGAAAGCATGATATAATCAGCACACAAAAAACAATTATATATTTCGTAGTTAAAATAAAAATATAGATTTTTCAAATGCATAAATATTAATATATATATAAAAAAGATTTCGATTAATATAATTTTAATCATATGTGATGAATGCGAATTTTTAAATCAAAAATTTTAATGTATAAATATGAGTATATTTCTAACAGTAGTATTCGCCTTACACCGAATACTAAATTTTAGATTCTGCCAAAGCCGAATACCGAATGGTAATCTGTTATTGGACATGCATTATGATTAAAGTTAAAGTATATTTATAAATATGAGACAAGTTAGAAATTTTGAGGATTCATAGACAGTAGCGCAAGATGTGAAAAAGACAAATTGTTCTAAATCGGCCATTTTTAAAGTGATATATAAATACGAAACATACATGTGTATTTTATGGCAAGCTTGAACGTACATATTTTTGTGATTCATTCATACTGATACATAAATTTTCATGTTTATTATTATTATTCAAAATTCATGTTATTAAAGAAAAATAAATGTGCTATTATATAATGAAGAAAAAAAAATAGTACTTGAATATGTAAAAATATATTAAGAACAGTATCAAAATTCTTAATACACGAGTACACCGTTATAGTCATGATTAAAATAGAAAATAAACTAATATAAAATAAGGTGATTAAAGTATGACATATATATTTAAATGAATTTGCTTTGTTTCATTATTATTATGTGTGTGTGTGTGTGTAAAACTATAAAAATTAATTCCTTTATTCTATACTGTTTTAATTATAAGAATAGTGTATTTTAAAAATTAAGAATAATTTACAGCTATACTTTTCATATATTGTTTATGTATTGGATACAGAAAAATTACCTTTAGGGAAAAAGGAATATATGTGCCTTCCATTAGTTCCAAAACTATAGTGAAAAAATTCTTTATATATAATGCAAGATCCACCATTATTTTTTAAATATACGATAATCGTTACGTCAATATTTCGCTCGCTGCAGCTGCTCATCAGCGTAGTTACTACGGTTACGGTCAAACATCTGCTGAATTTACTGAGTGGGGAGGAAACCATTATTGCAAAAGGGAATTCAAAATGCCATGAAATTACAGTGAATTAAACGTTTTTAATGAAATTAATTATTTTCTCAAGATAAAGTTTAAAATAACTTAAGATAAAATTGAACTTTGATTCGACCTTCATTTGACCTCCAACAAATGTATAGCTTTTTAAAGCCGTATTTTAACTGTATACGTTTATAAATTTTGATAATCAGTATCCGTTTATTGTTCTAAAAGATACAGGCAATGTAAATGTGAAGTAGTTTGTATTATGATTTCTACTTATTGTAGTTATTTGATACCTACTTTTATAAGATTTACCATTTGACACTGCAAGTTTCATCATCTCATTGGATAATTTTTTTTCTACATCATTATTTATTTTCTTATTTCGATTTATTCTATTCAATACTGCTATTATGTTGTTTCTCGAATTTTTATGGTATTGTCCCATTTTGATATCTGTTCATTTGTTTGATCATATATTGGATATTTTATGGATACTTTTCAGAACAGGTTTTGAGTTTCATCTTTCATTTTTATGATTTTTATTTTCCTCCATTTGTGTACGTTGAATTCTATGTAGTCTTTATAAGTTCTCACATTTTCATCAGATTAAAATTTGTTTTTATGGTATGTTGAAATTTGATTTAAATAAATCTATCTTTTTTGAATAAAAGATGAAATTGCGCGAATGAAAAAAAATTATTCGTTAAAAGTTAGTTTAACAAAAGTTAACTAGACAAATATCTTAACAACCCCACATTTCCAAATAGTAGCCAAATTGCCCAACCAGAAATACTCACACCTGCAACCTGACCCGAACTCAAAGGAAATTAATTCATGTTTTAATTCAATTATGAAAAGTAATCTACGGTTACATATCTGATACCAATTTTATCTTTTATATAGAAAAATGGACATATCTATATTCAAATAGTGAAACCTCTTAATAGCGGATAACTTGTGATGTTGAATAGAGTCCTGCATCCGATCAGGCTGTCCCTAATTTTCTTTTTTCGAGTCGGGGTGACTCTAGAATGTTTAGTGCGGTTCAGATTTAGGTTTTTACAAGTCGTGTTTTGGTTAGGGATTTTTACACAAAGTTTGAACAGAACTATGTTTCAGATGAAAATAAATATATATTTGAATGTGAATGAGTAAATATTCAATTTACTGCATGAGAAATAAAATGTACATAAGAAATGTGATTATAGATTATTCTTTCTTTACGATACAGTTAAGAACTCACCTTTCTTCTCTCGGAATATGAAAAATACACGTATTTGATACATACAAAAACCCATGTATCGTATTTGTGATAGTTTATGCACTCACATACACGTGTTACGCGTGTGAGATTGGGAGGTGTCCATAATTCAGGGGTAAAAATATGTATAACTGGTCGGAATTGAAAAAGTATTCGCTTAATTGGTGTCCACTTTTCGTCTTTTCGAAAGTGTCCGTTATGTAGGTTTTATTGTATATAGAATTTACCTGAAGAATAGAATCACCTGAAAAGTATTTCGGACATTCTTTTGAAAAATCGGGTCAACTCGAGCCCGACTCGCAAGAGTCAAACCCAACCCGAAACCGACCCAAACTCGAAACAATGAAAGTCAACCCGACTCGAACCGCGGGTCGGGTGCATGTAAAAACTGGTTGCCCGACCCGATGCTATGCAGGACACCCCAAATAGTTGTGATTGATAATGCATATGAGGAACGCAATAATTTTTCTACTAAAATATATTTTTTTTATCTCCCTTTAATCTAGTTCACACATGAAAACACGTCTTCATTTTATTTTATTTTTTCGCATGAAAATAAAAAAATCGTGTATTTTAAAGTTAAGTTGTGTTGTTACATCCTATTTGTTAATGTGTAGTTAATGCAATCAATGTAGCAAAATAAGGAAGAAAAAAACTGCCAAAATGAAGTAACTGAATGTGTACACGTGCTTTCTTTTTTTCTGAAATGATCTAGCACATACTTTAGCATGCGCGACAGTTGGCAGTCCTTGAAGAGAATTTTTCTTGGATATCAGCCATTTGCTGCATTTTGCCGCATATTTCATCGCGGGTTGTAAATAGTGGATGAAAAACACGAATGTTTAAAATTCTATTTTGAGAATCATTTTACTCTGAGGTGCATGTAAAAGATCTTACGGTTAATCTTGAACACTGGGGTTTTGTTGAGTTGAATGCATTTAACCATTCCCCGTCTGTTTTGGGCTATACAGAAATAGGGTGAAGAAAAAAAAGTACTTTGTGTTGAATTGCGTCATTCTAGCTATTTTTTTAAAGTCGCTAATGGTAGTTTTATTAGGTATACTGACCCCATCAGTATTTCATGGGTGCTTCAGTTAATTTTGTTTAGCTATATTATAAACTCATATTTTTGGTGGGTATTTACGGATTATCCGTGCCCCGAAGGTAGATCACCAAAAATGGATGTCTATTGCCAGTCTTGTTTATCATTGGCAATAACTTTCAAAACAGTAATTTAACATAATTAAATAAATAGCATTGTTAAAAATAATAAACATATATATTAAAAAGCTATAATAAATAAATAACAATAAACTATAAATTATAAAAAAAAAAGTGAACTATAATAAGTAAACTATATGGTTGTAAGAAAGAAAAAAACAGAGGGTGTTACTGTAATTGTGTTATTTATTGGCGCCACTCTTAGCGCAGTTGTATCTCAGGACACTGATAATGTGTAAGTACTTTTTTTTTTTTTTTTTTTTTTTTTTGTACAAGTTAGTCTGGCAATTTGCTTTGCAACTGATTTTGAATAATTATTTTGCGGAGTTATGAAACCATTTTAGTGTTATATTATTACGATACAATTTCGTTTAACACCCTTCCCCCCCCCCCCCCCCCCAAAAAAAAAAAAATAAAAATAAAAAAAAAATAAATAAAAATAAAAATAAATAGATAAAATAAAGGGGGGGGGGCAAATGGATCAACTTGATTAAAGTCATACAAACATATCTCCAACTTAAAATTTTATTCAATATCATATAACTTATTTCCTTGTGGCACATTTCTTTTAATTACATTTCTGTTTCAATATATGTTTGTCTTGGATATTTAGGCAAAATACAACAAAATATACAAAGTGTCTTAAATGAATGAATGAGTTAAAAGAATATTGCAGTAGCTTTATAAAAATTGTTAAAATATTTTCAAGATTTTTGTTCCCCATTTTACAAAAATAGTGCGTGGTAAAGATATTTTAATCTAATCTATTTTAATTTCTTATTTTAAAAGTTTATTATTTAATGTTTATTCTTTCTTGTATTCTGGGAAATATAATACGGTAATGCTCTCAAAAAATGGGACGGATATGTGCCAATTTGATTAACTACTTTCATTCTTGATACTCTTTTATAGACGTATAGAGCATCACATACACAACGTCATACTCAAAATTCATGTGTCCTTGTATTTTTGACATTTATCTTTCGAAAGCTGCTGCTGCGATGAGATATTCATCCTTATGTTGAAATTATGTTGTGTAATACGATGTTATGTTTCTTTTCTGAGAGAGTATGATATAAAATTAAATAAATAAATAAATAAAAATAATAGTTAAACCATTTACTGAAAAATTGCCAGCATTTACAGTCATTAAGCGTTCATAAATTTGGCAGTGAATAAGCTGATGAAATGTTTAAATTTTTATTGAAGTATTGAGTATTGAATAAGCAAAATTTTCTATGTATCCTGATTAATTATATGTTTCATTTGGTTAAAATTTTCCAGCGTGTCCAATTTCATTATAATTTCTAAGATAAAAAAAAAAAAAAAGTTACGGAAGTACGTCATCAGTTACTTCATAAGCGGAAATGCGGATGGATGCGTCAGATGATGAGATGAACAAAAGTGATGTGTTAAAAGTAATACAAAGAAAATATTTAAATATATCCATCTAAAAAGCTTTTTATGAAAGGTCGTGTTTTAGAGAAATGTCAAGGACCTAAGTAATACTCAAATATATATAGTCCAATTTATACATGATGTACGGTAGGGGTACATGCACAATCGCTGGCACAGCGATACCGCTACTTTTATACAGAATAATTTGATTTATTGAATAGCAAAAACTTTGCTATTAAATAAGTCGAAGATTACCTTTCGAGAATTGGGGTGACAATCGGTTTTCAGTCAAAAATATTGTGCAGTACAGTGTAGCAGTAGTAATAATAATAAGTTGATATGCTCATCTTCTGCAATTTCTTCAATATTTAGCAAACAAATTAAATAAAAGGAAAATAAAAATACAGTTTTGAAAATTTTTGTAAATTTGAAACTACTAAACACAGTGAAACCTCTGAGTTACGCACCTACAGTTCAAGAAAAAGCTGTTAAAACTTAAGGAGATATCAAGCTTATAAATTTCTCAGCTTGATTCAGTGTATATTGTATGCTTCTTAAACATTAATTATATTAATTACTTCTAAATAAAAAAATTAATTATACATTTACTCCTTCAATACATAAAATTTTTTTTTTTTTAAATCGAAAATCTAAACAAAAGAAATGGTAATAAAAACAAAAAGAGCGTAACCTGTTTATTAATTTCATTTTTATAATTACATTAAAAGCAAATTCTACTTTTGACATATGAAATAATAGGTAATTTCAAATTACAATTTTTACCTACTTTTTAAATCGTTGTTTGTTGATTTTGTTTCTAATGTGTAAATGTCCCATAAAACATCTGTATATATAAACATATGCTTTTAGTAGGATAATGTATTTAAAACACTAGAGTGTGATTGGACTGTAAATCTTTCAATTGTAAAAAAAAAGGTGTTTTTCAAGATGCGATGCGGTAAATTTATTGATACTAGATATACTGTTTTTTTAAGTACGGCAGTTATGTAACTATTTCCATGCGAGATAAATTTTAATATTTCTGGAAGAGCGTAAAAAATTGCCGTATTTTCTTTTAAACGAGGGGAAAATGTCCAAGTTATGGGAGTTTTTGAGTGTCCAATTTCGAAGTTAAAAAGGTATCCAACTTATAGATTGGATATATTCCGTAACCCCCCAAAAATGTCCAACTTTTAAGCAGGTGCTCAATTTATGTTCAACTTTAGGAGGTTTCACTGTATATTATATATGGCTTGTTAAATAAAACTTCATATTTATCTAAGTTTTAGAGACAACTTATTTATTTTTACACCTAATGTATATACATAATTGAATTTATGAGATTTTTTTTTTTAGATATCATTTTTAAGGTTAGTGTGCTTTATTTTTATTGAATTATACTTCAATTTGTACTAGAGGATCTAACCCCTGGGTACCCGAGTTTCAGAGCATATATTGCCACGTTTACATAACATGTAACAATAGTTTTTAATTGAAACTCCAATAGATTTTTTACATTTAATGTTTTTAGACTTCCTATCAACTAGACCAAAAATAATTTTCATGTGAAAGATATTCATTATGTATTCAAGTAAGAAAGTTGTCATTTTTGTCTTTAGCCTCGAAATATTGCTATATTGTTTGTTATTGCAAAAAAAAATGCTGTAGTCGTTTAAAAATAAAATAAAATAAAAATAAAATAACTAAAGGACAAAAACTGGGAAATTTCAATAGTGGCGACATTTTTATTTAAAAGCGTTTCAATTACAACTTTTAGCATTTAAAAGAAATATATTATTACAAGGTGTTATAATTTATTATATTTTTAAAATGCTAATATAAAACTTCTATTAGCATTAATCTAAAATTAAATAGCCTGAATATATATGTTAATATTAACATATTGCAACCAGCAAAAGCGGAATAATTGATGGAATGAAAGAAAATTTTACTCTCTCCTTATAGGAAAGGTGGCCACTGGCAATTTCTTAATAGTCACCTTTTTCATTTAGTGTTCCTTTGGCTGTTGGCCGACCTGTTTTTGCCAATTAGAGAATACGCTATAGTTTTATTCGAGAAACAGTGTACGGAGTTTCTTCAAAAACATCCAGAAGATATACTATGTATACCACCGTATATCCTCCACTACACTCCTGTATAAGAGGATAATTAAATGTACAAAATAAATATTCTTGTAACAGATAATAATAAATAGAACTTTTTACTGCAGTTTTAATTTGAACTAGTGATGGGCATAACGATTATTTTGATTATTCGAATGAATCATTCGGGCATGTGCAGAAGCATATCTGTCAAACTTCCAAATTTTTTTTTTATTCAATTACTACCAGAAATTTTGAAAAAAAAGTAAGTTTCTGCAGAAACTTTTTTTTTCTTCAAAATTTCTGGTAGTAATTGAATAATTTTTTTTTTTTGAAGTTTGACAGATATGCTTGTGCGCATGCCCGAATGATTCATTCGAATAATCAAAATAATCATTATGCCCATCACTAATTTGAACAGTAATATGTTTGCCATCTTCCCGTTCGTTCGTGTCTTTCAAATAAGTACAAAAGAAAGTAACCTAGATATCGATCGTTTTGCACCACTGACATAGCTTAACAGCGCATATTCAACTTCACTGTACAGAGGCAGTATTGGATTATGGTTCTTCTAGTAAATATTTTCAGTGTACATGGTTTTAAACATATTTTTAAATAATATTTTATCAATGTCATTCGTCCGAATATCGGTGAAAATTGCTATTCCTTGTCTCTTTCTTAACTAAATCGCTCTATCAGTTCGATAATCGCAAAATAACAATTTACATTTTATATATTCAACAGTACTTAATACTAGGAAGAATTGAATGGATTTCTTTCATATACCTATACTATAAATAAATACATGCACGGATAATTATGAAATGGATCAGGGCTCTTTGCTCTGTTATCGGCTCCTGGATTTATACTGATCTGTGCCCATACATTTTGGTGATTTTTGGAGAGCGTATAATTTTTAATCATTATAACAAATAAAACATTGATATTTTCGTAATATATTGATTTCTTCTGTAAGGTATTTAAAAAAAAATGATTGGGCGTATAAATGGGTGTAGTAATTATTGCTGTCATTATATTTCTTATTTTTATTTTTTTTAATTCTTATAGTGAAAAAGGGACTTTCAATATCATTTAATTTTAAGAAAGTGATACAATATCTATGGATGCACACACAACGAATTGTACTAAATATAAATACAGTAAAACCTGTTCTAACGAAGTCTATATTATGGAATCCTACTTTAAATAGAGAAAATTCATGGTCCAAGCTGTTCGGTCGTATTTATGTTTTGTGTTTTGGCAGCTCGTTTATTGTCTGCGTTCTATTTTGAGTAGGACGATGGTTGTGTTTTGAGAAGTTGCCATAATTAATGAGTTTTGTTATAGTGTGAATGCATGTGTTATAATAGGGCATCAAATGGAGTTTTATTACGTAAATGTGTTCCTAATTATAAGTAATCAACACAAGCGAAAAATAAAAATACAATACAAATATGAAAACTACAAACAATGGTCTATCGAAAATGATCTCTTGCGTTTTTTGTCTTACCGGTTTCTCTGTGTAACCAGAAATAAAAGTAAGAAGAAATTATTTTGAATACGTTTTTTAAAATTAAAAGACAAATATCAATTTAAATGTCGCCCATAAGTTATAAAATATGATATTGCATTTCAGCATTTAAAAACATTATAACTAGATTTTTGGCAAATTTTAATGCTTTAAACGGTGGCATCAACATATAATTGATCACATTCCTCTATAAAATAAGGCTTTTGAAAAAATATCCCTCTGAAAAAAAAAAGAAAAAAACTGCTTTTATTAGAAAATTCAACTGTTATGTGTCATCAATTTAAAAAGATAATTTTCGTGTCATCTATCATAAATCTACAGTGACATTTCAAAAATGTTTTTGTAAAAAGTGCTTATTTGTCAAAATGAAAGCATTCTTTCCATTCTGAGCTAAAAGCTTTGTGTCGTAACGATGCGCCTTTCTTTCTCCTCCTCCGCCTAAATATCGATCTCTTTAGTAAAGAGATTTTTAATAGTTGCCACGAGAGTTGCGTCCTTGGAAGTTGAACATTTCTTAAGTGCATTCATTGTAAGCAATATTTCTCCTCGAACACACACACACGCACACACTGTTTGACTTTGACATTGCCGCTTACGACATGCGCAGTCACTTATCTCTCGTTGGCACACATAACGAATTGACAAAAAAGTTTTTCTCAAAAAGTCCTTGGCCAATTTAAGAATGGTTTTTTCTTTTTATGAATGTTTTATTCAGCATCCCTCTCCTTCCCAGACTAATCGTGTGCTCAACTTCTTTAGCTGTTGATTAACCCATTTTCTCTGTCTCTCTCCCCCCCCTCTCTCCTTGTCTATTTATGCCCACGTGACAGCCAATGCAGATGTTGTCTTTAATAATTTGCTGTTTTAATTCTCTTTTGTACTTTTTTTTTTTTCAAAGCGTCGTCGCAAAAGGTTTTTAAACCTATTACTTAGTTTTCGGGCGCTGGATTAAATTACATCTGCTGTTGAAAGCTGTTGCTCGTCTCTTCTTCTATATACACAAAAATAATTTTAAAGGAAAAAACAGCTATTTAAAATAATATATACAACAGACTTTTTTTAAACTACTAACTCAGAATTTCCATCTCTGAACTCTATGCCAATTATGTCATAATAGCAGAAGCGGCTTCCCTGGTCGAGTTTTTCTATATGCATTTGGATTATTTTAAGGGGACTAGGTATAAAAAAAAATTGATTCTGTAAATAACACCTATATTAAAGTTATTGAATCATATTTCAATAAAGCAAAACCATTACAGATAATAATAAAAAACCTTAAATTATTAATAAATTAATTGTTAAAAGCTTTTTTTTTTTTTTTTTTTAAATTTTATTTATCAATTTTAAAATTCCTTTTGAAATTTTGGTATTTCAAACTAATTTTTTTTTTAAATATACTTAGGATACCTTGTTCTATAAACCTAAATGTCGGATTTTTGATACAAAGATTAGATCAAAAGAAAATAATTAATAATTGGATGTGTATGGGATTAAGCCTATGAAAATTGCATACATTTAAGTTCAGATTTTTTTTTTTTTTTTTTTTAACAAAAATTTCAAATATATGAAAAAATTGATACTTAGTTATCTCTCATAGAATCTAAAGATACATTTTTAAAACATCAGGCAATTTGCTCAGTTGTTGTGGAAACCATAGCATTTTGATTACATAGATAACATGAAAAATACGAACTGGGAAAAATGAGTTTAAGCATTCCTTTTACAAAAAAAGGAATTATCAAATCAAAGAGTGGTAAAATTAACCATATCTCCTTTACTATTTATCAGGTTGTCCAGAAATTTGGGCACATTGTTCCAGAGATGTTAAGGTTCATTTTAGGAAAAAATCGGAAATTCGACATTTTTGTCAAAATTATAGGTATTGAGTCCTTTAATATTGTCTATTTTTCGGAAAAAAATAACCAGTTTATTTTACCGCTGCTTTTGCTTATTTAGTCACGGTGTGACGAGAAGACATTTCCAGGTATAATCCGGAATATCTCATTTCGTGTGCATTTTTATTTTTTTTAAAATAAATTTTTGGATTTTTATCAGTTTGTACTTAAAAAAAAAATATATATATATATATATATTCAACACAGAATGTATTCCAGTATCAACGACGTTACCCATATACACATAAATTAAGGCGGAAATGTAAATATAAATTACTTCAGAATTGATAAAATGAAAAATGAGAAGGAACACCGAAAACTATTTGACGGTGCAAGCAATTTTTCGGATGCAAGAGCTGCAATTTTATTAACCCCTTTGCAACGAGAGTTGCGTATAGGTGACGTATAGTAGGTGTACAATCATTAATATTTCACACCAGTATTTTCCAATAGTAATTTTCGCCTAATTTAGTAACATTTCAGAGATTAAATTTAAAAAAAAAAATTCTGTTTTGGGAATATTGGCGCAAAAAGGTTAAACATTGTGTAGTCAAGGTTTGTAACGAAGGTGTTTAAGTATCACACATGTTAAATGATTGGTTATCTATAACGAAATATTATTCACTTGGTGCACAAGGAATATTTTTGTCTTGCATATTACTTTTTTGCAGGTTTTTTTTTTTTTTTTAAATGTTTATGGATACTCTCAGAAAACTCTCCATTTTGACTCTGTCTTAAAGTGATTTCTATCCAGAGTAAATGCAGTCATCTTTGATGACAGCAAATTATATAAAACAAGAAATCCCATAAGTATCTACAACACCTTTAAAATTAGTTTAGCTGAATTAAAAAAAAAATTTTTTTTATCAGTTTCACCATATGTTTAGAGGTACGCGTCCCCCCCCCCCCCCCCCCGAGGAAAAAAGAAAAGAAAGAATGTAATAGTTGTAGTCAGTGGTCGGAAAAGCTACTTTATTTTTAAAGCGAATTGAAATTGCTTTATCGAAAAATGTAATTAACGACAACTACTTGTTTTAAAAAGTAGCGACTACAAACTACTTTTTAAAAGTAGTTGCTACTCCGTTACTTTCCAATTTTGTCAAAGGATTCAATCTACTTGAAATTGAGAACAAGTAAGTCGCACATTTAGGTATACAATGGCCCCTTGTTATATTGCGTTTGAAGGGATACAATCAAATAAGAGCGATAAAACCGAGGACAAGAAAAAAATATGAAATATAACATGTAAGAAAATAGTCTCTTTAATGTTATTTTAAGCACAGATTAGTCGTTATAATACGACAAGAGCAGTTCAGTATTAATTTTCTGTCGTAGTGTAAAAATAAATAAATAAATAAATAAAAGTGTAAATAAAGGAATTCCAAAAGAATAAAACATGTGTTTTCAGCAAGAAAATTAATCTCTTTGATTTGGATTTTGGTACTTTTTCTTGAATCAGTTTGATAACGCTGCCAAACCTCAATGGAAAAATCCAATACTGCTCTATACGATGCATTGCTAAACACTGCAGCTGAGTTGCTGACATTCGCAGATTGTTGCACAGAACACATTTTGCACAAAATGAACTTGTGTGACTAAAAAAGTATGTAGTAGAAGAATGGTAGATCCCACCCCCCTTCCCGAAGTAGTGTTAAAAGCATTGACTAGAAATATAAACTAGTTTATATTTCTAGTCATTTATATTACTAGTCAATGGTTAAAAGTAGTGCCACTGTTCCTACAAACTATTGATTTTTTGTATCTCTGTACAGGCTACATCATATTTTTCAAAATGTAGCGCGCGCTACACTACAAACTTTGAAAAGTAGCGAAGCGACTGCTATAGTTTCGCTACTTGTTTGTAGCGCGCTACTGCCGACCACTGGTTGCAGTATTATAAACCATCGTGTTTTGTATTCTTTATTTTAATCTGGCAATAATAAAAATATTAAACATATTGTAACTGTCATTGTACTTAAAATATGAGAAAATGCTGTACTTTGTGTTGGGTGTTGGATTGTTTGTAACTGACGAAAAGTTGGTAAAAAGAAAGAAAAAAAAACTGCGAGAAAGTGATTAAGAGCTTCAGAATTTCAAAGCTGAACTATGGAGAATAATGAGTTTATTATTGTTTTAAAAGAGAGGGAAAAAAAAAAAAAGATTGTAAATTTCATTTTCGGAAGATTTGACCTTGCTCCGTATCATTATATTACACCCATTTTGTTATCAGCGTAATGTAGTAACATGTTTTGCTGCTGATTAGATAGCGCTGACAAACAAAGCATATTAACTTCAGCAGCCATTTTGAAACTGGTGATTAAATGTTCTAGCGATTGACCGATAATGCGAAATAGGTGAGCCATATATAGCTCTAATATTTATACCAAAGTTTTATCGTTATCCCATTAATTTTAATTTTGTAATATTCTGATATCCAGTTAGATAACGTTTTTTGTGCCTATCATTTCAACAGCCATTTAGTGATACATAAAAGACACCACCCCCTCCCTCTTTCCCATGTATTAAAAAAAAAAAAAAAATGTATTAGAGCTATTTATTCTGCCGCATCCTCTTCTATTTATGTTTTGCAAACGGATGAACATATTTTGCAATTACAAGTAGGGGATCCAACAGGGGCCATCTACTGGGCGATGGCTACTAATGAAATTTATCAGTTTTGCCCTTTATCACCACGTACCACAGTGTGTTGTTTAATTAGTTTGTGTTTGTGGGGTGGTGACACGTGGTGGCTAATATCGATGATTTGAAGAAAATAATCTCAGTTGAAATTTCAAAGTGCAGAAATTCGGTAATTCAAACATTTGTAGATATGCTGAAGCATGTTTCGAAAGATTTGGCCTATCGTTTCGATTTTTATTTATTTTAGAGCACACACAAACAAACAAAACTCTCACAAACAAAAACATGACCTGTTGTTATAAACAGTTAAACACAAACAATATAATTTTGCTATTTTCGTTGTTTTAAGATTATACTGAGTGTCTAAGTTGTACAAAATAATTCTCATTCATCCTATATACACTGCAAAAAAAGAAAATTGTTGATTTTACAGTATAATACTGGCACCCCAGCTGCCAGTAATATACCGTAAAATTAACAGTAATAAACGGTAAAATAAGCAATAATACGCTGCCGCTCAATGTTTTAGATCAATTAATAAAATTTTAAATTTTTTAGATTTTTTAAAAAAATAATCTTATGATTTTCTTTCATTGGAGAAACACAACCGTATTCATTTATAATGTTACATGTAATTTTTTCCGCGCTTCATGTAAGACAGGATAGGAATTCATTGGAATGAATGTACCTTTGATTTTTAATCCAACTTGATAAACCAAGTGCTGCTTCTTAAACTTTCAAAAGAAGCACCGAAAAATGTTGGCTACTATTAATAAAATTATAACAAGTTGG
This sequence comes from Maratus michaelseni, assembly GCA_963931845.1. Taxonomy (NCBI): domain Eukaryota; kingdom Metazoa; phylum Arthropoda; class Arachnida; order Araneae; family Salticidae; genus Maratus; species Maratus michaelseni. The sequence goes on along the minus strand of OZ007594.1, from coordinate 277,684,817 downwards.
AATTTACGTTAAACGTGACAAGTGAGGTGCGTTCGTATTATAACTAGTTTTACAATGTAAAAAAAAAATTTTAAAAATTTAAATCATTATTTCAGTGAAATGAATTATATCGTAATGAGCGAAATGAGTGCTTTTTTAGGTGCGTTCGTAATTATATAAATACGTAGCACCTATTGTCGTCGTCTGGTCCATCCGTCTGTCTGTCCATCCGTCCGCATATAACAACACAAAAACTACCCAGCCGAATGGTTTGAAATTTAAGATATATTATCTTTTCAGAATTTTGTCGAGTCATTTCAAATTTTATTAAAATCGAATCAAAACTTAGGAGATATTAATAAAAATATTAAGAAATTTGAATTTTTTTTATGAAAATTGATTCTTTCTTGTTATAGGAGCCTTCCGAGGTTTAATGATCAAGCGACCGAGATACTTATTTTATGACAGATATTAATCTGCAGACGATATAATTCATTTCACAGAATTAAAAATTATCAAGATCTGAATATTTATAGAACTAGCTATAGTACGAATGCACCTCATTTGTCACGTTTGACATACAATTTTCAACTTGTTTTTTTCCTTATTACGTATGCCACGTTTACAGATGATAATTTTTTTTTTTTCGACACCAGACAGGCTGCAAAATTCACCATGCAGATCTTGCATTGCGAATGATTACCTCCATGGTTTAATATTTTTATGACTCATAATGAACGAATCTCCTGTGTATTTTCTTTAATGGATTGAGATATTCGACTTGAAATCTAATTTCAGCTGAAGTTATCTCGGAATCTATACATATTTGAATGTAACTCATCTCTCAAACAAACAATTTTTTTGAATGATCTTTCTAAAAATGTAACTTTCCTGCGATTTTATTCGAAAAAATAATTTTGAATAAAAATGACCTCCTCCCAGAAAAGAAAAATGGTCAGCCTGTATTTGCTTTCCTCAGTCACTTGATTTGCGTTTTTATTATTATTAGATCACGTACACTGCAAAAAATAATTGTTGATTTTACAGTATAAAACTGGCACCCCAGCTGCCAGTATTATACCGTAAAATTAACAGTATTAAACCGTAAAATAAGCAGTAATACACTGCCACGCAAGCAGTAATACGCTACCGCGCGGTAGCGTATTACTGCTTGCGTGGCAGTGTATTACTGCTTATTTTACGGTTTAATACTGTTAATTTTACGGTATAATACTGGCAGCTGGGGTGCAAGTTTTATACTGTAAAATCGACAATTATTTTTTGCAGTGTATGATAGGATTTAATAGAATGAAGAAAACTTTTATTAACATCTTTTTAAGGTTTGATTCGATTTTCATAAAATTTGAAGGGTAGTTTTTGCGCTGTTATATGCGGACACACTGATGGACGGACGGGCCAAATAACGATGACTATAGTTCCTACGTAATTAATACAATTACGAACGCCTAATAACAATGGGGGAAAAGTGGAAAATAAAAATGTTTTAGCCTCTCAAAAGAATGTGATTTTCAAAATTATTTTTTTTAGTAAATTTTATTAGGTCGTTGCGTAATTTCTGTCTAATTTCTTATTAACAAATAACATCATCGGAAATTTCATGTTAAAAATAATCATAAATCGTATTGTTGATGTGATTGTTTTTAACTTTCCAACAAAGTTGAAAAGAGTTCATGATTTCGGTTTGTCTGTCTGACCGTGCTCTAACTCTCGTAAATATATTCAAATTAGCGTGTAATTTATTATATATGTTATTCAGGCTTGCTGTTGAAAATGAAGTCTGTAGCATTATAGTTCCTTTACAGAGACAGTCAAACATATTCCGTTACATTATGTTTTACGGGGAAAAATCATTTGCGATGCATTTTAATAATGCTTCGATACTTCAAGCATATTGAAATTGATATGCATCATTGAGGTGGACTACAACATGTCAAAAATCAGTGAGTTTTGATTGTTTGTGCCTTTTAAAGAAACACACGTAAATCAAACTAATTACTAATATTAATTATCTAACACATAATCTTTATTTAATTTTTTATTAATTATCTAACTCACAAAAAAGATTAACAAAAATGATTTCATGTCGCAGATTTGTATAGTATTTTTCCATGTGAATCAGACAAGATATAGATAATGCATTCTAGTCTTTGTTGATTTACTGATATGAGAAAAATACACATTAATTCTATAAAATCTTCTTATTTATAATTTTGTATACAAACTTTTGAAATATCACAAAAAAATGGTGGCTCCGAAAAGCATTTTAACAGAATTAAGTGAAGCTGTTAAGTTCTGGATGACAACTTTGTGGCTTTATTTCAATTAAAACTGTCTTATGATGCTTCGAAATTACATTATAAACAATAGATTGCTTTTAAATTATATATATATTTCTATTCTTTGTTACAAAGTAGCAATAAAGCTATATGTGAACATTTTCAGATTATTCTTTCTGGCAATCGTTTTAAATGAAAAGTTCGCTATTTTTTGCGGTATATCACATCTTTCTCTTAAGTGTTTCAAAAATTGTTTACTTTAATTTTTTATGTGAAAAGGAAAAATATAAGATAGCTAGTTCTTTCTATTTAATTTGAAAATTTTCAATTGATATAGATATAGTAAGGTTTTTTGCAAGAGTTAATAAAAATATCTTTTTGGAGTAACATTCTTTTATATATCGTTGAATATTTAGAGATTCACTGTGTTTCAATACTTCTTTGAATGATTATATTGAAAGATTTTAGTTTACTATTATGACCATCGCCTGCGCACCCTATGTTTTAAGAAATTTCGGGCTTATTACATATGGGGTCATTCCATGGTAACTTACGTTACATTTAGAATAATTTTCTTTAGCAATTTTCATAATATAACACCAAAAAATATTGAAAATGTAATGTTGATATGATTTGTTAATTAAACCAATCGAAAGCGAAATTTGGATGAAAATTACCTACCTTTAGAGCTATTTTTTTAACACTGGCCATTATATTTATTATGGTAACTTACGTTCTTTTTGTCAGAAACGTAAGTTACCATAGTGAATATAATTTTTAGTGTTCAAGAAATAGAACTAAATTTAAGTAATTTTTATCCAAATTTGGCTTTGTTAGGTTTAATAAAAATCATATAAACATTACATTTTGAATATTTTTTAGTGTTATATTACTAAAATTACTGAAGTCAATTATTCTAAATGTAACGTAAGTTACCATAGAATGACCCTATACATGTTCGAGCGTATTACATTTTTCATGTTTGAAATTGAATGAAAATGGGTAAAGGTAAGAATGCTTATATTTACCGGGAGACTCATTTTTGTCTGGCAAAAATTTAAAGTGGGATAACACTTCCCAATTCTCCTGTTTTTCGAGGTTACAAAAAAACAAAAGAACTATCGTATGAAGACGATGTGACCTCTTTACCCTTGGCCGCTCACCTCCCGGAAAATGCTTGCGAAAAAGTACTGAAAGAAAATCTGAAAAAAAAAAAAAATGATACAATAAAAGCATAAAAAGGTTGCTTTTTGTGCAATTCTGTGAGAGTATAGGGGACGCAATAAATCGGGGGAATAGGATCCTTGAACGAGAGAAAAGCAAGCAGGAGAAAAAAAAAAAACAGAGAGGGAAAAAAAAAGCCTGCATTCAGAACGCCGAACTTTCCATCCACCGCCATCTTGCCTGGCAGGTTTGGCAAGTAATGAACGTGGAAAGAGGGAAAAAAAATTTCTCAACAATCAAATCAACAAAACTTAACGAGGCCGGAGGGGGGAAAAAAAGAAGAGAAGAAAGGTCGAGGAGAAGTGGGAAGGTGCAGCGAAATGATAACAGTAATAATAATAATAATAAAAAAAAGGCAAAACAAGTCGGCGATTCTAAACCGGTTTAGGCCAGAACGTGTAATGGGAAATAATCAAGAGGAAAAACAAAAATCACGAGATGACTAAATATGTTAAGTCGGAAGTGAAGTCAGGTTATGTCTGTCTGGCATGAATCGTAATTATCAGTTGGCTTTTTTTTTTCTTCTATTTTATCGTCATTTTAGAGTTGCTGACATTTAACGCCGAGAGTTTTTATTCCTTGCTCTACATTTGTTATTTTTTCTGGCTTATTTCTCTTATAAACTCCACTGATGTTGACTAGTTTATTGTAGATAGCTTTGATTTTTGTTTTCGGGATTTTTCTTTCTTTTTTAAATTATTTCGTGTTCTTTTCAATTGTCAGGAGGAGGGGTTTATTTTTTTATTGTTTGTATGCAAAAGTTTTGTTTAATCTATAATGACTATTTGAAGCAGTTGGCAATGAGGAAACTTTTATAATGATTTATTAGGAAATTAATGGTAAAATTTTTATAATAAAGTTTGATGTTTACTAAAAAAATTAAAAAATTTTAATTAAAAAAAAATCTTAGATATAAAACATTGATATGTCTGAAAAGAAAAATTAGTTAGCCGAAATATTTCATTAATGCCAAAGTTTTATGTATTTCATTATTATGTCGATGAGAAGTTTTGAGCTTCGAAAATTTCTCTTATCTTTAATGCACATTTTAATAAAAAATGAATAAAAATTAAATATATGCTAAAAAGTTCGAAGCAAAATTTCTTTTGTAGTTACAGTTAATCTCTGTTAATACGACAAGCAAGGGCATTATAAAATTTCTCGTTTTAGCCATTACTCGTAATATCTGTGAAGATAATTAAAATCTTAAAGAAACGCACACATAATGAAACTAATTACAAGAATTAATATCTTGGTACTAAAATTAATTTAATATTAGATAACATAGAATATTCAGTCTGCTATTCTTAAGGTTTCTTTATACTACAAGAAAAAAAAACAATATACGCAAATTATAGTATTTTCACATTAACATATATTAAAAAATCAGTGAGTTTTGATTGTCGTATATAAATTTTTGTGTAAGGTAAACCACATGTTTTTACCGAATAGTGTAACATTCAGTAAAAACGATGGTTCTTCATAAATGGTTGGATGGTGACATTCATAAAAACAATGTCACCATTCAGTAAAAACGTGTGGTTTTTCCTTGCACAAAAATTTATATACGATAATGTTTTGATGGTGTAAACGGTCCAGCTCAATCATTGAGTTTTGATTGCTTGTGCTTTTTAAAGAAACACACACGTAATCAAACTAATTACTAATATTAATTATCTGTTAAAGTTAATTTAATATTAATTAGTTAACATAGAATATTCAGTCTTATATTCGTGAGTGTCATTTTCTTTAGACTACAAAAAGATATACACATACATGCAAATTATAGTATTTTCACATTAGTGAATTTTGATTGTGCTTGTGCTTGATCAGAATTTTCATTTGTGGATTTTGTATATCCCAACGTAAAACGCTGAGACAAATTTGTACATCTACATTTGGTTACATGTAATAAAATCTTATTAAGAGTATCTAAGACATCTTTAGTTTCATTATAATGTGTTTCAGGCCAATTTACATATTCATTGACATCGCTATCTTTGTTATTCACGCGGATATTTTCTAAAAATTCTTCTCTGCACTGCAAAAAATAATTGTTGATTTTACAGTATAAAACTGGCACCCAGCTGCCAGTATTATACCGTAAAATTAACAGTATTAAACAGTAAAATAAGCAGTAATACGCTGCCGTGCAAGCAGTAATACGCTGCCGCGCATTGCCAGTTTTATACTGCAAAATCAACAATTATTTTTTGCAGTGTGTTGAAAGATCAGTTTTTTCAACTATTAATTATAACGAAGTCATAAAGGGCAGTCATGACAAAATAAACACATGTATTGCGCTTTTTTAGCCGTGATCTTGCTTTTATTGCTCGTAAAAAGAGCAAAACAAATCAATGTATATTTAAATGGGGAACCATTCTGAACGTTTCTGGTTTTAGCTGTGCTCGTTTAAGCGAGTTAGACTGTATTTAATGTTTTAAATGTAGATCATGTAGATTCACTATTGTAATGATTTATTGTGGAAGATCGAAAGAGATCTTCTAATTATCATCATTGGAATACTTCTTTTCTGCGCAGACGCGCGATTTAAGATAGTTTCCTCAAAATTTTGCCTTCTTCTATATCTTTACAAGAAGAAAGTATTGGATTTATGAAAAATTTCGACTTCCGGTTTCGACGGATTTATACGTTTTAGAAGGTCCTGAACACGATTTGGCTGTTTTTAGGAAATGTCTGTCTGTCTGTGTGTGTCTAGCGGTATGTGACAAAAATTTTGTGGACGCTATATCTCAAGAACTAATGCACGGAATTTGATAAAACTTTAGATTTAGTTAGACCTTGATACAGATTGGAGCTGATTCTTTTTTGGTGTAAATCGCCCAAAAGGTGGCGCTGCTATATGCTGCATTTTTCACGATTTTAACAATGGCTCTATCTCAAGGACTAATGCACGGATTTTCATGAAACTTCAGATTCAGTTAGACGTTGACATAAGTTGTTGCTGATTAGGTTTTGGTGTAAATAGCCTAGCAGGTGGCGCTGCTATGCTACATTTACAGATTATACACAATTTTAGCGATAGTCATATCTCAAGAATAATTACACAAAATTTCATCAAATTTCATACTCTGTTAGACCTTACCATAAGCCGGTGCTGATTAGATTTTCGCGTAAATCATATGACAGGTGGCGCTGCCATGCTACATTTTTGGATTCTAAAATGCATAATTAGAAAAAAATTACGCTTTTTTGAAGTATTAACATGTATGGAATAGAAGAAAGCTTTGAAATTGGCACAGCCGACTAGTTTTGCTGATTCCGAGCAAATTTTTTATAGCAGATATCTCAAATTATCTTAAAATCTGTCTGCAAATGGCTGGGCTTTCTCTTCTTTTTTTTATTCCATAGCAAGATATTTTAAAACTTCTCAATTTCTGAGTCAGTAATAGATTTTGAAAACAGCGTTTATTGACCTGCAGATATTCGCTTCAAAGATAATTTTTTTTTTTTTTTTTTTTTTTTTTTTCACAAAGTTCTTTAGATAATTTTCAAAATGATTACACTTTAAAAGCTCTGTTTTCCAGAAATTTAAATAAATTTCACATGTTGCTATGTCGAAGTTAAAATAATAGAAAATAAAAAACAATGTAAAGCAGTGATTTAACAAAACAAAATAAGGCTGCAGTTTGACGAACCCTTTTTTTTTTTGGGGGGGGGGGGGGGCTACCATTTTTACAAAAAAATTATTAGTTACATTTTTTTATTATCAAGTAGTTAAATGATAACAATTCAAAACAAACAAAAAAAAGTTACACGGAATTGCAATTAAAAAGCATGAACTGCATGCGCAAGGATTCTTTCTTTTTCTTTTTACAGATTTCATGACAATGGTACAATCTGGAAAAAAAAAAAAGATTTGAGAAAACGTGCTAAATAAAATATAACTTTGTTGTATAATCATCAGGGTTGGTGATTATTTGACAGTTGTTACCTGTTTTAACAATCGTTTTATCCGTCACTTCAAAAATCTGATAAAATGTCACTTCTACAGATAAAAATTATTTTGATGTGATTTTTAATTTTTTAAAAAGTTTTAAATTAGGATAGGTGATAAGGGTTTCTTGTTTGCCTTTATGACAATTTTAGATTCGGTGGAAAAGGGAAGAAAAAAAGTACAGGTATGCAGGGGTTGATTTTTAGAAATATAGGTGCTGCTAGAACGACTTCAATATCAAAGTTCGTGTATATTTGTGATGAAAACATTAACAAATAAAAACTATGGTAAACAAATTATATTGTGATTTTTGCTGAATATTATTTCTGAGCTATCTTTTCATTTATTGAGCTTTGAATCTGGGAGAGTCCACTTCAAATCATGCCCATAAAAACTTTATACATTTTTTCTTCTTTAATGTATGTTTCGAAAATGAACAATTTGATTAAGAATACCAGAAAGGTTTGAAATGAGATTTTTTTTTTTTTTTTTTTTTTTTTTTTTTTTTACTATTATGTACTATTTTTCTAATGTTTGAACCTTTAAAAATGTCTTTTAAATGTCACCCACACCAGGGGTGATTGTGTTTAGGTTATATACCTGAATTCAGGTTTTTCATTTTCATTACCAAAATTCTGTTTATTCTGATAATTAAATTTATAAAATAAGACTAAAATATAAATTTCGTATGATTGCTAAACATAATTAAAATTCACATTTTTCATAATTTGACCTAACTGCAATAAATTATATGTTCCCTTCCCCCCCCCCTCTCTCTCTCTCTCTCCTACGGATTTTTTTTTTTTTTTTTTTTCGCGAAGATTTCAGGTATTTTTTCATGAACCCACAATCACCCCAACAGTTGATCCTATAGAAATTACCTATTAATTTTACATTATTTTTCTTTCCTTATGTGAATACCTATTTTTATATACCCAGTTAATAGTGTGTATGCATTTTAGCGTATATTATGTTATACAGGGTGTTCGAAAAGTATTTTCCTGATTACAAAATTTATTTATATCCGCTATATATAAGATAGGCGTGAAACTGGTGCCAAGATGTTGAAAGACGAACAGTTTTTTTGTTGTTGTTGTTGCAGGTTTCTGTAACGTGGCAGTTTTCAGGAAAGCGAAAATGTTCACAAATCATTAAAAAGCTCAGTGTGTCAGTGTCCTCTGATATCAAGATACCCTTTTGGCATCTGTGCAATCATCGCGATTTCGAACGCACCGATTTCCCACAAAAGACACTATTAGGAAGAAAGATAAGAATTATAAGAAACTATTAGGTTTCTTCTTCCATGGGTCCGGAAACCAGCAACAAAAAAACTTGGTTAGTTTTCCGAAAATTTGTCACCAGTTTGTTTCACATGGGTTTCATGGACACTGCTATACACTACAGTACAGCCACGTTATATAAACCAATAATAATAATAATAATAATAAAAAAATCTAAAATTTTGGCACCAGTTTCACATGTCTTATCTTATATATAGCGGATACGAATAAATTTTGTAATAAGGTAAGGAAATAATTTTCGGACACCCTGTATATTGTTATTCATTATGTAGAATAATTTTTTATAATGTAAATTGGTTTGAACTTTTTGCCTATTTAATAAATGCTTTAAAAAAATGTGATGTTGTAATTGATTAATGAATGGTCAGTAAACACAGTAAAAAACCTACCGAGGAGATGTTTAATATCTACCGAGTACTCGCTACGTTTCGAATAACAACACATTTTAAATGACTTTAGAAAATTAAACTTTTAAATGAATTTATTGCTTTGAAAAGTTTGTTATTAGGTGTGGTATTGTAGGTTGTTATTTCAATTATGACAAAAATTTCGGTATCGAGTTATTTGTGTTGTTATTTAAAACAGTCTCAGGGTAAACGTGCATTTTCTTTTTCTTAACCGTGTTTTTGTATACCATTTCTATTGAATGCACTGGAAGAATATTTGACTTGGCGTTTCTTTTCAAAACAGGATATACTAGGCGTAAATAAATATTCATTATCATAAATTCTTCACAGAGTTTCCTTCTGTAGGTTGCAATTTAATTTTTCTCTAGTTTTATTTTAAATTTCAACGTAAAATGTTATGAAAAATTCATATAAGTACGTAGTAAATTATGCTTCAGAAGGAGGGGAGGGAGGGTGTACGACGTGTATTTTACTATAACTGACGGATTTTTTAGTTTTTATTCAAATATTAATTTTATTTCCCTTTTTTTCTGGTAATATTGTGTAAGAACACCTTGGTTGGATTTTGGAGGCCGACATTTTAAATATCGTGTCAAGCGATGAAGTTACACCAGTTTAATGAAAGGCGTTTTTCCAACAAACAACGCACTTATTTAAGGTGGCCGACTTTGATAGTATTTTCTGAAAGTTTTGCCTTTTATAAAAAAAATGGAAAACGTGTTTCGATTACATAGTTTTTGAATAACATCACCTGCCCATTTCATGTCTTTCCAATCAAAAATGAATTAAGAAATGTGTCTGATAGTAGCCCTTTTGGATTTGAGAACAGCGTTAATGTCTTACGTACAATATCACACAGTTTATAACGACTTGGTTCTTTTATATGAAAATTTCACCAAAAATATTTGCTCCCCCCACCCCTTTTCCCTAACTAGCAAGTTAAATGAAGTGACTTCTCACTTATTCAGAAGCCAACAAAAGCTTATGGGAAATACCACTGTAAAATTTCTCTCAGATATGCAGTTTTCGTTACTTATACAGCACTAAATTAATAATCTCAGTATTTTTTTCTTTTGATATCTTTTTTACTTTTTTCTTAATTTAATTTTTATTAATCTTACTCCTTTTTTTTAAAAAAATCAATATCAGTTATAATGAAATACACTAGCAGATCTTTATAATAACGCAATTCTCTGTATAACGAACAACTTCTCAGATGTAAACAATGAATTTTACAGTTAAGAAGCACTTGCATTCCACATTGTAGAAAAATCGCTACACTGCAGAGGACTAAGTTTGACACATTATTTCACATTTATCTTCTTAATTCAGAGTTTTTTAATGAAGAAAATTGCTATTATTACAATAATTCTTTTTGAAAATGAGTAATATGTTGATAATTCTATGCATATTTGGACCATGTTTAAAAAGTAAATTTAACAATGTGGGAATTGCATTATGCAGAAATTTATAATCTGCAAAACTTCTAATCCCAAGAAATGCGATATAAAGATCTTCTACTGTATTGTATATTGATATGTTTCAGACATATTTGGCCGTGTTTTACAAAGTGATGCCTGAAATACGATCTATATAACGCAAAATTCTATAATACGCGCACAACCTCTCGTCTCAAGATGTGCGTTATAAAGATCTTCTACTGTATTATATTCAGGGATCTGTTTAGAATGAAATTGGGTCCTTTAAAGGACCCTTCACAAAATTTTTCATCTTAAAACAGGACCCTTCACAAAATTTTTCATCTTAAAACCGGACCCTTCACAAAAATCTTTGTCTTAAAAATAGGCTTTTTACAAAAATTTTCATCTTTAAACTGAACTTTTTACAAATTTAATTATTTAAAAGTAAAATCTGACCTGTCACTTTTACATATATAAAGAAAATGTGTGTATTTTACATCCATATATTTTCTTTAAAATGTATAAACAAGAACCTGAATATAATGATTATTTGAAATTCACACAATTACGACTAGATTTTTCACAAATATGAAAAGCTGTTAACAATTTCACAAAAACAGGACCCTGTGAAAAAAGTCTGGACAGACCCCTGATATTATAGTATGAAGAAAATCGCGTTACTTAACAATTTAAGACGTAAAATGTCAATCTTTTCAGAATTTACCCCGCTGTATTGTGCAAGAAAACGATTTTTTTTTAAGAGTTTAAAAACACAGTCGAACACAGAAAAATATATTTATTCCCCCCAAACAAAAGCAAATCTATATGATTGCATTTTTCAGGGGTGGAGGGGGGGGGGGGTAATTAAATGTAAATATTGTAAATAGACAGAAGACAATATTTCTTAGCACTTTCTTTTTTAATTTAATGTCTACAGTTTGTATAATCTTTTCAGCACGTAATGTATTTTATCAAGAGTTATTGATTTTAATAGATGTTGTGCCCAATAATGTGTGTGAAATTGAATCACTAATACAATGATATTTCGCATTTACTAAGATTTTCATTTGTAAGGACTTTTTTCTTCAGTCCTATAAGAGTAGAACAAATCAGAGGTCATTGAACTTGAAAATGCCCGTATGTCTACCTTTATCCAGAATTGAAGAAAATTTATATAGTCTGAAAATACCAAATTTTACATTATGATGATCTCGTTGTCTACAATGATCATTAAATAGACTGTTCTATTTCCTTCTTTCATCGTCGCAAATTTGTTTTTCATTTCTTTGCTCCATACCACGGAAGTGACGATAAGCAGAAAATATGGCCTGTTATCATTAACCCGAATATGCTACAAAACCTTCGCTCTCTGACTCACGATCATAGGTCGTTTACACATCCAAGGTTTTTTTTTTTTTTTTTTTTTGATAGCGCAGGTGCGAGTGAAACAAAGAATTCAGATCTTGTGGTAGTAATATATATTGATCTTTGTCCACGTAATTTTGCTGGGGACATTTTATTTTTTAGCATAACTACCGTATATTGCCCTCTGTTGTGTAACCATAGTGATACATGGACATGTTATCGTTTCATGAAGTATTCATTGTTAAGTATGATGAGTTTAATATACTATAGACCTTTTCTGTTTCGATTTTTTTTTCTGGGTCATTGCTTCGAGACGGACCACACGAGAACTACATTTTTCAAATGGAGTATTTTCGGCTTTACTGGTTTTGCAATTTTAGTTTTCTTTCTCATCTTTTTTCTTTTTAATGGCAGCCAAGTGACGGTATGAAACAAATCACTCATGTTTAGAAATCCTTAGTGATAGTAGTGGTTGAACATTTTAATTACACATGCCCAGTAGATTTAGTCGCAGAATCATCCCGTTAGTGATATTTCTGGAATTATTTGGATTATTTAAGACTTACAAAATTAAACTAAACATTTATTGTATACAAGTCTTGATGAAACATTTTGACAATTTCCCTTTTGTTTGGAATTATGAAAAATATGCCATCGAACAAACGTCTAGTTTAGTATTTAATCCCTTTTTATTTCTTTTAATAACTAATGAAATAATAAAGAAGAAAAATAAATGGCTGTTTTTAAATTTGTCAAAACCTTATTCTTATTTTTATCTTTTATCGTTAGTTGTATTCCAACTACGACTCGGACAGTAAAAAAATACATTTTAATACATATATAAAAGTAGAATATAAATCTGTATTTTCCGTATTTAAAAGTAAAATTTACGTTTCATATTAATTTTTGAAAGGGGGTTTCAAACATTTAGTGGTGAATTTTTGACCAGATTGGTCTGAAATTTACAATCTCATTACAGTCTAGTCACGTTAAAGTCCGAATCTAACGAAAATCCGATCATAAAACATATTTTAGCATTTTTCCTTAAAATTTTTATTAACAAAATGTAATTTCATTATAAGAAAACTTCATTACAGCGGACATTTCTTGACGGACCTGCAGAGTTTGTTCTAATGAGATTAGGCTGTGTTATGAACATGTATTATGCATGCTTTATGTTATTTCAATTTAAATATTGAGAACTTTACTTTTGAGCCTCTAATATATTCCTCCTTTGGTGACGCCAAATTCTCATTTGGGAATATCGTGCCGTTATCAGCATTTCAATGAAAATATTTGTTAAGCAGTTAAATTGGTAAATAAATAAATAAATAAATAAAATGCTCTGAATAAAAAGTAAATCTACCTAAAATTTCCTAACTTTGCTTCTAATAAATGGACATATTTGTTTAAAAGTTGAATTTTCGATTCAGAATATTATCTTCTATCGTTTTCATCATATTTTATTAAAATAAAATTGATAAAGAAAATGTTTCATTTTTTTGTGGCATTTAAAACGTTGTTACTTTGATTATTTTATTATATAACCTCAAGTAAAACTTTTATTTAAGTAAATGCAGATATATATATATATATATATATTGAAAATCAAATAATAATAATAAAAAGTAGGAAAACGCAACTGTCTTCAGTTTTCCTTTTCCCCCTCATTGTTTTACTTGTAAATCTGCTACTTTTCCCCACCCTCTAATCTCCCAATATCTTTATTTCCTCTAGATATTCTTTCCCTTTTAAATCATCAAAATTCAACGCATCATTGGGTGATTTCCGTAATCCGCTTGTCAGTTTGGCGTCCGTAACCTGATTTGGAACATAAATTCAGAAAAGAAAACAAAAGAACAAAAAGAAAAATGCATTATAATTTTCTCTCAACCTCTTCTTTTACTAACTTAAACTGCCGTGAAATGCACTTGATTGTAGAAGAATGCAAAAGAAAAAAAAAATGTAGATGAAAAAATCACTTATGCGTAAATAAGGGCAATGTCCTGTTAGTAGAACAGTGAAATCCTTTAGTTTTTTTTCCCCCTTTCTCATTTTTGTTTGTGTGTTTGTTATCAGGTTCCATCGTGGATTTTATGATTAAAGTCGGATGGACAGAATGGATCCATTTGTGTATGCGGGCAAGCATTCACCATCCCTCCCTTTTTTTTTAATACTATAAATGTTTTCATGACAGTATATGTGGATGATGTTACTTTTCTTTAATAATAGTATATTATTAGTTTTGCTGTTGTGATTTAATCTTATGGGGGGAGCATGTTTATGTATGCGTACGTGTGGTTCTATTGAAAGATTTTTTTTTTCTTTTTAATGGCATAATACGGCGAATATATTTAAAAATTATTAGGGATGATAAATTGTTTAGTGGATAAGTGCTAATTGTACGGGTTAATGTTGACCTGCGGCAAAAAATCGTTGTAATTGTATAGTATTACTATTATTTTGCCAATTTTTCAAACTTTCACCAGTGTCTTTATAACGTACAGTTATGCTGCAAAATATAGTTTTGGTTAGTTTGAGGCAATTTTGGATCGTATACGGTGAAAACCATGGTTTTACGACTGTCTTCAAAACCTTGCCAACCCTATTATCCTTGCATTTTAAAACTAAATATATATCTTTATTTGGGTGTTATTGTTATTTTTTTTCAATTTGTTAATGTTTAAAATTCTTACTGGTATGTTTAATAAATCCCTTTAGTAAGTCATTACTAAAATATTTAATACAAAAGCAATAAATAAGTGACAATAATGCAAAGTTATGTAAAGATTAAAATTCTTGGGGATGTTAAAAATGTATACAAATTGAGACTTTGTAGTGAAAAAATTATTTAAATTAGTGCCATTTATTTACATTTTAGATATTTTATAGGCAGTGCTGTTGTAGTCGTAAAAAATCCAAAGGGTATATAGCCAGAGGGTATATGCTATAGTTAAAGGATATACGCTAGGGTAGGGATGCACAACCTGTGGCCCGCGGGCAACCAATATTACCACTATTTTTACACAGAAAAATTTACCTTAGGTTAATGACGGAAACATTACTATAAATATATGAAAGCTTACCTTTCGAAGGATAGTGGTGGCAAACGATTTTTATACAAAAAGGATGTGCAACACTACGCTAGGGAGTACGCTACAGCTTTACTTTAGAGAAACAGAGGGTAAAAAATAAAATCGCAAAGAGCATACCGCATATACCACCGTACACCACAGCCCTGTTTATAAATATACCAAATATACACATTTACTAATTAAACTTTCAATTATAATAAATTGTTAACTTTGTATAGTATTTTTATTATTTTTCCACTTTCTCAAACTTTCTCAGTGTCCTTATAAAGTACAGTTACGTTGCAAAATGTAGTTTTGGTCAGTTTGAGACAATTGTGTACGGTACTGTAAAAACCACGGTACTGTAAAAACCATGGTTTTACCACCATCTTCAAAACCTTGCCAATGCTATCCCTATTGATATTTAAATCTTTTAATTTACCCATCATACGTAGTATAGGGTAAGTCTTGTAATCGTTTTGAAAATTGAAAAAAAAATTTTGACGGATTTATACGTTTCAGACACTGGAGATTCCGAAAAACATATTTTTAGAAAAAAAAATTTGCCGTCTGTGTGTCTGTAAACGCTCTATCTCCCGAAAAAATTGAGATAGAGACTTGCAATTTGGTATGTACTTAGTATGTAATAATGGGAAGAAGCCTATTTCATTTCAATAACCTCGATTAACCGGAATTATTTTTTTCGGACTCTCGAAATATTCGTTCTGATAAAAGGTATATAAAAATTTTCGAAATTGTTTATTTTAAGAAATGAATATAAAAGGCAATAAAAAAACAAATTTTGCATAAAGCATGAAGTCGATCGGATAATGAGTTGCCGAGATATTTGGAATCCTACTTTCCACACTCTTCGATTTTTCATGACCCTGTATTTCATTCAAATTTCACTTCAAAGATGTATTTTAATTGGAAATTTGGCGCTTAATCAGATGCAATAAACCGCTAGTTAATAGGATTATTATTTTTGGAGTTATAAGGAAAAACCTCTTTCAAGCAATTCAGTAATCGAGCCTTTAAAGTTTATGACGTCATCAAGCCACGATTTTATTTGAATTGCAATGCATTTTATAAGTAGTTTACACATTTTTATTTTAATATTTTACATTATGCATATCCATGATGGGTAAGTATTACGGTGGCCCCCAACGACTAGTTTGGATTATTATTTGGTTCAATATATATAGTCGATTCGTAACAATCCTTCATGATTTTTCTTTAAAGTATTTTTCTGCGTGCAATACTAACAAATACCTATTGTATAATTTATTTTACATATTTAGTTTTCTATTAGATGGCTTGCGTATGTATTTGTTAATGTCATATAAACCAGGTATTCTTTATATTAATAATATCTTCATGATGTATATTACAAATATCTTCATGTTTACATGTTGTTATAAAAGTAAAAATAAGACTGATTGACTTAGGAAGGAAGCCCCAGTAATTCTAGTGATTATACTAAAAGAAAGACTACATAAAAAAATTACGATAAATATGGCATCAAACATCTAGTTTTAATCCTTTTGAAAAACAACAACAACAAAAAATCTTATAAGATCGTAGTGAAATGGCTGCTTTTAAATTATTCTCGCAACTAAAATTAAAGTTTGTTACATTTGAATTTTTTTACTTAGAGGATCGTTTAAGTTCCTGACACATTCCTGAATTAATTTTTATTCGAAAACGCATGAAATTGGCTGGATTTCTTATTCAGAAACTATGTAATCGAAAGACTTTTTCCATTTTTTTGTAAAGGCAGAAGATCATTCAGAAAATACTGTCAAAATCGACGTTTTGAACAGAATTCCCGACGCGGTAGACCGAGAAATTTTAGAAATTTGCGGATTTCTGGTCACTGTTTTGTTTACATTTTTTAAACAATAATTTGAATTTAATAATGCACTCGAAATTATAATGAATGCTTGCAATAAAGTAAAATAATGAAGTAAAATAATAAAAACATTTCAAATATTAAAAGTAAAGGTCAAGTAAATAATTAAAAATGCATAACTAAATATGCATAATGATGATGAGATAATTTTTTCTTTAATTATTCAGTGAAACTCGCCTTATAAATGTACACTAATGTTTCACATCAAAATCTTAAAATAACAAAGTTTTATTTCATGTTTAACCATACTTAATAACCAGAAAAGCTTGATTAATACATTAATTGGTAAAAATATCGCGATCGCCACTGATATCAGTACAATCTTGAATTTTTTCAAAAATAAATTTATACTTCCTTTATGAGAAAACATGAGTTGAATCATATAAAACAAAACTAATTTTACACCTACATCTTAACTTAAGCTTCATCCCAAATTTCTTTACTCACTTGCCCTCTTTCAGTGTGTTGAAGTAAATTTTGGATTATACATATTTTTAGAAACAATCCCTTGAAAAACTTATAAAAGGTGCTCTTCTGTATTTATAACAAATGTTTGTGAAGCTGTTTTTAATGTTTTCAAAGAAAGTTGAAAAGTGTTTATGAATTCTTTTTGTCTGTCTGCCGTCTGTCCATGCGCTTACTCTCATAAATATATACTCGGATTGCTATGAAAATTTTGTATGTTACTGATGTTTTCTCTGTACGATGTTCGGTATTGAAAATAAAGTGTTTAACATTTATAGCTTGTTTACAGGAACGCACAAAAGAATTCAGTTACATTCGTGTGTATGGGGAAAAATTGTTTCGTATAAATTTTAATGATGTTGAAATACTTCAAACATGAGATTGATATGCACCACTGGTAGACTAAAACATGCTTTGTCAGGTGTATTGAATAAGTAGCATTTATATTTTGTTTACAGGGACGCATAAAAGAACTCCATTACATTATAGTCTATGGGGAAAAATCGTTTGCGATCGTTTTAATGATTTTATGATACTTCAAACATAATATGATTAAAAAGGATCACAGAGACGCACTACAGCATGTTTTCTATAGATTATGAGTGCGTAGCATTTATCTTCGGTTACATGGCGGACTATGATCGATTTCATTGTATGAAAAAATGAAATTTCTTAATATTCTGTTTGTGTTAGAAAGTGTTTTACAATCTATGCGTGATGCAATGATTTTTCGTTCTTTTTTCTTATTGCGACTTAATAATTTTTCGTATACGTTTCTTCGGAGGAATGTGAACATATTTATTATCTATTCTATCTATTCTATCTCATTATAAAAGGGGAGCAAGATATAATTCCTCCCGAGGAATAAAATTGTAATATGATTCTGTGATTTCCAAGGGTACCCGTATATTGCTTTGTTTTCGTATTAAAGAACATCTTCTATGCCGCCATGAATGAAATAAACCATTACAAAAGTACAAAATAATCGTTTCGTTTGAGTTTGATAACATGTGATGTTTCAAAATTGAGAAAGAAATAGGGTCATTTTTTATCCAAACACTCAATTCGATATGAGCACATCGATTTACTCATCTTTGAGTGCTTCATTTTTTTTTTTTTTTTCAGTGGCACAAAAGTATTCGGTTAAAGGGCGGAACTATGATCGATTTCATTGTATGAAAAAATTTAATTTCTTAATATTTCGTTTGTGTTAGAAAGTGTTTCCCAATCTATGCGTGGTGCAATGATTTTTCGTTCTTGTTTTCTTATTGCGACTTAATAATTTTTCGTATACGTTTCTTCAGAGGAGTGTGAAAATATTTATTATACCGAGCTTTGATAAATCATTTCACCATGTATTGAGTAATGTTGCTATTTCTAGATATTTTCTTTATTTTAGATATTTCTAACGTTAATTAAAATCGCACCATTTCTTCGACAATCCCATACGGAAGTTAAAAACGCCTATTTCTAACTCACTCGAAAAGTTAATTTAATCGTACATGTACGTCTTCCTTATGAAATAGACCTTTAATTCGGCTAAGAAGTCTTATAAGTAACGTTGCTAATGAAAATAAAACGAAAAGTAGAGGAAATGAATTTTTGGTGTTCTAACTCTTGATTAAACTAAAATTTGTTCAATTGAAAAAATATTTTCTTTTATCTCGTAATAATAAAAAAAGTGTACCTAATGTGATTTTTTACAATTTTCAATATTTTAAATTGTTTTTTCTAAATATTTATTAACCTGCGAATTGTTATTTAAAATTTTTTGAAAAAATACACTAAAGGGCAGATTAGAAGAGAAAACATAAAAGGAATAAAGGACTAGAAGAGAGGGTTTTTTAACACTTTCCAACATAGTTAAACGTGTTTGTGACGTCTGTTTGTGTGGCCGCGCTCTAGCTCTTGTAAATATACTCGGAATGCCATGTCATTAATGTGTTATTAAGGCTTAGCATGTTCTCTATATTGTAAATTAAGTGTGTAGCATTTACACACTTAATTTTGAAAGTCCTTTCGTTTACAGGGACATTCAAAATAATTCTGTTACAATGTTTTTTAGGGGAAAATAATTTGCAGTGTGTTTTAATGGTTTACTTTCAAATTCAAACGTAATAAAATTTATATGCACAAAATATATACTTAATTTTATGTGAAGTGTTAAAATCTTACTCGTAGTTCGTCATTTTAGAAATATTTTGAGAACAAAGAAAAAAAGAGACATCTTTAAGAAGAGTGCACAGAAAAAAAGAAGTTAAAATATTAATTTCTTGAGGAGATATTTTAAATGCATACGAATGCATTCTACGGTCATAGGTTTAACATTAGCGAGGGGAATTCAGAAGTTGACTAATTAACTGCCTTAAGGATGCCTTATTCTGCTAAGCATTTTCAAGCTGAACTGTATTTAATGTACGAAGGGTTTGTAGATTATAAAAAAATACATACAGAGTTAAAGAAAGAACTAGATACATACCGACTAATGGAAGAGCGTTTTTAGTTACGCGTTTTTACCTGAATTAATTTTTAGCTTACAAGGAGAAGTTCCGAAGTCAAGGACACATAATGCGGTGAACATTTGTGTATCGATAGGGTATTTGTTAGTATCTAAATATCTGAAAGCTTTAGAGCGCAATATTCAGGGGGTCTTCAAAAAATAAGTTCTCAATATTGTATAACACAAATTATAATCAAAATAATCACGAATCCATCAATCATACGCAGAAGAAATCGCGAATGTCGTCTGTTGCACACGGGGGGAAAAATACCAGTTTTCGTCAATCTGTCGAGGGAACTTCACCAATCGATTGCGAAAAAACATCGCGATTGTCGGGGGAAAAAATCGCGAATTTCGTCAATCTATTTATAATCGGATAAATTTTTCCGTTTGGCAAGCGGCTCAGCATCATGGTTGGCAGCGAGCTGCAATTCAAGAATTTTCTTGAGTTCGAATCCCAGCAAGACATTTTTCGCAGCGAAAATTATCAATTTATTTCGAACCACAGTTAAAAAAATGCGTATAATCATTGAATGTTATGAAATATATTATTTAAATATGTGTTTTGTGGGCATACACGTACAGTTTTAACTATGAAATTTTGCATGTTTAAATATGTAATGAAAAGTAAAAGAAAAAAAAATAAGTAGGTAATTTATATTTTTATAGACCAGAAAATTTTGGTGTTAATTTAAAATTATTTACAGTTATTTAAATGAATAAACTATTTTTTGCAGAGAAATAAATTAAAATACGGGATTTAAATCTATAATATATCTTATTTTTTTTCATTATCCAAATATTTCATGATTTTTTAAGAATGTTCTGAAAGCCCGTATTGGTTCGTTTTTTAATTATTCGGTCCGTAAAGTCCGTTTTTTGATGCTGTTGACGTACTTTTTATTTGAAATTTTCTATATTCGGCACTTAGCCGAACATCGATAATAAATGCCGCGAGTATATATATTTATTTTTCGCGGTAGTTTTTCAAAATCAGTATTTCAGAATTAATAGATGTAAAGGAAAGGAAAAATACTAGCCAAACAATAGTTTTGAAAAAAATTTTACGTTTTCGAGAATTTTCTGTTTTTCTAATTTCTATATTGCACAAAATTTTCTTATTTAATTCTCTAATCAGCTGGTTTTCTTTTAATTTAATCTGATCTAATATTTGAATGATGTATCAGGGGTGTATTATGACTGTATTGTAGTTTTTAGGAGATAATAAATAAATCTGATATCCTGTTGATGACATTCTTTTTCATTTAAGGAAAGTTTTTTTCATTTCATCTATTTTGACAACTGATTCTCTCGTAAATTTTTCAGTTTTAACATTATTAGAAAGTAATGAAGCTGTATATTTTTATATGGGAAATTAGTTTTGGCTTCAAATAAAGCAGTTTTGTCTTTAGATTCCTTTAAAAAACTTCATCTTTGAAGTAAACTGAACAGACTTTTGAATGATCAATGCAAAAATTAGTTGATCTTTTGCATGCGTGCCGCAATGGTTTTCATAAAGTTTTAAAAAGGATGAAATGGAATTGATGTTGAATATCTGGAAGGAGAATCTCAAATGCATTACTATTTATTTTAAAAGCATTTTCAAAAATTAAGAATGAAATTAAGATATAAAATGGGGATATAAACATGAAAAATAACTTCGCAAAACGAGAAAGAGAGTAATATACCAATAAATGAAAAAACACAGGGAGAGCTTGAACGCTTAAGGCTCCTATAAGGGGAGCTGACGCATATCCATTCTGTTGCCCAAAATAACCGCCATATTGTGACCTAGCTCAGCATTAGGAAACCGCCTGAGCAGGTGTTCAACGTCCCCGTTACTGGCACTCGCCGTCCACTAGTACGGTAAGCTAACCGGTTTTAGCTTGGTTTTTGGTCCGCTGGGTCATTAAATGGCGGTATGATTTAGCCTGTATTATAGGAGCTCTATGAACGCTAGGTGCCAGGCCAGTGACGTCATGAACTGGATGAACTAATACTGTGCTAGAGCTCCTATACCCCTTATATTGTGCTTTATACTGTGCATCTCTGGTCAAGGGCGGATCTAGAGAGTCTTCAAGGGGGGGGGGGGGGGCGATATCAGAAATTTGGAGGTTAATATCCGACCCGCAATCTTGGTCGGGTCGGGCCTATTTCTTTTTAAATTGCGGGTCAAGTTTACTTCTACGTTTTTGCTACGGGTCGGGTTTGGGGCGGGCTGACTCCTACTTGTTTACTGCGGGTCGGGTTAACTTGTTTTTTGGTAAGAGATGGGTTCGGGTTGGGTTAATTTTTACTTTTTTTGCTGCGGGTCGGGTTGACTTCTCTTCTACATTTTTCCTCCGGGTCGGGTTGACTTACATTATCGGGTTGGGTTTTTTCACTCTTGCGTGTCGTGTTAAGATTGACCCGATTTTTTAAAAGAATGTCTAAAATATTTTTCCGATAAAATCTATATGCAGTAAAAATTTCATAACGGACAGTCCCAAATAACGGGAAGCTTTATGTAGGGAATACTTTTTAAATCTTTTATTTAGTAAAACCTCCGAATTACCGGCACCTTGGAGCTGTCGAATTTATCCGCAAATTCAGAAGTAATAGCATGCACAGTAAGACCTCCGTACGGTCACTCCTGAAGAGTGGAGACAGTCCCCAATACAATTATTTGCATATTTTTGTGAACTCCCCCGAGTAAGAGATAAATTCGATAGCACCGATGTGTCCGTTATTTAAATGTTTTACAGTATTTGAATATTAATGAGTATATATATAATAGATGTTTATATTTCTATATAAAAGAAAATTGAAATTAGAAATATAATTGCATACTACATTTTATAATTCTATTAAAATTTGGATTAATTTTCTTTCATTTCGGTTTCGGGAGAACAAAGATATTTTTTCGTGGTTCGGTTATGCTTACAATGGAATTTTTGGGTTCGCTTAGAGACAACCAGATCCGCGCAGGTCTTTAGGTGGAATTTTAAGTTGTATGTTAAAAAGGTGGAGATCTTTTAAATGGGATTTTTGTAGTTTCTTAAAAATTGCCCAGTGCGCGAAACTCCGAAACATCGCTGTATTAAAAATTACGGTATAAGAAACTACAGTAGTCTCTAGGGAGCGAGAGCAAATTTTTGAATTGCTACGGGCGCTTAAAACACAGCCTTTGCTACTGATCTTGTATTCTTGTATGTGTATGAATAGTAATGATTTTGTAAATGTGTCAGAAAAAAAGTGAGTTTGTTTTTGAGAACTAAACTTACAATTCATTAAGGCTTATGGCCTATAGCCCTGTTTTTTTATTATAATGGGCCCTGGGATGCTATAATGCCCCTGTCAAGTTGTCAGCCTAATGCGGGAGGGACCATCAATATTTAGTCCCCAAATAAGCTTGGTGCTCAATTTATAGACCCCGAATGGATTAAGGCCTGAGTTAGCCTTGATCAGTCCGCAGTCAAACTGGGAACCTGTAGCCTGGTAGCGAGTAAAGCTGAGCATTACACTACTGGGCTTACTGTTGTTAAGAGTATTAACAAAATTAATAAACAAATGTTTTAAATGTCTGTACCTTTTTAATCTTTATCACCCTTTTTTTAAGTGTATTTTTTTCATAATGGAAGAAGCCCAATTTATTTAAAATGTTTTTTTTTTTCATTTTTCCCCTGAATTACATATGCTTCGCCAGTTTTTCTCGCTTTTCGCAACAAACACATCAAATTTTGAATGTGAATCTCTGCTATCTATCATTTTGCACATGTAAGCAATTGCTGTATCACTAGATTCTTTTTACTCTCACTGCTAGTAAATTACGGGGTGTGGAAGACCGGAGGGAGCGAAGATTATCGTAGGTTATGCTAACTTGAAACTTGCCGCCAACTAGACAGATGTAGGGATAGGTACAGTGAGGCTGGGCGAGCTCTTCTCCCTGTAACATCGCCTATGACGCAATCGACGTATTGGACCTTGTAATAAAACTCCCAAAGAAACAACGAACACTTCGAAGATAGAACTATAGGGAAGAAAGACATCACATTACAGTTTTAATAAAAAGGTTGTTCAGATTTTTATTAAAGTTATACAGCGGTAGGACGAAAAATATACAAAGAATTCATACAAACTTTTTTTAGAGGCAATGTGTATCTATGGGCACTCGCGGAGATACCTTTTAGAAGTCGCATAAGGGCTCAATTGTTTGAAGGCTAATATAATCATAGAGACAATTTTAAGCTTTGATTGATCGCCACATTTCAGAATTCTGTAAAACAAATACTAACTGGGTATAAGACTGCTTGTTTCTTTATATCAAAGATCAGTTCTAATTCAGTAAAGACTGTTTTGAAACTTATTAACGAAACATATATTCAGTAGCTATGGGACGCTGGCTGAAAGAGGCATTTAGAAAAAACATTAAAACTAGCTTAGATATCACGGTTAGAGGTCTACACTTGCCGAAATTTCCAGCCTCGGGCCAGGCCCGACCTGTACAAAAAATATTGGCCCGGCCCGGTATAAAAGCCTGAGCTCGGCTTTGCCCGCTCCATGTATAAAAGCTAAAAGTTTGCCCGGATCTGCCCATACAAAAACTTAATTGGTACTTTACCGCCAGACTTAATTTCTACAAAACATGCCGATATTTCTGAAACAACATTATTCTACAATGAAAACTATTCATAAAGCCCACTTACTTATAAGTAGATTTTTTTTTCAGATTATGTTCGTAATTGATGGAATACAGAATGAAAACAATATTAATGACAGTTAGATAATTGTGTATATAAACACTCATTAAATATTTGAATTGTACAATTACATTCAGATGAATATTCATTAATATTAACGTAGTTTAGAATTAATAAAGAAACAAATAATAAACAAAAGTCATAATTTTAAAGCTCTTCAAAGAAAAAAGTACATTTTTTTAATTCTTTTATATATAACAGACGAAAGTATTGTAATTGCAAATTTTTTTGATTTCCGGTTTTCGAAGGATTTACAGCGAAAGATATCCCGAAAAACACGTTTTTACAAAATGCCTGTCTGTCCGTGTGTGTGTCCTCTTCGTATCATCGAAAGTATATGAAGTTGTGCATAGAATTAAACCAAATTTCATTTATAGGTTTTTGACTACGGCTAGCAGGTCGAACTTAAATTTGGGGATATTCCGCCGGATGCGGGCTCTGTAATAGCGATTTTTGTGCCATTTTCATTGTTGTATCATTGGAAAGTGTATGAAGTTATGCATAGAATTGAACCAAATTTTATTTATAGGTTTTCGAATATGGCCAGCAGGTTCTAATTGAATTTAGGGACATTCAATCGGAAAGGGGCACTGTAATAGCGATTTTTGTGCAATTTTTTGTAGTTTAACATCGGCTGTTCATGCGGCGAAGGTAACCCGGCGCTTAGCAAGCAGATGACGTAAAACAGAATTCCGTGATAGCGAATTTTGAAGTATTAACATGTATGAGATAGAAGAAAGTTTTGGGACTGCACAGTTTAAAAATATATCGCTTTGATTTATTAAACCAAATAAAATTTCTAAAAATTATGCACAACATCACCACAATTTTTACGAAAACAAAAAAATACTAGTATGTTGTGACTATCACAAAACTTTCTTCTATATAAATCAAATCGTCTGCAATAAAAATTAAATGACAACTTATTCGTTCTTGAGATATAGCTAACGCGGAAATCGTGAAAAACAGATCATAGTGGCAACATCTGTTGGGCGGTATATACCGAATTCTCATAAAGATTTATTTATACCAAGGTCAAACATAATCTAAAGTTTAATGAAATTCCGTGCGTTAATTCTTGAGATGTAGCTACCGCGGAAATCGCGAAAAATGCAGCATAGCAGCACCACCTGTTGAGTAATTTAAACCAAAACCTCATCAGCACCAATTTATGTCAAGGTCTAACTGAATATGAATTTTTATTAAATTCCGCGCATTAGTTCTCGAGATAGAGCCCCCACAAAATTTGTGTCACATATGTATAGACAGACAGACATTTTCTAAGAACAGTCAATTCGTGTTCAAGACCTCCTAAATTGTAGAAATACGTCGAAAATTTTTACCAATCCAATACTTTGTTCTTGTAAAGATGGAAGAAAGTAAAAAATACCACCCGAACTTAGGCTCGGGGGGAAGAATTTAGAGGTATGTATGCACGAGTCAATAATGGATTTCATACGGGTTGAGTCAGACACGGGCCGAACTCTTAACTTTTATGCCGGGTCGGGCCCAGATCTGAAAATTTCGGCTTGTGCAGATCTCTAGGAAGAATGAATTCCATACCAAACTCGTCCCGGAAAAAAGAAGTCTAGCTCGGCCCGGCTCGAGTCTACAGAATATAGGAATACCCGGCCAGGAAAGAGTGGAGAACAGGCAAGGTCCGAGTTTGCAGACCTTTTATTAGCGCAGGGGGGGGGGGGGGGGGGGGGGGGGCGATCGATCTGCCATTGGTCGCAACCGGACCGAATTTTCAGCTTTTATGCTGGGCGCAGTTCTGAAAATTTCGGCCCGTGCAGACCTCTAGAAAGAATGAAATCTAAGCCAGGTTCCACCCGATAAAAAAGAAGTCTGCTCCGACCCCAGTCTTCACAAAAAGCGAAGTCCGGTCCAGGCCCAAGTCTCCATAAAAAAATAAGTCCCGGTCCCGACCCGACCCTTAAAGAGTTAAGACCTGTCCCAGGGTTAAGACCCTGGCCCGACCAGGTCGGGCCGGCATTCGTCACAGGTCTTTTCCCATGGAAGCCTCTAATGTCGGTCTACCGACCCTTTTTTAGCCCAAGGGGGGGCGATCGCCCCATCGCCCCTCCCTTAGATCCGCCATTGTCTCTGGTGGACCTAGAGCTCCTATATCCTTATAGGAGTCTTAGGTGAACCAATCGTGTGTTCTAAATACCGTGGTTTATATACCGTGGTTTATATACCGTAATAATTACTGCAAGTAGTTTTCTTCATACCAAATTATATTTTTAACATTTATAAATAAGGGACAGCTAAATGGGAGGGTATTTTTGTGTTTATTTTATGATTTACTGAAGTAGGTCCCATTTTAACAAAATATGTGGTCCCTTTTTCAAAATTTTTACTGCAAAATTTGAGTTGAAGCCCAGTGTACGTAATAACTCTATTTAGTAATTCAATATATTTTTAGAACTTATTTTTAAGTACATAGACAGTTATTCTAATTATAAACACAAGAATCCACGATACAAAAAAATTCAAAAGTTAAAAAGCTAGTTGTTAAAAAAAGATATATTTTGAAACGTTATTATGATAATAGAAAAATTACAATTAAAAAATAATTAAAATAGCGTGTTATAATAACTTTTATAATTATGTGTAACGTATTTTAATTTATTTCAATATGTAAATAATAGTAATTAAATTTTATAACCAGCAAAATTTTTTGGTTTGTAGAAGTACCAATTGCCTATTTCGTTTTAGTTTATTTAATTAGTCTTTAATTTTATTAAATATCTAAAATACAAAATTCCATAGTTTAATAAGTTTTATTTATAATTCAACTGTATTATAAAAACATAAATAAAAAAAATTGAACTGTTAAAAATAGTTATTACGAGACAATTATTCTAATTACAAAATAAAGAATCGGGGATTTAAAAAAATCATATTAAAAATCATCTAAAAGCATATTTTTAATAAATGATGGAATTTTTGAAATGTTTGAATAATGAAATTATTTTAGATTTATATCACGTATTTTATTTCTCTGTGAAAAATAGTAATTATTCATTTAAATAACTGTAAAAAATGTTAAATAACACCAAATATTACTGGTCTATAGAAATATAAATTGCTTACTTTTTTTTTCTTTAAATATTTAAACATTCAAAACTTCATAGTTAAAACTGTACTATGCTAGAAAACACATATAATTTATATTTTTCGTAAATTTCAATGATTATACATAATTTTTTTAATTGTGGTCCGAAAATAAATTGCTAAAAATTTTCACTGCGAAAAGTCTGGCTGGGATTCGAACTCAAAAAGAAAATTCGTGAATCCAGCGCGCTGTCAACCAAGTTGCTTGCCAAAAGAAATGTATCTCATCATAAACTGTAACATAAACTTTGACACTTATTTTCTCAAGACCCCCCCCCCCTCCCCCTGGGTATTGCGCTTTATGGCTTTCATATATTTATATACTAACTATACTCCATCGATACACGAACGTTCACCGCATTTTGTGACACCCCCTCCCCCTTGTTAATATTTAGTGTTAATAAAAATCTGTAAGTAATATACAGGTTTCTTAAGAATTAGAGTACATTTCCATCTATTGGCGTAAATTGCTAAAGGTGATTTTTGAACAACGTTATACGTTTTTTTAACTGGACTGAATTATGTAGTATATATACAAATCTATTGATTACATACAGGGCTGCACGAAAGAATTCGGGTACCTTTCCGACTATGAACGGTAATTGTTGAATGGTTTTCAAATGTGTTACGCGTTTTCTAAAATGTTTACTTAGGTATCTTATTTACCTTATTAAACAGCGATGTTTTATTAAAGTATTCTGGAAGTGTTGGAAAGTGTTTCATAATCTATGCTTGACGCATGGTTTTTCTTTCTCGATAAGTTCTGTTTCTTTCTCTTAAAATGGTAACTTCAAGTTCATTCACTGATGAAAACTGTTTATTATAAACTCTGCGCCAAAGGTTTTCCCTGGCGTCCAAATCTCGACTTTGACTGGACCATAGCAAAATATTTTTCTCCCCGTTTTAAACTATTCCTAAGTGGATTAAGAAGCAATATCTTGCTAAGCCATACACCCAGCCCCAGCACCACCTAATAAAAGCTAAAACTGTATGAAAGAATTATGTAGCATATCTTGATGTTTTTCGGAGTTCATTCATTCGTCCAAAATTCGCTGTAAATCGCACAATCCATCATGATCAAACGCGCTCTCCAAAACATTACGGAACCTCTGATCATTTGTCGACAGAAGCATTCTTTCTTATCTCAAGTCATGCCAATAGTCTGGGCCGTCAAGGTTTTTTTTTTTTTTTTTTTTTTTTTTTTTTTTTAAATCAAAAAATGTAATTTGTTTCCACTCCTATGACACGACATTTTAAACTCATTTCAGTCTTTCTTCTGGATGATATTTCCATAACTTTGGTTTTTCCTTCATTTTTCTAACTCTTCCAAACTGTGTGACATGTGGTGTTTTTTCGTTAAAACGTTTCGAAATGTTATGAGTCAAAAGACTCTTTCTCGTCGATAGCCGATTAACTTGTCGATCGTCACGAGCTGTCAACTTCTTTTTTCTAGATCGTTTTATTTTGTCTTGACAATCTTTTTTAATTATGAAATTATGAATGACAATTTTGGAACGTTTCATTAACGTCGCTACTTCTCTTTCAGATTCACCAGCACCCTTATAAAATAATTTTTTTCTCACTTCGTACCGAGATACTTCTTTGTATACTTTTCCCCGCACGACATCGTCAGGTAAATAGTGAACATGAAAATCTGTATTTCTTAACTGATCCCTTTAGTTTATAGAAAAATGAATAAATTTTAAGTTTATTTTAAAGTTGTGATTCGTACAGAAATTATGTTATTATAAATTTCAAATTTACAAAATAAAATTTGCATATTTCTTCAACAAATCATGAATTCTTTAGTGGTCTTTAAATTTCTTAAGCATGTCTGCATTTTTACAATATTGGATAATCTAATTTTCTTGTGTTTTCTTTAGCAGCTTCGCGTTCTCTGAATTGCTTTGGGAAATCGAATGTCATATTAGAGCTGTTCTCCAAATGATAATAATAAATTTCCCTTAAACAACTTCAATTTTTCCCACAGATTCATAGCGTCATTTTGTAATACGTAAAAGCAAGACATTTGCAGACATTACTCTTAAGGCTCTTCAGTAAAATTTTTTCCGGATTTCTGTTCTTCGCTTGCATTTTCATTCCCCCTTTCTAAACACGCCCATGTCTTTCTTCGGCTGTCAACGCAGTAAGGGGGATTGAGGGCAGGGGAAGTCCAGTCTCATCTCATATGGGATGGATTTTGTCATGGTAAATAGAATACACGGAAAAGACCGATCGAGGAGATGGGCAGTACGCTGCAGTACGTCACCCTGTCCTTGACTTTCAAATTGTCCCTGTGTTTTTTTTTTCGCATTACTCTCTTTTTTTTTTTCGCGATAATAAGTAATATTTTTTTTTCATGTTCATATAATAATTTTGAAGGGGAATAATGTCTTAATTTAATTCTCAATTTTGTAATTAAAATAATTGGTAATGCATTGCAGAATGCACTAATTCTTCCACACATTCCAAAGGAATTTCATTTCCTAGTTTTTAACACATACTATCGTATGGAAATCAATGGTGCACGCCTGCAAAAGATCAGATAATTTTTCCATATTTCATTCAAGACTCTGTTCAGTTTACTTTAAAGAAGCAGAATTTTTAAAGAATTTAAATGTAAAACTGCTTAATTTGAAACGAAAACAAATTTTAAAATCTAAATCGGTTTTCATATAAAAATATAACAGTTTTTCTACTTACTTTACTATTACTTTTACTGATAATACTGAAAAAATAACGAGAGAATGGGTTGTCAAGATAGATGAAAGAAAATAAACTTTTTCTTATGAAATTGAATGTGATCAGCAAGATAAATCCAGTCCTGAGTAAAAACAAAAGTATAATTGATGCATTCCAAAGCTATAGATAATTTTATAACTAAAATGCTTTATTAGATCTGTAGAAATATTTTTTAGAATAGAGCAAAACTTCATTAATAAAAACTTTCATTAAAAATAACTTCATTAAATAAAAATTGATTAAAGCTATCGGCAGACCATGTACCAAACTTTTGTTGGTTTACTATACTGGAAATCAAATTTCTCTCTCTTTGTAACCGGGATTTATTAAAAATCAAATATACTATTGCAGAGATCATCTGTATACTTTTTATGGCTAAGCCACAATATTATATTTTTATAGCCTCAATTTTATAAGTTTCGTGGACACAACCGAAGTTCGCTGCTACTTTTAAAGAACAAGCTCACATAATGTTTGTAAATAGTATTTTAAATTGTTTTTCAAACCATGATTAAAACCATCACGCTTAAAAGAAAGAAAAAGAGACAAAAAATAACGAAATTTCATCTGAATGGACAAAAATATATCTGTCTCTTTCTCTTTGGGCTAATCAAAGAAAAAATTTTAAGGTAATTAAAATTTGCAAACAGAATGCACCATTGTAAATTTTTAAGATAAAGTTTTTACTGATATTATTAAATGGTTTTATGAAGTTTTATGATTTAATCAAGCAAAAACACTATTTTTGTGGTAAAACTATTTAGTTGAAAATCGTTTAATGAAAATTTTAAAACAACACATTTTCCTACAATTTGTAACTTTTCGCAACTTTCTTTTCATACATTCCTTACAAAATTATTGTATAACTGTGGGGAAGGGGGGATAATGCTCTTACAAGTACAACAGTAAAAATTCCATTCTGTTACGATCAAAATTCACCGAGTTATGGTACTTTAAATTTGAAAAAATTGAATAACTTTTTGAAAAATAATAGCAGCACTATCTGATCGAGATAATTGCAGTGCCTGATTTACGACAGGGCATTTGAAAGAAAAAAGTTATTTGATTAATAGGATATGCCAATATTTTATATAATTATACCTTTTACTGCTGTAAATTTATTATTAGTTGTTGCATACTTTATCATTCCAGATACATGGACTTGCATAGAGAAAGGTTTTTAGCACCACACTGTTTATTATAAAATTCAATTATAAATTCATAATTATCAAACAATTATTTAAAAGTAAATTAATGATTATCAAATTTAATTTTTTTAATTGATGTTTTAAAGAAATTATTAAACTCAACAGTGGTTATCTTAAAAAGTACTTCTTTCGATATTATATATATATTTTTTTATTCAAGGCCTTTGTAAGCAACGGTGTAGGGGGGGGGGGGCATACGCATATGTGCCCAGGACCCCCCAAATTTGCCTCTGGATAATTGATGATTTATTTTATTTATTTATTTTTTTTTTCGGGGGGGGGGGGGGGGGGGCGGCGCTTGGGGTTGACTTGCAGACGTTGAGTTGCAGACCCGACCCGCGCTGGACTGTAACTCAAATCCCCGTCCAGACCCCACAGATTCTAAATACGTACTAATTTGCTTTGTTTTAAAAGTATCACCCGATTACATAAGATTGAATGACCAGTGGTGATCTTCTGTAATCGGGTTGCCATTCATTTCCATTTAACTGAAGATTTTTCGGTTCTCAAGACTGCATTCATCACGGTCATGACAGTATTGACGCCTTATTTCGTGACTGATTAAGTAAGTTCTATCACACATTTAAAAATCAGCAAAATTGAAAATAAAACATGTCGCTGCCTCCGGACTTTTATAATAACGTCTAGAAGAAAAGTTTTATTTTCAGACGCTATAAGAAAATCATTTTAAATATGACATAATTTTTCTTATTTAATGCATTTCGCTTGTAATAATTTACTTATTTTAAATTTTTTTTTTCTCTCGTTTATTATTCACGAGTATTAATTTAATGTTACTCAGTTGAAAGTGTTTGGCAATATTATTATTTGGACTTTTTAAATATAGCATAATTTTCTCCATTTAATGCTTTTCACATGTAATAATTTAATTATTTTAAAGTTTTCTTGTATTGCATACATTTTTAAACAGACAAAATATTTGTAAATAGCAATTACATGTAAGTAAATATGAATATGAGGAAAAACTTGAACTTATATGAACAAATCTACTACTTATCACATTTATATATAACTAACAGATCAAATAAAAAACTATCTTAATAATTTAACAGTAAAATATTGCTAATTAGTTGTAGGATAATAATTTAAAACATATTTTATGATATTCTATTGAATAACAAAAATCTCATAAAGCAAAACTATATAATTAACTATTTATTATTATTAATTGTTATTTTTTTAAAAGAAAGAAAAACAAAATTTTTTAAAATATTAATTTTTTTATAACTTAAAAAAAAAAAAAAAAAAAAAAAAAAAAAAATGTTTATTTTAACTTAAAAAAAAAAAAAAAAAAAAAAACCCCAAAATCCGGGTTTTTGCTATAACTCTTCCAGTAGGCGATTAAATTTTGAAATAAGATTTTGGCTTTTAAAAAATATTTAGTTTAAGAAAAAAGTTTTTGAAAGTAGGGGGTGGCTGTACATTTCTTTATAGTGAAAATGAGGGGGTCAGGGTAAAAAAGTGCCAAGCCACAGTTTTTGGTGAAACAAATCTAACACTGTAATCTGTTGCCTAATATTGTAAATTACAAAATCTAACATATAATTTTTTTTTCTAATGTCACTTGATGGCAGCCTTATGTGACAGGTTTCGTTTTTGCCCCAGATGTTTATGCCCCCAATGAAGATAGCTAATTTACAAAAAATGTAATAGTAATATCATGAAAGTATGCCATATTGTTACTCAGAATATCTCAAATGTTACTAAGACATTGGCGAAGAAACTTTATGTTATATATCTTGATTTGAGTATTTCATCAAATTTTCAAATTGAAATATCTCAGAAGTTCACAAATGTGGCTTGGCACCCTCTTGCCTCGATATCCTCAAATAAATTTCGAAAGTGTTACATAGGTAATCATGCTTTTAAATTTCATCATAATTTAATATATAATTTTGCGATCTGTGAGGAAAAGCCGGTTGAACGAAATCCAGGAAAGAGCAAGAGTTTAAAATTGGTGTGTCTGTGGGAAAAAGTAAAAAAAAAAAAAAACCGTATTAAAAGTACCATGTCATAAATTATTAAATAGCCTGTAGCAGAGTCCTGCATCGGGTCGGGTAAGTAGATTTTACGACCCGTGGTTCCGGTCGAATTGACGCTAATTTGTGTCGTTTCGGATCGGTTTGGGGTTGACTTTAAATGTTTCTGGTTCAAGTCTAGTTGATCCGATTTTTCAATATATATATATATATATATATTCCCAAATGAAAAATAGCCCCACCAGTGGCTGAGAGGTTCTGCTCTCAAAGCTGGTAGACGGGAGGTGCTGGGTTCGATCCCAATCGCGCCCGTCGGCCTAATCGTTCGGAGTTTTCGTGGTTTTCTTCGAGCCGTGGATTTATCCATGCGTAAATACGGGTTAGGTTCCCTTAGAAAGACACCCACGAAGGGCACTCTCCCCGAGCCTATATCCCAAGTGTAGATAATTGGCCGTCAATAATCAACCCAACCCAACCCAAATGAAAAATACTAAGTAGAATATTAATGAGTGTATATATGTCTATTTTTATACAAATAGGATAATATTGATATTAGAGGCATAACTTCAGACTACTTTTCCATTACTGTATTCCAATGTGCATTAATTTTCTTTCACTTCCGGCTCGGATCGGATAAGTTTCGGGTCAAATTGTGTTGAGTTTTGGGTTGATGATTTTTTTTTTTTGGTTGGGTTGGGGTTGACTTGCAGAGGTCAGATGTCAGGCACAACCCTACTCGCGGTGTACTCTAGCCTGTAACTCATAATTGTATTTTTTCTTTTCTCATTAAAAAATATTCTTGCTATAAATTTTCATTATTTTATTATTAGTTAAAACATGTTTTAACGAAATGTGAGTGTACTATGCCAGAAACCGCTTCAAAAACCTTTCGAATGATACCCCATCGTAATTTGTGTATAACTGCAATTTGTGTATAACTAAATATGCTATTTCAAATGTATGCTGCAGCATCAAGCGACAGTATACCAAGAAAATTGACACTGAATATATAACCAACATAGATTTTTACATCAATGTGGCAGAGAATTATAATAATCATGTCATAATTGGGAAGTATAAATTATAATATAACATATAAATATAATAAATAATAATTTATATTAAATTATTGTAAAATATTTATAATTATAAATATATTATAAATAATTTATAATCTGATAAACCCTTTATTCAAACATATTTTTTACTATGCAAGATACCTTCTCTCTGTACTTTTATCTATTTTAAAAAGATATTTAATTTATTACGTCAATTAAAATGTTGCCGATCTTTAAAGTTTTCAGTTGAGATTTTTTATACTTTTTAATAAAGAAGGGAATCCTATACAATAAAGATTAAACTTATATATGAATCAGTTTTAAATAAAGCCCTCGCGAAAAAAGAAAATATATATAATCATACTTATATATATATATATATATATATATATATATATATATATATATATATATATATATATATATATATATATATATTTCTCTTAGTTTGTCAAAATAATTTGATCTTCACTATATCAGACTCTGTTCTGTATTAACAATTACAAGCATACTGAAATCCCATGCGTTTCCAATATCTCACCCTTCTTCCGACCTGTGTGATGTCAAAGGTCAACTGTGGTCCTCCTCCTGCCTTGATTTATAGCTTAGTGGGGGGATGAAATTTTCAACAATTTTCAGCTTATTTGTCTATTATCTAGAGTTTAAATAAACTTAAACGATTTTTTTTTATTTATATGAATAGATGAGACCATGCACTTTATTTCAGTGTTTTCCAGTTTTTAAAACTCCAAATAGTTTTGGAGTTATTTAGTTTTATTCACATCTCGCTGACTTCTTAAGACTTTAGCAATAAATTAAAAATATATATATGTAATTTAGAAATATTTTGTCCACATAGAAAGTAAGAGACATCCTTTAAGAAGAGGATACTAAAAAAATAAGTCAAAAATATTAATTTCCTAATGAGATTTTCGACAAAAACGAATGGAATCCGCGACCATTGGTTTAACATGGCAGGGGGAAATTTCAAATTTTACTGATGCAGAGCCTTAAAGTGCTCTAAATCGAATAGATTTAGTTTACCGATAAATAGATCTTGAGTTATCGATTCCTTCCCGATAATGATCCCTTTTCTGATTACCTTGTCTGCAAAATCATTTTAAATCATCAACTTTGAACAATTTTCTGTAAAATCCTTTGCTTTTATTATAAAAAAAGAAAAAAAAAACATTTGATTTCTTAGTATCTGAATAAGAATACTTGAAAATTTCGTGCACTTAAGAATTAAACTGACTTTGTGAATGTCTGAAAATGGTCAATTTGAATCATTGCCAGTGGTGAACATCTAATTATTATGAGATTACATATCCACGATTATACTATGAGTACATTTCTGTCTAGTTATTACTGCTTATTGTTACGGCATAAGCTATATTACATGTGACCTTCAGATCCATCGCAGACGATATAAAATCCAGTGAAATATAAAAAATGTAAATAATATTTTCCAAATTGACATTGGACTCCTGGCATGGTATCGGTATCCAGCATGTTCACATTCCACTCTCTTGCACGTGGCTTTCTGCGTATTACGTCACTGCGAACATCGGATGCTGCCCTTTTCGAAAAATCGATATCTTCCCCTCAGTCCCACTCCTACCCTTTTCGTGTCCTCGATCAATCAGTTGAGTTTGCCCTTGTCTGCCTAGAATTACGTGAATGGACTGGTCTTCTGTGTTTCGTTCTTTTCATCGTCGTGATCTTCTCTTTTGAGTAATTTTCCTTTGGTGATGGGTAAAGTGTGTGCAGTGCATGCAGTGGTAATTTCTCCTTTTTTGTCCTTTTGAAGTTGCAGAGAATTCTGTCCACGAAGAAGTGCATTTTCTTCTGCGGAAAGCTATTTCTGAAATGTATTTGACGTGACCAGATCATGTCAATCTTGTGTAACATGTCTATTAAAGGTCCCAGAATTATTCTATGTATCTTCCTCTCTCTCCAACACATGCTCACACAGACCACCTACCAGAAGGTTTAATTATAGGAAGCAAAGCCCCAAAATCCAGAAGGTATTTTGTTACAGTAGATCTCTCGCTCTCCATTGGCGGTTTTACGGGGAAGGTAATGGGACCTACACAAAATTTTGAAAATCGAAGGGATTTTTTATATTTTGTATCGAAAAAAGTTTAAATTATGCAAAATTATACTATCATTGGATGTCTTAACCCATCTCAACTGTGGAACAGCTCTTTCTGTGTCTCTTTCACACACACACATAGTGACGTAGCGCACTTTAGTATTGATAAACCAACTACTTCATTCCATAGCCAGACTTGACAAGTCTCCTCATTTTCACATTTTTTACCAATTTCTCCTGATTTTTTCATATTTATCAATATTTTGTTAGTTTACCTTTAAATGTACTGCGTTTGACGGATAAAAACTGCAATACAGCTATACCTGTACCTTAATATGATCGATCAGTAGTATTTTATGCGATAAAACTACATTAGAATTGAAGGGATGAATAAAAAAAACTTTATGTTTTCGCTTATCAATAATTTGTCTTCATTCTTAACTTATTAAAGAATTTTACTATACTTTTAAATGTGTCTTTAAGGAAACAAACCTTCTCCCTATTGTATGTAGTTAATTTAAAATTATGTTAAAACATCTCAAATACACTGCTCAAAACAATTAAAGGATATTTGAAGTTTTATATAAAATAAAGATATAAACGAAATTTTTTTTGCCGAAAATAGAAGAAGAGAATCACAAATGCAAATTTTTCTGGTTTTCAAACTGTGGAGTATGCAAATTTTGAGTTCGACGTCAAAAACGTCGCTTCAGCGGCAGCGAATGAAATTTGACTTTCAACTGGATAAAAGAGAATGAAGACAAGGATGATCGGCATTCAGTGATTGCTTTGTTTCGATGAGTACGATGTCTCAGCGAAGTCATTTGACAGATTCAGAAACTTGGAGAATTGTTGGTAGGTTAGAAGGGGGCCAAACTCAAGCCGAAGTAGCGCAAGCCATTGGAGTGTCACAAAGTGTCATTTCCAGGATCTGGAACCGTTTTTTGGAGAGTGGATGTGCAGGCCGAAGACCAGGGCAAGGTCGTAGACGGGCAACAACGCCCAATGAAGATCGGTATTTAGCGTTAACAGCTCGGAGACACCGAAACATGAACGCTACTCTTCTCCAACAATACCTTCGCTCGGCTACAGGCACCACGATTTCAACTCACTGTCCGAAACCGGCTCCATGCTGTAGGTCTGTATGCTCGCCGACCGATGGTATGTGTTAGATTAACATCAAGGCATCGTCGCGACCGCAGGGAGTGGGCAACCGAGCATGTCAACTGGAGGAGAAATGAATGGAGCAATATTCTGTTTTCTGACGAGTCCCGTTTTTCTGTGCATCCGGATAATAGGCGTATTTTCATCTGGAGGGACCGTGGCAGTAGGAATAATCCTGCGTTCGTGCACGAAAGTGTCAGATTTGGCGGTGGAGGAGTGTTGGTGTATGGTGGCATCTCCATTGACGGGCGCACTGACCTCTACATCATTCGAGATGGAGCTCTGACTGGTCGCCGATATAGGGATGAGATCCTCAGACCTATTGTAGTCCCTTACGCTGCAGCAATCGGAGATAACTTCATTTTAATGGACGATAACTGCAGGCCACATCGTGCAAACCTGGTGGAGGATTTCCTTTTCGAGGAAGGAATCGTTCGAATGGAATGGCCAGCGTGTTCTCCAGATATGAATCCAATCGAGCACGTTTGGGACGCTCTAGGAAGACGAGTTTCTGGCCGCCAACAACCCCCACAAACTCTCCAAGAACTGGAAAGAGCTCTTCTGGAAGAGTGGGGCAGAATACCCCAACTCGTCATTAATAGCCTCATTGAGTCCATGCCTCAAAGGTGTTCAACGTTGCTGGCCGCCCGTGGAAACCATACCCCCTACTGAAAATGATTTTTTTTGAAGAAAACACCTTTTCTTATTCTTTTTTTCTCATATGCACAAATTGTGTTTTTTTCCTTTTGTACACAAATGCGCAATAAAATTCATTTTTTTTTTTTGCCAAACATGTGTAATTTATTCTCATATAACCTACTATGTCTGTCGACCATGTATCAATCAGCTAAAAAGTTTCCCAGATACAAAATCCACCTAAAACTGCAATATCCTTTAATTGTTTTGAGCAGTGTATTATATGCTTAAGTTAAGTTAATTCTAGATGCAATGAAGTATATATTTATATTTTTCCTTATTTACTAACTAAGAGTGATGTTTTTAAAATAGGTGGATTTAACTTTGTGCCGTTATATTAAAAAATAAATGAACAACATAAAATAGCACAAATAAAAATATATAATTTATTATCTATATACATATTTCTCTTATGGAAAAATGCAGAAAATGTTTCACCATTCCTTGCATATTACCATGCCATTGATTTTATTTCGTTCATTTCGTTATGTTTTGAAGTTGTGACATCATGAGGCAAAGTAATATACAAAACAAACCACCTTTTATGGATTTATAGTGAAATTCTGCATCAAGCTGAGATCTTTTCTTCCCTCGGGTCCAGATTATTTCGGTTAAAATACTATATTTTAATAGGTATGAGTAATATAGTATGGATTAGAGTCCTGCACGCAGGGTTGTAACCGACCCGAACCCCGACAAACAAAAATTCCGTCAATCCGGAAACTGACCCAAACCCGATACACTTCCACCCGAACCCGAAATATTCAAGGCTGAGCCCAAAGTGAAAGAAAATTAATCAATGTTTTAATAAAATAATGAAAAATAGTCTACACTTATCTCCAATATCAATTTAATCTTGTATGAAAATGAACACACCAGACATTCATTTATATTCAAATATATTGTTTTTTTTCTTTGAAGAATATTCACATTCAGGACTTTTTTTTTGAAAAATCGGTTCAACCCGACCTCTACCCG
Organism: Maratus michaelseni; assembly: GCA_963931845.1. NCBI lineage: Eukaryota > Metazoa > Arthropoda > Arachnida > Araneae > Salticidae > Maratus > Maratus michaelseni. The sequence goes on along the minus strand of OZ007594.1, from coordinate 277,645,114 downwards.
AAAGAATCAAAACCTAACTCGAAATCTACCCGAAGCATTTAAAGTCAACCCGATCCGCCGATCGGGTCAGATTTGGTAACTGGATTTGATCATCCGTGACAAAATTTTACTTTTCATAAAAAATATAATAAATTTCACGTTTTTCTCACTAAATGGGAACGCAACCAATTTATAATCTTTAATAGTGTTATGGTGGATTTCTGTTTTTGTTTCTTTTTATTATTATGGTTAAAGTACTATATATTTTAATAGGAACAGTGATGTCGACATGCTTTTAGAATTTTGGGTTCCTGGGACCCAGACGCTTTCATAAAACCTTTTTAGAAGTGTGATTTCTCATTTTTAGAAATTAGATAGGTTTGCTGCATTTAATATAAAAGATGCCCCTTTTGAGATTATTCACAAAAATATTTTATTCCTTGCAAGAAAAAAATGATTTATTCTTTAATGCACACGTTCCCCAATTTTTTGCTTAAATGATGTTCATCCCCAATGTTACTGAGGGACGAGTAATATAGTTTATATTAGATTCGGGTAACTTTCGTGACAAAATTTCGCTTTTTACAAAATTATATAAAAATCCCCCCCCTCCCCCCCCCCCCCCCCACACACACACTAGAGTCCTGTATCTGTTCATGCAATCAGATTTTAATCAAAACCGACCCAATGGAGTAGGGTTGATGCTGATTGTTTTTTCCATCGCGGGTCGGTTTCGGATTGAATTTTGACTTTTTCGGGTCGGGTTTGAGTTGATCTGATTTTTCAAATGAAAAAACTATATTCAAATATTAATGAAGGTGTTCATTTTTATATTAAAAATAAATTATATTAGATATAATTGTAGGTTACTATTCCATAATTGTATTAAAATATAATTTTTTTCTTTCACTTCGGGTTTAGGTTTGAATATTTTGGGTTCGGATTGAAGTGCGTCGGAGTTCTAATTGATGATTTTTTTTTTTTTAATCTGTTTCCAGGTTAACTTTAAGCAGAATTTTTATGTTTGGGTCGGGTACGACCGGACCCGTGCAGGATTCTACCCCCCACCCCCTTAACACACACACACACACATACACACGCGCGCGCGCGCGCGCACACACACACACACGCACGCATAAAATAGGAAATCAAAGAGGAAAAATTAACCCGTATCGAACCCTGAAAAGATAAAATTGATATTGGATTTCATTTTATTATAGATTATTTTTCCAAAACATAGCATTTATTTTCCTTTCGTTTCGTGGTTAGTTTCAAATGAAATGTTTGGGTTGAGTGCAATCTACACGACATTATGTAGTACTGTGACTGTATAATCAATGCAGTTACCCCCGCCCCCCCCTCCTCCTCACCCTTCCCGTGTCCCGTGCAAACATCATTAATATCGCCTGAAATGTCCGCAAAATCGCCAAGAAATCTATAAAAATATTTCTATAAAAATGTGTTTCATTGTACGTTTGAATCATATTGATACGTTTAAATACGTTAAAAAAAAAAAAAAAACTAATTTTATGAGTTGTGATGTGATGTTTTTCTATTAAATCAACGAAATCCAGTCTTTTGCGCTCCATTTATCAATACTACTTTTTTTGTATTCCATAATTCATTCTTTATATAAAGTAATAGCTTTTCGTAAAATAATTCTTTCTAATCATTAATCTCACAATACGCCTGAGTAATTATCGAGAAAATGTATTGTTTTTCCTATAGAAATGCAATCCTTACAAAACTTTTTCAAAAGCAGAAAAATAAATGTTGCTTTTAGGAATCTTATGTTAAAAATTTGTAAAAGTTCTGTGATCCATCACTTGAAGTTTGATTTAAAAGGAAATAAGAAAAAGAAAAGGTGAGGGCAAAACAACAACCAAGCTATTTGGAATTCAGCCCAGAATTTTCGCGCCTGTGGTCTATCTTATTTTTAAAAAGAGGTAAGGAAAGAAAAAAGCCTTGAGTTTGTAAGTCTATCTTGACTGAAAAATGCAGGATTGGTGATAAGTTAAGGTTTACGTAATAGAGTTACGTACCATCCTGTAACTTTAGCAACGAAAGCTGTTTGCCCCAAGAAAATAATTGTGTCATCGACTCTTTGTTTGAATAATTTATTCTAAATTGTTTACTTCTTTCTACAGTCAAACCTTGTGGTTAATATAATCAAAGCTAACGATGGTAACTCTAATTATCGGTGTGTATTTTTTCCTTTGTAGTGTATTATAAAATACATTTATTCTGCTATAATACCTTCTAAGATTGTTTAATCCTGAAGCATACATAATATTTTGTTAGAATTTATACAGTCGCATGATTTTTTTAAAATGTTCCTTTGTTAGACTATATACTGCACTGTTTAAAAATAAATAAATAAATAAAAGTTGATTTTACAGAGAGGGGAAAGGGAATTATATAATCAGCGAGGACAACAGTTAGTTAAACATTTCGAAATGTATTAAAGTAGAATCTTTCATATTCCAACTAGAAATCTGTACGGGCCGAGATTTCCAGACCTGTCCCGACCCGTACAAAGAATGTGTTGGCTCGGTATAAAAGCTAAAAGTTCGGTCCGTTCCATACTAAAAAAAAAAAAAAAAAAAAAAAAAAAATCGGCCTGGCCCGACGCAGTATAAAACCTAAAAGTTTGGTCCGAGCCTACACTTAAAATTATTCTAAAAGCACACTTACTTATGCATGGATTTTATTATCACGATAAACAACAATCAACAATATTAATGACTACTTAGCAGGGTTCGTTAATTTAAATCAGCTTGATTTTAATCAGGATTTAAATCATAATTAAAATCAACTGATTTTTTCAAATAATTTATTTAAATCAACTTTTTAAAAATTTTTATTTTAAATTTAGGTCAAGATATTTTGTAATAAATATTATGTTTTTGACAAAAATACCCTGTAAATTTAAATAGTGAGAGTGAGTGAGAACTCAGAATCCATGCTTTTTGAATTTCATATAAATCAAGTATCACACTTTAAAATAAAAATCTTAATTTAAAAATAGAGAATATCAGCTGAAAAATGTTAAAAAATAAATGCATATATTTACCTAATAAAAATATCTAAATCTTATGTAATTTTTTTAATACAAAAACATGGATACTTTCTGCAAAGACATGAAAAACGTAAGAATAAATAAATGTGTCATTCAAAAGTATTTTATTGATATTTATATAGAGATCTCATTACGTCGTTGTGCGCCTGTAAATAATAAATTGTTCGATATTCCAATGCAGTTCATTTATGGAAAGATCTGGAGAAAAAAATAGCATTCAATGAAGTAAGTGTAAAAGTTTTCAATGCTCATTACAAGTAGTGATGGGCATAACGATTATTTTGATTATTCGAATGAATCATTCGGGCATGCGCAGAAGCATATCTGTCAAACTTCAAATATTTTTTTATTCAATTACTACCAGAAAATTTGAAAAAAAAAAAAGTTTTTGCAGAAACATTTTTTTTTCTGAATTTCTGGTAGTAATTGAATAAAAAAAAAATTGAAGTTTGACAGATATGCTTCTGCACATATATACCGTAAAATCAACATTTTTTTTTTTCTTTCTAAGAATGGATGTACTATTTATTCTTTGAAATAAGAATTAACATTTAAATTTTCTCTTTTATTAAATTGAAACCTAAATATTTAGAACTCTTTTGTGAAAACTTTTATTTTGTGAATTACTATACGGTTAAATGTAAAAATGCCTGATATTTTTTATTATAAAATGTAAAAAAAATATTGATTGAATAATGTTTTTTTGCCTTTTATTTAAAAAAGAAAAAAAAACTGAGGTCGATGCATTTGCTTTTTCCTTCTTGAAGCGTATTTTGTGAATAATTATGTAATTTTGTGAAATTTATATTTTTGTGAAAAATAAAGTTGTGTAACAAGTGAAATCCAGTTACTCATTTGAATCGAGAATTTATTAATAATAGCTATTTAAAGTCTTTCTGCTAAAGTTTCTTTTCGGGTGAACTTGTTTTGTTTGCAAATTACACATTTTGAAAACCAGCAAAATAAAAATAAACAATGGAGAGTATGTTATTATGGAACGGAATTTTATGAAGGGGACTTGTTTTATTAAATAGATTTTTATAAAGGGACCTAAATAGACAAATTTTTGCCCGTATCCATTCCTGCAACCACACATACAACCATGCATATGACCAATAAAAGTTTTTTTAAAGATAAGTATATGCATTTGTCAATAATTAATAGTATTTATTACTGCTTAGATTTTAACCCACCAGTGCACGGGTTGCAAAAACGTTGTTCATAAAACATATACATGCTTGGATCTCACAGAACCAAGCCGTGCACTGGAGGGTTAACTTGAGAGAGCTTCGTTTTCAAACTCGGAAGAATACCTAATTTCGTTTTCGGCCTGAGAAACTTATTTCGGTAATATAGGTGGCCACTAATTGATAAATAGTAAAGTGAAACACATTTCTCAAAATAAATATAAAACCTATAAGAATATACTCTTTAAAAAGAATTTATTATACTGAATTTTCATGCAGGATTCCTCTACATGATAGATTACAGTGGGAGAAAAAAGCATAAAAAGAAAAAAGGGGAAAAGAATAATAATAGTAAAAAAAATACTTTCTGTGTCACCTTCCCCTTGCGCCCTCAATATTTTCCTGCGGGAAGTCCCTGCAGGGTTGGATGCAAATTCGGAAATGCAACCTGCTCTGACCTTTACGCAAGAGAAGAGAACAGAGGGATAGGTTAAAAATGAGAGGGGGGAGAGAGAGAGAGAAAAAAATTGTACGGTGCACTGAAAAATATGGTGTTTTCGACATCCTTTTCCTGCAGAATGTGTAATCTTTTTTCTTTTCTAGTTTTGTTAACTTTTTATCTTTTCGTAACCTTCATATGACCTCTACGATGTTTATCATTACCAGTTGCTTCTCTATGGCTACATTGGTTATTGTAGTAATTGTAGCACTATGTAGATAATTTATTATTTACATGTACATATAATAAGTTAGGTTAATAGTTACACGTTCCGTGTATAAATTATGGCAAAATGCGATATCTATCGATTTGTGCGTTGTATTTATCGATGTGTGCATTGTTTGCTTTAAAAAAGTTATTTTAAGTATCAAATACATGATTTAACTTAAGGGCACTAATTTCTAAATTTCACTTACGACCTTGGAATTTTTTTTATGTATGCATCATTAAAGGGACATATCACCTTTAAAATGGTCAAAAATTCAATTTCAAGGTTTTGATGTCAGTAAAATAGTACATTTTAATCTGAGTATAAAGTTACCAATGTTGTCAGAGGCGATAATTATTGATGAAGATATAAAGCAAAATGCAATCGTAAAAATAATTAACTGTAATTCATCAAAAAACGCATTCAAAATGCGTTTTTAAATTAATTACAGTTAATTATTTTTTAATTTATTGATCAAATTAAAAGATTCTAGTTCATTTTGTTCATTGTTACAACATTAATACGTTGGAAAATTTTTGAGGCTCTTATCTAAATTAGTTTTGGAGAAATCGTGCGCGCAAGTTTGTAAATCATTGTTGTGAATTAAATGAATTTAAAGTTTTCATTGCCCATTAAAAAACAAAGAATGATGATTGCATTTTGCTTTATATCTTCATCAATAATTATCGCCTCTGAAAACATTGGTAACGTTTTACTCAGAATAAAATGTACTATTTACTGACATCAAAACCTTGAAATTGAATTTTGACCATTTTAAAGGTGATATGTCCCCTTAAAGCAAAGTTTGATTCCCCACTCCCCCATTTAGAATTCATGTCGTGTTTTTTTTTTCTTTTCAAGTATTTAAATATTCTTTTCTTTTTTACAATGTCTTAAGGTATGGGCAGAGCCACAGCAAGGGTGGTGCAGGTGGTGCCCCCGCACAAGGCGCCAAGTGCTTCATAGCGCTAACAGGCGCTCCATCAGCGCCCTCAGTTATCACTCCTGATGCTCTATGGATCGATAGAAAAACAAGCGAAATTTCACGGTAAATTTTTATGACAAATGAAAGTCGTTAGTTTCTAAGTTAACACTTGCACACCATTCCTTTTTTCCTCATAAAACCTGTATACCAGCCAGCTCAAACGTATCCGGTACTATAGCTTTTTTCTTTCCAGTTTTTCTCTTAAGTAAAATTAATTTTTTAGTGTGTAAGTGCTAATCACGTCGCCTAGCGTCAGGGTACAACTGATTATTAGACATTGTTGAAATGATTATTTAATTTTTTTTTTAAATTGAAATAAGTCTATTGGTGATAATACACAATTTCTAAAATTACATTTTGTAATATTGCTTCAGTATGAGTGTTATGTGTGTGAGTGTTATGTGAAATGCTGAATTTAAATATAATATGATATGCGTTTTAGGCTAGTTAACTGCAAAAAATAATTATTTTATTTTAAAACCATTACATTAAGTTTTTGTTTTGCTTAACTTTTGTATATTTTGTGGACATATTTTTATATACCGACTAAATAGTTTTTATGAATTACTGCATATATTAGGGTCAGATGGGGTAAAATAGTTATGAAACAGCGTTTTTTTTTTTAATTATTATTCATACTTAGTTTGCAAAATATTGTTTTAATGCAAAAAAAAAATTACACAGAACGTGCAAATGATCTTTGTTCTCAACATTTGAAAGATAGTTTCAACAATTTAATTTAACAGTAGTAATTCAAAGATACTTTCAACAATTTTAATTGCAAATTATTACTGATAATAGTATTTTAAGACACATGGTCAATTAACTAGTTTACCCCATATGCCGTGGTGTAAAATAGTTAGTACACTTATTTAAATAAGTATAATTACTTAAAAAACTCTATTTCTTCAATTAAGTAAATAATTGCACATGAATTTGCTAAGAATGTTTTTTTAGAATGCTGAAAATATTAAACAATAGATTTAAGAGAAGAAATCATTTGAATTTATTGGTGGATTAGAAAGGACAGCTGCAATTTGTGTTACATGTAATCTTTCTCAAGAAACGTGAAATAGGAACCTTCACTCTCTTTTTCGAACTTAACTATGTTATGCATTCCTGATTATTGTGATCCCAATATTTACTTTGTTGTCCTGTTCAAACACTCTGACCTAAAATTAATTTCGGTACTTTTGTGTTGTAGCGGACCCCGAAGATGAGTCGCTGAGCGACCAAGATTTATCGCCAATATATAAAACATATACTACAGTATAATAATATGTGATGCATATAACAATTCGTGACGTATGATATATGTGATGCACATAACAATTCGTGACGTATGATATATGACATGTTTATAAGACGTAATGACATATAAGACATAAATATGACACGTAAGACGTAAATATGTATATAAAGACGTATATGGCACATATATGCGTAATATGTGATGCATATAAGAGTGTTTCGCGTATATGTGATGCATGCAAGAGTGTTTCGCGTATATATGATGCATGCAAGAGTGTTTCGCGTATATGTGATGCATGCAAGAGTGTTTCGCGTATATGTGATGCATGCAAGAGTGTTTCGCGTATATGTGATGCATATAACAGTGTTTCGCGTATATGTGATGCATATAACAGTGTTTCGCGTATATGTGATGCATGTAAGAGTGTTTCGCGTATATGTGATGCATATAAGAGTGTTTCGCGTATATGTGATGCATATAAGAGTGTTTCGCGTATATGTGATGCATATAAGAGTGTTTCGCGTATATGTGATGCATATAAGAGTGTTTCGCGTATATGTGATGCATATAAGAGTGTTTAGCGTATATGTGATGCATATAAGAGTGTTTCGCGTATATATGTGCGTACATGTGATGTATATACCTTGATATAATCATAATTGTAGGGGCTGCTAGAAACAAAGAAGTATCTTCAATCCTGATAGTTTGTCCGCCACTATTACTACTTAAATTATGTACGTTTTCCTCTTCTAAATAAACAAAATCTCTTCTAAATCATCAATAACTTAGTATGTAGCAAGAATTTTCGTCATAATTTAGTTATTTCAGGCTACAATTTCTCTTCTTCTTTCCTGTCAATTTTCAAAATTTCTTGTATAAGCTATAGTACAACGTACGCATATAGCTGAATGTTACATGTTTTGTTTTTACTGTATTTTTAATTTATGAAATTAAATTCATTTTCATTTAAGCTTATTAAAGTAAATAGTTTTAGAGCACTATATTGTCTTAATATCAAATGTTACATTAAAAAAGTATAATAAAATTATGTTTAAAAAAAAAAGCCAAACTTTGACAGTATAACTATTTTACCACACAGACAGTTTTTTTTCCCCTATAAAATATTAATTTTACGTTATTTTGTAATAAAAAATGTAGAAAGTTAAACCTGAATTAAGTATTTTATACTATACAATGGATAAATAAGTTCTCATTTTCTTTAAATCCAAAGTTTTTCTCATCATTACAACCAAGTTGCCTAGTCGAAAATTTAAAAATGGCTACCAAGTATAATAATATATTTTATCATTCATTAAAAAATGGTACCTGATACCTGCAACACACTAATTTGGCAAACCAATTGCAAAAAATTAATTTGTAACCCCAGATAGTTTATTTTTCTTTTCTTTGGCTATAAAATATTAATTTTACGTTATTTTGATTTAAAAGAGGATAAATAAGCTAAAAATAAGTTCTTATTTACTTTAAATCCAAAGTTTTTCTCATCATTACAACCAAGTTATCTAGTCCAAAATTTAAAAATGGCTACATAGTATATAGTATAGCAACAAATATTTTTTTCACTGAAAAATGATACCTGATAACCTGTAACGCACTAATTTGGCAAAACAATTGCAAAAAAAAATAAAAAAAATAAAATTTGTATTTTTTATAAATTTATTTTGGAAACTTAACTATTTTACCCCACTTGATCCTATACATTTTTATTGGAATAACTTTTTTTTTTAGATCACTTATAAATTTCTTTGGACTTCAATAATGCTTTAAAAAAATAAATTCTTACTACTACTCTGTATTAGCCGAGTACATAGTCAAAATTCTACCGAGTATATACCGAGTACTCGAACTTTTGTATATAATTTTTTTAAAAGCGCTGTAGATATTTTTCAGCGAATTTCAATCGTCATTACCATTTTGTATCAAAATATAGCCTCTTGCATCATATATATACTTATACAGGATCCGAAAAAGATCACAGTCTCTCTGTCTCGGGAAAGCATCAGTAATTCGTAAAACATGCGTCCAATCAATTTGAGGGGGGAGCCTCATTTGGTTACAAAAATTACTAACATTTAATATTTATATCATATTTGGATTATTCGGTAATTCGTTATCGAAATTACATGTTAGCATTGAAAATTTAAATAGACTCCCGGGGCCTCCTATGCCCCAAATTTGTGTAACCAAATGAGGTCCCCTTCAAAATGATTGAACACGTGTTTTATAGTTTTACCAAATTTTGACGCGTTCCCGAGATAGAAAGGGATGAGGGGGATTTTTGGCGAACCCTGTATATTTATATTTTTGAAGGACTTCCCTGACAATTAGAATTGCCATTTTTATCAAGACATTATTTTATTGCTCTTTCTCTAACACTTTTTTACACAGTTGAAAAATATTACACTTCGATTCACCTGTTTATCTGCGCTCAAACTTTCGTAAAGTTCATTGGAAAGTAATTTGTAACGAAATTTGTATATGTTTTTACATATAACATATACAAATTTGCACGAAATTTGTATATGTTAAGGTTCGTTATACTGCTTGTTTCTTATTGAAAATGGTGTGCGTGCATAGCATTTATTTGTTTATAAGGGCGTACACAAGATATGGAATATTCTGTAGTTATAGTGTATTTTACGGAGGTAATTGTTTCAAGTACATTTTAACGACGTTATAATGCTTTAAACATAACGAAAGCGGCATAGGATTCAAATTTGGAAATGCAACCTGCTTTGACCTTTATGCGAGAAAGGGAACGGTGGGATAAGTTAAATAAAAATGAAAGTGAAAAAAATGATACGGTGTATTAAAAAATACGGTGTTGTCGACATCCTTTCCTGTAGAATGCGCAAGCTTTTTTCTTTTCTGTTTATTCCCCCTTATATCCTTTATATGACCTCTGCGATGTTCATCCTTGACAGTTACTGTATTTCTGCAATGCTACATTGGTTATTATAATTATAGCGCTGTGCAACTGACAATTGTAATTACTTAAGTGTATATAAAATTGTTTAGATTAATAGTTGTGTTTCTTGTATGGATCATTCTCTAAAAAATGGCCTTTTTTTTAAATTGAGCTTAAATAATTTTTTTTCCAAACCTCACTTATTCTAATTAAAAATCTTATGAGTTTTTTAATATGCATGATATTGCATTAGATTACTTTTATTGTATAGTACAATATATATATGGTATATTATTATATTGTGGTATGTAATCCGTCATGTATAATAGTACAATATATAATTGGATTCAGATCATCGCTTCATGTATTAAAATTACGAGGAAATTGTGAAGGAATGATGAAATACTTGTGAAAATAACTACAAAAATGATTAAGCTTAGGAATATTTTTAATTCCTATGTATCTTTTGAAACCCGTTTCTAATAGTATATTAACAGAAAAAGAAATTATATTTGCTTTTATTAAATTTATGAAGGAATGATAGATACTACACTGGGGAAAAAAAAAAAAGTTGATTTTACAGTTAATACTGGTCGCTGGGGTGCCAGTATTATACTGTAAAATCAACAATTTTTTTTTTCAGTGTAATAAAAATATTTACTTTGATTTAATACTTGAAAGCCATTGCCTAGCTATTGAAGAATGTTGTTGTCCCCCCCCCCCCCCCCCCCCAAAAAAAAAAAAAAAAAAAAAATCTTCTATACTAAACTATCTTAGACCTTTTATAATGCATGTGCTACCAATTGCCGAGTAAACACGGGACAAATTTATAAGTAATGTGAGGGAATGATGTTAATTACTTACTAAGGACAACAATAAAAAGTGTCATTTTTTTCATTGCATGAAATATTGATATAATTGTCTAAATATTTATTTAAGTATCTGTAATGAATTATATATAAAATTATGGCCACTTCCCAACCGGCTCGCTTACTCCCCCCTAAGGTCAAGGAAGGGAGAAAGACGTAGATTAAAAGGAAGATAGGCTGAATTCGAACTCCGTAAATGATTGCGGTAACATGGCTTCCTTTTAACCCGAAAATTTTCTATCTGGAAAGAATATGAGGGATCTTTTACAAATCAAAAAACGAAAACGAGATTCCACTCTCTTCGCGGAATATAAATACTCCTGTGTCACATGCTGTAACAGCACAGAAAGGCAAAATAAAGAGGATAAATACTGTCAATCTACAGATGTTTATAGCTGATCAATTTTTGAAAGAATTTTGAATGTTTTCTTTCTAACAATAGCTTGTTAATTCTTGTGGTAATAAATAGACAATATTTCCTATGTAATTAATTTTATTCATCCTGAATTTAAAATAGGATTATTCTAGTACGTCCTGGTTACATTCAATTTACCTGCAGAAAAATTGGTGTATGCTTTTAGCTCATGTTTATAAGAAGGACAAGGAATAAAAACAAATGTAAAGTTCTTGAAGGCCAGACAGCCTGCTTGGGTTTAGATGGGTGGTAAAATGTCCACAATGAGCCTATTGTTTGTTTAATTTTCACCAAATGCTGCAAGGATTGGTATCTTGTGGATTCTATTGACACATAAGAAAATTCACACAGAACCGAATATACCTTATAAAAATTGCTCATGAAGTAATATTAAAGTGCAAAGCTGGATGTAACTGTTTTATTGGTAGCCTTGACACATATATTGCAGCAAATGTCAAGAGCATGCATGATGAATTAAAAAAGATGCGATTTGACTGAGATCGGAAAGAATTTTTTTTTTTTAATTTGCTAAGAAGAATAAATTTACTAGTAGTTTTATAACTTTAATCATGAGATTCCCAGCTAAGGCAGATCCTTTTTATGATTTTATTTTTAAGCAAAATACTGTATTCGAAATGTCTCCTTCGGAGAGGTGGAGAGCCCATTTCAAGTCAAGTTTTTGTGAAATGTCAGGTGAAAAAGGAATAAAGCAACTCTGTAGAAAGGACTATTTTCTACTTACGTTTAGTACATTCTAAACTTAGAAACAAAGTGGGGAATGAAAAAGCAGGAAAATTGTTTTTATTATACAAAGCCTTGCATTCCAAACCCTTGAGTGTTTTGAAAAAATAATACATTTTTCATATTTTCTAAAGTATTCGTCTATTTTTCATTTCAATATATCTACTTATTAAAAGTCACCAAGGCAGTTCCAATGTAATTTGTTTCCATTGACTTTCAATATCAGGTATTAATAAAATTAGAAATGAAAATGGAGGTGACTCTAAAATACTATTAATTGTTACATTTTTTAACTTTAATCTTTTGAGAAAAACCTTGAACATTTATGTCATATATTTAAATTAAATTGTATTAACCAATGTGTATATATGCATATTTTTATGAGAAATGCAATTTCAAAAGATTTTAGGTATCTTATATATTTTACACTTACACATTTAAATATTTTTTAAAAATAGGACATATCTTATATGCTGACAAATATTATCTAATATTGCAAAAAGGAAAAAACAATGTTTTTCTTTTCTTCAAATATTTTCATCAATTTAAAAATTAATTAATTTATAATTATTAGTTTTCATATGGTACTTGCATTTAAAATTAAAAAAATCATCAAGCATTCTTGCTAAATTTATATGTATAATTTGTAGAAAAGTTAACTTTCTAACATAATAATTTAAAATTTAAAAAAATCCGATTTAAATAACAAAAAAAATATATGATTTAAATTAAATAAATCCCAATTTTCTTAAAAACAAAATCATGAATTTTGCGTACCCTGATTTGAAGCCTTCATGAATGTTTTAAAATGTATATCAATGATTTTTAACTCCCAATTAGTAATTTTTAACGTTAAGACATTTTTACAATATTGACAAGAGTACTTTACAGTATTACAATATCAATATTTATATTACAATATTTATAATACTTTAAAAAACAATAACTGTTTTTCCATTGAACTTAAATATTTTTCGAGATCGAAGCGAATCAAAAGAGTATTTCTGAGATTTCAATTCCCATCGATAGTATTTGTTTTCTATCCAAAATAAAAGTTATGTACATCTATAAATAAATCTTTTTTTTTTTTTTTTTATGGGGAGGGGCAACTTTAGAAATTATAATAATTATTTCTTTATTAAACTGGGCTAACGACTAATTATTGGCAAAAGAATATAAAACGTTTTAATTGCTTTAAATATATATATTCGTTTTTGTTATGAATTTGGTTTGTCTGTCCGTCTGACAGTGCTCTAACTCACATAAATATACTCGGATTTTCATGTAAACGATGTTATTGAAGTTGGCATGTTCGGTATTGAAAATGAAGTGTGTAGCACTTACGGTTCATTTACAGGGACACACAAAAGAATTCCGTTACATTTTGGTGTAGTATCAGGGAAAATCGTTTGCGGAGTATTACAATGATATTTCATTATTTTAAACACATTTAAAATAAACATCACTGAGGTGTGCTACAAGACGCACTTACTGTAGAATTATGGTATGCATAGAATTTGTCGTTTTTTCACAAATACACACAAAAGAATTTGGCTTGAGTACTGTCTATGAAAAGTAATTGCTGGAAGTGCGTTTTCAGTTGTGGTACGCATTTTAACATTTAAGGTTTTTTTTTTTTTTTTTTTTTTTTTTTTGCATACCACTTGGTGTTTTCTTTCCGCTGAGCTTAATCGCATAAAATGTTGCATTTAACTGGGGAATAAATTTCCACATATATGTGTATGATGGTATTGAAGAATTCAGAAATGTATTGTAGTGAAAGGCTGCAATTGTTTATTGAAAATATTATTCTTGATTATTTTACAAATTAAGAATAAAAAACTAATTATTACTTGTGTAAGAACGTTGAACTTTTCAAATTCATCAAAACGCACTTATAAAATATTTCTTATAAGAAGTTTTAAAATGTGTTTTCATAGAATAAGTTTTTAAAACCTGATATTTCCATTTCTTAATTCACTTTTCTTCTGATTTACTTACCAGATATATGCATTATGAAGATTTTTTAATAAATGGTTAAGTTTCAGTATCTGTACGTGCAGAATAAAATCCATTGACTATTGACACAATAATAATAAAGTATTTTATTCTTATATGTCAAAAATCATTTTTCTTCTTTTTAGAATGACTTCATTATCACTACCTAAATTATTACCTGAGTTAAGTATATTAATTACTTCAATCATTTTTAAATGTCTGAGTTTTATAGATTTACTTATTTTTATTTCAAGGAAATAATGTAATTTTAGGAAACTTTTTATTTGGTGCATATAAAATTTATTAAAAAAAAAAAAAGGAAAATATAAGTAGGAACTTTATTTGCAGAACTAAAAGTTATTGAATATGAGTTCATACTGACTCAATCATACTAAATTATTCCATTCTCATAAATGAAAATGATCTTTTTCTTTGAGAATGATGTCAATATCACCATCCGAACTAAACTGACAATCAATAAGACAACTTGAATCTTTCTGACACATTCACGGACTCATTTCTAAACGGAAAATTGATGGCACTTGTATACCTGATTATTGAAGTGATTTGGAATCGAATGGTGTTTACCATCTTTTGATAAATGAATATTGTCTATCGCTATAAGTGATTGTTGTCACGTGAACAAAGGCTTTCTTCTTTCCCGCGTTGTTACGTCCTGAATGTCGATTCTAAACACAAACTTCGACAGTATTTTGCAAAACATCTTCTGTCTTTATAAAAAAACAGCATTCGTTTGTATAGTATCATAATAAAAGCAGCTGCCAATTTCATTCGTTTCCAAACAAAAATGAATCCAGAAATGTGTCCGAAAATGACTCCTTCGGATTTCAGAACAGACTTAAGGCAATCTTTTAATAAAATTACAGATTTATGAATCCCAATGCAATATTTCTTGAAATATAACGTCATTTTCATTTGTCGAAGCATGATTCTGATGGGTGATTTATGAGCATGAAATCAAAATTCATAGTCCAATATTAAAAGAAACAACATCATTTGCTTTATATTATAGTATTATATTACCTGTATAAAAAGAAACTCCATTTAACAATATGAATATAATAATTCAAATACAAATAGAGCCAAAAAAAAAAAATCGTCAAGCATCGATTATGAAACAGTTTTTGTAATTTCCAGTTCAGCAATTTCCGTCAATAAACGGAAATATACTCGAGATCTTTTGTGCTGGCCTGTATATCATCTATAAAATTTATGCACACCAAGTAATTGGCAAAAAAGTAGTTTAATTTAAAAATGTACCACAACATAAAACGCACTTACGGCGATTATTGTTCTTACACCGTGCTCTAATCGAATTCTTTTGTGTGTCTTTGTAAATGAACGATGAAATCTGTGCACACTGTATTCTTTAGTACGCCTCTTATGGTGCATATCAATGACATATATCAATTTAAACATGTTTGAAATGGTATAACATAATCAAAATTCACTGCAAACGATTTCCCCCATAGACCGTAATTTAACATAATTCTTTTGAGTGTCCCTGGTAAGTGAACAATAAACGCTACATACTTCATTTTCAGTGCCGAACGTGTTCTCTAATTAAAATGTATTAATTGCATGGCAATACGAGTATATTTACGCGCGTTACAGCACAAAAAGGCAGAGAGACCAACCGAATTCCTAAACACATTTCAACTATGTTGTTGGAAAGTGTTAAAAACTGATACAATAAAATATATGAAATATATGATGAAAATATATGCAGATGCGCATACGTCGAAAAGTAGTTGAATTTTCACACACTTAATTACTACATATATCCACATTTAAATATTTATTGGAAATATATTCACATATGTGTTTATGTATATATGTAATAAATATGTATAGAAAAATTCATTCACTTATGAATACATACTAAACTAGTCGGATGTGTCAATCCCAAACCTTTCTTCTATCTCACACAGGTTTCGCATACACTAAAAAGAATCAGCACCAATTTATATCAAGGTCTAACTGAAACTCAAGTTTTATTAAATTCCGTGCAATATTTCTTGAGATATCACTATCGCTAAAATCGTGTAAATCCTGCAAAATGCTGCATAGCAGCGCCACCTACTGGGTGATTTTTACCAAAAACTAATCAGCACCAATTTATATCAGAGACTAACTGAATATAAAGTTTTATTTAATTCCGAGCATTAGTTCTTGAGATAGAGCTATTGCGGAAATTGCGAAAAATGCTGCATAGCAGCGCCACCTGCTGGGTGATTTTTACCTAAAACTAATCAGCACCAACTTATATCAGAGACTAACTGAATATAAAGTTTTATTAAATTCCGAGCATTATTTCTTGAGATAGAGCTATTGCGGGAATCGCAAAAAATGCTGCATAGCAGCGCCACCTGCCGGGCGATTTTTACCAAAAACTAATCAGCACCAACTTATATCAAGGACTAACTGAATCTAAAGTTTTATGAAATTCCGAGCATTAGTTCTTGAGATAGAGCTATTGCGGAAATCGCAAAAAATGCTGCTTAGCAGCGCCCCCTGCCGGGCGATTTATACCAAAAACTAATCAGCACCAATTTATATCAGGGACTAACTGAATCTAAAGTTTTATTAAATTCCGAGCATTAGTTCTTGAGATAGAGCGCCCACAAAATTTGTGTCACATACAGACAGACAGACTCACAGACAGACATTTTCTAAAAACAGTCAAATCGTGTTCAGGACCTTCTAAAACGTATAAATCCGTCGAAAACCGGAAGTCGAAAATTTTCATGAATCCAATACTTTCTTCTTGTAAAAATAGAAGAAAGTAAAAACAAAACAAAGAAATGTCTATGAGTAATATTTTAAAAATACGGGAATATTTTGCTTCAGCCATCGACATAGTAAAATACGTTTGGTGATTATTGCTATGCTTGCCATAAAAAATAGTCATAAATTCCAATTCTAATTTCAAATCTTGTAAAAATTTTACAAAAAGAAAAAAAAAAAAGCGAAAGAAATAAAGAAAATCTGTTTCTAGTTCTTTTTTCCTTGATACCATTTTATTGCTCAAATGGTACATGATACATCAAACAATGCTGAACCTTCGTCCAAAAAGACCTGGAAGATGAAAATATGAGAGTCAAACACGACCCCCTATACTTTACCATCTTAATTACTTTCAACTGGTAAGAAATTCGACTAGAAAGGAATAAACTAGTTTTCTCCCCACCGGAGTTCAGATCTGCCGGGAGATAAGAAAGGGTACTGTGACCCGCGCCCCGTGGGAGTGAATCTAAAATTATAAACATACACGCCATAATGGCTGAGAAACCATTTTCTTTCCTACATTTGTGAATGGGGACATAGTGAGAGAATATTTACATTAAAAAAATATCTTTAATATTATATTTAAATTCCAATAAGCAAATAATCACAGTAAATATGTATAACTGATTATTATTAACAGTTAATATCAGGGCGATTCCACCATTAAGTGTGTGACACTTTTAGAGTTTTTTCCAAATTGAGACAAATTTGGAAGTGAAATTATTTAGATAAAGTTTTACTTTTTTTATTGCTATTACAGGATACATACAGAATCATTTTTGTAGTGATACATTTAGTCTAAAGTAATAATAATTTTTTTTTTAATAAAAATAGTAAAGTCGTTGTTACGTGTGTAATTTTTCTGAGTCAAATGGTTAAATCAATAAAATAACGTAATACATTAATTGTATTGAATGAATTATTTAAATTTTTTAATTAATTTTATTTTCTTTTGTATATAATTATTTTAAAATATATACTTTTCGGCTCGTTTGTCTTTTCGCACTCTAAATCTTTGGAAAGACACGAAATTTATATATGTTATCGAGGTAATCTACTGAAAATGGCATGAGTAGCATTTATCATTCGTTTAGGACTCCAAAAAGATATAGAATATTTATAAATGTAGACGATAACTGCTTGAAATAAATTTTAATGACGTTGCAATATTTCAAACATAACAAGCTTCGATATATGTTATTGAATTTCACCCTGTATTAATTATTTATTTATTCTGCCGAGAAATTTTCAGAAAAACAGTGATGCCGTTTTATAATTATCCATTAATCACTAAAATTTGTTCACTCATATAGGGTATGTGTTTTTACAATATCTGATATTCTGCTTTATTTAAATTTTTGAGACAGTCGTTAACTAGCATTCAATACTAAATTTATTGGCAGAGTTATTATTTAAATTTGCCTAACACAGTTTTAATATACACATTTTTAAATTAAATGCCACCAATTTGCTTACTTAATTAACAATTACAGTGAAGTAATATATATATGTACTATATATATATATATATATATATATATATATATATATATATTATCTATTTCAATTTGTAATTCCGTATCAGATTAATTACATGAAAGTAGAAATTATTGCTGCTCTCGCCTTTTTTAGAGAAAACCTTCAATAAATTCAGATTAGTTTATATGGTGTTCAATGCGAACGGCGGATATTGCATTGTTTAAATGTTTTGGATGTTGGAAAACGTTAACGAATATGTTTGCAAGATGTATACGTATTTTGTAAGTTTGAAAGCAGTCCGATGCCGACTTCCATTAATTTAAGGCTCAAAGCACATTATAAATCTATGAACCTCCCCCACTCATCTCTTGTCAGTTACTTGATACTATCATATATGCATTTAAAGTTGAGCAAATGTTATAAGTCACGTTTTATAAAAATTTAGTCCTGACCACTTAACCTACATTTACATAATCTCTTTCAAATTTTCATTCAAGTATTAGCAGCAAAATATATAAACTTAACTTTTCGACGGTTGCTTAGTAAGACTGCAGCTTAATTTTTAAAGGAGGAATGATGATGTAACATAGTTTTATAAAAGAAAAGAAGAAACATGTTCAAGCCTTCTTATTTCTGCCTCCTCTCTTTCCTCATATGTCTGCAATTATCCACATTAGTAATATAGGGATATGCGTATAGATTGATAGTGAATAATAATTGCAATGTAGATACTATTATTACCTATCGTATAATTAATTTTGTGGATTTGTATACATAAGATTTGTTGCGTAATTTTTGACGTGCAATTCGAACAATCTTCTTTACCTCATTTTATTTTAATGATCACTTCTGTGTGAATAATTTGATTACGAAATTCAATCGATTCAGGATATTACAGCTGTATACAATGGACAATTTACCGATCTACTTGTAAACAATATATCACTCTTTTTTGCTGGAAAAAAAAAAATCGCTTGAGAAAAATGTAAGACTATTTTGTTTTGTAAATACAAACATTTTAGCCAGATCACTTAACCTTCACCCTTTGAAGAATAAGCTCAAACGGCGCGGTACATGGTGTTTTTAGTCTGTATTTAGTCAGCTGGAACCAATAGACAGAGAATGACGTCACCAGCTCCTCCTCCCGAGGTGTTCTGTTAACTGGCTCCACCCCACGTGAATGTGTGTATCGTATGAATGGTCGGCTACAGGGGAACAT
Organism: Maratus michaelseni; assembly: GCA_963931845.1. Classification (NCBI taxonomy): domain Eukaryota; kingdom Metazoa; phylum Arthropoda; class Arachnida; order Araneae; family Salticidae; genus Maratus; species Maratus michaelseni. The sequence goes on along the minus strand of OZ007594.1, from coordinate 277,625,467 downwards.
CTTCCTAATTTATACATTGAAATACATCTCTAAAAGAGAATTAACTTTATGTACTTAAAAAAAACAAAAAAAAAAACATATAGCTTGACCCTATTTTTCTTAAATGGTTTGTGTAGTATATGCGTTTGAATTTTTATACTGGCATGTAAATAAGGACGAAAAAAGAATTAAATTCTGTTAAAACATCGTAAATTTACTCCAAGTCGTTTTTAAGTGATTGTTTAAACAGCGGATTTTAAATTTGGCGAAATAAGCTATCTTATCTACATGTAAAAAAAAATATATATATTTTTTCACTTAAAAAGCCGACAATGCCGTGTGAAAGAAGACCGGCTCCCCTTTCAAGCAAAAGTTTGCATCGCTACAGATTTATAATAAACACAGTATGGCCCGGCTCGCTTGGTAATTTATTCATTAATATAGACAAGCTTATGAATTTGTTTCTGAATGATTATTAATTTATTTGAATGCAATAATGTTTTCAATTTCTTAACGTTTTGCATTTATAAACGGTAAACTGCAATATTTTAGAGTTCCAAATTGTTGCTATTTCCCTTTTGACAGCTTTTAATCAATTTAGCAACATCCATTCATTTATTAAGACTAATCGAATACAAAATCAGTTGTCTTATAAAGCCAGTATTTTGCATTATTAACTAACTAAATGCTTGATTTTTCTTAAAATCTGTGTTTGGCGTGTTTTCCACGTATAAGGATTATAAGTATAATTTAAAGTTTTTGTTTCTCCCTAATATATTTTATTATAATCATAGAAATCACATTTTGAATATGTTTATTTTTTTATTTATTGAATTGCAGAAATCTAAACTTAGTACATAATGCTTGAAAAATTATTATTTTTATTTTTTTAATTGCAGAAATGAAAGATATATACTTTGATATTCATTTATTATATGTTTGTTTTCTTTTTTAGTTCCCTTGGACACAAAAAAAGCATCCATTGGTATGTTTCCTTTTATATAATTAATTTATACCTGTAATAGAAAATAGTCGTTTTCTTTGTCTGCATTCTGATTATATATAATTTAATTATGTAATGTATTTTGTTAAGCAATGTTATGTCATTAACTGATATTTTAATTCAAATATTAAATTCCTATTATAAAAGTGTGTTGAACTTTTCATGTCATAGAGCTGATAATTTATCATTTAAAGCATGTTGATTTTCTAAATTTACGTTGTTTTGTCAGGTTGATTTTTTAAAAATTTTGTTTATGTGGCACAGATTTCTGACTATTTTTTTTTTTTTTTTTTTTTTTTTTTTTTTTTTTTTATGTTATCTGTATTCGTTTTTTGTGCATTATGAAGTGTGTGCTTGATATCTGTTTTGTTGTACTAAGTTGTTGTTATTAAGTAAAGCAAATGTATGTTTTTTTCACGAAAGTCCCCTTTTTTCCCTCTTTAGGTTCTCCCTCATTTTTACCCACCGCCACATCCTTTCTTTTTTTTCTTTCTTTTTTCTTTTCTTTTCTTTCTTTCTTTTTTTTTTTTTTTTTTTTTTTTTTTGTTTCTTGTAATTTTGAAGAAATACCGTATTCTTCCGTAGTTTTCTTTGTGTCACTTTTGCTCTGATTTTATAAGGTGTCAATTTAACTGTTTATTTGCTGATTTTTATGTATTGTGTTATGTTATGTAAATTAAGTACATCTTTGAAATTTTGTAGGATTTGTTTTTAAAGACATCATTTTGACTGTTTTCTTGTTGATTCTTATATTGTGTTATGTAAATTAAATACATTTTTGAAATTTTAAAGGGTTTGTTTTAGATAAATTTAATTAAAATATTTTTTTTTCTTCTTTTAAACCAAAACTGAGTAAACAAGATTATTAATGAAAGTTTGGTTATTAAAATAATTTAATTCAACTGAAGTTTCAAGAATTTAATTGTGAAACGATGAAAAATGTCGACAATATTATTAGTTTGCTATATAATATCTTTTAAATTGCTCAAATAACTTTTAATTTACTTGCTCGTTATTAAAGTCTAATATTTTTGTATAATTTTTGCCTCGTCCGAAGTTTTGTATCGGTGACACATTTGGATTTGAAAAATTCTTCCCTTTGTTTAAATACAGAACGATTATTTAAAAAAAAAAAAAAAAAAAAAATCTTTGCCGATATGAGCTTCTAGCGACTAAATTGTTCAAGGAAACTGGATGCTATCTTAGATGTAGTTATTCTCTGGCATGTGTTCGAGAATGAGGTAAAGAATAACTATTGAGATCTCACAATTACTTTTACAATGACAAAATTTCGGAAATTTCAAATGGCAACATCCTTCAAATGATCTTTACGGTGAAAAATCATAGAGTTAAAAAAATATTAATTTTAGCTGTAGAAACGGAGTTATAAAACAAATCTATTTCGTGCTCCACGTGTGTTTGTGTTCCCTGAAGAAATCCGCCATTTCGCTTTACCGTGGTCGGTAGTGTCATTCTAATACACCTGGAATCGTTTTTTGTCTCTTGGGATATTTAAATTTCTAGGTATATATACGTCACAACCGCTAAGTGAGTCTGACATGTGAAACGCCATCAAATACGAGATTCCACTTAGTCTTCATGTTGTGATTTATTTCTTGTCCATAGTCTGCCGCATGCGACATGTCATCATCGTCTGTGAACTTAGAAATTTTGTAAGCTAAGTAAAATTTTTTTTGTCGTTATTTCTGCTGCTAAAATTAGTTTTTAACGCAATTTTTGGTTATTCCCCGTGAGGATCATTTTGCGGTGAAAAAAATTGGTTGTTACCATTTGAATTTTTCGAAATTTTGTCACCGTAACCATAGCTGTGAGACCTCGATTATTGTTATTTACCTTGTTCTCGAGCCCATGTCATAAAATAACCATACCCCAAATAGTATTTCAGTTTCCTTGAGCGATACGGTCGCTAGAGGCTGATACATATCAGGAAAGTCTTTTTTATAATCGCCCTGTAAATCACGCTGTCTATAGTTTACCTCGTTTTGTTTTAGTTAATCATTAATTCTTTATTTGCATGTTTGAAAATACTTTAGAATATTAGCCATATTACTGTCTGTATTTATGTCAAAGTGTATATAACGAAGCGATATCCAGCAATTTTCCTAGTACTGACCCTAGTATGTACGCCCCTTTATGTGAAACCCGTACATTTTAAAATTTGGTATTTTTATATTACAAATTTGATTACATTTGTATTTAATAATTAGCTTTTTTTTTTTTTTTTTTGTGTGTGTGTGTGTGTGTGTTACATAATTATGCCTGAACCTTCATAGCTGTCCCATTGGATTAGGGAGCGGGTATTTTCGTGTGAGTGAACAAGACCCCCAAGTCTCTAGAGAATCTCGGATGATTTTATTTATTTTTTCCTGTAAATGTTTGAATGTTATTTTAACATTTATTATTAAACACACACACACGCACTTCGACAGGTTTTTAAAAAGTACCTTTGGCACAATCATACAATATACGAACAACTCTTTCGTGAATAGTTTTTTCAGATATTTTATAACACTTTATTGTTTTAGCATCCCGAAAATTGATTTGAAATATAAAATATGCCCCTTTTTAAAATACGTATTCTATTTGTAGTAAAATCCGAAAAGAAATATTCTGAATAGATGTGTAAAGTAGAATATATGAAATGTTTTTCATGTGTAGATAGATGAAAAGGTTTCCGTGATAACACAAAGTTTCGGGTTTAGATTTAAGAATATCCTAATCGCTTTCCGTTAAAAAGACTCCCTCTGCTCAAACTTGTCCATATGCAACTGAACTCTGATAAAACCTTTCAAATGTATTTTGTTTTAAATATTGTTTCGGAAAGATTTTTGAGATTGTGTTCTATTGTACAATGAATTAATTTTATCATTAATTTTTGTATCATTGATTATTATTTTTGTTTTAATTTACTATGTTTATTGTGTACCGCTACAATTACAAATTCTTTTATAAAATGTACATAAAATCGAGTTTAATTTTTTCAGCTGGCGAAGTAGAGAAAACTTACCCATCCCCTCCCCTGTCATTTGAAATAGCTCATGCCAAATTAATTGTCATCACAACTTTATACTTATCAGCTGTCAAACATTTTCTAAAATTTGCATTATTTTCTATAATGTATCAAAAACATAAAGTTCACACAAAATCTACATTTAAAAATTATTATTTTTCCATTATATCAACATTCTCAGAATTTTTAATTTGCAATTTAAAGTAGGGTTTTGTTATGTACAAAACGATTTTTCGTAAATTTTTTTTTAGTCTCAATTTCTCTGAGAGCACAGAGTTATTGCTTTCTTTTGATTTTACCGCTCTTTTCAAAACAGTATGGCATTTCTATTTTAATGTAAAATATTGTCGTTAACATTATTTTTTAATTCGTAAGTTTTCTGGGAACAAACTTCGGTACTTCTTTTTAATCTTGCCGATCAATGCATCATTTAAAAGGGTGTCCCATCCTCTTCCAGTTGTTGGAAGCTTAGGAAAAAAAAAAAAAAAAAGCAAAATGATACTTTGTGAGAATTTGTTGAATAGCTTCTTTGATCGGTAGAAAAGCACTTTTCATTTACTTCTTTTTTCCTCATTTGTTTGAGGGGGTTAGTAAAGAGGAAAAACACGCACTTTATAATTCGGCATTTCTCAAAGCATTTAATAAATATATTGCGTTGAACTTATATTTGGATACTTCAGGGGCTATTATTAAGAACTATACAGTTTGAATCCCGTTAGAACAAACTTCGTAGGATCGCCAATATCTGTTCGTTACGATAAAAATTCATTACAGTTTTTTTTAAAAATATCTTTCTTTTAAATATGCGGTAATTAGTTTAACACAGAGTGCTTATTTAAGCACAAAAGTTATAATATTAAATATTAATTTTCTAGTGTAATTAGTTACAAAATTTCTACCCTTGTTTAGGATCGGTTTCTTTTCGTTACGCATTTCTTAAATATAGGGTTTACTTATTGGTGAAATGTTCGTTGTAATGGGTTTTGCGAGGGGAAAAAGGCCATAGTAATATACACTGATGTTCAGAAATTAAGGGGCAGTGACCGGACACTTTCGATTTCAGACGTTTTGTCCAATATATACCGAAATTCGTGAGGAAATGCCCTTGAACTTTGAGGATGTAAAGAACATGTTTGACTTCATCTTTTTCAGTGAAGATTTAGTCCCGAGGACAATTAGGGGAGGGGGGTAATAATAAATTTAATAATAAAATAATATTTGCATTTCCCCAAGAAACAGAAAATGCTCAAAATGGTTTGTCACCGTGGGCAAATGACTATGTAGGTCTTGTTCAACGTTTTTGTGCATTTGTGTAAGAATAGACTGCATATTCTTGAAGATGTTAACTTTTCTGAGAAAAATACAAATGTTTTTATGTAGAATTTTCAACCTAATTTAAGACAGCGTTCCAAAAACTTGACAAAGAACAGTAGAAATAGTATACTGCAATTAAAATATGAAAATACTGAATATTTGATAACGAATGGGTATTTGTATGAAATTAATTTTAACTGCGCATTGCAAACTATACCCCCCCCCCCCAAAAAAAAAAAAAAAATGGTAGTCAATCCTGTAAAGCAACTCATATAAAAAGTCCATTCAAATATCGTGGCAATACAGTGAGCTAATTGATAAATTAGGGAGGAAATCCCATAGGATTATATGGGATTTCCTCCCCCAATTGATCAATTAGCTCACTGTACGTATTGCCTGGTTCTTTTTGAGTTTTCACGATATTTGACTGGACTTTTTATGAGTTGCTCTTTAGTATTGACTACCAAATAATTATAAAAAAATCTTTGCTGTAGTTCACGTATGCGCAGTTAAAAATTATTTCATACAAATACCCATATCTCATCAAATATTCAATATATTAATATTTTAATTGCAGTATATTATTTCTACTGCTCTCTGTCAAGTTTTCGGAAAGTGGTGTTAAATTCAGTTGAAAATTCTATGCTATAAACAAAAAATTTTTGAATTTTTCACAGAAACGTTAACATTTTCACGAATGTACGTGCAAAGCTTACACAAATGCACACAAATGTTGAACAGGACCTACATAGTCATTTGCTACAGTGACAGCACATTTTAAGCATTTCCTGTTACTTGGGTGATCGCAAATATTATTTTATTATTAAAATTATTATCCCCCCCCCCCCCCATTGCCCTCGCGACAAAATCTTCACTGAAAATTAAATTATGAAGTCAAACATGTTCTTTAAATTCTTGAAGTTCAATGACAATACGTAAAGAATATCAGTAGATATTCGACAAAGCATCTAAAATCGAAAAAATCGGTCGCTGCCCCTTTAATTTTTGGACATAAAAATGCTAGGTAATTATTGGTTTACCATATTTATTCTTTGTTTACAAAATTTCCATCTTATTTTTTTCCCCTTCAAAAATCTATATATAGTAGTATCTGTTTGTTTTTCTTCAAAAGCGTGATTCATAAATATATTTTTCCATGTCTGACACCCACACACTGATTTTGAACTTTAAAGAATAATTTTGTTTCACAAATTTTCGAATATTATTCAAAGCTGCACTTACACAATACAGTGGGAGGAAAGTTCTCCAAAGATATATTCTGTGTTTTTAATTGTTTGTTTTTAATAAATAACACGATTTTTGTATCATATTGTAAATCTTCATAGCAACTGATATGATATACATAAAATAAAAATAAGTTGATAATTAGAATAAAAATTAAAAAATAGACATGCATAACGATTAAGAAAGAAGTAAAAAAAAAAAAAAAAGATTACTGGCGGTTTCAGTTTAGCATCCTTATCTGAAATAAATTTTACATTATTTCCCTTTTTTATTGCCAGGAAGCTCCGAAATTTTATAAAATTCAAAATATGATAACTCGCTGAATTTCGGTCGTGCAATGGAATTTTTACAGTTGTACATGTCAGAGTAGGGAAAAAGTTTCTCACATTTTACATACAAATTTAAAAACTGTAACTTTTTGAAAATTTATTAGAGGGCAAGGCTATGTTATCAACTTAGTCTTATTTTCTACCTTATTTTGAATCCTTTTGCAATTTACATTGCCTACGTATTTCCAACAGGTTAAAAACTGAAACGCGTTTCAAGTGACAGTCACATAAGTTGAGAGGTCATTGTATTTCGAAATAAAGTTGCAAATATACGTTTTGAATCAACTGGTCACTTACTAACAAATCATATTTCCTAATTTATATGTTTATCCCTTCCTGCTTTTGCTTCCATGAAATTTAAAATGGTAATTTAAATGTTTTGGAAGAGCTATTTTAAAATCGCCGATGAATGTATTTCTGTAGCGGAATACAAATTTTAATCCTAATGACCTGTGATGGAATATTGCAATGGAATTTACTTCTTTGCCGTAGCTGATTTCATCCCCATTGACCTCTGGGTCATTCTTAAATTGTATTCTCATCTGTCGAACTGTGAAGAAAAAAAAAAACGGTAAGGAAGTTACTTGATTAGAAGGTTACACAGTCTCGCAATCGGAATAATAAAAATGCAAGCCGCGTTTCATATGCCCTTTGTATTTTGGGCACTGACGTCGTTTATTGTTTTTGAAAAATAGTCACTGTCAATTTTTTTTTTCTCTCCAGCTGTTATCCCTGAAATCCATCTCTCGTTTTTGTTCTGGCGTCCGATAATATGGGCAATTACTTCTAATGTAGATATGAGTATGAGAATTGTTTTATTCGCATTTTGATTGTTTGAGAATGTGCGCGTTAACGATGTTGATTGTTTTAAAATATTACAGATGATGGCATTGTTCAGTGTTCGTCATCCAAGCAAGACATACCATGTCTTGTAATGCATGTAAAGGGAATGGTTATCTTTAAAAAAAGATTCACCATTTTCCCTTTTGCTTTATATAACTTGTAAAACTGGATATATAAAAAATACCGGTATTTAGTCGGGAAATTTCTATATTACGTAAACAGGGTGTGTAGTCACCTGGATTATTTGGGAAAGTCACAGAAATTTATAATTTCTGAGGAAAAATCAGGGAAATTTACCATTCCTGAGGAAAAGTCAGGGAAATTTACCATTCCTGAGGAAAAGTAGGGGAAATTTGAAATTTCTGAGAAAAAATCCGATTTGAAACTTCTGAGTTTCTTCAAATTTTTCTGATTTTACAAAGGATTTGAAATTGCAGCGCCAGGAAAGTCTTAATTTTCCTCTCAAGCAATTCCTTTTGTCTACCTCCTGTCAGTCCTTCATTGTAACTCAAGAAAGTTTCAATACCAGCTTCACTGAAACTTTGCACAGTTTTGTAGGATTGATTAGATGATTCAGTCTGCTTGCTTATCATTTGGGAACTGAATAATACGTTATCTTCATTTATTGAATGTTTATAACTTTTAAACTAGGTTAGTTGTAGAACAGATATAAAAAAAAAGTTTTTGTATTAAAACATCTCAAAGCTTTCTGTATCAAACTGTGACTGATGTGATAAAGAATTTCGTCCTGATTGGATAAAATGATGGAACCTGGTTCTAAAAGTGTGCATCTACAAAACGTTTAGCACGTAAAAAATTATTCTCGTTAAGCAATCATTAACCCTGAAATAAATAACTTTATATTCAGTTTGTAAATTTTGCAAAAATTTTGTTTTAAAAAATCAATAGTTTGTGCTTCAGAATCAATTGTGAAAGTTCCACTCCCAAATGCACAACTTTTAAGACTTTTTGGTGTGTAACATCACAAAATTTCGATACCTGATTTTCTTTTATTATTGGTATATGTGGAAAACTTGGAAAAGCCAGGGAAATTTGTAGCTGAGTTGGCTGGCTTAGACTTTAACGGGGGTCGATATTTAAAACCGTAAAACTTAAATAGATTGTCACAAAGGAAACAAAATAAATAAAATAAAAAATAAATTAATAAAAAAAAAATTGAAGAAAAATGGATCTTGTTTTTTCTGTTTTTATAATGAAGGCCTTTCCAAATTTACAATATTCAAAACAATATTTTGAATTGTAAAATTGCTAATAAAGAAGTAATTTAATCTTTTAAAGATAGCTTTTTAGCTAACCTTATTATTTTTTTAATATGATTAAATGTTTTTAAAAAAAAATTAGCCTTTTGGAATATTCCAATTAACTTTTATAAATAAAAATATTCAAGCTATTATAGACTAATTATTAATGGGTTTTAATTTAAAATTAAAGTTGAAAATGATACTGCGAGCTAATACAATCATATGATTGAAAATAATTTAATAAGTCACAAATTTCATTGAGAATACTCTAGGCGTATGAAGTTTTTATGGTACTAGTCATTTAATTAAGATTGCATATTTTTAATGAAGACTGACGAGACATTTTCGCGTTTATAGAAGTTTGTCTAGAATTAGCTATTGGTTAGCACGCCTTAACCCTTTCAGGGGTAAAGCACTCACATTGCTAAAATATTGAAATGAATGAATGGCACCGGAATTTAAGAACAAATTAATTTGGAAATAAGAAAAAAGTATATTTCACATGCATAATAAACGGAAATTTTTATACCAAAATCCTGGTGCCATTGTTGCATTTGGGAATTAAAATTAAGTGGTTTCATAAACATACCACCGCTCTTGAAAAGGTTAACACAATGTACTTATTCTCTTCTAACAATGTACTTAGGTCAATATATAAATATTTTTTCGTTTGGAATTACTTAGCCAATCATATATTTATTTAGTAACAAATTCAATTTTTATTTAAATTTATTTATTGTATAGATATATAAATACGTAAGCTGTAGATAAAGCTTTTTTGTTTTACCTTTACATTTAAATATAACGATAGTACCAAATAAAAAAGCACTTTAACATAAGAATACGTTATATTTCAATCAAGAACACTACTCTCTAACGTAAAAATTTCTAGTACCCATTGAAACATAGTAATGAAATCTCTCCAGTGGGACATTTCAATCCAATAGAATCTGCAGTACTTGCTGGGTAGAAGAGTTGAGAATAGCAAAGGATTAAAATGAAACTTATTTTTAAAGGTGCAATTTCTTTATTTTACAAATCGTTAGTTTGTAAACCCCTAATCATCTCGTGGTTGTCGAGTCATTATTTTTGTATTCAGCCCTCAATCAATTTTAACTGCTGAGTTACATGGAATAACAACAATGAAAAAAAAAAAAAAAAAAAAAAAAAAACTAGTGATAATGAGCCAATTGTTGTCGTGTGTATTTTCCCTTCTCAATCACCTCCTGGTTTAAAAATTCATAAATTGTTTCCTGTTATGCAATCTGCGTCTACCTGTTCGCCATTGTTCTGCTAGAATTGTGTGAGGATTCATCGGAAGCATTTTTTTTCTTCTTCTTACTCCTCCCTCATGTACTATATACGTTGTTTTTTAATTCTATTATCTAAACACAGAATTTCGCTTTTATCAGGCGACTGCACAAAGAGACGATCGCCTTTGTGTTATCTCCCTATTGTTTTGCCTTTCGGTAAAATGGTATGACTGGAGGCCGTCTGTAATCTTGCATTGAAAAAGTTAATGCGTTACTAGCCTTTATTATAAATATGAATGCATGTGGCGTTTTTGTACTCCTCTACTCTACTAGAGAATGGAAACAAACTTAGTTTCCTAAAATAGTGAGGATGACAAGAAAAGTGCTTCCAAAGAAATCTAGAAATCTCTCCAGACATAGACATCGGAAGGTGTGTGTGTGTGTGTGTGGGGGGGGGGATTCAGGAAAGGGCCATTGCCCCCCCCCCTTCTCTGGATTTTGTAATGTAGCTAAATTCTCTGGTGCTTTTATTTGGGGGGGGGGGGTAGTAAATTTTTTTTATCTCGTGTTAAAATAATGAAATACTAAGAGAAAACTAAAGAGATACTAAAGAATTTTTCCTTAGGACTCCCTTCCTTGGAGCAGCAATTTTATTTTATTTACGTTTATGTGTTTTAAAATTATCTTAAACGGGGGATTTATATTAGTAAAGCCCCCTGACGAAAGAAGGCACAGGATTAATATTAACACATTGTATGCGAGCGATTTTTCGAAAATGATCGCGAAATTTATTTGTACAAATGTCACCATATATTGAAATCGGCTGACAACCAACGGAAGCAAGTTCGCTTGGATTACGCATTACGTTTCTTTCTTTAAAAAAAAAAAAAAAAAAAAAAAAAAAAAAACCGATATGAGTATTAATTTCTACTACCAATCTACATGAAACGCATTTTTATGTTTCCCGCAAACAATGTTTCAATTGTTAATATTTGTTAACACGCGGATTTCTGACCCAAAAAAAAAAGTTCATATCTCCCATTTTCGCAAGATTAAGAAATTTTCGAAAACTGGGGTTTTCCCTGACTTTCACCTTGGCTATTAATTTCAAAAACTGCGCAGCGTTTTGTCGCAGATCGCGGACTACTGGCATTATGTTTTAACTCATGCCCCTCCCTGGATTTCGATCTGACGGCACCCACGGCCATGGTTCCAGATATTGGTTGCGCATTAGAGTACTTTACATTATTGGGTCAAGAGACTAAAAAAAAGTAAAGTTTGGAAACCATCAATAATATATATCACATTGGCGAAAGGTTTTAAGGAATCAACAAATCCTGAATTTTTACTAATCAGTCTTGAGATTGAAATAATTAAAAGTAAATTTCTTTAACAACAACAACAACAAAAAAAATAAATTCTTTTTCATTAAAATTTACAAAAAAGTCAACTTATGTTATAAAGCACAAATGTGTGCGTCGCTCATTGCTGACGTCATAATGATGCGGCAACAGTGTGTTGAAAATGGATGAATATTGCAACAATGGAGCTACTTTTCTAATTAAACAATCGTAACGTTATTTCCAGGGAGAAAATGCGCCGACGTTGATCCCCCTTAGCAGGGATCTGTTTAGGAAAAAATTGGGTCCTTTAAAGGACTCTTCGCAAAATTTTTCATTTCAAAAAAGGACCCTTCACAAAATTATTTTCCCTAAAAAAGGACCCTTCACAAAATTCTTTGTCCTTAAAGATAGGTTTTTGACAAAATTTTTCCATCTTTAAACCGAACATTTCACAAATTAATCATTTAAAAGTAAAATCTGACCTGTCACTTTTACATATATAAAGAAAAAAATATATATATTTTACATATAAACAAGAACCTGAATATAATGATAATTTCAAATTCACAAAATTAGAATTTTTACAAATCTAAAAAGCTGTTCACAATTTCACAAAAACAGGACCCTGAGAAAAAAGTCTGGACAGACCCCTGCCCCTAGGGTTCAGATTTAAAAAAAATAATGTCCAATTCATGTATTGCCCTCAGGAATACGTACATATTCCATATTTCAAAGCTCTACGTCAACAGGAAGTGGGTGAAAAATGAGTCTCAAGATTTGACTGCCACATACATACAGAAATGTAAGTATAGTATGTAAAAAAAGAAAAGCAAACATTAAAACTTGACCTTTAGTGACCTTGACCTCCACCATACATTTTTTAGTGTATATGTAGTGTAGTACTACATATATTGTCAGGGGAGATTTATCTGCTCTAATCATGATCTGGTGACTCGAAAAAAGCAAAATCTAAAATTTGACCTTTCATGAGTTTGATATTTGTTATTGTTGATATCTGCACGAATTACGGAACCAAAATTGTAATAGTCTCGCACATAAAGTTAATTTTAATTTTGGTGATTTGAACACATCCTCATTTGATTTATTTGTTAAATAAGATTAAGTATTAAATATATACTCTATCAATACTAATCCATGTACCAAAGAATTTGTAAACAGGAATAATAACATTTGTGGGTACTTTAGTGACTTTGGTTTAAAGTAGTCAAAAATGCACCATGACAATGAATGCGGGGTTTTTTCTGTTCGTTCTTTTCCTCGTGTTTGTTTATTTTATATTTCTTTACATATAAAAAGTTTTCAAATACTTTCTTTATTTTGATTATTTAAATTTTTGGCAAAATGTATCTATATTCGATGCACGATTGTTCCCCATTTTATACCGTTTATACCTAAATGATTCTATTATTTTTCTGTAATCTTGGATTTAAAACTGAATGTTTATTCATCATTTATTCATACTTAATTTAACTACATAATGGTACACAAAGTATGAAATAACTATACTTTTTGACTATAATAGTTCCTTTTTTATTATTTGGTATTAGAAAATGTATGTGCACTTTTATACTCCTTTTGTATATATATATTTTTTCTTTTAGTGTTTATATATATATATGTGAAATATATTGTATTTTCTTAATGGTTTTTTATTTCCTATTTAAATATTTCCAAATTTTAATATTTCCAATTGTTGTCTGGTAATAATTCAGTGTACCTGGATGATTCTACTGATCTTAGCATTATGCCAGTAGAATTATGAAACACTGAATTATTATTTAAAACACATGTGGGTGCATCCAGGCTGATGAGTACATGTGCATGTGTTTTTCCATGTCCAATTCATATTTAATTCTCATGTGGTCCAATTTTCCATTGTGTATGGTTCATATTTAATTTGTTAATCCATTTGTGTTTACTTAATTGCAACTCCAATTTATAATTTTTTTTTTTTTCCCCTTTCTCTCTATTTCTTTTTTCAATATTCTTTTGGTATGAGTAAAATTTGGCCAATTACCATTGAAGCATCAGCTATGGTAATATTATGTTTGCACATGTTAATTATTAGCTATGTGGTATTCTGTATACACAGTATCATTGATTATCTCTTTGGAGATTTAAGTAGAATAGAACTTGATATGTTTTTTGAAATTCATAGATATTATAATATATATATATATATATATATATATATATATATATATATATATATATATATATATATATATATATATATATATATATAAATTGTAAAGTAAAGCTTACTTGTTTATAATTTTCAGTAATAAATCCTAGAATACTAAATTTTTTGCTGAATTTTACTTTGTGATTTTGAAAATTGCCAATAAAATGTATTGTAGGTAATAATGATAATGTCATTAGAGTTGCAAATCAAGATAATTAAAAAAATTAATCTATTAATTGATTTTTAATAGCAATTTTTATTAATAAAATTTGTATCTTTAATTTTATATTTATTTTTATTATTTATGGAAATATCGCCATTTGTTAACTCTAACATTCTGTCGAAAAATAATTATCGATCGATGGAAAACGATTGCATTAAGTTACGTGGCAACAATAACTTCAGCGTTAAAATTTCAGGAAAATTGTACATCATTAAATCAGACTTTCATAAAACTGACTCATTTGTTTTTAAATTTGAATGCTTGCATTTTTGCCGAAACGTCAGTGAAGGCTTACTGTTGAGACCCGAAAAGTTTTTGGTTTCTGTCTGTCTGTCTGTCTGTCTGTCTGTCTGTCTGTTTGTCTGTCTGTCTGTTCCGCGATAACTGCCGTAAAAATGATCCGATTAGTTTGATTTTTGGTAGGTATATTGGTGAGATACCCGGAATTAGCTGTATAGTTTTTAGTTACATTTGGTTCATTCGTTCGGAAAATATAGAACATTTCTTTTTTGATCATAATGATTTCCTATGGGATTTCAGACGATTTTGAATTTTTTCAGTCGTTGAAAATAAAATGTCGCATTTGATTAATGTATTTAAACGGTAAGCTATGAAGGCTAAAATTTATCAAGTCAGGTCTTAAATTATTCAAATTAATTTGAAATTTTGTTAATACATTCGTCAGATTTTTTAAATTAGGTGTATAATTTTTGGTGCAATTTTATACATCTGTTCTAATAATATAATACATTTTATTCTATCATTTTCTGCAAATTTTAAAATGCATTTATTTTTATTTACCTCTTTAATTTAACCGTAACCTAGCAACTAAATTTTAAAGAATATCAAAATAATAAAATTCAAATAATTCAGACTATTTTGCTACAATATTTTATTGGGTGCTTTTAATATTTTATTGAGAGATTTTAGTATGCTATTGCCATCGAGTTAGATCAAGATGTACGTATGTAAAATAAATATTATAGAATGACCATCAAAACTGTTTTTCCGAAACAAAAATTGTAATAACACTAGATTTCTGCAATAGATATAAGTGAAATACAGTAGATTCAGTTTACATTTCCATAAGTTGCTTTTGTACACGAGATATTATTCAACTTATCTATCAGATGCGAGTGTTTCGTGGTTGGCACGTAAGTAAATATTGCTATTTAGGTACTAGGATAGCATGAAATTATTTTCTGAATTTTTGCTTATCCTAATAAAACCACTGAGTAGAACGAAATCCAAGATATACTAGAATCATTCACACAAACAATAGGAAATCACGAATATAAATTTAATAAGATTACGGAAAACATTTCTTTTTAGGTCATAATGCTTTCCTATGGGAATTCAGACGATTTTGAAAATTTTCATCCATTGAAATAAAATGGCGCATTTGATTAATGTATTTAATGTGTAAGTTATGAAGGCTAAAATTTATCAAGTCAGGTCTTAAATTATTCAAATTAATTTGAAATTTTGTTATTACATTCGTCAGATTTTTTAAATTAGGTGTACAATGTTTGGTGCAATTTTATACATCTTCTCTAATAATATAATACATTTTATTCTATCATTTTTTACAAAAATTTCCAGTGCATTTTTTTTCTCTCTTTCAATAAATGGTTGCTAAGCAACTATATTTCAAAGAATATCAACAAAGGAAAATTCAAGTGGATCGCATTATTTTTACGCGAAGTTTTATTAAAAATTGCCAATTTTCGGGTTTTAAGTTTTTAATGTGCTTTTTTTTTAATGAAATAGGTGAGAATTTATTTTAAGTACTAAAAAATGATTACCAAATCGGTTTTCCAAATGAAAATAATAAAAACGTTGAATGCGTAAATTGAATATAGGTCAAATAAGAGGAATTTAAATTTGTATAACTATAATTATACACGAAATTTTATTCAACTTCAGAAACATATGATGTTTAGTAGTTGAAATATAATTATTCTTTTAAGGATAGGATAAAATCTCTTGTACAAAGATATGGTTATTCTAATGAAATGAAAATTGCAAATACATTCAGACATATACTCAAGAAATAAAATAGCACAATTACTGGAAATTGAGAATAGAATATTAAAGCGACAACGGGGGGTTCAGGGGGGCTCCGCCCCCCTGAAATAATGTATTGTTATTCTGAAAAAATACAGTAACAAGTAGTTTATCCTATCATTGCATAACATTGTGTTTAAGGGGATACTTCTAAAATTTCCGAAACTTTCGATAAATTTATATTATTATCAATGTATAAATAACTTAAAAAGATTGAATTTTAGTGTGTCAAATATTTTTCAGATAATGTTAAAAATTAGTAAGATTAATGAACAATGATTTTTTGAGCTGACGTTGAGGCCTCTGATCTGTAGATTTACTAGTTTAGTTTTTAAGATCTGAACCAAACACAACAGTACGTTATCGGAAAACTGCGGGAATAAAATATTCTATTTATAGATGCTAAGTTTCCATAGTAACCGCCTGATACAATTAAAATGAAGTCATTTAAACTTTGGCATTTTAACAACTTTTTATATTTTGAATGGGCTGCATTTATGAAGAACATTTTTATTCTCTCTCTTTTTTTTTTTTTTTTTTTTTTTTTTTTGTAAAATTAATCAGAATTCTATCATACAGTTGTTCTATATGCGAAATAGCTTTTTATTTTGCATGAATTTTGAAACATAAAGTCGTTACCATACTGAAAAGAAAACGTGAAATTATAATATTTCATGCGTTCCTGCTTGGCTATTCTGCGCTGCGTTTCAAAACAACATAGATTGAAATATTTTTAATTTTTTTTCTTTCTTTTTTCTTTTTTTTTTTTAAAAATGTATTCTAATTATTAGAACACAATAGAAAATATCTTAATGTGCGATAATTTTGCGAAATTCATTAGTATGTTTTATTATTATGTATGTTATATTGAAAACTTTTCATACACGTGTACGATTATACTAGTGTTATTTTTGAAGTTGTGATACGCAAATTATTACAAAATTTAATTTTATAATAATAAATCACGGGCTTTTGAAAATAGATTTGTAGCACAAAAGGTGGTCAATTGCTCTCTAGTTTAAACAAAGGATTTTAGAAAGAAAATAAAACAAAAAATGCTCGTCGTGTTAGATTATAGCAATGGGTTTTGCACGTCAAGGTGACCTTGGTCTCTCCGTGCGTTGCAATTGCGTGTTTCTACCCCATCATCCACTCCACCTCCGTTCATATTTGTTTTTTCTTCTTTATTCTCTCCAGTCTGTCTGTGCGTTTTGTGTGTGTTCTGCCGTGAATAGGAACTCAATTCACTGGGCCGTGCAACCCTTTTGATTTTTGTTTGTTTACTGTTTTCCGTGAAAGTTCGTTAGCTTATTGTGGTTTTAGGAAATAAAATGTGGGCTATGGAAATGACATTGCAGATTTTTATCCCCTGTCTTTTTATTGTTGTTGCTCATTTTTGTTTGTTTGCTTTTTCAAATTCATGTGCTTGCTCTGTTATTTCTGTAATTTTGAGTTGGTGGATTTTTTATGTAATATATTTATTCATAGCCGTTGATTCCCCCTTCCCCTTCAAAAAATAAAATAAATAAAATGGGCCTGCTTATATTTTCAATGTATTTACACATAGAATGGATTTTGTCCTTTCTCATTAGCATTGATTGCTCTAGAATGAGATTTTCTTTATTTCCACGTTATTTTGCAAAGAGTAACATATGAAAATTATTACATAACAATATATTGTGATCATTTTACTTCTAAGAAGAATGCTTTGGTTTTTATTTTGGTGCTTTGGTTGAACTGTGGATACTTCTTCGTCATAGCGGCCACCGAGGATGAATCGCCAAATGACAGATATATTGCGAAGTTTGGTTGTAAAATCTCGTCAAACGGTTTGCAGTCCTAAGTAAACAGCATGTGTTTATACTATCGTCATATTGATTTTCGTCGATGTTCCAGAACATTTTTCATCTATATATTTTAATTTTCATGTTTTGTTGTTTTTTCTTTAATCGCCTCTATTTATTTTATTTATTTTGTAAATATGGAAACAACCTTCGATATACCAAGATGGATGCAATCTCACTTTTTCAAAAGCGAGGGCTTTTACCTAACAAACAACCATGCGAAAATGGCCATGATACGAAACTGTATTTTACTAATGATGACGCTATATATATATGGAGATGCAATATAAATAGTTGTTGAAAAAAAGAGAGACCTCAGTGTTTAAAATTGGTTTAGTGGTCCGAGAATATCTCTATATGGTGGAATTTGTTATATATAATATATTCTTAATAGTAATAATCATTGTAAATATTCATTGCAATATATTCTTATTAAGATAAAATATTATATTATTTAATGCAGTGGTATTTGTTTTTTATACCCCTATTATACGTGTGCGCTTCACGAGCTTGTTACGACCTTGGCGAAATCGATTGCTACTTGGCGTAATCGTAATTGTGGGGGCCCGCTATAACAAAAAAGTACCGAACTGTGTTTTAAGCGCAACAAATATTTTAAATATCAATATCAATTGCACACCCATGCTCCATTTCTTTGTATGTGTTTGCTTTCTTGCTTATTGTTTCTCTCCCCTCCTCCTCTTCTTTCTCCTTCTTTTATTTCAAATATTTGAAAATATTATATTCATTTTTTATTCACTCCAGGCTTTGTTTTTCAACTACTATATTGAGTATTTAACACATTTTGGTATATTTTCCTTTAGTTCTATAAATCCTGACATATTCTATATATGATCAGAATACCTGCACATATCTTCTGAATAGATTATTAGCGAACGCAGTTTCATATTATAGTATATTTGTTTCTAATAAACAGGTGTAACTGAAGTTTATTAAATTGTCTCTTTTAGAATTGAATTTTAAGGGAAAAATGCATGCAATTAAAACTGTTGCAGAATATATATTTTTTGCGAGCTTAGTTGTTATTATTTTCCTTTATGAGAGAAAGTCTATGACTTCATATTTGATAATATTTTTTATTCATTAAATGTAAAATGTGTATCATGTTCTCACGTAATTGAAAAGCGTTTATATTTTTGGATTGTCTATCTTTCCACGGTGTAACTTTCTTAAATATGTTTGTATTGCCATGAAATTTATGTTATTGAGGTTCATTCTAATATGTTCTCTAATGAAAATGATTTATGTGACATTTGTCGTTTGTTTGCAGAGTCACTCGGTTGGAATTCGGGTACGTTACGGTCTATAGGTGGTAATTGGTTAAACTACATTTTTAATAATGTTATACTATTTAAAATAAATGAAATTGATACGTGGAATAATTAACATGTTCTTTATAGAAAATCAAAGGTGTGTATAACATTTATCATTTATTTACAAGGATACACTTAAATAATAAAAACATTCGATTTTAGAACGGCGAACCTTTTCACATTTTCACATCCGCGTGCGATCCCCCCCCCCCCCCCCCCCCCAAATATGTGTGTATGATGAAGATCATATACATAACTTTTCTTTTCAACAGCAGGTTTGCTACAGGTTTTGCATACATTGTTCTGTATAACATGTTGACTTATTTTTCTCCTCGTTTATATATCAATTCACATTTTAACAGTATTTTTCGCAAATTTTTTTTCATTTTTTCCACTCTTGTTTTGGAATTTCTTTTACATATTTATGATGTATAAAGTTCAATGACAAATTGTTGTTTTCTTCGATTCTGTATTTGCACACATTTCCAGTTGGTTCATTATGTTTGGCATCTTTTGTCGCCAGAGTTTTTTCTTTTCTTCTTCATTTTACACACATACACCCTTTGTCGTACTCAAAATTACTAGGCACAAATAGTTATTTTGGGTACATTCTACATACTGTTAAAATCTGTATTGCAATTTTCGTATTTAAAAAAAAAAAAAAAAAAAAAAAAAAAAAAAAAAAAAAAAAAAACTCTCATTTTATCATACTTAAATTTACTCTACCAACTAATATTTTTAGAGAATTGACATTTTCTGCTCATTTTCTTCGACGTGTAACAAGACTATTTAATTTTCTCTATGTTCATGACATATATTTTTGCAATATATTAAAAAAATAATTAATTATTACAATATTAATTGTCCTGTTGTTAATTTTTCCTTTTAGGTCACATTTCATGCACTTTTTCTTATTTATATCATTATAACATAATTGTTGTGTTAAATCGCAGGGTTTCAAAAGAAAAATTTTATATACACACAGATTTAACATGCACCTATCAGGTCACTTGTTTCATTGTCGATATGTTGGTAAATATTTTTCATATCAATCTTCACAATATTTTCTTTTAACGTATTTCAGGTATTCCAAGCCCATTCTTATAATTTAGGTCTTCGAATATAATAAAATATTATTATTTATGTAAAATTTTTCTGTTTGTCAGGTTCATGAATGCCCCTTAATCATGGTACAGGTGTATTTATGCATATTTGGTTTGTAGAATTGTTGTATTAATTTTTGTTTTTATGTGACATGGCTGGACCAGTTTTATGTTTTATACTGCAGTGCTACAAGACATATATAATTGACAAATTTTAAAATTTTTCTTGCACAGTACTTCTAATTTAAATTTAACAATTTAATTTTTAAAAAAATTTCAGAGTTTATTTTTTGGATTGGTAAGTAATTATTTGGTATATGTGATTTTCATGAAGTACTCCATATTTTACACTTACACAAATGCTTTTTGCAGGCTTTTCATATGCAAAGGTTGTCAAGATTCCTTCATATGGTCGACGATAAGTCTTGCATACATCTTTTTTTCTTCTTTTACACATGTACTTTATTGTATCACAAAAAAATACTAATGCACTTACCTTTTCACTTCTTTTTGGCATTTTAAATTTAAATAATATTCTTCAAATTTTATTGTTAAAAAAAAATATATATATATTTTTAATTTTCCATATTTACAATTGTCACTTTTGCTCACTTTAATAGGATTTTTTAAGGTTAGGTGTATAGTTATAACATGTACAACAAATTCATTAGCTATAAAATTTTATACCTCAAGATATTTCAGACTAACATATCTAATTAAATATCTAATTATTTATGACTATTTTTTTTATTTTAAAAGTATTAACAGAGTTACTCTTTTTAAATCAAACACAATCAAAGTTTGTATTTTAATTTTAAAGCTTTCATGGCAATTGACAGTATCCAGTAAAAATTGTATAGTTTTTTTCAATATCAAAATACAGTGTCCATTTTTCTCTAATTGAATGTAAATATTGGTGTGTTTCATTTCTGTACACAGTATTTAGTATAAGCGCATATTTTTTTTTCTTTTTGCTTTTACGTTTTTAAATATTATTTTAAAAATATATATTTTATTCATATGCTGATTTTTAAGATTTTATCAGCACTTCAAGATATTATTTTGTGTTGATGATTAAAAGAAAATTTTAACATAAAGGCCAAACAACTGCCTCAACAAATTAACCTGCAGGTAAATTTTTATCATGATCATGTATAATAACAATTGCTAGCATTCTATATACTTATGTGTACACCTTAAAAAAATATATAGCATTATTATATATTGGCCATTTTCTTTATCCGTCGTTTATGACGTGAATTTATTAAAATAAAAGGAAAATGTTAATTGTGTCTGCATTTTAGAACTGTTATGGCTATACGTATATATTGTATAAGCAGACAAGACATTTGAATTTGGTATACCTTGCACAACAAAGTGCTAATTTTTTTAAAAATCGAAGTACTTGTTTATATTTTTATATGATTTTTATGTGTTTATTACTTATTTTTGTATGGTGGTCTCCCGGGCTTTAACATGTTTGTATTATGGTTATTACAGGTTGTTTTCGGCTTGTGCACATGTGTATCGCAACAAGGTCAGCATTTTTTTTCCTATGAAGGGGGAGTATATGTATATGATGAAGATCATATACATATTTTCATTATTATTCAAAATTAATGTTCCCTTATGTTTCCTAAAGATTAATTAAATTTTTATTTAAACCCTTTCTATTTTAAAGATTAAAAGCAATTATATTTCATCAAATACATTAGCGTTTCTTTTCTATCATTTTTATGTCTGGCTTCTAACAGCAAAAATGATCTGCCCTTTCTGCAAAAATGCAGCTGCAAAATTATTCAATATGTACGTTAGATATTTTCATTATCCTTTCAAACTTTGCTTTCTGTCTGGAAAACTTAATGATAAATTCAAAACGTTTTTACATTTACGCTTTGGACCAAGCAGAATATTAACTTCCTGGTTTCAATGTAAATGCTGTCTTTAATTAATTCCCAACTGCCAAAATTCTATATGCTCATCAAATAATTCATATACAGAAAGCCATGTCTGACTTCTTTCTCATAACATTCATTAGTTTGCTGCTCAAAAATTACGAAAATAGCAATAAGTAGCCAGGCATGGCACTCCTTTGATTCATTCCCCCCTGTAAATTAATATGCCAGATGCCTAACTGTCCGAAATTCTTTCTGGCGAAAAATGTGCGATACACATGTATATTTGGTGTGGAAAGCAAAGCATCGGCGAGAATGTATTGTAAAAATTACGGCAGATCCTTTTTATCTCTGATACGGAGAAGATCAAAATTTTCATGATGTGAACTACGTTCTGAGTGCCGAGGGGGCCACCTCAAACTTTCAACTCTCTTTCGCTTAAAATAAAAACATTCCATGGAAATCATCTGTTTATTTATTCTTCTTGCCATGCATCTTTACACGGGAGGAGAACTATGGGTCATCTGATAAAAATAACGCAATGTTTTTATGCTTATTTACTTCCAAAAACGGCCAGAAGACACAATGGACTTCGAAACAACGCCACAGTGTGTAAGTGTGTGTGTGTGTGTGACCATGGCGGGTATTGTCGCAAATGTTTGTTTCTTCTATCATTTTGCAGCTATCGTTCGTACAAAAAAGGTAAATCTTTAGCTGAAAGTGACGGTTGTAACAAATATGACATTTTTCTATTGACGGTTTATTCATATTTTTTAAATCTGTTTCCTTGTCACTTTGGCTGGGAATTTAGAATACTGGCGTCATATGCGAGGTGGCGTTTTAAGTGAGTGACTGTTTAACAATATTTTACTGTAGTTATATTTTTAGAAAGTAAAAAAAGGAAAGTGATTTCTGATGCTGCACACTGAATGACAAATAATTTATACAAGGCTCATGTTTGCTTATTTTTAATAGTTTTTTTTTTTTTTTTTAAATAGTCATGGTGAACTGGAGTCATCTGACAAATTGCTTTGGTTTGAATTTATAATATTTTCCATCTCCAAAAGTAACTCTCAAGCATAACTAGGGAGGAAATCTTTATAAATAGAAAACGCCAACTTCTTCACACAATTATAAGTGTCTGAAATTGAATTCATACTGACCATACTTTTATCGGCAATTTTAGGTAGATTTCGTAAGAAATACTACCTATTACATTCTAAGTTGGAAATTTTGAAAAATTTTTGCAGATCTACGCCGATCATGACTCCCAGAACCCAAAACCACCCCCAGTTCAAAACTTTATCTATCTATCTATCTATCTATCTATGTCACTTTTTTCTGACCACGATAACTGGAAAAATTCTGCGTTAATCTTTTACAAACTGATACATAAAATCAAGGGGCATAAAATCTCGGTCAAGTTCGTTAATGGGCAAAATCGAACCAAGGGGGGAGGGTGGGGGGGCTTTTTGTGAAAACAGAAAAAACCCCATAATTTCTTAATTATTATACAGTGTCTCACAAAAGTGATGGGACACTTGTGCTTTATAAAAAGAAACTGCAATAAAATAAATAAACAAACATGTGCAAAAATTTTTTGGGTGTGTTTCATATTTAAAGTTAGTAACAATTATTACATAACATACATTTTGTCAAAATATTAAAATATTAATTTAGTAAAAATACAATTGTTCAGAACGGAGCAAAAAATGGCTCACATAAGTGATGGGACACTTACTTTTCCATCAAATATTTATCCAAAAATTTTACTTTTTAAAAGGTTTTAATATTTTGTTGGATTTCCTTTTACTTTTAAAACATGATTTAATCTTTTTGGGATGGATTCGACTATTTTTTTTGTGATTTCTGGAGTGATTTTACCCCATTCTTCTTGAAGCACCGATTTTAGTTGTTGTTTTGAAGAAATGGTGTGTTTGCGAATTCTTGATTCCAATTCTTGCCAAATATTCTCTATGGGATTTAAGTCTGGAGATTGTGGTGGTGTTTTTATTATTTCAGGACAGTTATATAGCAGCCAGAGTCTAACGTTCAGAGCAGTGTGCTTGGGGTCATTGTCCTGGTAGAATTTAAAATCGTTATGAAGGTTCAATTTTCGTGCTGAAGATTTCAAATTTTGCTTTAAAATATCAATATACTTGTACTGATCCATTATACTGTCAATAAAAACAAGATTACCAACTCCAGCGGACGACATACACCCCCATACCATAACTCCTCCTACACCATGTTTTACTGTTGGTACCAAGTTCTGTTTGCGAAGTTCTTCCCTGGGTTTTCTCCACACCAAGATTCTACCGTCAGAACCAAATATATTAAATTTACTCTCATCAGCAAATATAACTTTATTCCAGTAATCAGAATTCTTATTTATGTTGGATTTTGCGAAAGCTAGTCTGAGTTTTCTATTCTTTTCACTTACGAAGAATTTTTTCCTGGCTACTCTACCGTGATATCCAGCAGATCGAATTACCCTTCTAATAGTTTCAGGATTAACAATTATTCCATATAATGCTTGTAAATCAGCAGCAACTTTTGAAGCACTAATTCTTGGATTTTTTTTAATATTTCGAACGATAATTCGCTTTATTCCATTGGATAGCTTTGATGGTCAGCCAGGTCTTCTTTTATCCTGAATCATATGATTCTTTTTATATCGTTTAATGATATTGAAAACTGTTGAACGACTCAAGTTAACTGTTTCAGCAGTTTTTCTAATAGATTTTCCACGTTCAATATGCAAATTAATAACTAATTTTCGAATTTCAGGCGAAGTTTCTTTTCGTTTAGCATTCATGACTACACAGAGCTAAAAAACACAAAAATTCCAAAACAAACTGGAGAGAAATACTGCAGACGATTTTATAAATTATTGCCAATTGCTTTTAAGTAAAAATAAAACCCCAAAAAATATTTTTATTGCTTATTTCAGACGATTTTTGTTGCATATATAATGGTGTCCCATCACTTATGTGAGCTATTTTTTGCTCCGTTCTAAACATTTGTATTTTTATTAAATTAATATTTTAATATTTTGACAAAATGTATGTTATGTAATAATCTTTACTAAATTTAAGTATGAAACACACCCACAAAAAAAATGTGTACATGTTTTTTTAATTTATTTGATTAGTTTCCTTTTGTAAAGCACAAGTGTCCCATCACTTATGTGAGACACTGTACGTATCGAATCCATTTAAAGTTATTAATACTTCTAGGAGAAGGGCCGAAAA
Organism: Maratus michaelseni; assembly: GCA_963931845.1. Classification (NCBI taxonomy): domain Eukaryota; kingdom Metazoa; phylum Arthropoda; class Arachnida; order Araneae; family Salticidae; genus Maratus; species Maratus michaelseni. The sequence continues at coordinate 277,599,939 of OZ007594.1, read as the reverse complement.
TTTATGTATGACAGATTTTTGATATAATAAAAAATGGCTCCAAGGGGGGGAAAAAGGGGGGTTTTAGAAGAAAAAAAATCATAGCTTCGTCAATTCACAAGATATCAAATCCGCGTAAATTTATTATTAATCCTCTTAATATTATCTAAAACTTTTATATTGACAAGTTTTTTATAGTACCAACCGTTATAGCAAAAAAAAAAAAAAAAAATTAAAAACAAAAAAAAAATCCCTGCCGGCTCCGCCTGCAAACAAGTTATTTTCCGAAGTAGGCGGTTCCAACTCCCGCATCTTTTCGAAACTGATACATAAAATCAAGGGGCATAAAATCTCGGTCAAGTTCGTTAATGGGCAAAATCGAACCAGGGGGGGGGGGGGGGGGGGCTTTTTGTGAAAACAGAAAAAAAAAACATAATTTCTTAATTATGATACGTATCGAATCCGTTTGACGTTATTATTACTTCTAGGAGAAGGGCCGAAAATTTATGTATGACAGATTTTTGATATAATTAAAAATTGCCTTAAGCGGGGGAAGGGGGGGTTTAGAAGAAAAAAAAATCATAACTTCATCAATTCCCAAGATTTCAAATCCGCTTAAATTTATTATAAATCCTCTTAATATTATCTAAAACTTTTATATTGACAAGTTTTTTATAGGACCAACCGTTATAGCAAAAAAAATTAAAAACAAAAAAACCCCTGCCGGCTCCGCCTGCAAACAAGTTATTTTTCGAAGTAAGCGGTTCCAACTCCCGCATCTGTTCGAAACTGATACATAAAATCAAGAGGCATAAAATCTCGGTCAAGTTCGTTAATGGGCAAAATCGGACCCAGGGGGGGGGGGGGGATGGGGGGGGGGGGGGGCTTTTTGTGAAAACAGAAAAAAAACCCATAATTTCTTAATTATGATACGTATTGAATCCGTTTGAAGTTATTATTACTTCTAGGAGAAGGGCCGAAAATTTATGTATGACAGATTTTTGATATAATTAAAAATTGCCTTAAGAGGGGGGGAGGGGGGGGGTGGTAGAAGAAAAAAATGCATAACTTCGTCAATTCCCAAGATTTTTAAATCCTCTTAATATTATCTAAAACTTTTATGTTGACAAGTTTTTTATAGGACCAACCGTTATACCAAAAAAAAAAAAAAAAAAATTAAAAACAAAAAAATCCCTGCCGAATCCGCCTGCAAACAAGTTAGGTTTCGAAGTAGGCGAAGTAGTTATAGTCAAACTGCCGCATCATCGTAAAAAAGGTCATTTCTTCCGCAATTCCCGACAAACAGGCGCCCCACGGTCTGCGTCTTCGAAATTTACCTGTGCCTGTAGGCCGAGCCGTCAGGGATTTTTTTTTTTATAACAATGATTGATAAGTATGTCTCTTTCGATAACATTTACATCCTTTCTTAATTTACCAATTTTTAAGCCCATATTGATCTGCATTGGCAATAGATGTAACTTCCATTTCAATTTCTGCAATTTTTAACCAATCGAAGATCAAGTTCAGTTTATCATTTGGAATCGCATCTAGATATTATATAATAAATTTAATTTTTCGAAATTCCTTTGAATTCACTAAATCTTGATGAAAACTCGTTGATTAATACGTTTACTAGTGAAGTAATATCTTCAGTAAAACTTGCTTGATCTTTTTTTTTTTTTTTCATGTAAATTTAACACAACCTCGCACAAATCTGTAAAAACATTTTTTTTTAGCCATTTAATATCCATTACCCCTGGTATATTTGTAAATTTTACTTTCCACGTTATTAACCCCCCCCCCCCCCCCCCAATAGTCAACGAATGTTTGAACTTCTTTGCCGCAACTTAACCCTTTCCGGCGCGGAGTAAGTCTGTTTGTAAAAGGATGAAATAATGGACAGACACCAGAATTTACAAACGAATTCATTAGATAATAAAAACTTGCTTATTTTCCGGTATTTAATAATAAGAAAATTTTAATTAAATTTTCTTGGTGCCGTTTTTCAGTTTTGGAATTAAAATTAGGTGTCCTTTTTTGTGAACACCGCTCGTTAAAGGGTTAAGCTTAAGCAACGAACATTGTTGTACATCAGTACATGCACTGTACACCGAATTGACTTTATCTAACAAAGCATCAAATGTTCGTTTATTTAAAGCCCGTGACGATATAAGATTAACTATTTTTGTGACTCCGACTATGATATCAAGAGATTCGAAACCAACCTTGCACAACAGGGCTTGCTAGTGGGATACAGTGAGATCCAAAAATGTGAGTTCGCAATAAACTGGGGGAGGGGGAAAAAAAGAAAAAAACCATTTTACTCACTATACTGGGATCACCATCAGTCGTAACAGAAATTATTTTAGGCAAACTACGTAATTTCCAGTAAGTGAATTTATAACTGCCGTACAAATATCTGAGCCCTTGGTTGTAGATGATAGCTTTAAATAACGAGATTAATTCCTCCTTAATGTCATTTATAGCAAAATATCGTACAAAAACAGCTAAACGAACAGATTTAGTTACATCTGTAGTACTTTCGCTAAGACATAGTGAAATGAAAGGAGAACATGATATCCGATTTTTGTTATTACATTTTCTGCCATTTTTAGAATTCAATCTTTGATTGGATTTCTCGATAAAGAAATATTTTTAACCCTATGAATTATTTTATCTTTATTTTTAGATAGATTTCTGAGCGGGTAGTTATTATAACAACAGCTATTTTCTGTCGAGGGTCGAGTATTAGTGGAAATTAAGGAATAATGGAGTACAGAATTATAACGAGTTGGACTGAATTTTGATTTAGATCGTACTAATAATATCCTCTCGCGTGAATTCACTGACCCTGCACTGTAGTATGTAAATGAAGTTATAAAAAATATATATTATCAGCCGTTGGTTTACAGTTTCAAATATTAAAATTTTCCGGATAAGAATTTAACACCAAACACGACAGGTTTGTCGCAATGCTCATATTCAAACGACGCAGCCTCTAGTGGCATTTTACTGAGATCATCCTCTACAACTACTTTGACGGTAATAATAGTGCAGCCGCAGAGAAAATTATGATCTTGTGTAACAGAATTTAAGTGTCTCAAATCTTTTCGAATTTTTTTGAAGAAATTGCCCGTATGATGATTTGTTCCGAAAAAATTCGGTAAAATTTCTTCGTCCGCTATGAAGAATATTCATTTTCTTGATGAATAAATTATTTTCTTACTGATTTCAATCTACACTTCGTCTCAAATGGATCTTCAAAGTACACAATCGATTATTTCAGTCTAATATTCAGTTTATTTCTGTTTTTTGTGTAGTTCACATAAAAAAATATGCATTTTCATATTAGTTTCCTGTTAATTTTTCCATATTACAGATACCAGAATCTCGAAGTGTATGTACGGCAAGCATATGAATATTTTTTCATGACATGCTTGCTGATATTTTTTGTAAGCCACTTTCAGGTTTTGTTAAGCTTTAGACAAAGCCTTCCAAGTCTCCGGCTTTTTGGATACAAGTATTTTAGTACAGAAAATGTTGTTTTATTTAATTCTAATATTCTGCGATCTGAAAGAACAACATTTTTCTCTAAATAATTTCTGGTGTGCAAAAAGCCGGAGACTTGGCAACTCTGTTTAAAGAATGATAAATCAGAGTTGGCCAAATTTGCCATTGCAATTATCTGCAATGTGTAATTACAATTTAATTGTTTACAATTGATTATAGTTACACACATTCAACGACATATATTTCTTCAAATAATGGGATGGGGATGATTCCGGCTACAGTGCTGCAAGAATTTTTTACGGCATGTAATTGTAACAATAATTAATGACATACAATGAAATTGTAATAGCGTTGTAGATACTTGTAATTGCAAATTTGACTAAGCGAAAATGTATTCTTGGTTCGTTTAATTCGTTGAAGAGCGGTGGGATATATTTTATACCACTTAATTTTAATCAAGATTTGTACCAGAATATTTGAATACAATTTTCTTTTATAACTTTAGTGAAACAAAAAAAAAAAAAAAAAAAAAAAAAAGGCCTGTAAAATTGCATTTCTTTATTTTCAAAATTTTTTTTCTCTAAAATTCTGGTGTGATTCAAGATTACAGAAACACAATTACATGCTCCTAAAGGTTAAGCGATTTCCAAAGCGGGCTTAGTTTTGAATATTTTCCTAACCTATTCTTATTAAATACAAATCTTGTCATACAGCAAGAGATTTATTTTAATTTATATAGCAACGTACTAAATGTTTTTTTTTTTTTTTTTTTTTTTTTTGTAAACTAAATTTGTACCGTAACGTACTGGATAATGCATTTAATTACTAACATTCAGTATGTGACAAAATTGAGTAGGAATACAAAGTTTCATACGAATACGTTGTTCATACGATTATTGACATCACATTGTACTGTTTAATTTTTAAGCATTAGTAAGATTTGACTTTGACATTGTGTTTGAAACAATATTCTAATCAATGGAACCTTACGACGCGTACAAAGTCTCAAGGCGAATCTTCGAATTTAGCGACAAGTGCCTTGCATAATCAATGACGACTACAAAACTCATAATTTCCTGCATGATAAAAGCAGGCAGCTGTTTATGTTGTTATCTCTTGAAAAACGTATCCAACATGTGTGTCTGTAATATTTCTTTCTATATTTAGTATTTGGAAATAACCTAGTAATATCGTGAAGGAAACTGGATTTTCTTGCAGTATTGTTTAGCAATTTCAAATTACATAGCATTTTTACAATCTCTGTTCGTGCTTTTCTGTTCTTTACAAATGCAGTGATTGAAAATAGTTGAATAGAAGCGGTAACTTATATGAATTAAACTTTGTATTCTGAAGGCCAAAGTTTAAGATTTTAATATATTAGATATTTGGGCAGAGGGAAATAGGTTAATATATTATGTAAAATAATGATTAAAAATATTTTAGTAAATATTTTTGACTGGTTCCCCGTAATTTAGTCAACTAACACCCCCCTCCCCCCCAAAAAAAAAGTATCAATGGTTTTGTTTTTGCGCACAATATCCCTGTTTTATAAACTTTATGTGGAAATATACTTAAAATTTGACAGCTCTCTAATAATAAAATATTATGCATTTTTAATAAAGAAATCCTTCCTCAAGCATTCCGCTCACCAAAAATGCAATGATTTATATAAAATTTCTTCAAATTAATATTCCTCATATTTTTTTTTATATTACTTTCTTCTTATTACATATTTCTAATATTTAACAAACCCTTCTTTAAAAAAATATTTTAATACTTTAATAATTGGCTAAAACACATTGTATAATAATACATTTACGTAAGATGATATAAATAAAAACTATAAAAAAAGAAATCTGCTTTGCAGCGATACCGCTAGCGTTTATTTAGTCAGGAAAGCGAAAATATTTTGATTCCATAATTCAGTTTAACGATGCGAGATGCCGAAAATGCTTTCTGTGTCAGGTTGTATTGTTACGTCACGATGTGACCTCACATCTACTCTTCTCTCTTGTTTATTGAACGGTTCCACTTTTCCCAACAGGGGTGTTCGGCACGAATGATGCTTTGTTTTCTGGCAATGCGAATGGCATAATTTTTTAGATTGCTTGCATCCCATTTAAGAAATATGTGAGTTCTGCCCCCCCCCCCCCCCCCATCCCCACCAGTCCCTTTTTAAAAAAAAAATATTATTTTGATGTTACTCTTTTTAACATTTTCCAACATAGTTGAAAAGTGTTTATAACTTCGGTTTGTCTGGTCGTCTGTCTTTTTGTACTCTAACTCGCTTAAATATACTCGGATTGTCATGTAATAATTTACATTTATTTGTATTGTATATATATATTTAAAAAGATATATTGAACGATTATCTTAAAATTTAGACGACTGTTATTAGTTGTATTTTTTAAATTTTAACTACCAGCACTATGAAAAAATTAATAAATAAAAAGTTTTAATGTCAGTAAATGATTTTTGTCTTATAACTCATAAGCATTTTTACACGCTTTTATTTAATTTGATTCATGTTTGTAAAGATGGAATTTTATAATCAATTTTTTATACACTCCTTGTTGTGCAAGAATTCTGACATTATATACAGCTGTGTGTTCCAGATAATACAATATTTTAGTATTTTTCGAACTTAACTATCAAACAATGGATTAATTTTTAATTAAATTAATCCATAATTCAACAATGCAATGTATTCATCAATTTCACTTTTTGAAGAAATAAATGATGGAAATCTTTCATGAAAAATCGATTACGATAATTATAATAATGAATTATGAAATGTATTAAATTGTATTGCGTCAAACCATCGTCGACATCAATTATAAATATAATTTAAAAACGGATTTTTTTTCGGCCTCTTGTAATTCCGTCTTAGCAGGTTTTGCTATATATACCAGTATTGTCAATTTAACGGTTTTTATTATTCAAAATAGCTACCAGAATTTCTGAAGAGCAATTTTTTATTTATTTAATGGCAGGCATTCCATTCTTTGATAAGCTATAACGAAAAATTACTATTCCAAAATTCTGGTAGATATTTCGAATAACATAATCCGCTAAATTGGCAATAATGCTGTTTCTAATAGACATTTAAACTAATGCGAAGTTTTAATTTATACATCTATATATTTAAAAACGAAAAGCGCATTCTGTCAAATTTTCCACACGAATATCGTCTTTTTGCGCATGCATTTTTTGAAGGCTTCTTGCCTCAGAAAAGGGAAACTTGATGGATTAGCTCTCACCTGTTTAGCTTAGCGTGATTGAAAAGGGTTGATTGAAAAAGGATGTAGTCACCATTTCATTGAAAGCATAGACCCAGGGGTCGGAAGTAGCGAAACTACAGTAGTCGCTACATTTTACAGTAGTTTGTAGTGTAGCGCGATACATTTTGAACAATGTAGTATAGCGAGTAGCGCGATACAAAAAATCAGTAGTTTGTAGCGAGAACCGACGCTACTTTTACCGCTAGTTCAGAAGTAAAAAATGTCATTCTTCAAATCACGTGGCCAAACCTTTCTTCTTTTGTGCAAAGTTTTTTCTGCTCAAAAATTTTCGAATCTGAGTTGCAAATCCCAGCTGCACTAAATACCAACGCATTGCATGAAGCCCATTTTCCCATTGACACTTACGACTGAAATCAAGTAAGGAATTAATTTTCTTGTTGGCAACACTTGTCTATTTAGCCGTTATTAAGTCTTCATGTTTTAACGCCAAATTTATTATTATTCGGAATTGTTTTATTTACAGATTTATTTATTGTTTACATTTAGTTGTTTTTTCAGGTGCGTTCGTAATTATATAAATACGTAGCACCTATTGTCGTCGTCTGGTCCGTCCGTCCGTCCGTCTGTCTGTCTGTCCGTCTGTCCGCATATAACAACGCAAAAACTACCCAACCGATTTTTTTGAAATTTCAGATATATTATCTTTTCAGAATTTTGTCGAGACATTTCAAATTTTATCAAAATCGAATCAAAACTTTAGAAAATATTAATAAAAATATTTATCAAGAAATTTGAAAAAAAAAAAAAAAAAAAATCGGTGCTTTTTGTTATAGGAGGTTCCGAGGTTTAATCGTCAAGCGACCGAGAAACTTATTTTATTACAAAAATTAATCTGCAGACGATATAATTCATTTCACAGAATTAAAAATCATCAAGATCTGAATATTTATATAACTGGCTACAGTACGAACGCACCTCGTTTGTTACGTTTGACGTACAATTTCCAACCTGTTTTTTTTTTTTTTTTTGCGATTTTCTAGATTATAATATCTTTCTTAATTTTGCTAGGAAATTTATAATGTGTGTATAAGCTAACATTTTGAAGACAAACACAAAACATTTTCTTGTATGTTATCTTTATAAATTGTTTAATGACCTCGGTTATGTCACACTTATTTAATTGCATTCCAGCAAACACAATATAACGAAGAGTCACTGTATTTTTTAATATGTGTCTTCCATTTCGAGTGTAAATTGGATCCTTTGGCAAAATCGGAAAGTAGCGAAGTAGTAACTTTTGAAAAGTAGTTTGTAGTCGCTACTTTTTAAAACAAGTAGTTGTAGTTAACTACATTTTTGATAAAGCAGTTGTAGTTCGCTACAATAAAAAAGTAGTTTTTCCGACCTCTGAGACATAATATATTTTTGCTCTGACATTGAAAGCTAAAGCTTTCTTTTTAAGAACTCGTATTTCCACTACTACATATGCATATTTTTTCGCAAATTTTTAAAGAGAGTTTGGATATAGTTATATATTTATAACGAATTGAAATGTCAGAGAGTTTGGAAGATGAGAAAAATTTTTTGTTACTGCTATGTTAAAGGAGACAACGCGAAAACAAACAAACAAAAAAGCGAGAAGAAAACATTTCTTTTACAACTAGATAACAATATTTTTTCAAGAAATTTTTACACGGGCTGTAAAACTGTTTTATTTATCGCCAATAAAGATTTCAGAGTTCGGAAAAAAAAACTTTTTATTTTAAAACTATGAAACGACCCTACGTAAAAAAAAAAAAAAAAAACAACAACAAGAAAATGAGCGCTTATCATTATTTTTTCGCGAATTTTTCACTTTTAAAAATAATTTTATAAAAAATCCGGTTAAATATATTAAATAATAAAAACTTGATGTTTCTTTTTAAATTTATTATCACGGGACCGGCAACGCCGGGCGGGGGTCAGCTAGTATTCTTTAATATAAAAACTATGTGTTGTATAAACTATGTGTTGTATAAATTCTATGTGTTGAAATGCTTCCTGGTTCAGACTATCCTTAACGAGTAGATTTTTCATGTAAATATTAACACATTTGTGACTATTGACGCTAATTTTGGATTTGGATGGGTACAACTTTATCCACAAGCGATACTTTGCATTTTCATTTGGTACATTGTTTCCCGAAAATATATACAATATTCGTCTTTAGCTATACAATTGGTGTACTATGCCTATATAAATACTTGGATTAGGAGCAGTTCACCATTATTATACACATTCATTTGTAATATAAACATGAACCCAGAAAATTTTAAGTAATACAGCATGCGATAGTAACGCCTATTTGAGAAGCTTTCTCTTAAACCAGAGGTTCCCAAAGTGTGCTCCGCGGTGTTCCAGGAAAATAAACAAAACATGAAAGAAATTAGCATATTGCAAGGGAAATTTTTTTGGAAGTACGTAGGAATTTGTGTGTGTGTGTCATATTAATACATCTATCAGTGGGTTGAAAATACTATAATATATTTTTAGAAAATGAAATAAAAATTTGCATTAAAGATCTATCTATTTTCTATATAATATTTTTGGTTTGAGCTACTTTATTGTTTTGTTTCTTCATTTAAAAGAGTTTTAAAAATTCAATTCAAAATAAGCTATAAGAAATAGTATTCTGAATCGAAAGAGCAAAGGCGCGCCAATGCTGCTATCTCTGCTTGCCAAACAAAAGGGGAACAGTTTTGTTCTTTGGAGCTCCGCCTATTCATGTGTTTATACTTCATATGTTGTTCTTTTTTGCTTAGTAACAAGGGTCTAACTTCCTAATGATGTAAGTGTGTCTCACATTGTTTATTTTCTTTCGCTTCACTCTTTACTATCTTTAAAATGAGGTATTTTATAGTCTACTATTACTGGCTATATTCACTGAGAAATGTGTTAGTTAAGCTTTTATTGTTTCAGTGATAGACTTATAATTGGTTTTCGCTTTTCGTTAATATTTTAATTTAAGTAGATTAATCTCAAATTTCATGTTCTATTTCATTTTAAAATTCAAAACTGCCTCAATTTTTTTTAACCTACTCAGTTTTTTAAAAGTTGTAATTAATTTTGACACCCTGTTCGTGAAAATGGAACATATGCAAAGCTGCCAACTTTTACGCTTTTTTGCTACCACTAAAAATTAATGGAATTTTTTGGCTTATTGAATCACATGATTTCGGCGATTTAATAGGCTTAAATTTTCCATAAAATTTTAGTGGTAGGAAAAAAGCGTAAAAGTTGGCAGGTATGCATATGCATTTATGAAATAAATATTTATTTTGATTTTTGTAATTGCTTGGTCTGTAAATTTTTTTATATTTAAAGTTTGTAGTCAAATTACTCTTGTAACTTATAATTTACTCCAACATTTTACTTACCCATCATACGTAGTATAGGGTAAGTCTTGTAATCGTTTTGAAAATCGAAAAATTTTTTTTGACGGATTTACACGTTTCAGACACTGGAGATTCCGAAAAACATATTTTTAGAAAAAAAATTTTGCCGTCCGTCTGTGTGTCTGTGTGTCTGTGTGTGTGTCTGTAAACGCTCTATCTCCCGAAAAAAATGAGATAGAGACTTGCAATTTGGTATGTACTTAGTATGTAATAATGGGAAGAAGCCTATTTCATTTCATTAACCTCGATTAACCGGAACTATTTTATTCGGACCCTCGAAATATTCGTTCTGATAAAAGGTATATAAAAATTTTCGAAATTGTTTATTTTAAGAAATGAATATAAAAGACAATAAAAAAACATAAATTTTACATAAAGCATGACGTCGATCGGATAATTAGTTGCCGAGATATTTGGAATCCTATTTTCCACACTCTTCGATTTTTCATGACCCTGTATTTCATCCAAATTTCACTTCAAAGAGATATTTTAATTGGAAATTTGACGCTTAATCAGATGCAATAAACCGCTAGTTAATAGGATTATTATTTTTGGAGTTATAAGGAAAAACCTCTTTCAAGCAATTCAGTAATCGAGCCTTTAAAGTTTGTGACGTCATCAAGCCACGATTTTATTTGAATTGCAATGCATTTTATAAGTAGTTTATACATTTTTATTTTAATATTTTACATTATGCATATCCATGATGGGTAAGTATTACGGTGGCCCCCAACGACTAGTTTATTACTGTAATATTTAGTGTTTTTATTTTAACTTTACAATGTCCTATTAATAATGTTAACATTATTTGGTTGTTCTTGATTATTTTACATATCTGTATTTAATTTTTAAAGCAATGTATGTTGCTGAAAACTCATTTTTGTAACATTTTGTATCACTTACCAACCCCTCTTTAAAATTTTGTTTTAATTGGCATTGGCTAAGAAGATTCTTATGTTATGATGCCACATTTTCCTGTCAGAAATAAGGCTGTAGCAATTTAAAAACTAGTCGTTGGGGGCACCGTAATACTTACCCATCATGGATATGCATAATATAAAATATTAAAATAAAAATGTGTAAACTACTTATAAAGTGCATTGCAATTCAAATAAAATCGTGGCTTGAAGACGTCACAAACTTTAAAGGCTCGATTACTGAATTGCTTGAAAGAAACATCCTTATAACTCCAAAAATAATAATCCTATTAACTAGCGGTTTATTGCATCTGATTAAGCGTCAAATTTCCAATTAAAATATATCTTTGAAGTGAAATATGGATGAAATACAGGGTCATGAAAAATCGAAAAGTGTCGAAAATAGGATTCCAAATATCTCGGCAACTAATTATCCGATCGACTTCATGCTTTATGCAAAATTTATGTTTTTTTATTGTCTTTTATATTCATTTCTTAAAATAAACAATTTCGAAAATTTTTATATACCTTTCATCAGAACGAATATTTCGAGAGTCCGAAAAAAATTGTTCCGGTTAATCGAGGTTATTGAAATGAAATAGGCTTCTTCCCATTATTACATACTAAGTACATACCAAATTGCAAGTCTCTATCTCATTTTTTTCGGGAGATAGAGCGTTTACAGACACACACACACACACACACACACACACAGACACACACACAGACACACAGACGGACGGCAAAATTTTTTTTCTAAAAATATGTTTTTCGGAATCTCCAGTGTCTGAAACGTGTAAATCCGTCAAAAAAAATTTTTCGATTTTCAAAACGATTACAAGACTTACCCTATACTACGTATGATGGGTAAGTAATATATATTGGTTCTTTACATTTGTCATCACACTAACAATCTAAACTTTTGCTCAGCTCCACCCCTTGCTTAGACTTTTGGTCAATGAGTACCCGCCCTGATATAAATTTAACCCCACCCATATACTACGCTTTGTTAGTAAAGTTTTTCTACTAGTTGCAGTTATTTTAACATGTGTAGTTTTTAACCGTAAATCTATTTTGAGGCAAAAACAGTGGTGAAAGAAAGTTTCTTTAAAACTACAATTAATAGCTAAATACTTCAAATAAAACATCCAAAAAAAGCGAACGATGCTGCACCTAACAATACAGGTTATAGATTTTCCCCCGCCCACTTAAACACTAAAACGATGATCTGCTTCTAAATGTATTTTTAAAAAATGGTTCAAAAGAAGAAGCTCAAAAGAGAGTGCTTTTAATTGCATGTTTAGACGTACTAGAAACGTAAAGAAGAACGAAAAAAGAATCCGTAATCGCATCATTCTATTACGGGTGGGCGGAGCTAGCTAAGACGTGTTATATAATTACTCATGGGCGATTGGCTAACGCATTTTCTTCCTTTTTTTCGAGTAGCCTATTGGGATTATACAGAAGCCTCACTTTGTAAGAGAAAACTTTACAACTTAATTTTTTTCTGTGTTTCCGCCATAAATAATAATAGTTTCACGTAAGCCCCATTGCAATGCATGACCCACACAGGGTTACCATTTTGATCTTTAATTCAGAGTTCTTACTGGAAATCCCGAAAGAATATTTTTTATTTTAAAAATGGATGTCATTAACCTCTTAACAGTATTGCTCGAACAAGAAGAGTTTGTTTTCTTCGTTACTAAAAGCTTTCAGAAACTGAATTTTTAACTACAATTTGTGCAGAATTATTTCGATTATACAAGGCTTAATACAAAAAATGTGGTTTATAGTCCTTATTTTTAATTTATTGAGTCCAATAATAGTAAATATTAAATAAAACTGTTAACGGGTTAAATAATAGGAAATTTGATTTTCAAAATTTCTAGTATGAATTCAGAATTTCTGTATAAAGAAAACGGCCAAACTGAGAACCTTGGCCCCATGTTGGAAACTACTGGTTCGGCAGATTTTTCTCTGCTCCATAGGCATAAAAAACTATATTAGTAATATATATATATATATATATATATATATATATTACTTATATAAACTATATTAGTAATATATATAAATATATATTAGTAAACCATAGAGTACCGTGGGGTTAAGGGGCTCCGCCTTAGAAATTCTTCCCAAAAAGGTCTCCGCGAGCCAAAAAGTTTGGGAACCATTGTCTTAAACAAACAACAACAAAAAAAAATGCCATCACGAATGTATTAAGTTTGACTTTTTAGGTGCGTTCGTAATTATATACATACGTAACACCTTATAGTCGTCATCTGATCCGTCGTCTGTACGCATATAACAGCGCAAAAACTACCTAACCAAATGGTTTGAAATTTAATATATATATATATATATATATATATATAATCGTTGCAACATTTTGTCATTTCAAATTTTATAAAAAATCTCATCAAAACTTAAAAATATATTAATAAAAATAATTATTGAGTAACTTGATTTTTTTAAAAATCGGCACTTCCTTGTTATAGCAACTTCGAGGAATAATCGTCAAGCGACCGAGATGTATCGTCAAGTTATCTGACATGTATGACATTATAGTCATATATGACGCATATGACCAAGATATAGTCCTACATGACGTATGACTTTTTATAACCTCTATGATCAAATTATAGTCACGTTATTCACTCTATTAAATCCTATCATACGTAATTAATTCAATGATACCCCACATGATTGGTAATGATTCTAAGTTGCCATGGTGATTACGTCCTATTTCAGATGAAGTCATATTATTTCCGTATTACGGAATTTAAAAACCGAATTTGTATACTAAAATTGTTTATAGCAATCATATAGCCTACCGACAGTTTTTTTTCGATAGATGTTTCCGGAGAAATAGACACTAAATGAAAAAAAAATTTCTAAATTTCAATTTCTGAAATTTTCAAAGCTAGGCTTAAGTTTCCGATTGGAATTTTCAGTAAATGTCAACAAAAGATAAAATGTTGTCAACTTAAAATGTACTTATTTTATTACGTAAATTGATCATATCATAATAACAGACGATATAATTCATTTCACTGAAATAATAACAGTACGAACGCACCTCATTTGTCACGTTTAACGTGCAATTTCCATTTTTTTTTTAAAACTTATATTGGTTTACAAATATTCTAATTAAGAATGTTAACAACAAATTTTTAAATTAATTTCCAGATTGTTTCAGTGATTTTTAGCATTTTCCTTGAAAAGTTAATTTATTTTTAGACTTGACATGAATCCTACTTTATTTTTTAAAGAAACAATCTTCACAAAAATCTTTTCTTCGTAAATTATAAATTTTTCAATCATTATAAATGCTTTTTTTATTATGGTTTTCCAAAGATGTTTTAAAATCTAAACTCGCTACTTTCGAGCGCATTCAAGAAATTATTTTTATCGGTAAAAGCATAAAACTTGTAACTGAGGGGGACCCTCTACAATAACAAGGCAAGTGGAGTTGCCTTGATTCTCAATTTTCAGATTTATGCAATCTATTATTTAGCATATAAGGAAAGATAAATTTTACGATCGTAAGCAAAGAAAAGATGCTAGAAAATTCTGCTTAATAGGAATATATGCAGAGAAGTTATATTCTGAATTAAGGCGGTATTAAAAAAAAATATGTATTTTTCCACGCTCAACAACTCAAAATTTTGAGACACATTTTCACTCATTTTTAAAAGTAAAAACATGAAACTTGGCGGCGTGATTTATGAAGATATTTATAAGGGACCCATGTTTTTATTTTTCGTTCAATTAATTTGAAATCGATTTACAAACAATTATTTTCACAGTACGATCATTTTTTTTTTTTTTTTTTTTTTTTTTGTTTCCAGCGCTATTGCTTCGGGAAATTCGGTTCAAAATGTCCACTTTGACGGCATTTTTTGAAATATATTCTGCCTTTATCAAAAAATCGAGACAATACGGATATTATAAAGTTTCTGAATAAGAGAACCTGCCAATTGGATGCATTTTAGATCAAAAATGAATTTAAAAATGTGTCTCAAAATAAGCAGTTTGGATTTGAATACACCCTTAAAATGTTGAAAGTAAGTTTTTAAAAGCTTCGTTGCTGAAAGCCCCATTTCTCTTATTTGCCTTGTTATTGCAGAAGGCCCCGTAATTATTCTCATTCAGATCGTAAGGAGATGAATAGAAATAACCATTTTCCAATAAAGATAACTAATCTTCAAGAAATGCCGACAGATTTGATATATTAAATCGATTTTCAGGATGTGACAATGATGGATTGATGGTTAACAGGTAGCAACCGGCTACCATTGGCGATATTTTTTATTTATAGGAGACTGAAAGACGCTATTCGATTTTTATGCACCTGAACCTGAATATTGATCTAGCTAAAATTCTTTTCTTTAAAAAATAAAGTATGATTTCTGTCGAGAAATATATAAACTTTTCTAGGAAAATGTATAGGACCTAAATGAGTTTGTGAATGTGCCTCAGTGATGCCGGGGATGAGCTATAGCGTATCAATTAAGCAAGAAACTGGAGAAGGGATGGATAAAATAAAATTGTGATGGGTCCTTAATTTTTTTTTTTTTTTTTTTTTTTTTGGCCTTTGAAAGATCGTGAAAGAGGCATATTTTCTATTATAAATATTTTGAATATGGCTTAGTTCTAAAAGAGTTCACTTCTGTTAAAACAGCTTTTTGGAAGTGTCTGCGTCCCAGGGACCCAGGATTTCAAGGTCCGAGCGACATCACTTGTGTCAGA
This sequence comes from Maratus michaelseni, assembly GCA_963931845.1. NCBI lineage: Eukaryota > Metazoa > Arthropoda > Arachnida > Araneae > Salticidae > Maratus > Maratus michaelseni. The sequence goes on along the minus strand of OZ007594.1, from coordinate 277,584,105 downwards.
AAGTTAGATAGGTGGCATAGAAGCTCTGATGGAGCAATTACTTTTTTTTTTTCAGCAAACGTATAAGGCTTTATATAACTTCTTAAAGTATGTAGTATACTTATATAACAAAAATTCCACTCTTGAAGAAGTTGAAATGTAAAGAACGAAAAATACATCAGGTAATTTGTGAATTAATATTTTATGAGTTAATTTTTGTGTAGAATTTCGAAATACATGAATAACGTTTTTCTATTCCCCCTTTTTTGCTGAATTCAGGAGAAAATTTAGGCTTTTAAAAATGTAGAAAAATATCAAATTAACTTTTAGCAAAAAATTGTTGTAGAATTTTTCTCGAATAATCTTTACAATTTACTTCAATTTAATCCTCATGTCAGGAACTTTTCTGGGAAATTCTTATCTGTCTGATTGTCTAACAACTCAGGTCCACTATTTCTGTTATTGAATAAGACTAATATTACTTTTCGTTGTAACTTTAGTGGTAACTGGTAACTCTACGGCCTGCGGTAGGTTTGTTGGAAACCTCTAGTGAGCCGGTCTGTACATATCAGTGCTAAGAAGCTTTTCTATTTAGTTTTCAAAAAGGAAGTGTTTTATTCATGTCATCATGCAACTTCCATCAGTCGGTGATATTTTGTCCTTGGCACACACAAAAGGTTTTTAAAATGTTGCATATAAATTTCTAATCTGTTTTATTATGTTAAAAAAAAATTTATTTGGCTCTGTTTTGACGCAGAACCGTTCTCAATATTAAGAAAAAAAAGGATTAAAAAAAAAGTTTTATTATATAATGCACTTAAAAGTAGAACATATTTGTGGGACTTCTTTGTTATAGCGGCCTCTGAGGATTAATAACCAAGCGACCGAGATGTATAGCAAAGTTGTGTGACATATATAATGTTATGATGCGCATAAATAAATATACGCCATAATGATGAGAGGAAAGTTTTTTTTCAACAAAGGTAAACATATTCAATGGTTGGAGTATCATAGTTGAGATTTATTGCAACAGAGAGAAAAATGCCGGAACCAGGACTCGAACCTGGGTACTTTGGCTTGTCGTGCCAACGCTCTTCCTACTGCAGCGCTAATTTCATTCTTGGGATGAATGAAATTAGCGCTGCAGTTCGCAGCCATGTCCAACAAATAAGAGGGCATTATGCCAGCCAGGATAGCTTACAAAGTACCCAGGTTCGAGTCCTGGCCCCGGCATTTTTCGCTCTGTTGGAATAAATCTCAACTATGATACTCCAACCATTGAATATGACTACTAAAATATATGCCGTTTTATGGACGTTTATGACCAAGATAAGATGTAAATGTCACGTATATATGTATGATGTATTTGGCGTATATATGATGTGTTTAAAAACTTAGTGACAATCTTGACGTAATTGTGGGGATCGCTATAACAAGGAAGTACCATATTTTTTTTTTAATCAAAAATCTACATGTTAGAACTAAAATTGTAAAAGCTTGAGGCGCCAAAACAATAAGATAAGTAGATTAAGCCACAATGAAAATCATAATAAACTCCTAAATAGCCATTAAAAATTATATTATGAATGTGATTAAAATTCCAATTATTTATTTAAGAGTATTTCTATCAGCGCCTCACGCTTTTATACAATTTTGGTTTGACCGCCATATTTTTGGGTAAAAAATTCTACTTAAGTTTACTAAAGCGTGTTTTTTAATAATTTTACTTTTATTTTATGTAGATCTTATTTTTGCAATTTCTGATCTTAATGTCAATGTATTTCTCCTTTTTATTTTCACCACTGACTTTGAATGTCTGAAGGTCGAATCATCTGTGTTGTAAATACATCATTGATTGCTTCATTCTAGGTCACATAATTCCTGTCTCTCCGATAAGCCACGTCATTATTTACATTTAACATTATCTCAACTGTATTGGATCCACCTCTTCCCCTCAATATTACCATATCCGTAAAAGTTGTTTAATTTACAGCTATAACAAAACATTGGAGCAAATGACGCTTATTCGAACGAGTTACGCTTTAGATAATGCTATTTTTAAACCATTATCAGTCTTGCATACGCCTTCAAAATGCGCATTTATTTATTGCTTTGTATCAAAGAAAACAATGTTGAAACCGTGTTGATAATTTACGATGTGTGAATGATTCTCTCTTGCTACGAGATCTGAACACTGCCTTGGGTTGTTACATTAATATTCTTACATTTTTACTATACAGTAAAATCTCGTTATAACGAATTTCTGGAGACCCGATTAAATTCGTTACACTGAAAAATTCGTTAATGTGAAATTCCAATATGGCGTTTTTTAAAGTAGAAAATTTACATGCACATTGAATAAAAATGTATATATTATTACTACACTTATATTAAATTTCGGGTATAATTTAAACATGTCAGTAAATAATAAAAGTACAGTATTAATGAATTGTAAACTTAGTAGTTAGAAATAAGATAATTGTTAAGTTCATTAAATTTTAAGATTTTAATCGTAAATATTTTAAAGGAATTATATTTTATCTCCAATACCTGACGGATTAAAAGAACCCACTGACATCTGCCGGTATTTATTGTAACTATTTCTTTACAAAATGATCTGAAGTTTTTTTTCTGCACTGAAGTTGACAATGCATTTTTCAAAACAAAGTGTATAAAATGTTTTCGGAGCATTATTTTTCTGGAATAATTACTTTTAAGAGTTTCAATGTTCTACACAGCACCTTTTGATCGTTTACAGAATCTTCGATATTTAATGGCCAATCAGCAACAGCTTCATTTTCACTCTCGTCTGCCATCCCTGAGTTTCCGACGAAAGTTTTTTTTCCAAATTGTTGTTTTTCAATAGAGATATTTTTTTCTTGTCTAAAGTGAATAATTTTATGTGAAAGCATATAGGACGTTTTTTAACAATCCAAAAAATATTCGTTAAACTGAAAAATTTGTTAAAGTGACATTCGTTGTAACGAAATTCTACTGTATTTATATTAAGCATTCCTTACGGACGGCACGATAAGTGCTGGTCATTGTCCAAGTAAAACAATCGTGGTTGCTCTTTTATTTTGGAACGCACCTGTAATATGCAAGTTGTTACTTTCCAAATTCAGGACTGTAGAGTAGATCTCTATAGTCCCCGAAGTATTTTAAACATTATTGTAGATATAGTGTTTCGATACAATTTGTGTATGAAGTTTTTGTAGAGATATTGCCAAAAGGAGAAAGAAAATGCATTGTATTTTTTAATATATTTATTTTTCATTGGGATTTTCGTTGTTTTAAACTGTAGTTTAGAGCTGCTTCCTTTAATTATTTTAGCCAAATTTCCAGTGATAATTGCTGTTTTTGTTAGCTTGAGGAAAATTTTATGTAAATTTAGTTTGTCGCAAGGCAAGTATTTTAACATTTTTGTATTCATAGTTCACAAATGCTACATCGATAGTTTTAATAGTATAAAAACTTCCATTTTAATAGTATAAAAACAGTTTGAAAAAAATATTTTATATGTATTCAGAGTTAAGGGTCCTCTTCACGCATTTGAAAACACCCGCTCGGTAATGTTAATCCAACGGGGCATTATTTTTCTAATATCTCGTTTGCATTTGAATATTTTTAAACGATTTTTTTTTAGAAGAGATCAATATCTCTATTTCCGCCGTTGATTACTTTTTCGATTTTCTTTGCGTTTTTTTTTAGGAAGATATTTTCACTTTCAAAACCGGTTCCTTAAGTGAAAGTATCTTCGTAAAAAAAATACGCAAAGAAAATGGAAAAAGTAATCAACGGCGGAAATAGAGATTGATCTCTGATATCCATTGCAAAAAAAAAAATCGTTTAAAAATATTCAAATGCCACCGAGATATTAGAAAAATAATGCCCCATTGGATTAACATTAGCGAGCGGATGTTTTCAAGTGCGTGAAGGGGACCCTTAAGATTTTTAATCAGCAAGCCAGTTTCAGCAGGGTGCTGCAGCCTGCCTTCCCTTTGGTTTACAAAATAACACCCTTCTTGCTCCTCATCCAAAATATTAACACCCTTCTTACCCCTTCTTCTTTGCCCCTCAGTCAAAAAAGTGCCCTTACTTCTTTTTGCATTAAAAAAAAAAAGGGTACCAAAAAATTATTTGCTTAGTAAAAACTGACTTATTGAGTGATAATCATGCCCTGAATTTTAAATATTAAAAGTGGCTTTAAAAATAAAGAATGCCTTTAAAAAACTAAAAAGTGCACTTAAGAATTAAAAAGAACGCCCTTAAGAATAAAAGAAAGTGCCCTTTTCCCACACGCAGCATATCCTGCCCTTTTTTAAATGTGAGAGAAACTCCTTAATTAAGTAAAGGTACATCTCGAATAAACTGTGGAATATAGAACTTTTATTTTAGCGTTGAGTGTTGACACATTGTTTTTTTGCGATTCAGTTTGATATTCAGCATATTGTGTGCATTATATATTAAAAATGGAGTTTTGTCTGTTAATAATTATGTAGCATTAGCGTAACAAATCTTCAAACTTATTTTTTATTAGTAAATTAGAGTTGTTTATCATTTAAGATTTGTTATTTTGGACAGTTATTAATGATAGATTAAACTTAACATTTTAACCCTCGATGAATAGCAGTTTTAAGAATGATATCGTGACATACCAGATTTTTAAATGACAAATTTGACGGCATGCCAGACTTAACTTTTAAAATATAGTTCATTCTATACTTCCAGCAATTAAATTGTTGCAGAGATCTCTTAGCAATATATTTATCAGCTAATAGCAAGGAAATGCGTAGACTGCGAATATATAGTGGGCATAAAACAGCTGTTTCTTTACATTCGAGTAGTGAAAATGTCTTAATAATTTAGGGATAAATATTGACAACATGTTTAACCGCGCTGATTCGTCGATAAAAAGGTGCGCGTGTAATGATAATAAAATGTGACAAATTCTAAGTAGTGCGTTTTGTCAATGTAATTTCAAGCTCTTTTTATCATGATGATGACATAGCGTTCCATAAAATGCTTATTCATTTGTTGCTTATTCTAAGTTAACTTGACATTCCTTCTTTACTTCCGCATTATCATTGATTCGATATCATTGACCTTGAGTTGTTTGTGCTCCTCTGAGATAAAATTACGCAACATTTCATCTAACAAACCACTTACGTAACAAGCATGCGAAATTATTAGGTCAATTTACCATAAAATAATAGTGTTTTAATTTATATTAGTTGAGAAATTTAATGGGCGACGTCGATTTGTTGGGGGAAATTACAGTTGCTATTGTTTCGTCCAAAAATTAGCGTTAAAATCCTTCTGGCATCTTGTAGAATCCATAATTTTTCCTACCTGTATTTTCGAATAGAAGTTACGCCTTTATTACGGAAGTTCTGCGATTAAGTTGCCAAAGATTTTTATTTAGAAATACTGGTGCTAAAAGATTAAAAATTGTTTACGTACACACGTTGCGAAGGGGTTAAGGGTAGTTCTCTATTACTTACCCATCATACATAGTATAGGGTAAGTCTTGTAATCGTTTTGAAAATCGAAAAAATTTTTTTGACGGTTTTACACGTTTCAGACACTGGAGATTCCGAAAAAGATATTTTTAGAAAAAAAAATTTGCCGTCCGTCTGTGTGTCTGTGTGTCTGTAAACGCTCTATCTCCCGAAAAAAATGAGATAGAGACTTGTAATTTGGTATGTACTTAGTATGTAATAATGGGAAGAAGCCTATTTCATTTCAATAACCTCGATTAACCGGAACTATTTTTTTCGGACTCTCGAAATATTCGTTCTGATAAAAGGTATATAAAAATTTTCGAAATTGTTTATTTTAAGAAATGAATATAAAAGACAATAAAAAAAACATACATTTTGCATAAAGCATGAAGTCGATCGGATAATGAGTTGCCGAGATATTTGGAATCCTATTTGCCACACTCTTCGATTTTTCATGACCCTGTATTTCATCCAAATTTCACTTTAAAGATATATTTTAATTGGAAATTTGACGCTTAATCAGATGCAATAAACCGCTAGTTAATAGGATTATTATTTTTGGAGTTATAAGGAAAAACCTCTTTCAAGCAATTCAGTAATCGAGCCTTTAAAGTTTATGACGTCATCAAGCCACGATTTTATTTGAATTGCAATGCATGTTATAAGTAGTTTACACATTTTTATTTTAATATTTTACATTATGCATATCCATGATGGGTAAGTATTACGGTGGCCCCCAACGACTAGTTTTTTCTTTTCGTTGCCCAAGAGCGTGAATTTTTCTGATACATTCATGAAATCATTTTTATGTGTAAAAGCATGACATTCACAGACATAAATATTTGAATATTTAAAAATCTAATAAGATTTAAACAAGAACGAAAAATCATGCGTCAAGCATAGATTATGTAACACTTTCCAACGCTTCCAAAATAATTTTACAAATCATTAACGTTTAATAAGCTGAAAGATTACTTCTAAGTAAACAATTTGGAAAACGCATAACATATTTAAAAACGTAATTTCAGAAATTTCCAACATATACAGTATTCGGAAAAATATCCGAATACTTTTATTCAGCCCTGTGTAGGATCTATAGATTTGAATATATACTACATAGGATGCTAAATTTTAGTTTAGTTAGGAAACGCGTAACACAGTTTAAAATTCTCCTTCTGGAGTTTCTATCAATAATCGGAAATGTGTTTGCGAACTTTTGTGCTGCCCTGTATATGAAATACAGAATTTATACACACCAAGTAATAGACAAAAAGTGAGTTAAATTTTAAATCGCGTTCAGCAACTTAAAACGCATTTCCAGGAATTATTGTTAACAGACAGTAGAGAATTTTTTTGTGTGTCCTTGTAAATGAACGATGACTGCTATACACACATTATTCTATAGTAAGCCTCTTGTAACGCACCTTAGTGATATATATAAATTTCAATGCGTTTAAAATAGTGAAACATTATTTAATTAAACCGCAAACGAATTTTAAGCCATAGACTTAATGTAACATAATTCTTTTGACTGTCCCTGTAAAGTAAATGTAAGTGCTATGCACACCCTATTCCATTTTAAGCTTCTTGTAATGCACCTTAGGGATATATATCAATTACAATGTATTTGAAATTGTGTAACATCATTAAAATAAACCGCAAATGATTTTTCTCCATAGACCGTAATGTAACGGAATTCTGTTGAGTGTCCCTGTAAAAAAACTATGAGTGCTACACACTTCAGTTGAAATAGGGAACATGCGATAGATAACGACAATAACATATAAAAATTGCAGGACAAACCGAGTATATTTACGGGAGTTAGAGCACGGCCAGACGGCAGACAAACCGATGTCATAAACTTTTCAACTAGGTTGGAAAGTGTTAAAAATAGTAATAAATTCTAATAAAAAAAAAAAAAAAATCCCTAATTACCGATGCTAAAAAATCGGCTTAAAACAGCGACTTTGATAGCCTTTTCTGAAATATCTTTGCCCTTTATAGAAGGGGAGGGGGCTGAAGAGCGCTATTCGATTTGTTGATACATGAATAAAAATGCCTGCAAATTTCGTGCATCCACGAATAAAAATGACATTGTTAAATATGTCAGGAAGTAGCTAGTTTGGAATTGGTGCATGGAAAGTGTAAATCATGGAAAGCATGGAAGTGTATTTCTTCAAAGGACACAGGTTTCAAATTGTGTCTTTTTTCATTCCCGACCTTCAGAATGGTGATTGACTTTTTTGCGATATTTCATCATGGTTTCGCATTTCCTAATCCCGTAGCTCACTTTAAAAAAAATGTCAATGAAAAGTCTATATTAAGTAGATTATCATAAATTATTTTCTTTATGTCCGAAGGTCAGATTCAGTTTTGATGATTAGCTTAATTTTGTTTTTTAATGATTGCGTTACATATTCGCGCAAACAAATGTCTTTTCTTTTCATTTGAACCAAGCTTAACCCTTAAGGGGCCACTTAACTGAAAGTCCGAATCGCGAAATCCCACGGGAAATCTTAAATATGTGATGTGGCTCTTTGAATTTCACGTGAACGATGTCAAATGCAAATCCTTGTCTCCAATTAAAGTTAAACGTTCACAACTGTAACATCAACTTAATAATATATATATTATGTTTCAGTGAAATCAGTATTAAGGAAGATTGTACGATAAAAGGACGTTAAACTTATGTTCTTGCGGACGGTAAAGTCTGGAAATAGCGCCACTTTGTGTAATTACAATAAATACTTTTTTTCTCTGAATGTAAATCGGCGCATTATTTTAAAATATGACGACAATTTCACCAGGACATTCATATGCATTATTCCCTTGGCGTACTTAATATATAAAAGGCGAACTCATTTCATTGAAAACCGTGGAGATAGCGAAGCCTATTAGCACAACATTATCTGCGGATCAGCTGATCTTTGTTTACATTTCTACCTTGTCCTAATACCACATAATAGCTCATTATCGCTCGTTCCTCATCCATTGCTGTTTGAGAAACGTTTGTCGTATTTTCGAATTAACACAATTTAATTTTATACGATTTATAACATTTTTCGATAGATCGTACCACTTTATTGTTGCATTAACAAATCATTTACATTAACGAATTACTGATATATTTGATTGACTTTAGATTTTAAAAAAAATTTAGGGCCTAAAAATAAATATGGTCTTGGTTAAAAAAAAAGTTTTTTTTAAAGACAATTCAAAATTATTGTTCTATAAATCAAAATGCACTTATTACGCCACTTTCTCATTTAAAAACCATACATTAAAAAATTGAAATTTTTGTATATTATAGCTATAATTTATAGCTATATTTCACAGCTAAGTGTTTTAATACTTTAAAAGCAATCGTAATATTTTCTACATTTTATATTAAATAAGAAATGAGACATAGCAACCGTTTGTTTGGAGTCAGTAACCAAGCAAAACGTCATGAATGACGTCACGACTGAAAGCGTCTATTCAAAATTATTGTTCTATAAATCAAAATGCACTTATTACGCCACTTTCTCATTTAAAAACCATACATTAAAAAATTGAAATTTAATGAACAGTTATCGAAATTTTAATTTGATCTAAAAATGTGGCAACAGGAAAGAAAATAAAGCGAATTTATATGTAGAATATCTAATTATGTTAAAAATAAAATTAACTATTTCACATAATTCTAAATATGTAAATAAGTTATCAAAATACGATTAAAATCAACGTTATCGGTTTGTCACTTTTTTTTGCAGTAAAAATGTCATTTTGACAGCTCATTTATATTCATGTTCTTAGTATTTTAAACTTGAAATATACTTGAAAATAGCCTTTCTATTTCAAATATAACATCTCTTTTTCCCAGCGGAATCTCTGTTTAATAATATAATAATTTTTGTTTATTTTCTTTTCCTGTTATGACATTTTTTGACAGAAAATGCTCTTTTGTGTAACTGATATTCATTCGCAATAATCAGTATTGGTAAAAAAATTTCTATTTTTCAATTCAAATATGACGTCATATTCACCTGTTTTCTGTGTATATTGATATTCATGTTCCTTGTGTTATTAAAAAATATTTGAAAATGTCCGTTTTATTTCAAATATGACGTAATTTTATCCATGCGAAATTTTTCTTAATAATATCATTCTTGTTCATTTTCTTTTCCGATTAATCATGGCGTCATTTTTAACAGAGTATCTCTTTTATACGAAACTGATATTCATGTTTTATGTATCACTAAAAAATATTTCAAAATTTCGTTTAAAAGGGAACGTTATATTCATTTGCTTGAAAATTATCATTTCTGTGGGAAAGTTATTATTCCGGGTTTTGAAGAAATAGCAACTATAAAGAAAAATGGTCTAAATTTTATAGAAAAGATTTTCATTTATTTTCTATGAAAATGAAATTTTGAATTATTAAAAAAAAATATTTGAACAAATACTAAGTCAATGAAAATTACCTTAACTTTTTTTGGGTTATAAATCCACTTATATGCAGAGATACAAAGACATTAAATTATACGTTTTGATGCTGACTTCAGCCAAACATTCACATACATTTTCACATTTATAAGTATTGTTAGGATTATAATAATAATTAACGATTAACGTTGTATATAGTCATCGCTTCACGAAAATAAATCATTAATATCCTGAAATGCGCTTCGTAGTGTATTCACATTTGTCATATTCTATGGTATACGTTTTTATTATTTAAATTAAATATAAATGATGCATAATTTATTCAATTTTTAACCACTTCGCGATATATACGTCGCGACGTATAGGGAGTGCAAAGTCATTGAAGTTGGACACTAGTATTTTTGCACAGAAAATTTCACCTTATCTAATCGCAGAATATAAACTATTGAATAATACATTTTTCCCCCCCTGAGAAAAGTGGTGCCAATAAAATAAAAGAACTGTAATTGACGCTCGTCGCAAAGAAATTAAAAAGCATGTTGTCTTAAAACATATTTATCACAGAAGCAATTATTTTTTTACAACACAGCACAGTATAATAGGAATGCCATTGCATAGCTAAAGGTTTAACCATTAAGAGAAGGGAATTTAAAAAGAGCTTTAAGGAAGAAAACACCAGAGGTTAATTGTCAGCGTTAAAACGATTTATTATTATTTAAAGATCCTTCATTCGGCAAAGTTTCCTTTTCAAGTAGAGCGTGTTACATTATCCTTAAATAAGAGTGTCAAAAAATGTTGTTTTATTGATGCCTATACTAAACCAGTCATCGCGTTTCTTAATAGAATAGAATCTATTTTAAGCAGTCTAAATTCCTTGTTCATTTTACCTGGTCAAATGAACGATTCTGGGTTTTGAAGACTATCTCTTCGTCACGTGTACTTACATCCGAATAGTGGAAGGAAGCAGACCGTGTTGAGTGACCTTTGGGTCATTGACCTGTGTTTGATGATGCGTTATCTCATCTTTGTTCTTTTAAAATCAAATTGCTTTTGCGAAAAGAGAAAGTAAAATGATTTTTTTTATTATCAATGCTTTATGTATACTTATTTCCGCAATAAGTCACGTTTAAAAGTTTTTAATTAAGAGTTAATAACGCTTTGCAAATTTAAGAATTATTCTAATACAAAGTTCTTGTTTTTATGCTGCTCTTACAACTTTTGTATGCTTTTAATAAGTTCAGCATGACAAAAGACGTAGAAATGAAAATGTTCACCAATTTTGAATGGTTAATTGTAAATTAATGAAAAATGAAACTATCAATATTAAACAGAAATATAGCTTATTTAGATATACTCGCATGTATTTCGGTACTTATGCATTGTAAGATACTTGATAAAAGCCCAAACATAATGAGCATGCATATTTTATATAACTTTTAAAATATTAATTACTAGCAAAACTCAAAAAATATTAATTACTAGTTGTTGAAATTGCCCAGGAGGTATTTGTGTGCCTAATTTTATTAGAGGAAATTTTACTATTACGGATAATTAAACTACTAATCAAACCAGATTTAGAGTAAACTTTCATTCTTATGCTGCATTCGACGAACATGAGACTTACATTAATCCGAAAATCTTAAAATTAATTCCAAATGCGATTTCTTAATTTAAGAAACCGGTCTTAAGAAGCATTTTACATTTTAAAAATAACCACCATGCCAAATTCTAAGCTTTTGTATCAACTAGATCACATAAATCGCAATTTCAAAACGTTCTTTTTTCCCCTTGCATACTTTTAAATTTCAAAACTTTTAAAAACCGTTCTGTGGATGCATTTAAGTCTCTGCAGTATCAACAGCCAAGTCAAATTTTAAATTTCTATCCCTAGCAATTTCAGATAAATCATAGTTTAGAATGTTTATAGAAAATTTTCCGCTCATTTCACGCCTTTAAATTTAGAATGACTTTTCCCGGATAATATGCAAGTACCTCTAGTATATTTTAACTATCCTTTTTGTACGGCAAAAGACAAAATAATTGCGTTTTATTAAATTGTCGCGCGAATATTGGCGATTTTTCTCTCATTTAAATTTTTTTTAAATTTTGAATTAAAACATTGTTAGTACGCACTTACGTCTTACTTAGACGTTATCTCTAAGCCTTACAGTTTCAGAAAAAGGCTGAACATAATTTGCATCCCGAAAAACCCTTTGTACTTCCCTCACATTTATATGTAAATTGCGTCTCAGGAATGTTGCTGTAAAATGTCTTTTAACAGAAAGTTATTCACCAAATACTAATTTCGAAGTGGGAGGGAGTAGGATGATTCAATCATCAATTTAATATAGTGTGTACTCAATATAAGGAATATAGTGTGTACTCAATATAAGGAATATAGTGTTAATTATACATAATGCACTTTATTCATTATGTTATAATTTCAGTATAGTGTATTTAATATAGGGAAAATTTCTTAAAAATAAAGTAATACAAAATTTTTCGATTTGGTAGTTTCAAAAGGAATCGTGTTTATATACTATATATATATATCCTTTTAACAAACGTTTTTTTCTTTATAATTGCTAGCCTCCCCCCCCCCCCCCCCCTGAAATAAATATTGTTTAAACCAGAACACTTACTTAATGGAATCAAATTATTAGGACACACACAAAAAAATGATTTTTCTGGTTCCAAATATGTTTATTTGACATAAAAACGGAAGGCTGGAAGCTATGTATAAATGAGATGTGATAATTAGTTTGCCAATTGATATAGAAGCGCCTCCGCTCCTCTTTGTACCAGTGCAAATCGATATTATTTCGTCGAAATGCGAAAAATAATCTTCTGTACCTTCGGGTGATATCGTCTGGGTTACGTCTGTGTAGCAAGTTATCGTGCTTATAATCCATATTTACACGCTTGCTTTCACCTTCCAACTTGAAAACTAGTTTTCAGACGAATTCTAAGCGTCTAATGTTAATTAGTTTGTGATAAGGTGCAAATTTTTTTGCCATTTAAATCCATGTTTAGGCGTTAGTACTACTATTTTGACTTTCCTTGACTTGCGCGGACTGTTGATTTTAGAATGTGGTATAACGGGAAAACTTTCTCTGTTCGATAAATTAACTAAAATGATTATGAAATGCAAATATTTCATGTATAATTATTATTCAAGCGCAGCGAGCCGAAGGCAAACGAAGCTTCCTATGTATCCACTTCAATCTGACAATGAAATGGATAAAATTTCTCGGTAATGACTCGATCATTTACAATGTAATTTTCCACAAATGTAGGTTTTAATAAGACAGGTTGTAACGTGATCCGATTTTTGAAATTCGACCTGTGGCCCGAGTTCCTGAGTAATTGAAGGTCAAATGTATAATGCAGGGTATATCCAATCCATGCATTGTCAAATGTATAACGCAAATTCTAACGCGATTTCGATAAATAACTAGTCGTTGGGGGCCACCGTAATACTTACCCATCATGTATATGTATAATGTAAAATATTAAAATAAAAATGTGTAAACTACTTATAAAATGCATTGCAATTCAAATAAAATCGTGGCTTGATGACGTCATAAAAAGGCTCGATTACTGAATTGCTTGAAAGAGGTTTTTCCTTATAACTCCAAAAATAATACTCCTATTAACTAGCGGTTTATTGCATCTGATTAAGTGTCAAATTTCCAATTAAAATATATATTTGAAGTGAAATTTGGATGAAATACAGGGTCATAAAAAATCGAAGAGTGTGGAAAATACGATTACAAATATCTCGGCAACTCATTATCCGATCGACTTCATGTTTTATGCAAAATTTGTTTTTTTATTGTCTTTTATATTTACTCCTTAAAATAAACAATTTCGAAAATTTTTATATACCTTTCATCAGAACGAATATTTCGAGAGTCCGAAAAAAAAATGTTCCGGTTAATCGAGGTTATTGAAATGAAATAGGCTTCTTCCCATTATTACATACTAAGTACATACCAAATTGCAAGTCTCTATCTCAATTTGTTCGGGAGATAGAGCGTTTACAGACACACACACACAGACGGACGGCAAAATTTTTTTTCTAAAAATGTTTTTCGGAATCTCCTGTGTCTGAAACGTGTAAATCCGTCAAAATTTTTTTTCGATTTTCAAAACGATTACAAGACTTACCCTATACTACGTATGATGGGTAAGTAATAATAATGATAAACATTTAAATGTATTTTTTTTTGTTGCCACAACTTGAAAAGAAACCGTGTAAGAATTTAAAAAAATAAGAATCTATGAACAATTTTCAGACACTGGTCTTTATGAGCTTATTTAATTTGTGTGTTTATTTAGGGTAAACCAGGAGTCGATCCAGGAAAAAATTGGGGCCTTAGAGCCCCTTCACAAAAATCTATTTAATAAAATGGGGCTCTTCACAAAAATCTATTTAATAAAAAGGGCCTCTTGACAAAAATCAATTTGATAAAATGAACCCCTTCACAAAATTCTATTCCATAAAAACTTACTATTTATTTATTATTTTGTGATGTTTTAAAATGTGTAATTTGTAAACAAACAAGTTCACCAGAGAGGAAAACTTCAGCTTTGTTTATAAATGCTTGTTTCGAATTTGATCAACTGGATTTCAACTTTTGAAAGAAAATGTTATTTTTCACAAAAATATAATAAATTTCACAAAAATAACCTTTACTTTTCACAAAATGGGGCCCCAAGAAAAAAAACCCTGCATCGAACCCTGTAAACACACACACACACACATACACACACACACATATATATATATATATATATATATATATATATATATATATATATATATATATATATATATATATATATATATATATATGCATTCATCGATCACAGAGACTTAAGATTGTTCTCAAATCCAAAGGAGCTACTTTCTGACACATTTCTAGAATTCATTTTTGCTCAGAAGCGCAAGAAACTGATAGATGTTCTTATTCAGAAACTATGTAATCGAATGCCGTTTTATCTCATTTTTTTGGTAATGGCAGAGGATCTTTTAGAAAATACTGTCAAAGTGGGCATTTCGAATCGAATTCCCGACCCGAAAGCGTGAAAAAAGGGGAAAAACTTGTCGTCACGTGACAAGAATCGCTTATAACTCGATAATTTATTTATTTATTTTTTAAAAAGAAAAATACTATTAGAGTCCGAATCGTTCCAATAGTCAGGCCTGTCAATTTTTTGCCTTTACGTTTAAAAATGTGTCAAAGTTTCGCGTTTTTGAGCAGGGAATTTTGAGAACTACTTTAAGTTTGCTAAGCCAGTTGTGGGCATTAGCAGAAATGAATTCTTTGTTTTTTGAAAAGTGTCCTTCAAAACTGATAATTTGGATAATTTGCTGAAAATTAATTGGTAAAAGTTCTGTAATCGAGTTTCTAGCCAAGATTTAAGTGAAACACGAGCGGTGTTGGCAATAATATGGTTTCAGGTGTAGAGATCAGTTGTATAAAGATGGATACAAATGTATATATTCAAATATAAATTATATAATGGCTGTTTTTAAATTTTAGAATTTGTATACTTATATTTCTTTTCTTATTTTAGGCCTCCCCCACACGAGAATCAGTCGAAGAGGCCGCCACACCAACACTTTCCGCCGGCTGGGGGTGGGGGTGGCGGCCATCAGAGTCCGCCCCTGGCGGGAACCCGGGGCTATCCCTACCCCCAGGATCCTGGTTCACGATGCACTCCTTCCTCCACGACCGCATACTCAGCGCCTTCTCCACATCTTATACATCCCGGAGGAGCCAGTATATACGCCACTGCAAACCATGTCTACAGAGACGCTCATTTTCAGGTATATATTTCATAGCTATTTTTCTTTTGCATTTTTAAGGAGTAAAATATCACGATAACCAAAATATTGGTGTCTCCTTCAGTACACTGAAAAAAAAAAAAAAAAATGTTGATTTTACAATATAATACTGGGGTGCCAGTATTATACTGTAAAATCAACAGTTTTGTTTTGCAGTGTAGCGTAGCAATTCAAAATTTATAGTAGTAGTCATTTTCACAAATTATTTTGAACAGAAGATTGAAGTGTGACTTGTAGAGCTGGAATTGAACCCCTGATCAGCAGCTTTACGCATTAGAAATATAACCAAAATTTATAGTGCTTCTTTATGTACGGAGATGTTTTTTCAGAGATGAATTATCGAACACTGAAGACTGAACACAAGTATTTGTAAGAGTTGATATACTTAAAAATATTATATATGTTTGAATGGGGAGGACTTGACCCCCTCCCTTTCCTTACTCCCCGTGTATCTTACTCATAAATTAGAAGTTATGCGTTGGAAGACCAGCCCTTGAACATTACGTGAAATATAGTGTTGGGACATTAAAATTCTTTGAACTGTTAATACTTACTTCCATTGGCTGTTTAATATGCAGGTGATGAGATCTGCATCTGCCATCCTCTACCAAAGAAGATAAAGCTACGTTCTTTGTCTCTACTGTTGGTGATGATCATAATTCTACAGTGCCTCATCTTGAACCGTCTATAGAATAATATGGTTAGTAGTACCGACTATGGGCTAACTGAATGCCCTAATAATACAAGAGGATGAGTCTTTTAAATATAGCATCGATTTGCATAAATTTTTCACACTTTTTGAGGGAGTAAGGAAGGAGAATATTAATAAAAAGAAATATTCTGACATGAATTTTGTATAAAATAAAATCAGTAAATAACTGATATTGATTAGCATCTGGGCGTCTGTTAAATAGCAGGAAGCGCAGTATAAGTACATATTGCTGTAGTGCTTATTCGGACTTACAAATATTTTAGTAAGAATCATTTAAGAATGTAAAATTATGAGAACTTTATAAATGTCCAGCAGCTGGTAAATAGATTACAATACTTTTGTTTTTCATTTTTAGAGTTTCGTTCATCTCACGAAACCTTACTCGTCTCGCTACGTTGTCTGTCCGTCACAGAGCCGGTTCTCAGAAACTATATAACTTACAAACTTGAAGTTTTGTGTACTTATAGCTGAAAATCAAAAAAAATAAAAAAATCGTATTTTAATATAGAGAGATAAAAAACCAAAAATCTGCCTTTTCCTATTGAATTTAAACATTTTTCGCTATAGCAGTTGCCAACAATTAAAATCCACAATAAAATTCTTTCTACAATAATTAATTTTCTATTGAAAGATTTCCACGTGAAAAATGAAAATGAAATAAAAAGTTCCAGGGGGGCTCAGCACCCCCTGGAAATTTTTGAGCCCCCCCCCCCCCCCCCCCCCCCCCCACCTGGAAAGTTGCCAAGGCCACCAAATGAAATTCTGTTTCAAAAATCCAAATGAAACTTTGTTCAAATATTGAACTTAGTTTGGGGGCTTTTTAAAATTTTGCATAAATACTAAATTGTAGTATTTGTTTAAAAACTGCATATAACTGCCCATTTGCACATACTAAGAATTAGCAACTTGTTGCTGATGCAAACATTGACTCTTGCATTAGTTATATAAAGAAAATTTTCATTTTGCAGTGTTTTCCATTATTAGCATAAAACAAATAATAATAAGGAACATAGTGCCTACAATTGAATATGCACTAATTTATCTTTCTATATAATACTTTGATCATATATATCTGTGTTTGTGCGTGCATGTGTCAGAGAGCGAGAAATAGTACCAGCCCCCCCCCCTACATTTTCTTGAGCACCCCCTACTGTTTACATCTAGCTACAGCTCTGTATTATGACAGAGTGTAATAGCGGGTTTCGCCCGCTATCGGACCGGTTCAGATTTTCGAAAAAACGAGAAAAATAGACCGGTAATTTTTTACTTTATAAATAATAATAAAAAAAAAACATGACTTTTTTTTCTTTTTTGTGGAAAATGAAATTTATTTGGATTTATTAAAGAAAGACAGTGTTTTTAAAGGAATATTAAACGAAACCCTTTGTGCGATCTTCGATCACGCTTACCCACTTGTTCTATATTATTATTATTATTATTTTGCTTATAATCATAATGTTTTTCATATGTGCGTCAAACAGTTTTTACGTGCAAGTAATTGAAACGAAACGTTATTAAAAATCAGACATAACTGAAAGTATTGTTTTTCAAATTATTGTGTCTATGCTGTTTAGAATTTATCCAAATCCCATGTTATCTCTGAATGTTATTTTTGTCACTGCAATGCAGATGAATTTTATTGCTGCTATTAACGCAGAAATTTCTGTTGTACAGGGAGGACAAAATAAAACTTGCCTGGAAAAAAATTATAAGACAGCCGCGGAACAATTTCGTACAATTTCACAATATTTTGATTTAAAACCTAAAACTATGCCGTACCGAAAGAAAATAATCTGTGGTGTGACGTAGGTTCGCCTAAGACTCCTATAAGGGGTATAGGAGCTCTAGGTTCGCCGTCCTGTTCCTTCTATAGAAGCTCTAGGATTACCAGATTGTAAGTTTTCTCCTAAGTTGCAAGTTTTTCGGACTTATTGTACGGTGTACGATTAAACCTTTGTCGCACAACGATATTTTCAGTTTTTTTAAATATGACTTACAATTTCAAGAATTTTTCTATCTTTCTTTTATATTTGTTTAAAAAATTTCACTTGATGCACTGTTTATCACAAAAATGTGACTAAAATTTATTAAACAGTGTTATTAATATTAGAATAATGTAATACAAATACTGTTGGAAAATAGCAATTATAATAATTAATGATTTTTTTTAAAACTCTTTTAATCCAACATAGTTCAGTAGGATACACAGAGTTCAGAGTTCTCCTTACTCTGTGAGTAGGAGCCCCACCAGTGGCTGAGAGGTTCTGCTCTCGAAGCTGGTAGACGGGAGGTGCTGGGTTCGATCCCAATCGCGCCCGTCGGCCTAATCGTTCGGAGTTTTCCTGGTTTTCTTCGAGCCGTGGATTTATCCATGCGTAAATACGGGTTAGGTTAGAAAGACCCTTAGAAAGACCCCCACGAAGGGCACTCCCCCCGGGCCTATATCCCAAGTGCAGATAATTGGCCGTCAATAATCAACCCAACCCTCTGCGAGTAGGATATGAAAAATGATGGTAGTTTGATAAAACAAAAACAAACTAGTGTCAATAAAAATCTTCCGTTTTTAAGAGAGAAAACGAGGAAACTGGCAAACCTATGTCACTCAGCCAATGATGTAATACAATCTCTTAAAAAAACTCATGTCCATGTGTTTACTATACGGCGGGCGTGACGTCACGTAATTGGTTGCTGTAATAGAGTGCGAAACATTTTATTAATAGTTTTAGTATGAGACTAAAATTTCTTCTCTTTCATTTCCATAATAAACTTCAAAACATTGGGGTTTTAGGAAAAGATATCGCAGACGCTTTTTCTTTTAAGCGTTACACATTTTTATTTAACACACAATATTTTTATTTTCACACATTGTTTTATTTAACACACACATTTAATTTTATTATTATTTATTTAACACACATTTAATTTCATTTTCATTATAAAACACCATGTTGCCACACAAATTAAAAATCGCTGGGTTGCAACGCAAGGGAAAAAATAGTCATTTTGTCGCCAATAAGAAACCCCGGCGTGTCTGCGACATGTGTACCGGTTTTTGTGTCAGATTAAAGAGATGTACGAAGGTAGGTGTGATGTTAAATCCCATTCCATTATTAAAATAATTTCGTTTTCTGTACGGAAATTACACAATTTTTTTTTCTGTACTTTATGACAGATAAAATTTCGCTTGTAAAAATAAAACATTTTTTTGAATGCTGATGTAAACAGTCCAAAATCGAATTTTATCTAATGTGTATAGTGTTCCCAGAGAAGTTTTTTTTTTTTTTAGATTATGATAGTTTGCTTTGAAAATATTCTTTTTACCTTCTCCTTTATTGGTTTTGTCATTCTTATAATTTTATTATTTCGATGTTAAATTTCCAGTTCTAAAGTTTATTATCGGACATGAGAGTGTTCCTCCAAGAGGTGGAATTCCACCTTTTTGACAGCAATTTTAGACATTCTTTGAATGGGAAGCGTATAAGAGGTGTGTGTGTGTGGGGGGGGGGGGGGATTCCTAGGAAATTGAGGACTGTTCTTAAATCCAAAAGAGCTACTTTCTGGCAAATATCTAAATTCATTTTTGTTCGGAAATGCCTGAAATTGGCAGGTGTTCTTATTCAGAAACTATGTAATTGAAAGACGTTTTCCTTTTTTTGGTAAAGGCACGAGATCCCTCAGAAAATAGTGTAAAAGTCGGCGTTTTGAACCGAATTTTCGACTTGGCAGCCCAAGAAAGGGGAAAACTTGGACGTTACGTGGCAAGAATAGCTTATGCCTCAATAAATAATTTATTTATCAAAAAATGGAAAACGTGTTGGGATTCCAAATCGCTTCAATAGTTAGGTCAGGCCTGCCAATTTTCTACGCCTTTACGTTTAAAAATGTGCCAGAAAGTTTCGCGTTCTTGAGCAGGTGATTTGAGAACCACCTTAATCAACAGATTTTGTCTACTCAAACACTTGGGAGTCTGTTTGTGAAAATTGCTTTTAATCAAAGAAGAGCTTTCAAATCAAAGTTTTATGAGCATCTGAAAATCATGTAATAGAAGTTATTTATTTAAAGTGTCTTTCCAAAGAGGTTTTTTTTTTTTTTTTTTTTTTTTTTTTTTTTTTTTTTTTGGCCTTTTGAAAAGGAGTTTGCATAAGGTTCTTTTTGGAATAGAATATTTTATTTCTATACAACACTTTTGGGTAATTTTAGTGATGTATTTCTGGAGCAAAAATCACTTTGTATATTTTATATTCGAAAAAAAAAAAAAAAAAAAAATGTATGTATTACTCAGCATGGAAGGGGGAAATCTTAAACAGCCAAACCATCCAGAATAATATTTGTTTTTGAAAATTAATCACTGCAATTCACATATTTAGATTTACATCTTTAGCAAAATGTCTTCCATTCTCTTTTTTTTTTTTTTGATTCAGTGAAACTATATAATTAGTGTTATTTTATTTTATTATTTTATTTATTTTTAATATTTTCTAAGTAGGGTGTCAACGATTTTTATCAGATGATTTAAATTGGCGATTAAATCATGATTTAAATCAACTGATTAAAAAAAAAAATCATTCATTTAAATCAACTGATTTTTTTTTAAATTTTTCTGAATGTTTAAAATGACATTAAAAAAATAATAAAATCTAAGATGAACATAATTTGTAAAGTTTCTATGAATGTTTTATTTTTCCTTTATGAATAAACAAAAAAAGCTTTGAATAATTGTTATTTGTACTACTAACTCATGAAATTACTTATTTGCAGCATTTATGAATTTTGTAATTACTTATTGTTCCCTCTAAGACATTTTTTTAAAGGAACAGCACCTTACACTTCATTAAATTGGCAAAATGTATTCTGCTTAAAAAAAAATATGTATAGTGAAATTCTTCTTTAGTTGTACCCAGAGATTTCTTGTAAAAAAAACACCACATACCACAGTTTTTCCTAATTGGTGTACCCAATACCTTGCAAAAATATTTAACTTTATTTATTTACAAAAAAAAAAAACAGGAAGTTACTAAATCATGTTGTAATTAATTATATTTTTCAATTTGTAATTCATAAAAATCTTTAAAAATTAATATCAGTTTATTTATTATATTAAAAAATTAGATGGGCATATGGCAGATATCAAATATAACATAAGTACTACAGCACTGGAAAGACTACGTAGAACCGAGACTTTAAAAATTGATTTTAAAAATAGTAAAATAATTTATCCATCAAGGCTTTATTTCCCATCTATTATGTGTGAATCTATAGAAATCTATATGCGTAATGTGAACTTTTGCGATGAATCCGACTCATTTGAATTGCCTAAAATTTGGTACGAAGTACTTTTCAGTTTAAAAAAAGCAATAAGGAAATATTAATTTTCACGTTTACAGTTGACTATTTCAAGCACCTGTTTTTTTACACATATGATCTCGTGATTTATGTTTTCAAGTTTATTTTCAAAAATTTGCGATAATATTTTTGTTTATCGTTATATATCTTGAAAATGGCACCGTATGAGTGCTGAAACATATGTTGATCATTAAAAGTTTTTATAAGTCTTTTTATCACTTAAGTATTTTATCTATATTTTAATTATAATTAGTTATCTTATTATGGGATTATGTATCATTTACTTTATTAAATTTGCCTATCTTTCTTTTAAATACAGGTTGACAACCGGCAACAGGCAGACAGTCATCATTTAGATAGGTATAATGATCAACATGTACATAATGTCAGGCGGAGGTTATCTTTAAGGCCTACTCCTGATTTCAATGCTGTTATGGAACGCGAAAGGCAAGTTATTATTTTTTCTTTTAATTCTTATTAGAACCACTATTTTAATTATTTATATATGTATATTAAGCTAAATATTAAGTATATTTACTGCATTTCTGTTACTACTTTCTTATAGCAGCCCTCTCAATTACAATTATTCCAAGGTTGCAGTTATGATTTCACAAAGATCATCGCAAAGCTTATATATACAGTAGAACTCCAATTATCTGAATCAATTGGGACCGGACCCCATTCGGATAATAAAAAATTCGGATAATTGGATTTTTCCGAAAAAAGGGTCTATTTTAATTAATTACTGTATGTATGTTGAAAATGGGAGAAAAAACTATTTTTAAAGAAAAGAGCTTTTAATTAAATAAATAAAAAGGCAACACTTTTACATGTTAAGCGTATTTACGACTGCTGTACATTATGTACGTACCGTACTGTAAATGAAAGTCATTGCTAGCTGACTATCTCGGTTAAAGCAGTGTTGAATTCAGACACTTTTCTCCGCGAGGGATTTCTGTGGCTCCGGGGGGGGGCATTATAGAGTTCCGGGGGGGAAATTTCACTTTTTGACCATTAAAATCATAATATCTCAAATCTTCCAGGGGGGACATTTCAATGCTCCGGGGGGGGGGGGGGGGGCATTCCCCCCCGGGCCACCCCCTGGATTCAACACTGGGTTAAAGTAAGCTGTTTGACAGTCTTCATCTGTTTTCGGGCAGCCAAGTCGCGCATCTGCTTGACAGAAGTTGCATGTGGTCACACTCGTTCTGGCGCTCCATCCACTTCAACACAGTTTCAAGGCGGGCAAATGCTTCACTAGCTAATGGGCGCCGTCTGCTTCAACTTCGACATTAAGGTCATCTTCATCCTCGATATTTTCTGCTCTCACGCTTTCAATAAGTTCATCATCATTTAGAATTTGAAACCCAGGATCTGACGAATCACACACCATCCATTCTCCTATATCTTCAACACTAACTTCTGAACTTCCAGGAACATTCTGAACATCCAGGTTTCTGAATTCCTCAAGTGGCACATCATCCTCATTTTCTCCTGACTCTTCCGCGGAGGGAAGAGCAATATCGTGCGTAGACAGAATCATTATTTTCGAATCTCAGTACGTTTCCATCTTAATTTTTTATCTGAAATTCGGAAAGCGATTCGTATAATCAGCGATTCGGATAATTGGAGTTCTACTGTACTTCAAATGCTTATATATGTGTCATATACATCATTATTATATATGTATTATTTGTGTCTTATATGTCATAATATGTACGTCTTATACACATGTCATAAAATAATGACTATAACTAGTCCATATACGCCACGAAATGTTACAATTATAGTGTCATAAATGCTTTATAATTTGGTGATAAATCTTGGTCACTTGGCGATTCATTCTCGGGGGGGCCGCTATACCACAAAAGTACCGAATTGCATAATCACTTAGTTTTGCATCAAGTGAGGTTATTTTTCCTTTTGTTTTTAGTTCTTGCTGGTTATTTTGGGCTTCCAGAGGGGAGGGGGGGGGTAATGAAAATTATTTTATATGGTGAGGTTTGGGTTAGTTTACAGGCTGATTTCGGCTGAAAAATAACTCCATCTGTAGAAAACTCTTAGATCATATTAAGCAGGTTTCTTGGGTGATTTGTGCAAACCAGTTTGTTGCAGTTTTTATATCACTTGCTTATATTCAGTTATACTCTAGTTATGGAATATTTCTGATTAAACGAAGTATGATAAAGAATCTTTTTCTCCTCTGGATCCGTGTATATATAATATAGACCAAAAGAAACCGGTCTGAAGCCAAGAGTCATTTTAAAAAGATAATTCCATTTTTATCCTAATTTAGGACAAAAATGAATGGTGGTGAACTTAATTACTTCTGCTGCATGTTGTGCATGATCATATCAAAACACACTTATAATAATAAACCTATATTTACTATTGATTAAAACTTCTAATATCCTTTATTTTCTTTCACCCAGAAACAAGTTTTTGTGGTATAATTCTATTACAATTTAGATTGTTTTATTGTATTATTTATGTGACATACATTAATATCCTAATTCAATAACAGATGTTGCAGGATTCACTGGGGGTTGGCGCTACACATTTGTATTTGGCCACAATATTTTTGTTTTCACATTTTTATTTAACACACACATAATTTAATATTTAATTTATTATTTTTATTTTATTTTATTTATGCTCACATTTAATTTTATTATAAAATACCAGTTTGCCACTTGAAGCAAGAATCGCTGAGTTACCATTCCAGGCAAAATTCGTCATTTTGGCAGCAGGCCATAAATAAACCATGGTGTGTCTGACATGTATACCCTTAATTCATATTCTTATAAACACCAATATATAGTTGATTATAGGTGATTGTTACCCTTTTTTTATGATTTTTGGTGTTTCAAAAATTGGTCTAAAACTTTTTATCTCCCATCCGTCCCCTCTCTTTCCAATTATTTAAAATGTCAATTAAAATAGCTTTTTATGCATTTTTTAAATCGTGCTTTCCAACTGCATGCTTTTACATTCAAAACTGAGTCTGTGCATGTGTCAGAAAGTTCCGTGTTAAGGTGAAAAAAAATATTTTTAGGAATATGCTTTAATAAGATGCTTTATTTAGGGTTCCCTAAATGTGTTATTGAAATAGTAGTGCATTGTATAAATTGTTAATAATCAATCCATGTATAGAGATTTAATTTTAAATTAAAATTGAAAGCTTAATTATGATTCTCTTTTCATGCATAGGTATATGGAGAATTACCGGTATCAGTATGAACCTATCAATATTCCCTACTCAACGACTGCCATGGCTGCTCGAACGCTAAAGCCTCCGGTTGTGAGTGTACATACTCCCTCTGAGATGGATGTTTCGCAGCCTATCAAACGACCAAGACTGGCCGTTGAACCCAAAGCACCCGTCCATCAACCTCTTTTAATAGATACTAGAAATGTTGTGATAAAAAAAGTAAGTACCTTATCTTTTTTAACATAAAAAAAAAAAAAATGTTGAATCTATCCGTTAATTCTTTGAACAATGGTGGTTGCTGGTCATTCTCTCTCTCTCCCCCCCCCCCCTTTAAAAAAACTGTCCTGTTTTTAAACCTAAACATATACTAGCTTACTTTTTTGTTTATGTTAGCTTAAAAAAAATAAGCTTTGATAAGGTCATTCTTAAATTTATACTGTATGAAAGGATTATTCATGTGGAATCCCTTCCATTTTAAGTAATTTTACTTTCTTAAGAACTGAAATTAAGCCTACCCTTTGTTAAATATGAGAATGAAATTTCTGTACAAGAAATGCTTTTCTCTTTTAAAATTTGTGCCGTTATAAAGTAACAAAAGTGTTTTTAAATCTTTATTATACTTTTATTTTGTTTTCTTTCGTGGAGTAAAAAAATGTAATTATGCAATATTTAGAAGGTAAGTGCATAATCAAAGTGATAGCACATGTTGGAATGTCTAATGTTAACTTTTCTGCTTAGTGTTAACGACACACACTTTAGAGTTTCATAAGTAGATATTTTGGATTAATTAAAATTGGCAGTCAACATTTTACTGAATTTGAGCTATCTCATATTAATGTAAATCATTTTTGAAAAACTCAAAGGAAAAGCTAAAGTTAATTTTTTTTTTTTTTTTAGTTTTTATATCTAGAGCTAGATAAAAAAAATTGCTAATGCAATTGGGAAAACATATTTATTATTTAGAGATGTCATTTTTTGAAAATTTATTATGCAATTCTGATTTGGTTAGTATTTGCCTATGAATTATGGTTTGATAATTTGTGGCTTTACCTTAAAGACTCACTTGCATGGAAATAATTAGTCTTTCAAAATCAACTATTGTGTCAGTTTTTGAGATATCACATTGTGTTTACAATGTCATCAATACAGTCTTCAATACATACAGTCATCATATTGATGACATACAGTCATCAATAAGAATCTAAATATTTGGCTGATGAAATTAACAATTTAATTCCATAGATCAAAATTAATAATAGAACCTTACAGTGTAAATTTTATTGCATTGATTTTTATTAGACGGTATAGTGTGAAAATGCATCGTAGATCTAAGAGTCTGCTAGCTAATTTAGGCAGAGACGACAATTTCATACAGCTTTTAAAGATTTGATTGTTGTTCAGTAGAATCAGAATATGTTTATGTTAAATGTTGAATATTTTGTATAGAAATCTGCAATATTTAAAAATACTAAATTGTTTTTTAATTCTCCACAGGAGCCAGCTTATACACCTCAAGTAGAAGCTATCTCTCCTACATTGCCATCAGAGGAAGGCCGTTGTGACTCTCCCATGAGGGTACTTAAAGAAAATATTTTAAATAACATTAATCGATTAGACAAAGAAATTAACCAAGTGGAGTCCCAAGTTTCAAAGCTTCAAAAAAAGATGGTAAGATTATTTATCTATGACCTAATATTTGCAAAAGTTTACTTTTTATATATGACTTTTCTGTTAAAACCACACTATGTTTCACTTTTTGGTTTGGTGTATTTCTTCAGTGCCAGTTGCAGCCAATTTAGTTTCTTTGTTTCCTTGAGATATGAGGTTATCTTTAAGGCTGTTCTCAAATCCAAACTGGCTACTTTCTGACACATTTTTAAATTCATTTTTGTTAGCAAACATATCAAATTGGCAAATACATTTGTTAAGAAACTATGTAATTGAACTGTTTTTTCAGTTTTTTGGTGAAAGCAGAAGATTTTGCAGAAAATGCTGTCGAAATAGGCATTTTGAACCAAATTTCCAGATGCAGCTCAGGAAAAGAAAAAAAAAAATAGACATCCTGGGACAACAATCGCAAACCCAAGTTGTAATTCATTTAGCCGGACAAAGAAAAAAAAAAAATTATTACAAATCATTTTAATAAACATTCCTGCAAGTTTCATGCTTTTATGTTTAAAAATGAATTGGAAAATATGTCATTTTATGCCATCCTATTTTATTATTGTCAGATCTTAATTCTAGACAAATAATTAAAGAAAGGTACTTATGTAGTTAGCTACACAAGTACCAAAGCATAGTGTGACTTAATGTAGTTAGCTACATATATGCATGTTGTGTATAACTTTGCTGTTAACTTATTTTTAAATTTAAAATAGATTGGAAATTAATGTCACAAGTTTATTCAAAACTATATAAATTAAACTATTTTTATTTAGTACATAAATTGTTTGTTTACTGTAAAGTCATTAAATTTTTTTAAATTAAATATTCAGTGACATGAATGTACTTACTTGCTACTAAAGAAATTATTGTCACTAGCCAGTAACTGGCTACTAAAAAAAAAATCAACCTACCGGTCAGTGGCTACTAAGTGAAATTCCTTATTTTCACCTTTAATTTATAACTTCTGACTGGCTAACAGAAAAATGCCTTAAAATTAAGTTATTAATTTATGATTAAGTTCTAAACATATTAAAATGTTGTATTGTCACTGAAAACACACCTTTTGTACGTAATTTTTATAACTCTAGCTTATCAGAAAGTGAGTTAAAAATAGATTACAATATTCCATCTTTACATACAAAAATCAAGGTGAGTTAAATAAGAGTGTAAAAAGGTTTTGATTATTCAACTTTCAAATTAGTTTTATCTATTACCATCCTTGTGTATATGCTTTTTGTGAGAGTTCACTTTTTTTGTAGGATAGATTATACCAGCGGTTCCCAACCTTTTTTCTCTCACACATCCCTTGCTTAGGCTTTTCAGTTATGCATACCCCTTCCAATTTTTTTTTTTTCATTAATAATGTTCTTATGCTAGTTACCAATGTTAGATGAAGTTCTCTTCAGAATCCAATTTTCAAGCATTTATCCAGTTTGAACTACAACACAATATCAACTTAGTCACTCAAAACATAAAAATATTAGCTAAAGTTTTCGCAAAGCAGGGATGAAGCTACACCTATTAATACACATTAATGAGTTTATGCTTATTCTGACCAGTCAAACACTAAAATGACCTGCTTTCAAATGTTTTAAATGAAATTATCAAAATGAGACGGCTCGATACGATTCATGTGTTTTTTAAAATATTTCTAGAATTACTAGAAAGAAAAGAACAATAAAAGAAAAGGAGGGACATATGTGAAATCGCAAGATGTTTATTTGGAGTGGGCAGAGATAATGGCAACAAATGATTAACCAATTACTAAGTTTAGGCATTTTCCTTTATTTTATCAGAATAGCCTATTTACTTTTAAACGAAAAGTTTACAGTTTTATTTTTCTGTTTTCATTTTAAGTTTAATTTTTGCGTCATCTGCCATTACCAATGTAATTTTCACGTATCCCCAGGGGTACGCATACCCCAGATTGAAAACCGCTGGATTATACAAAAGGCTGTACATACCTACATATTAGGTGTGTATCGAAAAAATATGAAACTTTAATGTGTGTCATGCAACAATAAACTTTCGGAATTGTTGATCTTATAGATTTTATTTATGCATAAGATTAAGATTTATAAATATATGTATTTTTTTACTTTCTAATAAACAACAACATACTTAGAAGTAATCTCCAGATTATAAATATTGATGATTTTAACTATGTATAAGAAATATTCTCAAATCTTTCTTTCCTTTTGTTTAGGAGAAATAGAATAAATTTTATACCATAATAATCACTAGATCATTTTTATCCCTACATTCTCAAGACCTCCAAATGTTAGAATCAAAGTAATTTAATTAAAATTATCAATATATAAAGTAAAATAAAATAGTTTATTTCTCTGTAAATTTACTATATTCTTAATTTTAAGATTTACTGTATCCCTTTTGATGCCCCGAAAATTGATTTAAAATTTTGACACTGATAATGTTTCTGAGTGATGTCTAGTTAATAAAAATCTGAAATAATACATTTGAAACATTTATGAAAATGCAGATAAATTATTTCATGATTATAATAATGTGCGTGCCTATAAATTTAAGAACATTCTTATGCGTCACATATTTTCTGAAAATACTTATGTATGTTTTATAAAATACCTATATAATTAGTGCTTTTATTTTTACGCTCATCAGTTTTTAATTTTAGATTCTTGAATATTTGACATACGACATAATTAGAATATTACCCCCTGTTCCTTCAAACTGTACATGCATTAATTGTGCTTATCTGCATAAACAGCATATTTATTTATATGTAGCTGGAATCGGATTTTAAACTTTTGTATCTTTTTTTTTTTTTTTTTTTTTTTTTTTTTCCAGCATGAACTTGAGGTAGAAGCTAGTAAACCATCTGTTACTAAAGAAGATGTAAAAGATGTGTGTCCTATAGAATCAAAACAAATGAGCATAGCACAAATTATCTACTCTGAAAATAGGGTAAGTGGAATTTTTAAAAATTGAATCATGGATCTCAAAAATGCTTTTATTTATTGATATAGTTTTAATTTCATTATGAAATATTAGTTGGAAGCAAATTCTGAACTATTTATATTATGAAACGGCTTAATTTTTATTCGGACTGCATGTGATAAATTCATTAAAAAAAAAAAAAAAAAAAAAAAATCAAATTATACTTTAAAATTATTGTAAAAGCCATAAAAAATCTATAAATTGAGATACAGTTTCAAACAAATTACATGCAAAGGAACAATATTTTCATATTCAATAGTGTAAATATTGAAATTGTGTGATGCTTGCTTTATAATATAGATAAATTAGATTTTCTTGACTGGATAATACAATGTGTAATATTGTTGAAATAATCTTTATGATATAACTGCTTTTTGAAGGGTGAGACTCTACCATATTTCAGCAGATTTCATCATCCAAATTACCTTATCTTGTGAAATTTCTGCTCCCTCCCCTCTTTACTCTCCCAGCACACAGAGTTCAAAATCTTAATATCTAAAATAAAAAGGCCCTTTTGTTAATTTTGTCATAATAATATATAAATAACCATCAAAATTCCACCATCCTTCCTTGAAATTCATAATTCCCTACGCTTTTGCCCCCTCCAGCTAAATAAGGGATTTCTCGGTATGGAGGGGGCAAAACAAAAATATTATTCCTTTTTGCTGTTTGTCTGTTCTTACTACTGTTGTATTTTAGTTTGAATGGGGTAGGAATTGTAGAAATAAATGAAATTTTTTTTTTGTAATTTTATGCTTTTTCTTCTATTTTACTTTAATTTTACTTGTTTCATCCCTTCTATATTTATTTCTACTTCGAAAGATACTTGCTTATACAAGACTTTTTTTTTTGCTTTTCAGAGTAAAGCTCAGGAATCCCACAATTATTTAGAAAGATTGGGGCCTAAAATTGAAATTGTAAGTAATTTTATTATTTTTGAGATGATTAATTTATGATAAAATTCTTAGATATTTGTGTAAATTTAATTTTGTTTTAAAATTTCTGATTATTTAATTTTTATTTCACAGCCCATGTATAATCAACCTTCAGACACAGCTGTCTATCATGAAAATAAAAGAAAGTAAGTAATTTGAAGTATTTTGTTGTTGTTCAATAAATTAAAAAAAAAAAAAACTTTATAAATATCTGAACATTTTAAATTTATTTTCAGATTTCATTTGTTTAAAAGCCGGTTAATAAAATGTTTAAAGAGAAAACACAGAGAAAGAGTTCTTCGGGTAAGTGAATACACGTGCATATTGTTGGTTGATAATTTATATTATGTTATGTATCATTTATTTATATTAGTATGTATCTTATAACATCTGTCCAGGATATGGTTCTGTGCGATTAGAAATTATACAGAACTAACTGTTCCATTTATTATATGAGCAAAACCATTTTTTCTTAATAATTTTAGTGCCCATTTTATTTCTAATATACAGTGTGTTACAAAATGATGGAGGCAACTTAAATTTTATTCATAAATTGTCAAAATAAGATATAATTTTGCACATATATAATGTAGCATTCTGTTTATTTTAAATGTCAGTGGTTATTGTAAAGTTAAATCGCAAATATTTAATGCAAGCACCTTTTGTTATTCTGCACAACTTCTTTCAGCATGTTTTCATGGTGGGAGGTCACTGACTTTCACACACAATGTTATTTTCTGTAAACAAATGTAAAGGATATAGTCAGTGGTCAGGAAAACTACTTTATTTTTGTACCGAATTAAAAGTACTTTATCGAAAATGTAATTAACTACAACTACTTGTTTTAAAAAGTAGTGACTCCAAACTGCTTTTCAAAAGTTGTCACTACTTAGCTACTTTCAGATTTTGTCAAAGGTATCATATCTATACTTGTAATTGCAGACACAGATTAAAGAATAAGATAAAAATTAGGACATTAAAAAATTAAGAAAGGTAACATGCAAGAAAATGTTTTGTTTTATTTCTAAAATGTCAGTTCAAGCACACGTTACCTGTTACATGTTGACCAGGACAATTCAGTATTAATTTTCTCTGTCATAATTAATATAAAAAAATAATAAATCTCTAAATAAAGAAATTAAAAGAAAAAAAAAGGCATTAAAACATAGACAATTTATTATGTTTCTTTATAGCATTTTAATTTTAATTAAAGAGTATGTGCAAATATATATTGAGGAAAAGTAGAGGGATTTTGATGCTTGAAGTACAGAAAACTGACAAATCATTTATCTATCATCTTAATTTATTTAAATTTATAGATTTAAGATAATATATATATATTTTTTAAGGCTGTTATCAAATCCAAACTGTCTACTTTCTGATACATTTCTGAATTCATTTTTGTTCTGAAATGTATCAAATTGATAGATGCTCTTATTCAGAATTTATGTAGTCGAACAGTTTTTTCCATTTTTCAATAAAGGCAGAAGCTCTTTCAGAATATGCTGTCAAGGTTGGTGTTTTGGACCAAATTTTAAGATGTGGCAGCGCAAGAAAAGAAAACACTGCAGGCATGATACAACAACTGCTAAAATTATAATACATTTTATCAAAAAAATTAAACTGTTCAATTACAATTCACTTTGATAATCATGCCTGTAAGTGTCATGCTTTTACTTTAAAAAATGAGTCAGAAAATGTGTAAAAGTTTTGTGATGTTGAGTGTTTTGTTTTTTGAGAACTGTCTTAAAGTATAACTTTTTATCTTGCTTGGGACATAATCTGGTAAGTATTTATTAAAAACATAACATGTTGCATTTCAATATGTAAGGTTCTATAGTAAAATAGTAAATCGAGGAGTCTGTTGAGCAACATAATGGTGATCGATTTCGATTTTATGCTATGTGGAAGATGGAGGTGCCATAAATTTTAAATTAACACGATCATGAATAAAAATTGGATAAACTTTGTCATGCTACCAAGTTTGCTTTAATTTAACTCTTCATGTTAATAAATGTTATTTTCATCTGTTTCTGCACATTAAGGTAATTAATTACAAGCTAAGTGTTTTAATCTTTTAGGGGAACCGTCGGTAGCGTAATAAATTTTCTTATTTTTATAAACAGTTAAATTGGTCTTCTATATTTTAGTATACGTTTTCGTCTTTTAATAATGGTAAAGAAGGATAGTTCAGCTTACCTGAGATTTTCCTTATGCGCTGAATATTTCCACAGTAATCCAAAGTGTTTGCACTGATATTTATCTTATCGACTGATTGAAGTATTCGCTATATGGAAGTAATAAGAACTATTATTATTAGTAAGTAGAGATGCAGGAAATAAGAAGTAGATCCATTTTGAGTATAATATTATAATTCTTTTCTAGATATTTACATTTAAATCGCGTTTTTGGAGACTGCTTTTAGATGCTCCAATTTTACATTATATTTGAGATATATATTTACAACACATATGTACAATAGCGTTTTAACTGCTCGGATTCATTTTAGATTATGAAGGGAATGTCTTTAAGTTCAGTTC
Source organism: Maratus michaelseni (assembly GCA_963931845.1). Classification (NCBI taxonomy): domain Eukaryota; kingdom Metazoa; phylum Arthropoda; class Arachnida; order Araneae; family Salticidae; genus Maratus; species Maratus michaelseni. The sequence goes on along the minus strand of OZ007594.1, from coordinate 277,550,961 downwards.
ACACGCGCGTGATAACAGCTGTAGTTTTGAAGTAGGGAGGTCTGCAGAGTTTTTCACTTAATTGGTTTTGACAGTTTCTGGTTTTGTTCACTATGTTTTTCAGCTGCGGCACTTGAAGTACTTATTGGTAATTGGGGTCTGGTTTTTAACATGTTCTTATTTCGATCATTCGCTGCACGTGGAGATTATTCACTGCATAAAAAAGGTTTCTCCGTCATAATCTATTGTAAAAGCTCAGCTGCTTTTAATTTTTAAAACTGTATTTAAATTTTCCTCTTTTATTAATTAAAGTATCTATGTATAAGCTTAGATAAGTATTGCTAAATTAATTTACAATTATGTAAAACTTTCATTTCATCTCTTAATAATAAAATATGAAATTTTCAGAGATTTCATTCAGTATACTATGTTAACAACCTTGGTTAAATTCATTATGGAATTTGTCTCCTGTGTTGTTCCAGTATACTTTTCTTTGCAACGTTGCACTTCTTTTCACTTTCTATATTAGGATACAAGGGTATCCCCCCTCCCCCCCCTCAAAAAATATTTTTTTAAAGTTCACAGCATGTTTATTTTAAAATGGTAAAAGAGAAATTTAAATTATCTAAAGATGGAAAAATATATATACAAAGAGAAGTGGTATAGTACAAGAGTAACTTGCTGTACATAATTTAGCTAATGGTTAGTTTTGATTGTATGTTATTTATAAAATAAAAAATACTTATGAAGTATCATTTTTGTATAGGAAAATCACCTAACAGAAACCTATAGTAAACTTATGCAAGAATGGCTTAAAAAGATGGAGAAGAAAGAAAATAATGCTGCGAGAAAGTGAGTATCTGTTTAAATGCCTAGTCATTGATTTATTTTTAAAGAACTTTATACTGACTAATGCAATCATTTCTCTATTTATATTATACAGTCTTTCACTTTTGTTGAAATGACTGATTTTTTGACTTAAAATAACAAGAATTACGAAGTTTTGTTTTTAAGCCTACCAATCTCTGTGTGTTGTTAATATCTAAATGTTGATAGAAAATACTGTATTTACTTGAATCTAAGAATGGGTTTTTTTTCTCTAAAATTGACTCTTGTTTAGTTTGATATGTCTTACAATCAAGTAGAAATCGTTAATACTGTAAAAACAGATGTGGTGTGGGTGTATGTATGCACATGCATGCATTACTACATACTGGAAAGTCTATTTATCCCTCAATAACTCCACTCTTGAGTATGTACATTTGTGATGGATTGACTTGAAAATCTACTTTCAAACTAACAACAATGAAGCTACTTCCAGTGTTGTTAAAAAAAAAAAAAAAAAAAAAAGTGGTATACACTAGAGTCACGAACATTCATAGCTAGAGTATATGCTATATAACTTTATTTGATAAACTGATGTAATACAGAGCTTTTTTTTAAAAAATCCAGAAGGTATACGGTGTATACCTCCATATACCCTCCACTGCACCCCTGGCCACATCTAGAAGCAGAAGTGAAGATTCATGCAGTGAAATATCTGATGTATACAGAGATATGTCTATAACAAATCAATATAATATTGGAATATTTTGGGCAACAAATAAAATTTAAATTAACTACATTTAAGTAAGTTTCCAGATCTTTTCCTTCATATTTTCTTGTGCGTCGTATAGGAGTTTTAAAGAAAAATTCCCATTTTTGCAACTAAAAATCAAGATATGTCTTCGATTCAAGTAAATATGGCATCCTTGATAGGTATATAAAGAAGTAAAATTTCAAAAATTGAAAGAAGTTTTTTGGAAGAATAAGATTTTCCCTTGTTTTTCCTTTATTCATTGATGTAATTTTCATTTAACTTTTCTGTAACTTATTGTGTTTATTTAATTTTTTTTTCTTTTACTCCATCAGAGTTAACATATATTTCGAGTCATCTATAGTTAACCTATTTGTATCCTGATTCCCATTAAGGAAAATTTGATATAAAATTTGCTTAATGCATCTGTTAATAAGAAAATATTTTAAATTTCATCTGAAATACTTTGTTTTAGCCTGTTTTGAAACCAGATCAAAATTTTTATGGCTCTAAATATTTTTAAAGCTGAATATTTTCACAATTGTGTTTATGCTTGGATAATTTTTATGCTGTTCAAAGATGTATAGTGGGAAATTTTATGCTAAAAACTCGATCATTTATAGATAAAATTGTAATACATTTAATTTTTTTATGAGAATTAACAGATTAAAAGAAAAATGCAAATATTGTTGTAAACATTCAGGAGGAAAAAATGTGTAACCACCAATTTAATAAGTCAGTTTTAGTGAACTAATCCTTTCTAAATGTCATGCTCTTATTACATATATATTTTTAAATCTATCTTTAAATATTAAAGCTGTTCTCATCCAACTTTCTAAAATCCATTTTCTGACCCATTTCTGAATTAGTTTTTGTTTGGAAACACATGAAATTAGCAAGTATTCTTATTTAGAAACTATGTAATCAAAAGATGTTTTCCATTCTTGTGTAAAGGCAGAAGATCTTTCAGAAAATACTGTCAGTGTTGTTTTGAACTAAATTCTTGACGTGACAGCACAAGAAAGGGGAAAAACTTGCCACATGATAAGATTCACTTATAAAATGATAAGTAATTTATTTATCAAAAGATGGAAAACTCTATTCCATTCCAAATTGCTTGACTAGTCAGGCTTGCCAATTTTTTTGCCTTTGTTTAAAAATGTGTCAGAAAGTTTCGCATTCTTGAACAGGGAATTTAAGAATCACCTTAACCGTTTGAGTGCTATGAAGCGCGATAGCGCCGCAATGTATCTGCGGATCAAACAAATTTTGTTTCAACCCAGAAATTTTATTCCATAATTGAAATCATTTAATTTTTATTCAACAGTTGAAGTATTTACAGCGATCTAGTGAGTTACATTTTATAAGATAAAATTTCTGGGTTGAAACACAATTTGTTTGATCCGCAGATACATTGCGGCGCTATCGTGCTTCATAGCATTCAAACGGTTAAGGGAAAATATTGTTAAGCTGAAAATTTTTTGATTCATATTTTGGGACTGAAAGAGTTAATGTATTCAATGTATCACCTAAATTCACTTCATGCTCAACATACAATACTTTTTGTTTCAGAGCTAAAGATTTAAAAACTAGGGAATTTTTTGAAAAACAATTTCCTGAACTTAAAAAACAGAGAGAAGACAAAGAAAGGATATCCAGGGTTAGCCAAAGGATAAGAAGTGATGCAGAGTGGGAGGAGATAATTGATGGACTACAAGAACAAGAGGTAAGTTGTTTTCTTTTTTGAATAAAGAACCTTCTGCCTTTGTAATTGCCCTCTCCCTAACATTATTAGCAACAGAGTGGTCACTTTATTTCAGACAATTGTCTGACTGTTATTAAAAAAAAATAAATAAAAAAATACAGTCCTCATTATTACATCTTTTTTTGTTTTGAATCAGGAATTGTTTTTTTGGTACTTTTCGGTTAGCCGGGCGCCAGTGATATATATACATCTAAATATATACACACACACATATCTACACATATCTACATATACATATATATACATACACATATATATGCATATATGTATGTACATATATACAAATTCATGTATATACATATGTATTTATATATGTACATATATCACTGGCGCCCGGCTAACCGAAAAGTACCGTTTTTTTTTTTCAATAGTAAATTATATTTAATTGGGACAAAATATCAAAAATAAAATTGAAAAAATATAAATAACTTTTTTTCTGATAATTGGGGCAGCAGCTTTATAGGGACAAATCATGCTAAAACTCATTTATCCCAATTAACAGGAATTTAGTGTTTTTAAAATATGTCTCATATGTACATATTATTTGCACACTAAATTAGCCACTCTAACATTTATATAACATCTGCCAACAGGGCAATTAAAATTTTTTCTACTGATTATTTTGGGAGATTTTCTATAATAGTTACTAAATTAGCATGCTATGGAGCAATATTCGATGCAGTGTGGTTACATTGGGTGAATTGTGTGGCAAACAATTATTTTATATCATAGACAATAGTTATGAATTAATGTGTTTTAATGTACTTAAGTACATTTTATAAACTATTTCATTTTTTTTTTTTTTGTGCCAAGTATATTAAAAAAAAATTAGCATTGTGACATTAAAAAGATTAATATGTATATAATAAGTATATTTTCTTTCCCTCATATTTCCGTAATTTTGCTTTTTACCCAACTGTATGCGACTGCAAAAAGGAGAGTAAAGTTTTTTAAACCATGGACAATGCAAGATTCTTTATACCCTCATAAAATGGGAGCAGGTGGATATATTTTAATTCATGTGTCAAAATGTTTTGTAAAAATAAATGTGCAACGTTAAATTAGCACAAATTAAAATCATTTCCAATGGCAAACAGCTGTTTCAAAGCCCTTAAGCTCCATCTTCAGTGCCAACTCAAAAGGTATAAACGAATTAAAAACTGGCAGGCAAGAGGTCATGGCTTAGGAGTTTTTAATTCGTTTTTACCTTTTGAGTTGGCAAAGAGTTGGCAGTTCTGAAGATGGAGCTTAAGGGCTTTGAAACAGCTGTTTGCCATTGGAAATGATTTTAATTTGTGCTAATTTAACATTGCACATTTATTTTTAATATAACGGCACAAAGTTTTAATCCACCTTTTTAGATAAAATGTTTTGTGTTCACTTCCCGAGTGTCACAGACTATAGTTATATAGCCAATGTTTCCTAGAATAACTGGACATCTCTAAAATGGCCATGAATGGTTGTTCTATTAAAAAGTATATTATTGCTGCAAAAGCAGTAGCATCCCCTCCTTCCAAACAAAAGGTTCAGAGTTTGAACCCAGCCGATTCCATTGGAAGATAATCAATAAAACATGAAATCTTATGACAGATTATTTTGAAATAATTTGATTATATCATTAAAATGAAATCATTGGGCTTTTTTTTTTTTTTTTCTCTTTTGAAGTAATGTCATGACCATTTTTCACAGACCTTTTTTATGTTATTTTTTATTAGGCTTTCGTTCATCTCATGAAACCCTATTACTCCCACTCCGTTGTCTGTCCGTCACAGAGCCATTCTCAGAAACTATGTAACTTACAGCTTTGAAAATTTGTGTATATAACAGAATAACAGCTATGAAGAGCTCAAAATATTAAAATTTGAAAAATTTGTATTTTAATAAATAGAGAGAAAAAAACCAAAATTCTAACACCCTTTTCCTATTAAATTTAAACATTTTTCGTTATAGCAGATGCTAAATATTAAAAATCCATGATGAAATTCTTTCCACAATAATTAATTTTCTATCAGACGATTTCCATGTGAAAAATAAAAATGAAATAAAAAGTTTCACCAGTTGAAAAAAAGATAAATACGAAATAAAATTGATTGACGTCATAGTAGTAATAAAACGGAAAATGTCTAAGATTTCTCAATAATACAAGGAGTATGAGTATGTGTATGTAAAAAAAGCAAATTAATATCACGTCATTAGAGAATGAAAATCTGATGTCATACTGGAAGATTAACGAATTTTTCAGATGTTTGAGAATAATACAAAGCTAGTATCAATATGAGCAATAGAGAATAGTAAATATGAGTTTGAGAAACATATTGAATCATGATAAAAATCAGATTATGGAAATATTCACACATTTTAACATTTTGAAGGTGTACAATTTGTTTAATTTTGAAACGATTTTTTTAAATACCGCATTTAGTCCGTATTATGGATAATATTATGACAGAATATAATAGCGGGCTGGTTTAGATATTCGAAAAAACAAAAAATAGACCAGTAAATTTTTACTTTATAAAAAACATGACTTTTTTTTTATTATTATTTTTATTTTTTTGCTAAATGAAATTTATTTGAATCTATTAAAGAAAGGATAAAGTGTTTTGAAAGGAAAATTAAACGAAACCCTTTGAGCGATCTTCGATCACACTTGCCCACTTGTTATTATTACTATTAGTAATAAATTGCTACTTTGTTTCACGATGTATATAATGTTTATATCCAGTTTCATTGTTGCCCTGTATAATATTGAACTTAGTTATTTCGTGTCAAGTTGTTTACCTTTATCAGTGAAATTCACCACCAACATAAACTTGATATATTGGTTCCCTATTGGCTCAACATTTGGTTGATATTAGAGAGAAAATCAGCATTTATGCAGTTTACAGCTCTGAGATTGGAAAGATTAAATCTTTATTTCATTTGAAATTTAGCAGTAGTTTTGTTATTAGTGCATTAATTATTTATACTGCTTATCTGGTTAATGACGGTACCATCAAATTAAAGATATTTCTCTGAATTGGAACTTAAATTATTGTATAAAGTGCATGTTTTATCCCTTGATACAATATCTCAAAATTTTAAAACAGATGCCATAACTATTATTCTTATTGGTGTATGCATCAGTATAGACAAACTTGTTTTATATATTTAGATGTTCTTTTAAAATTTTGTAAATGTTTACACCTGTGACATTTTAATGTTAGGCTCCCAAATTATTAAAATACCGCTACTATATAAATTAGTGTTTTGTATAAATTAAACAGGTCAGAAAAACCTAAAATAATTAAATTTATTCTATGCTGAATTTTCAATAGGTTCCATTATTCTGTAATCTTAATATTGAATTACATGATTTTCAAAGTATTCACAATTGAAAAAAATGCAGGTTAAACTTTATTCCCAGTATATTTTTGAAATTGTGTAATAATTTAAATTGGAAAATTAAAATTTCTTCTAAGAGTTGTGCAAAAGAATGAATTTTTGTTATTTTGATTTTCAGCTTGAAGAAAAGAAAATGAGAAGCTATGCTGTGATACCCCCTATTTTATTAGACAGTCGGCAAAGGCGGCTGTGGTATGTAAATAAAAATGGTTTTGTTGAAGACCTTAGTCAACAGTACAAAGAAAAACAAATGTTTAATATATGGACAGATCAAGAAAAAGAACTATTTAGGGAGAAATATCTTCAACATCCTAAAAACTTCGCTTTCATTGCATCATGTCTACCAAGAAAGGTAAAGTAGCATTTTAATAAAAATTTTCTTATGAGTATGTGCTTTTAATTAAGGGGACTCTGTACCTTTCGAATTGTTCTATCTTTTTTTTTTTTTATGTACTACCTTTACATTTCAGAAAATAGAATTGTTAAACAAAATAATTTTAATGAAAAAAAATATATATAATATCGTGGAAAGACCACGTAAAAAATTTTAAGGAATTTTTAAAACATTTGAATGTTTTTACACAATTTTTATTTTTTTATAACAGGATTATCCTTCGTAACTTCAGGGATTGATTTTTCTGTAAGCCTATTAGTTTATGAGAAAAATAATAAGACATTCTTATCTATGCAAAATTGAGTGAAAAACCCTAATTTCTTCATATTTACATTAACATTTTTTTATAGTCATTCTATTGCAAAACTCATCCCTAATTCTATTTGAATTATACCCTTTTGATTAGATAAAATATTTTGAGATTTAATAGTTATTTTATTAACAAAAAGTTATATATATATATTTTTTTTCGGGCCCCGGGCTGCCAGTAGTTTTAGCAATTTGATTACGGGGAAAAAAGCCTCGCTCCCGCTTTTTGTTGGAGCTTAACTCAAATATTTTTGGCTAGAATGTGCCACTGAGAATGGGTGGAGAAAAACAGTTAATTGGTTAATTAGCTCTCGCATGTTGCCCGGGTTTCAGACAACACCAAGTCCTGCAGAACCTGGTTGTATAGAAAACAGCAAGCAACTGCAAAAAGCATAATACTCAGCACTTTTTATTCTTAAAAAGAGATTGAAATTGATGGATGAAAGTAATAATTGTACGGTTGGAAAACCAAGATAACCGGGGCAAACTAGATTTAAATACGGATTTATAAAGTTAGAAAAAATGTTTTGGGGGATTTTGAATTTTAAAGGGTTTTAACTTTTTATCTTTTCATATATATGTATGTAACCTTAATATGACAACACAGAATTTATATTTATATAATATGTTCTTACATATATGTTGAAGTTTAGCCATTTAAACGGTAGCAAAATGAAAAAAAAAAAAAAACCCTTGAACTGAAAAAATTAGAACTTTGATACATTTTAAGGGAAATAATTGCAGAAAGAAAAATCCCTTTTCCCATATTTATAATCATCTTATCTTATGTAATTTTCCAGAACATACTAGGGAGCCTAAATATATTTTGGGTAAAAATTAGAAAGTTGATATTTTTTGTCGTTTTTTTTGCAAAGTGAAGGGTACAGAGTAATCTTAAAATGTGCATAATTTCTTTTATCACAAATTTATACTTCGATCTTTTCATTATGAAAAATGTTAGGTATATTTAAATAATTTTTTTTATGGTGTGCATGTTACATTTTCATATGAATAGATAAATTGAATCATTTTTTCCCTTCTCCCTTTGATGTTTAATGAGAAACAGCCAACGGATTTTCAAATAAAAGTTTCTAGTCTCCAAAAAGTGTAATTTTAATTTAATCCTACATTTTATAAAATTGTTTATTTATACATTCATTATGATACTTCCTGTGTTGTTTGCTAGCTTTATAACATTAGTATTAAATGTGTAACATTTAAAATATTTACAATCTAAATGGTGCAAAATTAAATTAAAAAACAGAGGAAGATAGTTAAATAAGAGTAAGGATTCCAGAATCTTCCTAATGCAATGATTAAAGTGAGTTATTTGTTATATAAATTTCAAAAATCATTTCATGAGATTTTTATCATGAATGAATTTTGTAATACAATTTAATTTGGAATAGCACAAAATTCTGTCATCTATATTTAATTATATTAATAATTGTTAATTAAGAGGTTGAAGTATTCTAAATTTTTCCTTAGTGCTAAAGTATGTTACTAAAGTAATAATGTTTCTGCAATGAATAATTTAAAAAATTATGTCCATGCCTTGGCCATGTAAGTCTTTGTACTCTTTCAAAATAGTCATTTGTCATTTAAATAGTACAGTTGATAAAATTGAAATTATCAAACCAAGGGATACTAAACTTAGTTTTCCAATATAAAACTGCAATCAATTGATGTCTTCAAGTTATGATTTTTCAAGATATGAAAAATGCCTTCTGAGACATCTGTCATTCTAAAATCTATATGAATATGATTTAAGTGTTCTGTTTGAGGAAATTATTTTTAATGCATTGTCAAGAAATATTTTGCTTTAATGTTTTCTTAGACGATTAATTTGATTGTGGTCTGTTTGGTTGAAATTTTAAAATGCATAAAAAATTGGTATTTGTTTAATTTTCCTTCAGCCATAAGAACTAGACTCCAATAAAAATAATCTGTCACCTAATAGTGTGACTTATCGTCAATAATGGATAAGCATGACATCAAAACATACTCATGATGTTCTCTTGGATTTATGTAACTCAAATTAATTTGCGACAAGCCAATTTTTAAAAGTTTTTTATCAAAACTAAGCTGTGGTATCCACAAATTTGATAAAAATGGAATATGTACATTGTGTATCACTTGCAGCAGCACAATTGACTGTAATGAACATGATCAACGTCATGCTTATGCAATATTAGCACTAAATCATTGCTTGGCTACAGATTTTACTTTACCACTTTATTAAATAGTTGATAGGAAAGTAAAAAAGTGCAAAAAAATAATCTGCATCATATTTTAAATTTAGTTTAAAGTAGTAGTACAAAAAATATAGTGTCTTTTTTGTAATTTTTATATGTGAGATAACATTTTGCAGTTTTATACTGATAAAAAGTATTTGATATTGCCAAGTATTATGAGAAACTTTCAATTATTGTTATCTCATGTATTTATGTTACGTATGACATGTCTAGTGTTATATATATATATTTTTTCACTGAAATGAATGTTTTGTACTAAAATTAATCATCATGATTTGAAAATGAATTTCATTAGCTAATTTTTTTTTAAATATATATAATAAAGTATTTAAAATAATTTTCTTACATGGAAAATTCACATAGTTACTTAACTAGAAATATTTTGTTTTACTTTAGAGTGTTGCAGATTGTGTCCAGTATTATTACCTCTCTAAAAAAAGTGAGAACTATAAACAGTTATTAAGAAAACACAGTGTAAGGAAACGAACTAGAGCCCTGGTTAAGCCACCAAATCAGCAACAACCACTGGTATATTTAATGTCACATTCTTTTATGCAGTTGATAAATTGTTGTAAAACTTATTAATAAAAATAATTTTATTTTGAAATAATTTTTTTCTATAAATTCATGATGATTAAAAGTTTTATTTAATGTGAAAATATTCTGAGTTATCGGCTCTTAGTTACCATTAATAATTTTTTGTTCTATGAAGTATTTAAATGCTACTAAGCAATTTGAAGTATATCTTAATTTAATAATAAGCTATTTGTAAAACATGTAAAGATCTTTGTGTACAGTTGTTATGCTGAGTATTTTAATGATAACTATCAATTTAAATATACCTATATTTAATAAGCTATTTATAAAGGATTTGCAACTATTTTTAAATAGTGCTTTAATCACAAAATAATTTTTGTCTACTCTTTAGTATAAATTTCTAAGCTCGATTTACCTATAAAAGTAATGTATCTTATGTTGCAATTGATGTACTGTTAAAGAATTAGTTTTTAGTTCTTTTCACTGATTTACAATTTATTTATACTTTATTTATACCTTTTATCAGCTTGCGGTCTATTATACTTGAAGATGCATCGCATTTATCATAAATTTTATAAATAAAGCAATCTGTTAATTTTGCTTGAATCTGCATTATTATGTTTAGAATTTTTATCTGTAAAAGGATAAAATTATTTAATAGTTTAAAATTAAAATTAATCAAAATTGCTTTCTCAGATAAATTAAAGGATTTGAAATGCGTGTTACTCTATACTTTTTTTTTATGGCAAAACTTTCTTGTAATAGATTATCTATACTAATAAAAGATAGATATTTGTGTATCTGTGTTGTGTGTGCACAATGGCTAGGAAAATCTGTTGCATGTAAAATGCATGTTGCAATCTACTGTAAATTTGGTTAGGGATAGAGGAAGACAGGTCCAAGTTCACCTGAGCCTCAGTTTTTTAATTTTTTATTGAATGGAAAAATATGTATATTTCCCCACTATTTTTCTAAGTTCACTGCCGATTTTAAGCCACTCATAAAAGCAATTCAAATTCAGCTTTTTATCCCAGTATAGTAAATTTTTTCCTCTTTTCAACATAGTTTATTCAGAATTCATACAACAATTTTTGAATATTTGACCAAAAAAAAAAAAAAAAAAAAAAAAAAAACTTTTTTTGCTGAAGATGAAGACTTAAGCTTTTATATATAGGCTTTTATATATATTTACATGTAAAGAGAGGGCGGCAAAAAAATCAATATCATAATTTATTTTAGGATTAAGAGAACGTGAAATTTTTGATGAGTCCAACGAAACTACAAAGAGACATTTCCTTGTGTTAGGTTTACTAGAATAACCTTTTTATCGCTAAACCCTGTTATTATGACTAAAACTTTCTTGAGAAGGAAGAATACCGAAGAAAAAATAAAGTTTATTTCTCTTCATCAGCTGGGCTTTTATTTTTAAACTTTTTTATGTTTTTAATGATTCTGCATTTTAATGAAATGTGCATTTTTTAACAAAATAATTTATTTTTATGATTGTTGCTTTAATGATTTATCGGCATGATTGAAATTTTCAGGTTAGTTTTTTTTCTTCTCATTTTTTTTCTTTTTGTTGTATTTGGTAAATTGCCTGCACAGGCTTGGCCCAAAGTTCAAACAGATTAAACAGCAAAACTAGCTTGTGGCCTGTTTCAGGCATTAAATAGAAACTGGGCCCAAGCAACATCAGGCCATACTATTCCATCAACAAGAAATAAGATTCCTGTTTAAAAGTTAAGCTTTAATAAATTTTTTTAAACTCGTTATTTTGTCCATTGTTTCAACTATATGGCGTACCATAATGTAGAAGAAATATGCTATATATTCCTTATAAGTACATTGTTCATTGTCTGCTTCAAAACTTAAAAATGCTATGAAAATGGCATTTAAAATTAATGTAATCAATCTTGTAAATATAATTTTTGAATTATTGTAGCATTAAACGAGTTTTGGGGGTCTTTACGTGTTTTCAGAATTTAAAATGATTTTTCCTAAACTAAACATAGATGCAGGTTTTAGTAGCTATGGTGCTCTAGATTAGATTTATTTGTTTTGGTGTTCTTATGAATGATAGCTTCTAAATAACCATTAAAAAGCAACCTAATATGCAATGTATTTTATGCTCTGTAATTTTTATCACCCCAGTCTTCTCCCCCACCCCCTTCCATTTATTTTTATCCTTTCATTTTTAATTTTAAACTTAAGTGTTGCTATGAAAAATGCAGTTTTGAGAAAATAATTTGTTAAATTATGCATAATCTATAAAAATAATACATATATAGTATTATAATTATTAACAAATCATTAAATTTTTCGTAATGTATAAGTAACTGTTGAAACAAGACTAAAGATAAGAAAGAACAATTAATATTTATTTGGCAGTCTTTTCTATTGCATATATTGTAATTATCTTCTGTCTGTTGTAATACTTGCATTAATTTCTTTGTTGAAAGAATTAGAGCCAAATTTAGCTCAGAAATGTATATTAAAAAAAAAAAAAAATTGTGTTAATGCCTTTAAAATACTTTATATGTTGAAGCAAAACTGAGCAACAATCATGTATCAATAAATAACAACTGCATTTGTCTACAGCCCTCTGGTGTGACAACAAGACAGCAAGAAGATGCTAAAGCTTCTGCTGCACTTGCTGCTGCTGCTTCATCTACCAACATAGAAAATCAAACCTCATCTGAAAACAGTACATCAACTGCTACAGTCACAAATACAAGCTCTTCTGTAACTATCACTACCCCAACTACGACATCAGGGGATGTTACTTCAACATTTGACGCAGTCCAAAATTCTACAAATGAAGGAAAAGACCCGGGAAAAATTCCTCTTCCAAATAATATCAGGTATGTTTTTATTATGTGTATTGCAACTTGCTGCAGGAGATAATGTATCAATTATATTTATATCTGTCTAAGAATATCTAACATCGGACAATGAAATTTAACATCAGCTATTTGCATGTATCTGGGGGTGTCATATACAGTCTCATTTTAAAATTTTAATTAATTTCATAGATTTTTTTGTTTTTTCCCTATTTTCAAAGACATTTCTGTAATGGTAGCAACTAAATTACTCAATTTTTGTGGAGGAAAGAGAAGATAATAGGGATTATTAAATATTTTTTGGTGTCATTTCTCATTAAAATTGCAATATAGAATTAGCTTTTATTTGAATAGATGATGAAAAAAAAATATTGTTTTTACATAGTTTTTCAAGAAAATTTGAAGAAATGAAAACTTGCTTTTGCATGTTTAAGGAATCAGTTTTAGAAAGCAAAAAATAGTCTACCGGTCCTTTAAATGTTCAATCGAGTGATTGAATTACAGATATTGTCTAATGTATTTTTTATATAATTCATATAATGAATGAATCAGATCAATGATTTCGAGGCACTGGGCAAGTCTCCACGTGTTCTGTCAGTAATAGGGCACCTGCACCTATGCATCACTCTCAGTTATATTCTGTTTTAAGTAATCCTTTCAATCAGGAATAAGTAATTTTACTTAAACATTCATAACATATTGAATAACATCATCGCTCATATTGTTCATTGCATTCATTCATGCATTTAAATATATACATACTACATTTGCAAATTTTTGCTGAAATAATAATTGTTAATTAAATGTGGCTAGTTTTTTTTTCTTCTTCTATGAATAGATACACTATTATCTTAATGAACAATTATCTTGATGTTTTATTTTGATTAATTTGAAAACCAAATATTAAACATTTTGAGACTCTTTATACAATGAATATTGACATCGCTTTTTAAACTATTTTGCACATAAAAAACTATATATTTAGTAATGAATAAATGCTTTTAATTAATAGTTATAATGCAATACAAAATAGTATTTTAATAATATTTTTTATTTTAATCAAACAAATGCACATACTGTCATATACTTAATCATAAGTGTCTTTCTAAGGTGGTATGAGTTTGGGATTAACTGGATTAATAATATTTTTGTATTTATGTTGTATTATATAGCTTAAAATTTCATTCTGAGAAGGTTTTGTTTTTGATTGGAACTCCGAAAACTGAAATTCGACTTAGGACTGCAAAATGGTTATATATCTTCACTGTAAACAATATAAAATAAAAGAAAATGATTGATTAAAATATTTAAGGAGATGTCTTTGACCAAAAGTCCATTTACATTTTATATCAATAAATAGAACTCCTTTTATAACAAAGTACAATCCCAATTACATGAATATCAAGGGTATTACAAATCATACCAGAAAATCCATTTAATGAGAGACTCTGAAAAATGTTAAAATTGATGTATAACTAAAACTAACTAATAAAATTAAAATCTTGCCTTTCAATGAGTTTTATAAAGTTTGTTGAATCTTCAAAAGTTTCACTTATAACAACTGAAATGTCATACAATTAGAATCGTACTTTAACTTTTTTAAAACCTTAACATCGACTGACATCATTTTGAAATATCGCTTGTCTAATATTGCAATCTCTGTGTATTAACACAATAATTTAATTAATTCTGACTGATCCTACCTGTCTATCACACTGCAATTTTTTGTAATTCTCATAGCAAAGTTCAGAATTATAAAAGTTATTTTTGTGATCTATCAGCAAAAATGCTTTTGCAGAAGCTAAATAACATGAACAACCTTATCACACCAATAGTTGAAACAGTGTGTTTATATTAACTTCGGGAACAGAATTCGAAAACTAGACACAACAGACTGGCTTGCATTTCTCTGTTGTTTAAACATGACAGTTTGAAATCTGAAAAAATGTATTTTGAAAATACAAAGTATTAAAAAATACATTACCTAAATATTTTGATTTTATTGTGTTTAAAATACAAAGTTTTTTCTATACTCCCTAAATATGTTTATGGTGATGTTACTTTATATGTGTGCAAGATATGATTAAAAATAAATATGAATAAAATATGTATAAAATTGGGTCACAAGTATCGTGTTATGTAGATCTATGAAAATGCATCTAATTTGGTTAAGTTCAAAATATTCACCCATTCCAATTAATTTTTAAATATATTTAAACTTTCGCTTATTTTACTCAAAAATTTGTTAATTTTAAGATTTTATGGCTATGAATTCATATTGAATTAAACTTGGTTTTTAAAAGTTTAAAATTCAATATTTTTCTTTGGCTGACTGCCCTGTTTTTTTTTCTCAATTTGCTACTATAGTAAAAACTGTAAATACTAAATCCATAAGTATTGCGGTAATATAGATAATTTTTTCAAGAACAAATTCCAACACAATGAACAACCAATTTTTTAATTTTACTAGCTAGTTTGAGTAAAATTTTAATTTTAAGATTATTCTGTTTTTTTTTTTTTTTTTTTTTTTTTGTTGTTGTTTCATTTTTTAATTATTGAGTCTTTTATTCTTCATTTAAGATTTATATGGGATTTTAATGTATTTAAAACATATCTTATTTCTTTCATAGGATAAAGAACGATGTTATCCAAAAAGCAGAAGGCAAGGATGATGCTCGCAGTGATAGTGATACAGCTAGTGATCATCAAAGTAAGTTTCCATCTTATATTTTCAGTTTGTGAATCTATTGGTACTCTTTGGTTGTCGGGGAGCTTACATGCAAATGCTGGTACTTATTATGCTAATATTAAAAGAAGCTATCTAAATTGGAAAAGTTAAGAGTTACTAAAATTACTGAGAAATTTAATGCATATCGTTCATGTAACAATAGGCCTAAGGTGGCAGTGAACCTTTCCACTACTGCATGCCAAAAAAAAAAAAAAAAAAAAAAAAAAAAACATATATAAAATTACCATGATGCGCCAACTAAACATTCAGTGCATCAAAAAGTCATGAATCAAAATTATAGGGTTTAGAAAGAAAGAGTAACATATACATATTTATTAATGTCAAAAGAAGAAGTCAACTGACTTCTTTTTTGTTTTTATATTATTCATTAGTGAAAAAAATGACTTGTAGATATAGATAGATGGAAAATTTGTTAAACTAGCAAATACCAGCTTCTTTAAACAGATCTGGAATTAAATTCCAAGTTGCCATCCTTTTATCATCAAAATTTTTACTTATAAATACCTTTTTCTTTTCAATAGTTTCCAAATCTTGTCTTAGTTTGATTAAATTTTTAAGCACCTGTACTATTCGTCGTTCGTAGTGCTATTTGTAATTCAATAAACTGAATTTTAAAAAAATCTTCAAATTTCCAATCAATCAATTTTAGACAAGTTCAGATTATTCCAATTTGTGTGTTTTGTCATTAGAATCTCAATGTCATGTTGAAAACATTCTGTTGCATGCCACTTGTGGCACACATGCCAGGTTTTTGGCATCTCTGTAATAGAACTAAGGAAGAACTTTTGAAGATGTTCGGAAAATGTCTTATTACAACAGGATTAAACAGATTTTATTTTTTATAACAAATTATTTGTTAGGAAAAGTAGACCTTATTTTAGATTTAAATACAGAAACATATGAAATAAAATGATCACTAACGATGCAAAGAGAATTGAGCAAAAATACTAAATATTGAAACATAAATGAAGTCATAAAAATAATAAATGTATAGACTTTTATTACTACATGCTATAATACAATTACATATTACTGGTTTTATTATTATATTTTTTACTTTTATTACTACATGCAGATATTAACATAAATAATTCTTAAGCTGATTATTATTTATTAATATTTTGGAGATTAATGAAGCTCTATTGCAGTTGTGCTAAAAATAGTATATATTTAATTATGTTGCTCTCATTTTAGTTTTTAGAATTTTAAATTTCTATGGAAATGTATTTTTACTTGAATTTCTATAGAATAATTTTCAATTTAAATATTTTCTAGATGAAAATAATGCTTCCCAGCCTTGTGCCATATGTAAAATGGAGATTGATAACTTCAATCAATCTAGACCATTGACAAAGTCAAATTGTGGTATGTTTGGGTTGACAGAGACTGATTTAATTGGAGACATGCGTGTCTGTGCTTCCTGCCGTTTCAAATCCGTTCGAAAGAAGTAAGTAGAATTTTCTATTTTAAAATAAAAATTATGTATATGTATTTTATTTTTTTAAAGATAACACTGTATAAATTAAAATTAACTAATTCATATATAAAGTTGTAACTGTTTTGAAATGAAACAAATTTTCTCCTACAGTTTCAAAGAATCTACTATTATACTTTATTAGCTAAGTACTTATATATTGTAACTTAGTAAAACCTATAACATTCTTTTTTTTTTTTTCTTATATAGTATAAAAATTTAATTTCAACATATCATTTAATTTACTAGTGTTTAATTTCCAGACACCTAGCACAAAAATTCCTATTTAAATAACCAAACTCTCTCTATATATTTAACCCTTTTGGATAAAAATTTTTTTTATGTATTCTGAAATTTTTTATTTATACATGTAAAAGTGTTTATCTCAAAGGCAAAAATTAAGCTTTATGAAAAAATATTATTAATATTTAAGAAATTACATTATGTACTATGTATACTAGTGTACTAATATACATTATGTACTATGTGTACATTATGTTCTAATAGTACAATGGGCCCAAATAAATATATTAGAATTTCAAATTAACATTTTGAAAGATATAATAAAAAATATAAATGATATATTAAAAAGTATGCAACATATAATTTCTATTAGTTCACACTCAAGGTACATAACTAAATTGAAAAAAGGTGTGAAATTTCAAGGGAAAAAAAAAGTTTTTGAAAACTTTATTTTTTTTTGGTACATTTTGTTCCTTTCTCTTATTTGATAATGAAAAGTTTTGAAGCAATTCCTGACACTATTTAACCATAAGTAGACTTCATAGACATAAGTAATCAAGTTACTCATTAGTCATAAGTATTAATACTAATTATAAGTAAACAATTATCAAGTATAAGTAATAATTCATTAAGTTAGATACAAGCATCAGCATCAACAAAGTACAAGTTCAATTATTCAAGACGGCCTGTGTGCCTGTCAAGCAGTACGTCACCATGCGACGATCAGGCAAAACGTCGCCTCATGGCCAGGCATTAACACGTTCAGCTAAGCAATAACCCGGCAGGTAGAAGACTGGTCAGCAGTCTAAAAAAAATAAGTAGATTTTGCATTTTTCAAAAAAAGTAGTTGTAAAGCTACATCCTTCTAATTTGTACCTTTGTTGCACCTTCCTTCGTTTTATCATATGACCAGTATTATCGTACCTTTCATCCTCAATTGGGCTAAGTGATGGTTTAAAAAAAAAAAATAAATAAAAAATTAGGTGTTATGGGTTAATTACTATAATTAATTTAATCTAAATGTACCTTTGGTTGCCATCTATCTTCTGAATCTTCAAATTCTACAACAAAATTTGCAAGACTTTCAAATACAGATAATGCTCCATGCAAAGATAAATGCTGTCTTTACCGTCTACCAAACTTTTGTGGATGTATAGACTTTTGAATTCTTATGCTATATATATATATATATATATATATATATATGTCAATGCATTGGGATTTTACTATTTATAAATGATGATTTATTTGTTACATAAACAATAACTTTTTACAAATTATAGGCTAATAATATTACATGACAATATTATATGACAAAAAGAATAAGAAATAATTCACTCTCAATTACTACAAATCTCATTTTCAAAAATTAATACATACAACCTACATATTTTGGTAAAATTAATTCTTTTAAAGACCACTGTACTATTACTAATACACATATTCAAACATTAGTAAATCACAACATTTAATTGGTTTTGATTATAAAAATTACATCAAACATTACTACAATAACTTATTTTACAAAAATAATTTTAAACAATAATTCTAATTGTTTAGAATATCAATAATGAGAGCAAATACAAAATACATATTAGCTTTACATGCATTCGAAGTATCATCCATCTCTAATGAGTGTTCCTAGTATTTTGGTTAAAAAAAAAAAAAAAAACGTATGTTTTCAAAAGAAGTCTTTAAAATAAATCATGAGGCTCTTTGAGAAAAATTACTAAATGCTGAAAAAATAAATTAATTAAAAGATGACGCACTATTAGTAGTACACCAGACCCGAAAAGGTTAAAATGTTTATTTTTAAATATATCTAACATTCTATTTCTAGATTCATTTCTTTTGGCTTTATATTTTATTAGTACCTCATTATACTTTGCTTTTTAAATTCCATAAAATATTGATATTTTTCATGCACATTGACATGAAAATGGATTTTGTAACCATATAATGCTCTCTTTACATCTGAAATTCAAGTACCTTTATTTCCATTTCATTATTCAATAGTCTTGTTGTATTTCATTTATAATTTATTTTTGAAATCTCTCAGATTTTGGCATTGCAATCTGTTCTGTTTTACACTTAGGTGTCCTATACCATCCTGTAAAACTGCTCGACGAAAAGTTAAAAGGTTAAGACCATTACCTGGAAAATTAGCTGAATTATCTAAAGAAACCAAAGATGCACTCTTGGGGGACTTACGTAAGGATTTTAATTTCTTATTTAAAAAAAATAAATAAATAAATATTGTGTGAAGTATATCTATTTGTACTTCTCTCTCTCTTTTAATATTCTAATCATATTTTATGTAATTCTTTATACACATTTACAGAGGTACCATCAGATGTGAATAAATGTTGTTCTGCATGCTTCAACCGAATATTGAGGAAACTGGAAAATAATACATCTGCAGATGGAGGTAAGAATAATTAATAATGCTCCCCTCTAAAAAAAATTTCTAATAAATATTGTGAAAATTATTTCATGAAATGTATTGTATATTCTTTTAATTTCCAAGCTCTCTAATTTTTTGTAAAAAATGTGAATTTTCATTTATTTATGTTATTTTTGAAGGATAGATCTATCTTTCGATCTAGTTTAAACATTTCTGGGCAGTGAAAATGTTTTGACTAACCTTTTTTTTTAATATTAAAAATAAGTGTATATAGATACATATTTTTGCCTTAGTGCCCCCTTTCCTAAAATCCTACTTTTGCAATAAAAGTTAATTACTGTAAGTAGCATTTATTTTTCTTTGGTCGTTTATCTTCATTATGGAGTCAAAGTATCATTTTTTTTTCCCTGTAAAAAAATCTTTTTATAATACAATCTTCCTTTTACTATTATTTTTTTAACAAGTCAAGAGCTCATTCATCTTTATTGAATTACCATAAACTGCAACCTATCAAACAAATAATACTAGTTCTGGCCTTATTAGCATTTGTATGCAAAATATGACTAATTAAATACAGCAACAACAAAAGCATTCTTATTTTGTCCATTTTGGGACTTGTTAGAGTTTTTAATGTGTTCCCTCTAGGCCATTTTTTAAGGGTGGAACACCCTGCCTTTTTTAAAATAGGCAAAATGCCCCCTGATCTTTTTAAAAGTTGTAAAATGCAGCACTAATTGTAACCAGAGATTTCTAGTAAAAATTTTCTCCATTCCACAGTATATCCAAGTCCACGAGCCCAAAAACTTGCAAAAATGCTCTAATTTCTTAAAGAAAAGTGCAGGAAATTATCTACAGGACATCAATCATGTTATAATTTATTTATACTTTTTATTTTTAATTTATAAAATCATTCAAAATTAATGTTGCTTTATTCATAGTATGTAAAAATTACATCTTTTGCCTTCCCCCTTTTCTTTTTGTGACTAAAGGCAATATATATATATATATATATATATATATATATCCTTTTCGACTGAACTATTGCACTTTTTAGTGACTAGCACCCTGCTGTTTTTCTTTCTAGAGCGAGCACAACTTAAATTGTAACTTGATATCATATGCTTCAAATAAAGTACTTGAGATACTAGTATGAAATAGTGTACATTTTTATATATTGAAGGGTAGTGGTGATGATCCATTCCTTTTCTTATAATTTAAGTAAACATTCATGCTATTGTGATTTAGCTAAAAGTTATGGTTAAGAATTTTACTATAAAATTTAAAATATTTATATCTAGAACCTGCTGAAAACTCCAGGTGGAATGAAGATGAAATGGAGAAGGCTAAAGAAGGACTTCGACTACATGGTGCAAATTGGGAAGCTATTGCAGACATGGTTGGCACAAAAAATAAAGAGCAATGTCGAAATTTTTATTTCAACTATAAACGTAAACTCGGCCTTGAGGAAATTCTTCAGGAGTACAAAAAGGTGATTGATCTGTATATTTACTTTTTAGAATATCTTAACAAAAAATCATGAAATGCATTTAAAATACATATTTTATGGACAGTGACATTGTAATTCTAATTTTTTTTTCTCTCTCTCTCATATTTTTAGACACAAGGAGAAAAAGATGGTAATCAGTCAGATAAACCTCCTCCGATGGTCACTGATGAAGAGGAAAGTGGAGAAACTACATCTAGTTGTGATGAGGATGATCGTGCTGATAGATGTAGCAGTGATACAGCTAGTGCCCCTAGTCCTGTTGATAAAATATTACATGAAGGTAAGTAATATATTTTTCGTTGCATGTAAAATTTTATAGAACTTGTTCCATAATTTAATGGTGAATGCTAATGTTTCTTTTTCTCTTCTTTTAATCATTTTAGATAAGACTGATACTCAGCGACCATCTGAAATACTTTCTGAAGCAAATCAAACAATTATTCCTTCTGAAGAAACAAGGCCCAGGAACATTTCACAACTTGAAGCTAGTCCAAAATGTCCTCCTGATTATGATAGTAGTGCCACTGTGAGTGCTGATGAATCACAAAATGTTGCTGATAATGATGGCCGTGATCCTTCACCTCGTGTGGTTCATTCCACATCGCATAATTCCATGAAAATGCCTATTGGAAATGAACCACCTCGTAAAGCTTTCCAGAGTCCTTTACCTATAACAAAAGAAATAGAAAGAGTTTCAGCAGAATCAAATATACCTTTAGTAAAGACTCTACTTCAAGACCCTAAAATTGGAGCAGCTCAACCTGATGGTCAGTCGTACATTCAACCTGGAAAACCTGGCAAAGAAGAACCAACATGTGTTCGCGATTTAATTTATCAAGCAATTGAGATGAGCCTTCAGTTTCCTCCTGTTAAGCCAAGTCGAAACAGCAGTCCTATCCCAACAACTGTTTCCTTGTCATTAAATAAAGATGCTCTGTCTGACAATTTAGTTATTGAGCCTAAAAAAGAACTTGATTGTGTACCTACTTCCTCATTTCCTCCTACTGCTCACAGTGGTTCTCGACATCCTTCACGTCCAAGTTCACATCATATGGATATACCACCTGATTGTGAAGTGCAAGATCTTAGCAAAAAAGCAAAATCTCGTGATGTTAGCCCTGTTAAAGATTTTGTCAAAAGAGAGCGTGTTGTCACTCCTGTTAGACCACCTTCAGGTTCCAGTAATTCAAGTCATGTTCACTATTATAATCAACCACCACCAGCTCATTGTAATACCCCTTTTCGTTCATCCCAACCTCCACCACCAGCATTATCTCCTCATTTTGTAGCAGAGCCTCATCATGATTATTATTCTCGTGGCGAATCAAGGGGGAAATCATATTCTGCATCTGAAAGACCTCACTCTCAACCTCCTCATCTTGTAGCTCAGTCATCTTCTCTCGCACCAGCATCTGCATCATCTCCTCATTCTAAGCCGTTAGTGACAGTTAAACCAACTGTTCCACCGCCACCACCTTTAGTTGCATCTAAACCATCTCAAATGTCTCCTAAAATTCCCTATAAGGAAAGAGTGGTTTCAGTACCACCACCTGGATCAATAACCCAGGGTACACCTGTCAATCAACAGTCTATTCCTGTGGCACCTACTAATCTTCCACCTGCTAGATATGACGGGTTTTTGAGGCAGTTACCACCACCTCAGTCTAAAGATGGAGGATCAATAACTCTTGGTACTCCTGTTCCACATGATTCAGTAAAACGTCTTCCTACTGGCAGACCAGAAACATACGCTCAAATACCTGATGGTTTGGTTAGACAAGCAGTGCCTGCATTATATGATCCTAGTGTTATGGATTATTATCGACAAGTTGCACCTAATAACCAACCTTACTCTTTTCCACCTGGTTATGCACCTTATCCAACTAATGTCGCACCACAACGTCCACCATATGCCAATGAATCGCAACTTAGTACAAAGCAAATTATGATAGACTTTAATACATCTAAACAAATGCCTTCAAGGAGAGGAGGAAATACACCATCTGAAAAAGAAATTAAAGTCTCTCCAAGAGGGTCTGATTCAAGTCCAGCAGCTATTGTGCCGCAAGAAAACCATCTTCATTCTATGTATCCTCCTAATTACCAAGGAAGTAATCCTTCACATTATAGTAACCATGTTTCTGCTGCTTACCAACCTGTAGACTCCAGGTACATGCATCATCGATCTCCCAATGCCCAAATTGACAGAACTCGTAGCCCTTCTGGTGTAGAATCCCCTCTTAGCAGTAACAATTATGGTCAGATGCCTGGTAAGCACAGTCCAAGTCTTGTTTTACCATCTGGTCGACAAAATGTTATTCATCGAAGTATAACATGGGGTACTGCAAAACCGTCTGTGATACAAGCTCCTCAGTCAGCATCACCCAGAACTTCTGATATGAGAAGTGATTCTGTCAGTCCTGCTAATGTTAGAAAATCAACTTCATCTCCACGACAACCCCAGCCACTGTTATATCCTGCTGTTCCACCATCAGGTCATGATGCATTTAATACTTTGGTTAATGCAGCTGTTGCACAACCAAGTCTTGCTGTACCTAAAGATGGTAAAGGTTCACCATCTGCAACAATGCATATGAGGCAAGATGTTAAATCACCTAGAGATAGACCTGTGGTGGAAGGTCTTGAAAAAACTCTCATTGATATGCACCAACGTCCAAGGTCTTATGCTGAATCTAGTCATAATTTGGCTGCTCATGAACGTGCAAGAAATAATGAACCAAATCCTTCTGAACAATCTCAAATGGTTAATGATAGTCGCTACTCAAACTCAACACCTAATTCGTATGATTTATCAAGGGAGCATCATAGATTATCAGACAAACAAATGCTAATGAATGATCAAGCGTCAACTTTACGTTTGGGAAATATGAGAGAACCTTTCTCTCGAGAACAGTTTGAGCGTCAAATGAGGCAGACAACTAATATTACTATTCCTAGAGACCGTGTTTATGATAAAAAAGAAGAAAGGACTAGATCAGGTGTTTCAGAAAATCAACCCTCTAATTACCCGCCACACTCTCAGCAATCTGAACTAGATAATGAGGCTTCTAAAATATTTTCACAATCTTTTCAGAAGGATGTTCCTATATCTAATTCATCACCACGTGGTTTTACTGCTGCTAATTTAATTGATGCTATTATTACTAGACAAATAAATCAAAATGTTGAAACACCATCATCAAAAAGTTCTTCTGTAGATTTATTTAATCAGTACAATGCTTCTTATGATGGTAACAAAACTCCACCAAAATCTAGTTCTAAAAATACAAAAACTGAAATTGTAACTATTGATGATGAACCAGAGAGTGAAAAATCTACTACTTCATGGTCAGAAAGACCTAGTTCTCATGGGCGATCACCACCTGTACCTCATAGTAGTTCTCTTAATTCTACATCTGGAATGCCTCCTACTTACTCAGGGGAAAAAGTGTATACTTTAAGTGAACATATTGCTGCTATTATTTCAAAAGATTACAATAGTTCTTCAGAAGCTACTCAATCTCAACCCCTGTTTAGTAATAGTCAGTCTTCAACCAGTACTTCTGTTTCTTCTTCATCTAGAACTCTTTCATATGGCAATAGTGGATCTCATCCTTCTAACAAACCACTTGAAGGAATAGCTTCTGCTTTACCTCCTGATGTTGTTATGGTAAATTCAAATGTTCCTCATGGTATTCCTGACCACAGTCCTCAAAACTGTCCTGGTAATGGGTGTTCTTATCATACACATAGCTGGAAATTGAGAAGAGCACTTCAGCAAGACAGAGAAAGAGAGCATAGATCTCCAGGCATAAATGAATCTGGTCAGAAAAGACCATCATCTACTCAAAGTTCAGATGCTTCTGTTTCTCAAGAGGAAAGACAGATTATTAGAGTTGCTCAGACTTCATCTCCTTCTCAGTCTCATGGCCGTGTTACACCTCCCTTAGCCCCTTATGCTGTTGAACCAATATCTCCTCCTAGTCAAGTTAATGAAAATAATGAAAGCAATAGTCGAAACACTCCCTCACAAAATACAGCTGGTGCTCAACTGCCTGCATGGGCTAATAATCCCAGCATAACTGGGCTTCTCACAACTCGGTACATTCATCAAGATTATCCTGAAGGTATTCCTCCTCCATCCATTACACACTATCCTTTACCTTCTAATTCTAGTACTCCTGGAAGTTCTAATAGACCAGCTCATCAACAGCAGATGGGGTTGTCTCCATTAGATTATGTGAAGAACCGTATTGTAGAAGTAATGAGAACTGCAACTGATGATGAACCTGAATCATCAGAATCACGACGACCTCAATCTGCTACAAATCATTCTGAAGAGAGAGAACACCAGTTACAACATATGTATCGTTTACAGCAAAATGCTGAAGTTCCATCTGAAAGACCCTGTAGTACAGGAAATGGCCCTCCTTTATTACAAGGACAACGTTATAGTCCAGCTGTGTCTCGTTATAGTCCTGTACCACCTAGACCATCTAGTGCTGTGGAGAGAGTGCCTAGTCGTAACTCCACTCCAGGAGATTTAACTCGTCAGCACAAAAGAGGCTCTGAAGGCCATTTAGTTACTTCTGAATGGCGAGAAGGACAAAATGTTTCTAGAGCTAGTTCTCGTTCAGTGTCTCCAAGTATAGACAATCTAGAAAGTGTTCGCAAAAAGACTCGTTCAGAAGGCACTTTCATCCCTGAAAGCACTACAGACAGGGCTCCTGTACTGTTGCCTCAGAATTCCATCAGTGTGCACCGTTCAGGCTCCATGTCTGAAGCACCGCGCCTCAGCTCAAGCAATCAAAATGCTCAGGTTCTAGATTGTCAAAGTGCTTCCAAGGGCATTGTGTCTCCTCGAACTGAAACTTATTTACAGCCCTCTCAAACTGATAACGACTGTTATAAATTTCGTGTAAGTGATTCTAGACCTGAAAACCAATGGGGTATTGTTAATAATCATTCTCGGACTTCAGATAATGAGCCGCTGGGACGGCTTGCTGAACCTATAAACATTGGTGCTGCTTCATCCACAACTGTAGAAACATATTCACCTAGAAGTGACATTCCTTCATCCAAAAATTCAGAACGTGGTGATTCTGGAACTAGACATAGTCCAGTTACTAGTTCTGGTGCAGGTTCTCAGGAGCCTAACAGGAACAGTCCTAGTGCATCGTCTCAGGGTCAGAGAAGTGCTTCATCAACTCCTATTGGTGTGAGTGCTTCGCCTAGCTCAGGTCACTATTCTCCGTTTGGAACATCAAATGGAAGTGTAAGCAGCAGTACGAATGCAATGTATTCTTCTGCTTCTTCACTTCCACCACCTTCCAACTCCCACTATTCCACTTTCGCTGGTATGGGCTCTACCATAGCTTATCCATTCTCCGCATTGTCCATGCGCTCATTAGCTGCTTCTTCAACTCTTAGTTCTACTCTTGTCACAAACAGTTCACCTGTGACTAGTTCACGCATCTCCCCTATGCCAGTTAGCAACTCCAGAAACTCTCCTTCACCTCTCTCAAGAAATAATCAACCTCCTCCTTTATTATCCTCTCAATATGAACCATTGTCTGATGAAGATTGAAATAGTTTATAAAATACCTGAGTTATTTATCTTGGCTATTAAAGCTCCAGCTAGCCCTCTGCATTCCAAAGGTGTTCTAAATGTGGTATGTGAACCTGGCTATAGCACTCATTCTCTTCTTCTAGCAAGAGGTTTTAAACTCTTAAGATGTGCAAAGTGACTTGCAGATCCAAACTGTGTTATTGCTCATTGTAATTTTGTAAATTTTTTTCATTCTTTATTTCTTACTGTGATTACCTCATGAGGAAGAATAGATTCCAAATTAACAGTGTTAAATGTAAGTTTGATTTGATGACACTGCCATTAATTTTATTAGGGGTTGCTTGTTTAGTCAATTCTAATTTTAATTGATATCCAGTTAATATTATGTATCATGCAAAGTATAGGTCCAAGGTTATGCATCAAACTATGGGCTCTGTAAAGTTTTATGCAATGATGTTCTACTAAATATGCAATTTTCAATTTTAATTCTCCCTCTTTTCAATTAAAAACCAAAGTAAAATTTCCCCCTGCTAATGAATGTCCTGAAAAACATGTTTGACTTATCTAGTCGTGTGAATTAGTCTTCTTAAATCAATTAATTTAACTGGTTGTACCAAAAATTGCCAATTTTAAAATATGTAAAGTCATTCTCAAAGGCATGGCTTTCAGAATTTTTTATTATTTTCTTAATCTTTTAATTTGAATAAGAAATGTTGCTTATTCTCAAACAAATCATTACTGCTTTGTATGTATTTAGTTCTTTAATATTAATACTTTTTTCCTAGAATGTATGCTCTTGCAATAACAGATGTACCATGTGACAATGACACTCATAGATAATTCAGAGTTATACGTTACCAAATATTCTGCATTTATAATTTAATTTTATTTAAAAAAAGTCTTAATATACATAATGATTTAATAAAAAATATTTGCTTTAAAAATATATTAATAAAAAAAATGTATATGTGTGCACTCAAAAAAAAAAAAAAAAAAAAAAAAAAAAAACCATTAAGAAGTAGGTTTTCAATGTCTTGGCTCTAGAATAAAATTCAAACTGTTGAGGAAAAAGAATATACAAGAATTTTTTTTATTATTTAAAATTTTTATTGTTGAATTAGATTTTCAGATTGCGATAGTTGGAAGTAAAACACACAATTTTTTGTATTCTAAAATACTCTTAACAGTTTAAAATGTTAAAAAAATAAAATAACTAAATTTAGGGTTTTTATTTGTTGTTTTCCTAAACTGTAATTAGTTAAACCTTATTATATAAACATCAGGTCAAATTATTTTATTATTAAGTCTTTAAATTTTTACAAAACTCTTTGGTTTATTCATACCATTTTGTCAGGAATAATGATAAAGTTACAAATTTTTCTATTAAATTTGTGTTCTGTTAAAAAAAAAAAAATAAAAAAAATAGCTTATTGGTGAGTTTTTACTTGGCAAGCTAGGGATTACAAACAAAGCATTTGTTTTATTTTTTTAAATAACATACGTTGTTCATATGAGTACATATTTTAATGCAAACAACATAAATTAGAAACAAAACTCCCCTCACTCTCCCCATAAAAAATAAATAAAATTGTAAATAAAAGCAATATCATAAGAAATTTTTAAATAATTTCATGACACCACACTACTAAAATCAAATAGCATCTCAATTGAAAAAATAACTCAAAAGATATGAAATAAAAATAGCAACTAGTGTTTGGTAGCATTCCACAAGTGGGCAACACATTTTTCAGGATGACAGAAAAGTCCTTAGTAAAAGAAATATGACTTTGTCGCTAATTTATTTATTTTTTATAATATTTTTGTTTGTTAATGTGCATTTTTAAAAACAGTTTACATAAAAAAGAAAAATAAGCAAAAAGCATTAAAAGCAAAAAACTTTTAATTGTTTGCTTTCCTTTTAAAAAATAGATTAATTTTAGCTACAATGCGAGGAAAATAAGAATCTTCATTTTAAAATATTTCAGCCTTGGTTTGTCAAAGAGCAACTAATTATAGTCGATAGTTCTTGAACTATAATAATTTTTTTCTAACCCTTTACCCCCTTACATATATAAATAGGCAAAAATCTTAAAATTCCATGCTTTCTTTGAGAATGGCTTAGGATTTCTAAAAGCTCTGTTGCTTAGCTCAATGTGAACAGAGCATAATTTATTCCACTCACTAACAGCCGGTGTTCAGTGCCTTGGTATGCTGCAGGGTACTCCAATTCATCCTAACAGACACTGTAGTTGTCACTGTCTTTTTCTGGAAAGATGTATACTCACACACTCACCCAGTGATTTTGCCAGCATGTAATGTCCATCTTATTGCCTCTAGCAGTGTTATGCCGGCATGTCCAATAGTATATTACATCAAAAGGAACTAACTTCAATTTCTAGTTTTCTGTATGTGCTCCATTATGTGGCACACCAGCTAATTGTGTAGCATTATGCAAACTTCCTTGAAAATGACTGATGTTTGTGCATTATGTACTGGCTGTTAAGATTTTTAAGGCAGAATCTATAAAAAAATACTCTGAAAAATTGCATGTGTATTTTGGCTAGTATATTAAAATCACTGTGTGAAATTTGTTAAAATAATAATTTAAAAGTAAATTCTCATGTAGAAAATTAGTAAATCAAAATTTTTTACTTCCTAAGTATTTTAGAGAAATTATTTTGTTGATAGAAAATCATGCATCATTTGTTAGAATTCGTATTTTGGTGCTAAATTAAGAGAGAGAAAAAAAAAAAAAAAAAAGGAAATATATTTTTAGGCCATATTTTGGTATAAAATATTTTTTGTGTTTGTTAAAACAAAAATTCTAATGGAAATACATTTAATCTTTAAAAGAACCTTGTGTATATATATAATCTGTTTTCCCAGTTGTCTTATTTTGGAATTCTGTAATTTATTGTAATGTAATATTTAAAACATTCTAAGACTGACATATAAACGTTATATATGGAGAAAATTAAATTGCATTTTTCAGCTTTTTACATGTAGGTTGAAATAAATTTCAAATAGAAAATTAATGCTAGTACATAATGTACAGACTCTAGTTTCTAGTGCGGATCCATTATCACTATGCAATTTTTAAGGTTGTACCAACTGATGAATTTCATGTTCCTCATTTTGTAAAAGAATTGTTACCCGGTGTCCATAAAATTGTACATTAAAAAGCTTTATTCAAAATAAGAATGCAAGAGAAGAATATATGCTTTAAAAATGATATAAAGCACAAACTTACAGGGCTTATTTATAGTATTTCATCTATGTAAATATTATTTTGTATATAGGTTTCACTTTTAAACATTATGTGCAATATAAAGAGGGATACAGTACATGCAAACAAAAATGAAATATATACATTCCACTAAATGTGACATTTGTTAATAGACTTTTTTGTTCAATATGGGAATCTTACATAGTATTGTATTATAGAAATATTTTACGTGATATATGTGGTTATGTTTAAAAAAATAAATGTATATGTTGGTGTGCCACACTTGTAAGATGATGTAAATATATTTTAGTGATATTTTGAGGGCTGGTTTTAAAATTCAGTATCTAGTTTTTTGAAATATGACATGGAAATGTAGATTTTCTGAAAAAAAAAAATTGTTTTTATAAATTATGAAAATTGTAATTTTTTATATATAATTTTTCCTTTCATGCAAATCTGCCTTTGCTTTAAAAGTTTTTTTTCCCCCTTGATTGTGACGGGTTAATGGGTGATGATTGTATAAATTATATTTTATTTCAAAGATAAAATTCTATCCAATTTATTTGGATTGTATAACATGTATATAGCATTGCGGTTTCTTAAATAAAAGGGACTGCATTTTTCATGTGACTAAAAGACTATTTCTTCACACACATTCAAGAAAAATAAAGACATGTATCATATCAATGTTGAATGTTTGTACCTAAGCTGGCTGTAGTATTGAGAAACCTGTTACTTTTTTTGTTGGCAAATTAAAACAAAATCTTGTTGAAAATATGATTGATGTTGTCTCTAGAAATTTTTACACCATTTAACTTTCTGTCTTTACAGTTTTATTTCACTTGGCAAAATTTGATACTCGGATTCTATACAAAATATTTAAATATTTTCTTATATTATTGGACATTTTTGTCTCGGGGGAATCTACACAAAATGATATAATCAAAATTTATTTGAAGTTTCAGCTATTTAAAATAGCTGAGTTCAGTTGGCATAGGTACACAACCACAACATCTTTTTCAGTGGATTGGTATTTGATAAATTTTCATGTATGGACGGATGCTGCATGAATTTCTGTTATGATTAGAAAAGATTGTTGGTGAACCAAAGATGGCTTTAACTTTATTCAAAATATAGAGAAAATTTGGATTTCTCCAGGTATGTTTCTGCTGTGGTTTATTTGGTCTTGATGCCTTGATTATTGTGATGTCATCAATGACAAGCTTGGAATTTGATATGTTGCTATCATAACTAAATAATCATAATAATCA
Organism: Maratus michaelseni; assembly: GCA_963931845.1. NCBI lineage: Eukaryota > Metazoa > Arthropoda > Arachnida > Araneae > Salticidae > Maratus > Maratus michaelseni. The sequence continues at coordinate 277,519,479 of OZ007594.1, read as the reverse complement.
TAACTAAATAATCATAGGCTAAATATAAATAAGACATAGTGTAAACATACCATTAGAAAAAAAGTAAGTTTTTTCTGTCCCTTAAATAGCAAAAGTAACTACACCTAATTAGCTTTAAAACACTGATAACAATTTTTTATTTATTGCCGCAGTAACACATTGAACTTCTGAAATGTATTATCAATAACTACTCATAAATTGATTTCTCAATTTTTATTGACTTATTATCTTGGGTTCTATCTTTGATATTTTTATGGATTTTAATTAAAAAAAAAAAATTTCTCTATCTGAAATTACCAATTCCCATTCTTTGTTTCTCCAGCACACAAAGTTTAAAATATTTAAAACTCTTAATATTTTTTTCTGCCTAATTTGTTACTTTGTAGTAATGTTAAATAATCTATCATCCCTTCTCACGGAATGACCCCTTCACCTTTTGTCCACTTCCTCTTTTTTTACAGCTTCACTCCTGAACTATCAAACATCTGTATTTTATTATAACTTTGATTATTCGGTTAAATATCGTAGCGAGCCAATTTGCTAAATTTGTTTCCTTTTTTGCTTGCTTTTAATGAAAAACCAGAAATAACACACAAGTTATGAATTTGAAATCCTCATTAAAGTGACCACCTAGTAATAACCTCTGTGCAGGCTCAGACTGGCCCATCGGCCCGAGAGCCGGTGCACCTTCATCCAGGGAAAATTTCGCGTCCTAAGCCGCTTCAATATTTTCCTCTTGTTGTACACATACTTGGTAATTAGTGTATACTAAATTTCGAGAATTTGCTTAGGGATGATTATCAATTAATATACAGATAGCACGAGAGATTTTTATCATAAAGAAATCAAAGATACATGGAAGGAATTTGCGGAATCAGAAACGAAAGCGGACGTGTTTGCATACGATTGAGGGAGAAAACATGCAACCTGGGAGAGCTTTAGTAGCCACAACACTCCGTGGCTACTAAAACTCTACTATTACAGCGATCTAACAGAGATTTTTTTCATCGCTTCTTAGAATATCTTTTGTCTTAACACCAGATAAAATATTATGCATATTTTCCGTTCGTTATCCTTTAGTACCCAGGGCAGTTGCCCGACCTTGCACCCCTTGAAAACTGGCCCTGAATGCACCTATAACTGAAACCATGCTTTTTAAAAACAACTTGAGAAAAAAATATTAGAAGGCAAAAACATTTTCTATGGATTTTGTTGTTGATTGGAACACATTTTTCTTTTCAAGGAATACAACCTTGATGACGCTTCTGTATTGCGAGCTGCAGGATCCCGCGGTCAGCTGTTATTTTTATTCAGAAAACCTACCGTAACTTTCGGATACGAATATTTGCTTTATTTAATGACAGACTTGTCCGTAATTAAATAATTATTTGGAAATTATAGTATGTATTTTAAATGAAAAGTAATTTTATTTAATCATGGAAAATATATCATTAAATAAAGCAATGATTAATACTCATAAATTATTGTGGGTTTTCTTAATAAAAAATAACGCTGGCTGCAAGATTCTGCAGATTGTAAGACTTCTCTCAATTATGGAAACTTAAATATTTCCTTCATCTCTAATTATGATAAGAATTTTGCAAATCATGGGAAAAGTGTCCTGAGAAAAGTAAATTTACTCAATCATTTTAGTGATTTAAGGCTACTAAAGAGGCTATTTTTGATGTCTCTTTTTTTGTAGAAACCTTATTATAGTGCAATATAAATGCAGCATTTTAAGGATGCATAAAGTATTTTTTTTTTAAGGATACAGAATACATCTTCTCCTTATCCCGAATTTTGCAAGTGTAATATTATTTTCACAAGCAAATGTTATTCTCACATTCATATACTCCTATATTTGAACATTCAAACACCCCTGTATTTGGACATTCAAATACTCCTATAATATGTGGTACTTTTGTAAAAGAAAAAAAAACAAGCATGAACTTTAGTTTTCAAAATTTCTATTTCTATATGGAAAGTAAATTTTTCTCCTCGATATAAATATCTTTTGAACGAAGTTCGCATACTGAATTTTCTGTGTGTGTGTATGTGATGAGGCAGACACCTGCAAAGACAACATTTAAAGATGCTACTTTGCTACAAAAAAAGAAAGTTGTAGTGAAAAAAGTCTTTCCGGCCTGTACCGGGAGGAAAAGGTAGCTTTCCTATATCTTCGTTTAAAATTTTAGCTAATGTTACTCGAAAACAGCAAGCTAAAATGCAAAGAAACCGTTTACAAAAGATTCGTTAATACTGAATTTGAATAAGAAATTCGCCAAATTATTGAGCTATAGCCAAGTTGGCTTCATTTGAGAAGACTTAATTTGGTCATCAAATTTGGCGATATTTCGCCAATTGTCACCAACGGATGTGAATATATAGTTTTATGCGTATGATTGGGAAAATGATTACAACAATGAAAGAAAATAATTTGCGAGAAATCGCGTTCACTAAAACTCATAAATTAATCGTTGGTTTTTTGTAATGTGCTGTCTTGTTTCAAAATGCCAGCCACCTTAGAATTTATAATTGCTCTATCTCAGCCATTTTTTAAGATAGAGGTAAAACAAAAAATGTTCTGGAATCCTTGTATCAAGGCCTAACACTTAATTAAAAAATAAATTTGAATTTTTAACTTTTTGTCTATTTTTTTTTAGTTTTAAAATTTTCAGTGGCCACCATCTTGAAACAAGATGGCGGACCAAGCTGGCCAACGAACTCAGTTGAGGCATTGGTGAGCTTAATACACACAATTAGTTTCATCCAAATCAATTTATAAATACGAGCGTCATCATATGACATAGGTCAGATATATATATATGGATATCTATATATATATAAATCAACATTTAAACGGAGTGTGGTCTGGGGGTCATGATCGGGGAAAATATACTGAAATTTTCTGGAATTGCTTTCCTCTGAACTGCTGCAATAGGTGGTGTTATACTTTTTTGTATTGAAAGCTACCTAAAAATGTCAGCCACCCTAAAATTTCAAACTGCTCTATCTCAGCCATTTTTTAAGATAGAGGTAAACCAAAAAATGCTCTGGAATCCTCGTATCAAGGCCTAACACTTAATTTAAAAAAAAAAAAAAATAAATTTTTAACTTTTTTGTATATTTATTTTAGTTTTAAATTTTTAAGTGGCTGCCATCTTGAAACAAAATGGCGGACCAAGCTGGCCAACGAACTCTGTCGAGACATCGGTGAGCTTAATACACACAATTAGTTTCATCAAAATTGATTTATAAATACGAGCGTTATCGTATGACATAGGTCAGAGATATATATATATATATATATATATGGATATATCTATATATATAAATCAACATTTGAATGGAGGAGGGTGGTTTTGGGGTCTGGGGGTCATGATCGGTGAAAATATATCGAAATTTTCCGGAACTGCTTTCCTCCGAATGGCTGCAATAGGTAGCTTTATACTTTTTTGTATTGAAAGCTACCTAAAAACAGTATTTGTTGTCAGATATCAGAAAATGCACAGAATAAGGATATTTAAACAGAGCCCCAACTTCGCCTGAAAAGAGCGCCTGCAGCGGATGACTTAAAAACTAAATCATCGCATTGGTGATTTTTATCTTTGTGATTTCCGTTTAACTGTAACCCTATTCTGCTTGGTGCCTTTTGCTGTTGTCATTTGTACCTGTGCAAATTTTCGCCGTTTGATTTTTGAATCTTGAGTGACACTTATTATTAAAATTATTCTTTGAAGATCAAATAGGTCATTGGAATTTTTCTAAATATTACGAAGAGATACTTGTGTTGTTTGCAAGAACGTCAAATGGAACAAAAATGGAAATATTCCATTCATACCTTTTTTTAGAATAGAATTTTTAACTTATTTTAGAAAGGAGTTTTTGGTTGTTAGAGAAAACGAAATTTTGTTTTCAGAATTGCTGATGTGCAAACAACAAAAGTATTTTTAGCTATGGTATTGCATTAATGCCACATTAGGCTTTAATTGTTTAAATCAAACATTACAAAATATGTTTAAAAAAAAATTCAAATTTTCCTTTCAAACTTGGGAAAAAAAATGTTTTGTTTTACCACAACACTTATTTTAAAATAAAGTTGAATTCCGATTGTTTCAGAACATGTTAAAAATAAATATGTTTTCATAAATTTCAAAACAAGAAGCAACAAGCAGTCGCCGTTTTTTTTTTCTTGCCTCATTTGTTGCCAAAAATGTGATATATCGCCGTATTAGCAATATCGCTTCCGTTATGGCCTTAGTTTCCGTGTCATCCGCAGCAATCTCTACTGTCTATGCGTAATCTCATGTTAAAGAAATTGTCTTTGCAGTGTATGAAAGATGATTCTTTGTTAGATCTCCTTACTCTGTGAGAAAATGCATCTACCACGTTTATAACTGACTTGATAACTAATTCAGATTTCGTAAAATAAATGTATTTTTTAAAAAAAGGTTGGATCTCTTAGCACTGATTTTCTTGCATCTTAATAGTCATTAAAGTAAAATTTATTTGCATAATAGTTTTAGGGATATTTGTTAAAATACAAATGGTAAATGGTGAAACATTTCTGAAATTAAGGAATCCAAATTATAAGCAATTTTAATCGGTATTTCTAGAAGAATCATTAATTTTTTCCAAAAAAATTAACAAATTAGTTAAAGTTACATCTAGTTACTAGTTGAAGGGCAATAACACCCATTTTTGACACCTTATTTGAGTTTTTATATATATATATATATCTATACAGCTAACCAGGCCCCTATCTGCCGAACATGAGTACCTAGCTTGAAGGGTTAGTACCTAGGCGCGGGCCGATATTTGCCTGATAACAGCATGGCTGTGACCCACTTGACAATAGCCTTCTTGGCATCGCTTCAGTGCTCTCTAGTTGTTTGCCGGTGCAAGGTTTCTATTTCACTTTGTTGAACTGGCAGATTTTTAAAAAAAAGCAAAAATTAAAGAAGAGAAAGGAATTGGTATCGTTATTTAGAACCTTGATCAGGTGACGAGACCTTCACCTGACTAGGCACCTCCAGAGGTATAATTCATAGGAAACTTGGAGGACTTTGCACCCATGATGGATTTTACAGGCATTATTTGTCTATTGAGTTACTTCTTGGATTGGACGGCACGGAAAAAGGTATAGTTTGTGTACTGTATCTTAAATCTTCATAGAGTTAGAAGAGTTTAAATTTTGAGGATGCTAATGTTAAATCCATTTGACAAACTTTAAGTGGTTTCCTTGTTAGTGTAGCTAAAATATAATTAAGCTTTTATCAATGCCTTTTTGTTATTTCTTTGGAGGGGAAGAGGGGATTATGACAATTCATACTGTTACATAGTTTGAGAAGTTAAATCTAAAATTTCAAATTAATGTTAGGTAATTGCCCCACTAACACACACACACATTTGCCCATTTGGCAAAAATTTAGAAATTCACTGTTCAATGTACATTTTTTGGAGGGAAGGGGGGGGGGGGGGGGGCTCTTCAGCTAAAATCTTACTCTAATTTTTGCAAAATGGAAAATAAAAACATTTTACATCCCATACAGTGGCGAAGACTTGTCAGAAAACTATAAAATAACTTTGGTAAAATATTAAAAATTGTATTGCATTTTATTTTAGCTTTAGAGAGAAATTCCCACCCCCCCAACCTTAAACCCCCCCCTTCATCGTAATTCTCACCCTCACTACTTTCCCCTCCACCTTAAAAGAAATAAATAAAAAGTTTCAAAGATTATCATACCCGATAGCCATAGGTTACACGGTTTATGTATCAAAATGCAAATTTTTCCCCATTCACTCTCCATTCCTCCGAATGATTTGAAAAGTCAATGCTGAAAACTGTATCTTAAGTATATCTCCCCCTCTTAGTTGCGTTATATACCAGTCACCAGGTTTTCACTTCAGTAACAATATCTTAAAATCAACAAACTAACAAGACACTACATTCAATAAAATTCAAACTCTACTTTCTGACACATTCACCAAATCATTTTTTATTAATAAATACACAAAAATAAGTTTTTCTTATTCAGATAGTACTTAGAAATCAATTGGTAGTTCTTTTTTTTTTCTAATACAGGGCTGCCACTGCCTCTAATGGCATTAAAAACTAGTTGCTTTAGTAGTCTATAATGAAAATAGTAGCATGTTTCTCTCTATTCTAAAAGAGAAGTAATCGACGCTGCTGCCATAAATGAATTTTTTGTGACTTCAGGTCTTTCTCGGCTAATATTAAGAAATCTATTGCATATAAAAATATGAAATTAGTAATTTTATAGAGAAATACTTGATAAAAATGCTGAAGCAGACAGTTTTTGCATCTAAGAATTATTTTAAGAGCTATTTAATGTTGAAGTCAGTCAAAATAGTTCCATTTAAAAAGTTTATAGGAACAAAACTATGCATAGCACTTTAATCATATCTTTTGCAGGGACGTATTTGACAAGCTTGCAGTGTGCAATTATTTTTTTGACTAATTTTTGGAGCGTTTTTTTCCCTCAGTTTTTTTATTCAAATTTTCATTATTTCAATAGATTTATTTCATACTTGGAAAAAGTCTTTTATATTGTTGCCAAATTGTAAAACAGCACAAATATTTCCTTTCAATTAAAAAATGTATTTACATGTGAATAGTAAAAAGAGAAAGAGTCATATTTAAAGCGTCTTATTCAAAACAATTTTCTTATAGCGTCGTTATGAAATTTCAGCTGATTTTAAAATGTTTAATTGATCTTATTTAATCAATTGTGAAAACAGCCGTTAGCTGTTGCAACAGCAGTTGATTCAGCCTTAAAATCCCTAAGTCAAATGGAAAGGAATGGAAACCCAATTACAGAAGATAGCCATATTGGTCATTTAATTATAATTCAATCTTCCACAATCTTTTAAAAACAGAGCAAAGTAGTGTCTTTTTAGAGTCTGCAGTGTCTGAACAGGGGTTGGTGAGTTTAGCTTGCAGGGAGCAGAGCCATTTAGTACTTAAAAAAAGGGGGTTGAAGAATTTGCCATAAAAATAACCAAAACGGTTTCATTGAAATCCACTCCACATCTTCTACAGTTTATGCTACCAATCAAATTTACCACTTTTTGTACTTTTATTACAAAATCACATTTTTTTTAAAAATAAGAAGAAACTTTTTAAATTATCTGACAAAGATGATCATAATACAATTCGGTTTTCCCAAACTAAATTGACTATATGCTTCTACTCTGGCATTATTGCAATATAAAAAGAAACAATAAAACTTTTTTTGCATGTTATTATTATTAGCTACAACTTTGTAAACATAAATGAACTAAAGCAGGAAGTTTGTGTATAAAAAATATTTTTATCAGAAAAGGATGCATTTGATAAACAAAACACATACAACCTTTGTCTGTACAACTGATCTATTCAAGAGAAATTTGTGTAAAATAAAATAGCAAAATTGACATAAAAAGTCTTCGACTTTATATCTACCAATGAGTTAAATAAACTCATCTAAATAAGTATGTAAGAAAGGAACACAATATTCTAAATTGTTATTCTCAACAATTGAAATCGATCATTAAATGGAAAAATAGTGTTAGAAAACTTGTTTTTTGCTTTAGTAATTAAGGCCTGATTAAAACATGGGTTCTAGGGCCTTGATTTGTGAGGACTCCAAATTTAGTGTGTATTTTTTGTTGCGTTCATAATTATATAAATACGTAGCACCTATAGTCGTCGTCTGGTCTGTCTATCTGTCCGCATATAACAGCGCAAAATCTACTCAACCAATATAGTTTGAAATATAATATACAGGGTTCCACTCTCAACAATGACTAATTCCTAAAGTAGTCATAGACATATAGTTCTAATTACAAAAATGTTTTAAATGAGGTAAAAAAGTATTTTGAAAGTGATTTGGGTCAATAAAAATATTTCTTTAAAAATTATATGATCCCCTAGTCCTATAAGTTATATTTAATAAAATTTTCCCATTATACTAACAAGTAAGACAAAAAAGGTCCCATTCTTCTACGCTGACCGAGTAATAGCTGTGTAAAGTTGAAGCATCTTTTAGGTAGATTTCTTAAGAAATACTACCTATTACATTCTCCCCTAAGTTGGAATTTCTGAAATATTTTTGCAGATCTACGCCGATCATGACTCTCAGAACCCAAAACCACCTCCAGTTCAAAACTTTATCTATGTCACTTTTTTGGACACGATAACTTCAATAATTCTGCACAAATCTCTTCCAAACTGATACATAAAATCAAGGGGCATAAAATCTCGGTCAAGTTTATTAATGGGCAAAATCGAACCAAGGGTGAGGGGGGAATGGGGGCCTTTTTGTGATAACAGAAGAACCCTCATAACTTCTTAATTATGATACGTATCAAATCCGTTTAAAGTTATTATTACTTCTAGGAAAAGGACCAAAAATTTATGTATGACAGTTTTTTGATATCATTAAAAATGGCCCCAAGAGGGGGGGTGGGGGGGTGGAAAGAAGGGTTTCAGAAGTAAAAAAATTCATAACTTCGTCAATTCGCAAGATATCAAATCCGCTTAAATTTATTATAAATCCTCTTAATATTATCTAAAACTTTTATATTGACAAGTTTTTTATATGACCAACCCTTATAGCAAAAAAAAAAAAATCCTTTCCTGACAAGGTAGATTTTGAAGTGGACGGTCCCAACTGCCGCATCATGGCAAAAAGGTCATTTCTTCTGCAATTCCAAACAAACATGCGCCTCACGGTCTATGTCTTCAAAATCTACCTGTGCCTGTAGGCCGAGTCAACAGGGATTTTTTTGTTCGAAATAAGGGTCATTCACAAATTTAATAGAAATATAAATAATCTTGAGATATAAAAAATAATACTTGAAAGTAAAGTAACATTACGATATAAATTAAAAATCCTCTGACCATATTAAAGAAAAATATACGACTAGTACTAAAAATATAAGTGAAAAAATAACGGAATTTTAAAAAAATGATGAAAAACAAGTGTCTCAATTATTTAGAAAATGATACATATTTTAAAATGCTATTAGATTATCTAATCTAAAACTTAACAAATAAATAAAAAAAAGTTATCTTAAAACTTGCTTGAAGTGACTTTCTTCGGCTGCAATGCGTGAAATAAATCCTTCTACTCTTTAAGCACTTTGTTTTGTGTACGATCCGTCGAAGCATGGCCCAACTCATCTGCGTTCAGATGCAGAAAAATGATATAAGTCATGCAATTCAAAGTTTTATAACTCGGTTAGTGTTAGATGAATGGAATTTATTTTGTCTTATTTGTTAGTGTAATGTGAATTTTTTTCTAAATATCACCTGTAGGGCCGGGGGACCGTATAAAAAATTAAACTTTGTAACTTTTTAAGTAATGTTTTTATTGATCCAAACTACTTTTAAAATAATTGTTTACCTCATTTAAAACATTTTTGTAATTAGAAATAGAACTATTGTGTTGACTAGTGGTTTAGGTATTAGCCATTGGACACCGTTGAAAGTGAACATCCTGTATATAAAAAATGCAGAATTTTGTCAAGTCATTTCAAATTTTATGAAAATCAAATCAAAACTTAAAAAGATATTAATAAATGTTTTCATCATTCTATTAAATCCTACCATACGTAATTAATTCAATGATATCCCATGATAGGTAATGATTCTAGGTTGTCATGGTGATTACGTCATATTTAAGATAGGGTCATATTATTTCCGTATTGTTATTGAATTTAAAAACTTAATTTGTGTATTAAAATTGTTTAATTATGTATTGTATTATCTACCGACAGTTTTTTTGGATAAATGTTTCCGGAGAAATAGTATTAAATGGAAAAACAGTCTAAATATGGATTTCAAGTTCTGAAATTTTCAAAGCTAAATTTAAGTTTCCCATTGGAATTTTCTGTAAATGTCAATAAAAGATAAAATGTTGCCAACTCAAAATGTACTTATTTTATTACGGAAATTAATCATATCATAACAGACGATATAATTAATTTTGTTTCAGTGAAATAATAACGATGATATTTTTTTTTTACATTGACTTGTATAGGATATTTGCCACAGTATAATTTTAACGTAACAGAATTGCAATTAATTGTTTGTAAAAGTGTATTGAAACTTGATTTCATAAAATAAAATTAATATATATAATAGGGAAATCTGCACATAAAATAAATTTTCTATTCATGCATTTTTGCATAAGAGAGCAACAGCTAATGCACCAAGACCTGAATATTTATAAAACTAGTTATAGTACGAACGCACCTCATTTGTCACGTTTGACGTACAATTTCCAACTTGTTTAAAATTTGGTATCTTTTAATTAATTTGGCTCCTTCCTCTAATGATGATAATTAAAGTTTGGACTTTTAGAGTAGGATCAGATTAAAAACAAAAGATTATATACAGGGTGATTATAATTAAAGTCCCACTTTTAAATTGCTGTAAAAAAGGAACCACTGGTCAGAATGACTTCAAAATTTGAACTGAATATACTGGAAGAAGAGGGAAACGGTATGGCATAAGAAACTTCCAAAGTGCATTAATAGATGGAGTTGTAAGCGGCATAACGAAAGTGGATTCGGCTACAAGTGACATTTTTAATCGAAATACTACAAGGGATTTGGCATGAGTTACACAGACAGTAAACCAATTGTACTGTTCAATGTGCATGAGTGTTTCGGTTGTTTGACAGAAAAAATTACTTTTCCAAATCGGTCAACAGTTGTGGTACTGTTAGTGGAAAGCCCATCCACCACGGCAAGGTCGTACCACATTGGATGAGAAAAATCTGTTTTTAATTGTCCATGGGCCAAAAACTGCATAAAGCACATAATGATTCGGATTTTAATTGTGCATGAGTGTCTTTTAATTTGTATAGTATGCCGCTTACAGTGCCATTTATCGATACACTTTGGAACTTTTTATTTTCTTATGCCGTTTTCCCCTTCTTTCAGTATATTCAGTTCCAATTTGAAGTCATTCTGACCAGTGGTTCCTGTTTTACAGCATTTTGAAGTGGGACTTGTTTCATAAAAAATACGTGTATTCATTCATAATCACGCATTCCTAAAAAAGTGTTTAATATTTTGTGCATGATGAACTCTGAAGAACACCAGACTATCTTAATATTGGCTCGATCAGGCTCTGTTACTGAAGCAATATTTTAAATGTGGATCGGAAAAAAGCAGCGGCAAATCCACGGAATTCAATAACAATTATTTCACATTGCCATATAAATAAATTTAAAAGAAAAATATTTTTCATATGAAAATCGCCTTAAAAATTATAGAATAAAATATATATTTGAAGTACTGTTATGATTTTTTCATTTTTGGGTCTTAAAGTTGTAATTTTATAAAGTTGAGTAGATGTAGATAGTTTCATGAAATCATTGTATCTGTAGCTCTGTAGGTTTTTTTTGGAATGAAAAGCAAAAGACGTTCTTTAGTAAGAATGGATTGAGAAGGTGATTTTTAATTTTGATATTGTTGCATTTTGGTAGAATTCAGCAGACATCTTTGGCTGGCGTGTTTGTTGGATGGCAGTTTCTTTGAAATTTGAAAAGGATGCTGCTACTCATAGAGTATGAAGGTTTATTCTGACACTTTTTTTTAGAGGGAGGGGGGGGGGGGGGATTATGTGTTTCTATTTATTGCCGAAACATCAGTTGAGACTCACTGTGGAGAAGCGAAAAGTTTTTGGATTCCGTCTGTATGTTTGTCTGTCTGTCTGTTCTGCGATAACTGCCGCAAAAATGATCCGATTAGGTTGATTTTTGGTAGGTATGTTGCTGAAGTACCCGGAATTAGCTGTATAGTTTTTAGTTACATTTGTTCGGAAAATATCGAACATTTCTTTTTAGGTCATAATGCTTTCCTATGGGAATGGAGAGGATTTTCAAATTTCATTTTTAACTGAAATGAAAATCTCATATTTGAATAATGGATTTCAACGTAAAATCATGGATGCTAAATTTTTGATATGGAGGTTTTAAATATACCCAATAACTTTGAAAATTTACCAGTACATTTATTAGAATTTAGAAATTGTTTAAATTATTGGAAAATTTTTTGCATCTGTTCGGGAAATTATTCGGCCATATTTTTTTATAAATTTTAAAATGCATTTCTTTTTACTTTGCTCTTTAATTTATCAGTTGCTTATCAGCCATATTCCAAAGAATATCAAAATAATAAAATTCAAGTAACTCGCACTATTTTCCTGCAATATTTTATTAGCAAAATAAATTATTTTCGGGTGATTTTAACATTCTATTGACATAAAAGAGAATTTTTTTTTTTTTATACAAGTTACCGTTTAACTACTATATACTATAGAATGATTGTTGAAATAATCTAAAGAAATTAGAATAGTAAAACGATCCTGAAATATTACAATTACTGGAAATCGAGAACATAAAAGCTATCACACAAAATAATTTATAGCGCCAAATCATGTTTGCTATTTAGTGAATTGGCAGTGGGCACGATTACAAATGAATCCAATAGGTTTAAAAGTTCCCAAATATGCATATTCTGGGGAGATTTTAGTATGCTATTGCCATCGAGTTAAATCCGGATGTACTTAGATAAAATAAATGTTATAGAATGACCATCCAAACTGTTTTTTCGAAACAAAAATTGTAACAACGCTAGATTTCTAAAATAGATATAAGTGAAAATAGTTGATTCAGTTTACATTTTATAAATTGCTTTTGTACATGTGATATTATTCAACTTATCCATCAGATGCAGGTGTTTCGTGGTTGGCAGGTAAGTAAATATTGCTATTTGAGTATTAGGATAACATGAAATTATTTTCGAAATTGTTGCTTATCCTAATAAAACCACTGTGTAGAACGAAATCCAAGATATAATAGAATCATTCACACAATCAATAGGAAATCATGGATATAAATTTAATAATATTACGAGGGGTTCCGTCCGCCTGAAGAAATGAATTTTTTTAAGAAGTTTATAAGAATTTCAAAATATCATTGCATAAACCATGTTTAATTTAACACTTCTAATTTCTGAAACCAACGAAGTATTTTATATGCCTTAAATATACAAATATGTATGCAATATAAAAAATTAAATTACGGATTGTAAGATGCTAAATAATATGAAAAGTGAGTTTAAAAAAACAATGACTTTCAGAGCTGACGTTGAGGCTCCTGATCTGCAGATTTACTAGTTTATTTTATTTTTTTTTTTTTTACTTTGTCATTACTACGGTTTTAGAAAATGAAAGCTGGAAAGCTTTTTTTCTGTGATTTTATTTTACTGGGGGAAAAAAAATGAATGAAAGAAAGAAAATAGCATCGTATAAGTTGTGCGGTAACTTAATTTTAATACAATTTTAATTAGTTTGAAAATAATATTGAAAATTTGTTAGGATGAATTAATTGCATTTGATTATAAGCAGTGTATAAATAATGTTTGTAGGATTCGCTTTGGCTATGCATTGACAGATATGACTGCAATGAAGTCGGGGATCAAATTTAATTTTTTTACAAATCATGTTGTTGAAAATGTGTTTTTTCTTATACAGGGTGTCTCTTCTTATCGTGTACCAATAGCTAATTTTTAAACCATTAGTTTTAGCGGTACAGTTGTTATAAGTAAAAATGAGAAAATTTTATTGGCTTGGTATGAATTTTGTAATTTGGGCAATTGTCACCTCTATCTACTCTTGCAAGTCATTATTTTTGGAAATGCAGCATATGAAAATCTTAAATAGAATGTCAGATGATTCCAATTCAGCTTGCAGTCCGTTAAGAGTAACTAGGTGCGCTGATAGACGGCTGTAGAAACATGTAATGAACTACATATTAATTATTTAGTATCCAAGATGCAATAACAGAAATCACATTTTTTAATTTATTACTTTCTAAAATTATATTACTATAATTATTACATGTATGTTACCCAATATCTTTTTTTATCCTTATAATTATAAATAATAATTTTATGCTTAGAATATAAATAATAATACAAATTATCCTTATAATTATAAAAATTCAAGTAATTTTGATTCAATAATTTATATCTACTAAATTATTTTTTGGCTCTTGGCACGTGATGGTCATGTAAAATCTTTTCTGAAAAAATTGGCACGCGGATGTAAAAAGGTTCGCCGTCCCTGCCCTGTACCGTGAAAACAGCTTGTAATATGAATCCAGTTATCACTCAAATCTTTCGGCCCAAACAAGAGAATTCATTGGATGAGGAGAGGTTGCACGTGGAACAAGGGCTGAATTCATTGGACAGAAAAAGGTCTTCAAAATAAGCCGCCAGCGTTTTGGGCGATTTTCCTTTTTAAATGATGAATCGATAAAATGTCTCCATTCTTCAGGTTTTATTGAATTTTGAAATTGCCATGAAAAATCTATGACTTCATGCGATGCATTGCTATACACTGCATATGAGATATGCTGCTGAGATTCGTGAATTGTTGACATGAACAAATTTTGCACAAAAGAAGCAAGTTTCAGCCATGTAATTTGCAGAATGACACATTTTTTCTTCTTGAGATAGTGATAAAAGTAGTATCGTTTCTCACTACAAACTACTGATTTTTTGTATTGCGCTACTCACTACACTACATGTTCAAAATGTAGCGTGCTACACTACAAACTACTGTAAAATGTAGTGACTACTGTAGTTTTGCTACTTCCAACCCCTGGTCCCATCTGATACAACCATAATCATAGCTTGTATTACAGGGATATTTGTTCCTTTTCATCTTAGTGTAATTATTTTAAGTTATTTGGGAACATTTCTCCCCCCCCCCCCCCAAAAAAAAAAGATTAGAGATAACGAACATTTATTAAATTAAATTTAAAAATCTACAGAGAGACAATGTTTCCTAACCCTCTATACTTTAAGATCTTCGAGTTATTATAATAAGCAGTTTGAAAATTTCATTTATATAAGAATATTAGCATTACTTTGAATATAATTTTTAAAAGGGAGAAAAATAAATTTGAATTAAAGATAATCTATTTTAATTACAGAGAAAATTTTTCTGCAACTCTTGATTTCAGACAGTTATTAAAATTGAAGAATTCCCCTTTCATCCTTCCTCAATGTAAATTATATATGTTATTTCTTCTTCTTTTGATTGTTCAACTGATAGACTATTTAGAAGACACCAGAACTTGTATTAGGAACATTGTAACTAAATTTCAATTAATAATTTCTTTTCATGTAGCAATAAGAGTAATAATGTAAAACAAAAAAGGCAATTTATATAACACATTACCATAACACAAATACATTTAACATATGGAAAGTATCCTATAAAATTTAAATCACAGCAATCAACAAACTAATTATTGAAAAAGACATACACATATTATACAAAATATTTACAGAGTCATTCTACAACCACAAGCTTCTCAAACAAAAGTTGTTCATTTTGAATCTTGCAATGAATTTACAAGGCTAAAAAAGACAGTGAATCAGTTTTCATGATCTAGTATTAGAAATGTCATTTGCAGTTCGACTAGAAGATGGAAGTCTTCTGATTTTCAAAGATTTTGATAGGTATATAAATATGATCACAGAAATCAGCTGTATAGAAGCTAGAAAAAAGAAAAAATAGAAAATTTTTCCTTTATTGATATCACTGGATTGTCCTTGAATAACAGTTTTCATGATGTATCTTTGAAATATTTCTAATAGAGCAAGTCCAAGAAAGCTTCCGATTCCAGTACAGAAATAATAGAAACCCATTACAGCTCCTTGCATTCGACTAGGTGCTTGAGAACATGCAAATTCCATACCTTAAAAAGAAAAGTTTATAGACTAATTAAAAGAGCTGCCAATCTCTATGAGTAACACAATAATGTGTAATTTCAATGAGTAACATTCAAACATATTAAAATGGATAGTTTCAAGGCTGTTCACAAATCTAAATTCTACTTTCTGTCATATTCACAAATTAGGCATATCATTTCTGATGACAATTATTTAGCAGTAATTCCTGTTGTAACAATTTCACCAGTAATGCTCACAAACTTTACATTATATAATAATTAAATTATTTTGTTATGATGAATAGAATTTTATTACATAGTTTTGAAATAAGGAAACTACACATATTCTTATGTTCTGCTTATGCATGTTAAAACTGCGAGAGGGGCCAGTGACTATCTTTGTAGATCTTCACAACCCTCGTGCTATGGTAAAGCAAGTGTGGGTCGGAAAAACCCGACTTAAAGCCTAGGACCCGGCTACCTCTTGGGTGACCGCTCTGAAGCTATTGGGAGACTCCAGCTCTTCCCCAAGTGTAAATGTGGCATTTTCGCAAGAGTGTGGGATCCACTGCAAATCGCAGTGATCTATGCCATCAAATCACTCGGAAAAATGGGGGTGGTCAGCAGGTGGAGACGTCCCCACCGGTCATAGAGCATACAGGAACTCTCCTGGTCGTGCTCGTTAAAAGTTCTCTAGAACTTGGGTATGGGGGCTGACGTGCCTGCAGGCACCTAACGCCATAGTTCAGTTTTATGCATGTTAAAATAACTTCACTTTAAGCATTTTTATGTTACTTGATGATTTCCTGGAATGAGTTAATTGTGTAAAATGCTGGACACCTGTATTTTTATATTGGGATCAACTTAGGATTTCAATTCTACTTTTAGCCTGAAACTTATTTATTTATATCTTAAAAACATTTAAAACAATACAGTAATTTTGGAATGTGTTGCTACGTGTTCAGTGCAATATTTGTGTAAAAAATAGAGTTCATGAATATAATTTTAATGCATTTTGAAGCCAATATTTTTAAGCAAAATATTTTCAGCTGCATTCAAATATTTTGAAAATTCATGAATTCATTATTCATGAATTACGTAAGATTACTTGAGGTAACTTTCTGTTTTTTTAAATGACAGTAGTGCATACTTTTTAGGGATGCAACAGATATCCTGCTGATTTTTTAATATCCAAAATACCATCGGATATTCGAATCACAATCACCAGATATCCTCTACTATCAATAATATGTATAGGACAGGATGGCAAATTGTAATTGAACATCCTTGATAAAAGTGACACGTAAAACTGATGGATACATTATTTAAACTGTCTTTACTACAGAAGTTCTATCAATAAAATGCATAGAATAGGATGGCAAATTGCATTCAAGCATTCTGATAAAAGTGACACATAAAACTGATGAATATAATTTTTAAACTGATGTGTCTTATAATATGCAGACAAATTGAGATGTGATATCATTCTGTATCAATCTTTAATACATGACTGACAATAAAGAATGTAATCACAGGTGTTTGATTTGCATTTAATTTTGCTGTAGCCATTACTATGATGATGAAACCATCATATGACGTACCATTGATGGCATCGCAATTTCATCATTTAGAAGTGGAAGCAATGACACATTACACTTTATTTTTCTAACACCAGGTTCATTTTTTGCATGAAAAGCAGCAAACGATACTCTAGGCACATGCTTTATTCCTTATATGTCTTCAATATGCAATCACTCCAGGACAAAGTTAAGACTCTCTGTGCAATGCTACATTGCTTTGGCAAATTTTCAGCAACTGTTTGTTATAAAATAAAAGCCATATATACAGTTCGAAAGGTAATTTTTCGACGAACAAAAAGTATGGCACATGTTTCCAGCTACATGCAACAGATTCCAAGTTATTTAGCAAAATGTTTCGAAAAAATCAAAAAAAAAAGATTTTAATAATAAATAAATATTTGTGGATGGACCTAAACAATGATGTCAAATATACCATTAGAAAGTCCATTTTCTCTGGATTAATCATTAAAAATATAGGTAAATATCAAATATTAATCTGAGTTATATAGAGAAATGTAGAAACCCATCACAAAACTTTGGCGGCCACATTGATTACATCATTAATGCCACTAGAGGGCCAGGAAAATTTGTATTCCAGACTTTTTAAACTTATCTATTCATATACTATTTGAATCCAAAGTGGTGCATTGGTTGCCAGATGTGAAGTTTTTTTTAGCTATCTCACCCCACGATATAGCTCTTCTGTTGCTACAAACAATGTATGCCAATCACCTGGCATCTCTATTGTTCACATGCAATTTTCATCACAATCCCAGTTTTTGCTGGAAATTTTTTTGGTTTCGATGCAATTTTTTGAAGACACGAGATATTCTTGTATGAGAAAAATCGAAAAAGTTATCGATTTCTGATACACTGGAATCGGCTATTATGGCAATCATACCTCATTCAAAGTCACTCAAATATCTTTTTTCCTCATGAATAGGCAAAATGCAAAATTTACTGGTGCTTCTTTCTGATCAAGAGCAAACTTTTTATCAAAAAATTCAGTTTTTTACATTGATGCATGCACGAGTTAAAGTTTCAGTGAGGAGTGGTCATAATATTGTGGCCACTCAGTGTATTTCCAATACCTTCATGCTAATAATAAAACAGGATTTTTATCAATTCTAAATTACTAATTGGGTAATTTATTATGGGAGAGGTGGAGAATGTAGAAATCATCATTTGGGGATGAGGTCCTTGATTTTCATGATCACTGTTGAATTAAAGGGGGATTTTTGGGGGGGGAAGACATTCCCCACCAGAGCACTGAAATGTTCCTAGAAGCTTTGACAATTTATGCTTTTTAATGGTCAAAAAGTTCAAATTATCCCTCGGAACTCTGTCCCCCCCCACACTCCAAGAGTCGCAGAAATCTCTCTCGGAGAAAAATGTCTGAATTTAACACAGGCCCAGCTGAAACAGCTCGAAGGTGGAAATCTCAAGTGTTTTCCAATACAAACTGATATGAGATTAACATGCAGGAAAGAATTAATAATAAATTTATTCAGTTATAACATATAATTAAATATATCTGTATAAAACTGTACATACCACTAACACTAGCAAAGACTTCACTTATACCAATGAGTGAATACTGAGGAATTTGCCATAATATTGACATATCTGCAGCTAGAAAAGTCGTATTCTCAATTATTTGATTGATTACTTGATCACTGAAAAATAACAAAAACAATTTTTCACACAGCAGTAATTGAAAAGTAAATAAATTTTAAAAATAGTTACAATGAAATGAAGAAATTCCACATTCAAAACAATGTAGATTACATAAAAATTGAAGTATTTGTCAGAATACTTGTTAAAATCCTTATAGAATTTATAGTTAAAAGGAACATTTTATCGTCTTAACTTTAAAGACTTTAACCCGCCAGTGCACAAGTTGAGTTTGTGAGATCCAAGCATGTACATCTTCTACTATTAATGATATGAGGCAAAAGCTTTATATTTAACCTTCCATCTACCTTCCTATCTTTATGTTATTAATCACATGGACTGACAACCTCACCCATTGTTCTAGTCAGTAACTATGAAATCATGTTGCATGTCTTGGGTCTATGAAACCCCATCCGTCCACTCATGTAAGTTTTATTACTTTTTTGCGTTATTATTTGCAGAGTTTCACTCAGTGGTTGAAATAAGTAGAACAGAAATTTACCTCTGTTTAAATTTCTTTTTTTTTTGCGAGGCCTCAAGGTTTAATCTTAATAATCCCCAAGATTCGGCCGCAGTACAAGATCTGTTGGAGAACAGTGAGCCAGATGGCATATCAGACAACAATGACTCCCAATGCAGATCTTAACTTTGTCATTCATAGTGATCAGTGTGAGTGTGCAGATGATTTTATTGTTGTTTATGTAAAATTTTGCCTTAAGAGTTTTTTGCTATGGAGGACTGTGTTAAGGCTTATTAAAAAATACTATTTTAAACTATATATATATATATATATATATTTATAAAAACTAGATTTTGTCAGTAGGTTATTTTTAAATTTCATTTTAACCCTTAACCATTGGTCTCCTAAGTTGCTATTTATAAATGAAGGGTCCATCATTTGTTCAAAATGTGCAATTTTCAGAAAGAGAAAACAACATTTCAATATAAGTGTTGTTTCTATGGGACAACCAAATTTCCTGTCTTAACAAAGACGTTTTTTTTTTTTTTTTAAATAAAATTGTTTTACAGCATTGTGAGCAACTATTGCAAATGTGAAAATTTCTACCAGTTACCGTAGCTGTAGGGCATATTTTTTTTTCTTTCATCAGCCACAGAGAAGAATTTACAGATAAACTCATGATAAAGATAATAAAACATTTGTAACAGAATAGGAAAACAGCACACAATTTGAGTATTCTTAATATATTTAAATTGAACCTTATTTCTGCATGTGTATTATGTCCTCATTCTCTCCTCTTTTGTATCTTCCTACCACAGAGTTAAAGTTGTATTTAGGTTATATTCAATAGCCATTCTACTGCATTTCGCCATCATTAAATCATGCAGTATATCATCTTAAATTGATGAATGAATAAAAAATTGTTTTAATTCTGTTCATTGCCAAAAATCTTTTATCACGCATTCTTATGCTGACACGGATTAATTGTAACAAATTACATTAGTTTTTAAAAAAAGATTAAACATTTCTGCTTTATTTTCTTCTAGAACTAATCGATTATATAAAGAATTGAAAGATGCTCTTTCTGTAGAGATCATAATTAGGCTATATGTGTAAACTTTTTAACTAGAGTACTCTTCTAAAACAGTTTCAGCATTAGTCAAGGCATCAACTCTCCATTGTTGTGAGCGAACACTGACCAGGAAAACTATTGTAGAAAATTACAACTACTTTACAAAAAATGTAATTAACTACAACTACTTGTTTAAAAAAGTGGCGACTACAAACTACTGCTCAAAAGTAGTCACTACTTTCAAATTTTGTCAAAGGATTCAATCTACACTTGAAATTGAAGACACATGCTAAATAATACAGCGATCCCTTATATTATCACATCTGGATACAATCAAATAAATGTGTTATAACAGAGGGCACTAAAAAATTTAGAAAGATAACATACAAGAAAATGTTTCGCGTTTGTTGTCAAAATGTTTATACACATATTACTATATTCTTAGCGAATTTAAAAGAAATATATACAATACAATCAACATTTAAATATAGTTACATAAAAAATGCAATTAAACTACAGCTTATTTATTCGGGAGGCACGAAAACAGAGCTATATTATCTGAAAGAGCAGCATAATGAAGAGCTGTTATTGTAAATAACATATTTAAGCAGAACCATACAACTAGAGGTTTACAGAGGTCGAAATTTCCAGGCTCACACCTGGCCTGACCCATAGAAAAAAAAAATGGACCCGATATAAAAGTTAAATGTTCGGTCTGGACCATATAAAAAAATAATTGGTCCAGCCCAGCCCAGTATAAAAGCTAAAAGTTCAGCTCGAGCTTGGCCTTGCTTGCACAAAAACTTAATTGGTTTGGACCAGTCCAACTAAATTTCTACAAAACCTGGATTTTTATGTAGATATGGTTAAAAATTATCTTGTACGAGGAGTTCGGACCAAAAATACTTATTTTAGCTTTTTTTTCCAAGTTTATAATCTTCAATTTTAAAAAAGCACCCTGGGCTGCAATATTAATTTTTTTAAATGGATCTCTATTCGTATGTAAATGTTTCAGTTATCATTAATATTGTTAATCCTTATTCCATGTATTGGAGACTTAAAAATATGAAAAATGCTATACAGCAAAATCTACAAAGACGGAATCACATAGGAAAGAAAAAACAATCCATTATAGAGATGTTCCCTTCTTAGCAGGTACATCGTCTGTTGTAAATGTATTATATTCTTTTCTTATGTATTATTATGTTAATTTTGCATGGATCAACACATTTTTCTATTTAAGACAGGATTACGTCATAGGCAGGTTCTTTTCCACAGGTTTTAGTGTGTTTTAATTTTATTGCCTAGAAATCTACTTTTCTTTGAAAAGAATAATTTTAAAATTTTAATTGTAGAATAATTAGAAGTGATTTAAAAATATGTAAATTTTTTACAAAAATTGTTGGGCCAGGCAAATTTTTACTAACTTATGCACGGACCAGGCCATGCCGGGACAATGACTTTCACACGGGCTGGGTCAAGACCGGGCCTAAAAATTTCGGCCTGTGCAGACCTCTAGGAAGAATGAAGTCCAGTATGGCTCGATATGGAAAAATAAAGCTAAGCTCGGCCTGATCCTTCAGAAAAACATAAGGCCTGAGCCCAGAAAGAGTAATGACTAAGACTAGGTCTGGCTCGGCTCGAGCCTTCAGGAAAAAGTAAGGCTTGGCCCAGCTTGAGCCTTCAGGAAAAAGTAAAGCCCGGGCCCAGTCTGGCTCAGAAGGAGTGAAGACCAGACCAGGACTGTCCTGAATGAAAACTGGCCCGAGCCCAGACCGTGCAGACCACCATCATACACTGCATAAATTTTATTTATCATTCTTAGAGTATTTATTGCATTATGACATAAAATTAATGACTCATGTATTTACCAATAGATTTGTTTACTTAACTCTACATCACACTCTTAATATGTTAATTGTAGGGTTTTGTTGAGAGTTAATTATATCGAGTTGGCTAATTTTATAATATAGAAAATTAAAGAAAGACAACTATAAATGAAAACAATAAATAGATTTGTAAATAAAGCAATTCCAAATTTAGAAACCCATCATTAAAATAAGAACAGCTAATAACGAGTAAATAGACAAGTGTTTCTAGAAAGAAAATTAATTTCTTTGGTGGGTCAGCACTTGTTTTACCAGCAAGTGTCAATGGAAAAATATATTATTTCATGTGATGTGTTGCTAATCACTGCAGCTGAGATTCGTAAATACTTGAGCAGAACACCTATTGCACAAAAGAAGCAAGTTACGAACACATAATTTGTAGAATGACATATTTTTCCCCCACTGAAAAGTAGTGTTACTGGCTAACTACTCACTATTGATTTTTTGTATTGTGAAAACAAACTTTCTACATTATACTGTTCAAAATATAGTGCGCTACACTACAAACTACAGAAAAAATAGCAACTACTGTAGTTTTGCTACTTGTAGCATGCTGCTTCTGACCACTGAAAGAGAGTCTAAAACTTTACCAGACAGAATACTATTTTTACTCACCATTTAGCAAGTGGGGACTGACATTCACGAGGGTTAATCATGAGTACCACTGACAACACTGATAATGCACTGTTCATTTTTGTGATATTTGGATAAGTGCTACTTTAGTAAAAAAAAACTTCATCAAATTTAAAGATCATTTTCACAATTCACCTTATTTTGTGATTAATATATTTTTAGGTGTAGTGTTAAAGGCAATTTGTTCTATACAAAATTCTATTCTACAGAATTAATATTCTAATATTCACATAGTTGATTTTGAACCCATTTTCACCCGTTGATTTTGAAATTTAATTAACTTATTTTTTTTTTTTAATTTCTTGTGATTTTGAAAAAAAAAAGTATATTATTCTCGAGTGATATAAAATAATCAAATACTTAAAGAACAGATATGCCTGTATGAAATAAGTTAAACTATGAATTTTTGATAAGCAACTGTAATTTTTTTTTTTCTTTTCATCACAGATATTCTGCCTTTGCTTGCCTGGCACAAAAAAGAAAACAGTTTTAATTTTACACATACTTAAACGCTGAGAAAATATTGAAAATTTCAAAATCAAGCAAATTACTGTAGTAAATTAGCTTGTTAAGAGAGGTTAGAAAATAAAATTTTCCCCCTTTCTTTTAAAGGAAATCATTATTTAGAACACAGAATTACTTCAGTTAGGTTTAATCAACATTTAAACCATCTTCTGTTTTCTGAATAAGTATAAACTTATTTGTGACTATACAAAAAATGACACACAACATAAATTGATAGAAATACATTTTTAGAAGCTTCAAATTTTCACATATGTCAGCATAAAAAAAAATTATGATTAATAAATAGAAAAGATAAAGTAATATTTCTTTTTCCAATGTAGGAAATTAATACAACCTCTTCTTGAAATAATAATGTAATATTCCTTCTTAAAACAGAGAACTAATCAGAAATATTTTTAAACAAACTATTAAAAAAAGTGTTTCAACAACTGTAGTAAGACCCATGAAAATTGCTTATAAAGGAATCCTACCTTAACTCCTTGACTGCCAGGACATATGCTGCACATGTCCTCTCATTTCAGTAATCAGTGACAATGACAATTGTCACTGTCGTTCACTACACAGTAATGGTTGCATATTTGAACCGTATTGGTCTGTGATATGCAACTGACATAACAGGGTACTGGTCAGAGGTGAATAGTAATGACCTTGATTCTACTACAAGGATGCAACTAGAGGGGCGAAAAGAGCGACAGGGAATGAATTTGCATAAGCGCTTCCAAAATCAAACTGTGAGTAGCGATTCGACTGTTGTCTGTGTTCCCGCATTTTATATTTGCTCGTATTATTTATTTTTGTCATGGATGGTGCAAGTAGTGATGATAAAGATTATATTCCAGGGAGTGAGAATGATTCAGACACCAGTGACTCAGAATTTGAAGACATTTCAGATGAAGATGTGGAAGCCAGAATAGTTGGCAATAGGACCTATGCTGTTGATCTTTTTGTGATAGTCGCAAAACGGAATTGAAATAATTTGAAAATGGATTTGATATCCACCAAGCCATGGATATGGCAAAAATGGTAAGTCCCCAAAAATGTTTTGAACTATTTTTTTCGAATGGCTTCGGATGGCTGCATAGTCTTGTATATAGCCCCTCACTGGCAAAATTAAGCCTTTTTAAACAGAAAATTTCACTGTCTTTGCAAAAATTATACAATATAATTGTAACAGATGTTGCCCCTGCTAAGATGAAAAATTGCCTAACAGAGATTTTCCCCTCTAATACCATGCAATTCCATTTTAGTAGGTATTACGGTATTACATTTTGACAATATTTTTACTAAAAATATAATTTCTTAATCATCAGAAAAGAAAAATTATAAAACCAAATAAATCATATTTAATTAAAATAAAAATATTTCATCTTTCTGATCAAAATCTTTAAGCCAGCTGCATTTCTTTCCTATGATAACCTATTTGATGTAATATAATTACAATATGTGTTTGAATATCTAGCTAAAAAAATCATGTTATTTATAAATATCAGTCATAAAAGAAGTAAGTGTATAATGTTCACATATACTAACCTCTCAATGAAATGAAGCCGATAAAGTTCAACACAACCAGCTATAACCATAGATAACGCAGCACATACCATGCCAATAGCTATTCTAGTTAACATGTTAATTTGAATACCTCGGCGATCCAAACATGGATAGATCAAATGATTAAGTACAGGTATGAATATGATCAAAAACACAACATTAAATAACATGAGCCATGCTGCTGGAATCTGAAAACAATAATTCATAATTCAATGCAAAATTATAAAAATAACTTTCACAGAATATATTTTCAAAATATTTTTATATTATTATTGTGTGAAAGAAAAAGTATACAAATTAGAATAAAATCTAGTGAGGACAAAAAGGACTGGTGAGTTCCACTGCCTTCGGCAGCATACACACATGTGGGTTATGCCTGTCCGGGTCTCTGATCAAGCAAACCTTGAACTATAGTAATTTTTTATTTAGATCCAGATTAAATTCAAATTTTCAGTATCGTTTTTTATGTTGCTATAGGAACTGATTTGGCATTCTTCCAACTTTAATTTAATCACAGCAGCAGCAAAATTAACTAGAGAGTTCTTTTTGTTTCAGTAAAAGATGTTAAAAAAATCACTGTAAAATGTTAAAAAAAGCATAAAAAAATTCTTGAAAATATTAAAAATTGTTGTACCAACTCTGAATAAACTTTATTTTGAAGAGAACAAAATTTATTGTATTGCACTAAAAGATTGAAACCAGATAACTTTTATGAATGTCAATAAAACGTCATGAAACACCAAAAATTGCATCAACATTCGTTAAAAATTCTAAAATTGCAGAGGACAAAATTTGCTATATTGAGACTGTAGATTAGGTTTCACTTATTGGCCTTTTTACACTAATAATATGCTCAAATTAATTCCTTTACTAGTTTTATGTTACTTAAAAATATTAACTTCAAAATAATATGATATTTTCAAATAATACAACATTTATTGACATCTAACGTCGAACACATACCAAATTAAATGTTTACTTTTTACAATTCCATGGAATATTTTTTCTGTTGCCATAACAACTAGTTAAATTAAATTTCAATAAAAAATAACGAGTTTCTCATGACCATGGAGGCTACATTACTCCCTCCCCAGTAACTTATAGCTACGGTACAGATATAATCCTAATCCTAATAATATTATAAATCTGATTGTGTGCAAATGTTAGGCTGAAGCCAGCGTCATAATGAAGCATTTAATTATCCTGTATCTTTGCATATAAGTTGATTATAACCCTCATATGAACATAGGCTGGTTTTTGTTTATTTTATTTCAATATTTTTCTTAATATTTCAAAATTTCATTATTTTTATAGAGAATAAATGGACATTTTTTCGTATATTTTAAAATCGTTGGTTGGTTTGGCCCAAAGGGCCCGGTTTTGCAGCTTTTTTTAAAATGGTTAAATTTATTTTACCATTTTTAATGCTTTATCTTTGCCAATATGAAATAAAACCCCTGAGTAATAATTTTTAATCAACAATTTATTTTTACGTGAAAAATATCCATGTGAAAAATGAAAAGGAAATGAATTATTTAAGAATTAAACAGAATATGAAATATCATATTAGAAATAAAACGTGCGTTTTCAAATATTTGATAATAATACAAAGTGCATAAATACGAGTAAGTATGGAAAGGAAGCGAATATGATGTCATATATAGAAAAATAAAACAGATTTGTTTTGATGTTAAAATAAAATGATCTTGGGTTATCAAAATATTTGTGATTAATTTCTCTTATTTTTTTCTTTTCTTTTTCACATGAAAGGAATTATTTTAAATGTACGTAATATATGTATTTTAAATGTATGTGTTGTAAATTAAAGTTTTGTGTTTTAAATGAAATGAGTGAAAGATTTATATTTTTAATGAATTCAATACAAATGATGGGATAGGTTGTCGATTTATCGTCTGCACACGGCTAACATAAAGTTACCATATTTTTAATTTAAATTTTAAAAAGTAAAAAAAAAAAAAATAAAAAAAAAAATTGGATGGCAAATGTCAATGATATGCATCGCAAAATTATCTGTATCGAAAATCAGAAAATCGTAATAAAAATAACCATAATTTTTAAAAGAAAGTTGCTTTTCTCATAAAAGCTACAGGTTTAATATGATTATGTCGAAGTAACAGCATTTTTTCTCTATCATTTTCCCACAATCGAAACACATTTGTAAATCGTCGTTTCGAACCGGAATTTAATATTACATTTCTTTTAGTTTTAAAATAGGAAAAACTTTGTTGTCATTTTTAAATATAGCTTTTTTTAAAGTTGTTTCATAATAGATTTTTGTAAAGTCTTGTAGGATAAGAAAAATTGCATAGATTTTAAAGCAATGTTTAAGTAAAATTACAATATTTTTTAAACTTAAAAAACAACAATGTTATCGAAAAGAAAATCGATTTTACCAACAAATTCGCGTAATGCAAAAGCAAAGAAGAAATCAAAAAGTAATGAATCTTTTCTTCCAGCCGAATTGTGTAAACTTGAACAAGCCGATCGTGCCAATTCATAACATTATAAACGTGAAAGCGCGTTCTATATAGTAGAATTTTTTTTACATATAGGTAGAAAATTTCCAAGAATAGGAAGGTTAGGGGTCTAAAATTAGGTCCATAGTCAATTTGCCTTTTTTTTTTCTTTTTTTTTTTAATCAAGTGAAGTTTGGCGCAAAATTAAATACATTGTTGTAACCAGATTTGTTTTTTGCGTGGTAAAAACAATGGTATTTCAGATGATCATTTCCCCGCTCACCTTTGATGTCAACTATGACTGTAAAACATATTAAAAAATATTAGCCGATAATTTCCTAATTTTCTTATTGCTTCATGATGTAAATAGACATCCTGTTTCATACTTTAAACCTGAATCGGTCATGCCATTGTCGTTCAATTTTTATTCCTAATCCTAACCCTAATCGTATCCTATCCTAATCCTGATAATAACTTTAAAGAATATTCTTTCACACGAATATGTAAATTAAATCAATATCCATAAATGGAATGAATGGAAAATAGAAAAAATAGAAAAGGCAAAATAAATAACAAGAAAGTACATTTATTCGACACCTAACCCTAGAGAAAGCGTAAAAAATTTCAAGCGCATGAAATAAATTAAAATAATCTTATATATACTAACAAAAATATGTAAATTTAGATCATCAGATTTGTGTCGTCGGTATTTATTTGCTTATAGTGTTCTTGACGCGATAGAGAAAATATCGAGGTTAAATTGGGCAGAATTTAAAGTACTTTCCAGCAACCTTTATTTACATTTTAGAATCGCATCAGATTGTTATATCTTTGTGAAATAGCTATCAATGTATAAAATCCACAAGCAGTTTGTTTACTATTTACACCACTTAGCGTGAAGCACATAATTTAATATATACATAAACAAGATAATGTAGTAAGAAATATATAACATATGTCTATGCAAATAAACAATATAATAATGCCCATTTAGCAATGCACACATATACAAATTGTACACCAAATACTATCTAAAATGCACTGTTGTATAGAAGAATTCTGCCAGTGTTGTTTTTCGTTTTACGAAGAGGAATTCCTCGATTTTTGCGATTTTACTTGGTCCTCCTTTTTTCATTAGTTGCAGTTTCATTTTCGCGATTGTATATATTATTTGGCATGAAATTTCACCTTTTTAAGACTGGGTTATGTCAAGGCCCCTATAGCAAAGAAATACCGTATGGTCTCCTATAAAATGTGATAAAGCTTTGGTTAATTATATATGTTGTTAATTATCAAGTGAAATGTTTTGCTAAATTAGTGCATTTATTGTTTTTTTAATGTTACGTGAACGAAGTCACGGGTAACAGCTAGTATTAAATAAAATAAAAATAGTGTCTAATCAGTCTCTATAACATTTTGGAAATCTTACATGTCTACCAGAACGTGTAGTTTTTTCTTGATGATCTTTATCAGGCAAATTTGTTCCTTCAGTTTTGATTATTGATTGATCAGGCAGCTTGTTATCGGGCAGAGGTATTTGTTTATCCGCTACTTTGTCATCAGAAATGTTCTCATCAATCCTTAGCAAATATGCAGGTTTTACACATCTATCAATATGTTTACACATCTATCGACATGTTTACACATTTATCGATATGTTTACACATCTATCGATATGTTTATGTCTTTGCCCTTGATTTTTACAGTATAATACTTCTCATATCTTTTGACAATTGAGAAAGGTCCATCATAAGCAGGTTCGAGTGGTTTTTTAACTCTATTAATGCATATGAAAACATGGGTAGAGGTGTGCAAATCTTTATGAACAAAAAATTTTTGAGAAAGTTTTTGGTGACTTTTTTGGTCCATTTGTTCCTGCAATTCTTTAGCAAATGTTTCCATGTCCATGATAGTTTTCGGTTCTTCGAAAAATTCTCTCGGTAGCCTGATAGATTTGCCATAGACTATTTGTGCAATGATAAAATTTTGATCTCCACACAAAGCAGATCGTAATCCTAACAGTACTGTTGGTAGCGACTGTGTCCATTTAATTGAATTGTGCGCTCTAATTGCTGCCTTTAAAGTGCAATGGACTCATTTGCCATTACACTGTGGATGGTAGGCTGTTGTTAGATTTATTTTAAAAGCACAAATAGCACTTAAATTGTAGAAAAGCTCCAATCTAAATTGCCTTCCTTGATCAGTGATTACACGATATGGAATGCCAAAGCTTGAAATCTATTGGTCATAAAATGCTTGAGCAACTGTTACTGCCGTCACATTTTCTAGAAGAACAACTTCTATCCAACATGTGAAACGGTCTATGCAGGTTAAACAGTTATAGTTTTCCCTCTGAAGGTGAAGTAGACCTGTCAATATGAACGACACTGAAACTTTCATCTGTTTCATCGTAAATGGCATGTGGAGAATGGGTGTCCACTTATTGGCCTTTTTACACTAATAATATGTTCATGTTCAAATTAATTCATTCACTAATTTTATGTTACTTAAAATTGTTAACTTCTAAATAATATGATATTTTCAAATAATACAACATTTATTGACACCTAACGTCAAACACACACCAAACTATATGTTTATTTTTTACAATTCCATGGAATATTTTTTCTGTTGCCATAACAACTAGTTAAATTAAATTTCAATAAAAAATAATGAGTTTCTCATGACACTGGAGGCTACAGGATAAAAGATTGAAACCGGATTCTTTTTACAAATGTCAAAGAGTCGCACAAAATGCGAAAATAATAACAATCACATTACAAGAATCACAAAAAAAAAAAACCCTGTATGATTTACAAATAAACTTTATTGAAACGTAAACAAAATTTACTATATTGGTCTAAAAGTTTAAAATTGGATTCTTTTTACTAGTGTGGGAAAATATCAGCAAAAGGCTAAAAATCTCATTGTTTGGTTGTAATACCAGTTCTTTATGCATGCTATAATCATTTATTTGTTTATAATTTGATTCTCCTCATAATCAAGCATCACATGAAAAAAAAAACCAGCAGTTGTTTATAGTTTATTTACAGGAAATGATGCAATTTTTTATTATGATGAGCAAAACCTGATGTAATTACATTATGAACTCATAAGAGGTAATTATTGGTATATAATGAGTTTCAGATAAATTATTGTCTAATAATGACTTTTTTGAGTTAATTTATTGCTTTATAATGATTTTAAGATAATTTAATGTTTATTATTGGCAATAAGTATATT
The DNA here is from genome assembly GCA_963931845.1 of Maratus michaelseni. Lineage (NCBI taxonomy): Eukaryota > Metazoa > Arthropoda > Arachnida > Araneae > Salticidae > Maratus > Maratus michaelseni. The sequence goes on along the minus strand of OZ007594.1, from coordinate 277,488,617 downwards.
ATGTCAACAATATGTTGCAATTTTTTAGATTGATGATATGATTTTGTTTTTTAAATGTGAACCTTCATGAAAGTTTTTTAGTCTTGTACTGTCTCTCTTGAAAGAAAGATGTAAAACTGAACATGGACAGTTTAGCATTTGAAGCTGAATTAATTATGAACAAAATAGTTCATCATGATTCTTGAATAATTCTTAATTCTTTATATATTTAATAATAAACTATGTTAATCTAATGTGCTCTCCCATCTTCCAACTTTGGGGATACATACATATTTCTCGTGGATACACATACACATTTTTCATGGTGCCAGAAACTCCAGGACGTGAATAAATTGGTGATTTAAGAATTGTGATTTCAAATGCAGAGGGATTATTAGCCATCTTGTGTGACACTTGAATCAACATTACCTGGAATTAACAGGTAAGAAAAATTTTAATTTTATGAACTATATTTTATGTTTTGAAAATAAATATAATTATTATTTATTAATATGGAAAATCTTTAGAAACTGAAGTCAAAGCACTCAGTTGAGCGAACAAGCTTCTCTAAATTGATTACAAAAATGGAAACTTTATTAGCTGATCATGGTGATAATACAAAGGTAGATGATTTATTAGAAATTCATGAACTTTTAAGTTCAAAAGAATCTACCTTTCAAAGTCTGAATAATGAAATTGAAGCACAATTAACTGATCTTATAACTGACGTTTATAATGATAAATTGTACCAATTGCCAAGGCTTTCATATTTGTCCATAACACCTTTTGGTTTAGCAAGAACCATGATGAACACGACGACGAGATCATATGATAGCCGGTCAGTTAAGAGGCTACTTCACTCAGACGAAAACACCCGCTCGCTAATGTTAATCCTATGGAGGAAATTTTTGAAGATATCTCGTTCGCATTTCAATATTTTTAAATGATTTTTTTTGCATTGGATAGCTGAGGTCAATCTCTATGCACGCTCCTTTCTACGTTTTCGATTTTTGTTGCAGTTTTTCTTATTGAGGATACTTTCACTTTCAAAACCGGTTTCGAAAGTGAAAGTATCTTAATAAAAAAAACTTGTAATCAAAATCGAAAAAGTAGAAAGGAGCGTGCATAGAGATTGACCTCAGCTATCCAATGCAAAAAAAATCATTTAAAAATATTGAAATGCGAACGAGATATATTCAAAAATTTCCTCCATAGGATTAACATTAGCGAGCGGGTGTTTTCGTCTGAGTGAAGTATCCCCTTAAAGAATATGAAAAATATCTTGCTAGTACTGAAAAATACAATAATCAGTTGCTAAATGATAAATTTAAGATAAAAATAGATTAATTAAATGTAATAAGGGTAATTTTGCATCTATGATAACTGGTAGTTCTGTAAATGGTTTGAATAGTTCTGTCAGTGGAACAGAAATAAATTCTTGCACAATCAAATTGCCTAAATTAAATATTCCTAAATTTTCTGATGATATTGAACAATGGGTAGAATTTTTTAACTGTTTTGAAACACCGATTCACTAGAATAAGTCATTATCTAAACACTAAAGTAGAAAAATTTGCCTATCTGAAATTCTTGTTATGTCATCAGGCCTATAATGTGGTAGAAGGACTTCCACTGACCAAACAAAATTATGATACTTGTATTGATTTACTAAAAGGTCGCTATGGTAAAGTTGATATTGTTATTAATAAACATATGACTAATTTGTTAAATATAAAGCCAGTTAAAAATTGTTCGAACTTAAATGCTTTACGAAAGTTGCACAATATGTGCGAAATTAATATCATAAGTTTAAGAAATCTGGGTGTAACATCCAGTTCCTATGGACATTTGCTAAATCCTATTTTGTTAAAGCTTTTACCTCATGAATTAGTAATAGAATATCATAGAAAACAGGATCCTAGTCATGAATCCGATGTAATCGATTTAATTGCATTTCTTAAATGTGAAATAGAATGTAGAGAAAAAGCTTTGTCTATAACAAGTTCAAAAAATGATGCAATTTCTTCATTTGTACATAAAAACAAAACTGAATATCATGAAAGGAAAATATCAAATAAATATCATGCCAATACTTTAAATGCTAATTTTAAAGTTTTCGGTGTATTTTGTAAAAGTAATGAGCATCATCTGAGTGTAAAAATTTAGCTCATGATAAAAAAAGATTAATGTTAAAGAAGGAAGGTAGGTGCTATCGATGCTTTCTCAAATCACATTTATTGTCATAATGCCGAATAAAATTACAACCATGTGTAAATTGTAAAAGTACTGAACATAATAAATTATTTTGTTTTAAGAAAACTTGAAACCAGAATTAACACATAAAAAATTAAGGAAAAAATCTGATAAAAGAATCCCAAAACTGGCTTTTTCAATGAGTATAATTTCAGACACAGATACCTTCCTGCCAAATCTTGTAGCACACAGAGGTCTCTTCAGAACACACACAAACTTCTACCATTATTATTATAGATGAGTAATTTTTCATGCAATCTGATAGTTAATCATCAGAAATATTCAACTAATATTCAGAATTAACAACAACAAAAATAAATAAATAAAAATAACAAGCAGTTGAAATTATTCTTTTTTGCCTTTATCTTAAATATATCTTTCAACTTGAATAATTGTGTGTATATATATATATATATAATTAAACTTTGAAAAAAAAAAGCAATCTTCTGACAAAATGTAGCTGAAAACAATTTATATAAGCAAAAATTCACCTGTTGTGTAGCTTTTATTATTTTTAAAATTTTTATATTAAAAATTATCAAATAATCAATATAAAATTTATTAGCTTCCAACTGCGAAAGTTTTTTAATTAACTTTGTACAACATTTATATTTTATTTTTATCAGAGTCTGAACTCTGCAGGGAGATGAACACTGTTGGAATACGGTGTTCTTCATTAATTAAACCCAAATTTCAGCAAAGGTTTGGAAATTTAATAGCGATTTTGTATTTCTTTTTGTAAAATATTCATATAAAGTGAAAATAAAAATTTTCGGTGTACACAGGTTAAAAAAAAAAAAAAAAAAAAAGTTTAATATTTTATATTTTCTGACAAAATAGAGTTTCAAAAGCTTTTATTTGTAAAAAGTTTCCAGAAATTACATCTCCAAACAGAGCAAGAAAAAGAAGAAGAAGAAAACAAATTTTCTGTATTATTCTTGATCTTAAACTTCTACACTTCATCTAAACTAGCTGGCTTCGCCTGTTAGCGGGCCCCTAATTTACATCGGTGCCTCGAATCTTGTAAAACCTTGAATAAGATAAACCTCTAACCGAACGAACCTCCGACCCGGGTCCCCGCTGCCTTCGGCACCATATACCGTTCGTGCTACGCACGCATTGGTTAATCCCTTAATTTGCACATTGAATAGTACAAACCTCTAACCGAACGAACCTCCGACCCTGGTCCCCGCTGCCTTCGGCACCGGATAATCCCTTAAATTGCACATCGAATAGTATAAACCTCTAACTGAATGAACCTCTGGCTCGGGTCCCTGCTGCCTGCGGCACTGTATAGCAGTCGTGTTGTGTACGCGCTGCAATATACGTTAGTTCCACTACCAGGTGGCAAAATCTGTTTATACGATCATAACTGAAATCGTTAAGGCTTTCGATGTCGAGACGAATGAGCCATACCCCGTTGTAATCCGGGCCATATAAACAGAGATAATAAAATGCCCCCTGGTGGTGAAAAACAAACTAAAACCGATAAGCTCTAGTATCCTCTATCGATGTCGAGTCGATTGAGCCAAACCGCGTCGTGATGTGACCCATAGAACCCGAGTTGGCAGAAAAATCCTTTAATTACACCTTCCACCACCAGGGGGCGCAATGTGTTCTATACGAACATGACCGAAATCTGTAAAGCTATTCATGTCCAGTCGAAAGAGCCAAACCCTGTCATAATCGGGCCCGTAGAACCTGATTTCCAGAAGCGCCCCCTGGTGGTGAAACTTGGAACTAAAATATGTAAGCGCTATCAATATCGAGTTGAATGAGCCAAACCGCGTTCCGATTGGACTCATAGAACTCGAGATATTGTGAAATCAAAATATAAAATCTGATATTATTATTCGAAAAGAGTGGTATAAACTCAGAAACTTTAAAAAATGTTATAGAGGGTCCTTATTACTTTAATTATGATGTTTGGAATCAGTTTGAGGAAATCCGGAACATAGTTTCTTAGTTATAGAAACAGACCATAGTTAAGAGAAAAAAATCTGAAGGGTGGGATGGGGTGAGGGAGGGGCTATGACACTGCTTTTCCTCTAATTTAGACTACCGGAGTTCTTGTTCAAAGACAGGGAGCTGTAGAAAAAAATTATTAACTGAGAAAAAGAAAAAAAAATCTGAATTTACTAATCGAAAATAGTGGTAATTTTTCTATACATATAAACAATCAAACGTTTAAAAATGTTAAATTTGTTGATGCCATTTCCTCAAAAATAATACAAATGTACAAATATGTCTTAATGACATCAACCGACCCGATTCGATTACGGGCGAAGCCCGCTTTTCCCTATCATAATATCTGGTTGCCACTCTAAAAGAAAAACTTTAAATACTCGTAATGCAGTTTTTAGATGCGGCCTACTTCTTAAAATCATAATATCTAGCCAGCACTGTGTTAGAAATCTTTCTTTTGCTTTAATTATACAAATAATGATTAATTATACAATTAAATAATATATCGGCTCGCAATGAAGATATGAGAATAATTTTTAGATATTCTGAAAGCAGAATCTATTTTGCGTCGCCCTGTGAAAGTTTGGAATTACTGCGCCTCTTAGATTCGGAGATGGGGCCACCCCCCTCTGTAAAAACCCATTTGAAAGTCACGTGACCTCTGTAAAAGAAATTGCGCCTATGTCTCTCGGCTCTGACCTCGAGCGAAAATATCCGGTCATGTGTCGTTTTTCTGCATAGGTTACAAATGATTATAAATAAATTGCTTCATTAACTGGTTTTTAATTGATTTCTTCCGATTTTACGGGCTGATTCGTACAATCTTTTTTTTTTGTTGAAATCAGGATTTTTTTTTACATATGATGGCCGATTTGGGGGTCCAGAGATTAATTCCTTCATTGTTTTTCGAAAGCGGACTGGAGCGATAAATACAGCCTGTCATGTGAAAAACCTCCGATCGTCCTTCGAAACACCTGTGGCGTCGGAGAGTAAAATGATTTCGCAGCCGTATCTGGAAAGAATTAAAAAATTCTTTTTTATCGATCGATTTTTAAAGGATTTTTTCGGTTCTAATTGTCGTACGGAAATGATTTTTCGAATTTATGAAACCGGAAGGTGTCCCGCTTCTGAATTTCTGGGCCCCCGACTTCCAGAGATCCGAGTCGGTTTAAAAGCCTGCACTACACTTTATTGCTTAAATTACTCCCTGGGATCCCGCTGCCTTCACAGAAACCGAGAGACTGGCAACCCCTTTTGGAGGCGAAAATTGCGGTTTTGATCAGATGGGAAGACTTTGGATAAAAAGGTTTCGATTTCCAGTAATTAAAACAGTTTCGTTAATTAATAACTCCCCGGGTCCGGGTCGGACTCCCGACCCAGCCGAACTTCAGCTCCACGGCATTTTTGCGAATTTTTCGGTCTTCGAGCACCCTCCGTGCGTCGCCTAGTCCCAGAGCCTTTGCGTGTACAGACCGGGAATAAACAGACAGACAGAAACACACACACACACACACACACACACAGACGTCTACAGACATTAATAATTATCTGACTGTACTTTTTTGTAAGTCTCTTTTAAATTTGTCTATTTAGACTAGTACATTATATTAAACTTTTAGGGATATATAAAAAGACTAGCAGGCTTCGTCCGCTACGCTGGTCGGTTTATCAAAAACAATCTTAATAAAAAGAAATATATTGAGGAATTTGATCTTGTATTTTAAAACAATATGAACATTTACTGTGAATATTCTTCTGCGTTGCTGAAACAATATGAACGCCTTTGCACTATTATATTTTATAATCTGTCAGACAAAATTTGGGCAGATAAGGACTTTAGATGATCATTTTCAGTAAGATTTGGTAAAGGATGATAGAACGATATCCAATATACTAAAACCATCCCTGAAATTTTTTAACTAACAAGTCCATAGAACTATTTTAAAAGGCTAGTGTTTTATAATAGGATTCACCTGATTATAGAAATTTCCCTCATAATTCTAGAAAAAAGAAAAGAAACATAGAATGATATATTATATACTAAAACCTTCCCTGGAAAATAATCTATCTAATAGTGCCCCATCAAAATCCATTTAACAGAATCATTTTAAAAGGGTTAAACTTTCAAAAATGGATTCCTCTGACTAGTAACTAATTCAGTAACTACTATTCAGTAACTAAACAAAGTAGAACGATTTTATATACAAAAACCTTTCCTGAAAAATTATCTAACAAACAGTTTAATTCGCATCAAAATCCATTCAGCATAATATTTAAAATCGGCTTTCATAATCAGGTTCATCTGATTATAGGAACTTCCCTCATAAATCTAATTTCATGACATTATATAACGATGAAAAGAAGTCATACGCCTTTTATTGCATTTTACCGATTATTTCTTTCATTGCTATAACAACACATATATTTTTAGAAATTATCATTTGTATTGTTAGAAATGTTCAGGTGTTGACGCCAAAAACATCGCCAAATTACAAAAAAATATGCAATATGTCACAAACTATTAGAGTTAGAAGAATGTACTCGGTACCATTCGATTCAGCATACAAAAATACATTAAAATATGTTATCTTTTGTCACATAACTATAATAGCTGATTTTTAAGGAATTTTTTTTTACCCCCCTTTGGGGTGGAGTTTTTGAAAATCATTTCTTAGTGCACCTCTACATACCAAGAAGTATTTTCCCACTAATTTTCATGCTTCTAGGTTTAGTAGTTTGGGGAGTGCGTTGACGATCTCCCCAGCAAGGACTATATATATATATATATATATATATATAACCATAACACCAACTTAAAATAATGATTAAGTATATATATATATATATATATATATATATAGAGAGAGAGAGAGAGAGAGAGAGAGAGAGAGTACTTTTTGTTACAAAAATGGATAAAATTCTGAATAATTCAAATTTTGCTTTCCTTGTCTTATTTTTCAAAGAATCGCTAAAAAAAATTATGGTGGATTTTCATTTAATAAAGAATTGAAATAAATGCTATTTACGGTAAACTTCTGTCCTTCTCCATGGGTAGTTGTATTTGATGATTCAAAGCTTAATCGCATTTGCAATCCTTGAGCCAAAAATGTAGTTTGCATCTAAAAAAGAAAAATGTCAATAATGTATATATAAATGCAATTGTTTCATATTAAATCTATATCTTTATAAATCAAACTGAAAAATAACATATATTCGAAAAAAAAAATTGCAATCAAACTCAATGTAACTGAAGCAAAAAGCACTGCAAGATATTTTGTAAGAATGATGGAAATTGAGATAATACATACATACAAAGTCATGAACTCTCTGTGTTCCCCTCCCCCCTTATTTTCAAAATGTGTCATCCATATAAAATGGACACATTAATCTGAAATTAGGTGAAATGTTTTGAAGAAATTATTTGTGCTTTCATACAACTTGCCCTTCATTAAAACTTTTTAATTTGTTTGATATTAATAATGAAAATACAAAATAAAGAATTGCAAAATACAGTGAAAATAAAAATACAAAATAAGACATGATAACATATTTTAAGGCTAAACTATCTTAAACTAGTTAATAAAAAAAAAATCAAATCAACAATTTCTGCCTTATATAACAACATGAAATTTCAATTATATATATATAGCAAATCACAACACACAGAAATAATATACTCCATTAAATTGCTAAAAGGTGTTGAATAAAAACAGTAAAAAAAGTTTTATAATAAACTGTTTACATGTTTCAGTTCCACTAAAGCCATTATCAAAACAAATAAGAATATTCTATAGTTCCATGATCTATAATGTAAAGATTTGAAATGTCATTATTCAAAATTTTCATGCACTCTCTGATTAGACACATTCTTTTATTTTATTTTTACTTGGATGTGAATTGTTATATTTATATCACAGTTTATTTGTGAATTGTTACATATTTACATAATAAATTAGATTCATTTAAATCCTTAAAGATTTCAGCAGTACCCAGGGCATTAGTTGAAAGAATTTCGAATTTGATAAAATATGTCGCTAAGATTTTCGCTAAAAGTGTACAAGAAGAAATTCTATCCAATAGTTGGAGTGTCATAGTTGAGATTTTTCCAACAGAGCGAAAATATGCCGGGACCAGGACTCGAACCTGGGTAATTTGGTTTTTGTTGTGAAAACCTTAGTGTGGAAGCTTAACTTCCCCATATTTGTTTTTCCTTTTAGGTCTCGAGCCACTGAGATATTCTACTTTAAGTGCTTCTATCGCGATCGTATGTACCACGATCTCTTAGCGTAAACAAAAACACATGTTTTTCTTGCTCCCACGTATGCATTGCGTCATTGCCAGGTGCCGTTTCCTGATTGGATGCCATGACTGCGCATGTGTTGAATAACTAGCTTAAATATCACTGCATGACTTGTCTGCTCTCTCTCTTTTCTTTTTTTTGCTTATGTGGCAACTGCATATCGTACGATGTTTTGTTTTAGTTATTTTTAAAAATGTCTGTGCAAGTATGCCAGACTGTTTGTTAATTCTTATAATGTTAAAGTATGTTTAATAAATGTTATTTATTAATTTAAGCCATCCTCTTATTCAGAGTCAGTTTACTTTTACTTTACCATTTGAACCTGGTGGATTAACCACCCAAATTCTTTAAGACCGGTTATGGGCCAAATGAAGTCTAAATTTAAAAAGAGTTTGTCCATTTTTGGTAATGTTTAAATGTAATTTTTGACTCTGAGGTGTTGGCGTGAATTATCATAATGAGGTCATCTTTAATGGCAAAGATGGGGGGCCTCTTCGAGAGCTACAGTATTGATGTTTTGACAAGCAACAGCAGACAGCTAATTTGTTTTTATCTCCACCCTTTAGTTGTGAATGAACTTCAAGGCTGCTCCTTCCTGGTTTCTGACTAAGATAAACAAACTTGCGTGGACTCTGGAACTGTAGTGTTTTCTTTCCCTTTCCCCCATGACTGATAAGGAGTTATGTTAGGCCAATGTTGTTTACTTTGTGAACAGCTGTTAACTTGGAATGGAGTAAAGTTTGTGGTTTTTTAGTGAAGTTATTATGGATTGATAAAACTTTTGCTGTTTGTTTTATTGGTGAAGTGTTTTTGCTTGTTAGTCTTCAGTGTTAAATGAATGTTTTTCATCTCATTTAGGAAAGTTATTTTTTCTGAGTAACGTTGTTATCAAATAAATAATTTATTAATATATACTGTGATAATTTATACTGTGATATGTTATTTGTTATGAATTAATTGTTAGAATTTGTTTTTTTTAGAATTTTAAAATTTTAAATAGATTTAAGTGCTGGGCTACAGGTGTATTTATTTTTATTTAATTACTTCATTTAATCGGATAATTGAAGTTATCTTTTTTGGCAAGAGTTAAATATTATTATTATTAATTTATAGTTATTTATAAGGCCGTATAGTTTGCGAAGTTAAAACCCGAGAGTTCATGCATAGCCCGCCTCCTGTAGCAAATTAAATTATAGACAAATAAAACAGAAGTATAAATGTCTAAGTTACAAGTATATTTATTAAGGAATCAATATGAGTAAATAGCACAATTACAATATAAAGCAGTACAACTCTGTTATAAATATATAATATTAATTTAAAGGATGCCTATCTGTACGCCTAACATTAGTGATTTGGATATCTTTAAACTAAAATCAAAGAACATCAAAATATGATATAAATAACGAAATGTTTACCTGTTAATCCTAGGTAAAGCAGCGAAGTCATCATTCCAGGCACTTAGATCCTTTAGACTCCCAGAAAGGTCCAAATCTTTCTCACTAACCACTATATTTTTATTCAAAACTACTCGGTGCTCATTCACTCATCATATTCAATCTTTTTCCGCACTCCCCAAAACTCCATCTCATAATAATCCTTTTTTTTTCTCCTCATCCCTTTTTTACCCTTTTTTTTCCTTTTCTCAAACGCCCCATAGAAACCGTTGAGATCCAATCGGTGACTTTCTACGCCCTCTCTTAGCCCCCCTAATTTTGTGTTAGTGGATAGCTTAGCTTTCTTTTGTTAAAATCCCCGCCTTGGGACAAAATCATTGGACATCATCTAAAATGCTATAACTCCTTTAATATTATAATATATATTCCCCTTTCCGTGCTGGTGTCGCCCCGGTTCTGGACACGTGCGCCTTTGGGGAAGAAAGGGGGACACCCCTATCTATAAATTATTAGTCCCCACTTTCGGTGAGATCGCGTTATGTATTCTTGCATCCCTTATCAATTGTAATTTCTTGGAACGTTGTTATGCCTATCCTTTTACAGGGGCTTGTTATGCGCACCTGAGATTTCATACACCTGGGCTTATTTCAATTGAAGTGGCTTTCCTAAGAATTTTGCATTATATCTTTATATTTGTCCGTGCTGCACGTTGAAAAGCTATTCTTATATCTTTCTAAAACTCCCTTTTCTTTAAATTCAGACACCTATATGTGAGGTACGAATGCAGGTGTTATGCGTGCAAGAATTTCGATACATTTTTGCCCAATAACTATTTGGCAATATACGAAATGCCAATTAAAGAAAAAAAACAAATAAAAAAAAGAAAATTCGAAAACTCCGCATTTTTAGCTATAGGCATCCTTTAAACATAGAAATAAAAGTAGATAATAACAAATGTTAGACAACATAAAGAAATAGGGTAATGATTAAATAAATAAATTGACATTAACGCATTTGATGAAGCATCATCTCCGCTCTACTAATCAAGAGACATATAGCTAGCTTCGGAGAAAATTTAAAATAAAACATAAAAGTCGATTTTTTTTTTTTTTTTTTTTTGAAGTAATGTCTCTTGTTTAGCTAACAAACAAAAATAATTAGTGAATATTTATCTTGACCTACAGCAGCACGTAATTACAGTAGCTAATGTGGTTATAGTTAGACAAATTATGAATAGTGCTGCTCCTATGAATTTTAATATGAAAAATGCGTTCCCAAGATTGGGAATTTGAAGCCAGTCCCACAAATTCGAAGAAGTGTCTGAGCTAACAGTTCTTGTATAGTTCATATTAAGATCTAAGAGATCCACTGATGGTTCATCGAGACAGTATTTAAAAGTCCTACAATGGGAAAGTGTCGATGACTTAAGACATATTTTGTCTGTGTCGCATTTTCTTTCTGCCTGAAATTTAATAGTATGTTCTGTGTCCTCTAATTGAAGGTAGATTGCTTTTGTGTGAACAGCAATTTGTTGTAATTGTATTGTTACAAGTCCTGATTGACATGAAGAATGAGCTATAAGCTTAATCCGCGCTAATAGTTTGCACCCATAACATCCTTCAACAATTAAACTAGCTTCATTCAATTGCGGGCATATAGTGTTAGTTTGTACCGTAATTCTAAAGTTTGTGAAATGTAGTTGAATTCTGACAGCCGAGGAAAGTAATTGAGTAGATTGTAATTTTCCTTCATTCATTTTAAACAGGTGAATGTTCCTCTGAAGGGGCAAGGCGTGCTCTTGTGTAGCCCTAAGGCGCTCGATATTGTCAGGTGCAGTACTACAGCGGAGCGTGTCCTCAAAATAATCGCATTGTCGGGGGAAAAAATGAAGTCCGTAGTAAAAGAAGTATTAGCCTGAATGGCTCCGATCAATTGCGATTGAGGGATATTTCTATCGCTGGCAGGTGCTAAATACGCCTCGTCAGAATTACCGACTCGTTGAATAAGCTTTTCTGTAATATGAATGTGAGGTTGGTCGTATGCCCCTAGGACTGTTATCTTTATTCCTGAGTCAGTAAATGCTGTATCAGAAGTTATCAGTCGAGAGATTGTATTATTCTCGACATGTGTCACTGATATCTGGTATTTGCAGGTGTGACCAGTGATCTTTGATACTTCGAAACTCTGTAGCAGGTTTGGCTCATACCAGATTCGGTAGAAGTTACAACTTGGACGAGTTAATACGACGCACCCATTTCCATTCTCTCCTGCAAGACAGGCAGAGAAACCCGGAAATTGGCGACTTTCTTCAGTTTCAGCCTCAAAGTGAATGCCGTCTTTTCCCACTTCACGAGAAATACAATGGTGGCCACGCCCACAGAACTTGTTATAAATACAGGAAATCTGACTTATTTTTTTCGCAGTAACTGGGAAAGTGAAGTATAAACGTTCTTTACTAAACGTGCATAATACTTCTTCAAGTTTCAATTTCAGCGAAAAAAGGTGATTCTCGTTAGGATCAGAAAACCAAAGGCAATTTTCGGCAGAGAGGGATTGTAAAGAGATTTCCGCAGTTGTAAAAATTTTGCAGTTTCTCGATCCATCATGCACTGTAGTACAGGACTTAAGATCCGATTTAATGATAGTATTTGTACTACAATCTGCTGAAACTGTGGATATGTAACAAACACAGGCCATAATCACTAGGGGCAATGTACTTATATTGGCACGTCTCATTGCGTTTCGTTCTAATGCTGTATGACATGTATGGAATATTTCCCGTATTGTTGAACCAATGAATGCTCCTAATAGTAGGGAGCATCTGGCAATAAATTTAAACACTTTACAGACAGCACAACCACATAAAATTAAGGAAACAACGACGAATTTTAGGCTTTTAGCAATAAGTTTCACACATAGTAATAGAATTAGTATAAGTATGGCAAATATAAAATATACACAATATTGAATAACCCAAGGATAGCATTTGAAATGAGTAACTATATCTCTGCATAAAAAACAATGACGAATTTGACAAATATTTTTCCCACTAACGTGAATCACTCCAGACACCACTTTTCCGCTAATATGGAGGTAAGTAACTTGTATGTCTGTCTTGTATGCAAGAAATTCAAAGGGTATTTTAATAATACCGTCCTGAGGTACAACCAACACATGTTCAAAATCTGGACTGCGTATAATAACCCGGCCTTGTCCAGAAAGGTGCAAAAGCGGGTCTTCGAATGAAAAGGATAAATTTCTATTAGTAAATGTTGCCTTTTCACCTTCCATTAATTTTCTGTGAATGCTGTTTGAGGCATGTTTTTGGCGTGAATCATAGTAACATATGTCGAGAATTAACAAGTCCGGATTTGTAATATAAGCATCAGAAGAGACAGCGATTAAGTCTAATTTCTGAAAAGTCATGGTGCATTGACAAGTGCTGTTACTACGACAATTTCTGATTTTACAAAAGTCTGGTGTACCATCGCAGTTGTCATTCGTACAATCACAATTTTCATTGTTTCTAGTGGCACAAGCGTATGTCGTGGAGAATTCATCAGTCTGTTGTAGGCTATCGCGCAATAAGAATGCAGACGGTTCTAGAAGTTCGAATTCAGCGGTCATAATAAACGTTCTTTTTACAATAATACAGTTTTTACATGAGTGCAAAAAGCATGCATTGGATGGAACGTCAATCTTGTTCCAGATTTGTTTTGGAATCCGTGTGCAGTTGAAGTTATTTCGTAGACTGCAGAGCTTTCCATGGCGTGATCGAGATAAGGTGTCTGCGTCCTGGCACAACGTCAAAATTACTGCAATAAACAAATCCTTATTCACACCATATTCCGAACAGTAGTTGATTTTAGTTTAAGTTAAAGTATTTAAATTGAATAAATAATTAGTAGGGATTTCATATTAATTTAATTATAAGAACACAAATAAGTAGTAAGTACCAAACCCTGGTGAAATGATGCAATTCGAATAACATTTTGTCTTTGTGATACATATATTTTGTTTGATTAATGACAATATGGAATTAGTGATTGTTAAGAAAGAGAATTTCAACCTTGTCTGTGCGGTGGAAGAATTATTGAATTCAATCGAACAGTGATAATTAAGTTCTATGAAAGTCTTTAAAATTAAATTTTGAGTAAATTAACCTGCTAACAATAAGATCAGTGCAATTGGCCATTTTGCAAAGAAAATCGTTATGCGATATCAAATTACTCATGAAATAACTAAAATTTATTTTATCGACGAAATTCATTAATGAGTAACTAAAATATATTTATAATAACTTTTAATTGTTTAATGATTAGAGCTAAGAGAGAGAAGGGTGGAATTATTAGTATAAAATGGATTACATTCTTTCTCTCTCTCTCTCTTTTTTTTTTTTTTTTTTTTTTTTTAATTAAATATGTGACATGAAATGCCCTTTTAATAGAAGCAAATTTAAATTTAAATGCTAACTGAAATTAGCATAATTAATTTTAACTCACCAACTACCATTTCTAAAGAATGAGAGAGCAAAATTAAAAATTTCGGAAAAATGATTTTTTTTTTTTTTTTTTTTTAAATGTCGAATACGTTGATAAAATCTGCTTCGCATTAAGAAATAAGGTTTAATATCTACATATATTTATATACTCGCTAATAACAGTCCTCACGTATAAGAAATTTTATACGATCATATTCTATTGAATTAACAGTTAGTTAATTCGTAAATAAGATAATATATAAATAATGACAAGAAATAATCTAAAAACAGAGAAATTATAGATCTATACGAAAAGATAAATTTATAAAGAATATACTGTACATTCAATGCTTAAATTTTTTTTTTTTTTTTTTTTTTTTTTTCCCAATAATAGTTGTAAGAAATATGTAGCTATAAAGTACGATTTTCTTTCCAATATTTACAAATCTTGAGAAAGCAGAGGACAGTATTTACAATACATTATATTTTATCTTGTAGGTACTTTCTGCTTGAGGCAATGAGGGGTAGTGAAAGGATTCCTTTTAGAGCACCAACAGGTGTGTCTCCTTTTTTTCTCTCGTTTATGCTATTAGTTAGTAACCTCGAAAGCCCATTCCAAAAATCTGTCAGCTAAATACCGCGGCTGAATATCCCTGAGGTCATAGTGATGTGTTTGAGGGCATGAAGCGCTTGCATCATAGACAATGGTCTTTTGTGAATCGTCCGAACTTACAGGTGAGGCTTGAAGATTGTCAATGTTTGTTGGTGAGGGAGGGGACGCATTTGTGTCTGTGGGTAATTGATCTGGACTCGGGCTTAAAGCAGATGATGAGGGAGGACCCCGGGGTGTTTTTGGGGTAGCATTTCTAACCTCTTGCTGTGAGGGACATTTTGAATGCATTATCCAGGAAATTCCTTCAGGGGGTGTGTCATCGAATTGACCATAAGGCTTTTTGTAATTGTCTGGAAGTGTAGGAATTCTTTGTGACTGTTTAACCATAGATTCGAATAAGTTTAAATGCGGTCTCCTGTCCGCTATTGGAATTAATCGTTGCGCGTGTACTTTGATACCTTTGCTATTGATTTTGTGAGGGTCAACGATTGTAAAATTGACATCATTGTGTTTTTCTTTTATTTTATATGGCCCAACATTGTAACGCCTCTTCGTAGTAACTTTAAACCTGTCACAGTCCCGATTATTTAAGAATACGTTTTGCCCTGGGAAAAATGTTCTACTTTTTGCAAACCGGTGTTGATAATCCCGCATTTTCTCGCTAGCTTTTATAATATTTTCTCGTACTTTCCTATTAACATATTTAAGCTGCATAGCTCTTTTTTCAACGTAATTTTGATGTGAAACATGTTCAACTGAGTGATGTTCGTTCAGAATATCTGTTGGAAGTACTTGGTCGTACCCAAATTGCAGAAATGCCGGTTTTTCGCCTGTGGTTACATGAACACTATTATTATAAATTAATGCATAATATGAAATAAATTCGTCAAAATTGGAAGTTTGGTCTGCAAATATAGCGAGCGACTTTTTTATATTAGTGTTCACATTCTCAGCCTGACCGTTACAACTTGGGTGTTGAGGCGTGGTTACTAATTTAGTAACGCCAAATCTATCACATAAGTATTTAAATACTTCAGCTGTGAAACAACTTGCCTTGTCGGTTAAATATTTATTTGGGACACCGAAAGTGCTAATATAGTCCATAAAACATTCAGCAGTATAATATGTCGTGGTATTAGGTACTGCATACAATTTAATGAATTTAGAAAAATGGTCCACAAAAGTAAGAATATATTTATTTCCTTTATCAGTTTTATGAAACGGACCGATGTAATCTCCCGATATAAATTCTCCTACTTTAGAAGGAACGTAATGAGGTTGAATCGGTGCAGGGGCGATTTTATTAGGTGATTTAAAGGAAACGCATATTTTACATGATTCAACAAAATTCTTTGTATCGGAATACAAATTTTTCCAATAGTATTGTTCACGGATAGCATGATAAGTCTTAATTACACCAAAATGAGAAATATGCTTTGCGGTAAGCACGTGCGATACAAAAACTCTTGGAATGACTAGTTGTTCGACCATAGTGGATTTTCTTATGCGTGGAATAAAAGCTTTATGCAATAACAATCCATCTTTCAATAGATAATCTGGATATTTTTGCGATAATTGTTTGGGGCTACTTTCTAATTCAAGAATAATTTTTGATAATTCTGTATCTTTACGTTGTTCCACTTTAATTTCTTGTACTGTGGGTAAATCAATTTGAATCGCATTTACTATGATATCATTTAAATTTGTTATTTGATTATTTGTATCCGCCTTAGAGTACATTAAAATGTATGCTTCGTCTTTTAGTATTTCTTGGGGTGATATCTGTTGAATCTCGGAGTCATTTATTAAGTACCAATTTTCCTTCGAATCTTTTACATAACAATAATAATGTCCGTTATCCGTATTTGTTCCTGAATGAACAATAATAGCACTTAAGCTGTATTGCAACATGTCGTTATCAATTACGTTAGTTACATATGAGCGAAGGTTTAAATTTATGGGATATGAGATAAAATTAGTTAGTTTATGATTGTTTTGGTTTGAAAATTCGAATCTCTTTAAATGAAAAGTAATTATTTCTGGACATTTAGAGATTGATATCTGTTTGATTGCTTTAGAATAGTTTTTACAGTTACAGCATCGATAACTGTCGTTGAGATGTTCGAATTTTGTAAAATTCTGTAATGCATCTTCTAAACTATGGATATTTTGCGTTAATGCTAAAGAAATATCCATGAATGGTTCAAATGTGAAGCTTTTCTTGTTACATATTAAACATTGTATTTGATTTCGAAAATTACCCTCGAATATTGATTTAATAGGATTAAAAGCATTTTCTTTGATAAGATTAAATTCATTTCTGTGATTCAGAGTCGATTGATCTAGTTTTTGTATTATTTGACCAAGAAATTCATGAGCGTCCTCTTGGAGCAATTTGCGAAATTGTTTAGCAATATTCTCTAAATTATCGTGAAATTCTACTGGTCGAATAACTTGATCCGTGTTGGTATGTATTGAATTTAAATGCTTTTTATACAAGCATATCATGCAAAATGTACTATTATTACAATTTAAGGTTTCATTAGTTAAGTAGTGTGTCAAGGGTTGTAAGGAGTTTAAACTTTGTAAAACAGCATTCATAAAGCATGAATTTCCGAGATTTTCAAAACCGGTGATTTTACATGTTTGCAAATAATTCTTTTTCGTGTCATTTTTATTCACATCGGTGTTAATTTTGGAAAGCTCATTTTTCGCCGAATGAATTTCTAATGAATTTTTACTCCGCCCTTGTTGATAAGTTTTATCTAAAGAAAGCTCAATATTTCTTGTTTCGTTTGGCTCTAAAACGATGTTTTTCGGTAAATATGCATATGTTGTTTGGTTTATTTCTGGCGCTTTTGTCAAAGCATCTCTAATAGTAATTGCGGCGTTTTTTGAATTTAACGTGTCGGTATCAAAACAAACATTGAATTTTCCTGATTTCAAAAAATCGTAACCAATTATGGCATCATAGAACTTAGATAATTCATTTTTAACAACATAAAATTTTTGTTGATATTGTTTATTTCCGATATGTATAGGTAAAGAGACACAATTTGTGATTTCTAGATTCCCTCCAGTAACTGACATAATTTTCGCGTCGATTCTCAATATTTTCATTCTATCATCTGTCTTAAATTGTTGAAAAGCTGTATCTCTAATTAAACAGACACTTGATCCTGAATCAAGTAAACAACTAATTGTAATTCCCGCAATTTTTAAATCAATCACTGGTAATGAATTTTTTCTCTCAATAATCCTAGAATCACATGTAATGGTCTGTGTGTTTACCTTTTCTATTCGCATACTTTTTTTCTCTTTAAATTCACTGTCAGAGGGGGAGTCAACTGGCTTCGAGCTATGAAAGTAGTTGCTCCCCTTTACCGGTTTCCCGAACCTTGATTGCCATTAAATCGAGGACTTCGAGTAGAATTTCCTCTGAAATTCCGAGCGGTATTTTGGTATGAATAGTTGCTTCTTCCATTTCCCCTGAAACTAGAATTTCGGCCTCCGGAATTCTGTCTGTTATTCGAATTGTAAAAGCACTCTGAAGTGGGATGGGATGATCGATTGCAGATGTTGCAGGTGGGGTGATTACGCTGACCAAAGGATCTATTTTGGTAAAAGCGTGAAGGTCCCGTGCCTTGCCTGCCGGGGTTACGAAATGTATTATACGTTTGTTGCGGTGTTCGTGTTCGTAATTTTAAATCCTCTATTTGTTTAGTTAGACTATTTATCATTTCATGGGTGTTAGATGCATGAGCAGCTAACATCGCTTTGATTTCATCGTTAGCGGCATTTGAGGATATATTATTGACCATTTGAGTGTTATCAATAGGTGAAAATTCACTGGCTTGTAATGTCTGGGCAAAATCTACAGCTTCCTGAAATGTTTTTGGTTCCTTTAATATTAAGGAGTTTTTATAACAAGGAAGTAGGCCATCTAGGAATTTTGCTAATTTAGTTTCTTCAAAAATGGTCTTGATTGCGTCGTTTGTTAAATCAGGCGAGTTAAAAAAATTTTGTGTGGCTAGTGCCACCTTCGCAGCGTAAGTTTTGACTTGTTCATTTGGAGTCATGATGCAATTTGAAAATTGTTTTTGTCTTGCGCCGAGACTGTATTGCGTGTCAAAATATGACAAAAACTTCCTTTTGAATTCCTTGAAGTTCTTTTCTTGGTTCAAGTCCGGCGAATTAATAACATTTGTTAAAGCGTCTCCTCTAATTCGCGATCGCATAATCAATAATTTTTCTTCATCCGTGCATTTTATTAATTCTGTAATCGTTTCCAAATTTTCAATAAAGAACTGTGGGGAAATAGCTGAGATATTGTCGAATTGGGGTATCACGTTTTGAAATCCTGATAATTTTCTAATTAGTGCTTCGTTATCGGTAGCCATTTTAAAATAAAAGATTATACCAAAATTAATAATGAAAGAGAATATAGAAACAAATTATCTCCGGTATATTTTACTTAGCTAACGATAGTCATAAATTAAATATCCTACTCGAACAGTACACTCAATCAATTAAAAGTAATAATAAAATAATAATCAGTAAACATAACACAGAGCAAAATAGTAGTGAAGTATATATAATAAGGAAAATGTATGTTAATAAATTAATCCTTTGATAAATATATAGAAAGCATATAGTGACTGTATTTATATTAATTTAGAGAAAATAAAGAAAAAAATATATTCTGAAACATATGAGCAATTGGATAATGTATCACAAAGAGGTGCAATGTCACTAGAATAACCTTTTGAAGAGAATAATTTAACTTCCCCGTTATATAACCAAACATCAAGATTGATGCATTTGTTAATTTTACAAAACATGATAGAAATAGAATCGAAGTTTTATTTGTGTTCTTATGTATAAGTTGAAATAATATATAAAGTAGAAGGCATTAACTTCAATTTTGATTTGGTGGAAAACAGAGTTGTATACAAATTATTATTACCTTTTATTTATTTGTTTAATTTATTATTATCATTATTATTATTATTATTACTATTTTAAATTTACGAAAAAATTTGTAGTGCTACAGGAAAGAAATTAAGAAACAGATTAATACCTGAAAAGGTATTATTAGCCAAAGGCACCATTGCTGGGCTACAGGTGTATTTATTTTTATTTAATTACTTCATTTAATCGGATAATTGAAGTTATCTTTTTTGGCAAGAGTTAAATATTATTATTATTAATTTATAGTTATTTATAAGGCCGTATAGTTTGCGAAGTTAAAACCCGAGAGTTCATGCATAGCCCGCCTCCTGTAGCAAATTAAATTATAGACAAATAAAACAGAAGTATAAATGTCTAAGTTACAAGTATATTTATTAAGGAATCAATATGAGTAAATAGCACAATTACAATATAAAGCAGTACAACTCTGTTATAAATATATAATATTAATTTAAAGGATGCCTATCTGTACGCCTAACATTAGTGATTTGGATATCTTTAAACTAAAATCAAAGAACATCAAAATATGATATAAATAACGAAATGTTTACCTGTTAATCCTAGGTAAAGCAGCGAAGTCATCATTCCAGGCACTTAGATCCTTTAGACTCCCAGAAAGGTCCAAATCTTTCTCACTAACCACTATATTTTTATTCAAAACTACTCGGTGCTCATTCACTCATCATATTCAATCTTTTTCCGCACTCCCCAAAACTCCATCTCATAATAATCCTTTTTTTTTCTCCTCATCCCTTTTTTACCCTTTTTTTTCCTTTTCTCAAACGCCCCATAGAAACCGTTGAGATCCAATCGGTGACTTTCTACGCCCTCTCTTAGCCCCCCTAATTTTGTGTTAGTGGATAGCTTAGCTTTCTTTTGTTAAAATCCCCGCCTTGGGACAAAATCATTGGACATCATCTAAAATGCTATAACTCCTTTAATATTATAATATATATTCCCCTTTCCGTGCTGGTGTCGCCCCGGTTCTGGACACGTGCGCCTTTGGGGAAGAAAGGGGGACACCCCTATCTATAAATTATTAGTCCCCACTTTCGGTGAGATCGCGTTATGTATTCTTGCATCCCTTATCAATTGTAATTTCTTGGAACGTTGTTATGCCTATCCTTTTACAGGGGCTTGTTATGCGCACCTGAGATTTCATACACCTGGGCTTATTTCACTTGAAGTGGCTTTCCTAAGAATTTTGCATTATATCTTTATATTTGTCCGTGCTGCACGTTGAAAAGCTATTCTTATATCTTTCTAAAACTCCCTTTTCTTTAAATTCAGACACCTATATGTGAGGTACGAATGCAGGTGTTATGCGTGCAAGAATTTCGATACATTTTTGCCCAATAACTATTTGGCAAGGAAAAAAAAAGAAAGATTTGTTAAAGTTGTTAATTGAAAGTTTTTAATTAAAGATTTTTATATTGAAATGGTTTGAATATAGAATTGTATTTTTAATAAAACAGTGAATAATTAATTTAATATGGATAATTAATAGTTAATTTAAATAGTTAATGATTAAATTTGAGTAATTAATGGTTGATTAAATTTGAGTAATTAATGGTTGATTAAATTTGAGTAATTAATGGTTGATTAAATTTGAGTAATTAATGGTTGATTAAATTTGAGTAATTAACGGTTGATTAAATTTGAGTAATTAATGAATTTTTTTTACTTCATTTATTTTGTATATTTAATGTATGTATTGTTGTTAAATGGTTCTTTTTGAAGGGTTAGTAGGTTTTAATATTGTTGAATGATTTATTAATATTGTATTGAGATATGCATATTTAATTATCCCCATGAGCTTATAGGATGGAGTTTGCCATCCAAAAACTTAACAGTAGCAATTATGCTACTTGGGCAGAGGAAATACAGGTGTATATGATGGATCGTGGAGTTTGGCAATTTGTAGAAAAACCAGACCTTGAAACACCTAAAGATTTAACTGGAAAGGAACTTCGTGACTTTGAATTGTGTAGGGATAGGGCATATACCTCAATTTATTTAAATATTGAGAAACCATATCGTAGTATAATAAGTGACACTAAAAATGCTGGGGATGCATGGAGGAAATTAAAGGAGCGTTACCAGCCAACGTCTCGCAGTAGGATTGTGAGTTTATTGGACAAATTTTTCTCATTGAGGTTTGGCACAGGGGATGACATTAGTATTTATGCAGCTAACCTTAAAAAGGTAGTAAATGAATTGGCAGACGCAAAACATGTAATGGAAGAAATGTACCAGTCTTTTCAACTTATCCGGTTTTTGCCATCCAAATTTTCAGGGATTGTTCAGTCAATTTATAGATGGGATGACAAAACATTTACTTTTGACAATGTATTAAAAGAGTTGTTGGTTGAGGAGGATAGGTTAAGACAGTGTAACATTGACCTTGAACGTGTAGATGCATCTGCTTATAAAGTCAAAATTAATAAACAAGGAAATAGGAATAATAGCAATTTTAAATTTAATAAACAGAAAGACATTAAGTGTTTCCATTGTTCTAAATTAGGCCATTTTGCTTCTAATTGCCCAGAAAAGAAGCCAAATTCTGGTAAATTTCAGGTTAAGAAGTTTAAACCAAAGGGGAATTTTAACCGAGACAATTCAAGTTATATTGTAGAGGCTAACTACAGTCAAGGTAGTAATGGTCCTGATGATTTGTCTTGGGTTGTGGATTCTGCTGCTTCTTCTCATTTTTGCCGCAATAAAAATTTGTTTGTTGAGCTTAGGCCAGTAGTAGATACAACAGTATCAGTCGCTATCGGTGAAGAGTCTTGCTCAGTTGAGGGAATTGGCAAAGTGGAATTTTTGGTAAATATAAAAGGTACCCAGAAGAAAATAACATTGAAAAATGTTCTTTATTCACCTAGATTGAGGAGAAATTTATTTGCAGGATGTGCCATAGATAAAAAAGGAGGGAAATTTGTTGGCAAGAATGGAAAGATTTTCGTGTATAATAATAAAGGAAAATTGGACTTCTTTGCAAAAAGAGAAAATGGTTTATATTTTCTTAGACCAAAATACCCCGGTGTTATCAGAGAGCATGTAAATTTAACTCAGTCTAAGGAATCAAATCTTGAGATTTGGCATAGGAAATATTGTCATATCAACACAAATTATATAGTTGATACCAGTAAAAATAATGTAGTTCGTGGGTTACCTAAACTGAAAAATCAGGAATTAAATTGTGAACCTTGTCGTTTGGCAAAGACACGAAGAGTAAGTTTTAAGCCATTGCCGGGAAACCGAACACGTGGGCCTCTTGAACTTGTTTTTACCGATGTGTGTGGCCCAATGCCAGTACCTTCAATTGGGGGATCACGGTACTTTGTCTCTTTCATAGACGATTTTTCTAAAAAGGCTGCCGTTTTCCCAATTAAACATAAAGATGAGGTCTTTGATACTTTTGTTCGATTTAAAAACAGAGCAGAAAGGTTCATTGGAAAGAAAATTAAGGCCATAAAGTCAGATAATGGAAAGGAATACTGCAATTACAAATTTAAACAGCTTACTGAAAAAGAGGGAATAGATCATCAGAAGACGAACCGGTACACGCCGGAACAAAATGGGGTTGCTGAGAGATTTAATAGCACTATAAATAATGGCATTCGAACAATGTTGAAGGATAGTGGTTTAGAAGAAAAATTTTGGGCTGAGGCAGCTGTCTGTTTCACATATGTTTGGAATAGAGTTGTCCATCAAGGCCAATTAAAGACGCCATTTGAATTATACGGTGGGAGACGTCCTTCTGTGAGTCATTTAAAACCGTTCGGATGCACTGCATTTATAGGGATCCCCAGGCAACTACGAAAAAAATTTGATATGCGTGCAACTAAAGGTATCATGGTTGGCTATGCAGGACAGACAAAGGGATACAGAATTTATAATCCTGAAAGGGGTGTTGTCGAGGAAACTTTAAATGTGAATTTCAATGAGAGAGAAATGTACAGTGGTCGCATCCTGGGCACCATGGACTGTAATTCTGAGAATGGGAAAGTTTTGTCAGGAGTTGAAAATCGTTATATTGATAATGAAGAATCTGATTCTGAATCTAAATTTGATCAGATTATACCACAAAACTCTATAAAGTTACAAAGCACTCCCAAAAAGGAAGCTGAAGTAAGTTCCGAAACTGAAGAGTCAGGAGATGAACACCCAGACCGGGATGTGAATGAAACTGAAAAAACCCCTTGTGAAGCTATTAAATGGGTCCGAGAAGCCATTATGAGAAAAGATAAGTCCCGCAATGATATATATTATGGTGTGGAGGGTTCCAATACTAAACTTCGATCTTATAGAGATGTTGAGAATTACTGTAAAGCCAGAAATATTGATTATCGAAAGGAATTTTTTAGTTTTAGAAACAAAGATGATTATTCTGGTTTAGAACCACGTCCCAAAACTGAACACTATGAAGCTAACATAACGGAAGTAGAAATACCATCTTCTTATTTTGAAGCTATGCGTTCTCCTTTTAGAAAAGAATGGTCTAAGGCGATGGATGATGAAATAACAACCATGAAGGAAAGGCAAGTATGGGAACTTGTTCCCAAACCTAAAGAAGAGAAAGTTTTAGGTAACCGCTGGGTATATTCCATTAAACGTAATGAGAAAGGCGAGATTGCTCGTTATAGAGCTAGGCTTGTAGCACAAGGCTTTAAGCAGGAAAAAGGCATATCTTACGAGGAAGTATATAGCCCAGTAGTTGATTTTTCCCTTATTAGATTATTTTTTAGTATACTAGTCTGTTTTTTCGGTTGGATTCATCATCAAATTGACATAAACTGTGCATATTTATATGCGAATTTATCTGAAAGAGTCTTTATCAGTCAGCCTTTGGGCTATGTCAGTGAGAAGTCTGAGTATGTTTGCCGCCTGAAAAAGGCAATTTACGGCCTTAAACAAAGTGGTCGTGAATGGTATTTCGAGCTTCGGAATGCACTTGAGGGATTAAATTTTAAGAAATTAAAATGGGCAAATTGCATTTTTATATTTAAAAGAAAGGTTCTATTATTGTTGTATGTGGACGATATTATCATTTTTGGACAAACAGAAACATTGGTTTCTGAAGTCATAGATCTCTTAAAATCTAAGTTTGATCTTAAATTGTTAGGACGCACTAAGAAACTCCTAGGTGTAGAGTTTGAAGAGAGGGACTGTAAACTTTTCATTCATCAAAAGAGTTACATTGAAAAGGTTTACAATATGTTTAAAGAGTATAAACCTCCAATTACATCTCTCCCAATTTCTAAAGGAGTTGTGTATTCAAAGTTAGATTGTCCAAAAGATGATTTAGAACTAAATGAAATGCAAGGTATCCCATATCGCAGCCTTGTTGGATGTCTCGCTTTTATAGCTAACAGGACTAGACCTGACATTTGTTTTGCAATAAACCTTTTCTCACAATTTCAGGAAAACCCTGGGCCTACTCATTGGAACGGGTTAGTTAAGCTACTTGGTTATTTGTATACAACCAGAGAAAGAAAGCTTGACTTATCTAAGATTGATAACCTTAGTGTCACATGTTATAGTGATGCAGATTATGCCACTAATCGTGATGATAGGAAGAGTATGGGGGGTTTTGTGTTGTTTATTGGTCAGTCACCTGTTTCTTGGAAGACTTTCAAACAAAAGTCTGTTGCCCTTTCCACAATGGAAGCTGAGTTTACTGCACTTACTGAGGCTGCAAAAGAAATCACTTGGGTTAGACATATACTTCTAGAGTGTTTTGAAATGGGGTTATTTGGGAATGAAATAACACAATATGAACTTTGTTGTGATAATAAATCTGCTATTGACTTTTGCAAGTCACCGATTGAAAATGCTAGATCAAAGCATATTGACGTCAAATTGCATTTTCTAAGAGATTTGGTGTCTGAAAAGCTATTTAATTTATCTTATGTAAGAAGTACAGATAATCTTGCAGATATTTTCACAAAAGCTCTAGTTAAAATGTCTGTTAATGATTTCATTGCCAGACTATTTATATAAGTGTAATAAAATTTTATGGCATATTTTTGAAATTTTAAAGTATTATACTCTGAGGTTATGATATAATTGTAATGTTTTAGGTATATCTCCTGGTGTCTCATTTGATATTTTTGAATTGTAAAGATTTAATTTTTTTTTTACATGTAATCTCTTGATGCTCTTATGCCACATATTAAAAGGTTTTTTTTTGAATGACTTGTTTTATATGTATCCTTAAATGGGATGATTGTTGTAAGCAGTCTTGGTTTTTGGATCAGGAGCGGATTTGACTGTTTTTGTTGCAAGTTTTTTTTAAATTTAAGAGTCCTTTTGCAATTTCATAATGCTTCTTTCTTAAGGAAAACTTATTATTAAATATTAAGGGGGGCATGTCTTGTTAGACATTTGTGTTTTTTTTTTTTGGGGGGATTTCAGTGATCGCGAGAGGGGGGCCTTATGTTGTGAAAACCTTAGTGTGGAAGCTTAACTTCCCCATATTTGTTTTTCCTTTTAGGTCTCGCGCCACTGAGATATTCTACTTTAAGTGCTTCTATCGCGATCGTATGTACGACGATACGCGATCTCTTAGCGTAAACAAAAACACATGTTTTTCTTGCTCCCACGTATGCATTGCGTCATTGCCAGGTGCCGTTTCCTGATTGGATGCCATGACTGCGCATGTGTTGAATAACTAGCTTAAATATCACTGCATGACTTGTCTGCTCTCTCTCTTTTCTTTTTTTTGCTTATGTGGCAACTGCATATCGTACGATGTTTTGTTTTAGTTATTTTTAAAAATGTCTGTGCAAGTATGCCAGACTGTTTGTTAATTCTTATAATGTTAAAGTATGTTTAATAAATGTTATTTATTAATTTAAGCCATCCTCTTATTCAGAGTCAGTTTACTTTTACTTTACCATTTGAACCCGGTGGATTAACCACCCAAATTCTTTAAGAGTTTTCCGTACCAACGCTCTCCTTACTGAGCTATCCCGACGATATCCTGGCTGGCATATTTCACTCTTATCTGTTGGACAAGGCTGCAAACTGCAGCGCTAATTTCATTCATCTGAGCTATAACTATAGCATTTTAACCCCTTGGAGATGAGCGACACGTATACGTGACGCATAAGATGCTCAGAATTCTCGATTATTCCCGCCAGTTAATTTTTATTGTAAACTTTGCCTTATTTAATCAGAGCATTTCTGAGATTCAATTAGGCGAAAATTTCCGTTTTGAAAAACCGGTGGTAAAATATGAAAAATTCTGTAAAGGACGCTCGTCGCGAACGGGTTAAGAGTGAAATATGCCAGCCATTATATTGTCGGAATAGCTCAGTTGGGAGAGTGTTGGTATGGCAAACCAAAGTACCCAGGTTCGAGTCCTGGTCCCGGCATATTTTCGCTCTGTTGGAAAAATCTCAACTATGATACTCCAACCATTGGATATGATTTACCTAGTTGAATATGCTTTCTTCTATTCATTATGAAGAAATTCTATTTAGAAAAGTAAAAATTTCTAATTTTTATGCAAATGTTTATGAGGCATAAATTATGTAACATAAATTTGTAAATTTGGTTGTAAGTTTTCTGAAAGTACTTATGACTTGTTATGAGTCAGACTGCAAATCTCAATCTATAATGTTAAACATATAGGCTTGTAATACATCTGTATTTTTCAAATTTCTCCTCAAAAAATTATTATTTTTTTTTTTTCTGTACATGCTGTTTTTGAAGGATGTTTCTTTCTTTTTTATTTGAGAAAATATTTCTAAAATACAGAGTTAAGTTTTATTTTAAGTGTTAAAAATCTTATTTCAGACCCAAAAGTTTTAGTTAGATTTTAACACTTAAAATATAAATGTCAAAATATTTTAGGAATATTTTGTCAAATAAAAAAGAAACATCTTTCCAAAAAAACAAGTTACAAATTTTATTTTTTTGAGAAACTTGAAAAAAAAAAAGGATAAATTCCAAGCTAACAGGTTTAACATAAGAGAGAGGGATTTGAGATCTCACTGATGAAAAGCTTAAGGCCGCTCGTCAGTAAACTTCCCGATTCTCCTCCCTAACGTTATTCCTATGGACGTAGGATGCATTCGTATTTTTAAAATATCTCCTCGGAAAAATAATATTTTTAACTTCAGTTTTCTTTGCATTGTTCTCAAAGAATGTCTCTTTTTTTCTTAGTTGTCAATTTTTTTCTAAAATATATACTTAATTTTATATGAAATGTTAAAATCGTATTCAGTTTTGCTAAGATTTTAACACATAAAAATATAAATTAAGCACATAGTTTAGAAATATTTTGATAACTAAGAAAAAAAGAGACATTCTTTAAGAACAGTACACAGGAAACAGAAGTTAAAAATATCAATTTCCCGAGGAGATATTTTAAAAATACGAATGCATCCTATGCCCATAGGAATAACATTAGCGAGGGGAATCGAGAAGTTTACTGATGAGCAGCTTTAAGAGTAAGAATTATCATAGTCCCCCCCCCCCCTTCTTTCTTCCACAGAAAAGCTAAAAGACATTGTTAAAAGTTAAAATACTTTTATGGATTTTAGCTAAAATGTTAAAGAAAATTGTTTGCCAGGTTAAACCTTGGCAGTAATTGTTTATAAAAATGACAAAACAGAAAATAACTTACTTGAAAATATAAAATCCAATATGGAATAAGTAAAACAAAAACTTTAATGATAGCAGAAAGAGATTTGACATCTTCTACAACTGATTCATGAAACTTTCCACCATAGCGAACTTTGGCCATATCAAGCCAATCAGGTCTATTAACTGTAGAAGAACTAAAAAAAGAACAATATTTTTTGTAAAATTATACCTCTTCTGCAACTTTTATTTACATTTTTATTTGATAGGTATTGTATGGAACATTAAAATTTTTATTATAAATAAGTAAAATACTAATAACTCAAAATTTCATAGTTTGAAAAAAAAAAAAAAAAAAAAAAAAAATGTTTGTGACTTACAATCTCTAGATTGAGATGTAACCAGTAAGATGAGAAATGATTTCTCCTTTTTACCAAATAATATTCTCTTGACCCTGGACAAAAAAATTAATAAGAAATTTAAAGTCTATTTTATTTTGAAATTTTTTTTTTTTTTTTTTTTTTTTTCAATACTTGAAAATGTTTTTTGCTCTTTCTGAGAATTATGATTTTTGAGTCGTTTCACATTTAGAATAAGTATGAAATGCCCATGTGGAGTATCACTCCAAATTCAGGAAATAAGCAGGATTAACTCCTTTGTCCCGAGTGTATCCACTAGTGGATACGTACTACATACAGTTATTTTATCTGGGAGTGAAGGGGTTAAATTCATTAACATTATTGAAATATTTACGGAAAATCTGTTCACAAAGGAAATATTAAATACATTTATTTTTTAACTTCAATGCTTTATATAATAATCATCTTAAAGCAAAAAAGAGTTTACATTCTTTTAGAATAAAAACATGTGAGTGAGCATATACATCTTGTAGTATGCCTTTAATCAACAAGCTCACATCATACTTTGAAAGTTCTATTTCTGAACTTCCGTTGAAAGAATCTTCAAGCAAATAATCACCTGGATGGTGATAGAAACTGGCTCTACAAATATACAGTAACACCTGTCTACAACTATATTGCAGGAACCAAAAAAAATATCGTTAGAGACAGAATCAAGATCATTGCATAATTCAGAAGACAAAATAAAATATTTATAACATGCAGATGCTACATTCACTTACCGTAATTTCTGGTGTATAAGTTGCAACACAGATAGATCTATTTACAACCAGAAATTAAACTTAACAAAATGTACCTTATTTCTACTTGGTACTTATTTGACTTCATTAATAAAATTAATTTTCTGGTTTGAAACAAATTTATTTTTACCTGCATCATATACGCCAGAAATTACGGTACTAATGTCAATCAATAGAGCCATACTTAGGGATGTGTGACAGGTGCAGACACACAGGGCCTTGCACCTCAGAAAAAAAAAATACAAAATAGCTAAATATTTATTATACACTTTGTTGTGATATTTTTTTATAATAAAATATATGTGTCTAAACATACTTATTTTTAAAATGTAAAATGCTTTATAAACTAAATGTTTGGTGCAAGTTGTGGATGCTTGAGAAGAAAATAGATTGTTTGTAGCTTATTTTCAATGTATAGGCATTGTTATCCTCTTGCTTAGGCAGCACCAGGCACACTACGATTCTGACAAACTGGTCAGTATTATTTTAATGACTATTTCTAATGTAACAACATAGATTTGCTTTCCTTCTTGTGTAATCATATTTCTCTTTTTGTTATATGAATATCTACATACGCGCATACATATGTCCTGTCACATAAACATGGCAGAAAGACAAGGGAGCTGAAACCTTCATCCTTCAGATCCCGAGAATAAACTAAAGATTTAAAGTCTCCAAAAAATTATGAAATGTTAACGTTTTTAAAAGTTCTTAGGAAAAAAAAATTGAGAAATATTGATTTTGACTCAGACTTTTTCCTATTTCTAAATTCTCTTATAAAATTAAAAATATTAACATGTTTAATATTTGCTTTTACTATTATTTCAAAAGCTTTAATTATGTAACAATTAAAGAAAGAATAGAGTTTATAGGTCAAGAATTTAATCTTTATCACATTCATTACTGCCATAATAACAAATGGAATGATTTAGTAATTTAATAAATTAACCCTTTGACTACTTATTTATTGTTTATTAAGAAATTGTTGCAACTGGCTACTATTTTTTAATAGCATTTCCATAGCATTTTTTCAAAAAATAATCTTTCCGTACATTTCTATGGCAATTTCAAGTGAAATCGACCACAAAGAAAATTTTTTTGTAAACTGCAGTACAAAACAAATATAAAGATATTCGATATCCATGCTATTGGTCCATGGATGTATGTGTCCCTCTGTAGTCAAATACATGAATATTTTAACCATTGTCTTTAATTTATGCTTCTGTGTATGTAATGAGAACTTTTTGAAAAGGTGATTGCATTGTGGGAAGTAGTGTTGCCAGTTTATTGGATTTTGTTATTCAAAATATCTATCGGAATTTCTGAATAGTTACCTTCACTTTATTTAATCACTGAATATCCACCATTAGATAATGTAAAAATTACTATTTGAAATTTTTGGTAGATGAATAAAAAACTTAGCTAAATTGGCAATATTGGGATGAATGGGGATTAGCTAGTTTGGTATGGAATACCTTGCAAAAGTTCTTGCGCCAGGCCTCACTTTCGCTAAGAATGGCTACTCTGTCAATTAATCATGAAAATTTATTTAGTAATTACCAGAACTTCAAATTACTAAATAAAGAAACATGCAATGTAATGTATATGTATGTAATTAACAGAAAAGTATTGACTTTTCAAACATTAACTACAGAAAAGTTGCACAAAAAAACTGCACTTAACCCTCTAAGCGTGTAGAACATAAAATTCCGTTCATTAAGCTCCAGGTTTCACTGCAATATATGCAATGTTTAAGATAATATAATTCTATAGATTTAATAAATTTTCAAAACATTGAAGAATGATTAATACTCTCAAGGGTTACATTCATATTTGTAATTAAATTTTATTTATAATGCTGAAAGAATCATATTTTTTTTAGCATTTAAAACAAAATGCAGAGAAAACAACATTACAATTTTACCCTTTTTCAAAACGCTCAGAGGGTTAAATCTCAGAATGTAATTGTGAATATTGAAACAAAGGATGAAAGAGAAAATATTACTTTCAATTACAGAGAGAAAAAAAAATCTGATATTTGAACATGTTACATGACACATAATAACTGCATGAAATTTAAGTGTTAGCAAAAGATAAAAAAAAAATAACAAGTTCATGTGTGACTCAAATGTATAAATATAATCATGCTACTACAGTTATTCTCAATAGCAGTGGATACTTCGGATATATCCATTATAAGTATATATTCAAACTATACAAACCTAGTAGTATCACCATTTGTAATCCTATGCCTTGATTGCCAAGCTTCTTTTATAACATAATATATTCGAGAAATAGAACTTCCAGAAGGAAGTTGATGGGCATATAAAGGATAAGAAATCCAAAATAGCAATGTAGCAACAGTCAAAAAACCTGCAGGTATCATGAAACCAGAATAAAATCCGCTTGTCTGCTGAACATAAGTTATACCTAGAATGGCTATCAAAGCTCCGATGTTTACACACCAGTAAAGCCAGTTGAGGTAGATTTTTAAGCCATCAGATCCAGTATGACGAACCTACAAATCAACAATATTTTTATGTTTTAACAATAAATAAAATAGCTGTAGCAAATAGTTAAAGACATCCAGTGCATTTTTTTTGGAGAATGCAGGTGGTACACTGTATGTTACCCCTAAACATTTTGTAAATGTGATAAGAGGAAATAAAAATATTAAATTTTGAAATTCCTGCTATGCCAATTTAAAAAATACTGTGGGTATTTATGCAATTTATTATGTATAGTTTATTGATGACAAAGATGTATAGATTTCAATTCATTACGCAACTGACAAGCATTTATTATCTTCTTGTTGCCTTTTAATATTATTCATAAACATAAATATTTTACAAAATATTATTTATGTTACTTCACACTTAAAAAAAAAAATCCTAGTTATCAGGTATATAATTGAATCTCTTTTTCATAAATTACATTACAATAAGCAAATAAATATAATATGTTATGTACCATAGGAACTTAATTCAGATATGGTACATAAAATGCCTAAAAACAAAATTGTCCATTTTTCCATTGATTGCCACTGGATTGATAATGTAAATGACAGTGTTTATGAAGTGCCTATCAATCTTAGTGACTGGTATCAGGGCACCATCCACACCACCCTTATTGCTGCTGTTAGTATATTAAAGAGGTTGTTCTTTTGTAACATCATATAAATTCAGATAAACATTTGCATTTAACCTGTTAATGCCTTGAAAAATTATGTAATATTGTTTAATAGGCAATCAGAGGAAAGAATGTTCAAATGATTATCCAAGAGATCACATTATTCCTGACATCTATATTCAAAGAGAACAATTATTTTTTTAATATATACACATGTACAACAAAACACAGACTAATTACATCAAATGTGTATATTTAATATAATCATAAAATTCTTTAAATTTGAATATTAAATATAATATAAATCTTAAACTATGTACATTCAGAAGATAAAGTTGGACAAGATACAGTTTAAAAAATATATATGTAGGTATTAAGCTAAGCAAGCATAGCAGTTCAGAATATTGGGGAAATAATATTTTCTTTTTGATTTTGTCATGCACAAGTACATATAAAAATTGTGAATGTGTGAGATTATTTTGCATTACCATAAAATCCCGAAAGTAAGCCCCCCTCCCACTTTTAAGCAATTTTGGTTTTCTTTTCCTTTCCCGAATATAAGCCTCCCTCCCACTTTTAAGCAATTTTGGTTTTTTTCCGAATATAAGCCCCCCCCCCCCAAAAAAAAATATATATATATCCGTAAAATCTCGAAAGTAAGTCCTCTTCCCACTTTTAAGCAATTTTGATTTTCTTTTTCATTCCCAAATATAAGATCCTCCCCCCCTCCCCCTCTCACTTACAAAAAAAAATTTTATGCACAAAAAAATGATTTTAAAAATCAAAGGGAGGCAATTTTCATTCTTTTGATATTTTTGACAGATTTCCACTTATGTTTTTATATGATGTTAATGAAATCCTTCCTCTCACATGAAATGTCTGTTTCCCTTCTATGCCCTCTCTAACATAAAAAGTTTGAAAACTTGAGAATCTTAAATCCTTCTGTACTTCTTTCTGCTCACTAGTAATGTAACAATTAGTAAAAAAATCAATCCTCTACACTACAATCTCCCTCTTCATCCAAAATTTATGCCTCTTCTCCCTCAGCATATAAAGTTTAAAATATTTAAAACTCCTTATAAAAAAAAAAAAAAAAAAAAAAAAAAAATATGCTCTATTTGTTGCACTCTACTAACAATAAATAAATAATCAGCCATTTAAATTTTCTCTCTACCACCAAGATGTCTGCTTCTGCTCTTTTGTCTACCCCCAGCAAAAAAATCTTTAAAACGCTATTTAAAAAATATATTCTATCTTACATGTTGCTCTCTAGTAAAAATAAGTAAATAATCAATCATATAAATTACCCTCCACTCTACTCCTCTCTCTCTGAAACTTACACTTCTCCTTCCTTCCCTCCCTCTCCTCTCAGGACACAAAGTTTAAAATCTTTATTAAAACATTTGCTGTCTAGTAACAATAAATAACTAATCAACCATTTATATTATCGCTTTACCACCAAAATGTCTGCTTCTTTCACTTAGCTAACCCCTATCAAAAAAAATTAAACTATTTATAAAAAAAATCCTCTGTCCTCCTTGTTGCTCTCAATTAACAATAAATAAATAATGAATCATCTAAATTACAAACTCCTTCCATCGAAATTCATATTTCCCTCTCATACAAAGAGTACAAAGTTTAAAATTTATAAAACTCTTATGTGAAGAAATTTTATGTCCTACTTGTTGCCTTCTAATTTGTCACCTACGTATTCTGTCTACTCCAAAAGTGTCTGCCCCCTCCCCCCCCCCACACAAATTTTAAAATCTTTAAAACTCTATTTTTTTTTTAAACGGCTATATTTATATTTCTCTTTAGTAACAATATTAATGACTAATCAATCATCTAAATTACCCCCATTTCTCCCAAAAATTCCACTGCCCCCTCTGTCTTCTCACCCAGCAAATAATTTAAAATCTCTAATATTATTATTATTTTTTTTTTAAATGTTCATCTATTTCTTATTTTGTAGTAAGGCAACTCATCTCATTTACGTCATCTCATATAAGTATCACTCATCTAAAATCATCATTCCATTTGAAATTTTTTCTCTGTCCTATTCTCCTAAAGAAGAGGAGTGGATTTCTAAATATGTGAGAGGAAAGCAAAAATGTTCATCTTTTTTGCAGTTTGGCTGTTCTTCCCTGAATCACGTGTATGTTTTATGTTTTGAAATAAATATGTTCTTTAAAATAACTCCCAATCCATTAACAAAATATCAGCTGTGAGAACAGCCAAACTACAAAAAGACTAAAATCTTCTCTTTGTCCTTCCCCCCCCCTCCATGTCTAGAAATTCATCCCTTTTTCTGGGGATGGAGAAGGGAACTTTAAAGGGAGAATTAGATGATCATTTATTTATTGTTGCTACAAAGGGACAATACCATATAAAATCTTTAAAAAATAGTTTTAAAGATTTTTAAGATTGTGTGCTGTGGGGGGAGAGAAGCAAATTTTTACAGGTGGGGGGGGAGAAGCAATTTAAATAATTATTTAATTATAGTTGCAAGAAAGTTCTAAATAGATTTAAAAAAAAAAACTTTTAAAGACTTTAGTAAGTACTGAGGGGGGGGGGGGTAAAGGAAATAAAGAGGACTTTTTGGAAGGGAGGGGGATATAATGTAGATTGTTATCTAAATATTGCTGGGAAAAAATCACAAATACAGCAGAAAAAATTAAGAAGAAAACTATGCATTTTTGGTACCAGAGGGGGGGGGGGGGGCAAAGGTAATTTTGATAGCAGATTTAGATTATTGATTATTTATTGTTATACAATAAAATAAGAAATTAAAAAAAATGATTTTTAAATTTTTTTATTTTATTTTATTTGTTTATTTATTATTATTATTGTTATTATTATTATTTTTTTTTTGGGGGGGGGGGCAGGATTTTAGGGTTGGGAATTTACTTTTTAATCTACCGAAATACAGAAGATTCTCGCCCCTTTTTTAAAATTTTACGAGATGCATTTGTAGGGGGAGGATCTCCATGAGATAAGGGTGGGGGGGGGGGGATTTTAGAAGGATGGGTTAATTTAGGTGGTAGGTTGGAGTTATTTATTTTTAATATAGAATATTTAATAAGTCTGAAAATAAGTTTAAAATTAAAATGTTATAAAGGTTAAACTATGCATTTTTGGTACCAGAGGAGGGAGAGGGGCAAAGGGGGAAACAGTAATTTTGAGAGCAGATTTATATGATTGATTATTTGTTGTTACAATAAAATAAGAAATAAAAATATTAAAAAAGATTTTTTATTGAAAAGAAGTTTAAAATTAAAAGATATAAAGGTTAAACTACCGTAAAATACCGTTAATCCGCCCTTCCCGATTAAGTGCCCCCCTCCCACTTTGTAAACAAATTGGAAAATTAAAAAAATCCCGAGAAAGTGCCCCCCCCCCCAAAAAAAAAGAAATTTCGCCGTGCACGTCAAGATCAACACCAAAAATTTTATCTCCCGAGTGGTTTTTTTTTTTCGACGGATCAGAAAGGCGTGACGATTCTTTGATATATCGCAAACATGTACAAACACATTGTCGATCTGAAAAAGCAATATAACCGAACATTAGTTTTGCTGTAAATTTATCTCCATGGCGATGTGAAGGTAATAAAAATATCGACAGTGAAAGTTTCTCATGAAATAAGTTAAAAAAGTGTATATTTGATGCTGTGTGGAAAATATTTTGTTAAAAGAGAATCTATTTATTTTATTAAAGAATTTATAGTAGTATTTTACATTATTATGAAAACCAATCGCAAAAAAAATATCGATTGATTGATCAGATCAATCGAATTATCGATACACAGTCGAATTTGTAGCGTAATTTGTGCCATCTTTGTGGTAGTAATGTTTTTTGTTTTAATAATCTGGCAAAACTACTAATTCGTTCTATATGTTCTCAATTTTTGTAACTTGTATTATTTATTTAGCATTTATAGATACGTAATCATGATTTAAAAAAAACGGTTATTTAATCTTCCTAACTTACAACAGATGGCGACACCTCATAAAATGTTACTAGTTCTCGAAATTACTTCAGGTCGTTTTCAACTGCAATTTCTCAGTGTTTTTAAATTATTTTAAATTATTAAGTTCCTTTTATTTTTCTGTTACCATATTAATGACAGATATTAGTGTTATTATTTATCTAAATGCATTCCAGTTTCAAAGCTTCTGAAATCCAGAATTTTCTGTAATCTGAAATCGCCATTAATCGTGAAGTTATACTGTTTTTCTATTTTGTCTATCATTTTTTTTCAAAATGTTTTTCTTTTGTTACTTTATTAAAATAATGTATGCTTTGCGATGATCAGCCATTAGCATCCCACCGCCCATAAATATCATATACTACAGTTTTAATACCGTGTAAGCGCCCTCCCCTGCTTATTTTACAATTTTCTGCCATGTTTAGGGGGGCAGATTAACGGGATTTTACAGTATGCATTTTTGGTACCAGAGGGAAGGGGGCCAAGGGGGTAAACAGTAATTTTGAGAGCAGATTTAGATTGATTTTAGATAGATAGTATTTATTGTTACAATAAAATAAAAAATAAAAAAATATATTAAAATTTTTTTTTTTTTTTTTTGGAGGGTTAGGATTTCAGGGTTGGGAATTTATTTTTATTTTATTTTATTATTATTATTTTTTTTAATCTGCCGAAATACGGAAGATTCTCGCCCCTTTTTTACTTCTAAATTATTGATAAAAACAGGTTTTTAAATGATTTTTAGAAAAAATCCCGATTATAAGCCCTCTCCCAAATTTAACCTTTTTTGATTTTGAAAAAGGGGGGGGGGGGGGGGCTTACAATCGGGATTTTACGGTAATCAAAACACACTTTAAACATTTGTTTTTCTATAAGAAAAATTATGTTAAAAATTAAAAATCTTATCACAGACTATGTAAAATTATCAGACTCAAACTGTTATGGAGAAGACTACTACTGGAATATATTTAAAGCAATAGTTTGCTGTGTTAAACAGATCATTCTGAAATGTTATTAAAAAAATAATAAAGTTTGCTATGTGTTTTGATGTTAGTCTTTCTTTCTGAGTATGTTTTAAAAAGTATAGATATTGGTTTTGTATTGCGTTCTTAAATCAGATTGTTCTTCAGAAAAATAACAATTATGCAAAATTACATTCAATCCATTAAAATGTTATAATTTATCAGTAATATTGTCTGCTATTAAAGATTAAAAGTAATAAATAGTAAATTTTAAATTAATTTTTACACAAAACTTAAATAAATTGATAACTTATACTTTCTTCATTAAATTTGGGCGACAACGACAAGATTTTATAGAATATATACTAATAACCATAATTGCATACAGTTTGTAGGAATAAATGTTTATAATGTAAACCCTGAATATTTTATGAGTAAATGATTCTCTAATGCTTTTTGTTCTATAGATAAATCCTTCTCCCCTTCCCCCCCAAAGCATTTTTCATAGCTGAAAAAAACCCTCTTAACATGGGTATTTGTATAAAAAATATGTCTATAGAAATCAAAATAAAAATTTATATGACAAAAAATGTGGAAAAGATTTATTTTCTTTTAGGTTTTGGATTTTAATAAAATAAAGTTAACAGTTTCCGACAATCAGGGATGATTTTGAGTGCTGGATGATGGAAAAAGCTATATAGCTATCAGCCTCATTGCAACTTTTGTTGCAAGGGGATTTTTTTTTTAAGGATTCCTTTTAATCCCTATGGAGACAATAAATTGCAATTTTCGTAATCAATTGCCAATTTTCAAGTTTTATTATCGCGACTACTTGATGAAATTTGCGATCTTCCGATGACATTCACAATTTTCTTTTTGACTAATTAACGAAATTCACACTTTTTTTCTGTGAATCATTCGAAAATTCATTATTTTATCTGCAGCCAATTAACAAAATTAAGTTTTTTTTTTTTTGTGGCCGATTGACGAAATTCGCGGTTTTAATCCACGAGCAATTGACAAAATTTACAATTTTATTTTGTGATCATTTGACGAAATTCGCGATTTTGTTCCACGACTGATTGACGAAATTCCCGATTTTTTTTCCCAAGACCGATTAACGATATTCCAGATTTTTTTCCAAAGAGAGAGATTGACGATATTCATAATTTTTTTTCTGCAATTGACTGACATGATTTGCATTTTTTTTCTCAACCAATGGATAAAATTTGCGGGGGTTTTTTCTCGACTGATGGTGAAACTTGTGGTTTTTCAATCCCGACCAATGGATGAAATTTGGGAGGTTTTATTCCTTGACCGATTGATGAAAGTCACATTTTTTTTTCCTTGACCGATTGATGAAATTTTCAGTTTTATTTTGTGAGCGATTGATGAAATTTGTGGTTTTATTTGGCAAGCGATCAATGAAATATGTGGGATTTTTCCGTGACTGTTTTCACGAAGTTTGCAACCGATTGAAGAAATTACAGATATCTTTTCATGACTGATTGATGAATTGATTTTGCAGAAATCTGCTTAAAAAATAAGTAATAATAATTCTAAAATAATTGGTGGAGGAATCGCATGTCGATATATAGTGTCTTATCTGTAAGAAAACATCTGAATAATCCCAGAGCTATAAAATTAATGAGTGGGACCCAAAATTATTCTTTTCTCAGCACAAATTTTTCTGCATCGTGAGCTAATTGCGGTATCCTGTCGCCGCTGAGTTCATTCGCGATGCATATAAATTTTTTTTTTTTTATTCTGCAGACAATTTTTATTTATTTATTTTCTTTTTTTAAAGAAAAAAAGGGAAATTTGTGGATCCGTGAAAATGTGGCATCTATGTTCAATCATATTTTTTAATTATAGACAATAGAAAAAAAAAACAATAATATAGCGGAATTATGAAGGAAAATCCAAGGATTTGATTTAAAGTTTAAAAAAATTAAAAATACGGTAATCTGCCATTCGGTAGAAAAGAGGCATTCCTGTAAAACACATGGCGACTTAAGACATCGAAAGTTAGTGGTCAAAGCAAAAAATTTAGTCACACTTCACAAAAACAAAATTCCATTCCATAAAGCATATTCTTCATTATATTTATTCTGTTATGTATAATGTGTAATTTGCAAACAAAACAAGTTCACCATCAAAAGAAAACTCTAGAAGAACTTAGAGAAGTTATAATTAATACATGCTTGGTTCAAATTTGAGTAACTGGATTTCATCTTTTGTATAAAATATTATTTTTCATAAAATATAATAAATAAATAAAAAATAATTTTTTACAACCATTAAAAAACCCTGAATCATCTACTGATTTAATTATTGTTGCAACAAAATCACAAATAGAGCAGAAAACAATTTAAAAAATTCAAACTTAAACATCATAAAATGTGGGATAGAGAAAGAAGCAGATTTTTTTTTTTTTTTTTTTTTTTTCTTTTTTAAGAGTTCTAAAAGGTTAAACTTGATATTAGGATGTTTATTTTCTGAGAAAACTCTATTGTATCAGAGATATTTTTTTACCTGTGAACCCCCAGCTGTCTCATTAATTTGATAATCATAGCTCTCTAGAATTCAGTAGGTAAATCTTTCATCTAAAGTAGTTAAAATATTGATTTTGCGACAATGGATTCCTAATAATTGGCTTAAACAATTTTTTATTCTTATAATTATTTAGTTATTGATAATCCTAAATGTTTAATTTATTTGAAAATGACAACGTTACCCCTCCCCAGTGCTGTAGTTCTAAACAAGTGGGTAAGTGTGATCAAAGATCGCACAAAGGGTTTCGTTTAATATTCCTTTCAAAACACTTTATCCTTTCTTTCATAAATCCAAATAAATTTCATTTTCCAGAAAAAAAAAAGTCATGTTTTTAATAAAATAAAATGTACCAGTCTATTTTTTTCATTTTTTCAAATAGCTGAACCGGCTTGACAGCGGGCGAATCCTGCTATTATACTCTGTCATAATAATATCTGTCATGTGGACTAAATGCAATATTAAAAAAAAAAAAAAAATCAATTTCAAAATTAAGCATGTTGTATAGAGACCTTCAAAATGTTAAAATATGCTAATATTTCCATAGTCGGGTTTTTATCATGATTCAATACATTCCTAAAACTCATATGACGTTATAATCACTTTCTGACGTCATATCTACTTGCTTTCTCTATTATTCATATTGATACTCTCTTTGTATTATTCTGAAACATTTAAAAAAGTACATTAAACGCCCAATACAACATCAGATTAATTTTCTTTTTAATTCTGTATTGACATCATGTTAACCTGCTTTCTGTACTTACACATACTCATACTCTTAGTATTATTGAGAAATGTTTGAAAATTTCTGTTTTATTACCAATATGACGTTATATTAATATTTTTTTCAATGGGTGAAACTTTTTATTTCATTTTCATTTTTCACGTGGAAATCTTACAATAGAAAATTAATTATTGTAGAAAGAATTTTATTGTGGATTTGTAATTGCTGGCAACTGCTATAACAAAAAATGTTTAAATTTAATAGGAAAAGGCTGTTAGATTTTTGTTTTTTTATCTCTCTATATTAAAATAATACGATTTTTTCAAAATATTATGATTTTCAGCTTCATAGTAGGTATTCAGCTATAAGTATACAAAATTTCAAGTCTGTAAGTTATATAGTTTCTGAAAACCGACTCTGTGACAGACAGACAACGTAACAGGATGAATAGGGTTTCTTCAGATGAACGAAACCCTAAAAAACAAGAGAGCATTTTTTGTGCGGTGACTACATTTAGACTTGAAATTTCATGCCTTGGTATTATAGTGCATACACACTTCCCTACAGCCTTGTCCCTCTCATCATTTTTTAATTGCTATGCCATAACTGAACAGTTTTTATGTTTTTTTAATTTAAGAGAAATGAAAAGCCTTTTATAATTGCATGAAGTTAAAATAAAATAATTATTAGGTACGTCTTTTTCTGGGAAGCTGAGATGAGAACAAACTTGAGCAATACTTACTTGTTCTGCTCCAAATGGTGCAATGTTAGCTTTAATTACACCTGTGCCAATAGCAGCAAATATCAGAATGCTTAGTACAGTTGAAGAGCAGTTTTCACTGAATAAAGATTTATCAGGAAATTCCGTGGAACTTTGGTTTGTTACAGGAATCCAAGGCTCTTCAGTGTTTAAACAAAAACCTTTATCTTCAAAAGTTAGACTAAATAAAAACCAATATGCAATACTAAAGAGAATGAAAGCAAATCCGATAGTTTTAAACCGACCAAAGTGTGCATCAGATAACCATCCTCCAAATAAAGAAGATAAATATGAAATGCCAGTGAATAATAACAAGGCACCAATAGCATTATAATATAACCAATGAAACTTTTGCTCATGTAAGAAAAGGTATAAATTTCCGGTAAGTGAGTAATAAGCTATGCGTTCAAGAAGAACCAAAATTAAAATCATAACACCAGGAAAAATCTGAAGAGTTGAATTATTTGTGCGGAAAGTCAATCT
Organism: Maratus michaelseni; assembly: GCA_963931845.1. Classification (NCBI taxonomy): domain Eukaryota; kingdom Metazoa; phylum Arthropoda; class Arachnida; order Araneae; family Salticidae; genus Maratus; species Maratus michaelseni. Next base: position 277,446,306 of record OZ007594.1, on the reverse strand, counting down.
GGAAGTGGTGTAATCTTGAGCGATCCTGTGGTCATTAACATTTTCACTAGTATAAGTAGCTTCAGAATTTATTGATCGCAGAAGTGGCTCTCTTTCCCCGTTAGATGACATTTTTTTCCCCTACACCAAATCCTAAATACTGAGTCACACTCCAAACAATTTGAAAAGAGCGATAAACAAAAGATGGTGCAGATCAGGATGTGAATTAATCATAGTCATTTGATAAATAGATAAACAGATTATGTAAACAAAACCTAAAAGACCCCGTTATAAAATTAATATTGATACTGAAAATGAAAACACATTCAACATTGATTTTAAATTAAACTATACTAGTTTTATTCATCAACTAACCACTTATCCCAATAATGAAATTAAACGGAGCAATAATCACACTATGCAATTAGGAAAAAGCATAAAATAGACGCATCTCGCATGTGTTTTGTTTTTATTTGAATTGAAATCGATTGTTGTTGACATTTTGTACAATCGATTGAGAAAATTCACAAATAAGAAAAAGTGAAGGACTTTACAAAAATAAAGTGCGAAGACTAAAAGACGATTCTAATTTCATAAACAAATAAAGAATGGAAGGAAAAATCTTGGGAAGTATAAAAATTTTTACACGCCGAAAAACACAATCAGTCAATCTAATTAATCTTTAAATTAGATTAAACACGAATGTTTAAAACACACTTTAATATCTAAAATATAAACAAAATAAATTATACATTTCGGTTGTGTCAAGAAATTATTATATATATATATATATATATATATATATATTTTAATAAAAATAAATTGAAGTGACGTAAGACGAAATTGTCGTGTTTGGCAACAAGAGTTTTTGTTTTGGATTCGTACTACAAACATTGCGACATGGATGATATTATAGATCTGCGTATTGAACGTGTAATTGATGTAGATGAAAATGATTCTTTATCCGGTAGGTAATCTTGTTATTTAAATATCTACACAAAGAAATTTTGAATTGAGTTTAAAAAGCAGTGTACTCCTTGTAGCTGCAGTGTCTGGGTGCATTCTCGAACTATACATTTGAAAGATCAATTGACATTTTCTATTTTTTGTACGTTATTTTCAGCATCAATTTTTAAATAATTGATTTTTAAATTATTTGATTTGTATAATATATTTATTAAAAGGGATGACAGTTGTGACACTTGACATTGACGTAATTTATATTAACCAAGAATTATTAAAATGATGTGACATAAATGTGTTCATTTGGAAAGAATATCATGGCTAGTTTCCTCGCTAAAATCATCCGAAAGAAAAAAGGTATGTAAATTTCCAATTTCATTTGAGACGATTATAATGCATGATTTGAAATGCAAATTTGAAAGGTGACACTTTAGTGTGTTTGAGATATGAAAATCGATTTAGTTAGATTGCGCACATTGAGAAAGGAAAATCGATTTAGGTAGCACACATTGTTTTGACTGATAAATAGGCAATTAATCATTGTCGATTAAAGAACTATGTTTTCTCTCTTTGGCTGTAAATTTTGGCAAATCGTTTTGATAGATGTACTGGTTCATTGTTTGAGTATTACTTTACAGAATTATTTGAGCAATTTAAAACTTGAAACTCCATTGTAATTTAGGTATTTACATACCTTATATTACAGTAGTTATTATGTAGCATATAAATTCTTAAGTGATGATGTATGGATCTGCTATTATAGCATATCTTATGTCAAAATTAAGGTTATAATTTTTTTTTTTTTTTTTTATAGAGAGAATGCAGAAGACTTTGGTATGTCATTGCTAGGAATTAAATAAAAAGAAATGCTTACTGGAAATTGATTATTTTATACATCTGAATTCATTAACACGCATTATTGATTATATGCATTTAATATTTCCATATTTGAAAGTAAAGTTTATGTATGTTTACTGATTTATTGTCTTGCTAGTGCGCATGAGGACAAGCATTGATTATTCATGTGCAGTTCCAATCATGCAAAAGTGTTTATTTTAAAATGCGTTCCAGATGTAGTTAGTAATTTTATCATATAATTTTGTCAAATATAAAAAATAGAAGTTCTTTTAAGAAATTTAAATGGTGCACTCATATTTATGTTATTGCATCCAGGAACAAATTTCCTAAAATATGTACAAACCTCTCTTAGGTTTCAACATGTTCAGACTTTGTGAGCAAAAAATAACTAAGCATCAGAGTCTGATTAACCATACATGGAACTCTGGGCCAAAAATCCAGTTGGGGCCAACTATAATACGTTTTTAGCCAGAATTTATACTTATTTTAAGGGGATAACCCCCTAATTTTTGGCTTTGGGATGTTCTGGGCAGCTGCCCCATTTGCCCCTGTGATAATCAGGCTCTCGTAAGCATCACATACTGAACAAAAACATTAATTTCAGTCTGCAGTTTAAATTATCCTTGTATAAAATTGGCTTTGTACATTGAAAAGTAAACTATGTATATAATTTTGTACATTTTAAAATAAATTACATCCTGTGAAATAGAAGAATTTTCCCTGTTTTTCTATAATGATGAGCATTTTAAAAATAACCAATTGTCATAACAAACTTAGAAGTGGTTGCCATTTTTTAAAGTCTTCCAAAAGTCACCTTTATTTCTGAACTTTGACTAAGATACTAAGATTTAGTTTGATTGAATACTATACAAATCTTGTCATCACAATAACATTTGAAATACTGAACCTAATTGGGACAGTAAATAATCTATCAGTATCTTGGATGAGTTTGTTAATCAAGTATGTATCTGTTACCATTTGTTTACACACAAAAACAAAAAAAAACATACTAAACGTCATTGTGATAATGTAAATATAAACCTAATTGGAACAGTGTGAATATTGATATTGTAAGTGTCTTGGATGAATTCATTAGTCAAGTACTGTTTTGACATCCCTATGTGGTCACCTAATGGAAAAACTGGCCCCGTTCAAAGCAAAGAGTATAAAATCAATGAATACATTTTTGCTTTGGGTTGTCCAATTGCATGACTTTTTTGCCCAAATTTTATTATTTATACCGAAAGATGAATCAAATCTTCTTTTAGCACCTCCTTCTACATTGGCGCACATAACCCACTTGCTCCTGCCTAGTTTCGGCCCTGTGACTGCATATGAGAGATTAAAATGATTTCCCCAGTGAAGATCTCAAACTTTGATAAAATATTTATAAAGCATGAGAAAACCGACGCTGGAATTGTTCACATGTAAGATTTTTTTTCTAAGTGAGAGATTCTCGCAGCCTTGCATTGTACTATATTAGGAATCCTTGGATTAGATAACCCAATTTTTTGAACTGAACTAGTGACTAAAAAAAATATACGATACTTTTCCGTTAAACGAACAACAGCCACTGTTTTGCTATTAATTCTGCTACTAATCACTGGATGAAGAGAGTCGAAATTAAATTAATTGCTCTCAAAACTAAAGTGGTGTTCTCTATTCATTATATGGAGTAAAATAAATATCTTTTTACATTCTTTTATTTAACTTGACTTAGTTTATGTATGTAAAAATGGAATTTTGTAATAAATTTTCCCCCCACTTCCCAATATGCTAGAATTATAAAAAATATGTGCACAGGTGTGTTTTTGATGACAATAATAACATTTTAATATTTTTAGAATTTAACTATAAATTAATAAACAAATTTTAAGGCATTTTTTTGTTAGCAGGGCACAGGTGATAAATCATCAAATATTCTTTATTGTTACAACTGTTTACGAGTTATAAAAACAATGGAGTTAATTATGTGCCAAACCACTATTGCCAAAATAGGCCAACTGGCTGTGAAACTGCAACAACAAAATATTTTAAACACTAAAATAATAGAAAGTATAAACACAAAATAAAGAGTGTAATATATTTTTTAAAAATACCCTTTTATCAATTAATAGTTTAATGTTAATTAATTATTATACATTGAGAAAACAATTTAGAAATGTTTTATTTCTTTGCTGTTGCCATACCTTAAAAAAGAAGCAGATTAAAAATTATGATTTTTCTAATAAATTCACTAGCTTGTACTTTCTAAGCATAAATGAAAGCTGTGATTTTTCAATATTTGGTATCTATGCCAAATGTATTGTAGCAGAGTTTTTTGGAACAACATGAATTGCAGTCATGAAATTAGTGGTTTTTAAGATAACCATTGAAGACTTATGAGTGATTTTCTTTTTTAATATTTTTACTTTTATGCTTATTCTACAATCTATAGTTATCTTGTCTCCAGTTAATAATAGATTATCTGTGACTCAGAAAAATCACACACGTAACAACGACTTTACTATTTAAAGAAAAAAAAATTATTACTTTAGACTAAAGGTGTCACTACAAAAATAATTCTGTGTGTGTCCTGTAACGGCAATAAAAAAAGTAAAACGTTATCTAAATAATTTCACTTCCAAATTTGTCTCAATTTGCAAAAAACATTCTCTAAAAGTCACAAACATAACAGTGGAATCGCCCAGTTAAAATCCGAATTTCGAAATTGTTACTAAAACAAACATTTTAAGGTTTTCCTTTACTGACTTGTGCTTAGAAATTTGTGTCTTAAGATGATAGTGACTTACCTTAAGGATTCATCTTATAATTGATTTCTTAGAGTAATTAATCGTTTAAAAGCAAAGAAAATTAATTTTGTTTCTCGAAATACCAGTCTTTCTCAATTTATCTGTCTGTAGTACGTAGATAAGTCTGTAGTTAAAATCCGAAGTTCGACATTGTTACTAAAGCAAACATTTTACACTTTTCCTTTACGGACTTGGGCTTAGAAATTTGTGTCTTAAGATGATAGTGACTTACCTTAAGGATTCATCTTATAATTGATTTCTTAGAGTAATTAATCGTTTAAAAGCAAAGAAAATTAATTTTGTTTCTCGAAATACCAGTCTTTCTCAATTTATCTGTCCGTAGTACGTAGATAAGTCTGTAGTTAAAATCCGAAGTTCGACATTGTTACTAAAGCAAACATTTTACACTTTTCCTTTACGGACTTGGGCTTAGAAATTTGTGTCTTAAGATGATAGGGACTTACCTTAAGGATTCATCTTATAACTGATTTCTTAGAGTAATTAATCATTTAAAAGCAAAGAAAATTAATTTTGTTTCTCGAAATACCAGTCTTTCTCAATTTATCTGTCCGTAGTACGTAGATAAGTCTGTAGTTAAAATCCGAAGTTCGACATTGTTACTAAAGCAAACATTTTACACTTTTTCTTTACGGACTTGAGCTTAGAAATTTGTGTCTTAAGATGATAGTGACTTACCTTAAGGATTCATCTTATAATTGATTTCTTAGAGTAATTAATCATTTAAAAGCAAAGAAAATTAATTTTGTTTCTCGAAATACCAGTCTTTCTCAATTTATCTGTCCGTAGTACGTAGATAAGTCTGTAGTTAAAATCCGAAGTTCGACATTGTTACTAAAGCAAACATTTTACACTTTTTCTTTACGGACTTGAGCTTAGAAATTTGTGTCTTAAGATGATAGTGACTTACCTTAAGGATTCATCTTATAATTGATTTCTTAGAGTAATTAATCATTTAAAAGCAAAGAAAATTAATTTTGTTTCTCGAAATACCAGTCTTTCTCAATTTATCTGTCCGTAGTACGTAGATAAGTCTGTAGTTAAAATCCGAAGTTCGACATTGTTACTAAAACAAACATTTTACACTTTTCCTTTACGGACTTGGGTGCTGAGAAATTTGTGTCTGAATATAATGGTGACTTATCTTAAGGATTCATCTTATGACTTATTTCTTATAGTAATTAATCACTTAAAATCAGTGAATAACAATTTCTTTTCTCACAATATCAGTTTTTCTCAATTTATCTAACCGTGGTACAGAGCTAAGTCCATAGTTGAATTCTGAAGTTTGAAACTGTTACTAAAGTAAACATTTTATGCTTTTCTTTTATGAGCTTGGATGCTTAGAAATTTGTGTACAACATGTAAAGAAGGCTGCCAAGCCCATCATGCATAATTTGGATTCCGTAGGATTCCAATCCGAACTGAATGTATTTCAACAGAACAGTAGGTAATTAGCATTGTCTTAATCACTATTCTACTGAAATATGAATTGATTTTGGTGAATGAAGGTTTATTAGCTTTTCTAATGTAACAAAATTCAGTCTACATGCTACATCTAGCATACTTTTAATGGGAAATTTATAGTGTTGTAATGCTAATATACAGAGTTATCATAATTAAAGTTTCACTTTAAAACCTCTATAAAATGAAAATTACTGAACCAAAAGTTACGAAGCTAAAACATATTAAGAAAGAGATCATAAGATTTTTATCTTGAAAAAAGAAAAAAAAAGTTGAAATAGAAAAATGAATTTTTCTATTTTTAGTATCAGAAATCTTCGAAATTTTATGAAAATTGAAATATTATATCATATAATATGAGATTTTGTTGTAGAAAAAGGAAATTTTTACTGTTTAACTTGTCAGAAAAAGAAGAAATTTTTCTAAATAAAACTTATAGGATCCAAGAACTGTATAAAAATTTAAAAGTGTAACTTTTTGAAAAATCAATATAATCCTAATTCATACCTTGTTTTGAACTCTTTTGCAATTTACATTGCTTACTACATACCTCCAACAGGTAAAAAATTAAAGCATGTTTCAATCTTTTTGGGACTCCCTGTATTATTTGTTGAAACAAAAAGTATGAAATATGTTAAGTTTTTATAAATATATTTTGAGATCATATTTATTGTATGTAAAAATTAATTGTACTGTAATCTGTTTCGTTTGATACCTTTAAATGTGATTAACTCCCTTTTTCCCTTCTTTTTAGAAGCTCGTGATTCATCAGAAGAAGATGATTCCAGTACTCCTAACAGAAGCAATGAAGTCAATATTTCTTATGATACATCTTTACCGGCTTTGCATGCAGTAAGATCAATTATTATTAAAAAACTGATACCATCAATTTTTGTTTTCTTCCTTTATAATTTGCATATAGCTCATATAAATTTTATTTAAATTATAGATTAATGATGGGCATGTGATACAGTGATCAGTGATATGATGACTAGTGATTGCATCGTATGATTCGGCTTAAGAAATCCTTAAATTGATCACCAGATTTGTCATTGAAAATTCCGTAAAGATAAATGGAATTTTGAATTATTTCATTTAATGTGATCACATTATCATCATATGTTTATCATAATTTAAAAAGTTAAAGATACAAAATGTTTAAAGGATTATTTTGTATATTTTTTTTTCTTATTAGTGAAGCTGAAAATTATTACTATGTATCTTAATTTGTATTAAACAAATTATCCATTATTAGTCGGGAAATGAATCATCTGTTGTTTTATTTCCATTCATTTACTTTAAATCTTTTGATTTAATAACACCAAGTTTTTACCATTCGCATGCAATAAATACCAAAAAATTTATCAGCTTGGGATAAATCCAGTTCTATCCATTTTTTTCATGGGAACAAAAATGGATTTTTGTTCCACCAATTTCTGAGACTATTAATCTATTTACTATTAGTGAGATTACACCACCAATTTCTGAGACTATTTTTTGTATGTCCCTCATTTCTTCTGTTATTATATTTTCATCAATATCTACAAAATCGTTAAAATTGATCATTACCCTAGAGACAGCATTCATTCCTTAATCTAATACTGGTTGATCTTTGGCAGAAGATGTGTCATTTTCAAATTCCTTCAGAATGAAGCCTAGCTTTTTTTAAACAGTTTTCAGTACACTTTTCATGGACATTATCCCATGATGAACAGAGCTTTTTTTTTGCTTCAAGTATGTACACTTTTTATGGACTATTTACTGTGCTGTTTAATTCAAAAGAAGCAAGAATTCTCTGAATCAAAACTTTTCTGTAATTCACTTTCACACAACAAATAATTCCCAAATCCAGCAGCTGAATTTTACTTGTGCAGTTTCTAGGGAAGAAAACAAAGTTTATAGCACTGAGCTTTTTAGGAAGTCCAAGTCCGAAGGGTGAGCACAAGCAGGGCACTGGTCCATGAATAAAATAACTTGCTGGTCTTCTTTTTCCATCTTTGCATCAAACTTAATACCTGACAATTTATTATCCTCATATTCAGTTAAACATAATTGTTCTTTTCTTTTAGTACTTGGGTAATGACTTAGAAGAGTTAAGTGGTCGTACAGTTCTTGATGATGACAGTTGCCAAACCATACCACTTCTCACACTCCCAGGTGTGGTTTTGATTCCAGGGCAAACACTACCATTACAGCTGTTTAACCCAGCTACAGTTTCCATGATGACACACATAATAAATAGTGACCGGACATTTGGATTAATTAATTCAAGGTATGTGTTAATTTTTTAACATAATTAATTTGTACTTAAATGCTGAGGCTTCGTATATCAAGGTATAAATTTCAGTTGTGCTTCTGCAGGCCCTCATTAAGCAAAGCTCAGACCCTGATGCCAGTTATGTGCGCCTGCCTGTAAATTGGCATTAAAAAATTTTAAATTATTGCAACTTGGTTGTTACAATGTATGCATTCCATTTTCATTTATTTTGTGTATAAGCAGAGCTACCAAGTGCTACTAAAAAATCGTAGATGCTGCAATTTGGAGCTAAAAGCTACAATGCTACAAAAATCGGCCAAAAACTAAAACGCAAAAAATAAAAAAAAAAAAGAAAGAAAAAGAGGTTGCGGAAGAAAATTGGGAATTTTGTCAAATTATCAAAGGAAAAAAATCTCAATTTTCATCAAGAGGTTGCAGAATAAACTCGCAAATTTAGTCAATCGGTCACTGAAAAAAATTGAGAATTTTGTCAAACAATTGCAAAAGTTGTCGAACAACTGCGTAAAAAAAAATCACAAATGTCGTCAATCAGTTGCAGAAAAAAATATAAATTTTTGCCAATTGGTCCCTACAAAAAAATATCAAGAATTTTGTGAAACAAGTTACAGTCGCAAATTTTGTTACCGAAATACGCGAAAGACTACCACTAATTTCATCAATCAGTCGCGGATGAAATCATAAATTCTGTCATTTGATCGCGAAAAAAAAAAAATAAAAAATCGAGAATTTCGTCAAACAATTGTAGAAAATCGCAAAGCATTGTGGAATAAAATCACAAATTTCATCAATTGGTCACAGAAATAATCTCTATTTTCGTCCAACTGTTGCGAGAAAAAAAAATCATGAATTTTGTCAAGAGATTGTGAATTTTGTCAAGAGGTAAAAAGAGTTGTAAAATTCGTCAATCTGTTTCAAAATATGCAGTTATTTTTCTCGATAGGGACACAAAAAAAAAACAATGATTTTTTGCCAAAAAAGGTGCAACAAGGCTTACAGTGTTTGATTTCTCTTCATCATCCACAATGACTGTCAGAATTTATTCTATTAAAATATAAAAGAAAAGAAAATTTCTGCATATTTCTTACATATTTATTTGGATGAAAGAATGTTAATGTAGTATTAAACTGAACAAGTTGACAGGTAGTCATATTCTTTAACTCAACTATAAAAATGCAATATAATTATTACAGAAAATACAAGAAAATTTCAAATGTATTTTTTTTTCTATATGATACAATATAGTTTACAAAATTCACACATAAATGTTGTACATTTTTCTTTCACGCATATTTTTTACTTTTTTGTTATTTTCTGAGTGGCATCCGTAGTAATAGGTCTTTATATATACATATATGAAAATAAAAGAGTCTCCTACTTTGTGTGCTTATGCATAACACATATGTTCAATTGATTATTATTTGTTCGCTTAAAATTTGCAGCATAAAAAACAGCAGCCAACCTCCAGATTAATTTGAATTTTGTGTGCTACTATTTCTCATTTTCAAAGGTTGGCAGGTCTAGATAAGTGAATTTTGTTGGTTTAAGGTTTATTAAATGCATTTATAAGTTATGTTAAATTAAAGTAAAATAAAGTTATAAAATGTTTCAATAGTTTTCCCATTTAGTTTTCCCAGTGTCTCTGCTCAACCATTAACACTAAGTATCATAATAGCAAGTATAGTTAACTTGTTTATATTTTTCTAAGTGTTTAAATTGTTATGGGTATTTAAATAGTTAATGTATATGTTTAAAAATATAAATTACTTACTTAATATGCAACAAGGAAATTTAATTTTATAAAGTGCTGAGTTTTGTGCTTGCATGAACAACTTTTCACCTCACATATGACTGTGTTTACATTGTGAAAGTGGTTGGTTGGTTCTCATGGTTGGATTGACATGTTGCAGGAAAAATCATTTCATGTCAGTCATTTTTCCAGTTAATTGTTTTCACTGCCTTACAGTATTAAATATTTGCATAATTATTTTTAACTGCATTTTTTACCTTACTTTCAGCAGTATTTAAGCTCTTGTGTCTTTGACTTCTCCCACAGTTGGCAGGTGCATGGTAATGTGAGCACAGGTAATCTCAAGTTAAAAAGTGTTGTGCAATATTATGAGCCTGGCTGGTCCAGCTCTTGATGGCATCTAGTATATTGAATTTGAATCTGTGTAATACTCCAGTTGATATGAAACCAGCCATCCACTTAAGTATTTTTCTTCATGTTTTGCAGAAGCTATGTTGAGTGAGTTCTGCAACCTGTGATAGTAATATGACCTTTATTGTTTTACTAACTTTTGATCAAGAAGTCTTTACTAACTTATGTTTTTTTAATAAACTGTTGTTGAACTGCTTGGCATCCTTTAATGAAACTTCCACACATTTTCAGCAACTAGTATAAATTTTTAACAAGTATTCTAACCACGGCCCCAACAAATTTAGTGTTTTTGTAATTAAAACTATTTTTTGTGCAGCTTGAGAAATGAAATCACTGCTGAAATTGAGGTGACGCATGCGTCCACCATTGTAAATTACATCACATTAAAAAAGTTGTATTGCCATTTATAGAACCTAAATATTTTAAAATGATTGCTTTAAATGATGACCTAATCTCGGAAGCATGCAATGGTTCCAATGGTGAAAATGACATAATGTTCAAAAGAGAAGATGGATTGATTATCATTCGTGAAGATGAAATGTTTTACTTTAATTGTGTCATTTAAATTTAAACTACTATTCCATTGATTTTATAATTAAGTTACTGGAACTCAAAATAGTGGAATACAAAAATATTGGAACTGAAAAATAGAGATACAGGGTCAATAAATTATGTAAAGGAAAACAATCTTGTAGGAGAGCATAGAATTAGTTATGCAAGAGTTAAAGGGTTAACTCTGAGAAACTTTTGTAATCTGAATAAGAGAAAACCCTCCCAAAAAATTGCTACCTATCATTAATCTTAATGTTTTGAAACGAAATGTGGGAAGGTATTAAAGACAATGGCTCAGAGCTGACGCTAATCAGGAGCGATCTGATCCCAGAGCATTATAAAAAGAGTAGCCACATCGACTTAGTACCTGCTATAGGTAAGTTGGGAAGGGCAGAGTTGGTTAGATTACCGAATGCATTATAGGATGAAGAAAGTAAACAAAAATCTTCAAACATTTATATAATTGCAGCAGTAGCACCAACAGTAAATTGCCCGACTTTGGTAGTGCCATTAGTGTGTAGAAGGTTAACTAACCCATGGAGATTAAAGAACTTAAACTTAAGTTTGGAAAACACAAGAAAATGTAGCAGCTTTAGAAGATATAACAATCACAGAGATGTGCTAATACATACTTTTAATACCATACATAAAAAGGCATAGACATTTATGAGATTTTTTTTTCTTCATAGTTGTTTATATCATTTGGCAAAAAATCTCACTTTCATAAGCCCAAATTGCACCAAGGCCCCCTATAAAAAGGAAGTACCAATTTTTTCATCCACCTGACAAAATGAGATAGTGTAATAATCATGAATAACTATAATTTTGAGTCATTGAACACTTAAGGTATCCATAGACCTTTAGAGGTGATTATTTAAAATTTTCTCTTTATACCAATTTTTTATGATGACATTTAAGTTAAAACTTTGAAAAATATATAAACATTTTAGCAATTATGCAGAAATAATTTTTTTAAAGTGAAAAATAGTCAAAATTGTGTGAAAAATTGACATTTCCACAAAACATGATAACTCAAAAACAAACCAATGCATTCACATTTTGTAAATTGTATAATAAAGAGAATAACTTTCTCTAGGACATAGACTATTGGCATTATAATAGCATCTATATCTCAGATGCTGTGGCACTTAAAGTACTAATGTAATGAAAAATTCGTAAAATTTGCTGCAACTTTGTCACTTATACCAATGTAAAATAAAACTAATTGATATATTATCATGAATGTAGTCTGTTCCCTCGATAAACATTTGTAAAATAAGTAAAAAAAATTTCAAGGCATTTCATGCATAATTTTTTGCTATAGAATGTTTTGCATATGGTAAAAATTTTAAAAACTTCATTTTGAGAAAAAGCTAAAAATGACTTTTAAACATAATTCTTACTATTATAAAAATAATTATTATTCTTTAAAGGTTTAATTATTAACTCCATGTATTTTCTTGGACATATAATCCAATTTAAATGCTAAATCCTGAAAAAGAAGAATCCTAATCCTAATAATATTATAAATCTGATTGTGCGCAAATGTTAGGCTGAAGCCAGCGTCAAAATAAAGCATTTAATGATCCTGTATCTTTGCATATAGGTTGATTATAACCCTCAAATGAATATAGGCTGGTTTTCTTTTATTTTCTTTTAATATTTTTCTTAAAAATTAAAATTTTCATTATTTTCATACAGAATAAATAGACATTTTTTCGTATATTTTACAATGGTTGGTTGGTTTGGCCCAAAGGGCCCGGTTTTGCAACTTTTTTTTAAATGGTTAAATTTATTTTACCGTCGCTAATACTTTATCGTTGCTAATATAAAATAAAACCCCTGAGTAATAATTTTTAATCAACAATTTATTTTCAAGTGAAAATTTTCCACGTGAAAAATGAAAAGGAAATGAATTATTTAAGAACTAAACAGAATATGAAATGATGTCATATTAGAAATAAAACGTGCGTTTTCAAATATTTGATAATAATACAAAGTGCATAAATACGAGTAAGTATGGAAAGCAAGCGAATATGATGTGATATATAGAAAAATAAAACAAATTTGTTTTGATGTTGAAATAAAATGATCTTGGGTTATCAAATTATTTGTGATTAATTTCTCTTTTTTTTTCTTTTTCACATGAAAGGAATTATTTTAAATGTACATAATATATGTATTTTAAATGTGTGTGTTGTAAATTAAAGTTCTGTGTTTTAAATGAAATGAGTGAAAGATTTATATTTTTAATGAATTCAATACGAATGATGGGATAGGTTGGCGATTCATCGTCTGCACATGGCTAACATAAAGATACCATATTTTTAATTTAAATTTTAAAAAGTAAAAAGAAAAAAAATTGGATGGCAAATGTCAATGATATGCATCGCAAAATTATCCGTATCGAAAATCAGAAAATCTTAATAAAAATAACTATATTTTTAAAAGAAAGTTGCTTTTCTCATAAAAGCTAAAGGTTTAATATGATTGTGTCGAAGTAACAGCATTTTTCCTCTATCATTTTCCCACAATCGAAAACACATTTGTAAATCGTCGTTTCGAACCGGAATTTAATTTTACATTTTTTTTAGTTTTAAAATAGGAAAAACTTTGTCTTTTTTAAATATAGCTTTTTTTAAAAGTTGTTTCATAATAGATTTTTGTAAAGTCTTGCAGGATAAGAAAAATTGCATAGATTTTAAAGCAATGTTTAAGTAAAATTACAATATTTTTTAAACTTAAAAAACAACAATGTTATCGAAAAGAAAATCGATTTTACCAACAAATTCGCGTAATGCAAAAGCAGAGAAGAAATAAAAAAGTAAGGAATCTTTTCTTCCAGCCGAATTGTGTAAACTTGAACAAGCCGATCGTGCCAATTCATAACATTATAAACGTGAAAGCGCGTTCTATACAGTAGAATTTTTTTTACATATAGGTAGAACATTTCTGAGAATAGGAAGGTTAGGGGTCTGTAATTAGGTCCATAGTCAATTTGATTTTTTTTTTTTTTATCAAGTGAAATTTGGCGCAAAATTAAGTACATTGTTGTAACCAGATTTGTTTTTTGCGTGGTAAACACTTAATGGTATTTTAGATGATCATTTCCCCGCTCACCTTTGATGCCAACTATGACTGTAAAACATATTAAAAAATATTAGCCGATAATTTTCTAATTTTCTTATTGCTTCATGATGTAAATAGGTTCATACTTTAAACCTGAATCGGTCATGCCATTGTCGTTCAATTTTTATTCCTTATCCTAACCCTAATCGTATCCTATCCTAATCCTGATAATAACTTTAAAGAATATTCTTTGACACGAATATGTAAATGAAATCAATATCCATAAATGGAATGAATGGAAAATAGAATAAATAGAAATGGCAAAATAAAATAACAAGAAAGTACATTTATTCGACACCTAACCCTAGAGAAAGCGTAAAAAATTTCAAGCGCATGAAATAAATCAAAATAATCCTATATATACTAACAAAAATATGTAAATTTAGATTATCAGATTTGTGTCGTCGGTATTTATTTGCTTATAGTGTTCTTGATGCGATAGAGAAAACATTGAGGTTAAATTGGGCAGAATTTAAAGTACTTTCTAGCAACCTTTATTTACATTTTAGAATAGCATTAGATTGTTATATCTTTGTGAAATATCTATCAATTTATAAAATCCACAAGCAGTTTGTTCATTATTTACCCCACTTAGCGTGAAGCACTTAATTTAATATATACATAAACAAGATAATGTAGTAAGAAATATATAACATATGTCTATGTAAATAAACAATATAATAATGCCCATTTATTAATGCACACATATACAAATTGTACACCAAATACCACCTAAAATGCACTGTTGTATAGAAGAATTCTGCCAGTGTTGTTTTTCGTTTTACGAAGAGGAATTCCTCGATTTTCACGATTTTACTTGGTCCTCCTTTTTTCATTAGTTGCAGTTTCATTTTCGCGATTGTGTATATTATTTGGCACGAAATTTCACTTTTTTAAGACTGGGTTATGTCAAGGCCCCTATAGCAAAGAAATACCGTATGGTCTCCTATAAAATGTGATAAAGCTTTGGTTAATTATATATGTTGTTAATTATCAAGTGAAATGTTTTACTAAGTTAATGCATTTATTCTTTTTTTAATGTTACGTGAACGAAGTCACGGGTAACAGCTAGTAATATTATAAATCTGATTGTGGGCAAATGTTAGGCTGAAGCCAGCGTCAAAATGGAGCATTTAATGATCCTGTTTCTTTGCATACAGGTTGATTATAACCCTCGAATGAACATAGGCTGGGTTTTGTTTATTTTATTCAAATATTTTCTTTAATAATTAAAAATTTCATTATTTTCCTAGAGAATGAATGGACATTTTTCCATACAATTTAACCATTTAAATTTATCGTTGCTAGGGCTTTGATCGTTGCCAATAAATAAAAACACCGAAAAATATGTTTTCCTCAACAATTAATTTTCGATTGAACAATTTTCACGTGAAAACTGAAAATTAAAAAGAATTCAAAAGAAAATGAATTTCCATGATATTTGAAACAAAAATATGGAGTATTTGTTATTATACATGAAGTATGAATATCGGTTACATTAAAAAGATCTTTTTATGTCAAAAACTGCATTATAATTAGAAGGAAAATGAACAATAATTACATTATTAAAAATAGATTTCGCTTGGACCATGGAACTATGAAAAGGATCCTCCTCGTCTTGGACAAAAATGACGTCATAAATAAAACATGTATTTTCAAATATTCGTAATAATACAAGGAGCATAAATACCAATGTATAATGAAAGTAGATAGATAATGGACGTAATATTTAAGATGAAAAACTGAAATATTTTTTATCGATACTGATTAATAATTAGTTTGAATACCAGTTACATACAAATGTGAGTTTTCTGCTAAAATTTACTTCCTGATTGCCAGAAAAAAGAATTAACAAGAATTATGCCATTAAAAAGAGATTTCTCTGAGGAAAAAGTGACATCATATTTCAAATAAAACGGGAATTTTCAAATGTGTTTACAAGGAGCGAGAATCAATTCCTTACATTAATAATACAAGAATCGGTAAGTTTAGAAAGTAGATGAGTTTCACACCATAATTAAAACGCAAAATTATTATTATTATTTTTTTATCTATACCGATTATTAAGCATGAATATCAGTTACATACAGATGAGAGTTTTTTGTCAAAAACCACACCATGATTATTAGAAAAATAAAAATAAATACGAATCTATTATATTAAAATCTGACAGCCTGATTGTATTTCGCAACTACTCCTTTCAGATTGTCGAACGCAATGTGATTTACTTAACACCCGTTATCATTGATCTGAGGATGTCATAAACTTTCAGAATTAAACAAAAATATGATTTAAATTCCGAGATATTATTTTTTTTGTTGTAAAATTTAACGAAGTTTCTCTAAAAATGGCAACTAAATTATTCCAATTTTGAGTGCGTTCAGAGACCGAAACGCGGGTTACTCGTATAGTTGGGGAATGACGTCATCTGATTTTCTCAGGGTAAAGTTGAGTTAAAACGGCTGTGAACGCTTTTGGGTAAAGTTATGGGCATGTTTACAACAAACACTTCCGTCAACCCATCTACCATTACATTTTGATTGTACGAACATTTCAGGAACCATCCTAGTTGATGTTGGCCAATTATATCATAATCCTGTTAAAGGTAGACCAATCAAATGTTCAGGACTCAAGTGTACAGTAGGAGTCATAAAGAACAACAGTTAACAGTTGCAGTTAGCTATAAAGCAAACAAACAAATCAGATTTACCAACCACGTGATCACTTTACCCAACAAAATTCTCCAGGTAATGTGGGTTACCCGAAGTCTGAGTAATTTCCAGCTCTGAATGCTACGGGTAACTCGCAAAAAGTCATGTGATATCGCTCTCTGAACGCTTAGGGTTACCCATGTGTTAATGAATGTAACTCGGGGTTCGGTCTATGATCGCGCCCTTTGTAAATAAAAAAGAAATAAAACGGATTAATATATTTTTTCTCATCAAAACTGAAAAAAAGAATTTATTTGCAATTTGAATAGATGGTGAAAGAACAAAAAAATCTTGATTACATTAAAATTTTTGAAAAATAAAAACGTATTTTCACACATTTAAACTTCATGAATCAGTTTATTCTAAAGAACAAAAATCATCTGTCAACATATTTTCATTTAAAAGATTTTTTTTTTTTCAGTTATAGATTAAATCAAGGAGGCAAATTTAAACTTCTTGCATTTAGGTCTAGAATAATTGGTCCCTATTCACAAGAATTGAATTTAATGTAAAAGAATATACTATTTCCATTATCTTTGAAGGATGGCTATTAAAACGTTTCACAAGGTGTTAAAAATAAAATGGTTTACCAGGTAAACTTGACATATGTTTTTACACAATTCGATTATTTCCACGATTTCATTTGGCTCGCCTTTTTTCATTGGTTGCAGTTTCCTTTTCGTGATTATTTGTCACAAAATTTCACTTTTTTAAAACTTAGTTATGTCAAGGTCTCTATAACATAGAAATACTGTATTGTCTCCTATGGAATGTGATAAAGAGTTAGTTAATTATTTACGTTTCTATATATCGGGAATGAAATATTTTGCTTAATTAATGCATTTATTCTTTTTTTAATGATACGTGAACGAAGTCACGGGTAACAGCTAGTGTAAACATACATTTCAGCTTGATCCAGAATGATATTTCCGGTTGTAACATTCTTTGGCAAGATGTAACAGCTGTGACTTTAAATGGTTGTATTTCGAATTCTAATTAAGATACAGACACAATTTAAGCAGAATTCGATAGATAAAAGACTGGATTTTAATATTATTGCAAATTGAAAAATCGATATTTTTATCAAAAATTATGTTTTATAGGTTACGGATACTTAAAAACAGTTATCTTTAATTTTTTTTCCTTGTATGAACTATTTATTAAAACTTAAATCAAAATTTGAGTGAGAAACGTAATATGTGAGTGAAGTTAAAATGTTCATATGCATAAATACAATTTTTCTTTTTCATTTTAAACTTATTTAATCATAATTGTTTTTTCTATGCTATTAGGTTTAATGGACAAGCTCTTAGTAACACATATGATCCTATTGGGACAACTGCAGAAATTCGTTCATATCGTGAAGAGCATGATACCTATGCAGGCTTTATATTAAGAATCAAAGCTGAAGGTCGACAGAGATTTCAAGTTTTGGAGACTAGAAGGCAGATTGATGGGTATGCTGAAAAAAAAAATTACATTGAAATTTAATACTTTACTGTAAGATTGTGGCATGAAATTGTTGTAGCTGTGCATTGTATTGAACAACTATGTTAACTATTTGATTTTTTTTCTTATTTTTTTGGCCAAAATAACCAAACAATTAATAATCTGAGTTAATTTTTGAAGGTTTGTTGGTTTTTGGATTATGACAACGTTAAGGTTTAACAATCCTTGTTTAGTTTTAAGGTTTATAATTGCTATAAAAATAATAACAAAAAAACTAATTTATATGGTGGTAGGCTTCATATGTCTAAATTTAGGAATTCAGCCTGATACAATTATTCATCAGAAAATATAGACGAATGCTATTTGCAGAAAATTTTCAGAAAACTTTAGAGAATTATATAAAGAAATAAATGAATGAAAGCCAATATATAAAATAGCTTTATCATTGCTAGTCATTCATGAGAAAGTATCTCTTAAGCTGTGTAACAATAAAATACAGCATAACATCTTTAACACAGGCTTCTATAGTACGGAAAATCTGTAATTCGGACATTTCAGAATTTTTTCTTACTTTCTTCATTTTTATTTTCAGTAAATGGACAACTGTATATACAGGGTTCTTTTGGTGAAAACCCATCCCAGTAGGCAGAAAAGCCTATGTCTAGCCTCCCAAGTGAGATGCTAGCAGCCCCGAACACCCATGGGAAAAACAGGCCCGTACTGTTTTATTCATGTAAGAAAATTGTTGGTGTTGTAAGGGATAATATTTTAATTTACGAATCACTGTACAATATTTGAATGAATTGCACTAGTTTAAAATACCAATAAAAGAAAAGGCACTGTCAGATTTCACGTGAAAAAAATTATGATGTGAAAATGGTTAAGCAATACTTAGAGTACGAATTAAATCATAAGTTATAATAAGGAAAATACATTGTTTTAATCAGAAGGACAAGGGCACTATTTGAATCATAAAAGGGAATAATTAGGGAAAATGGGAAACGTGGTATGATATCTCCTTTTACAATATTAGAATGAATTACACTAGCATTAATATCAGTAGGAGAAAAGGCACTGTTTGAACCACGAGGGAAAATTTTGGGAAAAGAAATATTAAGTTGTACTTAAATTACAACATATTAAGCAATAATTATAATAGAAAGAGAACATAATGGAATTGTTTAATAAGAAGAGCATTGTTTGGTTCAAGCAGAAAATAAAAATTTTTGGCCGTAAAAAGGTTAATAATTCATCAAATCAGTAATTACAACAGTGGAAAAAGCACTAAATAATAGGAAGTAATAATTTGAAAGAACACTGTTTGTTTCATATTAGATTTCTCTTTTGCCAGAGTAAGTATTAAGGGTTAGATCATTGATGAGCATTGCTAGGTTCATATAAATAGTAATTCACAAAATGACAAAAGAACCACAGTTAGGTTCATTTACGAAAATTTTTGTTAGAGAAAGGGTTAAGAAAATAAAAACCAATGCAATAATTTTCGTAAGGCAAGAAGTAAACAAATTATAAACACACAATGCAATCATTTTAAATTAATACTTAAAAAAAAAATAACTATAATAAAATTAAGGGAGAATTGCAGCAGAAGGGTTAAGCAAAGCAGTTTCAGCAATTAATTTTAAGTATAAATTCCGTAGTAAACAAATAATAATTATAAAAAAAAGTGGAAAGTTAAGAACATGAGAGCCTTGAAGCCAAACAGTAAATGACATCTCCGCACTCAAATTTTTGTGCGGCTTCAACGCCAAAATTTTAAGAAAAAATTAACATCTTATTAAATAATGAACCTAGAAACTTAAAATTTTGATGAAATATAAATTTAGAGGGGGGGGGGATTATATAGTACAAATTTAAAAGTGGTAGGATCAGGCACAACCCGGATACAGAGTGTAAAATAGTTGCAAACAAAAGAATTATTTTTGAAGAACAAATAAATTATTTATAGTAACAAAGTAAACCAGAATAAATAACTTATGTAATTTTGGAAATAATGATATGAAAATTTTAATACAAGTGTAAAATAATATTTTCATGGCCTGACATAAATTTCAGCCGCCAGTCACCAGAACTTCCAAGTAAAATCAATTAAAAATGGTATAAGCAGGAAATATAAGTAGTAAAGTTAATTTTAAAGTTGGGCATGCATAATTAAATAGCATGGTATAACTAATCAAGTCACATACTTTAGCTGAGTATTACCAATATTAACGACAGTAAATGGTAAAAAGAAGAAAATAAGAAATTTCACTAATTAGTTAATTTTAGTAAAAATAATTAAGAAATTTACATAAAATTTTTATGTAACAGTAGTAGAAAAATAAATTATACAAAATTTTAGAATTATTAGTTAAAAACTTTTTTAATAAATACAAATTAGTATTTTCAAAAGAAGAATTTTGTTGAAATTTCTTTGGAGCACAATGAGAAAGAAAAGTAATGAATAAGGACCCATCTAATTAAGAGAGGAAAAGAAAGATATAAGTTTCGAGGCACTCACTCACCTGCCTGGAACAGTTACTACTTGCCATATATGTGGGAGCGCGAAAACCTGTTACCGATCAGCTCTGAGGCCAAGCTGGGTGTCCTGAAAAATCTCTTAGCAGTTAAGTAGTGCTGGATATCCCGTTCTCCATAGTCTGTCCAGAATTCGAAGGCTGATGTCACACGAGCATTGTAGAGCAAGTATTAAAATCAATGTCCATTCTTGGGGGTACAGTGATCTCCTAGGTCAGCAGTTCCCAACCTTTTCCCTCTCACGTACCCCTTTCTTAGGCATTTCACATGCGTACCCCTTGAATAAATTTGGTCCCAAAAAATATTTAGTTTTGTTTGTTTTTAATGTTAGTTACTGATGCTAGTTGCAGCTCTTTTAAGTAGTCTAGCTTTCAATCATTTATCCATTTTGTTACACAAAAAGATATCATGAGACATTCATTCAAAACAATAAATATTAATTAACACTACAAACTAAGTACTCATAATAAAAATGAACAAAGTTATGCCCAATAATACATGCCACCTGATGCCACCTAGCTGAATATTAAAATGTGACAGTTAGTTTTTTTTTCTCGCATTTTTCTAGAATCATTAGATAGAAATGAACATTAAAAGAAAAATTGGGAAAAGGGGGGGGGGGGGGGGTGCGATATAAGAACAGTACAAAAAGGGACAATTTTGGTGAAGATGGAGGGTGTACATACGTAATCGCACTATGTAGGCGGGACTAGTGACAACGAATTATGAATCAATTACTAGGTTTAGCCCTTTTCCTTCATTTTGCGAGTAGTCCATTGTAGTTTACATAAACCTCTTTTTAAACAAAATTTCAGAACTTCTTTTTTTTAGTTTTCATTCTTACTTAAATTTTTGCATTTTCCGTCATTATCGATGTAATTTTTATGTACCCCTTACTACTCCGCCACATACCTCAGTTGAGAAATTCTGTGCTAGGTTGTTCACATGGGTATTGAAAGTGCCAGGCATAAAACATGACGTAGCGCACCACACTGAACTACCATGTTTCCCCCAAGACACCGATGTTTTGCAGCGTGCTGGCGGCTACTGTTTATGATATGATTTTCACATGAGCATTAATTTTGATGCTTTATTTGTAGTTTTCAGGTGATTTTTATTGTGATTCCGTTCATCGAATTCTCTTCCTCCAAATCAGGGTCTTGCATCGGGTTTGATAACCAGATTTTTTGAGGTTGGGTCCGATTGATACTAATATATTTTCATCGCGTGTCAGGTTCGGATCGACCCTATTTTTCGAAAAATATTTTCAGAAAGAAAAACTGTATTTGAAAAAGAAGGCAGCATTGGCCGCCGAAATTTCAAATTTCCAGGCCAAACCTGACTTGTACAAAAAATTTATTGCCTCAGCTTGTACAAAAACTTAATTGGCTTGGCTCGACTGAATTTTTACAAAACATGCCGATCACTGTTAAATTAAATTGCCGTTAAAAATTATAAGTTGTGTAAGATATCAACAGATGCACTATACCGTAAAAATAGAAACTAAAAATTTTTAATATTGTATATTTCTTTAAAAAAAATTTTGGATAACAGCATTCTGCTATATTTAAATTTAATTTGGTTTAATTAAGTACAGGAACAATATTTTATTTACTTTATCTTTATAGAGTTTTAAGATTATGATATTTTCAAATTATTCTTTTTTTAACTACCATTTACGCCGACAGATCCTCCTTGGATTTTGAAATTTAATTAACTAAATTTCCTTTACCTCTGATGATTTTGAAAATAGTAAAATTTATTCTGCATAAATGACATAAAATAATTACGTTAAACTCTAAATAAAAGAACTAAGAATTTTTCAACAAGGGACTCTGACCCATGAAGCCCTGTGTATCACAATTTTTAATTGTTTTTTTTTTAAGTTATATGTTTTAGATTTATCTTAAACAGTCACTTTAGAGAGCCAAAGCCCTTCTGAAGAGGTAGAGCCTTCTTATTATTCTGAAGGCAGAGCCTCAGATTTTTACGCTATGGTTAAAAATTGTCTTGTACAAGGAGTTCTGACAAAAAATATGTAGTTTACCCTTTTTTCATATTTATATTCATTTTAAAAAATATGCCTGGGCTGTGAAATACTAGCACCATCCATTTCAAAATATTGCCCCTCACTAGATTTCTTTCTGCTGTGCCCATGTAAACTACATTTAAAAAAAAAGAATATCTCTTTGTATGTAAATGCCGGAATTTAGAAATCTGAAAAATGCTATACAGTGAAATCCTCTAAGAATCGCATAGAAGAGGAGAAAAAATTCGTTTTAGACAGGTTCCCTTTTTAGCAGGTACATTGTCTATTCTAAATGTATTATATTCTTTTTGCACGGATCAAGACATGTTTCTATAAAAGACAGAATTCAGTGGTAGACAATTTTTTTTTCACAGATTTTACTCTACTTTAATTTTTTTGTCTAGAAATTCATTAACAAGAATTTTAATTTTTTAATAATGGCAATTTAAAAATATCTAATTTTTTTGCCGAAATTGCTGAGCCTTGCCAATAATGATTTTCATATGGGCTAGGTTGGGCTCGAGCTGAACTGTTAGCTTTTATAGCAGGACAGGCCCGAGCTGAACTGTTAGCTTTTATACCAGGACGGGCCAACTTCTATGGACAGACCCATGCTGGCCAAGAACAAAAAGTCTGGCCAGGACTGGCCCTCGTCTCGTGAGTGAAAATTGAACTGACCGTAGGCCGGGCTTTGGCTTTTGGCCAGTGCAAATCTCTAATTTAAACAATAACGAGTGTATACCTGTAAAATTGTAGATTATTTTTCCATAATTGTATTAAAATATGGATTATGTATGGAGTGTTCTTTCTTTTTCTTTATGACCGACTGTATACAATATTATTTCAGAAAGCTTTTAATTGTAGGAATGTTGGTTAAAATAATCAACATTTTTGTAGAAATTGGGTCCAGACATTGGGTTGGGCTTAGAGTCATACACATTTCAGAATATACCTGACCCGAACTAGAAAATTGTATTTAAAATCAACCCAAACCCGACAAAAAAAAAATAAAAATAACAAGAAATACGACACACTTCAATCAGAACACGAAATGCAAGAAGAATAATTCCTGTTTTAATACAGTTACGGGAAAATAATCTTCAATTATATCTCTACTATCAATTCAACATATATACATATATATATATATATATATATATTTATTACTGTTCAGATATATAGTTTTTCTCATCTGAAAAATATTCTAGACTTTTTGAAAAATTGCGTTAGCCCAAAATCGACACACTAGAGTGAAATCTGAACCCAAAACTAACTGGAATCATGGGTGGTAGGATTTCATAAAATCAGGTTATCTGACCTGATGCAGAACTCTAGGCAGTTTTTTACTTTAACCGGACTAATCCAGTAAAAAGATTGATTGGAATAATGCCTGGAGTGTCAAAACTACTGCCTGGGTGAACGCTGCAGCATAGGCGGTCCTTTTTGGCACAGAAACCATGGGCATCAAAATTGATGCTCATGTGACATTGGCATTAAGAGAATTCGCTCTGAAGAATTCAGAAATCGTGAGAAAGAATTCACTCCAGAGTGCTAAAAGCATCAAGGGTTCTGAAAAAAAAAAAAAAAAAAAA
The DNA here is from genome assembly GCA_963931845.1 of Maratus michaelseni. Taxonomy (NCBI): domain Eukaryota; kingdom Metazoa; phylum Arthropoda; class Arachnida; order Araneae; family Salticidae; genus Maratus; species Maratus michaelseni. Next base: position 277,421,799 of record OZ007594.1, on the reverse strand, counting down.
AAAAGATCTGTTAGCGTTTAAGACGTGCTGGAGTGAATTCACTCCAGACCACTGAAAGCACCAGGGTTCTGAAAAATCTCTTAGAATTTAAGAAGTGCATGACTGTCCGATCTTCGTAGTCTGTCCAGAATTCTTAAAATAATTCGCTCAGAAGAATTCTGAACATGCCAGAAAGAATTAGCTCTGGAGCGCTGAAACCATCAGTCAATCATGAAAAAATCTGTTAGTGTTTGAGAAGTGTTAGACTGCCCGAGCTCCGTAGTCAATCCAGAATTCTTAAGAGAATTCGCTTAGAAGAATTCAGAACTTGCCAGAAAGAAACTGCCATGGGCATCAAAATTGATGCTCATGTGACATTGGCATTAAGAGAATTCGCTCTGAAGAATTCAGAAATCGTGAGAAAGAATTCACTCCAGAGTGCTAAAAGCATCAAGGGTTCTGAAAAAAAAAAAAGATCTGTTAGCGTTTAAGACGGGAGCTCTTGGAGCGCTGAAAGCATTGGTGTTAGTTTTTAAGAAGAGGAAGCTATGGACTGCTGACTAACTTCACATAAATATGCTAATTTTCACGTAACCAGTTTTCACATAAATACACAGAAGACATGGGATTTTTTTTATAGCATATAACATGAGTGTCCGAATGGTTGAATTTATCACTGACAGTTAGCACTGTAATGGTCGCTAAGCTGATGTCTGTTGCTATTTAAGCTATCAATGTGATAGGATTTACAGCAAAAATATTTTTTGATGTTCTGCAGAGTATTGTCCCATGTCTGACAGCTATTGTCACTAATGGCATTCATCAAACTGAACATTTGTAATCCTAAATATGTTGTGAAGTCTGCCAGACCACTGTAAAAACTACCAACACAACTAAAATGCAAGTTGTTGGTGACAAATATAATCATTCTGCCTATAAAGCATTCTATATTAAAAAATTCTCGTGTCTTTCTGCACATTTCAGTGAAAACTGTATTGTGCTACTGTCTATATATTTTTTATTATTAAATTATTACAGTTGAACTCCGTTAATATGAGAAGCAAAGGAATTAAAAAAGTCCTCGTATTAACCGTTACTCTGAATACCTGTAAAGAAGATAAAAATCTTAAAACCATGAATATAACTAAAATAATTATTCAATTGATCTAATTTTCTCAATGCCAAAATGAACTTAATATCATAAAGTTAATATAAAATATTCAGTCTAACCTTTGTGAGTGTGTGTGCCATTTTCTTTAGACAAAATCACAGTACGGAAGTCGAAGCCTTTAAAGATCTAGTAATTCCCAAAGACATGTGCAACATATAGTAATATTGATCATTTCCCCTTTTTCCCAGTAAAACTTGGCTAATACTGCAATAGTCACTGCAATTTTTGAGCTATTGATTTCAGTCACATATCCTTTTCATTTTAACAATGCAATAAGAGACATGAAAAGGCTGTTTAATATGCCCAGAAACCAAGTTTACAAAAAACTAATTAAGATTCCAGATTAAGAAACTAATAAAGGCTCTTTTATGCTCTTTCCTTTCCATGCCTCACATGTAAATCTTACAAATGGTCAATATTTGAAACATTCTTATCTCTCCTTCCTTTCTTTTTTTCATTCAAGACCTCAAGACATTTCTTTGTATTTTGTTGGGTGGGGGGGGGGGGGTCTTCTTGAAGTTTGAAATTTTGTCTGGTAAAACTCATAAATTACTATATTTTAATAGACAGTTGTAATATACAAATATTATTGCTGAGAGAAAACAGTGTTTGATAATAAAGGGGTTTCTTTCCTAATTCTGCCTTACTTTTTGCCAAAAATCACATTGAAATGAACATATATTTTGCTCATATTAGCCTTGATCTTTTTTTGTTTCTCGTAAAAAGCGTGAAAATCTTAATATAGTTTAAATGATGAACCATTCTTAATGTGCAAATTGCTCGTTTTAACCGTGTCTTTGTTTTAGCTGTACTCTTATTAAACAAGTTTGACTGTATTTCTTTTGTGACATTTGGATCACCCGGTTCTTAAATTTGAAAATTATATACTTTCCCTTTAGAATTATGGTTGGAAAAGTTCGAATTTTGCCTGAGTTGGCTCTTGAAGACCCTGGATTGGGATGCAAATTGAGTAGCCTTGACAGGTTTCGAGCTCCACCACCAAATTGGACTGAAGAAAATACAACATGTTCTGCAAACTGTGTCATCAGGAGATCTCATAAAGTAATGATTTTTTATTTTTTATTTTTGTATTCATAGCATAGTTATTTTTATCCTTTCATGTTTGGTTTTATTCATTTAAGGTAACTCACTACCCTTTGAACTATTTTTTTAAATTTCAGCATTTTATAATGTTTTTTTTACTTATCATTAAATAGTTTTATGAAGGAAAAATATTTAATGAAGAACAAATGCAATTCTCATGGTAAAATTTGAAAGAATTAATTAAAAAAAATTAAGTAAATTTTAATACCCTACTTCTTTTACAATTTTGAACTTTTTGAAACTTTTTTTCTTTGCATGTGTTTCTTACAAGTGTATTCTATAACGCTATGGATGAGATTTCGAAAAAAGTTAATTAGTTTAAGAAAAATTAAATTAAATGTCAAGATACGTGTAAAAAATACATTAAAAATTACTATTTACTTAACATTTTTATCTTTTTAAAAATAAACTACAGTAATCCCTCAACATTCGCAAGCTTTGATTATTCCCAAATATGAAAATGCAGAAAAACTTAACATTGGCGAGAATCTGACTTGATTATTCGCGATTTAAAAAAAAAAAATATTATTATCGCTTTCTTTTTCAGACTTTATAGTTGTTAAAGATTATTTCCCCTGTTTTCTGAGTATATATTTACAAATCAATTTTCAATTGTCAACTGAAAAAGGAGCGAGTGTTGTAGGAAAGCAAAATAATAACAACAGCAGAATACTCATTGCAAAGGTGATATAATAAAAAGTTGTAAAGGGGGTCAACGGCATCTTCAATCTATTAATTTAAAATGTGAGGTTCTCGTAGAGATGGAGCTAAAGCTACACTTAGATAGGAAATAAAAGAATTTCTGAATCATTTAGCTGTATTTAAATATCTTATTTTAATATTGTATCGCATACTGACTCACTAATACATTATCATCTCTTTGCGATTTGCGAATAGAGAGAGTCGAAATTACTTTATATAAAAACCTAGGCTTTTTTAGCTGTAAGTATTTCTCCAGTCAGTTAATTCGAATCATCTTCAATCAATAAATTTCATGTTTATGAACATGTGTGAACATTCACCTTCTACATACATGCTATGCAGAATGTATTGTTAATACACATTATCCTTTAGTTCTTTGAAATGCTGTGTCACTCCAATTAAAATTTTATAGAACGTAACTTATATTTTAGTGTAGATAGATAGACTCAACATTCGCGGATTTGACATTCGCGAGGTTTTCCTGGAAAGTAACCCTCGCGAATGTTAATGTATTTATATTACTAAAAATTTGATTCCTAATTTTATGAAATGCACCTTAAGGATTGTCCAAAATAATAATAATAATAACAAGTCAATAGTACTATATGTTAAAGTTTTAGCATTTTTATTATACTGATATATTGAAAAAAGTCCTTCCGGCCTGTACCGGGAGGAAAAGGTAGCTTTCCTATATCTTCGTTTTAAAATTTTAGCTAATGTTACACGAAAACAGCAACTTAAAATGCAAATAAAACGTTTACAAAAGATTCGTTAATACTGAATTTGAATAAGAAATTCGCCAAATTATTGAGCAATAGCCAAATTGGCTTCATTTATGAAGACTTATTTTGGTCACCAAATTTGGCGATATTTCGCCAAATGTCGCCAAGTTTGGCGAGAATTTGGCGCTAATGAATATGAATATATAGTTTTATGCGTATGATTGGGAAAATTATTACAACAATGAAAGAAAATAATTTGCGAGTAATCGCGTTAATGTGCTGTTTTGTTTCAAAATGTCAGCCACCCTAGAATTTCAAACTGCTCTATCTCAGCCATTTTTTAAGATAGAGGTAAACCAAAAAATGCTCTGGAATCCTTGTATCAAGGCCTAACAGGTAATTAAAAAATAAATTTGAATTTTTAACTTTTTTGTATATTTATTTTAGTTTTAAATTTTTAAATGGCTGCCATCTTGAAACAAAATGGCGGACCAAGCTGGCCAACGAACTCGGTCGAGACATTAGAGACATTAGTGACCTTAATACACACAATTAGTTTCATCAAAATCGATTTATAAATACGTGCGTTATCGTATGACATAGGTCAGATATATATATATATATATATATGGAGATATATATATATATATATATATATATAAATCAACATTTGGACGGAGGGTGGTTTTGGGGTCTGGGGGTCATGATCGGTGAAAATATATCAAAATTTTCCGGAATTGCTTTCCTCCGAACGGCTGCAATAGGTAGCTTTATACTTTTTTGTATTGAAAGCTACCTAAAACACAAACTAAGAAAAATGAAAGTAAAGATTGCAACTCTGATACATTTAAAGGAAAATGGATGCAATAAAAAGCCTTTTTCACATATTTATAATCATCAGATATTTAAGTAACTTCACCAGAGTACATTAGGGATGCTTAAATATATTTTTAGAAAAATATTGATGCATTGTTATTTTCGTACAGAGATTGGTAGCAAGTTCCATTAAAAAAAATGCACTAAAACAGCAATTCCCAAACTTTATTGTTACATGGTCCTCTTTAAAGTGTGAAAACTTCTCACGGTCATCTGTTATATAGAGCATTTTACATAGCCTATGCTGTGGAAGATGTCCAACGTTTGTATAAAGTACTATACCTATGGCTATAGTAATAGGTAATACTAATGTGAAAATGAAATTATCATAAAACAAAACCTTCTTTTACTATGTAAAGAAAAATATCTATATATTTAAAACACTAAGCGTTTTCTTTCGACAATTCGTGAGAACAAACTACTGCATCAAATTACATCATTCTTTTTTTAAATGAAAGATATTTGGACACAGATTTGTTATCGTGCATTCATTTGTTCGAAAATTTAATTAATTAGCCGTAATTTTCAATTAAACTTTTACTTCTGCTAATGACGTCATAAAGTCGACAATCTGATAACGCCCACTGTTGAGAGGCACAAAGCTTATTCTCTGAACTCTGTGGTTGCGAGGATAAAAGAGAAAATATTAAAAGCACGTGGCTTAGTTAAATTTTGGTAAAAATATTTATCCGCGGGTTTTATAAGCGAATAAAAATTCATATTTATTGTGACGTCACGGGAATATTGTCCATTGGGTTTATTTTATCATTAAGCATTATAACTTTGTTGATGCAATTTTTTCATTACAATTAAATACAAAATATATTTTTATTTGTATACATGGTGTTTAAGCATTAAAGTAACATATATGAAGTACGTATGAAAAGTTTGCGCCAGGTAAATTGACGTTATGCTTAGTTTGAAATGCATTTTAACATTGATAAAACTAAAGAGAAAAATGTATATGATTGTGTCAACATGACGTAATTTTAACTGATTTTTTCCATTCTTAGTTATAAAGATTAGAATTGAAGCCGTCATTGATTGCTTCATCTTGATTGCATACCTTGATTACATGTTACCAATTACTTTTTTTTTTTAAATTATAGGTTAGAAGATTTCCCTTTTTAATAAAAAAAATCACAAAAGTAAAGGATTTCAGGAAATTAAAAATGATTAAAAATAGTGTTATGGTAGGAAAAGAAAAACTTGAAATAATGATTGTATTTTTAGCTAGCATAAACAATGTAAGACTAATATTTCATAAGAATTATTTTGGTAGGTTTATTATAAGTTCATTTAACAGTTCCTTATTAGCACAAAGTTCTATTTCTTTCACTGTGAATTTCTCTTTCGATATCAAAAAATGGTTTTCTATTTTTGGACACCAGCCAAAATAAAGTGGCAATTTTTAAAAATGTACAACGGTTGTGACAACAAACGGCGCTATCGCTTTAACTTTTATCGCGCTTACATCACTTCTAAATACAGTAGAGCGCCGCTAATCCGCAATCAATTTATGAATGTAAACAAAGAAATTTAATTCTTGAAAAATGCTTCAATGGTGGCAAAATTTTGAATTTTAAAAATTTTGGAACAGATGTGTTACACTCACGCTAAAATGTAAACAAAAGATTGGTGACTGTTTGGTTGGCGCGATTTCCAAGACTGCGCCAAACGAATAACTTAATACAATGGCTAGGTTGCCATTAAAGTTAAAAATCCCCTAAATTTGGCGAATTTTTTCTTTTTTTTAACCGATTCTTTTTTATTTTTAGCGTGAGTGTAAAGCATCTAAGCCAAAATTTTTTTCACCAATTTTAACATTTTTCTTATCTTTATAGTATTATATATCATATAACATTTTTCTTTGTAGTTTAAAATGAAAGCACATTTAATTAGTATATTATTTTATATATTCATTTCTTCATACAATACTTGTAAAATACAATTTGAGCTTTTGTGATTTATTTTATTTTATTATTATTTTTTTAATGATAAAAAATTCTTACTTAGACAATATATTTTATAATTTTTTTTTTCATTAAATCGTAATTATAAAATTGAAAAACACATAAAAAAATATATATTGCTTTTGAACTCTTACTTAAAGATAAAATTCAACACTATAAACCAAATGTCTTAAAACAGACAACAATTGATGCCATATTTAAGAAATTTAAGAAATTATTTTTTATATAGTTATTACTTTATCTATATATTAAAATGTGTAATTTATTTATTTTTTAGCATTAGCAATCTAAATTTGTCCAAAATATGAATTTAAAAAAATGTAAACAAAGATTAAATAGACATGGCCTGTAATCCGCAAAAAGCCTCCAATCCACACAACACTTGGAACCAAGCTTTGCGGATTAGTGGCTTTCTACTGTACTACAATTTTCTATTTTTTACTACATTTTACAATTTTAATTCTTACATCATCAATTAGAAAAAAAAATAGCTTTCGATTGAAATTCATTTGAAAACTGCCGCTTGATTTAACGACTTTTTAAATAATTTTCAAGCATGAAAAGTTTTTTAATTCTATCTTATTAATGACCATCAGTTTGCTTCAATAATGTAAAATAGTGCCTGGGAAAGTTGCCACAATTGAAAATACATTTCCCTAACCATCATAAAAAGTGAATAATAATAATAATAATAACAGTGATAAATCATAAGATCAGATTATCCATAAGACAGAGCATTTTGACGCTAAACAAAAATCGGTCAAAAAAAAAAAAAAAAAAATTATTTTCAGTTTATTTTGAACATAAAATTGATATGTTGAATTCGTTGATGTACATGTTCCATCAACTATCAGAATATGCTAGGAATTGTATTTTTTATATTTTTTTAAAGATCCATTTGCCAACTGTATAAGAGGGAAAATATCCCCTACTGTGATGGAAAAAGGATAATCATCCTGATTATGTAAAGGAACTGAAGAAATCATACAAATAAATTACACTTGAAAACATTAAAAATCTCCCTCATCTGCAGATTGATTTATTTACTATAAACAAATTCATCATCTTTACATAAAAATTGATTAGCTTAAAACAATGGATGCATTTTAGAATATATAGATTTGAAACGAACAATGATTAAAGAGGACATTTTAAAACTCTTTTAACGGCGAATTTCGATTGTGCTTTTGGGCAGATGCAATGCACATGCGCATAGGAGCTCATTCGGTTGCATTATCACGGGGGGGGGGGGGGGGGGGAGGGGGGATATGTGTGCTTTATTTACTATGTTCTTTTATTTACTGAGTATGAGATAAACATAGGAATATACTGTTTGTATTATACTTCATAGGTCCATGATATTTTTTTCTTGCTGTGGGGAATATGGCGGTGATGTCAAATTGATTTGCATTACACAGTTATTTACGGATTGTTTGTTTGGAGTTTGGATCAGAAATAGTACTGTATTTGACTGGGGGAAAAAACTTTTGAAATAAAACATTTGAAAAACTGTTTCATACCACACCCCTTCTTAAATAATAAAGAAGCTTATTTTACCGATATTGTTCTAGTATTTTTTTCCGTCAAGTGTTGACGGGTTCCATCTAGTGTTTAATAATGAATGTAATTTATAAAAAAAAAATTGCAGTTTAAAAGCTGATATGATTTATGAGATTATTTCCAATCAGGGCTTAATTTCTAAGAAAGAAAGTACCGAAGCCCTAATTTTCTCCTGTACTAACATCTGAAGCGTAACCCCCCCCTCCACTGTCACTCCAATCTGCACATTTATGTTTCATACATTATTTTCAAAATTTAAAGCATTGTTTTTTTATTTAGCAAAATAAAAGTTTTAAATACACTTATCTGCGTATACTTAGCTTAGAGATCTGCACGGACCAGGTCAAGGCCCGAAGCCCGAGCCCGGCCCAGCCCTAGTTTCCTTTACGGCACTCGGGCTGGGCCCGGGCCATACTTTTTTCTGAAGGCTCGGGCCGAGCCTAGTGATTACTCTTTACGGGCCGGGCCTTACTTTTTTCCTGAAGGATAAGGCCATGCCTTAAATTATTTTTTCCATAAAGAGCCGGGACTGGTTTCATTCCTTCTAGTCTTCACGCCTCAAAATTTTCAGTCTGGGTTTTGACCCGTATGAAAATGATTGTCTCGGCATGGCCTGGTACGTTCGAAGGTCAGTAAAATAAGATCTGGCACAAAAATCTTTGCAAAACATGCATACATTTTTAAATCGTCATTATTCTACAATTAAACATTAAAATTTATTCTTTTTAAAGAATAGTAGATTTATATACTTATTAAAATATGGCTAAATTAAAATATAGTAAAACGTGTGAAAAAGAACCTGCTTATGACGGAATCCTGTCTTAAACTGAAAAATGTGTTGATCCATGAAAAATGAATATACTAATACGTAAGAAAAGAATATATGACACATTTACACCTGTGAAGAAGGCAACTTGTCTATAACTCATTTTTTTTCTTCCCTATGCAATTCCATCTTAGAAGATTTTACTGTATAGCATTTTTCTGATTTTTAACACTTCAATTAATGGAATATGGATTAACAATATTAACGATAACTTACACACATGCATACAACAAATAGAAATTTATTAAAAAAATAAATATTCCAGGTTGCGGCATCTCTATAAAAATGAAGATTATAAACATGAAAAAAAAAAAGGCTAAGATAGGAATTTTTGGTTAGATCTCCTCCTACGAGGCAAATTTTTAACCAAATCTACGTAAAAATAAATGTTTTGTTGAAATTCACTCGGGCCGGGCTGAACTTATAGCTTTAATACCGGCCGGGCTCGGGCCGAACTTTTAACTTTTAAATCGGGCCGAACTTTTAATTTTTTATCAGGCCGGGCTGAATTTTTTTTTGTATGGGTCGGGCCGGCCCCAGGCCTGGAAATTTCAGCCCTTGCAGACCTCTAACTTAGCTATCAACTATTCCACTTTTTAGTTATTACTACTTCCAAATAGAAACCTTTGCCTAATATTAATGTTAATTAATCGCAAAATTATGCGATTAAATAAGCTCAGGATTATGATTCGGAAATAGTGTTAAGACAAAAAATGAATAGATCGCAGCTATGCAGAATAGAAAAAGACTATTTCTGTTTACTCTTTATTCTGATCAAAATAGCATTAAAATGATTTGAAATGGAAATAAATAAAATTTTGAATTTAAGACAGATTGAGCTCAAGCCTGCATAAACCTGAAGACTGATATAAAAATCGAGCCTGTTTCATCTCCATCTCTTACGTGAGCGACACATTACGTCACTTATAAGTGTTTTGATTCAAAAGAAGGCAAAAGATTGGATTCGTTTTTTGGAAGCGTTATTGCACTGGGCTCCGGAGCGCACTGTTTATTAGCTTCGGTAAATCCTGGCCAATATTTAAATATTTACTAAAAACAGATAAGTACCGGAGCTGAGTTCCGGTGGGCTCCAGTGCAAATTAAACCCTGGTACCAATGAGGGATTATATATCAGGCTTGAAAGTTGTCAATTTTAGCCTCAAGCAGCTGTCTGTGTAAAATGGTACTTCTCTATTATCTCGTCGACCGCTTTTCATAACAAAAAACTATCGCCAAGCTGTAAGATTAAACGTAAAAAATGCAGTCCTATTTACTTGATGTCAGAAGCAATATACGTGTTTGTTATGTCATCAAATGGTTTTTAATTCGACATTGGCGTGTATTTTACATTATGTTTTACTGATTTATTAGTTATTTCATTAATTAAAATAACAATTGTGCCCTTAAATTCTTATATTTTATTTATTTATTTATTTTGATATTCCATTGGCAACGTTCTCCCATTTATTTGGCGTTACAGTTTGGCGATAGTTTTTTGTTATGAAAAGTGGTCGACGGGATAATAGAGAAGTGCCTGCAAAATTTAATAAAACACTGTCTTTTCATGAAGTTATTTATCTATATTTTTTCATGAAATGTTAATGAACATAACATGTTTGTAACATGTTATTTTCTTTATATTTTTATAGCAGATAATGTTGATAATATACTTAACTTTAAAAAAAAAAAAAACTTAGTAAAAAAACTTTTTGTTTTTGGCATAAACTTTTGTAAAAAATCATTTGTAAAATAAATCAAAGAATATTTTAAAGAATAGTAAATAAACCCATTAAAGAATTTTTAAGACCATATTTTGAAAGTTTTAAATTTGGTGAAATTTTGTGATTTTATATATTTGTTTTGCAATGCTCAGTGAATGTAAATATTTAATATGTTCAGTGAATGTAAATGAATGTTAACTCTGTTCATTATAATTGTACTTATTTTCTCATTTTTACATTATAGTATAACAAGTTTGACTTTGCAAATTATACTTCATTTCCATCTTTTGTTTACAAGATGTATGATCCAGTAAGTATTTAAAAAAATGTTCCTTTAATTATAACTTTTCAAACTTAAATTATATTTATTAACATAAAGTAACTATGTTTGACTTAGTGGCAAAAATGTTCTTCCTGTTTGATGTTTGAGTGTTCTCACCTCTGATTGAATTATTATGTTATTCATTATGGTGAATAGTTTTTCATGGTTTGGAGAATTTCTTCTAATGGAACTCAATTGTATATCTAAATGTCTTTGAGTTATTGTTTGTCTTTTTTTTTTTTTTTTTTTTAATTGGATTTCTATTTTTTACTTTAATACTTTTTTTTTCAGCAAATCTTAATGAAAAAGATCCAGATTGAGCTTAACAATTGGAACAGAACCCTGAAATCTGACTGTATGCCATTTAACCCAAGGGATTTTTCTTATTGGGTTGCAGCTAATCTTCCCCTTGATGATAACCAAAGACTATTTTTACTTGGTATCAATGAAGTAACAGAGAGACTCAGACAGGAACTTAAGATTTTAGAAGAAGTATGGGATTTGTAGTGTATTTTCTGTTATTGTGTCAAATTCTTTCACATTTAAAAATGATTTATAAAAAGTGCTTTTTACTTCTATTTTTCTTTATTTCTGCCTGCTGTGGTTATCTTATTAAAATTAAAATAATTAGATAAAATTGATTTTAATTGTTAAAATAAAAAAGTGTTTTGATTTAAATTTTTTTGTTTGTATCTGTCTGTTGTGCTTTAACTGTTATTAAAATGTTCGAATTGAAAAAAAACAAAACAACATATGTATGTATATATATATATATATATATATATATATATATATATATATCGGGGCATTAAAATCCTCTGTGGCCTTGGCCCCACCAGTGGCTGAGAGGTTGTGCTCTCGAAGCTGGTAGACGGGAGGTGCTGGGTTCGATCCCAATCGCGCCCGTCGGCCTAATTGTTCGGAGTTTTCGTGGTTTTATCCGAGCCGTGGATTTATCCATGCGTAAATACGGGTTAGGTTCCCTTAGAAAGACCCCCACGAAGGGCACTCCCCCCGGGCCTATATCCCAAGTGCAGATAATTGGCCGTCAACAATCAACCCAACCCAACCCTCTGTGGCCTTGTAATTTTGTACTTTTGAAGGGTCCTTAATTTTATGCATTTTAATACTGCTTTTTGATAATTTTTATATCAGTTACTGACTATTTATCTATTAATTTTTGCACAATAAAAATTGTAGAAACATGTTAAGACATTTTTTTTTGCCTCGTTTTTTTCATGATTTTTTCTTTTCTTTGGCATGTTTACTATTCTTATCCCTGGTATTTAAATGTGTTCTTATAGTAGATGTGTAAATGTTTTTTATTGAAAAAAAAACAACAGTATTTATGTATTATCCATGCCAAGAAAATAGATTACTGAAAAGAGCTTCCAAGCATCAACTATATTGCTAATCACCAATCATGACCAAAACACTAATTTAATATACATTTATTAAATGAATAATATTGTTACAAATGATAAATAATATAAATGCGAACTAGAATGATACAAATCAATAATTTAGTATACATTTATTAAATACATAATATCAAGTTGGTGACTTTGATAAAAGATATCAACAATGGTAGTTTTATTTCGAACCAGATGTTGATTTCTGTGACTCACTTTGAATAAATCTCTTGTGTTTATTTATTTTAATGGATTGAGATAGTTGGATGTTAACCTAATTTCCACTGAAGTTATCTCGGAACCTATACATTTTTTAATGTAACTCAACTCTCAAGTAAACAATTTTTTTGAACAACTTTTCTAAAAATGTGAAATTATGCAATTTTATTTGAAAAAATAATTTTGAATAAAAATGGCCGCTTGGCCTATGAAAAAAGAAGTGGTTTGCCCATATTTGTTTTCCTCAGTCACATGACTTGTGCTTTTATTATTTAGATCACGTAGGATAGGATTTAATAGAATAAAGAAAGCTTTTATTAATATCTTTTTAAGTTTTGATTCGATTTTCATAAAATTTGAAATGACTCAACAAAATTCTGCAACGATTTGAATTTCAAACCATTTTGTTTGGTAGTTTATGTGTTGTTATATGCGGACAGATGAACCAAACAATGACTATAAGTGCTACATATTTATATAATTACGAACACACCTAAAAACAACCTAGGAAAAACTAAGAAAATACAGGCGAAAGGGTCAGAAATTACATTTTAAAAAGGTAAAAAAAGGAAAATATTTGACAGAAGAAGATGATGCAATTTGTGTCTTCGGGGAGGGTTCAATCTCTGTGGACAAGGACCTCTCTGTGGACCTCTGGGTTCAATGTTTAGAATGTGATATGTGGGCCCATAGTGGCTGCACCGACGCAACTCAGAGAGTTATTATTAAATTTGTGATTTTTATGGATAAAGTAATCTACATTTCAAGCAGCAAGTTTTTTTTGTTTAACATGTTGAAAAACAAAACTAGGAATACCAAATCTGACAAAAATGCTTGTTTATTAAAAATTCCATGTTCTTTCTGTTCATATTAAATCTTATTAATCAAAAAATTTATTAAAACAACGTTCTTCTCTCTTAATTATTGAAAGCAGCCCTATTTGTGTGATTCTTTTAAAAAAAAACTGGGGTAGCCTGTATTTATACCTATTTTTTTAAACTAACAATTTATAACCTTTCGAAATTTTTCTTTTTATAAAAAGAAAACGCTTTTTAAACAGATTTTTTTTCTCTAAATGGATGTAAAACATATCAAGTACCCTACCATGACTTTTTCCTCCTTTAATTTTCAAAATTGTAGGATCTAGATTGAAAATAAGAGTAATAGCCAGTCTTTGGACCTTCTCTTCTATATAAATACCTCTGCAACACCTTTAATCTGTCAACTATGTAATATTGCCTATTCAGTTACAATATAGTAAAAGAAGGGATTAATGTAATTAGTATTATTAGTGAAATTGTTGGTGTGGTATATGATCCTGGCACTTACAATACATAAGTACTGAAACAGCTTTTATTCCCTTATTTAAATATTGTATGTACATTTTATCTGATTTTTTTTAAACTTTTTTTTTATTGCATGTCTGATAAAATTAAATTTCTAATAAAAACAAAATTAAACAAGTAGAAAATTTAATTAGTTCAATACATTAATAAAAAGTCTACTATTTTCTCTTCATTAATATTATTTTATTAATGTAAAATCATATATATGGAATTCAGAAAACTACAAGTGGTTATGATGGTTGTATTCTTTTGTTTATATAACAGAAAATAAGCATCTTTACTTAAGGTTTAATAATTTTATATATTTTCAAATTAAATGTAGTTTTAGTATTGTATTTAAGCAAATTTTACAAGGTGCTCCACTGAAAATTATCACTAGAACTATGAGCTTTTATCTAAAAACACAAAATTGACTGATATATGTTCCAAAACTGGCATTAATTTGAATTGGGACCCAATGAAGTTTTATAAAATGAAGTATAATAAAGTGTTATCTTGGTGGAAGCTCTAAAATTTTCTATAGTTGAAAAACTTTCCAAGTTAGGTAATAGTGTTTTAATTTGCATTGCTTAAAGAGCATTAATACTTTCCGTTGCTTATTGAAACTGTATATGAATCACCTGCAAAGCTGTTTAAATATTTATTGAAGTAAATTGCTGCATGAAACAATAATAAAACATTTTAACTCAGAATAATATATTCTTAATGTTGAAAAATGTACTATAATTTGTACTTGATGAATAGCTTTCTATAGGTGCGTTTGTAATTATATAAATACATAGCACATATAGTCGTTGTCTGGTCTGTCCACATATAGCAGTACAAAAACTACCCAAACGAATGGTTTGAAATTTAATATATATAATCGTTGCAGAATTTTGTCAAGTCTTTTCAAATTTTATGAAAATCGAATCAAAACTTAAAAAGATATTAATAAAAGTTTTTTTCATTCTATTAAATCCTATGATACATAATCTATATAATAAAAGCGCAAAGCATTTGACTGTCATCAACAGTTCCGGGATGGCCGTTTTGCTTTTTCATAAACCAGGCAGCCATTTTTATTCTAAATTATTTTTTCGAATAAACTGCATAAAAGTTACATTTTTAGAAAGATTGTTCAAAATAAATTAATGTTTGAGAGATGACTTATGTTCAATTATGTATATATTCTGCAATAGGTTCAGTTGAAATTAGATTGGCAGTTCAAATTCAAGATCCATGAATGTAAACAAAACAGAGATTCATTCGTTGTGAATGTTTAAAATATTGAATCATGCAGGTAGTCATTTTCAAAGCTTGGCGATGTAGCCTGGTGTTTGTTGTAGCGATCATTGCAGGAATCGACATAGCGATGTAGGCGCTAATCATTTGATAGAAATGTTACATGCACACTACTCAAATCGACTGTACTCACTAGTATAGTAGGAGCTATTAAGAACAGATAGGTGTTTCTTGCTATATAAGTAATTTGACAAACAATGACATCAGCTGCCCTTTTCTTATAAGCCAATCAAAGTTTAGCGAAATTATGTTATGTTAGATACAGATGATATAATTCATTTCACTGAAATAATAATGATGATTTTTTTACATTGTATTGTATTGGATATTTGCACACAGTATAATTTTAATGCAACAGAATTGTAACTAATTGTTTGTAGCTATTGCACCAAGATCTGAATATTTATAAAACTAGTTACAGTATGAATGCACCTAATTTGTTACATTTGGCGTACAATTTCCAACATGTTAATTATAATCTAACAACATTGTTAAAGATTATTTTCAAAATAATAAAATCTTCCCAAGAAAAGAATTACAGTTAGTAATGTGCTCTTTTTTTGGAGGGGAGGGGTTCAAATCACATTTTGTTTTGTTATCATGTTTTATGTTTTACATCTTATAGTTTTCTTTAGGTATTATTTATTGTTTAGGTGTTTTCAAAATTTGATAATTTTTTTAATGTTCTGCTTTAATTTTTCTGTTTTTTGCTTTCAGTGCTCCCTCTTGTGCTGCAGAGATTGCATGAATATCATTGCTAATCGGGAAGATATTTTTAGCATGTCCCTACAGGGCCCTCAAGGTACATATGTGAATCCAAATGGATATGTTCATGAAGCAATCACCCTGTATAAAGCAAAAGGTCTAATTCTTCAAGGTCGCTCATCAACTGAGCAGAGTTGGTTTCCTGGGTAATTTCTTGCTCTTGATTTTTTCTGTAGTTTCTTTCCATGTATAAAAATACATTTAGAAATATATTTCAGCTGGCACATAGATTTTGCATATTTATTGATTTTTATTGTATATATGATAAAAGAAGATACATAGTTGAAATCTACTTGGCGTTCAGAAATGATATGAGATCCTTTAAAGATGATTAATACGAAAATTGATGTGAGATATCACGATTTTAAAATTGTTCAAAAGTTTGTCTTGAAATCAATATGTCTATATTTATGCTCTATATATTACATGGTATGTATTAAAGTAATAATAAAATATGAATGAAAACATTTTGGGTTTTATAGTAAATAGCTAAAGTGATACATGTCTTCAAGTCGCTGAGACAGTCACTTTACATTAGTGACCTATCTAATATTCGGTTTCTTTTTAGGCCAGTTTTGGTCGAAAATCTGAGTTTTTTCAAATATTTGGTTTAGGTGAAAAAATAGCCGAACATTTGGCTCATACTGAAACTGCAGCCAGGTCTCATAAGGACGTGCCCATAGTGCACATACTCTTGCATTGCCCATAGTACCTTCAAATATTTTTCTTTCATGCTATCATTATTTGATTACCTGATCAGTATTCAAGACAATAAAATGGTCAGTAATAACAACAAGTGTTCATTCTTTGTAATAATGAAAGTGTAATAATGAAACAAGATATGTATGAATAAAATATATTGATAGAAGTTTTACTGGACCTGAATGCCAAAAAAAAAAAAAAAAAAAAAAAAAAAAAAATTATAATTGTTTTCTTAAATGTGCATTAATTTTTGTAAGAAAAAAGAATTTTTTTCAATGAACGATCATGTAGGTTTATGAAGTTTTTCACAAAATGAAAAAAAAAAGTTTGTTTTTATTTAGAAGGTTAACCAAAGATATTCTTAAGTTTCGTATTTTTATGTTTTAAATGACGCAATCTGTATGAAAAAAATATTAATATTAACACTTTCAAAAATGTTCGGTTGCGTCGTTTTTTTATTTCTTCAGAAGTTTAACCAAAGATATTCTTAAGTTTCATACATTTATGTTTTAAACGCCGCAATCCATTTGAAAAAATATTAATATTAACAGTTTCAAAAAATATTTTTAAAGAGTTCAGTTTTGCTGTTTTTTCTCTCTTCCGTCGTGCTTTCATCGGATTCAATTTAAGATGTACCATTTACCAAAAAATACCTATTTAAATAAGTGATCTTCTTCTCTGCAACAGTGCAGTTAGTTAAAAAAAAAAAAAAACAAGACGAATTTTAACCCTTTCTATAAAATTTGCGACTGCAGGTCATTTTGGGCATCCCAGAGACACACTTTTTTTCTATGCTAAAAGTAACTAAACGTTGGTATTTTGACACAGTCTTTTTATACATTCTTAGCAGACTGGATTTACATCTCTATCTCTATAAAAGAGTAAGTGTCTGTCTGCCTGCCCGCGGATTTCTCCGTAATTATACCACCTAGGACTCAGAAATTTTTGTCATGTGTAGATGTTATCACCGGACAGTATACCTCACGGTCGGATTTTTAAATTTTAATTTAGATTTAAAAAAAAAAATTAAAACGTGTATATGGAATTTTGGGTTCGAGGCTATTTCAAGCTCCTCCCATGAAATAGCCTCGGCAACACCATCCGTGGCAACGAAGCAGCCAGCCAATGAGAGCAGGTGCAGCATCCAGGATCTAGCCACAGATTAAAGATATTCATTACTCTATGGATCTAGCTACCAGCGACGATTTATTTACTTTCTGTTCAGTGAAGTGTAAGATGAAATTTGAAATCTATGTACAATTTAATATATTGATATATGACTAATCCAGGCAAAAGTAGCTATAAATTTGTTCAAAAATAATTTAAATCATTTGGGGTTTATCAATTTATTGAGCGGTAAATCTATATTGAATTATTTATCCACTTACTCTTAATTACGTATGCATGGGTTAGTACTATACTGCTAACATTGAATCGTAAATAAATTTTAAATGATTTAGGGCCCACAGATAATTATGCATATGTATGCATTAGACCGATTTTTCAATTGTTAATTATAAAGATTAGAATTGAAACCTTTATTGATTGATTCATTGTGATTGCATACCTTGATTACATGTTACCAATTACTTTTTTATTACTATTATAGGCTAGAAAGTTTAATTTTTTATTAAAAAAAATCGCAAAATTAAAGGATTTTAGGAAAATTAAAATCATTAAAAATAGTGCTACATCTTCGTGTGTCTGCAACGCTAATAATATTTCAAAAATAGTTTGAAATATGCAATATATATCATATTAAGTTCCCGATAGTTAGTTTTGTCACTGGGGTTTAGGCCTATTTCATCTTACACTTCACTGAACAGAAAGTATATCTTCATGTATCTGCAACGCTTATAATATTTAAAAAAACTATTCTTGACTGTATTTTTAGTTAGTTTGTTTCATTTTTTAACATTTTTAGTATGAAAATATTCAGTAAATAATTTGTGCAACGCTTATAATATTTTAAAAAACTGGTTTTGACTGTATTTTTAGTTAGTTTGTTTCATTTTTTTAGCATTTTTAGTATGAAAATATTCAGTAAATAATTTGACTTCTTGGGCGGTTAGGAATCCATTGTGATTTTTTTTTTTTACCTCATACTTACAAATTAAATATTTTTGATGGAAACAAACAATTTACATTAAATTTTTGAGTAATTCATTGTTTACAATTTTTTTCCTGTAATTGTTTTGGACTACATTTTTAGTTCCCGAGATTGATGAATTCAAAACATGCGATAAATTGTTAAGATGTATGTTCTCATTAAGATTTGTTATTGAACTCCATTTAAGAACCATTTTTAACTCCATTTAAGAAGTTTCATTTAAGAACTTATTTAGTCGCCCAAGAAAAATATTCTTAATGATACAGATTTTCTGAGCTGTTTCTATATATTCATGATTTTTTTGTTGGGGCGTTTTTGAGTGATGTTTATGATTTAAGAACTTTTTTAGTTGTCCAAGAATCTAATGTTTTTCTTGAACTTTACTTTGAATAAAATGAAAACATTCAGTAAATAATTATTAAATCTTAATCACCTGAGAACGGATTTTTTTTTCCAAATTTGTTTCTTTTGTCACTTTATAGAATGCATACTTTGCGACGATCGGCCGGTAGCATCCAACCACCACCACCATCCATAAATATCATATAATACAATTCTAATACCGTGCAAGCGCCCCCCTCCCCCTGGTTATTTTACGATTTTCCGTCGCATTTAGGGGGGCGGATTAACGAGATTTGATGGTAATTATTAAATTGTTTTGATGAACTGATTATAAATTCCCAGTCCGTGAAATATTTATGATGTGCATTTTGTGACATGAGTTTCATAAGAATCACTCACATATAGGACAAAATTAGCACTCACCAATCTGTAAGTAATACTAAAAATTTGTCGATTGACTGTTTTGCCACCACTGGCCATCTTAATAGTCACACTCGCCAATTGTGATGATTGATTGAAAAAAGATTTTTTACCCCTGCTGTCATTTTCAAAACCATTTGGTACATTTCACAATTACCCCCCCCCCCCAAATCATTTGACAAATTGTGATTTTTTTTTTAAAGCTATTTGCCGATATTTGCATCCCCCTCCCGAGACCATTTGATGATTTTTGAGATTTTTTTCAACTATTGATTGATCAATTTTGTGATTTTCCGTTTTCTCACATTATGAGTTTCATCAGAAAGTAAAACAATAAATAAATATGAATGATTTGCGGAGCTGTTTCAAAATAATTATAAAGAATAAGTCTTTAAAAATGTAAAATCAATGTTATTTCTGGCCGAGTTTTTTTAAAAAATAATTATAAACCATTTTAATTTGTAAGCATGTTGTAAAAAAATCACCATTTGTGACAAATTTTGTGTTTTATAAGAATCGCCCAAGAACGGACATGCAAATTTATGTTGTCATCACACTCTTTATAATTATTTTTGTTGAGGGTTTTTGGGCGATGTGATTGAATTTTTGATAGAAACAGCTCCGCAAATCATTCATATTTACTTAATGTTTTAACTTGCTGATAAAACTCATAATATGTGAGAAAACAGGGATTTTTTTTTTTTAACTTCATATTTACAAATTAAATTGTGGAAGACAATAGGTTTGTTTGTGTGTGTGCTGTTTTTAATAAAGACAGTTGCATTTTTCCCGCGACCCTTTCACGAAAGTTTTTTCTGTGAACCTTTCACAAAATCTGCATTTTTTCCACAATCCTTTGACGAATTTCGTATTTTTTCTGCGATCCTTCGATGAAATTCAAGTTTTTCCTGCAATCATTTGACGAAATTTGCTTTTTTTGTGATCCTTTAACGAAATTCGTGTTTTTCCACATACTTATGTCGAGATTCATGTTTTTTCAGCGATCCTTTGACGAAATTCACATTTTTTCTGTGATCCTTTGGCAAAATTTGCGTTTTCTCCGCAATCCTTTGATGAAATTCGCATTTTTCGTGATCCTTTGATGAAATTTGCTTTTTTAATGATCGTTTGACAATATTCGTGTTTTCTCTGCTGCCTTTTGACGAGATTCATGTTTTTTTAGCGATCCTTCTACGAAATTCATGTTTTTTCAGCGATTATTTGATAAAATTCGTGTTTTTCTTGCGAACCTTTGACGAAATTTGCGTTTGCCAGCGATTCTTTGATAAAATATGCTTTTTTCTATTAGGATAGGTAGATAGGGAAACCCCATTATCAGATCGGGACATTAGATGTAATTAAGAAACATTTGTATATTTGTAATAATTAGCGAAAATGGCGAGATAAAGGGGGTGGGGTGGGAACGACTTTTTATTAAATATCACATTTATTCTACATCAACTTCCTCTCACCACCAGGGGGTGCTTTGCTATCTCTGTTTCTATGGGCTGGATCACAACGGGGTATGGCTCTTTCCACTCGACATCAATAGAGCTTACTGATTTTAGTTTGGATTTTCACCACAGGGGGCGCTTTCGTATCTTTGGTTCTATGGGCTGGTGGATCATGACGGGGTATGCCTCATTCGACTCGACATCGATAACCTTAATGAATTCAGTTATGTTCGTATAGAACATATTGTGCTCCCTGGCGGTGGAAGGTGTAACTAAAGGATTTTGCAGCTAACTCGGGTTCTATGGGTCACATCACGACACGGTTTGGCTCATTCGACACAACATCAATAGAGCTTACCTATTTTAGTTCTGAATTTCACCACCAAGGGGTGCTTTCCTATCTCTGTTTCTATGGGCTGGATCACAATGGGGTATGGCTCTTTCCACTTGACATCGATAGAGCTGACTGATTTTAGTTCAGATTTTCACCACAAGGGGTGCTTTCCTATATCTGGTTCTATAGGCTGGATCACGACGGGGTATGGCTCATTCGACTCTACATAGATAGAGCTTTTCGATTTTCACCACCAGGGGTGCTTTTCTATCTCTGGTTCTATGGGCTGGATCATGAAGGGGTATGGCTCTTTCGACTCGACTTACAGTAATATATGGGAGTGTGTATGGCACGCCCAGTGTTTGCTGTCTAAGGTAGTGGGGCCCCCAACATTAGATTTGTTTAATAATAAAAAAATGTTCAACACTGATTTCAGGTACATTTAAGGTTGTGTTGGCACGGGCAACGCCGGGCGGGTAAGCTAGTCTACTATATATATAAAACACAAACGAAAATTTTGTTCCGTTCTTTGATAACTCGAGTTTCACTGAATGGATTTTGATGGAACTTGCGTGGTTCGATATATAATTTTTCAGGGAAGGTTTTAGTATATAACATATTTTTCTACGTACATTAGTTACAGAATTATGATAGAAAGTTCTGTTATTTCAGCTAAAAAGGTTACCATTGTTAATTTTTTGGCGACCATTATTGTTGCAGAAAGAAATGAAAAGGCTATACATCTCGAAAAATAAAAGAAAAACTGTTGTTAATTTTATTTAAAAAAAAAAAAAAAAAAAAGAAAGAGAAAGAAAAGAAAAAAAGAAAAAGAGTTTTAATGAGAGATAATATTATAAAACGAAAATATTTAATTTAAACATGATTAGGAATCTTTGTAATGCTTAAAAAATTATTCAAGTGGCAAGATTGCTATTGAAATAAAATTTGGCGATTTATCTTTTGTTTTCGGCGATTTTGATTTCACTTTTGACCCCAAACAATTTGATTTTAGGCCAAAAGGTGTTTTTTTTTTGTTGTTGCAGAAAGAATTGAAATGGCTATACATCTGGAAAAATAAAAGAAAAAACTGTTACTAATCTTATTTTAAAAAAGAAAGAAAAGAAAATGAAAAAGAAAAACAGTTTTGATGAGAGATTTTAAGCCAAAAGGGGTTTTTGCAAGTGTACGACAGCATTTTTTATTTATTTTTTGGTACTTTTCGGTTAGCCGGGCACCAGTGATAGATAGATACATGTATATATACACACACATATATATACACATATATCTACACAAATACATATATATATACATACATATATATACACTTACATGGGTACTAACGTATTATCCGGGCCAGGTCAGGTGCAACTGAGCCAAGCATGGCGCCAATTATACTAATTACAGTAATCAGTATTTTTTGACAAGTATATAGTTTATTTATTTATTATAGTGTATAGTTGTTTAGTATATTTTTTAGTTTATTTTTTTATTATAGTATACAGTTTTTTTGTTATTTATTTATTTATTATTGTTTATTTATTTATTTTATCATTATTTTATTTAATTTATTTACCATTTTAAACAATTTTATGTATTTAACAATATTTAAGGTACTTTTTCGTTATACGGACACTATGCCAAAATGTATGCTAATGCATAATGTATGTAAATGTATGTATGTAAGTAAATGTATGTAAATGTATGTATGTAAGTAAATGTATGTAAATGTATCTATGTATGTAAATGTATGTATTTAATGTATGTAAATGTATGCTTGGCGACAATGGTGTCCGTATAACGGAAAAGTACCATATTAAATTATTGTTTTGCACATTATCGGCAACGGTAAACAAATTGGCAATTGACCACCATTTTTGGTGATCTTTCTCCTGGCCCGGATAATACGTAAGTACCCTTATATGTATGAATATATACATATATATTTATATGTGTACATTCATCACTGGCGCCTGGCTAACCGAAAAGTACCTTATGTTTATTCAAATGCAAACTATATTAATGGCAATATACTTCTATTTACTTCTACATGTATGAAATTTCGTTCTGGCTGCTAATAACTCGAGTTCTGCTGAATGAATTTTTGTAGAACTTAAACTGTAAGATAATTTTTCAGGGAAGGTTTTATTGTATAACATATCGTTTTACGTAGCTTAGTTATAGAATTATTATGGGAAATTCTGCAATCAGATCAATCCGATTATGAAAGATTAGCCTTTTTAAAAGATTTTGCCAAATGGATTTCGATGGAACCTACACTGTTAGATAATTTTCTAGGGAAAGTTTTATTATATAACATATCATTCTACGTTGCTTAGTTCTAGAATTATAAGGGGGAAATTCAAAAATCGGGTGACCATTTTTTTAATCAAATATTAGCCTTTTCAATATTTTATTCTGATTATGAAAGATTAGCCTTATGAAAAAGTTCTACTAGACGGATTTTGATGAGAATTATATTGTTAGTTAGTTAGATGATATTTCAGGAATGGTAATAGTGTACTACATATTGTTCTATGTTGCTTAGTCAAACAGTTATGTGTGAAGGTTATATAGTCAGGTGAACCCGATTCCGAAAGATTAGCCTTTCTGAAAGTTTTTACTGGGCGTATTTTTTGCGACTTGCATTGTTAAGTAGATAATTTGTAAGGATGGTTTTAGTATATTTCATATCGTTATGTTAGTTTTCGAATTATGTGGAAAAGTTCTATAATCAGTTGAACCCGATTATCAAGGATTAGCGTTTATAAAAACTTCTACTGAATGGATTTTGTTAGTTAATTTGTTTACATCATTAGTTTGATAATTTTTAGTGATGGTTTTAGTATAATGCATATAGTTTTATCATTCTTTAGCAAACCCTAACTGTAAATGACCAAATAAAAGAGTTGGTCCTTACCAGCTAAAATTTTGAGTGCACATTAGAAAATATAAAAGCGGAATGACGTCATTTTTCACTAATGTGGATGGATATTCCAGGTAAATATACAGATTGCTTTCAAATACAAGGTCAAATTAAACGATATATTTCGTTTGATTCAAGGTTCATTTGTAGAAACCAACCAGCGCAGCGGGCGTAGCTTGCTAGTCATGTATAAAAATATCGAACGCTTGAACTAGTAGAAGTATTTAAAAACAAAACAAAAAAAAGTGAAATTTTCGCTCAGAACAAATGTGGGCAAGCTTCAGCTCATGTTTTTACAAATAAGCATATTTTTTCACAAAATTTTTACAGTTACTTGAAAATTGTTATTTTTATAAGTGCTGAAATTTTCAAAGAGTTTGGACGATAAGAACTTTTTTTTAATGTTAAAGGATCTAATGTGAAAAGAGACAAGCAAATAAAAAAAAGCAAGAAGAAAGCACAGTTCTTTTACATTGAGATGTCAATATTTTTTAATTTCAAAGAGTTCGGATAACAAGAACTATTTTTTTTTAACAACTGATTGAGCCGAATTGGAAAAAAAAGTCTTCTTACCGGCACTTTCATCACTAAATATAAATATTTTTTCGCAAATTTTTTATGCACATTACATTTTTAAATCATAAAATTTTCAGAGTTTGGACAGTAACGAGTATTTTTTCTAAACATCTAACGTACATGACAACCTCCCTGCTTTTCTTTTTTAGCATACTTAAAAATTACACATTGACTCCAGAGATTAAAATATGCAAAAAAGAAAAATATCAAACACACACGTTCATTTTTCTTTCCAGCCCTGTAATCTGTTTCAAAAATTACGAATATTAGCCTTTTGAAAAAAATTAATTTCTGAAAGTCACTTTTAACGAATTAGGATTACATTGTGCAAAATTTGTTTAAAGAAATACACTTCATTTTATACAATTGCACTGAAATTTTAATACAAGATTTAGGGGTAAAATAATCAGTTTGAAAATTAAAAAAATACCCATTGGGTTAACATTGCACACTCTTATGTACACTTACAAGATAATTTTTTTTTTTTTTTTTTTGCACTATTGTTCTAAAATTTTAATACCTTAAACTACCTTTTTAGCTGTTTTGTTAAATTTTGGTTTAGAAAGAATAAGATTTAGTAAAATAACCAGTTTGAAAATTAAAAAACCTTTCCATAGGATTTCGATCTGAGGGGAAAAAAAAAAAAAAAAAAAAAAGAAGAAAAGTACTGCTTTTTACAACTAAATCTCAATAATTTAGCTCCGAAATTACACACAGGCTTCAGAAATATTATAATTACAACTTCAAAGTCTTTCGACAATAAGAACTATTTTTTTTTCTAATATTAAATGAATCGATGTAGAGAAAGAAGTGAGAAGAAAACACTTCTTACAAGCACTTAGGTTCGTTTGGAAATATTCTTGTTTTAATATATAAATTCCTTCAACATATAATTTTAGTGAAGATCGGAACATTTTAAACGTTTTTTCAGCATTTTGCACCATTCACTTTGTGGCACTGCTCCATTGTGTAAATTTTTTCACTTCATTCGATATCTCAGGTTATATGGGTCCAATCCTCGCACAACTTAGACCATTCATTTTGGTTTGTTCCTCCATCCCCACCATTTTTGTTCTGGTTCTGTCTGACTGGAATGCTCTAATTTCCTGTTTTGGCTTCTATATTGTCTTCAGCTCTCATTTTCAACGTGTTTTCAGTGAATGAAGCTTCCTTTGAACATTTTGGCTACCCTCAGCACTTATTGGAACTTTAAACAAGATATCCAATTTTTCAAGAGGTGATGTGAAATTGTTAATGCAAAACTAAGTCACCTTATTGATTGTTATGTTTTACAATTACTGTTTTTAACTTATCGATGTGACAATCGATTGTAGAACATCTCAATATTAGAATTTGGGAATCGATTGTTCCCTTTATCGATAATTATTTTATACAATGGGGATTTTTATCAAGTGTTGAATTTTTGAGAATTGCCCATCACTAATGCTGCCACTTTCCTAATAAATGTAAGATATCGAACAGAAGTACAGATATATAATATGTATAAAGATAATATTTCTAGCTGTTTATTGATCTAAGTGCTGTTCCAAACCATTACACAAAATTAGCATTTTCTAATAGTCCTGCTGTTAACTCCTTTCCACCCAAAAAAAGGTTATGCCAATAATAATTTTTTATAAAAAACTTGTAATTCTTCAAAAAATGTCCAAATCAGATTACTGTTCAGATTACTTGGTCATTCATCATCGGGCACTTTCAATTTCGGACATTTTGTCAAATATTTAAAGATATGCTTGTCGGATTCTTCTGAAACTTCAGGATTATAAAGAGTATGTTTAGCCTCATATCTATCAACGAGATTTGATCATGAGAAAAATTAGGAAGGCAATAAAAAATCAAAGAAAAATAATAATATTAGCGATCACCCTGTAAAATAAAATGCATGAAATGATCTATCGCTACAGCACATGAATATGTGGATATTTTACAATATGTGTATTCATTTGTGTAAGAATAGCATGTATATTCATGGAGATATAGCGATTTTTTTTTTTTTTTAAGTTAAAAAAATTCTTGCATGTTTTTTGTTTATATCATGTAAGGTTTTCAACCAAATTTAATGCCAGTTTCAGAAAATTGGACAAAATATAGTAGAAATATTATAGTACAATTGGAATATAAATAAACAAATTGTTATTTTTTGTTTTTATACTATTTTTCAATTTTTAAAGATACTTTAGTTCTTGGAAAAATACCCTAATGAGCATATTTGAACCAAAAACAGAATTATCAAAATCAAAGGATCTCTTCCAAAATGATTATAACCTGGTACAATAAACTTTTCCAAGGAGAACTAAAGTAGCAATAAAAAATGAAAAAGAGTATAAAAATTAAATATGAAAATTTGTGGAAAATCCCTTATCATTCAGCCACTTTTAGAGAGCAACTATCAGCTCACTCTATCATTGATATCATTCTGAATTTTCACGATATTTGACTGGCTTTTTTAAATGAGTTGCTCTATAGAATTAACTATTAAGTAGTTAAAAAAAAAAAAAAAAAAAAAACCTTTGTTATTATTTGCACATGCGCAGATAAAAAATATTTCATACAACTGCTCATATTTCATCAAATGTTTAATATATTTATATTCCAATTGTACTATGATATTTCTATTACATTTTGTCAAATTTTCTGAAACTGCGTTAAATTTGGTTGAAAACCCTGCATGATATAAACTAAAAACATGCAAGAATTTTTTTAACTTTTAAAAGAAATCGCTATATTTCCATGAATATATGTTCTATTCTTACACAAATGAATACACATATTGTACAATATCCACATATTTGTATGCTGTAGTGATTGATAGATCATTTCATGCGTTTTATTTTACAGGGTGATCACAAATATTATTATTTTTCTTTGATTTTTTATTGACCCTCTAATTGTTCTCATGATCAAATCGTCGTTGTTAAATACGAGGCCAAACATATTCCTTATAGTCCTGAAGTTCCAGAAGAATCCAACAAGCATATCTTTAAATATCCGACAAAATGTCTAAAATTAAAAGTGTCTGGTGATGAATGGCCATATAGTGTATATTTGTTCCATCTAAAAATATTCGAATAATACATTAATAAAAATTTCTTGTAATGTAATTTTGTTTTGTAGGTATGCTTGGACCATAGCTGAATGTCAACAATGTCATTGTCACATGGGCTGGTTATTTACGGCAACAGACAAGAAGCTTAAACCTTCTAGGTTTTGGGCTCTCTGCCGTTCTGCAATCCAGACTAAGCTGTCTGATGTAAATGCTACTTTAAATAATGCATAGTTTTGTATTTGGTTTCATTTTACTAGATTTATGCAATTTGGTTTGATCTATCATATATATAAGCTCTTAAATATTTATTTGTTACCATTAATATTGCTAGCAATTTGGTATGAAATAAACTGACATTTTTTTTTGTGGAATTGCAGCATTTTTTTTACTTGATGATTTTAATGGTAACAAGAATACAAAGAAACAATAACTGTCAAGGTTGGATTATTTTTGCTAAAACTGAATTTAAAAAGATAAATTAAAAACAGAATATTAACTACCTTGTGAGTACAATTTTTTGCCAGATTTCAGGGATGAAAATCCTATATGGTCCATTTTTTTCCCTTTTTCCTTTAGTGCATCCCTTAATTTTTCATGTATCCAAATATTATAATTCCTCATTTATGTCCATATCTTAAAAATTAAAATCAGTTGATAAATAGTTCTATGTTGATATATATTTAGCAATGTTTGTGCAATAAATTATTGAAATAAATAGTAATATTTATTTATAGATATAGAATTTTTTCTTTTTCATGTACTTCCACATATTTTTTTTTTTTTTTTGAAAGATTGCCATTCTTAATCTTTGAAATTTGCAAAAATAAAAGATGGTGGTCCTATTAATGATAGAGTTTTTTTTTTCTCCAATTCTTAAGTTTTGCGTTTTTGGTTTTAATGAAGGAATGGTGGGTCTCTAAATTTATCTTATATATAAGAACATCTGAATATAAATATCTGAACATATACTAAAAAAATCAAATGTTAATAAAAGACAATTATAGACATTTGATTTTTCAGTTAGCAATTACATTATGAATAGCAAGTGTTTTCTTTTGTTTTAGAATAATTGATGAGGTAAACATACCACATCATTATTTACATGCCTCACAAAGCGAATAATCTTGTTACTCTTTTTTTATATTCTTTATTGAATTAGAAATAAGATACAGAATAAAAAATAATCTTATTTCTAATTTAAATGTCAACACCCTTTAAAAATCTGGTGTCTGTGTAAAATAAATAAGGAATTTAGTTTAATTGAAATATGAATACCTTTTCCTTGGGTTAATGCACACTGTTGTAGTAGTTGCACATGTTTTAGCTTGAGGAAGAAGTTATTCTTTTAGAATATATTTCACATTCTATATATATTTATGGTCTATTTAAGAAGTTTTGTACTTTTATTATTTCATTAATTTAATATTTGTTTTTGTCTAATTTTGATGTAAAATTTCTGCTTGACACACACTGTAACTTATTAATAAATGTATTAGAAATCAGAATTTATTTAATGTATTAACGTGATCGGTACCAAAATATTTTCACAGTGGAAATTTAGCTTTTTTAATTATTAACTTTTATAATCTTTTTTGGTCTTGCAAGTGTATTAACGAAACAGCAAAATTGTCTTTTTCTACTATTTGACGTGCAGAATGTGTTAATAGGCAATAAGACAACATGTTTAGATTTTTTGAAAATTTCTAAAAAAAAAAAGCAATCATTATTTGATATTTTTGATTACTCTTTATCTGTTACTCACTACCATTTTCTCCATAGTTAGTCCTATTTCCCCCTCTTTAGTATATTATTATATATTTAGTAATGTTTTTCAAAAACTATAAACATTATTTAAATTCTACAGATTTTCAAGTTTATTAAAATCCTAATTAGTATTATCTGTAATAACAGTGTTTACAAAATGAAAAGCTGCTGATAATTTTAGTATAATTATAGACAAAATTTTTAGTTTTACAAAGGAAAATGCAAATTATGTATTATATGCTTTGCTTGATGGGGAAATGTTACATATGTACTTGCATTATGTTCAATATATTTCTGTATTCTATCATCTTATTACAGAAAATTGTACATTAAAAATCACATGATGTTTATTTTGCTATTGCAAAAATGTAAAAAAGCATGATTTGTAGGTTGAATTTGAAACCAATTTTATCATTAGATATATTTGATGAAGTCTCTGGTTTCATTCAAGTTTATTTTATTTTTTTTTCCTTTCTCTCTGTCTCTTTTTCTATTGCATTGATAGTGTTGTAGCCAACCACATTGATAATACTTGTCTATCTGGTAACACAGCAGTGCATCCGCCATGTTTGCACAGTCATAGCTAACTTTTCCTGAACAGTATTGACATACTTTTCACCCCCTCATAACTTCATTTTGGAGAGAGAGCTACAGAGTTTTCCCCTTTTCCACATATTAGTATAAACTAACTGAACTCGGTTCCTCGATTTAATTTTTCTTCATTTCATACTTTTCGAAATATGGGAATCTGAAAAAGTGCTTTTTCATCACTCGTTGACTGACTGGTGATTATAAAAATTCTAAGGTATTAAAAACAGTTGTAGATAAATGAAATTAAACAAATAAGTAGGTTTTTTAACACAACCAGAAAAAACTTAAAACAGAATTTTTGTCTTTAAATTCTTCAAACAAAGGGTACTGATTTGGACAGTTCCATAATCAAGACAATTAGCAAATTTTAGCAAGCATAGTTTGGCACAAAATTAATCAACTGTCACAACTATGTATGTTTTTTGTTGTGTGGTAAACATTTAAATCATAATGGTTTTGTAGATCATCATTTCGTTGCTTATATTTGACGCCAACGTTTGATAAGGTCAAAATTCGATGCCAAACCTCGATTACAGAAAATTAGCCTGTTTTAAAAGTTTTACATGATTTTAAGCTGAATGAAATTTTTGTACACTTTTCAAAAATTGTTGATGAGGTAAATATTTTAGTTTTCCCCTCTTTCTGCCTTTTATTCCCTTAAAATAAATTCTATTGCAAATATTGTGATTCTAATCTTAATAATTCTGGATATTAGTTTTAGCAGACGATATTTATATGATGACAGATTTTTTTTTTTTATATTGAAATCAAACATCCCAAATCTTTCATTGAAATGGCTTCCTGCGACTTGGCCGTTAATTCATTCTAGAGGTTTTTTTGAGGGTATTTTTATGCACGGAAGAAATTTCAACAAATTAAAAAAATCCTCAAAGAAATTTAAAAAAGAAAAAAAAAAAGAAATAGAATACATAATACATCTGGATTAATGTTAAAATTATCAAATCTTTCATTTAAAATTATCGATTAATGTTACGTCCATAAATCATTTCCGAATAAATGATTGGTTATTATGCATATTTATAAATTATTTGAATAGTAAAAGCAACATTAGAAGGCAAAGCAGCCAATTCACGTGACGGCACTTTAAGTAAAAACTTTGGGATAAATACCATTGAGTGTTGACAGCTATCAGTTTTGATTAAGAATAATTTAGTTCACTTATGGTTTAATTGTCATTTTGTATAGTCTATGG
Source organism: Maratus michaelseni (assembly GCA_963931845.1). Lineage (NCBI taxonomy): Eukaryota > Metazoa > Arthropoda > Arachnida > Araneae > Salticidae > Maratus > Maratus michaelseni. The sequence continues at coordinate 277,390,318 of OZ007594.1, read as the reverse complement.
TCATTAACACGAAACCTAACAAGGAATAAATTTGTTTTACTTTCATCGAATTTTACATTGAATTATATTATAGAGTATAATATTGGAATATTGTTCATTGATGGGATTTATTTTATATCTAGCAGAATTTATTTATATGAAGAAGCATCGTAATAAAGTTAGAATGTATTTCTTCATTTTTAATCGTAAAAAAAGGGTAATTTTATTTTAGCAATTAACTGTGTTGAAATATCATTCAATATCAGGGTTTTTTTTTTTTTTTTTTTTTTTTTTTGAAAAGGAACCTCTAAAAGCAAGTAAATATTGATAACAATTATAAAATGAATATTTTCTAAAAGCAAATTTTGCAATTTTTCACTTACTATGCAGCATTTTAATAGACTCTGCAGTGGCTTTATATGCTTTTTTAAAATGTGTTTTATATTTCAGTACTTTTTACCTCAAAAGGCATAAAATGCTCTAATAATTGTATAGTAGACATGTGGATCATTATACATTCATTAGAATTTTTAAAAAAACCCTCCTAGAATGCATTAATGGACAAGTCATTTTCACTGAAAGATTTGGGATGTTTGACTTTATAACTTGGGCGAACTTCAGATATCAGTGCTTTTAATAGCACATATATTAAAAATAACTAGCTGCCCCCCTTTTTTTTCGTTACAGAATTATTTTTGAGATATTACTTTTATTTAGATTAATTTGTCTCCAATTGAATTTTTTTATGCTGATTTCTGTAATTCACAAGTTCAGAATCTTCTAAAACTTTTTAAATAAAATAATTAGCATATGACAGGACTTTAAACTATCATTGAGTTAATTTTTCCAGTGTGTGTGTAATTATGGCAAAAAGAAAGAAAAGAAAACACATAGTTTTTTAATTTTTTTTATTAACTATGTACTATTGTTTGTACTTTCTTTTCAGCTATCTTTTTTATCTAAAAAATTGTTTCAACTATTATTTTCTTTATTTTGTTCATGAAATTTGTCTCAAAAAGTATTGTAGTCAATGCTTTCTGCAGCTAAAACTTTACATGCTACATTTGTTTCAGATTGTACATTTTTGTTATTCACCTTTTTCATTCTTTTTTTTTTCTAAAGAAGACCATCTTTGTATCTCATAATGGATTTATGCTAATTTTAATTGGATAATTTCATTGTCTTTCAGCATATCTATTAAGAAAGTTTTCAACTTAAGATTGGATATCTTAAGCTGCATTTACTATCTGTACAAGGCCAGGTTTAGCTATTACATAAAATTATATGTGCCAATATGCAAAACAGTAAAATTTGATACTTTATGCTACATTTCTGCTGACATTTTATAACAGAAATGTTGGAATCAAGTTTTATTTTAAGATGCAGAAATAGATTGAAACCTCAGGTATCTAGTAAAGTTGGTAAAAAAAGTTACATAAACAGTATACTAGAAATAATGTGCTGAATTAAATAGTCTACTTTTTTTTTAAAAAAAGCAATATATTTCATAGCAATAATAAGTAAAAAAAAAAATACTGGTATTGTTAAAAACAACGAATCTTCGATAAGTAATTTTCAGTCAACAACTGTAGTCATTTTATTTTTAAATATTATTCTATAAAATATGTTTTATAATCATTCAGATTTTATATTATTGTACCCCATTATTAATTATTTGAGTTAATCAACTAAATTAATTTATCAGACAATAATTTAACATATTAATATATTTGATCACATTCATTTGTATTTGATAAATTGATATGTTCGATCGATATGTAATAACAATGTATGGTTGATTTGATGCATAATGGGAGTTACTTGTTAAAAGAATTATCATTGGTTATTTTTGTTATACATCTTTTATTTCCCACTTAGTACTTTTCAAAATGGCATTGACCTATTCCTCGCATATGAAAGTGAGATTTGTTGCCAAAAATGATATAAACAGCTATGAAAAAACTCATAAACTTTTGGCTTGTTTATGCATGCATAAAAAAATTTTGTTTCTGATTACACATATTGGATAAATTACTTTTGTTTGCATATAATAATAAATAAATGGCTTTTGTATGCAAATGTATAAATTAAGTATTGATAATGAACAAATTGCTTGTGTGTATGAAAAGGTATATATGTTGTAAAAAGTATGTGTGAATAATTTACTTCACTTGCCAAGGCCACCTTTTTTTAATCTTGCCAAAGACATTTTTTTAAAAATTCCTATATAAAAGTTTATTTGTTCATTTTGTTTTGCTACTGCTATCATTTTATACCATTTTTTGATATCTTCAATTAATTAATATTGAAAACAAAATCTTTGTTTATAGAAAAAGTATCCAAAACTGCTGACTCTTATATCATAAATACTATCTCTATATCCATTTAAGATGTCATGAAATTTGTATTACAGTTTTTTTGTAATGTAAATATTTAAAATCATTTTAGTATTAGAAAATTCTGATGTTGGATATAGTGCATTTACTTATTTTATTTTATTACTTTTATGCAATCAGTTGCAAACTTATTGAAATTATTATTGTTATGCGATACAAATAGTGAATATTTATTCTTTGAAAATGATATACAGGATATTCACTGTTACTGTTACTAATAGCTAATTCCTAAACTATTTGACACAAATATATGAAATACTTTCCATTTCATAGTAAAGTATGTTGAAGAATCACTGACATATTCCTTCGGGCAAGTGATTTATTTGTAGAGTTACATATTTTTGCAGTCGAAGTGATCAAGATGGAAGGCGGTGTTTATGAAATCACTGGAAATTTTTCCATCAAAATAGAAGGAAGAAGCTGCATTATCATCAATGAATTTATTGACTTTACAAAAGCAGAGACAATTCCACTAAGTATCCATTTAAAATTTATATCTGGGCTGTGTTACGCCATAGAAAAATAACAAAGATCTTAAAATATTAGAGAAACACCGATTTGAAGAAAGCGTGGCAAAAACATGACAAAACGTAGGTACTCTTTATCAAAAGTGTAAAACTAAAAAGGTGAAAAATTAGATGTGGGAATTACGTGCAATGAATACTGAGATATCGAATAATAATTTTAATAAAAATTTAAATTGTATTAAAAAACACTTTAAAGAAATAAAATTCAATGTCTCAAAGTATGAAAGAATAAATTAGGGTTTTTTTTTTTTGGTTTTTTTTTTTTTTTTTTTTTTTTTACAAAGAAGTGTCTTTTTAACAGATTAAGGTTTTTAGAATAATAATTAAAAGAATATGTTGATTAAAAGTATGGAATTAAAATGTGAATTATATTTAAGATATTATTAAAATACAGAGAAAAATGTAGATATTGTAAGAATTTGAAATAAATTAATTAAGGTAAAATGGCGAAATTTTTTTATTATTACATGCATATTTCCATGTTATAGAGATGTGGCAAAGATTTTCTAGATGCCATTTGGATCAATAATTATGTTTTTAGGAAAAAAACAAAATTAATTTTGTCCTTTGATCCTATAACTTGATTTTAATAAAGAAGGCTTTGTGTAACGTGAAGAATAACAGAAAGAAAAAAGTCCATACTTTTATGAACAAAACTGACTGAAGTTGAAACATCATTTTAACTAAGAAAGGAGTGTTTTACATAAAATTACTCCAAAAACAAATAGGTAAGCACAGATTTAGAAATTAATTGATAGAAGTAAATATATAAACGTGGCACTCCTTTGTTTTAAATGTATCTAATAAAATTTTAAAAAAATAGTGCAGTTAAATAAAAATACATTTTTATTGAAATTCATTCGGAAAAGGAACTATCTCATTCATTTGCAAAGTAAAACATAGTTTGAAATGTGAATTTACATTATGAAAAACAGTGTATTACAAATCATTCTATCACAATATTTTTCTCTGTCTTTCTTTTGCTGTAATGCAGAAATGACCTGCAAAATTATTTTTTCATGTATCTTAAGCAGCATTACTTGTTTTATAAGACTTGTATGCTGTGAAAGCATACATATTATCCCTTTGTAAACACTTTAAATATGTGTTAAAGTACTTTTTGGAGCTCTGTAACACTATCTGATATTATTTAATTAAACAGATTTAAGCACAAATTTACTGGTGCTGTTCATCAGCTAAAAATTTATAAAACTCATGAAATATGAAAGTTTAAAATATAAGCTAGTTTAGTCATGAAAATTTTCTTATTTTGTATGTTGGTACATGCAGACTATATTTAAAAAAGGAATATAAAAAAACTAGGCAGATAAAAATTTAATATATTTTTTCCAAAGTGCATTTATTAACCTAAACAATATTTAAAATAAGTCTTTGCTATATTTGAAAAAAAAAATTGTAATTGAAAATATACATCTATGATGGTTTATGAATTAGCCATTAGGCCAGAATGATAGTAGATACTCTGTATATACATAGAATGCACATTTCCCTACAGACAGCAATGTTTATTTACATGTAAACAATTGAAGATGTATAATTGTAAATAGGAATATATTAATATGTTTCTTTTGAGTAAGCAATCTTTTAAGTTTTAGTATTATCAGTTCCATTTGATTGTTTTAGTATACTAAAACAATAAACAGAGCACAGTTCTTGTAATATAGTTAGTTGTTTAAGGTTAATATTTTTAATATAGTATTTCATATTCTAATTTGAAATTGTAAATAATATGTATAAGATTTTAGTGTTATTTGAAGATAAATATAAAAAAACCACTTTCAAAGCTTGTAAATATTATATTATGAATCACTTTTATCTTAAATGTTTGTAACAGTAAGAAGCATTTTGCAGTGAATTTAAAAAATAAATTTCAGGATTTTGTGTAATAAATGACTTTTGGAATTACATAAATATTTTAGAGGATGGTGTTTAATTCCCATATAAAAGTCTATGTATTTTTGTAAGAGAAATGAAAATATTGTTTTAAATACTTGTTCTATGAGGTAGAGTTTGCACATTGTGTCTGCATACCCTATATTTTCTCTAAAATTGTTTCATTAATGTAAATAGTGGCAAAATTTCAATAGCTCCTCTGTTGAGGAAGCACCACTAATGGAAAACCTTCCTAGTACCAGATTTTAATTTTTGATAAGCGTTCTTAGTTTTGCATAATTGGAACCAGAAATTTAATTCTATTAAATGTAGCTTCTTCAGACGATGCGTCTATTTAATTTAACTTATTATGTTTAAATATTTTTTTTTTCTGGTTCGAAAGACGAAAAACTTCAAAACAATTAAAAATGGGGTAAAAAAAGAACCCAATGGTACTAGGAAGGTTAAGAAAAATTGTATTTGTTCTGCTTAATAAATAAATAAATATACTGAATTTATGTAGAATAACTCATGTTATCATAAAAGCATTCAATCACTACATAGAAATCATTAAAGCCCTGATCCAATGATGTCAAACTTGTGGCCCTTAGGCTGAATTGTACCCACAACAAGCAGCTTTGCCAATATGATCCAATTGCAAACATGTATGATTGACGTAAAGCTTTCCAATGTAAAGTTAGCTTTTTGGTATAAGCAGTTGAAAAGTGAAGATTTAAAACACTTTCTAACATGCAACACAAACAAATCGTGTTTAGATGAAAGCACATCATATCAGAAACACACAGAAGATATATTAAGCTTTAGAATTAACTTAGTTTAAGAGCAGACGATAATTTTAAATCTTTGGAAAAACATGTTTTCCTCACCAGCCAGTACCAAATCATATGCAAACAGAAGTAATTGATATCTATTGGGTTGTTCGGAAAGTAATTTCGTTTTCTTTGGTGAAAATGAAAGACTATTTTCTTATAGTGTATAACTATTTTATTGAATTATATATTTTCCATTTTGCCATATTTCTGGCAGTTGCATGATTCCACGCTCATAAAACTTCTGATCTTTGCTGGCAAAAAACTGATCCAAGTCATTTTTGACATCCTCATTTGAAGTAAAGGCTTTGCTATCTAAAAACTTTTATAGAGACCAGAACAATTAATAGTCCAAAGATGCCAGAACTGGAGAATATGGTGGATGTAGTAGTACATCCCATCCAAGCTGTAAAAGCTTTTGGTCAGTTACCAAACTTGTATGAGGTCTCTCATTATCACGATGGAACACTTATCTTTTCTGTTGATCAATTTTGGCCTTTTCTGTTTGAGTAAATCATTCAATTTGTCCAATTGATGACAGTACACTTCAAAATTGATTGTGGTATTGTCTGGTATAAGTTAAAAAAAACTATTCTCTTTAAATCCCACCAAGCAGACATCACCTTCTTCTGATGAATATTGGGTTTCAAAGTGCTTTGAGCCAGTTCATCTTTTTTACTCCAAGATCACTTGCATTTAACATTGTTGTACATAACCCATTTCTCGTCCCCAGTAATTTTTGCATTCAAGAATGTTAATCCTATGGGGGAAATAATTTACAATATCTCGTTTGCATTTCAATATTTTTAAATTATTATTTTTTGCTTCAAAAATGGATCATTTTCTTGACGTTTGAAAAGAAAATCACAGACGTCAGTGCAACGGAGCAAATTTCCTTCTGTAAGAACATGTGGAACCCATATGTCGGTTTTGAAATTAAACCAAGGCATTTCATGTGATCATGAACAAACAAATTCGATAACTTTAATCTCTCAGCTATCTCACGAGTTGTTATTCGGTGGTTTGCATCAATCAATGCCTTTATTTTGTCTTTTATCAGCTTCAACTGGCTTTCCAAAATGTGGAGCATTTTCAACATCAAAATTTCCGGAACAAAATTTTGGAAACCAGTTTTGGCACAGGCGTTTTGTCAATACATCTTCTCCATACACATTGACTAATTTTTTTCTTGCTTGAACAGCATTTTTACCTTAATTTTTACATTAATAGTAAAAGAGTAAAATATGCCGAAAGTGCTGCTTTCGACTTTTCATATTTGATAGAACATCAAACAAAAAGTATTGCACAGAATCAAACAAACTTTTTTAACAAACAAGCTTTGCTACATCAGCTGTCAAAATGTATACTGACAATACGGCTTAAGTGTGAAGTTCGCTGTGAAAAAATACATTTACGACATCTGTTGGGAAAAAATGAAATTACATTCCAAACAACCCAATAGTATGAGGCAAATTTGAAGACAAAATATATGCAGTTGGATTGCTTGAATTTTACAAATAGTTGCTAGCCAGGTTTGTAAATATTTGAAAATTTGCATGTGATATTACATTTGTATTTGGAAGTACTTATCGCTGCAAGTAGTTATTTACACTTATGAAAAGAAATAAATCTCTTATCAGATCTAGAATTACTGACATCCATCTTGGATCAGTTTTAAAAGTAATGCTGTATTTGTGGAGATTGCATTTGCATTTGAAGCTGTAGGAAATGCTCAGTTCATTTTACCCTGATGGCAGAAGAATTGTATCAAAATGAGATGAGATTAAGAAGCTACTTCACTCAGGTGAAAATACCCGCTTGCTAATGTTAATCCTATGGGGGAAATAATTTACGATATCTCGTTCGCATTTCAATATTTTTAAATGTTTTTTTTTCATTGGATAGCTGAGGTCAACCTCTATGCACGCTCCTTTCTGCTTTTTCGATTTTTGTTGCAGTTTTTTTTATTGAGGATACTTTCACTTTCAAAACAGGTCTGAAAGTGAAAGCATCTTAATAAAAAAAACTTGTAATCAAAATCGAAAAAGTACAAAGGAGCGTGCATAGAGATTGGACCTCAGCTATCCAGTAAAAAAAAAAAAAAAAAAAAATATTTGAAATCTGAAGGAGATATCGTAAATTATTTCCCCCATAGGATTAACATTAGCGAGTGGATGTTTTTGCCTGAGTGAAGTAGTCTCTTAAGCAGGAAAAAACTTTTAGTGGACAGTTTACTTCTACCCCGTACAAACACTAGAGTGGTTCTAAAACTTCAAGTCACTCAAAAAGATGATTAAATTCCAATGTTATGTTAAAGTTTAATTTTTATAATGACGCTAGTTATATTAATGTTATCTCTATGGCAAAATTAGTTAGCTCAAAAAATGCTTTTCTTTGTCTATGTATGTTTTTTCACAGTTTGTGCTAATATTTGAAGAACATCAGAGATTAGATAGATATTGACACCAGACTGTTTTCCCCTTTTGTTTCCTCCCGCACATATTCATTGGTGTGAAGTTGGGCTTATGTTTTTTGTTTAGACTACAGCAAACAACAATCTGCCTGGTATTCACTGGAATTTACTGCGTGAAAGAAAAAAGTTTTCTTTTACTTTGAAAAAAAAAATGCTTATGCTTAATAGAAAAATGCTGCTGATTTTTATCTATTCTATGATTTGTAAAATAATTTTTTCTTTTCAGAAATATATGTTATTGGAGCAAACTTCATTATGTTTTCCATAAGTAAATCTTAAATGTATTGAGTGAAATGAAATACAGTAGTACCAAATTCTTAGAGTTATTTGGTTTTGAAAAAGCTACAGTAATTTCCAGGTTAACCAGGCTAACTTTGATCTATTCATGTATTTATTAGGTGTACAGATGAGTTTTAAAGCATTTTAGCATGCATTTTCAAGGAGGACACGCATGAAAAGGCTAAAAACAGATAGATGATTTTTTAGATCCGAAACGCTTTGAAATTTCATAATATTCAAAGTATCAGATCTCAGTAAGTCTCGTCGTAGATGAATAGCATTTTTACTGTTTTACTTGTTAGAGCATGGATAAATATTTTAAATATATAACTTATAGGACTCAGGGACCATATAAAAATTTAAATTTCTTATTTTGATATGTATGCAGCAACTTGCAAAACAAATACCATATCTAAAATTCACATTGATTTGTATATTTTTTAAAATTGGAAGTATGTTTCTATCACCAGCGGTTTATAAGAGATATTTTGAATCACCCGGTATTGGAGTCCTGCACCAGATTAGGTAAATCAATTTTACCTAAACCAACACGTTTGGTTGGCACTATATTCTCTTTTTAGCACTTTCCACCCTAGTTGAAAAGTGTTTATGACTTCGGTTTGCCTGCCGTCTGTCCGTGCTCTAACTCGCGTAAATTTACTCGGATTGCCCTGAAATTTTTTTATGTTATTGTCTTTATGACTGAAGTTATTGAATCTGTTAATTTAAATTGATGTACATTAAAAAAAATCATGTTTGGTTATTAAACAATATATTTTTCCATGCATGGAGCAATGCAGCATTAAAAATGTTGGAAATAAAAATTTTGCAATGTTTAAGGTAGAAATATTGAGTGTTTTTAACATGTTAACATGAATTTAACACTCAGAAGAATTGAAAATTAATTTAGGAATGCATTAAGTAAGCAGAATTTAAATAATTTGATGCAGATTTCAGAAAATGGTACTGAAAAATCCAGCTATCTTATACTTTTGCCACTTTTTGTCAAAAAATATTTATATCTTGCAGATTTTTCTAACATCTGTTTATCAAAATGTCCAGTGAACATTTCAATCACAATAAGCAATATAACACCAAAAGTAGCATCCCTGTTTTCATATATCAACTTAATTTCTGTGGAATTCTCCTTTAAGAAAAATCCTAAAAATACAGTTCAAGCTATTTTTCAAAGCTGTAGTTTTACAATGAATTTCATATAATGGTATGTCTGATATAATCATTATCTGAAAATTTGGGCTCAGTTGTTTATTTTATCAAAAAGTTGCTGTTTCAATTATTCATTGATGGCCCCAGACATTTTAATCTGTTTCTGGTCATCACACTATAAACAAAATCATATTGGAATGCTTTATGGCTGTAAATATAAATGATATTGTGAGCTTATATTAATCATATAGGGTGTATGGAACCGAACTCTACATCAGAAAAATACATAATTTCTACTCTTTATTTCTTTGCAGTTTATACTCTTTATTATTTTGCAGCTTACTTTATTGCTTTCTGAATTGAATTTGTTCAAGAATTGTGTATTAGCTTTGTGAAAATAAAATTTGTTGTTTTTATTTAGTTTGAATTTTCTATTGATATTTTATTTATTTCATTTATTATTTATATTGTGTTTAAACAAAACTTTACAAAAAACGTGCCAAAAACTTTATTCTGCTATGATTTAATTATTATTTATTTAATAACAGTATTTAAACTCATTTTTTTAATCTTTTTTTTTTTTGTTTTTATCAATATAACTCTAGAAATGATTTTTCCCCTTATTTATTATATTCCTTATATTATTATATGACTATTTATTTTCAATCTCATACAGAATGCCCGGCAAATAATCTGTTAATAAAAAAAAAAAAAGCAGTATTCTTTTTTAATAGGAATAATTTGTTTTCCTACCCTTGCAGAAGTGAGCATACATTTCAGCAGTAAGAAATGATACGTAAAAAAAAAGCAAAATACACAAAGTACATTGCAGACTTCTCGAAAACATCCTGAAAGTTAAGAAAAGTAAACGTAAGTAACGCATTATTCTTTAAAAGAATAACTCGATAATAAGATTTTTAGAACATAGAAATGAATATTAAATTCTTGAGGTTAAATTGTGTTTAAGATATATATACCAGAAATGTATTCTATTTCAAAAGGATTTGACAATCAGCAAAAGAAAATTTTATTATTGTGCAAGATATTTATTTACAGTATAAAATCTTTTAAATGTAATGGATATATTATATACAATGTGAATGGCAAGAAATAGTACAAAAATTATCGAAGAAAATTTTGTGAAATTATGATAGTTAATTCTCTAAATACCTGACAAAATTGTTTGAAATTTGAAAGTATTTTTGATGTGTGTATAATTTCAAGATGGTACCTTGTTTTAATCACAAAAACATTAATATATTGATATAAGTCACAGTCGCCGCCCTTATGAACAACATTCTGATTGAAATGCTTTAAAATGTATCAAATATTCTTATTCTAAGTAATTGAAAAAAATCTCAGTTGACTTTGCAAGTTTCTTGAAAAATTTTCTTCATCATCATGTTATAGTAGGAAAAAAGGGGGTGCATGTCGTCGCTACCATGTCAAACTATTGAATGTGAAAAAGTAGATTTTTCATTACTTTTAAAAATAGGCCGATTGTCACCACTAAATTTTAATAGTATTCTTCACCAGGGTTGCCAGTTTGGCCTCGTTTTTCATTCAGAAATTCCGAATCCGTACCAGAAATTTCAACTATAAATTTTTGCTTTATTTAATGACTGACATTTTACAGCCACTTACAATAAAAAAAAAAAAAAAAAAAAAAAAATCAATTTCCGGTATGAATTCAGCATCTCTGAGTAATAAAGATTAAAGAAGGCCAAACTGACAACCCTGTTCTTGACAGAAATTTTATTAGTACTTTTACTAGACAAAGAAATCTAATAAAATTTAGTGGTGACAATCGTCCTATTTATAAAAGTAATGAAAAATGCATTTTTTCATATTCGATAGTTTGACATAGTACTGAGATGTGAATAACATTAATTTCATCTAATTAACATAAGATAAAAATCTCTTAAAAACTGTCAATAGTTGATTGGATTAATATAAACTATTGACAATTTTTTAAATATTTTATCTGATGTTAATTAGATGAAATGGACATTGTTTACACGTGCTCCCGTTTCCCCTATTTAATACAAGATTTGAGGCATTGAAAACCAGAGTGGACTATCCTACATTTTGTGAAAATTTAGTTTGAAAGGTCAAAGCATTGTATGTTATCGTCATACCATCTATTGGCTGTTTAACAAATTTTATTAATTTCAAAACTATTCGAGTGATAGAGCCAGTTTAACATATGGTCCAACGTAACTTCGATATCAACTTGCTAGAGCAAGAATGGAGCAAGTGGCTTGGTCCACTCCGACACTGCCAACTTATGCTTGCCTAAGAAGCTTGGTCTTCTCTGGCACTGGCAGAACTGGTCTAAAATAGTTTGAAAAAAAAAAATTGTAAAAATTTTGGAAAGTGTTTTTCTCGAAATCACAACTGGCGAGGTTGGTCCAGTTTGGTTTTCAACGCCTCAATTATTATAATCATCTTTTTCAAAGTCATTACCATGGACCATTCAACCAGAGCAAACCTGGTAAGTGATTTTTCCCCCTGAGCAGGGGTATTATATTTCTTTTAGAAGAATCACATCACCCATTTTTAAAAAATATTAATGTGTACTTTAGAGGTCTGTACAAGCTGATATTCTTTCATTACACTCGGGTCTGGCCAGACGTCTTGTTTTCCGGGACAAGCCGGACTTGGACTTCGTTCTCATTCTCGTCCCCGAGACAGTGTTGAACTGGCATTTTATTTATTCATTTATTTTTGTAAAAAATAGTGATGTTATACATTTGTTTAAGGGAATCTTAAGAAATTTAATTTGGTTTAATAAATTACAAAGAAATATTTTTACAAATCTACTTTTTTTTTCCTCTGTAGAGCTTTAAAATTGTGATTTTCCTTATATATCTTTTTTTTTTTTTTTCATTCTAAACTACATTGATTTTCTTACTGAATTTTCATTTGAATGCAATTCTGTAAGTCAACTTTTTAAATCAGTATTTATATGCATACCCTAGTGTTGAACTGGTCATTAATGTTATTGTCCATGAATTACGGACATATAATCTGAAGATAAAATTTATGCATAAGTGTGCTTTTTGAAGAATTTTAACTGTAGGATAGTGTTGCTTCAGGAATATCGGCATGTATTGAGCCGGACCCGGGATGATTTTTTAGATGCCGGACTGCGGCCAAACTTTTAGCTTTAATATTGGCCGGACCAATAAAGTTTTTGTACCCGCCGGGTCTGGGCCGAATTTGTAGATTTCATAACGGACTCGAGCCGAACTTTGAGCTTTTATGACGGACCGGGTTCGGGCCGAGCTTTTGTTTTTATACCCGGCCGGGTTGGGTCAATAAATTTTTTCTACGGGCCCGGGCCTGAAAATTTCGGTCCTCGCAGACTTCTAGTCTATTTTTCCATAAGAAAATCTATTGTATTGTGATTTTTTTTATTTGTTTGGGAAGTAAGGATCCTCTCTGCCTTTCTTATTCTTGGACATAAAAGTTGAAAGACCAGATAACTCCCAGAAAATGAAATTCCAATCTTAAGTTCTAACTACATGAATGTAGAGAAAACAGAAATTGGTCCTCTAGGCATTAAGTTCTAACGCCTGAAACTATTATCTTGCTTATACAAAAATCCTTAAGAAGTTACTGGGTTAAGGAATACATTCTTTGGAAACAAAAAAGTCGTTACAATAACTGCAGTCGTGAACATAAGCAAAAAAAGTGATATTGCTTGACACATACCGAGTTAGAGATGTTGTAAGCCTCAGCATGCAATATCTTGCATTCTTTACAATGTTAAAGTTGTTTCTAGTAAATTTCTTAGAAGTTCAGAGGTAGATCTTTAAGTTTTTGTTTTCTACAGATAGATTATATTGTGTATTTTGTGATACAAATACCAAAACCCTTGACTAGTGGACTGGATAAAAGGAATACACAGGGAAACAGAAGTGCACGTTATTAATTTTAAGCTTGTATGATTTTATGCATACGATTTTACATTGACATACCGGAAATGACTTATATTGGCTCTTAAAATGTAATATTAGTCATTTCTTTTGAGGAAGAGATGGGAGTTATTCATTTTCTATTGTTTCTTATGGAAGAAAATTCACACGAAAGTCGAATCAGTTATAAGTTGAACTGCCTCTTGGATCATATTGAATTCGACATCTGAGGATAAGATCCATTGTATTCTGATTCAGATACTTAGAAATAAAATGAATGCAGATGAATTAATTGAAGTTGTGCTAATATAAACAGTACAAATTAATAAAGCTAATAGTAATAGCTAATTAATAAAATTAAACTCATTAGTAGGAACAAATAAAATAGCCGTACAATGTCCAGTAGCAGAACGCTATCCTTTTCAAAATTCGGTCTTTTATTTAATTGCGTGAGTTTTGATAATTTAGAATAGTAACAGTTTTTGGAAAGGATATTATAAATACTATATTTCACTACTATAAAGCTTTAATTCCATTTCCATAAAATGATGTTCATCCTTTTCTTGAGAAGAATGGATAACCATAGACTAGGTGCGTGCTTAAGGTATGCTCTTTCAGTTCTTGTCATTTCCCCATTGGCCACAAAAGTTCTTTTAGAAATTATATGCAATGATTTGTCTTTCTCTCCCCCCCCCTCCCCCCTTTTAGATGATATACCTGAAAGATGAAAGATGTAACTTTCAATGGTATATGGATTTAGCAGTTTATGACTCAGACTTTGCTGATTTTTCAGAGATGAATAATAAAATCTCATTTGAATTTAATTATTACAAATAATTAAGCATTTTTTTGTAAGACTTTTAAAAGTCATATAGCCGTTCTTAATCACTTTGGTATCAACGTCCCGTATCCCGTATATGAATTTATTTTCTGAATACCACTATTTCCATATTGTAATTTTCGCTTTTTTAGACAGAAATTCTGCTATTAAATAGGACAAAGATATTATACAAAAATAATGGTACTTAAAAGAAGGATTGTAAACACTTTATGAAAACGCATATCTGCGTCACTGGTTTTGAAGGGGTAAATACACGACATCTGTAGATTGTACGGCGGAAGGTTTTTTTCTTTTACTTGCCATTTTGTTATATTGAAAGAAAAATGATTATTTTACATCAAGAAGAAAATGTTTGAAGTTTACAGAAGTAATTGAGAATTTAACACTAAGAAGTGAAAGACGTGCTTTTCCGTTTTAACCTATCGTTCAAATCGCACAGTTGTTGTAAGAAGCCATCATTGGGAATAATTTCTCTGTGCTTGCGAACAGTCCTTACCGCCTCTTGAACTGTCAAACCCCTTTTAATCATTAGAAATGCGCAGACGAGTGTTGCTGATCTGCTAATACCAGCACGGCAGTGTACCAATACCTTGCCTGGGAAAAAAAAAAAAAAAGCGATTAATGAAGAAACTACAAAAAATATTAAAAATATGATGTCAAAATTTGTAGAATAGTAACTTACAATAATAATAATTATAATACTTTGATAAGTAGTTTTTTTTTTGTTTGTTTTACGAGGATGTTTTAACTGAAACAGTTGGAATGAACAGCGATTTTACGATTGACTATGTCTATTGCATAGCTACCAACCTTCTGATTTTTTTTTTCATGTCAAACATATTTTGAACCATAAATTTTAATTAATAAATAAAACCAAAACAATATTACTCAAAAGCAAAAGATACATTTTATTATACAATTTCCTGGTACAAAGTATGTTTGACTTTGAAAAAACTGGAATATTGGCAGTTATGCTATTAATATATGACATAAAGCGTAAAGAAAAGAACAAATAACCTGAATAACTTTAGCTCTCCTTTGATTCAAAGCTTCATAAAGGAGGTCATATCTTCAGAAGAAAACTGAAATTGCGAAAGTAACGCACAGGATGACTATGCTGTTTTCATATTGCTGTGTAGAAGTAGTTTCTTTATAAATACACGAATCAGTTATAACTGTTGTGAGTGGTGATATCCCAGTGGCAGAACTATCTTCAAGTGTCTGCAACGCTAATAATGTTTTCAAAAATAGTCTGCAATACGCAATATATCATATAAATCTAATTCTTGCTGCTGTTGTAGTTGTAGTGCTAATTAATTAAGGCATCAGCATTTATCTGCCTTTCTGAGTAAAAAAAAAATCTGATATTCACAGCAAATATTCTGAAAGGTTACAGCAGAGGGGGAAGGGAGAAAATCCCCTCTCAGGAATAATTATTCTTGTTGCAGGTCGGATTAACTATGCTTTTGATTCGAGTCGATTTCAGGCTGAGTGTAGATTCTTGCAAATTGGGTTCGGGTTAACTCGATTTTTCAAAAGTTAGTTCAGCATATTGTTTCAGATTAAAAACTATGCCTATATTAATAAGCATAGAACTTTGTTTGTCTGCTGTTTTCTAAAGGAATGCTGCATCTTTTCCGGGACTATTTCACAAAATTCATGGTTTTTTTTTCGTGAACCTTTGATGAAATTAGAGTTTCTTTTTTCCCCCGCAATCCTTTGGCGAAATTCACTTTTTTTTTTCGTGGCCATTTGACGAAATTCGCACTTTTTCCGTGATCCTTTGACGAAATTAGCAGTTTTTTTCCACGATCCTTTGACGAAATTGTCATTTTTTTTTTCTGCGGCCATTTGACGAAATTTGCGTTTTCTCTGTGGCCCTTTCATGAAATTCGCATTTTTTTCACGATTCTTCAACGAAACTCATATATATGATACATTCCTGTCGAAAATTGGCACATTATAGACGATCGCTATTGCTGTCGACTTGAACGTTCTTTCCACCAGACAATCGGAACATCTCAGTCCGAAACCACTAAAATTACCTGATAATCATATCGAGGTAGCCGCAGTCGAGATCGTTGAAATGTAGTCATGACACCCGGACAGGGCATCACTTCGAGTCGCTCACCATGAAGACAAATCTCGAAGTATATCACATCGGAAATCGTAGTGTATTTGCAGTCGTAAAAATTGAGCAGAGGCAGTGAAATCCAGAAGAAATTTCCCAAAAACATTAAAAAGAAGACTTAATAACTTAATAGATGAGCAGTGGCTTTATTGTGATCACAGAGATGAAAGCAACTCCACCAACTTTCGCTTCATTAAAACTGAACACATTTGAAGATCTTGAAGAATTAGCAGAGCTTGAAGAACATACTACCGATGCAGTAGTGTAGACTCCCCAGTGACGGCAATTAGATGACAACCACTAATTCGTGTAAATTCTGTCTCCGAAGCCAGTGTAACCGTATAAATACTTCAAAATTTGGCCCAAAGGTACAAAACGCGCGAACAAGCTGGTCCACTCGCATCCATGTTCGGAGGGCGCTAGGGGGATAAAGAAGGCGGAGCTTTCTCGCTAATGGATGAAAAAATGAGGCCACGAAGACGTGTCTCTGACGTATGATTAAAACTCTTTAACAGAAGCGGCAAATTAAAAAGGTAAAAAGGCCTTTGGGCGCGAAAACCGCTTGGAATCATGGGATGCCGAATGAATTAAATAGAAATAAAAATGGTATTATAAAAGTTCCAAAGAATAAAAATTAAATGTCTCAAAAGAAGAAATTAGGCAGGTGCGTTTAGAGGCAGTGTTGCAATTTAAGAGAATAAGGTTTTAATAAATACGTGCAGCTTTTAACAGATTAAGATTTTTAGAATGATAAATAACAGAATATTTTGATTAAGTTATGGAATAAAATACAAAATAGATTTAAGAGATATTTTAAAAAGAGAGGGAAAAAAGAATTGAAGAATTGAAGAATTTGGAATAATTTAACTAAAGAAATAGGGCGAAAATTTTTTATTATTACATATATATATATATATTACAGTCTTTTGACAAAAATAAAGTTTTTCCGCGGCCCTTTGACGAAATTTGTGTTTTTATCGCTATCTGTCAACGAAATTAGCCATTTTCCCAGATCTTTTGATGAATTTCGCGTTTTTTTCTGTGGCCTTTGGACAAAATTCGCGTTTTTTCCGCGATCCTCCGACGAAATTTGCCGTTTTTTCAAGATACTTCGGTGAAATATGACGTTTTTTCGAGATCCTTCGACGAAATTTACCGTTTTTTCGAGATCCTTCGACGAAATTTACCGTTTTTTCGAGATCCTTCGACGAAATTTTCCGTTTTTTCGAGATCCTTCGACGAAATTTGCCGTTTTTTCGCGATCTGTCGGAAGAATTCTCCGTTTTTTCGCGATCCGACGACGAAATTGACCGTTTTTTCGTGATCCTTCGACAAAATTAACAGCTTGTTCCACGATCCTTTGATGAAGTTGACGCTTTCTCCGTAGCCCTTCGGCCAAATACGCCGTGATCCTTCAACGAAACTCATGTTTTTTTGACGGCCTTTTGACAAAATTCACGTTTTTTCACGGTCTTTTGACTAAATTTGCGTTTTTTTCGCGACCTGTCAACGAAATTAGCCGTTTTTCGCGATCTTTAAATGAATTTCGCGTTTTTTCTGCGATTCTTCGATGAAATTCGCCTTTTTTTTTTCGCTATCCTTCGACGAAGTTTGCCGTTTCTTCGCGTAATTTACGCGCTATAGCGCGTCTGCGGCATCGCTGTATGTTTTTAGTCTGCAGGTGCCCTAAAAAGTCTGCGACGCCCGTCGCAGCGTCTCGTACATTCTGCCCACGGGGGGTAATATTTTGCGTTAGGCAAGCACTACGTTTTCAGAGAGTTCCAGTTCATTAGTGCAGGTAGCTCTTTCATAAAATTAGCCCCTTTTGGAACTACAGGAATGCACTTTTAATAAATAAGGAGAATTCACTTAAGAAATAGGCACCAGCAACAGCAATAAAATATGTATCTATGTCCAAAATATGACAATAGTTGTTGTTTATGTTCCTAGATGGCAGCATCATTCAAATAAGCAATTGCAGCATTGCTTTTTTCATTAAAAAAGAAAGAAAAACGATGTTAATTATAAATTTTAAACGAGAAAGAAAATCATGTGTCAAGCATATATTATGAAACATTTTCCAACACGTAAAGAGTATTTTAACGAAACTTCGCTACTTAATAATGTAAATAGGTAGAACACTCTTAACACATTTCAGCAATTACTGTCCATAGCCAGAAAAGTACTTGGATTCTTTTGTGCAGCCCTGTATATGATCTATAGTTTTCTTAATATTCTACATGCTAAAATTTAGTTTAGTAAGGTGAACCTTTGACAGGAACCTGTGACACAGGTGAAAATCCACCTTCAACAATTTCTACCAATAGACGGATTACTTAAAATAAAATTCATACACTTGAATTCTTTTGTACAGCCCTACATATTTTTATACACACCACATATTAATATATTAGGCTAACATTTAATTCAAGCAAAAACACTCTAATTGTAAGCCTCTTGTAGTGCACCTCAGTGATATATGTATATCAATTTCAATATGTTTGAAATAGCGTAACATTAAAATAAACCTCAGATGATTTTTCCCCATAGACCGTGTAATGTAACGGAATTCTTTTGAGTGTCTCTGTAAAAGAACTATTAGTACTACATACTTCATTTTCAATACCGAACATGCGATAGTAAACCTCAATAACATATATCAATTGCCTGACAATCCGAGTATATTTACGCGAATTAGAACACGGACAGACAGACAAACCGAGTTCATAAACACTTTTCAACTATGTTGGAAAGTGTTAAAAAGGGCATACGATTTTTTTCCAATAACATTAGATGAATAGGATGATTATGGTGAAGAAATATGCATTGATTTAAAGTGGTTTTACCAAAACAATGAAATCGCTTGTACAGTTCTACGCGAGTATAGGAGACAAAAAGTGTTGCTTACAGATCCACTAACAGCTTTTGTTTTCTGGTGGTTCTAGAAAACAGGGGGTTTCTTTTTTTTGGGGGTACAAGCAGTAGGTGGATGAAAATAAAAGATACCGAAAGTGGCTGAAAATGTTGCAATCACTGTTATTGAGTAGTTTAATGATAATCCAGCGGAACGTGTAATTCTCCATAGTGAAGAATTTGGATTTCCCATATGAAACAGGAATAATCATAAAAAGAAGAGCCATACAAGGTTGAACGTGCATTTCTACTGATCACTGATCAGTTACTTGCTGCCGTTTATCATGTTTTGATACGGGATCAATTGTTGTCTGTGTAGCATGGAGGTGCATATTGAATACAGTGAGATCAATTTGAAATTGAAACAGGTTCTAGAAGTATTTATTTTTTGCATTTATATTGATCACGTATGTGTTGATCAAGTTATCCATATCTCTGCGTGATCGAGAGTTTGTGTGTGTATGGTGTGAATTAATAAATTTACATGATGGCATTTCGTTTACTAGTAATGCCATTTTATATTCATTACACGACAATGGTCACAGCGCCACATTTTCACCTATTGACCATTTTTGTAACTAACATTTTTATTGCATCAATCATTTCCCCATGGTTTGAAATAGTGCACGTATATCCTCTAAGTATGAAGGCGTTTCGTCCATGGGCTATCTTTTCTGAGTGCTTCAATCAGGGATACTTTAATTTAAACCGTCCTGTACATTCTGGTTATTGGTGCTTCTCTTTGGGTTTATTTTTATACCTCACGTATTCATCTTACTACAGAGAATTTAGTATGCATTTTTTCTAATTTTTAAAGATGTTTCGATAATGAGTTATATAATGGCAATAATTATGATTAGCACATGCAAACAGTGTCAATATTTCACTAAATATGAAGAGATACCTTTAGCTTTAAGACCATCGTCAATAAACTGCGCTGCTTGTTCAAAATAAGGGTAGATTCTGAAGACGATGTTATCAAATGCGGGTACGCCGAGAAAATTGATTCCCGAGTTTAAATAAAATCCTGATGTAGTGTTGACTTGACCGCAACCCTTCTCTCTACCTTGAGCCGCATTCAAGACATGAGTGATTCCCAAGCGTTTCAGGACAGCGGTGCAGAGGGCAGTAGGCCTGTAATAAAGGGGGAAAAATCTGTTAGAGCTGAAAGAAAGATTTTAATGTTGCGACAGTATGTAATTTTCATCTGTGACGAGCGGTTTATTTAAATTATGTAACATGTAACTTTCGAAAGTTAACCCCTTGAGGACGAGCGACACGTATACGTGCCGCATAAGATGCTCAGAATCCTCGATTATTATCACTAGTTACTTTTTGTGGTAAGCTTTGCCTTTTTTAATGATAGCATTTCTGCGATTCAATTAGGCGAAAATTTCTGTTTTGAAAAACCGGTGGTAAAAGATTAAAAATTCTGTAAAGGATGCTCATCGCGAAGGGGTTAAGCTTGCATACATATACAGTCTCATACACCACATACATATACACAGAGGATATCCAAGAATAATGAAAAAATAATAAAATGACACACCGTTGTTATTATTACATCCAATCCAATTTACTGACATTTTTAGAAAAGCCCACGTTGTTTATATCAATGAGTGAAATTAATAGAAAATAATTTGAGAATGGCCAGAGTCTGCACAAACCAATGTATAGGGACTGAACTGGAAATTGGCTATAACATTCTGCAACACATCTTTTTTGCGATGACCCGAATTTCGTCCATACTGCCTTTTTTGAAGTAAATTGCGTTAATGTTTAAAGAAGTAAGAAGTAGTGTAAAAAATATTCCACTAGTTTAATGACAGTGAGGAAGTTGAGCCATGCCTAATAGTAAAGTTTTGCACAAATTATTTTTAATAAATGTTTTTTGCGTTTTGATTTTTGTTGTTTATTATCCTCCTAAACAACATAATAAAAACTAATGTTCAGATTTTTTTTTTTTTTTTTTGTTATATGTATTTTGGTTTATAACTAACATTACATTAAAGTTTACTACAAAACTCACATATTCCATATTTAAATTTAAATTCTGGCTGTACCAGAATTATTGCAGGTTTAGAACTATGTGCAAGTAGTTGCTATGGCAACAAATATATCACACACAAAAAAATCTGCCAATATATCATGTTTATTAATAATAATCAGTTTTTTGCATTTTTCTAAATACTAGGTTAAGTGAAGAGTGTGCATTTTGCATTTACACCCTTCCTATGTTGTATTGCATTCGCTATACAAGTTTGGAAAATTTTTAAAGTGAAGTATTTTTCAGATTATGTGTTCGTACGTTATGGATTGCCAATTTACCAGACTAATCATCACTTACACAACTACATTCAAATGAATATCTAGTAAAAAAAAAAAAAAAAAAGCGTACTAGTTTAAAAGGAAAGGAAAAGATAGTTAAAAAAAACCCACAATTTTGCAGGTCTATAAAGGAAAAAAAAAACCCAGTAGATTTTAAAAAATATTTCACTTTAATTTACTAAACCAAAATAAATTTCTAAAGAGTCAGTTAACAAATGTGCAATATCACTATTACTTTTTCAAAAACTGACCCGTTCTGGTTCGGAAAGAATAAAGTTCAGACCCGACCGCACCCGAGTCTGAGGATAAAAGTAAGCCCGGGCTCGTGCAATTCTATTTTAAAGTCTTTAAATAATTTTTAAATCTGTCTCAATTTTAAATCAAGGTTTCCTTTATTTCACGTTAAAATTCTTGATGTGTTACAATAGTTTGGCTTCAAATCTAAAACGATTTTGAAACACAAAAAGACAAAGAAAGGATCGCCTACTTCCGTCAGCGTCAAATCTAAATTAGCTTGGATTATCGATACTTACGCTTAACCTTAAAATTACAGCTCAAAGTTGCACTAGGAAGGTCAAATTTTTGATAGGGTTTCACCTGTATATGGCTGGGTGCCATTATTTGTTTTTATCTGTTACATCATTTGATGGAGGATCAAAGACCGAGAGTGTTTTGGTTGTCAGCCACTATTCAGCAGCCGTGAAATTTCACACACACACAAAAGATGACAAACTGCTAATTGTATTTTAAAGGATAGCTAATGAGAAAATCGTCCCGTATCTTTCTTTTATGTTTTGTAATATACGAATGTCTATGCTAGCAAACATGATTATTTTGTTGTCACCATGTTAGACAAAATGTACATTTAAAGTTTAAGCGTACATGTTTGACGATTTTACTTATTTTCATAAAATTTGTTTACTTTTGATTGAGACTTAACAAGAGAATGAGGTTTCAAGACGATCAGACAAAGATAATAATAATAATAATAAAAAGATAATTAAATTTTAAAATCCCTGTGATTGTGTGGCTGATTAGATGGTAATTACTGGCCGTATTTTGCACAGGATAAACTTGGAGAGACAGGAAACGCTTATTTAAGGGATACTTAATGCTGACACTTTAAAAATAAAGTATCGATCTTTTTTCATTTTACATTCTACTTTATTTACAACAAAGTAGTAATGGATTCGGGAATCTTTTTGTCTTTAAAATGTTCTCGAATTCAAATTCGTTATGCAGATTGCCCACCTCCGTTAACATCAGACGGCGACAGCTATAGTCATAAACGTGGTGTCTAGATGGCTATGCAATACGTGATGAAACGGCTTCCAGCACCACCTAGCGGCAAACTGTGAAGTTAGCATTCCTCTGTCGAAAACGGTACGAGATATAGTTTATTTTAATAAGAAAATGAAGTTGAGTATACTCAATCTGTTCACCATTGGCAGCAATGCATCAAGATTTTGCATGTCTTCCGATGGTGGACAACATTAAGTATACGAAACTTGATTTTCTTATTAAAATAAACTGTACTTTGCTTACATGCATTAATAAATGGACATCTGCCTTATAATGCCACACTTTTGCATGATGCAATTTGTGGCGTATTTAAGCTGGTGATAGGATATAAAAAATTACATTTCGTGGTTTCTAATAAAGTTATTTTTACATGTAAACCATCATTCACACTAAACCTAGGACGCTCTACAACTTTGTAATTAACTTATTTCCGTTATCGCGTACCGTTTTCGAGATAGGAGCACTAAATCCACAGTTTGTCGCCAGGTAACGCTGTAAGCGATTTCATGGTTTAGCGCATAGCCACTTAGACACGACATTTATGACTATAAGTTGTTTCCATTCCGAAGTTAATGGGGGGTGGACAGAACTTTAGTGGACACCCTGTATACTTTCTGACACATTCATAAAATGATTTTAAATTGCAAAAGTATAAAATTAGCTATTGAATAATGTTTTTGATTTTTCTATGAAGTTAAAGAAGATTTCAGAAGAAGCCGTAAAATTTGATATTCCACCTAAGCGTGTGGCAATATTTTTGAATATTTGTTTAACGATTCATAAAATAATAGCTTTAAAAACCATCAGTATGGGGCTTTTCTTTGAATAGGTTACATATCGATTTATCTTACACACTGGAAAAAATCAATCTGTATTTTAAAATTTTATTTCAATTTTATCAATTTTAAAATCAGTATTTGAGTTCAGAAATTGCATGGCAGAAAAAGACGATTCAAATGTTTAGAAGAGGGTTTAAACAGATTTCCAGGAAATGAGAATTACGAAAATGTAATCATTAGGTAGCAATAAACTGTAATCGAAGATAAATAAAATTCACAGAGGAAAATTTTACGAATGAGTGTATAAATGTGCCAGAAATAAATATATACATTTTTCAAATGGGAAAAACAAATCAGAACGGAGTTAATTTTTAACCTTTTGCGCAGCATTTTATGGACAAAATACCCTAAGATGACCGGTATAGTTTAACACTATACCGGCCACAAGGATCAATTTGACTCAAATTATATAAACATATTTCAAACACAAAAATGACGAAACAACTGTTACTCTTTGATTTAACAAATATTCTAGAATTTTTAGAATGAAATGATGTAACCCGCATGTAAATACTATAATTCGAGAGAAAATTTTTAATGTATCAAAATATGACTTTTTTATGATGTACTGTCTGTGTAGTTCCCGCACCTTCTCCCAGGATTTAAATGCCTTTATATCAGAATGTATTTTTTTTCAAGCTTTGTAATATTTAAATTGATGTTCTACGAAAGATAAAGTTATGAAACTTTGTACAATATTTGTCAGCTATATATTCATTAAATTGTCTTCCGGATTTTTTTATTTTGTTTTGAAAGAAAATTTAAAAAATCTGATTATCGTAGTAAAAAAAGCCTTTTAAAAAAAGTTTTTTTTTTTTTTTTTAAATAAACATTTTTGTGAATTTCGAAGACAAAGTAATATTTATTATTTTCTGTATACAAAAATGATAAAAGTAAGCAAAAACAATTTTTTTTCAGAAGATATATCAAATTTTAAACGTAGTTAAATTGAAAAATTTTTAATTTCAATTTTATTTTTACATTTTTGTTAATGAATTTACATTTGAAAAGGAAAACGTAGGGTGAAACTCCCAGTAAGTGACACTTTAAGGATTCTTTCCTGTTCAAATCACTATTACAAAAATTTAAATCTATTTTATACTTACCTTTGCTTTTGAAAGGATAATAGAGATATATTTAAAAATTATTTTTGGCAAAATTTTGATAAGTTATACATTTTATTATTAAAAATTAATTTTTTTCTTAAATATGGTTTAAAACTCCAGTAACTGACACCATCCTTATTTTGAAACACCAATAACTGACACAAAGTGAAACAGCGACTGACACTTTATTTCAAAAGATTAAAATGCTTACAAAAAAATTCTATTATTTATTATAAAAACAAAATACATTAATATTTATTATAAAAAGTGGGATTTAGTACGCTGTACTGCATTATTAATAATGCAGAGTATATAGGAATAATATTTAGTACTGCATTATTAGTAATGCAGATATCCAATAACTGACATTTATGAACCAGTAACTGACATCTGGTGTTAGACGCCGGTAAAACAACTTAAATTTTAATGGTGTTTACTACAAGGTAAATTTAATTTATTATTATGCATTTTTAAACTGTTCAAATAATAGATTTCAACTTTCTTTAATATAACGAATATTTAACACCTCTGTCAGGGACTGGTGAAATGAAATTCGAGGATCTAATAACTGGCAGCCACATTAAGCGAAATTAAATAACTATAAACCCTAAATCATGGCCCTAATATATCGTATGCATATTTAAACTAATTTCTACAAGTATAACTACAAGTATAATATTTACGATGGTTGCATTACAAATAGATTAGAAAAACACTTCTTTAATTTTAGAAATAAGATGGTTGCTTCAAAAGGTCACTTTTTGTATTCTCAAAAGTTTCTTCCTCATTAAACATGTTCTTGACCCTCTAGTGGTGAATAAATTGACTCCAGAATAAAAATAAGTGTCTCATTTACCACTAGATGACATTACTTTGCAGAATCTGGTTAGGTGTCAATAACTGGGGGTTTCACGCTACATAAATATACATTTCAAGAGAAACAAATGAATAAAAATATTATTTGAATAAAGTAAAATTTTGTGTCTCAAATAATATCTAACTTATTTCTGTGCGGCACACAATTGATTTCTTTAATTAAATAAAATTTCCAGTTTGAAATATGTTAATTTGACTCGTGACCACAAAAATACACCATTTGTCAAACCACCCCGGTCTATTTAATGACTGCTCATTGCTGCCATAAAAAGTACACCATGAGTCTAAATCGTTATCTTGCGTGAAAAGGTTAAGCAACAACTTAAAGAAAACCGAATAAAGAGAGATAGGGGATAAAATTAATGTAATTCAAGAGTTTTTTTTTTCTAGGAAAATTTAAGAAAATGTCTTATTTCGGAACCAAAATATTTATCTTCATCTAGTGTTTATGTGGAGATCAACCAAGGCCGCTTGGATTTCTATTTTCATATGAAATGACAGAAATAATCTCCGTACCATAAACACATTTTTTAAAAATTGAATGAAAAATGAGCCAAAAGCATTAAATTTTACTTTATTAGATGTTACAGCATGACATTGAGTGAAAAGATTTCACGAAAAACTTACTGGCATTTCGTGTGGGTAGATTTGAAGGTTCAAGTTTAAATATAGTGTGCATTTTTAACCGATTTAAAAGAAGAAAATCTTAATTCGACCGCAGCCTTTGGAAAATATTTATTTATTTTTAGTCACAATGGTCGCTATGTCTTTCATTTATTGAAGAAGCGTTGTTACAATAAAAGTATAGGACCTACGTTCCAATCATAGAAGGTTCTTAAATTTAAATCTGTATTTAAATTTACTTTTAGTTGAATCTTTTTACTTTCTTCTATCTTTACAAGAAGAAAGTATTGGATACGTGAAAAATTTCAACTTACGGTGTTCGGCGGTTTTATACGTTTTAGAAGATCCTGAACACAATTTGACTGTTTTCAGAAAATGTTTGTCCGTGAGTCTGTATGTGATACAAATTTAATATCTCAAGAACTACTGCACGGAATTTAATGAAACTGTAGATTCAGTTAGACCTTGACATAAATTGGTGATTATTAGGTTTTGGCGTAAATCGTCCAACAGGTGGCGCTGCTATGCTGCATTTTTCACGATTTCCGCCATAGCTATAACCCAAGAATGCACGGAATTTCACCAAACTTCAGATTCTGTTAGACCTTGACATAAATAGATCCTTATTAGGTTCGGATGTATACAGCCCAACAGGTGTCGCTGCTATGTTCTGTTTTTCACGTTTTCTACGATAGCTATATCTCAAAAACGAACAGATTGTCTTTTAATTTTGGTTGCAGTCGATTGGATTCATATAGAACAGTGGTTTCCAAACTTTTTTCTTTCACGTAGCTCTTTGCTTATGCTTTTCATTTAGGAGTACTCCCTTTTTTATAAACACGCTCCTACTTACCCACATAACGCAGACATACTTGTTATTTTATTTTATTTTTTAAATTATTAATCTTTTTAGCAGAGCTAAACAAATCAACTCAAATTACGTTGACATTTCTAACCGTTTATTTTTTATCTTGCATTTTAAAATTAATTTTATTTTTTATAATTTTAGCTTAAGATCAATCTATTATTAAAAAAAAAAAAAAAAAAAAAAAAAAAAAAAAAAATAAAACTTACGATGAAAGTTTATAACAATTTTGCGTCATCTATACTAATATTATAAAGGAGTAAAGATTGTTTGTTTGTTTGTTTGTAGGGGGTAATCTCTGGAACTACCGAACCGATTTCAAAAGTGATGGTGGCAAATTGGTGGTGACAACCCCTGCTCCAACATAGGCTATATTTTATGTCGGTGCCACTAACACCAGGGGGTGCAGGAGCAAAAAACGTTCTAAAATTGCCATTTTTAGCACTTTCCAACCTAGTTGAAAAGTGCTTATTACTTCGGTTTGTCTGGCCGTCTGCCGTCTGGCCGTCTGGCCGTCTGTCCGTGCTCTAACTCCCGTAAATATGCTCGGATTGCTCTGCAATTTTTATATGTTATTGTCGTTATCTATAGCATGTTCCCTATTTCAACTGAAGTGTGTAGCACTTATAGTTTTTTTACAGGGACACTCAAAATAATTCCGTTACATTACGTCTATGGAGAAAAATCGTCTGCGGTTTATATAAATAATGTTTCACTATTTTAAACGCATTGAAATTTATATAGATCACTAAGGTGCATTACAAGAGACTTACTACGGAATATTGTGTGTATAGCAGTCATCGTTCATTTACAGGGACACGCAAAAGAATTCTCTACTGTCTGTTAACAATAATTCCTGGAAGTGCGTTTTAAGTTATTGAACGCGATTTTAATTTTAACTTGCTTTTTGTCTATTACGTGGTGTGTATAAATTCTGTAGATCCTATACAGGGCAGCACAAAAGTTCGCGAACACATTTCTCTTTATTGACAAACTCCAGACGGAGAATTTTAAACTGTGCTACGCGTTTCCTAACTGAACTAAAATTATCATCCTATGTAGTATATATACAAATCTATAGATCCTATACAGGGCTGAATAAAAGTATTCGGATATTTTTCCGAATATTGTATATGTTGGAAATTCCTGAAATTATGTTTTTAAATATGTTGTGCGTTTTCTAAATTGTTTACTTAGATGTTAGCTTTTAGCTTATTAAACGGTATGATTTGTAAAATTATTTTGGAAGCGTTGGAAAGTGCTATATAATCTATGCTTGACGCATGATTTTTCGTTCTTGTTTAGCTATCAAACTGGCTATCAAGCCCTGAGAGCTTGCCAAGCCGGTTCTGTATGTGTGTATGTACGTACGTAATGCGATAACTCTTCATAGAAATATCCGTTTTCCTTCAAATTTTGTTTATAGGTTCACTGTGTTAAGGTGCTTCCCTGATTAGTTTTTGGGATTGATTGGTTAAGTATAAAGGGGGGGAACAAGAGGCTAATCCCCCCCCCTTAATTTATATAAATGGGTTTTTCATGCAGAATTGTTCCGTTTTCCTTCAAATTTTGTTTATAGGTTCACTGAGTTAAGGCGCTTCCCTGATTAGTTTTCGGGATTGATTAGTTAAGTATAAAGGAGGGGGGATAGGGGGACTAATCCCCCCCTTAATTTATATAAATGGGTTTTTCATGCAGAATTATTCCGTTTTCCTTCAAATTTTGTTTATAGGTTCATTGTGTTAAGACGCTTCCCTGATTACTTTTCGGGATTGATTGGTTAAGTATAAAGGGTGGAACGGGGGGGGGGCTAATCCCCCCCTTAATTTATATAAATGGGATTTTCATGCAGAATTATCCCATTTCCTTCAAATTTTGGTTAAAGGATCACTGTGTTAAGACGCTTCCCTAATTAGTTTTCGGGATTGATTGGTTAAGTATAAAGGGGGGAACGGGGGGCTAATCCCCCCCTTATTTTATATAAATGGGTTTTTCATGCAGAATTATTCCGTTTTCCTTCAAATTTTGTTTATAGGTTCACTGTGTTAAGGCGCTTCCCTGATTAGTTTTCGGGATTGATTGGTTAAGTATAAAGGGGGGAACGGGGGGATAATCCCCCCCTTATTTTATATAAATGGGTTTTTCATGCAGAATTATTCCGTTTTCCTTCAAATTTTGTTTATAGGTTCACTGTGTTAAGGAACTTCCCTGATTAGTTTTCGGGATTGATTGGTTAAGTATAAAGGGGGGGAACGGAGGGGGCTAATCCCGCCTTAATTTATATAAATGGGTTTTTCATGCAGAATTATCCGATTTTCTTCAAATTTTGTATATATATTCATTGTAATTAGAGATTTACCATAAGAGTATAATATACAATTAGTGTGAATAGCCTGTGAACTCAATGCCCTCAGTTTAACTGGGCAGTTTTATTTTTAATTTTTATACTGAAGGAGCTAGAAATTTGAAATTTGTCATTGTAGTTACTTATAAGATGTAAATGCTCTCTAAGAACAAAATAAAAAAGAAATTGAAATTTAAAAGGGTGAAATGAGCGAAAAGCGTTCTAAAAACAGTCTAAATTACAATTTCTATGAAATCTCTGGAACTACAGAACCGATTTCAAAAGTAATGGTGGCAAATTGATGGGGACAATCCCTACTCCAACATAGGCTATATTTTATGTCGGTGCCACTAACATCAATGAGGTGCAGGATCGAAAAATGTTCGAAAATTGCGACTTTTTTATACTGAAGGGGCAAGAAATTTGAAATTTAGCATTGTAGTTACTTATAAGATGTAAATGCTCTCTAAGAATAAATTTAAAAAAAAATCGAAATTTAAATGGGTGAAAAGCGTTCTGAAGTCATTCTAAATTACAATTTCTATGGAATCTCTGGAACCACGGAACCGATTTCAAAAGTGATGGTGGCAAATTGGTGGTGACAATCCCTGCTCCAACAGCCTCTTTAATAAAAAACTATGCGTTGCTGACGACTGGGTTTTTCGCTAATTGTTGCAACAGATTAATCTCGGAAAATGAAACATTAGAAGTTACTGAAAAAAATGATAGCTCAAAAAGTATTTGTCAGAAAATTGTTAGACAAACTGCGTTTGAAAGGTAAAAAATTGTATTTTTCTTGATATAAATTTCAAATCTAATGATTATGCCGTTTTTCAAATATTGAATTTCAAAAATTACCAAATTTTCCAATGGAGTACCATAGCGAAACCTTCATGCGTAAAAAGATAATGATAAGGGCGACGTGTCCTGACGTGTATATTGGCTATAGCACGAGTCACAAATTATAGTAGCCTTATTATTCTGTTAAAATATAAAAGTTATTTATGAAATGTCAATATTTTGTTTGATTAAAGGTTCGTTAAAAGAAATTGACCAGCGTAGCGGGCGTAGCTTGCTAGTGATATATAAGTTGTCAAACATGAATTTTAATACTCACAATGGGAATCCTTGAGCATATTTCATGTAGCTGAGTTTTTTAATTGATTAGAGGTGAGCGGATCTAGTGACAAGGAATTATCAATGAATTACTCATTTTGAGAGTAACATATTGGAGTTACACAATAAACTATCTTTGTACTTAAAAACTATAAACTTTGCTTATGTGTTTTCAGTTGAATCATTTTTGTGATTTCCGACATTACCGATATTATTTTCACGCACCCCCAACACTCCCGCCACGTACCCCCAGGGGTACGCTTACCCCAGGTTGGGAAATGCTGATATAGAAGAAAGTTTTGTGATGGCCGAAACGTACTAATTATTTTTATAAGTATAATTGCTAAAATGCCTTTCATGCAAAAATTTTAAATAAATATTGCAGTTACCATTTCGTTTTTAACAATGAAATATACTGCATAAGCAAACTTAATCACAGGATTAATTTTACTTCCGTAATGTTAAGATTTTTATTATAAAGATATAATTACACTCAAAATGTTATGAAAATAGAAATCCGAAATAGTCTCCTATTTTTAAGTAACATGATATTTGGCTAGTCTGAGAGAAAATAGGTTAATCTGAAAACAGGGATAACCTTTAGAACATGTAACCCAGTGATGAAAAGTTTTGAATAGGATGTAGACTATAACATTATAAAAGAAACAAAATCACATTATTATTAAAATAAAATATATTATACTAAAAGTGATTACAGTAAACATAAACGCTTAAAAAACATTTTAGTAAGCAAACCGATGAGTTTCGTGGACACAATAATGGTGACATCTCAAAATCTGTTATGATAAATAAATTATTTTCGCACAAAATTTGAAATATGTCGCTTTCACATTTAAAATACGAAAATATTGTCAACTTCCAATTACACTCAAAAGTTGTCAAGTCAATTACACTCAAATTTTATGAAAATAGAAAGCCGAAACAGACTCCTATTTTTAAACAATCGTGATATTTGGCTAGTCTGAGAGCAAATAATCTGAAAACAGGGATAGAATATCTCCTTTAGAACATGTAACACACAGTGATGAAAAGTTTTGAATATGACGTAGACTATAAAATTATAAAAGAAAAAAAATCACTTACTGTCATTAAAATAAAATATATTATGCTAAAAGTGATTACAGTAAACATAAACGCCTAAAAAACATTTAATAAACAAACTGACTTAGTTTTGTGGGCACAATAACGGTGACATCTCAAGATCTGTTATGATAAAACTATTTTAATAATCATAAAATTTTCAATAGGTCGCTTTCATATTTAAAATGTGAAAATATTGTCTTATCAAACATATTCAATCCAACATCGATGAAATCTCACAGAATTATATAAGAAAATATCACTTATTGTCATTAAAATAACATACATATGTTAAAAGTTATTTCAGTAAACATAAAGGCCTAAAAAACGTTTAATAAACAAACCGAATAGTTTCGTGCACACAGTAACGGTGACATTCTCATGAAAATAAACTATTTCCGCATAAAATTTGAAATATGAAAAAAAATGGAGACTTGAAAACTAGAAATCTTCTCTAATCAACTGTACGAATTTTAGCTTTCATGTTTTCAAGTATAAGTAGTTGAATTCTTAAAACTAAGGAAAAGCCATACATCAAATTTTATGCAGAAAATAGATTATTTATCATCACAGATCTTGAGAATGTTACCGTTATTGTGTGTACAAAACTAGTCGGTTTGTTTATTAGAAGGTTTTTTTATACCTTTATGTTTACTGTAGTCACATTTAGTATATGTATTTTATTTTAGGCTGAAGGAATTTAGTTAAAGGCTACGAGCTGAAGAACCTTTTGCAGATCTTACTCTTATTAAAATTTAGTAAATATAACTCTTTCAAAAGATGATTAAACAAGTACTGTGGAATAGAAAGTTATTGTTGTGGATTAATGGAGCAATATGTTGTCTTAGCTTTTGAAGTCTTTTTTTTTTTTTTTTCATTGGTGCGAAAAGATTACAAAATTGGTTTTCGAAGTGGTGAAAATATTAAAAAGTCCTTTCGACCTGTGCAGGGAGGAAAAGGTAACTTCCCTATTCCTTGGTGTCGAGAATTCAGCTAATTTTACTCACAAACATGAAGCTAAAATTCGTGGAATTCGATTATGGAAGATTTTCAGTTTGAGTCGATACTGAATTTGAATGGGAATTTCTAAAAATTAGTCAGCTATCGCCAAGTTAGTTTAATTTATGGCGAACTTGTTTTGTTCTCTACATTTGGGGATATTTTGACAAGTATCAAGCGTGGCAAGAATTTGACGCAGGCGGAATTTTTAAAATATTCGCATACACGCATGCGCGCATACGTACGTACATAACGGTGTCCGCCAGCGTCAAATTGTTGCCACGTTTGGCAATAATGGGCGAATTATTGCCAAATTTTGTGATAAAATTAAGTCGCCATAAATGAAACCAACTTGTGGATAGCTGACTATTTTCTCGATATTCCATACAATTTCAGTATTAAAGAGATGGGAATATTCTATAATCGGGTTCTACAAATTTTAGCTTTTATGTTTTCAAGTAGAATTAGTTGACTTCTTAAAACTAAGGAATTGGGAAGCTACCTTTTCCTCCCGGTATAGACCGGACGGACTTTTTGCAATGAAAGCTACCTAAAAAAAAAAAAAAAAAAAAAAAAAAAAACGTTCACATAATTTGTAAATTAGAGTTTTTTGAAACAAAATAATGTAAACTTTATTACAATAAATGTTTTCCTAACAAAGTTACGTGTATTTATATGTTTTCCAATTTTTCTAATACCTACTATACAAACTCATCCATTAGCAGTGATCTAAAATTCTAAATAAGTGATCTGTAAACCTATCAGACTGAATACTTCCCCTGTTTTAGCCGATCTATCTATCTACTACATATATAAATGCAAATGGGAATTTCGTTCCGGCTGCTTATAACTTGAGTTCTGCTGAATGGATTTTGACGGAACTTGCACTGTTAATTAGACAATTTTTAAGATAATGTTTTAGTGTATTGTATATCGTTCTACGTTGCTTAGTTATGGAATTAAGGAGGAAAGATCTATAATAAGATGAGCCCGATTGTGAAAGATTAGCCTTTTTGAAAAGTTCTACTAGACAGATTTTGATGAGACTTATATTATTATTTAGATACTTTTTCAGGGATGGTTTTAGTATATTGCATATCGTTCTATCGTTCTTTATCAAATTCTACTACAAATGATCAACTAAAAGAGTTAGGCCTTCACAGTTCAACATTTGTCTAACACATTAGATAATATAATTGTGACATGGTGTTCGCATCGTTTACGCGAATGCGGAAGGATATTCAAGGCACAGATCCACACTGCTTTAAAACACAAGGTCAAATTCACCTCCGTATTTCGTTTGATTCAAGGTTCGTTTGGAGAAACTGACCAACGTTGGGGCGAGCACTGCTAGTCTGATGGATAAAATAAATTTGACATCAACAATGCAATTACATTTCTCAAATAATAATAAAAATGTGCTACATATACTTACGCATCACTTAAATATACGTCAGGATATACTTCATTCCAAGGATCCGTCGGTAATGCGTAATAGCCTACAGGTTCTCGAATGATATCCAACAGCTCATCTGGCGAGCAAAGTGGCAGTTCTCTGCGTCTTAAACGGCTTTCAGGGAACGAGGTAGCGTGCCTGTAGTTGTCACTAAAATTCCTGGATTTGCTATCCCTCACAGGGCTTTTCCGTCTAAGGCTGTGGTAGCCAGGCTCCCGGGTGGTTGTCGTGTCAGCGCTGTTGTCCTTTGCAAGATATCTGTAGGTATCAGTCACAATTCTGGGCGTGTTCTCTTTCGTCGAGTGCTTTTCGCTTTCGCCTAAAATCTTTCTGTCTTTGGCAGGAAATCTGTGAACGTCGGTGTAAATTCTGGACTCAATATCTTCTAAAGGGCTGTAATTGTTTGAATAGCGCGATATTCTCTGTGTATTTTCTCTCAAAGGTAGTTTAAAACCCTCATTGAGAATTCTTGATGAGCTGTCTGTTGAACCCAACCTATGGTCATCGCTGAAAAATCTGGGCATTACTTCTTTTTCTCTATAACTGTATAGGCTGTCCAGAGAAGCAATCGAAGTTGGTCGACGTCGTTCTTTGTACGCAACAGGTGAACGTCGAATCATCGGAGTTGGTAACCGAGTCTGAAAAAAACAAGAACGAAAAATCATAGATTATGAAACACTTCCCAACACATTCTGAGTACTACACTGTTAAAAATGTTCAGCTTTTGCTGCAGACACACTCCATCGCTTTTAGAGAAAACGGTTACTTTACTATATTGTGGAACATTTTCATTGGTCAAAATAGAGTTATTCTATAGAAGCGGTGGAGTGACTATGCAGCAAAAGCTAAACATTTTTAACAGTGTATAATAAAACTTCACTGCTTAATAAGATGAAAGATAATGTCTAAGCAAACAAATTGTAAAATGCATAACACATTTGAAAACCTAATTTGAGCAATTAACATTAATAATTGGAAATATATCCGAATTATTTTGTACAGACCTGTATATAATCTATAGATTTTTATATATACTACATAGGATGCCGGAATTTTAGTTTAGTTAGGAAACAGTTGAAAATTCCCTTTCAGCAATTTCCACAAGTAAACGGAAATGTACTGGAGATACTGTACAAAGCATCTCCAGTACATTTCCGTTCACATTCATTTAAAAACGAAAACGAAAACTGAAAACGCACTTTCAGCAATTGTTGACCATAGACACTGTAATTGAATTCTTTTGTGTATTTGTAAATGAATGATGAATGTTAGGCACACTGTACTCTCGAATAAGCCTTTTGCACTTTACCTCAGTGATATATATCAATTGAAATATGTTTGAAATAATGTAATATCATTAAAATACATCACAGCAAGTTTTTCGAAATAGACCGTAATGTAACGGAATTGTTTTAAATGTTCCTGTAAATGAACGATAAATGCTATGCACATCATATTCTGTATTTAGCATCTTGTAGTGCACCTCATATATATATATATAAATTTCAATATGTTTGAAACAGTTTAACATCATTAAAATACACCGCAAATGATTTTTCCCCCATAGACTGTAATGTAACAGAATTCTTTTGATTGTCCCTGTAGACGGACTATAAATGCACACACATTTCATTTTCGATACTGAACATGCCATAGTAATCCCCAATAACATACAATCAATTAAATGTAAATCAGAGTATATTTACGCTAGTTAGAGCACAAGCAGACAGACGACAGATATACAGACAAACCTAATTCATGAAAACGTTTCAGCTATGTTCGAAAGTGTTAAAAAGAGAAAAAGTAATAGTATATTACCCCTTAATTAAGATTTCATTAAGCGTATAATTATTTTTTGTCCGTATTTACAGATGTACATTTGTGTTTACAAATTGTAATTACAAAAAATCAAGCTATCTTCCCGTTCACGGAAAAATATTACAAATTGTTTCCAAATTTCTATAAAAAATCTTTTTTTTTGAATGCAAGTTAAATGCTGCTCAACCATTTTGTATAAAAGCAAAATATGCATAAAAATTAAAAACAACATGTCGTTTCATTTTAGTAATAACTTTTGTTTATAACTGAGATCTTCTTTTAAAAGTTACTTTAAAATATGGGAAAACTACTGAATCCCAGCTCTACTTTTGATGGCTTCTTTGGAAGGGCTCTCCTTCCCGTGGAATCGGTAAAAATATAAATGATTCCCCTGATCCCTCAACTTTTTTTAGGTGGAGTGGCGGGGATCACTTTTAATTATGTTATTCAAAAATTGTAAGAAAAATAATTAAACAAATTTGAACGTTTCATGATTTGATGGGAAAGACATAAAAGACCAGCTTAAACGAAATTTTAAGTTCTATTTTAAAAAATGCTTATGAAGAATTAATTTAATTTGTTCGCCCGACTATCCACGGCCGAACTTTCATAAATAGTCTCCCATAGCTAAAAATAAATAAAATTGTTGTGAAGAAGTTAACATATTGGAAATCGGCAATAATAGTATTTTGACTAGAGAAAAAAAACTGGTGATTTTTCGAAAAAAATCAGAAATTTTGTTGTTACAAAAATCATTATGAATTGAAAACTACTCATAAAAAATCACAAGAAATTATGCTCAGTGTTGGCAACTTTTAATAAGTATTTTCCCCAAGACACCAACTCAAATGCCCCTAGATTTAGTTAAAAATCTTCCAAAATCAGTAGCGTCACCTATATTAGTGATATAATATAGTATGTAGGAGAGGTGTGAGGTTGCTGCAGTATATAATAAATAAAGATTCAGTGGTACTGGGTATATCATCATCATCATCATCATCATCAACCGTTTTCAATCCACTGCTGGATGTAGGTCTCCCCCAGATTTTTCCATTGTTGCCTGTCTAGTGCTTTAGTCATCCAATTAACACCGGCCACTTTTCTGATTTCGTCACTCCATCTTACTTGAGGTCGTCTTCTTGGTCGTTTTACATCTCTGGGATACCACTGTAGGGTGTTTGTGCTCCATCTATTGTCTTGTCTTCTTGCAATGTGCCCAGCCCATTTCCATTTTAGCCATTTAATTCTCTCGATAATGTCAAAAACTTTCGTCTGACTTCTTATCCACGTTATTCTCTTTCGGTCTCTTCTGGTTATGCCTAGCATACATCTTTCCATACTTCGCTGTGTTGTTTGTAATCTTTGTACCATCCGTTTTGTTAGTGTCCAAGTTTCTGCTCCATAAGTTAGTGCAGGCAAAACACATTGGTTAAACACCTTTCTTTTCAAACAAAGAGGCATGTTACTTTTCAGAATAATATTGTTCTTCCCAAAAGCACTCCATCCATTTCTTATTCTTCTATTGATTTCATTCATGATACTGTTGTCTGAAGATATTTCTTGTCCAAGGTACACATAACTTTCAACATCTTTAATCTCAGTGTTGTTGTAGACGATTTTCTTTTTTGATGCAAATGAATTGAACATCACCTTAGTCTTTTCCAAATTTATTTTTAATCCCACATTAATGCTAGCTTCTGCCAAATCTTTTAGCATATTTTGCAATTCTTCAGGGCTATTACTGAAAATTAAAATGTCATCAGCAAACCGGAGATGGCTTAAATATTCCCCATTTATTCTAATCCCTTTGTTTTCCCAATCCAGCTTCTTGAAAATACTCTCTAAGACAGCAGTAAAAAGCTTAGGCGAAATGGTGTCTCCTTGTCTTACTCCTCTTTCAAGCTTGATCTTCGCTTTTCCTTTGTCCAAACGGATGGTGGCTGTTGCTTTCTTGTAGATCTTCTTTATGATATTGATATAAGGTTTGTCTATACCAATGTTCTCCAGAGAAGTAATTACTGCAGATGTGTAGACCGAATCAAATGCTTTTTCATAATCAATAAAGGCAAGACAGAGAGGTAAATTATATTCTTTATGTTTTCCTATAACTTCCCTTACTGTTTGAATATGATCCATTGTGCTAAATCCACTTCGAAATCCTGCTTGTTCTCTAGGTTGAGCTGAGTCCAGAGCTGATTCAAGTCTTGTCGTTAAAACTTTGGTGAAAATTTTATAAATCACTGACAGTAAGCTGATTGGACGGTAGTTTTTAATGTTTTCCTTTTCTCCTTTCTTATAAAGTAACACCATCACAGCATTATTCCAATCTTCTGGTACATCTGATTTCTCGAGACATTTGGAAAACAGTAAGGCTAGCATTTTTGCAAATTCTTCTCCTGCTTCTTTGATAAGATCAATTGTAATTCCATCTTCGCCAGGGCATTTACCTTTTTTCATGCCTCTAATGGCTTGTACAACTTCATCTGTCATCACTGGGATTATCTCTTCAGTTTCTGTTATGTTTACTAGTGGATCACGTAGGTTGATTTCCCTTTGATCTTCACATTTATATAGATCGTTATAGAATTTTTCGACAATGTGTACTATTTCATTATTGATTTTGGTGATTGTTCCATCTGCTGTCTTCAGTGCAAAAATACCTTTTCTTCCAACACACAGTTTGCGCTTAGCTGATTTTAAACTTTTGTTATCTTCTAGAACTTTTTTGACAAGATCACAGTTAAATTTTCTGATATCTTCTGTAACATATTTTCTTACCGTTTTACATAATTCTGCATATTCAACTCTTGATTTAGGATAGTTTTTCTTCATTTGCCAGTGGACATGTATTGTACTGGGTATATATATATATATATATATATATATATATATATAATTATAATATCTATGAATTTCAAAAAACATATCAAGTTCTTCTTAAATCTCGAAAGAGATAATTAATGATAATGTGAATACGGAATACCACATAGCTAATAGTTTAACTAGTGCAATCATAATATTACCATAGCTTATGCTTCAATGGTAATTGGCCAAAAATACTGAAAACATGAAGAAAATTTAAAAAGAGAGAGAGAAAGATAAAAAAATAAATAATAATTTGGAGTTGCTATCAATTGAATAAAAATGGATTAAGAAATGAAATATGAACCATACACAATGGAAAATTTTGACAAGAGAACAAAATCAGAATTGGAAATGAAAAAAAAACACATGTAGATATACTCTTCAGCCTGGATGTACCCACATGTGCTTTTAAAAAATAATTCAGTATTTCATAATTCTACTGGCATATATGATAAGATCAGTAGAATCACCCAGGTATACTGAACTATTACCAGAAAACAATTAGAAATAATAAAATGTGAAACAGAATCCGCAAAGAACAGACAAAATATTTTACTCACAGCAATTATCCATAAAACCCAATACAACACAATACCAAATTATTATCAGATAACAGTCTAAATTTTAAAATTGGAAATAAATAAACTGTAAAGAGTAGATAAAATATCCTACTCACAATTCCCATCCAAAAAACATCAACTATCTATATATATATTTGCTTACGTAACATGAGTAACATTCTTTTCTCTAATAGACAGTTTTCTTATGTAAAATCCTAAATGTGAAAATAAGTTTTTTTTCCTTTAAGGGAAAATTTAATAGAAGTCAAATAAACGCGAAAATCTACCTCGATTTCTACCTACGAGCGGAACTTTATTTTCCCCCTTATAAACACCCCTAAAAAGTTTCAGCCACTAAAGATCCCGCTAACGACAAATTCCGACGTTAAATCTAGGGGAGAAACACCCAAGTTGACAAAACTGATTACGCTTGGATTATATATGCTGCTTGCCTCTGAACAAATTTTCTACAGGCCATGTATGTGGTCTAAATACCGGCTACCCGGTATTGGGACCTCCTTGGGTTTGGACAGCGTGAAGGGAGGCAAATTTAATTTATGGAATCAGGAACGCTGTATTGCTTCGTTGCGTCGTTTGCGACACTGGTTACCGGATCAACTCACAAAAAAGCGTTGTTGGACACTGCAAAATTGTCCGCAATAAATGGGAAGGGAAAGAAGAAAAATGACGGAAAAAACCCTAAGAAAATACAGGCGAAAGGGGCAGAAATTGGATTTATAAAAGGTAAAAAAGGAAGATATTCGACAATTTGTATCTTCTGCGAGGGTGCTTTCTCTGTGGGCAACAACTCTGCGTTCGATGTTTAGAATGGGATATGTGGGCCCATAGTGACTGCACCGACACAGAGAGTGATTACTATGTGTCGGCGGCGCAGTTTATTTAATGTGTAAAATAGTTTCTTTAATTGTATAAATAATAATTATTCAAAAATAGAGTTAAGTAAGCATGCATTCGCTTACCTGATTGGACGATCAAAGCACTTGGAGTATCCAAATTGTTAAATCCAATAAATAGATTGGTGACGTGTTGCAACTTCCTCACGTATATTATTATCCGTTAGAGTATTCCGGATTATCTATTAGATCACTTCTGCAAAATAATAAAATTAGTTTCGTTGAATAATCACTGTAGAATTAATAGAGTATTTCCTTTCGATTAAATTTAGGTTTAATATACGTTTTTTGATTACATAATTACACAGAGCATTTACATCGCTCTGACATTTTCACACACTACATTTTATAAAGAAATTCACACAACAACTGACTAAAAATCTAAAGAGTTTTTTCAGTCCTTGGTAGCCTTGGATGACGTCACTGGGAAAAGCACATGATAGCACGTGATAATCATTCTTTCACGTGGGCGTTTATTCCATGTACTTAGCTGAGTTGAAAACAGTTTATGAGTTGGTATATCCGACGAGATAATTAAAGTTGTTTACTGCAAATTTAAAGTACTTTATTATTATCTGACGATTGAAGAGTAGTTGATTCCGAATAGAAGATTACCCTTTAATTGGAATTTCCGTCACTCCCCCTTAATCTTCTATGTAGGATAAGGAAGTAAGTTCAGATTGTTTCGGTGTTTAATGAATTCAGGTTTGGGGTTGGGCTTGGTGAGTGAATCTGCGGTCATAAATTCTGTGGGACAATACTTTAAATCTATTATTCCATCTTCCTTGAGTTGTCTTATCGCGTGGAATCTGATATCTATATGTTTACTTTTCCGAGTATGTTTTTCACTTTCAACCATTTTTATACATGGCTGATTGTCCTCGTATATTGTTATGGGTTTCTGTTGTGGTAAATTTAAATCTTCCAGGAGTTTTATCATCCATAGTATTTCCTGTGCTGCGTTACTTACAGAAATGTATTCAGCTTCTGCTGATGACAGAGCAACGCATGTCTGTCTTTTCGTTGTCCAATGTATGGGACATTTTCCTAACATAAATATATTTCCGCTGGTGGATCGTCTAGTTTCTGGATCACCTCCCCAATCTGCATCTGCGTAAACTTCGAGAATAGGCTTATTTTTCGAACTTAGCGTCAGGTTGAGGTGTTTTGTGTTGTTTAAGTATGTTACGATTCTTTTGACTGCTTTCCAGTCTTTTTCTCGAGGGGTTTCATTTCTACGGCTGAGTATGTTGACCGCTGCTGAAATATCTGGCCTGGTTAATGTTGAGATGTAGAGTAATGTTCCCGTTGCTTGTCTGAATTTAATATTGTTAGGTAATAGATTTTCATCATCGTTGAGTCGATTGTAACCTGCTTCCATAGGTGTGCTGTAAGGTTTTGCGTTTTGAAGATTGAGTTTATCTACCAATTCTTCAATTTTTGAATTTTGGTTTAAGTAGAAATTTTTATCGTCTCTTTTTATATTTATTCCGAGATAGTTATTGACTTCTCCCAAATCTTTCAATTCATATTCCCTTTTGAGATTGTTTATTAATTCAATTATATCTTCGTTTTTTCCGGCGATTAACAAATCGTCCACATATACTATAATGTATGTCCAGTTTTCACCATTTTCGCGTATAAAAAGACATGAGTCAGATGTACTTTGTACAAAATTTAATGCTTTAAGACTCTCGGAGATTTTCGTGTGCCATGCTCTGGCGGCTTGTTTGAGCCCGTATATTGCTTTTTGTAATTTACATACTTTGTTTTGTTGATTTGGAGCTATATAGCCTTCCGGCTGTTTCATGTATACCTCTTCTTGTAGGTTTCCGTGTAAAAACGCTGTATTCACGTCGATATGATTAACTTTAAGATTATGATTTAATGCTGCTATGAGAAATGCACGGATTGTGGTATGAGAGACAACTGGAGCAAAGGTCTCGTCATAATCTACTCCGAATTTCTGACTGTATCCCTGTGCCACGAGTCGTGCTTTATAGGTTTGCACTTGGTTTAGGTTGTCGCGTTTTAATTTAAAAGTCCATTTTGAACCTATCACTTTCTTGCCTGGTGGCGGATCGACTAATGTCCAAGTTTTATTTTTAGCTAGGCACTTGATTTCATTTTCGGTGGCTTTGAGCCAATTTTCCCTATCGTGTGGATTTTTCATTTCCATGATATCGTTCCAATTCTTTGGTTCATTTGATTGTGTGTCTTTAACTAAACAGACAAATCTATCTGGTGGTACTCCTCTGTTAGATCTATTTGACCTTCTTGGTTCTATTTGTGTTTGTTTGGACTCGCATGGTTGTTTTTCTTTATCATTAATGTCAATTTCAATGTAATTTTTATTCTTCTCTTCTTGATTTCTATCATCAGTGGAGATTTCTTCGAGATTTGAATCTTCCTCAATGTTGTTTGAGTGTTTTATTTCATGTTCTATGAATTTTACAGTCCTGGCAATTATTATTTGTTTGTCTTTTGTGTGTATGCGATATCCTTTGGAACGTGTGTCGTAACCTAGAAAAATACCTTCTTGCGCTCTATTATCTAGTTTTCCTCGATGTATTTTATTAATGTAAACAAATGCTTTACATCCAAAGGTTCTTAAATGTTTGAGATCAGGTTTGATACCTTTCCATAGTTCGTATGGAGTTTTGTCGTTCGCTCTTGTTGGTAATCTGTTTTGTAAATATGTCGCTGTGTGTATTGCCTCTCCCCAAAATTGTTTATTTAAATTTGCTTCTAAAAGCATGCTACGTGTCATATCGAGTAGGCTTTTATTCTTCCTTTCTGCCACGCCGTTCTGGCTCGGGTTGTGTGGAATTGTGAATTGGTGTAATATCCCGTTTTCCTTTAGATAATTGTCTATTTCGTTGCTATTATATTCTCCTCCATTATCGGATCTTATTTCTTTTGGTTTTCTACCGAATTGATTATTTACCATTGCAATGTATTCTTTTAATTTATCAATTACTTCGCTTTTCTTAGATAGTAAGTATATAGTTGTATATCTCGAGTAATCGTCGATGAATGTGAGAAAATATTGTTTTTCTCCTAGTGTTGGTGTACTTATAGGTCCACAGACGTCGCTGTGTATTAAATCGAGAACTTTGTTTGCTCTATTTGTAGCCGATTTTGGATATGGCGCGTCGTTTAATTTAGATTTAATGCAGGTTTCGCATAATTTATTATTGTGTCTGCAGTTTTTAATTTTTATTCCGGTAGCTAGCTGTTTGTTAACAATTGTTTTGATTGCTTCATAATCACGGTGTCCTAGTCTTCGATGCCATACTTCTAAACATTCTTTATTATTATTACAGCTTAGTGTGACGTTTGCATAGTTTTCTGCATTTTCTGAGTGGTTTGTTTGTTCGATTATGTATAAATTATTTTTGTTCTTCGCTCTTATATAAATTTCACCGTCGAACGTTAAATCGCATTTGTCATTTTCAAAGATTAATTTGCATCCATTTTTAGTTGCTTTGCTTACGGATATTAAATTGGATTCTAGTTCTGGGACGTATAGGACTTCCTGTAGTCTTGTGCGTTTTATTTCTCCATTTGGGGATTTCGTTTTTATTAAAACGTCGCCTGAACCGAATGCTTCGAGTTTGTTGCCGTTTGCGATGGTGACTGATGATTTTTCAAAATTGTTAAATTTATCAAATAACCTCTTATCATTTGCAATGTGTGAGGTACTGCCACTGTCGAGTATCCAGTTTTGTTTTCCTAATTTTTCTGTTATTAGTACGCGATCTTCTGATTGATTAGTTTTTGAGCTTATTTTCTGATCATTCGCGTTATCGTGACAGTCAGTATTCTCTTTATAATTCTCTGTGTTTTCATAGCATAGTGATGATGTAAAAGGTTTAGCTTTGTTTTTATTATTAAAGTTATTCACATTTTGATATGTGTGTTTGTTTTTGTTGTGCTGTGTGTATCTGCTCTTGAGGTGATAGCACTCGCTATTATTATGATTTGTC
The DNA here is from genome assembly GCA_963931845.1 of Maratus michaelseni. Classification (NCBI taxonomy): domain Eukaryota; kingdom Metazoa; phylum Arthropoda; class Arachnida; order Araneae; family Salticidae; genus Maratus; species Maratus michaelseni. Next base: position 277,345,867 of record OZ007594.1, on the reverse strand, counting down.
ATCTTACAGTGACTGCAATATTTTGAATTTCTTTTGTAGTCGTTATAAGTGTGTTTTCTTTGTGTTTTAAATGCCTTTTCAGAGCTGTTGTTTTGTTCAGACATTTCTTGTCTGCGATTATACTCATCTATGAGTTTACTTCTGATAAAATCTGGGGATAATTCGGCTTCGGGCCTTGCCTCTAATGCTGTGATAAGCGTGTTGTAGCTGGGCGGTAATGAGCATAGAAATAGTGCGGATATGTGTGAGTCATTTATATTCTCGCCTATGGCGGATAATTTATCTACTATTTGTAGAATATTTGTTATATGAGTAATCATATTGCCGTTTTCGGGCAGTTTAGTACTGTACAGTTTTCTCAATAAATACAGTTTGCTACTCAGATTTGCTCTTTCATGCGTACGTTTGAGAACTTCCCAGGTTTGCCTGGCTGTGGTAAAATTTTTTACATGCACAATTTGTGCGTCATCTATGCTTAGATTAATTAAAGCTCTTGCTTTTCTATCTTTTTTGTTCCAATCCTCATTTAAAGGAGTTGGCGGTTGATCACTTATTACTTCGAATAAGTCTTCTTTAATGAGAAGCATTTCGAGCTTAAATTTCCAGTTGGAATAATTGCTCGAATTTAGTTTCTCGATGAATTGGCTTTCTTTAAATGTAGCCATTTTTATTTTCTATCTTTAATTATTTTTAAAGATATTCAATTTAATTTAATACGAATCGCTTTTCTTTGCGTTCGTTTTTATTTTTTATAAAGCGAGTTTTTTCAGCATATAGCTAATGTGCTTAAAATTTTTATTTAATACATACTATCAGTCTTTCATAATCTGTCGGCGGCGCAGTTTATTTAATGTGTAAAATAGTTTCTTTAATTGTATAAATAATAATTATTCAAAATAGAGTTAAGTAAGCATGCATTCGCTTACCTGATTGGACGATCAAAGCACTTGGAGTATCCAAATTGTTAAATCCAATAAATAGATTGGTGACGTGTTGCAACTTCCTCACGTATATTATTATCCGTTAGAGTATTCCGGATTATCTATTAGATCACTTCTGCAAAATAATAAAATTAGTTTCGTTGAATAATCACTGTAGAATTAATAGAGTATTTCCTTTCGATTAAATTTAGGTTTAATATACGTTTTTTGATTACATAATTACACAGAGCATTTACATCGCTCTGACATTTTCACACACTACATTTTATAAAGAAATTCACACAACAACTGACTAAAAATCTAAAGAGTTTTTTCAGTCCTTGGTAGCCTTGGATGACGTCACTGGGAAAAGCACATGATAGCACGTGATAATCATTCTTTCACGTGGGCGTTTATTCCATGTACTTAGCTGAGTTGAAAACAGTTTATGAGTTGGTATATCCGACGAGATAATTAAAGTTGTTTACTGCAAATTTAAAGTACTTTATTATTATCTGACGATTGAAGAGTAGTTGATTCCGAATAGAAGATTACCCTTTAATTGGAATTTCCGTCACTATGTTTGTGATTTTTATAGATAATATAATCGACATTTCAAGCAGCAAGCTTTTTCTTCTTTTAACAAGTTAATAAACAAATGAAAAGAAGACTTAAAAAACTCGATGTTAACAGTATAAAAACTATCTGCGAGAGCTTTCGGCTAAAATCCAAGCCATTATTAGTCTTGGTCAGCATCGAACTTTATTCTCCCCTGATTTTTTTTCTCCTTGATAATGGTTTGGATTTTAGCTGAAAGCGCTCGGAGAGAGTTTTTACACTATTAATATCTAGGGTCTTAAAGTTTTTAAAAACCTTTTTGTATATATTTTCATCAAACATCTATTTTAGTGAATTTTAATGAATCATTTTCATGAATATTTTCATATTTTACGTAGTAAACAAAGGTGAATCTATCGTTTCAATTATATTTTACAAAGTTAGTTTATTGGTATTAATGTGTTAAATTGCTGAATCTATACAAGCCGCGCCTATTTCTGAAAGTCCTTGGAATGTTGGTTGTCTTTTTTAAATTTATGTTTTAGTAAATACTTTACAATATATGTATATATATATTTAATACAAAATTTCTTACAGTCTACAAAAATAATCCCAAATATAAGGTATAAATAATTATTTATTCTGATAAAAGTTTACCAATCTTTTACGCGTGAAAAATTACATCTGCAGAAATGTGTATCGAGAACATACCTTTAATCAACGACGTTGATTTAAAAACGTATGCTCATGCTCATGGTCATGACCAATTAACAATGTGTAAAGTTACATAAAAAATGAAACATTCATGAAAATGATTTATTAAAATTTACTAAAATAGGTGTTTGATGAAAATATATACAAAAAGGTTTTTTAAAAAACTTTAAAACCCTAGATGTTAACAGTATGAAAACTTTATCCGAGCGTTTTGGGCTAAAATCCAAGCCATTATTAGTCTTGGTCAACATCGAACTTTATTCTCCACTGATTTTCCCTCCTTGATAATGGCTTGTATTTTAGCCGAACGCGCTCAGAGAGAATTTTTATACTGTTAATATCTAGGACTTTAAAGTTTTTAAAAACCTTTTTGTATATATTTTCATCAACACCTATTTAAGTAAATTTTAATGAATAATTTTCATGAATGTTTTCATATTTTATGTAGAAAACAAAGATGAATCTATCGTTTCAATTATACTTTACAAAGTTAGTTTATTGGTATTATTATTATTATTTATATTTACACTTAATTATACTTAGTTATTTATACTTAATTATTATTTATATTTTATGCAATGAAAGACATTAGGACACTTTTTATTGTTGTCCCTAGTAATTGATATCATTCCCTCACGTTATTATAAAACTGCTCTTATTTACACAGTAAATGAAAGCACATACGTTATATAGGTCCAGGATAGTCTGTACAGGAGTAAAGTACAGAAACCATCTTGTTTTTTTGCCCAACAACTTTCTTCAATAGCTAGCACATGGCTTTCAAATAGTCAATCAAAGTAAGTATTTTTATTACCCGCTATTCCCTCATCTAATTTATGTTTTTAATGTAAGAAAATAAAATTTCTTTTCCTGTTATTAAATTATTGTAAATGTGTTTCATAAGATATTTAGCAACTGAAAATATATTCAAGCCTAATAATTTTTGTGCAAAGTGATTTTCAGAAGTATTTCATTATTCCCTCCCAATCATACCCTCATAATTTTAATAACGCATATAAACATAATTTTAATACGTACTATACAATAAAATAACACTAACCTAATGCAATAAAGTACATATTAAAAAACTCACAAGATTTTTAATTAGAATAAATAAGGTTAATCTATTTTGGGGGAATTTCATCTGGGCTCAGTTTAAAAAAAAGAAAAAAAATACAGACGACTCTTTTCAGAGAATGACCCATGAACATACGAGGCATTGCTTATTAGGGGCGAACTCGACAAAAGTCGATTTTTTTAAGGGTAAGATAAAGACTGACAAGACAAGAGTCCAACTCGCCTCTAATACTCTGAAATTTCCTTTAGCATACCAAACGACAAGCCGATGACAATATTGAATGTATATTTAAAACTGCTGATTCTCGAAACTTGTGTTTTGCGAGATTGCTCTTAATATCTGCAACGCCCAGGGCCCAACTAGCAGGTGTTTGTGCCCAGGGCACTTTCAATTTTTCGTGCCCCCGTAGATTGGCGTTGATTTACTAATACTAATTTTTTTTTTTTTTACATATTGCACGCTTATTCGAAAAGTGTCAACTCAAAAAAATTACGTTTCCGGAAAATTGAAAAAAAGTTCCAGGAATAAAAATAAAATATATTTTTTTATTATTTATTGAAATGTGCTGTTAACCATAGATTGAGATATAATTTTGTCATTTTATCGCATTAATATAACAAATATCACATTTTTTTCAGTTGTGTCACTTTTCGAATAAATGTGCAATATGATAAAACTGAATGACTTGATAAATACAGTACATCATTTACTAGAAAATAATGATAAGAAGTCTGCTTATTAATGATGTTAGTGATATTAAATGATGAAAACAAACTGATACTGAATGCAAACTAAAGTCCTAAAAGAAATAAAAACGTTGTCACAATTATGATTTTTTTTAATGGAAATGTAGATGAAATTATGAGAAATTTCGTGCAATGGGTATGGGCCCTTGGTGCCCATGCGATAGTCAGGGCCTGGCAACGCTTCATATGTTCATACGTACGACGTTGCACGTACGTTGATATGCGTATGAACACACGTATGGGCGGACTGATGGATGGAATCTGATAGGCACTTTAACGGCGGCGTCAGTCATCACTGTCGATATATATCGGGGATCTGTCGAAGACAAAATGAAAAAAAAAAATGCACCAGGAGCAACATTTGCACCAGGAAAATAGAGTTGCTGAGGTGCTGGGTCTGCGATTTTCATGACGAACTAATTTTCGAGTTTCAAACAGTGTTGCCAATTTAAGGAAATTTTTTTATTAAACAATCTATCATTATTTCCAAATAGTAATATTCGCCTCATTTAATAAAAGCTTAAATAAGGCGATGAGTACTATTAGGAAATTGTGGTAGGTGTTTGAATGAAAAAAAAAATACGCTAAATTAGCGGCACTGATTTTAAGCTAAAGGTAATGAAATTGCAATTTTTATGGTACCAAAATTTGGATACATATACAGAGGTTTTCCGTTTTATTAATGTTACTCGAACATAATTGCAATTCCGATCTCAGAATGATAAGCTTCGATGTCCAAGATTCTCTCTCTCGAAATAATGCAAATACATTAAAACTCTTGCTCTGAAGTTAAATTGGAGAAGAAATAATTCAGTAATAATCTATAATCATATATATGTATTATTTCTGTTGTCAACATCCCTTTTTCTATGAATTTACGAAACGCACAACAACTAAGGAGGTATCATTCGAAAGGTTTTTGAAGCGGATTCTGACATAGTACACTCACATTCAGTTAAAATATGTTTTCTGATTAAAATTGCCGTTAGTAAAAAATTAAATTGGCATTGTTTTCATAAATAAAATGAAAGATTTTCCTCAAATTAATGTTGTCCAAAATACCGTATTATAGGAATCGATGACTATAAAAAAATAAATAAGTAGTAAAAAAAAGATAAAGTATGATTTCTATATTTTATAGTTATGGTTAAAAAGCAAACTTGAAATTGAAATGTTTAGGAGAAAAAGACACCATCGATCGATCGAAGCAGTGGTATTTCACGTGTAGAATAAAGGGCATTAGATTAAATTGTATTTTTCGGGTATTCAATTTTTCTTTGTTTCATGTTTTTCAAAAAGCGTATGACGCCATCTTCTAATGTGAGTTAAATTACGATTGTTAATTTTTTTCTGGCGCGTGCCTTTTGATATCTTCAATCATTTTTTACTGTAACTTTGATGCAATAAATGAGACCGTATTCTGGCTTGACTAATGTTGTTTGCAGATATTTTTATCCGTAATCTTTTTTTTTAAAAGTTTAAATCTGCATCTAAAAAAATATTAGATATTGCTTAAAAAACATTAGACTGCAATGTGAAATCCTCGCATGGGTCCACTGGTATTCAATCAATACTCAATAGGGAAGAGGACATTACTTACCCATCATACGTAGTATAGGGTAAATCTTGTAATCGTTTTGAAAATCGAAAACATTTTTTTGACGGATTTACACGTTTCAGAAACTGGAGATTCCGAAAACATATTTTTAGAAAAAAAAAAAATAAATAAATAAAATTGCCGTCCGTCTGCCAGTGTGTGTGTCTGTAAACGCTCTATCTCCTGAACAAATTGAGATAGAGACTTGAAATTTGGTATGCACTTAGTATGTAATAATAGGAAGAAGCTTATTGAATTTCAGTAACCTCGATTATCCGGAACTATTGTTTTCGGACTCTCGAAATATTCGTTCTGATATAAGGTATATAAAAATTTTCGAAATCGTTTATTTTAAGGAGTGAATATAAAAAACAATAAAAACACATAAATTTTGCATTAAGAATAAAGTCGATCAGATAATTAGTTGCCGAGATATTTGTAAATATATTTTTCCACACTCTTCGATTTTTCATGACCCTGTATATCATTCAAATTTCAAATCAGAGATATATTTTAATTGGAAATGAGGCACTTAATCCGACGCAGTACACCGTTAAATTAATAAGATTATCAATTTTGGAGTTATAAAGATGTTTCGTTTACGCAATTCAGTAATAGAGTATTTAAAGTTTATGACGTCATCAAGCCGCGATTTAATTCGAATTGCAATGCATTTTATAAATAGTTTACACATGTTTTATTTTCATATTTTATATTATGCATATCCATGATGGGTAAGTATTACGGTGGCCCCAACGATTAGTTTTTTCCAGTTATAAGAGAGAAAAAAAATTCTACTTCTTTTAATATTGCAATGAATACATGCTGTTACTTACAATTGGTGAATCGAGATGTCCATTTAAAAATGTCACTGGTCTCGAATGCCTCCGAAATATATCTTCGTAACTCAACATTTTCGGTACCTTACACAGAACACACCTGTTTCCCTGTCAGATGGAGTTCGCACTGATTTCTGCTTATTTTCTGCGACTTGTTAAGAGTCTGGTATCTATTAATAGTGAAATAGCGAAACAGTTGACATCACAGTTGTATTTCTTACTCATCGTGCTTAAGATATTCTCGCCCTCCATTTCTAACACCTAGTTTTGTCTCTGGCAAGCTGTCCTTATTTTAAGATAGGAATTAGGTAAAAATCACGCAAAGGTTACGCAAAACTTGGCGGGCGAGACTGTTTGTTTTATTTTTAATCTTGAAAAACGTTTGCTTTTTTTCAAATATCACTTGTAAGGGGGATGTTTTTGGATTTTATTTTTTAAAGGATCTAGTGTTTCTGTTAATTTGATTTCTTTTTTAATTTTTTCCCCCTACGTCTTCATTTAGGTTGATGGATGTTTGAATGAGATTTGCGCGGGAGTAGTAAGCGATACCATTTTAAGACTGAATGGTAACTGTTCACGAAATTTCTTCGGGAAATGACCTCAAACATATCTTAACGTTCTGTTTCCTGAATTACCATAATTTCCGGCGAATAAGTCGGAGATCAAAGAAATTGATTACTGGAGTTTTAATGTGTGTAATTTTTGTTAAAGAAGTATTTAAAAATAGTTAGTACATTTTTATTGTAAAAAATAGTTAAAAAAATTTATTACACATTCTTATACATTGTTTTTAATTTTTTGCCGTATGGTGTTTATTTATGTTGATGAATGTATGAATGAAATTTAGGGAGGGAGTGGAAATATAGTAAGGGATATGATTTTATGTGTGAATGATAATTGTTAATGAACATCTTTCAGGAAATGAACTTAAAGAAATATTCTAACGATCTGTTTCTTTAATTTTCATAATTTCCGGTGTATAAATCGCAGGTTAAAAAAAAAAAAAAGCAATTACTGTAGATTTAATGTGTGTAATTTTTGTTAAGGTGGGTTCTCGAATTCCCTGCTCAATAACGCGAACCTTTCTGACTTATTCTTAAACGTCAAGGCAGAAGATTAGCAGACCTGACTGTTGAATCAATTAGGAAACGAATAGTATTTTCCATGTTTTGATAAATAAATTGCTTATCGAGATATAACCGATTCTTGTCACTTGACGACAAGTTTTTCTCGTTTCTCGAGCTACTGCATCGGGAATTCGGTTCAAAACGCTGACTTTGACAGTATTTTCTGAAAAGTCTTCCACATTTACCAAAAATGGTAAAAGCGGTTTCCGAAATGTGTTTTCGAACAAAAATGAATTTAGAAATTTGTCAGAAATTAGCTCTTTTGAATTTGAGAACAGCTTTAAAGAAATTTAAAAAGTAGTTAGTACACATTCTTATTGTAGCATCAATAACCAAGACAATCACAGGAACACAATCACAAGCTTCAAAAACTTGGTACTTTTTCGCAGGAATGATAAACGTAGCTGCCAACTATTCCGCTTTCTTTTGTTACCACTATTTTCAAAAAGTAATCTTCGCCTTTATTTAAAATCTCAAAATTCTACGATTAAATACGGCGAAGATTAATATTCGAAAATAACGGAATGGTTTGGTAACTACTGATACAGTAGATGCATTCTAAATTCATTTCGTTACGACAAGGTCATGATTAAGCTCGTTGCGAAATGTAGAGAAACAAATTTTTATTTACATTTTACTTTTATTACTGAAAATACAATGATTAACATACACAAAACATTTGCATGATATAAAAAAGTGTCCGATTTTTATTGTTTTCTGAGACTTTTGGTACAAAATTACTAAAAATATCACGTACCAGTCACGCAAGACTCGGGGGATGAGAGAGTGTTTTATTTAATCTTGAGGACGTTTGCTTTTTTTTCAAATATCACGTGTAAGTGGGATGCTTTTGATATATTTTTTAAGCTTCTAGTGACGTTTTTTTTTTCAATTTATTTTCTTTTGATTTTTTTTTTTTTTAAATCTACGTCTTCATTTAGGCTGATGGGTGTTTGAATGAAATTCGCGCGGGAGGTTTGGAAATGTCAACGCCCGATTAACCTCTGATTCTAGGGGAAGGACGGTATTGTTTTGGGGCTCCCCTTAACCTGGAAAAGTTTTCCAAATTCTACATCATGAAAAAGATGAGTTCAGATATTTCATTAAACAGATTTTTTCCCCCTGTACTATAATGTAGATAGAGTATGCTTGTAGTACTTGTAGCTATTGTATGTTTAGATACAAGATTATTTCTTTCTAACCAGCATATCAGAACACATTTCTGTCGTGATTGGTTAACTGCCTATTGATCACATTAAAATTTTCTGGTCGGCTAAGTATCCTTAAATAGTGTGGAAAAACTATAAAAATCGGACTATGGAAAAATATATAAAACTTTTCCCTCAAAAAGAAAAAACAAGTTGGAAATTGTACGTCAAACGTTACAAACGAGGTGCGTTCGTACGCACGTTTTAGAATTAAATTCATGATATCCCGTGCGTAGAACGGGTTAAACAGCTAGTTAAGTATATATTTTATGACACTGTTCATACAAATATCTTAACTAGTTATATAAATATTCAGATATATATGTATCAGCTAGTTATATAAATATTCAGATCTTGATGATTTTTAATTCTGTGAAATGAATTATATCGTCTGCAGATTAATTTCTGTCATAAAATAAGTATCTCGGTCGCTTGACGATTAAACTTCGGAAGCTCCTATAACAAAAAAGCACCGATTTAAAAAAAAGAAATTCAAATTTCTTAAATATTTTTATTAATATCTCCTAAAGTTTTGATTCGATTTTAATAAAATTTGAAATGTCTCGACAAAATTCTGCAAAGATAATATATTTTAAATTGCAAACCATTTGGTTGGGTAGTTTTTGCGTTGTTACATGCGGACAGACAGACAGACGGACAGACAGACAGACGGACGGACAGACGGACGGACCAAACGACGATATAGGTGCTACGTATTTATATAATTACGAACGCACCTAAAAAGGAATGTAAAAACATTTAAAAGGGGAATTAGAGACTCCATGACTTCTTTTTTCAGTCATATTATCCCCTCCCTCCCCCATCTTCTTAAATTTTAGAGGCGAAGCTCATGCTTCATGTGCCTTTTTGAGAATCAGGCCCTCAATGTAGTACGCGACATTATTTTAATACATTCGCACCGGGCAATTTTTCCTTAAATTTCCCTATAAAAAAAGGGTATTTTAATAATATTAAAACAACGGTAACTCCTTCCTCTTTTGAAAGGCTTTCGTAAATTGTTTCCTAGACAGTTTTCTCAAGTTTATGCATCAGTAAATATTAATCAATATACGGATTTATTATAAAATGCCTTACGATCTAAACGAAAATATGTACAGCATTATAACTGTAAGGTAGAAGTCACGCCTTTAGTCAATGATATTTTTTGAATAAAAACGAGAATTCTCGTTTCAAGATGACAACGCTTATTTTTTAAAACGTGAATTCTCGTTTCAAGATGACAACGCTTATTTTTTTTTAAAACGAGAATTCTCGTTTCAAGATGACAACGCTTATTTTTTATGCGAATGTGTTAAGTCTGAATGGTAGCAGCTCACGAAATTCCTTTGGGAAATGACCTCAACATACTTTAACGCTCTGTTTCCTTAGTTAGAATGATTGTGGATAATTTTTATACAGAAGTGCTTAAAAAATATACGGGAATACTCATAACTAATGAAACGACCTTTAAGGGTGAACAAATTCAGGGAATTGCCCGGGGCGCTACTTCATTTTCAATCAATTAATAGTCTGGAAGGGACACACTTCCCTGGAATTCCAGAATGTCCGTACCGGAGGTGAAGAAAAAAGAAGATAGATAAAAGTTGATAAAAGAAATGTCTAAATTCAACACTGATGATATAAACCAACCGATTATGGAAATATTAGCATATTTTGACATTTTGAAGGTGTACAACAGGTTTAATTTTGAAATTATTTTTTTTAAATATCGCATTTAGTCCACATGACAGATATTATTATGACAGAATGTAATAGCGGGCTACGCCCGCTATCGGGCTGGTTTAGATATTCGAAAAAAACGAAAAAATAGACCGGTAAATTTTTACTTTATAAAAAAGATTTTTTTTTGTTACTAAATGAAATTTATTTGGATTTGTTAAAGAAAGGATAAAGTGTTTTGAAAAGAATATTAAACGAAACCCTTTGTGCGATCTTCGATCACACTTACCCACTTGTTTTTTCGTATCCTGAACGGTTCGGACGATGGATGTTATGGCACACGGTCAAAATAAAACAGCATTTGGTTCTTCTTTTCTACGCGTTCGGGAAAGCAGGTACTGAGAATCCGCGGGCGCACTTGTATATTAAAAAATAAAATAGATTTTCGATAGGTTTTTAATTAATATCTTGGTTAATTATCAAATGTTAAAAATCTGAGCCTCAGATACATCAGGATCTGCCTTGGACTAGCGTCATACAAATTTTCAGACCTCTGCGCGCTTTGGATTTCGCTACAACATACACGCGCGCGCGTACACTCACACACACACACACACGTGCACACACAGAGTGAGAGAGAGAGAGGGGGAGAGGGAGAGAGAGGGAGGGAGGGAGAGAGAGAGAGAGCGAAACTTTCTTTTATTAGCATAGATTTGGTTTTTATTTTTTAAATGTCAATAAATTAAACTAAGTTTACAGAGCTTAACTTTTAATTCATTGCACGGTTAAAAATCTATAAATGAATATGAACAATTTTCATGGGAGTATCTGTATTACTTTTGGAGTTATAGATGTTTCAAACCCAACTTACTAAATAAATAAAAAATAAATAAATAAATAAAAAAGAGGAAAAAAAAAACACATTTGAAGTTTTGAAAGTAAACTGTTAAATGTATGCTTATTTTTTTTAAATATCATCTATCATATTATCAAGGACAGTTTCGTAAAAGTAAAATTTTATATCGGCGAAGTATGTACAAAAAAATAATTAGTGCGTGCTTCAAAATTGAGACTTAAAATACTCGGTGCTGTTAAACAAAAACTGCGGCGCTACAATCCCTTAAGAATCCTGGCCTACTTAGTCCTGATTTCTTAAAAATGGGCTCTGAAATGCTCTGCAGCTTATGTCCCAGCCAGGTGGTCAGCATAACAATAAATTAAACACCGGGAACAAAGGAAATTAATTAAACATCGGGGTCCCGGCACAGCCGGGAATATTAGACGGGGTTGAATAATGCAATTGGTATCAGTATTCAATTCCGCAGAGATTATTCAACATTATTAGTAAAGTAATTGCAGCAGTTTTTACTTTATATGTTGATCAACAGTAATTGTAGAAATAATTTTAACATTTAAATTATATAATTTAGATTTATCTAATTTAATATAATAGATTATTATAATAGACCGGCACAGCCGAGACCCCTGGTGTTTAATTCCCAATCAAGCTTGGTACTCATTTTACCGACCCCCAAGGTTGAGCGAACCTTGTCCAGTCCGCAGTCCAGAATCAAACTGGGGACTTGTAGCACAGTAGACAGGCGTGCTGACCACTATGCTACAGGGCTTCCAGATCTGTTATAAGCCGAGAAAATATCCAAAAAAAAAGAAAACTGCCCAGTTAAACTGAGGGCATTGAGCTCACAGGCTATTCACTCTAATTGTATATTATATTCTTATTTCAAAGAATTTGAAATATACCCCTCGAAAAATAAAGAAATCAACAATATATTAATGGGGGTCATCCCCCCGTTACCCCCTCATAGTTAACTAATGAACCCCTTAAACTAATCAGGGAAGTCTCTAATTACAATGAATATATATACAAAATTTGAAGAAAATCGGATAATTCTGCATGAAAAACCCATTTATCTAAATTAAGGGGGGATTAGCCCCCCCTTTCCCCCTTTATACTTAACCAATGAACCCCCAAAACTATTCAGAGAAGCGCATTATCACAATGAACCTATATACAAAATTTGAAGAAAATCGGATAATTCTGCATGAAAAACTCATTTATCTAAATTAGGGGGGGTCATGCCCCCCTTTCCCCCTTTATACTTAACCAATGAACCCTCAAAACTATTGACAGAAGCGCATTATCAAAATGAACCTATATACAAAATTTGAAGAAAATGGGTTAATTCTGCATGAAAAACCCATTTATCTAAATCAGGGGGAGTTATCCCCCCTTTCCCACTTTATACTTAACCAATGAACCCCCAAAACTATTGACAGAAGCGCATTATCAAAATGAACCTATATACAAAATTTGAAGAAAATGGGATAATTCTGCATGAAAAACCCATTTATCTAAATTATGGGGGGTTAGCCCCCCGTCTCCCCCCTTTATGCTTAACCAATGGACCTCCAAAACTAATCAGGGAAGCGCCTTATCACAAGGAACCTATAAACAAAATTTAAAGTAAAACGGTTAGTTCTATCAAGAGTTATCGCGTTACGTACATACATACATACGTACGTACATACAGAACCGGCGGGCACATAAGCTCTCAGGCATTGATAGCCTGTGAGCTAAAAAGAAAAAGAGTACATTTTGCATATTAATAAGCACCCGTTTGTCAATGCCTACTATTAGCTCACACCCTCTATATATTTATATATCTTGTTCAAATTTTCAATCGTTAATAAAATACATTTCTTTCGTCCACTCCCGTTCAAATACATTTTTTTAAGCCTGTAGTGGATGACACTTGATGTTAATACAGTTTTTTCAAATATTAATTCATTAATTAAATTAAATTAATTTTAGTTTTATATTTCATTTCTGTTCAAAAGTATAGACTCACTCCATTTCATTTTTGTCCAAAAGTATAGACTCACTCCATTTCATTTTTGTCCAAAAGTATAGACTCACTCCATATTTTAGTCTCCTTCGTCCGCGCGCCGCCTGATCTTCGTCCGTGAACAGCCCCATTATCTTTTTACACGTGAAGGTTTCACTATAGTATTTCATTGTGAAGTTTGGTAATATTTGAAATTCAATATTTGAAAAATGGCATAATCATTAGATTTGAAATTTATATCAAGAAAAATACATTTTTTTACATTTCTAACGCAGTTTGTCTAAAAATTTTGTGAGAAATACTTTTCGAGCTATTAATTTTTGGTATTTTAGCTACTTATTTTTTATTTAATTTTTAATACATTTCAAAAATTCCCCTTATATAAGATATTTAGCAGGATATAAATTTAGAAATAAATACCGTCAGTGGTGAAGCGTGTAGATCGCTGGAAAAAATTTCTTTTTGACCTAAGTAGGAAGACTTTTTTTTTTTTTTTATATTACTTGTTAACAACGTATCTTCTTGTATATTTTACTATGGAAACTTTACACATCAATTAAAAACAAGAACGAAAAATTATGCGTCAAACATAGATTATGTAACACTTTCCAACGCTTCCAAAATAATTTTACAAATCATTACCGTTTAATAAGCTAAAAGATAACATCTGAGTAAACAATTTGGAAAACACATAACATATTTAAAAACGTAATTTCAGGAATTCCCAACATATATTTCCAACATATACAATATAAAGAAAAATATCCGAATACTTTTATTCAGCCCTGCATATGATCTATAGATTTGTATATATACTACATAGGATGCTAAATTTTAGTTTAGTTAGGAAACACGTAGGACAGTTTAAAATTCTCCTTCTGGAGTTTCTGCCAATAAACGGAAATGTGTTTGCGAACTTTTGGGCTGCTCTGTATATGATCTACAGAATTTATACACACCATGTAATAGACAAAAAGTGAGTTAAATTTAAAATCGCGTTCAGCAACTTAAAACGCACCTCCATGAATTACTGTTAACAGACAGTAGAGAATTCTTTTGTGTGTCCCTGTAAATGAACGATGACAGCTATACACACACTATTCTGTAATAAGCCTCTTGTAATGCTCCTTAATGATATATATAAATTTCAATGCGTTTAAAATAGTGAAACATTATTTATTTAAACCGCAGACGATTTTTCTCCATCGACGTCATGTAACGGAATTCTTTTGACTGTCCCTGTAAAGTAACTATAAGTGCTATGCACACCCTATTCTATGTTAAGCTTCTTGTAATGCACCTTAGTGATATATATCAATTACAATGTGTTTGAAATTGTGTAACATCATTAAAATAAACCGCAAATGATTTTTCCCCATAGACCGTAGTGTAACGAAACTCTTTTGAGTGTCCCTGTAAAAAAACTATAAGTGCTACACACTTCAGTTGAAATAGGGAACATGCTATAGATAACGACAATAACATATAAAAATTACAGGGCAATCCGAGCATATTTACGGGAGTTAGAGTACGGACAGACGGCAGACGGCCATACGGCAGACGAGCAGACGGCCATACGGCAGACAAACCGAAGTCATAAACACTTTTCAACTAGGTTGGAAAGTGTTAAAAAAGAACTAACTGAAACTTTGAGCTATGTTTATTTTTATTTTATTTTTCAGTTTTAAAACTTAAGAAACAAAACGTTATAAATTAAAAAAATTCAAGGTAGCATTTGCAAATGCTTGCTTTCACAGGTAATTGCTTTTTGTGCAGCCAATTCATATTTTTAATCTTTTAAATCCAGAATGAATAACGATGTACATTTCAAATGTCAAGTTTAGTAATCTTTCTTAAATAGAATTTAAAGGAAACTCTAGGTACAGAAACAAAGGGTGATACTTCCTAATCTTGTGGGATTTTAAAAGACATGTTTTGAGAAAATCACCTAAGAGATAAGGATAGGGATAAGTAATATTGCAGTCAGCATTCATTGAGTGTAAATTTTATAATTATGAACAGCATAGTAAAGTTGTGAGTGCTATTATTATTTAGTTAATTGTTAATATGTGACTTTATAAAAAAAATAATATAAATTTTTAGCGATCAGTATGATACTAAGGAAAGTCCCGGAAAAAAAATATTACATGAACATATAAATATTACGAGAGCCAACAAAATGGTTTTCTTGAAATTCTGCACGTTGTCGGTAAGTTGATAAGTTTAGATTTCAAAGAAGTATAATTTTGGACTATGATAATATATTTAAGGTGTATAATTATTTGTAGTTAAATTGTACTCCAGAAAGATTATTAATTCAGTCGTTATTCAATATTATCAGTAAAGTAATTGCAGCTGTTTTTACTTTATATGGTTGATCAACAGTAATTGTAGAAATAATTATGACATTTAGATTATCTAATTTAGATTTATCCAATTTAATATAATAGATTATTATAATAGACCTTTCAATTTTATAATAGATTTATCTAATTTATATTAGGTATCCGGGAGTTGAGGAACTAAACAAATATTTAAAAAGGCTTTTAAAATGACATAAAAAAATGTCATTATAATGAAAAAAATATCTTAATACTTTGAAAAATGTTCTAAACGTCTGAGGTCGAAATTCCTTTATAGCAATTTATACTTATTTTTGAAAAATTATACGAACAACGTTTATGAGTCTTTTTTAATTATGTCATTTATTTTAAAGTGGATTTCTAAAAATAATTACTATAACAAAACTGCTTTAATTAGTAAATATATTTTTAAATAAAAACTTTATTCCCTTTTTATAAACTGATAAGTACCTTTTTTTTTTTTTTTTTTTTTTGAAAAATTGATTAAAGTCGAAACAGAATATTTTCGAACGCTTATTGCAGTTTTCGGAGAAAGCCTATTTCTCAAGCTGACATAAGCTGACATATTATAAGTGACATAAAAAAATTACTGAAGTTAATGATTTTGTGTGAGAACGTGGAGCATAATAAACGGCCCAAGCAAACACATTAACATAAACTGACATAAATTGTATTATTCCATGCTTCGAAAAACAAAATTACATTTGCGAATGATTAAGAATGTTGAAATAGACAAGTATGCTGTATATGTCTAATTTATTGTATACGTATTGTTAGTTAATTGACAAACATGCAATCCAATATAAACTTAAAATGTATTAAACCTTTGAGAAAGGTGGTGGTATATTTTTTATACCACTTAATTTTAATCATAATTTGTACCAGATTTTTAAAACTTTTTTTATAACTTTGGTAAAAACAAGCTGTAAAATTGCATTTACTTATTTACAAATAATGTTTTTCGAAAATTTTGTTGGGAAGGCAACATTGCAGAAACACAATTACTTGCCCCTGAAGGGGTTAATCACATATCCTATTTGGTGCCACCTAGTTTCGGCACCCCGGGTGGTTGCCCGGTTCGCCTGGCCCAAGGACCACTCTTGCGGGTATAGGTTCAATCGAAGAGTGTAAATGGACACAGAAAAAAAATATTAAAGTTTGGAAATTATATTTAAAAGTGCATAAACTTAAAGATGCTTAAAATAGGTTTAAAGTTACGCTAATCTCGAAAAAGAAGAAATCATTTAAGGATAAAAGGGCATTTAAGGGAGACTGGAGCCTAATGGGACATGGTTTACATTTCATATAGTAGGAAGTGTAATTCATAAAAATTACCAGATTTTTTATAGCCAATTATTTAATTAGTTTTCTATTAAATTAGTCGTTGGGGGCCACCGTAACACTTACCCATAGAGTTGCAAAGACTAGAAAAAACCCGGTTTAAACCTGGGAATAAACCGGGTTTTTTGGGAATAAACTTGGTTTATTGGGAATAAACCAGATCATTTGGGAATAATCCTGGGAATAAACCGGGTGTATTGGAAATAAACCTGGGTATAAACCGGTTCTTTGCAACTCACCTTACCCATCATGGATATGCATAATATAAAATAGGAAAATAAAACATGTGCAATCTATTTATAAAATGCATTGCAATTCGAATAAAATCCTGGCTTGATGAGGTCATAAACGTTAAATTCTCTATTACTGAATTGCGTAAAAGAAATATCCTTATAACTCCAAAAATGATAATCATATTAACTATGAGTTTACTGCGTCGGATTAAGCGTCTCATTTCCAATTAAAATATATATTTGAATTGAAATTTGAATGAAATACAGTATCATGAAAAATCGAAGAGTGTGGAAATATGATTACAGATATTTCGTCAACTAATTATCGGATCGACTTCATTCTTTATGGAGAACTTATGTTTTTTTTTATTGTCTTTTATAGTCACTCCTTAAAATAAACAATTTCGAAAATTTTTATATACCTTTTATCAGAACGAATATTTCGGGAGTCCGAAAAAAACTGTTTCGGATAATCAAGGCTACTAAAATTCAATAAGCTTCTTCTCATTATTACATACAAAGTACATACCGAATTTCAATTCTCTATCTCAATTTGTTCGAGAGATAGAGCGTTTACAGACACACAGGCAGACAGACGGCAATTTTTTTTTTCTAAAAATATGTTTTTCGGAATCTCCAGTGTCTGAAACGTGTAAATCCGTCATTTGTTTTCCATTTTTAAAACAATCACAATATTTACACTATACTACATATGATGAGTAAGTAAAAAATGGTAGTCATTGCTTAATTATTGAAAGAAAAATATCAATAATTTGTGAACGAAATTTTATTCCATTAGACACCGACAACGGTGTCTAATAGGATTTGAAATGGGTCTAACAGGACACATTAATTAAACATAAATTTTTCCTAAATATGCGAACTGAAGAGTTATATCAGCACTAATTATAAATTCAATGAACAAAATCTTACTATTACTTTGTGATGCTTTTATAAAAAGTTAATCTGGTAAAATAGTATTAATTTTAACAAATATAAAAGAACTAGCAGACTACGCCCGCTGCGCTGGTCGGTTTCTCCAAAAGAACCTTGAATCAAACGAAATATATCGGTGAATTTAACCTTGTATTTTAAAGTAATCTGTACCTTTACCTGGAATATCCTAAAATAACATAAAAACGGATATTTATTTCACTATGTTTTTTTAATACGGTTTATTATTATGTTTACAATTTATTACCTACCGTTTTCCATTGATTTATATGTTTTATAGCTACATTTTTTAATAACGTCAATTAACCTATATTATTCACAACTAAAAAGAAATGGCGCATCTAGTATTTTTCGAGAAATAAATAAAAATCATGCACTTGTGACATCATAATTCACTTTTATATTTTAACAGAATAATACGGTTACTATAATTTGTGACTCGTGCTGACACATTGCTGTTATTATTATTTTTTTTACGCGTGGAGTTTTCGTTATGGTACTCCATTGTGAAATTTGGTAATTTTTTAAATTCAATATTTGAAAAACGGCATAATCAGTGGATTTGAAATTTATATCAAGAAAAATACAATTTTTTACCTTTCTAACGCAGTTTGTCTAACAATTTTCTGACAAATACTTTTCGAGCTATTAATTTTTTCAGCAATTTCAAATGTTTCATTTTCCGAGATTAATCTGTGGCAACGATTATCGAAAATCTCAGTCGTCAGCAACACATACCTTTTTATTAAAGAGGATAATACACATTAAGTTTTTTGTATACAAAATACATCATTTAACATACAGTTTAGATACAGTGTTTACAAATAATTCTTTTGGGTATCATTTAGTATGGCATGAGCCATAAGTCCCCATATTGTTTTGAACAGCATTTAGGCTTAATTCAAATTAACAAGTTATCACTAATACAAAATGAAGATTGTAAATAAATAGTATTGATTAAAAACTAAGAATTACGGACTTAGGAGAGAGAGAGAGGGGGGAGGGAGAGGAAGAGGGAGAGAGAGAGAAAGAGGGGGGGGGGGGGAGAGGGAGAGAGCGAGCGAAAATTTCTTTTATTAGTATAGATTTGGTTTTTATTTTTTAAACGTCAATAAATTAACCAATTTAGTTTACAGAGCTTAACTTTTAATTCATTGCACGGTTGAATATGAACAATTTTTATGGGAGTATCTGTATTACTTTTGGAGTTATTGATGTTTCAAACCAAACTTACTAAATGAATAAATAAAAAATATAAAATAAAATAAATAAAAAGAGAGGGAAAAGAAAAACATTTGAAGTTTTGAAAGTAAACTGTTAAATGTATGCTCAATTTTTTAAAATAAAATGTCATTTATCACATTATCAAGGACAGTTTCGTAAAAGTAAAATTTTATATCAGCGAAGTGTGTACAAAAAAATAATTAGTGCGTGCTTCAAAATTGAGACTTAAAATACTCGGAGCTGTTAAACTAAAATTGCGGCGCTACAATCCCTTAACAATCCTGGCCTACTTAGTCCTGATTTCTTGACCATGAGCTCTGAGGTGCTATGCCCGGCCAGGTGGTCAGCATAACGCGGGACCCCCTGGTGTTTAATTTCCAATCAAGCTTGGTACTCATTTTACCGACCTCGAAGAGATTAAAGGTTGAGCGAACCTTGCCCACTCCGCAGTCCAAAATCGAACTGGGGACCTGTAGTATGGTAGACAAGCACGCTGGCTACTTTGCTACTGGGCATCCAGATCTGTTATAAGCCCAGAAAATATCCAAAAAAGAGTAAGAGTACATTTTTCATATTAATAAGCACTCGTTTGTAACAACGTATCTTCTTGTATATTAATATTTTACACATCAATTAAAAAAAAAAGCACTAACAGAAACTTTGAACTATGTTTATTTATTTTATTTTTTTTCAGTTTTAAAACTTAAGAAACAAAACGCTATAAATTAAAACATTCAGGGTTGCACATGCAAATGCTTGCTTACACAGGAAATTGCTTTTTGTGAAGCCAATTCATATTTTTAATCTTTTAAATCCAGAATGTATAACGATGTACATTTCAAATGTCAAGTTTAGTAATCTTTCTTAAATAGAATTTAAAGTAAAGTCTAGGAATAGAAACAAAGGGTGATACTTCCTATCTTGTGGGATTTTAAAAGACATGTTTTGAGAAAATCCCCTAAGAGATAAGGATAGGGATAAGTAATATTACACTCAGCATTCCTTGAAGGTAATTTTTATACATCTTTTACATTTTATGATTATGAACAGCACAGTAAAGTTGTGAGTGCTATTATTATTTAGTTAATTGTTAATATGTGACTTTATAAAAAATTTAATATAAATTTTTAGCGATCAATATGATACTAAGAAAAGTCCCGGAAAAAAATATTACATGAACATATAAATTTTACGAGAGCCAACAAAATGGTTTCTGAAAATTCTGCACGTTGACGGTAAGTTGATAAGTTTAGATTTGAAAGAAGTATAACTTTGGAGTATGATAATATATTTAAGGTGTATAATTATTTATAGTTAAATTGTACTCCATAAAGATTATTAATTCAGTCGTTATTCAATATTATCAGTAAAGTAATTGCAGCTGTTTTTACTTTATATGTTGATCAATAGTAATTGTAGAAATAATTTTGACATTTAGATTATCTAATTTAGATTTATCTACTTTAGATTTATCTAATTTAATATAATAGATCTTTCAATTTTATAATAGATTTATCTAATTTATATTATCGATCCGAGAGTTGAGTAACTAAACAAAAAAGGCTTTAAAAATGACATAAAAAATGTCACTAAAATGAAAAAATTATCTTAATACTTTGAAAAAATGTTCTAAACGTTTGAGGTCGAAATTCCTTTATAACAATTTATATTTTATTTTTGAAAAATTATACGAACAACGTTTATGAGTAGATTTATATCATTTATTTTAAAGTGGATCTTTTAAAAATAATTACTATAACAACACTGCTTTGATTAGTAAATATATTTTTTAATAAAAACTTTACACATTTTTAAATTACTGATAAGTACCACCCCCCCCCCTTTTTTTTTTTTTTGAAAAATTGATTAAAGTCGAAACAGAATATTCTCGAACGCTTAATGCAATTTTCGGAGTAAGCTTATTTCTCAAGCACTTGTGTTTAAAAGATACAAAAAAATTACTAAAGTTCATGATTTTGTGTGAGAACGTGGAACATAATAAACGACCCAAGCAAACCCATTAACATAAACTGACATAAATTGGATTATTCCATGCTTCGAAAAACAAATTACATTTGCGCATGATTAAGAATGTTGAAATAGACAAGTATGCTAGATAAAGGGTGGTTCAGAACTATATGACAAAAATGTAAAGGCAGGTAGAGGGGATCTAAATAAGCAGATTTCGTATAGGAATGTCGGTGCGGAAATGCAGCGTTGAGGCAGTAGAGGGCACTGTTGTGTTCGGCGGATGAAAGCACTTCACTGGCTTGAATCGACATTCCCCGCACGGATTTCGAGCAACATGCATCAGGATACCAATGCGGAGCTTGCCGACATGCATCTCATGTATGGGGCTGCGCAAGGAAATGGAGCGGCTGCTCAAAGGATGCACATGGAATGATTCCCGGGTGGGAATCTGCCTGGTCGCCGAATATTTGAGCCTGTTCAGGGGAGTTGGTCTCAGATCTTCATAGGAAGTTGTTCGCAAGTGTATCGTTTTATGCTTCCATGCGTGGTGCGGGCACTGGAAGATATCATAGAAATCCTGCAGTAAAAGAAGAAATATTATGCACAGTAGAGGATAGTCCTTCGACAAGCTCAAGAACTGTTGGACGTGCGCATCCTTTGAGCAGCGCTCCATTTCCTTGCGCAGCCCCATACATGGAATGCATGTCGGCAAGCTCCGCATTGGTGTAACGATGCATGTTTCTCGAAATCCGTGCGGGGAATGGCAATTCAAGCCAGCTATACGCTTTTATCTCTCGAAGTCATTACGAATATAACAAATAAGAATTCCCCTGTTAAAGTGTTGAGTTGTTCAATAACTATTCGATTTAGAAAAATATTTTCCTACTACTGTGCAATTTTTTTAAATGAAATTTAATTTATCATGTTGCTATGCCAGCAGACGATAAAACGATATCTTTGGAATAAGGGAATAAATAGAAGAAAAAGTTTTGTTGATGTTTTGAAAAACGGCATAATCATTAGATTTGAAATTTATATCAAGAAAAATACAATTTTTTACCTTTCTAACGCAGTTTGTCTAACCATTTTGTGACAAATATTTTTCGAGCTATTAATTTTTTCAGTAACTTCAAATGTTTCATTTTCCGAGATTAACCTGTGGCAACGATGGATGGCTGTGACTTTTTATAAACATGAATTTTACTGTTGCCTGAAAAAATAAGCCACCCTGTGTGTGGCTAATAAATAAATAACAATCGTATTTTAACTGCATCGAAAAAAGAAAAAAAAAACATGCGACAATGGTGTCTTTTTCTCCTAAATATTGCAATTTCAATTTTGCTTTTTAATAATAAATATAAAATAAACAAGCGCTGAGATGTCACACTTTATCTTTTTTGTGCTATTTATTTTTTTTATAATCATTGTTTAGCTGGATATAATTCAGAATTTCATTTTTGTGGCAACACTAATTTGAAGAAAACCTTTCATTTGATTTATCAAAACAATGCCGATTTAATTTTAAATTATCAGCAAATTTTAATCAAAAAACATGTTTTGAAAAAATGTATGTGTACTATGTCAGAAGCCTGTTCAAAATCCTTTCATATGGTGTATCTCATTCGTCGTTCTGCGTTTCGTATTTTCTTAGAAAAAGGGATGTTGACAGGAGAAATAATATATATGATGAGGATTATCGTGGGTTAGACTCCCGGCCTGAGCATTTTTTCCGTCAGTTGAAAAAAATTCAGTTTTTATGAAAAATAAATTATTGCCAATTCGACTCGATCCAAACCGCGAGTTGGGTCGGGTTTGAGTAAAATTGGATTACTCGACATGATGCAGAACTGTAATCTACAATCATTTTAAATCTCATTGTTGTTAATATCGCTTATTTTAACGCGCAGTAGACAATGATAAAATTATTTTTTGGAGGTGTCCCTTTAAAAAAAAGTATACATGATACGATGACTATTTTAAAAACGTAAATTAATACTGTGTAATTTATCACCACATAAAAATTTTGTGACGATTGGTCAATATTACGAAAGTTAAAGCCTGTAAAGTTAAAAAAAAATAGATATGAAAACAGACAGACAGACAAATCATTTTAGAGCCTAATGATATTAAAAAGGAACCATCTGCAGACCAAGACCTTTCCAACAACATCAACAGCACCAAAAAAGTATGAAAATCGAATCATATATTCAAGCGTTATGCGTGGACTGGACATACGTTAGAAAAAAGGATATAAACGAATCGTATAACATCGTCCGTTGAAATTCGGTTAGTTAAAAAAAAATCTTGTTTTTTTTTCAAAGTAGTAGTATTATCTTCAAAAAGCTGGATGAATACACTTTTTAAAATGAAATATCAGTCGCTAATGTGACAGTTTATGTTTCTGAAGCTTGGCTAAACATTTGTGAGTTTGTGGCGTGCCGGCTCATAATGAACCCTAGCTAGCTCAGTACAGAGAAAGTAAGTTTAAAATCACATTTTATTTAAAATCTTAAGGGCAGGACGATTGATAAGTCTCACTCACTGAATTTTAACTCTGACTGATAACTGTTATCTAAATAATCCCACTCGAGCAATATACGTTACTACACTATAAGAAAGAAAACCACTTGAATAAGACGAGTAAATGAAATTTTAACTTACACACAGATGAGATCTTAACTTTACAATTTCAGAACTATTTTTGCTGCGATGCGCAGACCACAGCTTCACTACAGGATGGCGAAATATCTAAATTAAAGCACTCCGTGGCCGCCAAAATAATCTTTATTTAATTCAACAAACTAATTTATCTTACCAAATCAAGATTCAGCTCTAAGCAAACTTCACGACCGGAAAGCAACTTCTTCCTTGTGATAGAAGCTGTCATCATTTCCTCTGGGGCGAGATGCGACCAAACCCAACGATCCACACATTTTCATCTACTTAAAGATATTGCTAACTGACCAGAAAAGCAAAAATTTGCATAAAACTGCTGCGAAACGCAGAAAACCTACAAATTCCGAAGGACACATGTATTCCTCGAAAGTTAAAGTAAAATAGTCTATAGATGTCGCTGTATGCACACATATGTTATTTTCACAATACGACCTCAATCAAAACAAACGACTGCCTTTATGAGGAGTTGCCAATCCACTACAAGTTTACTTTATACCAGGGATCTCAAACTATGACCTGCCTGACACCATTAAATTTTGAAAGAAATAGTCGACTTATTGAATTGCAGAAATTCGATGATTATATAAGGAAAAGTTTACTATAAAATTTTAGTGGTATTCGGCGGGCCACAGTTTGACACTCCTGCTTTATACATTGCGATATAATGCCTCTTAATGTAACATTCTTTATAAATTCCAACAGTTTACGCATAATTATTAATGAAATATCTTAGATTTTTGCTTATTATTCGTGTTAAGTCAAATACATAACGCCAACAATGGTGTCGATAATATTAATTACACTACTGGTTTTTTTTCTTTCTACATTATAACAGGTAATATTATATAGTTGCCACATTAAAGGCAATTTCAGCTTTTATAATTATAATATAATAATTAATTTGGGCATTATCAATATAAAAGTGTGATGAAATCGGTTCTGTAGGTGAGGTATATTAGAGTTTAGTTGAGTGAGCAAGAACAGCGAATATCAGATGAAGCAACAATTTTATGTTGGTAGTACAGAACTACTGATCAAAATGATATTTGACGATCCAATATCTAAGAAATTAGCATCTATAATCTTAAGATTCTATTCGTGTTATAACACAACTCCGTAAATGAAGTCAAAATAAGCAATCAAGGCGTGGTATGAGCTGGTTAATAAAGAAAATGGATGAAACAAATCAATAGAGTTTCTCCTCAGAAAATAGTAAAATTTGACATCAAGTCTTTATTCAATGAATAAAAGGCAACGTCTTATGAGATAGTTATTCTCTATGCATTATTAATCTTAATGAGCAAAACATATTTCACACGTTGACAAATAGCAGACTAAGTAATAAAAGCTAGTAAAACAAACTGGCAGAGTAAAAAAATCAAGCTGTTTACAATACGGTATTACAGTTCCACTACAACTGAAGCCGCGTGTTCTGAGACAAGAGAAACGACGAAAAAGTTAACTACTGTCCCAGTGCAAGGTGTTTTATTAGCTAGCGTGTAGAGATATAAAGACGCAATGCGACAGAAATCCGTAGCCGATGAGAAAGAGAGTTGGGGAAGTCACCGGAGGATGCATCAATTTCTGGAAATTGGTCCTCCAAAGCACGCGAAAAACGTTCTAGAAAATTTAAGACGAAAATTTAAGAAATATTAAAAATATGTTATATACGAGGAAGGGTCAAAAAGTTCCCGGATTAGGTAAATTACAAATTATTAAAAAAAAGAACAATAATTTTACCTTATTGGCCTTCAAAGTACTTTCCGTCTGCATCCAGACACTTCTTCCAGCGTTTGTATAGCTGTTCAAATCATTCTTTGAATCCATTTTTTGAGACTTCCTTCAGTAGCTTCGTCGCATTTCCAATCATCTCATCTGAATCCATAAAACGGTGTCCTTTCAATTTCATTTTCTGCCGTGGAAACAGGTAAAAATCCGCTGGTGCTAGGTCGGGAGAATAAGGAGGGTGTTCCAGAGTGGTAACACTGTGTCTGGCAAGGTAATTTTTTACAATCAGAGCGCGATGTGGTGGAGCATTATCGTGTAAAAAAAACCAATCGTTTGTTGCCCATTTTTCAGGTCGTTTTCGTCTGATAGCATCTCGTAGTCGTTTAAGGATCTCCAGATAAGTTCTTTCATGACAGTTTGGCCTTCAGGAATAAATTCATAGTGAATGAACACGCTCAACATTTTCATCTGTGGTGAAAGAGGAGGGGCGCCCAGTCCAAGGGTCATCTTCGATGTTTGTGTGATGTTCACAAAAACGTTATACCACTCATCATTTCCGTATGCTTTCTTCAGCATCTCGAGCGTCTCAGAAGGTGATTTTTCGAACAAAACTCAGAATTTGATGTTTGCACGATGCTCTAAAAACGACATTTCAAAACCCGAGGAATGAAAAATTCGCTTTGTCAGAAATGATTCGCAGCTAACGCCGACAGTACCGGAAATGAATTCCAGATGCTTGTGTGTTTTCCTTATCAGTGCTGCCAACCTTAAAAAAGATATTTCCCCTTCAACGAACACCTGCGTGAATGTAGGCGACCATTCCGGGAATTTATTGACTGTACCTCGTATTGTTATATAGTGTGCTATCATATAAATATATATAGTTTTAGGTAGTTTCAGTGGAGTTTTGCATCCTGCCTGCAATTTAGTTTAAAAATAACACCCTTCGTGCCCTTCATCCAAGAAGTAGTACCTTTCTTTTAGGTGCACAAACACAAAGGTACAACGTTAGACCTCAACCTCAGATATTCCACAAGAAATAATTTAAAACCACTAAAATACAAGTGGGGAATTTCAAAACAATGTTCCCATAGGTTTAATATTAGTTTGCGAATGTTTTCTCGTGACTATCATAGGCTCTTAGTCTTAATATATTTTTTTTTTATTACCCGCTAACAATACCAAAAAGCCTTTTTAAACGAAAAATCTCAGTTATGTATTCAAGTATACTTTTTAAAAATTAAATAAAAGAAATACTTTCATTTTAGCCGCATGACAGAAGTTAATAATCAAAGAAATCGTCAAAGATGCTATTAACTTCTGGCAGAATATTTACAGCAGCCTTTCTGATTTTGATTATTTAACTATTTAAGCACGTAGTTCGATTATATATCTGTTGAATTTGTGTTTTATTTATATTATTTTATTTATTTATTTATTGATGAAATATTAATTTAATTATGGAAAAATAGCCGGAAACAAATGGATTTTATGGAGCTATTTCCATTGTTTGAAGTGCAAACCGGCTAATTTTAGGTAGCTTTCAATACAAAAAAGTATAAAGCTACCTATTGCAGCCGTTCGGAGGAAAGCAGTTCCAGAAAATTTCGATATATTTTCACCGATCATGACCCCCAGACCCCAAAACCACCCACCGTTCAAATGTTGATTATATATATATATATATATATATATATATATATATATATATATATATATATATATATATATATATATATATAAAAACTTATTGCAAAAATTATATATATATATATATATATATATATATATATATATGACCTATGTCATACGATAACGCTCGTATTTATAAATCAATTTGGATGAAACTAATTGTGTGTATTTAGCTCACCAATGTCTCGACCGAGTTCGTTGGCCAGCTTGTTCCGCCATCTTGTTTCAAGATGGCGGTCACTTAAAGATTTAAAACTAAAATAAATGTACAAAAAAGTTAAAAATTCAAATTTATTTTTTAATTAAGTGTTAGGCCTTGATACAAGGATTCCAGGGCATTTTTTGTTTTACCTCTATCTTAAAAAATGGCTGAGATAGAGCAGTTTGAAATTCTAGGGTGGCTGACATTTTGAAACAAGACAGCACATTACAAAAATTTTCATTGTTGTAATCATTTTCCCAATCATACACATAAAACTATATATTCATATCCGTTAGCGCCAAATTCTCGCCAAACTTGGCGACATTTGGCGAAATATTGCCAAATTTTTGACCAAAATAAGTCTTCATAAATGAAGCCAATTTGGCTATAGCTCAATAATTTGGCGAATTTCTCATTCTAATTCAGTATTAACGAATCTTTTGTAAACGTTTTCTTTGTATTTTAGCTTGCTGCTTTCGTGTAACATTAGCTAAAATTTTAAAACGAATATATAGGAAAGCTACATTTTCCTCCCGGTACAGGTCGGAAGGACTTTTTTGAAATCAAACTGCACGCAGTAGAGATAGATTTAAAAAAAAATCATGCTTTAAATTTATTTTAAAAACCATAACAATCACTAAATTGAGATGCAGTTTTTAAAGAAATTGCATTTAAAAGTACACCTTTTTTTACTATTCGACGGTGTGAAAGTTCAAATCGTGGAATGATTAGATGTTATAAAATTTGCGATAACGAAATTTCCCAGGTCGGTGCCACCGGTGATATGACGTCAGCGTTACTCACACGAACATGTTTTTGCTTTACATTCTAGATTTTAAACAAACAAAAAAGAAACAAAATATTTAAAAATATAATGCTATTTTAAATGTTTTTGATAGTATTTAATCATATTACATAATATGATGCACGTCAATTTTTAAAATGTTTAAGAAATCATCTTTGAAAGTAGGCAGTAAAGCAAAGATATTCAACCTGTCTCTTACCAATTACCACAATTTACGAACGGTAATCTTCGCCTGATTTACGATGAAGAGAATTATTATTACGGACATCATATTGGACACCCCTGACTTAAAAGAACAAAAGTTCTAACATTGTAACATTTAAGTATGCTATTACTTTTATAATTGCAAATAATTTCAAGTGATATTAGATTTGACTTATTCATTTCAGGGGAAGTGGGCTATAAAGCTGATTTCATGAAAATATGACGAAGAAAGAGGAAGGTCCCGACCAAGCCAGGTCTTGGGCGATCGCCATGGCCGGCTGTGTCATCAACAGTTTGCTGTCAGGTATCAGCAGAGCTACTGGCCTATTTTACGTTTCCCTGATTGAAAACTACGGAATATCCAGAATGGAGGCTAACATGCCTTTTACTATGAGGAATATTGTCCGAAATTTATCAAGTAATGAAATCTTTTTCTCTAAAATTTCATTTTCAACACTTTCCAACACAGTTGAAAAGTGTTTATGATTTCGATTTGTCTGTCTGCTGTCTACTGTCTGTCTACCACCTGTACACACTCTAACTCTCGTAAATATACTCGGATTGTCATGTAATTGATATATGTTATTGATGTTTACTATGGCATGTTCGTTATTGAAAATGAAGTGTATACCATATGGGGAAAAATCGTTTGTGCTGTTTTTAATGGTGTTACACTATTACAAACATAATGAAAATGAATTTCTCATGCGCACTAAAACCTGCTTTCTGTAGAATATGGACTTAATTCATTTACAGGGCCACACAAAATAATTCAAGTATCTTTCCGGCTATGGGCGTTAATTACTTAAATCTGGTTTTCCAATCAGTTATGTGTTTTCCAAATTGTTTACTTAGCCATCTTCTCTCACCTTATTGAACGGTGAGGTTTTTCTACAATATTCTGAATGTGATGGAAAGTGTTTAATATTCTATGCATGACGCATAATATTTCTTTCTTGTTCTTTTAATTCTTTATGCCGCGAATTTTGAATTAATGAATTTTTCACTTTTTGAAGAATTTTTTTTTCACTTTTGAAAATATGTTATAAGATTTGTGCAATCGTTAAATAAGATTTAGAAAAATTTCGTCTATTTTAATCGACAAAATTTTTCTAAATTTTATTTAACGATTGCTCAAATCTTATAACATACTAGATGGAACCCGTCAAAATTTGACGGAAAAAAATTACCATGATAATATCAGTAAAATAAGCTACTTTATTATTTAAGAGGGGAAGAGTACGGTTTACCATTACCTTTACCATTTATTATTTACCGTTTTCCATTTATTTACATGTTTTATAGCTACATTTTTTAATAACATGAATTAACCTATATATTATTCACAGCTAAAAAGAAATGTCGCATCTAGTATTTGTCGAGAATTAAATAAAAAGCATGCACTCGTGATATCATAATTCACTTTTATATTTTAACAGAATAGTAAAGCTACTATAATTTGTGACTCGTGCTATAGTCAGTATACATGCGTCAGGACCCATTGACGTTATCTTTTTACGCGTGAAGGTTTTATTATGGAATTCTATTGTGAAATTTGGTAATTTTTGAAATTTAATATTTGAAAAATGGCATACTCATTAGATTTGAAATTTATATCAAGAGAAATACAATTTTTTACATTTTTAACGCAGTTTGATTAACAATTTTCTGACAAATACTTTTTAATTAATATTTAAAATTAATATTTTAAAAAAAAGGTGTCGTAACCTATAGAAATTTTAACAGAAATCCATTTCTGTAAGCTGCAAATATGCGAATCCGAAATTTGAGATCTTTCCGATTAGTCAAAAAAATGCAAAAAACAATATTTTAAAGAAATGATTTGGGTAGAGTTGTAAATATTTAACAATACACTAATAAAAATATAAATTTAGTTTATTGATAAATAAACTATATTTATATCAATAAACTAAATTTATATTTTTATTGGTGTTTTGTGAAATATTTACAACTCTACCCAAATCATTTCTTTAAAATATTGTTTTTTGCATTTTTTTGACTAATCGGAAAGATCTCAAATTTCGGATTCGCATATTTGCAGCTTACAGAAATGGATTTCTGTTAAAATTTCTATAGGTTACGACACCTTTTTTTTAAAAAATATCAATTTCAGAATTTATTAATACCAGATGAAAAAAAATGTGTACCTATGAAAGTTTTAACATAAACCGATTTCTAAAAGCTGCAAATATACAAACTTTCAGCTCATTCTGCAAAGTGGTGTTTGAGCTATGATTAAAAAAACACACTTTTTTTTGCACATTGTTTTGCAACTTTTAAAAATGAATTTAACATTAGGAGTTTAAAACCTCATATCGGCATACTACAGCGCCTAGAATACATAGTGTGGAAACCGGCAAATGGTGTAATGCTTTAAAAAGTGCTAAAAAGTTGTAGCCTATAAATGTGCAACGGTGCTCCTACGAAGCCTACGATAATGTTGCAACCAGAGACAAAAAAGATGCGTATCACGTTTTTTAGCCATGCTTTCATAATTAAAAAAAAAAACTTATAAAAATCACTAAGTCAGAGGAGAAAATGATATAATTTAAGTATTTAAAATACTTACCACCAGCCGAAACATTCTAGTACAATGTCAAGAGCTAGCAGATGGCGCTGCGAACCCATCCTAATATTTTCAGCAACGTTGTACATTTATTGGATACAATTTTTTAGTACTATTTTGTAGCAGGTTTCCACACTATGTATTCTAGGCGCTGTATAGGCATACCTCCTAAACTGCTTCACCCCAATGACTTCCCGTTTGGTAGCCGAAAATACAAATTTTCAAAAAATTCAAATATGTCAAAATTGCGTGTTTGTACTGAAAACTGAAAATTCGTAAATTGAAGAAGACACAATTACCAATCGAATGGCTATTTTTATTTTACTCTGCGCGATAATTTGGTGATTAAAATGTTAAACATTAGAAAAATATAAGAATTTTAAACAATTTTTACGAAATTTATGCTATTTTTCAAAATTTGATCAATTGGAGAGAAAAAATTCGCGGAAACCATCGCAGAAATTCGCGCCGTGATAAACTCTCAACTCTACATATAGCGTACTAGCTGTTACCCGTGACTTCGTTCACGTATCATTAAAAGAAGAATAAATGCATTAATTAAGCAAAATATTTCATTCCCGATAATTAGAAACGTAAATAATTAACTAACTTTTTATCACATTCCATAGGATACAATACAGTACTTCTATGTTATAGAGGATTTGACATAACTAAGTTTTAAAAAAGAGAAATTTTGTGACAAATAATCACGAAAAGGAAACTGCAACCAATGAAAAAAGGCGGGCCAAATAAAATCGTGGAAATCGGCGAATTATATAAAAACATATGTTAAGTTTACCTGGTAAACCATTTTACTTTTAACGCCTTTGTGAAACGTTTTAATAGCAATCCTTCAAAGATATAATAGAAATAGTATATTCTTTTTCATTAAATTCAATTCTTGTGAATAGGGAGCAATTATTGTAGACCTAAATTCAAGGAGCTTAAATTTGCCTCCTTGATTTAATCTATAACTGAAAAAAAATCTTTATTTCTAAATGAAAATATGTTGACAGATGATTTTTGTTCTCCAGAATAAATTGATTCATGCAGTTTGAATATGTGTACGTTTTTATTTTTCAAAAACTTTACTGTAATGAAATTTTTTTTTTCTTTCACCATCTATTGAACTTGAAAATAAAGTATTTTTTTCAGTTTTAATGAGAAAAAATATATTAATCCGTTTTATTTCTTCTTTTATATCCACAAAAATGGAATAATTTAGTTGCCATTTTTAGAAAAACTTCGTTAAAATTTACAAATATTAATAATAATAATAATAATATCTCGGAATTTAAATCATTTTTTTTTAATTCTGAGAGTTTATGACATCCTCTAATGAATGATAACCGGTGTTAAGTAAATCGCGTTGTGTTCGACAATATGAAAAGAGTAGTTGCGAAATACAAACAGGCGGTCAGATTTTAATATAATAGATTCGTATTTATTTTTCTTTTCCTAATAACCATGGTATGGTTTTTGGCAAAAAACTCTCATCTGTATGTAACTGATATACATCCTTAATAATCGGTATAGATAAAAATACATTTCAATTTTTCGTTTTAAATATGTCGTGAAGCTAATCTACTTTCTATACTTAACTGATCCTTGTATTATTAATGTACGGAATTAATTCCCGCGCCTTGTAAAACACATTTGAAAATTCCCGTTTTATTTCAAATATGACGTCACATTTTCCTCAGAGAAATCTCTTTTTAATGGCATAATTCTTGTTAATTTTCTTTTTCTGGCAATCAGGACGTAAATTTTTAGCGAAAAACTCACATTTGTATGTAACTGGTATTCAAGCTAATTATTAATCAGTATCGATAAAAAATATTTCAGCTTTTCATCTTAAATATTACGTCCATTATCTATCTACTTTCATTATACATTGATATTCATGCTCCTTGTATTATTACGACTATTTGAAAATACATGTTATATTTATGACGTCATATTTGTCCAAGCCGAGGAGGATCCTTTTCATAGTTCCATGGTCCAAGCGAAATCTATTTTTAAGAATATAATTATTCTTCATTTTTCCTTCTAATTAATTAGTAGTTTTTTGACAGAAAAAGATCTTTTTAATGTAACCAATATTCATTCTTCATGTATAATAACAAATACTCCATATTTTTGTTTCAAACATCACGGAAATTCATCTTCTTTTGAATTCTTTTTCATTTTCATATCTCAAGTAAAAATCGTTCAATTGAAAATTAATTGTTGAGGAAAAATTATTTTTCCGTGTTTTTATTTATTTGCAACGATCAAAGCCCTAGCAACGATAAAGTAAAATGGTTAAATTTTATGGGAAAATGCCCATTTATTCTCTATGAAAATAACGAAATTTTGAACTATTATAAAAAATATTTGAATAAAATGAACAAAAACTGGCCTATGTTCATTTGAGGGTTATAATCAACGTATATGCAAAGATACACGATCATTAAATGCTCTATTTTGACGCTGGCTTCAGCCTAACATTTGCACACAATCAGATTTATAATATTATTAGGATACTTTCTGTTTTCTTTTCTTTTTTTACGACTACAGCACTGGATAACGAAATTATCCTTAGACAATATCAATACAGACAGGTTTCACTGTATATTGTTCGATAATAATAGATTTTTAAAGAATATAAAACAGAAGAAATAAAAGAAATAAAACAGAATTTCAACAACTTGTTTTTCGCTTTATACCGATGATAAAAATAGTTGTTGCTTGTATAAACATTCTATTGATATGAACATATTTTACGAGTTTTCACGATAATTTTATAGCTTTGCGTATATAGCAGCTAAGCAGACGATAAATATCCTTGAGATAGAAATAAACATCTGATGAGCATTTTGACGTGCAGAAAAGTTACCCAATATTGTTACATAAATAGGCAGAAAGGAAGGCGTACAGTTTTGAAAGAAGAAGAAGTAATGTTTTCAAAACCGGATTTCTAGTTTCTAAAAAAAGAATGGTCTAAAAAAATATTGACAAGACTCCTGTTCTGAGATCTACCAAAATGTATTGCAAAATAACTTATTTTTGAAAAATAAATAAATTAGTATTCATCAATTCGTTTTCGCACATATATTCATTTTTCGCTTTATTAAACTGATTAGCTATGCATATTTATTTTTTATATAAAAAGCCCCACCCTTCACTTTGCGAAAAATGACAAAAAAAAAATCAATTTTCCAATTTATTTAGACATCCCTAATATATTCTGGCAAAGTTATGTAAAGATATGAGGATTATAAAATAAGTGAAAAAGGCTTTTTACTGCATCCATTTCCCTTTAAATGTGTCAGAGTTGTAATCTTTATATTAATTTTTTCTTAGATTGTATTTCATCAATTTATTAGTACGATCAAATGGCTAAAACATCAACAGATACGTTTCAATTGAATCGCTATTTTTTTGGACGATTCTTAAGATACAGTCAACAAAAACAACGACAGAAAAGAGAAAAAGAGAGAGAGAGAGAGAGAGAGAGAGAGACAGAAACCATGCATTTTAATCTCTAAATTGTTGCAGAAAAAAACCAAAATAGCGATTCTAATGGGACTTTTTTTTTTAAAGAGGGTCTTCATATTGAAATTGTACCAAACTCTGAAATTTTTAATACGAACACATAATTTTACCATCATATTTGTCTTTTTTGGTAAATTTTACCTTAGTATACCAAACAGGAAGTCATTCGGTCAAGTGCTTTAGGAATTATGAAGATTTAAAATTTGGAACTACTAACGTTATAAATTCATTTTTAATCGTTGCAAAACAGATTGCAAGTCATTTTTAGTAATGTATTTTTTAAAATTAATTTTCGAAAAAAAAAATTGTAATTTTTATATATTTTTTAACAGAAATTGATTTTTAGAAGCTTTAAATATACGAATCCAAAATTGCAGCTATTAAGCTAAATCAGCGATTCCCAACATGGGAATTCCCAACATCCCAATTTGATTTTTTTAGGGGGCAATTCCAGATTTCACAAGTTTAATTTTAATACAATTATTCAAATTGGTAAAGAAATCATACGAGTTGTAATTTTCCAACTGGACGAAAAAATGTCCGGGCCAGGATTCGAACCTGGGATCTCTTGGCTGAAGCCGCCACGCTCTACCAACTGAGTTATCCCGGTCGAATCTGGAGGGCATAATTCATCCATAGGGTTGACAGGATGAATTATGCCCTCCAGATTTCTGATTTGTTATGATCCTATTCCTTATTAGTTCTTTTGTAAAAGTAATGTTGTAGTTTAAAAATAAAAGTTGCACATTCAAATGTAAAAAATAAAATGAAAAAGAAGTAATTTATTCAATTTTCAAATAGTTTCCATTCAAAAGTTTAAAATAAATTTATTACCATAATAATTATATCAAAAACTTATTAAGATATTTAGACATTTTTATGTATTAAAAAAGTCTCTTTAACTTTTCTGATTTGTATGCATTTTAGAGTGTTAGACAACCTTTCGAAGATTTCTGAAATGAGTCTTGTATTTCTTTTCTCTCAGCGATATGTCAGATGAAGTGACTTTTACACATGAAAGTATTGATTCTTCTGTATTGATTGTGAATGTCTTGTACAATTTATTCTTGTGTACTGTGTTCATAGCTGCCAACTGCTACGATTTTTTGGCACTAGTAATTAAGGAAAGAAATCCCCTTTTTAAATCGAAGAATAGTGCGATAACATAAGACGAAGAATCTTTAAAGAAAAAATAGTGATGCCAAAAAAATCGCAGCAGTTGGCAAGTGTGATTGTGTTATTCAAAGAGAGATTTCAGTGGCCAAAAAATGTCCATCTGTTCTAAATGAGGTACCAAATTGAATCACTAAAAAGCACTAAAGTATATCAATGCTATCATATTTCATGCTAAATGTGAGTATCTTCAAAATATTTTGTCCAGATAAAAATACAGACCAATAAAATACTTTTGTTTCACACCGAGGTAAAGTGGTAAGAAACAACAAAACTCTTCTAGATATAAATGCGGAGATGCACATCTTCATTTCATTTATAAACTTGTGTTAGAAACATATCTTTGACAAGAATATTACTTGTTCTATAAGCTTAAAAATATGTGCAGTGACTAGTCATTGTTAAAGTCTTTTTAGGCTTCCTCCATGCGAATAAGAATTCATTTTAATATGTTACAGAGATAGGTTGGAAGGGGGGGGGGGGGTAAGGATTTTAAAGATGCTTTGGTGGGGCGTGGCCGAAAGAAGGTTGGGAAACACTGCGCTAGTTCCCGAGTTATGCAGAAAAAACAACAACCTTCATTGAAATCTATTTTGCAACGATTACATACAAATGAAAACGTTAGGAGATCGAAACTTTTAAACCTTCATAATTTCTAAACTACTTGACCAAATGATTTCACGATTGGTATTCTAAGTTAATATTTACCAAAAAAAAAAAAAAAAAAAAAAAAAAAAAAAAAAAAAAAAAAGCCGTATATGATGTCAAAATTAGGTATTAGTATTGAAAATTTCTGAGTTTGATACAATTTTGTAAGGTGACCCTCTAAGTTTTAAAATGTATGGGAACGGTAATAACGCTAACCCGTATAACCCTATGGTTTAATACGGTTTTTTCTTCCTTTTTTTTTTTTTGGCAGAATGTACATAAAATTGGCGATCGGATTTTCAGTAATATAAATGGTTTATTTTTTAAAAATAAGTATATTAAGTAAATAGTCATTTTTATTACATCTTTTTGCCTATGTCAGGACATTTTATTTATTTTTTCTTAAACAGATTAACCTTTTGGAAATCCGATCTTTAGTGTTGTAAAACGCACTTTGAAGAAAAGCAGTAAAAAAAAAAAAAAAAATTAAAAAGTCAAAATTGTAAGAGAAGTAGGATTTTAAAATTTGCTTTCATTTTTTACATTACGCTTTTCTTGATTAAATAATGTTTCTTCATAAAACTATTTAATAATATGCGAAAAAGGTATTATAAAACAGCCAAAAAAAGTTCAAAGGGTATCGAGTCGCCTTTATAGTTATATTTTCATACCTAAATTCAAATAAAATGAATCCTATTGAAAGAAGAAAAATAAAGTTTAAATAAAAAAAAGTCTTTTTATCCCCCCCCCTCCAAATAAAATGGATGGATAACAAGCAAATGCAGTTGTATTTCAGTGGCTTTTGATTTCGAGATCTGACGCCGGATACTCAGGTAGAACATTCTGCAGAATACATAAGACCTGTAATATATTATGTAGGGTAAAAATAGCGTAAAATGCAATCGTATAAAGTACAGTAAAATCGCTAAGACGGAATTCGAAGAGCCTACAAATTTCTATTTCAGACACGTTTTTCTCTTAGCAGGTACAAAGTTCTTTATAATTGTGCTTATAAAAGGACATAAATAAAAAAAATTTCGACCCATGTTTTTCTGTACACTTCTGTGAAAATCGCATCGTGCTATTGCTTACACTTTTCGAATTACTGAATTGTAATTTCTTTTGTGATGTTTGGATGACCTCCGGGTGATCCAAAAGTCACAAAAGAAATAACAATTCAAGAATTTGAAAAGTATAGGCAGTAGTCCACTGCGGTTTCATAGAAGTGCACAGAAAAACTAGGTATTTTGTTGAAAATAATAAAAAAAGTATATTCAAGAATAATTATATTTACCACCGATAGGCAGGAATTCAGGTCTTTTGCTGCTCAGCTGTATTCCCTTTTTAGCGGTGCAGCAAAATTTACAATGCAGGTAGGAATACAAATGCTCATTGTGATGACCATTATTCATGACAATGGCTGTCAGACGTGGTACGACACTGTGCACAGTATTAAAGAGGTTTTAGCTGTCTCCAGACCGATATTTTTAATGAAGGTATTTAAATTTACTGGTGTTCAGATGATGATTAATGTTGTTCGCTAAGCTAGAAAAAGCTATTCGGCATCATGTAACAGAAACTGTAGTTGAAACTTTTCAACGCTGTGCGCAATGTCGTGCCACATCACCTGCGCTCCCCTCCCCCCAGGATTTCAATAAAACTAAAATCATAAGCTGAGTTAGCGGGGCGGTTATCTTCTGCCCTCCTCTTCTTTCGTGCCACGTCAAATGAACATTCTCATGAATGATGACTGTCACTTTCAGTATTTCTTTTTCAAACTGTATTGTAAAGTTTGCTACATTACTGTACAAACGAAACAGTAGTAAACAACAAAAAAACTGAAGCGCTGTCTGTTGATGGTAAATGTAGCTATTGTTGCAATAATTGCTTTTTTTACTTTCTTCTATCTATAATAGAAGAAAGTATTGTAATCGAAATTTTTTTTGACTTCCGGTTTTCGACGGATTTACACGTTTTAGGGGTCAAAGATTCCGAAAAACACGTTTTTACAAAATGTCTGTCTGTCCGTCTGTCCGTCTGTGTGCCTTATCATTGTACCATCGAAAAGTGTATGAAATTATGCTTCAAATTGAACCTAATTTTTTTTCTATGTTTTTGGCTATGACAAGCAGATTCTATCAGAATTTGGGGATATTTCGACGAAAGGGGGCGCTGTGATCGATATTTTTGTTCCATTTTCACTATTGTACCATCGAAAAGTGTATGAAGTTATGCTTCAAATTAAACCTAATTTTGTTTCTATGTTTTTGGCTATGACAAGCAGATTCTATCAGAATTTGGGGGTATTTCGACGAAAGGGGGCGCTGTGATCGATATTTTTGTTCCCTTTTCACTATTGTACCATGTAAAAGTATATGAAGTTATGCTTCAAATTGAACCTAATTTTTTTTCTATGTTTTTGGTTATGGCAAGCAGATTCTATCAGAATTTGGGGATATTTCGACGAAAGGGGGCGCTGTGATCGATATTTTTGTTCCCTTTTCACTATTGTATCATCGAAAAGTGTATGAAGTTATGCAGATAATTGAACCAATTTTTTTTCTGTTTTTGGCTATGACAAGCAGATTCTATCAGAATTTGGGGATATTTCGACGAAAGGGGGCGCTGTGATCGATATTTTTGTTCCATTTTCACTATTGTACCATCTAAAAGTATATGAAGTTATGCAGATAACTGAACCAATATTTTTTCTATGTTTTTGACCATAGCCTGCAGGTCCAGGTTGAATTCGGGGATATTTCAACGAAAGGGGGTGCTGCCATCGCGATTTTTGTTCGATTTTCACTATTGTATCATCGAAAAGTGTATGATGTTATGCAGATAATTAAACCAAAATTTTTTAATATGTTGTTGGCTGTAGCCAGCAGGTCCTACTAGAATGTGAGGATATTCCGCCGGAAGGGGGCGCTGTGATAGCCATTTAAAAATTTCAAATTCAAAAATATGTATAAAAAAAATTAGAAATCCTAAAAGTTTTTTCCGTTAAATGTTCGGCCTTGATCCGTAGAATCCGGAGCAGTTTTTGTTTTGTCTCTATATTAAAAAATGGCGGAGATATAGCGGTTTGAAATTTTAGGGTGGTTGACATTTTCAAACAAGACAGCAGAATTCATCCTAAACGGGTTTAATTTATGCGTTTTAGTTAACAGGGTTTCAGCAAATTTTCTTTCATTGTTGTAACCATTGTTCCTATTCTTAAATGCTTAACACTATATATTTATATTCGCCAAAGTCAAATTCTCGCCAAGCTTGGCGGCAATTGACGAAATATCGCCAAATTTGGCGACAAAAATAGGTTGCCACAAATGAAGCCAACTTGGCTGTAGAAGACTAATTTGGCGATATTCTCATTCAAATTCAATGTTGGCGAGAACTGGGAATGAATCTTCTTTAATTGGGTTCCACGCATTTTAGCTTCGTGTTTTCCAGTAAAATTAGCTAAAATCGTAAAACCAAGGAATAGGGAGGCTATCTGTTCCGGTCGGTACAGGCCAAAAGAACTTTTCGTAGTTTAGTATACATCAGTTGATTGCATCCCGGTAACCCGATGATTTGCAAGCAGCTGACGTACAACAGAATGACGAAAAATATTGATTTTATTGGCGATGTGAGGACGAAATTAGAAGTATTAACATGATTGAGATAGAAGAAAGTTTTGGGATTGGCACATCCGACTAGTTCGTTATTAAAAACATACCCGCATCTTGCTAGAGTCTATACTTTGAGAATTATCAAATATTTTATTTCTTTTGTGACTTTCGTATTATTCGGTATTAATTTCTGTATGCTTGCAGACTTATTATTACCGTAGGAAATAAAGTTTTACAATTCGATTTTGCTTATGTTGGATAATTTGGAAAAAATTGTTTATAGCTATATAAAATAATATGGTTTGTAAATAAAGTGCATAAAAACTTCCTTACTAAAATACAGGTTTTTAAAATTTACTTTTTCTTTTATTTAAGGTCCTGTAGCTGGTGCTATTGGGCAGCGCTATGGAGCTAGAGATGTTACTTTTGTTGGTGGTGTCTTTGCTTGCTTGGGAATCAGTTTGTGCTGTTTTGCTCCTAGTGTTGTGTGGATAACTGTGCTGTGGGGCGGAATGCATGGTAAAGTACTTCAATTGTGGAAACAGAAAAAATATTTGAGGAATAAGGATTTTATATTCATTCAGATAACCGATTTTGTTTTCTTAAATCTCTACTTTATACAGAATATTTCCAAATTATTTGCATCAAATTATGACGTTATTTAATCGGTCAATTTAAATTAGTGTGTCATGCAAGTAAAAACATTGTTTACATCTATATTTGAAGTAATACTACATTTTATGTAACCAGGATTTGAAGTATAGTTTGGGTAATTACAACAAACAGTAAACTACAAAGCACTTCAAACTAAATGTAAAATTATCGAATTATCTATTTGAAATGCATTTCATAGGACATAAAAATATAAGTCCGAAATTATTTCGTCTACACAGAAGAACAACAAAATCGGCAGCCGCAGAATGCATTACATAGAAGCTCGGTATTGCGTTTTTAATAAAATGAGCGAGAGTTTAAAAACGCAGAAGAGGTAATACTAACACACTGCCAGAATTATACGATTCCTTAATAGTTGTTTCAGAAGTTCTTGAGATATTTACCTTTACCTTTAATATATAATAATATTACCTTTATATACGCAATATTTACCTTTCTTGTTTTAACTTAAAAGTACGTTATTGGCATTTAAGTTCAGGGCTGCGTTTCGTCATGCACCAGTTAACAGTTGTAAGCATGCTTGTAGTTTAGTATTGTAGAAGCCAAAGATGTATACAAAATACAGTAAGGTAAAATCTGCTAAAAGGGAGAAGATGTATGTTACAAAAACCTGCCCCAAGCATAAATTTTCATTGTGCCAGTGAAAATAATACCATCTTTCGTAGTAAATTAGCTGCGTAAGACGAAACCTATAGAACGAGGAACCGGAATTCTAATCAATTTATATTTTATACAAGTAACCTTTAAAACGGAAAAAAAATCACAAAAATCAGAACAATTTTGTAAAAAATTGAAATAGTTTCTTTGCCATCACCGAGAGTGAACAGTCAGACTTTAGATCATAGATCTTTTCTGGAATGAAAGAGATGGGCTATCATACTGCAACAATGTTTTAAGTTATAACGAATTTCTAACCAAAAACCAAACTTTTTGCTTTATTACCTAATAGCAGATACGCAACACACGGCGTTTTTTAAACGAAAATATATTTAATTTAATTTTTTTCAGCTCCGATGCTGGTGGTATTTTAAGAAGATCTGGCATGTTGCATGTTTAACAAGAATGACAAACCATGCGCCACGCATAGATATTATGAAATACTTTCCAATATTTCCAGATTGTTGTTGCGAAACTTCGTCCTTTTATAGAGTGAAAAAAAATTCTCATTCTTGCATACCGAGGAATCCGCCTTTTACCAGAAAGATGGGAAAAGTTATAGTTAATGATAGGCAATAGTTTGAATAACATATATTTATCAGTTTGTTCCGAAAATGAACATTCATTTTCATAAAACCCCCATTTAACAGTAAGTTTAATACCCAATATACTCTCGAAGTCTTTGTGTCCAATTCTAGTCACTTACAGCTAAATTCCACGTTTTAAAAACTTAATTTTGAAATTTTTGTTTTTGATCGTTATATTTATATCAATTTATTTTGTAATATCTAAGTAGATAATAAAGGTTTTCTATGCTATTTTTCAGGTATAGGAGTTGCTCTAGGAAACACACTGTTTCCAGTAATTATCAATCAATACTTTTTGAAGTATCGTGCCACTGCATCAGGCCTATCACTTTCTGGAGCTTGTGTAGGATCTTTTGTATTACCATTTGCTGTAGAATACATGTTACGAAACTTTGGACTTCAAGGAACCCTCCTTATCACCGGTGGCGTTATCTTAAATGTTTTACCGGCAGCGCTGTTGATGATAGAGCCATCCTGGATAAAAAGAAACCAAAAAATTAAACAGAAATCTGTAAGTGGAATAGAAAACAGAAAGCTGAAAAGTCCTCCACCAGTACAGAACCTTGAAAAAATAAGGGAAGGAGTTGTTGAAACATCTTCAGCAAGTATACAGAAAATACTCTCTTCAGGAGCAACAGGTGATGAGAAGAAAACTGATGAAGATAATGTTCAAATAGTTACAAGAAGTGCAAGGATTTTCAGCCGAAATGGAATTGATAATCTTGCTTTTGTGGGCTCTAAAACGGATATTAATGAAAGAAACATCGAAGAATTAATTGAAGTAAGTTTATACTATTTTTATATACAAAGATTTCTCTCTTGCAATATGCATGCTCATTTTTACACATTTGCTCAGCAGTGAATCTAAACATGATATTTATTTTTTTTATTTGCTTAAACATTTTAATATACTGGGTGTGCTAAATTGGACTGACTGATTTTAAAATTCAATAACTTCCAAACGGTGACATGTATTTTAAAAATTCTTGCAGGAGAGTAATGTATGATGTCAGGAATTTTTTTATTTTTACTGCGATTCCTTTTTTTAGTTCGAATTATCAGCAATAGATGGCGCTGCGATCAATAGACATCCAAACGAGACAAAAGCAGAAATCACCCAGCATTGATATGAATGGAAGGAGGTTCAAGGAGTGGGTCTCATACACCAATAAAATCTTATTCAGAATCCGTCCCTAAGAACAACATTGAATTAGCGAATGAGACCCGCTCCATGTATTGAAACTCCTTCCTTCGCGTCAATGCTTCGTGATTTTAGTTTTAGTCTAGATTGCACTCCTATCGCTCGCAGCGCCATCTATTGCTGGTAATTGGAACCAAACTCAGGTATCGCAGGAAAAAAAAAAAAAAAAAAAAACTCCTAACATCTTATATTACTCTCCTGCAAGATTATTTTAAATAT
Organism: Maratus michaelseni; assembly: GCA_963931845.1. Lineage (NCBI taxonomy): Eukaryota > Metazoa > Arthropoda > Arachnida > Araneae > Salticidae > Maratus > Maratus michaelseni. Next base: position 277,302,245 of record OZ007594.1, on the reverse strand, counting down.
CTGTCACTGTTTGGAAGGTATTAAATTTTAAAATCAGTCCCGGATAAATAGTATTCGACAGACATCGCGCGTAAAACGCGCATATGTATCTCTAGTTTACTTGCTAAAAAAAAATCTAAATTCACGCGAGTTGAAGTCTGACCAAAAATTAAAATAAAGTTACTCTAAGAACAGTGAGGTGAAACGACATAACAAATCTGAAAAGAACTAATTTGTATTCAACCAAAAATATTTGCAATATCAACGCATCCTTTGAAATTAATTTTATAAGCATTTTGGAATTTATTATTATTTTGTAACTTTCTATATTGTATACTTCTACTGAAATTTTCTGCATCGTCTTTGTGTTATATGTGAGGGAGCAATTGTCATTTATTATACAGGTTGATCATAAAAACAAATTGCCGATACACGAGTCCTTAACGATCGAAGGAATTGAAATCTAAACATTTCAAATCATGTGCTCAAGAATGTTATGAAGAACGGCAAGCAAGACCTCAAAGTTTTGATTACAGTTACAAAATTTCAAAAATTTCAAATACTAACATCCACTTTCTTTCATTGTAAGATTATTGTTACAGTGGAAAATCACAAATCGTTAGAAACGGTAACTGAAGCCATAAAAATTGCGACATATGGTAAACGCAGCGAAGAGCAGTGATTGCTCGACGTGTACCGCAAGAGCATTTTGTTGCCAGTTGTCATCTACAATGGAACTCCAGTTACACGTTTTTCCCGGGACCGGAGAACAAAACTTATAACTCAGTAAAACGCACAACTCAATTAACGGTCTACCGGAACCTTTGTTTGAATCCTAATAATATTATAAATCCGATTGTGTGCAAATGTTAGGCTGAAGCCAGCGTCAAAATGGAGAAATTAATGGTCCTGTATATGTGCATATAGGTGGATTATAACCCGGAAATGAACATAGACTGGTTTTTGTTTATTTTATTCAAATACTTTTCTTAATAATTCAAAATTTGATTATTTTCATAGAGAATCAATATGGACATTTTTAGATAAAATTTAACCATTTTACTTTATCGTTGCTAGGGCTTTGATTGTTGCCAATAAATAAAAATGCGAAAAAATAATTTTTCCTCAACAATTAAGTTTCAATTGAGCGATTTTCACGTGAAAAATGAAAATAATTCAAAAGAAGGTGAATTTCTGTAATATTTGAAACAACAATATGGAATATTTGTTATTTATTATACATGAAGTAAGAATATCGGTTACATTAAAAAGATCTTTTTCTGTCAAAAACTGCGTTATAATTAGAAAGAAGAATTAACAATAATTATATTATTAAGAAAATATTTTGCTTGAACCATGAAAAGGATCCTTCTTGACTTGAACAAATATGACGTCATAAATAAAACATGTATTTTCAAATATTCGTAATATTACAAAGAGAATGACTATCAGTGTATAATAAAAGTATATACATAATTGACGTCATATTTAAGATGAATAACTGAAATATTTTTTGATACTGATTAATAATAAGCTTGAATATCAGTTACAAACAGATGTGAGTTTTCTGCTAAAATTCACGTCATTATTGCCAGGAAAAGAAAATTAACAAGAATTATATTATTGAAAAGAGATTTCTCTGGGATCAAAGTGACGTCATAATAAAACGGGATTTTTTAAATATGTTTCAAATGGAGCGTTTATCAATTTCATACATTAATAATCACTGAGTACAGTGAAAGAATAGAGAGGTAATGAATCGTAAAATCGGCTTCTAATATGAAACCGGTTATCGCTCAAATCATTAGGCCCAAGGGCTGACTTCATTGGATGGAGAGAGGCTGCACGTGGAACAATGACTGGATTCATTGGACGGGGAGAGGTTTACAAAGCAAGCCGCCAGTTGTTTGGGCCGACTGTAGGGTTGCATTTTCAGCATCACGCCAAACATGAACATTTCATCTCTATTTATTCTCTGAACTCTGTGATTAATAATACAAGCATCAGTAAGATTATTAGGAAAAGAAAATTGAACACAAGTTAAAATCTGACTGTGTGTATTTCGCAACTACTCCTCTTAACCCATTTTCGGCCAAAGGTGCGTAAACGCATCATTTCAATAAATATATTTTTATTAACACTGTGACGCATATTTTTCACTAATTTTATTTTTCTGCTATTTTTAAGGGTTCTGGAGACATCTATAAAATATTAGTAATTTAATTGAAGTAATCACTTTCTGTTGAGAAATTTTCAAAATACGCTGGTTTTTTACTTGAAACGGTTTTTGGCAAATTCGACTTTCTGAAAATGTATAATTATTCCACTTGAGATTAATCATATGTTTTTATAATGGAGTAAAGTTGAAAATTCTGTAAATAAAATAAAAATAAAACAAATGCCATAAGAAAACTTAAATTTTTTTATTTAAATTTAATGGTAAATTATTAATTGTAAATTAATAATGATAACGTCAAATTAAATAAAATATTATTTTTCATGCACGAAATTTTTTTGGTGTCTTAATGAATGTAATTTAAGCAAATTTCAATGAAAATAATACCACATTTTATAAAATTTCTATGCTTGGCCTAAAATGGGTTAATGCAACGCGATTTACTTAACACCTATTATCATTGATTCGAGGATGTCATATAAACTCTGAGAATTTAAAATTTTGAATTCGATTCCGACATATTAATATTTTTTTTGTAAATTTTAACGAAATTTCTCTAAAAATTGTACTTAAATTACTCCATTTTTGTGGATAAAAAAGGAGAAATAAAACGGATTAATATATTTTTATGCCATTTTCTCATTAAAACTGAAAAAAATTATTTTATTTTCAATTTGAATAGTTGGTGAAAAAAAATCTTGATTACAGTAAAATTTCCGAAAAATAAAAACATATTTCCACATATTCAAACTTTATGAATCAATTTATTCTGCAGAGCAAAAATCGCCTGTCAGCATATTGTCAAGAAATCAAGATTTGTTTCAGCTATAGATTAAACCAAGGACACAAATTTGTTGATACATGCAAACGTAGCACTTGCAATTGCAAAGCTTTTTGCAACCCCAAATTACATGCAAAAGTAACATTTACATGTAATTTGCACCCAAATTAATTTTAATTGTAACCGTAATAAATGTTAATTTGCAATGAAAATGACATGCGAAAGTAATGTTTACATATAATTTTGGGTTAGAAAAAGCTTTGCAATTTAAGTGTTACGTTTGCATGTAATTTTGGGCTACAAAAAGCTTTGCAATTGAAGTTCCTTGCATTTAGGTGTAGAACTATTCATCCCTATTCACAAGAATTGAATTTAAAGAAAAAGCATACACTATTTCCAATGAATTATTTTTAAATGATGGCTGTTAAAACGTTTCTCAAAGTCGTTAAAAGTAAAATGGTTTATCGGGTAAAATTGACATTTTTTTTACCCAATTCGTGAATTTACACGATTTTATTTGGCCGTCCTTTTTCCATTGGTTGCAGTTTCCTTTTCGCGGTTATTTGGCACAAAATTTTACCTTTTTTAAACTGATTTATGTCAAAGCCCCTATAACAAAGAAATATAGTATTTTCTTCTATGAAATGTGATAAAGAGTTAGTTAATTATTTACGTTTTTAATTATCGGGAGTGAAATATTTTGCTTGATTAGTACATTTACTTTTCTTTTAATGTTACGTGAACGAAGTCACGGGTAACAGCTAGTATATAATAAAAACTTTGTTCCGCTGAGGCGTTCCAGTTACCTTTTATACTGAAAACGGAAGTTTCCTAAGTATTACTTACATTTTCTGAAATGGAACGGAGTAGAAAAAAGTTATGTAAAAAAAGTACACATGAAGTTATTTTATCATAAAAGTTTTATTAAAAATATTTGTAATATACATAGACAATTAAAAGAAATCATATCATCTTGGCATGTAAATCATTTATCAAAAGACATTTCAGTAGTTTACTGAATCTTATTGAAATAATCACTCATCTTCGACTGTATCTTTTCGGCAGAGCCAACATTGAACAACAAACTTTGCAGTTCTGTTAATAATGCAGCCGCGTTATCGTTACTGCTTTTACTACTGACGAACTGCTTTACTACAACAAAATACCTCAGTGCAGTTACGAAGTTTGAGTGGGATCTTCTAAATGAGACTCATCCAGTGTTGAATTCAGACACTTTTCTCCGGGAGGGATTTCTGTAGCTCCGGGGGGGACATTATAGAGTTCCGGGGGGGAAATTCCACTTTTTGACCCCTGAAAGCATCAAATTTCAAATACTCCGGGGGGGACATTTCATTGCTCCGGGGGGGGACATTCCCCCCGGGCCACCCCCTGGATTCAACACTGGACTCATCCGACGCGTCGTCAGTGTTTCCGGTTACGAAATGTATAAATGAGACAAAATTTCATCCGGAGACGCAAAAACGTAACGTATAACTGATGGAAATGTATAACTCAGCTATTTTTTAATGGCAAGCGGCCGGGACCGCTGAGTTGTAACGTATAACTGAGGGAAACGTACAACTCAGGTAACGTATATCTGGAGTTCCACTGTAACATTTACTGTCATATCTCATTTCCATGGCCACCCGAATAGACTCCAAGGGATTTCTATTTTTTCAGTAAAACATGTTTGTTGAGCATGAAAATGCTTACTTGAGAATTGATAAGATCCGAAAAACCTATATTTAGGGTTGAGAAATTCACTAATACACGATAAAAATGATTAGGAAACGTTTCCGAAAATTAGTAGCAATAAAAGAAACTTTGTTTTTATAAATACTTCTTTAAATATCGGAAATTTATTGGTTTTTGAGGGTTCTAAAGATAAAGAACGCTTTTCGGAATCGTTAGTAGCTCGGAAGAGGTTATTGTATATTATCGTTCGTGGTTATATTATATTTTCTTAGATTAAGAGACATTAGGTAGATTTTTAGGTAGATTTCGTAAGAAATACTACCTATTACATTCTCACCTAAGTTGGAAATTTTGAAAAATTTTTGCAGATCTACGCCGATCATGACTCCCAGAACCCAAAAACACCCCCAGTTCAAAACTTTATCTATCTATCTATCTATCTATCTATGTCACTTTTTTATGACCACGATAACTGGAAAAATTCTGCATAAATCTCTTCCAAACTGATACATAAAATCAAGGGTCATAAAATCTCGGTCAAGTTCGTTAATGGGCAAAATCGAATCAAGGGGGGGAAATGGGGGGGCTTTTTGTGAAAACAGAAAAACCCTCATAATTTCTTTATTATTATACGTATCGAATCCGTTTAAAGTTATTATTACTTCTAAGAAAAGGGCCGAAAATTTATGTATGACAGATTTTTGATATAATTAAAAATGGCCCCAAGTGTGGGAAAGAGGGGGGAAAGAGGGGGGGGGGGGGGTTTAGAAGAAAAAAAATCATAATTTCGTCAATTCCCAAGATTTCAAATCCGCTTAAATTTATTATAAATCCTCTTAATATTATCTAAAACTTTTATATTGACAAGTTTTTTATAGGACTAACCGTTATAGCAAAAAAAAAAAAAAATTAAAAGCAAAAAAATCCCTGCTGGCTCCGCCTGCAAACAAGTTATTTTTCGAAGTAGGTGGTTTCAACTCCCGCATCTTTTCGAAACTGATACATAAAATCAAGGGGCATAAAATCTCGGTCAAGTTCGTTAATGGGCAAAATCGAACCAAGGGGGGGGGGGGATGGGGGGACTTTTTGTGAAAACAGAAAAAACCCCATAATTTCTTAATTATGATACGTATCGAATCCGTTTGAAGTTATTATTACTTCTAGGAGAAGGGCCGAAAATTTATGTATGACAGATTTTTGATGTAATTAAAATTTGCCTTAAGAGGAGGTGGAAGGGGGGTTTTAGAAGAAAAAAATTCATAACTTCGTCAATTCCCAAGATTTCAAATCCGCTTAAATTTATTATAAATCCTCTTAATATTATCTAAAACCTTTATATCGACATGATTTTTATAGGACCAACTCTTATAGCAAAAAAAAAAAAAAAAAAAAAAAAAAAAAAAAAAAAAAAAAAAAATCCTTGCTGGCTCCGCCTGCAAACAAGTTTGGTTTCGAAGTAGGCGGTTCCAACTGCAGCATCATCGCAAAAAGGTCATTTCTTCCGCAATTCCCGACAAACAGGCGCCCCACGGTCTGCGTCTTCGAAATCTACCTGTGCCTGTAGGCCGAGCCGTCAGGGATTTTTTTTTACTGTGTATGAATGATTTGTTTATGAACCTATTCACCGATTTTTGTCATACCATGTATGTCCAATTTATTTGAAAATTACCCTCCCACAATTTTTGAATTTTTACGTCATTATTGTCATTTTATGGAATTTCATACCGTTTTGTATGTGACCTAACATATATTTCTTTCATCGGGAATCTCTTATATTCCTCATCTTTAATTTTAGGAAGAGTTTCAGGATATACGCATGAGAACGATTTCCATCGCAGAAAGCAGCATCGTATTACCAAATCCACTCAGTAGTGAAATACAAGAAACCTCTCTTATCAAAGGTATTATCATATTGATATCCAATCCAATGTTCCATGTCATCAGCATATCTCTCGCTGGCTTTGCAATGCTCTTCGATCCAGCCATTACTATCATTGTGGACTATGTTATGGACAAAGGCTTTGAAGAAAATGACGCTAAATACTTTATAAGTATGTTGTCTATAGGCGATCTTCTAGGAAGGCTGTGTTTTGGATGGGTAACGGATAAAAAATACATGACACTGCCGAAATTTATGATGTTGTTACAAGTTGTACAAGGAATATGCTTCCTATTACTGCCTTTATTTCAAGAGTTTGACATAATGATAGCCATTATTACCATCTACGGTTTGGCTGCGGGAGCAAATTTAGTCATATATCCCTTACTAGTGTCGAAATATCTTGTTTCTGTGCAATCATTAGCAATAGGATCTATAGCAGTTTTCACTGGTGTAACATCATTTGCTGTTCCTCCACTAATTGGTGAGTATTTTTGCATCACATTTCCTTATTTTAATGACAAAAAAAAATTCCTTATAATGATCAACAAAAATGGCTTAAAATTACCAGTTTATTAAAACAAAATGATCTGTAATTTTAAATTAAAATTTCTAACCTTTTGGGCATTTCATGATGATTTCGATATTCCCCATATGATTCTCAAATAGTTTTAACCAAAACTTTCTTCTGTATCATTCTAATATATTAATTTATAATAGCATCAACGATTGTCTAACAGAATATGTTGTTTGATGATATGTTGTTTGATTTCAATTTGAAAGACGAATATAAAGAAATCAATAATCCCTATCGGGATCCTTTTAAATTTTTTTCCCTTTTTTGTCACAAAAAACTGAGTAATTAGTTGCCGTCATTACAGAAATGTCATTAAAATTAGAAAAAAATTAATATCTCGAAAACTAATTCCAATTTCAAAATTCTATTACCAGTTTTGACATCCGCGGATTTTTATGGACAATTGGTATTAATTTCACCATCAAGCGTTTAATATTTTATTAAAAATAGCGATGAAACATAATCAGTCGTTTAATCAGTCGTTTCATAAAAACGTTTCATAAATTCGTTTCATAAAATTGTTTCACAAATTCGTTTCATTAGGATTTCATATATATATAGGGTAGACATAATCAGTCGTTTAATTAGTCGTTTCATAAAAACGTTTCATAAATTCGTTTCATAAAATTGTTTCACAAATTCGTTTCATTAGGATTTTATATATATAGGGTAGATATAAATATAAATTTTATTGCTGGATATTCGTATGTAATATAGCAGAAAATGAAAATCGGAAACTTCGGCTCAGAATGATTTAAAAAACCTTGTAAAAAATAATGAAGAGACAAAACATTATGGCCATCAAAGTAAAAACAGTTGTTGGTGATTTTTAGCTCAAAAACTAGCCCTGTATGTACCTGCATGGATTCAACAAGTTCTTGGTATGTGTCCACAGGCAAGGTGTATCTGATGTCCAAGCACAGGTCTGTTTCAAAATATTGACGGAAATTCCAGAAAGAAAATTTCAAATTGTGCTACGCGTTTTCTAACTGAATTAAATTTCAGCATTCTATGTAGTATACATACAAATCTATAGATCATATACAGGGCTTCCAAAAGCGTTCGAGTATCTTTCCGAATATTGTTGGTAATTCCTGAAATTGGGTTTGTTATGCGTTTAAATATGTTATTCGTTTCCCAAATTGTTTACTTAGATATCATATTTCACCTTATTAAACGGTAAAGACTTGTACAATTATATTGGAAGTGTTGGAATGTGCTAAATAATCTATTTTTAACGCATGATATTTCGTTCTTGTTACATATATATACGTTAACTGTAGATCGCAATCTTGCCGACATCGCTTATGTTTGTCACCATCACTCGGAGTGGACCAAATCATGCAAACTTAGTTCCAAAATTTAACAGAAAAAATGTTTTGGCATCTTTATATCAAATATATACATTCGAAATAAATTCTAATGAATTGCATTATTTTCACTATATGTATACTATGCGTTCAAAGACATTTCGCTAAACATTAATTGGAAGCGAATTTCTTATTTAACTTACTTTAATTTTTTTGGACGGGGTTTTATCTAGAATTTAATAAATTACTACTGTACAAAGTTTAAAACTTTCCATCTCGAATGTGGTTCTTAATATTATTTTGCGTTATACTATTAATAATTGATACTTTTTTCCAGGTTATTTCAGAGACAATACTGGATCATATGATGGCATGTTCGTCATTACTGGAGGTATCTCCGTGTTGGCTGGAATGCTTTGGCTTTTTGAACCTTTACTAATGCGACTACAGAAATCTCGTCGCAGTGTATCGATTGCCGTCAATTCCTGACAGCGTTTCATCCACTACAAGTTTTTACAAATAGCTATGTTTAGTGGTCTAAAACTAAAAGTGGTCTTGTTTTAATGATAATACTTAGTTGTAAAACTAAAAAACCCGTGATTTTTAGGATTGTTTTCCTTCAAAATGGCAAGTAATTTGTATTACAAGTTTATGCACTCAACCCTTTATTACTAAGGGCGGATCTACGAGGGAGTCATGGGGATCTCGCTCCCATTTGTAATAATATCACAGTCAAAGCCAGATTACCACGAGGGCAAGATTCCACAATTTTTTCCAATAGAAATTTTCGCCTAATTTAGTACTGAAATTCTGCGTTTAACTATTCAGAATCAGTTATAAAAATTGCCCCTACGGTAATCAGGCTCTGTCCACAGTGTAACACATTTATTTGCAAGGAAATACATAGTAATATTTTTTAAAATGTGTTAAGAAGAATTCCGAGTACCTTTGGGGCAGTTATATCCATTCCTGTTTACTTTATCATCTTACACATCTGCTACATACAACAGGTACTATATTTCCCTTCATCGTTCGTGTTAAAAGCACTCTCTTAAAAAAATCCAGCGATTTTAACTCAGACAGAGTAATTTTTCACTCCTTTCCAGTATTAAAAATGCACTTATCCTATAGGAGTGAATTTCATCCTTTTTGCGGAGTGGTTATTTCCACTCCTTTTTGATAAGTCATTTTCACTCTTTTTTCGACTAAATTAATAGGCAAAATGTGTGATTTCACTCTTATTTTGAGAAATTACTGTTTTTTTTTAACATTATTTAATACAAAAGGAATGATTTTTTTTTTAAACTAACTTTGTTGTAGGTACTTATTTTTTTTTTTTTTTTTTTTTTTTTTTTTTTGGTCTTAGCTTTGCATTTTAATATGCATAAATGACATAATTGAAGATAAATTTTAGAAGATCTTTCATAAATTTTTTAACATTAAACATTTAAAAAAAAAAAAAAAAAAAAAAATGATTATACATATATTGACAAGATTTTTTTCCTAAAACTATATTATAAGATTCGTCGTTTTTACTTTATCTTTCTTATAATAAAATTATTTCTTGTACTTTTACATTGTATATATAATTTTAGCATTATTTAACGTTATTCTTTTAACTATAAAAATATGAATTTCTTGAATTATTTCTTATATTATTATATATTAGTATATATTTTACTCATGGCATAGAAAAATATTTGTTGAACACTGAATCTATAATAATAAAAACATGTTTTTATGCGTTTTAAATTTAGGATATACGTTCTATGTTTGTTAAAATATTTAATCAATACAAGTATCTATTATGTTCAAGTATTTATTATGTATACAAAGGTGCACATCTATACTTTATGTGTTTTGGAATTTACATAATATTATGCAATGTAGTATGAAATACTGAAGCGAGTAGAAATAGCAATCTGAGATAAATGTTGTTAGTGCAGTTAGACTTTTGAATATGCATAACTTATACCACAAAAAATAACAATTCAAAAAAGCATTTATATACATATTTAAGTTAAAGTTCGTTGTGCCAAAAATTAAATTAACAACATTTTTTATTAATATTTTCTGTCAATTTTTAAAATTATCTTTCACATTTCGTACTATTTACATAATAGTGCGTAAATTCGAAAACAAATAAATAAAATATAGATGTGCACAATTCACAATATAAAGTTTACAATTATCAGGGGAATACGATTATTTTCTAGTTCTTATATAAATGTATATTTACAAATGCTTAAGCGTAAAAGTAATCTTTTAGAGTATATTGGATAAATTAACGTATTCTAATAAATACTTGTACGTACTGGGAATATTTTAAGAAAAATAGAACATATATCCTAGTTAAAAAAATAATGTTTTTAATATCATGAGCCATGTGTTCCACTAATATTTATCCGTGTCATGAGCAATATATATTAATAAATAGTAATATAAACAGCAAATAATATTTGTTTACATAAAGTAAATCTGAATTAAAGTAATTAGTATCCAGTTTGAATACGATAAAACTATATTTTCAAGAGTATTTTATTAATTATAATAAATCACTTTAATTTTTTCAAAATTAATTGTACGAAATCATAATATGACACCCAGAAAACATTTTTGAGTGCATTTTATTTATATTAATAAAACAAAAAACGACAATTAAAGAAACTAATAGTAACAACGTAAAATAATGCCAAAATTATATATACGATGCAAAAATAGAACAAGAAATATCATTATACGAACGATAAAATAAAAATGTACCTTAGGAGAAAAAACTTTTTCTGGTATGGCTAGTGGCCATCTTGCTTTTTTTTCTGGGGGAAATGAAATGTAAATTTCTTCTATTCTTTATTATAATTATTCTTGCTTCTGCGGACACGACATGTCTACCCCATTTTTAAATCCATGAAATAAAAATACTAATGAACTTATATGTTTCAGAGTAGCACTAATTTAACATAAAGTAATTTTAACGATGAGCAGTGACAAGGCAATCATGCTTATTTATGCCTGACAAGACGCCGAATCCCGAAGCCACTCTCTTTTCAAACTGGATCCCCCACCAAACCAAATATCACATGACAAAATTACAACCAATAGGAAAGTTCTCTAATCACTCCTTTTAGAGTATTTCCCTACTTCAATTCAAAACCGGAGTATTTTTGCATATAGCTCCAATGCAGATGATTTATCAAACCAGTTATTTTCGGAACGCGTTCCTTTTTGAGAAAGTCGGTACTCAGAAGGAATGAATATCCTCCCTAAATATTACGTTCTTTTATTGAGTGAATAATTCATTCTTTTGAATTAAGAGTGCAGGGCTTCGAACCAAAGCCAAATTGAAATTGCGAAAAAACGTTATTTCTGATGGAATGAAAACGGGATGCAAAAGTAAATTGTTTAGTCAGATCTGGAACTGAACTAAAATTATTTTCTAATACGTAACTGTACCATTAAAACATTTTTTATTTTAACTACAAAATTTATAAAATTTCAACTATTTAAAAGATACAATAAAGTACAAGACTCTGACATCACTTACTTTTCGCCGTGCTATAAAGCATGTCAAAAGTAAAATAAGAAATTATGTATACTAAAGTTAACTCTTCTGCCAAAATTCGAAATAATTGTTAATTAAGCGATAGAAACGAACATCTTAACGCATGCGCCCAAGGCAGGGCTTCGAACTGAAAACCAAAACCGAAAAAAACGTTATTTCCATAGAGATAACTTTAGAGACTCTGCCTATTTTGCTGATGTGGGTGTGCTGCGGCTCATTCTATACAGTTTAGTACTCAAACACTAGACAGATAAGGAAAGGGCATGTTTACAAACAAACACTTCCGTCAACTAATTTACCACTACATTTTTGTCGCAGGAATCGTCATGGCGACTTGGGCAATCATATCATAGACCTGTTTAACGTAGACCAATCAAATAGCCTATTTCATGTGTACAGTAGGAGTCATAAAGAGCGGACCTAGGTTTTTATTGCTATCCAAAAGTAATTTAACCAGCAATGACGTCAGCTGCGCTTTTCCCTTATAGAACATGAGAAGACGTCATTTATCACTTGACTTGAAGCAATTCCTATCCCCCTGCATCGACAATATTTGGTCGTGGTTGATCTACCACGAAAATCAGGGCTTTGTATATGGATGAAGTGTTGAATGGCTATGGGCGAAAGACGACACAGCAGATGAACGCGAACGTGGAAGACACCTATACTCCATTGGGTAGAAGTCGACCGCACTAGGAGACGGCTGACTGCGCAAATCAGCTACAGTCAAATAGGGCGGACACAGGAGAGAGGAAAATAACTCATTCGTCTGCTTTAAAGCTTTTCACATGGAAAGATTGATGTGTCGACTTCTTCTATTCTATCGTCCTAAATCAAACATTTCACCAATGCTCATTGAGGGTGTGTCGAAGCTTGTTTTGGGCATTAAATGCACTTTTTCTCTGCGCGGAAGAAGAATGGAGAGTTACAAATTTGTCTCAACCCCCGTCATTGTAAATGAATGGCGATGCTCCCTCCATGGTTATTTCTAACTCAACGAAAAACAGATCTGAATCGAAAACCAAAACGAAATATTGAACCGAAACGAAAACCTGAACAAGAAGTACTATGGTTCGATGCCCTGGTAAATGTTATTTAAAAATATGTTTTTGTTGTGAAAATGGAGTAAAATAAAAATTATATACCCTTTGTTTATATTTTTAATTTCGATTATTAACTAGTTAGATGACAACTAACAGAGCTTCGAAAAAAAATTAATGATTTTAGACGATGCTGGCAATATTGCCAGTACCAATACCGCTGCTTTGGTTGTGACAATGGGCATGAAACTCAAGAAGGCTGTTGGGTAACACTAATCTATAAATTTAAAAATAACTTTCGGATCAAAAACCACAATAATTCAATTTTATGCTTCTGTCCATGCTGAATCTGAAAATGAAATCCGATTCCACCCCCCCCCCCTCCCCATAAGGCATCATATTTTTGTCATACAACCTTGAAAAATTGCAGGAAAAGTATAAAATTTGCAAAAACAAATTTTATGTCAATACATTATTAATTGATTAATCTTAACTAAAGTTGCGTAACTGGACACTTACTGAATTCACATAATTTAAAACTGATTACTACAGACAATCATACAATGCAGCTGTAGCTGCACTGACAGAGTGCATAATTTCAAATAGGCTTCACGGGGATGACTCATTGGCTGTTCGTTAGTGCCGGGTGCACGATTCATTATTTATTGGTCCTGTGTTTATGACTTTTTGTTCTATAATATAAAAGATCGTTTCTATTACGCGATAAAAATTACATGATTGTTAAATTTTATAACTAGCAATCATGACGTGATAGAGTATTTTTTTTTTAAATTAAATTTCTGTTTCAGCATTAAAAACACTCATCTTATATTTTCTGAAATCATGTGGACGAGTGTAATTTTTTCTTTCGTGAACTAGTTGCAATCAACTTTTAAGAATCGTGGCATATCACTGGAAAGGTCTCTTTTTCTTCAAGACAAATAATAATAATAATAATAAATGCCCTACAATGTTTCAACCCTGTGTCCGCCGAGCAAAAGAGGCAAAATTGTAATGTTGTTTTCTCTGTAATTTTTTTAAATGCTGAAAAGACATGATATTTCAAACATGATATAAAAAACTTAATTAGGTATATGAATATAAACCTTAAGAGTATTCATCATTACTCAATCTTTTAAAACTACATTATGTTTGTAAAATTATATTAATTTTAATAATGTTAATATTGCAGTGAAACTTACAGCATAGTGAGCGGATATATCAGTTCACGGTGGTGAGAAGGTAAGATGGTATGACTAATTAAAATTTTAACTTTGCATTTCATGAAAAAAAAAAAGAACAGCATTAACCTAACCCAACTTAAGCCAAAATATGCTAGAATTGACCTCCTTCCATTTGTTGACAGTGATAGAGCAGCTGCAGAAACTTATCCCTGATCGCCTTAAACGTGGCTGAAGAGATGTTATTACAACCTTCCGTAATTTGGTGCTTCAAATCTTCGATAAAATTGGGTCGCGTCTTGCAAATTATCGCATTCAAGTGCCCCTCACAAAACAAATGTCATTAGGCACCAGATCTGGAGAACGGGGGGCCATTTTTAAAAATTATACTCGCCTGCCCAGCCATCGAAATTAATAATTCTGATCGAGGTAATTTTTGACGAATTTTTATTTAATTAGCGTGGAATCCGTCCTGTTAGAAGATGATATTTTCGCTTGAAATAATCTGACCTCCAGGAAAATCAATGGCACTTTTAATAACGTGGGATCATTGGATCGATTGCCTCCTGTAGCATTGTAAGATAAGAATTACCAGTTTAATTTTTGTCCAGATAAAAAGGCAAGATTTAATTATTAACCAGATTTAATTATTATAATATAATTAACAAGATTTAATTATTATAATTTTTAACCAGACATTATTGTATTTAGATAAATTACATCTTGATATTCATACCAGTTCAATTCATACCAGAATCAAAAGTTCTGCGACCTCTCTGTTTTACAGATCTAACAACTAATGACTTTTTTCTATGGTGATACCTAAATGCGATAATTTACAAGAAGCCATCCAGTAGCGTCGTGTATCATATTTGAACAGCTGAAGCAGCAAATTATAGACCAACGAGTCACATCCATCATATTACCATTAGCCACATATACGGCAGTTAGAAATTGACCTTTTCAGCGGTTCAGTTATTGTCAAGAAGTGGAAGGTAGTCAATTCGATCATCTCTTAGGTTAATTTTAGGTTAAATAGTTTTACTTTTTTATGAAATTGATGGTTAAAAGTTTAAGAAACATCGTTGGTGAAAATATTTTTCATTAAATTGTTTGTCTTTTAGAGACTTTTCTATGAGATAAGACCCCCCCTCCCTTCGCTCTCTTTCTCATTTGAAATTTTAAAATTGAACAATATAGTAGGCCCTCTTGATCCTCAGCCATAAATGTATTTAAATAGAGGAGGTCTTCAAGAATTAATCGAACGCATATTTGACGACTTTTTAAAATTCCAACGCATTTCGAAATAAGAGGGATAAAGTGTGGTATTTGGCAGTGTGATTTTATATATATATATTGAATTGTTCGGAAAGTTCCTTCCGTTTGGGAAAACCAATTCGTACCGGAAAATTTTGTCCGTCAATTAGATATTAGATATCGGAATTAATATCTAATAATTAAATGATAGAATTTTCCGGTACGAAACAACTTTAACAACTTTCCGAACAATCCAATATTACAATTTACACAATATACATGTAAATATACAATTTTGTAATTGAATTTTAAATGAGGTTTTAGTGTTCCATTGTACTGTCATTCTAGAACTACACTGTTATTTTGAAATTTTTTAATCAAATTGTAAGAAGTCCAAATTAACTACAAACTTCAATATTTTAATGTATTACTTCTTACTGTCTAAGGTTAATAAATAGTTTAAAAGTACAGAAGTGTTCACTATGTTAAGGGCATGTTAGCAAAAGTTTCAATTTCTAGATGGTTGTGAAAATTTTTTAGTGATTGTTTCTGCATTCAACTCATCTACGATTCTTTTTCAATCAGCTGCCGCACAGTGGGGCGTTTTGATGATCTAGGTCAGGGACGGCGAACCTATGGCACGTGTGCCACTTTTGGCACACAAAATAATAATTTTGGCACGGCATTGCTTATGGCTCTAAAACAAGATACAGTGATATTACACAAAATTCACAAACTTAGATGAGCTTATTTTGTCCAAATTCGATTGAAATGAAATTGTAAATTTTCATATTAAGTTCCCATTTAAATAAAAAAGAAACTGGTGTTTGCCATATTAACAGTTTTTCCGTCTATATACGCCTGCCAGTCATTATTTTGGCAAATAAATAAGGTAAAAACTCAAGTAAAAAGCACTTGTCACATAGCTAAGCTTGCGATCTATTAAAATTAACCTGGTATTAATTATTTTCTATCCAAAATGCAACAATACCAAGATGCAACATTATTATTTTTTATTAATTTCTAATGTATATTTGTTTCTATATACAATGTAAATACCTACAAGTATATTACTCATATTTTGAAAAATCATAATAAAAAAAGTAATTTTGAATCATTATTTTTCTATCCACAAAATTTGTTTTTTTAAATGGCACGTCATGGTTATATAAAATATTTTTAAAACAAATTTGGCACACGACAGTAGAAAGGTTCGCCAACCCTGATCTAGGTGGACAAAATTCATTTTTCCGATATTCTCGGAATTTAACAAGACCGTATATTCTGGTAGCTGAATGTCTCTTTTGTCGAGATTCGTACGATTTTTGTCGAAAAAATTCGTGGTGTCGATTAACTACGACCGTAAAGAAGACATTTGTGCAATTGGTTTGAGGGTGTTTCAACGGTTGCATTTATTTCCCTAAGTTCGAAAGCACGTCTTAACTATTCTGTTTAATGTGAAAGCACGAGTTTACTGAAAATATATTACATATTTGTCAAGGTAACATTTAACCTATTGTTGTTTGAAAATAAGCGCCATTAAACCAGTTTAAGTGCTTTTTTCGGAAATTGTGTTTTTGGATGATCCGTTGTTGTTTAAAAACTTTATCTCGACTTTTAATACAGTATTAAGCATTATTAAGCAATAAGATTTTTTTTAAATAAAATTTTCATTCCTAAAGTATTGGAAATTCAAGAAAACTCCTGCGAAAGATTGCGAATCGTAAAGTTATTATTAATAAATCAGCTTTATATTAACTTTCAGTGTCTGTATTATATTTAGTTAAAATCTTGCAAGTCAATTTTAAACCACTTTGAATTATCCGATTGATCTGAAACTTTGAATTCATGTGTAGTTTGAATGGTAATACAACATTATTATATTTTGACGAGCGTAGAAGTTATACTGTTTCTAAAGGGTTACACAGAAGTTTAGTTTAAATCTTGCAATTTAACTTTAAACCACTTCTAATTATTCGATTAATCGAAAACTTTCGATACATTTGTAGTTTCAATGAAAATAAAATATTACTGTAATTTGAGGAAAGTAGAAATTATACTGTATCTACACGGCTACACAAAAGTTTAGTTTAAATCTTGCAAATCAATTTTAATCCACTTATAATTATTGGATTGAACTGAAACTTGGCTTACATGTGCATTTTAGATGATAATTTAATTATATTATAATTTGAGGAACTTAGAAATTATGCATTTTTTGCAGAGCCACACAAAAGATTGCGTAAAGATTGTTATTTACAAACACACATTTTAATTCAATTTCATCAAAATTAATCTAGATTATCGATATGCACAATACCATCCTATAAAGTGCGCAGCAGTTATATTTCTTTTAAGGGCCACACAAATAATTAGGATACATCACCGTCTATAAGCAAAAATTTTATTTCAAATTTATATAGGTTATTGATTTACACAACATCATTTTTTCAACTGAAAATAATTTGGGTAGCATTCATATTTTTTACAGAGTCACACAAAACATAAAATCTTATTTTTTAAAATCATATAATATTATTTATCCTGTCAACATCCCTTTTTCTAAGAAAATATGAAACGCAGAACAACGAATGAGATACCATATGAAAGGTTTTAGAACCGGCTTCTGACATAGCCCACTTAACAATTCGTTAAAACATGTTTTTGATTAAAATTTGCTGAAAATTAAAAATTAAATCGGCATTGTTTTCATAAAAGAAATGAAAGGTTTTCCTGAAATTATTGTTGCCAAAAAAATAAAATACCACATTATATGATGCTCATAGCAATTATTATAAAAAACACCGCACGGGTTTATTTTATACTTATGATTAAAAAGCGAAATTGAAATTGAAATGTTTAGATTTATATTTCTAAGTCCCATGGTTTTCCCGAAGCGGATGACGTCATCCTCTAATGCAGTCAAAATACGATTGTTAATTTTTTTTTTCTCCGGCGTGCCTTTAGCAATCTTGGATCAGTTTTTAGTCTAACTTTGATGGAATAAATTAGATGATATTCTGGCTTGACTAAAAACTAAATGTTGTTTGCAGATATTTTTATTCTTGCTTTTTCTTTAGAAGTTTAAACCTGCATCTAATAAATATTACATATTGATAAAAAATGATACTTTTCTATTATCCCGTCGACCACTTTTCATAACAAAAAACTATCGCCAAATAAACGGGAGAACGTTGCCATTGGAATATCAATAAATAAATAAATAAATAAAATATAAGAATTTAAGGACGCAATTGTTATTTTAATTAATAAAATAACTACTAAATCAGTAAAACATAATGAAAAATACAAGCAAATGTCGAATGTAAAACCACTAGATGACGTAACAAACACGCATAATGATTCTAACATCAAGTAAATGGGACTGCATTTTTGGCGTTAAATCTTACAGTTTGGCGGTAGTTTTTTGTCATGAAAAGTAGCCGACGGGATAATAGAGAAGTACCTAAAAAATATTAGATTTCAGTGCGAAATTTTCGCACGGGCCCTCTGCTATGTTTTATTTTAAAACTTTTATTTTTCAGGATGACTACACAAATTTCTCGAAAATCTGTTGTTGACTTATGGGTTGCCAACCCAAAGGAAAGCAAATTCGAAGCTGTCCTTTCACTTTTGTTGAAAAAACTGGGGAATCCTAAGTTAATTGAAGAGATTTTTAAGAACCTGAAATCACGTGTCCGGACATTTTGTTTTCGAATTCATCAACAATGGTCTAAATCGGATAGAATTGGACAACGTTTTTATCAATACAATTCCGCTTGGTTTCAAGGAACCTTTTACTTACCGGATTGCGTTATTCAAGCAATAGAAAACGAAAAAGTTTTAAATAAAAGCCACCCTGGTAGACCAGTGAAACCTTATTATTATTATTTTAATTATTATTTAATCATTAATTTATATTAACTTACAGTGTAAGTATGTATGTTTAGTTCAAATCTTGCTAGTCAATTTTAAACAACATTTAATTATCCGATTAGGCTGAAACTTTGAATACATGTGTAGTTTCTATGCAATACAATATTATAATATAAATAAATAATAAAATAAATACTAATAATAATATAAATAATAAATAATAATGATAATGATATAAATAATAATAATAATAATAATAATATAAATAATAATAATAATAATAATAATAATAATAATAATATAAATAATTAAATAAACTAAATATTTATCACTGTTTGAGCATTTTATTAGTGATACATTCGAAAAACCAGTAAAACCTAATTAAACCCCAACGCAATAATTTTGTCCACCTAGATCATCAAAACGCCCCACTGTGAGACGGACAGACAATAAAAAGCCATAAACAATTTTCAACTAAGTTGGAAAGTGTTAAAAATGATTGGCAAGGATAATTGGGGCTTAAATGATTGAAGAGTTTTTAATACTTTAACATTTGCTAGAATATGAAATTTTGAAACAAATTTTATTCACGAGGATACATGACTAAAATTGAATTTCCGTGCACATACATAAGGCAACGCAGAAAAATCCTTTTAAATTTAATATATAAGTATTACAATAATACAAATTAAATAAAACAATTTGTATAGTTAAAAAAATGAAGTTAATGCTTATATTAACAATTCCTCTAGTGAAATTCCAAAATACTTCTAGTAACTGATTAACATTTTTCAATTACTTTATTTATTTGCAGGAAACATGATTCGTTAAATAATTAAACAGAACAAATTATGTATTTTATAAAAGGTGAAATGATAATATTGCAATGTTATTAAGAATTGCACAAATTAAATATTGATTGATATAATATATTATATAGTGTGATATACCACATACAGGAGCATACGGCTAATTTTTTTCTGTAAGCACTCTCTTGCATTCAAGATGCAAGAGAGTGCTTGGCGACATTTGCGACAAATAGACGAAACGACATCAAAGCTCATAAAAATCAAAAAGAAATCCGAAATCCTCGAAGGAGTGGCTTAAGCAATCTCCTATGACGTTATTGGATAGATTAAACAGTTCACGCAGCAAAACCCATTTGACGTGGAGAAAAATGCGTATAATGTTTCACATTCGAAACCTCAATCACACAGCGTTTTAGCGCAACAGCTGCGCGAAAAGATGAGTGATGAGGTTACAGTTTCACTTAAATAGCGTGCCTGATTGCCGCTTTAGAGTAAGAGCTCTCCGGAGGAGGAGCACCTTCGACTCATGAGCGGAGGTTGCTCTCACCTTCCTCTGGCGCCGGATCCCGACTTATCCTCTGCCTCAAATGCATAAAATATAGTCAATTATATAATCTTTAGTATCATTAATGGTTACCGTTTGCGTAAAATGGTTAGTTTCCATGTTACATCGGCCTACAGTGCCGTAATTCTGTTTTTTTTTAGTTTTTTTTAACACCCAGTTTTTTTGCGGCATTCTCACGGTTAAACCATTGATCAGAGAAAAAAACTTTTAACACATAAACTGTAGAAAATTTTATTCTCTTTAATTCATATATTGTCGACTGTCACGCAAAATGCATAGTTTTAGGGTTATTTTGAAAAAACAGAGAAAAGTACGTTTTTTACACATTTTTGTAAAAAAAAAAAAAAAAAAAAAAAAAAAAAAAAAAAATGTATTTCCCGGGAAAATTTTTGTTGGAAAACCACAGATTCGTGTTCAGCGACCCGAAAAACATAAAGGAATCAAATATCAAAACTACACCAAAACTTTCCTTTATTTTCTACCAGATGACTGGACTACTAGTTCACTTACAGTTTCTGTCGAAACTTACGAAGTTAATGAGTTTTTCAATTCCTACTATTAGCTCACACTCTCTATATATTTATATATCTTGTTCAAATTTTCAATCGTTAATAAAATACTTTTTATTCATCCACTCAAGTTCAAATACATTTTTTTAAACTTGTAGTGGATGACACTTGATGTTAATACAGTTTTTTCAAATATTAATTCATTAATTAAATTAAATAACCAAACTATTAGCATTCAAAACTCGAAGATAAATGAGCAGAAACCCCCTTTTAGGTTCCATTCTTCGAAAAAGTCGCTACTACATGAAACTGTTGACTCGTGATTATGTTTTAATGTTATTTTCTACACTGTTTCATATTATTTTTGATACTTACATATTATCCGGGACATTCTTATATTATTTATTAAAATGGAAAATTGCAAGGGAATTCGCTTTCTATTTTGCCACTTAATATTGTGAGTCTGTCATATGTATATACATATTTATATTAATTTTAATTATTTAATAAAAAGTAACTAAAATAAAATTTTTCTTTGTTAACCTAAGTAGGAATTGACTTAAAAAAAAAATATATATTACTTGTTTTGCTTTCATTTGAAGCAAGTCTTTATATATCTATCATCCTGTATTCTGCTCATTCAATGATTCTTATAGTGTGATTTTGGATGATACTTATCACAATGGAATAGTTCTCGATAAATACTTCGCTTCGAACTATTTAATGTAAGAGGGGAACATCAGAAACTCATTTACCTGTCACTTTCATTCTCTAAATCTTCAAAATTTCATCATTCAGAAGTTGTGTTGATTTCGACATCTTTCTAAGCGTGCAAAACTATGTAGGGAAAAAAAAAAAAACTTGAGAAAACGCCGCTTTAAATCATACGATCACTTTGGGTCTTAAATTTGCATAAATCTCATAAACATAATCTAAAAAAAAAAAAAAAAAATATTTTAATATTTTTAGAAAGAAAAATTAAAAAAACTAGGGTTGAGTAAATATTCCTTTACAAGTGTTTAAAACTCATTGTACTTTTGTGGGAATGAAAAAAAAAACAATATTTTACTGTTAAAAAAATTTGATTGAATAATTTTATAAATCTTTCACTTTGTATTCGAAAACAATTTACTACTTGTTTTGGAATAATTTATCTAAAATATCATTGAAATTAATCGAAAACTGTTGAGTATGTTTACTAATTTCTTCTGTGTCTAAACTGGTGTGCAGGTCTGTATGTATTTTTGAGTATACTATTTAAATAACCATTACAAGTTTTTATTTATTGCTTTTCTTATTTCAGTATAATTCTTTTGATACTAGTTTTCTTTTTTTGAGACACAACAGATCCTAGTAAATTTCGACATTATGGAAGCAACGTGCAGGGAAAGTTAGATGGAATGCAATTGTGAAATATTGTTAAAACACACTTTTTGTTACCCCGGTTGTCTATACAGGGTGTCCATGTATAACCTGACCGACCTTTATTTTCCCTTAGTTAGATATGATCATGACAAAAGGGTTGTTGTTCAAGTCAAAAAACAGTATAATATTTGTCTAATAACTGGTATTGAAAATAAAAATGTATATTTTGTATAATACATAAAATCACAGTGCACAAACTCATACAAATTTAATAAAGTAATTTGAAATAATAACGTAGTAAGTAGTGCTTTCTCGCAGATAAACTCAAATAAAAACGAAATGGAAATAAACAATGTGGATAAATATCGTCTTTCATACTTTCTCACTACATGTGTTCCAAGTGTCTTCCCTGGACTACAATACATAGACGGACACAGAAATTTTGGGTTGTGCCATGTTTCTCAGCTTTTGAAAATTGATCCTTATGTACTTTTTAGCGATGAATCCGAAAATGACCTTCATTTTAAACCATCACGTCAGAATTTTTCCCAAATCGCAAATTTCAAAGTTAAAAAGCTCAAAGTTAAAATTGATCCCTCCTCCCCTCCCAACCTCATCGGATTCCTGAGCTGTTTAGCTCAGCTTTGTAAGAAACCCAGTATAAGCCACTATTCTACTTAGTTATCCAAAATAAGAAGTCTGAATTTTGAAATTTTGAAGTTAATTTGAGCATTCTTAAAGCTCGAGCACAACACAGGACTATTGATGAATTGACTAACTGACTAACATTTAAATTACTTCAAAATTAGCGTATAAAAAACATAGGAGCTGCCTGATACATATATGTCAATTATTTCATCTTTATATTTATTATAGTTAATAAAATATTGAATTTTAAATTTTGGGAAACTTTTCCCGATACTTTATATTATCTTAATTAAGGTTTGGCTAAAAATATATGTTTGTCTATGATGAAACATGGACTCTAAAATATTTACAGCACAAACTAGAATCCTTCTATTATCGCAGTCAAAAGCACCATCTATTTATGTAATACACAAGTGAGGTGAGTATTCCGGGTCTTACACATCCTAGAGAAAAGACAAACGTATCGCGGCCATGTTAGGCCTAAGTATTCCGATGTTGTAAGTATGCCGATTGTTCAACTTATGGAAATATACACATAATCTGCTTTGTATCATATCTAATCTTCATTATTTTCTCAAAAACCTTCAAAAACTATCCAATCATAATGTTTTAAGGTCTAAATTAAAGATAACGGATAACAAGCTATTATAAACAACGGATTAAAAGATATAAACAAACAAATACTGTTGCCATTCAAAACCACAAATTGCAAATCTAGAAAAAAAATGAACGACTCTTGGAACGATTCATTAAAAAAATAAGTGAAAAATGGAGTTAATTTGCCGATTCAAGCGCTCGAATACGCTATCTGGTGTAGAGAAGATAAAACTTCTCGCTTCATGAAAATATCGTGCATTACATGTTTTTAGGGTTTCGTTCATATCACGAAACCCTATTACTCCCGCTCCGTTGTCTGTCCGTCACAGAGCCATTCTCGAAAACTATATAACTTACAGAGTTTAAACTTCGTGTATATAGAAGAATACCAGCTGTAAAGAGCTCAAAATATTAAAATTTGAAAAATTCGTATTATTTTAATAAATAGAGACAAAAAACCAAAATTCTAACAACTTTTTCTATTAAATTTAAACATGTTTCGTTATAGCAGATGCCAAAGATTTAAAATCCACAATGAAATTCTTTCTACAATAATTAATTTTCTATCAGACGTGAAAAAATCCACGTGAAAAAATGAAAATGAAATAAAAAGTTTCACCAATTGAAAAAAAGATAAATATGAAATAAAATTGATTGACGTCATAGTCGTAATAAAACGGATAAAGTTTTCTCAATAATACAAGGAGTAATGAGTATGTGTAAGTACACAAAGCAGATTAATATCACGTCATTAGAGAATTAAAAAGAAAATCTGACGTCATATGGCAAGTTTAACGAATTTTTCAAATGTTTGAGAATAATACAAAGCGAGTATCATCAATATAAATAATAGCGAATAGTAAATATATGAGTTTGAGAAACATATTGAATCGTGATAAAAATCCGATTATAGAAATATTCGCATATTTTAACATTTTGAAGGTGTACAATTTGTTTAATTTTTAAATTATTTTTTTAATATTGCATTTAGTCCGTATGACGGATATTATTATGACAGAATATAATAGCGGGTTTGGCCCTCTATCCGGCTGGTTTAGATATTCGAAAAAACGAAAAAATAGACCGGTAAATTTTTACTTTATAAAAAAAGGACTTTTTTTTTGTTGTTGCTAAATGAAATTTGTTTGAATTTATTAAAGAAAGGATAAAGTGTTTTGAAAGGAATATTAACCGAAACCGTTTGAGGGATCTTCGATCACACTTACCCACTTGTTTTTATTTGTTCATAATGATTATTTTTTTGTACAATTTCAGATTTCATGAGAATTCAATGTTCTGTGTTTATATGACAAGGTAAAAATTATCCGAATTTGAATATCTAACACTTCCAAATAAATTTACATTAAATAATGATTTCAATGGTAATTTAGCATTAGTTAAAGGGACAATTTTCCTGGTAACAGATGTGTTACTACACTCACGCACCGGTGTCTGGCGATTTAATGATTGGCGCGCTTTCCAAAATTTCAACGCTAATTACTTAATGCAAGTATAATAGCCAGGTTATCATTAGAGGAAAACATCCCCAAAGTTTGGTGTCTTTTTCCTTTTTATAACCGACTAGCAAGCTACGCCCGCTACGCTGGTCAATTTCTCTTAACGAACCTTTAATCAAACAAAATATTGACATTTCATAATTCACTTTTATATTTTAACAGAATAATAAGTATACTATAATTTGTGACTCGTGCTATAGCCAATATACACGTCAGGACACGTCGCCCTTATCATTATCTTTTTACGCGTGAAGGTTTCGCTATGGTACTCTATGGTGAAATTTGGTAATTTTAGAAATTCAATAGTTGAAAAATCGCAGAATCATTAGATCATTTTTCTTTAGAATTTGTTCTTAGAGCGCATTTAGATCTTATAAATAACAATCATGCCGAACTTCAAGTTTCTAGCTCCTTCAGCATCGCAAAAATCGCAATTTCAGAACGTTTTTCGCTTCTGCACCCCCCCCTCGGGGTAGTGGCACCGACATAAAATATAGCCTATGTTGGAGCAGGGATTGTCACCATCCATTTGCCACCATCACTTTTGAAATCGCTTTAGTAGTTCCAGAGATTCCATAGAAATTGTAATTTAGAATGTTTTTAGAAAATTTTTTGCTTATTTCAGCCTTTTAAATTTCGAATTTTTTTAGACTTTGTTCTTATAGAGCATTTAAATCTTGTAAGTAACGACCATACAAAATGTCAAGTTCCTAACTCCTTCAGTATTGAAAATATCATAATTTTGGAACGTTTTTCGCTCCTGCACCCTCTGCGGGTAGTAGCACTGACATAAAATTTAGCATATGTTGGAGCAGGGACTGTCACCATCCATTTGCCACCATCACTTTTGAAATCGGTTCTGTAGTTTCAGAGATTCCATAGAAATTGTAATTTAGAATGTTTTTAGAACGCTTCTTCCTCATCTCGCCCTTTTAAATTTCGAATGTTTTTATAATTTGTTCTTAGAGAGCATTTACATGTTATAAGTAACTACCATACCAAATTTGATGCTTCTATCTCCTTCAGTATACAAAAAATTGAAATTTTAGAACGTTTTTCGCTCCTGCACCCCCCTGGGGGTGGTGGCACCGACATAAAATATAGCCTATGTTGGAGCAGGGATTGTCACCATTAATTTGCCACCATCACTTTTAAAATCGCTTCAGTGGTTCCAGAGATTACCCTCTACAAACAAACAAACAAACAAACAAACAATCTTTACTACTTTATATATTAGTATAGATAAGGGGGAACTGGCCCCTTGTTCCCCCCTTCATACTTAACCAATCAATCCCGAAAACTAATCAGGGATGCGCCTTAACACAGTGAACCTATAAATGAAATTTGAAGGAAATGGGATAATTCTGCATGAAAAACCCATTTACATAAATAAAGGGGGGTATTAGCCCCCGTTCCCCCCCTTTATACTTAATCAATCAATCCCGAAAACTAATCAGGGAAGCGTCTTAACCCAATGAACCTATAAACAAATTTTGAAGCAAATAGAATAATTCTGCATGAAAAACCCATTTATATAAATTAAGGGGGGATTATCCCCCCGTTCCCCCCCCCTTTATACTTAACCAATCAATCCCGAAAACTAATCAGGGAAGCGCCTTAACACAGTGAACCTATAAACAAAATTTGAAGGAAAACGGAATAATTCTGCATGAAAAACCCATTTAAATAAATTAAGGGGGGATTATCCCCCCGTTCCCCCCTTTATACTTAACCAATCAATCCCGAAAAGTAATCAGGGAAGCGTGTTAACCCAATGAACCTATAAACAAAATTTGAAGGAAAACGGAATAATTCTGCATGAAAAACCCATTTATATAAATTAAGGGGGGGAATTAGCCCCCCGATCCCTCCCCCCTTTATATTAACTAATCAATCCCGAAAACTAATCAGGGAAGCGCCTTAACACAGTGAACCTATAAACAAAATTTGAAGGAAAACGGAATAATTCTGCATGAAAAACCCATTTATATAAATTAAGGGGGGGGGATTTAACCCCTTGTTCCCCCCTTTATACTTAACCAATCAATACCGAAAAGTAATCAGGGAAGAGTCTTAACCCAATGAACCTATAAACAAAATTTGAAGGAAAACGGAATAATTCTGCATGAAAAACCCATTTATATAAATTAAGGGGGGGATTAGCCCCCCCCCCTCCGATCCCCCCCCCTTTATACTTAACTAATCAAACCCGTAAACTAATCAGGGAAGCGCCTTAACTCAGTGAACCTATAAACAAAATTTTAAGGGAAACGGAATAATTCTACATGAAAAACCCATTTATATAAATTAAGGGGGGGGGAATTAGACCCTTGTTCCCCCCCCTTTATACTTGACCAATCAATCCCGAAAACTAAACAGGGAAGCGCCTTAACTCAGTGAACCTATAAACAAAATTTGAAGGAAAACGGAATAATTCTGCATGAAAAACCCATTTATATAAATTAAGGGGGGGATTAGCCCCCCCCCCCTTTATACTTAACTAATCAAACCCGTAAACTAATCAGGGAAGCGCCTTAACTCAGTGAACCTATAAACAAAATTTGAAGGGAAACGGAATAATTCTGCATGAAAAACCCATTTATATAAATTAAGGGGGGGGGGGAATTAGACCCTTGTTCCCCCCCCCCCTTTATACTTGACCAATCAATCCCGAAAACTAATCAGGGAAGCGCCTTAACTCAGTGAACCTATAAACAAAATTTGAAGGAAAACGGAATAATTCTGCATGAAAAACCCATTTATATAAATTAAGGGGGGGGAATTAGCCCCTTGTTCCCCCCCTTTTATACTTAACCAATCAATCCCGAAAACTAATCAGGGAAGCGCCTTAACACAGTGAACCTATAAACAAAATTTGAAGGAAAACGGATATTTCTATGAAGAGTTATCGCATTATGTACGTACATACATACATACAGAACCGGCTGCCAAGCTCTCAGGGCTTGACAGCCAGTGTGATAACTGAAAAATCGCAATTTTAGAACGTTTTTTGCTCCTGCACCCCCTGGGGTTAGTGGCACCGACATAAAATATAGCCTATGTTGGAGCAGAGGTTGTCACCATCAATTTGCCACCATCACTTTTGAAATCGGTTCGGTAGTTCCAGAGATTACCCCCTACAAACAAACAAACAAGAATTACTCCTTTATAATATTAGTATAGATTAGCGGCCCGTCCCGACTTTGCACGGGTAGACAATGTATTGGATACGGCGAAAATGCTTTCATACAATTTTTAAACTATGACTGTATCTGACTGACGTGTATTTAAATCAAGACGCACATGGAAAGATGTGTTTTCAGCCAGGGTTTCAATTAGTGGAATAATACATAAAACTGCTGCTGAGATATGGCGAAATGACCTAAAACATTTGACCACCCCCTTTAATCCCTTTTTGGGGGGAATTTCTAAAATCGCTGAAATAGGTGTTTAATCATTTTTTTAGTAGCTTTGTTTTCCTGATTTTCGCGTTTCTACCTATAACTGCTCCTGAGATATGGCGAAATGATCTAAAACATTCGACCCCCCTTTAACCCTCTCCGGGAGGGGAATTTCTAAGATGGCTGAAATACATGTTTAATCATTTATTTAGTAGATTTGTTTTCCTGATTTTTGCGCTCCTACCTATAACTGTTGCTGAGATATGGCGAAATGATCTAAAACATTCGACAACACTCCTTTAACCCCTCGGGTGGGGGAATTTCTAAAATCGTTGAAATACATGTTTAATAATTTTTTTTTAGTATATTCATTTTCCTGATTTTCGCGCTCCTACTTATAACTGCTGCTGAAATATAGCGAAATGACCTAAAACATTCGACCGCCCCCCTTTAACCACCTTCGGGGGCGGTATTTCTAAAATCGCTGAAACACGTGTTCAATTATTTTTTTAGTAAATTTACTTTCTGGAATTTCACGCTCCTACCTAAACGGCTACTGAGATATGGCCACATGCTTTAAAATTTTCTATAAGTTTCGATCCCCCCTTTAACCCCCTTCGGGGGGATTTCTAAAGTCCCTGAAACACGCGTTCAATTATTTTTTTAGTAAATTTATTTTCTGGAATTTCACGCTCCTATCTATAACTGCTGCTGAGATATGGCAAAATGACCTAAAACATTCTAACCCCCTTTTAACCACCTTCGGGGGGGGGGGGTTGATTTTCAAAAATCCTTCTTATTGCTTGCCTAGGCCATAACAGCAATCTACAGTCCAAATTTCGAGACCCTGAGTTTAGTAGTTTTGGCTGGGCGTTGATGAGTCAGTCAGTCAGTCACCGTTTCCTCTTTATATAATAGTATAGATGATTAAAAAGCAAAATTCAAATAATTCAAATGCTCAATTTATTTTTCTTTGTCCCATGTTTTTTTTTTTCGAAACAGGTGATGTTATCTTCTAATGCAGTTAAAATACGATTGATATATATATTTTTTCTTTTTGGCCTTAGCTATCAGCGATCAGTTTTTACTGTAACTTTGATGGGATAAATGAGACGATATTCTAGCTTGACTAATGGTTTCCTCTTTATATAATAGTATAGATTAAAAAAAAAGGGGGGGGGGCGTGAGTGTAAGACATCATACCCTTTTCCTGTACCGACAGCTGCGATTAGTGCCCTCTTTAGGCCTTTTTAAGTCCCAATTGTTAATTTGGTACTTACGTATTATCCGGGCCAGGTCAAATACAACTGCGCCAAGCATGGCGCCAATTATACCAATTACAGTAACAATTGCAGTTCAATTTATATCACCTGTTTAAATGAAATAATTTGTCAATAATCTGACTTAACGTTCTAAACTTAAAATAACACTTTTCCGTCAGTTTTGACGGGAGCATATGCTAGTTTAAAATAAAGTACCATTAAACTAGCAAATATTATTTCATTATTAACCTTAAGGGTCATAAAATTATTATTGCTGTACACTGCAAAAAGGGGTAGGTCCACAAACTGTAACACAGTGTGACACGAGAAGGGGTGGAGTAACCTGCGTGTCATCATGTCTAAAATATAAAAATATCCAGTATTTGAAAACAGCATAAAAATGTTAATAAAAAATAGGCATTCTTCACTCAACTAGTATTAGGCATATTTTTTCTTTCAATCACAATAATTTGATATAAAAGCACGCAAGATCTTGACGGTTTTATAGTATTTATATCATTAGGAAATAGATTATATGCAACTCTTTTACGCAAAATTATTTCTAAAGTATAATACATGCAAAACATATGCGCAACTGGGGAAGGGTATCAATTGCATGTGACAACCTGTGACATGGGAAAGAGCGGAATAAAAAAAAAAAAAAAAAAAAAAAAAAAAAAAAGAAATTTTAGTGACTAATTAATGGATGAGCCCTTATATTGCTTCAAGTTTGATTTTTATGAGTCTGAATTTCGCCCATTTATATGAGAAATTTCTCCTGTGCTTTTGGATTCTTCGAAATACGGTTTAATCTTCAATTTTCTGGTAAAATTTTATTTTGCTCTGCTCTTTTACGTTGAAATTCTACTAAAGCTGGTATCAGAAACCAAAAACACGCAGTGACAACAGACATAATTCCCATCAAATAAAACAAGCCGTCGTAAGATCCACCGTCGTCTCTGAAGTACCCTAGAAAGACAAAAAAAAAAAAATAATATTAAAAAGATGAAACTTATAGTATGGGGCTGTCCAGAAATGATGTCACACATTTTTTCAATATTTTTGACTCCCCCTCCCCACTTTGTCACACTTCACCATACTACTCTCCCCCTTGTCACATGTCACGCTATATTACATAAACGTATACTTGCAGTTCAGAAACAAAGCACTACGTTATAGATCATATTTCAAATTTTATTTTTAAACTTTAACTATTTGTTTTAATGACATTTGAGAGCATAAGAACAAAAATGATTCGAGTACTTATTTTGTAGGAAATAAGATTAAGGATTACAACAAAAAACAATTAATATACAATAATAATAAAATAGTAATATGAAAGAGCAATTGGAAACAGTAGTATTTTGGAATTTGAAAGGGAATTTAATGTATTTGGCTTTAAATCTTATCTTTACTTTCTGAACACAAAATACTTTAAGACAGATTGATTTTTAAAAAGAAGCCTCAATATTAGTTTTACTTAAATGTAATTGCCATCACATTTAATTTGTCACAATAATATGAACATTTTTACAATTATATACAAAATCATAAAATAGAAACTACTCTGAATCATTTACTATTACGACTCTTCCTCCCATGGAGAAGATAGTATATTAGATTAATTTTAACACAATTATTTCAAATTGGTAAATAAATCATACGAGTAGTAATTTTCCAACTGGACGAAAAATGTCCGGGCCAGGATTCGAACCTGGGATCGCTTGGCTGAAGCCGCCACGCTCTACCACTGAGCTATCCCGGTCGAATCTGGAGAGCATAATTCATCCAGTCCGGACATTTTTCGTCCAGTTGGAAAATTACTACTCGTAAGATAGTATATGTTCGTCCATCGAGTACACAGACATTTTGACATCGCTCTCATCCTCGGGGATAGTAAGTCCTCTAATGTTAATGAGCCCTCAATGTCGTTTTTATCCATCCAATCTGCAAATTCCAAACCAATCTACAAATTAACCAAAATGTGTGATGTCACACTTCTTCTTACCCCCTCCTCCCATCCCCTTGTCACAAACTGTCACAATTTCACGAACCCCCTCTCCCCCCTCCAAGCGTGACATCATTTGTGGACGGCCTCTATTATGAATAGACTAAAACAATAAAAAAAAACAAAAAAAAACGCCTTAGTTACTGGTACCCTGCCATCTATTGAAGAAACTTTTAGTTATTATTATATTTTCTAACTTTCGCAGGTCGAATCACATGAACTGCCTACTGTAATCCGTGCACGATAAGTTGTCTTATGACCTTGAAAGAGTTCGCGATACTACGGCTACAGACAGTTGTTAACAGACACAAATGGTGCAGGAAATGCACTATTTCATGAAACACTAGATTCAACTAGTTGCCAGTCGTGATTGTCACTTTTATTAACGCGTAAATTAATATATACAGTAGAAACCCGATATAACGCGGTTGTTGGGAGACACGTTTCACACTCGCATTATAGCTTAACCGCGGTATATCGGAATGGTGTCAAAGAAATGGTACAAAATGATGAAAACTCTTACCCGCTTTGTGAAATGTAATTAACTTTATCATTCATTGACTACAAACTTAATCTTAGACTGTCTTAAAAATGTCCGTAAGTGTTGTTTGGCGAATTGAGGTGTTTCGTTTCTTTTCGGCATATTGTTTCACACTAGCAAGGTGGAGTAGATGAACACTATCTGAATTGTCTTGCCTCTCCATCGACGAAATTACATTCGTTAATTCGTTAATTTCGTGAAATACGTTAAGTCTGAAATGACTTCACTAACATGTGGAATGTCGTCTTTCATAACCACATCATTTTCAATTTCATCATCATCATCTTGCTCACTGCAGTTTTTATGCGTTACAGCATCAATGATAGCCTGATCTGCTATGACCTCTGAAATTGTCAATTTCTTCCATTCATTTAAATCGGCAACAAATTACAACAACATTCCAGTGATATCGAGATGCATAGAACTAACTGCAGACTGCAAGTCACTCATTGTGAATCCGGGATCGCAGCAATTTCCAACGGAGACATCTTCACTAGACACTTTTTTTCCAGCAGTTCTGAATTGTAGCCGGTGTAATGCTTCCCCATGCAAGGTCTGCAGAATATGCAACAGTCTTGAGGTTGATTGCTTTTAGGAAATCTTCCATTTTTTCTGCATAGTTTATACTATACCGCTGAGCCGTTCACAGGGGTAATGGGCTTTCAATGCTTTAATAATGCCTTGGTCTAATGGCTGGATTAACGTCGTAGTGTTTTTTGGCAAAAACTTGACTCTGATATTTCCATCTCTTGATTGTAGTAGATCAGAAGGTGGATGTGCCGGACAGGGATCAAGGATAAGCAATGCCTTCGCTTCGTGTTTAAGTGACTGCAGATTCTTCTTCACTGATGGGACAAAATCCTCATGGAACCACTCAGTAAAAATATCACTTGTCATCCACGCATTCTTAGTGTTCCTGTATGAGATAGGTAATGAAGCCATGTTAACATGTTTAAAGCATCTAGGACTTCGACTTTTTCCTATGCAGAGAGGTTTAAGTTTATGGCTGCCAGATTTATCTACTGCAAACAGGAGGGTAATTCTATCCTTGCTCATTTTTGTTCCAGATTTATTACCAGAGTTCCATAGATCCAAAGTTCTTGAAGGAACCAATCGATAATAGAGTGCAGTTTCATCACAGTTATAAACTTGATGGTCGTTTAAATCGTTTTCAATCATAATTTTGTTTAATTCCTCAGGAAATAGTGCCGCCGATCCACTATCACACGACCGAGCTTCCCCATCAAAGCTGCACTGACTTATTCCATGACGCGATTTCCATCGTGAAAACCAGTCATTAGATGCAAATAAGTTATTGTTACCATGTAAATCATGATGAAATTTTACAGCTTGAGATCTTACAATTGGTCCTGATAGTGGCACTCCTTCACAACGTTTTGTAAAAAACCACTTGTATAAGCATTCATCTAGTTCGCTATCTGCACCTAATTTAGTCTTTTTTCTTTGTAACCCCACTTCACTTTAAATGGTGTCTACAAAACTTCTAAGTTTATGTTCCTCTTTCATCCAACCTCTTACTGTTCCTTCTGGAATACCACATTCTCGCGATATGCTTGCTTTTGTTGCTCCGTTTTTAACACGATCAATAATTTTGAGTTCACTGAATAACCTTTCCTTTTCTGCGACATTTTTTTTCACCTCGTACCTCGACCTGACTGAAAACTCGCTTAACTCAGGATGTACGATTAACGATTCACTCCCACGGGGCGCGGGTCACAGTACCCTTTCTTATCTCCCGGCAGATCTGAACTCCGGTGGGGAGAAAACTAGTTTATTCCTTTCTAGTCGAATTTCTTACCAGTTGAAAGTAATTAAGATGGTAAAGTATAGGGGGTCGTGTTTGACTCTCATATTTTCATCTTCCAGGTCTTTTTGGACGAAGGTTCAGCATTGTTTGATGTATCATGTACCATTTGAGCAATAAAATGGTATCAAGGAAAAAAGAACTAGAAACAGATTTTCTTTATTTCTTTCGCTTTTTTTTTTCTTTTTGTAAAATTTTTACAAGATTTGAAATTAGAATTGGAATTTATGACTATTTTTTATGGCAAGCATAGCAATAATCACCAAACGTATTTTACTATGTCGATGGCTGAAGCAAAATATTCCCGTATTTTTAAAATATTACTCATAGACATTTCTTTGTTTTGTTTTTACTTTCTTCTATCTTTACAAGAAGAAAGTATTGGATTCATGAAAATTTTCGACTTCCGGTTTTCGACGGATTTATACGTTTTAGAAGGTCCTGAACACGATTTGACTATTTTTAGAAAATGTCTGTCTGTGAGTCTGTCTGTCTGTCTGTATGTGACACAAATTTTGTGGGCGCTCTATCTCAAGAACTAATGCTCGGAATTTAATAAAACTTTAGATTCAGTTAGTCCCTGATATAAATTGGTGCTGATTAGTTTTTGGTATAAATCGCCAGGCAGGGGGCGCTGCTAAGCAGCATTTTTTGCGATTTCCGCAATAGCTCTATCTCAAGAACTAATGCTC
This sequence comes from Maratus michaelseni, assembly GCA_963931845.1. Classification (NCBI taxonomy): domain Eukaryota; kingdom Metazoa; phylum Arthropoda; class Arachnida; order Araneae; family Salticidae; genus Maratus; species Maratus michaelseni. The sequence continues at coordinate 277,267,193 of OZ007594.1, read as the reverse complement.
GGAATTTCATAAAACTTTAGATTCAGTTAGTCCTTGATATAAATTGGTGCTGATTAGTTTTTGGTAAAAATCGCCCGGCAGGTGGCGCTGCTATGCAGCATTTTTTGCGATTCCCGCAATAGCTCTATCTCAAGAAATAATGCTCGGAATTTAATAAAACTTTATATTCAGTTAGTCTCTGATATAAGTTGGTGCTGATTAGTTTTAGGTAAAAATCGCCCAGCAGGTGGCGCTGCTATGCAGCATTTTTCGCAATTTCCGCAATAGCTCTATCTCAAGAACTAATGCTCGGAATTAAATAAAACTTTATATTCAGTTAGTCTCTGATATAAGTTGGTGCTGATTAGTTTTAGGTAAAAATCGCCCAGCAGGTGGCGCTGCTATGCAGCATTTTTCGCAATTTCCGCAATAGCTCTATCTCAAGAACTAATGCTCGGAATTAAATAAAACTTTATATTCAGTTAGTCTCTGATATAAATTGGTGCTGATTAGTTTTTGGTAAAAATCACCCAGCAGGTGGCGCTGCTATCCAGCTTTTGCAGGATTTACACGATTTTAGCGATAGTGATATCTCAAGAAATATTGCACGGAATTTAATAAAACTTGAGTTTCAGTTAGACCTTGATATAAATTGGTGCTGATTCTTTTTAGTGTATGCGAAACCTGTGTGAGATAGAAGAAAGGTTTGGGATTGACACATCCGACTAGTTTAGTATGTATTCATAGGTGAATGAATTTTTCTATACATATTTATTACATATATACATAAACACATATGTGAATATATTTCCAATAAATATTTAAATGTGGATATATGTAGTAATTAAGTGTGTGAAAATTCAACTACTTTTCGACGTATGCGCATCTGCATATATTTTCATCATATATTTCATTGTATCAGTTTTTAACACTTTCCAACAACATAGTTGAAATGTGTTTAGGAATTCGGTTGGTCTCTCTGCCTTTTTGTGCTGTAACGCGCGTAAATATACTCGTATTGCCATGCAATTAATACATTTTAATTAGAGAACACGTTCGGCACTGAAAATGAAGTATGTAGCGTTTATTGTTCACTTACCAGGGACACTCAAAAGAATTATGTTAAATTACGGTCTATGGGGGAAATCGTTTGCAGTGAATTTTGATTATGTTATACCATTTCAAACATGTTTAAATTGATATATGTCATTGATATGCACCATAAGAGGCGTACTAAAGAATACAGTGTGCACAGATTTCATCGTTCATTTACAAAGACACACAAAAGAATTCGATTAGAGCACGGTGTAAGAACAATAATCGCCGTAAGTGCGTTTTATGTTGTGGTACATTTTTAAATTAAACTTTTTTTTTGCCAATTACTTGGTGGGCATAAATTTTATAGATGATATACAGGCCAGCACAAAAGATCTCGAATATATTTCCGTTTATTGACGGAAATTGCTGAACTGGAAATTACAAAAACTGTTTCATAATCGATGCTTGACGATTTTTTTTTTTTTGGGCTCTATTTGTATTTGAATTATTATATTCATATTGTTAAATGGAGTTTCTTTTTATACAGGTAATATAATACTAATATAAAGCAAATGATGTTGTTTCATTTAATATTGGACTATGAATTTTGATTTCATGCTCATAAATCACCCATCAGAATCATGCTTCGACAAATGAAAATGACGTTATATTTCAAGAAATATTGCATTGGGATTCATAAATCTGTTATTTTATTAAAAGATTGCCTTAAGTCTGTTCTGAAATCCGAAGGAGTCATTTTCGGACACATTTCTGGATTCATTTCTGTTTGGAAACGAATGAAATTGGCAGCTGCTTTTATTATGATACTATACAAACGAATGCTGTTTTTTGATAAAGACAGAAGATGTTTTACAAAATACTGTCGAAGTTTGTGTTTAGAATCGACATTCAGGACGTAACAACGCGGGAAAGAAGAAAGCCTTTGTTCACGTGACAACAATCACTTATAGCGATAGACAATATTCATTTATCAAAAGATGGTAAACACCATTCGATTCCAAATCACTTCAATAATCAGGTATGCAAGTGCCATCAATTTTCCGTTTAAAAATGAGTCCGTGAATGTGTCAGAAAGATTCAAGTTGTCTTATTGATTGTCAGTTTAGTTCGGATGGTGATATTGACATCATTCTCAAAGAAAAAGATCATTTTCATTTATGAGAATGGAATAATTTAGTATGATTGAGTCAGTATGAACTCATATTCAATAACTTTTAGTTCTGCAAATAAAGTTCCTACTTATATTTTCCTTTTTTTTTTTTTAAATAAATTTTATATGCACCAAATAAAAAGTTTCCTAAAATTACATTATTTCCTTGAAATAAAAATAAGTAAATCTATAAAACTCAGACATTTAAAAATGATTGAAGTAATTAATATACTTAACTCATGTAATAATTTAGGTAGTGATAATGAAGTCATTCTAAAAAGAAGAAAAATGATTTTTGACATATAAGAATAAAATACTTTATTATTATTGTGTCAATAGTCAATGGATTTTTATTCTGCACGTACAGATACTGAAACTTAACCATTTATTAAAAAATCTTCATAATGCATATATCTGGTAAGTAAATCAGAAGAAAAGTGAATTAAGAAATGGAAATATCAGGTTTTAAAAACTTATTCTATGAAAACACATTTTAAAACTTCTTATAAGAAATATTTTATAAGTGCGTTTTGATGAATTTGAAAAGTTCAACGTTCTTACACAAGTAATAATTAGTTTTTTATTCTTAATTTGTAAAATAATCAAGAATAATATTTTCAATAAACAATTGCAGCCTTTCACTACAATACATTTCTGAATTCTTCAATACCATCATACACATATATGTGGAAATTTATTCCCCAGTTAAATGCAACATTTTATGCGATTAAGCTCAGCGGAAAGAAAACACCAAGTGGTATGCAAAAAAAAAAAAAAAAAAAAAAAAAAAAACCTTAAATGTTAAAATGCGTACCACAACTGAAAACCCACTTCCAGCAATTACTTTTCATAGACAGTACTCAAGCCAAATTCTTTTGTGTGTATTTGTGAAAAAACGACAAATTCTATGCATACCATAATTCTACAGTAAGTGCGTCTTGTAGCACACCTCAGTGATGTATATTTTAAATGTGTTTAAAATAATGAAATATCATTGTAATACTCCGCAAACGATTTTCCCTGATACTACACCAAAATGTAACGGAATTCTTTTGTGTGTCCCTGTAAATGAACCGTAAGTGCTACACACTTCATTTTCAATACCGAACATGCCAACTTCAATAACATCGTTTACATGAAAATCCGAGTATATTTGTGTGAGTTAGAGCACTGTCAGACGGACAGACAAACCAAATTCATAAGAAAAACGAATATATATATTTAAAGCAATTAAAACGTTTTATATTCTTTTGCCAATAATTAGTCGTTAGCCCAGTTTAATAAAGAAATAATTATTATAATTTCTAAAGTTGCCCCTCCCCATAAAAAAAAAAGATTTATTTATAGATGTACATAACTTTTATTTTGGATAGAAAACAAATACTATCGATGGGAATTGAAATCTCAGAAATACTCTTTTGATTCGCTTCGATGTCGAAAAATATTTAAGTTCAATGGAAAAACAGTTATTGTTTTTTAAAGTATTATAAATATTGTAATATAAATATTGATATTGTAATACTGTAAAGTACTCTTGTCAATATTGTAAAAATGTCTTAACGTTAAAAATTACTAATTGGGAGTTAAAAATCATTGATATACATTTTAAAACATTCATGAAGGCTTCAAATCAGGGTACGCAAAATTCATGATTTTGTTTTTAAGAAAATTGGGATTTATTTAATTTAAATCATATATTTTTTTTGTTATTTAAATCAGATTTTTTTAAATTTTAAATTATTATGTTAGAAAGTTAACTTTTCTACAAATTATACATATAAATTTAGCAAGAATGCTTGATGATTTTTTTTATTTTAAATATGAATATGACCATATGAAAACTAATAATTATAAATTAATTAATTTTTAAATTGATGAAAATATTTGAAGAAAAGAAAAACATTGTTTTTTCCTTTTTGCAATATTAGATAATATTTGTCAGCATATAAGATATGTCCTATTTTTAAAAAATATTAAAATGTGTAAGTGTAAAATATATAAGATACCTAAAATCTTTTGAAATTGCATTTCTCATAAAAAATATGCATATATACACATTGGTTAATACAATTTAATTTAAATATATGACATAAATGTTCAAGGTTTTTCTCAAAAGATTAAAGTTAAAAAATGTAACAATTAATAGTATTTTAGAGTCACCTCCATTTTCATTTCTAATTTTATTAATACCTGATATTGAAAGTCAATGGAAACAAATTACATTGGAACTGCCTTGGTGACTTTTAATAAGTAGATATATTGAAATGAAAAATAGACGAATACTTTAGAAAATATGAAAAATGTATTATTTTTTCAAAACACTCAAGGGTTTGGAATGCAAGGCTTTGTATAATAAAAACAATTTTCCTGCTTTTTCATTCCCCACTTTGTTTCTAAGTTTAGAATGTACTAAACGTAAGTAGAAAATAGTCCTTTCTACAGAGTTGCTTTATTGCTTTTTCACCTGACATTTCACAAAAACTTGACTTGAAATGGGCTCTCCACCTCTCCGAAGGAGACATTTCGAATACAGTATTTTGCTTAAAAATAAAATCATAAAAAGGATCTGCCTTAGCTGGGAATCTCATGATTAAAGTTATAAAACTACTAGTAAATTTATTCTTCTTAGCAAATTAAAAAAAAAAAAAATTCTTTCCGATCTCAGTCAAATCGCATCTTTTTTAATTCATCATGCATGCTCTTGACATTTGCTGCAATATATGTGTCAAGGCTACCAATAAAACAGTTACATCCAGCTTTGCACTTTAATATTACTTCATGAGCAATTTTTATAAGGTATATTCGGTTCTGTGTGAATTTTCTTATGTGTCAATAGAATCCACAAGATACCAATCCTTGCAGCATTTGGTGAAAATTACACAAACAATAGGCTCATTGTGGACATTTTACCACCCATCTAAACCCAAGCTGGCCTTCAAGAACTTTACATTTTTTTTAAATCCTTGTCCTTCTTATAAACATGAGCTAAAAGCATACACCAATTTTTCTGCAGGTAAATTGAATGTAACCAGGACGTACTAGAATAATCCTATTTTAAATTCAGGATGAATAAAATTAATTACATACTAGGAAATATTGTCTATTTATTACCACAAGAATTAACAAGCTATTGTTAGAAAGAAAACATTCAAAATTCTTTCAAAAATTGATCAGCTATAAACATCTGTAGATTGACAGTATTTATCCTCTTTATTTTGCCTTTCTGTGCTGTTACAGCATGTGACACAGGAGTATTTATATTCCGCGAAGAGAGTGGAATCTCGTTTCCGTATTTTGATTTGTAAAAGATCCCTCATATTCTTTCCAGATAGAAAATTTTCGGGTAAAAAGGAAGCCATGTTACCGCAATCATTTACGGAGTTCGAATTCAGCCTATCTTCCTTTTAATCTACGTCTTTCTCCCTTCCTTGACCTTAGGGGGGAGTAAGCGAGCCGGTTGGGAAGTGGCCACGATGAACACTCCCGCCTCTGTCTCCACGATTCCAGAACACCGCGAAGTGACACAAAAGAGGGAGAAGAAGGACCATTCCATTCAGCGCGGAAGGGGGGAAACCACGTGAACAGTGAGAGGAAACAGCCTCGTCGTTATCGTTTTCTCGAGTCATTGTTCAACACCGTGGGATATCTGACTGACAGAAGATAAAATGTGCGAAAAAGCATTTTATGAAAAATATTATGTTTTACTGAAATTTTAAACGCAAAACTTATCCTAAAATTTATAATTTTTTTTCGGGGGACATACTTTTTCCCGCGTTAAATCTGAATTCGCGGTATATCGGAACGCGTTATTTCGGGCTTCTACTGTACTTGTGTAATCTATCGGCGAAATCAATGTGGTCGGTTTATAGTGAGATTTTCTTTTTTATTTGGAGACATAGTACTGGCTGTAAAGCATTGTAATTATGCAAACTTGAATGATAACAACACTGCACTTTTCTTTTTTCTTCAACACTGAAAAAAGAATTCTTATAGGAAGGCAGTTAGCGAAAATATAATATAACTTCTTCTGAGTTACTCATGATTCCGAAGAATGTTGCTTTGTCTTCAGAAACCTCCAAAATCAATAAATTTCCGAGATTAAAAAAAAAATATATATTTTGAAACTACACTTTCTTTTGCTACCCGTAATTTTTGGACACGCTTCCCAGTAACATTTACAGTTTATTAATCAGTTTTCTCAAACCGGTATCAACATAAACTATGAATATTTCGGATCTTATCTAATTTCAAGTAAACAGTTTAATGTTCCACAGACATGTTCAATAAACGGACATGCTAATTTAACAGTGTAAAATGAACAATCATTGTTATTCTAGAATATATAAATTCTGTTACGTAGCTGAAAATGTTCACTTGAGAGATGATAGCATCCGAAACACCAATATTTTGTGTTGATACCAAGTTGAACTAGTCGGATGTGTCAATCTCAAAACCTTCTTCTATCTCATACAGGTTTCGCAAACACTAAAAAGAATCAGCATCATTTTATATGAAGGTCTACCTGAATCTAAAGTTTTATTAAATGCCGTGTATTAGTTCTTCAGATATGACTATTGCTGAAATCGTGCAAATGCGGCAGAATGCAGCATAGCAGCGCCACCTGTTGGGAGATTTAGACCAAAGCTAATCGACAAGAACTTATGTCAATGTCTAACTGAATTTGAAGTTTGATGAAAATCCGTGCATTAGTTCTTGAGATATAGTTATCGTGTTAATAATGAAAAAAGTAGCATATCAGCACCACCTGTTGAGCTATTTGCACCAAAACTTAAGCAGCATACTATTTATGTCAAGGTCTAACAGAGTATGAAGTTTTATGAAATTTCGTGCATTAGTTCTTGAGATATAGCTATCGTAAAAATCATGAAAAAATGGTATAGCAGCGCCACCTGTTGGGATATCTACACCAAAACGTAATCAGCGTCTATTTATGGCAAGGTCTAACTGAATCTGAAGTTTCATGAAATTTCGTGCATTCGTTCTTGAGATATAGCTATCGTAAAAATCATGAAAAAAGTGGTATACCAGCGCCATCTGTTGGGATATCTACATCAAAACCTAATCAGCGTCTATTTATGTCAAGGTCTAACTGAATCTGAAGTTTCATGAAAATGAGTGCATTAGTTCTTGAGATAGAGCTATTGCGGAAATCGTGAAAAATGCAGCATAGCAGCGCCACCTGTTGGGAGATTTTCACCCAAAACTAATGAGCACCAATTTATATCAGGGACTAACTGAATATAAAATTTTATTAAATTTCGGGCATTAGTTCTTGAGATAGAGCGCCCTCAAAATTTTTGTCACATACAGACAGACAGACTCACAGACAGACATTTTCTAAAAATAGTCAAATCGTGTTCAGGACCTTCTAAAACGTAGAAATCCGTCGAAAACCGGAAGTGGAAAATTTTCATGAGTCCAATACTTTCTTCTTGTAAAGATAGAAGAAAGTAAAAAGTCGATTAATACACTGTAAACACTATTTCGTAATTTTACCGAAATTTATGGGCAGCAAAATAAACTTTCTTTTCAGAAATGTTCTTTTTAAATCTCGAAAAATTTATTGGTTGCTTGAGGTTCTTTAAAATAAAGGACCGCTTTTCCGAATTGCGGTTAACTTGGAATGGTTTACATTATATTTTCGTAAACCTTTTGCTATATCAAGAAATATTTCCCTCTTATTGCAGTGAACTCACTGCATAGAACGATTAGGGCCGTAATCATACCTATGCGATTCATGACTAAGCTGCATTTTTGGCCCCCTACAATATTCTTGATTATCGGCATAAAAATAATATATATGGAGTGGAGCTCTCGAACCTCACGGCCCGTGATATTTGCCATTTTAGCGAACCGATAATTATGCCACTGAGGACGATTTCCTAATTATGATTAAACGGTTGATAATTCATGACATAACGCAATAACAATAATATGATTTTAGCTACCGGTCCCGTGGATGACTGAGCCTTTTCTATATATGGTCGGATTGTTTTTACAGTGGTTACCAGCGGATCACTAATGATTTTGAATCGTTTTAAAATACAAAACATTGCTGCTTACAATTAGGTAATACTTCTTAATCATTATCTGATGTACGTTGTAGATAACATGATCAGTATACAGTTATCGTGGACATCTTATGTCACGATATTTACAAGACTTTACCTAGTCAGTCTTTATGTAGTACATGAAGTATGAGAATGAAGGAGGTCTGGCAGTAGCTGTATGGTTAGATCATCTTACTCGATGCTGAAAGTATTGAATTCGAGATCCAAAGTGTCAAATACTGCTGTGAAGAGGCCATATAGGTACGTGTAAAATCTCTCAAATAAAAATATCTACATCAAAAATTCAAATTTACGTGTTACATAAAGTTTTCATTGTTGATATATCATTGGCACCGCCAAGGAGAGAAATGGACACTGAACCCTCCTTGGGTTTTGAAATCGAAAGTAAATCATCTTTTTTTCAGATAATTCAAGAAAAAATGTAAAATGTGTTCGTCCCAAGTGACTTAAAATAATTAAACACTAAGATAAAAGATAACTAAGAATTTTTTGTCGGTTAAAGGGCAGGGGTTAATGAGCACGAGCAGATCCACTAAACTTAAAATTAATTATTTTTATTTAAAATATTTTTTTACGGTCATGGTTTTAAGAATTATCTTAAATAGGTTATTCTACTGGCGAAAAAAGATTTTTAATAAGATTAATATTTTTTAATTGCTAAATTTCTGTACCGCGCTTTTTGTTGGTATGTTTACAACTTTTCTTGCATGGAGGTTCTGAAAAAAATTAAATTTTGTATATGGTGTGCTTATATCCTCTATTTTAGGACAATATTGAAAGTAATTGCCATTTTTACAACCGAGCGTTTACAAGCAGGAAAAATTTTGGATAAAATCAACTAGCCCGGAGTCTACATCCTAGATTGTAGATCAGAGGCATGCTTGTGGTGTTTTTTAAAAATCGCAATTTATTTATATACTAAAGGTTCTACGTGCGTGGTTATAGACCTGAGATAAATAGAATGAAGTGGACTTTGTGGATGAATCTCGCTTCAGAATGAGATACGAAGGTCTGTGATAGGAAGCCAAGTACTTCACAGAGGATTACATGCTAGAACATGCTTGTAGAACAAACTTTACATAAAATTCAATTTACTAATGTGAGCAGGAACAGCAAGGAATGATCGCACTGACCTATCTTTTGTACTACAATTCCATACTAGCTCTTCCATTTTACGACGAATTCTTACACGCCAAAACTATTTTATTGATATTATATTATTATGTACAGGCGATCCTATTATATATGGGCGATAATGAACGACCACAATAAGACTTATTAATTCTGAGATACATTTAACAATTATGCCTATAACGGCTTTCAAGATCACCATAACTGAATCTGATGGAGCATGTATGGAAAATGCTAAGATGGATTTCAGGCCGTGTTGTTGTATCAAGTACCCAACCGCTAAGAATTCCGGATGTTAATACAATGAGCTTTCTTCCCTCAAAAAACGTTTAGCATTATTGAAAGCATAAATACCCAGGTTTGAACATGCATTTTAAATGCCATACGTACACCCAGGTAGATGTGTGTGTGTGCCAGTGAATATTCTTAATACCAAATTTCTCTGTCAACATATGGTGGTTATAATCTAAGTATTGTTGTCGCTTATTTTCTTAATTTTTTAACATGTGGTATAATCTAGGCATAAGAATATTTTCTTAAAGTTCATCCATATCCATTAATTATATTAGATGTTATTCATACTATTTGTTTTTTATTAAAAAGTATATGGTAATGTAAAATAAATTGTGATGTATTAATTCTGTAATACTCAACTTGCCATAATTTATATATATAAACATCTATATAAATATTCAAGTTGGACCTTTAACTTACCGACAAAGTAAGAGGAACTAAAATTCAGTTTTAAGCAATCAATTTTCATGCATTCCAAGGTTATAATCAAATTTTTATTACAAAAATATAACATGTTCTTCCGCAAGCAAAAGCAAGATTTTTGATAACAATTTTAACAAAAGCAAATATATTGCAACGAAATTTCCAACAAATTTACTTTATGCTGTGCTGGAAAAGCACGATATTTGTAATCAAAAACACTGAATTTAATTCAACGTTTCATATTTTGGAATGTATGTGGCAGTATATGTCTGCCCATTTTAACCAGTTAATAGGGAATATCCAACATTTATCATGATGTCATCAAATTAACTTCACAAAGAGCAAGCAAAATCTCTTAAAAATTTCAATGTAATATCAAGATCAGATGGTAAAGCATATTATTAAAGGTGTTATTTATAGCCCAAGTTTGTCTTGAAATTATACTGAATAATCATATATATTATTTCTCCTGTCAACATCCCTTTTTCTAAGAAAATACGAAACGCAGAACGATGAATGAGATAGCATATGAAAGGATTTTGAACAAGCTTCTGACATAGTACACTTACATTTTCTTAAAACATGTTTTTGATTAAAATTTGCTAAAAATTAAAAATTAAATCGGCATTGTTTTCATAAAAGAAATGAAAGGTTTTCCTCAAAATATTGTTGCCACAAAAATAAAATACCACATTTTATGATGCTCAGCAATTAATATAAAAAACACCGCACGGGTTTATTTTATATTTATGATTAAAAAGTGAAATTGAAATGTTTAGATTTATATTTCTATGTCCCATGTTTATCCCGAAGCGGATGACGTCATCCTCTAATGTAGTTAAAATACGATTGTTATTTTTTTTTTTTTTCGCGCGTGTCTTTTGCAATCGTGGATCAGTTTTTACTCTAACTTTGATGGAATAAATTAGATGATATTCTGGCTTGACTAAAAACTAAATGTTGTTTGCATATATTTTTATCCTTGCTTTTTCTTTAGAAGTTTAAACCTGCATCTAATAAATATTACATATTGATAAAAAATGGTACTTCTCTATTATCCCGTCGACCACTTTTCATAACAAAAAACTATCGCCAAATAAACTGGCGAACGTTGCATTGGAATATCAAAATAAATAAAATATAAGAATTTAAGGACACAATTGTTATTTTAATTAATGAAATAACTAATAAATCAGTAAAACCTAATGAAAAATACACGCAAATGTCGAATTAAAAACCACTTGATGACATAACAAACACGTATAATGCTTCTGACATCACGTAAATGGGACTGCATTTTTGGCGTTTAATCTTACAATTTGGCGATAGTTTGTTATGAAAAGTGGTCGACGGGATAACAGAGAAGTACCTAAAAAATATTAGATTTCAGTGCGAAATCCTCGCACGGGGCCCTCTGGTATAATTTAAACGCCGGGTTCTGTAACAAAAACTGAATGCATTGGTGTTTAATAGCAAATCCTATTTTGATGATAGAATTCAGAACCACCAGTAAATAAGAAACACGTTACATCTTTAGACACAGGACTTACCGATCATCGATGGAACTGCTAAGGAAACAATACCAGATAAAAATCCTTCACATCCCATAGCAACAGAGTGCAAGTTTCTGTCCACATAATGAAAGATCAAGAGAGGATAATGTGTCATAACTGTGCCATCTGTCATTCCGCAAAGCGCAACCAGCAACATAAAAAAGTAAAGGTTCGTAACTAGTGGCAAGAGAAACAGAAACACTGCTGTCAATATGAAAGACATCGCTAAGTAGGTAGAAATGCTTAAAAATTTCTTGTCCGTCATCCATCCGAAGCACAGTCGACCTGGAAAAGAGGTAAAGTAATTACATGGACGTGCTACAATAAAATACTGCGATTAAGAGCTACTGCACAAGAAACTATTCAGAAATGTTGGGTGAAGGTGAGGTGAAGGCTACAAACTATATCAATTAATAGGCATTACAGGTCATTTAGTATGAAACGTCCTAAATTTAGATATGGTACCCGCTCGATGTCCTTAAATTTTGTTTCAATCACCAAATGACTTACACATATGTCTAAGATGGACATCTGCAAGCTGTCAGTGTCATATGTAGTATGATTAGAAAACGAGGGGTCCTTCTATAAAAATCGCTTCTTCAATGCTGAGACAAACTTAAATAAATTACCAAATTGACATCTCACCGCTTGTGATACAAGAAACCTTACTTATTGAAAACTTCTTTATGCTGATGAACGAAATTGCAGTATTAAAGAACATAAAGCAATACATTCATCACCACTTGGCCTGAAACGATGCCATAAAGTTTATCACGATCAATTTTATCCTTATTTAACAAGCTATAACTATGTGCATTTGGCGCCACCTTATGTGCGGTGGACTGAATAAGAGAAATATCGTGCGGATGTGGAGGATCGTGCGGGATGCTGGTGGATGCCGCCGCCACCCATTGTCACACTACTTGGTGTTGGTTGGAAATTTGATTTATTTTTATTTTTTGAATCGTTTGAACTTAGTTTAAGATTTTAATTATACTTTATTTAGACTTGTGGTTTTTTATTTCGAAAATTATTTTTATATTGAATTCCATTCCTGAATCGTAAATGTGTTATGTCTGACATTGTGAGATATATGGCCATCGTTTAAGATTGATATTTGCCATTTTAGCTTGTTTTTTATTAAAAACATCTACCACTATTCCCGTATAGTAATCTTAGCTTTGTTTAATTTTAGATATTTAGTGATTAGGAAAAGCAAAGAACTATTCGAAAACAGTGGTAGATATTTTGAATAAGAAAAAGGGATAAATTGGTAAAACTGATGAGATGTGTATGTGTGTTTACCACTTACAGTGAGATAATATTGTTGTATTTTTTGCCCTTCATTGTCTGCCAACAGCTGAATTGCGCCCCTGCTTATTATAAGGTTGGACAGGCCTGTGCTAGAGTATGAAGATATTTTAAATGTAGTTTTGTGTGGTGAGATAGAAAAACTGTGGGGGTAAAAAAATATTTTATTTAATTTTTCGCAAAGAATTATGGGAACTTGGAAATTTTATTATTATTTATTTATTTATTTTTCGCTTTCAATTTTCTTTTACAGTATGGTGATATTTTTAAATGTATTTATTTGTGGTGAGATAGAAAAAAATGTGGGGATTTTTTTTCTTATTTTACTTAATTTTTTGAAAATAATTATGGGAACATGAAAAAAATTCAGGGATTTTTTTTTCATGTGAAAAATTTGCATATGTGTCCTATAACATGGATAATATTTTGAAAATATTTATTTTAAGTTGTACATTTTTTCTTTTTTTAAATTTCATGTAAAATTTTGTAGATGCGTCCTATTACATGGGGAATATTTTAAAAATATTTAATTTAACTTGTAAAAAATTTAGGGATTTTTTCTGAGTAAAATGTTTTAGATGTATCCTATAACACGGGGAAAGTTTAATGTATTTTTAGCCACTCGTATAGTGATGATAACTATAAATCTAACCTGATGGTGTGGGGATGACTAGACTTAATGATCAGTTGTGAGAACAAAAACCTATCGGTTTGTGAGAACCCTGAAACAAAGTGGTGAAATAAAAATCGCTCGTTCAAAGTTGACTAGTGACGAGCATCCTTCGATATAAATAGCGGAGATCGTTTGTAAGAACTAAAAACTCTCGGTTTTGATAACCGTGAAGTAAAGTGGTGAAATGAGAATCGTTTGGAGTTGACTAGCGATGTGTACCTGTGGGTATAAATAGCAGGCAAATTCGTGTCATTTATTGATTTGTTTTTTAGCGAAAGGACGTGTCTTAAATCGCTCCTCTCTCTATCTTTATCTAAGTGAATCGTTTGGTGAAGATTCTTGTTTGGATTTTAGAGTTTTTTGTTAATCTATAATGGATGCGGCTATGCCTCTTGATGAAGTCATGCCTTTAGAAAATTATACACCAGTGAAGAAGATGCCTGATTGTCCCACCTGTAATAAGTTTTGTTCATCCACGTTCAACCTAAATTGACTTATGAAGACGCATCCGGATGAGAAATTGCATACCTGTGACATATGTTTAAAAGCCTTTGGACAGAAATCAAGCATGTTAAGACGTTTGAAGACACATGATAGTGTTCAACCTTCTTCATTAGAGTGTGGTGAATTCTCCCAAGCAAAGGCTTTGAAAGGCAGCTTCTTCGCCAATTAATTATCTATCGGCGTGTCATAGAGTTCCCGATTTAAATTTCTGATTTAACTTTACTTCAAACCAACATAATTCAGAATGAAAGTGACTCTGAATCCGATACTGAATTAATTTCAAATAACGCAGGAAATGCACGAAATGGCACATCGCCTCCAAGTAGTTGAAATAATAGCGCAGACTATAATATAGTTTTGATCACCATAAGCAACATGCAGGTCAGTGTTTTGTGCCTTCTGCTATTAATTAAATGATATTGAAAATATAATACCTTTTTTAATGGCAGTTCTTTTCAGAATATTGATAAACGATTATTTATTTTGATGAGTTCACTAGTATGTTCAAATTTTTCTGATATATTATTTATCTGATATATTATTTGTCTGATATATTCTGTATAAATTTGTATTTTCTAAGCGATCCCTAAGAGAAAAAGACCAATTGTTGTTAATTACAAATTGAATGTTATTAATTTATGGGGTAAACTTAAACAAAGTCTTCTATCAGAATTCGGTTCATTATATAATTCTGCGGAGTTGCATGATATGATAAATAAGTGAAAAGTACAACATAATGAATTTTTAGAATAATATTTTCTTATAATGAAATAGTTATGTGCACGAGGTAATATTAAGGATTCTGCCGTAGTTCAGTACAATACTAACGGTATGTCTGAGCCTGTCCTTAAAAAATTAATTTTATATGCATGTGAAAAGAATTTAGTTTTAAACATAAGCTCAAAATTTATGACGAAATTCGAAGTGATTATAAGAACATGAAGTCTTTTAAAGATAACTCTGATATGCAGTCAAAAAGAGAACTTCTTGTCTTAAAACGAACCTCTGTTATTTCAAAACGGTCATGGCTAACACAAGAGTAGCCAATCCTCTTTAATAAAAATGTATGCGTTGCTGACGACTGGGATTTCCGCTAATCGTTGCCACAGATTAATATCGGAAATTGAAACATTTGAAGTTACTGAAAACATTAATGGCTCGAAAAGTATTTGTCAGAAAATTGTTAGACAAACTACGTTATAAAAATAAAAAATTGTATTTTTCTTGATATAAATTTCAAATCCACTGATTATGCCGTTTTTCAAATATTGAATTTCAAAAATTACCACATTTCACAATGGAGTACTATAGCGAAAATTTCACGAGTAAAAAATTAATAATAACCGCAATGTGTCAGCACGAGTCACAAATTATAGTAACCGTATTATTCTGTTAAAATATAAAAGTGAATTATGATGTCACGAGTGCATGATTTTTATTTAATTTTCGACAAATACTAGATGCGCCATTTCTTTTTAGTTGTGAATAATATAGGTTAATTCACGTTATTAAAAAATGTAGCTATAAAACATATAAATCAATGGAAAACGGTAGGTAATAAATTGTAAACGTAATAATAAACCGTATTAAAAAAACATAACTTAGTAAAATAAGTATCCGTTTTTATGTTATTTTAGGATATTCCAGGTAAAGGTACAGATTACTTTAAAATACATGGTTAAATTCACCCATATATTTCGTTTGATTCAAGGTTCTTTTGGAGAAACCGACCAGCGCAGCAGGCGTAGTCTGCTAGTGTAGAAATAAAGACAAAGGTCTTCGTTGCATTAATTTTTTGAAATGCGGCCACAAATCTGTCCAGTGCGACCAGCTTAGGCAACCTAAAGTTTTAATCTGAACCGTTCATTATTGCTAATACTTTTATGCCTAAACATGTCATGTCATTATTTCTTCCTTAGATGTCATTTTGTTAATTCATACTGGCAGTGAAAAGACATTGTTAAAAGTGAGTGTTTATTGTCGGATTAACTACAAAAATTATATTGTTATACAAAGGACTGTTGAGATGTTACTATGGTGAGAAAATTGCACCAATCGTAGGACTGTTGAACATTACCACCTTTGCTGTGTATAAGAAGCAATGGCCTGTTGAACATTAATTTGGTGATTTACTGAACTGACTTTATTTTATTTTTTTATTTTCTCTCGCGTATATTGTGACAGTTTCGACGCCACTCACTCTGGCAAACAATCATCGCGAAGTACGTTGTGACGAATTGGTTTTTTTTTTGCTGACATTGACAAAGCGGGTTTCAGTGTTTATCGAGTCGGTTCACAATTACAAATCACGGCAAATTTTGTTTATTTTACACAAAGGTAGTTTTACACTGTCTCAGTTAAGGAATTAACACAAGAATGAGAGGAGTTACTTCATAAAAATTTTTATTAACAGCAATGTAATTACTGTACATACTCAAAGAAATTGCTCAAAAGATCTTCCGTCATCTCTAATGCACGCTTCACACCTGCTGGATAGGGACAGATGCACATTTGCAAAGACACCAGGTATTTCCCGAATATCCCGGCAACAACGTCAATCCTAGCGACTAGATCCATATCGGTTTCAATGGGGCACTGGTAGATTAGGCTTTTCATATGGCCCCACAGGAAAAAGTCCAAGCACGAGAGATCCGGCGTTCTTGGTGGCCAAGCTATGGGACCACCTCGACCAATCCATCGCCCTGGGAAGGTTGCATCTAAAGTGTTCCGCACATCCAAGACAAAGTGTGCAGGCGCACCGTCATGTTGAAACCACATTCTCGAACTGATGGAGGTTGGAATCGGACGCAGCAGCTCCGGCAACACCTCTCGTAGGAATGTGTCATACCATTTACAACACCACCTAACAGCTCGTGCGGCCATACATTCTATGACGAAATATATTCGTATAGCTGCGTGCTATCACCCCGTAAAGCTTTGCCCACTTTTTCAGATACATCCTGTATATCATTAATTCATTCCATTAAATACAGTTTAGAGTCATTTTGACACAAGTTTTATGTTCATACATCCATATATCTAATTAAATTTTCAGCAGAGATGCAATTACGCTGGAAATTAATGAATACATATGATGTGAATCATCACTTTACTACACAGCGTACAACCAACAGTGTGAAAAAATGTCCAGACCGGGGATCGAACTCGGATACCTTCGTATAGCCCACCAAGTGTTTTACCATTTAATCCACCAGGACGACTTCCAGTCTAGCATTCCCCCACTCTTATATGGTAAGGCTACAACTTCTGCAGCACAAGATGGGACGTCAATCATGAGCACAACTTCACCGATACTGGGTTTAATTTGTCTCATGCATGCCACTGAAGTTGTGCTCATGATTGACGTTCCAACTTGTGCTGCAGAAGTTGTAGCCTTACCATATAAGAGTAAGAGTAAGAGTTATCCATTTTAAATTATCTCACGAATCGTGACATATCATGTGAAAAACTTCTGAAAATTTTGTAGTATTAACTGAATTGTATTTTTTATTATATTATATTATATTATATTATATTTATTTTTACATTTTATAAAACGTAAAATATGGCTTAAATATACTACAGAAGTTTGTGTAATTTCAAAAAATAGTTAGAAATTTAAGATAACTGGATCATACAACATTTTACTGGCGGTAAAAAGGTTTCAGAAGGTACGAGCCCCCTTAATTTGGCGTCAGCCCCGATTATGGGAAATTTACTGATTTGACTCACATTTGTTAGAAAGCGCGAACAATTAAATTTATTTAAGAAATAAAATTTTTGAACTATTTCTTTTATAAGATATGGTAATAAAAAAGAAAAAAAGTATTATTTAAACTATATATTCAGGATTTCTGACTAGTTATCTGAACGTATTATCCTACTTAATTAATATAAAATTATTAATTGTTAAAATCGTATTTATTTTTAAAAGTATTACACTCTTTATTTTATAATTATATTTTATATTTTCAGTTAGTGTTTAAAACATTTCATTATTGCAGTTTCGCACCAAGTTAACATTAGACAGCGTCGATTGGTGCATAATTAGCTCCATTGTTGTTGTAAGTGTTATAAAACCACGCTACGCCGCCGCAAGGTGGACGTATTTCACCGCCGAGTTTAGGTTCAAGTGTTCCCTTGCGAGTATCTACCAGGAGTACCCAGTTTATCCGGGACACCTCACAAGTGGGCTCTTCGGCCAAGGGGAGCACCGCCACCTACGCACCACTCCCCTGAATCCAAGCAATAAACGAAGGTCGTTAGAACAGCAGAGCCTATATACAGAGTAATGACACTTGGCAGTGGCGTAGCCAGAGTAGGGGTCCAGATGCTCTGGATACCACTAATAATGTAAAGTTTTCTTTGTCTTATCTAATCAGAGAACTTTCTGCGATAATCAAGTAGAAGAAAACTTTACAATATTACTGGTATCCAGAGCATTTGGACTCCCTTCCTGGCTATGCCGCTGACACTTGGGGACGTTCCGGAGTCCCCCAGAAGCTTCGGAGCCAGATACTCTGAAGGGTATCGAGCCCTAAGCCTTAAACTAGGGTCTTCCTGCAGATTCTTGCTATACCAACGCCTTCGAACGTGAAAATTCTATGAAATTGTTGTAAGTGGTATGCAGTTATAACCATAAAATATATTTAGCGATTATCACCTGCACTCAGCTAACGGAAAAATGTTTTAAATTTATTTTATTAATTTACAATCCTAATCCTAATAATATTATAAATCCGATTGTGTGCAAATGTTAGGCTGAAGCCAGCATCAAAATGAAGAAATTAATGGCCCTGTATCTTTGCATATAGGTGGATTATAACTTGGAAATGAACATAGACTGGTTTTTGTTTATTTTATTCAAATACTTTTCTTAATAATTCAAAATTTGATTATTTTCATAGAGAATCAATGGACATTTTTAGATAAAATTTAACCATTTTACTTATCGTTGCTAGAGCTTTGATCGTTGCCAATAAATAAAAATGCGGAAAAATAATTTTTCCTCAACAATTAAGTTTCAATTGAGCGATTTTCACGTGAAAAATGAAAATAATTCAAAAGAAGATGAATTTCTGTGATATTTGAAACAACAATATGGAGTATTTGTTATTATACATGAAGTATGAATATCGGTTGCATTAAAAAGATCTTTTTCTGTCAAAAACTGCGTTATAATTAGAAAGAAGAATTAAGAATAATTATATAATTAAGAAAAAGATTTCTCTTGAACCATGGAACTATGAAAAGGATCCTCCTTGGCTTGAACAAATATGACGTCATAAATAAAACATGTATTTTCAAATATTCGTAATATTACAAAGCGCATGACTATCAGTGTATAATAAAAGTATATACATAATGGACGTCATATTTAATATGAATAACTGAAATATTTTTTTGATACTGATTAATAATAAACTTGAATATCAGTTACAAACAGATGTGAGTTTTCTGCTAAAATTCGCGTCATTATTGCCAGGAAAAGAAAATTAACAAGAATTATATCATTGAAAAGAGATTTCTCTGGGATCAAAGTGACGTCATAATAAAACGGGATTTTTTAAATATGTTTCAAATGGAGCGTGTATCAATTTCATACATTAATAATCTCTGAGTACAGTGAAAGAATAGAGAGGTAGTGAACCGTAAAATCGGCTTGCAATATGAAGCCGGTTATCGGTCAAATCATTAGGCCCAAGGGCTGACTTCATTGGATGGAGAGAGGCTGCACGTGGAACAAGGACTGGATTCATTGGACGGGGAGAGGTTTTCAAAGCAAGCCGACTGTAGGGTTGCATTTTCAGCATCACGCCAAACATGAACATTTCATCTCTATTTATTCTCTGAACTCTGTGATTAATAATACAAGCATCAGTAAGATTATTAGGAAAAGAAAATTGAACACAAGTCTATTAAGTTAAAATCTGACTGTGTGTATTTCGCAACTACTCCTATTAATGCAACGCGATTTAATTAATACCGGTTATCATTGATTCGAGGATGTCACATAAACTCTGAGAATTTAAAATTCTGAATTAGATTTCGAGATATTAATATTTTTTTTGTAAATTTTAACGGAATTTCTCTAAAAACGGTACTTAAATTACTCCATTTTTGTGGATAAAAAAGGAGAAATAAAACGGATTAATATATTTTTATGCCATTTTCTCATTAAAACTGTAAAAAATTACTTTATTTTCAATTCGAATAGTTGGCGAAAAAAAAAATCTTGATTACAGTAAAATTTCCGAAAAATAGAAACATATTTCCAAATATTCGGAAATTTTACTGTAATAAAGATTTTTTTTTCGCCAACTATTCGAATTGAAAATAAAATAATTTTTTTCAGTTTTAATGAGAAAATGGCATAAAAATATATTAATCCGTTTTATTTCTCCTTTTTTATTTTTAGGTGTAGAATTATTCCTCCCTATTCACAAGAATTGATTTTAAAGAAAAAGCATATACTATTTCTACTGAATTATTTTTAAATGATGGCTTTTAAAACGTTTCTCAAAGTCGTTAACAGTAAAATGGTTTATCAGGTAAAATTGACATTTCTTTTTACCCAATTCGTCGATTTACACGATTTTATTTGGCCGTTCTTTTTCCATTGGTTGCAGTTTCCTTTTCGCGGTTATTTGGAACAAAAGTTTACTTTTTTTAAACTGATTTATGTCAAGGCCCCTATAACAAAGAAATATCGTATTTTCTTCTATAAAATGTGATAAAGAGTTAGTTAATTATTTACGTTTTTAATTATCAGGAGTGAAATATTTTGCTTGATTAGTACATTTATTTTTCTTTTAATGTTACGTGAACGAAGTCACGCGTAACAGCTAGTCCTAATCTTAATCTTAATCTTAATCATATTATAAATCTGATTGTGTGCAAATGTTAGGCTGAAGCCAGCGTCAAAATGGAGCACTTAATGATCCTGTATCTTTGCATACAGGTTGATTATAACCCTCGAATGAACATAGACTGGTTTTTGTTTATTTTATTCAAATATTTTTGTTAATAATTCAAAATTTCGTTATTTTCATAGAGAATAAATGGACATTTTTTCGTATAATATTTTAAAATGGTTAAATTTACTTTACCGTTGCTAATACTTTATCGTTGCCAAAACTGAATCAAATCCCGGAATAATAATTTTTACTCAACAATTTACTTTCAAGTGAAAAATTTTCAAGTGAAAAATGAAAATGAAATAAAAAAAATAAAGAATTAAAAAGAAGATTAAATAATATTATTAGAAATAAATCGTACTTTTTTTTAGTTTTTGATAATAATACAAGATTTCAATATGCGTAACCATAGGAAACAGGCGGATCTGACGTCATACACCGAAAATAAAGCGGATATGCTATGCTTTGATGGTGAAATAATTTTTCTTTACTTTTTTCCTTTTTAGCACTTTCCAACCTAGTTGAAAAGTGCTTAAGACTTCGGTTTGTCTGGCCGTCTGCCGTCTGTCCGTGCTCTAACTCCTGTAAATATGCTCAGATTGCTCTGCAATTTTTATATGTTATTGTCGTTATCTATAGCATGTTCCCTATTTCAACGGAAGTGTGTAGCACTTATAGTTTTTTTTACAGGGACACTCAAAAGAATTCCGTTACATTGCGGTCTATGGGGAAAAATCATTTGCGGTTTATTTAAATAATGTTTCACTATTTTAAACGCATTGTAATTTATATATATTACTAAGGTGCATTAGAAGAAGCTTAATATGGAACAGGGTGTGCATAGCACTTATAGTTACTTTACAGGGACAGTAAAAATAATTCCGTTACATTACGTCTATGGAGAAAAATCGTCTGCGGTTTATTTAAATAATGTTTCACTATTTTAAACGCATTGAAATTTATATAGATCACTAAGGTGCATTACAAGAGACTTACTACGGAATATTGTGTGTATAGCAGTCATCGTTCATTTACAGGGACACGCAAAAGAATTCTCTACTGTCTGTTAACAATAATTCCTGGAAGTGCGTTTTAAGTTATTGAACGCGATTTTAATTTTAACTTGCTTTTTGTCTATTACGTGGTGTGTGTAAATTCTGTAGATCCTATACAGGGCAGCACAAAAGTTCGCGAACACATTTCTGTTTATTGACAAACTCCAGACGGAGAATTTTAAACTGTGCTACGCGTTTCCTAACTGAACTAAAATTATCATCCTATGTAGTATATATACAAATCTATAGATCCTATACAGGGCTGAATAAAAGTATTCGGATATTTTTCCGAATATTGTATATGTTGGAAATTCCTGAAATTATGTTTTTAAATATGTTGTGCGTTTTCTAATTTGTTTACTTAGATGTTAGCTTTTAGCTTATTAAACGGTATGATTTGTAAAATTATTTTGGAAGCGTTGGAAAGTGCTATATAATCTATGCTTGACGCATGATTTTTCGTTCTTGTTTTTTCTTTTGTATGGTAACAAAACAATATTTGACATTTTACCGTCTGCGCACGGCTAATATAACTATACCGTATTTTTTATTTAAATTTAAAAAAAGTAAAAAGAAGTTTGAAAGGAAAATGGTTAGCAAATGTCAATAATATGCTCCGCAAAATTATCCATGTCGAAAATGATGTCATGGATAACGAGAAATAGTTATTTTTCATTCTTAAAACTAAAAGAAATAACTCGATTACCTAAAAAAAAAAAAAAAAATGACGAATGTTAATAGTTCCGTTTTTGTTGATAAAACCTAAAGATTAAATATTATTTCGTTAAAGTAACATAATTTCCCCTCTGCCAGTATTGAAATTAATTGCCTGGAAAAGAAAATTAACAAGAATGAGGAATTTGCACACATGAAGTAGTCGACCAACTTTATATTATTCTAATAATTCCAGGCTCAGAAATTTCAAATATGTAAAAAAATCGTTCAATAATTGTTAAATTAGGTTTAAAGTTACGAGAAAGACACGCGATTTGAAAACGCTGCGTGATTGGCTATGACGTCACTGTTCACGATGTGCCAATGTTTACATTTTGTTTGAAAGCGGCATTTTGGTTCTCGGCTTGGGTTTTGCAAGCATTTTGAATTTTTTTACCTTGAAATTAATTTCTACTTTGGTCTTTACGTCTTTACGATATTTTTATCAATCTTTCATTTTCATTGTATCTCACTATTCTAAAAAAAAAAAAAAAATACTTAACTAATTCTGATGCCGCTGACGTAATTGAATTTATTGTGACTTTTTGACTTTCTCGGCTAATAATACAGTAATTATTGCATATAAAAACATGAAAACATGTAGTTTTGTAGAGAAAAGTATAATAAATACGCTGAAGCAAGCAGTTTTTAAATCGAAGAGTCATTTTATTAGCTATTTAATGTTAAAATTGGCCAAAATAGTTCATTTAAAAAGTTTTATGGGATCAAAAACTATGCATAGCAATTTAATAATCTGTAATAGGCATACTTGACTAGATTGTGGTGTGCAATATGCAAAAATGTTTTTAATTTGTTAAATTTTTAAAGTATTTTCCAAATTTTTCATTGAAAATTTCATTATCTAAATAAATATTTAATTCATAGTTTGAAATAACATTTTATTACCCACTGTTATACGTTTTAAAATTGCCTAAATATGTAAACATTTACAAATACTTTTCAATCGAAATATTTATTTACGCGATTTAAAATTAAAAAAAAAAAATTAAAAATAAAAAAACTTTAAAATAATTAATTATTATTTGCGAAAAGCAATCAATGTTAAAAATCACCCCTAATTAAAACTATATATATTTAATTCGTCGTATTTACATCATATAAACAGTTTTCTTATAGCATGTAAAATAAAACTTTTTTCTAAACATTATAAAACTTCGGGAAGCAGCTACTGTTCTTAAATCCAAGAGAGCTACTTTCTGACACATTTCTGAATTCATTTTTGTTCGGAAACGCATGAAATAGGCAGGTGTTCTTATTCAGAAACTATGTAATCGAAGACGTTTTCTCTTTTTTGGCAAAGGCAGAGGATCTTTCAGAAAACGCTGTCAAAGTCGGCGTTTTGAACTGAATTCTCGACGCGGCAGCACGATAAAGGGAAAAACATATGTCACGGGACACGAATCGGTTATAACTTGATAAGTAATTTATTTATAAAAAAAATGGAAAACTTATTTCGATTTCAAATAGCTTCAATTGTCATGTCTGCCAATTTTCTGCTTTTGCGTTTAAAAATGAATCGCGTTGTTGAGAAGGCCATTTTAGAATCACCTTAACCATTTTATAACAGCTGATTTTCAAATGTTTAATTGATCTTTGTTAACTAATCACGAAAACAGCCATTATCTTTTGCGACAACAGTGGATGCGGTCTGGGGCGCCGAAAATTCCCCACTAAACAAACAAACATCTGAAAGGTACTTTAACATTGGGGTTTGTAATATTATATATATAAAAAAAAAAAAAAAAAAAAAAAAAAAAAAACTAGAATCAATATACATCTAAGTTATAAATTAAAAGAAACCATCATGTGTGGTGATAAAATTTATCAACAAATTATTGTTTTGAGTTAAATTCCAATTAATTTATATTTCCATTCAAAAGTTATTCATTTTATGAATTAAATTAATCAAAACAATCATGTCATTAAAAAGGGATTTCTCTGGGGAAAAAGAGACGTCATATTTAAAATAAAACGGGAATTTTCCTATATGTTTTAAAATGAGTGTGAATCAATTCCTTACATTAATTATACAAGGATCAGTAAGTATAGAAGTAGATGAGTTTCACGCCATATTTATGACGAAAAATTTAAATGTTTTTTTTTATCTGTACTGATTATTGAGCATGAGTATTCGTTATATACAGATGAGAGTTTTCTGCTAAAAATCACATAATAATTTTAAGAAAAGTAAAATTAACACCAATCTATTATATTACAATCTGACCGTGTGTTTGCATTTCGCAATTAAAAAAATTAAATTAGATGCCAAGATTTTTTTTTATTTTTTTTTTATTTTTATTTTTGTAAATTTTAACGAAGTTTCTCTAAAAACGGAAAGTAAATTACTCCATATTTGTGTATAAAAAAGGAGAAATTAAACAGATGAGTATATATTTTACTCCATTTTCTCATTAAAACTGAAAAACAGAATTTATTTTCACTTTGAATAAATGGTGAAAACAAAATCTTGATTTCAGTAAATTATTCGAAAAATAAAAACACATTTTCACATATTCAAACGTCATGAATCAATTTATTCTGGAGAACAAA
Organism: Maratus michaelseni; assembly: GCA_963931845.1. Classification (NCBI taxonomy): domain Eukaryota; kingdom Metazoa; phylum Arthropoda; class Arachnida; order Araneae; family Salticidae; genus Maratus; species Maratus michaelseni. The sequence continues at coordinate 277,241,767 of OZ007594.1, read as the reverse complement.
AAATGCCTGTCAACATACTGTCATTTAGAAAACAAGATTTGTTTCGTTTCAGCTATACATTAAACCAAGGCGGCAGAAATGAATTTAAAGAAAAAGCATATGCTATTTCCAATTAATGTTTTTTTGAACGATGTCTGTTAAAACGTTTCACAAAGGCGTTAAAAGTAAAATTGTTTATCAGGTAAAACTGACATTTGTTTTTACCCAATTCGTCTATTTCCACGATTTTATTTGGCCCTCCTTTTTGCATTGGTTGCAATTTCATTTTCGCGATTGTTTGACACAAAATTTCACTTTTTTAAGACTGAGTTATGTCAAGGTCCCTATAACAAAAAATACCGTATTGTCTCCTATGAAATGCGATAAATAGTTTTATTAACGTTTTTAATTATCGGGACTGAAATATTTTGCTTAATTAATGTATTTATTCTTCTTTTAATGTTGCGTGAACGAAGTCACGGGTAACAGCTAGTAATATTATAAATCTGATTGTGTGCAAATGTTAGGCTGAAGCCAGTGTCAAAATGGAGCATTTAATGATCCTGTATCTTTGCATATAGGCTGATTATAACCCTCATATGAACATAGGCTGGGTTTTGTTTATTTTATTCAAATATTTTTCTTAATAATTCAAAATTTCGTTAATTTCATTGAGAATAAATGGACATTTTTTTCGTATAGCATTTTAAAATGGTTAAACTTACTTTACCGTTGCTAATACTTTATCGTTGCCAAAACTAATTCAAAACCCGAAAAAATAATTTTTACTCAACAATTTAGTTTCAATTGAAAAATTTTCACCGGAAAAATGAAAATGAAATAAAAAAAATTAAAGAATTAAGAAGAAGATTAAATAATATTATTAGAAATAAAACGTACTTTTTTAAGTTTTTGATAATAATACAAGGTTTCAATATGCGTAACCATAGGAAACAGGCGAATATGACGTCATTAATTGAAAATAAAGCGGATATGCTTTGATTGGTGAAATAAAATTATCTTGGGTTTTTTCTTCAATTTTTTTCTTTTTTTTTCTTTTGTATGGTAACAATGCTTGCCGTTTTACCGTCTGCGCACGGCTAATATAACTAACTATACCATATTGTTTATTTAAATTTTAAAAAAGTAAAAAGAAGTTTCAAAAGAAAATGGTTAGCAAATGTCAATAATACGCTCCGCAAAATTATCCATGTCGTAAATGATGTCATGGATCGCGAGAAATAGTGATTTTTCATTCTTAAAACTAAAAGAAATAACTAGATTACCTAAAAAAAATGACGAATGTTAATAGTTCCATTTTTGTTGATAAAACCTAAAGATTTAATATTATTTTGTTAAAGTAACATAATTTTCCCTATGCCAGTATTGAAATTAATTGCCTGGAAAGTAAAATTAACAAGAATTATGTCATTAAAAAGGGATTTCTCTGGGGGAAAAGGAGACGTCCTATTTGAAATAAAACGGGAATTTTCCAATATATTTTAAATTGAGTGTGAATCAATTCCTTACATTAATAATACAAGGATCAATAAGTATAGAAAGTAGATAAGTTTCACGCCATATTTATAACGAAAAATTTAAATGTTTTGTTATCTATACTGATTATTAAGCATGGGTATCCGTTATTTCGTTATTTCGTTCCGCATGACTGTCCGAGTTTTCTGCTAAAAATCACATCATAATTTTAAGAAAAGGAAAATGAACACTAATCTATTATATTAAAATCTGACCGTGTGTTTGTATTTCGCAACTACTCCTAGACTATCGAACGCAACGCGATTTACTACCGGTTAGTTTACTACCGGTTTAGCGAATACCGGTTATAATTGATCCGAGGATGTCACACAAATTCTCAGAATTAAAAAAATTAAATTAAATGCCATTTTTTTTTAACGAAGTTTTTCTAAAAACGGAAAGTAACTTACTCCATATTTGTGTATAAAAAAGGAGAAATAAAACAGATCAGTATAATTTTTACATCATTTTCTCATTAAAACTGAAAAACAGAATTTATTTTCACTTTGAATAGATGGTGAAAACAAAATCTTGATTTCAGTAAATTATCCGAAAAATACAAACATATTTTCACATATTCAAACTTCATGAATCAATTTATTCTGGAGAACAAAAATTGCCTGCCAATATACTGTCATTTAGAAAACAAGATTTGTTTCAACTATATATTAAACCAAGGAGGCAGAATTTAATTTAAAGAAAAAGCATATACTATTTCTAATTAATGTTTTTTTTTTTTTTTTTTTTTTTTTTTTGAAGGATGGCTGTTAAAACGTTTCACAAAGGCGTTAAAAGTAAAATTGTTTATCAGGTAAAATTGACATTTGTTTTTACCCAATTCGTCTATTTCCACGATTTTATTTGGCCCTCCTTTTTGCATTGTTTGCAATTTCATTTTCGCGATTATTTGGCACAAAATTTCCCTTTTTTAAGACTGAGTTATGTCAAGGTCCCTATAATAATAAATACCGTATTGTCTCCTATGAAATGTGATAAATAGTTAGTTAATTATTAACGTTTTTAATTATTGGGAGTAAAATATTTTGCTTAATTAATGTATTTATCCTTCTTTTAATGTTGCGGGAACGAAGTCACGGGTAACAGCTAGTAATATTATAAATCTGATTGTGTGCAAATGTTAGGCTGAAGCCAGCGTCAAAATGGAGAATTTAATTATCCTGTATCTTTGCATATAGGTTGATTATAACCCGGATATGAACATAGGCTGGTTTTTGTTTATTTTATTCAAATATTTTTCTTAATAATTCAAAATTTCGTTATTTTCATAGAGAATAAATGGATATTTTTTCCTTTAAAATTTAATTAACCATTTTATGTTGCTAAGCATTACCATTGCCAAAAAAAACCCTGGAATAATAATTTTTCTTCAACAATTATTTTTCGATTGATCGATTTCTGCATAAAAAATGAAAATTAAAAAGAATTCAAAAGATGATGAATTGTCATGATATTTGAAAGCAAATATGGAGTATTTGTTGTTATACATGAAGTATGAATATCAGTTACGTTGAGAAGGCATTTTCTGTCAAAGACTGCAATATAATTATATAGAAAAATGACTAATAATTATATTTTTAAGAAAAGATTTCGCTTGGACCATGGAACTATGAAAATGATCCTCCTTGGCATAGACAAATGTGACATCATAAATAAAACCACGTATTAGGTATCTTTCAATACAAAAATGTATAAAGCTACCTATTGCAGCCGTTCGGAGGAAAGCAGTTCCGGAAAATTTCGATATATTTTCACCGATCATGACCCCCAGACCCCAAAACCACCCTCCGTTCAAATGTTGATTTATATATATATATATATATATATATATATATATATATATATATATATATATATATATATATATATATATATATATATAAATATATATATATGACCTATGTCATACGATAACGCTCGTATTTATAAATCGATTTTGATGAAACTAATTGTGTGTATTAAGGTCACCAATGTCTCGACCGAGTTCGTTGGCCAGCTTGGTCCGCCATTTTGTTTCAAGATGGCGGCCTTTTAAAAATTTAAAACTAAAATAAATATACAAAAAAATTAAAAATTCAAATTTAGGCCTTGATACGAGGATTCCAGAGCATTTTTTGGTTTACCTCTATCTTAAAAAATGGCTGAGATAGAGCAGTTTGAAATTCTAGGGTGGCTGACATTTTGAAACAAAACAGCACATTAACGCGATTACTCGCAAATTATTTTCCTTCATTGTTGTAATAATTTTCCCAATCATACGCATAAAACTATATATTCATATACGTTAGCGCCAAAATTGGCGACATTGCCGACAAACTTGACAAAATTGGCGACAAAATTGGCAAAATTGGCGACAAAATTAGCAAAATTTGTGACGTTTGGCGAAATATCGCCAAATTTGGCGAAATATCGCCAAATTTGGCGACCAAAAAAGTCTTTATAAATGAAGCCAATTTGGCTATTGCTCAATAATTTGCCGAAATTCTTATTCAAATTCAGTATTAACGAATCTTTTGTAAACGTTTCTTTGCATTTTAACTTGCTGTTTTCGTGTAACATTAGCTAAAATTTTAAAACGAAGATATAGGAAAGCTACCTTTTCCTCCCGGTACAGGCCGGAAGGACTTTTTTCAAATATTCCTAATAATACAAAGACCATGAATATCAGTATATAGTAGTATGAAAGTAGATAGATAATGGACGTAATATTTAAGATGAAAAACTGAAATATTTTTTTTTACCGATACTGAGATCGATTGAGCTTGAATATCAGTTACATACAGATGTGAGTTTTCTGCTAAAATTTACGTCATGATTGCCAGGAAAAGAAAATTAAAAAGAATTATATAAATGCAAAGAATATGAATTATCACTTTACTGCACAGCGTACAACCACGAATTTAAGAATTATATCATTAAAAAGATATTTCTCTGGGGAAAAAGTGGCATCATATTGTAAATAAAACGTGAATTTTCAGATATGTTTTAAAAGGAGCGTGAATCAATTCCATACATTAATAATACAAAGATCAGTAGGTATAGAAAGTCGATGAGTTTTACGCATTTTTAAAATGAAAAATAGAAATGTTTTTTTAGCTATATTAATTATTAAGCATGATTATCAGTTATATACAGATGAGATTTTTCTGCTAAAATCACATCATAATTTTAAGAAAAGAAAAATGAACACGAATCTATTATATTAAAATCTGACCGTCTGTTTGTATTTCGCAACTACTCCTCTTAGACTATCGGAAGCAACGTGATTTACTTAACATCGGTTATCATTGATCCGAGGATGTCACACAAATTCTCAGAATTTAAAAAATTGAATTAGATTCCCATATATTATTATTATTATTATTATTGTAAATTTTTAACGAAGTTTCTCTAAAAACGGCAAGTAAATTACTTCATATTTGTGGATAGAACAGGAGAAATAAAACGGATCAATATATTTTTTTGCGCCATTTTCCCATTAAAACTGAAAACAGAATTTATTTTCAATTTGAATGGATGGTGAAAACAAAATTTTGATTTCAGTAAATTATCTGAAAAATAAAAGCATATTTTTACATATTCAAACTTCATGAATCAATTTTTTTCTGCAGAACAAAAATCGTCTGTCAACATATTGTCTTTCAGAAAACAAGATTTGTTCGAGCAATACATTAAATCAAGGAGGCAGAATTGAATTTAAAGAAAAAAGCAGATAATATTTTCAGTTAATTATTTTTGAAGGACGGTTGTTAAAACGTTTCACAAAAGCGTTAAAAATAAAATGGTTTGTCAGGTAAAATTGACATTTGTTTTTACCCAATTTGTCAATTTCCACGATTTTATTTGGCCTTCCATTTTGAATTGGTTGCATTTTCATTTTCGCGATTATTTGGTACAAATTTTTACTTTTTTAAGACTGAGTTATGTCAAGATCCCTATAACAAAAAAATACCGTATTGATTCCTATGAAATGTGATAAAGAGTTAGTTAATATTTACGTTTTTACTTATCAAGAGTGAAATATTTTGCTTAATTAAGGCATTTATTCTGCTTTTAATGTTGCGTGTACGAAGTCACGGGTAACAGCTAGTAAGTTTTAAAAATATTAAAATACTACATTGTCATCAGAAACAAACCTGCGTACAGAAACTTTATAATTCTAGTATATCAGGAAGTGAGTGAAAAATCGATTACGACATTTCATCTTTACATATTTGAACCAAGTTAAGTTAAACAAGAAAGAAAAATCGTGCATCAAGTATACATTATGAAACACTTTCCAACATTTCCAGAATATTTCAACAAAACTTCGCCGTTTAATAAGGTAAAAAAGATACCTAAGTAGACATTTTAGGAAATACATAACACATTTAAAAACCTGTTTTCAGCAATAATCGTTCATAGTCTGAAAGATACTCCAATTCTTTTGGGCAGACGTGTATATGATCTATAGGTTTGTATATAGTCTACATAGCATCCTAAAATTAAGTTTAACAAGAAAACGCATAACACAATTGAAAATTCACCTTCAGCAATTTCTAGCAATAGACGGCAACGTACTTTCAAACGCTCTTTTGAACAGTCCTGTACATTAACTACTGATTTTTATATCCGCCACATATTAAGCTAAAAATTATTTCTGGCAAAAATATTCCCCAAATTACAGAAATCATACAAATGAGCTTGAAGATGCATAAATCAATTTAAAAACACCTCTAAGCAATTTACGCTCATGCTCGGCAATGCTTACGAATACTTTTCTATAGCCCTGTATATGATCTGTAGAATTTATGTACATCACGTAATATGCAAAATTTAGTAAAACTTAAAAACGCATATTAAAACAGAAGACTCATTTCCAGCAATTATCCCCAATATACAATATAACGGATACAGTACTGTACGCGACATCTTTAGTGTGTTCCTGTAAATGAACAATAAATTGTATGCACTGCACATCGTATTCTACATCAATCTTCTTGCAGTAAATTCCAGTAATGTATATCATTTTTATCATGTTTAAAAAATGCAAAATAATTTAAAATACTCTGCAAGTATTTTTCCTCGTAGACCATTATATAACCGTATTCTTTTGTGTGACCCTGTAAATGAATGTTAATTGTTTTTCACTCCTTACTCTACAGAAGGCATGTTTTACTGCACTTCAGAAATTTATATTAATTTCATTATGTTTGTAACAGGGTAACATCATTATAATAGACCTCGAACGATTTTTCCTCGTAGACAATAATATAATGGAATTATTTTGAGTGTCCCTGTAAATGAACTGTAACTACTACACATAATATACTCTAAAGTAACCTTCTTGCAGTGCACCTCATTAATGCACATAAATATCATTATGTTTCAAATAGCGTAACACCATTAAAATACACCGAAAAGATTTTTCTTCATGCACCATAATGTAACGGAATACTTTTAAGTGCCCCTGTAAATGAACTATAAAAAATACACATTGCATTTTCAACATGCCATAACAAACCTCAATAACCTATATCAAATGCATGGCAATCCTAGTATATTTACGGGAGTTAGAGAACGGACAGACAAACCGAATTCATGAACACTTTTTAATATGTTGGAGAGTGTTAATAAAAAAGTGTAAAAAGGGCATTTTTTTCTTACCTATTAAATCTCCAGCAGCTAAAAAATTAAGGATGTATATTACATATGGTTCAGAAATTCTCTTATCTTTGCCGTAATCGACGACGACAATGTAAATACAGCTGGAAATTACGGTGTACATTGCGATGCATACACAGATCAGTACGAATGAAGGACTGGTATAGAGGGTGCCGATTCCTCGAATGTTTTTCAACAAAGAAGTTTTCTTTTCAGACGATATTTCATACGTTTCTTCACAAGGACATGATGAATTAATGTCGTTCTTTTTCTTTTCTAACTCTCCAGATATTGTAGGTGTGGGAATTGACTGAGATTTTTCCACAGACGTTGTGCCTCCAGTCTAGAGAGAAAAATAAAACATGATTATTTTCTCCAAAAATTAATCTATTTTTGATTACTTTAGAAAAGTATTTCTATAAACATTTTCTCGATACATAAGGGAAATGTAATATGCAATTTGGACAGAATTATTTCTTATTTGACAGATAGGCTTAACACACATAATAATTGAAAGGTTGCTATCCAAAAATACTGTTAAAAATGATAAATATCCATCATTTCCTGTCAAAAAAAGTAAAAATATGAATGTGGCTGTATCGTGTTTTAGGTTTTTCCGACATGGCACAAAAATATTTATGATTTCTGTTTTCACCTGCCTGTTTATCCGTTCGCTTGTCTGCTCGTTTATTATTCTATTTTTTGAAATTTTTTTTAGATTGTGACGAAATTTAAATATCTTACTAGAACGGTAACAACCCGACGTTTTGAATTTACAGTAAAAAATCTTTTGATTTTTTTTTAAGAAAAATAAATCTAATTTTATCCTGTATGTTAAAAAATATTTATAATATTAAATTTATGAAATGTTTTACCACAAGGAAAGAATCATATTCAGAATATAGCTTGCAATTATTTAGAACTTTGCGAGCTTGCATTTATCGCCAATCTAATATTTCATTAATAATCTAACTCGACGAAGCAAATTCCCACAAGCGATTATTTATAATTTCTGTATTGTGGGTTGCCATGGGTTTGAGAAAAAAATAATTCCATTCTGGGTATGCATCCTGACAATTGAACCACTTTTAGTGAAGCTCGCACTTAGCATCGAGACGTGGTGTATTTTATAGCAATATAAGAAAAAGTTAAGGAACCGATAAAATTTGTCTGCAAAAATCGTATTATATATATTTTTGTATACATTTACTTTTAATGTTGTTGGAATGATTTAGGTCGACGATAAAGTTTGATTACGATTTCTTTTAAATCATTCAACATGAAGGTAAAACATAAGTACGTTTAATTTGATAGTATATATTATACATATAAAATATAATAAACTGGTCGATCGTATATTAAGAATTTCTGGGCAAAGCTAGTTGGAAAGAAATTAATCATAAAAAAATATATTAGTAATTGAATAATTTAAATCCTAAATTTTAAGTGCTTAAAAGCAATAGTAATACGTTGTGATTATTTTTGAAAATAGAATGAGAAAAGATTTGATAATTCGCTCAACTAGCCTATTAAAAAAATTATCTATGTCGTTATGCAAATCAAATTATTATTAAAAAAAGAGATCATTACATAAAATCTAAAAAAGATACTTAAATACATAAAAGTTTATTTACATATTAAACAAAAAATTGCGCATTTATAAAAAAGATCAAAAGTAATACAACAATTAATTGATTGGAACTTTGCTACCACTTATAGCCTTATTAAAATTCCATTAATGAGGATTTAAGCCTTCTGCCCTAGGCTTTCTGCCTGAGGACTTCTGCCCTAGACATTAGTAAATTTTACTCTTTCATTTAAATACAGAATTACGGACATCAGTCTACTTTTGATGCCGTCCATTAAGTTTAAATTTATCTACAAAAAGATTTTGCAATCATTATACAAAACTATACCTCGATTTCACTGCATAAATCCTGAAAGAAATTTCTGCCCTAGACAATACATTTATTTCAATATCAATGGATATTAAGCACAAAAAATACATGGTGAGATGCCATACCTGATGCACAAGGAAAGACTTTGGGATTCATCTCCAGGAGCTGTCATCTCTGTTGGTATCCGTGAGTAACTCGTTTCACCGATTTTTTTAAGTACAGTGGGTGATCGGTTAACGAACACTTTCGCGAGAGAATTTTATGTTCGGATAACGAACACATGTTCGGTTAACGAACACATAGAAAAAAAAAATGGCACTCCGGGAGTGCCGACAGAAGTGAAAACTTGAACAATTATGTGTGTATTTTTTGAATCGTCAGGAAATGTTTTATTGTGCAGGAAATACTTTTAAATGAAGTGTTTTTTTTATTCATTATTATAAACTATTACTACAAAAATTATATTACAATTTTCATTTAATGCACTATTGTACATGAAAAATAATGCATATTATTTTACATACAAAAATTGCAATCTGTTGCTTAAAACGTAAATTTACAAATACATAAAATATGAAATTTAATTAATTGGTATTCTTTGAAATGAATACCAATGAAACTTATGAATTTTCATCCACAATTTTAACAACTCTCAATACATTCATCACTTCTTCCATGAGATGTAGTTTCATATCTTTTGTAATACCATTTATCTGCAAAATAGGGTTCCCGCTTCCTATCACTCCAAAAATTATGACTTCTTTGCTGCCTGTCTTGTTTGCGGTATTCATGAACATTATGCTTTTTTTCTATCTTCATACTGCGCGTATTGTTTGCGGTATCTATAATTTCTATTTTTTCTATCTTCATACTGCGCGTATTGTTTGCGGTATCTATAATTTCTATCAACAAACTTTTCTTTTCTATAAAATGATTTCACTTCATTTCCGTATCAGTAACCACGTTTCTTAAAACTTTCGTCAAATATTTCCTTATTTTAATTTTTACTTTTTATATTACTTCTGTCTATTTTTTTTCTCGTGCTCGTTAAATTATAATATTTTCCGTGTTTTGTTATTTCATTTTCATCTTTTGATTTGGTCTCGCGAGTTGAGTCACTTTTATCTGCTTTCACCGCGTGTGCTAAATTTATCTTGAAATAATTTTCTGAATTATTTTTATTCATAATACCAATCATTTCGTTTTCTGCACTTGAACTATTTCCTTTTGATACTTTCGCTTCATTGTATGAATTGGCAACATAATTTAATTTGGTGTCGGTAACAGTAACGGTGACGGGTCGCGAATTCAATGTTTTTTTCCCATCTCAAAAATGCCCAACGCGCCTAAAGAAGTTTTCACTTCAAAAACCAAGAAGAAGCAATGCTGTGTTTCAGAGTTGCAGAGCTGTATTTAATTTCATCTACTATTATCGACTTAGAGAACATTTTAACAGTTGTATACTTATGGCCTAATTTATTCAAGGGCATCTGGGGGTTCAGGACCTATATTTTAGGGCCCCCAGATTAGAATGAAGAATACAAAAACATTAATTTTTAGACTTTGTGTCCCTTTTTAAAGAAATATTTTTAATTGCAAGTTAATTATTTTAGCTGAAATTTAGTTTCTAAATTATTAACAGGCTCTAGGCTCCACTGGAGCTTTATCGGGCTATGCAGTAAACACAATCTTTTAGAGAACTAATGAAGTTTTTGATAGGTCAAAGTAATAAACTTATATGATTTATTTTAAGTACGTAACGACATGGGCAAAGACATGAAACTGCGATCTGTCCATATTAAATACGGACGTATATTAGCCCTATTAAAATGGGAAGATTGAAAACTCCACAAAGAAAAAATAAGCTTTTGTCAAATATTTAATGCCTCACAAACTCAAAAACAGCATGACTGAAGGAAGGACAACACTGTATGTATGCAATGCGTGTTTTATTATAATTACATTTAAATAAATTTAGGGATAATTTATCATTAATTTTTATATATTATTTAGCTTTTAAGAACGAATTAATTGAATTCCCATACAAATCTATACTAAATCTATGATCGGTTAACGAACAATTCGGTTAGCGAACTTTATTTTGGAACGGATTAAGTTCGTTAACCGATCACCCACTGTATAATGAAATGAGGTTATTTAATCTGAGAACTGTATCTCTTTATTTTTAATAGACATCAAAATGCTATATTTATGCACGATAGAGCATTTCGCTCAAATATTATTATTTAGAGAGTAAATTGCATCTCTCTTTTCATGCATTTGCTTGTTAAGAAAAATCAACTATTTAATTTTACTTCTTGATAACCAAAATTTAAAGTATTGCTGACGAGCTACTATATGAATGTTACTCATTGAGACATCTCAGATTGAAGTATATATTTTTTGTATCTTGAACTTGTACAAAAAAACTTGTGTCTGTCCAGCTACTTTTAGTAAAATTTACTAATTTTAATTTCAGACTATACAGAGATCTAAGTGGCTAGCTCATATGCATTAATGTTTTCAGCATTGGCTGGAGCTAAACCGCAAAACTCCACCTCTTGCTTGGGGATCCGTGATTCTGTAATTTTTCTACCCATGGCTTATGACTTGTCCGGTGGTCTCGCCATAAATATAACATTAAATACCTCGCAAATATTATAGACATACCCTGTCAACTGCACATGAAAAGTAATTGTGACTTAGAGAGATTTGTCTCGTCAACGGTAATAAAAATTTGTTGTTGAAAATAACGACTTGTTTATACGAAATACATATAATATAAAATATTAATTAATACAATTTTAGCATAACAATAAAACAATTGGTATTTTCAGCAATAGCTTCTTTTTGCCATTATTTTGTTAGGTCATGTCTGATTCTGTGTTGATTCTACGATGAAAAGTTTTTTATGTTTAATATATTTTTTTTAAATCTAAAGTTGGGTAAATAAAATTATAGGATCAAGCCATTTCATCCCTTCAAATGTAATGAATTTTTAATTGTTAGTTTTAAACCAAAAGCAAGTTAATTAACCAAATATGGTGCTACGAATCCAAACCTCCACCCATATATAGCAGACGACTATGACATTCTGCTAGGGTTGTGAGAAATTCAACAGTAACGGATGAAGCCAATTTTCGCCGCCAAAAATGCAATTATAATATTGTAATTTTTCAAAATAAAATTTGTAGGTTCTTAAGGAATTTTAAACTTTTGTCAATATTTTTTTCTTATTATTAACTAATTTCTATTTTAAAGAACTTTTTTCAAAAAGAACTTCTATGTTAAAAGTCCGATAAGTGGTCTCAAAACTTGTATTTTCAGAAAGTTATGTTTCTGGAAAATCAATACAGACGATTTTTGCAGACAGATTTTATCGGTTCTCTGACTTTGTTCTATAGGGCTATTAAAGTACACAAGGTCTCAATACTAGGCGCAAGCTTCACCAGAAGTGGTTCCCTTATGAGACTATGTCACCTCTGTGCTATAAAGATATTTTAAATTTTAGTAAAATATTACATCGTTTCAGCGTGCGATTTCAATGACGTTATAATCAAAGGTTATATCATTTGTCAGAATTTGTGCTTTGTCGTCTTTGGTGTTGCGATCAAGAGAACAGTTAATAAAAGAATAAAAGAAGGATGAGGAAGTTGGTAACTTGTATAGTTATTTAGAGTATACAAAGGAGGTTTAGAGTTCAAATGAGAATATTTTACAGAAATGGTCCCAATCATTTAAGTTAATAGATGGTGTTATTTTTTGCTCAAAAACAGTTAACGCACGAGGAGAATTACGAGTTTTCATACCCGCTAGTCTTCGGAAGGCCATCCTGAAAGAATTTCATTATAACCCCCTAGCAGGACACTTAAGAATTTGAAAAACATATGCCTAAATTTGTGATTCCTGTTACTTCCCTGAAATGCGGGAAGAAGTTCGCAATTATATACCAGCTGCAACACATGCCAACAGTATAATTATAAAAATGCAAGTCCTGCTAGTAAATTAATTTCTATTAAAGTAACGTATCCCCTGGGATGTGTAAGTTTAGATTTAATTGGACCATATCCTTTATCTAACCCTGATATTTGTAGATATGTCTTAGTTATAGTAGATAATTTCCGTAAATGGGTAGAGTTTGTCCCCCTCAGGAAGACTTCTGCAAAAGCAGTAGCCGATGCCTTTTTTGATAATTTCATTTCTAAATATGCTTCTCCAATAAGATTAATTAGTGATAATGGCCCCTGTTTTATATCAGACATATTTAAGGTTCTTTGTGTAAAGCTGGAGATTTCCCATGTCTTCACGGTACCCTATAGACCTCAGTCTAAAATGGAGAACAGTTATTCAAATGATAGCTTCTTATATTTTTTCCCATCATTCAAATTGGCACCAGTTTCTTCAACACATTGCATATGCGTTACGTACAGCGGTTCATGAATCGACAGGGAAAACGCCTCCTGAATTGTTTCTAGGTAGCAAAATCATAACACCTGTACAGAGATTAGTAATGGTGTCTCGTTCTGAAAGGGAGTTTATGTGGAAAGATGTAGATAAGTTAGTAAAGGAGACACAAATCCAGATTGGTAAAGCACAGAAGAAACAAGCTTTATATTACAATCTGAGTAGAAGAGAGATAGAAGTTATAGTGGGTGATTTTGTTTTATTGGAAAAACATTGGTCTCTAGGCGGGAGAGACGAGTAGCTAGTTTGCTCCTAAGTTTTTCGCTCTATTTGAAGTGTTGGAAGTAAGAAATGAATAATTTGGTGATATATGTGGACCAAAGCCATTAAATAATAAGCCCAGTCAGATAGTGTTAAATTTGTTAGCGGGGACACTAGCGCCATTCCTCTGCTGCGGAAGGAGGACAAAACAGAAGTGCGTCGCAGAGAAACGATACGATTTATTTATATCGATATTTTATACGATTTTTATCGTTTGTATCGATTTTTTGTTTTTGTACTTCCTTTAAAAGCTTGCTAATTATTGGGATATTTTACATTAAAGATAAAATTATAATGAAAATAAAAAGAAAATTGGAATTTTAAATATTTTTTTTGTACACATTTTAACAAAAAACTGATAGTTTAACAAGAATATTTTATAACAATATTTCATGATGTTAAATGTTTTTGAGATTTTTTAGCAATTTAATAATAATTTAAAATCTAGTAATTGAAATATTTACTCACTAAGAATGAAGATTATTTAAAGATTTTATGCATACAAGATAACTAGAATAGAAAAAAAAAACTGAACATTTTTATATTTTATTGGATTTTTAAGAACTATGCAATTAAAAATTTTACAATTTATCAGAAATTTTTTCATAAAATAAATAAAATATAAAACGAAAAGAATAAATAAAATTTAACATCATGAAATATTTTTGATAAATTATTAGTTTTTTGTTAAAAATATATACAAAGAAATATTTAAAATTACAATTTTATTTTTATTTTCATAATAGTTTTAGCTTTAATGTAAAAGGCCCCAGTAATTAGCAAGCATTTAAAGGAAGTGCAGGTTAAATTGCCCATAACATCTCACAATTTTGTATTCAGCATATCATTTTTTTTAACACCGTCCAACCTAGTTGAAAAGGGTTTATGACTTCGGTTTGTCTGTCCATGCTCTAACTGTCATAATTATACTCGAATTGCCCTGACATTTTTGTCGTTTACTATAGCATGTTCCCTATTTCAACTTATAGTTTTTTTACAGGGACAGTCAAAAATATTACGTTGCATTACAGTCAATGGGAAATAATCATTTCAAGTGCATTTTGATGATGCTACGTCATTTAAAACATGATGAAATTGATATATAATTATGAAGCACATCAAAACAGGCGTTTTGTAGAGTATGGTATGCAAAACATTAATTATTCATTTACAGGGTCAAACAAAAGAATTCTGTTACACATTGTTCTATGGGGGAAAATCGTTTGTAGGTTAATATAGTGATATTTCACTATTTCAAACATAATGAAAATTATATGCATTACTGAGGTGCACTTATTAATTTCTCTCATCAAAGTGGTGTGAATTGCGTTTATTTACAGGGAGACACAAAGATATCAGTTACAGTACATGTGTGTTATTTAGAGTCAATGTGTGATATGTGGGTTTCAACTTTGGTTTGCGTTTCAAGTTTAACTAAATTTTTTCATAGTACGTGTGTTTATAAACTCGGTTGTTCATATACACGGCTACACAAGGGAATCCGTAAGTATTACAGATTGTGGGAGTGAATTACTTAAGGGTAGTTTTTAATTGTGTTAACCCTTTTCCTGCTGACCTATGTTTAGTAGACTAATAAAAGTTTGTAGTATATAAATAAATTCATATACAGAGCTACACAAAGAAAAATATACATTGTCGTTTAAGGTTGGTAATTGCTGCGAGTGAATTTTAAGTTGCCTTTTAGCTTAATTATTGGTGTGTACAAAAGCTTCAGATAATACGCAGGGCTGTGCGAAAGATTTTGAGTGCATTTTCATTGGTTAGTGAAAATTGCTAAATGTGAATATTCTAACTGAACTAAATTTTATCATGCTATATATCCCCATCTATTGATCATATACAGGGCTGCACAAAATAATTCGACTACTTTTTTGACACTGGAATGTAATTTTGACAACTGTATTTTTCAATATGTTATATGTTTTCTATAAAGTTTACTTACATATCTCCCTTCACCTTATTTAACGGTGAAGTTTCATTACAATTTTCTGGCTGTGTTGGAAAGTGTTTCATAATCACACATAATTTTTTGTTCTTGTTTTTAATACATTGATCTAGTTCTAGTTGCTAAAAATTATATTTACAAAGGAACCACTTTTGGTGCAGCTCGCAACTAGCATCCATACATGGTACATTTCGTAGCCCTATACATAAAAGTTAGAGAACTGACAAAATTTCTCTGTTAAAGTCATATTTTTAATTTTTTTATACTATATTATTTTTTCATTATTGGATTTTTAATTGATAATTTCATGCCAAAAGCGAGTCAAGTCGCCAAATAGGGTGCTATGAATCCAAACCACTACTGACACAGCAGAAAAGTATGACATTCGTCCAGGGTTGTCTGAAAAAAGTCTACAGTCAATGTCACGCCACCAAAAATGCAATTATAATGTTGAAATTTTTCAAAATGAAATTCGTAGGTTTTTAAAGAGTTTTTTAAACTTCTTTCAATATTTTATTCTTACTATTAACTAATTTGTATTTTAAAGTATTTAAAAAACTTCTCCGTTAATAGTCCAATAAATGGTCTCGAAAATTGCATTTTCTGAAAGTTATGCTGCTGTAAAATAAAAAAATGATTTTAACACAAAATTTTCAACAATTCTCAAACTTCGTAATATAGGGCTTTAAAATGCCACCCTGTCTCAATGCTAGGTGCGAGCTACACCAAAAGAGGTTCCCTTGTTAGTAAAAAGCTTATTTAAAGAAATCAATATAATTGACCCTTCTCTCTTAAAAAACTACGAATTTTCATTAAATAAATATTTAATGTAAAAACAGATCATCATGAAATTTTGTAAAAAAAAAATTCTTGCACTTTTTGGTTCAAATATCCACAGATACTTTAGAAAAGAAAAAGAAAACTTATGATTTTAATAATTTAGTAAACTGCAGCTAAAATGCTACTTTAAAAAATAATAAGACTTCAAACTTTTAATGTAACTCGGAAAGTTGGTTCGTACTGGAAAATTCTATTATTAGACATTAAATCAGATAGCTAATGTCTAATAATTGACTGGCAGAATTTTGTGGTACAAATTCTTAAGCAGAAGGAACTTTCTGAATAACCCAATGTATGTATTTAATGACTAATTAGCAGATAGCTAACTATCAACATTTGTATAGATTTCTCTGTGGCATATATTAAATTTAATCGAATCATTGCCTCTAGTATGTGAATTATATACTATATCAGAGATGAATTCAGCGGTTGGGACAGGGTACACATACACCAGATGATTTGCAATTTTATGCTTTTATTTTTATATTATGTTATATATTATTTTATATTATCAAAAATTATGTTAAAATTGTTATTATAAGACATTATAAGTAAGCTGTATTTCAAAACACAGGTACAATGACAAAGATTGTGCACTTAAAAAAAAAATGAAAAAGTTTCCTGTTGGAAATGGAATTATAGTTACCCTTATCGGTAAGAAAACTTTTCCGAACCTACAAGGAATAAAATCTGGAAAAATAGAAAGTTGTTTCTTTTTGTCAAGAAACTTTTCCTTTTTGATTCAGAAACTTATCTTTAAATACAGAATAAATTCCTGTAGATTAATGAAATCTCCCCTTATGTATAAACAAAAGCTTCCCAAATCAATAAGTAAACTCATCTTTAATAATAGAATCAATTCCTATAAATCTGTATAACTTTCAATTCACACAAAAAAGTTTTGAAAGAATAGACAGAAAACATTCCTTTTTAAAAAAGAAACATTTCTGAATTATTCATTCGGGAATCTCGAAAAAGGTAAAAATACCTCTGTAAAATAGTAACTTTCTTTTCTTTATGGAAATATATATATTTTTTTAATCAGAAAAAAATCCCGTATCATAAAGACTTTTTCCTTATAAGGAGTAAGAACAATGACAGATGAAAATACTCACCTCTTGGACACTATTTTTGTTTCCTTTTATCTAACTTAAATATTATTAAGAATCTTTTTTGAATGCCTATTCACACAATCAGAATTACAGATAAATGGGTAATAAGAATAATTCAAGTATGTTAAGATCATAAAATAGATTACTTTGGTATGTTTTGTATTACAATGGTCCAATTTAACGTATTGTCATCTTTAAATTTTATTTATTTGTTACAAGTACACTTTTTTATGTTCATACTATACATAGCATACTTCTTGTTTATTTGTAATCTGCGTGTATTCGTATCCTTAATATATTCAGTCAAGATAAAAACAAAAGCAAAATTGTCCAAAACAAACCATTTCGCCTGCTAAAATGTTCCCGCACCCTTAAAAGCACATTTATTATTATTATTATTATTATTATTATTTTTTGTGTGAAAAATGTAAATTGTCATATAAATGTAAAACAAATCTGGTGAAAACAATTTAGCTTTATCTTTAAATGGTTTTCTTAATTGAAATGAATTGGAAAAATTATCAACATGGAACTGAATAGACATAATTCAAAAACATTGTTTAATACTAACTATTCTCTCGTTTTAGCAGTGATGAATTCAGCAGAAGGCTTGGGATACACACAGTGGAGGATTTGTGGTTTTATGCTTATAAATATAATTTTTTATGTTTAAAGTTATATCATAAGTAAGTTGTCTCTAAAAACACAGATAAAACGACAAAGTTCATGGTTCATACACTTGAGAACGATTTTATGTTTATATTTGTTGTAGAAGTGCAATGTTCACCCCCCCCTCCCCTTTTGGAGGAGAATTTTTGTTTTAACACTGACCTTCACAGTACCCATAACCAAAAAAAATAATAATATTAAATTTAATGCATTTCATTTTGTATGGAGTGTTTTTAAAAAGGTAAAATTCTACATATTTTTTATGTTATATAAGTTAGTTGTTTCTCAAAATACAAATATATCAAATAAAATTCAAGTACTTTTCAAGGATGTTCAAGGGTTGTTTTAGATCAAAGTGTGAAAAAAGGGAGAAAAAAAATACTTTTCAAAAATTAAAATCAGATTTTTTAATTAAGGATTTTTTTTCTTCCTAAGTTAAGATATTGATATGCAACTTAGATTTGTAGGAGGTTTTAAAAATAATCTGCCTTCATACTTCAGGTATTCTTGTAAAAATCTTGCTAAAATAATGTGTACTAATATATATATATAAATATATTATTATAATAAATCAAGCTGTCTTAATGAAGACAAATTCTGGAACAATGTTATTTTTTGAGTTGGCAGAAGTAATTCAGTAACATACAGATCATTTAAAAGTAAACTAAGACAGTATTTAGAAAAAAAAAATACTGTATACAATTGTTTAGAAATCAGATAATCTTTAACTTCAAAAACAATTTCCCCAATTTTACTTTACAAACATACATTAAAAAGTACTTTTTATTTCAGATCGTTTTGTATCTTTTCTATTGTTATAACTCAAAAAATACAAATAAAATTTATTTTTTTTTGTCAGCTCATATCTAGATGTAAAGTATTTTGTACACCTGAAAAAATTTTCAATCATTTTGTACTTTTTAGTATTATTATTCATTTGGAGGAAAGAATCTTTCTACATATATTTGGTATTTTTTATGTTAGCCGGATGTCAATTATATAGAGATGTAATCATTGGCACCCAGCTAACATAAAAATAGCAGTTATTTGTATTCTTTAATTTTTATTTAGTACTTTACTTAATTATTACTATTAAGTAGGAGCATTAATATGCAGGGTTCGTACAGAATTCAGAAGAAAAAATCCAAGGAGTATCTAAGGAGTCCAAAAATTTTAAAGAACTTACCATACATGTATTTTTTTTAGTATTACTGTACCTTGCACTGTAACATGCACAATTTTTAATTAAGAAAATTAACAGAAAAGACTTTCAAACAGATCTTATACTATTAAAATCTAATGGGTCAGTGTTACAACTGCACAGTATTCGCAATGTATTGCTTTCTTTTTAGAATGGTAAGAAAATCACATGTAATCACTCTAATTTTTCTTTTGTAAACATAAAATTTTATTTTTATTTTATTTTACTTCATGCCCTACGTATGAAAGATCATTATAGACAGGCAATATTAATCCTCATGTCTCTATTTTCTAATCTTGTATACTTCAATTAAGAGCATGAAGTCACTTAATTTTGCTTCTCAATAATTCTAAGGAGTTTATAAGGAGTATTTTGTATATCTAAGGAGTTCTAAGCACTGCTTAGAAACTTTTTCATTTCTAAGGAGTTTCTAAGTAGTCTAAGGAGTCTGTATGAACCCTGAATATGTGTCTTTGTGCAGAATATTATAGTGAACATGGTATTTTCAGGTACTTTAATAAGATGTTTTAATAAATTTACAATCAGCAGAAAAAGAAAAAAAAATCTTATCTATTTATATTATTAAAAGAATTTTCAAGTTTCTGTTCAAGAGAAAACATATAATTTTTTTTTTTTGATTGATCATTTATAAACATATGTAGACTTCCAGCCTTTATTATCTGTAATTTGTGCTTTCAAACGCTGTGAAACAAACATAGATAAAAGTTGAAAGATATTATAGAATAAACAACAGTAGTATTAATTTATCAAGCATAGTAGAGCAAAAATTTTGGCTTATTTAATCTAAATAACGTGAAGGTCGTTTAAATTTTTCAAGAATAAAATTTCAACATTGATTTACATCAATGATAGATCTTATTTTTAATCAGCTTACCATAGTTTAGGTATACACAACATTACATAAATTAAAATGGTTCTAGAATAAATATAATACATAAGAAAAAAATCACCACATTGCTTGACTATTTCAAAGAATTCTTATCAGATCTTTAGATATTACGATATATATTTTTTTCAAGACAATATATTAAAAAAAACTTTTAAATAATAAAGTATAGTTATTTAGTAAGGTACATTTATACCATCGGTAAAAATATCATACATTAAAAAGTAAAGTAATATCACTACAAGAGCAGAAGTGAATTCTCAAATGAAGTTGCTTTTCATGATATTGGATTTTTTACTTAAAGATTTGCGATTAAAGAACAATACTTCAAAATTAGAAGTAAGATAGGGATTTCCCCTTATTTCTTATTACTGACTTCTCCTATTACTTAACATTTAATCAAAGTAATTAACTTAACTGCAAAAGGATAACAATGTTATGTGGTGGATAGACAGTAAAGATGATCATTTAAAAGAACAAACACATTTATTAAACATTTAAAAACAAACAATAAATAAAAATGAATGTTTCAAAATTATATTATTTTGTGATACTTTATATTTAATGGAAATAATAAAATACATCTCACAGATGCAAAATATTTACATCTTGAGATATTAGATTAAGATAGCTGTTTGCAGAGTGTGTGCTTCTGGTGTCATTAAAGTTCATTACCATGATGATATAGAGCGATCACCACAAAGTCTGTAATTATTATACAAACCGATTTCCGACTTACTCTTTTCCTGAATTCCAATAAGCTTTATCCATCGCTGACATCTAAATCTAAGGAAGACATAAGAATTCAAATTTGAATTAATATAAATTATGAGCATACAATTTGTGGATATTTACAGGTTGAATAGGGGAGATTTACTTGATGAAATTTTATCATCTTCTTAGGAATACTAACGATTTAAAAGAGAGAATTTTTAAAACGTAAACTGTTGGCATCTGATGCCTACTTTCTGATGGTGAAAATCTTGTTTTAATAATTATATTAGGTAATGAGTAATCACGCTTCTAAATTTCCCCCGTAGACTAACATTAGATTTCATGATCGGGAGTTTTAGTGAAGCAGCCCCTTAATAATGCATGTGTTGTTACTTATATATGCCATATGTACATCGTATACACATGTCATATACGACCTGTACTTAACAAATTTAATAAAATCTAGTAACGAAGAAAACATTTCGTAGGTAAAAAAAATATATATATATGTAATTTGACAAAACACAAATTTTTATTTTATGAATTGAGAAAAATTTAGAATAATATATAATTAAATTCAGAAAGATAACAAACTTCCTTTTGTAATATAATCTCTAAAAAAAAATAATGCTATAAAGGCCGAATTAACTGGCATGTCCGAGAAATGCTGATGCCTCAGCAGGTGAGTGCTATAAAATGGTTATCTGACGATTGAAGGGGGGGGGGGAGAATTCAACATTGACACCATGTCAAAAGAAAAATTAATTTAACAAATTACAATAATCATTAGGAAAATGTTCCGAAAGCTTAAAAAAAAATGCCTGCCAAGGTTTCAGTTATGATTTCGCCAACATCATCGCAAAGCTTATATATGCATCCCAGATACGCATATATATAATATATATATATATTCCAAACACTCCTATATGTGCCATATACGTCATTACACACATATTATTAACGTCTTATGTGTCATATATACATCATATACACATGTCATATATATACATCATATATGCATTATATATGACTATAACTTGGGCATATACGTCAAGAAATGTTATATATATATATCATATATTATTATAATGCTATACATGCTTTATAATTTGGCAATAAATCTTGGTCGCTTGGCGATTCATCTTTGGAACCCGTGATAACATGAAAGTACCCAAATTTTAATCATATCAGCATAAAAATAATACAGAAATAGGGATCTGTTTCATACTTTAATGTTTAAAAACGAGAGAAAAGTATGAGCATGTCAGGAATTGGCACAGACGCACCATGTTGAATTTTTTTTCTCGCCAATTTGGCGAAAACTTTGTTTTGCAATATTAGTTACAAATAGTATGCAATAATAGCACGTGATTTTTTTATTTCAATATAAAAATAAAATAATATAATAAAAATAAATAAATGGTAGTTTGATGTAAATAAATATGTAACTTTGATACTTTTCTATTGATAAATATAGTAAAAATAAATAATTTATAAAATAAAAATAAATAAACAAAATAATCGGTTTACCATGTGAGGCTAAAAATTGCCATTTTGTTGTAATTGCGCCAACATGGTTTGTATATAACATCTGTGCCCAGGAATTTTAACATAGTTGAGCAGAGAAAAGTCTTTTTTATGTAAATCGCCTTAATGATAAACTGTTAATATTGATAAAATAAATATTTGCATATTAATAATTAGTATATAATAGCTGTTCACAATATATAGACACAGAACTTCAAAAACAAATTGATTTACATAATATGGGTTATTTAACCAATGTGGAACAGATGCTTTACACTCACGCAAACATATAAACATAAGTTTGGCGACTTTTTGGTTGGCGCGATTTTCAAGACCGCGCCAAACGAATAACTTAATTTTAATACAATGGCTAGGTTGCCATTAAAGGAAAAAATCCCCTAAATTTGGCGACTTTTTTCCTTTTTTTAACCGATTAATTTTTTTTCTGCGTGAGTGTAAAGCATCTTAGCCACCAAGGTTAAATAAATAAACAGTAAAATAAAAAAATTGAATATACAAAATCGTATCTTAATCTCACTTCTCTAGGACCAGATTTTGGATCTTAGCGAGTATCGCCAAAGTTGGAAAGATTTTTTCGCGCGTATATTTTGCAGACCACTGCAGCATCTATACCCTATATATATATATATAGGGTAGATGTGCCAGTAATGGACACCCTTAAGGAATTTCAGTACTTTTTGGTTAGCCGGGCGCCAGTGATATATGTATACATATATAAATACATATGTATATACACACACATATATATATATACATACATATATGTATATATATGTGTATGTATATATACTATATGTATATGTAGATATGTATATATATATGTGTTTGTGTGTATATATATACATGTATATATATCACTGGCGCCCGGGTAACCGAAAAGTACCGAAATTTCTTTAAAAATTATTTTTTAATTAATAGTTATAATTGTTATATTCCACATTTTTTAATATTATATTAATCTACCAACAATATTTAACCATGCTCATAGTCACATTTCCCAATGTGAATCGAAATTTAATTGTAAATAACAAAAATAAATCAAAACACCCTAAATTCCAGTAATGGACACCCCACAAAATGATATTATGATTGTATTTAAAACTAGAATTTAAAGAAAGCATATTAATGAAATAAAAAAGGCTGAATTTTTATTGGTTATTTTTTTACAAATCAAAAATGTTGAAGGTGGCCCATTACTGGAAGGCGGTCCATTACTGGCACATCTACCATATATATATATAAACACAAAAATATCCGATATTTTCACAATAAACAATGTATTGACGATTATAAATATTTTCAGATATTGCAGTTTAAACTAAAATAAATCAAACCAGAAAAGATTATTTCAAATGAAAATTTAAATAATGTATATCTAAATTTAACAGTTTATCTTTCAGTGGCTATTTCATGTAAATAATATCTCGCATAATTATTGGTTTACATTTAAATTAACTTCAAACTAGGAAAATATATTTCTAGCTCTAAAAAAGGGCACAATTAATAACAGTTGAAAAATTCATTTACACTTATTTGACTGAAAATATCATACACAGTATTTAGAAAATAAATATCAAGTATATGAAAATAGCGAACATCATGATATTTTACACATAAATATTGGCTATACCATATATATCACCGAACTCTGTTGGTTTAAACTATTTACTGGAAACAGTGTAATTTTTAAGTACCGAATCGTTAGAAAACTATTACTTTATTTTCAGCCTTCAATGGTCGAGCTCTGATATAACAACTGTGTGAATATATTTATAAATATTAATTACATTTATAAATCTGCATATCAGAGACAGATTACATCAGCTCCGCAGTTTTATTTTGAAATCATTTTATGAAATATTTATAACATTTAACCAGTTTACTTTATTTCATATTTGTTTTATTAATTAGTAATTATAAAAGTTGTTTAAAGAAGTTTTGAATTCTAAGGGAAAAACCAATTCCATATCGCCATTTCTTCCGTATACAAACTATTTACAAACCGAAAATAAAACATTTAATTAATTTAAATTAATCTTACTTGAGAAAAAATTGATTTATATATGATTTATTTAACCAATGTTAAATAAAGAAACAGTAAAATAAAAATAAAAAATTTGAATATGCAAAATCGAAACTCAAAACATAGAACTTAACTTACCCCGTCATTGTGTTGCCATCCCTTCACGACAAATCCACCATCCGCGAATCGTTTCAGCACTCCCAACCGCTAGATGGCGCTATTTTCAACTTGCGAAAAGTTTCTCATTTATCTGACTGGGCTTATTATTTAATGGCTTTGATGTGGACGGGGAAAGGATGACGGTTAATCTTGATCAGGTGTGAGTGTATAGGTTTAGAGAAAATGGGAGTGAAGGTTTTCAATTGTCGAGAGGTACTTCGTAAATTCTCCGATCACACTCTACTAGTTCTTCTTCAAGTGTGCCTATAGACAATTTACAGCCTCATGGTAATTTTAATGCTCATAGAAAGAGTCAAAATGTTACTTCGGAAAAGCCATGTGGGAATAGGAACCAGAGTACCCATAATCTAAAAACACGAAAGAGTGGTTAAGGACTTATTCTTAAAAGTCTTAAAAAGCAAGCAGGTAGCTTCTGGGTGTCGGACGCTTTGTTAGCAAACAAACGAAGAACTAATATTGATAAATGTGTTCCTATAGTTCACATACCTTCAGGCGATAAAAAAGAAAGAGATTTGTGACTTCGATATCGTAATTGTAGAAACCTGAGCTGAAAAAACTTATTACGATACACGCACTCAAAGTAAACGGAAAATAACTAAATCTAATATTGACTTTCCAATAGCAAAAAAAAAAAAAAAAAAAAAAAAAAAAAAGAACGAAAAATCATGCGTCAAGCATAGATTATCTAACACTTTCCAACGCTTTCAAAATAATTATATTCGAAAAAATATCCGAATACTTTTATTCAGCCCTGTATATGATCTATAGATTTGTATATATACTACATAGGATGCTAAGTTTTAGTTTAGTTAGGAAACGCGTAGCACAGTTAAAAATTCTCCTTCTGGAGTTTCTGTCAATAAACGGAAATGTGTTCGCGAACTTTTGTGCTGCCCTGTATATGATCTGCAGAATTTATACACACCAAGTAATAGACAAAAAGTGAGTTAAATTTAAAATCGCGTTCAGCAACTTAAAACGCACTTCCAGGAATTATTGTTAACAGACAGTAGAGAATTCTTTTGTGTGTCCCTGTAAATGAACGATGACTGCTATACACACAATATTCTGTAGTAAGCATCTTGTAACGCACCTGAGTGAGATATATAAATTTCAATAAGTTTAAAATAGTGAAACATTATTTAATTAAACCACAAACGATTTTTTTCCATAGACGTAATGTAACGGAGTTCTTTTGACAATCCCTGTAAAGTAACTATAAGCGCTATGCACACCCTATTCCATATTAATCTTCTTGTAATGCACCTTAGTAGTTTCAACTACAATGTGTTTGGAATCGTGTAACATCATTAAAATAAACCGCAAATGATTTTTCCCCATAGACCGTAATGTAACGGAATTCTTTTGAGTGTGCCTGTAAAAAAACTATAAGTGCTACACACTTCTGTTGAAATAGGGAACATGCTATAGATAACGACAATAACATATAAAAATTACAAGACAATCCGAGCATATTTACGGGAGTTAGAGCACGGACAGACGGACAGACGGCAGACGGTCAGACGGTCAGACGGCCAGACAAACCGAAGTCATAAACACTTTTCAACTAGGTTGGAAAGTGTTAAAAACGGAATACAGGACGGAAACTTGGCCTATCTTCATCAATAACTGTGTGCGCCTAGGAAGAATTAGAGTCCGATAGTGCTCAATCCAATGGAATGAGCTACTGTTGAGCAACGTCTGGAGCCAGAATTTGCCCATCGACATGAACCTAGTCATCAATTCGAATTTGCCAATTGACCTGGACCTAGTCATCTAATATAATATACAACTTTTTCATGACATAGATATCGTACTCGTCTTCAACCCAGACAGTCGACAGTGACTTCGCAGTTCAGTTCCAAAGATGAGAGATCGTTTGTCCAAGGATTTTGGGACAAGAGAAGAGAGCCTTCATTCAGCATGAGACCATCTAGTTTGGAGTCTTCGCTATGAATTACATGAAGATGTTCCTTTTCAACACTTTCCAACCTAGTTGAAAAGTGTTTATGACTTCGGTTTGTTTGCCGTCTGGCCGTGCTCTAACTCCCGTAAATATGCTTGGATAGCTCTTCAATATTTATATGTTATTGTCGTTATCTATAGCATGTTCCCTATTTCAACAAAAGTGTGTAGCACTTATAGTTTTTTTACAGGGACACTCAAAAGAATTCCGTTACATAACGGTGTGTGGGGGAAAAATCATTTGCGGTTTATTTTAATGTTGTTACACAATTTCAAACACATTGTAATTGATATATATCGTTATATTATATATTGATATATATAGGTGCATTACAAGAAGCTTAATATGGAATAGGGCGTGCAAAGCACTTATAGTTACTTTACAGGGACAGTCAAAAGAATTTCGTTACATTACGTCTATGGAGAAAAATCGTTTGCGGTTTATTTAAATAGTGTTTCACTATTTTAAACGCATTGAAATTTATATATATCACTAAGATGCATTACAAGAGGCTTACTACAGAATAGTGTGTGTCTAGCAGTCATCGTTCATTTACAGGGACACACAAAAGAATTCTCTACTGTCTGTTAACAATAATTCCTGGAAGTGCGTTTTAAGTTACTGAACGCGATTTTAATTTTAACTCGCTTTTAGTCTATTACGTGGTGTGTATAAATTCTGTAGATCCTATACAGGGAAGCACAAAAGTTCGCGGACACATTTCCGTTTATTGACAGAATTTCCAGAAGGAGAATTTTAAACTGTGCTACACGTTTCCTAACTGAACTAAAATTTAGCATCCTACGTAGTATATATACAAACCTATAGAACATATACAGCGCTGAATAAAAGTATTCAGATATTTTTCCGAATATTGTATATGTTGGAAATTCCTGAAATTATGCTTTTAAATATGTTATGCGTTTTCCAAATTGTTTACTTAGATGTTATCTTTCAACTTATTAAACAGTATGATTTGTAAAATTAGTTTGGATGCGTTGGAAAGTGTTACATAATCTATGCTTGACGCATGATTTTTCGTTCTTGTTAACTCTTTCCAACCTAGATGAAAAATGTTTATGACTTCGGTTTGTCTGGCCGTCTGTCCATGCTCTAACTCCCGTAAATATACTTGGATTGCCCTGAAATTTTTGTATGTTATTGTCGTTATCTATAGCATGTTCCCTATTTCAACTTAAGTGTGTAGCACTTACAGTTTTTTTACAGGGACACTTAAAAAGAATTCCGTTACATTACAGTCTATGGGGGAAAAATCATTTGCGGTTTATTTTAATGTTGTTACACAATTTCAAACACATTGTAATTGATATCTACAAAAACAACTTTTCAAAAGTAAAAAAAAAAGCCAAGCGTAAAAAAAAAAAAAAAAGTTGTGGCTAAAAAATGGTGTGATATCAAATTTCCAAGCTATTATATTACTTTTTTAACTTTTTTCCATTAAATAAGTTATCATATATATAAGTCGAGTGCCTACGTATATGTTAATAGAAATCGTTTTCTCCTGTACTAAATACATACTAACGAGTTTCTGAAAATTCAATTTTTTTCAAATTATGCATGATGGGCTTGGCGGCCATCTTTGCATATTATTCACAAAATTCTAAGCATCCAAATCCGTAGTTAAAATCCGAGGTTCAAAATTGTTATTTAAGCAAATATTTTAAGCGTTTCATTTATAGATTTGTATGATCTGAAAATTGTGTCTTAAGATAATGATGACTTATCTTAAAGATTCATCTTATGATTCATTTTTTACAGTAATTAATAATTTAAAACTAGTAAAAATCAATTTCTCAAAATATCAGTCTTTTCTAATTTATCTGTCCGTAGTTAAAATCTGAAGTTCGAAATTGTTATAAACATATTACATTGCAAACATATTACGCTTTTACTTTAGAAATTTGGGTGCTTAGAAATATGAAAAGATGGCCGCCAAGCCCATCATGTATAATTTGAAAAAAATTGAATTTTCAGAAACTCGTTAGGATGTATTTAGTACAGGAGAAAACGATTTCTATTAACATGTACGTAGGCACTCGACTTATATATATGATAACTTATTTAATGGAAAAAAGTTAAAAAAGTAATATAATAGCTTGGAAATTTGATATCACACCATTTTTTAGCCACAACTTTTTTTTTTTTTTTTTACGCTTGGCTTTTTTTTTTACTTTTGAAAAGTTGTTTTTGTAGATATCATTTCTTTTTTTTAAAACAGAATAAACATAATTTAAATAATCTAAACATGAGAAATAATTTAAAATTACATTTTACTTTCAGTCATTGTTTAAAAGGTTAACTAGAAATACCAGTAGATTTTTAAATTAAACTAATAACAACATACTAAATGTGGCTTGTAAAAAACATTTTACAAGCCACAACTTATTAAACAGTATCAATACTTGTTATCCCCCGTTAAAAAATATCACTGACTTATCGATGAAATGAATAAAAATGCAATACGTACATAGCGTGTCAATACTCGTTCAATACTTGTTATCCCCCGTTAAAAAATATCACTGACTTATCGATGAAATGAATAAAAATGCAATACGTACATAGCGTGTCAGCGCTGCATTTGAAATCAAACGTGATATCACGCTCTTTTATTATTAGCACTAGCTGGCTTCGCCCGCTAGCGGACCCCTAATTTATATCGGGGCCTCGAATCTTGTAAAACCTCGAATAAGATAAACCTCGAACCGAACGAACCTCCGACCTGGTTCTCCGCTGTCTTCGGCACCGGATAATCCCTTAATTTGCACATCGAATAGTATAAACCTCTAACCAAACTAACTTCCGACACGGGTCCCCGCTGCCTTCGGCACCGTATAGCAGTCGTGCTGCGCACGCTCAAGTTCCATCTTCACCACCAGGTAGCGCAATCTGTTCTGTATGAACCTCGGGCACTGAAATCGTTAAGGCTATAGATGTCGAGTCGAATGAACTGTACCCCGTCATGATCTAGCCCATAGAACCAGAGATAGAAAAGTGCCCCCTGGTGGTGAAAAAACGAACTAAAATCGGAAAGCTCTATTGATGTCGAGTCGAATGAGCCATACCCCGTCGTGATCCGACTCGTAGGAACAGATATAGGAAAGCATCCCCTGGTGGTGAAAGCTAATCGCGCTTGGGGGGCAAAAGAGGAGATGAACACCGGAGACGCATAATAGAATTAAGCGGTCACAGACCTTTCCAACGATGTATCACATGAGGGGTATGTGCAAAATTTAGAAAATACCCCCCCCCTGCATATTATGATTAAGCGTTCACAGACATTTCCAACGATATATCACATGAGAGGTGTCAGCAAAATTTAGAAAAGTGCCCCCTTTGGGTGGGAGGGCTGAAAGTGGGAGGATGGACCCCGAAGATACGTAATATGAATAGCGGAACAATTTTTAGAATTTCTGAAAGTTGATTTTTATTTATTTATTTATTTATTTATCTATTTTTTATTTTTTGTTTATTATTATTTTATTTTTTTTGCGTTGCCCTGTGCATGTTTGGAATTTCTTAGCAATTTCTTAGATTTACCTTATTTTATTCAATTAAACATTGTACTGTTACAATAAATTTAAATGGAAACTTCACTTCTAAAACAAAAATAATTTAACAACTGGATTTCTTTAATTTATAGGAAAACTAGCAAGCTACGCCCGCTGCGCCCGCTGCGCCCGCTGCGCCCACTGCGCTGGTCGGCTTCTACAAATGAACCCTGAATCAAACGAAATATATCGTTTAATTTGACCTTGTATTTGAAAGCAATCTGTATATTTACGTGGAATATCCTTCCACATTACTGAAAAATGACGCGATTGCGCTATTATATTTTCTAATGTGCAGTCAAAATTTTAGCTGTTAAGGACAAACTCTTTTATTTGGTCATTTACAGTTAGGGTTTTCTAAACAATGATAAAACTATATGCAATATACTAAAACCATCACTAAAAATTATCGAAATAACAATGCAAACAAATTAACTAACAAAATCCATTCAGAAGAAGTTTTTATAAAGGCTAATCTTTGATAATCTGATTATTGAACTTTTCCACATAATTCTAAAACAACAAAACGATATAAAATATACTAAAACAATCCTTACAAATTATCTACTTAACAATGCAAGTCGCAAAAAATACGCCCAGTAAAAACTATCAAAAAGGCTAATATTTCGGAATCGGGTTCACTTGACTATATAACCTTCACACATAACTGTTGGACTAAGCAACGTAGGACAATATATAGTACATTAACACCATTTCTGAAATAGCATCTAACTAACAATACAATTCTCATCAAAATCCGTTCAGTAGAACTTTTTTAGAAGGCTAATCTTTCATAATCGGAATCAAATATTGAAAAGGCTAATATTTGATTAAAAAAATGGTCACCCGATTTTCGAATTTCCCCCTATAATTCTAGAACTAAGCAACGTTATATAATAAAACGTTCCCTAGAAAATTATTTAACAGTATAGGTTCCATCGAAATACATTCGGCAAAATCTTTTAAAAAGGCTAATCTTTCATAATCGGATTGATCTGATTATAGAACTTCCCAGAATAATTATATAACTAAGCTACGTAGAACGATATGTTATACATTAAAACCTTCCCTTAAAAATTATCTTAGTTTAAGTTCTACGAAAATGCATTCAACAGAACTCGAGTTATAAGCAGCCGGAACGAAATTTCATATATGTAGAAGTAAATAGAAGTATATTGCCATTAATATAGTTTGCATTTGAATAAAAAAGGGTACTTTTCGGTTAGCCGGGCACCAGTGATATATGAACACACACACACACACACACACACACACACACACACACACATATATATATATATATATATATATATATATGTATATACATGTATTTGTGTAGATATATGTGTATATATGTGTGTGTGTATATATATATCACTGCCGCCCGGCTAACCAAAAAGTACCAAAAAAAAATATACTGCGAAAATGCAGTCGTACACTTGAAAAAAAAACACCTTTTGGCCTAAAATCTCTCATCAAAACTGTTTTTCTTTTTTTTCTTTTCTTTCTTTTTAAAAAAAAATAAAATTAGTAACAGTTTTTTCTTTTATTTTTCCAGATGTATAGCCATTTCAATTCTTTCTGCAACAAAAAAAGACACTTTTTGGCTTAAAATCAAATTGTTTGGGGTCAAAAGTAAAATCAAATTCGCCAAAAACAAAAGATAAATCGCCAAATTTGTTTCAATAGAAATCTTGCCCCTTGAATAATGTTTTAAGCATTATGAACATTTCTAATCATGTTTAAATTAAATATTTTCGTTTTATAATATTCTCTCATCAAAACTCTTTTTTTTTTCTTTCTTTCTTTCTTTTTTTTTTTTTTTAAATAAAATTAGTAACAGTTTTTCTTTTATTTTTCGAGATGTATAGCCTTTTCATTTCTTTCTGCAACAGTAATGATTGCCAAAAAATTAGCAATGGTAACCTTTTCGGCCAAAATAACAGAACTTTCTATCATAATTCGATAGCTATTATACGTAGAACGTTGTGTTACATACTAAAACCTTCCCTGAAAAATTATCTCTCAAACAGTGCAAGTTCCATCAAATTCCATTCAGCAGATCTCGAGTTATAAAGGAACGGAACGAAATTTCCGTTTGTGTTTTATATATATAGCGAGGCTAACGAAAAAGACAGGCTACCGCGGTGCGTTCCACTTATCTTTTTTTTACAGACCGCTAGAGTGACGTGATGCTCTTTTCGTACACCTGCATTGGTGGATTCGAGCCTCACGTGAATCCCGCGGTCTGTAAAAAAAGATACGCGTAAAGCACCGCGGTAGCCTTTCTTTTTCGCTAGCCTCGTATATATAGTAGATGACGTGAAAGGTATTCCTGCGAACGAAATGCCTGTCCTTTACCGTGTTTTTTTATTTTTAGAAATAAATGAATCACATTTAATTCATTTCAAAATTTTTGTTTACGTTTGGAAAGAAATTTTAAATGGCGATAACTCTTAATGTATACATTTTAGAAGGTACATCTTCCCTCAAAAACTAATTTATTTTTAAAGATCTTTCTAAAAACGTAAATTATATATTTAAAATATTTTTAAAGCATAAACACTACGTCTGATTACTTTATTTTACAATATTTAAAAGAACACGCATTTTATCAGACAATTAAATACACTAAACAAACATGAGTGAAAAATTGACCTGGGCCTGGACTCGAACCTAGGACCTTATGCGTACCATGCCGACGCTCTGCGACTGAGCTACCCAGATCCATATTCGTAACCGGCAATTTCTCATACTTATTCATGTTAGAAACAATCATCTGCCACAGTTTGCAGTCATATTTAATTATTTGATAAAATATGTGTTCTTATAATTGTGAAGTTTTATTAAAAAAAAAATATATATCTTCAGAAGAAAATGGCTGACTTGCAGATGAAATTTGATGTGGTTATATTATAACCTGTAACTGATTTGTGCTATTTTAATACAGATGGTACATGGTCGTTGGCGGGTTTTATCTCTGTTTTGGCATAATTTTTTAATCGCCAAGTTAATTAACAGTTTTTTGCTAATTAAGGATAGAAAATAATATTTTTTTACACTGAATTTCATAAAAGCACATAGATTACGTAATTACTTGTCCAAAAATGCAATCCTTTTTTTATTCTGCCGAATATTAAGGTCTGTAGGTTGTTTGAAAAAAAAAGTTTGACGAAGAAAAAAGTGATCATTTTAAGTAACTCGACGTTTTTAAAAAAAATCTATATCTCTGTTTATAAATCACTTATGAAGATGAGTTTGGTCTTAAATTGAAGAAATTCTTCATTAGATTCTTCTAGTTTTCGTTTTTTATTTCGGCGACGCTTGGTTTATTATATATCTGATATTTTAATCTGGCATGTTTTGTCGATTTAACATTGCGAAGTTGATTCCTGTAAATAAGCAGTAGCGGTCTAGTTCAGTTCTTGGCGTTGTTTGTGTGGCGTTTTTTTTTTTTAAGCTTGGCTTGGCAGAGCGACCGCCCTGCTTGATATATCACTAAGGTACATTACAAGAAGCTTAATATGGAACAGGGCGTGCAAAGCACTTATAGTTACTTTACAGGGACAGTCAAAAGAATTCCGTTACATTACGTCTATGGAGAAAAATCGTTTGCGGTTTATTTAAATAGTGTTTCACTATTTTAAACGCATTGAAATTTATATATATCACTAAGGTGCATTACAAGAGGCTTACTACAGAATATTGTGTGTCTAGCAGTCATCGTTCATTTACAGGGACACACAAAAGAATTCTCTACTGTCTGTTAACAATAATTCCTGGAAGTGCGTTTTAAGTTACTGAACGCGATTTTAATTTTAACTCGCTTTTAGTCTATTACGTGGTGTGTATAAATTCTGTAGATCCTATACAGGGAAGCACAAAAGTTCGCGAACACATTTCCGTTTATTGACAGAAACTCCAGAAGGAGAATTTTAAACTGTGCTACGCGTTTCCTAACTGAACTAAAATTTAGCATCCTATGTAGTATATATACAAACCTATAGATCATATACAGGGCTGAATAAAAGTATTCGGATATTTAACCGAATATTGTATATGTTGGAAATTCCTGAAATTATGCTTTTAAATATGTTATGCGTTTTCCAAATTATTTACTTAGATGTTATCTTTCAACTTATTAAACGGTATGATTTGTAAAATTAGTTTGGATGCGTTGGAAAGTGTTACATAATCTATGCTTGACGCATGATTTTTCATTCTTGTTAACTCTTTCCAACCTAGTTGAAAAATGTTTATGATTTCGGTTTGTCTGGCCGTCTGTCCGTGCTCTAACTCCCGTAAATATACTTGGAATGCCCTGAAATTTTTGTATGTTATTGTCGTTATCTATAGCATGTTCCCTATTTCAACTGAAGCGTGTAGCACTTATAGTTTTTTTACGGGGACACTCAAAATAATTCCGTTACATTACAGTCTATGGGGAAAAATCATTTGCGGTTTATTTTAATGATGTTACACAATTTCAAACACATTGTAATTGATATATATCACTAAGGTGCATTACAAGAAGCTTAATATGGAATATGGTGTGCATAGCACTTACACTTACTTTACAGGACAGTCAAAAGAATTCCGTTACATTACGTTTATGGAGAAAAATCTTCTGCGGTTAAATTAAATAATGTTTCACTATTTTATACGCATTGAAATTTATATATATCCCTAAGGTGCATTACAAGAGGCTTACTACAGAATATTGTGTGTATACCAGTCATCGTTCATTTACAGGGACACACAAAAGAATCTAAAAAAGCAATTGAATCTAAATTTTTTCAAGAGACACAAAAAAATTTCCAAAACAAATTCAGATGGAAGAAAGAAAGGTGATCGTAAGTGAGTAAGAAGGGATCGAGCAAAATTAGACAGAGAACTGAAAAAGGTGAATAATGAATTATTAAGGACTCTTTGAACTTCCTCAAATATATAAGAAAAAGTTTTACAGACTTTAAGACAAATTCCAATTAAAAATCAACATGAAGAAAAGTGAGAGGCATCTCTGAAAATATTAATGCAACACATGAAATGAAAAAACATTATTGTTTGGAGAAATATTGACAAAGGAATTGGTAAATCGATACAGTAACCTGAAAAAAAAAATTAAAGGAAAAACGCAAGGAAACTTTTTCAGAAATACAAGTTAAGAAGTAAAGTTAAAAAAAAAATTCTTGCCTTCCAAAGCATACATAAAACAAGCTAACAGAATTTTATGGTGTGTAATATGGGCAAACACAACAAACTGTTGTTACAAATCATTTAAGAAATAAAATTATAGATATATATTAAACAAGAACGAAAAATCATGCGTCAAGCATAGATTATGTAACACTTTCCAACGCTTCCAAAATGATTTTACAAATCATACCGTTTAATAAGCTGAAAGATAACATCTAAGTAAACAATTTGGAAAACATCAAAAAAGGTATTTAACTAATACTTTGTTAAACAGTCGGATAACTCTCGATAAATTTCTTATAAAACATATTGTGCATCTTATGATGGAGAATTATGACCTGGAAATATATTAAAAAGTTCTTCAGGCCAGTACAGGGAGGAAAAAGTAGCTTTGCTATATCTTCCTTTTATAATTTTAGCTAATGTTACCCGAAAGCAGCAAAATGCAGCTAAAAAGCAGCTAAAATGCAAAGAATCCGATTACAGAAGATTCGTTAATACTGAATTTGAATAAGAAATTAACCATATTAGTCAACAACAGACAAGTTGGATTCATGTTTGAAAACTTATTTTTAGTCGCTAAATTTGGTCATATTTTGCCAAGTGTCGCCGAGCGTGGCGAAAATTTGACGCTAACGGATATGAATATAATTTTATGTGTGTATGATTGGGAAAATGATTACAACAATGAAAGATAATAATTTGCGAGAAATCCCGTTCACTAAAACTCATAAATTAATCCAAGATTTGTTTTAATCTGCTGTCTTATTTCAAAATTTCAGCCACCCTAGAATTTTAAACTGTAATATCTCAGCCATTTAAGATAGAAGCAAAACATAAAATGCTCCGGAATCTTTGTATCAAGGCCTAATACTTAAGCAAAAAAAAAAAAATAGATTTGAATTTCAATTTTTTTGTATATTTTTTAATTTTAAATCTTTTATTGGCTGCCATTTTGAAACAAGATGGCGGACCAAGCTGGCCAACAAACTCGGTTGAGATATTGGTGAAATTAATACACACGCTTAGTTTTATCCAAAACGGTTTATAAATACGAGTGTTATCGTATGACATAGATCTGATATATACAGGGTGATTATAATTAAAGTTTAAGTTCAAAACGCTCTAAAAACGAACCACTGATTAAAGTGACGTCAAAATTGAACGGCGTATTATTGAAGAAGGGGCGAAGAACATGAACAAAAAAAATAGTTCCAAATTTTAGCGACAGATGGCGCTCTAAGCGTCAGAATTTCGACTACAAATGATAAATCGTAAAACAACGACTAAGGCGTAAGTTACACGATAAACCAACTGTACTGTTCAGTGTGCATGACTGTACAGGTGTGATACTGTTAGTTACGTAAGCCTATGCACCACGGCAAGGTCGTATCACATCGGATGGGAAAAATCGGATTTTAATTGTCCTGAGGCCAAAAACCGCATAAAAAGCATCCATCCAATCGGTTTTTAATTGTCCTGAGGCCAAAAACCGCATAAAAAGCATCCATCCAATCGGTTTTTAATTGTCCTGAGGCCAAAAACCGCATAAAAAAAGCATCCATCCAATCGGTTTTTAATTGTCCTGAGGCCAAAAACCGCATAAAAAGCATCCATCCAATCGGTTTTTAAGTTTCGCGAGACTGGCGCAAAACATGTTCAATATGCTGTCCACCGTTGTGTGCAACAATATTAAACAGCATGTTCCACAACTGATCGAAGTGTCACCGGGGTCAAGTTCAGAATGTGTTGTGCAATGCGTGTCTTCAATTCAGCTACGTTGGCAATCTGAGTACTGAACACAACATCTTTCAGATAACCCCATAGCCAGAAATCACACGGAATTAGATCAGGTGATCGGGCCGGCCAGGCTGTAGGGAAATGACGACTGATAATTCTAGCATTTCCGAAATGCCGCCTCAACAACTGCTTCACTCGATTTGCAATGTGTGGAGGAGCGCCATCTTGCATAAAAATGATACTATCCAGACATCCACGCTGTTGCAGATCTGGAATGACGTCATTACGCAAAAGAGACTCATAGCGCTGACCATTGACGGTGACGGTAAAATGACCGAAAGCACCCGTCTCCTCGAAAAAAAAATATGGCCCTACGATAAATGATGCCGTAAATCCGCACCACACAGTGACCTTTGCAGGATGAAGTGGTACTGGGTTCCACAGAATTTTCCACGGCCAATCATTGTCCACTTCCATGCGAGCAAGAAATTTCAAAGCAAAACCCTCTCTTGCTGGCAGGTCATAAGGAAGCAACTCCTGCACATGGCAAATTTTGTACGGATAGCATTGCAGGATGGTTCGTAGAATGTTATGCACCATGCTCACAGGCCTGTCCAATGTTCGGGCAATTCTCCGTGCACTGCATGGTTTCACACCACCGCTCGACTCCTCCTGAACTGCTGTGGCCACTTCTTCAACTACCGCCGAATCACATCTTTTCCTTCCTCTACCAGACTGCACATCAAACGAACCGGTATTTTCGAATTTTTTCATCATTTTCACCAGACCCTTGACAGTCATCGGTCCAACGCCTTTTTTCATACCCTTGAAGGTTCTGCAGAGCTACTGGTGCAGAATCACCGTTCTTGTAATAAAGCTTTACAAGCAGAGCGCGGTCGTTCATTGAGACACTCATGGCGAATTGTCTGAGACGCGAAATGAGGAAACGCCGTTTACCCAACGCTTTTATAACACCTGAAATGGCCGTGCGCATGCCAGGTATTTTAACTTGCATCTTCTGACGCTTACAGCGCCATCTGTCACTAAAACTTGGAAGTATTTTTTTTGGTTCATGTTCTTTCCCCCTTCTTCAATAATACGCCGTTCAATTTTGACGTCATTCTAATCAGTGGTTCGTTTTTTAGAGCGTTTTGAAACTTAAACTTTAATTATAATCACCCTGTATATATATATATATATATATATATATATATAACCATTAAATGAACTTTACAACCACCAACAAATATATATATATATATATATATATATATATATATATATATAAATCAACATTAGAACGGACGGTGGTTTTGGGGTCTGGGTGTCATGGTCGGTTTAAATATACCGAATTTATCAGGAATTGCTTTCCTTCGAACGCCTGCAATAGGTAGCTTTTTACTTTTTGTAATGAAAGACAAATGACTGATGGTGGTGAATGTAAAGTGGAAAAAAGGGGAAATGTGTGTGTATGGGGGGGGGGGGTTACATTTTAGCGGTGGCTTGCTTTGCGTGATTTATGCTTATACAGATCGGAAAATATAAGAGGTAAAACCCCTTAACCCGTACCATATGGATCTCGGAAAAATAAATTTTACTTTAGTGACTTCCCTTTAAAAATGTTTTGAAATAAAAATAGAGCGCTAATTTATAGTTTCTAATAATATTTTCTTATTTCGTATTATAAAGTGTGAAATAAAAAAATAAGTTGTATTTATACAATAGTTGTAGTTGTAGTTGATCATTTTTTCTCTAAGTGTCATTCCACCGTTTTTGTTTGTCATTCCCTTGCCTCTAATTGTCATTGTCCTGCCTACTTGAAATTTAAAAATTAAATTATTTTGAGTTTAACATTGTAAAGCCTTTTTGCTGGCTGTATTTTATTACTTAGTGACAGTATCAAAATACATTAGAACACAATTTTTAAAGGAAAAGGAGGGTATTAATTTTTTACAAATATATAATGTTCAAATTGCTCTGTTAATAGAAAATGATGCATATATATTTATTTTTCTGCCCAACTTGCAGGACCGCATGAAATTTGCTGGAGAGTCTCATACTGCTGGCTGGTCAGGCCGCCTACTGAGTAATATCACTACTATAAACAAATGTGTTTTTCAAATTGCTAGAATAAACCCCTGCAAAACCAACGTAAAGGTACTTAAAGAAATTTAAAGGCATAGATTGATTCTGTATTCTAGTTTATTTTCAAATCTCATATTTCATTAGCATAATAAAGTTGGTTAAAAAATATATAATAAAAGTGCGATGAAAATTTGTTATTTTAAATGACTTTGATTTCATTAACCGTAAACTAAATCTTTATTGAAGACATGTTTTTTAAATAAGGCATCCACGACCCCAGAGAGATAGAGAACGTAATAAAGAGAGAGAAGAAATGTAGCAGTGGTGAAATTCGTAGTAAACCGGTTTCAAAATCGAGGGGATGAGGTTCGAATCTTGGCTGCGTGGAATCCACAAAAATTTTACTTAAGTTTCTTGACAAAATCGGTTATAATAGAGTTTTTTTTTAAAATAGAAATTAAGAATATTTTACATTCTAATAGCTTCCAAATAATTTCTTACCGCAGAGGAATTCTTTTTGCTGAGTTGTGGTGTTTCCTTCGTTTTAAACAAAGTACATATTATATTACTTTTACAGGATTTCTCCCCTTTCCATTTCGAAATTTTTTTCCAATTACATTCTTCTGTTTTCTCTTTCAAACTTCTACTAATACTAGATTTATCTAGTTCTTCAAAAAGACAGTTACCCAGGCAGGATGGTCGCTGAAGACCACGACTTTCCTGGAGATGTACTTTTCTACCTACTTCTGGGGGAGCTTCAGGCAAGTCTTTTTCAAGAGTTTCCGTAGTCTGTTGCTTCGTGTTTAAAACTTCTGAAAATAAATGCTAAAATTAATAAAAGACAGACCAAGAGCAAATCATGAAAAGTGAAGACATGTGTGGAAAATAATGTTGTGCCACATTTAAAAAAAAAAATTGTTTTATATTATGGATGAAAGTGTTAAGGGGTCTTGCTACCCTTAAATCTGCGAAAAAGGACGAACATATCAATTTTCAATTCTTTTGTTTAAAAGGCATTTGAATAATTCTAATATATTATGGCAAAGTTACGTAAGATCTTATTATTATAAATATGTGAAAAAAGCTTTTCAATGCATCTATTTTCCTTTAAATGTATCAGAAAGGGCCAATATTTAAATTCATTTTTGTCTGTGTTTTTTCAATGATTTTGATGTTTTGTTTTCAATGGTTTTCAATGTGTTTTCAAAACTCTAAAACTTTAACTCGCTATGCCATTGGACGGTCCTTAAGGCTGCTCTTCAGTAAACTTCCCGATTCCCCTCGCTAATGTTATTCCTATGGGCGTAGGATGCATTCGTATTTTTAAAATATCTTCTCGGAAAATTAATATTTTAACCTTCTGTTTTCTTTGTACTATTCTTAAAGAATGTCTCTTTTTTTCTTAGTTATCAATTTTTTTCTAAAATATGTACTTAATTTTATATGAAACGTTAAAATCTTATTCAGTTTCGCTAAGATTTTAAAACAAAAAAATGTAAATTAAGCACATAATTTAGAAATATTTTGATAACTAAGAAAAAAAAGAGACATTCTTTAAGAACAATACAAAGAAAACAGAAGTTAAAAATATTAATTTTCTGAGGAGATATTTAAAAAATACGAATGCATCCTACGCCCATAGGAATAACATTAGCGAGGGGAATCGGGAAGTTTACTGAAGAGCAGCCTTAAGGTATATTTCATAAAATTAAGGATAAGATTTTAAGCAATATAAATATAGTTTCTATTCTTAAAAAAAAAAAAAAAAAAAAAAATAAAATAATTAACACTGTCGACGCTGCCGCCATAAATGCATTTTTTGTGACTGGAGGTCTTTCTCGGCTAAAATTAAGAAAATTATTGCATATAAAAATATGAAAATCGGTAGTTTTATGGAGAAATATTCGATAACACGCTGAAGCAGAGATATTTTAAATGGAAGAATTTTCTGAAGAGCTATTTAATGTGGAAGTCTGTCAAAATAGTTCAGTTAATTTTTTTTTTTAGGAACAAAACCTATGCGTAGAAATTTAACCATATTTTGCAGGGATGTACTTGACAAGCATGCGGTGTGCAGTGTGTAATTATTTTTTTTTAATTTGACTAGTTTTTAAGGGTTTTTTTTCAATTTTGTATTAAAATTTTCATTTTTTTTTCAATAGAAATTTATTTCATATTTAGAAAAAAGTATTTTTTTTTCATATTGTCACCAAGTAATGTTTAAATAATATTCCTTTTAATTAAAAAAATTATTTACTGGTGACTATTGAAAACAGAAAGAAAACTTGAAAATAATTAAATGATTACGTGTTAAAAGCAGGAAATGGGGAAAAATTACATCATAAAAATGTATTTACACGTGAGTACTAAAAAAGAGAAAGAAAACTTTAAAATAATAATTAAATTATTACGCGATAAAAGCCGTAAATGGGGAAAATTACGTCATATTTAAAGTGACCAAATAATATTGCAAAACAGTTTTATTTCAAAAATATATTTACACGAGAGATTTATTTCATATATCAAAAAAGTCTTTTTACATCTTGTTGCCAAATTTAAAACAGCGCAAATGATAACATTGCCTTTCAATTTAATGAAAAAATGTATTTCAACTTGAATATT
The DNA here is from genome assembly GCA_963931845.1 of Maratus michaelseni. Classification (NCBI taxonomy): domain Eukaryota; kingdom Metazoa; phylum Arthropoda; class Arachnida; order Araneae; family Salticidae; genus Maratus; species Maratus michaelseni. The sequence goes on along the minus strand of OZ007594.1, from coordinate 277,199,630 downwards.
AAAAAGAGAAAGAAAACTTTGGTGAAAGTTACGTCATATTTAAAGCGATACATTTAAAACGTCTTGTTTAAAACAATTTTCTTATAGCGTTGTTATAAAATTACGGGAGGCAGTGACATTTTTTACTTAGCTATTTTCAAATGTTTAATTAATCTTATTTAATCAATCACGAAAACAGCAGTTAGATGCCACGAAAGCAGTTGATTCGGCCCTAAAAATCGAAAAATCCTTCAATCAAAGGGAAAGTACTCGCAATCCGATTAGAGAAGATCGCTACTGCTGGTTTAATTACAATTCAATCTTCTGCAATATTTTTTAAATGGAGCAAATTAGCGTGTTTTTAGAGTGTGCGGTATCTGAACGGGGGTTTACGAGCGTAGCTTGCAGTGGGCAGAGCCTAGAGTTGTACTAAACCAATTTTCATGGGAGTTGCACTATCAGTTAGATAAATTATGCAAAAGTAAAATGTGAAAATTATATGTGAAATCTGCATTCCAAATTGAAAAACTGACATTCTATGTGAGCGGAGCCGCGGGAAAAAGCTAGTAGGGAATAAAAAGAAAAAACTAGAAAATGAAGATAGATACCTCAGTTTTTACAGCTCTTTTTCCTCTATAACAAAACTTAAATATAATTAAGAGATAGAAAATTAAGCCAAAATACAATAAGGTAATGATAATGCAATAAAATATTAACTGCAGGCAAATTTCTATTGTTATGTCTTAATATAACCAAAGAAAACAAGTGCATAATTAAATTCAATTAAATTGTTAAGTACAACCCATGACATATATAAGGAAAACTGAAAACCCAATATCCCATAAAATCTGATCAACTACTACAAGATTTAAATAATTAACATTTCCTACATCAATGAAAATATTAATTGTCTGAGTGAACACGAAGACTCATACACAGCGCAGTATTACTTTGCCCCATATATAGCTACGATGGATATTAAAACCTTTCGTCAAGCATAGCCAGGGTGGCTAGTGGTCAGGGAAAAATACAGTCAAAAAAAGTGAAAAACACCAGTATATTCTCATAGAAAAAATTTATGTTCATTATTCGATCAAATAATCAATTTGAATTTTTCTATAAGAATATACTGGTAATTATCATTTTTTTTACTGTATTTTTTCCTGACCACTAGCCACCCTGATAACACCAAAAATATTTAACGGATTCCGTTCAAATTTTTACAGCAGGTACCTATAAAGGTGACAACGACGTCTATTTATTACCAAGAATAAGTGTCAAACCGTTTGGAAATTATATTAAAAAAAAAATAAAAAAGTACAATTAAAGTACATACGTCACGAAAATTTAGTGCATACGTCATTTTCACCAGCTTTCGTAAATAATAGGATTTCAAAAGTTCATGAAGTAACACGGAGCAAAAAAATATGCACGCACAGTGAAATACAATATCAGTACAATGATCAAATCAGTACAATAAAGCATATTTCCATTTAATAAAAATGGAAAATTAATCTGGAATTTTTTCTGTTTGAATGAAAAAAAACCCGCAATAACTTAGTATAAGAGATTTGGCGCAAATCTCACCATTAGCCTAGCTTTTTTATTTCGCGTGTGCAAATCAGAAACATTTCTTTGATGTTTAAATAAAAGGTTTTATGTGGCATTATTTCTTCTTATTTTCTTTTCCTTTTTAGTATTTTAAATGGAATTGGTGAAAGGCATGTATTTTAAATTAAATGAGTAAAAGACGTATTTTAAATTAAATGAGTAAAAGACATGTATTTTTAATGTATGTATTTCAAGTGAAATGAGTGAAAGGTTTATAGTTAAATGAAATTAATGAAATATTAAGATGTTATGAAAACAATATTTGGCGATTTATCAACTGCGCCAAGTTAACATGAAAGTACCAATACATATGTGAATGAAAACAAGGCACAGATGTCCTATACACACCACGTTGGCGCGATTTTTCCCCCGCCAATTTGGCGAAAACTTTATTTTTGAATATTAGTTACAAATTAGCGTGCAATAATAGCACGTGAATTTTTATTTCAATAAAAAAATAAAATAACGCAATAAATGAAATAGCTTCTATTATTTTTAAAAAGGAAATAAAAATAAATAAATAATAGTTTGATATAAATAAATATTGATATACATATAAAAATAATCTGTAGAATTAAAATAAAGAATAAAAGTAAATAAACATAACAAACAGTTTTCGCCAAATTGGCGAGGAAAAAAATCGCGCCAACGTGGTGAATATATGACATCTGTGCCGGGATTTTTACCCTTTCATCTGTGCTTTCGGAAATATAAAAAAATAAAAAAATACTTATATCAGGCTTATAATGTTTTGCATTTTTATATGGACCACTTCTCCATTTTAAGATTTTAAATGCTATTTATATCAGATATTTCTTTCCTGAGATTCCCACAAGTTATTTTCGGTAATTTTTTAGTTCGCTTATTATTTGTTTACAATTTGCCCCCCTGACAATAACAATTATTTATCACAAAAATGTCTCTTAGTTGTGATAAATATGTTTGTTATGTATTTTCATTACTTGTTAAAATATCAAAAATGGCAATAAAATTTTATTTTAGCATCGTATTTAATTTTTTAAGATGGCGCAAAAACATAGTTTAATAAACGTATATTTGTAAATATTTGAAAAACATGTTTTTCCACTCTCTAGAAAAATTTGGTAAGATGCTAAAACTACCTATTAGCACCATTTTTAATTTTTTCGCCAATGGAGCCAGCCAGCACATGATACGGAACTTTTCCCCATTCAGATACACAGACAAGGCTATTCTCAAACAAGAGTAATGCCAACAATATTTTTTTTTAACGCTATAAGAGTTACAAACAATAATGACATTAAATTCTCCGATTAGCTTTGGGCCCGATTACGAACGTTTCTCCTAGAAAAAAAAAAAAATTGTAGTAGAAGTCTTTTACATTTGTTTCGAATGAAGCTCTGTCACCAAAGTATTAATTAATAATAGAAACAACATTAATATTAATATGGGGGCAAATGTTTGAATTTAAGTGTAAATATTTGGAACCTCCCCCCCCCCCCACAAAAAAAAAATAAAGTTATAGAAATTATTTTAAAATGGCGTTAAGCCACGCTTTCTGACATAAGCAATTGGCTGCGAACCCGATTACGAAACTTTCACGCAACTTAATAACATGTATCTAATAGCCCTGAGGGTACTTTCCCTTCCCAGTTATACGGAGCTTGGGGCTTTTTAAAAAGCTTGGCGCAGTTCGAGTTTAAGAAGTTGAGATTTACTGCCAAATGACATAAACTACTATGAAAATAAATCTGATAAATTATTATGCTGGTTTATGTATGTATTTAAAAAGTTGCATCTGATTACTCTTATTAGATAAATTACTCCTGTTTGCATTTAATAACAGATGAACGGCTTCTGTATACTAAATTGTTTAAATATTGGGAAGAGGTGGCGAGAGGTAGAGAGACATGTACACAAACGGGTAGACAGACAGGTAGAGAGACGGATAGCGACATAGATAAGCTAAAGGGTAGCGAAACGAATAGACAGGCGGGTAACGAGACAGGTAAAAAAGAGGATTGACAGAGGGGTAGTGGGATGGGTAGGGAGACGGGTAGAGAGTCGAGTAATGAGACCGGGAGACAGGATGTAGAGGGAAAGGTTGCGAGACGGGTAGCGTGGTGGATGGAGAGACGAGTATAGAGATGAGTACAGAGACGAGTTGACAGACGGGTAGAGAGAGGGTATATAGACAGACAGACGTGTCGAGAGACGGGTAGTGAAACGGGAAGTGAGATAGTTAGAGAGACGGATAGACAGATGGGTAGAGAGACAGTTAGAGAGACGGATAGACAGATGGGTAGCGAGACGGTTAAAGAGTAGGGTAGAAAGATAGACGGATAGTGAGATGGGTATACAGACGAGTAGAGAGACAGTAGACAGATGGGTACGGAGAGAGACACGGTATAGAGACACGGCTTGACGTACGGGTAGTTAGACGGGTAGACAGACGGTTAGAGAAACAGATATGTGGGTAGCGAGACCAGTAAAGAAATATACAGACATATAGAGAGATGTGTAGAGAGAGAATTAATCGGATAGAGGGATGGGTAGAAGAACGGATAGGGAAACAAACAGATTGTAGAGATAGACAGACTGGCAGGCAGAAGAAAAGTCTGGGGTTTGATGTAGCAAAGGCGCAGGGGGGAGAGCCTGCTAGAAAATAATCAAGAAGTATTATCTTTGAATTTTTTTTTTCAATTTCGCCGATATGGAGATTTAATGTAAAATTTATCTTTACAGAAGTCATCGAAAGATTTTTTATGTACTTTAGTAGGAATTTAGGCTACAATTTGGTAATCAGGTTTGTAGCAAAGCATGTTATAAATGTGGTTTGAAGTGTACGAGTTTCTATAAATAGTTATTCAAATAAACAAGGAGGAATATTTTTTAATTCAAATGTAAATATTTGCTACAAAGAAAATATTGCATCAATGAAATTAAATTTGCGTTAAACTACGCTTGCTAAAATACGCTCTTTGCTGCAAATCCGATTACGAAACTTTAAAAAACTTGGCGTTTTAAAAGATCCGGATTTTTAATTTTTTTTTTTTAAAAGTTTTGAGCAATACCCTCTTAAGAAAAGGAGATGCTTTGCAAAATGTTATAAAAAATATATATATGAAAACATAACAGTGTATATGAATTTATATATGATATTTTGTAATTCTATCATTTAATTTGCTCTTTTTCATATATTGTATCTTCTTTATATCGTAATTGTTAACCCCATGTTCTCGCCAATATCACTCAGACTAATCCCTTTGAGGGAAGTCCTAGTTTTAGCACTGCAACAAGAAAATTTAATAAACAGATTAAAAATTAAGATAGTCAAATAAAAGATTTTAATGGAAGAAGTAGGAGCTGCGTTGTGTTCTGGATTCCTGGTTTAGAATAAAGAGATTATATAATTAAAATTTAAATAAATTAACAAAATAACATGGCCATGGTCAGTGAAATTAACTTCTATATTGATATAGCATCATTTTCACTCAGGTAAATTTTAACAAACATCTCAGGTAATTATCTAACCAAAAATTAAATTAATAAACATAATGTAAAATATGAACATTTTTAATAAGACATCGGATGACTGTCCCTCATGAAGATGATCTTAAATCCCTAAAAGAAAGAATTTAGATTCAATAACTGAGAGGCACTGCAAGAATGACTCAAAAATGTAAAATTAATTAAATTATATTTCTTGATTAGATATAATTACTTTTACGTAGAATTATTACAAAATTTAATCAAGATTTTGCAATATTTCAAGAGGATCACAATATTAATCACATTTAATGTTTGATGTTTACACATTACATATCTCCATGGTTCATTGAAGTTTAAATTACTTGTAGTACAAGAATCAGTTATATAAAAACTGTATGGCGACATATTACTTTAATTACATCCTCAAACATGATTCTAAATTTAATCTGAGTTTATACTCATATCCAAAATATATTTTTCCTTGGAATTTATTTAATCAATATCACTCACATCTTTTAATTAAAAAATATAAGAGCTACGGAGTCAAACTTAGTACTATTCATTGTGCTACGTTAATTGTGCCTAACTTAAGAAAATAAAATTAAATAAAAATAGATTAATTAAAAGATATATATATATATATTAGCTGTATCATGCTGTACAGCTAAAGTTATACAAAAAGGAGAAAAAGATTTATCACTTTCGATGGGCCCATCTTACTAACTCTTTTGTTGCTCGTCTCCAAAAAGGATCTTTACACACCGCTGTCCGCCGAGAGAATGAGAATCCTTTCTCATCGCTCCCGCGGAGTTCACTTTACTCCATATCATATACTACCCCCGCACCAATAAAATAGTGCGGAAATAAAACTATAGAAATAGGTGCAAAAATATATTTTTATGACGTATGATGTGCATCAAATTGCACATCAATATATTGTTTACTTATTTTTAAACATTATTGCTTGTCACAGTATCAGTAGAATTTAAATTTCTTTCAAAATCAGCCGTTGGAAATGTAGTATTTCTCCGCAATTTAATGACGCCAACAACCGTTCGAAACCAGCGTCCCAGACCCCAGACGTGACTAAAGATCGTTTGGCGGGAGAATGAATATCGATGCTACTATCGTTGCCAGCTGAACTTAAAAGTGAAACAAGTTGGAAATTGTACGTCAAACGTTACAAACGAGGTGCGTTCGTACGCACGTTTTAGAATTAAATTCATGATATCCCGTGCGTAGAACGGGTTAAACAGCTAGTTAAGTATATATTTTATGACACTGTTCATACAAATATCTTAACTAGTTATATAAATATTCAGATATATATGTATCAGCTAGTTATATAAATATTCAGATCTTGATGATTTTTAATTCTGTGAAATGAATTATATCGTCTGCAGATTAATTTCTGTCATAAAATAAGTGTCTCGGTCGCTTGACGATTTAACATCCATCGGAAGCTTCTCTAACAAGAAAGCACCGATTTAAAAAAAAAAAAATTCAAATTTCTTAATAAATATTTTTATTAAAATCTCCTAAAGTTTTGATTCGATTTTAATAAAATTTGAAATGTCTCGACAAAATTCTGCAAAGATAATATATTTTAAATTGCAAACCATTTGGTTGGGTAGTTTTTGCGTTGTTATATGCGGACAGACAGACAGACGGACGGACAGACGGACGGACCAAACGACGACTATAGGTGCTACGTATTTATATAATTACGAACGCACCTAAAAAATGAAGAAAAGAGAAATGCAAGGATAGAAAAGCAAAAATATAAAAAGCAATATTAATGTTAATTAAAGTAAAATAATTTAATAAAAATACCTAAAATTAAAAAATAACTCCAATAGCTCAAAATTCAAAACTAATAACTTCAATAGCTCAAAATTAACTCCTATAGTCTCAATTTTGTATACCTATCTATACCATTATATAAAGAGGAAACGGTGACTAACTGACTGACTGACTCATCAATGCCCAGCCGAAACTACTAAAGTCAGGGTCACGCAATTTGGACTGTAGATTGCTGATATGGCCTAGGAAAGCAATAAGAAGGGATTTTTGAAAATTCCCCCCCCGAAGGGGGTTAAGGGGGGGGTTCCAATGTTTTAGGTCATTTTGCCATAACTCAGCAGCAGTTATAGGTAGGAGCTTGAAATTCCAGAAAACAAATCTACTAAAATAATGATTAAACACCTATTTCAGCGATTTTAGAAATTCCCTCCAGAAGGGGGTTAAAAGGGGGTGGTCGAATGTTTTAGGTCATTTCGCCATATCTCAGCTACAGTTATAGGTAGGAGCGCGAAAATCAGGAAAACAAAGCAACTAAAAAATGAATAAACATGTATTTCAGTAATTTTAGAAATCCCCCTCCCGGAGGGGGTTAAAGGGAGGTGGTCGAATGTTTTAGGTTATTTCGCCATATCTCAGCAGTAATTTTAGTTAAGAGCACAAAAATCAGGAAAACAAATCTACTAAAAATGATTAAACATGTATGTCAGCGATTTCAGAAATTCCCCTCCCGGAAGAGGTTAAAGGGGATGGTCGAATGTTTTAGGTCATTTCGCCATACCTCAGCAGCAGTTATAGGTAGGAGCGTGAAATTAAGGAAAACAAATCTACTAAAAAATTGGTTAAACACGTATTTCAGCGATTTTAGAAATTGCCCTCCCGGAGGGTGTTAAAGGGTGGTGGTCGAATGTTTTAGGTCATTTCGCCATATCTCAGCTGCAGTTATAGGTAGGAGCGCGAAAATCAAGAAAACAAATCTACAAAAAAATGATTAAACATGTATTTGAACGATTTTAGAAACTCCCCCCCCCCCCCGAAGGGGTTAAAGGGGGGTGGTCGAATGTTTTAGGCCATTTCGCTATAGCTCAGCAACAATTTTAGTTAAGAGCGCGAAATTAAGGAAAACAAATCTACTAAAAAATTGGTTAAACACGTATTTCAGCGATTTTAGAAATTGCCCTCCCGGAGGGGGTTAAAGGGTTGGTGGTCGAATGTTTTAGGTCATTTCGTCATATCTCAGCTGCAGTTATAGGTAGGAGCGGGAAAATCCGGAAAACAAATCTACTAAAAAATGATTCACATATTTCAATGATTTTAGAAATTCCCCCCCCAGAAGTTGGTTAAGAGGGGTGGTCAATCGTTTTAGGTAATTTCGCCATATCTCAGCAGCAGTTTTATGTAGGAGCGCGAAATTAAAGAAAAGAAATCTTCTAAAAAATTGGTTAAAAACGTATTTCAGCGATTTTAGAAATTTCTTCCCAAAACGGGTTAAAAGGGGAGGTAGAATATTTTAGATCATTTCGTCATATCTCAGCAGTAGTTTTAGTTAGGAGCGCGAAAATCAGGAAAACAAATGTACTAAAAAATGAATAAAACATGTATTTCAGCAATTTTAAGAAATTCCCCCCAAAAGGTGGTTAAATGTGGGGGGGGGGGGGGTCGATTTTTTTAGGTCATTTCGCCATATCTCAGTTTTTATGTAGGAGGGCGAAATTAATTAAAACAAATCTACTAAAAATTGATTAAACACGTATTTCGTCGATTTTGGAAATTCTCCACAGAAGGTGGTTGAAGGGGTATTCAAAAGTTTTGGGTCATTTTGCCATATCTCAGCAGCAGATTTAGGTAGGAGCGTGAAATTCAGGAAAGCACATCTACTAAAAAATGGATAAACACGCATTTTAGTGATTTTAGAAATTCCCCCCGAAGGGTTTTAAAGGGGGTGGTTTCGAAAATTTTAGTACATTTCGCCATATCTCAGCAGCTGTTTTATGTAGGTGCGGGAAATTCAGAAAAAAAAAATCTACTAAACAAATGAATAAACACGTATTTCAGTGAATTTAGAAATCACCCCCTCCCCTCCCTAAGGTGGTTAAAGGGGGATTCGAAAGTTTTAGGTCATTTCGCCATATCTCAGCAACAGTTTTTGGTAGGAGCGAGAAATTCAGGAAAACAAATGTACTAAAAAAATTACATTGTCTACCCGTGAAAAGCCGGGACGGGTCGCTAGTTATTTTATAAAAATAACTATATTGACAATATTAAAATCACAATTAGCTAATTTTTATTAACTGACTTAAAAAAAGGAGGAGGTTATCAATTCGACCCGTATGTATGTATTATGTTGTTCACGCAGAATTCTCGTAAATGTGCATCGATTTTGATAATTTTTATTTTGTTTGAAATAGTAAGGCCCGAAGGTGGTCCCATTTCAATTTCGTCAAAATGGGATCATTAGAACAAATTATTTGGGAAAAATTTGATAGACCACAGGCTGCACCAAATATATAACATCCAACCAACCAACCGATTGAAACATCGTACAAATAGCACTTTTATTTTGATTTTAACCCGATGGATAGCGTGAAAAACAATTAAAATTTGTGCCAAAATTTAAACAAAACAATTCAAAAATATAATTAATTTAAATTTAACTGCAAAATATACTATGACCGCTAACCCTAAAAACCAACGCCGCGAAAATGTGAACAAACCGGACCGAAGTCGCGATTTGTAAACAAGCGAGATCAAAAATGCGATCTTGAATAAAAACTAATCCCAAATTAAGATTTAGCAAAAGTATGATTTTAAACGGGAATTAAAAGAATGTCATAGAATATATTTGTGTAGTTTGCGACACAGCACTATTAGCATTGTTGTATAACACATTTAAATAATTAATTCTTTTAAATGTTGGGTATTTGAAAGAAATATTTTGAAAACTATAAACGTAAATAAATAAACAAATAAACAGAACTTACTGAGCCGAGCATATTGTTTTGGATTCTTAACCCATTGTGGTGACGTGAGTAGCAGAGAAAATGGTAGAATATGCATGAGGATGCCACTGAAAAGGAGAAAACCTCCTGAAAGTCCGAACGCATCAAGAATAGCTTTTATTATGACAGGTAGCACAAAAGCACCAATACTTGACCCAGAAACTGCTATACCTGTAGCTGTTGCTCTATATTTCACAAAGTATTGGTTGATCAGAACAGGATACAGCGTGTATGATAGACCATAACCAAGTCCTGTAGCATAAAAAAAAAGAATTTTTATGTCGAATGTACGTTTTAAGTGAACAGACATATTTTATGCTTTGTAAAATTAAACAACATATAAAGTTTACAAATATAAGTTTAAACTTTATAAACATAAATTATATCTGTTTATTTAAAAGTTATAACAGTCAAAAATAAATAAACACATATTTTGAGAAGATAAACAGTAAAGTTTGTTGATTTCAATGTTTTAAACAATACATCTCGAATAGTGCCTACATTAATGTTACAAAAAAGTGCTCATTGGTACAATCAAACTAGTTTGAAAATATTGATACAACAAAACATATTAACACCATGTCTCCTCCCAACTGCTGAAAAAATCCACGGTAGGTAAGAAATGCAGTCATTACATTCTTAATAAGATTTATTATAGTTGGAAAATCTTGAAATAATTACTAATCATAAATAATTAAGTTTTTTATTGCTGTGTTCAAATTAAGACTTTAACCACTGGGACCCGGTTCCCACGGTAAGAAAAGGATTTCTGCTTTTATGAACAGTACAATGCAGCCGAGGTGTCTGCAGTTTTTCAATGAAAATGACCAGCGAAATTGGTCATGGTACATCTGTGATAGATGGATTTCTCCTTCCTTAGACCCTCTGGAGAAGAGAGTTTCAGGCTCACGGAAGACAACAGGTGGCAACGTTAGCGCCAAACAAAGGTTTCCAATAGGAAGGAAACACTCTCCCGATGATTGGGACTCTCGGATAGTGTACGCCCGATTCCCCCCCACCCCCATTTTGTTGTGTGATGGAGGGTTGAGGATCTTGGAGAAGAGAGGCGGAGGTTGGAGCGCGTAGTGTTCGGATCAACAAGATCAAAGGTACGGTTTTGCCGACACGACACCGATAAATCGTACACGATTGTCGTTATCCGACATCGATGCACGCAAAATGCATTCATATACACTACGCGCTTTTCCACTTACCGATTCGATAACGATTTTGCCGTCATAGTGTATATGAATGCATTTTGTGTGCAATCGATGTCGGATAACGACAATCGTGTACGATTTATCGGTGTCGTGTCGGCAAATGGAAAAACGCTCTAAGACAGAGGTTGTCCTTGAGTGCTGAGACTAACTACTCCGTCCGAGATGCAAGAGTGCGCGTAAAGTTACAGACAGTCATCCTAGACTGACAACGAATATTTCTGGAAGAAACCTTTTTCGATGGAAATTGGACAAGCCTATAGCTTCTCAGACTCTGATTACAATCGACAATTTATCCACGCATAAACAAACTGTTCATTTATATTGATCTATTATGTAACCTAGACAATGCATTTTCTTGTTATTATAGATGACGCGTTCTAGAAAAGCTCCCAAATACTCACCTACATCTTAATAGAAACTAGAATTCCTTACATAGTCAATAAATTCTACAAGAGATAAGTTTAGACAACAACGTAAGTTTATTTTCTGGGGGTACATTACTAATCATATATTTCTGCTTAATTAAGTATGGTAAATGCTTTGCATACATATGTATATAACTAAGTTTCTTATTTAATTCACAAGTTTGTTCTTTTAAAATTTTTAACTGATAACAGCTTAATTCAATAGGAGCATATTTCTTTAACTTTTTATACGCATAACATTAAATCAAAACAAAACGTATGTTAAAGTCTAATAATGCTTAAAGTGATAAAAACATAACATGGAAAATTTAAAAATACCTTTTTAATGTACAGTGGGTTGCCAAATTATTAGGGACAGTCATATTTTTTGCTAGTTTTATACATTGGGTGCACTTGACTGCGGCTCTAAGTGGTTTAAGTGTCGCAGGAATGTATTTTACCGTTGTCAATATCTCTATAATTCAACTTGTAAGTACTTTTGGTATGTTAAAAGGTTTGTTTGCTTTCTATAAATATTTTAATAACGGGAGAGAAGCCGAGTCTTTTACACACACAATAGTGGAAGACGCTTTTCTTTAATTTAAACAAAATTCTTTGGGGGTTTTTTTTTGGAAAAGTTAAGAATTATATGTGAGTATTATCTTTCTTTTATTGATTAAATATTTGTCTTTTGCAAAATTATTTACGATTTTAATTTATTTTTTATTTTTATTGATTTCAGTATGGGTCGAGGGGTTGATTTGTCCCTTAGGGAAAAATCTCAGATAAAAACCCTTCTTCTACATACGAGTCATTTCCAAAGGAAGATAGTAGAATTTGCTGGAGTTTCCAAGTCAGTTGTCAACAAGATAAAAATAAATCTGGACAAAAACCAGCCACTTTCGCCCAAACGAAAAGGTAAAAGTGGAAGAAAACGCATAACAACTCCACGTACCGATAGGAAAATCCGGGATATATGTTTAGGAAACAGAAAGAAAAGTGTGGGACTCCTTACTCAGATCGTTCAAGAATCTGGAATACCAGTTTCTAAGAGAACTGTGCAGCGGAGATTAACGGAGGAAGGGTTGACAGGTCATTGTCCAGCCAAGAAACCCCGGTTGACAGAAGCGATGAAGAAGAAGCGCTTTGTCTGGGCTCGTGAACGCCACCAGAAGACAGTTGATGACTGGAGTAAGGTCAGTTGTTAAGATAATTATTATTTATGTAATTTAAAATCATTTATTTCTAAATTATTAACATATTTAATTTCTTTTTTCAGGTGTGTTTCTCAGATGAATCAACCTTTGAGATTTTAGCCGATAAAAGCAGCTTTGTCAGGCGACGCCCAGGCGAAAAATACCGCTCTGACTGCTTCGTGGAGAGTGTTAAAAACCCTGATAAAATAATAGTGTGGTCTGTCATAAGCGCTAAAGGGGTTGAACGCGGGTCTTTCCATGTCAAATCACCCAGAATTTTCTAAAAATGACACCCACCACCTTCAATTTTAATAAAATTTGGTGTATTTATAGAACTTTTAATGCTGATTGCAAAAATATCAATTATATTGAAATTGATCAAACGGTTTAAGAGTTATGAGCTTTTAAAGCTCTTCCAAGATGGCCGATTTGCCGCCATTTTGAATAGCGCATGTGACGACATAAAAGTCTATAACTCCTTATAGGTTTAACCTAGAATGTTAATTTTTTTTGTTTTGTTCAGAATAAAGTAAACTTTCATTGAAACCTATTTCTGTTCAGTTTATTCCATTAAATTGCTTTCAAAAAATAATTTTTTGGAATTTTTTTAATTAAAAAAAGGTGTAACTTCAACAGTCGATTTCCCCCATTGACCCCCTTCAATTTTCATCTAATTGCATACACAGACAACGCAAAGTGTGTTTTGAAGCCTGATAAAAAAAAAATAATGGGCAGCTCACAGGCATTTTGTTGAAAGAAGAATTTCCATTTTACTGACCTTCGAAAAATAACTGAAAACACAAGTTGTTTCATATTTCTTTTTTTATCAGAAATATCATATATCTTTACATCTAAAAGTTTGATAAGATTTTATTTATCTTAAATAAAGATAATATTTTTTTGTAAATGTAGCTAAAAATCCCATGGAAATAAACAGGAATGCTAATAATGAATTCCTGCAAGACGTAGAATTATGGTCATGTCAAATTGAAATCTGTTACAAAACTTCAGTAAATTATAAATAAAAATGAAATGATGGAAAAAATTCTACAACGTCATATTTTATAGAAAAGCCATATTTGTATATTTTACCAAATATGATAAAGTTACAACTCTTAAATACAAAATATTGTCAAGTAAAAATTATCATAGTTTTAAAATTAAACAAAATAACCTTTAGCAAATGTAAAGTAACAAAAATACACTATTAAAATATATCTACATCAATAACAATTTAAAGTAAAGATATTTTATTAAAAAAAATTAACTCTATTTGTAATATTGATGAACAAAATCACAAAATTGTTTTAGTTAAAATTTGTACACGTGATCTTTCAATTTTATTTCCCTCTCATTTTATGTTTTGCCAACTTGGTGTTTATTAAAGCACTGAATATATCAGTATCAGTAAGTTTATGTTCTACCAGTTGTGATATTGATGTCAATTGCACAAAGGATGTGATTGAAACTGTCATTTTCTGGCCAATTTTACGAAGGTGATGGGCCATTGTGGATACATGAATTTAACAGATACATCGCCTTCTACTTTGTGGACTTCTGAAACTAATCTTATATACCAATTCGATTCATATACACAACATGCTACATAACTGTTAAGAGATGGAATATTTCTAAGTCTCTAACATTTCTATCAAAAGATTAACAAACAGAAACTTTTTCATCAGTACTTATTTTTTTTCCACCATGTTAATAAATTTCCTGTAGATTCGAAATAATGCATACGATGTGTTCCAGGAATTGTTGTAGCAAGTTGCATCCATTGATATATATTGCTATGCAGTTTCAACATGTCACTTTTTGTGATAATAAAAAATGTTATACTTCAATGTTTTGTCTGCAATATTCGTACATCATAGTCACATTTGTTTGGCCATGCATCAGTCTTTGCAGACTTGCTTTTGTCACAAGTCTTTTAACAGTCTCTCCCACCTCATCTCAATCAGATTTTTCGTGACTTGTAGCAAAAAAGATTCATTTTGCTTTTATTCCACCAAAATCATATTAATGGTAACATAGGTTAAAAAATGTTCTGCAATTTTTATACTGGGCAGCACAGCTGTCAGTAAAATATTCTACATTTGTAACAAAGGGGTACTCAATATTCAGGATGGCTACAGAAATTGTGAAAAGAAGTTCCCTAATTTTTCTCTGATTTCCCTGACTACCTTTATCAAATTTCCTTGATTTTCATTATTAACCCTTATTTGCATGAGTTTTTCTTTCACAATTGTGTTTTTTATACATATAATAAATATTAGACGCAAGAAATTTTAAGATAGATTTTTAACTTTGTTCAGCAACATAGTTCACGGGAAATTTACTGGATTAATATTTCTATATAAATATAGTGGTAGTGAAGAAGTTGATTTGTTTATTAAAAGTTAAATAAAAAGTGATGGAAATTTACATCACTATGCAATTAAGGGTTAATGATACACATACGATATTTTTAATATATGACGCTTCCTCGTATAACATACTTATCCAGCTTACCAACGTCATTTTGGAGAAAAAACAAGAGAAAACATAAAACTTGCACAATATTCATAAAGTACAGGTTCACAGTTTCATAAATCCAAACTCAAAATGTAGTCCAACAACTTCATATAGTAGCCAATGAATATATGGCAACTAGAAAATTTCCTCATTTTCTGAAGAATGTTCAATTCTAAGACATAGCTATATCTGACGGGTTAGCTAATTGGATTAAGCTGAGCATCTGTTCAGCTTATGTTAATGTATCGTAAAATTTTCAAAAATGAGTAAATTGCCTTCAACATAAGATCTACAGAAAATGAGGACATCTGATCACCTTAACCACTTCAATGGCCACCCCGAGATAGGTCAAAGGAAAAAATACTATTTTCTCATCTCTTTGCCCATTGAAGTGGTTAATTTGTGTTAAATACTAAAAACTCATATCATGTGTATCTTTTAAAAACTATATAAAAATTTTACTTTTCTTCATCGTGTGCTATTATTGGCTTAGATATCATCTGTTTGTCGACGAATCAGTCCCATGAGGAAACACAAATTTTTGCATATAGACAAATTTCCCTGATTTTCATTTACCTTTACGAAATTACCTGACTTTTACAAATTGATAAATCTCCCTGATTTCCAGAATCTGTAGCCACCTTGTTATTTAAATACTGCATGATTAATTCTTGAGTCTGATAAACCATTGGTATATCATGGTTCATATCATCTAAAACCACTTAAAGGCTTTCACTTTTTAAGTTACTGCCATTTTCCTTTACATGGAGTACAAGTGTGTAAAGTACAGCATCCATGCATCCAATGGCAGGTAGCCTTGTGCTTCATCTTGCAGTACAAAAAGAAAAGTTCTCACTAAAATCCATTTGTATGACAACCTCATAAGTTTTTTTTTTTTTTTCAAATAAATACTTTGGGACCATACAAGATGTACTGTATGTCTATGTTTGGGACTTGGATATGTATGTATGGGATAAAAGCTTTTCAATCTTTTTAAGAACAATATTGATGAAATCACCCAGAGTATGTGATGTTAAATCTACTTTGTCAGTTCATACACACTGTTTAGATTCAATTTTATCTTCAGAATCAAAGTCCGGAAATTCTAACTTTAAAAAATCTCAAATAACATTTTTCTTAGGATATTTGCAGCATATACGTAACACACAATACCAAATATTAGAACTGCTAACCAATTTCTGGATCAAATCTTGAAACTTTCTTCAATCAACAACTGAACATTTTGTGTAATTTTAAAGTACGATCATTTTTATTTGCTGTATTTTTTTTATTTAAGAGTTGTAAAATTATCATATTTGGTATAATATACAAGTATGATTTAGCTATAAAATGTGACTATTTGTAGAATTTTTTCCATCATTTCTTTATTTATAATTTACTGAAACTTTGCAACAGATTTCAATTTGGCATGAAAATATTTCTAAGTCCTGCAGAAATTCATTATTAGCATTCCGGTTTATTTCCATGAGATTTCACTTCTTTTTAGCTACATTTATAAAACATACTATCTTTATGTAAGATAAATAAAACCGTATCAAACTTTTAGATGTAAAGATGTAGGATATTTCTGATAATAAAAGAAATATCAAACATCTTGAGTTTTCCGTTATTTTTGGAAGGTCAGTAAAATTGAAATTCTTCTTTAAACAAAATGTCTGTGAACTGCCCATTAAATTTTTTTATCAGGCTTCAAAACACACTTTGAGTTGTCTGTGTATGCAATTAGATGAAAATTGAAGGCGGGGCAATGGGGGAAATCATCTGTTTAAAGTTACACCTTTTTTTAATTAAAAAATTCCAAAAAATAATTTTTTGAAAGCAATTTAACGGAATAAACTGAACAGAAATATGTTGCAATGAAAGTTTACTTTATTCTGAACAAAACAAAAAATATTAACGTTCTAGGTTAAACCTATGAGGAGTTATAGACTTTTATGTCATCACATGCGCTATTCAAAATGGCGGCAAATCGGACATCTTGGAAGATCTTAAAAGCTCATAACTCTTAAACCGTTTGATCAATTTCAATATGATTGATATTTTTGGAATCAGCATTAAAAGTTCTACAAATACACCAAATTTTATCAAAATTGGTGATGGTGGGTGCCATGCTCTGGGTGATTTGACATGGTATGACCCACGCCTCTACATTGTCTAGGGAACTATGAGACAAGACCAGTACAGGCAAGTTCTAGAAACTCGGCTGCTGCCGCAAATTGAAGAATGGTTCTCAGGTGGTGAAGAGTTCATGTTTATGCATGATTCAGCGCTTTGTCATAAAGTTAGAAGCGTTACAAAGTTTTTGGCAGACCACAATATCCCAGTTAGCCTGGCAATTCTCCTGACATGAACCCCATAGAAAACTTATGGAATATCACCAAGGCGGAAATCGCCAAAGATATGATTACAACCAAGGTACAACTCATCGAAAAACTAATAAATGTATGGCATCACAACCCTAAAATAAAAGAAACTGCCAGAAATTGCATAGAAAGCATGCCGAGACGCATCGAAGCACTCCTCGAAGCCAAAGGAAATATCACCAAATATTAATATTCTTTACTTAACATTGGTAAATTGACTGTATTATATTTTTGTTAGGTTTTTTTTTTCTTACTTAATACTTAAACTATAATAACTATAAACTATAAACGTAAATACTTAAACTATAACAATAAAGCTTTTTAAACTTAAAAACAGTATTTATTTTCAAATTATATCCTAATATTGTACAAAAAACCAATACTTCATGGCTGTCCCTAATAATTTGGCAACCCACTGTAGATTATATATGTTTCGTTCGCTCTATCGGCGACATCTTCAAATCTAAATGATAAATACAATTATCATTTAGATCTGAAGATGTCGGCGATAGAGCGAGCGAAACATATTTAATCTACATTAAAAAGGTATTTTTAAATATTCCGTGTTATGTTTTTATCACTTTAAGCATTATTAGACTTTAATTTAAAGTTAACAAATGAATGTATTATATTATTTAAAACGTATGTTATTAGCAATAGTTGATGAACTTTTACATCTTAAATTAAATGCAAAATTTTTACTGAAATTCCATACCAGTTGTTAATGTCCATGATAATTTAATTCTTTTGCTGGAATTTCTTCACTGCTAAACACATGACGCTTAAAATCTCGAACATTTGAAGTAGCACGCTACAAGTACTGAAACTACACTAATCGCTACTTTTTACAGTAGTTTGTAGTGTAGCATGCTTCTTTTTGGACAATGTAGTGTAGCTTGTAGCGTTCTTTGACCCCTTCTTTAAACTACCTTCCCTAACATTTCCTCTTTTTTCCTTTTCAATATGTGTTCCCTTTTTTGTAATTGTTTTTTTTAGCAGTTTTTGATTTAATTGAACTATTGGTTATAGAAACTAATAAAATATTTGTATCGTAGATGCTTTCCAAAGTCCAGAAAAAGATTCTAACCCGATTTGTTTCTAAACAGTATTATGAAATAACATCCGAGTTAACTAGGGATTCGTGATAGCATGTAATTGAGTTAAATAAAAACAAATAAATAAATAAAATAAAAAAAATAATGTGAATGAGTTCAACAAAAATCAAACCATAAATAATATGTTACACAGAAAACTTTCAGTCCTTCAAAAACATCATTGAAAGCGTCGCAGAAAGAGAAACAAACTCAATTTCCGCAATTTGGCGATATAAATTTTTTGTTTTTTCGCCCAAAAATTTTTTTTGTCGCAATTTGTCGCAATGGCGATTGGTAGCGAAAAATCTGTATATAAGTATATACATATACACCGCAGTGGTTGTTTTCTGGAATTAATTTGATGAAATAAAGTTTTTAAATTTATATTGAAAGGCGAAGTATTTACTTAGCAAAAACGTTGTATAGCATCGTAGAAAAAGTAAATTTTCTAGTATATGAGGTCATGCAAAAAATTGTATTATTTGTGCATCTGCACATGTTAAACAAAAATTATGTGGTGTTACAAAAAATACAATAATTTTATCTACATAATGATTAAGAAATTAAAAATTTTTGTGTACCTGAGCAATTGTCATACAAAAAACGTATATCTTTATTTTTCCTGCATTATTATTATTATTAATATTATTACTTTATTTATTTTTATTTATTTAATTTTTTATATTTTTATAATTTACGTATAATTTTTCTGGTAACAATTTTTCAAGTTTTTGGTACTTTTTTTAAAAAAATAAGATCTTAATTTTTCTCTGCTGCAACTTTCGATTTATAAGAAAAAAAAATAAATAAAAAAAGAGGACAAAATTTCATTTATAACTCTATGAATATTTAAGAAAAATAATATAAACTATACACTATATCGGTCTGATCCGATAAATATAAATATACTGTCAAAAGTTGGTATTTCCATTTGAAAAATCAAAGTTGATACTATGATCAATATGTAGGCGACCCATAATTCAAAAATTGCATTCATATTCGGAAAGTAGGCACAGTTCCCAGTTAAATAGTACCTCATCTCCTATTTTTCTGGTGATAAAATGGTATGGGTAAGTTAGTTATAAAATGGTTTAAGGTACTTTTTTTCTTTTCTTTCACCGACTGCCTGTCTGTTATGTGCAATTATTTTTTTTTTACTTTAATATACACTTACACAACACATACTTTACACTTACAGAAGAGATAAATCATTATAAGTGCGTTTAAAACAAAAGAAGAACGTAAGAAATTTTGTTTATAGATTTATTAAGAGAAGGAATATTACTTTTACCTGCGAGATAAATATTTTATTTAAATACTCACCGAATAATCCACCATAAAAAACTGTCAACCAGAAGACGTTAGGAGCAATGCAAGAAAGGGCTATTCCCAAGGAACCAAGGACTCCTCCCCCAAATGTGGCAGCTTTAACTCCGTATCTTTGACCAATAACACCGATGATTGGACCTGAAAAGATGCCACAATAAAACTAATATGCTGTAGCTACGACAAAGTTTGCTTCTACATCCTTCTGCTATTCGCAAATGAAAAGGAATACAATTTCCGAGGGGAAATCCGAAACTGGTTTGTTTTTCCCTCACTGGAGAGGGGCGAAAAAGAAAACATAATGAGGGTTTATATGAGAAGCTCTCGGAATTTGATGAACGGATAAGTTGTGTGGAGTCCATGTGTTGAGACCATGGAGCTATGAGAGAAAGGAGTAGACATATCAATCTTAAAATGTGGAAAGCTTAAAAGCTGAAAAGCGAGTTCTTTTTCTCCCTCTTCTGCGTCCGCCATATTCGACTTTGAAGGCTCTTTTCCAATATAGAAGACTTGGCATAATTCAGTCTTAAGAAAGTGTAATTACGCGCCAAATATTACAAACAATCGCAAAAATGAAACGGCGACCAATGAAAAAATTTTTTAATCTGCACATAGCTTACTTTTTTTCAGCACGCAAAATTTGTCTCTGATAAATTATTTTCTCATTTCGAAAACTTCAAACATGTTTACTATTTTTAATTTACCAAGGTATTTTACCGACTGAAGCAATCTGTGAAAATGGTCATAATATGCAGCTATATGTTGGAGGAAAAACTGTCTGGAGATGTAATGTAAACAGTTGCAAAAAGAAGAAAGATGTTCGCTTGGAAAACTGGTTCAACGGTTCAAATATATCTTTTCTTACGGCAATTGCGATTTATGTATTGCTGGTGTGAGGAGCTGACTTGAATCCGATTTTGCGAAAAGCATTTAAATTTGTTTTATACATCAGCTGTGCGAGGTATAATCCAAAAGTTCGGGGACAAGGTGTAAAAACCTTACCCTGAATAGTTCACAGCACCGAAGGACATCCATCTTCATAGTAGTCACCTTGGGCGACGATAGACTTCTGCCAGCGTTCGTATTAACTTCTGGAAGCACTGCTGGAAGCCATTTTTCGCAATCTCCAGTAAGGCCTCCTGCGATGCTGATTTCACCTCATCTGATGACACAAAACGGTATCCCTGTAAATGTTTTTTCATAGATGGGAACAGGTAAAAGTTACACAAAGCTAAGTCCGGTGAATAGGGGGGAGGGATACGGAAGCACAATTTTGGCGAGGAACTGTTTTACCAATTGGGATCGATGTTCTGTTGCGTTGTCATGTATAAGGTACCAGTCGTCACTCTGACAGAACTGAGGTCGTTTACGATGAATGAATACCCTCAAACGACGTGAAATGCATAAAAAATGCTCCTTGTTAACTGTTCGGCCTTCGGGTATTAATTCTGAATGCACAATTCCTTGAGAATCAAAAAATACGTCCATCATTACTTTCCCTTTGCTCCGATCTTGGCAGAATTTTTTCGATCGCGGTGAGTCCAAAGTCTCCATTGGTGTTTTACCTAAGCGTTGACAGAATTTAATGTTGCAGCGCTGTTCAAGAAAAGCCATCTTTATTACATCGCGGAGCAAAGGTAACTAACTTCGGAAGATAATAGCTGCGCGTGCGGTTCGGTCACATGATATGGGCTAAACAAACCTGGGCAGGTAGGGGAGGGTTGGGAGAATCCATTTCAAGCGGTTTAACTTTAGGTACTTGCTTTCGTCGTCAGGAATGGCCGCAGTCTCCGAATTTTTGGATCGTACCTCGTATATTAGAATAATTTTATGCGCACCGTCTGTTCTGAATTTATGACAAAGCATTCAGAAAAGGGGAAAAAAAGAGAAACGCCAAGCAACATCGTAGAAGGAGGTAAATAGGACGTATTTGCCGCGATAACAATGAATGTTTTTAGTATAAATTTCGAATATAAATGCGAAAACACTCATGGAAAGTATTAAATAACATGTAAATGAGGAATCAACCACTTTCACTGACTGTTGGAATGGTTATAAAATCAAAGAACTTAAAAATGCTGGCTTTTACCATTTTACAGTTAATCGTACATGTAACTTTGTAGACCCTACTCATGAAGTCCATACCTAGAAAGTATAAAGATTGTGGGGTTCTGCAATATAGAGAAATAAGAAGCATAGAGGTACGGCTCGCCATCATTTGGAGTCATATCTAGCAGAATTTATGTGGAGACATCACGTAGACCGTGATAATGTTTTGGAATCGTTATTAGAAGCAATGTCTGACTGTGGCCTTCAAAAATTGCTTGTAAAAAGTAAATTTGCGTACGTATGCATTGCTTACGTACACAAATAAAAAAAAAATTACAAAAATAAACTGTATTGTTTATTTGTATAGACGTATGCTATATATTTTGAATCGCTTTATTATGTCTTTTTTTATGCATATCTATATATATAACAGCCGTTCTTGGTATGTTTGTTCCGTATACAAATCTACAGTTTTTATCCGATTTGAAGGAAACTTGATGTACATACATTTTAGAACACGAGTAAAATTACTGTCAACTTTAAAAATTTCTCAGACCATTCTTTACCACTGTTTTGAAACATCTCCCATAGTTTATCATTACAAAAATCTATTTTACTTACCCATCATACGTAGTATAGGGTAAGTCTTGTAATCGTTTTGAAAATCGAAAATTTTTTTTTGACGGATTTACACGTTTCAGACACTGGAGATTCCAAAAAACATATTTTTAGAAAAAAATTTTTGCCGTCCGTCTGTGTGTCTGTGTGTGTGTGTGTCTGTAAACGCTCTATCTCCCGAAAAAATTGAGATAGACACTTGCAATTTGGTATGTACTTAGTATGTAATAATGGGAAGAAGCCTATTTCATTTCAATAACCTCGATTAACCGGATCTATTTTTTTCGGACTCTCGAAATATTCGTTCTGATAAAAGGTATATAAAAATTTTCGAAATTGTTTATTTTAAGAAATGAATATAAAA
The DNA here is from genome assembly GCA_963931845.1 of Maratus michaelseni. NCBI lineage: Eukaryota > Metazoa > Arthropoda > Arachnida > Araneae > Salticidae > Maratus > Maratus michaelseni. The sequence goes on along the minus strand of OZ007594.1, from coordinate 277,176,598 downwards.
GACAATAAAAAACATAAATTTTTCATAAAGCATGAAGTCGATCGGATAATTAGTTGCTGAGATATTTGTAATCCTATTTTCCACACTCTTCGATTTTTCATGACCCTGTATTTCATCCAAATTTCACTTCAAAGATATATTTTAATTGGAAATTTGACGCTTAATCAGATGCAATAAACCGCTAGTTAATAGGATTATTATTTTTGGAGTTATAAGGAAAAACCTCTTTCAAGCATTTCAGTAATCGAGCGTATAAAGTTATGACGTCATCAAGCCACGATTTTATTTGAATTGCTATGCATTTTATAAGTAGTTTACACATTTTTGTTTTAATATTTTACATTATGCATATCCATGATGGGTAAGTATTACGGTGGCCCCCAACGACTAGTTTCTTTTCAATTTGTAATGCAATTTCTTTCCCGTTGCCATAAAAAGAAACTATGTATAGACAATATTTTTATTAACCAATAAAAATTCAGATTATCTCTATCCGAAACTGATGTAATTTTGGGCAGATAATGTGATTTTTTTCATATATTACAAAGATTACTTTGCGGTTAAAGGACATAGTATATTTATATAAATATGTTTGGAGATAAAAATAAATAACTTAGCTCCTAATTTTATAAAGGTAAATTGTTTCCATGTGTTTGTTAATATCTATATATTTAAAACGCTAAGCGTTTTCTTTCGACAGTCCATGAGACCAAAGTACTGCATCAAATTACTTCATTCTTTTTTCAAATGAAAGGTATTTGGACACAGATTCGTTATCGTACATTCGTTTGTTCGAAAATTTAATTAATTAGCCGTAATTTAAAACTAAACTTTTACTTCTGCGTATGACGTCATAAAGTCGGCAATCGGATAACGTCCAATGTTGCGAGGCACAGAGAAACGAGAAACTCTGTGGTTGCGAAGATAAAAGACAAATAATAAATATTAAAAGCAGGTGGCTTTTAGGCCGAATTTTTTAATTTGCAAGTTAAATTTCGGTAATAATATTCATCCGCTTGTTTTATAAGCGAATAAAAATTCATATTTATTGTGACGTCACGGGAATATTGTCCATTGGGTTTATTTTATCATTATGCATTATAACTTTGTTAATGACATTTTTTTCATTACAATACAATTAAATACAAAATATGTTTTTATTTTTATACGTGGTGTTTAAGCATAAAAGTAACGTATACAAAGTACTTGTGAAAAGTTTGCGCCGTTGAAAATGATGTAATGCTTAGCTTGCAATGCATTTTAACATTGATAAAACTAAAAAGAAAAAAATATATGATTATGTCAACATGACGTAGATTTAACTGATTTTTAAAATTTTAATTTTAAAGAATAGAACTGTAGACTTTATTGGTTGCTTCATCTTGATTGCATACCTTGATTACATGCTACCAATTACTTTTTTTTAAATTATAGGTTAGAAGATTTCATTTTTTAATAAAAAAATTCACAAACGTAAAAGATTTCATGAAAATTAAAATTATTAAAAATAGTGTTATAATAATAATAATAAAAAAAAAACTGTAAATAAAGATTGTATTTTTAGCTAGAATAAACAATGCAAGGCTAATAGTTTATAGGAATTATATTGGTAGGTTTGTTATAAGTTCATTTAACAGTTCCTTATTAGCGGCAAAGCCCTATTTCTTTCAAAGTGAATTTCTCTTTCGATGTCAAAAAATGGTAGTCTAATTTTGGATGTCAGCCAAAACACAGTGGCAATTTTTAGAAATGTATAACTGTTGTGACAACAAACGGCGCTATCGCTTTAGCTTTCATGGCGTTTACATCACTTCTAAGTACTACAAATTTCAATTTTTTACTACATTTTACAATTTTAATTCTTACATCATCAATTAAAAAAAAAATTAGCTTTAGATAGAAATTTATTTTAAAACTGACGCTTAATTAAACGACTTTTTAAATAATTTTCAAGCATTAAATATTTTTCAATTCTATCTCAACAATGACCATCAGTTTGTTATTAATGTAAAATAGCCCCTGAGAAAGTTGTCACTATTGAAAATAGATTTCCCTAACCATCATGAAAAGTGAAAAAAAAATAAAATAAAAATCTGATAAATCATAAGATCAGATTATCCATGAGATAGAACATTTTGGCGCTAAACTAAAATCTGTCAAAAAAAAAAAAAAAAAGACTATTTTTAGTTTATGATTAACATAAAATTGAAATGTTGAATTCTTTGATGTATATGTTGCATCAGAAGATGCTATGAACTGTATTTTATCAATTTTTTTTAAAGATCCATTGGATATTTAACTGTATAAGAGGGAAAAGATACCCGACTGTGATTGAATATGAATAATCATCCTGGTTATGTAAAGGGACCGAAGAAACCATACAAATAAATTACACTTGAAAACATTAAAAATCTCCCTCATCTGCAGATTGATTTATTATTGTAAAACAATTTCTTCCTCTATGCATAAAAATTTATTAGCTTAAAACAATGGATGCGTTTTAGAATATATGGATTTGAAACGAACAATGATTAAAGAGGACATTTTAAAACTTTTAATTTAAACATTTTAAAACTTTTTTAACGTCGAATTTCGACGGTGCCTTTGGGCAGATGCAATGCAAATGCGCATAGGAGCTCATTCGGTTGCATTATCACAGGGGGGGGGGGTGGTGGCGGGATGTGTGCTTTATTTACTATGTTCTTCTATTTACTGAATATGAGATGAAACTAAGGTTAAGCTATTTATGATACATGAAATTTTCTTTCTTGCCATAGGGAATATGGCGGTAATGTCAAACTGCTTTGCATTACACAGTTGTTTACGGATTGTTTGTTTGGATTTTGCATCGGAAATAGTACTGTATTTCAATGGGGGGGGGGACTTTTAAAATATTTGAAAGACTGTTTCATACGCACATGTTATAAAGAAGCTTATTTTACTGATATTGCTATAGTAATTTTTTTCCGTCAAGTTTTGACGGGCTCCATCTAGTTAAAGTAAATTTTCCCAGAAATAAAAACGTATTTTTGCGTATTCAAACTTCATGATTCAATTTATTCTACATAATCAAAAATCATCTGTCAAATATTGACATTTAGAAATCATTACATTGTAACTTTTTTCAGCTTGAGCTTCAACCAAACAGACTCGGACTGGCCCGCCGGCCCATCGGCCTGAGGGCCGGTGCGCCCTCAGCCAGGGAAAATTTCGCGCCCCTAAGTAGCTCCAATATTTTTCCACACACATATATTCTGATTAGTGTACTAAATTTCGAGAATTTGCTTAGGGACAACATCAACTAATAGACAGATAGCAAAAGAGAGGGATTTTTATTATAATAAATTGAAGATACATCGAAGGAATTTTCCGAATCGGAAATCAAAGCGGACATGTTTGCATACGATTGAGAACAGAAAACGGGCACCAAGGGAAAGTTTTAATAGCCCTGGCGCGCCGTGGTTACTAAAGCTCACGTCCAAGTGCTACTCCCGCACCCTGAGAGAGATTTTTTTTATCGGTTCTTATTAGGATGATATTTTTTAGGTCTTAATCTCAGATCAAATATTTTGCGTACCCTCCATTGTAGTACTCAGGGGACCTTGCGCCCTTTTAAAGTCGTCCCTGAATGGACCTATAATTGATACCATGCTTTTCGAAAAACAACTTTGTAAAAGAAAAAGATAAATATTATGAAGGCAAAAACGCTTTGTATGGATTTTGTTGTTGACTGGAAAACATAACTTTTCGAGGAATAAATGCAACCTCGATGACACTCCTGGATTGCAATTCTGCAAGCTGGGATCGCGCGGCCAGCGTTTTTTCATTCAAAATACCTACCAAAATTTTCGGTTAGCTTTATTTAATACCTTTCCGTAATGAAATAACTATTCTGCAATTCTGGTGTGTATTTTATATATAAAATAAGTTTTATTTAATCAAAGAAAAATCGATCATTAAATAGAGCGATGATTACCACTCAGAAACTTTTGTAGGTTTTTCGAATTATAAAACGCTGGCAGCAAAATCCTGTCGCTTGCAGGATTACAATGCCCGGACGATTTCTTTCAATTATGGAAACTTAATTTCCCTTGATCTCTAACCATGATAAGAAATTTGCAAATCATGGGAAGAGTGAGCTGAGAAAAGTAAATTTACTCAATTATTTTAGCGATTTAAGACTACTAATCGCTCTTGTTGATGTCATTTTTCAGTAGAAACCTTTTTATAGTGCGATATCAATTCAGCATTTTAAGGATGCATAAAGTAATTTATAAGCACAAAAAATGCCTCTTCTTCCTCCTGCCTCTCCTTATCCCAAATGCTGCAAGTGTAATATTTTCACAAGCAAGTGTTATTTCCCCATTCAAATACCCCTATATTTGGACATTCAAATACTGGTATAATATGTGGTACTTTTCCAAAAGAAAAAAAATCAAGCATGAGTTTTAGTTTCAAAATTTCTATTTCTATACTGAAAGTACATTTTTGTTCTCGATATAAATATTTTGAACGAATTTTGCACACTGAATATTTATTTTGTAGGTGTTATGAGGCAGACACCGTCAGAGACCACATTTAAAGATGGTACTTTACTAAAGAAAATAAAAAAGCTATAGTAAAAAACAGCATTTGCTGTCAGATTATATCAGAAACTGGCTGTTACCCGTGACTTCGTTCACGTATCATTAAAATAAGAATAAATTCATTAATTAAGCAAAATATTTCATTCCCGATAATTAGAAACGTAAATAATTAACTAACTCTTGATCACATTCCATTGGAGACAATACAGTATTTCTATGTTATAGAGGCCTTGACATAACTAAGTTTTAAAAAAGTGAAATTTTGTGACAAATAATCACGAAAAGGAAACTGCAACCAACAAAAAAGGCGGGCCAAATAAAATCGTGGAAATCGGCGAATTGTGTAAAAACATATGTCAAGTTTACCTGGTAAACCATTTTACTTTTAACGCCTTTGTGAAACGTTTTAATAGCCATCCTTCAAAGATAATGGAAATAGTATATTATTTTTCATTAAATTCAATTTTTGTGAATAGGGAGCAATAATTGTAGACCTAAATGCATGGAGCTTAAATTTGCCTCCTTGATTTAATCTATAATTACAGCGCCTATATTCTAGGCGCTGTACTACAACTGAAAAAAAAATTCTTTATTTCTAAATGAAAATATGCTGACAGACGATATTTGTTCTCTAGAATAAATTGACTCATGAAGTTTGAATATGTGAAAATACGTTTTTATTTTTTAAAAAAATTACTGTAATCAAGATTTTTTTTTTCTTTCACCATCTATTCAAATTGAAAATAAATTATTTTTTTCAATTTTAATGAGAAAAAATATATTATTCCGTTTCATTTCTTATTTTTTATCCACAAAATTGGAATAATTTAGTTGTAATTTTTAGAGCAACTTCGTTAAATTTATAAAAAAAAATAATAATAATATCTCGGAATTTAAATCATTTTTTTAAATTCTGAGAGTTTATGACATCCTCTGCGAAATACAAACAGGCGGTCAGATTTTAATATAATAGATTCGTAATTATTTTTATTTTCCTAATAATCATGGTGTAGTTTTTGGCAAAAACCTCTCATCTGTATGTAACTGATATTCATGCATAATAATCGCTAGCTAAAAAAAAAGCTAAAAAAAAAATATATTTAAATTTTTCGTTTTAAATATAACGTGAAACTCATCAACTTTCTAAACTTACCGATTCTTGTATTATTAATGTAATGAATTGATTCACGCTCCTTCTAAAACACATTTGAAAATTACCATTTTATTTCAAATATGACGTCACTTTTTCCTCAGAGAAATCTCTTTTAAATGGCACAATTCTTGTTAATTTTATTTTTCTGGCAATCAGGACGTAAATTTTAGCGAAAAACTCACATTTGTGTGTAACTGGTATTCAAGCTAATTATTAATCAGTATCGATAAAAAGTATTTCAGTTTTTCATCTTAAATATTACGTCCATTATCTATTTACTTTCATTATACATTGATATTCATGCTCCTTGTATTATTACGAATATTTGAAAATACATGTTTTATTTATGACGTCATATTTGTCCACGCCGAGGAGGATCCTTTTCATAGTTCCATGGTCTAAGCGAAATCTATTTTTTAATAATATAATTATTGTTGCACTTTTCCTTCTAATTATAACGCAGTTTTTGACAGAAAAATATCTTTTTATTTTAATCGATATTCATACTTCATGTATAATAACAAATACTCCATATTTTTGTTTCAAATATCACGAAAATTCACCTTCTTTTTAATTTTTTTAATTTTCAGTTTTCACATGAAAATCGTTCAATTTAAAATTAGTTGTTGGGGAAAAATTATTTTTCTGTGTTTTTATTTTTGTGGCAACGATCAAAGCACCTAGCAACGATAAAGTAAATTGGTTAAATTGTATGGGAAAATGTCCATTTATTCTCTATGAAAATAATGAAAATTTTAATTATTAAAGAAAATATTTGAATAAAATAAACAAAAACCAGCCTATGTTAATTTGAGGATTTTAATCAACCTATATGCAAAAATACAGGATCATTAAATGCTCCATTTTGACGCTGGCTTCAGCCTAACATTTGCACACAATGAGATTTATAATATTATTAGGATTGCATCTATACCATGTTTATAACTGACTTGATAACTAATTCATATTACGTTAAATAAATATATATTTTTTAAACAGAGGTTCGAGCTCTTAGCACTGATATTCTTGCATTTTAGTAGTCATAAAAGTAAAATTTATTTGCGTAATAGTTTTAGAGATATTTGTTTAAATACAAATGAAAAATGAGGAAACATCAAGGAAACCAAATTAGAAGCGATTTTGATAGGTAATTCTAGAAACATAATTAATTTTAGCCTAAAAAATCAACAATTTATTTGAAGTTTCTCATTAAAATAGAATCAATTATTTGCATATTTTAATATTATTATTAGCGCAGTTTAGCCAGCAAACACAACTGTTGGTCAAACGGGAACTCATATCTTTAGACCGACGATTAGATAACCATTGGCTCAGCTATTGGAAGCAGTCAAACTCAATCGTTGGCCAACGAAGCTAGAAAACAATCGACTAATAATATCCAACAATTCTGTGTTGCTTGAGTGAAAAAAGAATTGTATAAAAGGGGAGAGTTAGTCAAATCATATCTCACAGCACGATGACGGTTTAAAACTAGTCGGATATGCCAATCCTAAAACTTTCTTCTATCTCATACATGCTAATACTTCAAAATTCGCTATTACACCGCCAAAAAAAACAATATTTTTCGTCAGTCTGTTGTACGTCAGCTGCTTGCGAATCGTCGGGTTACCTGGATGCGAGCAGCCGATGTATTATACTAAACTACGGCAATTCTTTCTGGCCTGTACCGGCAGGAAAAGATAGTCTCCCTTTTGCTTGGTTTTAAGATTTTAGCTAATTTTACTGAAAAAACGAAGCTAAAATGCGTGGAAACCGATTACAGAAGAGTCCTTCCTAGTTCTCGTCAATATTGAATTTGAATGAGAATATCGCCAAATTAGACAGGCATAGCCAAGTTGGCTTCATATATGGCAACGTATTTTTATCGCCAAATTTGGCGATATTTCGCCCCCAATTGTAGCCAAGCTTTGCTAGAATTTGACGTTGGCGAATATAAATATATAGTGTTAAGCATGTAAGAGTTGAAACAATGGTTACAACATGCCGAAACCATGTTCACCTAAACTCATAAATTAAACCCGTTTATGGAGGAATCGTGCTGTATGTTTCAAAATGCCAGCCACCCTAAAACTTCAAAATGCTATATCTCAGTCTCTTTCATCGGAATATCCGTAAATTCAAGTGGGACCTGCTGACTATAGCCAAAAACATAGAAAAAAAATTGGTTCAATTTGAACCATAACTTCATATACTTTTCGATGGTACACTGAGGACAGACAGATATTTTGTGAAAACATTTTCGGAATCTCTCTGACTCCTAAAACGTATAAATCCGTCGAAAACCGGAAGTCTAAAAAAAATTTCGATTACAATACTTTCTTCAATTATAGATAGAAGAAAGTAAAAATCATAAATATCGTCACACTTGTAATAATGTCTAAAATTGCTAAAAAAATAAAACAAGATTATTTTATTTATTTATTTATTTATTTATTTATTTTTTTTGGCGTTAATGGACACAACTATGGATATATCAAGTACGTTAATTTACAATCTTAGAAAAAAAAAAAAAAGAAAAGAAAAGAAAAAAAAAACGTGATCATCGTGTAACTTAATTTCCCTTGATCTCTAACCATGATAAGAAATTTGCAAATCATGGGAAGAGTGAGCTGAGAAAATTAAATTTACTCAATTATTTTAGCGATTTAAGACTACTAATCGCTCTTGTTGATGTCATTTTTCAGTAGAAACCTTTTTATAGTGCGATATCAATTCAGCATTTTAAGGATGCATAAAGTAATTTATAAGCACAAAAAATGCCTCTTCTTCCTCCTGCCTCTCCTTATCCCAAATGCTGCAAGTGTAATATTTTCACAAGCAAGTGTTATTTCCCCATTCAAATACCCCTATATTTGGACATTCAAATACTGGTATAATATGTGGTACTTTTCCAAAAGAAAAAAAAATCAAGCATGAGTTTTAGTTTCAAGATTTCTATTTCTATACTGAAAGTACATTTTTGTTCTCGATATAAATATTTTGAACGAATTTTGCACACTGAATATTTATTTTGTAGGTGTTATGAGGCAGACACCGTCAGAGACCACATTTAAAGATGGTACTTTACTAAAGAAAATAAAAAAGCTATAGTAAAAAACAGCATTTGCTGTCAGATTATATCAGAAATTGCATCTATACCATGTTTATAACTGACTTGATAACTAATTCATATTACGTTAAATAAATATATATTTTTTAAACAGAGGTTCGAGCTCTTAGTACTGATATTCTTCCATTTTAGTAGTCATAAAAGTAAAATTTATTTGCGTAATAGTTTTAGAGATATTTGTTTAAATACAAATGAAAAATGAGGAAACATCAAGGAAACCAAATTAGAAGCGATTTTGATAGGTAATTCTAGAAACATAATTAATTTTAGCCTAAAAAATCAACAATTTATTTGAAGTTTCTCATTAAAATAGAATCAATTATTTGCATATTTTAATATTATTATTAGCGCAGTTTAGCCAGCAAACACAACTGTTGGTCAAACGGGAACTCATATCTTTAGACCGACGATTAGATAACCATTGGCTCAGCTATTGGAAGCAGTCAAACTCAATCGTTGGCCAACGAAGCTAGAAAACAATCGACTAATAATATCCAACAATTCTGTGTTGCTTGAGTGAAAAAAGAATTGTATAAAAGGGGAGAGTTAGTCAAATCATATCTCACAGCACGATGACGGTTTAAAACTAGTCGGATATGCCAATCCTAAAACTTTCTTCTATCTCATACCGGGTGTCCCACAAATGACTGATGGATTTTAAAATTCAATAACTAGCAAACGGTGACAGATATTAAAAAAATTTTTGCAGGAGGGTTATGTATGATGTCGGGAGTTTTTTTATTCTGATTCTTGATTTTAGTTCGAATTTCAAACAATAGATGGCGCTGACAGCGGTTGGCGCACATTAGAGGCCGAAACTGACGTCACTCAGCATTGATGCGAAGAAAGGAGATTAAGCCTATGAAGTGGATCTCATTCGCCAGTACAATCTTGCTCTAAGGCCCCGATTCTGAACTCATTTAATATGATTTCAATGGAATGAAATGTTGCCATGGAAATAACAAATTCTTTGATAGTGGAATACAGCGTTCAGATCAGGGCATGAATTTGACAAGCAGTATTCGAGTTGCAGGCGATTTTACATTTATGAAGTTTTATTTTCCGGGATTAAATTACTTTTTATGGCCTGATTTAAAGAATATTTTATGCATCATATTTTAAAACTAGGTGAAGAGATCTTGCTACAATATCTGCTAGTGAGTACTTTTAAAAGCGTGTACACTATTTATTGAAAATGGTTTATTTCACCTAGTAGTTTTAAAATACGATGAACAAAATATTCTTTAAATCAGGCCGCAAAAAGTAATTTAATCCGGGAAAATAAAACTTCATAAATGTAAAATCGCCTGCAACTCGAATACTGCTTGTTAAATTCATGTCCTGATCTGAACGCTGTATTCCACTATCAAAGAATTTGTTGTTTCCATGGCAACATTTCATTCCATTGAAATCATATTAAATGAGTTCAGAATCGGGGCCTAAGAGCAAGATTGTACTGGCGAATGAGATCCACTCCATAGCCTTAATCTCCTTTCTTCGCATCAATGCTGAGTGACGTCAGTCTCGGCCTCTAATGAGCGTCAACCGCTGTCAGCGCCATCTATTGTTTGAAATTCGAACTAAAATCAAGAATCACAGTAAAAAAACTCCCGACATCATACATAACCCTCCTGCAAGAATTTTTTAAATATCTGTCACCGTTTGCTAGTTATTGAATTTTAAAATCCATCAGTCATTTGTGGGACACCCGGTACATGCTAATACTTCAAAATTCGCTATTACACCGCCAAAAAAAACAATATTTTTCGTCAGTCTGTTGTACATCAGCTGCTTGCGAATCGTCGGGTTACCTGGATGCGAGCAGCCGATGTATTATACTAAACTACGGCAATTCTTTCTGGCCTGTACCGGCAGGAAAAGATAGTCTCCCTTTTGCTTGGTTTTAAGATTTTAGCTAATTTTACTGAAAAAACGAAGCTAAAATGCGTGGAAACCGATTACAGAAGAGTCATTCCTAGTTCTCGTCAATATTGAATTTGAATGAGAATATCGCCAAATTAGACAGGCATAGCCAAGTTGGCTTCATATATGGCAACGTATTTTTATCGCCAAATTTGGCGATATTTCGCCCCCAATTGTAGCCAAGCTTTGCTAGAATTTGACGTTGGCGAATATAAATATATAGTGTTAAGCATGTAAGAGTTGAAACAATGGTTACAACATGCCGAAACCATGTTCACCTAAACTCATAAATTAAACCCGTTTATGGAGGAATCGTGCTGTATGTTTCAAAATGCCAGCCACCCTAAAACTTCAAAATGCTATATCTCAGTCTCTTTCATCGGAATATCCGTAAATTCAAGTGGGACCTGCTGACTATAGCCAAAAACATAGAAAAAAAATTGGTTCAATTTGAACCATAACTTCATATACTTTTCGATGGTACACTGAGGACAGACAGATATTTTGTGAAAACATTTTCGGAATCTCTCTGACTCCTAAAACGTATAAATCCGTCGAAAACCGGAAGTCTAAAAAAAATTTCGATTACAATACTTTCTTCAATTATAGATAGAAGAAAGTAAAAATCATAAATATCGTCACACTTGTAATAATGTCTAAAATTGCTAAAAAAATAAAACAAGATTATTTTATTTATTTATTTATTTATTTTTTTTTTGGCGTTAATGGACACAACTATGGATATATCAAGTACGTTAATTTACAATCTTAGAAAAAAAAAAAAAAAAAAAAGAAAAGAAAAAAAAAACGTGATCATCGTGTAACTTAATTTCCCTTGATCTCTAACCATGATAAGAAATTTGCAAATCATGGGAAGAGTGAGCTGAGAAAAGTAAATTTACTCAATTATTTTAGCGATTTAAGACTACTAATCGCTCTTGTTGATGTCATTTTTCAGTAGAAACCTTTTTATAGTGCGATATCAATTCAGCATTTTAAGGATGCATAAAGTAATTTATAAGCACAAAAAATGCCTCTTCTTCCTCCTGCCTCTCCTTATCCCAAATGCTGCAAGTGTAATATTTTCACAAGCAAGTGTTATTTCCCCATTCAAATACCCCTATATTTGGACATTCAAATACTGGTATAATATGTGGTACTTTTCCAAAAGAAAAAAAAATCAAGCATGAGTTTTAGTTTCAAAATTTCTATTTCTATACTGAAAGTACATTTTTGTTCTCGATATAAATATTTTGAACGAATTTTGCACACTGAATATTTATTTTGTAGGTGTTATGAGGCAGACACCGTCAGAGACCACATTTAAAGATGGTACTTTACTAAAGAAAATAAAAAAGCTATAGTAAAAAACAGCATTTGCTGTCAGATTATATCAGAAATTGCATCTATACCATGTTTATAACTGACTTGATAACTAATTCATATTACGTTAAATAAATATATATTTTTTAAACAGAGGTTCGAGCTCTTAGCACTGATATTCTTGCATTTTAGTAGTCATAAAAGTAAAATTTATTTGCGTAATAGTTTTAGAGATATTTGTTTAAATACAAATGAAAAATGAGGAAACATCAAGGAAACCAAATTAGAAGCGATTTTGATAGGTAATTCTAGAAACATAATTAATTTTAGCCTAAAAAATCAACAATTTATTTGAAGTTTCTCATTAAAATAGAATCAATTATTTGCATATTTTAATATTATTATTAGCGCAGTTTAGCCAGCAAACACAACTGTTGGTCAAACGGGAACTCATATCTTTAGACCGACGATTAGATAACCATTGGCTCAGCTATTGGAAGCAGTCAAACTCAATCGTTGGCCAACGAAGCTAGAAAACAATCGACTAATAATATCCAACAATTCTGTGTTGCTTGAGTGAAAAAAGAATTGTATAAAAGGGGAGAGTTAGTCAAATCATATCTCACAGCACGATGACGGTTTAAAACTAGTCGGATATGCCAATCCTAAAACTTTCTTCTATCTCATACCGGGTGTCCCACAAATGACTGATGGATTTTAAAATTCAATAACTAGCAAACGGTGACAGATATTAAAAAAATTCTTGCAGGAGGGTTATGTATGATGTCGGGAGTTTTTTTACTCTGATTCTTGATTTTAGTTCGAATTTCAAACAATAGATGGCGCTGACAGCGGTTGGCGCTCATTAGAGGCCGAAACTGACGTCACTCAGCATTGATGCGAAGAAAGGAGATTAAGGCTATGGAGTGGATCTCATTCGCCAGTACAATCTTGCTCTTAGGCCCCGATTCTGAACTCATTTAATATGATTTCAATGGAATGAAATGTTGCCATGGAAACAACAAATTCTTTGATAGTGGAATACAGCGTTCAGATCAGGACATGAATTTAACAAGCAGTATTCGAGTTGCAGGCGATTTTACATTTATGAAGTTTTATTTTCCCGGATTAAATTACTTTTTACGGCCTGATTTAAAGAATATTTTGTTCATCGTATTTTAAAACTACTAGGTGAAATAAACCATTTTCAATAAATAGTGTACACGCTTTTAAAAGTACTCACTAGCAGATATTGTAGCAAGATCTCTTCACCTAGTTTTAAAATATGATGCATAAAATATTCTTTAAATCAGGCCATAAAAAGTAATTTAATCCCGGAAAATAAAACTTCATAAATGTAAAATCGCCTGCAACTCGAATACTGCTTGTCAAATTCATGCCCTGATCTGAACGCTGTATTCCACTATCAAAGAATTTGTTATTTCCATGGCAACATTTCATTCCATTGAAATCATATTAAATGAGTTCAGAATCGGGGCCTTAGAGCAAGATTGTACTGGCGAATGAGATCCACTCCATAGCCTTAATCTCCTTTCTTCGCATCAATGCTGAGTGACGTCAGTTTCGGCCTCTAATGAGCGCCAACCGCTGTCAGCGCCATCTATTGTTTGAAATTCGAACTAAAATCAAGAATCAGAGTAAAAAAACTCCCGACATCATACATAACCCTCCTGCAAGAATTTTTTTAATATCTGTCACCGTTTGCTAGTTATTGAATTTTAAAATCCATCAGTCATTTGTGGGACACCCGGTATGAGATAGAAGAAAGTTTTAGGATTGGCATATCCGACTAGTTTTAAACCGTCATCGTGCAGTGAGATATGATTTGACTAACTCTCCCCTTTTATACAATTCTTTTTTCACTCAAGCAACACAGAATTGTTGGATATTATTAGTCGATTGTTTTCTAGCTTCGTTGGCCAACGATTGAGTTTGACTGCTTCCAATAGCTGAGCCAATGGTTATCTAATCGTCGGTCTAAAGATATGAGTTCCCGTTTGACCAACAGTTGTGTTTGCTGGCTAAACTGCGCTAATAATAATATTAAAATATGCAAATAATTGATTCTATTTTAATGAGAAACTTCAAATAAATTGTTGATTTTTTAGGCTAAAATTAATTATGTTTCTAGAATTACCTATCAAAATCGCTTCTAATTTGGTTTCCTTGATGTTTCCTCATTTTTCATTTGTATTTAAACAAATATCTCTAAAGCTATTACGCAAATAAATTTTACTTTTATGACTACTAAAATGCAAGAATATCAGTGCTAAGAGCTCGAACCTCTGTTTAAAAAATATATATTTATTTAACGTAATATGAATTAGTTATCAAGTCAGTTATAAACATGGTATAGATGCAATTTCTGATATAATCTGACAGCAAATGCTGTTTTTTACTATAGCTTTTTTATTTTCTTTAGTAAAGTACCATCTTTAAATGTGGTCTCTGACGGTGTCTGCCTCATAACACCTACAAAATAAATATTCAGTGTGCAAAATTCGTTCAAAATATTTATATCGAGAACAAAAATGTACTTTCAGTATAGAAATAGAAATTTTGAAACTAAAACTCATGCTTGATTTTTTTTTCTTTTGGAAAAGTACCACATATTATACCAGTATTTGAATGTCCAAATATAGGGGTATTTGAATGCGGAAATAACACTTGCTTGTGAAAATATTACACTTGCAGCATTTGGGATAAGGAGAGGCAGGAGGAAGAAGAGGCATTTTTTGTGCTTATAAATTACTTTATGCATCCTTAAAATGCTGAATTGATATCGCACTATAAAAAGGTTTCTACTGAAAAATGACATCAACAAGAGCGATTAGTAGTCTTAAATCGCTAAAATAATTGAGTAAATTTACTTTTCTCAGCTCACTCTTCCCATGATTTGCAAATTTCTTATCATGGTTAGAGATCAAGGGAAATTAAGTTACACGATGATCACGTTTTTTTTTTTTTCTTTTCTTTTTTTTTTTTTTTTTTTTTTCTAAGATTGTAAATTAACGTACTTGATATATCCATAGTTGTGTCCATTAACGCCAAAAAAAAAAAAATAAATAAATAAATAAAATAATCTTGTTTTATTTTTTTAGCAATTTTAGACATTATTACAAGTGTGACGATATTTATGATTTTTACTTTCTTCTATCTATAATTGAAGAAAGTATTGTAATCGAAATTTTTTTTAGACTTCCGGTTTTCGACGGATTTATACGTTTTAGGAGTCAGAGAGATTCCGAAAATGTTTTCACAAAATATCTGTCTGTCCTCAGTGTACCATCGAAAAGTATATGAAGTTATGGTTCAAATTGAACCAATTTTTTTTCTATGTTTTTGGCTATAGTCAGCAGGTCCCACTTGAATTTACGGATATTCCGATGAAAGAGACTGAGATATAGCATTTTGAAGTTTTAGGGTGGCTGGCATTTTGAAACATACAGCACGATTCCTCCATAAACGGGTTTAATTTATGAGTTTAGGTGAACATGGTTTCGGCATGTTGTAACCATTGTTTCAACTCTTACATGCTTAACACTATATATTTATATTCGCCAACGTCAAATTCTAGCAAAGCTTGGCTACAATTGGGGGCGAAATATCGCCAAATTTGGCGATAAAAATACGTTGCCATATATGAAGCCAACTTGGCTATGCCTGTCTAATTTGGCGATATTCTCATTCAAATTCAATATTGACGAGAACTAGGAATGACTCTTCTGTAATCGGTTTCCACGCATTTTAGCTTCGTGCTTTTCAGTAAAATTAGCTAAAATCTTAAAACCAAGCAAAAGGGAGACTATCTTTTCCTGCCGGTACAGGCCAGAAAGAATTGCCGTAGTTTAGTATAATACATCGGCTGCTCGCATCCAGGTAACCCGACGATTCGCAAGCAGCTGACGTACAACAGACTGACGAAAAATATTGTTTTTTTTGGCGGTGTAATAGCGAATTTTGAAGTATTAGCATGTACCGGGTGTCCCACAAATGACTGATGGATTTTAAAATTCAATAACTAGCAAACGGTGACAGATATTTAAAAATTCTTGCAGGAGGGTTATGTATGATGTCGGGAGTTTTTTTACTGTGATTCTTGATTTTAGTTCGAATTTCAAACAATAGATGGCGCTGACAGCGGTTGGCGCTCATTAGAGGCCGAAACTGACGTCACTCAGCATTGATGCGAAGAAAGGAGATTAAGGCTATGGAGTGGATCTCATTCGCCAGTACAATCTTGCTCTTAGGCCCCGATTCTGAACTCATTTAATATGATTTCAATGGAATGAAATGTTGCCATGGAAACAACAAATTCTTTGATAGTGGAATACAGCGTTCAGATCAGGACATGAATTTAACAAGCAGTATTCGAGTTGCAGGCGATTTTACATTTATGAAGTTTTATTTTCCCGGATTAAATTACTTTTTACGGCCTGATTTAAAGAATATTTTGTTCATCGTATTTTAAAACTACTAGGTGAAATAAACCATTTTCAATAAATAGTGTACACGCTTTTAAAAGTACTCACTAGCAGATATTGTAGCAAGATCTCTTCACCTAGTTTTAAAATATGATGCATAAAATATTCTTTAAATCAGGCCATAAAAAGTAATTTAATCCCGGAAAATAAAACTTCATAAATGTAAAATCGCCTGCAACTCGAATACTGCTTGTCAAATTCATGCCCTGATCTGAACGCTGTATTCCACTATCAAAGAATTTGTTATTTCCATGGCAACATTTCATTCCATTGAAATCATATTAAATGAGTTCAGAATCGGGGCCTTAGAGCAAGATTGTACAGGCGAATGAGATCCACTCCATAGCCTTAATCTCCTTTCTTCGCATCAATGCTGAGTGACGTCAGTTTCGGCCTCTAATGAGCGCCAACCGCTGTCAGCGCCATCTATTGTTTGAAATTCGAACTAAAATCAAGAATCAGAGTAAAAAAACTCCCGACATCATACATAACCCTCCTGCAAGAATTTTTTTAATATCTGTCACCGTTTGCTAGTTATTGAATTTTAAAATCCATCAGTCATTTGTGGGACACCCGGTATGAGATAGAAGAAAGTTTTAGGATTGGCATATCCGACTAGTTTTAAACCGTCATCGTGCAGTGAGATATGATTTGACTAACTCTCCCCTTTTATACAATTCTTTTTTCACTCAAGCAACACAGAATTGTTGGATATTATTAGTCGATTGTTTTCTAGCTTCGTTGGCCAACGATTGAGTTTGACTGCTTCCAATAGCTGAGCCAATGGTTATCTAATCGTCGGTCTAAAGATATGAGTTCCCGTTTGACCAGCAGTTGTGTTTGCTGGCTAAACTGCGCTAATAATAATATTAAAATATGCAAATAATTGATTCTATTTTAATGAGAAACTTCAAATAAATTGTTGATTTTTTAGGCTAAAATTAATTATGTTTCTAGAATTACCTATCAAAATCGCTTCTAATTTGGTTTCCTTGATGTTTCCTCATTTTTCATTTGTATTTAAACAAATATCTCTAAAGCTATTACGCAAATAAATTTTACTTTTATGACTACTAAAATGCAAGAATATCAGTGCTAAGAGCTCGAACCTCTGTTTAAAAAATATATATTTATTTAACGTAATATGAATTAGTTATCAAGTCAGTTATAAACATGGTATAGATGCAATTTCTGATATAATCTGACAGCAAATGCTGTTTTTTACTATAGCTTTTTTATTTTCTTTAGTAAAGTACCATCTTTAAATGTGGTCTCTGACGGTGTCTGCCTCATAACACCTACAAAATAAATATTCAGTGTGCAAAATTCGTTCAAAATATTTATATCGAGAACAAAAATGTACTTTCAGTATAGAAATAGAAATTTTGAAACTAAAACTCATGCTTGATTTTTTTTTCTTTTGGAAAAGTACCACATATTATACCAGTATTTGAATGTCCAAATATAGGGGTATTTGAATGCGGAAATAACACTTGCTTGTGAAAATATTACACTTGCAGCATTTGGGATAAGGAGAGGCAGGAGGAAGAAGAGGCATTTTTTGTGCTTATAAATTACTTTATGCATCCTTAAAATGCTGAATTGATATCGCACTATAAAAAGGTTTCTACTGAAAAATGACATCAACAAGAGCGATTAGTAGTCTTAAATCGCTAAAATAATTGAGTAAATTTACTTTTCTCAGCTCACTCTTCCCATGATTTGCAAATTTCTTATCATGGTTAGAGATCAAGGGAAATTAAGTTACACGATGATCACGTTTTTTTTTTCTTTTCTTTTTTTTTTTTTTTTTTTTTTTCTAAGATTGTAAATTAACGTACTTGATATATCCATAGTTGTGTCCATTAACGCCAAAAAAAAAAAAAATAAATAAATAAATAAAATAATCTTGTTTTATTTTTTTAGCAATTTTAGACATTATTACAAGTGTGACGATATTTATGATTTTTACTTTCTTCTATCTATAATTGAAGAAAGTATTGTAATCGAAATTTTTTTTAGACTTCCGGTTTTCGACGGATTTATACGTTTTAGGAGTCAGAGAGATTCCGAAAATGTTTTCACAAAATATCTGTCTGTCCTCAGTGTACCATCGAAAAGTATATGAAGTTATGGTTCAAATTGAACCAATTTTTTTTCTATGTTTTTGGCTATAGTCAGCAGGTCCCACTTGAATTTACGGATATTCCGATGAAAGAGACTGAGATATAGCATTTTGAAGTTTTAGGGTGGCTGGCATTTTGAAACATACAGCACGATTCCTCCATAAACGGGTTTAATTTATGAGTTTAGGTGAACATGGTTTCGGCATGTTGTAACCATTGTTTCAACTCTTACATGCTTAACACTATATATTTATATTCGCCAACGTCAAATTCTAGCAAAGCTTGGCTACAATTGGGGGCGAAATATCGCCAAATTTGGCGATAAAAATACGTTGCCATATATGAAGCCAACTTGGCTATGCCTGTCTAATTTGGCGATATTCTCATTCAAATTCAATATTGACGAGAACTAGGAATGACTCTTCTGTAATCGGTTTCCACGCATTTTAGCTTCGTGCTTTTCAGTAAAATTAGCTAAAATCTTAAAACCAAGCAAAAGGGAGACTATCTTTTCCTGCCGGTACAGGCCAGAAAGAATTGCCGTAGTTTAGTATAATACATCGGCTGCTCGCATCCAGGTAACCCGACGATTCGCAAGCAGCTGACGTACAACAGACTGACGAAAAATATTGTTTTTTTTGGCGGTGTAATAGCGAATTTTGAAGTATTAGCATGTACCGGGTGTCCCACAAATGACTGATGGATTTTAAAATTCAATAACTAGCAAACGGTGACAGATATTTAAAAATTCTTGCAGGAGGGTTATGTATGATGTCGGGAGTTTTTTTACTGTGATTCTTGATTTTAGTTCGAATTTCAAACAATAGATGGCGCTGACAGCGGTTGGCGCTCATTAGAGGCCGAAACTGACGTCACTCAGCATTGATGCGAAGAAAGGAGATTAAGGCTATGGAGTGGATCTCATTCGCCAGTACAATCTTGCTCTTAGGCCCCGATTCTGAACTCATTTAATATGATTTCAATGGAATGAAATGTTGCCATGGAAACAACAAATTCTTTGATAGTGGAATACAGCGTTCAGATCAGGACATGAATTTAACAAGCAGTATTCGAGTTGCAGGCGATTTTACATTTATGAAGTTTTATTTTCCCGGATTAAATTACTTTTTACGGCCTGATTTAAAGAATATTTTGTTCATCGTATTTTAAAACTACTAGGTGAAATAAACCATTTTCAATAAATAGTGTACACGCTTTTAAAAGTACTCACTAGCAGATATTGTAGCAAGATCTCTTCACCTAGTTTTAAAATATGATGCATAAAATATTCTTTAAATCAGGCCATAAAAAGTAATTTAATCCCGGAAAATAAAACTTCATAAATGTAAAATCGCCTGCAACTCGAATACTGCTTGTCAAATTCATGCCCTGATCTGAACGCTGTATTCCACTATCAAAGAATTTGTTATTTCCATGGCAACATTTCATTCCATTGAAATCATATTAAATGAGTTCAGAATCGGGGCCTTAGAGCAAGATTGTACTGGCGAATGAGATCCACTCCATAGCCTTAATCTCCTTTCTTCGCATCAATGCTGAGTGACGTCAGTTTCGGCCTCTAATGAGCGCCAACCGCTGTCAGCGCCATCTATTGTTTGAAATTCGAACTAAAATCAAGAATCAGAGTAAAAAAACTCCCGACATCATACATAACCCTCCTGCAAGAATTTTTTTAATATCTGTCACCGTTTGCTAGTTATTGAATTTTAAAATCCATCAGTCATTTGTGGGACACCCGGTATGAGATAGAAGAAAGTTTTAGGATTGGCATATCCGACTAGTTTTAAACCGTCATCGTGCAGTGAGATATGATTTGACTAACTCTCCCCTTTTATACAATTCTTTTTTCACTCAAGCAACACAGAATTGTTGGATATTATTAGTCGATTGTTTTCTAGCTTCGTTGGCCAACGATTGAGTTTGACTGCTTCCAATAGCTGAGCCAATGGTTATCTAATCGTCGGTCTAAAGATATGAGTTCCCGTTTGACCAACAGTTGTGTTTGCTGGCTAAACTGCGCTAATAATAATATTAAAATATGCAAATAATTGATTCTATTTTAATGAGAAACTTCAAATAAATTGTTGATTTTTTAGGCTAAAATTAATTATGTTTCTAGAATTACCTATCAAAATCGCTTCTAATTTGGTTTCCTTGATGTTTCCTCATTTTTCATTTGTATTTAAACAAATATCTCTAAAGCTATTACGCAAATAAATTTTACTTTTATGACTACTAAAATGCAAGAATATCAGTGCTAAGAGCTCGAACCTCTGTTTAAAAAATATATATTTATTTAACGTAATATGAATTAGTTATCAAGTCAGTTATAAACATGGTATAGATGCAATTTCTGATATAATCTGACAGCAAATGCTGTTTTTTACTATAGCTTTTTTATTTTCTTTAGTAAAGTACCATCTTTAAATGTGGTCTCTGACGGTGTCTGCCTCATAACACCTACAAAATAAATATTCAGTGTGCAAAATTCGTTCAAAATATTTATATCGAGAACAAAAATGTACTTTCAGTATAGAAATAGAAATTTTGAAACTAAAACTCATGCTTGATTTTTTTTTCTTTTGGAAAAGTACCACATATTATACCAGTATTTGAATGTCCAAATATAGGGGTATTTGAATGCGGAAATAACACTTGCTTGTGAAAATATTACACTTGCAGCATTTGGGATAAGGAGAGGCAGGAGGAAGAAGAGGCATTTTTTGTGCTTATAAATTACTTTATGCATCCTTAAAATGCTGAATTGATATCGCACTATAAAAAGGTTTCTACTGAAAAATGACATCAACAAGAGCGATTAGTAGTCTTAAATCGCTAAAATAATTGAGTAAATTTACTTTTCTCAGCTCACTCTTCCCATGATTTGCAAATTTCTTATCATGGTTAGAGATCAAGGGAAATTAAGTTACACGATGATCACGTTTTTTTTTTTTTCTTTTCTTTTTTTTTTTTTTTTTTTTTTTCTAAGATTGTAAATTAACGTACTTGATATATCCATAGTTGTGTCCATTAACGCCAAAAAAAAAAAAAAAAAAAAAAAAAATAAATAAAATAATCTTGTTTTATTTTTTTAGCAATTTTAGACATTATTACAAGTGTGACGATATTTATGATTTTTACTTTCTTCTATCTATAATTGAAGAAAGTATTGTAATCGAAATTTTTTTTAGACTTCCGGTTTTCGACGGATTTATACGTTTTAGGAGTCAGAGAGATTCCGAAAATGTTTTCACAAAATATCTGTCTGTCCTCAGTGTACCATCGAAAAGTATATGAAGTTATGGTTCAAATTGAACCAATTTTTTTTCTATGTTTTTGGCTATAGTCAGCAGGTCCCACTTGAATTTACGGATATTCCGATGAAAGAGACTGAGATATAGCATTTTGAAGTTTTAGGGTGGCTGGCATTTTGAAACATACAGCACGATTCCTCCATAAACGGGTTTAATTTATGAGTTTAGGTGAACATGGTTTCGGCATGTTGTAACCATTGTTTCAACTCTTACATGCTTAACACTATATATTTATATTCGCCAACGTCAAATTCTAGCAAAGCTTGGCTACAATTGGGGGCGAAATATCGCCAAATTTGGCGATAAAAATACGTTGCCATATATGAAGCCAACTTGGCTATGCCTGTCTAATTTGGCGATATTCTCATTCAAATTCAATATTGACGAGAACTAGGAATGACTCTTCTGTAATCGGTTTCCACGCATTTTAGCTTCGTGCTTTTCAGTAAAATTAGCTAAAATCTTAAAACCAAGCAAAAGGGAGACTATCTTTTCCTGCCGGTACAGGCCAGAAAGAATTGCCGTAGTTTAGTATAATACATCGGCTGCTCGCATCCAGGTAACCCGACGATTCGCAAGCAGCTGACGTACAACAGACTGACGAAAAATATTGTTTTTTTTTGGCGGTGTAATAGCGAATTTTGAAGTATTAGCATGTACCGGGTGTCCCACAAATGACTGATGGATTTTAAAATTCAATAACTAGCAAACGGTGACAGATATTTAAAAATTCTTGCAGGAGGGTTATGTATGATGTCGGGAGTTTTTTTACTGTGATTCTTGATTTTAGTTCGAATTTCAAACAATAGATGGCGCTGACAGCGGTTGGCGCTCATTAGAGGCCGAAACTGACGTCACTCAGCATTGATGCGAAGAAAGGAGATTAAGGCTATGGAGTGGATCTCATTCGCCAGTACAATCTTGCTCTTAGGCCCCGATTCTGAACTCATTTAATATGATTTCAATGGAATGAAATGTTGCCATGGAAACAACAAATTCTTTGATAGTGGAATACAGCGTTCAGATCAGGACATGAATTTAACAAGCAGTATTCGAGTTGCAGGCGATTTTACATTTATGAAGTTTTATTTTCCCGGATTAAATTACTTTTTACGGCCTGATTTAAAGAATATTTTGTTCATCGTATTTTAAAACTACTAGGTGAAATAAACCATTTTCAATAAATAGTGTACACGCTTTTAAAAGTACTCACTAGCAGATATTGTAGCAAGATCTCTTCACCTAGTTTTAAAATATGATGCATAAAATATTCTTTAAATCAGGCCATAAAAAGTAATTTAATCCCGGAAAATAAAACTTCATAAATGTAAAATCGCCTGCAACTCGAATACTGCTTGTCAAATTCATGCCCTGATCTGAACGCTGTATTCCACTATCAAAGAATTTGTTATTTCCATGGCAACATTTCATTCCATTGAAATCATATTAAATGAGTTCAGAATCGGGGCCTTAGAGCAAGATTGTACTGGCGAATGAGATCCACTCCATAGCCTTAATCTCCTTTCTTCGCATCAATGCTGAGTGACGTCAGTTTCGGCCTCTAATGAGCGCCAACCGCTGTCAGCGCCATCTATTGTTTGAAATTCGAACTAAAATCAAGAATCAGAGTAAAAAAACTCCCGACATCATACATAACCCTCCTGCAAGAATTTTTTTAATATCTGTCACCGTTTGCTAGTTATTGAATTTTAAAATCCATCAGTCATTTGTGGGACACCCGGTATGAGATAGAAGAAAGTTTTAGGATTGGCATATCCGACTAGTTTTAAACCGTCATCGTGCAGTGAGATATGATTTGACTAACTCTCCCCTTTTATACAATTCTTTTTTCACTCAAGCAACACAGAATTGTTGGATATTATTAGTCGATTGTTTTCTAGCTTCGTTGGCCAACGATTGAGTTTGACTGCTTCCAATAGCTGAGCCAATGGTTATCTAATCGTCGGTCTAAAGATATGAGTTCCCGTTTGACCAACAGTTGTGTTTGCTGGCTAAACTGCGCTAATAATAATATTAAAATATGCAAATAATTGATTCTATTTTAATGAGAAACTTCAAATAAATTGTTGATTTTTTAGGCTAAAATTAATTATGTTTCTAGAATTACCTATCAAAATCGCTTCTAATTTGGTTTCCTTGATGTTTCCTCATTTTTCATTTGTATTTAAACAAATATCTCTAAAGCTATTACGCAAATAAATTTTACTTTTATGACTACTAAAATGCAAGAATATCAGTGCTAAGAGCTCGAACCTCTGTTTAAAAAATATATATTTATTTAACGTAATATGAATTAGTTATCAAGTCAGTTATAAACATGGTATAGATGCAATTTCTGATATAATCTGACAGCAAATGCTGTTTTTTACTATAGCTTTTTTATTTTCTTTAGTAAAGTACCATCTTTAAATGTGGTCTCTGACGGTGTCTGCCTCATAACACCTACAAAATAAATATTCAGTGTGCAAAATTCGTTCAAAATATTTATATCGAGAACAAAAATGTACTTTCAGTATAGAAATAGAAATTTTGAAACTAAAACTCATGCTTGATTTTTTTTTCTTTTGGAAAAGTACCACATATTATACCAGTATTTGAATGTCCAAATATAGGGGTATTTGAATGCGGAAATAACACTTGCTTGTGAAAATATTACACTTGCAGCATTTGGGATAAGGAGAGGCAGGAGGAAGAAGAGGCATTTTTTGTGCTTATAAATTACTTTATGCATCCTTAAAATGCTGAATTGATATCGCACTATAAAAAGGTTTCTACTGAAAAATGACATCAACAAGAGCGATTAGTAGTCTTAAATCGCTAAAATAATTGAGTAAATTTACTTTTCTCAGCTCACTCTTCCCATGATTTGCAAATTTCTTATCATGGTTAGAGATCAAGGGAAATTAAGTTACACGATGATCACGTTTTTTTTTTCTTTTCTTTTCTTTTTTTTTTTTTTTTTTTCTAAGATTGTAAATTAACGTACTTGATATATCCATAGTTGTGTCCATTAACGCCAAAAAAAAAAAAAAAAAATAAATAAATAAAATAATCTTGTTTTATTTTTTTAGCAATTTTAGACATTATTACAAGTGTGACGATATTTATGATTTTTACTTTCTTCTATCTATAATTGAAGAAAGTATTGTAATCGAAATTTTTTTTAGACTTCCGGTTTTCGACGGATTTATACGTTTTAGGAGTCAGAGAGATTCCGAAAATGTTTTCACAAAATATCTGTCTGTCCTCAGTGTACCATCGAAAAGTATATGAAGTTATGGTTCAAATTGAACCAATTTTTTTTCTATGTTTTTGGCTATAGTCAGCAGGTCCCACTTGAATTTACGGATATTCCGATGAAAGAGACTGAGATATAGCATTTTGAAGTTTTAGGGTGGCTGGCATTTTGAAACATACAGCACGATTCCTCCATAAACGGGTTTAATTTATGAGTTTAGGTGAACATGGTTTCGGCATGTTGTAACCATTGTTTCAACTCTTACATGCTTAACACTATATATTTATATTCGCCAACGTCAAATTCTAGCAAAGCTTGGCTACAATTGGGGGCGAAATATCGCCAAATTTGGCGATAAAAATACGTTGCCATATATGAAGCCAACTTGGCTATGCCTGTCTAATTTGGCGATATTCTCATTCAAATTCAATATTGACGAGAACTAGGAATGACTCTTCTGTAATCGGTTTCCACGCATTTTAGCTTCGTGCTTTTCAGTAAAATTAGCTAAAATCTTAAAACCAAGCAAAAGGGAGACTATCTTTTCCTGCCGGTACAGGCCAGAAAGAATTGCCGTAGTTTAGTATAATACATCGGCTGCTCGCATCCAGGTAACCCGACGATTCGCAAGCAGCTGACGTACAACAGACTGACGAAAAATATTGTTTTTTTTGGCGGTGTAATAGCGAATTTTGAAGTATTAGCATGTACCGGGTGTCCCACAAATGACTGATGGATTTTAAAATTCAATAACTAGCAAACGGTGACAGATATTTAAAAATTCTTGCAGGAGGGTTATGTATGATGTCGGGAGTTTTTTTACTGTGATTCTTGATTTTAGTTCGAATTTCAAACAATAGATGGCGCTGACAGCGGTTGGCGCTCATTAGAGGCCGAAACTGACGTCACTCAGCATTGATGCGAAGAAAGGAGATTAAGGCTATGGAGTGGATCTCATTCGCCAGTACAATCTTGCTCTTAGGCCCCGATTCTGAACTCATTTAATATGATTTCAATGGAATGAAATGTTGCCATGGAAACAACAAATTCTTTGATAGTGGAATACAGCGTTCAGATCAGGACATGAATTTAACAAGCAGTATTCGAGTTGCAGGCGATTTTACATTTATGAAGTTTTATTTTCCCGGATTAAATTACTTTTTACGGCCTGATTTAAAGAATATTTTGTTCATCGTATTTTAAAACTACTAGGTGAAATAAACCATTTTCAATAAATAGTGTACGCGCTTTTAAAAGTACTCACTAGCAGATATTGTAGCAAGATCTCTTCACCTAGTTTTAAAATATGATGCATAAAATATTCTTTAAATCAGGCCATAAAAAGTAATTTAATCCCGGAAAATAAAACTTCATAAATGTAAAATCGCCTGCAACTCGAATACTGCTTGTCAAATTCATGCCCTGATCTGAACGCTGTATTCCACTATCAAAGAATTTGTTATTTCCATGGCAACATTTCATTCCATTGAAATCATATTAAATGAGTTCAGAATCGGGGCCTTAGAGCAAGATTGTACTGGCGAATGAGATCCACTCCATAGCCTTAATCTCCTTTCTTCGCATCAATGCTGAGTGACGTCAGTTTCGGCCTCTAATGAGCGCCAACCGCTGTCAGCGCCATCTATTGTTTGAAATTCGAACTAAAATCAAGAATCAGAGTAAAAAAACTCCCGACATCATACATAACCCTCCTGCAAGAATTTTTTTAATATCTGTCACCGTTTGCTAGTTATTGAATTTTAAAATCCATCAGTCATTTGTGGGACACCCGGTATGAGATAGAAGAAAGTTTTAGGATTGGCATATCCGACTAGTTTTAAACCGTCATCGTGCAGTGAGATATGATTTGACTAACTCTCCCCTTTTATACAATTCTTTTTTCACTCAAGCAACACAGAATTGTTGGATATTATTAGTCGATTGTTTTCTAGCTTCGTTGGCCAACGATTGAGTTTGACTGCTTCCAATAGCTGAGCCAATGGTTATCTAATCGTCGGTCTAAAGATATGAGTTCCCGTTTGACCAACAGTTGTGTTTGCTGGCTAAACTGCGCTAATAATAATATTAAAATATGCAAATAATTGATTCTATTTTAATGAGAAACTTCAAATAAATTGTTGATTTTTTAGGCTAAAATTAATTATGTTTCTAGAATTACCTATCAAAATCGCTTCTAATTTGGTTTCCTTGATGTTTCCTCATTTTTCATTTGTATTTAAACAAATATCTCTAAAGCTATTACGCAAATAAATTTTACTTTTATGACTACTAAAATGCAAGAATATCAGTGCTAAGAGCTCGAACCTCTGTTTAAAAAATATATATTTATTTAACGTAATATGAATTAGTTATCAAGTCAGTTATAAACATGGTATAGATGCAATTTCTGATATAATCTGACAGCAAATGCTGTTTTTTACTATAGCTTTTTTATTTTCTTTAGTAAAGTACCATCTTTAAATGTGGTCTCTGACGGTGTCTGCCTCATAACACCTACAAAATAAATATTCAGTGTGCAAAATTCGTTCAAAATATTTATATCGAGAACAAAAATGTACTTTCAGTATAGAAATAGAAATTTTGAAACTAAAACTCATGCTTGATTTTTTTTTCTTTTGGAAAAGTACCACATATTATACCAGTATTTGAATGTCCAAATATAGGGGTATTTGAATGCGGAAATAACACTTGCTTGTGAAAATATTACACTTGCAGCATTTGGGATAAGGAGAGGCAGGAGGAAGAAGAGGCATTTTTTGTGCTTATAAATTACTTTATGCATCCTTAAAATGCTGAATTGATATCGCACTATAAAAAGGTTTCTACTGAAAAATGACATCAACAAGAGCGATTAGTAGTCTTAAATCGCTAAAATAATTGAGTAAATTTACTTTTCTCAGCTCACTCTTCCCATGATTTGCAAATTTCTTATCATGGTTAGAGATCAAGGGAAATTAAGTTACACGATGATCACGTTTTTTTTTTCTTTTCTTTTTTTTTTTTTTTTTTTTTTCTAAGATTGTAAATTAACGTACTTGATATATCCATAGTTGTGTCCATTAACGCCAAAAAAAAAAAAAAAAAAAAAATAAATAAAATAATCTTGTTTTATTTTTTTAGCAATTTTAGACATTATTACAAGTGTGACGATATTTATGATTTTTACTTTCTTCTATCTATAATTGAAGAAAGTATTGTAATCGAAATTTTTTTTAGACTTCCGGTTTTCGACGGATTTATACGTTTTAGGAGTCAGAGAGATTCCGAAAATGTTTTCACAAAATATCTGTCTGTCCTCAGTGTACCATCGAAAAGTATATGAAGTTATGGTTCAAATTGAACCAATTTTTTTTCTATGTTTTTGGCTATAGTCAGCAGGTCCCACTTGAATTTACGGATATTCCGATGAAAGAGACTGAGATATAGCATTTTGAAGTTTTAGGGTGGCTGGCATTTTGAAACATACAGCACGATTCCTCCATAAACGGGTTTAATTTATGAGTTTAGGTGAACATGGTTTCGGCATGTTGTAACCATTGTTTCAACTCTTACATGCTTAACACTATATATTTATATTCGCCAACGTCAAATTCTAGCAAAGCTTGGCTACAATTGGGGGCGAAATATCGCCAAATTTGGCGATAAAAATACGTTGCCATATATGAAGCCAACTTGGCTATGCCTGTCTAATTTGGCGATATTCTCATTCAAATTCAATATTGACGAGAACTAGGAATGACTCTTCTGTAATCGGTTTCCACGCATTTTAGCTTCGTGCTTTTCAGTAAAATTAGCTAAAATCTTAAAACCAAGCAAAAGGGAGACTATCTTTTCCTGCCGGTACAGGCCAGAAAGAATTGCCGTAGTTTAGTATAATACATCGGCTGCTCGCATCCAGGGGACCCGACGATTCGCAAGCAGCTGACGTACAACAGACTGACGAAAAATATTGTTTTTTTTGGCGGTGTAATAGCGAATTTTGAAGTATTAGCATGTACCGGGTGTCCCACAAATGACTGATGGATTTTAAAATTCAATAACTAGCAAACGGTGACAGATATTTAAAAATTCTTGCAGGAGGGTTATGTATGATGTCGGGAGTTTTTTTACTGTGATTCTTGATTTTAGTTCGAATTTCAAACAATAGATGGCGCTGACAGCGGTTGGCGCTCATTAGAGGCCGAAACTGACGTCACTCAGCATTTATGCGAAGAAAGGAGATTAAGGCTATGGAGTGGATCTCATTCGCCAGTACAATCTTGCTCTTAGGCCCCGATTCTGAACTCATTTAATATGATTTCAATGGAATGAAATGTTGCCATGGAAACAACAAATTCTTTGATAGTGGAATACAGCGTTCAGATCAGGACATGAATTTAACAAGCAGTATTCGAGTTGCAGGCGATTTTACATTTATGAAGTTTTATTTTCCCGGATTAAATTACTTTTTACGGCCTGATTTAAAGAATATTTTGTTCATCGTATTTTAAAACTACTAGGTGAAATAAACCATTTTCAATAAATAGTGTACACGCTTTTAAAAGTACTCACTAGCAGATATTGTAGCAAGATCTCTTCACCTAGTTTTAAAATATGATGCATAAAATATTCTTTAAATCAGGCCATAAAAAGTAATTTAATCCCGGAAAATAAAACTTCATAAATGTAAAATCGCCTGCAACTCGAATACTGCTTGTCAAATTCATGCCCTGATCTGAACGCTGTATTCCACTATCAAAGAATTTGTTATTTCCATGGCAACATTTCATTCCATTGAAATCATATTAAATGAGTTCAGAATCGGGGCCTTAGAGCAAGATTGTACTGGCGAATGAGATCCACTCCATAGCCTTAATCTCCTTTCTTCGCATCAATGCTGAGTGACGTCAGTTTCGGCCTCTAATGAGCGCCAACCGCTGTCAGCGCCATCTATTGTTTGAAATTCGAACTAAAATCAAGAATCAGAGTAAAAAAACTCCCGACATCATACATAACCCTCCTGCAAGAATTTTTTTAATATCTGTCACCGTTTGCTAGTTATTGAATTTTAAAATCCATCAGTCATTTGTGGGACACCCGGTACACAATATTTAAAGCTACAGTTTTTTACAGGTAAGTAGATTTAAAAAAAAAAAAAAAAAAAAAAAAAAAATGCATACACAATATTATATAAGTTACATGTTTTACAAATTTCAATATTTACACATTATACATAATAGCTCTTTGCAAGATGATAACAGTAATTTTCTAAGTTTAACAACATTTTCCATTTTTAAAAGACAACCCTAAGAAATGTCTGCCCTCATGATTAACCATGCAAGAAGTAGATGAATGAATATATGAATTGTAAAGTAACAATTATGTATTTACAGGTAGTACACTTGATATATTTACATTTTACTAGATAATCAATTATATTGATTATTTTAACTATTTAATTGTTAGCAAGATTTTCCGAACATTTATACACTTATTTATAATGAGTAATGCAATGAATACTACACTCGAATAATATACAAATATACACGATGAATAAAACAATGGAAAATTTATATTTGAATAATAATCACTTATATACAATGAATAAAACTAGAGTAATATACTTGATGAATAAACACTTATAAACAGAAAATATAGTTAAAGATACATAACACCGCAAATTAAGAGGACAACCGTCTCCATGAAGCGAAATAACCTTCACAGGACGAGCAATAGCAGGATTAAAAAATATTTTAGATTTAAAAATAAAATTTGTATTTTATAAAAGAATATTTCTCATTTAAGATATTATAATTTTGATATAATTTGCCTAGTGATTCATTATTATTAATAATATCCATCATGTCCTCGAGGAGTGTTGGAAATTTCCTATGAAATTTATATTTCATAAATCTACACTTCCCGAAGACATAATGGATAGGATCACCCCTCTGGCCACAAACACATAGATCATTATCCATTTTACCGATTTTATTTAAGAATGTAGGAAAACTGCCGCAGCCCGTGAAAAAATATATTGAGACTTTATCTTTAGTTATTAATTTAGTGTTGACTTCTGGCACAAGCTGATACGTAAATCTGCCGCTCCCTGAGTTATCCCAGTTGTACTGCCACCTTTCCAGTAATTGATCTTTGATACATTTATTTAAATATGAGCGTGGAAATTTTATTCCGCGCTCTACTGGAAGGTTGGAGTACTGAGCAGCATCATTAGCCAGCTTGTCCGCCAGTTCGTTGCCTATTGTACCCGCGTGTCCTTTAACCCATGTTAGATAAAATATTTTGTTTTTATTTTGATGTATTAGTTGCTGTATATCATAAATTGCTTTAAGTGTTGGAAATTGATTTGTTAATGAAAGGATTGTTGATTGACTATCTGATAAAATTTGAAATTTATTAAAGTTAGAATTTATTGCCCATTCTATTGCTGTTATGGCCGCGTGCAGCTCTGCTTGGTAGACTGTGTTTTCTGGTTGAATTTTAGTAGTTTTTTCGTCTATTTTTATGTTGTTCTGAAAAATCACCAATGAGAAAGCTGTATTAGAATCCACCTTAGAACCGTCTGTGTATATGTGTATAATATCTATGTTATTTAAGATTTTGTCTATTGTTATTAGATTATTTAAAAAGTTTTCTGGGTTAATTGTGTATTTGTAAAGCTTTTCTTCTATGTCATTTTTAGTTATTACCTTATTATCTTTTAATAATATCTCTGTGTTGTTTAATATTTTATATTTTAAATTTTTATGTTCTAACGTTAGTAATAGTGGTGGAATACCTAGTAGTGTCTGTAATGTGTGAGTTGAAGTATTTTTATATGTTTTTGTTATTGATATTAAACATAATCTTTGTATGCTCTGGAGGTTACGTTTGTCAATAACTCTTAAATCGACGAACCATACCTCCGAGCCGTAAACTATTATTTTCTCTAAGACTGTGATGTACCAGGTTCTAAGGCGTGATCTATCCACACGCCATGTGGCTGAAAAAACGCGTTTTATTGAAGATGTTAATAATACTATTTTGTTTTTAATTTTTTGGATGTGTTTATCCCATTTAAGATTTGATTGGAATGTTATACCTAAGATATTTAAGTCGGTGACACCTTTTATATTGGATTGTTTTAATTTAAAGATTGGTGAACGACTCACCAAGGCATTTTTACCCAACAGAATGTACGATGTTTTATCTGATGATATTTTTAGCGAGAGGTCTTCACATATTTGGGCAAAAAGGGCAATTCTTTCATTCGCCTGCGATTCTAAATCTCTTCTATTGTTTGCGCGTATAATAAGATTGAAATCATCGCAAAAGGCATAAAGATTAGTGAATTTAGTGTAGAATATTTTTAGTATTTGATTGGCCACAAGGAGCCACAGGAGAGGGCCGAGACACGAACCCTGTGGACAACCTTGGGAAGTAGGACGTTTAATGTTATTATTTAGGTAATCGGTAATGATGAGTCTGTCTGAAAGAAAGCTTAGGAGAAAGTTTATAAGATATTTTGGGACTGGCAGGGTTTTGAGAATTCTGCCCAATGTTGTCCAGTCAATATTATCAAACGCCCCCACAATGTCAAATGAGACGAGCGCGCAGTATTTATTTGATTTTAGATAATTATTAATTTTATATTTTAATCTGTTAAGTAATTGTACTGTACTTTTTCCTTCACGGAAGCCAGATTGAGATTTATGTAAGTAGTTATTGTTTTCTAGATAGTAATTTAGTCTATGTTTAAGCATGCGTTCTAGGATTTTGCCCAGCATCGGGAGAAGGCAAATGGGTCTATATGAGGTTGGGAGTTTAGGATTTTTATTGTTTTTTGTGAAAAATATAACGTTAGCTATTTTC
Source organism: Maratus michaelseni (assembly GCA_963931845.1). Classification (NCBI taxonomy): domain Eukaryota; kingdom Metazoa; phylum Arthropoda; class Arachnida; order Araneae; family Salticidae; genus Maratus; species Maratus michaelseni. The sequence continues at coordinate 277,143,386 of OZ007594.1, read as the reverse complement.
CAATTTTTTGGGAAATAATTTAAATTTAAACATTTATTGAAAAGATCACGAATTAAGTATTTGTATGATTTGAAAAGATTTTTTATGAGGTATGCGTCTATTTTATCGTGACCAGGGGCTTTAAGATTGTTTTGTTCAGATAGTGCTGTTTTTATTTCTTTATTTGAGAAGAGTGGGGGGGAGGGGACTATCTCCCCTGCTGGGGCTAAAAGTAACGGAACAGTTGGATTTATTGGAAAATGATGTGTTAAAAGATTTTGAAATGTTTCTTGTTTTGTAATGTAAGGTGAAGAACCTTCCAAGGATGTGTGAATAAAGTGTTGGTTTGATAAGTTTTTGTTTGTTGCAATTTTGAACGCCTGCCCAAAGGTGTCTTTTGTATTATTACAGAATTTTTTCCAGGAATTTAATTTTTCGCTTTTTATGTGTTTTTTATATAGCGCTCGCTCACGTTGTAGAAGCGTTCTCCATTTTGAGTCACCCGATGACCTCCATCTTTTCCTTAGAGCTGATATTTTGTTTCGGTGGGATCTTAGCGCGTCAGTCCACCAGTCAAAAGTTGGGTATAGTTTAAGTTTTTTAGTTTTTAATGTTTTTTGACATGTTTGGTTAATTTTGATATTGAAGTCTTCTAGCCAATTATCCAATTTGTCATAGGTGTCAACCGATGTAAGTTTAGTGTGTAAGTCCGTGGCCAAAGGTCTGAAGAATTTGTTAAATTTTTTGAAGGTTGTATACTTTGTTTTAAACCTTTTGAGATCTATTGTTGAGGGTGTTAATGAAAGAGAGAAACAAATATACCTATGATCAGATAGCGATACGGATTCTGTGTCCACGTACCAGGATTCGACGAAGTTGGTTAGATCCTGAGTGCACTTGGTGACATCTGGGTTTCCCCGACATGGACGACCCGGCTCTCCTATGAACGAAGGTGGTGATTCCGTATCGTTTATGAGTGTTAAGTTCTTTGAAAGTAGTAGGTATGTTAGGATGGATCCCCGTTCATCCTCCTTTTGGTAGCCGAGCAATGACAAGTGCACGTTGAGATCTGCTCCCAAAATCAGGTGCTGAAGGGGCATGAAGAAATCCAGCCATTTTAAGTCCTCTCGGAAGTCTCCTGATGGTTTTGAATAACAGGATCCTATTGTTATTGGTCCTGTAGATGATGTTAGATTCACGAAAACTGAATTATGGTCGCTGTAACATTGAACTACCTCCACATCAGGGCGTGTTACTATGATTGCAGCTGTATTGTTCCCCGATGTGAAGGTTTGCCAAGACTTGGAGGGGACTGCCCATATTTTTCCTTCCTGTGAATAATAGTCCTGAATCAGCAACACTAGGATCTTATTCTTGTTGGCATGGCCCATGAGATTCCCAGTTGCTGCTTTAGATTTTTGTAAGTTTATTTGAAGAAAGGTCAGTTTGTCGATTTTATTATCTATTTTGTTAACTATTGTATTGGATGAAGCTGAGGTTTTATGCTGTATGGGGGTTGGATGAATATTGTCTATGTTGAATTTAAAAACTGTTGTTGTGCGTAGATGTTTCTCTGTTGGATGTAATAATGGAAGGCTGGACATTCGGAAGAGTCAGCCGAGTGAGGAAAGTCGCCCTGCGTTCCTGAGCAGTTTACGCATTGATGTTTTTGGGGGGATTTAGCCAATGGGCAAACAGAAGAAGCATGTTTTTTCGGGCAGTATTTAGAGGACGTTTGAGATCTGCAGTTTGTATTAGCATGTCCAAAGCGCTGGCAGTTGCTACATCTGATTACAGGCAGGTAGGTGCTCACCCTACATGTAGAGAATCCAAATTGAATTTTTCGTTCCCGTAGCATATGGGCTGCTATATATTCCTCGACCTCCAGGATTAGTTGGTATTTTACGTTTCTCTTTATCTTTTTGAAGACTGCTACTGGAGTTTCTGGATTGTAGAAGCTTTCCAACTGTTGCAATATTGTTTTCTCTTCTAGTATTTCTGGAATCCCCAGTACGATAATTTTCTTTAAATTTGTGGATTTATACGTTATTTCTATTATGTCTTTAAGTGATGTTATGTTTTCGATACTTTCCATTAGTTCAGTCGTTTGGTCGTCTGATGTAGTTTTGATTATTAGAGTGTTTCTATCTTTAGCTATTGCACAATATATGTTGGTTGTATTTGACGATGTTTTTATTTCTCTTGTTAGTATAAGTCTGATTTCATTTAGTGCGATATTAGTTGTGGACTTCCTCTTAATTAGAATTGCTGAACTTGAAAACTGCCGGTGATTCTTCATTTCCCTGTTGTGGATTTTATTTTGTAGATGGATTCTGGAGTACAAGCTCTTTGATGTTTCTCTCTGATCTGTTGTGGCCGCCTCTTCCTCCTGTTGCATCTCCTTTGTATTTGTCAATATCTTTTCCTTTGGCCTTGTTATTGTTTTCTCTATCTTCATCAATTTCTCGAGTATCAATTGTATATCGGTTATCGTTGTTTCTTTCTTATTGTTCTCTAGAAGTTCTTCCACTAAATTTTGTTTCACTTCCAATTCCTCCATAATGTTCTGTAGTTGTTTTTCTTTCTTCTCCAACTCGTCCGATAAGTTTCGTTCTCTCAATGCTGTTTCTTCCTGCATTTTTATATAGCTCTCATTAATTTCTGTTCCACTGGCAGCTAATTTACTTTCTTGTTCATTGATTACCTTTAGTTGATCTTTAATAATTTTGTTGAGGAGTTGTACTTGTTGTTCGTTTTTCTGGTTCTTATTTTGTATATCTTCTAAGTTTTTAAGATTTTCTTTGTGGTCATTGTACATTTTCGTTGATTTGGAGAATATCATGTCTAGGTATTTCTTTTTCTCACTCGACACTCCCTTGTACCTTTTTGCGTTCAGTTTTACGTATATATCTATAAGTTCTGGGATGTTTTTCGTTTGAGCCATTTTTTTGTTGAATCTATATTCCTCTGTTTTTGGTGTCGATGTAAATTTGAATCTGGATGGGACCAGTCGTGGTTTTCTATTATTTGTGATTTTTGAGTCGCTAGTGAAATCTGCAGCTTCATCTTCACTGGTACTCGACTGATGATCTACGATGGATTTTTTCAGATGGACCAATGTTGGTGTCATTGAAATATTTTGTTCTAATATCGAGGTTTTCTCATACATAGTTCTTTTGTTTAAGTCATGATGTTGTTCATGAGATGCATTACCCTCATTTTCACTAACTTTATCACTCTCTTCCATTTTACTTATCTGTTCTTGTTATTTATGATTTTTAGTCAACAGTATATATGAGTTATATTATATTTCAATTAATTACTGGATCAGGCTCATTAGCTCCCCATACATGGTAAAGAAAAATGGAAGTCGATTGGTGCGTAATTAACTCCATTGTTGTTGTAAGTGTTATAAAACCACGCTACGCCGCCTCAAGGTGGACGTATTTCACCGCCGAGTCTAGGTTCAAGTGTTCCCTTTCGAGTATCTACCAGGAGTACTCAGTTTATCCGGGACACCTCACAAGTGGGCTCTTCGGCCAAGGGGAGCACCGTCACCTACGCACCACTCCCCTGAATCCAAGCAATAAACGAAGGTCGTTACAACTTCAGAGCCTATTTACAGTGTAGTGACACTTGGCAGTGGCGTAGCCAGGGTGGGGGTCCAGATGCTCTGGATACCACTAATATTGTAAAATTTTCTTTGTCTTATCTAATCAGAGAACTTTCTGCGATAATCAAGTAGAAGAAAACTTTACAATATTACTGGTATCCAGAGCATTTGGACTCCCTTCCTGGCTACGACGCCGCTGACACTTGGGGAGGTTCCGGAGTCCCCAGAAGCTTCGGGGCCAGAAACCCAGAAGGGTATCGAGCCTAAGCCTTAAACTAGGGTCTTCCTGCACGTTCTTGCTATACCAACGCCTTCCAAAGTAAAAATTCTATGAAATTGTTGTAAGTGGTATGCAGTTATAACCATAAAATTTATTTAGCGATTATCACCTGCACTCAGCAAACGGAAAAATGTTTTAAATTTATTTTATTAATTTACAATAAGTTTGAAAAATATAGTACTGCATTGTCATCAGAAACAAACCTGCGTACAGAAACTTTATAATTCTAGTATATCAGGAAGTGAGAGAAAGATCGATTACGACATTTCATCTTTACATATTTGAACCAAGTTAAGTTAAACAAGAAAGAAAAATAGTGCATCAATTATACATTATGAAACACTTTCCAACATTTCCAGAATATTTCAACAAAACCTCGCCGTTTAATAAGGTAAAAAAGATACCTAAGTAGACATTTTAGGAAATGCATAACACATTTAAAAACCTGTTTTCAGCAATAATCGTTCATAGTCTGAAAGGTACTCCAATTCTTTTCGGCAGACGTGCATATTGTCTATAGATTTGTATATATTCTACATAGCATGCTAAAATTAAGTTTAGCAAGAAAACGCATAACAGAATTGAAAATTCACCTTCAGCAATTTCTACCAATATACGAAAACGTACTTTCAAACGCTCTTTTGAACAGTTCTGTACATTACCTATTGATTTTTATATCCGCCACATATTAAGCTAAGATTTAATTCTGGCAAAAATATTTCCAAAATTACAGAAATCATACAAATGAGCTTTAAGATGCCTAAATCAATTTAAAAACACCTCTAAGCAATTTACGCTCATGCTCGATAATGCTTACGAATACTTTTGTATAGCCCTGTATATGATCTGTAGTATTTATGCACATCACGTAGTATGCAAAATTTAGTAAAACTTAAAAACGCATATCAAAACAGAAGACTCATTTCCAGCAATTATCCCCAATATACAATATAACGGATACAGTACTGTACCCGAAATCTTTAGTGTGTTCCTGTAAATGAACGATAAATGGTATGCACAGCATATTCTACAGCAATCTTCTTGCAGTAAACTCCAGCAATGTATTTTATTTATATAATGTTTAAAAAATGCAAAATAATTTAAAATACTCTGCAAGTATTTTTCCTCGTAGACCATTATATAACTGTATTCTTTTGTGCGACCCTGTAAATGAATGTTAATTGTTTTTCACTCCTTACTCTACAGAAAGCATGTTTTACTGCACTTCAGAAATTTATATTAATTTAATTATGTTTGTAACAAGGTAACATCATTATAATAGACCTCGAACGATTTTTCCTCGTAGACAATAATATAATGGAATTATTTTGAGTGTTCCTGTAAATGAACTGTAACTACTACACACAATATATTCTAAAGTAATCTTCTTGTAGTGCACCTCATTAATGCACATAAATATCATTATGTTTCGAATAGCGGAACACCATTAAAATACACCGGAAACATTTTTTCCTCATTCACCATAATGTAACGGAATACTTTTGAGTGCCCCTGTAAATGAACTATAAAAAATACACATTGCATTTTCAACATGCCATAACAAACCTCAATAACCTATATCAATTGCATGGCTATCCGAGTATACTTACGGGAGTTAGAGGACGGACAGACAACCTGAATTCATGAACACTTTTTTTATTATGTTGGAGAGTGTTAATAAAAAAGTGTAAAAAGGGCATTTTTTTCTTACCTATTAAATCTCCAGCAGCTAAAAAATTAAGGATGTATATTACATATGGTTCAGAAATTCTCTTATCTTTGCCGTAATCGACGACGACAATGTAAATACAGCTGGAAATTACGGTGTACATTGCGATGCATACACAGATCAGTACGAATGGAGGACTGGTATAGAGGATGCCGATTCCTCGAATGTTTTCCAACAAAGAAGTTTTCTTTTCAGACGATATTTCATACGTCTTTTCACAAGGAGATGATAAATTAATGTCGTTCTTTTTCTTTTCCAACTCTCCAGATATGGGAATTGACTGAGATTTTTCAGCAGACGTTGTGCCTCCAGTCTAGACAGAAAAATAAAACATGATTATTTTCTCCAAAAATTAATCTATTTTTGATTACTTTAGAAAAGTATTTCTATAAACATTTTCTCGATATATAAGGAAGGTGTAATATGCAATTTGGACAGATTTATTTCTGATTTGGCAGATAGGCTTAACACACATAATAATTGAAAGGTTGCTATCCAAAAATACTGTTACAAATGATAAATATCCATCATTTCCTGTCAAAAAAAGCAAAAATATGAAAGTGGCTGTATCGTGTTTTAGGCTTTTCCGACATGGCACAGAAATATTTATGATTTCTGTTTTCACCTGCCTGTTTATCCATTTGTTTGTATACTCGTTTATTATTCTAATTTTTGGAATTTTGTTTAGATTGAGACGAAATTTAAATATCTTACTAGAACGGTAACAACCTGACGTTTTGAATTTACAGTAAAAAATCTTTTGATTTTTTTTCCTGTATGTTAAAAATATATTTATAATATTAAATTTATGAAATGTTTTACTACAAGGAAAGAATCAAATTCACAATATAGCTTACAATTATTTAGAACTTTGCGAGCCTGCAATTATCGCCAATCTAATATTTCATTAATAATCTAACTCGACGAAGCAAATTCCTACAAGTGAGTATCTATAATTTCTGTATTGTAGGTTGCTATGAGTTTGAGAAAAAAATAATTCCATTCAGGGTATGCATCCTGACAACGGAGCCACTTTTGTTGAAGCTCGCAACTAGCATCGAGACTTGGTGTATTTTATAGCAATGCAGGAAAAAGTTAGAGAACCGATAAAATTTGTCTGCAAAAATCTTATTATATATATTTTTTTTTATGCATTTACTTTTAATGTTGTTGGAATGAAATAGGTCGACGATAAACAACAATTCTTTTAAACAATTTCTTTACAATTTCTTTTAAATCATTCAACATGAAGGTAAAACATAAGTACGTTTAATTTGATAGCATATCCTTCTATATATATAAAAATATAATGGTGTGGAAATGGACCAATGAAAATCTGCGTAGATATTCCGGGTTATTCTCATCGCTTTTTTACTAGGGACTTTTTTGAGGAGCTTTTTTGGGCTTCTTAAATTTTTTCCCATAATTCAAATTGGGATCAGTTTCTTCAACACTTTGCATATGCGGTACGTACAGCGGTTCATGAATCGACAGGGAAAACGCCGCCTGAATTGTTCCCAGGTAGCAAAATCATAACACCTGTACAGAGATTAGTAATGGTGTCTCGTTCTGAAAAGGAGTTTATGTTACAAGACGTAGATAAGTTAGTAAAGGAGACACAAATCCAGATTGGTAAAGCACAGAAGAAACAAGCTTTATATTACAATCTGAGTAGAAGAAAGATATAAGTTATAGTGGGTGATTTTGTTTTGTTGGAAAAACATTGGTTAAGTTCTAGGCAGGTGAGACGAGTAGCAAGTTTGCTCCTACGTTTTTCGCTCTATTTGAGGTGTTGAAAGTAAGAAATGAACAATTTGGTGATATATGTTTACGGGGAAAGGATGACGGTTAATCTTGATCAGGTGTGAGTGTATAGGTTTAGAAAGAATGGGAGTGAAGGTTTTCAATAGTCGAGAGGTACTTCGCGAATTCCCCGATCACACTCTACTAGTTCTTCTTCAAGTGTGCCTATAGACAATTTACAGCCTTATGGTAATTTTAATGTTCATAGAAAGAGTCAGAATGTTACTTCGAAAAAGACATATGGGAATAGGAACCAGAATACCCACAATCTTTTTTGTAGAAACCTGAGCTGAAAAAACTCATTAGCATACACGCACTCAAAGTAAACGGAAAATAACTAAATCTAATATTGACTTTCCAGTAGCAAAAATAAAACGGAATACAGGACGGAAACGTGGCCTATCTTCATCAATAACTGGGTCCGAAAGTGCCCAATCCAGTGGAATAAGCTACTGTTGAGCAACGCCTGGAGCCAGAATTTGCCCATCGACATGAACCTAATCATCAATTCGAATCTGCCAATTGACCTGGACCTAGTCATCTAGTATAATATACAATTTTTCATGACATAGGTATCGTACTCGTCTTCAACCCAGACAGTCGACAGTGACTTCGCAGTTCAGTTCCAAAGATGAGAGATCGTTTGTCCAAGGATTTTGGGACAAGAGAAAAGAGCCTTCATTCAGCATGAGATAATCTAGTTCGGTTAGGTTGATTTATGACGGCCAATTATCAACACGAGGGATATAGGTCCTAAGGGGAGTGCCCTCCGTGGGGGTCTTTTTAAGGGATCCTAACCCGTTAATCTAGTTCGGAGTCTTCGCTATGAATTAAGTGACAATATTCCTTTTTAACACTTTCCAACCTAGTTGAAAAGTGCTCATGACTTCGGTTTGTCTGGCCGTCTCTCCGGGCTCTAACTCCCGTAAATATGCTCAGATTGCCCTGAAATTTTTGTATGGTATTGTCGTTATCTATAGCATGTTCCCTATTTCAACTGAAGTGTGCAGCACTTATAGTTTTTTTTACAGGAACACTCAAAAGAATTCCGTTACATTACGGTCTATGGGGAAAAATCATTTGCGGTTTATTTTAATGATGTTAATTTAAACACAATGTAATTGATATATATTACTAAGGTGCATTACAAGAAGCTTAATATGGAATATGGTGTGCATAGCACTTATAGTTACTTTACAGGGACAGTCAAAAGAATTCCGTTACATTACGTTTATGGAGAAAAATCGTTTGCGGTTTATTTAAATAGTGTTTCACTATTTTAAACGCATTGAAATTTATATATATCACTAAGGTGCATTACAAGAGGCTTACTACAGAATATTGTGTGTATACCAGTCATCGTTCATTTACAGGGACACACAAAAGAATCTAAAAAAGCAATTGAATCTAAATTATTTCAAGAAACAGAAAAAAATTTCAAAAGCAAATTCAGATGAAAGAAAGAAAGCTAATCGTAAGTGAGTAAGAAGGGATCGAGCAAAATTATACTAAGAACTGAAAAAGGTGAAAGATGAATTATTAAGGACTCTTTGAACTTCCTCAAATATATAAGAAAAAGTTTTACAGACTTTAAGACAAATTCCAATCAAAAATCAACTGGAAGAAAAGTAAGACGCATCTCTGAAAATATTAATGCAACACATGAAGTGAAAAAAAATTATTGTTTGGAGAAATATTGATAAAGGAATTGGTAAACCGATACAGTAACCTGAAAAAAAAAGTAAAGGAAAAACGCAAGGAAACTTTTTCAGAAATACAAGTTAAGAAGTAAAGTAAAAAAAAAAATTCTTGCCTTCCAAAGTATACATAAAACAAGCTAACAGAATTTTATGGTGTGTAATTTGGGCAAACACACCAAACTGTTGTTACAAATCATTTAAGAAATAAAATTATAGTTATATATTAAAAAATGATGCAAATTCCAGAATGTGTCTATGAAAAAAGTAATGCTTACCCAAATTTAAAACGAAACATCAAAAAAGGTATTTAACTAATACTTTGTTAAACATTCGGATAACTCTCGATAAATTTCTTATGAAACATATTGTGCCTCTTATGATGGAGAATTATGTCCTGGAAATATAATAAGTCCTTCAGGCCAGAACAGGGAGGAAAAAGTAGATTTGCTACATCTTCGTTTTATAATTTTAGCTAATGTTACCCGAAAGCAGCAAAATGCAGCTAAAATGCAAAGAATCCGATTACAGAAAAGATTAATTAATACTGAATTTGAATAAGAACTTAACCATATTAGTCAAACAACAGACAAGTTGGCTTCATGTTTGAAAACTTATTTTTAGTCGCCAAATTTGGTGATATTTTGCCAAGTGTTGCCGAGCTTGGCGATAATTTGACACTAACGGATATGAATATAGTTTTATGCGTGTATGATTGGGAAAATGATTACAACAATGAAAGATAATAATTTGCGAGAAATCCCGTTCACTAAAACTCATGAATTAATCCAAGATTTGTTTTAATCTGCTGTCTTATTTCAAAATTTCAGCCACCCTAGAATTTTAAACTAAATCCCAGCCATTTCAGATAGAAGCAAAGCAAAAAATGCTCCGGAATCTTTGTATCAAGGCCTAATACTTAAGCAAAATAATAGATTTGAATTTCTTTTTTTTGTATATTTTTTAAATTTTAAATCTTTTATTGGCTGCTATTTTGAAACAAGATGGCGGTTCAAGCTGGCCAAGGAACGCTGTCGAGATATTGGTGAACTTAATACACACGCTTAGTTTTATCTAAAATGGTTTATAAATACGAGTGTTATCGTATGACATAGATCTGATATATACAGGGTGATTATAATTAAAGTTTAAGTTTCAAAACATTCTAAAAAACGAACCACTGATTAGAATGACGTCAAAATTGAACGGCGTATTATTGAAGAAGGGCGAACGAACATGAACCAAAAAAAATAGTTCCAAACTTTAGCGACAGATGGCGCTGTACGCGTCCGAATTTTCACTACAAATGACAAATCGTAAAACAACGGCTAAGGCGTAAGTTACACGATAAACCAACTGTACTGTTCAGTGTGCATGACTGTACAAGTGTGATACTGTTAGTTACGTAAGGCCATCCTCCACGGCAAGGTCGTATTACCTCGGATGGGGAAAATCGGTTTTTAATTGTCCGGAGGCCAAAAACCGCATAAGAAGCATCCATCCAATCGGTTTTTAAATTTCGTGAGACTGGCGCAAAACATGTTCAATATACTGTCCAACATTGTGTGCAACAAGATTAAATCGGGAAACAGCATATTCCACAACCGACCGAAGTGTCACCGGGGTCAAGTTCAGAATGTGTTGCGCAATGCGTGTCTTCAATTCAGCTACGTTGGCAGTCGGAGTACTGAACACAACATCTTTCAGATAACCCCACAGCCAGAAATCACACGGATTAAGATCAGGTGATCGGGCCGGCCAGGCTGTCGGGAAATGACGACTGATAATTCTAGCATTTCCGAAATGCCGCCTCAACAACTGCTTCACTCAATTTGCAATGTGCGGAAGAGCGCCATCTTTCATAAAAATAATCCTATCCAGACATCCACGCTGTTGCAGAGCTGGAATGAGGTCATTACGCAAAAGAGACTCATAGCGCTGACCATTGACGGTAACGGTAACAGGACCGAAAGCACCCGTCTCCTCGAAAAAATATGGCCCTACGATAAATGATGCCGTAAATCCGCACCACACAGTGACATTTGCAGAATGAAGTGGTACTGGGTTCGTTGCGAGTGGATTTTCTGTTGCCCATATTCGGCAATTCTGTGTATTGACATATCCCGTCAGATGAAAATGGGCTTCGTCTGTCCACAGAATTTTCCATGGCCAATCATTGTCCACTTCCATGCGAGCAAGAAATTCCAAAGCAAAACGACAGTCATCGGTCCAACGCCTTTTTTCATACCCTTGAGGGTCCTAAACTTCTGCAGAGCTACTGGTGCAGAACCACCGTTCTTGTAATAAAGCTTTACAAGAAGAGCGCGGTCATTCATTGAGACACTCATGGCGAACGTCTGAGACGCGAAATGAGGAAACGCCGTTTACCCAACGCTTTTATAACACCTGAAGTGGCCGTGCGCATGCCAGGTATTTTAATTTACATTTTCTGACACTTACAACGCCATCTGTCACTAAAATTTGGAACTATTTTTTATGGTTCATGTTCTTTCCCCCTTCTTCAATAATACGCAGTTCAATTTTGACGTCATTCTAATCAGTGGTTCGTTTTTTAGAGCGTTTTGAAACTTAAACTTTAATTATAATCACCCTGTATATATATATATATTACTGTGGGCAAAAAATAGTAAGACTTTGTTCATAATTTTAAAATTCTTAATTTATTCTTCCAAATCTATGTCGTCCCCCTCAATGTAATCCCCCAATACACTTGTGCCAACGTTTCTTCCAATACTCGAAACAGTTGTTAAAATCAATTTCCGGAATAGCCTTCAATGCGCGTAGCGATTCACGTTTAATGTCTTCAATTGACTCAAAACGGTTTCCCCGGAGCGGTCGTTTGAGTTTGCTGAATAGCCAGAAGTCACATGGAGCTAAATCAGGCGAATACGGTGGTTGTGGCACGATATTGGTTGAAAATTTGGCGAAAAACTCACGAAGAATTAATGCAGTATGCGACGGTGCATCTTTCAAAATGGTTTTCACTGATCCTTCCGATATTCCAACGATGCCAGTAAGGTCTCTGACTGTTAATCGTTGATTCTCAAGCACCAATTCCTTGATTTTATTGACGTGTTGATCATCAGTTGATGTTGATGGCCGTCCTGGACGTGGTTCGTCGTCAACGCGTTCTCGACCTTCTTTGAATAATTTGTACCAATCAAAAACACTTGCTCGAGACAAACAATTATCACCGAAGGCCTTTTGCAACATTCTGAACGTTTCGGCACCAGAAATTTGATTCCGCACACAAAATTTAATGGAACTTCTTTGTTGAATAATTTCACTCATTGTAAAAATCGTCGAATGCCCTTTTTGTACTTCAGAAAGACAAGCGTATACTAAACCCTAATGATTATTTTGATGTGACATTTGGCACAGATGTCACTGACAGTCAAACCAACCTAGAAAAAAAATATTTCGACGAATGGGTTTTCGCGCGAAATTTAAATTAAAAAGTCTTACTATTTTTTGCCCACAGTAGTATATATATATATATATAAAACCATTAAATGAACGATACAAACACCAACAAATATATATATATATATATATATATAAATCAACATTAGAACGGACGGTGGTTTTGGTGTCTGCAATAGGTAGCGTTTTACTTTTTGTAATGAAAGACAAATGATTGATGGTGGCGAATGTAAAGTGTTAAAAGGGGATTTTATAATTTATAGTTTCTAATAATGTTTTCTTATTTCGTATTATAAAGTGTGAAGTAAAGAAATAAGTTGTATTTATACAATAGTTGTAGTTGTAGTTGATCGTTTTTTCTCTAAGTGTCATTCCACCGTTTTTGTTTGTCATTCCCTTGCCTATGGTTGTCATTGTCCTGCCTTCTTGAAATTTAAAATTTAAAATTTTTTGAGTTTAACATTGTAAAGCCTTTTTGCTGGCTGTATTTTATTACTTAGTGACACTATCAAAATACATTAGAACACAATGTTTAAGGGAAAGGGAGAGTACTAATTTTTTACAAATATATAATGTTCAAATTGCTCTGTTAAGAGAAAATGATGCATATTTATTTAATTTTCTGCCCAACTTGCAGGACCGCATGTAATTAGCTCGAGAGTCTCATGCTGCTGGCTGGCCAGGCCGCCAACTGAGTAATTTTACCACTATAAACAAATGTGTTTTTCAATAAAATAAACCCCTGCAAAACCAACGTAAAAGTACTTATAAGAAATTTAAAGGCATAGACTGATTCTGTATTCTAGTTTATTTTCAAATCTCATATTTCTTTAGCATAATAAAGTTGATTAAATAAAAATATAATAAAAGTGCGATGAAAATTTGTTATTTTAAATGGCTTTGATTTCATTAACCGTAAAGTAAATCTTTATTGAAGACATGTTTTTTAAATAAGGCATCCACCACCCCAGAGAGATAGAGAACGTAATGAAGAGAGAGAAGAAATGTAGCAGTGGTGAAGTTCGTAGTATACCGGTTTCAAAATCGGTGGGTGGGGAGGGGGGGGGGGTATGAGGTTCGAATCTTGGCTGCGTGGAATCTCCAAAAATGTTACTTAAGTTTCTTGACAAAATCGGTTATAATAATTTTTTTTAATAGAAATTAAGAATATTTTACATTCTAATAGCTTTCAAATATTTCTTACCGCAGAGGAATTCTGTTTGCTGAGTTGTGGTGTTTCCTTCGTTTTAAACAAAGTACATATTATATTACTTTTACAGGATTTCTCCCCTTTCAATTTCGAATTTTTTTTCCAATTAAATTCTTCTGTTTTCTCTTTCAAACTTCTACTAATACTACATTTATCTAGTTCTTCAAAAAGACAGTTACCCAGACATGATGGTCGCTGAAGACCATGACATTCCTGGAGATGTACTTTTCTAACTACTTCTGGGGGAGCTTCAGGCAAGTCTTTTTCAAGATTTTCCGTAGTTTGTTGCTTTATGTTTAAAGCTTCTGAAAATAAATGCTAAAATTAATAAAAGACATACCAAGAGCAAATCATGAAAAGTGAAGACATGTGTGGAAAATAATGTTGTGTCACATTAAAAAAAAATTGTTTTACATTATGGATGAAAGTGTTAAGGGGTCTTGCTACCCTTAAATCTGCGAAAAAAGACGAACATATCAATTTTTAATTTTTTTGTTTAAAAGGTATTTGAATAATTCTAATATATTATGGCAAAGTTACGTAAGATCTTATTATTATAAATATGTGAAAAAAGCTTTTCAATGCATCTATTTTCCTTTAAATGTATGAGAAAAGGCCAATTTTTAAATTCATTTTTGTCTGTGTTTTTTCAATGATTTTGATGATTTGTTTTGAATGATTTTCAGTGTGTTTTCAAAACTCTAAAACTTTAACTCGCTATGCCACTGGACGGCCCTTAAGGTATATTTCATAAAATTAAGGATAAGATTTTAAGCAATATAAATAGTTTCTATTCTAATAATAATAATAATAATAATAATAATAATAATAATAATAATAATAAAGTAATTAACGCTGTCGACGCTGCCGCCATAAATGCATTTTTTTTTTGTGACTGGAGGTCTTTCTCGGCTAATATTAAGAAAATTATTGCATATAAAAATATGAAAATCGGCAGTTTTATGGAGAAATATTCGATAACACGCTGAAGCAGACATATTTTAAATGGAAAATTTTTTTGAAGAGCTATTTAATGTGGAAGTCTGTCAAAATAGTTCCGTTAAAAATGTTTTACAGGAACAAAACCTATGCATAGAAATTTAACCATATTTTGCAGGGATGTACTTGAGAAGCATGCGGTGTGCAGTGTGTAATTATTTTTTTTAATTTGACTAGTTTTTAAGTTTTTTTTTTCAATTTTGTATTAAAATTTTCATTTTTTTTTCAATAGAAATTTATTTTATATTTAGAAAAAAAGTATTTTTTTTTATATTGTCACCAAGTAATGTTCAATTAATATTCCTTTTAATTAAAAAAAATATTTACTCGTGACTATTGAAAACAGAAAGAAAACTTGAAAATAATTAAATGATTACGTGTTAAAAGCAGGAAATGGGGAAAATTACATCATAAAAATGTATTTACACGTGAATACTAAAAAAGAGAAAGAAAACTTTAAAATAATAATTAAATTATTACGCTATAAAAGCCGTAAATGGGGGAAAATTACGTCATATTTAAAGTGACCAAATAATATTGCAAAACAGTTTTTTTTTCAAAAATATATTTACACGAGAGATTTATTTCATATATCGAAAAAGTCTTTTTACATCTTGTTGCCAAATTTAAAACAGCGCAAATGATAACATTTCCTTTCAATTAAAAAATGTATTTCAACTTGAATATTAAAAAGAGAAAGAAAACTTTGGTGAAAGTTACGTCATATTTAAAGCGATACATTTAAAACGTCTTGTTTAAAACAATTTTCTTATAGCGTTGTTATAAAATTACGGGAGGCAGTGACATTTTTTACTTAGCTATTTTATACAAACTGACTTTCAAATGTTTAATTAATCTTATTTAATCAATCATGAAAACAGTAGTTAGATGCCACGAAAGCAGTTGATTCGGCCCTAAAAATCGAAAAATCCCTCAATCAAAGGGAAAGTACTCGCAATCGGATTAGAGAAGATCGCTACTGCTGGTTTAATTACAAATCAATCTTCTGCAATATTTTTTTAAATGGAACAAATAGCGTGTTTTTACAGTGTGCGGTATCTGAACGGGGGTTTGCGAGCGTAGCTTGCAGGGGGCAGAGCCTATATTATGAAAGATAAGCTTAAAAAAAAAAGTTGTGCTAAACCAATTTTCATGGGAGTTGTACAATCAGTTAGATAAATTATGCGAAAATAAAATGTAAAAATTATATGTGAAATTTGCATTCCAAATTGCAAAACTGACATTATACGTCAGCGGAGGCGCGGGCAAAAGCTAGTAAGGAATAAAAAGAAAAAAGTAGAAAATGAAGATAGATGATACCTCAGTTTTATACAGCTCTTTTTCCTCTATGACAAAATTTAAATATAATTAAGAGATAGAAAATTAAGCCAAAATACAATAAGGTACATTTAATGCAATAAAATATTAACTGCAGGCAAATTTCTGATGTTATGTCTTAATACAACCAAAGAAAACAAGTGCATAATTAAATTCAATTAAATTGTTAAGTACAACCTATGACATATATAAGGAAAACTGAAAACTCAATATCCCATAAAATCTGATCAACTACTACAAGATTTAAATAATTAAAATTTCCCACATCAATGAAAATATTAATTTTAGCACTGCAACAAGAAAATTTAATAAACAGATTAAAAATTAAGATAGTCAAATAAAAGATTTTAATGGAAGAAGTAGGAGCTGCGTTGTGTTCTGGACGCCTGGTTTAGAATAAAGAAATTATATAATTAAAATTAGAATAAATGAACAAAATAACCCAAGCGATGGTCAGTGAATTAACTTCCATATTGATATAGCATCATCCTCACTCAGGTAAATTTTTACAAACATCTCAGGTAATTATCTAACCAAAAATTAAATTAATAAACATAATGTAAAATATGAAAAAAATTAATAGGACATCGGATGACTGTCCCTCATGAAACTGATCTTAAATCCCTA
Organism: Maratus michaelseni; assembly: GCA_963931845.1. Lineage (NCBI taxonomy): Eukaryota > Metazoa > Arthropoda > Arachnida > Araneae > Salticidae > Maratus > Maratus michaelseni. The sequence goes on along the minus strand of OZ007594.1, from coordinate 277,126,667 downwards.
AAAGAAAGATTTTAGATTCAATAACTGAGAGGCACTGCAAGAATGACTCAAAAATGTAAAATTAATTAAATTATATTTCTTGATTAGATATCATTACTTTTACGTAGAATTATTACAAAATTTAATCAAGATTTTGCAATATTTCAAGAGGATCACAATATTAATCACATTTAATTTTTGATGTTTACATCTTACATATCCCCATGGTTCATTGAATTTTAAATTATTTGTAGTACAAGAATCAGTTATTATAAAAACTCTATGGCGAAAACTTAGCACTATTCATTGTGCTACGTTAAGTGTGGCCAACTTAAAAAAATAAAAAAAAAAGTAAAAATAGATTAATTAAATATATATATGTATTAGCTGTATCATGCTGTGCAGCTAAAGTTATAGAAAAAGGAGTAAAAGACTTATCACTAATAATCAAATTTTAATTGCTTAATAGACGTATAGCCAACATAGTGAAAAAGTACTCAAGCCGGGACTCGAACCCGGGTCATCAGTAAAACGCATTGACGTTCTACCAAACTGAACCACTTGGGAACGATACTCAGCCTGGAACTTTCTCACTATAACATGTTGGCAAGGCTACAAACGCACCACAAGATGGAATATTTTCCGTGAGCCACCAACCCTGGGGCAAACACGAAATCAAAGAAAATCCAGCATCGATAATTGAATAAACCCATATTTAGCAAGGCGTGAGAAATTTTCTGTTGAAAAAATTCCAAAGTATTAAAATATGAATTTAGACTTATCACTTTCGATGGGCCCATCTTACTAACTCTTTTGTTGCACGTCTCCAAAAAGGATCTTTACACACCGCTGTCCGTCGAGTGAATGAGAATCCTTTCTCATTGCTCCCGTGGAGTTCACTTTACTCCATATCATATACTACCCCCGCACCAATAAAATAGTGCGGAAATAAAACTGTAGAAATAGATGCAAAAATATATTTTTATGAAGTATGATGTGCATCAAATTGCACATCAAGATATTTTTTACTTATTTTTAAACATTATTGCTTGTCACAGTATCAGTAGAATTTAAATTTCTTTCAAAACCAGCCGTTGGAAATGTAGTATTCCTCCGCGGGGCATGACGTCAACAACCGGCGTCCCAGACGCGAAATTCTACAAGATAGTCACGTTTTAGCATTACTGGCAAATCCAGCCACCTCATTGGTCATTTATTTGTGTCCTTTTCAGAGAGTAATCCCTTGGCGATAGTGAAAACGTCGCCAACGCGTTTGTTTATTTCTATGGTTAGAAAAACGAAGAGGAAAAAATTAAGTTGTAATTTTGAAGAGAATGTTATCTTCAGCTTTCATTTAAAATAAACCACTGAAAATAAATAATCTAAGATAGTTTGATGACATTTATAAAACGAAAGTGGAACGGTTTAGATTTTAAGCTGCATAAATATTTTAATATGACAAGTACTTCTTCCGAAAATGGAAATAAAAATAAAAATTTTCTATTTTGCATTTTTTTTTGTTTTTTAAATCCAAAAGAATAGGAAAATTCCCACATTCCTCTAGAAAATTTAATAACTATCGTTAGAAAAACCTTTTTCTACAGTTTAAGTCATCACAAGTTAAATAAAACATTAATACAATATAAAAATTCGAATGTACAGACCCGTTTATAAAATGATTGATATTCGCTGATATTCGGGAATCGTTTATAATAAAATGACAATGAAAGTTGACTTTAAAAAACACCTTTTTCTGATTTTTTTTCTTTTATTTATTTTTATTTTTTATATAAAAATTTTAAACAATGAGCATTTTATTCTAATTTTTTAGAAAAATAGAACATAAAGGGAAAAAAGTTTTCCTAATGCCGTTTATCCTTATAATAAAAGAAAAAATAGGAAAAATGGAACATTAAAATTTTTTATAAAATATTAGAAAGTTAAAAAAGAAAACAAAAAAACTAAACATTTTTTATATTAAAAGGGGAAAACAAGGGAGTCCATTTTAGGAGTTATTGGAGGGGTTAGAGCCCCACGAACCCATGCAACTCTACCCACCTCTAGGTGTTTCTATAAAGGCTGTATTTTCTGAATAATCTTAATATGCATAGGCGTACGCAAGAGTGTGCAGAGGAAAGCGCCCCCTCCCTAAATCTTTGAATAAGGTAAGAATTTAAAGAAAAAGTCTATAGAATACAAATATCAAAAGGTGCATGTAATTGTGATAGAACATTGTTTATCTGATTATTGCATGATTGCAATAGGCTTTACATCCTTTCATTTAATTTAACTTGGTTCATGTATCTAAAGATGGAATTTTGAAATCGGTTTTTCATACACTTCCTGATAGGCTAAAATTATAAAAAATCCCTGACGGTTCGGCCTACAGGCACAGGTAGATTTCGAAGATGCAGACTGTGCTATTCATTGGGAATTGCAGAAGAAAGTATCTTTTTGCCATAATGTGGCAGTTGGGACCGCCCACTTCGAAATCTACCTGTGATTGTAAGCGAATCCAGCAAGGATTTTTTTTTTTTGCTGTAAGAGTTGGTCTTATAAAAAACTTGTCAATATAAAAGTTGTAGGTAATATTAAGGGGATTTACAATAAATGTACTAAGCAGATTTCATATCTTGTGAATTGACGAACTTATCAATTTTTTTCTTCTGAAACCCCTATCCCCCCCCCCCCCCCTTGAGGCCACTTTTAATTGTATCAAAAATCTATCATACATAAATTTTTGGCCCTTTTCTTAGAAGAAATAATTACTTTAAACGGGTTCGATGAATTAAGAAATTATGGGTTTTTTTTTTCTGTTTTCACAAAAAGTCCCCTCATCCACCCCCACCCCCACTTGGCTCGATTTTGCCCATTAACGAACTTGACCGAGATTTTATAACCCTTTATTTTATGTATCAGTTTGGAAGAGATTTGTGCAGAATAATGGAAGTTATCGTGTCCATAAAAAAGTGATATAGATAGATGATAGATAGATAGGTAAAGTTTTGAACTGGGGGTGGTTTGGGTTCTAGGAGTCATGATCGGTGTAGATCTGCAAAAAAATTTTCAGAAATTCAAACATAGTGGAGAATGTAATATAGGTAGTATTTCTTACGAAATCTACCTAAAGTCATGTACACACGAGTATTTCCGATGGCAATATAACATCTTAATATTTTTAGAACGTAATTATAAATTAATCTTAAGTCATTTTAACGTGAGCAGGGCAAAGCTGGTAAACTGCCAAATATTATTAATAGTTACAAGTGTAAACAAGTTACCACAAAAATGGACGTTATGCGCCAAACCATGTTCTCTAAAATATACCAAATGGCTGTGAAAATGCACCAATCAAATATTTAAACGCTAAAAAATATAATATAAATAAAAAATAAAGAGTGTAATTTAAAAAATTCATGCTTTCATAAATCAATAGTTTAAAAATTAATTACATTATGATTATACGCTGTAAAAACAATTTAGAAATCCGGAATAGATAATTTAAATAGTCCTTTTTCTCTTTCCTGTTACCATATGTTAAAAATAAGGAACAGAGCAAAAATTACACTTCTTAATAAATTCACTAGTTCGCGCTTTCTACCAAGCATAAATCAAAGCGGTGAATTTTCCATAATCGGGAGCCACATCAAATTAACACATTGTAATAGAAATTTTTTTGGAAAAACATGATTTGCAGTCATGAAATTAGGCGTGATTTTTACAATAAGCATTCACTGCTTATAAAAAAGTGTTTAAGAGAAAACTTTTTTTACTTTCATACTTATTTTATGAGGGAGAAAACCTTATAGGTTTTTATCTACAATGCATTTCTTTAAAATAAAAGTACATGATAATTAATTCATTTCCCAATTAATTTGCCCACCAATAATGCCCCCATTTTGATCCAAACTGTATAAAATTAGGTAAATAATTTAAAAAATATTATTGATGTTTTTTTTCTTACACAAATTTTCTTTTGCCGTTCTTCCGGTGTTGAAGGTAGATAATTTCCATCCCCCCCATAGCATATATCTATATATACATTTGTCTTATGTGGCGCGGAAATAGGGCTGAATTTCTACCTTATCGTTGGCAACAATCGTAGTTTCCAGAGCTCAGACCAATGAACAGACAAGATTGTGTTAGCCCCGCCTCCAATATGGCGGAAAGTGTCAGAGCAGTGAAACTGAAGCTAGCAATTATTAAAAATAAAATAATATGAACGTAATCCAAAGCGTCTGAGATGATTCCTCATTTTAATTATGAGAAATTTCAAATGAATTCATTTTTTTCAAATGAATTCATTTAGAATTTATTTACAAATTTCACTCACACAAAAAATCGGAGATAATAAAATATAAACTTTCTAGAATGCCCTGCTGCCATCTGTTGCCGTTTTATTGAAGTAAAAATCATTTCTTTTGCAGAAATCTATAATCAATTAGAATAATAAAATGTTGAACGAAATTTAAACAATCATTGATGATAAACTATCTTCCTTCCACGTAGTGTTTTTTTTAATGAATTTAAGCCGTGCTGTACAATATTATAGGTGCTAATTATGTTTCCAAGATCCTCTTTTCATAGCATTTAAATTATTTATATGTCCATTAGTAGCATCAACTAAATGCATTTTTAGTTGTATTTTCAACGGAGTTTTCAATTACTTTTTTACATTAAAAAATTGTCAATTTCATATGTTCAAATGATTTATTGTAGTACTTATTCCGGCTAGAATTACTAGAAAAATAAAATGAGGCGAGCGAACAAAGCGAGCTGTGACCGCGTAGCGGTCTCAATGTGAATTGCCTTGCAATTCACCGGGGGTTGGCGAGAGATCACCGGGGGTATAGCGAGTAGGGGGCTGAGCTCCCTAGTATATATAGATTTGTTAGATTTGTACTACTTACACTGATATTTAACGAGAATTTATAATATTTAATATATTTTTATACCATCTTAAAGTCTAGAAAAAGTTCTTTCTGATGATAGTTATTAACTTTTTCTTGAGTTAATTAGGTTAACTTCTCTGTTACTTTAAATTAGGTTAATTTCCATGAAAAAACAGAAGCATGGTTTAATATTTAATTGATTAAAATGAAATAATGTATTAAAACGTCAGTTCATTTTCTGTGTTAAAAATCTACATTTAAACGAAATGAACGATAAAAAAAATTATTATTATAACTTTTTAAATAATTTACAGTTGTTTGCTGTGAGGTAATAATAACCAACAGTATGAATAGCGGCCATACTATTTAACATTTATTATTAGTCATGTTGTCTTTAATTACTTACATTTAAGATAGGAAAATCAGACACCAGTTTGGACGCAGTATTCAAACATTTAAATTTTTTGACATCAAGGGCCGTCATTAAAACGAAACTGAAACTATATTTGTAAACTGTTCAATTTTCGAAAATTTCCCAGACATATAGGAACTGCGCCAAATTTAAAACGCCAAGCACCAACAGCGTCTATGGCACGTGACTGATAACAGCGAATGAGCCGATAATGCTAAAATGTGACTATCTTTTAGAATCTCGCGTCCCAGACGTGACTAAAGACCGTTTGGCGGGAGAATGAATATCGATGTTACTATCGTTGCCAGCTGAACTTAAAAGTGCAAAAATGAAGAAAAAAGAAATGCAAGGATAGAAAAGCAAAAATATAAAAAGCAATATTAATGTTAATAAAGTAAAATAATTTAATAAAAATACCTAAAATTAACAAAATAACTCCAGTAGCTCAAAATTAACTCCTATAGTCACAATTTTGTATACCTATTATTTTATAAAAATAACTATATTGACAATATTAAAATCACAGTTAACTAATTTTTGTGAAAAATTTGATAGTCCACTGGCTGAAGGCGCGCTATTTCAACCTGCGAAGCACCAAATATATAACATCCAACCAACCAACCGATTGAAACATCGCACAAATAGCACTTTTATTTAGATTTTAAACCGATGGATAGTGTGAAAAAAAATTTAAATTTGTGCCAAAATTTAAACAAAACAATTTAAAAATATAATTAATTTAAGTTTAACTGCAAAATATACTGTGACCGCTAATCCTAAAAACCAACGCCGCGAAAACGTAAACAAATCGGACCGAAGTCGCGATTGGTAAACAAACGAGATCAAAAATGCGATCTTGAATAAAAACTAATCCCAAATTAAGGTTTAGCAAAAGTATGATTTTAAACTGGAATTAAAAGAATGTCATAGAATATATTTGTATAGTTTGCGACATAACACTATTAGCATTGTTGTATAACACATTTAAACAATTAATTATTTTAAATGTTGGGTATTTGAAAGAAATATTTTGAAAACTATATACGTAAATAAATAAAAAAAATAAACAGAACTTACTGAGCCGAGCATATTGTTTTGGATTCTTAACCCATTGTGGTGATGTGAGTAGCAGAGAAAATGGTAGAATATGCATGAGGATGCCACTGAAAATGAGAAAACCTCCTGAAAGTCCGAACGCATCAAGAATAGCTTTTGTTATGACAGGTAGCACAAAAGCACCAATACTTGATCCAGAAACTGCTATACCTGTAGCTGTTGCTCTATATTTCACAAAGTATTGGTTGATCAGAACAGGATACAGCGTGTATGATAAACCATAACCAAGTCCTGTAGCATAAAAAAAAAGAATGAAAAAATGCGACTGTACGCAACTATTTTAAGTAAAAGTATTATCCATATTTCAAAATGGCATTATTTCGTGATTTTGTATGACTTATACAACCTACAGAACACAATTCAGCAGTCGTAAAAAGCGATTATTTGAATTTCAAACTTTCTACAGTGAAAGTCCAACAATCCATACTAGTGAGTTTGGATGTAATGCGTATATGCAGATATTCGTATCATCGGACAATCGTAAATAAGTTAAGTTGTGAAATAAAAATTTCGTTTAATAGAATGGAAGGCCAAATGCATTAGGCATCTTGATAAAAACGCTTTTACTCGAAAAGAAGGGTAATTACATCTGTGTTAGATGTACTTATACAACAAAGTTAATTATTCTGTCGAATGTACGTTTTAAGTGAACAGACATATTTTATGCTTTGTAATTTTAAACAACATATAAAGTTTACAAATATAAGTTTAAACTTTATAAACATATATTATATGTGTTTATTTAAAAGTTATAACAGGCAAAAATAAATAAACACATATTTTGGGAAGATAAACAGTAAAGTTTGTTGATTTCAATGTTTTAAACAATCATTTCGAATAGTGCCTACATTAATGTTACAAAAAAGTGCTCATTGGTACAATAAAATTAGTTTGAAAATATTGATACAACAAAACATTAACACCATGTCTCTCAACTGCTGAAAATTTCCACGGTTGTTTAAAAATGCAGTCACTACATTCTTAATTAGATTTATTATAGTTGTAAAGTCTTGAAATAATTACTAATCATAAATAATTAAGTTTTTAATTGTTGTGTTCAAATTAAGACTTTAACAACTGGGATCCGGTTCCCACGGTAAGAAATGGATTCTGCTTTTATGGACAATACACTGATGCCGAGGTGTCTGCAGTTTTTCAATGAAAATGACAAGCGAAATTGGTCATGGTACATCTGTGAAAGATAGATTTCTCCTTCCTTAGACCCTCTGGAGAAGAGAATCTCAGGTCCACGGTAGACAACGGGTGGCAACGTTAGCTGACTGGGACTCTCGGATAGTGGACGCCCGATTCCCCCCCCCCCCCCCTCCGCTCCCATTTTGGTGTGGACGGAGGGTTGAGAATCTTGGAGAAGGGAGTCGGAGGTTGGAGCGCGTAGTGTTCGGATCGACAAGATCGAAGTCAAGATCGCAAAATGTATTCATATACAGTACGCGCTTTTTCACTTACCGATTCGATAACAACTTTGCCGTCATAATGTATATGGATGCATTTTGTGTGCAATCGATGTCGGATAACGACAATCGTGTACGATTTATCGGTGTCGTGTCGGCAAATGGAAAAACGCTCTAAGACAGAGATTGTTCTTGAGTGCTGAGACTACTCCGTCCGAGATGCACGAGTGTTCGTAAAGTTGCAGACAGTCATCCGAGACTGGCAACGAATATTTCTGAAAGAAATCTACTTTTTCGAGGGAAACTGTACAAGCCTATAGCTTCTCAGACTCTGATGTGTAAAGTCATGCAAAAAATTGTATTATTTGTGCATCTGCACATGGTAAAGAAAAATTATGTGCTGTTACAAAAAATAAAATAAATTTATCTACGCAATGATGAAGAAATTTAAATTTTTTGTGCACATGAGCAATTGTCATACAAAAAAAGTATATCTTTATTTTTCCTGCTTTATTATTATTATTATTATTATTATAATTATTATTATTTTTATTTATTTATTTATTTTTATTTATTTAATTCTTTTATAGTTTTATAAATTTACGTATAATTTTTCTGGTAACCATTTTGCAAGTTTCTGGTACTTTTATTTTATCTGATATTAATTTTTCTCTGCTGCAATTTTCAATTTATGAGAAAAAAAAGGACAAATTTTCTTTTAAAACTCTATGAATATTCAAGAAAAAGTATATAAACTATACACTATATCAGTCTGATCCGATGAATATAAATATACTGTCAAAAGTTGGTATTTCCATTTGAAAAATCAAAGTTGATACTATGATTAATATGTAGGCGACCCATAATTCAAAGATTGCATTCATATTCGGAAAGTAGGCACAGTTCCCAGTTAAATAGTACCTCATCTCCTATTTTTCTGGTGATAAAATGGTATGGGTAAGTTAGTTATAAAATGGTTTAAGGTACTTTTTTTCTTTTCTTTCACCGACTGCATGTCTGTTATGTGCAATTAAGTATTTTTTTTTACTATTTAACATACACTTACAGAACACTTACTTTACACTTACAGAAGAGATAAATCATTATAGGTGCGTTTAAAACAAAAGAAGAACGTAAGAAATTTTGTTTATAAATTTATTAAGAAAAGGAATATTACTTTTACCTGCGAGATAAATATTTTATTTAAATACTCACCGAATAATCCACCATAAAAAACTGTCAACCAGAAGACGTTAGGAGCAATGCAAGAAAGGGCTATTCCCAGCGAACCAACGACTCCTCCCCCAAATGTGGCAGCTTTAACTCCGTACCTTTGACCAATAACACCGATGATTGGACCTGAAAAAGATGCCACAATAAAAATAGTATGCTGTGGCTATGACAAAGTATTCTTCTATATCCTTCTACTGTTCGCTAATGAATAGGAATACAATTTCCGAGGGGAAATCCGAAACTGATTTGGTTTTCCCTCACTGGAGAGAGAGAAAAAGAAAACATAAAAACCCCAGAGGCAGGTGGTGGAAGAAAAGAATGAGGGTTTATATGAGAAGCTCTCGGAATTTGACGAAGGAAGTGTGGAGTCCATGTGTTGAGACCATGGAGCTATGAAAGAAAGGAGTAGACATATCAATCCTAAACTGTGGAAAGCTTTAAATCTGAAAAACGAGTTCTTTTTCTCCCTAATCTGCGTCTGCCATATTCGACTTTGACGGCTCTTTTCCAATATAAAAGATGCCTGCCTTAGTATAATTCAGTCTTTAGAAAGTGTAATTACGCGCCAAATATTACAAACAATCGCGAAAATGAAACGGCGACCAATGAAAATTTTTTTTAATCTACACATAGCTTACTTTTTTTCAGCACGCAAAGTTTGTCTCTGATAAATTAATTATTTTCTCATTTCTAAAACTTCAAGCATGTTTACTAATTTTAATTTACCAAATACGGAAAATGATGCTATAGCTTTTCTTTCGAAAGAAAGGTATTTTACCGACTGAAGCAATCTGTGAAAATGTTCATAATATGCAGCTGTATGTTGGAGGAAAAACTGTCTGGAGATATAATATAAGTAGTTGCAAAAAGAAGAAAGATGTTCGCATGGAAAACGGGTTCAACGGCCCAATTGTATCTTTTCTTACTGCAATTGCGATTTATGTATTGCTGGTGTGAGGATCTGACTTGAATCCGATTTTTTTAAAAGCATTTAAATTTGTTTTATACATCAGCTGTACGAGGTATAATCCAAAAGTTCGGGGACAATATGTAAAAAACCTTACCCGGAATAGTTCACAGCACCGAAGCACAGTCGTTTACGATGAATGAATACCCTCAAACGACGTGAAATGCATAAAAAATGCTCCTTGTTAACTGTTCGGCCTTACGGTATTAATTCTGAATGCACAATTCCTTGAGAATCAAAAAATACCCCCATCATTCCTTTCCCTATGCTCCGATCTTGGCAGAATTTTTTCGATCGCGGTGAGTCCAAAGTCTCCATTGGTGTTTTACCTAAGCGTTGACAGAATTTAATGTTGCAGCGCTGTTGAAGAAAAGCCATCTTTCTTACGTCGTGGAGCAAAGGTAACTAACTTCGGAAGATAATAGCTGCGCGTGCGGTTCGGTCACATGATATGGGCTAAACAAACCTGGGCAGGTAGGGGAGGGTTGGGAGAATCCATTTCACGCGGTTTAACTTTAGGTACTTGCTTTCGTCGTCAGGAATGGCCACAGTCCCCGAATTTTTGGATCGTACCTCGTATATTGGAATAATTTTATGCGCACCGTCTGTTCTGAATTTATGACAAAGCATTCAGCAAAGGGTAAAATAAAAGAGAAACGCCAAGCAACATCGTAGAAGGAGGTAAATAGGACGTATTTGCCGCGATAACAATGAATGTTTTTAGTATAAATTTCGAATATAAATGCGAAAACGCTCATGGAAAGTATTAAAGAACATGTAAATGAGGAATCAACCACTTTCACGGACTGTTGGAATGGTTATAAAATCAAATAACTTTAAAATGCTGGCTTTTACCATTTTACAGTTAATCGTACATGTAACTTTGTAGACCCTACTCATGAAGTCCATACCTAGAGAGTATAAAGATTGTGGGATCCGCAATATAGAGAAATAAAAAGCATAGAGCTGCGGCTCGCCATCATTTGGTGTCATGTCTAGCAGAATTTATGTGGAGACATCACGTAGTTCGTGATAATGTTTTGGAATCTTTATTAGAAGCAATGTCTGACTGTGGCCTTCAGAAATTGCTTGTAAGAAGTAAATTTGTGTACGTATGCATTGTTTATGTACACAAATTTACAACAGTGTACAAAAATAAACTGTATTGTTTATTTGTATAGACGTATGCTATATATTTTGAACCCCTTGTTATGTGTCTTTTTTATGCATATCTACTATCTATATAAAACACAAACGGAAATTTCGTTCCGTTCCTTTATAACTGAAGTTCCGCTGAATGAATTTTGATGGAACTTGCACTATTTGATAGATAATTATTCAAGGAAGGTTTTAGTATATAACACAACGTTCTATGTAGATTAGTTATAGAATTATGATGGAAAGTTCTGTTATTTTGGACGAAAATGTTACCACTGGTTATTTTTTGGCGACTATTATCGTTGGTGAAAGAATTGAAACGGCTATATCATTTAGAAAATAATACAAACACCTCAAAAATAAAATAAAAGCTTACTAATTTTATTTAAAATAAAATAAACAAAACAGTTTTGATGAAGAAGAATGTTATAAAACGAAAATATTTAATTTATACATGAAAGGGAATGTTCGCACTGCTCAAAAAATTATTCAATGTGAAACATTCCAATTGAAACCAAATTTGGCGATTTATCGTTTGCGTCAGGTTAAGACAAATGCATCTGAAATTTTTTTTAGATAAAATCTGAGTAACAGTTTTATTTTTGAGTTGTTCTTTATTTTTAGTGTTTCGTTCATCTCACGAAACCCTATTACTCCCGCTCCGTTGTCTGTCCGTCACAGAGCCGTTTACAGAAGCTATATAACTTACAGAGTTGAAACTTTGTGTATATATAACTGAATATCTGCTAAGAAGCTCAAAATATTAAAATTTGAAAAAATCATATTATTTTAATAAATAGAGATAAAAAAACAAAATTCTAACAGCCTTTTCCTATTAAATTTAAACATTTTTTTGTTATAGCAGTTGCCAACAATTAAAAATCCACTATAAAATTCTTTCTACAATAATTAATTTTCTATTGAAAGATTTCCACGTGAAGAATGAAAATGAAATAAAAAGTTTCACCAATTGGAAAATATATTAATATGACGTCATATTGGTAGTAAAACGGAAATTTTCAAGCATTTCTCAATAATACAAGGAGTATGAGTATGTATATGTACAGAAAGCAGATTAATATCACGTCATTAGCGAATTAAAAAGAAAATTAATCTGACGACATATCGGAAGTTTACGGATTTTTCAAATGTTTGAGAATAACACTAAGCGAGTATCCAAAAAAAAAAAAAAAAAAAAAAGCTTTAAAAAAATTTATATACATATTATAGTTGCCAACTTCCAGATTTTTTGAATACCAGTAAAATCTTACAAAAAATTTCTCTTTATTAAATTGCAGAAATTGTAGGACTAAATAAAACAAATATTTTTACATAAAAATATTGGAATGAAAAAAAAAATCGGGAGGTTGGCAACTAATATATATATATATAACAAAATTTTAAATTTATCGCGATACGCTAAATTATTTTTATCCCATCCTATTCTAAATTACTCTATAATATTTATTTCCTACAATATTTATTTTAACTCTATTTTATTCCAAAAACCTCATATCTAAATTCAATATTTTAATTGCTGCTAGTTACTTCAATAAATGGCGTCTTTATCTTTAAATTATAAAAACTTTCTAATATTCACCTTTTAAAAAAAACCGCATTTTTTCCTTTTTATTTTTCTAAATTCCTAAAAAGGCTGTATTTATTTTAATAATTTCAGATATTAAAAGTAACTCTCAGAATCCTAAAAACTTTTTCTTATATTAAAAGGTAAAACATTTTATTTTAATTCCATTCTGGCTTTGATCCAAGTTCGATAAACCATTTTTATTATTTTTTTGTCCTTTTTGTGAAAGTAAAAATCATTCCATATTCTGAAACCAGTAACTAACGATAATCAGTTAGCTTAAAACACTCTGGGTCATAGCTAATTTATCGAACATTGTAGAATCTTCCCGACGCTTCGTTGACGCCAATTTTTTAGCGGAAACCACTTTACTTCAATATTCTGGCGCGTTTAGCATAGAATCCTGTTTCTCGATTGGCGCACAAGCCGTCACGTGACCCATGTATCCCTACTCTTTCTGAAATGATATATCGCCGCTTTTCGCTTCGAAGAGGATTAGAAAGAGGGATGCTAGATCGGTGTTTGGTGTGTTAAGTTGGTAATCAAATCGAATCTCTGCCTGGTATTGGCGAAGCGACCAGTATTCTTTTCTTATACTATTTCGGAATGAATATTTTAAAAAGCTAACCATCATGCTTCTGCTGTAATGCGAACCCTATCATCGAAACTTAAAAGATGACTCGTGTGAAACCAGATCTGCACCTGATGTCGTTTTAAGCTTCTAAATAAAAGCTTGTTTGTGTTCTTGGCTGAAGTTTCTTCTTATGCGTACGCACACACGCCATCTACTGTGTATAGTACGACTGCCATAAATCCTAGCGCGGAAACGTCATCTGTTGACTTCTGAAAATAACATCTAATACTGAAAAACCATTTATTAAAAAATGGTATTGTTGTTACACAAATCATCTCGGCCTTTAAAATCATCACACACTCACGAAATATTTAAATTTTATGAAAGAAGGTGAATATAAAAAATTGTATTTTAATTTGCTTTAATTTGTATTTTAAAAAGATAACTCTGTTTTGAATGCAAGGTTAGCTCGTGTTTCGAAACCTATAAGTTTATAGTGTGTGTGTGTGTGTGTGGGGGGGGGGGGTGATAATTAATTCTGTCTGTCCGTCCACTGATGAGGAGCAGTCTGTCTTTCGCCTGTGTAGTTTTTATGTTCTAACGGTCTAAGTGTTTATAGTTAACTGTTATAAAAAGTTTTATATACACCTTCTTTCATGAAATTTATATATTTCATTTTTTGAGGAATTATATTCTTGTTGCATATGCTATGTGCTACTTCTGTGCTTGTTGTGCAACAATTTATCATTATATATACTAGAGAATCGAACCCGGGCTTCCCGGGTTACAGAACGCAGGCGAAAACCATTTTTTCCCTAAATCTAATAGATTTATCATATTTTTATTTGTCAAAGTTGCTGCATTTAGTGATTTTTTTTTTACTGGTTTCTTTGCTTTTCTTGTGCGTGAAGCGCTCATACATGCGGTATCCATCCTTTTTTTTTTTTTTTTGTACTAAGCGTTTATACATGCGATATAGTGATCGCGACATTAACGAATTTCAAGGGTTTTGTTTATTTTTTATATTTTTGGTATTATTAATACAGGGATTTCGCTGCATCCATGGATGCTTCTTTGTTAATTTATTATTCATCATCTTATGCATGCGATATAGTGATCGCGATATTAACGAATTTCATGTATATTCGTTTTTTCCAACTTCGCAATGACCGTTAACATTATTTGTAATACTGATGAAATAAAACGTTGTTTCTTACTGCTCATATTAACTTTTTATATGCATTTATATTAAATTTGTGAAATAATTTTTTTATATTTTATTCATAAAAATGCAATATCTAAAACAATATCTTCTGTTTATATTATCTGTTAAAATATCCGATGTTTGTTTATGGTGTAAAAAAAATAATTTTTTTTTAAATTTTTGAATTATTACTAAGCTTCTATTTCTCCAAAATCGTCTGAACTAATCAAATTTTGTATCCGGTATAACGTTACTCTCATATAAAGGCACCCTATTCTTGTGACGTTTTTATTACAAAATTCATTAATTTTACTACCTGTAACTATTTAAAAATTTATAATGGCAGCATTCTTCCATTTGTTTATTGGGCGTTTCAAAATTCATGCTTAAAAATTATTTTATAAGCCATAATATATCAGGCAATTAAGATATAGTTTTCAAACAAATTGCATTTGAAAGTAATTTTTTTTCCTGTATAACGGTGTAAAAATTGAAAATATGCTTTGTTTAGAAATTAAAAAAATTGCAAAAGCAAAAATCACAAAACCGAAATTTCATCGTCAGCTGTTGCCATTCGCAAAATGACGTATGCGTTACGCACGGACACGTTTGGCCTTTATAATATAGATAGATAGATAGATAGATAGTTGAATTATAATTATATGTGACATGTATAAGCTGCATTTGCACTTCAGGCATGTATATTTTTCAATGTCATTTTTTGAGGGTGTGTGGATATATATGGTCTAAAATTTTGTTGTTTGTTATTTTTTGTATAGCAATTTAAGTCTATGTACTTACAAAAATGTATATTTATAAAAAAAAAAGTTTCGAAATATCTAGATAAAATTATGAGATATATGAAATGTAAAACTAAATTATGTGAAACATGTTTCGTTGGTCATGCTTGATAGTCCTATTCATTGTAATAGTTACATTCTTTTTTGCAAATATAATAACGTTATATATAGAATTGTTTGTTTAACATGACAACAAAGTTATGTGGGTCAGACTAAAAGGGAATTACATATCAGAATTAATCTACATCGATCGATTATTAAAAATGAAAATAAAGGGTGTCCCACGTTTGAGATCTCGCATTTTAGAGTTCATAGTTTTATTAATATTTGTATTGAAATTCTTGAGCATATGGAGGATAAAAATAATAGATTGGTCAGAGAAAATAATTTTATGCTACAGTTTAAAAGAATTTATCCTTATGGGTTAAATATTTTGGTCAATAATATAAATTTAAAGAAGATTTCAAATGTATATAATTTATTTTATAATTTTAACGATTCAATTATTATACATAGAGGAAAAAGGGGTTCTCATAAGTTAACTAAAGTTATTAATTATATTATACCTAATATTTGGATTAAAGATTTGGAGGTTGATTTTATTTCAATTTATAGAGTTAAAAATGTCAAAACTCATGCTTTTTTTTAAAAAAATTGAGAATAAATGTATTAAAGAAAATAAAATAAAACAAGAGGGGAAAATTCTGCTATAAGGCCGAATATAGATTGCCACACACGGCTTTTATTTAAAAAATAAATAAACTAGCTGTAACTCAGAATAAAAACGCAATGACAACAAACAATTTTAAAATATCTAAATAACAAATAAAAATTCCCCTGTTAAAGTGTTGAGTTGTTCAATAACCATTCGATTTAGAAAAATATTTTTCTACCACTGAGCAATTTTTTTTTAATGAAATTTAATTCATGTTGCTATGGCAGCAGACGATAAAACGATATCTTTGGAATAAGGGAATAAATAGAAGAAAAAATTTTGTTTATGTTTGTGATAAAACGTTTTTCTTTATTTTTAAAAATGTATATACATAATTCACTTTTATATTTTAACATAATAATAAGTTTACTATAATTCGTTACTCATGCTATGGCCAATATACACGATACACGTCGAGCCACAATTTCCTTTATCATTATCTTTTTACGCGTAAAAGTTTCGCTACGGTACTCCATTGTGAAGTTTTGTAATTTTTTAAATCTAATATTTGAAAAACGACATAATCATTAGATTTGAAATTTATATCAAGAAAAATACAATTTTTTACCATTCTAACGCAGTTTGTAAAACAATTTTGTGACAAATACTTTTCGCGTTATTAATTTTTTAAGTAACTTCAAATGTTTCATTTTCCGAGATTAATCTGTGGCAACGATGGATTGCTGTGACTTTTCATAAACATGAAAAATGATAGAGATTGAAAGAATAAGCCACCCTGTGTGTGGCTAAAAGTTTAGAAAATTTTAAATTCTAAAATGTACAGTTTAAGGATATATTATACGATTTAGTCAATTTTAAATTATTACATAGGGGTAACGTTAATAAAGAGATTATATATTTTAAAATAAAATTTCAGCAAAAATCACTTGATAAATTAAATATAAATAAGATATGTAAGGATATTTAGGACCTTTTTCCTCTAAAAGATTGTACTATTAGTTACATAGAATTATTGTAAGACATTAAGTACTAGGATTTTTAATTACAGACAAACTGCTTTTTCGGATTCTAGTGCTTCTGTAATTTGTCTATGTAAGAATATTGATTACTAGAAAGCTACGCCCGCTACGCTGGTCAATTTCTCTTAACGAACCTTTAATCATATGAAATATTGACCTTGAATTTGACCTTGTGTTTTAAAACCATATGGACCTTTACTTGGAATGACCTTCTGCATTTCTGTGAACGATACAAACGCCATTGCGTTATTACATTTTTAATGTGTCAGACAAAATTTGGGCTGTTAAGGACAAATTCTTCTCGTTGATCATTTACAGTAGTATTTGGTAAACAACGATGAAACGATATATACTATAACCATCCTTGAAAACTCATCTAACTAACAGTGAAGGTTCCGTCAAAATCTATTCGGCAGAATATTTTTAAAAGGCTAAGCTTTCATAATCGGGTTCATCTGATTATAAAACTTTCCCCCGTAATTCTATAACTAAGTAACGTAGAACAAAATGCGAGGTACTAAAACCATCTCTGGAAAATTATATAACTAACAGTGCAAGTCCCACCAAAATCCATTTCGCAAGGTTAGTAAACATTTCCTTTTTGAATCAGCGAAAAATGTAAGTTATAACTTAATAAAAAGTATTTACGATTCAAAAAATAGTATATTAAATTGTTTTGCATGCTTACAAGTAAATAATAATAATCTCTATAATAAAACCGTATGTCATGTGACTGTCCTCAACAGTTCCGGGATGCCGCTTCACTGTTTCATATGCCAGGCAGCCATTTTTATTCAAAATTATTTTTTCTAATAAAACTGCATAAAAGTTACATTTTTAGAAAGATCGTTCAAAATAAATTAATATTTGAGAGATGACTTACGTTCAATTATGTATACATTCTGCAATAACTTCAGTTTCAATTAGGTTCGCTGTTCAAATTCTCTATCCATGAAAGTAAACAACAACAAAAAAAAAAGATTCATTCGTTGTGAACGTTTAAAATATTAAACCATGAATTTTTGGACCGCTGCCTGGTGTAAAAAAAATAATCAGCACCAGTGAGACAGTCAAAGTTTACCATAATTCTGTTCCATACAACTCAACTTCCTTCGGATCTTTTCTTGATGTAAGTTGAACTCCGTGGTTGAACTCATGTAATAATATTTAATGGATCAAATTTCGAAACAAATTGTCAGCTTTTATTTTTCGTGTGTATTAATTAGAAACGATATTTTAATTTTGAAATCAAATGTTTTGATTTATGATAATATTTCTTATTTATCTATTTTCTATTTTAAATAAAAATGTGAACGTCATGTATTTTAAATTGGAACAGCTGTCACGGACGCACCAGGGTTGGCGGAATTTTTGTTTTGCGCCATTTTGGCGAGAAAATCCCATTTTCAGGTACCTATTAGAGATTACTAAAACAGCATATACTTTTATTTTATTATGAAATAGTTTATTTTATATTAAAAACACACACACAATGATTAATTTATTATAAAGTGGGTTAAGCGGTTTTTGTCAAGAAAGATGAAATACATAACAACAAAAAATATGCGAAATGCCACCACGATCGCAAAAGTTCTTGATTTGTCTATTAGATTTTTCCGGTTTGGCGAAGGATTAAGGAAAAAAATAAATTATGAATAAAAATAATTTGTTACAATGCTTAACATACATTTAAGGGCGACCAAACTGGTCGCCAGTGGCCGGCTAGTAATAATAATAAAAGGATTCGCGTTGAATAAACAGCGAGTCACAGTGCTGGGGGCACAGTGCTGAAATAAAAATTATTTGCACATTCAGGGTTGAAATAAATGGGGCATTAGCCATTTTGGTATGATGTTGGTATAACGGAAAAGTACCAAAAGGTATCCAAAAAACTTCGTTCCAAATTAGGTAGACTATTATGGATTAGGTCATCTTAAAAAAAAAAAAAAAAAGAATATTTGTGATATATTATGGTGTCTATGAGGTTTACATTACGGTGTATGTAGGAAAAAAATCATTTCCGTTGGATTTAAATGAAGTTACAATACTTCAAGTATAATGAAATTGATATGCCTCACTGAGGTGGACTAAAATATGTTATTTGTCGAGAATTAAATCAAAATCATGCACTCGTGACATCATAATTTACTTTTATATTTTAACTGTATAATAAGGCTACTATAATTTGTGACTCGTGCTATAGTCAGTATACATATGTCAGGACACATTGCCGTTGTCATTATCTTTTTACGCGTGAAGATTTCGCTATGGTACTTCATTGTGAATTTTGGGAAATTTTGAAATTCAATATTTGAAAAACGGGATAATCATTAGAAATGAAATTCATATCAAGAAAAATACAATGTGTTACATTTCTAACGTAGTTTGTCTAACAATTTTCTGACAAATACTTTTCGAGCTATTATTTTTTTAGTAACTTCAAATGTTTCATTTTCCGAGATTAATCTGTGGCAATGATTAGCGAAAAAGCCAGTCGTCAGTAACGCGTAGCTTTTTATTAAAGAGGATACTGATTTTGTTGATAATTTTTATGGTTGAATTAACGGCAGAATTTGTTTTAATATTGCTTTAAAAATTTGTATATATGATGTTAACAATTTTATAAAAAGGCATATAGTTTCAGTATGCTTTTAAAGGCTTTTTATGAATGGAAATCTCAATTGTTGTGACACTTAAAATTTTTTTGGAAGATTTTTTTAAATACAGATGAATATGAATATCAGTGTTTCAATAATACAGATGCACTTTTTGTTAAGAATTTGCAAAATAATTTTGTTACTGTCCCTGTGGACAAAGCAGCTAATAATTATGCAATAATTTGTAAAAAGTTTTACATTGAAAAACTAGAGAATGAATTGAGTGATGAAAATTTTTATGCTGGAATTGATGTAAATAAGAATCCTATAGTTAAAAAAATTATCGCATATAAAAAGAAATGTTAAACTTTATTTTCATATAACATTAATCTATCTAATCACCATGGTTTGCCTTTCGTGTTTATAACTCCGAAATTTCATAATAATCCTGTAAAATTTAGATATATATGTTGTACATCAATGAGTATTAATAGTAATTTTAATATAGCTTTACAAAATATGCTCAAAAAGATATACGTTTTTTTGAAATTTAAATTAAAAAATTCAAGTTATTTCTGGTTAATTGACAATAGCCTAGATATTTTGGACAAATTACATTTCATTCCTCAGAAAATTCAAGTATTTGATTTTGAAAATCTGTTCATCAATATACCTATTGATAGCCTATACGGCATTTTAAGAAATATTTTTGACCTATTTTATATTAAAGATGAATTGAATATTAATAGAAATTTATTTTTTAGTTTATGCCATTTCGGTTTTAAGCGCCTTAGTAAAAAGTTTTAATCGCGTTTTATAAGAAATAATTTTTGGAGTAGGATTTCTTCTTTAAATTAATTTCCTAATAGGGGACAATAGTATCTTTATTTAAATGCAAGGAGATCAAATGTGTTTTAGTTTAAATTTAAACTCCTTGGATGAAGATGAAGGTGAAACTGAAAAAATCTACAATGGAATTATATTATTTGTTTGTTTGTTTGTTTACGTAAACGGAATTTATGTCAATGTTCAAGATGCCAGACGATTTTTGGCTATCTAAAATACTGATTCCTGAAGATAAAATATGTGAAAATAAGTTTGATTTCTTCATATTTTCTTGAAAAATATAATTCAATCACAATATTGTTTTCACTATCTATTCGAATAACAGATAATTTCAGTTTCTAATTTCAATTTGGAAATGATGACAAAAAAGAAATCTAATAATCCCTATCGTTTTCTCTTTTCCCTCTTTTATCCACAAAATTGGAGTAATGTAGTTGCCAACATTACAGAAATGTCATTAAAATTAGAAAAAAAAATAATATCTTGAAAAATAATTAAAATTTTAAAATTCTAAGACCACTTTTGACATCCTCAGATCAATGCGGATAGCTGATGTTAATTTGATCACCCAACGTTCTATATCCTAGGAGGAATAGCTGTGAAATATAATCAGTCGTTTCATAAAATTGTTTCATAAAATCGTTTCATAAATTCGTTTCATTAGGATTATATATATATAGGGTAGATTTGAATATATATATATATATATATATATTTATTTACTAGTATATAACCCCCGTCAAAAATGACGGAATGTTACGTTTCATTTTCATACAAACTTCATACAAGATTTAATACAGGACTTCATACAAACAAACAGCATTAAGATATTATGAAATAATATTCAATCCATTGATATAAAAAACGACATTCCCGAAGGAAATAAACTGTTTTGATTGAACTTCAATAGTTTAAAGATTTCCCTATAAAACGATTCTGTAAAGATTAAGAACGATAAAATCTCCAAAACATTGTTTAGATCAACAAAGTTGTTTAAACACCCATTGATAGGTTAACACATCTCCGGGCCCGCTTGCGGACCCCTAATTACATCGGGGCGGTGCTTTGCATACAAACCTCGTAAAAAACTGCTCTAATACTTCACTAGGCAGCGCTGCAAAGCATATTTTTAAGCGACATTAAAAATTTCGAGTTATTTCGGCAATCTGCGTCATTTCGATCTATTAAACTGCCCTGCTATATCAGAGAAAACATTTCATTATTCAAATACCGATTTCAAAACTGTATACAACTGCAATAAATTTCGATCATTGAAATAATTTCTTTTATTTTATTTCTTAATTAAATCGCATCTATTAATTGTATTAATATAACTGATAATTTTTTTTTCACTCAAAGTTACTAAGTTAAAATTCAAAATTTTATCTGCATTGATATAACTAATACTTGTACCACAGTATTACATTATATTCCTTATATTTTAATTATATTTGATATAAAATATTAATTTTATTTACAATGCAAGCAAAATTGATAAAATACAGAACAAAGTGCAATTTCAACAGAAAGTTAATTGCCAAAATAATAATTAAATGACTTAAATTTTAAAAAGTTTATCTCAAATTAAATTCTGATTTTTTATAAACATGCCTAAAGAAATCTGTGATAAATTTTGATCATTAAAGATCATCTTTTATTAAATAAGTATTTTTTTTAAATTCTCTTATTAAATTACAAATTTATTTTCACTACAAAGTTTCTACTATGCTAAATTACAAAATTTTATCTCATTGATATAATTAATATATGTAGTACACGGTATTACAATTACATGTTCCTTATATTCTAATTACATTTTATAAGAAATACAGTGACCTCTCACTTATACGCGATGTTCAGTAATTACTTTTTATACCACTATTTTAAAACAGTAAAATTCGATAGATAAATCCTGCGATTAAATAAGGAGAAAATTACTTTAAAAAGGAACTGGTGTTGAAAAATAATTACAGTGTATCGCGTATAAGTGAGACGTCACTGTATTCAATTCAAAATTTTGTTTATATTAATCTCCGATAGATGGCGATAAAGGCTCACAACGAATGAACGAAGTAGTTTAGCGAGTATCACGGAGGAAAGTAACTTATTCCGTTTGCGATCGCTTTCCGAACGGTTGCCTTCATGGTTTAATATTTTAAACGTTCCCGACGAATGAATCATTTGTTTGTTTACTTTCATGGAGCAATAAACCTAATTTCAACTGAAGTTATCTCGGAATATAAACATAATTTAATGTAAGCCATCTCACAAACATTAATTTATTTTGAAAGACATGATTTCAAGTAGGAGAAATGATCGTTTCGTTGTTATATGTTTTTCATTAAGCTTAACATGGCGTTTAACTACGGTCAATTCGCAGACCAGAATGGTTACAGATAATTTATTGCCTTCGGATTTTATTATAAGTATATATATATATATATATATATATATATATATATATATATATATATATATATATATATATATATATATATATATATATATTTATTTATATATATTATTATTGTTGTTGTTTTTCATATACAACAAGCTGACTCGCCCGGTGTTCCCTTAAACAGAACTCAAGTTTGTATGATTTTTTTTTAAGGAGCTGCACCATGGGCTCAAAGAAGGAGATTAATATTCAATATTGGTGGTAGCAGAGGACAGAGACATTTTTTTGTCTTTCAAGTACTAGCTGGAAATCCCAAGAAGTTGTTAGAAAAAAAAAAAAAAAAAAAAAAAGCTAGTGAATCGGACGATTTTAAGGGAGCTATAGTAAGGGGCCCAAATTGAGCCAGCTGATACTTTTGAGCAGGGTGCTAAGAGGAAAACATCTTAAAGGGTCTTAGTACTCAGCACTTTAGATCTCCAATTAGTCGAAATTAAGCATAGGGTATGAAATAATCATTAGAATAAAATTTTAAAGAAATGTTTAAAAAGGGGCCCTGGGGCTCTAATAAAAATATGAGGGTGGTGGCCCGGAGAGAGGAGACCGAGACTCAACTTTAATGTTATGCATTGAGAGGGCAACACAATTAGGGGGGGGGAGGGAAAAATGCATGACGCACAAAAAGTTCAAGAGCCCCGGACTAGAGCCTATTGAGTTACGGGCCGGAGCATCACCGCCATATTTAGGTACACTTTGGGTACACCCCTGCTTCTTGGCGACTTTAGCGCCTTATTGGCGATTTGAAAATATTTGTTTATCATACATTATTTGAACTAAGTCGATGCATCATGCAAGTATACACAAGAAGGAAAGTTTTCTATTATAAAGATCGTACTGTCCTTGAAAATCTTTACATTTTTCAGAAATAATTTTTTGTCCTTAAAAGTCCTTATTTTTATGCAAAATCTGCAAACTGTCCTTAATTTCAAACTCTTATTTCTTAATCAGATGTCAAACTCTTCTGCATTTCAGTGAATTTCCGATTAAAAAAAAATCAACTAAATCCCTCTCTTTTTGAAATTTTCTTCGCCCGCTTTTGCTCCCCCCCCCCCTCAAACAGTAGCCAAAGTATAAAAATCCTTAAAATCCCTTAATTTTTTCTTAATTTTTCAACTCTATTTATTATTTTATTGTATATTCCTCTATCCCAAAATTTTGTTTCCCTCTCTACCCCCTCCCCCTTCTCACAAAACCCAGTACAGTTTAAAATTTTTAAAACTGTATTTTTTTAAAACTTTGTTTTTTCTCTATCTGTCACTTTATTAAAACAATAAATAAATAACCGATCATATAATATTTTCCTCCCTCACCCCCCCCCCCCCCCCCCCCGATACCAAGCGCACAAAATTTAAAATCTTTAAATATCTTACTTTTTTTTGTTCTATGTGTAAATGTTTAGTAAAGTTTATAAATATCAAGTCATCTAATAATCTCTTCCCCCCCCCCTTTCAAAAAAATATCTGATTCTTCCCCTTTGCCCCTCTCTGTTCATAAAGCTTAAAATATTTAAAAGTATTCTTTTTTTCTGCTATTTGTCCTTTTATTGTAATAATAAGTAATTAATCATCTAAAATCCTCCCTCCATCTGATATGGTCGCTCCCCCTTTAGCCCCCCCCCCCCCCCGCCCTTATTCCTAGCATAAAAAAATTAAATCTTTAAACTGTTTAATTAAAAAAAAAATATTTTTCTGTATAATTTTAAATCTTTAGTAACAATCCTAATAATATTATAAATCTGATTGTGCGCAAATGTTAGGCTGAAGCCAGCGTCAAAATGGAGCCTTTAATGATCCTGTATTTTTGCATAGAGATTGATTATAACCCTCATTTGAACATAGGCTGGCTTTTGTTTATTTTATTCAAATATTTTTCTTAATAATTCAAAATTTCGTTTTTTCATAGAGAGTAAATGGACATTTTTTTCGTATAATATTTTAACATGGTTAAATTCACTTTACCGTTGCTAATACTTTATCGTTGCCAAAACTAATTCAAATTCCGGAATAATAATTTTTAGTCAACAATTTAGTTTCAATTGAAATTTTTTCACGTGAAAAATAAAAATGAAATAAAAAAATTAAAGAATTAAGAAGAAGATTAAATAATATTATTAGAAATAAAACGTACTTTTTTTTAGTTGTTGATAATAATACAAGGTTTCAATATGAGTAACCATAGGAAACAGGCGAATATGACGCCATACATCAAAAATAAAGCGGATATCTTTGATTGGTGAAATAAAATTATCTTGGTTTTTTTTTTTTTTTTTTTTGCTTTTTTCTTTTGTATGGTAATAATTCTTGGCGTTTTACCGTCTGCGCAGGGCTAATATAATTATACCGTATTTTTTATTTAAATTTTTAAAAAGTAAAAATAAGTTTCAAAAGAAAATGGTCAGCAAATGTCAATAATATGCTCCGCAAAATTATCCATATCGAAAATGATGTCATGGATAGCGAGAAATATTTATTTTCATTCTTAAAACTAAATAACTCGATTACCTAAAAAAAAAAAAAATGACGAATGTTAATAGTTCCATTTTTGTTGATAAAAACTAAAGATTTAATATTATTTCGTTAAAGCGACATAATTTCCCCTATGCCAGTACTGAAATTAATTGCCTGGAAAAGAAAATTAACAAGAATTATGTCATTAAAAAGGGATTTCTCTGCGGGAAAAAGATGCGTCATATTTGAAATAAAACGGGAATTTTCCAATGTGTTTTAAAATGAGTGTGAATCAATTCCTTACATTAATAATACAAGGATCAGTAAGTATAGAAAGCAGATGAGTTTCACGCCATATTTATAACGAAAAATTTAAATGTTTTTTTATCTATACTGATTATTAAGCATGAATATTCGTTATATACAGATGAGAATTTTCTGCTAAAAATTGCATCATAATTTTAAGAAAAGGAAAATGAACACGAATCTATGTTTGTATTTCGCAACTACTCACTGTAAAAAATTGCTGCAATAAAATTACTGCAGCAGAGATTCCAGGCAATGTCCATAAGAAAACCGGTTTTGTGACTAGATAAAAGAGCTTTGTTATTAGATAAACGGTTTTTGCCCGTAAAAACATGAAATTTACTGAAATGGACCGTTTACCTTGAAAAGGGGGCATTTCCCGTAAAATTACGGCAGCAATTCACGGAGAATGCCCGTGAATTTACAATTTTCATTTACAGTACCAGAATATCGAACGCAACGTGATTTACTTTATACCGTTTATCATTGATCCGAGGATGTTACACAAACTGTCAGAATTTGAAAAATTAAATTAGATGCCAAGATTTTTTTTCTTTTTTGTTAATTTTAACGAAGTTTCTCTAAAAACGAAAAGTAAATTACTCCATATTTGTGTATAAAAAAAGGAAAAATAAAATAGATCAGTATAATTTTTACACCATTTTCTCATTAAAACTGAAAAACAGAATTGTTTTTCACTTTGAATAGATGGTGAAAACAAAATCTTGATTTCAGTAAATTATCCGAAAAATAAAAACATATTTTCACATATTCAAACTTTATGAATCAATTTATTCTAGAGAATGAAAATTGCCTGTCAACATACTGTCATTTAGAAAATAAGATTTGTTTCAGCTATACATTAAACCAAGGAGGCAGAACTGAATTTAAAGAAAAAGCATGTACTATTTCCAATTAATGTTTTTTTGAAGGATGGCTGTTAAAACGTTTGACAAAGGCGTTAAAAGTAAAATTGTTTATCAGGTAAAATTGACATTTGTTTTTACCCAATTCGTCTATTTCCACGATTTTATTTGGCCCTCCTTTTTGCATTGGTTGCAATTTCATTTTCGCGATTATTTGGCACAAAATTTCACTTTTTAAAGACTGAGTTATGTCAAGGTCCCTATAACAAAAAATACAGTATTGTCGCCTATGAAATGTGATAAATAGTTAGTTATTTTTAACGTTTTGAATTATCGGGAGTGAAATATTTTCTTAATTAATGTATTTATTCTTCTTTTAATGTTGCGTGAACGAAGTCACGGGTAACAGCTAGTAATTAATAAGTCATCTAATGAACGTACTACCCCCACCCATAAAATTCTGCTTCTCCCTTCATTTGGCACCCCCTACTCACAAAATTAAAACAATAAATAAAAACAATAAACAATCATTTAACATCCTCCCACCACCTGAAATTACCTCTCCCCCGGTCTTTCCTACCATGTAAAACTTAGTCTTCAAAACTGTAATTTTTCTTTCTGAGTCGATAAATAACTAATCCATCACTTTCTCTCCCCCCTCCCCCTGCTGTTTGAAATTTGCCATTTATATCTCTCCTTTATACATTAACTCGCTGTTTACATTAATAATTGATTAATTTATGAAACCCTCCTAAAATATTTTAAATATAAAAAAAATAAGCAAATTATTCTGTATTATAAATTTCTAAATCTGTAAAATAATAGTAATAATAATAATAAATTGTTTAACCTATTTATGAATTTTTTAGAGAATTAAAAAAGGTGCAGAAAGACTTTAAGTTATATAAGCATCACTTAAATAAAACAATTCTCATAAAATTCGGCTTCCCGATTTTCCCCTTCGGCTCAATAACCAAGTTTGATATTTAAAACTGTAATTTAAATAAAATATGTCCTACATGTCTCATAGCAAGTTATCTAACCCCCCCCCCCCCCCACCCTTCCCCCTACGCAAACAAAAGTAAGAAAAATCTGTTTCTCTCCAATACATGAAGTTCAAATTGTTAGGTAGCTTTCAATACAAAAAAGTATAAAGCTACCTATTGCAGCCGTTCGGAGGAAAGCAGTTCCAGAAAATTTCGATATATTTTCACCGATCATGACCCCCAGACCCCAAAACCACCCTCCGTTCAAATGTTGATTTATATAGATATGTTACCGTGAAAGACCGACATTGGAGAATGTCGACTTTCACCGGTGAATGTCAACAAACACCAAATACGTCGGTGAAAGATAGAATATTTCATTACATTCTTGTACATTCGGACCCTCACCGGTGTATGTCGACAATCACAGATATGCTCTGATGGAGGTCGAAAAGAGAGGAGCTTGAATCTTACATATGATTTCAACATATGAATTAAACATATGAATCAACATATGAATCAACTATATATGAATCAGCATATGAATGAATATATTTCAACATATGAATCAACATATGATTTCAAAAATCTTTTTAATAACATTAACTTATTAAATATACATAATATAATAAATGCCTTATTTAAAAAAATTCAAAATCAATTGACTCTTCCTATACATGTGGATGCAGAGTACTTTCATACACTAGCTAATTACATTAAATATAATAAATACGTTCTACCAGATAATACTATTTATTTACAGAAATTGGGTATTCCACAAGTTGGATGCACATCAGGGTTACTTACAAACTTTAATTTATATCACTAGGATCAAACATATTGTAACAGTAATATTCATTATATCGTTATCTTAATGACATCATATTAATCAATACCGTCCAATCACATGTTTATCAATTTCCAGTAAATTATTCTACTAATTTAGAATTAACGGAAAATTTATTACCTAATAATGCTATTCACTTTTTAGACCTAAAACTTACACTGCATGATAAAAAACCATTACAGACATATATGGCAAGCGTAAAGAATTTAAATTCAAAGTTAATACATTTACCAATTTTAAGTCATGCCTTCATATTTCTTTTCACCGTAATATGCTTCTTAATCATATGTTTCAAATAAAACGACTATGCTCTTCTCATCTACTATATATATAAAACACAAACGGAAATTTCGTTCCGTTCCTTTATAACTCGAGTTCTGCTGAATGGAATTTGATGGAACTTGCACTGTTGGATAGATAATTTTTCAGGGAAGGTGTTAGTATATAACACATAGTTCTACGTAGATTAGTTATAGAAATATGATGGAAAGTTCTGTTATTTTGGACGATAAGGTTACCATTAAGGTCATTTTTTTGGCCACCATTATTGTTGGCGAAAGAGTTGAAACGGCTATATTAGAAAATAATGCAAACACATAGAAAAATGAAAGAAAAATTCTGTTATTAATTTTATTTAAAATCCGCCCCCCCCCCCTTCCCCGCAAAAACTTTTAATGAGGCATAATATTTAATTTAAACCCCCAAAGGAATGTTTGTAATGCTTAAAAATATTTGCAGTGCATGAGATTTCAATTCAGATTAAGTCAATATTTGGCGATTTATCGTTTGCATCAGGTTAACAAAGATGCATCTGATAATTTGATTTAATAAAATATGAGTAATTTTTTTTCCTTTTTTTTTATATAACTCCCCTATCATGTGTCAGTGTGTGTAAAAATGACTGCATTTATAAGTTACATGTTATTTGTTTATTTACGGTTTTGATATTACTTTTGTCGCCAAGCAATGTGATTTTAAGCCAAAAATGCATAAGCGTGACATCAGCTTGAGCGGTATTAGCAATAATAGTGTTTTCCCAAGAACCTTTTTGGAGTAAATTTTTATATACAAATGCAAATTATATAAATAGCAGTTATTGTTATGAATATGGGATCAAATATTTAAATTTTAGTGAATGTCTGCCACTCAAACACATATTGTAAAATAATTAAATTTTAGACATTTAAAAATTTACTACGGAAACATGCCGGTTTTTTTTATCCAAACATATTATTTTTATAGCCTCGAACTCAGACCAGCGAATATTGTCTATTCTTTTATTTATTTTTTATTATTTTTTTAATATATCGCCAATTTCACTTATAGAAATATACACTGTTTCAAAAGTTAGGAACCAAAGAATATTCTTAAGGAGATGTGTGCATTTATGCGTTATTACTATCACAAAAGGCTACATTTTGCAATAAATATTGAATGCTGAAATAAATTTACATGCTCTTTTTGATTCGTCATTTCTTTAGTTTTTTCTGCATATCTTCCCTTCTTTCAGGAAGGTTTTTAAAAGACATTGGACTAATTGTCCGTATTCCGGTAACCTGCCAGTTGGCATTTTTACTATATTGTTGGATGTTTCGTTTATGTTTGAAGGTTACTCTGGACGACGATTCAGATTACAGAAGATTAGACGACTTTTGAAATTAGCGATTGCTAAATTTATGGGTTTTTTTCATTATGAAGCAAAGTTTCACCAAAAACAGCAATGCTCCCAATGTACGGTTGGTTGCTTTATGACGGCCGATTATCTACACGAGGGATATAGACCCTGGGGGGAGTGCCCTCCGTGGGGGTCTTTCTAAGGGATCCTAATCCGTATTTACGACAAGGTTAGAAGAAAACCATGGAAAACTCCGAACGGTTAGGTCAACGAGCGCGATAGGGGTTTGAACCCAGCACTTCAAGTATGCAAGCTTTGAGAGCAGAACATTTCAGCCCCTGTTTTGGCGCTTTCAATGTACGGAAAAATTTTGTAATGTCAATGGTGGCGAATGGAATAAATAATATTTGTCGATTTATCATTTCAGGCTGGTTAAGAAAAGACGAGTACCTGAAATTCTGATTAGATATTTTTTCGATCATTATAAAGCTTTTTCGACCTACACATATCCCTAGCAGCTAAACATAGTAAGAAATGAATTTATTTCTGCGTGTTATTATGCTCTTTAGAGAAATGCATAAAAAATCTTCGGTTTAATACTCACCAAAAATAATATTACTAAACATTTTGAATAACTAACTTTATCATTGTCAGTTTTATTTAAAGTATGGAATTTTGTTAATGAGAGATCTATAATTGAATTAACAGTAATTTGACATTATTTAA
This sequence comes from Maratus michaelseni, assembly GCA_963931845.1. NCBI lineage: Eukaryota > Metazoa > Arthropoda > Arachnida > Araneae > Salticidae > Maratus > Maratus michaelseni. Next base: position 277,095,949 of record OZ007594.1, on the reverse strand, counting down.
TGGAACATAGCTTGCGCGTAAATAACTTCGTTTTGTAACTAACTCCGGTACATTAGTAACCATATCGTTTCAAGCACTTCTAATGTTTGACGTCAAACTTGGATATCGGCAAGATTATGGAAGATTAGGAAGATTTTATTGGATACAAACTAGAGGTTTATTCTTCGACCAGAATTAATCATTGGGGGTTGTTTTCAGATTAACGGTTACACGAATGCAACTGGTCTAAAAAATGGAAAGACAGTGAAAATGGCGTCATTTTAATTTTATTCATATTCAGCTTTAAAAATTCACTTTTTTATGTTTCACCATTTCTTTAAATATGAAAGTTAAACACTATTCTTTATCTGCATACAATTTATTACAATTTTCACTCTATTTACTCTGCTGGAATAGAAAGATGAAAAACCGTAGTAGACTTGCCAGAAGAGGACGTGCGAAATATAACGTAACATAGAGTGAGATTGTACTTACGTTACCGGAATCTCACATGGAGACAAGAAAGAGGGACGGAGTTCAAGAACTTAAAGACGAAAATGAATCCCCCGAACATTATTTAAGTTCAATGGTGAATCTATGCAATCATTGTAATGCTTTCTCTTTTAGTAGTATGTGTTGACTAGAAAACATGTTAGTTCCTGTTGTCATAATCTCATAATGGCGTCATTTCCCTACCAAACTCTACTATAAATGATCAACTAAATGAGTTGCTTCTTTAAGCAAAAATTTTCGTTTGTATTTTTCGTTCGTATAATTCGTTTGATTCAAGGTTCGTTTGAAAATATTTACTAACGTAGCATCTGTAGGTGAAGATCCCCATTCCTTTAAAATACAAAGCCATTTCGTTTGATTTCAGGTACATTTAGAAAAATGGCCCAGCGCAGCGGGCGTAGCATGCTAGTCTTATAAATAAAAACATGAAACAACTTATTTATGATGCATTACAACATGGTCTTCCATGGTTTTTTAAGTTCTTAGTCATTCCTCTCAGAAAGAGAGGCGAAAAATTTATGGCGACTGAATTACGGAGAAAAAAATATAAATCTCGTAAATGTTCAACATTCACCATTAGTGCATGGTGAATGTCGACATTTACCGGTGTAAGTCAGAAATAAGGGTATTTAGCAAATATTTCGGACCTACACCAAGCGACTACGTGTTTGTTGACATTCACCGGTGAATGTCGACATTCTCCAGATTTCGGTGTTTCACTGTAACATATATATTCTGTATATCCTGATTGGCCCTTTCAACTGAGCCTTGTGTTTGACTGTGACGAGGCTTTCCATGAACTATCTTAACATCTTTCCACACATAGCGCATATTTCGGATATGACTTGATTACTGAATTCTCTACCATTATATGATTGCAATATTGCTGGAGCACCAAATGTTAAAAATATTGGAAGAACGTGATACGCTACTTCTTCCGCCCTCTTAGTTTTCAAAGGTCGTAGCTGAACAAACTTAGTTAAAAAATCTTGATACACCATTATGAACTTATATACGCCATCTCTGTTTGACTGCAGATCTATCAGACCAACTTGACATCTTGAATTTAACTCAGAACTGATAATTGGTTTCACAACAATTCCTTTCATAGGTGCACTGTGTTTCATTTGACATTGTTTGCATAAATTTAAATACAACATTACAACTTCATATGTAATATTTTTGTATTTATTTTGCAACTCTTTAAGCATATGTGTTCTTCCTCCGTGGCCTATTCTGGTGTGAGTTTCATATAGTATACTGAACAATTCCTCATTGGTAACATAATACTGTATATTCGTTTCTCCTGGTTTTAATGGTACAATTAACTTCTCTTCATCATTAATTTTTAAAACGTCAAAACTTTTTAATCGTCTGTAATCCAAAGGTTTGTTGCACTTAGATTTAGCAGAAACCACTTCAGAAAGTATTTTAGAGTACTTTTCTTGAGAAAAATAAGAACAATTGTCTTCTCGTTTACCCGCAAGTAGTAATAATATAGGGGTTCTGGCTCACTTGGTGGTGGTGTGTGGTGTAGCTTACTTGGTGGTGGAAGGGGAATCATACGATAGTATGATGTGAAAATAACACCTTGAAACGTAGAGTGGGTAGTAAGGGTGTACTATAGGAGGAGGGTCTAAAAGGGAGGGGCTTATTTTTGAAAGGGCGGCTAACTTTTTTGAGGGGGCTTAATTTTTTTTTAGGATTAAATTTAATGTCAGATTAAAGTCTGCTATAGGAGGGGTGTATAAAATGGAGAAGCTTATTTTTGAAAGGGCGGATAACATTTTTTAAGGGGAGCTTATTTTTTTTTTAATTTTAGAATTGATTTTCAGTTTGAACGCGAAACGGAGATCAATTTTTTTTGGTAGCGCCCTCTATCGAAAGGGAATGCAATAATGGATATTTAAAATAGGTTTTCTTGAAAAGATTTCACTGGGGTTTGAACCTGCAAAATAGCTTCTTGACTTGATAATTTGTGGTAGGTTTAACTGATCAAGTCAAGAAGCTATATATGTATGTCGAGATTTTAAGTGTTTAAAGAGAGCTATCGCGAGAGTAACGTATCATTTGTTAAAATGACTTCGAAAGACTTTAGGGGTAAGTACTGCTTTTATTGTGTTGATGTAGAAAACATAGAAAAGAGGCGTAGTTTAAAAAACAGATTCAATTTTATTGATAATTTTCCCAATGCAATACATGTGGACCCACTTTTCGTTTTTTAGCGGGTTTTGACAAATCTAATGCAGAATCTTGTTTAATGTTTGTTGACAAATATTTATTTTTATTAAAATTTCGCGGGACATTCATTTCGTTTATTGTTTCTAATAATTCGTTCTGTACCTTGATCGTTTTTCTTTTATTCACAGAAAACAAAAGATTAAATAAATCTGCGAAGTTCGATTCGGGGATAGGTTTTCATTTGAAACTCACAGTCAAATTTTTATCCTATCGAAATTTTCTTGGATATGCCATGACAAACTGATTTAATGCTTTGATAATTTAGGCTAGCTTTAACCGTTCAAGCTATGATATGATGGTGGTTAGATTACAGATATTTGTGTTTGGAATAACGTGATTTTTAATTTTGTCTGTTTAGTTTCAATTATATTGTGAAATGAGGGTTTATTTTTGAAAGATAATGTTAACTTTTTGTGATTGTCTAGTAACAGACTGCTTTCATTAAAGTGTATTTTAGAATTGTAAACTGTAATTTTGAATTTTTCGTCTGTTTGAAAAGAAAGCACAGGAAAAAAAAATAAAAGTATTAAAAAATACTAAGAACAACTGTTCAAAAATATAATAACAACTGAAAAATGTTCAAATAATAAAAACTGTTAAAATAATAATAACAACTGTTCAAAAATAATAAAAACTGTTTAAAAAATAATAACAACTGTTAAAAAATAATAAACGATTGACTTTATACAACCAACATTTTAAAAAAAGATACTCGAATCTAGTTTTTTCTAACGTGACTTATTTGAATTATTCACTTTTTCCTAGTTAAATTTATAACACATAAGTGACTCGATCAGTAAAATCTTATTTGTAAAAGCACTAAATACGAGATTAATAAAATTTTTTAACTTACAAATGTATGAACTTCTGATACACAAGTGATTCGACCAGTAAAATATTAAATACGAGAATTTTTGACTTACAATTATACGAACTTCTGATATGTAACACTTTCTGAATCAATGTTGTAAGAACTAACTGACTATTAAACTTATAACAGAGTATGTTAAAATAATCACATGACTTTTTAAACCAATAAAATGTTAATATTTTTAAACAAGCGCCCTCTATCATTTTATGAACTTCCAAGAAACGAGTTAATATGATTATATTGTTTCCTGTTACCGCTGTGAAAGGTTGTGTTTTTCGTTTTAAGTTAGTTTACATTTAAGTGATTATGGAACGAGTCATGGATTCTGCTTTGTTAAGTGTTAATGATATGTCTAACGTGAAGAGTGAACCCTCATCACCAGGATTAAATGACATGACATGGAATTTTCAATACTGCCTAAAGAAGAACCCGTTTCGAATTGTGAAGTGAAACCTACCTCATCAAGATTAAAGAAACAGAAGTTACCCTTTGTGTGTTCTACTTGAAACAAAGCTTTTCCCCGAAAGGTTAACTTAACGTTTCACATGAAATGTCATCTGGAGAAAATACCTCTTGTGTGTGTAATCTGTGAAAAAACATTCGCTAGAAAGTATCATTTATTAAATCATATGAAGATTCATTCAAAGACCCCTGTGATTCATAATTGTAATGTATGTGGCGAAGTATTTTCACAAAATAGTGATTTATTAAAGCATGGGAAAATTCATAACACTTCCAAGCCAAAACAAAAGAAAAGTAGACAGTCACCCAGTAAATGTCACTGTAAATGTGACGATTGTTTTGAAACATTTAATAATAGATCTGACTTAGTGAAACATAGAAAAATTCATCTTTCACCTAAAGAACTTATCCCATCTGATCGACTTTCCTTGGGAAACAGTTCGAAATACGAAATTTCAGACATCACTCAGTTTAGTAAAATATTTAAGTTTTTCGATGTTTTTACTCCTGCTCATTGGAATTTAGGTGAGGAAATGATTGTTGAAGTACAAATGAATAAGAACTATGAGCTTTATGTTCACATACAGAAATATGAAGAATTTGAAAAGAACGGTCGTGAACTTACCCCCACAAATGAAGGCATTACATTATCATGTGCAACATTCGACAAATTTGAGTCGAGATTGGATAAATTAAATTTTGTTTCTGAAAATGATACATTCGTATGTAATAATGACTTACTAATTGCTTATGTAAATAAGGAATCATGCATACTGCAAAAATTATTCAAATCGAAAAAGTTTGGGTTTTACTTAAAGTCTGACTTTTTACTGCTTACAATCAATATTTGAAACTAGTGAAAAATCGCTTTAAAATTAACGAATGTCTCATTGAGACACTTTTAACTAAGCTTATTCCTGTTTCGGTTTTAGAAAACTTAAGCAAGTGTAAATGTACCCACCTCACAATCGAAGAGACTTTGAACTATCTCTTAACATGTTTCGATGACGAGTTAAAGTCATCCGTTTCTCGCGTGTTTGATTGCTATCAATGTTCAATCGGAGAATCAATTAATATGAAACACGAGTGTGATAGTTATAATTTGCGTAGAAAATATAATTGGTGTAATGAGAGTGCAGTGCTAAATTTTAACGTGACTGAATTTGTAAAAAACCTATTCAAGCAATGTTCATGTAATTATATTCATTTATTTTTTGAAACTATGAATATGGACTTTTATAATAATCATTTAAACAATGTATTTATAAATTAACATTGAAATGTATTTATTTAATAAATATTTGTTTTTATATCACATATCTGTTTTTATTCCACATGTCTATTTATTTTTTTTTATTTATTAATGAAAACAATCTTTGAAGTTTTATTTTCTAGAAAAAAAAGTGAACATATATTTATGAGTAGGCAATTTTTTTTTAAATTGTAGTCTTTAAAGTTAACCCTTTTTGGTCAAATGAAATCTCTTTTTAAGAAAAATTGATTATTTTTATTTGAATACGTATTAAACTTATTTATTGATAAGAAAGTTTAAATTTTCTCTCCGTTTAAACAATGACATTGCATGTTTTGATATCCCCCCCCCCACAGTTAACAATGTTAACTTAAACTGTCACTGTATTTATTCTGGATAAGTAAACATTTTATCTTAAACCTATATGTAATTTAAATGATTAACTATAACTGTGACTGCTTTTAACCTAGATAAGTAAATGTTTCCATGAAACACAATCAGTTTACTGTGGACTTTTATCGAGATTCCACCAGTTAGTGGAATGCTGATTAAAAATATTTTATGACATTAATATGCAGAAAAGATCTCACGAAGAAGTACTTTCACCTTCAAAACGTCTACGTTTAGAAAAACCCATGGAAAATTCAAATACCTATGAGAAGGAGTTAAAAGACCCAAGATTAAAACTTTCTAAAATGGGTAATAACTGTGTAACTACTGAGGACTTACAAGATGTGAAACCCGAGATCGCTATGAATTTTTCAACCTTTGCCTATGGGAATGATACAACATCTTTCGAGAATCCCGGTCGAAAGCCAAATTCTGTCACGGACTATTTGAATACATTTTTCGAAGACATAAGTTTTGAAAATTTAGATTGTTCTACTACCTTAACGTTTCAAGAACCTACAAATAATATTTTACAGACTACTGTTAAATGCGAGGTCAACGAGCTACAAGCAAGCAACCTTTCGCAAACAAGTGGTGAATCACAAACCACCATCTCACCTACAAATGACACTAAAAGTGATAAATTATGCAATTCGTATGTGTTTCACAAAGAACTAAGTGACTGTTTCTATTTAACTTTGAAGTTAAGAACTAAACAATATTATATACTTATACGAGAATTTAAACGCAATATATCTACTAATGAAGAAATCCCGACCAACCGCGTGGTTAATATGGATATTCCTAGCTGGTTTGAGTTTCAATATAAACTCATTGCATTTAATTTAAGATACAAAAGTACGTCCTTTGTTTCTAATAACATGATTTTAGTGTTAAATCAAAATTCTACGATGCGAATTAAAAATTTAAAGAATTATTCTTATAGTGACTTAAACGAACATCAACTGGAAAAATTAAAAGAAAGTACCTCTCATTTAAATAGTGCACTTTTACAACATATGTATACAAAACTTTTACCATCTCTTATTAAAAAGAAATGTATGGTGAGTAATATATCTACAGAAAATGATGAGGTGTTAAAGTATAAACTTAACACGTGTATCGAGAGTAATATGTTATCAATACTTAATCAATTGTATGAATGTCAGGCATGTGCACTACGACATTCGAGCAAAAGCTTTCACTCCTGTTTCGCATTTAATAATAGGGAAAAATTTAATCAATTAGGGGAAGCTTTGTTAATGCTCATAGATTTCGATTATGTAACTTCAACGTTTCTAAACGGAGTTTATAATGTTAATAATTATTAGTGAGCACTTTTTATGTAAGATTAATGAACAAACTATTTGTAATGAATTATTTAAGACCTGAAATAAAATGTTTTTGATTAAGTTCTGTGTATTTATTTTTGCAAAGTGTCTATGAGTGAATTTAATAGTTTATAATTTAGTAGAACTTTTAAGTGAAGTGATGTAATCCAATTAAAAAAATTCATCTATTTCAAAAAATTAAATGAAATGAAAATATTTACGTTCGAAAAAAAAGGTTAAAAAATTAGAAGTTAATGAAATTAAAACTTATCAAAATTAATGTTAACAAAAATATAGTTTTAAAATAAAAGTAAACAAAAAAAAAATAAAAGTAAACAAAAAAATATATAAAAAGAAAAAATATAAAATAAAATAAAATTTAACAAAATAAAGTTAATAAAGCAAAAGAAGGTATATGTTATAAAGAGAGGGGTTTCCGGGTTGAAGTAAATTACAAAATGTATGTGTGTGTGTATTTTTTAGTTTATCATTTAGTAGAACTTCTAAGTGAACAGTTAGAATTTATGTTTTCTATATAACTTTGCACAAAATAAAAATTTTCACTGTTGCAAAAAAGATTCGACTATTGAATGGAAATATGCATATTAGTAAAAAAAAATCACAAGTTAATAAAATTATTTTAAATTTCATACAATTTAACAAATATATACGAAACACATTACGGATTTAAATATTATAAGATATGTTTGATGGAAATTTTGAAGACAGATTTAATTCTTGGTCCTTCCATATATAGTTTGAATTTATTTTAGAAGATAGTCTTGAGGTTCGAACTTGACAAAATAAAATCAAGACACAATGACTTGTATGTTATTTTAATCATTATGTCATGACTTCTTACCTCTGAAAGTGCATTTAAAGGTTTGTCTAGGTTTATTCAGTGTTATTAAGCGTTTGTGAAACCGAAAATTAATGAAAAAACAGATCGCCTTCTACCAATTACGCTATGAAGGCTTCATTCAATTATTAAAAATAATAAAACCTTTTAGAATATTGCTTATTTTAAATTTAAAATAAATAAATAATTCCTCTATTCATTATAAATAAATAAAAGTTTACAAAAATAAAGTTTCAAAGTTATAAGTTTATGAAAATTATAAGTTAACAAAAGAATAAAATAAAATTTTAAAATAAAAATTAACAAAAGTAAAGTTTATAAAATTTTTAAGTTATGTTTAAAAATCTTCAAATTAATCAAAATTGACTTTTAGTTTTATGTAAATGTAAGTTTCAATATTTTAAATATCGAGCTAACTGTTTATCCCCATAATCATTTGTTTATCCATCTTCCAACCAAGCAACAGGTTGCCTAGCCAACCATATACTTTGCATCTACACATGCGCAGAAAAAAAACACTGACTTATACACTAACTTGAGTTCTACTTTAAAACCATAGCTAGATTATACAAGTCGAATCTCTTTCATTCTTAGAAAATTTATGATTTTTAACTAATCGTTCCTATTTTAAAACATTAACAAAGAAATGTAATTTATATACTTACAAAAACAGGATAATTTCAAAAGTGTCCATACATTTCAGCTTGCTAACATCAAGTGTTTGGCCTATCACAGAATAAGGTTAAACTATCAGTTTACTTCCTTATCACGCACGTGATCAAGACCTTATCAGTTACATGTTCAAGCCGATAACAGCTATAAACAGCGTGTTGGTCATTTTAACTTCTGTCGTCGAGTATTGTGGTTCGGTAAGTTTTATTGGGTACCATTTTTTCTTTTTAGAAAATAAACTAATTGGAAAAAATTTCTTTTCATACCCAGCTACTTTTAAATCACAATGTTAAAAGTCTAAATTTTATTATGCTAAATTATTCTTTTAAATGTCGAACAAAAGATCTTGCAACATATTTGGTAAGTAAGTTCTTACAAAACGGTTTTATTTAGTTAAAAGATGAACATTGTAATTTAACTACATAATAATTTTAGAATTACTTTAATTTTATTTTGAAAGCAAAAAAGACTAATTCACATTAAAATTAAACTTACCTTATTTATGAGCTTGACAACATGGTTCATGTATAGTCTGGCTCTTGCGACGACTTGTAGAGATTTGAAAGTTAGTACAAATATATATCTTGTGATATGATGACGTCACTAGTAACGTCATCCACCACAGGTTAATCACGTGACTACGCGATCTTAACCTTCCCATCATAAACTTCGTAACTAATTATAACGTGTACTCAAAGATAACAGTCAAAATGTAGCACCGTTGCTCTGAGTTTACATAGAAGCTATTGGGCGCTGGGTACATATGGCAAACCCAAAGGCACATCAATGGCGGTTGCTTCGGCTCGTATCTCCAGTGGCCCTACCTCGGACAGGGCTCCAGAGGGACAGGGTCATAACTCGTATGTAGAAATGGGGGAATATTTAAACAGAGAAAAAGCCTTCAAAACGAAGAAGATCGGATTAAAAGGGGGCTAGTTATTAACAATTAAAGGCACAAAAACATAAAGGAGCCCACGGGACTCGGGTCTCAAAAACTTAAAAGTCTGAGCCTCAGGGGAATCAGGACCTGCTTTGGACTATCCTTAGCCAAATTTTCATACTTCTACGTGCGGTAGATTTCGCTAGACATCGCACACACGCACAGACACACACACCCACACACACTGCGAAACTTTCTTTTATTAGTATAGATTTACTTCAGTTTGCATATAAAAAGAGATAAATGGCTTATTTATCTATACTAATAAAAGAATATCAAATAAATTGTATAAATATTGAAAAAAAATTGCTTGTGCATATGAAACCGTGAATAGGTTGCTAGAAAATATCTTGACAAATTTCACTATTTCACCAAGGACATTTTCGGTATCTCGCCAAGTCCCCTAATCTGGGAAAGTACCATTTTTACCGATAATAGCCCAATCAGCAGTCTCCAGTCGAAGATGCGACTAAATATGGCGGACACGGGAGTGGGGTAGAATTAGTATCAAGTGACGCCATTTGGGACTACCCCATCTATTGGATCCTCCTTAGTTGAAACTATTACATTATAATGTAAATTTTGTATATTCAACATATATATATATAAGAATTGTATTCTACCATCTAAAATTGGTACATATTTTTAAAATACTTTTAATTAATTTAAATTTGTATTGAATTCTTGCCTTATATGTGATATTTGTTCTTATGTATGATTACCAGTAAAGCCTACCCAGGCTACCAAAGTCTCAGCCGATGTCACATTCTATTTAAATGAATTTGGAGTTAAAACATCTACTGCAATACAGACATTTTAATTTAAAAAAAACATAGTCAGATAAAAAGTAGTAAATAATAAATCCTAAATATGACGCTAATTTTATTTATATGTCTATGAAACGTTTTCAGTGTGATGTCAAACTGAAATTCTAAACAACCGATTGCTATGTTTTACTTCTTATTTTGTTTGCATACTACAGCTATATCTTATAGCTATACCTAGCTAATTGTTTTAATACTTTAGATGCAGTCGTAACATTATCTACAATTTATATTAACTAGAGAATCAGTTATTTCTATTATCAAACTGAACTTCATGACTGATGCTACGTCTCGAAAATGACATTATTTCATGTGATCATTGTAGATTTAATTTTTATGAATCTCTCTAAATTAAAAAACAAGAACGAAAAATCATGCGTCAAACATAGATTATGAAACACTTTCGAACACAGCCAGAAAACTGTAACGAAACTTCACCGTTAAATAAGGTGAAAGAAGATATGTAAGTAAACAGTTTAGAAAACACATAACACATTGAAAAATACAGTTTTCGAAATTACCTTCCAGTGTTAAAAAAGTAGTCGAATTACACACATTTAGCACATATCACAATTAGCAATTTTCGCCAATCGATGGAAATGCACTTGAAATCTTTTGTACAGCCCTGTATATTATCTGAAGACTTTTGTACACACCACCTATCAAGCTAAAAGGCAACTTAAAACTCACTTGCAGCAATTACCAAACGTAAACGACAATGTATCTTTTTTTTTTCGTAGCCCTGTATATGAATTTATTTATATTCCAGAAACTTCTATTAGTCTACTAAATATAGTTCAGCAGGAAAATTCGTAAACACAATTAAAAACTACCCTTTAGCAATTTTCTTCCATATTCTGTAGTACTTAACCCATTCGTTACCATGGGTGCATATATGCACCCTCAAAAAGAGCATACAGAATTTGTTTTAGGCACTAGTAAAAAATAAAAGTAATACTATTTTCTTTCTGTAATTAAAGCATTTTTATGCTAGTTTAAGTAAATGTAGCTTTTCTAAAAAACAGTGGTGCCATTCGAATAAAATATGTGTAAAAGCCACCGGTCCCGAAGGGGTTAAGAATTTTTCTTGTGTAGCCCTGTATATGGTCAACCGAGTTTATAAACACACACGAAATATGAAAAAAAAGTTAAAAATGCAAACCAAAGTTGAAAACGCACTTGTCACACATAGGCTGTAAATATCGCACATGTACTGTAATCAATATCTTTTGTGTGTCCCTGTAAATAAGCGCAATGCACACAAGAGAGCACTATATAGTGCACCTCAGTAATGCATATAATTTTCATTATGTTTGAAATAGTGAAATATCGCTAAATTACACTGCAGACAATTTTTCCCATATAACGATGTCTAAAAGAATGCTTTTGTTTGACCCTGTAAATGAATAATAAATGCTTTGCACCCCATATTCTACAAAAAGCATGTTTTAATGCGCTTCTTAATTATATATCAATTTTATTATGTTTTAAATTACTTAGCGTCATCAAAATGCTCTTGAACCGATTATTCCCCATAGACTGTAATGTAACGGAATACTTTTGACTGTTCCTGTAAAAAAACTATTAGTGCTACACAGTTCTGTTGAAATAGGGAACATGCTATAGATAACGACAATAACATATAAAAATTTCAGGACAATCGAAGCATATTTACGGGAGTTAGAGCACGGACAGACGGCAGACAAACCAAAGTCATAATACTTTCCAACTATAAGTAACCACCGCCGCCGTACCCGCTGTCAATGAAGATTTTGTGTCTCGAAGTCTTTCTGGACTAATATCCAGAAAACTATTGCATATACTAATTAAAAAATTGGTCGTTTTATAAAGAAATGTTCGATAAACACGCTGAAGCAGACAGTTTTTAAATCGAAGAATTATTTTAAAAGATATTAAATATTAAAGTTGGTCAAAATAGTTTTCTTAAAAAAGTTTTATAGGAACGAAAACTATGCACAGGAATTTAACCATAATTTATAAGAATATAGTTGACAAGCTTGCGATGTGCAGACTGCAACTATTTTTTTTAATTGAGTAATTTTTTGAGGTTGTATTTCAATTTTTTATTCAAAATTTTCATTATTTTGATGATTTATTTCATATTTCATAAAATCCATCATTTGAATTGTTGCCAATTTGTAAAATAGCGTACAAAATAGCGTATTCCCTTTCAATTAAGAAATGTATTTATACGATGATTTATTTCATATTTCATAAAATCCATCATTTGAATTGTTGCCAATTTGTAAAATAGCGTACAAAATAGCGTATTTCCTTTCAATTAAGAAATGTATTTATACGTGACTATTAAAAACAGAAAAAAAACTTCAAAATAATAATTAAATGATCCCTTGTTAAAATTAGTAAATATAGAATATTGCGTAGTTAAAAATATACTTGCACGTGAATATTAAAAAGGGAAATAATTAAATTATTACGCGTTTTCAAAGAATTAAGTAGGGTAAGATTAATTTATTTCGACAAAATATCATATATATTATTCCTCCTGTCAACATCCCTTTTTCTCAGAAAATAAGAAACGCAGAACGACGAAGGAGATAGCATATGAAAGGATTTTGACAGGCTTCTAACATAGCACACTTAACAATTCGTTAAAACATGTTTTTGAATACAAAATTGTAGTTAATTAAAAATTAAATCGGCATTGTTTTCATAAATGAAATGAAAGGTTTTCTCAAATCAGTGTTGCCACCAAAATAAAATACTGTATTATCAGATGACGTCATCCTATAATGCAATTGAAATACGATTGTTAATTTATTTCTTGCGCGTACTTTTTGAAAAATATCGAGCTTTTAATTAGGATTTTATTTAATTTTTACATGCGTCAGCTATTTTTATTTGTTTTCCTTTTTTAATCTTGGCTGTGTATATGCGTACTGTATCGGAGCACCAATAGATTGCGTAATTTAAGGATTATCTTCCTTTTAGATATACAGCTCATTAGGATTCACAAAAATTTAAAGTACAGTGAACTCTCGTTAAGACGGATAGTCAAGGGCAAACGTTTTTTGTGCGTATTAACGAGAGTCCATTATAACAGGAGTTCACAAATTTGACGCTTTACATTACAGTAAAAAATACTTTTATGTACATATATATTGTAATATGACTAAAAATTTAATTTCTCAGACCATTTTATGCTACTTTACTAAAAATGTACAAGAACAACTTTAAAATGAAAAAAATATATATATTTGAAACTCGAGTTTACATTGAAGCATATACTGACATTGTTACTTGAAGGTGCAAAATGTTAGTATATGAAAGAAAACGGTGGAGAGTACTTAAAAGGCTATCCAAAATAAAAAGTAATCTTCATTTGTTTTTTCTTGGTAAGTGACCTTCTTTCGATATCATTCTCAAGTTTAGCCAAATGTTCAAATGTGCTCTCAGAAACGTTTTCAGTTGTTTGATAAAATTTCCTAATTGCCACCAGCATATCACGGACATCTTGCACCCGAATATCTTGCACTTTTGGAGGAGAGATTTCTTCGTTGGCTGCTCCGTGTTGTCACAAGTGAGGTTTCTACTCCTTTCACATTAAAAATAGAATAGAAAAAATTTCGGGATTTCGTTGCCCTGATGAATATTTGTCCATCTTAACGAATGAAATATTAAACTGTACGTATTAAACGACGTTTGTTACATGCACTTCCTATAGACCTTAACCGAGAATTTTGTTTTTGTACGTAATAACCAGAAATCCATCTTAAACGGGGTCGTCTTAACGGAAGTTCACTGTATTTATTTTTTTAATACAAGCTGTTAATACGCCAGCGAAGTCTGACGTCACTGAAATGGCTGCTAAAACACCAAGTTTGAACATCCCATGTTTATGTTCAAATAGGGCTGCAAAAAATTGATGTACCACATATTGATTTATGTATTTAAGACATTTCTCGAACAGTTTTGCAAAATCTGAGGAAATGCTTTCATATGAATTCCCTAAATGTCAGATTCAGTGTTTAATTTTTTTTATAATTCCCTTTTTTTTTCAGTACAGGAGCCTTGGCAACCTAGAGAAATGACCTTGGCGAGAGAAAAAAAATTTGGCAAAAACTTTTCTGTCAATCTATTCCCATTTTCTTATACACAAACAATCATCATATATATTATTTCTGTTTTCAACATCTTTTTTTCTATGCACATACAAAACATACAACGATGAATGTGGTATCATTCGAAAAGTTTTTGAACAAGTTTCTGACATAGTACACCCACATATTGTTAAAACGCGTTGTTTGATTAAAAAAAATCAGTTAATTAAAAATTAGTGCTAAAACGTACCAGGAAATAATCTCAAACATTGCAGTGCGAAAGCTTCGCACTGGTCCTTCTGGTTTTACCTTTATTTCAAATATTAAAAAACCGTAATTAATAATATTTTCCTTTAATTAAAAGCTATATTTTTACGTTTAATAATTACGTTTAAATCAACGAAATAACTAATAAATTAGTAACATATTATTAAAAATACAGATAAACGTTGAATTAAAGATCACTCGATGACATAACTACCACGCGTAACGCATCTGATGTCAATTGAATGCGACGCTACATATATGCACTTTTGGCTTTAAATCCTATCTTTTGGCGACAGTTCTTTTCTTTTATAGAAAGTAGTAGTCGGTATAATGGAGAAGTACCCAATTTTCTATACCATCGTTATAAAATTTCCCGATGCAGCGACATTGCTTACTTAAGCATTTTGCAAAACTCGATGTTCAAATGTTTAATTTATTTTATTTTATCATTCACGAAAACAGTTGTTATCTGTTTCCACAGCAGTTAATTCGGCCTTAAAATGCCTCAGTCAAAGGAAAATCAATGGAAACCCGATTACAGCAGATAGTCACTAATTGTTTAATTATAATTCAATCTTCCGTGATCGTTTTAGAGTTGATGAAATCAGAGTGTTTTTAAACTTTGCGTTGTCAGAACGGGGGTTGGCGAGCGTAGCTCGTAGCGGACAGGGCCCCCTAATGAAAATATAAATTTCTATTTAAAAATGTTTTATCATCAGTTAAGGCCACTTGCTCTTTTAGGTAGCTTTCAATACAAAAAAGTCCTTCCGGCTTGTACCGGGAGGAAAAGGTAGCTTTCCTATATCTTCGTTTTAAAATTTGAACTAATGTTACACGAACACAGCAAGTTAAAATGCAAAGAAAATGTTTACAAAAGATTCGTTAATACTGAATTTGAATAAGAAATTCGCCAAATTATTGAGCTAGAGCCAAGTTGGCTTCATTTCTGAAGACTTATTTTGGTCGCCAAATTTGGCGATATTTCGCCAAATGTCACCAAGTTTGGCGAGAATTTGGCGCTAACGGATATGAATATATAGTTTTATGCGTATGATTCGGAAAATTATTACAACAATGGAATTTTTTGTAATGTGCTGTCTTGTTTCAAAATGTCAGCCACCCTAGAATTTCAAACTGCTCTATCTCAGCAATTTTTTAAGATAGAGGTAAACCAAAAAATGCTCTGGAATCCTCGTATCAAGGCCTAACACTTAATTAAAAAATAAATTCGAATTTTTAATTTTTATGTATATTTATTTTAGTTTTAAATTTTTAAATGGCCGCCATCTTGAAACATAATGGCGGACCAAGCTGTCCAACGAACTCGGTCGAGACATTGGTGAGCTTAATACACACAATTAGATTCATCAAAATTGATTTATAAATACGAGCGTTATCGTATGACATAGGTCATATATATATGGATATATATGTGGTGATTTCTAAGGCCGAGTTGCTTGAGTAGTAACATTTTTAATAAATGTTTTTTTGAAAATAAGATGGGCTCTTTTCACATAATCAACCGAAGAGGAATTTCCAGCACTCCATATTAGATGGCGTGTGTACGTAATCATAATTAAGCATCTCATTCAAGAACACAGAAGTTTTTATTCTGAAACTTCAATTAACATCAGGGAAGAATCTGCTTTCACTCGAGTCCTCTTTTCGTTTCAATCACGGCTCCCACTACAGCAGAGCACGATGGCCATTTATTTAAAATAAACATTCCGCAGGCATATAAGAAAAAACATACTGGACTCCACGCCAATACCAGGCAGAGATTCCATCATTAACCTAACAAATCAAACCTCGAACTAGCGTCTCTCTATTCGAGCTTTCATCAGTGCATCACATCTTCGGATCTCCGAATAGAATAGAATAGAATCCTCTCCGAAACGGAAAAGGCGACGATATATTCTTTCAGTAAGAGTAGGAATACATGGTCACGTGCGCCAATCGTGAGCTGGGATTCTTTGCGCTGGCTCCAGAATATGGTAATAAAATGGTTTCCGCTAATTTTTGGCGCGAAAGAAAATTCTCGAAAGTTCCATGATGTTCGATGATTTAGCTATGACCCAGAGTGTTTCAGATTAATTGATTATCGTTAGTTAATTGGTTCGAGAATATGGAATGATTTTGACTTTTAGGGAACGAAAAAAAGAAAAAGAGAAATGGTTTATCGAATTTGGAACATAGCCAGAATGGGATTAGAATAAATGCTTTTACATTTTAATGTAAGAAAAAGATTTTATGATCTGGCGAATTATTTTTAATATCGGAACTGATTAAAATAAATACAGTCTTTTTAGGAATTTAAAAAATTAAAAGGGAATTATGCGGGTTTTTTAAAGTATGAATATTAGGGAGTTTTATAATTTAAAGATAAAGACGCGATTTATTGAACTAATTAGCAGCCATTGAAATATTGAATTTAGATATGAGGTTTTTTCGGAATACATAGAGTTAAAATATTTTAATAAACGGAGGAAATAAATATTATAGAGTAAGTTAGACTAGGATGGAGTAAAAATACTTTGGTTTATCGCGATAAATTTTAAATTTTGTTTTATATATATATATATATATATATATATATATCAACATTTGAACGGAGGGTGGTTTTGGGGTCTGGGGGTCATGATCGGTGAAAATATATCAAAATTTTCCGGAACTGCTTTCCTCCGAACGGCTGCAATAGGTAGCTTTATACTTTTTAGTATTGAAAGCTACCTAAAAAGTATAAAGCTACCTATTGCAGCCGTTCGGAGGAAAGCAGTTCCGTAAAATTTCGATATATTTTCACCGATCACGACCCCCAGACCCCAAAACTACCCTCCGTTCAAATGTTGATATATATATATATATATATATAATATATAATATATAATATATAATATATATATCCATATATATATATCTGACCTATGTCATGCGATAACGCTCGTATTTATAAATCAATTTTGTTGAAACTAATTGTGTGTATTAAGTCCACCAATGTCTCGACCGAGTTCGTTGGCCAGCTTGGTCCGCCATTTTATTTCAAGATGGTGGCCATTTAAAAATTTAAAACTAAAATAAATATACAAAAAAGGTTAAAAATTCAAATTTATTTTTTAATTACGTGTTAGGCCTTGATACAAGGATTCCACAGCTTTTTTTGGTTTACCTTTATCTTAAAAAATTGCTGAGATAGAGCCGTTTGAAATTCTAGGGTGGCTGACATTTTGAAACAAAACAGAGCATTAACGAGATTACTCGCAAATTATTTTCTTTCATTGTTGTAATAATTTTCCCAATCATACGCATAAAACTATATATTCATATCCGTTAGCGCCAAATTTGGCGACCAAAATAAGTCTTCATAAATGAAGCCAATTTGGCTATTGCTCAATAATTTGCCGAATTTCTTATTCAAATTCAGTATTAACGAATCTTTTGTAAACGTTTCTTTGAATTTTAACTTGCGGTTTTCGTGTAACATTAGCTAAAATTTTAAAACGAAGATATAGGAAAGCTACCTTTTCCTCCCGGTACAGGCCGGAAGGACTTTTTAAATTATCATCCATAAATTAAAACTTCCATCCACACCAAATAAAGTTTCCATAAATGCAAAGCCTTTTGGCTGCATCTTTTCCCCGTATTGTCAGGGATTTTGTCCATATATCCACAACAGAAAAATACTTCCACATATTTTTCTGTTGAATGCGCCAAAGAATAACTGCATTCTCATTTATAAAGCTATAGGATTCTATTGTACGTGTTATAAAATTCTAAAACTTGTCCCAATATAATGGTTTCATGTACTATCACTATCCGCCTTTCTGTATATTTAGTTAGAAGCTTTACTATTAAGCATATACATTTTTGTACTTAAGAGCATACATCAGTCATGCGAAAAAACGCTGAAGCTAATGTTAAGTCTATGGGAAGGTTCTAGCGCGATTTCTCGCTCGCATTTTAATATATTTAAATGATTTTTTTTTTTTTTTTTTTGCATATGATAGCTGAGATCTATCTCCAACGTTGTTAGTTATTACTTTTTCGATTTTGGTTTCAGTTATTTTATATAAGGATACTTTCACTTTCTGAACCGGTTTCAACTGGTTCCAAAATTGAAAAATGGCCACTTATAAAAAAAGGCAACAAAAATTGAAAAAGTAAAAACTAACAACGTCAGAGATTGACCTTAGCTATCGTATGCAAAAAAAGAAAAAAAAAACAACAAAAAAAAACAAAAAAAAAGTCTTTCCGGCCTGTACCGGGAGGAAAAGGTAGCTTTCCTATATCTTCGTTTTAAAATTTTAGTTAATGTTACACGAAAACACCAACTTAAAATGCAAAGAAAATGTTTACAAAAGATTCGTTAATACTGAATTTGAATAAGAAATTCGCCAAATTATTGAGCAATAGCCAAATTGACTTCATTTATGAAGACTTATTTTGGTCGCCAAATTTGGCAATATTTCGCCAAATGTCGCTAAATTTGGCGAGAATTTGGCGTTAACGGATATGAATATATAGATTTATGCGTATGATTGGGAAACTTATTACAACAATGAAAATTTTTGTAATGTGCTGTCTTGTTTCAAAAAAGTCCTTCCGGCCTGTACCGGGAGGAAAAGGTAGCTTTCCTATATCTTCGTTTTAAAATTTTAGCTAATGTTACACGAAAACATCAAGTTAAAATGCAAAGAAAACGTTTACAAAAGATTCGTTAATACTGAATTTGAATAAGAAATTCGCCAAATTATCGAGCTATAGCCAAATTGGCTTCATTTATGAAGACTTATTTTGGTCGCCAAATTTGGCGATATTTCGCCAAATGTCGCCAAGTTTGGCGAGAATTATTACAACAATGAAAAATAGATAAAATTATTACAACTATTGAGAAATTATTACAACTAATGAGAAAATTATTACAATAATGAAATTTTTGTAATGTGCTGTCTTGTTTCAAAATGTCAGCCACCCTAGAATTTCAAACTCCTCTATCTCAGCCATTTTTTAAGATAGAGGTAAACCAAAAAATGCTCTGCATTCCTCGTATCAAGGCCTAAAACGTAATTAAAAAATAAATTTGAATTTTTAATTTTTATGTATATTTATTTTAGTTTTAAATTTTTAAATGGCCGCCATCTTGAAACAAAATGGCGGACCAAGCTGGTCAACGAACTCGGTCGAGACATTGGTGAGCTTAATACACACAATTAGATTCATCAAAATTGATTTATAAATACGAGCGTTATCGTATGACATAAGTCAGATATATATATATATATATATATAACCATAAATGAAACATTACCATAACACCAACTTAAACTATAAAATAATGATGAAGTATGTAATAATTAGTTGACAATGAAAGTATTCCCCAACACACTGAATATAGATACCAAAAACTTATTTAAAAGAAGAAATTAAATTAAAAATTGAATAAATGAAATTGAATGAATGAAATGAAATTCGTGGAATTTAGACAGAATTATCAAGTCCCAAATGCCTAAATACCACAAATAAAATGAGTGGTTTCATCATCATCATCATATTAGCCATAACATTGCTAAAGAATATGATTTTGGGACTACCACTCATAAACAATGAATCATGTGAAAAAATGTGAAAAAATAAAAAATAAATACAATATTTAAAAGGAAAGAAAACATACCTATAATATACTGATAAAACTTGAAATAGAGTCATAAAGTACATAATCCATTTGCATAAAAAAAGATACCTGTGCACCACATGAACCACACATGAACACAATCAAACAGAGGGAATTATTTGCAAAAAATCATCACATGTTGCCAAATTTAGTTTTAGAAAATGATTTACGATGTTGCCAGAATAGATTTTAGAATAATATGAATATTATTGTAAAGCAACAGAAACCATGCTGCTGCCATCTATTAGGGTAAAAAGTAAATATACGCTGAATAAAAATAGAATTGGATGAAAATTAATATTTAAAAATTAAACCATATACTATCTAAAGATGATAGCAGTTAGTTAAATAATAAATAAATGAAATTAATAAATAAATAATAAATAGAATATCCAATTACATTAAAGTAATGGATGTATTAATGAATAATTCTATGTTAAAAATAAGATGTAAGATGGAAAAATTAATAATTAAAGCAACATAAAAATATATGTACCATGAAATGACACAGCAACTATTAAATAGCTGTGCCAAAAATGCAACATTACAAAAATTAAATTAAATTAAAATACTAAATATTTGAATTAAGATACGAAGGATTTAAAATTAATAATAATTAAATATTGAAATTAATTATTAACATATAATGTTTCTTCTTACACAGTTAACTAGTCGGATGTGCCAATCCCAAAACTTTCTTCTATCTCAGTCATGTTAATACTTCAAAATTCGCTATCACATCTCCAATAAAATCAATATTTTTCGTCATTTTGTTGTACGTCAGCTGCTTGCGAATCGTCGGGTTACAGGGATGCGAACAACCGATGTATACTAAACTACGAAAAGTCCTTCTGGCCTGAACCGACAGGAACAGATAGCCTCCCTAATCCTTGGATTTACGATTTTAGCTAATTTTACTGGAAAACCCGAAGGTAAAATGCGTGGTACCTAAATAAAAAAAGATTCAATCCCAGTTCTCGTCAACATTGAATTTGAATGAGAATATCGCCAAATTAGTCCTCTACAGCCAAGTTGGCTTCATTTATGGCAACTTATTTTGGTCGCCCAATTTGGCGATATTCCGCCAACTGTCGCCAAGTTTGGCGAGAATTTGACGTTGGCGAATATAAATATATAGTGATAAGCATATAATAGGATTAATGGTTACAACAATGAAAGAAAATTTGTCGAAACCATGTTAACTAAAACTCATATATTAAACCCGTTTATGGATGAATTCTGCTGTCTTGTTTGAAAATGTCAGCCACCCTAAAATTTCAAACCGCTATATCTCAGCCATTTTTTAAGATAAAGGCAAAACAAAAATTGTTCCAGATTCTTCGGATCAAGGCCGAAGATTTAACGAAAAAAAGTTTTAGGATTTCTAATTTTTTTGAATTTGCACATCTTTTTGAATTTGAAATCTTTAAATGGCTATCGCAGCGCCCCCTGTCGTCGTAATATCCCCAAATTCTAATAGAACCTGCTTGCCATAGCCAAAAACATAGAAAAAAATGTGGTTCAATTTGAAGCATAACTTCATACACTTTTCGATGATACAATAGTGAAAATGGAACAAAAATATCGATCACAGCGCCCCCTTTCGTCGAAATATCCCCAAATTCTAATAGAACCTGCTTGCCATAGCCAAAAACATAGAAAAAAAATGTGGTTGAATTTGAAGCATAACTTCATACACTTTTAGATGGTACAATAGTGAAAATGGAACAAATATCGATCACAGCGTAGCCTTTCTTCGAAATATCCCCAAATTCTGATAGAATCTGCTTGTCATAGCCAAAAACATAGAAACAAAATGTGGTTCAATTTTTAAGCATAACTTCATACATTTTTTGATGATACAATAGTGAAAATGGAACAAAAATATCGATTACAGCGCCCCCTTTCGTCGAAATATCCCCAAATTCTGATAGAAGCTGCTTGCCATAGCAAAAAACATAGAAAAAAAATGTGGTTGAATTTGAAGCATAACTTCATACACTTTTAGATGGTACAATAGTGAAAATGGAACATAAATATCGATTACAGCGCCTCCTTTCGTCGAAATATCCCCAAATTCTGATAGAAGCTGCTTGCCATAGCAAAAAACATAGAAAAAAAATGTGGTTGAATTTGAAGCATAACTTCATACACTTTTCGATGATACAATAGTGAAAATGGAACAAAAATATCGATTACAGCGCCCCCTTTCGTCGAAATATCCCCAAATTCTGATAGAAGCTGCTTGCCATAGCAAAAAACATAGAAAAAAAATGTGGTTCAGTTTGAAGCATAAGTTTAAAATTTTTTTTATGATACAATAGTGAAAATGGAACAAAAATATCGATCACAGCGCCCCCTTTCGTCGAAATATCCCCAAATTCTAATAGAATCTGCTTGCCATAGCCAAAAACACAGAAAAAAAATGTGGTTCAATTTAAAGCATAAC
Organism: Maratus michaelseni; assembly: GCA_963931845.1. NCBI lineage: Eukaryota > Metazoa > Arthropoda > Arachnida > Araneae > Salticidae > Maratus > Maratus michaelseni. Next base: position 277,073,149 of record OZ007594.1, on the reverse strand, counting down.
TTCATACACTTTTCGATGATACAATAGTGAAATTGGAACAAAAATATCGATTACAGCGCCCCCTTTCGTCGAAATATCCCCAAATTCTGATAGAAGCTGCTTGCCATAGCCAAAAACATAGAAAAAAAATGTGGTTGAATTTGAAGCATAACTTCATACACTTTTCGATGATACAATAGTGAAAATGGAACAAAAATATCGATTATAGCGCCCCCTTTCGTCGAAATATCCCCAAATTCTAATAGAACCTGCTTGCCATAGCCAAAAACATAGAAAAAAATGTGGTTCAATTTGAAGCATAACTTCATACACTTTTCGATGATACAATAGTGAAAATGGAACAAAAATATCGATCACAGCGCCCCCTTTCGTCGAAATATCCCCAAATTCTAATAGAACCTGCTTGCCATAGCCAAAAACATAGAAAAAAAATGTGGTTGAATTTGAAGCATAACTTCATACACTTTTAGATGGTACAATAGTGAAAATGGAACAAATATCGATCACAGCGTAGCCTTTCTTCGAAATATCCCCAAATTCTGATAGAATCTGCTTGTCATAGCCAAAAACATAGAAACAAAATGTGGTTCAATTTTTAAGCATAACTTCATACATTTTTTGATGATACAATAGTGAAAATGGAACAAAAATATCGATTACAGCGCCCCCTTTCGTCGAAATATCCCCAAATTCTGATAGAAGCTGCTTGCCATAGCAAAAAACATAGAAAAAAAATGTGGTTGAATTTGAAGCATAACTTCATACACTTTTAGATGGTACAATAGTGAAAATGGAACATAAATATCGATTACAGCGCCTCCTTTCGTCGAAATATCCCCAAATTCTGATAGAAGCTGCTTGCCATAGCAAAAAACATAGAAAAAAAATGTGGTTCAGTTTGAAGCATAAGTTTAAAATTTTTTTTATGATACAATAGTGAAAATGGAACAAAAATATCGATCACAGCGCCCCCTTTCGTCGAAATATCCCCAAATTCTAATAGAATCTGCTTGCCATAGCCAAAAACACAGAAAAAAAATGTGGTTCAATTTAAAGCATAACTTCATACACTTTTCGATGATACAATAGTGAAATTGGAACAAAAATATCGATTACAGCGCCCCCTTTCGTCGAAATATCCCCAAATTCTGATAGAAGCTGCTTGCCATAGCCAAAAACATAGAAAAAAAATGTGGTTGAATTTGAAGCATAACTTCATACACTTTTCGATGATACAATAGTGAAAATGGAACAAAAATATCGATTATAGCGCCCCCTTTCGTCGAAATATCCCCAAATTCTAATAGAACCTGCTTGCCATAGCCAAAAACATAGAAAAAAATGTGGTTCAATTTGAAGCATAACTTCATACACTTTTCGATGATACAATAGTGAAAATGGAACAAAAATATCGATCACAGCGCCCCCTTTCGTCGAAATATCCCCAAATTCTAATAGAACCTGCTTGCCATAGCCAAAAACATAGAAAAAAAATGTGGTTGAATTTGAAGCATAACTTCATACACTTTTAGATGGTACAATAGTGAAAATGGAACAAATATCGATCACAGCGTAGCCTTTCTTCGAAATATCCCCAAATTCTGATAGAATCTGCTTGTCATAGCCAAAAACATAGAAACAAAATGTGGTTCAATTTTTAAGCATAACTTCATACATTTTTTGATGATACAATAGTGAAAATGGAACAAAAATATCGATTACAGCGCCCCCTTTCGTCGAAATATCCCCAAATTCTGATAGAAGCTGCTTGCCATAGCAAAAAACATAGAAAAAAAATGTGGTTGAATTTGAAGCATAACTTCATACACTTTTAGATGGTACAATAGTGAAAATGGAACATAAATATCGATTACAGCGCCTCCTTTCGTCGAAATATCCCCAAATTCTGATAGAAGCTGCTTGCCATAGCAAAAAACATAGAAAAAAAATGTGGTTGAATTTGAAGCATAACTTCATACACTTTTCGATGATACAATAGTGAAAATGGAACAAAAATATCGATTACAGCGCCCCCTTTCGTCGAAATATCCCCAAATTCTGATAGAAGCTGCTTGCCATAGCAAAAAACATAGAAAAAAAATGTGGTTCAGTTTGAAGCATAAGTTTAAAATTTTTTTTATGATACAATAGTGAAAATGGAACAAAAATATCGATCACAGCGCCCCCTTTCGTCGAAATATCCCCAAATTCTAATAGAATCTGCTTGCCATAGCCAAAAACACAGAAAAAAAATGTGGTTCAATTTAAAGCATAACTTCATACACTTTTCGATGATACAATAGTGAAATTGGAACAAAAATATCGATTACAGCGCCCCCTTTCGTCGAAATATCCCCAAATTCTGATAGAAGCTGCTTGCCATAGCCAAAAACATAGAAAAAAAATGTGGTTGAATTTGAAGCATAACTTCATACACTTTTCGATGATACAATAGTGAAAATGGAACAAAAATATCGATTATAGCGCCCCCTTTCGTCGAAATATCCCCAAATTCTAATAGAACCTGCTTGCCATAGCCAAAAACATAGAAAAAAAATGTGGTTCAATTTGAAGCATAACTTCATACACTTTTCGATGATACAATAGTGAAAATGGAACAAAAATATCGATTACAGCGCCCCCTTTCGTCAAAATATCCCCAAATTCTGATAGAACCTGCTTGCCATAGCCAAAAACACAGAAAAAAATGTGGTTCAATTTGAAGCATAACTTCATACACTTTTCGATGATACAATAGTGAAAATGGAACAAAAATATCGATTACAGCGCCCCCTTTCGTCGAAATATCCCCAAATTCTAATAGAACCTGCTTGCCATAGTCAAAAACATAGAAAAAAACTTAGGTTTAATTTGAAGCATAACTTCATACACTTTTCGATGGTACAATAGTGAAAATAGAACAAAAATATCGATCACAGCGACCCCTTTCGTCGAAATATCCCCAAATTCTGATAGAATCTGCTTGCCATAGCCAAAAACATAGAAAAAAAATGTGGTGAATTTGAAGCATAACTTCATACACTTTTAGATTGTACAATAGTGAAAATGGAACAAATATCGATCACAGCGTAGCCTTTCTTCGAAATATCCCCAAATTCTGATAGTATCTGCTTGTCATAGCCAAAAACATAGAAACAAAATGTGGTTCAATTTTTAAGCATAACTTCATACATTTTTTGATGATACAATAGTGAAAATGGAACAAAAATATCGATTACAGCGCCCCCTTTCGTCGAAATATCCCCAAATTCTGATAGAAGCTGCTTGCCATAGCAAAAAACATAGAAAAAAAATGTGGTTGAATTTGAAGCATAACTTCATACACTTTTAGATGGTACAATAGTGAAAATGGAACATAAATATCGATTACAGCGCCTCCTTTCGTCGAAATATCCCCAAATTCTGATAGAAGCTGCTTGCCATAGCAAAAAACATAGAAAAAAAATGTGGTTGAATTTGAAGCATAACTTCATACACTTTTCGATGATACAATAGTGAAAATGGAACAAAAATATCGATTACAGCGCCCCCTTTCGTCGAAATATCCCCAAATTCTGATAGAAGCTGCTTGCCATAGCAAAAAACATAGAAAAAAAATGTGGTTCAGTTTGAAGCATAAGTTTAAAATTTTTTTTATGATACAATAGTGAAAATGGAACAAAAATATCGATCACAGCGCCCCCTTTCGTCGAAATATCCCCAAATTCTAATAGAATCTGCTTGCCATAGCCAAAAACACAGAAAAAAAATGTGGTTCAATTTAAAGCATAACTTCATACACTTTTCGATGATACAATAGTGAAATTGGAACAAAAATATCGATTACAGCGCCCCCTTTCGTCGAAATATCCCCAAATTCTGATAGAAGCTGCTGCCATAGCCAAAAACATAGAAAAAAAATGTGGTTGAATTTGAAGCATAACTTCATACACTTTTCGATGATACAATAGTGAAAATGGAACAAAAATATCGATTATAGCGCCCCCTTTCGTCGAAATATCCCCAAATTCTAATAGAACCTGCTTGCCATAGCCAAAAACATAGAAAAAAAATGTGGTTCAATTTGAAGCATAACTTCATACACTTTTCGATGATACAATAGTGAAAATGGAACAAAAATATCGATTACAGCGCCCCCTTTCGTCAAAATATCCCCAAATTCTGATAGAACCTGCTTGCCATAGCCAAAAACACAGAAAAAAATGTGGTTCAATTTGAAGCATAACTTCATACACTTTTCGATGATACAATAGTGAAAATGGAACAAAAATATCGATTACAGCGCCCCCTTTCGTCGAAATATCCCCAAATTCTAATAGAACCTGCTTGCCATAGTCAAAAACATAGAAAAAAACTTAGGTTTAATTTGAAGCATAACTTCATACACTTTTCGATGGTACAATAGTGAAAATAGAACAAAAATATCGATCACAGCGACCCCTTTCGTCGAAATATCCCCAAATTCTGATAGAATCTGCTTGCCATAGCCAAAAACATAGAAAAAAAATGTGGTGAATTTGAAGCATAACTTCATACACTTTTAGATTGTACAATAGTGAAAATGGAACAAATATCGATCACAGCGTAGCCTTTCTTCGAAATATCCCCAAATTCTGATAGTATCTGCTTGTCATAGCCAAAAACATAGAAAAAAAATGTGGTTGAATTTGAAGCATAACTTCATACACTTTTCGATGGTACAATAGTGAAAATGGAACAAAAATATCGATTACAGCGCCCCCTTTCGTCGAAATATCCCCAAATTCTGATAGAAGCTGCTTGCCATAGCAAAAAACATAGAAAAAAAATGTGGTTCAGTTTGAAGCATAAGTTCATACATTTTTTTATGATACAATAGTGAAAATGGAACAAAAATATCGATCACAGCGCCCCCTTTCGTCGAAATATCCCCAAATTCTAATAGAACCTGCTTGCCATAGCCAAAAACACAGAAAAAATATTTGGTTCAATTTCAAGCATAACTTCATACAATTTTCGATGATACAATAGTGAAAATGGAACAAAAATATCGATTACAGCGCCCCCTTTCGTCGAAATATCCCCAAATTCTGATAGAAGCTGCTTGCCATAACCAAAAACATAGAAAAAAAATGTGGTTCAATTTGAAGCATAACTTCATACACTTTTCGATGATACAATAGTGAAAATGGAACAAAAATATCGATTACAGCGCCCCCTTTCGTCGAAATATCCCCAAATTCTGATAAAATCTGTTTGCCATAGCCAAAAACATAGAAAAAAAATGTGGTTGAATTTGAAGCATAACTTCATACACTTTTAGATGGTAAAATATTGAAAATGGAACATAAATATCGATTACAGCGCCTCCTATCGTCGAAATATCCCCAAATTCTGATAGAATCTGCTTGCCATAGCCAAAAACATAGAAAAAAAATGTGGTTGAATTTGAAGCATAACTTCATACACTTTTAGATGGTACAATAGTGAAAATGGAACATAAATATCGATTACAGCGCCTCCTTTCGTCGAAATATCCCCAAATTCTGATAGAAGCTGCTTGCCATAGCAAAAAACATAGAAAAAAAATGTGGTTCAATTTGAAGCATAACTTCATACACTTTTCGATGATACAATAGTGAAAATGGAACAAAAATATCGATTACAGCGCCCCCTTTCGTCGAAATATCCCCAAATTCTAATAGAATCTGCTTGCCATAGCCAAAAACACAGAAAAAAAATGTGGTTCAATTTAAAGCATAACCTCATACAGTTTTCGATGATACAATAGTGAAATTGGAACAAAAATATCGATTACAGCGCCCCCTTTCGTCGAAATATCCCCAAATTCTGATAGAAGCTGCTTGCCATAGCCAAAAACATAGAAAAAAATGTGGTTGAATTTGAAGCATAAGTTTAAAAAATTTTTTATGATACAATAGTGAAAATGGAACAAAAATATCGATCACAGCGCCCCCTTTCGTCGAAATATCCCCAAATTCTAATAGAATCTGCTTGCCATAGCCAAAAACACAGAAAAAAAATGTGGTTCAATTTAAAGCATAACTTCATACAGTTTTCGATGATACAATAGTGAAATTGGAACAAAAATATCGATTACAGCGCCCCCTTTCGTCGAAATATCCCCAAATTCTGATAGAAGCTGCTTGCCATAGCCAAAAACATAGAAAAAAATGTGGTTGAATTTGAAGCATAACTTCATACACTTTTCGATGATACAATAGTGAAAATGGAAAAAAATGTCGATTATAGCGCCCCCTTTCGTCGAAATATCCCCAAATTCTCATAGAACCTGCTTGCCATAGCCAAAAACATAGAAAAAAAATGTGGTTCAATTTGAAGCATTACTTCATACACTTTTCCATGATAAAATAGTGAAAATGGAACAAAAATATCGATTACAGCGCCCCCTTTCGTCGAAATATACCCAAATTCTGATAGAATCGGCTTGCCATAGCCAAAAACATAGAAAAAAAAATGTGGTTCAATTTGAAGCATAACTTCATACACTTTTCGATGATACAATAGTGAAAATGGAACAAAAATATCGATTACAGCGCCCCCTTTCGTCGAAATATCCCCAAATTCTGATCGAAGCTGCTTGCCGTAGCCAAAAACATAGAAAAAAAATGTGGTTGAATTTGAAGCATAACTTCATACACTTTTAGATGGTACAATAGTGAAAATGGAACATAAATATCGATTACAGCGCCTCCTTTCGTCGAAATATCCCCAAATTCTGATAGAAGCTGCTTGCCATAGCAAAAAACACAGAAAAAAAAATGTGGTTCAGTTTGAAGCATAAGTTCATAATTTTTTTTATGATACAATAGTGAAAATGGAACAAAAATATCGATCACAGCGCCCCCTTTCGTCGAAATATCCCCAAATTCTAATAGAACCTGCTCGCCATAGCCAAAAACACAGAAAAAAAAATGTGGTTAAATTTGAAGCATAACTTCATACACTTTTCGATGATACAATAGTGAAAATGGAACAAAAATATCGATTACAGCGCCCCCTTTCGTCGAAATATCCCCAAATTCTGATAGAAGCTGCTTGCCATAGCCAAAAACATAGAAAAAAAAATGTGGTTCAATTTGAAGCATAACTTCATACACTTTTCGATGATACAATAGTGAAAATGGAACAAAAATATCGATTACAGCTCCCCCTTTCGTCGAAATATCCCCAAATTCTGATAGAAGCTGCTTGCCATAGCCAAAAACATAGAAAAAAATGTGGTTGAATTTGAAGCATAACTTCATACACTTTTCGATGATACAATAGTGAAAATGGAACATAAATATCGATTACAGCGCCTCCTTTCGTCGAAATATCCCCAAATTCTGATAGAAGCTGCTTGCCATAGCAAAAAACATAGAAAAAAAATGTGGTTCAGTTTGAAGCATAAGTTTATACATTTTTTTATGATACAATAGTGAAAATGGAACAAAAATATCGATTACAGCGCCCCCTTTCGTCGAAATATCCCCAAATTCTAATAGAACCTGCTCGCCATAGCCAAAAACACAGAAAAAAAATGTGGTTCAATTTGAAGCATAACTTCATACACTTTTCGATGATAAAATAGTGAAAATGGAACAAAAATATCGATTACAGCGCCCCCTTTCGTCGAAATATCCCCAAATTCTGATAGAAGCTGCTTGCCATAGCCAAAAACATAGAAAAAAATGTGGTTGAATTTGAAGCATAACTTCATACACTGTTAGATGGTACAATAGTGAAAATGGAACAAAAATATCGATTACAGCGCCCCCTTTCGTCGAAATATCCCCAAATTCTGATAGAATCTGCTTGCCATAGCCAAAAACATAGAAAAAAAATGTGGTTCAATTTGAAGCATAACTTCATACACTTTTCGATGGTACATTAGTGAAAATGGAACAAATATCCATCACAGCGTAGCCTTTCTTCGAAATATCCCCAAATTCTAATAGAACCTGCTTGCCATAGCCAAAAACACAGAAAACAAATGTGGTTCAATTTGAAGCATAACTTCATACACTTTTCGATGATACAATAGTGAAAATGGAACAAAAATATCGATTACAGCGCCCCCTTTCGTCGAAATATCCCCAAATTCTGATAGAATCTGCTTGCCATAGCCAAAAACATAGAAAAAAAATGTGGTTCAATTTGAAGCGCAACTTCATACACTTTTCGATGGTACATTAGTGAAAATGTAACAAATATGGATCACAGCGTAGCCTTTCTTCGAAATATCCCCAAATTCTAATAGAACCTGCTTGCCATAGCCAAAAACACAGAAAACAAATGTGGTTCAATTTGAAGCATAACTTCATACACTTTTCGATGATACAATAGTGAAAATGGAACAAAAATATCGATTACAGCGCCCCCTTTCGTCGAAATATCCCCAAATTCTGATAGAAGCTGCTTGCCATAGCAAAAAACATAGAAAAAAAATGTGGTTCAGTTTGAAGCATAAGTTTAAAAATTTTTTTATGATACAATAGTGAAAATGGAACAAAAATATCGATCACAGCGCCCCCTTTTGTCGAAATATCCCCAAATTCTAATAGAATCTGTTTGCCATAGCCAAAAACACAGAAAAAAAATGTGGTTCAATTTAAAGCATAACTTCATACAGTTTTCGATGATACATTAGTGAAATTGGAACAAAAATATCGATTACAGCGCCCCCTTTCGTCGAAATATCCCCAAATTCTGATAGAAGCTGCTTGCCATAGCCAAAAACATAGAAAAAAATGTGGTTGAATTTGAAGCATAACTTCATACACTTTTCGATGATACAATAGTGAAAATGGAACAAAAATGTCGATTATAGCGCCCCTTTCGTCGAAATATCCCCAAATTCCAATAGAACCTGCTTGCCATAGCCAAAAACATAGAAAAAAAATCTGGTTCAATTTGAAGCATAACTTCATACACTTTTCGATGATACAATAGTGAAAATGGAACAAAAATATCGATTACAGCGCCCCCTTTCGTCAAAATATCCCCAAATTCTGATAGAAGCTGCTTGCCATAGCCAAAAACATAGAAAAAAATGTGGTTCAATTTGAAGCATTACTTCATACACTTTTCGATGATAAAATAGTGAAAATGGAACAAAAATATCGATTACAGCGCCCCCTTTCGTCGAAATATACCCAAATTCTGATAGAATCGGCTTGCCATAGCCAAAAACATAGAAAAAAAAATGTGGTTCAATTTGAAGCATAACTTCATACACTTTTCGATGATACAATAGTGAAAATGGAACAAAAATATCGATTACAGCGCCCCCTTTCGTCGAAATATCCCCAAATTCTGATCGAAGCTGCTTGCCATAGCCAAAAACATAGAAAAAAAATGTGGTTGAATTTGAAGCATAACTTCATACACTTTTAGATGGTACAATAGTGAAAATGGAACATAAATATCGATTACAGCGCCTCCTTTCGTCGAAATATCCCCAAATTCTGATAGAAGCTGCTTGCCATAGCAAAAAACATAGAAAAAAAATGTGGTTCAGTTTGAAGCATAAGTTTATACATTTTTTTATGATACAATAGTGAAAATGGAACAAAAATATCGATTACAGCGCCCCCTTTCGTCGAAATATCCCCAAATTCTAATAGAACCTGCCCGCCATAGCCAAAAACACAGAAAAAAAATGTGGTTCAATTTGAAGCATAACTTCATACACTTTTCGATGATAAAATAGTGAAAAAGGAACAAAAATATCGATTACAGCGCCCCCTTTCGTCGAAATATCCCCAAATTCTGATAGAAGCTGCTTGCCATAGCCAAAAACATAGAAAAAAAATGTGGTTCAATTTGAAGCATAACTTCATACACTTTTCGATGATAAAATAGTGAAAATGGAACAAAAATATCGATTACAGCGCCCCCTTTCGTCGAAATATCCCCAAATTCTGATAGAAGCTGCTTGCCATAGCCAAAAACATAGAAAAAAATGTGGTTGAATTTGAAGCATAACTTCATACACTGTTAGATGGTACAATAGTGAAAATGGAACAAAAATATCGATTACAGCGCCCCCTTTCGTCGAAATATCCCCAAATTCTGATAGAATCTGCTTGCCATAGCCAAAAACATAGAAAAAAAATGTGGTTCAATTTGAAGCATAACTTCATACACTTTTCGATGGTACATTAGTGAAAATGGAACAAATATCCATCACAGCGTAGCCTTTCTTCGAAATATCCCCAAATTCTAATAGAACCTGCTTGCCATAGCCAAAAACACAGAAAACAAATGTGGTTCAATTTGAAGCATAACTTCATACACTTTTCGATGATACAATAGTGAAAATGGAACAAAAATATCGATTACAGCGCCCCCTTTCGTCGAAATATCCCCAAATTCTGATAGAATCTGCCTGCCATAGCCAAAAACATAGAAAAAAAATGTGGTTCAATTTGAAGCGCAACTTCATACACTTTTCGATGGTACATTAGTGAAAATGGAACAAATATGGATCACAGCGTAGCCTTTCTTTGAAATATCCCCAAATTCTAATAGAACCTGCTTGCCATAGCCAAAAACACAGAAAACAAATGTGGTTCAATTTGAAGCATAACTTCATACACTTTTCGATGATACAATAGTGAAAATGGAACAAAAATATCGATTACAGCGCCCCCTTTCGTCGAAATATCCCCAAATTCTGATAGAAGCTGCTTGCCATAGCAAAAAACATAGAAAAAAAATGTGGTTCAGTTTGAAGCATAAGTTTAAAAATTTTTTTATGATACAATAGTGAAAATGGAACAAAAATATCGATCACAGCGCCCCCTTTCGTCGAAATATCCCCAAATTCTAATAGAATCTGTTTGCCATAGCCAAAAACACAGAAAAAAAATGTGGTTCAATTTAAAGCATAACTTCATACAGTTTTCGATGATACAATAGTGAAATTGGAACAAAAATATCGATTACAGCGCCCCCTTTCGTCGAAATATCCCCAAATTCTGATAGAACCTGCTTGCCATAGTCAAAAACATAGAAAAAAACTTAGGTTTAATTTGAAGCATAACTTCATACACTTTTCGATGGTACAATAGTGAAAATAGAACAAAAATATCGATCACAGCGACCCCTTTCGTCGAAATATCCCCAAATTCTGATAGAATCTGCTTGCCATAGCCAAAAACATAGAAAAAAAATGTGGTGAATTTGAAGCATAACTTCATACACTTTTAGATTGTACAATAGTGAAAATGGAACAAATATCGATCACAGCGTAGCCTTTCTTCGAAATATCCCCAAATTCTGATAGTATCTGCTTGTCATAGCCAAAAACATAGAAAAAAAATGTGGTTGAATTTGAAGCATAACTTCATACACTTTTCGATGGTACAATAGTGAAAATGGAACAAAAATATCGATTACAGCGCCCCCTTTCGTCGAAATATCCCCAAATTCTGATAGAAGCTGCTTGCCATAGCAAAAAACATAGAAAAAAAATGTGGTTCAGTTTGAAGCATAAGTTCATACATTTTTTTATGATACAATAGTGAAAATGGAACAAAAATATCGATCACAGCGCCCCCTTTCGTCGAAATATCCCCAAATTCTAATAGAACCTGCTTGCCATAGCCAAAAACACAGAAAAAATATTTGGTTCAATTTCAAGCATAACTTCATACAATTTTCGATGATACAATAGTGAAAATGGAACAAAAATATCGATTACAGCGCCCCCTTTCGTCGAAATATCCCCAAATTCTGATAGAAGCTGCTTGCCATAACCAAAAACATAGAAAAAAAATGTGGTTCAATTTGAAGCATAACTTCATACACTTTTCGATGATACAATAGTGAAAATGGAACAAAAATATCGATTACAGCGCCCCCTTTCGTCGAAATATCCCCAAATTCTGATAAAATCTGTTTGCCATAGCCAAAAACATAGAAAAAAAATGTGGTTGAATTTGAAGCATAACTTCATACACTTTTAGATGGTAAAATATTGAAAATGGAACATAAATATCGATTACAGCGCCTCCTATCGTCGAAATATCCCCAAATTCTGATAGAATCTGCTTGCCATAGCCAAAAACATAGAAAAAAAATGTGGTTGAATTTGAAGCATAACTTCATACACTTTTAGATGGTACAATAGTGAAAATGGAACATAAATATCGATTACAGCGCCTCCTTTCGTCGAAATATCCCCAAATTCTGATAGAAGCTGCTTGCCATAGCAAAAAACATAGAAAAAAAATGTGGTTCAATTTGAAGCATAACTTCATACACTTTTCGATGATACAATAGTGAAAATGGAACAAAAATATCGATTACAGCGCCCCCTTTCGTCGAAATATCCCCAAATTCTAATAGAATCTGCTTGCCATAGCCAAAAACACAGAAAAAAAATGTGGTTCAATTTAAAGCATAACCTCATACAGTTTTCGATGATACAATAGTGAAATTGGAACAAAAATATCGATTACAGCGCCCCCTTTCGTCGAAATATCCCCAAATTCTGATAGAAGCTGCTTGCCATAGCCAAAAACATAGAAAAAAATGTGGTTGAATTTGAAGCATAAGTTTAAAAAATTTTTTATGATACAATAGTGAAAATGGAACAAAAATATCGATCACAGCGCCCCCTTTCGTCGAAATATCCCCAAATTCTAATAGAATCTGCTTGCCATAGCCAAAAACACAGAAAAAAAATGTGGTTCAATTTAAAGCATAACTTCATACAGTTTTCGATGATACAATAGTGAAATTGGAACAAAAATATCGATTACAGCGCCCCCTTTCGTCGAAATATCCCCAAATTCTGATAGAAGCTGCTTGCCATAGCCAAAAACATAGAAAAAAATGTGGTTGAATTTGAAGCATAACTTCATACACTTTTCGATGATACAATAGTGAAAATGGAAAAAAATGTCGATTATAGCGCCCCCTTTCGTCGAAATATCCCCAAATTCTCATAGAACCTGCTTGCCATAGCCAAAAACATAGAAAAAAAATGTGGTTCAATTTGAAGCATTACTTCATACACTTTTCCATGATAAAATAGTGAAAATGGAACAAAAATATCGATTACAGCGCCCCCTTTCGTCGAAATATACCCAAATTCTGATAGAATCGGCTTGCCATAGCCAAAAACATAGAAAAAAAAATGTGGTTCAATTTGAAGCATAACTTCATACACTTTTCGATGATACAATAGTGAAAATGGAACAAAAATATCGATTACAGCGCCCCCTTTCGTCGAAATATCCCCAAATTCTGATCGAAGCTGCTTGCCGTAGCCAAAAACATAGAAAAAAAATGTGGTTGAATTTGAAGCATAACTTCATACACTTTTAGATGGTACAATAGTGAAAATGAAACATAAATATCGATTACAGCGCCTCCTTTCGTCGAAATATCCCCAAATTCTGATAGAAGCTGCTTGCCATAGCAAAAAACACAGAAAAAAAAATGTGGTTCAGTTTGAAGCATAAGTTCATAATTTTTTTTATGATACAATAGTGAAAATGGAACAAAAATATCGATCACAGCGCCCCCTTTCGTCGAAATATCCCCAAATTCTAATAGAACCTGCTCGCCATAGCCAAAAACACAGAAAAAAAAATGTGGTTAAATTTGAAGCATAACTTCATACACTTTTCGATGATACAATAGTGAAAATGGAACAAAAATATCGATTACAGCGCCCCCTTTCGTCGAAATATCCCCAAATTCTGATAGAAGCTGCTTGCCATAGCCAAAAACATAGAAAAAAAAATGTGGTTCAATTTGAAGCATAACTTCATACACTTTTCGATGATACAATAGTGAAAATGGAACAAAAATATCGATTACAGCTCCCCCTTTCGTCGAAATATCCCCAAATTCTGATAGAAGCTGCTTGCCATAGCCAAAAACATAGAAAAAAATGTGGTTGAATTTGAAGCATAACTTCATACACTTTTCGATGATACAATAGTGAAAATGGAACATAAATATCGATTACAGCGCCTCCTTTCGTCGAAATATCCCCAAATTCTGATAGAAGCTGCTTGCCATAGCAAAAAACATAGAAAAAAAATGTGGTTCAGTTTGAAGCATAAGTTTATACATTTTTTTATGATACAATAGTGAAAATGGAACAAAAATATCGATTACAGCGCCCCCTTTCGTCGAAATATCCCCAAATTCTAATAGAACCTGCTCGCCATAGCCAAAAACACAGAAAAAAAATGTGGTTCAATTTGAAGCATAACTTCATACACTTTTCGATGATAAAATAGTGAAAATGGAACAAAAATATCGATTACAGCGCCCCCTTTCGTCGAAATATCCCCAAATTCTGATAGAAGCTGCTTGCCATAGCCAAAAACATAGAAAAAAATGTGGTTGAATTTGAAGCATAACTTCATACACTGTTAGATGGTACAATAGTGAAAATGGAACAAAAATATCGATTACAGCGCCCCCTTTCGTCGAAATATCCCCAAATTCTGATAGAATCTGCTTGCCATAGCCAAAAACATAGAAAAAAAATGTGGTTCAATTTGAAGCATAACTTCATACACTTTTCGATGGTACATTAGTGAAAATGGAACAAATATCCATCACAGCGTAGCCTTTCTTCGAAATATCCCCAAATTCTAATAGAACCTGCTTGCCATAGCCAAAAACACAGAAAACAAATGTGGTTCAATTTGAAGCATAACTTCATACACTTTTCGATGATACAATAGTGAAAATGGAACAAAAATATCGATTACAGCGCCCCCTTTCGTCGAAATATCCCCAAATTCTGATAGAATCTGCTTGCCATAGCCAAAAACATAGAAAAAAAATGTGGTTCAATTTGAAGCGCAACTTCATACACTTTTCGATGGTACATTAGTGAAAATGGAACAAATATGGATCACAGCGTAGCCTTTCTTCGAAATATCCCCAAATTCTAATAGAACCTGCTTGCCATAGCCAAAAACACAGAAAACAAATGTGGTTCAATTTGAAGCATAACTTCATACACTTTTCGATGATACAATAGTGAAAATGGAACAAAAATATCGATTACAGCGCCCCCTTTCGTCGAAATATCCCCAAATTCTGATAGAAGCTGCTTGCCATAGCAAAAAACATAGAAAAAAAATGTGGTTCAGTTTGAAGCATAAGTTTAAAAATTTTTTTATGATACAATAGTGAAAATGGAACAAAAATATCGATCACAGCGCCCCCTTTTGTCGAAATATCCCCAAATTCTAATAGAATCTGTTTGCCATAGCCAAAAACACAGAAAAAAAATGTGGTTCAATTTAAAGCATAACTTCATACAGTTTTCGATGATACATTAGTGAAATTGGAACAAAAATATCGATTACAGCGCCCCCTTTCGTCGAAATATCCCCAAATTCTGATAGAAGCTGCTTGCCATAGCCAAAAACATAGAAAAAAATGTGGTTGAATTTGAAGCATAACTTCATACACTTTTCGATGATACAATAGTGAAAATGGAACAAAAATGTCGATTATAGCGCCCCTTTCGTCGAAATATCCCCAAATTCCAATAGAACCTGCTTGCCATAGCCAAAAACATAGAAAAAAAATCTGGTTCAATTTGAAGCATAACTTCATACACTTTTCGATGATACAATAGTGAAAATGGAACAAAAATATCGATTACAGCGCCCCCTTTCGTCAAAATATCCCCAAATTCTGATAGAAGCTGCTTGCCATAGCCAAAAACATAGAAAAAAATGTGGTTCAATTTGAAGCATTACTTCATACACTTTTCGATGATAAAATAGTGAAAATGGAACAAAAATATCGATTACAGCGCCCCCTTTCGTCGAAATATACCCAAATTCTGATAGAATCGGCTTGCCATAGCCAAAAACATAGAAAAAAAAATGTGGTTCAATTTGAAGCATAACTTCATACACTTTTCGATGATACAATAGTGAAAATGGAACAAAAATATCGATTACAGCGCCCCCTTTCGTCGAAATATCCCCAAATTCTGATCGAAGCTGCTTGCCATAGCCAAAAACATAGAAAAAAAATGTGGTTGAATTTGAAGCATAACTTCATACACTTTTAGATGGTACAATAGTGAAAATGGAACATAAATATCGATTACAGCGCCTCCTTTCGTCGAAATATCCCCAAATTCTGATAGAAGCTGCTTGCCATAGCAAAAAACATAGAAAAAAAATGTGGTTCAGTTTGAAGCATAAGTTTATACATTTTTTTATGATACAATAGTGAAAATGGAACAAAAATATCGATTACAGCGCCCCCTTTCGTCGAAATATCCCCAAATTCTAATAGAACCTGCCCGCCATAGCCAAAAACACAGAAAAAAAATGTGGTTCAATTTGAAGCATAACTTCATACACTTTTCGATGATAAAATAGTGAAAAAGGAACAAAAATATCGATTACAGCGCCCCCTTTCGTCGAAATATCCCCAAATTCTGATAGAAGCTGCTTGCCATAGCCAAAAACATAGAAAAAAAATGTGGTTCAATTTGAAGCATAACTTCATACACTTTTCGATGATAAAATAGTGAAAATGGAACAAAAATATCGATTACAGCGCCCCCTTTCGTCGAAATATCCCCAAATTCTGATAGAAGCTGCTTGCCATAGCCAAAAACATAGAAAAAAATGTGGTTGAATTTGAAGCATAACTTCATACACTGTTAGATGGTACAATAGTGAAAATGGAACAAAAATATCGATTACAGCGCCCCCTTTCGTCGAAATATCCCCAAATTCTGATAGAATCTGCTTGCCATAGCCAAAAACATAGAAAAAAAATGTGGTTCAATTTGAAGCATAACTTCATACACTTTTCGATGGTACATTAGTGAAAATGGAACAAATATCCATCACAGCGTAGCCTTTCTTCGAAATATCCCCAAATTCTAATAGAACCTGCTTGCCATAGCCAAAAACACAGAAAACAAATGTGGTTCAATTTGAAGCATAACTTCATACACTTTTCGATGATACAATAGTGAAAATGGAACAAAAATATCGATTACAGCGCCCCCTTTCGTCGAAATATCCCCAAATTCTGATAGAATCTGCCTGCCATAGCCAAAAACATAGAAAAAAAATGTGGTTCAATTTGAAGCGCAACTTCATACACTTTTCGATGGTACATTAGTGAAAATGGAACAAATATGGATCACAGCGTAGCCTTTCTTTGAAATATCCCCAAATTCTAATAGAACCTGCTTGCCATAGCCAAAAACACAGAAAACAAATGTGGTTCAATTTGAAGCATAACTTCATACACTTTTCGATGATACAATAGTGAAAATGGAACAAAAATATCGATTACAGCGCCCCCTTTCGTCGAAATATCCCCAAATTCTGATAGAAGCTGCTTGCCATAGCAAAAAACATAGAAAAAAAATGTGGTTCAGTTTGAAGCATAAGTTTAAAAATTTTTTTATGATACAATAGTGAAAATGGAACAAAAATATCGATCACAGCGCCCCCTTTCGTCGAAATATCCCCAAATTCTAATAGAATCTGTTTGCCATAGCCAAAAACACAGAAAAAAAATGTGGTTCAATTTAAAGCATAACTTCATACAGTTTTCGATGATACAATAGTGAAATTGGAACAAAAATATCGATTACAGCGCCCCCTTTCGTCGAAATATCCCCAAATTCTGATAGAAGCTGCTTGCCATAGCCAAAAACATAGAAAAAAATGTGGTTGAATTTGAAGCATAACTTCATACACTTTTCGATGATACAATAGTGAAAATGGAACAAAAATGTCGATTATAGCGCCCCCTTTCGTCGAAATATCCCCAAATTCTAATAGAACCTGCTTGCCATAGCCAAAAACATAGAAAAAAAATCTGGTTCAATTTGAAGCATAACTTCATACACTTTTCGATGATACAACAGTGAAAATGGAACAAAAATATCGATTACAGCGCCCCCTTTCGTCAAAATATCCCCAAATTCTGATAGAAGCTGCTTGCCATAGCCAAAAACATAGAAAAAAATGTGGTTCAATTTGAAGCATTACTTCATACACTTTTCGATGATAAAATAGTGAAAATGGAACAAAAATATCGATTACAGCGCCCCCTTTCGTCGAAATATACCCAAATTCTGATAGAATCGGCTTGCCATAGCCAAAAACATAGAAAAAAAAATGTGGTTCAATTTGAAGCATAACTTCATACACTTTTCGATGATACAATAGTGAAAATGGAACAAAAATATCGATTACAGCGCCCCCTTTCGTCGAAATATCCCCAAATTCTGATCGAAGCTGCTTGCCATAGCCAAAAACATAGAAAAAAAATGTGGTTGAATTTGAAGCATAACTTCATACACTTTTAGATGGTACAATAGTGAAAATGGAACATAAATATCGATTACAGCGCCTCCTTTCGTCGAAATATCCCCAAATTCTGATAGAAGCTGCTTGCCATAGCAAAAAACATAGAAAAAAAATGTGGTTCAGTTTGAAGCATAAGTTTATACATTTTTTTATGATACAATAGTGAAAATGGAACAAAAATATCGATTACAGCGCCCCCTTTCGTCGAAATATCCCCAAATTCTAATAGAACCTGCCCGCCATAGCCAAAAACACAGAAAAAAAATGTGGTTCAATTTGAAGCATAACTTCATACACTTTTCGATGATACAATAGTGAAAAAGGAACAAAAATATCGATTACAGCGCCCCCTTTCGTCGAAATATCCCCAAATTCTGATAGAAGCTGCTTGCCATAGCCAAAAACATAGAAAAAAAATGTGGTTCAATTTGAAGCATAACTTCATACACTTTTCGATGATACAATAGTGAAAATGGAACAAAAATATCGATTACAGCGCCCCCTTTCGTCGAAATATCCCCAAATTCTGATAGAAGCTGCTTGCCATAGCCAAAAACATAGAAAAAAATGTGGTTGAATTTGAAGCATAACTTCATACACTGTTAGATGGTACAATAGTGAAAATGGAACAAAAATATCGATTACAGCGCCCCCTTTCGTCGAAATATCCCCAAATTCTGATAGAATCTGCTTGCCATAGCCCAAAACATAGAAAAAAAATGTGGTTCAATTTGAAGCAAAACTTCATACACTTTTCGATGGTACATTAGTAAAAATGGAACAAATATCCATCACAGCGTAGCCTTTCTTCGAAATATCCCCAAATTCTAATAGAACCTGCTTGCCATAGCCAAAAACACAGAAAACAAATGTGGTTCAATTTGAAGCAAAACTTCATACACTTTCCGATGATACAATAGTGAAAATGGAACAAAAATATCGATTACAGCGCCCCCTTTCGTCGAAATATCCCCAAATTCTGATAGAAGCTGCTTGCCATAGCCAAAAACATAGAAAAAAAATGTGGTTGAATTTGAAGCATAACTTCATACACTTTTAGATGGTACAATAGTGAAAATGGAACAAAAATATCGATTACAGCGCCCCCTTTCGTCGAAATATCCCCAAATTCTGATAGAATCTGCTTGCCATAGCCAAAAACATAGAAAAAAAGTGTGGTTCAATTTGAAGCGCAACTTCATACACTTTTCGATGGTACATTAGTGAAAATGGAACAAATATGGATCACAGCGTAGCCTTTCTTCGAAATATCCCCAAATTCTAATAGAACCTGCTTGCCATAGCCAAAAACACAGAAAACAAATGTGGTTCAATTTGAAGCATAACTTCATACACTTTTCGATGATACAATAGTGAAAATGGAACAAAAATATCGATTACAGCGCCCCCTTTCGTCGAAATATCCCCAAATTCTGATAGAATCTGCTTGCCATAGCCAAAAACACAGAAAAAAAATGTGGTTGAATTTGAAGCATAACTTCATACACTTTTAGATGGTACAATAGTGAAAATGGAACAAATATCGATCACAGCGTAGCCTTTCTTCGAAATATCCCCAAATTCTGATAGAATCTGCTTGCCATAGCCAAAAACATAAAAACAAAATGTGATTCAATTTGAAGCATAACTTCATACACTTTTAGATAGCACAATAGTGAAAATGGAACAAAAATATCGATCACAGCGCCCTCTTTCGTCGAAATATCCGCAAATTCTGATAGAATCTGCTTGCCATAGCTAAAAATATAGATAAAAAATGTGGTTCAATTTGAAGCATAACTTCATACACTTTTCGATGGTACATTAGTGAAAATGGAACAAATATCGATCACAGCGTAGCCTTTCTTCGAAATATCCCCAAATTCTAATAGAACCTGCTTGCCATAGCCAAAAACACAGAAAACAAATGTGGTTCAATTTGAAGCATAACTTCATACACTTTTCGATGATAAAATAGTGAAAATGGAACAAAAATATCGATTACAGCGCCCCCTTTCGTCGAAATATACCCAAATTCTGATAGAATCGGCTTGCCATAGCCAAAAACATAGAAAAAAAAATGTGGTTCAATTTGAAGCATAACTTCATACACTTTTCGATGATACAATAGTGAAAATGGAACAAAAATATCGATTACAGCGCCCCCTTTCGTCGAAATATCCCCGAATTCTGATAGAAGCTGCTTGCCATAGCAAAAAACATAGAAAAAAAATGTGGTTCAATTTGAAGCATAACTTCATACACTTTTCGATGATACAATAGTGAAAATGGAACAAAAATATCGATTACAGCGCCCCCTTTCGTCGAAATATCCCCAAATTCTAATAGAATCTGCTTGCCATAGCCAAAAACACAGAAAAAAAATGTGGTTCAATTTAAAGCATAACCTCATACAGTTTTCGATGATACAATAGTGAAATTGGAACAAAAATATCGATTACAGCGCCCCCTTTCGTCGAAATATCCCCAAATTCTGATAGAAGCTGCTTGCCATAGCCAAAAACATAGAAAAAAATGTGGTTGAATTTGAAGCATAAGTTTAAAAATTTTTTTATGATACAATAGTGAAAATGGAACAAAAATATCGATCACAGCGCCCCCTTTCGTCGAAATATCCCCAAATTCTAATAGAATCTGCTTGCCATTGCCAAAAACACAGAAAAAAAATGTGGTTCAATTTAAAGCATAACTTCATACAGTTTTCGATGATACAATAGTGAAATTGGAACAAAAATATCGATTACAGCGCCCCCTTTCGTCGAAATATCCCCAAATTCTGATAGAAGCTGCTTGCCATAGCCAAAAACATAGAAAAAAATGTGGTTGAATTTGAAGCATAACTTCATACACTTTTCGATGATACAATAGTGAAAATGGAAAAAAATGTCGATTATAGCGCCCCCTTTCGTCGAAATATCCCCAAATTCTAATAGAACCTGCTTGCCATAGCCAAAAACACAGAAAACAAATGTGGTTCAATTTGAAGCATAACTTCATACACTTTTCGATGATACAATAGTGAAAATGGAACAAAAATATCGATTACAGCGCCCCCTTTCGTCGAAATATCCCCAAATTCTGATAGAATCTGCTTGCCATAGCCAAAAACACAGAAAAAAAATGTGGTTGAATTTGAAGCATAACTTCATACACTTTTAGATGGTACAATAGTGAAAATGGAACAAATATCGATCACAGCGTAGCCTTTCTTCGAAATATCCCCAAATTCTGATAGAATCTGCTTGCCATAGCCAAAAACATAAAAACAAAATGTGATTCAATTTGAAGCATAACTTCATACACTTTTAGATAGCACAATAGTGAAAATGGAACAAAAATATCGATCACAGCGCCCTCTTTTGTCGAAATATCCGCAAATTCTGATAGAATCTGCTTGCCATAGCTAAAAATATAGATAAAAAATGTGGTTCAATTTGAAGCATAACTTCATACACTTTTCGATGGTACATTAGTGAAAATGGAACAAATATCGATCACAGCGTAGCCTTTCTTCGAAATATCCCCAAATTCTAATAGAACCTGCTTGCCATAGCCAAAAACACAGAAAACAAATGTGGTTCAATTTGAAGCATAACTTCATACACTTTTCGATGATAAAATAGTGAAAATGGAACAAAAATATCGATTACAGCGCCCCCTTTCGTCGAAATATACCCAAATTCTGATAGAATCGGCTTGCCATAGCCAAAAACATAGAAAAAAAAATGTGGTTCAATTTGAAGCATAACTTCATACACTTTTCGATGATACAATAGTGAAAACGAACAAAAATATCGATTACAGCGCCCCCTTTCGTCGAAATATCCCCGAATTCTGATAGAAGCTGCTTGCCATAGCAAAAAACATAGAAAAAAAATGTGGTTCAATTTGAAGCATAACTTCATACACTTTTCGATGATACAATAGTGAAAATGGAACAAAAATATCGATTACAGCGCCCCCTTTCGTCGAAATATCCCCAAATTCTAATAGAATCTGCTTGCCATTGCCAAAAACACAGAAAAAAAATGTGGTTCAATTTAAAGCATAACTTCATACAGTTTTCGATGATACAATAGTGAAATTGGAACAAAAATATCGATTACAGCGCCCCCTTTCGTCGAAATATCCCCAAATTCTGATAGAAGCTGCTTGCCATAGCCAAAAACATAGAAAAAAATGTGGTTGAATTTGAAGCATAACTTCATACACTTTTCGATGATACAATAGTGAAAATGGAAAAAAATGTCGATTATAGCGCCCCCTTTCGTCGAAATATCCCCAAATTCTAATAGAACCTGCTTGCCATAGCCAAAAACATAGAAAAAAAATGTGGTTCAATTTGAAGCATTACTTCATACACTTTTCGATGATAAAATAGTGAAAATGGAACAAAAATATCGATTACAGCGCCCCCTTTCGTCGAAATATACCCAAATTCTGATAGAATCGGCTTGCCATAGCCAAAAACATAGAAAAAAAAATGTGGTTCAATTTGAAGCATAACTTCATACACTTTTCGATGATACAATAGTGAAAATGGAACAAAAATATCGATTACAGCGCCCCCTTTCGTCGAAATATCCCCAAATTCTGATCGAAGCTGCTTGCCATAGCCAAAAACATAGAAAAAAAATGTGGTTGAATTTGAAGCATAACTTCATACACTTTTAGATGGTACAATAGTGAAAATGGAACATAAATATCGATTACAGCGCCTCCTTTCGTCGAAATATCCCCAAATTCTGATAGAAGCTGCTTGCCATAGCAAAAAACATAGAAAAAAAATGTGGTTCAGTTTGAAGCATAAGTTCATAATTTTTTTTATGATACAATAGTGAAAATGGAACAAAAATATCGATCACAGCGCCCCCTTTCGTCGAAATATCCCCAAATTCTAATAGAACCTGCTCGCCATAGCCAAAAACACAGAAAAAAAAATGTGGTTAAATTTGAAGCATAACTTCATACACTTTTCGATGATACAATAGTGAAAATGGAACAAAAATATCGATTACAGCGCCCCCTTTCGTCGAAATATCCCCAAATTCTGATAGAAGCTGCTTGCCATAGCCAAAAACATAGAAAAAAATGTGGTTGAATTTGAAGCATAACTTCATACACTGTTAGATGGTACAATAGTGAAAATGGAACAAAAATATCGATTACAGCGCCCCCTTTCGTCGAAATATCCCCAAATTCTGATAGAATCTGCTTGCCATAGCCCAAAACATAGAAAAAAAATGTGGTTCAATTTGAAGCAAAACTTCATACACTTTTCGATGGTACATTAGTAAAAATGGAACAAATATCCATCACAGCGTAGCCTTTCTTCGAAATATCCCCAAATTCTAATAGAACCTGCTTGCCATAGCCAAAAACACAGAAAACAAATGTGGTTCAATTTGAAGCATAACTTCATACACTTTCCGATGATACAATAGTGAAAATGGAACAAAAATATCGATTACAGCGCCCCCTTTCGTCGAAATATCCCCAAATTCTGATAGAAGCTGCTTGCCATAGCCAAAAACATAGAAAAAAAATGTGGTTGAATTTGAAGCATAACTTCATACACTTTTAGATGGTACAATAGTGAAAATGGAACAAAAATATCGATGACAGCGCCCCCTTTCGTCGAAATATCCCCAAATTCTGATAGAATCTGCTTGCCATAGCCAAAAACATAGAAAAAAATGTGGTTGAATTTGAAGCATAACTTCATACACTTTTCGATGATACAATAGTGAAAATGGAAAAAAATGTCGATTATAGCGCCCCCTTTCGTCGAAATATCCCCAAATTCTAATAGAACCTGCTTGCCATAGCCAAAAACACAGAAAACAAATGTGGTTCAATTTGAAGCATAACTTCATACACTTTTCGATGATACAATAGTGAAAATGGAACAAAAATATCGATTACAGCGCCCCCTTTCGTCGAAATATCCCCAAATTCTGATAGAATCTGCTTGCCATAGCCAAAAACACAGAAAAAAAATGTGGTTGAATTTGAAGCATAACTTCATACACTTTTAGATGGTACAATAGTGAAAATGGAACAAATATCGATCACAGCGTAGCCTTTCTTCGAAATATCCCCAAATTCTGATAGAATCTGCTTGCCATAGCCAAAAACATAAAAACAAAATGTGATTCAATTTGAAGCATAACTTCATACACTTTTAGATAGCACAATAGTGAAAATGGAACAAAAATATCGATCACAGCGCCCTCTTTTGTCGAAATATCCGCAAATTCTGATAGAATCTGCTTGCCATAGCTAAAAATATAGATAAAAAATGTGGTTCAATTTGAAGCATAACTTCATACACTTTTCGATGGTACATTAGTGAAAATGGAACAAATATCGATCACAGCGTAGCCTTTCTTCGAAATATCCCCAAATTCTAATAGAACCTGCTTGCCATAGCCAAAAACACAGAAAACAAATGTGGTTCAATTTGAAGCATAACTTCATACACTTTTCGATGATAAAATAGTGAAAATGGAACAAAAATATCGATTACAGCGCCCCCTTTCGTCGAAATATACCCAAATTCTGATAGAATCGGCTTGCCATAGCCAAAAACATAGAAAAAAAAATGTGGTTCAATTTGAAGCATAACTTCATACACTTTTCGATGATACAATAGTGAAAATGGAACAAAAATATCGATTACAGCGCCCCCTTTCGTCGAAATATCCCCGAATTCTGATAGAAGCTGCTTGCCATAGCAAAAAACATAGAAAAAAAATGTGGTTCAATTTGAAGCATAACTTCATACACTTTTCGATGATACAATAGTGAAAATGGAACAAAAATATCGATTACAGCGCCCCCTTTCGTCGAAATATCCCCAAATTCTAATAGAATCTGCTTGCCATTGCCAAAAACACAGAAAAAAAATGTGGTTCAATTTAAAGCATAACTTCATACAGTTTTCGATGATACAATAGTGAAATTGGAACAAAAATATCGATTACAGCGCCCCCTTTCGTCGAAATATCCCCAAATTCTGATAGAAGCTGCTTGCCATAGCCAAAAACATAGAAAAAAATGTGGTTGAATTTGAAGCATAACTTCATACACTTTTCGATGATACAATAGTGAAAATGGAAAAAAATGTCGATTAAAGCGCCCCCTTTCGTCGAAATATCCCCAAATTCTAATAGAACCTGCTTGCCATAGCCAAAAACATAGAAAAAAAATGTGGTTCAATTTGAAGCATTACTTCATACACTTTTCGATGATAAAATAGTGAAAATGGAACAAAAATATCGATTACAGCGCCCCCTTTCGTCGAAATATACCCAAATTCTGATAGAATCGGCTTGCCATAGCCAAAAACATAGAAAAAAAAATGTGGTTCAATTTGAAGCATAACTTCATACACTTTTCGATGATACAATAGTGAAAATGGAACAAAAATATCGATTACAGCGCCCCCTTTCGTCGAAATATCCCCAAATTCTGATCGAAGCTGCTTGCCATAGCCAAAAACATAGAAAAAAAATGTGGTTGAATTTGAAGCATAACTTCATACACTTTTAGATGGTACAATAGTGAAAATGGAACATAAATATCGATTACAGCGCCTCCTTTCGTCGAAATATCCCCAAATTCTGATAGAAGCTGCTTGCCATAGCAAAAAACATAGAAAAAAAATGTGGTTCAGTTTGAAGCATAAGTTCATAATTTTTTTTATGATACAATAGTGAAAATGGAACAAAAATATCGATCACAGCGCCCCCTTTCGTCGAAATATCCCCAAATTCTAATAGAACCTGCTCGCCATAGCCAAAAACACAGAAAAAAAAATGTGGTTAAATTTGAAGCATAACTTCATACACTTTTCGATGATACAATAGTGAAAATGGAACAAAAATATCGATTACAGCGCCCCCTTTCGTCGAAATATCCCCAAATTCTGATAGAAGCTGCTTGCCATAGCCAAAAACATAGAAAAAAATGTGGTTGAATTTGAAGCATAACTTCATACACTGTTAGATGGTACAATAGTGAAAATGGAACAAAAATATCGATTACAGCGCCCCCTTTCGTCGAAATATCCCCAAATTCTGATAGAATCTGCTTGCCATAGCCCAAAACATAGAAAAAAAATGTGGTTCAATTTGAAGCAAAACTTCATACACTTTTCGATGGTACATTAGTAAAAATGGAACAAATATCCATCACAGCGTAGCCTTTCTTCGAAATATCCCCAAATTCTAATAGAACCTGCTTGCCATAGCCAAAAACACAGAAAACAAATGTGGTTCAATTTGAAGCATAACTTCATACACTTTCCGATGATACAATAGTGAAAATGGAACAAAAATATCGATTACAGCGCCCCCTTTCGTCGAAATATCCCCAAATTCTGATAGAAGCTGCTTGCCATAGCCAAAAACATAGAAAAAAAATGTGGTTGAATTTGAAGCATAACTTCATACACTTTTAGATGGTACAATAGTGAAAATGGAACAAAAATATCGATTACAGCGCCCCCTTTCGTCGAAATATCCCCAAATTCTGATAGAATCTGCTTGCCATAGCCAAAAACATAGAAAAAAAGTGTGGTTCAATTTGAAGCGCAACTTCATACACTTTTCGATGGTACATTAGTGAAAATGGAACAAATATGGATCACAGCGTAGCCTTTCTTCGAAATATCCCCAAATTCTAATAGAACCTGCTTGCCATAGCCAAAAACACAGAAAACAAATGTGGTTCAATTTGAAGCATAACTTCATACACTTTTCGATGATACAATAGTGAAAATGGAACAAAAATATCGATTACAGCGCCCCCTTTCGTCGAAATATCCCCAAATTCTGAAAGAATCTGCTTGCCATAGCCAAAAACACAGAAAAAAAATGTGGTTGAATTTGAAGCATAACTTCATACACTTTTAGATGGTACAATAGTGAAAATGGAACAAATATCGATCACAGCGTAGCCTTTCTTCGAAATATCCCCAAATTCTGATAGAATCTGCTTGCCATAGCCAAAAACATAAAAACAAAATGTGATTCAATTTGAAGCATAACTTCATACACTTTTAGATAGCACAATAGTGAAAATGGAACAAAAATATCGATCACAGCGCCCTCTTTTGTCGAAATATCCGCAAATTCTGATAGAATCTGCTTGCCATAGCTAAAAATATAGATAAAAAATGTGGTTCAATTTGAAGCATAACTTCATACACTTTTCGATGGTACATTAGTGAAAATGGAACAAATATCGATCACAGCGTAGCCTTTCTTCGAAATATCCCCAAATTCTAATAGAACCTGCTTGCCATAGCCAAAAACACAGAAAACAAATGTGGTTCAATTTGAAGCATAACTTCATACACTTTTCGATGATAAAATAGTGAAAATGGAACAAAAATATCGATTACAGCGCCCCCTTTCGTCGAAATATACCCAAATTCTGATAGAATCGGCTTGCCATAGCCAAAAACATAGAAAAAAAAATGTGGTTCAATTTGAAGCATAACTTCATACACTTTTCGATGATACAATAGTGAAAATGGAACAAAAATATCGATTACAGCGCCCCCTTTCGTCGAAATATCCCCGAATTCTGATAGAAGCTGCTTGCCATAGCAAAAAACATAGAAAAAAAATGTGGTTCAATTTGAAGCATAACTTCATACACTTTTCGATGATACAATAGTGAAAATGGAACAAAAATATCGATTACAGCGCCCCCTTTCGTCGAAATATCCCCAAATTCTAATAGAATCTGCTTGCCATAGCCAAAAACACAGAAAAAAAATGTGGTTCAATTTAAAGCATAACCTCATACAGTTTTCGATGATACAATAGTGAAATTGGAACAAAAATATCGATTACAGCGCCCCCTTTCGTCGAAATATCCCCAAATTCTGATAGAAGCTGCTTGCCATAGCCAAAAACATAGAAAAAAATGTGGTTGAATTTGAAGCATAAGTTTAAAAATTTTTTTATGATACAATAGTGAAAATGGAACAAAAATATCGATCACAGCGCCCCCTTTCGTCGAAATATCCCCAAATTCTAATAGAATCTGCTTGCCATTGCCAAAAACACAGAAAAAAAATGTGGTTCAATTTAAAGCATAACTTCATACAGTTTTCGATGATACAATAGTGAAATTGGAACAAAAATATCGATTACAGCGCCCCCTTTCGTCGAAATATCCCCAAATTCTGATAGAAGCTGCTTGCCATAGCCAAAAACATAGAAAAAAATGTGGTTGAATTTGAAGCATAACTTCATACACTTTTCGATGATACAATAGTGAAAATGGAAAAAAATGTCGATTATAGCGCCCCCTTTCGTCGAAATATCCCCAAATTCTAATAGAACCTGCTTGCCATAGCCAAAAACATAGAAAAAAAATGTGGTTCAATTTGAAGCATTACTTCATACACTTTTCGATGATAAAATAGTGAAAATGGAACAAAAATATCGATTACAGCGCCCCCTTTCGTCGAAATATACCCAAATTCTGATAGAATCGGCTTGCCATAGCCAAAAACATAGAAAAAAAAATGTGGTTCAATTTGAAGCATAACTTCATACACTTTTCGATGATACAATAGTGAAAATGGAACAAAAATATCGATTACAGCGCCCCCTTTCGTCGAAATATCCCCAAATTCTGATCGAAGCTGCTTGCCATAGCCAAAAACATAGAAAAAAAATGTGGTTGAATTTGAAGCATAACTTCATACACTTTTAGATGGTACAATAGTGAAAATGGAACATAAATATCGATTACAGCGCCTCCTTTCGTCGAAATATCCCCAAATTCTGATAGAAGCTGCTTGCCATAGCAAAAAACATAGAAAAAAAATGTGGTTCAGTTTGAAGCATAAGTTCATAATTTTTTTTATGATACAATAGTGAAAATGGAACAAAAATATCGATCACAGCGCCCCCTTTCGTCGAAATATCCCCAAATTCTAATAGAACCTGCTCGCCATAGCCAAAAACACAGAAAAAAAAATGTGGTTAAATTTGAAGCATAACTTCATACACTTTTCGATGATACAATAGTGAAAATGGAACAAAAATATCGATTACAGCGCCCCCTTTCGTCGAAATATCCCCAAATTCTGATAGAAGCTGCTTGCCATAGCCAAAAACATAGAAAAAAAAATGTGGTTCAATTTGAAGCATAACTTCATACACTTTTCGATGATACAATAGTGAAAATGGAACAAAAATATCGATTACAGCGCCCCCTTTCGTCGAAATATCCCCAAATTCTGATAGAAGCTGCTTGCCATAGCCAAAAACATAGAAAAAAATGTGGTTGAATTTGAAGCATAAGTTTAAAAATTTTTTTATGATACAATAGTGAAAATGGAACAAAAATATCGATCACAGCGCCCCCTTTCGTCGAAATATCCCCAAATTCTAATAGAATCTGCTTGCCATTGCCAAAAACACAGAAAAAAAATGTGGTTCAATTTAAAGCATAACTTCATACAGTTTTCGATGATACAATAGTGAAATTGGAACAAAAATATCGATTACAGCGCCCCCTTTCGTCGAAATATCCCCAAATTCTGATAGAAGCTGCTTGCCATAGCCAAAAACATAGAAAAAAATGTGGTTGAATTTGAAGCATAACTTCATACACTTTTCGATGATACAATAGTGAAAATGGAAAAAAATGTCGATTATAGCGCCCCCTTTCGTCGAAATATCCCCAAATTCTAATAGAACCTGCTTGCCATAGCCAAAAACATAGAAAAAAAATGTGGTTCAATTTGAAGCATTACTTCATACACTTTTCGATGATAAAATAGTGAAAATGGAACAAAAATATCGATTACAGCGCCCCCTTTCGTCGAAATATACCCAAATTCTGATAGAATCGGCTTGCCATAGCCAAAAACATAGAAAAAAAAATGTGGTTCAATTTGAAGCATAACTTCATACACTTTTCGATGATACAATAGTGAAAATGGAACAAAAATATCGATTACAGCGCCCCCTTTCGTCGAAATATCCCCAAATTCTGATCGAAGCTGCTTGCCATAGCCAAAAACATAGAAAAAAAATGTGGTTGAATTTGAAGCATAACTTCATACACTTTTAGATGGTACAATAGTGAAAATGGAACATAAATATCGATTACAGCGCCTCCTTTCGTCGAAATATCCCCAAATTCTGATAGAAGCTGCTTGCCATAGCAAAAAACATAGAAAAAAAATGTGGTTCAGTTTGAAGCATAAGTTCATAATTTTTTTTATGATACAATAGTGAAAATGGAACAAAAATATCGATCACAGCGCCCCCTTTCGTCGAAATATCCCCAAATTCTAATAGAACCTGCTCGCCATAGCCAAAAACACAGAAAAAAAAATGTGGTTAAATTTGAAGCATAACTTCATACACTTTTCGATGATACAATAGTGAAAATGGAACAAAAATATCGATTACAGCGCCCCCTTTCGTCGAAATATCCCCAAATTCTGATAGAAGCTGCTTGCCATAGCCAAAAACATAGAAAAAAAAATGTGGTTCAATTTGAAGCATAACTTCATACACTTTTCGATGATACAATAGTGAAAATGGAACAAAAATATCGATTACAGCGCCCCCTTTCGTCGAAATATCCCCAAATTCTGATAGAAGCTGCTTGCCATAGCCAAAAACATAGAAAAAAATGTGGTTGAATTTGAAGCATAACTTCATACACTTTTCGATGATACAATAGTGAAAATGGAACATAAATATCGATTACAGCGCCTCCTTTCGTCGAAATATCCCCAAATTCTGATAGAAGCTGCTTGCCATAGCAAAAAACATAGAAAAAAAATGTGGTTCAGTTTGAAGCATAAGTTTATACATTTTTTTATGATACAATAGTGAAAATGGAACAAAAATATCGATTACAGCGCCCCCTTTCGTCGAAATATCCCCAAATTCTAATAGAACCTGCTCGCCATAGCCAAAAACATAGAAAAAAAATGTGGTTCAATTTGAAGCATAACTTCATACACTTTTCGATGATACAATAGTGAAAATGGAACAAAAATATCGATTACAGCGCCCCCTTTCGTCGAAATATCCCCAAATTCTGATAGAAGCTGCTTGCCATAGCCAAAAACATAGAAAAAAATGTGGTTGAATTTGAAGCATAACTTCATACACTGTTAGATGGTACAATAGTGAAAATGGAACAAAAATATCGATTACAGCGCCCCCTTTCGTCGAAATATCCCCAAATTCTGATAGAATCTGCTTGCCATAGCCAAAAACATAGAAAAAAAATGTGGTTCAATTTGAAGCATAACTTCATACACTTTTCGATGGTACATTAGTGAAAATGGAACAAATATCCATCACAGCGTAGCCTTTCTTCGAAATATCCCCAAATTCTAATAGAACCTGCTTGCCATAGCCAAAAACACAGAAAACAAATGTGGTTCAATTTGAAGCATAACTTCATACACTTTTCGATGATACAATAGTGAAAATGGAACAAAAATATCGATTACAGCGCCCCCTTTCGTCGAAATATCCCCAAATTCTGATAGAATCTGCTTGCCATAGCCAAAAACATAGAAAAAAAATGTGGTTCAATTTGAAGCGCAACTTCATACACTTTTCGATGGTACATTAGTGAAAATGGAACAAATATGGATCACAGCGTAGCCTTTCTTCGAAATATCCCCAAATTCTAATAGAACCTGCTTGCCATAGCCAAAAACATAGAAAAAAAATCTGGTTCAATTTGAAGCATAACTTCATACACTTTTCGATGATACAATAGTGAAAATGGAACAAAAATATCGATTACAGCGCCCCCTTTCGTCAAAATATCCCCAAATTCTGATAGAAGCTGCTTGCCATAGCCAAAAACATAGAAAAAAATGTGGTTCAATTTGAAGCATAACTTCATACACTTTTCGATGATACAATAGTGAAAATGGAACAAAAATATCGATTACAGCGCCCCCTTTCGTCGAAATATCCCCAAATTCTGATAGAAGCTGCTTGCCATAGCAAAAAACATAGAAAAAAAATGTGGTTCAGTTTGAAGCATAAGTTTAAAAATTTTTTTATGATACAATAGTGAAAATGGAACAAAAATATCGATCACAGCGCTCCCTTTCGTCGAAATATCCCCAAATTCTAATAGAATCTGTTTGCCATAGCCAAAAACACAGAAAAAAAATGTGGTTCAATTTAAAGCATAACTTCATACAGTTTTCGATGATACAATAGTGAAATTGGAACAAAAATATCGATTACAGCGCCCCCTTTCGTCGAAATATCCCCAAATTCTGATAGAAGCTGCTTGCCATAGCCAAAAACATAGAAAAAAATGTGGTTGAATTTGAAGCATAACTTCATACACTTTTCGATGATACAATAGTGAAAATGGAACAAAAATGTCGATTATAGCGCCCCCTTTCGTCGAAATATCCCCAAATTCTAATAGAACCTGCTTGCCATAGCCAAAAACATAGAAAAAAAATCTGGTTCAATTTGAAGCATAACTTCATACACTTTTCGATGATACAATAGTGAAAATGGAACAAAAATATCGATTACAGCGCCCCCTTTCGTCAAAATATCCCCAAATTCTGATAGAAGCTGCTTGCCATAGCCAAAAACATAGAAAAAAATGTGGTTCAATTTGAAGCATTACTTCATACACTTTTCGATGATAAAATAGTGAAAATGGAACAAAAATATCGATTACAGCGCCCCCTTTCGTCAAAATATCCCCAAATTCTGATCGAAGCTGCTTGCCATAGCCAAAAACATAGAAAAAAAATGTGGTTGAATTTGAAGCATAACTTCATACACTTTTAGATGGTACAATAGTGAAAATGGAACATAAATATCGATTACAGCGCCTCCTTTCGTCGAAATATCCCCAAATTCTGATAGAAGCTGCTTGCCATAGCAAAAAACATAGAAAAAAAATGTGGTTCAGTTTGAAGCATAAGTTTATACATTTTTTTATGATACAATAGTGAAAATGGAACAAAAATATCGATTACAGCGCCCCCTTTCGTCGAAATATCCCCAAATTCTAATAGAACCTGCCCGCCATAGCCAAAAACACAGAAAAAAAATGTGGTTCAATTTGAAGCATAACTTCATACACTTTTCGATGATAAAATAGTGAAAAAGGAACAAAAATATCGATTACAGCGCCCCCTTTCGTCGAAATATCCCCAAATTCTGATAGAAGCTGCTTGCCACAGCCAAAAACATAGAAAAAAAATGTGGTTCAATTTGAAGCATAACTTCATACACTTTTCGATGATACAATAGTGAAAATGGAACAAAAATATCGATTACAGCGCCCCCTTTCGTCGAAATATCCCCAAATTCTGATAGAAGCTGCTTGCCATAGCCAAAAACATAGAAAAAAATGTGGTTGAATTTGAAGCATAACTTCATACACTGTTAGATGGTACAATAGTGAAAAGGGAACAAAAATATCGATTACAGCGCCCCCTTTCGTCGAAATATCCCCAAATTCTGATAGAATCTGCTTGCCATAGCCCAAAACATAGAAAAAAAATGTGGTTCAATTTGAAGCATAACTTCATACACTTTTCGATGGTACATTAGTAAAAATGGAACAAATATCCATCACAGCGTAGCCTTTCTTCGAAATATCCCCAAATTCTAATAGAACCTGCTTGCCATAGCCAAAAACACAGAAAACAAATGTGGTTCAATTTGAAGCATAACTTCATACACTTTTCGATGATACAATAGTGAAAATGGAACAAAAATATCGATTACAGCGCCCCCTTTCGTCGAAATATCCCCAAATTCTGATAGAAGCTGCTTGCCATAGCCAAAAACATAGAAAAAAAATGTGGTTGAATTTGAAGCATAACTTCATACACTTTTAGATGGTACAATAGTGAAAATGGAACAAAAATATCGATTACAGCGCCCCCTTTCGTCGAAATATCCCCAAATTCTGATAGAATCTGCTTGCCATAGCCAAAAACATAGAAAAAAATTGTGGTTCAATTTGAAGCGCAACTTCATACACTTTTCGATGGTACATTAGTGAAAATGGAACAAATATGGATCACAGCGTAGCCTTTCTTCGAAATATCCCCAAATTCTAATAGAACCTGCTTGCCATAGCCAAAAACACAGAAAACAAATGTGGTTCAATTTGAAGCATAACTTCATACACTTTTAGATGGTACAATAGTGAAAATGGAACAAATATCGATCACAGCGTAGCCTTTCTTCGAAATATCCCCAAATTCTGATAGAATCTGCTTGCCATAGCCAAAAACATAAAAACAAAATGTGATTCAATTTGAAGCATAACTTCATACACTTTTAGATAGCACAATAGTGAAAATGGAACAAAAATATCGATCACAGCGCCCTCTTTTGTCGAAATATCCGCAAATTCTGATAGAATCTGCTTGCCATAGCTAAAAATATAGATAAAAAATGTGGTTCAATTTGAAGCATAACTTCATACACTTTTCGATGGTACATTAGTGAAAATGGAACAAATATCGATCACAGCGTAGCCTTTCTTCGAAATATCCCCAAATTCTAATAGAACCTGCTTGCCATAGCCAAAAACACAGAAAACAAATGTGGTTCAATTTGAAGCATAACTTCATACACTTTTCGATGATACAATAGTGAAAATGGAACAAAAATATCGATTACAGCGCCCCCTTTCGTCGAAATATCCCCAAATTCTGATAGAAGCTGCTTGCCATAGCCAAAAACATAGAAAAATATGTGGTTGAATTTGAAGCATAACTTCATACACTTTTAGATGGTACAATAGTGAAAATGGAACAAAAATATCGATTACAGCGCCCCCTTTCGTCGAAATATCCCCAAATTCTGATAGAATCTGCTTGCCATAGCCAAAAACATAGAAAAAAAATGTGGTTCAGTTTGAAGCATAACTTCATACACTTTTCGATGGTACATTAGTGAAAATGGAACAAATATCCATCACAGCGTAGCCTTTCTTCGAAATATCCCCAAATTCTAATAGAACCTGCTTGCCATAGCCAAAAACATAGAAAAAAAATGTGGTTGAATTTGAAGCATAACTTCATACACTTTTAGATGGTACAATAGTGAAAATGGAACAAAAATATCGATTACAGCGCCCCCTTTCGTCGAAATATCCCCAAATTCTGATAGAATCTGCTTGCCATAGCCAAAAACATAGAAAAAAAATGTGGTTCAATTTGAAGCGCAACTTCATACACTTTTCGATGGTACATTAGTGAAAATGGAACAAATATCGATCACAGCGTAGCCTTTCTTCGAAATATCCCCAAATTCTAATAGAACCTGCTTGCCATAGCCAAAAACACAGAAAACAAATGTGGTTCAATTTGAAGCATAACTTCATACACTTTTCGATGATACAATAGTGAAAATGGAACAAAAATATCGATTACAGCGCCCCCTTTCGTCGAAATATCCCCAAATTCTGATAGAAGCTGCTTGCCATAGCCAAAAACATAGAAAAAAAATGTGGTTGAATTTGAAGCATAACTTCATACACTTTTAGATGGTACAATAGTGAAAATGGAACAAAAATATCGATTACAGCGCCCCCTTTCGTCGAAATATCCCCAAATTCTGATAGAATCTGCTTGCCATAGCCAAAAACATAGAAAAAAAATGTGGTTCAATTTGAAGCGCAACTTCATACACTTTTCGATGGTACATTAGTGAAAATGGAACAAATATGGATCACAGCGTAGCCTTTCTTCGAAATATCCCCAAATTCTAATAGAACCTGCTTGCCATAGCCAAAAACACAGAAAACAAATGTGGTTCAATTTGAAGCATAACTTTATACACTTTCCGATGATACAATAGTGAAAATGGAACATAAATATCGATTACAGCGCCTCCTTTCGTCGAAATATCCCCAAATACTGATAGAAGCTGCTTGCCATAGCAAAAAACATAGAAAAAAAATGTGGTTCAGTTTGAAGCATAAGTTTATACATTTTTTTATGATACAATAGTGAAAATGGAACAAAAATATCGATTACAGCGCCCCCTTTCGTCGAAATATCCCCAAATTCTAATAGAACCTGCTCGCCATAGCCAAAAACACAGAAAAAAAATGTGGTTCAATTTGAAGCATAACTTCATACACTTTTCGATGATAAAATAGTGAAAATGGAACAAAAATATCGATTACAGCGCCCCCTTTCGTCGAAATATCCCCAAATTCTGATAGAAGCTGCTTGCCATAGCCAAAAACATAGAAAAAAAATGTGGTTCAATTTGAAGCATAACTTCATACACTTTTCGATGATACAATAGTGAAAATGGAACAAAAATATCGATTACAGCGCCCCCTTTCGTCGAAATATCCCCAAATTCTGATAGAAGCTGCTTGCCATAGCCAAAAACATAGAAAAAAATGTGGTTGAATTTGAAGCATAACTTCATACACTGTTAGATGGTACAATAGTGAAAATGGAACAAAAATATCGATTACAGCGCCCCCTTTCGTCGAAATATCCCCAAATTCTGATAGAATCTGCTTGCCATAGCCAAAAACATAGAAAAAAAATGTGGTTCAATTTGAAGCATAACTTCATACACTTTTCGATGGTACATTAGTGAAAATGGAACAAATATCCATCACAGCGTAGCCTTTCTTCGAAATATCCCCAAATTCTAATAGAACCTGCTTGCCATAGCCAAAAACACAGAAAACAAATGTGGTTCAATTTGAAGCATAACTTCATACACTTTTCGATGATACAATAGTGAAAATGGAACAAAAATATCGATTACAGCGCCCCCTTTCGTCGAAATATCCCCAAATTCTGATAGAATCTGCTTGCCATAGCCAAAAACATAGAAAAAAATGTGGTTGAATTTGAAGCATAACTTCATACAGTTTTCGATGATACAATAGTGAAATTGGAACAAAAATATCGATTACAGCGCCCCCTTTCGTCGAAATATCCCCAAATTCTAATAGAACCTGCTTGCCATAGCCAAAAACATAGAAAAAAATGTGGTTCAATTTGAAGCATTACTTCATACACTTTTCGATGATAAAATAGTGAAAATGGAACAAAAATATCGATTACAGCGCCCCCTTTCGTCAAAATATCCCCAAATTCTGATCGAAGCTGCTTGCCATAGCCAAAAACATAGAAAAAAAATGTGGTTGAATTTGAAGCATAACTTCATACACTTTTAGATGGTACAATAGTGAAAATGGAACATAAATATCGATTACAGCGCCTCCTTTCGTCGAAATATCCCCAAATTCTGATAGAAGCTGCTTGCCATAGCAAAAAACATAGAAAAAAAATGTGGTTCAGTTTGAAGCATAAGTTTATACATTTTTTTATGATACAATAGTGAAAATGGAACAAAAATATCGATTACAGCGCCCCCTTTCGTCGAAATATCCCCAAATTCTAATAGAACCTGCCCGCCATAGCCAAAAACACAGAAAAAAAATGTGGTTCAATTTGAAGCATAACTTCATACACTTTTCGATGATAAAATAGTGAAAAAGGAACAAAAATATCGATTACAGCGCCCCCTTTCGTCGAAATATCCCCAAATTCTGATAGAAGCTGCTTGCCACAGCCAAAAACATAGAAAAAAAATGTGGTTCAATTTGAAGCATAACTTCATACACTTTTCGATGATACAATAGTGAAAATGGAACAAAAATATCGATTACAGCGCCCCCTTTCGTCGAAATATCCCCAAATTCTGATAGAATCTGCTTGCCATAGCCCAAAACATAGAAAAAAAATGTGGTTCAATTTGAAGCATAACTTCATACACTTTTCGATGGTACATTAGTAAAAATGGAACAAATATCCATCACAGCGTAGCCTTTCTTCGAAATATCCCCAAATTCTAATAGAACCTGCTTGCCATAGCCAAAAACACAGAAAACAAATGTGGTTCAATTTGAAGCATAACTTCATACACTTTTCGATGATACAATAGTGAAAATGGAACAAAAATATCGATTACAGCGCCCCCTTTCGTCGAAATATCCCCAAATTCTGATAGAAGCTGCTTGCCATAGCCAAAAACATAGAAAAAAAATGTGGTTGAATTTGAAGCATAACTTCATACACTTTTAGATGGTACAATAGTGAAAATGGAACAAAAATATCGATTACAGCGCCCCCTTTCGTCGAAATATCCCCAAATTCTGATAGAATCTGCTTGCCATAGCCAAAAACATAGAAAAAAATTGTGGTTCAATTTGAAGCGCAACTTCATACACTTTTCGATGGTACATTAGTGAAAATGGAACAAATATGGATCACAGCGTAGCCTTTCTTCGAAATATCCCCAAATTCTAATAGAACCTGC
This sequence comes from Maratus michaelseni, assembly GCA_963931845.1. NCBI lineage: Eukaryota > Metazoa > Arthropoda > Arachnida > Araneae > Salticidae > Maratus > Maratus michaelseni. The sequence goes on along the minus strand of OZ007594.1, from coordinate 277,034,394 downwards.
TTGCCATAGCCAAAAACACAGAAAACAAATGTGGTTCAATTTGAAGCATAACTTCATACACTTTTAGATGGTACAATAGTGAAAATGGAACAAATATCGATCACAGCGTAGCCTTTCTTCGAAATATCCCCAAATTCTGATAGAATCTGCTTGCCATAGCCAAAAACATAAAAACAAAATGTGATTCAATTTGAAGCATAACTTCATACACTTTTAGATAGCACAATAGTGAAAATGGAACAAAAATATCGATCACAGCGCCCTCTTTTGTCGAAATATCCGCAAATTCTGATAGAATCTGCTTGCCATAGCTAAAAATATAGATAAAAAATGTGGTTCAATTTGAAGCATAACTTCATACACTTTTCGATGGTACATTAGTGAAAATGGAACAAATATCGATCACAGCGTAGCCTTTCTTCGAAATATCCCCAAATTCTAATAGAACCTGCTTGCCATAGCCAAAAACACAGAAAACAAATGTGGTTCAATTTGAAGCATAACTTCATACACTTTTCGATGATACAATAGTGAAAATGGAACAAAAATATCGATTACAGCGCCCCCTTTCGTCGAAATATCCCCAAATTCTGATAGAAGCTGCTTGCCATAGCCAAAAACATAGAAAAATATGTGGTTGAATTTGAAGCATAACTTCATACACTTTTAGATGGTACAATAGTGAAAATGGAACAAAAATATCGATTACAGCGCCCCCTTTCGTCGAAATATCCCCAAATTCTGATAGAATCTGCTTGCCATAGCCAAAAACATAGAAAAAAAATGTGGTTCAGTTTGAAGCATAACTTCATACACTTTTCGATGGTACATTAGTGAAAATGGAACAAATATCCATCACAGCGTAGCCTTTCTTCGAAATATCCCCAAATTCTAATAGAACCTGCTTGCCATAGCCAAAAACATAGAAAAAAAATGTGGTTGAATTTGAAGCATAACTTCATACACTTTTAGATGGTACAATAGTGAAAATGGAACAAAAATATCGATTACAGCGCCCCCTTTCGTCGAAATATCCCCAAATTCTGATAGAATCTGCTTGCCATAGCCAAAAACATAGAAAAAAAATGTGGTTCAATTTGAAGCGCAACTTCATACACTTTTCGATGGTACATTAGTGAAAATGGAACAAATATCGATCACAGCGTAGCCTTTCTTCGAAATATCCCCAAATTCTAATAGAACCTGCTTGCCATAGCCAAAAACACAGAAAACAAATGTGGTTCAATTTGAAGCATAACTTCATACACTTTTCGATGATACAATAGTGAAAATGGAACAAAAATATCGATTACAGCGCCCCCTTTCGTCGAAATATCCCCAAATTCTGATAGAAGCTGCTTGCCATAGCCAAAAACATAGAAAAAAAATGTGGTTGAATTTGAAGCATAACTTCATACACTTTTAGATGGTACAATAGTGAAAATGGAACAAAAATATCGATTACAGCGCCCCCTTTCGTCGAAATATCCCCAAATTCTGATAGAATCTGCTTGCCATAGCCAAAAACATAGAAAAAAAATGTGGTTCAATTTGAAGCGCAACTTCATACACTTTTCGATGGTACATTAGTGAAAATGGAACAAATATGGATCACAGCGTAGCCTTTCTTCGAAATATCCCCAAATTCTAATAGAACCTGCTTGCCATAGCCAAAAACACAGAAAACAAATGTGGTTCAATTTGAAGCATAACTTTATACACTTTCCGATGATACAATAGTGAAAATGGAACATAAATATCGATTACAGCGCCTCCTTTCGTCGAAATATCCCCAAATTCTGATAGAAGCTGCTTGCCATAGCAAAAAACATAGAAAAAAAATGTGGTTCAGTTTGAAGCATAAGTTTATACATTTTTTTATGATACAATAGTGAAAATGGAACAAAAATATCGATTACAGCGCCCCCTTTCGTCGAAATATCCCCAAATTCTAATAGAACCTGCTCGCCATAGCCAAAAACACAGAAAAAAAATGTGGTTCAATTTGAAGCATAACTTCATACACTTTTCGATGATAAAATAGTGAAAATGGAACAAAAATATCGATTACAGCGCCCCCTTTCGTCGAAATATCCCCAAATTCTGATAGAAGCTGCTTGCCATAGCCAAAAACATAGAAAAAAAATGTGGTTCAATTTGAAGCATAACTTCATACACTTTTCGATGATACAATAGTGAAAATGGAACAAAAATATCGATTACAGCGCCCCCTTTCGTCGAAATATCCCCAAATTCTGATAGAAGCTGCTTGCCATAGCCAAAAACATAGAAAAAAATGTGGTTGAATTTGAAGCATAACTTCATACACTGTTAGATGGTACAATAGTGAAAATGGAACAAAAATATCGATTACAGCGCCCCCTTTCGTCGAAATATCCCCAAATTCTGATAGAATCTGCTTGCCATAGCCAAAAACATAGAAAAAAAATGTGGTTCAATTTGAAGCATAACTTCATACACTTTTCGATGGTACATTAGTGAAAATGGAACAAATATCCATCACAGCGTAGCCTTTCTTCGAAATATCCCCAAATTCTAATAGAACCTGCTTGCCATAGCCAAAAACACAGAAAACAAATGTGGTTCAATTTGAAGCATAACTTCATACACTTTTCGATGATACAATAGTGAAAATGGAACAAAAATATCGATTACAGCGCCCCCTTTCGTCGAAATATCCCCAAATTCTGATAGAATCTGCTTGCCATAGCCAAAAACATAGAAAAAAATGTGGTTGAATTTGAAGCATAACTTCATACACTTTTCGATGATACAATAGTGAAAATGGAACAAAAATGTCGATTATAGCGCCCCCTTTCGTCGAAATATCCCCAAATTCTAATAGAACCTGCTTGCCATAGCCAAAAACATAGAAAAAAAATCTGGTTCAATTTGAAGTATAACTTCATACACTTTTCGATGATACAATAGTGAAAATGGAACAAAAATATCGATTACAGCGCCCCCTTTCGTCAAAATATCCCCAAATTCTGATAGAAGCTGCTTGCCATAGCCAAAAACATAGAAAAAAATGTGGTTCAATTTGAAGCATTACTTCATACACTTTTCGATGATAAAATAGTGAAAATGGAACAAAAATATCGATTACAGCGCCCCCTTTCGTCAAAATATCCCCAAATTCTGATCGAAGCTGCTTGCCATAGCCAAAAACATAGAAAAAAATGTGGTTGAATTTGAAGCATAACTTCATACACTGTTAGATGGTACAATAGTGAAAATGGAACAAAAATATCGATTACAGCGCCCCCTTTCGTCGAAATATCCCCAAATTCTGATAGAATCTGCTTGCCATAGCCAAAAACATAGAAAAAAAATGTGGTTCAATTTGAAGCATAACTTCATACACTTTTCGATGGTACATTAGTGAAAATGGAACAAATATCCATCACAGCGTAGCCTTTCTTCGAAATATCCCCAAATTCTAATAGAACCTGCTTGCCATAGCCAAAAACACAGAAAACAAATGTGGTTCAATTTGAAGCATAACTTCATACACTTTTCGATGATACAATAGTGAAAATGGAACAAAAATATCGATTACAGCGCCCCCTTTCGTCGAAATATCCCCAAATTCTGATAGAATCTGCTTGCCATAGCCAAAAACATAGAAAAAAAATGTGGTTCAATTTGAAGCGCAACTTCATACACTTTTCGATGGTACATTAGTGAAAATGGAACAAATATGGATCACAGCGTAGCCTTTCTTCGAAATATCCCCAAATTCTAATAGAACCTGCTTGCCATAGCCAAAAACATAGAAAAAAAATCTGGTTCAATTTGAAGCATAACTTCATACACTTTTCGATGATACAATAGTGAAAATGGAACAAAAATATCGATTACAGCGCCCCCTTTCGTCAAAATATCCCCAAATTCTGATAGAAGCTGCTTGCCATAGCCAAAAACATAGAAAAAAATGTGGTTCAATTTGAAGCATAACTTCATACACTTTTCGATGATACAATAGTGAAAATGGAACAAAAATATCGATTACAGCGCCCCCTTTCGTCGAAATATCCCCAAATTCTGATAGAAGCTGCTTGCCATAGCAAAAAACATAGAAAAAAAATGTGGTTCAGTTTGAAGCATAAGTTTAAAAATTTTTTTATGATACAATAGTGAAAATGGAACAAAAATATCGATCACAGCGCCCCCTTTCGTCGAAATATCCCCAAATTCTAATAGAATCTGTTTGCCATAGCCAAAAACACAGAAAAAAAATGTGGTTCAATTTAAAGCATAACTTCATACAGTTTTCGATGATACAATAGTGAAATTGGAACAAAAATATCGATTACAGCGCCCCCTTTCGTCGAAATATCCCCAAATTCTGATAGAAGCTGCTTGCCATAGCCAAAAACATAGAAAAAAATGTGGTTGAATTTGAAGCATAACTTCATACACTTTTCGATGATACAATAGTGAAAATGGAACAAAAATGTCGATTATAGCGCCCCCTTTCGTCGAAATATCCCCAAATTCTAATAGAACCTGCTTGCCATAGCCAAAAACATAGAAAAAAAATCTGGTTCAATTTGAAGCATAACTTCATACACTTTTCGATGATACAATAGTGAAAATGGAACAAAAATATCGATTACAGCGCCCCCTTTCGTCAAAATATCCCCAAATTCTGATAGAAGCTGCTTGCCATAGCCAAAAACATAGAAAAAAATGTGGTTCAATTTGAAGCATTACTTCATACACTTTTCGATGATAAAATAGTGAAAATGGAACAAAAATATCGATTACAGCGCCCCCTTTCGTCAAAATATCCCCAAATTCTGATCGAAGCTGCTTGCCATAGCCAAAAACATAGAAAAAAAATGTGGTTGAATTTGAAGCATAACTTCATACACTTTTAGATGGTACAATAGTGAAAATGGAACATAAATATCGATTACAGCGCCTCCTTTCGTCGAAATATCCCCAAATTCTGATAGAAGCTGCTTGCCATAGCAAAAAACATAGAAAAAAAATGTGGTTCAGTTTGAAGCATAAGTTTATACATTTTTTTATGATACAATAGTGAAAATGGAACAAAAATATCGATTACAGCGCCCCCTTTCGTCGAAATATCCCCAAATTCTAATAGAACCTGCCCGCCATAGCCAAAAACACAGAAAAAAAATGTGGTTCAATTTGAAGCATAACTTCATACACTTTTCGATGATAAAATAGTGAAAAAGGAACAAAAATATCGATTACAGCGCCCCCTTTCGTCGAAATATCCCCAAATTCTGATAGAAGCTGCTTGCCACAGCCAAAAACATAGAAAAAAAATGTGGTTCAATTTGAAGCATAACTTCATACACTTTTCGATGATACAATAGTGAAAATGGAACAAAAATATCGATTACAGCGCCCCCTTTCGTCGAAATATCCCCAAATTCTGATAGAAGCTGCTTGCCATAGCCAAAAACATAGAAAAAAATGTGGTTGAATTTGAAGCATAACTTCATACACTGTTAGATGGTACAATAGTGAAAATGGAACAAAAATATCGATTACAGCGCCCCCTTTCGTCGAAATATCCCCAAATTCTGATAGAATCTGCTTGCCATAGCCCAAAACATAGAAAAAAAATGTGGTTCAATTTGAAGCATAACTTCATACACTTTTCGATGGTACATTAGTAAAAATGGAACAAATATCCATCACAGCGTAGCCTTTCTTCGAAATATCCCCAAATTCTAATAGAACCTGCTTGCCATAGCCAAAAACACAGAAAACAAATGTGGTTCAATTTGAAGCATAACTTCATACACTTTTCGATGATACAATAGTGAAAATGGAACAAAAATATCGATTACAGCGCCCCCTTTCGTCGAAATATCCCCAAATTCTGATAGAAGCTGCTTGCCATAGCCAAAAACATAGAAAAAAAATGTGGTTGAATTTGAAGCATAACTTCATACACTTTTAGATGGTACAATAGTGAAAATGGAACAAAAATATCGATTACAGCGCCCCCTTTCGTCGAAATATCCCCAAATTCTGATAGAATCTGCTTGCCATAGCCAAAAACATAGAAAAAAATTGTGGTTCAATTTGAAGCGCAACTTCATACACTTTTCGATGGTACATTAGTGAAAATGGAACAAATATGGATCACAGCGTAGCCTTTCTTCGAAATATCCCCAAATTCTAATAGAACCTGCTTGCCATAGCCAAAAACACAGAAAACAAATGTGGTTCAATTTGAAGCATAACTTCATACACTTTTAGATGGTACAATAGTGAAAATGGAACAAATATCGATCACAGCGTAGCCTTTCTTCGAAATATCCCCAAATTCTGATAGAATCTGCTTGCCATAGCCAAAAACATAAAAACAAAATGTGATTCAATTTGAAGCATAACTTCATACACTTTTAGATAGCACAATAGTGAAAATGGAACAAAAATATCGATCACAGCGCCCTCTTTTGTCGAAATATCCGCAAATTCTGATAGAATCTGCTTGCCATAGCTAAAAATATAGATAAAAAATGTGGTTCAATTTGAAGCATAACTTCATACACTTTTCGATGGTACATTAGTGAAAATGGAACAAATATCGATCACAGCGTAGCCTTTCTTCGAAATATCCCCAAATTCTAATAGAACCTGCTTGCCATAGCCAAAAACACAGAAAACAAATGTGGTTCAATTTGAAGCATAACTTCATACACTTTTCGATGATACAATAGTGAAAATGGAACAAAAATATCGATTACAGCGCCCCCTTTCGTCGAAATATCCCCAAATTCTGATAGAAGCTGCTTGCCATAGCCAAAAACATAGAAAAATATGTGGTTGAATTTGAAGCATAACTTCATACACTTTTAGATGGTACAATAGTGAAAATGGAACAAAAATATCGATTACAGCGCCCCCTTTCGTCGAAATATCCCCAAATTCTGATAGAATCTGATTGCCATAGCCAAAAACATAGAAAAAAAATGTGGTTCAGTTTGAAGCATAACTTCATACACTTTTCGATGGTACATTAGTGAAAATGGAACAAATATCCATCACAGCGTAGCCTTTCTTCGAAATATCCCCAAATTCTAATAGAACCTGCTTGCCATAGCCAAAAACATAGAAAAAAAATGTGGTTGAATTTGAAGCATAACTTCATACACTTTTAGATGGTACAATAGTGAAAATGGAACAAAAATATCGATTACAGCGCCCCCTTTCGTCGAAATATCCCCAAATTCTGATAGAATCTGCTTGCCATAGCCAAAAACATAGAAAAAAAATGTGGTTCAATTTGAAGCGCAACTTCATACACTTTTCGATGGTACATTAGTGAAAATGGAACAAATATCGATCACAGCGTAGCCTTTCTTCGAAATATCCCCAAATTCTAATAGAACCTGCTTGCCATAGCCAAAAACACAGAAAACAAATGTGGTTCAATTTGAAGCATAACTTCATACACTTTTCGATGATACAATAGTGAAAATGGAACAAAAATATCGATTACAGCGCCCCCTTTCGTCGAAATATCCCCAAATTCTGATAGAAGCTGCTTGCCATAGCCAAAAACATAGAAAAAAAATGTGGTTCAATTTGAAGCGCAACTTCATACACTTTTCGATGGTACATTAGTGAAAATGGAACAAATATGGATCACAGCGTAGCCTTTCTTCGAAATATCCCCAAATTCTAATAGAACCTGCTTGCCATAGCCAAAAACACAGAAAACAAATGTGGTTCAATTTGAAGCATAACTTTATACACTTTCCGATGATACAATAGTGAAAATGGAACATAAATATCGATTACAGCGCCTCCTTTCGTCGAAATATCCCCAAATTCTGATAGAAGCTGCTTGCCATAGCAAAAAACATAGAAAAAAAATGTGGTTCAGTTTGAAGCATAAGTTTATACATTTTTTTATGATACAATAGTGAAAATGGAACAAAAATATCGATTACAGCGCCCCCTTTCGTCGAAATATCCCCAAATTCTAATAGAACCTGCTCGCCATAGCCAAAAACACAGAAAAAAATGTGGTTCAATTTGAAGCATAACTTCATACACTTTTCGATGATAAAATAGTGAAAATGGAACAAAAATATCGATTACAGCGCCCCCTTTCGTCGAAATATCCCCAAATTCTGATAGAAGCTGCTTGCCATAGCCAAAAACATAGAAAAAAAATGTGGTTCAATTTGAAGCATAACTTCATACACTTTTCGATGATACAATAGTGAAAATGGAACAAAAATATCGATTACAGCGCCCCCTTTCGTCGAAATATCCCCAAATTCTGATAGAAGCTGCTTGCCATAGCCAAAAACATAGAAAAAAATGTGGTTGAATTTGAAGCATAACTTCATACAGTGTTAGATGGTACAATAGTGAAAATGGAACAAAAATATCGATTACAGCGCCCCCTTTCGTCGAAATATCCCCAAATTCTGATAGAATCTGCTTGCCATAGCCAAAAACATAGAAAAAAAATGTGGTTCAATTTGAAGCATAACTTCATACACTTTTCGATGGTACATTAGTGAAAATGGAACAAATATCCATCACAGCGTAGCCTTTCTTCGAAATATCCCCAAATTCTAATAGAACCTGCTTGCCATAGCCAAAAACACAGAAAACAAATGTGGTTCAATTTGAAGCATAACTTCATACACTTTTCGATGATACAATAGTGAAAATGGAACAAAAATATCGATTACAGCGCCCCCTTTCGTCGAAATATCCCCAAATTCTGATAGAATCTGCTTGCCATAGCCAAAAACATAGAAAAAAATGTGGTTGAATTTGAAGCATAACTTCATACACTTTTCGATGATACAATAGTGAAAATGGAACAAAAATGTCGATTGTAGCGCCCCCTTTCGTCGAAATATCCCCAAATTCTAATAGAACCTGCTTGCCATAGCCAAAAACATAGAAAAAAAATCTGGTTCAATTTGAAGTATAACTTCATACACTTTTCGATGATACAATAGTGAAAATGGAACAAAAATATCGATTACAGCGCCCCCTTTCGTCAAAATATCCCCAAATTCTGATAGAAGCTGCTTGCCATAGCCAAAAACATAGAAAAAAATGTGGTTCAATTTGAAGCATTACTTCATACACTTTTCGATGATAAAATAGTGAAAATGGAACAAAAATATCGATTACAGCGCCCCCTTTCGTCAAAATATCCCCAAATTCTGATCGAAGCTGCTTGCCATAGCCAAAAACATAGAAAAAAAATGTGGTTGAATTTGAAGCATAACTTCATACACTTTTAGATGGTACAATAGTGAAAATGGAACATAAATATCGATTACAGCGCCTCCTTTCGTCGAAATATCCCCAAATTCTGATAGAAGCTGCTTGCCATAGCAAAAAACATAGAAAAAAAATGTGGTTCAGTTTGAAGCATAAGTTTATACATTTTTTTATGATACAATAGTGAAAATGGAACAAAAATATCGATTACAGCGCCCCCTTTCGTCGAAATATCCCCAAATTCTAATAGAACCTGCCCGCCATAGCCAAAAACACAGAAAAAAAATGTGGTTCAATTTGAAGCGCAACTTCATACACTTTTCGATGGTACATTAGTGAAAATGGAACAAATATGGATCACAGCGTAGCCTTTCTTCGAAATATCCCCAAATTCTAATAGAACCTGCTTGCCATAGCCAAAAACACAGAAAACAAATGTGGTTCAATTTGAAGCATAACTTCATACACTTTTCGATGATACAATAGTGAAAATGGAACAAAAATATCGATTACAGCGCCCCCTTTCGTCGAAATATCCCCAAATTCTGATAGAAGCTGCTTGCCATAGCAAAAAACATAGAAAAAAAATGTGGTTCAGTTTGAAGCATAAGTTTAAAAATTTTTTTATGATACAATAGTGAAAATGGAACAAAAATATCGATCACAGCGCCCCCTTTCGTCGAAATATCCCCAAATTCTAATAGAATCTGTTTGCCATAGCCAAAAACACAGAAAAAAAATGTGGTTCAATTTAAAGCATAACTTCATACAGTTTTCGATGATACAATAGTGAAATTGGAACAAAAATATCGATTACAGCGCCCCCTTTCGTCGAAATATCCCCAAATTCTGATAGAAGCTGCTTGCCATAGCCAAAAACATAGAAAAAAATGTGGTTGAATTTGAAGCATAACTTCATACACTTTTCGATGATACAATAGTGAAAATGGAACAAAAATGTCGATTATAGCGCCCCCTTTCGTCGAAATATCCCCAAATTCTAATAGAACCTGCTTGCCATAGCCAAAAACATAGAAAAAAAATCTGGTTCAATTTGAAGTATAACTTCATACACTTTTCGATGATACAATAGTGAAAATGGAACAAAAATATCGATTACAGCGCCCCCTTTCGTCAAAATATCCCCAAATTCTGATAGAAGCTGCTTTTTATAGCCAAAAACATAGAAAAAAATGTGGTTCAATTTGAAGCATTACTTCATACACTTTTCGATGATAAAATAGTGAAAATGGAACAAAAATATCGATTACAGCGCCCCCTTCCGTCAAAATATCCCCAAATTCTGATCGAAACTGCTTGCCATAGCCAAAAACATAGAAAAAAAATGTGGTTGAATTTGAAGCATAACTTCATACACTTTTAGATGGTACAATAGTGAAAATGGAACATAAATATCGATTACAGCGCCTCCTTTCGTCGAAATATCCCCAAATTCTGATAGAATCTGCTTGCCATAGCCAAAAACATAGAAAAAAAATGTGGTTCAATTTGAAGCGCAACTTCATACACTTTTCGATGGTACATTAGTGAAAATGGAACAAATATCGATCACAGCGTAGCCTTTCTTCGAAATATCCCCAAATTCTAATAGAACCTGCTTGCCATAGCCAAAAACACAGAAAACAAATGTGGTTCAATTTGAAGCATAACTTCATACACTTTTCGATGATACAATAGTGAAAATGGAACAAAAATATCGATTACAGCGCCCCCTTTCGTCGAAATATCCCCAAATTCTGATAGAAGCTGCTTGCCATAGCAAAAAACATAGAAAAAAAATGTGGTTCAGTTTGAAGCATAAGTTTAAAAATTTTTTTATGATACAATAGTGAAAATGGAACAAAAATATCGATCACAGCGCCCCCTTTCGTCGAAATATCCCCAAATTCTAATAGAATCTGTTTGCCATAGCCAAAAACACAGAAAAAAAATGTGGTTCAATTTAAAGCATAACTTCATACAGTTTTCGATGATACAATAGTGAAATTGGAACAAAAATATCGATTACAGCGCCCCCTTTCGTCGAAATATCCCCAAATTCTGATAGAAGCTGCTTGCCATAGCCAAAAACATAGAAAAAAATGTGGTTGAATTTGAAGCATAACTTCATACACTTTTCGATGATACAATAGTGAAAATGGAACAAAAATGTCGATTATAGCGCCCCCTTTCGTCGAAATATCCCCAAATTCTAATAGAACCTGCTTGCCATAGCCAAAAACATAGAAAAAAAATCTGGTTCAATTTGAAGTATAACTTCATACACTTTTCGATGATACAATAGTGAAAATGGAACAAAAATATCGATTACAGCGCCCCCTTTCGTCAAAATATCCCCAAATTCTGATAGAAGCTGCTTTTTATAGCCAAAAACATAGAAAAAAATGTGGTTCAATTTGAAGCATTACTTCATACACTTTTCGATGATAAAATAGTGAAAATGGAACAAAAATATCGATTACAGCGCCCCCTTCCGTCAAAATATCCCCAAATTCTGATCGAAACTGCTTGCCATAGCCAAAAACATAGAAAAAAAATGTGGTTGAATTTGAAGCATAACTTCATACACTTTTAGATGGTACAATAGTGAAAATGGAACATAAATATCGATTACAGCGCCTCCTTTCGTCGAAATATCCCCAAATTCTGATAGAATCTGCTTGCCATAGCCAAAAACATAGAAAAAAAATGTGGTTCAATTTGAAGCGCAACTTCATACACTTTTCGATGGTACATTAGTGAAAATGGAACAAATATCGATCACAGCGTAGCCTTTCTTCGAAATATCCCCAAATTCTAATAGAACCTGCTTGCCATAGCCAAAAACACAGAAAACAAATGTGGTTCAATTTGAAGCATAACTTCATACACTTTTCGATGATACAATAGTGAAAATGGAACAAAAATATCGATTACAGCGCCCCCTTTCGTCGAAATATCCCCAAATTCTGATAGAAGCTGCTTGCCATAGCCAAAAACATAGAAAAAAAATGTGGTTGAATTTGAAGCATAACTTCATACACTTTTAGATGGTACAATAGTGAAAATGGAACAAAAATATCGATTACAGCGCCCCCTTTCGTCGAAATATCCCCAAATTCTGATAGAATCTGCTTGCCATAGCCAAAAACATAGAAAAAAAATGTGGTTCAATTTGAAGCGCAACTTCATACACTTTTCGATGGTACATTAGTGAAAATGGAACAAATATGGATCACAGCGTAGCCTTTCTTCGAAATATCCCCAAATTCTAATAGAACCTGCTTGCCATAGCCAAAAACACAGAAAACAAATGTGGTTCAATTTGAAGCATAACTTTATACACTTTCCGATGATACAATAGTGAAAATGGAACATAAATATCGATTACAGCGCCTCCTTTCGTCGAAATATCCCCAAATTCTGATAGAAGCTGCTTGCCATAGCAAAAAACATAGAAAAAAAAATGTGGTTCAGTTTGAAGCATAGTTTATACAATTTTTTTATGATACAATAGTGAAAATGGAACAAAAATATCGATTACAGCGCCCCCTTTCGTCGAAATATCCCCAAATTCTAATAGAACCTGCTCGCCATAGCCAAAAACACAGAAAAAAAAATGTGGTTCAATTTGAAGCATAACTTCATACACTTTTCGATGATAAAATAGTGAAAATGGAACAAAAATATCGATTACAGCGCCCCCTTTCGTCGAAATATCCCCAAATTCTGATAGAAGCTGCTTGCCATAGCCAAAAACATAGAAAAAAAATGTGGTTGAATTTGAAGCATAACTTCATACACTTTTAGATGGTACAATAGTGAAAATGGAACATAAATATCGATTACAGCGCCTCCTTTCGTCGAAATATCCCCAAATTCTGATAGAAGCTGCTTGCCATAGCAAAAAACATAGAAAAAAAATGTGGTTCAGTTTGAAGCATAAGTTTATACATTTTTTATGATACATAGTGAAAATGGAACAAAAATGTCGATTATAGCGCCCCCTTTCGTCGAAATATCCCCAAATTCTAATAGAACCTGCTTGGCCATAGCCAAAAACATAGAAAAAAAAATCTGGTTCAATTTGAAGTATAACTTCATACACTTTTCGATGATACAATAGTGAAAATGGAACAAAAATATCGATTACAGCGCCCCCTTTCGTCAAAATATCCCCAAATTCTGATAGAAGCTGCTTTTTATAGCCAAAAACATAGAAAAAAATGTGGTTCAATTTGAAGCATTACTTCATACACTTTTCGATGATAAAATAGTGAAAATGGAACAAAAATATCGATTACAGCGCCCCCTTCCGTCAAAATATCCCCAAATTCTGATCGAAAACTGCTTGCCATAGCCAAAAACATAGAAAAAAAATGTGGTTGAATTTGAAGCATAACTTCATACACTTTTAGATGGTACAATAGTGAAAATGGAACATAAATATCGATTACAGCGCCTCCTTTCGTCGAAATATCCCCAAATTCTGATAGAATCTGCTTGCCATAGCCAAAAACATAGAAAAAAAATGTGGTTCAATTTGAAGCGCAACTTCATACACTTTTCGATGGTACATTAGTGAAAATGGAACAAATATCGATCACAGCGTAGCCTTTCTTCGAAATATCCCCAAATTCTAATAGAACCTGCTTGCCATAGCCAAAAACACAGAAAACAAATGTGGTTCAATTTGAAGCATAACTTCATACACTTTTCGATGATACAATAGTGAAAATGGAACAAAAATATCGATTACAGCGCCCCCTTTCGTCGAAATATCCCCAAATTCTGATAGAAGCTGCTTGCCATAGCCAAAAACATAGAAAAAAAATGTGGTTGAATTTGAAGCATAACTTCATACACTTTTAGATGGTACAATAGTGAAAATGGAACAAAAATATCGATTACAGCGCCCCCTTTCGTCGAAATATCCCCAAATTCTGATAGAATCTGCTTGCCATAGCCAAAAACATAGAAAAAAAATGTGGTTCAATTTGAAGCGCAACTTCATACACTTTTCGATGGTACATTAGTGAAAATGGAACAAATATGGATCACAGCGTAGCCTTTCTTCGAAATATCCCCAAATTCTAATAGAACCTGCTTGCCATAGCCAAAAACACAGAAAACAAATGTGGTTCAATTTGAAGCATAACTTTATACACTTTCCGATGATACAATAGTGAAAATGGAACATAAATATCGATTACAGCGCCTCCTTTCGTCGAAATATCCCCAAATTCTGATAGAAGCTGCTTGCCATAGCAAAAAACATAGAAAAAAAATGTGGTTCAGTTTGAAGCATAAGTTTATACATTTTTTTATGATACAATAGTGAAAATGGAACAAAAATATCGATTACAGCGCCCCCTTTCGTCGAAATATCCCCAAATTCTAATAGAACCTGCTCGCCATAGCCAAAAACACAGAAAAAAAATGTGGTTCAATTTGAAGCATAACTTCATACACTTTTCGATGATAAAATAGTGAAAATGGAACAAAAATATCGATTACAGCGCCCCCTTTCGTCGAAATATCCCCAAATTCTGATAGAAGCTGCTTGCCATAGCCAAAAACATAGAAAAAAAATGTGGTTGAATTTGAAGCATAACTTCATACACTTTTAGATGGTACAATAGTGAAAATGGAACATAAATATCGATTACAGCGCCTCCTTTCGTCGAAATATCCCCAAATTCTGATAGAAGCTGCTTGCCATAGCAAAAAACATAGAAAAAAAATGTGGTTCAGTTTGAAGCATAAGTTTATACATTTTTTTATGATACAATAGTGAAAATGGAACAAAAATATCGATTACAGCGCCCCCTTTCGTCGAAATATCCCCAAATTCTAATAGAACCTGCCCGCCATAGCCAAAAACACAGAAAAAAAATGTGGTTCAATTTGAAGCGCAACTTCATACACTTTTCGATGGTACATTAGTGAAAATGGAACAAATATGGATTACAGCGCCCCCTTTCGTCAAAATATCCCCAAATTCTAATAGAACCTGCTTGCCATAGCCAAAAACACAGAAAACAAATGTGGTTCAATTTGAAGCATAACTTCATACACTTTTCGATGATACAATAGTGAAAATGGAACAAAAATATCGATTACAGCGCCCCCTTTCGTCGAAATATCCCCAAATTCTGATAGAAGCTGCTTGCCATAGCAAAAAACATAGAAAAAAAAATGTGGTTCAGTTTGAAGCATAAGTTTAAAAATTTTTTTATGATACAATAGTGAAAATGGAACAAAAATATCGATCACAGCGCCCCCTTTCGTCGAAATATCCCCAAATTCTAATAGAATCTGTTTGCCATAGCCAAAAACACAGAAAAAAAATGTGGTTCAATTTAAAGCATAACTTCATACAGTTTTCGATGATACAATAGTGAAATTGGAACAAAAATATCGATTACAGCGCCCCCTTTCGTCAAAATATCCCCAAATTCTGATAGAAGCTGCTTGCCATAGCCAAAAACATAGAAAAAAATGTGGTTCAATTTGAAGCATAACTTCATACACTTTTCGATGATACAATAGTGAAAATGGAACAAAAATATCGATTACAGCGCCCCCTTTCGTCGAAATATCCCCAAATTCTGATAGAAGCTGCTTGCCATAGCAAAAAACATAGAAAAAAAATGTGGTTCAGTTTGAAGCATAAGTTTAAAAATTTTTTTATGATACAATAGTGAAAATGGAACAAAAATATCGATCACAGCGCCCCCTTTCGTCGAAATATCCCCAAATTCTAATAGAATCTGTTTGCCATAGCCAAAAACACAGAAAAAAAATGTGGTTCAATTTAAAGCATAACTTCATACAGTTTTCGATGATACAATAGTGAAATTGGAACAAAAATATCGATTACAGCGCCCCCTTTCGTCGAAATATCCCCAAATTCTGATAGAAGCTGCTTGCCATAGCCAAAAACATAGAAAAAAATGTGGTTGAATTTGAAGCATAACTTCATACACTTTTCGATGATACAATAGTGAAAATGGAACAAAAATGTCGATTATAGCGCCCCCTTTCGTCGAAATATCCCCAAATTCTAATAGAACCTGCTTGCCATAGCCAAAAACATAGAAAAAAAATCTGGTTCAATTTGAAGCATAACTTCATACACTTTTCGATGATACAATAGTGAAAATGGAACAAAAATATCGATTACAGCGCCCCCTTTCGTCAAAATATCCCCAAATTCTGATAGAAGCTGCTTGCCATAGCCAAAAACATAGAAAAAAATGTGGTTCAATTTGAAGCATTACTTCATACACTTTTCGATGATAAAATAGTGAAAATGGAACAAAAATATCGATTACAGCGCCCCCTTTCGTCAAAATATCCCCAAATTCTGATCGAAGCTGCTTGCCATAGCCAAAAACATAGAAAAAAAATGTGGTTGAATTTGAAGCATAACTTCATACACTTTTAGATGGTACAATAGTGAAAATGGAACATAAATATCGATTACAGCGCCTCCTTTCGTCGAAATATCCCCAAATTCTGATAGAAGCTGCTTGCCATAGCAAAAAACATAGAAAAAAAATGTGGTTCAGTTTGAAGCATAAGTTTATACATTTTTTTATGATACAATAGTGAAAATGGAACAAAAATATCGATTACAGCGCCCCCTTTCGTCGAAATATCCCCAAATTCTAATAGAACCTGCCCGCCATAGCCAAAAACACAGAAAAAAAATGTGGTTCAATTTGAAGCATAACTTCATACACTTTTCGATGATAAAATAGTGAAAAAGGAACAAAAATATCGATTACAGCGCCCCCTTTCGTCGAAATATCCCCAAATTCTGATAGAAGCTGCTTGCCATAGCCAAAAACATAGAAAAAAAATGTGGTTGAATTTGAAGCATAACTTCATACACTTTTAGATGGTACAATAGTGAAAATGGAACATAAATATCGATTACAGCGCCTCCTTTCGTCGAAATATCCCCAAATTCTGATAGAAGCTGCTTGCCATAGCAAAAAACATAGAAAAAAAATGTGGTTCAGTTTGAAGCATAAGTTTATACATTTTTTTATGATACAATAGTGAAAATGGAACAAAAATATCGATTACAGCGCCCCCTTTCGTCGAAATATCCCCAAATTCTAATAGAACCTGCCCGCCATAGCCAAAAACACAGAAAAAAAATGTGGTTCAATTTGAAGCGCAACTTCATACACTTTTCGATGGTACATTAGTGAAAATGGAACAAATATGGATCACAGCGTAGCCTTTCTTCGAAATATCCCCAAATTCTAATAGAACCTGCTTGCCATAGCCAAAAACACAGAAAACAAATGTGGTTCAATTTGAAGCATAACTTCATACACTTTTCGATGATACAATAGTGAAAATGGAACAAAAATATCGATTACAGCGCCCCCTTTCGTCGAAATATCCCCAAATTCTGATAGAAGCTGCTTGCCATAGCAAAAAACATAGAAAAAAAATGTGGTTCAGTTTGAAGCATAAGTTTAAAAATTTTTTTATGATACAATAGTGAAAATGGAACAAAAATATCGATCACAGCGCCCCCTTTCGTCGAAATATCCCCAAATTCTAATAGAATCTGTTTGCCATAGCCAAAAACACAGAAAAAAAATGTGGTTCAATTTAAAGCATAACTTCATACAGTTTTCGATGATACAATAGTGAAATTGGAACAAAAATATCGATTACAGCGCCCCCTTTCGTCAAAATATCCCCAAATTCTGATAGAAGCTGCTTGCCATAGCCAAAAACATAGAAAAAAATGTGGTTCAATTTGAAGCATAACTTCATACACTTTTCGATGATACAATAGTGAAAATGGAACAAAAATATCGATTACAGCGCCCCCTTTCGTCGAAATATCCCCAAATTCTGATAGAAGCTGCTTGCCATAGCAAAAAACATAGAAAAAAAATGTGGTTCAGTTTGAAGCATAAGTTTAAAAATTTTTTTATGATACAATAGTGAAAATGGAACAAAAATATCGATCACAGCGCCCCCTTTCGTCGAAATATCCCCAAATTCTAATAGAATCTGTTTGCCATAGCCAAAAACACAGAAAAAAAATGTGGTTCAATTTAAAGCATAACTTCATACAGTTTTCGATGATACAATAGTGAAATTGGAACAAAAATATCGATTACAGCGCCCCCTTTCGTCGAAATATCCCCAAATTCTGATAGAAGCTGCTTGCCATAGCCAAAAACATAGAAAAAAATGTGGTTGAATTTGAAGCATAACTTCATACACTTTTCGATGATACAATAGTGAAAATGGAACAAAAATGTCGATTATAGCGCCCCCTTTCGTCGAAATATCCCCAAATTCTAATAGAACCTGCTTGCCATAGCCAAAAACATAGAAAAAAAATCTGGTTCAATTTGAAGCATAACTTCATACACTTTTCGATGATACAATAGTGAAAATGGAACAAAAATATCGATTACAGCGCCCCCTTTCGTCAAAATATCCCCAAATTCTGATAGAAGCTGCTTGCCATAGCCAAAAACATAGAAAAAAATGTGGTTCAATTTGAAGCATTACTTCATACACTTTTCGATGATAAAATAGTGAAAATGGAACAAAAATATCGATTACAGCGCCCCCTTTCGTCAAAATATCCCCAAATTCTGATCGAAGCTGCTTGCCATAGCCAAAAACATAGAAAAAAAATGTGGTTGAATTTGAAGCATAACTTCATACACTTTTAGATGGTACAATAGTGAAAATGGAACATAAATATCGATTACAGCGCCTCCTTTCGTCGAAATATCCCCAAATTTCTGATAGAAGCTGCTGCCATAGCAAAAAACATAGAAAAAAAATGTGGTTCAGTTTGAAGCATAAGTTTATACATTTTTTTATGATACAATAGTGAAAATGGAACAAAAATATCGATTACAGCGCCCCCTTTCGTCGAAATATCCCCAAATTCTAATAGAACCTGCCCGCCATAGCCAAAAACACAGAAAAAAAATGTGGTTCAATTTGAAGCATAACTTCATACACTTTTCGATGATAAAATAGTGAAAAAGGAACAAAAATATCGATTACAGCGCCCCCTTTCGTCGAAATATCCCCAAATTCTGATAGAAGCTGCTTGCCACAGCCAAAAACATAGAAAAAAAATGTGGTTCAATTTGAAGCATAACTTCATACACTTTTCGATGATACAATAGTGAAAATGGAACAAAAATATCGATTACAGCGCCCCCTTTCGTCGAAATATCCCCAAATTCTGATAGAAGCTGCTTGCCATAGCCAAAAACATAGAAAAAAATGTGGTTGAATTTGAAGCATAACTTCATACACTGTTAGATGGTACAATAGTGAAAATGGAACAAAAATATCGATTACAGCGCCCCCTTTCGTCGAAATATCCCCAAATTCTGATAGAATCTGCTTGCCATAGCCCAAAACATAGAAAAAAAATGTGGTTCAATTTGAAGCATAACTTCATACACTTTTCGATGGTACATTAGTAAAAATGGAACAAATATCCATCACAGCGTAGCCTTTCTTCGAAATATCCCCAAATTCTAATAGAACCTGCTTGCCATAGCCAAAAACACAGAAAACAAATGTGGTTCAATTTGAAGCATAACTTCATACACTTTTCGATGATACAATAGTGAAAATGGAACAAAAATATCGATTACAGCGCCCCCTTTCGTCGAAATATCCCCAAATTCTGATAGAAGCTGCTTGCCATAGCCAAAAACATAGAAAAAAAATGTGGTTGAATTTGAAGCATAACTTCATACACTTTTAGATGGTACAATAGTGAAAATGGAACAAAAATATCGATTACAGCGCCCCCTTTCGTCGAAATATCCCCAAATTCTGATAGAATCTGCTTGCCATAGCCAAAAACATAGAAAAAAATTGTGGTTCAATTTGAAGCGCAACTTCATACACTTTTCGATGGTACATTAGTGAAAATGGAACAAATATGGATCACAGCGTAGCCTTTCTTCGAAATATCCCCAAATTCTAATAGAACCTGCTTGCCATAGCCAAAAACACAGAAAACAAATGTGGTTCAATTTGAAGCATAACTTCATACACTTTTAGATGGTACAATAGTGAAAATGGAACAAATATCGATCACAGCGTAGCCTTTCTTCGAAATATCCCCAAATTCTGATAGAATCTGCTTGCCATAGCCAAAAACATAAAAACAAAATGTGATTCAATTTGAAGCATAACTTCATACACTTTTAGATAGCACAATAGTGAAAATGGAACAAAAATATCGATCACAGCGCCCTCTTTTGTCGAAATATCCGCAAATTCTGATAGAATCTGCTTGCCATAGCTAAAAATATAGATAAAAAATGTGGTTCAATTTGAAGCATAACTTCATACACTTTTCGATGGTACATTAGTGAAAATGGAACAAATATCGATCACAGCGTAGCCTTTCTTCGAAATATCCCCAAATTCTAATAGAACCTGCTTGCCATAGCCAAAAACACAGAAAACAAATGTGGTTCAATTTGAAGCATAACTTCATACACTTTTCGATGATACAATAGTGAAAATGGAACAAAAATATCGATTACAGCGCCCCCTTTCGTCGAAATATCCCCAAATTCTGATAGAAGCTGCTTGCCATAGCCAAAAACATAGAAAAATATGTGGTTGAATTTGAAGCATAACTTCATACACTTTTAGATGGTACAATAGTGAAAATGGAACAAAAATATCGATTACAGCGCCCCCTTTCGTCGAAATATCCCCAAATTCTGATAGAATCTGCTTGCCATAGCCAAAAACATAGAAAAAAAATGTGGTTCAGTTTGAAGCATAACTTCATACACTTTTCGATGGTACATTAGTGAAAATGGAACAAATATCCATCACAGCGTAGCCTTTCTTCGAAATATCCCCAAATTCTAATAGAACCTGCTTGCCATAGCCAAAAACATAGAAAAAAAATGTGGTTGAATTTGAAGCATAACTTCATACACTTTTAGATGGTACAATAGTGAAAATGGAACAAAAATATCGATTACAGCGCCCCCTTTCGTCGAAATATCCCCAAATTCTGATAGAATCTGCTTGCCATAGCCAAAAACATAGAAAAAAAATGTGGTTCAATTTGAAGCGCAACTTCATACACTTTTCGATGGTACATTAGTGAAAATGGAACAAATATCGATCACAGCGTAGCCTTTCTTCGAAATATCCCCAAATTCTAATAGAACCTGCTTGCCATAGCCAAAAACACAGAAAACAAATGTGGTTCAATTTGAAGCATAACTTCATACACTTTTCGATGATACAATAGTGAAAATGGAACAAAAATATCGATTACAGCGCCCCCTTTCGTCGAAATATCCCCAAATTCTGATAGAAGCTGCTTGCCATAGCCAAAAACATAGAAAAAAAATGTGGTTGAATTTGAAGCATAACTTCATACACTTTTCGATGATACAATAGTGAAAATGGAACAAAAATGTCGATTATAGCGCCCCCTTTCGTCGAAATATCCCCAAATTCTAATAGAACCTGCTTGCCATAGCCAAAAACATAGAAAAAAAATCTGGTTCAATTTGAAGTATAACTTCATACACTTTTCGATGATACAATAGTGAAAATGGAACAAAAATATCGATTACAGCGCCCCCTTTCGTCAAAATATCCCCAAATTCTGATAGAAGCTGCTTGCCATAGCCAAAAACATAGAAAAAAATGTGGTTCAATTTGAAGCATTACTTCATACACTTTTCGATGATAAAATAGTGAAAATGGAACAAAAATATCGATTACAGCGCCCCCTTTCGTCAAAATATCCCCAAATTCTGATCGAAGCTGCTTGCCATAGCCAAAAACATAGAAAAAAAATGTGGTTGAATTTGAAGCATAACTTCATACACTTTTAGATGGTACAATAGTGAAAATGGAACATAAATATCGATTACAGCGCCTCCTTTCGTCGAAATATCCCCAAATTCTGATAGAAGCTGCTTGCCATAGCAAAAAACATAGAAAAAAAATGTGGTTCAGTTTGAAGCATAAGTTTATACATTTTTTTATGATACAATAGTGAAAATGGAACAAAAATATCGATTACAGCGCCCCCTTTCGTCGAAATATCCCCAAATTCTAATAGAACCTGCCCGCCATAGCCAAAAACACAGAAAAAAAATGTGGTTCAATTTGAAGCGCAACTTCATACACTTTTCGATGGTACATTAGTGAAAATGGAACAAATATGGATCACAGCGTAGCCTTTCTTCGAAATATCCCCAAATTCTAATAGAACCTGCTTGCCATAGCCAAAAACACAGAAAACAAATGTGGTTCAATTTGAAGCATAACTTCATACACTTTTCGATGATACAATAGTGAAAATGGAACAAAAATATCGATTACAGCGCCCCCTTTCGTCGAAATATCCCCAAATTCTGATAGAAGCTGCTTGCCATAGCAAAAAACATAGAAAAAAAATGTGGTTCAGTTTGAAGCATAAGTTTAAAAATTTTTTTATGATACAATAGTGAAAATGGAACAAAAATATCGATCACAGCGCCCCCTTTCGTCGAAATATCCCCAAATTCTAATAGAATCTGTTTGCCATAGCCAAAAACACAGAAAAAAAATGTGGTTCAATTTAAAGCATAACTTCATACAGTTTTCGATGATACAATAGTGAAATTGGAACAAAAATATCGATTACAGCGCCCCCTTTCGTCGAAATATCCCCAAATTCTGATAGAAGCTGCTTGCCATAGCCAAAAACATAGAAAAAAATGTGGTTGAATTTGAAGCATAACTTCATACACTTTTCGATGATACAATAGTGAAAATGGAACAAAAATGTCGATTATAGCGCCCCCTTTCGTCGAAATATCCCCAAATTCTAATAGAACCTGCTTGCCATAGCCAAAAACATAGAAAAAAAATCTGGTTCAATTTGAAGTATAACTTCATACACTTTTCGATGATACAATAGTGAAAATGGAACAAAAATATCGATTACAGCGCCCCCTTTCGTCAAAATATCCCCAAATTCTGATAGAAGCTGCTTTCCATAGCCAAAAACATAGAAAAAAATGTGGTTCAATTTGAAGCATTACTTCATACACTTTTCGATGATAAAATAGTGAAAATGGAACAAAAATATCGATTACAGCGCCCCCTTCCGTCAAAATATCCCCAAATTCTGATCGAAACTGCTTGCCATAGCCAAAAACATAGAAAAAAAATGTGGTTGAATTTGAAGCATAACTTCATACACTTTTAGATGGTACAATAGTGAAAATGGAACATAAATATCGATTACAGCGCCTCCTTTCGTCGAAATATCCCCAAATTCTGATAGAATCTGCTTGCCATAGCCAAAAACATAGAAAAAAAATGTGGTTCAATTTGAAGCGCAACTTCATACACTTTTCGATGGTACATTAGTGAAAATGGAACAAATATCGATCACAGCGTAGCCTTTCTTCGAAATATCCCCAAATTCTAATAGAACCTGCTTGCCATAGCCAAAAACACAGAAAACAAATGTGGTTCAATTTGAAGCATAACTTCATACACTTTTCGATGATACAATAGTGAAAATGGAACAAAAATATCGATTACAGCGCCCCCTTTCGTCGAAATATCCCCAAATTCTGATAGAAGCTGCTTGCCATAGCCAAAAACATAGAAAAAAAATGTGGTTGAATTTGAAGCATAACTTCATACACTTTTAGATGGTACAATAGTGAAAATGGAACAAAAATATCGATTACAGCGCCCCCTTTCGTCGAAATATCCCCAAATTCTGATAGAATCTGCTTGCCATAGCCAAAAACATAGAAAAAAAATGTGGTTCAATTTGAAGCGCAACTTCATACACTTTTCGATGGTACATTAGTGAAAATGGAACAAATATGGATCACAGCGTAGCCTTTCTTCGAAATATCCCCAAATTCTAATAGAACCTGCTTGCCATAGCCAAAAACACAGAAAACAAATGTGGTTCAATTTGAAGCATAACTTTATACACTTTCCGATGATACAATAGTGAAAATGGAACATAAATATCGATTACAGCGCCTCCTTTCGTCGAAATATCCCCAAATTCTGATAGAAGCTGCTTGCCATAGCAAAAAACATAGAAAAAAAATGTGGTTCAGTTTGAAGCATAAGTTTATACATTTTTTTATGATACAATAGTGAAAATGGAACAAAAATATCGATTACAGCGCCCCCTTTCGTCGAAATATCCCCAAATTCTAATAGAACCTGCTCGCCATAGCCAAAAACACAGAAAAAAAATGTGGTTCAATTTGAAGCATAACTTCATACACTTTTCGATGATAAAATAGTGAAAATGGAACAAAAATATCGATTACAGCGCCCCCTTTCGTCGAAATATCCCCAAATTCTGATAGAAGCTGCTTGCCATAGCCAAAAACATAGAAAAAAAATGTGGTTCAATTTGAAGCATAACTTCATACACTTTTCGATGATACAATAGTGAAAATGGAACAAAAATATCGATTACAGCGCCCCCTTTCGTCGAAATATCCCCAAATTCTGATAGAAGCTGCTTGCCATAGCCAAAAACATAGAAAAAAATGTGGTTGAATTTGAAGCATAACTTCATACACTGTTAGATGGTACAATAGTGAAAATGGAACAAAAATATCGATTACAGCGCCCCCTTTCGTCGAAATATCCCCAAATTCTGATAGAATCTGCTTGCCATAGCCAAAAACATAGAAAAAAAATGTGGTTCAATTTGAAGCATAACTTCATACACTTTTCGATGGTACATTAGTGAAAATGGAACAAATATCCATCACAGCGTAGCCTTTCTTCGAAATATCCCCAAATTCTAATAGAACCTGCTTGCCATAGCCAAAAACACAGAAAACAAATGTGGTTCAATTTGAAGCATAACTTCATACACTTTTCGATGATACAATAGTGAAAATGGAACAAAAATATCGATTACAGCGCCCCCTTTCGTCGAAATATCCCCAAATTCTGATAGAATCTGCTTGCCATAGCCAAAAACATAGAAAAAAATGTGGTTGAATTTGAAGCATAACTTCATACACTTTTCGATGATACAATAGTGAAAATGGAACAAAAATGTCGATTATAGCGCCCCCTTTCGTCGAAATATCCCCAAATTCTAATAGAACCTGCTTGCCATAGCCAAAAACATAGAAAAAAAATCTGGTTCAATTTGAAGTATAACTTCATACACTTTTCGATGATACAATAGTGAAAATGGAACAAAAATATCGATTACAGCGCCCCCTTTCGTCAAAATATCCCCAAATTCTGATAGAAGCTGCTTGCCATAGCCAAAAACATAGAAAAAAATGTGGTTCAATTTGAAGCAATACTTCATACACTTTTCGATGATAAAATAGTGAAAATGGAACAAAAATATCGATTACAGCGCCCCCTTTCGTCAAAATATCCCCAAATTCTGATCGAAGCTGCTTGCCATAGCCAAAAACATAGAAAAAAATGTGGTTGAATTTGAAGCATAACTTCATACACTGTTAGATGGTACAATAGTGAAAATGGAACAAAAATATCGATTACAGCGCCCCCTTTCGTCGAAATATCCCCAAATTCTGATAGAATCTGCTTGCCATAGCCAAAAACATAGAAAAAAAATGTGGTTCAATTTGAAGCATAACTTCATACACTTTTCGATGGTACATTAGTGAAAATGGAACAAATATCCATCACAGCGTAGCCTTTCTTCGAAATATCCCCAAATTCTAATAGAACCTGCTTGCCATAGCCAAAAACACAGAAAACAAATGTGGTTCAATTTGAAGCATAACTTCATACACTTTTCGATGATACAATAGTGAAAATGGAACAAAAATATCGATTACAGCGCCCCCTTTCGTCGAAATATCCCCAAATTCTGATAGAATCTGCTTGCCATAGCCAAAAACATAGAAAAAAAATGTGGTTCAATTTGAAGCGCAACTTCATACACTTTTCGATGGTACATTAGTGAAAATGGAACAAATATGGATCACAGCGTAGCCTTTCTTCGAAATATCCCCAAATTCTAATAGAACCTGCTTGCCATAGCCAAAAACATAGAAAAAAAATCTGGTTCAATTTGAAGCATAACTTCATACACTTTTCGATGATACAATAGTGAAAATGGAACAAAAATATCGATTACAGCGCCCCCTTTCGTCAAAATATCCCCAAATTCTGATAGAAGCTGCTTGCCATAGCCAAAAACATAGAAAAAAATGTGGTTCAATTTGAAGCATAACTTCATACACTTTTCGATGATACAATAGTGAAAATGGAACAAAAATATCGATTACAGCGCCCCCTTTCGTCGAAATATCCCCAAATTCTGATAGAAGCTGCTTGCCATAGCAAAAAACATAGAAAAAAAATGTGGTTCAGTTTGAAGCATAAGTTTAAAAATTTTTTTATGATACAATAGTGAAAATGGAACAAAAATATCGATCACAGCGCCCTTTTTCGTCGAAATATCCCCAAATTCTAATAGAATCTGTTTGCCATAGCCAAAAACACAGAAAAAAAATGTGGTTCAATTTAAAGCATAACTTCATACAGTTTTCGATGATACAATAGTGAAATTGGAACAAAAATATCGATTACAGCGCCCCCTTTCGTCGAAATATCCCCAAATTCTGATAGAAGCTGCTTGCCATAGCCAAAAACATAGAAAAAAATGTGGTTGAATTTGAAGCATAACTTCATACACTTTTCGATGATACAATAGTGAAAATGGAACAAAAATGTCGATTATAGCGCCCCCTTTCGTCGAAATATCCCCAAATTCTAATAGAACCTGCTTGCCATAGCCAAAAACATAGAAAAAAAATCTGGTTCAATTTGAAGCATAACTTCATACACTTTTCGATGATACAATAGTGAAAATGGAACAAAAATATCGATTACAGCGCCCCCTTTCTTCAAAATATCCCCAAATTCTGATAGAAGCTGCTTGCCATAGCCAAAAACATAGAAAAAAATGTGGTTCAATTTGAAGCATTACTTCATACACTTTTCGATGATAAAATAGTGAAAATGGAACAAAAATATCGATTACAGCGCCCCCTTTCGTCAAAATATCCCCAAATTCTGATCGAAGCTGCTTGCCATAGCCAAAAACATAGAAAAAAAATGTGGTTGAATTTGAAGCATAACTTCATACACTTTTAGATGGTACAATAGTGAAAATGGAACATAAATATCGATTACAGCGCCTCCTTTCGTCGAAATATCCCCAAATTCTGATAGAAGCTGCTTGCCATAGCAAAAAACATAGAAAAAAAATGTGGTTCAGTTTGAAGCATAAGTTTATACATTTTTTTATGATACAATAGTGAAAATGGAACAAAAATATCGATTACAGCGCCCCCTTTCGTCGAAATATCCCCAAATTCTAATAGAACCTGCCCGCCATAGCCAAAAACACAGAAAAAAAATGTGGTTCAATTTGAAGCATAACTTCATACACTTTTCGATGATAAAATAGTGAAAAAGGAACAAAAATATCGATTACAGCGCCCCCTTTCGTCGAAATATCCCCAAATTCTGATAGAAGCTGCTTGCCACAGCCAAAAACATAGAAAAAAAATGTGGTTCAATTTGAAGCATAACTTCATACACTTTTCGATGATACAATAGTGAAAATGGAACAAAAATATCGATTACAGCGCCCCCTTTCGTCGAAATATCCCCAAATTCTGATAGAAGCTGCTTGCCATAGCCAAAAACATAGAAAAAAATGTGGTTGAATTTGAAGCATAACTTCATACACTGTTAGATGGTACAATAGTGAAAATGGAACAAAAATATCGATTACAGCGCCCCCTTTCGTCGAAATATCCCCAAATTCTGATAGAATCTGCTTGCCATAGCCCAAAACATAGAAAAAAAATGTGGTTCAATTTGAAGCATAACTTCATACACTTTTCGATGGTACATTAGTAAAAATGGAACAAATATCCATCACAGCGTAGCCTTTCTTCGAAATATCCCCAAATTCTAATAGAACCTGCTTGCCATAGCCAAAAACACAGAAAACAAATGTGGTTCAATTTGAAGCATAACTTCATACACTTTTCGATGATACAATAGTGAAAATGGAACAAAAATATCGATTACAGCGCCCCCTTTCGTCGAAATATCCCCAAATTCTGATAGAAGCTGCTTGCCATAGCCAAAAACATAGAAAAAAAATGTGGTTGAATTTGAAGCATAACTTCATACACTTTTAGATGGTACAATAGTGAAAATGGAACAAAAATATCGATTACAGCGCCCCCTTTCGTCGAAATATCCCCAAATTCTGATAGAATCTGCTTGCCATAGCCAAAAACATAGAAAAAAATTGTGGTTCAATTTGAAGCGCAACTTCATACACTTTTCGATGGTACATTAGTGAAAATGGAACAAATATGGATCACAGCGTAGCCTTTCTTCGAAATATCCCCAAATTCTAATAGAACCTGCTTGCCATAGCCAAAAACACAGAAAACAAATGTGGTTCAATTTGAAGCATAACTTCATACACTTTTAGATGGTACAATAGTGAAAATGGAACAAATATCGATCACAGCGTAGCCTTTCTTCGAAATATCCCCAAATTCTGATAGAATCTGCTTGCCATAGCCAAAAACATAAAAACAAAATGTGATTCAATTTGAAGCATAACTTCATACACTTTTAGATAGCACAATAGTGAAAATGGAACAAAAATATCGATCACAGCGCCCTCTTTTGTCGAAATATCCGCAAATTCTGATAGAATCTGCTTGCCATAGCTAAAAATATAGATAAAAAATGTGGTTCAATTTGAAGCATAACTTCATACACTTTTCGATGGTACATTAGTGAAAATGGAACAAATATCGATCACAGCGTAGCCTTTCTTCGAAATATCCCCAAATTCTAATAGAACCTGCTTGCCATAGCCAAAAACACAGAAAACAAATGTGGTTCAATTTGAAGCATAACTTCATACACTTTTCGATGATACAATAGTGAAAATGGAACAAAAATATCGATTACAGCGCCCCCTTTCGTCGAAATATCCCCAAATTCTGATAGAAGCTGCTTGCCATAGCCAAAAACATAGAAAAATATGTGGTTGAATTTGAAGCATAACTTCATACACTTTTAGATGGTACAATAGTGAAAATGGAACAAAAATATCGATTACAGCGCCCCCTTTCGTCGAAATATCCCCAAATTCTGATAGAATCTGCTTGCCATAGCCAAAAACATAGAAAAAAAATGTGGTTCAGTTTGAAGCATAACTTCATACACTTTTCGATGGTACATTAGTGAAAATGGAACAAATATCCATCACAGCGTAGCCTTTCTTCGAAATATCCCCAAATTCTAATAGAACCTGCTTGCCATAGCCAAAAACATAGAAAAAAAATGTGGTTGAATTTGAAGCATAACTTCATACACTTTTAGATGGTACAATAGTGAAAATGGAACAAAAATATCGATTACAGCGCCCCCTTTCGTCGAAATATCCCCAAATTCTGATAGAATCTGCTTGCCATAGCCAAAAACATAGAAAAAAAATGTGGTTCAATTTGAAGCGCAACTTCATACACTTTTCGATGGTACATTAGTGAAAATGGAACAAATATCGATCACAGCGTAGCCTTTCTTCGAAATATCCCCAAATTCTAATAGAACCTGCTTGCCATAGCCAAAAACACAGAAAACAAATGTGGTTCAATTTGAAGCATAACTTCATACACTTTTCGATGATACAATAGTGAAAATGGAACAAAAATATCGATTACAGCGCCCCCTTTCGTCGAAATATCCCCAAATTCTGATAGAAGCTGCTTGCCATAGCCAAAAACATAGAAAAAAAATGTGGTTGAATTTGAAGCATAACTTCATACACTTTTAGATGGTACAATAGTGAAAATGGAACAAAAATATCGATTACAGCGCCCCCTTTCGTCGAAATATCCCCAAATTCTGATAGAATCTGCTTGCCATAGCCAAAAACATAGAAAAAAAATGTGGTTCAATTTGAAGCGCAACTTCATACACTTTTCGATGGTACATTAGTGAAAATGGAACAAATATGGATCACAGCGTAGCCTTTCTTCGAAATATCCCCAAATTCTAATAGAACCTGCTTGCCATAGCCAAAAACACAGAAAACAAATGTGGTTCAATTTGAAGCATAACTTTATACACTTTCCGATGATACAATAGTGAAAATGGAACATAAATATCGATTACAGCGCCTCCTTTCGTCGAAATATCCCCAAATTCTGATAGAAGCTGCTTGCCATAGCAAAAAACATAGAAAAAAAATGTGGTTCAGTTTGAAGCATAAGTTTATACATTTTTTTATGATACAATAGTGAAAATGGAACAAAAATATCGATTACAGCGCCCCCTTTCGTCGAAATATCCCCAAATTCTAATAGAACCTGCTCGCCATAGCCAAAAACACAGAAAAAAAATGTGGTTCAATTTGAAGCATAACTTCATACACTTTTCGATGATAAAATAGTGAAAATGGAACAAAAATATCGATTACAGCGCCCCCTTTCGTCGAAATATCCCCAAATTCTGATAGAAGCTGCTTGCCATAGCCAAAAACATAGAAAAAAAATGTGGTTCAATTTGAAGCATAACTTCATACACTTTTCGATGATACAATAGTGAAAATGGAACAAAAATATCGATTACAGCGCCCCCTTTCGTCGAAATATCCCCAAATTCTGATAGAAGCTGCTTGCCATAGCCAAAAACATAGAAAAAAATGTGGTTGAATTTGAAGCATAACTTCATACACTGTTAGATGGTACAATAGTGAAAATGGAACAAAAATATCGATTACAGCGCCCCCTTTCGTCGAAATATCCCCAAATTCTGATAGAATCTGCTTGCCATAGCCAAAAACATAGAAAAAAAATGTGGTTCAATTTGAAGCATAACTTCATACACTTTTCGATGGTACATTAGTGAAAATGGAACAAATATCCATCACAGCGTAGCCTTTCTTCGAAATATCCCCAAATTCTAATAGAACCTGCTTGCCATAGCCAAAAACACAGAAAACAAATGTGGTTCAATTTGAAGCATAACTTCATACACTTTTCGATGATACAATAGTGAAAATGGAACAAAAATATCGATTACAGCGCCCCCTTTCGTCGAAATATCCCCAAATTCTGATAGAATCTGCTTGCCATAGCCAAAAACATAGAAAAAAATGTGGTTGAATTTGAAGCATAACTTCATACACTTTTCGATGATACAATACTGAAAATGGAACAAAAATGTCGATTATAGCGCCCCCTTTCGTCGAAATATCCCCAAACTCTAATAGAACCTGCTTGCCATAGCCAAAAACATAGAAAAAAAATCTGGTTCAATTTGAAGTATAACTTCATACACTTTTCGATGATACAATAGTGAAAATGGAACAAAAATATCGATTACAGCGCCCCCTTTCGTCAAAATATCCCCAAATTCTGATAGAAGCTGCTTGCCATAGCCAAAAACATAGAAAAAAAATGTGGTTGAATTTGAAGCATAACTTCATACACTTTTAGATGGTACAATAGTGAAAATGGAACATAAATATCGATTACAGCGCCTCCTTTCGTCGAAATATCCCCAAATTCTGATAGAAGCTGCTTGCCATAGCAAAAAACATAGAAAAAAAATGTGGTTCAGTTTGAAGCATAAGTTTATACATTTTTTTATGATACAATAGTGAAAATGGAACAAAAATATCGATTACAGCGCCCCCTTTCGTCGAAATATCCCCAAATTCTAATAGAACCTGCCCGCCATAGCCAAAAACACAGAAAAAAAATGTGGTTCAATTTGAAGCGCAACTTCATACACTTTTCGATGGTACATTAGTGAAAATGGAACAAATATGGATCACAGCGTAGCCTTTCTTCGAAATATCCCCAAATTCTAATAGAACCTGCTTGCCATAGCCAAAAACACAGAAAACAAATGTGGTTCAATTTGAAGCATAACTTCATACACTTTTCGATGATACAATAGTGAAAATGGAACAAAAATATCGATTACAGCGCCCCCTTTCGTCGAAATATCCCCAAATTCTGATAGAAGCTGCTTGCCATAGCAAAAAACATAGAAAAAAAATGTGGTTCAGTTTGAAGCATAAGTTTAAAAATTTTTTTATGATACAATAGTGAAAATGGAACAAAAATATCGATCACAGCGCCCCCTTTCGTCGAAATATCCCCAAATTCTAATAGAATCTGTTTGCCATAGCCAAAAACACAGAAAAAAAATGTGGTTCAATTTAAAGCATAACTTCATACAGTTTTCGATGATACAATAGTGAAATTGGAACAAAAATATCGATTACAGCGCCCCCTTTCGTCGAAATATCCCCAAATTCTGATAGAAGCTGCTTGCCATAGCCAAAAACATAGAAAAAAATGTGGTTGAATTTGAAGCATAACTTCATACACTTTTCGATGATACAATAGTGAAAATGGAACAAAAATGTCGATTATAGCGCCCCCTTTCGTCGAAATATCCCCAAATTCTAATAGAACCTGCTTGCCATAGCCAAAAACATAGAAAAAAAATCTGGTTCAATTTGAAGTATAACTTCATACACTTTTCGATGATACAATAGTGAAAATGGAACAAAAATATCGATTACAGCGCCCCCTTTCGTCAAAATATCCCCAAATTCTGATAGAAGCTGCTTTCCATAGCCAAAAACATAGAAAAAAATGTGGTTCAATTTGAAGCATTACTTCATACACTTTTCGATGATAAAATAGTGAAAATGGAACAAAAATATCGATTACAGCGCCCCCTTCCGTCAAAATATCCCCAAATTCTGATCGAAACTGCTTGCCATAGCCAAAAACATAGAAAAAAAATGTGGTTGAATTTGAAGCATAACTTCATACACTTTTAGATGGTACAATAGTGAAAATGGAACATAAATATCGATTACAGCGCCTCCTTTCGTCGAAATATCCCCAAATTCTGATAGAATCTGCTTGCCATAGCCAAAAACATAGAAAAAAAATGTGGTTCAATTTGAAGCGCAACTTCATACACTTTTCGATGGTACATTAGTGAAAATGGAACAAATATCGATCACAGCGTAGCCTTTCTTCGAAATATCCCCAAATTCTAATAGAACCTGCTTGCCATAGCCAAAAACACAGAAAACAAATGTGGTTCAATTTGAAGCATAACTTCATACACTTTTCGATGATACAATAGTGAAAATGGAACAAAAATATCGATTACAGCGCCCCCTTTCGTCGAAATATCCCCAAATTCTGATAGAAGCTGCTTGCCATAGCCAAAAACATAGAAAAAAAATGTGGTTGAATTTGAAGCATAACTTCATACACTTTTAGATGGTACAATAGTGAAAATGGAACAAAAATATCGATTACAGCGCCCCCTTTCGTCGAAATATCCCCAAATTCTGATAGAATCTGCTTGCCATAGCCAAAAACATAGAAAAAAAATGTGGTTCAATTTGAAGCGCAACTTCATACACTTTTCGATGGTACATTAGTGAAAATGGAACAAATATGGATCACAGCGTAGCCTTTCTTCGAAATATCCCCAAATTCTAATAGAACCTGCTTGCCATAGCCAAAAACACAGAAAACAAATGTGGTTCAATTTGAAGCATAACTTTATACACTTTCCGATGATACAATAGTGAAAATGGAACATAAATATCGATTACAGCGCCTCCTTTCGTCGAAATATCCCCAAATTCTGATAGAAGCTGCTTGCCATAGCAAAAAACATAGAAAAAAAATGTGGTTCAGTTTGAAGCATAAGTTTATACATTTTTTTATGATACAATAGTGAAAATGGAACAAAAATATCGATTACAGCGCCCCCTTTCGTCGAAATATCCCCAAATTCTAATAGAACCTGCTCGCCATAGCCAAAAACACAGAAAAAAAATGTGGTTCAATTTGAAGCATAACTTCATACACTTTTCGATGATAAAATAGTGAAAATGGAACAAAAATATCGATTACAGCGCCCCCTTTCGTCGAAATATCCCCAAATTCTGATAGAAGCTGCTTGCCATAGCCAAAAACATAGAAAAAAAATGTGGTTCAATTTGAAGCATAACTTCATACACTTTTCGATGATACAATAGTGAAAATGGAACAAAAATATCGATTACAGCGCCCCCTTTCGTCGAAATATCCCCAAATTCTGATAGAAGCTGCTTGCCATAGCCAAAAACATAGAAAAAAATGTGGTTGAATTTGAAGCATAACTTCATACACTGTTAGATGGTACAATAGTGAAAATGGAACAAAAATATCGATTACAGCGCCCCCTTTCGTCGAAATATCCCCAAATTCTGATAGAATCTGCTTGCCATAGCCAAAAACATAGAAAAAAAATGTGGTTCAATTTGAAGCATAACTTCATACACTTTTCGATGGTACATTAGTGAAAATGGAACAAATATCCATCACAGCGTAGCCTTTCTTCGAAATATCCCCAAATTCTAATAGAACCTGCTTGCCATAGCCAAAAACACAGAAAACAAATGTGGTTCAATTTGAAGCATAACTTCATACACTTTTCGATGATACAATAGTGAAAATGGAACAAAAATATCGATTACAGCGCCCCCTTTCGTCGAAATATCCCCAAATTCTGATAGAATCTGCTTGCCATAGCCAAAAACATAGAAAAAAATGTGGTTGAATTTGAAGCATAACTTCATACACTTTTCGATGATACAATAGTGAAAATGGAACAAAAATGTCGATTATAGCGCCCCCTTTCGTCGAAATATCCCCAAATTCTAATAGAACCTGCTTGCCATAGCCAAAAACATAGAAAAAAAATCTGGTTCAATTTGAAGTATAACTTCATACACTTTTCGATGATACAATAGTGAAAATGGAACAAAAATATCGATTACAGCGCCCCCTTTCGTCAAAATATCCCCAAATTCTGATAGAAGCTGCTTGCCATAGCCAAAAACATAGAAAAAAATGTGGTTCAATTTGAAGCATTACTTCATACACTTTTCGATGATAAAATAGTGAAAATGGAACAAAAATATCGATTACAGCGCCCCCTTTCGTCAAAATATCCCCAAATTCTGATCGAAGCTGCTTGCCATAGCCAAAAACATAGAAAAAAAATGTGGTTGAATTTGAAGCATAACTTCATACACTTTTAGATGGTACAATAGTGAAAATGGAACATAAATATCGATTACAGCGCCTCCTTTCGTCGAAATATCCCCAAATTCTGATAGAAGCTGCTTGCCATAGCAAAAAACATAGAAAAAAAATGTGGTTCAGTTTGAAGCATAAGTTTATACATTTTTTTATGATACAATAGTGAAAATGGAACAAAAATATCGATTACAGCGCCCCCTTTCGTCGAAATATCCCCAAATTCTAATAGAACCTGCCCGCCATAGCCAAAAACACAGAAAAAAAATGTGGTTCAATTTGAAGCGCAACTTCATACACTTTTCGATGGTACATTAGTGAAAATGGAACAAATATGGATCACAGCGTAGCCTTTCTTCGAAATATCCCCAAATTCTAATAGAACCTGCTTGCCATAGCCAAAAACACAGAAAACAAATGTGGTTCAATTTGAAGCATAACTTCATACACTTTTCGATGATACAATAGTGAAAATGGAACAAAAATATCGATTACAGCGCCCCCTTTCGTCGAAATATCCCCAAATTCTGATAGAAGCTGCTTGCCATAGCAAAAAACATAGAAAAAAAATGTGGTTCAGTTTGAAGCATAAGTTTAAAAATTTTTTTATGATACAATAGTGAAAATGGAACAAAAATATCGATCACAGCGCCCCCTTTCGTCGAAATATCCCCAAATTCTAATAGAATCTGTTTGCCATAGCCAAAAACACAGAAAAAAAATGTGGTTCAATTTAAAGCATAACTTCATACAGTTTTCGATGATACAATAGTGAAATTGGAACAAAAATATCGATTACAGCGCCCCCTTTCGTCGAAATATCCCCAAATTCTGATAGAAGCTGCTTGCCATAGCCAAAAACATAGAAAAAAATGTGGTTGAATTTGAAGCATAACTTCATACACTTTTCGATGATACAATAGTGAAAATGGAACAAAAATGTCGATTATAGCGCCCCCTTTCGTCGAAATATCCCCAAATTCTAATAGAACCTGCTTGCCATAGCCAAAAACATAGAAAAAAAATCTGGTTCAATTTGAAGTATAACTTCATACACTTTTCGATGATACAATAGTGAAAATGGAACAAAAATATCGATTACAGCGCCCCCTTTCGTCAAAATATCCCCAAATTCTGATAGAAGCTGCTTTCCATAGCCAAAAACATAGAAAAAAATGTGGTTCAATTTGAAGCATTACTTCATACACTTTTCGATGATAAAATAGTGAAAATGGAACAAAAATATCGATTACAGCGCCCCCTTCCGTCAAAATATCCCCAAATTCTGATCGAAACTGCTTGCCATAGCCAAAAACATAGAAAAAAAATGTGGTTGAATTTGAAGCATAACTTCATACACTTTTAGATGGTACAATAGTGAAAATGGAACATAAATATCGATTACAGCGCCTCCTTTCGTCGAAATATCCCCAAATTCTGATAGAAGCTGCTTGCCATAGCAAAAAACATAGAAAAAAAATGTGGTTCAGTTTGAAGCATAAGTTTATACATTTTTTTATGATACAATAGTGAAAATGGAACAAAAATATCGATTACAGCGCCCCCTTTCGTCGAAATATCCCCAAATTCTAATAGAACCTGCCCGCCATAGCCAAAAACACAGAAAAAAAATGTGGTTCAATTTGAAGCATAACTTCATACACTTTTCGATGATAAAATAGTGAAAAAGGAACAAAAATATCGATTACAGCGCCCCCTTTCGTCGAAATATCCCCAAATTCTGATAGAAGCTGCTTGCCATAGCCAAAAACATAGAAAAAAAATGTGGTTCAATTTGAAGCATAACTTCATACACTTTTCGATGATACAATAGTGAAAATGGAACAAAAATATCGATTACAGCGCCCCCTTTCGTCGAAATATCCCCAAATTCTGATAGAAGCTGCTTGCCATAGCCAAAAACATAGAAAAAAATGTGGTTGAATTTGAAGCATAACTTCATACACTGTTAGATGGTACAATAGTGAAAATGGAACAAAAATATCGATTACAGCGCCCCCTTTCGTCGAAATATCCCCAAATTCTGATAGAATCTGCTTGCCATAGCCCAAAACATAGAAAAAAAATGTGGTTCAATTTGAAGCATAACTTCATACACTTTTCGATGGTACATTAGTAAAAATGGAACAAATATCCATCACAGCGTAGCCTTTCTTCGAAATATCCCCAAATTCTAATAGAACCTGCTTGCCATAGCCAAAAACACAGAAAACAAATGTGGTTCAATTTGAAGCATAACTTCATACACTTTTCGATGATACAATAGTGAAAATGGAACAAAAATATCGATTACAGCGCCCCCTTTCGTCGAAATATCCCCAAATTCTGATAGAAGCTGCTTGCCATAGCCAAAAACATAGAAAAAAATGTGGTTGAATTTGAAGCATAACTTCATACACTTTTAGATGGTACAATAGTGAAAATGGAACAAAAATATCGATTACAGCGCCCCCTTTCGTCGAAATATCCCCAAATTCTGATAGAATCTGCTTGCCATAGCCAAAAACATAGAAAAAAAGTGTGGTTCAATTTGAAGCGCAACTTCATACACTTTTCGATGGTACATTAGTGAAAATGGAACAAATATGGATCACAGCGTAGCCTTTCTTCGAAATATCCCCAAATTCTAATAGAACCTGCTTGCCATAGCCAAAAACACAGAAAACAAATGTGGTTCAATTTGAAGCATAACTTCATACACTTTTCGATGATACAATAGTGAAAATGGAACAAAAATATCGATTACAGCGCCCCCTTTCGTCGAAATATCCCCAAATTCTGATAGAATCTGCTTGCCATAGCCAAAAACACAGAAAAAAAATGTGGTTGAATTTGAAGCATAACTTCATACACTTTTAGATGGTACAATAGTGAAAATGGAACAAATATCGATCACAGCGTAGCCTTTCTTCGAAATATCCCCAAATTCTGATAGAATCTGCTTGCCATAG
Source organism: Maratus michaelseni (assembly GCA_963931845.1). NCBI lineage: Eukaryota > Metazoa > Arthropoda > Arachnida > Araneae > Salticidae > Maratus > Maratus michaelseni. The sequence goes on along the minus strand of OZ007594.1, from coordinate 276,995,927 downwards.
CCAAAAACATAAAAACAAAATGTGATTCAATTTGAAGCATAACTTCATACACTTTTAGATAGCACAATAGTGAAAATGGAACAAAAATATCGATCACAGCGCCCTCTTTTGTCGAAATATCCGCAAATTCTGATAGAATCTGCTTGCCATAGCTAAAAATATAGATAAAAAATGTGGTTCAATTTGAAGCATAACTTCATACACTTTTCGATGGTACATTAGTGAAAATGGAACAAATATCGATCACAGCGTAGCCTTTCTTCGAAATATCCCCAAATTCTAATAGAACCTGCTTGCCATAGCCAAAAACACAGAAAACAAATGTGGTTCAATTTGAAGCATAACTTCATACACTTTTCGATGATACAATAGTGAAAATGGAACAAAAATATCGATTACAGCGCCCCCTTTCGTCGAAATATCCCCAAATTCTGATAGAAGCTGCTTGCCATAGCCAAAAACATAGAAAAATATGTGGTTGAATTTGAAGCATAACTTCATACACTTTTAGATGGTACAATAGTGAAAATGGAACAAAAATATCGATTACAGCGCCCCCTTTCGTCGAAATATCCCCAAATTCTGATAGAATCTGCTTGCCATAGCCAAAAACATAGAAAAAAAATGTGGTTCAGTTTGAAGCATAACTTCATACACTTTTCGATGGTACATTAGTGAAAATGGAACAAATATCCATCACAGCGTAGCCTTTCTTCGAAATATCCCCAAATTCTAATAGAACCTGCTTGCCATAGCCAAAAACATAGAAAAAAAATGTGGTTGAATTTGAAGCATAACTTCATACACTTTTAGATGGTACAATAGTGAAAATGGAACAAAAATATCGATTACAGCGCCCCCTTTCGTCGAAATATCCCCAAATTCTGATAGAATCTGCTTGCCATAGCCAAAAACATAGAAAAAAAATGTGGTTCAATTTGAAGCGCAACTTCATACACTTTTCGATGGTACATTAGTGAAAATGGAACAAATATCGATCACAGCGTAGCCTTTCTTCGAAATATCCCCAAATTCTAATAGAACCTGCTTGCCATAGCCAAAAACACAGAAAACAAATGTGGTTCAATTTGAAGCATAACTTCATACACTTTTCGATGATACAATAGTGAAAATGGAACAAAAATATCGATTACAGCGCCCCCTTTCGTCGAAATATCCCCAAATTCTGATAGAAGCTGCTTGCCATAGCCAAAAACATAGAAAAAAAATGTGGTTGAATTTGAAGCATAAATTCATACACTTTTAGATGGTACAATAGTGAAAATGGAACAAAAATATCGATTACAGCGCCCCCTTTCGTCGAAATATCCCCAAATTCTGATAGAATCTGCTTGCCATAGCCAAAAACATAGAAAAAAAATGTGGTTCAATTTGAAGCGCAACTTCATACACTTTTCGATGGTACATTAGTGAAAATGGAACAAATATGGATCACAGCGTAGCCTTTCTTCGAAATATCCCCAAATTCTAATAGAACCTGCTTGCCATAGCCAAAAACACAGAAAACAAATGTGGTTCAATTTGAAGCATAACTTTATACACTTTCCGATGATACAATAGTGAAAATGGAACAAAAATATCGATTACAGCGCCCCCTTTCGTCGAAATATCCCCAAATTCTGATAGAATCTGCTTGCCATAGCCAAAAACACAGAAAAAAAATGTGGTTGAATTTGAAGCATAACTTCATACACTTTTAGATGGTACAATAGTGAAAATGGAACAAATATCGATCACAGCGTAGCCTTTCTTCGAAATATCCCCAAATTCTGATAGAATCTGCTTGCCATAGCCAAAAACATAGAAACAAAATGTGATTCAATTTGAAGCATAACTTCATACACTTTTAGATAGAACAATAGTGAAAATGGAACAAAAATATCGATCACAGCGCCCTCTTTTGTCGAAATATCCGCAAATTCTGATAGAATCTGCTTGCCATAGCTAAAAATATAGATAAAAAATGTGGTTCAATTTGAAGCATAACTTCATACACTTTTCGATGGTACATTAGTGAAAATGGAACAAATATCGATCACAGCGTAGCCTTTCTTCGAAATATCCCCAAATTCTAATAGAACCTGCTTGCCATAGCCAAAAACACAGAAAACAAATGTGGTTCAATTTGAAGCATAACTTCATACACTTTTCGATGATACAATAGTGAAAATGGAACAAAAATATCGATTACAGCGCCCCCTTTCGTCGAAATATCCCCAAATTCTGATAGAAGCTGCTTGCCATAGCCAAAAACATAGAAAAATATGTGGTTGAATTTGAAGCATAACTTCATACACTTTTAGATGGTACAATAGTGAAAATGGAACAAAAATATCGATTACAGCGCCCCCTTTCGTCGAAATATCCCCAAATTCTGATAGAATCTGCTTGCCATAGCCAAAAACATAGAAAAAAAATGTGGTTCAATTTGAAGCATAACTTCATACACTTTTCGATGGTACATTAGTGAAAATGGAACAAATATCCATCACAGCGTAGCCTTTCTTCGAAATATCCCCAAATTCTAATAGAACCTGCTTGCCATAGCCAAAAACACAGAAAACAAATGTGGTTGAATTTGAAGCATAACTTCATACACTTTTCGATGATACAATAGTGAAAATGGAACAAAAATATCGATTACAGCGCCCCCTTTCGTCGAAATATCCCCAAATTCTGATAGAATCTGCTTGCCATAGCCAAAAACATAGAAAAAAAATGTGGTTCAATTTGAAGCGCAACTTCATACACTTTTCGATGGTACATTAGTGAAAATGGAACAAATATCGATCACAGCGTAGCCTTTCTTCGAAATATCCCCAAATTCTAATAGAACCTGCTTGCCATAGCCAAAAACACAGAAAACAAATGTGGTTCAATTTGAAGCATAACTTCATACACTTTTCGATGATACAATAGTGAAAATGGAACAAAAATATCGATTACAGCGCCCCCTTTCGTCGAAATATCCCCAAATTCTGATAGAATCTGCTTGCCATAGCCAAAAACACAGAAAAAAAATGTGGTTGAATTTGAAGCATAACTTCATACACTTTTAGATGGTACAATAGTGAAAATGGAACAAATATCGATCACAGCGTAGCCTTTCTTCGAAATATCCCCAAATTCTGATAGAATCTGCTTGCCATAGCCAAAAACATAGAAACAAAATGTGATTCAATTTGAAGGTATAACTTCATACACTTTTAGATAGTACAATAGTGAAAATGGAACAAAAATATCGATCACAGCGCCCTCTTTTGTCGAAATATCCGCAAATTCTGATAGAATCTGCTTGCCATAGCTAAAAATATAGATAAAAAATGTGGTTCAATTTGAAGCATAAATTCATACACTTTTCGATGGTACATTAGTGAAAATGGAACAAATATCGATCACAGCGTAGCCTTTCTTCGAAATATCCCCAAATTCTAATAGAACCTGCTTGCCATAGCCAAAAACACAGAAAACAAATGTGGTTCAATTTGAAGCATAACTTCATACACTTTTCGATGATACAATAGTGAAAATGGAACAAAAATATCGATTACAGCGCCCCCTTTCGTCGAAATATCCCCAAATTCTGATAGAAGCTGCTTGCCATAGCCAAAAACATAGAAAAAAAATGTGGTTGAATTTGAAGCATAAATTCATACACTTTTAGATGGTACAATAGTGAAAATGGAACAAAAATATCGATTACAGCGCCCCCTTTCGTCGAAATATCCCCAAATTCTGATAGAATCTGCTTGCCATAGCCAAAAACATAGAAAAAAAATGTGGTTCAATTTGAAGCGCAACTTCATACACTTTTCGATGGTACATTAGTGAAAATGGAACAAATATGGATCACAGCGTAGCCTTTCTTCGAAATATCCCCAAATTCTAATAGAACCTGCTTGCCATAGCCAAAAACACAGAAAACAAATGTGGTTCAATTTGAAGCATAACTTTATACACTTTCCGATGATACAATAGTGAAAATGGAACAAAAATATCGATTACAGCGCCCCCTTTCGTCGAAATATCCCCAAATTCTGATAGAATCTGCTTGCCATAGCCAAAAACACAGAAAAAAAATGTGGTTGAATTTGAAGCATAACTTCATACACTTTTAGATGGTACAATAGTGAAAATGGAACAAATATCGATCACAGCGTAGCCTTTCTTCGAAATATCCCCAAATTCTGATAGAATCTGCTTGCCATAGCCAAAAACATAGAAACAAAATGTGATTCAATTTGAAGCATAACTTCATACACTTTTAGATAGAACAATAGTGAAAATGGAACAAAAATATCGATCACAGCGCCCTCTTTTGTCGAAATATCCGCAAATTCTGATAGAATCTGCTTGCCATAGCTAAAAATATAGATAAAAAATGTGGTTCAATTTGAAGCATAACTTCATACACTTTTCGATGGTACATTAGTGAAAATGGAACAAATATCGATCACAGCGTAGCCTTTCTTCGAAATATCTGCAAATTCTAATAGAACCTGCTTGCCATAGCCAAAAACACAGAAAACAAATGTGGTTCAATTTGAAGCATAACTTCATACACTTTTCGATGATACAATAGTGAAAATGGAACAAAAATATCGATTACAGCGCCCCCTTTCGTCGAAATATCCCCAAATTCTGATAGAAGCTGCTTGCCATAGCCAAAAACATAGAAAAATATGTGGTTGAATTTGAAGCATAACTTCATACACTTTTAGATGGTACAATAGTGAAAATGGAACAAAAATATCGATTACAGCGCCCCCTTTCGTCGAAATATCCCCAAATTCTGATAGAATCTGCTTGCCATAGCCAAAAACATAGAAAAAAAATGTGGTTCAATTTGAAGCGCAACTTCATACACTTTTCGATGGTACATTAGTGAAAATGGAACAAATATCGATCACAGCGTAGCCTTTCTTCGAAATATCCCCAAATTCTAATAGAACCTGCTTGCCATAGCCAAAAACACAGAAAACAAATGTGGTTCAATTTGAAGCATAACTTCATACACTTTTCGATGATACAATAGTGAAAATGGAACAAAAATATCGATTACAGCGCCCCCTTTCGTCGAAATATCCCCAAATTCTGATAGAATCTGCTTGCCATAGCCAAAAACACAGAAAAAAAATGTGGTTGAATTTGAAGCATAACTTCATACACTTTTAGATGGTACAATAGTGAAAATGGAACAAATATCGATCACAGCGTAGCCTTTCTTCGAAATATCCCCAAATTCTGATAGAATCTGCTTGCCATAGCCAAAAACATAGAAACAAAATGTGATTCAATTTGAAGGTATAACTTCATACACTTTTAGATAGTACAATAGTGAAAATGGAACAAAAATATCGATCACAGCGCCCTCTTTTGTCGAAATATCCGCAAATTCTGATAGAATCTGCTTGCCATAGCTAAAAATATAGATAAAAAATGTGGTTCAATTTGAAGCATAAATTCATACACTTTTCGATGGTACATTAGTGAAAATGGAACAAATATCGATCACAGCGTAGCCTTTCTTCGAAATATCCCCAAATTCTAATAGAACCTGCTTGCCATAGCCAAAAACACAGAAAACAAATGTGGTTCAATTTGAAGCATAACTTCATACACTTTTCGATGATACAATAGTGAAAATGGAACAAAAATATCGATTACAGCGCCCCCTTTCGTCGAAATATCCCCAAATTCTGATAGAAGCTGCTTGCCATAGCCAAAAACATAGAAAAAAAATGTGGTTGAATTTGAAGCATAAATTCATACACTTTTAGATGGTACAATAGTGAAAATGGAACAAAAATATCGATTACAGCGCCCCCTTTCGTCGAAATATCCCCAAATTCTGATAGAATCTGCTTGCCATAGCCAAAAACATAGAAAAAAAATGTGGTTCAATTTGAAGCGCAACTTCATACACTTTTCGATGGTACATTAGTGAAAATGGAACAAATATGGATCACAGCGTAGCCTTTCTTCGAAATATCCCCAAATTCTAATAGAACCTGCTTGCCATAGCCAAAAACACAGAAAACAAATGTGGTTCAATTTGAAGCATAACTTTATACACTTTCCGATGATACAATAGTGAAAATGGAACAAAAATATCGATTACAGCGCCCCCTTTCGTCGAAATATCCCCAAATTCTGATAGAATCTGCTTGCCATAGCCAAAAACACAGAAAAAAAATGTGGTTGAATTTGAAGCATAACTTCATACACTTTTAGATGGTACAATAGTGAAAATGGAACAAATATCGATCACAGCGTAGCCTTTCTTCGAAATATCCCCAAATTCTGATAGAATCTGCTTGCCATAGCCAAAAACATAGAAACAAAATGTGATTCAATTTGAAGCATAACTTCATACACTTTTAGATAGAACAATAGTGAAAATGGAACAAAAATATCGATCACAGCGCCCTCTTTTGTCGAAATATCCGCAAATTCTGATAGAATCTGCTTGCCATAGCTAAAAATATAGATAAAAAATGTGGTTCAATTTGAAGCATAACTTCATACACTTTTCGATGGTACATTAGTGAAAATGGAACAAATATCGATCACAGCGTAGCCTTTCTTCGAAATATCTGCAAATTCTAATAGAACCTGCTTGCCATAGCCAAAAACACAGAAAACAAATGTGGTTCAATTTGAAGCATAACTTCATACACTTTTCGATGATACAATAGTGAAAATGGAACAAAAATATCGATTACAGCGCCCCCTTTCGTCGAAATATCCCCAAATTCTGATAGAAGCTGCTTGCCATAGCCAAAAACATAGAAAAATATGTGGTTGAATTTGAAGCATAACTTCATACACTTTTAGATGGTACAATAGTGAAAATGGAACAAAAATATCGATTACAGCGCCCCCTTTCGTCGAAATATCCCCAAATTCTGATAGAATCTGCTTGCCATAGCCAAAAACATAGAAAAAAAATGTGGTTCAATTTGAAGCATAACTTCATACACTTTTCGATGGTACATTAGTGAAAATGGAACAAATATCCATCACAGCGTAGCCTTTCTTCGAAATATCCCCAAATTCTAATAGAACCTGCTTGCCATAGCCAAAAACACAGAAAACAAATGTGGTTGAATTTGAAGCATAACTTCATACACTTTTCGATGATACAATAGTGAAAATGGAACAAAAATATCGATTACAGCGCCCCCTTTCGTCGAAATATCCCCAAATTCTGATAGAATCTGCTTGCCATAGCCAAAAACATAGAAAAAAAATGTGGTTCAATTTGAAGCGCAACTTCATACACTTTTCGATGGTACATTAGTGAAAATGGAACAAATATCGATCACAGCGTAGCCTTTCTTCGAAATATCCCCAAATTCTAATAGAACCTGCTTGCCATAGCCAAAAACACAGAAAACAAATGTGGTTCAATTTGAAGCATAACTTCATACACTTTTCGATGATACAATAGTGAAAATGGAACAAAAATATCGATTACAGCGCCCCCTTTCGTCGAAATATCCCCAAATTCTGATAGAATCTGCTTGCCATAGCCAAAAACACAGAAAAAAAATGTGGTTGAATTTGAAGCATAACTTCATACACTTTTAGATGGTACAATAGTGAAAATGGAACAAATATCGATCACAGCGTAGCCTTTCTTCGAAATATCCCCAAATTCTGATAGAATCTGCTTGCCATAGCCAAAAACATAGAAACAAAATGTGATTCAATTTGAAGGTATAACTTCATACACTTTTAGATAGTACAATAGTGAAAATGGAACAAAAATATCGATCACAGCGCCCTCTTTTGTCGAAATATCCGCAAATTCTGATAGAATCTGCTTGCCATAGCTAAAAATATAGATAAAAAATGTGGTTCAATTTGAAGCATAACTTCATACACTTTTCGATGGTACATTAGTGAAAATGGAACAAATATCGATCACAGCGTAGCCTTTCTTCGAAATATCCCCAAATTCTAATAGAACCTGCTTGCCATAGCCAAAAACACAGAAAACAAATGTGGTTCAATTTGAAGCATAACTTCATACACTTTTCGATGATACAATAGTGAAAATGGAACAAAAATATCGATTACAGCGCCCCCTTTCGTCGAAATATCCCCAAATTCTGATAGAAGCTGCTTGCCATAGCCAAAAACATAAAAAAATATGTGGTTGAATTTGAAGCATAACTTCATACACTTTTAGATGGTACAATAGTGAAAATGGAACAAAAATATCGATTACAGCGCCCCCTTTCGTCGAAATATCCCCAAATTCTGATAGAATCTGCTTGCCATAGCCAAAAACATAGAAAAAAAATGTGGTTCAATTTGAAGCATAACTTCATACACTTTTCGATGGTACATTAGTGAAAATGGAACAAATATCCATCACAGCGTAGCCTTTCTTCGAAATATCCCTAAATTCTAATAGAACCTGCTTGCCATAGCCAAAAACACAGAAAACAAATGTGGTTGAATTTGAAGCATAACTTCATACACTTTTCGATGATACAATAGTGAAAATGGAACAAAAATATCGATTACAGCGCCCCCTTTCGTCGAAATATCCCCAAATTCTGATAGAATCTGCTTGCCATAGCCAAAAACATAGAAAAAAAATGTGGTTCAATTTGAAGCGCAACTTCATACACTTTTCGATGGTACATTAGTGAAAATGGAACAAATATCGATCACAGCGTAGCCTTTCTTCGAAATATCCCCAAATTCTAATAGAACCTGCTTGCCATAGCCAAAAACACAGAAAACAAATGTGGTTCAATTTGAAGCATAACTTCATACACTTTTCGATGATACAATAGTGAAAATGGAACAAAAATATCGATTACAGCGCCCCCTTTCGTCGAAATATCCCCAAATTCTGATAGAATCTGCTTGCCATAGCCAAAAACACAGAAAAAAAATGTGGTTGAATTTGAAGCATAACTTCATACACTTTTAGATGGTACAATAGTGAAAATGGAACAAATATCGATCACAGCGTAGCCTTTCTTCGAAATATCCCCAAATTCTGATAGAATCTGCTTGCCATAGCCAAAAACATAGAAACAAAATGTGATTCAATTTGAAGGTATAACTTCATACACTTTTAGATAGTACAATAGTGAAAATGGAACAAAAATATCGATCACAGCGCCCTCTTTTGTCGAAATATCCGCAAATTGTGATAGAATCTGCTTGCCATAACTAAAAATATAGATAAAAAATGTGGTTCAATTTGAAGCATAAATTCATACACTTTTCGATGGTACATTAGTGAAAATGGAACAAATATCGATCACAGCGTAGCCTTTCTTCGAAATATCCCCAAATTCTAATAGAACCTGCTTGCCATAGCCAAAAACACAGAAAAAAATGTGGTTCAATTTGAAGCATAACTTCATACACTTTTCGATGATACAATAGTGAAAATGGAACAAAAATATCGATTATAGCGCCCCCTTTCGTCGAAATATCCCCAAATTCTGATAGAATCTGCTTGCCATAGCCAAAAACATAGAAAAAAAATGTGGTTCAATTTGAAGCGCAACTTCATACACTTTTCGATGGTACATTAGTGAAAATGGAACAAATATCGATCACAGCGTAGCCTTTCTTCGAAATATCCCCAAATTCTAATAGAACCTGCTTGCCATAGCCAAAAACACAGAAAAAAATGTGGTTCAATTTGAAGCATAACTTCATACACTTTTCGATGATACAATAGTGAAAATGGAACAAAAATATCGATTACAGCGCCCCCTTTCGTCGAAATATCCCCAAATTCTGATAGAATCTGCTTGCCATAGCCAAAAACATAGAAAAAAAATGTGGTTGAATTTGAAGCATAACTTCATACACTTTTAGATGGTACAATAGTGAAAATGGAACAAATATCGATCACAGCGTAGCCTTTCTTCGAAATATCCCCAAATTCTGATAGAATCTGCTTGCCATAACCAAAAACATAGAAACAAAATGTGGTTCAATTTGAAGCATAACTTCATACACTTTTAGATAGTACAATAGTGAAAATGGAACAAAAATATCGATCACAGCGCCCTCTTTCGTCGAAATATCCGCAAATTCTGATAGAATCTGCTTGCCATAGCTAAAAATATAGATAAAAAATGTGGTTCAATTTGGTGATATAAGTGTTCGTATTGAATACTTCAGAAACTACAATAACCCAAAACAATGTTACCGCTGCCAACGCTTCGGACACGCCTCCGAGACGTGCAGCCTAACACCAAAATGTCTTAAATGCTCAGAAGAGCACCTCACTGATAACTGCCCCAAGACAGGTAAAATAATTCCAAAATGTTCCAATTGTAATGGTGCCCATCCGGCCTCATACAGAGGTTGCCCAAAAAATCCAAACAACATTAAGAAAAAAAATACCCCAACACTCAACACCAAAACAAAACCGGAACACCAAAACAAAACCGCAACACCAAAACAAAACCGCAACACCAAAAACCAAATATAATTGCTGACATCGCAGACATTTTCAAACCCTACAATTACACCATTCATGATAAACCAAACGATATCAACAACAGTGAGACCACTACTGACGTGAATAACGATATCCAGGAAGCCCCAGTTGAGGACACTTCCAGTTACACCAAACAAAATAAAACACCACCTGTTATACAAAATAATTATACAAACACATTCAAAGATATGTTTGACACCTTCAAAGACATGAAGGAACTTCTCCAAATTACCAAACTCCTAAAACATTTAAAAAACATCGCCATCAAATCAAAAAATTGCAACAACCCATTCGACAAAATGTATATCATAATAGAAGAATTAGACGCCTTTTCTACGGAGCTCAACATTACCAATTATGAATAATTACAATAACAAAAATTTCTCTTCTCTTCTTATTTTCTCCTGGAATTGCCAATCATTGCAACCCAGGATTAATGAACTCCGCTCCTTTATTTCCATTAATCCACAAATCTATATACTCTTAATCCAAGAAACACCTAACCCTTCCTGCAGTATCACCATCCCAGTTTACAAACTCCATCATACACCACGTGCCAACTCTCACTGGGGTGGCACAGCCATCTACATCAAAAATTATATCCCACATCACACAACTCAAAATATTCCACTCCCAGGCATTGACTACACCAGTATTGTCGTCAACTTGCCCCATGCCAAAATCAACTTCACATCTTTTTACGCACGACACGGGCGACGATATCCCATAAATGACCTGACACACATCATTACACAACACCAACACGCATTTATCGCTGGTGACTTCAATGCACATAGCAGGCAGTGGAACTGTCATTCCACCACTACCAGAGGTAGATCTCTTCACAACTTGGTTAGCCATTTCAATCTCAGTCTCCACGCACCTACTACACCAACACACATTCCTGTTGCTCGCAACCAGCACCCCTCTATTATTGACTTCGCCATCACCAAAAATCTTACCTTCCCTATCAACACTTCTGTTATTAATGACCTAAGCTCTGACCACCTTCCTGTCTTCTTCAAAATTCATCTTATCAACCCTATCTCTCCTCCTCCTTCAGTAGCTATTGACTGGAATAAATTCCAAAATTACATCAACAACACCGACCTTACCTACCCCACAATCAACAACACTACTGACATTGATAACGCAGTTAATAAACTCAACAACATCATTTACAAAGCTCAAAAAGATGCCACTTACACCAAATTCAAAAATAATAACTCTTACATCTTACCCACTTACATACATAATATCTGTAAACAACGCAACACACTCCGTCGACTCTACCAAAATACCAGAGATCCCACCCTTAAAACAGCTGTCAACAGGCTCAACGATAAAATTAAAACCCTTATTCAGAAAGATAAGCAAAAAAACTGGTCTAAATTTCTCGAAAGTCTTACTTGCGAGGATAACTCTCTTTGGCAAATCAAAAAGAAACTCAATAATAATTATACCCCTATTCCTCCCCTTACTGCCAATAATCAAACTGCGTATACTGACGAGGACAAGGCAGAATGCCTCGCTAGCTCATATGAAAGGCAATTCTCACCGAATCCCTTCCTCGCAAGTCAAGCACACTTTAACAATGTCAATGATACTGTTAATGACTTCCTCTCAACCCCTCCTATCCCTCTCCCCGAAATTCAACCCATCATGATCAATAATATTATTCAAAAACTTAATAATAAAAAATCTCCTGGGTACGATAAAATTTCCAACTATACTCTTAAACAACTTCCTATCAACTGTATTCTCTACATTACGAAGCTCACTAATTCTATCCTCAAACACTGTTATTTTCCTAAACCCTGGAAAACCTCTATCATTTCTCCTATTCCTAAACCATCCTGCAATCTTAATGACCCAACTAATTTCCGTCCCATCAGTCTTCTCTCCTGTCTAAGTAAAGTCATCGAACGCGTCATTAGATCACAGCTCAATGACTTCCTTCACAACAACAACATTATTATGCCTGAACAATTCGGCTTCAGAGCCAAGCACTCCACCCAACACCAACTTCTTCGATTTGAGGAATTCTTAACTGAAAACTTCAACGAGAAGAAGCCTACTGTTGCCATATTTCTTGATGTCTCCAAGGCCTTTGACAAAGTCTGGCACGCGGGCCTCATTTACAAATTAATTCGGCTTAAGTTCCCGTCTGGACTTATCCATTTAATACACTCTTACCTTGGTGATCGTGACTTCTATGTCCGTGTAAACAACTCACTTTCTCTACTACACATAATACTCTGTGGTATTATTCAGGGTTCAGTCATTGGCCCTATTTTATTCATAATATACTTTAATGACATTCCACGCACACTCTTCACATCACTCGGACTCTATGCGGACGACACTGTTCTCTATGGCACTGCATATCACCCATACAATCTTTACAAAAATCTACAACACCACCTCAACATCGTCATGGAATGGTGTGATCAATGGCGCATTAAGATAAACGAATCTAAAACTACTGCTGTTTACTTCTCTAAAACCTTCTCCACTCCTAATAGATTAACCATCAATAACACTACCATTCCCTGGTCTGACGATGCCAAGTACCTGGGAGTTACCATTGACAAACGCATTACCTTTAAAAAGCATATTCTTAATATCCGCGGTAAAGTCGCCGGAATTTCCAAAACCCTCGCCCCCCTTCTTCGCAGTCACTCACTCTCCATACACAACAAACTCTTAATATATAATGCTTGCATTCTCTCTGTTATCACATATGCATGTCCAATCTGGGCTTCACTTGCAAAACCAGTATGAACAGCCTCTCTAGTACCCATTACAAACAGCTCCGTTACATCAGGAACGGGTCTAGATACCTCAAAAACTCCACAATCCTCAAGGATCTGAAAACGACTTCACTCAAACATCGCATTAAACACCTTGCGAAAAAATTCTACAATGACATTAATCACATTCCAAATGAACTCATTTATGAGCTACCTGACTACGATGCTTGCAGTCCATCCAACCGGAAAAAACCAAGGTACTCCACTATTCTTGATGAATAGTCCTTCCGAGCTATAATTCTTACCTCAAAATTTTTCTCTTTAATTAAAAAAAAATATATATATATATATATATATATATATATATTATTCTATAATTTTTTACTGATAATTTTATATTGACTTTTCTCCTAAACTTCTCTTAACATCTTTACTTTACCTAGTCTGGCATATTTTAGTTTTTTTTGAACTATGAACTATTTTTACTTTTATACTTTAACTAGTAAATTTTCATTATTTTATAGATATACCTAACACTATCCTATTTTATGTAGTCAATTGGACTACGGCTAGACATTTCATATGGCTCTCTCAGGATTTGATATACACCTACTCAAAGCCAGGGTGTGCAGTTGCTTCGCAACTTGGAAGCCCATTGAACCTATCACAAGTTCAAGTTCAAACTTCATACATTTTTCGATGATACAATGAGGACGGACAGACGGACAGACAGACATTTTGTAAAAACATGTTTTTCGGAATCTCTGACCCCTAAAACCTGTAAATCCGTCGAAAACCGGAAGTCGAAAAAAATTTCGATTACAATACTTTCTTCTATTATAGATAGAAGAAAGTAAAAGTTAAATACTCTTGATATAAGTGGTAAGGGTAGAACGTTTAATAGAAAAGTATACATTATATTAGAAGTTAATATATATATATATATATATATATATATATATATATATATATATATATGGATATATATCTATAAAAATATATATAAATCAACATTTGAACGGAGGGTGGTTTTGGGGTCTGGGGGTCATGATCGGTGAAAATATATCGAAATTTTCCGGAACTGCTTTCCTCAGAACGGCTGCAATAGGTAGCTGTATACTTTTAGGTAGCTTTCAATACAAAAAAGTATAAAACTACCTATTGCAACCGTTCGGAAGAAAGCAATTCCGGAAAATTTCGATATATTTTCGCCGATCATGACCCCCAGACCCCAAAAACCACCATTCAAATGTTGATTTATATATATAGATATATCCATATATATATATATATATATATATATATATATATATATATATATATGTGGTCGCGGGAGTTCTCATCTGAACTTTAGACTGCAAACACAAGCAAATACTTTATTGGGGCTTGTGAAGTTTTATGATGCCTCGCGAACAATATAAATTTTGATGAGTGCAGTAATTTTTTACAGCGTGAGAACGAAGTAGACAGAATGAGTCGAGATGCAGACTGAGTAAGACGGACTCGGGAGATGCTCTTAAATCTCCGGCGACGGCCAGCCTTTACGAGCTGAGCTGAGAAATGGTATCTGCAAACGGCCTTTACGAGCTTATGAGTTGTCATGTTTGTTCTAATTATATTTTAACTTGTACATATTTGTAAATATTTGATATAATCCAGAAAATTAAACAGTGTAAGATTTCAACAAAAATCTGCCTTGGACTTATTAATACCCATTTAGACAACCGGCCATAACATATATCTACAAAATGGGGGCTCGGCCGGGATCAACGGAATCTATGCGAACTGGATCTACATGATATGTGAGTGATCTGAATGATCGGGATCTACGTGAATTTCGAATAAAGAAGCAAAAAGATTTGTGCATCAAGTTCCTGTGAGATGTTCACGTGTGTCTTCACGTAAAAGTGTTTTGTGCTTCCGAATTTTTTTTTTCATCTGTGTATTACTACACATCCAAGTGTGTGTGAGTGGTTATTATGTGATATGTGCATCGTATCTGTGAGATGTGCGATCGTTTGTCGGTTAAGTTCAGTGATGAATCACTGATTAACAGATAAAGTCCTTTCGGTAAAGAAAGAGGGAAATGTTTCGAGTATCGGTGTAGAAAGTTTGACCCACTGACCGTCTGTGCAAGATAAGTGTCGTGTTTTCGCGGTGGCGGAAAGCGATTTTCTTTTTTTTCTGGTGATATTTTTTTTCTTCTGCTTTTAGTGTACGCAAGAGGAAAATGTGTTGTTCGTTTATCAGCAAATAAGCGACCCAGAGTCAGAGCGCTCGAATGAAATAAAATATAAACGTCTGCCGTGCATATTTTTTTTTGCAGACTGGGAAAAGTGAAAAGTGAAACGATTAAAAGTTTTTTTTTCTCTCTCTTTTTCTTCGTATAGATAGAGGAAGGTGTTATTTTTTTTGCTTCCTCACATGAATAATGTTTGATTGAGTAATGTTTTTTTTTCTAGAATAGAGTTAAGTAGTACAAAGATATATATATATATTTTTTGTATCTTGTTATTTTTATGGGAAAGGAAACAAAATATATATTCGATTTAGAATACTTAGAGAAAGTGTTTATAAAATTGTTGAATATTATTATATGTATAAATATATTTTATTTATCGGGTGAAGATATGAAAGTAAGTGTGTTTTTATAACTGTTACGTATTATTATATGTATTGATATATTTGATTTATCGGGTGAAAATACGTATATTATTGATTTATTTAATGCATTAAAAGTTTCGATTGCAACTTTTATTTGTCAGAGAGAAATTTCAATAGGGAAATTGCAAAAGAGAACATTTTAAAAATACAGCAAGAGAATCGCAAAACCTTTAATAAAAAAAGAAAAACGGCATACACTTATAAACTCGGTGATTTAGTAGCTATACAAAAAACACAATTTGGTACAGGCATGAAGTTGAGACCTAAATTTCTCGGTCCCTATGAAATCACCAAAGTGAAAGGAAAGGATCGATACAACGTAAAGAAAATTGGCTACCATGATGGTCCAAACATTACATCGAGTGCTGCCGACTTTATGAAACGATGGACAAATTGGACAGATTGATATTTTGAAACAATATTCTTTTTACTTTTTATTGAACATTATGAGTGAACTCTGAACTTTAAGCAATTTTCAACGTTATAACAAGTTTTGTTGTGTTATTTTCATTTTTTATATTTTAGGAAACGCTGTATGTTTCAATATTTACTATTGTTTATTGTTTTGTTTGTATATATATTTTTTGTGTGTATTTGATAATTTTAGACTTTAGTCGACTGGTTCTATACCTAGTGAAATTAGTAGATAATGACTGTGAGGACACAGCACAGTCAGGACGGCCGAGTTGTGGTCGCGGGAGTTCTCATCTGAACTTTAGACTGCAAACACAAGCAAATACTTTATTGGGGCTTGTGAAGTTGAATGATGCCTCGCGAACAATATAAATTTTGATGAGTGCAGTAATTTTTTACAGCGTGAGAACGAAGTAGACAGAATGAGTCGAGATGCAGACTGAGTAAGACGGACTCGGGAGATGCTCTTAAATCTCCGGCGACGGCCAGCCTTTACGAGCTGAGCTGAGAAATGGTATCTGCAAACGGCCTTTACGAGCTTACGAGTTGTCATGATTGTTCTAATTATATTTTAACTTGTACATATTTGTAAATATTTGATATAATCCAGAAAATTAAACAGTGTAAGATTTCAACAAAAATCTGCCTTGGACTTATTAATACCCATTTAGACAACCGGCCATAACATATATCTACATATATATATATATATATATCTGATCTATGTCATACGATAACGCACGTATTTATAAATTAATTTAGATAAAACTAATTGTGTGTATTAAGCTCACCAATGCCTCGACCGGGTTTGTTGGCCAGCTTGGTCTGCCATTTTGTTTCAAGATGGCGGCCACTGAAAATTTTAAAACTAAAATAAATATACAAAAAAGTTAAAAATTCAAATTTATTTTTAAATTAAGTGTTAGGCCTTGATATAAGGATTCCAGAGCATTTTTTGTTTTACCTCTATCTTAAAAAATGGCTGAGATAGAGAAGTTTTTAAATTCTAGGGTGGCCGTCATTTTGAAACAAGACAGCACATTACAAAAAAGTCCTTCCGGCCGGTACCGGGAGGAAAAGGTAGCTTTCCTATATCTTCGTTTTAAAATTTTAGCTAATGTTACACGAAAACAGTAAGTTAAAATGCAAAGAAAACGTTTACAAAAAATTCGTTAATACTGAATTTGAATAAGAAATTCGCCAAATTATTGAGCAATAGCCAAATTGACATCATTTATGAAGATTTATTTTGGTCACCAAATGTCGCCAAGTTTGGCGAGAATTTGGCGCTAACGGATATGAATACCTATATAGTTTTATGCGTATGATTGGGAAAATTATTACAATAATGAAAATTTTTGTAATGTGCTGTCTTGTTTCAAATTGTCAGCCACAATTTCAAACTGCTCTATCTCAGCCATTTTTTAAGATAGAGGTAAACCAAAAACTGCTCTGGAATCCTCGTATCAAGGCCTAACACTAATTTAATAATTTGAATTTTTAACTTTTTTGTACATTTATTTTAGTTTTAAAATTTTAAGTGGCCGCCAACTTGAAACAAAATGGCGGACCAAGCTGGCCAACGAACTCGGTCGAGACATTGGTGAGTTTAATACACACAATTAATTTCATCAAAATTGATTTATAAATACGAGCATTATCGTATGACATAGGTCAGATATATATATGGATATATCTATATATATAAATCAACATTTGAACGGAAGGTGGTTTTGGGGTCTGGGGGTCATGATCGGTGGAAATATTTCGAAATTTTACGGAACTGCTTTCGTCCGAACGGCTGCAATAAGTAGCTTTATACTTTTTTGTATTGAAAGCTACCTAAAATCAACCATTAATTTATGAGTTTTAGTGAACGTGATTTCTCGCAAATTATTTTCTTTCATTGTTGTAATCATTTTCCCAATCATACGCATAAAACTATGTATTCATATCCGTTAACGCCAAATTCTCGCCAAACTTGGCGACATTTGGTGAAATATCGCCAATTTTGGCGACCAAAATAAGTTTTTATAAATGAAGCCAATTTGGCTATATCTCAATAATTTGGCGAATTTGTTGTTCAAATTCAGTATTAACGAATCTTTTGTAAACGGTTTCTTTGCATTTTAGCTTGCTGTTTACGAGTAACATTAGGTAAAATTTTAAAACGAAGATATAGGAAAGCTACCTTTTCCTCCCGGTACAGGCCGGAAGAACTTTTTTGTATTGAAAGCTACCTAAAAAAAAAATGGCACTCCGGGAGTGCCGACAGAAGTAGAAACTTGAACAATTACCTGTGTATTTTTTGAATCGTCAGGAAATGTATTATTGTGCAGGAAATACTTTTAAATGAAGTGTTTCTTTTATTCATTATTATAAACTACTACTACAAAATATTATATTAAAATTAGGTAGCTTTCAATACAAAAAAGTATAAAGCTACCTATTGCAGCCGTTCGGAGGAAAGCAGTTTCGGAAAATTTCGATATATTTTCACCGATCATGACCCCCAGACCCCAAAACCACCCTCCGTTCAAATGTTGATTTATATATATATATATATATATCTGACGAATGTCATACGATAACGCCCGTATTTATGAATCGATTTTGATGAAATTAATTGTGTGTATTAAGGTCATTAACGTTTCGACCGAGTTCGTTGGCCAGCTTGATCCGCCATTTTGTTTCAATATGGCGGCCATTTAAAAATTTAAACCTAAAATAAATATACCAAAAAAAAAAATAATAATTCAAATTTATTTTTTAATTACGTGTTAGGCCTTAGTACAAGGATTCCAGACCATTTTTTGGTTTACCTCTATCTTAAAAAATGGCTGAGATAGAGCAGTTTGAAATTCTAGGGTGGCTGACATTTTGAAACAAAACAGCACATTAACGCGATTACTCGCAAATTATTTTCTTTCATTGTTGTAATAATTTTCCCAATCATACGCATAAAACTATATATTCATATCCGTTAGCGCCAAATTCTCGCCAAAATTGGCGACATTTGGCAAAATATGCCAAATTTGGCGATATTTCGCTAGATTTGGCGACCAAAATAAGTCTCCATAAATGAAGCCAATTTGGCTATTGCTCAATAATTTGGCGAATTTCTTATTCAAATTCAGTATTAACGAATCTTTTGTAAACGTTTCTTTGCATTTTAGCTTGCTGTTTTCGTGTAACATTAGCTAAAATTTTAAAACGAAGATATAGGAAAGCTACCTTTTCCTCCCGGTACAGGCCGGAAGGACTTTTTTCATTTAATGCACTATTGTACATGAAAAATAATGCATATTATTTTACATACAAAAATTGCAATCTATTGCTTAAAACGTAAATTTGCAAATACATAAAATATGAAATTTAATTAATTGGTATTCTTTGAAATGAATACCAATGAAACTTATGAATTTTCATCCACAATTTTAACAACTCTCAATATATTCATCATTTCTACCATGAGATGTAGTTTCATATCTTTTGTAATACCATTTATCTGCAAAATAGGGTTCCCGCTTCCTATCGCTCCAAAAATTATGACTTCTTTGCTGCCTGTCTTGTTTACGGTATTCGTGAACATTATGCTTTTTTTCTAACTTCATACTGCGCGTATTGTTTGCGGTATCTATAATTTCTATCAACAAACTTTTCTTTTCCATAAAATGATTTCACTTCATTTCCGTATCAGTAACCACGTTTCTTAAAACTTTCGTGAAATATTTCCTTATTTTACTTTTTACTTTTTATATTACTTCCGTCTATTTGTTTTTCTCGTGCTTGTTAAATTATAATATTTTCCGTGTTTTGTTATTTCATTTTCTTCTTTTGATTTGGTCTCGCGAGTTGAGTCACTTTTATCTGTTTTCACCGCGCGTGCTAAATTTATCTTGAAATAATTTTCTGAATTATTTTTATTCATAATACCAATCATTTCGTTTTCTGCACGTGAACTATTTCCTTTTGATACTTTCGCTTCATCGTATGAATTGGCAACATAATTTAATTTGGTGTCGGTAACAGTAACGGTGACTGATCGCGAATTCAATGTTTTTTTCCCATCTCAAAAATGCCCAACGCGCCTAAAGAAGTTTTCACTTCAAAAACATTTAAAAATATGAAAATGCGAGTGAAAAATTGCGCTAGAACCTACCCATAGAGTTACGATTCGCTTTAGCGTTTCTTCCCTTGACTAGTGTAAGCTCTTATGGACTTATTAAAATGTAAATCTATACTAATATGATAAAGTAGTACAGATTGTTTGTTTGTTTGTTTGTTTGTTTGTAGGGGGTAATCTCTGGAACTACTAAAGCAATTTCAAAAGTGATGGTGGCAAATTGATGGTGACAATCCCTGCTCCAACATAGGCCATATTTTATGTCGGTGCCACTACTCCCAGGGGGGTGCAGGAGCGAAAAGCGTTCTAAAATTTAGATTTTTTTTTTACACTGAAGGTTAGAAACATGAAATTTGTCATGGTAGTTACTTATAAGATGTAAATGCTCTCCAAGAACAAATTCTAAAAAAATTCAAAATTTAAAACTGTGAGATGAGCGAAAAGCGTTCTAAAAACATTCTAAATTACAATTTCTATGGAATCTGTGGAACTACCGAACCCTTTTCAAAAGTGATGATGGCAAATTTTTGATGACAATCCCTGCCTCAACATAGGCTGTATTTTATGTCGGTGCCACTACCCCCAGGGGGGTGCAGGAGCGAAAAACATTCTAAAATTTCGATTTTTTTTATACTGAAGGAGCTAGAAACATGAAATTTAGCATGGTAGTTACTTATAAGAAGTAATTGCTGTCTAAGAACAAATTCTAAAGAAATTAGAAATTTAAAAGGTGTGAGATGAGCGAAAAGCGTTCTAAAAACATTTTAAATTACAATTTCTATGGAATCTCTGGAAGTACAGAACCATTTTCAAAAGTGATGGTGGCAAATTGATGGTGACAGTCTCTGCTCCAACATAGGCTATATTTTATGTCGGGCCACTACTCCCAGGGGGGGCGGTGCAGGAGCGTAAAACGTTCTAAAATTTCGATTTTTTTTTTTACACTGAAGGTGTTAGAAACATGAAACTTGGCATGGTAGTTACTTATAAGATGTAAATGCTCTCTAAGAACAAATTCTAAAAAAATTCGAAATTTGAAACTGTGAGATGAGCGAAAAGCGTTCTAAACACACTAGATGGAACCCGTCAAAATTTGACGGCAAACAACTTGATAGTACCATAAAAATAAAATTTATAGTTGCTTTAACTTGACAAATTTCATAGTGGGGAGCATAATATGATTAAGCGGTCACAGACCTTGCCATCGATATATCACATGAGGGGTGTGTGCAAAATTTAGAAAAGTACCCCTTGGGGGGGGGCAAAGTGGGGAGATGGACATCGGAGATGCATAATATGATTAAGTGGTCACAGACCTTTCCAATAATATATGACATGAGGGGTGTCAACAAAATTTAGAAAGTATTCCTTGGGGGGGGGGGCAAGTGGGGAGATGGACATTGGAGAGGCATAATATGATTAAGTGGTCACAGAACTTTCCAATGATATATAACATGAGGGTTGTGTGCAAAATTTAGAAAGCACCCTTTGGGGGGGGAGGGGGGCAAAGTGGGGAGATGGACATCGGAGATGCATAATATGATTAAGCAGTCACGGACCTTTCCAACAATGTATGACATGAGGGGTGTCAACAAAATTTAGAGAAGTGCCCCCCTTAGGGGGGGAGGGAGTGGCGGGATGGTCCCCGGAGATGCATAACATGAATAAGCGCTCAAAGACTTTTCCAGCGATATATCACATGAGGTGTGTGTGCAAAATTTAGAAAAGTGTCCCACTTGTTTGGGGGGATTGGGGGGATGGACCACGGAGACGCATAACATGAAAAAGAGGTCACAGGACTTTTTTCTCAAAGGCATTTGACAATATTAAATATTTTTTTACCCAAGACAATTTAACGATATTCTTAATTTTTTTGCGTAATTCGTCAAACGTTCATGGAAAAAATCATGAAATTCGCTAATCAATAGTTGATAAATTATAAAATTCAACAATCGATAGCAGTAAAACTGGTCAATCGATAATGGAAAAATCACGACATTCATCAAATGGTCTCCCGTAAAAAAATTGTCCTGCACACTGATGTGATGATCAAAAGGGTTTTGAAGTATAGGACAAAATTAGCACTTGCCAAACAGCGAGTAATACTGAAAATTTGGCAATGGACTTTATTGCTACCACTGGTAAAACATAATAGTCACACTCACCAATTGCGATGATTGAATGGAAAAAGATTGTTTTCTCTGCTGTCGCTCGACAAATTTCGAAACCATTTGGCGAATTTCACGATTTTTTCCCCGAAATCGACGGATTGTGATTTTTTTTCTCGAAGCCATTCGACGATATTCGAAAACTTTTTCCCCCGAAACCAGTTGATGAATTTTGCGATTTTTCCACTGTCGATTAATGAATTTTGCGATATTTTCGCTATCGATTGATGAATTTCGCAATTTATCGACTATCGATTAACGAATTTCGCGATTTTTTCCATGAACGAACAAATTGCGCACTTTCTTTCCGCTAATGTTTGACACATTTCACCCTTTACAATTCAGCCAATGAGTTATTTGAACGTTGTTTCTTTCCAGAAATGTCAGGAATGAAACAATGATTCTTTTCGGTGCCCCATGGAAGAATGTGTGCGATGCAGCAACGGGTGTCACAGACTTTTTAGGGCACCTGCAGACTAAAAACATCTAACCAATCTTCGCGGGGGAAAAAATCACAGATTTCGTCAAATGATTGAATTTTATCAAAGGATCATGAGAAAACATGACTTTCGTTAAAAGACCACAGAAAAAAACGTGAATTATGCAAAAGGATCGTGAAATATAAGCAAATTTTGTCAAAGAATCGCAAAAAAGGAAATTTCACCAAAAGATCACGGTTTTTTACTAAATTTTGTCTAAAAATGGCGGATAAAATGTATCTTATCAAAGAATCGCTGGAAAATGCGAATTTCGTTAAGGATCGCGAGAAAAATGCGAAATTCTTCAAAGGATCGCTGAAAAAACACGAATTTCGTCAAAGAATTGCTGAAAAAACGAATCTCGCCTAATAACAGAAAAATCATGGTTCATAATCATTATATCTAGTAGTATATGTAAATACAGTTTGTGATATAAGACAAAATTAACACTCACCAATCGGCGACTAATAGTGAAAATTGGTGATTGATGTTATTGTCACCACTGGCTAAACTTAATAGTGACACTCGCCAATTGCGATGATTGAATGTAAAATGAAATTTTTTTTCCCGCTGTCACTCAAAGAATTTTGAAACCATTTGGTGAAGTTTTTCCCGAAACCATTTTGTGAATTTCCCGATTTTTTCTTCAAAATCATTTGACGAAGAGACTTTTTTCTCAAAGGCATTTGACAATATTCAAAATTTTTTTACCCGAGACAATTTGACGATATTCTTAAATTTTTTTTCTGCAATTCGACAAATTTCATGGAAAAAATCATGAAATTCATTAATCAACAGTCGATAAATTGCGAAATTCAACAATCGTTAGCGGTAAAATCTTAAAATTCATCAACCGATAACGGAAAAATCATGAAATTCATCAAATAGTTTCCGGTAAAAAAATTGTCCTGCACGCTGTGATAATCAAAAGGGTTTTGAAGGCATTTATTTTATTTGTTGTATTGTGTATAAATACCTAGGGGGAAGCAGTTAGCTTATTTTGCAAATTTTTCAACAATATTCTACCCAATACGCATGCGTCAAAAAAATATTCCGGTAGGACCGGCCAATGAGGTGAAGGTCTATTACGGTCTCTAGAAACGTGTTTGGGATCATCTCCTGTTGTTTTTTTCTTGCACTTTGCATTAAACCTAGGAAGGTATTTATATAGAACTCACTGTGGAGTGTTTAGAAGGTATTTTTTATTTATTTATTTCATTTATTATAATTTGTATGAATACTTAGGTGTCCATTTCCATTTCGGATTTACTGTTTAAAAATGAATTTAGGCTCATTTAACGTTCGCGAAATCAATCCTGATGGAAATTGTCTTTTTAGATCTCTATCATTTTGTTTATATAGTACAGAAAATAATTATTCAAATGTACGTAAAAATATCGTAGAACACGTAATACAAAATTGGACCACTTATAGTCCGTTTATTATCGGGGATGAATCTTATGGTGTTCTGATTGCTAATGAAAACGATTATGTAAATATATGGTTCTTCACACTTCAATAGAAGCATTGTTTAAATTAATATAATTCTACAAATATGATGCAGTTTTAAAATATCGAGTAATGATTAATACTGTCAAGGAATATACTCATATACGTAATTAAGTTTTGGTACTTCTCTATTATCTCATCGACCACTTTTCATAACAAAAAACTATCGCCAAACTGTAACGCCAAATAAATGGGAGAACTTTGTCATTGGAATATCAAAATAAATAAATAAAATATAAGAATTTAAGGATACAATTGTTATTTTAATTAATGAAATAACTAATAAATCAAATAAACATAATGAAAAATACACGCAAATGTTGAATTAAAAACCACTTGATGACATAAAAAACACGTATAATGCTTCCGACATCAGGTAAATGGGACTGCATTTTTGGCATTTAATCATACAGTTTGGCGATAGTATTTTGTTATGAAAAGTGGTCGATGGGATAATAGAGAAGTACCTAAGTTTTTTATACCAAGTTTGAAAATTTATCTTTTTTTGACATTTTAAAAAATAACAGAAAAAACATTACAAATTTGACCATTTGCTCAGCGGTCAAAGGATTTAAGTAAATATTAATGATTAGCGGAACTGGTTCTAGATATGAAGTATATTATTTTGCCCAAAAACCCCCAACAAAAAAATAATTACAAAGAATAAGTAATCGTCTTTAAATATACAAAAAACAATGTGATTATTGGCCAGGTTTTTTTTTCATATAACATTTTTTATATACAAAAGAAAAACCGTAATAACCTCATTCATTTCACCTGACGTCAAAAATAGTTTTTTTTCCACATTCTTGGGCAAAGCACTAAATCAATAAAATCACCAATTTGTGACAAATTATGAGATTCATATGAATCGCCCAAGAACGGACATACAAACCGGTAAAAAATGAATGTAATAAATTAAAACATTCAAGATTTGTATACATATAAACAATATAATGTAAATATTAATATTGTTACATGATACATTATACATTGTTTGTATATATACTTCTTTGTATACATATATTGTTTGTATACATACAAACAAATATAGTGTAAACATTATTCGAATATTAAGAGTTTGCAAATCAAAACATTCTAAAGATTTGCAATATAATGCATACATACTCTTTACAAATAAAATAGCCCACTTATGTAATGACAAAACTTTTAAATCGAATAGAGATAATATATTTCTGTTAAAAAATAATGCTGAAGTTCAGAAACTCTTTTAACTTATATATATTATACATTCACATAAAGCAAGTCACATTCCTGCATATTTATTAAATATTTAGTTGCTAAATACAGAAATAATATTTTATAATTTATATTCAGACGCTCAGATTCTGCTTTTTTCGAACACATAATAATAAAAATATTACTACCGTGCGTACTGTCTTTAGACATTATATTTACATAATCGTTTTCATTATCAATCGGAACACCATAAGATTCATTCCCGATAATAAACAGACTATAAGTGGTCCAATTTTGTATTACGTGTTCTACACGTTTGAATAATTATTTTCTGTACTATATAAACAAAATGATAGAGATCTAAAAAGACAATTTCCATCGGGATTTCGCCAACGTTAAATGAGCCTAAATTCATTTTTAAACAGTAAATCCGAAATGGACACCTAAGTATTCATACAAATTACAATAAATAAAATAAATAAATAAAATAAATACCTTCTAAACACTCCACAGTGAGTTCTAGATAAATATATTCCTAGGTTTAACGCAACGTGCTAGAAAAAAACAACAGATGATATGATCCCTAACACGTTTGTAGAGACAGTCATGGACCCTCACCTTAATGGCCGGTGATTTTTTGACGCATGCGTATTGGGTCGAATTTCGATGGAAAATAATTTGACAAAATTAGCAAACAGCTTTAAATATATGGATTCTAAATTACAATTTCTATGGAATCTCTGGAACTACTGAACCCTTTTCAAAAGTGATGGTGGCAATTTTTTTATGACAATCCCTGCTCCAAAATAGGCTATATTTTATGTCGATGCCACTAATCCCAGGGTGGTGCAGGGGCGAAAAACGTTCTAAAATTGCATTTTTTTTTAATACGGAAGGAGCTAGAAATTTGAAATTTGGCATTGTAGTTACTTATAAGATGTAAATGCACTCTAAGAACGAAATTTTAAAAAATCGAAATTTAAAAGGGTGAAATGAGCGAAAAGCGTTCTAAAATACAATTTTTTTAGAATCTCTGGAACTACAGAACCGATTTCAAAAGTGATGGTGGCAAATTGATGGTGACACTCCCTGCTCCAACATAGGCTATATTTTATCTCGGTGTCACTAATTCCAGGTGGGTGCAGGAGCGAGAAACGTTCTAAAATTGCATTTATTTTTATACTGAAGGAGCTTGAAATTTGAAATTTGGCATTGTAATTACTTATAAGATGTAATACTCTCTTAGAACAAATTAAAAAAAAAATCGGAATTTAAAAGGGTGAGATGAGCGAAACGCGTTCGAAAAACGTTCTAAATTACAATTTCTATGGAATTTCTGAACAACAGAACTGTTTTCAAAAGTGATAGTGGCAAATTGATGGTGACAGTTCCTGCTGTAACATAGGCTATATTCCATGTCGGTGCCACCACCCCCAGGGGAGTGCATGAGCGAAAAACGTTCTAAAATTTCGATTTTTTTGTTTTTTTATACTGAAGGAGTTAGAAACATAAAATTTGGCATGTAGTTACTTATAAGATGTAAATACTCTCTAAGAACAAATTCTAAAAAAATTCGAAATTTAAAACTGTGAGATGAGCGAAAAGCGTTCTAAAAACATTTTAAATTAAAATTTCTATGGAATCTCTGGAACTACCGAACCCTTTTCAAAAGTGATGGTGACAAATTGATGATGACAATCCCGTCTCCAACATAGGCTATATTTTATGTCGGTTCCACTAATCCCAGGGGGTGCAGGAGAGAAAAACGTTCTAAAATTGCTATTTTTTTTATACTGAAAGAGCTAGGAATTTGAAATTTGGCATTGTAGTTACTTATAAGATTTAAATGCTCTCTAGGAACAAATTTTGAAAAAAATTGAAATTTAAAAGTGTGACATGAGAGAAAAGCGTTCTAAAATCATTCTAAATTACAATTTCTATGGAATCTCTGGAACCCCACAGAACCGATTTCAAAAGTAATGGTGGCAAATTGATGGTGAAAATCCCTACTCCAACATCGGCTATATTTTATGTCAGTGCCACTAACCTCAATGGGGTGCAGGAGTGACAAATATTCGAAAATTGCGAATTTTTTTATATTGAAGAAGCTATAAATTTGAAATTTGGCATTGTAGTTACTTGTAAGATGTAAATGCTCTCTAAGAATAAATTAAAAAAAAAAACGAAATTTAAAAAGCTGAAATGAGCGAAAAAAGTTCGAAAATCATTTTAAATTACAATTTCTATGGAATCTCTGGAACTACAGAACCGGTTTCAAAAACGATGGTGACAAACCCTGCTCCAACATCCTCTTTAATATAAAGCTATGCGTTGCTGACGACTGGGTTTTTCGCTAATCTTTGCCAGAGATTAATCTCGGAAAATGGAACACTTGAAGTTACGGAAAAAATAATAGCTCGAAAAGTATTTGTCAGAAAATTGTTAGACAAACTGCGTTTGAAAGGTAAAAAAATTGTATATTTCTTGATATAAATTTCAAATCTAATTATTATGCCATTTTTCAAATATTGAATTTCAAAAATTACCAAATTTCTCAATGGAGTACCATAGCGAAACCTTCACGCGTAAAAAGATAATGATAAGAGCGACGTGTCCTGACGTGTATACTGGCTATAGCACGAGTCACAAATTATAGTAGCCTTATTATTCTCTTAGTGAATTATGAAATGTCAATATTGTGTTTGATTAAAGGTTCGTTAAGAGAAATTGACCAGCGTAGCGTGCTAGTAACAAAATAAAATAATAGCACAAATATTGCATTATCAATACAGGAAAATTAATTTATTTAAATATCTAAAATTTTATTAGATGGAAATTAAAATAGCTTCATAAGTAAATTTTTACCTGCTAAACAGCTTATTGCGTCTGAGGCTGCAAAAGGTGCAGCAGCATATTGTCTGGAAACACCGTAAGTTTCAATGACCGCTACGTACAAAAGTGCATTCATTCTTGAGAATCCTGACACAATCATAGAAACTAAACAAGCAGCTATTGCAACGACCCATGCCTGTCCTTTGTCTGGTTCTTCTAACTTCACCATGTTAGCTAATTTAACTACTCTAATTTCTCCACCGAAATGCTTGGTAACTTTCCAAAACTCCAATGGAAACTTCTTCTTAGTTCGTCACCTAAAACAGAAAAAAAGTAGATTAGAAACTCTTTAGTCTTTGTTGAAAGAAGAAATTTAGACTTATGTTTGAAGACAATTCAGGATATATTTGAATAATCGTCTAAACGCTTTCGATACGTTATCACCAGCATATTATTTTAATTTCTATAGTTTGAAATTCGAATAACTTTTTTTTCTTGCTTCTGTCAAAGAAAGGTGCAGCGATTATGATAAAACTATATTTAAGTATGATTCGAAAACGCATCGTGTTGCCACTGTTGTCTCTAGAAGAAATATATTATCGCTGAACAAACACCGCTTTCTGAGGCAAGCTATGTATAACATCGTAAGAAACATTTTTTCTCTAGCACTTTATGTAAAGAGAGATTGACATATTTTATGCATATGAAATAGTCTAATATTTACTGAAGAAATTTATGTTTCAGTTGACAAATAAAATATGTCTAAATGTAACCCATCAAAACATGACGAAAAAAATTACTATAACAATATTAGTAAAATAAGCTTCTTTATTATTTAAGAGTGGGAGAGTATGAAACACAGTGTTTCAAAAATTTTATTTTAAAAGTTTTTTTTTCCCAGTGAAATAATACAGTACTATTTTCGACTAGCCGCCACTGGTGACCAGTTTGGTCTCCCTTAAATGCATGTTAAGCATTGTAACACGTTGCTTTTATTCATATATATTTTTTTAATCCTTCGCCAAACGAAAGATTCTAATAGACAAATCAAGAACTTTTGCCATCATGGTAGCATTTCGCATATTTTGTGTTGTTATGTATTTCATCCTTCTTGACAAAAACAGCTTAACCTAATTAAACATTTATGCTTCATGACCGTTTGCTTATCAGTTGCAATTTATTCGCTAATGCGGAGATTCTTAAACATATTAAATAATTTCCCGTAATTGGGTCCATTTTCTAACTGGCGTATTTTAGTTAATACGATTTGACGCAACTAAGTCTATTATGTGAAAGTTTTTTTGAAGTACCATATTGTTGCTAATATATATATATATATATATATATATATATATCGGGGACGACTTGGGAGACTAATAATTTGAGAGAAACAGAGAAATAAGTTGGACTCGGGACCTCTAGACACATCGAACTCGTTTATTGAAGCATTTCTTCGTACAGACATCTTCGCGCGTTCAGTCGGAGGTCCCGGGAGCCATTTACGTTAAAGTTTGAGAACTACATCGCCGAGGGTTTGGCTGACCGCTCAAATGTGCCAAAAAACTGTCTTCTTCGTCCTTGCATGTGGTTTTAATCAGAATTTAGGATATTTTCCAGCAGAGGGAGAAAGAGTCAAATTGGGAGGATCGTTTATTTTAATTGGTCAATTAGCTTTTGATTGATGTCTGGGGTCTTATGCCGACACCAAGGCTTGGCCAGGCCTGGGAGCCGCACCCAACAGACTGCTGCAAGAAATGCAAACTCATCACTTTTAAAATTTAAAGAGATGTCGAAATTGATAGATGAAAGTAATATTTGTGAGGCTGAGAAACAAAGATCACAGGGACAGATTAGATTTAAGCATTAGATTTATAAGTTAGAAAAAATGTTTTGGGATTTTAAATTTTAATTTTGCATTTTAAAAAGGGTTTATTTATATCCTTTCACATCCCCCCCTTCAAGATGAGATCCACCAGATTTGCCTGCAAAACTGGGGGAGCTCACCCGGAAGACCGAGAATGCCAAAGTGAGTTAAAAAGAAGTGTTTAATTGAGTAAGGCTTCAAAATAAGTTAATGTTAAAGTTAAATTTACAACTAAGATTGTTAAAAAGTGAGGGCTGAATTTTGCTGCTAGTAAAATATTAAAAGTTCACATTTTGACGCATAAAAATTAAGGAAAAATGAAAGATTTTATGTTTTTATGCTAAAAATTTCTAATTTTGGTGTATGGCTCTCGGGACAATCTGACCGAACTTTACATTAAAAACTTGAAATATATAAGAATTATACCACAAAACATACGGAATCTATGAAAACAATAATACAGTAATATTACCACAAAACTATATGAAAGAAAAAAATACTAATAAGATAAAGATTAATATAATAGCCATAAATTTGTTGTTTGTCTTTTGGCCATAATTGTATGGATTAAAAGTTTTTTGGCCATTTTAGTGCTATTTTTGTTCAAGTCTTCACAGCACAAAATTTCAAAATATTTTATAAAAATACTAGGGGGCTCTGCCCCCTGCTCGCTACGCTCACCAACCCCCGTTCTGATTTCACTTTCTTAAAACCTGGTAATGTATCCTGTTTTAAAAATATGATGATGATGATGATATCACGAACTGCGACTATCTTCTGTAATCAGGTTATAATGCTTTTTATTTAAATGGTTATAATACTTTTTCATTTAATTCATCTTTTTTATTTTTAATATTCATGTGTAAACACAATTTTTATGACGTAATTTTCTTTATTTCCTGCTTTCAACACGTGATAATTTAATTATTATTTTAAACTTTCATTATTGTTTTTAATAGTCTCGCGCAAATACAATTTTTATTTGAGATAAAACATAAACCTTTGCGCTTATTTAGAAATTGGCAACAATATAAAAAAGACTTTTTCAATAAAAGATTTTTTACTCTATTTTTAAGGATTTTTTGAGTTTTTATTATCCAACCGTGATAATTTTTTTAATTTATGAAAGCTTGTTATATTGCGCGTCTGGTGGTATGATTTTCGAATACGTAGGAAGGCTAGAAAAAAAGTAATAGCTCCTCAAAAAAGTCCCTAGTAAAAAAGCGATGAGAATAACCCGGAATATCTACGCAGAATTTGATTGGTCCATTTCTAAATCGTTTTTGGCTCAGTTCCAGATTACTTTTTTTTAATATAGAAGGAAAGGATTTGTTACCAAAAGTTATGAAAACAAACTCAATGAACTTTTGGTGCTTTTCTATTATAGGGTCTTGACGCTTTTTTTAAAAAGCTTGGCGGAAAAAACCAAGCAGGATAGAAAACCAAGCAGGATATTTTATTCTCCTTCCGTTCAGTTGGGAAATTATTATTTTATATATTCGTTTCAAATATCCGAATTAGTGATTTTATAAATTCGTTTAATTAAATTTTACAAAAAAATAACAAAATGATATCAATAAATAATAATTACCATTAATTCCTTTACTCCCCTTTCTTTTGCGTTTACATAAATGACGTCATTTGGACGAATTTAATCAAAATATTTTCAGTTTATAAATTAAATTAAATGCTGATAGACGATTGAATCCTGACGATAAAAATGTGATTTTTTTTTTCAAATTTTCCTGAAAAACATAATTTAATCACAATCTTGTCTTCATTATGATTGAAATAAAAGATAAATTCAATTTCAATTTGAAAATGACGAATAAAAAGAAATCAATAATCCCTATCGGGATCCTTTTCAATTTTTTCCCCTTTTTTGTCACAAAAAAAACTAAGTAATTAGTTGCCATCATTACAGAAATGTCATTAAAATTAGAAAAAAATTAATATCTCGAAAACTAATTCCAATTTCAAAATTCTATTACCAGTTTTGACTTCCGCGGATTTTTATGGACAATTGGTATTAATTTCACCATCAAGCGTTTAATATTTTATTAAAAATAGCCCTGAAACATAATCAGTCGTTTAATCAGTCGTTTCATAAAATCGTTTCATAAATTCGTTTCATAAAATCGTTTCACAAATTTGTTTCATTAGGATTTTATATATATAGGGTAGATATAGTTCTGTGAAAATTATAACTTTATGGTAAAAAGTGCAAAAATTAAATATCAAAAATGGTTATGTAAAAATATATAAACATATGGTATCAATATAATAAAATAATAATAATAAAAGTAAGAAATTGGTATGAAAAATATATGTTCTTTATATGTAAAATATTCACATTAGACAACTAGTTAGAAATGTGAAATTATGGAAAAACTTGAAATTATTTATTCACATTTTTTCAAAACGTGAAAACATTAAAATTGCAGCAATATAAAATTATTAAAATTAAAAGATTATGTAAATATTAAAAAAATAATGAAATAAACTGTAAAATGGACAAAACAGGTGTGGACATAACAAGTGTAAGATATAGAGTTTATTTACAGGGACTACTGGCTAGGTAAGTAGTTTTATTTGTATCCTAAACCTTTGGAGGTTTTAGCAGATCCTAAACCTCGGGGAGGTTTTAGCAAAAATTTAAAAAAAAAAAGAAAATTGAGCATGATGTTTCTATTTGGGGTGAAGATGTAAATGCAATTTAATTGTAAGCAATGGAATTTACTGCTTTGCAGACTGAGGTGTATTTGTTTTCCCCTGTGGCATCAATAAATCCGATCAGCAATATAATAAATTAGAACTACACCTCACTGTTAGCTCAAAGAAAAAAAATTCCTGCTCTAGACAAGTATAAATCACAGAGCATTTTTCCTTTAAAATTGAGGCCAGAACGCTCCGAATTTTCCTTGCTAGTTTTTACGCAAATAGCAAAAACTTTTTTTATTTTTAAGGGTTTTACTACTGGCAAAGGAAAAATTAATTAATAAAACAAAAAATAATAAACCTGGTATGAATAAAAAAGGACAGTGTTTTAGAAGTGTGTGGCAACCTGGTGACAATTCTGTTTACTATGGATCTATTCTTACAAAAATGTCAGCAGTCGCCACATTTGCACGTGAATATCACTGAATCCTCTTTGATTGCACAGGGGTGGTTTTGGTTGGAGTTTAACCAACTCAAAAACTTAATAAAAAATTGTGGGCTTAAAGATTTAATGGAATGGAACCATGGTCATCTTTAAAAATTGAATGGGTGGATTTAGACACTATTGGACTTACCACGGTAAAAGTGGGTTCACCAAGGTCATGCCTAAACCGATTGGTTAATGAACTGAATTTATTTTGAATATTTAAAATGGTAAGGACGGGGCCTTCAAATTTTACCTTTAAAAACTGGTTGGGGTTTAACCAACACAGGGAATGATGGGTCACAATATTTGAATTAAAAAGTGATATGGGTAATAAAGGGGTGATATGAGTAATAAAAAAGGAAATGGTAAAAATAATATAATATAAAATATAAAAATATTGAATAAATGCACTGGAAACACAACATAAATACTTATTTACATGAAATATTTTTAAAAATACTGCCAATCTGATTGGTATCTCCAACAGTTCAATAAAAATATATTTTCATATAAAAAGAAACGAACTGTAATGATGAATAAGTACCATAGCTAATAATTAAACACACACAAAATCTAAAAAAAATAATAATAATATATTTACAACTTTAAAAAAATTCACTCTTATATGGAAAAAGTTGTAAAAATAAACAAAAAGGTTGTCTGTTTAAATCTTTTTACTGGAAAACATTCATAAAAGTAACTAGTTCAACCCATTTCTTTATAAAAGCATAAACATTAAATTCATCTGCATTTATTTTCTGGGGATCACACGTATGCTTCACCTCATGAAAAAGAAAAGAAACTACTGTTATCAAAACTTATCACACTTTTAATGTGCATAGCTGGTCATTTCCAAATTTCCTATAACTTTAATAACTTGAACTTTACAAAAAAAAAATAAAGCTAATAAAATGTTAAAATAATAAGTTTAAATTTGCTTAAGACTTCTAAAATCCCTTTAACCCACCTGTGATATTTTAGAAAAATCTACTTTTGAACCTTTAAAACCCTCTGACTGACAAGCCCGTGTTAATACGTTCACTAAGCTCCAGGTTTCACTGCAATACAAGCAATTTTAAAATTTATATAATTCGACAAATATAATGCAGTTTTAATATATTGAGTTATGATTGATAGATTCAAGGTTTACATTCATAATTATAATTCAGTTTTTTATGTAATTTTGGAATAAACACCTTTTTTTACCATTTAAAATAAAATGCAGAGAAAACAACATTACAATTTAGCCCTTTTGCTGGACTGTCAGAGGGTTAAAAGTTACACATTGATAACAGCATTTTTTTTTTTTTCATTCTTGATATTTCCAGAAGTAACTTTTCAATATTAATTCGTTAAGCAAATAAGTAAATAAAATATTGTTTATTTTAACAAAATCGATTTTTCAAAACACCTTTTGATAAAAGAGATAACGTAAAAGAAATCTGTATTGTGGATTAATTACTTTTAATACAAAAACTTAATAAAATATTAAAAAATTTAAGCTTCAATTAAAAAATATCAGTTACTTTCAAACACTTAAATGAAGAAATTAAAAAGAATGTAATTAAACTTTATACTTTTTTTCTACAAAACCATTAAGACGGAAATTTATATAGCAATAAAACTTACCTGTGGATTAAAATATCCAATTTGCTTTAACACACCCACACACACAAACAAAATAAAATAAAATAAAACACAGGGCTTTTTCTGACCCAGATCATTATCGTTATTTGTTCACTAAAGGTAAATAAATAACATTTTCCGGTGGTCGGTTCAGTGCATCATGAATCACTTTAGTTTAACGTGCTCAACTGAAAGAAAATAAAAACTTTAAAAAATAAATGAACACTGAAAGTTTTTTCCCTTTCTTACTCAGTTCTAACCACAAAAATTTAAAGTCGGGATCGCACAGATAACGAAGGACACAGATAAATATTTCAGTTCTGTATCAGAGTTTGCGCGATCTTGAAAATCAGCTGTCTCTTTGACCTACATATGTTGAGGTTATAAAAGAGTTTCTCGAAAGATTCAGTTTGATCTTCAGTGAGTCTAAAGTTAATGAATTGATGCGGTTTGCACATAGATAAGTTTCTTTTTGACGATAACAGAGTGAGGAAAAAAAAAAAGTTTCTTGGTTGAGGACCGGAAATATAGCAAATAAATTTCAGCATAAAGGATGTTTATTTTCGGTTTTTCTCAGATGATCACGAAAATTATTTTAAGTTTATCTGGCGAGTAAGCACACTAAGTAAAATAATTTGATTTGGAGGAAAAAAAAAGTTCTTTTTTACCGGCCATCGGGGGGGAAAGTATTTTTCTTTTCTAGGTGACTATATTCAACTTTTATACACAATAAAAGTTCTTGATGGTAAAATGCACTTTCTTGAAAGACTATAAGGACCCGGTACTCATTATTTTTCAGCAGTCTCATGATATTTCCGAGTGTAGCCAGGCGACGAAACACGAAAAGGGAGTTTTTATCCGCAAAGGTATGCGCAAAAACATCGTTCTCTTTCTCCAATCGAATGTCACATTAATTACAGGCAATATTCTAAGATTGTTCGTGGACCGATTGCGCCGACACAACTCTGAAACTATCCGAAATTTTCATGGCACAAGTGGCTTTTGTCCTTTATCAAGTTCTGGAAGAAAGGCTGGGATTTTCCCGAAGTAGGCGACCGTCATGCCGACTTTATAAAATGTAAGGAATTATCCGGGGACGACTTGGGAGACTAATAATTTGAGAGAAACAGAGAAATAAGTTGGACTCGGGACCTCTAGACACATCGAACTCGTTTATTGAAGCATTTCTTCGTACAGACATCTTCGCGAGTTCAGTCGGAGGTCCCGGGAGCCATTTACGTTAAAGTTTGAGAACTACATGGCCGAGGGTTGGCTGACCGCTCAAATGTGCCAAAAAACTGTCTTCTTCGTCCTTGCATGTGGTTTTAATCAGAATTTAGGATATTTTCCAGCAGAGGGAGAAAGAGTCAAATTGGGAGGATCGTTTATTTTAATTGGTCAATTAGCGTTTGATTGATGTCTGGGGTCTTATGCCGACACCAAGGCTTGGCCAGGCCTGGGAGCCGCACCCAACAGACTGCTGCAAGAAATGCAAACTCATCACTTTTAAAATTTAAAGAGATGTCGAAATTGATAGATGAAAGTAATATTTGTGAGGCTGAGAAACAAAGATCACAGGGGCAGATTAGATTTAAGCATTAGATTTATAAGTTAGAAAAAATGTTTTGGGATTTTAAATTTTAATTTTGCATTTTAAAAAGGGTTTATTTATATCCTTTCATATATATATATATATTGTTTCTCGCTAACTTTGGCTGTAGACTCGATTTCTGAAGATTAGAAAAATCTATCATTATTCTCATCTAAAACGTTTTGAATAATTTGCCATAATTGGGCTGCATATTATTACACGTAATTTTGGGTACAGCTGTCGCAGATGCACCGGCGCACAGTGTAAGATTTTGCGAATCTAGCGGGTCAAAATTCAATTTATGAAAATTACTGATATTAATTAAATAAAATTGCACTTACTATAGATAAAATGGTTCTGTATTATGGGAAAATATATATTTACGCGTTACATTGTACATTTTACGTCATCATTATTACATTATCATAATCATAATAGAAAGAGTTTTCGTCATTTATTGACTTTTACGCAGTGTTATTTTATTCAGTGCAGATTTTAAAAATATACAATATCTAACTTTTACAACAAGAAGAGTTTTTTTTAGTAAATAGTAATTAAGTTATTAGGTACTGACATCGCTGTCAGTGTCATCATTAATGTTTTCGGCACTGCCTTTTTTTTACATCCAATCTATAACCAATATGTCAAAGGCATTCCATAAGTCTTATCTGTGCATGTATAGCGTCGATAAGCCCCAAGAAAATGTGTGAGCATTACTCGTATATGTTCAAATACTTTCAAATTATACCTTGGAAGTTGCATTAAAGATATAGCATTTTTGGGTTGCTTTATTTAAAGATAGAATATTGCACACATTGCCATCTAAAATTGTTTCTTCAAATCTGTGCTCTATTTCATTATGTTTGATAATCTAAGTCTACTATTGTTGGCACAAGAGTAGTAATTTGATTTCTGACATTTTCAAATTCTTCCGTTATTGACTACAGTAAGAAGTAGATGAAGGGTGTGCATTTTTCCATAATATAAAGTTTTGATTTCTTCATTACAACCATAAAGTTTTAAAGGAACCACAGATGGGATTAGAATATTTGCTTCTTCAAAGTTATTTTCATTTGATTTTGGCTTGTATCTACTTTGTCCACCGCTTCCATCGACCCCCCCCCCACTTCCCCATTTAAAAATCATTGTTATACTTTTTAACACAGACCCTTTTTCTTTAGTAAGAATATTTAATATCTGTTTTTGTATAATACAAAGTCTTTTTATCGTTAAATCTACAATAGATTGTAATTTAACTTCTGCAAATGATTAAGAAAATATGCAGTTTTCTTGGGATGATTGCACATTTTTTTGCATATTTTACCTGCTCATAGGATGGATAAATGTTCAAAACTTTTTGTAACGCAGAGTTTCTCATAATCCCGTATTTTCGACAGCTTAATTTCATAGTGTAATTAAAACCAACGCTTCTTCAAGACAATATTTAAATATCGGGTATCCGTTTTTTTGAACGATTTTTTAAAATTTATTTGCTTTTTTAGGGCTTACAGATATATGCTTTAACCTGTGGCATCGTTTCGTCCAAATTGTCTTAATTTTAAACACGTATCAAGTGTCATGTGTGAGTTCATTTAGTGAGTATTCTGAGAAGAATGGATAAACCTTTTTTCTTTTCCGATTTCGGTCCACTTGAACAAAATTTTCTTTGGACGTCCAACTTTTTTCGCGTAGTCATTATTACTTCTGTCTGGTATATAGAGACTACTTATTGTTATATTCGAATCTAACCATCTCGTATTTTTCTTTAAAAAACGTTCTTTATGCGATGGCAATTTCTAATCTTCGATTAATGTCAATCATAAACGAATGGATCAGCCGCTTAATCTGGTCTAACATAACATATGAGCAATGTTGAAGTTTATATTTGTGAAATACATTGTCTATCAAGGTATTTTTAGAATTCACTGGCAATGATTTATGTCCAGTAACATAATTTATAATTATCTCATAGAATTCTCTTTTCGAAATTAACACTTCAATACCTGTAAAAAATTACTTATATTCAAAAGTTGCAAATAGTTGCAGCTAAAATTGATTTATTTTACATGTATATACATATACAATTACAAAAAAAGTTACCTTACAATGTACCAGAGTGTACAAAATTTTTGGCAGCTTTTTTAATTTATCATATGCTATTAAATTTTCAAATAATTTACATATTAACTTACAAGTTAATTTTTAAGAAGTAACACTTTTAAATAACTATCTTAATTGTAAAATAGAAAGTAAATACTTTGTTGCAACGATTCCATACAATCATAAAACAATATTTACAAAATGAGTATATTTTTAGCCATAAATATCATTTGTAATTACATCTTCAACAATCGCCGCTCTAAAAAGGTTTACAGAAAACTTGGTTTTGAGCCGAAATTTGATGGTGTTGTTTTGGAGTTAAACTGCTTTCACTTTATCTCTTTCCTCTCCAATGTGTTAGATGTAATTTAAAATGTCTAAAACTGAAATTATTTAAAATCGATTTTCTGAATTTTTTCCCGCTAGATTTGTGAAATCTTACACTGTGCGGCGTATCATTTTGGCGCGATTTTATGCGTGGGCAACCCGGCAGTTTCGGCTAGATTTTGCTTGGTATGGCAACCCGATAGAGCAGATTCCCTATGTTTTATAATAAATTAAATATTGTGTGTTCAATAATAAATTGATCATTGTGTATGTTTTATAATAAAATTGTGTTTTTTTAATATAAAATAAAATATTTCATAATAAAATAAAAGTAACATGCTGTTTTAGCAATCTCTAACAGGTACTTGAAAATGGGGTTTTCTCGCCAAAATGGCGCAAAACAAAAAAAAGCTGTTCCATTTTAAAAATACTATTGGCGGGATTTGTGCCCAAATAACATAAAAGAACTTAATTATGTTATGTATTTTATAAATGTATATTAAATTACTGTTTTGGACGCGATTGGTCAATAACAATGGTAAATATGATTGGTGACTTATAATCATTTTCGGTGAACTCTCTTCCTGGTTCTCTTCCCATAACACATAAATACCAAATTAACTGACAAATCGTTTCGAAATTTGATTCATTAAATATTATTACATAAGTTGTATTTGTTTACATTCAGCTTACGGCAAGAAAAGATCCGGAAGGAAGTTGAGTTGTATAGCACATAATTATGGTAAACTTTGATTGTCTGACTGGTGCGAATTAATTTTTTTTGACACCAGGTAGCGGTCCAAAAATTCATTCGCGGAGAACTCGCTTTTGCTCCATGGTTTAATATTTAAACGTTCACGATGAATGAATGTTTTTCTTTTTGTTGTTTTGTTTACTTTCATGGATAGAGAATTTGAACTGCAAACCTAATTTTAACTGAAGTTATTGCAGAATCCTCTTTAATAAAAAGGTAT
Organism: Maratus michaelseni; assembly: GCA_963931845.1. Taxonomy (NCBI): domain Eukaryota; kingdom Metazoa; phylum Arthropoda; class Arachnida; order Araneae; family Salticidae; genus Maratus; species Maratus michaelseni. Next base: position 276,955,645 of record OZ007594.1, on the reverse strand, counting down.
GTGTTGCTGACAACTGGGATTTTCGATAATCGTTGCCACTGATTAATCTCGGAAAATGAAACATTTGAAGTTGCTGAAAAAATTAATAGCTCGAAAAGTATTTGTCGGAAAATTGTTAGACAAACTTCATTAGAAAGATAAAAAATTGTATTTTTCTTGATATAAATTTCAAATCTAATGATATGCCGCTTTTTTAAATATTGAATTTCAAAAATTACCAAATTTCACAATGGAGTATCATAACGAAATCTTCACGCGTAAAAAGATAATGATAACGGTCATTTGTCCTGACGTATACTGGTTATAGCACGACTCACAAATAATAGTCGCCTTACTATTCTGTTAAAATATAAAAGTGAATTATGATGCCACGAGTGCGTGATTTTTATTTAATTTTAATATAATCATCTTAGAAACAAAGTTTTGGATTTTTTTTTCGAATGGGACTAATAAATTGACCAATACTGTGTATTATTTTGAGTTTAAAAGAGGAAAAGTGGGGGAGAGCGTTATATAATTTAGCTTTCCTCAGGAACTTTTGGTCAGAATTGAAAGTTTAATATATCAAAACGTCAGAAATTAAATCGACATTAAATCGGCAATAACTATACAGACTGTCCTTCAGTACGTTTGGATAGATTTTCATTTAAAAATATAAAAATATTCACCATTGATTTTAGATATTTTTAAGGTTGTTATTACGGGCCCGGGCAACGCCGGGCATGTCAACTAGTATATACATAATTGAATGTAAGTCGTCTCTCAAATATTAATTTATTTTGAACGATATTTCCAAAAATGTAACTTTCATGCAGTTTTATTTGAAAAAATATTTTTGAATAAAAATGGCCGCCTGGCATATGAAAATAAAAGCGGGCATCCCGGAACTGTTGATGACAGTCACATGACTTACGGTTTTATTATATAGATGCAAACTCCAAACAAACAATCTGTAAACAACTGTGTAACGCAAATCAGTTCGACATTACCGCCATACTCACCACTGCAAGAAAGAAAATTTCTTGGACCTATTATGCATCATACAAATAGTACATTCCTAACGTCCATATGATATTCAGTAAATAAAAGAACATAGTAAATAAAGAACATACCTCTCCCCATGTGATAATGAAACAGATTGAACTGTTATGCGCATGTGCCCAAATGCACAATCGAAATTCAACGTTAAAAAAAGTTTTAAAATGTTTAAATAAAAAGTTTTAAAATGTCCTCTTTAATCATTGTTTATTTCAAATCCATATCTTCTAAAACGCATCCATTCTTTTAATGTAATCAATTTTTATGTAAGGATGGAAACATTTTTTTTTAGAATAATAATATACTATCTGCAGATGAGGCAGATTTTTAATGTTTCCAAATGTAATTTATTAGTATGGTTTCTTCGACCCCTTTCCATTATCAGGATGATTATCCCTTTTCCACAATCGGGGATATTTTCCCTCTTATACAGTGAAATGCAAGTGGATCTTTAAAATAGAATGTGTCCCAAAACTTTCTTTTATCTCATACAGATTTCGCATGCACTAAAAAGAATCAGCACTAATTTATATCAAGGTCTAACTGAATCTAAAATTTTATTAAATTCCGTGCATTAGTTCTTGAGCTATGACTATTGCTAAAATCGTGTGAATACTTCAAAATGCAGCATAGCAGCGCCACCTATTCGTAGATTTAGACCAAAACCAAATCAACAACTTATGTCAACATCTAACTGAATCTGAAGTTTGATGAAAATCCGTGCATTAGTTCTTGAGATATAGTTATCGTGATAATAATGAAAAAAGTAGTATAGCAGTGCCACCTGTTGAGTAATTTACACCAAAATGTAAGCAACATCTTTTTATGTCAAGTTCTAACAGAATCTGAAATTTGATGGAATTCCGTGCATTAGTTCTCGAGATATAGCTATCGTAATTATCGAGAAAGAAAGTGGTATAACAGCACCACCTGTCGGGATATCTACACCAAAACGTAATCTGCGTCTATTTGTGTAAAGGTCTAACTGAAACTGAAGTTTGATAAAAATAAGTGTATTAGCTCTTGAGATAGAGCTATTTCGGAAATCGCAAAAAATGCAGCATAGCAGCATCACCTGTCGGGCAATTTTCACCAAAAACTAATGAGCAACAATTTATACCAGGAACTGAATATAAAGTTTTATTAAATTTCGTGCATTAGTTCTTGAGATAGAGCGCCCACAAAATTTGTGTCACATACAGACAGACAGACAATTCAATCCAATTTAATTCAATTCAACCAAACACGGAGGCCTACCATATGGCTTAAGCTCTACAAGCCCTGCTGTGCAAGTTTATTAAAAAAAAATACAAATTACAAATGAGGCCATTAGGCTTTTGCATAATTACCATAATTACATTACAATAGGTTCACATTTGGCTGAGTTTTTGTAAGTTCATAAGAGTTTATGCTGGTTACATGATTGTTTAAGTCCTATTTACACTTTTGATTGTCATGAACAAGATAAGTTCATCAGAGTTTATGATTTAAAGTGTTCACAATGAATGGTGGTAGTCAGATGATATATTATGTTCTATTTACACTGTTGATTGTTATGATTAAGAGTTTACTATGGATGAGGGATGTTTGATGAAGACGTAATATTCTTTTTATACTGTTGAGGATTGTTTTCAAGAGCTTACAGTGGGTGTGGGGGGTTTGGTGGAAACTTAGAGTTTTGTTTATGCATTTGAAAAATGGTTCGATTTTTTTTTAGTGTTTGGGAGATCGTTGATTAGTCTTCCTCGTCCGTGGAAAAGTCCACTGGTGGGAGTTGGAACAGATGTTGATTGCGTTCCATGAGAGAAATGCAGTCTATTATTTTTTGCAAGGTTCTTGGTTGTTTTTGAATTACATAAAACCAGTTCGACAGAGGGAGTGAGGTTGGTTTCCTTACGTGTAGTGTTGCTGTTGCTGTCAATGGACAATCCAAGATGAAATGGAGTGATGTGCCGCGGGCTCCACATGAGCAGCGGGAGGATGGGGATTTGCCAAACTTATGCAGGTAGTGAGGAAATGGGCCATGGTTAGAAGCGAAGATGTACAGGTTTCTGTGGTGTAGTAGGTAATTTTCTGCTACTTTCGGACGGAGCGAGTAGGTATACCTTCTTGTGAGTTCCAGATCACAGAGTTGTTGCCATTTTTTAAGTAGTTGAATTTTCTGTGAGCGTTTTAGGTGTGATGGAGGAAGGGGTACGGATTTCTTTATTGTCGTTGTTGATGGTTTTGTGGCTTGTTTTGCTAACTCGTGTGTCCTTTCATTTCCTCTTACACCAGAGTGGCCCTTGGCCCAGTTGAAATATATTGATTTTTGAGTTTCTTGTAGTTGCGAGAGGATTTGTGAGACTATTGTTGTTTGGTGGAGATGTCTTCCAGCGCCATGAGACCCGAAAGACTGTCTGTACGTATAGCAAACGTTTGGGGCGAAGTGGATGAGGTCCATGTTACCGCGTCTTGGATTGCAAGGAGTTTTGCTTGAAATATTGTATTTTCTTGGTTTATTTGTGTTTGGTGAGTTTTTATGTCATCTTTATACGCACAGAAAGCGTACGCTGTTCCCTCATCTGTTTTCGACCCATCTGTGTAGATGTTGATTTCTGGTGGTGTTTTTGCTTCTTCTAGGGATTTGTAATAAGTTATCGCGGTGTTTATGTGAGTTTTTATCGATTTTGGTTGGTAAATGTCTGGACTGTTGTTTCCCACTGGTACTCCTAGGCGTAGGACCTTGCCTAGTGTTGCTGTTTGTTCTGTTTTTAAATAGATTGGAGGAATGCCCATTAATACGCAGAGTGCTGCTGTGGAGGTTCTTTTGTAGGCACCTGATATCATGAGGAGACATTGTGCCTGTATTGATGATAGAATTCTTAAGCCGTGGGCTTTTTGAAGCTTTTCATACCACACTGCTGCTGCGTAGGTGATTTTTTTTTCAAGCATGATGTTGTACCAGGTTTTTAGGATGGTTTTTGAGACTCCTCTTGATGAGGATGCGAATTTTAGGAGATTTTGGACTATTGCTGTTATTTCTATTCTTTTGGTTCTGAGATGTGGGAGGAATGAAAGAGTCGAATCTAGTGTTATACCCAGCTATGAGATTGTATTTTCTGATTTTATGGTGATTGCGTCTATTTTATATATCGGAGCTCTTTTGAGATACTTGGGTCTTCTTAGATTTAGCGTTTTACATTTTGTGTAGGATATTTGCATCTGGAACCTGGTGATCCATTCACTTACTATTTGTAAGGCAATACTTCCCATTTCTTCTATTTTCCGACGTGTGCTTCCATATAACATCAGCAGGAGATCATCTGCGTATGCTACGGCCTTGATTCCTTTTCTTCTTAGTATATTCAGAAGGTTCTGGATAAATTCCTTCCACAGAAAAGGTCCGAGGCAAGACGCCTGCGGGCATCCCTTTTGAAACCAATGTATATTTTCTGCCAGCCAGTGTGGAAAAGCGCCTCTTTTGTTTAGGAAAGAACTGACTGTCTGTACGTACGGTATTTGGACTTCTAGCCTTCTAAGTTGGTTCATTGTTTCCGTCCATGACAGGCAGTCAAAGGCATTTTTGAAATCCAGTGAGATTAAAGATATATATACTTCTTGTTGTTGGAGGATGTGAATTTGGGAGAACAGAAGAGCTGTTGCTGTTGATTTACCTTCAACAAAGCCGTGTTCTGTTTTGTAGCGAGAAATTGATTCTTCTTAGTAGTAGTTTTTCAAAAACCTTCCCAAAGACTGGAAGTAGAGTGATTGGGCGATACGAGCTGTGCTCTGATGATGGTTTTCCCCCTTTTAAAAATATACTATTTCTCCTATTTTCCAGCTGTTGGGGAAGTAGTTGAGCTTTAATAAAGTGTTGTACATTTTGAGTAGGAGTGCTTCTCGGTTTTTAAAAAGGTTTCTTAGAATATAGTGGTCAATTTCATCTAGCCCTGGTGCCTTGTTCTTGTTGAATGAGTAGATTGCATCTTTTACTTCCTGGACTATGAATGGGGGTGCTGTGATGTCTGGAGATGGAGATGTGGTCTGTAGTGAGCATGACAGGTCAAAGATTGAGGTCGTTAATTCTTTGAAGAAATTTTGTTTTGTCTGTGTGACGCTGGTTGATGTAGAGAGTGCGTACGCTTCTTGTCTGTAAAAATCTTTAAATTCTATTTTCTTTAGTTTTCCAAATGGTTTCGATGTCTTTTTGCAAAATTTTTCCCACGCTGCTTGTTTTGCTGACGGCAACATCTTTCTGTATTTTGCTTTCTGCTGTTTGTACTTTGTGTATGTTTCTGGAGATGTTGTTTGTATTTTGTATTTCCTTCTGAGGGCTCTTGTGTAGTTTTTTTGCTTCCTTAGGTCTTGCGTCCACCAAATTATGGTCGGTCGAAAGCTGCTTTTTCGTTTTTTGAAGTGTTTTTCACATGTTTCTGTGATTATGGTTTGGAATATGTCATATCTATTGTCGAATGATTCTGTGCTGTTGATGTTGTTAAAGTGAAAGTGTCTGTTTTCTAATGTTTGATTTATTTCTTTGTTGAATCGTTTAAATGATATATCTTGGGTTCTAAATCTTCTTTTAGGTAGAGTTGGTATTGTGGCATCTATTGTAATGGTTATTAGGCGATGATCTCCGTAATCCATGTCGTCTTGTACCTCCCATGATGATATTAAGGGGAACATAGTGAACGATGGCAATGAAACGTCTGGCCAGCCTTTTAGATGTTTTGATTCGAAGGTTGGAGTACTGTGAGGGTTGTTCAGGACTAGTAGACGGTGGGCACTTATGTGGTTTATAAGATGTTGTCCCTGTTATCTTCATTTGGGTATCCCCATAGTTGGCTGTGAGCGTTCAGGTCCCCATGAAGAGGAATTTTGATGATAAGCCCTTTATATTCGAACATTCGGCCAGGTCTTCTTGCAGGTCTGAGGATGGTGGTGTGTATTGACAGCCGATGGTGATGTAGCTTTCAGATGTTAATACATTCGTGAATACAGAGTGCTCGTTTTGGTGAACTTGTAGGTGTTGTGTTTCTGGGTCAAGGATGATGATGAAGCAGTTTTTCGTTTTGGAAGGGTAGCATGCCAGGGAAGATGGGAGACCATGCGGGCGGTCATTTGTTAGTGCGCAGTCCTGTATGCAGGCGGCTGTGTAATCTTCTTTAAGTAATTTGTGGAAGAGGGTGGCTGAAGCTGTTCTTATTTTTTGGAGATTTATCTGGTCTATTTTTAGGACTTTCTTTGATGGTAATTGTGCTGTGGTGCCTCTATCGGCGATTGGGAGGCGGCGCCTCCCCTGGTTTTTGATTGAGACTTGCAGTGATTGCTTTATTTTCACTATTTTGTTGTGAGTGTCCATTTGAGTTGTAGTAAACCGTTCTTATTTCTTCTGTTAGTGTTTTGGGGGGGGGGGGGGGGGTTTCTAAGTGCAAAGAAGGTGTCATCTCTCGACTGAGGACTTATTTGCCGCTGCCTGTAGTGGATGCATTCGTTTAGTCTTGTGTTTTGATTTTCTAATGGTATGCGTGGTCTTCCTACGTGGTCTCTGTTGTTTTGTAGATGGTTGTAGTAGTAATCGTTCAGTCTTTGTTTTCTAATTTCTTGATAGACTGGACAATCATTCGAGATCGCTTGATGGTTAGTGTGGGATCTTCCATCCCTTTGGCAGTTTATGCATTTTTCGAATTCTTCTTCGCATTCGGAAATGTGGTGTGATCCTGCACATCTTGCCCAAATTAGTTCTTGGCGACACTGACTGGTAGTGTGGTCGTTGTGTATCTGGCATTTGGTGCAGCGTGTCACCCTTACATGATTTACCACTCTGATTGTTTCAGTATAAATTATTATTTTTTGTTTCTTAACTAGGCGTCGGCAGTCCGTTGCGTTCGTTTCTATGACCCAGTTATTATGGTTACCGTTGTTAGTTGGGAAAAACTTGACAAAATTGTAGTCTTTATTGGTGAGTTGGCCTTTCTGTGTTAATTCCGCTTCCAGGTATTTCTGTGTTATATCGGCCGGGACTCTCAGTAGGAGAATTTTCATCCTTCGTCTGTCAGGTTCTATTAGATGTGCTGATTTTCTTAGGGTACTTGACGTATTTATTATTTCTGGGATTTTCTTCATTTCATTTTCCGATGTTTTTATTTCTAGATTATTGTTTTTGTTGTTCTTGCGAAGTTGATTTTTGGGTTTGTTTCTTGTTTTTTGAATTCCTCCCTGAGTTGCTTGTTTATTTGGTGTATGTTGGAGTTTTCTTTCGGCATAATTATTATCTTCTTTTGGCTGTCTGATTCTATGGTTTGTGGGAATATGGTCTGGCTTATGGTGTTGTGTAGAGTATTCTTTCTTTGTTCATTTGCTGTTGTTTTGGTTGCGTGTGCACTTTGTTTTATTTCTTCCATAAATTCCAGCATTTTTGTGTTTATCGAATATTGCATAGCTTCTAGTATTTTGCTCGGTGGAAGAATTAGTGCTTCCTTTAATACTTCTAGGTTCTTTGTTATTATTTTCTGTGTTTTGTCTGTAGTGCGATGTATTTCTCGTTTGTGAGTGGACATTTGGTTCTGGAACGGGATGTGTTTTAGTCTTACACCTTTTAAATTTTGAATTTCCTCTTCTATTTTTCTTTCGTGTTCTTCCACGTGTCTTGCAATGTCTTTTGCTAGTTGTCGTAGCTCTAGGAGTGATGTGATTAGTTCGGTTGAAATTGAGTTGGTTTCTTCTGTGAGACGTGGTTGTTGTGTTTCTGTTGCAGTTTTGGGATTGCCGTTTCTACTGTATGATTTAAGGAAGTTCTTGACTATCTTGGTATTCCATGGTTTCCTTCCATGGTGAAGGAACTCTTTTTCGAGTATTTTGAGGCCTCTTTGATGTTGTCGAGCCCAATCGTGGTCTTCTTTGGATTGATTTGAGGATATTTTCAAGGATTTTAGCATTTCTTTTATTTCTTTGGGCTGTAGTGGGATTTGTTTTGGCGATCTGTCTTCTTGGTCGTCTGTTGAGGTGAAGTGGTCTTCATCGATTTCTGTCTCAATGTTTTCTTCTATTCTTCCCTTCTCCTTCTGTTGCAGCTGAGTAATTGTGTGGATGTAATCAAATTCGTCTTCGAGTTCTCTCATGAGCGCCATGATCTTGTTTTTGTTTTGTGTGGCAGTTCTTTGTCTTGGAGTGGTGGAGGCTTTCCTTTGAACATTTTTGATAGAATACTTGAAAGCTGTTTTGCTTTTAAACTATCTTGGTATTCTTTATATTTGGATCAAAAAGGATTGCTTTCTGTTATAAACTTAATTCTTAGATATTCAACTAGTGAATTATAGCATACAATTTAGTTGCAGGCTTCGCGGTAGTCCTATCTGGTAAGGAAGGGTTAGGGGAAGGGAAAAGGAAAGCCGAGGCTCTCGGGAAACGGAGTTGTACCAAAATGAAAAAGGGGGCAAAATTTATAATCCGAGAAAAATCATGAAATAAAAAAGAACATGGGTAAGTGGGAAGATACTCCCCCGCGCTCAAGGCGGAAATTAAATGAAATGCATCATTATTAGTGGAAAATAATTAATAGATGATAAAATAAAGTTTCTGGACTAATAATATATATAAAACTAGTCGGATGTGTCAATCCCAAAACTTTCTTCTATCTCACACAGGTTTCGCATATACTAAAAAGAATCAGCACCAATTTATATCAATGTCTAACTGAAGCTCAAGTTTTATTAAATTCCGTGCAGTATTTCTTGAGATATGACTATCGCCAAAATCGTGTAAATCCTTCAAAATGCTGCATAGCAGCGCCATCTGCTGGGTGATTTTTACCAAAAGCTAATCAGCACCAAGTTATATCAGAGACTAACTGAATATAATGTTTTATTTAATTCCGAGCATTAGTTCTTGAGATAGAGCTATTGCGGAAATCGCGAAAAATGCTGCATAGCAGCGCCACCTGCCGGGCGATTTTTACCAAAAACTAATCAGCACCAATTTATATCAGGGACTAACTGAATCTAAAGTTTTATTAAATTCCGAGCATTAGTTCTTGAGATAGAGCTATTGCGGAAATCGCGAAAAATGCTGCATAGCAGCGCCACCTGCCGGGCGATTTTTACCAAAATCTAATCAGCATCAATTTATATCAGGGACTAACAGAATCTAAAGTTTTATTAAATTCCGAGCATTAGTTCTTGAGATAGAGCTATTGCGGAAATCGCGAAAAATGCTGCATAGCAGCGCCACCTGCTGGGCTATTTTTACCAAAAACTAATCAGCACCAATTTATATTATGAACTAACTGAATCTAAAGTTTTATTAAATTCCGAGCGTTAGTTCTTGAGATAGAGCGCCCACAAAATTTTTGTCACATACAGACAGACAGACAGACAGACAGACAGACAGACAGAGTCACAGACAGACATTTTCTAAAAATAGTCAAATCGTGTTCAGGACCTTCTAAAACGTATAAATCCGTCGAAAACCGGAAGTCGAAAATTTTCATGAATCCAATACTTTCTTCTTGTAAAGATAGAAGAAAGTAACAATACTGGTATGCAGTGATACGTGAAAAATAATAGTACGTAAATTAAAAAAAAAAAAAATTAAAAGAGAGTAGCATTGGCGTGTGAAGATTTAAATAGGTATAAACACAAACAGTGCGAGTGGCAAAACACTTTTTAAGAGGTGATATGATTTACACTTTGCATAAATACAATAACAATTGATTGAAAATCAGTTGTACAGGTCGAAAATGCTATACAGATAGACTCAGAGACTCACAGACAAACATTTTCTAAAAACAGTCAAATCGTGTTAAGGACCTTATAAAACGTATAAATCCGCCGCAAACTGGAAGTCAAAATTTTTCATGAATCCAATACTTTCTTCTTGTAAAGACATTCGAAATGACAACTAACGTATCTCAGACTATTTTAGATTGGGCAGTTGATAAAAGTTACGAATGAACTTAAAGTTTTAGATTAAGATTTGGAATAAGATAATTATTAATATACGTGTTATTACTTTTAAAAGGACATTAAAAAGGAATAAATATTATTAAGAATTAAAGAAATAATGAATATGTCAGAATTTGGATTAATTTAAAGGAATATTGCGAAATAACATTTTTATATAACATATATATATAAATTATATTTATTTATATATATTATTATTATTGTTGTTTTTTATATACAACAAGCTGACTCGCCCGGCTTTTGATAATAACCTTAAACAGAACTCAAATTTGAATGATTTTTTTTAAGAAGCTGCACAAAGGGCCATATGAAGGAGATTAATATTCAAAATTGGTGGTAGCAGAGAATTTTTTTTGTCTTTCAAGTACTAGCTGGAAGTCCTAAGAAGTTGTTAGAAAAAAAAAACTAGTGAATCCGACGATTTTAAGGGAGCTATAGTAAGAGGCGAAAATTGGGCCTACTGATACTTCTGAGCAGGGTCCTAAGAGGAAAACATCTTAAAAGGTCTTAGTACTTAGCACTTTAGATCTCCAATTAGTCGAAATTAAGCATAGGGTATGAAATAATCATTAGAATAAAATTTTAAAGAAATGTTTAAAAAGGAGCAATGGGCCTCTAATAAAATTATGAAGGTGGTGGCCTGGAGAGAGGAGACCGAGACTCAACTTTAATGTTATGCATTGAGAGGGTGACACAATTAGTGGGGGAGTGAAAAATGCATGACGCACAAAAAGTTCAAGGGCGCCGAACCGGGCTCCAGGTACTGGTATGTATAAATGGAGAATATTTAAATAGAGAAAAATCCCTCAAAACGAAGAAGATCGGATTAAAATGGGACAAGTTATCAGCAATTAAAGGCACAAAAACGTAAAAGAGCCCAGGGGGCTCAGGTTTCAAAAAATTAAAAATCTGAGCCTCAGGTGAATCAGGACCTGCTTTGGACTATCCTCAGCCAAATTTTCAGACGTCTACGTGCGGTAGATTTCGCTAGCTATCGCACGCACAGACAGACACACACACCCACACACAGAGCGAAATTTTCTTTTATTAGTATAGATTTACTTCAGTTTGCATATAAAAAGAGATAAATGGCTTATTTATATATACTAATAAAAGAATATCAAATAAATTGCATAAATATTGAAAAAAATTGCTTTTGCATATGAAACCGTGAATAGGTTGCTAGAAAATATCGTGACAAATTTCACTCTTTCACGAAGGCCCTTTTCTGTATCTCGCCAAGGCCCCTAATCTGGAAAAGTACCATTTTCATCGATAACAGCCCAATCAGCAGTCTCAAGTGGAAGATGCGGCTAAATATGGCGGATACGGGAGTGGGGTAGGAACAGTATCAAGTGACACCATTTGTAACTACACCATCTATTGGATCCTCCTTGGTTGAAACTATTACGTTTTAATGTAAATTTTGGATATTCAATATATATATATATATAAGAATTGTATTCTACCATCTCAAATTGGTACATATTTTTTTAATTACATTAAATTAATTTTAATTTGTATTGAATTCTTGCCTTATATGTGATATTTGTTCTTATGTATAATTACCAGTAAAGCCTACCCACGCTATCAAAGTTTCAGCCGATGTCACACTCCATTTAAATACATTTGGAGTTAAAACATCTACTGTAATACAGACATTTTAATTTAAAACTAGTCGGATGTGTCAATCCCAAAACTTTCTTCTATCTCACACAGGTTTTGCATACACTAAAAAGAATCAGCACCAATGTATATCACGGTCTAACTGACTCTAAAGTTTTATTAAATTCCGTGCATTAGTTCTTGAGATATGACTATTGCTAAAATCTTGTAAATGCTGCAAAATACAGCATAGCAGCGCCACTTTTTGGGAGATTTAGATCAAAACCTAATCAATAACAACTTATGTCAACGACTAACTGAATCTGAAGTTTGATGGAAATCCGTGCTTTAGTTCTTGAGATATAGTTATCGTGTTAATAATGAAAAAAGTATTATAGCAGCGCTACCTGTTGGGCTATTTACACCAAAACATAAGCAGCATCTATTTATACTAGATTAATTTTAACACAATTATTCAAATTGGTAAAGAAATCATACGAGTTGTAATTTTCCAACTGGACGAAAAATGTCCGGGCCAGGATTCGAACCTGGGATCTCTAGGCTGAAGCTAAAGGAGTTCCGTTACCTGCGATTTATTCTGTTGAGCTGATTAAAATATCAGACCAGATGCTATGATCAATAAGGTTAACTAGATGAATTATGCCCTCCAGATTCGACCGGGATAGCTCATTTGGTAGAGCGTGGCAGCTTCAGCCTAGAGATCCCAGGTTCGAATCCTGGCCCGGACATTTTTCGTCCAGTTGGAAAATTACAACTAGCATCTATTTATGTCATGGTCTAACAGAATCTGAAGTTTGATGAAATTCCGTGCATTAGTTCTTGAGATATAGCTTTCGTAAAAATTATGATAAAAGTGTTTTAGCAGCGCCACCTGTTGGGATATCTACACTAAAACGTAATCTGCACCTATTTATGTCCATGTCTAACTTAATCTGACGTTTGATGAAAATGAGTGCTTGAGATATAGCTATTGCGGAAATTCAGAAAAATGCAGCATAGCAGCGCCATCTTTAGGGCAATTTTCACCAAAAACTAATCATCACCAATTTATATCATGGACTAACTGAATATAAAGTTTTATTAAATTTCGTGCATTAGTTCTTGAGATAGAGCGCCCACAAAATTTGTGTCACAGACAGACAGACATACTCATAGACTCACAGACAGACATTTTCTAAAAAGAGTCGAATCGTGTTCAGGACCTTCTAAAACGTATAAATCCGTCGAAAACCGGAATTCGAAAATTTTCATGAATCCATTACTTTCTTCTTGTAAAGATAGAAGAAAGCAAAAACATAGTCAGATAAAAAGTAGTAATTAATAAATCCTAAATATGACGCTAATTTTATTTATATGTGTATGAAACATTTTCAGTGTGATGTCAAACTGAAATTCTCCACAACCGATTGCAATGTTTTACTTCCTATTTTGTTTGCATACTACAGCTATATCTTATAACTATACCAATTAATTGTTTTAATACTTTAGATGCAGTCGTAAGATTATCTACAATTTATATTAACTACAGAATCAGTTATTTCTATTTTGAAACTGAACTTCATGACTGATATAACGTCTAGAAAATGACATTATTTTCATGTGATCATTGTAGATTTAACTTTTATGAATATCTCTATATTAAAAAACAGGAAAGAAAAATCATGCGTCAAGCATCGATTATGAAACACTTTCCAACAAAGCCAGAAAACTGTAACGAAACTTCACCGTTAAATAATTTGAAAGAAGATATGTAAGTAAACAGTTTAGAAAACACATAACACATTGAAAAATACAGTTTTCGGGATTACTTTCCAGTGTCAAAAAAGTAGTCGAATTATTTTGTGCAGCCCTGTATATGATCAATAGATGTGGATATATAGTATGATAAAATTTAGGTCAGTTAGAATATTCACATTTATCAATTTTAGCCAATCGATGGAAATGCACTTGAATTTACAGCCCTATTTATATTATCTGAAGACTTTTGTACACACCACCTATTAAGCTAAAAGGCAACTTAAAACTCACTTGCAGCAATTACCAAACGTAAACGACAATGTATCTTTTTTTTCGTAGCCCTGTATATGAATTTATTTATATTCCACAAACTTCTATTAGTCTACTAAGTATAGTGCAGCAGGAAAATGCGTAAACGCAATTAAAAACTACCCTTAAGCAATTCTCTCCCATAGTCTGTCTTACGAATTTCCTTGTGCAGCCTTGTATATGGTCAATCGATTTTATAAACACACACGTACTATGAAAAAAAGAAGTTAAAAATGCAAACCAAAGTTGAAAATGCACGTATCACACATAGACTGTAAATATCGCACATGTACTGTAACCAATATCTTTTGTGTGTCCCTGTAAATAAACGCAATGCACAATTTATAGTGCAGCTCAGTAATGCATATAATTTTCATTATGTTTGAAATAGTGTAATATCACTAAATTACACTACAGACGATTTTTCTCCCATATAACGATGTGTAAAACAATTCTTTTGTTTGTCCCTGTAAATGAATAATAAATGCTTTGCACCCCATATTCTACAAAAAGCATATTTTAATGCGCTTCATAATTATATAACAATTTCATTATGTTTTAAATGACTTAGCTTCATCAAAATGCTCTTCAACCGATTATTCCCCATTGACTGTAATGTAATAGAATACTTTTGACTGTTCCTGTAAAAAAACTATAAATGCTACACACTTTCTGTTGAAATAGGGAACATGCTTAGTAAACGACAATAACATACAAAAGGACAATTTCAGGACAATCGAAGCATATTTACGGGAGTTAGAGCACGGACAGACGGCAGACCAACCGAAGTCATAAACACTTTTCAACTAGGTTGGAAAGCGTTAAAAAGTAACCACCGCCGCCGCTGTCAATGAAGATTTTTTGTCTCGAAGTCATTCTGGACTAATATCCAGAAAACTATTGCATATAAAAATTAAAAAATTCGTAGTTTTATAAAGAAATGTTCGATAAACACGCTGAAGCAGACAGTTTTTAATCGAAGATTTATTTTGAGAGATATTAAATATTAAATTTGGTCAAAATAGTTTTCTTAAAAAAGTTTGATGGGAACGAAAACTATGCGCAGGAATTTAACCGTAATTTTTAAGGATATAGTTGACAAGTTTGCGATGTGCAGACTGCAATTATTTTTTTTAATTGAGTAATTGTTTGAGGATATATTATAATTTTTTATTCAAAATTTTCATTACTTTGATGAAGGTTTTTTTATATTTCATAAAATTCAGTATTTGATTTGTTGCCAATTTGCAAAATAGTGCACTTAATAATATTCCTTTTCAATTAAGAAATGTATTTACTCGTGACTATTAAAAACAGAAATAAAACTTTAAAATAACAATTAAACTAGTCGTTGGGGGCCACCGTAATACTTACCCATCACGGATAGGCATATTGTAAAATATTAAAATAAAAAATGTGTAAACTACTTATAAAATGCATTGCAGTTCGAGTAAAATCGTGGCTTGATGACGTCATAAACTTTGAAGGCTCGATTACTGAATTGCTTAAAAGAAACATCCTTATAACTCCAAAAACAATAATCCTATTAACTAGTGGTTTATTGCATCTGATTAAGCGTCTCATTTCCAATTAAAATATATCTTTGAATTTAAATTTGGATGAAATACAGGGTCATGAAAAATCGAAGAGTGTGGAAATTGGATTACAAATATCTCGGTAACTCATTATCCGATCGACTTCATGCTTTATGCAAAAGTTATGTTTTTTTATTGTCTTTTATATTCATTCCTTAAAATAAACAATTTCGAAATTTTTTATATACCTTTTATCAGAACGAATATTTCGAGAGTTCGAAAAAATAGTTCCGGATAATCGAGGTGAATGAAATTCAATAGGCTTCTTCCCATTATTACATACTAAGTACATACCAAATTTCAAGTCTCTATCTCAATTTGTTCGAGAGATAGAGCGTTTACAGACACACAAACGGACGGCAATTTTTTTTTTCTAAAAATATGTTTTTCGGAATCTCCAGCGTCTGAAACGTGTAAATCCGTCAATTTTTTTTTTTTAGAAAATTGCGTAGTTAAAAATATTCTTGCGCGTCAATATTAAAAAGAGAAATAATTAAATTATTACGCGTTTTCAAAGCATTAAGAAGAGTAAGATTAATTTATTTCGACAAAATATTTTACCTATTATTGAAAATATTAAACAAGTGGGTAAGTGTGATCGAAGATCGCTCAAAGGGTTACGTTTAATATTCCTTTCAAAACACTTTATCCTTTCTTTAATAAATGCAAATAAATTTCATTTGGCAAAAAAAAAGGTCATGTTTTTTTTATAAAGTAAAAATTTACCAGTCTATTTTTTCGTTTTTTCGAATATCCAAACCAGCCCGATAGAGGGCGAAGCCCACTATTATATTCTGTCATAATAATATCTGTCATACGGACTAAATGCGGTATTTAAAAAATAATTTCAAAATTAAACATGTTGTACAACTTCAAAATGCTAAAATATGCGAATATTTCCATAATCGGATTTTTACCATGATTCAATATGTTTCTCAAACTCATATATTTACTATTCTCTATTACTCATATTAATATTCGCTTTGTATTATTCTCAAACATTTGAAAAATTCGTTAAACTTCCAATATGACGTCTGATTTTCTTTTTAATTCTCTAATGACACGATATTAATCTGCTTTGTGTACATACACATACTCATACTCCTTGTATTATTGAAAAATCTTTGAAAATGTCCGTTTTATTACCACTACAGCGTCAATTATTTTTATTTCATGCAAATATTTTTTTCAATTGGTGAAACTTTTTATTTCATTTTCATATTTCACATGCAAATCGTTCAATAGAAAATTAATTATTGTAGAAATAATTTCATTGTGGATTTTTAATTTTTGGCAACTGCTATAACAAAAAATGTTTAAATTTAATAGGAAAAGGCTGTTAGATTTTTGGTTTTTTATCTCTATTTATTAAAATAATACGATTTTTTCAAATTTTAATATTTTGAGCTTCCTAGCTGGTATTCAGATATATATACACAAAGTTTCAACTCTGTAAGTTACATAGTTTCTGAGAATGGCTCTGTGACGGACAGACAACGGTGCTGGAGTAATAGGGTTTCGTGAGATTAACGAAACCCTAAAAAGCGTAATTAATAATATTTCCCTTCAATTAAAAGCTATATTTTTACATTTAATAATTACGTTTAAATCAACGAAATAACTAATAAATTAGTAACATATTATTAAAAATACAGATAAACGTTGAATTAAAGATCACTCGATGACATAACTACCACGCATAACGCATCTGATGTCAATTGAATGCGACGCCACATATATGCACTCTTGGCTTTAAATCCTATATTTTGGCGACAGTTCTTTTATTTTATACAAAGTAATAGTCGGTATAATGGAGAAGTACCCAATTTTCTATACCATCGTTATAAAATTTCCCGATGCAGCGACATTGCTTACTTAACCATTTTGCACAAGTCGATTTTCAGATGTTTAATTAATTCAATTTTATCATTCACGAAAACAGTTGTTATCTGTTTCTACAGCAGTTGATTCGGTCTTAAAATTCCTCAGTCAACGGAAAATGAATGAAAACCCGATTACAGCAGATAGTCACAGGTCGTTTAATTATAATTAAATCTTAGAGAGTTGATCAAATAAGAGTGTTTTTAAAATTTCCGGTGTCAGAACGGAGGTTTGCGAGCGTAGCTCGTAGGGGTCAGAGCCCCCTAATGAAAATATAAATTTCTATTTAAAAATGTTTTATCATCAGTTAACGCCACTTGCTCTCTTTAAATTATCATCCATAAATTAAAACTTCCATCCACACGAAATAAAGTTTCCATAAATGCAAAGCCTTTTGGCTGCATCTTTTCCCCATATTGCCAGGGATTTCTCAATTTCAGTTAGGATATCAGGTATATCAGGTAATCAGGTATATCATATATCAGGTATATCCTTAATAGTAAAGCTTCTAACTAAATATACAGAAAGGCGGATAGAATATGAAACCATTATATTGGGACAAGTTTTAGAATTTTATAACACGTACATAATTTGACGCAATCAGAATAGAATTCTTTAGCTTTATAAATGAGAATGCAGTTTTTCTTTCGCGCATTCAACAGAAATATATGTGGACATATTTTTCTGTTGTGGATATGTGGATACGTTGGAGATTGACCTCAGCTATCCTATGCAAAGAAAAAAAAACATATTTTAAAATATTAAAATGCGAGCGAGAATTCGCGCTAGAACTTTCCCGTAGACTTAACATTAGCTTGAGCGTTTCTTCCCGTGACTAGTGTAGGCTCTTAATGGCGTATTAAAATGCAAATAACAAAATAAAATAATAGCACAAATATTGCACTATCAATATAGGAAAATTAATTTATTCAAATATCAAAAATTTTATAAAATTGAAATTAAAATAGCTTCATAAGTAAATTTTTACCTGTAAACAGCTTATTGCCTCTGAGGCTGCAAATTGTCCAGCAGCATATTGTCTGGAAACACCGTAAGTTTCAATAACCGCTACGTACAAAAGTGCATTCATTCGTGAGAATTCAGACACAATCATAGAAACTAAACAAGCAGCTATTGCAACGGCCCATGCTTGTCCTTTGGATGGTTCTTCTAACGTCAACACATTAACTAAATTAACTCTTCTAATTTTTCCACCGAAATGTTTGGCAACTTTCCAAAACTCCAATGGAAACTTCTTCTTAGTTCGTCACCTAAAACAGAAAAATAAAGTATATTAGAAACTCTTTAGTCATTGTTGAAAGAAGAACTTTTAGACTTATCTTTGAAGACAATTCAGAGTATATTTGAATAATCGTCTATAGAGGATTGTACACGCTTTCGATACGTATCACCAGCATATTATTTATATTTCTATTGTTTGAAATTCGAATACATTTTTTTCTTGCTTCTGTCTAAGAAAGGTGCAGCGATTATGATAAAACTATATTTAAGTATGATTTGAAAACGCATCGTTTTGCCACTGTTGTCTCTAGAGGAAATATATTATTGCTGAACAAACACCGCTTTCTGAGGGAAGCTATATATAACATCGTAAGAAACATTTTTTCTCTAGCACTTTATGTAAAATTGACATATTTTATGCATATGAAATAGTCTAATATTTACTGAAGAAATTTATGTTTCAGTTGACAAATAAAATACAGTGTCTCACATAAGTGATGGGACACTTGTGCTTTACAAAAGGAAACTAATCAAATAAATTAAAAAAACAAGTACACATTTTTTTGTGGGTGTGTTTCATACTTAAATTTAGTAAAGATTATTACATAACATACATTTTGTCAAAATATTAAAATATTAATTTAATAAAAATACAAATGTTTAGAAAATAGCTCACATAAGTGATGAGACACCATTATATATGCAACAAAAATCGTCTGAAATAAGCAATAAAAATATTTTTTGGGGTTTTATTTTTACTTAAAAGCAATTGGCAATAATTTATAAAATCGTCTGCAGTATTTCTCTCCAGTTTGTTTTGGAATTTTTGTGTTTTTTAGCTCTGTGTAGCCATGAATGCTAAACGAAAAGAAACTTCGCCTGAAATTCGAAAATTAGTTATTAATTTGCATATTGAACGTGGAAAATCTATTAGAAAAACTGCTGAAACAGTTAACTTGAGTCGTTCAACAGTTTTCAATATCATTAAACGATATAAAAAGAATCATATGATTCAGGATAAAAGAAGACCTGGCCGACCATCAAAGCTATCCAATGGAATAAAGCGAATTATCGTTCGAAATATTAAAAAAAATACAAGAATTAGTGCTTCAAAAGTTGCTGCTGATTTACAAGCATTATATGGAATAATTGTTAATCCTGAGACTATTAGAAGGGTAATTCGATCTGCTGGATATCACGGTAGAGTAGCCAGGAAAAAATTCTTCGTAAGTGAAAAGAATAGAAAACTCAGACTAGCTTTCGCAAAATCCAACATAAATAAGAATTCTGATTACTGGAATAAAGTTATATTTGCTGATGAGAGTAAATTTAATATATTTGGTTCTGACGGTAGAATCTTGGTGTGGAGAAAACCCAGGGAAGAATTTCGCAAACAGAACTTGGTACCAACAGTAAAACATGGTGGAGGAGGAGTTATGGTATGGGGGTGTATGTCGTCCGCTGGAGTTGGTAATCTTGTTTTTATTGACAGTATAATGGATCAGTACAAGTATATTGATATTTTAAAGCAAAATTTGAAATCTTCAGCACGAAAATTGAACCTTCATAACGATTTTAAATTCTACCAGGACAATGACACCAAGAACACTGCTCTGAACGTTAGACTCTGGCTGCTATATAACTGTCCTGAAATAATAAAAACACCACCACAATCTCCAGACTTAAATCTCATAGAGAATATTTGGCAAGAATTGGAATCAAGAATTCGCAAACACACCATTTCTTCAAAACAACAACTAAAATCGGTGCTTCATGAAGAATGGGGTAAAATCACTCCAGAAATCACAAAAAAATTAGTCGAATCCATCCCAAAAAGATTAAATCATGTTTTAAAAGTAAAAGGAAATCCAACAAAATATTAAAACCTTTTAAAAAGTAAAATTTTTGGATAAATATTTGATGGAAAAGTAAGTGTCCCATCACTTATGTGAGCCATTTTTTGCTCCGTTCTGAACAATTGTATTTTTACTAAATTAATATTTTAATATTTTGACAAAATGTATGTTATGTAATAATTGTTACTAACTTTAAATATGAAACACACCCAAAAAAAATTTTGCACATGTTTGTTTATTTATTTTATTGCAGTTTCTTTTTATAAAGCACAAGTGTCCCATCACTTTTGTGAGACACTGTATGTCTAAATGTAACCCAATCAAAACATGACGAAAAAAAATACTATAACAATATTAGTAAAATAAGCTTCTTTATTATTTTAGAGTGGGAAAGTATAAAACAGTGTTTTAAAAATTTTATTTTAGAAGTTTTTTTTCCCCAGTCAAATAATACAGTACTATTTTCGATGCCAACTCCAAACAAACCATCTGTAAACAACTGTGTAATGCAAATCAGTTCGACATTACCGCCATACTCACCACTTCAAGAAAGAAAATTTCTTGGACCTATTATGCATCATACAAATAGTACATTCCCAACGTCCGTATGATATTCAGTAAATAAAAGAACATAGTAAATAAAGCACATACCTCTCCCCCTGTGATAATGCAACAGAATGAACTCCTACGCGCATGTGCCCAAAGGCACAATCGAAATTCAACGTCAAAATTTTTTTATAAAAAGTTTAAATAAAAAGTTTTAAAATGTCCTCTTTAATCATTGTTTGTTTCAAATCCACATCTTCTAAAACGCATCCATTTTTTAAATCTGATCAATTTTTATGTAAGGATCGAAACATTTTTTTTATAATAATAATATACTATCTGCAGATGAGGCAGACTTTTAATGTTTCCAAGTGTAATTTATTAGTATGGTTTCTTCGACCCCTTTCCATAATTAGGATGATTATCCCTTTTCCACAATCGGAAATATTTTCCCTCTTATACTGTGAAATGAAAATAGATCTTTAAAACTAGTAGGATGTGCCAATCCCAAAACTTTCTTCTATCTCACACAGATTTCGCATACACTAAAAAGAATCAGCACCAATTTATATCAAGGTCTAACTGAATCTAAAGTTTTGTTAAATTCCGTGCATTAGTTCTTGAGATATGACTATTGCCCAAATCGTGTGAATTCTTCAAAATGCAGCATAGCAGCGCCACCTGTTCGTAGATTTAGACCAAAACCTAATCAACAACAACTTATGTCAATATCTAACTGAAACTGAAGTTTGATGAAAATCCGTGCATTAGTTCTTGAGATATAGTTATCGTGATAATAATGAAAAAAGTAGCATAGCAGCGCCACCTGTTGAGGAATTTACACCAAAATGTAAGCAGTATCTATTTATGTCATGGGTTAACAGAATCTGAAATTTGATGAAATTCTGTGCATTAGTTCTCGATATATAGCTATCGTAAATATCGAGAAAAAAGTGATATAGCAGTGCCACCTGTCAGGAATCTACACCAAAACGTAATCAGCGTCTATTTGTGTCAAGATCTAACTGAAACTGAAGTTTGATGAAAGTAAGTGTATTAGTTCTTGAGATAGAGTTATTTCGGAAATCGGAAAAAAATGCAGCGTAGAAGCGCCACCTGTCGAGTGATTTTCACCAAAAACTAATCAGCACCAATTTATATCAGGGACTATCTGAAGATAAAGTTTTATTAAATTTCGTGCAGTAGTTCTTGAGATAGAGCGCCCATAATATTTTTGTCACATACAGACAGACAGAGTCACAGAGTCACAGACAGACATTTTCTAAAAATGGTCAAATCGTGTTCAGGACCTTCTAAAACGTATCAATCCGTCGAAAACTGGAAGTCGAAAATTTTCATGAATCCAATACATTCTTCTTGTAAAGATAGAAGAAAGTAAAAAAGATAAAATACAATTCCTAACCTAATCTGATGCAACACTTACATCAACGAATTCCATATGATATCAATTTTATGTTCAACATAAACTAAAAATCGGTTATTTGGTTGGCAGATTTCAGTTTAGTTATCTTATGGATAAACCCCTTTCAGGGGTAAAGTTATTGTTCTTGGTGGTGATTTTTGACAGGTTTTACCTGTTGTTCCACATGTTTCTAGATAAACAATTGCTCAGAATTGTATCAAATTTTCACCACTTTGGAAACTATTTAAGATATTTAAATTAACTATTAATATGCGTGCTAAACAAGAAGAAATAGAATTTGCAAATTTTTCTATTAAAAATTGGGAATGGTTAATATCCAGCAGTGGGTGATCAGCAGATGGATACTGTTACATTACCCGCTGATATAATTGCAAAAAAGGATATTGTTTCTGAAATTTATGGTGAAATTTTTGATTCGTCTGATGAAGTTATCAATTTTTCAAATGTTGCCATACTAGCACCAAAAAATTAACACTGCGATAAAATAAACTCAAAGTTAATTGAATTAATACCTGGAAAATCAAGATTATATTTGAGTTGCAACTATTTAATAACTGAAGACGAAAATGAAGTTCTTAAATATCCATCAGAATTTTTAAATAGTTTAGAAGTAAGTGGAATCCCCCCTCATAACTTAAAGCTTAAATCAGGAGCAATAGTAATATTATTACGTAATTTAAATGTATCACAAGGGCTATTAAATGGAACACGATTAATTGTTCACGACATGTATGATAACTGCTTGCATTTAGAAATTATAACTGGAAATAATGCTGGCCATAGGGTTTTACTTCCTCGAGTCGACTTAACACAATCTGACTCATCTCTTCCTTTCTCATTTAAAAGAAGACAATTTCCTATTCGTCTTGCCTTTTGCTTAGCAATTAATGAAGCACAAGGTCAAACATTTAATCGAGTTGGATTATATTTGCCGCAAACTGTATTTAGCCATGGTCAATTATATGTAGCAATGTCCCTAGCACGATCATTTGAAAAATTAAAAGTCCAAATTGAACCATAAAATACATTAAATGTTATAGCTAAAGAAGTGCTTTAAAATATTGAATTTTCCACATATTATATATACAGTAGTTCTATATATGACTGAGTTATAAGGAAACAACATTTCTCTTGATAAAAATATATATCTACATTCAGCTTGTACTTTACTAACATTTTTTACTAACATTGTAAATACTTATTGTTTTATGTATTTATTACTCTCCAAATGTTAATCTATTATTGCAACAATATTTTTGCTTGGTTTTAATAAATTTTGCTCCATTTACATGCACCTTTTGCCTCTAATGAAAAAATGTGACGAAATTTCAAAAATTCCCAACAAATCTATATAGGTAATTTTTGAAGTACTACATAATAAAATTCCAATGTTTTTTTCATAACATCGAAATTTGCACTGAAATGTCTGAATATATGTATTTTGGGTACTTTTATGTTAGCCAAGCGCCAGTGAACTCCAAAATTTTTTAATCTCGTCAACCCTTTTTTTTTCTCGACAATCTTTTAACATTTAGCTAATAACAAATAACCAATATTTTAACATTGCAGTATAATGTCTTTAAAAACAATGTCTTAAAAATAGCTAAAATATAATCATGATGAAATACGTAACCACAAAGGCACATATGTCATATAAGCACCCCATTGCCGCAGTTTTTCCCCCCGCCAATTTGGCGAAAACTTTGTTTTTGAATATTAGTTACAAATAGCATGCAATATTACGTGATTTTTTTATCCTAATAATATTATAAATCTGATTGTGTGCAAATATTAGTCTGAAGAGAGGGTCAAAATGGAGCATTTAATGATCCTGTATCTTTGCATATAGGTTGATTATAAGTTATAACCCTCAAATGAACATAGGCTGGTTTTTGTTTATTTTATTCAAATATTTTTCTTAATAATTCAAAATTTTGCTATTTTCCTAGAGAATAAATGGACATTTTTTTCGTATAATATTTTAAAATGTTTAAATTTACTTTACCGTTGCTAATACTTTATCGTTGCCAAAACTAAATCAAAGCCCGGAATAATAATTTTTACTCAACAATTTAGTATCAATTGAAAAATTTTCACGTGAAAAATGAAAATGAAATAAAAAAATTAAAGAATCAAAAAGAAGATTAAATAATATTATTAGAAATAAAACGTACTTTTTTTAGTTTTTGATAATAACACAAGGTTTCAATATGCGTAAATATAGGAAACAGGCGAATATGACGTCATACATCGAAAATACAGCGGATATGCTTTGATGGTGAAATAAAATGATCTTGGGTTTTTTCTTTACTTTTTCCTTTTTTTTTCTTTTGTATGGTAACAATGCTTGGCGTTTTACCGTCTGCGCACGGCTAATATAACTATACCGTATTTTTTATTTAAATTTTAAAAAAAGTAAAAAGAAGTTTGAAAAGAAAAAGGTTAGCAAATGTCAATATTATGCTCCGCAAAATTATCCATGTCGAAAATGATGTCATGGATAGCGAGAAATAGTTATTTTCATTTTTAAAACTAAAAGAAATAACTCCATTACCTAAAAAAAAAAACGAATGTTAATAGTTCCATTTTTGTTGATAAAACCTAAATGTTTAATAGTATTTCGTTAAAGTAACATAATTTCCTCTATGCCAGTATTGAAATTAATTGCCTGGAAAAGAAAATTAACAAGAATTATGTCATTAAAAACTGATTTCTCTGGGGAAAAAGAGATGTCATATTTGAAATAAAACGGGAATTTTCCCAATATGATTTAAAATGAGTGTGAATCAATTCTTTACATTAATAATAAAAGGATCAGTATGTATAGAAAGTAGATGAGTTTCACGCCATATTTATAACGAAAAATTTAAATGTGTTTTTTTATCTATACTGATTATTAAGCATGAGTATCCGTTATATACAGATGAGAGTTTTCTGCTAAAAATCATAGCATAATTTTAAGAAAAGGAAAATGAACACGAATCTATTATATTAAAATCTGACCGTGTGTTTGTATTTCGCAACTACTCCTAGACTATCGAACGCAACGCGATTTACTTAATACCAGTTATCATTGATCCGAGGATGTCACACAAACTCTCAGAATTTAAAAAATTAAATTAGATGCCTTTTTTTTTTTTTTTTTTTAACGAAGTTTCTCTAAAAACGGAAAGTAAATTACTCCATATTTGTGTATAAAAAAGGAGAAATAAAACAGATCAGTATTTTTTTACACCATTTTCTCATTAAAACTGAAAAACAGAATTTATTTTCACTTTGAATTGATGGTGAAAACAAAATCTGGATTTCAGTAAATTATCCGAAAAATAAAAACATATTTTCACATATTCAAACTTCATGAATCAATTTATTCTGGAGAACAAAAATTGCCTGTCAACATACTGTCATTTAGAAAACAAGATTTGTTTCAGCTATACATTAAACCAAGGAGGCAGAATTGAATTTAAAGAAAAAGCATATACTATTTCCAATTAATGTTTTTTTAAAGGATGGCTGTTAAAACGTTTCAAAAAGGCGTTAAAAGTAAACTGGTTGATCAGGTAAAATTGACATTTGTTTTTACCCAATTTGTGTATATCCACGATTTTATTTGGCCCTCCTTTTTGCATTGGTTGCAATTTCATTTTCGCGATTATTTGGCACAAAATTTCGCATTTTTAAGACTGAGTTATGTCAAGGTCCTTTAACAAAAAATACCGTATTGTCTCCTATGAAATGTGATAAATAATTAGTTAATTAATAACGTTTTTAATTATAGGGAGTGAAATATTTTGCTCAATTAATGTATTTATTCTTCTTTTAATGTTGCGTGAACGAAGTCACGGGTAACAGCTAGTTTCAATATAAATCAAAATTGAAGTCATTGAATTGAAAGGGTTGCAATTCAAATGATACCAATTGAAACAACATTTGGCGAGTTCGCTAAATATTGTTTTGGAGAGTCTGCTGGACTAGCGTCCAGCTAACATAAAAGTACCGTATTGGATATACAATGGTAGCCAAAAGTGTGGACATTTTTTGAAAGTTTCATGTTTTTCAAATTTGTGTGCTTGTAGAATATATTAATTTTCATCTAAATACAAACGTTTTTATATCAAATTGAAGGTAATTTAACCCATTCACGGTCAGGCTGTTTTCATATTTTTTACTTGGAAAGGGTTGACGAGGACGTGCTCAAAATCTTTATAAATGGTCAAGAGTTTCACATTGTAAAAAGTTTAGCAGTAACATGGTGAAATTGCTTCCCCCCCCCCCCCTGTAAAACACCTTCAGTAATGAATGGCCTATTGAAGTTCATTGTGGGCGCATCTGGTCAGACTTGTCAAGTGCAGGTTCTCAGCGTGATTGATTTGCCCACCCCATTATAATCCCCTTTCGAAAAATTCCTTGCACTGTGTAAACAGATAGGTGACATTCTATTCACATAGAAGGAAAGAAACATAAAGGAAAGAAAAGTAAAAGAAATAGAAAATGTTATATTTCCATTTGATTTTAAAAACGATCAAATAATAAATTCTAAACTATTTCGTAAATAACTTGCATTATATTAATGAGTTACAATCTAATGTCTTTTAATATTTTATCCCAGTAGGGATATTTAATGAAACACTACATCTCATTCCTCGAATAAAACTTGATTATTTCCTATATCATCACTGTAAATATAAGCTAGCGAAATAAAATCTTCTAATATGTGGTATCAGATTCAGTTAAATTCAGATATATAATTTTTTTTTAATTAAATCAAACCTACAAGGAATAAGTCTTTACGTATCTAAGATGCCTTAGATTGCAGACTTTCTAAATAAGATAATTGTAAAAAAAATGGTTGTTATTTTTGTATTGTTATTTACTTCCATTTCTTTCTTTTCTCTTTTTTTTCTTTTTTGAACAATTTATTTATTTATTTTGTAGCTTCGGGATAATAAGTCTCTTCAGGGATCGTGTCTTAGGTAGCTTTCAATACAAAAAGCTACCTAATGCAGCCGTTCGGAGGAAAGCAATTCCAAAAAAAATTGGTATATTTTCACCGAACATGACCCCCATACCCCTAAACCACCCTCCGTTCAAATGTTGATTTATATATAGAGAGAGAGGGGTCGATGCAGGGTTTTTTTCTTGGGGGGGGGGGGGGGGGCATTTTGTAAAAAATAAAGGTTATTTTTGTGAAATTTATTATATTTTTGTGAAAAATAACATTTTGTAACGAAAGTTTAAATCCAGTTAATCAAACTGGAACCAAGCATTTAAAAAAAAAAAAAAAAAAAAAAAAAAAAAACTTTTTAAAATCCTTCTGCCGAAGTTTTCCTCTCTGGTGAACTTGTTTGTTTACAAATTACACATTTTAAAACATCACAAAATAACAAATAAATAATAGTCAGTTTTTATGGAATAGAATTTTGTGAAGGGCCCGGGCCTACTTTATCAAATTGGTTTTTGTGAAGGGGTCCATTTTATCAAATTGATTTTTGTGAAGGGGCCCATTTCATCAAATTGATTTTTGTGAAGGGGCCCATTTTATCAAATTGATTTTTGTGAAGGGGCCCATTTTATCAAATTGATTTTTGTGAAGGGGCCCATTTTATCAAATTGATTTTTGTGAAGGAGCCCATTTCATCAAATTGAGTTTTGCGAAGGGGTTCATTTTATCAAATTGATTTTTGTGAAGGGCGACATTTTATCAAATTGATTTTTGTGAAGGGACATTTCATCAAATTGATTTTTGTGAAGGGGCCATTTTATCAAATTGATTTCTGTGAAAAGGGACAATTTTATCAAATTGATTTTTGTGAAGGGCCCATTTTATTAAATAGATTTTTGTGAAGTTTCCCTAAGTAGGCCCGAAATTGTTCCTGCATCGACCCCTGATATATATATATATATATATAGAGAGAGAGAGAGAGAGAGAGAGAGATGAAAACCCATGTAAAGGCAGAAGATCTTTCAGAACATACTCCCAAAGTCAGCGTTTTTATCCGAAATCCGAGGCAGCAGAGCAAGAAAGGGGAAAAATCGTGTCGTCAGTTGACACGAATCGCTTATAACTCGATAAACAGTCAAAATATATTTTACGTGTATATACGCTGTTTTTGTGATGTAATTTTACAGTCATTTCTGAATACTGGATAGAATGTATAGATGTCGATCTTAGCAGAAAACTTTGCAACTTTGCTGCCAGCTTGGTGACATTGTGTGTGAAATTTCGTGTCAAACACTTATGTGTAAAAATACAGAAATTAAAATTTTATAAACTTCTTTAACTGAATTATGGTCTAGATTATGCGTGATGAAGTCATAAGATTTTTCACGAAAACAAAGATTTAAATAAGATTCTTCAACATTGAATGAGTGAATGAAGTGCTCAGCCATTGCTTTCGATTTTAGAGACTTAATCGACACCTTGCATTTAATTCTTTATATAAGTTTTTTCTAAGAAAATGGCTTGCTTTGTTGAAGACTAAGCTTTGTGTCTAAACTTTTTTTTGCATCATGCTTATTAATATACGCGTTTTTGTGAATTTTGTCATACGAGTGGTGATCTGTGGGCAATGACTGCTCAATATTATAAACAGAAAGAAAAAAAAAGATTTACAAATTTTTTATTTTTACTGAGAGTATACTGAGAGATATTTGAGACTTTATTTATAAATTTTTTGTAAGAGTAAGAAAATATGAAAATTTCGCGACAATATT
This sequence comes from Maratus michaelseni, assembly GCA_963931845.1. Taxonomy (NCBI): domain Eukaryota; kingdom Metazoa; phylum Arthropoda; class Arachnida; order Araneae; family Salticidae; genus Maratus; species Maratus michaelseni. Next base: position 276,926,712 of record OZ007594.1, on the reverse strand, counting down.
TTCATAATGTTGGAAAGTGTTTCACAATCTAAGAACGGCACGACATTAATATTTCTTGTTAAAGTATTATAAGTAAAATTTCAAGCCTTGTTTTAAAACACGAAAAGATTTCATAGGTTAATGAAATATTTTAAATGACCAACATAAATTGTGTGTGTGTGTTTTTTTTTAAATAAATAGTTTTAATTTACATATTTCATGTTCGTTTATATTAATAAAGCATTCAAGTATTAAAAAAGATTTTAGACAAGTTTAAAAAAGATACAGAGAATTCTTTTAGAGAAATAATTTAATAAATAATAAATAAATTTAATTAAAAAAAGCCATATCATAACATAATGTAACATAAATAAAACCCATCGTGAAAATAAAAAAAAATGATTAACTAAAAAAGAATATTCTGTATAAATTATTAAAATGAAAGTTCTATGTTCAAAATCAGAAAACATTTTGTCTTTTTAAAAATACAAAAAAGAAAGAAAAGGAAAAGAAAAAAAGAAAGAAAAAAAATCATATTTATTTGAGAATCACACAACAACAGTGAAGTGACTATTAACTATATTCTCAAGGCGAAACGCTATTTTCTAACACAACCACAAATACATTTTTATTCTTAAATGCACGAAAGTCAAATCCACTTATCAAAAAATGAAGAATGGTGTTCGATTCTAAATCCTTTCAATAATAATGCCTGAGAATTTAATGTTTGTATATGTAAAAACAAGTCCATGAATCTATTATAAAGTTTCGCATAGTTGAGCGGGTAAAAATATTTTTTTCTACAAACAACATTAATTGAATATTGTTTGTAAATTTTTGTATGTATATTCAAATTAATAAATTTAGGAAACATTAACTAAAACTGAAACAATTAGTATTCATGACTATATAAAGTTCATTAGTTTTCCTAATACACTTTACTCCTATACTAACCTTCCACTGAAAAATGTTAATGCTCTTTTAACATTTTTATTAAATTTCCAATTTTTTTTCGTTTCACTAGAAATCATCTTTATTCTGAAAAATCCCTTCCAGATATTGCAATTCTAAGTGATACTGATTTCACAAACTTTTATCGTTTAAAACGGTGTAAAAAAAGACGTCAACGGATATTTTCCACATTTGTTGAAAAGCCCCTAAAAGCCCAGAATTATAGCAACCTTGCCACGTTAACAATGACAAAAATACATAGTTGTAAAACATAATATTTGCTTGTTTTGTTGAACCTGTCTGTCAAGCCATGAAATAGTGAAACAACCGCGCCAGATTACAGTAAATTTCATCTGTGACAGTCACAGTTGTACAAAGAAAACCATTTTCACAAGCAACAGCTAATCCGTTTGAGTCAAATAGTTTACAGGATAATGTTTAAACTATTATTTTCTAAAGCCGTTAATTTGAGTCATTGAGGAGGCGGTAAAGTGGATTTCTAGAGAGCAATAAAGCCAGAAATGTCTTACGCCGCAATCGCAATCTCCATATCTTTTGGATTGAGAAAAAAAAAGTTTTATACAAGGGTCTTTGGGATGGGTGTCTATGATTTCGGTCTTGTCTGAAAAAAGAAGTTAAAAAAAGGAGATAAAGAAAAGTACGGACATTTTAAAATGTTTTGATGAGGGATCGAGTCGATCATACTCGGACGGGCAAAAAAATTTCCAGAATCCCCCCCCCCCCCCAGCTACAGGCGTGTAACTTTTGCTGAAATGTTAAAAAAATGCGAGCAATTGGACTAATAAAACCATCTACAACTGCTTGCAGTCTTTAATTTAACCCCAACAATTATAATGGCAATTTTGAACATAGTAATCAACTGAATGTCTCTAAAAATGAAAAATTTGTGCATAATTTTCTTACATCAAATCAATTCTTCAAGATATATTTAAGGCTCTTACAAATATTGAGGAGTATTAAAATTTAATCAATCAATTTTATTGGTGTTCAGTGAAAGTACTAATAAAGTGAAAGTACTAATTCAGTGAAAGTACTAATCATCATTTTCCTTTTAGTTCTAACAGGGCGTCTTTATAAAAACTAAAGGAAAATTATGATGACACCTGTACATGCCTTTGAATTAATTGATCAAAAACTTGATTTCTTCTTCCATTACGAGCATGGTGCTATTATATTTTAAAATATCAAACCAAATGTGAATGTTAAATAATGTCTGTGAGGTAATGTCTGTGAAGTAATATTTCCGGTCTTATCGTCTACATTTAGACATCCAAATACACATTTTTTACACAAATTATTTTTCTTTGGTTTCATATTCTAATAAATAATCTGCAATTTCTTTCTCTTTTTAAGAGTAAAAATTGTAAATCCCTATTCTTTTTTAATCACTTATTCGTGTAATTTTACAAATCTGACAAAATGTAATAAAAATATGATTTTTATCAGATTTATTTATATTTATATATTATTATATATATTTATATTATTATATATATTTATATATTTATTTAATAATGCAAAATTCTGATTATTTATAAGAAATAAATTAAATTTCATTGTATAATTCTAGAAAATTAAAAAAAATTTCCATCTGCATATATAATTCTAAGAAAGTTAAACTAATATTCCATCAATATATAATAATTATTCTACTATGTACTCTGAATCAATTAACATTCTTGAGCTTGCCTATAAATGTAACCTGTCTATATTGATACTTTTTCTGGTCCCTTCAGTATTGTTATAGACAGGTTTCACTGTTTTATTTATAAAGTTATGCTATAATTGGTATAGCAACAACAGTAAATTAGTAAATAATTTTTGAAGTGTAATATAAATTTGGTATTATTAATATTATTTGGGTATTATTATATTTGTTACTATTACAAAGCAAATGTGCTATAAGTAAAAAAAAAGAAAAAAAGAAAAAAAAGAAAGAAAAATCGATTTTAGTTATTTAGTAATATATTTAAACAAAATAAATTGAAATACTGTTAGAAAAATAAAAACATATGTATTCATTAAAAAAAAATTAAATAAATTTAACATGGCAAAACATTTTAAATAATAATAATTAATGTAATGGATTAGAATCGTATGGACGAGAGTTTTAAAAGAAAATAATAACTAAAAAACGATATTCTATGAAGTTGCTTTCTTTTTGAAATACAATGTCATTCTTAGCCTGTACAGAAAACGAAATTCTCTGAGACATTTTCTAACCAAATCTGCAAGGCATTCAACTAAAATACAAATAATCTAGTTGACAAATGGTCTACCTATACATCCATTGTATATGTGGGAAGGGGGAGTGTGCTGATAAACGCCTTCTTTACCGCCCAGTCTGGGGGGTGAGAAAAACGCACATAGACGGTCATGACCACTTAGAAGTAGAAAATCTGAACCGTTCATACGCGCCCATGACCATTTAGAGGTAAAAAATCCTGACCGTCTATAAGCGCCCATGACCATTTAGAAGTAAAAAACTTTGACCGCGTATACGCGTTCATGACCATGAAAGGGTTAATGTAGAATTTAATAATAAAAACAGTATTACAATATCTGTATTAAAAAAAAAGGTATGCAACTAATAGCAAGATCTATCTTAGATTTGCATTTTTTTAAAGTGATACTTACACAATCCATACTTAGTAGGATAATCCTTATTTTTTAAGACAGCTTCACAGCGTCTTTTCATCGAGTGAACGAGTGTTTGGAGTTCATATTTTTTAATCACATGGTGCCAAGAATCAATTATAGCTTCAATAAGTTGTCTTTTATTGGATGGACGTTTTTTTCGTACAAGAATTTTCAAATGTCGCCACAAATTTTCAATTGGATTGAGATCAGGGCTGTTTCCTGGCCATGGTAATATATCTATGCCTTTATTTTGAAACCATGCTTTGCATACTTTTGCTGTGTGGCATGGAGCTGAATCCTGCTGAAAAATAAATGGTGCGTTGTTGGGGTAGAGATCCCTGATTGAAGGTATCAATTTTGGTTCCAGGACAGTTTCAATGTATTTTTTGGCATTCAGGATGCCATTAATCACTTGAATTCGGCCCACACCATCTGCAGACATACATGCCCAAATCATGACATTTGTTGGGTTTTTTGTAGTTGCTTCAATGCAATCAAGATGAAGTGCTTCTCCTACTCTACGTCTCACGTATTTTCTACCATCACTACCAAAGAGCGATATTTTACTCTCATCGCTCCAGATTACTTGCTTCCATTGATTTTCTGACCATTTAATGTGTTCTTTTGCCCACTTAACTCGTTTTTCGCGTTGCTTTTGATTTAAATATGGTTTTTTCCTTGGAATTCTAGCTTGTAGTCCAAATCCTGATAACCTTCTTTTTATTGTTCTTGAACTTACAGCAATACCCGCTGCATTCATTTCACATCTAATGGTATCTGATAAGAGTGAAGGTGGAATTTGGCTGCAAAGCAACGTGAGAATATGATGTCGTATTCATGTAATCAATCATACATGTTTGAATTCTACTTTTCTTCTAAAGTGCATAAGAAGAAAGTATAGGAATCGTACAAATTTCCAACTTCCACTTTTGATGGATTCACATGTTTTGGGATGTCTTCAACACAATTTTACTGTTGTTTGGAAATGTCTGTCTGTTAGTCTGTCTGTCCGACTATCTGTTTGACTGTTAATCTGTGTGTGACACAAATTTTGTTACATCTCTATCTCAGGAATTTAAGCATGGAATTTAATCAAACTCCATGTTCAGTTAGTTAGACCTTGCATGGATGCTAGCATTTCTATATTCTAACGCACATTATATTTCAAACCAGAAAGTATGTTTAAGAAAAATGTTATTTAATTTTAAATTTATTGGTTTGATTATTGAAATAAAATTTCTTGTTTAATACATATTTGAACTGAGTTAGATTCCGGAAGTATACCGAAATGTTTACATCTATGGGCATTGATTAACTTGGCGCAGATAATGTTTGAATTTATATCACAATATAGGTGGTGATTCTATGCTACATTTTTTTACGATTTCCGTTATACTTATATTTCAAGAACTTATGCATGAAATTTGTATCAAACTTCATATTCTGTGACATATATAGATGTGACATATATGACCGTGACATATATAGATGTGACATATATGACCGTGACATATATAGATGTGACATATATGACCGTGACATATATAGATATTGATTATGTTTGGGTGTATATCGTCGAATAGGTGTAGTACTGTTAAGCTCGCATTTCACGATTTTCACGTTAGCTATTGCTGAAGACCTAATGCAGGGAATTTCATCAAACTACACTGTTCGATCTTACCATTAATAGCCGCTGATTCAATTTTTACTTTCATTACTCAGTAATGGGCGTTGATATCCTATACTTAGTGAAAGATTTCTAAGGGAGTCCACAATCAATTTTTGCATTTTATTGTGGGTTTACATTATTACTAACTCCATTCTTGTAACTCTCTGAGACTTTAATCACCATTATTGCCTGAATCACTCATTGACAAATCCAACTTTTGGCTGTAAACTCGAATGCTTTTTGCGATGAACGTTATAGGGGTATCTTATTTTCTGTTGTATAGAAATGCACCAAGTTTTATATTAAAAGTTCAATGATTAAAAATGTAAAGTCAATGTAAAGAATCTTATGTAAATGTGACATAATCAAACAACCACAATTTGTTTACTTGTATTATTTTATAATTGAGAGTTTTCAAAAAACAATATTACAGCAGTACCTCGTTAAAACGCGTTTGTTGGGAGACAAGCATAAAAGCCAATTGTCCGAATGTGTGATATATCGGACAGTATTATAAAATTAAGAAATATGATACCTTCAACTAAATATTTTATATTTGTGTCCAAAATGTCAGTTTATTCGCATATAACAATTTTCTTCATAAAATTAGCTATACAGATTTTTAACTTATTGCAATTGACATGTAGTAAAACCTGTGAAAACTGAACCTGTATATGATGAAATCTGGTCTTAAAAAGGAAATTTTCATAGTCACAACGCAAGGAATCCCAGAAAATTATAGCTGCTAGAACGAAAACCTCTCTCACTGTGTACTTTTCTGGTCCTTAGCGATTATTTTTTTACAGGTTTTACTGTATATATAAAGTTCCTTAAAAATTCACTTTACGTAGAACTTATTGTTTTATAAAATACAAAAAAAGAGCGATATATTCGAAATAACGCTAAAAATATGTCGATATAACGAGATATTATTGTACTTGTAAATTAAACGAAGTGTTAATGTAAATATTTTACAAAAAAGGACTATAAATACCAATTGAAGAAAACGGTTTCACCAGACTAATCTAATATATATAAAAATGAAAATTTGTCTGTATGTCTGTCTGTCTTCAAATCCACAGTTTAGAAGCAAGGGTTGTGAAATTATACGCACAGGCGTATTAAAACCTAACCGAGGCAACTAAAATAATCCGAAATCGAAATAAATTATAGTTAATTTTTAATTTTAAAAAAAACCAATGTAACAGCAGTTTCCTATCAAATTAAAAAAAATTTTCGATATAGCAGCTGCAAACAATTAAAAATCCACAAGAAAATCCTTTCCACAATAATTAATTTTGTATTGAATGATTTCTACGTGAAAAATGAAAATGAAATAACAAGTTTCAAGAATGAAAAAAAAGATGAATATGATGTCATATTGGAAGTATAACAGAGATTTTCAAAAAGTTCTCAATAATACAAGAAGTATAAATTTGAGTAAATACAGAAAGCAGGCGAATATGACGTCACCAAGTGAAAAAGGCCTATAAATACCAATTGAAGAAAACGGTTTTACCAGACTAATCTAATATATATAAAAATGAAAATTTGTCTGTATGTCTGTCTGTCTTCAAATCCACAGTTTAGAAGCAAGGGTTGTGAAATTATACGCACAGGCGTATTAAAACCCAGCCGAGGCCACTAAAATAATCCGAAATCGAAATAAATTATAGTTAATTTTTAAGTAAAAAAAAACCAATGTAACAGCAGTTTCCTATCAAATTAAAAAAAATTTTCGATATAGCAGCTGCAAACAATTAAAAATCCACAAGAAAATCCTTTCCACAATAATTAATTTTGTATTGAATGATTTCTACGTGAAAAATGAAAATGAAATAACAAGTTTCAAGAATGAAAAAAAAGATGAATATGATGTCATATTGGAAGTATAACAGAGATTTTCAAAAAGTTCTCAATAATACAAGAAGTATAAATTTGAGTAAATACAGAAAGCAGGCGAATATGACGTCACCAAGTGAAAAAGGCCTATAAATACCAATTGAAGAAAACGGTTTTACCAGACTAATCTAATATATATAAAAATGAAAATTTGTCTGTATGTCTGTCTGTCTTCAAATCCACAGTTTAGAAGCAAGGGTTGTGAAATTATACGCACAGGCGTATTAAAACCCAGCCGAGGCCACTAAAATAATCCGAAATCGAAATAAATTATAGTTAATTTTTAAGTAAAAAAAACAAACACCCAATGTAACAGCAGTTTCCTATCAAATTAAAAAAAGTTTCGTTATAGCAGCTGCCAACAATTAAAAATCCACAATAAAATCCTTTCTAAAACAATTAATTTTTTATTGAAAGATTTCCACGTGAAAAATGAAAATGAAATAAAAGTTTCAAGAATGAAAAAGAAGATGAGTATGACGTCACCTTATCGGAAGTCTTTTGTCGTAAGTATAAGAGAGATTTTCAGAGTTCTCAATAATATAAGAAGTATAAATTTGAGTAAGTACAGAAAGCAGACGAATATATAACGTAATGAGAGTTTGAAGAACATATTGAATCATGATAAAAAGCCGATTATGGAAATATTGGCATTTTTTAACATTTCGAGATTCTCTGAATTTGTTTTCGCTATTTTCAAATCTGTTCCATATATATACGTGTGTATTCATGTATATTAGAATTTTCACAAAAGTTTAGGTCCCCATAGCTCATTCTTAGCGAAGAACTGAAATAAAGATTTCAGATTTTTTAAAAATAAAATTCATAGAATTTTTGCATTTGCCTTTTTCTTTTTAAATTCCTACTATTAGCTCACACTCTCTCTATATATATCTTGTTCAAATTTTCAATCGTTAGTAAAATATTTTCTATTTATCCATTCAAGTTAAAATACATTTTTTTAAACTTGTAGTGGATGACACTTTATGTTAATATAGTTTTTCAAATGTTAATTCATTAATTAAATTTAATTAATTAATTTTAGTTTTAAATTGGAGAAAAAATTCCTCCCATTATTTTCATAAATGAAATGAAAGATTTATCTCAAATTAGTGATGCCACAAAAATAAAATACCGCAACGATGATTATAAAATAATGTTCAATAAAGATAACGTGGGACATTAATGCTGCACGGGCTTATTTTATATATTTATGATTAAAAAGTAGGAATTGACTTAAAATTTTTTTTATATTACTTGGTAATTATGAAAAACTTATTTAAATAACAAAATACTCGGAAACAACTTTTCAACAAAATGTTTTAATCACGATCTCAATCCGGCCACAGTTTATATACTAAGTAAGTAAAGTAATCTGTCATCCGGATTAACTGAAAAATGAGTGAAATTTGCGCAAATTAAAACTCAAAATGAAAACGTAAATAAAAAAGTTGCTTTTTAGGGTTGCGTTCATCTCACGAAACCCTATTACTCCCGCTGCGTTGTCTGTATGTCACAAAGCCATTCTCAAAAACTATATAACTTACAGAGTTGAAACTTTGTGTATATAACAGAATAACAACTATAAAGAGCTCAAAATATTAAAATTTGAAAAATTCGTATTATTTTAATAAATAGAGATAAAAAACCAAAATTCTAACAGCCATTTTTCTAATAAATTTAAACATTTTTCGTTATAGCAGATGCCAAAAATTAAAAATCCACGATGAAATTCTTTCCACAATAATTAATTTTCTATCAGACGATTTCCACGTGAAAAATGAAAATGAAATAAAAAGTTTCACCAGTTGAAAAAAAGATAAATATGAAATAAAATTGATTGACGTCATAGTAGTAATAAAACTGAAAATGTCTAAGATTTCTCAATAATACAAGGAGTATGAGTATGTGTATGTAAACAAAGCAGATTAATATCACGTCATTAGAGAATTAAAAAGAAAATCTGACGTCATACTGGAAGTTTAACGAATTTTTCAGATGTTTGAGAATAATACAAAGCTAGTATCAATCTGAGTAATAGAGAATAGTAAATATGAGTTTGAGAAACATATTGAATCGTGATAAAAATCCGATTATGGAAATATTCGCATATTTTAACAGTTTGAAGGTGTACAATTTGTTTAATTTTGAAATTATTTTTTTAAATACCGCATTTAGTCCGTATTACGGGTATTATTATGACAGAATATAATAGCGGGCTGGTTTAGATATTCGAAAAAACAAAAAAATAGACCGGTAAATTTTTACTTTATAAAAAACATGACTTTTTTGCTAAATGAAATTTATTTGAATCTATTAAAGAAAGGATAGAGTGTTTTGAAAGGAATATTAAACGAAACCCTTTGAGCGATCTTCGATCACACTTACCCACTCGTTTTAGAATGGTATCACATGTACTTCGTTTACATGAAGTTACATTTGAAGGAATCTTAGCAAGTGTGATGTTTAGATTTTATTGCTCCAATGATGAATGGATGTTAGCTGTTTTATAGATGATATCTGATGAGTTTATTATATAACTTTATATATTTTTTAAATGGGTTTTTATCTGATTAATACGTATAATATTTCGCATACATCTTTAATTATGCTTTTATATTGCAAGTTTAATTTTGAACGTGATTTTATTAAACAAATATTTATTTTAAAATCCCGGGCAAGACTGAGTGCTTCAGCTAGTTCTTCATAAATGTAACATTGTTTTTATGTAATATCTTCAGATATTAAGCTTGGAACTTTCTGAGATCAATTCGTTATAAATTGGAGCATGAAGGGGTCAAGACAAACATGTCACGTGTCACTTTTCGTGTTTCAGATATAGCGATATATATACTTTTTTTTTTATCCCGATAAAAAAATATATATTGCTTGTTTCTAAATTTCTACTCATGATTACTGTTAAAAGATTTGATTAACTTGTATCGCTTTCTTTGTTTATCGTGGCATTACGAAATTAAATGTATAAGATATGATTTAACGTGTTGAAAAGTGACAGCAAAAGTAAGCTATTCTTTATCAGATTTTATTATTTTTAAATCTCAAGAACTTGTTTTCTTCTCTGCCTATGTATATTAAGGATTACTTTCCATAAATCTTGTATACGGTCATCTGAAACTTGTGATTAAAATCACACAAGGTATGTTTTTTCATAATTCTTTATACTTTATATATACATGAAACTTTGCGTTAGTGTCAAGTATTATTATTTATTGCATTATTAAAAAATACATATATTTGAGTATTTTATAATATATTTTAGACTTACAATTAAATGGTTTTATGAAGGAGAATAATTTAATCAAGAAAAATGAAATTCTTATGGAAGAATTTAACGAGTTTAATTTTTGAAAACGTAAAAATTTTTTAAACTTACACTTCTTTTAGAATTTTGAATTTTTTGTGGCAGTTTTTGTTCATACTTTTCTTCTAAGTGTACTCCATAACTGTGATTTGCAAGTAAGATTTCCAAAGAGATACTTAGTTTAAGAAAGAAATAAATAAAATGTAATGACATGTCTAAAAATTCAGTAAAAGTGACTGTTTACTTAACATTTTTATTTTTAAAAAATATATATTTATATTGCTGAAAATCCTATCCATAATTTTATGAAATGCTCCATAAGGAATTACTATTAAAACACAGTGAGTGACAAAATGAAATCTAGTTTTTGAAGATTTGGCATTTTGGTCATACTGATAAATTGAAACAAATTGGAAATTGTACGTTAAACGTGACAAATGAGGTGCGTTCGTTTCGTGCTATAACTAGTTTTACAATGTAAAAAATCATCGCTATTATTTCAGTGAAATTAATTATATCGTCTGCTATGATTCCTTTTTTAACACTTTCAAACCTAGTTGAAAAATGTTTATGACTTCGGTTTGTCTGCCGTCTGCCCGCCTGTCCGTGCTCTAACTCCCGTAAATATGCTTCGATTGTCCTGAAATTTTTCTATGTTATTGTCGTTTACTATAGTATGTTCCTTATTTCAACAGAAGTGTGTAGCACTTATAGTTTTTTTACAGGGACAGTCAAAAGTATTCCGTTACATTACAGTCAATGGGGAATAATCGGTTCAAGCACATTTTGATGACGCTACGTCATTTGAAACATAATGAAATTGATGTATAAGTATGAAGCGCAATAAAACATGCTTTTTGTAGAATATGGGGTGCAAAGCATTTATTATTCATTTACAGGGTCAAACAAAAGAATTCTTTTACACATCATTCTTCGTCTGCAGTGTAATTTAGTGATATTTCCCTATTTCAAAAATAATGAAAATCATATGCATTACTGAGGTGCACTATAGACCGGGAGGGGGCAGCACAGACAATCACCTCATCGAGTTCACGGCTGAAATTCCAGAATTAGTTAAAACTCGATTCGCTTATTAAAACGCAATCGGTCTGCCAAGTCATATCTTGCTGGAAAACTCCCGAAAACCCGATTTTAGCGGTTGGCACGTAGGTTTACCATTGTGTGTTCCTGCTCCCAGTCCTCCATGTTTTCATACCTTTGGGTACAGGAAAACACAATGGTAAACCTACGAGTCAACCGCTAAAATCGTGTTTTACGGTGTTTTCCACCAAGATATGACTTGGCAGACCGATTGCGTTTTCATATGCGAATCGAGTTTTAACTAATTCTGGAATTTCAGCTGTGAACTCGATGAGGTGATTGTCTGTGCTGCCGCATCCCGGTCTACTATAAATTGCTCTCTTGTGTGCATTGCGTTTATTTATAGGAACACACAAAATATATTGGTTACAGTACATGTGCAATATTTACAGTCTAAGTGTGATAAGTGCGTTTTAAACTTTGGTTTGCATTTTAAAGTTTTTTTTTCATAGTACGTGTGTGTTTATAAACTCGGTTGACCATATGCAGGGCTACACAAGGAAATTCGTAAGTACTACAGACTATAGGAGTGCATTGCTTAAGGGTAGTTTTTAATTGTGTTTACGCATTTTCCTGCTGAACTATACTTAGTAGACTAATAGAAGTTTGTGGAATATAAATAAACTAGCTGTTTAACCCGTTCTACGCAAGGGAATTCATGAATTTCATTCTAAAAAGTGAATAAAATGAATCTAATTCCCTTGTTAAAGTGTTGAATTGTTCAATAACTATACGATTTAGAAAAAAAAAATTACCACTGTGCATTTTTTAAATAAACTTAATTTATGTTGCTATGGCAGCAGACGATAAAACTATATATTTGGAATAAAGGAATAAATGGAATAAAAATTTTGTTGATGTTTGTAATAAAATGTTTTTCTTTATTTAAAAAAAAATGAAATAATGAAGCGCAATTAAATAATTTTTAATTATTTGCATGCGAGGTAAAAGAATTATCGTAATACCCGCTACAGCTTCTTACTATTGTAGCGTGGAGTCCGTAATATGTATATCTCACATTGCAGTAAATATTTAGAACTGTTTAGAACTGACACGATTACGGGTTGACATAAAAAAGGCAAAACTTCGTCAAAAACATTACAAATTATTTAAAATTTTCGATTTTTTTGCCCCAATCGTTCATGGGCTCCCTACCAGCAACACGTTTGACAAATTTCGTTATTGACAAATTTCGAGCTAACATAGATAGATACGCGCACGGATTCTAATAGGGTATATTATTCTAGCTGACCCGACGGCGTTGCCCGGCCCCGTGTAATAGACTTAAATCTCTTAAAAAACGAAACTCTGTCCGGATCTTCGATGGCTTTGGCACCGTCTACCGGACTTGCTCGTACGCTCCGAAAAATCTTTTATTTCCACCTTCCACCACCAGGGGAGCATTCTGTTCTAAACAAAACTCTTTACGAACGAATATCTGACACAGGTTCCCGTTGCTTAAGGCATCGTAATAGTAGACGGGCTACAAAAGCGGTTTGTAGAAGATGGGAACATTATTAGCCGAGTTATTGAAATTAGTCCCAGTTAGAGAAAATAACCTTGAGAGGGGCGCCGGAAGGAGGGGATATTCAAGTGTCCTTCAGAAAATGACTAATTAAGTGGACCACTATGCATCTTTAAAAATTCGTTCATTTGGTTAAGCTATGAACTTAATTACAAATTTGGCTTAAACTATAATTCGTAAATAGTGGTAACTACTACTCATAAATTTACTTTAATGTTATAGAGGGTGACTATTAAGTTAATTATAATGTTTGTAATCAGTTGCGTTGAAATCGGAAAGATAGTTGCTGAGTTATGGAAACGGGGCATAGTTAGAGAAAAAACCTTGAAGGGGGTGCCGGGGAGGAGCGGATGTTCAAGTTCATTTCAGTAAATTACTAATTAGGAGGACCAGTATGCATCTTTAAAAATTGGTTCGTTTGGTTAAGCTAGGAACTTAATTAGAAATTTGTCTTAGACTGTTAGTCGGAAATAGTGGTACCCGCTACTCACAAATTTATTTAAGTTATATAGACGTTGATTATTAAGTTAAATATGATATTTGGAATCAGTTACGCTGAAATCAGAAAATTAGTTGCTGAGATATGGAAACAGGGTACAATTAGACAAAAAGCCTTGAGGGAGGGGTCGGGGGGAGCGGATGTTCAAGTGCCTTTCAGCAAATGATAAATTAAAAGAGCCACTGTATGTATCTTTAAAGATTGATTCATTTGGTTAAGCTAGGAACTTAATTTGATATTTGGCTTAGACCATTATTCGGAAATACTGGTAACAGTTTTCTAGAAGCACACCCTGAAGCAATGCTGATTTTTATGATAATTTAGCAAAATGAAAATGATTTGGAGAAGTTCGGAACATAATTCTCTGAGATTTGGAAATAAAGCACAGTTAGAAAAAAAAACCTTGAGGGAGGGGCCGCGAGTAGGCGCGCGGTCAAGTGCTCAACAACAAATCACTAACTTTGACTGTTGGTATGCATCAACTTAATACGGGCTCTGTACTTTTATTAGGAACATAAATCTAATTTTTACGAAAACTGTTATTCTAAAATAACGGTATCATCTACATAAAACAGCGTTTAAACGTTAAGGGTGAAGGAAAAAATGTTAAATTTCTTAAATGTATTTAGTTCTGTTGAAATCAGAGCAGTAGATTTGGATTTATTAATACGGAGGGTCAATTAATGAAAAAAACACCGCCAGGTGGCGCGCGGTCAAGTAATATTTAATAAAAAGTCGTTTACCCCCACCCCTCCCCATCCCCGAAAAATTTAACAAATAATCTGTTAAATAAAGTTTTCTGTATTAATAATGTCTATCATACTAATATATGTCATGTAAAAAAACCCTTAAATCCAGCTAATTATCATTCATTAAATCGATAAAATCTTTTAAAATTAAGTTTTTAGTATTTGGCAACGGTCAATAATTAAGTTGATTGTCTACATCTCATATAATCTCTGGTCCATCGATTTTAAACATCGATAAGTGCATCGGTAAGTGCATAGCACTTACAGTTCCTTTACAGAGACACTTAAAAGAATTCCGTTACATTACGGTCTATGAAGAAAAATCGCTTGCGTTTTATATTAATAAGGTTTCACTATTTCAAACATATTGAAATTAATATATGTCACTAAGATGGATTACAAGAGGCTTATTATTGAATATTGTGTGTATGGTATTCAGCGTTCATTTACAGGGACACACAAAAGAATTCGGTTAAAGTAGTACTGCTTGTTAATAATAATTGCTAGAAGTGTTTTTTAGTTGCTGAACGCGTTTTAAATTCAACTTATTTTTTGTCTATTACTTGGTGTTTATAAATTGTATAGATCGTATACAGGGCAGCACAAAATTTCTCGAACACATTTCCGTTTATTGACGGAAATTTAATAAGGGAAATTTTAAACTGTACTACGCGTTTCCTAACAGAATAAAATTTAGCATTCTATGTAGCATATATACAAATCTATAGATCATATACAGGGCTGCACAAAAAAGTTCGGATATTTAAACGAATGTTGTTGGTAATTCCTGAAATTGTGTTTTTAAATATGTTATGAGTTTTCCAAATTATATACTTAGATATCAACTTTCTCCTTATTAAACGGTAAAGATTTGTAAAAATATTTTGTAAGTGTTGGGAAGTGTTACATAATCTATGCTTGACGCATGATTTTTCGTTCTTTTTTTCTCATTTCTTCGGATCAAACTTTTCGAAAACATCTTAATGGACGCGCTTCCAAATATATTTTCCCTTCATAATGCCTCGCATCCATGCAGTCTCTCTTCTCATTGTTTGTTATT
The DNA here is from genome assembly GCA_963931845.1 of Maratus michaelseni. Taxonomy (NCBI): domain Eukaryota; kingdom Metazoa; phylum Arthropoda; class Arachnida; order Araneae; family Salticidae; genus Maratus; species Maratus michaelseni. The sequence goes on along the minus strand of OZ007594.1, from coordinate 276,911,294 downwards.
ACGTAATTTATATTGAAATAGAGTCACGGCGTCACACAAATGTAGTGTTAGCGTACTCACGTCACTCCATTCCTCTCCAGCTGTTGAGACTGCTTGTTTAAATACAAATAATGTATCGACGCATAGGGCTTTGCACACACACTGTTATTATTCTATTTAATTCTGTTGTGGCAGAAGTGTCGTTTAGGGAATTAGATCTGTTAGCTCAGAACTTGAACGAAAATTGCATGGATACTTTGAGCTCTGTCATTCGCATGTTTTAAAACTATGTTTCGACCACCAACTTTTTTAACAGGATCGGGAATATAACCAGATATTCCGGAAGAAACAGATAATTTGGAGGTAAATAACTTTGAAATTTCTCCAGTGTTTTTCAGCTATGAGGAATTTGTGGAGTAGAGAGAGTCCTGCATGCCCGTAAGGGGTGGGGGACGGGTGTTTGCAGAAGATGGCAATTGCCCCTATCTGAATTTTCAAATTTAACGTTCATGTGTTAACCCATTCGGGACCATGGGTGCATATATGCACCCTCAAAAAGAGCATACAGAATTTGTTTTAGTCACCAGTAAAAAATAAAAGTAATATTTGCTAGAGCATTTTTGTGATAGTTTAAGCAAATTTTTTTTTTTTTTTTAAAGTGGTGCCAATCGAATAAAATTTGTGTAAAAGCCGCCGGTTCCGAAGGAGTTAAAAAAAATCTTAAATTGTTTGGGGGGGGAGGGGGCGGTCAAGCAATAAATGAAGGCAAATCCCCTGACAAATAATAATAATAATAATAATAATAATAATAATAATAATAATAATAATAGCGGAACTGTTTCAGTTTTTAACACTTTGCAGATACTTTTTTTACAGGAGCACTCAAAAGAATGCCGTTACATTATAGTCTATGGGGAAAAATCTTTGCAGTGCATTTTAAAGATGTGACACTATTTCAAATATATTGAAATTGATATATGTTATTGAGGTTTACTATATCATGTTTAGTATTGAAAATAAAGTGTGTAGCACTTATACTTTTTTACAGGACACTCAAAAGAATGCCGTTACATTATGATCTATGGGGAAAATCCTTCGCAGCGTATTTTAATGATGTGACACTATTTCAAATATATTGAAATTGATATATATTACTGAAATACACAATAAGCTGCTTACTATCGAACATGGTACGTCTAGCACTTATAATTAGTTTACAGGGAAACTGAAAAGAATTGCATTACATTATGGTTTAATGTGGAAAATCGTTTGCGGCACATTTTACTCATGTTACACTATTACAAACATGATTAAATTGATATCAATTTCTGAGATGCACTAAGACTTGTTTTCTGTAGAATATGGAGTGTAAAACTTTTTCTTTCATTTACAGTGCCACACAAAAGTATTCTTTTACATAATGTTATATGAGGGAAAAACAGTTTGCAACGTATTTTAATTATGTTACGCAATTTCAAATATAATGAAATTGATATACATTATTGAGGTTTACTACAAGATACTTGTTATGTGTATCGTTCATTTACAGGGACACACAAAATATTTCGGATACAGTACTGTGTCCGAAGTATTGTTTATAAGCCATAATTGGAAGTGGGGTTTTAGTAAGGTATGCGTGTAACTAAATTTTCGAATGCTATAAGGTATGTATAAATGCTTCAGATCATATACAGGGCTACATAAAAAAATTCGTAAGCATTACGGTGCATCAGCTTAAATTGATTAAAATGGGTTTTTACTCGAGTTATTCATTTTGAACGTGAAATATATATTTAGTACACCAAGAAAGATTTGTAGAATATAAATAAAATCATATATAGGGCCCCGCAAAGAACTGAATACGTGGCTGTCTATGTATGATAATATCTGGAAGTGTGATTTCAGCGTGTATTTGCCTGAATTAAACTATAAATTAAACTGTGGCGTGTATAAAAAGCTTAAGATAATATTCAGGGCTGTACAAAATAATTCAAGGATGTTTCCATCTATTGGTAAAAACTGCTGAAGATGAATTTCCAACTGTATATGTTTTATTACTAAATCAAATTGTAGTATACTATAGAGTATATACAAATATATAAATTATATACAGGGCTGCAGAAAAGAATTGGAGTACTTTTCCGGCTGTGGACTGTAATTGCAGAAATCTGGTTTTCAAATGTGTTTTGTGTTTTTCTGAAATGTTTACTTAGATACCTTATTTACCTTATTAAGCAGCGAAGGTTTGCTAAAGTATTCTGTTAGTGTTGGAAAGTGTTTCATAATCTATGCTTGGTGCATGATTTTTCTTTCTTGTTTTAATATAAAAACCCACCTACAACCTAAAGGTTTAGTACCGTTTGGTAACTTAACTAGTTTCCAAAATTCCCTTTCTTTCATAGTATCTAATTTTTCTCTCATGGCCTGTTCCCAAAATTTTCATTGAGGGGATTTTAAAACTTGTTTATTGGTATTAGGTATTTTGAGATCATCTAGTCATATATCATTATTGTTATCAGAAGCCTCCGTGTTTGAACAAGAACTACCCTCTTGATCTGAAACTATCCCTTTAAATTTATTTGACCCCTCAAAGCCAAATATTTTTGGTTCAAATTTAAGATGATGTCTTTTACAGCACTTCTCTATATCATTTGGACTTTAGCCTTTCAGATTTTCCCTGTTTGTAATAATAAATATAGTTACGACTACTGTTTGCATTTGGTACAACTTTTCTTACCCAACAGTATCCGACAGTGGAACTCCTTTCAAAACATCTTTACTTGATTTTATTCCCTCTGCTGAATTTTCGTCTGCCCCTGATGAGGATAGATTGGGGGGTTTATATGAAGGAAAATAGTTTAAATTTGGGGTATAAATATCCTCATTCTCACCTTCTGACCTTACATAAGATTAGTTACAAAAATTAGAGGAGCCTTTTGAGCCCATCACGACTCTACTGCCTCTAGCACTATCGGGCTTTCCTCATTAAAAGAAACGTTAATAATTTAAATGATTTTGTCATCTTCGGGTAGCCAAATTCGGTAACCTTTTGTACTAAAGGCGTAACCAATCATTATCCCCTTTTTGGCTTTTGCATCAAGTTTTGACCTAAGTTGCTTGGGAACACCTACATATGCTATAGCACCAAAGGGTTTTAAATTTCTAACGGATGGTCTCGAGCCACTATAGAGTTCAAAAGGAGTCTTCAACTGTGACTTATGACAAATACGGTTCCAAGTATGTGTAAAATGCCATGCTGCATCTGGCCAAAAACTTGAATCTAAACAAAAAATTAGAAAATCAAACCATCTACCGTATTCTCAAATTACTTCCTGAAGATAAAAAAAAAATGCTGAAACGAAAACTTTTTGAAAAGGATGATAAAATAAAAATGGAAAGAAAACAGAGAGGGTTTATTAGGAGAAAATGAGCGTTTATTAACAAACAGTACTTCAAATAATCTATGTAAATCATTTTCTATTGTTCATTACTAATACACAGATACGTACTATCATATCAGATAGAAAACACAATTTATAAATCATAATAATGATAAGAATTTGTTTTTACTTACAAGGATTCTTAAATTAGTAGATTAATGCAATCCATGATGTATTTGGATAGGACGACACTTCCGAGAGGCATTTAGGTTTTGAAGACACAACGAAGGGTTCATCCCAAACACGTAATTCTTGGGGAGAGTAATAGTAAGTTGGAGACACTTCCACAATCATTATATTGTTCTTTTAGACTCTCTAGAGTGGGCGATAGCAACCCCGAGAATGCTACGTTTGATAATGACAATCCCATGAAAAACTCATTTTTTTTAACTAATTTGAAACTAATAGGGTATAACCTACCATATTAATGCAATCTAACGATCAAATTCTTCATTCCGAACTTTGCATTTTTAGAAGGAATTTTCACAGATGCAACTTGGTGTCGAGAATCTTGAAGCTGCTATTATATGACATATCGACTCCAAGCAAAAAAAAGGAAGATATTTCGAGATTAGACTCGCGATGATATGGTAGAAGACCTCCTTCGTGGAGATGCACCCGTACATCAACATAAACAAGGAAAAACAATCATCTCTTTTTGGTTATCTCAGGTTGCTTCACAAGCGATTGCTTTCTATCAACTCACTATATAGCTTGCGCTTTCTTACTAACTAAAAATATCCTACTGCTTGAGCAGGCGGTGGTGGGGGGGGGGGGGGGGGGGAAAGGAACCCTTCACCCTCACACACCCAAACTATCCGCGCTTCAAAACATGACTGCCTCTACTAACTAGCTCCCCGTTTCCTTGGTAACGCTGGACCAGGGGGTAAAAAAAGTCAACGCTGATTGGTTGAGTGGGGGGAGAAAATAACACGCCTATTGGATGAGTTGTTACTAGGTGAAAAAATCCTAGCTACAATTCCTGGAAATTAGCCGTCTGTTGGGTCCCACGAAAAAAAAAGAAAGCACGTGCACACTTGCACCTGCTATTTCGTAAACAACGATCGAAAAGCAATATGTTGATGTTATCTTCGTAACAAGCCTTCGAAATAGTTTTATGACTCTCTTTTCTGGGGGTAATAAAAGTTGCACACAATACAACTGACAATAATGCTTCAGCTATTCTCACGACTTCTTATAAAGGCCTTTTGTACTTTATCCAATCTGCCTGTGTGTGTTTCGAATTTACGATCCCTTAAATTACGTGAGAATTTCAAGTAAAAGTTGTTTGCGTGGAAACTATCTCATAGTGAAAAAGGAAGATCCTGGGTGGTCTTGACTTACAGAAAAATACAGATGTTTGGATTTTGAAAATAAGAGTTTTAATTAATAATGTTTAAGAAAAATAAGAAAAAAGAGGGGGGGGTTGATTAAATATCAAAATAGAATGAGTTTATAAAAAAGAAATGTTTTAAGATATTAATGAAAATATAAATATAAAAATTTAGATTAAATTACCTCTAACAAGAATCCCCCGTCTCTATTTAAAAAACACAATTTTTTGAAAAATAAAATTTTTTTTTGTTTTTTTTTAAGTAAAAAGTGCGAGTAAAAAATCAATGGATGCGGGAGAGATCACTAAATGGGGCCTAACATTTCAAACAAACCAGACTTCGGTCCGAAGAATTATCAAGAAACACTTAGCAAGCCTACCCCTCAAGGCATACAGTCCGGAATGCATAACCTGAGTTTGCATACACAAAACTCTCCTCACTTGTCAACAACATCCCTAGACACACCTGTAGAAGAACAAAAAAAAATTTAAAAGATGAACACAAGGCTGGACATTGCTTTTGTCACCACTAACCTTATCAATCGGGAAGGTTCCATTCAAAGTATTTACCTGAACACTGTTTGCTAAACCACAAAAAAAATTTTGAAAATTGCCAAAATAGTTTTTTTTTTTTTTTTTTAAGCCAAATAAAAATTTGGAAGAGAACATTGCCAACCGAAAGAATCGCCAAATCCATTACAATACTAATGCATATCAATATAGGTATAAATTGTTAGCTCGATGTACACGGATATATAAAAACATACTAACTAGCAATGTATATGTATATAAAAACACAAACAAAAAGAATAAAAATTGGTAAAAGGCAATCTGCACAATATACAGTTAATTCACAATAAAATACATTTCACTAATTAAAATTCAGTTAACACAAATTGTATCAATGTGTAAAAATTGAGAAACACTTTCTCCAGTCGACAGATATGCAAGTTGAAAGTATGAAGTAAGTTATTTACATATGCACTTACAGCGACACTGTGCATATTGGAAGAGCAACCCATTTATCTGTGCTATAAACAATTGCCAAAATAGAAGCATAATGGGGCGAAGAAGACCCAAAAGCTATGGTGAAGATTATCACCATCAGAAACTTAATTTATATAGTAAAAAATAAAAATTTTGACAAAAGAAATCCTTTAAAAAAAGGGAAAAAATAGCACAGAACTAGACAAAATTTTATAAATTTTTCAATAAAACCACACCACTATACTTTAATGAAGCAATGTAACTCAAGAACAAAATTAATAACCTCAAAAATTTTCAGGTAAAAAAATATATACACAAACAGTACACTAATACTACCTTACACTACAAGATAACTACACATTATATCAAGTAATGGGTAAAATTAATATTTCCCTCAAATATTGTATTACCCTGTAATTCACCTATACCCATATACTGAGAACTTAACTAAAACATCAATTTAAATATAAATAATATGCAAATCGATTGATACTATCGTATTACACAAACAGGGAGTACTACATGAAAAAAAAGGGGAAAAAATTTGGATTCCCATTTTCAAAATGCACAAAAAATTTGCAAAGTCTCGAAATTACCCAAAAATCGAGAAAAACATAACATAATTCCAAAAGTATACCTGCGGAGAGGTTATTTGCACTATAACTATCTAAATATACCTTATTTACACTAAAATTAGCTATCTAGAACATTAAATGTGATGAAAACATAACCGCTCAGATCGCTACCGCTAACCAAAACAAACGGTATAAGTACTCTAAAAAGCTTATTTTACAAGTTAAAATACAATAAAAACTAACTCTAGACTATCTACATACATTATACAAACAAAATATAAGATTATTAAATAAAAATACTATAATTAATACAACTTAAAGTTTATAATTGGGACGCTTGTCCCTGTTCCTGAATCCATAAGTATTTCTGGACGAAGGAATCGAATCAGTCGGTTTGCGCTGAGATTCGATTAAAGTCGGAATACGGCTGGTTGAAGGTATAACAGAGGATTGAGCTTCAACAACTTCGTTGGCTACCGTGATCTCTGGTGTGTCCGTAACTGGATTTTCAGCCGTGGAGGGGGAGGGGGTGGTTTCAGCTCGTGAGTTCTGGAACTCGGCTGAAGGAAGAGAGGGGGAAAGGGGTTCGTTGCTGGTGGCTAGTGAAGGCAAGGTGTTGGCTGTTGATTGCATGGGCAATGCTTCATCTCTGTTTACTGCTGATGCTGTTGGTATGATAAACGCGCGCCTGCGTTTTTTCGTCCGCCGTTCTGGGTTATCGTTAATCGATTGGTGAATGGGAGCAGTTGGATTCTGAATATTCGATTGATCATCGAATTGACGCTGCGGCAGTTGGTCATTTGTTTGGAAATAAACATGCCTGTTTTTAAATTCAGTCAGCCTATCGACGTGTACCACTTGCGTTAATTTTAAATTTGATTGGAGGGCGATTTTAAAATTTACCTCATTTATTTTTTCAGTTATTGTATAGGGACCATTATTAAATTTAGATAGTTTTTTACATTGTCCAGGTTTAACAGCTGGTGTAAAGAGCCAAACTGAATCACCTATTTTAAGATTCTTAGAAACAGCAGTTTTTTCTCTGTATTTTTCTTGCTTCTCTGAAACTTCCACCAAACTACTGTGCACTTCAGCATACACTTTCTTCAAAGCAGGGAATAAAAGTTCACAATAGGTGGGGGCGTCATTATAATTTAAAGTTTGGGGGTGGAAAAAGTTTATAGGGGAGATTTAAATTTCTGCCAAACATTACTGCAGCTGGAGTTAATTTTGTAGAAGAATGCACGGCTGTCCTGAGAGCTAAAAGAGCAAATTTTAATTTTGTATCCCAGTCCGACTGATTTTCATTGACAACATGGCATAGGGCATTAATTAAGGTTCTGTTTTGACGTTCAATCTGAGAATTTCCTGCTGGGTGGTAAGCTGACGTGTGAATATGTTTCATTCCAAAGTTTTTATAGACTCTCTCAATGGCTTCTGTTATAAGATTTCTACCCTTGTCGGAAACAATATAGCTAGGAGCACCGTACCTTGAAACGAAGTCTGCTAGAGTATCCGCTACAACGTCTGAGGTGATAGAGGATACAGCATATGCTTCAGGCCACTTAGAAAAAGCATCGATATATGTCACGATGAACTTGTTACCCGAAAAAGTTGTCGGTAAAGGACCAATTATATCGAAATTCACTTTCGCCAATGGAAATTCTGGTGTTGGCATTCTCTGCAAAGGGGCTAGATGTTTAGGTCGATAAGCTCTTCTTTGTTGGCAACTAATGCAAGATTCTACTAGATGCTTGACATCTGCAGACATACCTGGCCAGTAAAAATTTTCGCGAATGCGATCAATAGTTTTCTGGAAGGCTTGATGACAAGCTGCTAGAGAATCATGTGTTAGTGCGAACACTTGGGGGATTAGTTCTTTTGGCACCACCAGTTTGGGTAATTTATTTAAAATGGGAGAGTCTCGAGTGTCCTCGCACATCAAGAGATCATCCCGGAAGAAAAATTTCATGTACTTTGGTGGTATATCCACTGCTTGATCTAGCTTCTGAGCAATTTGGCAACACTTTTTGTCAGACTTTTGGAGTTCTTGAATTTTTTCAAGAAGATCAGTTTGGGGCATAAAAACATTCTCCTTTGCTATTTGTACACAAAAATTACAATTTACAGTATTTACAGAGATTTCATTAGAAGTAGTGTATCTAGAAAGAAAATCCGCAACACTGTTGCATTTGCCCTTGATAAATTTAATTGAAAAAGTAAAATCAGATAAGGTGCAAATCCACTTTGCCATACGAGAAGTTGGGTCCTGAATTTTAAGCATATAAGTTAGGGGGGGCATGATCAGTGAAAATAAAAAAGTGGGTGTTAGCTAGGTAACACTTAAAATGGGCGGTTGCCCAGACAACAGCTAAAAGTTCCCTTTCTGTGGCTGAGTACCTTGTTTCAGGGTCCTTCAACTTTCTGCTGGCAAAAGCCACAGGGTGTAAAAAGTTGTTATCATCCAGTTGAGATAAAACTGCGCCTAAAGCTTCACCACTCGCATCAGTATAAAGATAAAATTCCTTCGAAAAATCAGGGAGGGCAATACATGGCTTAGAAATTAAAGCAGCTTTTAAATCTTCGAATTCTGCTTGCGCTGCAGGGTTCCATGAAAAACGACCATTTTCTTTAGTTAATTCAATTAAGTTTTTAGCTCGTTTAGAAAAATCAGGGATAAATCTCCTGTAAAATGAAATTGTACCAATAAAAGATCTAACTGCTTTGCGGGTATCAGGGGGTTGAAATTTTTCAATTACTTCTATATTTTTATTAATGGGTGAGACTTTACCTTTATGGATTTCAAATCCTAAATATTTAATTTTATCTTATAGAAAAAGGCATTTACTGGGTTTTAATTTTAAATTATGCTGGCGAAGTCTATCAAAAACAGTTGTTAATTTTTCAAGATGGGATTCTACATCTTTGCTAGCAATAACAATATCATCTATATATACAAGAATTCCCATATTTCCCAGATCTCCAAACATTGCACTCATGAGTCGTTGAAAAGAATTTCCTGAGTTTGATAAGCCAAAACAATTTCTCGACCACTCAAATAGTCCTTTATGAGTTATGATTGCTGTTTTGTGTCTGTCCTCAGGACGCACAACTTGCTGGAAAAAGCCACTTGTTAAATCAAGTGTAGAAAAGAAATTTGAACCGGATAGTGCATCAACCGAATCTGTGATATTAGGGATGGGGTATGCATCTTTAACTAAATTTTTGTTTAATTTTCTAAAATCGACAGCCAATCTATAAGATCCGTCTGCTTTCTTAACCAAAATGACTGGAGCCGCAAATTCAGAAATGGAGGGGGATATTATATTAGCTTTTAACAGGATATCTAATTGATCTTCCATTTCTTGTTTAAGATTATGGGGAACTCTATAGGCTTTACATTTTACAGGTTTATCAGAAGTTAAATTTATTACATGGGGAATAGTGTCACAGCCAGGCAAGTCTAGGACTGATGCTGCAAACACATCTTTATTTTTATTAAGAAAATCCTGCATTTTAAGTTTAAGAGGGGGGTCTAAATGGTCAAGATTAATATCTGAACTCCAGCTGAGATCAGCATGATTAAAATCAGCTAGTGGAGTGGGCACATTAACATTAAGGGCATAATTACAATTATTAGAATTACACTCAGAATCATCGATGCACTTTTGAATTTTAGAAACCCTCATTCCCTTATTCAAAGTAACCTCATCATCCGAAAAGTTAGCAAAAGAAATATATAACCCGTGCTCCTGAGAACAGATTGTTCTAGATGTTAAAACACCATTACCAAATTTTTTTACTAGAGGTTCCAAAATTACAACATCATTATTATCAATAAAATTACTTCTCGAGCAGTTTACTTGAGCTAAAATTTTAGATTGGGGGGGGATAGTTACTAAATTTTTCAAAACAGCAAAACTAATTTTAATAATCTTCGACTTTTCACATGTATCATTTACTTCAGTTTCGACATCATTAGATTGTGACTTTTCGCTATCATTACAAATCCCTTGGCATACAGGGACATTGATTTCATTTTCACTATTCTTATTTTTCACTTCCCTGACAGTATTTACATTAAGATCAGAAATATTATTTTCATGTACATTATCTGTAACAATTGCCTTATTTTCATTTAATTTATCACTACATATATTACTGAGAGTATCCTGACCATTTGTATTATTAACATTTCCTAACTGTGAACCATTTTCAGAAGATTTTTGAACAGAAGAATTGTTATCATTACTTTCACACTTATCTAAAATCACATTATTTTTATCTTCACTACTACATTTTTCACTATCTCGAATCTCTATTTGTTCTCTACTATCCCTTACATTAGCTTTTACTACCATACAATTGTTCTCACTGTTCTTATTCTTCTCAGAAATATTACTAACATTAGAAAAACATTCTACATTACCCTCAGTTTGACATGACACATTTTTAAGGCAAGAAATTTTGTTATTTACAATAATTGGCGGTTTAATATTTACATGACATTCTGAAATTTTTGGAACATATTTACAAAAAGTTTGCTCATTAATACCAAGACTAATAGATTTGTCACTACACTTTATGATAGCCTTGTACTCACTCAAAAAGGGCATACCTAAAATAGCAGTAAATTCATCAGCGAGTTTACCTGCTACTACAAAAAATTCAGCTTGGCAGCTGACATTACTGAAATTGAAAGATAACTTAACTTTCTCAGGGAGAGGGACACATTCAGCTGTCACAGTTAGAATGGGTACATTGCATGTTTCAGTTTTGACACCTGGGAATAAACACAATCCCTGTCGAGAAATTAAATTGATACCTGATCCCGTATCACACAGTGCAGTAATAAAAATATCACCGACAGCAATCCTTGCGGTAGGGAGACTGCATGCTGATGGTGAGAAAACATTATATACAGAGAGGGTTTTGTCGTTCGGCTTCTCATGAGTCAGTCCGACTACTCCAGACTCAGCCATTACCCGTTTAAATTTTGTTGAACATTGTGTTCGTTGGCAGTGTTGTTATTCTGCTGGGTTACATTATTTTGATTACCCCTATTCCTATAATTACCTCTCTGGCCATTGTTGGTACCTCTGTTTCTATGGTTATTGCCATTTTCCCTATAGTTTCTTTGATTCTGATATCCCCTGTTACTATAATTGCCTCTGTAGTTATTGTTAGGCCTGGCCATACCTCTACGACCATAGGGATTTTCATTATAATTTTGCCAGCCTTGATTTCTGGGGTTTTGGGGGCAGTCCTGAAAAAAATGGTTGGGGTCGCCACATCCAAAACAGAAAAGAGGGTTGTACTGGACATTTTCCGGGGCTGGTTGTCTCGCTGCAGCTGGTTGTTGCATAACAAGACTATCAATTTTAGCCGTTAAGATTTCCATTTTGTTTTGGAGTTCAACAATTTCTCGGTTGGGATGGCTAACTTGGGGTGTAGGGGGGTAAACAGCAGCACATGCTACACCTGAGGGGACCTGGGGGGCAATGTTTGCTGGTTCATAGCTGTAGAAGGGGTTAACACTCCTACAAGCCTTTTCTTCAAGTAAGGCAAACGTTAGTATTTCCTGAGGGGTCTTTGGATCTTTTGAAATGACACCCTTCCGAATTTCTGGAGATAGGTTACCTAGAAGTATAGAGTGCAGTATAGCATCTCTACTTTTATTTACAATGCCCTCAGCAATTCCATCGATGACAAGAGCTCTGCGTGACAGATCAGAGGCTCTGTCGAAAAAATCTTGGACAGACATTGAAGGCGTCTGTTTGAAGTTAAGAAACTTCGATAATGCCACATCTGGCGACTCCTGTTGCGTGAATCTGTCTTGTATAATTTCCACTAATTCCTTATAATTTTTGCCTTTATTAGCCTTAATTAATTTGGCTGCCTTCCCTGACAGTCTGTTAAACAGGGCGAAATTTTTTTCTGTTTCATCCCAGTTAAAGAAGGTGGAAATATCTGTGAACTTTTCAATAAAATCGGAAAAGGATATAGTAGAGTCCCCGCTAAAAGGTGGGATGTTGGATAAATTATCCATCAAAGACGATTTCTTCTGCAACTCAGCCATCTCCTTGGTAAGGGTCTCCGCCATATTTATGAAATGTTTTGACAACAAAAAATTCAGCGATAAAAAAAAAATGTATAATTAACCCTACCTAAACCTTAAGCAAAGGTAAAAAAAATTTACACAAATGCAAAATCTAAATAAAATTACTGAGAGCTACACCCATGTATACACTAGTCGCCTTTGTCAATATATATAATCAATTGCAAATAAATATAAACAAATGGGAAAGGCATGTTAAAATTTCTAAAAATTCAGTGCGGGTGGGGTATTATGAAGAAAAAAAAATTGAACAGCAGAGATATGAGGGTTAACACTTCATAACATATACTCAAAGACATAATGCACAATACATTTTGAAAAAAAAAATAGTTGCCTTATACCCTGAACTTTAAGTATACACAAATAAACATTATAAATTTGAATTGTGCCACACAGGTAAGTGTCACGGCATCAATTCTTTGTTGGGGTTTTTTGTTTTTGTTTACTTAGGTTCTATTACCTTTTTCTAAAATTTGAATAAGTGCAAATTACCTATGACTAAAAATTGAAATGAATCCTGTCAATATGCACATTTACAAAATTATTCTCAAACTAAAATAAATTAAAAAAAAAAGTAAATGGATTAAATTAAACAGAAACAATTAAAATTTAATGAATTTAAAATTACTTGAGTTCTAAGTTTTGAATTCAAAATAGTATAAGAATTAATCATTTAAAAGCACTGACAAGATTCTCAATTTGCACTACATCCAATTCCCCAACAATCAGTATTGTGAATTCAAGAATTAATATGAAGGGTAACAACAAGGAATTTTCATAGACATAATAATTTTGACTAAGTGAAAATTTTGGAATAAAGGGGACAAAATCTTTCTTTTAAAGAAAGTACAAAAAGGGCAGGTATAAAAATTGGTGATATAAGTTAAGCAAAATAATATTTAACAAATATTAAAAATGCAAAATTAATTCCAAGAATTCACAACACTGAAGCTGTGATCGTATAGATTATCCCTTATTTAAGAGACCATAAATAGATAATTAAATTTTTGATAAGGTAAATCATTATAATAAAACACTTATCACAAGACTTTAAATCAAAATATTAAAATTACTTTATATAAAAATTCAGACATGTATGTCCTGTAATTAATTAAAGAATAGTAAAAGGTCTCAGTTAATTAAATAAAATAAGTTTGGATATTATTAATTTTAACAATTGGTAAGACAATAGTTTATTTTCACCAAGCTTAGTGCTTGAAGTATTACTCAGAATTTCATGACTAGGGAATACAATAATTTACTTTAATTAAACTTTAAGTTTTTCCTTTTCAGAATTAAAATTTAATACAATAGAAGAAATTAAGTTAAAGATTAAAATATGTATATATTCTTTTTTTTTAAATTAGAAAATCAAACCATCTACCGTATTCTCAAATTACTTCCTGAAGATAAAAAAAAAATGCTGAAACGAAAACTTTTTGAAATGGATAAAATAAAAATGGAAAGAAAACAGAGAGGGTTTATTAGGAGAAAATGAGCGTTTATTAACAAACAGTACTTCAAATAATCTATGTAAATCATTTTCTATTGTTCATTACTAATACACAGATACATACTATCATATCAGATAGAAAACACAATTTATAAATCATAATAATGATAAGAATTTGTTTTTACTTACAAGGATTCTTAAATTAGTAGATTAATGCAATCCATGATGTATTTGGATAGGACGACACTTCCGAGAGGCATTTAGGTTTTGAAGACACAACGAAGGGTTCATCCCAAACACGTAATTCTTGGGGAGAGTAATAGTAAGTTGGAGACACTTCCACAATCATTATATTGTTCTTTTAGACTCTCTAGAGTGGGCGATAGCAACCCCGAGAATGCTACGTTTGATAATGACAATCCCATGAAAAACTCATTTTTTTTAACTAATTTGAAACTAATAGGGTATAACCTACCATATTAATGCAATCTAACGATCAAATTCTTCATTCCGAACTTTGCATTTTTAGAAGGAATTTTCACAGATGCAACTTGGTGTCGAGAATCTTGAAGCTGCTATTATATGACATATCGACTCCAAGCAAAAAAAAGGAAGATATTTCGAGATTAGACTCGCGATGATATGGTAGAAGACCTCCTTCGTGGAGATGCACCCGTACATCAACATAAACAAGGAAAAACAATTATCTCTTTTTGGTTATTTCAGGTTGCTTCACAAGCGATTGCTTTCTATCAACTCACTATATAGCTTGCGCTTTCTTACTAACTAAAAATATCCTACTGCTTGAGCAGGCGGTGGTGGGGGGGGGAAAGGAACCCTTCACCCTCACACACCCAAACTATCCGCGCTTCAAAACATGACTGCCTCTACTAACTAGCTCCCCGTTTCCTTGGTAACGCTGGACCAGGGGGTAAAAAAAGTCAACGCTGATTGGTTGAGTGGGGGGAGAAAATAACACGCCTATTGGATGAGTTGTTACTAGGGGAAAAAATCCTAGCTACAATTCCTGGAAATTAGCCGTCTGTTGGGTCCCACGAAAAAAAAAGAAAGCACGTGCACACTTGCACCTGCTATTTCGTAAACAACGATCGAAAAGCAATATGTTGATGTTATCTTCGTAACAAGCCTTCGAAATAGTTTTATGACTCTCTTTTCTGGGGGCAATAAAAGTTGCACACAATACAACTGACAATAATGCTTCAGCTATTCTCACGACTTCTTATAAAGGCCTTTTGTACTTTATCCAATCTGCCTGTGTGTGTTTCGAATTTACGATCCCTTAAATTACGTGAGAATTTCAAGTAAAAGTTGTTTGCGTGGAAACTATCTCATAGTGAAAAAGGAAGATCCTGGGTGGTCTTGACTTACAGAAAAATACAGATGTTTGGATTTTGAAAATAAGAGTTTTAATTAATAATGTTTAAGAAAAATAAGAAAAAAGAGGGGGGGGTTGATTAAATATCAAAATAGAATGAGTTTATAAAAAAGAAATGTTTTAAGATATTAATGAAAATATAAATATAAAAATTTAGATTAAATTACCTCTAACACATATGTCATACGATAACGCTCGTATTTATAAATCGATTTTGATGAAACTAATTGTATGTATTAAGGTCACCAATGTCTCGACCGAGCTCGTTGGCCAGCTTGGTCCGCCATTTTGTTTCAAGATGGCGGCCAATTAAAAATTTAAAACTAAAATAAATATACAAAAAAATTAGAAATTAAAATTTATTTTTAATTACGTGTTAGGCCTTGATACAAGGATTCCAGAGCATTTTTTGGTTTACCTCTATCTTAAAAAATGGCTGAGATAGAGCAGTTTGAAATTCTAGGGTAGCTGACATTTTGAAACAAAACAGCACATTAACGCGATTACTCGCAAATTATTTTCTTTCATTGTTGTAATAATTTTCCCAATCATACGCATAAAACTATATATTCATATCTGTTAGCGCCAAAATTGGCGACATTGGCGGCAAAATTGGCGTCAAAATTATCAAAATTTATGACATTTGGCGAAATATCGCCAAATTTGGCGACCAAAATAAGTCTTTATAAATGAAGCCAATTTGGCTATTGCTCAATAATTTGGCGAAATTCTTATTCAAATTCAGTATTAACGAATCTTTTGCAAACGTTTCTTTGCATTTTAACTTGCTGTTTTCGTGTAATAGCCCAGTCAAATTGTAGTTTGAGGTGGAAAATTCTGGTGTAATTGTTTTTAGTGGCTTATTTTATGTTTTTTGGGGTGCTGAATAAGAATCTGAAGTTTTCCAACAAAATTTCGTTCGGCAAATTTGTTTTTTTTACAAAAAACCTGTAAAAACACGGACTTTTTTCGTTTTTTTTCAAAATAACTCCAAAATTGTGCATTTTGCTTGAAAGTCGGCAATACATGAGTTAAAGAGAATAAAATGTTCTACATTTTATCTACTGAAAGTTTTTTTCTATGATCAATGGTTTAGCCGTGAGAGTGCCTCAAAAATGGGTATTAAAAACAAAAACTGTAAAAAAAACGGGAATTACGGCATTGTATGTCGATATAACATGGAAACAAACTATTTAACGCAAATATTAACCATCAGTGATACTAAAGATTATATTATTGACTATATTTTATGCATTTAAGGTAGGGGAAAAGTGTGGATCTGGCACCAGTGGAAGTTTTGAGCTGTGGAGTATCTCCACCTCCTCTCAAGAGTCAAAGGTGCTAATCCTCCGGATAGCTAGTACTCTAAGATAATATAAAATTTTGAAAAAGGGGGTAAAATTTGGTACAGGAGATAAAACTATCTAAAATCGTCGAAAAACAGTAATTTTTGGAAAATAGCAATAAACACTTTAAAAAAATCCATTGAACAATTACATAAATATAATAATGAATCCTCTTCAGACACACAAACAATATTTTTAATTCAAAACTTAACATTTAAATATGTGTATGTTTTTCCTCCCCGCCCCGCATTCTAGAAATTTCTGAAATGGCAGTTTCCTTGCAGGCAAATATGCAACAGATTTTCGCCATTTTAAAAAGATATTTACTGAAATATAGATTTTTTAAAAACCAATATGCTTCTAAAAGAACTGTTTATAATGCTGTCCAAAAAAGGAAATATTAAAGTGCTGATAAGCTCAAGATGAACGCAAATTAAATGATTGGTCTCTGTAGGGGCATACATTCAAATGTATATTTTTTAAAGCCAGGCAAAGGGACAGTTTCACCACTAATTTTTCTCCTGACTGCAAACTTGAACAATCGGTTGCTGACAACATATTATTTTTACATGCCATGAGTGGTTGTGATACTACTTCAGCCTTTTTCAAAGTAGGAAAAATGAGGTTTCTTCAGACTCTCAAAAGAAACATGGCATTAATTAAAGCCATTGAAATTTTTAAAGACCCTATGGCAGATGCTGATGCAATTACTGATGCTGGCAATCGTTTTTTGACTTCATTGTACAAATTATCTGACAAGGAAACCACGTCATTAAACAAATTGAGGTATCTATGCTACTTTAAGTCTGCATATAAGCCATCAACCCATTTGGCGTCCCTACCTCCTACGGAGGCTGCAGCTAAACAACATTCTTTAAGGGTGTATTTTCAAGTTCAGCAATGGCTTGGGAATGAAAATAATCCTGAACAATGGGGTTGGAAAAGCACCAAAGATGGTCTAGAGCCAATAACCACGCTAGATCCACCAGCACCTCAAGCCGTTCTAAAACTCATTTCTTGCAAATGCAAGAAGACATGCCGTAAAAACTGTGGATGTAAAAAAGCAGGCCTCAGCTGCTCTAATATGTGTTTAAACTGAGAGAACAGTTGTAATAACATGCCTAATATTGAAATAGAAGAAAACGAGGATGACCCGGAATACCCTGAAGTATTTGAAGGTAATTATACATAAATCATTCCATTTCACATTTATTTTTTCATTCATTTTTAATTTGGTGTGGTCAAAATATGTATCCCAATACACTGTGCATAACTATTTAGTTTTTAGACAATTAAAACTATGTCATTAATTATTTTTTAAAACCCTGATACGTAGTATAATAGCTTTTTTGCTCCCTGATTTGGGGTCCAAAAGTGACCGATTCCTGAAATGAGCTGTAAAAGAGGGCTGATATTAAAAAGAGGTAAAAATAATGTTATGATAAAATGCTGTATGAATCTTAACTCAGTTATAATTAATTCCACCGTTTAAAAAAATATTATACACACCAGTTCTTCTCCGGAGCATAAGTTTCGATCCTCGGAACAAAAACGGCTTTTCGCGCCCGTATGCGTAAATAGCTATTATATAATTAATTTCTTTTTTATAGGTGTAGAAGACCTAGAAGGCATACCCTCAGTAAACATGAAACCATTGGCCAAGAGGACTTGGTTTGACTGACAAGTTCCTTTCAATGTCCATAATAATTATTAATTAATATTGTATAAATACATAACTACCTTTTTTACTATATTATTTAACATTAAACAGTTTACATACTAATCAATCGTGAATCATTTATCATTTTTTGTGCCTATATAACCTAACATCAACATTTACATATCTGCACACATGTATAATGATGCATATAAGTTATATGCCTTTAATAAGGAGGTGGATGACTACTTCGTGCATTCGTCATTGCTTTTTTCATAATTATTCAAGGTCCAAGAAAATTACTTGCACATAAATTGTAGAGAATTTTATCTATTTTTTAAAGCATGGTATAATGTATACAGTGAAATGTTTATTTTTAGGCCTTATGAACAGAAAGGCTGTAAAAAAATGTGTTTTTTGCTATTTTCCGAAAAGTACTGTTTTTCGACGATTTTGCCTAGTTTTACTTCCTTTACCTAATTTTACCTCTTTTTAGAAAATTTTATCACCTTTTAGAGTAAGAACTCCCCGGAGGAGAAGCAACTTTAACTCATGAAAGTAAGTGGAGCTGCTCCACTGCTCCCAACTTCCACTGGTGCCGGAACCGCACTTTCCCCCTACTTTAAATGCATAAAATATAGTCAATCATATAATCTTTAATATAAATGATGGTTAATATTTGCGTTAAATGGTTTGTTTCCATGTTACATCGACATACAGTGCCGTAATTCCCGTTTTTTTACAGTTTTTGTTTTTAATACCCATTTTTGCGGCACTCTCACGGCTAAACCATTGATCATAGAAAAAATCCTTCAATACATAAAATGTAGGAAATTTTATTCTCTTTAACTCATATACTGCCGACTTTCACGCAAAATGCACAATTTTGGAGTTATTTTGAAAAAAAAACGAAAAAAGTCCGCGTTTTTACAGGTTTTTTGTAAAAAAAACAAATTTGCCGAACGAAATTTTGTTGGAAAACTTCAGATTCGTATTCAGCACCCCAAAAAACATAAAATAAGCCACTAAAAACAATTACACCAGAATTTTCCACTTCAAGTACTTTTTTAGCACAATTTGACTGGACTATAACCTTAGCTAAAATTTTAAAGCGAAGATATAGGAAAGCTACCTTTTCCTCCCGGTACAGGCCGGAAGGACTTTTTTAAATATTTATTTAAACATTCCAGAGTTAAAAAAAATTACGCAAACCACATATAAATATAACAATTTCATGAAGAGATATAACCTCTTTTATATTGTAATGTATGTGGTGTTCTAAGGAACATCAATAAGTTTAAATTGGTTAATGTTTTGCTGCACTTTTCTTCTAAATTTGTCATTTAATCAATGCCAAGAGATCCAACCTGGGCTTCCTGGGTTATAAAATATAGGTGAAAACCACTTTTTTCTTATTGAATGCTCTAATACTTTTTTTACATACATGCTATAAACAAAAAAACATTTGAATTTTTCACAGAAATGTTAACATCTTCACGAATTCACGTGCTGTGCTTACACAAATGCACACAAATGTTGAACAGGACCTACATAGTCATTTGCTACAGTGACAAACCATTTTGACCATTTTCTGTTACTTGAATGATCGCAAATATTATTTTATTATTAAAATTATTATTGACACCCCCCCCCCTCCTAATTGTTCTCGCGATAAATCTTCATTGAAAATTATGAAGTCAAACATGTTTTTTACATCCTCAAAGTTCAAGGGTTTCCTCACGAGTTTCAGTCGTGAAGTTCAAGAGCAATTCGTAAAGAAATTCAGTAGGTATTCGACAAAACGTCGTCTTTAATTTGTGGACATCAGTGTATATTGTAATTTAAAAAAGCATATTCTTAAGTATAAAAAGTATCAAAAAATTATTCATTAAATTTTAATGTTATCTAATTAGAAAATCTATGTAGAAAATCCAAAAATAAATCGAAAAAGATATATGAAAAATCATCCTGATCATGGTAAAAATTACCTTCTGCATGCTAAAAATTGACTGTTTGTCTAGTGAATCCCTATTTCTATATCTAAATTCATAAAAATATACTTGCATTTCAATAAAATAACGTATAAAAAGAATGAAAACTAGTATGTCGAGAAGTTTTAACTCGGGTTCGAATATCCATATAGAAAAAATTGTAGATCATTATTCAAATATTGAGTTATCCTATGTTTTATGCGAAGAGCATGAAACAGTGGAAAAAAAATTGATATCGACCTGTCTTAGTTAAAAATAATATGAGTAGGACTCCTCGTACCTATATTTTAAATATTCACATGATTCTTGTAGAAAAATGAATTTTAACTGTTTTATATCACGCTATATGATGATATCAGTGTCAAAACGTTGAGTAAAATTTAACCTAGTTAATGTAAACAAGATGAAATACATACAGAATTTAATTTAAAACAAGAACGAAAAATCATGCGTCAAGCATAGATTATGTAACACTTTCCAACACTTCCAAAATAATTTTACAAATCATTACCGTTTAATAAGCTGAAAGATAACATCTAAGTAAACAATTTGGAAAATGCATAACATATTTAAAAACGTAATTTCAGGAATTTCCAACATATACAATATTCGAAAAAATATCCGAATACTTTTATTCAGCCCTGTATATGATCTATAGATTTGTATATATAATACATTGGATGCTAAATTTTAGTTTAGTTAGGAAACGCGTAGCGCAGTTTAAAATTCTCCTTCTGGTGTTTCATTCAATAAACGGAAATGTGTTTGCGAACTTTTTGCTGCCCTGTATATGATCTACAGAATTTATACACACCAAGTAATAGACAAAAAGTGAGTTAAATTTAAAATCGCGTTCAGCAACTCAAAACGCACTTCCAGGAATTATTGTTAACAGACAGTAGAGAATTCTTTGTTGTGTCCCTGTAAATGAACGATGACTGCTATACACACAATATTCTGTAGTAAGCCACTTGAAATGCAGTGATACATATATATTTCAATGCGTTTAAAATAGTGAAACATTATTTAATTAAACCGCAAACGATTTTTCTCCATAGACATAATGTAACGGGATTTTTTGACTGTCCCTGTAAAGTAACTATAAGTGCGATGCACACCATATTCTATATTAAGCTTCTTGTAATGCACCTTAGTGATATATATCAATTGTAATGTGTTTGAAATTGTGTAACATCATTAAAATAAACCGCAAATAATTTTTCCCCATAGACCGCAATGTAACGGAATACTTTTGGCTGTCCTTGTAAAAAAAACTGTAAGTGCTACACGCTTCAGTTGTAATAGGGAACATGCTATAGATAACGACAATAACATATAAAAATTGCAGGGCAATCCGAGCATATTTACGGGAGTTAGAGCACGGTCAAACGGCAGACGGCCATACGGCAGACAAACCGAAGTCATAAACACTTTTCAACTAGGTTGGAAAGTGTTAAAAATCTATTTAATTTAGTTTCTGCCCTAATATTCCGGCACGTTGCACTACCGAAATAAAAAAAATGTCCTTCCGGCCTGTACAGGGAGGAAAAGGTAGCTTTCCTATATCTGCGTTTTAAAATTTTAGCTAATGTTACTCGAAAACAGCAAGCTAAAATGCAAAGAAACCGTTTACAAAAGATTCGTTAATACTGAATTTGAATAAGAAATTCGCCAAATTATTGAGCTATAGCCAAGTTGGCTTCATTTATGAAGACTTATTTTGGTCGCCAAATTTGGCGATATTGCGCCAAATGTCGCCAAGTTTGGCGAGAATTTGGCGCTAACGGATATGAATATATAGTTTTATGCGTATGATGAGAAAATGATTACAACAATGAAAGATAATAATTTGGAGGTAAAACAAAAAATACTCCGGAATCCTTGTATCAAGGCACTTAAGCAAAAAATAAATTTGAATTTTTAACTTTTTTGTACATTTATTTTAGTTTTAAATTTTTAAATGGCCGCCATCTTGAAACAAAATGACGGACCAAGCTGGCCAACGAACTCGGTCGAGACATTGGTGAGCTTAATACACACAATTAGTTTAATCTAAATTGATTTATAAATACGAGCGTTATCGTATGAGATAGGTCATATAATATATATAAAAATCAACATTTGAACGGAGGGTGGTTTTGGAGTCTGGGGGTCATGATCGGTGAAAATATACCGAAATTTTCCGAAATTGCTTTCCTCCGAATGGCTGCAATAGGTAGCTTTATAATTTTTTGTATTGAAAGCTACCTAATATGCTGAATTGAATTTATCCTATTCAAAACTTATACATATTAAGCGTTCTAGCTTAATACTAAAACAGGTCCGCAAAATTGAAACAACTGCGCTACCTTGTGGACGGAGGGCATAATGCCAATGCGCGCGCTTTTAGGATGACGTCATTAGGTATGACACAAAATCTACCATCTGCGCATCTTCTGAGCATATTTTGCAAATCTGTACTCAGTCAGGGAAGCTGCGTATCTTGTTTTGTAAATTTATTTCCAAATATTTTCGATACAGTTTGTTTTGATAGAGATATGTATATTTAAAAAAAGAAAATATTCAAAATACCATATTGGTTTCAGGAAAAAAGGAATTAATGCTTTGTAGCACTGATTCCTTTTCACCCGAAGTTAATATGATATTGTGATTGTGTTTTTTAAATATACATAACTCTATCAAAACAAACTGTATCAAAAATATTTGGCAATAAATCTAGTAAATAAGATACACATCTACCCTGACCGAGTACAGATTCGCGACATATGTTCACAAAATGTAATTATACTTTCCAGCAATAAAATTACCAGCGGAACCGTGCGAGCATTTCGCACTGAAATCTTATATTTTTTGGCAATATCTAATATTTTTTAGATGCAGGTTTAAACTTCAAAAGAAAAATCAAGGATAAAAATGGCTGCAAAAAGCATTTGTCAATCCAGAGTATTATCTCATTTATTCCACCAAAGTTACAGTAAAAACTGATCGATGATAGCAAAAGGCACGCGTTCACAACAACAGTTTCAATCTGTTTAAAATAATAAAATAATATGAAACGGCATGTGTTTTAAATGGATGTATTATTTAAATTTTCGAAATTAATGTAATAAAAACGCTGGCGATGGGAACAACATTTAGCGATTTTTCAACTGCGCTCGGCTAACTTAAGAGGCTACTTCACTCACACGAAAACACACCCTCGCTAATGTTAATCCTATGGAACAGTTATTTTATAATGTCTTTTTTTTTTATTAAAATACTTTCACTTTCGGAACCGGTTTCGAAAATGAAAGTATCCTCATTAAAATAACTGCAACCAAATCGAAAAAATAAAAAACGGCCTGCATAGAGATCGATCTGAACTATCAATGCAAAAAAAAAAAAAAAAAAAAGTTTAAAATATTGAAATACAAATGAGATATAAAATAATTGTCCCACAGGATTAACATTAGCAAGCGGATGTTTTCGTGTGAGTGAAGTAGCCTCTTAAAAGTACTCTTTTTTTACGCTATTTTATTTACCTTATCTTGATTTATATATATAGTAAATGTGGAATTTTGTAATTGATTTAAAACTATGCTAGAATCCTAAAAATTATGTACAGAGATATATTTTCGGTGACAGTAAAACAGTTTGATATTTTTGTAACTTAATTATAAATTAATAAATTAATTTTATGTAATTTTTATGTTATCCGGGCGCATGTGATAAGTCACCAAAAATTCTATACGATTGTTACTACTGTATACGAGATTCAACAATGGAGATAATTATGTACCAAACCACGATCTCTAAAATATGCCAGCTGGTTGTGAGATTGCAATAATGAAATATTTTAAACACTAAAAAGTAGGAAATAAAATATTACATGTTACAAAATAAAATACAATATAAAGAAAATAAAATTAAAAGAAAAAGTGTAATATTTTTTGAAAAAAAAAATACGCTTTATTTTTCATTCGTAATAAATCACTTTATTAGATTCAAAACAAAGTTTATTGTTATTATTAAAAATTGGCTATAAATATGTATGTTCATGTGAGGCATGTGGAATCAATATAACGGCTTTAAAAACGTATTTGCCATATTATTTGCTATACCTGATTAATGACCATTTGAAAAATAAATTACAAGTTTTCTTTAAGTAAGAAATTGGATTTTTTGGAATAAATTAAAAGGTTTTTTTAAAAATACAGTTTCATTAAAGTTCCATTAATATAAACCACAGTTTTTATTTAGGTACTAGCTGTTTAACCCGTTCTACGCACGGGAGTTCATGAATTTAATTCTAAAATGTGAATAAAATGAATTTAATCCCCCTGTTAAAGTGTTCAGTTGTTCAAAAACTATACGATTTAGAAAAAGTATTTTTCTACTACTGTGCATTTTTTTAATAAAACTTAACTTATCATGTTGCTATGGCAGCAGACGATAAAACGATGTCTTTGGAATAAGGGAATAAATAGAATAAAAAGTTTTGTTGATGTTTGTGATAAAAAGTTTTCTTTATTTTTTGAAAACAGTAATAATTAAACGCAATTAAATAATCTCTAATTATTTGCATGCGAAGTATAGAAGAATTATCGTAATACCCGCAACAGCTTCTTAGTATTGCAGCGTGGAGTACGTAATATGTATGTCTCACATTGCACTAAAATTTAGACCTGGTTAGAACTCTCGCGATTACGGGTGAAACATTAAAAAAAGGCAAAAATTCGTCAAAAACATAAAATAAAAAAATCTATTCACAATTTTCGAATTTTTTGCACCAGTCGTTCATGGGCCCCCTACCAGCAACTCGTGTGCCAAATTTTGAAGCTCTTCACTCTGTGGTTTACGAGTTTTTGAGGTTACATAGATAGAGATATTTGCACGGATTTTAATAGGGTAGATTACTCTAGCTGACCCGCCCGGCGTTGCCTGGGCCCGTGTAATAAACTTAAATCTCTTAAAAAACGAAACTCTGGCCAGGGTCCCCGATGGCTTGCGCACGGTATACCGGGCATGTTCGTACGCTTCGGAAAATCTTTTATTTTCACCTTCCACAGCCAAAGGAGCATTCTGTTCTAAACAAACCTCTTTCCGAACGAAATTCTGACACAGGTCCTCGCTGCCTATGACACCGTATAGTAGACGTGCTGCAAAAGTGAGCTGGTTTAGAGAAGATGGGAACATTTTTAGCCGAATTATTAAAATAAGGCACAGTTAGAGAAAATGACCTTGAGGTAGGTGCTGGGGGGGGGGGATGTTCAAATGTCCTTCAGAAAATGACTAATTAGGAGGACCACTATGCATCTTTAAAAATTCGTTCGTTTGGTTAAGCTAGGAACTTAATTACAAATTTTGCTTAAAATATTATTGGGAAATAGTAGTGACTACTACTCATAAATGTACTTTAATGTTATAGAGGGTGACTATTAAGTTAATTATAATGTTCGTAATCAGTTGCGTTGAAATCGGAAAGATAGTTGCTGAGTTATGGAAACGTTGCATAGTTAGAGAAAAAACCTTGAAGGAGGTGCCGAGGAGAAGCGGATGTTCAAGTTCACTTCAGTAAATAACTAATTAGGAGGTCCACTATGCATCTTTAAAAATTTGTTCTTTTGTTTAAGCTAGGAATTTAATTAGAAATTTGTCTTAGACTGTTATTCGGAAAGAGTAGTACCCGCTACTCATAAGTTTATTTTAATGATATAAACGTCGATTATTAAATTAAACATGATGTTTGGAATCAGTTACGCTAAAATCGGAAAATTAGTTGCTGAGATATGGAAATAGGGATCAGTTAGACAAAAAGCCTTGAGGGAGAGGCCAGGAGGGAGCGGCTTTTCAAATGCCCTTCAGCAAATGATAAATTAGAAGAACCACTATATGCATCTTTAAAGATTGATTCATTTGGTTAAGCTAGGAACTTAATTTGAAATTTGGCTTCGACTATTATTCGGAAATACTGGTAAATGTTTTCCAGAAATACACCCTGAAGCTATGAATGCTGATTTTTACGATAATTTAGCAAAATGGAACTGGTTCAGAGAAGTTTGGAACATAATTATTTGAGTTCTGGAAATAAAGCACAGTCAGAGAAAAAACCTTGAGGGAGGGGCTGCGAGGAGACGCGTGGTCAAGTGTTAAACAACAAATCACTAACTTTGACTGTTGGTATGCATCAACTGAATACAGGCTCTGAACTTTTATTAGGAACATAAATTTAATTTTTACAAAAACTGTTATTCTAAAATAGCGATGTTATCTATATAAAAGAGCGATTAAACGTTACGGGTGAAGCTAAAAATGTTAAATGTAATTAGTTCTGTTGAAATCGGAGCAGTAGAGTTGGATTTATTAATAAGGAGGGGCAATTAATGGAAAAGCCGCCGCCAGATGGTGCGCTATCAAGTAAACTATATGTGATATTTAATAAAAATTCGTTTACCCCCCCCCCTGCCCATCCCCGCCGCATATTTAATAAATAATCTGCTCAATAAAGTTTTTTGTATTAATGATCTCTATCATACTAATGTACGTCATGTAAAAAAATCCTTAAACCCAGCTAATTATCATTTATTAAGTCAATAAATCCTTTAAAATTGAGATTTTAGCATTTATCAATGGTTAATAATTAAGTTGATTGTCTACATGTTATATAATCTCTGATCTAGCAATTTTAAACACTCGACTCGACTTGCAATGATTCCTGTCTTGATTTATTTAATGACTTCTGCGGAGATTTTATACAACCTACCAACCGAAGATAAAAAAGCGTATTTTTGATGAGATCTCTTTGTAGATGGATTTTAATTAATATTTAATCTATCAAAAATCTATTTAAAAATTTCGAATTTTTTGGCCCTACCAGCTACCCGTGAGCAAAATTTCGTAGCCCTGCGCCCTGTGGTTTTCGAGTTTTTGATGTTACATAGATACGCAAACGGATTTTAATAGTATAGACTAGCTGTTTAGCAGTTCATTGATTTAATTCTAAAATGTGAATAAAATTAATTTAATTCCCCTGTTATTGTGTTGAGTGGTTCAATAACTATACGATATAGAAAAAAAATTTACTACTGTGCATTTTTTTTTTAATGAAACTTAATTTATGTTGCTATGGCAGCAGACGATAAAACGATATCTTTGGAATAAGGGAATAAATAGAATAAAAATTTTCTTGATGTTTGTGATCAAATGTTTTTCTTTATTTAAAAAAAAAGAAATAATGAAGCGCAATTAAATAATCTCTAATTATTTGCATGTGAGGTAAAAGAATTATCCTAATACCCTTTACAGCTTCTTAGAATTGCAGCGTGGCGTCCGTAATATGTATATATCACATTGAAGTAAACATTTAGAACTGGTTAGAACTCGCGAGATTACGGGTTGACATAAAAAAGCAAAAATTCGTCAAAAACATAAAATAAAAAAAAATCTTTTTAAAATTTTCGAATATTTTGCCCCAATCGTTCATGGGCTCCTTACCAACAATCCGTATGCCAAATTACGTAGCCCTGCGCCCTGTGGTTTCCAAGTTTTTGAGGTTACATAGCGCAAGGATTTTAATTGGGTATATTATTCTAGTTGACCCGCCCGGCGTTGCCCGAGCCTGTGTAATAAACTTAAATCTCTTAAAAAACGAAACTCTGTCCCGGAACGATGGCTTTGGCACCTTATACGGGGCATGCTCGTATGCTCCGGAAAATCTTTTATATCCACCTTCCACCGCCAGGGGAGTATTCTGTTCTAAACAAACCTCTTTCCGAATGAACATCTGACACAGGTTTCCGTTGCTTACACTGTTAAAAATTTGCAGCAAACTGTCCAGTCATTTGACCGTTTTTCTAGGAAACGGTTACATAACCGTAATTTAGCTATATTCTGACCATAAAATGAGCAATAATACGGTCAGAATATAGTTAAATTATGATTATATAACTGTTTTTCACAAAAACGGTCAAATGACTGGACAGTTTGCTGCAAATTTTTAACAGTGTACGCCACCGTAATAGTAGACGTGCTACAAAAGCGGTTTGGAGAAGATGGGAACATTATTAGCCGAGTTATTGAAATAAAGCACAGTAGAGAAAATAATGTTGAGGGGGGTGTCGGGTGGAGGGGATGTTCAAGTGTCTTTCAGAAAATGACTAATTAGGAAGACCACTATGCATCTTTAAAAATTTGTTCGTTTGGTTAAGCTATGAACTTAATTACAAATTGGCTTAAACTATTATTCGGAAATAGTGGTAACACTACTCATAAATTTACTTTAATGTTATAGAGAGTGACTATTTAGTTAATTATAATGTTTGTTATCAATTGCGTTGAAATCGGAAAGATAGTTACTGAGTTATGGAAACGGGGCATAGTTAGAGAAAAAACCTTGAAGGAGGTGCGGGGAGGAGCTGATGTTCAAGTTCACTTCAGTAAATTACTAATTAGGAGGACCACTATGCATCGTTAAAAATTCGTTCGTTTGCTTAAGCTAGGAACTAAATTAGAAATTTGTCTTAAACATTTATTCGGAAATAGTTGTACCCGCTACTCACAAATTTATTTTAATGATATACACGTTTATTGTTAAGTTAAATATGATGCGCTGAATCAGTTGCGCTGAAATCGGAAAATTAGTTGCTGAGATATGGAAATAGGGTACAATTAGACAAAAAGCTTTGAGGGAGGGGCCGGGGGGGAAGCGGATGTTCAAGTGCCTTTCAGCAAATGACAAATTAAAAAAGCCACTATATGCATTTTTATAGATTTATTCACTTGGTTAAGCTAGGAACTTAATTTGAAATTTGGCTTAGTCTATTATTCGGAAATACTGGTAACTGTTTTCTAGAAGTGCAGCCTGAAAGTATGAATGCTGATTTTTATGATAATTTAGCAAAATGGAACTATTTTGGAGAAGTTCGGTACATAATTATCTGAGTTCTGGAAATAAAGCACCAGTTCGAGAAAAAACCTTGAGAGAGGGGCCGCAAGGAGGCGCGCGGTCAAGTGCTCAACAAGAAATCACTAACTTTGACTGTTGGCTTGCATCAACTGAATACGGGTTCTGTACTTTTATTACGAACATAAATTTAATTTTTACGAAAACTGTTATTCTAAAATAGCGGTATCATCTTTATAAAACAGCGATTAAACGTTACGGGTGAAGCAATAAAATGTTAAATTTCTTAAATGTAATTAGTTCTGTTGAAATCAGAGCAGTAGATTTGGATTTATTAATAAGGAGGGTCAATTAATGAAAAAGCCGCCGCCAGGTAGCGCGCGGTTAAGTAAAATATATGTGATATTTAATAAAAAGTCGTTTATCCCCATCCCTCCCCATCCCCACAAATTTAACAAATAATCTGTTAAATAATGTTTTCTGTATTAATAATCTACAAAAACAACTTTTCAAAAGTAAAAAAAAAAAAAAAAAAAAAAAAAAAAAAAAAAAAGTTGTGGCTAAAAAATGGTGTGATTATCAAATTTCCAAGCTATTATATTACTTATTTAACTTTTTTCCATTAAATAAGTTATCATATTTATAAGTCGAGTGCCTACGTATACGTTTATAGAAATCGTTTTCTCCTGTACTAAATACATCCTAACGAGTTTCTGAAAATTCAATTTTTTTCAAATTATGCATGATGGGCTTGGCGGCCATCTTTGCATATTATTCACAAAATTCTAAACACCCAAATCCAAAATTGTTATTTAAGCAAATATTTTAAGCGTTTCATTTATAGACTTGTATGCTCTGAAAATTGTGTCTTAAGATAATGATGACTTATGTCAAATATTCATCTTATGATTTATTTTTTAGAGTAATTATTAATTTCAAACTAGTAAAAATCAGTTTCTCAAAATATCAGTCTTATCTAATTTATCTGTCAGTAGTTAAAATCTGAAGTTCAAAATTGTTATAAACATATTACATTGCAAACATATTACGCTTTTACTTTAAAAATTTGGGTGCTTAGAAATATGGAAAGATGGCCGCCAAGCCCATCATGCATAATTTGAAAAAAATTGAATTTTCAGAAACTCGTTAGGATGTATTTAGTACAGGAGAAAACGATTTCTATAAACGTATACGTAGGCACTCGACTTATAAATATGATAACTTATTTAATGGAAAAAAGTTAAATAAGTAATATAATAGCTTGGAAATTTGATATCACACCATTTTTTAGCCACAACTTTTTTTTTTTTTTTTTTTTTTTTTTTTTTTTTCGCTTGGCTTTTTTTTTTACTTTTGAAAAATTGTTTTTGTAGATCATTTCCTTTTTTTCAAATAGATTAAACATAATTTAAATAATCTAAACATGAGAAATAATTTAAAATTACATTTTACTTTCAGTCATTGTTTAAAGGGTTAACTAGAAATACCAGTAGCTTTTTCAATTAAATTAATTACACTCTTAAAAACAACATACTAAATGTGGCTTGTTATAATACTTGTTATCCTCCGTTAAAAAATATCACTGACTTATCCATGAAATGAATAAAAATGGAATACGTACATAGCGTGTCTGCGCTGTATTTGAAATCAAACGTGATATCACGCTCTTCTATTATTAGCACTAGCTGGCTTCGCCCGCTAGTGGGCTCCTAATTTACATCGGAGCCTCGAATCTTGTAAAACCTCGAATAAGATAAACCTCGAACCGAACGAACCTCCGACCTGGTTCTCCGCTGACTTCGGCACCGGATAATCCCTTAATTTGCACATCGAATACTATAAACCTCTAATCAAACTAACTTCCGACACGGGTCACCGCTGCCTTCGGCACCGTATAGCAGTCGTGCTGTGCACGCTCAAGTTCCATCTTCCACCACCAGGTAGCGGAATCTGTTCTGTATGAACCTCGGGCACTGAAATCGTTAAGGCTATAGATGTCGAGTCGAATGAGCTATACCCCCGTCGTGATCTAGCCCATAGAACCAGAAATAGGAAAGTGCCCCCTGGTGAGGAAAAAACGAACTAAAATCGGAAAGCTCTATCGATGTCAAGTCGAATGAGCCATACCCCGTCGTGATCCGACCCATAGAAACAGAGATAGGAAAGCGTCCCCTGGTGGTGAAAGCTAATCGCGTTTGGGGGGCAAAAGTGGGGGATGAACACCGGAGATGCATAATAGGATTAAGCGGTCACAGACCTTTCCAACGATGTATCACATGAGGGGTATGTGCAAAATTTAGAAAATAACCCCCCCCCGCCCCCTGCCTAATATGATTAAGCGTTCACAGACCTTTCCAACGATATATCACATGAGAGGTGTCGGCAAAATTTAGAAAAGTGCCCCCTTTGGAGGAGGAGGGGTGAAAGTGGGAGGATGGACCCCGAAAAAACATAATATGAATAGCGGTCACAGGCCTTTCCAACAATATATCACATGAGCAGTGTCGGGGGGGGGGGGCGCAAAATGTGGATAATTGGTCACAGCCCTTTGTAACGATATGTGACATGACGGATATCGTTAAAATTTAGAAAAGTGCCTCCCCCTTGTGTAGGCAAAACGCGCTCCGCCCCTCCGTATAATCTTTGACGCGGCTTTATTTTTAAAATTTATGTTATGTGTTATAAAATATCGTAAAGTTTCAAACAGATAGCCTTATTATACTTCCTAATTTTGTTCACGCCCCTCCCCATCCGCTCCCTGAAATGTGACGCGCCATTCTTTTTTATAAATTTTTTATCATGTGTTATAAACTATCTTTAAGTTTAAAACAGATCGCATTGGAATTTAATATATTTGCTGAAATTACTATTATATATATAATAATATAGAAATAAACCTCCTTTAGCTTGTAATTAAGATATATGAAAAATTTTTAGAATTTCTGAAAGCTGATTTTTATTTATTTATTTATTTATTTATCTATTTATTTATTTTTTGTTTATTTATTTATTTTTTGCATGTTTGAAATTTCTTAGATTTACATTATTTTATTCAATTAAACATTGTACTGTTACAATTAATTTAAATGGAAACTTCACTTCTGAAACAAAAATAATTTTACAACTGGGGTTCATTAATTTATAGGAAAATGACGTGAAAGGTATTCCTACGAACGATATGCCTATCCTTTACCGTGTTTTTTATTCTTAGAAATAAATGACACAGAGTAAGGAGATTTAAACAGAGAATCAACTCTCATAGACTTCAATGGTAACTTCTTTAACATGGGATTACACATAGACAGTGGCGCTAGCTTCGGATGACGCGAAAACTACAGCCGTAACAGAAGAGAGGTTGCTAAATAGAGCTATATATCGCTTTCTTGGCGACAAATGAGGGAAGGAAAAAAAAACAAAAAACGGCGACTACTTGCTTCTTGTTTTGGTTGGTTGGTTGGTTGATTTTAAGACGGGAATGAAAACAGATTTATTATTTTTAACATGTTCTGAAACAATCGGAATTCAACTTTATTTTAAAACACGGAGAAAGAACCTGGAGGGGAAACTAGAATAGGCGAGGATATCGAAAATGCAAGTCATATTTTTTTAACGAAAGAGGGCGCTGTAAAATTTGGCGGCTGCCTTTAAACAGAATGTCATTAGATTACATGTTAAATTCCGAAAGTATTTTACTCGATTATTTTTAATTATAGCAATTATATGTCATAAATATAAGATGGGATATAAATGTTTTATTCCGGGATGTAGATCGGGCTATGATGATGAGATAAACAAAAGAAAAATCGAGATTTTTTTTTTTTTTTAAGTATGTTTAGAGCTCCAAAGATGAGTGCTTTTTATTATACTTTAATTTAAAGTTATATGCATGTAATCATTTTTAAACTAAGAAATTTTTATTCTAGTATATCGATCTTAGTGTATATGTTTTTAAAATGTTATACTTAGTGAATGCTAATGTCTGTGGCTAATTGACATGGCCATTTAAATTGTCTTATAGAGTGCTATTTGTTTGGCTGTAATCTGAAGCTGTTTTTATTTGAATAATACTTTTAATCTCTAAAAATTATACGTCCATTCCGTATTTCTTCGCAGTACAATATCCGTGATATTTATTTTTAAATGACTACTATTCAGATGCTTCTGTCAGGATGAACTCTTATTTAAAGAGTTATAGCAATCGAAACGCCAAATATCTATTAAAATACAGTGGAACCTCGATTTTACGGTACCCGCTTCGTACGTTTTCCCGCTTCGTACGTCATTTTTCACTGGTCCGAACAAATAACCTATACTGATAATATTAAAAAATCCCGGATTCTGCGTCATCCATTTTGAAGATTTCCCGCATCGTACGTTTTTCTACCGAGAGGCAGAAAACATTTTTTCTCGAATTTTGCTTGTTAGAAACAAGCACGCCACGTTTCACTCTAGAGGTCAATACAGGATGAATCAACATCCCCATTTAAAAAACTTTCGAACAAAAAGAAAGTTAAAACTAGTTAGTGTTAGTCAATGGCAGACAGCGGACAACGAATGCGTTTCGTAGCTAAAAGATTAAGATCATCTCTTTTAGGGAAAAATTGTTTTTCACATTTCTCTTTTTTTTTTCCACGGACAAACAACGGACAGCTAAAAGATTAGAGATGACGTTTCACCAAGTCACCTCTTTTAGGGAAAATAGATTAAAATAGATTTTCATATTTATTTTTTTCCCCTGACAGAAGGCGAGACAAATTTCAGAACAGTTTTTGACGCGTGGGCGCCAGTCTTATTCTGTTGCTGTTAATGTAACAATGTCTAAGAGAAAGTGTTTTTCTGTTGCCGAAAAGACAGAAATTATCGAAAAGGCTAAACATTTTCACGGCACTAAAGTAGATCTGGCAAAATCGTTGAATATGTCTTATTCCACATTACAAACAATTTTAAAACAAGAAGTGACATTGGAATTACATTCCGAAAAACTGGGAAAGTTTGCTAAGAAAAGAAAAACTCTCAAAACATCTCCATACGAAGAACTTGAAAAAATTTTACTTGAATGGTTCAATGGCGTGCGGGCAGCTAACATTCCGATAAATGGATCCATTTTAAAGGAAAAGGCACTTGAAATTTCAGCTAGACTTCAACTGAAAGATTTCACAGCATAAAACGGTTGGATAGATCGTTTTAAAAAAAAGAAATAACTTATGTTTCAAATCTATCTGTGGAGAGTCGAATAGCGTAGAGCATGCTACCGTTCAAGAGTGGATTGAGAAAACATTGCCTTCTCTGGTGGATGGTTATTCAAAAGAGAACATTTTTAACGCAGATGAAACTGGATTATTTTTTAACTTGTTTCCAGACAAGACATACACAGTTAAAGGGGAAAATTGCCATGGTGGAAAACTGTCAAAAATGCGCTTGACCGTTTTGCTGTGTGCAAATTCAGATGGAAGCGAAAAGCTGACTCCATTTGTAATCGGGAAAGCCAAGAAACCTCGCTGTTTCAAAAATGTAAAAAGTTTACCAACTGATTACGACGCCAAAACCAAATCATGGATGACCCAATCACTTTTTGAAGATTTTCTTCGGAAATTGGATAAAAAGATGCGCATACAAAATAGAAAAATTATTTTATTTCTTGACCAATGTACCGCTCCTGCTGATCTCAAATTAAAGAATGTGCGTGTGGAATTTTTCCCTCCGAACTGTACAAGCAAACTTCAGCCGTGTGATTTAGGAATAATCCGAGCATTCAAAGTGCATTACAGAAAGGCATTAATAAAAAAGGCACTTCTTG
Organism: Maratus michaelseni; assembly: GCA_963931845.1. NCBI lineage: Eukaryota > Metazoa > Arthropoda > Arachnida > Araneae > Salticidae > Maratus > Maratus michaelseni. Next base: position 276,876,341 of record OZ007594.1, on the reverse strand, counting down.
CACTAGACTCTGGTGATCTCCAAGATGCCTGGAAGCAAAAGATTAATGTGTTAGAAAGCCTTCATTTGATCTGTTCGGCGTGGGATAATATTGGGAAAAAGTGCAGTTCAAATGCTTTTGTAAAAGCGGGATTTCCGAAGTCAACCGATGGAGGATCCAGTGAATCACATCCAGACGAGACAAAAGAGGAAGATTTTATTTTAAATGTTGAATTTGGTCATCCAGAAATCGATGGTCATGAATATGTTGAATGTGATAAAGATGTTGTCACTTCAGGAATTCAGACCATATTTGATTTCATTCCATGTTATGACAGTGGAGATGATGAAGACGATGAACCAACAGATAGTGTGCCTTCATCAAAAGAAGTTCTTGAAAGTTTGAAAATTGTAAAAAACTTTTTATCTGCTAATGTAAACCAAGAACTGAATTTACGAAAACTTGTAAGTATTGAAAATGCTGTAAATGACATCGTATCTAAAAACAAAAAACAAGGTAAAATAACAGATTATTTTTAGTGTAACAAGGTGAGTGTCTGTTTCATTTATTTTCTTTTCAATGTGTTAGTTTTCTTTAAACCCCGATTTTACGATTTCCCGCTTAGTACGTTATTTTCCGTCGGTCCGGAGAAAAACGTAAAATCGAGGTTTCACTGTATATGCATGCTGTGAAGAAAACTATTTAATGAAATTTCTACTTGTTTGACTTTTTTAAAGTTCAAATTTTCAATCAAAAACATTTAAAAAATGAATGCTTTTCGCATTGTAAAGCATTGCAGAAGCAGGTTAGAATAGCCTTCAGTTTACCGTGGCGCCATCTATAAGGAGAAAAACTGTATTGTAAAATTTCAACGTTACTTTCCCCTCCATCTATCTTCCTCCGTGATATATAAAATATTTCAAACATTATGGAACTTGAAAAAACAAGAACAAAAACAACACATGAAAATAAATCACAACTTACATTTTGAAGAATTAAAAGAATCAAATTTTCCTTTCAAACTTGGAATTTTTTTTTTTTTTTTTGTTTTACCACAGCACTTATTTTAAAATATATATATATTGAGTGTTGACAGATTTGTGCCGAAATGTCATGTTAAGGTTCACTGTGGAGACGCGAAATGTTTTTGGTTTCCGTCTGTCTGTTTGCCGTAAAAATGGTCCGATTAGGTTGATTTTTAGTAGGTATGTTGGCGAGGTATCCGGAATTAGCTGTATAGTTTTTAGTTAAATTTGGTTCATTCGTTCGGAAAATATAGAATATTTTTTTTAGGTCATAATGCTTTCTTATGGGGATGCAGACGATTTTTCAAATTTTATTTTTATCTGAAATGAAAATGGAATATTTGCGTAATGGATTGTCGAAAATTATGAATGTTAAATTTTCGATATGGATTTCCAATAGTTTTAAAATTTTGCTTATAAATTTAATAGAATTTAGAAATTAATTGCTTAAAATATTTGAAAATGTTTTTGCATCTGTTCGGGAAATATAAACATCTTACTTTCGTATTTTTTACAATTTTTAAAATCATTTATTTTTACTTACCACTTTAATTTAAGGATTCTAATTTCTAGAACATTCGAACAATTTTATATGCTTATAAACATGCATGCAATTGAAAAAATAATAATTGCGGATTGTACGAAGTTAAAATGATATTTTAAAAAAAATGATCTGCAGATTTACTTGTATAGGAAAGAACTTAGTACCATGTTTATATTGCGATAGAAAATGTATATGAATAAAATTTTATATAGAGAAATTTTTTTTAACATGAATGAGATTTATGCTATGACAGTTATTTTAACGATAATATAAAGTCAAAATTTGTTAAAAATCTGCCAACACTGAATATATATAAAATATTTCATACATAATGGAACTTGAAAAATAAAAACAAAAATAACACATAGAAATAAACCACAACTTACCGATTCTTAGAAATAAAAAATAACTTTGGCGTCTTGTTCTTGCAAACAATACACTCCTCTCTTCGTAGCATTTTGAAGAATTATAATAATTATAATCAACTATTTGATCTTCAAAGAATAATTTTAATAATAAATAATAAACAAGATTCGAAAATCAATTAGCGAACGCCGAAAATTTGCAGATGCGCAAATGACAACAGAAAGACGCCAAGCAGAATAGGGTTACAATTAAACGGAAATCACGAAGATAAAAGTCGCCAAAGCGATGATTTTGTTCTTATGTCATCCGCCGCAGTCGCTCTTTTCAGGCGAAGTTTGATCTCTGTCTTACTCTGTGATAAATGAATCACATTTAATTCATTTCAAAAAAGTTGTGTACGTTTGGAAAGAAATTTTAAATGGCGATAACTCTTAATGTATACATTTTAGAAGGTACATCTTTCCTCAAAAACTAATTTATTTTTAAAGATCTTTCTAAAAACGTAAATTATAATTATATATTTAAAATATTTTTTAAAGCATAAACACTACGTCTGATTACTTTATTTTACAATACTTATAAAAACACACATTTTATCAGATAATTAAATACACTAAACAAACATGAGTGAAAAATTGACCTGGGCCAGGACTCGAACCAGGGATCTTATGCGTACCGTGCTGAGGCTCTGCGAATGAGCCACCCAGACCCATATCCCTGACCGGCAATTTCTCATACTTATTCATGTTAGAAACAGTCATCTGCCACTGTTTGCAGTCATATTTAATTGTTTGATAAAATGTGTGTTCTTATAATTATGAAGTTTTATTTTTTTTTTTAAATTCTTCAGAAGAAAATGGCTGACTTGCAGATGAAATTTGATGTGGTTATAACCTGTAACTGATTTGTGCTATTATAATACAGATGATGCATGGTCGTTGGCGGATTTTATCTCTGTTTTGGCATAATTTTTTAATCGCCAAGTTAATTAACAGTTTTTTGCTAATTATGGATAGAAAATAATATTCTTTTACACTGGATTTTATAAAAGCACATAGATTACGTAATTACTTGTCCAAAAATGCAATCCTTTTTTTATTCTGCCGAATATTAAGGTCTGTAGGTTGTTTGAAAAAAAAAAAGGTTTGACGAAGAAAAAAGTGATCATTTTAAGTAACCAGACGTTTTAAAAAAAAATCTATATCTCTGTTTATAAATTACTTATGAAGATGAGTTTGGTCTTAAATTGAAGAAATTCTTCATTAAATTCTTCTAGTTTTCGTTTTTTTTTTCTGCGACGCTTGGTTTATTTGATATCTGATATTTTAATCTGGCATGTTTTGTCGATTTAACATTGCGAAATTGATTTCTGTAAGTAAGCAGTAGCGGTCTTGTCCAGTTCTTGGCGTTGTTTGTGTGGCGTTTTTTTTTAAAGCTTGGCTTGGCAGAGCGACCGCCCTGCTTGATCTCTATCATACTAATATATGTCATGTAAAAAAACCCTTAAACCCAGCTAATTATCATTCATTAAGTGAGTAAAATCCTTTAAAATTAAGTTTTTAACATTTGGCAACGGTTAGTAATTAAGTTGATTGTTTACATGTCATATAATCTCTAATCCATTGAATTTAAACACTCGACTCGCAACTGTAATGACCCCTACCTTGTTTTATTTAATGACTTCTGTGGAGATTTTATACAACCAACCAACCGAAGATAGAAAAGCGTATTTTTGTTGAGATCTATTTGTGGATGGATTTTAATTTATATTTAATCTATCAAAAATCTATTTAATTTTTTCTAATTTTTTGCCGCAATCGTTCATGGGCCCCCTACCAACAGCACGTGTGCAAAATTTCGTAGCCCTGCGCCCTGTGGTTTCCATGTTTTTGAGGTTACATAAATACGCGAACGGATTTTAATAGTATAGATGGTGCCTTATATTGGCGTATATCAAAAACAATTGGTATAGCAGAAGTGCCACATAAATAGGTTCTCAAAAATTAAGTTGCAGAAATAAAAATACATTTTTTAAATAATGGGTAACAGCTGTTACATTTATGCCTACTTTTTTTTCTTCTAATTTCATCAGATAGTAAAACAGAATGTGAAAGAATTAATACTAACATTATGAAATAAAACTGAATATACTTTTAAAAGTACTGCCAACAAATTATATTTTATTTAAATAATGAAATATGTACTAAAATAATCTTGAAGAACAAATAAAAAATAAGTCAACAGTCGAAATGTTTTGCGAATGAAATAATAGTTTGTGTTTGGGTTTGCCCATGCGCAGTTATTTCATAGATATTACAACAATTATTGAACCTCTAGTAGTTCACCCTCCTTCTGCTACGTGGCGTACGACCTTCATTGACGTGAGCTCGGCGGACACCTCTGCCATATATATTACGACGCTTGATATGTATACGTTTTGATCCTATTTAACTTTAACATATTCTGCAATAGCCGCACAAGAACGCCTTAGAATATCAGTTTTAAATTACAATTAACCTGTAGCCTCGGTCATGAGAAACTCGTCATTTTTTTATTGAAATTTAATTTAACAAGTTGTTATAGCAACAGAAAAAATATTCCATGAAATTGTAAAAACTAAACATGTCGAATTTAAAAAGAATGTTTTTTTTGTTGTATTTTTATTTTTTAAGTTATTATATATTTTAGATAAAAAGTCTATTATTATGTAGTGATGTGAAGTAGTAAAAAGAAGTGCAATTCGCATTCCAACAAACTGGTGACCCGGATTTAAGTTCTATAAACGAACTGAAAATGACTGAAAATCCAGACAAGAAAGCGAACATTTTAAATTGTGAAGCCAACAAGGTAAGCATTAAAATTCCTCCATTTTGTTAACAAAAATCTGATATCGGTTTTATCAAATTGACGCACAATTTGCTATAGCAAATATAACAAATGAACGAACAAAATTTAACTATCTAGTAGCTCAGTTAGAACCAATATACGTTGAAAATATATGGGATATTATTCAAAATGAACAGGATGATAAATATACTGCTGCTAAAAATAGATTTTTAAATACACTTAAAAAAAGTGAGGAAAAATGTATTAAAAAATTGATTACGGGAATTTCATTGGGAGATTTAAAACCTAGTCAGTTAATGCTCCAAATGAAATTGCTTAGTAGAAATAATATAACGGATAAGATTTTGAGAACATTGTGGCTCGATAAATTACCAGAGTCAATAAAAAATATTCTAGTTGTAAGCAATGAAGATTTGGATAATTTGTCATTAATGGCAGATAAAATTTTCGAGATGAGCTCCTCAACAGAAATTTATTCTGCGAGTTCAGATACGAGTTCAGTTATGAGTTTTAAAAAAATGATTTTCTTTTCGTATTTTTATCAGTTTGTTGGAATTTGAATTTCAATTCTTTTTGTTACTCCACATCACAACATAATAATAGACTTTTTAACTAAAATATATAATAATTTAAATAATTTAAAAAAAAAACATTTTTTTTAAATTACCTTATTTTTTACAATTCCATGGAATATTTTTTCTGTTGCCATAAGAACTAGTTAAATTAAATTTCAATAAGAAAAATAACGTGTTTCTCATGACCAAGGCGGCTACAAACCCTTTTCACGTCAGAGGATGCTATTCTCGAAAAATTTCATCCTCCTGTAATATGATAACTTAGAATATATAAGAGGCTGCACAGAGGATGGCTGCTTGTGAAGGCTGGGAGGAGGAGTTGGAGAGACGGGAGGCCGGGTTGAGGTTGGACGTTCTGGCGGTGTAGAACGCTGCTGAGCCCATATTGTCATTTTTACACTACAACCCTATTATAGAAGGAACGTCAATTTTCAACAGAGTATCAATATTGAAGAACACTGGTCAAATAACAGATCAGTAAGTTTTCTTACACGCGATACGCTGACTTATGTTAGTCCAATTCGTTTCCATACTGCTATATCAACTGTAAATCTCTGTGATCGATTAATATTTATGGCATACATGATCGCACGTTGGATTTGTATTAGAACTTTAATCTTTAATTACTCAGGCCACGGATCAAATTTAAAAAATCTGGCCACGTTATTAACTTTGTTCTACTAAGGTCTATGTTTGTAGTAAATTATACTGTGATTGGTCGAGCAATTGCCTAGAAATCGTGTTCTTTTCATTGTTATAATGGCGTGGACACACAGAAAGCTTAACTGACTTTCGGCTCGCTGCGCTGTTAATACATTTTCAATTAAAGGACAATATTCTCGCGACGTCACAGATGTATGTAACTTTATCGCCTTAAAGAAGGTAAATATGTTTAAATATGTTTATTGTAATTTAACATGCATGAAACATGCATTAAATAAATAAATTCATTAAGCTGCTGAAAACTGTTTATCATGTTTTTTATTCTTTCGCTGTTTCTTTTTAAGTTAAGGTAACGGAACATAAATGTATTCCAATGACTGAATTATTTTTAGTCGAAATGGCCCCAGCGTTTGCATTAGAACATAAATCTCTAATTATTCAGGTCACAGATCGAACTTCCATAATCGGGCCACGTTGCAACCTGTTTCATACTAAAATCTATATCTGTGCTAAATTAATTGCAAATAATCGAGCCATTAGCGAAAAAAGTGTTCATTTCATTATCAGATTGGAGTGGATACATGGGAAACTTCGCGTGCCTTTGGCTCGGTGTGCTTAAAAAAATAAAGTTTAGAAAAATAAAGTTTAACCTATCACTTGTTAGCACATGACGTCTTGCATTGTCTGTGGTATGATTAAAGAGAATAAAAAATAAGAAATCATATTTTATTTGTCAACTGAAACATAAATTTCTTCATTAAATATTAGACTGTTTCATATGCATCAAAAATGTCAATTATCACTTTACATAAAGTGCAAGAGAAACAATGTTTCTTACGATGTTATATATAATTTCCCCTCAGAAAGCGGTAATTGTTCAGCAATAATATAAATTTCCTCTAGAGACAACAGCGGCAACATATCATAATAGCTGTATCTTTCTTTGATAGAACCAAGAAAAAAAAGATATTCGAATTTCAAACAATAGAAAATTAAATAATATGCTGGTGATACGTATCGAAAGCGTGTATAATCCTCTATAGACGATTATTCAAATGTACCCTGTACTGTCTTCAAAGATAAGTCTAAAAGCTCTTTCAACAAAGACTAAAGCGTATCTAATCTACTTTATTTTTCTGTTTTAGGTGACGAACTGAGAAGAAATTTCCATTGAAGTTCTGGAAAGTTATCAAGCATTTTGGTGGAGAAATTAGAGGAGTTAAATTAGTTAATATGATGAAGTTGGAAGAACCTGACAAAGGACAAGCATGGGTCGTTGCAATAGCTGCTTGCTTAGTTACTATGATAGTGTCAGGATTGTCAAGAATGAATGCACTTTTGTACGTAGCGGTTATTGAAACTTACGGTGTTTCCAGGCAATATGCTGCTGCACCTTTTGCAGTCACAGAGGCAATACGCTGTTTAGCAGGTAAAAATTTACTTATGAAGCTATTTTAATTTCATTTTTATAAAATTTTAGATATTTAAATAAATTAATTTTCCTATATTGCTAGTGCAATATTTGTGCTATTATTTTATTTTCTTATTTGCATTTTAATAAGACAATTAATACAAAAATGTATATGCGTAATAGTAAAACTTCTAAGTAAATATACATCTAACAAAAACATAACTGTGAAAAAAAAAAGAAAGAAAGAAAGAAAGAAGTGATTTGTAAGTGGGTTCCAAGTTCAAATAAAATTCACTCAAACTTATCTACTGAAGTATTATAGCATTGTTTAAATTGTTTAAAAATAAAAATTATTGATAGGATATTAATAATAAATCTAGAACTTGGCAAGTTTTTACCTAAGAGTCATTTATCTTTATTAATGACATTATTATATCAAAACTTGTTATTTCACGTTTGGAGGTCTTAATTTGAGTGTATTGAGGTTCCTGAAAGGGGTGGAGTCTCTAGAGTGATGACCAAGAACAAGCGTAAGTGTATGTGTCTCTTTGTCAGCCCTTAGTCTGTATTGAGGTTTCCGGGAGTGGGGGTCGCTAGAGTGATAATCAAAGACGAGCGGAAGTGTATCTGTGTGTTTATTTATTTATCAAATCTTTAACACGAGTCATTTGTTTATAATAATAACAATATTAAAAATTATTATAATGAGAGTGTTATTAATATTATCATCATCATTTTATTAAGACATGAAAATGATAGGCATAATATTTATCAAAAACTTGCCAAGTTCTAGATTTATTAATAATATGCTATCAATAATTTTTATTTTCAAACGATTTAAACAATGCTATAATACTTCAGTAGGTAAGTTTGGGTGAATTTTATTTGAACTTGGCACTCACTTACATATCACTTTTTTTTTTTTTTTTTTTTTTTTTTTTCAGAAATTGGCTTTAATTTTTCACATGTTTTTGTTAGATATCATTACTTTTGTACAGTTAAAATATGCTTAAACACGTTACTTAATGTATTTTAATGTGTTTACAAATGACTATTTTATTCACGTGGTAACATTCAATTTAATTTAAATTTCTTACAACAAAATATTTGGCTGTCAATTTGCGGCAGAAATCTGTATTTTAATATTGCTGTATTTAATATTTGTTTTGAAATGAAATGCATTGATTCAAAATTTGTATTATTTCTGAAATAACAATAATCATATTGACATAATTTTATGTTTTACCATTACAGACTCGTTAACATATAAATCAACAGTCCGATTGATATTTACAAATAAAATGACGAAGCTATCCAAATAATATCAAACAAATAGTATAAAATTTAAACAAGCACTAACAAGAAAATCCGTCTGACCTTTACTAATGTAGGTTTTCAGTCTGGTGAAAGGAAGTATTGGCTCAAACTATAATTAAAAACAAAATGTTAATGCACCTTTTGCTTAATTATAACATTTATTTGACACACAGCATACAAACTTGAAAGTAAACAGACGATAATTATTAAAATTTGAATTCGTCCACCGAAACTGCAGCATAGCATGTATTTGCATCTTCAAAACCCTCCGTATCCAACAGTTTGAAAGTTCATGTCGCTATCTAAAGACATCGAAATGATACTTGATAGTCCTCTGCAAGCATTATCTTTATACTCAGCGGCAATCGGTAGAGTACCTTTATCCGCAGCGGAAATCCATAGAGTACCCGTAGCACTGGCGTTGAGAGTCTGAGACACCGCAAAGTTGTCCACAGCTACACTGCCTAGACACATGGTAGCCGCACATCAATGATCAATATTTATTTGAATCATAGGAATGACTCTCTTTTGTTTACATTTTTAATTCTGGGATTAGACAAATTTCAAATGTGGATGTCTCGAAACATATGCGTATTTCGATATATGTATTCTCTCAAGATGTTTTTGTTTTTGACAAAGTGTGTAAATGGTATATTTTATGCACCATTACTCAAAAAATTAATTCTCTGAAATTAGACAAAAATGGCTGATAATCAGGTGATTTGTTGCAAGGTCAACCCGGATTCAACATTTTCGTTGGCGCTTTTTTTGGCAAATTAAAATTTCACCTAATAGACGTAACGTTAAAGTAAAAATGGACACCCCCAAGTGGGTAATTAATCGATTTTCAGAATTTTTTTATTTCGATTCCTTATAATGTAAACGAACTTTGTACCAAATTTGAAGTCTGTAGGTGCAATAGATATATGAGATCATTTTGATGAGTGAGTGAGTCAGTGATAAAATTATCGATTATCAGACATTTTCAAATATCATTATCTCGGAAACTAATTAAGCGTTATTTATAAAATTTTGGATTCTGGATAATTAAGGGAGCCTTACTACACATCTAAAATTAGAAGTACGTAGGTCAAATAGATGTTCAGTAGTAGAGCGTCGAAATTTGGCGAAAACAGCTCGAAATGGTTCGTGTAATATAACACACTAGTATGTCAAACGAATTTGGCTGACACACTTCCGTGTGTCTAGATAAAGGCGGATAGAATATGAAACCATTATATTGGGACCAGTTTTAGAATTGCATAAGAGGTACATAATTTGACGCAATCAAAATAGAATCCCCTAGCTTTATAAATGAGAATGCAGTTTTTTTGGCGCATTTAACAGAAAAATGTGTGATTTCCCTGACAATATGGGGAAAAGGTGCAACCAGAAGGCTTTGCATTTATGAAAACTTTATTTTGTGTGTATGGAAGTTTTAATTTATAACTAATGGATGATAATTTGAAAAGAGCAAGTCGCCTCAACTGAATGTAAAGCATTTTTAAATAAAAATTTATATTTTCATTCATAAAAGCTAAATCTACAATAATCACAGGGAAATAATGTCATTTTCTAGACGTAACATCAGTCATGAAGTTCAGTTTGAAAATAGAAATAACTGACTCTCTAGTTAGTATATAAATCGTAGACAATATTACGACTGCATCTAAAGTATTTAAACATTTAGCTAGGTATAGCTATAAGATATAGCCGTAGTCAGGGCCTTATTCAGGCATGTGCAACATGTGCCATAGCACATGTGCGGCACAATGTGTGTGCGTGGGGGGGGGGGGCATAATTTTGAAGATGAAAAATTTTTGAGTTATTATTATTTTTTTTTTCTTGAGGACGGCAAAATATTTCTAGTACCAAAAACAGATTAACTGTTGAATTGTTTCTTTCTTATGAAATTCTCTGTAGATCGGCAGCCTCGAATTGAGATAGTATTCGAAGTATTGGTTTTGGTACACCCTTCTGTATAGGTAGCTCTCGGCGCAGCTGGTCCTTTCAGAACTACGAGCACTTAAGCTTAAAATTCTCAATGAATGCGAAATACTACTACCAAGTTTACTTTATTTGCGCTTGCTCAAATTCCCAAGCCAGCCTATCTGATTCCAGGAACGATTTCAAATTGTAAGATGCACCTAAGTCCCGAACAGAAACAGTAGCTCGTAACAAAGCCTGACTAAGCACTTTTGAGGTCAGCGTCAGAAGCACACATTCATCACTATTTCCAATTAATAATTGTTTTATTTATGAGGAAAATTATCCTATTAAAAAGGACAATGAAATATAGTACTACAACGTGCCTGTAGCCTTTTCGTATGCCTTTATTTGTCCCTGGCTTGAAATTTTCACTTAAGCTGAATTAAGAAGCCGATATCAGTTGCAAAATGATATGTAAAACAGCTAATGTTGATCATTTTATAAAATAAAAAAATACAGTAAAGCAAATAAAAAAACCACTTAAAAAAAAAATTGCGTAACTGATCGAACCCGTACTAGTAAGATCTCAGCATAATCTGAAATCCCCCCCCATCCAAGTAGATATTTCTTTAAATAACATTAGATAATACTCTATTTATTGCGAAATAAAATAAAAGAAGCTCGGTCTCATTCTTTCTGAAACTAGAAATTATATTTGTTCTCCTATAAATAAAAATTTAAAAAAACTTTCAGTTATTTTTTCTTAAAATATTACTTATTGCAGTTCAAGTTATTTTAATGCGGTAAATAGAAATCTTGTTTTTTTTTTCTAGCGTCTATGCTATTTAAAAGAAAATTTGTCATATTTGCAGATTTATTTATGTCTGGCATCGATTGCGTCGACCTATTGACGCCAATAGGAAGAGCGGGAATAATGCGATGTTTGTTATTTGTTTGTGACTTGTTGATTTATTTATTTATTTTTAGAGATCTAACGTGAAATGAACGTTTTCTTTTGTTTATAGTCAACCAAATTAACTTAATGGTTTAAAATTTTTTGCCTTCTATTGTCTTTGAATCATTATCGCTCTACGTATGAAAATAACATTAGTGATTCTTATATCTATTTTTCATCATAAACTGTATGCTGCGGCTCTGCTCTGCATATTCTAGAAGTCACTTTCATTCGTAAGTAGATATAATTAACATACATTGTTATTCTAAAAAAAAGCAATCGAGCAGTGCTTCCTCTTTTCCTATAAAAGCATCGGATTAGTCAGATAACGATGTCAATTACAGCGTTTTTCATTTAACTTGATTTTCAGTGATACGAGAATCACGTAACATTGTTTTCAGAAAGAAATCTATTATAAATGAAGATTTATACCTTTTATGGGTAATAGGAAAGCATTGTTCGATTCTTCATCATATTAATACTAACTTCTGCAAATATTATGCCTTTATTCGTAAAACGCAGTTCGATAATTTGTCCATCAAATTTGCTTTTGGGGGGAGAAAAATATGAGAATACTTTTAAGGAAGAAAAATTATATTTGATACCAAACTTTCCTTTTGATAAAATCCAATGCAAATTCCCCCCCCCCCAAAAAAAAAAAAAAAACTGTTCCTATACTGTTCCTATACTGTTCCTATTCAACTCCCGTGTCCGCCATATTTAGCCGCATCTTCCACTGGAGACTGCTGATTGGGTTGTTATCGGTCAAAGTGGTACTTTTCCGGTTTACGGGCCTTGGCGAGATACAGAAAATGGCCTTGGTGAAAGAGTGAAATTTGGCAAGATATTTTCTGGCAACTTATTCACTGTTTCATATGCACAAGCAATTTTTTCAATATTTATACAATTTATTTGCTAGTCTTTTATTAGTATAAATAAAAAAGCCATTTATCTCCTTTTATATGGAAGCTGAAGTAAATCTATACTAATAAAAGAAAGTTTCGCTCTGTGTGTGGTTGTGTGTCTGTGTGTATGTGTCTGTGTGTGTGTGTGTGTCAGTGATGGCTAGTGAAATCTACCGCACGTAGACGTCTGAAAATTTGGCTGGGGTTAATTCAAAGCAGGTCCTAATTCACCTGAGGCTCAGATTTTTAATTTTTGATAACCGGGCCCCCAGTGCTCCTTTACGTTTTTGTGTCTTTAATTATTAATAACTTGCCCCCGTTTAATCCGACCTTCTTCGTTTTGGGGGCTTTTTCTCTATTTAATTATTCCTCCATTTCTACATTTCAGTTAGGAACCTGGCTACCTGGAACCCGGTCCGAGGCCCTTGAACTATTTGTGCGTCATGCATTTCTCACACACCTCTAATTGTGTCACCCTCTCAGTGCACAACATTAAAGTTGAGTCTTGGACTCCTCTCTCAGGGCCACTACCCTCATATTTTTATTAGAGCCCCTTTTTAAAGATTTCTTTAAAATTTTATTCTAATGATTATTTTGTACCCTATGCTTAGTTACGACTAATTGGAGATCTAAAACGTTAAGTACTAAGACCTTTTAAGATGTTTTCCTATTAGGACCCTGCTCGAGACCGCTGACCAGGCCCTTACCTACCGGGATTCGACCCAGTTTGACGGGTTTGAGTGCCTGGAGAGTGGGGCGAAATTCGCCTGATCGCCTCATGGGGCGATCCACAATGACAAGTACCCAGGTCGGCTGACCAATAAAGTCCGGATTTTACTGTGTTGATCACTCCTAGGTTTTAGTATTCTGAGATCTGTTGCCGCACGCCACATACTCGTCATGATAGTTGGAATGGGGCTGGACAATTTAGTGCCGAAACTTTGGTACTCAACTGAGCTTGAAAAATGGGGGAGAATTTTGAGGGAAGACAATTAAAACCACTGAAATTATTTTTTTTTTTTTTTTTGCCAATAGCTAAGTCGTACCAGCAGGGAAAATTTTGGGTCCGAATAGCAAGGTGCGACGAAAACGCTGCGGGGGCTGACGGGACTGCGCCTTTCAACCGTACCCCACCTGGTAAAAACTGGCTCCGTGGGCTGTGCCATTGGAGTGGGTCCGGTAGCTTGTGCGGACAATGTTCATTTGCACCTAATTAAGAGGCGAACAGTAAAAAAAACTGCTGCTAAAAAAAACCCTTGTGCCACCAGTTGGGGCCGGCCATTGGCCCGTCCCAACCGGCAGCACGAGGAACTACAAAGGGAACCTGGAAGAGAAGAATGTTAGTAATATTTTAAACTGAACTTATTCTGAATTATACTTTAACTACCTTATTGAAATTAATTTACTTTTATTGTGCTAATTGACTTGGCTACCCATCCATTGAGCCCATAAAAGGTTGTTAAATAATTAACAATTTGCATTTTAAAATAAGTACTTTTGTCGTTAACTGACTAAGCCATACGCCCAATGGGTTGTTGTTGTTGTTGTTGTTTTGGCCCAAGGGCCCGGTTTTGCAGCTTTTTATTTCTATATAGCTGACATGATCTATTTAACAGTGAAACTAGTCTCCTAGTTTTGAACCAATTCCAGATGTGAGACCTGCATCTGGATTAGCACCCCCAGAGGTAACGTTCATATAGAACTTGGAGGACATTAGATCCACGAACAGATTTAACGTTCACCAGCTCCCATTTACGTACACGGTCTTAGGACCCTGCTCAGAACTATCAATTGACCCCCTTTTGGCCCCTTACTATAGCTCACTTAAAATCGTCCAATTCACTTTTTTTTTTACTAACTTCTTAGGACTTCCAGTTCCAACTAGTACTTGTAAGACAAAAAAAACTTCTTGGAACACTGCTAGAACCAATTTTGAATATTAATCTCCTTCTTGGGGCCCTTAGAGCAGCTTCTTCAAAAAATCACGAAAACTGGAGTTCTGTTTAAAGTTATTATCAAAGGCCTGGGAAACACCGGGCAAGTCAGCTACTTCTATTGTTACCAACCTCCCGATTTTTTTTCAAACCAATATTTTTATGTAAAAATATTCGTTTTATTTAATCCTACAATTTCTGCAATTTAATAAAGCGAACATTTTTGTAAGATTTTACTGGTGCTCAAAAAATTGGGAGGTTGGAAACTATGACATATATATGTGAAGATTTCGACTCCCCGGTTCGATCATTGCGTTGTAGTCGTGATTAGGTGTTAATAAACATTCACCAACTGGAATAGGGTTTCCCATTTCGAATAGCCAAAGATTGACCGTGTGGTAATAATTCTTAGTCGAAGCAAAATTCAGTTGAAAATCAAATTTTATTTACATTTTTAAGATATCACCCTTGGAGAAATGATCGGTGAATTCAAATCATATCGAAGAATTAATACACTCCATTACTATAATCGGCACTCTCCATAATTCTCCTCTTTCAGAAATCGCGATTTTTAATTAGATGAGTTGGCTGTAAAAATTTGGCATTAAGCACCCTTCAAAAAATTGTTATAACTTCACATTACTGAATTCTAAAGGACATTTGGGAATATTAAACGCCAATAAACTTTTCACTCTCTCTTTTAACTATCGACAGTCGCCAAATTCTCTGCTAGAATCAGGGCGCATGTGGTTTTAACAGAGCTTCCTTGAGGTTACAAAACACGTCACATGACCTTCTTGTTCCAATAGTAATCGTTTTAAAGGATTTAATTAATATTTCCGGTGCATTAATTTTAAAGAAAACAAACTTCCTGGCGCGAAAATTTGTTCTAAAAGCTTCCACAGCCTCGCTCTCAAATGAATGAAGTATGAACAAACGAAATTATCTGTTTCGAGATTGTAGTTAAAAATAGCTTCGAATTTAACAAGCGATAAAGAAAAAAAAAGAAAATGAATCATTGATGGGGGGAAAAAAGTATGAGAGCATTTTGAAATATTGTAATAGATATTTAATATTTAATGAAATAATGGTTTAAAAAGAAGTGGGATTTTTTTAGAGCGGAATAATTTAAGAGATATGACATTTTAGCATTTGAATAAAGAATTTATAGCGGTTGGATATACACAGGTTTAATAATGAATTTTTAATAGTGGATTAAAAATAAAAGGGTTATATTTAAAGAATAAATTTAAGTAGTTAGAGCCATTTTTAGATTTAAGTACTTTGGAATAAATATTATTAAGTGAATTAAGAGCTTATACCTTTACATATGGAGATTGATTGTTTAATTTAAGATGGGATTTTAATTTAATTAATTGGAATTATATATGGAATATTATAAAAAGGAAAAATTATACAGAATAAAAGTTAATTATGGCGAAAATAATAAATTTTGTAATATTATCCCCCTTTCCCAAAGATTTTGGATGAAGTTAACAATTAAGTAACTATAAATTCAGACAATATAAATTTAATAATTTAAAAAATTGAATTTTGAATAGTATAATTTAGAGACTGCCAGCAAAGAGATGTAAAAAATTTAAAGCATTGCAAGATTTTTTTTAAAATGAAATATTAAGAGTTTAAAAGTAAAAAAATAAATAAATAAAGTTACGATCATTTCTCCTGAAAAAGAATAAAAGAAATGGTTACAGGAGAATATAATAACAATAATTAATAAATGTTAATAAACAAGAAAAATTAAATAATAATAATAGCAAAATTTTGCTTTCACCAAGTTCACAAAGTTTAAAATAAGTAGTCACCAGTAAGTTACTAAAACAAAGTTTTAAAAAAATTCATCCTTAGATCCAACTTTTTTAATCAGTCTGTTTTTGGAACTTTTTAAAAGTCTTACACTTTCCAAAAATAGTTTAAACAGTCCTTAAATAAAAGTCCTACAAGCCTGGAATATAAATTTCTTTAGCCATCATGGCATCACTAGCTTTACATTAAAGTTTCTCTTATTTGGGTTTGTCACTACCATAATTATGTCGAAATACATACAAAGTAGCATTTCATCCTTCAATAGCTTTAAGTTTTTTTAAATATGACTTATCACAACTACAACAATTTATTAAGTAAATTTTATATAATAAACAAGTTTTTAGTAGCTATTCAACTACATTCAGGGCTTGCTTATCAATTTGTCTTTTTGCGCTCAACTCGGTGCCATTTGTCTCTCAATATTATAATTAATATAAATAATATTTCGCAATTCATAATAATAACAATAATAATTCTCAATAATAATAAATAATAATTCTTAGTATAATTCAATAGCATACATAATAATATCACAACAAGAGTATAACATAAGAAAATATCACAGTTTGTTTATTTAGGGAAATATTGGTTGAGGATAAAAATGTTACATAGCAATTTAAAAAAATTCTTATTTTTTATTTATAAGAAAGTATTTTTTCCTGCCAAAAGAGAAAAAAAAATAATATAATAATAATAATTCCAACATCCGAATAATTTTAACATCTAAATATTTAGAGATTGGACCCTCAACCAATAGTTCCTTACAACAAATTTTTCTCTGATACTCTTTTTAACAAAATTCTTATATCTTACGTATAGTTAACATTCAAGTTCCAAATCTCAAATATAGAATAATTTATCTTTTCTACACTTGTATTGGTAATTTTAGAACAGTAAATGTAAGTAATAAAAAAGCAAATAGAATAGAAGATGTTACTTTTAACAGAAAAATGGAATAGAAATGAAATTTGGTTTTAATACTTAATTTATATTGTTACAATAATCACTAAAAATCACATCATTGTTAAATTATTAATAGGTTTGCATATTTGATTATCTATTGTATAAGTAACATGGTATTAATCCTTTTGAAAGCAATTGGTTTAAGAAGGTAAATAAAGTAAATATAATTTTTTGACATATAATTAAAACGATTCATTTTAAAAACTTCAGAATCTCCAAAACAAGTAAATATTCTAGTTCATCAGGCTAAAATATACCCATAATGTTGAAATTAAAAGTTGTGTCATAATTAAAAGATAACTTAAGTTAAAGTTTTTAAATCTTATACTTTCAAAAACAAGTAATATCTCTGTTACGTACCAAAGAAAACTATGGTAATAAAAGATATTTCAGGAATTAAATGTTAATATATTGTTTTCACTTTAGTCTGATTTTGTAATGGTGATTGTGATGATTGTTTTGGTTTTGATTGTTGCTTGGGTTGCTCATGAAATAGTCTGAAATTTTTTGGTGAAGAAATGGTCGTCATTTAGAAACATGTACGATAGCTGAATTTAGTTTTGTCTCATAATTAAATTTATCTATTTCATAGGTTACATCGGAAAGTTTATTTATTATTTTGTATGGTCCAGAGAAAGTAGGTACTAATTTTCGAGTGTTAGGATACTTAAATTCTTCATAAATTACAGAATCTTGCATTTCTAGTGGATATTCAACAAAATTTCTGTCACAGAGTCTTTTACTTTTAAGATGGAATTCACGAGTTCGCGGATTTGAAATTTTGAGTACTTTTTAACAGGAGGGTAATAATTTTGTTTTAAAGGAGTTTCATAAGGTAATTGAACATAAAATAAATAGGCAGCTGGGAATTTGGTTATGGAATGTGGTATATTATTGTATTCTTGGATGATTTGGTCTAATAATCTAGTCCAAGGTATTTTAGAAGAAGTGGAATTAACTTTACATTTTAGCCTTGTAACTATAGTTTGATTGACGCGTTCTACTTTCCCATTGGTTTGTGGATGATGTGAGGATGTAAAACGCTGTTGATAATGATGTTTTCTGAGGAATTTTTTGAATCTTGCGAGCTAAAAGACTTATGTCTATCACTAAGTATTTTTTGAGGCGTGTGAACATTGAAAATTTGTTTTAAACAGTTAGTATATGTTTTGAAAGCAACATTTTTGGTTGGAAAAGCCCAAACAGACCTAGTTACATGATCTATTATTATATGTAAGAATTTCTTTGTTGAGTTGTAGTAATGAAATCCACCCACAGTATCAATAGAAATACATTCGTAAGGCTGATCTGTGGCTGGCATAGCTTGTAACAAGCCAAATCATTTTTGTTTTGGTTTTTTATTTCTCTGGCATGTGTCACAATATTTAACAAATTGTGTAATATATATATAGTCATGTTGGGCCAATAATAGTTTGGAGATATTAAGTGTCCAAAATTATCATGAGCAATATGTAATAATTTTTTTCTAAGTGACTTTGGTACTACTGTTTTTTTTATCCCTTTCTCTGAGTTATTATAATCCAATTCTCTTTTTTATACTTTTTGTCACAAACATTGTCTTTATTTTGCATTTCTATAATCTTTTTTTTTGTCTGGTAATAAACTTATATGTTGCTTAAAGTAAGCAACAGGATTTCGAGACAATATGTCTGCTTCGACATTTGTAGAAACTTTTTGATATTTGATCTCATAATCAAACTTACTAAGTTTAAGTGACCATCTAAAAGTCTACCTCTTAGGTTTTTAACACTCTTTAACCATACCAAAGATGCATGATCTGTATGGATAGTAAATTTAACACCATGAAAATAATGATAAAACTTATCAAGCGTATCTATGATAGCTAGACATTCCAATTCAGTTATAAAGTAATTTTGTTCATAACTCTTCAAAATTCTAGAATGGTAAGCAATAGGATGCAAGAAATTATCTTTATCTGGTTGTTTTAGAACTGCACCTACTACTACCTGAGAGACATCTACAAACATGTGGAAAGGTAATTTTGGATCATAAATTTTTCGAATTGTTTTTTCAATTAGAGTAATTTTTTTTTTCGAAAGAGTTTTGACATTCTGAGTTCCATTCCCATACTGTGTTTTTCCTAAGTAATTTATTGAGGGTATATCTAATTTCAGAATATTTATGTATGAATTTATGATAAACATTAATGGAAACTAAAAATCGTTGTAGTTCTTTAATATTAGATGGAGGTTTTAACTTTTTAACTGTCTCAATATTGGCATTAGCTGGAGTTAAAGTCCCATTGGTGATTTCATAGCCTAAAAAGTTAATGTTATTTTGATGTAATTTACATTTAGAAAGTTTAAGTTTCATATTTTCTAATTAACAGATTTCAAAGATTTTAGTTAAGTGATTTAAATGTTCCTCTAGAGAGGAGGAAAAAATTATGATATCATCAAAATAATGGCAAGCAAAATCAACTGTATATTTATTAAGGATTCTTCTAATGGCTCTATTAAACACTGGGGAACCGTTTTGACACAGAAACGGAGAACTAGTCATTCGAAGAGGCTAAATTGGTTGCAAAAGCTATTTTTCTGTAGCGGATGGATGTATTAGTATGTGCCAGTAGCCATAGATTAAGTCTAAAGTGGAAAAATACTGAGCACAACTCAATTTATCTAAAATTCCATCGATATGGGGCAAGGGTTCTGCATAATTTTTTAATATTGCATTTAATTTTCTATAATCTACACATAGTCGGGTCTTTTTGCCTTCCTCTCTTTTCATACCTAAAGAGACATGGGCAGAATAAGGGCTATTACTTTATTTTATGATACCACCCGCTAATAAAGATTGAACTTCATTTTTTTATTTCTTTTTCTTCTAAGGGCGAAGTTCTGTAGGGCTTCAAAGGTATAGGTATGTCAGATTTTAGAAAAAAACACGTTATGGCTCAATATTTATCTTACCCACATCATATTTATGTTTTGGGAAAATATCCCTATAATTTTGAACTATTCCCCTTAAATCCTCAGTTTGAATTAAATGTATTTCCTCAATTAAATCTGAATCAGAATTATCAATTTCACGAAAATTTTGAGGAGTCTTGAAACTTCTATGATCAAGCTGCACATTATAGTCATTGTTATTAACTTCTAAAAAGTCCTGAGTAGTCACACAATTTTCACAAGTATATGGTAACACTTTGTCATCATTATATGGATTGAAATTCTCATTACTATCACCAGTTGTTGCTAAATTATTATCATTACATAAATTCAAATTATCATTATCATATGTTACCAATTTATTATTATCTTGTTGCAATTTATTTACATTCACAGTATTAAAATGAAGAGATCGCTCATCATGCATGGATATACTCCTATTTATAATTTTCCTTCCTTGTTTGACAGTACACTTTCTACAATTTATAATTAAATTAAATTTTGAACATTATTTTAACCTCAAAATAGCATTATCCAAATTAGTATTACACATACTAAAAAGTTAACTTATTTTTTATTTTACCCACTTTAAGAAGAATACTGCACTTTTGATCAATTTGTAAAAACCCTTTTGTCTGACCAATAGTAACTGGGGATATAATTTCAATTTCAGCATTCAGTTTTTTAACAAACTTTAATGGCAAAATTGCAATAGTGGAGCCGGTATCCCCAACACATGGTAAATCATAATTATTTGTATATCCATACACAACTAATTGTCAAACATTATGAATATCAGATTGTGAGTGGTTTGGAAGAGTATGAGAGGAAATCGAATTATTTTTAAAAATACATTATCTTTCCCAAAGATAAGCATTTGTTACACTTCTATTTGTACAAATTCTGCATGGCCTAGAAGGATATGGATTTTGAAAATGACTATTCTGAAATTTTCTAGACCCCTGATTCTGAGATTGTCTTTGTGGAATCCAATTCCGAAGTGCATTATTGGACCTAACTGGCTAAATCCAATGCCTAGGTGGCTGAAAAGGTTAAAAATTTTGCCTAACTGGTGGCATTTGAAATCGTTGAGAAGAAAAAATTGGTTGTCGGGGTGGTGGATCTATTGTTTGACTTGTAACTTGAGTTGTGGAAACTTCCACAAATCGTTTAACAAGCCTGTACCATTCAGTAGTACTTTCTAGCAGTGGCGCAGCCAGAATTTGGTTCTAGGGGGGGTTTTGAGTTTATAATAAAGAGGGTCGTCGGTTATATGAATCGTCGGTTAATGGAATCAGTCTTTTAAATGAATGAAATCATAATGCTTTTCTCCACAATTACGTTGGTTATGATTCATTTAAACAGCATTTACAATATTAGAGTTACAAACTATAAAATGCACCAATGAAATAACACAAAACTAGGTTAGATTTATAAACTGTTTAAAAATGATGAGGGGAAAACTTAAAGATGGAAGAGCACAGTACAGCAAATAATTTTTACATAGAAAATACACAATCAAAAATACACAAGGTTTCATTAGAAGATAATCACGAATTCTTATTCCTAACTTTAATAATAATGAAGCAATTTTAACAAAATTTTCAATAGACTTACTTACCTTGCTTTTTGCCAAATGTAACAAGTCATTTAGAACTTTTAGGGCTAGAGTCTTGAAATTTTATATGGATGTTACTTAAAAGACGTAAATGCTCCCCAGAATTTATTTTTTCAATTGGAAATTTTAAAAAATGCAAGAGTAAGAAGCATTCTAAAATTGCGATTTATGTGACACAATTGGTATGAAAACTTAGAATTTGGCATGATGATTACTTTTATGTAGTAAATGCTTCCTTATAACATTTTTAAAAACATTTAAAAATTTAAAAGGACGAAATGAGCTGAAAACTGTCTAAAAGTGTTCTAAATTATGATTTAGTTGAAACTGTGTTAGTGTTAGAAACTTGAAATTTAGTATAGAGATTACTTTTAAGATGGAAATGCTTGGCATAAAGAATTTATTATAAATGAGAAATTTAAAGGTGTGAAACAGCTCAAAGCATTATAAATTGCGATTTATTTAGAACATCACGTCATATCGGGCCTTTCGAAGACGATCTTTTTTCTATGCTAAAAGTAACTAAACGTCTGTATTTCGACACAATCCATTAAAAGCATCTTGGAAGATCAAAATTACAGCGCCTACAAAAATTTGGAAACGCTCTGATGAATAAAAGTATTTAAAAAAAAACGAATTTTTCGATGACAATGCAAAAAGAAAGTTGGGTATTTTGGTTTGCTCGGCGTCGGCTCATGTTTTCAGTATTAAATGTGACTTAGTCTTTTTTGACGTGACTCCGTATTTCTGTGAATCTGTCCTCTTCGACTTTAGTCAAAGACTTAGACTTTTTTCATGGAATTTTAAAAAGGGGTTGGATACAGTTATATTTACAATCGAATAAAATTTCAGAGAGTTCGGACAGTAACTTTTTTGTGTTGTTATTTTAAAGGACACGTCGCAAAAAAAAAAAAAAAAAAAAGACGCGAGAAGAAAGCATTTCTTTTACAGCTAGATATCAATATTTTTCCACGGTCTGTAAAAACCATTATATTTGTAACCATGGCTTTAGAAATTTGATAAAATCTGGTAGCCAGTAAAAAATTCTAGTTACCAGTAAAAAGATATAACCTGCTCCCCACCGAAGTCACTAATTTTCAAAATCACAAAAGTTTTTTATCAATTAATCGAGAAAAATAATAAGCCTATTGTAGGATTATTAGTTACATAGCTTAGAACAGTTACATCATTTAAAAAAATGGTATAAACAAAGTTTTCTAATGAAATTTATCAAACTTATTTATGTATGAAAAAAATGTAAAGGCTGCATTAACCGGTATGTTCAGGCTGATTGCCGAAGGTTTAAAATGTCTGGATAAGTGAGTGCTGCAAAATCTATATCTGATGGGGAAGGGGGGGGGGGGGGCATGGATGAAACAGTGAAGCAGGAAAACAATTTCTGCCTATTTTCGTGTCGAAGTCAGTCAAATAATTATTTTATTAATTTAAAATTTGCATTTGTTAAACTTATTTTTATCTAATTAAAAATGCCGAAAATGAGAAAAAATGTCATTTATTGTCAATTCTTAGGTCAATTTTTGTACAAAAAATTATAATAATAATAAAAAAATCGGGTTAAATGACTTAGTGGCTAGATAGAAAAACTAGGTCGCCAGTGGCGACCTGGCGACTGCATTTGTCAAGACCTGTTTATAACTGATGAAAAATTTATAGAATTCAGACAACTGGGGTTATTTTTTTTTAAACTATGAAACGAGAGACCCTTACGAGGAAAAGAAACAAACAAACAAACAAAAAAAAAACCAAACATGAAGGTGTCTTTTAAAAATGCTTTTCTATCTAATAATCAATATTTTTTAGTGAAAATTTCATTTAAAAATATAAAATTGATATAAGATATATAATCATACAAATTTGAGGTAATCATCATGAGCCCAGGCACCGCCGGACGGGTCAGCTAGTATAATTTTAATGACAAGCAGATAGCATTCGTTAAAATGTAATAAGTGTAAATCAATGCATAACTAATATATTGCTGATAAATTTAAATTAATGCATGGTTAGCGTAAAATTGTTTGTAATTATAGATAGTATTTTTCTAAAAAAATGCATTTAACGCAATTTTTTTTCAAAATCCATACTCACAGGCAGGGCTTAAATTCTAGGGAAAAAAGAGTACCGGAGCTCATACATATACGCTATAAGCAAGAACCCGAAGGCTCTCATCCTGTGAAGAAACATATCGGAGACTTCAGGCTTCCATGAAAAGAAATATTTTATTTGTAGAAAGATAATTGAAAAAATGAGGCGGTCCCCCAGCACTCAGAATGTCTATATCTTCACATCATGAAAACTAAAAATCGAATGTTTTTTTTTTTTTAGATGCCACAAATTTATCCGCGTCGACCCATAGGGTACAGGAGAAAATTCGTTAGTGAGAAACACATTCTAATTTTTTTGAACGCAAACCGCCAAACCAGATTACCATATCAACATTTTTATAACAACAGAAAACTAACTGTCCGAACTTAACATCTGCAGGAATTTTAGCATGCAGATGTATCGAGAAATAGACATTGCATTTTATCTTTATTTATTTATTCTGCGATCCAAAATGTATGCATTAGGAAGGCACGCAGATGCCAAACTGAAAATGATTTCATTTCTCATATGAAAATTGCAAGCACATACGAAAGAAAGAATTTAGACATGTACATTAATTGAAAAAGGATCACTTCAAGCTGCGATAAAAGAGTTTAAGAATTATTGAATTTTAAATAGAAAGGAAAGAGATTTTCTTTTCACAGAAGCGCTATAGAATTAAAAATAGCTAAAAGAGGAACCACAACTAATTTATAAAATTTTAACGATAAATATATGAATCTCCATCATAAGCAAGACGTCGTTGCTACATTACCAACAAATGAAATATAGTCTTTAAATTTGTGTACAGACCCCCTACGAAACGAATGATTCGAAAGAAACACCGATTACAAAAATCTGCTCATAATCGAAAAATAGCTTTTTATAACTTTAAGTACTTTTTTAAAATTCTTACTTTTGCAAATATTTTTTCCTGGATACGCACATAGTCTTAGTTACTTGGTCTTAGATATAACTGAGAGCAAAAAACGCAAAAAAAGCCACTTGAAACTGAGAGAGAATTACAAAGTGTATGTTTTTTTTTCTCTGGAATTCGATGATCTGTTCTTGTTTCGAACGTGGGACAAAGACAGAAATGCAATTAAGAAACAGACCACTGTATACTATATAACTCAAAGCGTCTGTGTGAGAGTATATGGCCCATCTTTTACTATAAGACGTCTCGACAAAGTGACGCAGTCCAAAAATCAAGTTATGACATAACCTATGCGTGTAATATGCGCTTTAACAGTTTTAAGTAGAATTTTCGCCGTTTAATTGAATCACATTGTTGAATAGAATTTGATTTAAGAAAGCGGTGGATTATGCCAAGGCGGAAAGGCCAAGAAACTTAATTTTAACTTTAGTAGTTTTGATTCATATAAGCGGCAATTATAGTAATTTTTTTACCTCTTGGGGGGTTTTAACCCCCAACCCCCCCCCCACCCTTGGCTGCGGCACTGCTTTCTGGAGGATTTACTCTAATACTGTTTTGATACTCGGGTTTTAACCCATCAGTTAAATCTTGCAATAGAATAGTTCCACAAAGGTAAATTTTTCCTAAATCTCCACTTTTTTACGGAAATAATTTTCCAAATTATCTAAATTATCTGACTGCTAGTCATATCTAACTGCTGAGCTGTAAAATCTAAAAATTTTGGAATAACTAAGTCGAAAATTTTTTGAAATCTGTTCATATGTCGTACAATTTAAACATTCGTTTATATGGATCTTAAGGGCTTCACCTTTCAAATATTGTAGAATAGATTTGAATTTCCAATTTACATCCTTGCTTTCCCAGTCACATATCTCATCGAAATAATTCAGCCAGGACTGAATTTCTATTCCTGAACTAGGTTCAAAAGCTATCAATTTATGTTCAGCCATCGTTTGAGTACTTTTCTCCATCAATATAAAAGATGCAATCCTATCCTCATAAAAACCTGATCTCAGTAACATTTAAGATGAATTCTATCATTTCAAATAACAAACAAATTATTATAACAATAAATAAATAAATGTCATAAATAAAATTATAAATCTCTAAAACATAAATAATAAATCTCTAAAACATAATCAATTAAACAATCATAACAGGATTTATAAATTAACTCACGTTTGGGTATTTGGTCTCTTTTTAGTGATGTACAGTTCCGACGTCTAATTCTCCATTCGAATATTTGACTTTCTATTTATTTCAGCACTTTCTTGGATCTGCATCAGTTTCCACATTAATGCTGCCTGTTTATCAACTCTAGCCTGTCGACATGGTTAATTTGTGATGATTTCGACTCCCAAGTTCGATCAATGCATTGCAGCCGTGATTAGGTATTGATAAACATTCATCAACTGAAATAGGGTTTCCCATTTCGAGTAGCACAAGATTGACCGTGTGGTAATAATTCTTAGTCGAAGCAAAATTTAGTTTAAAATCAAACTTTATTTGCATTATTAGGATATCACCCTTGGAAAAATGCTCTGTGAATTCAAATCATATCGAAGAATTAATACACTCCATTACTATAATCGGCACTCTCCATAATTCTCCTCTTTGAGAAATCGCGATTTTTATTTAGATGGCTGTAAAAATTTGGCATTAAGCACCCATACAAAAATTGTATCACTTCACATTACTGAATTCTAAAGGATATTTGGGAATACTAGACGCCAATAAACTTTTCAATCTCTCTTTTAGCTATCGACAGTCGTCAAATTCTCTGCTGGAATCAGGGCGCATGTGGTTTTAACAGAGCTTGCTTAAGGTTACAAAACACGTCACATGACCTTCTTGTTCCAATAGTAATCGTTTTAAAAGGATTTAATTAATATTTCCGGTGCATTAATTTTGAAGAAAACAAACTTCCTGGCGCGAAAATTTTTTCTAAAAGCTTTCACAGCTTCGCTCTCAGATGAATGAAGTATAAACAAAACAAAATGTCTGTTTCGAGATTGTAGCTAAAAATAGTTACGAATTTAACAAGCGATAAAGAAATAAAAAAATGAATCATTGATGTGGGAACAAAAAAAGTATGAGAGCATTTTGAAATATTGTAATAGACATTTAATGTTTAATGAAAGAATGGTATTAAAGAAATAGGATTTTTTAGAGCGGAATAATTTAAGAGATATGTCATTTTAGCATTTAAATAACGAATTTATAGCGGTTCGATGTACACGGGTTTAATAATGAATTTTAAATAGTGGATTAAAAGTAAAAAGATTCTATTTAAAGAATAAATTTAAGTAGTTAGTGCTATTTTTAAATTTAAGTACTTTGGAATAATTATTATTAAGTGGATTAAGATCTTCTACCTTTACATATGGAAATTGATTGTTTAATTTAAGATGGGATTTTAATTTAATTAATCGGAATTATGTATGGAATATTATAAAAAGGAAAAGTTATGTAGAATAAAAGTTAATTATGGCGAAAAATAATAAAGTTTGTAATATATATATATAAATTTGCAAAAGCTTTTTTTAGCAAACTTTATTTTTATTTTAAAATCTCACCACCAGAGTGTTGCGTTTTACTGAAATAACTATCAATAATCAAACACGCAAGCAATTGTCCACGATTTACACCATTTAATATATACATTGTGAAGCAATTTATTTAAATATATACATAAAAAACACATAATAAAGCGTTGCAAAATATATAGCATACGTTTATACAAATAAACAATACAGTTTATTTTTGTATATTTTTTTAATCTGTGGACGTAAGCAATGCATACGTACACAAATTTACTTTTTACAAGTAATTTCTAAAGGCCATAGTGAGACGTTGCTTCTAATAACCATTCCAAAATATTATCACGGTCTACGTAATGTCTCCACCTATATTCTGCTAGATATGACTCCAAATGATGGCGAGCCGTACCTCTATGCTTCTTATTTCTCCCTATTGCAGATTCCCACAATCTTTCTACTTTTTGGGTATGGACTTCATGAGTAGGGTCTACAAAGTTACATGTACGATTAACTGTAAAATCATAAAAGCCAATATCTTTAAGTTCTTTGATTTTATAACCATTCTAACTGTCCGTGAAAGCAGTTGATTCCTCATTTACACGTTGTTTAATACTTTCCTTGAGTGTTTTTGCATTTATGTTCGAAATTTATACTAAAAACATTTGTTGTTATTGCGGCAAATACCTACTAAAATTCAATGCTGCGGTTCCCAGCGTTATGTTTTTGTTTCACAAAGAGAGATTAATCTACTTCTACGATGTTACTTCCTATTTTTTTCCTTTGCTGAATGCTTTGTCATAAATTTAGAACAGACTGTACAGTTAAAATTATTCCAATATACAGCTGATGTATGGAACAAATTTAAATGCTTTTCGCAAAATCGGATTCAAGTCAGCTCCTCACACCAACAATACAAATCGTAATTGCCATAAGAAAAGATATATTTGAGCAGTTGAACCATTTACCACGAGAACATCTTTTTAACACTTTCCAACCTAGTTGAAAAGTGTTTATGACTTCGGTTTGTCTGCCGTATGGCCGTCTGTCCGTGCTCTAACTCCCGTAAATATGCTCGGATTGCCCTGCAATTTTTATATGTTATTGCCGTTATCTATAGCCTGTTCCTTATTTCAACTGAAGGGTGTAGCACTTATAGTTTTTTTACAAGGACACTCAAAAGAATTCCGTTACATTACGGTCTATGGGGAAAAATCATTTGCGGTTTATTTTAAAGATGTTACACAATTTCAAATATATTGTAATTGATATATATCACTAAGGTGCATTACAAGAAGCTTAATATGGAATAGGGTGTGCATAGCACTTATATTTACTTTACAGGGACAGTCAAGATAATTCCGTTACATTACGTCTATGGAGAAAAATCGTTTGTGGTTTAATTAAATAATGTTTCACTATTTTAAACGCATTGAAATTTATATATATCACTAAGGTGCGTTACAAGAGGCTTACTACAGAATATTGTGTGTATAGCAGTCATCGTTCATTTACAGGGACGCACAAAAGAATTATCTACTGTCTGTTAACAATAATTCCTGGAAGTGCGTTTTAAGTTGCTGAACGCGATTTTAAATTTAAGTCATTATTTGTCTATTACTTGGTGTGTATAAATTCTGTATTTCATATACAGGGCAGCACAAAAGTTCACGAACACATTTCCGTTTATTGAAAGAAACTCCAGAAGGAGAATTTTAAACTGTGCTACGCGTTTCCTAACTAAACTAAAATTTAGCATCCTATGTAGTATATATACAAATCTATAGTTCCTATACAGGGCTGAATAAAAGTATTCGGATATTTTTCCGAATATTGTATATGTTGTAAATTTCTGAAATTACGTTTTTAAATATGTTATGCGTTTTCCAAATTGTTTACTTAGGTGTTATCTTTCAACTTATTAAACGATAATGATTTGTAAAATTATTTTGGAAGCGTTGGAAAGTGTTACATAATCTATGCTTGAGGCATGATTTTTCGTTCTTGCATCTTTTTGCAACTGCTTATATTACAAATCCAGACAGTTTTTTCTCCAACATACAGCTGCATATTATGACTATTTTCACAGAATGCTTCAGTCGGTAAAACACCTTTCTTTCGAAAAAAGGCTATAACATCATTTTACGTATTTGGTAAATTAAAAATAGTAAACGTGTTTGAAGTTTTAGAAATGAGAAAATAATTGATCAGAGACAAATTTCGCGTGCTGAAAAAAAAAGTAAGCTACGTGTAGATTAAATTTTTTTTTCATTGGTCGCCGCTTCATTTTCGTGATTGTTTGTAATATTTGACGCGTAATTACACTTTCTTAAGACTGAATTATGCCAATGTTTCTACATTGGAAAAGAGCCGTCAAAATCAAATATGACGGTCGCAGAAGAGGGAGAAAAAAAACTCGTTTTTCAGCTTTAAAGCTTTCACAGATTAAATTGATATGTCTACTCCTTTCTTTTCATAGATCCATGGTCCTAACACATGGACTCCACACCACTTATCCCTTCATCAAATTCCGAGAGCTTCTCAGATAAACCCTCATTCTTTTCTTCCACCGCGTGCCTCTGGGGTTTTTATGTTTTCATTTTCTTCTCTCTCCAGTGAGGGAAAACCATACCAGTTTCGGATTTCCCCTTGAAAATTGTATTGTATCCCTTTCATTAGGGAACAGTAGAAGGATATAGAGGAAAACATTCTCGTAGCCACAGCATACTACAGTGAACTTCCGTTAAGACGGCCCCGTTTAAGATGGATTTCTGGTTATTACGTACAAAAACAAAATTCTCGGTTAAGGTCTATAGGAAGTGCATGTAACAAACGTCGTTTAATACGTACAGTTTAAGATTTCATTCGTTAAGATGGACAAATATTCATCAGGGCAACGAAATCCCGAAATTTTTTCTATTCTATTTTTAATGTGAAAGGAGTAGAAACCTCGCCTGTGACTACACGGAGCAGCCGACGAAGAAATCTCTCCTCCAAAAGTGCAAGATATTCGGGTGCAAGATGTCCGTGATATGCTGGTGACAATTAGGAAATTTTATCAATCAACTGAAAATGTTTCTGAGAGCACATTTGAACATTTGGCTAAACTTGAGAATGATATCGAAAGAAGGTCACTTACCAAGAAAAAACAAATGAAGATTACTTTTTATTTTGGATAGCCTTTTAAGTACTCTCGACCGTTTTCTTTCATGTACTAACATTTTGCACCTTCAAGTAACAATGTCAGTATATGCTTCAATGTAAACTCGAGTTTCAAATATATATATTTTTTTCCTTTTAAAGTTGTTCTTGTACATTTTTAGTAAAGTACCATAAAATGGTCTGAGAAATTAAATTTTTAGTCATATTACAATATATATGTACATAAAAGTATTTTTTACTGTAATGTAAAGCGTCAAATTTGTGAACTCCTGTTATAATGGACTCTCGTTAATACGGACAAAAAACGTTTGCCCTTGACTATCCGTCTTAACGAGAGTTCACTGTAGTTTTATTGTGACATCTTTTTTCAGGTCCAATCATCGGTGTTATTGGTCAAAGATACGGAGTTAAAGCTGTCACATTTGGGGGAGGAGTCATTGGTTCACTGGGAATAGCCCTTTCTTGCATTGCTCCTAACGTCGTCTGGTTGACAGTTTTTTATGGTGGATTATTCGGTGAGTATTTAAATAAAATATTTATCTCGCAAGTAAAAGTAATATTCCTTTTCTTAATAAATCTATAAAAAAAAATTCTTACGTTCTTCTTTTGTTTTAAACGCACTTATAATGATTTATCTATTCTGTAAGTGTAAAGTAAGTGTTCTGTAAGTGTTAGTTAAATAAAAAAAATTACTTAATTGCACATAACAGACATTCCACACCATACTAGTTTTCAAGCCATCATACTAGTCGGCCACACCATACTAGTCGGTCAAAGAAAAGAAAAAAAGTACCTTTAAACCATTTTATAACTAATTTACCCATATCATTTTATCACCTGAGGAAGCTCACCGAAAGCAAAGCCATTTTTTAAGGGGAGGGGGGACAATCCTTGCAAAAGCGTGTCTATGCGTCAGGGACCAAGTTTCTTCGTGCTCCCAGGTTGGCGAGAAGCCCTTCCTACCACACGAGCGGTAACCACGGAAAATGAAGTGGTTGCTTCCTCCTTCCCTAGGACTTAACGTTCGGCCATGGTGGAAAAGCAAGACTCGTCGGAGAGCTTGACATATGACCTAGGGACCGGTTCCTCTTATGGAGTTCTGGCGATAAAGTCATTGGGTGTCTTCTGGCGATTCATCAGGAGTCTTCGTGGAGGTCTCCTCTAATTATGGCAATCTCCGCGGATCGCAACGACCTTTGTCGTCACCACTTGGGTAAAATCGGTGCGATGCGCAGGTGGTGGTGCGCCGACGGCCGTAACGTATACAAAGAGCAGCCTCTGGTCGTGCGTGTTATGTGTCACTCAGGACATGTGTACGGCGGTTGGGATGCTGACGGGCGCCACTCAGGAACCTGGCGGCGCAGCTTAGTTTTATGCCATTTGATCACCTGACTGGAGCATCCGACTGGTTATAGTCAGATGCACAAATACAATTTCATTAGAAAATTTACTTATTATACGAGACTATACAACATTTCTGCTAAGTAAATACTTCAGCTTTCAATGTAAATTTAAAAAACTTTATTTCATTAAAATTATTCCAGAAGACAGTCACTAAGGTGTATATGTATACATATATACAGGGTTCTCCCTACCGATCGCCATTGCGCCAAATTGCGGCAAAATGTTTTATTTGGCAAAAAAACAAAAAATTGATATCGCCAAATTGCGAGAATTGAGTTTGTTTTTCTTTCTGCTACGCTTTCAATGATGTTTTTGAAAGACTGAAAGTTTTCTGTGTAACATATTACTACGGAAAGTCATTAAGTAAGTCACAAAAGATAATTAAATAATAACTTACAATGATATTCACTTCAAAACTATTTATATTTCTCAACATATTCTCCACAAATATTTATGCACTTATATCACCGTTTTATCAGTGCCCCAACACCAGCTGCATAACGTCCTTTGGGTTGCTGTCTCAGCCACATTCGGACTTCAAGTTGAACCATTTCATCATCTGTGAACATCATCTTGCTTCCAAGATGGTTTTTTAGTGGACTAAACAAATGAAAATTGCTTGGGGCTAAGTCGAAGTTGTATGGTGGATGTTGAAGAAGTTGCAAGATGATGTTCACAGATGATGAAAAGGTTCAACTTGAAGTCCTAATGTGGATGAGACAGCAACCCAAAAAATGTTATGCAGCTGGTATTGGGGCACTGGTGAAACGGTGATATAAGTGCATAAATATTGGTGGAGAATATGTTGAGAAATAAAAATAGTTTTGAAGTGAATATCATTGTAAGTTATTATTTAATTATCTTTTGTAACTTACTTAATGACTTTCCCTCGTATTTATGGTTTGATTTTTGTTGAACTCATTCGCATTTTTTTTTAATTTATTTTTTTTTATTTCACTCACATGCTATCACGAATCCCTAGTTAACTCGGGTGTTATTTCATAATACTATTTAGAAACAAATCGGGTAAGAATCGTGTAAAATTTTTAAGAAATATGCTCATATCTGTTATCATTAAGCTCTTATCAGTTAAAAATTTTAAAAGAACAAACTTTGGATTTAAACAAGAAACTTATTTACATGCATGTGTATGCAAAGCATTTACCATACTTAATTAAGCAGAAATATATGATTAGTAATGTGCCCCCAGAAAATAAACTTGCGTTGTTGTCTAAACATCTCTTGTAGAATGTATTGACTATCTAAGGAATTCTAGTTTCTATTAAGATGTAGGTGAGTAGAACGTCTCATATATAATAACAAGAAAATTTTTTGTCTAGGTTACATAATAGATCAATATAAATGAACAGTTTGTTTATGCGTGGATAAGTCGTCGATTGTAATCAGAGTATGAGAAGCTATAGTCTTCTCCAATTTCCCTCGAAAAAGAAGGTTTCTTCCAGAAATATTCGTTGCCTGTATCGGATGACTGTCTACAACTTACGCACACTCGTGCATCTTGGACGGAGTAGTCTCGGCACTCAAGGGCTATCTCTCTTACAGTACCTTCGATCTTGTCGATCCGAACAATATGCGCTTCAACCTCCGACTCCTTTCTCCAACATCCTCATTCCTCGGTCCACACCAAATTTGGGAAGGGGGGGATCAGGCGTCCACTATCCAATAGTCCCAGTCATCGGGTGGCTGCTTCGTTCCTAGTGGAAACCTTTGTTCTCCTCTGGCGCTAACGTTGTCACCCATTGTCTACTGTGAGCCTGAAATTCTCTTCTCCCGAGGGTCTAAGGAAGGAGAAATCCATCCATCACAGATGTACCATGACCAATTTCGCTTGTCATTTCCATTGAAAAACTGCAGACACTTCGGCTGAAGTGTATTGTCCATAAAAGCAGAATCCTTCTTTTACCTTCGGAACAGGGTCCCATTTGTCAAAGTCTTAATTTGAACACTGCAATTAAAAACTTAATTATTTATTATTGTTAATTATTTCAAGGCTTTACAACTATAATAAATCTAATTAAGAATGTAGTGACTGCATTTAAATTTTCAGCAGTTGAGAGACATGGTGTTATGTTTTGTTGTATCAATATTTTCAAACTAATTTGATTGTACCAATGAGCACTTTTTTGTAACATTAATGTAGGCACTATTCGAAATGTATTGTTTAAAACATTGAAATCAATAAACTTTACAGTTTTTTCAGACATGTGTGTTTATCTTCTCAAAATATGTATTTATTTATTTATTACTATTATAACTTTTAAATAAACAGATATAATTTATGTTTTTAAAGTTTAAACTTATATTTGTAGACTTTATATGTTGTTTAATTTTACAAAGTGTTGAAGAGAAATATGCATGGCTCAGTTATAATATTTATTTAAGATTTTATCCTTTAATTTCCCTTCTAATTGCTGCCCATTCCAACATAACCCTTTTGCTGGGACAAGTTGATCAAAATTAAAGCTTAGAATTAAATACATAAAGGTTTCTCTGGGGTTGGCTAATAGAATAAATTAATTTATTCAGAAAATAATAATAAAAGGAATCCATAGAGATTAAATTTTGGATATGTTCCCCCCATTGCATTGTGTAATTTCGAAGTAGCCCATTACCCTTTTTGAGAATGATCATTCTTGCCCTTAGCTGACTTTTAAAATGGAAATCTAAATAAACAAACACATACTAGATAATTTAAATGAGAAGACTCCAAATAATTAACACTATTATTTATTTACAATATTTACAGTTATTTCAAGAAAAAAAAAGATTTATCAGAACACATCTGATTTAATTTCCTAACAAAATTTCTCCTATAATATTGGCATTAACACTTTGATCCTTGCAAAGGATACTTATATTTGTTTGTATTTATATTTAAATTGATCTTTGACAACATTATTTGTTTACAATTAAAATACTGACTTCCATTTGTGACTAAGGTCACACTACCAGCTTCTCTTATAATATTTTGATAAAATCAAATAAACTGGGGAATTACTTAGGACAGAGTCATATTTACCTCTACACATTGATTGAAGAAGGTTTCTCTTTGTATCAGAGCACTCTTTCCGCTAACTAAATAGCACTGCACTTATTGAAAATGTTCATTTCATAAAACTTAGCTTAACTTCCCCACTCTCCATATATGTTGTTCGGGTTCGTTGCTTTCTTACCATCAGAATTGCCACTCACTCTATTTTCCTCTTTCGGACCGCACAAAATTCATCGCGTCATTTTATTTCACCTCTCACTTTCGCTTCTGAGATCGATGTGTGTTCTGTTTTCATTCTTTTTCACAACTCCTTTTTCATCACCACGGTGGGCCGTACTTCGTTCTGCCCAAAATTTGCATGACAGTGCTTTAAGCCCATCCTTCTTTTTTTTCATTGGGTAGTTGATCTCCCGTTTTAACTGAAATTTGCATAACAGAGGGTCAGTTTCACCTCCTCTTTACCAACCCCAACCAATGGCTATGCATCAGTTGTTTCTGTAGCGTGTTGTTTTCTTTCTCGGAACTACGTGTGTGTTCTTTGATATTATCTCCCAGACCAACTTAAATCAAAGTTCTTCTTATTTGACTTTTATGGCTTAAAATTGTCGCCAGCGAGTCTCTGGTCATAAATTTGCCATCCTAAATCTTTCAACTGAGGCGACTTATGGGAAAGTCCCGATAATGTACTTTCCTTACATTATCTTTCCCCCCGTACTAAAAGAAAGAAAACGTCCAGTTTTCTTTAGCATTGCATTTCCAAGAAGTCCATCACCCTTGTAGATAATCTATAGATCACATAGATGATATCAGTCCACGTTCATCTATACAGAATCATATTGTAGACTAAAGTTCATGCAGAGGAAAATGTTCATTTGTAAATTACTTGTGTGACTTTAATAAAGAACAGTTCATATATGTACACATTTCCTAAGTATTCCCAAACAATTTAGAGATAAAATATTATCATTAGTACAAAAAATTTTAATTTTGTGGTTAAATATAACCGGTGTGTCTAAGATAGAGCACTCACCAAATCCAAAATATCTAAATAGCCAAACAGACCATACAAAACAAAAGATATAATACACTGTGATATGTAAGGATCAGTATTCAACTTTACAATGATTCTTGATAATTATTTTTAACACAATAGATGCATCATACAATATATAAAACCCAATTCAGGCAAAATCTTACAATTACACATACATAACTGAATATGTAAGATACCTGAGAGAAAAATTATGATAATGAGTATACATTCAAAATATGTATATATATATACATATTTATATAGAGCAATAAAAGTTTTTGTCTAGCTCTACCTCTCTATACTTTGTTGAGAAAAAAAAAATCCTATAGATACACGTGATTTGGATAAAATATACATATGAGTATATCAACAATATACCAATAGAGCAAAGAGTTTAATCCAATATAAAACTGTACATCCACATTCTCAGATTTTCTTTTTTTTTTTCAAATTATTTAATTATATCTAGTGCTACTAAAATTGAAACCAAAATTAGGCCAAAACAAACCAAAAGGAACAAATGTATATCTATACATACATATATATATATATATATATATATATATATATATATATATATATATATATATATATATATATATATATATATATATATATATATAATAGCAATACTCTTCTGAGTTCGATGAAATGGCATGTCTTCCACTTTACAATATTTACACATATTAATGAATGAATTCAGCACTATATCTAATTAATAAATGCAAACAGACAAATATTTTAGATGGACACAAAAACAGTCCTAGCAATCTGAAAACATGACACATTCATGATGTTGTAACTTTACGATATTCATCTACTACTTGACCCAATTTTATGGATTAATTCAGTTACCATTTGTATTGTCCATTCATATGATTGTTGTAATTTTATTATATACATACAATTCTTTCGAATTATTAAACAACAAAGAATGAATAAAAAGAAAAAAAGTGAAATTTTTCTTTAATAATTTTCCCTTCTTTCCTATTTTATTTTTTTTTTAATTTATTTCTCTATTTCCTTTTCTTTTTCTTTTTTTTTTTAAACGCCTAAGCGTAAAAATTCTCATGTTAATTCTAACATGTTGAAAATAATAACTCCCCGTTCTGTCACTGTTAATTTTTTCTGTCCGACAGAAAGAAGAAAAAAAAAAACTTCTACTCAATGATAAGAATCGGAAAGCTGCGTGACCTCGGGTCATACTCTCACCCCGTTTCTGTCAATCATGTAGCCCTACTGAACAGGTGATTCATTCCTTCCTCGTACACCTGAAAATGCTGGCCTAATCCCATACCACGACCGGTTCAACACCTAAATGCTTCCTTACCTGGGATAATGCGTTTCTAACACGCCCCCTGAACGCACCCTTTTTTTTTCCAACCCTGCAGGTGAATAGAGTTTGCGATCCTTCCGTATGCATAACACCTCAACTCACCTCAGATCTACCTTCCTGATTTGCCCCGTCACATGGAGTATGGCTGCGAATTATGATGTAAGTTTACGAGTTATTATTCTCATTATTTATTTATTTAATGATATTTATATCTATATATATAATTTTTTGATATATATTAAAAGCTTAATTATTAAAACTGACTATAAGCCAATTGTTTAAACTAACCCTTCGTCTTGACCCGTAAATTGAGATCACCAAATAACATGCACGTGGTCTTTCATGCAATTCAATATTAAGACAAAAATCCATTTCCCGTTAAATATGTTACCAAATTACCACCTTTATATAAAACAAATATTCCATTAAAGTTTATTATCATCTAATCACGGCCTTATAATTACAAACACTTAGCGAGAAGGAGGAAAACAAAAATGACTTCAAGCCTACAAGATCGTGTGAACTAAGTCATCTCCACGCTAAATGATTATTAAATGGTATATGTCCACTACCGGAATGCCATACATTTATTTCCTAAAATCCGTTATCGAATTAATTTCATAAATATGCATATGGGAATCTTATCAATTTCGGTTCCCCTTTAGATGAGCAGCCCACGTTGAAATGCATAGTACTTAAAAGCCTCTGAATCACTGACAACTTTTAAGATTATCTCCAAATGCTCATTTAAAAAAAAAAGTTTGAATATATTAAAACCGATAAAATTTATTTATTTATTTATTAATCATTATAATAATTATTAATATTATTATTATATTTTTTTGTATTATTATTTCTGTTATGTATTTATTTATTTATTTATTTATTTATTTATTTTTACTACCTATCTACTTATTAAGAAATAATATCTTAGAACATTTAACCTAACTTAAATGGAAAAAAAAAACTTTTATTTATTTATTTATTTATTATTATTGTTTTTAATTACATATTAATTGCCCGCCACCAATTACTGCAGTTAAGAAACTTTTGCCCGCAAAAATTTCCAATTAGTGTTGGAACTTAATATGCAATTAGCATCCTAGTAATTAAAAATTTTTACACAGCTGGAATTATATGTATATATACTTTATTATTTCTATTATTATTATTTATTTATTCATTATTAATAATTTTTATTATTTTTTTTAAACTCAGCTTAACGAATTAGTTAATGAGATTAAATGTTAAATCCAAATTGTTTAGTTAAACTAAAAAAAAAATAATGTAACTTAATTAATTAATTAATTATTATTATTATTTTTTTTTAAACGCTTTATCATGCAAATGTGAATAAAATGATCTTTTGACCGATTCATTTCCCAATTTCATGCAGTCTTTTGAAAAGTGAGCCTTAATTTATAGAAACAAGAAAATAAATTCTGTCATTATTATCATTATCACTTAATTAATTAACTGAATTATTTCCTTTCGTCTTATTATTATTATTATTATTATTATTATTATTATTATTTTATCGTTCTCTAAGAGTTTAAAATCGTTATCTAAATTTTCCAAAAAAAAAAACACGAAATTAAAACAAAATGATACTCTGAAAAACGAATGTTCGATATTTGTTTATCTGTTTACTGATTTCGTTTTTTTTCCTTTTTATGATGTGGCCCCTGCCAACCTGACCAAGCGGACGAGCTAGGAACCAACTGCTACCGTTTCACGCCCCTGGAGGAAACAGAAATTAACGTCCAGAATGTATCAGTGTCAACAGGAAAAGACCGAGGGACGCATACGGAAAACTCCCCCCCGGTGTGTGTGTGTGCAATTTATTTATTTATTTATTTATTTTGGTGTAATATGGAAAAAATTGGTGTGTGTCAGGGACGCCTGGATTTTCCCCCAAGGAATAGACACACACCCAAAGAGTGCACCCTCGCGAAGAAGACATCAACCGAGTAAGTGATACCCTCATTTATCTATTTTTATTTATTTATTTTTATCTTTACTGACCCTTCCTTCCGCGAAGTTGTCAGCAATGCTTGTTGACATGGCAACTGGGGATGTTTGTTGATAAACAAATCCCCACTCCGCGCCTACCTGGTACGTCACCAAAATCTTTCACACCGCCTCAGAGATTTTATTGCCCTGCGTAACCTAGCCTAGGGATTAATTATTACTTACTTGCTTATTTGTCTTTATCCAAATATTTATTCAATTGATTATGTGATTTTCTTTGTTTTTTTATTATTGTTTGTGATACCTTGGGTCGCTTTTACTATGAAATTATTTCTTATCAAAATTTGAAAAATGTGCCAGGGATATCTTATTTTATGTTATTTTATTTTACTTATTTATTTATTTATTTTTTCAACCCTAGTTGAGTATGCCATCGCTTTTTTGAGAATATTTAAATTTGACAGTTAGTAGAATTCTGCAAACCGCAACTAAAATTTTTACATAAACTGTTTAACAGGGTTCGTACGGATCAGGGAATTTTCCAGGAGTGTTACCAATATTTTTTTTTATAGAAAAAGAAATATAGCATATACTCACGAAACTTCACTTTCTTTTAAGGAGAGATTTTCTATAAGAAAATACTGGTACGGAAGAATTTTCTTGTCGCAAAATTCCAGGAGCCGTACGAACCCTGGTTTAAGCTATTAGTCTTTCTGTAACAGTAACATCTTACTACCCCTTTTTAATGGTATTTTATTCCCACTATTCTTCATCCGATGAGCTTGACTCCTCTGTTTTGCACCTGTCAGCATGCTTTGGTGCCCAGAGTCTGTCAATGTGTCTTTTTATAGTTCCTTTACTTTCTTCCGTTACATCTTGTAAAATGTAATTGTTATTTCGCACTTTTCGAACCACCTTAAATGGGCCTTCAAATTTTTTTTGTAAAACAGTAGGGTTAATGGACTTAAGGTAAACTTGTTGTCCTAGTTCAAGTGTTGTAATTTTATCAAGGTCTTCCTCTTTCACATATTCGGCCATCATTTTCTCCTGCTGTGCCAACGCTTGCAGTCTAACCTCCTGCATGTGGTCCATTCGGTTTTTGACATATGTCTGAGTGTGAATTTGTTCTGTTGGCATGTGTGCAGTAAAAGGAGTGCGTAAATTTCTTCCAAAAAAAAGGAAGGCGGGTGAAAATCCCGTCGCTCTGTGCTTCGCCATATTGTATTGGAGTTTGAAAAACTCTAGGCGAATGTCCCATTGTAAGGAACTTTGTGCCATGGCTGTCAGTGATCCTTTCAGTATTCGATTCACGACTTCTATCAGGCCGTTTCCTTGGGCTCTGTAAACTGAACTGAAGCGAATTTCAATGTTTAGAGCACGCATGTACTCTTTGAATACCGCTCCCCTAAAATATGGCCCATTATCTAATTTTAACTGTTTTGGCAATCCAAAATAACTGAAGTATTTATTAAAGACATTGAGAATAGTCTGGGACTCGACATTGCGAACAGGTATGGCTTCTAGGAATCTTGAAGTAGAATCCATAATCGTGAGAATAAATTTATTCTTGCGAAGTGTAAGTGGAAGCTTTCCGACGATATCCGCATGTAATACACTCCCTATCTCATGGTCCTTAACCATTTTTTGAATAGGAACTTTCATTTTTTTATGTGGCTTTGCGGTGTTACATGGTACACAATTGGCACAATAAGTTCGAATATCTGTACACATTCCGTGCCAAAATATTCTACTTTTCATGGCTTCATAGGTTTTGTCAAAACCAAAATGCGGTTTGTGCACTTCTTCCATCAAAGCAATCTTTAAAGCATCCGGCGCTATAATTAGTTCTGTTTTCTGTTTCCCCGGTTTTAAAATTAGCATCTTCTCTTCATTCAAAGTATACCTTTTGGTATTTCTGTTTTCTTTACCTTGTTCTATTTTCTGAATTATTTTGCTTAATTTCTCGTCTGAATATTGATGTTGTTTAATATTCTCATTAGATAATGCGGGATTAACGGAAAATAAATTATTGTGTAAATTTGTATCCGTAATAATATTATTTATATTTCGCGAAATATAGTCCGCTGGGTTGGTGTCCCCTTTAATGTGATCGAATTCATAAGAGAAATCGCTGAGATTTATCACCCATCTTTTAACCAAATCGGACTGATTCTCTAGATGTAAATTTTCCGTGAGAGCCTTGGAATCGGTGAGAATCTTGAAGTGTCTGCCTTCCAACATAGTTCTGAAGTGTAACACCGCTTCATGAACCGCTAATAATTCGAATTTCAAGCTCGGGTAATTCTTTTCCGGTTCCCGTAATTTTCTCCCAAAAAATTCAATAGGTTGTAATTTTCCTTCAATTTCCTGCGCCAGTACCGCTGAAATTGCAATTTTTGAGCCGTCTGTGATTAAAGTAAATTGTTTGGTGTAATCAGGAGGATGTAATGTTGGGTTGTTTATAATTTCATCTTGGATTTTCTTAAAGGCCATTTCAGTATTTTCATCCCATTTAAATTTAATTTTATCTTTAGTAAGATTAACTAATGGGTTTACTATTTCCGCATATTTTGGAATAAGTGTTCTAAAGTAGTTAGCCAAACCTAAGAGTGACCTTACTCCTTTTTTTGTTTTAGGTCTTACTAAACTTTTAATTTTATCTATATTCCTTGTGGATGGTGAATAGCCGTGCTTGTGAATTTGAAAACCAAGAAATTCTATTTTATCTTTACATATTTGCATCTTGGATTGCTCAATTGTTAGATTATGTTGGATTAGCGCCTGTAACACTTCTTCCAAAATTCTTAATAATTCTGATATAGTGTCAGCCCCTATTAAAACATCATCAATAAAGTAGGCTACCTGATGCTTGTTAAAATGACCCAATACCTTATTTATCAGTTCAGCGAAATAGGCGCTCGAATTGCGAGTTCCGAACGCAAGTCTCAGAGGTCGAAATTTACCATTTTCTGTAATAAACGATAGTTTTTGGCTATCTTCAGGTCGTAAATTAATTTGGAAGAAAGCACTGTGTAAGTCAAGTACTATATAGTACTTCTTCCCACTAATATTCTGTAAAATTTCTTTAATATCTGGAATCGGATAGGAATATGGCTCTAAAATCTGATTTAGCAGCCGGTAATCTACCGCCATTCGAAATTTTGGATTGTTTTTGTTATCCGCTTTTTTTCTTACAAAAATGACAGGAAATGCGTAATTAGAGTCCGATTCCTCGATGATTTTCGCTTCTAATAATTTTCTTATCTCTGTCTTTGCATATTGCTTCACTGCTTGTGGCACTTTATATGGTTTTGTTTGAATGGGATAGTCGTGGTTAAGTGTAAACTTTGGTGTCACCAGTGAGCATTGACCTAAAGTTTGATAGGATTTCGAAAAAGCGTGTACATGCTTTAAAAGAATTTGTTTGAACGAATCCTGTACATCCGATGGTAAATGATTAAGATCAAAATCTTCCTCATTTATCTCTGCCTCTCTTAATTTATGTACATCTTCCAAATTTAATGCATTGACCTCAAAAATTCTCCCTTGCTCAATATTGTCTATAGATTTATCTTGTTTGTATTCCAAATTAGTGAAAATTTGCCCGATGTTCATACCTGTTTCTAAATGTATCTTGTTATTAGTAATATTTTTAATTAAAATATTTATTTTTCTGTTCCTTGGGGTGTCATGGATAGATCTTTCATAGAAAATTTTATTTTTGTGCTGTATTGGTTCTAGGATAAATGTTTGATTTTCCTCTAATTTTATGGGGCATTCTAATTTTACAAATTTTTCCTCCCCTGGGTTTATAATATTATGGCCTACCGTTTTTGCAAACATTTTCCCCTTTGTAGGTTTTCTGTATTTTTTAGTCCTTGTGTTTTGTTCTGTAATTAATGTATTTACATCCCCAGTGTCCTCCGAATCTTTGATGTTTAATGCCATTTTTCTTCCTTTGAATTTAAGATACTTCTTTTCAAAATCTAGAACCATTTGATTTTCTTTTAAGAAATCGTACCCTAGTAATAATTGATATTTGCGGCCAAAATCTTTATTTGTAACATAAAAAGTTCCTTTTACAAAAGTGTCCTGTAATTTAAATGCCATTCTA
This sequence comes from Maratus michaelseni, assembly GCA_963931845.1. NCBI lineage: Eukaryota > Metazoa > Arthropoda > Arachnida > Araneae > Salticidae > Maratus > Maratus michaelseni. The sequence continues at coordinate 276,832,940 of OZ007594.1, read as the reverse complement.
ATGCACTGTTTGAATGTAATCAGTGAATTTGTAAGTGTTTGAATCTTAATTTGATTTCCCAAATATTTAAATTTTATATTTGCTTGTTTTAAATTTTCAAACAAAAGCGGTGAGATCAAGCTCACCTGTGCGCCGGAGTCACAAAGGCTGTTAATTACAATATCTTTAATTTTAAATTTAATTAGAGGAAGTTCATTTGTATCGTTCTGTACACTTGCAATAGTTTTATCCCTTAAAGTATGCCCGCTATCGTGAGACTTGCTCGGGTCTTCTTTATCTGTATTTACAAGTCTCGTATTTAGTTTTCCGCATCCTTATCTTTGTTCTGCTTGTATCTTTTATAATTGCCCCTCTGAAATTTACCCCTTTGATTACTATCCTTGTTACTGTTCGTATGATTTTCTCTGTTTTCCCTAGAGTCCGTATATTTATTGCGATAGTTATTCCTCTGTGCCCCTCTATAATTTCCTCTCTGTTGAGTGTAATACCCCTGTGCATCATAATTATTAAAGTCAGGTTGATAATAAGTATACGGCGTGTTGTAATGTTGTTGTGGTGGGGGTGGAAAAGGTTGAGCATTTGGTACATGATTATAGTAAATATTACCCTCCGGAAATGCATTGTGAGAATCGTGTCTTTCATACTGGTTATAATTCTTGTAATTTGCTCTGTAATTACCCCTATTGTTTACAAATCTATGCCTATAATTCTGGTTGTTGTTTTTATTAGCTTTATTGTACCAACAACTATCCTCATTGTGTGACCCCTTCTTGCAGATATTACAAAATTTTTCGACTTCCTCTCTTTTTTCGATTGTTCCCAATTTTATGTTATTTATTTCTTTTGATAAATTAATAATCTGCTCCGCCGTTTCTACATTTTATTTCAATAACTTCTCAAAAAGTTGCGATTCATTGTTAGCTGTTATAGTATTTATCTGTTCTGCCCCTATATTATTGTACGCCTCTTCTAATTTAATTGCTGTTTTGCAAGCATCCTCAAAATTATCGGGAAAGGTTTTCCTTAAATCCATACTTAAATCCGGTCTAATCGCATCCAAAAATCGTGTCAATCTTACTAAGTCCAAAAATTTCCCGTTTCCGTTCGGATCAACTTCTGTATGGCTTTTCTATATATAAAGAGACGCTGCGTTTTTGAATTCGCTAATAAAACTTGTTAAGTCTTGTCCCGGTTTCTGTTTCAGATTGAAAAACTCAGTCTGTACCTGCGTAAATGATTTCTTGATTTTGAATAAATCTAACAATTTCTTTTTGAATTCGTTGTAGTTTTTCTCTTCTATAAGCGATTTATTTTGTGAGAGTTTCTCTCTCGCAGTACCCGACAATTTTGCTTTCAAAATTGTAAGCTTCGCATCGTCTTTTAATATTTGTTTAGTTAAGTCCTCAAATTGTCTGAGAAAATACTCGCAATCACTTAACTTTTTCCCATCGAAATTCGGGATTAGAGAAATTATTGTGTCCACTGATGGATCTGCCATCGAATCAATTTGCTTTTGTTTATTTAACTTTTTTATATGCCCTCGGGTTAATACGCCAGAAAAACTCGAGTTCAAGCTATTTCTATGATTTCTACGATTCTTTTTTGGCATTCAGCTTTTTGATAATTAAAATTTATTTAGATACTGAATTCTAAATCTAACTTTAAAAATGCATGGAAATTCTTACCCCTAAAAATATTATTAAGCCAAGTGTAAACATTTGCAAAATTTCAAAGATATCAAAATATAAATGCATTATACAATAAAGTATAGAGTATCAAAATATATATGCATTAACAATCTACTAATACACTATTTTATCTGCTACATAAATCCTTATCTTTTTATTTTTTTATTATTCATATCATTTTACGATATCATTTGATTTTTTTTTTTATGATTTACTTTCTTAGCACAATGTTTCAGTATACTGTTAAAGATCAAATGCAAAGTTCATATAAGAGTAACATAAAATATACATACAATTACGAATATACTGATTTTTCTAAGTTGAATACTGATATTTACGAAATCACCGACTTGCTGGTAGTGGAGCCTTTTAGAGGAAGTCAAACAAACCATCAAAATAAAAAAATCTCCATTTAATCTTCCAATAACTTATCATTAAAATAAAAGAGTTGAAATTATTCTAATTAACAGTTTCATAATTATTATTTTGCAATATACTATATAGATTGTAAATTTCCACAATTTGAATATAAAATTTTAAATTGATTACTTTTAACATGAGCCTGTATTTTAGAATACATTAAAGGTATTTAACTTAATGTTTGACAATAAACCAGTTGCAATTTTTTTATCATTAAAATTGAAAACTCAATTAACAATAATTAAGAACTGGACGGCACCAGTGAATTATATAGGAATTGCAGATGTTGAAGAGAAATATGCATGGCTCAGTTATAATATTTATTTAAGATTTTATCCTTTAATTTCCCTTCTAATTGCTATCATTCCAACATAACCCTTTTGCTGGGACAAGTTGATCAAAATTAAAGCTTAGAATTAAATACATAAAGGTTTCTCTGGGGTTGGCTAATAGAATAAATTAATTTATTCAGAAAATAATAATAAAAGGAATCCATAGAGATTAAATTTTGGATATGTTCCCCCCATTGCATTGTGTAATTTCGAAGTAGCCCATTACCCTTTTTGAGAATGATCATTCTTGCCCTTAGCTGACTTTTAAAATGGAAATCTAAATAAACAAACACATACTAGATAATTTAAATGAGAAGACTCCAAATAATTAACACTATTATTTATTTACAATATTTACAGTTATTTCAAGAAAAAAAAAGATTTATCAGAACACATCTGATTTAATTTCCTAACAAAATTTCTCCTATAATATTGGCATTAACACTTTGATCCTTGCAAAGGATACTTATATTTGTTTGTATTTATATTTAAATTGATCTTTGACAACATTATTTGTTTACAATTAAAATACTGACTTCCATTTGTGACTAAGGTCACACTACCAGCTTCTCTTATAATATTTTGATAAAATCAAATAAACTGGGGAATTACTTAGGACAGAGTCATATTTACCTCTACACATTGATTGAAGAAGGTTTCTCTTTGTATCAGAGCACTCTTTCCGCTAACTAAATAGCACTGCACTTATTGAAAATGTTCATTTCATAAAACTTAGCTTAACTTCCCCACTCTCCATATATGTTGTTCGGGTTCGTTGCATTCTTACCATCAGAATTGCCACTCACTCTATTTTCCTCTTTCGGACCGCACAAAATTCATCGCATCATTTTATTTCACCTCTCACTTTCGCTTCTGAGATCGATGTGTGTTCTGTTTTCATTCTTTTTCACAACTCCTTTTTCATCACCACGGTGGGCCGTACTTCGTTCTGCCCAAAATTTGCATGACAGTGCTTTAAGCCCATCCTTCTTTTTTTTCATTGGGTAGTTGATCTCCCGTTTTAACTGAAATTTGCATAACAGAGGGTCAGTTTCACCTCCTCTTTACCAACCCCAACCAATGGCTATGCATCAGTTGTTTCTGTAGCGTGTTGTTTTCTTTCTCGGAACTACGTGTGTGTTCTTTGATATTATCTCCCAGACCAACTTAAATCAAAGTTCTTCTTATTTGACTTTTATGGCTTAAAATTGTCGCCAGCGAGTCTCTGGTCATAAATTTGCCATCCTAAATCTTTCAACTGAGGCGACTTATGGGAAAGTCCCGATAATGTACTTTCCTTACATTACAAAGCATAAAATAGGTCTGTTTATTTAAAACGTACATTCGACATAAAAATTAACTTTGTTGTATAAGTTCATCTAACACATTTAAATGTAATTACCCTTCTTTTCGAGTAAAAGGGTTTTTATCAAGATGCCTGATGCATTTGGCGTTCCATTTTATTTAAAAAAAAAAAAAAATATTTCACAACTTATTTACGATTGCCCGAATAATACGAATATCTGCATATACACACTACATCTAAACTCATTAGTATGGATAGTTGGAGTTTCACTGTAGAAAGTTTGAAATTCAAATAATCGTTTTATACGACTGCTGAATTGTATTCTGTAGGTTGTGTAAGTCACACAAAATCAAGAAATGTCATTTTGAAATATGGATGATACTTTTACTTAAAATAGTTGCGTACAGCCGCATTTTTTCATTCTTATGTTTTTTTTTTTTTTTTTTTTTTTTTTTTATGCTACAGGATTTGGTCTTGGTTTAGCATACACACTGTATCCTGTTCTGATCAACCAATACTTTGTGAAGTATAGAGCAACAGCTACAGGTATAGCAGTTTCTGGATCAAGTATTGGTGCTTTTGTGTTACCTGTTATAACAAAAGCTATTCTTGATGCGTTCGGACTTTCAGGAGGTTTTCTCATTTTCAGTGGCATCCTCATGCATATTCTACCACTTTCTCTGCTACTCACATCACCACAATGGGTTGAGAATCCAAAACAATATGCTCGGCTCAGTAAGTTACGTTTATTTATTTATTTATTTACGTATATAGTTTTCAAAATATTTCATTCAAACACCCACCATTTAAAAGAATTAATTATTTAAATGTGTTATACAACAATGCTCATAGAAATTTACCTGAAGTTTTAATTTTATTGCATCATTACCCTACTGTATTTTGGCTTAATTTTCTATCTCTTAATTATATTTAAGTTTTGTCATAGAGGAAAAAGAGCTGTAAAAAACTGAGGTATCATCTATCTTCATCTTCTAGTTTTTAGCTCACAGGCTATCAAAGCCTGAGAGCTTATGTGCCCGCCGGTTCTGTATGTACGTACGTATGTATGTATGTAACGCGATAACTCTTGATAGAACTAACCGTTTTACTTTAAATTTTGTTTATAAGTTCCTTGTAATAAGGCGCTTCCCTGATTAGTTTTGGAGGTTCATTGGTTAAGCATAAAGGGGGGAAACGGGGGGCTAACCCCCCATAATTTAGATAAATGGGTTTTTCATGCAGAATTATCCCATTTTCTTCCAATTTTGTATATAGGTTCATTTTGATAATGCGCTTCTGTCAATAGTTTTGGGGGTTCATTGGTTAAGTATAAAGGGGGAAAGGGGGGGATACCCCCCTCCCCCCTAATTTAGAAAAATGAGTTTTTCATGCAGAATTATCCGATTTTCTTCAAATTTTGTATATAGGTTCATTGTGATGATGCGCTTCTCTGAATATTTTTGGGGGTTCATTGGTTAAGTATAAAGGGGGAAAAGGGGGGCTAATCCCCCCCTTAATTTAGATAAATGGGTTTTTCATGCAGAATTATCCCATTTTCTTCAAATTTTGTATATAGGTTCATTGTGATAATGTGCTTCTGTCAATAGTTTTGGGGGTTCATTGGTTAAGTATACAGGGGAAAGGGGGGGGATAACCCTCCCCCTAATTTAGATAAATGAGTTTTTCATGCAGAATTATCCGATTTTCTTCAAATTTTTTATATAGGTTCATTGTGATGATGTGCTTCTCTGAATAGTTTTGGGGGTTCATTGGTTAAGTATAAAGGGGGAAAGGGGGGCTAATCCCCCCTTAATTTAGATAAATGGGTTTTTCATGCAGAATTATCTCATTTTCTTCAAAATTTGTATATATGTTCATTTTCATAATGCGCTTCTGTCAATAGTTTTGGGGGTTCAGTGGTTAGGTATACAGGGGGAAAGGGGGGGGATAACCCTCCCCCTAATTTAGATAAGAGTTTCATGCAGAATTATCCGATTTTCTTCAAATTTTGTATATAGGTTCATTGTGATAATGCGCTTCTCTGAATAGTTTTGGGGGTTCATTGGTTAAGTATAAAGGGGGAAAGGGGGGCTAATCCCCCCTTAATTTAGATAAATGGGTTTTTCATGCAGAATTATCCGATTTTCTTCAAAATTTGTATATATGTTCATTTTCATAATGCGCTTCTGTTTTAGGGGTTCATTGGTTAAGTATAAAGGGGGAAAGGGGGGATAACCCCCCTAATTTTGATAAATGAGTTTTTCATGCAGAATTATCCGATTTTCCTCAAATTTTGTATATAGGTTCATTGTGATAATGCGCTTCTCTGAATAGTTTTGGGGGTTCATTGGTTAAGTATAAAGGGGGAAAGGGGGGGCTAATCCCCCCTTTATTTAGATAAATGGGTTTTTCATGCAGAATTATCCGATTTTCTTCAAATTTTGTATATATATTGTTTGTAATTAGAGACTTCCCTGATTAGTTTAAGGGGTTCATTAGTTAACTATGAGGGGGGTAACGGTGGGATGACCCCCCCCCCCTTAATATAATGTTGATTTCTTTATTTTTTGAGGGGCATATTTCAAATTCTTTGAAGTAAGATTATAATATACAATTAGTGTGAATAGCCTGTGAGCTCAATGCCCTGAGTTTAACTGGGCAGTTTTCCTTTTTATTTTCTTTTTTATACCCTACTAGCTTTTACCCGCGGCTCTGCTCACGTAGAGTGTCAGTTTTGCAATTTGGAATGCAAATTTCACATATAATTTTTACATTTTATTTTTGCATAATTTATCTAACTGATAGTGCAACTTGTTTTAAAGCTTATCTTTCATAATATAGGCTCTGCCCCCTGCAAGCTACGCTTGCAAACCCCCGTTCAATACCGCAAACTCTAAAAACACGCTATTTCGCTCTATTTTAAAAATATTACAGAAGATTGACTTGTAATTAAACTAGCAGTAGCGATCTTCTGTAATCGGGTTGCGATTACTTCTCTTTGATTGAGGGATTTTCGATTCTTAGAGACGAATCAACTGCTTTCGCGACATCTAACTGCTGTTTTCGTGATTGAATAAAAAATATTAATTAAACATTTTAAAATCAGTTTGTATAAATTAGCTAAATAAAAAATTTCACCGCCTAAAGTAATTTTATAACGACGCTATTAGAAAATTGTTTTAAATAAGACGTTTTAAATGTATCGCTTTAAATATGACGTAACTTTCACCAAAGTTTTCTTTCTTTTTTTAATATTCAAGTTAAAATATACTTTTTAATTGAAATGAAATATTATTATTCGCGCTATTTTAAATTTTACAATAAGATGTAAAAATTTTTTTTTGATATATGAAATAAATCTCTGGTGTAAATATATTTTTGAAATGAAACTGTTTTACAATATTTGGTCATTTTAAATGTGATCTAATTTTCCCCATTTACTGCTTTTATCGCGTAATAATTTAATTAACTTTCTTTCCCTTTTTTAATATTTACGGGTAAATACATTTTTCTGATGTAATTTTCCCCATTTCCTGCTTTTAACACATTATCATTTAATTATTATTTTCAAGTTTTCTTTCTGTTTTTAACAGTCACGAATAAATATTTTTTTTTAATTAAAAGAGAATATTACTTGCGCACAACTTGGCAACAATATAAAAAAAATTACCTTTTTCTAAATATGAAATAAATTTCTATTGAAAAAACGAAAATTGGAATTAAAAAAAAAAACCTTAAAAACTAATTAAATTAAAAAAAAATAATTATTACACACTGCACAGCGCATGCTTGTCAAGTACATCCCTGCAAAATATGGTTAAATTTGTACGTATAGTTTTTGTTTCTATAAAACATTTTTAAAGGAACTGTTTTGACAGATTTCCACATTAAATAGCTCTTCAAAAAATTCTCCGATTTAAAATCTGTCTGCTTCAGCGTGTTTATCGAATATTTCTCCGTAAAACTACCTTCATAATTTTATATGCAATAATTATCTTAATATTAGCTGAGAAAAACCTCCAGTTACAAAAAATTCATATGGCGGCAACGTCGACAGTGCTAATTACATTTTTTTTTTTTTTTTTTAACTATATTGCTTAAACTATATTGCTTAAAATGTTATCCTTAATTTTATGAAATGTAGCTTAAGGATCGTCCAATGGCATAGCGAATTAAAGTTTTAGAATTTTGAAAACACATTGAAAACAAAACATCAAAATCATTGAAAAAACACAGACGAAAATGAATTTAAATATTGGCTCTTTCTGATACATTTAAAGGAAAATAGATGTACTGAAAAGCTTTTTTCACATATTTATAATAATAAGATCTTACGTAACTTTGCCATAATATATTAGAATTATTCAAATACCTTTTAAACAAAAGAATTGAAAAAACATTGAATGACAAAAATATCGTCATTTTTCGCAAATTTAAGGGTAACTTAACACTTTCATCCATAATATAAAACAATTAAAAAAAAATATGACATAACATTATTTTCCACACTTTTCATGATTTACTCTTGGTCTGTCTTTTATTAATTTTAGCATTTATTTTCAGAAGCTTTAAACATGAAGCAACAGACTACGGAAACTCTTGAAAAAGGCTTGCCTGAAGCTATCCCAGAAGTAGGTAGAAAAGTACATCTCCAGGAATGCCGTGATCTTCAGCGACCATCATGTCTGGGTAACTGTCCTTTTGAAGAACTAGATAAATGTGGTATTAGTAGAAGTTTGAAAGAGAAAACTGAAGAATTTAAATGGAAAAAAATTTCGAAATTGAAAGGGGAGAAATCCTGTAAAAGTAATATAATATGTACTTTGTTTAAAACGAAGGAAACACCACAAGTCAGCAAAAAGAATTCCTCTGTGGTAAGAAATATTTAAAAGCTATTAGAATGTAAAAAATTCTTAATTTCTATTAAAAAAAATCTCTATTATAAACGATTTTGTCAAGAAACTTTTTTACCATTTTTGTGTATTCCACGCAGCTAAGATTCGAAAATCCTCCCCCCCCCTCCCCGACGTTGAAACCAGTTTACAGCGAACTTCACCACTGCGATATTTCTTCTCTCTCTTCATTAGGTTCTCTATCTCTCTGGGGTGGTGGATGCCAGCTCCTTATATTTTATTTTAAAAAAATGTCTTCAATAAAGATTTATTTTACGGTTAATGAAATCAAAGCCATTTAAGATAAAAAAATTTCATCGCACTTTTATTATATTTTTATTTAATCAACTTTATTATGCTAATGAAACATGAGATTTGAAAATAAATTAGAATACAGAATCAGTCTACTCATTTAAATTTCTTACAAGTACCTTTACGTTGGTTTTGCAGGGGTTAATTCTAGCAATTTCAAAAACACATTTATTTACAGTAGTGATATTACTCCCTAAGGTGGCCAGCCAGCAGCATACGGCTCGAGCTAATTTCATGCAGTCCTGTAAGCAGAAAAATAAATAAGTATGCATCATTTTCTCTTAACAGAGCAATTTGAACATTATATATTTAAAAAAATTGATACCCTCCCTTTCCCTTAAAAATTATGTTCTAATGTATTTTGATAATGTCACTAAGTAATAAAATACAGTCAATAAAAATGTTTTAGAATGTAAAACTCAAAAATATTAAAATTTTACGGCAATTTTTAGGAAGGACTTTTTATTATTTTTTCAAGACATAATTCTCCATCATAAGATACATAATGTGTTTTGGATAAGTCTTGATAAATTTCCTATAAATGTTTAACAAAGTATCAGTTAAGTACCATTTTTGATGATTCGTTTTAAATTTGGTTAAACAGTCTTTTTTTCGTAGACACATTCTGGAATTTGCATCATTTTTTAAAAATTCTATAATTTTATTTCTTAAATTATTTGTTACAACAGTTTGTTGTGTTTGCCCATATTACACACCATAAAACTCTGTTAGTTTATTTTATGTATGCTTTAGAAGGCAAGTTTTTTTTTTTTTTTACTTTACTTCTTAACTTGTACTTCTGAAAAAGTTTCCTGGCGTTCTTCCTTCAATTTTTTCTCCGGTTACTGTATCCGTTTACCAATTCCTTTGTCAATATTTCTCCAAACAATAATTTTTTTTTTCATGTGTTGCATTAATATTTTCCGAGATGCGTTTTACTTTTCTTCAAGTTGATTTTTGATTGGAATTAGTCTTAAAGTCTGTAAAACTTTTTCTTATACATTTAAGGAAGTTCAAAGAGTTCTTAATAATTCATCTTTAACCCTTTTTCAGTTCTCTGTCTAATTTTGCTCGATCCCTTCTTACTCACTTGCGATCAGCTTTCTTTCTTCCATCTGAATTTGTTTTGGAATTTTTTTTCTGTCTCTTGAAATAATTTAGATTCAACTAAGGTTGTGTTTTTATTAATCTTATTTATGTTTTAAAAAGTTTTGCCAGGCATCAATAATTTTCATTTTACTACTTAATTTGTTAGAGCATTCTTAGCTTGTAGATGGCTGCGAACACTAGATTTCCTCATGTTCAACTGATACAATCTCTTTGGGAAGGTAGGAATCATACTGTTCAGTGATATTTTTCTTTTTTGAACAGCACTTTGATTTATCTTCCATCGTTTCCTTTAAATTATTTGACTTCTGGTTTATAATCTGGATATTTATTTAATTTTTCCACCTCCTTTCTTCTTTAGATATTTAAGACGCTCTTTCTCTTTTACTTCAGCTGCAAAAAGTGGATCAGATTTTATCTTCTCGTCTTTTCCAGTTTTCTAATAAGAACATGCAATTTTTTAATAAGAACATGCAATCCTTTTTTGGATTCTTGGGCGCCATTATGCACCCGAAAAAGTATTTTCTTAACAAGAATCATAAAAAAGTTTACAAAATTACTATTTTAATGAACTAAAAATGTTTTAAAACAAACTAGCTAATAATCTTCAAATAATTTTTAAATATAGCAAATTAGAATAATCATGAATCATCCTGTTGATTTTATGTTTGGCCAATATATAAATAACATGCTTATTGCCCGATTTATGTTATTTTTTAGAGCAGTGCATGTTTATATTTACTCATATTATATTTTTTTATAATAATTTTTTTCTACTTTTTAAGAGCAATTTTTTATGCTTTGACGTATAAGATAAAACAAAAACAAGCATTTTTAACTTTTAAAAAAAGTAAATATTGCATCAGAAATGCATAAAAAATTGAAATAAATTTCTTCAATAAATATTCGCAATTTGTGAAAATTAGAGACAGTTGCCATCCCCCTGCCTTGAATGTAACAAGGAAATGACGCAGGGAAATGGCAAAAAGTAAAATATAACTTATCTACTACCATAACTACATACACAAAAATTAATTGCACTTAAACGTAGCTCAAAAAACTCAATAACAATAACGTTGAATCACTTATTGAGTTTTCGTTACAAAATTTAGGAAAATAAAAGAGACAAGGTAATGACAGTCAATAAAAGTACTCACCAAGATATGGTTGGAAATCACCAAGTTTTACTTGTCCATGCTTCTTTCTGTAAAAAGAACAATTAAATTTGGATTCTCCGATGTTGTCGCTGTTCGCGGAGGAAATTCTGGGATAATATAACTGTTTCCAGATGTGAGATTCCTTATTTTCTTTTTATGACAGGAGAATGACAACAAAACCAAGAGATTTTCTTTATTATTTTTTTCAGAAAATACAAACTCTAAAAGTACTCACTTTTTTTAATTTTTACTACGAATACATCTCAAATATATTTGGATGTTGAAATGAACTGTGACGTACACGGCAAGACCGTCACTTTGAAAAGCATTCATAACTAGATTTTATAGATAAAATAACTTTATTTAAAACTAATAGGGCAAGGGACGCGGTTGAGCTTCTTTCAATTTTTCCTATGCTATGCTGCGATTAATTACAGTTTGTCTCTAAATCAATATTCAATACTAGAGGAATACAAAATTACTGATTCATGAACGTTCACTTACGTAAACACACTGACGGTTAAAACCACTAACTTCGAGAGTAAGCAAGGCTGTGACTACAGGTTAAAAGTTAGCTCACAACTGTAATTACTGTCTGAATATCTGTAAACTAGCAACCCGTGATTGCCGCTCAATTTTATTCGAAACATAAACCAAATTAACTCTTACCACACTGGCGAGTTGCACTCCGATGACTCTGTACTTCTCAATCTCCTATGCACGAGCTGAACAACACTCCAACAATAGACGCTGGTCTTATTCTCCTTGGTGGCAGGACTCGATCCAAATCCGCTGATGTAAACTTTTGCTTCTGCTTTTATACTCCGCAAATTGACCAAAGGAGCCTAATGCGTAAACTCACAGCGAAAAATAATAACTGCAGATTCCGAGAGCCACAAACACACTTCGGAAAATTAAAGTAAAATAAAGTACATGTGTGTCGCTGTTGCGCACACAGGTTAATATTGCGCACACAGGTTAATGTTGACAGAACGTTCGCATTCAAAAGACTAGAATCCCTTTCTAAGAAAGTTACTTGTCCACAACAACCCTCTTCCCCATCGGAATCTGAAAAGATAAAGGATTGGGTCAAATGCACGCCCAAACCTTTTTTTTAAACATAAATTTTGAGCCGAAAAATACAGAACACAAATGATGGGTCAAACTTCAGATTTTCTATTTCCAAAAATAACTTTTAATTTTAATCAACTTTCGACCCATCCCGAACGTGGTCAATCCGTAATATAGTACAAACATTCTCAGATCAAACATCCTTGTTTTAACAATATTCTTTCACCGGTACGTGCAAGTTTACATACCACGTGCAGACTAATTAACCAAAATATCCCAAAATATAAAAGCCGAAATAAAACTTCGCAACGAAAAGTTTTCCTCAACCGCTAAATACTCACAATATCCAAAATCACCATACGCAAAATTTTTCTACCACAAAATCCGCACCAATGCCAAAAATCACATGCGCTGAATTTCCCTTACAAAATTCACAAACTGCCAAAATAAAAACATCATTTAACGAAGATTATCGTCGAAAAATTCCAATTCTTAAGTCAGCCAAAAACTAGTCGTTGGGGGCCACCGTAATACTTACCCATCATGGATATGCATAATATAAAATATGAAAATTAAACAAGCGTAAACTATTTATAAAATGCATTGCAATTCAAATAAAATCGTGGCTTGATGGCGGCATAAACTTTAAAGGCTCGATTACTGAAATGCTTGAAAGATGTTTTTCCTTATAACTCCAAAACTAATAATCCTATTAACTAGCGGTTTATTGCATCTGATTAAGCGTCAAATTTCCAATTAAAATATATCTTTAAAGTGAAATTTGGATGAAATACAGGGTCATGAAAAATCGAAGAGTTTGGAAAATAGGATTCCAAATATCTCGGCAACTCATTATCCGATCGACTTCATGCTTTATGCAAAATTTATGTTTTTTTATTGTCTTTTATATTCATTTCTTAAAATAAACAATTTCAAAAATTTTTATGTACCTTTTATCAGAAAGAATATTTCGAGAGTCCGAAAAAAATAGTTCCGGTTAATCGAGGTTATTGAAATGAAATAGGCTTCTTCCCATTATTACATACTAAGTACATACCAAATTGCAAGTCTCTATCTCAATTTTGTCGGGAGATAGAGCGTTTACAGACACACAGACACACAGACGGACGGCAAATTTTTTTTTCTAAAAATATGTTTTTTGGAATCTCCAGTGTCTGAAACGTGTAAATCCGTCAATTTTTTTTTTTTCGATTTTCAAAACGATTACAAGACTTACCCTATACTACGTATGATGGGTAAGTAATACTAACCAACCCAACTATCTCTTGCAAGAGAGCTAGTAAAGAAATTCACAGATTTTGTAATGAAGCCAAAATGCAGATAGCTGATATTGAAGGGTCTGAAAATTTAAGGGTTTCTCTATTAATTGGGTCAGACTATTTCTGGAAAATCGCTACAGGGAAAGTCAAAAGAGTTTCCGGTGCTTTAGTAGGAATGGTAACGAAACTAGGTTATGTATTTAATCGTTCTGAAGCAAAACGCAAGGATTTTAAAGATGTTAGCGTAATGAATGTTATAGTGCGTAATCAAAATCTCTATAATAAAACTGTAAGTCATGTGACTGTCATCAACAGTTCCGGTATGCCCGTATCGCTTTTTCATATGCCATGCGGCCATTTTTATTCAAAATTATTTTTCTAATAAAACTGCATAAAAGTTACATTTTTAGAAAGATCGTTCAAAATAAATTAATATTTGAGAGGTGACTTACGTTCAATTAGGTACATATTCTGCAATAACTTCAGTTGAAATTAGCTTCGCAATTCAAATTAAACAAATGAAATGAGCAATTGAAAGTAAACAAAAAAAAAATAATAAGATTCATTCGTCGTGAAGGTTTAAAATATTAAACCATTAAACCATGGATATAATCGTTCGTAAAGTAAGTTTTCCGTGAATGATTTTTTGGAACGCTGCCTGGTGTCAAAAAAGAAATTCGCACCAGGACCTGTAAGACCATCAAAGTTTACCATAATTCTGCTTGATGAAGTGCTTTACAACTCAACTTCCTAAAGAATCTTTTCTTGACGAAGTTGAATGTAAACAAATACAGGTCATGTAATAATATTTAATGAATCAAATTTCGAAACGAATTGTCAGTTAATTTGATTTTTATGTATTATACGTGGCAGGAAGAGCGATCACCTAAAATGATTGTTAATTGCCAATCATATTTACCATTGTTAATGACCAATCGCGTTCCAAATAGTAATTTAATATACATTTATAAAATACATAACATCATTAAGTACTTTTATGTTATTTGGGTGCAAATCTCGCCAATAGCATTTTTAAAATCGCCAATACCAGTTTTTATTCTTCACATGTTCAAATTAGAAACGATACTTTGATTCTGAAATCAAATGTTTTGATTTATGATACTATTTTTTGGTACTTTTCCGTTATACGGACACCATTGTCGCCAAGCATACATTTGCATACATTTAATACATACATTTACATGCATTTACATACATTTACATACATACATTTACATACATTATGCATTAGCATACATTTTGGCATGGTGTCCGTATAACGGAAAAGTACCTATTTTTTATTTTTCTATTTTCTATTTTAAATGAAAAGTGTGAACGGCATGCATTTTAAATTGGAAAAGCTGTCGCAAACGCTCCGGGGTTGGCGCGGTTTTTGTTTTGCGCCATCTTGACGAGAAAATCCCATTTTCACTGTTAGAGATTGCTAAAACAGCATGTTACTTTTATTTTATTATGAAATAATTCATTTTATATTTAAAAAAACACACAATTTTATTAAAAAACACACACATGCATTAATTTGTTATAAAACACACAATATTTAATTTATTATAAAACATGCGGAATCTGCTCTACCAGGTTGCCATACGAAGCAAAATCTAACCAAAAACGCCGGGTTGGCCATGCATAAAATCGCCATTTTGGCGCCAAAATGATACCCTGGTGCGTCTGCGACAACTGTACCCAAAAGGACCCATCATTAAAAATGGTAAATAATATAGGATTAAAGTAAAATAATACAGAAAATTCTTTTTGTATACACTTACTAAACACATAAAATCATATTGACGGTTTTTAGATTAGATATTTACGATGCAAGTTTTATTTGGGGCATGTTATATCCACTGGAATGAATATGATATATATTCTAATCACATATTATATACCCATGAATATATTATACATATCTATATCAACTATATCAATAGAACCGTTTTCAATAGTCTTTTATATTTCTTCTACGTAATATTAACTATAGAGTTACAATATAGAGAGAAAAAATGGGTTGCTGTAATTAAAATTGTAGGTGCCAATGTTGGCGCGGCGTATTTTACCTGTTACGAATCTTAATAGTCAGTAGACATTAAGCAGACATGCCGAAATAAGAGAATTACGCTATTATAAAAACTCCTGAACTATATCAAGAAAGGGGAGCAAAGAAAAACAAAGTCGTACAAGGCATCTAGAAGGAAGTTATTTTAATCAGATTGTACGTCACGGGTCAAAAGTCCTGACAGAAAATATGGTTTAAAGGGAATGCGACTATCAAAACTGGCCTTCAAAAGTTCAATTTTCCACCAAACCATACTCGAAAATTACGTGTAATAATATGTAGCCCGATTATGGCCCATTATTCAAGACATTTTAGATGAGAATAATGATATATTTTATAATCTTTCGTAATCGAGTCTACAGCCCAAGTTAACGAAAAACAAAAACAAATATTAGCAACAGTATAGTTCAGTGTAAATGTGGATATCATTAAAGACTTTCACAAAATAGACTTCATTGCATCAAATCGTATTAACTAAAATACGCCAATTGGCAATGGACCCAATTACGGAAAATTACTTAATATGTTTGAGAATCTCCGCATTAGCGAACATATTGCAACTGATAAGCAAACGGACATGAAGGACAAATGCTTAAGTGGGTTAAGCGGTTTTTATCAAGGAAGATGAAATACATAACAACAAAAAATATGCAAAATGCTGCATGTTCAAAAAGTCCTTGATTTGTCTATTAGAATCTTCCGGTTTGGCAAAGGATTAGGAAAAAAAATTAAATTATGAATAAAAGTAACGTGTTACAATGCTTAACATACATTTAAGGGAGACCAAACTGGTCGCCAGTGGCGGCTAGTTTAGAAGAATCAGCCATTTTGAAAACGTTGTTCGATTTGGAAGGTTTGGGAATATCGCGTAGTGACAATCTGAATTCCGAAGATGACGAAGTTTTGAAAGAGTTTGAAAATTCTACAAAACTAATCGACGGTCGCTACCAAGTTAAACTACCATGGAACGAACATTCCGTGTCGCTACAGGATAACTATAGTAATGCTAACAACCGTTTGCGAACACTTGTCAAAAGATTTAAGAAAAATCGAAATTTTCATAGTCAGTACAAGGACATTATTTCTAAGCACATAATTCAAGGAATAGCTGAAAAGGTCAATGAAAATGAATGTGTTGATAATTCTAAAATCAATTACATGCCACATCACGCGGTGATACGCGAAGATAAAACAACGACGAAGATGAGAATAGTTTTCGATGCCTAATCGAGTGAACACAATTTTCCGTGCCTTAATGACTGCTTGAGTCCAGGTCCGAATTTAACGCCCGATATCCTAATACTTCTTTTGCAGTTCCGTCTGAATAAGGTTGCCATAACGGCAGATATAGAAGGTGCATTCTTGCAAATTGTTTTGGCGCCAGAAAAAAGAGACACAGTTAGATTTTTATGGGTTACGGGAGATTTAGACGCTGAACCCGAAATTTTGAGGATGACACGTGTAATTTTTGGAGCAAGATCGAGCTCATTTTTACTGAACGCGACAATTAAACATCACATCAAGAAGTACTAGATAATAAAATTTTGTTCATTTAGAGCCCTAGTTTATTAGATCCTCTATAATAGTCCTCTATATAAAGAGTAGTACAGAAATAGTTTTATATGGGTTAATTGAGTCTTTTATTCATCTTTAGATCAAGCGATCTCAGACTGCACTTAATATCTATGCGGTAATTTTTGTTAGATAGACAGAATGAAGCCTAACAGAATAAATGAAGCTGGGGGTTATTATAGTAAAGCCCAAGCGTATGCAAAGCGTTCCAAAAGAATCACCAGTTAACTTATTATAGCTGTCTGGCAAACAGCTGCCGATTTACAATTTTCACAGTTTATCTAGATAAAATTTTGTTCATTTAGAAACCTAGTTTAGAGCTTCTTTAATAGTCCTCTACATAAATTGTAGTACAGAAATATTATCTTACGAGTTAATTGACCTTTTATTCCTCCTTAGATAGATTAAGCGATCTCAGACTGCTCTTAATATCTATGTGGAAATTTTTGTAAAGATAGACAGAATGAAGCCCAGTAGAATAATTGAAGCTGGGTGTTATTATAGAAAAGCTCAACTGGCAGTACGGCACAAACAAGCCAGATTATAATGGGCAAAAAAAATACCGGAACGTGTCTCTAATGTGTGTTTTAGCGGTGAATAAAATATTTGTATTGGTGCAGGTGACTGTAGATATCTAAAAGACTTTTGTCTTTTAGATATCTACAGTCTATCTTAGATATCTAGATTAGTTTGGAGGTTGGACTAAATCATTCTGAGCTGCATGCCTTCTAAGAGTGCTGTAAGACTTGTGAATGGAAATGTGAATTCAGAGTTTCAATTTATGTTTCAGTTTTAAAAGATTTCCGAGTTTCCTAGGTTAGAAGAATCAGTTTGAAGACCGTTCTGATATATTTATGAATGACAATGCTTCGTGCCATAAGTCCCGTATAGTGGGTAATTCTTTCTGAAAATATTACCCCTCAAGTGGAGTGATCAGCATTAGTCTAGATATCAATCCTCAAAAATATGGTATATTTTGAAAAAAAAAAATGTAATTAAGCCAAATCAACACAGAAACTAAAAGACTTCATGGGAAAAGCATGGAGCAGCGTCCGATGCAGATAATAGAGAAGACCTTGTTAAATATTTGTATGGCAGTTTCAAAGCGACCATCATGATGAAAGGTGTAAACATCATGGTAACTCGACACAGTTTCTCGCCAAGCAAAAGATACAGCAATGCATTGAACCGTAAATGAAAGGAATTTCCGCCAATGGATGCCGAACGATTTTGTATATATATTTTTTTTACACCGTCTAGTTTATATTTTGCAGACGGGACAAAACGGGTTTTTGACACATCTATATCTCGCGTTCTATTTATGATAGAAACAAAATTCTTGATTCTATGGAATGGGGCATGGCAAGTGACTAAGAATTCAAAAGTAAAGCAAAATCCGACGAATACGTTTACAGTAAATGAGATTTTAAAAGTGCTGTTTTTTGCACTTTTAGGTAGCTTTCAATACAAAAAAAGTATAAAGCTACCTATTGCAGCCGTTCGGAGGAAAGCAGTTCCGGAAAATTTTGATATATTTTCACCGATCACCCAGACCCCAAAACCACCCTCCGTTCAAATGTTGATTTATATATATATATTATATATATATATCTGACCTATGTCATACGATAACGCTCGTATTTATAAATCAATTTTGATGAAACTAATTGTGTGTATTAAGGTCACCAATGTCTCGACCAAGTTCGTTGACCATTTAAAAATTTAAAACTAAAATAAATATACATAAAAGTTAAAAATTCAAATTTATTTTTTAATTAAGTGTTAGGCCTTGATACGAGGATTCCAGAGCATTTTTGGTTTACCTCTATCTTAAAAAATGGCTGAGATAGAGCAGTTTGAAATTCTAGGGTGGCTGACATTTTGAAACAAGACAGCACATTACAAAAAATTTCATTGTTGTAATAATTTTCCCAATCATACGCATAAAACTATATATTCATATCCGTTAGCGCCAAATTCTCGCCAAACTTGGCGACATTTGGCGAAATATTGCCAAATTTGGCGACCAAAATAAGTCTTCATAAATGAAGCCAATTTGGCTATTGCTCCATAATTTGGCGAATTTCTTATTCAAATTCAGTATTAACGAATCTTTTGTAAACATTTTCTTTGCATTTTAACTTGCTGTGTTCGTGTAACATTAGCTGAAATTTTAAAACGAAGATATAGGAAAGCTACCTTTTCCTCCCGGTACAGGCCGGAAGGGCTTTTTAAAACCTGTTTGACCAAAAACTGTTGACAGGGCTACAGCAATGTGCAATTATTGTATTTTTACGCGGTATATGTCATTTGAATTGTTTTTATGAGTAGTTCAAACCTTTGTAAGTTTCATGTAAAAATATTAATTAGTTTTTGATTTATATCAGATTAAAGTTATTGATTCCTATAACATAGGGCAAAAAAATAACTGACCCAACTTTTTTAGGAATGGTCATATACACATGCTATTAAGATATTTTATTACAGTCGACCCAAGTAAGCCTCTTATTATAAAAAAATCTTAACATTTAAGGTTCGTTTACAGGGTCTCACAAAAGACCTTGATATAGGGCTAAAGAGTTGTGTAATTATCCAATTTTTACGAGGTTTGACAGCATTTTAATTGTTTTTATGAGTAGTTCAAATGTTTAATATTTTGTGTAAAAATATTAGTTTTTTATGTATACCACTTTAAAGGGATTTATTCCTATACTTAAGATGAAGCAAAGAATCATTAAATAGTCTAACTCTTCAAAAGGAACACATATACGCATGATGTTAAAATATGTTACTACGAACGATCTAAGTTTGCTTCCTATTGTAAAACAGAAAATTGTAAAATTTACTATTCGTTTACAGGGTAACTCAAGGGATTTTTTAATAAGACTAAAATGTTGTGTAATTAGCGAATTTTTACGTTGAAGTACTTTATTCTTGTACTTAAAACACAGGAAAAACAATAGTAAATAGCATAACTTTTGTTAAAGTGGCTATATACACAAGATATTCAAATATGTTACTACATCAGATTCATTTAAACTATTGTAAAGCGGCATTGAAACATTCAGTTTCGTTTACAGGGTCTCTTAGAAGACCTTGATTACATTACAACCGATGTATATTTACTGAGTGAGATGTATTTTAATGATTTTATACTGTTTCAATCTCTAAGGTTTTATTATCTTGCCATAAAATTTAATGAGTGCATATTGTCCGCCTGAAAGCTCGTTGATCTTCGGCTCTAAATCTATTAAAATATAGTATTTTCATGGATTAAAAAAAAACTATTTATAAATATAATTTTAGCGTATCAGAAATTGATTGAAATAAAGATTACAAAATTCCAACTTTACATTCATGTGCTGAGTAACAGAATGTAAAAATATTACTACCCCAAGATTAGACGTTTTGTGTTTAAATATCTGCCGTTCATCGAATTTCCGGCTATGAAGAACTTAAAATGATCTAGAAACAGGCCGAGAGCACAATGAAATGGAAATAACTTCTTGAATTCCCCATAAAAATTAAAAAAATGTTAAATTTCGTATACAACTAATAACGTAAATTTCGTTTTTGAATGTATATAAACGGAAGAGTGATATAAACAAAAAAAAAAGGAAAATAAACATGTCATAAATAATCTGATGAATACAATGTAAGGAAATTAATATAAAAGTTTCCCCGTTGCTATGGTAGCGACACGTACAATGGAGTAAGTCCCTCAATAAATTGTATAATTCTGTTTATAGCATCACTATTATTTTTATTTATTTATTTTGCCCCTTTCATCTTTATTTTATCATTTCTTTTCTGAATAAAAATGAAATCTGTATAATTGAAATGAAATACCTTACAAAAAGAGTGATATCTCATCAAAAACAACTCGTAAATGATCCCGCCAAGCCACAAACCTAAAACGTCAGTCATAAAAAGAAGTGATATCACATAAAAAGAAGCGATATAGAAGTGCATACTCCGTGTAAAAATCCATCACCACTCATGTTTCCAAAGGACTGAATGAGGTACAGTATGTGAAAACTGCTTGGCGTCCTGCAGGCTTTTATAATGTTTGCGTTTCCTGCAAACCGATTACGTTAGAATTACTGTAATATATCTCAATTTAGCTAACGTTTATTATAAGGTGAATTGTTAGTAATATGCGTATGATCATCTATCTATATAAAAGCCGTTCTTGGTATGTATGTATGTATGTTCCTTATACAAATCTACAGTTTTTGTCCGATTTAAACGAAACTTTATGTACATATACTTTAGAACACGAGTAAAATTACTGTCAACTTTAAAAATTTCTCAGACCATTCTTCACCACTTTTTTCAAACATTTCCCATAGTTTATCACTAGGACTTCCCTCAAAGGGATTAGTCTGAGTGATATTGCTGAGAACATAAAGTTAACAATTACGATATAAAGAAGATATCAACAAGAATCTAAGTGAATATACAGCATATGATAGACAAGAGATAGATAAAGATACAACATATGAAAAATAGCAAATTAAATGATATAATTACAAAATATCATATATAAATTCATATATTGTTATGTTTTCATATGCATTTTTTTATAACATTTGGCAAATAATCTCATTTTCTTTTAAAGTCACATAATCAGATTTGCAGCCAATAGCGTATTTTAGCAAGCGTAGTTTAACGCAAATTTAATTTAATTTTTGCAACATTTTCTTTGTGACAAATATCTAAATAAAATATTAAAAAATACAATATTAAATATTGAAATATTAAATCAAATATTTAATATTTGAATTAAAAAAAATTCCTTTGTTTATTTGTATAACTATTTATAGAAACTCGTATACTTCAAACCACATTGATAACATGCTTTGCTACAAACGTGTCTACCAGTCTAACTACTCGTATGTCTTAGCTGTGTCTCTCTCCGAACTCATCTGTCTACTGTCTCTCTACTCTTCTGTATACCCATCTCAGTATCCGTCTGTCTTTCTACCCGACTCTTTAATCGTGTCCCTACCTGTCTCGCTTCCCGTTACACTACTCGTCTATCAACACGTCTGTCTGTCTATATACCCCTCTTTCTATCCGTCTGTCAAGTCGTCTCTGTACTCGTCTCTCTATCCACCACGCTACCTGTCTCCCTACCCATCTCACTACCCCTCTGTCAACCCTTTTTTGCACCTGCCTCGCTACCCGTCTGTCTATTCGTTTCGCTACCCGTTAGCTTATCTCTGTCGCTATCCATCTCTCTACCCGTCTGTCTACCCGTTTGTTTACACGTCTATCTATCTCTCGCCAACTCTTCCCAATATTTAAACAATTTAGTAAACGGAAGCCGTTTATCTGTTATTAAATGCAAACAGGAGTAATTTATCTAAAGAGTGTAATCAGATGCAATTTTTTTAAATACATACATAAACCAGCATAATAATTCACCAGTTTTATTTTCATAGTAGTTTATGTCATTTGACAGTAAATCTCAACTTCTTCAACCCGAACTGCGTCAAGTTTTTAAAAAAGCCCCAAGGTCCGTATAACTGGGAAGGGGAATTGTCCTCAGGGCTATTAGATACATGTTATTAAGTTAAGTGAAAGTTTCGTAATCGGGTTCGCAGCCAATTTCTTATGTCAGAAAGGGTGGCTTCACGCCATTTTAAATTCATTTCTGTAACTTTCTTTTTCTTTTTTTGGTGGGTGGTTGTGGGGGGGGGGGGGGGGGTTCCAAATATATACACTTAAATTCAAACTTTTGCCCCCATGTTAATATTAGTGTTGTTTGTATTATCAATTAATACTTTGTTGATCAAGCTTCATTCGAAACAAATGTAAAAGACTTCTACAGTTTTTTTTTTCTAGGAGAAAGTTCCGTAATCGGGCCCTAAGCTAATCGGGGAATTTAATATCATTATTGTTTCTAACTCTTATAGAGTTAAAACAATATTGTTGCTAGCATTACTCTTGTTTGTGAACAACCTCTTCTGTGTATCTGAATAGGGAAAAGTTCCGTATCATGTACTGGTTGGTGCCAAAGGCAGTTGTAGAATCTTACAAATTTTTCTAGAGAGAGGAAAAACATGTTTTTTAAAATATTTACAAATATACGTTTATTAAACCATGTTTTTGAGCCATTTTAAAAAATTAAGTACGGTGCTAAAGTAAAATTTTATTGCCATTTTCGATATTTTAATAAGAAATGAAAATACATAACAAACAAATTTAACAAAACTAAGCCATTTTTGGGTACTTCTCTATTATCCCGTCGACCACTTTTCATAACAAAAAACTATCGCCAAACTAAGATTAACTATTATTCAAAAATGGGAAATAAAAATAAATAAATGATAGTTTGATATAAATAAATATTGATATATATAATAAAAACAATTTATAGAATTAAAATAAAAAATAAAAGTTAATAAACAACAATTGAAACAAAATAACCGGGTTACCATGTGAGGCATAAAATTGCCATTTTGTTGCAATCGCGCCAATGTGGTGCGTATATGACATCCGCGCCTTTATTTATATCAAACTATTATTTATTTATTTTTATTTCCTTTTTTAAAATAATAGAAGCTGTTTCATTTATTACGTTATTTTATTTTTATATTGAAATAAAAAATCACGTGTACTATTTGTCACACTATTTGTAACTAATATTCAAAAACAAAGTTTTCCCCAAGCTGGTGGAGGAAAAAATCGCGCCAACGTGGTGCGTATATGACATCTGTGCCTTGTTTCATTTCACATAGAGGTACTGCTCTATTATCCCGTCGACCACTTTTCATAACAAAAAACTATCACCAAACTGTTAGATTAAACGCCAAAAATGCAGTTCCATTTACTTGATATCAGAAGCATTATACGTGTTTGTTACGTCATCAAGTGTTTTTTAACGCGACATTTGCGTGTATTTTTCATTATGATTTACTGATTTATTAGTTATTTCATTCATTAAAATAACAATTGTGTCCTTAAATTCTTATATTTTATTTATTTATGTATTTTGATATTTCAATGACAACGTTCTCCCGTTTATTTGGCGATAGTTTTTTGGGTACTTTTCGGTTAGCCGGGCGCCAGTGAAATTTATATATCTATGTATACATATATATACATATATCTATACATACACACATTTATATATGCATGTATGTATATATACATATATATATACACATACATATATGTGTGTATGTATACATAGATATGTATATATAGATATATACATTTCACTGGCGCCCGGCTAACCGAAAAGTACCGTTTTTTGTTATGAAATTGGTCGACGGGATAATAGAGAAGTATCCACATATGTATTGGTACTTTTATGTTAACTTGGCGCAGTTGATAAATCGCCAAATATTTTTCTAATAACATCTTCATAATGTATTTTGATATTTCAATGACAACGTTCTCCCGTTTATTTGGCGATAGTTTTTTGGGTACTTTTCGGTTAGCCGGGCGCCAGTGAAATTTATATATCTATGTATACATATATATACATATATCTATACATACACACATTTATATATGCATGTATGTATATATACATATATATATACACATACATATATGTGTGTATGTATACATAGATATGTATATATAGATATATACATTTCACTGGCGCCCGGCTAACCGAAAAGTACCGTTTTTTGTTATGAAATTTGTCGACGGGATAATAGAGAAGTATCCACATATGTATTGGTACTTTTATGTGAACTTGGCGCAGTTGATAAATCGCCAAATATTTTTCTAATAACATCTTCATAATGTATTTTGATATTTCAATGACAACGTTCTCCCGTTTATTTGGCGATAGTTTTTTGGGTACTTTTCGGTTAGCCGGGCGCCAGTGAAATTTATATATCTATGTATACATATATATACATATATCTATACATACACACATTTATATATGCATGTATGTATATATACATATATATATACACATACATATATGTGTGTATGTATACATAGATATGTATATATAGATATATACATTTCACTGGCGCCCGGCTAACCGAAAAGTACCGTTTTTTGTTATGAAATTGGTCGACGGGATAATAGAGAAGTATCCACATATGTATTGGTACTTTTATGTTAACTTGGCGCAGTTGATAAATCGCCAAATATTTTTCTAATAACATCTTCATAATGTATTTTGATATTTCAATGACAACGTTCTCCCGTTTATTTGGCGATAGTTTTTTGGGTACTTTTCGGTTAGCCGGGCGCCAGTGAAATTTATATATCTATGTATACATATATATACATATATCTATACATACACACATTTATATATGCATGTATGTATATATACATATATATATACACATACATATATGTGTGTATGTATACATAGATATGTATATATAGATATATACATTTCACTGGCGCCCGGCTAACCGAAAAGTACCGTTTTTTGTTATGAAATTGGTCGACGGGATAATAGAGAAGTATCCACATATGTATTGGTACTTTTATGTTAACTTGGCGCAGTTGATAAATCGACAAATATTTTTCTAATAACATCTTCATATTGCATTCATTTCATTTAAATATAAATCTTTCACTAATTTCATTTGAAATACATACATTAAAAATACACGTCTTTCACTCACTTAATTTAAAATACACGCCTTTCACTAATTCCATTTAAAATACTAAAAAGGAAAAGAAAATAAGAAATAATGCCACAAATCGAAACCTTTTATTTAAATATCAAAGAATTGTTCCTAACATACACACGCGAAATAAAAAAGCTGCTAATGGTGTGATTTACGCCAAATCTCTAATACTAATACTACTCTTACTAATCTCTAATACTTTTCAAACAGAAAAAATTCCAGATTAACTTTCCATTTTTATTAAATTGAAATATATTTTATTGTGCTGAATATTAGTGCTTGCATATTTTTTTGCTCCATGTATTCCATGAACTTTTCAATTCCGATTGTCTACGAAAATCTCCCGCCGGTGAAAATGACGTACGCACAAAATTTAGTGACGTATGTACTTTAATTGTGCTTTTTTATCTATTTTTTTTAATATAACTTCCAAACGGTTTGACACTTATTCTTGGTAATAAATAGACGACGTTGTCACCTTTATAGGTACCTGCTGTAAAAATTTGAACGAAATCCGTTAAATATTTTTTGAGTTATGCTTGACGAAAGGTTTTAATATCCATCGTAGCTATATATGGGGCAAAGTAATACTGCGCTGTGTATGAGTCTTCGTTGCACTCAGACAGTAACGATGTTTATCCAACTGCCTTTAGTGTTTTAAACAGTAGATTGCATGTAGACGACCTTATACACAGTTTAGAAGACACAGATTTAGCGTACACCGTCTACGAACAAATAAGGTTCATTTTGGAAAAAGCAGGCTTTAATATGAGAAAATGGAAAACAAATGTACGCTCATTGCAAGATCGATTCATGGAAGAAGTTAACGATGAATCCACGTCATGCAAGGTCCTTGGCTATTGCTGGAATTCAGAAGATGATCTCTTATGCGTTGATGGTGATAAACTTTTAAGGAATAAGGATATGACAGAATTAAAATTTACGGAGAGAAGCGTAATAAAAACTACAGGAAGAATCTACGATCCGTTGGGCTTAATAGCACCATTTGCAGTTCGAGTTAAAATACTACTGCAAGACATATGGAAGGGAAAACTTAATTGGGATAATGCTTTACCAACGGACTTAGCAAAAATATTTCAAGACTGGTGTGAAGAATTGTTTTATTTGAAACAGATCTCTGTGCCAAGACATCTATTCTCAATGAAAGGAATGGAAGAACTTACAGACTGTAAATTTCACATCTTCGTTGATGCCAGCAAACGAGCTTACGGAGCAGTTGTTGACGTACGTTTCTGCAACTCTGACGGAATTTTCCATTCGAATTTAGACACTTCAAAGACTAGGGTTGCACCAGTTAAAGAAATAACTCGGCCAAATTTAGAGCTTCTTGCTGCTCTTATAGGAGCCAGGATGTTCGATCATATTCGACTACATTTAAGTATACCGAAGGATACGAAGACTATATTTTGGTCAGATTCCACGATTATTCTTCACTGGATCAAGAATAATTCTCGAAAATTGAAGATGTTTGTCAAGAACAAAGTAGATGAAATCAAGAAAATATCTGATCCTGATTGTTGGAATCACTGTCCTGGAAATGATAACCATGCTGATACGTTAACACGAGGTGAAAATTTAACCAATCTAAAGGACCTGGAGCTTTAGTGGTTTGGGCCACCATGGCTAAGGAAGTGCAAAAGTCAATGGCCACAATCCAACATTCATACCGATCACGAAACCAACTTAAAAAATATAGAATATGAAGTGGTGAATATGCTCCTGACAACGAAACTTGAAGCTCTTTTCGATATCCGAAGATTCAGCAAACTTAAACAAATATTACGAATTACTGCATGGATTCAAAGATTCATCCACAATACAAGAAATCACTAGAGTAAGAAAATTGTTTCCTTGGATACAGAAGAACTTGAATTTGCCGAAGAATACTGGATTAAATTTACTCAAATGTAGCATTTTTCTGAAGAATATTTAGCGCTGACGCAGGAAAACCAGTACCAGCAAACTCAGTTATTCGACCGTTTAATCCAATTTTAAATGAAAGAAAAATAATCTTGATTGGTGGACGATTACAGCAAGCTAATATCTCGTACCACGAAGCTCATCCAGTTTTACTACCTAGTACATCTCATTTATCAAATCTTATCATCAAAGATTGTCATGAAAAAACAAGACATGGTGGTGTATCGGAAACTTTAACGTAACTCAGAGAAAAAACTTGGATTTTGAAAGCAAGACAAAGAATCAAGAGTTTGATATTTAGATACAAGTTATGTGAAAAACTTCGTGTTAAGACTGCCACCCAGATTCCTTCACCTCTACCTGCCGACAGAATAAATGAAGCCCATCCATTCCAAGTTACAGGCCTAGATTACTTAGGTCCGTTGTACATTAACGATCAGAATGAGACTAAAAAAACCTACATATTGCTCTTCACATGTGCTGTAACAAGAGCAGTACACCTAGAATTAACTCCTGACTTGACCATAAGAACATTCATTCAAGCGTTCCGAAAATTTGTAGGTAGACGAGGAATATGCAGTACTATCTACAGTGATAACGCGAAAACATTCCATAAGGCAAAACGAGAATTAAATTTACTATGGAAGATTATGAAAAATGAAGAAGTGAAAGATTTGTTTAGTGGACTGTCCATCAAATGGAATTTCATAGTTAAAAGAGCAGCTTGGTGGGGAGGTATTTGGGAGCGTCTTGTAAGATTAGTTAAAATTTCTCTAAAAAGAATTCTTGGAAAAACTTCAGTTTCCTTTCAAGAATTGGAAGTAATTGTGATTGAAGTAGAAGCTATTCTCAATTCTAGACCTCTCACCTATGTATTCAGCGGTCCTCGTGAGCCAGAACCCCTCACACCTGGCCATTTCTTAATTGGCAGAAGATTGCT
This sequence comes from Maratus michaelseni, assembly GCA_963931845.1. Taxonomy (NCBI): domain Eukaryota; kingdom Metazoa; phylum Arthropoda; class Arachnida; order Araneae; family Salticidae; genus Maratus; species Maratus michaelseni. The sequence goes on along the minus strand of OZ007594.1, from coordinate 276,804,227 downwards.
AACTCTACCTCAATCAAAGATAACAGTTCCCCAATCCAATGAATACCAAATAATAAAAATGAGAAAATTATTTTGACTCAAGTTTGGAAACGATGGAAATCCAATTATTACTAGAATTGAAATCTGCTCACCAGCACCAACAAGTTGACCGACCAAGTGAACTTAAAGAAAACACCGTCGTTCTTATAAAGGAAAACACCCACGCCTCGTATGGAAAATGGGTGTTATAATCCAGACTCATCCTGGACATGATGGTCGGACAAGAGCATGCTCAGTGAGGTTGCCAAACGGAGCCATCATCAGAAGACCGGAGCAGCTTCTTTGCCCCCTTGAACTTTCAACACTTTCGTCTCCAGACGAACTTCGCCCGGCGGAAGTTGTTGCAAAATGAAAAGAACCACCAGATGGCGCTAAGCGCGTAGAACAATTTTGACTGACTGACTGTTGTTTACTTTTACGTTTGTACATAGCTTGTTTCGTGTATTCGTTCGTATTGTGATTGTAATCGTCATTAAGTGTGTCTCTCGTCTCTCAAATAAATGATCTTCATTAGATAAAGATGTTTCTACCTTTAAAGGAGCTAATAGAACACGAATCAGAAAATTAGGTGAGACCAAACCTTTCATTTACTTTATTGTCTTGTATGATTAAGAAAGTACGAATTCTGTTTTACGCCCTTCCCTTCTTTGTACTGCAGCATAAGGAGAGTAACATATGTACCGTGCGTTCCAGTGACTATGTGCTTCGGAATCGGAATGTTTTTGTCGTCTAATGCACTGTAAAAAAAAAAAAAAAAAAAAAAAAAAAAAACCGGGAAAAAATACTGCTGATTTTGTTGTGAATTGCTTCACTAGCATTAAAAAACGGCATTTTTGTAATTTCAATACCAATTTACAGCAATCGCTGCATTTTTAAGATCAGCGAAAGCACCCGGACCGCATTCTTAATGAGATACACACAGGTATGTGTGAAGTTGGGACCAGAGCAGGGTATTATTAGCGTTAGTGTAGTTCGATGTTAGCGTCATTCTTCATATGTGCTTATTATTGCAATTCACAATGTCGTTTTTGGATTACACAAACTAGAGCATAGAGACTGGATAAATATTTTTAAAATTAAGGGTAAGTTTTATTTTTAGTTTTATTTGTGTCATCGATTTAATAACCATAAAATAGTCAGTTTTCATGTAATGTAAGATACAAATTGACCACGTGTATGTAAACGTTCGCGTCAAACTTGTATAAAGATTAAATATTTTGGCTTCAACTGTAACAAAACATTATTTTAGTATTTTATCTAATTTTTAAGTAATTTATTTAGCATTTTCTGATATGACTTTATTATTATTTACTTAGTATCAGATTAAAAGAAAAAAAACGAATATCTCTATTCTTTAGCTAAGCTTTATTTCGTTTTTATATATTTTTCAAAACTTCATCTTATCCGATTGTATTTCAATATAGCTACTAAACTAAATCATATAATTATTTTATTCTCCAAAAGTTTAGGTTCATTTTCTGTGCTTATTTTAATAGTGTTATTTATTTAGTGTATTATTGTAGTGTATTATTGTAGTCGACTAAATATTCAATAGCAGTCTTATTACAATTAAAGCTGATTTTCGGTCGGTGTTATTCAGATTTTATTACTTATTTCTTACGTGCATTTATTTTAAAAATTTTATATGCAATTTTCAATTTATTTAGTATGAGCAATCTGGATACATTATTTTATTAATTCATAAAATATTCCAAGAGTTTGTTTACTGTTATCGCAGCGTTAAATAGTAGCAGATCGCATTTTGTTTTTGTCCATTATCTAAAAATAAGAAATAATTCGCATCCAGAGATATTTTGAATGTTCTCGATGTATATTGTACAGTGTTCTACTTGAATTTGGCATATAAAACACTCTTTACAATGAGTTATAATACTTTGAAATTTTCTATTTATTACTTATTTGGTGTATTTTATTTATTATTTTGCTTTATGGTGCTAAATTTGTATCTTACGAGGGGCAGTCGGAAAATAAGTTTCCCCTGGCGACCGTGGACAGAGGTGTGTATGAAAGACAAAAAATGTAATGAGACATTAAAGATAAAACATAACTTTATTTTTCCGCATAAGTTCCAAGTACATTGAGACATTTGTCATACCGCTTTATAAGCTTCAAAAAGCCCTCTGAGAAAAAATCAGGGCTTTTCATACGGACGAAGCGTTGAACGGCTATGGGCGAAAGACGACACAGCAGGTGAACGCGAACGTGCAAGACAGCGCTATTGCAGTCCACAGCGCTATCTGCGCAGACACTGCAACAGCGCCATCTGCTTGATCGCGGTCAACCTCTACCCAATGGTATCGGTGTCTTGCACGTTCGCATTCACCTGCTGTGCCGTCTTTCGCCCATAGCCGTTCAACGCTTCGTCCGTATGCAAAGCCCTGATTTTTTCCTGGAGGGCTTTTTGAAGCTTATAAAGCGGTATGACAAATGTCTCAATGTACTTGGTACTTATGTGGAAAAATAAAGTTATGTTTTATCTTTAATGTCTCATTACATTTTTTGTCTTTCATACACACCTCTGTCCACAGTCGCCAGGGGAAACTTATTTTCCGACTGCCCCTCGTACATATGTATAATAGAATTGATTATATAAGAATGTTATTACAACAATGACATAAGTAAGCATAAAGATAACACTTAGCGTCCTTAGTCTTTTGAATATGTCTCAGTATCATTAGAAAAATTCAAAATAAATATAAACAATACACGGAGGGGGGGGGACAAATATATATCTACAAAAAAATTTCTAAAAATTTTACAGTTATGCTGTTAAGAGTGTAATAAAATAAACTGCAAAAAATGCTCTCAAATTTACAAATTTACTGTAAAATCTAAAAAAACAAAATTACTGTAAAATTAACAGCAAAAAATACTGTAGAATTACAAATTTGCTGTTTACCGATGAAAAACAAAATTGCTGTAAATTTACAGCAAAATATGCTGGCACCCATATTGCCAGCATTTTTTGCTGTAAAACTACAGAGGTTTTTTTTACAGTATGGGAATTAAGTAGGGTTTGTGAATATACGTTTATATACGTTTAAACGTGTACGTAGTTAAGCCTTTTTTCCATATTATACCTATCCAAAATCGTTACTGATTACAGTACGTTTAAACGTATATAAACGTATATTCGCGAGCACTAGAATTAAGTCTATTTTTATTAAAGATTGGATTTCTTTCAATTATGGTAAGTACTTATTTACAGTATATATGTTCATTTTTATGAATATTAACGCTGTTAATGACTATCTATTAAAATTTGTTTATTTTGTCCATGTTTCACGAATAGGTTTAATCCCACAGCTTTGTCGAAGCTGGTGATGTGAAACATATCGTATTACTTTTGCACTATTTATTTATTTAGTAAATAATTAACGTCTCGCGCAACTATTTTTGTATTCAATATGAATTTGCTTTATTTGCAAATGTAATACTTTTTACTTAAAAACTGCCATTCCTTTCATGCATATGAATAGAAAGTTGTGCATAAATAATTTCATGTATTTCATATTTGTTCGCTTATGATAGCTTTCATATTTTTCAATGCAATTCTTTGTAAATATTCAGCACGATTTATGCAAATATTTTTAATACTGCTATGAATTTAAATAATTTTTTTTCAAGAAACATTTGTTTCTCATAAAAAAAAGTAAACTTTATTTAAAAAAATAAGTTATGAGAAATTCACGATTGTTTCATTCTGATGCCCCCCCCCCCCTTCCTTTTTTCCTATGTTTAGTGTCTTTATTCGCTAAAATATTGATAAATTTTTTCATACAGATATTAAATTATAAATTTATTAACATGAAAATATTAACTTAATTAAATGCTTCTTCTGTCACTAATTTATATGCAAAATTATATCAGTTAGTGAAAAGTGTAAGATAAGAACTTAATATAATGTACTGTCTGTCATTTGATAATTACATATTTGATTTATTTTGCCACATAAGGAGTTTTTCTATAATCACCTATTAAAATCACCAGAGGTATTTTAATATTATTAGAAAATATTAAATATATATTTTTACTAATGTTCAATTGATATTTTTAAGGGCTAGTATTCAAATCTGCCTTTGCCTTAAATATACTACATTTACCTAAAAAATGTGTTCTTTTATTAATTATTTGTTATATAAATGCATATGTTACTAAACTTGGCAGAAAAAATTTATTTATTAAATATTATATATATATATATATATATATATATGTCTGTGTGTCTATAAAATGCAGATATCTAGCAAATTTTTTAGAGCTATCATTTAAAATTTGTAATTACTTTTGTGTTAAACTAATGCTTGTGCAACTAATTAAAAAAAACTAATTAAAAGTTAGTTTTTATCTTCTCATGTTTTGTATAACAAAAACAAAATATTTAAACATGAACCAAAACAAAATTATATATTTTCAATCGCACATAACTAAAAAATAGATATTTAGTATTCTCTAATAATAGCAAACTACCACTGGTGATTTTTATTGGTGATTATAAAAAAACTGCATATGGCAAAATAAATGAAATTTGTAATTATCAGATGCAAATATTTAATCAAGTATTCAGCAGTGACAAAGTAAACATATTTTAATATATAAAAATGCATATATATACTATAATAAATTCCTATTTAAATTGAAAGCAATCCAGTCTATAATCGAAATATTATTAATTTTCACGAAAATATGCTAGAACCCAAATATGAGCTTTCATTTGCACATTAACAAAAAAAAAATTAATGAAACCTCAAAAGATAGTTTTTATTTTTCAATAAAAATAGCTATTTTGTGTATTTCAAATTTTGTTGAAAAAAAAAATTCTTGATACTAAATCCTACAGTTTTTTTTTTTTTTTTTTGCTAGTGTAAAAAGCAAATTGTGTCTGTTTTGAATTAGTTGATCTTCAATTTTATTATGCAAGTTAAAAAGAAAAGTTGCAGGAATGGTTGGATGTAATCAGTTGAATAATTAGCCGATATGTCGTGACGTCAAAATTGAGCTCTTAGGCATTATCTGTAGGTGTCATTGTTTGACCGCACAACACGTGCTCGCCTAACCGCGGTGCATGTAAATCAACCCAAAGTACTATCGAACGATACATAAAAGGTACCATTTTAGACAGTGTTGGGCATGAGCGCGCTCATTATACTAAAACTCCTGAATTTAGTTCACTTTCTGTGAACGTGAGTTGAACTTGACTCACGTTTTGATAAACGAAAGCTGAACGAAAGCTGAACATGAGCTGAACGAAAGCTAAAAAAATCTGCGAGTTTGAACGAAATTTAAAACTCAAACTCAATTTTTTCATAATTTATTTAAAATTTTCCAGCCGTTAAGAACACGTTTTTCCCATTCAAATGCCATTTAGAGGCCTACACGGACTCGGGACGGGTCGAGTCTGATCATCAGTTTTTCTGGGTTGTGCCCAGGTCTTGCTTTTTCTGTAGGCTCTGTCCGGGCCGAACCGGGCTTATTTCTGGGCCTGTGCTTTATTCTCCCTAGAAGTCTGCACCGACCGAAATTTTCTGGCATGGTCCCAACAACCCTGCTTGTATGAAAAACATTGACCTATCCCTGTCTGATTCGTGCTAAAATCTGTTTAAGGAACAACATCCTTGGGTCAACAATTTTTTCCAAAAATACATACATTTTTAAATTACCATTATCTTACAATTAAAATTCCCTTTAATGAATAATACATTACATTGCTAGGGGGGGGGGGGATATACAGTACTGTAAAACCTGTTATAAGAACCTTTGTATGACGAAATCCTGTTTTAAACGGAAAAAAATTCTTGATCGGTGTAAGATGGGTATAATTCCGCTTGAAAATAAATAATACTTTGCAAGAGACGACAGACCCGGTAAAAAAGGAACTAAACTATAACGATTTTTTTCTCTCCTATGTGATTCCGTCTTAAAAGGTTTTTCGATATAGAATTTTTCAGATTTTTTTGTCTCCAAGCCGTGTAAATGGATTAATGGTATTAATAATAATTCAGATATTTACGTACAAATAGAGATCCATTAAAAAATCAATATAGTTTACAATAGGATATATAGGAAGAAATGTAGTAGAAGCAGTATTTTGGAACGGAAGTCCCTGTACTATGCAGTCTATGGTAGAGGTCTGTACGGGCGGAAATTTTAAGGCCGGCCCGATCCATAGAAGAAAAATTCGGCCCGGCCCAGTATAAAAATTAAATGTTCGACCCGAGCCTGGCCTGGCCCGTACAAGAAAATATTGGCCCGGTCCGGTATAAAAGTTAAAACTTCTGCCCGAGTCCGGCCCGGCCCGTAGAGAAAAAAATATTGGCACGACCCGGCGCGGTATAACAGCTAAAAGTTTGGCCCGAGATTAGCCCGGCTCGGAAAAAGTTAAAATCTTGGCCCGAGCCCGGCCCGGCTGTGAAGGAGAAATTTTTTAAGAGAGCGCATTTGATGGGAATATTAATGTGTGAGCAATAACCCAATGCAAAAAATTGCATGACGTTCTTTAGGTCAAATATTCTTTGAGAAGAGAATCAAAAAATATAAAATAAATTAAACGGTCTTACTTGAGTGAAGAAATAGATGCAGACTATAAATGATGAATACCATATGTTGGATCCAATAATGTTTATTACATTTTCTTGAAGAAGTAGGAAGGATGAGATGAAAGCTGCACATCAAGTCTTTAAAAAGTACTGACTCAAATTTCGTAAATTTCGAAGAATCATTAAATATTCCTTCTGGCCGCGTCCATGAAGAATTATAGAATTAATTCAGAAGTCAATTACCAGTTGATTTAAAACTTTTAAAATATTAAACTTAAAATTTACAACAGCATTTTATAGAATAATTGAAAACTGAAAACGCGAAATTGATCTCCAAAGAATCAGCGCTACGCGATTCTAGGATACGAGCGAGCGCCGGCACAGGCCAGCGGGCCTCCAGACCATACGACGTTTATCATAAATTTACAGCATCATTTTTATTAAAATTCTGTTGGAAAAATGCGCGACATTAGTATTTATACCCATAAAAGGGGTGCACAAATGTAGCAGCAAGATTAATTTAAACTAATTTGATGATTAGGAATTACGTGAAAATTAAAAGAGCAAATCAGAAACAAATTAACATTTAATAATTAAAAGAACGATTCTAATTTGTATTTGAAAGACACGCCCTTTTCGCCTGCAGCGCAACGCGGCCAAAACAAAACAGCTCCCGAAAACACAGGGAACAAGAGCGGCGGTGACGCATGCGCACAACACACGCGTGCGGAGTGAGAGCCGCTGAATGACGATGACGTCACAGCTCAGCGCCGACTGAAACTAACACAAAGCGCGAAGAAGCCTCGCAGAGAAAACAACATCGCCGATTCAACGAACGCAAAGCACAATGAGGGGGGAGACGGCCTTGCCAAAAAAGCAACGTACAAGGTGCGCGACTGCCGATAAATAGCTTTTAAGGAATGGCAAATTAAACTGGAAAGGCTATAAAAATAGAAATACGTTGAGCTGAAATAAAATAATTAAAAAAGATAAAACTGTGATATATCTTTATCACAATACCCCCATTCACCGACAAAAATTTTGACTGACCAGAAGGAGAAAAAGGGTTAAAAACAGTAAAAGCCTTTTTCGACAAAGGGAAGACAAAATTTTTAAATGCCAAAGTAAAAATGACAAATTACATAAATTTAGAGCCAAGAAAAGTAAATTAATTATTAATTAATGAAATTTGATGTGATGTGCAGCAACCAAAAGAAAAAGAGAAAGAATATACATCATTTAATACATTCAAAAATCTCATCACAAATTATACAAAATGTATACAATATAACATAGTATACAAAAGCCCCATTGCATTTTTAGCAAAGAAAGGCATACCTTCCATTAATCTTGATCTCTAAACAAATATCATCATGTATATAAAAAAAAGCTAATATTCTCTTTAAATTAGCAATGAGATCATATCAAAATAGTTGCAACAGTAAAGCAACATAAAAAGAGTTGGTAATTTCTTTCTTCTCCGACTTGTCTAGACATAAATATTTATAATTGATAATAAGTTGCAATTTTAAAGCAACAAAAAGTCAAGAATACCTTAAATTCTGACTGATGCCTAGGACTTTTAAAATATAGAGCATATAAAATTAACTCTTAAATAACATATATGTACACAAAAACAATCCATTGTAAGGATTTTAAATTCATTCAAAAGGCCTTGCATTAGTAATAATTCAAATCATATAAAATTAAGTATTTAACATAATGCACAAAATACTGATATTAATTCTAACCAAGTATATATAAGTGCATAACAATTATTACCCAGAAATTATATGAAATTTGCATAAAATTATGTTGCAACAAAATTCAAATTCATTTGTCATAAATAAATAAATTCATCAAAATAGTTGGATTTAGTAACAACTTTTCAATATATAACAACATAATGCATAAGTTTTAACCAACAACAAATGACACATTTCTTCAGTAATACTTCATACTTAATGTACTTGCAAGTACTCAATAAAAATTTTCTGTAAATATTCAGTAGAAATATTTTTCATGAAATATACTCAATAAAACTCTTTCTGAAATATTCAACAAAATTCTTTCAATTATATTCAATTCATTTTTCTTTTAATACACAATAAATTTTCTTTTAATATATAATAAATTTTCTTTTAATACTCAATAAATTTTTTTTCTAATATACCATGGTTTTTTTTTTTTTTTTTTTTTTTGTAAAAATGAGAGAAAAAAATAAGAAAAGGTGAGAAAAGATGATGAGGATCCTCAAAAAAAAAATAATTTAACCATTAACTTTCATAAAGAAAGACAAGTTAAAATCAAATGACACATTTTATGAGAGTATAAAAACAAACACAGTGCACCGTTATGTAAAGCATGTTATAATCATAAATTTATATTACATTAATGAAAAGGATAATATATCCTATAGAAAAATCAGCTATTGACAATAAATGAATTATTGGGGTGGTATTTACAAAACTTACCAAAGTGGTAATAGCCTCTCACTACCTTGAGACCATTATCAAACCAGTAAATCAAATAAATATAAACTATTAATATGTATTCATTACAATTCACAAAACACTAATAGCCCCCTTATAAACCATCAGTAGATCTGCAAACTGAACAAACACCAAAACTTACAAGACTGTCAAAGGCGATCTCCAGAACCGATGACGAATCTGTAAATCAAATAAGCATAAAACATAATATAAATTCATCAAAACTTACAAAAATGCTAATAGCGATCCGTTAAACCATTAGCAAGTATGTAAACCAGACAAAAATATACAACATTCTTGCTAAAACTATTGTAAAGAAACAGATGAATATTGCTAATAAAATGCTTGAAGGAAGAAAAAAAAAATTTGTTTGTTTACAGATGAAGGATAATAAACGTTCTGCTTTTACATAACAAATAATCAGATGTAATACCTTTAAAAGTTCTAAAATCAGTCTGATTTTAAAAAGATAATCACATTCAGAAAAAAAGTAACTACTTGCTGAAAAGTTTGCAAGTTAAGTGGCACACTGGTTGGTTGATTGACACAATGGCAGTGTAGCAGCAAATTGGCCTTTTTGCCTGAAACACACACCACTAAAATAAATTGAAGACTTTATCAGGAGATTTTAGCACTAAACAATGATGAGCATTTGAGGACACATCACGTAAGAGCATTTGAAGACACATCAGGTAATTAGCAGACATAAATCATGAACTGTGGTTCCATGATGTTGAGGAATAATATGACGAAGTGGCACTTAAAATAAAATAATACAAAGAGCACAAGACTCTTGTTGAGAGGCGCTGGAAAGTCTAAGTTGCCTATATATATTTTTGTATAGGTGTATTCAAGCAGGCAGAAATTGCAGATTTGGGCAATACAACACTACTTGCACACTTTAAAGACAAAATTGGGATTGGTGACGTTTGAAGAAAGTCACAAAGACTATAAAAGCATTTTAGATTCTTAGAAGAAAATAATATTCACCAAAATCATTTCACAAGTGGTAGAATATTTCTTTATAATGCGCTGGAAAGTTCTAAGAATATGTGTTGCTTTGCATGTAAATTTGCAATATAATTTAATGCAACAAAAAAATTTCTTCATTTATAAATTTTCTTCATTTATAAAATAATTTCCTTTAAGTGAGGCATATGGTAAAAATGATTTAGAAAACATTTGGGTTATGAAATAATACTATAATAACAAGAAAAGGCACTATAATTTAAGCATACTAAAAATTTTCAAATAATCATAATAATTTTTCCAAATTTGAGAAGTTCCATTGAGGAAGCAGCAATTTCTGTCGGGTTTTGCAACAGAGGGTAGAAAAAGATAGAAAACTATTGCAAATAAGCACAGGTGTAAATTTGTAACACCTTAGATCCATAAAAATGAGTAATATTGATGAGGGAGAAACAAGTTCTACAAGATGAAGAGGACTGACGAGGAGCAATCATACGGATATATTTGCCTTATATGAATGGCGACCATCAACAGTCACTTCAACTCGCAAAAGAGTGCAGGTAAGTAATTATTGTACTATCAGGAACCATCATATTTGCAGACAGCAGAGAAAATCAGCCAACAATGGATATAACACATTCTGAAGATTCTTCCACCAGGTAAGCAAAGTCAGATGATAATAATAACCAGTTTATTGAAGTTGTCAGTATATATTCAGATTGTAGAATGTTAAAACAAAGTACACAGTAACTATTTCAGGAACAGGAATATGGAGCAGTTAGGTAATGGCTATAACTTCTCAAAAAAGAAAAAAATAATACCAGTCTCCTTTTTGTGATTATGGTATGAGAATTTCAATAAAAAGATGCAGATGCTGTGTAATATAAAATATATATATTAGGATGAAGCAACAATTCCTTGAAATTAAAATAACAGTTCTCAAAATGTAGAACAGAAAATGCAAAATATTGTGTAATATTTTCAAAATATAAATACAGTTCTTGAATTTTAATTTCTAGAAAGAACACAGACTGCTTGCACATCATAATCATACTAAATATTTGTAGAAAAATGGCGAGAGTCAATGAACTTGTAGTGTTATTGCAATAAGTAATTTAATTTTTGTAGAAGCAACCAAGAACTCAAAAATTTATGTATGATAAAACAACTACAAAATCACATGAAAACTTGAGCTTCTATGAAGGCATTTCATACTCAGAATAAGTGCAGCAAAATTAGTAATATGATGAGAACATAAACTTCAATAATTTAATTCCAATAAAATTTGCTTCAATAAATTTTTTAATATTCATAAAATATATCAATTTCATTTAAAAGTGCCAATAAATTACCAAAAATTAACCCAAAACAAGAATAAGAATAACCATAGCCTCTTTAAATTTTGTTCTCAAACTTAGAACAAGGACAATTTTCACATTTTTCAAAAATATTTGAATTCATCATGAATTATATATATTTTTAACTTTACATATATAAAAAAAGCACCATAATTTTTCATTTGTTAACAAGAATAAATTCTTTTTTTTTTTTTTTTTTTTTTTTTAATTTCATTCTTCATGAAAATTTGCATAAAATATTCAATAAATCTCATGAAAAAATACCAGAATAAAAATTAATTTCTGTTAGAATATCATTTTTCAATTAAAAATAATTTATTAAATATATGCAAGCCAGTTGAGAATAAAAGTTCCGAAATTAACGATGTATTGCAAACATCGATCTTCTGTGGAGCACAAGAATATTTTTAAGCTTATAAAAATTTAATCAAAATCAGCAATTCTTCAAATAATATTTCATTTTTAATATAAAATAATTAAGAGCATCATATCTTCAAATATATTCTATTTTATAAGTTTCAAAATTTGAGAATATTTTTTAAGAACAACAAAATTTTCAACTTTTCTCTTCATAAAAGAATAAACACGGCGCCAAATGTGAAGGAGATATTTTGTAAGAGAGCGCATTTGATGGGAATATTAATGTGTGAGCAATAACCCAATGCAAAAAATTGCATGACGTTCTTTAGGTCAAATATTCTTTGAGAAGAGAATCAAAAAATATAAAATAAATTAAACGGTCTTACTTGAGTGAAGAAATAGATGCAGACTATAAATGATGAATACCATATGTTGGATCCAATAATGTTTATTACACTTTCTTGAAGAAGTAGGAAGGATGAGATGAAAGCTGCACATCAAGTCTTTAAAAAGTACTGACTCAAATTTCGTAAATTTCGAAGAATCATTAAATATTCCTTCTGGCCGCGTCCATGAAGAATTATAGAATTAATTCAGAAGTCAATTACCAGTTGATTTAAAACTTTTAAAATATTAAACTTAAAATTTACAACAGCATTTTATAGAATAATTGAAAACTGAAAACGCGAAATTGATCTCCAAAGAATCAGCGCTACGCGATTCTAGGATACGAGCGAGCGCCGGCACAGGCCAGCGGGCCTCCAGACCATACGACGTTTATCATAAATTTACAGCATCATTTTTATTAAAATTCTGTTGGAAAAATGCGCGACATTAGTATTTATACCCATAAAAGGGGTGCACAAATGTAGCAGCAAGATTAATTTAAACTAATTTGATGATTAGGAATTACGTGAAAATTAAAAGAGCAAATCAGAAACAAATTAACATTTAATAATTAAAAGAACGATTCTAATTTGTATTTGAAAGACACGCCCCTTTCGCCTGCAGCGCTACGTGGCCAAAACAAAACAGCTCCCGAAAACACAGGGAACAAGAGCGGCGGTGACGCATGCGCACAACACACGCGTGCGGAGTGAGAGCCGCTGAATGACGATGACGTCACAGCTCAGCGCCGACTGAAACTCTGAAACTAACACAAAGCGCGAAGAAGCCTCGCAGAGAAAACAACATCGCCGATTCAACGAACGCAAAGCACAATGAGGGGGGAGACGGCCTTGCCAAAAAAGCAACGTACAAGGTGCGCGACTGCCGATAAATAGCTTTTAAGGAATGGCAAATTAAACTGGAAAGGCTATAAAAATAGAAATACGTTGAGCTGAAATAAAATAATTAAAAAAGATAAAACTGTGATATATCTTTATCACACCGGCCCGAATGGATTTCTACAAAACATTGATTTTTACGTCAATTTGGTTAAAAATTTGTCTCGTACAAGGAGTTCTGACCAAAAATACTTATATTTTTATTGTCATGTTTATAGTTTTCATTCTTATAGAAGTTATTGCGATATTTATTTTTTTAATAAATCTCTATTTGTTGTATGTAAATGTTTCAGTTATCATTAATATAATTAATCCATATTCCATGTATTGGAGACTTAAAAATCTGAAAAATGCTATACAGTAAAATCTTCTAAGACGGAATTGCATTGGAAAGAAAAAAAATGCGTTATAGACGAGTTCCCCTCTTAGCAGGTGTAAATGTATTATATATTCTTTTCTTACGTATTAGTACATTCATTTTGCATGGATCAACATATTTTTCAGGTTAAGACAGGATTCCGTCATAAGCAGGTTCTTTTTCACACGTTTTACTATATTTTAATTTGGCTACATTTTAATAAGACTACAAATGTACTATTCTTTATAAAGAATAAAATTTAATGTTTAATTGTAGAATAATGGCGATTTAAAAATATATGCATTTTTTGCAAAAATTTTGTGCCAGGACAAATTTTACTGACCTTTGAATGGACCAGGCCACGCCGATACAATGATTTTCATACGGGCTAGGGGAAAACCGGGACAGAAAATTTAGGCCCATGAAGAGTAGGAAGAATGATACCAGTCCCGTTTCGGTACGGAAAAAATAAGTTAGGCCCTATTAAATATTCGCCTACGGGAATGATATAAATCAAAGCTTTGTTACCTCGATAGTTTTTAACACTTATTTATCAATAAGTTCAGTATTTATCATTATTTATCAAATCCGTGTCACTTTTTTTCATAGATTCATGTAAATCGATATATTGAGTTACTGTTTACGGAAACTTATACTTTTCGCTGGTTAATTCACACAATAAAGTCTTTAAAAACGGTACCTGTCTACACGGCAGGCTCGGACTGGCCCGCCGGCCCACCGGCCTGCGGGCCGGTGCGCCCTCGGCCAGTAAATCTGCGCCCTCGTCCAGATGAAGTTAAAAAAAACCCAGATGAAGTTTTAAAAAATTGCGGCAAATACTAGAGTAACTAACTTTACAACATTAATAAAAATACTATTGTGTATATTTTTTAAAAATAACATTCATTTTTTGCAATATATATATATATATATATATATATATATATATATAGTGAACTATTTCTCCCTTTGCAAGCACTGTTTGTTTTTGAACATTTCTTTGTTTTAGGAGAGCATCCAATCCAAATATTTTAAAACCTGAAGTATATTCAATCTGTTACCAATGGCGGCAGTCTCCGTGCAATAAATTTCAGACTGTCTGGCACCAAAGAGTGTCACTTCTATTTAATTTTTTATTATCATTATTGAGTTTGCTGAAAAAGCATTTATTATATATATGTCGTATACTTATCTGAAAAGTGTAGTGTTCCTGTATTTGTAAAAATTCAAATGTGTCTTATAATTTCTAGTAAATGTTTATAAAATAGGCTTTAGAGAATTTTATCCCGGCAATTGGAAGGTAATTAAAACATCGTTTTTTTGTTAACAATTACATTTTAATATGAATAAAAGAACTGTTTCAGAATTGTCTATAAATGTAATAATAACAAGTTGAAAATTGTACGTCAAACATGACAAATGAGGTGCGTTTGTACTATAACTAGTTTAAGTAAAATGATTTATATTGTCTGTTATTATGATATGATTAATTGAGGGGGTCGGGGCAAGAAAGTGCCAAGCCACATTTTTGGTGAAATAAATCTAACACTGTAATCTGTTGCTTAATATTGTAAAATGTAATATCCAACATATAATTTGTTTCTAATGTCACTTGGTGGCAGCATATATGACAGGTTTTGTTTTTGCCCCAGATGTTTATGCCCTCAATGAAGATAGCTAATTTGCAATAAACGTAATAGTAAAATCATTAAAGTAATGCCATATTATTATTCAGAATATCTCAAATGTTAGTAAGACATTGGCGAAAAACTTTAGTTTGGGTTATATATCTTGATTTGAGTATTTGATCAAATTTTCAAATAGAAATATCTCTGAAGTTCAAAAACGTGGCTTGGCATTCTCTTTCCCCGATTCCTTCAATGTTCGTAGAAAAATAAGTACATTTTAAGTTGGCAACATTTTATCTTTTGTTGACATTTACTGAAAATTCCAATGGGAAACTTAAGCCAAGCTTTGTAAATTTCAGAACTTGAAATCCATATTTAGACTCTTTTTCCATTTAATGTATATTTACCCGGAAACATCTATCCAAAAAACTGTCGGTAGATTATAGGATTGCTATAATGAAACGCTCTTAGTTTACAAATTCGGTTTTTAAATTCAGTAATACGGAAATAATAGGACTCCATCTTAAATAAGACGTCATCACCATGGCAATCTAGAATCATTACCTATCATGGGGTATCATTGAATTAATTACGTATGATAGGATTTAATAGAATGAAGAATGTGATTATAACTTGGTCATAGAGATTATAAAATGTCATGTATGTCATATAGGACTATAACGTCATACCCGGTTTTTCGCGTTTTTTTTTCGAAAATTTCTCAGATTTTTTTTTAATACTTCTGCATGTCCGAACGTTTCGAAAATTTTGTAAGTTATGTAAATCTTGTCTACCAAGATGCTCTAGAAATACTGTGTTGAAATACGGACGTTTAGATACTTTTAGCATAGAAAAAAGATCGTCTCCGTGAGGCGCGAAGTGACCTGCGTTCGCCGGTGTTGTTGAAAGGGTTACAATTCGCATTTTAAAATACCGATTTCACATTGATTAAAAGAAGGATTTAGCTTTTAGTTCTCCGGTACCTGTAAAATTACACCCTACAGAAACGTTAACATAAGGGAGCAAAATGTCCTTCGGGAAAACTACCTTTCTGAAAAAAAAATTCCAAAGGTTAACAAAGATATTTTATCGAATATATTGCAGCATTTGAGACGTAAGAGTACGATTTTTCGGAATATGACGTCCAATTTCAATAGTACTGATTATTTTTTCCGATTTAAAACTATGAAATAATACACACACACACAAAAGAAAAAAGAAAACGCGTGTTTACTTATTCACTCCCTCCCGATGCGTAAATCGGCTTCTGAGCATGCGCAGATGCTTTTGCTAGCTCTCAAAGAAATATAAGAATTTTTGATTAGTTTTTTATTAATATCTTGGCTGATTATCAAAATATTAAAAATCTGAGCCACAAATCTGAGGACATGTCTTGCACTGCCTAAATCGAAATTTTCAGACCTGTGCGAGCTGTAGATTTCGCTAGCCATCGTCAACAAACACAGAGACAGACAAAAACTTTCTTTTATTTATATTATTACTATAGGTAACAGAGAAGTTTACGAAAATTGACTGTAGCTTTTTAATTACGCACAGTTCCATAACTCTTTTCCATGTCCCCAGAAATCATTTGGAAAAGAACCGACCAGAAACTCCCGAAAACAACGGGTTTTAGAAGTTTTCGGCGATGTTTATGGAAAAAAAAAGTTCCTTTGTTTGTCTATAAATTTTGGAAAAGAGGTTTCTGTTGATATCGGAAGCTTGTGGTTGGTTCATGATTGCATGGTCAATCAAGGACTTGCAGACAAAAATTTACAAATAAATTTTCGTATTTTTTTTTTTTTTTTTTTTGGCATCAGAAAACATTTCTGAAATTTTGTACAGTGTAGAGATCTTTATAAATAATTGGAAATTTCCAAAATTTAACACAGAAATCAAATTTTTAAAATATTGATATTTCGGATTATATTTTTACAGTCTATTAATTATTAATGGACATTATTGGCTTTCTATAAAGGTGGTAAAATAATAAGTTTCTTTAGAAAAGTTGCGCCCTTCGAAAATCCAAGGTCTGCGCCCTTTACAAGGACCCAGTCCGACCCTGCTACACGGTGTTTCACTACCAGACCGACAAACTTACAGGAGGTGTAGAGGATACAGAGAGGACTCACATAGGAATGCAGAGGCGAAAATGCCGTAGTTGCGAGCTATGGTTCAAAGAAGCAGAAAAAAAAGAACAGAAACAGCAACACATTAATGGGACAGAAAACATTTTATTGAAAGGTTGTGCTACAGAAGGTGTTCTAAATTACTACCAGAAGTCGTCGGGCAGGCTTGACAGCGGTGTCGCATAGATTCACTTACGTTCTGGAAGATTCCTGGTGTGTCACGTATCCTGCCTCGCCGCTTAAATATCTATAGCTGCCGGATAATATATAAATAATATTAAAACAATATATATAATATAATAATCTATGCTAATATTATAAAGGAGTAACGATTGTTTTTTTGTTTGTTTGTTTGTTTGTTTGTAGGGGGTAATCTCTGGAACTACTCTCTTAAAACGAAAGAGTGGATTTGGCTTCTCAGAAAAGAGCTGTAATTTATTGGATCGTGAATGAGTTGATTTTTAAACGTTTCACTCATCTTGATTTGAATTTTTATTTTTCTAATGCACTCCAGAAGAGCGAATACTAAACAACTCATCTCGATAAAAAAAGCAATCATTGGCGAGCGGAAATGCCAATGCGGCTGACGTGACCATTCGCTGAGCAGACGACATGCGTGTGACATCATTGAGTGGAAGCAAGCATTTCGCCTTCGGGACAACTGGTCTCCGTCTGGTGTGTGTAGTTTACGCGGCTACAGCACGCTGTTGACCGTTAAAGTATTATTCGCGTTCTTCAAAGGGGCAATTTTAAAAATGGAATACTTGAAAAGGTAAGAATTTCTGCAATTTTAAATACTCTAATCATGTTTTTTATAATGATTCTGTTTTATATTTATTGCTATTTTATATATGGCGTGATATTTTTCAGTTTATATCAATATTTTTAACAAATATGTCTTAACCCTAACATTTAGGACTATTTACACGAACGAACATTTAGAGATTTTTTGAGTTGGAAGGATAAATATTAAAAAATGCTCTAAAATATAATTATACAAATCCTTTGCCTCTCATTTTAAGTTTTTTTTAATGTTGTTTCAATAAATATGATTTATAAATAGCATTTAGTAGCAATTTAATCTTTTAAAGAAAATGTCTCGGCGGTACTGTGCGTTTGTTTATATATATATTTTTAATGATGTTTCAGAACTCTAACTTTCATAATACTATAAATTGAAAATTGACTTGTCTGACTTTAAAAATATTGTTTTAAAGTAAACAAATTATATTTGTTATTTTATTCTCAGTCTGAAGAAATTTTTCCTGGATATTTTTATTGACCTGCCTTGTTTTGCGAATGCGCATACATAAGTTTTAGTCATTTTATGTTGCTGAGAGTTAGATTATTTGAAATGTATCTCAAATATATAAGAAAAGCTTTAGAATATCTATTTCATGTTGACGAAAACTTTGGAAAAGTAGCTTTATTAGTATACTAGCGGCCCGTCCCGGCTTTGCACGGGTAGACAATGTAATTTTTTTATTACATTCGTTTTCCTGAATTTCGCGCTCCATCCTATAAAACTGTTGCTGAGATATGGCGAAATGACCTAAAACTTTCGAATCCCCTTTTAACCACTTTCGAGGGGGGGGGGGGTTCTATAATCACTGAAATACGTGTTTAATCATTTGTTTAGTAGATTTGTTTTTCTGAATTTCGCGCACCTACATAAAACAGCTGCTGAGATATGGCGAAATGTCCTAAAATTTTCGAAACCACCCTCTTTAAAACCCTTCGGGGGGAATTTCTAAAGTCACTGAAATGCGTGTTTATCCATTTTTTAGTAGATGTGTTTTCCTGAATTTCACGCTCTTACCTAAATCCGCTGCTGAGATATGGCGAAATGACCCGAAACTTTTGAATACCTCTTTAGCCTCCTTCTGGGGGGGAGTTTCCAAAATCGCCGAAATACGTGTTTAACAAATTTTTTAGTAGATTTGTTTTAATTAATTTCGCCCTCCTACATAAAAGCTGAGATATGGCGAAATGACCTAAAAAATTCGACCCCCCCCCATTTAACCACCTTGTGGGGGGGGGATTTCCAAAATTGCTGAAATATGTGTTTTATTCATTTTTTAGTAGATTTGTTTTCCTGATTTTCGCTCTCCTGTCTACAACTGCTGCAGAGATATGACGAAATGATCTAAAAAATTCGACCCCCCTTTTAACCCCCTTTGGGAGGAAATTTCTAAATTCGCTGAAATACGTGTTTAACCAATTTTTTAGTAGATTTGTTTTCCTTAATTTCGTGCTGCTACATTAGACTGCTGCTGAGATATGGCGAAATGACCTAAAACATTTGACCACCCCCTTTAACCACCTTCAGGGGGGAATTTCTAAAATCGTTGAAATACGTGTTTAATAATTTTTTTAGTAGATTTAATTTTCTGATTTTCGCGCTCCTACCTATAACTGCTGCCGAGATATGGCGAAATGACGTAAAACATTCGACCACCACCCTTTAACCCCCTCCGGGAGGGGAAATTCTAAAATCCCCGAAATACATGTTTAATCATGTTTTTAATAAATTTGTTTTCCTGATTTTTGTGCTCTTAATTAAAATTGCTGCTGAGATACGGCAAAATGACCTAAAACATTCGACTCCCCCCATTTAACCCCATCCGGGAGGGGAATTTCTAAAATTGCTGAAATACATGTTTAATCATTTTTTAGTAGATCTGTTTTCGTGATTTTCGTGCTCCTACCTATAACTGCTGCTGAGATATGACGAAATGACCTAAAACATTCGACCACCCCACTTTAACCCCTTCGGGGGGGATTTCTAAAATCGCTGAAATACATGTTTAATCATTTTTTTAGTAGGTATGTTTTCCTGATTTTCGCGCTTCTACCCATAACTGCTGCTGAGATATGGCGAAATGACTTAAAACATTCGACCACCCCCTCTTTAACCCTTCGGGTGGCGAATTTCTAAAATTGTTGAAATAAATGTTTAATCATTTTTTTAGTAGATTTATTTTCCTGATTTTCGCACTCCTACCTATAACTGCAGCTGAGATATGGCGAAATGACCTAAAACATTCGACCACCCCCCTTTAACCCCCTTCTGGGGGGAATTTCTAAAATCGCTGAAATAGGTGTTTAATCACTTTTTTAGTAGATTTGTTTTCCTTATTTTCGCGTTCCTACCTATAACTGCTGCTGAGATATGGCGAAATGACCTAAAACATTCGACCACCCCCCTTTAACCCCCTTCTGGGGGAATTTCTAAAATCGCTGAAATAGGTGTTTAATCATTTTTTTAGTAGATTTGTTTTCTGGAATTTCAAGCTCCTACCTATAACTGCTGCTGAGATATGGCAAAATGACCTAAAACATTCGACCACCCCCCTTTAACCCCCTTCTGGGAGGAATTTCTAAAATCGCTGAAATAGGTGTTTAATCCTTTTTTTTAGTAGTGTTTTCTGGAATTTCAAGCTCCTACCTATAACTGCTGCTGAGATATGGCGAAATGACCTAAAACATTCGACCACCCCCATTTAACGCCCTTCTAGGAGGAATTCCTAAAATAGCTGAAATAGGTGTTTAATCATTTTTTTAGTAAATTTGTTCTCTGGAATTTCAAGCTCCTACCTATAACTGCTGCTGAGATATGGCAAAATGACCTAAAACATTCGAACCCCCCCTTTAACCCCCTTCGGGATGGAATTTGGAAAAATCCCATCTTATTGCTTGCTTAGGCCATAACAGCAATCTGCGGTCCAAATTGCGTGATCCTGACTTTAGTAGTTTCGGCTGGGCGTTGATGAGTCACTCAGTCAGTCAGTCAGTCACCGTTTCCTCTTTATATAATAGTATAGATATACTGTTTTTCTAATATTTTAAAATAAATATACTTGATTTGTGAAGCTGTATAAATCCCATATTTTTTTTATCATATGTTGTTAAAAATAAGGTAAATATCTCCATTCCCGTATATTCACTGTGTGAATATTCCTAAATAGTATTAGGATTAAAACATTTAATGATAATATTGATATAAACTGAAAAATATCATGCAATATATCTAATAATATTGCATAGAAAACATAATCATTATATATATTAAAAAAAACCATGATTAAAGTATTTAAAACAGCATAAATTCTTATGTATTCAAGTATTCCTTTAAAATTCTCTTTTTGGATCAAGGAGGGGGGGGGGGGGGTATATATTTCAAGCAGCTCAAAAACAACAACAAAATAAATAAATATAAAATGACACTTTTCACTTAATTGTTGAAGGTACACATATATGTATACATTCAACATGCAACTTACTTTTTTTTTTTTTTGAAAAAAAAAATATAATCTGTATCTGTTTATGAAATTTATTATTTTACAATAAAATATTACATCTTTACCATGAATTTCAATTCCCCTTCCCCTCCTTTCTAGAAAAGAACTTGTATTTCGGAAGCTATTAATAATAAAATATATCAGAGGTATAAATAATAAAATATAATTTTTATAGAGTATAAAATAAGGTAGTTATGTATCATTATTTTTATTTGAAAATGTGGCAAGAATTCTGTGTTATTCTGAATTTCGCTGATAAAAATAAATCAAAGGTTAGGGGAGAGTGGGGCAAGTTGGAACGTTTTTTACTTTTGGATCCTTAACATAGTAAACCATAGGTATTATTTCAAACACTTAGGGTTATATTCTAGCTTCAAATGTTTGCTACAATTTAAAATAAATTCATACTGAAAAAAATAATGAATGACAATATAACTATCGACAAACTGTTCCAACATGCCCCTCCATGGGGCATGTTGGAACATACTGTGGGGCAAGTTGAAACACAATGAAACAAGTTACCAAATTAATTATAAAATATTTAAGTTTAATAATATGAAGTTACCGATAGTGCAAAATATTGTATCCTGATAGTTCCTGTGCTTTGTATTTTTTGTAGGCCTTCATAAATGGACAAATCATTTGGAAATACCAGTTTTCTGGTACACCTGTAAGTACTACCAACTGTGATGGGGGGTGGAAGGATGAGGCAAATTTTTTCATAGGAGTGTACCACTCACGATCTTACTTATCAGGGAAAACAAAACCCTTTTCACTATTACACTTTTTCAGAAAATTAATTTCTATTTCATCCACCTTTAACTGCGTGTACCATCCCAACAAATGTAATTTTTTTAGTGGAAAGCTTCACGACAGAAAAAATTATTAATTTGTGGTTTTCTATCCTCACAAATGGGTGAATCAAACTCAGTAGAATCATCATCATATCTTCTAGCAGCATCATACTCAATTTCTTCATCTGTGTCACTTTTGAAGGACATCTTCTTGCTCTTCGGTTTTTTACTTTTATTTAATTGAACTGGGTTTAGAAGGTTAAGCTTTCTTTGTGCTGCAGCAATGGAGCAAATGACCTTCATTTCTTTCTGTTGTCTTTGCTTTAATGCTTCCTCAATTATTATTATTTTTTTTTAACTAGTGAGATCTTTGTTGAGCTCTTTTTCTTATTGGAACTTTTTCTTGTTCTTGCTTTTGGGAAAGGTTGAATTTCTTCCAATGTGACTGCAGGAGAGCTAGAGCCAATAGTTGCTATATTTGATGGAGAGCTATGTATTACAGCTAAAGAACGAATAGTAGGATTTTTCACTGTCTCTGGATTAGGACGGTTAGTAACATCTGATGGCGGAAAATCAACATCCATAAAAATGTGGCAGTTCAATGGGTATATTCATGAAACCATTGAACCAGTCTAAAAGGTTCAAATTTTATCATTATTCAATAAATAATATTACTATTTTAATAAAGAAATCGAAAAATGTATATTTATATACAATATTCTGAGCAAGAAACGATATGGGACATGTTGGACCTGTGTTCCAACATGCCCCTTCCAAAGTGTTTCAACATGCCCCATACTACAGTATTATTTATCTGTTATTTTAGGCCTAACATAACAATAGCTACTTGTTAATGGATGCTATCAACTGAAAGCCTGATTTTCAAGCAATTTGACAATATAACTTGAGGTAAACTCAATATAATACTTCAAAAGTAAATAAAGATTTTAAAGAATATGGAAAATTTACTTACCTTGCATCAAATTTAAAAAATCAACTTGCCAAGAAAACTTGTAGACCTAGGATCCTGAAAACAACATGGATCCTAGGTGTACTTAAGAGACACGAGTAAAGTATTCCCATATTCCTCTGCTTTTTTCAAAATGGCTACCAACTCAAGTGTTTCAACGTGCCCCATGTTCTAACATTCCCCACCCTCCACTGAATTTCATTTTAAATGGCTTGATTTTATTTAGTCAGTTGATTAGAAATCCCTCAAGGTTTTGCAATTTTTAAGTGAGGTGACTCCTCTCAAGAATGAGTTTATTAGAAATCACCCAAGGGGTTTTGGATTAACTCTTAAATGAGTTGATTTCATTCATGTATGAATTGGTTACCAATCGCTCAAGAATTACTGGATTAAATCTGAAATGACCTCATTTCACTCAAGTTTGAATTGATTATAAATCACTCAAGTTCTACTGGATTTAGCCTTAAATTACTTCATTTCACTCAAATGTGAGTTGGCTGCAGATCACTCAAGTGCTACTAGATTTAGTCTTAAAGGACTTCATTTCACTCAAGTATGACATAGTTATAAATCACTCAAGTGCTACTGGATTTAACCTTCATTGATTTGATTTCACTCAAGTATGAGTAAAATAGAGATCACTCAATCATGAGTTACTTAAAAACAACTCGTTCACTCGAGTTGTTTCAACTCTTCATGAGAAGCTGACTTTCAAATCGTGAGATGAGTGGATTTCGGCTCAACTTGAGTTATTTTGGCTCTTTCGTTTTAAGAGAGAACCGGAGCGATTTCAAAAGTGATGGTGGAAAATTGATGGTGACAACCCCTGCTCCAACATAGGTTATGTTTTATGTCGGTGCTACTACCCCCAGGGGGGTGCAGGAATGAAAAACGTTCTAAAATTTCTATTTTTTTTTATACTGAAGGAGCTAGAAACATGAAATTCGGCATGGTAGTTACTTATAAGCTGTAAATGCTCTCTAAGAACAAAAAAAAAAAAAAAAAAAAAAAAAAATTGAAAAGGGTGAGATAAGCGAAAAACGTTCTAAAAACATTCTAAATTACATTTTCTATGGAATCTCTGGAACTACAGAACCATTTTCTAAAATGATGGTGGCAAATTGATGGTAACAGTCCCTGCTGTAACATAGGCTACATTTTATGTCGGTGCCGCTACCACAGGGGGGTGCAAGAGTGAAAAATGTTCTAAAATTTCGATTTTTTTTTTTACAGAAGGAACTAGAAACTTGAAATTTGGAATGGTAGTTACTTATAAGATGTAAATGCTCTCTAAGAACAAATTAAAAAAAATATTCGAAATTTAAAAGGGTGAAATGAGCGAAAATCGTTCTAAAATCGTTCTAAATTACAATTTCTATGGAAACTCTGGAAGTACAGAACCGATTTTAAAAGTAATGCTCGCAAATTTATGGTGACAGTCTGTGCTCTAACAAAGGTTATATTTTATGTCAGTGCTAGGGGTGTACCGAGTAGCACTTTGGCCGAGTAGCCGAGTACCAAGTACTCGGCCATTTACTACTCGGCCGAGTACCGAGTTGCCGAGTACCGAGTAGTTATGTGTAAGAAAGAACTATTGATGCGCACATGAAGTGAGCTTAAAAATAACATATCTGTGTGTGTAGATATCATGAACCTAGATCTCTTCTAGGTTCATGGTAGATATATATAAACATACTTCTTGAGCATGTATTCATACATTTAATTTTACGAAAAATTTGAAATTTAATTATGCACCTATTAAAGACTATTTTTGAAAATTCAAAAAATTTAAAACAGTACCACTATTTTTAAGGAATAGAAAAAAAATTTATAAATAAAAGTAAAATTAGCCAATGTGAAATTAAAACCCATTTTTCAATTTATGTAACTCACTCTGATACGTGAAATCCGTCTGTCAAAAATGGTTATTGGTTACTGTAATTTTGAATAACACAAATTGTCATTGAATAATGCAAAAAGCTGATGTTAAAAGTGTGGCTTGCACTATTCACAATGTGCAACTTATAATAAAATCGGGTTTATCTACCCTACATGCTTTCTGACATGTTAGTTATAGTTATATTGATGGACATTTTAACCACTTTGAGCTGCATGTTCAAATTTTAAAAAAGTTCAGTCACATTTGTCTGAATCCAAAAAAAAATTAATCATTACAGTAATTAACCATAAGATGAAACTCAAAGTATAATATGTTGAACCTTTATGCTACTGAAAGTAAGATAAAAAAATTTAACTACAGTTCAGTAGCAATTACTGGAAAGTGTAATGAAACTGTTATTGCCATTCTGAGTAACATTGAAAAGCTCAAATGAAAGTTCCAATCATTTTGGTTGTGGTATAATGAAAGGGACATTAAAACTAAATTTTGAATTGCTTTGGTTTTTCTTAACTTTTCTGTATTTTGTAAACATATTTCTATATACTAAGTAAATAGTTTTTATGAATAATTGCATATATTATATATTTTTATATTCAAATAACTTTTACAGGTCAATTATAAAATCATTTGGCTTCAAAAATGATAATAATGCTTAAAAATGAAATTCTTACAACTACTCGGTATTGTACTCGGTACTCGGCCCAAAATTTAGCCGAGTACCAAGTACTCGGCAAATTGGCCGAGTATGCCGAGTACCGAGTAAATACCGAGTACTCGGTACGGCCCTAGTCAGTGCCACTAACCAAGAGTTCCAAGAGTGAAGAACGTCCTAAAGTTGCAATTTTTATTATATTGAAGAGATTAGAAACTTGAAATTGGGCAAGGTAGTAACTTATAAGATATACATGCTCTCTAAGGACAGTTTTTAAAAAATTCGAAATTTAAAAGAGTGCTATGAGGGAAAACTGTTCTAAAAACATTCTAAATTACGATTTGTATGGAATTGTTAAGAACAGAAACTTGAAATTTAACATTGCTGATACTTTTTAAGACACAAGTGCACACACAGAACAGTTTTTTAATATAAATCGAAATTTAGAAAGGAGAATTCTAAATTACGATTTTTTTTTTTTTTTTTTTTTTTACTAACAAGATTAGAAACTTCAAATTTGGTATGGCGGTTACTTTTAAGATACAAATGCTCGCTAACAATGGTTTGTATAGAAATTCAAAATTTCAAAGGGTGAAATGAGCGGAAAGCGTTTCAAAAGCATTCTAAATTGCAATTACTATGGATTTGTTACAGGTAGAAACTTAAAATTTTACATGGCTGCTGATTTGGTCGCACAGAACAATTTGAAAAAAGTCGAAATTTAAAATAGTGAAATGTGCGAGAAGCGCTCTAAAAACGTTCTAAATTACGATTTATTGGAACTATTAAAGCTAGAAACTTAAAATTTCGCCTGGCTGTTACTCATGTAAATGATCACCCAGAACAGTTTACTGAAAATGCGAAATGTAAAATGAAAGGAGAAAAATAAAGTACTAAAATTTCAATTTATGTGATACAGCTGGTATAGAAGCTTCGTATTTGGTATGGTGGTTACTATTAAAATGCAAATACTCGCTAAGACCGGTTTCTAAGAAAATCGAAATTTAACAGGCTGAAATGAGCGGAAAACAGTCTAAAAACGTTCTTCATTTTGATTTAATTGGATTTATTCGGGTTAGAAACTGGAAATTTAGCACAGTTGTAACTTTTAAGATGCAGATGCTCTGTATGAACAGTCAATTAAAAATTCGAAATTTAAAGGTGTAAACTGAGCGGAAAAGGTTATAAATTATGTTTTTTTCCAAATTGTTAGAAACTTGGAATGTACCATGCCTGTTATATTTTATACGTAAATGCTTCCACAGAGCAGTTTTTAGAAAATTCGAAATTTAAAAAGGTGCAGACGCAAAAAACATTCCAAAATTGCGATTTTAGTGATACTGCTGGTATAGGAAGTTGAAATTTGGCATGGTGGCTATTTTTAAGATTTCAGTGCTCGCTAAAAACGGTTTTCATAAAAAAAAATCGAAATTTTAAAAAGTGAAATAAGCTGAAAAAGTTCTAAAAACCTTCTAAACAATGATTTATCTGAAATTGTTAGGGATAGAAATTTAAAATTTTAGATGGCTGTTACGTTAGAGGCACAAATGCATCCATAGAACAGTTTTTAAATTTTTTTAAATTTTAATATGAGCAGGAACAGGAAAGTTTTCAAATTGAAATTTCTGTGATATAGTCATTACAGTAATTTGCTTAATTAGTAATTTCTGAATTATCTGTGGAAGTAAAATTTCCTCTAATGAAAATAGGCCAACGAATACCACTTGGCATTTTTCAAGAATTACGCGAGCAAAGCTGCGGGTTTTGCTAGTATATATAATAATATTATTAAAATAAAACATATAAAATACAATTTTTGTAGACAAATTTGATCGGTTCTCTAGTCCTATATTGCTATAAAATACACCAGGTCTCAATGCTAAATGCGAGCTTCACTAAAAGTGGTTCAATGGGCTTTATTGGCGTGAAGTCATAAACCAACATCATGTGACCTCCTTGCTGTGTTTATATTTGTTTGTCTATGTATCGCATGCATACATTCCGATGTAAAATACCACCAACACGTGATTTCTTACAATCTCGAACCCAGATTCCCAATAAAGCACATTGTCAGGAAGCATACCCAGATTAGATTTTTTTCTCAAAACCATAGCAGCCGACATTACAGAAATTATGGATACTCGCTTGTAGGAATTTGCTTCACCGAGTTAGATTATTAATAAAATATTAGATTGGCGATAATTGCAAGCTCGCAAATTCTAAATAATTACAAGCTACATTGTGAATATGATTACTCCCTTGTAATAAAACATTTCATAAATTTAATATTATAAATATTTTTTAACATACAGAATAAATTTTTTCCTCAAAACTAAATCAAAAGATTTTTTACTGTAAATTCAAAACACCACGCTGTTACCGTTCTAGTAAGATATTTAAATTTCGCCGCAATCTAAGCAAAATTCCAAACATTATAATAATAAACGAGCAGACAAACGAACGGATAAACAGGCAGATGAAAACAGAAATCCTAAATATTTTTGTGCATGTCGAAAAAACCTGAAACACGATACATCCACTTTCATATTTTTACTTTTTTTGACAGGAAATGATGGATATTTATAATTTTTAACAGTATTTTACGATAGCAACCTTTGAATTATTATGTGTATTAAACCAAGCTACGAAATCCTAAATAATTCTGTCCAAATTGCGGATTGCAACTCCCTGATATATCGGAGAAATGTTTATAGAAACACTTTTTTAAAGTAATCAAAGATAGATTAATTTTTGGAGAAAATAATCATGTTTTATTTTTCTGTCTAGACTGGAGGCACAATGTATGCGGAAAAATCCCAGTCAGTTCCAATTCCTACAATATCTGGAGAGTTGGAAAAGCAAAAGAACGACATTAATTCATCCGCACCTTGTGAAAAGACATATGAAATATCGTCTGACAAGAAAACTTCTTTGTTGGAAAACATTCGAGGAATCGGCACCCTCTATACCAGTCCTCCATTCGTACTGATCTGTGTATGCATCGCAATGTACTCCGTAATATCCAACTGTATTTACATTGTCATCGTCGATTACGGCAAAGATAAGAGAATTTCTGAAACATATGTAATATACATCATTAATTTTTTAGCTGCTGGAGATTTCATAGGTAAGAAAAAAAATGCCCTTTGTACACTTTTTATTAACACTCTCCAACATATTAAAAAGTGTTCATGAATTCGGTTTGTCTGTCCATCCTCTAACTCCCGTAAATATACTCGGATTGCCATGCAATTGATATAGGTTATTGAGGTTTGCTATGGCATGTTGAAAATGCAATGTGTATTTTTTATACTTCATTTACAGGGGCACTCAAAAGTATTACGTTACATTACAGTGTGTGAAGAAAAAATCTTTTCGGTGTATTTTAATGGTGTTACGCTATTCGAAACATAATGATATTTATGAGCATAATTGAGGTGCACTACAAGAAGGTTACTTTAGAATATATTATGTGTAGTAGTTACAGTTCATTTACAGGGACACTCAAAATAATTCCATTATATTATTGTCTACGAGGAAAAATTGTTTGAGGTCTATTTTAATGATGTTACCCTGTTACAAACATAATGAAATTAATATGAATTTCTGAGGTGCAGTAAAACATGTTTTATGTACAGTAAGGAGTGCAAAGCAATTATCATTCATTTACAGGGTCACACAAAATAATTCGGTAATATAATGGTCTACGATGAAAAATACTTGCAGAGTATTTTAAATTATTTTGCATTTTTTAAACATAATAAAAATGAATTACATTGCTGGAGTTTACTGCAAGAAGATTGCTGTAGAATATGCTGAGCATACCATTTATCGTTCATTTACAGGAACACTCAAAAGATGTCGGGTACAATACTGTATAAGTAATATTGTATATTGGGGATAATTTCTGGAAGTGAGTCTTCTGTTTTGATATGCGTTTTTAAGTATTACTAAATTTTGCATACTACGTGATGTGCATAAATACTACAGATCATATACATGGCTATAAAAAATTATTCGTAAGCATTGCCGAACATGAGCGTAAATTGCTGAGAGGTGTTTTTAAATTGATTTATGCATCTTCAAGCTCATTTGTATGATTTCTGTAGTTTTGAGAATATTTTTGCCTGAATTAAATTTTTGCATAATATGTGACGGATATAAAATTCTGTAGGTAATGTACAGGGCTGTTCAAAAGAGTGTTTGCAAGTACGTTTCCTTCTATTGGTAGAAATTGCTGAAGGTGAATTTTCAATTTTGTTATGCGTTTTCTTTCTAAACTTAATTTTAGCGTGCTATGTAGACTATATACAAATCTATATATCATATACACGTCTGCCCAAAAGAATTGGAGTATCTTTCAGACTATGAACGATTATTGCTGAAAACAGGTTTTTAAATGTGTTATGCGTTTCCTAAAATGTCTACTTAGGTGTCTTTTTTACCTTATTAAACGGCGAGGTTTTGTTGAAATATTCTAGAAATGTTGAAAAGTGTTTCATAATATATACTTGATGCACGATTTTTCTTTCTTGTTTAACTTAACTTGGTTCAAGTATGTAAAGATGAAATGCCGTAATCGATTTTTCACTCACTGCCTGATATACTCGAATTATAAAGTTTGTGTACGCATATTTGTTTCTGATGACAATACAGTATTTTAATATTTTTAAAACTTATTGTAAATTAATAAAATAAATTTTAAACATTTTTCCGTTTGCTGGGTGTACGTGATAAATCGCCAAATATATTTTATGGTTATAACTGCATACCGCTTACAACAATTTTATAGAGTTTCCACGTTCGAAGGCGTTGGTATATCAAGAACGTGCAGGAAGACCCTAGTTTAAGGCTTAGGGCTCGATACCCTTCTGGGTTTCTGGCCCTAATTCTTCTGGGGGACTTCGGAACGTCCCCAAGTGTCAGCGGCGTAGCCAGGAAGGGGGTCCAAATGCTCTGGATACCAGTAATATTGTAAAGTTTTCTTCTACTTGATTATCGCAGAAAGTTCTCTTTATTAGATAAGGCAAATAAAACTTTACAATATTAGTGGTATCCAGAGCATCTGGACCCGCACCCTGGCTACGCCACTGCCAAATGTCATTACTCTGTATATAGGCTCTGCTGTTGTAACGACCTTCGTTTATTGCTTGGATTCAGGGGAATGGTGCGTAGTTGGGGGTGGTCTCCTTGGCCGAAGAGCCCACTTATGAGGTGTTTCGGATAAACTGGGCACTCCTGGTAGATAGTCGCAAGGGAACACTTGAACCTAGACTCGGCGGTGAAATACGTCCACCTTGCGGTGGCGTAGCGTGGTTTTATAACACTTAAAACAACAATGGAGTTATTTGTGCACCAATCGATGCTCTCTAATGCTAACTGGGTGCGAAACTGCAATAATGAAATGTTTCAAACACTAAATACAGAAAATAAAAAATATAATTTTAAAATAAGGAGTGTAGTATCTTTAAAAATAAATATGATTTTAACAATTAATAATTTTATATTAATTAAGTTAGGATAATACGTTGAGAAAACTAGTCAGAAATCCTGAATATAGTTTAAATAATACTCTTTTTCTTTCCTATTGCCATATCTTATAAAAAAAAAATAGTTAAATTTTTTTTTTCTTAAATAAATTTAATTGTTTGCGCTTTAGCAAATGTGAATCAAATCAGTAAATTTTCCATACTCGGGGCTGACGCCAAATTAAGGGGGCTCATACCTTCTGAAACCTTTTTACCGCCAGTAAAATGTAGTGTGGTTTCCAGTTATCTTAAATTTTTAACTATTTTTTTAAATTATACAAACCTCTGTAGTATATTTAAGCCATATTTTACGTTTTATAAAATGTAAAAATAAATATAATATAATATAATATAATATAACAAAAAATACAGTTCGGTTAATACTGCAAGATTTTCAGAAGTTTCTCACATGATATGTCTCGATTCATGAGATAATTTAAAATGGATAACTCTTACTCCCACTCTTATATGGTAAGGCTACAACTTCTGCAGCACAAGATGGAACGTCAATCATGAGCACAACCTCAGTGGCATGAATGAGACAAATTAAACCCAGTATCGGTGATGTTGTGCTCATGATTGACGTCCCATCTTGTGCTGTAGAAGTTGTAGCCTTACCATATAAGAGTGGGTGAATTCTAGACTGGAAGTTGTCCTGGTGGATTAAATGGTAAAGCACTTGGTGGGCTATACTAAGGTATCCGAATTCGATCCCCGGTTTGGACATTTTTTCACTCTGTTGGTTGTACGCTGTGTAGTAAAGTGATGATTCACATCATATGTATTCATTAATTTCCAGCGTAATTTCAGCTTTGCTGAAAATGTAATTAGATATATGGATGTATGAACATAAAACTTGTTTCAAAATGACCTCTAAACTATATTTAATAGAATGAATTAATGATATACAGGATGTATCTGAAAAAGTGGGCAAAAGTTTAGGGGGTGATAGCACGCAGCTAAACGAACATATTTCGTCATAGAATGTATGGCCGCACGAGCCGTTAGACGGCGTTGTAAATTGTATGACACATTCCTACGAGAGGTGTTGCCGGAGCTGCTGCATCCGATTCCAACCCCCATCAGATCGAGAAAGTGGTTTCAACACGACGGTGCGCCTGCACAATTTGTCTTGGATGTGCGGAACACTTTAGATGCAACGTTTCCAGGGCGATGGATTGGTCGAGGTGGTCCCATAGCTTGGCCACCAAGATCACAGGATCTCTCGTGTTTGGACTTTTTCCTGTGGGGCCATATGAAAAGCCTAATCTACGAGTGGCCCATTGAAACCGATATGGATCAAGTCGCCAGGGTTGCCGTTGTTGCCGGGGTATTCGGAAAATTCCTGGTGTCTTCGAAAATGTGCGTCTGTCCCTATCCTGCAGGTGTGAAGCGT
This sequence comes from Maratus michaelseni, assembly GCA_963931845.1. Classification (NCBI taxonomy): domain Eukaryota; kingdom Metazoa; phylum Arthropoda; class Arachnida; order Araneae; family Salticidae; genus Maratus; species Maratus michaelseni. The sequence goes on along the minus strand of OZ007594.1, from coordinate 276,771,510 downwards.
GCATTACAGCTGGCGAAAGATCTTTTGAGCAATTTCTTTGAGCATGTACATTAATTACATTGCTGTTAATAAATTTTTTTATGAAGTAACTCTTCTCATTCTTGCGTTAATTCTTTAACTGAGACAGTGGAAAACTACCTTTTAACTTCTCACCGCTTGCGTTCCGACCATAAATTCTAAGACGAAATTTACTCGTACAGCTGCGTTCTATCACCCCGTAAGGTTTTGCCCACTTTTTCAGATACACCCTGTATAAATTCTTTGACAGAAACCATTTAAAATGTTCAAATAAATTTGAATAATTGAAAAAAAAATAGGAAAAATAATTAATTAGTTATTAGAGAATAAAGAAAATATTTAAGTGCCTCAATAATAATAATAATTCATTCTACAAACAATACATTGATAAAACCAAATGTAATATTTCATGACTCTGGAAAATAAACAATGGATCAAAGGCTACGTATTTGCGCTTTCAGAAGAGAAATACTCTTATTCTAATAATATAACAGGTGTGAAAAGCATGGTTTTAATATTTCTACACGTAAATTAAAGGACATATCTAATAAAAAAGAAAAATAAAGTCAAAGTTTACATTTCACTGGGTAAAGAGTAAAAAATGCATGTTCCTCAAAGGTTCGTTGAGAGGAGCAAAATACCTGAAATGTTGGTTCAAAGAAAATAAGGAAAGTTTTGCTAAGTTATTACTGGATTTTCTTATAATGGAAATCTTAAAAAAAAAAAAAAAAGAAAGAAAAATTCTCCAAATTAATTCGGATTACTATCAGAAATATGTTTTAACACCTGTTTTCAATAGAAACATTTTTCATCACTTTACCCAAACAATGTTCATTGCACTAAATTCCATCAGGGTAAGGTCATATCCAGTGTTGAATTCTGCTATATTTTTAGAAAAAAAAAAAGAGAAATGAAATCATATTTTTTAGAAAGAAATATATCGGAAATGTGGGAAAATAGGTGAAAACCAAAAATGAGTAACTGGTGGAAGAAAAATGTTATGTAAGTCCATTTTAGGTAGATTTCGTAAGAAAGACTACCTATTACATTCTCCCCTAAGTTGGAATTTTTGAAAACATTTTGCAGATCTACGCCGATCATGACTCCCAGAACCCAAAACAACCCCCAGTTCAAAACTTTATCTATCTATCTATCTATGTCACTTTTTTATGGACACGATAACTCCCGTAATTCTGCACAAATCTCTTCCAAACTTATACATAAAATCAAAGGACATAAAATCTCGGTCAAATTCGTGAATGAGCAAAATCGAACCAAGGGGGCGGAAATGGGGGAGGGGAGCTTTTTGTGAAAACAGAAAAAAAACCCATAATTTCTTAATTATGATACGTATAGAATCCGTTTAAAGTTATTATTACTTCTAGGAAAAGGGCCCAAAATTTATGTATGACAGATTTTTGATATTACTAAAAATGGGAAAAAGGGGGCTTTTAGAAGAAAAAAATTCATAACTTCGTCAATTCAGAAGATATCAAATCCGCTTAAATTTATTATAAATCCTCTTAATATTATCTAAAACTTTTATATTGACAAGTGTTTTAAAGGACCAACCCTTATAGCAAAAAAAAATTAAAAACAAAAACAATCCCTGCCGGCTCCGCTTGAAAACAAGTTAGGTTTCGAAGTGGGCGTTTCCAAAATGCCGCTTCATGGCAAAAAGGTCTTTTCTTCCGCAATTTCCAACAAACAGGTGCCCCAAGATCTGCGTCTTCGAAAACTACCTGTGCCTGTAGGCCGAGCCGTCAGGGATTTTTTTATATTATTGTTCTAAATTATGTTTTTTTGTCTTGTGCGTACTATTTTTTTTTTAAATAATTGTGTTTTGATACTTATGTATTGTTTTTTAAAATTCTTTTAATTTTTAACAATTTTTTCTTGTAAAGTCCCGTTATATCCCCCCCCCCAAAAAAAAAAAAAAAAAAAAAAAAAACGCTGGTACATTCCTCTTCTACAAGCATTTGAAGAGTGAGAAACGTTTCAATTACGTGCATAAATCTGTAACTTTGGCGGTTAGCGGTGTTTAATTGAATAAAAATCCACCCAAAAAATGCTTCTATACCAACCTCATAAAAAACTATACTTTTTGTTTGTAAATAACTAAATTTTGAGATTTTTGAATTAAAAATGCATATAATCAAAACTTTGTATAAAATAAACAAAATTTGCCGTGATTGGTAATTGTGAACCGACTCGATAAACACTGAAACCCGCTTTGTCAATGACTGCGAAAAAAAAAAGCCAATTCGTCACAACGTACTTCGCGATGATTGTTTGCCAGAGTCACTGGCGTCGAAAGCTGTCACAATATACGCGAGAAAAAAAAATAATAAAGTCAGTTAAGTAAATCACCAAATTATTGTTTAACAGGCCATTGCTTCATATACTCAGCGAAGGTGGTAATGTTCAACAGTCCTTCGATTGGTGCAATTTTGTCACCATAGTAACAACATCTCAACAGTCCTTCGTATAGCAATATAATTTTTGAAGTTAAGGCGACAGTAAACACTCACTTTTAACAACGTCATTTCACTGCTAGTAGGAATTAACACAATGACATCTAAGGAAGAAATAGTGGCATGTTTAGGTATAAAAAATTTAGAAGTAATTTTAGCAAATGGTTCAGATAAAAACTTTAGGTTGCCTAAGCAGATCGCACTGCACAGATTTGTAGCCGCATTTCGAAAAATCAATGCAACGAAGACATTTGTCTTTATTTCTACATTGGCTACTCTTGTGTCAGCCATGACCGTTGTTGAAACAACAGAGGTCCGTTTTAACCCTTTAACGTTCATTGTTTCCCTACGAAACCAAAAAATTTTAATTAGGAAATTCAACAATGACAGCAGAATTTTAATAGAAATGTTTTCCATTTATTATGTATGTGAAATATCGCTTTTTTCTTATATACAAATAAATTTGTTCATAATTTCCGGTGTCAATCACTTATTTCAACATTTTAGCAATTGAAGTGCTTTATCCGTTAAAGTGTTAAGACAAGAAGTGCTCTTTTCAACTGCTGTATCAGATTTATCTTTAAAAGACTTCATGTTCTTATAATCACTTCGAATTTTGTCATAAATTTTGAGCTTATGTTTAAAACTAAATTCTTTTCACATGCATATAAAATTGATTTTTTAAGGACAGGCTCAGGCATACCGTTAGTAATGTACTGAACTACGGCAGAATCCTTAATATTACCGCGTGCACATAACTGTTTAATTATAAGAAAATATTATTCTAAAAATTCATTATGTTGTACTTTTCACTTATTTAACATATCATGCAACTCGGCAGAATTATATAAGGAACCGAATTATGATAGGAGACGTTGTTTAAGTTTACCCCATAAGTTAATAATATTCAATTTGTAACAACAATTGGTCTTTTTCTCTTAGGGCCCGTTTAGAAAATACAAATTTATACAAATCAGACAAATTAAACAAACTAGTGAACTTTTCAAAATAAATAATCATTTATCAATATTCTGAAAAGAACTTCCATATTAAAAAGAGGTATTGTATTTTCAATATCATTTAATTAATAGCAGAAGGCACAAAACACTGAACTGTAAGTTGCTTATGGTAATCAGAACTATATTAGTCTGCGCTATTATTTCAATTACTTGGAGGCGATGTGTCATTTCATGCATTTCCTGCGTTATTTGAAATTAATTCAATTTCGGATTCAGAATCACTTTCATTCTGAATTATGTTGGTTTGAAGTAAAGTTAAATCAGATATTTAAATCGGGAACTCTATGACATGCACACACCGATAGATAATTAATTGGCGCAGAAGCTGCCTTTCAAAGCCTTTGCGTGAGAGAATTCACCACACTCTCATGAAGAAGGTTTAACACTATCATCTGTCTTCAAATGTCTTAACATGCTTGATTTCTGTCCAAAGGCTTTCAAACATACGTCACAGGTATGCAATTTTCCATCCGGATGCGTCTTCGTAAGTCGATTTAGGTTGAACGTGGATGAAAAATACTTATTATAGGTGGGACAATAAGTCATCGTCTTCACTGGTGTAGAATTTTCTAAAGGCATGACTTCATCAAGATGCATAGCGCCATCCATTATAGATAAGCAAAAAACTTTAAAATCCAAACAACAGTCTTCACCAAACGATTCACTTAGATAAAGATAGAGAGAGGAGCGATTTAAGACACGTCCGTTCGCTAAAAAACAAATCAACAAATGACACGAATCGCACTTTTCGCCTGCTATTTATACCCACAGGTACACATCGCTAGTCAACTACAAACGATTCTCATTTCACCACTTTGCTTCGGGGTTCTCAAAACCGAGAGGTTTTAGTTCTTACAAACGATCTCCGTTATTTATACCGAAGGATGCTCGTCACTAGTCAACTTTGTACGAGCGATTTTCATTTCACCACTTTGTTTCAGGGTTTTCACAAACCGACAGGTTTTAGTTCTCACAACTGATCATTAAGTCTAGTCATCCCCACATCATCAGGTTAGATTTATAGTTATCATCACTATACGGGTGGCTAGAAATATATTCATTTTTCCCCGTGTTATAGGGTACATCTAAAACATCTTACACAGAAAAAATCCCTAAATTTTTTACAAGTTAAAATAAATATTTTCAAAATATTCCCCATGTAATAGGACGCATCTACAAAATTTTACATGAAAAAAAAAAAAACCTTAAATTTTTACAACTTAAAATAAATATTTTCAAAATATTATCCATGTTATAGGACACATATGAAAATTTTTCACAGGAAAAAAAATCCCTGAATTTTTTTTATGTTCCCATAATTCTTTTCAAAAAATTAAGTAAAATAAAAAAAAAATCCCCAAAATTTTTCTAGCTCACCACAGATAAATACATTTAAAAATATCACCATACTATAGCAGAAAATTGAAAGCGAAAAATAAATAAATAAATAAATATATAATAAAAAAATTTCCAAGTTCCCATAATTGTTTGCGAAAAATTAAATAACATATTTCTTTTTTACCCCACAGTTTTTCTATCTTACCACACAAAAATATATTTAAAATATCTCCATACTCTAGCATAAAATTGAAAGCGAAAAAAAAATTATCCGATTTATTTTCTAAGCTCCCATAATTCTTTGCGATAAATTAAAAAATATATTTTTTTTACCCCACAGTTTTTCTATCTTACCACACATAAATAAATTTAAAATACTGCCATGCTCTAGCAGAAAATTGAAAGCGAAAAAAAATTATCCAATTTTTTCTAAGTTCCCATATTTCTTTGTGAAAAAATAAATAAAATATTTTTTTTACCCCACAGTTTACCTATCTCACCACGAAATAAATATTTTAAAAATATCACCATGCTCTAGTAGACAATTAAACGTAAAAAAAGAAAATCCTTCAATTGTTCTTATAAGTTCCCATAATTCTTCTTACTCGTTATTTTTCTATCTCGCCGCGCCTAAATATATTTAAAGCATCATCTCGCTATAGCAAACAATTTATCGCGAAAAAATATATATATCCGATTTTTTTCCTAAGTTACCTTAATTCTTTTCAAAAAATTAAATTAAATAAAATGTTTACTCGACATCTTTCTAACTCTCCAAAAATAAATACATTTAATCTAGCATCCTACTATAGCAGGCAATAAACGTAAAAAAATAAAAATAAAAAAGTACTCGAAAATTTTCTATTATGTCCTCAAAATACAATAAACATATTAAAAAATATATAAATAAAATCTGAAACTAAGTTAAAACAATTCAAAAAATAAAAATAAATCAAATTTTCAATCAACACCAAGTAATGTGACAATGGGTGGGGGCGGCATCCTCCACCGCACATCAGGTGGCGCCAAATGCACATAGTTATTGTCATATCTCAATGATTAGTATCAATCTGTAATCAGAGATGGCGCTGCAAGTCCAGGATTTGATATCTCTTGCAGGAGAGTTATTGAGACGAGATGTACGGCAGTGTAAGCCAGAATGTACGAAGTAGCGGTTCGCTTGGCCGCAATTGTATATAATGTATCATAAATCTATATAATTAAATAGATATCTACTAGTTGCTGTTATCCAAATATGAATACACAAAAGTTAAAGCCTTAATAGTTATCCCCTGTTAAATAAGGGCGAAATTGATCGTGATAAACTTTATGGCATAGTTTCAGGCCAAGTGGTGATGAATGTATTGTTTGACGTTCTTTAATACTGCAATTTCGTTCATCAGCACAAAGAAGTTTTCAATAAGTAAGGTTTCTTATATCACAAGCAGTGAGATGTCAATTTGATAATTTATTCAAGTTTGCCGCAGCATTGAAGAAGTGATTTTCATAGAAGGACCCCTCGATCCTCGTTTCCTATTCATACTACATATGACACTGACTGCTTGCAGATGTCCATCTTAGACATATGTGTAAGTTCTTTGGTGATTGAAACAAAATTTAAGGACATCGAGCGGGTACCCTATCTAAATTTAGGCCGTTTGACACTAAATGGCCTGTAATGCCTATTAATTGATATAGTTTTAGCCTTCACCCAACATTTCTGAATAGTTTCTTGTGCAGTGGCTCTTAATCGCAGTATTTTATTGTAGCACGTCCATGTAATTATTTTACCTCTTTTCCAGGTCGACTGTGCTTCGGATGGATAACCGACAAGAAATTTTTAAGCATTTCTACCTACTTAGCGATGTCTTTCATATTGACAGCAGTGTTTCTCTTTATCTTGCCACTAGTTACGAACCTTTACTTTTTCATGTTGCTGGTGGCGCTTTGCGGAATGACAGATGGCACAGCTATCACACATTATCCTCTCTTGATCTTGCATTATGTGGAGTTAAATTTGCAGTCTGTTGCTATGGGATGTAAAGGATTTTTATCTGGAATCGTTTCCTTTGCACTTCCATCGATGATCGGTAAGTCCTGTATCTAAAGATGTAACGTGTTTTTTATTTACTGGTGGCTCTGAATTATATCATCAAAATAGAATGAGTGCTATTAAACATCAATGCATTCATTTTTTGTTACAGAACCCGCACTGTAAAAAATAAATGAGTAAATTTACACGTAAAAACAGGTATATCGATGATACAACAACGATTTGTCTATATGTGTAAAGTGGTTTGTAAATTTCCAAAATACACACCTAATGTGCAAATTTCTAAATACATATTTTAGTGTGTAATTTGATGATAACACTAAGTGTGTAAAAGTTATCTGATCACTCTTGAAAGACAAACTTTAATGTGTAAATTGCACAAGAATACACATATTTCTGTGTAATAATCTTGCATATATATCTGTTTGTGATTACACATATCGTATTATGCAAAATGCACATATTTTTGTGTGTTATCCAAAATACACATATTTTTGTGTAATGTGCAAAATACACAGTTTTTTGTGTAATATTCTGTTTACACATAATTCACATTACACATTATGTGTGATGCATAATATGCAACACACATAATGTGATATTCAAAATACACATATTTTTGTATAATATTCAAAATAGACAGATGTTTTGTGTACATAGCTACTTTGGGTAAATTGTGAACTAGGTGTTTTATATTGCAAAACAAAACTGCACATAAAACATTACTCATATGCTTGATGTGTTTGTTAGTTAGCAGGCCATAGTTAGTTTTAAGGCCATAAAACAGTGTACACAGAATATATTTTGGCAATTTTCACAAGACAAATAGTTTTTTATCATCGATATACCTGTTTTAAAATTAAGCATAAAACAGGATCGTCTGAAATGATACTTTTGAAAATATACTTGTAACTATACTTATGTTACTACATGCCATATATTTGTTTGAGTTGGTTTTGAGTCCTAAAACCATATCGTCACAATATATGCGTAGAGTGTATATAATCGGAATAAATAGCCACTTACAGTGTGGAGACTGTCTTCAGAAATTTCATTTATTATTCTTATAGTAATTATGCACGATGATATAAGATTAATATTGACATATACAGAAAACCTCAGAATAACGGACACCTTGGGAGCGCGGAATGTCTCCGCTATTCAGAGGTAAATATATTGGTGTGGGGGATCGAAAAAATTTCCTCTTAATAAAGATGCTCGTTATGGTGGATTTATTGTATTTACCAATATATTTGTTTACTTAATTATCCAATACGATCTTAATATGTCAATTGAATTGAGTTCTGCTGATTGTTAATTATATTTAGTTGTCTAATTTTATAATCTAGAAAATTACACAAAAACAACTCTAATGTAAACAATAAATAAATCTGCAACCAAAGCAATTCCAAATAATACGAAACCCGACAATAAAACGTGAAGACTTAATAACGAGTAAATAGAAAAGTGCTAATAGCAAGAAAATTATTTCGTTTGGTGGGTTAATACTTGATTTTAGCAGCAAGTGTCAATGTAGAAAATCTTTGATTTGATGCGATGCGTCACTTTACACTGCAGCTGAAATTCACAAATTGTCCCATAGAACACACATTTTGCACAAAAGAAACAAGTTACGATCATGTGATTCGTAGAATGACGCATTACCCCCTGAAGTAGCGTGAAAAGTAGAGTCTGTTCTCGCTGTAAACAACTGATTTTCTTGTATCGTGCTTAGAGGTGTAAAATTTCCGGAAATTTTAAAATGTCGAAAACAAAAGTTTTTGTATCTTTTTTTTTTTCCTTGGAAAAATTGATTTCTTACAAATGTTTCTTAAAAATAAGCTATATTTTCTTAATATAAAATAATAAAAAAAAATTCTGTATATATATATATAATCATTTCCACTTTACATAAATATACTACAAAAAAAAAAAAAAAAAAAAAAAGCTCTTCAGCCTCTGAATTTTGATAATAGCTTTTCTTGCTTAATTTAACACCATTGTTACACAATTTAACACCGTTGTAATATATCATGTCTCTGCTGAAATGATTTTTCATAGTTGTATTTGTTCAATTACCAGTAAAGCTAATTAAAAAAAATAACAACAACATCAAAAAATAATTTTATGAGTTTCAATCAATATCACTGCAGTTTTGAAGAAAATTTAAAGTGCATTATAGATCCCCTCTACATAGCATTGTGTTTTAAGTAGTATATAAATGATGTCATTTTAAATAAAATGGCATCATTTATTCGCTTTTAAAAATGGCAATTACTTTCAATATTTTCTTAAAATAGAGGATATAAACACGCCATTTACAAAATTAAAATTTTTTCAGAACCCTCATGCAAGAAAAGTTGTAAACATATCAACAAAAAGCGCGGTACAGAAATTTAGCAATTAAAAAATATTAATCGTATTAAAAATCTTTTTCGCCAGGAGAATAACCTATTTAAGATAAATCTTAAAAACATGACCGTAAAAAATATTTTAAATAAAAATATTTAATTTTAAGTTTAGTGGATCTGCTCACTAACCCCTGCTCTTTCACCGACAAAAAATTCTTAGTTATCTTTTATCTTAGTGTTTAATTATTTTCAGTCACTTGGAACGAACACATTTTACATTTTTTCTTGACTTATCCGAAAAAAAGAAGATTTACTTTCCATTTCAAATCCCAGGGAGGGTTCAGTGTCCACTTTCCTCCTTGGCGGTGCCAGTGATATCAGCAATGAAAACTTTATGTAAAACGTAAATTTGAATTTTTTATTCCGAATAATAAGTTTGATACGATTATGTTTTTATGAGTATAGGAACTTAACTTGAGTATAGGAAGACTAAAATATTTTTTGCCACGCTTAAACAACAAGATTATATAGGTAGGTCTAAGTCACAGTGAATCAACAGAAAAAGAGTGCTCCTTAATTTTGATCGAAAGAGAGATATCTTGGATTTGTACACCTCACACTGCAATTCATGTAGATATGTTAATTTGAGAGATTTTACGCGTATCTATATGGCATCGTCACAGCAGTATTTGACACTTTGGATATCGATTTCAATACTTTCAGCATCAAGTAAAACGATCTAACCATACAGCTACTGCCAGACCTCTTCATTCTCACATTTTATGTACTACATAAAGACTTACTAAATGAATTCTTGTAAATATCGTGACATAAGATGTACACGATGACTGTATACTGATCATGTTATTTACAAGGTACATCAGATCACAATTATGAAATATTACCTAATTGTAAACAGCAATGTTTTGTATTTTAAAATATTCAAAATCATTAGTGATCTGCTGGTAACAACACTGTAAAAACAATCCAACCATATATATAAAAGGCTCAGTCATCCGAGGGACCGGTATCTAAAATCATATTATTGTTATTCCTTGATGTCATGAATTATCAGCCGTTTAATCATAATTAGGAAATCGTCCTCAGTGGCATAATTATCGGTTGGCTAAAATGGCAAATATCAGGGGCCGTAAGGTTCGAGAGCTTCACTCCATATATATATATATATATATAGGGTAAGTCAAAATGAATATAGCGATTAGAAACGGCTATAACTATTTAATGGAAAAGAATTTATTCATAAGATTAACACAGAATGTAGATGGAATTTCAAAATTTTGTATACATACGTCATAGATGTTCTATGTGACTTCCCTTGGTCACACGGGCAACATCTAGACGGTAGTCCATTTCATGCCATACATTCTGAAGCTTAGTTCAGACTTGACCTGCTCTGATTTGTTCTCCGTACTTGACACCCTGCGATCTTTTTCTATGGGGTTAAGTGAAAGTATGTGTTCCTCATGCCAAAAACAATTGAAGAACTCAAAGTACACATTTGTAATGCGCGTGCGTCGGTGACTGAACAAATGCTTCAGAATGTATGGCGTGAAATGGACTACCGTCTAGATGTTGTCCGTGTGACCAAGGGAAGTCACATAGAACATCCATGACGTATGTACACAAAATTTTGAAGTTCAGTCTACATTCTGTGTTAATCTCATCGATATATTCTTTTCCACTAAATAGTTATAGCCGTTTGTAATCGCTATATTAATTTTGACTTGTATATATATATATTTTATGCCGACAATCAAGAATATTGTACAGGCCCAAAAATGCAGCTTACAAGGAAGGTCTCCTTAAAGCGAATACTCAGAATATTTTGATAAAAATGCTAATGAAGCTACTCATGTACGTAATAAGAGATCAGTTAAATTTAGTTGCGGAATCCCAGCAGAAAATCTGTAAAAAAATAAAATACTTTCAAGTATTTGACGCAAAAAGACGCGATTTGGCGAGCAAAACTTTTTCGTCGCCAAATGCAAGCGATTTTAATGTATTTGAAAATTTCTGGTTAAATGAGTGTTTAAATGCGTAGCACTTTACGAATTTAAACTTCAACGATTAAATAGTTTATTATTTTTTTCTATAAAGTTATGTAATACATATACAAATTAACTACTGCTGAAGTTATTTAATTTTATACAGTTTTGACGACTGGTTAAGTTTTAAATGTATTTTAACAGTAAAAGTCCGATTAAACACTCTTTCACTATACATTTCGACTTTGAATAAGTCATTGTTTCCACGGCAACAAGACTTTTCTCTAGTTGTCTCCGGCACTAACAATATCGATGACAAATTGACAGTGCTCAGAATCACACAATTAACTTTTAGTTTAAAGCAATTTTAATCAATTTAAATTTTGTTCTAAACCGTAGAATGCGATCGTTAATTTTTTTTTTTAGATGTACATATAATTACATATGGCAAAACCGTAGTTATAAAAGTGAAATTATTTATGTTAAACTTACTTTAACTAGTTCAGTATAAAGAGTAGAAAACGTTTTGCCTAAAAAAGAATTTATCGCAAATGCATGTTTTTTTCTTAAATTTCATTGTGTCGCTAACCCAGCGATAAATCGCCAAAACACGAAATTTTCATAATTTTTTTACGGACGTTATATCGAGGTTCCGCAGCAATTTTTTTTATAAACGTATATATCCTCTTGAGAAGAGTATTCTGTAGTTTTTTCAAAATTTTCTGAGTATGCGCTCATGGAGACCTTCCTTGTTTAGTCATGAATCGCATAAGGTTGATTACGGCCCTGATCGTGCTATGCTGTCAATTCACTGCAATAAGAGGGAAACATTTCTTGATGTAGCAAAAGGTTTTACGAAAAGATAATGCAACCCATTCCGAGTTAACCGCAATTCAGAAAAGCGGTCCTTTATTTTCAAGAACCTGAGAAACAAATAAATTTTTCGAGATTTAAAAAGAGCACTTCTGAAAAGAAAGTTTATTTTGCTCCCCGTAATTTTCGGTAAAATTACGAAGTAATGTTTAATCGACTTTCTCAACTTGGTATCAACGCAAAATATTGTTTTTTCGGATGCTATCATCTCTCAAGTAAACATTTTCAGCTACGTCACAGAATTTATGCATACAAGAGTAACAATAAATGTTCATTTTACGCTGTTAAATTAGCATGTCTTTTTATTGAACATGTCTGTGGAACATTAAACTTTTTACTTAAGATTAGATAACACCCGAAATATTCATAGTTCATGTTGATACCGGTTTGAGAAAACAATAATAAACTGTAATTAATAAACTGTGATTAATGAACTGTAAATGTTACTGGAAAACGTGTCCAAAAATTACGGGCAGCAAAACAAATTTTATTTTCCAAAATTTTTTTTTTTTTTTTTAATCTCGGAAATCTATTGATTTCGGAAGTTTCTGAAGATAAAGCAACACTCTTCGGAATCGTGAGTAACTCAGAAGAAGTTATATTATATTTTCGTTAGCTGCCTTCCTAAAAGAATTTTTTTTCTGTGTTGAAGAACAAATAAATGTACAGGGTTGTTATCATTCAAGGTTGCGTATTTATAAGACTTTGAAGCCAGCACTATGTCTCCAAATAAAAAAGAAAATCTTACTATAAACCGCCTATATTTATTTTGCCGATAACACAAATATATATTTATTTACGCGTTAATAAAGGTGACAGTCACGACTAGCAACTAGTTGAATCTAGTGTTTCATGAAATAATGCATTTCCTTCACCATTTGTCTCTTAACAACTTTCTTTAGCCGTAGTATCGCGAACTCTTTCAAGGTCATTAAACAACTTGTCGTGCCCGGATTACAGTAGGCATTTCATGTGATTGGACCTGAGAAAGTTAGAAAATATGAGGGGTCGGGGCAAGAGAGTGCTAATCCCCATTTTTGAACTTCTGAGATATTTCAATTTGAATACTTGATCAAATACTCAAATCAAGATATAAACATAAAGTTTTCTCGCCAATGTCTTAGTAATATTTGTCATATTCCGAGTAACAATATGGCATTACTTTATTGATATTACTATTACGTCTTTTAGGGTTTCGTTCATCTCACGAAACCCTATTGCTCCCGCTCCGTTGTCTGTCTGTCACAGAGCCATTCTCGAAAACTATGTAACTTCCAGAGTTGAAACTTTGTATATATATAACTGAATACCTGCTATGAAGCTCAAAATATTAAAATTTGAAAAAATCGTGTTATTTTAATAAATAGAGATAAAAAACCAAAATTCTAACAGCCTTTTCCTATTAAATTTAAACATTTTTCGTTATAGCAGATGCCAAAAATTTAAAATCCACGATGAAATTCTTTCTACAATAATTAATTTTCTATCAGACGATTTTCACGTGAAAAATGAAAATGAAATAAAAAGTTTCACCAATTGACAAAAAGATAAATATGAAATAAAATTAATTGACGTCATAGTGGTAAATAAAACGGAAAATGTCTAAAATTTCTCAATAATACAAGGAGTATGAGTACGTGGATGTACACAAAGCAGATTAATATCACGTCATTAGAGAATTAAAAAGAAAATCTGACGTCCTATTGGAAGTTTAACGAATTTTTCAGATGTTTGAGAATAATACAAAGCGAGTATCAATATGAATAATAGAGAATAGTAAATACATGAGTTTGAGGAATGTATTGAATCATGATAAAAACCCGATTATGGAAATATTCGCATATTTTAACATTTTGAAGGCGTCCAACATGTTTAATTTTGAAATTATATATTTTTTAAATATCGCATTTAGTCCGTATGACGGATATTATTATGACAGAATATAATAGCGGGATTCGCCCGCTATCTGGCTGGTTTAGATTTTTGAAAAACGGAAAAATAGACCGGTAAATTTTTACTTTATAAAAAACATGACTTTTTTTTGTTGTTGTTGCTAAATTATATTTATTTGAATTTATTAAAGAAATTATAAAGTGTTTTGAAAGGAATATTAAACGAAACCCTTTGTGCGATCTTCGATCACACTTACCCACTTGTTTGTAAATTAGCTATCTACATTGGGGGCATAAACATCTGGGGAAAAACAAAACCTGGAACATAGCCTGCCACCAAGTGACATTATAAACAAATTATATGTAGGATATTATAATTTACAATATTAAGCAACGGATTACAGTGTTATGTTTATTTCACCAAAAATGTGGCTTTTCACTTTCTTGCCCCCACCTCCTCATATAATAATAGCTAAAAGTTTCTTCAATAGGTGGCAGGGTACCAGTAACTAAGGCGATTTTTGTTTTTTGTTTTTTTCATTATTTCAATCTATTCGTAATAGTATAAGTTTCATCTTTTTAATATTATTTTTTTTTTTTTTTTTTTTTTTTGTCTTTCTAGGGTACTTCAGAGACGACGTTGGATCTTACGACGGCTTGTTTTATTTGATGGGGACTATGTCTGTTGTCTCTGCGTGTTTTTGGTTTCTGATACCAACTTTAGTAAAATTCCAACGTAAAAAAGCAGAGAAAAATAAAATTTTACCAGAAAAATGAAGATTAAACTGCATTTCGAAGAATCCAAAAGCACAGGAGAAATTTATCATATAAATGGGCGAAATTCAGACTCATAAAAATCAAACTTGAAGGAATATAAGGGCTCGTCAATTAATTACGTCACTCATTTTTTTTTTTTTTTTTTTTTTTTTTTTTTTTTTTTTACCTTGCTTTTCCCACATATCACAGGGTTGTCACACGCAGGTGATACCCTTCCCCAGTTGCAATGTCACATGTTTTGCATGTATTACGTTAGAAATAATTTTGTGTAAAAGAGTTACATATAATCTATTTCCTATGAATACTATAAAACCGTCAAGATCTTGCATGCCAAATTATTGTGCTTGATAGAAAAATAAATATATACCTAATACTAGTTGAGTGAAGAATGCATATTTTTTATTAACATTTTTATGCTGTTTTCAAATATTAGATATTTTTATATTTTAGACATGATGACACGCAAGTTTCCCAATATGACCCCTAAAGTTAATAATGAAATAATATTTGCCAGTTTAATGATACTTTATTTTAAATGGTGCTTTTGACTGCGATAATAGAAGAATTCTAGTTTGTGCTGTAAATATTTTAGAGTTCATGTTTCATCAAAGATAGACATGTACTTTTAGTCAAACCTTAATTAAGTTAATATAAAGTATCGGGAAAAGTTTCCCAAACTATAAAATTCAATAATTCTTTAACCATAATAAAGATGAAATAATTGACATATGTCTCATGCAGCTCTAATTTTTTCACACTTTAATTTTAAAAGTAATTTAAATGTCAGTCAGTAGATGATGTTAGTCAGTTAGTCAATTCTTCAAGAGTCCTGTGCTGTGCTCAAGCTTTAAGAATTCTTAGAAATTTATATTTCGGAGTCTTTTCTCGGACACACTGTAGAGAACTGGTTTCACATGATCCATCTTTTAGTTTTGATGACAGGTTTCCCATTAAAAATAAGCATGATGGTTAGCTTAAAAAAAATCTATCCAGAAGTGGTAGAAGAAAAGGATACTGGTCTCGCTTCACCATAACCAGGCAGGGATTCGAATTGATTAGAAGCTTAAAACACCAAACACCGACCCAGCGACCCTCTTTCGAATGTCTCTGGAAGCAAGGAGCAGCGATTATATATCATTTTAGAAAAAGTATGTATACAGGAGTCACGTGACGGCTTATGCGCCAATGGAGAATCTGGATTCATTGCGAGAAGCGCCAGAATTTTTAAGCAAAGTGGCTACCGGTAAGAAAAGGCGCCAAAGAGGCTTCGAGAATATTCTATGATGTTCGATAAATTAGCTGTGAACCACAGAGTTTTAAGCTAGCTGATTATCGTTAGTTACTGGTCTGAGAATATGGAATGATTTTTACGTTCAAGAAAAGAAAAAAAGAAAAAGGGTTTATGGAACTTGGATTAAAGCCAGAATGGAATTAAAATAAAATGCTTTACATTTTAATATAAGAAAACGATTTTATGATTTTGAGAGTTATTTTTAATATCTGAAATTATTAAAATAAATACAGCCTTTTTAAGAATTTAGAAATATAAAAAGGAAAGAATGCGTTTTTTTTTTTTTTTTTTTTTTTTTTTTTTTTTTTTTTGTAAGGGATGAATATTAGAAAGCTTTTATAATTTAAAGATAAAGACGCCATTTATTGAGTTAACTAGTAGCAATTAAAATATTGAATTTAGATATGAGGTTTTTGGAATAAATAGAGTTAAAATACAATAATAAACGTAGGAAATAAATATTATAGAGTAATTTAGAATAGGATGGGATAAAAATAATTTAGCGGCTCGCGATTAATTTTAAGTTTTGTTATATATATATATATAGTTTTCAATGCTCAGTTTTTAAAATTTTTATGTATCCTTACAGTTTATTAAAACCCGCCACTTTTCGCACTAAACTTCGTGCGTAAATGAATATTATTAAAAATGAAATTTTGCAATCTAAAATATACGATAATCAGTGCTCCGCGAATGAAAGAAACTGCGACCAACGTTAACTGAATAATTCGTTTTTTTTCTCTTATTCAATAAAATATGCAACTGCTTGGGCGTTGTCAATATCTTCAGGATAATTCCTTATTACCGTTTAGCCTCGAATAACTGGTGAACCGAGTTAGCTGAGGAACAGGGTGTCTATGAGAAAGTAAAACGGATATGCGCTGCACTATGATCTAGAGATTGGACATAAGACAGATATTGTACATATATAATTCCAACGCCTATTTTATAAATATATATTTAGAACGCAATATATTTTTATCAGTGTCTAACACATTTTTTTATTCTATTAAAATAATGGAAAATGCGTTTTATGTGCTTTCAGAGGATCTTGTAGAACATAAATGTAAGTGCATTTTCGCCTTATTGAATAAGAATTCTTAGAAAATGTATTTTCTAAAAATTCTTAGTCACTGAAGAGAAGATGAATTTATACAAAATCATACAAAGTCATACAAAATGAATTTTCTATAATTTTAACGGAATAAAAAGTATTAGATGTTGGTGAAACTAGATTGCGTTCTACTGCGATTCATTTCTTTTTGGAGAAAAATAACGAATATTTCGTCAATATCCAATCTCTCTCTTATATAGGATCTCTACTATGATGCACCTTGCAGCGACCCTTTCGGCAAACTGCGGAGTTAGCGTTACTATCTCGAAAACGATACGAGATAGGGGGGAGAAGTCAATTATAGTGTTGTGGAGCCAATTTAGTATGAAATGATGTTTTACAAGTAAAAATAACTATTAAAGTGTGTTTCAAAAGTTTATAGACAACCATTTTTTTGGGGGGTGTTTAAGAGCTAACTAAACAAATAAGAAAGACGAAATAAATTATGAAAATATATAATGATGAAATAAAAATAATAAAATACTCAAGCAACTTTTAAAAGTCATACATTTAATATAAACAAAAATATAAACAAAAAATTGCTGTCCCAAAAACATATAGACAACCGGTGTTAAAAGCTGTTTTAAGAGCCTACATCAGTCATGTGAAAAAACGCGTAAGCTAATGTTAAGTCTTTGGGAATTTTCTTGGCAGATTTCTCGCTCGCATTTTAATATTTTTAAATGATTTTTTTTTGCATAGAATAGCTACACTCTTAAAACTGTGCCTCTGATTTAAGAGGTACATTCTGAATTTTTGTGCCTCTGAATATTAAGAGGCACATGGTGCCTTTGAAATTAAGAGGTACATAGTGCCTTTGAGATTCAGGGGCACAGCGTAAGTGCCTTTGAAATTAAGAGGCACAGTGTGCCGCTGAATTTATATATTCAAGTGCCTCTTATTTAAAAATACATTCTGTGCCTCTTATAATGGTGGCACATGCATGTGCCACCATTATAAGAGGAACAGAATGTAATTTAATTATATTTTATATTATATTTATATCTTTACAGTGAATTCTGTCTACTGCAGAAAGATTTTCCAGCATGGCATATCCAAAGACATATTAAATTTTGTGTAAGGCAGAATACTATGTATAATAGAAAATTTTCTCACTCCCAATTTATTGAAACAAATTTGAAATAAATATTAAAATGTGTGTCCATGTGGCCTAAGTCAGTTCTGTGGTTCAATAAAGAACCTTGTCTACATATCAGTTTATTTTATACATATCAAAATACATAAAAGGGCATGAAAGCTTTATTAAAAACAAATAAGACAAACGTTAAAAATAATCAGCGTAAAATAATCACAATATTGATCTTGTGATAATGACAACAATTAATTTCAAAAAGTAACTCTGATCAGAAATATTTCATTACTGGTATCCTAAATGTTAAATTTATTTGAAAATAACTAATTTGTTTCATTATTATATATTTTCATTATACTGAATTCCGATTCTAAATAAAATACGATTATAAAAACAATATCCATTACTTTCTGTAGGATGTCCATTGCTGAAATTTTGTGTGTTTTAATTTATTTTTGTTATTGCAGTTAAATTTCGATTACAATGGGAAATGTAGCTGAGATTAGTTAAATATCGTTGACAGATTAATATCAGTGTTTAATTCAGACATTTAATTCAGACAGGGCCACCCCCTGAATTCAACACTGATTAATATAATACAAAAGAAACTGGACTTTATTAGCTATAACTATTAATAAAAAAATTAAATTTCTCAAGGGAATGATACATTTACCCGCAATATATACATATGTTTGTAACATAAAACATTTCTTTTACAGTGTCGATTTTTATATTATACACATTCAAAGAAAATAATAAAGTACTAAACTAAATGCACTTACTTATTGCAGGCTTTTCTATAACTCTCTATATTCATTATAATCCGCCGGTGGATGATTGCAATAATAACACCATTACACGTAATTTTATGTTTCCTAACATAAATTCATTGTATTTTTCACAGGAACATTTACCTCTGCTGCGTCGTTTTATATCGTAGGAAAACCTAACTCCTATTATCAGCGATTGATATTGTTGCAATCCTGAACGACAATAATAACACGAGCGTAATTAAAAAACGAAAGCACAAAACCTCTTGAGTAAAAATATTCGTCTTGCGAAAATGATATATATATATAAACTCTGTTTGTGTCGTCAGGTACCGCTTCTCGAATAATCCACAAAACGCCATTTCTTCTGGTCAAGCGTCCATTCTTCCTTCTCCCCTATCCCTCATTGAAAGTAAATATCCCGCGCCCGCTCAATGCATCATGGGTTAAACATTTGTACGCATGCGCGCTTTCCCACTGTACCGCTGAATAAATGACCCCTTTTTTTAAGAGGCACACATTTCGCGCCGTGACTCTGATATATTTCGTTCAGTCCTCCGTGCCTCTGAAAGGTTTTGAGACCTTCATTTGTGCCTCTCATTTCTTTGTGCCTTTGATATTTATCAGCTAATCAGAGGCACTTTGTCTGTGTGCCTCTCATATGCGCTGGTGCCTTATATATCAGAGGCACAGTTTTAAGAGTGTAAGGTCGATCTCTAACGTTGTCAGTTTTTACTTTTTCGACTTTGGTTCCAGTTTTCTTATATAAGGATACTTTCACCTTCCGAACCTGTTTCAACCGGTTCCAAAACTTAAAATGTCCGCTTATAAAAAAAAAAAAAAAACTGTAAGTAAAATATAAAAGTAAAAACTAACAACGTTAGAGATCGACCTCAGCTATCCTATGCAAAAAAAAAAAAAAAAAAAAAAAAAAAAAATCATTCAAAATATTAAATCTGTCCCTTCCCATAGACTTAACATTAGCTTGAGCGTTTCTTCCCGTGACTAGTGTAGGCTCTTAAGGCTCTGCATCAGTAAGATTTGAAATTTCCTCCTCCCATGTTAAATCAATGGTCGCGGATTGCATTCGTATTTATAAAATATCTCATCAGGAAATTAATATTTTTAACTTATTTTTGGGGGGTTCACTTCTTAAAGGGTGTCTCTTATTTTTTGCCTTGACAAAATATTTCTAAATTATATACTTTTTTTTTATTTAGTGTTAAAGTCTTAAGAAGTCAGCGAGATGTGAATAACACTAAATAATTCCAAAACTATTTGAAGTTTTTCAAATTGGAAAAAACAGAAAGAAAGTGCAGGAAGTTTATTTAAACTCTAGATATTTTTAAAATAAGCTGAAAATTTTGGCTTCATGTCCCCCGCTAAGATATAAATCAAGGCAGCAGAAGGACTAGGCTGACCTTTGACATCACACAGGTCGAATGTCAAGGGGTGGGAGAGGGTTCTTCGCACAATTATGTGTATTTGTGTATGAAGTATTGTAGCATTTTTAGGCTCTCCTGATGTCCTGAGTATTTTAATAAAAGGGGAAGAATTGTTTCTTTTGAGTAATTTTTTTCTCTAAGTACTGTTGTTTTTCTCCCAACGTCTTTTCTTTGAATTACATATTATAAATAATTTCTAGTAAATAAATTACGTCAAATACTATATGAATATATTTTTAAATATGTAGATTTTTCTTTAATTTTTCCCACTTTGTTTTGACACATGAAAACATTTCTATCCTTACACGAATGGGAATTTCGGATATTATTAGGTTCCAAAGAAACAAATAGTTTTTATTATTGTTTTCCCTCTAAAAGTAATACCTTTCTTAAATAAAAGTTGATTGCTAACTTATTGTTCGTTTTTGTCTCCTTAAATAAATTTAAAATACCGTTTTAATGTTTTAAAAAATACATTATTTGCATTTAAAGAAGAATATACATACATATATATAGATGAAACCACACATTTTATTTGTGGAACTTTAGGCATTTGGGACCTGGTTATTCTGTCGAAGTTCTACAAATTTCTATTATTCAATTTCTATTATTCAATTTCTGCTATTTTTTACTTTGTTTTTGGAATCTATGTTAAGTGTGTTGGAGGGAACTGCATTGTGTGTTGTCAATTAGTTATTTTAATTTTATTCATAATTTCACAGTTTTTGTTGGTGGTCGGTAATGTTTATTTAATGGTTATATATTAGCATTCAAATTATTATGCTGCATATGCGCATGTAATTATGAATGTAAGTCATTTCTGACGTTTTTATATTATGATATCTTTGAATTTTGAATTTCAACAATTCAATTTTAATTATTTTCTTATTAATAATAGCATCTTATATATATATTTAAATATATAACCACTGTAGCTAAATGTTTTTAGCAATCTTTTAAATATTACACGCTTTTCTCTCTGCTGCAAATGCGCATAACCTTAGTGTATTATTAATTTGATTTCTACTCTGTAGATATCTGATACCTCTTCATAGGAAATTCCAAGTTGCATTATTATCATCGCAAAGATTCAATAAATTTATTTAACTATTCTCGTTACATATGTTTATATGTTAAATTTATTTTCTTTTGCTATCGTATGATATTGCCTTATATTTTATACCTATTCAATAGTTTTAAGTAACTATTCGGAGATTGTAAATTTTTCCGTAAAGTTATTCTTTATTTAGATATCAATTTTGGGAAGCAAAAAATAATTTATAATATAAGTGATTAAATATTCATAATGTTTTAGTAATATGTTATATTATATATTAACATTGTACTGAGAAGTCCATTGGGATAATGCTATGGGAGTCTTTGCTAGGTTATTGTCATTTTTGGATCTGGAATATTGACATGGCTATATATGACTTTTTTGTACTAAAAATACCATTGGTTTCTTGCTATGGCAGTTTTTGCATTGCGGGTATCATTATTATGGTTCAAGTTTTATTAATGGAGGTTTTTTAAGCACTGATTATCTGATTTGTACATATTGTATATACTTTCATTTATTCAAGACATTTTAATATTATTAATTTAATTACATTAATCAAGGTTACTAAATATCTTATATTATCGATATTTATTTTTATTTATTTTACTTTCATTAATTTTTTAAATTATTGAATTTTCTATATATCAAAAAATTTATAAATGAATGGCAGTTCTTAGTAAAAATCTCGATCCTGGCAAGATACACTATGCATCTAAGCAGTGTAGTGCCCGGTACAGGAACAATAAAAGGGTCCTGGATCGTCACCCAGTGACCATTTATACACTCCTCCTCCTCCATTATTTTTTCGGAAGTGTTTAGATGCTAGATGCAAGACTTGTCCATATGCTTCTCAGACACAAATTGTCTCAGATCCTAATTTTTCAAATTTTTGTAAAACCTTTAATGTAATTTATTGTATAAAGTTTAACTTATGTAATTTGAAATATATAGATCAAACATCAGGTCCATTACATAAACGTATCAATCAACATCGTTCAGACTCTAACAATAACAAATCAAAAAATATACAGTCTACAGTTGAAATTAAGCATTTTCATAAACATAAATTTAAAAATACCACAATTGAAATCATACATATTCTAAAAAATAAATCACAAGGTCTTTATATGGAGTCATCATATATGAAATATTACAACACCATTTATCCACATGAACTTAATAGTGAAATATTTAACAGTTCTGTTAAAGTCTTTTCATCTATAAATAATGCTGTTGATTATTCTCCAATTTATTCTGCTTTAAATCATAATTTAAATCGTAAAACAACACGAAACAAGCGAGGAAAGTGCTCTTCTACAGTTGTTGTTTCTAAAAAATATATTACTAAACAAATCAATAATCTTCAAAGTAACTATATAAAGAATTATAACTGGTAATTAATTCGAAAATACATATTTGTTATTAAAAAGAAACCGAAGACAATATTTAAATGCATTTCTCAGTAAATCTTACTTTAAACATTTCTCTGATATTTTTTATGATCTTATTTTGACAAGAGCTAATATTTTTAACATCAATTTAAAAAAAAAAAAAACCCATAAAATTCAAAACACGAATACTCAAATGATAATAACTTTTTCAAATCAAATATTTAATAAAATTAATATTAATTCTATAATTAATGATAAAAGCTGTTATTTTCCTATTAATAATCTTCAAATTTCAAAAACCTTTAAATATCCGAATACAATCGGAAGAAAGATTTCTAACTATAATACATTTTCAAGAAATACATCTGAAACAAGTACTTTTCCGTGTAAATGCAACGACCCCGCTCTAAAAAATTACATTAATAATGATCAAACTGGAAATCTTAATATTGCGAATGATTTTAAACTGAAAAAATTAATTGAGTTATGGTACTAAATATAGACTTCCTTCTAAATTTAACGTAAATTCTATTATAAAACAGTTTACATTTGATATTGATATTTTTATTTATAAAATTTCAATCTCATACAATAAACCTATTGAATATTTTAATCAATGGAAAATACTAGTTATTGAAAAATTAACTTTAAAATATAATATTTCATATTATTATCATAGCTTTAAAATATAATATTTCGCTTTTGATTACTATTAACACAAATATTTTTTTCCAGCAAATTACTAAATTACAAAAAAACTATGTTGTTACATATGTTGACAAATCTCCTAATAATTATGCAATCGTATGTAAATCTTATTATCACCGACTTCATACATCCTGTATTTCTTATAATAAATCTTTAAAAAAAAAACTAATGAGAATGTAATTGTAAGCAATCGTGAAATTCATAGTTATTATAAACTATTAAATATTTCCTCTACTAACTTTAATTATCCTTATTTAGTTCTTATACCCAAATTGCATAAGAAACCAATTAAATTTAGGACTTTAACTATTGCATGCAATAAATATAATAATATAGCCAATAAACTTTGGTAAAAATTCTCAATCAAATATATACACTGACAACAACCACTGATAATACACATTGTATAAAAAATAGCTATCAACTGGTCAATATTATGAAAAATCTTAAATGTGTGAAAAATATAACGATATATGATTTCAAACACATTTTTAATAATATAGATTTATTAGATCTACATAATCTAATAAATGTATTATTTAAAAAGTATCATCATAAACTGAATTTACCAATGCATATAGATACAGCTTATTTTAAAACTCTAACAAATTTCATTATCTATAATAATTTTATAATGCAAAATAACACATTATATTTACAGAAAGTCGGTATACCACAAGGTGGATGTACATCCAATTTATTTTCAGACTTATACTTATATCACTATGAACGTACTTTTATTAATAGTAATATACATTTATATCGTTATATTGCTGACATAATTTTAATTGCCACTGATCAAGCTAATATTTCTCAATTTCCAGTAGATTATTCTACTAATTTAGAATTGACGGAAAACCTCCTATCTAACAGTACAATTAACTTTTTAGATCTTAAAATTACATTAAAAGAAAACAAAACAATAACTGATCTATATGACAAACGTAAAGAATTTAAATTCAAAGTTAATACATTCACTAATTTTAAATCTTGTCTTCATAATTCTGTATATCGTAATATACTCCTTAATCATATATATTGAATAAAGTACTTATGTTCTTCTCATCTAATTAACAACAATATTAAAAAACTAATTTATGATGCATTAAAACATGGTTTTCCAAAAAAATCCATATATTATCAAAAATTCTCATTAAACAGTCAAAAATATATCTTTAGGTAAGAGTTATTTAAAGATTTTCTAATAAATAAAATCTCTTACCTGCGGGTTCGTGATGGGATGCCTCGTACGGGTATCTTGATATTTTTCCATTAGTTAGGACACACACACACAAAATTCAACGGTCTTTAACTAAAAACACACAACATTTAATCACGTTAACGAAACACAAATATGGAGTTACATCTTTTTCCTTTGGTCTCAAAGACCCAACTGCCTAAATTATCTCTCTGAAAGAGAAAAGAAAAAATTAGTATTCATAGTTCAAAGTACAAATTCAAAAGCCAGTCTTCGTGGACGGAAATGAAAGTCTTGGAGAAATGTACAGGCACAGTCTGCGGTTTTTAATTGTTCGAATCAAAGTTCTTTTCTTCACATTCTCCCCTTTGAGTTCACTAGGGGCAGAACTCAACTTGAGCCAACCCCCACTTAAAGTCTATCGGGAGGACGTACTGTTCGCCCTCGACGAGTAGACAGACAGTTTTGCAAAGCGGGAGCATTCCGACTTTCTCTTTCTCTGTTTACCGGTAAAACACTTTCTTCAACTTCCGGGGGTTTCGAGGCGTGTTTCTTGCATACGACACATTTACTAATCACGCTTTTAATAGTCTTACGACTTTTTAGAATCCAATATTTTTCTCTTAGCACGGTCATCAAAACTGATACACCACAATGACCAAATTCTAAGTGTTTCGAAAATATAAGTTGTTGTACAACGTGGTGCTTTGAAGGTAAGACGACAGGTAACCTAAAGTTAAATTCATCTTCTTGATGAAAAATTTTAGTTTTTACACGGATGATATCTTTCGAATCTGTAAAAGTGCGTAAGCATTTATATATTTTATCGTTCATATTTTCAAATGATTCCTTTTGTACTAGCTTTAAAATAACTGTTTCTGCCTTCTGGATTTCACTGTTAGTCAATTGACCGAATATTCTGTCGTTACTACCCCTTTTCGAATTTTGAATAAATCGCAGAATCCAACCAGTGATTCGCAAAATTTTACTGTACGAAGAGTAGCGATTATAAAATTGGGGGTCATTACTTTCTAAATTTGAGGCAGTTACAATTGTTTTTCGTTTTTCTGTATTTACTATTTCCATGTTAGGCAAAATGTTAGACTTAGGCCAGTTTTCTTCGGAATCCAAAAGTCATGTCGTCCTAACCACCACTGAGACTTAATAAGGGATTTCGCACAACAACCACTTGACGGGAAATCTGCTGGATTCATATGCCCAGGTACGAAATTCCACGAAGCGGTGGATGTAAGTTTTCGAATTTCCCTAACTCTGTTTTCTACGAATGTAGCCCAAGGTACTTCCCGTTTTATCCAATATAACGCGTCCATAGAATCTGACCAATAGAACTTATCAATATTTTCTAGTTTCAAATCTACTTTAATGCTATTGGTCAATCTAGCTCCAATGCAACAAGCTAGTAATTCTAGACGCGGAATCGAAATGTCTTTTAACGGAGCTACTCTAGGACGGGCCTGAACAAGTTGACAGGTGACAAAATTCGATTGCTCATTTCTGAGAAAAACGCATGTAGCATAAGAAGATTTACTCGCGTCGCAAAAGGCGTGTAGAGATAATTTTCCCATTTTTACTGAAAAGTCAGATAATTTTCGAGGTATTTCAAGATTTTCTAAATCCTTAATTTGGTTACTCCATTTTTTAAATTCCTTAAAAATCTCATCGGGCAATTTGGAGTCCCATGAAGCTTTCATTTTCCAACATTTCCGTAAAAGCAATTTTGGAATTAAGATCACGAGACAAGTGAAACCATTGGGATCGAATATTTTATGCGTTAAGGACAAAATCGTTCTTTTTGTGATGAGCTCATTCTCAACTTTAAAATTCTGGAAATCACACGACAGCATGTCCTTTTCGGTATCCCATATTAAACCAAGTAACGGAATTTTTATATCATTCTCATCGTTCAAATAACCCTTGTCATTATTGCCTAATCCAAATTCCTCGCATTGATTATAACACCAACCACGAAGATCAAATTGTTCTGATGCCAAAAGTTTTCGTGCTTCATTTCGAAAATACTCTAACTCTTCCCTCGACTCTACACTGGCTACACAGTTGTCTACATAAAAGGATTCTTTAAGGTTTAGAGGAACATCTTTAAGATTTCCCGGAGCTTGATCTAAGTGATGTGTAAGAGTAGCAGCCAAAAGGAAAGGGCTACAACTAATCCCAAAACCACTCTACAATGCCTATAAATCTCAAGGTTTTCGGAATTCCCATCTCTCCACGAAAGAAAACGTAAATAATCCCTGTCTTTTTCATTTAGATATATCTTCAAAAATGCTTTGCGAATATCTGCTACAACCCCTATCTTTCCTATTCTAAATCGACTTAGGACGGATGGAATTAATTCAATTAAATTAGGTCCCTTTTCTATACAGTCATTTATGGAAACGGAACCCCTAACATGTGCTGAACCATCGAATACCGGTCTAATTTTGGTTGTAGACGTAGGCTTGATTACCGCTCTATGAGGGAGATAGTGGATCTTAAAAGGGTTAAATTTTTCATCACAATTCACCTTTTCAATGATCCCCTCCTCTTCCCATTCATCCAAAACTTTTTCGTAATCTTTCAGTAAACCGCAAGAATTAAGATTTTTGATATTATTTTGAAGGCGTTTTTCCACTAAATCTTTATTACTAGGAATAGGGGGTGTTCACTTATCCAGGGGAGACTAACTTTGTATCTACCGTCATTTTCTCGGCTTACGGTTTCTTTAAAATGTTTCATAACCAATTTTTGAACTTCTTCTTTAGATTGTTTTTCAGCCGGATCTACTATACCTAAGGAATCCAAATTCCACAAATCCGTAATTTTTGCATCATTTACTAATAACAAAAGGACCAAAAGAGAACTATCCCTTTCTTTATCATTAATTTTCCCCATAGTAGTCCATTCAAGTGACGTTTGCATCGCAACTAAACCACAAAAAAGATTTTCAATTTTTCCCGTAAACAAATTTCCCACAACATCTGCTCCTAACAAAACATGTATTTCGTTAATATCCCGTTCATATAAACGATTTTTACTTTCCGGGCAGATATCGCTCAAAAAAAAAAAATTTCTTTTAATTCCGAAATACAATTAAGATTTCTAATCTTAGGAACAGTAGCGCAAATTTTGTCTTGTTCCATGACCTCAATTTTGATATTTTTTCCTCCCCTCAAACCCCTTAAATCTATAGAATAGCAATTATGATCAACCGTTGTTTCGGTACCTCCAAAAATCCCATGCGTGATTTTTACTTTTCTTATACCTTCTAATTCCATTTTATTGGCCACAAATTTTGAGATATAAGATTTTGAAGACGCGGTGTCTAAAATAGCACGCACTATATATTCAAAACCGTTATTCCTTACATAAATACACAGAGTTTGTAAATAAATTGTGCTCGACAAATTTTCGTTCGAAAATAGGGTAGTGTCCGACAGTTCGGGTTTTTCTTTCGTTTTTTCATTCGTTTTTGTTTTATAGCAAAATAGCACATTATGGTTTCCTTTACAATGACAGCAGATTATTTTTTGTTTACAAAAATGCGATAAATGTTTCTTCATTTGCAGACATTTAAAACACGCTCCCTTTTCCATTAAAATACTTTTTCTTTCTTCAATAGTTAAGCCAGCTGCGAACTGACAATTGCATGCGTAATGATTTGAAGTGTTGCAAAAAACACATTTCGATAAACTTAAATCTTCCTCCGTATTAGTCGCTATTAAATCATTCACAGTCGGATATATTTTATGCTTAGCTCGCGAATTGTGAATGTTCTTATCAGGAAAAGCGTGAGTTTTCCGGCTATCTTCCTTAATTGCATTTGACACTAACATAGCTTTCTCTCTAGCGTGTAAACAAGATGATAAAAATTTTATCAGCTCTTTAATTTCGCAATAACCTTTCTCATTTTCCGATTTATTTAATTCAATGAGAAGGTCTTGGGAATTGTTTTCAATATAGTGGTACATAATACACTAGATATTTCTTCAATATTTGTACCGAGACTTTCTAAACTTCTAAGTTCAACAGATAATTTGTCAAAATATTTTCGAAAAAGATATATATTTGCCGAATTTCGTAACGGCATGGTTGCCAAAATGTTACTCATATGAGTATGAATCAGCATTTGTTTATTTCCGTATCTATTTTTCAATAGTTCCACTGCAGCATCGTAATTCTTTTCTGATATAGGAAAGCCTTCAATTGTGCTTAAGGCCGTAGTTTTTATTTGAGCTCGCAAATAGTTGAATTTAACAATTTTATTTAAGGAACTGTTATTATGAACGGAAGATTCAAAGCAATTCCAAAAAGTAAGCCAGTCATTCATATTCCCATCAAATATTGGAATACTTAATTTAGGAAGTTTTACACGTACAGAATTCTCTCCTCTATTATTAAATGCAACGTCCGAAGCATTTTCGTAATTTACTTCCTGTTTTGACTTAAAATTTAAAAGTCCTGCTTTTATTTCTCTTATTTTTCTATTTGCGCGCGATTTCCAAGAAATTACGTTTTCAGCATACTTTTCAGCTGCTTCCAATTCTTTTTCTAAATCATCTGGATTAATCAATAATTCTAAGTTACTGTCTGTAATTTTTAAAGACTTAAATTTGTCTGTAACCGATTCGACATATTCTTCTAATTCTTCAGCAAATGCATCTTCTAACTCTATTGAGTTTTCGATTTTGCTTAATGCTTTAGTGACTGCTGATCGTAAAATAGTTCGCCTTTCTTTAAGAAATTCTAATGTTTCTGTTTGAGACATATTTTTGTGTGTGTGTGCGAGTCGAAATAATATATAGTTCAAATATTTTTAATTCGATTTTAAATCTTTCCCAAACAGTAAGATTTCAATTTTTTCTAAATTATTTCTTATTTCAAAAAAAGATTTCGAACATTCTAAACTATTTCGTAATTCACAAATATTTACCCGCACTATACATCCCTTGCAGAGATGCCATATCAAAAATTCTCATTAAACAGTCAAAAAAATATCTTTAAGTAAGAGTTATTTAAAGATTTTCTAATAAATAAAATCTCTTACCTGCGGGTTCGTGATGGGATGCCTCGTACGGCTATCTTGATATTTTTCCATTAGTTAGGACACACACACAAAAAATTCAACGGTCTTTAACTAAAAACACACAACATTTAATCACGTTAACAAAACACAAATATGGAGTTACATCTTTTTCCTTTGGTCTCAAAGACCCAACTGCCTAAAATATCTCTCTGAAAGAAAAAAGAAAAAATTATTATTCATAGTTCAAAGTACAAATTCAAAAGCCAGTCTTCGTGGACGGAAATGAACGTCTTAGCGAAATGTACAGGCACAGTCTGCGGTTTTTAATTGTTCGAATCAAAGTTCTTTTCTTCACATATATTCTTTAATATATAATTAGTCACTTAAATGATCTTAAAAACCAAATTAACACATGCGTAAAAAAATATAAAATAAGAAAATAATTATAAAAAATTAAAAATGTAAAATAATAATAAAAAATTATAATAAGACGGATGGGTGGGTAGATGTTAGAGTACGGAGGTGTGGTGGCGTTGTCTGGAAAATACGCAATTGTTAATTTAAAAAAAAAAAAAAAAAAGGAATGGGGCATTTGATTTAGAACTACTTTGCTAATACACATTTTATAATGGACTTTGATTCAATATTTTATATGCATATTGGTGTAGTTATATTTATATATTTATTAATTCATGTTAAATGTATTCATATTCATTCAATAATGTTCACGATTAACTTGTATTTAAATTTTTAGCCCACTGAGGACAATATCATATTAATTTCTAATACAAAGTATACTTTCTTAAATGACAATAAAATGCATGTATTAATTATTAATTTTTATTATTTGTTCTACCCTCTCCCCTTAAATTATGTGTACTTAATTTTTAAGAAAGTGTGTAAACACATTAAATGTAACTAATTAATTTCAAGATTTAATTATTATTAATATTAAATTCTTAGCATATTAATTCCAATCATTTTTTATTTTTTATTTATATTTAATTATAAATTAATTTAAGTGCTAATGCAATGTTGTCACAGGAATTTAAATGGTAATATGTTATAGCTAGGTACAAATATTTATGTGAAACATTAATAAATAATCATCAGTTTCACCATTTTACATATCATTTTTATTTACATATCATTTTTTATTTAATACATCAATTACTCTTTTTTTTTCAATACAATTGAATATATTTATTAACATAATTTTATTTATTATTTAACTAACATTTATCTGTCTTTAGACAGTATTTGCTTTCAAACTTAATCCATTAATATTTATAAATAGTTTTTATTCTATAATAGTATTTATTTACTAATAATCCAATAGATGGCAGCACCTCACTGATTCATTTGTATACATGGTGAAGTTCAATTTTAAATTTTCTATAGAGGGCGCTGGTTATGTATATTGGGGAGTGTGCTTGGCAATGCTGTACATTGTTGATCCTTGGTCCATGGTCCATTATCATTGAAAAAACTTTTTTGGGAACATGTACTGGTAATCTCCAATGCTTGTATTATGTGCTGCCTCATGCTGAGATCATGCTTTTAATTTAGTAATTTGTTGTTTTTTGCCCTCTATCCTTTTTAATTTTGTTTTTGAACTTAATTGTTGTTTCATAGTTTATTTCTCTATTTTATGCGTGTGGTTGTCACAAATTCATATTCTTTAGCTATTTTACGGCTAATATGAAGATGAAACCACACATTTTATTTGTGGAACTTTAGGCGTTTGAGACCTGACGATTCTGTCTAAGTTCTACAAATTTCTATTATTCCATTTCTGTTATTCATTTTCAGATTTTTTTTACTATGTTTTTGGAATCTATGTTAAGTGTGTTGCGAGGAACTGTATTGTTGTCAATTAGTTATTTTAATTTAATTCATAATTTCACAGTTTTTGTTGGTGTTCGGTAATGTTTATTTAATGGTTATATATATATATATATATATATATATATATATATATATATATATATATATATATATATATATATATATATATGTGGGAATTATCAGAAGTAACAACATCAATAATACGAACTCAATGAATTATTACATTTCACGAGCAGTGATAAAAGCGATGATCACGCAAGACCAAGAAAAGCACGCCGGTACGAGCAGTTGTTCTATAGATTTCGGATATGTTGGTTGTTGATGGAATTAGTATGTAATACTTGGCAAAGATGGTATAATTATTATTTGTAGTGAGATAAGAATGTCTGTATCATTTAGGAATATTAGCCCATTTATATAGTTTTGTGTAAATCCGAGCTGTATTTGTTGTTATGTTATTAAATCTGTTTTGTTTATATTATATTTGAAGCTTTGTTGTGGCTAAAGTAATTATTACTCATCATAATCCCACATATATATATATAAGAAGAAAAATTTTATGCGATTTATACCCTATTCAGAAAGTCTAAAAAATTCCTTTAAACAGGATAAGAAATTAAAATATCGTCAATTTAATTCATATAATTGAAATTTTGATTGCTTATTAATAATTATTTTGTAAATGCTAACCCACGTATTTTAAATTGTTTAAACTTACCTTCAGTATGGAATCCATTTAAATATTCCGATACAAATTATGGAGAGTTATAGACATTCTTGAGAATTTATAATGAAACTGGTTTGAACGAGTCTCAATTCAATATGCCATCTCTTTAATAAAAAGCTACGCGTTGCTGACGACTGGCCTTTTTGCTAATCGTTGCCACAGGTCAATCTCGGGAAATGAAATATTTGAAGCTACTGAAAAAATTAAGAGCCTACACTAGTCACGGGGAAAATTGAATCAAGATGGCTGCCGTTATTTAAAGGCGTGCGAGGGGATTGTCGGATTTCAAATGACTGACAGGGAATTTCTCCAATTAGAAAACGAACGGTAATTTCTTCCCTGTCCGTCTCGAAACAACGCCCCTCGAAAGCATTGGAGGTATCAATCTTGGGTAATTGCCAAGATTTTAAAAGTAGAAAGGCTTTTATCAGATCAGAAGATTCAAATAGCATCTTCATGAAATTAAAAAAAAAAAAGTTAAACAGATTTATTTTAATCATTGTACTTTCTGTATTAGGAAGAGGGCATAAATTCCGGAGAGAAGGTTGGGGGGGGGGGGAAGGGGTATAGATCTAATACCTCCGTAGTCATTTGAAGTAATAATATAAAAAAAAAATTATAACCAGGACTAAAAAGGCAATCTAGAAGAATGCCATTAAAGAAGGACGATGTAATTAAATTTATATCTAAAATAAAGAAAACAGAAGTTTGTGTGTGTGTTTGTGTGTCTTTCCGCTGTGTTCTGAAGACACCGCTGCACACAGAGCTACAAAATTTGGTAGCAAGGTACCTCTGTATGCGGTTTTAAACCTCGAAGCCGCAATATGGATTTTTTTTAATGCGATTTTTAGTGTTTTTTTCCCGTTTTGCAGATATTTTTTCACATTAGTAATAAGAATCCGGTTCCAATTCTTTAGCCCCAATATAACAAATTTCGTACTCTTTTCAATAAAGTTTATTCGTACAAATATTTTGAAATTTTTGGCGATTTTTTTACCTTGCCACTAAGACATTTTCTCCAGAATAATTGATTGGTTTTTTGATTGATTCCATTTCGCCCCAAGTTATGTCAAAAATCATGATTTTTTCCCCCAATTTTTAGCTTGGAGAGTGTTGATAATTTTTTAAAGATAACAAACCAAGATTTTAAATAAAAAGAGAGTCATTAATTGTTCCAATTTGGATTTTTTGATTAGATTTTTTATATTTTTTATGCGTTTTTTTCACGTTTTGCAGCGATTTCTTTACATTATTGAAATGAATACAATTTTAATCTTTTAGCCCAATATACTATAATTTTTTTCCTCTTTTCAGAAAAAGTTATTCCATAAAGTAACCGAGTATCGATTCTTGAATTTTTCGCGATTTGTTTTATGCAATTTTTTAGAGTTTTTTCATGTCATTTATGTATTTGATTTTAGAAATTTGCAACGATAACTTACTGTATTTGGAAGTCAAACAAAAAAAGCGGCATTTTGTTTCTGTGTCAAAAGTTAACGATAATTGTTAAAGTCCTTGGTTTAATTTTGAGGGGACAAGGGGTGTCCGGACGTAATTTAAACATTGCGTTAATGCTCTGATCGAAACTCCCCCTCCCCAATCAGAACTTTTTTAATATTAAACTCATTCAAACAAAATATTTTCTAACATTCTTCTCAGGTCCCTCAGGTAGTACATAAACTTCGGTACTAAACTAACGGTATCATTTTCTCAGATTTTGGTTACCACCATTTCTGGATATTAATCTCCAGGGGAGGGGTATTTTCTTGGGTTCTATAGACACGATTTCATCGAAAATTGGTTGATTCAACTTACTATGAACTAATTAAGATATAGATTTGGCACTTTTGGCGTTGGAAAGGGGAACTAAAAGATTTTCAGCGCGTACGCAGCACGCCTGCTATATGGCGCCATACGCAGCGGGACATTTTCCAGAATTTCGTTCTGAAAGAGAATTGTTTAAAACAGAGTTCTTTCTCTGGCGGTGGGAAGTGGAACTAAAAGATTTTGCATAGGTTACCACCATTTCTGAATTGTAATCTCCAGCGGGGGGATTTATTTTCTCGGGTTCTATGGGACCAATATCAATGAGAATTAGTTAATTCAAATTAACATGAAATAACTAAGATATAGATAACTAATTAAGATATAGATTTGGTGCTTCTTGGTGGTGAAAAATGTAATTGAAAGATTCTGTAGCGTTTGCGCAGCACGCCTGCTATACGATGCCATAGACAGCGGGGACGCATGTCGGAGGTTTGCTTAGAACATAATGCGCTCCCAGGAGGTGGAACTAAAAGATTTTCCTGCCCATGCGACGAAAATGGCTATTTTAATGGAGACGGCAAAAGAAAATTACCGATTTGACAATCCCTGACAACAAAATATTCTCATTTTTGCTCATCCTTTAATATTAAATAAACCGTTAGAGATATCGATTCGAAATACGCAATTTTAAAGTAGTCATTTTTCCGATTCCGAAAATGCAAATTTTGTGAAAATCGGACGGGAAGATTACTCTGAGTAATTCAGTTTCTGAAGAATGGAAATGACAGATTTTCCGTTTTAAGTTTCTCTTACAAAATATAGTGAAAATGATGTATTTTGATGCAATCAAGTTGAATATTCTATCCCAGAGACACTTTTAAGAGCCTACAAAAGTCATACTTTTTCTCGCAACGAGATGGCAGCTAGTGATTTCAAGCCGACAAGAGGAGCTGTCTTACTTCAAATGATTGACAAGGAAATCCTCCAATGAAAAAAAATTCGAAAAAGAAATAAATTCAACCAATGATCTGTAACATTTTCTTGCTGCTATCACTCTTTGGTAATTGCCAAGATTTTAAATGTCTACAAAAAGGAATGATTTTAACCCGTTCATGATTAGCGTCCAAAAAATAGGACGTTTTGAATTTTCGAAAATAAATTAATATATTTTTTGACAGATTTTTTTTTCTATTTTTTCGTTCATTTTGCACTTTTTACAACAAAATATTGATTTTGGTATAATATAAAGAATTTGTTTATTTCATGTAGTGCAATTACATAAACCGGAGTATTTAAAAAGAATAAAATATCAGGTATAAATGAGTTGAAATAACTATATTGGTAATTTTTCTTTAGAATTCGCAATTTCCTGAAAGACTCAAATAAGATACAATAAATCTACATGAGAAAATAATATCTTCATGAAATTAGAAAAAAATGTTAAACAGGATGTTAATATTTTAAACATTGTATGTTTTCTACCAGAGGGAGGGGGAGAAATGAAGTCTAACGCAGGGTGATGAGGCGATCGCCCCCACCCCTTGGGCTAATAAAGGGTTCTACAAACTATCAGTGAGGTCTGCACCCGAAAGGGACAGGCCAAAGACTGGGCCGCTGGCCAAGTAAATTTTCATTCATGAAACTCGGGTCCGGCTTTGTCTCCACACTTTCCTCACTCGGCCGGGCTGAACATTACTTTTCTCTGCATACTCGTGCCGGGCCACACTTCCAGGTAGACTTCTTTTCTGGGTCCAGCTTGGAGTGGAATTTATTCTTCCTAGAGGTGTGCATCGGCTGAAATATCAAGATTCGGGATCCGCATGGTATAAAAGCTAAGATTTCGTTCCGGATTCAACCCAACAAATATGAAAACCATTGTTATCTCGACTCATGCATCCTCTAAATTCTTTCCTCCCAGCCCATGCTGGATTGGCATTTCTATTACTTTCTTTGATGTTTTCAAGAAAAAAGTATTGGATTCATGAAAATTTTCGAATTCCGGTTTTCGACGGATTTATACATTTTAAAAGGTACTAAACACGATTTCACTGTTTGCATTTCTTCTAACTTTACAAAAAGAAAGTATTGGACTGGTGAAAACTTTTGACCTCCGATTTTAAACGGATTTATACGGTTTAGAAGACTTGAATATGATATGACTGTTTTTAGAAAAATATCTGTCTGTATGCATATGAACATTTTTTCTCAGGAACTAATTCACAGAATTTAATAAAATTTTAGAATCAGCTAGAACTTGTAACAAATTGGTGCTGATCAGTTTTTGGTGTAAGTCGCTCAACAGGTGGCTGCTATGCTACATTTTTCACGATTTACGCAATAGCTCTGTCTCAAGAGCTAACGCACAGATTTTCATCTACCTTCAAATTCAGTTAGACGTGGATATCAGTTTTTGCTGATTAGGTTTCGGTGTACACAGTCCTAGAGGTGGGGCTGCCATGCCGCATTATTCACAATTTTCAAGCTAACTCTATCTCAAGAACTAATGCAGAGATTTCCAACAAATTTCAGATTCAGTTTGGCATTGACATAGGTTGTTGCTGATTAGGTTTTGGTGTATACCGCCAAAAGGTGTCGCTGCTATGCTGCAGTATTCACGATTTTCAAATAGCTATATCTCAATGACTAATGCACGGATTTTCATTATGAGTTGTAACTTATTATGTGTTGGTAATCGCCCAACAGGTGGCACTGCTATGCTGTATTTTTCTGAATTTCCGCACAAGCTCTATCTCAAGGACTAATGCACAGATTTTCATAAAACTTCAGATTCAGTTTCACATCGCCATACGTAAGTTGATGCTGATAAGGTTTTGATGTATACCACCCAAAAGGTGACACTGCTATGCTGCATTATTCACGATTTTCTAGATAGCTATATTTCAAGGACTAATGCACGGATTTTCATTACATTGCAGGTACAGTTAGACGTTGACTTAAGTTGTTACTAATTAGGTTTTGGTGTAAATCGTTCAACAGTTGACGCTGCTATGCTGTTTTTTTTTTCAGGATTTCCGCAATAGCTCTATCCCAAGAAGTAATGTACAGATTGTCATCAAATTTCAGATTCAGTTAGACATGGACATAAATTGTTGCAGGTTTGGTGTATACCGCCTAACAGTTGGCGCGGTATGCGGCATTATTCCCTTTTTTCACGATAGCTATATCGCAAGAAATAATGCACGGATTTTAATAAAACTTTATATTCAGCTAGACATTCATATAAATTGGTGCTGATTAGTGTTTGGTCTCAATCGCTCAACATGCGGCGCTGCTATACTACCCTTTTCACGATTATCACAATAGATATCTCAATAATTATAATGCACAGAATTTCATCAAATTTCAGAATCTGTTTGACCCTGACATATATAGATGCTGATTATGTTTTGATGTAAATAGCCCAACAGATGGCTCTGGTATGCTGCTTTTTCCATGATTTTCACGATAGCTATATCTCAAAAACTAATGCACAGAATTTCATCAAACTTCAGATTCATTTAGATGTTGGCATAAGTTGTTGCTTATTAGGTCTTAATGTAAATCTCCCAACAGGTGATGCTGCTAAGCTTCATTTTTCAGGATTACACGATTTTAGCGATAGTCATATCTCAAGAACTAATGCACGGAATTTAATGAATCTTGAGACTGAGTTAGACTTTTATATAAATTGCTGCTGATCCGTTTTTGGTGTAAATAGCCCAACATACTGCATGGCGTTGCTACGAAGTTTTTTTAATCCATTTCCACAATAGCTCTATCTGAAGAACTAATGTAAGGATTTTCAACAAATTTCAGATTCAGTTAGACTTTGACATAGGTTATTGTTGATTAGGTTTTGGTGTATACCGCCCAAAATTTAGTGCTGCTATGCTGTATTATTCATGATATTCAAGATAGATATATTTGACGAACTAATACACGGATTTTCATTAAATTACAGATTCAGTTAGATGTTTACATAAGTTATTGCTTAATTGATTTTGGTGTAAATCTCCCAACATGTGGTGCTGCATGTTGCGTTATTCACGATTTTCAACCCAGCTCTATCAAATTTCAGATTCAGTTAGACATGGACATAAGTTGTTACTGATTAGGTTTTGGTGTATACCACCCAAGGGGTGGCGGTGTATGCTTATTATTCATGATTTTCAAGATAGCTTCATCTCAAGAACTAATGCACGGAATTTAATAAAACTTTGTATTCAGTTAGACCTTCATATAAATTGGAGCTAATTAATTTTTTGTGTAAATCGCTCAAACGGTAGCGCTGCTATGCTACATTTTTCACGATTTTCACGATAGCTGTATCTCAAAACCTAATGCACAGAATTTCATCAAACTTCAGATTCAGTTACACTGTAAAAAAAGTCTGTAATTTTGACAAAAAAAGTATTTTACTTTTTTTACAGAAAATATTGTTTAAAGGAAAAACAGTTTTTACCTGTAAAAAAAAATGTGGATTTTTCATTTTTACAGAAAAAATCTATATGTTTTACAGACAAAAACTGTTTTAATGAAAATATATGGATATTTTCTGTAAATTAAACGGTTTTCCACCGGCGCCAAAATTGACAGTTTTTCTGTTAATTTGAGAGATTTTTTTTACAGTGTAGACTTGGACATAGGTTTTTGCGCATTAGGTTTTAATGTAAATCTCCCAACACCTGGCGCTGCTATGCTGCATTTTTCAGGATTAACACGATTTTAGCGATAGTCATATCCCAAGAACTAATGCATGGAATTTAATAAAACTTTAGATTAGGTTCGACCTCATGTTTGGTGTATGTGAAACATGTATGATATAGACGAAAGTTTTGGGAGTGGCAAATCTGACTAGTTTTCTTCTATCGATACAAGAAGAAAGTATTGGATTTTTGTAAAATTTCGACGTCTTGTTTTTCAAAGATTTATACGTTTTTGGAAATCCTGAACACGATATTATTGTTTTTCAAAAATGTCTGTGCGCGAGTTTGTCTGTCTGTATGTGACACAAATTTTTGGGCGCTCTATATCAGCAAATAATGCATGGAATGTAATCAAATTTCATATTCAGTTATACATTGACATAAATATGTGGTGATTAGGTTTTGATGTAAATCTCGTAAAAGGTGTAAATCTCGCAGCTTCTATGCTGCATTTCTCACGATTTCTGCGATAGCTATATTCCCTGAACTACTGTATGAAATTTCCTGAAAATTCATATTGTGTTAAGTTGTGTATATAAGTCGTGTCGGCTCTTGCCAATCAAGCTTTTGTACGGGCTGAGCCGACTTCGGGCAGAACTTTTAGCGTTTATATCGTACTAGGCCAATATATATATATATTTATATATTTGTACGGACCAGGTCGTTCTCGGGTCGAACTTTTAGATTTTATATTGGTTGGGTCATTATATTTTTTGTACAGGGCGGTGAAAGCCTGGTCCTGGAAATTTCGACCCATTTAGACAGCTAACCGACATATCTAAGCTAGTTTTATGGGTTTTTATGCTTATTTCAGCCAATGTCCCATAGCTACTGAATGTCTATTTCTTTAAAATGTTTAAAAAATTGTTTACTGAATTACAACTAATCTTAGTAATAAAATGAGGCTGCGCCACCAGCCGGTTGAGTGCCCCCGTCAGCACATCAACCGCCGCACCCAAGTCCTGAAGGACTTTAAATGCACTAGAATAGGAGAGTCCTCCTGTAAGTGCTGCGGCCAGTGGGAGCGCTACCACCTGCTGAACACTCCCTTTAACCCAAGAGACGTACGACAAAAGTCGCTGCGATATGCGATGGAACCCACACTTCGAGGACACCACCACAAAACACTTGGGGAGACGCTGGAGACCTCCGACAGCTTCGTAGCCTGAACCCAAAAGTGGGAACCGGGTCCTAGGCCTTATGCCAAACTATCCCAACGACTCTTATTGTACGACAATTTCCGATCATCGAGTACTAGGGGAGGAGGAAACGACTGGTCTCATTGGCTGCGGCAAGGAGAAGGAGCCTCTCGCCAGCCCGAGACCTCAAGGAAAAGTGTCCCTGAACGCATAGACATGTCCTGGCATAAATTGTCGCCCCCAGAAGCTTTCCCTCCGGCGAAGCCCTACAACGAATTGCAGGTAGTGGCCAGTCGACTCAACTGGGGTGTCACCCACATATAAAACAAAACATAAACAAAAACACAACAATAACAACAATGAAAAAGGGGAGGCACCACTATCGGTACTCTGAAGGTCATGGAAAATTCCTTCAAAAGCGCCAAAGAGGCGGTCCCGATCAAGAAAGTTATTTCTAAGATTCCAGCTAATCGAACAGTCCAGGTAAAGAACATACATCCTCCCAAGGAGTTGATACGGTTACACGGTGACCTAAGTGGCCCCGAGTACTCCTATCACTCTTCCTACAAACGGGCAATGCCCTTCTTCCGGACCATTGAGGTTGACACAAAACTACTCCAGCTGCAGACCATGCGTGTACGCCCACATGCCGGTAACTACGCTCTGCCGCCTGCTAGTACTGAGGGTTGCTTCACGCCACCTCACGCAGTAACCAAGCGTCACTGCAGAGCCACCACGCACCGTGCTCTTCGGAGTTCGATCTCGCCTCCGTCAACGCCCCCAGATAAAGATTTGGAAACTATCTGACCGCTGTTAGCTAGTCGCTGCTCATCGTCACCTACCTCGACGCAGGGTGAGGGTCCCGCTCGAGCAACTGATATAGGCTTACGAGGCGTCCTTCTACCACCTAGGGAGGAGGTTTCAAATATTGGCAGAGTCCTCACGCCGCAGAAAACCTGAGCTTATGAAGGGTAGACCCAGACTCAGTGGCCTGCGTCACCGAGTCTTTTTGGTGTCTCTGTTTTTTTGGACGCCCGAACGCTATCACCGGCGCACCACATTGAGGTGGCGGTTCAACCGTGTCCTGCCCCCGTCGTGTCGAACATCTCGTTGTGTCGGGCTTCCGGTCATCTTTCCTACGGAAGGAACCGAGTCGGAATCTCCGGAGAAGCCCGCTGAAATTCTTAGCCATAAAGAAACAAGCAGTCTTATATCTATTTGAATGCCTAAGAGGGACTGCTCAGACTGGGAACCAGATCTGTAGAGCATAGATGTCCCTCCCGGTCCCTTTATTAAGGTCTTAAAAAAAATACATATTTCAGCTGGAGCTGAACCCGCCAGAAAACGCGACAGGAGGCGGGGTGAAAATAGACATGCTAAGGTGTAACTATCTTAATGTACATTACAGGTAGTTCACTGCCAGAGACATGCCTCCAGAGCGACACTGGGCAGTGAAGATGGTTTATGATTGGATGATGTTCATACCAGGAATGAAGTCCATATCTCAGGAGCGGGTCAAGTTAGAAAGATCCATCAAGAACTTAAAGATGTTTTTCAGTTTATTTAAAAGTGCTGGGTGGGAAAGGATATTATCTAGTTAATCTTTTTGACATAATTTTGAATACTGGAGAGTAATTAAAGCTTAAAATTGTCACTATTAATACACTGAAAAGTATTATTGCCCTTGAAAAGATCGCGCCTTTATACGACTTCAAGAAGGTATCTCCCAATGTGTCCTGATATACACAGTTCCTCTAAAAAATATTTTCTACGAATGCTTTGTATATATATCGTGCTACCGTAGTATAAAATAATTCTAAAAAAAATCCGAACAACCATTTTACTAGTACTAGTGTTGTAACGTTCTATCCTATAGTTCTATTTCCAAACGGTTCGTTGTTCCTTTGGGAATTTTATTACAATGAGGAATTCCTCCATTGAGTCATAAGCGATGTTACTGAGATGTGGGCTCACCCTGTCTCTCTCTACCCACTGGTACCTCTGTATGCTTGGCGACAGCATTTGACATTGCATCCAAGATTCGATCTCGGCAGCATGCTATCGTTACCAGATCGAGCGCTGGTAGTTAAACTTTTTTACAAGAATGGTGAATCAACAACTATTGCATTGCGAAAGTTTCGCACGGAGAAAGAACTTCAGGCGCAAAAAACCCTATTTCATTGAATGGAATACTCAATTTAGTACGACGTTTTGAGAAAACGGGGAGTTTGGAGGATCGTCCACGTAGTGGCAGACCATCCTCGAGCACGGATCGCGTCAATGTTGTGAAAAGTGTCATGGAAGAATTGGCAGCCGAGACATCAATGGGGAGTAGCAGTGCTCGTGAAGCTGGGAGAATAACAGGGATTTACGTAATCGTCGATTCGACGTATTCTGCACGGAATTTTGGATCTGTATCCGTACAAGATACAGGCAATTCACCAGTTATTACTGTCAGATAGAGATAAAAGACTAAAGTTTTCTACATGGGCGCTGGCAAAAATGGAGCGGGACCCATAATGGTTGTTGAACGTCAACTGGACGGATGAAGCACACTTTTCACTGCATGATGACGTCAATACGCAAAACAGTCGTATCTGAGCAACGTCAAACCCTCGTGAGTACCTGACCAAGCCAGTGCATGCTCCTCATTTGACTGTTTGGTGTGGTTTCACCGCGTCTTTTGTTCTGGGCAGGACCCGACTTATGCAGGGGCATGTGGGGCAGCTGGCCCAGGCCCCAATCTGAGAGCCCCCCCCCCCCCCTCTGCTTTTAATTAAGATTTTTGTTAAACGGATGCAAAATGGTTTAAATTGGCCAAAAGTGACAAAAAATATTACATTTTCAAAGATTTTGGAAAGGAGTGTAGCCCTCCACTTCCTGTGCCCTAAGCCCCCTAAAAAGAACAATCTACATCATTAGAAAACTAATGTTATAAAAATTTATATAAAAATACTTTAGAGCATGGGGAATGAAGTAACAACGTATCAAGTGTTATCGAGGTTGTATTTGTTGCTATTAGTATAAGGGCATGCCTGCACTTATCTTTCCATATTATGGAATCGCCCAAATACATGCTGCTGCACAACAAATATTAAATTTTATAATATAATAGAAAATTTTACATTATAAGAAATAACCAAGAGTGATTGAAAGATCTGCATTTACTCTTCAAAAGCTCACATGAGTCGTTATATTCCTACACCAAAAAACAATGATCTGTTATTTGTTAAAGTTGTGACCATTTCTTGTGATAACCTGTATATGTATACAGATGTAAATAGCACTTGGTTCGAAATTTATGTATACATAAAATAGGTATGGAGTTTAATACTAGTCACTTCAACATAATTCCAATTTTCATGGATAGATAGAAAGGGGCCTCTCAGAATGATGCTTGCCCCGGGCCCCAGATAGTCTAAGTTGGGCCCTGGTTCTGGGTCCTTTCTTTTTTGAAGAGTCTTGTCCTAAATCCGGCTGGAAAACCTGTACAGTCACTGCAGAACGGTATGTTACGCTTTTCCGTGACCACGTTGTGCCTGCATTGCAAGAAAGCCTGCATGCAGGATGGTGCCCCGTCGCAGGTTGCACGTGAAGTCAAGATGTTCCTGTTGAACACTTTCACTGAAGACCGAGTGATAAGTCGAGGTTGTAAGTTTGAGTGGCCCGCATGATCTCCAGACATGACCCCGGCAGGTATTTGGTTGTGGGGATACTTAAAGTGTCGTGTACACCGGGGCTCCCAAGAAACTTTGGTGGAATTGAAAGATGCCATTCGACGGACCGTCGGTGGCATCGATGCCGACATGCTACATTCAGCTGTAACAGGCGTACTGACGCGCCTCGCTTCCCTAATACCTGGTGATAGTGGTCATGTTGATCATCTTTTACTTCAAAATAAATGCACAGTGTCATATTATTGTGATTTGTTTTATTGTCTATTTGTGTTTGCCTGATTTGCATAAAACTCCTCAGTACGACGTGTGAGCGCCCTCTATTGGTTACTTTTGGAATAATTTTTTATTATACATGGAAAAAAAATCCAAAAACCTTCTGATCATACTCGCGCAAACCGAAAAATTTTCTGAGCATTACTTCTTTTATTATGAATATTTAAAGTTTACACGAATTTATGACGCACCCGGTATATATATATATATATATATATATATATAT
This sequence comes from Maratus michaelseni, assembly GCA_963931845.1. Classification (NCBI taxonomy): domain Eukaryota; kingdom Metazoa; phylum Arthropoda; class Arachnida; order Araneae; family Salticidae; genus Maratus; species Maratus michaelseni. The sequence goes on along the minus strand of OZ007594.1, from coordinate 276,727,235 downwards.
ACTAGCTGACCCGACCGGCGTTGCTCGGGCCCATGATAATAAAATTAAACAAACCTAAAGTTTGAATGATTTTATATCTTTAACCTGATTTTGTATTAAATTATTTAGTTAAAATTGCTTCGCACGTCGACTGAAAATCCTTTATCTCCACTTTCCGCAAATACGGGCGCATTCTGTTAAAACGAACCACCGACACGTGTTCCCACTGCCTGCCGCACCTTATGGTATGCATGCAGAGCACGCGCTGCAAACTCTTTTAGTTCCACCTTCCGCCGCCAGGGGACGCACCCTGTTTCAAAGAAACCACCTTCCGAATAAAACTCCAAATCGTGTCCCCGCTGCCACCAGAACCGAATAGCAAGCGTGCTGCACACGCGCTCATAATCCTTTAGTATCGCATTCCAACGCTAGGGGGCGCAATTTTTCCCATACGAACATCCAACACGGGTACCTGTTGTATAAAGGAATTGAATGAACTAATGCCCGTCGAAATCAGGCCCACAGAACTCTAAAAAATAATGCGCCCCTTAGCGGTGGAAGGTGGAACTAAAATCTGTAACACGAACGAAAACCAAGTCGAATCATCTAAAGGCCGTTGCGATTGGGAATCCGTAGAACTCGAGATAAGAATGCACAGTTAGATAAAGAAACTCGTAGGATTGCTTGTAGGGCACTTGTGTAAGTGCTCAACAACAATTCATTTACTTTGATTGTTAATAACCATCTTCATAAGTATACGGGTTGTGTACTTTTATTAGGAACATAACTTAAACATTTTTGAAAATCGTTATTTAAAATTTCCTGTATTCTCTACCCATAACATTTAAAAAACGCTACGTCAGAAGCTAAAAATGTTAAATTTCTTGGGAATTTATTTTGTATAAATCAGAGCAAAGCCCTCCTTCCCCATACCCGCAACATAATTTATTCAAGAAAACCACCTTCACATACATTAACGTTATCATTATAATTTTTTTTTTTTTTTTTTATAATTAGAACATAACGAAGACGCTACGCTATAATAATCGGCAAATGACATCCCTTCCCATCCTCAATTTCAAATCTATATCTTAATTATTTATATAAATTTTTGTTCATTAGTAAAATTAGTAAAATTAGTAAAATCCTGTAACCAAGCATAGATTATGAAACACTTTCCAACACTAACAGAATACTTTAACAAACCATTGCTGTTTAATAAGGTAAATAAGTTATCTAAGTAAACATTTCAGAAAAACACAAAACACATTTGAAAACCAGATTTCAGCAATTACTATCCACAGCCGGAAAAGTACTCCAATTCTTTTCTGCAACCCTGTATATAATTTATATATTTGTATATACTCTATAGTATGCTGCAATTTAGTTTAGCAATAAAACAAATAACACAGTTGGAAATTCATCTTCAGCAGTTTCCACCAATACATGGAAACATACTTGAATTATTTTGTACAGCCCTGTATATTACATAAGCTTTTTGTACTCGCTACATATTAAGCTATAGTTTAATTCAGGCAAATACACGCTGAAATCACACTTCTAGGAATTATCATACATAGTCAGCCATGTATTCAGTTCTTTGCGTGGTCCTGTATATGATTTTATTTATATTCCACAAACCTTTCTTGGTATACTAAATATATTTCACGTTTAAAATGCATAACTCGATTAAAAATCCATTTTTAACAATTTACGCTGCTGCACAGTAATGCTTACAAATTTTTTTGTTTAGCCCTGTATATGATCTGTAGCATTTATACATAACTCATAGCATTCAAAAATTTAGTTAAACGCATACCTAACTAAAATCCTACTTCCAATTATGGCTTATAAACAATATTTTGGACACAGTAATGTACCCGAAATATTTTGTGTGTCCCTGTAAATGAATGATAAATGCTTTTCGCATAACAAGTGTCTTGTAGTAAACCTCAATAATGTATATCCATTTCATTATATCTGAAATGGCGTAACATAATTAAAATATGCTGCAAATAGTTTTCCCCGTAGATCATCATGTAAAAGAATACTTTTGTGTAAATAAAAGAAATAAAAAAGGAAAACTGCTCAGTTAAACTGAGGCCATTGAGCTCACAGGCTATTCACGCTATTTGTATATTATACTCTTATTTCAAAGAATTTGAAATAAGCCCCTCGAAAAATAAAGAAATCGACAATATGTTAAGGGGTGTTCATACCCCTCCCCCCTTATAGTTAACCAATGAACCCCCAAAACTAATCAGTGAAGCGCTTTATCAGAATGAACCTATATATAAAATTCGAAGAAAATCGGATAATTCTGCATGAAAAACTCTTATCTAAATTAATGGGGGAGGATTAGCCCCCCCATTACCCCGTTTATACTTAATCAATAAACAGCAAAAGTAATCAGAAAAGCGCGTTATCACAATGAACCTATGTACAAAATTTGAAGAAAATCGGGTAATTCTGCATGAAAATCCCATTTAGCTAAATAAAGTGGAGTTAGCCTCCCGTCACCCACCCCCCTTTATACTTAACCAATGAACCCCCAAAACTAATCAGAAAAGTACCTTATCACGATGAACCTATGTACAAAATTTGAAGAAAATTGGATAATTCTGCATGAAAAACTCATTTGTCAAATTCAAGGGGGGGGGGCTGACCCCCCCTTTTATACTTAACCAATGAACACCACCCCCTCCACTGGAGTCTCCCCAAGTCCAATCTAGGGCTCTAAGTCAATTGTTACGAACGTTAAAATTTATAAAGTAAGAAAAAAGCATGTAAATATTCAGACAGATAAGCTTATTATTGCTTACAGTCTGCTGGAAAGATACTTTTCCATCAAAAGAAGGAAAAAAAAGTATTAAATTTGAAGTATCCCTTCCAAAGTTTTACGTAGATATACATACAGAAATAAATAATATATATCAGATAAACATATAGCCATTATCGTGGTGAGGCTTTTCCGAGAGGCGTATCTATAGAGTTCAGAGAATACTTTGTCCAATCAGAGAATGCCTCTGGGTGGATCCGAGTAGAGGCGGTCCGCGTATAATTAATTCAGGTGTTTTTTTCTCAATTTTGGTCAAAGTTGTCGCGTGATTATACTCGCTGTAATTGCAGTAGAATTATAAAAATCACATTTTTGGAAAGCTTAAACACTGAGCTATCGTTATTAGTTCTTAATTCTTTTTAAATTTTGTTGGTATCGATTTTATAAGAGTTTAAAAGACACAACAACTCGATTTTTACCGAATCCAACCATTGAGTTGGTCTTCAGAAATAAACTACAACAGAAATCGAAAAAGTGAAAGCTAACAACGTTAGAGATTGGTCTCTTCTATCCTATGAAAAAAAAAATATTTAAAAATATTAAAATGCGAGCGAGAAATCGCGCGATAATCTTCCCATAGACTTAACATTAGCGTGAGCGTTTTTTCGCGTGACTAGTGTAGGCTCTTAACATGTGTGTGTGAGTTCATAAAATATCAAAATGTGATAGTGTGTTTTTGGGTTCATAAACGGAATATTGGTAATAAATTTCATATTCCGATAAAAGAATAAAAAGAAACGTGTCCAGTTAAAATTATGGCATTGAGCTCACAGGCTATTCACACTAATTGTATATTATACTCTTATTTCAAAGAATAATACTCCCTAATGGACAATAAATTAAAGGGGGGTGAACCCCTGTTCCTCCACTGTGCAAATAACCAACGAACTCCCAAGGCTCATCATGGAAACGCTTTATCAGAACGAACCTGAAAAATTTGAAGGAAATCAGATAATTCTGCATGAAAAACGCATTTATCTAAATTATCGGGGGAATTAGCCCCCCGTTCCCGCTTTCATCGTAAACAATGAACCCACAAAACTAATCAGGGAAGCGCCTTATCACAATGAACATAAAACAAAAATTTGAAGCAAAACGGATATTTCTATCAAGAGTTAATGCGCAACGTATATACATACATTTACATACATACATACAAAACCGGCGGGAACATTAGCTCTCAGGCTTTAACAGTGTGTGAGCTAATTAAACAAGAAAAGTGCCCAGTTAAACTGATGGCATTGAGTTCACAGTCTATTCACACTAATTGTATATTATACTGTTATTTCAAAGCATAACGCCCTCAAAAAATAAAAAAATCGACAATAAGTTAAGGGGGATTAACACCCGTTCCCCTTTACCTTAACCAATGAAACCCCAAAACTAATCAGAGAAGCGCCTTATCATAATGAACATATATACAAAATTAGAAACAAATCGAACAATTCTACAGGAAAAAACATTTATCTAAATTCGGGGAATTAGCCCCCGTTCCCCTCCCTTATAATTAACCAATGAACCCCCAAAACTAATTAGGGAAGCGCTTTATCACAATGAACCTATATACAAAATTTTAAGCAAATTGGATAATTTTGCATGAATAACCCATTTATCAAAATTTAGGGAGATTAGCCCCCGTTTCCCTTTTATAATTAACCGTTAAACCCTGAAAACAAATCAGAGAAGTTCCCTATCACAATGAACCTATATACAAAATTTGAAGAAAATCGGATAATTCTGCATGAAAACCTATTTATCTACATTAAAGGTTAGCCCCCGGTTGTCACCTTTATGCTTAACCAATTAATCTCTAAAACTAATCAGGAAAGCGCCTTATCACAACGAACCTACATACAAAATTTGAAAAAAATCGGATAATTCTTCATGTAAAACCCATTTATCTAAATTAAGGGGGAAGGATTAGCAATTTTTTGTCTTTATACTTAACCAATGAACCCCCAAAACTAATCAGGGAAGTGTCTTGTCACAATGAACTTATAAACAAAATTTGAAGCAAAACGGTTATTTCTATAGAGTTATCGCATTACGTATATACGTACATACATACACACATACGTACTTACATACGTACGTACTTAGATACGTACATACAAACGTAAGTACAAACAGAAACGTCGGGCACATTAGCTGTCAGGCCTTGATAGCCTGTGAGCTAAAAAGAAAACTGCACATTTATACTGAGGGCAGTGAGTTCACAGGCTATTCACACTAATTGTATATTATATTCTTATTTCAAGGAATTTGAAATAAGCCTCTCAAAAAATAAAGAAATTGACAATATATTAAACGGGATCATCCCCAATCCACCCCCCCCCCTTACAATTAACTAATGTATCCCCAAATCTAATCAGGGAAGCACTTTATTATACTGAACCTATATACAAAATTTGAAGAAAATTGGATAATTCTCCATGAAAGACCCATTTATCTAAATTAAGTGGGGAGGATTAGCCCGCGTTACCCCCCTTTAAACTTAACCAATGAACCCCCAAAACTAATCAGAAAGCGCCTTATCACTATGACACTATATACAAAATTTGAAGAAAGTTGGATAATTCTGCTTTAAAACCCCATTTATATAAATTAAGTGTGGGGGAGGGGGATAAGCTCTGTTTCCCCTTTATACTTAACCAACGAACTCCCAAAGCTTATGATGGAAGCGCCTTACCACAATGAATCTATATACAAAATTTGAACGAAATCTGACTATTCTGCAGGAAAAAGCAATTTATCTAAGCTAAGGGAGGGTTAGTCTCCTGTCATTCCTCTTTAAATTTAACCAATGAACCCCAAAACTAATGAGGGACGCGCTTTATCACAATGAACCTAATACACAATTTGAAGAAAATCGGATAATTCTATTTGAAAAACCCATTTATCTAAATTAAGGGGGTTAGTCCTCATTCCCCTTTATATTTAACCAATGAAACCCCAAAACTAATCAGGGAAGCGCGTTATCACAATGAACCTATAAACAAAATTTGAAGCGAAAAGGTTATTTCTATCAAGAGTTATCGCGTTATTGACATACATACGTACTTACAGAACCGGCGGGCGCATTAGTTCTCAAGCTTTGATAGCCTGTGAGCTAAAAGGGTTCTTAACTCTACTATAAAGAAAGAATAACAAATTATCTAATTTTTTACATACACATTTTATTCAAACTGTAGAAAATCGAATATATATGTATTCTCATTCATATTCGAATATGCTTTTATTCTCGTCTCATAATATATATTTCGGCTGTAACGTTTTGGGAAAATCCATACAACCTGACCTGGAAAAACGTAATTCTGACCCACAAACAACATTCTACAGTGAACCCGACCATAAAAAGACAATTAGTCACGGAGATGCGAAAAAAAAAATAGGGACAACTTGGCCCTATGGAGGGCTCTATTCAACGAAGAGGAAGTGCGCGCTATTCATAGGTTTTACAATATTTGAATATTAAACTAGTTGGACATGCCAATCTCAAAACTTTCTTCTATCTCATACATGTAAAAGCTTCAAAATTTGCTATCAAACCACAAAAAAAATCAAAATTTTTCGTCATTCCGTTGTACGTCAGCTACTTGCGAATCTTCGGGTTACCTGTATTCGAGCAGCCGATGTATTATACTAAACTACGGAAAGTCCTTCCGGCCTGTACCGTCAAGAAAAAATAGCCTCCCTATTGCTCGGTTGTGAGGCCTTAGCTAATTCTACTAAAAATACACGAATTTAAAATGCGTTGAACCCGATTACAGAAGAGTCATTCCCAGTTCTGGTCAATATTGAATTTGAATGAGAATATCGCTAAATTAATTAAGTTGGATTCACACGTGGCAGTGTATTTTTTGTCTCCAAATTTGGCGATATTTCACCAATTGTCGCCAAGCTTGGCAAATAATTTGACGTTGGCGAATATAAATATACAGTGTTAAGCATGTAAGTGTTGAAATGATGGTTATAACAATGAAAGAAAATTTAGTGAAACCATGTTCATTAAAACTCATAAATTAAACCCATTTATGGAGGAATCCTGCTGTATTGTTTCAAAATGTCGGCCACTCTATAATTTTAAACTGCTATATCTCCGCCATTTTTTAAGAGCAAAACAAAAAATGCTTTGGAATCCTTGGATCAAGGCCGAACATTTAACAGAAATTTTTTTTAGGATTTCTAATATTTTTCTATATATTTTTTTTAATTAAAATCTATAAATGGCTATCAATGCGCCCCCTCCAGCCACAATATCCCCAAATTCAACTGGGACCTGCAGGTTATAGTCAAAAACATATACAAAAAGTTTGGTTCAATTATCTGCATAACTTCATACACTTTTCGATGATACAATAGTGAAAAGGGAGCAAAAATCGTGATCACAGCTCCCCCTTCGTCGAAATATTCCCAAATTCAACTGGTACCTGCAGGCTACAGTCTAAAACATATACAAAAAATTTGGTTCAATTATCTGCATAAAGTCATACACGTTTCGATGATACAATAGTGAAAATGGAACAAAAATCAAAATCGCAGCGTCCCCTTTCGTCGAAATATCCCCAAATTCAACTTGGACCTGCAGGCTATAGTCAAAAACATAGAAAAAAATTGGTTCAATTATCTGTATAACTTCATACACTTTTCGATGATACAATATTTAAAATGGAACAAACATCGCAATCGCAGCCCCCCCCCCCCTTTCGTCGAAATATACCCAAATTCAAGTGGGATCTGCTGGCCACAGCCAAAAACATAGAGAAAAAATTGGTTCAATTATCTACATAACTTCATACACTTTTCGATGATACAATAGTGAAAATGGAACAAAAATCGCAATCGCAGCGGCCCCTTTCGTCGAAATATCCCTAAATTCAAGTAGGACCTGCTGGCCATAACCAAAAACATAGAAAAAAAAATGCTTCAATTATCTGCATAACTTCAGGCACTTTTCGATGATACAATAGTGAAAATGGAACAAAAATCGCGATCGCAGTGCCCCCTTTTATCGAAATATATCATAAATTCAACTGGGATCTGCAGGCTATAATCCAAAGCATATACAAAAAATTTGGTTCAATTATCTGCATAACTTCATACACTTTTCGATGATACAATATTGAAAATGGAACAAAAATCGCGGTCGCAGCGCCCCCTTTCGTCGAAATATCCCCAAAATTCAAGTAGACCCTGCTGACCATAACCGAAAACATAAGAAAAAAAAATTGTTCAATTATATGCGTAACTTCATACACTTTTCGATGATACAATAGTGAAAATGAAACAAAAATCGCAATCGCAGCGGCCCCTTTCGTCGAAATATCCCCAAATTCAACTGGGACCTGCAGGCTATAGTGAAAAACATATTAAAAAAAATGGTTCAAATTGAAGAATAACTTCATACACTTTTCGATGATACAATAAGGACAGACAGACGGGCAGACAGACATTTTGTAAAAACATGTTTTTTGTAATCTCTGACCCCTACAACGTGTAAATCCGTCAAAAACCGGAAGTCGAATAAAAATTCGATTACAACTACTTACTTCTATCATAGATAGAACAAAGTAAAAATACAAATGTGTTCATTTTTCTATATAAATGATAAAATTGTTATTAGAGATACAATGGAAGACTTATATTTTGTATTAAAACATGAATTGTTTTTCTTTCATTTCCGGTTCTAATCGAAATATGTGAGGTTCGGGTCGATTCGAGGGTCGGCGAAAATTACTTTGTCCGGTTGTGGGTTGATGAATTGGTTTTGTCCGAGTCAGGTTGCGAATTGAATTTAAATAATATTTTTCTGTCGACCGCAAGAATGAAAACCCAACCCGATACCTAAATAATACAAGTAAACCCGACCCGCAACAAAAATATAAAAATCAACACGACCCGAAGCAAGAAAGTAGAATTTAACCTGATCCGCAATGAAAAAATTCTTTCCCAAGCCGACCAGAACAGCGGGTCATATTAGAACCTATTATCGCTCCCCCGACTCCCCAGATCTGCCCTAGGACTTTAGTCAATTTTTACGAAAGTTAAAATTTATAAAGTATAAAAAAGGCATGTAAATATTCAGACAAATAAACATATCATTGCTTAAATTCCAATGATACTGAAAAGAGACGCTCTACAGAAAGATATACCTATCCAGGAAAAAAAAAAAAGTATAAAAATTGCAGTATCCGTTTCAAAGTTTTGCGTGACATACATATAGAAAAAATATACATCCTAACGAATTGTAGAATTTCCTCATTGGAAGTGGATTAAAATTTAAAGGTACAATATTTAAGCTTATAGAAATAAAGAATTTGAAATTTACTCAATTTTAACAGGCGTATTTTGATGAAATTTAAAAATAACCGAAGGAAAAAAAAGCTTCTTAAAATATATCTAATCATTCTTGCGAGTGTTTCTATTTTCTACGCCGAATTTTGAAAAATTGGTATTAGCCAATTATCGCGATGAGGCGTTTCCAAGAGTTCAGAGAATACTCTGTCCAATCACAGAATATGTGTGAGTGTCCCGAGTGGAGGCGGTCCGCATATAATTAATTCCGGTCTTTTTTTCAATTTTGCTCAAAGTTATCCCGTGTTTATACTCACTGTAATTGCAGTTGAATTATAAAAAGCATATTTTTGGAAAGCTTAAACACTGAGCCATCGTTGTTAGTTTTTATTTTTTTTTTAAATTTTGCTGATATCGATTTTATAAGAGTTTAAAATACACAATAACTCGATTTTTACCGGATCCAACCATTGAGTTGGTTCTCAGAAATAAACTACAACTGAAATCGAAAAAGTAAAAACTAACAACGTTGGAGATTGGTCTCAGCTATCCTATGAAAAAAAAAATATTTAAAAATATTAAAATGCGAGCGAGAAATCGCGCGATAACCTTCCCATAGACTTAACATTAGCGTGAGCGTTTCTTCGCGTGACTGATGTAGGCTCTTAATAGCTCGAAAAGTATTTGTCAGAAAATTGTTAGACAAACTGAGATAGAAAGGTAAAAAATTGTATTTTTCTTGATATAAATTTAAAATCTAATGATTATGCCGTTTTTCAAATATTGAATTTCAAAAATTACTAAATTTTACAATGGAATATAATAACGAAACCTTCACGCGTAAAAAGATAATGATAACGGCAACCTGTCCTGACGTGTATACTGGCTATAGATCGAGTCACAAATTATAGTAGCCTTATTATTCCGTTAAAATATAAAAGTGAATTATGATGTTACGAGTGCATCATTTTTATTTAATTCTCGACAAAAAGCATATTTCAGTCCATCTTAGTCAGGCATATCAATTTCATTGTATTGGAAGTATTGTAAGTTCATTAAAATCCAACGGAAATGATTTTTTCCCATAGACACATAATGTAAACCCCATAGACACCATAATTTAACACAATTATTCTTTTTTTTTTTAAGCTGACCTATTCTATAATAGAGTCTACAGAGAATTGGCCTAATTTGGAACGAAGTGTTTTGGATACCTTTTCGGTACTTTTCCGTTATACCAACATCATGCCAAAATGTATGCTAATGCGTCATTTATTTCAACCTGAATGTACAAATAATTTTTATTTCAAACCGTGCCAAGCATTGCGACTCGCTATTTATTCAACGCGAAACTTTTTTTTTTTAATTTATTATTTAATTGTAAGCATGCAAAACATTTTAATTTACTATTTTTTGAATCGTAAATACTTTTTATTAAATGATAACTTACATTTTTTGCTGATTCAAAAAGGAAATGTTTATTAACATTGCGGGATGGAATTTGGCGGGACTTGCACTGTTAGTTCTATAATTTATCAGAGGTAGTTTTAGTATCTCTCATATTGTTCTACTTTGCTTAGTTATCGAATTATGGGGGAAAGTTTTATAATCAAATGAACCCGATTATGAAAGCTTAGCCTTTTAAAAATATTCTGCCGAATGGATGTTGACGGAACCTCCACTATTAGTTAGATGAGTTTTCAAGGATGGTTATAGTTTACAGCATATCGTTTTATAGTTTTTTACCAAATCCTACTGTAAATGATCAACTAAAAGAGTTTGTCCTTAACAGACCAAATTTTGTCTGACACATTAAAAATGTAATAACGCAAAGGCGTTCGTATAGTTTTCAGAAATGCAGAAGGACGTTCCAAGAAAACGACCACTGTTTTAAAACACAAGGTCAAATTCAAGGTCAATATTTCGTTTGATTAAAGGTGCGTTAAGAGAAATCGACCAGCGTAGCGGGAGTAGCTTGCTAGTTTATTTATAACTAGGATATTTTTTAACGAGAAAAGGTAAGTAACAGATTTGAAATTTAACAAGACCAGCGAAAGAAATCTGCACAATTATGAGTTAGAGGCTAGAGCCCAGATCGGTTCGGGTTGTACCCTAGCTCTGCAAGTCAACTTCAACCAGACGAAAAAAAAAATCATCAATTATTTCGATCAAATAGTGCTGCTATTATTTATCAAAAAGTTATTCAATTTTTTCAAATTTAAAGTATCATAACTCGGTAAATTTTGTTCGTAGCAGAATGAAATTTTTACTGTTGTACTTGTGCATTACCCCCTCCCACTTAAATATTATTTATAGGGTCTTAAAACCGTAAAAAAAATTTAAAATGTATAAAGTTTTGAAAATTAATAGCAAGAGTTTATCATCAACACAATCTTAATCCCTACCATATTTTGAACACTTTGGTAATTTACATAACCTGAAAATATGAAATTTTGGCTATTAGCCATTGACCAGTACATATTATTTTTTAGTTGCCTGTTTCTGGCCAATAATTACTTTTTATTTAGTAGCCATCTACTCGTCGATGTGAATATTTCCATTAATAGTCCAAATATATATAAGTGCATTGGAAAACTGACGAAAGCGGTATAAAGAAGTTACTTAAAAATTTGTGTGTGTTTTTTTTTTAATCCAATAATGAAGAAAAATTGTTTAAAGTAAAATTATTTGGCCAGTTCAGCAAAATTTTTAATCGACCAATTTCAAAGTTTAATCGCCTACTGGCTGAGTTAGCAAAAATCTAGGTTTCTTCCAGAAAAAATACCGATTTTGGGCCTGAATAATATTATTGCCAAACACATTCAACTGAATAACATATTTACACGTGAATATTAAACGAGAACAAAACTTTAAAATATGTAAATTAATACATGCGAAATGCATTAAATGAGAAAAATTACGTCATATTTCATACTATTTCCTTATAGCGCCTGAAAAGAAAACTTTTCTTCTAGACCGTATGATAAAAGTCCGGGAGGGAGCGAGATTTTTTACTTTCAACTTCGCTGATTTTTAAATGTGTGATAGAACTTACTTAATCAATCACGAAACAAGGCGTCAGTTGTCGTGACCGTGATAAATACGGTCTTGGAAACCAAAAAATCATCAGTTAAATGGAAATGAATGGCAACCCGATTACAGAAGATCGCCACTGGTCGTGATAATATCATTCAATCTTACGTAATCGGGTAATATTTTTAAAACGAAGCAAATCAGTGTGTCTTTAGAACCTGTGGCGTCTGGACGGGGATTTGTAGCTCGTAAGGGGCAGAGCCCCTCTCCCCCTCCCCTCAAAAGATGTCGTTATGTCTTTCACAGTTTAAATGAAATTTTGTTTGCTTATTAAGAGTACTTTTTAAACTATTACTCACGTGTTTTAAATAGTTTAATCTTGGAATCCATTTGAACATGTCACTACACAGTTTTAAAATTTATACACATTCTGAAGAATAAAATAGAAAAATTAATAATTAAACTGAATGATGGGGATCCATTCAATATTCTATTTAATTGCAACTAACATATTAAAAAAAAAGAAAGTGGGGAAGGGGGAAGAGACAGATTTGAGTTTAATAAGACCAGTTAAATCTGAACATTTTTGAGCTGTAGCATTATATACAAATAATAAATTATGAAACGGTATTTTTGGTATAGTGATACATTTGGGGGTTTTGATGCAATGCATTTTTGATGCAAAATATTTAATTCGATCATCATGCGTAACGTGCCTTTATCTTTCTTGAGTTGTTTAAAATTTTTTATATGCACTATTTTGACATTAGCCTTATACTGTGCATCTGCTCATTATGTAATAATAAATAAAGTCTATTTCATAATTTGACTATTTGTGCATCGTGTAAAATTTGGAAACAACATAGATATAAAATCAAAATAAGGCGAAGCAAATAAAAAATCAATAAATAAAAATAGTTAAAATGCATTATAATAAAGTTCATAAACTTTTCTAAGAATTTATTCAGGAGAGAGTTTTTAAAATCTATTTTCATTATTCAAATTGTGCGATCCATAATGATTATCAAACAATAAGTTGCAATGAAGAAAAAAAAATCGAAAAATCAGTTCAACTTTACGAATGCTTCAAAGAAAAAGAAAAAATTGATTAGCAACAAATGTTAAACTTAAAGAATGTAATTTTAAAGAAGATATTCAAATATTTGAAATTATATATGTGTACATATATCAAAGTTATCCAAAGAAGTTGAGCATCAATGGAAACAATATTCCAAGTTGTGTACGACAAAGGCAAATTATTTAAATCTGATCACAATCCTCTTTGAGCTCTAGAAAAGAACTTCAATCCAAAATATGCAAAATGCACATAATATCAAGAAAAATATTAAATCTAATATTTTAAGATGGTAGAATTGGAAACGATCATAAGATTGATTTAATGGATTTTGAGAAATAAATATTTGTTTTAAATGACATTTGATTTATTACGTCAATAAATATATTGCAGTTTTCAATAACTAATCACCTATGTAATTTTCAAAAAAAAAAAAAAAAAAAAAAAGTAAATAAATAAACAGAATATGGCATAGTGAAGATTAAATCTTTTACATAAACTAACAAAATATATAATACTTTTTTTTCTATTTTCGAAGACTTCATTTAAAACTGATAACACTACCCAACATCAAAAATGTTTCGGGCTCAAAAATAGTTATTTCCGAAGTATCTTGTCTCGCTAAACACGAAAATCAACATAAAAAGTTGAGATTAGCTCTTGTTTTCAAGATAGGAACCAACTTGAGAAATCTCACTATGGCTGTTTTATGGGAAATCGAATGTTCGGAAGTTGGTACTCCTAATAGCTGTAATTCCCCCCAACTGCATTCTCTGTGTAGAATCTTTTTGATGTTCTTTTTCCCCAGCAGATGGAAACACCTTCCCTGGGACCGACCGTCTTTTGAACCGGTGAGAGCGTCAGTAGAACGAAAAAAGATAACAGTGCACGATTCAAGTGACATTCTCTGCTATTCGCCTTACAACTAAAGGTAAGCAATTTAATTATATCAACTGTATCAGTCTAATCGACGGTATCCATCACTCTATTTGACCTTTTCAATAAAGTTTCAAATCTTTAAGGCCACTTTGGAGTTTAAAACCAGTAAAAATTGCTGTTTTGAGGCTATATTTCAATTACGATTTCTGACATTTTGATCATAGAGCTTCCAATTTCAACAGGTGTAGTGGACGTATATTAATACGCTTGGTATCTTTTTTCAGAAAAATATGGGCTTTCAAATACAAAAATTAAAAAATAATAATAAATTTGACAATTTAAAATCGAATTACGATTTAAAAACTATTTTTTTAATACTTGTTATTAGAATTAATCACTCAAACTAAAATTTAAAATTTTCTGCTTTCAGATCAGAATGCCACGGAAGTGTGTTAATGCCGTCAACAACTTTTGTTACATCTGTGGTGAAATAACTTTTGAAGCCCAGAAGCGAACCATTAGCCCAGTTGTAAAGACAGTTTACTTCCATTACTTCGGTGTGAAGGTAGGTGACCAGGATAAACCATGGGCCCCACATGTTTGTTGTAACTCTTGCTCAGTGAGACTCGAGAGTGGCTGAATGGGAAGAAATGAACAATGAAGTTTGCTGTACCCATGATTTGGCGTGAGCCAACAAACCACGTTGACAATTGTTATTTCTGCATGACGCCCTCCATGAATCGAGATTGGACAAAAAAGAAGAAGGAATCGGTACAGTATCCCAGTGTTCCATCAGCCATTCGGCCCATTCCTCACTCGGCTAATCTGCCAACTCCTGAACCACCTCAAAATTGTGAGATTTAAGAGGATGATGCTGTAGAAGAAGAAGTCACTAGACCTGGGACTTCCCATGACCCAGATTTCGAGGCAGAAGATTTGAATGAGCCTCCCACACTAAATCAGATAGAATTGAATGATCTCGTAAGAGATCTTGACTTGCCAAAGGAGAAAGCAGAGCTTCTGGCATCAAGACTGAAGCAATGGCATCTACTCCAACCAGAAGCCAAGATCACAGAATACAGGACTCGTCACAAGAATCTTCTTCATTTCTTTGAGAAGAAAGAACATGTTGTTGCTTGTACTGATGTTAATGGTTTGATGAATTCCATGAACATAACTCATGATCCACGGAAGGGGAGGTTATTTATAGCCTCTTCCAAACTTAGTTTGAAAGCAGTCTTACTACACAACGGCAACATTATTCCTTCCTTTCCATTGGACATTTCAATCACATGCAGGAAACTTACGGGAATGTGAAATTACTTCTCGAGTCAATCAAATACGAGGATCATAAATGGCAGATTTGTGGTGACTTGAAAGTAATTGCTTTTCTCCTGGGAATGCAATTAGGCTATACCAAGTACTGCTGTTTTCTGTGTTTGTGCGTCAGTCGAGATAGAAACTCTCACTACATAAAAGACAAATGGCCTTCAAGAAATCTAAATCCCTTGGAGAGAAATGTCCAAAATGAGCGTCTAGTTGATCCAAAAAACATTCTGCTTCCACCCCTGCACATTAAGCTGGGATTAATTAAGAACTTCGTGAAAGCCATGAACGAGGATGGAGAGGCTTTCCAGTACCTTAGAGCGAAATTTCCAAGACTGAGTGAATCAAAGTTTAAAGAGGGAATCTTTGTGGGACCTCAAATACGCACAATAATGAAGGACACTGCTTTTGATAAAGTTTCGGAAGGGAAAGAGAAAGCAGCCTGGGAAGCCTTCAAAGGTGTGGTACGAGGATTTCTCGGCAACAGAAAAGCCGAGAACTACCAACAGTTGGTGAAAGAACTACAGAAAGTACCATGATTTTGGATGCAACATGTCTCTGAAACTTCGTTTCCTCCATTCCCATCTTGATTTTTTCCCTAAAAACTGTGGAGTTGTAAGCGATGAGCACGATGAAAGGTTTCACAAAGATATCTCTGTAATGAACGCAGATATCAGGATCGTTGGGATGAGTCAATGCTGGCCGACTACTGCTGGACTGTTACAAGAGATGCTCCGGCGTTGACATACAAGAGGCAATTCAAAAGGAAACGTTTGCAAGAATAGGGTAAAAACAACGACTGCTTTCTGAAAAATAAACATTGTTTAATGAAACATGCCTATTGTATTGTATTTATTACATAGAATTTTTTTTCTTCTTCAATTTGCTTTTAAATCGATGTGTGGGATGTTGTGTGTCTTTCTCCAGTGGGCTGTATTGTATCTTGAAAACAAGAGCTAATAAAAGAATTTAATTTACATATTCGTTTTTTTCAACCCAAAATTAGTAAGAATTGACTATCTAGAACCAGGAAACTGACAAAAATATTTTTTTTTTGTTGGGTAGTGTAATATTATATGCGTTGAACCGAAAGAAAGCTTCTTTTGTAAAATCAATTTTACTTCTTGTCAATCCCAGTATGCAGGACGAGACTGACCGCAAGCAATTTACACCACTAGCTAGATCCTGGATCCCTTGCTGGACTTCTTACTGCGTTGACAGCTTTATAAAGAAATGGCGTGTTTAAAAAAGGGGGAAAGAAAGAGCAGACTGGAACAAAAATCCGGAAAAAAAGTTACTGATATGGAGCCTTAAGTACTGATATCCAAAATTTGCATTTCCAAGGTCATGTACATGTGACGCAATAGTTTCCCGGAATAAAATGTAATCTGTCTTTCCGTTTCCGACTGATTACAAAGATGCCTCGCAATGTCCAAAAAGGAAATTTTGCAAATCTATCGTTTGAAGGCTCGTGCATGGAAAATTGTGGACATTGCAAGAAAAATTGGAAGCAGCAGGTTTGGTATTTACCGATTTCTGTCAAAATGTGACAATTTTGAAACAAAAGCCCGTTCTGGACGACCAAAGAAAACAACTAAACGCGGCAAGACAGAGAGATTTTGAGATTAGTTTCAACCCAGAATGGTCAGTTTTTAAAGAAGTAAGCGTTCCAGTATCAAAATCCACGTCCATCGACGGCTTCATGCAAGTACATTTCTTGATTATCACAAAATACGTCGTTCGCCAAAGTTTGCAAAACGGCATAAAGACGCTCGTATTCAGTGGGCCCGAAATCACAT
The DNA here is from genome assembly GCA_963931845.1 of Maratus michaelseni. Taxonomy (NCBI): domain Eukaryota; kingdom Metazoa; phylum Arthropoda; class Arachnida; order Araneae; family Salticidae; genus Maratus; species Maratus michaelseni. The sequence continues at coordinate 276,710,011 of OZ007594.1, read as the reverse complement.
GAATCAGACAGATGAATGATTGAGTGTTTTTACAGTGATGAAAAGAAATTTAATGTGGATGGCCCCGATGTTTGAGCGATTCTAGTTTACGGGGCACGGTTCAAACTCACACGATGAGAACCCTTTTCGTCATTCTCCCCACTTCGGATAAGAAGAAAAACTTTCTCTTTCTTTGAAATGATGGCTTTTCTTTCAGATGATTTTTACAAGCAGCCATTTCGTTGCCTGGGTAAATTTCCATTGAAGAGAATCGCTTCTTTCTTCAAAAAATGCGGACAGATTTGCGAGAGATAAAAATGACTCATTTCGTCTGATTGTGCAACAGTTGACTTTCAAAAAGGCACTAAAGAAACCCAAGATATTAAAAATATCTTCTAAATTAATTGTAATAACGAAAACATTTTTTTCGGATAGAGTTGGGCAAGACATATAGCTATAAATATTCACTATTTGTAGATGATACATTTCCATATTAATACAAAAGAGTGAAAAAATAAATCAACAGCTCTTAAAAATACGTTGATGCAGTTTTTGCAGGATTCTAAATGAAATTTTCTTACTAAATAGAAATAAATGAAAATATCTTTATCCACGAAATATAATAATGAATTAATGGTTAAAATGCATATAATAAAATAAAAGTATTTGTGGAATTTAATTATTTTGCTCTTTTTCTTTAATTAAAGAAATTTATTTCCATCATATTTTATAGTTGATTTATCTAATTTGCCATTTTTGCATTATGCCATATACAGCAAAAAAATGGATTTCTAACTCTGATAAAGCTCGGGGTTTAAACAATGCAATTTTTCGGTACTTCAACCTATGGGTTTGCTATTGAATTTCAATCGGAACTATTATTGTCAAGGATAATACCTGACCATTTTTATCATAAATTACCACACTAAAATATAAGAAAAATGCATAAACGTTTCAAAAAGTAAATTTTTTACCGTTTGAATTATCCGCTGCCGCAGTGTTTTTATAGAAATTACGATGCGCGAAGTTTTTTCTAAATCTCTGTTTTGTTGAAAACTTTTATTGCGGAAACGTCAGTTGAGGTTCACTGTTGAGACGAGAAAAGTTTTTTGGTTTCTGTCTGTTTGTCTGTTACGGGATAACCGCGGCAAAAATGATCCGATTAGGTTGATTTTTGGTGAGTATGTTGGTGAGGTACCCGGAATTAGCTGTATAGTTTTTAATTACATTTGGTTCATTTGTTCGAAAAATATAGAACATTTCCTTTTAGGTCATAATGCTTTCCTATGGGAATGCAGACGATTTTCAAATTTCATTTTTAACTGAAATGAAAAACACATACTTGAATAATGGGTTTAAGCATAAAGTTATAGATGTTAATTTTTTTTATATGGATGTTTTAAATGTAGTCAAAAGCTTTGAAAATTTGCGGATACATTTATTAAAATTTAGAAATTAATTGTTTTTATTTTTACTTTGGTCTTTAATTTATTAGTTGCTTAGCAACCATATTTCCAAGAATATCAAAATAATAAAATTCAACTCGCACTAATTTGCTGCAATATTTATGTATTTTTTTTTTATAAATGTATTTTTTTATTGTATAAAAAATTACAAGAATAAGTTCATAGGAATTACAGAATATTAATGCATAAACCGTGTTTAATTTAACGTTTTTAGGTGCGTTCGTAATTATATAAATACGTAGCACCTATTGTCGTCGTCTGGTCCGTCCGTCTGTCCGTCCGTCTGTCTGTCCGCCTGTCTGTCCGTCCGTCCGCATATAACAACGCAAAAAACTACCCAACCGAATGGTTTGGAATTCAAGATATATTAGATTTGCAGAATTTTGTCCAGGCATTTCAATTTTTTTTAAAAATCGAATCAAAACTTTAGAAAATATTAATAAAAACATTTATTAAGAAATTTGATTTTTTTTTTTTTTTTAATCGGTGCTTTCTTTTTATAGGAGCTTCCGAGGTTTAATCGTCAAGCGACCAAGATACTTATTTTATGACAGAAATGAATCTGCAGACGATATAATTAATTTCACAGAATTAAAAATCATCAAGATCTGAATATTTATATAACTAGCTATAGTACGAACGCACCTCGTTTGTAACGTTTGACGTACAATATCCAACTTGTTAATTTTTTTTGCTGTAAGAATTTTTTTTCTGAAACCTTCGAATTATTTTATACTAGCTGTTACCCGTGACTTCGTTCACGCAACATTAAAAGAAGAATAAATACATTAATTAAGCAAAATATTTCACTCCCGATAATTAAAAACGTTAATAATTAACTAACTATTTATCACATTTCATAGGAGACAATACGGTATTTTTTGTTATAGGGATCTTGACATAACCCAGTCTTAAAAAAGTGAAATTTTGTGCCAAATAATCGCGAAAATGAAATTGCAACCAATGCAAAAAGGAGGGCCAAATAAAATCGTTTAAATAGACAAATTGAGTAAAAACAAATGTCAATTTTACCTGATAAACAATTTTACTTTTAATGCCTTTGTGAAACGTTTTAACAGCCATCCTTCAAAAAAAAAAATTAATTGGAAATAGTACATGCTTTTTCTTTAAATTCAATTCTGCCTCCTGGGTTTAATGTATAGCTGAAACAAATCTTGTTTTCTAAATGACAGTATGTTGACAGGCAATTTTTGTTCAAATTTTGTTGTTCAATGTTTGCTGTTCTCCAGAATATTTGTTGGGCAACGCATGGCCAGAATGTTGCAGGTTGAATGTTTGTTGGGTTTGTTTGGCAATGTTTGTTGTTCTCCAGAATAAATTGATTCATGAAGTTTGAATATGTGAAAATATGTTTTTATTTTCCGGATAATTTACTGAAATCAAGATTTTGTTTTCACAATCTATTCAAAGTGAAAATAAATTCTGTTTTTCAGTTTTAATGAGAAAATGGTGTAAAAAATATACTGATCTGTTTTATTTCTCCTTTTTTATACACAAATATGGAGTAATTTGCTTTCCATTTGTAGAGAAACTTTGTTAAAAATTACAAAAAAAAAATAAATAAATAAAAATAAATTGGCATCTAATTTAATTTTTTTAATTCTGACAGTTTGTGTGACATCCTAAGATCCATGATAACTGGTATTAAGTAAATCGCATTGCGTTCGATAGTCTAGGAGTAGTTTCGAAATATAAACACACGGTCAGATTTCAATATAATAGATTCGTGTTCATTTTCCTTTTCTTAAAATTATGATGTGATTTTTAGAAGAAAACTCTCATCTGTATATAACGGATACTCATGCTTAGTAATCAGTATAGATTAAAAAAAAAAAAAAACATTTAAATTTTTCATTATAAATATGGCGTTAAACTCATCTACTTTCTATACTTACTGATCCTTGTATTATTAATGTAAGGAACTGATTCACACTCATTTTAAAACATATTGGAAAATTCCCGTTGTATTTCAAATATGACGCTTCTTTTTCCCCAGAGAAATCCCTTTTTAATGACATAATTCTTGTTAATTTTCTTTTCCAGGCAATTAATTTCAATACTGGAAATTATGTTACTTTAACGAAATAATATTAAATATTTAGGTTTTATCAACAAAAATGGAACTATTAACATTCGTCATTTTATTTAGGTAATCGAGTTATTTCTTTTAGTTTTAAGAATGAAAATAAATATTTCTCGCATGAAAATAAATATTTCTCGCTATTCATGACTTCATTTTCGACATGGATAATTTTGCGGAGCATATTATTGACATTTGTTAACCATTTTCTTTTGAAACTTCTTTTTACTTTTTTAAAATTAAAATAAAAAATACGGTATAGTTATATAGTCCTGCACAGACGGCAAAACACCAAGCATAGTTACCATACAGAAGAAAAAAAGCAAGATCATTTTATTTCACCAATCAAACCAAATCCGTTTTATTTTAGACGTATGACGTCATATGCGCCTGTTTCCTTGGTTACGGATATGGAAACCTTATATTATTATCAAAAACAAAAAAAAAAGTATGTTTTATTTCTAATAATATTATTTAATCTTCTTTTTAATTCTTTAATTTTTAAATTTTATTTTCGTTTTTCACGTGAAAATTTTTCAATTGAAACTAAATTGTGGAGTAAAAATTATTATTCCTGGTTTTGAATTAGTTTTGGTAACGATAAAGTATTAGCAACGGTAAAGTAAATTTAACCATTTTAAAATATTATACGAAAAATTGTCCATTTATTCTCTATGAAAATAACGAAATTTTGAATTATTAAGAAAAATATTTGAATAAAATAAACAAAACCCAGTCTATGTTCATACGAGGGTTATAATCAACCTATATGCAAAGAAACAGGATCATTAAATGCTCCATTTTGACGCTGGCTTCAGCCTAACATTTGCACACAATCAGATTTATAATATTATTAGGATACCTCTAAAAAAAAGTAATTTGCGGATTGGAAGATGATAAATAATATAAAAAGTGAGATTAAAAAAGCAATGACTTTCAGAGCTGACGTTGAGGCTCCTGATCTGAAGATTTACTAGTCAAATAGCTTTCTTAAACAAGATTTTGTTAGAATGGAATTTTCTTGTTTAGTCGAACAACAGGTCTGTCCATATACTGAGTCATACTTCCTCTTTAAAATCTTAGAAATTAAAAATTTTGTTAAAAACCGTCTGATGAACGACCCATTTTCATTGTTTTAATTTTTTAAAATTCATTTCTCTAACCGAAATATGTCTTTTAAATAAAAAATAAACGTTTTTCACAAAATCGTCATCCAAATGCGGCTTTTTTTCTACCACGAGGGTAAAATAGTATTTAACTGATGAATAAATTTTTAAAACAGAAGATAGAGAGAATAATACAAAACAAGTGGGTAATTGTGATCGAAGATCGCTCAAAGGGTTTCGTTTAATATTCCTTTCAAAACACTTTATCCTTTCTTTAATAAATTCAAACAAATTTCATTTAGCAACAACAACAAAAAAAAAGTCATGTTTTTTTATAAAGTAAAAATTTACCGGTCTATTTTTTCGTTTTTTCGAATATCTAAACCAGCCGGATAGCGGGCTAAGCCCGCTATTATATTCTGTCATAATAATATCCGTCATACGGACTAAATGCAATATTTAAAAAAATAATTTAAAAATTAAACAAATTGTACACCTTCAAAATGTTAAAATATGCGAATATTTCCATAATCGGATTTTTATCACGATTCAATATGTTTATCAAACTCATATATTTACTATTCGCTATTATTTATATTGATACTCGCTTTGTATTATTCTCAAACATTTGAAAAATTCGTTAAACTTCCCATATGACGTCAGATTTTCTTTTTAATTCTCTAATGACGTGATATTAATCTGCTTTGTGTATTTATACATACTCATACTCCTTGTATTATTGAGAAATCTTAGACATTTTCCGTTTTATTACGACTATGACGTCAATCAATTTTATTTCATATTAATATTTTTTTCAATTGGTTATAAATTTTATTTCATTTTCATTTTTTCACGTGGAAATCGTCTGATAGAAAATTAATTATTGTAGAAAGAATTTCATTGTGGATTTTAAACTTTTGGCATTTGCTATAACGAAACATGTTTAAATTTAATAGAAAAGGTTGTTAGAATTTTGGTTTTTTATCTCCATTTATTAAAATAATACGAATTTTTCAAATTTTAATATTTTGAGCTCTTCACAGGTGGTATTCTTCTATTACACGAAGTTTAAACTCTGTAAGTTATATAGTTTTGGAGAATGGCTCTGTGACGGACAGACAACGGAGCGGGAGTAATAGGGTTTCGTGAGATGAACGAAACCCTAATAAAAAGTGTGGTATCGTCATTCAAAATATTTTATTTAAGAAAAGAAAACAACAACAACAAAAAAAGTTTATATGTAAATTAATTTTTTAGCCCATAAGAAATATTTGACAGTAATTTTCTGAAAGATTTTCAAACTTTACAAAAATTGAGAATTTCTTTCGATTACAAAGTTTCAGAATAAAAGGAAAGAAAGTGGATTAAAAAATATATTATAAACTAGCCCAGTTTGGATTTGAGAACAGTCTTAAATGGTAATGACAAATAATGGTGACTTAATTAGCAATAATAACACGTACTTTTTAACAGTTAACAAATAAATATATAAATATTATTTATAATATTATTTGAAAAGAGGTTTTTAAAGCAATGATGACGACGATTAATGTTGACGACGTTCATAGGAATTATGATTTTTTAAAGAATGACTTATTAGTGTACATATAAAGCGGTTCTTAAATCCCCTGCTCATCAATGCGGAACTTCTTAACACATTTTCTGACTCATTTATAAATGTAAAGGCATCAAATTGGCAGGTTGGAGTATTGAAGCGATTTGGAATCAAATGACGTTTTCCATTATTTGATAAATAAATTACTTATCGAGTTATAAACGATTTTTTTCACGTGGCGACAGGTTTCCCTCCTTTTCTGCGCTGTCGCGTCAGGAAATTTGTTTAAAAACGTCAAATAGTATTTTCTGGAAGATGTTCTGTCTTTACCAATAAATGGAAAGCATTATTCGATTAGATAGTTTCTGAAAAAGAACACCTTGCTTTTCCAAATAAAAGGGAATTCAGACATGTGTCAGAAAATAGCTTCTTTGGATTTGAGCATTAATAAAACATGATGTTGAAAAGTGTAAGTTCTTGAGTATTGCCTAGTAACGAACTGTTTCTTACTTTTTTTATATACAAAGTGAATTCTTTCTAAACTATTGGAATAAACCAGTGATAATACGTATAAATAAAGGCGATTTTTCTATAGGAAATCAGGAAGCAATCTACTTTCAAATAGACATTTTCGATTTATTTAAACGCATAAGTTCTGCATTCTTTAAAGTTACTGTACGGAAAAATTGGAGATTGAATACTCTTTAAATGTCACATATACACAACACTTATCACGACGTTGTTAACAATAATGTAGATTTTGTAACGATATTTTAAACAAATTTACTTTGTTTAAAATATTTATATAACTTTGCTTAAAATATTTTTATATTATTTCTTAAAACATTAGTTTTCAAACTTACGAGCCAGTTACAGTTAGCTCCTAGAAAAGTGGAGAAGGAATTAAAAATCAATGATGGTTTTAGAAAAATAAAAGTTCTCTTAGATTTAAAAAAAAAAAAAAAAAAAAACATTTTTTTTAATAGAAGAAAATTGTATTCATTTATTTTAATTCACTGCCAAAATTTACAAAATTTAAAGTTTTATTAGAAAAATTAGGAAAAATAGTCCCACTAACCCCCAATCCATCCCTCTTCAAATCAATAAGAAATGAAATAGAAAAATATGAGGAAATACAAAATAAATTGTTTAAATAGCAGAAATGAAAAGCTTACTTACATAGGAATGACGAGGAGAAAAATAGAGGAAAGAATGAAAGAACACATATAAGAGATATAAAACTAAATAAATAGTCAACAGCGCTTGCAAGATTAAACATTAAAACCCCAATCAAACTTGAAACCCTACAAATACAGAAAATAGCAATCTACGAAGATATACATAATGCTCTAATAAGAGAAGCAATAGAAATTAATACATCCAAAGACGTTTGCAATGATATGGTACACATAGTCATTGATTGCCGCTGGAAAAAGATGTTAGAGGAGGGGGAGAAAAACAGAGAGAGAGAATTGAATGCCGATAGGGGGAGTTCTTCAACCCGCAATCGTATATATAGCGAATAAGCAGAGGCTTGAAAGTTACAACTGATGATGCGCTAGCCAGAGTGAAAGCGCTTTTGTGCAATGGTGAAGGTTTTTATTTGAAACTTTTTTACATTTTTGATAATGGTTTACGTTTTTAAAGAAAATTTTTAACCATGTTTTAAGATAATGTCTGAATATAAATTGGTAATATGGACAATAAATAGTATATTCTCCTTATTTAATTACAGATTAAATAACGCAAAAATAAGGCCAATTATACTATTTTAAAAAAGTGGTGGGAATCACGCAAACTGATTTTTTTTTAAGTAGCCTACTGGCAACACTCGCTCCTAATATTTGTTACTCGCTAATAAACGCTAAATTTTATTCTTATTTCACATTCTTTTCTTATTTCACAAGAGTAGTGTTTATCTGAAAATGTATGTCATGTATTATTTAATAATTCCTTTAAAATATTCAATTTATTGAATTATTTTATCAGGCAGAAGCTGGCATAGTAATTTTGTATAAATATTCAGTCATTCAAAAAGATCTGCGGATTTTCAAAGCGAAGCGCGGTTTTGTATAGTTATTTTGCTATTGCTGATAAGGAATGTCCTTGAATGACCCAGATGTGTACATTCGATCTTTTCTGATTGCGCTGCATAAGTCTCGCTTGTGTCGTGGCAAAATATTTGTTTCAGAGCAGTGCCAAGAATGGAGAACCAAAAAGTTCATTTTAGTTATATTATGCTCTTTTATCTCAAGAAAGGTAAAGATGCTACTCAGACTGCTCGTAAAACTTGTGCTGTATATGGATAAAGTGCTGTTTCAGATGACACATTTCGAAGATGGTTTGAGAAATTTAAGTGCAGCAGTTACAGATTCGAAGATGATGCCCTCTTTGAACGACCATCATCCGTAAAGGAGGATCTATTAAAATAAGCTATTACTGAAAATCAACGTTACACAGTTCAGGAGCTATCACACACACTAAATATTACAAAAAGTACAGTGCATCATCATTTCATAGCTTCTTTTATAAGAGATACTCCTTTACAGATGATGGTCGTCCAGAGCATGCATCATCTTCGAGGCTGAAATTTCCGCACTTAAACTTCCCAAACCATCTTCGAACTGTGTCATTCGAAACAGCACTTTGTCTATAAATAGCACAAATTTTACAAGCAGTCTGACTAACATGTTTACCTTTCTTAAAATGAAAGAGCATAATATGACGAAAATGAACTTTTTGATTCTCCATTCTTAGCACTGCACTGAAACAAAAATTGTGCCACAGCACAAGCGAAAATTATGCAGCGCAAGCAGAAAAGATTATATGTAAATATCTGCGTCATTCAAGGTCACTCCTTTTTAGCAGTAGCAAAATAACTAGACAAAACCGCGCTTAGCTTTTTGAAAAACCGCAGAACTTTTCGGATGACCCAATATAAAGAAACAAACATCATTTACCATAGTAAGAAACTCAATATATTTCTTTAGGATTTGAATTGAGAAAATAATAATGTATAGTATCTTAACAATCAAAATACGAATTAGAACAGAAATTACAAAAACACATAAGTGCTATTATACAAAATATTACTTTAGATCCCCCCCCCCTATTAACGAATTGTAAATCTTGAATAAATATTAAAGCAATTGTTGTTACAATTTGCCTAAAAAAAAAAAAAAAAAAAAATTAAATGACTTGATATAATTTGTTTCGAAATAATAGATTTGCTTTTTACTATTGTGTTTTATAAAAAGAATATAATAAACTACAGAATTTATTTCTTAACTGGTGTAAAAGTAAATTAAAATAGTTATAAGTAATTTCATTTATGGACTTTACATGATAAGCTTTGGTTAATATTATAGAGTTTTATTAAAGCAATATTATAAATTATAAAAGAATCCGCTTTTAACTGGTTTAAAAGTAAATTAAAATAGTTTTTAAATAAGTAATTTTAACTGTGAAATATAACAGTTGAATTTTTTTAATGACGGTGTGGAAGAAATTTTTTAATTCTCAATCGTTGGAAATTCATTAATTGCATGCTTGTAATGAATAGTTCATATACAGACAGATATTAGTATTTTGAATTTATTCTGTTTTAGACAAATTTTAAGGAAATATACACAGTTGTTGTGAAGAGTATATAAAGTTACAACCTGGTAAATTGGAGGAAAATTCCGTTTTATACAGTTTTTGGCCTTAGCAGAAATAATTATTGCATGGTTGAGACCATGAAATTGTTTCGTTTTCGCAAATTTTAATGCACTTTTCTTACAGTGAAACAATAAAAGCTTCATTTAAAACAAATGTTTACATATTTTTATTGCTTTAATATTGTATGTATGTATATGTCTGTGTATTTGTGTACATGTTACAAAGCAGTTTAAATGAGCCAATGTAAATAATTTATAATACAATATATTTTCGTTCATTTAGAAAAAAAAAATCTCATTTCTCATATCTTTATAGCAAATACGTATTTAATTTATTTATGTGAAGCTTTTAATATGTTTGTATTTATTTTCATCAATGCGTCTATGCGATCTCTAAATAATTAATATCTCCTAATAGTAATAACTTTAACTAAACTGTCATACATGTTTGAACAATTTAGTGTTATCTTTCATATCTTTACAAATATACAAAAAATAAATTGTTTAATTAAAATTGCTTATAGTCAAGTTATTTAACTAAATATTGTGTGCAATCACGTAATTTAATTAAATTAATCTTATCAGAAGAAACAGTCAATCAGAAGCTGAAAAATACGTAACTATTTTTAATTCAGTTGATCTGATATTTCTTTAATATGTTGGCAGTGTTCCGTGTTTTTGGTGATGTCATAATTACATGTCAATGCTTTATCTGTAATCTAGGGGGCGCTGGTTCAACAAGCGTCAAGTGTTAAGGTAGAGGTTTAGTTATAATTTGGGAGCGAGTTGGGAGGGATGTAGAATTTGGTCGCAATGCAAAGACGTGGGAATATGATGTCTTATTCATGTAATCATTATAGGTTTTATTTCTAGTTTCTTCTGTAATACATAAGAAGAAAGTATTTAAATCATGAAAATTTCCAACTTCCGTTTTTTGTTGGATTTACATGTTTTGGGCTATTTTAACATTCTCTATTGAAAATGTCTGTCTGTCTGTCTGACTGACTGTTAGTCTGTGTTTGACACAACTTTTTTGACATCTCTATCTCAAGAATTTCAGCATGGAATTTTATAAAACTTCAGGTTGACTTAGTTAGACCTTGCATAGATGATAGTATTTCAATATTCTAATGCAAACTATGTTTTTAACCAAAGCATTTTTTTTAGAAAAAGTGCCTTTAAATTTCATTTGATTTTAGATTTATTGATTTGATTTGATTATTGAAATAAAATTTCTGGTTCCGGATAGTTCAAATTCCTGAAGAATAGCGAAATGTTTACATCTACCGGTTAATGATATATTCAATATTTGATCTTCGTAAAACGAGTATTTCATTTTCCATATTACCTTTTACAAATGAAAGCACTTTAAAGTGAGGATAATTACTTACGCGCCGCTTACTTTCTAATTATAAAAGGATCAAATATTGATTTATTAACACAAATTTCATTAGTTAATCTCAGGATTGTGTTACTTTAATTGTACATAAACAGATTTTTAAAAAAAGTTTGCTAATTTATTGTTTTGGGTGGTGAGTGCCAATTTCGAAGTCATATTTAGAGTGCGGCGTGTCATTTTCAGCTTTTCATTTTTTAAGCACATCATTTCATTTTGACTCCATAATTCATAAAACTGTCAAACATTTTTTAAAGAAATTGGCTCAATATCGAAGAGAGAAAACTGTAAAAACTATTATTAATTTAAAAAGAAAAGAAAAAAATGGCTTTTTAAAAACATTCGAAATGAGAAAGCGTCTCTCGGAATTTTATAGATTGGGGAGCTGATAAAAGTTACGAATGACCTTAAAATTTTAGATTAAGATTTGGAAGAAGATAATTTTTAATATACGGGTTATTACTTTTAAAAGGACATTAAATAAGAATAAATATTATTAAGAATTAAGGAACTACTGACTATGTCAGAAGTTAAATTAATTTAAAGGACTAATGCGAAATAAATGTGAAGGATTTGCGAAGGAAATAATTTTTTTATATAACATATATATATATATGTATGTGGGAATTGAACTGTTTTCCTGCTTGAACTAAATCGACAGAGTCAAAGCCAATCAGCGACTTCATCTTGATATTGCGTCATATAATCTATGTTGAAGCATGCAAGCTCCAAACCACGCTTCAAAAGGAAGTCAAAAGAGGTGTTTTGGATCGAAGGGAAGCTTTGGCAGAGTCGACGAAGTTGGTGAGTTAAGACGGTCATTTTTGAACTATACTGAAGACGTCGACACTGAGATGTTTTAGATTAAATAAGATGTAATGCAGATAATTCAGATGGTTCATTAATATTCATATTCTTACATGTATTTTTAACTTTCTTTGTAGTTAGTTTTATTAATATAGAGTTCGATTTTAACTTGATGTTTTCTAGTTTATTTGAAGTAAATTGAGTGAATTATTTATTGAGTTGGTGTCAGAGAAAACTAAACCCCATATATATATATATATATATATATATAATTATAATATCTATGAATTTCAAAAAACATATCAAGTTCTATTCTACTTAAATCTCCAAAGAGATAATTAATGATATTGTGTATACAGAATACCACATAGCTAATAATTAACATGTGCAAACATAATATTACCATAGCTGATGCTTCAATGGTAATTGGCCAAATTTTACTCATACCAAAAGAATATTGAAAAAAGAAATATAGAGAAAGGGAAAAAAAAAATTATAAATTGGAGTTGCAATTAAGTAAATACAAATGGATTAATAAATTAAATATGAACCATATACAATGGAAAATTGGACCACATGAGAATTAAATATGAATTGGATATGGAAAAACACATGCACATGTACTCATCAGCCTGGATGCACCCACATGTGTTTTAAATAATAATTCAGTGTTTCATAATTCTACTGGCATAATGCTAAGATCAGTAGAATCATCCAGGTACACTGAATTATTACCAGACAACAATTGGAAATATTAAAATTTGGAAATATTTAAATAGGAAATAAAAAACCATTAAGAAAATATAATATATTTCACTCACATCGATTATCCAAAAAACTGTAATTAACACCTCACTAAATTACCACGAGATAACAGTTTTGAAATAATAAAATTGGAAATATGAACGCGTAAAGTGTAGATTAAATATTTACTCACAATAATTATACAGAATCCTTAAAATGTCACAACTTCTGCATAATATTCACATCCACATGGCAATGCATCATACATGTTTACTAAGTCGAGTTGAGAGAAATGATTTGTAAGACAAGTTGAGAGCACACTTTTTTTAAAACTCAACCCCATCGATGACACCCAATCACAAAATGATTCAAAAACACTCAAAATAATTCTGGTTTTAATACACTTATAACAAATTTATATCCGTGAATATATATTACTCCATCCAATTTTAATTCCTGAAAGTAAAATTAATATACAATCAATAGCTCCCTCTATAGTTAAATTAAATATAATATTAACAATATTATCTACAACTACCTGAAAGGTAAAGTGTCGCCATCTATTGGTATTATAATAGTTCATAATTAATATTTAGTTAAATATCCACTTTATTAGTTACATACTCACTTCATTAGATTTATTTATATAAATAAACTTTAAAAAACAATACTAACTTGTAGTTTTACTTTAAATTCAAATAAAATATATTACTACTATATGAATAAATCTACACAGAATTAATTCAACTTGCACAGCATTTCAGATATTCTTAACAAGAATATATTATGTAAAAGAGATATTATTTTAATTCAAATTGTTTTTGCTGCCAGCTGTGTTAATCCACTGATATTATAGACATTTATTAAATAATTAATGTTTTATTTTTACTACTACTTAAATTTATATTAGACTTGTTATTAAATAATTAATGTTTAATTTATACTACATTGTAAATATATTTTATATTTATAGATTAATTTAAATATCTAATTAAATAATTCATAAACAATTCAAAATATCTCAAAATTTATAATATTGATAATTAATAGTATTACTACTGTTTTTCAATCAAATTAATGCAACGCAGTAATTAAAATACTTGTTAATTTTAATTATTCATAGACAAAGATAAAAACTATATATATTTATATTTATATATATTGCAAATAGATATGTATATGAGTTATAATCACCATGTTATCATTGTATAATTTAATTTGTTATTGTATAAGTTAATTTATAAATGTATGAAAACTGCACATCAATAATACCTTAAACAGAGGTGATCGGCAACGCACAATCACAACTATACAAAGTATAAATAATGTTCAATCAAATATTAAATTTCCTAATATCTTATAATTGTAATTATGTATGTTATATTTGTAATTTTCTATATAAAGTGTATATAATGTTCAAACAAATATTAAATATTAAATTTCCTAATATGTTATAATTGTAATAATGTATGTTATAATTATTATTTTCTATATCTTTTGTTATATATATATATATATATTGTGATCATGTTGTGTTGTCGAATCATTCAATTTGTTTAGTTTTTCTACTCAGCTGAGTTTAAAATATGTACGATTTTGTAGTTATATGATTTTGACAACAAATTATCATGCCTATGTATTTTATCAATTTCATGATAATGTAAATATTGAATATTCCCGCATTACATGTTCGTTTCATTAATAATAAGCGAGATTTTCGACACGTGAGTGGAAGAACATATGTTCGAAAATTCCTCAAAATCCTCCCTCATTAGAAGAACGACAGCTAAGTAAATAAAACCTTAACCTTTTAAATGCAATTTCTTCGAAAAAGCACCGGAAAACCAGTGATTGACTGAAGTAAAAAAAGGGAGCATCCTATAAACTTTAAAGTTTATTTCCTTTGATTTACTAGAGTGTGTCACTTAACGTGTTCATCTATTAATTTACTCAATTAAGGTTTAGCTAAAAATGTATGTTTTTCTGATGAAGCATAGAATCTCAAATAATTACAGTGATAATATTCCTATAGTATCACTTAAAAGAGTATTATTTTAAACAAAATGTCATTAAATTGAAACAATTAACTCATTTTAGGTAGATTTCGTAAGAAATACTACCTATTACATTCTCACCTAAGTTGGAATTTTCGGAAAATTTTTGCAGATCTACGCCGATCATGACACCTAGAACCCAAAACCACCCCCAGTTCAAAAGTTTATATATCTATCTATCTATCTATCTATCTATCTATCTATCTATGTCACTTTTTTCTGACCACGATAACTGGAAAAATTCTGCATAAATCTCTTCCAAACTGATACATAAAATCAAGGGTCATAAAATCTCGGTCAAGTTCGTTAATGGGCAAAATCGAACCGAGGGGGGGGGGAAATGGGGGGGCATTTTGTGAAAACAGAAAAACCCTCATAATTTCTTTATTATTATACGTATCGAATCCGTTTAAAGTTATTATTACTTCTAGGAAAAGGGCCGAAAATTTATGTATGACAGATTTTTGATATAATTAAAAATGGCCCCAAGGGGGGGGGGAAAAAGGGGGGGTTTTAGAAGAAAAAAAATCATAGCTTCGTCAATTCACAAGATATCAAATTCGCGTAAATTTATTATAAATCCTCTTAATATTATCTAAAACTTTTATATTGACAAGTTTTTTATAGGACCAACCGTTATAGCAAAAAAAAAAAAAAAATTAAAAACAAAAAAATCCCTGCCGGCTCCTCCTGCAAACAAGTTATTTTTCGAAGTAGGCGGTTCCAACTCCCGCATCTTTTCGAAACTGATACATAAAATCAAGGGGCATAAAATCTCGGTCAAGTTCGTTAATGGGCAAAATCGAACCAAGGTGGGGGGGATGGGGGACTTTTTGTGAAAACAGAAAAAAACCCATAATTTCTTAATTATGATACGTATCGAATCCGTTTGAAGTTATTATTACTTCTAGGAGAAGGGCCGAAAATTTATGTATGACAGATTTTTGATATAATTAAAAATTGCCTTAAGGGGGGGGGGAGGGGGTTTTAGAAGAAAAAAATTCATAACTTCGTCAATTCCCAAGATTTCAAATCCGCTTAAATTTATTATAATCCTCTTAATATTATCTAAAACTTTTATACTGACATGTTTTTTATAGGACCAACTCTTACAGCAAAAAAAAAAAAAAAAAAAAAAAAAAAAAAAAAAAAAAAAAATCCTTGCTGGCTCCGCCTGCAAACAAGTTTGGGTTCGAAGTAGGTGGTTTCAACTGCAGCATCACCGCAAAAAGGTCATTTCTTCCGCAATTCCCGACAAACAGGCGCCCCACGGTCTGCGTCTTCGAAATCTACCTGTGCCTGTAGGCCGAGCCATCAGGGATTTTTTAACATTATGTTGCTTACAATTAGGTATCGTATGTGTTTGACTTTTGCCCATTCATTTAGAAATCATTCCTATGCTTTTTAAATCTTCAAAATGCTGTTTTATATTAATTTTTTCGTGTAAATTTTATTTTTCTTCAACTTTTTTATGTTGAAATTCTGCTAAACGTGGTATCAGGAACCATAAGCAGGCGGTGACAACAGACATACTTCCCATCAAATAAAACATGCCATCATAAGATCCAACGACGTCTCTGAAATACCCTAGAAATACAAAAAAAGAAATGTTATTAAACAAAAATAAAAATCCTGCATCAAACATATATTATGAAATGCTTTCCAAAACTTACAGAATACTTTAATAAAAATTCGCTGTTTAATAAGGCAAATGAAATACTTAGGTAAGCATTTTAAAACATTTCGGAAACGTTTCCATGTTGTTTTTTCAGCTTATAATGAGTTTTTTTTTTTCAATTTGGTATCCCTTAAGAACTACCGGTTTTTAGGGTTCTATCTGTTTTCAAGTAAACATTTTCATGTTCAACAGACAAATATGCTAAACTAACAGCTAAAATGAACATTATTTTGTTACTCGTGCATGTGTAAATTATGTTACATCCTTACGTGAGAATTGCTTGCATCCGAAAAATCAATATATCGTGTTGTTCTCGACTTAAAAATAATAACTGATTAATAATCTTTAAAAAACTAATTGTAAACGTTTACTAAATTTATAGGTACCAAAAGAAACTCTGTTTTCTATTAATCTCGGATATCTATTGGTTTCTGAAGATAAAGGAACGCTTTTCGGAATCGTGAGTAACCCGGAAGAGGTTATATTATATTTTTCCCACCTTCTTACTAGATCAAGAAATTCTCTTTTTAACACTTTCCAACATAGTTGAAAAGTGTTTATGACTTCGGTTTGTCTGGCCGTATGGCCGTCTGCTGTCTGTTCGTGCTCTAACTCCTGTAAATATGCTCGGATTGCCCTGAAATATTTATATGTTATTGTCGCTTACTATAGCCTGTTCCCTATTTCAACTGAAGTGTGTAGTAGTTATAGTTTTTTTTACAGGGACAGTCAAAAGTATTCCGTTACAGTACAGTCAATGGGAAATAATCGGTTCAAGTACATTTTGATGACGCTACGTCATTTAAAACATACAGAAATTGATATATAATTATGAAGCGCATTAAAACATGCTTTTTGTAGAATATGGCGTGCAAAGGATTTATTATTTATTTACAGGGTCAAACAAAGGAATTCTGTTACACATCGTTCTATGGGGGAAAATCGTTTGCAGTGTAATTTATTGATATTTCACTATTTCAAACAAAACGAAAATTATATGTATTACTGAGGTGCACTATCAATTGCTCTCTTGTGTGCATTGCGTTTATTTACAGGGACACACAAAAGATTTTGGTTACAGTACATGTGCGATATTTACAGTCTATGTGTGATAAGTGCGTTTTCAACTTTGGTTTGCGTTTTTAAGTTAAACTAAATTTTTTCATAGTGCGTGTGTGTTTATAAACTCGGTTGATCATATACAGAGCTACACAAGGGAATTCGTAAGAATTACAGACTCTGGGAGTGAATTGCTTAAGGGTAGTTTTTAATTGTGTTTACGCATGTTCCTGCTGAACTATATTTAGTAGACTAATAGAAATTTGTGGGATACAAATAAATTCATACACAGGGCTACGCAAAGAAAAAGATACATTGTCTTTTACGGTTGGTAATTGCTGCGAGTGAGTTTTACGTTGTCTTTTAGTTTAATACGTGGTGTTTACAAAGGACTTCAGATAATATACAGGGCTGTACAAAAGATTTCGAGTGCATTTCCATCGATTGGCGAAAATTGCTGAATGTGAATATTCTAACTGAACTAAATTTTATTATACTATATATCCACATCGATTGATCATATACAGGGCTGCACAAATTAATTCGACTACTTTTTTGACACTGGAAGGTAATTTCGAAAACTGTATTTTTCAATGTGTTATATGTTTTCTAAACTGTTTACTTACATATCTCCTTTCACCTAATTTACCTGTAAAGTTTCGTTACAGTTCTCTGGCTGTGTTGGAAAGTGTTTCATAATCTATGCTTGTCGCATGATTTTTCGTTCTTGTTTTATTGTGAACACGCAGCATGCCACGATCAGTGCCGTAATTATACTCTCATGGGGTCCTATGGCAAAACTATTTTCTTAGAATTCTACGACGTTCTTGGTTGTAGACATAACAAATCAGTGAAGTATGGAGAGGAGCATTCTAACCTTTGCGGATTTGATATCTGTTATATTAGCCACCCTAGGCCTGACCACGATTTTCTGAAGCGATTATGATTAGGTGGCTGATAATTCATGACGTCATGAAATAATAATAATAAACATATGAGTTAACGAAATACTGAAATTTTTATCTGTGTGGTCGGTAGGGCTGGATTATTTATCGATATATCGGTCAAATATTGATATTTTTTAATTATCGCAATACCGATACCTGAGCTCTGATTCTGACGATATATCCCAATAACGATAGCTAAGCTGAAACTCTACCGATATATCCCAATGACATTTTTTTCCCCGCAGCGCGACTTCGAAATCCTAGAAAAAGCACCGAAATTGCAGTAATAATATCGGAATAATCATTGTATCCCAATAACATTTTTTTCCCCGCAGCGCAACTGTAATCCAATGTATCCCAAACACATTTTTTTTCCCCGTAGCGCGACTTCGAAATCCTAGAAAAAAAAAAAAAACCAAATTGCAGTACTAATATCGGAATAATCATTGTATCCCAATAAAAAAAAAAAAAAAATTCCGCAGCGCGACTATAATCCAATGTATCCCAATAACATTTTTTTTTCCCGCAGCGCGACTTCGAAATCCTAGAAAAAGCACCGAAATTGCAGTACTAATATCGGAATAATCATTTTCCACCATTCATTTATTCCTGCCTGCTTCATTCAAAGCCAAATATCCCTTCTAATGATTATCTCTTTTTCGTTGTTATTCCAATATATCCCGATACAATCTATGCTTTACTTTTATTTAAACAAACCGCATATTCCCCTGTTCGTTTGTTACTGAATAAAACTGTTATCGTCTGTGTTTCCGTCGCTGCTTAGACATATTGCAATATATCCCACATATTGATATGTCCAAATTCAAACGAATAAAGAAGCGCTTAAAATACGTACGAGTTAGTTGTGGAGTTGATAATATTACCAGAGCTTAGCAGCTAGAAAGCTCGGTTCGCGAGCAACCAATCAGACTGCGAAATGGTAAAATTTCGCCTTTCGGCTACGTTGGTGAAGCTAAGCTTCCACATTCTTTCACTGTGATTCGTTTCTTTTGAGAGGAGCTTCATAGCTATTAACGTCTAATATTGCGATCGCTGAATAGCCAGCCAGCCAGTGTTTATTCTATTCCTATTTCGTCTGTTGTTTTATTGTTAGAGAGCGCGTGAATCGAATCGGATTGATTTTAATATATGCTGTCTTGATACTTTAGCTTAAAACGAAGTCAAAAACGTACATTTTAATTAGTACAAAACTATTCCGAAATGTGATTTGAATATTTATATTTCAAAAAAGATTTCAATGCTGTATTTATGTATAGTAAATAATAGATAGGAGGCTGTAAATACAGTGAAAATTTTTAATTTTTTTTTCTAATAAGAATGCATTGATATCTAAGGGAAAGATTGAAAAACAACATTTCTGCAGCATCTGAAATCCATTGAAAGCAATTTAATTACAAGTATTAGCACGACATGTGGCATTAAACTAATTTCCGTTTTTGCTGTTGATATTTACTTATTTTAATAATATTAAAATCAGCAACGTCCTAAATTTAAGAACATTTTATTTTAGTTTCTTTTTTTATAATATTCTTAGTTATACACGAGGATATTAAATAGTCAAAATAGTGCAGAAAATAGGAAGAATAGGGAGCATACTATTTTGAAAGAAAACCACTATCCAAGCAATGGTATAAGAAAATATATATCGCACAATGTGTCCATTTCCTAAAATATTTCTGTTTTGTATAAATATGAAACTATAATATTTAAAGGATGCTGTGTGAGCAAATAGGTTAGGAGAGTTGATTCGTTGCTTTCTACACCTGTTTGTACTTAAATTGCTGCTACCATACCATTTATCTTTGAAAATTAACATTTTTTCTATTCCCACACACTTTAAGGTAGTTATCGCGATATATCACCAATATCAATATTAATTCGTTGATATATTCCGATATTAAATTTCTGATATCGTCCAGCCCTAGTGGTCGGATATTTTTAGAGTGTTGTTGGACCAGCGGATCACTAATGATTTCGAACCTTAACCTAAATTACAGAGAATTGCTGCCTACTTTAGCAATATTACTTAATTTTGATCTGATGTACATTGTAGATTATAAATACAATCAATGGGGACATCTTATGTTACGATACTTACAAAGCTTCATTTAGTGAGTATTTATGTGAAGTGTGAGATGACGAGGTCTGTCAGTGACCTAATGGTTACAGTGTCTCACTCGATGCTGAAAGGATTCAAAGTGTAAAATACTGCTGTGTACGTACATACGCGTGTAAAATCTTTCAAATGAATTTATCTGCACTATTAGCAAGGTGAGCTGAACAAATCCAAGCGACGTCATATTCCTTCAGATTTATGGAACGCTCAGTTTCTCTTGATCCATTGTGGCTTAGACTTACTAGTTATTTAGGTATCCATTTTTGTGACTTTGTCAAACATCTATTTTAGTATTCCTATACTCATGCTTAAAAAACAAGCAAGAGTTAAAAGAAATGTTATCAAATTTGTTATGTGGAATTAAAACTTCAAATTTACGAATTACATTTTACATTTCTGATATCACGAGCGTGGTCAAGGAGAGAAAGAGTCCTCGCCTTTCCCTGTGTTTTGAAATTAAAAGTTAACTTTTTTTATTTCTCATAATTCAAGAAAAAAACATAAAATGTATCCATTCCTGGTGGTTTAAAATAATTAAACACTAAGGGAAAAGGGAAGTAAGATTTTTTTTTTTAATCAGGCGAAGGGAGGGAGAAAAGAACACCCTATGCTACACGATTTAAAATTATTTACGTGCATGTGTTTAAAAATTATATCTTAAAAGATTTATTCTCTTTATGAGAAAACATACATACTAAAATAACTATTTCCTAAATTGTTAAATTCTTGTACCGCTTTTTGCGTTGTTATGTTTAAAGTTTTTTTTTGTGTGGCAGTTTAAAAAATATATAATTTTAGCATTTTTCATGCTTATATTCTCTACAGGATGAATATAATTAAAGTCTCAGTTTCAAAATGTTGTAAAAAAGGAACCACTGGTCAGAATGACTTCAAATTTGAAATGAATATACTGGAAGAAGGTAGAAAAGGTATGGCTTAAGAAAGAAAAAGTCCCAAAGTGCAGCAACAGATGGCGCTGTAAGCGGCATAACGAAAGTGGATTCAGTTGCAAGTGACATTTTTAATCGAAATATGACGGCTTTGCATGAGATGCACACTAAACCAACCGTACTGTTCAATGTGTGCATGAGTGTTTCGGTTGTTTGCCGGAAAAAAGACTTCGAAATCAGTCAACAGTTGTGGTACTGTTAGTCGAAAGCCCATCCACTACGGCAAGGTCGTACCACATTGGATAGGAAAAATTCACTTTTAATTGCCCTTGGGCCAAAAACCGCATAAAAAATCACATAATGATTCGGTTTTTAATTTAGCTAGACATGCGGCAGACATTTTCCATATGCTGACCACCATTGTCCGCCACAAGTTGAAACCGATAAACAGCATGTTCAACAACAGACCGGAGTGTCTCAGAGGTGACTCTGTGAATTTGTTGCGTAATACGTGCCTTCAATTCAGCTAAATTTGCAATCGGGCCACTGTACACAACATTTTTAAGATAACCCCACAGCCAGAAGTCCCAAGGATTGATGTCTAGTGATCTTGAAGGCCAGGCTGTTGGACAATGACGGATGATAAGTCGATCATTTCCGAAATGCCTCTTGAGTTGCATGACTGGCTTTGCGATGTGCGGAGGCACGTGAAAATGATTCTATCCAGACATGCACGCTGTTGCAGTGTTGACATGACCTGGTTGCACAAAAGACTCTCATACCGTTTACAATTCATGTTACAGGTCACGGGACCTGCAGGTCCCATTTCCTCGAAAAAAATGGCCCTACCATACACGATGCCGTCAACATGCACCACACACTTACCTTTGGCGAATGCATCGGTACTTGTTGAGTTGCGAATGAATTTTATTTTTCCCATATCCTGAAATTTTGTGTTTTGACAAACTCTTGGAGATGGAAATGGGTTCTGTCCACATAATGTTCCATAATCATTCATTGTCCACTTTCATGAGAGCGAGAAATTCCAGAACAAACGTCTGTCTTCGTGGCAGGTCAGCCGGAAGCAACTCCTGAACAATGGGTAATTTTGTAAGGATAGCAATGCAGGATATTGCGTATAATTTTATGCACCGTGTTCACAGGCATGTCTAAAGATCGAGCAATTCAATGCACTGCACGTTTGCACACCACTGATCTTCCCTTCCTCTAATGCTGTTACCACATCTTCTACTGATGTCGAAGCAATTGATTTCCCCCTCTTCCAGATTTCACTTCAACACTACCTCTTCGAATTTCTGAATCATATTTTTCAGACCCTTGGAAGACATCGGACAACAGCCTATTTTCATACCCTATATGACCGAAATTTCTTTAAAGCTGAAAACGCACAGCTGCCGTTCTTGTAAAAGAGCTTCAACAGCAGAGCACGATCCTCCATTGAGAGACTCATGACAAGCAGCTCAGATGCAATATGAGGGGAACGCCACATACCGCGCGTCTTTATGCCACATGCATGAGCATGTGGTGTGACAGATTAAAATTAAAATACAAATTAAATTGACAAATTAAAAGACATGAGT
Source organism: Maratus michaelseni (assembly GCA_963931845.1). Lineage (NCBI taxonomy): Eukaryota > Metazoa > Arthropoda > Arachnida > Araneae > Salticidae > Maratus > Maratus michaelseni. The sequence continues at coordinate 276,686,832 of OZ007594.1, read as the reverse complement.
GTCTTTTAATTTGCATAGTATGCCGCTTACAGCGCTATCTATTGATATATTTTGAAACTTTTTTTATGCCATACCGTTTCCCCTTTCTTCCAGTATATTCAGTCCAGATTTGAAGTCATTCTGACAAGTGGTACTTTTTTTACAGCATTTTTAAAGTATGACTTTAATTATAATCACCCTGCATTTTAAGAAAGTTTTAAAAATGATATCTATTCTTACAACTAAGAGTTTTCCGCATCTTGATCTTGGCAATCAATTTGAGAAACTGTTTTCTGGAAATATTAAAAGAAAATCACTGAGCCTAGATTACAGACCATAGGATCATCTGTTTCAAAATCTTATTCCTTGTTGGATTGTTTTTGACACCAAATGCCTCAATGTGGTACTTATGGCTGATATTAAGAATTGCAAAAATATTTTATATTAATTTATTTCTAAATTAAAGCAAAATTATTTACAAGCGAACATTTTTGACAATGAAGTATTTTATTGTTCCATTTACAATCTGTGAGAGTTTTTAAAAGGTTGGGATACAATGCAATGGAGGGATGTGGGAAAGTTGCAAGCAGGCGCAAGGATGTCCAATGATTTACAAAACCACAATCTTCATAATAGCTTGATAAACCAAATTTGAAATCTTAACATAGTGATTCAAAAATCTATATAAGATATTGGTCTATATATATTGGATATCTAAGAGTTATTTTAGCGGCAGATGGTCACTTTCTGTACTAAAGTAGAACACACCATACATCACCAATAGCACTACCCATGGTTTCAAAGATTTTTACTAATGCAGGAAAGCGATTATAGTAGCACACTATTTCGCATATTCATATAGATTTGGTCATTGTAAGGATGTGTTCAAAATTTGTTTATTATGTTTCTTTAAAATGTCTGAAGCCTTGAATTTTTTTTAATTTGTACTGGTGATAATTTGCGTTAGATCCATGAAACTAAAGGAGAAAGACTTTTTTTAAATATTTTTTGGAGATAGAAAAGTGTCCTCGAAAAGTTTTTGAAATGGATGGCGCTGATATAATTGAGTTATTGTTGATTCGTCTTCTCCTACCAATCACATTCTTGAGCATTCAGCTTCAGCGAAACGTTGTCCACTTAGTGGCGCTTTCTGTTTAAATTTTTCCGTCGGCTACCATTTTTTTTCAAAATCGCAATCCATTTTTACACTATTGGGATAAAGGATCTGTATTGACGAATAGATAGATTAAAGACCAATAGAACAAAGTAAGCTTTGTGGATGAATATTGCCTCCAGAATGAGTTTCGATGGCTCGTGCTATGGAGTCAGCCTGCAAATTCATACTTGATGGCATGCATTGTAGAAAAAACTATTACATAAAATGCAATTTCCTAATGTCAGCAGGAACCACAAGGAATACACGCATTAACCTATATTTTATCTTAGCGTTTCAGTAATAACTCTCCCATTTTGCGACGAAACCTTACGCTCGATTGCTTATTTTTTATTGCTGTCAAAAGTACAGACAGTATTTTTATGGACGATAATGAACTATCGCAATATGATTTATTAGTTCTGAAATACATAGAGAGTGAAACGATTCTGCGTACAATGGCTTGCAATATCCCTAGAACTGAATCTGAAAATGTGTTGAAAGAAAATGTGTTAAAATATTAAGAAGATGAATTTCAGGTAGTATTGTTCATTCAAGAATCCTTCCCACGTGAACTCTGAAAGTTAATACAAGAATGTATTACCCCTATTATGTTATACCCCTACTACCCTATTATGTTATACCCCTACTACCCTATTATGTTATACCCCTGTTGTCTCACAAAAGATTAGAGTTATTACTAAAAGTATAATTCGCCATGTTTGAATACGCATTTTAACTGCAGGGTATTATACGCACTATCAGATAGATGTTGGCAGTTAATGTTCTTAATACCAAATTTGTCTGTCAAAATATGATGGTATTTTCTTCGTTATTTTGCTTAATTTTTTAACATGTGGATCTAGACACAAGAATCTATTTTTAAATTTTATTCATACTTACTAAAAATAATTATTTTTTTTTATTTGAATTATTTTATTCATACTATTTGTTTGTTTCTTATTCTTCGAACAATAATGTAGTAAAACTATTAATTCTGTAGTACTCAATATACCATAATATGTATACAGGACTTAATTTGAAAGAAAAAAAGTACCGGAGCTCTAATATTCTGCTATCCAACAATCGTAGCGTACCCCTCCCCCACCCCCACCCCTGCCACCGTCACTCCAATCTGCATATTTATATTTCATACATTATTTTCAAAATTTAAAGCATTTTTTCTTTAATTTAGCAAAATAAAAATTTTAAATACAACAATCTGCGTATACTTAGCTAGCAACTATTCCTTTTTTTAGTTACCAGAGGGCCCGTGCGAAGATTTCGCACTGAAATCTAATATTTTTAGGCACTTCTCTATTATCCCGTCGACCACTTTTCATAACAAAAAACTACCGCCAAACTGTAAGATTAAATGCCAAAAATGCAGTCCCATTTACTTGATGTCAGAATCATTATGCGTGTTTGTTACGTCATCTAGTTGTTTTACATTCGACATTTGCGTGTATTTTTCATTATGTTTTACTGATTTAGTAGTTATTTTATTAATTAAAATAACAATTGTGTCCTTAAATTCTTATATTTTATTTATTTTTTGATATTCCAATGACAACGTTCTCCCGTTTATTTGGCGATAGTTTTTTGTTATGAAAAGTGGTCGACGGGATAATAGAGAAGTATCATTTTTTATCAATATGTAATATTTATTAGATGTAGGTTTAAACTTCTAAAGAAAAAGCAAGGATAAAAATATCTGCAAACACCATTTAGTTGTTAGTCAAGCCAGAATATCATCTAATTTATTCCATCAAAGTTAGACTAAAAACAGATCCAAGATTGCTAAAGGCACGCGCGAGAAAAAAAAATTAGCAATCGTAATTTGACTGCATTAGAGTATGACGTCATCCGCTTCGGGAAAACCATGGGACTTAGAAATATAACCCTAAACATTTCAATTTCAATTTCGCTTTTTAATCATAAGTATAAAATAAACCCTACGGTGTTTTTTATAATAATTGCTATGAGCATCATATAATGTGGTATTTTATTTTTTTGGCAACAATAATTTTAGGAAAACCTTTCATTTCTTTCATGAAAACAATGCCGATTTAATTTTTTAATTTCAGCAAATTTTAATCAAAAACATGTTTTAACGAATTGTTAAGTCGGCTATGTCAGAAGCCGGTTCTAAAACCTTTCATATGGTGTCTCATTCGTTGTTCTGCGTTTCATATTTTCTGAGTAAAAGGGATGTTGACAGGAGAAATAATATATAAGGATTACTACTTCCAAATAGAAACTTTCGCCTAACGTTAATTAATCGCAGAATTCTGCTATTAAATAAGCTCATGTTTATGATTAGGAAAGAGTGTTAACACAAAAAATGAATAGTTCGCAGCTATGCAGAATAGAAAAAGACTATTTCTGTTCACTCTTTATTCTGATCAAAATAGCGTTAAAATGATTTGAAATGGAAATAAATAAAATTTTAAATTTAAGACAGATTGAGCTCTAGCCTGCCCAAACCCGAAGACTAATATAAAAATCCAGCTCGTTTCATCTCCATCTCTTACGTGAGCGACACATTACGTCACTTATAAGTGTTTTCAAACAAAAGGAGACAAAAGACTGGAGATGGGAGAGAAAGGAAAAGGTAATTTAGTATTCGTTTTTCGGAAGCGTTATTCACTGGGCCCCGGAGCGCAATGTTTAGAACTCCGGTGAATTATGGCCAATATTTAAATATTTACTAAAAAACTGAGAAGTACTGGAGCTGAGCTCCGGTAGGCTCCGGCGCAAATTAAGCCTTGTGTATATATATATATACAAGTTGAATCTTTATTTTACCGACAATGTAATAAGAATGAAATTTCAGGTTCACAATTAATGGTTTTAATACGAAAAATGCAGGATGTTCTTCTTCAAGTAAAACCAATATTTGTGTTAATAAATTGAACAAAAGTAAAGATATTATAACGAAATTTCTATTTTATGCTGCGATGAAAGTGGCTGTTACTCGTACCCAAAGAACACCGAATTCGACGTCTCATATTTCGGAATATGGTTGCCAGTACATGTCTGGCAATCAGTGTGCCAAATAATCGGGAATATTCTACACTAATCATGATATAATAAAACTTGACAGAGAGTAAACAAAATTTGTTGAACATTTCATTGCAATGTATTATTAAAGATTTTATAATTAAGGCATAATATTAACGGCATTGCTTTTAAAGGTTTTAAAGCCCAGTTTTGTTTTAAATTGTATCACCCGGCCTTTTTGACTGAGAAAGAATTTTCAGATGCCGGGTTCTGTAACAATTGATAGTAATGATTTCTGTAGTAATTGATTGTAATAATGTTTAGTGTCACACATACTGTTTTGACGATAAAATTCAGAATTATAAAAAATAAAAACAAAAAATACATTACATCCATAGATACAGACTTACCGATCATTGATGGAAGTGCAAAGGAAACGATCCCGGATAAAAATCCTTCACATCCCATCGCAACGTACTGCAAATTCTTGTCCACATAGCGCAATATCAAGAGAGGGAAATGTGAAACAGCTGAGCCTACTGTTGTTCCGTAAAGGGCTAACAGCAACATGAAAGCGTAAAGGCTCTTAACTAGTGGCAAGAACAAGATAAACACTGCTGTCAATATGAAACACATCGCTAAGTAGGTAGGAATGCTTAAAACTTTTTTGTCGGTTACCCAACCGAAGCACAGTCGACCTGGAAAAAAGGTAAAGTAATGACATGGACATGCTATAATAAAATACTACGATAAAGAGCCACTCACTGTACAATAAACTACTCAGATATGCTGTGCAAAAGTACAACTGACAATATGTCATTAAATAGGCATATCGCTGTGGTGGTATTCAGCCGGTTTGCACAGTTCGTTAGAACCGATAGCTAACTGGTTGGCCATAGGGGAACGTTGGCCCAATCGTGGTATTTTTCAAACTATCCGGTGGATATCGTTAATAGCTAAGTGACATGTGTCTTATCACGTCTTCTTTCACCTACAACAGCGTCAACAGTGAAGAAGCAATCATACGAAAGCCACTTGAATTTTTCAAATTCTCCCTCAGGTAAGTATTTTTTTGCACTTATAAATAATCGTTTCTGATTTCTTTCTAAATTAAAGTTTCACTTTGTTGAATAGCAATCTAACATACCGTTTTTATGAGTTTATTTTGTACCTACTGATTTTTAAAAATATTAACAGAATACTTTGATACGACGATCAAAAACCATAATGGCAATATGGAGCAAGTTGGCGCATTTAATACAAGCCAGCCCAATGTCTATGACCTAACAGAGCTACTGCATCATTTCTAGATGTCAAGATGGTTTGTAATTACGTTAAAATCTGACAGAGGAAAGCTTCCAGAAGAGACAATGAAAGTGACTGTTTTTGAAGTGCCCCGCAGCCTACGAGTTTGTTTTCTACATTCATAAGCCTACAAAGTCAATAAAATTCCTTAATTAAGTGTGTTATTGGGCAGGGCGGTATTAACTAATAGACAAATAAGACAAATGTCTAGGTCCGTAAATTGGAGGCGCTCAGCTTTATAAACAGAAAATATTCATAATACTAGTAATAATATTAAAATTCCATGAAAATCTAATTTTTATCAAATCTGAAATTTATAACTAATCTGAATTGACAAAATATTTTTTTTCCTTTATTGCATAAATAGCTGACGAAAAAATGGTATAATGTAAAAAAGACTCGGGGATTAGTTTTTTTTTTCTTGAAAGCTAGGAAGATTCCGAAAGTTTATTTACAGAAACTTTATTATAGAATCATTGTATTATTTTATTGTATTCTCTATTATTAATAAAAATTGTAAGTGATATTATTTAAGATTTCTTTAAAAATAACTTGCATTGATATGGTGTCAATTTAAATTTTGACTATGATGGCCTAATGGAGCTACTGCCTCATTTCTAGATGCCAAGATGGTTCGTAATTATGTTAAAAAATCAGACCGAGGAAAGGTTCCAGAAGAGACAATGAAAGTAGCTGTTCTCGAAGTAAAATTGAACAAGAGATCAATCAAAGAAGCAGTAGATCTATCAAGTGAGGAAGAACAAAAAGACAAAGAGTATTCTCCATGTTTTCGTTGTTTAAAATCATTCAAAAATAGTAAATCAGGAGAAGAGTCAATTCAATGTACCAGGTGCAAATATTAAGTACACGAATCATATGTCACTGTGGATATGATATATATGTTTGCATTCATTGTGATGATGAGAAAGATTTCGATGAAGGCAGTTGTTAAGTTGAACAATCTTTTCTTATCCTTTGTATCTTTTATATACCAAATTAAATTTTAATTTGATATGTTATGAGTTTTTTAATTTCCGTTAGCAATCAGAACATAAATTCTATTTAGTGAGCCAACCTACACCGTTCGACGGGGTATGTTGGCCCAATGACTTGATGTGCTTCTGAGCTTCATATAGATACTATTAATTAATATTTTTAAATTTTGTTCTTACGTGGTTAAGCTTTAAGGCGCGCTAATTGTCCTAACTAAAAAAGAAAATTAAAATTTTAATAAAATAAAATAAATAAAAAATATTGATGAAAAAATGGGCCAGCGAGCTCCGGTCTCCCATACTATTCTTCATAAGTCACGCAAGAACCAAATTTTGCTTTAATAATAAAAAAAGGAAATTAAGAAGATTTAGAGAATTTTGGGAACAAGATCGGGCAGCCTCAATCAACCCTAATTCTATGGCATGCTTATTCAGCCCTGCATGACTACTAGTTCGAATAGAAGATTTTAACTGCTTCTTTTGAAAATATACATAATGTTCCCTATAATCACCATTGAGTTCCCTATATAACAGGAGTTCTGAGTCGAAGGTCAGAAGTTTGCAAGACACAATAGTTCTTGCAAGGCAAAAAATAGCCATGAAAAATAGTTTTTGGAAGGTAAAGGTAAAACTGAGCTACTCAGTCTTAAGGCTGAGAATCTAGGCTCACAGAAGCCTTGCGGGTAATCCACCAGTAGAGCTGAGTTTACCCGGGGCACCTCATAGGCTATATCATAGGCCTTGGGCCCTTCAGCCAAGGTGAGCACCGCCAACTGTGCATCACTCCCTTGCACCCAAATGATTGAGGACATAGATCGCTGCGATTTGCTATGTTTCCCAAAACTCTTAAGGTACAATCACTTTTTTACACTTGGGGAAATGCCGGAGTCCCCGACAGCTTCGGAGCCGGAAACCCAAAAGGGAACCGGGCCCTAGGTCTTAAGATGAGCTTCCTCGACACCTCTTACTGTACCAGCACTTTCGATCACAGAACTCCTATAAAGGAAACTACTAGTTCGTCAGCTATGGTGGAGCTCACGAAATGACCAAACGCCACTACGGAACTGCAAGCGGTTCTTGCCGTACAGAGTCCGTACTCGCCTTCATTTCGCGCTGGATAAATTTGGAAGTGGTCCTATCGCATTTACTAGACCTTGCCGCTCGAGTCACCCCCGGATATAGTCCGGCACGAGGGATAGGCCTACGATATGCTTTTTGTCGCCTAGCCAACCCTAAGGGATGCCCCGTCGAGCTCAAGACAAAGGTAAAAAAAGTCCGTGTTGTCAATGTCAGATGTTACTGTTCTTATTTACTATTATCCTATTTTATGCTCCTCTAATTAAGCTATGCTTATATAATTTAAAAAAATTATGTCCTAATCATATAATAAGGGAATGCGATAAACAGAATGTTTTACCACGAATGCGAACTAAAATTATCATCACTGTATCCTTCCGCACTGTCCGCTGGAAATCATGTCGGTAATTATATATGGAGCTGAGTGGTTATTGCTGACCAGTAGCTGATAACTAAACCGCTATATTTAGTGGTATATTTCCAGCTGCATTTTTTTAAATATTGTTCGTCGTATCTTAGAAGTCATTTAAAAATCAAAGTAGTTATTTTCGTAAATGTCAGTAATTTTTAATTTTTATAACATGCCTTGGTCCTATAAATTATAGTACCTGGTTGACAGAATCTCGCTCGGTAGTTTTTTTTCACATTTATATTGTACTAGCTTACCGCCCTGCGTTGCCCGTGCCAACAACCTTAAATGTACCTGAAATCAGTGTTGAACATTTTTTTATTTTTAAACAAATCTAATGTTGGGGGCTCCACTACCTTAGACAGCAAACACTGGGCGTGCCATACACACTCCCATATATTACCGTAAGTCGAGTCGAAAGAGCCATACCACTGCATGAACCAGCCCATAGAACCAGAGATAGAAAAGCGCCCCTGGTGGTGAAAATCGATAAGCTCTATCTATGTAGAGTAGAATGAGCCATACACCGTCGTGATCCAGCCCATAGAACCAGATATAGGAAAGCACCGCCTGGTGGTGAAAATCCGAACTAAAATCAGTCAGCTCTGTCGATGTCAAGTGGAAAGAGCCATACCCCATTGTGATCCAGCCCATAGAAACAGAGATAGGAAAGCACCACTTGGTGGTGAAATTCAGAACTAAAATTGGTAAGCTCTATTGAGGTTGTGTCGAATTAAAATAATGAGAAGAAAATGTTGTGCTCCTAGTTTCTAATATAAGTCTTCAAATTCGCTACTGATAATGAAAAGAAGAAATTTTAGCTATGAAAATTACCTTGTGATAATTTTACTTATACATTTCAACAGAAGTGGCCTGCATTAAATGTTTCGATATACGTTTCATAATTCGTGAAGCTAGAATTAATATGATGGTATTGAACTTGTGCAGAGAAAAAAACCCCTAACAACAAATGTCTAGCCTATTGTAATGGAAATATTCTGGCATATTTGAATGAATTTGTACTTCCAAATCGAAAAGAGTCAAATGATCTTTAGAAAAAATAAATAAATAAAAGAAGCAGCCGATAAACAGTTTAAAAAATGATTTTGAAAGAAATACTGTAATAAATTGAATGAAATCTGGATACATTTAGTTAGAAGTGAGTGTGCTTTTTTTATAAAATTAAAAGTAACTGATTTACACAACTTAGTAGTTCTACGTAGTTCCATTTAGCATTTTAGCTAACTTAAGTGTACAAATATATTATGAAAATAAATCTTTTGATAAGTTAATTTGAGTGGTTATTAGGTCCTAGACCCAAGTACAATAAATAGACATTTTTTTAAATATTACGAATCAGTTACAAAGTTAAGATAGAAAATTGGGTACTTTTCGGCTAGCCGGGCGCCAGTGATATATATACATATATACACACACACATACACACACACACATATATATATATATATATATATATATATATATATATATATATATATATATATATATATATATATATATATATATATATATATACACATATAGCTACACACATATATACATATACACATATCTACACACACATATATATACACACATATATGTATGAATTAATATATATATATATATTTATATATGTACATGTATCACTGGCGCCCGGCTAACCGAAAAGTACCGAAAAGGGCTTATGGCGAGAGAAGGTAAGTTGGCAGCATATTTTCTGGCAACCTATTCGTAGTTTCATATAAATAAGTATTTTTTTTTCAATATTTTTATAATTTATTTAATATAAAGAAGCCATTTATCTCTTTTTATATGCAGGTAGAACAGAATTGTATATATAAATAATTTTATATATATAAATAAACATAAAAGTTCATTAGGTTTGTTTTCATAATTGTGTATATAATTTTAAAACATATCTAACTTTCTGAAGCCCGGATTACGCCAAAGCGTTAAAAAAAAGTACAGTTGTATGTAGTTGTAAACGGGAGGAATGGGATTGATTTTGTAAAGTTTTTGGTAGATTTATTATATTTTTTGTACGTATATTTATTGTAAAATAATGTGTTTAGGAAAAGGTAAGTCAATGGGTTCAATCTGATTTATTAATCTTAGCATTTTTTTTAATTTAAAACTTTAAATTTCCTTTACTAAAACAAGTGTATTAATTCCCTTTCATTTCACGATTATGAAATTTAATATTATTTATGTAATCACAAATTATAAGAGCGGAAATGCTCTTTTTATTACATCTTTCTGCTGCGATACATTGACCAAAGTGGATCACTATTGTGACGTCACTAATACTTGCAGCAGGCCCGGTTCAGGACACACATCTCGGAAGCCCCGCTCTGACCCGTAACGAAAATTGCTAATTCTTACTCCTTTTAATGTTTAATAATCTTAAATCTTTTGAGAAAAATAAATTTTACTGTAATTTTCAAAATTACAAGCGAAAAAAAAAAAAAATTTGAAAATCCAGGGAAAGGCTTGCTTTTTGAACTTGTAAATGAATAATAATGTTTTGAATTTCGTCCAGAAAAAACTCTTCGCTTCAACTCAGCTTAATAATAAAAAAAAACTATACAGAGTGTTAAGAAATTATAAGACCTCTAACGAATTGGTACACTTCTGAAGAAGAAGACACAATATGCAAATTTTTAGTTTGTGTATTTATCTGTTAAAATTGCTACATTAAAATTTAAGTTACATTTTATTAAAATTTTCTAATGTTTTTTAAAACGTAAATAAGGTGGCTGTTAAGAAATTATGAGGACCACCTGAGGAAATTAACGTACTATACGTCACATCAGAGTCATTATAAAATGTACGCGTTTGATATCGTGAAAGTATTCCCGAGAAGCAAAGGTGCAGGCTTAGATAGTGTTATTTACGATATATTTGAAGATGCCGCGGGGTAAAGAGTTGTCTGCGACCGAAGTAAGAAATATTTGGTTTTATAAGGGGTGCTGTTAAATCTGAACGAGAAATAGCTCGGTTAATGAAGCGTTCTAAATTTGCCATTCACAATAAAATAATTAGAAAAATGGATTCAAATAAAATTAAATGAGCTGGAAGAAAAGGGATTTTGACAGCACGGAGCGATTGACAAATATTTCCATTATCAACTCAAAAAGGTCTTTCAACTCGCGAAATTTCGAACCTTTTCAGCAAAAGAACCTCACACGTAACAGTTTGGAAGAGTTTGAAATCAAATAGTAATGCAAAATGTATGAAACTGTTGAAAAAACCGAGGTTAATGAAACATCATAAAGAAGAAAGAATGAAATGCGCTAAAAATGTCATGTCATGGGACAAGAAACGGAAACAAATGATATTTTCAGAAAAAAAAAATCTTAACGGTCCGGATGGTTATAAACACTATTGGCATGATTTGAGGAAGGAACCAAAACAATACTTCAGTCGACAAATGAGAGGAGGATCAGTAATGATTCGGGGAGCTGAAAGTCGGGGGCTGAGTCATGATGGACTCTGCGATTTATCTCGAATTTCGGGACGTATGAACTCTGCTAAATATCAGGCTATGGTATATGATCATTTGATACCATTTGGACCTTTTTTAAGTGGTGCTAACTGGATGTTTCAGCAGGACAATGCTTCTTTCCATGTGTCTAAATCCATCCAGAAATGGTTTAAAAAAGAAAAAAATCATGTTTTGTCATGACCAAGACGAAGTCCAGACTTGAACCCAATGGAAAATCTTTGGGGCGTATTAAGTCGCAAAGTTTATACTAATAATAAACAGTTTTTATCTGCAAATGAACTAGAAGTAGCCATTGTAAAAGAATGGCGCAATATTTCTGAATCTGTACTTAATAACCTGGTCACTTCTATGAGAAACAGAGTGTTTCAAGTTTTAAGGAAAAATGGAGGACCAATATCGTATTAATTTACATATTATTTTTGTTTTTAGACAAGTGGCCTTATAATTTGTTCAAAGTGTATTTTTCAATCATTGCTTACATTTTTGTTAACATACTTATTTTTTGCATTATTCAAAATAATTGCAAACTAATTTTAATAAATAAGTTGTATTTTGATATCTCATGTGTTTAAACTATAATTAGAACCTTCATTTATTTCATAATTTTCAAAATCAAAGTGGTCTTATAATTTCTTAACGCACTGTATTTATAAACTAGTCTTTCGTAACAAATATTGATTTTGAACAAGATATATCTCCCCTTAAATGAAACGAGAGAAAGACATTTTTTCTTTTTTTTTAACTATGCGGCTCCTCCCTCTATGAGCTTACGTTCGCCAACTATCATTTTAATGATGTGACACTATTTCAAATATATTGAAATTGATATACATCACTGAAATACACTACAAAATGCTTACTATCGAACATGGTATGTCTAGCACTTATAATTAGTTTACAGGGAAACTGAAAAGAATTCCATTACATTATGGTTTAATGTGGAAAATCGTTTGCGGCGCATTTTAATCATGTTACACTATTACAAACATAATGAAATTGATATCAATTTCTGAGATGCACTAAGAAATGCTTTCTGTAGAATATGGAGTGTAAAGCTTTTTTCTTTCATTTACAGTGCCACACAAAAGTATTCTTTTACGTAATGGTCTGCAAAAGGGGGAAGGGGGATTGTTTGCAGCGTATTTTACTTATATTACGTCATTTCAAATATAATAAAATTGATATACATTATTGAGGTTTACTACTAGATTCTTGTTATGTGCATAGCATTTATCGTTCATTTACAGGGACACAAAGTATTTAGGGTACAGTACCGTGTCCGAAGTATTGTTTATAAGCCATAATTGGAAATGGGATTTTAGTAAAGTATGCGTTTAACTAAATTTTTGAATGCTATGAGGTATATATAAATGTTACAGATCATATACAGGGCTATAAAAAAAATTTGTAAGCATTACGGTGCATCAGTGTAAATTGATTAAAATGGGTTTTTAATTGAGTTATGCATTTTGAACGTGAAATATATTTAGTATACTAAGAAAGGTTGTAGAATATAAATAAAATCATATACAGGGCTACGCAAAGAACTGAATACATGGCTGACTATGTATGATAATTTCTGGAAGTGTGATTTCAGCGTGTATTTGCCTGAATTAAACTATAGCTTAATATGTGGTGTGTATAAAAATCTTAAGATAATATACAGGGCTGTACAAAATAATTCAAGTATGTTTCCATCTATTGGTAGAAACTGCTAAAGATGAATTTCCAACTGTGTTATGTGTTTTATTACTAAACTAAATTGTAGCATACTATAGAGTATATACAAATATATAAATTATATACAGGGCTGCAGAAAAGAATTAGAGTACTTTTCCGGCTGTGGACGGTAATTGCTGAAATCTAGCTTTCAAATGTGTTGTAACGATTTCATTAAATCTCCCACAGTCTGCTAATTATGCAAAATAATCAAGGATAGAAGTTTCCAGGTGTTGGAAAACTTCTGTCATATTTTTCTGCTAGCTTGCAAGAATGTCACCGACCTGCAAAGGCACAGAATAGCTTCGATCAATCCTGTGAACGGAAACTGTTTCGACAGCAAAATATTTCTCTGATCTCGCCGGCTTCATGTGTGGTCGCTTTAGCGTGAGAACTTTACCTGTGCGAACATTTGGTATTTCAGTAAGACCTCCCAAAAAGGAATCCCGATCGAATCACAGAAAAACTGAATGCTATGACGTGAGCGGAAACTTCTTTGATTGGTGAACGGAGAGACTTTTGTTGGAGCCAAGGGACGAGAAAGAGAATCGAGAGGAGGTTAGTTGGAGTTTGAAGGGAGAGAGTGTTGGTAGAAAAACACTCATCTCAGGACGGATTCCCATCTTAGTAGGGAAGGAAAGGTTTGCTGACAGATTTTCAAAAGAGAGAGGATTTCTCTGAAGACAACGGCAAGGCCGTCGTTTGAACTTTTTGTGAGGAGTGAAAAAGATACTCCGATTGGATGTTAAGATTTCAAATTACTGCACAAGACTGGACTCTATTGATTTATAAATTGATTACAAGTTGAAACGAAACCAGCTGAAAAAATTGTTGTAATGAGTTGTAAATATTAAGAAATTCGAGAACAATTTTAAATAAAATGTGTTTCGAAGTAACATATTGAAATAAATCCATATCAAAAGGCCACACGCTACCCCTTTTTAAATTATAACATCATGGATTCATTATAGCTGGTGGCAAGCGGGTCGGATATTTCAACAAAAATTGATTAGCATCAGTGAAGAGAGCCCAGACAGTAGCAGTGACGCCCGCCCGCATCTAAGTGCGCAAGATCTGACGCCAGGTCAGGAGAGGAAAGCAGAGCCCGAAGCAAGCCCTTGCACTGGTACGACAGACACCGCAGTTCCGTCATCCGAACGTAGAAACAGAGCCCGAAGCAAGCCTTGGCAGTGGCACGACAGACAGCAGCTCCGTCCTGGAAGCAATCCCGTGTGTACAGATAACAAGCCCGAAGCAAGCCCTTGTGTACAAATAACAAGCCCGAAGCAAGCCCTTGAAATGGAAACATCAGGAGCCGACAAATCGAGATGACCTGTGCAATCGACGACGTCTAGGCCAGACCCGAAACCCGGCGACAAATGATGCAGACCAAGACTGTAGAAAAGGTAAGCTCAATTCATTTTTGAGTGGCTCTCATTTTGTTTACATATTCTTTGGTGAGGAAAATTCATTTCTGAGAAATTTTTTATTTGAATATTGATATATGATAAATTATGATAAATTTTTAAATCTAATAACTTTTAACATATTTGGAAAAACATATGTATATTTGTTATCTGCATAAAATTTGATAGTGTGAATTTTCTTTTGGCAGTAAAATAATATAAGGATTGTCAGGCTAAATGTGTATATATATATAATTTTTTTTTCTCGAAAAAAAAGAGATAAAAATTTTGATTTTTCAAATAAGTCGATTGTCTAGTTATTCATGATTGAAAGATTTCAAAGGTGTACTTTTTTATATTATTAGTGAAACAATAGGTGTTGTTGATAATCAAATATTTTGCATATGTGATGTTAGGAAAAATTTTTTAGCAGTTGCAAAAGTGGTCATTTTGTTATAAATGGGAAAATTGTTACCTGCGGGGTCAGAAATATCAAGTATTGGTTGAATTATGTGCACAGAATTTCAAATTTCTAAATTTGTTTTAAATGTGTATGATCGACAACAAAACGTGTCAGTGTATTGAAAATTTTACAATATTGAAAATCTATTTTTACATGTATACTATTTTTATTATTCCTCAAATTGAATTGTATTTAAAATTGTTAGTATTATGTGGGTAGGAGCAGAAAATTTTCCATAAAGTGTTAGAATCAATTTGCATAATTTAGCGAGCGAAACTATCATTTTCATCTCTATATTGTATTTACATAAAACTTTAAAATGCAAGAAGTAACTGATCTGAAACAATGCAGGAAAATTGATTTGCAGAATTTAGAGGAAGAATTGGGAGTGGAAATAGGGAAAAATGACAGGATACCGGTAATTATCCAAAAAAATCGAAGCTGCCGATGATTACGATAGAGATTTTGCATTTACGCAAGCTGCGTATATCATAAAAGATCGCGAAGACAAGATAGCCGCGGATAAAGAGGAAAAACAAAGGGAATATGAGAGGGAGAAAGAAGAAAGAGAAAGAGAGGAAAAACAAAAAGAACGCGAATTTACGTTGGAACAACTTAGATTGACGCAAGATGCAAATAGACGCAGTTCAACGACCAGTGGCGGGTCGGAACGCCAACCTAAATTGCCGCTCCGAACAATCATGCATCGATTTGATCCGGAACGCTCGGATATAACTTTGTTTTTAAATTTGTTCGAACGACAGGCGACCAAAGCGGAAATAGAGACAGGTGACTTAGTGACGCATTTGTTAGCTTTAGTGCCAGTCGAAATTGCAGAATTGATTTTAAGGGAACCGCAAGATCGGACTGATGACTTTGAATACGTCAAGAAATTTTTGCTAGAGCGTTTCCGCATGAGTCCCGAATCGTATCGTCAAAAATTAATGAAACATCCACGCAATCCAGATGCTCCTTGGAAGGACATTATCTTTGAGATCAACAGTTATTTAGAGGGTTGGTTGAATGGTTTAGGTGTTACGGATTTCAGTAGTCTGAAAAATTTATTGATAACTGACCAGATCAAGCTCCGTGCTTCTAGTGAAATGAAAGAGCATTTCATTGATTCGTGGGCAAATTACAAAGACCCTTTAATTTTAGCTAAATGTCTGGACGAATATGAAGCAGTAAAAGGGATTTCAGATAAAAAAGAGAAGGCGAGATCTTTTTATGATAGGAAATCTGAAGAAACGAGACTCGAGGGTAAATCGTGGGAAGAAAAAAATTCCGACAAAAAAATAAATTGGCGAGGCAAAGAAATTAAAGACAGGGAACGTGTCTTTGAACGAAAGAGGCGCTGCCATACGTGTGGAAGCGAATTTCACCTAATGGCCCGTTGTCCGAAAAGACAAAGGGATGGTACGGAAGTAAAAGCGTTCGAGAGCATAAATCACTTAGGCAATATAAGCGAAGACAAAAGCTTGTTCCGACCTTTTTTGAGTGAAAACAAAATAAATGGGAAGAGGGCGTGTGTACTTAGAGATTCAGGTAGCTCGTATTGTGTTTGCCCATGGAATTTGGTAAATAAAAGCAAATTAGGCAGCGAATATGTTTGGCTTAAACAGACATTTGATAAATATCCAAAACGATTTAGAGTGGCACGTATAAAAACGGAAATAAAAGGTCTCGGATATGTAAATACGAAAGCGGCAATCCTGCCTAGACACTCTAAAATTAAACACTATATCTTAGGTAATAAGACGCAGGCTTTAATAAATGAAAAGATAAAGCTAAAGCAAAAATCACAAACTAATTCCAGTTTTGAGAACCCGGAGAATGAGATAAACCCTTTAACAGATCCCCAAGGGTAGGAAGAAATTCTTTTGTCATTTCCCCCCGAAATGAAGAACCACCGTTCTCAGTGTATTGGGGAAAAAGAAACCCTTTTGAATAGGTCAAGGAAAGTTGATGAGTTGGTTTTCGACCGGCAGGGAAATTCGAAAAATAGATGCCAAAATTGGGAAGTGGGTGTTGACAGGGAGGTTCCTCATTCGAAAGTTAATCTGGAGGGAGAAAACGGATTCACAAAGAGTTTTCTAAAATCCTTCGAAATTCTGTTGAAAGAGAGTATGGACAGTGGAAATTCACGCCTTTGTGACACTCTTTTTAAAGAAATTGAACGTTTGTGTAAAACGTATTGTTCGGCAAACACAAGTAAAGAAATTCAGTAGTAAGTTTTTGAGTAAAATCCAATCTTTTGTACATATTTGATTATTTTTAGTTTTATTGTTATTTTGGCATGTGTAGTAAAAAAGTATCTTTCAAAAAAAAAAGTCTCTAAAGCTAGATGTTCGAGCAATGGTAAACAGTATATAAGAAATTGGGTCACTTATGTATATAGTGAGGTTAAATTGTAATGTTATTTGAGCCACTCAAATATGTTGAGCTAACCCTTTTTTTGCAGATTTTCCGTGTTTCACCCGGAAAATGTTTTAAAGGTGGGGGTGTTGTAACGATTTCATTAAATCTCCCACAGTCTGCTAATTATGCAAAATAATCAAGGATAGAAGTTCCCAGGTGTTGGAAAACTTCTGTCATATTTTTCTGCTAGCTTGCAAGAATGTCGCCGACCTGCAAAGGCACAGAATAGCTTCGATCAATCCTGTGAACGGAAACTGTTTCGACAGCAAAATATTTCTCTGATCTCGCCGGCTTCATGTGTGGTCGCTTTAGCGTGAGAACTTTACCCGTGCGAACATTTGGTATTTCAGTAAGACCTCCCAAAAAGGAATCCCGATCGAATCACAGAAAAACTGAATGCTATGACGTGAGCGGAAACTTCTTTGATTGGTGAACGGAGAGACTTTTGTTGGAGCCAAGGGACGAGAAAGAGAATCGAGAGGAGGTTAGTTGGAGTTTGAAGGGAGAGAGTGTTGGTAGAAAAACACTCATCTCAGGACGGATTCCCATCTTAGTAGGGAAGGAAAGGTTTGCTAACAGATTTTCAAAAGAGAGAGGATTTCTCTGAAGACAACGGCAAGGCCGTCGTTTGAACTTTTTGTGAGGAGTGAAAAAGATACTCCGGTTGCATGTTAAGATTTCAAATTACTGCACAAGACTGGACTCTATTGATTTATAAATTGATTACAAGTTGAAACGAAACCAGCTGAAAAAAATTGTTGTAATGAGTTGTAAATATTAAGAAATTCGAGAACAATTTTAAATAAAATTTGTTTCGAAGTAACATATTGAAATAAATCCATATCAAAAGGCCACACGCTACCCCTTTTTAAATTATAACATCATGGATTCATTATAGTGTTTTAAGTTTTTCTGAAATGTTTACTTAGATACCTTATTTACCAGCGATGGTTTGTTAAAGTATTCTGTTAGTGTTGGAAAGTGTTTCATAATCTATGCTTGGTGCATGATTTTTTTATAGTTTTTTTTTTAACGGCTTTCGGCCCCCATTATGAATTCTTTCTTCTGCCAGTTTTCTGGTAATTTTTGATCCAAAATTTTCTACATTCCTTTTTACTCTGCAGTTGTGGTGCCTTCGGCACGTAGGCACCGCATAAATTGTTTCATCCGAAGTCCAAAGTCCATTTTTGCTAATTTTATACTCTTTTTTTCATGGCTCCTTTAAGATATGATACACAAATACTCAAATACAGGGAGTGGAGTTGTTAGCAACTGGGAATCCCATCGAAACAATCTACTGTTTCTGTTTCTCTCTAATAATTGACGAGCAGAATTTTCCGGTACGAATTGGTTTTCCAAAACGGAAGGAACTTTCCGGACAACCCAATATATATATATACATATATAATAGAGTACGTGATTTTGCGCATAATTTAACTACATTGTTGTTGTAATTCGTATAACCGTAAAGAATATTAGGCGATTTATCCCTTATGCCCGGCTAGCTTAAAAATGCTTTAATATGAATTTATAATAATGAAGTTTGAAGAATGTTGAAATGTTGTATTGTCATCAGAAACACATCTGTGTACATATGGAGAGAGAGAGCGGAAAGGCGTCCAGACAAACCGAATTCATAAACACTTTTCAACTTTGTTGGAAAGTGTTAAAAAAGATAAGTAATAAAATAAAATAAAGTTTTACAAAAAAAATATTAACCAACTTAAAAAAAAGCACTAAAAAGTATTAAATAATTCTTTAAAATTCTCTAATGACAAAATGTTATCCATTAACCACAAATCCTATATAATGTGTCGGAATAAAAATGATAAATTTAATATGTACAGTTTAATACCCACCAAACATGGATTTCCGAGAGAATATATTTTACAAGAGATGAATATACAGACGTACGATTTAGTTTACGAATATATACATATGAAAAGCAATGAATTACTTTTTGAAGTCGGTGCCAAACTACCTTAAGTTTAGTAAGAATTGTGAATCTATTGTACCTAGTATCTACTAATTTATCGATTGGGGTTGTTTGGCACCGACTTCAAAAAGTAATTCATTGCTTTTCATATGTATATATTCGTAAACTAAATCATACGTCTGTATATTCATCTCTTGTAAAATATATTCTCTCGGAAATCCATGTTTGGTGGGTATTAAACTGTACATATTAAATTTATCATTTTTATTCCGACACATGATATCGGATTTGTGGTTAATGGATAACATTTTGTCATTAGAGAATTTTAAAGAATTATTTAATACTGTTTAGTGCTTTTTTTTAAGTTGGTTAATATTTTTTTTGTAAAACTTTATTTTATTTCCTACTTTTTAGTTATTAATACAGTAATACATAATTATCTTGGTTTCAACATCTGCTGAATAAATAAGTAATTTGTAATAGAAATTATAATTTACCAAAATTATCCATTAAATAAATACTTTTTAAAAAAATCTTTGACAGAATCAAATTCTTGTCAATCTGGACGACAACTGGAGAAATATCGCCAAATTTGGCGATCAAAATATGTTGTCATAAATGAAGCCAACGTGGTTATAGTTGACTAATTTGACGAAATTCTCATTCAGATTGACGAGAATTGGGAATGAATCTTCTGTAATCGGGTTCCACGCATTTTTTAATTTTGAAAATTTTTTAACAACAAAATTGTTCTAGTCATCAGAATTTGACGTAATTTAAATGGGACCACCATAGTGTCTTGCACTTTTAAACAAAAAAATATATATATCAAAATCGGTGCACATTTACGAAAGTTATGCGTGAACAGGACTAAAACATACATACATACATACATAGGGTCAAATTATTAACATCCTCCTTTTCTCACCTTCTTCTATCTAAATAGAATAAAGTATTGTGATTAAAATATTTTCAACTTCCGGTTTTCGACGGATTTATATGTTTTAGGAGTCAAAGATTCTGAAAAACATGTTTTTACAAAATATCTATCTGTCCGTGTGTGCCCTTTTTGTATCATTGAAAAGTGTGCTCAGTTATGAAGCAACCTAGAATTGAACGAAATTTCATTTATAGGTTTTTGTCTGTGACCAGCAGGTCCCACTTGAATTTGCGGATATTCTGCAGAAAGCGGGCGCTGTGATAGCGATTTTTGTTCCATTTAAATTATTGTATCATCGAAAAGTGTATTAGGTTATCCACAGTACTGAACCAAATGTTTTGTATGTGTTTTTTACTATGGCCTGCAGGTCCCAGTAGAATTTGGGGATATTCGGCAAGAAGGAGGCGCTATGATAGACATTTAAAAATTTCAAATTAAAAAAGATGTACAGTTAAGTCGTTAAAAATATTAGAAATCCTAAAGGTTTTTTTCAATTGAATGTTCAGCCTTGATCCAAGGATACCGGAGCAATTTTTGTTTTGCTCTACCTTAAAAAGTGGCTGAGATATAGCATTTTGAAATTTTAGAGTGGCTGACATTTTTAAACAAGACAGCAGGATTCCTCCATAAACGGTTTTAATTTAAGAGTTTTAGTGAACATGCTATATCGCAAGTTTTATTTCATTGTTGTACCATCATTCTAACTCTTACATTCTTAACACTATATATTCATGTTCGCCAGCGTTAAAATCTCTCCAAGTTAGGCAATATTTGGCGACAAAAACAAGTTGCCATAAATGAAGCCAACTTGGCTATAGCTGACATATTTGGCGGAATTCTGATTCAAATTCAATATTGACGAGAACTGCGACTGAATCTTCTGTAATCGGCTTCCATCCATTTTTATAGCTTGGTGTTTTCCAGTAAAATTAGCTAAAATCTTAAAACCAAGGAATAGGTAGGCTGTCTTTTCCTGCCGGTATAGACCAGAAGGACTTTTCGTAGTTTAGTATACATAATATATCAGCTACAAATAAATTAATCTCTCGTGTAAATATGTTTTTAAATTGAAACTGTTTGGAAGTAATGTTATTTGAGCATTTTAAATATGACGTAAGTTTCCCCATTTAATGTTTTGAAGTGTAATAATTTAATTATTTCTCTTTTTTAATATTCACGTGCAAGTATATTTTTTATAATGTATTTTTCTACATTTACTGCTTTTAACGTGATCATTTAATTATTGTTTTAAAGTTTTATTTCTGTCTTTGATAGTCACGTGTAAATACGTTTTTTAATTGAAAGGGAATATTATTATGTGCGCTATTTTACAAATTGGAAACAATTCAAATAATCGATTTTTTGAAATATAAATTAAATTATCTAAATAATCGAAATTTGGATAAAATAATTTGTTCTAATGATCAGATTTTGACGAAATTGAAATGGGACCACCTTGGAGCCTTATTCTTTCAAACAAAATAAAAATTATCAAAATCGATGCACATTTACGACAGTTATGCGTGAACAACATAATACATACATACGGGTCGAATTGATAACATCCTCCTTTTTTTAAGTCGGTTAAAAAGATCGCAAAAAGAGCTTTTCTTACCTATTAAATCTCCCACAGCTACAGAATTAATAATATATATTCCATATGATTCAGAAATTCCTTTATCTTTGCCGTAGTCGACCATGATGGTTACAATTGGGTAGCAAATTAAGGTGTACATTGCCATGCATATACAAATCAGTACGAATATAGGATTGGTACAGAGAGTGCCGATTCCTCGAATGCTTTCCATCAAAGAAGTTTTCTTGCCAGACGCTACTTTATGCGTCTTCTCACAAAGAGCCGACGAATTAATGTCGTCCTTTTTCTCTTCCAAATCTCCCGATATTGTAGTTATCGCAATTGCATGAGATTCTCCGACAGATATTGTGCTTCCATTCTATAGAAAAAAATAACAAACGATTATTTTCTTCAAACATTAATTTATTTTTGCTTATTTTAGAAAAGTATTTCTATAAACATCTTCCTAATATATAAAGGTGGCATAATCCGAAAATTTTACAGATTTATTTCTGAATTGGGAATCTGACCTATTATACACAATAATTGAAAGAGTGACTATTTTTAACACTTTCCAACATAGCTGAAAAGTGTTTATGAATTAGGTTTGCCTGGCCGTCTGTCTGTCCATCTATCCATGCTCTAACTCATGTTAATGTATTCGGATTACCTTGCAACTGATATATGTTATTGATATATGCAATGACATGTCCGTTATTAAAAAATAACTTATACTTTGCTTACAGGGTCGCTCAAAAGATTGCATTAACGGTCTATGGGGAAAAATCCTTTGCAGTGTATTTTAATGATGTTACACTATTTCAAATATATTCAAATTGATATACATCTCTGAAGTGCTATACAAGATGCTTAATATCGAATATGGTACGTATAGCACTTATATATTTTACAGGGAAACTAAAAAAAATTCTGTTATATTATGTCTATAGGAAAAAATCGTTTGCGGCGAATTTTAATCATGTTACACTATTACAAACATAATGACATTGATATCAATTTGTGAGGTGCACTGAAACATGTTTTTTGTAGAATATGGAGTGTAAAGCATTTATCATTCATTTTCTGGGCCACACAAAAGTTTTCGGTTGCATAATGCTCTATCGGGGAAACCTTTTTGCAACGTATTTTAATTATTTCAAATTTTTTCAAATATAAGGAAATTCAGATACATTACTGAGGTTTACTACAATATACTTGTTATATAATATGTTGTGCATAGCATTTATCGTTCATTTACAGGGACACACGAAAGATTTCAGATATAGTACTGTATCCGAAGTACTGTCTATTTAAGCGATAACTACGAGAAGTGCGTTTTCAGTTACGCATGTTTTTAACTAAATTTTTGTATACTATGTGGTATATACAAATGCTGTGGGTCATATAGAGGGCTACACAAAATAATTCGTAAGCATTACTGTGTATTAGTGGTAAATTGCTTAAATGTGTTTTTTTAATCGAGTTACGCATTTTGAATGTGAAATATATTTAGTATACTAAAAGATGTTTGTTGAATATAATATAGAATCATATACAGGGTCACGCAAAGAACTGGTACATGGTCGCTTATATATGAGAATTTCTGGAAGCTTGATTTCAGTAGTTTACGGCTAAATTACCTGAATTAAACTTTAGCTTAATCTGTGGCGTGTATAAAAGTCTTAAGATAATATACAGGGTTGTACAAAATAATTCAAATATGTTTCCGTGTATCGGTAGAAACTGTTGAAGATGAATTTTCAACTGTGTTATGCGTTTTCTTACTAAATTAAATTGGAGCATACTTTCTAGAGTATCTACAAATCTGTAGATTATATGCAGGGCTGCACAAAAGAATTGGAGTACTTTTCTGGCTATAGCCTGTAATTGCTGAAATCTGCTTTTCAAATGTGTTTTGCGTTTTTCATAATGTTTACATAGGTAACTTATTTACCTTATCACACGGCGAAGGTCTGTTAAAGCATTCTGGAAGTGTTGGAAAGTGTTTCATAATCTATGAATGAAGCATGATTCTACTTTCTTGTTTAAATTTCTTTTTAAAAAGATAAATAACCAACATTTTAAAAAATTACCAAAAAAAATTAAAAAGGAAGGGGGGAATGTATAATTTTTAATCCCAACATATTTCAAAAGAGTGTTTTTTAGTAGCAAGAAAAAAAAGAACGAAATATAATGCTTCAAGCACAGATTATAAAACAATTTCCAACACATTCAGAATACTGTAACAAAACTAATAAAGAAAAATATGATGCTTAAGTTAAACAATTTGGAAAACACATTTAAAAACCCAATAACACCAAGTACCATCAATATTCGGAAAAATTTCCGAATTATTTTGTGCAGCCCGGTATATGATCTATAGATTTGCATATATGTTAAGACTAAAGCGAGAACTATAGGTAAACCTAGGTTTAACCGGTTAAAGTGGGGATTACAAGGCTTTGCGGCTAAAGCCGGAAAAATTCCCAACCCTTCCACTTTTAACCGGCTAAAACTGAGCATAACCAATCCTAGTCGGTTGAAGCTCGAAGAGTTCCCAACGCTTCCACTTTCAGCCGGCTAAAATCGGCTCTAACCGGTTCGAGAGCAAATCCAGATTATGTTATCTACGCAGTTGGTTAGTATTGTATCATCCCTTGTCTGTGTGTGTTTGCTTGTTTTTTAAGGTGTTGACAAATTTATCTAAAAAATGGAGATCGAAAATGTGTTCAAATCAAGTTTATATGGCATAAGTTACTGACTGCTGCTTGAATGAATTTCATGCATTCTAGAGATTGCTGTACAGCGAGTTTTGTGTGTCCAGTGATTTTTATCTTTGGTTAATGTGCGCGAAGCGCTCATACATAAGTTACTTACCGTTGCTTGAATGTATTTCGTGCATTCTAGAGTTTACTGCAGATTTAATCTGCCAGTTTCGTGTGTTCAGTGATTTTTTGTCGTTTATGTGCGCGAAATGTACATATATAAGTTACTGACCACTGCTTTAATATAACTGGCTTAACACTAGAACCGCGGGAATTTCTAATCAAATTTTATAAAAATATTTGACCCCAGAAATTTTATTTAAATCTATTTAACTTATTTATTTAAATTATTTTTGAGCAAGTATATATTTAACTTATTTTATGAAAAAAATTCTGGTTCGAATCAACATCTATTCATTTAGTACGGGTCAAATTGACCTGTCATTGCGGTTCTAGTGTTAAGTTGTCGCCCCCAGACACTTTCCCTCCGGCGAAGCCCTGCAGCGAAATGCAGGTAAATGCAGGTAGTGGCCAGTCGACTCAACTGGAGTGTCATCTATATATAAAACAAAATACAACATCTTAAAAATAAATGTGCAACGTTAAATTAGCACAAATTAAAATAATTTCATAATAATGGCAGGCAAGCAGTCATGGCCTAGGAGTTTTTAATTCGTTTTTACCTTTTGAGTTGGCACTGAAGATGGAGCTTAAGGGCTCTGAAACAGCTGTTTGCCATTAGAAATTATTTTAATTTGTGCTAATTTAACGTTGCACATTTATTTTTAATATAAAGGCACAAAGTTTTAATCCACCTTTTAGAAAAATACAACATCAACATGTAACATCAACATGTATATATGTGCAACAACATGAATGTATAGCTCATTTCGTAAGAAATCTACGTAGATTATCTGAATGTTGCAATTTTGGCAATACTTTAAACGACCTACTACGCGACCATCTGACATTTAGAATCCAAGATGAGTAAATTCAACAAAGATTGTTGGATACTAAAAATCTAACATTTCAAACAGCAGTAGAAATTGGTGACAATTTGTCGTTCAAGCAATCGTTTCAATCAGCTGAAGCCGGGGTTAAATCGGTGAAGGAACACCCGTAAACAAAGTTCGAGATGTATGAACGGAGAAATCGAAAGTACAGAAGTATTCGCTGAAACCAAAAAAAGAGATGTTATGTGTTTGGAAATCGGAACCGTTTTAAAGAGAAACCTTGTAATAGATGTTCTAGACATCACAAACCTGTAGACTGTCCATTTAAATCCTCAGAGTGTCATTTTTGCCATAATGTTGGTCACCTGAAAGTCTGATACTCAACCAGAAATTCTCTATAATAAATCAGAAGAAGAAAATGAACAATAAAATTAAAACGCTTCAAGAATATTCTTTAAATTTCATGAGGGACGACTGCAGTATTGTGTTGTGGGGAAAATATGTTACGATTAATGGTAATAATATTAATTTTGAAATGGATAGTGGAGCTTCTCATACTATTGTAAATAAAAAAATTGATGATAGATTGTTCACAGGTAAACCTCCTTTGGTTAAATCTAATATAAAGTTGCAAACTAATACTAACGATTCTTTAACTGCATTAGGTGAATTAAATGTAAATGTTTTTATTGGTGATATTTGTATACCTAATTTAAAAATGCTAGTCATTAAAGTGAACGGCCCGAATTTAATTGGTAAAACTTGGTTGAAAGCATCAACCTTATTTTGTTCTAATGTAAATATGATTAAAAGTATTTCGAAGGATGATTTAATTAGAAATTTTCCGAATGTTTTTGCTGACGGGATTGGTACGATCAAGGGTCTTCCCGTTTCAATTAATTTGAAAAATGATGCAATGTATGATGAAAAACCAGTATATCTAAAGTCTCGACCTGTTACTTTTGCTTTGAGAAAAGCAACTGATTTAGAATTGGAACGATTAACAAATGAGGGTATTTTAAAACCAGTTGATTATTCAGAATGGGCTAGTCCTGTAATAATTGTTCCGAAACCTAATGGTACTGTTCGTATTTGTGGTAATTATAGACCAACCGTTAATGCTAATACTGAAAATGATAATTATCCTCTTCCAAGAATGGAAGAATTTTTGCTAAATTAGCAGGTTGAAAATTCAATACTGTTTTTGATTTAAATGATGCATATTTGCAACAACCTGTAGATGATGAAAGAAGTAAAATTTTAACTATTAATACTCATAAATGGTTATTTAAAGTGTTAAGATTAGCTTTTGGAGTAAAATGTGCTTCTGGAATTTTTCAGAGTAAAATTTAAAAAATATATAAAAAGTTTGATTATGTTGGTGTATTCTTAGACGATGTAATTATAAGTGCTAAATCTGAGTCAGAACATTCTGAAAAAGTTGAATGTATTATGAAATGCTTTTCTGAGCATGGTATAAGATTAAATAAAGAAAAATTAAAATTTATGGTTTCGAAAGTTAGCTATTTTGGATATAAAATTTCACAGATAGGGATTAAGCTTATTCCAGAAAATGTTGATGTCATTTTTTGAATGCTCGTTTTCCTACTAATATGTTACAATTGCGTTCATTTTTGAGATTAATTTCTTATTATAGAAACTTCCTGCCTAATATTTCAGATGTGTTAGAATCTTTGCATAGATTGTTAGACTTTGCATAGAAACCGTAAAGTGGACATGGTCAGAAAAGCATGAAAAAGTATTTCAGAAAGTTAAAGAATTTTTATGTACATTAACTGTTTTAGAATTGTATGATGTAAACAAAGATGTTGTTTTAAACTGTGATGCTTCTGAATATGACATTGGTTCCAAGTTAAGTCATATTGTTGAGGGTAAAGGAAAATTTATAGCTTTTGCATCACGAACGATGAATAAAACTGAAAAAAAATTAAGCAATAATAGATAAAGAAGCTTTGTCTGTAATTTTTGGTGTAACTAAATTTCATCAGCATTTAGCTGGTAAGCAGTTTAAAATCATAACTGATCATAAGCCTTTAATTTGAACCGTGTTTGAACCCGTAAAAAAGTACCTGATACATTATCATCCAGAATGTTGAGATGGTCGTTAATGTTAGCAGGGTATGACTATACTATTGAGTATCGCGAAGGTAAAATTAATAAAAATGCTGATGCATTAAGTAGATTACCTCTCCCAGAAACCGTAAATGTGAAAAGTATTCCATCGGAGGTAATGTTCATTTCAAATAGTATTGATTGGCCTCTTACTTCTGAAATTAATTCTTACTTCTGACTATTGCAAAGTGGACAACTGAAAACCCAGTAACAATACAAATTTTAGAGTTGGTGTTATATGGATTGCGGAAAACATTTAAATCAGAGAAATATCGTAGACGCGACGAAATTTCGTGTTTAGAAATTTTTTTATTATGGGGATATAGAGTAATTATATCAGATGAAGGTCGCGAATATATGTTAAATTGGTTACATTCGGTTCATCAGGGTATACCTAGCAGGAAAGATAAAGCTCGAGGTGTAATCTGGTGACGTAATATGGACAACGAAATTGAACGAATGGTAAATTCTTGTATTAGATGCCAAATGTTTGCTAGGGATAATCCTAAAATGAAACCTTTAAAATGGGAATCAGAAGTAGCTTGAAAAATGATTCACATAGATTTTGCCGGCCCTTTTGATGGTAATTTTTTTAATAGTGGTTGATTCTTATACTAAATCGTTAGAGGTACAGGTGGTATCCAGTGCTGATAGTAAATCAACTATTAGAGTACAACGTAGAATTTTGCCCGTTACCTTGGTCAGTGATAATTGACGCGCGTTCACAAGTGATGATTTTCAAGAATTTCTTAAATCGGATGAAATTGGGCATACACCTATTCCACCATACCATCTATCATCGAATGGACAAGCAGAAAGATATGTGCAAACTATGAAATATTGTTTTACAAAGGGGTGACATATGGTGACATAAGATTGACATAAATTTGTTAATTTCCCGATTTTTGTTGGTAAATCATTCTACTCCCTATTCTGTGACTAGTAAGACTCAAGTAAAATTAATGTTTGGAAGGTCAGTTTGAATAGCTCTACACTTGGTATAACCACCCAAACCTAAAATACAGCAACTTTTGCACAAATACAATCTTTATTAATTAGTTTTTGTTAAAAACTTTGGTAAAGGGTAGAAATGGATTAAGGGGAAAATTATAAAATTATTGAGGAACAGATGAGTTTTAGTAAATAGATGTGACGGAATAATGTATAAACGTCATGTTAATCAGTTGAGAAATAACAGAGAAGTAAGTTATGAAATGTCAGAGAAAAGAGTCAGTGTGAAAAACAAAAGAATGATTGTGATAGTTATGAAATGGTTGATATAAACAAGTTTTCTAGATATAATGTAAATAATAAAGATCAAATTAATGCCAAGAATACTGAAAAATCTAAGAAATCTCAGTTTTCACATGATATTGTAACAGGTACAGTTGTGAATAAAGATTGTGATGATAATATAGATAAGAATGTAAAGGACAATTCCGTTATAAACAATGATGTGGACATACAGAAAGTGTATCTGTAAAGAGTGATAAAAATGATAGTCAACCAGTTAGAATAAGTAATCGACACATTAAAGCAGTGGTTCAGGGGATCATATCTCAATGAAAGATTAATATTAATTTGTAACCTTAGATGGCGCCACTGAACAGACACATTTTCTGAGCTCTTGCATGCAAGTGACAATACTAGATATCATTGTAGAAATGGATGTTGTATGAAGTGGTGGCATTACCGCGATTTGTAAATATGTATAATAAATGTCTATATAGTTTCATATACATAGATGATTCTTTGCAATAGTAAAATGAAGTAACATAATAAGTTACATTACCCCAGAAAAATCCTTCTTGCTGAGTTGTGGTGTTTCCCTCATTTTAGACGAAATGCATATTATATTACTTTTACTGGATTTCTCCCCTTTAAATTTCCAAAAATATTTTAAATTAAAATCTTCTTTTTTATCTTTCAAACTTTTAGGAATACGACACTTATCTAGTTCTTCTAAAGAACAGTTACACAGAGATGATTGTCGCTTAAGACCACGGCAGTCCTGGACATGCACAATTCTACCTTCTGGAGAAGCTTCTGGCAAAGCTTTTTCAAGAGTTTCCGCAGTCTGCTGCTTTATTTTTAATGCTTCTGAAAATAAATGTTAAAATTAATTTAAAAATAAAATTATTTTTGCTTAAGAACAAATCACTAAAAGTGAAGACCTGAGAGAATAAAGATGTTATCTCAGATTTTTCTTAAAAATTGTTTTACTGGGTGCTCCATAAGTTCGTTAAAACTCATTGAAAAGAAGCAAGTGATGCTTAAAAACTGCGGTTTGCAGGAATAGGATTAGAGTGAGATTAGATTTTTTTTTTTAATAACAAAAAACATTTGGTTCAAAAATTACAGAAAGATGGCACTGCATGCATAATATGAAGCAGATTTATGCAAATCAGGCTGCCAATAAAACACCTCAATGCACACAGATTCTTCATTCGATGTCAGGAGTATGCTATCGTTACCAGATCAAGCGCTGTTGGTTAAATTGTTTTACAAAAACAGCTAATCAGCAACTGGCGCATTGGAAAACTTCGGCACTGCAAAATGCCAGAAGACGAGAAACGAGCCTGTTTCATGTGCTAGGATACTGAAGCTTGTCGGATGCTTATCAGAAATGCTTCTTTTACTATAAGCCTAATTTGTATGAATTTGCTTATCCACACCAGCGCATCTATCAGTAATTTTTTAACCACAACT
Organism: Maratus michaelseni; assembly: GCA_963931845.1. Taxonomy (NCBI): domain Eukaryota; kingdom Metazoa; phylum Arthropoda; class Arachnida; order Araneae; family Salticidae; genus Maratus; species Maratus michaelseni. The sequence goes on along the minus strand of OZ007594.1, from coordinate 276,656,388 downwards.
TTCTTTGTTCTTAAAAAATAATCCGATCTCACTCTAATCTCATTCCTGCAAACCGCAATGTTTTAGCTTCATTGGTTTATTTTTAATGAATTTTTAAAATGTTATCGAACTTGTGGCGCACTCGATATTATGGATGAAAGTTTAAAGAGGACTCGCCTCCTTTCACTTTGCGAAATTTAGTAATTAAAATTGAAATGTGGATAAGTTTTTTTGAGTGAGTTTAGTGCCACCTGTAAACTTCTGGAATATATGCTACCAAGCAGAAAATTAATTAATAAAATTTATAAAGAAAAAACTTCTTTCTTCTTTTTTGATTTTTTTTCATAATATGTTCTTCTACTCAAGTCTCTGGTTCTTTAAAATCTCCGCGAAGTTTCGTTCTTTTCAGCATTAATTTAATAGGTCATCTTTAAAACTGACATTTTATTTTACAAATGACGCTATTTCTACAAGAATATTCCGATAAACATCTTCATAGGAAATAAAAAATAAGTATAAAATTAAAAATAGTTTTATCTTTAAATACACTCTTTTCTAAGCATTCGATGCTTATCTTGAAAATCACGCCTAATTTTATGACTGCAATTCATGATTTTTCCGAAACAAATTCCGTTATAATATATTAATTTGGCGTGGGTATCGAACTCCATTACGAAAAACTTCACCTTTTTTACACATGATAGGAAGCGCGAGCTAGTGAATTTAATAAAAAAAATACATCATTTTGATCTTTTTTTTAATAATGCCAACAGGAAAGAAAAAAGATCATTTAAACTATCTATTCAGAATTTCGAATTTTTTTTTCAACGTATAATCATAGTATTAAATTATTAACTGATAAGAGCGTACTTTTTTTTAAAATATCACACTCTTATTTTATTTGTATTTTATTTTCTACTATTTCGTGTTTAAAATAGGGTCATTCCATGTCAAGTGACCTAAATTTTGATACGGTTCCTGCTCAACCCCCTTCAATTCTGATGAAGTCACAAAAGAACATACAGGTCTAAGATGAACATTTTCAAACTGCCAGAGTCAGAAGTTGTATAGTTAAGTCACCAGAGGTCTTTCTGAAAAGTTCACAGTCGCAGAAAATGATCGAATCACCTTTGTCATGTTATTATTCATGATACAAAAAAAAAAAAAACCTTACTTATTGAAAATATGTGATCTAGTACAACTTTTTATGCTGAAAACATAACAGCAGTATTAAAGATCATAAACCAATACATTCACCATTACTTGGCCTCAAAGTAGTCCAAGCTATGAATTAGACCCTTGACCCTTACTTTGACAAAAACTAACAAATTACTTTAAAAGTTTGTAACATTACCAATAATTTTAGTCAAGAAAGTATCGTAGAAGATGTCATAGAGCTGTTGAAGTTGTTCCTCTTGTTATTCATAATTAAATAATAAAAATTTGTAAGAATCACCATAAAAAGAAAAGTAGCTGAAAGGTAATCACCAATCAGAGAGGAGCACATGCAGAAAGGGAAAGTGTTGTCAAAGATGAAATAAAAGAAATAAACCACTATTAAAAAGAAATAAATGAAAAAATGAAATAAAGAAATTAACAAATTAAAATAAAATAAAATAAGTAAATAAAAAAAAACTAAAAGAGAAAACGCAAGACAATTAAAATAAATAAAATATTTTGTTTTCTAATAAAACGAAAAGCGACAGGAAAAGAGGGGAAAGAATTACAAAAGTAATTTCTAAGCTGGAGAGAGAAAAGGAGCAGTTGGAAAAGAATAACACCGCAGTTTGAAAAGAATAACACAAAAGTATATGAAATAAATGGGTCATTCCATGTCAGCTGGTCTGGAGGGGGGGGGGCGTCTAGCTACATCGTCCTCGTCGGGTGAAAGCTAATGTCCCATTACACTCAAATATCTCTTGAACGAATAAAACTAGAATTGTGCAACAAGTGTCTACCTATAGTAAAATAACTATGCTCTATCATATAAGAGAGTCTGCAGCGTTACTAGTGGCGAAATGTGGAAATTGTCAACCTTATTTCGAAAAATATGAGAGACAGCAATAAAATGCCAATTATAAAAATATCGAGCATCCTTCGATTTAGTATGAAATAAAGTCCCACGTGTAAAAATAACTTTATTAGAAGCTCTGAAAATATCGAAGCGATAAGGGGCGTAATCAAGCCGGTATATTGATTATTGAAAAATTAAAAGCTCAGAGTTTCTAATATAGTTAATTTGACATTTAGGACATCATTGCATACTAAATCGAGGATGCTCTAAACTGTTTTGTTATTTATATTTTTTCGCTATTTCTCATATTCTTTGGTCAACATTTTCCAAATTTCATCACTGGGGGCGCTTTAACCCCTCTCATATGATAGCATATAGTCATTTTATTACAGGTAGACACTTGTTCTTCAATTCTAGCTTTGATCGTTCCAGAGATATTTGAAGGTACCGGGACATTACTTTTTACCCGGCAAGGGATACAAAGCCAGGAAATCCTAGGCCAGTTTACATGGAATGACCCACTTATTTCATGCACTTTTGTGTTATTATGTCTCTACTGCAGTGCTCTCGGTCTTCCAGGGACAATTAGCGATATTTTTAGAGTCAATTTATACGGCTGATATAGTTGCGAATCTCACGCAAAATAAATATTTTAATCCTTGCTTTATTTAACTTATATTAAAAAGGCACAAAATAAAAGAAAAGTTTTCTTGTCAATAAAGGTGTGGTTTTTCCAGTGGTACAAACGGTAATCAAATCAGAAGTTTTCCTATTCAGGTATGGGCTATTGAAAATGGAGTTGAATTTATGAAAAACTTTTTAAGGGATTTCAAAGATGACTAAATTAATGAATATTTAAGCCGGAGAAAAACAACTTCAGCAGCTCTATGAAATCTTCTTAGGAAAATGACTGGTAAAGGGATAAACTTTTAAAGTAATTTCTCCTGTAGTGACAGTTTTTTAACCCCTTAACTGTTGGGCTTTTTCGACACCATAAACTTAAATTAGGAACGATACACCCTTTTTTCCGTACTAAAATATTTGTTTTATATAATCGAAAAATGTCTGCCAGTAATTAAAGCGATGATTGCAATTAAAAATTAGTGGTATCCAAAAGTTTTTAGAAACAAAACAGTTAAGGAGTTAAAGTATGGATCAAATTCATCGCGACAGGCCGTATGGCCTACTTTGAAGCCAAGTAACGATGAACGTATTGATTTCTGATCTTTAACATTGAAATTAGGTTTTTCAGCACAAAAAGTTGCACTAGATGATATATTTTCCATAAGTACGGTTTCTTGTATCATGAGCAACACACATGACAACCTTCGTGATTTGATGGTTCTCTTGCGACTATGAAATAGTAAACTTTACAGAAGGATCCCTGGTGACCCGAATATACTAGTTCTGACTGTGACAGTTTGCAGATGTCCATCTTAGACAGATATGCATGAGTTGTAACAATTACATCAAAATTGAAAAGTGTCGAGCAGGAGCCTCTAAGTCAGTTGACCTGGAATGACCCTCCATTGTCGATGTAACTCGGACACAATTCTAATAATAAAGAATATTTGGGGATTACCTGTGGTGGGCTAACAGAACAATGTTTTAAAACTAAGATATTCATTTATAGTTAAGTTCTAAAAATATTAAAATGTTGTTTTGGCATAAAAAATATACACCTTTTTACTAGTGATGGGCATAACGATTATTTTGATTATTGGAATGAATCATTGCGCAGAAGCATATCTGTCAAACTTCAAATATTTTTTTAAACACATTTTTCGTTTTTATCTGGCGTCGAATCTATTTCTAATTAAACTCAGAAACTTCTTTTTTTTCAAAATTTCTGGTAGTAATTGAATAAAAAAGAAATTGAAGTTTAACAGATATGCCTCTGAGCATGCCCGAATGATTCATTCGAATAATCAAAATAATCGTTATGCCCATCACTACTTTTTACATATTTTTTTATAATTCTGTCATATCAGGAAGTGGTTTATAAATCGATAACAAAATTCCATCTGTATATACAAATATCAAGTTGAATTAAATAAAAGAGTGTAAAAATAGAATAGGAAAATAAATGATGCCTTAGTTATTTATAATTTTTCTTTTTGTTATATGAAAAAACGTATATATAACTAAATAAATTTGCAGATCAGGAGCCTCAACGTCAGCTCTGCAAGTCAATGGTTTTTCTTTTTGTTGTTTATCTCACTTTTCATAACATTTAATGTCTTACACACCGCAATTAATATATTTTTTTAATTACATACACATTTATAAGCATATAAAATTCTTCGAAGGTTCCGGAAATTAGAATCGTTAAATTAAACACTGTTATGCAATGATATTCTGAAATTGTGATGAACTGCTTATTCTTGTAATTTTTTAGATACATAGTGGAGGGGGGAGGAGGCTCTGTCCCAATCCCCGGTAGACTCATTAAATTTACATTTGGAATTTCGTATTGATTATGCAAATGATTATACTTTATCCTGAATTTTGTTTTACACTGTGATTTTATTAGGATAGGCAACAATTTAGAAAAAAGTTTTCATGTTATCTTAATATCCAAATAGCAATATTTACTTATCTGCCAAACAAGAAATATGAGTATCTGATGGACAAGTTAAATAAATTCTCATGTACTAAAGCAATTTGTGGAAATGTAAACTGAATCTATTATATTTCCTTTATACCTAATTTAGAAATCTAATGTTTTTACAATTGTTGTTTCCAAAGAAAACAAATTTTATGGTCATTCTGTAATATTTAGATGTAAGATCTTATCTAAATACACCCTGATCTAAATACCTCGATAGTAATATCATACTACAATGACCCCAAAATAGGCAGAGTTGGAAACTTTTAAACCTATTGGGAATCATTCATAACCGTGTTCATTGTTAATTGACTAAATATCAAACGTGATTTGGCGCTATAAAGCATTTTTTGTGATAGCCTTTTAATAGTATCCTTATTTAATTTAAACAGTAATGTTACTAACATCGTTTATATTTGACGCAAACCTATGTTACACGTCATATTGCAAAATATGGAATATATGGAAATATTATCTAATTATTCAAGGGGGCTCTGCCCCCCTGAATCCCTTTCCTTGCCACTTTAATTTTATGTTCTTAATATCCAGCAACTGTGCAATTTGAGGTTTCAACTATATGTATGGATGCGTTTTACTACTCTAATTTCTTTAGATTAACCACTTCGTTGTACGAGAGATTTTATTCTATTTTTAAAATAATACTAATTTTTCAGTCACAAAACACCCACATCTGATGCAGAAATTGAATAACAACTCGTGTAAAAAATATATTTATACAAATGTAAATTTAAATTCCCTGTTAGGAGACTTTAATCAAAATTACACGTCCAACGTTTTTGTAATTTTCGTTTGAAAAAAAAATGTTTAGGTGATCATTCTGTATTAGTTAGAAGAGAACTTTTATTCAAATAAATCCTCATCTATTTCAATAGACTACTAAAATCACCCGAAAATAAGCTGTTTTCCTAATAAAATCCGGCGGCAAAATAGCGCGATTTACTTGAATTTTATTATTTTGAAAAAGGTTGTACACTCTCAACAATGTCCAATGGCTAATTCTTAAATCGTTAGTCGTAGACATATAGTTCTAATTACAAAAATGTTTTAAATGAGGTAAACAATTATTTTAAAAGTCGTTTGGATCAATAAAAACAATTCTTTAAAAATTACACAATTTAATTTTTCATACGGTGCCCTGGTCCTACAAATAATATTTAGTAAAAATTTCATATTACACTAACAAGTAAGATAAATAAAAGTCCCATTCATGTAACACTAAAATTTACCGAGTTAGGAAATTTTTAATTGCATGTCTTATATCACTTTTCTGCATCTGAACACAGATGAGTTGGATCATGCTTCGAGAGATCGTACACAAAATGCTAGTATAACAAGGATTTATTTAACGTGTTCTGCATTGCAGCCAAAGGAAGTTACTTTGAGTAAGTTTTAAGATAACTTTAATTTTTATTAATTAAGTTTTAGATTAGATTAACTAATAGCATTTTAAAATATGTATCACTTAAAATATGTATGTTCTTTTCTAAAAAACTGAGACTGTTGTTTTTCATAAATTATTTTCTAAATTCTGATAAATGTGTCGGCAATTTCTCAAACTGATTAGATATTTAAAACCTTCATATCGAAAATTTAAGTTTACGTTTCATATATAAGTTTACGTTTCAATCATTTATTCAAATGTGTCATTTTCTTTTCTGTGAACGATGATATTTTTAAATTGTTTAAATTGTAATAGAAAAGCATTATAACTTAAAAGAGAATGTTCCATATTTTCCAAACGAATGAACAAAATTTAATGAACCAAAAACTATACAGCTAAATCCGGGTATCTCACCAACATACCTACTTAAATACAAGCTAATCGAATGCTTTTTGCGGTGATATTGTGGAACAGACAGACAAACAGACTAACAAACAGAAACCAAAAACTTTTCAGTTCTCAACAGTAAGCCTCAACTAAAGTTTTGGCAGTTATTGTAGTGATAATGCAATGAAACTTTAGGCAAAATCATAGGCAATTTTTGCACAATAAATTGGCATAATAATAAATTCTTTTAAAAGTAGGAGATTTTAATGAAATATTTTGAAAACTATATATGCAATTAAAAGAAAAATGACTTACTGAGCCGAGCATATTTTTCTGGATTCTCAATCCATTGTGGTGATTTGAGCAGCAGTGATAGTGGTAGAATATGCATGGTGATGCCACTAATTATGAGAAAACCTCCTGAAAGTCCAAACGCATCAAGAACAGCTTTTGTTATGGCAGGTAGCACAAAAGCACCAATACTTGCTCCAGAAAGTGATATACCTGAAGCTGTAGCTCTATATTTCATAAAGTATTGGTTGATCAGAACGGGATACAGTGTGTATGCTAAACCATTACCAAACCCTGTATCATAAAAAAATAAGAATAAAAAATAAATATAATTATAAAAAGGGTTATAGAAAAAACACTTTTTTATTAGCATTCAATGTTTATCTTGGAAACCAAGTCTAATTTTTTGACTGCATTTAATGTTTCTTGGAGAAAAATTCTGTTACAATACATTAATTTAGAGTGGGCACCGAACTCAATTTAAAAAAATTCACTGTTTTTTTTTTGTTGTTGTTTTTGTTTTTTTTACGCTTGGTAGAAAGAGCAAGCAAGGGAATTTGTTATAAAATATATAATTTTTGGCTGCACACTTAATAATAAAAACTTTTTGGATTTAATAGTTTTTGTGCATCTTTTCGAATTTGAAATATTTATGTAGCCGAAAATCATATATATAGACAGAGGGCGGTGTTTATGGAAATTTAACGCGTATCGGTGAATTTATTATTATTAAAGAGAGAGAGAGAGTGTTATTGCATCATATTGCATTTATTCATTAATTGTTATTCTTCAGTTGATTCAGCACACTTAATTTTTGTTTAAATTTTTTTTTACATATCATTAAATTATTGCTGTTTTAATTTCATTTATTAATATTTAATTAACTTTTTAGCTTAATATAAACCAATTCATTTAATCCATCATCTTACATTAATATACATTTATATATTTCGTCTTATTTAACTGTTCCCTCCCTATTTAATTATTAATTAATTAATTTATATTTATTGTTATATAATATGTTAAGATTATGCTTCTTAAGCGTTTTAAATTGTGCCCAGAGAAGTTCAGCCAAAATTTTGTTAAACAGCAAAAATCACCTGACTGCACAAGGCAGGATTTTTACTAAACGATAAAAAATTATCTAGATGGCTGCTTAAATGGATTGAACATAGAAATGTATGAGAAATTAAAAGACTTGATGATTGTTGATCAGATAAAGTAAAGAACACCGTATACATTTAAAAAAAACTTTTTTGGATCCTTGGACATCAATAACTTTGCCAGTTTCTGGTGCTAATAATTTTTTTTTTTTTTTTGTCTTTCCTATTTGAAATTTAAAAAAGAAAAATCCCTTGTATTTTCCTTATTTATACATATACTATACTTTACTTAACTATATTTAAATGCATGACAATGAAAACTGCCATTCTTTTTAAAATTGGGGTAGATTTACGCTCTTTTTGCTTCACTTTACTTATTAGCGAACGAATCTTCTTTTGTAACAGTTTAACATACCTTTCTCTTCATTTTTTTCACTTGTTTATATTCAAAATTATCCTTTTTTAAATTCAATTCGCTCTTCCTACTCATTATTATCATTCTCTTAAATCACAAGTAATTCCTGATTGGCTGTTCTACGCTAGCTAATCTTGATTGGCTAGCTTACTAATTTCCGATATGATGCTGTTGAAGTTGGCAGTGTAATCCATAGCTTCTTTTTCTTTTTTTCAGTGCATTTTTGATACTTTTATGCTTTTTTATTACATGGCTCCTTTAAGATGGGATACACAATTACTCATATACAGGGAGCGGAGTTGCTTGCAACTAGGAATCACCTTGAAATGATAAACTGTTAGCTGTTAGTTTTGCCAGTTGAACCGCTTGCTTTTGCTAAAGCCCGAGATAATAACCTTAAATAAAACCCCAAATTCGAATTACTTTATATCTTTAACCCGATTGTATAAGAATTTAAACTTTTAAAGGTAAATATAATGAACCTCGTATCGGGGCCCCGCAACATTTATATGTTTTACAGAAGGCTTATTTTCAAATTAAAATGTGAGTTCTTTAAATGGGTGTTATATACTTTTCCGTAATTCGACAAAAAATTTCGAATTAAAAATGTTAGAGTGTGCAGAATTTTTTTCACATCAGGTAATTGAATATAAAAAATAGTTTTTTCTTAATTATACTCTTTAAAAATACTCTTTGAAATATTTATGAGTCATAAATATAATTGTTTCAAAACCTGTATAAAAAATTCGTGAAACAATATTAATATTTAGACGACTTTTAATATTAATATTTAACTGTTTTAATAATAATTATTTAACTGTTAAATAAGACGATTTTTTTCGTCAGGTTATTTAACAGTTTAAAACAATAGTTCTTATTCTTCAAACTCTTTTAAATTTTTATCATTTATAAATGCAATAGTTTTAAAACCTACGTAAAAAATCATGAAAACATATTGATATTTCGTGTTTTTCTTCTCACATTTTTTTCACGTCGGATAATTTAATATTGAAAACAAAATACAAAGTACGACGTCCGAAATCTTTGAAAACTTTAGGAGTTATAAATATAATATTTTGGAAGCCTGCTTATAATTTTTGTGCAAAAATATCAATATTTAGCTGTAAAAACAGGAGCAGAAGCTACCCGTGTATTCGCATTCTGAGCAAAAATTTTGCAGATTTTATTTTATTTTTTTTTATTTTTTTGATCGTTTGAATGTTTTGACAATTTCATACGTGATGTAAATAAAGTGTCCAAATAACGAATGAAAAGAATATGTGAAAATACCGACATGTAGTTACTTTTGATTTACGAAAAAGCGAGTCGCGAGGAGTCGCAAAGTGACTTCCAGCCCTGATTTTTTTCAAAAGGGTTAATATTCGTATCTTTCAAAATTAATTACATCGTCGTAGAGAAGAAAGTACCCGCTTTAAGTGAATATTTTCGAAAACGATTTTGACTGCATTTTGCTCGATTATAAGCGTCATCTACGATGATCCGAAAAATTGTTAAATACAATAGTTACACATTTGTTCACGTAGAATCTGAATCTGCAATAAAAAATGTGGGTCCTTACTTAAGATTTCGAAGTTGCACCCCGCCTGACGCTCACGGGGTATGGATAGGGGGGGGGTGTCAACTTTGGTATCATTGAATAACTTTTTTTAAAATATTGACCACATATTTTACCGTTTTTCAATCCGATATGTATATTGTAGTTATTTGCCTATTTCCAGATTTTTCGGCGGACTCCCAGTAATGATTACGAAACTTAAATTTTTGGCATGCCAAGGTGATTGTCGTATGTGTTACCTCTGTCGCGCGTAGAATAGCTTCGTTGCCTCTTGTCAAAAGCGACCTTCATGAAGTACTTCTCCCAATAACTTTCTAACATATACTTTTAGGTGGATCGTTTGATAATCAAACGATCCACCTTGGGAGATGCATTTCATTGGAACTTGGAACAAGTTCATTAATCAGAGTCCCTGGATCCATGGTTTCCGTACCTCGAGGAAGAGCAATATGGATTTTAGATTTATGACCGTTGTAGAACTCTAGACCAACAATTTTTAAAAGATAAGTTTATCATCTGTTTATATTTTCTCTACAATTTTTCTGGTATGATAGCAAGCTTTTTGTCCTTTTCCTTTTAATATCTTAATTTTAATTTCCACAATTTATGGGTAAACCCCAGGCATATTGCCTTTTATAACTATGAAGATTTAAGAATAAATATATAAACTATACATTTTTCCTGGCTGATACGAGAAATTTAAATATGGTAACAAAACTCGGTGTTACTATTTGAAAAATCAAAGCTGATACAATTTTTAATATGCAGACCACCCCTATTTCAAAAACAACATTTATATCGGAAAATTAGGCAAACTTCACATTCGAATGGTATTTGTCGCATTTCTCTGGTGATAAAAAGATATGGGTAAATAATTAGTGATAAAATGTTATGTGTTCCTTTTTTTTCTTCCTTTGACCGACTGTATGCCTTATATGTCCAATTTACTATTTTTATTTAATTGAAATTATACTTCTTATATTAGAAGAGATAAAACATTATCAGTGCGTTAAAAACCAAAAAAGGAGATAAAACATTTTCTTATAAATTTTTTATAGCGGAAAGATTATTATAACTGTGTTATAATTTACTGTGTTTATTCCAATACTCACCGTATAATCCGCCCCAAAATACTGTCAACCAGAAGATGTTAGGAGCAATGCAGCAAAGGGCTATTCCCAATGAACCAACGACTCCTCCCCAAAAGGTGGCAGCTTTAACGCCGTACCTTTGGCCAATAACACCGACAAATGGACCTGAAAAAAGATATCACAATAAAACTAGTATTCTGTGGCCGTGACAAAGTTTTTCTCATGTAAATTTAAATAGAGCAATTGCACAAAAACAATTATAAATATGAAGAATAATGCATTTCTTTAAAATTTTCCTTTAAATATTTCTAAAAGTTAACAAAATTGAAAAATATTATAATTTAAGGATTTCAAAGAATAAGACAAAAGTAATGGCATTTAGGGGCAAAGATCCTATAAGAACAAAAATTATTTTAGAAAATAAACCAATAGAGCAGATTTTACATTTTAATTACTTAGGATGTGATATATCTTATGACTATGACAACGATATACAAAATAAGCTTTATAAATTCAATACATCTGTGGTACTATAAGAAGAACTCTTCGAAATACAAGAAAAGACACAAGAATAAAATTTTTTAAAACAATGGCAATACCAACTTTACTACACGGAAGTGAGGCATGGACACTCACAAAAAATGATGAAAGACAAATACAATCCTCAGAGATGAAATTTTTGAGGAATGTGAAAGGATGTTCGATAATGGACAAGATAAGGAATGACTGCATCAGAAGAGAGCTGGAGGTTATGCCAATATTGCATAAAATAGAAAAATACAGAAGGAAAAGGAAGGCCCACAGAGATAGGATGGATTCTGATAGCATATCAAAAGAAGTCCTGAATTACAAACCAAGGGGAAAAAGAGACAGAGGAAGGCCAGGAAAGAGATGGATTGAGGCCGGAACAGGCTCATAGCCTTAAACAATGTTTTGGGATGATGATGAAGTATTTTCTTATACAGGGTGGCCAGAATTAAAACACCCCTATTCCTACTTATCTATTTATTGAACTACTCAATGTATAAACTTCAAATTTTGAACACATACTATTCAAGACATGTGGAAACTGATTATGCAAAAAAAAATAGTTCTAGAAATCACCAATAGATGGCTCTATGCAAGTGTGTATATATATTGAAAAGACACAAAAACACATTTTCTGTGAACGTACCAAACATTCATGTGACAAGGACCTTATCGACGCAGGGAATGCTCCCTTCTTAATGATGTAAAATCTGCAGTCTGTCGTCAGCTTGTTCAACTGTGGATTGTAACTGGTCGACTGAGATGATTCTCTCATGTAGAGTGATACCTTCTTTCAAGTCTGCCAAGGTTACATAACGCCCTAGATCAGGGGTGTCAAACTATGGCCCGCCGGATACCATTAAAATTTTATAGTAATTTTTGAATTATCTAAATATCGAATTTCTGCGATTCAGGAAGTCGACTATTTCTTTTAAAAATTAGTGCTACCTGGCGGACCATAGTTTGACACCCCTACCCTAAATAAACAAGCTTTTCTAAGTGTCCCCACAGCCAAAAATTAAACGGATTAAGAACCGGAGAACGAGATAGCCAAGTCGTTGGAAACGCACGACTAATTACTCTACCATTAGTGAAACGCTGTCGAAGAAACTGCTATACACAGAGTTCAATGTATGGAGGCACTCCACTTTGCATAAAGGTAATTGAGTCAAGACATTGCTGCTCTTGCAAATGGGGTACAACAAAAGTTTCGAACATCCTTTTACAGCTGTTGGCCGTCACAATGAATGTCACAGAGGCACTGCGAATAGCCTGTTCGAAAAAGAAAGGTCAAAGAAAGAATTTGACTGGGAATTCATACTAGACTGCAATTTTCGGCGAGTGGAGCAGAATCTCTTGGAAGGTACCAGGGTTTTCATTATCCCAAATGCTACAGTTATGGATATTTAGTGTTCTATTAGTAATGAATAACTAATTTCTATTCATTTCCATATTCATAATTTAAAATTTTGTTTCTCTTTTACAATTAGTTTAAATTCAAAGTTATCACCGTAAAAGTTTTCAAACATTCAAACATAAAAATTCAACCTTAATTGAATGTATAGATAGCCTATGAGCTACGCCAATTGTAGAGCGTCATTGGTCGCTACAAACGCAAAAGAAAATTGTGTTGAAACAGTACTACATATTATTATCTCGAATACGGTCGTCATACATTGTTGAATCAGTACTACTTATTTTTATCTCGAATACGGTCGTCATACATTGAAAAACAGAAAACAGTTTAATTTAATTTTATTAATATATTTCTCGTTAGGGAACTTTTCGGCGTTAAAGAAATTTGAGTTTAAATTGCCCTATCTAAGTGTACTTGAACTATGGGTGCCACATGAAAAAACATTAAAAAATCTATTATAAAATTTTAGTTATGCAATTTCCCCTCCGGTGGCGCTACTAGCATTGGAAAACGTACCATGAGATTTTTATCAAAGCATAAAATTGGCGCGACAGAAGCTTATAATGAAAATTTATTTTAAAAACGTAATTAATTTTATTTAAATTTATTAACTACATTTCCGGCCAGATGACGCTATAAATGCAAAAGAAAATTGTGGTGAATCTGTATTACCTAAGTTTTACTTCGAGTATGGTTTCCATATGAGAAGTTATAACAAAATCCATTTTAAAGCTTTAGTAATGCAATTCCCCACCAGGGTTAAAACCAGCGTAAAAGAAAACTACAATGTAAAATTTTTTATCAAAACATAAATTTGATCGTATGAAAAGCTTATTCTGAAGATTTATATAAAAAAAAAAAGCATTAAATATCAAATTTATTTTCCTGCCAAGGGACACTATAAGCACAAAAAAAAGTTATGATGAATCATCTGTACTATTTATTTTTAACATCAGTGTATGTGTCATACAATAAAACATAAAAAATCCGTTTTACTTCAATTTGATTACCCCATTTCCTAACAGGGGGCGCTGTAAACGCCAGAGTAAATTGTGTTGAATGAGTACAACCTATTTTTATCTTCAATATGGCCAATCGTAGAGTGAAACACAAACAAACACTTTTATATAAATTCGGTTACAATTTTCATCGCTAGGGGGCGTTATCCGCGTAAAGGGAACTTAAGCTTATACTGTTACACTATCGGATGTTAACTTGCAGTATGGTTGCTATATGTGAAAAGATAAAAAATATATATTTAAAAATTTAATTATGCATTTTCCCAGGCGCTACAACCGTAAAAAGACTAATGAGAAAAATATTTTCAATACATATATAGTATATTTGACAATAGCTGAAACTTTTTTGGAAGATTTGTGCGAAATTCGTTCGTCGTAAGTAAGCTGAAGATGCGTTCGAAAAGATAGTTAAAGACACGGTTATAACACATAGAGATACATGAAGTTAAATAAACTTCACAGAAAATAGCTCTTCATCTGTAATTGGTGGTAAAGTGTAATGCATGTGTATTGTTTTGCGTTGACCTGTAAAAGAACTATAAATGTTACATCCCATATTTTTAGTGAAGACGATTCCGCCAGTAAGCCTTAATAGCATATACAAACTTGATACATTTTCTAATAATTAAATGTCACAAAATGCATTTTGAGTAATTACCACCCATAGACGGTAAGTTAATCAAAATCTTTTGTGCGACCCTGTACAACAACTTTAAATGCGATAGATACCCTCTATTAAAACATGCTGTAGGTGACTATAACAACATACTAAAATTACATTACATTACCACCAGCGTTCTACACACTTCGCATTTAACTTATATCCATTTTATATATTAGTCTTTTTTGTGAGGCACTGTAAAATAACTATAAATGTTATATATGTCGTAGGCTAATTGCGAAATCCGGCTCTTTGCAAAGAGCCTAGGCTGTTTGCAAAAGAGCCGGGCTGATTGCAAAATAAGTTTTCTTCAATAACGGTCCTTTAGGCCCGTGCAGACCTCTAATTTTAGACAACTTTTACATAATTACATTAAAATAGGGATTAATTTTCTTTCATTTCGGGCTTGGCACGGTTCGGATTATGGGTAGGGTTGAAATAGAATTTTCGGCTACAATCCGATCCGTGTAGGACTATAATCCATATATATGCATATATATATTACCAATTTGGCCTCCCTCTCCGGGAGATCGTTTCCCCCCGTCGGACAAATAGTGGAGCCTCTCTAGGCAACGATAAAACATCACATCATTAAATACAAATCTCATCAAAAACAACTCGTTGTAAATGATCCCGCCAAGCCACAAACATAAAACGTCAGTCATAAAAAGAAGTGATATCGCATAAAAAGAAGCGATATAGAAGTGCATACTTCGAGTCCCGTGTAAAAATCTGTCACCACTCATAATGTTTCCAAAGAACTCGGAGTGAGGTACAGTATGTGACAACTGCTTGGCGACCTGGTGGCTTTTATAATGTTTGCGTTTCCTGCAATTACATACTCACTATATTATTATTATTTTTTTATTTTATATTATATTATTTATTTATTTATTTATTTTGCTCCCATAAAATTTCAAAATGTTGAAGCTTCTGTGTTTGCATGTCTTTTCTTATTTATGAGCTTGAAAAATCAGTTTGTTGATTCTATTTACCATTATTTAAACTAGAAACACCACTCTTACGAAGAGGATTTTTTAAGTAAACATGTAAAGATTTTGAGTTTGTAATATATATATATATATATAATGATCATACGCATATTAATAACAATGCACCTTATAATAAACGTTAACTAAATTGAGATATATTGCAGTAATTCTAGCGTAAGCGGAATCGCATAGATCTGGGGAAAAATCCGTTCTGTCAGTTCTTTCGCATACAAAAATATTTATAAAAGTGATATAACAAAAATTAAATTTTTTTTTCGATTTTCAATATTGATATACTGCATATATTATAAAAGCCTGCAGGTCGCCAAGCAGTTTTCACATACTGTACTTCACTCCGAGTTCTTTGGAGACATTATGAGTGGTGATAGATTTTTACACGGGACTCGAAGTATGCACTTCTATATCGCTTCTTTTTATGCGATATCACTTCTTTTTATGACTGACGTTTTAGGTTTGTGGCTTGGCGGGATCATTTACAACGAGTTGTTTTTGATGAGATTTCACTCCTTTTCGTAAGGTATTTAATTTCAATTATACAGATTCCATTTTTATTCAGAAAAAAAAATAGCGATACTATAAACAGAATTATTCATTTTATTGAGTAACTTATTAAAATGTACATGTAGCTACCATAGCAACGGGAAAACTTTTATATTAATTTCCTTACATTGTATTTATCAGATTATTTATGACATAATTCATCCAGTTAACCTTATTGATCAGAGAATCTGGTCTGATATTTTAATCAGCTCAACAGAAAAGATCGTAGGTAAAGGAACTCCAGTAAACGCTGGATACGTGATTACACTAGATTAATTTTAACACAATTATTTCAAATTGGTAAATAAATCAAACGAGTAGTAATTTTCCAACTGGACGAAAAACTGGAACCTTTTCTGTTGAGCTGATTAAAATATCAGACCAGATTCTCTGATCAATAAGGTTAACTGGATGAATTATGCCCTCCAGATTCGACCGGGATAGCTCAGTGGTAGAGCGTGGCGGCTTCAGCCAAGCGATCCCAGGTTCGAATCCTGGCCCGGACATTTTTCGTCCAGTTGGAAAATTACTACTCGTTTGATTTATTTACCAATTTGAAATAATTGTGTTAAAATTAATCTAGTATTTATGACATGTTTATTTTCCTTTTTCTTTTGATTATATCACTCTTCCGTTTATATACATAAAAAAAAAAATTAGAAACGCATTTTTTTCGGTCAATTATAACAATAAGTTTATGGAGCATACTTTACCGAGAATAATATATTTTTTTTTTCTACGAACCATTGTAATTCACAGGGATTTTTATACTAATATATTAAATATTATTTTTGAAAATTACTGAGCACCTTAAAAGTTTTTTTATTTGTTAAGTTTTTAACTCAACGTTTCGAGAATCGGAAAAATGTAAAATTCGCAACGTTTGCAAAAGTATAAAAACTATTAAAATGATTTCAAAATAGAAACTGTTCGTAGCATGACATGTATTCCAAAATTTTGTGTGATTTTGTAAATATACCGCAAAGACTAAAGCGTTTACATAATGAACCATTTAAAAATTTTTGATCTAATAATTCATAATGCTTTAAATTAGATTTTCAAAAGGAGCGTGATTAAACCAAAAAGGACTATATTTACTAAATGCACAAAATACATGAAGACACAAAATACATAATTAATGTTTATAGTCTGTCCATTCCAATTCGGGAATCCTAAAATATAGGTCCCCAATCCCCGGCAGTCCATGAATTAATTAGGACGTATGTATGCAACTGTTAAAATGTTCTCTAAGTCGACAATAGAGGCAATAAGTATAGCTCGGCAAATATGAAACACGGCATTGCTTCATCATGGCTTTGTTTCGTGAGGTGTTCGTTCTCCGAACATAAAAATCTCTCGAAAGTGTTCGTTATCCGAACATAAAAGTCTCACGCGAAAGTGTTCGTTAACCGATTTGTTCGTAAACCGAACAGTTCGTTACCGATCACCTATTGTATACGAAATTTAGCATTTTTAATTTTTATGGGGAATTTAAGAAGTTATTTCACTTTCATTGTGGTCTAGGCCCGTTTTTAGAGCATTTTAAGTTCGTCATAGCGGAGATTCGATGGACGGTAAATATTTAAAAGAAAAACTTCTAATCTCGGGGTAGCAACATTTTTACATTCTATTACTCAGCGCATGAATGTAAAGTTGGAATTTTGAAATCGCGATTTCAATCAATTCCTGATACGCTAGAATTATATATTTTTAAATAAACACAGTTTTTTTTAATCGATGGAATAATTCTATATATTTTAATAGATTTAGAGCTTAAGATCAACGAGCTTTCAGGCGGACAAAATGAACTCGTATTAAATTTTAAAGCAATATAATAAAACCTTACAGAGATTGAAACAGTATAAAATCATTAAAATACATCTCATTAAGTAAATATACATCGGTTATAATGTAATTAAGATCTTCTAAGAGGCTCTGTAAACGAAACGTATATGATTCAATGCCGCTTTACAATAGAGAGTTTAAATCAATCGGATGTAGTAACATATTTGAATATCTTGTGTATATAGCCACTTTGACAAAAGTTATGCTATTTACTATTGTTTTTCCTCTGTGTTAAGTACAGGCATCAAGTACTTCAACGTAAAAATTCGCTAATTACACAACTATTTAGTCTTATTAAAAAATCTTTTGAGTTACCCTGTAAACGAACAGTAAATTCTACAATTCTGTTTTACAATAAGAAGCTAACTTAGGTCGTTCGTAGTAACATATTTTAACATCATGCGTATACGCATACGTTCTTTTTGAAAAGAGTTAGACCATTTAATATTTCTTTGCTTCATATTAAGTATAGGAATAAATCACTTTAAAGTGGTATACATAAAAAACTAATTAATATTTTTACACGAAATATTAAACATTTGAACTACTCATAAAAACAATTCAAATGCTGCAAACCGCGTAAAAATCGGATAATTGCACAATTATATAACCTTATATCAAAAGATCTTTTGTGAAACCCTGTAAACGAACCTTAAAAATTACTATTTTCTTTTATAATAGGAAGCTTACTTGAGTCGACTGTAATAACATATTTTAATATCATGTGTATACGACCATTCCTAAAAGAGTTGGGTCATTTATTATTTTTTTGCTCTATGTTAAGTATAGGAATCAATAACTTCAAAACTGATATCAATCAAAAACTAATTAATATATTTTACAGAAACTTACAAAGGTTTGAACTACTCATAAAAACAATTCAAATGACGTAAACCGCGTAAAATTCCGATAATTACACATTGCTGTAGCCCTGTCAACAGTTTTTGGTCTGAACAAGATTTAAAAAGTGCAAAAAACAGCACTTTTAAAATCGCATTTACTGAAAACCTATTCGTCGGATTATGCTTTACTTTTAATTTTTTAGTCACATGGCTCGCCCCATTCCACAGAATCAAGAATTTTGTTTCTATCATAAATAGAACGCGAGATATAGATGTGTCAAAAACCCGTTTTGTCCCGTCCGCAAAATATAAACTAGACAGAGTGCTAAAAAAATTTTGTAAAATCGTTTGGCTTCCACTGGCCTAAATTCCTTTCATTTACGATTCAATGCATTGCTGTTTCTTATGCTTGGCGAGAAACTCTGTCGAGTTTCTATGATCCATATTTCCAGAAACATTTGTTGTCTGTATGTCGATGATTTACTTGTTGGTGTGAATGAAGAATCTTAAGGTTTAAAGTTATATATTGAAGTTAAGAGCATTCTGAAAGACGGTAATTTCAATATACGCAAGTGGAGTAGAAATTCCGATGTACAATATCACTATGAAAAATCAGAATATCGTACAAAGATTGCTATCACAGCACCTCTTTCCGATAGAGTGTATCCCTAATTCAACTGGGACCTGCTGGCCGTAGTTAAAAACGTCTATACGAAATTTGGTTCAATTCTATGCATAACTTCTTACACCTTTTCGCTGAAACAATAAAGAAGATGGAACAAAAACCGCTATCACAGCGCCCCCTTTAGGCGGAATATCCCCAAATTCAAATGGGACCTGCAAGCCACAGTCAAAAACATGATATAAAATTTGGTTTAATTCTATGCATAACTTCATACACTTTTCGATGATACAATAATGAAAATGGAACAAAAATTGCTATCACAGCGTCCCCTTCCAACAGAATATCCACAAATTCAACTGGGACCTGCAGGCCATAGACAAAAACATTTATATAAAATTTAGTTCTATGCATATCTTCATACACTTTCGATGATACAAAGAGGACACACACACGGGCAGACAAACATTTTGTGAAAACATATTTTTCGGGATTTCTTACCCCTAAAATATGTAAATCCGCTGGAACCTGGAAGTCGAAAAAAATTTCGATTAGAATACTTCCCTCTATTACAGATAGAAGAAAGTAAAAAATCGATAACGTATTATTCAATTCTAAAATATTTCACAAAATAATGGTTTTGTATTTTATCCATCTTTTTGAATACATGCTTCACTATTAAGAATCTACTTTTCTGGATTAATGTCTATGCAAATAATAATAATAATAATAATAATAGCACAGATATTGCATGACGAAACAAATGAAAATGAATTCATTTAAATATCCGAAATTTTATAATAATGAAATAAAAATTGCTTCATAAGTAAAATTTTACCTATTAAAAGGCGTATTGCACTTCTGACGGCAAAAGGTTCAGCAGCATCCTGTCTTGAAACGCCGTAAGTTTCAATAACCGCTATGTACAAAAAGGCTGTCTGTCTAAACAATCCTGCTACTATCATAGAAACTAAACAAGCAGCTATTGCAACGACCCATGCCTGTCCTTTGTCTGGTTCTTCTAACTTCACCATATTATCAGTCTCTTCTGATTTCTCGTTCCAAAAGTTTGGTAACTGTCTGGAACTCTGATGGAAAATTTTTCTCAATTCATCAGCAAATATAAAAAAAAAATCATATAAAAAGAAGGAAAAAAAATACATGAAAAACTCTTCACTTATTCTGATAGAATAACTTTACATTTATCTGTGAAAACAATAAGCGTAAACGCGAATAATTGTATATAGAGGATTGATTGTTCACGCTTACGTTACATAACACTAATATATTCTTAAAAGTTACAGTTCTTCGAAATTCGAATCTTTTCTTTTTCTTGCTTCTGTCAAAGAAATGTGTAGCGATTATGACAAAACTGAATTTAAGTATGGTTTGAAAAAGCATCGCAGTGCCACTGTTGTCTCTAGAAGAAATATATATTATGCTGAGCAGTCACTGCTGTCTAAGTAGGAACTATATATAACATCGTAAGAAACATTGCTTCTCTAGCAATTTATGTACAGAGAAAATTGTCACTTTTCATGCGTGTTAAATAGTCTAGTATTTGTTGAAGAAATTTATGTTTCATTTGACAAAAGAAAATATGAAATCTTATTTTTTCTCTTTGAAGCATAGCAGATACAATAATAATAAAAACGAAAAATCTTACATCCCGCATAGATTATGAAACACTTTCTAACACCCTTAGAATATTGTCAAGTATTTTAAATAGTTTTCATGCAATTTAAGGCAATATCTAAATAAACAATTTAGGAAATACATAAATAACTTAATTAAAAACACATTTTCAATAATTACTCTCAGTAAATGGTAATGCATGCGAATTCTTTTGTACAGCCATGTACATGATCTATAGATTTAACCTAACTAAATAGATTTTATTTTTTTTTAAATTAAATGAACCAAAAAAAAGGAAATATTCAAAATCGTACTTTAACATAAAAAAAAAGATACCACAACTGAAAACGCACTTCCAACTATTATCGCTTATAGACAGTATTGTAAACGAAATTTTTTGTGTGTTCCATATAAAAAAACGATAACTGCTGTGTCCACTATATTCAATAGTAAGCTTCTTCTAGTGTACCTGACTGATGTATATCAATTTCAATAAGTTTGAAATAGTGTAACAGAATTAAAATAACTACAAATTATTTTTCCTCACTGACCATAATATAACTGAATTATTTTGAGTGTCCCTGTAAACGGACTATAAATGCTACACACTTCATTTTTAATACCATACACTCTATGATAAACCTTAATAACATCTATCAATTATATGGAAATCTGAGAACAATTAGCGAGTTAGAGCCCGGCCACATGGCCAGACATACTGATTTCAAAAACACTTTTCAACTATGTTGGTAAGTGTTAAAAAATATATTTGTATAAAGATAAATTGCGGAAGATTGTTGAAACAAGGAGGCAAAAGGATAAGTTTGAAATAGTGTAACAGAATTAAAATACCTACAAATTATTTTTCCTCACTGACCATAATATAGCTGAATTATTTTGAGTGTCCCTGTAAACGGACTATAAATGCTACACACTTCATTTTTAATACCATACACTCTATGATAAACCTGAATAACATCTATCAATTATATGGAAATCTGAGAACAATTAGCGAGTTAGAGCCCGGCCACATGGCCAGACATACTGAATTCAAAAACACTTTTCAACTATGTTGGTAAGTGTTAAAAAATATATTTGTATAAAGATAAATTGCGGAAGATTGTTGAAACAAGGAGGCAAAAGGATAAGTTGAGAAATTCGTAAAGTAGCCAGTAATTTTACCCGATTTCTAAAACTCATGTATATCAAGTGTCTGCAGCTCGATCAAAAATTGTACATTTGTGTAAGGAACATACACACGCATTTTAACCTTTTTATATATAGATTGTTATTATCATTATACATCATTGTATTATCATTAAATGCATTGCTCCAATCTATAATTAAAATGTATTTACAGAGCGTCTTTGCCCTTTAAATTATTACATGCAATGCAAATATGCACGGTGTTCCTTCTTATCGTTGTCCAATATAGCTAAATCCTAAACTGTTAGTTTTAAAGCTATTGTTACAGTTTAGAAAAAGTTTCAGATGTTGTTCTTTATCGGATTAATAGTTATTTACTATGTTGAAATAGTTATTTTCGTTAAAGTTACTAAATTTTATATTTTTCCTGGGTCCTATTTAGAAAAACTTTGTCTATGCTCTAACATGTAAAGCAGTAAAAATTCCATTTTCGCATGATTCATATTTATGTAGTTACGATTTCTTTACCTATATTTATACATAGTTATGATCGAATTTAAAGATGTCGGTTTGCATTAGAAATAAAAAAAATAATAATGCTGTTATTATCTACAAAGTCCCAATTTTTTCATTACCGTCTTTTCCGTTGTCATTTGAAATGTTTTGCCCATTAAATATTAGGAATGTATTAAAAATTAGTTCTATACGTCGATGTGATAACGAAGTTGGCAACAGCCTACGCTATCGCTTTCGGTTTTATCGCTCATAAATTCACTTTTAAATATTGCACAATTTCAAATTTTACATAATCTACAATAGGGATAAAAATGTACTTTCAAATGAATTTTGTTTGAAAACTGTAGCAGAATTTACTGATTTTGTATGCTAATTTAAATAGTTTTAAAGCATAATTGTTATAAAAATCTATCTCTACAACGAAACTTTGCGGGTCATTCTGAAGAATTTCGACAAATTTTATTCTTTTTTTTTTCGTCTCCGCATCTTACATATTTTTAGAAGTAATCTATATATGTAAAACGCTAAGCGTTTTCTTTTGACAGTCCGTGAGAACAAACTACTGCATCAAATTACATCTTTTTTTTTTTTCTTTTTTTAATGAAAGATATTTGAACACAGATTTGTTATCGAACATTCGTTTGTTCGAAAATTTAATTAATCAACCGTAATTTTAAATTAAAATTTTACTTATGCTTATGACGTCATAAAGTCGGCAATCGGATAACTTCCAGTGTTTCAAGGCACAGAGTAACCAGAAACTCTGTGGTTGCAAAGATAAAACAGAAATAATTAATATTTAAAGCACGTGGCTTTCAGTCCGAATTTTTTAATTTGCAAGTTAAATTTCGGTAAAAATATTTATTGCGTGCACTTTATTTTTATAAGCGAATAAAAATTCGTATTTTTTGTGACGTAACGGGAATATTGTACATTGGGTTTATTTTATCATTATGCATTATAACTTTGTTGATGCCATTTTTTCGTTACAGTTAAATGCAAAATATATTTTTATTTGTATACATGGTGTTTAAGCATAAAAGTAACGTATATAGAGTACGATTGAAAAGTTTGCGCCAGTGAAAATGATGTTATGCTTAGCTTGAAATGCTTTTTAACATTGATAAAACTAAAGAGAAAATTTATATGATTATGTAAACATGGCGTAATTTTAACTGATTTTTCCATTCTTATTTATAAAGATTAGAACTGGAGCCTTTATTGATTGCTTCATCTTGATTGCATACCTTGATTACACGTTACCAATTCCTTTTTTTTTAATTATAGGTTAGAAGATTTCATTTTTTAATAAAAAAATTCACAAAAGTAAAGGATTTGAGGAAAATTAAAATTATTAAAAATTGTGTTATGGTAGGGAAAAAACTTGAAATAATGATTGTATTTTTAGCTAGAATAAAGAATGTAAGGCTAATATTTTATAGGAATTATTTTGGTAGGTTTATTATAAGTTCATTTAACAGTTCCTTATTAGCGACAAAGTCCTATGTCTTTCACGGTGAATTTATCTTTCGATGTCAAAAAATGATAGTCTACAATTCTTACATCATCAATTAGAAAAAAATCAGCTTTCGATTGAAATTTATTTGAAAACGGCCGCCTATTTTAACGACTTTTTAAATAATTTTCAAGCATGAAAAGTTTTTCAATTATTTCTTATGAAAGTCCACCAGTTTGCTTCAATAATGTAAAATAACCCCTAGGAAAGTTGCCACAATTGAAAATAGATTTCCCTAACCATCATAAAAAGTTAATAATAATAATAATAGTAGTAGTAAAAACAGTGAAAAATAAGATCAGATTATCCATAAGATAGAGCATTCATATCTATAGAATTTTTATCTCTCTATATTAAAATAATACGATTTTTTCAAATTTCATGATTTTGAGCTTCATAGTAGGTATTTAGATATAAGTACACAAAATTTCATGACTGTAAGTTACATAGTTTCTGAGGACCGGCTCTGTGATGGAGAAACAACGAAGCGGGAGTAATAGAGGGTTTCGTGAGATGAACGAAACCCTATAAATGACTTTAGTGAAATACTTGACGTAGTACTAGAGTGGGTTTTTTTTAGGAAACATTTAACTGTGGGGTTTTTTTTAGAGGACAGCACAAAATAACTCAATAAGTAATTTACTGATCAAAAAATTCCAAATCGCTTCAATAGTCAGGCCTGCATTTCTGGCATTTTCTTTTTATTACTAGAATTAAATAATAAGTTCTTAAAAGAACTGTTTAAAATTAATAAATGAAGTCAACTCCAGAGAAACACCGACAGCACTGACGCAATATAAAATTCCGGCGGGAATATGGAAATTCCAAGCAGGTTTTGGCGGGAGAAAAACTGGTTTGGCGCACTACACCTACCACCAGTCGTGATTCCCACCAGATGATGTCGGAGCACAGAAAGGGTTACCAATTTGGTGTCTAGTTTATTAGAAGGTCTATGGACGCGACTGATTCCAAACATTATAATTAACATAATAGTCCCCATCTATAACATTAAAGTGAACTTATGATTTGCATAATAACATATGATTCGCATAATAACTTCAGATTTTCTTTCTCCATTTCAGAGTATATTGGGTTCTATGCACTAGATTACGACGTGGTTTGACTCATTCGACTTGATTTCGATAGCCTTAAAGATTTCAGTTATGTTCGTATAGAACAGGTTGCATTCCCTGGTGATGGAAGGTAGAACTAATGGATTTTAGAAGAAAAATATTGGTGGTATTGATTCGAGTATGTACGTATTTTATTTTTCTGATTCCGAAAGTGCAAATTTTGTGAAAATCCGACGGTACATTTTTTTAAATTTTGACTTAAAATTGACCCGCTTTGAATAAAATGATCCAGACATTTGATGGGATGATACTGAATTTACTTCCTCTTCGGGGTCCATCTGTCTATTTAATTTCCGAAGGACAAAGAGTTACCAGCGGAACGGTTTCGTGCAGCGATTTTTAAAGTGATATCACATTTCTTATTATTTTTTGACGGGACCGGGTAACGCCGGGTGGATCAGCTACTATATATATATATATGGATATATAGATATTGAACGGGGGTAGTTTAGGGGCCTGGGGGTCATGATCAGTGAAAATATACCGAAATTTTCTGTAATTGCTTTCCTCCGAACGGCTGTAATAGGTAGCTTTTTATTTTTTGTAATGAAAACTGTATAAAAGCATGCTTCAGACATAGATTATGGAACACGTTCCAACGCTAACAGAATATTCTTAAGTATTTTTGTTTCATACTGTAAAATGATACATCTAAATAAACAATTTAAAGCGTCCAGAAATGTTTGAAATGACGAAACTTGACCGAAGCTTCATCATATATTATGAACTCTGCAACTGATTTAAATTATTACTTCATTTTGAATTTATTTCAGAGCCTGATTATCACAGAGCCACACGTTTCATGTGCCCCACGGCCACATTTCTACGGGGCCCCAAAATGCATTTTGTCTACTCCGTAAAAATACAAATTAATGCAAATTTGCATTTATAGTTCATATAATATATATGATTTTTTCCCATTCAAACTATATCCCACTGTTCTTCAATAACGACAGTGAAATGTGATATAAATTTTGAAGTTACAAGAAGAATAGATGTTAAAGTGTTTCATTATGTCCCATAGATTTACAGTTTTACTTAGTCTATAGCGTATAGTGGAAAACAAATTATCTTCTCATAGTTTTTACTTTCTTCTATTTTTACAAGAAGAAAGTATGGATTCATGAAAATTTTTGACTTCTGGTCTTCGACGGATTTATACGTTTTAGAAGGTCCTGAACACGATTTGACTGTTTTTAGAAAATGTCTGTCTGTGAATCTGTGACTCTGTCTGTCTGTCTGTATGTGTGTGACAAAAAATTTTTGGGCACTCTATCTCAAGAACGAATGCACGAAATTTAATAAAATTTTATATTCAGCTAGTCTCTTATAAAAGTTGCTGCTGATTAGTTGGTGCTGATTAGTTTTTGATGAAAATTGCCCGACAAGTGACGCTGCTATGCTGCAATTTTCGCGATTTCCGCAATAGCTCTATCTCAAGAACTAATGCACTTATTTTCATCAAACTTCATATTCAGTTAGAGCTTGACATAAATAGACGCTGATTACGCTCTGGTGTCGATATCCCAACAGGTGGCGCTGCTATTTTTACGATAGCTCCATCTCAAGAACTAATGCAAGGAATTTCGTCAAACTTCATATTCTGTTAGACCTTGGCATAAATAGATGCTGATTACGCTTTGGTTTAAATAGTCCAACAAGTGGCGCTGCTGTGCTACTTTTTTCATTATTATCACGATAACTATATCTCAAGAACTAATGCACGGATTTTCATCAAACGTCAGATTCAGTTAGACGTTGACATAAGTTGTTGTTGATTAGGTATTGGTCTAAATCTCTCGACAGGTGGCGCTGCTATGCTGCATTTTGTAGGATTTACACGATTTTAGCAATAGTCATATCTGAAGAACTAATGCACGGAATTTAATGAAACTTTAGATTCAGCTAGACCTTGATATAAATTGGTGCTGATTCTTTTTAGTGTATGCGAAACCTGTGTGAGATAGAAGAAAGTTATGGGATTGGCACATCAGACTATTTTTTTTTACACGTGTCTATAATATATTCTTTTTTCATAAAACTATGGTTTAAGTTTTTAAACTGGACTTAAAGTTGTTTATAATCCAATTTTCTTTAGGAAGACGTGGCTCTTCGTGACCTGTGTGCCCGGGGTCCCAAACAGAGGTGATCAGGCTCTGATTTATTTGTTTATGTTTTGTACAAATAAACAATATTTGTTTGTATTTCACAGAAAGCATATCGTAACCTACCTCAGTGATGTATACTACTAGGACTTCCCTCAAAGGGATTAGTCTGAGTGATATTGCTGAGAACATAAAGTTAACAATTACGATATAAAGAAGATATCAACAAGAATCTAAGTGAATATACAGCATATGATAGACAAGAGATAGATAAAGATACAACATATGAAAAATAGCAAATTAAATGATATAATTACAAAATATCATATATAAATTCATATACTGTTATGTTTTCATATGCATTTTTTTATACCATTTGGCAAATAATCTCATTTTCTTAAGCGGGAATTGCTCAAAACTTAAAAAAAAAACGCCGGATCGTTTAAAACGATATTTTTAGTCACATAATCAGATTTGCAGCCAATAGCGTATTTTAGCAAGCGTAGATTAACGAAATTTAATTTAATTATTGCAACATTTTCTTTGTGACAAATATCTAAATAAAATATTAAAAAATAAAATAATAAATATTGAAATATTAAATCAAATATTTAATATTTGAATTAAAAAAATTTCCTTTCTTTATTTGTATAACTATTTATAGAAACTCGTATACTTCAAACCACATTGATAACATGCTTTGCTACAAACGTGTCTACCAGTCTAACTACTCGTATGTCTTAGCGGTGTCTCTCTCCGAACTCATCTGTCTACTGTCTCTCTACACTTCTGTATACCCGTCTCAGTATCCGTCTGTCTTTCTACCCGACTCTTTAATCGTGTCTCTACCTGTCTCGCTTCCCGTTACACTACTCGCCTATCAACACGTCTGTCTGTCTATATACCCCTCTCTCTACCCGTCTGTCAAGTCGTCTCTGTACTTGTCTCTCTATCCACCACGCTACCCATCTCCCTACCCATCTCACTACCCCTCTGTCAACCCTTTTTTGCACCTGCCTCGCTACCCGTCTGTCTATTCGTTTCGCTACCCGTTAGCTTATCTCTGTCGCTATCCATCTCTCTACCCGTCTGTCTACCCGTTTGTTTACACGTCTATCTATCTCTCGCCAACTCTTCCCAATATTTAAACAATTTAGTAAACGGAAGCCGTTTATCTGTTATTAAATGCAAACAGGAGTAATTTATCTAAAGAGTGTAATCAGATGCAATTTTTTTAAATACACACATAAACCAGCATAATAATTCACCAGTTTATTTTCATAGTAGTTTATGTCATTTGACAGTAAATCTTAACTTCTTCAACCCGAACTGCGTCAAGCTTTTTAAAAAAGCCCCAAGGTCCGTATAACTGGGAAGGGGAATTGTCCTCAGGGCTATTAGATACATGTTATTAAGTTAAGTGAAAGTTTCGTAATCGGGTTCGCAGCCAATTTCTTATGTCAGAAAGGGTGGCTTCACGCCATTTTAAATTCATTTATGTAACTTTCTTTTTATTTTTTTTGGTGGGTGGTTGGGGGGGGAGGGTTCCAAATATATACACTTAAATTCAAACTTTTGCCCCCATGTTAATATTAGTGTTGTTTGTATTATCAATTAATACTTTGTTGATCGAGCTTCATTCGAAACAAATGTAAAAGACTTCTACAGTTTTTTTTTCTAGGAGAAAGTTCCGTAATCGGGCCCTAAGCTAATCGGGGAATTTAATATCATTATTGTTTCTAACTCTTATAGAGTTAAAATAATATTGTTGCTAGCATTACTCTTGTTTGTGACCAACCTCTTCTGTGTATCTGAATAGGGAAAAGTTCCGTATCATGTACTGGTTGGTGCCGAAGGCAGTTGTAGAATCTTACAAATTTTTCTAGAGAGCGGAAAAACATGTTTTTTAAAATATTTACAAATATACGTTTATTAAACCATGTTTTTGAGCCATTTAAAAAAATTAAGTACGGTGCTAAAATAAAATTTTATTGCCATTTTCGATATTTTAATAAGAAATGAAAATACATAACAAACAAATTTAACAAAACTAAGCCATTTTTGGGTACTTCTCTATTATCCTGTCGACCACTTTTCATAACAAAAAACTATCGTCAAACTAAGATTAAACGCCAAAAATACAGTCCCATTTACTTGATGCCAGAAGCATTATACGTATTTGTTATGCCATCAAGTGGTTTTTAATTCGACATTTGCGTGTATTTTTCATTATGTTTTACTGATTTATTAGTTATTTCATTCATTAAAGTAACAATTGTGTCCTTAAATTCTTATATTTTATTTATTTTGATATTTCAATGGCAACGTTCTCCCGTTTATTTAGCGTTACAGTTTGGCGATAGTTTTTTGTTATGAAAAGTGGTCGACGGGATAATAGAGAAGTACCCATTTTTTGTGATATTTAATTGTTATTGCCAGGGGGGCAAATTGTAAACAATTAATAAGCGAACTAAAAAAATTACCGGAAAAAACTTGTGGGAATCTGAAGAAAGAAATATCTGATATAAATAGCATTTAAAATCTTAAAATGGAGACGTGGTCCGTATAAAAATGCAAAACATTATACACCTGATATAAGAATTTTTTAATTTTTTTATATTTCCGAAAGCACAGATAAAAGGGTAAAAATCCCGGCACAGATGCCATATACTCATCACGTTGGCGCGATTTTTCCCCCGCCCCTTTGGCGAAAGCTGTTTGTTGTGTTTGTTTACTTTTATTTTTTATTTTAATTCTATAGATTATTTTTATATGTATATCAATATTAATTTAGGCACAGATGTCATATACGCACCAGATTGGCGCGATTTTTCCCCCGCCAATTTGGCGAAAACTTTGTTTTTGAATATTAGTTACAAATACCATACAATAATAGCATGTAATTTTTTATTTCAATATAAAAATAAAATAACGTAATACATGAAATAGCTCCTATTATTCAAAAATGGGCAATAAAAATAAATAAATGATAGTTTGATATAAATAAATATTGATGTATATAATAAAAACAATTTATAGAATTAAAATAAAAAATAAAAGTTAATAAACAACAATTGAAACAAAATAACCGGGTTACCATGTGAGGCATAAAATTGCCATTTTGTTGCAATCGCGCCAATGTGGTGCGTATATGACATCCGCGCCATTATTTATATCAAACTATTATTTATTTATTTTTATTTCCTTTTTTAAAATAATAAAAGCTGTTTCATTTATTACGTTATTTTATTTTTATATTGAAATAAAAAATCACGTGTACTATTTGTCACACTATTTGTAACTAATATTCAAAAACAAAGTTTTCCCCAAGCTGGTGGAGGGAAAAATCGCGCCAACGTGGTGCGTATATGACATCTGTGCCTTGTTTCATTTCACATAGAGGTACTGCTCTATTATCCCGTCGACCACTTTTCATAACAAAAAACTATCGCCAAACTGTTAGATTAAACGCCAAAAATGCAGTCCCATTTACTTGATATCAGAAGCATTATACGTGTTTGTTACGTCATCAAGTGGTTTTTAACGCGACATTTGCGTGTATTTTTCATTATGTTTTACTGATTTATTAGTTATTTCATTCATTAAAATAACAATTGTGTCCTTAAATTCTTATATTTTATTTATTTATGTATTTTGATATTTCAATGACAACGTTCTCCCGTTTATTTGGCGATAGTTTTTTGTTATGAAAAGTGGTCGACGGGATAATAGAGAAGTATCCACATATGTATTGGTACTTTTATGTTAATTTGGCGCAGTTGATAAATCACCAAATATGTTTCTCATAACATCTTCATATTGCATTCATTTCATTTAAATATAAATCTTTCACTGATTTCATTTGAAATACATACATTAAAAATACACGTCTTTCACTCATTTTATTTATAATACATGCCTTTCACTAATTCCATTTAAAATACTAAAAAGGAAAAGAAAATAAGAAATAATGCCACAAATCGAAACCTTTTATTTAAACATCAAAGAATTGTTCCTAACGTACACACGCGAAATAAAAAAAGCTGCTAATGGTGTGATTTACGCCAAATCTCTAATACTACTCTTACTAATCTCTAATACTTTTCAAACAGAAAAAATTCCAGATTAACTTTCCATTTTTATTAAACTGAAATATATTTTATTGTGCTGAATATTAGTGCTTGCATATTTTTTTGCTCCATGCATTCTATAAACTTTTCAATTCCGATTGTCTACGAAAATCTCCCGCCGGTGAAAATGACGTACGCACAAAATTTAGTGACGTATGTACTTTAATTGTGCTTTTTTATCTATTTTTTTAATATAACTTCCAAACGGTTTGACACTTATTCTTGGTAATAAATAGACGACGTTGTCACCTTTATAGGTACCTGCTGTAAAAATTTGAACGAAATCCGTTAAATATTTTTTGAGTTATGCTTGACGAAAGGTTTTAATATCCATCGTAGCTATACATGGGGCAAAGTAATACTGCGCTGTGTATGAGTCTTCGTTGCACTCAGACAACAAGTCTATAGACTTGATAAGTAGCAGAGATCCCTTCTCTGAATCCGAATTGGTTTGGCGAGATGATGTTATTGTCATTAAGATGCTGGTCAATTTTAATTGCAATAAATGTCTCAGTCAGCTTACTAATAGAATCAAGGAGGGCGATGGGACGATAACTAGTGGGCTTGTTAGGAGATTTATTAGCTTTTAGAATAGGGACGGTGATAGCAGTTTTCCAGTAAAGAGGGAAATAATTGAATTTAAAAATATCATTAATTAACAGGGTGATTTTTGGAATATAGGAATGTGGTAGATTCTTGAGCATTTCGTTAGTAATACCACTAATGCCAGAGGATTTTTTATTTTTGAGTTCATTAATTTCTTTTAAGACATCAGTGTTCGAAATCGAAAAATTGGGTTCGGGTGAGTTAGTGCTCAAGAAGTTTCTAACAGTTTCATTAACCTCTCTCTCAGTGTCAAGATTAATAACAGGACTTCCTTGGAACTGAACTTCAAAACTACTTGCAATTGTATTTGCTTTATCTTCATTAGAGTATGCATAGTCTGGGGAATTCGGAATAAGGATTCTTATTCCTACTCTTATTCCTAATTTTAAACAATCGCACTGAAATTTTAATATAATATACTAGCTTTTTAAGCTAATGATCGAGTATAAGTTTGCTACAGAAATTATGAGGTTCACAGGGCAAAATAATCAGTTTGAAAAAAATCGTAGGGTTAACAGTGCGCAATGTTATTTATAACTTATAAGGTAAACTTACTTTTCCGCTACTGCCCCAAAGATTTAAAACCTTAAGCTAACCTTTTAGTTGTTGATTTAATAAAATTTTGATTTAGAAATAATGAGATTTAGGAGTAAAATAATCAGTTTTTATGAAAAAAAAAATCCCACAGGATTTTGATCTAGAAAAATAAGTGAGAAGAAAACTCTGCTTTTTAAATCTAAATATCTATATTTTAGCGCGAAAAATCTGCACAGACTTCAAAAATACAATATTTATAATTTATGAAATTTTGAAAGAGTTTGGGCAATAAGAACTATATTTTTTAAATATTAAATAAATCGATGTGAGATAAAAATGTTAGAAGAAACTTTTTTTGCTGTCGAAGGCAGTAGGGTTCCCATTACTAGGTTCGTTTGGAAAGAATTTCGTTTAAATATATAAAATCATTCAACACAGATGTGAGGTATATTTAAGGTCTTAGGCCTGGGATACGCCGGTCTTTCGTTTAATAATATAATCAAAGCAGACCAGAGTACGCTACCGCGGACATTGGGGTCCACAATTCGAAGTTTATTTGAACAGATTTTCATTTGAAAATAAAAAATATATACAAAGGTTGTTACGCTACCAAAGGCACTGTGCAACCCCCTCCCCTTGGATCGTTTAGAAAGATTTTCGTTTAAATATATAAATTCATACAACATTACTTTCAGCTAAATTTAAGGTTATTATCACGGGTCCGGGCAACGCTGGATGGCTCAGTTAGTTTTTATATAAAAAAACGTAATTGTTCGAAATTTTATAATTTTATCTTTCATAAAAAATTTTATATGTTAATTTGAATAGGACGAATCTTCAAAAACTACATCCTGAGATAAATCGATTTACAGATTTAAGTACTCTTTAGATAGCCAGAGAGAGTACAACAAAAAATTAGTATGTTGTGGCATCACCAACTCTCTTCTATATAAATCAAATCATCTGCAGCCAAAATTAAATGACAATCTACTCATTCTTGAAATTGAGATAAACACAGCACAGAAGCAGCACTTGTTGGGGGATTTACACCCATATCTAATCGGTGTCTATTTATGTCAATATCTGATAGAATATGAAGTTTGATAAAATTCGGTCCATTAGTTCTTTAGCTATAGTGTCGCGGAAATCGCAAAAAAATGCAGCATAGCAGAGCTAATTGTTCGGTGATTTTTACCAAAACCTAATTAATTTATGTCAAGATCTAAGAGAATCTGAAGTTTGATTAAATTCCGTACATTAGTTATTGACAAGTGTTTTTATAGGGCCAACCCTTATAGCAAAAAAAAAAAAAAAAAAAAAAAAATTAAAATTAAAAAAAAAAATCCCTGCCGGCTAGGCCTACAGACACAAGTACGAGGGGCAGTCGGAAAATAAGTTTCTTCTGGCGACTGTGGACAGAGGTGCGTATGAAAGACAAAAAATGTAATGAGACATTAAAGATAAAACATAACTTTATTTTTCCACATAAGTACCAAGTACATAGAGACATTCGTCATACCGCTTTATAAGCTTCAAAAAGTCTTCCATGAAAAAATCAGGGCTTTGCATACGGACGAAGCGTTGAACGGCTATGGGCGAAAAACGACACAGCAGGTGAACGCGAACGTGCAAGACACCGATACACCGTTGGGTAGAGGTCGACCGCGATCAAGCAGATGGCGCTGTTGCACTGCGGACCTATGCCATGAGATCATTTACAGCCCCACCTAGCGACAAACTGGAGAGTTAGCGTCTCTATCTCGAAAACGGTACAAGATACGAGGAAAAAGTAATTGCAAAGTTGTCGAACGCTCTCTATTAAGTACAAATTGATGTCTTACATGTAAAAACAACTTCTCGGTTTTTTTTTTCACCCTGAAATGTAATTTTTTGTTTTAATATACAATCATCAACTTAAATACGCCACTATTTGAATGCAGAAGTGCAGCATTATGAAGCAGATTGAAATTTATTAATAAAACTAACACGTATAAGGAAGGTACAGTTAATTTTAATGAAAAAATCGAGTTAGGTAATATTTATTTTAGTTTTAAATCTTTCAGTGGCTGCCATTTTGAAAGAAGATGGCGGACCAAGCTGGCCCACGAACTCGGTTGAGACATTGGTGAGCTTAATACACATAATTAGTTTCATCCAAATTGATTTATAAATACAAGTGTTATCGTATGAAATAGATCAGATATATATATATATATATATATATATATAAATCAACATTTGAACGGAGGGTAGTTTTGGGGTCTGGGGGTCATGATCGGTGAAAATATACCAAAATTTTCCAGAATTGCATTTTTCCAAACGGCTACAATAGGTAGCTTTATACTTTTTGTATTGAAAGCTTCCTAATATAGCTTTCGTAAACGAAACCAGTAATTCTTATTAATGTTATATATGAAAGTAAAATTAATAATTTATTTTTAACTAGCTGACCTCCACACAGCGTTTCCCCGGATTACTTTGAAGATGTATAATTTTAACAAGTAAGATGTA
This sequence comes from Maratus michaelseni, assembly GCA_963931845.1. NCBI lineage: Eukaryota > Metazoa > Arthropoda > Arachnida > Araneae > Salticidae > Maratus > Maratus michaelseni. The sequence goes on along the minus strand of OZ007594.1, from coordinate 276,621,200 downwards.
AATAATTTAATTTATATCGTGTGAAAATAAAAACGTGTTATAGAGTTAAAAAAGTTACGAAAAATGTATAATTTTTTAGGGTTTCGTTCATCTTACAAAACTCTATTACTCCCGCTCCGTTGTCTGTCAGTCACAGAGCCATTCTCAGAAACTATGTAGCTTACAGAGTTGAAAATTTGTGTATGCATATCTGAATAGCAGTTATAAAGCTCAAAATATTAAAATTTGAAAAAATCGTATTATTTTAATAAATAGAGATAAAAAGCCAAAATTCTAACAGCCTTTTCCTATTAAATTTAAACATTTTTCGTTATAGCAGATGCCAAAAATTAAAAATCCACGATGAAATTCTTTCTACAATAATTAATTTTCTATTGAAAGATTTCCACGTGAAAAATGAAAATGAAATAAAAAGTTTTCCAATTGAAAAAAAGATTAGTATGAAAAAAAAAATGATTGACGTCATAGTGGCAATAAAACGGAAATTTTCAAAGATTTCTCAATAATACAAGAAGTATGAGTATGTGTATGTACACAAAGCAGACTAATATCGCGTCATTAGAGAATTAAAATTAAAATCTGATGTCCTATTGGAAGTTTAACGAATTTTTCAAATGTTTGAGAATAATACAAAGCGAGTATTAATATGAGTAATAGAAAATAGTAAATATATGAGTTAGTGAAACATATTGAATCCTGATAAAAATCCGATTATGGAAATATTCGCATATCTTAACATTTTGAAGGTGTACAACATGATTAATTTTGAAATTATTTTTTTAAATACCGCATTTAGTCCGCATGACAGATATTATTATGACAGAATATAATAGCGGGCTTCACCCGCTATCGGGCTGGTTTAGAAATTCGAAAAAACGAGAAAAATAGACCGGTAAATTTTTACTTTATAAAAAACATGACTATTTTTTTTTTGTTGTTGTTGCTAAATGAAATTTATTTGGATTTATTAAAGAAAGGATAAAGTGTTTTGAAAGGAATATTAAACGAAACCCTTTGAGCGATCTTCAATCACACTTACCCACTTGTTTAAATTATCTTTCGTGATCATAAATCATTAAACATGCGATCACTATACGCTTCGTACTCTCTATAAAACCGCGAAAGTTTTTAAAATAAAGTTGAAAGGGTAAACATATTGTAAAAAAATACATCAAGTTGTGATAACATAGTAACATAGATAGCACGATAACATAGAAAAAGATCAATTTTATTTAGTCTATCCCATCTGATTACTAATTTTAAAAAAACCCACGTTATTGTTATCGTTGTATCTGTGAGATACACGACGCTAGACTGATGTTCATCCCATTGTGTGTCAGGAAAGTAGAGGGGTGGGGGGAGGACGATCCCGAATTCCAAAAGTGCCTTAGCAGTCAGAAAAGCATAGTCACTGTACGTACACATAGAAGGTAGTAATCGAGTATTTTAAATAAATTTTTATTAAAAAATGAAAAGGAAAAAAGGAATAAAAGAGTGTTTTATTTTAAATCCATTTTTTTCCTCAATTTGATATTTGGCCAAAACACTATTCGTTACAAATCGAATAACGATGAACCAAAATTTGGGTTAAATGATTAAATTAGGGGTGTGTGTGTGTGGGGGGGGGGGGGTCGATTGTGTGGAAGTCCATAACACCAATTAAATATTCACTAAATTTAAAAAATAACTCTTGAAATATGGAATAAAAATAGCAACTAGTTTTTTTTCAGCTGTTAAATGAAAACCTTTGCTCGCAGAGGATTTTATTTCTACGGCGGGCGTGCACAACGCGATTCTCAGTCGTTCGCTTAGTTTTAAAATGTAGCTAAAATATCGTTAAAATGTCGTCTAATTAATATTTTTTGAAAATTCCCTCTTTTTTTATAAGCTGACTAAAAGTACGCTTCGTAATTGAAAAAAAAAAAAAAAAAAGAATATCCTGCTTTTTTTAAGTGAAAATTAGGGGAGTTTTCACATGTTCACATAATCATAAAAAAAAAATCCCAAATTTTGAAGCATTTTTTTCTTTATAGCTTTCTATATAGTATTTTCTATCCTACTAGAAATAAATTGAAGGGGTCGGGGCAAGAGAGTGCTAAGGCACATTTTTGGAACTTCTGAGATATATAAATTTGAAAGTTCGATCAAATACTCAAATCAAAATATATAACAAAAATCTATTTTTGCCAATTTCTGAGTAACATTTGAATTATTCTGAATAACAATTTGACATTACTTTAATGATATCATTTTAATGATATACACTTTCTTTCTCGTAAAAAAGTTCTAGAAACATCTGGAGCAAAAACGGATCCTGAGATATATGCTGCCACCTAATAACATTAGAAAAAAAATAATAATATGTAGGGTATTATCTACTATATATATAAAACACAAACGGAAATTTCGTTCCGTTCCTTTATAACTCGAGTTCCGCTCAATGGATTTTGATGGAACATGCATTGTTAGATAGATAATTTTTCAGGGAAGGTTTTAGTATTTAACACAACCTTCTATGTATATTAGTTATAGAATTATGATGGAAAATTCTGTTATTTTGACCGAAAAGGTTACCATTGCTAATTTTTTGGCGACCATTATCGTTGGTGAGTCAATTGAAACGGCTATACATCTCGAAAAATAAAAGTATAAACTGTTACTAATTTTATTTAAAAAAAAAAAAAAGTAAGGAAAGAAGGAAAAAAACAGTTTTGATGAGAGGTAATATTATAAAACGAAAATATTTAATTTAAACATGATTGAGAACGTTCGTAATGCTTAAAAATTATTCAATATGGAAGATTATTAATGAAACAATATTTGGCGACTTATCTTTTGTTTGTGATTTTACTTTTGTCGCCAAACAATTTGATTTTCAGCCAAAAGGTGTTTTTTAAAGTGTATGACAGCATTTTTGGAGTAATTTTTTTTTTATTCAAAAATAAATTATATTAATAGCAATCTACTTCTATTTACTTCTACAATACAGGGTGTTTCAAAATTCGTCCGATAAATTAAGAGGGGTGATAGAAGGCATCAAGAGAATTAATACTTACCATAGGACATGGGGTCGCAATTCACGTTTAGTGGGAGAAAATCGCAAAAATATTTATGAAGGGTGTGACATTGCGTGGAACAAAAAGGGCCAATAATATATAGAAAAAAACCATTTATTTGACGTAAGGCATGATTGCAATGCATTGCAGTTCAATGTCAAAAATGAAACGACGAGACATTTTTATAGGAATATGAGTTAATGTGTCTGGAAATCAATCGTTCGTCGGTATTGGCTGTGCAATGACGTTCGTGGTCGTAACTTCGAACAGTTTTTATAAAAATGTGCCTTCGTCTCCTCTCTGACGTTGAACTGCAATGCATTGTAATCATGCTTGACGTCATGTAAATGTTTTTTCTATACTTATTATTGGCCCTTTTTGTTTCACTCGACGTGACACCCTTCATAACTATTTTTGCGATTTTATCCAACTAAACGTGGTTTGGACCCCATGTTCTATCGTAAGTATTCACCCTCTTGATGCCTTCTGTTATCCCTCTTAGTTTGTCAGTCGAATTTTGGAATACCCTGTATATATGAAATTTCGCTCCGGCTGCTTATAACTCGAGTTCTGCTGATTATATTTTCATAGAACTTAAACTGTTAGATAGATAATATTTTAGGGAAGGTTTTATTATATAGCATATTGTTCTACGTAGATTAGTTATAGAATTATGATGGAAAATTTTATAATCAGATAAACCCAATTATGAAAGATTAGTCTTTTTAAAAGGGTCTGCTGGATGAATTTCGATGGAACCTACACTGTTAGCTAGATAATTTTGTAGGGAAGGTTTTATTATATAACATATCATTCTACGTGGCTTAGTTCTAGAATTATAGGGGGAAATTCAAAAATCAGTTGACCCCTTTTACGAAATAATAGACTTTTCAAAAAGTCCAAATAAACGGTTTTTGATGGGACTTGCACTGATATTTTGATAATTTTTTAAAGATAGTTTTTAGTGTATGTTATATTGTTCTACATTGCTTAGTTGAGCAATTGGAGTAAAGTCTGTAATCAGGTGAACCCGTTTATGACAGATCTCAGATGACTGCTTTGCTATTTGACTAACGATTAATGGGGAAATATTCGTAAATGGGTCCAAACAATCAATTCCTGAGTGATATTTGACTCCATACGTGGCTGTAAATCACTAATATACGCGTCAGAGTTGTATTTTTTATGACCATCACTATATTCTTATAAAATGTTTCGTTTTATATTTCTCTTACAAATGTCGCAGAAACCAGCTACACAATGAGATTTTCCGTGCTTTTATCTTACCTGGGCGCAAATCTCGCCAATAGCATTTTTTTCTCGGCAATAGCAGATTTTATTTTTCGCGTGTGTAAATTAGAAATGATACTTTGATACTGAAACAGACTGTTTTGGTTTATAGCATTATTTCTTATTTTTATTTTTTTGTATTTTTAATGAAATTTGTGAAAGGCGCATGTTTTAAATGTATGCAATATGTGTATTTTAAATATATCTATTTTAAATTTAATGAGCGAAAGGTTTATATTTTAAATGAAATGAATGTAATAGGAATGATGACGATGGAAAATGGAAACAATATTTGGCTATTCATCACATGCACCCGGCTAGCATTTCCTTGCAATTGTTTTAGTAACCTATCACGATAATAATTTAAAAAAAATATTGGTGGCCAAGAGAAGGACTGCTCCGAGGACTGTTAATAATATAATATCAGAAATATTGTTAATAGTGAATGTTATGATAATATTTCGTAGGTGAAACTAAAAAACCGCTACTATGACAGACATGGTTACATCTAGCCGTAACCACTGATTCTTATTGGGAAGTAGCTGTACTTTTACCATATGCATTACTTAAGTAGGTAAATTACATTATCGGGTCTATAGACAATTGGTGTAAGTTACCGGGCATTGTTTGGCGCTTAATTAACTTTAAAAAAAACGGTTAAGTTGATTCTATGTTTTTAAAGTGAACTGATTCCATAATTGAGTCTGCAGAGAATTGGCGTAATTTGGAACAATGGATAATTTTGGATAATTTTGGTAATTTTTCGTTATACCAATATCATGTCAAAATGTATGCTAATGCGCCATTTACTTAAACATTGAACGTGCAAAGAATTTTTATTACAAACAGGATCAAACTTTGCGACTCGCTATTTATGGAACACGAAACAAGCATGCAAAACTTTTAAATTACGTCATTTTGACGTAATTACAGTATTTATCCGAAAAGACAACGAGAAAGAACTTGCAGTTTCATAAATTTTAATGATCAATATTCTTATATCTTTCCAGAGAAGGTTTCAGTGTATAACATATCGTTACACATTGCTTAGTTATAGAGTTAAGGGGGAAAGTTCTATAGTCAGATAAACTCGAAGATGAAAGATTAGGTCTTTTAAAAATTTCTACTATTTGGATTTTAATGAGACTTGCATTACTAAGTAAATAATTTTTCAAGGATGGTTTTATTATATTGTATATCGTTATACGATGCTTAGTAAAAGAATTATGTGCGGAGGTTATACAGTCAGGTGAGCCCAATTACGGAAGATTAGCCTTTTTAACAAGCTCTACTGAATAGTTAGATAATTTTTAGTGGTGGTTTTATTGTATTGCATATAGTTCTATCCCTCTTTACCAAATCCTACTGTAAATCTAAATGATAAAAAAAAGAGTTGGCTTTAACAGCTAAATTTTTGACTGCACATTAGAAAGCGCAATGGCGTTCGTATTGCTTCAGTAATGCGGAAGGATATTCCAAGAGATTACTTTAAAATACAAAGGTCAAATTCACCGATATATATCGTTTGATTCAAGGTTCGTTTGGAGAAACCGACCAGCGCAGCGGGCGTAGCTTGCTAGTAATATATACAATATTAAGCAACAGATTACAGTGTCAGATTTATTTCACTAAAAATGTGGCTTACCACTTTCTTGCCCCGACCACTTCAATTGGTGTGGCTTTGTTACCAATAATTACGCAGCTAATATGTAGGTCAAATTTTTAGATTTTTGGAATCCTTTAAAAAAATATTTTATATATATTATAATAAACCTTTTGTAAATAATAGCCATTAAATATATATATATATATATATATATATATACAGTGTTACAATGAGAGTTATACACATACCAATCATTGGTGTATTTGCAAAGGAAATGATCCCAGCTAAAAGATCAGCACTTCCCATAGCAACAGTCTGCAGGTTCAAATCTATATACAGGTGAATCAAAATTGGGATATGTACACTGATTATGCCGTTTGTTATTCCATAAAGTGTTAAAAGCAACATGAATGAGTAAAGTTCCATAAGCAGTGGCAGGAGCGCGATAAACACTCCTTGCAATATGAAAGCTACTGATACGAAGACAGGAAGTGTCAAAAGTTTCTTGTCCGTCACCCAGCCAAAGCATAGTCGACCTGAAAAAAAAAATATATCGTAATGTAATTCTGTGCATGTGATTTTTGTTTACTGTTGCTTTTGGCATTTAAAACTTTGCAATGATGGTGGTTAATGTTCTTTCACAGTAAATTTCGATTTTATACGTTTTTAATATACACGGGTGGACAATTGCTAAAGATGAGTGATATTGTTAGCATTAACCGACACAAAATAAAAGGCAACGCATGTGGTAATTGTCATAAGTACCCGAAACAGTAAGAGATATTGTACGCATGTAAATATTAGATTTTCACACGTATCGGTTACGTAAGCGCTGAATAGATTTAAATGAAATTGGAGCACGTCAGCAGTTGTTCTTGGCAGTGAAATATGAACGCAAAAGCATTTATTGATGACTTTGACATTTTCAATATGTCTTGCCGATATCACTTAGATGATTTTACACGTAATCGTATAGTAGCAATGTAAGAACTTCGCTCCGTAAAGATGTAGCTTTGACACCGTAATGGGGTAAGCTAAAAGCTTGTTAAATATGTCTTTCTCTTTCCTTTTTCATGATCTTTAATTTGTTATATAGATCCTTAAAATCGGTTTAGGAGTTTACGAGCTATGAATCAAAAACTTCTTCCTTGTTTATGCTCTCATAGCTCTAATGAATCAGGCCATTACCTCCTGAAAAGTAGCCTTCTATTGCAGTTGCACTAATGTAAAATATAAATTTTTGATAATTTAGGACTGTAAGAACTTTTGCCTTTAATGTAAGACTTTTTTATGTAATTCTGTTCAGTATTGTATGAGATATATCTTGTTTTGTATATGCTGTTTTACTTTGTTTTTGTGCCATTTTCAAAATTTTTAATTGTTTGTCCTTGTAGTCACCCATTCTATGCATATTCTCCTTACTGATAACTGGTGCAAACAACAATAAAATTGTGTAGAATTTCCTCTAGTTTAATTTGGTATTTATTATATTTAGTTTTGAACATGTTAAGTATGTATAAATTGTGAATTAGTAAACGTTGTTTTCGTACGTCTTCTGCTGTTTTACTAGAAAAATCATTATGTCGAATTCTAAATTTGCACTCATTTTAACATGTAAATCTTGTTAATAACGTTTGGAAACAACAACAAAGTTATGCAGTATTTAATGTAGAGTATTTTAGTGTCATTCATTTTGATTTTCTGAGTAATTTTATATGTTTAAGGTGTATCTTTCTATTAGATGTTTTTTCCCCTTCTTTATCTTAAATGCAAATGGCCTTTATAGGGAAACATACATGTTTACTTTTCAACTTGTCCACATAAATTCTTATTATTTATTTATTTATTTTTAATTTTATTCGCTGGGGTTTTTTTTTACCATAGTCTTGGGTAGCCCCGGTTTTTAGTCTGCTTTTCCTATGGGGCCATCTTATATTTAAAAAAATAATAATCCATAGAAAAGCACTGCGTCTACCTCTTGGAAAAAGAATTATTAAAAATACAAAATATGCTCTGATTTTTAATTTTACACAATTTTGAATAGAACCAGGCACTAGTGAAGTAATGTTTATAAAATTTTATTTATTTTTTTCTACTTTTAATTTAGTTTTATAAATTTTGCTTTCATCCAAAACAGACCAAAACTTAAATGTGATTTCAACTTATGAGTAATAAATTTTATTGGCATGATAGTCTATACACTTTATTACAGGTATTAAAATACTTAAATATTAATTACTATTTTTAGAATCTGTAACTTGTTTATATTGCATTTTAACTTGTCCAACTTACATTTTGTTACTGTTAACCCTCATTTAAGTGAATAAATTGCCATTTTCTTTTTTAGGTAGCTTTCAATACAAAAAAGTATAAAGCTACCTATTGCAGCCGTTCGGAGGAAAGCAGTTCCGGAAAATTTCGATATATTTTCACCGATCATGACCCCCAGACCCCAAAACCACCCTCCGTTCAAATGTTAATTTATATATATAGATATATCCATATATATATATATATATATCTGACCTATGTCATACGATAACGCCCGTATTTATGAATCGATTTTGATGAAACTAATTGTGTGTATTAAGGTCACTAATGTCTCGACCGAGTTCGTTGGCCAGCTTGGTCCGCCATTTTGTTTCAAGATGGCGACCATTTAAAAATTTAAAACTAAAATAAATATACAAAAAAAATATAAATTCAAATTTATTTTTTAATTACGTGTTAGGCCTTGATACAAGGATTCCAGAGCATTTTTTGGTTTACCTCTATGTTAAAAAATGGCTGAGATAGAGCAGTTTGAAATTCTAGGGTGGCTGACATTTTGAAACAAAACAGCACATTAACGCGATTACTCGCAAATTATTTTCTTTCACTGTTGTAATAATTTTCCCAATCATACGCATAAAACTATATATTCATATCCGTTAGCGCCAAATTCTCGCCAAAATTGGCGACATTTGGCAAAATATGCCAAATTTGGCGACCAAAACAAGTCTTCATAAATGAAGCCAATTTGGCTATTGCTCAATAATTTGGCGAATTTCTTATTCAAATTCAGTATTAACGAATCTTTTGTAAACGTTTCTTTGCATTTTAGCTTGCTGTTTTCGTGTAACATTAGCTAAAATTTTAAAACGAAGATATAGGAGAGCTACCTTTTCCTCCCGGTACAGGCCGGAAGGACTTTTTAAATTAATTTATAATTTAATTCGGCTACTTTAAAGAATTTATAAAGATTTTGGCCTTTTATGTCAAGTACAGAGTCATACCTTTAATTTTCTTTAAATTTATCTTTGGTCGGTTTAGACCTAAAATTTTTTTCCAAAGGTTTCGATGCCGAGATCGGATTTGTGGTTTTGAGGGCAAATTGCATCCCCGGGCCTCCCCTTTTCTTTTCTTTTTTTCTGTCATGTTATATATCTTTCGTTAGGTTTTGTCTCCTCTTTCTGACGAATGGAAAATTGCAACTTCAATTAAACATCATTGAAGATTTTAATAACCTCAAAACAAAATTACTTAACTCAGAGATAAAAAGAAAATTCATACTAAAAATTCAACAAAGGAAATTAATAATTTTTAAAATTCTACAATCGATAACAGAGGAAGTTCTTAAATCCATCCTTAAAAAACACTTGAAAGATAATATAGAACTTAATTTAGCTAAGAAAATCAACAAGGGCGAATATTACAACTAGATAATTGAAAGAGGCATTTCTTCTGCAAATATTTTACTTAAATTAGGCAGAATTAATTATGATTTAAAATTTAGCATTGTAAAGAAATATATTAACTTACAGAGGTGCTTCAGCTGCCAGCGCGGTCATGTAGAAAATAAATGCTCTGAAAGTAATCCTATAAGATATGCATACTGTGCATCTTCCCATGACTCCAGACAATGTCATCTTCACCACAATCGCCATAAATGTATAAATTGTCTAAGATACAACAGTTTCCATTCACATGAAAAGGACTTTACACCAATTTCAACCATTCATGGAGCATCCAGCAATAATTGTGAAGTATTTCAATATGAAATCTTCAGGGTTGAGGAGTAACTCTTCAAAAATAAGTTACTAAAATTTACTAAAGTCGGTTGTAACGTAAACCGACTATAAAATTTTTAAGAATAAGGAATTCAGAAATATTTAGTAGGACTAAATTAAAATTTAAAATCAGTAACAGGTCTAAAAGTATTTATAAAATTTGATAATTTATTATTATATAAGTTTAATTTTGTGTAAATTTATTTTGCATTGAAATTATTTTGTTTACATTGAAATATTTTCTTTTTTATTCTGTAATTACATACCTTTCCAGCTAGGCACATCAACAGCATAGGTAACTTTCTTTAAATCTTATATTAAGTTAGCATCTTCTGCAATTTGTTTTAACTTTGTTCACGTATTAATACTAAATGTCTTTTAAGTATTAAGTCTGATCCTAGCTGGATTAAAATTTCTCGTACATTTTAATTTGTTTATATTTTATGTTTGTTTACTCTAATATTATTATTCATTCATTATTGTTGATTTAGTACTTATTCTATCCAATATTATTATCTACTTCAGCATCATACAGTATTATTACATGGTAGTATTATTGCTGTATCACATACAATTATAGTATTACTTAGTACTGCACAGTATTATTGGTAAATTGTATTTTCAGAATTTGTATTTTCGGAATTTTGTATTCTCAGAATTGGTATTTTCGGAATTTCGTATTTTCAGAATTCGTATTTCAGTATTATATAGTATAATTATTGCTTAGTATCACAAATTATTATTTAGTATTGTTCAGCATAATTAGTAAATTGTTTTCTCAGTTATTATACCATCAAAATTTGAATTTTTGGAATTTGTGTTTCAGTACTACTTTTCTAATCTCATGGTGGTATTTGTTTGTGTTTATTCTATGATTATTTCATTTGTCATTATCGTATTTATTAATTGTTTATCGCTCAATAAGTGAGCTATTAGTATTGTTTTGTATTTATTGTCTTCTCTCAACTTTAATAATTATCTTGTAAGGCTTTGCCACATAGTAAACAAACCTGCTTGAAGTTGAGCTTAAGTCGAAAAGTGGGCCTCTCCGCCCGGTTTTACTTTGGCTTTGTTTACTTAGATATCATTTTTCACCTTATTAAACAATAAAGATTTGAAAATTATTTTGAAATTGTTGGAAAGTGTTACATAATCTATCCTTGACGCATGATTTTTCATTCTTGTTTTATATGCCCTCACTTTTTATGTTGTGTGTACGCCATCGGATGGTCTGGCTGGCGGGAGACGTTGTGTTTTCCTTTTTTAAGGTGGGTGCTTTGCAGGGGAAATTTAAAAAATTACATTATAATAGCATGACTTTTGTTTATAACATTAGTTTCTATTAACTACTAGCTGACCCGCCCGGCGTTGCCCGAGCCCGTGTAATAAACTCAAATCTTTTAAAAAACGAAACTCTGGCCAAGGTATCCGATGGCTTCGACACCGTATACCGGGCACGCTCGCACGCTCGCACGCTCCGGAAAATCTTTTATTTCCCCCTTCCACCGCCAGGGGAGCAACCTCTTTCGGAAAGAACCTCTGAGGCAGGTTAACGTTGCCTACGGTACTGTATATTAGGCGTGCGACAAAATCGAGCTGGTTTCGAGAAGATGGGAACATTATAAGCCGAGTTATTGAAATAAGGCACAGTTAGAGAAAATAATCATGAGTGAGGCGCCAGGTGAAGGGGATATTCAAGTGTCCTTCAGAAAATGACTAATTAGGAGGACTACGATGCATCTTTAAAAATTCGTTCGTTTGCTTAAGCTGGGAACTCAATTACAAATTTGCCTTAAATTATTCTTCGGAAATAGTGGTAACCGCTACTCATAATTTTACTTTAATGTTATAGAAGGTGACTATTGAGTTAATTATATTTGGAATCAGTTGCGTAGAAATCGGAAATATAAATGCGGAGATACGGAAATAGTTAGAGGAAAAACTTTGAAGGAGGGGAGGGGATGTTCAAGTTCCCTTCAGCAAATGACTAATTTGGAGGATCACTATGCATCTTTAAAAATTCCTTCGTTTGGTTAAGCTAGAAACTTAATTACAAATTTGGCTTAAACTATTATTCGGAAATAGTGGTAACCGCTACTCATAATTTTACTTTAATGTTATAGAAGGTGACTATTGAGTTAATTATGTTTGGAATAAGTTGCGTTGAAATCGGAAAGTAGTTGCGGAGATACGAAAACGGGGCATAGTTAGAGAAAAAACTTTGAAGGAGGGGCCAGGGGGAGGGGGGAGAGGATGTTCAAGTTCCCTTCAGCAAATGACTAATTGGAAGGACCACTATGCATCTTTAAAAATTCGTTCGTTTTGTTAAGCTAGAAACTTAATTACAAATTTGGCTTAAACTATTATTCGGAAATAGTGGTAGCCTCTACTCATAAATTAAGTTTAATGTTATAAAGGGTGTCTATTAAGTTAATTATAATGTTTGGAATCACTTGCGTTCAAATCGGAAAGATAGTTGCTGAGATATGGAAACGGGGCATAGTTGGGTAAAAAACCTTGAAGGAGGGGTCGGGGGGGGAGGGGATGTTCAAGTGCCGTTCAGTAAATGACTAATTAGGACAACCACTATGCATCTTTAAAAATTCGTTCAATTGGTTAAGCTAGGAACTTAATTAGGAATTTGTCTTAAACTATTATTCAGAAATAGTGGTAACCGCTACTCATAAATTTACTTTAATGTTATAGAAGGTTACTATTGAGTTAATTATAATGTTTGGAATCAGTTGCGTAGAAATCGGAAATATAGTTGCGGATATACGGAAACAGGGCATAGTTAGAGGAAAAACTTTGAAGGAGGGACCGGTGTGGAGGGGGGATGGGGTGTTCAAGTTCCCTTCAGCAAATGACTAATTAGGAGGATCACTATGCATCTTTAAAAATTCGTTCAATTGGTTAAGCTAGGAACTTAATTAGGAATTTGGCTTAAACTATTATTCAGAAATAGTGATAACCGCTACTCATAAATTTAGTTTAATGTTATAAAGGATAACTATTAAGTTAATTATAATGTTTGGAATCACTTACGTTGAAATCGGAAAGATAGTTGCTGAGATATGGAAACGGGAAATAGTTAGAGAAAACTTTGAAGGAGGGCCCCGAAGGGGGGGGGGGGGGATGTTCAAGTGACCTTCAGCAAATGACTAATTAGGAGGATCACTATGCATCTTTAAAAATTCGTTCGTTTGGTTAAGCTAGAAACTTAATTACAAATTTGGCTTAAACTATTATTCGGAAATAGTGGTAGCCTCTACTCATAAATAAAGTTTAATGTTATAAAAGGTGTCTATTAAGTTAATTATAATGTTTGGAATCACTTGCGTTCAAATCGGAAAGATAGTTGCTGAGATATGGAAACGGGGCATAGTTGAATAAAAAACCTTGAAGGAGGGGTCGGGGGGGGAGGGCATGTTCAAGTGCCGTTCAGTAAATGACTAATTAGGACAACCACTATGCATCTTTAAAAATTCGTTCAATTGGTTAAGCTAGGAACTTAATTAGGAATTTGGCTTAAACTATTATTCAGAAATAGTGGTAACCGCTACTCATAAATTTACTTTAATGTTATAGAAGGTTACTATTGAGTTAATTATAATGTTTGGAATCAGTTGCGTAGAAATCGGAAATATAGTTGCGGAGATACGGAAACAGGGCATAGTTAGAGGAAAAACTTTGAAGGAGGGACCGGTGTGGAGGGGGGATGGGGTGTTCAAGTTCCCTTCAGCAAATGACTAATTAGGAGGATCACTATGCATCTTTAAAAATTCGTTCGTTTGGTTAAGCTAGAAACTTAATTACAAATTTGGCTTAAACTATTATTTGGAAATAGTGGTAACCTCTACTCATAAATTTAGTTTAATGTTATAAAGGATAACTATTAAGTTAATTATAATGTTTGGAATCACTTGCGTTGAAATTGGAAAGATAGTTGCTGAGATATGGAAACGGGAAATAGTTAGAGAAAACTTTGAAGGAGGGCCCCGGAGGGGTGGGGGGGATGTTCAAGTGACCTTCAGCAAATGAATAATTAGGAGGTCACTATGCATCTTTAAAAATTCGTTCGTTTGGTTAAGCTAGAAACTTAATTACAAATTTGGCTTAAACTATTATTCGGAAATAGTGGTAGCCTCTACTCATAAATTAAGTTTAATGTTATAAAAGGTGTCTATTAAGTTAATTATAATGTTTGGAATCACTTGCGTTCAAATCGGAAAGATAGTTGCTGAGATATGGAAACGGGGCATAGTTGGGTAAAAAACCTTGAAGGAGGGGTCGGGGCGGGGGGCATGTTCAAGTGCCGTTCGCAAATGACTAATTAGGACAACCACTATGCATCTTTAAAAATTCGTTCGTTTGGTTAAGCTAGGAACTTAATAAGAAATTTGGCTTAAACTATTATTCAGAAATAGTGGTAACCTTTATTCATAAATTTACTTTAATGTTATAGAAGGTTACTATTGAGTTAATTATAATGTTTGGAATCAGTTGCGTAGAAATCGGAAATATAGTTGCGGAGATACGGAAACAGGGCATAGTTAGAGGAAAAACTTTGAAGGAGGGGAGGGGCTATATGCAGGTAACTGCAATCCATGTTGGCACTATTCCGTTATAAGTCCTTATCTATGCATCGTTACTTTGATTTATTTGATGTGTTCCGAGAAGATATTCTACACAACCAAGCAACCGATGAAAAAAAGCGTATTTTTAATGAGAGTTCTTTGTGCATTTTAATTAATATTTCAGAAAGTAATTAAAATATTAAAATTCTGATGTAATGTTGCACCAGGAGAGGGTTTGGACTACCTAAATCTAAATTTCCAGCCTTCTAGGTGGGCTAGATTTTCCTAGCCATTGCCAACAGACACACACACACACACACACACACAGAGCGAAACTTTCTTTTATTTGTATAGATTTGTGATATCAATCCGTCATTACCAGACGATTTCAACGTTATTAAGACCGTGCCACACCGGGGCCTCCGAGATGACGCTATGAACTTTTTTTACAATCAGTGAAAATCAATATGTGTTGATCTGGTGCAGCTTCCATCTTGTGCTGCGGTTGCAGCCGGTCCGACATATATGTCGACAGATGGCACCTCTAAGCAGTATGCTAATAAAAATGGACAGCAGCGCCACTCTTTATTTCTCCGCCGATAAAAAACTTTCGCGCCAGAAGAAAAGATGTGTTCAGACTTTTAAGATGTGTAAGTTTGTCGCCTGCTAAAAACATAACAAAAGTTACATGGTGAAGATATTTTGTGAACGACGATATATTGAATTAATTATTAATCTGTAAATAATTATTGTAAATAGTTTTAATATATTAGCTTAATTCAATTAAAATGTCTTCATTGCATCAAACTCGCCACATATCATAAATATCAACATATATATAACAAGTGGGTAAGTGTGATCGAAGATCGCTCAAAGGGTTTCGTTTAATATTCCTTTCAAAACACTTTATCCTTTCTTTAATAAATTCAAACAAATTCCATTTAGAAAAAAAAAAAAAGTCATGTCTTTTATAAAGTAAAAATTTACTGGTCTATTTTTTCGTTTTTTCGAATATCTAAACCAGCCGGATAGCGGGCCAAGCCCGCTATTATATTCTGTCATACTAATATCCGTCATACGGACTAAATGCAATATTTAAAAAAATAATTTCAAAATTAAACAAATTGTACACCTTCAAAATGTTAAAATATGCGAATATTTCCATAATCGGATTTTCATCACGATTCAATATTATGATGAAGTTGATGGCTGGAGTACGGATCATTACGGATATGTGATCGTAATGTGACTAAAAATCACCGCAATAATTCCACGTTGTCGCAATAACTCCACGGGGCCGTTTCCTGGAAAAAGTCAGTAAAATGCAAACGAGAACAGAGAAGAGTCCATAGCTGCTTGCAAGGTTTTTTATTTATTAGGGACTTGACTGTGATGGTAAAGTTCGGGAGGTGGTCTTTTTACATCAATAGCAACAACCTCTTTTAGCGGAGGTTAAGAGAAGTCTGAACTACTTTCAGAGATGTACATGTGTGCCAGAAGTCATCCCAAAATCGCCAGATTACACGTGCATTAATTTTTATCGCCATTCGGAATTTTAAGACGGTTTAGAATATATCAATGTTAATTTTGCGTGGGAGATAGAGAACAGAGATGCAAAGTTAGGCGCGTTATCAAAATATAGGTTTTAACGGAGCAACCCTGCTGCTTGTCCTGGGAAAGCGGAACTTATGATTTCAGTATATACAAAGTTATTAATAACAAAATGCAAACAAGCAGTTGAAAAGAATCTAGATTTGCATTCCAGATGCAACAGTCAATTGACGTCTGGCAGAATAAAGGCACTGCGATGCAAAACATGAGTGAATTTTAATAGATTTGCGGAGCGGATATATCTAATAAAAGAATACTAGTGTATCAATGTATATGCGAAATAACCGTCGTCGCATTTTTAATTTAGAAGGGAAATACATTTATGCGGTTAACGAAAGCTGCAGAATAAATGAAAGATTACGTGTACATGATTAAATAGCATTTATCGTGGGATAGATATGACTTTACTTTAGACTGAATAGAATTTAAATAAAGATATAAATTAACTTTTTGAAAAAATAAGAAATTATAAATTTTGAATAAAATTACAAACATATATGATCTCTACATCATAAATATGTTTCTCAAACTCATATATTTACTATTCTCTATTATTTATATTGATACTCGCTTTGTATTATTCTCAAACATTTGAAAAATTAGTTAAACTTCCCATATGACGTCAGATTTTCTTTTTAATTCTCTAATGGCGTGATATTAATCTGCTTTGTGTACTTACACATACTCATACTCCTTGTATTATTGAGAAATCTTAGACATTTTCCGTTTTATTACGACTATGACGTCAATTAATTTTATTTCATATTAATCTTTTTTTTTCATTTGGTGAAACTTTTTATTTCATTTTTCACGTGGAAATTGTCTGATAGAAAATTAATTATTGTAGAAAGAATTTCATCGTGGATTTTTTAATTTTTGGCATCGGCTATAACGAAAAATGTTTCAATTTAATAGGAAAAAGCTGTTAGAATTTTGGTTTTTTATCTCTATTTATTAAAATAATACGAATTTTTCAAATTTTAATATTTTCAGCTCTTCACAGCTGATATTCTGATTTATACACAAAGTTTCAACTTTGTAAGTTACATAGTTTTCGAGAATGGCTCTATGACAGACAGACAACGCAGCGGGAGCAATAGGGTTTCGTGAGATGAACGAAACCCTAAAAGTGAGAGCTGGATATCGTTCTTTGTAGCTCAGTAGTAAGTGTCTCAGGGCGCTATTCTGAGGGCATGGGTCCGATTCCTGGCTTGGGACATTTTTCCCTCTGTGGGCTTTATGCTCAGTTTAGCAATGAAAGCAATCCACTTGTTTGTTACTCATTAGTTTCGGGCGAATTTCACTCCTGAAAAATTAATTGAAATTTATTTGTATGTATTGATCTATGCTAGACTTGGTTGTGGCTTTAAACTGTCGTGGCTAAAATGTCGACATTGCCCTGTGGCAAATGTCGACCCATTTGCCATAGGGTTCGTGTTCTTTGGATGACAGTTTCCATCTTGTGCTGCGGTTGCAGCCTGTCCGACATATATATAAGAGTGAGAGATACCGCGTTGGGATATCGTTCCTTGTAGCTCAGTGGTAGAGCCTCAGAGCTCTATTATGTGGGTCCAGGCTCGATTTCCTGCGTGGGACATTTTTTACTCTGTCGGCTTTACGCTCAGTTTAACAATGAAAAAATCCACTTGTTTGTTACTGATGAATTTATCATTGCGGTTCAAAACTTTAAATCGACATAATTCTTAAACTATTTCATCGAATGGCTTAAATTTTCTGCAAAATTCACATATGATGTCAAAATTAGACGATTGCATTGGAAATCTTGAAGTTTGTTACACTTTTAGTATGACGACTGTCTCCTAAGCCTAATTATTTAACATACATTGAAAGAAGATATAATTTTCAGTCAAATGGCCATTTTCGTTTTTCTCTATGACAATTTGATGATTAAATTTTGTGAGGTGTTCTCTCTCTCTCTGTTTTTTTCAGTCCGACTGTACACTTTCTGCTAGGTCAGATATCACCATCTTGAGATTTTCAAAAATAGTTTTACATTTCATATTTTAATTTCAGTCTTGTGTAATAATAAAATAGATTCGATTCTTAATGTATCTTTTTGAGGAAAAAAAATATTTTAAATTATTGTTTTTTATTATATGTTCATTTATAATTCGAAGGTCTTCATATTTTTGTGGCAACAATAGTTTGAAAACATCTTTTTATTTGACCTGTTAAAAGGTAGCTTATTCTTCCTAAATTTAAGGAAGCAACAACAGTTGCGAAATCATATGTAAAACAGCTAATATTGATGTATCTTTTTCTGTTGAACTAGTAAAGTGATTTCGACATTTTTAAATAGTTTTGGAAGTAGGAAAGAGTGGGGGCTAATGGAACAGTGGCCAAATTTCATTGAAAATATTATTTTTAACACAACACTATGCTACACCTAATTGGCAACGCCAAAGTTGCTAACTTTAACAACAAGTCAGGTATTTGCAATTGTTTGAAAGAGTGCATGAAGAAAGTTTGTTTTCAACTATAAAAGTAAGTTTAGTTTTGTTTACTTAAATAACATTTACAATTCATTGTTGTCTGAAATTGTTTACAAAGTTACTAATTAATATAACACAAATATTCCATTTTATATTAAACTTAGTTAAATTATCTTTGGATAAACATGAGCTATGTAGATTAGAAATATATAAAATATCAGCATATGGGGACTAATGGGACAACTGGATTGATGATGCGTAGGTACTTATTGTTAGTGATAAGTATGCATGATTTATTTAAAAGATTGTCTTATTAAAAGGTTTTAAACAACACCTGAAAAAGTAGTGGATAATACTAAAATAACTCAGAAAAAGATCTCAAAAATGCCTAAATTAATATAAAAAATAAGAAGCGTACTTCTTTTTCAGAAAGTTCTGAAAGTATTTTGTACTAAATGATTCTTCAAATAATGAAGACTTGCTAGAAAGAATTAATGTCGAAGAAAATGTTCTTTTAGAGCAAATATCGGAAAATTATTTTGTCTTAGTAAAATTTGAAGAGAAACGTTCTATATCTCATTATGTGGCACTTGTTATTGCAGGGGTGATTGTGTTCCGGTATTTTGTATACCACTAAATTTATATAGCAATATTATTAGTATGTCATCGCAGAATTCACCGATTAAAGAAGAAAAAGATTCCTATATAAATTTAGTGGTGTACAAAATACCGGAACATAATCACCCCTGTTATTGAAATAAACCGTGGAATTCAAGAACTTTTTCTGAGTTACCTTACAAAAAAGTGCGATTAACAAAAGTTTATCTATCCTGAAAAAGAAGAAAAATACTGGACTGAAATTAAAGATATTGTAATGAAATTATCTCAGCCTGCAATCGATTCGTTCATCAAATTAATTTAATGTCTTTTGATTTTAATTTTTCAAATTTTAATATGTAATAATTAATACTATACTGTTTATGCACATTGTATTTTGAAGTAAAATGTGCTGTCTTTAAAATAGGTACTGCAACTCTAATTTTTGTGTTGATTTTGATATGTCTCATTAGACCCACGGGGTGTCCCAATAGACGCCAACCTAGAGGACTAATGGGACAAGTACAATAGTGTATAAAAGTCATTATATTTAAAAAACAATAAATGCTATATCTTCAAATTATTTTTTTAATAAAGCTAATACTTATCTTTCTATACATACAAAAATTTTTTCAGAAATTTGTTGATTTCATTTAAAAATAATTAAAACTTTATAATTGCCCCATTAGCCCCCACTCTCTTCAAATTATTTGTTTTATAAAGCCAATACTTCTCTTTCTATGCATACAAAAAAACTCCGAAATTTGTTGATTTCATTTAAAAATAATTAAAACTTTATAATTGTCCCATTAGCCACCACTCTCCCCTAAGCTGTTTTACATGTAACTCTGTGTTTTTTGAAATTGCGTAACTATTGTTTTTTTTTTTTTTTTTTTTTGCCGGTAAAGTTTAACTACTGTTAAAACTATTAAAAAATGTAATTATTGCAACCTCTTCACTAGTTCCCGAAAAGTAAGGTACACCAGTGCCAGCTATTGATGTTAAATATGATTTCGTAACTGTTGTTGACCGATTTAGCCTGTTTAGTGCATCCAAGAAAATGCAGAAGTAAGCTAATGGTACCAGCAATTGAAATTGCACTAGTAGTTGTCACTTCACCCGTCTCTGTCCAATTTGACTTAAAAATTAAGATATCAAAATACAATAAAAATTTGCATTGCGGCTCCTTTGAAAAATTTGAATATTGTGAAATTTCAGAACAACTTCAAAATCAAACATCACTGAATGTGAATATAGGTGTCTTCCGATACTACTACATTGTAATAAGTTATCTTGATTTTTCCAGATGTGAGAAAAACTCGTTTTACGTTAATAGAAATTTTCTCCTGCAGCCCAGTGTTTGGGACAGGTTTTTTGTCTTTATCAGTTTTTTTAACCATATATGCAGTCAGTCAAAATAATCCAGTAATATATATATTTTTTTAAACTTATTTTTGATATCATTAAAATGTAGTATTTTAAGCAATCTCTACCCATCATACTCTGCTTGCATATCTAACTTCTTTTACGCGCCTTATAAATGAAATAAAAATGATACGTACATTATTTTCAATTTGGAAAAAACTGTTGTGTATCTCAGTGACATAAAATTTTGTTGAATTTGAATGACAATTCCTGCACATAAGCTGTAATGTATCCAAATTCTTTTGTTTGGGTCTGTAAAAGAAATAGAAATGCTAGCACACTTTATTTTCAATTTGAAAAATGCTGTTGTGTATCTCAATAATCTATATAATTTTTGTTGAATTTAAATAAATAATTTCTGTATGTAGGCAGTAATGTATCCGAAATCTTTTGTGTGGTCCTGTAAAAAAGTATCACTGCTATGAACCTCAGATGAAAATAATATTGCATTATCATTGGATTTACATATTTATGCAAAATTTCAACTCGATCAGATTATCGAAAGCAAATTAAACTTCGAATACGAGTTTTGGAACTGAAAAACATATATACATACGAATGTTGCAAGTTAAATAAAAGTTTGTAAGATTAGTATGTAATGGCCATCACAAAACTTTCATCTATTTCAAATCGTCATTTATCTATATCAAATCCTTATATGATTTGGCATCCTAAGAGGTAAAATTGATAGAAAAATCCAATTTTAAAATCACTGTTAGGTGTTCGTACTGAAAATTTCAGAGCTTGTTATAATTTCAGCATGGAGACGACTCCCTAAGCTTATATTTTAGAATAAATTGAAAGTATAAGCATAACATAATTTCAATATATTTTTTCTGGGCCAATTTTGTGATTAAAATGTATGGTGCAGTGTATAGTAATTTAGTAAAATGTATGGGATGTTCTACTTTTTTTTCTGGGTATAATTTTACTTGTGTATAATTTAATCGTGTACTAAAACATTAACATGAGTTTATAAGTAATGTTAACTATGGCACGCCCGGCTCTACAATTTTAGCAGTAATTGATATAATATCAATTGCTGTAAATTTTGGAAAACCTCCATCAGCTGCAATTGATACCTGTGCCTACTACAATTAACCGACTTTTAAAGTGAGTTTTATATTCTGGTGCATGTGTAATGTAGAGTGTTCGCAACATGTGACAGCCTACTTACTTAGTGAATGATTGTATGTTTTTATTTAGTTGAATTATCATTTTTTTTATTTGATTTTCCTTCTTTAAATATCTTTTGCATTCATGTATGTGGATGAGTGCCAAAGAAGACGATAGTTGATACCTCCACTTGCAACTTTTCTTTCTTTTCTTTTTTGTTAATTGAAAGTTAACTGAAATCCAATTGTCAGAGTCGAAAATTCATAGGCTAAGAGGAATGATATTTTATACTTTTTTTTCATTCAGAATATCCAAGCAATTGAAGCTAATTTGAGCTTTATGAGTTGACCAAGACCACTTCTGTTGAGATATATTTAAATTTTTTATAATAATTGGCTGTTTCTTACAGTATTTCATGTATTCTAGAATCAGTTTGCTGGTTATTAAGATTATTGGTAAAGATATTCGTCGGAAAATATGTTTTCATTATAATTAATGATTTTCGTACAGTTTTCTGTGTTTATTTTATTAACTAACTAGTGTGTTTTATTTCGTTTTAAATTTATACCAAAACAAACTTGTACCAATAAAAGGAAAGATGTCCGCTTACACAGCGAACTAAATGAAATCAACAATTAACCATATGCAAAAAAGTTACACATGTTTAAGAGGCTACGCTAGTCACAGAAATTTTCGGTTCAATATGGCCGCTGGCGTTGAGAAACAAATAAGAGGATGGTCTAACTTCAAATGATTGACAAGACAACTCCTCCAATTGAGAAAAAGAATTAATTCAACAAAAGATAACTGACATTTCTGTCACTCTTGGGTAGTTGCCAAGATTTTAAGTCTACAAAAAGAAAGGATTTTGCATCTTATCTTTGCATGGAATTAGAAAAGAAAACTGTTAAACAGATATACAGATTTAAAACATTGTGTATTTTGTACTAGCGGAAAGGGGAAATTAAATCTAAGTGAAAAGAGAGAGCGATGGGCCGATCCCCATTTTTTGGAAAATTTAGAGTTTAGAAAATTAGATTTTTTTAGAAATTTGCCCCCACCCAGGAATTAATTTCTAAAAAAAAAAAAAAAAAAAAAAAAAATTACCGGAGCCCTAATATTCCGTAGTATTAACAACCGTAGCGTACCGTTCCCCTCCGCCGTCACTCCAGTCTGCATATTTATATTTCATATATTATTTTCAAAATTTGAAGTATTTTTATATTATTATTATTTTTTTACATAATAAAAAATTTAAATGCATCTCTCTGCGCACACTTAGCTATCAACTATTCTACTTTTTAGTCATTATTACTTCCAAATATAAATCTTTGCCGAATCTTAGTGTTAGTTAATCGCATAATTCTGCGATTAAATAAGCTCAGAATTATGATTCGGAAATTGTGTTAACACAAAACTTGAATAGTTCGCAGCTATGAAGAATAGAAAAAGACTTTACTTTTTATTCTGATCAAAATAGCGTTAAAATGATTTGAAATGGAAAAAAATTAAAATTTGAAATTTAAAAACAGATTGAGCTGGAGTCTGCCGAAACCCCAAGACTGATATAAAAACCGAGCCCGTTTCATCTCCATTTCTTACGTGAGCGACACTTTACGTCATATATTAGTGTTTTGATACAAAAGAAGGCAAAAGATTGGAGATGGGAGGAAAAGGAAAGGGTAATTTAGGATTCGTTTTTCGGAAGCGTTATTGCATTGGGCTCCGGAGTTTCTATCTTTACAAGAAGAAAATATTGGATTCGTAAAAATTTTCGACTTCCGATTTTAAACGGATTTATACGTTTTAGAAGACCTGAATACGCTATGACTGTTTTTAGAAAATGTCTGTCTGTATGTATATGACAAAAAAATTTTGGGGCGGTCTATCTCAAGAACTAAAACACAGAATTTAATCAAATTTTAGATTCATTTAGACCTTGATATAAACTGGTGCTGATTAGTTTTTGGTGCGAACCATTTATGCTGCTTTTTTCACGATTTCCGCAATAGCTCTCTCTCAAGAACTAATACACAGATGTTCACCTACCTTCCGATTCAGCTAGGCATGGATATAAGTTGTTGCTGATTAGGTTTTGGTGTAAACCGCCCAAACTGCCATGCTGCATTATTCACGATTTTCATGTCTCAAGAACTAATGAATGAATTTTCATTAAATTTCAGATTCAGTTATTACGTTGATATAAGTTGTTGCTTATTTGGTTTTGGTGTTAACTACCCAACAGGTGGCGCTGCTATGCTCCATTTTTTAGGATTTACACTATTTTAGTGATAGTCATATTTCGAGAAACTAATGCATGGAATTTAATAAAACTTTAGATTCAGTTAGGTATTGATGTAAATTTGTGCTGATTAGTTTCGGTGAATATCGCCCAAAAAGTGGCGCTGCTATGCTGTATTTTTCACGATTTCCGCATTAGCTGTATTTCAAGGACTAATGCACAGATTTTCATCTACCTTCAGATTCAATTAGAGTGGATATAAGAAATTTCTGATTAGGTTTAGCTCTATACCACCCAAGAGGTGGCGCTGCGAAGCTGCATTATTCAGGATTTTCAAGAAAGTTATATCTCAAGGAATAATGCTCGAATTTTCATCAAATTTTAGATTCAGTAAGACGTTGACATAAGATGTTGTTTATTAGGTTTTCGTGTAAATGGCCCAACAGGTGGCGGTGCTAGGCTGCATTTATCAGGATTTATACGATTTTAATGATAGTCACATCTCAAGAACTAATGCATGGAATTTAATAAAAGTTTAGATTCAGTTATGCCTTGATATAAAATGGTGATGATTAGTTTTTGGTGAATATCGCCAAAAAGTGGCGCTGCTATGCTGCATTTTTCACGATTTCCGCACTAGCTGTATTTCAAGGACTAATGCACAAATTTACATCTACCTTCAGATTCGGATAGATGTGGACATAAGAAGTTTCTGATTAGGTTTAGCTGTATACCGCCCAACAGGTGGAGCTGCGAAGCTGCATTATTCGGGATTTTCAAGAAAGCTATATCTCAAGGACAAATGCAGGAATTTTTTTCAAATTTTACATTCAGTAAGACGCTGACATAAGTTGCTGCTTAGTATGTTTTGGTGTAAATTGCCCAAAACATGGCGCTGCTGTGCTGCAATTTTCAGGATTCCCACAATAGCTGTACCTCAAGAACTAATGCACAGATTTTCATATACCTTGAGATTCAGATAAACGTCGACATAAGATGTTGCTGATTAGGTTTTGGTGTATATCACCCAACAGGTTGCGCTTATACGCTGCATTTTTCAGGATCTCCACAATAGCTTTATCACAAAAACTAATGCATGGATTTACAATAAATTTCAGTTTGAGTTTGACATTCACAAAAGTTGTTGCTGATAAGGTTTCGGTGCATACCGCCCAAAAGGTGGTGTTGCTCTGCTGCATTATTCACGATTTTCAAGGTAGCTATATCTCAAGTACTAAAGCACAGATTTTCATTAAATTTAAGATACAGTTAGACGTTGACATAAGATGTCACTTATTAGGGTTTGGTATAAATCGCCCAACAGGTGGCGTTGGTATGCTGCATTTTTCAGGATTTCTGCAACAGCTGTATATCAAAACTAATGCACAGATTTTCATCTACCTTCAGATTCAGTTAGACGTATACTGTACTTTTCTCGATTTCCGTAATAGCTCCATTTCAAGAAGTAACGCAGGGAGTTTCAACAAATTTCAGATTCAGTTAGACATTGACTTAGGTTGTTGCTGATTAAGTTTTAATGTATACCGCCCAAAATGTACGCTGCATTATTCATGATATTATATAGCTATATCTGAAGAAATAATGCACGGATTTTCATTAAATTACAGATTCCGTTAGACGTTGACATAAGTTGTTGCTTTTTAGGTTTTGGTGTAAATCGCCCAACAAGTGGCGCTGCTATGCTGCACTTTTTCAGGATTTCCTCCATAGCTCTATCTCAAGAACTAATGCACAGATTTTCATCAAACTTCAAATTCCGTTACATGTGGACATAAATTTTTGCTTATTAAGTTTTCGTGTATACCGACGAACAGGTGGTGTTGCTATAAGTTACATTTTTCAGGATTTACACGATTTTAGCGAAAGTCATATCTCAAGAACTAATGCACGGAATTTAATAAAATTTTAGATTCAGTTAGAATTTGATAAATGTGTACTGATTATATTTTGATGTAAATCGCCAAACAGGTGGCGCAGTTATGCTGCATTTTTCAGGATTTGCGCACTAGCTCTATCTCAAGAACTAATATACAGATTTTCTTCAAACATCAGATTTAGTTAGAAGTGGACGTAAGTTGTTGATTAGGTTTTGGTGTATACCGCCCAATATGTAGCGCTGCTAAACTGCAGTATTCATGAATTTCAAGATAACTCTATCTCAAGGACTAATGCACGGATTTTCATTACAGTACAGGTTTAGATAGACATTGAAATAAGTTGTTGCTTAATTGGTTTTGGTGTAAATCGTCCAACAAGTGGCGCTTCCATAATGCATGTTTCAGGATTTTACACGATTTTAGTGATAGTCATATCTCAAGAACTAATGCACGGAATTTAATAAAATTTTAGATTCAGTTAGACTTTGATAAATGTGTACTGATTATTTTTTGATGTAAATCGCCAAACAGGTGGCGTTGCTATACTGCATTTTACGGGATTTGCACACTAGCTCTATCTCAAGAACTAATACACAGATTTTCATCAAACATCAGATTTAGTTGGAAGTGGACATAAGTCTTTGATTAAATTTTGGTGTATACCGCCCAACAGGTGACACTGCTATGCTGCATTATTCATGATTTTCAAGATAGCTCTATCTCAAGAACTAATGCACAGATTTTCATCAAACTTCAGATTCTGGTAAACGTGGATATAAGTTGTTGCTTGTTATGCTTTGTTGTATATCTCGCAACAGGTGGCGCTGTATAATGCATTATTCACGATTTTCAAGATAGCCCCGTCTCAAGAAATAATGCATGAAATTTAATAAATATTTGTATTCAGTAATGACCTTCATATAAGTTGGTGCTGATTAGGCTGATTAGTTTTTGGTTTAAATCGCTCACCTGGTGGCGCTGCTATGCTACATTTTTCACGATTTTCACGTTTGCTATATTTCAAGAACTAATGCACAGAATTTCATAAAATTTCAGATTCTGTTTGATCGTGATATAAATAGACGATGATTGCATGCTTTGGTGTAAATAACCCAAAAAATGATATTGCTATGCTACTTTTTTATGATTTTCACGAAAGCTAAATCTAAAACACTAATGCACAGAATTTCGTCAAACTTCAGATTCATTTAGACGTGGTCATAAGTTGTTGCTGATTAAGTATTGGTGTATAGCGCCCAACCGGTAGCGCTGGTATGCTGCGTTATTCACGATTTTCAAGATAAGTCTATCTGAAGGACTAATGCTCGGATTTTCATTACATTACAGATTCAGTTAGACGTTGGCATAAATTGTGGCTTATTACGGTTTCGTTTAAATTTCCCAACAGGTGACGCAGCTTATGCAGCATATTTTCAGGATTCACACGATTTTAGCGATAGTCTTATTAATGGATGGAATTTAATAAAAGTATCCAGTTAGACTTTGATATAAATTGGTGCTGATCCGTTTTTGGTGTAAATCGCACAATTTTGGTGTAAATCGCGTTGCTGTGCTGTATTTTTCTCGAATTCCTCAATAGCTCTTTCTCAAAAACTAATGCAGGGATTACCAACAAATTTCAGATTCAGTTAGACATTGGCATAGATTGTTGCTGATTAAGTTTTGGTGCATACCGCCCACTATGTGGTGGTGCTATGCTGCATTATTCACGATTTTGAATATAGCAATATCTCAAGGACTATTGCAGGGATTTTCATTAAATTTCAGATTTAGTTAGACGTTGACAAATGTTTTACTTGTTAGATTTCGGTGAAAATCGCGCAAGAGGTGGCGCTGCATTTTTCAGGATTTTCGCAAAAAACTTTCTCCTGAGCAAATGCAAAAATTTTGATCAAACTTCAAATTCAGTTGGACGTGGACATAAGTTGTTGATGATTATGTTTAGGTGTATACCGCCCAACAGATGGCACTGTATGCTGGTCATTCATGATTTTCAAGATAGCTATATCTCAATAATTAATGCACGGAATTTATTAAAACTTTATATTATGTTAGACCTGCATATATATTAGTGCTGATTAGATTTTTGTGCAAATCTTTCAACAGGTGGCTATACTGTAGTCGTTAAAATATAGTAGTATTAAACCATATGACAGGTTCTATCAGAATTTGGGGATATTTCGACGAAAGGTGGCGCTGCGATCGATATTTTTGTTCCATTTTCACTATTGTACCATCTAAGAGTGTACGAAGTTATGCTTCAAATGGAACCAGATTTTTTTTTATGTTTTTGGCTATGGCAAGCAGGTTCTATCAGAATTTGGGGATATTTCGACAAAAGGGGGTGCTGCGATCGATATTTCTCTTCCATTTTCACTATTGTACCATCTAAAAGTGTATGAAGTTATACTTCAAATTAAACCAGATTTTTTTTCTATGTTTTTGGCTATGGCAAGCAGGTTCTATCAGAATTTGGGGATATTTCGACGAAAGGGCGCGCTGCGATCGATATTTTTTTCCATTTTCACTATTGTATCATCGAAAAGTGTATGAAGTTATGCTTCAAATTGAACCACATTTTTTTTCTATGTTTTTGGCTATGGCAAGCAGGTTCTATCAGAATTTGGGGATATTTCGACGAAAGGGGGTGCTGTGATAGCCAAATTCAAAAGGTCAAAATAGCCAAACTCAATTTCAAATTCAAAAAGATGTGCAAAAAAATTAGAAATCCTACAATTTTTTTCGTTAAATGTTCAGAGAATCCGGAACAATTTTTGTTTTGCCTCTATCTTAAAAAATGCCTGAGATATAGCGGTTTGAAATTTTAGGGTGGCTGACATTTTCAAACAAGACAGCAAAATTCATCCATAAACGGGTTTAACTTATGAGTTATAGTTAACATGGTTTTGGCAAATTTTCTTTCATTGTTGTAACAATTAATCCTATTATATGCTTATCACTATATATTTATATTCGCCAACGTCAAATTCTCGCCAAACTTGACGACAGTTGGCGAAATATCGCCGAATTTGGCGACCAAAATAGGTTGTCATAAATGAAGCCAACTTGGCTGTAGAGGACTAATTTGGCGATATTCTCATTCAAATTCAATGTTGACGAGAACTGGGATTGAATCTTCTTTAATTACGTTCCACGCATTTTACCTTCGTGTTTTCCAGTAAAATTAGCTAAAATCGAAAAAACAAGAAATAGGGAGGCTATCTGTTCCTGTCGGTTCAGACCTGAAGGACTTTCCGTAGTTTAGTATTATACATCAGTTGATTGCATCCCGGTAACCCGACGATTCGAAAGCAGCTGACGTACAACGGAATAACGAAAAATATTGATTTTATTGGGGATATGATAACGAATTTTGAAGTATTAACATGACTGAGATAGAAGAAAGTTTTGGGATTGGCACATCCGACTAGAATATTCTAGTCAGATGGTTAATGCTACCATGACTAATCCTAACGTTCTATCCTATAGCTCTATTTCCAAAGGGTTCGTTGTTCCTTTGGGAATTTTATTACAATGTGCAATTCCTCCATTGAGTCATAAGCGATGTTACTGAGATGTGAGCTCACCCTGTCTCTCTCTACCCACTGGTACCTCTGTATGCTGGGCGACAACATTTAACATCGCATCCAAGTGCGTTCCGATCACATTCTGGAACGGCTGCCCTTTTGTCACCTTCTTTAATGTGGGGAGTATTGTGTCGTTCTAGAACGGACGAGAGTCCTGACATGGTTATAACTTACCTTGCACTGTTAAAATAAATCCATTAATTCACGGTAAAATTACTGGCAGCAAAGTTGCCGGACTTTTTCCATTCCGATAATAGATTTTTCGTTTTAAGAGATAAAAAAAGGAAAAACTCCGTTTGAAGAAGCGGTTACTTTCCGTTACTCTCTCAGAAATTCTTCGAATCATAGAAATATTCCTGGCATTACTGTCAGGAAGGAAAATTTTCCGTTATGAATAACCTCGGTTATAAAAAAAATTACATCTCTCTTTGTGCAGCCATCTGTAGATATTTATTATTTGATATACCTCAAGAATATTTTATGGCTGACCTTTGACTTGAACTAGGGACCTCAGTGCCTTCAGCCTTAGTGTTTTACATGTAAGACCATTGGGCCCTTTCTAGAATAGGATTTTGAATGATGATACTGGATTTCTTCAAATCGTGGCTTAGGACTTAGAAACCTGGTTATTTTTAAGTTAAATGCGGGGAGATTGCGTAATGAGAAAGTGGTGAAAGTTTCAAAATTTAGTATTACTAGAGGATAAAACATGAATTATATATATTCTTAATTGGATTGTTAGATGTAAAATATGAATATTATATTTAGAATAAAATTCGGTAAAAAATGCTTCCTTTCTTGAAAAAATCGATTTTTTTCAACTATTAATTATTTTTAAATGTGTTCGTTTAGAATATATTTTCTGCGCGAGTGTTTTTTATAACTTTAAAAAATAAATTGTGCATAATTTTAAAGGAATGGGAAAGTTATTTGTTACATATATTTCTTTTAAATTCTAAAGCATTATTTTAGTTTCTTTTTTGAGTAAAATCGATTTTTTTACCTAATTTAACTAATATATATATATATATATATATATATATATGTAATAACAATAAATTTTCGCTATTTTAGTTTAATTAATTTAATCCAAATTCTTACAATTCTACTTTTTTTCCTTTCGTTTAACAATATCTTAAGTACCATTTATATTTTAATTCCGTAACATTAAATCAACATCTTCTTTTAATTCTTAATCTAAAAACATTATTCTATTAAATGCAACACTTCTTGTAAAACACACTTGTTTTATTTCTTGATACTTTAAGACATTGAATTTTTATTTCTTTGGAACATTTTGTAACACCATTTTTTTTAAAATTATCATTCCATATCCCATGATTCCTTTCAGCTCCCGCATAAACTATTCACCTTTTTAAAATTCTGCTCTAAAAGAAAGAGTTACGACACGATGTCAATGGCACCGCCTTTTGGCCCACTTTTTCAATCATTAGCAAGCGCTTCACCTCTTACTACCCATTTTTTCTCCTAACACAGATTTCGTTGGTTTCTTAGAGAGCACAATGTAACTTAGATTTTAGTTTTTTTTTATACTTATACCGCATACACTGACTTGGACGGCAAATTTTTACGCATGCCGAAGTGTCCAAATAACCTCGTCACTTGAGAAGTCCTTCCTCTACGCGTCGATAGATTTTCATCAATAAATTTTAATAGATCAAATTGGGTCTGAAGCTTCTATTGAAGTTGTGTTTATGTGGAGTTGTGCATTAGTATAATTTAGTATGGAATAAACTGTTTGTCTCAAACCCAGTCTCCTAAATGCTTTGGAGAAACAACTTTCGGAACTGTTGCCACTACTCAGCTCGATTGTACGACTGCAAATACTCTAAATATTTCAACTGCTGCTTACACTAAGAGTGTGAATTATATCAGCCATTTAGTTAACGTTTTGTGACACAGTCAGCGCTTGTCTTGAAAAAACTTTCATTGATCTCTTTACCAATGCTGCAGTTAAAACAGGATTCAGGCCTGATCATACTGATAACGTGTTATATATAATTTTATATTACACACACACACACACACACACATATATATATATATATATAGACCGGTTGCGTCATAAATTCGTGCAAACTTAAAAAAATCATAATAAAAGAAGTAATGCTCGGAAAATTTTTCGTTTTAAGCGAGTATGATCAGAAGGATTTTGGATTTTTTTCCATGTATTATAAGAAAAAAATGATTCCAAAAGTAACCAATTGAGGGCTCTCATACGTAAAACTGAGGCGTTTTATGCAAATCAGGCTCGCAATAAAACACCTGCCTGGAAATGGATTCGTCATTTGATCTCGACAGCATTCTATCGTTACCAGATCGAGCGCTGGTGGTTAAACTTTTTTACAAGAATGGTGAATCGAGAACTATTGCATTGCGAAAGTTTCGCACGGAGAAAGAACTTCAGGCACAAAAAAACCTATTTCATTGAAAGGGATACTCAATTCAGTACGACATTTTGAGAAAACGGGGAGTTTGGAGGATCGTCCACGTAGTGTCCATCCTCGAGCACGGATCGCGTCAATGTTGTAAAAAGTGTCATGGAAGAATTGGAAGCCGATACATCAATGGGGAGTAGCAGTGCTCGTGAAGCTGGGAGAATAACGGGGATTCCGTAATCGTCGATTCGACATATTCTGAACGGAATCTTGGATCTCTATCCGTACAAGATACAGGCAATTCACCAGTTATTACTGGCAGATACAGATAAAAGACTAAAGTTTGCTACATGGACGCTGGCAAAATCGGAGCGGGACCCACAATGGTTGTTGACCATCAAATGGACGGATGAAGCACATTTTTCATTGCATGATGACGTCAATACGCAAAATCAATAAAATCAATGAAATCGTCAATACGCAGTCGTATTTTGAACAACGTCAAACCCTCGTGAGTACCTGACCAAGCCACTGCATGCTCCTCATTTGACTGTTTGGTGTGGTTTCACCGCGTCTTTTGTTCTGGGCAGTTCCCAACTTATGCAGGGGCCTGTGGGGCAGCTGCCCAAGGCACCCAATCTGAGAGCCCCCCTCCCTCCCCTCTGCTCTTAATTAGGATTTTTGTTAAACGGATACAAAATGGTTTAAATTGGCCAAAAATGACAAAAATTATTACATTTTCAAAGATTTAGGAAAGGAGTGTAGCCCTCCACTTCCACCCTCTGCTTCCTGGGCCCCAAGTCCCCTCCTCCCCTAAAAAGAACAATCTACAACATCAGAAAACTAATGTTATAAAAATTTATATAAAGGTATTTTAAAGCATGGGGAATGAAGTAACAACGTAACAAGTGTTGAAATTTGTTGCTATTAGTATCAGGGCATGCCTGCACTTATCTTTCCATATTATAGAATCGGCCAAATACATGCTGATGCACAACAAATATTAAATTTTATAATATAATAGAAAATTTTACATTATAACAAATAACCAAGAGTGATTGAAAGATCTGCATTTACACTTCAAACGTTCACATCCGTCATTAAATTCCTATACCAACTAGTCGGATGTGCCAATCCCAAAACTTTCTTCTATCTCAGTCATGTTAATACTTCAAAATTCGTTATCATATCCCCAATAAAATCAATATTTTTCGTTATTCCGTTGTACGTCAGCTGCTTTCGAATCGTCGGGTTACCGGGATGCGATCAACTGATGTATAATACTAAACTACGAAAAGTCCTTCAGGTCTGAACCGACAGGAACAGATAGCCTCCCTATTTCTTGTTTTTTCGATTTTAGCTAATTTTACTGGAAAACACGAAGGTAAAATGCGTGGAACCTAATTAAAGAAGATTCAATCCCAGTTCTCGTCAACATTGAATTTGAATGAGAATATCTCCAAATTAGTCCTCTACAGCCAAGTTGGCTTCATTTATGACAACCTATTTTGGTCGCCAAATTCGGCGATATTTCGCCAACTGTCGTCAAGTTTGGTGAGAATTTGACGTTGGCGAATATAAATATATAGTGATAAGCATATAATAGGATTAATTGTTACAACAATGAAAGAAAATTTGCCAAAACCATGTTAACTATAACTCATAAGTTAAACCCGTTTATGGATGAATTTTGCTGTCTTGTTTGAAAATGTCAGCCACCCTAAAATTTCAAACCGCTATATCTCAGGCATTTTTAAGATAGAGGCAAAACAAAAATTGTTCCGGGTTCTCTGAACATTTAACGAAAAAAAATTGTAGGATTTCTAATTTTTTTGCACATCTTTTTGAATTTGAAATTGAGTTTGGCTATTTTGACCTTTTGAATTTGGCTATCACAGCACCCCCTTTCGTCGAAATATCCCCAAATTCTGATAGAACCTGCTTGCCATAGCCAAAAACATAAAAAAAAAATCTGGTTCAATTTGAAGCATAACTTCATACACTCTTAGATGGTACAATAGTGAAAATGGAACAAAAATATCGATCGCAGCGCCCCCTTTCGTCGAAATACCCCAAATTCTGATAGAACCTGCTTGCCATAGCCGAAAGCATAGAAAAAAAATCTGGTCCAAATTGAAGCATAACTTCATACACTTTTCGATGATACAATAGTGAAAATGGAACAAAAATATCGATCGCAGCGCCCCCTTTCGTCGAAATATCCCCAAATTCTGATAGAATCTGCTTGCCATAGCCAAAAACATAGAAAAAAAATGTGGTTCAATTTGAAGCATAACTTCATACACTTTTCGATGGTACAAGAAAGACCCACACAGACGGACAGACGGACAGACAGAAATTTTGTAAAAACATGTTTTTCGGAATCTCTGATCCCTAAAACGTGTAAATCCGTCGAAAACCGGGAGTCGAAAAAAAATTTCGATTACAATACTTTCTTCTATTATAGATAGAAGAAAGTAAAAATTTCGATTACAATACTTTCTTCTATTATAGATAGAAGAAAGTAAAAAACAGTGTTCTGTCATTTGTTAAAGTTGTGACCCTTTCTTGTAATACACTGTATATGTATAAGATGTAAATAGCACTTGGTTCGAAATTTATGTATACATAAAATAGGTATGGAGAGAGAGAGAGAGAGAGAGTTTAATACTAGTGACTTCAACATAATTCCCGAACAATTTTCATGGATAGATAGAAGGGGGCCTTCCAGAATGATGCTTGCCCCGGGCCCCAGATAGTCTAAGTCGGTCCCTGGTTCTGGGTCCTTTCTTTTTTGAAGAGTCTTGTCCTAAATTCGGCTGGAAAACCTGTACCGTCACTGCAGAACGGTATTTTACGCTTTTGCGTGACCACGTTTTGCCTGCATGCAGGATGGTACCCCGCCCCAGGTTGCACGTGAAGTCAAGACGTTCCTGTTGAACACTTTCACTGAAGACCGAGTAATAAGTTGAGGATGTAAGTTTGAGTGGCCCGCACGATCTCCAGACATGACCCCGGCAGGTATTTGGGTGTGGGGATACTTAAAGTGTCGTGTACACCGGGGTTCCCCAGAAACTTTGGTGGAACTGAAAGATGCCATTCGACGGACCGTCGGTGGCATCGATGCCGACATGCTACATTCAGCTGTAACAGGTGTATTGACGCGCCTCACTTCCCTAATACCTGGTGATAGAGATCATGTTGATCATCTTTTACTTTAAAATAAATGCACAGTGTCATATTATTGTGATTTGTTTTATTGTCTATTTGTGTTTGCCTGATTTGCATAAAACGCCTCAGTATGATGTGTGAGTGCCCTCTATCGGTTACTTTTGGAATAATTTTTTATTATACATGGAAAAAAATCCAAAAACCTTCTGATCATACTCGCGCAAACCGAAAATTTTTCTGAGCATTACTTCATTTATTATGAATATTTAAAGTTTGCACGAATTTATGACGAGCCCGGTATATATACTATATATATATATATGCCATGTGGACGTGGATATTATGCAGAAGTTTCTATATTATTTTATTTACAATTTAAAGGTTCTAATTTCCAATATTATTTCAAAAATGATATCTAGTGGTAATTTAGTGAGGTGATTTATAATGTTTTTAGGATAATCGATGTAAGTGAATTATATTATATATTCTTAATGGTTTTTTATTTCCAATTTAAATATTTCCAATCTTATTTTTTCCAATTGTTATCTGGTAATAATTCAGTATACTTGGTTTTTATTCTACTGTTCTTAGCATCATGCCAGTAGAATTATGAAATACTGAATTATTTTTTAAAACACATGTGGGTGCAACCAAGCTGACGAGTACATCTACATGTGTTTTTTTCATATCCAATTCTTGTTTGTTCTCTTGTGGTCCAGTTTTCCATTGTATAATGTTCATATTTGATTTATTAATCCATTTGTGTTTACTTAATAGCACCTCCAATCTATAAATTTTTTTTCCCGTTCTCTCTCTTTCTTTTCTAAATATTATTCAGGTATGAGTAAATTTGGCCAATTACCATTGAAGCACATGCTATGGTAAAATTATGATTGCACATGTTAATTATTAGATATGTGGTATTCTGTTTACACAATATCATTATTTATCTCTTTGTAGATTAAAGTAGAATGATATAAGAACTTGATATGTATTTTGAAATTCATAGATATTATAATTATATATATATGCATATATATATATATACTAGCTGACCCGCCCGGCGTTGCTCGGACCCATGATAATAAAATTAAACAAAACTAAAGTTTGTATGATTTTATATCATTAACCTGATTTTGTATTAAATTATTTATTTAAAAGTGCGTTGCACGTCGACTGAAAATCCTGTATCTCCACTTTCCGCAAGTACGGGCGCATTCTGTTAAAACGAACCACCGACACGTGTTCCCACTGCCTGCCGGACCGTATAGTATGCATGCAGCGCACGCGCTGCAAACTTTTTTAGTTCCACCTCCCGCCGCTAGGGGACGCACCCTGGTCTAAAGAAACCACCTTCCGAATAAAACTCCAAATTGTGTTCCCGCTGCCTCCAGCATCGAATAGCAAGCGTGCTGCACACGCGCTCATAATCCTTTAGTACCGCATTCCAACGCCAGGGGGCGCAATTTGTCCCATACGAACATCCAACACGGGTACGCGTTGCTTAAAGGAGTTGAATGAACCACTGCCCGTCGAAATCATGCCCACAGAACTCTAAAAAATAATGCCGCCCTTGGCGGTGGAAGGTGGAACTAAAATCTGTGTCACGAACGAAAACAAAGTCGAATCATCTAAAGGCCGTTGTGATTGGGAATCCGTAGAACCCGAGATAAGAATGCACAGTTAGATAAAAAAACTCGTAGGATTGCTTGTAGGGCACTCGGTTAAGTGCTCAACAACAATTCATTTACTTTGATTGTTGGTAACCATCAGGCATATACGGGTTGTGTACTTTTATTAGGAACATAAATTAAACATTTATGAAAATCGTTATTTAAAATTTCCCGTATTCTCTATACATAACATTTAAAAAACGCTACGTTAGAAGCTAAAAATATTAAATTTCTTGGGAATTTGTTTTGTGAAAATCAGAGCAAGGCGTTAACCCCCTCCCTCCCCATACCCGCAATATAATATGTTCAAGAAAACCACCTTCGCATACATTAACGTGATCATTAAAAAAATGATTTTTTTTTATAATCAGAATATAACGAAGACACTACGCTAGTCGTGTCGGCAGATGACATCCCTTCTCATCCAGAATTTCCAATCTATATCTTAATTATTTATCTAAAATTTTGTTCATTAGTAAAATTAGTAAAATCCTGTACCAAGCATAGATTATGAAACACTTTCCAACACTAACAGAATACTTTAACAAACCATCGCTGTTTAATAAGGTAAATAAGCTATCTAAGTAAACATTTCAGAAAAACACAAAACAAATTTGAAAACCAGGTTTCAACAATTACCATCCACAGCCGGAAAAGTACTCCAATTCTTTTCTGCAGCCCTGTATATAATTTATATATTTGTATATACCCTATAGTATGCTGCAGTTTAGTTTAGAAATAAAACAAAAAAAAACACAGTTGGAAATTCATCTTCAACACTTTCTACCAATAGATGGAAACATACTTGAATTATTTTGTACAGCCCTGTATATAACATAAGCTTTTTGTACACGCGACATATTAAGCTATAGTTTCATTCAGGCAAATACACGCTGAAATCACACTTCCAGGAATTATCGCATACATAGTCAGCCATGTATTCAGTTCTTTACGTGGTCCTGTATATGATTTTATTTATATTCCACAAACCTTCCTTGGTATACTAAATATATTTCACGTTCAAAATTCATAACTCGATTAAAAACCCATTTTAGTCAATTTACGCTGCTGCACCGTAATGCTTACAAATTTTTTTGTTTAGCCCTGTATAGGATCTCTAGCATTTATACATAACACATAGCATTCAAAAATTTAGTCAAACCCATACCTAACTAAAATCCTACTTCCAATTATGGCTTATAAGCAATACTTCGGACACAGTACTATATCTGAAATATTTATATGTCCCTGTAAAAGAATGATAAATCCTTTTCGCATAACAAATGTCTTGTAGTAAACCTCAATAATGTATATCCATTTCATTATATTTGAAATGGCGTAACATAATTAAAATATGCTGCAAATAGTTTTTCCCCCGTAGATCATCATCTAAAAGAATACTTTTGTATGGCACTGTAAATGAAAGAAATACAAAAGGAAAACTGCCCAGTTAAACTGAGGGCATTGAACTCACAGCTTATTCACACTAATTGTATATTATATTCTTATTTCAAAGAATTTGAAATAAGCCCCTAGAAAAATAAAGAAATCGACAATATATTAAGGGGAGAATCATACCCCTCCCCCCTTATAGCTAACCAGTGAACCCCCAAAACTAATCAGAAAAGCGCTTGATCAGAATGAACCTATATACAAAATTTGAAGAAAATTGGAAAATTCCGCATGAAAAACCCATTTATCTAAATTAAGGGGGGAAGGATTAGCCCCCCCCCCTCTTTACCCCTTTTATACTTAACCAATGAACCCCCAAAACTAATCAGAAAAGCGCTTTATCACGATGAACCTATGTACAAAATTTGAAGAAAATTTGATAATTCTGCAGGAAAAACCCATTTATCTGAATTAAGGGAAGTTAGCACCCGTTCCCTCCCTTTATACATAACCAATGAACCCCCAAAACTAATCAGAAAAGTACCTAATCACGATTAATTTATGTACAAAATTTGAAAAAAATTGGATAATTCTGCATGAAAAACTCATTTATCAAATTCAAGGGGGGGGCTAACCCTCCCCCTTTTATACTTAACCAATGAACCCTCCCCCCCCCCTTCCCCTGGAGTCTCTCCAAGTCCGCTCTGGGGCTATTAGTCAATTATTACGAACGTTAAAATTTATAAAGTAAAAAAAAAGCACGTAAATATTCAGAAAGATAAACTTATTGCTTACAGTCTACTGGAAAGATATACTTCTCCATCAAAAGAAAAAGAAAAGTATTAAAATTGGAGTATCCCTTCTAAAGTTTTGCGTGGATATACATACAGAAAAAAATATATATACGCTGAAATCACACTTCCAGGAATTATCATACATAGTCAGCCATGTATTCAGTTCTTTGTGTGGTCCTGTATATGATTTTATTTATATTCCACAAGCTTTCCTTGGAATACTAAATATATTTCACGTTCAAAATTCATAACTCGATTAAAAACCCATTTTAATCAATTTACGCTGCTGCACCGTAATGCTTACAATTTTTTTTGTTTAGCCCTGTATATGATCTGTAGCATTTATACATAACTCATAGCATTCAAAAATTTAGTTAAACGCATACCTAACTAAAATCCTACTTCCAATTATGGCTTTTAAGCAATATTTCGGACACAGTATTATACCCGAAATATTTTGTGTGTCCCTGTAAAAGAATGATAAATGCTTTTCGCATAACAAGTGTCTTATTGTAAACCTCAATAATGTATATCCATTTCATTATATTTGAAATGGCGTAACATAATTAAAATATGCTGCAAATAGTTTTCCCCCGTAGATCATCATGTAAAAGAATACTTTTGTGTGGCACTGTAAATGAAAGAAATACAAAAGGGAAACTGCCCAGTTAAACTGAGGGCATTGAGCTCACAGGTTATTCCCACTAATTGTATATTATACTCTTATTTCAAAGAATTTGAAATAAGCCCCTCGAAAAATAAAGAAATCGACAATATATTAAGGGGAGAATCATACCCCTCCCCCCTTATAGTTAACCAGTGAACCCCCAAAACTAATCAGAAAAGCGCTTGATCAGAATGAACCTATATACAAAATTTGAAGAAAATTGGATAATACTGCATGAAAAACCCACTTATCTAAAGTAAGGGGAGTTAGCCCCCGTCCCCCCCCCTTTATACTTAACCAATGAACTCCTAAATCTAATCAGAAAAGTACCTTATCACGATAAACCTATGTACAAAATTTGAAGAAAATTGGATAATTCTGCATGAAAAACTCATTTATCAAATTCAAGAGGGGGGGGGCTAACCCTCCCCCTTTTATACTTAACCAATGAACACTCCCCCCCCCTCCCCTGGAGTCTCCCCAAGTCCGCTCTGGGGCTATTAATCAATTGTTACGAACGTTAAAATTTATAAAGTAAAGAAAAAAGCAATGTAAATATTCAGAAAAATAAACTTATTGCTTACAGTCAACTGGAAAGATATACTTTTCCATCAAAAGAAAAAAAAAAGTATTAAATTTTGAGTATCCCTTCTAAAGTTTTGCGTGGATATACATACAGAAAAAAAATATATATCAGAAAAACATATAGCCATTATCGCGGTGAGGTTTTTCCGAGGGGCGTATCTACAGAGTTCAGAGAATGCTTTGTCCAATCACAGAATACCAGTGGGCGTACCCGATTGGAGGCAGTCCGCATATAATTAATTCAGATTTTTTTCTCAATTTTTCTCAAAGTTATCCCGTGATTATACTCGCTGTAATTGCAGTAGAATTATAAAAAGCATATTTTTGGAAAGCTTAAACCCTGAGCTATCGTTCTTAGTTCTTAATTTTTTTTTAATTTTGCTGGTATCGATTTTATAAGAGTTTAAAAGACACAACAACTCGATTTTTACCGGATCCAACTATTGAGTTGGTCCTCAGAAATAAACTAAAACAGAAATCGAAAAAGTAAAAACTAACAACGTTGTAGATTGGTCTCAGCTATCCTATGAAAAAAAAAATTATTTAAAAATATTAAAATGCGAGCGAGAAAACGCGCGATAACCTTCCCATAGACTTAACATTAGCGTGAGCATTTCTTCGCGTGACTATTGTAGGCTCTTAACAACCGCAAAATGCTATAGTGTTCCACGAGTATTGCTTTTGTTCAAAGTAAAAGGTAACACACCTGTGCATAGAAAAATGGGGCCCTGTTCTATAATTACGAAACATAATTTAGTTCACAGCATAAATTCAGTAGCAAAAGTAAACTTTCATATGCATCCAACGAACTTTTGGATAGCATGCAAAAATCAGTCGTTGATTTAAATTTAACTAGTTGGATGTGCCAATCCCAAAACTTTCCTCTATCGCATACATGTTAACACTTGAAAATTCGCTATCACAGCGCCCTTAAAATCAATATTTTCGTCATTTTATTGTACTTCAGCTGCTTGCGAATCGCCGGGTTACCTGGGTGAAACCCTTTCACTGTGCGAGCAACTGATGTACAACACAGTTACGAAAAATCGAGAAAATCGCTATCAGAGCGCCACCTTCCGCAAGAATAGCCCTAAATTCAACTGGGACCTGCCAGACATAGTCAAAAACATATATATGAAATTGGTTTCAATTTTCTGAATAATTTCATACGCAATATTTTAAATTTAAATTGCTTAAAAGGCGCATAGCCAACATAGTGAAAAATTATCCAAGCCGGTACTCGGGCCGGGGTCATCAGTTTAGCGTACTGACGTTCTACCAACTGAACCACTTGGACTGATACCCAGCCTGGTACTTCTCACTATCACATGTTGGAAGGCTACAATCGCAGCACAAGATGGAATATTTTCCCGTGAGCCACCAACCCTGGGGCAAACACGAAACTAAAGAGAATCCAGTATCGATAATTGAATAAATCTATTTTAAAACTTGGAAATTTTTCATAGAAAATTTCCAAGCATTCCAAAATTTCTATGCAAGGCGTGAGAAATTTTCTATGGAAAAATTTCCAAGTATTATAATAGAACTTCATACACTTTTTGCTGATACAAAGAAGACACACACACCGGCACACAGACAGACAGACATTTTGTATAAACATGTTTTTCGGGATCTCTGACCCTAAAACGTGTAAATCCGTCGGAAATCGACAATCGAAAAAAGTTTCGATTACAATACTTTCTTTTATTATAGATAGAAGAACGTTCAAAGAACTCTAGAAAACATCGGCAGAGACAAAGCTAACTTCAAGGATTTATAAATTATCATCCAACAATATTATTTAAAGTGGCTGAATACTGGACGAAAAGTGGAGCATTCGGCACTAAAGAATATATTTTTTAGTTACAGTTGGGTATTATTTAAGAGGAGGTAAAACTAGAATAAAATTTTAGAAGACTCACTAAGACTTTACAATGGCGGTAAAACGGCCACTTTCAGTTAATTATGAGGGTTCCAAAGTTTTAACTGAAACTAAACAAGTTGGAAATTGTGCGTCAAACGTAACAAATGAGGTGAGTTCGTACAATAAATAGTTTCAGTGAAGTGAATTATATCACCTGTCATTATGATATAATTAATTTCCATAATAAAATAAGTACATTTTAAGTTGCCAACGTTTTATCATTTGTTGACATTTACTGAAAATTCCAATGGGAAACTTAAGCCTAACATTGAAAATTTCAGAACTTGGAATCCATATTTATACTTTTTTCCATTTAAGGTCTATTTCTCCGGAAACATCTATCCAAAAACTATCGGTAGATTATAGGATTGCTATAATTAAACAATTTTAGTATACAAATTTGGTTTTTAAATTCTGTAATACGGAAATAATATGACTCCATTTTAAATAGGACGTAATCACCATGGCAACCTAGTATCATTACCTATCATATTATATCATTGAATTAATTACGTATGATAGGATTTAATAGAATGATACATCTCGGTCGCTTGATGATTAATCCTCGGAAGCTGCTATAACAAAGAAGTACCAATTTTTAAAAAATTCACATTACTTAATAAATATTTTACTACTATCTTTTTAAGTTTTGATTCGATTTTCACAAAATTTGAAATATGACTCGACAAAATTCTGCAGCGATTATATATATTAAATTTCAAATCATTTGGTTGGGTAGTTTTTGCGCTGTTATATGCGGACGGACAGACAGACAGACAGACGGACGGACAGACCAGACGACGGCTATAGGTGCTACGTATTTATATCGCGTTCGTGTTAAATTACGAACGCACCTAAAAATGTGTCTAAAATAGTTTTCTAAGGTTCGTTAAAACGAAAAGGATTTTGAAGCAGTGCTAATAGCTGCAACAAGTGCTAGTGGAATGATATGACCCTTGTTAATCCCTCATTGTGTTTAAATCAATGAATTGTACGATTTACTATTGCAAGTTTGTCCAAAGAGTGGAGCAATGAGAGAAAAACGGGGGATGACAAGCACCTTCTTCTACAAATACATCGCGAATGTGTTTTTACCCTTGGTTGTTAA
This sequence comes from Maratus michaelseni, assembly GCA_963931845.1. Classification (NCBI taxonomy): domain Eukaryota; kingdom Metazoa; phylum Arthropoda; class Arachnida; order Araneae; family Salticidae; genus Maratus; species Maratus michaelseni. The sequence goes on along the minus strand of OZ007594.1, from coordinate 276,577,959 downwards.
AAAGTAAAGTAATCTTACGGATTATGTATTCTTTTCTTAGGACATAGATCACACCTTACCTTTCATTTCAGCGAACTTTGCTGCGAAAGAAAAACATAATTTTGATCGCCTTACCATCGCATTCAACTCATATCATGCAGTCAAATGAGCGGCTGTCTAATTAACTCTTGAGGAACTCTAACGTTCCTACTTGGCGTTTCAAAAATCCTAAGCTTCGTAAAAATAATTTTAATTAATTGCATGATCAAACTCTTCAAAATAATATAATCAGTTGTGTCAGATGACTTTCGAAAGTGTGGATTTCTTTCTGGAAATCTGCATCAAGATTGGTTAATCTGGATATGATTCCAGCGAAAATTAAATGAATGTTTCAAGAAAGGCAAACAATTTTGATTTAGTGAGAATAAAGTATTGTTTATTGGTGATAGGGGAAAATATTAGCAACCATAAAGTTACCATTCTTTGAGAGTCAATAAAATGAACAGGATCTATATAAAACAAGTCAGTTTTGAAGCTGTGGTGAAAGATACGCAGTGACATGAAATTTGCAGTGAATTGTAGATCATCGTGAAATATTAGCGTTGCGGAATCCGAGCAAAGTCCCCAATGACAATTCGAACTGAATTCAAAATCAATGCACCAAGAACTTGCAGACTCATGCGGGGTGGGTCTGCAAACGTCAGAAGAAATTAACGATGAAACTATTGTAGAAACAAGTGTAATGACAATCAGAAATTTTGAATTAAGTGACCAGTCAAACAATCCAGGTCCAAGTGGATTGCCAAGTCCATTTAACCACTTCGCGACGAGCGTCCTTAACAGAATTTTTAATCTTTTACCACCGGTTTTTCAAAACTGAAAATTTCGCCTAATTAAGTCGCAGAAATGCTATCATTAAATAAGTCAAAGCTTACAATAAAAAGTAACTGGTGGGAATAATCGAGGATTCTGAGCATCTTATTCGTCACATATACGTATTGCTCGTTCCCAAGGGGTTAAAGAAGTATTTGCATGGTTTGTTTTCACTTAAATAAATGCAAGAAGGAAATGTTACGAACCGTGATTACATCAGATTTACAGCAGCATTATAACACAAAAAACAAAGGAAAAAATGCATAGAAAGAGGAACAGAAAAAAGTGCGGATACTTGCCAAAAGAAAAAGCAAGAGAGGGAGAAGAATTAAGGAAGCAAAAAAAGTACTTAAAAATGCGTTTTTAACACTTTCCAACCTAGTTGAAAAGTGTTTATGACTTCGGTTTGACTGGCCGTATGGCCTTCTGCCGTCTACCGTCTGCCGTCTGCCGTCTGGCGTCTGTCCGTGCTCTAACTCCCGTAAATATGCTCGGATTACCTTGCAATTTGTATATGTTATTGTCGTTATCTATAGCACGTTTCCTATTTCAACTGAAGTGTGTAGCACTTATAGTTTTTTTTACAGGGACACTCAAAAGAATTCCGTTACATGACGCTCTATGGGGAAAAATCATTTGCGGTTTATTTTAATGATGTTACACAATTGCAAACACATTGTAATTGATATATATCACTAAGGTGTATTACAGAAGCTTAATATGGAATAGGGTGTGCATAGCACTTATAGTTAATTTACAGGGGCAGTCAAAAGAATTCTGTTACATCACGTCTATGGATAAAAATCGTCTGCGGTTTATTTAAATAATGTTTTACTATTTTAAACGCATTGAAGTTTATATATATCACTAAGGTGCATTACAAGAGGCTTACTACAGAATATTGTGTGTATAGCAGTCATCGTTCATTTACAGGGACACACAAAAGAATTCTCTACTCTCTGTTAACAATAATTCCTAGAAGTGCGTTTTAAGTTACTGAACGCGATTTTAAATTTAACTCACTTTTTGTTTATTACGTGGTGTGTATAAATTCTGTAGATCCTATACAGGGAAGCACAAAAGTTCGCGAACACATTTCCGTTTATTGACAGAAACTCCAGAAGGAGAATTTTAAACTGTGCTACGCGTTTCTTAACTGAACTAAAATTTAGCATCCTATGTAGTATATATACAAATCTATAGATCCTATACAGGGCTGAATAAAAGTATTCGGATATTTTTTCGAATATTGTATACGTTGGAAATTCCTGAAATTATGTTTTTAAATATGTTATGCGTTTTCCAAATTGTTTACTTCGATGTTATCTTTCAGCTTATTAAACGGCATGATTTGTAAAATTATTTTGGAAGCGTTGGAAAGTGTTACATAATCTATGCTTGACGCATGATTTTTCGTTCTTGTTTAGAAATAGGGATGGCAAAATGTTCTCTATTTGTCTTTGTAATCCTCAGGAGATGAAAATTTAACATCCTCCAATAATAAATATGATACAGTCGTGATGAGTAATGTAGCTTTGCTAAAAGAAAAGCAAAAATTTGGGTTAATTTTTATAGTTAAATAGAGGTGAGAAATTCTTATATTAAAGACATTATACTGTACGAAGATGTTCATTGAAATCGCAATTGTTTATGTAAATATGTATTTTGTTTAGTAATAGTTCAGTAAATGCATTCAAAACATATAAAACATACTTTTTTAGATATGGCATTGATAGTACATAAGGTGTCTACTACTGATTTTGCCTTTCAACTATAGGTGCAATGGTAATATGCAATGTAATAGAATAAGGTCAATGATAAATGTGTAATGGTAGGTCATACAAGTAGGTCATAATTTAAGGTGTAATAATATAAGGTCATACGTTTCAAACTATACCATTCTTTAGCTGATATTTTATACTTGAGAGTTGTTCGCAATGGATTGTTAAAAAATATAGATATTTAGAAATTTTTGATAAGACAAAAGGGACCTTTTAATATGTAAAAAAATAAAGACAATTCTTACTATGTAAACTACTTGCATATGTATCATATTTCTAAAGAAAATTTTCTAGTGTATCTTAAAATTATGAAGTAATATGGACTCTGCAATATGGATCTACAATCTGCGATATTTGATTTTGTAAAATGATACACAATTCCAGTAAATGTAGTATCTGAATTTGGCAGTTCTGAAAACCGGCTATAATTCTTAAAAGCATTTCACCGGCACTAAAAGCAAAATAAAATAAAATACTGAAATGTTCTTAAAATACAATTTTTGTTATTACTTTTGTTAAATATTTATTCCAATGATTTTTGTCTAATAACAAATGGATATAAATTATTTCATCTAAAAATAAATGGAATAAAACAAGTAAACATATTGTTTTTCTTATCTTTTAATTTTAGTAAAGTTACATAAAAACAAAACAAAACAAAACAAATCAGTAACATAAAGGTAAATATTATTATTTACATACATTAACACATACTCTTAGACTGCACATGAATATAAATAATACATAGGAAATATAATACTTTTCTTTAAAAAATATTTTGGGGAGAATGTAATTTTCTGTTACAATTTCTTATTAATATTTTTTGCTGCATAGTCACATTTTGTATCTTTATGCTCTTAAAAATAATAATTAAATTTTATGAGCCATATTATTATTTTGCATAAATAGTATAACTTGCAAATAATGCATTTTGATTAACACGTACATGTAAGAAAACTCCTCCCATACTGTTTTTCAGAAAGTTTTGTGGAAATTGTAAAATTTAATATAAACATATTCATTTTACGAAAAATGTGGTTAATTCGAAAATAACTTTCACCTCACATTTATAAACATAATTTCAAGGTATCAGAAATAGTTGTAAGTTTTTATAAGGTTTTCTAAACAACTGCATCGAATTTGCGTTTTTAATTTTAAATAAATAATTAAATTGCTTCAAATCTCAAATACATATAAAAGTAAAAATGGTTTATTTTAAAACACTCTTTAATAAGCATTCAATGTTTATCTTAAAAATCACATCTAATTTCATGTGTGCAATTCATGTTATTCCAAAGAAATTTCGTTATAACACGTTAATTTGGCGTGGGTCCCTCTAATGAAAAATTCCCCGCTTTGATTTACGATTGGCAGAAAGCGCGAACTAGTAAATTTATTTAAAAAATTATAATGTTTGTCTTTGTTTCTTTTTAACATATGACAACAGGAAAGAAAAAAACATTATTTAAACAATCTATTCAGGAATGTTACATTGTTTTTTTAACGTATAATCATAATTTAACCTTAAACTATCAATTCATTAAAGGATATTTAAAAAATATTATTATTATTTACTTTTTAGTGCTTAAAATATTTCATTGTTGCAGTTTCACATCCAATTTGCCTATTTTAGCGAGCGTAGTTTGGCACATAATGAATTCTATTGCTTATGTAACTCGTATACAATAATAACCCTAATGAATATTTAGCGATTTTGCAGCTGCGGCTGGGTAATGCAAAAATGTCTTAAAATATTTTTTAAAATTTATAATTAAGTTCTAAAATATTAAAAATGTTGTATTGTCATCGAAAACACACATTTGTGCACAATTTTTATAATTTTTCTATATCAGGAAAGGACTAGAAAATCGATTACGTTATTACATCTTTATATACAAAAACTAAGTTTAGTTAAATAAAAGGGTGTAAAAAATGACTTGCGAGTTATACAATCAAGTAAATTAGGATAATAAAATTAAACAACCAAATTTTCGGAAGTAAAATATTTTCTTTTTTCATTATATATAAATATCATATCAAGAAGACGTGTTTACAAGTCTACATATTAAACAGCATAACCACATGCGCTGGAAAAACTTTCCCCAAACGTCTATATGTTTTTGTAAGTTAGTTGCATAGCTTCCAAGTCTCATTCCGCTATTTTTTACAGTAATCTTCGTCTTACTTAATCACAGATAAGACTGTTAAAAAATAACATTACGACGCTTGGTAGCTATGCAATTAATTCACAGAAAAGGCTCGACGTGCGTGGCACGTCTTTCCCAGCGTAAGTTGCTAAAGCACTAAGTAAGATGCTTACGGATCAAATTTATTCCCTAAACCTTAATGAGTTTTGAAATGTCAGTTGCCAAAAACATGTAATAGAATTTTACACTCCTAAAGGCATTTTCACTGTTCAGGAACCGTTTTAAATATGACTTAATTTTCCCCATTTAATGTTTTCTGCGCGTAATATATTTTTTTATTTTAAAGTTTTCTTTCTCTTTTAATATTTACAGTAAACGTATTTTTCAATTGAAAAATGTTTGGTAATATTATTATTTGGGCTTTTTAAGTATGTCATAATTATCCTCATTAAAAGCTTTTCGCACGTAATAATTTAATTATTTTGCTTACATTTTTTTAATATGCATGCGTAAATATATCTTTTTAATTGAAAGATGGTTAGAAATATTATCTTTGGGATTTCTCAAATCCGGCAACAGTACATAACAAGAACGAAAAATCATCCGTCAAGCATAGAGTATGAAACACTTTCCAAGACATTCAGAATAGTGTAACAAAACTTCCCAGTTTACTAAGTAAACAATTTGGAAAACACCTAACACATTTAAAACCCAATTTCAACAATTATTACCAATATTCGAACAAAATATCCGAATTCTTTTGTACAGCCCTATATGATCTATAGATTTGGATGTATACTAAAATTTACTTAAGTTAGGAAATATATAGCAGAATTAAACATTCCCCTTCAGCAATTTCCGTCAATAAATGAAAATTGTACCTGAGATCTTTTGAGCAGCCCTGTGTATGATCTATAGAACTTACACACGTGAACTAATATGCAAAAAATTAGTTACATTTAAAAACGCGTACCACAACCGAAAACGAGCTTCCGGCAATTATTGTTCATAGGGGTAATGTAACGGAATTCTTTTGAGTGTCCCTGTAAATGAACGATACATTCTATGAACATCATATTCTACAGAAAGCGTTTTATAGTGCATCTCAGTAATATATATCAATTTGAATGCGTTTTCCTCGTAGACCGTAATGTAATGGAATTCTTTTGAATGTCCCTGTAAAGGAACTATAAATGCTGCACACTTCATTTCAATTGAGGACGATACAACATACAAGGATTTAGAAATGTGGAAAGAAAATAATTCCATGTCTGAAAAGAACAGAAAACTTGCAACTTATTTTTTTTCTAAAATTCCTAATAAAGACATTTTGAATATTGCACTAAAATTTAAAATCTTTGATTCAGAATGAAGAATGAATATGTGGAAAAGGCCGAATTAAAAATTCTTAACTTTTAGCAGCGAAACTTTGCATATATTTTAAGGCATTACGCTGAATTTCACTATGAATCCCTGTAGACCGGTGTTTCCTAAACGTTATTGTTATGCGACCTACCTTAAAATGAAATATTTTTTCGCGACTCCCCTGATATGTAGGTATATAGAGAGCCTTTTGTATAATCTCGATATCCTAAAGGAAAGACTTTGATACAAAGCATACACACCAGAATATTAACAGGGATTAAAACTAATGTGAAAACGGAGTTATCAAAAATTTTTTACCACATAAAAAAACATTTATTCATGAATGTATTAGAAACTAGCATGCTGTGGTCATAACAATGCTTTTTATTTTTGTAACATTCTAAAATCTTAATTCATAATGCAACAACAATTATAAATATAAGCATAGTGCATTTCTTCGAATTTAAAACGGAATTACGGTCATTGGGGAATTAAAAAAGGAACAGAACAACAACGCTCTCAGTAGGGTATTTAAATTTAAAATTAGATGAACATATACATTTTTAATAATTAAGCTGAAATATAAAATTTGGTGTATTTCTACACAATAGAAAATAAGGTACGCAGCTATAATGTGCATCGCAAAAAGCATAGAACTAATATTTCATAATCCAGTCCACAGCCAAAAGTTCGCGTCAAAAATGAAGGATTCTGGCAACAATGTGATCAAAAGTGCATATGAGTATATGAGTTACAAGAATGGAGTTAACAATACTGCAAACCGCGCTCGCTAACTTCATCAATTGATTGTGGACCCGTTTACGAATCTTTCCCCAAGCATAGGAGCAAGGCCCCTGTTGAGTTATCAAAGTCAAAATTAAATCAGCATCTATTTACGTCAATGCCTAATAGAATATGCTATTTAGTGAAATTCCGCGCATTAGTTCGTAATATATTAGCTATCCCGGAAATCGTGAAGCATAGCTTAGCAGCATCCCCAGTTGGGCGGTATACATCCAAATTTATTCAACATCTATATTTATCAAGGTCTAACAGAATATACAGTTTCATAAAATTCCGTTCATTAGTTCTTGAAATATAACTATCGCGGAAATCTGGAAAAAACACAGTCTTGCAGCGACACTTGTTGTGCGATAAACACTCAAACCTGTTAAGTTCCAATTTGCAATTTATGTAAATGTCTAATCTGAAGTTTCCGTTCATTAGTTCTTGAGATAGAGCGTCCAAATTTGTGTCACACACAGACAGAAAGACAATTTCCAAAAATAGTCAAATCATGTTCAAGACATTGCAAAACTCTTAAATCCATCAAAAAACGGAAGTCGAAACTTTTCACGATTCCAATACTTCTTCTTATGTATATAGAAGAAAGTAAAAATTACATTTAATATTAATCAATAATTAATAATGAATATTTAATCAATGCGATATGTGGCATTGTTTTGCACTAATGACAGAATCTGATTATAATTTTAGCCTCAAGCCGCTTTTTACACACTTTTTCACGAAGTTATTTATGTATAACCTTTCGCGATATTTTACTTTAAAGTTGTAACATATTGTTTTTATTAACACTTTCCAACCTAGTTGAAAAGTGTTTATGACTTCGGTTTGTCTGGCCGTCCAACCGTGCTTTAACTCTCGTAAATATACTCCTATTGCCCTGAAATTTTTTATGTTATTGTCATTTACTATAGCGTGGTCCCTATTCAAAATGAAGTTTACAGTTTTTTGACAGGGACAATCAAAAGTATTTCGTTACATTACAGTCAACGGGAAAAGATCGTTTCAAGTGCATTTTGAGGATGCTACGCTATTTGAAATATAACGAAATCGATATACAATTATGAAGTGCACTAAAACATGCTTTTTGTAGAATATGGGGCATTTATTATTAAAAAAAGCATTTGTTATTAATTTACAGGGTGTCACAAAAGAATTCTGCTGCACATTGTTATACGGGGGGAAAAATCATTTGCAGTGTAATTTAATGTTGTTTCACTATTTCAAACATAATAAAATTTATAGGCTGAGGTTTTACTATAAATTACTTAGTACGCTCACATAAAAGTATGGTGTGCATTGCGTTTATCTTTCACTTACAAGGGACACACAAAAGATATCGGTTACAGTATACGTGCAATAATTATAGTCTATGTGTGATAAGTGAGTTTTCAAGATTGGTTTGCGTTTCTAAGTTTAACTAAATTTTTGCATAGTAGATAATGTGTATAAATTCGTTGGAAATTCCAACGTAGTGTCTTTTCTAGAAGCCATCACAACAAAATATAAAAAAAATATTACAAATTGTAGTGTTTATCACAAAGTGCATACTCACAAGTGATAAAATAACAAAGAAAACTGTATATTTACAAGCATGATATACATAGAAAATTTCTCTTTAAAATACGTAATTGTAAGAATTTTTTTTTCTTTTACTCTTATTTTTTCGAGTGTACACTTCTTTTTAGTCCTTTACTCAAAATCATGCTTTAGAATAGATAAACTCTTGATTACTCATAAGCAAAATATATGAACACAGATAAAGTGGGTAAAAGTAAATGTTTTTCTGACAAAACATTGCAATGGAGTTGACTCTAAAATATTTACAGCACGAACTAAGGTTATTATATTTTTCCTGACAAAAGTATCTTATTACACGAAATGTCATTATTTTGGAAAAATTATCTCTTTTTTATCCTTCATTACTTAAAGTAGTTCCTGTTTTTATCACCTTGACTTTTGTCCATTCATATTAGAGATAATTTCTGTGCTTTTAGATTTTTCAAAAGGCTGTTCTTTATTGTTTTTTTCTCGCAAAATTTTATTTTTTTCAACTTTCTCATGATGAAGTTTCAGTAGAATTGGTTCTAGAAGCCAAAATCCCCCAGAGGCAACAGATATACCTCCCGTCAAATAAAACATGCCGTCGTAAGATCCAACGTGGTCTCTGAAATGCCCTATAGGAAACAAAAAGAAAATGCTATCAGAAAAAAATGTTTAAGATATAATGTTTACTGAGTAATTCTAATAAATAATGTTTAAATATAATTTAAGTTTTCATAATAAACATTAGATTTTGTTTGTGATCAAAACCACAGTATGGCAAGAATTATAATTGTTTTCAACAAAATAAATACACCGTATTTACAAAAAAATTAGATAAAACTTTAAAAAATGCTTGTACAAATCGAAACGTTTTTTATAGGAAAACGAGGTCGCAATCCACTTGTTCAGTTTAAAATGGAGGTTATCACATTTCAAGCCAAACCCACATTTTCGTTTATATATTAATGAAGATATTTTATCGACATTTCGACAAAATTGTTTGTGTGAAATATGATGAAATCATTGGAAATGTTAGAAGTGCCTGTAATGCAGCCACTTACAACATATATACTGCCAGCTACTAAATTTCCAGTAATGGGTCGTCTAGCTCAGTGTTTTCGACGCAAAGGTGGCTATTTCCAACACTTCACATGAAGTCATCACATTTTACAGAAAACAAGCTAAAACGGTTGAATTTTTGATAAAATAATCTTTAAAATAGTTAAATGTACAAAAATAAACAAAAATCTGGGTTCGGTTTGGCGTTGAGACACCCTCTAATTTTTACTGATTTATTGCATAAAAAGGATTTGTTTTGGTATGTACTCCCATCTTTTAAAGTTTGTCACAATTTTTTTTTCTTTTAAACACCCTCATGTACCATTTTATATACCGAAAAATATTGCACAGTTAATTTTACATTCAAGAAAATTGGCTTCTTTAATAAGGTTTTGATTTTCTTACACTAATAATTTGGAATTATATGTTAAATTAACTTTAAATTAATTTTTAAAATATCTTTTGCAAGTGAAAGTTAAAATACTTCTAATACAATATCGGGAAATAAAATTAATGATAATAATATTTTCATTCTCATTAACTAATTAAACAAAGTAATAATTTTAACTAACAAATTTAACTAACTTTTAATTAACAAAGTAATAATTTCATTACACCAATAAAAACTGGAATTACTTAATTAAAGTCTCTTTTTTTATCACTTTGAAAGACAAACGATTTAGGGAAACGTCTCCCTACTACACTTTCGCATTTTCCCAAAAGGTTGGAGTTATGGAGAACCCGAATTCAAAATATGCGGCCATAACTTCTAAACTACTACATCAATTTTTATGAATAAGTTATCTTTTATTATTCATACGTAAATAACCAAACTATTTTTCTAATCATACTCTGGGGTTTCAGCTTATCCTTAAACTGAAGAAATTATTTTAGTTTTATTTAGTACAGTTAATTTATTCGACGGTACTCAACATACCGTAATAAGTATATATACAGGGTATTTCTGTATTGTGCCGACAAAGTAAAAGGAGTGATATTAAATGATTTTTGTTATGGGAATCCATACTTTCAATATTACAATCCATACTTTCAGTAAAAAGAAAAATCTGATGTCTTTTCCCAAACCACAAACCAGGATTTTCCTTAATAACAGAAAAATATCGTAATGAAAATTTCAAAACATATACTTTGTTTTATTTACAATGTGATAACATCACGACGAGTGTTGAAAGTGGTCATTATCAGTGTCTAAATGAAATTAAATTCGACACTTCGTATTTGACACCATTAAAGTGTTAATTGATTAACGCGTATTTTTTTTAATAAATTATATTCTTTATTTTTTATTTATATTTTCGTTTTAGAGTATGTTATATATGTTTAGAGTTTAAACTATTTCGTTCTTGCAGCTTTCGCAGTTGGCCTTTTTTGGCTAGCGTGGTCTTGCATATAATTGAATCCGCTGTTAATTGAAACGCTCAAGAATATTTGGCGATTTTTCACCCCTGGTGGGCTAAAAAGGAAATGTTTTAAAATTAAGGTATTAATTTATAACAAAGTTCTAAAATATTAAAATGTTGTATTGTCATCGGAAAAACACATGTGTACACAACTTTTATAATTCTACCAAAATCAGTTAAAAATCGATTACAAAATTCCTTTTTTTACATACAAAAATCAAGTTAACTTAAAAAAAAGAGTGTAAAAACACACACTTACCGATCATGAATGGAATGGCAAAAGAAATGATTCCGGATAAAAATCCTACACACCCCATGGCAACAGACTGTAAATTCATGTCCACATATCGTAACACCAGGAGTGGGAAATGCACAAGCACTGTGCCTGCTGTTACTCCGTAAAGTGTCAAAAGCAACATGAATGAGTAAAGATCTGTAGCTAATGGAAAGAGTGCAATAAACACTCCTTGCAATATGAAGGCCAGCGTAATGAAGACAGGAATAGTTAAAAATTTCTTGTCTGTCACCCATCCAAAGCACAGTCGACCTGGAAAAGAGATATTGTAATGTACTTCTTCCCATTGTTTCCTCTGTTTAAGGTGCTTAAAATGCTCTAATGACATATACTTTCTTTTAACATACTATATTGTTTAATATACACGGCCATTCGGAACTCCTGGACAAAGCTTTTAGGGATGTTAGAACACGCCAAGACAAGCTCAACACGATACGGTGCATGGTCGTAACTCAAGCAGAGAAGCGCTATAGGGTGCTTTTTGATTGTGGAGGGAAGTATGTTTTCTACACAATATCTAACAAATGATCGCTTATTTTATTTATACGGAATAGTGTTACTGATGCTAACATGGATGAAATTTAGAAGAAGAAATAAAGAAATGGCAAAGTAAGTAGCTCAAGAGATGAGGGTTGGCTTAAGTTGAACCAAATTTCCTTCAGATTTGTTTATGATGAATCAGAACGCATGGGCGAAACCTTAAGGAGTGATGACAGAACACATCTAAACAAGCTATTTTCGCCATGCAATGCATGGGCATAAGCGTCGAACCGCTAGATGAAGCTGTCATTAAACACACAAAGCGCTGGTTTTTTACTCATATCATCATTTCTACCGTTGATTGCAAAATGGATGGCTGGTTTTATTAATCAAGAAAAGGCGGAAATGAATTTCATGCATGGTACTATGGTTGTGAGTGCTCTGGAAGTTATAATTGTGTATTAAACAGGGTTCTCTTTACAATCAAAAAGCACCCTGTAGCGCTTCGTTGCTTCAGCTACGACCATGCATTGTACGCTGTTTTGAGCTTGTCTTGGCGTATTCTAACATCCCTAAAAGCTTTGCTCAGGATTTACGAATCACCCATATTAAAAGTATGAAAAACATATATACTAAAAAAAAAATCATAATTTTACTAAAAACCATATAGTATTTCTTTTAAACATAGAAAAAAATTGCCTGCCAAAATTATCATAAATTTCTATATTTTAGTAAATTTAGCGCCAACAATAACATTTGGTGAACTTACGCGAAGTATACGTGTAAAAAGTGCAATCATATTAAGCTATACTGTACACTTATGTACATTTTGAACTTATTTTTAGCATATTTCGCTGCTATTGCATATGAATAAGGGCCAATTATGGCAAACATTTCTTAACATCACTTTACACTTTTTGCATAGTGTCAATTCTTGATAGAGTCAAAAATAACTTTTTCATGTTATACTGCAACCAGGTGCCTATTGGATAAAATGTTTAAATGAACAAAAGCCTTTCACATGACCGGATAAAAAGGTGGAGTGGGGTCTTGCGTATTTCATTTTTGTGGATTTAGGATGGGATTTCATTAAGAGAGATAAACCAGGGCTATATTACGGTAAGAGGGATAGTTGCAGGAAGGACTTTTGACGGGAAAGTGACCCTAATTATCGTTCTCATACAAGGAAAACCCTGAAAAACTTGCACATTCACACCGGTCTGGGCCGCGCTGGTTTCCAACACGTAAACATTCGACCATCCTTATTTTGTGGCCAGTATGCAAACCGCTGGGCTGAGTGGGGCCCAGTTCTGTTGTGGAAGGGGAAGTAAGGACTCTAAACCTTTTGTTTTCATTTACAAAATGTTATAAATTATATCGAAATTTATTTCGAAAATATCTTAAAAGTAAAAACGACTTTTAAAAATAATATCTTATTTGAGTTTTTAAAGTAATTTATTATTATTATTATTTTAATTGAACAATCATTCATCTTGCCAAAATCTTAAAAGTCTGAATATGTTTGATATGTGATAAAATTATCTATACACATATATGTATTTCTCTTACCTAGCCCGAAAATAGGACTGAATTTGTAGCTTGCCGTTTGCCAACAACCGTAGTTTCCGCAGTGACGATTCTCATTGTTTCGCTTTACGGTGACGTGTATACATTCAGTGAATCAGCTTTCTGATCAAGACTTTTTTGTAGACATAGCAGAAAACAGCGACGATTCTCATTGGTTCGTTTTACTGTGACGTGATACATTCAGCGAATCAGCTTTCTGATAAAGACTTTCTTTTAGACACAGCAGAAAACGTTTTGTTTATATTTTGTTAGCGTCATACATAGCGTCTGCGTAGTGTTTTTCAAACAGTTTTAAATGAATTTCAACCGTGCTGTGCAATATTATAAGCAAAATGAACACCGTGCTGCGCAATGTTTTAAATTAATTGTATTTCGAATTAATTGTATGAGTTTTAAATTAATTGCATCGTTTTTTTCATTATATTAAAATGTTTTATGCCCATTAGTAGCACCACTAAATGCATTTTTAACAAAGTTTTTAATTACTCTTTTTTTATTGAGATTTTTTTTGTCATATGTTAAAATGATTTATGATAGTACTTATTCTGGGTAGAGTTGCAACAAAAAGTGGCGAGCGAGCTGGTACCATTCACATTTCATACATATAGATGCCGGATCAGCAACCCTTTTCTGCTGGTGGGAGAATATTATGCCAAACAGGTTTTTTTCCGGCCAAACTGTCACTGGAATTCCACCGTCTGTTTCTTTTATTACGAGAACGGAAACAGACAGTTGACAAGAAAGGGATTACCGCCAGAAAGAGGCACCCTTTCGCCGTTTTTTGGCGATGAAAGGTGAAAGATGTTTTCTTCAACGCTCTCGGAAGAAAGGGGTCCAGTGTCCATTTATATTAGAAGTCAATGGCTGGTACCGTGTAGCGGTCCAATGTGAAAGCGGCAATGTCCAATTGGCAATGTGAATTGCCTGGCAATTGACGGAGGTTGGCGAGCGCTAGCGAGCAGGAGGCTGACCCCCTAGCACGAATATATTCGCTTACTAAAGCATAAACAATATGAAATTGTCAAACGGAAAAGCTTAGAGTGTAACTTTTGTGGAAACAAACATAAACTGTTTTATTAACAAAAATAACTTAAAAGTGTAAGTAATGTTTGATAATATAAATAAAATTCCTCGTTCTTTTTTCGCTCTCAATTCTTAAATTACGAAAACAAAAATTTCGAAAAGTAAGAAACATATTATGGGCGTATGCAGGGATGTGAAGTGAGGACCTTCCTCCCCCCCCCCCCCCTCCCGACTGTTACTATTTTCACGATCTTTGAAAATAGTAAGATAAAGGAGAATTAACAGAAGAATTATACCATTTTTAACATCCTCTTCTAACGAAAATTTTGCATACGTCTATATCTACAATAATAAAGGCATATTTTTTTGTGTTTGTATGATGTTCGTCTGCAGTTTTCTAAAGAAACCGCTTCGCGCATAGGTGCCTATATATCTAAAAGTAATCCCTTGGAATACGGTTTTTGGATTTTTGAATTGGATTATTTTATTAATGTTTATGCGATTTTTTGGCGTTTTCTCACGTTTCTCAGAGATTTTTTCACATTACTAAAAGGAATCCCGTTTCATCCTCTTTAGCTTTTGCTCTCTTTTCAATAAAGTTTATTCGGATTTCGTGGAGCAATTTTCGATTATTTTTTTTTTTTTTTTTTTTAAGTAATTCTTTTTTTTTTGCGATGTTTCCTGATTTGCGACGATTAACGGACATTCCTAAAGGAAATCTGGTTTCAATATTTTAGCCCAATATAGTAAATTTTTTCATCTTTTCATTAAAGTTTATTCGGTGCAGCGATTTTTTAATTTTTCGCAAAGTTTTCTTTCTACCAAAAATGAGACTTTAAAAAATATATATATTAAAGAGTTTTTTTAATTAATTAATAATCAAAGTAATGCGATGGAATTATTTCTCGAGAAGAAAAGAAGCATCGAGAAGAAAAGAAGTAAAATTCTCCATGCGCACTTCATATTTTCCTTGCAGTGAGAAAAGTTCCAAGCGTTTCAAGGAACAAAAATAACTGTTTAATCGTCGATGCCGCTTCGTCTTCCCTAATAAATGGGACTCCTGAATCATTTGGTGTCTGTTCGAACAATCAGGAAAATTAATTATTTTTTATGTGGTCATTTGAAATTCTTTTTGCAATCAAGTTATGGATGTGCGGAAGAATTACATTTCTGAGTTAAATCTTTTGTGAATAAAATAAAAATATCCCTTTTACAAAGTAAAAAAAAAAAGTGGGTAAGCGTGATCGAAGATTGCACAAAAGGTTTCGTTTAATATTCCTTTCAAAACACTTTATCCTTTCTTTAATAAATCTAAATAAATTTCATTCCCCCCCACCCCAAAAAAAAAGTCATGTTTTTTATAAAGTAAAAATTTACCGTTCTATTTTTCTCGTTTTTTCGAAAATCTGAACCGGTCCGATAGCTGGCGAAGCCTGCTATTATGCTCTGTCATAATAATATCTGTCATGTAGACTAAATGTGATATTTAAAAAAAAAATCAATTTTAAAATTAAACATGTATTAATTTAACCTACAGTTGTATTATTTTAACCTTCAAAATGTTAAAATAAGCCAATATTTCCATAATCGGGTTTTTATCATGATTTAATACGTTCCTCAAACTCATATGACGTTATAATCACTTGCTAACGTCATATCTACTTGCTTTCTCTATTACTCATATTGATACTCTCTTTGTATTATTCTTAAACATTTGAAAAAGTCCGTTAAACTTCTAATATGACGTCAGATTAATTTTCTTTTTAATTCTCTAATGACATCATATTAACCTGCTTTCTGTACTTACACATGCTCATACTCCTTGTATTATTGAGAAATGTTTGAAAATCTCCGTTTTATCACCAATATGACGTCCTATTAATCTTTTTTTCAATTGGTGAAACTTTTTATTTCATTTTCATTTTTCACGTGGAAATCTTTCAATAGAAAATTAATTATTGTAGAAAGAAAATTTTATTGTGGTTTTTTAATTGTTGGCAACTGCTATAACGAAAAATGTTTAAATTTAATACGAAAAGGCTGTTAGGTTTTTTTTTATCTCTCTATATTTAAAATAATACGATTTTTTCAAATTTTATGATTTTGAGCTTCATAGTAGATATTCAGCTATAAGCACACAACATTTCATGCTTGTAAGTTATATAGTTTCTGAGAACCGGCTCTGTGTCAGACAGACAACGTAGCGGCACGATTAGGGTTTCGTGAGATGAACGAAACCCTAAAAAAACAGATGATAGGTTCGTATTTCGTATATGGGCTTAAAAGCTGTAACATGATTCACGTTTGCTTTTAAGGAACACTGGTATAAGTTTTTGCTCGCGCTGAGTTTGCTTTGGAATGGAGATAATGATGTGTTGATATGTGGTGGGGGGGGATGAAGTCGTGGATGCCTGATAAGGAAGATCATTTAAGGTTGTTCAAATTAAATATTATAAAGAAAATTGGGATTTTCTTTAAAAAGGATATGCCAGTTGATTATAGAAGATGTGTTTTTGGCCAAAGTTGCAGTAGTTTATTTTATTCAAAACGTGTGTGGTATTATTAAGGAAGCGTGTGCTGTAGTTTATTTTATTTAAAGATTTAACTCTTGTGTTGAGCTTGAATTTTAATTTTTGTGATTAGTTTTCGCAAATAATTCTCACATTTCCTTAAATATTAATCAAAATTAAAAAGCCAGAATTAGTATTTTCTATAAAGATTTTACAGTGAAAAATATAGAAAAAAATACGTCGTGTGATTTTTGTAGAGAGTGTTTAAATTTTCAGAATACTGTAAGTATTAAAAAAAACATATTGAAAGATGCCACCGTACAATCTATTGCTTTTAATAACTGATAATCACTCGCATCTTAAAACAAATGTTGATATTATGTTATTTTTTAATAATAGTTTATATTTTATTTCAGTAAAATATTCCTATCAAATTTCATTCAAAATGTGTTTTATTTCTATACAGGATGTCCCTTTTTATCATGTATAGTTACAATTGCAAAAAAAAAAAAAAAAAAAAAGAAATATGTTTAAATAGCTTTAAATCAGTCATTAGCTTTAAAGGTATAGAGAGTTCCAATTGCAAATGTCTCAAATGTTGTTCGTCATGATATGAAAATCGATTTACATCAAACTAGTTACTTTTTTAAATAGTTACGAAATTAAAACTTTTATACGGTCCCTTGGTCCTATAAATTTTATTTAGAAAAGCTTTCTTCATGTTGTAATAAGCAAAACTGTAAAAATCCATTCGTCTATGACCAAAACTTACCCAGTTAGGATAGTTAAAATTTTATGAATTTTCGATGTTTTCTGTCGCTAAAAATGAAAACACACGTTTTTAGAGCCCCAAAACGCTGCAAATTCATGAAATTCAAAGTATCATAACTAAGTGCGTTTTTGTCGTTCAAAAATGTAATTTTTATTGTGTAAACAAATTTTAACTGTGTGGATTCATCTTAACAGAAAACAAAGTCTGTACTTTTCAAAATTATTTCAAACGTCCTGTTTAGAGGTCTTTCAATTAAAACCTCCTTTGGTAGCATACCTAGCGATTATACACGCTTAAAAAATAACAGGTTATTGGAACTTAATAGTAGTACTACTTTGGAACGATGTAACCTATTATCAAAAAGTAAACTATTTACTATCTTTAATAGTTCCCTCCACACAAATTGGTAGACACATAAATAAAAATAACTTATTGGAAGAATTCAGGAAAATAAACTCACAATTGATGCAAATACATCACTCGCGGTCAAACTCACATCAATGTTCAGGGATTTTATTTAAAAACGCTAAACTATTTCTACACTAGCCGCACTCCAGATAAGTGGAGTAACAGATCTCATTTTTATCAGATTGAAGTTTTGCGATGACACATAATCTTCACTCCAGCCCTGACACTGATCACTTTAGTGATGTGCCTCTAAATTGTTGATGGATTAATTGCCGAAACGTCACTTGAGGCTCACTGTGGAGACGCGAAAAGTTTTTGGTTTCTGTCTGTCTGTTTGTCTGTCTGTTCCGCGATAACTGCCGTAAAAAATCATCCTATTAGGGTGATTTTTGGTGTGTATGTTGGTGAGGTACCCGGAATTATCTGTATAGTTTTTAGTTACATTTGGTTCATTCCTTCGAAAAATATAGAACATTTCTTTTTATGTCATAATGCTTTCCTATGGGAATGCAGACGATTTTCAAATTTCATTTTTAACTGAAATGGAAATCGCATATTTGAATAATGGGTTTTAACGTAGAATTATTAATGCTAAATTTTCGATATGAAGTTTTAAATATATTCAATAGCTTTGAAAATTTGCCGATACATTCATTAGAATTTAGAAATTAATTGTTTAAATTATTAAAATTTTTTTTAATCTGTTCGGGAAATTTAAACATTTTATTTTCATATTTTTTACAAATTTTAAAATGCATTTGTTTTTACTTTGCTCTTTAACTTATTAGTTGCTTAGCAACCCTATTTCAAAGAAAATCAAAATAATAAAATTCAAGTAACTCGCACTATTTTGCTGCAATATTTTATTATCAAAATAAATTATTTTTGTATTCTATTGACATAAATGAAGAATTTATTTTAATAAAAGTTTATTTTTTTATCTAAAAAGTTACATGATTAAGAAGTTCATAAGAATTTAAGAATATAATTGCATAAACCGTGTTTAATTTAACGCTTCTAATTTCTGAAACCTCCGAAGTATTTTATATGCCTACTAGGGGGCCTACCCCCTGCGAGCTACGCTCGCCAACCCCCGCTCAGACTTCAAAGCCTCTAAAAACATGACAGCGTGCTTTGTTTTAAAAATATTGGTAAATCTGTAATTGGGTTGCCATGCTTTTAAAGTTTTAATGGGGCATTTTTTGATTACCATGGCCTCATACACAGCTGTTGCGACAACTGACGACTGTTTTTGGGATTGATAAGTAAAATCAATTACAACTTGAAAACCAGCTTGTATAAAATGGTTAGGTTTAAATTGTGGCTACCTCTCGGACTTTTATAACAACGATCTGTATTCTATTCTTCCTTTGCGTTTAAGGATGAGAAAAATTCCATCTGCTTGTGAATAACATTAAGAACCACGGTATTGAAAAGTACTGTTATAGACATTTTTAGTAACAGGTTTTAATTTTCTCTCTATTTTAGTGCACCATCATGCATATTTTCATGTTATTTTAAATATGTAAATTATTTATTTTAATTAATATGTATATACGAATTTTCTAATAATTATTTATCATACAAAATTAATTAAATATTTTGTGCATGCATGCCCGCATTTATTCGGCATTTATTGATGACATATTTAAACAAATTTGCTATCCGCGATAATTTTACACCTTGTTATGTCACTTGAATATTGTCCATAAGAAAATCGGGTACTTTTCCAGTATAGGATCCTTTGCTTTTAGGTTTGGCGTAATTTGAGCTTCGAAAAGGGATAGATTCGTTAAAATACATAGATTTGTTGCCAAAAGTTATGAAAACAAACCCAATGAGCTTTTGGTGCTTTTCTATTATAGGGGTCTTGACGCTTTTTTAAAAAGCTTGGCGCAATTCGGGCATCAGAAAGTGAGATTTGGTGCCAAATGACATAAACAGCCATGGAAACAAATTCGACGATTTTTTTGTTTATATGCGTATTTTAATTATACGTATATTATTATTGTTTTTTCTATACAAATTACTTCTAATTGTATATAAAATAGGATAAATGACATTTTACGCTAAACAAATTGTATAAATATTTTTTTGCTCCTTTCTTTTGCGTTTACATAAATGACGTCATTTGGACGAATTTATTCAAAATATTTTCAGTTTATAAATTAAATTAAATGCTGACAGACGATTGAATCCTGACGATAGAAATGTGATTTTTTTTTTTTCAAAATTTCCTGAAAAACATAATTTAATCACAATCTTGTCTTCATTATCGATTGAAATAAAAGATAAATTTAATTTCAATTTGAAAATGACGAATAAAAAGAAATCAAAAATCCCTATCGGGATCCTTTTCAATTTTTTTCCCTTTTTTTGTCCCAAAAAACTGAGTAATTAGTTGCCATCATTACAGAAATCTCATTAAAATTAGAAAAAAATTAATATCTCGAAAACTAATTCCAATTTCAAAATTCTATTACCAGTTTTGACATCCGCGGATTTTTATGGACAATTGGTATTAATTGCACCATCAAGCGTTTAATATTTTATTAAAAATAGCCCTGAAACATAATCAGTCGTTTAATCAGTCGTTTCATAAAATCGTTTCATAAATTCGTTTCATAAAATCGTTTCACAAATTTGTTTCATTAGGATTTTATATATATAGGGTAGATAAATATTTGTAATATAAAAAAAATTTAATTGCGGATTGTAAGATGCTAAATAATATGAAAAGTGTGATTAAAAAACAATGACTTTTAGAGCTGACGTTGAGGCTCCTGATTTGCAGATTTACTAGTAAAATATACTTTTTAGTCAGTCGGATTGCTCTATTCATTTGCGTATTTTTCATTCCCGAGTGCTTAAGAGTGACACAGAGAATAATTCAATGTGAAATCAACTTTCTCAAAATTAAGTCGAGATTTCGCATCTTGTAAACATAAGGGAAGGTGGCCTAAACTGATCCTAGCGGGCAAAACGATCCACATATGTTTTCTTCCAGACAGTCGCGCTATCTACAGGATAACACATAAACTATTTGTAATAAGTGAAGAAGAAGCAATGGCGGTATTCAAGCGATCGCAGTATTACCCCATCTGAATAGAATTGTTTGAAAAATTGGGCTTTATAACATCTGTTATAAGGTAAGCACTAACTTTATATTATTTAGATATTTATACTGTATTTATTTAGATATACAGTCTTTCATGTACAGAAATATGACTTGGTTTACTTAATGGAGTATAACAATATAATAAATTATAACACCCTGCTAAAAGGCGTAAATAGACGACATGAAATAACTTTTATTAGGTTGTTTGACATGTTTCGGCTCACTTGTTCATCACAATCACATTTGTTTTTTGAAAATGGCTCGGAGTGAGCCAAAACATGTCAAACAACTTAATAAAAGCTATTTTATGTTGTTAATTTACACTTTTTAGCATTTAAAAGAAATATATTAATGGATTATGTTTTTAGACGTGAATTACACTTATGTATTGTCATAACTACATTTATATCCTTTATTTTACCGATAAAAAACAATTTACAACTATTTTTAAATGAAGGATAATTTTGCCCTTTTGGTGAGTTTAAAATTATTATTTGGGCACATTTTAAAAAATTCTTTTTTTCTTCATTACTCAATTTAGGTTTAAATTATTATTAAAATATGTTTATAATGCAAAATATAGTGTAAAACATTCTAGCAAAGTGCAAAAGATTTATTTAAACAGTTATGTTATTTTACACAAGTTTTTCCCTTAAAGGGATTATTTTAGGCCACCTTCCCCTATGCTTACAAAAAATGCATAATATCATCTCGGAAAATTTATCATAATTTATAATTTCTTAAAATTAAAAAAGTCAACTTTATATTTTCTTACCTATTAAATCTCCCATTGCCATAGCATTAATTAGATATTTTCCATATGATTCAGCAATTCCTTTATCTTTACCATAATCGACAATGACGGTGAGAACTGGGATGAAAATAAGAACGTAAGTTGTCATGCATACATTAATAAGTACGTATGCAGGATTGGTGTAGAGAATACCAATTCCTCGAATGCTATCAGACAATGAAGTTTGTTTTCCAGATGACACTTCAGGCGTTTTTTCACAAGGATCCGATGAATTAATGTCATTCTCTTTCTTTTCTACATCTCCAGATATTGTAGGTATTGGAATTGCGTGCGATTTTTCCACAGACGTTGCGCTTCCATTCTACAATAGAAAATGAAAATCATTATTTTCGATCTTAAAAAAAGGCTATTTCTTTAAATAAATGCTTCTATAAATAATTTGTTAAGAAAAAAGAAAGACACAACCCACAATTTTGACTGAACTATTTCAACGTACACATGCAAAATAAAAGTCTAGCCATTTTCTTTTAATTATACAAATCATTAAAAAAATCATCATATATATTATTTCTCCTGTCAACATCCCTTTTTCTCACAAAATACAAAACGCAGAACGACGAATGAGAAGGCATATGAAAGGATTTTGAACTGGCTTCTGACATAGCACACTTAACAATACGTTAAAACATGTTTTTGATTAAAATTTGCTGAAAATCAAAAATTAAATCGGCATTGATTTCATAAAAGAAATGAAAGGTTTTCTTCAAAGTATCGTTGCCACAAAAATAAAATACAACATTATATGATGCTCAGCAATTATTATAAAAAACACCGCACGGGTTTATTTTATATTTATGATTAAAAAGCGAAATTGAAATTGAAATGTTTAGATTTATATTTCTATGTCCCATGTTTTCCCGAAGCGGATGACGTCATCCTCTAACGCAGTTAAAATACAATTGTTAATTTTCTTTCTCGCGCGTGCCTTTTGCAATCTTGGATCAGTTTTTACTATAACCTTCATGGAATAAATTAGATGATATTCTAGCTTGACTAAAAACTAAATGTTGTTTGCAGATATTTTTATCCTTACTTTTTTTTTAGATGTTTAAACCTGCATCTAAGGAATATTACATATTGATAAAAAATGGTACTTCTCTATTATCCCGTCGACCACTTTTCATAACAAAAAACTATCGCCAAATAACCGGGAGAACATTGGCATTGGAATATCAAAATAAATAAATAAATAAAATATAAGAATTTAAGGACACAATTGTTATTTTAATGAATGAAATAACTAATAAATCAGTAAAAGATAATGAAAAATACACGCAAATGTCGCGTTAAAAACCACTTGATGACGTAACAAACACGTATAATGTTTCTGATATCAAGTAAAAGGGACTGCATGTTTGGCGTTTAATCTTACAGTTTGGCGATAGTTTTTTGTTATGAAAAGTGGTCGACGGGATAATAGAGCACAGTACCTAAAAAATATTAGATTTCAGTGCGAAATCCTCGCACGGGCCCTCTGGTTAATCATTATTCCATGTTTCTTTTTCCTTTTACTTACCCATCATACGTAGTATAGGGTAAGTCTTGTAATCGTTTTGAAAATCTAAAAAAAAAAATTGACGGACTTGCACGTTTCAGACACTGGAGATTCCGAAAAACATATTTAAAAAAAAAATTGCCGTCCGTCTGTCTGTCTGTGTGTCTGTAAACACTCTACCTCTCGAACAAATCGAGATAGTGACTTGAAATTTGGTGCGTACTTAGTATGTAATAATGGGAAGAAGCTTATTGAATTTCAGTAACCTCGATTATCCGGAATTTTTTTTTCGTACTCTCGAAATATTCGTTCTGATAAAAAGTATATAAAAATTTTCGAAATTGGTTATTTTAAGAAGAGAATATAAAAGGCAATAAAAAAACATAAATTTTGCATAAAGAATGAAGTCAATCGGATAATTAGTTGCCGAGATATTTGTAATCCTATTTGCCACACTCTTCGATTTTTCCTGACCCTGTATTTCATTAAAATTTCAATTCAAAGATATATTTTAATTGGAATTGAGAATCTTAATCGGACGCAGTAAACCGTTAGTTAATATATTTATCAATTTTGGAGTAATAGAGCATTTAAAGTTTATGACGTCTTCAAGCCACGATTTTATTCGAATTGCAATGCATTTTATAAATAGTTTACACATGTTTCATTTTCATATTTTATATTATGCATATCCATGATGGGTAAGTATTACGGTGGCCCCCAACGACTAGTTTACTTACCCTTCATACATAGTATAGGGTAAATCTTGTAATCGTTTTAAAAATCGAAAAAAAATTGACGGATTTACACGTTTGAGACACTGGAGATTCCGAAAAACATACTTTTAGAAAAAAAAAATTTACCGTCCGTCTGTGTGTCTGTAAACGCTCTATCTCCCGAACAAATTGAGATAGACACTTGAAATTCGGTATGTATTTAGTATGTAATAATGGGAAGAAGCTATTGAATTTCAGAAACCTCAATTATCCGGAACTATTTTTTTCGGATTCTCGAAATATTCATACTGATAAAAGGTATATAAAAATTTTCGAAATTGGTTATTTTAAGGAGAGAATATAAAAGACAATAAAAAAACATAAATTTTGCATGAAGAATGAAGTCGATCGTATAATTTGTTGCCGAGATATTTGTAATCATATTTTCCGCACTCTTCGATTTTTCATGACCCTGTATTTCATCCAAATTTCATTTCAAAGATATATTTTAATTGGAAATGAGACGTTTAATCGGACGCAGTAAACCGTTAGTTAATATATTTATAAATTTTGGAGTAATAGAGCATTTAAAGTGTATGACGTCATCAAGCAACGATTTTATTCGAATTGCGATGCATTTTATAAGTAGTTTACACATGTTTTATTTTCATATTTTCTATTATGCATATCCATGAGGGATAAGTATTACGGTGGCCCCCAACAACTAGTTTTCTTGTCGTTGCAAAACGCAAGTAAATTAAGTCCCTTCGGTTCAGTCGAAAAAGTACAGGGTGGCTATAATTAAAGTGACACTACCCAGACCAATCTGGAGTCGTTCTGGTTCACAGATTTCGTTGAAACTTGCTATATACGTTATACGGACCATGGTAAAAAAAATTATTCAATAAAAATAGTTCAAATTTCGACCACCAGGTGAAAAAATGGCGCATAAAGAGCAGAAAAAACAAATCGGAGACTTAAAAATTTATTTTAAGCATAGAAAGCATTTGTTCAAGGTGCATTCCTTTTATGTCAATGACATGTTTAAAGCGTGCTAAAACATATCCAAATGAAAAAAAAAGCATAACACGGCATGTCGTTTCAATTCCTCAAGAATCGCTTCGTGCCTCTGTTGAACATGTTTTACCACGCTTTGAACACGTTATTACCACAAATGGAAGACACACTGAACAAATGCTGTTATTAAACTAGTCGTTGGGGGCCACCGTAATACTTACCCATCATGAATATGCATAACATAAAATATGAAAATAAAACATGTGTAAACTATTTATAAAATGCACTGCAATTCGAATAAAATCGTGGCTTGATGACGTCATAAACTTTAAATGCTCTATTACTGAATTGCGTAAAAGAAACATCCTTATAACTCCAAAATTGATAATAATATTAACTAACGGTTTACTGCGTCGGATTAAACGTCTCATTTCCAATTAAAATAGATCTCTGAATTGAAATTTGAATGAAATACAGGGTCATGAAAAATCGAAGAGTGTGGAAAATAGGATTACAAATATCTCGGCAACTAATTATCCGATCTACTTCATTCTTTATACAAAATTTGTGTTTTTGTACTGTCTTTTATATTCACTCCTTAAAATAAAAAAATTTCGAAAATTTTTATGTACCTTTTATCAGAACGAATATTTCGAGAGTTCGAAAAAAATAGTTCCGGATAATCGAGGTTACTGAAATTCAATAAGCTTCTTCCCATTACTACATACTAAGTACATACTAAATTTCAAGTCTCTATCTCAATTTGTTCGGGAGACAGAGCGTTTACTGACACACACACAGACAAACGGACGGCAATTTTTTTTTTTTCTAAAAATATGTTTTTCGGATTCTCCAGTGTATAAAACGTGTAAATCCGTGAAAAAAAAATTTCGATTTTCAAAACGATTACGAGACTTACCCTGTAGTACGTATGATGGGTAAGTAATAAAGTTTTATGTTTCGAATTTGTGTTTTCGGTTCTTGGAAACACAAATTGGAATGTTCACAAATTGGAAATTGGATGTTCCAACTTGTGTTTCCGGTTTTCTTTCCACCTGGCGCACGAAATTTTAACTATTTTTATTGGATATTTCTCTTTCCGTGGTCCATATAACTTATATACCAAGTTTTATCGAAATCCGTCAACCAGAACGGCTCCAGATTGGTCTGAGTAGTGTAACTTTAATTATAATCACCCTGTACTTTTTCGGCTGAGCCTTAGGGACTTATGCAGCGAAAAAAAAAAGAAAAAAATGAAACCACATTTAGATTGATGTCTTTGTTTTTCTTATTTCAAGATACATGCACCAGATTTAATACAAATTATACATATACGTCTTAATCCATCTAAGTTCGCTATTTAGAGTAGAAGTGTGAGAAATTTTTTAATTTGGCTTACCAAATGTAATTGAGTGGAGTGCCCATGTAAATGACCTAACAGAACTACAGACTTTATTAACGAACTTATTATACAAGATACGGCAAGATCAATACACATTCTCGATTAGGTTTAAATTAGTTAAGTATTTCGGACGTTATCATGATGACAATTTTGCTTTTTTTTTTTTTTTTTTTTTTTTTTTTTTTGCTTTTGTATGTTCCTCTGAACAAACTATAAGAGCTGCATACTTAATTAATCAACTCATCCAAGATACTTGCAAGACCAATGCATTACTCTAATTAGGTTTGAACTGGTTCAGTATTTCGGGTGTTATCGTGATGGCAAGTTTTGCATCTTTCTCTGCTTTTATGTGATCCTGTAAATGAACTATGCACTGTAAAAAAAAATTCTCACGTTACTAAAAATTTTTTAGTATATTTGTATTCCACAGATTTTTTTAGTAACCGGTACTAAAAATCGGTACAAAAATACTAAAAATTTTTTTGTATTATTACTCAGTTACAAGATAATCTGTAAGAATTACTAGAAATCAGCTAGCAAAATTACTAAAAAACAGCTAGCAAAGATTCCGATTTTTTAGTACTGGTTACTAAAAAAATCTGTGGAATACAAATATACTAAAAAATTTTTAGTAATTTCCAAAAAATCTGTTAGAAAAACTAAACTTTTTTTAGTAGATCGACCCATTTTTTTTTTTACAGTGTGGGAACTACATACTTTCTTAAAAATATAAATACACATACAAATATACATAAGCTACATACTTGCTTACTAAAAACTTTTATGTGTTAACAATGTTTCTTTCTATTTTTTTTAACTATTCGAACAATAATATGCATGTTAAAAATATTTCTGATTAGGGGAATTCTACTGTTTTATTTTATAAGCCTGCTCTAATAGAAACTGAAATATTTCTTTCTAACAGTTTTTAAATATTTCTTACCATAGATGAATTCCTCCTACTGAATTGTGGTGACTCCTTGATCTTATACAAGGTACATATTACATTCCTTTTACAGGGTTTTTTCTCCTTCATGCTCCCAAAATTTTGGTAAGTAAATGTAGCTAAATTTTGTGTGCTTCCTTTCAAACTTCTAGTAGTGCTGCATATATCCAGTTCTTCTACAGGACAGTTATCGAGCGATGTTGATCGCATGAGACCACGCCATTGTCGAAGATGTTCTTCTTCACCATCTCCTTCTGGAGGAGAATCTGGCATACTTTCTTGAAGAGTTTCCACAGATTCCTGTTTCATTTTTATAGCTTCTGCGAAAAGATATTACAATTAATGAAAAACCAAATTTCTGTATAAGAAGAAATACATAATAGAAACAAATCATAAAAATTAATACAGTTATTCAATAGTGCTATTATGGGTTATGGAATTTTGAGTGGGTATTATCAATATAGATTATTGGGTTATGAAAATTCGAGCGTTAGATAGACAGGTTGTCAGATATATTGTCCGAGAATCTGAATTCTTGATTATGAAACCATCATAGTCAAGATTTCAGATTACTCCTTGGCTTCAGATTACTCCTCCTTCAGATAATTCAGTCTCCTTCTTGAGAATGTAAGAGTGAAAACTTAGTACATTCACAAATCTATTTAAAATAATTATTACTGCCCAGACAGATGGCGATGTTTATTCAAGAATATTCTAATGAAAAACAACAAAATAATTCATACCTTATTTATTTACAGTGTTTCCCCCCTTACGCTAAATTTAAAAAGTAACATAAAAGAAATGAAAATAAGCAAAAATACACTAGCTTAGTCGTGAGGCAAGAAAATAGTTATATAAAGCAACATACAATGCGCATAGTTGTAATACACTTAAGTATTAAATTCTTTAACCTTTTTCGTGTCTGACATCCTAATAATAGTACATGACTTTACCTTTATTATTATTCTGTCTGTACAATTACTACTGTTATTATTTGCGTGTAGTAATGTTAACATACCCTTTCCGTCCCAAAATTTTCCGGATTCGTTAAATTACCGGCCAGTAGATAGCGCGGTGTGTCCGCAGGTGATGGTGATAGCTCAACTACACTTTGTCTTGTAAAGCGGTACAATTTCACTTTGCTATCTGTTGTGTGATGCTAAGTGGCATCCGGTTTGTTGTATTCTGACAGTGTAACGTGATTATGTCGGAGCTCGCGAAGGTCGAACAACGAAATAACATAAATTTGAAGGTACTACTCACTCGACGTTGCTATTTGGAAGTGTTGAAGCGTTTCATGGCCCGAGTACGCAGTTTGTCCTCGGAACCAACAGCAAGAAGACGAAGACGCAACCAGCACACACTTCTATCATTGTATTGTGCTAGAATTTCTGGCTTCTAAAGAGGTAGTCGTGCTTAACCATCCGCCTTACTCCCCAGATTTACCCTCTGTGACTAGTTCCTGTTCCAGAAATTGAAACTGCACCTAAAGGGGATCACCTCAAGCGAATGCAACCGACTATTTGACGCACATTGCAAAGGCGGACTATCAAAAGTATTTTGATGACTATTACAGTCGTCGTAAAAAGTGTGTTGAGTCCAGAGGGGATTATTTCGAATAAATATAGGTCAAAATTTTCATTTCAGTTCTTAATTTTTTGTTTATAGGATCAGTTCGGGAAATTTTAGGACACACTGAGTAGGTCTTTACTTTTATTAATTCATTCATGTTTTAGCATTAATAAATAAATAAAAAATAGTACGCTTAAAACTCCATATACCCGACATTTGTTTCAAACATGTATTCCATTCTTTTAAAATTAAAAAATGGAGACTACTTCTCGAATATGTGTAACAAACAATAGTTTGCGACAAAAAAGCAAAAATACTGGAAAATTTTCATGTCCGTTTAATCGTTTGTACTAATAATAAAACATTTTTCAAACATCTACAAAAAAATTTCCATGTCATATTATCACGCAAAAAAAAAAAAAAAAAAAAAAAAAAAAAAAAAAAAAAAACACTGACATATCGAGTTAGATCATAAAGAAAAAAAATTAAAAACTTCATTTCAAATCAAAATTCGTATTGAAAAAATAATTTTAAAAAATCGCAAAAAAAGAAGTACAATTCACAAGTGTATGCGTTACTTAAAGATGCTAAAATTTATTTATTGTGGTCCACATGTTAAAAACACTAAAAATACATACACTCATTGTCCCTGAGGATGGTCGAGTGTCGGCTGAAAAAGTTTGGAATGTGTGTTTTTAACATCTAGACAACAATAAATGGATTTTAGCACCTTTTAACAATGAGTACACTTGTGAATTGTACTTTTTTTTTTTTTTTTTTTTTTTTTTTTTTTTTTTTTTTTTTTTAATATTTATTAAATTTCAATAAATCTTAATTTTTGCATTTTGGATAGCTATTTTTTTTAAACTAAAAAGTGATTAATCTCCAAAATTAAAAAAATAAAAGTGAAAATATTTTTTTCTTAAACACTCTTTTATAAGCATTCATTGTTTAACTGAAAAATTTCTCCTAATTTCATGACTGAAATTCGTGTGGTTCCAAAACATTTTCAGGTACAATCCATTAGTTTGGCGTGGGCGCCGATTATTGAAAAGTCACCATTTTGATTTACACTTCATAAAAAACGCAAACTAATGAACTTATTTTAAAAATTATATTTTTTGCTCTGATTCTATTTTAAGATATGGCAACAGGAAAGAAAAAAAACATCATTGAAACTATATATTCAGTATTTCTAAATTATTTTACCGATGTATAATCATAATTTAATTAATATTAAAACAATAAAAGATAAAATAATACATAAAAAAATTATTTTCCTCTTAGTTGGCATATTTTGGGGAGAGTAATTTGGCGTATAATTAACTGCATTGCTTTTGTAACTACTAAACAGTTGTAACCATAAAGATTATTAAACGATTTATCACCTGTACCGGGCTCACGGAAAACTTTCTTAAAATTAATTTATTAATTCTTATTTAAGTTCTAAAAATATTAAAATGTTGTATTGCAGACCTACTAAGTCTCCGGCTTTTTGGCTACCAGTAATTTAGTACAGAAAATGTTCTTTTATTTAATCTGAGCATTTTGCAATTTAAGAGAACAACATTTTCTCTAAAAAATTACTGGTGTGCAAAAATCCGGAGACTTGGCAACTCTGGTATTGTCATCAGAAACACAGTTTTGTAATTCTGACATAACAGGAACTGAATGAAAAATCGATCACAAAATCCCATCTTTACATACAAAAACCAAGTTAAGTTAATTAAAGAGTGTAATAATAATTGGACGTGTAACGGTTAAATATTATAAACTTGAATTAAGTAATAAAAATTAAAAATATAATGCAATCTTACTGAGTCGAGCATATTGTTCTGGGTTCTCAATCCATGGGGGTGATTTGAGTAGCAGTGAAGGTGGTAGGACATGCATCACGACGCCACCGAGAATGAGAAAACCTCCTGAAAGTCCAAATGTATCCAGAATGGTCTCTATCATAATGGGGAACACAAAACTGCCAACACATGCTCCGGATAATGCTATGCCTGAAGCTGTAGCCCTGTATTTTTGAAAGTATTGGTTGACCACAACTTGGAATAGCGTATTAGCGAAAGCAAAGCCAAATCCTGCAATATGAAAAATGAGAATGAAAAATCCCGCAGCACGCATAGAGTACAACATGTTATAAATAAATAAATATCACCCACATTGCAAAACATCAACATTTCTAGACTTTTATGGCTCATATAGTCCGAACACGGAAATACAGCTCTGCAATTAAATGACTGTTGACATTTCAAACATTCCTTTTTCATTCAAAAATTTATTCATGAGAAAAAAGAAGAAAATCACAAAGTTCGCTTGTTCTTTTTATTTGCCTTATGTATCAGACTATATACGGCTCGTGATAGACTCGATAGTCCGTAATGTTTAGGAAGCATTTTGCTCTTTGCTCATTTATTTTCATAATTTAGCATGTTTCATATGCACCTTACAGAAGAATAGTTGATTAGGGGGAGTGGGATTATGGATATATATATATAGATAGATGGATTTCCATATGTAAAATCTTTTTGCAAAAATTTAAAATTTAAAACTTTAGCTGTTTTTAAATTTTGCAGATCTTATATAGGTATTTATCATATGTATGATTTTTAAACATTTTTATATTTTTTAAAATTTTAAATGTTAGCACCATTTAAAAATTGATGTAGTTACTTAAAAATAACTCTCTAATCTCGAATACTTTTTCATTGTTTAGTACAAAAGGAATAAATAATAATTTGTTTTCGAGATCTATTAAAAAACTTTTTAAAAAATATCATATTTTTCTTAATCTTTTTTTATGAGTACTTTTTACTATGAGAACGATTGTTTCCAAATGTTTTCTCAGAATTAAAACTCCCGAAAACAATTTAAGGAATATATAACTGAAAAACATTGTGCAAAGTGTCATAACTTTATCTTTCATAGAAATTTAGCTATATCAACTTAAATAAAGCAAATCTTAAAATAATGCATTTAAATCCTGAAAGAAATCGTGGCAATTACAAACAATACAACATAAAAAAGCGTTATATCCTTTGATCTAATTATTGTATTTACATGCAACTTGCATTACTTTATTCTAAAAGATGTATTGTGTTTTAAGCTATAAAAATCAAGACTTTTGTGTACAAGACCACGTTAATGTATTTAGTGAAAAACTCAAATTTATTCGAAACTCGCTTCAAACACGGCTTTCTTCTTCTTCTTCTTCTTTTTTTTTTTTTTTTACTTTATCAGTATTCTGTATTTTATATCAATAATATTAATTGAAAATATGAATTAATTTAGAAGAGTGTATAGATTCAGTCAACAAATCATTGCACCAAAGACGAGCTAGATATTTTATTTTTCCGAAAATATATAGTGTATAGATTCTAGGGTTGGAAGACATCAGAAATTTAATATTACAATACATCAACAAGTTAATATTGATATTGGAATTGGATCCAATCTCTTTAGGATGAAGCAGGGCAGTGAATAAATAGACGGATCGGATGAAAGAAGGATTGAAGGACATATTGGTACCGGATATTCGTCGCTGTTTTTCGGGACTCGAAATCGCGGTGATCGTAAAACAATATTATTGTTTCAATATTATATATATTACAATATTACATATCGGCTGAGTCGGAGTTTAGATATCATTATTGCGATATTTAAAAAATATTAATATTTGACCGATATCTTCATAAATAATCCCGACCTAATAGATGCAGTCAACAAATCATTGCACCAAAAATCAGCTAGGTATTTTTTGTGCCAAAAATGAGCTAGGTATTTTTTTCGAAAACATATAAATAATTAATTTAGTATTTTTTTAAGCTATAAAATTCGAGACTTTTTTGTCCTGCACCTGAAATTTACTCGAAATCCGCTTCACTTTTTTTTTTTCACTTTACCAGTGTTCTGTATTCTATTTCAATAATATTGATTAAAAATATGAATTAATTTAGAGGAGTGTATATATTCAGTCAACAAATTATTGCACCAAAGACGAGCTAGATTTTTTTTTCGAAAATATATAAATAATTAATTTAGTATTTTTTAAGATATGAAAATCGAGACTTTTGTGTCCCGCATCAGGTTAATATATTAAGTGACAAACTGAAATTTACTCGAAATCCACTTCAAACACGTATAAAAATAGAAACATTTGTGTTTAGGGCCACGTTACTGTATTTAGTGAAAACTCAAATTTATTTAAAACTCGTTTCAAATACGTCTTTTTAGGGTTTCGTTCATCTCACGAAACCCTATTGCTCCCGCTCCGTTGTCTGTCTGTCACAGAGCCATTCTCGAAAACTATGTAACTTACAGAGTTGAAACTTTGTGTATAAATCAGAATATCAGCTGTGAAGAGCTGAAAATATTAAAATTTGAAAAATTCGTATTATTTTAATAAATAGAGATAAAAAACAAAAATTCTAACAGCTTTTTCCTATTAAATTGAAACATTTTTCATTAGAGTCGATGCCAAAAATTAAAAAATCCACGATGAAATTCCTTCCACAAAAAATAATTTTCTATCAGACGATTTTCACGTGAAAAATGAAATAAAAAGTTTCACCAAATAAAAAAAAAAAAGATTAATATGAAATAAAATTGATTGACGTAATAGTCGTAATAAAACGGAAAATGTCTAAGATTTCTCAATAATACAAGGAGTATGAGTATGTGCAAGTACAAGCAGATTAATATCACGTCATTAGGGAATTAAAAAGACAATCTGACGTCATTTGGGAAGTTTAACTAATTTTTCAAATGTTTGAGAATAATACAAAGCGAGTATCAATATAAATAATAGAGAATAGTAAATATATGAGTTTGAGAAACATATTGAATCGTGATGAAAATCCGATTATGGAAATATTCGCATATTTTAACATTTTGAAGATGTACAATTTGTTTAATTTTGAAATTACTTTTTAAATATTGCATTTAGTCCGTATGACGGATATTATTATGACAGAATATAATAGCAGGCTTAGCCCGCTATCCGGCTGGTTTAGATATTCGAAAAAACGAAAAAATAGACCGGTAAATTTTTACTTTATAAAAAACGACTTTTTTTTTTGTTGTTGTTGCTAAATGAAATTTGTTTGAATTTATTAAAGAAAGGATAAAGTGTTTTGAAAAGAATATTAAACGAAACCCTTTGAGCGATCTTCGATCACACTTACCCACTTGTTTTTTTCTTTAAGTTTACCAGTATTCTGTATTTTTATGAGTAATATTTATTGAAAATAGGGATTTATCTAGAAGAGTGTTTATTTGAATTAATCAACAATTAATTACCCCACAGCCGAGCGAGTTACATAATTTTGTTTTGGAAATATATAAATAATTAATTACAATTGAATCCATTTGGACATTACACTGTTAACTAGTTATTTTAAAAATACAAATTGCACAAATTGTGCCTATTAGTTGCTAAAATCAGTGTAAAAATTGTTTTAAACTCATAAAAGAGCTAAAATCCTACATGTTTCGGCTTTAAACTTAAAGCCATCATCGGGGAAGAAGCACAACACAAACGACTACGGACCTTTTAATTTTCGACACGAGAAAATTGAAATAAACAGCTTGGAAAAATTTAAATAAAATAAGCGGGCGTTCTCTGTTCCCAAAGAGCGAAAAACTAAACTATGAATAACAAGGGGTTAAAAACAAGGGGTTATTTTTAACCCCTTGTTAATTCATCGTTTAGTTTTTCGCTCTTTGGCAACAGAGAGCGCCCGCTTATTTTATTTAAATTTTTCCAAGCTGTTGTTTTCAATTTTCTCGTGTCGAAAATTAAAAGGTCCGTAGTCGTTTGTGTTGTTCTTCTTCCCCGATGATGGCTTTAAGTTTAAAGCCGAAACATGTAGGATTTTAGCTCTTTTATGAGTTTAAAACAATTTTTACACTGATTTTAGCAACTAATAGGCACAATTTGTGCAATTTGTATTTTTAAAATAATTAATTACAATTTTATTTGTCATATTTTCTAGGTTAATAAATGAAGTTTTAGATAAACTAACCGGCTAATAGTTTTATTTCTATTCTTAGACCTTTAGAACTATTTCTTGGAACCTTAGAACTATTTCTTAGAACTATTTCTATGAAAATACCCTAATATTGAATAAACAACTTTATTGATCTTACCAATCAGATTTTTGAAAAGGGGAGATAATATTTCAACTTTCGCCACAGCATTTGAAAGTTATGATGTTACATTGCGTTACTCACAAACATTTTATAATCGAAAAAAAAAAGCTTCAAAAGAATACTTCGGGCAATGGTTTGTTCAAATTCAAATGAATCCTAGACTACACATTTGTAATCAGACAGAAAAAAAAATAATTTGAAGTAGTAAATTTGAAAATAAATCTCCTTCCTTGATTTTAATTTTCGTGACAGTGTCATAATGAAAACAAAAATACGTGAAATTAATACTCGATTAATCCAGTTATATAAACTGTCGCATATTTTTAATATAAATTATTTATTTTATAGAGTTATATTGAAGCCATACTTACCGTGCATTCCACCCCAAAATACTGCCAACCATATGACGTTTGGAGCAATGCAACAAAGTGATGCTCCTAATGCAGCAACAACTCCTCCACAAAATGTGACGGCTCTAATTCCATATCTTTGACCAACAACACCGACTATAGGACCTACAAAAAGATGCATATATTATTAAAAAATCTATTCTTATTGTATATCCATAATATGTCTTTTCTCAAAAAATTTTATTTAATAAAACCTAACCAGCCTGGCGTTGCCTGGGCCCGTGATAATAAATTAAAACAAATCCCAAGTTTATAGGATTTTATATCTTTAACCCGATTTTGTATAAAATTACTTTTTAACACTTTCCAACCTAGTTGAAAAGTGTTTATGACTTCGGTTTGTCTGTCCGTCTGTCCGTGCTCTAACTCCCGTAAATATGCTCGGATTACTCTGCAATTTTAATATGTTATTGTCGTTATCTATAGCATGTTCCCTATTTCAACGGAAGTATGTAGCACTTATAGTTTTTTTACAGGGACACTCAAAAGAGTTCCGTTACATTACGGTGTATGGGGGAAAATCATTTGCGGTTCATTTTAATGATGTTACACAATTTCAAACACATCGTAATTGATATATATCACTAAGGTGCATTACAAGAAGCTTAATATGGAATAGGGTGTGCATAGCACTTATAGTTACTTTACAGGGACATTCAAAAGAATTCCGTTACATTATAAGTCTATGGAGAAAAATCGTCTGCGGTTTATTTAAATAATGTTTCACTATTTTAAACGCATTGAAATTTATATCTATCACTAAGGTGCAGTACAAGAGGCTTATTACAGAATATTGTGTATATAGCAGTCATCGTTCATTTACAGGGACACACAAAAGAATTCACTACTGTTTGTTAACAATAATTCCTTGAAGTGCGTTTTAAGTTACTGAACGGGATTTTAAATTTAACTCACTTTTTGTTTATTACGTGGTGTGTATAAATTCTGTAGATCATATACAGGGAAGCACAAAAGTTCGCGAACACATTTCCGTTTATTGACGGAAACTCCAGAAGGAGAATTTTAAACTGTGCTACGCGTTTCTTAACTTAACTAAAATTTAGCATCCTATGTAGTATATATAAAAATCTATAGATCATATACAGGGCTGAATAAAAGTATTCGGATATTTTTCCGAATATTGTATATGTTGGAAATAAATGTTGTAAATTCCTGAAATTATGTTTTTAAATATGTTATGCGTTTTCCAAATTGTTTACTTCGATGTTATCTTTCCTCTTATTAAACGGTAATGATTTGTAAAATTATTTTGGAAGCATTGGAAAGTGTTACATAATCTATGCTTGACGCATGATTTTTCGTTCTTGTTTTTAATGACATTTAAAACGATAATGCTTATTTTTTCATCAACAAAGTAGTGTAATTATGACCCATATTCTTACTCATTGATAAAATTTAAAAATTCTTGTGTTTATTTTTTAATAATTTATATTCCATTAAAATATTGCTTAAAATTTATTAACATTTAAATGTGCCTTCTGGCGGTGGAAAGTAGAACTAAAATCTCTTAGGTGATCGAAATCATGTCGAATGAGCCAAATCCCATCGTAATCTGACCCCTGAAAAGGGTTGATTGAAAACGGATGAAGCCATACCACTACTGCATTGAAAGCATAGACCTTCTAATTTATTTTTGTTCTGAGGTTGAAAGCTAAAACCTTTTTTTTAAAGAACTCATGTTTTCACTACTAAATATGCATATTTTTTGAAAATTTTTAAAGGAAGCTTGGATACAGTTTTATTTATAACTCACTGAAATGTCAGAGAGTTCGGAAGATGAGAACTATTTTTTTAGTGCTATGTTAAAGGAGCCGCGCGAAAACAAACAAACAAACAAAAAAGCGAGAAGAAAACATTTCGTTTACAACTAGATAACAATATTTTTTCACGAAATTTTTACACAGGCTGTAAAACCGTTTTATTTATCACCAATAAAGATTTCAAAGAGTTCGGACAAAAAGAACTTATTATTTTAAAACTATAAAACGACTGGGTACAAAAAAAAAAAAAAAAAAAAAAAAAAATGAGCGCTTTTATCACTAAATATTAATATTTTTTCGCGAATTCTTCATTTAAAAATATAATTTCATACAAAATCGTGTTAAAGATATAAAATAACAAAAACTTGATGTTTTTTATCTAATCTATGTTTATTATCACGGGCCCGGGCAATGCCGGCGAGGGACAGCAAGTATTTATTTATTTTTGCCTGTCGTTTTATTATAACTTTTTAGTCCTGTTTTCTTGAATATCTACCCTATATATATAAAATCCTAATGAAACGAATTTGTGAAACGATTTCATGAAACGAATTTATGAAACGACTGATTAAACGACTGATTATGTTTCAGGGCTATTTTTAATAAAATATTAAACGCTTGATGGTGAAATTAATACCAATTGTCCATAAAAATCCGCGGATGTCAAAACTGGTAATAGAATTTTGAAATTGGAATTAGTTTTCGAGATATTAATTTTTTCTAATTTTAATGACATTTCTGTAATGATGGCAACTAATTACATAGTTTTTTTGTAACATAAAAGGGAAAAAAATCAAAAAGGATCCCGATAGGGATTATTGATTTCTTTTTATTAGTCATTTTCAAATTGAAATTGAATTTATCTTTTATTTAAATGGATAATGAAGACAAGATTGTGATTAAATTATGTTTTTCCGGAAAATTTGAAAAAAAAAATCACATTTCTATCGTCAGGATTCAATCGTCTGTCAGCATTTAATTTAATTTATAAACTGAAAATATTTTGAATAAATTCGTCCAAATGACGTCATTTATGTAAATACGTCATTTATGTTTATACAATTTGTTTAATATAAAGAAGCCATTTATCTATTTTTATGTACAAAAAGAGGTAAATTGAAAGACAATTATAAATAAATTGTATATATACATATAAATACATGTATAAACAAGCATAAAAGTTCGGTGCTTTTCCAGTATATGGGGCCTTGACGAAACAGAGAAAATAGCCTTGGCGGAAAAGGAAATTTGGCAACATACTTTCTGTCAACCTATTCACTTTGTCATTTCGTATACAGAAGAATTTTTCAATATTTATACAATTTGTTTAGCGTAAAATGTCATTTATCCTATTTTATATATAATCAGAAGTAATTTGTATAGAAAAAACAATAATAATATACGTATAATTAAAATACGCATATAAACAAAAAAAATCGTCGAATTTGTTTCCATGGCTGTTTATGTCATTTGGCACCAAATCTCACTTTCTGATGCCCGAATTGCGCCAAGCTTTTTAAAAAAGCGTCAAGACCTCTATAATAGAAAAGAACCAACAGTTCATTGGGTTTGCTTTCATAACTTTTGGCAACAAATATATGTATATTAACGAATCTATCCCTTTTTGAAACTCGAATTACGACAAACCTAAAAGCAAAGGATCCTACACTGGAAAAGTACCCGATTTTCTTATGGACAATATTCAAGTGACATAACATGGTGTAAATTATCGCGGATAGCAAATTTGTTTAAATATGTCATCAATTGATGCCGAATAAATGCAGGCATGCATGCACAAAATATTTAATTAATTTTGTATAATAAATAATTATTAGAAAATTCGTATATACATATTAATTAAAATAAATAATTTACATATTTAAAATAACATGAAAATATGCATGATGGTGCACTAAAATAGAGAGAAAATTAAAACCTGTTACTGAAAATGTCTATAACATAGTACTTTTCAATACCGTGGTTAATGTTATTCACAAGCAGATGGAATTTTTCTCATCCTTAAACGCAAAGGAAGAATAGAATACAGATCGTTGTTATAAAAGTCCGAAAGGTAGCCACAATTTAAACCTAACCATTTTATACAAGCTGGTTTTCAAGGTGTAATTGATTTTACATATCAATCCCTAAAACAGTCGCCAGTTGTCGCAACAGCTGTGTATGAGGCCATGATAATAAAAAAAAATGCCCCATTAAAATGTTAAAAGCATGGCAACCGAATTACAGATTTACCAATATTTTTAAAACGAAGCACGCTGTCATGCTTTTAGAGGCCTCGAAGTCTGAGCGGGGGTTGGCGAGCGTAGCTCGCAGGGGGTAGGCCCCCTAGTAACAATATAAAACTTTTTTTGAAAATTTGCAGATTTATCTCAAATAACAGTATTTTTGAATTTGAACGGAGCGGTATTTTGTTCATGAAAATAAACGATATATTTTCTTCTTTAAATGTAGTGTTTTTATTCACATTAAAAATGAAATTCTTGCGTATAAAGTTTTCTTAAGTCATTGTAAATATTTTTAAGAATAACTTTGAATAAACAAGTTCAGATTACTTAATTGCATTTCTTGCTACTGTCTTATAATTTTAATTGCTTCGTTCGCAATTCATATTTTTCTTCTCGGAAATATATTTAATTGGAATTGCTTGATTTCTACAGAATATATATATATGTGTGTGTGTGTGTGTGTGTTTCTCACATTAAATCATTTTTAACGCGTAATCTTTTTATATACGCGTTCGCTCAAAAGCTAACATCGA
Source organism: Maratus michaelseni (assembly GCA_963931845.1). NCBI lineage: Eukaryota > Metazoa > Arthropoda > Arachnida > Araneae > Salticidae > Maratus > Maratus michaelseni. Next base: position 276,537,707 of record OZ007594.1, on the reverse strand, counting down.
CGGAAAAAGTGACGTCACAGATAGCTTCAGAAGCCGGTATTATAGTTGACGTGCACCAGATCACCAATTTTGGATTTACACGCTTTTTTTCTTCTTTTGTCATATGTTTTTTATTTACGTCCTGAATTCTTTGGATGTTTTTCTTTGCCTCCGTTCTTGAAACCTTACCACAATTTCATCTATTTTTAGACATCATAGAGCGATATCTTCTTTGTTCATGCATTTCTTCCAAAAAGTTCTGTTGGTCAGCAATGTGCTGTTTAGTAATCATCATCACTTCCTTCATCATTTGTAAGTGGTCTAGCCATCATAACTTTCATTTCTGCATCCGAAAGCAACTCCAGCTGAATACAAATTTCTTTACGGACCTTTTCAGCCTCTTCTAAAGCTTCTTCAAGTCTTCTCTGCTTACAAAACTGAGGCTCTTCGTTTACAGGAGGAACAACATTTCCATAGCTATGGGTTTATCAAGCATTTTTGCATATTCCTTTTCGAAAATATCTTGCAGTATTTTTTCAAACTCTTGTTTTTAACACTTTCCAACCTAGTTGAAAAGTGTTTATGACTTCGGTTTGTCTAGCCGTCTGCTGTCTGGCCGTCTGCCGTCTGCCGTCTGTCCGTCTGTCCGTGCTCTAACTCCCGTAAATATGCTCGGATTGCCCTGCAATTTTTATATGTTATAATCGTTATCTATAGCATGTTCCCTATTTCAACGGAAGTGTGTAGCACTTAAATTTTTTTTGCAGGGTCACTCAAAAGAATTCCATTACATTGCGGTCTATGGGGAAAAATCATTTGCGGTTTATTTAAATAATGTTTCACTATTTTAAACGCATTGAAATTTATATATATCACTAAGGTGCATTAGAAGAAGCTTAATATGGAACAGGGTGTGCATAGCACTTATACTTACTTTACAGGGATAGTCTAAAGAATTCCGTTACATTACGTCTATGGAGAAAAATCGTCTGCGGTTTATTTAAATAATGTTTCACTATTTTAAACGCATTGAAATTTATATAAGGTTCATTACAAGAGACTTATTACAGAATATTGTGTGTATAGCAGTCATCGTTCATTTACAGGGACACACAAAAGAATTCTCTACTGTATGTTAACAATAATTCCTGGAAGTGCGTTTTAAGTTACTGAATGCGATTTTAATTTTAAATCGCTTTTTGTATATTACGTGGTGTGTATAAATTCTGTAGATCCTATACAGGGAAGCACAAAAGTTCGGGAACACATTTCCGTATTATTTAACTCCAGACGGAGAATTTTAAACTGTGCTACGTGTTTCCTAACTGAACTAAAATTTAGCATCCTATGTAGCATATATACAAATCTATAGATCCTATACAGGGCTGAATAAAAGTATTCGGATTACTTAGGTGTTATCTTTTAGCTTATTAAAGAGTATGATTCGTAAAATTATTTTGGAAGCGTTGGAAAGTGTTACATAATCTATGCTTGACGCATGATTTTTCGTTCTTGTTTCTCTTTGGGATTAATTTCTTCATTCTTACCACTATCTTTACTTCTTTCATACGTTTTTCTAGGATTGTTTCGTAAGCATGATACAACATATGCTTTCAATTCTAGTATTGTAGATAGCTTTAAATTCTCAAAATCAATTTCAATTTCATCAAGATTAGAATCACGCAAGGGTGGTTCTTCAAACTGTACAATATCTGTAACACGTCTTAATTTATCACTTGGAAGCTTATCAATGTTTGAACAGAGTTGTCGTTTTCCGTCATAAGACATAGGTTTGTCATTGTTATTGTCCTTTACTGGGGTGATATTTATTTCACTCTCTGAATATTTTTTATCGAGATTCCTTTCCCCGATACTGAACAAGAATTGTTCCTTCTCTTCAAACTGAGGCTCTTCGTTTACAGGAGGAACAACTGGGGTGATTTCCATAGCTATGGGTTTATCAAGCATAACTTGAATAATAGCCCTCTGGCGGCGTTTGATATTGGGGTATGCAAAAAGTGAAGCGTTCCACTGTACCAGATGAATTTCGGAATCTGCTTATCTCCAACAAAAAACGAAAAAAAAAACCCTTAAAATTTACGATATTTTCTAGTCTTCCTCGGTTTATCAATTTTTCGATCCTGAAGAAAATGGCGGTCGTTCAAATTTTAAGTTGTCGATTTTAGACAAACATTTTCGGATTTAAATCGCGAAAAAATATATTTACAATTCGAATATTGAAAAAAAGCGTCTAGAAAAGCATGAAAATTTCAATGAAATCGGTCGATCCAATCTCAAGTTCTACCTGGTATCGATTTGTAAAACAGAGTTTCGAGAAAAACAGGTTCGAAGTTTTACAACGTTTTTAAACAAACATAGATAATAGTGACAATTTTCAACTTACACAAAATCATCTATACCAGGCACATACAATGAACCGTCCTGGACTTCCTCTTTCTAAATGCTTTTGTTTTTACCTGCGCGCCGCACACAATACGCTATAAATGAGCCTATTCACTGCAACACCAAAAGGAAGAAAACTTTTGAACCAATACGGATTTCGAAAATACTGCTTTCCCACAAAGTTTTTGAGGGTTTAAGGAGAGAAATTACGTAAAAAAATAAATAAATAAATAAAAAAGTTAAAACATGCTTTAAATCAATATATTTAAATATTTGACATTTTAAATGTGCATAACAATATAAATGAGAGATTTTGAAAATGTATATTTATATTTAAAAAAGAAAGCTTTAATAAAAAAATAAATAAATAAATAAGAGAAAAATGTAAATAATGGTACTTGATTTAAATAAACATGAAATTATGGAGCATCAAGTTAGATATAATGTAAGATGCAAATGATTCTTACAAATTATTGTCCTTCTGTATAAAAGAAAAAATATATAAAGAATTTAATAAAAACTAAAAATAAGAAAATATGCAACATGTAAATCATATAAAAATATTTCTTACTAACGCTACAGCAATGTATTTTTCTGATTTTGTCCAGGAATTATATAAACTCTAAATTTTGTTTAGATATTTCTTAAAAATAGATTTATCTCTACGAAATAAAATTATGCAGAAATATTTAACTTGCTTGAGATATTGATAGGTTTAATAAAATTTAAATGAGGATATTTAAAACAGACTTATCTGCGTTTTAAGAGACATAAAAAAAAGAATTTACCAAAATCGCAAACAATTATTTCATGCGTTCATAAACAGGGTACAGACACTTAACTAAGTAATTAAAAAAAATTCGTTTATTTTGCGGCAGTAACGTCAATCAGAAATTGTCTTCACTCTTGTAATTAAACAAACTCGCAGAGTGATGAAACATTTTAATTTTTAATGAAAACTAATCAGATTATGTGTTTCTTTTAATGTTTAGTCCTATTTTCTGCTCACTTCTTATAATTGAAGAATATGAATGTTTTTGTAAAAATATATTTGTTGTAAATATCCTCATGTAATAAATATTCAATTAAATAAAGTTGTTGAACACATTAAATTATATATTTAAAAAATATATATCCACTGTATCAGAAAATAATCTCTTTTAAAACATTCATGTTCTTCACGCCATTATAAATTGGGAGAAGTAAACAGAAAATACCAAAGATGAAAAATTAAAATAGAAACATAATCATAGTTTCATTAAAAATTAAACTATTCCATCCCTCTATGAGTTTGTTTAATGACAGGATTCAAAATTTCTGATTGCCGTTACTGTCATACTGCCGCGAAATAAAAGAAATTTCAACGGTTACATTTCCGGCCATGAACGCAGAACCAAAACTAAAGGCGTGGTGCCCCGCCCACTAGCGAACACTTTAGTTCTAATCACTGCTACTGCAACTCCGATTGCGCTACTTTGCGCCATCTTTTAACATGCGAGCGTCTTTCCTTTACTGTATATCCAACTTTGCATGCAGCTGCCGATATTGATATAGGTGAGAAAATATTAGCAACATTAACATTCTCCTCAGTCTTTGCTATAGAGAAGTTCTCTAGATCGGAGTAATTCAATGAACTTTATGGTTTGGAGAGACTTGGATTTCCTTATATCGACGGAAATTTTGGAAAAATGGCAATATTTGACTATTTTTATTCTACTTTTAAATATTTTGCAGATAATTATGTCGAAGGAATTCAGAATCTCATCAACAATAATAATAATATAAAAAAAACAGAATCACTCTGTACAGATGTAAGATTTCAATATTTATCGTCAATCAGAAAACCTATTGAAAGCCCAAAGAGTTTACCAGTCATCTTATTCCACCGTGCATACATGTATACAAGACTGAACTTTCAGTTTGATTATATGCCTAGAGCATATCAATTTTTAATTTAGATTGTTCAAAAATTTGTATTTCTTATTTGTATCTACGTGAAAATTTGAATTTACAATAAATGTTTTTGCTATTATTATTTACTAAATTAAAGGGAGAGGATAATATTGGTTTATAATCTGATAAAAAATTAAATGTAATGACTTTTATTCTTGAAATAAATAGAAGTAGTTTTTATAATACTTCAATATATCAAAAATAACAACAATAATTTTACACCTGAAAAAGTTTTTTTTTTTAATAATACATTCAAATTTAGTTATATGATGCAATATCTGAATAAATTAAAGTAATAAATACTATTAACAAAAACACTATACGTAAATTAATAAGACGATGTGAACTCTTGTAAACCGAATAAAATGTATATTAGTTTTATTGTTATAATGTTTATTGAGGCTATAGGTAAATCTGTAGATGAGAGACTATTTTCACCTCTTATCAACACATTTGTTCAAGCAATCAATTTAACAAAAAATATTCTTTTTAGATCTTCCGTTGAAAATACTTTTGAAACAAATTTCGCTCATTAAATTGAAGTCTGTTTAGCTATTTTCCCATCAACAAAAATCCCCCACATGGGTTGAATGCGAAACTTTGCGTTTAGTGGTGACCAAATTAATACAATAACATCTTGATAAAAATATTCAACTCAGCCGGTAAAATTAAATGAATATTTATAAATGAAAAAGTCTAGGTAACCTTTTCATGTCGTTTAGTTTGCGGAATCCATTAAAATAACGAGTGAGCTCTTGAACATAGATATAGATCTACAGATAACATACGTGACCAGTTCATCTGCTTTTTCAAACCGTCTGGTGTTCGGTTTGATGGTGTAGGTAGCGCTGCCTTATCAGGGATCAGCACCATACGCGTAACTGTGCAGCTGCCATTTCGTTCCAAAGTCGCGACACGATATTAACACGTTTCGTTCGAAGTCCTTCTTGAGCGCTTATATAGACGGTTTATGTATCAGAACGCAAATTTTTCCCCATTCACTCTCCATTCCTCCGAATGATTTGAAAAGTCAATGCCGAAAACCGTATCTTAAGTATTTTCCCTATTTTCCCCATTTATATATCCCTCTTAGTTGCGCTATATACCTGTCACCATAAACCTTGTCATATAAAACACTGCCAGGCAGGGGCGCGCCAGCAGTATCCGACGCCTGTGTGCAAAACTTCGGTTGGCGTCCCATGTCCCCCTCCCCCGGATTATTATTTTTTTTTAATGAGTATAAATACATAGCTGCCAATCTTTCATTTTTTTCCAGGTCAAGTAAACATATTTCTAACTAGAAAATTTATTTAATAAAATGTGTCTTGTTTCCATAGGCGTAACTAGTGGGGAGGCCGGGTGGGCCGTGCCCACCCCAGGTAGTTCCAGTGCCCACCCCAGAATTTCAAGTTCACGTGAAAATTTTATGACTGCGATATGGTCAAAATTTTAATTTTCAAATATTTGAATGATTATACCAATAAATTATACTATATATTTCTGATTTGAGAACTAATGTAACGAAAACGGCGCGCACGCATATGTAAATGTGTGTGTGTGAGGTATAAAAGAAGCAACAGACAAAGAAAATCCTATTACTCTTCTACATTCTTTGCAACACTTATATGACCCGGAGTCTATAGGTTAGGGTTCCAAAAGGAACAAAGTGAAATATTATCTGAAAGCTCTAAATCTGAACGAGAGTTTTCTTTTTTTGTCACGAGGTGATGGGGAAAAAATCAGTTCCAGATGTCCAGTTCCGTATTCTTTCAACTAAGTCATCTGCTGTGGTGAGAGCGGATGAGAGAGAGAAGGGGATAGTGGGGGGCACAGGTGCCCGAACGGTTTTTTTCTTACAAAATAATGACCAATTTAAAAAACAGGATGTAATTGACAAATTACTGATCAATTAATTGTCTTGTCTGAGTGATGAGATACGGCAAAAGTCGTAAATGAGAACATCATCGCGGGGGGCTTACCCTTTACTTTGAGGGTTAGGGTAGGGTGAATTTTTTGCAATTTGCCTGCGGCTGTAAGCGTGTGGGATTATTTCCCTTTTCCAAGTTTGCATGCGTAATTATCAGTGCGCAAATAAATTCTGTAGTTTTGGAAATTTTTGTTTGTATTGCTGCATGCTGCTTCATGGATCGAGGCTCTTTGCTTCATGTTTCTGAATGTACTTTTTGTGAGTAAATTTTTCCTTATCAATCTTTGATATTCTGAATAATTAGAAGGGCTTAGTGAAATAAGATGTTACGTAACAAAAATTAAATTCTGAGACAATTTAAATGAAAGCTTTTAGTTGCAATTTTTATTTTATTTTTGTTCTTGTACCTTGTATTTAGTAAGTTAACGAGTAGTACTAAGCTCTCTCAGAAAAACTTAGCAATATTTAATTTTATAATATAAAAATTATTAATAATATTTAAGTTATTTTTATTAAAATATTAACTTTTAATAAATAATATATCAGATTTTAAAGATTAATTAAAATATAGGTATTTTACCTTTACCATATGACATATCTCATAACACTCTCATCGAAAAAATAAACTGTATTTTGAGAAAATGTAACATAACAGGTTCTTGCTCGAACCTCTTTAATTAATGTCATTTATTATTAAAAAAAAAAAAAAAAAAAAAAAAAAAAAAACTATTTGGTAAAGACAGAAATTTATTTTTGAAATTGTCAAATTTAAGCTTAAATTTTTTTTTCAAAATTTTAGAAAAATCCTGTATGTTTGCAACTTCTAAAAATGATCGCCCGCTGTGGTGCATTTAAAAATTTCATTGATAAATCAAAAGGAGCAATAAGTTTTTTTTTGCCGAGTTGCCAATTGAATAGAATTTTTTTTTCTTACTGACTTACTGTTTCTTTCTGACAAATAACACTATATAACAGTCAAATTTTCCTTCTATGTCCTTAAAAATTTCTTTTCAATTTTGGAATATTTATTTTAAAATAAAGGAGCTCTTATAAATTTATTTTAATTTAGAGAAGGAATTATGGAATTTAACGTTTCATTAATTAATTTTTAAGATCATCCTCTTCTTAAAAAAAAAAACTGAAAGCTTTTTTATTTTATTTTTGTGTGTAAAGTTTACTTGTAAAATAACTCATTATTGTACTCATTCCTCAAAACACAAGTATTTGTGTTAAATATGGTGTACAATTTACTTTAAAGTTTATTTTTGAATACTTTTAAATCTTAAAATACATTAATATTAGGCCTACCTTATTTTCAGCATCTGGTTTACAGATGTCGAATATTCGCTATTGGATCAAAATCACTAATCGATGCATCTCTATAAGCACCTTTCAAATGTGATAGAAATAATTTTGAAGAATACTTTTGTTTTCCCATGAAAAAAAGGTAAAACTTAAGCTTTTTTATTTATTTATTTTGGGCGAAAATTATTTCAGGTAAAAATGTTTTCCATGTGAGTTCTCTTTAATCAAATCTCTTTCTGCTGAATTCTGATGGAGCTAATCTTAATCTTCTTAACATAGTATAAAACAAAGTCGCTTTTTCTGTCCCTATATCCCTATGTACGCTTAAATCTTTAAAACTACGCAACGGATTTTGATGCGGTTTTTTTTAATAGATAGAGTGATTCAAGAGGAAGGTTTATATGTAAAATAACATCCATTAAATAGTGGAGAAATACTGTTATTTTTGAGGTTTTGAATGTGATGTCGTAAATAATTTCATTTTTTCCGCTTATACATTGCAAACGCAGGCTGAACCCTACAAGATTTATCAAAATAATGTACTAATTATTGTACACATTAAAAAGGTCTACAGAAAACACAAAGAGATGAAGGTTTTCAAGGTTAACCCGAAGCAAAGCGAGGGAGGGCCGCTAGTTAAATTTAAAATCAATCCACTACTATAGAAATCATCGTAGTTTTAAAATTATAATGTACTATTAAAATTTAAGAATATATATATATATATATATATATATATATTTAAACTTTAAAATACTTCTGATTTCTTTTTTTTTTTCAAGATTTTATACACTATTTTATGTGATATGTCAACTTTTGAAAGGACTATAACTTATACAGTATCGAATTTAGAAATTGTGTTCTTATAAACATATTTTGCACATGTTAAAAATTGAGGATTTTATGCAATAAAACAGTGGAGTATCCACTGAATTTTAAATAAAAAACGCATCGTTTTCAGCAACGGTTTCGAAGATTAAAAAAACACATAAGAAAAAGTAAAATGCGGTCTATGTAGAGATTGACCTCAACTATCCAATGCAAAAAAATAAAATAGAAAATCATTTTAAAAATATGAAAATGCAAACTAAATATTGGATGTTTTCGCGTAAGTGAAGTCTCTTGTCAGAATGTCAGGCTGGCGTATCATTTTTACTGCAGTTAAAGGAAACATTAATTGTCTTTTGCTTATTTAAATGTATTCGTCCCTCAAAATGAAAACTAATCTTTTCCTTCCACTCCTCAAAATATTCTTTTTCACATTCTTACATTTCTTAGAATTTTTAAACAAATTTAGAGTTTACATTAATGATTTCAAGAAAAATTTTCTCTAATTTTCCCGTTTATACATTCTTAAAATAAATAGATTCAGTTTACTTTACCTGCATAAAATTACAGTGATCGGAAAACTTCTACATTTTAGACAGGTTTCAGTTGTATACATTTTTCAGACATGTATAAATTATATCTATATGGTATTCGTTCTATCGGAACCACGAAATTTTTCTCAAGACAGTTTTCTGTAATAGACACGTAATAGTATAATTCAACATTTTGCTGTTGGAGAAGTGGAATTCAGTAAGAATCAAAACATTCATTTTTTTTTAAATGAATTTTTGGAGAAGTGATAGTTTAAGTGCTGTGTTTAAAACCGGGACATTAAAGAGATGTATTGGGACACCCAGACATTATGCCTAAAAATGGGTCTCTCTCGGAACTTCTAGTCATCTTAAAAATTTCAATGGCACAATGAATAGCAGTGGTGCCGACTTATATGGGCCCGTGGGGCTTTAGCGTCGAGCCCGCCCAATAATTTGCTCCCCTGACCCACCTAATTTTCCTTGTTTTATTTCACTACGTATTTATTTAAATTTTTAAATCTCTGAAACAAAATTTCATTTTCTATTAGTGGACAACAAATAAGAGTGAAATATGCCAGCCCAGGATATCGTCGGGATAGCTCAGTAGGGAGAGCGTTGGTACGGCAAACCAAAGTACCCAGGTTCGAGTCCTGGGCGTTAGTCCTGTGTGCCTTGGATATAATTTACTTAGTTAAATATACTTTCCTCTGTTCATTATGAAAATTTCATTTTGTTGACGTTGAAAAATAGCATTGACATCCGTAACAGAGACATCAAGAGCACTAAATGTTCTTCAGTACACATATAATTATTAAATTTCTCTCAACAGTTCAATTTCCTATATACTTGATCAGCAGTATTGTTGTCGTATACGTAAACCAAAAGGTAAATGCTAGAATCATGTGAACTTTAATGACTATGCTATTGAGAAAGAGAATGTATACGGAGCATTTAAAAAAAAATAATAAAGGTTCTAAAATGTATACGGCGAGTAACTTCGTATGCCCTCCACTATACCCCTTTTGATTAGTGAGTATAAATCAGTGAGTGAACATTATCTATATTTTAGTGTCCTAATCCTGATAATTATAAAGCTCATAAATGACTGAAATGCTTTGCTTCTTGTGTTTTTAATTTGTATTGATATTTATGATATTATAGTAAATATTAACTTTATTATGCAAAAGAATAAATAATAAAACGTGCCGTGCTATTTTGCTTAAAAAATTTGGGCCCATACAATATATTTCAAAAGTTGGCTCCATTGATCAATGGGATTCCTAAATAATAACCTTGATAATAAGTTGTTTCTAAATTTAAGTCAAAATTTTCATTAAATTAACGAGTTTGGTCTCAATGCAGTTTTTTTTAATATTCTTGTACGCATCAGTGGCGCAGCCAAAATTCTGCTCAATGGGGAGGAGAGGTTTGAATTGTTGATAATGGTGGTCGCTGGTTACTTGAATCACCGGCTAATCGAATCAGTTTAGCTAATGAAGTAATAATCATTTTTTTCCCTCGAAGAGTAGAATCAATAGTTACGTTGACCATAATTCATTTCAGCAACGTTTACTTATATAAGAGTTAGAAAACATAAAATGCACCAATGAAATAACAAAAAACTGTTAGATTAATATAGTGTTTGAAAAATGAGGAGGCAAACTTAAGAAATGGAAGGGAATAGTACAGCAAACAATTTTTTGTACAGAAAATCAGGAATCTATTTTTAAATCAGAAATACATAAGATTTCATTCCAAGACAATCCCAAATTCTTGTTCTTAACTTTAGTAATAATAAAGCAATTTTAGCAAAATTTCCAATAGACTTTACTTTGCGTCAGATGTAAAATAACACGAGAAGAGGTAGAATTTATTATAATCCGAGTCCAAACAATGCCAAACTAAGTATTCCATATTTTAGGATGTAGTTGACATTAAACGCGGTATCGTTGACTGAATTACTGACTGTGCACTTCCAGCACTTTATTTGACATCTAATTTCGTATACAATATACTGAAAATTTCGTTAAAATATCTTCATTATTATTCAAGCTCTCTAAAAATACTTGGATTCGACTTGACTTCCTATATCCTATATTTTTCACTAAATAAATGGATCGCGACCTGGTTTCCTATACAAAAATCTTTAATTGTAGTGTGCTCTACCACCTTTTACAGATTGTCCTACTTTTTTTTAAACACATTGTTTATGTGTTAAGTATGTGTGCTTTCTAAATATTATTTGTTTTTAACCTTTTTCATGATTTTGGAGAATATTTATCTATTAAAACACACATAAATAACGCCTGCATTCAAGTCTAAACATACACACAAATATTATACACACATACAAACTATAAATACAATAAACCCAACAAGTGTGAAAAATTAGCCAGAGCCAGGAATCGAACCTAGGACCACAGCATACAAGACTCATGCTCTAACCACTTAGCTACCCCGGCCACCTGTGTCTGCAATTTATTAGTGAGAAATTGCAGACCCAGGTATTGGCCGGGGTAGCTAAGTGGTTAGAGCATGAGTCTTGTATGCTGTGGTCCTAGGTTCGATTCCTGGCTCTGGCTAATTTTTCACAAGTGTTGGGTTTATTGTATTTGTAGTTTGTATGTGTGTATAATGTTTGCGTGTATGAATGTTTATCTATATTTAGTTTTCTGTTAGAAACACCTATGCAGAATGAAAGATAGGTTGTACCTGCCTTCGGCAGTGGAAAAACAAGAAAACACATTATAATTATATAATAAACATTTAAATGTAAAAACACATATATATATAATAAACATTTTTGAAAAAAGAGGGTACTTTTTAACTTTCTCTGCCCCTTCCTGAAAGTAGGGGCGAAAGGATCTACTTATATATACTTTTATTTAAATAAAATACATTATAGCTAAAACTCTAAAATATATTCCAGTTTTTACTTCTTATCTGATTTAAACACGACTGTAATTTTGTCCACATGAAAAACAATATGTCATAATTTTGATGATATAGAGGCAGCATTATTTAAGATTTAATAAGTGTAGATCAATGTATAACTAATTTATTACTTATTAATTTCAGTTAAAGCATAATTAACATAAGTTTGTGTGTAATTATAGTAAATTTTATAAATTCTATGAAAATGCTTCATATTTAACGCTTTTCTTTTGAAAACCTTGCTCATAGGCATGTATCTGTAAGTCAAAGTCAATAAAATTGCAATCAGTGCTTCTTTCCTCCGGGGAACACGTGGCCTATGAAGAACATTTCGAGCTACCTTACTAGCTAATGAACTACACTCTTTAAATATATAGCACCCCCCCCCCCCCCTCAGGAACAAATTGTTCGAATGAAACACTACAATAATCTGTTCAATCAAAAACACATTTTACATTTATATCTTTATAGCGCATTTTCTTAATTCTTTGTCAAAGATTTTTACCTGCAACACTCACATACCTTGGTCCTAGAAATAACTGATAGCAAAAACACAAAAGAAGATGCACATGCAGAGGTCTGTTTGGGCTCGGTCCTGGCCCGAAACCGGACCAACCCACGGGCCAGTCTCCGGCCTATTTTCATTCATGGCGATCGGACCGGGCCTGGCTTCCTTTTTTCCAGGCCGGGCTGAAACTGCAATTCATTCTTCCTAAAGGTCTAGACGAGTCGAAATTTTCGGGTCCTGTTTTTATCAAGCCCATATGAAAATAATTCGCCCTGCCTGTCCTGACATGACCCATGCAAAAATCAGTAAAATTTCGATCGGCCCAACAATTTTTGCAAAAAATGCATATATTTTTAAATCGTCATTGTTCTATATTAAAATTTTCAATTTATTCTTTTTAAAGAATAGTTCATTTTCTAGGCAATTAAAATTAAAGTACAATAAAGCGTGTGAAAAAAAACCTGCCCATGACAGAATCCTGTTTCAAACGGAAAAATGTATTTATCCATGCAAAATGAACATAATAATACGTGAGAAAAGAATGTATAATATATTTACAAACGACAGTGTATATGATAAGAAGGTAACTTTCCTATAACGGATATTTCTGTTCTCCTACGTGATTCCGTCTTAGATGTTTTTACTATACTATAAGAATATTCAGGTTTTTAAGTCTCCATGCCATGTAATATGGATTAAAGTTATTAATAACAACTGAGTCATTTGCATACAAATCGAGATCCAGTAACAAAATAAATATCTCATCACAAAGCGTTTTTTAAAAAACGAAGAATGCAACAAACAACATGAAAAGAAAAACTAAAATAAATATTTTTGTCAGAACTCCTCGTAGAAGACAATTTTTAACCATACCAGTGTAAAAATATGTTTTTGTTGAAATTCAGGCGAGCTGGGAAGGGATAATTACGTTTTTGTTTGAGCCAGGCCGGGCTCGGGCCGAGGTTCTAGCTTTTATACTGGGTCGAGCCAATAAACTATGTGCATGGCCCGGACCGGATTCGAGTCTAACTTTTAGCCTTTTTTTTGTGCCAGGCCGGCCTAATATACATACATATATTTTTTACGATCCGGATCGAACTTTTAACTTTTATACCCGGCTGAGGGACAAAAAAATTTCTACAAGTCGGGTCGCGCTCGAACCTAGAAATTTCTCCCGTGCAGACCTTAACAGAAAGTCTCAAACTAAGAAAAACCTATAAACATATATTTTATGTTTTTTTTTTCCTCCTGGAAATTGATGTCTATTATCCTTTTGAACATGGAGCAAAGACAGAAATTCAATTTAAAAACTAATCCACTGTATAATACTCAAAGCGTATGACGGTCGAAATAATGATTATTTTACTGTAAGATGTCTGAAAAATGTAATTGCTACCCTTTTTCAAAACAAATGACAGTTTTCACTTAACCAGTGCATCTAAGATCTAATATACGCTTGCACAGTTTAAATATAATATTCGCGATCTAATTGAATCACTTTGTTGAATATAATTTGATTCAACAAAGCTGCGAATTTCAAATAAATTAAAAAAACTTAATATTAACTTTAGTTTCGATTCATAAAAGCGTCTAATTTGTTTAACTAGTGATTCATATAAGCGGCAATTATAATATTTTTTTAACTCTGGAAGGGGTTTTACCCCCCCCCCCCTTGGGCTGTGCCACTGGACGCATACACACATACAAAGGACTTATGAAGTTGGGGGCCTGTGCCCACCCCACTAAATAGCTCTAGTTACGCCTATGCTTGTTTCTATAGAGTTCTTATTTGATTACATTTATTAAATAAAATTTCTGGTTCGAAATATGATAAATAAAATTTGAAATACAGTAAAACCTTCAAAAATGGAACCTTTCTGTATTGGAATACTGCATTAATCGGAAACATTTCATTCCCTTGGAGAAAATAATACAATACATAAAATACAGGGTATTATAAAAAAAAACTATCCCGACATTTGGGCCCCTAACTATCATACCATTCACAGAAACTGAATAAAATTTTGGCAAAAAGTATTTTGAGGTATGCGCTCAAGAATGATATGGAAAACAACAGTGTCACTCAAACAGTTGCGGTTACAGTGAGAAAATTTCGAAAAAATCAAATAGCAACACCCAGTTTTTTGTATTGGGATGTGATCTCCATTGTGAAAAACCCTAAATAGCGTTGGAACGGCAACTGTAGCATGAAAATCCCCGGCGGTCGATAGGCTAAAAGTGAGGACAACCAATAAGGACAGAGAAGCAGCATAAAATAAAGCATTTTATTGTGTTTCACAAATTTTCCACATGACCTCCTTCACACACGATGACACTTTGCATGCGGCTGATGGTGGATAGCACTACAGCACGTATCATGGCAATAGCAGACTTGCCAAGTCTCCGGCTTTTTGTACACCAGTATTTTATTAGAGAAAATGTTGTTCATTTAAATCGCAGAGTGCTCCGATTAAGCAAGTCAACTTTTTTTGTACTAAAATACTGGTATCCAAAAAGCCGGAGACTTGGCAGCTCTGCAATAGGAATCTCTTGAATCGCAGTTCTGATGGCATCTTTCAAATCAGATGCAGTTTGAGGACGAAACTGATACACTTTGGATTTCAGATATCCCCACAGCCAGAAATCCATTGGTGTCAGATCAGGAGACCTTGGTGACCACGGAAACGGGAAATGACGGGAGATAACTCTGTCACCAAACTGTTGAGTTAAGACACGTTTGACTGAAGACACGACATGTGGAGGAGCGCCATCTTGCATCCACACAACTTCAGATAGAGCATTTTGCCGTTGCAATGCGGGAATCACGTAATGAGTTAACATGTCCAGATAGCGAGCACTCGTTACTGTACACGTTTGCAGATCACCGGCAGTAACCTCTTCAAAAAAGTAAGGGCCGAGAATGAACCTACTCGTTATACCACACCACACAGTCACTTTTTCCTCGTGTAATGGACGTGCATGCACATCATGTGGATTATTCTCTGCCCAGTGCACACAATTTTTCGAATTCACGTTGCCAGTTAACGAAAAATGCGCCTCATTTGTCCACAGAATGCGTAAAGGCCAGTTGCTATCTTCCTCGTACCGGATAAGGAATTGATTTGCAAAATCCAACCGTAATTGATAGTCTCCCGCTTCCAACATCTGGACACGCTGGAATCGATACGGAAACATGTTTAGAACAGAGCGCAGAATCTTGCGTACAGTTGAATTCGGCAGATCCAGAACACGTGAAACACTGCGTGCAGTTGCGGGACGAACTGTGCTTATCGTCTGATGGACTTCTGCAACAGCTTCCACAGGAACGGAAGGTCGTCCAGACCGAGGTCGATCGCATGTGCAACCAGTTTCTTCAAATTTATGAATCAAGTCCCGTACAGCTTTGACAGTGCTCGGGCCTCGCCGTAATCCATGCTTTCTGTGGTAAACACGCAATGTCTCTGTGGCATTTTGTCCATTCAGGTAATAAATCTTTACGATTTCCCCACGTTCTTTCCCTGAAAGCGGCATCTTGTTCGGAATGGCAGAAAGGAACATACGCGGCTCGCATTTCGCAGTGCCTTTTCTTTCACCTAGCGTGACGACGTAAGTCATGACTGTGTCTTACGTAGAACCCGAAATTTTTTTTCTTGGTTAATTCTTCTTGTTCTGTGGAGAACTAATCAGGCTGGGATATCAGCCAAAGAAACGGTGCGACGTGTGACGTAAATGAAACGAAAATTAATGCTCTGGTGCACGGCAAAGTCCTTTTTACTTTTCCCTTGCCTAGTTCCGGTGATTTTCATGCTACAGTTGCCGTTCCAATGCTATTTAGGGTTTTTCACAATAGAGATCACGTTCCAATACAATAAACTGGGTGTTGCCATTTGATTTTTTCGAAATTTTCTCACTGTAACCGTAACTGTTTGAGTGACACTGTTGTTTTCCATATCATTCTTGAGCGCATACCTCAAAATACCTTTTGCCAAAATTTTATTCAGTTTCTGTGAATGGTATGATAGTTAGGGGCCCAAATGTCGGGAATTTTTTTTTATAATCACCCTGTATGTCTTGTAAAATAACCATTATAAAACGTATTTATTTATTTATTTATTTATTTTTCATAATTTTAAGTGAAGAAAACAAGGATACTGTAAATGCCACAGATACCGACAATGACAAAATAATCCAAAAAACAATTGTAAAGTTTGGATAAACAGTGATTTATTTGTTTGAATAAATATATTGAGCTAGCTGACTCGCATGGCGTTGCTGGGCCCGTGATAAAAACCTTAAACATATCTGTTGAATGATTTTATATTTTTAAACGAAATTCTGTTCAAACGAACCTAATGTTGGGGCCTTACTGTCTTTGGTAGTGTACATCCTCGAATTTGTATGATTTTATATTTTTAAGTGAAAATCCCTTTTTTGATTTCACCGAGAAAGAATAAAGTCTGACAAATTCGCGAAGTGAGTTCCAGAAAGGGATTTTTTTTTTTTTTTAAAGGTTTAGTATTAATATATTTTTAAACCCAAGACGTCGTTATAAAGAAAAATGAACTCTCATTAATTGAATATTTCTTTTGTATTTCGAAACATAAAAATGGATGCCAATTTTTAAAGTCTGCACTCTGCAGAAAAAAACTAAAATCAAGTGACTTTCGAAAACGAATTTTTTTGAAAGGGTTAAAATTGATATTTTTTTCAAACAGATTACACCGTTTGACAGAAAAATGAATGTAGCTATGATTTGATAGATTTTTTTTTCGAATTTCGATTTCCAGAATTGATGCACATTTAAAAAAAATGTAGATAAAACGAAAAACCCCGAAATATCGTTCGGAAATGAATTTTTTTTGAAAGGGTTAATATTAATATTTTTTGAAACAGATTGCACCGTTGAAGAGACAAAGGTACCCAGATTAAGTGGGTATTTGTTTTCGTATTTTGAGTAGTTAAACCGATGTGAACTTAAAAAGATGAAAGAAAAAATTACAAATTCAAAATTTCGATTTTTTTTAAGAGAAAATATTAATATATTTTTTTAACGGGTTGCACCGTTAGAAAGAAAAATGTACGTAGCTATAGTTTGTCATGTTTGTTTTGTTCGTATTTTAAGTAGTTAAGGCTATTTTGCCCGGCCATTGTCGGGCGAATCAGCTAGTAGAACATAAAATGCACGGGAATTTAAAACTATCTGTCATAAATCTATATTTTTCCTTGTATATTAGAGCCATCGTTGTAGCTCATAAATTATTTATGTCTAAATTGAACTTTTTCGACCAATTCAGTATGTGTAGCGTCGGAACAGCTTTGGTATTCTCCCGCGGTCCGCCATCTTGTTTTTTTAAATCGAAGCATATGTAATTTGGGTCTCATTTCCAAAATAATTTTCATCCATATTTGCTTATTATAAACACGTTATTTAATTTTATTGACTATTTTATTTATATTTAATAATAAAAGTTAAAATGTTTTGATGAAATGGCTGACCGCGATTAATGAATTGACCGCATTAAATGAAATGGCTGACCGCGGGCGAATACCAATGCTCAGCCGTAGCGTCTAAGATTACATACAAATTTAATAAATGCAAATCTATTTCAATACTTTCAATTTTATGTTCTGAATTCAAATGAATAGATCTGACAATAATCACATTTATTTATCGAGTTTGTGATAGACATGGGCGTACGCAGGTGGTCGCCAATCTAAATCTTTGAAACAGTAAGAATGTTTTGCCAGATTTAGCCTATTTTTCTCATTCTACCCCCCCCCCCCTCCCCGCCTTAACAAAAATCCTCTGTACGCCATGAAGATAGGTCCAGAGTACGAGATAGAATAGATAAAAAATATATGTTTTGCTCGGAGGTCTAAACCATAATGATCAGAATAAACACACAATTTTTGTTCAATATATAATAGTTTCTACAGAAGTGATCATTTGTAGTGGCGCTGAAAAAATATTTATTTATCAGCATAAAGCAGACTTTATTCAATGAGTACTAAAATCTCACAGCATGAAATTTAAGGCATGGAATTCCAAAACTTTCGCAAGCGACTTCGTTTTTACCAATTAAAAACTGTCGAATAGTTCTTCCAGTCTCTCTACTCCAAAATCTCTAAATTGATCAGAACACACATACAAGTTCTAGTTAGCAGCACACTCATTCAAGTTCTTCTTTTACATTGTTACTGTAAATCATTTATTAGAAGACTCGGACGTAGAATAAAAACAAAATAGATAAAATATAAATAATTAAATGATTATAAGTAAATTTGTCGCAGGTAAATCATAATTAAGGTGTCAAAAAAATTTAATATATTTTAGAATAATTAAATTAAGGATTTTTTTCTTTTTGAGATGTATCTCGTTAACCGAAATCTTTGGCGCCTTTTCTACTTCGGCGCCTGTATGCGCCGCACACATTGCACACCGGGTCGGTGCGCCCCTGCTGCCAGGCAATCAAAATATTATATTCTTCCCAAGTCACGTGACTTGAGAATCTCGGGAAATCTAGGGAATTTTACTTTGATAGTCGAGGGAAAAAACTAAAATCCATTGAGAGCGTGGCGATATATTCCCAAATAAATCCGAAAATGTTCTAAATTTTAAAAATAATTTCCTCTTTACTAACAACCCAATTCTAGCCAATCGTAAAACTGTCAGAGTCTGTTGTCTTCATCGGAGATAATTTTTTTTTTTTATATAGGGATTTTGTATCTTCGGAACTGCTACAATTATCGAGAATAATGTAATCTTTAAAAATAAGTGTTATTGTTTTCTGTTAATCTTATTGTATGTTTTGTTATTTCTTGTACTTAAAGAAAGGTTAAATCTGCTCAATGATAATGCTTTATTACACAGTCGGTTAATTTTCCATCTGCATGTATTCTGTGATTCAGTGTTAGGTGTTACTTTCATTTTCCTTTTTACTCATATGTTGTTATTTAGCTGGTAATAAATTTCATCCTTAACAGCCCCCTGTAAATATTAATTTTAGAAATATATGTTATTTAAATTTCAAAAAAAAAAAAAAAATTCTTCATAGTTTTCTTTTAATGACAAATATGATATAAACGATAATTAATGTATACATATAGAAATATATATTAATGTATATATTATATTAGGAGAGAAATTATTATCATTTTTGACAAACATCCAACGTGTGCGCAAGGGCGGAGTTTAATATTTAAACTGGGCGTGTTTCTTTCCTGTCAATAATTTTCCTAGACCAGTAATTTTTCCTAGTAAGTTTTATAGAAAGTTTATACAATTGACACGATAAAAACTATAAGAAAAACTGGTGTAAATGAGCATGCCTAGATTTGGTAGCACCAGCTGAATCGCCACTGATGTGCGCCTATATAATATATATCACAAAATTGGGCAATCGATACCTACATAAAAATATACAAATATAATGAGTAAAAATGTTTAAAAGGAAAAAAAACGGCGACATTTTTAATAGCGGAAATACACAATTGCGCATTTAATTATTTGATGCCTAAGCCTACAGAAATTTTTCACCTCTTATAAACACGTTTGTACAAGCAATAAAAAGGGATTTAACAAATTAAATCTTTTTTAGATCTTCCGTTGTAAATACTTTCGAAACAAATTTCCATCGTTAAATTGAACGATGTTGTCTGTTTCGATCGTTTGAAAAGCAAAAAAATAGTGACCTTGAATACATCAAAATCCACCACATGGGTTAAGAGCCTACATCAGTCATGCGAAAAAACGCGCAAGCTAATGTTAAGTCTATGGGACGGTACTTGGCAGATTTCTCGCTCGCATTTTAATATTTTTAAATTATGTTTTTTACATGGGATAGCTGAGGTCGGTATCTAACGTTGTTAGTTTTTACTTATATGATAGTTATGATATGCAGTTTTTTATATAAGGGTACTTTCACTTTCAGAACCGGTTCCAACCGGTTCCAAAATTGAAAATGACCGCTTATAAAAAAAACTGTAACTAAAATCAAAAAAGTAAAAACTAACAACGTTAGAGATGGACCTCAGTTATCCTATGCAAAAAAAAAAAAAAAAAAAAAAAAAAAAAAAAATCATTTAAAAATATTAAAATGCGAGTGAGAAATCTGCCAAGAACTTTTCCATAGACTTAACATTAGCTTACGCGTTTTTTCCACATGACTGATGTAGGCTCTTAAATGCGAAACTTTGTGCTTAATACGGACCAAATTAACACAATATTCAACTCAAACCGATAAAATTAAATAAATATCTATTTATGAAAAAATGTGTGTAAAATGTATACAAGACAAGATTCTTCGGATGACTGTTGATCTGATCGGACGTGTTATTTCAGTGCTCCTCTAGTTTTTGTGTTGGTGATAGATTGACGATAGTGTATAGTTCCGGGTGATATTGATTCATCCACGATGACGACGGCTTCGCAAGCCGAGAAAGATGCGAGTATGCTGTTAGAAAAGCTGCAAAGGATTATCGACGGTGCGGAACCAGCCACGTTTCTCCAAGAGTTTGAAACATTCCCGACCCACTACGAGCCGGCGAATATTGCTCTCCGTGAACTTTTTCAAGGCATGGATGACGAAATACGAGCCCTACAACTCCGGCCAGACTTCACTACTAATGATGACTGCAAGCAGCAGGTGAGAAGCCTATTTCAAACTGGTATTTCTATTTTGGGGGAGCCATATAATGTTAATATTAGTCTCACTACTGGTTTATTTAGACTCTTTAAAACTGACCAATTTAATAACCTAATCGCTCTTAAAAGTATTAGCCCAATTCGCCCTGCCCCACGTGGTGACAAGCGTCGCCATAGCGAAACTGACGCTGCCTTAGAACTTAGTAACAAATTTATGAATCTGTCTCCCGAGGTTAACCTGGAAGCTATGGACCAGACCTCCACTCCAAATTCTGATTCTGCAAATGTCATATCTGGTACAAAAAAACCAGAAATTCACCCTTTCTTTGTCAAATTTCACGAAATTGATTGGCGATTAATCGCCCAACAAATTAAGGAAATAAATACTGACAATCCACCTTCTATCTGCCTCAAAGGAGAGTTACTCAAAATCCAATGCAAAACTGAAGACCAATTTCGAGCAATTCAAAAATTTTTGTGCGATAAATCACTAAAATTCACAACAATACAACCTAAAGATCAAAGACCAAAGAAAATTTGCGTCAGGGGTATTCCCCAAACACTGATCCTACTCTCATCATTGATGAGCTAGCCTTACATGGGTTCACCGCCACCCGTGCGGCCATGTTAAGAAACAAAAAAACTGGAATGGGGATGCCTTTATACATGGTTAATGTCCTCCCCTGTAAAGACTTTGACAAAATATACGATATACATGAACTATGTTACATCAAAGTTGATATAGAGCATTTTCGAAATTGAAATAACCCTAAACAGTGCTATCGTTGCCAAAGATTCGGGCACGCCAGCGAAATATGTAACTTCGACCCCAAGTGCTGCAAATGTGCAGGCCTCCACCTCACTGGAAATTGCCCTACACCCGGTAGGATTACCCCTACTTGTTCAAATTGCGGTGCTGCGCACCCGGCCTCATACGGCGGTTGTCCCAAAAACTCTAAAAAACACATTCCACCTAACTCTAAAAATGACAATTATGCACCCACTAATAAAAATATCCCCAGGCACATCACCTCCAAAAACGCCCAAGATCTTTATGAAATAATGAAAGAATTTAATTATGTTGAAAAAGCAAAAAACTCCCCTGTCACCACTAACATTACTACACACCTCGACTCAACTGCTACTTCACAAACGGAAGATACACAAGAAACTTCTTCTGCTGTTCCTTCCACCTCCACTGACAACAACACCTCCCCCACCCTACACCAACATCCTCTTCTACCGAATATGTAGAATTCTTTAACAACATGTTCGACATATTCAAAGACATGAAGGAACTCCTTCAAATTACTAAACTACTTAAATGCATAAAACAAATATCCACGGAAACACAAAAGTGTAAAAACCCATTCGAGAAAATGATCATCATTATTAACGAGCTAGACAATTTTGCTAATGAGCTTAACCTAACCAACCATGAATAATCCAAATAACACTTTCTCCTCACTTCTTATCCTTTCTTGGAACTGCAATTCTCTTAGACACAAAATTAACGAACTCCGATCCTTTCTTTCTTCTAATCCTCAATTTGACATTATCCTCCTACAGGAATTATGGAATCCTAATTGCAGCATCAATATCTCTGGTTTTAAACTCTATAGCACCCCCCCCCCCCGTATTAACACTAGCGTCGGCGGAACGGCCATTTACATTAAAAATCACCTGCCCCACTACATTACTCAAAATACACCCCTCAATGGCGTTGACTATACCAGTATCATTCTTAACCTTCCTCACATCAATATTAATATTACTTCACTATACGCCAGACATAACAATAATTTTCCTGTCAACGACCTTCTACACATCATCAATCCACACCAATTTGCTTTCATAGCCGGTGATTATAACGCACACAACACACGTTGGAACTGTGTCAGAACCACTGGCCGTGGTGCTCAATTACACAGATTTATCTCACAAAATCATCTTAGCCTACATACCCCTAACACTCCCACTCACATACACACCGGCCGTTTCCGTCCATCTATCATCGACTTCGCTATTTCTAAAAATCTCACCTATCCTATCACCACCTCTGTTATTAACGCACTCAGCTCTGATCATATACCCGTTTCCTTCAAAATTGACTTAATTAATCCTATAACTCCTCCTCCCTCTATTGCTATTGACTGGAATAAATTCCGTAACTATCTTAACAACGCCGATCTCACTTATCCTTCTATTAATACTCCTACTGACATTGATAACGCAGTTACTAACATTAATAACATTATCCATGCAACTCAAAAACACGCTACCTATTCTAAATTCAAAAACAATAATACCTTTTTCCTACCCACTTATATCCGCAACATATGCAAACAGCTTAACAACCTTCGCCGCCTCTATCAATCCACTCGTGACCCAGCACTCAAAACCGCTGTCAACAGACTCAATAACAAAATCAAAAATCTAACTCAAAAAGAAAAGCAAAAAAGTTGGTCCAATTTTCTTGAAAATCTATCTCCCGATGATAACTCTCTCTGGCGCATTAAGAAAAAGCTCAACAACAATTACACACCTATCCCCCCCCTCACTGTTAATAACTTCACAGCTTACACTGACTATGACAAAGCTAATTGCCTCGCTAATTCATATGAACAACAATTTTCCCCTAATGATTTCAACGGAAACCAAGCACACATGGATGACGTCACCAACACTGTACGCAACTATCTTGCTATCCCACACGAACCCCTACAAGACATTCAACCTATAGTCATCTACAATATTATCCAAAAACTTAAAAATCGCAAAGCTCCAGGGTATGATAAAATCAATAACTACACCATTAAACAACTTCCTATTAACTGTATTCTCTATATTACTCACCTGACTAACTCTATCCTTAAATATTGCTACTTTCCGACACCATGGAAAACGGCTATTATCTCTCCAATACCTAAACCTTCTTGTAATCTCACCGACCCTACTAACTTTCGCCCTATTAGTCTTCTCTCATCTCTTTCTAAAATTACTGAACGTGTAATTCTCAATAAACTCAATGATTTTCTCACCATCAACAACACTCTCATTCCCGAGCAATTTGGATTCCGTGCTAAACACTCTACACTTCATCAACTTCTGCGTGTTGTCGAATTCTTAACTGATAACTTCAACATAAAAAACCCACTGCCGCGATTTTCTTGGACATAGCTAAAGCCTTTGATAAAGTCTGGCATGAGGGCCTTATCTACAAATTAATACAGCTTCATCTCCCATCCGCTCTTATTCACTTCTTTTACGCATATCTTATAGGCCGAAACTTTTTCGTCCGCATCAACAATACACTCTCTCTTTTACACTTTATTAAATGTTCGGTGATTCAAGGCTCGATTTTAGGCCCAATTCTGTTTAGCATTTACTTCAATGACATACCCCGTAATCCTTTCATTTCTCTTGCTTTATATGCCGACGACACTACTATCTACTCTTCCGCACACCACCCTCATTACCTGTACAAAAATATCCAAAATTACCTTGATATTTTCATACAGTGGTGTCACCTTTGGCGAATAAAATTAAATGAAAATAAAACCACTGCTGTATACTTTTCCCGATCCTTCAACCTACCTAATCGCCTCACAATCAATAACACCACTATCCTTTGGAGCGATAACGCTAAATATCTCGGCGTTACACTTGACAAAAGACTCACATTTAAAAAACACATAACTAACACTCGCGGAAAAGCTACCGGCATTTTCAATTCATTAACACCACTCTTTCTTAGCACTAAACTTTCCCATAGAAATAAAATGCTTCTTTTTAACTCTTGTGTACTGCCTGTCATCACATATGCCTTCCCAATCTGGGGATGCACTGCCAATACCAATTTAGACCTACTTAAACGATGCTACAGCCAAAAACTCCGACTGATTCGTTAAGGTTCCAGATTTCTTCGTAACTCCACAATACGTAATGACTTAAAAACTGTTTCTCTTGCCAAACGCATCAAATTCCTCTCCCGTAAATTCTACAGCAACCTGCACAAAGTCCCTAACGAGGTCATATACGAGTTACCAGACTATGACATTCGCGAACCTTTTAACAGAAAGAAACCCCGTTATTCCGTCCTTATTGACGATTAGACTTTGGGCTAACACTTTCCTTTTTGTTTTTATAATTAAATTTAAAAAAAAAAAAAAAAAAAAAAAAAAAAAAAAAAACTTAATGTATTATAATACATTAAACGAAAAAAAAAAAAAAAAAACTGTATGTATTTTTAATACACTTATACTTAATATTATTCCATATATTTATTGTATGGCCTTGAAAAGCTGCCTTTTTTTTTTTTTAGAGATTTTTCACTTTGCCTTTCCAAAATACATTTGCAATCGTTATGTTCGAACAGTTAACATTATTATTTTTCTTAGTCAACTTATTTACACTTCTCTCGAAATTCTTAAAATCTAACTTCCATCTAGCTCATAAGTAATTTCAGCTAGATTTTATTTTTTTTTATTATTTGCGATCTCGCACTAGACTGTTATTTTTACCATTTCTTTTAATTCTTTCTACTTATCATTTTCAATTCTCATTTATAGCATACTATCTATTCATTAAACTCTAATTTAACGCATTTTTAATAAATTTTAAACACATTATAATGGCTCTCTCAGGATAAGTTATACGACTACTCATATACTGGATGTAGTTTCTCGCAAACTTGGAAATCCATCAAAGCAATCTTCTGTTCGCTGTTCGCTGTATAGCAACCATCATCGCAAGTGTCCAAAATATACTTGAATTATTGATTATGAGCATTAGTGCTGAATGTTGCCAGTAGGCTACTTTTTTTTAATTGAAATTTCTTCATTGCAACGAGTCTTTTTACGAAGTAAAATTCGCCTTATTTAATGACATATTAAATAAATGAAAACAAGGCGAATTATATAATTTAAAAAAGTGGTGACATTCAAGTAGTCTGAATTTTTAAAAAGTAGCCCACTGGCAACACTGTTAGTGCTCACCATTCTGCAAATTTCTCTCTCTTACTTTTATATAAATTTGTAATTTCCTAGTTAAACGTATTCCTATGCAATACCAAATAAATAAATAATTAAATAAAATTTGTATGGCCTAATTTCTTAATTAAAATTATTCCTAAGCTATACCAAAAAAAAAAAAAAAAAAAAAAAAAATGCCCTTTTTAAGTGCCCTTTTTTGTTAAAGCTTAGCTTTGCCTGCCTTTTCCACCTGGCATTTACGTTCTGTTTTTGAACACGTTCCGAACCGTATTTTAAACTTTTTCAACTTTTTTCAGTAGTTAATTTTAACTACAGCTATACCATTTTACTTTTTCCATTTATTACACCCTATCCTTAATCTCTTTGCTTTACTTTTTTATTCCCATTGTTTAATTTTTCTCCTATTTTTTATTGTTCTTTCTTATGTAGTTATTACTACATTTAACTTTTTCCAACGGCTCAATAGTTAGAAGACACTTTACTCACAAATAGACTGGGCGTAAAGTTGATCGCAACTCGGAAGAACCTTAACCGACATCAACTGTTCGGCAACTGTATAGCAACGTGACAGTTATTATATGCTTATTAACGAAGGACCGCCTGCATGGTACTAAGTTGTCCTCGTTTAAAATTATAAACGAAAACGATATTCTCAATTAAATCTTGGTAATACCCTAGAGAAAGAAAAAATAATTTAGCCTATAATAGCCATCATTTATCATAGACCTGCTACAGTCTATTTATTTATTTATTTATTTTATTTTATTTTAATTTTTTTGTATGAATGGATGTTCTATATTCGGAGCTGCTACAATTACCGAGAATAATGTAATCTTTAAAAATAAGTGTTATTGTTTTCTGTTAATCTTATTGTATATTTTGTTATTTCTTGCGCTTAAAGAAAGGTTAAATCTGCTCAATGATAATGCTATATTACACAGTCGGTTAATTTTCCATCTGCATGTATTCTGTGATTCAGTGTCCTTTTTACACATATGTTGTTATTTAGCCGGTAATAAATTTCATCCTTAACAGCTAAAAAAACTCTTTTTTTTTTTTTTTAAACGCTTTATTGAATTGAATCAAAATATGTTATATCGCTAATAAAGACTTACATGGTTTTTTTTCGTCATAGTTTTCTTTTAATAACAAATATGATATAAACGATAATTAATATATACATATAGAAATATATATTAATATATATATATATATATTATATTCGGAGAGAAATTAGAATCATTTTTGACAAATATCCAACGTGTGCGCAAGGGCGGAGTTTAGTACTTAAACTGGGCGTGTTCTTTCCAGTCAATAATTTTCCTAGACCAGTAATTTTTCCTAGTAAGTTTTCTAGAAAGTTTATACAATTGACACGATAAAAACTATAGGAAAAACTGTTTAGAACCGGTTCCAAAATTGAAAATATCCGCTTATAAAAAAACTATAACTAAAATAAAAAAAAGTAAAAACTAACAACGTTAATGATGGACCTCAGCTATCCTATGCAAAAAAAATCATTTTAAAATATTAAAATGCGAGCAAGAAATCTGCCAAGAACCTTTCCATAGGCTTAACATTAGCTAACGCGTTTTTCACATGGTTGATGTAGGCTCTTAAATGCGAAACTTTGGGTTTAATACGGACCAAATTAACACAATGACCACTTAAAAATATTCAACTCAAACCGGTAAAATTAAGTAAATATTTATTTACGAAAAAAATTGTGTAAATGGTATAATAATCTGGTAGTTTTGATATGCTTATATTAACGAAGGAACACCTGCATGGTACTAAGTTGTCCTCGTTTAAAATTGTGAACGAGAACGATATTCTCAATTAAATCTGAAAATACCCTAGAGAAAGGGATGGGCATTTCCACTGATTTTGAGAAATCGAGTCCGAGTCGAATCCCTTGCTTGAGAAGTCGACTTTCGACTCACCTGATGAAATACGGTTGGTTGGTTGGTTGGAAAGAAATTCAAATAACATTTATGATGGAGCAATATTTATTGCTATTCATAAAAATTAGCAATTATACACTTTTAAATCAGAAAGAGCTTTTTTCACATTTAGCATAAATAAATCCAATATAGATCATGTGACTAGATTAATTTTAACACAATTACAACTTGTAGATCATGTGCTTCTAAAACAGTGATTTGCAAATAAAGGTCGATAGGAAGGACTCTTGTGACATTCTATAATTTGAACTAAAATGTGTTCTAAAAGAAAGAAAGAAAAATAAAAATATCCTCTGATCGTCATTGTGGATTTTTCTGACACGTTTGCGAGATAATTTTTTTTTTTACCACATTCTTTAAAATTTCAAATATTCTCAGTGCAACAATAAAAATTAAATTTATTAATATATTTTATTTTCCAATAAATGTAATATATATTTCATTTTTGTCGAGTGTTTTCTTGTGCTCACTTTGTTGTGATTGCCGTGACCTGAAAATTAGGTTTAAACATTAATTGGATGCTGTCTTTTAATTTTATTTTTATTTACTTTATTTTAACATGAATTGCTTTGATAGAAAAATTAAAAACGCTGTTTGATCTGATAAATAAAATATCTACATTTATGAATGAAAGTAATTTGGTGAATGTATAAAAATGTAGAAAAAAAAACTGTGAATAATTAAAAAAAAATAATAATAAGGGTTGCCTCCTTGCAAAAAATTCTTCGTATTTGTTGTTTATATTTTGCATTTCACCAGCTTCCTACATTTAATCTCTAACACCATGATAGATACGAAGATACGTTTTTATCCCGCCCCCCCCCCTTCTGTTCTCCTGGTGGAAAATTTTATAAAAAAAATGGGTCTGAATTTAAAAATATCATCTGAAGCTTACCTTTATATTCCGACAGTATGTCGCCAAATTTCATCGGGAAAATTATATTATATTTGCCCCGGGCACCTTCGGTGAAATGGGAGCTGAAGATAGAAAAAAAATTTTCGCATCAGATGTTTACACTATGTGATTCATCCTCTTTCAAAATTTAATCTCTAACACCATGATAGATTTTTATTTTGCGAACACCCTCGCCAGCGGGAGGGAAAAGGACCGAGTTTGAAAAAAAATCATCCGGATCTTATTTTTATATTGTGACACTGAGCATCTTGAAAATTTTTATCACGGAATCCACGAGAGATCCAAAGATGCATTTTTGACCCACACCCCTCCCTCTTCTACGCACACACACATTGAGGGGCAACGGCACGTAATTTCCAAAGAAAATTCTTCATATCTGGTTTGTATGTTCTGTGATTCACCTCCTTTCAAAATTTCATTTCTAAAACCGTCATAGATCTTGAGATACGTTTTAATCCCGCCCCCTTCCAACCCCCCCCCCCCCCCCCCTGAATGAGGAAATGGAGGATGAAGTTGAATCCTGAAAATAACCTCGTATCTGGTTTCAAATATGAAACATTAAAAAAAATCGATGGATTGAACTTTTTAAAAATTTTGTATAACCTTTTTTAAAGTTATCTGTGAATAATTATATTTATGAAAATGATGGCAATATCTTAGACGGTTGGCAATCTTTCGAAGAATCGATTAAAATCTTAAATGACACTACAAAGGATGTGAAATTATTTTCACTTTGCTTAACCGCGTACAACCAACTGAGTGAAAAATGTGTCCTGACCAGGGATCGAACCCATATATCTTGGTATAGCGCATCAAGTGCTTTACCAATTAGCTTAATTAGTACTTGAAATTTTTTTAATTGAAAGTTCACATGGAAATGAAAATTAATGTTTTCTTATTAGAATACCGTCCTGTTGTTTGCCTTTTTGCCGTTCATCGAGCAAAAACAAGGAAAATATATCCTTTCACCAATTTCTTGTAGACAATAATCGGGGGTTATGGCTGAAAGTGATATCTAGGCAGCGTAATGTATTTTTTTAATCTTTAAATGTTTGTTTATTATATTTGAACCTTTTATCTTTGTATTTTAAAAAATAGAAATAGGCATTTTTACTAAAATTTTTATTTTTTTAGCAACATTCTGTTGAATAATAATAAAATAAATGTATGTCTATTTGTTATTAATACGATAGATTTTTATTAGGTTACAATTCTGTAAAAGGAGGCTTTGATCTAAAACTAGTTCTGAAATAACATTAATATTAAATACGTGACAGAAATATTAGGTGAAAATATTTATTTTTATCAAACAAATATGCAAAGCCTTGTCTGAATGAAACGGAATCTGTAACATTAAATATATTTAAATGTCTTCTATTGCACTTGCAAAATAACATATTTATAAAAAAAATTATAAAAAATTTATATATTATTTATAAAAAATTTATATATTATTTATAAAACCTTAGCCTTGTAAAAGATGGATATAATATAGTTATAATTATTATATTTCAGTTTCTTTTAAACATTATATAAATCTATCAACAATATTTCACCAATCTCATAATTACATTTCGATTGTGAATCATTATGTAATTGTAATAACAGAAATAAATCAAAGTACCCCAAATTCCTGTACTGGACTCCTTACAAAATGCAATAGATAATTGTTTTTATGATTGTATTTAGAATCAGAACTTAATTAAAGAATTCTAATGAAGCAAATAGTCATTTTCTAATAAATTACGCAATTAGGATATCAATTAATAAAAAATTATACGAATAATTAATTGTCCAAACTAATTATTGTCATTATCAAGAGATCAATAATATATTATTTTAGATAGAAGATTTGAAATACGGAATTTAAGAGAAATACAGTTATCAAATTATTCAGACAATAGGGGGGGAGCGGGGTGAGGGCAGTAAAAAAATGAAAAAAAAAGTCTTGAAACATCTGTGCATAGAATCATATTTCCCATTAACTACATTTCATCAAATACTTCAGAGCTCGATACAGGTTTTTTTTTTTTTTTTTGTTGGGGCCCGTTTTGTGAAAAGCAACCATTATTTTTGTCACATTTATAATCTAAATTCCAGTTATTCAAATTCGAACCAAACATTTATTAGATAATAATTTCTTTAAGTCTTGCTAAAGTTTTTCTTTAAAAAAATATTTTCACTCCATAAACATTGTTTGTTTTATTTTTTATGGAAATCTATTTATAAATAAAGGTCAGTGTTATTTATTTATATATTATAATTAATTTAAAAAAAAAAAAGAACTTTTATATTAAAAACAAATATTTTAAATTGAAAATATCAGTTACTACAGCAATTTAAATTGTTATTAAAAAAGAAAAGATAATCAATACATTTGTGAAATTCTAGAAATTAATTACAAAGTTTATTTTTTAACTTTCCATATAAATATTCTCAATAGAGCCGTTTACGTTATTTTCTGATCACTACCTCCGTAATATATACGTTAATGTATTACAGAGGTAGCGTACTGATATGTATTGAAATATCATGTCAGCTGTCGCCGATAGATGGCACTGTACTCTAGAAAAAAATTGACTTCCAATTTCTGAAAGGGGAAAACGTGAATAAGATCGGCATTCAGTATTAAGCAGGTTGTGGTTAAATGCGAAAATTTGCGCTTAATACCTATCAAATTAACACATTGACAACTTGATAAAAATATTCAACTAAAGCCGGTAAAATTAAATAAATATTTATTTATAAAAAAAATGTGTGTAAAGAAGCATTTTTCGTACATAAATCTTGTAATTATATTAACGAGTGAGCGCCTGTATGGTACTAAGTTCTCCTCGTTGAAGATTATACACAAAAACGATATTCTCAGTTATATCTGAGTGTAAGGATGGGTATTGCGACTCATTCTGAGAAGTCGAGTCTGAGTCGAATCCCTTGCTTTAGGAGTCGACTCTCGACTCACCTGATGAAGTATGGTTGGTTGGTTGGAATGAAATTCAAACTAACATTTATGATGGAGCAATATTTATTGCAATTAATAAAAACTAGCAAATATATACTTTTTAATCAGCAACAGCTTTTCTCTCATTTAACCTAAATAAATCCAATATAGATCATGTGACTAGATTAATTTTAACACAATTACAACTCATAAATCATTTGCTTTTTAAAACAGTGATTTGCAAATAAAGCTCTATAGGAAGGACTCTTGTGGCATTCCATACATTGAACTAAAATGTTTTCTAAAAGAAAGAACGAAAAAATCCTTTGATCGTCATTGTGGATTTTTCTGACACGTTTCCGAGATGAATTTCTTTACCACATTCGATAAAATTTCAAATATTCTCAGTGCAGCAATAAAAATTCTAATAATTCGAACATCGTTAACGCGAACACTCAAAGAGGAAACTTTTTTTGTTTGTGTTAAAAGTAGTTCGTGTTATTTGAACTTAAATACATTACATACAATACAACTGGACGGGACAATCTGAAACAGTTCGTGCTAAAAGTAATTCGCGTTAAGCGTGTTCGTGTTAACGAGGTTTGACTAATACATTTTATTTTTAAATAAATGTAATATATATCTTATTTTTGTTGATAGTTTTCTTGTGTTCACTTTGTTCGATTGTCGTGGCCTGAAAATTAGGTTTAAACATCAATTGGACGCTGTCTTTTAATTTTATTTTTATTTAATTAATTTTAAGATGCATTGCTTTTATGGAAAAATAAAAAACGCTGTTTGATTTTCTAAATAAAATATCTGCATTTATGACTGAAAATAATTTAGTAAATGTATAAAAATGTAGGATAAAAAACTGTGAATAATTAAAATAAAAATAATAAAAGTGTTGCCCTTTTACGAAAAATTCCTCTTATTTCTTGTTTATATTTTGCAAATCATCCGCTTCCCAAATTTAATATCTAAAACCATGATAGATACGGAGATACGTTTTTATGCCCTCTCCCCCCTCCTCTTCTCCTAGCGGAAAATGTTGTAAAAAAATGAGGCTGAATTAAAAAATATCCGAATCTTACGTTTATATTCTGACAGTATGTCTCGAAATTTCATCACGAAAACTACGATTTATTATTTTTGCCCCCCACCCCCACCCGCTCACCTTCGGTGAGTTGGGAGCTGAGCTGAAGATAGAAATAATTCTTCGCATCATGTGTTAGATTATGTGATTCATCCTCTTTCAAAATTTAATCTCTAACACCATGAAAAGTTTTAATTTTTCCACCGTCCTCGCTAAGTGGAAGGAAAAGGACCGAGTTCGAAAAAAATCATCCGTATCTGTTATTATATTGTGACACTGAGCATCTTGGAAAAATTTATCACAAAATCCAAAGAAATCTATCACAAGAAATTTATCACAAAATTTTGTATAACTTTTTTTCAATTTATCTGTGCAGAATTATATTTATGCAAATGAATTACAATAACTATATACATGCAAATCAAATAAAGGATATCCATTTTCATGTAAAATACATCGATTATAAAATAAATTCTGTAACAAAGCATATTTATAATAGCCTGTTACTAAAGCAAATTTTCATTTATCTTTTTTCTAAATTTTTTCTATATTACAGTAATCCCTTAACATTCGCGAGGGTTACGTTCTGCAAAAAACTCGCGAATGTCAAATCCGCGAATGTTGAGTTTATCTGTCTGCACTAAAGAAGGAGTTACGTTCTATGAAATTTTAATTAGAGTGGCACAGCACTTCAAAGAACAAAGGTATATATGTATTAACAATGCGTTATACATAACATATATGTAGAAGGTGAATGTACACACATATTAATAAACATGAAATTTATTCATAGAAGATAATGCAAATTAAGTGACTGGAGAAATAATTATAGCTAAAAAAACATAGGTTTTTGTATAAAGTAATTTCGACTCTCTCTTTTCGTAGAGAGATGATAATGTATTAGTAGGTCAGTATGCGGTACAATATTTAAATACGCATTTAAATATAGCTAAATGCTTCAGAAATGCTTTTATTTTCGATCTAAGTGTAGCATCAGCTCCATCTCTACGAGAACCTACACATTTTGAAATTAATAGATTGAAGATGCCGCTACCTTATACCACTTCTAATATCCCATTACAATGAGTACTATTCTGTTGTTGTTTTGCTCTCCTACAACTCTTGCTTCTTTTTCAGTTGAAAACTGAAAATTTATTCGTAAATAGATGCTAAGAAAACACGGGGGAAATAATCTTTAACCACTATAAAATCTGAAATGGAAACAGATAATAAAAAAAATCGCGAATAATCAAGTGAGATTCTCGCGAATGTTAAGTTTTTCCGCATTTTCATATTCGCGAATAATCAAAACTCGCGAATATTAAAACCGCGAATGTTGAGGGAATACTGTACATGAAACAAAGAATTTGAAAACATTCCACTATTCAATCCTACTTCCTCATTTTTTAGAAAAGATCACAGATAACAACTGCTTTATCGCCTATCCGGTGTTCAGCATATCGCAAATTCAATTAATCATTCCCGAAACACCTCGCTCACTTGTCCCTCCCCTTCATTTCATACAATCATCCTCCTAATGTCAACCCTGTCACTGAGTCGAGGAGTCGAAATATCAAAGAGTCGCAAATCAACTCTGTGTTCCAGGTCTCGACTCGCTACTCTCCAAGTCAAATACTGTGTAGAACTAGTTTCGTCGATAATCGACTCTCTTCGATTTCGAATTCCACTCTGAGTTGAAAGTTCGACTCTGAGAGTCGAGTTAGCTGACTAGCAGTGAATCGACTGTTCGACTCGCTTATAAGGAGTCGAGATTCAGAAAATACTGCTTTACCACAAAGTTTTTGATAGTTTAAGGAGTGAAATTATGTAAAAAAAAAAAGTTATAACATGCTTTAAATTAATATATTTAAATATTTGACATTTTAAATGTGCATAACAATATACATGAGAGATTTTGAAAATGTATATTTAAATTTTAAAAAGAAAGTTTTGGTAAAAAAAAAATAAGAGAAAAATGTAAATAATGTTACTTGATTTAAATAAACATAAAATTATGGAGCATCAAGTTAGATATAATGTAAGATGCAAATGATTCTGAAAAATTATTGTCCTTCTGTATAAATGAAAAAGTATATAAACAATTTAATAAAAACTTTAATAAAAACTAAAAATAAGAAAGTATGAACATGTAGATCATATAAAAATATTTCTTACTAAAGCTACAGCACAGTATTTTTCTGATTTTGTCCAGGAATTATATAAACTCTAAATTTTATTTATATATTTC
This sequence comes from Maratus michaelseni, assembly GCA_963931845.1. NCBI lineage: Eukaryota > Metazoa > Arthropoda > Arachnida > Araneae > Salticidae > Maratus > Maratus michaelseni. The sequence continues at coordinate 276,502,534 of OZ007594.1, read as the reverse complement.
TTAAAAAGAGATTTATCTCTACGAAATAAAATTATGCAGAAATATTTAACTTGCTTGAGTTTTGATAGGTTTAATAAAATTTAAATGAGCATATTTATAACAGACTTATCTGCGTTTTAAGAGACATAAAAAAACTAGTCGTCGGGGGCCACCGTAATACTTACCCGTCATGGATATGCATAATGTAAAATATTAAAATAAAAATGTGTAAATTACTTATAAAATGCATTGCAATTCAAATAAAATCGTGGCTTGATGACGTCACAAACTTTAAAGGCTCGATTACTGAATTGCTTGAAAGAAACATCCTTATAACTCCAAAAATAATAATCCTATTAACTAGCAGTTTATTGCATCTGATTAAGTATCAAATTTCCAATTAAAATATATCTTTGAAGTAAAATTTGGATGAAATACAGGGTCATGAAAAATCGAAGAGTGTGGGAAATAGGATTCCAAATATCTCGGCAACTAATTATCCGATCGACTTCATGCTTTATGCAAAATTTATGTTTTTTTATTGTCTTTTATATTCATTTCTTAAAATAAACAATTTCGAAAATTTTTATATATCTTTTATCAGAACGAATATTTCGAGAGTCCGAAAAAAATAGTTCCGGTTAATCGAGGTTATTGAAATTAAATAGGCCTCTTCCCATTATTACATACTAAGTACATACCAAATTGCAAGTTTCTATCTCATTTTTTTCGGCAGATAGAGCGTTTACAGACACACACACAGACGGACGGCAATTTTTTTTTTCTAAAAATATGTTTATCGGAATCTCCAGTGTCTGAAACGTGTAAATCCGTCAAAAAAAATTCGATTTTCAAAACGATTACAAGACTTACCCTATACTACGTATGATGGGTAAGTAAAAGAATTCACCAAAATCGCAAACAATTATTTCATGTGCCCATAAATAGGGTACAAAATACACACAGTAGCGTCAATCAGAAATTTTCTTCAATCTTGTAACTAAACAAACTCGCAGAGTGATGAAACATTCAAATTTTTAATGAAAACTAATCAGATTATGTGTTTCTTTTAATGTTTAGTCCTATTTTCTGTTCACTTCTTATAATTAAAGAACACGAATGTTTTTGTAAAAAAATATTTGTTGTAAATATCCTCATGTAATAAATATTCAATTAAATAAAACTGTTGAACACACTAAATTATATATTTAAAAAATATATATCCACTGTTTCAGAAAATAATCTCTTTTAAAATATTCATATTCTTCCCTCCATTATAAATTGGAAGAAGTAAGCAGAAAATAACAAATATTAAAAATTAAAATATATACCTAATCAGATTAGTTTCATTAAAAATTAAACTATTCCATCACCCTATGAGTTTGTTTAATGACAGGATTGAAACTTTCTGATTGCCGTTACTGTCATACTGCCCCGAAATAAAAGAAAATTTCAACGGTTACATTTCCGGCCATGATAGCAGAACCAAAACTAAAGGCGCGGTGCCCCACCCAGTAGCGAACAATTTAGTTCTAATGACTGCTACTGCAGCTCCGATTGCACTACTTTGCACCATCTTTTAACGCGCGAGCGTCTTCCCTTTACTGTATATCCATCCAACTTTGCATGCAGCTGCCGATATTGATATAGGTGAGGAAATATTAGCAAAATTAACATTATTTCAATCTCTGCTATAGAGAAGTTCTCTAGATCGGAGTAATTCAATGAACTTTATGGTTTGGGGAGACTCGGAATTTCCTTATATCGACGGAAATTTTGGCAGAATGGCAATATTTGACTATTTTTATTCTATTTTTAAATATTTTACAGATAATTATGTCGAAGGAATTCAGAATCTCATCAAAAAAAAAAAAAAATAATAATAATAATAATAATAATAACAGAATCTCTCTGTACCAATCAGAAAACCTATTGAAGGCCCAAAGAGTTTACCAGTAATCTTATTCCACCGTGCATACATGGATACAAGACTGAGCTTTCACTTTGATTATATGCCTAGAGCACATCAATTTTTAATTTAGATTGTTCAAAAAAATGTATTTCTTATTTGTATCTACGTGAAAATTTGAATTTACAATAAATGTTTTTGCTATTATTATTTACTAAATTAAAGGGAGGGGATAATATTGGTTTGCAACCTGATAAAAAATTAAATGTAATGACTTTTATTCTTGAAATGAATAGAAGTAGTTTCTATAATACTTCAATATATCAAAAATAACAACAATAATGGTACTTTTCGGTTAGCCGGGCGCCAGTGATATATGTACATATATAAATACATAATAGATAAATTTGTATATATATACATCCATGTATACATATATATGTGTATGTATATATGAAATGAATGTGAAAAAGTATGAAAGAATTTTGAATGTGAACGAATGGGGATTGATATGAAAGGATAGTTTAGTTAAACCCATTCCAAATCAGAAGCTAAAAGATAAAAATTCAAAGTTTAAAATCCCTAAATCGTGTGTCAAAATTTTAAAGTTTTGCCTTCATTTCTAGTTGCCCCTGTAACTTAACTTTCCTTACGATACATTTATTACGAACAGATATCAATTTTGAATCCTCGTTAAGATTAAAAGTGCTGACGGTAGCGCATCTCTCTTCTCCCGGTGGCTACATCTTGCATGTTAATTATCTGGGCTGCTTACCCAGATATGAGTCAAAAGTAATTAGCCAATTAAATGACATTATTTCATAAGTTGCAAAGCGGTCCCTAGTGGTGGTCCGGCCGTATATAATGTCAGGAGCACGTTTTTTGCATGGCTTTTGACTCTAATCACTCTCCACAAAAACTACGGCCAGTATTCTTCGAAGTGCGACGGCATCCTTGCCGTTGTAAGTCCGGCAATTCGCCGAAATATGAACGATAAGACGATGTTTCCCCGGTAAAAGACTCTTCAAACTGTCCCCTGGGCCTAGCTTAAAGAGAGACTTGTAATTAATTGGAATAAAAGCTAGTTCCCAGGAAAATGCCTGCTGATTTCTTACATTCGCACGACTACATCAACGACGTTATACCTTACTGGGATGTGTGGTAGCGGCGATCAACTGTCCGTCGTTACAGAGGGATCGATGTGCGTTCGGTATACCGAGATGCGCTCGTTATACAGAGGCGATATCTTACATATATATATATGTATCTGTATGTATGTGTAAATATATGTGTGCGTGTATATATAGATGTATATATATTACTGGCGCCAGGCTAACCGAAAAGTACCACAATAATTTTACACCTGAAAAAGTTTTTTTTTTTTTAATAATACATTCAAATTTAACTATATGACACAATTTTTGAATAAATAAAAGTAATAAATATTATTAACAAAAACACTATACGTAAATTAATAAGATGATGTGAACTCTTGTAAACCGAATAAAATCTATATTATTTTTATTGTTATAATGTTTATTGAGGCTATAGGTAAATCTGTAGATGAGAGACTATTTTCACCTCTTATCAACACATTCGGTCAAGCAATCAATTTAACAAAAAATATTCTTTTTAGATCTTCCGTTGAAAATACTTTTGAAACAAATTTCGCTCATTAAATTGAAGTCTGTTTAGCTATTTTACCATCAACAAAAATCCACCACATGGGTTGAATGCGAAACTTTGCGTTTAATGGTGACCAAATTAATACAATAACATCTTGATAAAAATATTCAACTCAGCCGGTAAAATTAAATGAATATTTATAAATGAAAAAGTCTAGGTAACCTTTTCATGTCGTTTAGTTTGCGGAATCCATTAAAATAACGAGTGAGCGCTTGAACATAGATATAGATCTACAGATAACATACGTCACTAGTTCGTCTGCTTCTACAAACCGTCTGGTGTAGAGCTATTAGTCTGGTGGGTTTCTGATATACAGTTTCGGTTTGATGTTGTAGGTAGCACTGCCTTATCAGGGATTCTCGCCGGCTGCGCAGAACCATGCGCGTAACTGTGCAGCTGCCATTTCGTTCCAAAGTCGCGACACCATATTAACACGTTTCGTTTGAAATCCTTCTTGAGCGCTTATATGGTATACAGTTCGGTTTATGTATCAGAACGCACATTTTTCCCCATTCACTCTCCATTCCTCCGAATGATTTAAAAAGTCAATGCCGAAAACAGTATCTTAAGTATTTTTCCCTATTTTCACCATTTATATATCCCTCTTAGTTGCGCATTATATACCAGTCTTTTTTTCGGTTTATAAAATTTGTAAATATTTATGTGAAAAAAATCACTTTTGCTGCTACCATCTGCTATTTCTTTTTACATGTTTATTGTCATATAAAACACTGCCTGCCAGGCAATCAGAATATCGTATTCTTCCTAAGTCACGTAACTTGAGAATCTCGGGAAATCTAGGGAATTTTACTTTGATAGTCGAGGGAAAAAACTAAAATCCATTGAGAGCGCTGCGATATATTCCCAATTAAATCTGAAAATGTTCTAAAATTTAAAAAATAATTTACCCTTTACTAACAACCCTAGTTCTAGCCAATCGTAAAACTGTCACAGTCTGTTATCTCCATCAAAGAAAATTTTTTCTTACATAGGGATTTTGTATCTTCGGAACTGCTACAATTCACGAGAATAATGTAATCCTTAAAAATAAGTGTTTTGTTTTCTATCAATCTTATTGTATGTTTTATTATTTCTTGTACTTAAAGAAAGGTTAAATCTGCTCAATGATAATGCTTTATTACACAGTCGGTTAATTTTCCATCTGCATGTATTCTGTGATTCAGTGTTACTTTCATTTTTCTTTTTACTCATATGTTGTTATTTAGCCGGTAATAAATTTCATCCTTAACAGCCGCCTGTAAATATTAATTTTAGAAATATATGTTATTTAAATTTCGATAAAAAAATTTTCTTCATAGTTTTCTTTTAATGACAAATATGATATAAACGATAATTAATATATACATATAGAAATATATATTAATATATATATTATATTCGGAGAGAAATTAGTATCATTTTTGACAAACATCCAACCTGTGCGCAAGGGCGGAGTTTAATATTTAAACTTGGCGTGTTCTTTCCAATCAATAATTTTCCTAGACCAGTAATTTTTCCTAGTAATTTTTCTAGAAAGTTTATACAATTGACACGATAAAAACTATAGGAAAAACTGTTTAGAACCGGTTCCAAAATTGAAAATGTCCGCTTATAAAAAAAACTGTAACTAAACACAAAAAATTAAAGACTAACAACGTTAGAGATGGACCTCAGCTATCCTATGCAAAAAAAAAAAAAAAAAAAAAAAAAAAAAATCATTTAAAAATATTAAAATACGAGCAAGAAATCTGCCAAGAACCTTTCTATATATTTAACATTAACTTACGCGTTTTTTTACAGGACTGATGTAGGCTCCTAAATGCGAAACTTTGCGTTTAATACGGACCCAATTAACACAATGACCACTTGATAAAAATATTCAGCTCAAACCGGTAAAATTAAGCAAATATTTATTTATAAACAAAATGTGTGTAAGTATGTAGTATAATATTCCCATAGTCCTTATATGCTTATATTAACAAAGGAGCGGCTGCATGGCACTAAGTTGTCCTCATGTAAACTTGTTCGAAAACGATATTCTCAATTAAATCTGAAAATACCCTAGAGAATAGGGATGGGCATTTCCAATTTCCACTGATTTTGAGAAATCGAATCCCTTGCTTGAGAAGTCGACTTTCGACTCACCTGATGAAATACGGTTGGTTGGTTGGAAAGAAATTCAAATTAACATTTATGTTGGAGCAATATTTATTGCAATTTTGAAAAACTAGCAAATATATACTTTTAAATCAGCAACAGCTTTTCTCACATTTATCATAAATAAATCCAATATAGATCATGTGACTAGATTAATTTTAACACAATTACAACTCGTAGATCATGTGCTTCTAAAACAGTGATTTAAAAATAAAGGTCGATAGGAAGGACTCTTGTGACATTCCATAATTTGAACTAAAATGTGTTCTAAAAGAAAGAAAGAAAAAATCCTCTGATCGTCATTGTGGATTTTTCTGACACGTTTGAGAGATGAATTTTTTTTTACCACATTCTTTAAAATTTCAAATATTCTCGGTGCAACAATAAAAATTTATTAATATATTTTATTTTCCAATAAATGTAATATATATTTCATTTTTGTCGAGTGTTTTCTTGTGCTCACTTTGTTGTGATTGCCGTGACCTGAAAATTAGGTTTAAACATTAATTGGATGCTGTCTTTTAATTTTAATTTTATTTACTTTATTTTAACATGAATTGCTTTGATAGAAAAATTAAAAACGCTGTTTGATCTGATAAATAAAATATCTACATTTATGAATGAAAATAATTTGGTGAATGTATAAAAATGTAGAAAAAAAACTGTGAATAATTAAAAAAAAATAATAATAAGGGTTGCACCCTTGCAAAAAATTCTTCGTATTTGTTGTTTATATTTTGCATTTCACCAGCTTCCTACATTTAATCTCTAACACCATGATAGATACGAAGATACGTTTTTATCCCCCCCCCCTTTCTGTTCTCCTGGTGGAAAATTTTATAAAAACATGGGTCTGAATTTAAAAATATCATCTGAAGCTTACCTTTATATTCCGACAGTATGTCGCCAAATTTCATCGGGAAAATTATATTACATTTGCCCCGGGCACCTTCGGTGAAATGGGAGCTGAAGATAGAAAAAAAAAATTCGCATCAGATGTTTACACTATGTGATTCATCCTCTTTCAAAATTTAATCTCTAACACCATGATAGATTTTTATTTTGCGAACACCCTTGCCAGCGGGAGGGAAAAGGACCGAGTTTGAAATAAAATCATCCGTATCTTATTTTTATATTGTGACACTGAGCATCTTGAAAATTTTTATCACGGAATCCGCGAGAGATCCAAAGATGCATTTTGGACCCCCCCCCCCCTCCCTCTTCTAATAACGCACACACACATTGAGGGGCAACGGCACGTAATTTCCAAAGAAAATTCTTCATATCTGGTTTCTATGTTCTGTGATTCACCTCCTTTCAAAATTTCATTTCTAAAACCGTCATAGATCTTGAGATACGTTTTAATCCCGCCCCCTTCCAACCCCCCCCCCCCCCCCCCTGAATGAGGAAATGGACGATGAAGTTGAATTCTGAAAATAACCTCGTATCTGGTTTCAAATATGAAACATTAAAAAAAATCGATGGATTGAACTTTTTAAAATTTTTGTATAACCTTTTTTAAAGTTATCTGTGAATAATTATATTTATGAAAATGAATTACAATAACTATATACATGCAAATCAAATAAAGGATATCCATTTCCATTTAAAATACTTCGATTATAAAATAAATTCTTTAACAAAGCATATTTATAAAGCCTGTTACTAAAGAAAAATTTCATTTATCTTCCTTCTAAAATTTTTTCTATTTTACTTGAAGCAAAACAACTTGAAAACATTTCACTATTCAAGCCTACTTCCTCATTTTTAGAAAAATTCACAGATAACAACTGCTTTATCATCTATCCGGTGTCCAGCATAAAGCAAATTCGATTAATCATTCACGAAACACCTCGCTCACTTGTCCCTTCTAGAGCTCCTATTATAGGAGTCTTAGTCCCTCCCTTTCACTTCATATAATCATCTCCTAATAATCCCCGATGCTGAGTCGAGGAATCGAGTCGAAATCCAACTCTGTGTTCCACTCCCGACCCCCGACTCAAGTCCTTCCTCTACACTCTTTTGACGACTGAGTCGAAAGTTAGACTCCGAATCCCACTCTGAGTTGAAATTAAAGTTTGACTCTGATGCTCGTATTCACCCTCAACGTCAACCTAGAAAACCTCTGTCGAACGCCCAAATGAAATTCCCGATTAACCTGATTGGACCTGATCGCAACCGATGTCCAATCAAATTAATGATAAATACTATTTTAGCGTTCAACCTATGTTTTCTAGGTCGAGGTTGATGGTGAATACGAGCATTAAGGCTCCCGTTGAGCAAGCGCTCGGGAATGCGTATTCCCGAGCGCTTGCTCAACGGGAGCCTTAAGAGTCGAGTTAGTTCAGTAGCAAGGAGTCGACAGTTCGAATCATACGAATGGATTTTGTATAGTCGGAATTGCTACAATTCTCAAGAATAATATATTCTTTACATTTACTGCGATCAAAACTGGTAGAAAGGAGGTGCTGGGCTCAAACCCCCTGTCGTACTCGACGATCTAACCATCCCGAGTTTTCCGTGGTTTTCTTCGAACCTAGCGTTAATACGGGTTTGGACCTCTTAGAAAGTCCCCCCCCCCCCCACGGAGGGCACTCAGTCCTAGGACCTATATCCCTCATGTAAATAATCGGCCGTCTTAAAATCAACCATCTTTACAATTTACAATTAAGTGTTTTATTGTAGGTATTGAATTATATATTAAAGCAACAGGCCAAGAATTTCAGCGCAAAATCGATCTATCTTCGCATGCTTCAGCCTTTTTTTTATGTTGAATAAATGAGGTAAAATAATTAACAAGAATGAAGAGTGTTGGGGAAAGAATACTTCGCCTATTGGTTTACTGCTCGCAACCCTAGCATACGTTCTACGACTTCTTCTACTTTTCTGACGCCTTCCCGGAGCGCCTTGATTGAGATCGATGAATCTTCTTCCACGTGCTTTGTTTATCAGCGTGGTTTAGAATGAGAACCCCATTCGTTGGTGTTCAATCAGAAAGGAGAACGGAAACCACATTTCTTTATACTAGACGAATTACGGCCCTATTAAAATGTTTTGAACTATTCCATTTATGGATTTGAAAATTATGACATTTATACGAATTTTTCAATGACGCATCCAAATATATATAATTTTCAAAACGATGGAATAATTATAAGCGGAAATTACATTTATTTTTTAATTAATTGAATCCCTTTTTTAACGCGTCCTTTCATAACCGAAACGCCCGACTTTCACTCAAGACATTGAGACTACTCACCGAAAGATAGAAAAAATTTATATTGCCAAATTTCGCTATCCTATAAAATTTTTAAAAATTTCTGAGTTTTTGATCTGAAAAGTATGCAACCTTACTTAAAGTAAGCTGGGATTTAAGAGTTTCAAAAAATTTTCGAATTCAGCCCATAGTTTTTATTTTAGCAAAATCCCGATTTTTATATAGAAAAATAAATAAAACGCTAAAGACTTTGCTATTTTATTTCAAATTACCTCGGGCTGTACGGGTCCAATCGCTAGACGGTTTGGCTCATTCGACTCGATATCAATAGAACTTACCCATTTTACGAGTTTCACCAGGGAAAAAATAAATTAACTATGAAAGTTTTTAAAAATACATTGATGCAGTTTCTGCAGGATTCTAAATGAAATTTTCTTACTAAATTAACCGACCAGCGTAGCGGGCGAAGCTCCACTAGTTGATATTTGATGGGCTTAAAATCCGTTACATTTGCTCAATGCTTTATTACCCAGTCAGTTCATTTACCGTCGGCATGTATTCTGTGATTCAGTGTTGCTTTCATTCTCCCTTTTTCTCAGACGATATTATTTAGCTGGCAATAAATTTCCTCTTAACAACCACCTGTAAATATTAATAATTTTAGAAATACTAGGGCATCCAACCCAGGCTTCAGAATATAGGTGAAAACCATTTGTTTTTTTATTGAAAACTCTAAAAGATTTTTTACATTTAATAATATTTTTAGATTGCCCCCTAACAACACCAAAGATGATTTTTACATGAAATATGTCAATTATATATCCAAATAAAATTTTGAAATTTATTAAAAGCGGTGATTTCGTATTGGCATCGTGCCAGAAGTTAATAGGAGAAGAAATCGTTAAAATTTTCGCTTTATACAGCAGTTTTTCTTATTCGGATAATTTCAGCGGTTTTAAGAGCTTATTTCGATTACATGTCTGTTAAATTTATGTTTTATTTATACTACACTGCTCAAAACAATTAAAGGATATTGCAGTTTTATGTGGATTTTGTATCTGGGAAACTTCTTAGCTGATTGATACATGGTCGACAGACATAGTAGGTTATATGAGAATAAATTACACATGTTTGGCAGAAAAAAATGCATTTTATTGCGCATTTGTGTACAAAAGGAAAAAAAACACAATTTGTGCATATGAGAAAAAAAGAATAAGAAAAGGTGTTTTCATCAAAGAAAATCATTTTCAGTAGGGGGTATGGTTTCCACGGGCGGCCAGCAACGTTGAACACCTTTGAGGCATGGACTCAATGAGGCTATTAATGACGAGTTGGGGTATTCTGCCCCACTCTTCCAGAAGAGCTCTTTCCAGTTCTTGGAGAGTTTGTGGGGGTTGTTGGCGGCCAGAAATTCGTCTTCCTAGAGCGTCCCAAACGTGCTCGATTGGATTCATGTCTGGAGAACACGCTGGCCATTCCATTCGAACGATTCCTTCCTCGAAAAGGAAATCCTCCACCAGGTTTGCACGATGTGGCCTGCAGTTATCGTTCATTAAAATGAAGTTATCTCCGATTGCTGCAGCGTAAGGGACTACAATAGGTCTGAGGATCTCATCCCTATATCGGCGACCAGTCAGAGCTCCATCTCGAATGATGTAGAGGTCAGTGCGCCCGTCAATGGAGATGCCACCATACACCAACACTCCTCCACCGCCAAATCTGACACTTTCGTGCACGAACGCAGGATTATTCCTACTGCCACGGTCCCTCCAGATGTAAATACGCCTATTATCCGGATGCACAGAAAAACGGGACTCGTCAGAAAATAGAATATTGCTCCATTCATTTCTCCTCCAGCTGACATGCTCGGTTGCCCACTCCCTGCGGTCGCGACGATGCCTTGATGTTAATCTAACACATACAATCGGTCGACGAGCATACAGACCTACAGCATGGAGCCGGTTTAGGACAGTCTGAGTTGAAATCGTGGTGCCTGTAGCCGAGCGAAGGTGTTGGAGAAGAGTAGCGTTCATGTTTCGGTGTCTCCGAGCTGTTAACGCTAAATACCGATCTTCATTGGGCGTTGTTGCCCGTCTACGACCTTGCCCTGGTCTTCGGCCTGCACATCCACTCTCCAAAAAACGGTTCCAGGTCCTGGAAATGACACTTTGTGACACTCCAATGGCTTGCGCTACTTCGGCTTGAGTTTGGCCCCCTTCTAACCTACCAACAATTCTCCAAGCTTCTGAATCTGTCAAATGACTTCGCTGAGACATCGTACTCATCGAAACAAAGCAATCACTGAATGCCGATCATGCTTGTCTTCATTCTCTTTTATCCAGTTGAAAGTCAAATTTCATTCGCTGCCGCTGAAGCGACGTTTTTGACGTCGAACTCAAAATTTGCATACTCCACAGTTTGAAAACCAGAAAAATTCGCATTTGTGATTCTCTTCTTCTATTTTCGGCAAAAAAAAATTTCGTTTATATCTTTATTTTATATAAAACTTCAAATATCCTTTAATTGTTTTGAGCAGTGTACTTTATCTATTGCTTGCTTAATGAAGTTTTAATTTCGTTAAGGAATAACAGCTGGAAACAAATGCTGAACTTTTTATATTGTTTAAAGAGAAAACGGATTAATATTTTTTAATCATCTGCAAAAGAGCTGTACATATATAACGTTATCAACATTTTGGTTAATTTTGGACCCCCCTCCCCCCTTACGATATCATATGTTATCATTCCTCGACCAACCCCCCTTCCCTTTAATGATATCCTTATCAATTTCTAAAAAAAAAAAATATTTTTTTAATATTTTTTTTTTTTTTTTTTGCGTTTGCAGTGATATACAGATATAGTTATACATTTATTATTCGCATACTTTGCGCATTCAAAAGAAGCGAAGAATGAAAAAAAATATCACTATTATACATATGAAATGACTTTATATCAATAGTAATAGCTTATTATCACATAATTCATTCATTCAACAGGAATGTTGTCTTTTTGCACATGTCCTTCACAGGGAGGGTGAAAGAAAGCAGAACTTCTTATTAATAAAACAAGTTGACAAGTTTATAGATTTCAAAAAGGCAATATCTTAGACGGTTGATATCTTTCGATGAATCAATTAAAATCATTAAATGACACTACAAAGGATGGGAATTTATTTTCACTTTTTAACCGCGTAGAACCAACTGAGTGAAAAATATGTCCTGACCAGGGATCGAACCCATATATCTTGGTATAGCGAACCAAGTGCTTTACCAATTAGCTTAATTGGTACTTGAAATTTTTTTAATTGAAAGTTCACATGTAAATGAGAATTAATGTTTTCTTATTAGAATACCGTCCTGTTGTTTGCCTTTTTGCCGTTCATCGAGCAAAAACAAGGAAAATATTTCCTTTCACCAATTTCCTGTAGACAATAATCGGGTGTTATGGCTGAAAACGATATCTAGGCAAGGTAATGTATTTTCTTAATCTTTAAATACTTGTTTATTATCTTTGTATTTTAAAAAATAGAAATACGCATAGCTGCCAACTTTTACGCTTTTTTGCTACCACTAAATATTAATGGACAATTTTGTCTTATTGAAATTCAAGATTTCGGCGGTTTAACAAAGTAAAACTTACTATAAAATTTTAGTGGTAGGAAGAAAAACGTAAAAGTTGGCAGCTATAGATATAGGCATTTTTACTACAATTTTTATTTTCTAGCAACATTCTCTTGAATAATAATAAAATAAGTTAATGCCTATTTGTTATTAATATGATATATTGTTATTAGGTTACAATTCTGTAAAAGGAGGCTTTGATCTAAAACTAGTTCTGAAATAACATTAATATTAAATACGTGACAGAAATATTAGGTGAAAATATTTACTTTTATCAAACAATAATCCAAAGCCTTGCCTGAATGAAACTGAATCTGTAACATTAAATGTATTTAAATGTCTTCTATTGCACTTGCAAAATAACCCTTTAAAAAAAATTAGCCTTCTAAAAGTTGGATATAATCTATATATATATTTCTCTTAAGTGGCGCGGAAATAATGGCTGAATTTCTAGCTTAGCGTTTGGCAACAAACGTAGTTTCCAGGGCTCAGACCAATGAACAGTCAAGATTGGGTAAGATCTGCCTCCAACTTCAATATGGCGGTCAGTGTGAGAGCAATGAAACTTCAAAACTAACAATTATTAAAAATAAAATAACATGTACGTAATCCAAAACGTTTGAGATGATTCCTCATTTTAATTATGAGTAATATCATTAATTTCAAGTTAATTCTCAACTCTTATTTAGAATTTATTTACGAATTTCAGTCACACGAAAATCGGAGAATAAAAATATCAACCGTCTAGATATTACCTGCTGCCATCTGTTGCTATCTTGATGAAGTAAAAAATAATTTATTTTCCGAAAATCTATAATACAATGATTGATGATATATATAAACTATCTTTCTATCACGTAGTGTGTTTCCTTTTTTTAATGAATTTAAGTCGTGCTATACAATATTATAGGTGCAGTGAGTTTTAAACTAATTGTGTTTCCAAGATAATTTTTTTCATAGTATTAAAATGATTTATGCCCACTGGTAGCACCAGCTAGATGCATTTTTAATCATGTTTTCAACAAAGTTTTCCATTTACTATTTTTACATTTAAAGAAAATTGTCAATTTCATATGTTAAAATGATTTATAATAGTGTTAATTCTGGCTAGAATTGCTGAAAACGTGACGAGCGAGCGAAGCGAGCTGGTACCGCTTAGCATTCACAATGTGAATTGCATCGCAATTCACGAGGGTTGGGGAGCGTTAGCGAGCAGGAGGTAAAACCCCCTAGTATAGTTCTTATAATTATTATATTTCGGTTTCTTTTAAACATTATATAAATCTATCAACAATATTTCACCAATCTCATAATTACGTTTCCATTGGGAATCAATATGTAATTGTAATAGCAGAAATAAATCAAAGCAACCCAAACTCCTGTACTGGACTCTTTACAAAATTCAATAGATAATTGTTTTTATGATTGTATTTAGAATAAGAACTTAATTAAAGAATTCTAATGAAGCAAGTAGTCATTTTCAGATAAATTAAACAATTGGGATATCAATAAAAAATTATAAGAATAATTAATAGCCCAAATTAAGTATTTTCATTATCACAAGTTCAATAATATATTATTTTGGATAGAAAATATGAAATACGGAATTTAAGAGAAATACAGTTATCAAATTATTCAGATAATACGAGGGGGGGGGGGGGCGCAGTAAAAAAATGAAAAAAATATCTTGAAACATCTGTGCATAGAATCGTATTTCCCATTAACTAAATTTCATCAAATACTTCAGAGCTCGATGTAGGTTTTTTTTGTCTTGGGGCCCATTTTGTGAAAAGCAGCCATTATTTTTGTGAAATTTATAATCTAAATTCCAGTTATACAAATTCATACCAAACATTTATTAATTAATAATTTCTTTAAGTCCTGCTAAAGTTTTCTTTAAAAAGTATTTTTACTCCATAAACATTGTTCTATTTTTTATGGAAATTTATTTATAAATAAAGGTCAGTGTTAATAATTTATATATTATAATTAATAAAAAAAAAAGAACTTTTATATTAAAAACAAATATTTTAAATTGAAAATATCAGTTATTACAGCAATTTAAATTGTTATTTATAAAAGAAAAGATAATAAATACATTTGTGAAATTCTAGAAATTAATTACAAAGTTTATTTTTTAAGCTATATTTTTTAACTTTCCATATAAATATTCTCAATACAGCCGTTTACGTTATTTTCTGATCACTACCTTCGTAATACATACGTTAATGTATTACAGAGGCATCTTACTGATATGTATTGAAATATCATGTCAGTTGTCGTCGACAGATGGCACTGTATTCTGGAAAAAAAATTGACTTCCAATTTCTGTAAGGCGAAAACGTGATTACGAACGGCATTCAGTATTAAGCAGGTTGTGGTTAAATGCGAAAATTTGCATTTAATACTGACCAAATTAACACACTGACAACTTGATAAAAATAATCAACTCAAACCGGTAAAATTAAATAAATATTTATTTATAAAAAAATGTGTGTAAGTAAACATTTTGCGAACGTGAATCTGGAATTTATAGTAACGAGTGAGCGCCTGTACGGTACTAAGTCCTCCTCGTTGAAAATATAAACAAAAACGATATTATCAATTACATCTGAGTGTAAGACTAGCCCTTCAATGACAAACTCCCTCCCTATGAGGAGGGATCATTCCATTTTTTTAGCAGATGGGGAAAGGTAGGGAGTGATCAGTGATCGTGTCGTGCGGTAAAAAGGGAATGAATGTAGTTATGTAGTAGGATCACCGTATTTGCCTCGTGTTGATATTTTGATTAATCCTGCGCTATGTCTGATGATTTTATAACCAAAAGGGCTTTTTTAAGGCCAACTTCGTCTTTTATTTTTCGCCAGAAAAGCAAAACTTAGCTAAATCCTGCTCCAATTGCATTTCTGTAGTTATATAATTTTAGCAAAGAGACGCTATCACTGCAGCCAAACAAGATAAAATTAGTGAGATTTGAATTTTAAAAATCCGATTTCAATTTTAAAAAATGATTTCTCTTATTTTATTTAATAACCAAATAATAAATAAAACATAAAACAAAAATGATATCTTCAATGTTCCGCTAATGTATTTTAATTTGAAATTGATAGATGGCGCCACCATTTCAATTGACTCTCTAACTTTCTCCACCTGCTAAAAAAATGGAATGATCCCTCCTCATAGGGAGGGAGTTTGTCATTGAAGGGCTAGTGAGTGTAAGTGAGGATGGGTATTTTGACTCATTCTGAGAAGTCGAGTCTGAGTCAAATCCCTTGCTTGAGGAATCGACTCTCGACTCACCTGATGAAGTATGGTTGGTTGGTTGGAATGAAATTCAAACTAACATTTATGATGGAGCAATATTTATTGCAATTAATAAAAACTAGCAAATATATACTTTTTAATCAGCAACAGCTTTTCTCTCATTTAACATAAATAAATCCAATATAGATCATGTGACTAGATAAATTTTAACACAATTACAACTCATAAATCATTTGCTTTTAAAACAGTGATTTAAAAATAAAGCTCTATAGGAAGGACTCTTGTGACAATCCATAAATTGAACTAAAATGTGTTCTAAAAGAAAGAAAGAAAAAATCCTTTGATCGTCATTGTGGATTTTTCTGACACGTTTCCGAGATGAATTTCTTTACCACATTCGATAAAATTTCAAATATTCTCAGTGCAGCAATAAAAATTCTAATAAGTCGAACATCGTTAACGCGAACACTCAAAGGGGAAACTTTTTTTGTTCGTGTTAAAAGTAGTTCGTGACATTCGAGCTTAAATACATTACATATAAAATACAACTGGACGGGACAATCTGAAACAGTTCGTGCTAAAAGTAATTCGCGTTAAGCGTGTTCGTGTTAAGGGGTTACTTCACTCAGTTGAAAGATCGAAATAGCCTAAAAAAGTAATACCGTTGCCATCTGTAAGACGTATCCCGTGACTAAGATTGACACTTTTAAAGTCCAATGATATTTACTAAGCTTGCGATTGACAAATAGAAAGGTCATCCCACAACGTAAAAGAAGACACTCTTTGCCTCAGGCGAATAGTAAGTAACAGTGATATCCCACCGCGAGAAAAGTGATTAGCAAACAGGAGATAGGTTTCCAATTACACTTTCTCAGATAGCTCAGCTGGGCTCAAGTCTAAACTTTATTTTCTAACGCAGTCTTAAAATCAATTATATGTTTTTTAAATGCACGAAATTATTTACAGATATTCAGATGCTATTTTTTTTTTTTCCTATGAAGGCAAAACATTATTCGGAAAACGATGTCAAAGATGGTGTTTATTATTGATTTTAACCACAGTAGGAAAAAGTTGTCTTCGAGTAACCATTCTTTTATAATTCAAATTATATTAAAATAAAAATGCAAAAAAAAAAACGATATTCGATTCCAAAGTGATTGAGTAATAATGTTAGCAAAGTTCCTATGTAAGAATGTATCGATAAGATTCATGCTGTTGAGCCAACATAGTTGAAATGTGTTTATGAACTCGGTTTATCTGTCTGTCTGTCCGTGCTCTAACTCACGTAAATATACTCAGATTGTCCCGCAATTGATATATGTTATTGATGTTCACTATGCCATGTTCGGCATTGAAAATGAAGTGTGTCGCGCTTATAGTTTCTTTAAAGGGACACTCAAAAGAGTTCCGTTATATTATGGTCTATAGGGGAAAATCATTTGCGGATTATTTTAATTATGTTATACTATTTCAAATATATTGAAATTAGTGTATATCACTGAGAGTTGCATTACATGTGACTTTCTTACTATAGAATGCTGTGTGCAAACCATTGTTCATTTACAGGGACACACAAAAGAATTCTGTTAAAGTTCTGTCTGTTAACAATAATTGCCGGAGGTGCGTCTTTTGAATTTAACTAATTTTTTGACTATTACTTGTTGTGTATAAATTCTACAGATCATACACAAGACAGCACAAAATATCTCGAGCACACATTTCCGTTTATTGACGGAAATTTCAGAAGGGGGATTTAAAACTGCGCTATGTGTTTACGAATTGAACAAAATTTTATCATTCTATCATATATATATTCTAATACGAGGAAATCTTGTGTGTGGTTATATATATATATATATATATATATATATATATATATATATATATATATATATATATATATATATATATATGTATATGCAAATTTTATTTTAAAAACAACTCTAACGATTTTGACGAAATTTTGTATCCTACCGTTTTGGGACACCAGAAAACCATTGGGCTAGGTCACATGTTCGAGAAAATTCGATTAGTGGGTCATTTTGGGTCACCATGGCTCAGGGTCAAGCTAAATGTATCTAAAAAACGGTTCAGAGTATTTTGACTAAATTTTTTATATCCTGCGGGTTTCCGACGCGAGAAGACAATTGGCTTGGTCACATCGTCGGGAAAATTTGATTAATGGGTCATTTTGGTCATGGTTCATGATATTTAAACTCAAAGCTAATTTTTACCAAGCATAGCTCGGTCTTCCCTGCTCGTGCATTATATATATACAAATCTATTTATCATATACAGGAATGCACGAAAGAATCTATTTAGGGATATCAAAGTTGCCATTTTTCGAGTTATTCGAGCGTTTCCAGACATTGCAATGGTAACGATTCTCACAACATTGCACTCGATTACAGCGCCATCTACAATGTTTCGAAGAATATGCTCAATACAAAAGTTACGTATTTTTTCTCGTAGAATCCGAATCTGCAATAAAAAATGGAGTCATCATTTAAGATTTCAAAGTTGCACCCCTTTCCCGCGGGGGGGGGGGCAACTTTCATATCCCTAAATAGATTTTTCAAAAATATTGAACATGCATTTTGCCGTTTTTCAATCCAATGTATATTTCTCGAGTTAATTGATCATTTCCAGACTTTTCGGACATCCTGTATATAGTCATAACGATTGCGAGCATTTATCCCAAATTATGCAAATCGGTATTTTATTCCAGTTTGTTTTTCTTCTCCCTTATTCAAGGATTTTTATCATTAATTTACTGATTATACGCCAGAAACCTATTACAGTGACCTCTCACTTATACGACTTTCAGGGGACCGTAGAAAAAAGTCGTATAACTGAGAGAGTCGTATAAGTGAGAGACCGTCTTTTTATACAAGTTTCAAACTTTATGTGTATTAATTATTTTATCTATATTAAAAACGATAAGTTTTGAGTACTAAAAACATATTTAATAAAATTTATAAAATACAGAAAAAAATAAAACATAAAATATATAAACAAAATTTACAAAATAGTTCACTTACCACTATGTTTATTTACGCATCAGATATTCTTAAAAAAGTAAGTGATATTAGTTTGTCTCTATAGTCGACAAAAAGAGAAAATGTCTTTTTCTAAATCTAATAAAGTTTTTAAGCTATTTTGGACATGATAATTTTGATGGACATAATTATTTAATGTTATTGAATCTGTCCCTGTCTGTAAAATTATATCTTCAATATTATTTATATTGATATTAAAGTATCAATATTCATTTCAAAATTAAATAATCATAAAACTAGAACACAAGAATAGGTTAGGCTTACCTAAACGGTCCTCTTTCGGGAGATAAGATATCTTAAATTATTCTGACTTTTCGAGAATAAATGTTCATGTTGTTCAAAAAATAATTGAATCTATACAATGTAGACACACAAACAAATATATTGACGATCACGAACACAATATACACAACATTTTTCGCGCACATCATAAATATTACATCTTATATTCCGTATTACATTTTTTATTTACAATTCATAAAACATTCTAAGACAGATCCCTTTTTTATCAACAGAAAACATCGTCTGCGCGAGGCGCAAAATAGAAACGATTAAATTAAAACCATGGAAGTAGCGATAAAACGCAACAAATGTATTTAAAGCGGCACCTGCTTCTGAAAAATTTACAGGAACATTGCTCTCATCTTCGTCATCTTCCTCGCTCACATCTTCGTTATTAATATCTTCAAAGATATCTTCAGCAGTTCTCAGCTCTGACAGAAGAAAGTTTTCATCACATTCTACATGATCTTTGAAATTAATACCTTTGTCCATAAACATTTCATCCCAGTCTTCGTCATTAAAGGATTACCATACGCTCTCAAAATCGGGTTCATTCGTTGAACAAGCAATTTGGTCTTGTGAAAAACCACATTTGCTAAAACAATTCTTAATTGTCTGCGATGTCACATTTTCCCATGTAGATGCTGTAAGATGTAGTATAGCATCTAAAATGGAAATTGCTTTAGCTTCTTTTTTGTTTTCCCGATCAAAAATGAAAGAACGAATCAAACTCCTTCTGTACTTTAAAATTTTTTATAATCCCTAAATCTGATGACTATAATCTACTTGTAGAATTTGCTGGCAACTTTAATTTGCTTGCAACTTTAATTTGTTGTGGAAATGGTAGATCTGTTGCAACTGGATGTGATGGACATTGATACATTAGAAGTAAAACTTTTCTTTGTTGTTTTCGAAATTTCTGTAGCTACATGGCAATTTTTTTTATATTCTTAAAGCATCGAGGTTTTATTGATTTTCCTAGTGATGTTCACGAACTGCCATTTTCGATTTGTTTAGTTTGAAATAAAAGTTTATTTTTCTTAAAACAGCCTCATTCCTAAAAGACCGACGCATTCCTAAAATCTGTTAAATTTTTTCCAAGAAAGTGCATTTTGTAATAACCCGGATTTCTCACTTAATACTATACACAGAAATAATCTGCAGGTGGTCATTTGGCTTTTATTAATCGCTTTTGTTAAATGGCAAGCACAAGGGAATTCCATGCAACAACCCTCCCGCCATAGATTTCATCGTTATTAACACACGAAGGTAGATAAGAAATGTTATTCATTATTGATAAACACTTTAACAATAGTGAAAGGATAAAGGTAAGAAAGCGTGAATAATTTGTTCTTTAAAGACTATAAAAATGAATTCTTGTGTGAGAAATGTTAAATCGCATGAACCGTTTAAAGAGTCGTATAAGTGAGAGAAGGAGTCGCATAACTGAGAGAAGTTTAGCATTATTTCCCATAAAGCGTGGACGGGACCAAAAGAATTCGGCGTATAACCGAGAGAGTCGTATAACTGAGAGTCGTATAAGTGAGAGGTCACTGTAATATGTTTTTGTTACATCTGCACTCCGCCCTCGCTGATTTTTTTGTTTAAATTATTTATTTAAACACTGCCTATCGTCATTATGATATGTATTCGTTCAGAATAAAAGCATCCGTGCAAAAATCTAGCTATATAAAGTAGGCGGAGCATCGTCTCCGCGGTACGATTTGAATACAGATGATACAGATTTGAAAACATATTATTTGAGAAAAATATCTAATTTTTGAATATTGCAAGAAGCACTTTTCTTAAAAATCATTGCACCGTATTTCATGAATTTACAATATGCTTTAGGGATAGTTTTTTTACAATTTCTTTCAGTGAAAAATGGTATAAAAAACGACATTTCTTTAAAAGTTAAAAACATGACACATATATCATACTGTGAAAGCAATATTTTTTTTCCCACATATCTGTATGTGTTAAATATTCCTGGTGGTTGATCATGTCATATATATTTATTTAGCTTCATCTTGTGCGATGGGTATCAGGCCTAAATATTTACAAATATATACAGGGTGTCTCAAAAGGTCGTTTACAAACTTAACATGCTGGTCTATCATATCATGATAAACAAGATTTACATAGGAACTTGTGTTCGAAAATGCAAACTGCGACCGCTAGAGGGCGATGAGCACAGGCTTACGGGAGAGTGGAAAGCGTAATCATTTTAGGCGAGGATGTTGCAGGAGAAGCATGAATCGGTTTAGTAACGCAGAATCCGATTGGCCGATATGCATTACGTATATGGCGCCGTAGATGGAAATGCACACTGTGCGAGAATACCTCGATAGGACATATCCTAATCGCTGAATTGGCAGAGGCAGACCAGTCGCATGGCCACAGCGATCCCCTGACCTGACTTCCCTGGATTTCTATCTGTGGGGACACATGAAGTCCGTACTGTACGAGAGGGATGCAACTCAAACGTGAAAGGTTCCGTTCTCCCTTTGGTTGACGAAAAACCGGAAGTCGGGTGATTTTGTTTCTTGCCCGACTCCCAAAATCGATCTGCGCATTTTTTCGCGCATTACTGCTACTTTGCTTATATTTTAGTGTAATTTCGTTTAAAGCAAACATGGCATATAATATCTGTGAACGATTTAGTGCGGTGGTTAAAGCACAAGACTTGTAATCTGAAGCTTTTAAGTTTTGTCCTCTTTGATTTTTTTTTTTTTTTCAAATCATTTTTAGAGTTTTGTTTTGATCTTTACGGAATTAATTAATAAAGATTATTTACTTGACATAAAGATCAGTATAAAGATTTTGTTTTAATTATTATTTAAATATATATATTTAAATAATAATTAAAACAAAATCTTTATACTGATCTTTATGTCAAGTAAATAATCTTTATTAATTAATTCTTTATTAATTAATATATATATTATTTAAATATTATATTTAAATATACATAGTTAATATTAATTAATAATACCATGTAAGTATAAGTATATAATGAATATTATTATTTAAATATATATAATTAATAATAGCTAATATTTTATTTAAATATATATGTGGGGTGGGGAGGGGGGTATGTACATATATAATTAATATTTATTATTATTATTATTATTTAAATATATAATTAATATTAATAAATATTATTATTTAAATGTATATCATTAATATTTTCATTTAGTGGTTTGTAATACATTCTCTTCCATTTTCAGTAAACAATGAGTAAGATATAAATTATTTAAGAAAATAAAACACTATATGTTAAAGAAAAACTTGAGTTTTTTAAGTATAGCTCAAACAATGATTTTTTGTTTTGGATGATACACCTTATAGAAGCCCAAACATTACATGAACGTATGTGTAAGATTAAACTAAACCTTTTTTTAAATAAATATTATCTGTTATTAAAAATGCATAATAGAAACGTATGCTTTTTGGTTCTTATTAAAATCTAGAAGTTTTGACTTTTTTTTCTCATTAATTGTATATGTCGTGTATATCAATAATATAACAGAATATCATTGTGATCTTAAGAAATTTTTGAAAACTGGAGTAAATAATACCTAAATCATATACAATCTTCAACTATGTTAGAAACACAGACATATATATATAGTATATAGTAAATTATACATGTATAGTATATATTCATATAATTATATATTACATATATTTATATACATATATAAATATACATACGTATATAAATGTACATATTCATATAATTATATACATATATATGTTTATTACATACATATATTCATACATGCATATGTGCATTATTGTATATGTTTTCACTTTTACGAGAAAAAAATTATGTCAGATTCATTGGCTTGCAATGTAGTGTAAGAGTAAGAAAATGTTAAAACTACAGAAAAATACTCAATATTATGCAGATTATAAAAAACTTTCATTGATTAATCTTTGTATATTACTATACTATCAAATTGGTAAGAAACAATAAAATATAAAATCTCTATAAAATCTATGTTTTCTTAATAAAATTTTTAGTTGATACTTAATAAGTAAAAATGTATTAAACAAATTATAATTTATTTTTAGGTATCACTTTATAAACTATTCGGATATAATAAGATCTCTTTAATTTCTTCTTCTTTTTTAATTAATTTTATTATTATTATTATTATTGCAGAATTCAACCTGTCATGATTTCATGACCATTTTTCAAGAATAAAAATATCACCATGGGAGATATTATTTTTATAAATATTTAATTTAAATTATTTTACAAAAATTATAATAATAATAAATTATTATTATGGTTTATAAATTATAAATAATAATAATAAAATATTATTATGGATTATAAATTATAATGTAAGAAATGTAAAGAAATATGCATTAAATTTTACAAATTAATATTATACAATTTGTTAAAACAATTCTTGTATATAATTAATTAGTATTTCATAGTAATCAAATATCAATAAATTACGTGAAAAAAAAATCCGATAAAATGCATTTTAGTTTACATAAAATGCATTTAATGGAAATTAAATTTATTTAATGTATACATTAAATGTACTTAGTTATTTGTACAATAATTTCTTTTTTTGGGGATAAAACACAGTTTAATTTACAAGTTAATTTACAGAGTTTAATTTTTTAGTAGGAAGCATTAAGGCATAATTGTGTTTTATTATCTTGTCCATAGATGGCAGCAGCACAAAACGATATTATGTTAGCTACAAAGATACCAAGAGCGGGAACATTTAGAAAAAATATCTCGTGACTTCCGGTTTTTTGTCAACCAATGGGAGAATGGAACCTTTCACGTTTGAGTTGCACCCGTGATTTGGTGAGGATTCGAACGTTTCCTTAACAATAAAAATTGTTTAAGTTCTGTTAGCTGACATATATACTGTTTAGGCATACTTTGTCTATATTAATTTTCTAGAGAGTTGCATTGCATTTTTGCATTGGTTTCTTCTACTTTTGTTCATATTCTTTTACTTACCCATCATACGTAGTATAGGGTAAGTCTTGTAATCGTTTTGAAAATCGAAAAAAAATTTTTTTGACGGATTTACACGTTTCAGACACTGGAGATTCCGAAAAACATATTTTTAGAAAAAAAAAAATTGCCGTCCGTGTGTGTGTCTGTGTGTCTGTAAACGCTCTATCTCCCGAAAAAATTGAGATAGAGACTTGCAATTTGGTATGTACTTAGTATGTAATAATGGGAAGAGGCCTATTTCATTTCAATAACCTCGATTAACCGGAACTAATTTTTTCGGACTCTCGAAATATTCGTTCTGATAAAAGGTATATAAAAATTTTCGAAATTGGTTATTTTAAGAAATGAATGTAAAAGACAATAAAAAAAACATAAATTTTGCATAAAGCATGAAGTCGATCGGATAATTAGTTGCCGAGATATTTGGAATCCTATTTCCACACTCTTCGATTTTTCATGACCCTGTATTTCCTCCAAATTTCACTTCAAAGATATATTTTAATTGGAAATTTTACGCTTAATCAGATGCAATAAATCGCTAGTTAATAGGATTATTATTTTTGGAGTTATAAGGATGTTTCTTTCAAGCAATTCAGTAATCGAGCCTTTAAAGTTTGTGACGTCATCAAGCCTCGATTTTATTTGAATTGCAATGCATTTTATAAGTAGTTTACACATTTTTTATTTTAATATTTTACATTATAGTAGAAGGGAAAGGGGGGTTCAACGGCCACAGGAAGAGGAAGTGGTGTGGAGCTCCATATCTGATGTGGAGCGGACTCCTATGTCATAGTATCTTTACAAGGTTCTCATTTTCTGATCTCTTTATAGCACTAGTTTTTTTACAATGCTATGTTTGATATTATCCTGGCAAAGCAGATTTATTTATCTCTCTCTATATACGTGTCTGATATTATACGACAAAGCGATTATATGTATGTATGTACATGAGTAAATATATATATATATATATATCATTCATAAACTGGAAAAAAATATTAAAAACATTTTTAAAAAGAATGCATAATTAAAAAAAATATATAACTTTAGAAAATTACATATAAAAAAAAACTTCAGAAAATTACAAAGTATTAAAAAAAAACTTTAGAAAATTACAAAGTATTAAAAAAAAAAAATTTAGAAAATTACAAAGTATTAAAAAAAAAAAACTTTAGAAAATTACAACGTAGTAAAAAAAAAAGTTTAAAAATTTTATATGGTGATAAAAATACATATGTTTGTATATGTGGGTGATTGTACGTATGAATAGAATAGGTTTCAATGAAGTTCACATACATAGCATTCTACGAGAAATGTTTGTGTAGAAGATTTTAATAAGTACACATATTTAAAATTAACATTTTTTATTAAAACAAAAAATACAGGAAGTTTTATTTACAGTAAAGTATTTACATCTCGATTTTGCATTAACAATACAAATCAGCATTTTCTTCCTTATTACAAGCGTGATTAATGTCATAATGTCCATATGCCAGGCTGCTTATCAAATCATCCATCAAGTAACGCTTGTCGTCAAAGGGACTTAAGCTAATTTTATTTTGAGTTAATGTATATAGGCGATGGCCATCTTGGGCGATCCTTATCTGTTTCTCCATACTTGTTTTTTGTTGCTGTAGGCACTCCAAGTAGTCTTCATGTTTGATTTTCTGTCGAACAATCTGCGTAGACACGCCTTTCGCACGCTTCTTCTCGTCTTTAACAGATTTTAGAGAGTACATTTTTGACCTCAGTCCAACAAACTCCAGGGCTAATTCACCATTAAGTTCATCCTTGAACTTGCCGAGAACCTTCTTATTGTCTTCAGAGTATAGGCGATGAGATTTCGGGTACTCGGAGAAGTCAAACAAATTACGATGCTGCTCCAGATCCTTATAAATATCGGGAGTCTCTATGTGATATGTCAGAGAATCGGTGTCGGTGAATAAGAGCCGAGCTTTTTCACCATATGTCGCCTTCACAAAATCATAATGAAACTTGTACATAACTAATTTAGATAATTCTAAAATAGAAAATCCAACATAGATAGGCCGATTCATATATATGCTAGTTTTTAGTCGTTCTACAGCGGTTAAATCTTCATCATATGTCTTAAATGATTTAAAAGTAGGCGAAGCTACTAATTTCTTGGCTCTTTTTTCACCATTACAAAGCACAATATTTCTTCTGTTTCGAAGATTTTCCATGGTTTTACCAAAAACAGAATTATTTAATAATTTAAAAAAATCCTTTTCAAAAGAAGATTTTGCTTCTTTCCTTTTTTCGGTATTAAAATTAATATATTTCTGTAACCATGGAGCCTGTTTAAATTTTAAAGCTTTGTGCACAGCTGTAATTTTTAAACCAAGTTCTAAATACAATTTAAGATTACGATAATGGGTTATATAATTCTTTTTATTATTCGAATTTCGAATAAGTTTAGGGGTTCCTATGAATTTTCTATTATTATTCACCAAGTTTCGTGCATAGGGAGATAGCATTTGTTCCCCCACAGTAACTCTCTCAGGGACGACAGGGTATTCATTGTACAAAGGATGTAAATGTTTTGGATAATCGAAGTCCACCTCGAAGAGATATCCAATTTCAGAACTATCAGGTAGAGACAGAACCCACTCTTCTGTGATATGACTAGTTTCACACCATTCAAAACCGCCATAGGGTAAAAATTGGCTCATAGTTTCACCCATATAAGTTATTGGCATCCCAGTACATGATGTAGCTGGGTGCCTCATTTTCCCTATAACCGGGCGTACCGGGTATGTTTGCCTTAGCATATCTTCGGCTTATCATACTGACGCCTCCACGTATTCCATTTTCAACCATGAGCAACATGTTTATACAGTGAAACCTGTAAAGTTGACCACCCTTGTAAGTTGACCACCTGTCTATGTTGACCTCTGTTGTCCGGAACCAAATTTATCATATACAAAACTATAAGACAAACCCTTTGTAACCTGACCACCTGTCTATCTTGTATCTTGACCACTGAAATTATTCAGATTAGACTAGAACTATTATAAAGTGCCCATCAAAACCCTTTATAACTTGACCACCCAAAAAGCTAACAAATCATGAATAAAAAAAAAAGTAACTCTCCAAGTATTTTTCTATTTTTTTTCTTTTTAACTAGAATTTCTGGAAGGGTGAAATAGTATTAACCTGGGAAATGCTTTTAGTAATGATAGGTGTAGGGAAATATAATTCAAGGCTTATCTATTCTTACATTGTTGCTCTTGTGGATTTGGCTTTTCAACCCTCTCCCTCCATTCTTTGATTCTAGATTTCATTCTTCTATTCCCCATTCTCTTATCATTCCTTCCCTTCTTTCAATAACCCCAGGTGTTAGTTGGTAAGCAGAAATATTTCCACAAGTGGCAAAAGTCTGTGGCAATTGTAACAACCCAGTTAAGAAAATTATTTGTGATGAGTTACACTAGAACTGTGTTGTAGTACAGAAGGATTATTATTTTCATCCAGTGAACTGGGTGTTGAGGTAGTACAGGGCATTTATATTTTGTAATTGCTTTTTAACAAGGAAGATTTTGTTAACCTAAAATGTCTGCAAAAAGAAAATTAGTTGAACTTTCAAATGATAAAAAATATGAAATATTAAATTTAATTAGAAAAGGCGAAAGCCAGAGAAAATTAGCTGATAGATATGGAATTTCAAAAACTACAGTGTCTAACACATCAAAGAATGGGAAAGAAATAACTAAATTGTGGTTAGAGAACTGTAGTGGTGATAGAAAAAGAAAATTGAGAAAAACATCAAATGAAGAAATTAATCTGGCAGTTTGGGAGTTTCTTAAGCTATGTCGTTCCAAAAATATTCCAGTTTCAGGACATATGCTACAGGCTAAAGCTAAAGATATTGCAAATGAATTGGGAATTTCTGAATTTAATGCAAGTAATGGATGGCTAGAATCCTTCAGATCAAGAAACAATATAAATTTCCGTACTCTTTGTGGTGAATCTTCTTCAGCAGATTGTAATGCTGCAGAAGACTGGAAAGCAAAATTAACTGAAATTGTGAAAGATTATCCTCCTGAAAACCAATTCGATGCAGATGAAACAGGGCTGTTTTTCCGTCAATTGCCTACAAAATCCCTTGTATCAAAAAATGAAAAATGTTTTGGAGGTAAAATGCCGAAAGAAAGACTAACTGTTTTACTTTGCTGTAGTGTCACAGGGGAAAAATTGAAACCCGTTGTAATTGGAAACGCTGCTAACCCTCGTGCTTTTAAAAGAAATGGTGTTAAAGTTGAGATTCTACCTGTGACATGGAAATATAATAAAAAAGTCTGGATGAATTCATCCATTTTTGAAGAATGGCTTCGCGATATTAATTCCCAAATGAAAAAACAGGGTAGGAGGATAATTTTATTTATTGACAATGTATCCAGTCATAAAATTTCCAAATCTTTCACCAATATTGAAATAGTATTTTTGCCTCCAAATTTAACGTCACTCGTGCAACCTCTAGATCAAGGCATTATTTGTGCAGTTAAGTTGCATTATCGTAAACTAATGTTGAAGTGCCTCATTACAAAAATTGACCACTGCAATGATGTTTCAGACTTTACTAAATCAGTAAATGTTTGGGACGCAATTCGTTGGCTTAATGATTCTTGGAAAAACTTATCTTCTTCAACTATTTCCAAATCATTTTATAAAGCAGGATTTGAAAGTGTGGATGAAATATTGAACGAAGAAGAGACTGAATTTTGTTTGAAGAGTGATATTCAAGCTTTGTAGTAAGTATTCAGCAAGAGTTGGTCGATGAAAAATCATTTCTCTCATTTGACAATGACATCATTGTGCATGAAGAAGTTGCAGAGAATGCAGAGGACATAGCTGCTAATATCTTATCAAAGATGAAAAAACCTCTAGAACTAGAAGATGATCAAGAAGAAGACAGTGAAGAGGAGATCGTTAATGAAAACACAAGGAAGACTCCTTTAACTTTTTCAGAAGCTTTAGACTGTGTACAAAATTTAATGGGCTATGCTTCTGATAAGCAGCCTGATATTTCTGAAAAGATAATGGATCTGCATGTTTGCATTGAAAAACATTGGGCTGATGTAAAGTCCAAGAAACAGCGTCAAACTACAATAACAGAGTTTTTCTTGGACAAATAGGTAATGTACTTAAATTTTAAATTTTAGAATGTGTATGTGTCTTAACATGTTAAAAAAAACAAGTGTTTTTTTAAAATGTTTTTTTATAAATTATGTGTAATAACTAGTATAGTTTGCAGAATCACTAATTGACTGTATATTGATTGATTGTTTTTTAAATAAATAGTAGTATATTAATTGATTTTAAAATTGATACAAAACTATTAATTCATTCTTGTAGTTAATCTTTTCTTTTATAAGGTGTTAGAAATATGCATCGTAATACAATATTATTTTATAGCCCTGTCAATAAATGAAATTTTTGTGTTAAAGAATGATATGGTGTGAATATTACGTTAAAAAAAGTAAATTTATCATCATCCTTTATAAGTTGACCACCTCTCTAAGTTGACCACTGAAGTGTGGCACCGCAAGTGGTCAACTTACACAGGTTTTACTGTATCAGTAAGTAACTCTAAAGGTGTTTCAGACATCTTCAAACTCGCCTGCCATGCGAAGGTGCAGTGAACAGGTGAGCAGGATCAATTTCATAATACTGCTGACATAATTTCCTAAAGTTTTGAAACACGTCAGCAAGTAGTAGAACATCTGTCTTCACATACAGATTGTGATAATCCCCCAAAGTTTTAAGACTGAAGGAGTCCCACACATTCTGGGCATGTTGATACTCTTTCTCATCAATTGGCTCATTGGTTAAACTATTAAAAAATGCAGAAGGTGAGGGAAGCTGCTTATCATTAAATTTTTCAAAAGACGTAAAATAATCTTAGGGGTAAACCCCTTTACGTATAAGTAAAGATAAATTATTATTTTGTGGGAAATTTTCTTCAAGTATAGGGAATTGATCAGATTGAAGGTTTTTAACAAGTTTTTCCAATGACGTAGGCAAAAATTGGAAAGAATCCAGAAAAACCATTTGAATAGGGGAGGTATGCTTTTTGATTTTAAAAGTTATATAATTTTCAAGCGTACACGCAATCACATCGATTTCAATATCTTTAAATTTTCCCAACTTTGTCATAAGGTGGTGGGCATCATAGTTTTTTAAGTTATGAAATATAACAGGAATTGTCTTTAATTGTCTGAAATTGAGGTTGCAATATGGGTGGGCAGCTCCTCTGTACGCACCTGACAGGGGATCATGATCACGTGTACGTTTCTCATATAAAACTTTTTTACAGATATGACAAATCTCTGCTTCTCGAAATGCCTTTTCTTCCTGGGGAGTAAGCTTCATAGGTTTAATATTTAGTAACTTCTGTCCCAAAATTTCCTTCTCTTGCATCATTTGGTTTAAAAAATGCTCAACACAGTTTCTACCACGATATACCCGTGCTTTCTTCACACATGTTCCATCGGGTCCAACAACCACATAAGCATACCAACACGGTAAGTGATAGGTTGTTTTCTCAGTATAGGATGTTTTAGAAGAGGGTGAGACTGATGAAATGGGTATAAGTAGACTCTCAAAATCCGCATAAATCGTATAGGCCACAGGATGTTGTAGGTGAATACCACAAAACCGAATTATATTGTTTTCTTTACTAGGCATCTTTATAACTTGTGCTGCATGTCGAGAACAATATTCGGCATGTTTATCCAAAAGATCTTGTCTTGAAAATCGATGTAAACATCGATAACAGTAATAGGTGGCGGCTCTATTCTTGGTAAGATCACCTAAAAGCCTAGAAAAGCTACGTATAAGGCAATAGTGTTGTTTTTCACCATCACCAACCAATAACAAATTGATCACATTAGAATCTTCTCTAGGGGAAACATAAAGGGGATACACTTCTTCATCTTCATCTTCATATCCAAACACATTAAAGCGTAAATTGTTGAGTTGTTCAATAACAGGTATCTTCTGAATAGAAATAGGGCATTCTACACTGCCTAATTTAATATCATGTTCATAAGGTCGATAATGTGAAACACGTTCAGGCTTTTTTGTAAAGTCTAAGTTTAGTTTAAACGCCAAAAGACACCATACCAAACATTTATTGTCTTCGTTTTTTATGTTAAGCACCGCTTTTTTATCATCCAGTTTTTTAGATAATGGGATGTATGAACTTGCAGCGAGAGGATGATATTTAGCAATCTTGAGTTCTAAATTATGAATTTTTCTCATTTTCCATCCAGATCCCCTTTGTAAAAAATCCTCAAAAGATTTTGTTATTTTGGAGAATCCTTCTTCTATGTGTTGTTGTATAGATTCTTCGATAAGTTCGGTCATACATGAGCATCGAAAAAAAGATTCAATTTCTTGCATCTCCTCATTATTTGTCATATGTTCAAGTGATATTTTTCTACCATATAGCATTTAATGGCACCCTTTTCTTCACTTACTAGGCGTTCCTGTATTTCAGATTGTAAGTGTGTATGAAACACTTCTAAGTCACATCCTTCACGTTCATCAGGGTGCAGCATCATTGTTTTAAACACATTAAGTGCATCAGACTGCTTCGGTTTTCTAGACTTTACATTAGATAAAGCTATTTTCCGTTTCACACTCATGATACATACATAGGATGTTGGGTACGCATATGTTGTTTCAGTTCATAATTTCGTCCCAACACTTTATGACAAACACTACAACTAGGTCGAAAATTTTGATGTGACCTTACATGTCGCTGGAAGTTACACTTTTGAAATATCTCACCACAATCATTACACTGAAATGTATACAATGCTCCACTATCATGAGCTTGCGAATGTCTTTTTAAATTCGATTTTCTTCCAAAGGCTCTTTGACATATATCACATACATACGGCTTTATATTTAAGTGTATCTTCATATGCTGATTTAGGTTGAAAGTAGATGAAAAACCCTTGCTACAGATAGGGCAAGCATTATTCTTCTTCTCAGCATTCGTAAGGGTCACAGTCTTTAGGGAAACATTTTCTTCAGGTGACATCTCGACATCCATGAGACTAGGGGATATAGTGTCCTTCTCTGTTAAAACTTGAGAATCCTCATAGGGTTCAATACTATTATGCATCTTGATGTGTCTAATCAAGCTTGATTTCCTTCCAAAGGCTTTCTGACACACGTCACAGATATACAACTTCTCATTTAAATGATACTTTATATGTCGCCTCAAATTAAAAGGAGTTGAGAATGTCTTCGCACAAGTCAAACACGGGTACATCTTCTTCACAGGCGCAGAATTTCTCAAAGGCGCAACTCCGCCAATAGGCATAACGCTATCCATAATATATTAGCAAAAAAAAACTTTAAAAACCAAAACACAATCTTCACAAATAAATGATCCACTTAGGTAAATATAGGGATCAGGAGCGGTTTAAGACACGTCCGTTCACTAAAAAGCAAATCAACAAATGACACGAATCACACTTCTCGCCCGCTATTTATACCCCAGACCCCTCACGACCACCCACGTTGATCATAATCTGGCGACAAAATATTCCACTTGGTGAGATAGCATAAAATTAAAATCGCCAAATCAAGACAAAATAATTCATATGGCGAGAAAACGAAAGATTCAAATTGCCAAATTGTAAGACTATTTTTTTTTTCCGACGATTGTCTTTTAAAATATCCAACTAAGACTTATAATTCTATTCATTCGTTAATTAAATCCTGTATACAAATGTTTACTTCATATGAAACTGCGATTATTAAAAAAGTTTTCTAAAGATTAAATAAGATTGTCTATTATATCAGAAAAAATATATATACGAAGTTTAAAATACTTCAAAATTTTTATATTATTAAATCCCGAACGATTAAAAAATATGTATATTATCAAACTCTTATAATGAATTTATCTATTATAGGGAGACTCGCAATATGAATCAGTCTTTCCCCACTACTCATGTCTAAAACTACATCCATGAAACCCTCACTAGATGCCTAAACTAGAAGATCTCAAATCGAACCTCGCCTAAGCAAATAATGAAAACATTTTCCAAAATACTTCAAAAACATCTCATAGATGGCGCTTTCAATCTTAAACGAAAAAAAAATTCTAATTCTCAAAGACAGAGAAAAAATCAGTACAATTAATTTATCCCACTCATTAAAACTAAAAAAAAATTATAAAGATACTAAATAACCCACCGTTAAAAATACTAACACACGACTGAATCAGTCTTTCCCACTACTCATGTCTAAAACTATATCTAAGAAACACTCACTAGACGCCTACGCTTCCTAAACTTAAAGATCTCAAATCTAACCCCGCCTAAGCAAATAATAAAAACATTTTCCAAAATACTTCAAAAACATCTCATAGATGGCGCTACTACAGAGAAAAAAAGTCGAAACTAATTTAAAACACTTTAAAAAATAAATTCTAAACTTTTTTCACACCATCACAAAGTAGAGAGAAAATGACAGTCCGGCCTCAGGAGGAGGTGTGAGGTGCTAGTGCAAGGTGCAGCACCGGCACCTCACACCTCCTCCCGAAGTACAGCACCTGCCCTCCTCCTCACGAAGTACTCTCCTCCTCCCGAAGTGCCCACCTCCTCTCGAAGTGCCCACCTCCCGAAGTGCCCCCCTCCTCATTTTCTCTCTACTTTGTGATGGTGTGAAAAAAGTTTAGAATTTATTTTTTATGAAATATGTCAATTATATATTCAAATAAAATTAATTTTGAAATTTATTAAAAGCGGTAATTTCGTATTGGCCTCATGCCCGAATGTAACAGGAGAAGAAATTGTTAAAATTTTCGTTATATACAGCAGTTTTTCTTATTCGGATAATTTCAGCGGTTTTAAGAGGCTACTTCTCTCAGTTGAAAAGTCGAAATCCCCTAGAGGAGCGACATCGTTGCCACCAGGTAGGCGTATCCTAATGACAAAGATTGACACTTTTAAAGTCCAATGATATTTACGAAGCTTACAATTGACAGCAGAATGCTCATCCCACAGCGTAAAACAAGAAGCTCTTTGTCTCCGGGCGAATAGTGAGGGGAAATGATACCCAGTGGATTAAAAAAGTGTTTAGCAAGCAGGATATATGCTTTCATTTACACTTTCTCAAATATCTGTTCTCAAGTCTAACTTTATTTTCTGATACATTCTCAAAATAATATATATACTAGCTGACCCCCGCCCACAATAATAAATAATAATAATAATAATAATGAAAGTGAAGTTTTTATTATTTTATATCTTTAACCGGATTTTGTATGAAATTATATTTTAAGGTGAAAAATTCGCGAAAAAATATTGATATTTAGTGATAAAAGCAATTTTCGTCAGCTCTTTTAACAGAGCAATAAAAAATAGTTATCACCTTCCATCACTGAGTTGCATTGCACAATGCTTACTATAGAATACTGCGTGCATAGCATTCATCGTTCATTTACAGACACACAAAATAATTCGGCTAAAGTTCGGTCTGTATAACTTTGGGTAGGGTTCAGGTAAAATTTAGTCACCCGATTCGATGCAGAAACGTCATGTGTCTTTTGAATATTGATAATTTTTAAGAAAAGTTCAGAATTTTTTTTATTCCAATATCTTTCGAAAACATATTGACATT
Organism: Maratus michaelseni; assembly: GCA_963931845.1. Classification (NCBI taxonomy): domain Eukaryota; kingdom Metazoa; phylum Arthropoda; class Arachnida; order Araneae; family Salticidae; genus Maratus; species Maratus michaelseni. The sequence continues at coordinate 276,467,698 of OZ007594.1, read as the reverse complement.
TATTACTATAGTACATTACCATTTTTTAATGAAAGGCACAGTTGAGAGAAGAAAAGAAATTTCCACTAAATGAGTAGTTTTTGCTCTCTTTATTTATTATATTATTTCCATCCGGATCACACAGATGGCAATTGGCAATTTCAAACTGAAGAAAAATCGGATACTTACGAAAACGACTTCCAGAAATATATTTATAGTAAATATTCATATTTTTTTAATGAAAGGTGCCGTTGAAAAGAAAAAAGAATCCTATAAGTGGGCATTTTTATTTATTTATTTATTTTATTATTAATATTATTTTCTTTTTTGTATTTTCATCCTTGCCAAATTGATGGCAATTTCAATATAGATAATAATCTATAATAATAAGAAAATAAGTTTGTGGGAGTGTGTCTGTCCGCAATCTGTTTTGAAGAGACCCCTGAACGCAGAGCTACAAGAAGGTACCGCTATATCTGTAATAATGCACCTCGAAGCCCGATTTTGCATTTTGTATTACGTTTTTTTAAATTTAATTTTTTATACGATTTTTAACGTTTTTTTTAAATTTTGCAGCAATTTTTTTTTTTACATTATTAAAATAAATCCAATTTCAATCTTTTAGCATATTAATAGTAAATTTTGTCCTGTTTTCAATAAAGTTTATTCGGAATTCATAAAAAAATTTTAATTTTTTGTAAATTTTTAAATGCAACTTTTAGAGATTTTTCGCGTTTTGCGTCTATTTCTCGACATTCTTAAAAGGAATTTAGTTCTAATCTTTTGGCCCACTATAGCAAATATGAAATCACATTTATTAATTCAATCTATTTCATATTCTTCATGCACAAATTACGCAAATCTTTGTCTTTTACATACCGAAATTTTCTTTCAAATGTACTGGTGTGTGTGTGAGGGGGGGGGGGGGCAGTAAAAAGTATACGGAAATGAAAATTACAGGAGTAATGCTCCAAAATTATACTGTAACACTTTCGAATGGCTTATATGAACTCAAGAATGAATTTGTATGTACAATTCACAAAAATAATTTTATTAAGTGTTTAATAGCATTTATGCAAAATTACGAAAGATTGAAAATGTTTTGTTTACCTATCATTGTTGTCTCTCTGAATTCAGTTAAACTTCCTAAATTCTCTTTATTTACTCTTTTTTATTATGATAAAAATATAAACCTTTGGCAAAAGTGATGCAAAGAGAAAAATACAAGATCTAATCAAAGAAGGTATTTGTTCTAATAAATATATTCTACACAAAGGAAGTTTTTGTGAGAAAATCTAATTAACACTCATGCGACAAACTTTGAAATAAACGGCAAACCGTGCTGACAATTGTGTTCCACATGTGTGTGTGGTTCGGTACAGTACAGATGACTAATTGATTATCCTGTAAATAATGTCTACAATCAATTTTCACTTGAGAAAAGTAATTAGAAGTAGAATGGGCAATACGTTGCGGCAGAGTTTCTATTAAGATCACGATTTCGTCGTACAAGGATAATAAATGAAATATGAGATGAAAATATTCATTACTATTCACATCTACCTAATTAATTTTAATTATTAATTTAAAAATTATATCATATTTTAAGCAAAATAGCACAACTTCAATTTTCGAGTGATTTTTTTTGTTTTCTTTTTCTAAAGTATAATTTTAAAATATTTCATCTGTGACAGCGGAATCATGATAAATTAACCGAAAGAAAAAACTGTATATTCTCATCATTTCTGAGTTTTAAATTTGTGTAACAAACTTTAATGATGAAGCTTTACATAGTTATGTTTTAAAATTTCATTTAGAAACATTTTCGTTTTAAAATATATATACAGGTTTATAATATTGAAATTTTGATTTAGTATATTATTTTGCTGGAGAATGAAACCCGCAATTTTTTCAAATTTTATGATCTTGAGCTTCATAGTAGGTATTCAGCTATAAGTACACAAAGTTATATGACTGTAAGTTCTGTAAGTTATATAGTTTCTGAGAACCGGCTCTGAGACAGACAGACAACGAAGTGGGACTAAAAAGGTTTCGTGAGATGAACTAAACCCTAATAAAAACGAAAAAATGCATGGTAAATTTTGAACGTACAGAACTAGAATTTGACCCGTTTTACTGGGAGAAAGTTGTTCTAAATACAGTAAATCCTGTCAAAACAGAACCTGTCTATAACGGAATTCTGTCTGAAATCGAAATAGTTTATTGTCCCGGCGGGAAAAAGAAAAACACACAGTTTATACGTGCTAAAACTCAAACTTTTTTAAAACAGATTTTTTTTCTTCCCGATCCCTATCAATTCCTTTTCACAGGCTTGAATAAATTATAAACAGGTATTATAGTTAGGTATACGGGCAAATTTTCTTTCATTAGACTCCGGCCATTGTGGTCTCAGCTTATTTTTTCTTAAAAATAAATTTTGGTCTGGAAGTTGTTCTTACGTCTTTCTGCATTTCGGGACAGGAGTCAACGAAAAAAAAAAATTGCATGATCTTGCGTCGTGCTGGGCAGTTATCTTGTAAAAATAATTGTGATATTGTACATTTGTTCAAAATATCTTTAGAAATTGAATTTGGTTTAATAAATTACTGAGAAATATTTAAATCACAGATAAGAAGATTTCTTTTTTCTTTTTTTTCTTTTTCATGCAGCTTTAAAATTGTGGTTTAAATGTATGAACAATTTTTTTTTAATCTCAAATTACATTAGTTTTTTAATATGTCGCCATGTAAGTCATTGTCTCTACATGATCATTTCGTATTTCATAGCAGGGTTCGACCCAGAAAAAATTTGGAGCCTATTTAGAGTTCCTTCACAAAAATCTATTTAACAAAACAGGTCCTTCACAAAATTCAATTTAATAAAATAGGCCACTTCACAAATTATTTTTAATAGAATGGTACTCCTTCACAAAATTATTCTTAATAGAACAGGCCCCTTCACAAAATTGCATTCCATAAAAACACACTCTTCATTAATTATTTTTATTTTATTATGTTTTAAACTGTGTAATTTGCAAACAAAACAAGTTCACCGAAAAGGAAGACTTTAGTAAAAGGAAATTATTATTAAATGTTTCGTTTGAATTTGGGTAGCTAAATTTCATCTTTCGTTACAAAATGTTATTTTTCACAAAAATGTAATAAATTTCACAAAAATAATTTATTTTTTCACAATATGCCCCCCCCCGCCAAAAAAAAAAAAAAAAAAAAAAAAACCCTGCATTGACCCCTACATAGATTGTGGACAGATAATTTGCTATACCACGTATATATTTATGCAATATTTTGTTAAAAGAACTTTAATTATAGGATAATATTGACTAATAAATATTGGCCTTTTTGGTAGAAACAAGGTCTGACTGGATCCCTATTCTATGAAAAAATAAATAGTATGAACCCGAACCGGGTTAAATATTTAGCTCTTGGTACGGGCCGATAACGGCCAATAAAGCTTTTGTAACTTTTGTCCGGACTAAACTTTTAGCTTTTATAACGGATTTGGCCGAGTCAGGCCTGCCCTTAGAAATTTCGATCTGTACAGGCTAAAGCTCTGCACGGGTGGCGTAGCCCGAGGCACGTACCCGTCCCGGACAAACCCGACACAATACGAACACTTTTCAATGGACCTGACTGGGCCGAGAATAATTCATAAATGTGCCATAATATCCATATATATGTAATTCCATATATATATATATATATAATATATCCATAATATATATAATTCCATCTTGTTCACGATATCGCGAAAAAAATATGGAAATGCATAGTAATTCGATCAGTGACATCGTATGGAATTTCAACTTCATTCCGGAATAGGAAGCGCCTAGTTCAGAGCTGTTTGGACGCGGATGATGATTTCCACCAGTTTGTGATATAATTACATCTGGCATAAAGTTTATTGAATATTTTGTCAAATATCTTCATTATTGTTAAATTTATGAACAAAAATTCGTGTTCGGCTTAGAGTAAAATGCCCTATACTTTTGATTGAACAAAAGGGCTGCAATCCAAGTTTTCTTTACACAAAAATTATTACCTGTAGTGTGTTCTTCAACTTCTTAAAGTTTGTTTCATCTTTGTTGAAACAATTTGTATAAAAGTAATATTAGCTTTATGTTACTTCATTATTCCATTTTACGTTGCGCCACTGCTTTATTTATTTATTTTTTCTTTAATAGCTAACAGAATGAAATGGAAATATATTTATAAATAACTTTTTATTATATGAACACAATTTGAAGGTTAAGTATTTTTTATTGATTGTTCATGTACTACACTAACGATTACACGATACAAAAGAGAATAAATACCCTGTTTATTAATGATTTCAATGATATATACATAATATAACAAAAATACGAGTGATATAAAGATAATACAAATTTTATTTGCACAATTTCCGCGCACAAAAGCATACTTACTACTCTTTTCAAAATCAAATTAGAATATTTAAAATATTATTATTCAATTCAAGAATTGACACTTCATATAAAAGAAATAAAACATCTTTAGACTTACAAACAGTACTTAAAATATTGTACACTGAAAGAATTTTTGTAATTTAAAAGATTATCAAAATGTAAATATTTTTATATTAAAAATTAATTTCCTTTATAATTCTGAGATTTTCAAAACCAAAATAATAAATAAAAAGAATTATTCAGCAACTCTGTTTACATTAAAATGCATTACTTAGATTACAAAATCAAATGATATATATATATATATATATATATATATATATATATATATATATATATATATATATATTTTTTTTTATAATGTGTAATTTGACATAGCTATTTGGGATAATAATTTCATTGCATTTGGTCAGTTATTTCTGTTTCAATGGTTAATTTTTGCAATAAGTTTTATATATATATATATATATATATATATATATATATATATATATATATATATATAAAATAAAACTTTTGTAAATAATAACCATTAAACCACATAAATAATCGACAATAGATAAATCGATAATTACAATATAATGCATAAATATATTTTATATATATGTATATTATATCTAGTGGATGTCTTATTCTATAAACATCTTAGAGTTTTTCCGATATGTTATGAGGAGCTTAATATTATCATTTTTATGCTTGACAATATTCGACGAATTAACATATATTTACAATGAATTATTCTTATGAAACTCCTCTGACGAATCCATCAGATATTCATAGTTTTTCATTTTACATTTTTATTTTATTGTTTTTAATTTTTACAATTTTTCTTTGATTTTCACGTAATCTGATTTCATTTTAATCATATTATATACACTCTCAGAAATAAAACACTCAATTTTGACGCTTCCGCAATCCTCAGGACTCATTTCGTTATTTTTGACAATCATTTCGTCACAGAGTCACGTGTTTTTTGACGAAACGCAAATCATCAAATATCTTGACGAAACTGTTTCCTCTCTGTCAAAAATAAAACTCTCATTTTTGACGATTCCGCAATTCTTGAGCTATATTTCGTCATTTTTGACAATCATTTCGTCTCAAAATTAAGTGATTTTTAGTGAAATGGAAAATCTGAAATATTTGTCAAAAATGTTTCCCCATTCCCGGCCAGATTATTTTTGTTACAAAATCGTTCAAAAAAAAAAAAAAATAACACACGAAAGTATTAAATCTACCCTATATATATAAAATCCTAATGAAACGAATTTGTGAAACGATTTTATGAAACGAATTTATGAAACGATTTTATGAAACGACTGATTAAACGACTGATTATGTTTCAAGGCTATTTTTAATAAAATATTAAACGCTTGATGGTGAAATTAATACCAATTGTTCATAAAAATCCGCGGATGTCAAAACTGGTAATAGAATTTTGAAATTGGAATTAGTTTTCGAGATATTAATTTTTTTCTAATTTTAATGACATTTCTGTAATGATGGCAACTAATTACTCAGTTTTTTTGTGACAAAAAAAGGAAAAAAATTGAAAAGGATCCCGATAGGGATTATTGATTTCTTTTTATTCGTCATTTTCAAATTGAAATTGAATTTATCTTTTATTTCAATCGATAATGAAGGCAAGATTATGATTAAATTATGTTTTTCAGGAAAATTTGAAAAAAAAAATGACATTTCTATCGTCAGGATTCAATCGTCTGTCAGCATTTAATTTAATTTATAAACTGAAAATATTTTGAATAAATTCGTCCAAATGACGTCATTTAGGTAAACGCAAAAGAAAGGGGGGAAAAGGAATTAATAGTAATTATTATTTATTGATATCATTTTGTTATTTTTTTGTAAAATTTAACTAAACGAATTTATAAAATCATTAATTCGGATATTTGAAACTAATATATAAAATAATAATTGCCCAACTGAACGGAAGAATAAAATATCCTGCTTGGTTTTCTATCCTGCTTGGTTTTTTCCGCCAAGCTTTTTAAAAAAGCGTCAAGTATAGAAAAGCACCAAAAGTTCATTGGGTTTATTTTCATAACTTTTGGCAACAAATCTATGTATATTAACGAATCTATCCCTTTTTGAAGCTCGAATAAACTCCCAAACCTAAAAGCAAAGGATCCTATAATGGAAAAGTACCCGATTTTCTTATGGACAATATTCAAGTGACAGAACATGGTGTAAAATTACCGCGGATAGCAAATTTGTTTAAATATCTCATCAATTGATGCCGAATAAATGCAGGCATGCATGCAAAAAATATTTAATTCATTTTGTATGATAAATAATTATTAGAAAATTCGTATATACATATTAATTAAAAAAATAATTTACTTATTTAAAATAACATAAAAATATGCATGATGGTGCACTAAAATAGAGAGAAAATTAAAACCTGTTACTGAAAATGTTTATAACATAGTACTTTTCAATACCGTGGTTCTTAATGTTATTCACAAGCAGATGGAATTTTTCTCATCCTTAAACACAAAGAAAGAATAGAATAGAGATTGTTGTTATAAAAGTCCGAGAGGTAGTCACAATTTAAACCTAACCATTTTATACAAGCTGGTTTTCAAGTAGTAATTGCTTTTACTTATCAATCCCGAAAACAGTCGTCAGTTGTCGCAACAGCTGTGTATGAGGCCATGATAATCGAAAAATGTCCCATTAAAATGTTAAAAGCATGGCAACCCAATTACAGATTTACCAATATTTTTAAAATAAAGCACGCTGTCATGTTTTTACAGGCTTCGAAGTCTGAGCGGGGGTTGGCGAGCGTAGCTCGCATGGGGTAGGCCCCCTAGTTTACAATATATTAATGAAAACAGAAACAAAAATATTTCATCCTTGGGGGCCGCTATAACACGAATGTACCAAATTTCTACTTTATTTTTTATATCTGATAATTTGCGTCTATCCTTTTTGTAACGATTTTATGCATTTCTATTGCCTATTCAAAGATAAATTTTTCTGAAGTTACAGAATTTCGTTAAAAACGCTTAAAAAATTCTTATAAAGTTACAGAATTTCGTTAAAAACTATTAAAATAGTAAAATGCGAACATCATTTGGTCTAATTTCGACCGAAAGCATCAACATTTTCCCAATGGTTAAAAAAAAATCACAATTTTAGGAGCTTTTTTTTTATTTAAGAAATATATTCATATAACAATCAAATTTAAAATATGTATAACTGACCACCCTCTATAAACAGTAATCTTATCCGATAAAATTGATAAACTCGCCTCCAAAATATGCACTTCAAAATTAATTATTTCTGTACAACAAATTAATTAGACCATATTTTAATCATTCATTGAACAAAGGAAATTTCTCTAATAAATTATATTAACCAAGCCATTTTCTAATTATTTATTAACCATAGAAAAACCATAATAACAATCGAGCTTTATTAATTAAAACATGCAGAAATTATAACAGCACCGATAAAAATACAATATGCTTTCTAAAAATATAAACACACATCAACATCCCATAAATACATCTAAAATCAAATAATTCCGAAGTCCCGCTGGCTAAGTGGTCAGAGCACTTGGCTGCCAAGCTAAACATCACGCGTTCGAATCCCAAGTGATCTTTTTTTTTTGCAACTTTCAAAGAAACAATTTGACGAAACTAATTTCTTCGTAATTTTGAGGATGCAAATTTACTCGATTTGACGAAATGTTCGCTCGGAGCGTTTCCCAGGAAACCGTTTTGTCAAAAACGAAGAAAATTTCTTGAAATTTGAGTATTCATTTTTGAGAGTGTACATACACACACATAAATATATGTACACACATCAGGGTTTTACAAATTTGATCAAATTTGGTACCCAGCAACAAAATCTAGTCGCCAGTAAAAAAAAAAATACCCCCCCCCCCCCAAACTCCTTCATCATAAATTTTCAAAAAAAAAAAAAATAATAATAATAATAATAATAACTAGTAAATCTACAGATCAGAGGCCTCAACGTTAGCTCTACAAATCATTGCTCATTGATCTCACAAATTTTTAACATTATCTGCATAATATTTGATATCCTAAAATTTAATTTTTTAAAGTTATTTATACATTTATAAGAATATAAAATTTATCGAAAGTTCCGGAAATTTTAGAAGAATCGCATTAAACACAATGTTATGAAATGATAGGATAAACTACTTATTACTGTATTTTTTCAGAATAACAATACATTACTTCAGGGGGGAGGAACCCCCCTGAACCCCCCGTTGTCGCTTTAATTATATATTCTCAATTTTCAGTAATTGTGCTATTTCATTTCTTGAGTATATGTCTGAATGTATTTACTATTTTAATTTCATTAGAATAACCATAACTTTGTACAAGAGATTTTATCCTATCCTTAAAAGAATACTTATATTTCAACCGCTAAATATCATATGTTGCTGAAATTGAATAAAATTTCGTGTATAAAATATATTTATACAAATGTAAATTCCTCTTATGTGACCTATATTCCATTTACACATTCAACGTTTTTATTATTTTAATTTGGAAACCGATTTGGTAATCTTTCTTCAGTAGTTAAAATAAATTCTCATCTATTTAATTAAAAAAAGCATTTAAAAAAATTAAATCACCCAAAAATTAGCTATTTTGTTAATAAAATTTCGCGTCAAAATAATGCGATTAACTTGAATTTTCCTTTGTTGATATTCTTTGAAATATAGTTGCTTAACAACCATTTAATGAAAGAGAAAGGGAAAAAATGCATTGGAAATTTTTGTAAAAAATGTGAAATTAACATGTTTTATATCTTTCAAAGTAATGCATAAAATTTCCCAATAATTTATCCAATTAATTTCAAAATTCTAATAAATATATTGGCAAATTTTCAAAGCGATTGGATAAATCTAAGATCTCCATTTCGTAAATTTAGCATTCATAATTTAGCATTTACAATTATCCCAATGCGACATTTTATTTTCGGTGAATGTTAAAATTAAAAAAAATTATCTCACTTCCCATTGAAAAGCATTATGACGTTAAAAGAAATGTTGCATATTTTTCGAACGAATGAACCAAACGTAACTAAAAACTATACAGCTAATAATTCCGGGTACCTCTTATAATCGATTTTTGTCATCTGACGACAGGTTTTTCTGCTTTCCCGACCTGTCGCGTCCGGAAATCGGTTCAAAATGCCGAATTCGATAGTATTTTCTGAAAGATCTTTTGCCTTTACCAAAAAAATGGAAAACGCTATTCAATTGCATAGTTTTTGAATAAGAACACCTGCCAATTTCATGTGCTTCCGAAGAAAAATGAATTCTGAAATGTGTCAGAAAGTAAGTCCTCTGGATTTGAAAACAGCTTTAAACAAAATATACGTCTGACAAAAAATTGTTTACTGACACACTTATTTATGAAGCTATACAATAGTTGTCTTTTAGTTTACAGCATAAATATTTAATATTTTAGAAAGAAACGTTAAAACTAATTCAGTAAGAATTATGTAAAATAATAGAAAAGAGGTATTATAGAAAATTTAAATACGAATGTATTTATTCGCTGGATATATCTATCTATTCATTTTTAATGACACTTGCCACTGTATGTTTGTTTTTTCCCGAGAAAGGGTGAATAAATGATAGTTCTAGTATTTTTCTTTAGCAAATAAGCGCTTTTTCATTTTCTATTGTATGCAATTAAAAAAAATTATCGGGTATTAAACTTCAGAGGTGAGAGGTGAAATTTTTTTTATCGATCCCAAATCAATAATGTTTTTTAAAAATCTTTATGATGCTTAGTAAAACAAATAATCAGCATATATTTACATCATTCTAAAGCCTATTTTTAAAACTTTCTTCTCTGCTCCCAAAATGAAATTTGAAGCTTCCTACAAGTTGCATACAGCTAGCCAAAGACAAAATTTCACACATTAGGTGGTCTTTCTTATCGCTCCATGAAGATTTTCCCCGTTTGAATCCCCGCTGAGTTTCCCGAAAGATAGGGAGGCACCTTAGATGGGGCGGTCGTTTTACTAGTTTCGACTGTTTTAAAAAAGACAGTACCATTTTTTTTATGATTGTAGCATAGATTTAAAAAAAATTTAAACAAAATAAAAAGCAATTTTGGAAAGCTAAATAATCAGGGTACGATTGTGTCTTTACCAAACTTTAAAATGTCAAACAGATTTTTCGCGATAAGACACTAAACATGAATTTTTAATAATCCTAAAATAACGTACTTATATCACATTAAAATTAAAAAAATAATAATAAAATTTGAAAGGAGCATGCATAATTTAAATGTACAGGTTTTGAAAGTTACAAAAATTACTAACTTTGAGCAAAATGCGGAAAGATGACACTTCTAAATTTCTCCCATTGAAATAACATTAGCTGCTCAATCTGGGAGAGTCAGTGAAGTAGCTCCTTAAGTACTAATTTCACCAACATAAACTAAATCAAAATTAGAGATAAACCCAGTTTAACAATTTTATATGGCCGCTTTTGATGAGTTTTTTTCCTTTTATACTCCAATTTGCGCGCATTTACATAATGCAATCCTACATACAGCATTTCTGAGAGTTGTCCAAACTTTTCATCACGCCAATGATTCTTTTTTATAGCCTTAGTGGCGGATTAACGGAGATGTGATTTTTTCCCCCTTCTAACCCAAGCCCCTTTTTTCTGTTTTTAGGTGCGTTCGTAATTATATAAATACGTAGCACCTATTGTCGTCGTCTGGTCCGTCCGTCCGTCCGCATATAACAACGCAAAAACTACCCAAACGAATTGTTTGAAATGTAAGGTATATTATCTTTGCAGAATTTTGTCGAAACATTTCAAATTTTATGAAAATCGAATCAAAACTTTAGACAATATTAATAAAAACATTTATTAAGAAATTTGATTTTTTTTTTAAACCGGTGCTTTCTTGTTATAGGAGCTTCCGAGGTTTAACCGTCAATCGACCGAGATACTTATTTTATTACAGAAATTAATCTGCAGACGATATAATTCATTTCACAGAATTAAAAATCATCAAGATCTGAATATTTATATAACTAGCTATAGTACTAACGCACCTCATTTGTCACGTTTGACGTACAATTTCCAACATGTTAATTTTTTTTGCTGTAAGAGTTGGTCCTATCAAAAATTTGTCAATATAAAAGTTGTAGATAATATTAAGATGATTAAGCGGATTTGATATCTTCCGAATTGACGAAGTTGTGAATTTTTTTCTTTTTAAACCCCTATTCCCCCCCCCCCCTTGAGGCCATTTTTAATGATATCAAAAATATGTCATACTCGAATATTTGGTCCTTTTCCTGGAAGTAATAATAACTTTAAACGGATTCCATATGTATCATATTTAAGAAGTTATGGTTTTTTTTTCTGTTTTCACAAAAAGCCCCCCATTTCTCTTCCGCCTGGTCTGATTTTTCCCATTAACGAACTTGACGGAGATTTTATGCCCCTTGATTTTATGTATAAGTTTGGAAGAGATTTGTGCAGAATTATGGAGTTATCGTGTCCATAAAAAAGTGATATAGACAGATAGATAGACAAATATATTTATATAAAGTTTTGAACTGGGAGGGGGTGGGGTGGGGGGTTCTAGGAGTCATAATCGGCGTATATCTGCAAAAAAATTTCAGAAATTACAACATTGGGGGAATGTGATAGGTAGTATTTATTACGAAATCTACCTAAAAGCACCATATATTCTATTGACATATGTAGAAACTGCAAACAGTATGAGTATTAATTTAATTATAATCTTACTTGTGTAAAGAAGGTCGTAAAACTCTGTTTACTTTTGTTTATTTGTATACATTCAACAAAATCCTCAACAGTTTCACTTCAGTTTACCATAGGCTTTTACTATTACCTGTTTTTAAAAGTATTTTTGTAAATGGCAGAGGGATTTAAAAGACGTTACAAGGACCGTATACAAAAGAGTTGAAAACCTCATGCTATTAAAGAGGGAAGGAAAGTTATAAACAAAACATTGTTTCTTCAAATGGATAATTGGGCAAGAAAAAACATAAAGTTGCATTTTTTCTGTTTATTTTTTTTATAATATTTTTTTTACATTATAAAATTTTGGAATTTCTTAATTTTCTTTACACTGAATTAATCAGTTGAATAAATTTGGAAACTTCGAATCATCCCAAATAGTTGTTTGAAATTCGAATTATATAGTAATTCTTAACATCGTCCTCAATTGTACTCTCAAGGTGAAAAAAAATCTATTCAAATTATCCAATAATTTGAATTACCCAAGTTCGAATTAAACAAAGTCTATTGTACTTTAGTAATAATCTTAGGTCAAAAAATAAAATAAATTATAAAACTTATTACTGAAATGTTAATTAAATGATATTCACTATCTTCTCTGTATTCCTCTTAATAATAACGTCAAAAATAACACTAATTTTTTACTCTTGTTTAGTAGTAAAAAAGGAAATACTTTAATATTAATTGAATGTTAGTTGACATTTATTTCAATTAAAAATGTTTATTTGTTAAAGTTAAAAGAAAGAAAATTCATTTTTCTTTCCTCTAGCTAGTGTAATTTCATCATATTACATTTAGATAAAATTGTTGAGAAAATGCCTTGACAAAATTACATAAATTGTCCTGCTTCCTCCTTATGTCCATAAAAAAATGTACAGAAACGTCTTAAGGAGGTTCGGTACCTCTCATTTTGACAAATATATTTATATTGCATTTCAAATTTTTACCCTAAAATAAACCTTAATATCGCTAGAGCATTGTGCCCAAATTTCTTGACGATCCCATAAATAGTAAAAGAGATATGGTTAACTTTATCTGTCTTTCTTTTATATCTTTTTTTTTAAATGAAATGTTTCAATAATTTTCTCAGTTCGTATTTTGTCATATTCTCAATGTAATCAAAATGCAATGACATCCACAATAATTGAGAAAATTCTCTGATTTTTTTTTTAAATGTATCTTTAGATTCTATGAAAGATAACTAAAAGTATCGATTTTTTCATATCTTTGAAATTTTTGTATTAAAAAAAAAATCATAACTTAACTAATATGCGATTTTCATAGATATATTCCATATACGTCCAACTACTATTTTTTTTCTTCATATCTAATCTTTGTATCAAAAATCAGATACTTAGGGGTAGTTTGATATTTTAAGTCAATTTTCGCAAAACAGCAATTTTGGTCGTTGCGCGCACGATAAAAAAAAAAAAAAAAAAAAAAAAAATGGTTGGTTAGAATTTCATGAAACTTTGACTGAATATCTTAACCATGCAGATGCACAAAATAACCTGCTATTATGTTTCTCAAGTAACAAGTTTAGAATTCATGACTACTTTTGCATTAAAAAAAACTCGATATTCCGAATTTCTCTAACAATTTTTTTTTCTCAGGATCTACACATTTTATTTTCTTTATCGTAGGTCATTTAAAGAACACATTATATATGTACTCATTAAAAAAAATTTTGGCTGGTTTTAGCAATTCAAATGTGAAAAATCATACGCGCAATACATGCAAGAATAACTCTTTCATAAAAAAATTATTATATTTTAAAATAAATTTACAAGCTTTATATTAGTGTAATGGAGAATTTTTATTTATAAAAAAAAAACCTTTATTAATATGTATTTTTAATTTTATAATTCAAAGTCAATTAATTACGGAATTACTGTAATTCTTATAGAGGTCCCATTTTCATGTATTTTGTGAGTTCAAAGGTTACCTGACCCCTTAAGGTATTTTGTTATCTGTAATGGTTTTCCTTTATTGAAACAGGATCCAAAAATATAGATGTTATTTACTATAGATGTAATTTACTATAGATTTAATATAGATGTTATTTACAGTTTTTTTTTTTTTTTTTTTTTTTTTTTTTTTTTTTTTTTTGGTAGCGAGCCAGCCCATTTTAAAATTCTAAATTATTTTACATGCTCATAATAACGGTTTTTATTTTATTTTTTAATCTATCTTCGTTACCGAAAAACTTCGATATTAATGAAGCTACCTTTTTAAGGGCCAATAAAAATGAAAAATAAAAACTGGTAGCACAAATACTGCGAACTGGACTAGGAAGAAATATATAAATTAATATATTTTTAATTTCTAATATTTGATAGATATAAAATTAAAGCTACTTCTTAAGTAAATTTTTACCTGATAAACAGCGTACTGCATTTCTGACAGTAAAAGGCAGGGTAGCATCTTGCCTTGAAACACCATAAGTTTCGATAACCGCAACATACAAAAGTCCAATCATTCTTGACAAGCCTGACAATATCATATTAATTATACATGCAGCGATAGCAATGACCCATGCCTGACCTTTGTCAGGCTCTTCTAACTTCACCATATTCGTTTAAAAATTCACTGAAAAAAAAAAAGAACTTTCTCTCAGCTCGTCATTTAAAAAAATATTTTGCACTTGAAAATCTGTTTAATCATTCAGGAAGAAAGAAGACTTTTTTACAGTTATCTGTGGAAACAGTGACATTGTAAAAACATCACAAATAATCCTGTAAAGTTAAAATTTTGTCACATACTGTACAAGTTGTGATAACAGAGATAAGGCTCTAATTCCATGATTATGAAAATTTTTTAAGTCACAATTTTAATGTGATTTCCTAAAAAGACAAAACAAACTAGATCACAAATTAAATGTCGAACACTTCACACAGCATTTATTTTTTACTGTGTTCCAGAAATGATTTGGAAAGAATTGGCTGCTTTATCTCATTATGACAATAGCTTCTTTTATTCACAGTTGTTTATGAAATATCAAGCTGTCAATTAAAAGATAAAACTTCAAAATACTGTATTGTTTTAAAAATATGACATTTTATAGAAAAAACAATATTCTGTAAAAACAAGAACGAAAAATCATATCAGGTATAAATTATAATGAAGCACTTTCCAACACTATCAGAATATTGTTGAGAAATTTTCTTTTATTATACAATGAAATAAGATTTCCTTGTACACAATTAAGAAAAAACACATATTGCAGTAAAAATCCATTTTCGGTAATTGCTATCCATAGCCGGTAACGTGTGCGAACAGTTTTGTGCAGCACTGTATATAATCTACAGAATTTATCAACAGCACGTAAAACACACAACAAAAGTTATGTTTAAAAATGCATACCACAGCTAAAAACGCACTTCCAACAATTACCGCTCATAGTCAATCTTGTAACCGAATTCTTTTGTGTGTTTCTGTAAATCAGGCATGGGAAACTCTTTTACCACACAGGGCCAAATTAAACATTAAATACAAAGCAGCGGCCACCTTACAAAATAATAGATTTCATAATAAAATTTGAGCATACGAAATATAACAGTATTAAAGACATATTTATGCAAAATTATAAAGCTGTTATTATTTATAGTTTATTTTATCTCACTAGGGCTCTTTTTCCCCTACGAGTTAAGCACGCCAACCCCCGTTCACACACCGCAGGCTCTAAAATCACACTAATTTGCTCCGCTCTAAAAATATCACGGAAGATTGACTTAAAATTAAGCGACCAATGGCGATCTTCTGTAATAGGGTTGCCCTGAATTTTCTCTTTGACTGAAAGATTTTTAGATTTTTTGGGTTTTTAGGCTGAATCAACTGCTGTCACGGCAGCTAACGGCTGTTTTTGTAATTGATTAAATAAGATCAACTAAACATTTTAATATCAGTTTGTATATAATGATTAAATAAACAATGTCACTGCTTCACGAAATTTCATGCCAACGTTATTTTTTTTCTAATAAGACGTTTTAAATGTATCATTGCAAATATGATGTAATTTTCATCAAAGTCTTCTTTCTCTTTTTAATAATCACGTGTAAATACATTTTGTAATTAAAATGAAATATTATTATTTGTGCTGTTTTAAAATTTGGAATGAATAGGTTAAAAAATTACTTTTTCGAAAGATGAAATACATCTCTTGTGTAAATATATTTCCAATGGAAAAGTGTTTGGAAATTAGCGCTTTTAGTGTGACATCAAACTGACTCCAAACAAACGGAAACTGACTCCAAACAAGCGGTTGTATTTTCTATTTCGTTTGTATATTATAGCTATATCTTATAGCTATACCACAAAGCTAAGTTTTATAATAGATTGAGAAATAATTACAGAAAGTTAAAAAACCCATATTCATATACTTAATATACGATATCGAATCACGCTGAATTTCGATTAACAGCAATAATAAGTTCTAAATACCAATTTCAACATCAATAATAAGAGATAAAATAAATAAATTGATTTTCCCGTTTATGGAAACTTAAAAATCTTCCTTTGAGTTCAGTTTTAAAACTTAATTAGTATATACTAAAAGTTTCAACTCAGTCAACTTTTAGTCAACTTTTGTAATAATGCATGACAACATTTATTATTATTATTTTTTTAATTGCAATACCAAAGTAATAAATTCGGTTTAAAAACGCTAATGCTATCAAATAACACTTTGAAATTTTCTTGAAATATAAGTCAAATAAGGTGATTTTTAATGCCATCTTAAGTAAAAATTCCAAGTACTTTGTCCATTGAAAGTATTTTAGTAATCCATAATCAAAATTTGTCGATTTTAAAATAAAACGAAAATCTGGTGTAACAGTTCAAAAACAATAATTGAAACTTTGAGTGGAAAGACATCAAATATCTCTATAAAAAAATTGATCTGGTTATCTTCACTACCCATTGCTACAATATATGTACAGTGACTCCCCTATCAACCTAAAAAAAAAAAGAAGAAAAGTGGGTAAGTGTGATCGAAGATCGCACAAAGGGTTTCGTTTAATATTCCTTTCAAAACACTTTATCCTTTCTTTAATAAATCCAAATAAATTTCATTAAAAAAAATCATGTTTTTCATAAACTAAAAATGTACCGGTCTATTTTTCTCGTTTTTTCGAACATCTGAACCGGCCCGATAGCAGGCGAAGCCAGCTATTATACTCTGTCATAATAATATCTGTCATGTGGACTAGATGCGATATTAAAAAAAAAAATCAATTTCAAAATTAAACATGTTGTATAGAGACCTGCAAAATGTTAAAATATGCCAATATTTCCATAATCGGGTTTTTATCATGATCCAATACACTGTTAAAAATAAATCCGTAAATTCACGGTAAAACTACTGGCAGCAAAGTTGCCGGACTTTTTCCGTTCCGTTAGTAGACCTTCCGTTTTGAGAGATAAAAGAAGTAAAAACTCCGTTTGAAGAAGCGGTAACTTTCCGTTCTCTCAGAAATACTTCCTTCAAATCATAGAAATATTCCTGGCAGCACTGACAGGAAAGGAAATTTTCCGTTATGAATAAACTTGGTTCTAAAAAATTACATATCTCCTTGTGCTGCCATCTGTGGCCTATTGCGGGAGTACTTATTATCTGATATACTTCAATAAGATCGTCTGGCCGACAGTGGGTTCGAACTAGGGATGTCAGCGCCTTGCCGATAAGACCTGTCGGCGCTTGCTAGAATAATAGTTTTAAACGATGATACGGAATTCTTAAAATGGCGGCTTAGAACTTAAACAATTTGGGGTTTAGAAACATGGTAATTTTGAAGTTAATTGCGGGGAGATTTCGATATGAGATGATGTTGAGGTTTTAAAACTGTAGTATTAATAGAGGATAAAAACATGAAGTATATTTATTCTTAATTTGATTGTTCGATGTAAAATATGAATTTTATATTTTGCATTAAATTCGATAAAAAATGTTTGCTTTTTTGAGAAAATCGATTTTTTTTTCAACTATTATATACTTTTTTAAATGTGTTCACTTAGAATACATTTTCAGTTCCAGTGCTTTTTATAACTTTAAAAAATAAATTGCGAATAATTTTAAAGGAATGAAAAAATTATTATTATTATTATTATTTTAATTCGAAATCATTATTTTTGTTTGTTGCATTTTTGAGTAAAATTGATTTTTTTTCACATAATTTAACTATTATAAATATATTTTTTAATGTGTTAGTTTAGAATATATTTTAAGTGCGAATATTTTTTTTATAACTTTAAAAAATAAATTGCAAAAAATTTTAAAAGAATGGGAAAATTAATTGTTACTTTTTTTTAAATTTAAAAGCACTATTTTGTTGTTGTTTTAAATGAACTAGAAATTTTAATATATTGAATTTTTAGGTTTTCTGTACAGCAACATGTCAGTTTTTTAAACACTGAAAATAAATATGCACCAGATAACGGAATATCTCCGTTGGCCCCTTTTGTCTCCGTCCGTTCCGTTGTTTTCAGGAAATATGAGGAAATTTTCTGTTCTTTAACGGAAAATACCCTTTTGTCGTGAAAAGGGACTTTTTCTGTGAAATTCAGTAAAAAAATATCCGTGAATTTCAGATTATTTTTAACAGTGTACGTTCCTCAAACTCATATGACGTTATAATCACTTGCTGACGTCATATCTACTTGCTTTCTATATTACTCATATTGATACTCTCTTTGTATTACTCTCAAATATTTGAAAAACTCCATGAAACTTCCAATGTGGACGTCAAATTAATCTTCTTTTTAATTCTCCAATGACTTCATATTAACCTGCTTTCTGTATTTTCACATACTCATACTCATTGTATTATTGAGAAAGGTTTGAAAATTTCCGTTTCATTACCAATATCACGTCATATTAATCTTTTTTGTTTCAATTGGTGAAATTTTTTATTTCTTTTTCATTTTTCAAGTGGAAATATTTCAATAAAAAATTAATTATTGTAGAAAGAATTTTATTGTAGATTTTGAATTGTTGACAACTGCTATAACGAAAATGTTTAAATTTAATAGGAAAAGGCTGTTAGATTTTTGGTTTTTTATCTCTCTCTTTTAAAACTAGTCGTTGGGGGCCACCGAAATTGCTTACCATCATGAATATGTTTAATATAAAATATGAAAATAAAATATGTGTGAACTATTTATAAAATGCATTGCAATTCGAATAAAATCGTGACTTGATGATGTCATAAACATTAAATGCTCTATTACTCCAAAATTGATAATCATATTAACTAACGGTTTACTGCGTCGGATTAAGCGTCTCATTTCCAATTAAAATATATATCTTTGAATTGAAATTTGAATGAAATACAGGATCAGGAAAAATCGAAGAGAGTGGAAAATAGGATTACAAATATCTCGGCAACTAATTATCCGATCAACTTCATTCTTTATGCAAAATTTATGTTATTTTATTGTCTTTTATATTCTTTCCTTAAAATAAACAATTTCGAAAAATTTTATATACTTTTATCAGAACGAATATAAGATCCGAATATAGAGTCCGAAAAAATAGTTCCGGATAATCGAGGTTACTGAAATTCCATAAGCTTCTTCCCATTATTACATACTAAGTACACACCAAATTTCAAGTCTCTATCTCGATTTGTTCCGGAGATAGAGCGTTTACAGACACACAGACACATAGACAGACAGACGGACGGCAAAAATTTTTTTCTAAAAATATGTTTTTCGGAATCTCCAGTGTCTGAAACGTGTAAATCAGCCAAAATTGTTTTTTCGATTTTCAAAACGATTACAAGACTTACCTTATACTACGTATAATGGGTAAGTAATAATACGATTTTTTTCAAAATTTTATGATTTTGAGCTTCATAGTAGGTATTTAGCTATAAGTACACAAAATTTCATGTCTGTAAGTTATATAGTTTCCGAGAACCGGCTCTGTGATGGACAGACAACGTATCGGGACGAATAGGGTTTTGTGAGATGAACAAAACCCTAAAAAAAAAAAAGGAAAGACAGAAAGGAAAATCATACGTCAAGCATAGATTATGAAACACTTTCCAACACACCCAGAATACTTCTAAAAAATCTTCGTCGTTTAATAAGGCAAAGAAGAAACAAGTAAACATCTTAACAAACGCATAACTCATTTAAAAACGTGATTTCAACAATTACCACAAATAGCCGGAAAGGTATTTCAAATCTTTTGTATTGCTCTGTATATGATTTCTTATTTGTTTATATTATACATATGGTACTAAAATTTATTATAGTAAGAAAAAAACATAAGACAATTGAAAATTCATCTTCAGCAATTTCTACCAATACACTGAAACATACTTGAATTCTTTTGTACAGCCCTGTATATTATTTACAGATTTTTGTTCTAATTGGTTAGGTATAATCGTTTTTGTTTAGTTTTGCTTTGTATGGATTTTCTTGCAGGGAAGGGATAATTCGTGTCACTTTTAAATCTACTCATTTAAAATATGTTTAATTTTATTTTTTGAGTCTTTTAGATGCGTTCGTAATTATATAAATACGAAACTATAGTCGTCGTCTGGTCCGTCCGTCTGTTCGCATATAACAGCGCAAATCTAACCCACCCGGATGGTTTGAAATTTAATATATACAGTGAAACTTCTCATCGTTGCACTTAAACACTTCGTTATGAAGAAAATTCGTTAAATAGAAATAAACTTAAATTTATGAAACTTGTATAACACATAGCCCACATAAAATGGAAAGTACATATAAAACAGAAATATTTAAAAAGAAACGCCCCCAATGATTAACATTAGCTTGGGAGTTTTGTATTGTGATATGTTAAAGTTCGATCTTCGATCTTGTCGACCCAAGCAGGAAGAGTTCTAGCACAAAAACGACAATTAGGTGTATACACATAACCACTCGTATACACAACCCACATAAAATGGAAAGTACACATAAAGTGGAAACATTTGAAAAATGCATTTTAATCCCGACAGTCTTTTTTTATGCAATGTAGATATGAGAATAATTTAATTATAATATTAAAAAAAATATATATATAACAAAGAGAAGAAAACAAAAGTCGAAGCGTACCTTTTATTTTTTCTTTAAAATGTGATTTATTGTGTGTGTTTTGATTAAATGATTCAATTTTGTTCATTTTCATACAGTCCTCTGCACTGCAAAAAATAATTGTTGATTTTACAGTATAAAACTGGCACCCCAGCTGCCAGTATTATACCGTAAAATTAACAGTATTAAACAGTAAAATAAGCAGTAATACGCTGCCTCGCAAGCAGTAATACGCAACCGCGGTTGCGTATACGAATGCGCGGTTGCGTATTACTGCTTGCGAGGCAGCGTATTACTGCTTATTTTACTGTTTAATACTGTTAATTTTACGGTATAATACTGGAAGCTGGGGTGCCAGTTTTATACTGTAAAATCAACAATTATTTTTTGCAGTGTGAAATAAATTCATACACGAATCGTAACAGCAACCTCTCCGTTTGAAAGCTGTACACGCACGAAAGTGGAATAAACTTCGTTATATAGAATAAGTTTTTCGTAATATGGGGATTAATTCACATGTTAATGATGTTCAAAGACAAGGTTCTGCAGAAAATTTCGTTAAGTAGAAAACTTCGTTAAATGGGGACTCCGTTAAAGAGAAGTTCCACTGTATATATATAATAATCGTTGCAGAATTTTGTCGAGTATTTTCAAATTTTATGAAAATCGAATCAAAACTTGAAAGATATTAATAAAAGTTTTCTTCATTCTATTGAGTCCTATCACATGTAATTAATTCAGTGATATCCCATGATAGGTAATGATTCTAGGTTGCCATGGTGATTACGTCCTATTTAAGATGGAGTCATATTATTTCCGTATTACTAAATTAAAAAACCGAATTTGTATACTAAAATCGTTGAAATATTGCAATCCTACAATCTACTGACAGTATTTTGGATAGATGTTTCCGGAGAAATTGATATTAAACGGAAAAATAATCTAAATATCGATTTCAAATTCTAAAATTTTCAAAGTTAGGCTTAAGTTTCCCATTGTAATTTTCAGTAAATGTCAACAAAAGAGAAAATGTTGCCAACTTAAAATGCACTTATTTTAATACGGAAATTTATCATATCATAATAACAGACGATATAATTAATTTCATTGAAATAATAACGATGATTATATTGTCTTGTATTGATATTTGCGCATCGTATAATTTTAATGTAACATAATTGTAATTAATTGTTTGTAAAAGTGTACTGAAACTTAATTTTATAAAATAAAATTAATATCTATAATATGAAAATCTGCACATAAAATAAATTTTGTATTCAGGTATTTTTTCATAAGCGTTCAACGGCTATTACACTAAGATCTGAATATTTATAAAACTAGTTATAGTACGAACGCACTTCATTTGTCACGTTTAACGTATAATTTCCAACTTGTTACTTTAATTTTAGCTGTCGTTTTAGCACCACATTTTAATAATTTTGCAATACATTTTTTAATATTTAATAAATATAGCATAACATTTTATGATGTGTTGTAAAATCGAAGAGAGCAGTAAAAACATGTATTATTAGGCTGTATCAAAAGTATTTTTGTTTTTTGAATGTTTTTATCCAAAGCCTGTAGCTAGCATTTTATAACCCCTATTGTTGAACTTAAAATGTTATTTTAGACAATACATGTCCATCTATATTCTATATTCATACAGGCTTCTTTCTAGGCTTCTTTCTTTCCCTGTTAGGTTACATAAAGAGTGATACAAATGTTGTGATTTTATGCATCTTAAGGCATGATTTTGAACTAGGCCTTAAAACCAATGAAGCTGTCCTCAAAATTCGTGCAGTTGGAGGCCAGGGCAAGAGTAAAGTCCGGACAGTTCAAGACAAATCCAAACGTTTTAACCCCTTCAAGAGCGGTGGTCACAAACGTGACCACTTAAATTTAATTCGAAACTGCCAAACGGCACCCAGAATATTTCACTAAAATTTTGCTTTTATAATTAACATGAATGAACGTGAAGAAAATAAAGTATCTATTTTCTAAGAAATTCGTTTCTAAATTCTGGTGTGAACCAATCATTTTACCAGTTTGCGAACAGAATTACTCTGCGCCTGAAAGGGTTAAGGAAGGGAATCTCAGCCTTGAAATGAAACCTAGAAGTGCCAGGTGAATTTTAACCAGTTTAAGAGAAAAAAAGAGGAGAATCAATTCTCTACAATAAATTTTGATGCTAAAAATTAACAAAACTACACATTCAAACATTAATAATTGTTGAATGTGTAGTTATGTTAATTTTTAGCCTCAAAAGTTTTTGCGAAGAATGGATTCTCCTCTTTTTTTTTTTTTTTTTTTCTTAAACGGGTCAAAATTCACCTGTCGCTTCTGTTCAATATTTTTGAAAATATCTATTTAGGGATATAAAAGTTGCCATTTTTCTAAAATATTCAACCCATGTTTTTCCGTCTTTCAATCCAATGTATATTTCTTGAGTTATTCGACCGATTCCAGACATATCAATGGAAACGATTCTCACTGCATTTTACTCGATTATAGCGCCATCTACGATTTTCCGAAGAAAATGTTCAATACAAAAGTTACATATTATTTCCCGTAGGATCCAAATCTGTAATAAAAATAGGGTTATCATTTAAAATTTCAAAGTTGTCCTCCCTTACCCCCCCCCCCCCCCCCCCAGAGAGCAGAGTTGGGGGAAAGGCAACTTTGATATCCCGAAATACATTTTTCAAAACTATTGAACATGCATTTTTCCGTTTTTCAATCCGATGTATATTTCTCGAGTTATTCGACCGATTCCAGACTTTTTAATGGAAACAATTCTCACTGAATTTTACTCAATTACAGCGCTATCTACGAATTTCCGAAGAAAATGTTCAATACAATAGTTACATATTTTTTCCGTAGAATCCAAATCTGTAATGACAAAGGGGGGGGTTATCATTTAATATTTCAAAGTTGCTCCTCCTTTCCCCCCCAGGGGGGGGGGGGGGAGGAGGAGTTGGGGGGAGGGGCAACTTTGATATCCCTAAATAGATCTTAACTATAGAAAATGCATTTTACCGTTTTTCAATCCGATGTATATTTCTCGAGTTATTCGACCGATTAAAGACTTTTCAATGGAAAAGATTCTTACTGCATTTTACTCAATTACAGCGCCATCTACGATTTTCCGAAGAAAATGTTCAATATAATAGTTACATATTTTTTTCCGTTGAATCGGAATCTGTAATAAAAAAAGGAGGGGGGGTTATCATTTAATAGTTCAAAGTTGCTCTCCTTTTCCCCCTAGGGGGCAGAGTTGGGGAGGGGGCAACTTTGATATCCCTAAATAGATCTTTCAAAACTATTGAACATGCATTTTTCCGTTTTTCAATCCGATGTATATTTCTCGAGTTATTCGACCGTTTTCAGACTTTTCGGACACCCTGTATATTAAATTTCAAACCATTTGGTTGGGTAGTTTTTGCCCTGTTATATGCGTACAGACGACCGGACAGATCAGACGACGACTATAGGTTGCTACGTATTAATATAATTACGAACGCACTTTAAAAGGAGGAGAAAAGCAAAATGATGGTTATTGTTAGACTTATTCATGCCATTTCCTCATGTTTTCGCTCTCATGCATAGGTTAGAGAAATATAATAATAATAATAGTAATAATAATGGTTAAAATAATAATAGAGTCTTGCACAAAGCTGATGCAGGACTCTAATTACCCCTTTTATGATTCTAACCAGGGCACGCCACTGTTTAAATCGGGATTTATCAATTGAATGTTGATCAGGGTATATAGGGTTAGATGTGCCAGAATAGACAACCAAGGAGTTTCTTTAAAAATTATTTCTTAATTAATAATTATAATTATTTTATTCCAATTTTTTCCATTATATTAATCTACCAGCAATATTTAATCATGCTCATAGTCACATTTCCCAATGTGAATAGAAATTTAATTGTAAATAACAGAAATAAATCAAAACACCCTAAATTCCAGTAATGGGCACCTTCTGTTCGAGCCCATTACTGGTCACTCTCTGTTCCAGTAATGGGCCCCCCTCAAAAAGTAATAGATAATTGATATTATGATTGCATTTAAAACTGGAATTTAAAGAAAACATGTTAATAAAATAAAATAGTAATTTTCAATTAAATTTAACAATTAGGATATCAATAATTAATAAAATATTTATGAGAGCAATTCACTGTTTAAATTAATTATTGTCATTATCACAAGATCAATATTTTAATTATTTTAGATAGAATGTTTAAAATACTCAATTTCAAAGAATTACATTTATCAAATTATTGAGACATTGGGGGGTTTAGAAGGGTTCGTTAAAAAAAAATCTAAAAAAAAGTCTCGGAGTACTGGTGCATGGAATCTTATTCCCTATTATTAACAGTTAAACTTCCTAAAACTGCTTGATATATTACTTTAGTAATTTATATAAAAAGTATGAAATAATTGAAAGTGTGGGTTGAATGTTTTTTAAATGCTAAATAAAATTATTTCAAAATAAAATTGCAGAATTGAGATTTGAGTTCCCCTGATCTGCAGATTTACTAGTTTCATTGCTACTATAAATTTATTTTATTTATTTATTTATGTACGTACTAATTTTGTCAGAGATAAAAAATCAAACATTTAAGACAAAAAATAATAATTTTTAATAACTTGTGTGACTTTAAAAATTATCTTTATTTAAATGGGGGAGCTAGAGCCCCATGAGTCCCTTATTTTCCTGTGCCCTTAAGCATTATTCTCTGCTTCCTAATTGGGTGTTGATTGCCACATTATAAAATATGCAAGGCACGATTTAAAAAATAATTTGATTACAATCTTAAAAAATTAATTAATTACGTTAAATTAATAAAAACAGCTATTTATATATATTAAAAATGTTATTGTTATTACATTCTGGTAAGTGCAATTTAAAAAAGTCCTTCCGGCCTGTACCGGGAGGAAAAGGTAGCTTTCCTATATCTTCGTTTTAAAATTTTAGCTAATGTTACTCGAAAACAGCAAGCTAAAATGCAAAGAAACGGTTACAAAAGATTCCTTAATACTGAATTTGAATAAGAAATTCGCCAAATTATTGAGCAATAGCCAAATTGGCTTAATTTATGAAGACTTATTTTGGTCGCCAAATGTCGCCAAGTTTGGCGAGAATTTGGCGCTAACGGATATGAATATATAGTTTTATGCGTATGATTGGGAAAATGATTACAACAATGAAAGAAAATAATTTGCGAGTTATGTGCTGTTTTGTTTCAAAATGTCAGCCACCCTAGAATTTCAAACTGCTCTATCTCAGCCATTTTTTAAGATAGAGGTAAACCAAAAAACGCTCTGGAATCCTCGTATCAAGGCCTAACACTTAATTAAAAAATAAATTTGAATTTTTAACTTTTTTGTGTATTTATTTTAGTTTTAAATTTTTAAATGGCCGCCATCTTGAAACAAAATGGCGGACCAAGCTGGCCAACGAACTCGGTCGAGACATGGGTGAGCTTAATACACACAATTAATTAGTTTTATCAAAATTGATTTATAAATACGAGCGTTATCGTATGACATAGGTCAGATATATATATATATATATATATATATATATATATATATATATATAAATCAACATTTGAACGGAGGGTGGTTTTGGGGTCTGGGGGTCATGATCGGTGAAAATATATAGAAATTTTCCGTAACTGCTTTCCTCCGAACGGCTGCAATAGGTAGCTTTATACTTTTTTGTATTGAAAACTACCTAAAACTGAATTTTATTACTTAGCATTTCAGTGAAATCAAATAATTTTATGCACTATGAACATTACTGAAATTGCTTTTTAGGTGCGTTCGTAATTATATAAATACGTATCACCTATAGTCGTCGCTTGGTCCGTCCGTCTGTCCGTCCGTCTGTCTGTCTGTCTGTCCGCATATAACAACGCAAAAACTACCCAACCAAATGGTTTGCAATTTAAAATATATTATCTTTGCAGAATTTTGTCGAGACATTTCAAATTTTATTAAAATCGAATCAAAACTTTAGGAGATATTAATAAAAATATTTATTAAGAAATTTGAATTTTTTTTTTAAATCGGTGCTTTTTTGTTATAGGAGCTTCCGATGGATGTTAAATCGTCAAGCGACCGAGATACTTATTTTATTACAAAAATTAATCTGCAGACGATATAATTCATTTCACAGAATTAAAAATCATCAAGATCTGAATATTTATATAACTAGCTGATACATATATATCTGAATATTTATATAACTAGTTAAGATATTTGTATGAACAGTGTCATAAAATATATATTTAACTAGCTGTTTAACCCGTTCTACGCACGGGATATCATGAATTTAATTCTAAAACGTGCGTACGAACGCACCTCGTTTGTAACGTTTGACGTACAATTTCCAACTTGTTTAGTAATGTCCACTTGGGATGTCCAGTACTAGAAATTGACTAATTGAGCATTCCAGTAATGGACCATGCTCCTAAAACTTGAAAAACAAATGAAATTTTGTAAATTGGCATTAGTATATAAGATTCAAAGTTTTCTATTACTATTAAAACAGAAACATGCGATTTTTTCAAGAAAATAAAAAAGATATAAATTAATTAAGGAAGCCAGCTCTTAGCATGGTCATTAAGATTTTCACTGAAAAACAGTGGAACTGTGAAGCATTATTTTCTGCTTCCTGATTGGTTTGATTAAGAGTATCAACAATAACTCAGATTATAAAACATGCAAGGGGGACTAATGAAAAAAAAAAAAAGTTAAATTGGTATTGATCCTTTTTTTTATAAACCAAAAACTTTGAATGTGGCCCATTACTGGCACATCTAACCTACTTTAATATTAAAATAATAATAATAATAATAATACATGTACTGTATTTTACTGTGAAAAATATACTTTCTTCTTTTATTTATATAAGTGTATACTTACGCCATTGTTTCCAGTTTAATGATCATTTAATAAGTCATTCTGATTTTCAATACATACTTATTATTTGCTAATCTTTCGTTATTCGGATCCATAGCCCATGTTGGCATCAGACATAAGTGATGCTTACAATACTGGGGTTTAAAGTATATGAGAGTGAAAATAAATGGTTAGAAAATTAAATCTATTTTAGACCAAACCATACTTTCTAAAGTACGCCAATGTGTGGTGGACCTCACTACGAAAGAATCCTCTTGTTACTTCCATGCTGTGTAAAATTGGGGGTACTTTTCCACTATAGGGGCCTTAGCATTTTTATAAAAAATTTGGCACAACGATTCGAACAACAATTCGAACTTCAAAAAATGACATTTGATGCCAAATGATATAAATAGCTATGAAAACAAAGCAGATGAACTTTTATGCTTGTTTATATATGTGTTTTTATATAAATGAACATTTTATTTATATGTATATTATTATTGTTTTTTTGTATACAACTGATTTATTTTTGTATATAAAAATAGAAAATTGTACAAATATTGAAAAAAAATTTCTTGTGCACATGAAGCAGTGAATATGTGTCCAGAAAATGTGTGACTAAATTTTTTTCTCTCGCCAAGGTTTCTATAATAAAAAAGTATCTAAAATTAACAAATTAAAAATCTTCATTTCACATTAAAAGATAAGTTTGGGTACTTTTCCAGTATAGGGGCCTTGACGAGATAGAGAAAATAGTCTTGGCGAGAAAAGGAAAATGTATGCATATTTTATGACAACCTATTCACTATTTCATATACACAAGCAATTTTTTCAGTATTTATACAATATATGTAGAAGCCATTTATCTCTTTATATATACGTAAAAACTAAATTGTATATATATATATATATATATATATATATATATATATATATATATATTAATATTAATATATATAAAAATAAAATGTTTGTACACACACACACACACACACACACACACACACACACACACACACACACACACACACACACACATATATATATATATATATATATATATATTATAAATAAGCATAAAAGTTTGTTTTCACAGCTGTTTATGTCATTCGGCAACAAATCTCAATTTCTGAAGCCCAAATTGGCGCCAAAGTTTAAAAAAAGAAAAAAAACGCCAAGGTCCCTGTAAAGGAAAAGTACTGAAGTTTATATTGTTGCATACTCAATAATATGTAGCAGATAAAATACGGTGGATTTATTTTGAGAAAGAATTTGAATTGGCACTTAAATGATTCTATATTCTTGCAGTAATTATTTTATAACGAATAGCTTTAGCGATTAAATTAAATGATTACTACAGTAAAACCTCCATACCGGACAGTCCCGAATAGCAGACACCTCTATTTACCAGACATTTTTCTCTTCTCAACACTTATATAATTATACATTTTTACCTCTGAAGAGCGGACACCTTCGAATAGCGTTCTACAAATTCTTCGATTCGTTATGCAGAAATTTTACAGAAAAAATTTACTACTAAAGACGAAAGAGTCTTACTCATTTTTCTCCATAAGCTTGAATTAAAACATAGGTAGCATAGTTTCTCTGAAAATAGACTTGAGTATATGTTTGAAATTCGAAATTTCTTAATACACATATATAAATTCTTTAATTATTAAATCCATTTCTTCTATCAAATTGGCCTACCTAACATAAACAAACATATTTTGGTCTAACAGTTGTTGCCATTTAAAAAACCCAATAGTTACTTATTTAAACATTAAATTATCGTTTGGCAATTAATAAATAATTTTGAATCATTATAAAATAGAAGTTATTCATTGTCAAAAAACATTTTTTTTTCAAAAAGAAGGAAATATATATATATATAATCAAAATAAAAGATCATCAGGGCTTCTGAAATATTTTTAAATATTTTTTAAACAACTACAGTAGAGCATGGAGAGTAGAGTATGGAGAGTATCCATAATGGATACTCTCTATTAGTGGACATCTCTATTTAGCGGATACTTTTTCAATTCCCAATAGATGTATATTGTTTATATGTGTTTTTACATATAAAAAGTGGACAATTCTGAATAGCGGGCAAATTTCTCGCTTCCAAGCTGTCCGCTATTCAGAAGATTTATAGTATTTTAATTTTTAAATGAGCAGTATTAATGATTTTCTCTCTATTATCAAAAAAGAAAAACCAGGCATCAAGCATAAATTATGAAACACTTTCCAACATTTCCAGAATATTGTAACGAAACTTCACCGTTTTAAAAGGTAAGAGATGATATCTTAAATAAACAATTAATTTAGAAAACACATAACCCATTTGAAACCTCAATTTCTGCAATTACCGCCCACAGTCGGAAAAGCGCTCGAATTATTTTGTGCAGCTCTGTAAGTGTGATTTCAGTTGTTTTACGCGTGTTTTTGCCTGAATAGAATGTTAATGTGTGGTGTGTATAAAAATCTGTTCGCAATATACAGGGCTGTACAAAATAATTCGAGTATGTTTCCATCCATCTATTGGTAGAAATTTCTGAAGGTGAATTTTCACCTGTGTAATACGTTTTCTTAATAAACTAACTTTTAGCATACTATGTATAGGATATATGCATATCTATAGATCATATACAGGGCTGCACAAAAGAATTGGAATACTTTTCCGGCTTTGGGCGGTAATTGCTGAAATCTGGTTTTCAAATGTATTATGCATTTTCTAAAATGTCTGCTTAAGTATCTTATTTACATTATTAAACGGTAGTTTCGTTACAGTATCTTGAAAGTGTTGGAAGTTATTTCATATTCAATGTTTGACGTATGGCTTTTTTTTTCTTATTGTGGATGAAAGAGGAAATAGGGGAAATAAAACTGTGTTTACTTTCTTCTATCGAAATAGAAGAAAGTATTATATCGAAAAAGTATCGAAATTGTTTTCGACTTCCGGTTTTTGACGGATTTACACGTTTCAGGGGTCAGAGATTTCGAAAAATATGTTTTTACAAAATGTCTGTCTGTCCGTCCTTTCGTTTGTCTGTCTTTATTGTATTATCGAAAAGTGTATGAAGTTATGCTTCAAATTGAACCAAATTTTTTCTCAATGTTTTTGGCTATGACCAGCAGGTCCCATTTAAATTTGGGGATCGCCCACTTGAATTTGGAGATCACGAAAGGGGGCGCTGTGATGGCAATTTGTGTTCCATTTTCACTACTGATGGCAATTTGTGTTCCATTTTCACTACTGTATCATAGAAAAGTGCATGAAGTTATGCAGATATTGGAACCAAATTTTGTGTGTATGTTTTTGCCTATGGTCTGCAGGTCCCACTTGAATTTGGGGATATTGCGCCTGGAGGGGGCTCTGTGATAGCTATTTAAAGATTTCAAATTAAACTAGTCGTTGGGGGCCACCGTAATACTTACCCATCATGGATATGCATAACAGAAAATATGAAAATAAAACATGTGTAAACTATTTATAAAATGCATTTCAATTCGAATAAAATCGGGGCTTGATGACGACATAAACTTTAAATGCTCCATTACTGAATTGCGTAAAAGAAACATCCTTATAACTTCAAAATTGATAACCATATTAACTAACGGTTTATTGCATCTGATTAAGCGTCAAATTTCCAATTAAAATATGTCTTTGAAGTGAAAGTTGGATGAAATACAGGGTCATGAAATATCGAAAAGTGTGGAAAATAGGTATCCAAATATCTCGGCAACTGATTATCCGATCGACTTCATGCTTTATGCAAAATTTGTTTTTTTATTGTCTGTTATATTCATTTCTTAAAATAACCAATTTCGAAAATTTTTATATACCTTTCATCAGAGCAAATATTTCGAGAGTCCGAAAAAAATTGTTCTGGTTAATCGAGGTTATTGAAATGAAATAGGCTTCTTCCCATTATTACATACTAAGTACATACCAAATTGCAAGTCTCTATCTCAATTTTTTCGGGAGATAGAGCGTTTACAGACACACAGACACACAGACGGACGGCAAATTTTTTTTTCTAAAAATATGTTTTTCGGAATCTCCAGTGTCTGAAACGTGTAAATCCGTCAAAAAATTTTTTTTTCGATTTTCAAAACGATTACAAGACTTACCCTATACTACGTATGATGGGTAAGTAAAAAGATGTAAAAAAAATTAGAAAGCCTAAAAATTTTTTGCATTAAATGTTCGACCTTGATCCAAGGATTCCAGAGAATTCGCCTCTATCTTAAAAAATGGCGGAGATATAGCAGTTTAAAATTATAGGGTGGCCGACATTTTGAAACAATACAGCAGGATTCCTCCATAAATGGGTTTAATTTATGAGTTTTAATGAACATGGTTTCACTAAATTTTGTTTCATTGTTGTAACCATCATTTCAACACTTATATGCTTAACACTATATATTTATATTCACCAACGTCAAATTCTCGCCAAGCTTCGCGACAATTGGTGAAATATCGCCAATTTTGGCGACAAAAATACGTTTCTATATATGAAGCCAACTTGGCTATGTCTGTCTAATTTGGCGATATTCTCATTCAAATTCAATATTGACGAGAACTGGGAATGACTCTTCTGTAATCCAGTTCCGCGCATTTTAGCCTATTGTATTTTCAGTAGAATTATCTAAAATCTCAAAACCAAGCAATAGGAGGCTATCTTTTCCTGCCGGTACAAGTCAAAATGACTTTTCGTAGTTTAGTATAATACATCGGCTGCTCGCATCCAGGTAACCCGACGATTCGCAAGCAGCTAACGTACAACAGAATGGCAAAAATATTGATTTTTTTTGGCGGTGTGTTAGCGAATTTTGAAGCATTAACATGTATGTGATAGAAAAAAGTTTTGGATTGACATATCCGACTAATTTAAAAAATTGTGGTTAAAACGTTTCACAAAGACGCTAAAAATAAAATGATTTATCGGATAAAATTTACATTTTTTATTGATTTATTTTCACTAAACAATTTCCTCCCTTTTCACAAAGCCATGATATTCTTTCACAGATTGATGTGACAAATATTTAAAAGAAATCTTTCTTTTTTTCTCACGCTTTACATATATGTTTCTTTCATTTATTTTTCTGACTAAAATCAATTGTGTCAATGTTAGTTTTTTTAACACTTTCCAACCTAGTTGAAAAGTGTTTATGACTTCGGTTTGTCTGGCCACCTGTCCGTGTTCTAACTCGCGTAAATATACTCGGATTGCCCTGAAATTCTTGTAAGTTATAGTCGTTTACTACAGCACGTTCCCTATTGCAAATGAAGTGTGTAGCACTTATAGTTTTTTACAGGGACATTCAAAAGTATTCAGTTACATTACAGTCAATGGGAAATAATCGTTTCAAGTGCATGTTGACGAAACTACGCCATTTGAAACATGATTATGAATTACACATTATTATACATACAATTATACATTATTACATATAATAGGCATAGTATAGTACACTAAAATCTTTGAAAATGAAGCCTCTCTGTAATGGAAAAATTGCATGGTTACCAAGAAAAAAAAACACCATACAAATATGCCAAAAAAACAAAAACCTGTTTAAAACGGAATTTTAGTCTGATCCCTCGCAATTCCTTTTTTACAGGATTTACTGTATGTAAACAATATAGTGAGTTAATGTTTACAAATGTTTGTTTGTCATAATTCTTGTAGGTTAATTCATATGGTAAAACCTCTAAGAACGGAACCTGCCTATACCAGAATTTTATTTTAAATAGAAAACTTTATAATTTTGATCGAAGGAATACTATACAAATTTATCTTCTAAAACAGAAACTTGTATACATACATATATATATATATATATATATATATATATATATATATATATATATATATATATATATATATATATATATATATATATATATATATATATATATATATATATATATATGTGTGTGTGTGTGTGACGATTCTACTTGCATTACCATACTTTTTGTAGACTCATACTCAAGGCAAGGGTTTCTCCCAGGAATTTTACAGTCGAGCACCGAAAAACCACTTCATTGTGTACGTATAGAACTCAAAATAAGAGGCAGTTCGTTCCGGTTCACATTTTATTCGAAAATCAAAAGAAATTGGCTATGCTTTACTTGTCACGTAGCAAAATCTATCCAGGCTGATTTTAAGACCGTGAAGAAGACTTGATGATTTAAATTATTATATTAAGAAGACATCTTTGGTTCGTTTAGGCAGGTAATTTATGGAATCTATCGGCGGCCAAGGAGAACATTCGAAGATTAGGAAGTACATGACGGGGCTGCATACACCGCCAGATCCCGGAACAGTCTGACTCAAAACGCGGGAAAACGCCGTATATCATTTTTTCAACGCTCCAGAATACATGCTATTTAAAGAGTCTCTCGACCAATCAGCACGTTCGGATTAACTTCTCCGGCACTCTTATATGGAAGCGATTTTACCGTGAGTTGGAAAAAGCGCGGCAACAAATGCTTCGAGAACAATCTCGTGAAATCTACTCCTTTCGAATAAATAAGAAGAGAAGCAAAGTAAAACGAATACATAGGTTTTATCAAGTATGGCAAGATGCCAAGGTAATTTTTACATTGAGACTAAAGTCTTTCATAATTTAAGAAGTAATATTTTGTCAGGAATCGTAGGGAAATAAAAAAATAAAGAAAAGAAATTCATAGGTTGTTATTTCAAAAGAGTAAAATATTTTTAGCTGGGAGATTGGTGTTTTTTAGAAGAATTAAATTCTAGGATGCATTTTATTTAAAGAAATAAAAGTGCGTAATTTTAATAGAGCATCTATCAGCGCCATTTTTTAAGAGAATGAATTTGGAATAAATTATATTTTGCTAGATGTAAATTTGACAAACGAAATACTGGAGCGAGAAAATAATTTAGAATAATGGGATTTACACAGAATTATAGTTTTAATGAGGTCAACGGCGAAAATTTTGTAATTTGTTTCAATATCCCCCCCCCCAAAAAAAAAAAAAAAATTCAAGCTTATCTGAACAGCAGTTCCCTAACAGTAGTTCAGATAAGTGACAAACAAAAATAAAAATTGTGAATTTTACTAAATTATAAAAATTCTAATTTTTTTTTTAAATCACCAAGAATCACGAACAAAGCAATTGCCTTAAAAATTTGGAAGAATAAAAATAAAATTTTTTTTAGGGTAAAGCATAACCTAAAATACATATATTTTGCAACAACACTTACTTTTTGCAAGTGTAAAATAAATGAGAGTACATCAAGATAAACTAAGAAATAACATAATAAATAATATTAATAACATAATATATAAAGAATTCAATATAATAAATAATAAATAATAAAGCTGGAAATTAATTACATTAAAAAAACTTAATTACATTGATACTGAATAACAATGATACTGAATAGCTGGATACTGAAGCTTCAATAGTCTTAAACAGTTCTGACTAAATTTCAGTCTTTCTCCATTGTGGTTTTGGGATTGACCCCACTCTAATCTGTGGTGCCACTCTTTTTTTGTGGTCACACTAAAGATCAGAGCTAACTTATTTATTCCATGCGATAGCTATCTTTTGTCACAATCAGTAAAATTTTTTGAAATAATAAATGTCCATATTGCACTTCATGGTATACACACTACTTTGATATATCACAGCCTTGGTACCAAAATTCGAATATTCTATAACTACAATTCATTGTAAGCAGTTTCATCAATTTGTCAACATTTTTAAAAATATAATTCTATTTTATCTTACTAGTAACATTTTTTCTAATGCATTCTCTTAATAACTAATAACATTAATAAATTTCTTCAAATAATAAATAATATCAACAAACTTCAATAACTACTCTAGCAATGTATCACAGTAAATATTACAATCCATAATAAATTATTGGTTGAGGAGAAAAAAAAATACATAGCAAAATCTGTTTGTTTCCTTACTTGAAAAGATAAGGAAATAATTTTTTGCTAGCCGAATTGTGCAAAAAAAAATTAACAATATATTATTTTTCCAATACTAAATAATTTAGATGCCCAAATATTTAGATAGGATTCACTCAACCAACAATTGGGAACAATAATATCCCTTTCTGATACTCTTCTTTTAACTACTAAAATCTATGACATAATCGGGTATAGCTAATTACCAAAATTTAAGTGTAGAATCATCTACTTCTTTTTACACTTTTTAAGTAATAAGCAAAATATTAATAATAATAACAAAAATAATAATAATAATAATAGTTGTTAGATAGATAGATGACAGAGAATTGGAATATAAAACTATTATAGTTACACTATTGCAATACTTATTTTTCAACTAATCTCTTCAAAACATTTTCACTACAATATCAACTTTTAGACTAATACAGAATATCAGCATTCAAGAATAATTCAAGACTTTTATTGTATTAAACAAAATAAATATAGCTATTGCGAATACATCAAATAATATAAATAACATTTACTAAAAACTGTAATTATATAGAAATTTTAATTTCATTTTTCAACATCAATTTGAAAATTCCTAAAATCAAAATACACATCTTATGCCTGCATAAAGTGTCTACTTAACTCAAAAACTTTCAAAAACAAGTAATATTCTCGTTGCGCAACCAAGAACATACCTGATAATGTTGAAATTATGGTAATAAGAGATATTTAAAGAATTTGAGTTTAATCTATTGTTTTTACTTTAGTTTGATTTTGTGAACCTGTATGTGAAGTTGTTTGTGTTGGTTTTTGTGTATTTTCATGAAATAATTTGAAGTCATCTGGAAAATAATACGGTCTTAATTTAGACACATGTAGAATTACTGAATTGGCTTTAGTTTCATAATTAAATCTGTCTATTTCATAAGTTACTTCTGAAAGTTTGTTTATGATTTTGTATGGACCTGAAAAAGTGGGTTCCAACTTCCTAGTATTGGGATATTTAAATTCTTCATAAATTACAAAATCATTTACTTTTAAAGGACACTCAACAAATTTTCTATCATATAACCTTTTAATTTTTAAGTGAAATTCTTTTGTACGCGTTTTTGCAATTTTTAGTGCTGCTTGAACAGGTGGATAATAATTTTGATTTAAAGGAGAGTTATAAGGTAATTTGCCATAAAATAGATATGCTGGTGGGAAATTAGTTATGGAGTGAGGAGTATTATTGTATTCTTGAATGACTTGATCTAATAACCGAGTCCATGGAATTTTAGATGAGACTGAATTTACTTTACATTTTAATCTAGTGACTATTGTCTGGTTAACCCTTTCAACCTTCCCATTCGTCTGGGGGTGATGTGAAGAGGTAAATCTTTGTTTAATGTTATGTGTCTTGAGAATTTTTTTGAATTGAGGTGATCGGAATGCTTTGTGCCGATCACTGAGTATTGTTTGGGGAATCTGACTATTGAAAATTTGTTTTAAACAATTAATATATGTGGCTGATGTAACATTTTTAGATGGAAAAGCCCAGACATATCTTGTGGCATGATTTATTATTATGTGCAAAAATTTCTTTGTTGAGTTATAATAATTAAATCCACCCACAGTATCAATAGAGAGGCACTCAAAAGGTTGTTCTGTGGCTGGTAGAGCTTGTAAAAAGCCAAATCTTTTTGTTTTGGGTTTTTAATTTTTTTTACAAGTGTCGCAATGTTTTACATACTGGGCTATATCTATTGTCATATTAGGCCAATAATAGTTTGGAGAAATTAAATTTTGCATTTTTTGTATACCTAAATGTCCATAATTCTCATGTGCAATGTGTAATAATTTTTTTCTTAAAGCCATTGGTACTACCACTTTTCGAAATCCATGTTTTTTAAGTATGATTATTCCATTCTCTGATCGATATTTCCTATCATTTACATTTTCCTTATTTTGCATCTCTATTATTTCATCTTTATCTAACAATAAATTAATATGCTGGTTGAAAAAAGTTACAGGGTTTCTGGACAACATGTCAGCTTCGACATTTGTTGACCCTTTTTCATACTTAATTTCATACTGAAACATGCTTAATTTTAAAGACCACCTGAATAATCTTCCTCTAGGATTCTTAACATTTTTTAACCAAACTAGAGATGCATGGTCAGTATGGATGGTAAATCTGACTCCATGGAAGTACTTTTAAAATTTATCAAGAGTGTCAATAATCGCTAAACACTCTAACTCTGTAATGAAGTAATTCTGTTCATAACTCTTCAAATTCCTTGAATGGTAAGCAATTGGATGCAGAAACCACTCTTTATCTGGTTGTTTAAGCACTGCACCTACTGCCATGTGTGAGGCGTCAACAAACATATGAAGTGGTAATTTTGCATCATAAATTTTAAGGATAGGTTTTTGGATTAAAGCATCTTTCAATTTATTGAAAGAATCTTGACATTCTGGAGTCCATTCCCATATTGTATTTTTTCTAAGTAATTTATTAAGAGGTTGTCGAATTTGAGCATATTTATCTATAAATTTATGATAAACATTTATTGATCCTAGGAAACTTTGCAATTGTTTAATATTTGTTGGGGGTTTTAATTTCTTTATAGTTTCAATATTTGCATTTGCAGGAGTTAGAATTCCATCATAAATTTCATATCCTAAAAAGTTAATCTTAGTCTGAGCCAATTTACATTTGGATAATTTGAGTTTAATGTTTTCTAATTGACAAATTTTGAATATTTGATTTAAATGATCAAGATGTTCTTTTAGAGAGGAGGAGAAAATTATAATATCATCGAAATAGTGGCAAGCAAAATCTACTTTGTATTTATTTAGGATTCTTCTAATAGTTCTATTGAAAATCGGGGGCCCGTTTTTATCCGGAATGGGAGGACTAACCATTCGAATAACCCAGAGCTAGTAGCAAAAGCTAATTTCTCAGTATCTGCGGGATGTATGGGTATGTGCCAGTAGCCGGAGGCTAACTACAAAGTTGAAAAATACTGAGCACCACTCAATTTATCCAAGATCCCATCGATACGAGGTAATGGCTCGGCATCATTTTTTACTATTGAATTTAATTTTCGATAATCAATACATAATCTAGTCTTTTTGCCTTCCTCTCTTTTCATAGCCAAAGTGACAGGAGCCGAATAAGGACTATTGCTCTCTTTAATTAATCCTGCTTCTAACAACCCTTGAATTTGATTTTGAATTTCTTTTTCCTCAGCAGGTGATGTTCTGTAGAGCTTCAAAGATATTGGTAGGTCAGATTTAAGATAAACGCGTTGTGGTTCAATATTAATTCTACCCACATCATATTTATGTTTAGCAAAAATATCCATGTAATCTTGAATTAATTCCCTTAAATCCCCAATTTGAATCAAATTTATCTCCCCCATTAGTTCACAATTAGAATTATTAACTTCGCGAGAAATTTGAGGAGTCATGAGTCTTCTATAATCTGGTTGCACTTCATAGTCATTATTTTCCTCATTTGACTGCATAATTATATTATTACCACAGTTCTCAAAATTTTGTTGTTCATCATGATAAAAATCCAAATCACTCTGCTCTTCATTACTTTCAAAATTGTTATTTACTTGATAAAAATTAAACTTGTTATAATGATCATACTTATTTTCAAAATTACTACTGTCATTTTCACATTTTATACTTTCATTATTCACTTGTACTTTATTAACATCAATAACATGAAAATGGAGTGCTTTCTCATTTTGTATGGCTACACCTCTATTTACAATTATTTTCCCTTGTTTGACAATACAATGTTTACAATTAATTGTTAAATCAAATTTTGAACATTCTCTTAACCCCAATATTGCATAATTTAGATCGATATTACATACTAGAAAATCCACCCATTTACTAATTTTCCCAACCCTGATGAGCACTCTGCATTTCTGATTAATTTCCATAAACCCTTTTGCCTGACCAATAATAGTAGTAGGAATTTTTTCAATTTTAGCATTAAGTTTTCTTACAAATTTCAATGGTAAAATGGCAATTGTGGAGCCACTATCCACAATACAAGGTAAATTATAACCAGGGGTGTATCCATACACTATTAATTGTCATTCATTACCAGGATTACAATCAAAAGAAGAAGCATTATGAGTATCAGAGGGAGTAGTATTACTTATAAAAACACACTCTCTTTCCCAATGGTAAGCATTTCTGACCCCCCTTATTGGTGCAAATTCTGCATGGTCTGCTTGGATAAAGGTTTTGAAAATG
Source organism: Maratus michaelseni (assembly GCA_963931845.1). Taxonomy (NCBI): domain Eukaryota; kingdom Metazoa; phylum Arthropoda; class Arachnida; order Araneae; family Salticidae; genus Maratus; species Maratus michaelseni. Next base: position 276,427,306 of record OZ007594.1, on the reverse strand, counting down.
ATTGTTTTGTACAGGATTCCTATAATTAGGAGATCTCTGATTAAATTGTCGTGCTGGTAGCCAATTCCGAGGAGCATATTCTTGCCTAGGTGGTCGGAAAGGCTGATAATTTTGTCGAAAAGATTGCATTGGGAAACGGGGAGCAGAAAAATTTGGCTGACGATACGGTTGATTGATTGGTTGTTTAGTATTGAGCGTTGGAGAAATTTCAACAAATTGTTTTACAACTCTATACCAGTCAGTGGTATTTTCAGGAGGATTTACATTGATGGAATTTTGATATTCTGGTCGTAATCCATCAGTCAATCCTTGTAACAGAATAGTTTCACATAATTTTAACTGCCTACCTATCTCTACCTTTTTTCTAAAATAATCTTCTAAATCACTCAATTTATCAAGTTTAAGTGTAGTAAATTCAGAAAATTTTGGGCATTTTAAGTCAATAAATCTCTCTATTAAAATATTCACAATTTGTTCATAATCATCACAATTTAAACAATCATTAACATACACTTTAAGAGCTTCACCTTTAAGATATTGAGATATATGATTAAATTTCCATCCCTCATTCTTATTTTCTCTTCTACAAATTTTGTTGAAATATTCTAGCCACTGCTGAATCCCCATTCCCGAATCAGGGTCAAATGCAATCATCTTAATTTCATCCATATTCTTATTACTTTTATCAATATAAATATAAGAAGGTACTCTATTATCTTTACAAAGCCCCGATCTCAGTAGCATTTAAATAACAATAGAATTTAAATAATCATTAACAATAAAATAAAATCACATAAAAATATTCAAATAGCATAAAGTCACAAAATAAAAATATCAACTATGAAAAAATAACTTACACTGCCGTGTCCTTTTATTTACTTGGCCGCATGTCATAGAATAAATCAGCATCAAAACAATAAGTCATTAAAGTTCCATTTAATTTCATCCACACACTCCAAATCGGTGACATTACATATTTCGATCTAGATTACCACATACCAAAACGACGTACCATCCGTCACAGCTGAAGTCCATACACCAGCATCATAAGCATTGAACAAAATCGGTGGAACAAGAACACCTGGCATATCCACTAGGCTTTTAAAAATATCTCGAAATCCTGGTCGACTAAAATAAATAATGTGACGATTCTACTTGCATTACCATACTTTTTGTAGACTCATACTCAAGGCAAGGGTTTCTCCCAGGAATTTTACAGTCGAGCACCGAAAAACCACTTCATTGTGTACGTATAAAACTCAAAATAAGAGGCAGTTCGTTCCGGTTCACATTTTATTCGAAAATCAAAAGAAATTGGCTATGCTTTACTTGTCACGTAGCAAAATCTATCCATGCTGATTTTAAGACCGTGAAGAAGACTTGATGATTTAAATTATTATATTAAGAAGACATCTTTGGTTCGTATAGGCAGGTAATTTATCGAATCTATCGGCGGCCAAGGAGAACATTCGAAGATTAGGAAGTACATGACGGGGCTGCATACACCGCTAGATCCCGGAACAGTCTGACTCAAAACGCGGGAAAACGCCGTATATCATTTTTTCAACGCTCCAGAATACATGCTATCTAAAAAGTCTCTCGACCAATCAGCGCGTTCGGATTAATTTCTCCGGCGCTCTTATATGGAAGCGATTTTACCGTGAGTTGGAAAAAGCGCGGCAACAAATGCTTCGAGAACAATCTCGTGAAATCTACTCCTTTCGAATAAATAAGAAGAGAAGCAAAGAAAAACGAATACATAGGTTTTATCAAGTATGGCAAGATGCCAAGATAATTTTTACATTGAGACTAAAGTCTTTCATAATTTAAGAAGTAATATTTTGTCAGGAATCGTAGGGAAATAAAAAATAAAGAAAAGAAATTCATAGGTTGTTATTTCAAAAGAGTAAAATATTTTTAGCTGGGAGATTGGTGTTTTTTAGAAGAATTAAATTCTAGGATGCATTTTATTTAAAGAAATAAAAGTGCGTAATTTTAATAGAGCATCTATCAGCGCCATTTTTTAAGAGAATGAATTTGGAATAAACTATATTTTGCTAGATGTAAATTTGACAATCGAAATACTGGAGCAAGAAAATAATTTAGAATAATGGGATTTACGCAGAATTATAGTTTTAATGAGGTCAACGGCGAAAATTTTTTTATTTGTTTCACACACACACATATATATATATATATATATATATATATATATATATATATATATATATATATATATATATATTGCAGCTTATAGCTGAATCATTTTTATAGGTTTTACTATAATTTGTAGTTTGTTATTAACTAGCTCACCCGCCCGGCGTTGTCCGCTCCAGTCCCGGTAATAAATTAAAACGAACCTCAAGTTTGTATGATTTTATATCTTTAACCCTATTTTGTGGGCTAAGGAAATTTTTAGAAGTTTATAAAGTAGCTGGAGGGCCCTAGAACTAAGTTAAAGAAAATTGCTAGAGAAGCGAATCACTTTTAAAGAAGCTGCACCAAGGGCTCCAAGAAGGAGAATTATATTAAATATTGGTGGTAGCTTAGGTCCGAGAAAATTATTTGTTGTTCATGTAGTAGCTGGAGGACTTAAGAAAATGTTAGAAATAAAAGCTAGTGAATCAGGCGATTTGTAAGGGAGCTGTAGTAGGGTGCCCAAAAAAGGCCAATTGATAGTTTTTAGCAGAGACCTAAGATGAAAACAACATAAGAGATCCTAGTACATAGCACTTTAGATATTTTATATGTGTAGAAACTAAGCATAGTGTATCAAGTAAGCAACAGTGTATGAATTAATCATTAGAATAATATTTTAAAGAAATGCTTAGGGCCCTATGGCCCCAATAAAAATATGAGGGTGATGGCCTGGAGAGAAGAGTCGAAGACTCAACATTAAAGTTATACACTGAGAGGGTGACACAATTACAGGGATGAAAAAGGCATGGCGTAAAAAACGTTGAAGGGGACCAAGGTCTTAACTGGAACATAGAAAAGGAGGAATAACTAAATGGAGAAAAGGCCCCAAAAAAACGAAGAAGATCGGATTAAAAAGGGGCAACTTATTAACAATTTAGGAAACAAAAGCTTCAACGGCTCCCGTAACGGGCCCCATTTTAACTTCAACTTAGAAATGGGAGAAAGCTACATAGATAAAGGGCCCCAAAACAAAGAAGGCGGGATAAAAATAGGGTCAGTTATTAACAAGTTTAGGGCCAGTTATTTATGACACAAAAACTTAAATGGGCCTTTAACCAGGCCCTAGGAGGCCAGGGTCGTAACTGGAATGTAGAAATGGGGAAATAACTAAATGGAGAAAGGAACCCCGAAACGAAGAAGATCGGATAAAAAGGGGGCAAGTAATTAACAATTTAAGGCACATAAACTTAAAAGTGGCCCGGTTAGTTCAAAAACACTCCAAGGGATAGTGAATCCATGCCCCAGGTGAATCCATGTACCGGGCCCCAGGGTCTTAACTGTAACATAGAAATAGGGATAAAGCTAAATGAAGAAGAGACCCCTAAAACGAAGAAGATCGGATAAAAATGGGCAAGTTGCTAACAATTTAGGGCAAAAAACTTAAAGGGGCCCCAAGGGCGCAGGTCTTAAAAAAATAAAAATCTGACCCTAAGGTGTATCAGAACCTGCCTTAGACTATCCGCAAATTTTCAGACTTCTATGTGTGGTAGATTTTGATAGCCATTGCGCGCGCACACACACACGCACACAGACAAACAACTTTCTTTTATTAGTATAGATTGTTTAATAAAGGTATCTCAAATGATCTGCAGAACAATGTATAACGTAAAGGTTTCTCATGGAAGTGGTTAACTAGTTTTGGTACAAAAGTTACTTTGAGAAAAACTTTGTAGAAGCACGTGCTAGGACAGTAGGCCTAGGGAGGACGTGGCGTGATCGATCAGAGAAAACGGCAAGGTGTCCATCTGCAAAACTCAGGTTCTGTAAATAACTCGCTGTTGTCAGGATCGCTTCAAGACGAGGAAATGAAATAAGGAGTAAATTCTTGTCTTACCAAAGGACAGGCTCATCACTACTGGAAGTGTCAAAGGAAGAAAGAAGCAGACATCTTACGCAGCGAAATCAGGAAACAGAGATGCAGCTAAAACTTGTTTTATTTATGTACAAATTGTATACTCTTAAAAGGGATGTTGGTGGCGATCGCTCGCACACGATATGTTCCAAAAGGAGACATCACTAAGATACGATTACTCACTCGGCTCCCACGGAAGCCGTTACAGCAACAGGGAGGCCTAATCTGAACACCACTATCTCGTTTCCAGGCAGAACTCAACTGTCTCTACTATTGAACTGCTTGCCGGTACGAAAAACCCGCGCAAACCTGCGCTTGGCGCCGAAAAACCTGTCTAACAGGTGCGCGAACGCCAAAGCGTAAGTCCGTGTTGATGACAAAGGGCGATGCGCTCGACGCCTCTGGCAACCACGGACCATGCCAAACGAAATGCAAGGAGAAACGGCCGAAAGTGCGATCGCTCCGAAATCGCGAAACGCAATGAAAAAGAATAATTAAGAACTTAAAGAGGGGATTGCAAAATATGAAGGCATTAACGTAGAGACATAAATGAGATGTCAAATTAAAGGGAATTTAAAATGCCGAATAGTGAGAACGATGATTTAAATTAATATAAAAGAGAAACAATTAGAATTATTAGGATTAAATATTCAAAAATGGGAAATGTGCACGTGGGTACGATAACATCGTAAAATAGTTGAAAGTGGCACGTTTGCAACGTGACACATTCCCGGGCAAACGAAAATTTGTAAAATTTTGAAAGGGAAAGAAAAATTTAGACTGACATACAAATTTTGAACGTTCGAGAAAAATTTGGAATAAGGATAAATTTTGAATGCGAGAGAAAAATTTTACAAAATTTTAAAAATTTGGAATGTGCGAGCCATCACCAAGGGCTACATGGGGTTGACAGGACGACTTGACAATCAGTCGTATTAAAGAACAATCAGTATCAAATCAACATAAAATATTAGTATCAACATAGTAGTATTTGTATCAAAAATTGCAAATTAAGCTACACCTTTACAGATCTGTGAAGTCATACCATTGACTTGTAAATAAACATTGTTATTTCACTAAAAATTTCATTGATAGTAGCTTGAGAAATTTGCCATCATAAATACTTTTTTTAATTGACTTTAGAATGTGGTGACTTACATTATAACAAAAACACTAAAAATTCAATACGTGTAGTACTCACACTTAATTATACATAAGATTCAGCTCTAAAGTATTTGATTTTATATTAACACCAAATAGAAACTGGTGATTAAATTTTAAATACATTGATACAGTGTTGAATAGACTTTAAAGTTAAGCTGCAAGTAATTACACACATAATACAAAAAACAATAATAATACATACATTTTAGCTCTAAGTTTAAATGAAAAATGGCATTGTATGAGCTTAATTCATACTTTTGAAAAGAATTGCATGCGCAATTGAAAATTATTAAGTTGAAAAGTGCAAAAAATTTATATTTTTAGGACCTTGTGCAAAATTTAAATCCAATTTTGAAAAATTCAATGAAATCATAACAAAATTTTAGAACACACTTTAAAAATAGATTTCAAAGATGAATAAAAGTTAAGTGCTTAGTTAACCAACTAAAACAATTAAATTTTTAACTACTGTGCACAGATTTAAAGTAAATAAAAGTTAATATATATATTTTGAAAAACACAGCTTCATAAATGAACAGGCAATAATGAAATACACTTAAATACACATACAAATAATAAGCAGCATATGAAACTTTAAACGTTACCATAATTGAAATTTAAAAATTGTAAACATGAAGTATTTTATAAGTTTAGAACACACAGAATTACAATACACTCTAACAAGAAAACCAATGGCTAAAGCAAGATAAATTAAGTAAGTAAAATCCTGAAAGAGGCAACTGTGAGCCAAAATTATGAAAAAATGAAAATTTTAAAAATCCAGCACATTTCATCGAATGCGAAATGTGTGTCACAAAAGTGTTGGTGTACAAAAAAAAAAAAAAAAAAAAAAAAAAGTGGACACCATGTTGGTTGGCAACTCACTAAACAACCAATCACTGTGTGCGTGTAAAGGACCTGTATGTAAATAAAGATTGCAACACAAAAACAAAAGATAAAAGTGACAGAACTTATTGAAGAAAACAAGCACCCAAAGGTAAGTGCAACAGACAATTGTCAACTGTTGCCTGACAAGAGCCACCTCAAACAATTATCAAGTTAGGAGGACAAACAGAAGTTGCATTACTGGACTGGGATAGTCCGAATGGATCACAGGTAAGAAAAATTAAAAAATTAAAAATTATGAAAGAAAATTAAATATTTCTATGGAATTTACGACCATGTGCTTAAAGCCATCATACCAACAAAACACAAAAATACACGATACTAGTAGAATATTAATGCATGGTACTGTGAATAACGAAAAACACTGTGAAGGCTGATCGCCCAACAACCTAACACTGTGTGTGTCACTACTGAAATATCACACATAAAACACAAGAATGAATAAATAAATACACTAAAATACAATGCTTATTGGTACGAATGATGCACTGATGAATTAAAATAAGCAAAATTGGAATAAGATAAATAAATGTTAAAATGCTGCATATTTGTATAAAAGAAATTATATACCTAGAAGTTCAGAAACTGTAACCTTAATTAAAAATTATGCAAGAAAATTTACTTTCTTCAACATTACAACAGAAAAATACAAAGATCACTTAAAAATTTGAGATTTAGAAAATTTAATAGCTTCAACACCAAAGAAAATTTTATATCTACAATATTTCATCACACTTAAAAAAAACTATTGAAAAACCCGTTAATTGCTACTATACTACCTGAGAAACATAATTTCCCACTGTATTTCACATATAAAATTGAAAAAATTTAATTGCTTCAATACCATAAGATAAAATTTCTTGGTGTTCCATCACATAAAAAATATAATGTTTGATTTTTTTTTTTTTTTTTTTTTTTTTTTTTTTTCAAATTGATAGCATTATTTTGAAAAAGCACTTTTTTTTTTTTTTTTTAAATTTATTATTACTTTGAAAAACAAGCTTTTTGAATAAGTTTATAGTTTATTTTGAAATTCAAACACTTTCTATTTTTTTTTCCTTACTTGAGACTTTTCTCAAGATTATAAACACAATACATGAATAATATGATTGACAAATCATGCAAAAATGATACTTTATGAAAGTATAAAGTTATAAAACACCTTATTAAATGCAATTTTGAAAATCATGACACAGTGAAAAACAGTTTTGAGATAAATTAAAATGAAATACTTAAAGAAATTTATTAAAATGATGCTTGATAAAAACCTTAAAAAGATTAACTGAGCATGAGAGCAATGAACAACTGTTACACAATACCTGCTACCGGTAAACAAGCAATGCATAACACAAAATACTTTCACCAGATTGTTCCTGGCCATGAAACAACCAGATGAAAGGATTCACAGCACTCATGAACAATCAATGACTTAACACTTAAAATGAGAAATATCGTAAAAACGTAATTTCAAGCAATGAATTGATAAAAAAATACATGTAAAAATAATAATAATTGTAGAATATTACTAAGTATCACTTGGACACAATAAAAAATTAGAAATATGAACTTAAGTGTGCAAGCTTGGAACAGTGAATTTTTGAGTTCATCTGATCCTGCACGATGAAAATATTTGAATTTAAACAAGAAATACCTGTCTGCATAGAACACAAAAATACACACTAAAAATAGCAGATAAAATATATTTCCTGTGATTAAGAAAAATTTTATTGAAGTTCAGTGAAAAGTACTGATTTTTTTTTTTTTTTTTTTTTTAATTAACTATTGAAGAAATACCAATGCATGTTTTTTTTTTTTTTTTTTTTTTTTTTTTTTAAGGAACTTTTACTGTGATAAGAAGGCATCTTGAAAATTGCAACCATGACAAATTTAAAAACATATTACAAGAAAACCATTTTAAATTTGAACTGATTACTGTTATACAACACTAAGAAAAACTTATAAAAATAATCATAAATGTTAAATATGAAAAATTTTCAAATTATAAAATGATACCTTTGAGCTAAATAAAACACTTAAACACATATGAAAATATAAGAAAAATGAGTAAATACGAAAGCGACGATCTAAAACAAGCCTGAAAAATTAGTCTGCACTTATCTGTTCCTTTACTGTTGGCACTAGACATATACTCATACTCATATGCTGTAAAACGTCTTTAGTGTCCTTTTTACTTCATCATAAGAAAATAACAATATGATGTCGCGATGTCTATTCCTGTTCCTGAAATCGATGAAAAACGTTGTCTTCTTAGAAAAGCTAAAGTTCTTTTTTTTTTTTTGAGACATCGATGATAAAAAAAACTCGTCACGATTGACGTACGAGGAGGTGACACGGCACCAAGTATAACGTAAAGGTTTCTCATGGAAGTGGTTAACTTGTTTTGGTACAAAAGTTACTTTGAGAAAAACTTTGTAGAAGCACGTGCTAGGACAGTAGGCCTAGGGAGGACGTGGCGTGATCGATCAGAGAAAACGGCGAGGTGTCCATCTGCAAAACTCAGGTTCTGTAAATAACTCGCTGTTGTCAGGATCGCTTCAAGACGAGGAAATGAAATAAGGAGTAAATTCTTGTCTTACCAAAGGACAGGCTCATCACTACTGGAAGTGTCAAAAGAAGAAAGAAGCAGATATCTTACGCAGGGAAATCAGGAAACAGAGATGCAGCTAAAACTTGTTTTATTTATGTACAAATTGTATACTCTTAAAAGGGATGTTGGTGGCGATCGCTCGCACACGATATGTTCCAAAAGGAGACATCACTAAGATACGATTACTCACTCGGCTCCCACGGAAGCCGTTACAGCAACCGGGAGGCCTAATCTGAACACCACTATCTCGTTCCCAGGCAGAACTCAACTGTCTCTACTACTGAACTGCTTGCCGGTACGAAAAACCCGCGCAAACCTGCGCTTGGTGCCGAAAAACCTGTCTAACAGGTGCGCGAACGCCAAAGCGTAAGTCCGTGTTGATGACAAAGGGCGATGCGCTCGACGCCTCTGGCAACCACGGACCGTGCCAAACGAAATGCAAGGAGAAACGGCCGAAAGTGCGATCGCTCCGAAATCGCGAAACGCAATGAAAAAGAATAATTAAGAACTTAAAGAGGGGATTGCAAAATATGAAGGCATTAACGTAGAGACATAAATGAGATGTCAAATTAGAGGGAATTTAAAATGCCGAATAGTGAGAACGATGATTTAAATTAATATAAAAGAGAAACAATTAGAATTATTAGGATTAAATATTCAAAAATGGGAAATGTGCACGTGGGTACGATAACATCGTAAAATAGTTGAAAGTGGCACGTTTGCAACGTGACACAATGCAAAACTTTTTGACACAATTTCTTATTAATTTTTAAACGAAAATGCATTATGCAACAAAGCTGACTATTAAAGCGATTTGGAATCAAAATGAGTTTTCCATTTTCTGATAAATAAATTATTTATGGAGTTATAAGCGGTTCCTGCCACATGACAACACGTTTTTCTTCTTTCAGGCCTGAAGCAACGATAATTTGGTTCAAAACTTCGACTTTGACAGTGTTTTCTGAAAGATTTTACCGAAAGCCTTTACCGAAAAATGGAAAACGTGTTTCGATTACAAAGATTCTGAGTAACTTCTTGAAAGATGTTATATGTTATTTTAAATTTTTACAATAGTTTTCTTATTTTGTTTATTATTTCTAAAACTTTCTCTGTAATTTGTCAACAAGATTAATATCTTGTAATTGTATTTTTATTAACAACTCCACTAGTTCGCGTTATAGTTATTAAATTTTATTTTAATTTTGGCATTTATGAAATTTTTGGAAACTTATTTATCTTGACCTTCATCAGCTGACATATTGTAATCCAAGTCCGTGTAACATTCCCCTTATATGAACTTGCAAGTCATAAGACCTACCAGTTCATCCGTCTGTTTGGGTGGGGGGGATATGTAATAATAAAATATTTTCACCGTTTCACCTTAATTAATTTATTCCAAATTCTTACAATATCTGCTTTTTCCCCTGTCTTTTAATAATATCTTAATTATAATTTATATTTAATTCTATACCTTTAATCAACATATTCTTTTAATTCTTATTCTAAAAACCTTATTCTATTAAAAGCACCACTTCTTTGTAAAAAATACCTGTTTTATTTCTTCATATTTTGAGACGTTGCATTTTTATTTCTTTGGAACATTCCTAATGCCATTTTTATTAAAATTATCATTCGATATCCCAGCATCCATCACACGTAATTTCCCGCGTATACTTTTTCACCTTTTTAAAATTCCGTTCTAAAAGAAAGAGTTATGGCATGACGTCCTGCTTTGCCCCACTTTTTCAACTATTGGCTAGGCACGCCCTATCTCTTACTAACCTCTTTTTCCCACCTAACATGGATTTCGTTGGTTCCGTAGAGCGCGTCCGTGTAACTTTGGGCTAAATCTTTTTTTATATTTATACCGCATACACTGGCTTGGAAGACAGAATTTTACGCTTTTTCGATTGTTTAAACAACTCCTGTCACTGGAGAAATTCCATTCTACACGTCGATAGTTCTCTTCAATAATATTAAATGCTCTAATACCATCAACCACATCATGATGAACTAACGGAAGTAGTAAAGTCCTACTACGGATCACAATCTTCTATTTATTAGTGGAGTTGTGCATTTTTAATTCATATGGAATAAAATATTTGATGTTAAAACCAGTCTCTTTAATTGCCTGTGAAGAAACTACCTATGGAATTCATTGTCAAAACTCAGTTCGAATATTTGAATCTAATTCTCTTAAGAAATCTCGGCTGTTGACTAACCTTCAGAGTGTGATTTATATCCAGAATTTAGTTAAGTCGTGTGACACAGAAAACGCTTGTCATGGAATAAACTTCCATTGATCTCAGCGACATTTAACATGTCTTCTTAACCCATTCGGGACCATGGGTGCATATATGCACCCTCAAAAAAAGCATACAGAATTTGTTTTAGGCACCAGAAAAAATAAAAGTAATATTTGCTTTCTCTAATTAGAGCATTTTTGTGATAGTTTAAGTAAAGGTAGCTTCTTTAAAAATAGTGGTGCCAACCGAATAAAATTTGTGTAAAAGCCGCCGGTCCCGAAGGGGTTGATCAACGCTTCATTTAAAACAGGATTCAAGGCCTGGTCGTGCTGATATCGTCATATATATATATGTGTGTGTGTATTTATGTATTTATTTATTTATTTATATTATAAAATTAGTATATGTCGTATTACGAAAATTACAGTTCATATTGAATTCTTATATGATAGATGGCAGACAGTTATAATCAGAACATTCTAATCAATGTTAAATCTTTTAATAAAAAATCTATGCACTATACAAATGCCGTCTCAATCTATGCCGTCTCAGTCTAAAATTCCAATGGAACGTCCAAGGACCTCTGTCTAGCCATTCTCTCTTTAGCGGCGTTTCGACACTAAATTACTTCTGCCTTCAACTAGTCTGATAAACATAAATTAAGACTTCGTGATGAATTTACTTCTTGTCTCTCCATAAGTGTTACGTCTTATTTCTTCCTAATAATTTATTCAGAGAAAGAAGGACATCTGGAAAATCATGTAGCATCATTTTAATAACTGCTTAGTAATCGTGCATAAGAAAAACTGCTGCTGTTGTTGTGTAATACACAGACATATACATACACACTATACATATATATATGTATATATATATATATGTATATATATATATGTGTATACATATATATATATATATATATATATAAATATATATATAATAAAAGTCCTTCCGGCCTGTACCGGGACAAAAAGCTAGCTTTTCTATATCTCAGTTTTAAAATTTTAGCTAATGTTACTCGAAATCAGTAAGCTAAAATACAAAGAATCCGATTACAGAAGATTCTTTGTTCTGAATTTGAATAAGAAATTTGCCAAATAAGCCAGCTATAGCCAAGTTGTCTTCATTTATGCAGGCTTATTTTTAGTCACGAAATTTGGTGATATTTCGTCAAGTGTTGCCAAGCTTGCGAAAATTTGACGCTAACGGATACGAATATATATAGTTTTATGCGTCTGATTGGGAAAATGATTACAACAATGAAAGATAATAATTTGCGAGAAATCACGTTCACTAAAACTCAAAAATTAATCCCTGATTTTTGTAATCTGCTGTCTTGTTTCAAAATGTCAGCCCTCCTAGAACTTCAAACTTCTATATCTCAGCCACTTTGAAAGCTAGAGGCAAAACAAAAAATGCTCCGGAATCCTGTTATCAAAGCTTAACATTTAAGCAAAAAAAAAAATTTGAATTTCTAATTTTTTTGTATAATTTTTTTAATTTTAAATCTTTAAATGGCCGCCATTTTGAAAGAAGATGGCGGATCAAGCTGGCCAACGAACTCGGTCGTGATATTGGTGAGCTTAATACACACACTTAGTTTCACCCAAATCGGTTCAAAAATGAGAGTACTATCGTATGGCATAGATCATATATATATGTACTATATAAATCAACATTTGAACGGAGGGTAATTTTGGGGTCTGGGGTCATGATGGTGAAAATATACCGAATTTTTCTGGAATTGGTTTCCTCCGAACGGCTTCAATAGGTAGCTTTTTGTATTGAAAGCTACCTAAAACTTTTGTTAATAATAACCATCAAAACACATAAATAATCGATAATCATAGTACAATACGAAGATATATCTATAGCTATCTATATATATAGTTAAAATGAAATCACATGTTTGAAAATAAAAGGAAAAGATACTACAAAAAACAAACACAATAAAATGAAAATTCAGATATGAAAAAATATGAATATCTTATGAATTCGTCAGAGGAGCCTCATAAGAATAATTCATAGTAAATATATGTTGTTTCGTCAAATAGTGTCATCATTAAGCCTAAAAATGACAATATTAAGCTCCTTATAACATATAAAAAAACAAAAAATATAAAATATAAAATAACAAGAAATCCAAAAATAAACTATACTCCATCTGCAATAGCAAAATAACTAAAAAATAGCAGACACAACTCACCAGTAAAAAAAAAAAAAAAATTAGTAATGATTAAATAAGAGGATAAAATGAGCCATTTATGCATGTCCAACCTCTATGCTAAAGAATATGCTGAATCATGGGGAAAAAAGAATAATAAAAAAAGAAAGGAGATGGTGCTGCTATCTATTTTTAAAAAGAGGAGCAATATACTATGGATTAAGTTACTATTGTAAATCTAGATATAAATATATATAAAGATTAAAGGGAGGATAATATTGTAGTAAACAATAATGCACAGTATTAAATAATATTGAAAGATAAATGTAGGTAATTATTTAAAAATTGAATAGGTAAAGAAGATAACTTTAAATAATGATATAGATAAAAAAAAAAATGAGATGGATATGTAAATGATAAATTAACATTAAAAAAGCAATAATTTAAGGGGGTAAGAATTTATAGCTATGTTTCAGGAGTCACTATTAATATAGAATGATAAATGATTGTGTTAAATACTTGAGACATTTTCACCCTTAAATTTTTAAAATTTATATTTATATATATAGCGAGAGAAAGAGACTCTATTTCCTACCAGCTACGCTTGCTAAGCCCATTCCAGACTCGCGGGCTCTGAAAACACTCTAATTTGTCCTGTTTTATTTTTAAAAGATTACCCGATTGCTGAAGAATAAATGATATTGTAACGATCTGTGGCGATCTTTTGTAATCGGGTTACCATTCACTTCCATTTAACGGAAATATTTGTTGGTGCGTGGGACCGCATGCAATAATCAATAAGAAAGATCATTACAGTTGAAAATCAGCTTGTATAAAGTGGTTAACCCTTTAACGGACATTGGTTTCCCTACGAAACCACAAAAATTTAATTACGAAATTCAACAATGACAGCAGAATTTTAATAGAAATGTTTCCCATTTATTATACATGTGAAATATCGCTTTTTTATTATATACAAATAAATTTGCTTATAATTTCCGGTGTCAATCATTTATTTCAACATTTTAGCAATTGAAGTGCTTTATCCGTTAAAGGATTAAGTAAAAAAAAGCGTTGCCTTCCGGATTTTTATAACATTTATAAGAAAATTTTTATCATTTAAAAAATATATATCGTTTTAAGTAGGAGGTAATTTTTACCATTAAATGTTTTTTGCTCGTAATAACTTAATCATTTTAAAGTTTTCTATCTTTTTCAATATTCACATAAGTAAATATGCATTTCAATTAAAAACACAACATTTGGAAATGCTATAAGAAAATGGTTTTAAACGTGACATTTTAAATATATAGTTTTAAATATATTGTTTTAAATGTGACGTATTTTTCACCATTAAATGCTTTTCGTACGTAATAGATTAATTACAGTCGAACTTGGTTATGACGCTTTTCAAGGGACTGGGCAAAAGTGGCGTATTAACTGTGTCGCGTTTTAATCGTGATTTGTATAAAGTTAAGGACTGAGCCTATTTACACATCTAATCGCATACCTGCCAACTTCACACTATTCTTCCGTAAAATGTGGGTTAATTTGATCTAGGTTAAAGACGTTCCTAACCAGAAAATTTATTTTATGTAATAAATATATATTTAATTTTATGTTTTTACGTAAAACCTATTTTATTTCATTTCTAAAAAAATAAAAAAAATCTGGTTTCAAACAAACTTAAACTCGATCAAATTAACCCACATTTTGTTTGAGGTTTTATAATATACTAGCTGACCCGCCCGCCCCTTTATAATAACATTAAATATATCTAAAACCAGTGTTGAATGATTTTATATATTTAATTGAAAATGTTTTCAAACGATCCTAATGCTGGAGACCAACTTCCTTCAACAGCGCACACTCTCGAGTTTCTATATTTTTATATTTTTAAACGAAAATCTATCCAAACGTACCTAGAATTGGGAACCTCAATGCGTTCAGCAGCGTACAACTTACGCGCGCTACGGCCTGTTTTGATTATATATTTTTAAACTAAAGACCGGCGTAGCCCGAGCCCTTAAATGTACCTAAAATCAGTATTAAATTAATTTATATATTTAAAGGAAAATCTTTCCAAACGAACCTAATGTGGTTGAGCCCCACTGCCTTCAGCAGCGTAGACCAGCCATACTCAACCTTTTTTTCTCGCAGGCCGCAAACATATGTTTACGACATTAGGCGGGCCGCAATACACTTAAAAAAGGGTAAATAAAAGGAGGGGGGGTAATTAAATTTGTTAGATAACAAAAGCAATATAAAAAAGCAGTGTAACAAAGTAAATATTATCAGTAGGGTTGAACATCTGTCGCAGAAGAAATGTTTGCAAAGAATTTTAACACCACTCTTTCCAAACAAAAACATCGCAATAGATCTTTATTAACCCGTTGGGGACGAGCGACACGTATACATGATGCATAAAATGCACAGAATCCTTCATTATTCCCACCAGTTAATTTTTATTGAAAGCTTTGCCTTATCTTATCATAGCATTTCTGCGATTCAATTAGCCGCAAATTTCTGTTTTAAAAAAGCGGTGGTAAAAGATTAAAAATTCTGTAAAGGACGCTCGTCGCGAAGGGGCTAAAAATTGTAGACATAAGCCGGGAAGTTTACAGTTTGGAAATAGTAGTGTAAACATTTTGGTGCCATTTTTTTCTGCGACAAACGTTCAACCCTAAAAAGCAGTTCTATATATATATAAAGTGTGAATTGTTATAATATAACGATGTGGTATTTCCAGCTTCTAAAGAAAAAGAAATCGGGAGATTTTCTCGAATAAATCGATCTTTTGCTCAATGGAAATACTTTACTTTCTTTTAATTATAGAAATATATAATGACAATTTCAATAATTAATTCAATAATTAATTTCAAATAACATTTGATTAGTGTTGAAGATTAAGAAATGTATGTTTGGCACAAATAGAACTGCATATAAAAAGAACTTTTGACTAACAAGGAGAGTGCCAAGCTTAGTAATCACAGATTTTGATTATTTTCATATATGTTGTAGGGCAGAAGCCCCTTAGTCTCAGGTTCAATGGATTTTATACAACGCTCCTTAGTTCTCGAGAAATGGGGGGGGGGGGGGTCTAATATTATAACACAACTTAAATACTTACTTTGTAACACATTAACTGTGTTGGTTGTAGCTCAGTTGGTATGGCGTCTGCTCGTTGTTCCGAGGGCCCGGGTTCGATGCCGGAACGCGCTGCGTTTGTTTTTCTCATTTTTTTTTTTATAAATGTACTTGTAATTATAATTTAATAATCTCAATAAAAAAATTTTGTTAACATAATTAAATTTTAATTTAGCATTTTTTTTAAAACCATTATTAAACATTTCTCATCATTTAAAGAGCTTTAAAAAAATTTGATCTATTATTGACTAGTAAAAATTCAAAAATCGTTACAAAATTAGCATATTAACTATCGAATTATAGAATTCTTCTCCCATCGCAATAGAAAACGAGGATATTTCAGATGCTGGATTATTTGTTAAAAATTCCTTGTTTTACAATAAAATTTTACAGTATTTCAACGCATTTGTGACATCACTTTTCTGATTTTCATTGAATCCCGACACTTCAGATTTATCTTGTGAACTACAGCTTGCTTCTTCCATTTTTATACGATTATGAGCTATTATAGAATGATACGATTGTGCGATAAAGATTAAAAACACAAACCACTTAACTGCATCAAACTAAAAAAAAGAAATAACCAAAGTCTGTTGTGCCTCCCTCTAGTTACAATAACATAAAACATAAATATGTTGTAATTTAATTCTTATGCTAAAGTTTAATATAATTATGCTTCTTACTTTAGAAACAGAGTAGTATTATCATCGCATTAACTTCCCTTGTTAAGGCAATTTATAAATTATGTTTCTTTACAATCACGAATTGACACAATTGTTCAATATCGTTGCATTAATAAAGCCTATATGGAATACATTTTAAAAGTGATTTTTAAAAAAAAATCAAAAAGTAATTATGTTAACAAAAATTTTATTCAGATTATTAAATTATAATTAAAAGTATATTTATAAAAAAAAGAGAAAAATGAACGTAGCGCGTTCCGGCATCGAACCCGGGCCCTTGGAACAACGAGCAGACGTCATACCAACTAAGCTACGACCAACACAGTTATTTCGTTACAAAGTAAGTATTTAAGTTGTAGTAAATTATTAGACCCCCCCCCCCCTTTCTCGAGAACCAAGGAGCGTTGTATAAAATCCATTTAACCTGAGACTAAGGGGGTTTCTACCCTACAACATATATAAAAATAATCAAAATCTGTGATTACCAAGCTTGGCACTCTCCTTGTAAGAAATGCATTTAAAATGTTTGAACATAATTTTTATTTAATTATAAATAACAGGGCAGAGTTTGTCTTCCTACGAAAATATATAAAACAACAGTGAAGGTCGTAAGTACTTTTTATACACATCTCAATTAATTTTATACATAAGGGTTAATGATTGTGTGTTGGGCCGCACATAAAAGGCCATCGGGCCACATGCGGCCCACGGGCCACAGGTTGAGTATGGCTGGCGTAGACCCTCGAATTTGCATGATTTTATATTTTTAAATGAAAATCTATCCCTCTGAACTAAGGGATCCTGTAGGGATTGCTGATTTAATTTCTGACATTTAGATATATCAAATTTTCCATTCTCCAAAAGTTTCTGAGAAATCCTAAATAATATAAAATGCCCCCACACCCTCTCTCTCCCTCTTTTTCAAAAATTCAAATTCAGAATTCAAATTCAAATTTCAAATTCAGAAAGCTTTATATCTCTGTTGAAAATGTAGCTTTTCCAGCGCATGCGCAAAAACGTAAATGCTCTAAAGAAGAAAGGGTTGGGAGTGGACATCGCCGATTTAAAAGATTATGAATACAAAACTGTTACATTAATTAATAAACCTTCACTTTCAGGATTAAGGTGTTCGATATCAAATTTATCAATAAAAGTACATTTTCATATTATCCTCACGTTACATGTCCGTGTTTTAATGTCCGAATTATTGCCGAAACGTCAGTGAAGGCTTACTGTTGAGACCCGAAAAGTTTTTGGTTTCTGTCTGTTTGTCTGTCTGTCTGTCTGTTCCGCGATAACTGCCGTAAAAATGATCCGATTAGTTTGATTTTTGGTAGGTATGTTGGTGAGATACCCGGAATTAGCTGTATAGTTTTTAGTTACATTTGGTTCATTCGCTTGGAAAATATAGAACATTTCTTTTTTGATCCTAATGCTTTCCTATGGGAATTCAGACGATTTTGAATTTTTTCAGTCGTTGAAAATAAAATGTCGCATTTGATTAATGTATTTAAACGGTAAGTTATGAAGGCTAAAATTTATCAAGTCAGGTCTTAAATTATTCAAATTAATTTGAAATTTTGTTAATACATTCGTCAGATTTTTTAAATTACGTGTATAATTTTTGGTGCAATTTTATACATCTGTTCTAATAATATAATACATTTTATTCTATCATTTTCTGCAAATTTTAAAATGCATTTATTTTTATTTACCTCTTTAATTTAACCGTAACCTAGCAACTAAATTTTAAAGAATATCAAAATAATAAAATTCAAATAATTCAGACTATTTTGCTACAATATTTTATTGGGTGATTTTAATATTTTATTGAGAGATTTTAGTATGCTATTGCCATCGAGTTAGATTAAGATGTACGTATGTAAAATAAATATTATAGAATGACCATCAAAACTGTTTTTCCGAAACAAAAATTGTAATAACACTAGATTTCTGCAATAGATATAAGTGAAATACAGTAGATTCAGTTTACATTTCCATAAGTTGCTTTTGTACACGAGATATTATTCAACTTATCTATCAGATGCGAGTGTTTCGTGGTTGGCAGGTAAGTAAATATTGCTATTTAGGTACTAGGATAACATGAAATTATTTTCTGAATTTTTGCTTATCCTAATAAAACCACTGAGTAGAACGAAATCCAAGATATACTAGAATCATTCACACAAACAATAGGAAATCATGAATATAAATTTAATAAGATTACGGAAAACATTTCTTTTTAGGTCATAATGCTTTCCTATGGGAATTCAGACGATTTTGAAAATTTTCATCCATTGGAATAAAATGGCGCATTTGATTAATGTATTTAATGTGTAAGTTATGAAGGCTAAAATTTATCAAGTCAGGTCTTAAATTATTCAAATTAATTTGAAATTTTGTTAATACATTCGTCAGATTTTTTAAATTAGGTGTACAATGTTTGGTGCAATTTTATACATCTGCTCTAATAATATAATACATTTTATTCTATCATTTTTTACAAAAATTTCCAGTGCATTTTTTTTCTCTCTTTCAATAAATGGCTGCTAAGCAACTATATTTCAAAGAATATCAACAAAGGAAAATTCAAGTGAATCGCATTATTTTTACGCGAAGTTTTATTAAAAATTGCCAATTTTCGGGTTTTAAGTTTTTAATATGCTTTTTTTTTAATGCATAGATGAGAATTTATTTTAAGTACTAAAAAATGATTACCAAATCGGTTTTCCAAATGAAAATAATAAAAACGTTGAATGCGTAAATTGAATATAGGTCAAATAAGAGGAATTTAAATTTGTATAAGTATAATTTATACACGAAATTTTATTCAACTTCAGAAACATATGATGTTTAGTAGTTGAAATATAATTATTCTTTTAAGGATAGGATAAAATCTCTTGTACAAAGAGATGGTTATTCTAATGAAATGAAAATTGCAAATACATTCAGACATATACTTAAGAAATAAAATAGCACAATTACTGGAAATTGAGAATAGAATATTAAAGCGACAACGGGGGGTTCAGGGGGGCGGAGCCAAAATGAAATAATGTATTGTTATTCTGAAAAAATACAGTAACAAGTAGTTTATCCTATCATAGCATAACATTGTGTTTAAGAGGATACTTCTAAAATTTCCGAAACTTTCGATAAATTTATATTCTTATCAATGTATAAATAACTTAAAAAGATTGAATTTTAGTGTGTCAAATATTTTTCAGATAATGTTAAATATTAGTAAGATTAATGAACAATGATTTTTTGAGCTGACGTTGAGGCCTCTGATCTGTAGATTTACTAGTATATTCTTTTATTGAAAATGACATGAAAATAGATCGTAACATGTAAGATTTCCATGAAACATCGTCCTAATTGCCGAAATTTCAGTGAAAGCTCACTGTGGAGACGCGGAAAGTTTTTGGTTTCCCTCTGTTTGTCTGTCTGTTCCGCGATGACTGCCGTAAAAATGATCCGATTAGGTTGATTTTTGGTAGGTATGTTGGTGAGGTACCCGGAATGAATTGTATAGTTTTTAGTTACATTTGATTCATTCGTTCGGAAAATATAAAACATTTCTTTTTAGGTCATAATGCTTTCCTATGGGACTGCAGACGATTTTCAAATTTCATTTTTAACTGAAATGGAAATCGCCTATTTGAATAATGGATTTCAACGTAAAATTATGGATGTTGATTTTCGATATGGAGGTTTTAAATATATCCAATAATTTTGAAAAATTGCCGATACATTTATTAGAATTGAGATATTAATTGTTTAAATTATTGGAAATTTTTTTGCATCTGTTCCGGAAATATAAAACTTTTATTTTCATATTTTTTACAAATTTTAAAATGCATTTTTTTTTACTTTGCTCTTTAACTTATTAGTTGCCTAGCAACGATATTTCAAAGAAGATAAAAATAATAAAATTGAAGTAACTCGCACTATTTTGTTCTAATAATTTATTAGCAAAATAAATTATTTTTGTATTCTATTGACATAAATGAAGAATTTATTTGAATACAAGTTTTTTTTAATCTAAAAAGTTACATGAATAAGTTCATAAGAATTTCAGAATATCATTGCATAAACCGTGTTTAATTTAACGTTTCTAATTTCTGAAACCTCCGAAGAATTTTATATGCCTATAAATATGTATGCAATAGAAAAAAATTAAATTGCGGAATGTAAGATGCTAAATAATATGAAAAGTGAGATTAAAAAACAGTGACTTGAGCTGACGTTGAGGGTCCTGATCTGCAGATTTACTAGTAAGTATAAAAATTTGATAAACGTTAAAAAGGAAATGTTCTTTATTTATATAAGTTTCTATTAAATTTTAAAAGCACCGTACACTTTATAAGTACAACATAACAGTCTGTCAGTGCTCTTACTTGCATTAAGATACTCGGATTGCCATGCAATTGATATGTGTTATTGGGGTTTACTATGGCATGTTCAGTATTGAAAATGAAGTGTATAGTGCTTATAGTTCCTTTACAGTTTACAGGGAAACTCAAAAGAATCCCGTTACCTTACGGTCCATGGGGAAAATCATTTGCGGTTTATTTTAATGATGTTACGATGTTTCGGTGTAATACCAGGTCCTTATACAGGCTATAATCATTTATCTGTTTATAATTTGATTCTCATCATAATCAAGCATAACTTGAAAAAAACCCAGCAGTTGTTTATAGTTTATTTACAGAAAATGACGCTATTTTTTATTATGATAGGGGGAAAAAACCTGATGTAATTACATTCTGGACTCATAATAGGTAATTTATTGTCTTATAATGAGTTTCAGATAAATTATTGTCTTATAATGATTTTCAGATAAATTATTGTTCTACAATGATTTTCAGATGATTTATTGTTTTATAACGATTTTGAGATAATTTAATGTTTATGATTAGCAATAAGTATATTATGTCAACATTATGTTGCAATTATTTTTGATGATGTCATTTGTTTTTTAAATTTGAACCTTCATGAAAGTTTCGTAGTCTTGTCCTGGCTCTCTTGAGACAAATATGTAAAATGAATATGGAACTTAATTCTTTATACTTTTAATAATAAACTATGTTAAACTAATGTGCTATCCCATCTCTTGTGTTTAAAGTTATTTTTCTCGTGGATACACACATATTTTTACATGGTGCCGAAACACCCGGGACGTGAATACATTGGTGATTTAAGAATTATCATGATTTTTAAAGGCAAATGGATTATTAGACATCTTGTGTGACACTTGAATCAACATTTCCTGGAATTAACAGGTAAGAAAACTTTTTTCATTTTATGAGCTATATTTTACGTTTTGAAAATAAATATAATTATTATTTATTAAAATGGAAAATCTTGAGAAGCTTAAGTCAAAGCACTCAGTTGAGCGAAAAAGCTTCTCTAAATTCATTACAAAAATGGAAACTTTATTAGTTGATTATGTTGCTAATACAAAGGTAGATGATTTGTTAGAAATTCAAGAACTATTAAGTTCAAAAGAATTTACCTTTCAAAGTTTGAATTATGAAATTGAAGAACAATTAACTGAACTTAAAGAATATGAAAAAGATCTTGCTAGTACCAAAAAATACAATGATCAGTTGCTAAGTGCTAAATTTAAGATAAAAATTAGATTAATTAAATGTAATAAAGATAATGTTGCATCTATGATAACTGGTAGTTGTGCAAATGGTTTGAATAGTTCTGTCAGTGGAACAGTAATTCTTACACAATGAAATTACCGAAATTAAATAGTCCTACATTTTCTGGTGATATTGAACAATGGGTAGAATTTTTTAACTGTTTTGAAACATCGATTCACCAGAATAAATCATTAACTAAAGCAGAAAAATTTGCATATCTAAAATCTTTGTTATGTAATCAGGCTGATAATGTGGTAGAAGGATTTCCATTGACTGAACAAAATTATGATACTTGTATTGATTTACTAAAAGATCGCTATGGTAAAGTTGATATTATTATTAATAAACATATGACTAATTTGTTAAATATGGAGCCAGTTAAAAATTGTTCGAAATTAAATGCTTCACGATATGTGCGAAATTAATATCAGAAGTTTAAGAAATCTGGGTGTAACATCCAGTTCCTATGGACATTTGCTAAATCCTATTTTTTTTAAGCTTTTACTTTATGAATTAGTAATAGAATATCACAGAAAACGGAATCCTAGTCATGAATCCGATGTAACTGATTAAATTAAATATCTTAAATGTGAAATAGAATGAAGAGAAAAGCTTTGTCTATGACTATTTCTAAAAATGATGCAATTTCTTCATTCGCGCATAAAAATAAAATTGAATATCGTGAAAGGAAAACATCAAATAAATATCATGCCAGTATTTTAAATGCTAATATTAAAGTTTTCTGTGTGTTTTGTAAAAGTAATGAGCGTTTATCATCTGAGTGTAAAAATTTAGCTGATGGCTAAAAAAGATTAATGTTTAAAAAAGGAAGGTAGGTGTTATCGATGTTTTCTGAAATCGCATTTATCGTCGCAATGCCGAATAAAATTACAACCATCTATAACTTGTAAAAGTACTGAACATAATAAATTATTTTGTTTTAAGAAAACTTTGAAACCAGAATTTTCGGAAAATCAAACTATCGTTTCTAATGCTCATTGTAATTTGAAAAATTCTAAGCATGCTATTCTAAGCATGCTGTTTTATTGTAAAAATGTTACGTAACAGCTCAAGTTAACTCAAAATCAAAAGTAGTTCGCTTATTATTGAATTCAGCAAGTGAAAAAAGCTTCATAACGAAAGCACTAGCTAGTGAATTAAATTTGCCTGTTCTGAGGAAAGAACATTTAACTGTTTTTGCCTTTGTCATTAATCAAGGTCGCGAAGAAAAATATGATGTTTTTTAAAATTAAATTACGAAGCAAAAAGAATTATAGTCGTTTCATAGATGTTGAGGTATTAGCTACTGACTTGATTAGTGCAACAACTTTGAAGGTTTCCAATTCTGACCCTTTAATTAAACAATACGTTGAGGGTAAGAGATGGAGGTTAGCAGATCCCTCCCCTAATTAATCAGAAGTACAAATTTTACTTGGAGCTAATTATTTTTGGAATGTTTCGAGAGGAATCGTTGAAGAAATTAATGATCATTTATATGTAGCTATTGCACTTTTTGGTTACACGATAGTAGGAAAAATAAACTCTAAAAATAACGAAACAATTAACGCTCGTTTTGTATCGGTTAATGAAACAGAAAATTTTGATTTGCAGCGTTTTTGGAATGTAGAATTTTTGGGTATTTGTGATAGTAAAGGTGAACTATTTTCACAAAAGGGTTTATATGCTATTGATTTCTTTACGGAAAATTTAAATTTTGTTAATGGAAGATATTAAACGAAACTTTTGTGGAAGTTAAATAAAAATGAATTAGAATCCAATTTTGATATTACTAAACATAGACTTTGGGGACTAAAATCAAAATTGTGCAAAAATGAATGGTTACTTAATGAATATGAAAAAATAATAAATGAACAATTTGGTTTGGGTATAATCGAAGAATGTAAATTTAATGAAAATGAAGTAAATACCTATTACATGCCTCACAGACCAGTAATAAAAGAAGATAAATCTACAACTAAAGTAAGAATTGTATTTTATGCATCATCTAAAGATAAGGGGGCAAAATCTTTAAATGATTGTTTATTTTCTGGTCCCAATTTAAACCCTAACATCTTGGACATTATTTTCAGAATCCACCTTCACAAAATTGCGTTCTCAGCAGATATAGAGAAAGCGTTCTTGCAAATCCAGATAGAAGAAGTATAAATTTTTTTATGTTCTTATGGTTTGTCAGTATAACGAGTAACAATAGCATTTTGAAGGCTTTTCGCATGACACGTGTTGCTTTTGGTGTAACAACCTCACCATTTTCCTTTTCTGAGACCATAAAACATCACATAAAGGGGTATAAAGATTTGTTTGAAAAAATAGTTAATATGCTGGATACTTCATTATACAGGGTTATTCTAAATGAAGGACCCATTTTCCAAAAATTGTATTTATTAAAGTACAAATTCAAAATGAACAATCTTTATATCAATGAAAAGAGGAAGTTTTAAAGTTTTTTAAGACATTATAAATGTTTAATGTGTTTGCTGCACGGCAAACATCTACGCGATAACTAAACTCGTCCCACACACGAGAAAGCATATCTTCTGTTACTGAGTGCACGGCAGCAGTGATACGGTTCCGCAGATCGTTCAGAGTTCTTGATAGCGGCGGGACGTACACAGGACATACAAGCCGTGCACTCAGTAACAGCAGATATGCTTTCTCGTGTGTGATACGAGTTTGGCTATCGCGTAGATGTTTGCCGTGCAAGCAAACGGTGGACACATTGAACATTTATAATGTCTTAAAAACAACTTTGAAACTTCCTCTTTTCATTGGTATAAAGATTGTTCATTTTGGATTTGTACTTTAATA
Source organism: Maratus michaelseni (assembly GCA_963931845.1). Lineage (NCBI taxonomy): Eukaryota > Metazoa > Arthropoda > Arachnida > Araneae > Salticidae > Maratus > Maratus michaelseni. Next base: position 276,401,860 of record OZ007594.1, on the reverse strand, counting down.
AATACAATTTTTTGAAAATGGGTCCATCGTTTAGAATAACCCTGTATATTGATGACCTGTTCCATGGTGCGGATTCAGTAAATGTATCTTTCATTTTATCAACTGGTGCAGAGAAGATATTGGGTGAGGCTAATATGAAACTTAAATTTAAGAGTAATTCTAGAGATTTAAATTGTTTATGGAAGGAAATGAGATAAAACTTTGAGGAAGACACTCTTGAACAAAACCTTTCAAAGGTATTATGAATTATATGGGTAACAGATAGTTACACCTTGAAAATAGATATATAACCACTTTGGTAGGACTTGATAATAAGATTATCACCAAATGCCTAATTTTACAAACTGTGGTTAAAATTTATGATCCTATTGGACTAATTTCTCCCTTTGTGATAAGAATTAAATTTGTGCAAGAACTTTGGGGGCATGGGATTGACTGGGATTCTGCATTACTAGATCCTTTAACTGGAAAATTTTTGAAATGCTATCATGAAATCAAGGACCAAATATATTGCAAATATTTCAAAATTAAGTCCTGAAACTGCTCAACTTTTCATATTTTCTTATGCTAGTTTAAGGGGATATGGTTCAGTCGTTTATATTCGTGATCCAGAACCCGAGTAGAACCTCTCAAGAAAATAACCCTGTCCCGACTTAAACTTCTTGGAGCACTCACAGCTGCAAGATTAGCTAGTTATTTAACCCCTTGGGGACGAGCCCGTATACGTGACACATAAGATGCTCAGAATCCTCGATTATTCCCACCAGTTATTTTTTATTGTATGATTTGCCTTATTTAATCATAGCATTTCTGCAATTCAAATAGGCTAAAATTTCTGTATTGAAAAACCGGTGGTAAAAGATTAAAAATTCTGTAAAGGACGCTCATCGCGAAGGGGTTAAAGAGAATATTAAAAATCTCGAATGAAAATATATTTTGTTTGAGTGATTCACAAATTGTGTTGCATTAGAATAAAGGTAGGACTAATAAGTGGAAACCCTTTGTGGCAAATCATGTTCGTGAAATATAAAATCTTGTTGTTCCAGTAAAATGGAAATTTTGTAAGGGAAAAGAAAATCCCGCAGATGTTCTCTCTCTCGTGGTTGCGCTGCATCTTAATTAATTAATAACAAGGTATGGCCCTTCTTGGCTGAAAGAAGAATCTTTACCAATATTTTCTCTTGGAACTCCAATAAATCTACCCGATGAACAGGTCTTTCAAGAGCAACGCAAAATGCTTGTTTGCTCCGTAGCCCACGATATTTCTGAATTTGAACTTTTGTTTAAATTTTCCCCATGAACTAAATTAAGACGAATTATGGCTTGGTGTTTCAGATTCATCAAAAATATAAAATGTACAACTGAACGAATCGTTCATTTCTTAACTGATCCAGAACTTGAAAGAGCAACAAATACTATTGTAAAATTGATTCAAAAAGATGAATTCGGAGAAAAACTGAAAATTCTAAAGTCAGGAAAAAGCTTAACTTCTAAAAGCAAGCTACTTCCTTTACATCCCTTTACGGACTTCAACGGTATTTTTCATGTTGGAAGCAGGTTAAGAAATGCCAATCTGTTCGAATACCAAAAACATCAAATTATTCTTCCTAAAAAGCATCATGTTACAGGTTTGCTATTCAAATATTTTCATGAAAATCATTTGCACACAGAGACGGATCTAGACTAAATTTTAGTCGGGGCAAGCTTGTAGATTTGCGCCCCCCCCCCTGCTCCCAAGAATATCAGAATAAAATATGCGTAAACAATTTCTTAAGGAAGTAATATTAATACTCAATACTCAAAATGTGTATTTTTACTATGCATTTTTTCTATATAAAAAGTACAATATTACACATTACAAAAATTACAGGAAATATGCCTGTTTTAACATCTACAATACCTATTAAAGATTTACTTTGCGAGCTTTCTTTGATTCAAAAGTTTTTATTATGTCGTCATAAGGTAATTTACAAGCTATCTCATTTTCCAAATTTATTACACATAAATCGGATAATCGTTGTTCTTTTGTTAAATTTCTTAGACATATTTTAATCAATTTTAATTTACTGAAACTTCTTTCGTTGGAAGCGGCGGATACAGGTAGTGTTAGAAATATTTTTAGACAAGTAGTTAGATTTGGATAAGCATCCTGAAGTCCATATAAATTTATCATTCTTAGCAGTTCAATAGCCGAACTTGACTTCTTCTTTTGGTCTAACTCCAGTGCACGCTATTTGAAGCTTCCGACTTCCAGAAGAAATTCCTCTTTATCTAGATCGTTTTTATACATATTTGCCAACTGCTCAGTTTGCGCTTGTAATTCTTCTTTTGACATTTTTCGGAAATGCCTTCCACGAAGAAAACTGAACATGTCATTGAGATTTTGAATAGCTTCAAATCTGTTTCTTTATTCAGTTAGCATTCTGTCCACCACTTCAACGATCTTTAGTTTGAATTTATTCTCATCAGAAATAGCACTACTTTCATCTTCACATAATATAAATACATCAGTTAGAAACAGTAACTTTATCTATGTATAACAATGGTGGATTCAAAGAAACGGCGATGTGGCGATCGTCCCGCCCTTGGGCGCTGATAAAAGGTCTCCAAGTCAATATGTGCAGGCTTGTTTTAAAGTCTTAAAACAGAACTGAGTCATTGATGTGAATCATTACCAAATAAACTAGTCGTTGGGGGCCACCGTAATACTTACCCAACATGGATATGCATAATATAAAATATTAAAATAAAAAATGTGTAAACTACTTATAAAATGCATTGCAATTCAAATAAAATCGAGGCTTGATGACGTCACAAACTTTAAAGGCTCGATTACTGAATTGCTTGAAAGAAACATCCTTATAACTCCAAAAATAATAATCCTATTAACTAGCGGTTTATTGCATCTGATTAAGCGTCAAATTTCCAATTAAAATGTATCTTTGAAGTGAAATTTGGATGAAATACAGGGTCATGAAAAATTGAAGAGTGTGGAAAATAGGATTCCAAATATCTCGGCAACTAATTATCCGATCGACTTCATGCTTTATTCAAAATTTATGTTTTTTTATTGTCTTTTATATTCATTTCTTAAAATAAACAATTTCGAAAATTTTTATATACCTTTCATCAGAACGAATATTTCGAGAATCCGAAAAAAATTGTTCCGGTTAATCGAGGTTATTGAAATGAAATAGGCTTCTTCCTATTATTACATACTAAGTACATACCAAATTGCAAGTCTCTATCTCAATTTTTTCGGGAGATAGAGCGTTTACAGACACACAGACACACACACAGACACACATACAGACACACACACAGACACACAGACGGACGGCAAAAGTTTTTTTCTAAAAATATGTTTTTCGGAATCTCCAGTGTCTGAAACGTGTAAATCCGTCAAAAAAAATTTTTCGATTTTCAAAACGATTACAAGACTTACCCTATACTACGTATGATGGGTAAGTAATACACGTCGATTCGTATCAGGAAACTCTTTATAAAATAAGTATAAGTTAAATGTATGTTTCCCAGGTTCAGCTAGGTTTGGAGGCCTACCCAAGAGCTAAAGTTTAATAAGTCACAACCATGTATGCTTTACAAAAATAAATTCAATATGCCGGTTAAATGGTTTAAAATAAAAATTCTGATATAAAATATTTTTATAAAACTTTAGTAAATTTTCCTACGGTTCTAATAATAATCTTTAAATGCTAAAACGGATATTTTAGTCTTTCTCATTTTTTTACTGCATAAACAATTCTAAAATTTGACTAATACTATAAAAGTTTAAAAATAAATATTTAATATACAAAAATCTGAAAATACGCACCAAATATTCTGTTACAACTTTCACAGTTATATTACAAATGAAAATTAGAGTGATGACCATGAGTCTGACTGCCAGAAATTACCTCTTAAAAGAGTAATAACAGTTTTTTGTCAGCTATACTTGGTTGCTGAGTAAATGCTCCATTAATAAGTTTCAAAATATTGTTAATGGAACTACATCAGAAATAAAGAAGCAAGCAATTTTTTTAAGCAGGAAACATTTTTTCAAATAACTATAACTTTTTAAAAATTATAGTAGAACTGTTATAAACTTTATTCGTTATTGTACGTAAAAAGAAACAGGAGATTTGGAGAGAAAATATAAGCATAGCAAGAAATGTAAACAATCATGACGATCTCGATTAAAAGTAATGTTTAAATTTATTGCTATGTTAACCTACGCCGTTTAAATTTAATTAATGTACTTTTTTGCTTCAAAATTAGTACAAGTGGCGTGACTGTGAAGCACAACTTAAGTTAACATATTTTATTAGATAAACATTTCTAATGAAATATTTTATTAATTTTTTAAAAGTATAGGTGCGATATTTTATAAAATAAAATTTAAAAGGCTTATTAACAACTGATATACATAAATAAAAACATAAAACTAATACCCATGAATAGAAAACCTTTTTAACTACATAAGTAAAATGGTTTTGAAGAGCCAGAATGTGTTGAATTCTCAACAGAGTATAAGTTTTGTTTTCATTTTTTAGGCAAAAATGTCTCTTAATTACAAGAATATCTAAATTTAGAAGAAATAATAAAAAACCGATTTATAATTCTTTTCTTACATATCAACTCAGTTATTACTAATTATCTCTTTGGAGATTTAATTAGAATGTTACAAGAACTTGATTAATGTTTTTTGAAATTCAAAGATATTATATATATATATATATACAGTGGCGGTCAAAAGTTTCCGGCCAGTTAGTTTCTTTTATTTGTTTGCCAGAACGTTTCAGCGAAGAAGAAGCGCAATTGCTCCAAAATTTAGGAATATGAAAATGACCTCTGACCACGTGATCATTTTGATTGGATACTGAAGACACTTGATGCAAAGGGGAGGAATGCGAATTTTGCGTGTGCAAAAGTTTCCGGCCATTCGTCATTCTTTAGTTTTTGCTATCAGTAAAGTGAAACAGTAAAACAAAGTTGTTTTGACTGTGTTTGTTAATTAATCAACGTGAATAACGCAGTTGAAATTCCAAAATGAAAAGTTCAACAATTATTGTTCGTAAACGAGCGATTTGTTTGTCGCTAAAGGGCCAATCCTCTCGTGGGATAGCGGCAAAGTTATCAATCAGACAATCTACTGTGAACAATATATTAAAAAATATATAAAGATGGCCATGGCCTTCAGGACTTGCCACGGTCCGGGGGACCCCAGAAAACGACTATTCTTGTAGACAGAATTATCAGGAGAAAATCAGTTGATCACCCGCATAAAACTCCCGCTGCAATATCCCTCCGATTTACAGAGTGAAAATATTGCTGAAATAAGTCGGTCTACCGTGTCAAGACGCTTACGTGACGTAGGACTGTATGGTAGAGTTGGTGTTAAAAAATCTTTCATAAACAAAAAAATATCAGCAATCCCGACTGGCGTTTGCCAAGGAACACAAAGACTGATCAAAGTGAAAACTGGAAAAAAGTACTACTTTTCGACGAATCGAAGTTCAAGCTTTTTGGGAGTGATGATAAACACTACGTCTGACGACCTAAAAGCAAAAGATATGATTCGAATTCGAGATAAGTTATTCCTACAATGAAGCATGGCGGAGGACACGTTATGCTATGGGCAGCATTTTCTGGAAAATGTGTCGGTCCGTTAGTTGAAATCCGCGGAAATATGAATGATGCAATGTATAAGGATATCTTGAAATATCATTTGTTGCCTTATTGAAGGAAAAATTGTGTTCGCAATTATTTATTTCAGCATGATAACGATCTAAAGTATACATGCAAACTCATCAAACAGTGGGTTTCGCACAAAAAAAAAATCCGCTTTTGAAATGGCCAGCGCAAACACCCGATCTGAATCCAACAGAAAATCTTTGGAACGAACTTGAGAAACGTGTTCGGAATTATAAATATTTCAATTCAGCAGAATTTCCCCCAAAATTGCAAGAAGAGTGAAAAAAACATACCATAGACGATCTTCAACCATTCATTGAATTGATGCCACGTCGCTGCGCCGCAGTACTTATTGCTAAATGTTTGACTACAAAATGCTAGTTGTAAATTTTGTTGATCACTGTTTTTTTTTTCTATTTTAACACCATATTTTTTCAAAAGTTGCCAAGATGGCCGGAAACTTTTGAGAACATGCGTTTTCCTTTGCAATTAATTTTGTCAATTAAATTTATTGATATTTATTTGTTATTCCATAAATAAGTTCCTAACTATTATGTCAATAAAACGTATAAGTATCACTTTGAGATTCCTCTTCATATGGGTATACTTACAAATTAACCAAAAATTTTATGCTGGCCGGAAACTTTTGACCGCCACTGTATATATATATATATAAAACAAGTAACTTCATGAATAACGCTCGGCTTAAGCCATGAGGACATACTAGACTAGATGATAGATAGCTGTGAAGCTTCCTCCTCTCTTATTTTAGCCTTCTTTCAGTAACAATCTCCCGAATGCCGAATGTCTTTTGGACATAGCCGAAATAAAATACTGAACATGTTGTAAAACAACATAGAACGGTGTCAGAAATAACGCAAAATCTTTGAATTTTAAATAAATAAAAATTTCTTTAAAATACTGGTGGCAGTGGGATATTTTATATAATGTAATACAAATTAATTTATTTTTTATTTCTGATCCTTATGCAACGAAAGTAAACCGCCGTTGAACAAAATAAAATTGAATATCTTTTCATGTGAATTTTTAATTTCCTTCATTCTTAATCTTTTATGATTCCTCATTTTTGCGCCCTTCCAAGTCTTGCACCCGGGGCAGCTGCCCCGGTTAACCCCCTCCTTAGATCCATCACTGTCTGCAGAGCGGCACTCAATTAACCATGTCAGCTATTCGGCAAAAATTTTGGATCGTTAATGCTTGGGAAAAAGAACCAAGGAATAAATAACTAATAATAAACTATGTTAATCTAATGTGCTCTCCCATCTCCTTTGTTTAAAGTTTATTTTTTTCTCGTGGATACACACAAATTTTTATATACACTATTTCAAATGTATTGAAACTAAAAGAGGCTTACTCTGAAATATGGTGTGCACCCCACTTATAGTTTCTTAACAGGGACACTCAAAATAATTGCTTTAAATTACGATCTAAGGGGAAAATTTGTGTGCGGTTTATTTTAATGTTTTACTCTTTCAAAAGTATTGAAATTGATATATATCACTGAGATGCATTACAAGAGGCTTACTATAAAATATTGCGTGCATGGCATTCGTCGTTTAGTTACAGGGACACACAAAATAATTCGGTTAAAGTACTTTCTGTTAAAAATAATTGCTGAAAGTGCGTTTTCATTTGTGGAACGCGTTTTTAAATTTAACTAATTTTTGCCTGTTATCTGGTGTGTATAAGTTTTATATATCATATACACGGCAGCCCAAAAAATTTGGTTTATTAACGGAAATTCCAGAAGGGAACTTTTAAACTGCGCTATGCGTTTCCTTACTGATATAAAACTTACCATTCTATGTAGTATAATACAAATCTATAGGTCATATATAATTTGCACAAAAGAATTCTGTTATTTATATTGTTGTAAATTCCTGAAATTAGATTTTTACAATGAGTTATGCTTTTTCTAAATTGTTTACTTAGACACCACCTTTCAAGGCCCTGCGAAGAGGGGGGCGAAGGGGCCTTCGCCCCGGGCGCGAAAATTGAGGGGGCGCCAAATTTTTACTACCAACCACGGTTTAATTTATTTATGTTTTCATTTTTTGGTCATCGATCATTTTCTTCTGGGGTATTTCTTTTTCTCTCTTCATCATTCTTTTTTTTTTTCTGTCGCAAAATATCATTTACTCTCCAACAAATAAGTGCAATTTTCTCTTATGCTATTTAGATGTTTGCAATTTCTGAATTAAAATTAAACCTTTTAAAGTTCCAAAATAAACTCGAAATGTTTATTCAATAGAATTTATTTCTGTTTCTGTACTTTATCAGTTTTGTGTTACCTGTCACAAAAAGAAGGTGTGTGTGTGTGGGGGGGGGGGGGGGGCGCCAAATTGAAACTTTGCCCCGGGCGCAGTTTTCTCTTCACACGGTCCTGCCACCTTTCGCCTTATTTAACGGTAAAGACTTGTAAAAGTATTTTGAAAGTGTTGGGAATTGTTACATAATCTATGCTGGACGCATGATTTTTCGTTCTTGTTCTCTTTTCATTTGAAACATAAATTTCTTAAACAATTATTAGACTGTTTAACATGCATTAAAAATGTCAATTCTCTCTGCACATAAAGTACTGAGGAAAACGATAATGTTTCCAACGATGTTTTATGTAGTTTCTTCTCAGACAACAGTGACTGCTCAACGATAATATATAGCTTCTCAGGAGACAGCAGCGGTTATATAATGCAACCAAACTGTACTTAAATACACATTAATCCTAATCGCATCTTGAAAATCCTTTCCTTGATAGAAGTAAGAAAAAAAAAACATTCGAATTTAGAAGAATAGAAATTTTTGAATATGTTGGTGATGAATAATCGTCTATAAACCATTATTTACTTTTACGATGCATCGTTTCCAAAGATAAATTAAAAAATTCTTATTTTAGAATGACCAAAGAGTTTTTCTCTGCATTTTTTCTTTATTTTTTGGATGACGAAATAAGAGGAAGTTATCATTGGAGTTTTGGAAAATTACCAATTTTTACTGTGGTGAAATTAGAAGAGTTAATATTGTTAGGTCATTATTAGTTAACATGGTGAAGTTAGAAGAGCCCGACAAAGGTCATGCATGGGTCGTTGCAATAGCTGCTTCTTTAATTTCTATGATATTGGCTGGCTTGTCAAGAGGGAGTGGACTTTTGTATGTAGCGATTATTTCAACTTATGGCGTTTCAAGACAAGATGCTGCTCAACCCTTTTTTTTCAGAATTGCTATACGCTCTTTAGCAGGTAAAAATTTACTTATGAAGCAATTTTTATCTCATTCTTATAAAATGTTAGATAATTAAAGTCTTTGTAGTTTCAGATTTTCCCTAGTGCAATATTTGTGCAATTTAATTTTATAGTTGTTTTAATTATTAATTTAATTTTATAGTTGTTTTTTATTAGCCATAAAGTGCGAGAAAATAAATTCTCAATTTTGAAGTTTCTAAGGAAATATTTAGGAAGATAGATAGAATATAAATCCGTTATTTTGAGACGTATTTTAGTATTCTATAATACGTTATAGACTTTTTACTTTCTTCTATCTTTATAAGAAGAAAGTAATGGATTCGTGAAAAATTTTGATTCCCAGTTTTCGACGGATTTATACGTTTTAGAAGGCCCTGGACACGATTTGACTGTTTTAGAAAATATCTGTTTGTGAGTCTGTCTGTATGTCCGTCTGTTTTACTGTCTGTATGGGATACAAATTTTGTGGGCGCCCTATCTCAAGAACTAATGCGCGGAATTTAATCAAACTTTAGATTTAGTTAGACCTTGACATAAAATGGTGCTGATTAGGTTTTGGTGTGAATCGCCTAAAAGTGGCGCTGCTATGTTGCATGTTTCAAGATTTCCGCTAGAGATATATCTCAAGAAATAATGAACGGAATTTCATCAAGCTTCAAATTTTGTTAGATTTTGACATAAACAGACGCTGATTAGGTTTTGTTGTAAATAGCCAATTACATGGCGCTGCTATGCTGCATTTTTCACGTTTACCGCGATAGCTATATCTGAACAACTAATGCACGGAATTTCCCCATACTTCATATTATGTTAGATCTTGAAATAAATATATCTTTCTTAGGTTTGGGTGTAAATCCCTCAACAGTTGTCGTTGCTATGCTCTGTTTTTTTACAATTCCAGCGATAGCTATATCTCAATAACGAATAGATTATCAATTAATTTTGATTACAGCCGATTTGATTTATACACAAGAAACTTTTGTGATGGCAACAACGTATTAGTTTTTAATAGCAGTTGGAAAGACTGCTATTATTGAACACAACTTATTGATTCAGTTGAAGAAATTTCTCAGTAAATTTAATGTGATATATCTTGATTAAAAAAAAAACTGTTTAAGAAAGAAAGTAAATTTTCTCTTTTGCATTTGTGATCATAATTATGTAGAATATGTGCAAGAAAATAGATTCTTAATGTTGAAGTTTCAAAGCCAGTATTCAGAAAGATAGATGGTATATAAATCCATTATTTTGAAACATACTTTAATTGTATAATACGTTATTGTAACACTATTTTATTTACTGGCTGATTATAATTAAAGCCCCACTTTCAAAATGCTGTAAAAAAGGAACCACTGGTAAGAATGATTTCAAATGTGAAATGAATATACTAAGAGTAGGGGGAAACGGTATGGCATAAGAAAAAAAAGTTCCAACTTGTATCAATAGATGGCGCTGTAAGCGGCATACTACGCTAATTAAAAGAGACTCATGCGCAATTAAAAGCCGAATCATTATGTGCTTTTTATGCGGTTTTTGTCCCATGGACAATTAAAAATCGATTTTTCCCAACCAATATGGTACGACCTTGCCGTGGTGGATGGGCTTTCCACTAACAGTACCACAACTGTTGACCGATTTGGAAAAGTAATTTTTTCTGTCAAACAACCGAAACACTCATGCACATTGAAGAGTACGGTTGGTTTACTGTGCAACTCATGCCAAAGCCGTCGTATTTCGATTTCCACTTTCGTTATGCCGCTTACAGCGCCATCTATTGATACACTTTGGAACTTTTACTTTCTTATGCCATACCATTTCCCCCTTCTTCCAGTATATTCATTTCAAATTTGAAGTCATTCTGACCAGTGGTTCCTTTTTTACAGCATTTTGAAAGTGGGACTTTAATTATAATCAATCTGTATATCATATATAGTATATATAAAAATAAGCACATGAAATGTGTAATCACACATAATATATTGTGATCACACACCAAGTAAATCTATTTGACAGTCTTAAAGTTGGGTGAAATAGCGTGTAAAAATTTTAGAAAATTTTAATTGATGTATTTGATGAAATTTATTTAATTTATGTCATAGTATTTTTTTTTTTTTACTCATAAAAAAAAAAAAAAAAGAATTGGATTCGTATTTTTTTTTTTTTTTTTTTTTTTTACTTCTGGTGTAGTATGAATTTACTTGGAGGAGACGATTTGAATATTTTGGGAAGATGTTGTTTGTCTGGCGTCTATCTGTATATGGCACAAAATTGGGGCCGCTTTTACTCAAAAAATAATGAACGCAAATCGATGAAACTTCATGTTTAGTTTGACATAAATTGACGCTGATTAGTTTTTTTTTGTGTAAATTGCCTAACAGGTGGGCGCTTCTTTAACATGCTTTCTGGATTTTGGTGATAGCAGACCTGCCAAGTCTCCGGCTTTTTGGATACCAGTATTTTAGTACAGAAAATGTTGTTTTATTTTATTGCAGCATTCTGTGATTTGAAAGAACAACATTTTTCTCTAAAAATTTACTGGTGTGCAAAAAGCCAGAGACTTAGCAATTTTGGTGATAGCTATATATCAGCATTTATGACATGTAATTGGAGCAAATTTAATCTACAAGTTACCTAATCTGAAAAACAATACTGATTAGATTTTGAGTTTTATCCTCCAATAGGGGGCAAGGCTTTGTTATGCTTTTTACGAATAGCATTATAGCTGTATTTCAATTTTATTTGGGTAAAAATACACCGATTTTTGTTACCAATTTGAGTTACAAAACATTTATTTAAAAAAAAAAATGTTATCTAATTTTGAATTGAAATATTCAACAATGAGACGTGAGGGGACGCTATTGATTCTCACAGATATAATTCCGCGTTAAATATAAAGAAATACACTTTTGTTCCTATTTGTAATTGCTGGTGTGCGATTGCGCTATTTAAATCAATGTAATTGAACGATATAGAATATAGAGTACGAGTTTTATTGTGGTATCTTTCTTCAGGTCCAATTGTGGGTGTTATTGGTCAAACTTTTGGAGTTAAAGCTGCCACATTTTTGGGAGGAGTCGTTGCTTCATTGGGAATAACGCTTTGCTACATTGCTCCTAACGTCTTCTGGTTGACAGTATTTTGGGGTGGATTATACGGTGAGTATTGAAATAAAATATTTATCTCATAGTTAAAAGTTATAATGTTTTCTCAATGATAAATGTATAAAATATTTCTTACCTTCTTCTGTGGGTTTTAACACGCCTTTATAATGATTGATCTCTTCTGCAAGTATAATTCCAATTAAAGAGAAAAATATGTAATTTCACACATAAAACGTACAGTCGATCAAAAAAAAAAATATGAGGTTTGAAATAATATTGCACTTCAACATCTTATAATATAACATATCCCTTAATTTCAAAGGTTAATCATGACCTGCCAAATGTGTTTGAATTTCCCAAATTCGCTCTTTTATTTTATGATCATTTTACCATGCATGTTTTCTTGGTGACTGAACTGGCTGAGATACACATTTGTACTATGTGCAAAGAGAATGGTGTCCTAGGAAGTCTTAGACACCTGGAAAAATGACTGTTCAGAGCTTACTACTGAAAAAAAAACGCTTAAGATCATACCATCCACTCTGCACGTAACACTCGATCTTGTTAAATAATTTGTTAAAGTCATAGACAAAATGAAACCAGTGTTGAAGTATTTGCATGAAATTTTCCTTGACTGGATGAAAAAAAAGATAAGAGGGAGTTTTTGTGGGTCCTCAGATCAGACAGTTCTTCCAGAAATCGAAATTTAATGACTTGTTTCGGTGTAATGCAAAAGAAGAAATGCATTTCGCCAAGTATCAATAAACCTTTTGGAGAAATTTCAGGTTTACAAATTACAAAGATCTCGTTAACACGTTGACTGTGAAGCTATCTGTAACGATGTATCCGACGTTATCTGTAATCGCTAGGTAGACGCGGTCTGGTTTTGAAGGCTGAAAATATCCATATGGTTATAAAAATTTGTAGATGGCACATAGATAGCACATTAAATCATTTTGACGTATCTTAGACCTTGGACGTGGATTCGCTTCGTTAGCACTGTAGTTAAGGGTGTACTCAAATCCAAACTGCTTATTTTGTGACTTATTTTTAAATTCATTTTTGCTCTAAAATGCATCCAATTGCCAGGTTCTCTTATTCAGAAACTTTATAATGTCCCTATTGGTCGATTTTTTTGATAAAGGCAGAATATATTTCAAAAAAATGCTGTCAAAGTGGACATTTTGAACCGAATTTCCCGAAGCGATAGCTCTGCTAGCAAAAGAAAACTATCGTACTGTGAAAATAATTCTTTGTAAATAAATTTCTAATTAATTGAACGAAAAATAAAAACACATGTCACTTATAAATCTCTTCATAAACCACGTTGCCAAGTTTCATGTTTTTATTTTTAAAAATTAGTCTGAAAATGTGTTAGAAAATTTTGAGTTGTTGAGGGTGGAAATTTTTTTTAATACCCCCTTAAATTAAAATATTAATTTTCAGTACAAATAGATGCGAATCCGCGTCCGCTAGTGTCGGAAATAAACGATGCAGATTTGAATTGTTTTCATTTTTCATTCAGCAAAACTAAAAATATTTCGGACATTCGATCATGCACTTTGATCTGAAACAAATACAAAATTAATACAGTAAAATAAGCAGTAATACACTACCGCGCATGTGAATTACTGCTTATTTTACTGTTTATTACTGTTAATTTTACGGTATAATACTGGCAGCTGGGGTGCCAGTATTATACTGTAAAATCAACATTTTCTTTCTTTCTTTCTTTCTTTTTTTTTTTTTTTTTTTTTTTGCAGTGTAATTATTGCAAAAGAGATTACAATGTGGGTAGTTTTTTAAGTATACCTCAAGAACTACTTGTCGGAATGAGCTGTAATTTTAGATTATCATACTTGAAGCTTTTTAAAATAGATTTTTGTAAAAGAAATCTTAGTTAACTTTCATATATTGTTTTAAACTATATGTTGTTTGACTGAAATCTATAGGGTGTTTTTTTTAGATGGGGGGGGGGGGGGGCGAGGGGGAGGGGGGTAATTTATAGCTGCATCTATAGCATTTATAGTTGCCCTGCATTCGAGCATTTTATTTTACAGGGTGATCACAAATATCATTTTTTACTCAATTTGATGATGGTCCCCTAATTACCGTCGTGATCGAACCTTCGCTGAAAATTATGATGTTAAACAGGTTCTTTATACTGCTGATGTTCCAGAATAATTTGTCGAGCACTTTTCTAATGATATTCGAGTAAATGTCTAAAATCGAAAATGTCCAGTGACTTTTCATCACATAGTGTAGGTTGAATATATTCAGAACTACATTTTATTAAACAAAAGTGATTTTAGAGAAATTTTTATTTCACAACATAAAATGTTTAACACTTTTCAACAAGTTGAAAAGTGTTTATGAATTCGGTTTGTAGCCGTCTGTCTATCTGTCACTGTTCTAACTCGTGTAAATACAGTTGGATTGCCATGTAATTGATATGTTATCAAGGTTTACGATAGCATATTCGGTATGGAAAATTAAGTGTGTAGCTTTTATAGTTCCATTACAGGCGCACTAAAAAGAACGCCAATACATTATGCTCTATGAGGAAAGTCGTTGCAGTGTATTTTAATAATGTCATACTAATTCAAACCTATTGAAATTAATATACATCACTGAGGTGCACCACGAAATACTTACTATAGAATATGGTGTACATAGCATTTATTGTTCATGTACAGGGACACACAAAAGAATTCGGTTACACTACTGTCTATGAGCGATAATTGCTGGAAGTGCATTTTCAATTATGGTATGCGTTTTTAAATTTAACAAATATTTTGCATATTACTTGTATATAATTTCTGTAGATCATTATACAAGGCTGCACAAAAGAGTTCCGAGTACATATCCGCTTACTGACGGAAATTGCTTAAAGGGATTTTTCAACGGATTATGCGCTTCGAAACTGAACTATATTTAAGCATACTAGAAGAATTAATATATATACAAATATATAGATCATGTACAAGACTACACAAAAGAATTTAAATATTTTTCAGTCTATAGATCGTAATTGTTGAAAATGGGTTTTCAAATGTGTTCTACGTTTTACAATTTGTTTACTTAGATATTTTGGGCGGGACTTGAAAAGCTTAAGGCTGTTAGTCAGCCAACTTCCGAATTCCCTTCGCTAATAATAAACCTATGAACGTAGAATGCATTGGTATATTTAAAATATCTACTCAGGAAATTAATATTTTTAACTCCTTTTTTTTCTGTGTCCTCTTCTTAAAGGATGTATTTTTTCTTAATTATCAAAATATTTCTAAAATGTAGTCTTAATTTAATATTTTATGCGTAAAAAGCTTGCGAAAAGGGAGTAAGATTTAAACACTTCACATAAAATTAAGTAAATATTATAGAAATATTTTGAGGAGTAAGAAAATAAAGAGAAAACTGCCCAGTTAAACTGAAGGTATTGAGCTCACTGACAATTCACACTAATTGTATATTATATTCTTATTTCAAAGAATTTGAAATAAGCGTATTTTCAAAGCGCAATTTTCAAAGAATTTGAAATAAGCCCTCTAAAAATACAGAAATTAACAATATATTAACTATGTGATCATCCCCCTCCCCCCCCTTATAATTAACTAATGAACCCCCAAAACTAATCAGGAAAGTGCCTTATTACAATGAACATATATAGACAAAATTTGAAGCAAATTGGATAATTCTGAATGAAAAACTCATTTATCTAAATTAAGGGGAGATTAGCCCCCCTTTCCCCGTTATACTTAACTAATGAATCCCCAAAACTAATCAGGGAAGCGCTTTATCACAATGAACCTATATACAAAATTTGAAGAGAATCGGATAATTCTGCATGAAAAACCCATTTATCTAAATTAAGTGGGGGGTTAGCCCCCCTTTCCCCCTTTATACTTAACTAATGAACCCCCAAAACTAATCAGGGAAGCGCCTTATCACAATGAACCTATATACAAAATTTGAAGAAAATCGGATAATTCTGCATGAAAAACCTATTTATCTAAATTATGTGTGGGGGGTAGCCCCCCTTTCCCCCTTTATACTTAACTAATGAACCCCCAAAACTAATCAGGGAAGCGCCTTATCACAATAAACCTATATACAAAATTTGAAGAAAATCGGATAGTTCTGCATGAAAAACCCATTTATCTAAATTAAGGGGGAGTTAGCCCTCATTGCCCCCCTTTATACTTAACCAATGAACTCCCAAAGCTAATCAGGGAAACGCCTTATCACAATGAACCTATAAACAAAATTTGAAGCAAAACGGTTAGTTATATCAAGAGTTATCGCGTTACGTACATACGTACATACGTACATACATACATACGTACGTAAATACATAACCAGTGGGCACATTAGCTCTTAGGGTTTGATAGCCTGTGACCTAAAAAGAGACATCCTTTAAGAAGAGTACGCAGAAAAAATAAGTTAAAAATATTAATTTCTTGGAGGAGATATTTTAAATATACGAATGCATTCTATGCGCATAGGTTTAACAGCGACGGGAATTCGAAAGACTGACTAACAGCTTAACTTGCTTACTTAGACATCATCTTTCAACTTATTAAGCGGTGAAGTCTTGTTACAATATTCTTAATGAGTTGGAAAGTGTTCCATAATCTATGCTTGTCCCATGAATTTTCTTTCTTGTTTATCATTGCTCCAATTATCCAAGTTTCTGCAATGTCCGGACTACATCATTAGAACTCATTGGTCTGAAGAATTGGAGTTTCACAGTAGAAGGGCTGACATTCAAATAATCGCAATGTACAACTTCTGTATGGTAACCTTTAAGTTGTAAAAAAACCATCCAAGAAAAAAAAAATTCCATTTTGTAACATAGATGATATTTTTACTTAAAATGAGTTGTAATATTTTATCCTGATTATAATTTAGCTATTTTTAAGTAAGTACAGGGTGTCCAACAAAAGACACCCTCATTTCAAAATTAAATAACTCATAAGAGGAGATCGATAAAAGAAAGAAACAAGTGGTATGTTTATTTTAAAAGCCGTAAAAATCTGATGCAGAAGTTTCAAAATTAGTTAAAAATTTTGTCGATAGGTGGCGCTGTATACTGTAGTTACAGTACAGATTTCGAGAATTAGGCTTCAAACAGTCCTTTGGGATCAGAGGTTGCAATGACATCACAATTGATTCAAAATGTGCACTTTTTGCATCACTAAGATGGCGCAAACGAAGAATGAAAGAAGGGTGACTGAAGGTGATGAAGAGTTAGACTGAAAGTTTCATTCTTTGTTTGCGTCATCTTAGTGGTGCAAAAAGTGCACATTTGGAATCGATTGTGATGTCATTGCAACTTCTGCTCCCACAGGACAGTTTGGAGCCTAATTCTTGGATTCTGTACTGTAATTGCAACATACAGCGCCACCTATCGACACAATTTTTAACTAATTTTGAAACTTCTGTATCAGATTTTTACGGCTTTCAAAATAAACATACTACTTGTTTCATTCTTCTATCGATCCACTCTTACAAGTTATTTAATTTTAAAATCAGGGTCTCATTTGTTGGACACCCTGTATTTTAAGATATTATAATGCAATATTAAAATATTGGCTATTTGTTATAAGCTAATATTAAAAGATTGGCAATCAATGGCGACCAGCCAATATATAAGTACCATTAATTTTAAGACATTTTCTCGCTAGCCAGCCGTAGGTGATAAATCCCCAAATAATTTTTATGGTTCCAATTGTTTTACAGTTACAGAAACAATGGAGTTAATGATGCGCCAAAATACTCTCGCCAAAATATGCCAAATGGCATAAACACTAAAAGTCAAATTTTAAACACTAAAAAGTAGAAAATATAAATAAAAAATAAAGTGTATAATATATATTTTTTAGAAATACTCTTTTGTCAATCAATTAAATTATGATTATGCGTTAAGAAAACAATTTAGAAATCCTGAATAGATAGTTCAAATAAAGCTTTCTATTTCTTTCCTGTTGCCATATCTTAGAAAAGAAACACAGCAAAAATTATATATATACTAGCAAAACCCGCGACTTTGCTCGCGTAATTGTTGAAAAATGCCAAGTGGTATTCGTTGGCCTATTTTCATCAGAGGAAATTTTACTGCCACAGATAATTCAGAGATTACTAATTAAGCAAATTTCTATAATAACTATATCACAGAAATTGAAATTTTAGAACTTTTTTGTTCCTGCTCACATTAAAATTTCAAAATTTTTAAAAACTGTTCTGTGCATGAATTTGTGTCTCTAACGTAGCAGCCATGTAAAATTTCAAATTTCTATCCCTAACAATTTCATATAAATCATTGTTTAGAAGGTTTTTTTAGAACTTTTTCAGCTTGTTTCACTCTTTTAAATTTCGATTGTTTTTAGAAACCGTTCTTAGAACCACTGAAATCTTAAAAAGTCCTTCCGGCCTGTACCGGGAGGAAAAGGTAGCTTTCCTATATCTTCGTTTTAAAATTTTAGTTAATGTTACTCGAAAACAGCAAGCGGAAATGCAAAGAAACCGTTTACAAAAGATTCGTTAATACTGAATTTGAGTAAGAAATTCGCCAAATTATTGAGCTATAGCCAAATTGGCCTCATTTATGAAAACTTATTCTAGTCGCCAAATTTGGCGATATTTCGCCAAATGTCGCCAAGTTTGGCGAAAATTTGGCACTATCGGATATGAATATATAGTTTTATGCGTATGATTGGGAAAATGATTACAACAATGAAAGAAAATAATTTGCGAGAAGTCGCTGGGTGGTTTTGGGGTCTGGGGGTCATGATCGGTGAAAATATATCGAAATTTTCCGGAATTCCTTTCCTCCGAACGGCTGCAATAGGTAGCTTTATACTTTTTTGTATTGAAAGCTACCTAAAATAGCGACCATGCCAAATTTCAACTTCCTAGGCCAGCAGCATCTCTAAAATCGCAATTTTGGAATGCTTTTTGCTTCTCACCTTTTATAAATTTCGAATTTTGTAAAAACTGTTCTATGGGAGTATTTACCTCTAAAAATAACAGGCATGCCAAATTTTAAGTTTCAATCGCTAACAATAATAATAATAATAAAACATAATTTATAACGTTTTCAGCTCATTTTACACCTTTAAATTTCGAATTTTTTATAGACTGTTTATACCGAGCATCTCTGCATCTTAAAAGTTACAACTATACTAAATTTCCAGTTTCTAACCCGAATAAATCCAATTAAATCATAATGTAGAACGTTTTTAGACCGTTTTCCGCTCATTTCAGCCTGTTAAATTCCGATTTTTTTTAGAAACCGGCCTCAGCGAGTATTTGCATTTTAAGAGTAACCACCATGCCAAATACGAATCTTCTATTCCAAATTGAAATTTTAATACTTTTTTTTTCTTGCTCCTGTCCTCTTACATTTCGCATTTTTAGTAAACTGTATTGGGTTATCATTTAGGTGAGTAACAGCCAGGCGAAATTTCAAGTTTCTAGCCTTAATGGTTCCAAATAATAAATAACGTTTTTAGAACGCTTTTCACGCATTTCACACTTATAATTTCAATATGTTTAAAACTGTTCTGTGCGATAATTTTTGTCTTAAAAGTAACCCCCATGTCAAATTTCAAGTTTCTATTCCGACATAAAATATAGCCTATATTACTGCAGGGACTGTTACCATCAATTTGCCACCATCACTTTTGAGAACGGTTCTGTTGTTCCAGAGATTCCATAGAAATTGTAATTTAGAATGTTTTTAGAACGCTTTTCGCTCGTTTCATCCTTTTAAATTTCGAATTTCTTTAGAATTTGTTTTTAGAGAGCATTTACATCTTATAAGTAACTACCATGCCAAATTTCAAGTTTCTAGCTCCTTCATTATAAAAAAAAATCGCAATTTTAGAAAGTTTTTCGCTCTTGTACCTCCCCCCCCTTGGGGTCGTAGCACCGACATAGAATATAGCCTATATTACAGCAGGGGCTGTTACTATCAATTTGCCACCATCACTTTTGAAAATGGTTCTGTTGTTCCAAAGATTCCACATAGAAATTGTAATTTAGAATGTTTTTAGAACGTTTTTAGCTGATTTCACCCTTTTAAATTTCGAATTTCTTTAGAATTTGTTTTTAGTGGGCATTTACATCTTATAAGTAACTACCATGTCACATTTCATGTTTCTAGCTCCTTCGGTATAAAAAAAAAATCGAAATTTAAAACGTTTTCCGATTTTGCACTCCCCTTAGGGATAGTGGCACCGACATAAAATATAGCCTATGTTGGAGCTGGGATTGTCACCATCAATTTGCCACCATCACTTTTGAAATCGCTTCGGTAGTTCCAGAGATTACCCCCTACAAACAAACAAATAAACGTTACTTCTTTATAATATTAGTATAGATTTAATAAATTCACTTGTTTGCTCTTTGTATCAAACATAAATCAAAGGGAGGAATTTTAAATAATTAGGCTCAACCCCAAATTAACGTATTATAACAGAAACTTTCTGAAACTATATGAATTGAAATAATAAAATTAGGCGTGATTTTTAAGTTAAACATTATAAAATAGTGAGTTAAAAAAAAAAGAAAGAAAGAAAGAAAGAAAACTTGTTTTGCTTTTATTTATTCTTTTTTATTTTTTTTATGCTATAGGATTTGGTTTGGCCTTGGGAAGCACGCTGTTCTACGTTGTAATCAACCAATACTTTGTAAAATACCGAGCTACAGCTTCAGGAATAGCAGTGTCTGGAACAAGTATTGGTACTTTTCTGATACCTGTCCTAACAGAAGTCGTTCTTGACGCGTTCGGGCTGTCAGGAGCTTTTCTCATTCTCGGCGGCGTCGCTATGCATGCTCTACCGCTTTCACTGCTACTCAAATCACCGCAATGGATTGAGAATGCAGAACAATATGCTCGGCTCAGTAAGTCCTTTTTTCTTTAATTACATGCATAATTTTCAAAATATTTCATTCAGATCTCCAACATTTAAAAGAATTTATTATATATTGGGAGGTTGGATAAGTTCTCGCTGTTTCTTCGTGAAAATTAATACTTTATTTAAAATGATTAGTAACAAACATGTCACTGAAAGTATTACTCATCGCTAGCCGCACTACTTTTTCCTGTCTTTCTGGCAGCATTTGAATGCCACCTCAGAAAAATGCCACCTTTTTTTAGGCTATCCAAGAGTCACCCATTTTTTGGCATCTTCATAAGAATGGAAGAGCTGCTCTCAGTCAGACCATGTGCCAGTACCATCGATCAGAACAAGTGATAATAGGAAGGGGCAATATCTGGTGAATACGGTGGGTGGGTAGAACTTCCTATTTAAGCACTTCCAAATAGGTTTTAACCAGTTTTGTAACATGTGGCCGATCGTTTTCATGTTGAAAAAAATCACTTTGTCATATCTCTGCTCGTATAGTGGCCCTTTTTCCTTAAATGTTCGGCTCAAACTTATCAATTGTAGTCGATAGCGATCGCCCGTGTTGGTTTCATTCGGTTTGAGCAGCTCATAATAAACTACACCCAGCTAATCCACCAAATGCAGAGCAGAAGCTCAGCCATAAATATTCGGTTTTGCCGACGATCTTGATAGATGGTCGGGCTTATCCCACGATGTTTTACGCTTAGAGTTTTCGTAGTGTATCAAATTGTCATCGCCTGCCACGATAAGATGCAAAAAAAATCTTTCCTTTTCTGCCGTTGAATTAGCTATTCCCACGTGAAAAGACGCCGTTCGCGTCTCTCGGCTACAACACTCAATGTCCTTGATTTAGAATCATTCCTAATGCTTTCAAACATTCAGTTAGCGCCTGACATGAATTTTTATGAAAGAATACCCCCAATTTTTCATCTTCAAACGTTTGCGGTGCGCCAGGGTGTTCTTTATCTTCATCAATAAAAATTATTATGCCTGAAGCGTCTAAGCCCATTTCTACATGTTGTTTCCAACAGAGCATGGTCGCCGTATCAACAAGAATTCTATGTGCATCAGCTGTAGATTATTTTTAATAAAGTAGTACAGTAAAATTCCCCGCATATACTCTCTTTTTTGTAAAGAAATTTGGCATGTTTAACACTGTGAAAAACAATAATGTTTACACTTCGGCGAAATGACATACACTGAATTTCAAGCTTGCTTATAGTACTTCTCTATAGATGCGTTACCATCTTAAACTACACACACGCAGTTCTGGTAATGACATCTGTTTGAAATCATCGAGAACTTATTCAACCTCTCAATAAATGCGTTACACAACAATGTTCATAGAACTTTGAAAAATTATTTAATTTTTAAAATCTTAATTCTCTTACAATTTTGAATTCTTTGAAACTTTTTCTTTGCATGCTTTTCTTACAGGTGTGTTCTATAACGCTATGGATCAGATTTTCGAAAAGTTAATCAGTTTAAGGAAATATAAATAAAATGACATGACATATCTAAAAAGATAATAATAATGACCTTTTACGTAACATTTTTATTTTTTAAAAATAAACTACTTATATTGCTTCAAATCTGATTTCTAATTTTATCAAATGTACCATAAGGATGGTCCTAAGAAATAGGGAGTCAGCTAAACAGTACATGTTGAAGTTTTCTATAATTTTGATCATACACGGATATATGGAAAAAAAACCCACACACAGACAAAAATTAATTTAAATATGTTATAATACTACAACAATGTTCATATAGGATTTTGCCTGTTGTTACCATTTATTGGATTATCGCTACTTTATTGTATTTATGATTACTTTT
Source organism: Maratus michaelseni (assembly GCA_963931845.1). Lineage (NCBI taxonomy): Eukaryota > Metazoa > Arthropoda > Arachnida > Araneae > Salticidae > Maratus > Maratus michaelseni. Next base: position 276,379,060 of record OZ007594.1, on the reverse strand, counting down.
GCATCTCCTTAATTATATTTAAGTTTTCACGCATAAGAAAAAATAAAACGTTCATTTTCTATTTTTTAATTCCCTGAGAAGATGCTTTTCGAAATATTCTTGTACAAATAACGTCATTTGTAAAATAAAATGTGTTTTAAAGATGACTTATTAAACTAACCCTGGTGAGAACAAAACTCTCTAGAGGTTTTATATGAATTCAAGACCTGAGTGGGAGAAAACGCTGTGTAATAAACATTTAATTTTCAGAAAATTGAAATGACAGCTTTTTCCTATAAATTTTACTAATTTATTTTCTGCGTGACAGCATATATTTTAAATGTTAACAGATGGCACTAAACTCTCTTAGAAAAATTTAAATTTTCACTTAATTTAATTTAAAATTTAATTTTTTTTAATATTGAACATTTTTAACATTATTTAAATTATTAAATAAAGAATATTAAATATTAGAAAGTAATGTCTCATATACCTTCAAGACAAACTGGAATCTTAATATCTCAGATTTATCATATGATAGATTACATCATAACACATTCATAGATAAAAATAAAACAATTTTTAAGAAAAATGTCACGTACGATGTAAAAAAGACAAATGTCAAATCAATCAATTTTTTTTTTTTTTTTTTTTTTTTTTAAATGGGTATTTAACAGTGCCCAAAATGGATACACAGTGGTAACCAAAACAGGCATGACCCAATTTGGGCACATACCTAAGAATCTTTTGGATCAAATTGGGTTTTATTTTTTTCTGTGTACTGTATTTTCCTAGTAGTTTTTATTAGTGCATTAATCAATTTTCACAAACCGGAATATACGTTTTTGGATGCTATTAATTTACATTTAAACATTTCCATGCTCAAAACACGTGTTTTACATACAACATGCTAAATTAACAGCATTAATATAAACATTAAAATGAATATTAATTAATTAATTAATTTGCTGCTCTTGCTTGTATAAATGCAATGAGGAATTTGCACACATGAGGTAATCGGCCAACTTTATATTTTTCTGATAATTCCAGGCTCATAAATTTCAAACATGTAAAAAAAAATCGTTCAAGAATTGTTGAATTAGGTTTAAAGTTACGAGAAAACCACGCGACTTGAAAACGCTGCGTGATTGGCTATGACGTCACTGTTCACGATGTGCCAATGTTTACATTTTGTTTGCAAGCGGCGTTTTGGTTCTCGGCTCGGGTTTTGCAAGCATTTTGAATTTTTTTTTATCTCGAAATTTATTTCTACTTTGGTCTTAATCACGGAGAAAGAACCTGGAGGGGAAACTAGAATAGGCGAGGATATCGAAAATGCAAGTCATATTTTTTTACGAAAGAGGGCGCTGTAAAATTTGGCGGCTGCCTTTAAACAGAATGTCATTAGATTACATGTTAAATTCCGAAAGTATTTTACTCGATTATTTTTAATTATAGCAATTATATGTCATAAATATAAGATGGGATATAAATGTTTTATTCCGGGATGTAGATCGGGCTATGATGATGAGATAAACAAAAGAAAAATCGAAGAAATTTTGTTTTTCTTAAGTATGTTTAGAGCTCCAAAGATGAGTGCTTTTTATTATACTTTAATTTAAAGTTATATGCATGTAATCATTTTTAAACTAAGAAATTTTTATTCTAGTATATCGATCTTAGTGTATATGTTTTTAAAATGTTATACTTAATGAATGCTAATGTCTGTGGCTAATTGACATGGCCATTTAAATTGTCTTATAGAGTGCTATTTGTTTGGCTGTAAGCTGAAGCTGTTTTTATTTGAATAATACTTTTAATCTCTAAAAATTATACGTCCATTCCGTATTTCTTCGCAGTACAATATCCGTGATATTTATTTTTAAATGACTACTATTCAGATGCTTCTGTCAGGATGAACTCTTATTTAAAGAGTTATAAAAAGCAATCGAAACGCCAAATATCTATTAAAATATATGCATGGTGTGAAGAAAACTTTATTTAATGAAATTTCTACTTGTTTGACTTTTTTAAAGTTCAAATTTTCAATCAAAAACATTTAAAAAATGAATGCTTTTCGCATTGAAAAGCATTGCAGAAGCAGGTTAGGATAGCCTTCAGTTTACCGTGGCGCCATCTATAAGGAGAAAAACTGTATTGTAAAATTTCAACGTTACTTTCCCCTCCATCTATCTTCCTCCGTGGTCTTAACGATATTTTTATCAATCTCTCATTTTCGTTGTATCTCACTATTCTAAAAAAAGGTACTTAAGTAATGCTGATGCCGCTGACGTAATTGAATTTATTGTGACATTTTGACTTTCTCGGCTTATAATACAGTAATTATTGCATATAACAACATGAAAACATGTAGTTTTGTAGAGAAATGTATAATAAATACGCTGAAGCAAGCAGTTTTTAAATCGAAGAATAATTTTATTAGCTATTTAATGTTAAAATTGGTCAAAATAGCTCATTTAAAAACTTTTATAGGATCAAAAACTATGCATAGCAATTTAATAATCTTTCGTAGGCATACTTGACTAGATTGTGGTGTGCGATATGCAAACATTTTTTTAATTTGTTAAATTTTTAAAGTATTTTTCAAATTTTTCATTCAAAATTTCATCATCTAAATAAAGATTTAATTCATAGTTTGAAATAACATTTTATTTTCCATTGTTACCCGTTTTAAAATAGCCTAAATATGTAATAACATTTACAAATACTTTTCAATCGAAACATTTATTTACACCCGATTGTAAAAAAATAAAGAAACTTTAAAATAATTAAATTATTACGTGCGAAAAGCAATGAATGTTAAAAATCACTCCTAATTAAAACGATATATATTTAATTCGTCATTTTTACATCATATAAACGATTTTCTTATAGCATGTAAAATAAAAAAAATTCTAAGCATTATAAAACTTCGGGAAGCAGCGACAGTTTTAACTTAAGACTGTTAAATCCAAAAGAGATACTTTCTGACACATTTCTGAATTCATTTTTGTTAGGAAACGCATGAAATAGGCAGGTGTTCTTATTCAGAAACTATGTAATCAAAAACGTTTTCTCTTTTTTGGGAAAGGCAGAAGATCTTTCACAAAATGCTGTCAAAGTCGGCGTTTTGAACTGAATTCTCGACACGGCAGCACGAGAAAAGGGAAAAACGTATGTCACGTGATACAAATTGGTTATAACTTGATAAGTAATTTATTTATTAAAAAATGGAAAACTCATTTCGATTTTAAATAGCTTCAATAGTTATGCCTGCCAATTTCATGCTTTTGCGTTTAAAAATGAATCGCGTTGTTGAGAAGGCCATTTTAGAATCACCTTAACCATTTTATAACAGCTGATTTTCAAATCTTTAATTGATCTTTCTTAACTAATCATGAAAACAGACGTCAGCTTTTGCGACAACAGTGGATGCGGTCTGGGGCGCCGAAAATCCCCCACTCAAAGGGAAATAAACGGCAACCTGATTACAGGACATCGCCACTTCTTGTGATAATATCATTTAACCTTCCATAATCAGATAAAGTTTTTTAAACGAAGAAAATTAGCGTGTTTTTAAATCCTGTGGGGGTTTGGATGGGAGTTGTCGAGCATAACTGTTAGGAGGGCATATATATGTATATGTATATATATAGAGAGATACATAGATATGTGTGTGTGTGTGTGTGTGTGTGTGTGTGTGTGTGTGTTTATTCATATCTAGTTCAAATGCATAAATATCTTATTATTTTTCCTAATCAAAGCTTATATTTTGACTAGCTGTTACCCGTGACTTCGTTCACGTAACATTAAAAAAAGAATAAATGCATTAACTTAGTAAAACATTTCACTTGATAATTAACAACATATATAATTAACCAAAGTTTTATCACATTTTATAGGAGACCATACGGTATTTCTTTTCTATAAGGGCCTTGACATAACCCAGACTTAAAAAAGTGAAATTTCATGCCAAATAATATATACAATCGCGAAAATGAAACTGCAACTAATGAAAAAAGGAGGACCAAGTAAAATCGTGAAAATCGACGAATCGCTCTTCGTAAAACGAAAAACAACACTGCCAGAATTCTTCTATACAACAGTGCATTTTAGGTGGTATTTGGTGTACAATTTTTATATGTGTGCATTGCTAAATGGGCATTATTATATTGTTTATTTGCATAGACATATGTTATATATTTCTTACTACATTATCTTGTTTATGTATATATTAAATTAAGTGCTTCACGTTAAGTGGTGTAAATAGTGAACAAACTGCTTGTGGATGTTATAAATTGATAGATATTTCACAAAGATATAACAATCTGATGCGATTCTAAAATGTAAATAAAGGTTGTTAGAAAGTACTTTAAATTCTGCCCAATTTAACCTCGATATTTTCTCTATCGCGTCAAGAACACTATAAGCAAATAAATACCGACGACACAAATTTGATAATCTAAATTTACATAATATTGTTAGTATATATAGGATTATTTTGATTTATTTCATGCGCTTGAAATTTTTTGCGCTTTCTCTAGGGTTAGGTGTCGAATAAATGTACTTTCTTGTTATTTTATTTTGCCATTTCTATTTATTCTATTTTCCATTCATTCCATTTATGGATATTGATTTCATTTACATATTCGTGTCAAAGAATATTCTTTAAAGTTATTATCAGGATTAGGATAGGATACGATTAGGGTTAGGATTAGGAATAAAAATTGAACGACAATGGCATGACCGATTCAGGTTTAAAGTATAAACCAGGAAGTCTATTTACATCATGAAGCAATAAGAAAATTAGAAAATTATCGGCTAATATTTTTTAATATGTTTTACAGTCATAGTTGGCATCAAAGGTGAGCGGGGGAAATGATCATCTAAAATACCATTAAGTGTTTACCATGCAAAAAACAAATCTGGTTACAACAATGTATTTAATTTTGCGCCAAATTTCACTTGATAAAAAAAAATCAAATTGACTATGGACCTAATTACAGACTCCTAACCTTCTTATTCTCAGAAATGTTCTACCTATATGTAAAAAAAATTCTACTGTATAGAACGCGCTTTCACGTTTATAATGTTATGAATTGGCACGATCGGCTTGTTCAAGTTTACACAATTCAGCTGGAAGAAAAGATTCATTACTTTTTTATTTCTTCTTTGCTTTTGTATTACGCGAATTTGTTGGTAAAATCGATTTTCTTTTCGATAACATTGTTGTTTTTTAAGTTTAAAAAATATTGTAATTTTACTTAAACAATTGCTTTAAAATCTATGCAATTTTTCTTATCCTGCAAGACTTTACAAAAATCTATTATGAAACAACTTTAAAAAAGCTATATTTAAAAAAGACAACAAAGTTTTTCCTATTTTAAAACTAAAAGAAATGTAAAATTAAATTCCGGTTCGAAACGACGATTTACAAATGTGTTTTCGATTGTGGGAAAATGATAGAGGAAAAATGCTGTTACTTCGACACAATCATATTAAACCTTTAGCTTTTATGAGAAAAGCAAATTTCTTTTAAAAAATATAGTTATTTTTATTAAGATTTTCTGATTTTCGATACGGATAATTTTGCGATGCATATCATTGACATTTGCCATCCAATTTTTTTTTTTTTTTTTTTTTTTTTTTTTTTTTTTTTTTTTTTTACTTTTTAAAATTTAAATTAAAAATATGGTATCTTTATGTTAGACGTGTGCAGACGATAAATCGCCAACCTATCCCATCATTCGTATTGAATTCATTAAAAATATAAATCTTTCACTCATTTCATTTCAAACACAGAACTTTAATTTACAACACATACATTTAAAATACATATATTACGTACATTTAAAATAATTCCTTTCACGTGAAAAAGAAAAAGAAAAAAAAGAGAAATTAATCATCATATTCGCTTGCTTTCCATACTTACTCGTATTTATGCACTTTGTATTATTATCAAATATTTAAAAACGCACGTTTTATTTCTAATATGACATCATTTCATATTCTGTTTAATTCTTAAATAATTCATTTCCTTTTCATTTTTCACGTGGAAAATTTTCTCTTGAAAATAAATTGTTTATTAAAAATTATTACTCAGGCGTTTTATTTTATATTGGCAACGATAAAGTATTAGCAACGGTAAAATAAATTTAACCATTTTAAAAAAAGTTGCAAAACCGTGCCCTTTGGGCCAAACCAACCAAACCAACCAACCATTGTAAAATATACGAAAAAATGTCCATTTATTCTGTATAAAAATAATGAAAATTTTAATTTTTAAGAAAAATATTGAAATAAAATAAAAGAAAACCAGCCTATATTCATTTGAGGGTTATAATCAACTTATATGCAAAGATACAGGATCATTAAATCCTTCATTTTGACGCTGGCTTCAGCCTAACATTTGCACACAATCAGATTTATAATATTATTAGGATTTCTGCTAAAAAATACTGACGCGTCACAGAAATAAATTTTTTTTTTCAGGTTTATTATAAATTTCAGTCTTTCTTTTATGCAAAAAACATGAATTATATACTGGTATCTGACTGTTTGGACACATCATATCAAATTTGTATATATATTATATATATAGGTTGTTATGTTTAAATAAAAAGTGATAAAAAGTATTTATACTTCTGAAATTATTTCCGCCTGGTTAAACAAACAAAAACATGAAAGGTACTTTAACATTGGGGTTTGTCATGTTATATTTAAAAAAAAAAAAAAAAAAAAAAAAAAAAAAAAAAAAAAAAGAATCAATACATCTAAGTTATAAATTAAAAGAAACCATCATGTTTGGTGATAAAACTTATCAACAAATTATTGTTTTGAGTTAAATTCCAATTAATTTATATTTTCATTCAAAAGATATTAATTTTATGAATTAAATTAATCAAAACAATCATTTCCTTACTTTATATTTTAATAATGTATATAAATGAATCAAGGAGTTTTGTAAAATTATTGTAACGTTAGCAGATTACCCTCAAATTCTCAAATATCTGTCACACATTACCAGAAATGCTTTTGCCTCTGTAGTATATTGAATGATTTATAAAAATCATTTTTTTCTAATAAAAAATAATTATTCTAACACACAATATCGTATAACTTATAACTGGTATAAATATTTTATATTGGAATCATTTTTTTTCTTTCAAAATTTAAATGCCAATGGAGAAAATCAAACTTACTTTAACTGTTTTTGTATTATACTATTTTTTTAAAAGGCCTTAAAAAATTAAATATAATTTTTCTGTAGTTTGCGAGTTGTTTAGATCTTTAGTACATTTGTATTTTCTTAAAGATTCTATTACTTTTGATAATGTAATACACACGAATTTTATTACAAGAAGAAAAGAAAACCCTCAAACGTGCTATCCAAAGCGTAAACAAATGCTGCGTTTCTCTCCTTGTCATGAACTATGACGTCACAAGACTGGCGTAGTAAAAAGTGTTGTTTTCGAAACACGGTAAATAGTGCGCTATAAAAACTGTCAGAAGTCAACAATTACTGATCCGTAGATAGCTCGGTTACTCTCGTTGGACTGTATTTATGTAAGAAAACTAAGAAGATCATTTCGTACTCAATAAAAAGTTGAGTTAAAACTTAACAAATTACATTTATTTACAAGGAGAACAAAAATGACGGGCAGCGGTTGGTACACTGCGCTTACGTCTCAAGCAAAACATCTCTACTGGCGGGAATCCGCTCAGCGCATCATCTCGTCTTGAGCGCTCGGCAGCGCCCTCTGGATAACAAAATGTTCTACGGAGGAAACAATTACAGCTCAAAATTTAAAACAAAACATACTGTTCTTCTTATCTTTCTGTTTTCTATTATATAAAAATAAAATTAGAAAACGTGAAAATTCCTCATTACGCAGCTAAAAATGTTTATTTGAGAATTGATAGCATCCTGAAAACCGATATTCAGGTTTGAGAAAACTGATTAATAGGCTGTAAATCTACTCAGAAACGTTTTCGAAAATCAGTGGCAATAAAAAAACTTTGTTTTTATAAACGCTTCTTTAAATATCGAAAATATATTGGTTTTTGAGGATAAAGTACTCTTTTTGGAAACGTGGGTAACTCGGAAGAAGTTATTGTATACTTTCGTTCATGGCTAACTTACATTTTGGCAGATAAGAAACATTTCTAATTTTTTTACTGTGTAACATTTTCTTTTACTTAGCTCTTCCTTTTTTATTATTTGTTCGTGTGCAGAAATTTAGTTTTTCTTTTACTAGTTTTAGCATTTATTCGCAGAAGAGTTAAAAATGAAGCAGCAGGCTGCGGAGACTATTGAGAAAGGCTTGCCAGAAGCTCCTCCAGAAGAAGGCAGAAAAGTACATATGCAGGAATGTCGTGGTCTTCAGCGACCATCATCTCTGGATAATTGTCCTGTAGAAGAACTAGATAATTGTAGTACTACTATAAGTTCAAAAGCAAAAACAACAGATTTTACTTTTAAATATTTTTGGAACTTGAAAGGTACAATATCCTGTAAAAATAATGAAGTATGCAATTTGTCTAACATCAAGGAGTCGCATCAACTCGTCCGGAAGAATTCTTTTATGGTAAGAAATTTTTCAAAACTATTAAAAAAAAAAAAAAAAAAAAAAAAAAAAATTAACAAATTACAACAACCATTGGGAAAATTCAGAGGGATAGCGGGGCAGTGTTCGGACTCTACCGTAACCGTTTTCTCGTACTATAAAACATTTAAAATTTTTATTAATTTAGTCCCCCTAAAATACCCCCCTCTTATAGCAGACTATTCGCCCCACCCTGCGATAACATAGTTTCCCCACGCTAGCTATTCCACCCACCTACTATAGCAGTGTTTCTCAACCTGTGTGCCGCGGCACATTAGTGTGCCGCGAGAGATTGTCAAATGTGCCAAGAGGGTTTTTGACAAATAATTAAAATTGCATGATGTCGGATCAACGATGCATTTTCTATTTATCATGTGCTACCTTCCTTCTTCACTCCTTCCCTGTATTAGTGTTTACGGCACGCCACCCCTCCCTTGTCGACCGCCCATCCGATTTAGATTGTTTTATTTTCTTTTTTTCAATTGGGGGATCAGGCGTTTGCCTTCTCAACTCTCGATTGGAATCTGTTTTGGACTTTGTTGCTGGACGCCGTGCATTTTATTCTACTCTTGTTTTCGTTCGATAAAAGAGTGCGTATTGCTGTTAAAAAAAGTTAAAGCAAAACACTTGATTTTCACATCTGTGAATTCGTTAAAACGCAAAAAATAGAAGCATAGGAAAGCATGATGGACGAATATATTGAAATAAAATCTGGTGCTTCACAAACGGAAGATAAAGAAAAAAAAAAAATGGAAGTATAAAGGTGAGTACATCGAATTCGGATTCAGCGCAATTGAAACGAAAGGCTCTCAAATGCCATATGTAATCCGTAAAAGGAAGCTTGCGAATGAAGCTCTCGTTCCTAGTAAACTGAAAAGGCATTTGGAAACTTCACATCCACAGATAAAAAACAAACCAAGAGAATATTTTGAAACCGGACAGCGCGGGAAAATAAAACATAAAAAAAATTTGTAAACTATATAGAGATGCCAGAAAAGGGATTGATTGCCAGCTACAAGGTGGCCCAATTAATAGCACAACGCAGCTACAGACACCGATGCCGAGTCTATCATTGTACCAGCATTAGGTATCATTGTCGAAACAATGCTAGGAAAAGAAGCATTAGAGAAGGTCAAGAAAATACCATTATCCAATGACACGATATCACGCCGAATCGAAGATTTATCTTCAGACTTAAAAAATAAATTGTCGAGCATTTCCAATCGCGCGACAGTGAACTCTGGTCACTTCAAATTGATGAATCGACAGATATCAGTGGTAAAGCTCAACTCCTTGCTTTCATTCGATTTATTGAAGATAAAAAAGTCTTGAATGAGTATCTTTTCTGTAAAGAATTCGTAAGTACGACGATAGGTAAAGACATACTTGAGCTTGTAAAAGAAAATATTTCATGTTTTTGTTTGCTGTGGAAAAACTGCGTGGGTTTTTGTACAGACGGATGTCCATCAATGTTGGGAAGCAAAAAATGATTTATCACATTTATGCACCAAGAAAATCCTAATATTATAAGCGTCCACTGTATGATTCACAGAGAATCTCTCGTTTCAAAATCTTTAACTCCAGATATGCTGATAGTTATGAACGAAGTTATCCAAATGGTCAATTTCATCAAGAGTCGACCTCTGAAATCTCGAATTTTCTGTCAGCTTTGTGACACAGTGGATTCCGAATACAAAACTTTTTTATATCACAGCGAAGTGCGTTGGCTTTTGAAGGGAAAGGTTTTGTAACGACTCGTACACCTGAAAGTCGAGGTGATTTTGTTCTTGGAAGTGGATAAATATGCTTTGAATTTTCTCTTCACGACGAGATTTGGTGGCTTAATGTTCAGTTTCTCTCGGACTTGCTTGAAAAGCTGAACTTTCTGAATTTAAGTCTTCAAGGTCCATCTGAGAATATCGTCACATCAACATCAAAACTGAAATCATTTCAAGAAAAATTACACTGTGGAAATCTGAAATATCGAAAGGAAATTTTGACTGTTTTCCGGGTGTCAATGAATCTCAGTCGAAAAGAAAATTCTCACTTAAAAATCTCACACAAACCTTAGAAAAACTATTTTCCTTCGCTTTCAGTTGACAAATATGAACGGTTAATCAACCCATTTTTAATTTGCAAAACACCAAATTTGACAACAATTGAAAAAGAGCAGCTAATTGAATTGAGAAATGATAAGTTTTACCGCTCAATATTCTTCGAGAAAAATTTAGATGCGTTTTGGCTTTCTGTCAATAATTTGTATCCTGCAATCAGCTTGAAGGCTATTAAAATTCTTCGGCCTTTTGCATCTTCGTGAATGTGTGAATTTGGATTTTCAGCATTGACAGAAATAAAGTCCAAAAACCGAGAAAGACTTTTAAAAATCGACGATGAAATGCGAACTTGTCTGTCGACTTTGGAACCTCGTTTCGATTTAATTTGTGACGGAGAAACCTTTTTTATGCAGTTAATTAATCTCCACGTGCAGTGAACGATTGAAAGAACATGTTAAAAACCAGACCCCAATTAACTATAAGTACTTTAAGTGACAACCGCAGATGCAAAACAGTGAATAAAACCAGAGACTGTCGGAACTAACTAACTGGAGAAATACTGCAGATCTCCCTCCTTCAATCTACAGCTGTTATCCCGCGCGTGTGCACAGAACTCAAATAACAATCTCCCTTCAGTTTCCAAAATGCATCCGAGCAGTTAAGACGCTCTTGTATATATATGATGTAAATATATTTTAATATAATGTAAAATTGGAGCACTTATACGCAGCCTCCAAAACGCGATTTTAAACATGTACATCTAGCCAAGAATTATAATATTATATTCAAAGGAAAATGAATCTACTGCTTATTTCACACAATTGTTATTTTCTACTAATACTATTTCTTATTACTCCAATATATGTGAATCAATGGATAAGATAAATATCGGTACAACACTTTGGATTACTGTGGATATCACTCGGCGCAAAAAGGAAAATTTCAGGTAAGCTGAACAAACTTCTTTAACATATCAAAAGATGAAAATGTATATTAAATTTGAAGACTGATTTAACTATTTATAAAAATAAGAAAATTTATTACGCTACCGACGGTTCCCCTAACAAAGATTATGAAAGACTGAAAAAAGAATATCCCAGTATTTAAAAAAAAAAAAAAAAAAAAAAAAAAAAAAAAAAAAAAAAAAAACGATAATTTAACAAATTTCTAAAAATATAATAATAAATAAAAGAACACTAAAAAAGTAATAATGAATGCGATAAAAGAAAATACTCAATTTATTGAGAAACTCAATTCTACGAATTATAGTACATGGAAGTTCAAGATGCAGATGTTCCTGATTAAAGAGGAACTCGACGATATTATAGTACAAGATCCACCGGATCCAGCCGATCCCGCATGGCACAAAAAAGATCGCAAGACTAGAGCTCTAATAAACCTAAGCATCGATGATTCTCAAATCGTAAATGTAAAAAACTTAGATACTGCCAAATTAACATGGGAAGCCCTGAAAAATATACATGAGAGAAGCAATTTATCTGTTACGGAAACTATACAGTACTAAATTAGCTGAGGGTGCAAACATGATCACGCATATCACTAATATCTTGCAAATTATAGATAAACTTAATGCCATTGGAGAAAATATTAGCGATTCACATATTTCCGCGCTATTTCTGTGTTCTCTTCCCCCCAGTTACAATACTTTGATAACTGCGTTGGAGGCGAGACCAGAAAATGAGCCCACCCCTGATTTTATCAAAAACAAATTAACGGATGAATATAATCGTAGACATGAAATGTCAGAACAATCACATAGCGGATATAACAACAACGAGAGAGCATTTAAAACAAATAGGAGATATACACACACTGAAAATAGAAGAGAACAAAAATATTGTAACAACTGTAAAATGAAAAATCATTCCACTTACGAATGCTGGCACTACAAGAGCAGAAACACGGTACAATCCGGAAATCCTCGTAACAATCAATTCAAAAATAAAAAGAATTTCTCATCTTCATTATGTTATGAAAAGACCGAAACTCGTAGAGAAAATAAAATTCCAAACGAAAGAAAATACGCAAATGATCAAACGCAAAATAAAGCATTAATCACCGAAAAAGTAGGCAAAAATAACTGGATTCTTGATTCAGGATCTACCTCGCACATTTGTAATGATAAAAGCCTATTTAGTAAATTTATTGATTATAATAAAACTTCAGTAACGATCGCGAATGGTAATAAACTGACAGCGTTAGGTTCAGGAGAAGTTTTTATAAAAACATTAACCCCCGAAGGAAAAGAAAAACTAACGAAATTACGCGAAGTGCTTTATGTCCCAGACTTAGAGTCAAACCTAATTTCGGTTAGTAAAGCCGCTAAAAACGGGTGTAAACTAATCTTCGACGATAATAAATGCGATTTGATCTTTGATGAAGAAATATATATTAGGGCGAAAAATGAGAAAAATTTATACATTATTGAGGAAATGGACGATGTGGAAGCACCACAAAATTATGTAAACATAACGTATAACTATGACAGCAAACAATGCATAGATCTCTGGCATCGCAGACTCGGTCACAGAGATTATGACGCGATTAAATCTATAATAACAAATCAACTTGCGGACGGAATAAAGATAGGAAAATGTAAACATCAAAATAAAACATGCGTAACTTGTATCGAAACTAAATTAACTAACATGCCGTATCCTAAATCATTTACAAACCGAGCTACTAATATCGTGGATTTGATCCATAGTGACGTATGTGGTCCTTTAGATACACCGACTTTAGGCGGAAAAATTTATTTTATGACTCTTATTGATGACTATTCCCGATATACTACGATATATTTATTATCTAAAAAGAGCGAAGTTGCTGAAAAGATAAAAGAGTATATAACGATGATATACAATCAGTTCGGTAAAAAACCTAAGGAAATTAGATCGGATAACGGTCGTGAATATGCAAATCAAGAGATAGATGAATACTTAAAACAGAACGGAATTTTACACCAATTGACTGTCCCGCATAATCCGAGCCAGAATGGAGTTGCAAAAAATAAAAGTTTATTAGATATGACTAGAAGCATGCTATCACAAGCAAAATTAAGCAAACATTTTTGGGGTGAAGCCATAAACACTGCAACATATTTACAAAACCGACTCCCAACTAAAGCAAACAACAACAGAGCACCTTACGAATTATGGAAAGGAGTTAAACCGAATTTAAAACACTTAAGAACATTCGGTTGTAAAGCGCTATTTTACGTCGATAAAGTAAATAGAGGAAAACTCTATAACAGGGCTCAAACCGGAACGTTCGTAGGTTATGACACACGATCGACTGGTTATAGAATTCACACACAAGGAAAACAAATTATAATAGCGAGAACGGTAAAATTTCTTGAAAATGAAAATGTACACTCAGATAACATTGAGGAGATACAAAACACCACAAAAACATCAGATGACAATACACAATTACCGAATAGACATGAAAATCACTTAGAAATAAAACTTGACAGTGAGGAGACACCATCCGTGCCCAAACAGCAACCAATTGAACCAAGAAGGTCTGATAGGACAAATAGAGGCGTTCCTCCTGACAGATATGTTTGTCTCATAAATAGTTCATCTGAAAACATTCCCGAAACTTGGGAAGATATCGAAAAAATGAAAAATACTAATGATAAACAAAATTGGATAAAAGCAACACAAAATGAAATACATTGCCTAAGAAAAAATAACACTTGGACTTTAACAGATCCACCACCCGGAACAAAAATTATCGTCTCAAAATGGACTTTTAAACTAAAAAAGGACAATTTAGGAAATGTTCAAAGCTATAAAGCGCGTTTAGTAGCACAAGAATATAGTCAAAGATTCGGGATTGACTATGATCAAACTTTCGCACCTGTAGTTTCGCACGCTACAATACGTGCATTTCTCATCTCTGCATTGCACAAAAATTTGAACGTGAAACATGTTGACATAACCACAGCATTCTTGCATGGTGAATTAACTGAAACTGTTTATATGAGTCAACCAGACGGGTATATTAAACCCGGCGTTGAAAGAAAAGTTTGTAAACTTCAAAAAGCCATCTACGGTCTTAAGCAAGCCGCAAAGGCCTGGTACACCAAAGTATCGGAAACACTCACAAACAATAATTTCTTACAGAGCAAAAATGATCCATGTCTGTACTTTAAATCAAATCAAGAAAATCCGATATACATCATCATTTATGTAGATGATATCCTGATAGCAGGAAAGGACAGTGATATCGAAGAAACAATAAACCAACTTAACCCATTCACGGTCAGGCTGTTTTCATATTTTTTACTTGGAAAGGGTTGACGAGGACGTGCTCAAAATCTTTATAAATGGTCAAGAGTTTCACATTGTAAAAAGTTTAGCAGTAACATGGTGAAATTGCTTTCCCCCCTGTAAAACACCTTCGGTAATGAATGGCCTATTGAAGTTCATTGTGAGCGCATCTGGTCAGACTTGTCAAGTGCAGGTTCTCAGCGTGATTGATTTACCCACCCCATTATAATCCCCTTTCGAAAAATTCCTTGCACTGTCTAAACAGATAGGTGACATTCTATTCACATAGAAGGAAAGAAACATAAAGGAAAGAAAAGTAAAAGAAATAGAAAATGTTATATTTCCATTTGATTTTAAAAACTATCAAATAATAAATTCTAAACTATATTTCGTAAATAACTTGCGTTATATTAATGAGTTACAATCTAATGTCTTTTAATATTTTATCCCAGTAGGGATATTTAATGAAACACTACATCTCATTCCTCGAATAAAACTTGATTATTTACTATATCATCACTGTAAATATAAGCTAGCGAAATAAAATCTTCTAATATGTGGTACAGTCGAACCTCGTTAACGCGAACACTCAAGGGGAAAATTTTTTTGTTCGTGTTAAAAGTAGTTCGTGTTATCCGAACTTAAATACATTACATACAACTGGACAGGGCAATCGGAAACAGTTCGTGCTAAAAGTAATTCGCGTTAAGCGTGTTCGTGTTAACGAGGTTTGACTGTATCAGATTCAGTTAAATTCAGATATATATATTTTTTTAATTAAATCAAACCTACAAGGAATAAGTCTTTACGTATCTAAGATGCCTTAGATTGCAGACTTTCTAAATAAGATAATTGTAAAACAAATGGTTGTTATTTTTGTATTGTTATTTACTTCCATTTCTTTCTTTTCTTTTCTCTTTTTTTTTTCTTTTTTGAACAATTTATTTATTTATTTTGTAGCTTCGGGATAATAAGTCTCTTCAGGGATCGTGTTTTAGGTAGCTTTCAATACAAAAAGCTACCTATTGCAGCCGTTCGGAGGAAAGCAATTCCAAAAAAATTTGGTATATTTTCACCGAACATGACCCCCATACCCCTAAACCACCCTCCGTTCAAATGTTGATTTATATATAATATATATATACTGGGGTCGATGCAGGGTTTTTTTCTTGGGGGGGGGGGGCCCATTTTGTAAAAAATAAAGGTTATTTTTGTGAAATTTATTATATTTTTGTGAAAAATAACATTTTGTAACGAAAGTTTAAATCCAGTTAATCAAACTGGAACTAAGCATTTATATATATATAAAAAAAAACTTTTTAAAATCCTTTTGCCGAAGTTTTCCTCTCTGGTGAACTTGTTTGTTTACAAATTACACATTTTAAAACATCACAAAATAACAAATAAATAATAGTCAGTTTTTACGGAATAGAATTTTGTGAAGGGGCCGGGCCTACTTTATCAAATTGGTTTTTGTGAAGGAGACCATTTTATCAAATTGATTTTTGTGAAGGGACCCATTTTATCAAATTGATTTTTGTGAAGGGAACCATTTTATCAAATTGATTTTTGTGAAGGGCCCCATTTCATCAAATTGATTTTTGTGAAGGGCCCCATTTTATCAAATGGATTTTTGTGAAGGGACCCATTTTATCAAATGGATTTTTGTGAAGGGACCCATTTTATTAAATAGATTTTTGTGAAGGGGCCCTAAGTAGGCCCCAAATTGTTCCTGGATCGACCCCTGATATATATATATATATAAATGAAAACCCATGTGAAGAACCCATGTAAAGGCAGAAGATCTTTCAGAACATACTCCCAAAGTCAGCGTTTTTATTCGAAATCCGAGGCAGCAGAGCAAGAAAGGGGAAAAATCGTGTCGTCAGGTGACACGAATCGCTTATAACTCGATAAACAGTCAAAATATAGTTTACGTGTATATACGCTGTTTTTGTGATGTAATTTTACAGTCATTTCTGAATACTGCGTAGAATGTATAGACCGGTATAGATGTCGATCATAGCAGAAAACTTTGCAACTTTGCTGCCAGCTTGGTGACATTGTGTGTGAAATTTCGTGTCAAACACTTATGTGTAAAAATCCAGAAATTAAAATTTTATAAACTTCTTTAACTGAATTATGGTCTAGATTATGCGTGATGAAGTCATAAGATTTTTCACGAAAACAAAGATTTAAATAAGATTGTTCAACATTGAATGAGTGAATGAAGTGGTCAGCCATTGCTTTCAATTTTAGAGACTTAATCGACACCTTGCATTTAATTCTTTATATAAGTTTTTTCTAAGAAAATGGCTTGCTTTGTTGAAGACTAAGCTTTGTGTCTAAACTTTTTTTGCATCATGTTTATTAATATACGCGTTTTTGTGAATTTTGTCATACGAGTGGTGATCTGTGGGCAATGACTGCTCAATATTATCAACAGAAAGAAAAAAAAAGATTTACATTAGACTTTATTTATAAATTTTTTGTAAGAGTAAGAAAATATGAAAATTTCGCGACAATATTTTCATAATGTTGGAAAGTGTTTCACAATCTAAGAACGGCACGACATTAATATTTCTTGTTAAAGTATTATAAGTAAAATTTCAAGCCTTGTTTTAAAACACGAAAAGATTTCATAGGTTAATGAAATATTTTAAATGACCAAAATAAATTGTGTGTGTGTGTTTTTTTAATTAAATAGTTTTAATTTACCTATTTTATGTTCGTTTACATTAATAAAGCATTCAAGTATTAAAAAAAGATTTTAGACAAGTTTAAAAAAGATACAGAGAATTATTTTAGAGAAATAATTTAATAAATAATAAATAAATTTAATTAAAAAAAGCCATATCATAACATAATGTAACATAAATAAAACCCATCGTGAAAATAAAAAAAATGATTAACTAAAAAAGAATATTCTGTATAAATTATTAAAATGAAAGTTCTATGTTCAAAATCAGAAAACATTTTGTCTTTTTAAAAATACAAAAAAGGAAGAAAAGGAAAAGAAAAAAGAAAGAAAAAAAATCATATTTATTTGGGAATCACACAACAACAGTGAAGTGACTATTAACAATATTCTCAAGGCGAAACTCTATTTTCTAACACAACCACAAATACATTTTTATTCTTAAATGCACGAAACTCAAATCCACTTATCAAAAAATGAAGAATGGTGTTCGATTCTAAATCCTTTCAATAATCATGCCTGAGAATTTAATGTTTGTATATGTAAAAACAAATCCGTGAATCTATTGAAAAGTTTCGCATAGTTGAGCGGGTAAAAATGTTTTTTTCTACAAACAACATTAATTGAATATTGTTTGTAAATTTTTGTACGCATATTCAAATTAATAAATTTAGGAAACATTAACTAAAACTGAAACAATTAGTATTCATGACTATATAAAGTTCATTAGTTTTCCTAATACACTTTACTCCTATACTAGCCTTCCACTGAAAAATGTTAATGCTCTTTTAACATTTTTATTAAATTTCCATTTTTTTTTTCGTTTCACTAGAAATCATCTTTATTCTGAAAAATCCCTTCCAGATATTGCAATTCTAAGTGATACTGATTTCACAAACTTTTATCGTTTAAAACGGTGTAAAAAAAGACGTCAACGGATATTTTCCACATTTGTTGAAAAGCCCCTAAAAGCCCAGAATTATAGCAACCTTGCCACGTTAACAATGACAAAAATACATAGTTGTAAAACATAATATTTGCTTGTTTTGGGGAACCTGTCTGTCAAGCCATGAAATAGTGAAACAACCGCGCCAGATTACAGTAAATTTCATCTGTGACAGTGACAGTTGTACAAAGAAAACCATTTTCACAAGCAACAGCTAATCCGTTTGAGTCAAATAGTTTACAGGATAATGTTTAAACTATTATTTTCTAAAGCCGTTAATTTGAGTCATTGAGGAGGCGGTAAAGTGGATTTCTAGAGAGCAACAAAGCCAGAAATGTCTTACGCCGCAATCGCAATCTCCATATCTTTTGGATTGAGAAAAAAAAAAGTTTTATACAAGGGTCTTTGGGATGGGTGTCTATGATTTCGGTCTTGTCTGAAAAAAGAAGTTAAAAAAAAAGGAGATAAAGAAAAGTACGGACATTTTAAAATGTTTTGATGAGGGATCGAGTGGATCATACTCGGACGGGCAAAAAAATTTCCAGAATCCCCCCCCCCCCCCCAGCTACGGGCCTATAACTTTTGCTGAAATGTTAAAAAAATGCGAGCAATTGGACTAATAAAACCATCTACAACTGCTTGCAGTCTTTAATTTAATCCCAACAATTATAATGGCAATTTTGAACATAGTGATCAACTGAATGTCTCTAAAAATGAAAAATTTGTGCATAATTTTCTTACATCAAATCAATTCTTCAAGATATATTTAAGGCTCTTACAAATATTGAGGAGTATTAAAATTTAATCAATCAATTTTATTGGTGTTCAGTGAAAGTACTAATAAAGTGAAAGTACTAATTCAGTGAAAGTACTAATCATCATTTTCCTTTTAGTTCTAACAGGGCGTCTTTATAAAAACTAAAGGAAAATTATGATGACACCTGTACATGCCTTTGAATTAATTGATCAAAAACTTGATTTCTTCTTCCATTACGAAAATGGTGCTATTATATTTAAAAATATCAAACCAAATGTGAATGTTAAATAATGTCTCTGAGGTAATGTCTGTGAAGTAACATTTCCGGTCTTATCGTCTACATTTAGACATCCAAATACACACTTTTTACACAAATTATTTTTCTTTGGTTTCATATTCTAATAAATAATCTGCAATTTCTTTCTCTTTTTAAGAGTAAAAATTGTAAATTCCTATTCTTTTTTAATCACTTATTCGTGTAATTTTACAAATCTGACAAAATGTAATAAAAATATGATTTTTATCAGATTTATTTATATTGTACACTCTTTATATATTTATTTAATAATGCAAAATTCTGATTATTTATAAGAAATAAATTAAATTTCATTGTATAATTCTAGAAAGTTAAAAAAAAATTTCCATCTGCATATATAATTCTAAGAAAGTTAAACTAATATTCCATCAATATATAATAATTATTCTACTATGTACTCTGAATCAATTAACATTCTTGAGCTTGCCTATAAATGTAACCTGTCTATATTGATACTTTTTTTGGTCCCTTCAGTATTGTTATAGACAGGTTTCACTGTTTTATTTATAAAGTTATGCTATAATTGGTATAGCAACAACAGTAAATTAGTAAATAATTTTTGAAGTGTAATATTAATTTGGTATTATTAATATTATTTGGGTGTTATTATATTTGTTACTATTACAAAGCAAAAGTGCTGTAAGTAAAAAAAAGAAAAAAGAAAAAAAAGAAAGAAAAATCGATTTTAGTTATTTAGTAATATATTTAAACAAAATAAATTGAAATACTGTTAGAAAAATAAAAACATATGTATTCATTAAAAAAAAAAAAAAAATTAACAAATTTAACATGGCAAAACATTTTAAATAATAATAATTAATGTAATGGATTAGAATCGTATGGACGAGAGTTTTAAAATAAAATAATAACTAAAAAATGATATTCTATGAAGTTGCTTCCTTTTTGAAATACAATGTCATTCTTAGCCTGTACAGAAAACGAAATTCTCTGAGACATTTTCTAACAAAATCTGTAAGGCATTCAACTAAAATACAAATAATCTAGTTGACAAATGGTCTACCCATACATCCATTGTATATGTGGGAAGGGGGAGTGTGCTGATAAACGCCTTCTTTACCGCCCAGTCTGGGGGGTGAGAAAAACGCACATAGACGGTCATGACCACTTAGAAGTAGAAAATCTGAACCGTTCATACGCGCCCATGACCATTTAGAGGTAAAAAATCCTGACCGTCTATAAGCGCCCATGACCATTTAGAAGTAAAAAACTTTGACCGCGTATACGCGTTCATGACCATGAAAGGGTTAAGAAAGAATATGAACTAAAAAACTTAGGAGAAGTGAATAATTACCTAGGCATAAACATTAATAAAATCAACGATACATATTACCTAAATCAAAACAATAAAATACAGGAACTAGTGAAAAAACTGAATTTAAACGACATGAAACCTCATTACACACCCATGATTGCTGAATTCAACAGACTTGAAGACGACGATAATCTTTTACCTAATAACACGAAATATCGACAAGCGACAGGCGCATTACTTTACATATCAACAATCACGCGTCCTGACATATCTGCAGCAGTAAACATATTATGTCGTAGAAACGAAACACCACGCCAAAAGGACTGGTCAGCAGTAAAAAGAATCATTTCATACCTCAAAACTACAGAAAATTTGAATTTAACTCTTAGCGCAAACAGCAAGCCCATCCTAACAGCATACGCCGATGCAGACTGGGCTGGTGACTTGAAAACACGTAAATCAACGTCAGGAAATCTATTCATGCTAGGAAAATCGCCGATTTACTGGATTACAAAAAGGCAAAATTGCATTGCACTTTCGTCAGCCGAAGCTGAATACGTTTCAGCTAGCAACGCAGCACAAGAATTAAGTTGGATAACAAACTTGCTAAGTGACCTCAACATTCCACAAAAACTACCCATCACGATATTTGAGGATAATATGTCCTGTATAAAAATGACTGAAAACGATAAAGATACTAAGCGATCCAAGCATATCGACATACGTTTCCACAACATCAAACTTATGAAAGAAGAAGGAAAAATCGATCTACAATACTGCCCCAGTGAAGAAATGATAGCCGACACTCTCACGAAGCCCACTCCCAAGCCTGTGTATGAAAAACACCGTAAGAAACTGCATCTTCAACCATTCCCCACACAGGAGATTACGGGGGAGTGACGGAGAAACCTTTTTTATGCAGTTAATTAATCTCCACGTGCAGTGAACGATTGAAAAAACATGTTAAAAACCAGACCCCAATTAACTATACGTACTTTAAGTGACAACCGCAGATGCAAAACAGTGAATAAAACCAGAGACTGTCGAAACTAACTAACTGGAGAAATACTGCAGATCTCCCTCCTTCAATCTACAGCTGTTATCCCGCGCGTGTGCACAGAACTCAAATAACAATCTCCCTTCAGTTTCCAAAATGCATCCGAGCAGTTAAGACGCTCTTGTATATATATGATGTAAATATATTTTAATATAATGTAAAATTGGAGCACTTATACGCAGCCTCCAAAACGCGATTTTAAACATGTACATCTAGCCAAGAATTATAATATTATATTCAAAGGAAAATGAATCTACTGCTTATTTCACACAATTGTTATTTTCTACTAATACTATTTCTTATTACTCCAATATATGTGAATCAATGGATAAGATAAATATCGGTACAACACTTTAGATTACTGTGGATATCACTCGGCGCAAAAAGGAAAATTTCAGGTAAGCTGAACAAACTTCTTTAACATATCAAAACATGAAAATGTATATTAAATTTGAAGACTGATTTAACTATTTATAAAAATAAGAAAATTTATTTCGCTACCAACGGTTCCCCTAACAATTTGTTCTAGAAAACAGGCTCAGCCCTCTCATTGAATAGATTTTGTAAGTAAATATTTTTCTTTTTTTTTCTTTTGTGTGTGTGTCAGACAACTTATACATTTTTTGGTTAGCCGGTGTTATATATACATAAATATCTATCGATATATATAACACTGGCGCCAGGCTAACCGAAAAGTACCCATTTTTTATATTCAGGTGTGCCGCAAATAATTTCAGATATTTTTAGTGTGCCGTCAACTAAAAAAGGTTGAGAAACACTGTACTATAGTATAATCTTGGCAGCAGGCGGCGTTACCATCGCACGCCGCCACCGTCTGCTGCTGACGCAGAAGTCCCATTCCCTATCTACTGACTTCCCGTTTGGTATCCGAAGTTAGAATAAACCGAAATACCCAAATATGATGTTAACTTTAGGTGTTAGCATTGAAATTTTTAAAGTTTGGCACAATTTCTATTTGTAGACCATCCCCTAAGCAAAATTTAAGTATTGCTTTAATTCTCGTTTAGATTGATGTATGAGCTAAAGGTATTTTGAGAAAATTAAAGTTGAAAACCACGTTTTTTGCTTTATAGGACGATTTCTCTTCCGACGTCAAATTTTGAATTCGACTTTTTTTTCACATCTGATAGTTTGCATCTATTCTTTTTGTAACTTTAACATTTTTGTAACGATTTTATGCATTTCTATTGCCTATTCAAAGAAAAATTCTTCTAAAGTTACAGAATTTCGTTAAAAACGCTTAAAAAATAAAGTGACGACGACGTCAAGAGGTCCATTCTCGACCGAAAACAACAACCATTTTCCCAATGGTTTAAAAATTTAAGAGGATTTAAGGAGGATCTTGGGAGAGGATAAGAGGATCTAAGGAGGAATCCTCTTGAGGATTTTTAACATCTTTGGTCTAAAATTCATGTAGTTTTTACGAATTTGTTTTCTATTACAAAGAAAAGAGATAGCACCTTCGGACATTTTGTGTAATATTTATTGACATGAAGCAGGGCGGTCGCTCTGCCAAGCCAAGCTTTAAAAAAAACGCCACACAAACAACGCCAAGAACTGGACTAAAGACCGCTACTGCTTACTTACAGAAAGAAACTTCGCAATGTTAAATCGACAAAACATGCCAGATTAAAACATCAGATATCAAATAAACCAAGCGTCGCAGAAAAAAAAACGAAAACTAGAAGAATCTAATGAAGAATTTCTTCAATTTAAGGCCAAACTCATCTTCATAAGTGATTTATGAACAGAGATATAGATTTTTTTTAAAAACGTCGAGTTACTTAAAATGATCACTTTTTTCTTCGTCAAACTTTTTTTTTCAAACAACCTACTGACCTTAATATTGGGCAGAATAAAAAAAGGATTGCATTTTTGGACAAGTAATTACGTAATCTATGTGCTTTTATAAAATCCAGTGTAAAAAAAAAAATTTCATTCCTTAATTAGTAAAAAACTGTTAAATTACTTGGCGATTAAAAAATTATGCCAAAACAGAGATAAAACCCGCCAACGACAATGTACCATCTGTATTTTAATAGCACAAATCAGTTACAGGTTGTAATCACATCAAATTTCATCTGCAAGTCAGCCATTTTCTTCTGAATATATATATATTTTTAATAAAACTTCATAATTATAAGAACACACATTTTATCAGATAATTAAATATGACTGCAAACTGTGGCAGATGACTGTTTCTAACATGAATAAGTATGAGAAATTGCCGGCTTGGAGAATCGGTCTGGGTGGGTTAGTCACAGAGCGTCAGCACGGTATGCGTAAGGTCAAAGGTTCGAGTGCTGCCCCAGGTCAATTTTTCACTCATGTTTGTTTAGTGTATTTAATTGTCTGATGAAATGCGTGTTTTTATAATATTGTAAAATAAAGTAATCAGACGTAGTGTTTATGCTTTAAAAAATATTTTAACTATATAATTTACGTTTTTAGAAAGATCTTTAAAAATAAATTAGTTTTTGAGGGAAGATGTACCTTCTAAAATGTATACATTAAGAGTTAGCGGCATTTAAAATTTCTTTCCAAACGTAAATAAAATTTTTGAAATGAATTAAATGTGATTAATTTATTTCTAAAAAAAAAAAAAAGAAAAAAAAAAACATGGTAAAGGATAGGCATTTCGTTCGCAGGTATACCTTTCACGTCATTTTCCTATAAATTAATGAAATCCAGTTGTTAAATTATTTTTGTTTTAGAAGTGAAGTTTCCATTTAAATTTATTGTAACAGTACGATGTTTAATTGAATAAAATAATGTAAATCTAAGAAATTGCTGAGAAATTCCAAACATGCACAGGGCAACGCAAAAAAAAATAAATAAATAAATAAACAAAAAATAAATAAATAGATAAATAAATAAATAAATAAAAATCAGCTTTCAGAAATTCTAAAAATTGTTCGTATATCGTAATTACACGCTAAAAGAGGGTTTATTTCTGTATTATTCTATATATAAGAGTAATCTCATCAAAAACGTCACCTGTAAAAAATGCAGCCAAGTCTCGTGACTCTTTTTCCGTAAAAAGTTCTGAGATCGTGTAAAGCTAAGTTTAGCTATCTTATTAACTCTGAAATTTTCATTCACAAATCACTCCTAGCCTCTACATCTTTAGTTAAATATTATTTTGTGACTTGGCAATTACGCAGCACAGGGAAGTTATTACACCTTACTATGTTATGAGATGGGATGAGATAATATGATTAAGGCTAATTATATACGTACAGGGAAGTTATTACACCTTAATATGTTATGGGATGGCATGGTATTATTTGATTAAGACTAATTATATACATCACATTCTCGTGCTACGTAATTGCCAAGTCACAAAATAATATTTAACTAAAGATGTAGAGACTGGGAGTGATTTGTGAATGAAAATTTCAGAGTTAATAAGATAGCTAAACTTGGCTTTACACGATCTCAGAACTTTTTACGGAAAAAGAGTCACGAGACTTGGCTGCATTTTTTACAGGTGACGTTTTTGATGATATTTCACTTCTTTTTGTAAATAATCCTCTTTTTCTTGATTTTGGGTTCTTTTTGGAGATCATCCACTGATTTTCGCTAAGCCCACACTCTGTCCCTATTATTTACAGGTATAAAAATTTTGAAGCTTTAGTTTCGTTTGCAAAGTACTGTAGATAAAAAAAGATTTCAGGTTCCTAGGCAAGCACTAAGCTATGGGAGGGGGAGTGTCAAAAGTACTCTCAATTGCTTCCAGGATAGGTGCTATCCATCTGAGATATTACTCGCAGCCTAGATACTTGATATTTAGCATAAAAGTACTTTTTAGTATAAAAAGAAAACCAAAATTAAAATTTCCGGAAATTTCCAATAAATCTAACTATATTCATTTTTCGTTGTTTTTTTTTTTTTTTTTAGTCTTTTTTATCATTTACGGATTTTTTAATTTTTCCTTACTTTGTATACTGAACCCTAATTTTTTGCCAAATGTCAAGCTTCTAGGACTACAAAATCGAATTATTTTCAAACTTTCGACTTGTTATAAATTTATTGATTTTTCGATTTTAATTCTAAGTTACCTGATTGTCATGCCAATATAGTAATTATTTGATCCGTCTTCTTAGGATCATTTAAGTTGAATTTAGAGATAAATCAAGTGAATCTTAGAGTCACCATGATTTTATTTAGAAAGGACTATCAAGCCATAACCAGCCAGTAATGTCGGGAAGGATAGGGGGAGATGTGAAAATTTTTGTGGAGCTAACATCATTTAACAATCCATATTTCATATGCGAAGTAAATAGAGTATAACCTGTGAAAGAAAACAAACCTGTCTATAAAGAAATCGCCTATAGCGTAGCCAGTCTATAGCGGAACTTTTCTATAACGAAATTCGTAAACGAAAGAAAAGAAAACCATAATCCGGGGGAAATAACATAAAACAATTAGGGGCGTTGTACTAGCTAATAGGACAATTATCTTTAAACTAATGTTTCTAGCAGTACAAAATCAAATTGTTTTCGAATTTTCGATTTTTTAAAGATATTTCGATTTTTCGATTTTTTTTTCGAATTTAACGAATTTTTTATTTGTTCCTTTTATTGAATAGTAAATACTACCTTTACACCAAGTTTTAAGTTTCTAAGACTACAAGATAAAATTATTTTCAATTTTTGATTTTTTCGAATTTTTTTTTTATAATTTTCTGGATTTTTTTAACTTTTTCTTATTTTGTATCCTTTATTACAAATTTCAAGTTTCTAGAGCTACAAAATCGAATTATTTTGAAATTTCCGATCTTTTTCGAGTTTTTTATTCTATTTTCGAATTTATTGTGTTTTAATTTTTCTTTTTTCTGTATCCTAAACAATAAGTTTACGCCGAATTTTAAGTTCTAAAGCTGCAAAATCGATTTTTTTTCAATTTTTCGAATTTTCGAATTTTTCTTTCGAATTTTACAGATTTTTTATTTTTTATTTTTGTGTATCCTAAATATTACCTTTATTCCAAATTTTAAGTTTCTAGCTCTACAAAATCGAATTATTTTCAAATTTTCGTTTTTTTTTCGATTTTTTAATTTTATTTTCGATTTTTATTGTGTTTTTAATTTTTTCTTTTTCTGAATCCTAAACACTACCTTCACCAAATTTTCAGTTTCTAAGACTACGAGATCATATTATTTTCAATTTCTCACTTTTCCCTTTTCTTTTTCTTTCTTTCTTTTTTTTTTAATTTTTAATTTTTGAAATTTTCGATTTTTTTTTCGAATTATCCATACTTTTTTAATGTTTCCTTATTTAGTATCTTAAATATTACCTTTATTCCAAATTTCAAGTTTCTAGCGCTATGAAATCGAATTATTTTCAAATTTTCTTTAATTTTCGATTTTTTCGATTTTTTTTCAATTTTTTTATTGCATTTTCGAATTTTATTGCGTTATTATTTTAACTTATTCTGAATCCTAAACACTATCTTTACCGCGAATTTTAAGTTTCTAAAGCTAAAAGATTAAATTATTTTATTTTTTTCAATTTTTTTTCGAATTTTGGAACTTTTTTTTCCAATTTTCTGGATTTTTTAATTTTTCCTTATTTTGCATCCTAAATACAGCCTTTATTCAAAATTCCAAGTTTCTAGCGCAACAAAATCAGATTATTTGAAAATTTTCGATTTTTTTCGATTTTTCGATTTTATTTTCGATTTTTTTTGGTGTTTTTGATGTTTTCTTTTTCTGAATTCTAAACACTGTCTTCACACCAAATTTAAGTTTTTAAGACTACAAGAAAGTGTTATTTTCAATTTTCAATTTTGTTCGAATTTGTTGAATTTTCGAATGGTTTTTTTTTTTTTTTTTTTTTGGAATTTTCCGGATTTTATAATTTTTCCTTTCTTTGTATCCGAAACACTAGCTTTATTCCAAATTTTACGTTTCTATGGCTGCAGGATCTACCCAATCTTTTTGATGACGCGAGAGTGAGTGAGTGTGTGAGTGACAAAAAATCGAAACTTTGAGTTCATATATCGTCTGCACTAATTTATGGGTATTTTTCGAATTATCCATATTTTCTAATTTTTCCTTATTTAGTATCTTAAATATTACCATTATTCCAAATTTCAAGTTTCTAGCGCTATAAAATCGAATTATTTTCAATCTTTCCTTCCAGGGTTCGTACGGGTCCTGGAATTTTAAGACCAGGAAATTATTCGGTACCAGTATTTTCTTATAGATAATCTCTTCTTAAATAAGGTGAAATTTCGCACGTTTGAGCTTGGTGTATTTTTTTAGAAAAATATACTGGTATGTCACCTGGAAAAGTAACGGTACCCGTACGAACCCTGCCTTCTTTTTCGATTTTTCCGATTTTTTTCGATTTTTTTATTTTATTTTCGAATTTTATTGCGTTTTTTATTTTAACTTATTCTGAATCCTAAAAACTATCTTTATCGCGAATTTTAAGTTTCTGAGGCTAAAAGATCAAATTATCTTAATTTTTTCAATTTTTTTCGAATTTTTCGAATTTTGGAATTTTTTTTTTCGAATTTTCCGGATTTTTTAATTTTTCCTTATTTTGCATCCTAAATACTACCTTTATTCCGAATTCCACGTTTCTAGCGCAACAAAATCGGATTATTTGAAATTTTTCGTTTTTTTTTCGATTTTTTCAATTTTGCTTCCGATTTTTTTGGTGTTTTTGATGTTTTCTTTTTCTGGATGCTAAACACTACCTTCACATGAAATCTTAAGTTTCTAAGACTACAATATCGTATTATTTTCAATTTTCAATTTTGATGGAATTTGTTGAATTTTCGAATGTTTTTTTTTCGAATTTTCCGAATTTTATAATTTTTTCTTTCTTTGTATCCTAAACACTACCTTTTTTCCAAATGTCAAGTTTCTAGGTCTACGGGATCTACCTAATCTTTTTGATGACGCGTGAACGAGTGAGTGAGTAAGTGACAAAAAATCGAATGTTTGAGTTCATATATCGTCTGAACTAGAAAAGACAGAAAGTTGTAATTTTAAATTTTGGTCCTGTGTGCCAAATACTCTAGAAAAATGAAGTTTCCAATTTTTGGGATACTTCAGCGCGGAGATATGGGTGGGTCAAAAGTGCCCTGAGTTGCTTCCAGAAAAGTATGCTTACGGCCGTGCTTTCTCGACTTGGCGGGGGCACTGCCGTGCCTCCAGATTTCAGCAAATATATTAAATTCCAATGCGATCTGTTTTAAACTTTAAGATAGTTTATAACAAATGATAAAAAATTTATAAAAAAGAATGGCGCGTCACATTTCGAGGAGGGGATGGGGATTGACATGAACAAAATTAGGAAGTATAATAAGGCTATCTGTTTGAAACTTTACGATATTTATAACACATAACATAAATTTTAAAAATAAAGCCGCGTCAAAAATTATAGAGAGGGGCGGAGCGACACAAGGGGGGGGGGACACTTTTCTAAATTTTAACGATATCCGTCATGTCACATATCGTTACAAAGGGCTGTAACCACTTATTCATGTTATGCACCACAGGTGTCACAACCACATTTTGGGCCCCCCCCCCGACACTACTCATGTGATATATTGTTCGAAAGGCCTGTGACCGCTTATTCATATTATGTATCTTCGCAGTCCATCCTCCCACTTTCACGCCCCCCCGCCCAAAAAAGGGGGCACTTTTCTAAATTTTGCCGATACCTCTCATGTAATATATCGTTGGAAAGGTCTGTAAACGCTTAATCATATTATGCAGGGGGGGGGGGGGATTTTCTAAATTTTGCACATACCCCTCATGTGATAATACATCGGTGGAAAGGTCAGTTACCGCTTAATCCTATTATGCATCTCCGGTGTTCTTCCCCCCACTTTGTCCCCCAAACGCGATTAGCTTTCACCACCAGGGGGCTCTTTCCTATCTCTGTTTCTATGGTTCGTATCACGACGGGGTATGGCCCATTCGACTCGTCATCGATAGAGCTTTTCGATTTTAGTTCGTTTTTTCACCACCAGTTGCAGTTTCCTATCTCTTGTTCTATGGGCTGGATCACGACGTGGTATAGCTCATTCGACTCGACATCTATAGCCTTAACGATTTTAGTGCCCGAGGTTCGCGCTACAGATTGCGCTACCTGGTGGTGGAAGATGGAACTTGAGCGTGCGCAGCCCGACTGCTATACGGTGCTGAAGGCAGCGGGGACCCGTGTCGGAGGTTTGTTTGGTTAGAGGTTTATACTATTCGATGTGCAAATTAAGGGATTATCCGGTGCCGAAGGCAGCGGGGAACCAGGTCGGAGGTTCGTTCGGTTCGAGGTTTATCTTATTCGAGGTTTTACAAGATTCGAGGCCCCGATGTAAATTAGGGGCCCGCTAGCGGGCGAAGCCAGCTAGTGCTAATAATAAAAGAGCGTGATATCACGTTTGATTTCAAATGCAGCGCTGACACGCTATGTACATATTCCATTTTTATTCATTTCATGGATAAGTCAGTGATATTTTTTAACGGAGCATAACAAGTATTATAACAAGCCACATTTAGTATGTTGTTTTTAAGAATGTAATTAATTTAATTGAAAAATCTACTGGTATTTCTAGTTAACCCTTTAAACAATGACTGAAAGAAAAATATAATTTTAAATTATTTATCATGTTTAGATTATTTAAATTATGTTTAATCTATTGAAAAAAAAAGAAATGATTTCTACAAAAACAACTTTTCAAAAGTAAAACAAGCCAAGCGTAAAAAAAAAAAAAAAAAAAAAAAAAAGTTGTGGTTAAAAAATTGTGTGATATCAAATTTCCAAGCTATTATATTACTTATTTAACTTTTTTCCATTAAATAAGTTATCATATATATAAGTCGAGTGCCTACGTAAATACTAATGGAAATCGTTTTCTCTTGTACTAAATACATCCTAACGAGTTTCTGAAAATTCAATTTTTTCCAAATTATGCATGATGGGCTTGGCGGCCATCTTTCCATATTTCCAATCACCCAAATTTCTAAAGTAAAAGCGTAATATGTTTGCAATGTAATATGTTTATAACAATTTCGAACTTCAGATTTTAACTAATTAAGACTGATATTTTGAGAAATTGATTTTTACTAGTTTGAAATTATTAATTACTCTAAAAAATAAGCAATAAGATGAATCTTTAAGATAAGTCATCATTATCTTAAGACACAATTTTCAGAGCATACAAGTCTATGAATGAAACGCTTAAAATATTTGCTTAAATAACAATTTTGAACTTCGGATTTTAACTACGGATTTGTGTGCTTAGAATTTTGTAAATAATATGCAAAGATGGCCGCCAAGCCCATCATGCATAATTTGAAAAAAATTGAATTTTCAGAAACTCGTTAGGATGTATTTAGTACAGGAGAAAACGATTTCCATTAACATATACGTAGGCACTCGACTTATATATATGATAACTTATTTAATGGAAAAAAGTTAAATAAGTAATATAATAGCTTGGAAATTTGATATCACACCATTTTTTAGCCACAACTTTTTTTTTTTTTTTTTTTTTTTTTTTTTTTTTTTTTTTTTTTTTACGCTTGGCTTGTTTTACTTTAGAAAAGTTGTTTTTGTAGATTTCACTTACATATCTAAATTTTTGTGTGAAAAAAAAAAAGAATAATACGGCTTGAGCAACGGGGCGGGCGTATGTATAGGTGCGAGCCCTAAACTTCCAATACAGCGACAATTTTCTCCGGTCACAAGCATCTGAAAAAATTTGGGCGCCAAATTATGAAAGAGTATTCAATTCTCTGGAGCTTATAGCATTTAGTTTAAAAAGTTGATTTTTGACAAAATGGCGGTCATTTGAACAAAACAGGTGATTTTTTTCACCTTTTTTTGCGTTTTATGAACTCGGAAAAATAATTAATCAATGAAAATTATACTTTTCGGTGGTATAAGCTCCAGCACGAACGATTACCTTCTTTATTTATTTATTTATTTATTTTTTAATGAAGGAAATCGGTCGGATATTTTTCGAGAAAAATGGTCGCCCAGTTTGGTTTCCAGAAAAACAAGTTTAAATATTTTGCCATAACGTTACGTTCAATCAGCAAAGAAGATCGTAAGGAATTGGAATATCGCGAAACCGCTGAAGGACAACGATCTATATATGCAAAAAAGGAAAAAAATGAAAAACAAAATGAAAAATCGAAAATTTTGACCGAACAAGTAGAATTTCCCCTTTAAGTAAGTTTATAAAAGGTTTTGTTAAAAATCTTTCGAAATTTTTTTTGTGAACCCAGTTTAGCATAGTCGGATTTCGAACCATAGATTTCGAAACTCACAGTATTTCTTTGAAAGGGACGACGTTGTGTGGGTCCCTTTCAAAGAACCATACAGAATACTCACAGCATATTCAACAGAGAACATATATTGTACTTTGTAAAAAAGACAAATGTTTCTTTATCCGCGAAAATATATATAAGTACGAAAAATAATAATAACCTCTTCCGAATCTACGATTCTGAAAAGCGTTCTTTATCTTTAGAAACCTCATAAGCCAATACATTTCCGAGATTTAGATAAAAATGAAGTTTCTTTTGTTGCTACTGATTTTTTTGGAAACGTTTCCGAATGGCGTATTAATCAGTTTTTTTCAAACCGGAATATTGGTTTTTAGGAGGCTGTCAATTCTCAATTAAACATTTTCACCTTCGTAACTGAATTTATGCATGCAAGATTAATAGAATAATATTAATTTTAATGTTAATCATAAAGCTTTTAATTTATCATCTCTCTGTGAAAAATGTTTATTGAAGATATAAATGTTTACTCGAGAATTGATAGTATCCGAGAAACCTACACAGAAAAAATAAAACCCAATTTGGGTCGAAAGATTCTTAGTTTTACTTACCCATCATACGTAGTATAGGGTAAGTCTTGTAATCGTTTTGAAAATCGAAATTTTTTTTTTTTTGACGGATTTACTGGAGATTACGAA
Source organism: Maratus michaelseni (assembly GCA_963931845.1). Taxonomy (NCBI): domain Eukaryota; kingdom Metazoa; phylum Arthropoda; class Arachnida; order Araneae; family Salticidae; genus Maratus; species Maratus michaelseni. Next base: position 276,346,105 of record OZ007594.1, on the reverse strand, counting down.
AAACATATTTTTAGAAAAAAAACATTTGCCGTCCGTCTGTGTGTCTGTGTGTGTGTCTGTGTGTCTGTAAACACTCTATCTCCCGAAAAAAATTGAGATAGAGACTTGCAATTTGGTATGTACTTAGTATGTAATAATGGGAAGAAGCCTATTTAATTTCAATAACCTCGATTAACCGGAACTATTTTTTTCGTACTCTCGAAATATTCGTTCTGATAAAAGGTACATAAAAATTTTCGAAATTGGTTATTTTAAGAAATGAATATAAAAGACAATAAAAAAACATAAATTTTGCATCAAGCATGAAGTCGATCGGATAATGAGTTGCCGAGATATTTGGAATCCTATTTTCCACACTCTTCGATTTTTCACGACCCTGTATTTCATACAAATTTCACTTGAAAGATATATTTTAATTGGAAATTTGACGCTTAATCAGATGCAATAAACCGCTAGTTAATAGGATTATTATTTTTGGAGTTATAAGGAAAAACCTCTTTCAAGCAATTCAGTAATCGAGCCTTTAAAGTTTATGACGTCATCAAGCCACGATTTTATTTGAATGGCAATGCATTTTATAAGTAGTTTACACATTTTTATTTTAATATTTTACATTATGCATATCCATGATGGGTAAGTATTACGGTGGCCCCCAACGACTAGTTTTTTTTTTTTTTTTTTTTTTTTTTTTGAAAATGGGTATTTAACAGTGCCCAAAATGGATACACAGTGGTAACCAAAACAGGCATGACCCAAATTTGGGCACATACCTAAGAAGCTTTCGACCCAAATTGGGTTTTATATTTTCTATGTATATTCGGGCTTGAGAACACAATAAAAACTACTCGGAAGCGTTTCCGAAAATCAGTGGCGTCAACAGAAATTTTGTCTTTATATATGCTTTTTTAACCCTTTTAGTGCCAAGGAGCGCCGTCGCGCTCCTCTTGCTCTGTGTTTTTATTATCATAGTATAAAATCTTCTGAAGAGAATGTTGAAAAAATTATGAATATTGGTGTATTGTAACGGAAATGCTGAATATTTCTCTTGTTCATATAAATTATCTATAAAAATGTACTTTTTTACTGGCATTTTTAGCATATATTGGTAAACTATGTATGGCACTAAAAGGGTTAAATCTCGAAAATATTTTGGTTCCTGATTTTTCTAAAGATAAAGTAGATCGTGACTTTTCAAAATCGTGGGGTAACTCGTAGAGAGTTGTTTTATATTTTCGTCTGTTGTAATTTCTTAGATTAAGAAACATTTCTCTCTTTTAGGTAATCTTAGGTAATTCTTATGTAATTCTTAGGTGTATTTCTTAGGTTTTCTTCGTAATTATATAAATACGTATAAACTATTGTCGTCGTCTGGTCCGTCCGTCTGTCCACTTATAACAGCGCAAAAACTACACAACCGAATGATTTGAAATTTAATATATATTATCGTTGCAGAATTTCGTCGAGTCATTTCAAATTTTATGAAAATCGAATTAAACTTAAAAATATATTAATAAAAGTTTTCTTCATTCTATTAAATCCTATCGTACGTAATTAATTCAATGATATCCCATGATAGGTAATGATTCCAAGTTGTCATGCCATGACGATTACGTCCTATTTAAGATGGAGTCATATTATTTCCGTATTACTGAATTTAAAAAACCGAATTTGTATACTAAAATTGTTTAATCGTAGCAATTATATAATCTACCGACAGTTTTTTGGATAGATGTTTCCAGAGAAATAAATATTAAATGAAAAAAGAATCTAAATATGAATTTCAAGTTCTGAAATTTTCAAAGCTAGGCTTAAGTTTCCCATTGTAATTTTCAGTAAATGTCAACAAAAGATAAAAGGTTGTCAATTTAAAATGTACTGATTTCATTACGGAAATGAATCATATCATAATAACAGACGATATAATTCATTTCACTGAAATAATAACGATGATATTTTTATTACATTGTCTTGTATTGGAGATTTGCGCATAGTATAATTGTAATGTAACAGAATGGTAATTAATTATTTGTAAAAGTCTATTAAAACTTAATTTCATAAAATAAAATTAATATCAAAAATATGAAAATCTGCAGATAAAAAAAATTTTGTATCCATGCATTTTTGCATAAGAGTGCAACAGCTATTGCATCTAGATCTGAATACTTATAAAACTAGTTATAGTACGAACGCACCTCATTTGTCACGTTTGGCGTACAATTTATTCAACTTGTTTATACTGTTGTAACCAGTGTAACATGTATCAGTTTTGTTTCGTTTAAAATAATAGAGTGAAATAAAATTAATAATAGTTTCTTCTGAGTGTTTTTAATAGCGTACTTAAATGTAAAAATTCGCCGATTTTTTATTCTAGGTATTATAAATAATAATTCACGTTTTTTATGTAAAGTCGCATTAACATGTAAAAACAGTGTACTACAAAATTAATAAATTGAAATTAAAAATAATTAATTCTTTCTCAGTTTCTTTTTGAAGATTTGGCAACAGGGAAGAAAAAAATATCCTTTTATACTGTGCTAATGTTACTTTACATTATTGTAAGAAGCCAATATTTATTCTTCAGTCACGTGCTAATAAAGGTGCACTATACAAGATTATTACTATAGAATATGCTACATGCAGCACTTACAGTTCGTTTACAGGGGCACTCAAAAGAAATACGTTATATTATGGTCAATGGTGAAAAATCGCTTGCGATGTATTTTAATGATGTTACATTTTTACAAACATAATGGAATTTATATGAATTTCTGAGGTGCACTAAAATATGCTTTCTGCAGAATTTGGAGTGCAAAGAATTTATCATTTATTTACAGGGTCACACAGAAGAATTCGGTTATATAATGGTCTACGGGGAAAAACTATTTGCAATGTATTTTAATTATGTTGCACTATTTTTTCATGATGAATCTGTGTACATTACTATGAAGTTTACTACAAGATATGCTTTCTGTAGTATATGATGTGCATAGCATTTATCATTCATTTGCAGGCACACAAGAAATCTTTCGAATACAGCACTGTATTCAAAGTATTGTCTATTAGAGATGATTGCTATACGTTTTCAGTTATATTAGGCGTTTTTAAGTTGGAATAATTTTTTGAATACTACGTAATGTGTATAAATTTCTGTAGCACATATACACACTGCAAAAAATAATTGTTGATTTTGCAGTATAAAACTGGCATCCCAGCTGCCAGTATTATACCGTAAAATTAACAGTATTAAACAGTAAAATAAGCAGTAATACGCTGCCGTGCAAGCAGTAATACGCTACCGCGCATGCGCGGTAGCGTATTACTGCTTGCACGGCAGCGTATTACTGCTTATTTTACTGTTTAATACTGTTAATTTTACGGTATAATACTGGCAGCTGGGATGCCAGTTTTATACTGCAAAATCAACAATTATTTTTTGCAGTGCAGGGTTGCGCAAGCACAGAAGAAATAGCAAGCGTTACTGAGGATAAGCGTGATTTGTTTAAAGATTTTTTTTTTTTTTTAATGTTAGGTTATACATTTTAAAGCTTAACCATATAGATAAATAAAATCATATTCAGGACTATGCAATGAATTGGATACATGGCCGCCTATGAATATAAATTCAGGATGTATGATTTCAGTAATTTAAGGCGTGTTTTTCCCAAATTAAATTATTTCCCTTATTATCGTCTAGCTTAATGTGTGTGTGGAGCGGGTGTAAAAATCTGCAGGTAATATACAGGGCTGTACAGAATAATTTAAGTACGTTTCCATTTAATGGCAGAAATCGCTGAAGGTGAACTTTCAACTGTGTTATGGGTTTTCTTAAGAAACTAAATTTTAGCATACTATGTAGAATATATACAAATCTATAGCTAATATACAGTTCTGCTCAAAAGAATTTGTGCTATGGAAGGTGGATGGAATGGATGGAAGATGAGGGGGAGGGGGGGGGGGTATTTGTTGTGTAATTAATACTATGGGATACTTTCCGGCTATGGGAGTTAATTGTTGAAATTTGGTTTTCCAATGTGTTATGAGTTTTGTAAAAAATTTTCTTTATCTACTTTACCTTATTAAACGGCAAGGTTTTGTTAAAATATTCTGAATGTGTTGGAAAATGTTTCATAATCTATGTTGACTGATAGATTTTCATGCTTGCGTATCTTTTTCTTTTCGTTATTTTATTATTATTATTATTATTATTATTATTATTATGTAATTAAAAAAAAGAAGAAGAAAAAAACATGAAATTATGGAGATTTATGGTTTTAACAGCATTTTATATCAGTCAATATTTGAATTTATTTATGTGTATTAATCCCAGCTACCAATTCAAAAATATGCAATTCTATTAAAATTGCGGGTTGTATCTTTCTGCCTTATATATTAGCAAGATGTTTATAGAAACACAATTCTAAAGTAAGCAAAAACAGATTTATTTTTGAAGAAAATAATTGTTTTCTGTTTTTTACTATAGAACGGCAGTACAATGTCTACGGAAAAATATCCCGCAATTCCCACGCCTACAATATCTGGAGATTTGGAAAAGAAAAAGAATAACATTGATCCCAGGGTCCATTGCGGAAAAAGGTCCGAAGTATCGTCTGACAAGAAAACTTCATTGCTGCAAAGCATCCGAGGAATCGGCGCTGTCCATACCAATCCTGTATTCGTGCTTATAAGTGTATGCATGATAACTTTTACTTGTGCTGTCGGCCCAGTTCACACCGTCGTCGTTGATTATGGTAAAGATAAGGGGATTTCTGAATCGTATGGAATATACTTTATTAATGCTATAGGTATGGGAGATTTAATAGGTAAGAAAAAAATGAAACGTTCTCTTTTATTTTCAAGAAAAATATATTGAATTTTATAAAGATAATTTTTTTTGTATTTTTAACAGTAGATATTTATCTCTCGTGATGTGCGAATTTATTTTGCTAAAGTAAATTTCATAATGAATGAACCTTCTTATCATGCTTGAACATTTTATATACGATATGATAACGTATATGAGGCAGCGGAAAATTTTATGAATGAACATTATGCAACTATATAGAGCTATTAGGTTGACCAAGGACTATATATACAGTGCAAAATATAAAAGCTATACGTCCATTATCGGAAAGATCTATAAACCAGATCTGTTAGATCTATCATTAGGGTTCCGTACTTAAAAAGTAAAAAAAGAACCATTATAAGATCACTCATGTGGTCTGGCTGTCCGTAAGCCTCGTTTCAGAGCCTCTAAAGCTCCATTATCAGCGCCAAGATTAAAAAAGTTAAAAACAGATGTAAATGTTTAGACTATTAGGTCTAAACATTTGCATTCATTTAAAACTTCCTTGTGAGGGCCCACTTACAGTGGGATTTTATTTTCATAAGCTTCTTGTTATGCAGGAAGTTTTATCTAAGGTTTATTTAATCCATGCAATAATTTCATGCAAAATCTCGTAAACCATATGAAAACTGAAGAAGTGGGTTCTAATGGTGTCATATTGAACTCATTCAGGATTTACATTCAGAACAGTGTATTATTCTACACTGTAAAAAATGACCAATGTTTCTTATTTTAGGAAGATATACTATAACCACGAACGAAAATATAATATAATCTTCTGAATTATCCGAAATTCCGAAAAGCGTGTTCCTTTGTCTTTTGAATCCCCAGAAACCAATACATTTCTAAAATTTAAAGAATTATTTATAAAAGCGAAATATTTTTTGCTGCCCGTATTTTTCAGAAACGTTTCCGAATAGTTTTTATAGTGTATTAATCAGTTATCTCAGCCTGGAATATCTATTTTTCGAATGTCATCAGTTCTCAAGTAAACGTTTTCAGCTGCATAAGTTAATTTATACATGAAATATTAAAGAAATACGCTTAGTTTTAATGTTAATTTTAACGCTGTTAATTTTGCATGTTTGTCTGTTAAACATATTTGTTGAACATGAAAATGTTTACTTGAGAATGGATAGCATCGGAAAAAACTACATTGCGGGCTTAGAAAACTGATTAATACACTTTAACCCTTTCAGGGGCAAAGTACTTTCAGTACTAAAATGTTGAAATAAATTACTGGCACCAGAATTTACAAAAGAAATTATTTGCAAGTAAGAAAAACACTGTAAAAAAAATTTCGGAAAAGTTTCCGGTAGGAATAGGATTTCCAGTTGCCCGTATAGGACAGGAAACTTTTCCGAACCAACACGGAAAAAAAACGAAAAAAAACGAAAGTTTTTTCTTTCCGTCAGGAAACTTTTCCTGTTTGATTCAGAAACTAATCTTTAGACACAGAATAAATTCCTGGGTCTTACGGAAATCTTTCCATTCACATAAAGAAACGTTTTGGTAGAACGGTAGAATAGACAGAAAGTATTCCGTTTTAAAAAGGAAAACTTTCCATTCACACTAAGAAATGTCTTGGTAGAACGGTAGAATAGACAGAAAGTATTCCGTTTTAAAAAGGAAAACTTTCCATTCACACTAAGAAATGTCTTGGTAGAACGGTAGAATGGACAGAAAGTATTCCGTTTTAAAAAGGAAACTTTTCCGAATCAGTCAGTAAACTAATCATGAAAAAATTAAAAATTCCTGTGTAGAATAGAAACTTTTTCTTTGCTTTACGGAATTTTTTTTCATTATGATCGGAAAATTTTCTGCATTGTAAAGAAACTTTTGTTTTAAAGAGTAGGAACATTAACAGATGAAAATATTGCTTTTGGACACTGTTTTGATATCCTTTTAACTCAATTAAATATTATTAAGAACTTTTTTGAATACATACACACATTTTTAAGTATTTGTTATCATAAAATGCATTACATGTAATGCATTTTATGATAACAAAATACTTAAAATGTATGTATGTATTCCAAAAAGTTCTTAATAATATTTAACTGAGATAAAAGGAAATCAAAATAGTGTCCAAAAGCAATATTTTCATCTGTTATTGGTCCTACTCTTTATAACAAAAGTTTCTTTACAATACAGAATGAGCTTGAAATTTTATTTATTTGTTACAAGTATACTGATACGTTTAGCTCATGGGTATTTACATTTTTTTTAAATAAGTATTTTATACAAGGAATGCTAGAGAAGTATCTTTATAAACAAGGAGAAGTAATTCTCGTAAAAGAAAAGTGTATAAATAAATAAAAAGTACACAATGGAATGGATTTTATGTTCATAAAATACATAATATACTTTTATTTTCTTTAGAATATGTATATATGTTTCCTCGGGGGAAAAAAAAAAAAAAAAAAAAAAAAAAAAACTTAATATATTTTAAGCGATATAAAAGAAAATCCAAATAGTGTCCAAAACAAACCTTTTCATCTGTTGTCTGTATAGCAAAGTGGACTGTACAGAGATGCCAGCTTATTAGTGCCAGAATATACATAGGTGTAGCCAGTGGTGAAGTGTGTGTGGGAGATAATTGCCCCAGGCACTAAATATTTAGGTGATGCCAAAAAACTGTTAAATAAGATATTAAAAACGGAACAAAATATTTTCAATTTGGACTGGATATTTAAAACCCACACTTATGTCATTGGGTGTAGCACAAGTGTATGACATGTTGCATGCGTATGAAGTGTATGCAACTAACATTGAAGTTTTATTGGTACTGGAAAGACTTTCTATTGCTGTATATCCAAAACAAAGGACATACAAAACATTTTTTAATCACAATAGTGACCGCCCCTCCTTAAAAAACTAGAACTTCTTTTAATTTACGCCTCAAAAAAAAAAAAAAAAAAAAAACAAGCTTATGGGGTCGTCTTCGTTCTTAAGTTGCACAGAACTCCAAACTTTTCAATATGTACATCTAACTTTGACATTATATTTGCCTCTTTCGGTAACTTTTTCTCAAAGATACCAAAAGGGAAGTCACTTGGTCAAAATGTTTAAGAATTATGAAGTTTAAAGTTTGGAACTCCTAATGTTAAACAGCTGATGGAGTTTTTTTTATATAATTCAATACTTGACGTAATAATTTTATATTCGTATATTTTATTTGAAGCTTTTCGAAATCTATTTCGGTTAAAAAATTATAGATTATGGTTTATTTTATGGTTTAATTTATAAAAAAAATGTATTTTTAAATTAATTAAAAAATTAATTTTAATAGAAATAGATTTCTAAAAACTTCAAATATGCAAATCAAAAATCACAGCTGATTCCGCTAAGTAGTTTTTAAGTTATGCTTAAAACACTACCCACATTACAGTCTGATTTGCAACGATTACAGATTAGGAGTTACAAACTTTAAATTTTCATAATTTCAAAACTACTTGACTGAGTGAATTCCAGTTTGTTATCATAGGGCAACATTTACTGAAAAAAACAAACATGATGCCCCAATTAGATGTATCTATTGAATTTGCTACAATTTCGGCATGAATATGACCCTCTAAGCTTATTTTTTCCAGCATTAAATTAAAAAAGACAGTTTCCAGAAGAATAACTTTGTTTTTTACTGTGACAGTTTGGAGATTAAATGTTCTTTTTTGTCCCCAAATACACCCTGCGCATATGATATTTCAAATTTGTCACTTTTTATACCCAATTTGTGTCACAGAGACACTTTCCAATTAGGAACATTGCTGCACCTAACTATTATAACCCAATTTGGGTGCTTTTCTGCTCTATTACACACACACACACACACAAAAAAAAAAAAAAAAAAAAAAATCCAGAAACTATTTTATAAATTTTGAAAATTTATATAGAGCAGCATTGAAACTTTAATTTTTTATCTTTTATGTGGAAGGTAATTTTTTTCTCCTGTCTAAATTAAAAACGCCATAAAATAATAATAATAATAAAGTAAATCTAAAAACTGTTGAAGTCATGTAAATTATAAGAATATACAGAATTCAGCTAACCCTAATAAATACGTTGATGATAAACAATTTTCAGAAGCCATACAATTTGAAAATGTACAAGACTTTGAACTTGAAGCTCAACTGAAAATTACATAACAAAAAGGCTCAGTAAATGAAAATCATTTTTTGTTAAAATTTAAATCAGCTATTTTTTTTAAATTCAAAATACAATTTTAAAATTACGCGTTTTAAAGTAAAATAACCTTTACTAAATCATTAAAATTAATAATTAGAAAAGCTCATTTAAATTTATTTGAAATTAAAAATATATAGAGAAACTCATTCACTTGTTTAATTTGAAATATTTTAATCATATAAACAGTTAAAAATATAGTTAAAAAATGGAGCAACAGAAAATGATATAATTTGAAAATGTGAATTCTCTTTTACTTTTAAAAACATGAAATAAAGTAAACAAATTGTCTTGTGTTATATATCACTTATTTACACTAACTGCAATTTAACAATATACTTTTTATTGACCTATTCTGTATAAAATATATACCACCTTAAATTACCCCTTTGATAAAATAAAAAACATATAAACTCTTCATTACTAAAAGCTAAATCTTTTTGTTTTGACCAAATTTCTCGATTAAAAATCTTAAAATATAAAAGATAATGTAAGAATTTTATTCAGAAAAAAAAAATGAAATTTTAAGCATTCTATTCTAGATTTGGATTATATACAGTATTCCTTTAAACATACCTATTCCAGATTATACACACTACTCTGAAATACATACACTAATTCATTTAATGAAGTTGGAGCATATATTAAAAATACTTAAGATAATTATGATTATCTGGGTATAAATTTCAATGGATCTGAAAAAATTATTCTTTGTTATTAAAATGTTTGAAAAGAAACACCAATTTTCCAGCTTTATGAGTTCTTTATAAGCGATTACAGAGTTTGCAGTGAATTAAAGTTTGATTTTTTTAAAATTTAAAATAAAAGATACTTTTAAATCAGGTGTTTGATTTTTTAAAGATTTTAAAACTTTAGTTGTTTATTAGTTTACATTTATAAGTAATTAAAATTATAATAAAAATATATATATAAACATTTCAGAGTATTACTAACCATGGAATCTTTATTTTCCGAGTCTTTCCATAAATAAATTACATTGGAATATCGAACCATTTGTTATTTACAGGTGCACAATGAAGTCATGAGATATCAACATAAATAACAATAAATATACTTTTGATTGACCTATATATATTTATTCTAACGTTTTACAAATCCTCGCAGAAACTCTCCATGTTTTTGTATTAAAAAATTCACATAAGATTTGTACATATTTTTTTAACAAATAAATTTATGCTTTAATCTTTTAACATTTCTCAGCTGAGATTCTCTATTTTTAAATTAGAATTTTTATTTTTAAGTGTGATATTTGATTTAAATAAAATTCAAAAAGCAAGGATTTTGAGTGTTGTCTCCCCCAGTCCTTAAATTTACAATGTATTGTTGTCAAAAATAATATTTATAATAACTCTCAATGAACTCTGATTAAAAATTGTTAGACTACACAAGTGTTATTTAGCAATTATTTAATTTAAATTGAGATTATAGTGCTGAAATATAATTTCAATTATTGATCTAAATATTTTAAGATTTCTGAACTTTCTGTATTATAACTGATTAGATAACGTTGAAGAAATTGGCAATGAAACTATGCTTAGATTTCAAAAGATACCAAAATCTACCAATTGCTGTAAAAAAAAGTAATTAAAAAAAATTTCTTTCCAAAATCATGTACTTGCATACAATATTTTAACAAAAGATTATATTGAAGTAAAAGTTATAACACCAATCTGGTGAATCAGCTAAATAAACTTATCAAAAGCCAATTTGATAACTTAAAACCTGCATTTTATTTTGAAGAAATAAAATAAGGACTTGTGAATAATACTTATAAACTCTTTACAAATGAAAAAAGCAAAAATATGGAATATATAAGCACTTACTTACAGAGAAGTCCAGTTGCCAGTAAATATATATATATATATATATATATATATATATATATATATATATATATATATATATATATATATATATATATATATATATATATTAAATATAAATTAAAGTAAAGATACTTTAAAAAAATATTTAAAAATTAAGGAAATTTTAAAAAATGTACACTACCAGTATTGGACATCTGTTTCCTGCTGGTGAAAGCTATATTTTGATAATTGTATAAGGGAATTTATCACCTCTTTAAAATTTCCGTAGGTTACCATGGGATTTCACAATCAGCATTAAAGGGGAAAAAATGATGCCACAGGAATATAGTAGAAAAACGTGATAATTTTACAAAATGTAACAAATAGAGATTTAGCAGACTATCAAATATTCGGCTGAGTACTAACTTTTTAAAAAGTATATTGATTACAAATTTTTTTTATCATGAAAGAAATAAATGTTTGTGAGTCTTTTATTCCTCAATGGCAGATCACTTCATAGCAGAATATTAAAAATTGCAAATAATTCAGAAAAAATATCTATAAAATAAGAGTGAATTCAATAAAAAATCGGTCTTAGCAAATATGTATGTGCTATTTTTTTTTTTTTTTTACTTAAACTTATTAAAATAAATCAAGTGCATTTAATTTACACAAACATTAAATTGCACGTATTGACTAAATACTATTTTTTAAAAAATTTATAAATTACTCGATTTTTTCTGGCTAACAACAAAAGACAGAAAAAATAAAACAAACATTTATACTGAAAAATAAAATTTATTTTCAACAAAACTATAAATCAAAATGTTTTAATAAAACAAATTACAGCACTGTATTTATGCTATGTATGCTATTGGCTTTTATTCCTTTAGAATTGATGCAGTTAGTAAAAAAGCCTGCCTAGATTCCGGCCTGATAACAGTCTTAATTAAACACCCAGTAGGATGCTACAGCAACGAAATTGACTCAGTTGAACATTTCTCCGAAAAAACTGTCACACCATCAACATACGAAAACACCTTGACGTCCTTTCTAACATCCTCATTCTCTATTAGGCAAGGATGATCTGTTCTAGCTGTAAGGCGACATTGATCACTGCAGTATTATCCTGTAATAATAACAGTAATAATATTATTTTTTTTTATTGTACTAATTGCTAGTGACCATGTATATTTAAAAAGATAAAAAACAGCACAAGAGCAAAGAATGATTAAGGGGACACTTCGTCTTCAGCGATAAGTATTTTTAAGAACAAAATATTTGAAAATTTTCCTTTGAATAAAAAATTCAAAATTCATAAAATTTTTAAAAAATTTAAAAATTAAGGAAATTTTTAAAAATGTACTCTACCAGCATTGGACATCTGTTTCCTGCTGGTGAAAGCTATATTTTGATAATTGTATAACGGAATTTATCATTTCTTTAAAATTTACATAGGTTACTATGGGATTTCACAATCAGCATTAAAAGAAAAAAAAATGGTGCCACAGGAATATAGTAGAAAAACATAACAATAATTTTACGATATGTAACAAATAGTGATTTAGCAGATTATCAAATATTCGGCTGGATACTAACTTTTTAAAAAGTATATTAATTAAAAAAATTTATATATATTAAATTGGAAATAAAATAATAAAAAGAAAAGTGCTCAGTCAAACTGATGGCATTGAGCTCACAGGCTATTCAGACTATTTGCATATTATACTCTTATTTCAAAGAAAAAACACATTTATATAAATTAGAAGGGGGGGGGGTCATTAGCTCCCCTATTTACGTCCTTTATACTTAACCAATAAACGTCCAAATCTAATCAGGGAAGCGCCTTATCAAAATAAACCGGTATACATCATTTGCATCAAATTGGATAATTCGGCATGAAAAAACTATTTATCTAAATTAAAATGGACAATTAGTCCCTGTTCCCCCTTTATACTTAACCAAATGACCCCCCCCCCCAAAAAAAAAAAAAAAAAAAAAACGAATCAGGGAAGCATCTTATCAGAATAAACCTATATAAAAAATTTGAAGCAAATCTGTTAATTCTGCATGAAAAACCCATTTATCTAAATTAAGGGGAGGGAATTCGTCCCCGTTCCCTCCTTTATACTTAACAAATGAACCCCCAAAACTAATGCGGGAAATGCCTTATCACAATGAATCAATATACAAAATTTGAAGCAAACTAGATAATTTTGCATAAAAAACCCATTTATCTAACTTAAGGTGGATTAGCCCCTCGTTCCACCCTTTATTCTTAACCAATAAACCCCAAAATTAATCAGGGAAGTGCCTTATCACAATGAAAATATATACCAAATTTGAAGAAAATCCGATAATTCTGCACGAAAAACCCATTTATCTAAATTAGGGGAGCATTAACCCCTTTTCCCCCCTTTTATACTTAACCAAAGAATCCTCAAAGCTAATCAGGGAAGCGCCTAATCAGAATGAACTTATATACCAAATTTGAAGCAAATCGGATAATTCTGCATGAAAAACCCATTTATCTAAATTAAGGAGGGGGGGATTAGCCTCCAGTTCCCCCCCCCCTTTATACTTAACCGATCAACCCTCAAAACTAATCAGGAAAGAGCCTTATCACAATGAACCTCATACAATATCTGAAGAAAATTCGATAATTCTGCATGAAAAAACCATTTATCTAAGTTAGGGGGGATTAGCCCCCATTCCCCCTTCATACTTAACCAATGAACCCCCAAAACTAATCAGGGAAGCGCGTTATCAGAATGAACCTATATTCAAAATTTGAAGCAAATTGGATAATTCTGCATGAAAAACACATTTATCTAAATTAAGGGGGGATCAGCCCCCGTTCCACCACTTTTATACTTAGCAATTGGACCCCCAAAACTAATCAGGGAAGCGCCTTATCAAAATGAACCTATATGCAAAATTTGAAGCAAATTGTATAATTCAGAATGAAAAATCAATTTATCCAAATTACGGGGGACTGGACCACGTTCCCCCCTTTATATTTAACCAATGAACCCCCAAAACTGATCCGGGGAAGCGCCTTATCACATCGAACCTATATATAAAAATTGAAACAAATCTGATAATTCTGAATAAAAAAGTCATTTATCTAAAGTAAGGGGGGATTAATCACCGTCCCCCTCTTTATACTTAACCAATGAACAACCAAAACTAATGAAGGAAGCGCCTTATCACAATGAAGCTAACACATGGGCTGATAAGTTCCCGGTCTAATAAAGAAAACACAACTTTTTAACAAAACATTATGACTTTATAACTTTAATAAATAACATAACTTTAATAATAAATAATAATAATTTAATAAATAAATAAATAATAATAATAATTTAATAAATAAATAATAATAATAGCTTAATAATAACGAAAAAGCTCCAAACAGTGTTCTAAATCAGTGACTCGTTGTTGTTTTTGGTCAAAAGTCAACACGCGCTGCAGCCACTTTGACAACAACTTTTTCATAGACAGTAGAAATTAAATTAATAGAAATGCTCATTCAAAATAAAACCTACACGTTTCTTGGATATCTTCAGAGTCTGAGCTATCGCCTGCAACTTCACTTTACGGTTCCCCAAAACGATTTTTTGGACTATTTTTATGTTTTCCGGAGTAACCACCTCTTTTGCGTGGTGCATCACTGGTGTCCGTACGACCACGTTTAAATTCAGCAAACCAGTCAATAATGTTTGATTTACCTGGTGCAGTGTCCGGATAATGCTTATCAAGCCAAGCTTTTGTTTGAACGGTGTTTTTTCCCATCAAAATACAATTCTTGAAATTCTTCTTTATCCACTTTTTTTGTTTATCAACAAAGTTGTTCAAATAAAACCACTCTAACGTTTTATCCACACGGCGAATCATCATGACATCTTTTCTGCTACCTTTTAAAGGTTAGTATTTACTAAAAAAAGCATCGGTTCGGCAATTGCAACGCCATCTGTGTGCCAGACCGGGAACTTATCAGCCCATGTGTTATATACAAAATTTGAAGGAAATTGGGTAATTTTGCATGAAAAACCCATTTATTTAATTTAGGGGGATTAGCCCTTGTCCCGCCTATATATTTAACCATTGAACCCCCAAAACTGATCAGGGAAGCGTCTTATCAGAAACAATCTATATACAAAATTTTAAGCAAATCGGATAATTCTGCATGAAAAACACATTTATGTAAATTAAGGGGGGGGAGGATTAATCACCGTTCCCCTCTTTATACTTTACCATTGAACTCCCAAAACTAATCAGGGAAACGACTTATCACAATGAACTTATGTACAAAATATGAAGCAAATTGGGTAATTTTGCATGTAAAACCCACTTATTTAATTTAGGGGGACTAGCCCCTGTTCCCCCTTTATATTTAACCATTGAACCCCCAAAACTGATCAGGGAAGCGCCTTATCAGAAACAACCTAATACAAAATTTTAAGCAAATCGGATAATTCTGCATGAAAAACCCATTACATAAATTAAGGGGGGATTAGTCCCATTTCGCTCCCTTTATACTTTACCATTGAACCCCCAAAACTGATCAGGGAAGCGCCTTATCGGAATGAACCTATATACAAAATTTGAAACAAATCGGATATTTCTGCATGAAAAACACATTATCTAAATTAAGGGGGGGGGATTAGCCCCCAGTTCCCTCCTGTAAACTTAACAAATGAACTCCCAAAACTAATCAGGGAAACGACTTATCACAATGAACTTATGTACAAAATATGAAGCAAATTGGGTAATTTTGCATGTAAAACCCACTTATTTAATTTAGGGGGACTAGCCCCTGTTCCCCCTTTATATTTAACCATTGAACCCCCAAAACTGATCAGGGAAGCGCCTTATCAGAAACAACCTAATACAAAACTTTAAGCAAATCGGATAATTCTGCATGAAAAACCCATTACATAAATTAAGGGGGGATTAGTCCCATTTCGCCCCCTTTATACTTTACCATTGAACCCCCAAAACTAACCAAGGAAGCACCTTATCAGAATGAACCTTTTATAAAAAAATTTGAAACAATTGGATAATTCTGCTTTAAAAAATCATTTTTCTCAATTGAGAGGGGGGGGGGGGGGAATTAGTCCCTGTTCTCCCCTTTATACTTCACCAATGTACCTACATACAAAATTTGAAGCAAGTTAGATAATTCTGCATGAAAAACCCATTTATCTAAATTAAGGGTAGGATAGGCCCCCGTTCCCCTCGTTTATACTTTACCATTGAACTCCCAAAACTAATCAGGGAAGCGACTTATCACAATGAACTTATGTACAAAATACGAAGCAAATTGGGTAATTTTGCATGAAAACACCATTTCTTTATTTTAGAGGGGCGGGATTAGCCCCTGTTCCCCCTTTATATTTAACCATTGAACCCCCAAAACTGATCCGGGGAAGCGCCTTATCACAATGAACCTATATACAAAATTTGAAGCCAATCTGATAATTCTGCATAAAAAACTTATTTATCTAAATTAAGGGGGAGGAACAAACACCGTTCCCCTCTTTATACTTAACCAATGAACCCCCAAAACTAATAAAGGAAGCGCCTTATCACAATGTAGCTCTATAAAAAATATGAAGAAAATTGGGAAATTTTGCATGAAAAACCCATTTATTTAATTTAGGGGGAGATTAGCCCCTGTTCCTCTTTTATATTTAACCATTGAACCCCCAAAACTGATCAGGGAAGCGCCTTATCGGAATGAACCTATATACAAAATTTGAAACAAATCGGATATTTCTGCATGAAAAACACATTATCTAAATTAAGGGGGGGGGATTAGCCCCCAGTTCCCTCCTGTAAACTTAACAAATGAACTCCCAAAACTAATCAGGGAAACGACTTATCACAATGAACTTATGTACAAAATATGAAGCAAATTGGGTAATTTTGCATGTAAAACCCACTTATTTAATTTAGGGGGACTAGCCCCTGTTCCCCCTTTATATTTAACCATTGAACCCCCAAAACTGTTCAGGGAAGCGCCTTATCAGAAACAACCTAATACAAAATTTTAAGCAAATCGGATAATTCTGCATGAAAAACCCATTACATAAATTAAGGGGGGATTAGTCCCATTTCGCCCCCTTTATACTTTACCATTGAACCCCCAAAACTAACCAAGGAAGCACCTTATCAGAATGAACCTTTTATAAAAAAATTTGAAACAATTGGATAATTCTGCTTTAAAAAATCATTTTTCTCAATTGAGAGGGGGGGGGAATTAGTCCCTGTTCTCCCCTTTATACTTCACCAATGTACCTACATACAAAATTTGAAGCAAGTTAGATAATTCTGCATGAAAAACCCATTTATCTAAATTAAGGGTAGGATTGGCCCCCGTTCCCCTGGTTTATACTTTACCATTGAACTCCCAAAACTAATCAGGGAAGCGACTTATCACAATGAACTTATGTACAAAATACGAAGCAAATTGGGTAATTTTGCATGAAAAAACCATTTCTTTATTTTAGAGGGGCGGGATTAGCCCCTGTTCCCCCTTTATATTTAACCATTGAACCCCCAAAACTGATCCGGGGAAGCGCCTTATCACAATGAACCTATATACAAAATTTGAAGCCAATCTGATAATTCTGCATAAAAAACTTATTTATCTAAATTAAGGGGGAGGAATAATCACCGTTCCCCTCTTTATACTTAACCAATGAACCCCCAAAACTAATAAAGGAAGCGCCTTATCACAATGTAGCTCTATAAAAAATATGAAGAAAATTGGGAAATTTTGCATGAAAAACCCATTTATTTAATTTAGGGGGAGATTAGCCCCTGTTCCTCTTTTATATTTAACCATTGAACCCCCAAAACTGATCAGGGAAGCGCCTTATCGGAATGAACCTATATACAAAATTTGAAACAAATCGGATATTTCTGCATGAAAAACACATTATCTAAATTAAGGGGGGGGGGGATTAGCCCCCAGTTCCCTCCTGTAAACTTAACAAATGAACCCCCAAAACTGATCAGGGAAGCGCCTTATCAGAATGAACCTATATAGAATATTTGAAACAAATCGGATAATTCTGCATGAAAAACCCATTTACCTAAATTAAGGGGGTGGGGGGATTATTGACCGTTGCCCTCTTTATACTTAACCAATGAACCCCCAAAACTAATGAAGGAAACGCCTTATCACAATGAAGCTATATACAAAATTTGAAGGAAATTGTGTAATTCTGCACGAAAACCCCATTTATTTAATTTAGGGAGGGGATTCGCCCCTGTTCCCCCTTTACATTTAACCATTGAACCCCCAAAGCTGATCAGAGAAGCGCCTTATTGGAATGAACCTATATACAAAATTTGAAACAAATCGGATATTTCTGCATGAAAAACACATTATCTAAATTAAGGGGGGGGGGGATTAGCCCCCAGTTCCCTCATGTAAACTTAACAAATGAACCCCCAAAACTGATCAGAGAAGCGCCTTATCAGAATGAACCTATGTATAAAATTTGAAACAAAACGGATAATTCTGCATGAAAAACCCATTTATATAAATTAAGTGGGGATCAGCCCCCGTTCCCCCTCCCCCTTTTATACTTAGCAATTTAACCCCCAAAACTAATCAAGGAATCAGATTATCAGAATGAACATATATATAAAATTTGAAAATTTAAAATCGGATAATTCTGCATGAAAAACCTATTTATGTAAATTAAGCGGGGGGGGGGGGGGGGGGGGTTCCGGCTTTGATAACCTGTGAGCTAACAAAATTCTATTACAATGATATTTCGGGTTCTGTGAACTCCAAAAATAGAATTTTCAGAACATTTATGATTTATATGTTGACATTATGACTCATTTGAACATTTTTTTATTTCTTGAAATTTGCACAGTATTAACACGTGCATTTAAATACATGACAAGATTTAGTTAAAGGAAAGCACAAATATGAAATAAAATCAAATTAGATATTTTTGTTTTTTTGTTAGAAACCCACATACAAGATAATTTTTATATAAATTAGGATGAAAAACAATACAGAAATGTAACAAAAGCTATTACAGGTTTTCTTTTTCTTTCTTTTTTTTTATTTTTAAATGAAGAGCTGAAGCTTTATATTTTTAAAATAAATCCCCCCCCCTCCCGCACCTCTACTGATAAAAATTCCCTGTTTGCTTTTTTTATTCTGTTTATTTTAAATTATTAGAAAAGATTAAAAGTCATTTTTTATTTTCAAAATAATGTCAGAAAAATAAAATTTAATCAATTAAATTTGAATATACATGGTGGGGCAGTTGAAAGCTTCTGTATGCAAGCTTTTACAGCATGAATATAGGTAAAATCAACCTCAAGGTATTAAGCATATTCTACTTTACGTTTTTCACAACTAAAATATTGTCTGATATTAAAAGACTACTGAAATTTATTTTACCATATACCATTATAAATTTCGTTATAGCACCCTGACATACATTTCTCAATTTTTTAATCAACATTATAGAATTTAATGGACATTCCTTTTTAATTGAATTTTAATACACTACAAATAATAAAATGTTAAATTGATTCTATAATAATGTAGTACCTGAAAAAAAAGACAATATATGATTCTGATATGGCATCGAACACAGAAAAATCTCATGAATTTATTTTAAGATCATAGGTATGTTATTGATATCTTCAGTGTTGAATTCAGGCATTTTTCTCCGAGAGAGATTTCTGTGGCTCCTGGGGGCATATTATAGAGTTCTGAGGGGGGGGGGGATATGCACTTTTTGACCATTAAATCATAAAATCCGAAATCTTCAGAGGGGGTGGCCATTTCAATGCTCCGGGAGAAAGGAATGTCCCCCCCCTCCCCCGGCTATCTCCTGAATTCAACACTGGATGTCTTACAGAATTAAACAAATAAACAAGTACCTGAATTTAGAATAAGTTAAAAACTACTTAAAAAGCAGTCTACAAAAATTGAGTTTTCATTATGATAATATCTAAGTTAGAAATTTCTGGCACATCAAAATATTTTTTTGATTGGGGATATTTTTCTCATAAAAAATAAACTGAGCGAGAAATAAGATAATATGCATTTTATTTCAGGCTACGCAGCTCCTTAAACATGTTATTCGGCTTGATAATCATGCACTGTAAATATATGGACATATCAAATCCCAAATGTTAAAAATCACATAAATTTTAGTACTTACCATTGCAAAGTTAGAACTACGTAGAACAATTGTCCAATATTTAACAACATGGCGTACCATCTTCTTCATCGAAAATCTCGATTCTGTTCTGTTATCAATCACGTGACGCCACGCCTTTCATACGTCAGCAGAGAGCGAGACTGCGCAGTAAGTCCGGTGAATGCTATTTTCTATCCACTCGGAAACTAATACGATATAAAAAGATTATTTTTATGACTGTAGGAAAACTTTCTGTTGTGATTCGGAAAAAATATTTTATCGGTTGTTTTCCGTATCGTAAAGGAAATTTATCTTTTACGAAACGGAAAAGGGTTGGAAATTTTTTACAGTGAAGGCTACATTTCACGTTAAATGAAAAAGATTTTAGCAAAATTCTGGTGCCATTGTGGCGTTTGGGAATTAAAATTAAGTGGTTTCATAAATATACCACTGCCTCTGAAAGGGTTAAAAGCTACTCGTAAACGTTTCGGAAAATTACGGGCAGCAAGAGCAATTTTGTTTTTATAAATGATTCTTTAAATCTCGAAATGCCATTATGTCTGAGGTTTCTAAAGATAAAGAAACACTTTTCAGAATTATGGTTAACAAGGATGAGTTTATATTATAAATTTCTTCGTGATTATATTATATTTTCGTAGATTAGGAAATACTTGTCATTTTTTACAGTGTATGAACTGGTGTATAATTCTCCCCCTTTCTTCTGCTTGCCTTCTTTGTTAGCAGCACAATTAGAAGACAACTTTCTTTGAAATGGGAACTTTTTTCCCCTGTTATCCCTCTTAAGATCACAAGTACAAAAGGCTAATCCTGCACAAGGGTGTTGTACTAAAGTACCTTACCCGTGGACTGCAATAATTATGTTATCAATCACTTACTCTGCGACAATAGGGCAGTTGCAATTCACGTCATACTGAAGGTCACACACTACAAATAGGCAATTCTGATTGTTGGAACTATCCTGACTTCCAGTTGAAGTACAATGGTTGATCAGCTGATTGCAACTTCCCTATAGTTGGATATTTCCGAGAAGGAGAAAATGGAACATCTGTTTCTCAGATGCTCGAGCGGTTTGGCAGTAGTTTGCTTGGCCGCCGTCTTGGGCGGTTTTGTAGTGAAAGGGTTAAATTAACCCTAATAAATAGCTTGAGAAACAAAATTTTTACAAGCCACGAATTGAAAATGCATCGACTTTGAACCCATATAAAATAAAGCTAAACTGCGAATTTAGCAACAAAAAGCAGTTTTTTAAAAATATATATTTTTTTATATTATTGAAAGCTAATCAAAAATCTTTATTAAAAATTGTTAAGGTATTTAAGTAGATTTTATTTAGCAATCATTTGCTTAATTTAAATGAAGATTACAGTACTGAAATATAATTTTACTTATGGTTCTAAAACATTTTAACATATTTCTGATTTTATATACCACATGACTGGATATCATTATTATAGATAGTGCCAATTAAACTATGCTTACATTTAAAAGATACCGAATTATTCCATGTTTCTCTTTTTCCCATTGTGACCCCGTTTCCCAACATTTAAAAAAAGTATCAACGGTATGAACGAAAAAAACTCTGGCATGCATATTTATTAATATATTTTTAGTTATAACATTTTTACGGCCATGTTTACCGTAGTTTCATTAAGTATTGTGTAATAGTTCTTAAGCAGTAATGGTGCAATATTTTATTATAGCACATCTATATATCATTAATTTACAACTCTTTTCCAGGTAAGCTGTGCTTTGGATTGGCGACCGACAAGAAATTTTTAAGCATTCCTGTCTGCATAGCACTGGCTTTCATACTGAAAGGAGTATTCCTCTTGCTCTTGCCGCTGATTACGGACCTTTACTCTTACATGTTGCTTTTGTCACTTTACGGAGCAACAGTAGGAACAATTCTCACACATTTCCCACTCTTGATATTACGTTATGTGGACATAAACTTGCAGTCTGTTGCTATGGGGTGTGAAGGATTTTTATCTGGGATCGTTTCTTTTGCACTTCCATTGATGGTCGGTAAGTCTGTATCTAAAAGATGTAATTGTTTCTTATTTACAAGGTGGTTCTGAACTCTACCTACAATAACAATGAAAAAATTCTAACGAATATTTGTAGACATATTTTTCAAGTGAAAGTGATAGCATCATGGAAAGTGCTGTAAGTACCCAGTAATTTATTTACTGATATAGCACGTATTGACAGACACATTCCGAAGTATGGAATGGCAATTTCACTGCTATTTGGACGCGAATGATGCCCACTTAAGATCTTATTATGATGAATTCACACGAGGGGAGGCAATTGTGAGGAAATTTTGTTAAAATAATATTCGATACGTTAATACAGTTGTAATCGATGCACTATTACAAAGTAACCGCCAGATTTGATATCCTCCGAAATTTCTGCCCGCCTGACTACGAATATACCATAAGGAATCTCTTATAAAATTTAAATATTATAAAACTAGCTGACCCGTCCGGTGTTGCCCGGACCCGTGATAATACATTTAAAAAAAAACATCAAGTTTTTATTATTTTATATATTTAACCCGATTTTGTATGAAAGTATATTTTAAAATGAAAAATTCGCGAAAAAATATTGATATTTAGTGATAAAAGCGCTCATTTCCTTGTTTTTCATTTAGGGTCGTTTCATAGTTTTAAAATAAAAAGTTATTTTTGTCCGAACTCTTTGAAATCTTTATTGATTATAAATAAAAAAGTTTTACAGCCCGTGTAAAAATTTCGTGAAAAAATTATTTTTATCTAGTTGTAAAAGAAATATTTCCTTCTCGCTTTTTTGTTTGTTTCTTTGTTTTCGCGTCGGCTCCTTTAACGTAGCAAGGGAAAAAAATGTTCTCATCTTCCGAACTCTTTAAAATTACAACCGGTTATAAATATAACTGTATCCCAGCTCTCTTTAAAAAATTGCGAAAAAATATGCATATTTAGTAGTGAAAACATAAGATCTTTAAAAAAAACCTTTAGCTTCCAACGCAATTTCAGTCAACCCTTTACAATTCCTCTAGGCTAAACAGGTGAGGGCTAAACAGGTTTCCCGTTTCTGAGGGGAGAAGCCTTCAAAAAAAACTTTGAAGCATGGGCAAAGAGACCATTTTTGTGTGGAAAAAAGAATGTGGAATTTGACAGAATGCGCTTTTTGCTTGAAATATAGGGATAATAAGAAGAAAAAAAGGAAATTAAATGAAAGTTTAGACCATCCCAAGTCCCAAACCATAAGCCGAACTTCGGTTTTTAAGCTGAGAGGAGGACGGAGCAAAAGTATCGAGGCCCTTTTTGAAGAATTACATCCCTGTCACAACTAATCATGCGTGCGCACACATTCATGTACGAAAGTACACATAAATTAAGAGATTTCAAAAATATATTTTATTCCTCTAAATATTATAATAAAACAAGATTAAAGACCGGTATTTAAATAAGAAATAAATTTCGATAGGTGTTTGTTGCATTGCATAATTTCCCACACTACGGGTTGCCAGAGGGCAATGGAAAGTCTTATCTTATTGACATAAAGGAAGAATTATATTTAATAGCAACAAAATGGATGGCTTTCAGTTTTTTTTTTTTTTTTTTTTTTTTTTTTTTAAATCTGTGTTTTAATGATTAACTACGCTTTACTGTACTTCCGGTTGCGCTTCCAATATTTCGCCCCCTTGTGAACATAGTTACAGTATTGCTCCTGGTATTTTGCAGATTGCAGAAGTAAAGAAAAATACAGGGCTATTATAATTAAAGTTATCTATTTGGAAAGCACTACAGCTAGTTCTATGACTTCATACGAAACACAGTTTCACTTGCGGGTGAAAATTGAAAAAAAAGTAGCTAAATATTTCTTCAATAGGTAGATCTGTACCAGTAACTAGCACGATCTTTGCATATTTCTAAAAATATTTCATATTACTCGTAACTTATAAGCTTCGTGTTTAATTCATTAAATTGCTTAAAAGTGTAAAATAAAAACTATAAAAGCGGTAAAATGAGCTTGCGCCGCCAGACGCCCAGGGGGGTCGCCGGCTCGCGTTCCGACCATCGCTCCCAAGTCTCTAAAGGACTTATATCGCACCAGCAGCTTTGTCTCGCCGCGGCTTTGCGATTGGTCTGGGACTGCTCCCCAACTGCGGACCCCCAAGCCAATTTACCAAGTGTCGACGACACAGGTCGCTGCCACAGTAACCCCACATCTCGGAGGAAACTGCCGTAGGAACGGACACTTGATGAACCGCCGAGAACATCCAGCGACTTCGTCGCCGAAACCCCATGAAGGGAGCCGGTTTCTAGGTCATATGCTAGGCTTCACGACGGCTCTTGCTTTACCACAGCTCGAGGGGTGTGAAAACCTGCAAAGGTAGTCACGTTCCCTCTTGTCGTGGCTCCTATAAAAGCGGTAAAACAGATTTTAATAAAAAGTTTGTGTGTTTCGGCTCCACCGAAGCCATTATCAAAACAAATAAGAATATTCTATAGTCACACGATCTAATAAAATATTGTGCTTAATCTGAGAGAGTACGTGAAAAATTGAATGATGGCATTTCAAATCATTACATCACAGATTATCGTGCAACTACAGAATTTTCTTATTTTTTTTTATAATGGCTTCGGTAGAGCCAAAACATGTAAAAAACTAATTAAAACGTTTTTTCCTGTTTTATAGCTTTAATTTTGCACCTTTAAGCGATTTAAGGAAGTGTGTATATTATTTTAGGATCTTATGATTTGTTATATAGCTTCGTTTTTTTTTTTTTTTTTTTTTTTTTTTTTAATACATTTTATTTTTCTCTATCTAGGATACTTCAGAGACGATGTTGGATCTTACGATGGCATGTTTTATTTGATGGGAACTATGTCTGTTGTCTCTGGTTGCTTTTGGTTTCTGATACCTAGTTTAGTAAAATTCCAACGTAAAAAAGAAGAGCAAAATATCGTTTTTCAAGAAAAAATGAAGATGGAACAGCATTTTGAAGAATACAAAAGCACAGGAATGACTTTTAATGTGAATGAACAAAACTCAAATTCACAAAAATCAAACATGAAGTAACATAAGGCTAAAAATGAGATAATTTTAGCCATTTTAATGATACTTATTTAAAGTGATACTCTTTATAGTGATAATAGAGTAATCTTTGTTTGTGCTGTAAATATTTTAGAGTCGATGTTTCATCGGGGAAAAACATATATTTTTAGCCAAACCTTATTTGAAAGACCTTTGATGGTGCTTAGCACTGAGCATTTTTAAAGTTTATTACTCGACTTTTTATTTAAAAGAAAAATCTTCTATCTTCCACTCCTTGCAAATATACTATTTTCGTTGATATTTTATCACTTCTATGTTTACATGAATATGCTTAGTGATTCGTATAAACATATGTTAGAATTTCTGAATATAGGGTGAGTGCGCCAGTAATTAACCAGTGAGACATAAAACGGTAGAAAACAAAAATTAATGCACGTTTTAATTTTGGTAGGTTGAAAACGTATCCAGTGGTGCCCACTCCCTATCTGATACTGATGGTTATTACATATAAGATATAATATTTTATCAAAAATCTATGTATATATTACGCTATCGTACGTGGCAGAGAAATCGCGATTATTTGTTAATTGTTTAATGGGAACACCCAAATGAAACGCATCTCATAGGTTAGGTGCTGCCATCTACAGGAATAAAAGCGAAACAAACAATGATTTCAAATTGTAACTATAATTTGTCAACAGTAACAATTAAATAGATATATTTTTTGACATTTTCATTTGAAATATTGATTTTTGTAAGCATTTAATATTTATAATTAAAAAAATACAATTAGCAATATAAAATTTAAATTGTAAACAATGCAATGATTTTTAAAAAGGGATTTTTAGTAAAAAGGGAAAAGTAGGTGCAATAATTTTCCCTGACCGTTTCCTTTTGTAAACGTAACTGTTATACTTTTGAAATTTTAGCTCTTATTTAATTTTTTACAAGTTTTTAGTATAAATAAATATTATTCAGTCTTTTTTTATGAAGTCCACTCCACTGTTATATTTTTCAATGACAGTCTGCCCGGGCAACACCGGGCGGGTCAGCTAGTGTTTCTAAAAAATGCTTAATTTTCCTTTTTAATTTTTTTTCAACTTTTTATTAAGAGGGTGACGAAAGCTTCAAAATCACAAATAAAAGCTGATACTGATGTGTCTTTACTTGAGAACTATTGAAGTGATTTCAATATTTATTTTATAAAGAGATTTACAGGGGAGATATATACTACTTACAATTTATTACCAAACGATTTCGAAGATTACCTACTTCGCCATATCAATTTATATGTGTTTGCAACTAATCCACGGGCCCATTTCAAGTTACTTATTCAAATTTAACAGAACACTTACTCCACTTTGTGCATGTGGACATATGGCAACGTCTCTGTATTATTTATTAAATTGTTTGCTAACCTCTACATTCCATGTAAAGAAAACATCAGAACAAGGATTTTCATATTGGTTCTCGTTGAAAAGAAATGTTCTAATAGATAAAATAATTACTTAAATCAAAATGACAGAAAATATCGAACATAATTTTCATAATGTGACTTCTTTTCCAATAGATACTTTAAATGATGTTTCAATCCTTCCAGAGACTGAAATGTAACGTTACTGGAGTAATACCGTATCTACACTGCAATAATACTGGCATCTGGAATACCAGTATTATACTGTAAAATCACCATTTTTTTTTTTTAGTGTACATAGTGTGTACATTCTCTAAAGGTTTGATGACTTGAATGTCTGCATGTGCATCATGGAATTTTCGTTGACTTATATGTTTATATGTCAAATGTAAATATTTATATGTAAAATTGTAATCTTTTTTTTTTTTTTTTTTTTTTTTTTTTTAATAAATACCTATTGAGCACAGAAACTATAAACTACGTACGTTGACAACTTTGCTCGGCCTGACACTGACTCTATTAATAGTTTTAGCGTCAGCTAAGCAATAAATTGCTCGTTCGGCCAGGACAAAAATAAATAAATAACTAAAAAGTAAATACAATAATTAAGCGATTTTCGCAAACAACAACAACAAAAAATCATGAGTAAAATGTGTAGCCGATTGCTGTAGAAAATTACCGGAAATTTAGAATCGGAATTAATCAAAACTCTGTGTCATTCAATATTGAGATTTCGCTATTTGACTAATGGGAGTTCAAATTTCTGTAATTTATAACTAGCCCGGATTTACACTGTGTTCCTAAAATGCATTTAGGCCTAATTTCGCTGTGTTTCGCAAACCATATTTATGCAAACATTTTTTTTTCATATTTACGAAATAGTGAACCTGCAAAAAGTTGAAGATTTTCTGATCAATATGTAGAATTAAATTTTAAAATAAAACTAGATCTAAAAAAATATCAACCAAATTTTTAACATTTCGGAAACACATTGTTAAGTTTCTTAAAAAAAGTAATAATAAAATAGTTTAATTTAAATAATGTAAACTTATATATATATATATATATATATATTGTGATGAGTTGACATGAATCAACTTATCTCTTACTTGTAGAAAAAAGATAATCTCTCTGGAATGAAAATAATCTGACAGATTGATCTCTATTGAGAAAAATTGAATTTCATTGACACCTTGAGATAAGCCAGACTGGAATGCATGCTTTGTATTGAAAGAGTGCTCGCTGAATGAGTGGATAAGAAATGTGAAAGCCATTCTTTGGATACAAAGGAACTAGGCCTTTATGAAGTGGAAATTCTAACTTGATAAGTACAGGATTAAAATAACTGTCAATCATAGGAGGCCATATGGCGTTTCTTTCCCTAGAGGGAGAAAATACCAGTTTGCCGGGGAGGAAGGAATGCTAGGAGATATACGAAAGACGGCAGTGGGATGTTGAAGGGGTTAGAGAAAGGTTAGCTTTGAGCGGAGGTCAGAATGCTTGTTTCTGAAATTATACTTATACAACGTGGATATGTTCGTCATATTTTTTTACTTTTATTTTTGTTAATGTTAATTTACAATAAAGTTTTTTTTTCGTTTCAAACGATAATGGATTTTATTAATTATATATACATGTGTCCACGTTACCACAGCTATAGTATATATAATTAATTGGTGGCAGCAACTGGGATATGTAATCTAGAGTAAATTAGATTACGGATCTATGTGTTAACCTGATTAAACAGATGAAGAGCCAGTGGAAAACGAATAAGCAGAATTGAGGAGTCTTGAAGTCTAATTGGAGTCGTGGTTTTTTCTCGGAGTTCTAGCAAGTAGAGAACTGGAAAAAGAACTTTATCGACTAAAGCTGTGTGGTGTATGAACAGTCAACTATAGACTTGGTGCTACGTATTTGTGCTTCAAAATCTACAGTGGAATGAAGATATGCGGCGTACCATCTCAGTTGTCTACATACGGATCTAAGGTGAAATTAGTGCCTCATCAGTGAATTGAGTGTCTTCAAATCTTCAAAAATCTGTGTGTGTCATCTTTAAAAGTGCTTGGAAGCCTGGTATCAGTGTGGAAGAAATATCTGCATCTGAAGGCAAGCTCTTTTATGAAATCTTCTATAGAGGTCTATTTTAAATTAAATTTTGTGTATAAATTTTAATTTTGGGGAACAAAACTCTATGAAAAATTTAAGAATTCTAGGGAAGCTATTAATTTGGTATTTAAATTTTAGTTAGAATTTTTATGTTTGTTGATTTTCTGGTATCTGTTTAGTATAATATTGGGTTAAGAAAATTATATACTTATGTATATGTTAAAATTTACTTGGGGTATAGTAAATTGTTATTGATTAATTGAGATTATTAATCAGGGTATTTTAATCATAATTTTGTATAAAACTTTTGGAAATAAGAGTTTTGTTTATATGCATTTTATTTATTACAGTAATGAAGTTATAGCTTAATTTTATGGGTATACTGTGGATGATTATGATTAATGTTTCAAAATAAATTGAGGTTATACTGTACTGTTGGGGATAAAATATATTTTGGGGGATATACTCAGTTTGAAAGACGTCACTGTTGCATGAGAATTTGCTATATTAAAATTGTGTCGTTTTTGAATACATTATTATACGTATAGTGAAGAAAATTCTATTTCTGTATTTATTGTATTATTGTAAATTGAATATATCTGATATTTTGAAATTTATTATATTTTGGGGGAAAATATGGCAGACTATTTAGTAAAATATAATAAAAGCGTCTTGCTATTATTAGCAGAGGAATTTGAGACCAGTGTGTCAAAAACGTGTAAAAATCAAGCTATAATTCAGGCTATTGTTAGTGCTGAGGATTATAAGGAAAGTTACGCAAAACTTCGCTTGCAATATATTCTTGAACAGGAGGCAGAGCGGAAAGAACAGGAAAAACAAATCGAAAAAGATCGTAAAGAACAAGAGAGACAAATTGAAAAAGATCGTAAAGAACAAGAGAGACAAATTGAAAAAGATCGTAAAGAACAAGAGAGACAAATTGAAAAAGATCGTAAAGAAAGAGAGAGGCAAATTGAATTAGATAGGATTGCGCAAGAGGAAAAAGATAAACTTAGGAAATTTGAATTAGATAAACTTGAAAAACAACTTGAGGCAGATAAATTTGAAAAACAGCAACAACTTGAGGCAGATAAATTTGAAAAACAGCAACAACTTGAATTACAAAAACTTGAGAAACAACAGCAATTTGAATTAGAAAAATTGCGTATTCAAAATTCTGCGGGATATTGTTAGCATTTCATCTAATGAATCAAATGTAGATTTTCATAGAACTCCTAAGGTAAATTTAAAGGATTTAGTTCCGCGCTTTGATTCTAAATTAATTGATATAACTCTTTTCTTTATGATTTTTGAAAGGCAAGCCGAGAAAGCTAAAATTTCTCAGGAAGATTTGGTTAGTCAATTAATTCCTTTGCTACCTTCTGATATTGCCGAAATTATAGTAAAACAACCAGCAGACAAATGTGATGATTTTCAACATATAAAGAAATTTTTGTTAGATAGGTTTAGGCTAAGTACAGGTGCCTTAAAACAAAAATTTGAAACTCATCAAAGAAAATCTGGTGAATTATGGGTAGATCTGATTTATGAGTTAAGGGGTTATCTTGATAATTGGTTAGAGTCGTTAGAAGTGAGGGATTTTGAATCCTTAAAAGAACTAATGCTCACTGAACAATTGAAAAAACGTGTCCCTTTTGAGATAAAAGAAAAATTTATGGATGATTGGGAGGAAATAAAGATTGCTTCTAAACTCGCGGAAAAATCGGATAAATTTGAGAGTATAAGAAGAGAATTTAAGAGGTCGGATAGAAAACCTTGGGAAAATAAGTCTTTTCAGGATAATCAAATGGATAATTTTAAATCTAAAATTAAGAATGAAGGTAAACCTAGATCGGAAATTGATAGTACGAAAGAGAATGGGAAAACTGACTAATTTAAGAAGGACAATGCTTTCGAAAAGCAAAGACAAGTCCAATGTTACAATTGTTTGGCAGTTGGTCACATCCGTCCAAATTGTCCGGAATTGTTAAAAAGTAAATCCAATTATGAGGATAAAAACATAGCTTGGATTACTACTAGTGATGGGAAAGATGTAAATAATAGGGAAGGTTTGGAAGCCGAATTGCCTATGGTTGATTTATGCGTGAATTGTAAGAAAGTAAAAGCGATTAAGGACACAGGTGCGCAAATTGCGGTTTTTGATGCTAATGACATTCCGTGGAGTGCGAAGAAAGTGGGAAATGTCTTTCTTATACCGGCCCTCGGAAATAGACAAAAGGCGGATTTGGTGTCCGTGCCGATTACTTTAATAAAAGATGAAAAGGAGTATGTTAAAAAGAATGTCGGGGTTGCAGTTGTGAGAAAACTGAATTCTCCTCCGCTGATAACACCCGCTGTTTATGACTTGTTAAAGTTTGGAAGTATAGATAAGCAGGATTCAGTGTGTAAACAAGTGGAGAATCAAAGAGAATTAAATGGGCAGGGAACCTTTAGATTATCTAGCGATCATGAGCAAAAATTTGTTAGAAAATTGGTTGTGAATGAAATCTGTGAAAGGGATAATAAGTCTGTTAATGAGATAGAGGTAAATTCATCAGGAGACGTGACTGATAGGAATTTGGAAAAAGGGTCTAAGTTGATCGATACAAAAGAGGATGCGTCTAAAACGGATGGTGATAAAAGGTCACGTAAAGGAGGTCAATTTCGGGAAAAGAATTCTGAGCATGCTGTACATATACCCAGGTATTTTGTTGGTAGTATGGGGGTTGAGCATGTTAGAAAGAGAATTAGAAAGAAATTGAGTTCACCTATGACTATGGCCAGAAAAAATAACTCTTAGATGAAGGTAAATAATAGAGTAAATTGGGGGGCTAAATGCGAAGAAAATGGATATGGAAATTCAAAGTTAAAAAAAAAAGGAGAATTCTGTTTTTAAAACAGATCACAAAGAAAGATTTATAAAAATCAAACAAGATTTGGATAGGAAAAATCATGATTATGAAGTTGTGAGTCGAAAATTATTGTCGAAAAGATTTTCTGATAGAAGTAATATAGATATTGGTTTTCGGGAGAATACTCTAAATTAAGTTCTGTTCTAAATTAGGGAGTTACTCATTATTGTAATATCTGTATTGTGTTTATTTATAATTTAATGCTTAATATTTTCGTAATAGTAAAACTTCATTAGTTTAATAATTGCAGAATTTAGTATGCGATCTTTTTGTTTGTAGAAGCGTCTAAATTTAGGCTTTTAAGCAAGATTTTAAGAGAATTGTATTAGGCATTGTGTTATATATAGATTTATTCTTTCTTTTTTATATTATTTTTTGTTAGAATCATGTATAGTGTAATCTGTATTTGGTATTATATGTGAAGTATTTCAAAATTGTTTCTTAGGGCATCAATTGTATAAATTATTCCTGGAATTATGCTTAGGTATTGTAGGTATGGGATTATAGTAAATCCTTTTGACAGTGTGGTCTATCAAATACTGAGTATGGGAATGTGTTTGTATTCTATAGGGATTTATCATGTGTTATTCAAAATTCCTTTGTGCTTTGTTGACATCTTTAGAAATTGATTGAAGGAACTTATTCTATTCATGTATATGCCAAATTTCTTCTAGAAATTTTTCCTTAGGGGGAGGTGTTGTGATGAGTTGACATGAATCAACTCATCCCTTACTTGTAGAAAAAGGATAATCTCTCTGGAATGAAAATAATCTGACAGATTGATCTCTATTGAGAAAAATTCTATCGAAAGGGTGAATTTCATTGACACCTTGAGATAAGCCAGACTGGAATGCTTGCTTTGTATTGAAAGAAGTGCTCTCTAATGAGTGGATAAGAAATGTGAAAGCCATTCCTTGGATACAAAGGAACTAGGCCCCTATGAAGTGAAAATTCTAACTTGATAAGTACAGGATTAAAATAACTGTCAATCATAGGAGGCCATATGGCGTTTCTTTCCCTAGAGGGAGAAAATACCAGTTTGCCGGGGAGGAAGGAATGCTAGGAGATATACGAAAGACGGCAGTGGGATATTGAAGGGGTTAGAGAAAGGTTCGCTTTGAGCGGAGGTCAGAATGCTTGTTTCTGAAATTATACAACGTGGATATGTTCGTCATATTTTTTTACTTTTATTTTTGTTAATGTTAATTTACAATAAAGTTTTTTTTTTCGTTTCAAACAATAATGGATTTTATTAATTATATATACATGTGTCCACGTTACCACAATATATATATATATATATATATATATATATATATATATATATATATATATATATATATATATATATATATATATATATATATATTTTTACACATTTCATTTTGTATGTAGAAGTTCTATTTTGTGAAATGTCGATAATAAAAAATCACTTTTGTTTATTTTTCTTTCATTTTTTCATTTTGTTTATTTTTCTTTATAATATGGGCTGCGGCCTTACATATAACATTTAATGTGGCCCTTGTTTATAAACGAGTTTGACATGTATGTATGACCCTTTCAAGGATGCGACGTGCGACTATTTTTTTTATTATTTTACCTATCACTATTTTAAAGTAAGATTAATCTACCTCGACGATTTCTAGAAAGCTACCACGAATATCACTGTTTTGAAATAATGATAAATAAAATAATAATAAAAAAATAGTAAAAAGAATGTTGAATTTGACAGAATGCGCCTTTTGCTTTGAATATATGGATTGCTCCGATCCTCGGATAATACTGTACCAACCGATGTAAACAAAAATAAATATATTCTAAGTATTACAGCAGTCTGTATTTACTAAACGATAAAATAAGTAATGATGTCAACCATTACTATTGTGATGGCAGGTCTGCCACTGGCGACTATTTTTTTTACTATTTTACCTATCACTATTTTAAAATAAGATTAATCTACCTCGACGATTTCTAGAAAGCTACCACGAATATCACTGTTTTGAAAAAATGATAAATAAAATACTAATTAAAAAAATAGTCGTCAGTGGCAGCCCTACCATCACAATAGTAATGCTTGACATCATTACTTATTTTATCGTTTAGTAAATTCAGACTGCTGTAATACTTATAATATATTTATTTTTGATTACATCGGTTGGTACAGTATTATCCGAGGATCGGAGCAATCCATATATTCAAAGCAAAAAGCGCATTCTGTCAGATTCAACATTCTTTTTTCCACACAAAAATGATCTCATTGCGCATGCTTCAACGTTTTTTTAAGGCTTCTACCCTCAAAAACGGGAAACCTGTTTAGCCTAGGGGGATTGAAAAGGTTTGATTGAAAACGGATAGAGACGTAATACGGCCATTGCGTTGAGAGCTAAAGCTTTTTTTAAAATAGCTCACGTTTTCACTACTAAATATGCTTATTTTTTCACAAAATTTTAAAGAGAGCTTGGATACAGTTATATTTATAACCGATTGAAATTTCAGAGAGTTCGGAAGTTGAGAACTATTTTTTTGTTGTTATGTTAAAGGAGTCGACGCGAAAATAAGCAAACAAACAAAAAAGCGGGAAGAAAATATTTATTTTACAGCTAGATAACAATACTTTTTCGCGAAATTTTTACACGGGCTGTAAAACCGTTTTATTTATAATCAATAAAGATTTCAAAGAGTTCGGACAAAAAGAACTTTTTATTTTAAAACTATAAAACGACCCTACATGAAAAAACAAGAAAATGAGTGCTTTTAACACTAAATATCAATATTTTTTCACGAATTTTTCATTTTAAAATTTAATTTCATACAAAATTAGGTTTAAGATATAAAATAATAAAAAATCTCATGTTTTTTTTTTTATAATTTATTATCACGGGCCGAGGTAACGCCGGGCGGGTCAGCTAGTAATGCTATAACATTCCGTGAAATTGCATAATTAGCCGTTAGATTTTACACAATGAAACTATTTAATATACAAATTAACTTTGTGCAAAATAATTGTAATAATAATTTCGTGATAAAACAGGTTAATTATCGAGTAAATATAACTTAGCAACACTGAAATTACTTTAAAGGTAATTTCCTACAGTTTAAATTTTGTCATATTCTACAACAGGGCTGTCCAACGCGGCGCCCACGGATGCCATTGCACCCTTTTAAGATTTTCATGGCCCCTTTCGAAAGATTCCTGTTACTAAGAGATTTTTTAAATCAAAATCCATTTTAAAAGATGTTGCTTTAAATTCATTATTGTTTCACACGATTTATTATTAGAGGCAGCGTTAAATTTTCGGCTCTTTTCTCTACAAAATATTTTGATAAATCTCTATCCAAGGAAAATTTAATTCTAAACTTTCTATGATTCATGCTTTTTTCTGCTTATTTTTCGCGTCGAGCACTGCATAGCATAGTAGAGGATATTATGGCTCATTGTGAGGTGTCTATCAGACTTATACACTGCAAAAAAAAAAAAAAAAAATGTTGATTTTACAGTATAATACTGGCATCCCAGCTGCCAGTATTATACCGTAAAATTAACAGCAATAAACAGTAAAATAAGCAGTAATACAGTGCCGCGTGTGCGTGGTATAGTAAAATCATTTGCATAGTAAAATCAGTTGCATAGTAAAATCATTTTTTTTTTCAGTGTAAGACGTCGCCATATCGTTACTCCCTACCAGGATTGCCTGTATGTCTTCTTTTTTATTCAAAAAATCCGAATTCATACCAGAATTTCCGAATAGTAATTTGTGTTTTATTTAATGATAGACATTTTGAAATTACTTAAAGTAAAAATTCTTCGTAATTTCCGGTATGAATTCGAAATTTCTGAATAAAAGATGAGACCAAACTGGCAACTCTGCGCCCTACTATGTGGAATAATACTGTTCTATGTTTCCAGACATGTGAATAATGGTGCCCTTGAATGTTTGCCACTTGATGAGGTGCGTCCGCGCTTACTGAAAGATTGGACAGCCCTCCTATGCAACATGTGTTAAGAAATATAAAGCTCTCATGCCGGGATTACGAAAATTTTTAAGTAACGTATTCACTGAGATTTTCGACAGAGAAAACAATTACATTATAATTTAAATGCCGACTATTTCAGAATAATCATTTTATAAGTATTTCAGAAATGTTTTAAAAAGAATGTATTTGCCAAAACATTAGTAGAAGGCTACAGCAGAGACAATAAAATAAGCCGGCTGGAGTGGAGCCAATTTCTTTAACCTTGACTGTCGGCTATTCATTACGGAAGTTGCCCAGAAAATGTAATTTACTCATAGGGTTTGATTGCTTGCTTTCATTATTTAAGTAAATCAACACTAAATTCTGTATTTAATTACCGTCAGTATACCGGATGATTCAAATTTGAGGATAATAGCAAGTATCTCTTAAACTGCTGATGATATCAACATACTTCTCATTACAAACAAGAAAGAAAAATCATGCGTTAAGCATGGATTATGAAACACATTCCAAAATTTCCACAATATTGCAACGGACCTTCTCCCTTTATGAAAGGCTGGATACTCCTGTTATACAAGATATGTTAAGAAATATAAAGCTTTCATTCCTGGATTACGAAAATTTTACTGAATTTTTTCAATTGTGCTAAAACCAGATTACAACAATTACCGTCTTTCTTGAAAAGGTACTCGAACTCTTTTGTTCACCCTTGTATATGGTCTATAGATTCGTATATATACTACACAGTATTCTAAAATTTAGTTCAGTTACAAAACGCATAACACAGTCGGAAATTCATCTTCAGCAACTTCCACCAATAGACGAAAATGCAGTCGAATAATTCTGTACAGCCCTGTATATTATCTACAGATACATTTCTCATATTAAACTTAAATTTAATTCAGGAAAGAAACGCAAAATACAACTGAAAACATATTTTCAGATATTCATAAACGGCAATGTATTCTTTCTTTGCGTAGCCCTGTATATGAATTTATTTATATTTTGCAAAACTCTCTTAGTATCCTAAATAGAGTTCAGCTGGAAAATTTATAACTCAATTAAAAAAAACATCCTTAAACAATTCACGTAGTATGCAAAATTTAGTTAAACATATAACGCCTACCATATCGGAAAATGCATATTCAGCTTTTATCGCTCGTAGATAATATAGTAATGGAAATCTTTTGTGTATCCCTATAAAAAACTGTAACTATTATGCACGTCAAATTCTACAGTAAGAATCATGTTGTGCACCTCAACAATGTGTATAATTTTCTTTAAGCATGAAATATTATTAAAATACGCTCCAAACAACTTTTTTTTATAGACTATTATGAAACAGAATTTTTTTGAGTGGCCCTGTAAATGAATGATAAATGCTTTGCACTCCATATTATACATAAAGCATGCTTTAGTGCACTTGATAAATAAATTACAATTTCATTGTGTTTGAAATAGTGTAACATTATTACCATATACCATAAACGATTTTTCTTCATTGACCATAATGTAACGGGATTCTTTCGAATGTCTCTGTATATAAAACATAAATGCTACATACTCCATTTTCAGTAGCAAACATTCCATAGTAACCTTCAATAACATATATCAATTACATGGCATTATCCCCACGTTTACTTAATTATTACAAAAATGCTGAAAGATTGCAATATTATTGATCCGTATGAAATACCACTGTCGGAATTTGAAGAGCGTGTGCGTGAATGGCAACTGGTAGAACATGGAGGTATTGTAAACTATTTAGTTTTATATATTATATTCATAAATGAATAAACGAAGTCATATAAATGATTGGATGCCGATTTTTGTGGCAAGTTTCTTCAATGAACACATCGCATTGCGCACGCACAGTGTTAGTACACCGATTCGGAAGTCCTGGCATCATATGTATGCTACTCACCGCCCGCTGAATTCTAGTCCTGGCCCTCTGATACAAAAATAGCGGTTGTCATAGGCGGATTTTTTTCAGCGTTTGTTCGGTTCCTTGAATTTGAATATCAATAATTTCTAAAAGTTTTCTCCAAGTTATTTTTCTAAGAATTGATAAGCCAAAGAAAACTTTTGAAAAATACTGATGTCTAAATTCAAATGAGAGTACAAATACTTAAAATAATCCACCTACGACGGCCGCCATTTTTGTGTCAGCGAGCAGGCATCGTATTCAGGGGGCGGTGTGCTACTTTTTATGTGTTTTAAGATCCTAAGATGTTTTCTAAGATCCCAAAAGTGCAATGTTTTAATGCATAAAAGTGATATTTTAAATATAAAGCATTTTTTAAACTGAAGAACTTAGAATTGAAATATTTTTGTGAAAATGACGTCATTAAAATCGTACATTTTCAATGCAGCGATGTTTTACTCTGTTTTACAGTGCCTATATAAATGAGTGGCGTATTATCCTAAGAGTTAGGTACGTAAAGAAACATTATATTTGCAAAAGCAGGCTCAAGAAGTCCAAGGTGTTAGAAAGCTCGCAATCTTTTTGTTCAAAAATCTCCTGAGCAATCAAATTTTATTTGCTGTACGTCGTCACTCTCTTATACAGATATTCTACTATAACCTCATGTTAATCACTAAATTTGGACAATGTACTTTTTGTAAATTTCAGGTAATCTACATTATAAATTTGAATTATTTCTTAAAATAAGAAATTTAATACAATTAGCATTATAAATCTTTTGTAAATGTAGAGTAAAATAAAATTTCTTTTTTTCAGATCAAATCGAAAGATTTCATATAATTCAAATGCAACACATCGGGTTGTTACGCAGCTAGTACATAATAAAATATGAAATTTAATTTTTTTATACGATCCTTTTCCCATGTTTAGAAAAATGTTTCCCTGCGTCTAAGACAGAATAAAAAAATAAATCCCATTATCTTGTCAGAATTTACCGAGTAACAATACATTAAATTTTTTTTAATTTTCAGTATTTTCCGGCATTTTTGATTTTAGAATGAGAAAACACTGAAAATTCATAAAATTCAAAGTATGATAACCCGGCCACTTTTGGTTGTAAAATAATGAAATATTTTTAGTACCTTTCTTAATGCGGTTCGACGTTTTTCTAAATATAACTTATTAGAGTAAATACGGGTCGTGTTCTAATCTAGACAGTAGATGGAGCCATCAAATATAAATTAGATTTATATTCGTTGATAGTATGCAGTACTGATTACTGAAGAAGAGCAACATCTGTATTCTCGTGTAATTAATATGTTCTCGAAAACCAAATTTCAAATCAAGAGTACAACTACAGCTTAAATTATTTCGATATCGATAATACGCTCAAAATCGATTTTTCAGATAAAACTTTTAATTCCTAAAACACAGTGGAAATCAAATTAGATTTCTACTTGTCAATAGATGGCAGCACTGAAGAGGAGCGATACCTTCTTTTTTGTGTACTAAATTATGCTCTCGGAAACATTTGTAAATAACTTGTTAGATTCAGTTCAGTGGCGTATTCAAGGGAAGGGAGGGGGCTGCAGCCTCCTCTTCTCCACGAAATTAAAAGAAAATATCTAGTTTAATTACAAATGTTTTTCAAAATGCAGTGTAACATGCTAAGACAGAATCGAAAAGAACCAAAAAAATATTCCGTTTTAGATAGGTTTTAATCTTTGAAGGTACGTTATTTAGCAGGGATTATGAAATTTCTTTAAGGTTTCAGTTATACACAGGTTCCATTTTTATATGTTTTATTGCATAAAACATGATATATGGGAACTAAAATTGTATTGTTAATTTTTATTAGTTTATATTTATCAAAACAAAGCTAAAATCCATATTATTTTTACATTTTGTCCGAAATTTGCCTCTTTTGTTCAATCAAATTTTGTTTGAAAGTCATGATATATTTAAACGGCTGTTATTGAAATTTATAAATTGGGGTAACGCATAATAATAGGTACCTACTTTTAGTAGAAACTCCTCATTCGTTCCCATGGAAGTTAAAACCAAGAATTTATCAGGGATGCTCGTTTTGAAAAAGGCAGCGTTCGCATTATCGAAAATAAGCCCAGGTTTAAAAGGAATGATCATTTTTAGGTGCGTTCGTAATTATATAAATACCTAACATCTATCCAAAAAAAGTCTTTAGTTAGTTAGTTTGACTCCTGTACGGCCGGTGGTGGCGCCGCCACCTGATGACCAAACCCATTTTCCTAAGGGATTTGACGACATAGGTCGCTGCAATTTGCGACCCCGCCCTCTTGGGAGACCAAACAGAATTTCTTTGTGTGCCCTTGTAAATGAACACTAAACATAATGCGCATCATACTTTTCAGTGAGCAATTTATAGTGTACGTCAGTAATGCATTAAATTTCATTCCGTTTGAATTATTGTAACAACATTAAATTGCACTGCAAACGTTTTATTCCGTAGAACAGTGCGTAAAATAATTCTTTTGTGTGATCCTGTAAATGAATAATAAATGCTTTGCACCCCGTATTCTGTAAAAAGCATATTTTAGTCTTTAGTGTGCTTCATATTTGTATATAAATTTCATTATGTTTGAAATGTCGTAACATCATCAAAATATGCACTTGAAACGATTTTTTCCCATTGACTGTAATGTAACGGAATAATTGTGACTGCCCCAGTAAACAAACTTAAAATGCTACGCACTTCATTTTCAATGGGAATCGTGCTATAGTAAACGTCAATAACATATAGAAAATTACAGGACAATCCGCGTATGTTTACGAGAGTTAGAATACGGACGGATTGCCAGACGGCCAGACAAACCGAAATCAAAAACACTTTTCAACTAGGTTGTCGACGTTGGTGCCGTAAATGATTTTTTGTGACCGGAGGTCATTCTCGGCTAATAATAAGAAAGCAATTGCATATAAAAATAGGAAAATTGGTAGTTTTATAGTACTTTATTAGCACTTTACTATTCTATTATTATTTAATAAACACACTGAAGCAGACAGTTTTAAAATCGAAGACATATTTTAAAAGCCATTTAATGTTGACGTCAGGCAAAATAGTTCCGTTAAAAAAGTTTTATAGGTACAAAAACTATGCATAGCAATATAAACATCTTCTACAGGGACTTGACGAGCTTGCGGTGTGCAGACTGCAATTATTGTTTTAATTTGACTATTTTTTTAGCTTTTTATTTATTTTATTTTTTATATATATTTTTAGTTTTAACCTTCACTTTTTAATTCAAAATTTCATTATTTGATTAGAGATTTATTTTATATATTTAGAAAAGGTCATTTTTTATATTGTTGCCAAATTGTAAACTAGCGGAAATAATAATATTTCCTTTCAATTAAAAAATGTATTTACTCGTGGCTATTAAAAACAGAAAGAAAACATTAAAATAATAATTAAATTATTAAACATTAAAAGCAGTAAATGGGGAACATTGCCACATATTTAAAAAGCCCAAATAATAATAATGCCAAACAGTTTCATTTCAAAAATATATTTACACGAGAGATTTATTTCATATTTGATAAAGTTTTTGCCAATTTTAAAATAGCGCAAATAACAGTATTTCCTTTCAATTAAAAAAATATATTTTGATCTGAATATTAAAAAGACAAAGAAAACTTCGGTGAAAATTATGTCATATTTAAAAAGACATAGTTAAGACGCTTTGTTTAAAACAATTTTCTTATAGTGTCATTATGAAATTCCGGGAAGCAATGACATTGTTTACCTAGCCATTGAACACAAGCTGATTTTAAAATGTTTATTTGATCTTATTTAATCAAACGCGAAAACATCCGTTAAGTGTCACGACATCAGTTTATTCGGCCTTAAAATATCTCAAAGTGAAATGAATGGAAACCCGATTACAGAAGATCGCCACTGATCGTTTAATTGTAATCCAATCTTCCGTAATCTTTTTTAAAAGACCAAATTAGAGTGTTTTTAGAGTCTGCGGTGTCTGAACGTGGGGTTTCCGAGCCTAGCTCACATGGGGCAGAGCCCACTAGTATTTAAAATTAAAACTGCATTTGAAAGCATTTATATTTTGTCGGGAAATATTTTTTTTCTTTTATTACTTTCGTGTTCTGTGCAATCTTAATGTCTTGAAAAATAACGACTACTCTGAATCATATTAAACGGTTGAAAATATATTTAGAATTTTAATTGCTTTCTTTTTTATTTCTTCTTCTTCTTTCTTTCTTTTTTTTTTAAAGAACATTCAACATTAAACTCTTAAAAGACTGTACCACTTAAACCATAAATAGCTAAGTCTACCTGTGGACTTTTTTAATTTGCAGTAAATGAAGTGCAAATAAAGTTATATAATTCACATATTGTTCAACACATGCTTAATAATTTTCATTTAAAATTAAATACCTAAGTAAATCTTTGATAGATAAATTTATTCATATAATCACTCTGTGCAAAAGTTATTTAAATATTTTTATGCATATAAAGTCAGTCAATTGTTTTCTTCTGTGCATTAAGAAACATGAATAGAGATTTCTAATAAGGTATTTTGTCCTTTAAATATGTATTTATATTGTAATTTACCATTCAAGATGCTTGATTTACTATGACCTTTGTAGTGCCCCACAGTACTCCAGAAATGAGACACATTTTTCAGCCGTAAAAAGTATTTTTTCTTAAAAAAATTATTGAGACTCATGTTTAGAGAAAATTAATAAATGAAGATTACGGAACTGAGGTATATTTATGCTTTTTTTTTTCAAATATTTTGGTTTATAAACTTCAATAGAAAAAATGAATAAAACTTCAAATGGGGTACTGTGCTTCATCTGCCCTTTAAATATAAAGCACCCATGATTTTACAGTGATCAAATCAGCTCAAATCAAAGTTTTTAAAAGAAAATAAATTGCAAATAGTCATTACGTAATAATATTAAACCGAACGAAACTAATACATTGAAGCGAATTTAACATTTTTGCTATAGCGTTATATGTGTGAATAATTCAAATTATTAACGCAAAGACCCATAAAACAACAGATGCTTCAAAAATTCATTATATATATATAGATATATAAACAGAAACAGTAAGATATGAGAATTTTAAAAATCATAATTTATACAGATCTGTTTTTAGTAAAAAACTAAAATTAAAGATCAAATATGTTATCACTGCATCATGTGGATTTAGAAATATTTTATTTAATTTATTTATTTATTTTTATTTTTTTTATTTAGGGGGGGGGGGGGGAGGACTGAATTTTTTATGCTTATTAAATTTATTATTGGCTTCTTTAACAATAACAAGTGAATTTTCTTTCATAACAGGAGCATAAAAATGACAAAGAAAAATTATAAAAAGATTTTAAAGATTTTCAAAAATCATCACAAATATATTTTTGTTTCATTTATGTTTTCAATAAGTATATATATATATTTTATTAACCATCTGAATCTCCCGGTGGTGCCAGGGTTCGTGATAATAACCTTAAATATAACTAAAATGAGTGTCGAATTTATATATTTAAACGAAAATCTTTCCAATCGAACCTAATGTTGTGGTATCCACTGCCTTCGGCAGCGTACATCCACGAACTTGTATAATTTTATATTTGTAAATGAAAATGTATCCAAACGATCTAAGGACCCCTCGTCATA
Source organism: Maratus michaelseni (assembly GCA_963931845.1). Classification (NCBI taxonomy): domain Eukaryota; kingdom Metazoa; phylum Arthropoda; class Arachnida; order Araneae; family Salticidae; genus Maratus; species Maratus michaelseni. Next base: position 276,302,989 of record OZ007594.1, on the reverse strand, counting down.
GGGATTGCCAATTTAATATCTGACGTGTAGATATATTAAGTTTTCAATTCTGACCAAAGGTACTGAAAAAACTTGAATAATAGAAAACTCTCCCCTACCCCTCTTTAAAACTAAAAAAAAAAAGAGGAGTGGGGGGAGGGGTAGCATCCCAATTTAATTTCTGTGATTTAGATATATTAAATTTTCAATGCAGTTCCTGATAAAACCTATCTATTCACTGTTCATGTTTTTCAATTTTGTGATGTTCTCCAGTTTGACTTGTTATAACTGTCTTTTTTTAAAAATATATATATATGCACTGTCTCTTCTTACGTTCTTTAATTTTTGTTTTGTTGTTCATCCAAGTTTTGTATATTATTTTAAGTAAATAGTTATCTGAAAAACTTCTGCTAAATAGGGTGGTGCACGAGCATATGTAATGATTTTAATTTGTAACTGTAGTTATAAATCGCAATTTGTTTGGATTATAATGTTGTAAATTGCAACCTGTCTGAATATAAAATTGTACATATAGAGAGGAATGTACAGTTGTTAAAATGCTATAAATTGTATCAAAGAGTGTCACATCAAATGTAAAATATTATACGCAAAGTTAAATGTAATTGAATCGCGCTTTGTGTGACTCATTGGGTTTGCACTAAAACTATAAAGTGCTATCTTAGCTCCCATGAGCGGCCTCCATTATCTATTGTAATATCCGGGCTTCCCGGGTTAAAGAACATAAGTAGAGACCATTTTTTTTTTAAATCCAAAATTCTAATAGATTTTTACTATTAATATATATTTTTTAGATTGCCCACTAGCAACCAAAAAGCATTTTTATATAGAAAATATCAATAAGGCATTCAAATAAAGTTTTGAACCTTGTTAAAAATAATACTTTCGTATTAGCCACATGTCATGATTTAATAGTCGAAGCAATCGCCAAAGATTTCGCTTCTTACAGTAGCCTTTTTGATTCTGATAATTTCTTAGTTTAAGTTGGTAGTTCTGTTACATGCCTGTTAAATTTGTGTTTATTTATATTATTTTATTTATTTATTGATGAAGTTTAAATCTCGTTATGGAATATTAGTCGGAAATAAATGCTGAACTATTTATATGGTTTTAGTTGTAGACGGGTTAATGTCTCGTAATAGGTCTGGACGCAATAGAGATAGATTAACAAAATATCATGCTTGAAAATTATTTAAAAAACATAAAATATCAGTAAATTGAGATACAATTTTCAAACCAATTGCATTTGAATGAGCAATTTTTTTCGTATTCGAGGGTGGAAAAATTTAAACTGTTCGATGTTTAGAAGTTTAAAAAAAAATGGCAATGAAATATAAATATATTGGTCCGATATTGCTACCATCAATATGACGCCAGCGTTACATATTTTTACTTTATAATATAGATATATTTCTTCATGTTTGAATGCACATGACTTCATTTCTTACTGCACTTAAAAAATTACTTCACTTAAAAATATATATATATATAGGGTAGATGTGCCAGTAATGGACACCATTAAGAAATTTCTTTAAAAATTATTTTTTAATTAATAGTTATAATTGTTATATTCCACATTTTTTAATATTATATTAATCTACCAACAATATTTAACCATGCTCATAGTCACGTTTCCCAATGTGAATCGAAATTTAATCGTAAATAACAGAAATAAATCAAAATACCCTAAATTCCAGTAATGGACCCCCCACAAAAAGTAATAGATAATTGACATTATGATTGTATTTAAAACTAGAATTTAAAGAAAGCATATTAATGAAATAAAAAAAGCTGAATTTTCATTGGTTATTTTTTTATAAACCAAAAATGTTGAAGGTGGCCCATTACTGGAAGGCGGTCCATTACTGGAAGGCGGTCCATTACTGGCACATCAACCCTATATAAATATATAAATGGATAATGATAATATCTTCAAAAGAATATGTTAAATATTTACTATAATAATAATAGGCGTTATGTTAGGTACTGGAAAACATGCCCAGGTTTTTTTTATTGATATATTTGTTAATAGAAAGAGGTTTCCATCGATCACTGCTAGAATAAAAACTGTGTTCTCGAGTAATGATAACAATAAAATAACTAAAAGGATTTTTTTTTTTTTTTGAAAAATTTATTTACAAAATAAATATTACATGAAATTCCAATGAGAATTAGATGATGAAACTGAGTATTATTTCACAAAATGAATTTAAACAGTTTGAGCAGCGAAGTATATGCGTTCATAGCATATATGAAAAATATAAGCTTGATTTTCGTAATAAAATTTAAAAAATAAATTTTATTACGAGAATTCATCTTTGTTCTTGTTTCCGTCAAGAACAGAAATTGGAATATCTTAGAGACAATACGTAAGTGAATGTCTCTACTTTCACGACATTAAGACCATGTACTAATAATGTTATCACAAAACAATTAAATGACATGGAGGTTGAAAAATGAAAGCAGCATAGTTCATTAGTTGTATTAACGTTCTGTTGCTTAAAAATTTCTTTGACACCAGATCAAATAGATAAAGGCAATTTAATAATGTGCTTACGCTTAATGATGGATGCATATTACAAAATAAGATAAACAAATCCTGCCTTCGAATATCTTAATGACAAATTCGACACTATCAGAATTTAATGAATTGAATATAAGTATGTATTTTGAAGCAGCATTCAAAAGTTTTGCAGATTATTTATAGATTTTTTTTTTTTGTAAAAATCTAGCTGAAGTTTTAAAAAGAAAATTACAAACTTTTCAATCTCTTTGATTTAGAATCTTTCTTTTCCACTAAAACTGAACAAGAGTAAGTAAAGTTTTAAAATAACCTGCTAAATCATTCACTTTTAAATTCCACATATCCACTACCTTGAGCAAAAATTCATATTTAAAATTAGCATATTTCTTATATATTTGCAAAGTCAAATTAAAATATTTTTTGATAGTCTCTATAAATGTCAAAAATATACGAAATGATGTGATTATTCAAAAGTTTTTTTAATTTGATCTGGTTTCATATGTAACATCAAAACTGTCTTCAAAGTTCATGTATAAGATTTTCATCATTTGACGAGAATTTTTTACATGAGCTTTGATGACGAAACCTTTATTGTCCGCATTTCTTTACGGACTATATCAGTGTTTGACAAGGATCTTGAAGCTTACGTATCACCAAATATCTTTCTTCAAAGATCCTGAACAATTTTTTCGCCATTTGATGATAAAACCACTATTTGTAGTCCATATTTCTTTATGGACTATACCAGTGCTTCACAAGCATCTTGAAGCTTATGTATCGGGAAATCCTTCTTCAAAGATCTTGAGCAAGATTTTCATCGTTTGATGATAAAGCCATTACTTATAATCCATATTTCTTTATGGACTATACCAGCACTTGATAAATAATAATTCAATTCCAGCACCTCTTCATATTGAAGGTCACCCTCCCACATTCATTTGTGGTGCCATATACCTCAATTTCAGCCGTAAACAGACAGCCGTTTTGAGCGCCATTTCATTCCATCCAACTCCAACTTTCCTCAATCGCAGATCCATTGAGCCTTAGTATATGTAGCTTGTATGTTTCGAACACGCTACGAAATGACTCAACATTCTAATTGCTTTTCAAAGTCTGTATCAAGTCCACGCCATCAGCGTAAATGTTCTAAATTTTCGACTCACTTTCAGCTTTCTTTTTTTAAACTGAAGATGTTTGAGCTCTTCGATTCTCTAGTCGTTCGTTAAGTCTGACAAGATAAGGTTCCAGTAACCAGAATCCACCAGAAAGAATGGACAAGCTGCCCATTAAGAAATACATTCCATCATACGATCCAATGTGATCTCTAAAATGACCTAAAATAGAAAGAAAAATATAAGCTAATGCTGAAACAATCAAAGAAAAGTTAAATATTGACTTTAAAATTTACCTTTTTTTTTTAAGTAAAATAAATGAATGATACATATGAAATATTATGTAACATTTGTTCGATGCTGGGTTGAACATGTTTGATACATTTAACGAGAAAGTATTTTCGCATTTTAAATATAAAAGACTGCGTTTTGATCGTGAACTTCCTTATGTCATGCTGTAATAGGAATTAGGAATTATATTAGGATATTCCTAGAATAATTACACTACCATTTTAAAGAACTTGCTTTCATTATACATGTGATGTCATTGTTATCGAAAACCGAAGAAAATATCCTCCATGTTAAAAATTACTATTTATTTTCAACGACAAAGATAGTTTAAAGATGATGCTAATTTCTCATTGCGGCCTTCCGTTTGCAACTAAAATTTAGGTGGTTTCAGAGATTCAGAGGTGATCTAAAGTTCTAAAGTCATTTTCATATCTGATACATTGCCAAGATAAATTTGAGGTCAAGCCAAGGTGGTGAGTTATTCACAGTCGTTGGGAAGACGGTTATGTTAATTTTTCTAACGGCAAACATGCCAAGGGTAGACCAGAAATGGCAACTTATCAAAATAAGTGAACTGAAAAAGTAATCCTACAAACATCTGAAAATCATTTAGATTCGATGGGAATGTGGTTTTTAATATCCGCCAATTGTATATATACTTTAATGATTAAGTCAGGAACAAGCATATGGAAATTTCGATAGAAATGCGTTTTATTATATTCTGAACAAAGCATAAAGGGTAACTGTAATATCTATTCCCAGATGTAAGAAACCACAAAGAGCAGTTTGCAAGGTTATAAAATGAATACAGAAATACATATTTAATGAGTATAAAAATTTACATTACGATAAAAGAAAAAGCTTTTTGAATAAAGGATATAATGCACAAACGAAGAATTAATTTAGAAAATAATTTAGCCCATAATATTTTAATATTAAAAAAGAGAAAATATTAATTTTGAATAAAATAATCCTAAGAATATATAAACAACGCTGTAATATTATTTATTCTTTTATTACTGCCATGCCTTCTACTTACCAATAAGACCTGGAACAGCAAGTGGTACGAGTCCAGATGCAAATCCATAGCATCCCATAGCTACTGAGTGTTCTTCTTTTTTCACATTTTTTAAGACAATCACAGGTAGGCGAACCAACATACTGCCGGCTGTCATGGAATACAAAGCTAGTAGAGTCAAGTATCCAGCAAAAGAGTAGGTGAATGGAATAAGGATGATGAAAATTCCTTCGAGCACTAGTGTCAGAGTCATGTATCGGGGGATGGAGATGTATTCCTTGTCCGTTACCCATCCCAAACATAGGCGACCTAAGAAGAAAAACAATTGTATCAGAATACTTGAAGACTCAACAATTTCTATCTTAAATAGAACTTTGTTGGAAATCTGAATTTTTAATCTCGCATCCAAAAATTTTAAAGCAGTTAATCATTTTTAAAGGTGGCGTTGGCATCTTTGTTACGTGTGTAATGTATGACACAATTAGTTGAGTTGTGTGTTCGAAAGAGCTTACATAAATATTAGCCTAGTCACGTCTATGTGCAATTATTTACTACTCATCATTAATCTTAATTATCTAAATCTTTACTACTAATAATAACATATAAGAAAAGAACTGATCATGTTTTCTTTTTTTTTAACGACACATTAAGCATATTACTTGTATTCTATTTAAATATATATATATATATACATATATATATATAAGACTTAGTCACGTCTAAACTGTTATTACTTATTTATAAAATCTCTATTCACGAATCTGCTATTCTAAAAGTCAAAAGATTAACTGTACCGGATCATAAATGAAGGAATAAATAATGGTACGAAATATTCATTATCTGTGTCTATTTATTTACATTCTCTTATGTAATAGTAGTAGTAGTAGTAGTAGTAGTAACGTAATAATAATATAGTAATAGAAATTCTTTGCTACAGAATCGGAATTATTTGAATGCATAGCGAGGCTGTCATTGCGTGGTAATAATAAGAAGCATGAATTATTGAGGCATTTTTGTTCTAGCAATTGGTGACTCATTGAAGGACGTTTTTATCAAGATTAAGCCAATCTTTTCAGATTAATGCAAAAGGATTGTCGTTATAGATGATTTTGAAAGGTAATTGAAGCGAATTTTTCTTTCCATGCAAGAAAAACTCCAAAAACGTCCAAAGACACCGAATTCAAAGACTTTGGCAGATTCATCTCATGTAAAATAACATAATGTAAAAGTTGAAATCTTGAAGTAATTAAGAAATTTTGTTTTCCATGGTAATTTGTACTTACCAGCAATATCTCCAACAGCCATGGCATGGATGAGGTATTTTCCGATTGTCTCGGGAAGACCCTTGTCTTTGCTGTAATCCACTATGCTAGTCATGATGGGAATGAATATAAGAACATAAGTGGCCATGCAGACGCAGATGAGAACGAAAACTGGATTCCTGTAAAGTCTCGCGATAGCTTTTACGCTCTCGATCATACTCTTGTTATCCACTTCCGGTTTTTCGGGTTTTTCTTCGTGTTTTTTCAATGGCTCTTCGTTAGCACTGTTTTTTAGACAGGAATCTTTTTGCAGATCGTATGAACTTGGAATTGTCTCGTAGAGGCTCTCTTTGGACGTAGGAAATATATTCTGTAAAATAAAACAAAGATTAAATGTGTTGATACAATGAGTAAGATGCAATCAGTTCAATGCATTTTATTATGATAATTCGAAAAGGGCGAAGTATATATAGAAGAATGACAATTTTACAATCCTATCTGGGTAACTAAGTTAGTTTCATTAGAACTTAAAACTAATTGTTAATAGAAAAAATTAATGATACTAACAAAACGTGTAAATGTAAATAACCCAATGTTGGGTCAATATTTCATGCCAGTGTTGACCAAGGTATTTATCCAATTCAAACACTGTAGGCCCAATTTTGTTTTGCTATTGGGTCATTGAAAAAAAAAAGTTACTGTTTCGTTACATGGTAGTTTATTTTTACATTATAATTTTTTTAAATATATTTTAGAGGTTTTACATTATATAGCACATTAAAAATATATATTTGATGAAGATTGGTGATTTGCGAATTCTTGGATTTGTTTTTCTACTGAATGCAAGTAAACTTGTATTCTTTCGTTACACGTTACAGCTAAATTCCTCTATTAACATTTTCACTTATTTTGTGAATGTAATAAATATATTAGTAATTCAATAATGCCATTTTTTCTGAAAATTCCTTTATATGTAAATTAAATTTTATTATGAAAATAAACCTTTTATTTAAAAAAAATATGTTTGATTTACTTTTAAAAGCCTTTCTATATCCTCCGATACAATAAATTTCTGTACAATATTTTTCAAAACATAGTAGCATTTGAAAATTAATAAAATTATTCAAAGGCAAGAGGTCGGCCTTTTTAATTTCGGTTGCTAGCTATCCGTGAATGTTCACATTATCGTTTTTCATTCATTTTGAAATATTTTCACTGAACTAGAAATGGCCACAAACTTTATGTATCATCTGTTCTTTATTTAAATGGTAAGCATCATTTATTTCAAATATATATGAATTCTTAATCCATATACATAAATTTGTTTTTGTGATATTTACTTCACATTTCATATAATTCATATAATCACATTTCCTTAAATAAGCACGGCATTAAAAAACAAAACAAATTTGTATCCTGCGTTGCAATATTATTAAAGAAATTACACCCTAAATCTTTATAAAATAAATTAAGCACCAAATAATGGAAGATTATACGACCACCTATATAAATTTTAACAGAAGTGCAAGGTGAACTATGAATGTTAATAAAAACATTCGGTAAATTTTTCCAGTATATGATCCTCGGCGAGAGAAGAAAATTTTTCATGCATGTTATCTGACAACCTGTTCACAGTTTCATATACAAAAGCAATTTTTTGAATATTTATACAATTTACTTAATATAAAGAAGTCATTTTTCTATTTTTATATACAAACAGATGTAAATTGTATATAAAAAACAACAATAATATATATGTAAATAAAATATTTATGTATACATATACATTAATACATATACAAGGTGATTATAAAAAACTATCCCGATATATGAGCCCCTAACTGTCATACCGTTCACAGAAACTGAATGAAATTCTGGCTTAAAGTATTTTGAGGTATGCGCTCAAGAATCATGTGAAAAACAACAGTTAAATTCTAACAGTTACGGTTACAGTGACAAAATTTCGAAAATTTCAAATGGCAACACCTACTTTTTTTTATTGGAATGTGCTTCACAGTGAAAAACCATAAAAAGCGTTGGAACTGTACCTGTAGCACGAAAATCGCCGGCGCTAGATAGACTAAGAAGAAAAGTGAAAACTACCAATAAAGGACAGAGAAGCAACGGAAAGTAAAACATTTTATTGTTCAGTGCTATCCACCATCTGCCGCATGTAAAGTGTCGTCGTGTGTGAAATGTAAAATGTATGAAACACAATAAAATGTTTTGTTTTCTGTTGCTTCTCTGTCCTTATTGGTTTTCACTATTCTTCTTAGTCTGTCTAGCGCCGGCGATTTTCGTACTACATGTACCGTTCCAACACTTTTTATGGTTTTTTACTATGAAGATCACATTCCAATAAAAAAAAAATAGGTGTTGCCATTTGAAATTTTCGAAATTTTGTCACTGTAACCGTAACTGTTAGAATTTAACTTTTGTCTTTCATATGATTCTTGAGCGCATACCTCAAAATACTTTAAACCAAAATTTCATTCAGTTTCTGTGAACGGTATGATAGTTAGTTAGGGGCTCATATATCGGGATAGTTTTTTTTATAATCACCCTGTATATAAAAGAAGTGGAAGTCATCTGTGACGGACTGAATTTCACCAACTGATGAAGGCAAATAGCCAACAAAAAGTGAACAAAATAATTAAATGGTGAATGCACAAAGCACACCAGCCAAAGAAAGTTAATGGGGAAAAAAACAGTGTCAAATCAAGTGAATACAGCCTCATAGATACATGACGGACTAACGGCCACGGAACAAGCCCCACTCCATTAGTGCGACAAGTTTCTCAAACAACAAATCAACAAGTTGCACAAAATTCAAAAGCAGTGATAACAGCCATTAGGATTCAATGGACTGATCGCAAAAAGCGTATTCACGAAGGAAAAAAAAAATCAAAATCCCCAATGCTTGGGTGAGATAAAGTGACAAAGACAACAAAAATGAGTGTGCAACATCCAGAAATGTGACAACCACCAGTAACAGAAGTTACAATGTGACAACCACCAGTAACAAAAGTTACAATGTGACAACCACCAGTAACAAAAGTTACAATGTGACAACCACCAGTAACAAAAGTTACAATGTGACAACCACCAGTAACAAAAGTTACAATGTGACAACCACCAGTAACAAAAGTTACAACATGACAAAACCCACGATAGTGACATAATAACCAGTGAAACTCTCGAAAGAAGACCAAGATTCAAAATGTGAAAACCAGCTCTAGCACAAGCTAGAGGTAAAAATATATCAAGAAAGAGACAAAAAACCAATGAATGATAGACAAAAAACAACCCACAACAGGGGCGAGCCTATAAAAACGCCAAAAAGCCTTGACAGAGACAAATACAACAAGAAGGGAAATCAGCCCATAAAAGAGGCGATAAACACTACAGCGACAACCCACCATGAACGTGACAAGCCAACAGACATGGTAAATATGTAAATCTATGTACGCTAATGGCACCTGGTGCATGTAAAATCCGTCGTGGGTGCAAAGCCCTCCAAGTTACCTGTGAATAATACCTCTGGGGGTGCCTAGTCAGGTGAGGGTCTCGTCACCTGATCAAGGTTCTAAATTACGAGACCTATTAAATCTGTCAATTCAACAAAGTTAAACAGAAACCTTGAACCGGCGAACAAAGATATCGGTAGCAAATCACAAGAGAGCAAGCACAGCAGCGATGTGAACAAATCAATAGTCAGGTGGATCACAGCCATGCTGTGATCAGGCGATTTCCGCCCCGCACCCAGGTACTAACCCGTTAAGCTAGGCATTCATGCCGGGCAGGTAGGGGCCTGGTTAGCGGTATTAAAAAAAAAAAAAAGCATAAATGTTTACCAGGCTTGTTTTCATAGCCGTTTATATCATTTGGCATCAAATATCACTTTGTGAAGCCCGAATTGTGCCCAGCTTTAAAAAAAAACCTAAAGTTTTTTGGTCTAAAATTTTTTATTGAAATTTTTACTCTCAGAAAGTAGCGTTTTCCGTAGAATGTCACTACTATAGACAATTTTTAAATTTGTTTGTTTCAATACTAACCTGAATACTAAGCCTTTTCTCAAGAGGTTTCTTTTCTAGATTGGTCTCTTTTTCTGTCGCAAAAGCCAAATTGATGCACCCTTTCTGGCCATCGAGTTTTTTCTCCAAGTTTTCAACCAAATTCATGGTGGAATGAGATTTGAATGGAATGTTTGTGGCATTCAAGATCGCATTTTTCTCTAGCAAGGCGGGATTTAGCGAAATGGTGCTCAATCTTTTCTCACTGTTGGATTTTACGTAGTCATCTGGCACAACATACATCCGAGGCCTTTCCTTGATACTTTCTTTAAAACCTAGAAAGTAAAGGCATTATAAATATTAGGCAAACTACAGAAATTAAATTAAAAAAAAAATTATCAGTGCCTAGTGTAAAACAAAAACATAACAAAAGAAAAGTTATTTTTAATTGAATACGAGACGTGAAAAACCAATATGTCGTAGCATAAATATGTGATAATTTAAATTTGAAATAATCATTAATGCACCAGTGTAAATCAAAAGTGTAATGCACCAGTGTAAATGAGCAACGTCTAATTTTAGTGTGCAAAAGACAAATAAAAAAAAGCATTAGATACATAGCAATTACACATCAAATAAAATTTAGTTGTTTTTATATAGGTAAAATAAGTTACAACTATTAGAAGTAGCAAAAATTAAAATAAAATCCAAATATTTCTATTACATCAGATTTCACACATACTTCATGTAAGCTATTTATTCAATCGTTTGAAATCACGTGACTATTATGATTTTATGCTGAAAAGTGTCATTAACTTTGATCCCCTTCTTAACATTAGGCTATAAATTAGTGCGGTTTAGAAATAAAGGCAAGTATATATATATATTACTGTGAAAATTTCAGCACCCATATTTGCTCAGAACCTAAACATTAAAGAAAGAAAATGCAGCAGAAATGGCTGGTGAAAATGATGCCAGCATTATGTGACGCAAATTAACAAAACATTGAACCTCCAAACTCTTTCTTGTCGAAAAGTTTGCTTACAAAGATCGCCATTATAGTGCTACATTTTACTATAATTTTTTCTACGTGTAGTTTGTTAACAACTATTATTGTAACTTTTTCTTAATGCTTTTTTTAATTCATTTTTTAGGGAATATCTGATAATTGTTCTGTCACATTTTGTAGATCCATCGATCAAATTTCAGTAATTAAGTATGTTTTTTTTTTTTCCAACAATTGTATCTTAATACTTAGAAAAGAATATAGAATTTTGTTTTATTAGATAAAATTATGGACGGTATGTTGAAAATTTTAATATATTTCAGTACAACAGAAAAAATCAAAAACAGGACTACTGTTTAAATATAGCAAAAAATGGAAACGGAAACCCATGAAAACATGGTAAATAATTTTCTTTTATAGTAAATGGAAAAGCAAATAAAAACAACGTGTTTTGAAGAAATGTATCTTCGATTCAAAAGCAAAACCCGCACAGCCACTACATGAGCAGAAGCAAGTTTAAAAAAGAGATAGGAAGGCAGAAGTGGGATAAAACGGATACATTTCTTTTCAGTTCCACTTTTGCTCTTTAGTGGTTGCATGGGCTTTGTCTGGGAGTAAAGAATATATTCCTTCGAAATATGTTGATTTTTATTTGCTTTTATATGCATGTGAAGCTATTAGAATTTATTCATTGTTTATATAACTATGGAAATAAATTTAAATTCTTACTTTTTGGAGGCACTTTGTTTTCGTTCAGTACCCAGCTCGGAGATTTGAGCAGAATTGCAGCTGGAATGACATGCAGTATGACTCCTGACAAGATGAGAAAGGTTCCTTGAAGACCATAAGCATCTCTCAGAGTTTCAATCAAGAAAGAGAAACAAATCGATCCAACACAGGCTCCAGAAAGCGCTATGCCAGATGCTGTCGCACGGTATTTCTCGAAATATTGGTTAACAATAACTTGGAAGAGGGTGTTAGCAAACGCTTCACCAAGCCCTGCGAAGATAAAAGACACATAAGATAATCATACATAAAGGCATAAAAGTTCGCAAGCAGAAAAGTTCGATTTTATAAATAATTTGAAAGTTTTTCTGAATGCATTCTATGCTCATCAAGCTATTGTGTTTGTTTAATTGTTGTGGATGATTTCGGAAAACAAATTCATATGAAGTCTATGATACTCGATAAGAGATATGCTCAGCTCATACTCCTATATTCAGTCCTGTTCATCTTTTGTATTTTCCCAAACGACTTTCTCAAAGAAAATTTTGATTATTTTCTTCTTGTAATGTATGTAATTTATATAATGTATGACCAAATTATGTCTAAAAGGTGGCCTGACCTAATATTTGTCTTGAGGAACAGATTCAAAACAAAAACAAAAATTCAGAGTTTTAAATCGTTTCTAGACTGTTTAGACATGTTTTATTACTAATTAATATTTGATTTTCCTTTTTATCAAGTACTTTAAGTTTTGTTTTAAATAGTATTATTTCAGCATTATAAAATGTAACATTCTGGGCAATGTAATATTATGCAATATAATACGTTATGCGATGGGAAAAGTACTAAATTATTGATAAAACTACTGCTATTACTTCTTTTATGAGAACAAAGATGTTGTAAACTACGATCTTTTTTGTCGCTTACTCATGTCAAAGGATTTAATATATATATATATCCGAAACATTATTTTAAAAAAATCTCATAAGTAATTACATTACCTTAAGAAAGAGAATTAATATTTTATAATTTTCAAACAAATTCTGTATCAGAATATTTCAAGTATGAGTAAATATAAATATTTTGTATTTTTAAAATATAAAATAATTTTACTAGTAATTTAAAAAAAAAATGTATTTCTATTTTTAATTGGTGTTGTACGTTAGAAGCACTTTAATTGACTCAAAGTTACTCATTTTATGTGCATTTATCCAGAAACAGAATTAAAGAGGAAAAAATCAGAGATAAAACAAATAAACTTTGAATAAACTGAAATTAAATGTAGAAAAAAAAATTAAAGCAAAAAACCTTGTAATATTTTTTTCCTTTTTTTTTCACCTTTAACCTTTTATTTTCTTTTTCTTTTATCCTGTCAAAGAACTCTTTCTAGAACTTTCATTGTTTCGTCAATCTTATTTTTTTTTCATATACTTCATAAAGCATTACTCAACGATCGATTGTTAATAACTTAAAATTTTTATCAAGAACTATTTTTGATATTTTTCTAAAATGACATTCATTACTTATGCATGGTAAGAAAAGGAATGCAATGCTCGCATTCACCGCTCTTCTTCAATGCCAATCAGCCGAAAAATATATGCTATTTATTTATAAACCCACTACATTTTTAATGAATTTTCTCCAATTTTGATCAGCGCCTTAAGAGAGGGATTTCTAGGATCTGTATCCATTTGCATACATACCCCTTTCTTCTTGTGAAAATGCATACGGTTTCACAAATTTAACACGCGTATCAATGGTAAATGATGATGTATGAATAAATAAAAAAAACTACAGTTATGAACAATGGACATGACAGTAGTGCGGAATGAATTTGCTAAGAAAAAAAATGTTATAGCGATTAGCAAATGGATAATACTAACATTCATAAAATCCACTGTTACTTGATCGTCATTTATTTTCAAATCATATTTTGAAAGTCTATAACTATTGGTAATAAAAAGATTATATCTTATAAAAAATAATGGCAACCATCAATAATACTAAATTTATATGTAACACATTTTAGAAATGATTTCGGTCCTTAACATCCAGTTAATAACTAGTATTAAAAGAGATAAAAAGTGTATATCATATTTGTTTTAAAAGCCGAAAATTACTATTATAAACCTCGACTTTTCTTTTGTTTCTTTAAAGAATATCACTAAGCATAGAGTTAAAAATAAGTTTAGGAAATTATATATTTGCACTCCATTCTTTTCCAAATTCAAAATCATTTCATATTTATTTAATGGTAAAATTTCAAAACTACAGAAATTTATTATTATTTAATCATTTTTTTCTTTTATTCATCAATATTATCATATATTTGCACTTCATTCTTTTTCAAATTCAAAATCATTTCATATTTATTTAATGGCGAAATTTCACATCTGCATAAATTTATTATTATTTTCATCAATTTATTATTTTATTATTTTTTTTATCAAATCTGGTGTTTTCATGATCCACAGATGCTATATAACGATATTTTTATCGTTTTGAATTGTATACACTTGAATGAACACGTATAGAGCAGCGATACTCCCTACGGGACCAGGGGGCTGTTTGTGGCCCTCAAGTTCATTTTGTGGGGTCCTACAAGTAGGACACATAATTAAAATGTATAATATACGAGTATAAGTATCAATAGATAACTATTTTGTCAAATGTATTTTTTACAGTGCGCGAGATTGTTTTTAAAATCTTATACAATATAAATTAAAATAGAGAAATAGACAGATTATATATTTGTGAACTTAGCTCCAAATTTAGCATCGTGTTTAAAAATGATTTTGATTCCTTTTAGTTCAATATATTTATCTTAGATGACATTTAGTAGATTGAAAATAATCAAAAATTAATATAAGTTTCGATTGACAAATGAAAATCTTCCGTGGATATCATTTAAAAAGTTATTTAAGTTTAATTTTGTAACAATTACGTGTACTCATATTAAATACTGCTAAAATTTACATTTAATATAAAATTTAATAATTGCATATAATCTTAAATTGTAAAAATAATATTTACGTATGTAGTGTAGTATATATTAGTAATTCATTATAATAGATTGGCATATAACAGCAAAAAATTAAGTGTGTGTGCCAGCTTAATTCTATACCAGATTACCAATTATATACTCTTATCAAATCTTGGCTCTTATCAAATTAATTAACTGAGAATATTATTTTACCCAAAAAATATTCCTTTAAAAAAAATCTCAGAAGTAATAACATTGGTTATTACATTTAAAACTGTAGTGAATATCACTGGTATAAATAGATTAAGGGCTTAAGGTTGATATTTATCAAAAAGGACAAAATTAGCCCCTTTTTATGAAGTCCGTACAAGCAGATAGAGCAAAAGTTATTTTATAAATGTAGTTACTTACCGTGTATACCGCCCCAGCAGAACGCTAACCATCCTACGGTGGGAGCTATGAAACATAATGCAGCACCCAGAGATGCGACCACAGCACCTCCCAATGTGACAGATCGGATTCCATAACGTTGGCCTACAACACCTACAATTGGACCTGAAAAAAGATGTTAAACTTAATTTTTAATTTACATAAAAAAATTACACATGATAAAAACGCAAATAAAAGTATTATAGATGTTTCTGATGTCATTATTAAAGTATAAATATGTAGTTATGTTGTTTACAAATTATTTAGATTTTCGGGTTTTTTAATTATGATTTATCTTTTATCATTGATAAATTTAACTCTAATTTTTATTTTTATTTTCAATTAAAAGCTTTATCTACTTATTTATTTATATATATATATATTTAATTTTGATCTAAACGAAATATAGCCTATAGATATTAAGGTTTGAGTTGCATAATAATGTGGATTATTTTATTTTATTTTATTTATTTATTTATTTTTGCTAAATGTAAAGTTATTTATGCTTCCAATATTTGAAACAATACATCTAAAATCTTTTAATAATTATTATTATTTTGAAATAATTAAAATATTATCACCCGGGTAACAGATATAAAGATTTAACATATTACCATAGCTGTCAAGTGTCCCAATTTCTTACTACCACTAATTCATAATATAAATATTCACTTTATTTAATCGGAGAAATCTGCGATTAAGTAAAGTTAATACTTTTATACGGAAAAGTGGTATTCAAAACTCGAGAGACCAGAATATATTAATTATATTGTATTTACTATAACATTTATGAATACTTTTAGATTTTACTCAGATCTATTTGGGTGAAGTTTTTAGAATGATAAGAACTGTATTGTAATATGAAAAATCAATATTGAATTAAGATTTTAAAAAATAGTAATTGTTTGTTTATTTTCTTCTAAAAATTTGATTTGTTTCCCTGTTATATAAAAATGCAAACAGGTACAAAAATCTAAAAGTAAATACTAAACATTCATTTTTAAATGAAATTTAATATTTCTAGATTTGCTTAGAAGAAACAAAGAACGCTTTTGTGAAGAAGATTTTAATTTTAATTTATATATTTAATGATAATTCTTCTTCTTTATTGCATTTTCCGCAATTCGATTTCCGAAAAGTGAAAACGTATATTATTCTATGATTCTGATACAACTGTAGCAAACCAATTTTGGTTATATTGGTTACATTATGGGTACATTATTGCATTCATCGGAAATATTTTCAGTAAAATACCAATATTAGTTAAATATTGGCTGTACATTGAAAACATTCGTAATGAAACGCAACTGCTACACAAACATTGACTTTATGCTGGAAATATTTGTAATAAAACAACACTATTGCAGAAATATGGACTTTACATTGAAAATATTTGCAATAAAATGGCGAAATATTTATTTACAATCTTAGTTTAGTTTTGACATATTGTAAACATCAAATTGTTGAGGCAATATTGCCAAGATATAGCTAACACACACAAAATTAACCCAATATTGTTTTATTACCAGAGAATTATTGAAATATGCCTGATATATATACAAATATTATTAATCTGATGAAGTCATAATTAAATGAAATGTTAAATCATCTTCTAATTGTAAACAACAACAACAACAAATAGTTTTAACCTTTTCGCTCTGGTGGGTAAATTTCTTCCCACTTAATTTTAATTCCCAAATTTCCCATTGGCACCGGAATTTTTAAACAAAATTTTCGTTTATTATGTACACGAACAAATACATTTAAAATCATGTAAATTTGATTGAATAATCAAGTAATTTTTCAAATAAATTTGATTGAAAATTTCGGTGTCATTATGACATCTGGGGATTAAAATTAAGTGGGAAATAATTCACCCACCAGAGCGAAAAGGGTATTCAATAATAAAATAATAAATGCTAAAATCAATACCTGCTAGACATCTTAGAGATTTCCTGAATGTAAAAGGCAACGTAGCTTCTTGTCTGCTCACATCGAAAGTTTCTATGACAGCTACATATAAAATCCCGACCATCTTCGATATCCCAGATAATATCATAGTAATAACACATGCTGCAATAGCAATGACCCAGGCGTGACCTTTATCAGGACCTTCGCTGTAGCTCATGATGATTTTTGGTATGAACAAGTTTTATCCAAAAGTTTAAGAATCTTCAAAGAAAATGAACTTGCTGCTGATGCTAGACAGAAAAAAATATGTTTTTGATGAAAAACAAGCTCGATGAGGATATTTAATTATTAAATGGTCTTAATGGGTGAGAATAAGTAAGTGGAAGAAGCAGAAATTCGGTCGGTATATATATAGTTCAAGTTACATATGTTTTTGAAATAATTACGTCATTGAAATAATTCACTGTCATTGAAAATGTGAAAGAGGTAAGTATTTTAAAACAACTGTATGTCATAAATTTTGGCATATATACTTGACGCAGAGGTGTAAAAGATAACATTTTGAGAAAAACAACGAACGATAAAGAAATTCTGGAAAATTTCTAATTGTTAAGAAATCTATAATATGGAGAACTTCTTGTGTTTTGGTCTGTGATTTATTGTCCGCAGACATGGGTGCTCTTCTGTAAAAACAGATAGGAATTTGGGTGGAAGTGTGAAATGCCGTCAGAGATTTAGTACTGAGTGACGTAAAATATTATCATTTTTATAATCCATGGGAATAACGTGTTTTAAGAGCCAAAAAAGGACCGCAATAAGAGTATTATTATATATTTTGTAAAAATAGAAATGATGTTGATATATACATGGGTATTTTGTATCTACCATTTAAGTTAATCAGTAGAATCGAATATTTCTTTTTTGTCAAAGTCCGCTCAAGAAGACTTTTAAATGTTTTTTAAATGATATATTTGTGATCTTCAACGAATAATTTGCTGTGCTTGGATTAAGTTTCGGATACATTAAGTTTTCCAAAATATTTTTATATAAAAGTTGTTAGAATTTTAAGTAGGTATCATTAAATTTTTTTTTAAATTTTTATTTGAAATTTATTTTGACTTTATTTGACTTTATTTGACAATGTAGAATTTAAAGAAGTAAATTCAGTACATAAAATGAAACTGCCTGAAAGCAGTTTCATTTTATATATTTCAGTTTTTTATATATTCAGTTGCATTTCATTTTATATATTTTTTAAATATAATAATTTTTAAAAACAGAGCTGTCTCTAAAGTACATTATAAAAAAAAAGACACACGTTTCTTTATCTAGGAAAATATTATAACCCCGGACGAAAATATATAATAATCACTTCTGAGTTACTAGTGAATCGAAAAAGAGTTCTTTATCTTTAGAAACTTCAGAAATCAATATATTTTCGACATTTAAAGGAGCATTTATTAAAGCAAAGTTTCCTTTACTACTAGTTATTTTTGAAAACATTTCCGAGTATAGTTTTTATAGGCATTAATCCATTTTCTTATCCTGGAACATAGGATTTTCGAATGCTATCACTTCTCAAGTAAATGTTTTTATGTTCAACAAACATGTTTACAGACAAACATGATAATTTAACAGCATTAACATTAACTGTAAAGTTAATATTATTTTGTTATTCATGCATGTATAAATTCAGTTACGCAGCTGAAAATGTTTAATAGAAAATTGATTGCATCCTAAACAAGTGGGTAAGTGTGATCGAAGATAGCACAAAGGGTTTCGTTTAATATTCCTCTCAAAACACTTTATCCTTTCTTTAATAAATCCATTCCGCAGCCCCCCCCCCCCCCAAAAAAAAAGGTCATGTTTTTATAAAGTAAAAGTTTACCGGTCTATTTTTTCGTTTTTTTGAATATCTAAGTGCCCGCTGTTATATTCTGTCTTAATAATCTCTTATGCGGACTAAATGCGATATTTAAAAAAAATAATTTCAAAATTAAACATGTTGTACACCTTCAAAATATTAAAATATGCGAATATTTCCATAATCGGATTTTTATCACGATTCAATATGTTTCTCAAACTCATATATTTACTATTCTTTATTACTCATATTCATACTCACATTGTATTATTCTCAAATATTTGAAAAATTCGTTAAACTTCCAATAGGACGTCAGATTCTCTTTTTAATTCTCTATGACGTGATATTAACCTACTTTGTGTACATAAACATACTCATACTCCTTGTATTATTGATAAATCTTAGAAATTTTCCGCTTTATTACTACTATGACGTCAATCAATTTTATTTCATATTTATATTTTTTTTTTCAATGGGTGAAACTTTTTATTTCATTTTCACTTTTCATGTGAAAATCGTCTGATTGAAAATTAATTATTGTAGAAAGAATTTCATGTGGATTTTTAATTTTTGGCATCTGCTATAACAAAAATGTTTAAATTTAATAAGAAAAGGCTGTTAGAATTTCGGTTTTTTGTCTATATTTATTAAAATAATACGAATTTTTCAAATTTTAATATTTTCAGCTCTTTACAGTTGATATTCTGATTTATGCACAAAGTTTCAACTCTGTAAGTTACATAGTTTTCTAGAATGGCTCTGTGACAGACAGACAACGGAGCGGGAGCAATAGGGTTTCGTGAGATGAACGAAACCCTAAAAAGGATACTCCAGGTTGAGAAGAGAAAACGGATTAATACACTATTAAAACTACTCGGAAATGTTTCACTAAAGTAGCACATGTTTCACTAAAGTAGTACATGTAGTTAAAATCAGAAGTAGCAACAGAAACTTTGATTTTATGATTGCTTCTTTAAATCTCGAAAATATACTGGCTTCTGATGTTTCAAAAGATAAAACATATTTTTCGGAATCGTGGGTAATTCGGAAGAGGTTATATTATATTTTCGTTCGTGATTATATTATGTTTGATAAGATTAAGAAACATTTGTCTTTTTACTTACCCATCATATGTAGTATAGGGTAAGTCTTGTAATCGTTTTGAAAATCGAAAAAACTTTTTTGAAAATATTTACGCGTTTCAGACACTGGAGATTCCGAAAAACCTATTTTTAGAAAAATAATTTGCCGTCCGTCTGTCTGTGTGTGTGTGTGTGTATATGCATGTGTATGTGTCTGGGTGTATGTCTGCAAACGCTCTATCTCCCGAACAAATTGAGATAGAGACTTGAAATTTGGTATGTACTTAGTATGTAATAATGGAAAGAAGCTTATTGAATTTCAGTAACCTCGACGATCCGGAACTATTTTTTTCGGACTCTCGAAATATTCGTTCTGATAAAAGGTATATAAAAATTTTCGAAATATTTTAAGGAGTGAATATAAAAGACAATAAAAAAAACATAAATTTTGCATAAAGAATGAAGTCAATCAGATAATTAGTTGCCGAGATATTTGTAGTTATATTTTCCACACTCTTCGATTTTTCATGACCCTGTATTTCATTCAAATTTCAATTCAAAGATATATTTTAATTGGAAATGAGACGCTTAATCCAACGTAGTAAACCGTTAGTTAGTATGATTATCAATTTTTGAGTTATAAGGATGTTTCTTTTACACAATTCAGTAATAAAGCATTTAAAGTTTATGACGTCATCAAGCCAAGATTTTATTCGAATTGCAATGCATTTTATAAATAGTTTACACATGTTTTATTTTCATATTTTATATTATGCATAAGGGCGTAATACTTACGCCCTTATGATGGATAAGTATTACGGTGGACCAAAATGACTAGTTTTACAGTGCACAAAAGACCGCTTTAAACTTTTAAGTGACAATTGTGATGGCCAACAGCGTTACCTATTTTATCACTATAATTAAATTCTGATTGATTTAACACCCACCATCAATGATCGTGAGAGTGACTTCTTGCTTCACAGCTTAAAAATTTTCTGCTGAATTCCACTTCTGTGCGGATTTCTAGATGCAAAACACTTTTGTTTTGGTTATATATCGTTTAATCTAAAAATTTCTTGGGTTTTAAAGTTTTCGGGAAAGCGGGCACAATGCTGAGAATACTAAAATGAGCAGGCTGTGGGTATACTGTCGTTTAACAAATAATCAGTACAGAAGCTGTCGAATTTTTAAAAATAGTAGAGTTTTACTGCTATTTTTACTCTATATTTTGAACTACACTTTACAATTCCTATAAAGGACCCATTGGTAACTTTCGCGTTGAAAATCAAAACAGACACGTATTCTAAATAATTTGATTCAGCAGTAAATTTTCGCCCTTATAAAGAAATCAGGACTATGTCAGTATTTAATAATAATCATAATCATCATAATATTATGTAAAACTGTGTCTGTTTGTGCGTTGCTACAGCATCATTCCAAAATTTCTGCATAGATTTAAATAGGTTTTTAACTTAGAATGAAGTTTATTCAGCAGTTTTTCAAATGTGATATTTATGTGATTTGGTTCAGAATGAAATAAAAATCGAAAACTTACTTTTATCCACATTTTTTTTATATAAAAAACGATTCCTTCGGTTCATAAGTTGAACAGGCGGAATTAAAAATTAGAGAAAAGGACGTCAATTTGACGCATTTGTTAAAAAATGTTTCTTTTTTATAACAAATCAAAATTCACTTTTTCTTTTAAACGTGATACAGTTTACACCAATAAAGACATTTTTCAATCAAAAGTCTGAAAAAATACGTCATTTTGTTTCAATTGCAGCATTTATTTATTTATTTATTTATTTTGAGGAATTAATGCCCGTATTAGTGAACTGAAACGTCAGTGAAAGTGAATCATTTTATCGAAATCTTAGTAAAATGTTTTAAATGCACAAATTGCAAAGCTCGCTTTTTTTTTAATAAGACGTCATTTTCATCTGAGATCAAGACGCATGAATATTTGCGTGTGTGTGTGTTAAACATAACGTTATTTTCACAAAGGAAAACTCTTGGAAGCCACATGTGTGATTGTTACCCATTAAAATAAATATGAACTAGCCGATCCCGCGCAGAGTATCTGCACTCTAGTGCAAAGCATTTAAATGCTATATGCATATTAGAATACACGAATTTCAGCATTATATGTACAAATATCATACATAAAAACTTCTCCACTTAGGACTGGGTACTTTGAAATAAAATTTATATACACTTCATAAGATGTGGACACCATTTAGAAATATGGAAACAGGGGTATTTTTTCAGCGTCGTGCATATAAAAACCTTTGCATGCACACAATAGTTGCTGGATGCTCTTTAAAATTGAAAAAGTGTATACATATTAGATTGAAAATATCGACACCATTCCCAATTAGAAAAATATTTTTATCTTTTTTTTTGTGAAATTTTCTGCATTGAAAACTTCTTTATATACACAATTGTAAATTTTAGAGCTCAGAGATTTTACAGTAACTGAATCAAAAGATCGAATTATTAAAAGATCCACATACAACTGATCATAGTTAAAAACTAGTTTTGACAAATTTAAGCAAATTTTTTCAAAAGTTTGACCCGGAGCTTTATTTATAGTCATTGTAAAAGCTAATCGGATAGGAAATTGTATATGCTTAACTGTAAAAGGAATATTATTGTCTGATGGAATAAGTGATATTCAAGTTACTAAACTGTAAGTCTTGTACCACTGCACAGACATTTAGAAGGTACTAAATTTCTTAGTAACAGTATGATAGCTCCTGGCTTTAATTTCAGTTTATGAGGTGTCATTCCAGTTGGTGTTAAACTGTTTAAAAATTCTTCAGTATATGCAAGTTGATCTTGCATCATTACTTATGGATCACTCTTGGATCATCACTTATGATAGTGTCGATGCTTCCATAAACACTTTCAGTTCCTGGCATACATTGTAAAACACGATTATTAATTTCAATTGATAAATTGTTGGTCACTGTTAGTATGGCTCGTCCTTTAAGCTTTTGAGGTGTCACCATTAAAAAATTAATTTTACTGAAAAGTTGCTGCACTTAATCTTGTATATCTGGATAGCAAATTGGGGGCAACTTAATACTTTCCCCACTTTGACATTCGCCAACCTTTAACAGCCACCTTGCTAACTCTCTCTCTGTTTGAAGGGCACGCATATTTTACGTAAGTTGCATAATGTAAAATCTTCTCTTCTTTATGCAACTTCAAACTGTTAGTGATCTTGAACCTCTAAAAATGACAAGTAGGACTTGACGGAAATCTCCACCCAACAAAATTATTTTATTCATTTATTATTATTATTTATTATTTATATTATTATTCAATATATATTATAAATCACAAATATGTGCATCCGTAACTTTGCCGTCATAACGATGCGGACAACAATGAGTTTAAACTGCATAAGGTACAACAAAGGAGCTAATGTTTTTAATTAAGAGCTAATGTAATTAATTACAAAATGGCGCGTTTTTTGGTTTGACTCCGTACTTTACTTTCTTTCCTTTTTAGAAAGTAGCTAGTTTTTAAAAAATAAATAAGAAAAATTACCTGCCAATTTTTACAAAAATTGCATTTTCGGATGAATTTTTTTTTTCTACATATGTGTAGTGAGTTTTAAATCGATACCTCAAATACTTTTCTTAATTAGTAGAAACAAACCCCTCGTTGTCATCGGCAAAAGATAAATAATCGTCTTTTTGCCGCAACGTACCTTAGCATTTTATATATATAGATAATCTGTTAAAAGGCATCAGAAATTGTTTGCGTGAAAATATACAAGCGATACCTATTAAAATTGCATATTTAAATATTATTTTATCGTTTTAACAGTCTTCTATTAGTATATTTATTATCAGTAACGATAACATTTTTATTTCATGCTAAAGGAAATACAAACACAGCACTACAGCAACTAAATTTGGCGCCTGGTGCGAAACACCTTGTTAGTTTTCCTACCGATTGTCAGCGTATCAGTAGTGATAAGGAATAGTACCCAACCCATGAAGCATAATCAGCACCTATCGTAAACGACGCGGTGCCTGGTTGCAAGGGTACCGACCGCACCTTGTTTGATGTGACTCTGCTTAAATACTACTTGGTACAATTTAACGGCCACGCGTGCAAAGCCACGGGCTTTGTTGGTTTTTAAATAAAATACCATTTTTAATTCTTTTAGTTATGCTCATAAAAATTCGACAAAATTCATGTCATAAAAGTTTACGAAATAAATTGTAAACTACACTGTAAAAAATGACCAATGTTTCTTATTTTATGAAAATATGCTATAACCACGAACGAAAATATAATATAATCTTCTGAGATATCCGAAATTTCAAATAGCATGTTACATTGTCTTTTGAATCCCCAGAAACGAATACATTTTCAAAATTTAAAGAATAATTTATAAAAACAAATTATTTTTAGCTGCCCGAATTTTTCAGAAACGTTTCCGAAGGATTTTTATAGTGTATTAATTAGTGTCCTCAGGCTGGAATACCTGTTTTTCGAATGTTATCCATTCTCAAGTACACGTTTTCAGCCGCATAAGTTAATTTATACATGAAAGAGTAAAGAAATAATCTTAATTTTAATGTTATTGTTAACGCTGTTAATTTTGCATGTTTGTCTGTTAAACATTTTTTTTTTTTGAGCATGGAAATGTTTACTTCAGAATTGATAGCATTCGAAAAACAGGTATTCCAGGCTGAGGACACTCATTAATACACTATAAAATCCCTTCGGAAACGTTTCTGAAAAATTCGGGCAGCTAAAAATAATTTGTTTTTATAAATTATTCTTTAAATTTTGAAAATGTATTCGTTTCTGGGGATTCAAAAGACAATGTAACATGCTATTTGAAATTTCAGATAACTCAGAAGATTATATTATATTTTCGTTCGTGGTTATAGCATATTTTCATAAAATAAGAAACATTGGTCATTTTTTACAGTGTAGGTTGCGTAAACTAGACTTTTCTTTCACTGTTGAGACTTTTTTATTAAAACATCCTCGTTGAGCTTACTTACGTAAACTGATTGTTATATGAAGGAAGGAATCTCTAGAAATCACAATCGCCATCCATCTAGAAAGCAATCAATGAAAAGATTTTCTATTTCTCAAGTTTAATGTGGGGGCAAATGGGATAGGATTGATATCAACTATTGACAATTTTTAAAAGATTTTTATCTGATGCTAATTATATGAAATGGACGTTGTTCACACGTGTCCCATTGTTCATATGTGCCATTTTTTCCTCTATACATTTGTATACCAGAACTGGTTCAACCACTAAGATTCAGAAGTAATTTTATTGTTCTGAGTTCGTGAATCTAATTATTTGGCACTAAAACTTAAACAAATGTATTTAATCAATAACTAAATTTTTCATCATTATTATTACCTCATTATTACGGTTAAAACTTACTTTTGATATATAAATGTATTTTACAGAATATTCGATCGTTTATCATGCTATCTGGTTTTTGTTTTATTTTTTTTTTCTGTAACAATATTTTAGTCTATAAGAGATTTAATAAACACCCACTTATTTTATGTTTTCGCCCAATAGCTTAAAAACTTTAATTATAAGGGATCTTTCAAGCCTAAAGCAAGCCATGTATCGCACTAGGAAATTCAATCTATTGGCCAAGAAATTCAACAAATTCGAAAATCATTAGTCAATTTTCAAAAGTATTAGTCAAAATTTTTTAACAATGTGATTTTTTGAATATATGAAACACTTGCATTCAAAATAACTAATATAAACAATTTTTAAAATTCAGCGTACAACCGCAAATTTTTTTTAAGTTTGATATTAAATGTTAAATATGTAATTATATATTTATTATACTTAACTTATCAAATAAGCATCTGTTTCTACTCATGCTTCAGCTTTCAAAGGTCCGTTCAAAATTAAATTATTTTCTGTCTTGCCTTTTGCTGGCATGAAACCCTCATCGTAATTTCCTTGCTCAAAACCTTTTCGCACCAGTGTAAACTTAGGAAAATTCGATATTCAAAGAGTAATATTTCAAGCACTGTTTCCAGACTAATATGCAGTTGCATATAATTTATAATATATTAGTGTACACAGTGAATTGCATATCATATTTAATTTTTATTCAATTTACTTAATAACAACTATGCTTTTTGCATTCTTTTTTTCATGTTTCTATTGAAACGTAACATAAAGTGAAAATAATTATTTCATCCATGGCGTCCAAAAGTCTACAAGTTAGCTTATAAGAAGAATGGTCTAGAAAGGTGTGCCTGTAGATTTATGATAGAGCCATAGCTCATAGCTGGCTTACAGACAGGGATTCAAGAAGTGGAAAGACGCCCTGAGACGTATAAAAGCTCCACCTCTTAAGAGCCTACACTAGTCACGTGAAGAAACACTCCAGCTAATGTTAAGTCTATGGGAAGGTTCTTGACAGATTTCTCTCTCGCATTTTAATATTTTTAAATGATTTTTTTTTTTTTTTTTGCATAGGATAGCTGAGGCCGATCCCTAACGTTTTTAATTTTTAATTTTTTGATTTTAGTTACAGTTTTTTTATAACATTATCAATTTCGGACATTTTTCATTATTGGACATTATCAATTTCAGAACCGGTTGGAACCGATTCTGAAAGTGAAAGTTCCTTTATATAAAAAAACTGGAACCAAAATCGAAAAAGTAAAATCTAACAACGTTAAAGATCGGCCTCAGCTATCCTATGAAAAAAAATCATTTATAAATATTAAAAGCGAGCGAGAAATCTGCCAAGAACCTTCCCATAGACTTAACATTAGCGTTCGAGTTGCTTCGGATCACTAGCGCACACTGTAAAAAAAAAAAAAAAATGTTGATTTTATGCGCGGTGGTGTATTACAGCTTATTTTACTGCTTATTACTGTTAATTTTACGGTATAATACTGGCAGATGGGATGTCAGTATTATATTGTAAAATCAACATTTTTTTTTTTTCCAGTGTAGGCTCTTAACAATCACGGTAAAGAGTCTTATAGATTGGTAATAAACGGATATGAGGGCAGCCACTGTTTTCCTCTGGAAGAGGGGCTATGTAATTATGAGGGGGAGGATAATACAAAATTATACCCAGAATAAAATATAGTGACTTTGAGAGTTGACTATCAATTACTTCAGTATGACTCACTATTACATTACTTGGAGCATGACTTGTTCTTGCACGAGCATTAACTTTGCACTCTCTCTTGTTTTTTGACTTCATATTCCGATGTTTTCAACTTACTTGTTCGGAGAGCTTTTGAACAGCATCTCGTCCTCATGACTTAAAGTGATATTCGTTCTTAATAAAAAAATTCAGTAACGAAACCTCACTTTATGATGGCATATCCTCAGCATTTCAAATGATAGTATTTTATTCTCTAACAAAATTTGAGGTGTTATTTACTTTAATAGAGAGTAGTAAAGTTTGATCGTTGGGATTTGCCATTTAATGATTTTATGTTTGTGCACGTAACAAAAAGAATGTCAAAATTTCCGAATGTGGGCATGCTGTCTGCGCCGCCAACACTTCTGTGTTCCTGTATGATGTCACTAGGTACCTTTAAGGTTTTTCTTCTCTGTTCATGTGTTATTAAATGGATATTAATAGGGTATCGTACTGAGTGTGGGGGCAAAATCTTAAATGATGTAACTAAGTATCGATAATCTGAGTATTATATTTCTAGTAATTAAAATTGCAATTGTAAAGCAGCAAATGATTGCTATCATGTCATTAATTTAGAGAGTCGTTAATTTTGAGATTCAGTTATGTTCAACGGATTCCAACAGGAAATTTATTAATTTCAGTAAATGTTTGAATCTACAGATCCTAATGCCACACTACAAGTTATCGAATCAATTTTAGTGTTTTTCTTCTTCTCTTATTCTTCGATATATATGCATATGCAAACTTGTAAATAAACTTTTAATTAATTTTACTTAAGTGTCAAAATTTTATAATGCATCATGTTGACTTTTTATTTAGGTTAATTATTGAGCAGCGTTTTGTATTGATGAGATTTAATTGGGTATTTCATCAATAAAATATTCATAAGCGGGGATTCTTTTCGAAAAAACACAATGTTTATATTTGAACTTTTAATTAATGATTAATTTTAGAGTAATTGTCCTTTTTTATTAATGTTGGTGTAATCTTATAATCCAGCCTTACGATCACAATTTCATTCTTTGGCTGCCTAAGTTAACCGCTAAAGGAAAATTAATCACAGTTAAATCCTTGCGATTGTTACTAAAATCGTAACCAATACTTTAGTGTCTAAATCTCCCCAGCACCCTACATAACATTTTACAATTAAAATGTCTTCGATCACACTTAAAAATGTCTTGCTTGCTACATTCTCTTTGAATATATTTCTACTGAATAGAACTTACGGTTGCTAATTAGATATTACATTAATATTCCCCGAAACTGGGGAGATTACAGTTAGAAGTAGGTATACTCCAAAGAAGGCCATGAGTCGCAACCATATTCCTCTTTTTATGGGTATATTTCACATTTTACATTTAGCTTGCATCCCCCTACCCTTTTGTTTATAAAAATAATCATGGGTAAATATTTAATGACATATCTCCCTATTTTTGAAATAATCAGCATCAAAATAGTCATTCGCCAAAGACTTAGCCAAAGGACTTTTATTAATAATTGTTAGATTTTTTTCGCATTTAGCGAGGGAGCGAATGCTTAGGGCGGGCCCTGGAAATGCTGGCAAAATGTGCCTAAATGACATCAAATAATGTAAAAATTAGCTACTCAGTTACAACAGTGATGTCGTAAAAAATATTTCAAAAATAGAAAGGGATTGCTGGAAAAGAATCAATCGGCTTTAATGCTTGCATGCGATCAATAATCTTGCTAAGACTTGCAATAAGATAAATTAGGAAAACATTTAACTTTGTAAAATATTTTTACGGGCGCTTATCGCAATTAAGCAACTCATTTTCACATTATCTACTTATTATTACATATACTACGGCTTTATTTTTTAATGTAATTTTGCTTTTATATTTTCGAAAATGTTCGCTCTCAGAGAGAAAATTCTCGTATTATTGTTTAACATCACGTCAAAGGAGAACCCAGACAAACAATTACTCATATGTACGGTAATCAAACAAACATAATATCGTAACCTAAAAAAAAGATGATAAAGTACCAAAAGATGAGGTCCCGGAACCCTACACATGCGGGCAGCAATCACCCGCACGTGAGTATTTAATGTTACTTTTTTTATCGGTTCCTTGGAATTTAGAAAGCGATGATATATAAATACGTAAATAGAGCGACAAACCTCAAACATTTATTATGTGTTCCATTAGGAAACTTATCTTTCGTTTTATATGCTTCTTTGTGTCGGTTGCTGTTAGTTGGGGACACGTGAAAAGTTGGTCGAAAGTAATGAAACCACAGCAGAATTTTATGAAGCTTTATATGGAAGACAACGGGAATCGAATCTTAATAACAACAGAAGAAGATGGTAAATTAAAAGATTGTTATTTATCTGGTGACCAGTAAGTAGTTGTTTTTCAACCTTCTTAATAAAACCTTTTTAACAACAATAGCGTGCTAGAAAAAATAATCACAAAAATAAAAATTTTGAGACTTAATTGAAACAAGTAACAAGAAAGAGAAATGGAAAGGAGAAAATGATATAATCTCTGATACCAACGTGACCCGAATATGTTGTCACATGCAAATCGTATAGTCGTCACGTGAAGTGGAATATATGTCACATAGACGTCACTGTGAAGTTGATATGCTCGTTTTTTGACGCATCGAAATTGGCGTTGCTGTGTACTCGTCTTTTGACGCGTATGCAACTTAAGTTACATATGGACGTCCCTGTAACGTCTACATGATTCATTTTGCACTCCACCTGACGAAGCAACTTGTTTCTGATATTCTGAGGTAATGCTGCGGCTAACCGCACATCCCAGGATTGAATCTTGGTGATACAGATAAATGCATACCGCATTAAAAGGGTTTTTTTTTCTTTTTTTCTTCTTTCTTACTTTCTTTATCTTATTTTTTTATTATTATTATTTGTAAACGGACTTCATGTATTTTAATTTGCTGACAAAGAGTGCGGTGATTTAATTGGTTGATTTTGTTAGTTTATAGCACGCTACTTTTGTTTTTTGTTCACGAAAACTGAATAGATTCTTTTTGCCTCCCAGATAAAATATTACCATATAAATAACTTTAGGTAAATATCTGGATCGGTTTAGTCAGTTTGGGTTAATAATTCTTTTCTACGAAGTTTAAACAGTTTGATGTGTACTCAAGTGTATTCTCAAGAAAGAAATAGTACTGTACCGAAGACATATCCTCAAATGATATTAATTCAATTGAATTCAGGACACCTTCGTATTAAACATAATTTTAGGTCAGTATTTGATTAGTATGCATCTCTTCAATCAATTTTTAGTCACATATTCACAACATATGATATTATATTTAAAGGCACTAAAAATGATGAAAGTGCTATGACTTTTAATTGTTTTTAAAGGGGAAGGGTAATCAGTTTTAAAACTTCAAAAAGTGGATTTTATGTTTTTTATATTGAAAATTTAAAAAAATGCAATATTGAAACGAACAAATCAAACCGCAAGAAAATACTCCAATCAGAACTGACAGTTGTTAATCTGAAACTGGGATGTCTACATTGATACAGGTTTTAATTGATTCTTAAACTTTCATTTCGCCTTTCTGAAAACTGTATTTTTGTTACTCACGTGCACTTTAGAAAATAAAATCGTTTTCAGAGCTATAATTTCTTTTACACAGATATGTAAACAGGAATGAAAAATCATACGTCAAGCATAGATTTTGAAACACTTTCCAACACTTCCAAAATACTTTTACAAAACTTTACCGTTTAATAAGGTGAAATATTATATCGAAGTAAACAGGAGGGGGGGGGGGTGACAAGGGCTGACCGTCCTGGGAACTCAGCTTTCACTTTACAAAAAAACGGGTAGAGAATAAGTGCAATCCCGGACAATTTGGAAAACACCTAACACATTTGAAAACCATCTATAATCGTTAAAGTATCCGAATTCTTTTGTGCAGTCTGGTATATCATCTATAGAACTTATACACATCAATCAATAGGAAAAAAAATAGTTTATTTAAAAGCACTTACCACAACTTAAAACGCACTTCCAGCAATTATTGTCAATAGAGAGCACTGTAACCGAATTATTTTGTGTGTCACTGTAAACAAATGCAATGTACACCGTATTCTACAGTAAGCCTTTTATAGCGCACCTCAGTGATCTATATCAATTTCAATATGTTTGAAACAGTGTAACATGATTAAAATACTCCGCAAATGATTTTTCCCAATATCTCACTATACCCGTTTACAGGTAATCACGGTAACGAACCGATTGAATAAATTACGATTGTTAACACTCTTTTTTTTCTATATTTTTTATTTAACGAATATTTCAGGAATTAGAATTGAAGTAATATTTCAACAACAACGAAAAATCATGCATCAAGTATAGATTATGAAATACTTTCCAACACTAACAGAATATTATTAAACAATTAAATTTTTTCTTTCAATGAAATCGATCATAGTCCGTCCTGTAACCGGATTATTTTGTGCATATCTGTAAATGAAGGGTAAGTGCTAGGCACTCCATAATCTATAGAAAACATTTTGTAGTGCATCCCAGTGATCCTTTTTAATTTCATTAGGTTTGAAGTATCATAACATGATTAAGCTGCTCCTCAAATGTTTTTTCGGTACTTCTCCATTATCCCGTCGATCACTTTTCATAACAAAAAACTATCGCCAAACTATAGGATTTAAGGCCAAAAATGAATGATCATGGTGTCCCATTCACTTGACGTCAGAAGCGTTACATGTGTTTGTTATGTCATCAAGTAGTTTTTAATTCGACATTTACTTGTACTCTTCATTATGTTTTACTGATTTATTCGTTAATTAAAATAACGATTGCGTCCTTAAATAGCGGTGCCATGATATTAAAAGAGAAAAAGCATTGGGAAACTGTTGCGCTGCATAGTTGCATATAATAGATCAGTTTCAATTGATGTCACAAATATTTATTCATCAGTCGAGAGGGAGAATTAAGAAAAATAATGTAAATAAGTAAATATCAAAGATTTTTTTTTCTGTTTTCATTAATATATTCTAAATTTTATTGTTTAAGCTTACTAAGTTGACATATTGGTGAGTATTGGGCTTTTCCGAATTTCTTGTATTTATTTATTTATTTATTGAGATACCAATGGCAACATTCTTCCATTTGTTTATTTGGCGTTATAGTTTTTTGTTATGGAAAGTGGTCGACGGGATAATGGAGAAGTACCGTTTTTTCTTCCTAGATCTACAGCATAATCATTTTATGCGTCTCTGTAAACGAACTATAGATGCTACTTATTCCATACTCCTGAGAAAGCATGTTTTAGTCCGCCTCCAGTGATGATTATCATTTTCATCGTGTTTGAAATGCTATAACATAACTACGATTATGGGATTTTTCCCATTCTTTTGTGTGTCCCTGTAAACGAACTATAAATTCTACAAACTTTATATTCAATACTGAACATTCTATAGTAAACATCAATAACATATAAAAAATACAGGGGAATCCGAGTATATTTACGAAAGTTAGAGTACGGGCATGGGGCCAGACAGACAGATAGACAAACCAAATTCATAAACACTTTTCAACTATGTTGGAAAGTGTTTAAAGATGATTTTCTAATTTCGTTAACTTCTTATATCTTGGATTCCGGTTTGTAAACTTTAACGGATGTTTCAACAGCTCTTGAAATATCTTTTGCGTCAAGAAAGATAAAAGAAATCGTAAATTTTGATATGAAATTTAAATATAGGCATTATTTCGTTGTGTAAATTAGCGCTTTCCTTTCAAAAACACTAATTTTAACTTTAAAATCTCCGTATGATAATGTTTTAATTTTTATCTATAAGAAATGTAAAGTAAATCAAATGGCTTTCTTTATTATAAAAATTTAACATCCCGCTTAAAACTTCGCAAAGAAAGATAGAGAAGATTTCCGTATCCTGTGCCGGTTAGCACGATTGAAGAAAAAATACACAATGGCGCCAAAAGGCATTTTTAACATCATACCAATTTTTCAAGATGGTGGAAAAACATGCTTTTTAAACATTTAGAAACATACATTTATTAAACCATGTCTTAGTACCATCTTAAAAAATATATAAATATAAGTACGATGCTAAAACAAAATTTTATCGCCATTTTCGATATTTTAACAAGAAATGAAAATACATAAATAAACATATTTAACAATACTAAGAAGCCTATTTATGATAAATAATTGTTATTGTCAGTGAGGGGAAGGGGGGGGGGAGGGGAGGATTGTAAACAATTAATAAATAAACGAAAAAATTAACGAAAATAACTTCTGGAAATCTCAGGAAAGATATATCTCATATAAAAGCACTTAAAATCATAAAGTAGAGAAGTAGTCCGTATAAAAAGGCAAAAAATTATATGATGTATGTAAATCTTTTTTTGTTTTTTAATATTTTTGAAGGCACAGATAAAAAGATAAAAATTTCGTTCACAACTTTCATTACAATTTTTTTTTTAAATATATTTATACAAAATAGAAAAAGATCTATAAAAATTCACAAAAACACATTTAAATAATATTAAATCTACAGAAAATATCGTTTAAAAAGCAACCCCAAACGCTGAAGATCGTAACAACCAGATCGGAACATTTATCGCCAAATCTACCGACACAGGATATGGGACTTTTCCCGAAAGATAATATTTTTCGCGTGTCTCTGTATAAAGTTTTATCAGTTCATTTGCTCATTAGTTTCACTATATAATGCTCAAATGATTTTACTTTTTTGACAGATTAAATAATATGGGTTGTCTTTCGCATTAAATAATTACATAGACAGTATGCCTTACAAGAAATCCTACATAGTGTACATCAGATGTACAAATTTGAAATGAATTATGCAGTTTCGAAATCAATCGAAAACAGCCACTATTTATGTTTCATTTTCTCAGCAAACACTGAATACATTTCAATGTTTTTTAGTTAATCATTTTCTATTGTAATTAACTGCGTATTAACTGTTTTCTTTGTCTCAAAAAGCAGTTGTTCATTAGTAACGTTAATTTTTAAAATATTATTATTATTATTATTATTATTTTGAAAAATTGTATGACTGTTGCATTTTTAATTTTTATTTATTTATTTATTTATTTATTTTTTTTTTTTTTTTGCGGTGAAATTTTAGATTAGTATATCACCCAAAACAATTTCAAAAATTTTATCAAAATTGTTTCAGTAGCTCCTGAGAAACAGGAACAAGAAACAGGAAAGTTTATAGGATATCCCATTTGTGCCATAAGCACTGTTTACTTGACTGAAAATTTGATTAAATTTCCTCCATAATTTATGTTAAGTCAATTTGAAAATACCCACTTAGTTATACACGTTACTGCTTTATTTGAAGGTTTTGGCTAATTTCAACTGCACTGAAAAAAAAAAAATTACAACAAGATTTGCTGTAAAGTCATGTAACTAAACTGCCACCAGATTTTTGCTGTTTCTTTACATGCTTTAAATAGTATTTTTAGAGGGGAAATTTACAGCAAAAAGGGCTGCGATCATGCTAATTTTACTGCAAAAATTACTTAAATCATGCTAATTTTTACAGCAAAAGAATGCTTGACACATTTAATCAACAACAAATTTTGGTGTAATTTTTGCTTTTCTTAAAGTGTGTACACGCCCCCTTAAACGTTTAATGAAAGTTTTTTTAATAGATTTTTGACAAAATTTTATTTTAAATAATTTCGTTTTTTAGAAAAAACAGACTCTCTCTCTCTTATACACACTCTCTCTCTCTCTCTCACATACATATATTAACAAAAATCAAAGGATAATCATTCATATACCAAAATTTCAAGACATTCGTTAAAGAATTTTAAGAATTATGTACGTGTTAAATTTTGAGGTCATAATGTTAACTTAATTTTTAATATTTTCGATCATAATTATTTTTTCAAGCTATTTTTTATGTTAGTTAATAAGTATAACAAACATAATTGTGTACCAGTGCCAACTGTTGGGCGATAAACACCCAAACCTAATCAGCATAAAATTATATCAAAGTCTAACTGAATTTGGAGTTTGATCTAATTCTATGTATTAATTCTTGAGATACAGCGCCCCCAAAATATGTGCCACACACTGAGAGACTAACAGTCTTAGAGACAGACAGACTAATAGAAAGACATACATTTTCCAAAAATAGTCAAATCGTGTTCAGGACATCCCAAAATGTTTAAATCCATCAATAAACGGAAGTTAAAAAATTTCAAAAATCCAGTACTTATGTACTGGATATTGTTGCTATGCCATGTTGTTATTCCAGTACTCCTGTCTTATGTATATATAAAAAAAAATTCTTTTATTTTCCGGCTTGTTCCTTATTACCGCACATTCCCACTTATAGAAGATTTCGTGGATTGTTACTGATTATACTATTACATGCCCGCATTTTAACGCATTTAGAACCTTCACCTTTATCATTTACTATGGTCAATGAACTCAGTATACTGATGAACGCCTCTTAAAAAAAAATAAAAATAACTCCATCACCATTGCTAATCCAAATAATACTTTTCAGGTTCATTACCATCATGTTATTATGCTTAGCCCATGTTATTATGCCTGTATGTAGAAAACTTAGGTATAAAAATGAAAGAGAATGCAAAAGAAATTATTTTGCATTAAATAAAATATTACAAAGAGTTTCGCAAATCGTAGAAATTGGAAAAACTTAACAAACGTCAAATTCAAAGATGAAAGTTATGTAATCTTGTTGTTTATTGTTTAAAGTTTGGAAAATAAATTATTTTGGAAATTAAATTTTAGCTTTTTTTCTAATCCCGAACGTTACTTAAAATGACTGTTTCTGCATTTTATTACCTTTATTATCTCTTCTTTTATAGGATATTTGTATCGTATTAAAAAAAAAAAGTGTAAAAAAGCTAAATTGCTCTGGTGCTATTACGGAATGCACAATTTAATTCGGTTATTTTTCCAACTACAGATGGTAATCTTGTATCATTAAATAAGATTTCTATCGTTATTTAATTAACACGATATTTCAGTTTCAAGAAATGTTAAAAAATCTCTTTAAATCAAATTAGTAATTAATAAATCTTGTAACTTAAGATCTTACTTTGAATTATGTATTTTGTTTATGTGTTACTTATTTTATTCTATTGCTGTACTTGCATATATACAGTGTGTTAAGTTAATGGCTGAAAGAGTTTAAATTCGATCGATCAAACACAGAGCCGCCCAAAAGAATTCGAGTACATATCCAGTTATTGCTGAAAGGGAATTTTCAAATATTTAATGCGTTTCTTAACTGAACTAAATTTTATCATACTGTGCAGTATATATACATATCTATAGATCATATGCGAAATGCACAATTGAATTCGGTCATTTTTACCATTACAGGTGGTAACTGTTGAAATTACAAACAAAATTGTCGAAATTATTGCACAAAAGAATTCAAGTACATTTCTGCTTATTGACCTGAAATTGCTGAAGGGGAATTTTCAATGGAGTTATGTGTTTCCTAACTGAACTAAATTGAATCATACTGAACAGTATATATACAAATATATAGATCATATACGGAATCCACGTTTTAATTCGGTTATTTTTCCGACTACAGGTGGTAATTGTTAAAATTACAAACAAAATTTTCTAAATTATTGCACAAAAGAATTCGAGTACATTTCTGCAAATTGACCTGAAATTGCTGAAGGGAAATTTTCAATTGAGTTATGTGTTTCCTAACTGAACTAAATTTCATTATACTGTGCAGTATTTATATACAAATATATATATTATATACGGAATGCACAGTTGAATTCGGTTGCATTTCTGACTACAGATGGTAATTGTTTAAATTACAAACAAAATTGTCGGAATTATTGCACAAAAGAATTCGAGTACATTTCTGCTTATTGACCTGAACTTGTTGAAAGGGAATTTTCAATTGAGTTATGTGTATCCTAACTGAACTAAATTTTTTCATACTATGTAATATATATACAAATCTATAGATCACATACAGGGCTTCACAAAACAATTCTAATACTTTTCCAGCTATTGATGGCAATTGCTGAAATTGGATTTTCAAAAGTGTTATGCGTTTTCAAAATTATTTATTTAGGTATCATCTTTCAACTTATTAAACGGGGAAGTTTTTTTACAGTATTATGGATGTGTTGGAAAGTGTTTCATAATCTATACTTGACGTGGGATATTTCTTACCTGTTTTTTTTCTTTTGAAACTGCTTAAAAACAATCTGAAATCGAAAGTGATGTTTTATGTTATACAGGGCAATGTCTACCAATTGTTTGATTAAAAATTATTGAATGTCATTTGTTAATTAATATATTTTTTAACCTTGTTGAAACATTTTTTTTTAATATTATTTTGACACAATTTATTTCTACTTTCATTGTTCTACAATTTTAATATATTTTATTTCGTAAATGAAAAAAAAAAAAAAAAACTATGCAGAAGTCACCCTTTATTAAAACACAATGGAGCGTGCAAGGAATGATATGTAAAAAAAGGATAATAAATAAATAAAACAATTTGATTTTAATTACACATATTTTTTTTAATGAATCATTTTCCTTGAACAGGAAGGATTTTTCTTAACATGCTTACAACTTTCGACTGTTGTTTTATCTGTTAAATGACGCAAATTTTATTAGTTGCGATAAGAATGAGCTTGATATGTCTTATGTGCATAACATTACTCATGCGCGTGTTACACTTTAGAAAGCACATTAAAAACACAACAAATAAAATTTTCGTCATTTTAACTCACAAAAATAATAGATGGCTATTGTAGGTAAAATATTTTTTTAACACTTTACAACATAGTTCAGAAAGTTGAATATGTACTATTTGTTTGAGTATAGTTTAATTAAAACTTGAATTTGTCTTGCAAATATTACTCAGATAAATAGCTAGATTACTAAGATTTTGAAGATATATATGCATTATTTTATTTTATCTGCGTTATTTTATATTATGCGTGTCACAGGGCTTAACAAATGCGGTCGCGACTAAGTTTTTTAATCTGGCTTTTTATTTATTTTTTATTCATTTTACTTATTTATAATTTTTTTTACAAAAATTGACCTAAGAAATGATCACAAATGGTTTCCCTTCCACCCCCCCCCCCCCCACCACCACCCTTACTCGTGCGAGTAATCCATGTGAAGTAATTAAAATTTCAAGAATAACTAATTTTAGCAAAATTAAATAATATGTATTTTCAAATATCTCTCCCTCGCGTAAAATGCATGGTCCTTTTAGTATCTGTACACCACACACATTGCACAATAAGTAGGCGCCACCCTGGTTTGGAGACCATTGGTCTATATGACGTAAAATGTTGAGGATACTTCTTCTTTGCAGAGACTGGCTGCTTTTAAAAACGAAAAATAATTTTTTAAATATTAAGAGTCTTGTTTTTGTTTGGTAACAATTTATTTGGCAAAATTATTAGTGAAATCTTTTGCGCTGCCTCACCCAATGGAGCCTCTTGTTGCATTTGAAGCTTCGATAGTTTAATTTTTATGTTATATCAATTCTGGAAAAGTATTTTTTATTATGGATTGTAAAAAAATAAATATTCTTTCTTAAAAAAAAAAAAGTCATCTGGAATTTATAAAATTGATAATAAAGAACAAAATTAATGAACCAGAACAAATCCGCACTTCAGAAGGTTTTTATCATTTGTCCCCCTCAAATTTTTATCATAGATTGTTGAATCCAAATAAACCTTCCCCCCTCCCAGCCGGTTACTTATTTCGATTATGTATTACGAGAGTGAATGATTTATTTCAGCAATGCATATTTTACATAATAACCTTTGAGTTATTTTATATTTCTCATATATGGATTTATTTTACAAGCACGAAAAGTTTTTTAGTATTCAAGCCGGTTTATGTAGATAAAAAAGCTTATATTTTTACAATTGTAGTTGGGTACAATTTCTCTATCAAGAGCAGCATCTGTTACTCATCTTAATCACAATCTTAACTTAAAATTCTCATAAGATGTTTCATTATAGATGTTGCAAAGTTCCAAAATAATAAGAAATAAACGTAGAAATTATATTTAAGCAAAAAATATTTGTAACTTTTATTTTACATTTGGCAAAAATAAGTTCATTAAATGCACATTTTAAAATAATAAAATCAGAGTTATTTGACATATTTTGACCAGAAAATTAAGCAAAAAATTGCTTTCCCTTTTCTCTATTTCATCGATGCCCCCCCCCCCCCCCCTCGTCAGATATAGATTTTGTAGTACTCAACTATCCAGACATTTGAAGCATTAGGCAATCAGCATTTGCCGAAATACCTGTTAACGCAGTCTTTACAATATTTTTTTTTTTCAGAGATATATAATTTTGTTAAGTTTGATTAGAAAACTTGGTTTATATGTGTTAAGTGCTAGTGGGTTCTTAGTTTATATGTTTGTATAATTATGTACTATTCTAAACTATGTAACTAATAATCCTAAACTCTGCTCGTTATTCTTTTTCAATTTATAGAAAACTTTACATAGAAAACATGCTTTTTGGGGAAAAAAATGATGGTGGAGGGAAGGGGGGGGGGTAATTTTTTTTTATTGGAGACTAGAAATTTTTGCTCGCTACCAGATTTTATCAAATTTCTAAAGCCCTGTGCGTGTGTATGCATGTAAATAGAAAAGTCGACCTTCATTGAAGTTGGTTTAAATCGAGAAAGAAAACTTAAAACTCACAGAATTTTTTAAAAACTGAACAGTTTTATCAACTCAATTTAAAATACCATTTTTATAACAAAAACAAATTAACTTTGCTATTCAAACCAAATGCAGTGTTGCTAATTTAGAGGATTTTTTTATTCAGAAATCTACCACTACTTCCGAATAGTAATGTCATATCATTACATTTCAGATAAGAGAAATATTACTATTTGAAAAGAGGGGTAGATTTTATAATAAACAAGTTGGAAATTGTACGTCAAACGTGACAAATGAGGTGCGTTCGTACTGTTATTATTTCAGTGAAATGAATTTTATCGACTGTTATTATGATGATTAATTTCCGTAATCAAATAAGTACATTTTAAGTCAGCAACATTTTATCTTTTGTTGACATTTACTGAAAATTCCAATGGGAAACTGAAGCCTAGCTTTGAAAATTTCAGAACTTGAACTCCATATTTAGACTCTTTTTCCCATTTAATATGTCCTTCTGCGAAAACATCTATCCAAAAAAACTGTCGATAGCTTATATGATTGCAGGGGCGTAGCGAGCGGGGGGGCAGGGGGGGAAGCTGCCCCCCCAATGTTTGGTAAAAGGATTCAGTCGGCTTATCAGCAGATTTAATTAGTGTCTCTGTAGTATGTCAGTAGGCCAATTAATAAAAGCAATTCGGAAAAATTCTGGTTGGCAGGACTTTAAGTCTTCAGAATGCATTTCACTACACCCTTACAATCATATGGCAAAAGCTAGTCGGTCAGTCAACCTATCTAGGTTATGAGTAAAAAAAGTAATGATTTCAATAGATCTATCTGGTCAGCCGGTATGAAAGTCACGTGTTCTGTCACATTTTCGAATCACATAAATAGCTAGTCGGTCTACCCACTGAAAAAAAATTATGTATAAATTTTGTCTGCAGAGCCGGAAATGTTGGACATATACTATACCTTACCCACACATGGAAAATCTAAGTCGGCCGTCGATACATGGGCCAATAGGGGAAAAAAATGAATCTGATCTATTGATTGAAAATATCAGAAATTTGTCCTACAGTAACACTCGCAACTTACATAGATAAAAACTATCAATATACACTGGCCTCCAAAAGTTAAGGTACAACCGGTTTTTTGCGTCTAATTTGCAAATGAATGAATATATAAACAACAAATTTGGAGGAAATGTGCGCTAAACCGTTATTTATTAAATGCGACATAGAAATTTACTTAAGTTAAACGTATAAATGAAACTACAACAAAAAAGCCCTCATGGTGGAAAATTCCATTCTTGGAGAAATCAGTACATCGCAGTATTATGCAGTAAAATGTGACAGAAACATTAAAAAACTGGTTCTAATACGGAATATGCCTACCCCGGACTTGAATGCATTGGCGGCATCGACTTTCCATGCTCTCAATTAAATTGTCGGACACCGAAATAGGTAACGCTGACCAGACAGGGAGTAAGCCTTGTTCCAGCTCATTTAATGACCTTGGAGGAGGACTTAAAGCCGCAACCTGTCTTCCAAGATAGTCCCAAAGATGTTCTATCGGATTCAAGTCTGGAGAGTGAGCTGGCCATTCCATTCTCTCCAAACCGTGATCCTCAAGATAATCCTCAACAACCACAGCTCGGTGTGGTCTCGCATTATCATGCATTAGAATGAAACCATTGCCAATAGTACCGGCATATGGGCGCACATATGAACAAGGATCTCATCCCGATATCTCGCACCAGTCACAGTTCCTCCATGAAACACATGCAGGTCAGTGTGGCCTCCGAGTGAGATCCCATCCCAAACCATGATTCCACCGTTTCTGTACCTGTGTGTTTCGACAGTGTTTGATTGATGGTATCGAGTGCATTGTTCTCTCCAGATCAGAAGACATCCTGAATCGCTCTCCAGTGTGAATCTGGACTTGTCTGTGAAGAGTACAGAAGCCCGCTTTTGTCTGGTTCAGGAAACATGTTCTCTTGCACAACATAAGCGGGCCCTTCTCTGTCGTCTGTTGAGGGGGGAAACACACAACTGGTCACCTTGTATAGAGACCTGCATTGTGAAGACGTCTTCGCACCGTAGTAGGGGAGATTCTTCTCCCTGATGCTGCAAAGTGGTCTGCAATGAGTTGCGGCACAGTAGTGCGTCTTCTCCTTCGGGCCGAAAGAGCTAGAAACCGGTCTTCTGCAGGTGTTGTAACACGTGGGCTGCCTGGAACATGTCTTCTGGACGCAGAATCTTCGGATTCATACTGATCCCAGAGTCGTTGGACTACACTGCGAGACACATTGAGCCGTCTAGCAGTAGCGGCCTGTGACAACCCCATTTCCATCCATCCTACCGTCCGCCACCTTAATGAATCGGACAAACGACTTCTTCTAGACATTTCTAGACTAGTGGCTGTTGTGAACAAAACTGACAACAATAGTTCGAATGCAACAAAACTTACACGCGAAATTACGAAAGCTTCATAATTGCATATTTTTCTCTCATTCAGAAGTAGCTATTCTTTTCTATAAAATAAAAGTGGTAGCGGTAATTTTTGCATAAGTTTTTTTAAAGCTTATTGTCATTCATATAAACTATGAAGATTAATCTGACTGCCATTTTTTGTCTGGTGAGCTTCGAAAAACATCTTGTACTTTAACTTTTGGAGGCCAGTGTATAAACTAGGTCGACCGAATGCGAAAGTCGCTTAAGAAAATTCAAGAAATTTTATACTTGTTAAATAGTAGGTTCTAGCAGCGATATGATGTTTACGGCCTTTGGAACTGTTTTAGGAACGTTTGGAAAATAAAAACGAAGAATTTTTAAAACTATTTAAAAAAAGAAGATGAATAAATTAAAAAAAATATCCGTGCATTTAACATTGAATACCTAAAATCTTCTTACTTTTTTTTTTTTTTTTTTTTTTTTTTTTTTTGATAAATCTAAAACTAAATTTATATACTTGTGCCAACATAACATAATTACATAATTTTCACTGATTTTTCACTTGTTATTATAAAAATTAGAATTGGAGCCTTTATTAATTACTTAATATTTATTGTATACCCTGATTACCGTAATTTCCGGCGTATAATCCGCGGATCAAACAATTATGTTTCGACCCAGAAATTTTATTTTATGTAATGGAACATACTAGATCGCTGTAAATATTTTACTTCAATTATTAAATAAAATTTCTGGGTCTAAACATAATTGTTTGATCCGCGGATTATAGGCCGGAAATATGGTACATGTTAGCGATTACTTTTTTTAAAAACTAAATCATACGTAAGATGAATTATTTTTTTAATAAAGAATTCAGAAAGTAGAGGATTTCAGGAAAAATTAAATTATTAAAAGTAGTTTTATGGTAAAAAAAAACTTGAAGCGATTGCGGAACATTAACACATTTGCACTTAAAACAATATAAATAGTTCAGCGTTTCAGGCCCGTAACTACCGCCGGAGCACTGCCCCGGGGCCCCAAACTAATGGTTAAAAAATTATTGTATTTTAATATCTAATCTAACTTCCTATAAAATACCCAGCACCTAGCTAAAAGTTAATAATAAAAAAAATTCATCAAAGTGCTAGAGTAAATGTTTTTGCGTATCCGTTCAAATACTCCATACGCTTCGCATGCAAAAGCATCTCTAGAGCAGACAG
This sequence comes from Maratus michaelseni, assembly GCA_963931845.1. Lineage (NCBI taxonomy): Eukaryota > Metazoa > Arthropoda > Arachnida > Araneae > Salticidae > Maratus > Maratus michaelseni. The sequence goes on along the minus strand of OZ007594.1, from coordinate 276,259,229 downwards.
CAGAATGTCGAGTCAAATGTGTCATGTCGCGCCTGGTGCCTGCCGAGTGATGAGTCAAGTGCAAGCTAGGACGTGCAGTGAGCTAGTGCTATTCATGATGAGTCATTCGTTTACTAACTGCTTATCAATATCGGACTGTCAGAGCAGTTGAGAGTCGCATAGTAGTGATAGTACGATAGTTTATAACTTAACCCCTTCGTGACGAGAGTCTTTTACGGAATTTTTCCTCTTTTACCACCGGTTTTTCAAAACAGAAATTTTCCCCTAATTGAATCGCAGAAATGCTGTCATTATATAAGGCAAAGCTTACAATAAAAATTAACTGGTGGGAATAATCGAAAATTCTGAGCATCTTATGCGTCACGTAAACGTGTCGCTCGTCCCCAAGGGGTTAATCTTACTTTGCTTGTGTTGAGATAATAGTTTATATTATGAAACGCCAATTGGAAATAAGAAAAGACCGATTCTAAATAGAAGAAACTGGGAGGCTGCAAAAAGTTCGAAGAAGTTATCAACATGGCTGCACAGTGGAAACCACTCGACAGGGACTGGTGATAAGAAAGGTATGAATGGTTTGCTTTATTCAGTGTGATGTGTAATTCATGTAAAAATAGTACAGTCAAACTTGAATAATTCGAACGTGTATAATTCGAAATCGTGGATAATTCAAATGTTTCTGTCGGTCCCTTGACATTCCTATAAAACACAATCAGTGGTGGATGAAGCACTCAAGAGGCCCCAGGCGCAATTAAATTTTGAGGCCCTCCAAATATTTTCAGTACCCCTAGTGTGCATTTTTTAGTTTTACAATTAGAATTACTGAAAGTGTATATTGTTAATTCCATACGATATTATCTCTAATTGGAATATAAAGTTCAAATTATTTTCTATCGCATGCTAATAAAATATTGAAAGTACTTCCCATTCATTACATTATCATAATTTTTAGAACTAAGAGATCACATTTTTATTTAGCTTTTATGTTGAAAATCACTACGTTCTATTTACTAAACTATCACTTCATTCTATCATTCTAAACAAATGTGTTTTTCACAAATATAACTGTAGGATTTTTTCTTATCAATACATATTCTTTTTTTTTTTCCAGTAAAGTTCTTGGTAAATCTTTTAAATAATTACTGAGTTATATCAAAGAAACATTTTAGTAATACCAAATCATATATTTTATTTTTAACTATCAATTATAATTAATCAGTTAAAATTAATTGTAAAAACTATTAATTAAGAAATAATGCGACAGATTGACTATTTTACATTAGTCGGATTTGAAACATTTTTGAGTCGGCCAATCTTGCCTTTTGCCCCCCCAAAAATTTTCTTTCGCTACAGCCCTGTATGATTGCTATAATTAAATAATTTTAGTATGCAAATTCGGTTTTTAAATTCAGTAATATGGAAATAATACTACTCCATCTTAAACAGGACATAATCACATAGCAACCTAGAATCATTACCTATCATGGGGTATCATTGAATTAATTAAGTACGATAGCATTTAATATTATAAAGAATGTGACTATAACTTGGTCATGGAGGTTATAAAATGTCATATAAGTCATGTATGACTATAACGTCATACATGTCAGATAACTTGCCGATACATCTTTATCGTTTGGCGATTAATCCTCGGAAGCTGCTATGACAAGGAAGTACCGATTTTTAAAAAATTCAATTTACTTCATAAATATTTTTATTAATATCTTTTTAAGGTTTGTTTCGATTTTTATAAAATTTGAAATGACTCGACAAAATTCTGCAACGATTATATATATTAAATTTCAAACCATTCGGTAGGGTAGTTTTTGCGCTGTTATATGCGGACAAGCGGACAGACGGACAAAACGACGACTATAGTTGCTACCTATTTATATAATTACGAACGCACCTAAAAATCCGCTTAATTGGCAAGACTGTCTGAATGCTAGATAGTCTTTGCTTATAATGACCGCTATTTCCGATGAAGTTTATTCCTCAAACCTAAAATAATTAGTGTCTATAAACACTTTTTAAAAACGAATACTATAACTAATAACGTAATTTTACTTTTAAAGAGGTACCTTTATATAGCACGCTTCATTTTGTATGTTTTTCCATTTTATTAAAGGCTTTCTGGTTATAATTTCTAAATCCCAGCATGGGAAAATCCTCTAAGTGACATTGAATGTGTGTTTGCATCAACATGTTAAGCACTATATTTCCACACGCAACACTATTGTTGTTGCATTTGTTATCGCAATGTTTTGCATACGAGTGGGTGAACTCTTTGATAAGTAATGAATGCAGACCATTCTAGAAATTTGACATTTTATTTATCTCCGGAAGACTATTTTAATATGAATTCAGAACTTTTTTCGGAATAAAGAAAACTTTTATTTTCGTTTACTTTGTTTGTCATTAAATAGTTACAACATGGAATGTAATAAACAAGAACGAAAAATCCTGCGTCAAGTATAAATTATGTAACACTTTCCAACACGTCCAAAAATAATTTTACAAACCTTTACCATTTAATAAGGTGGAAGATGATATCTAAGTAAACAATTTGGAAAAAGCTTAACATATTTAAAAACACAATTACAGGAATTACCAACAATATTCGGAAAAATATCCGAATTATTTTGTGCAGCCTTATATATGATCTGTAGATATTTATATACACTACATAGAATGCTAAATTTTAGTTCATTTAGAGACGCGTAGCACAGTTTACAATTCGCCTTCTGGAATTTCCGTCAATAAACGGAAGTGTCTTTGAGAATTTTTGTGCTGCCCTGATGATCTGTAGAATTCATACACGATGTGTAACAGACAAAAAATGAGTTAAATTTAAAAACGGGTTCAGTAACTGAAAGCGCACTTCCAGAAATTAGTGTTAGCAAACAATACCGAATCCTTTTGTGTGTCCCCGTAAATGAACGATGAATGCTATACACACAATATTTTATAGTAAGCCTCTTGTAATTCACCTGAGTGATATATATATATATATAGATTTCAATATGTTTGAAATTGTGAAACATTTTATTAAAATAAACCGCAAACGATTTTTCTGCACAGATCGTGATGTTTCAGAATTATTTTGAGTGTCCTTGTAAAAGAACTATAAGTGCTATGCACACCATATTCTATAGTAAGCTTCTTATAGTAACCTCAGTGATATATATCAATTTCAATATGTTTCAAATTGTGTACCACCATTAAAATAAACAGCAAATGACTTTTCCAGACAATAATGTAACGGAATTATTTTGAGTGTACCTGTAAAAAAACTATAAGTGTTACACACTTCATTTTCAATACCAAACATGCCACAGTAAACCTCAATAACGTATATCAATTGCATGACAATCCGAATATATTTATGCGAGTTAGAGCACGGACAGACAGACAGACAAGCCGAATTCATAAACACTTTTCAACTATGTTGGAAAGTGTTAAAAAGTCTGTTATTTGAAGTTGTGATGACATTCTTTACAATAGATATTTTCTAAAAGTATACACTGTTTGCATCATTCATTCTTGTATTATATTTAGAAATTAAGTCTTAAGTTACGAAAAAGAAATTTCATTTCATGTTCAATAAAATCCTAAATTATTTAAACGTCAATTTTTGAAGTTCGCAATAACGGACTAACTGTTAAAATTTCAGTAGCTTATAACTGTAATACATCTACATTTATTTTATAAACGCCATTAATCATTAACTAAAACTACACTATATGGCCATTAATGACCGGCAACTTCCAATTTTAGACATTTTGTCGAATATTTAAAAATATACTTGTCAGATTCTTCTGGAATTTTAGAATCCAAAAGAACAGGTTTGACTTCATATTTATCATTGTTGATTTAATAAGGAGGACAAATAGGGGACAAAAAAAATTAAAGAAAAAAAATAATACTTGGGATCACTCTGTAAAATAAAATGCACCAAATGATCTATCGCTACAGAATGTACATAGGCAGATATTGTACAATATGTGTATTCATTTGAGTAAGAATAGCATGTATAGTAATAGAAATATAGCGATTTTTTTTTAAATTAAAAAAATTCTTGCATGTTTTTTGCTTATAACATACAGGGTTTTTAACCAAATTTAACGCCAGTTTCAGAAAAATTGACAAAATGTAGTAGAAACAATATAGTGTCAATAGAATATAAATATATTAAATATTTAAGGAAATATGGGCAGTTGTATAGAATAATTCTTATCTGCGCATGCGCGAACGATAACAAGGAACTTTTTGCATAATTTAACAGTCAACTCTATGGAGCAACTTATTAAAAAAATCAGTCAAATATCGTAAAAATTCAAAGAGATGTAGGCGTTAGAGTGAGCTGTTTTTTAATTTCTCACTAAAACTCGTTGAATGATAAGGGATTTTCCACAAATTGTCATTTTTTATTTTATACTATTTTCCAATTTTTGATGATACTTTAGTTTTCTCTTTGAAAAACTACCCTAACGAGCTTATTCGAACAAAAAAAGAATTATCAAAATCAAAGGATCCATTCCAAAAGTATTATAACCTGGTGCAATAAAGTTTTCCAAGGCGAACTAAAGTATCAATAAAAAATGAAATATAGTATAAAAATTAAACATGACAATTTGTGGACAATCCCTTATCCTTTAACGAGTTTTAGTGAGAAACTAAAAAACAGCTCACTCTAACGCCGATATCTCTCTGAATTTTTACGATATTTGACTGATTTTTTTTAATAAGTTGCTCCATAGAGTTGACTATTAAATTATGCAAAAAGTTCCTTTTTATCGTTCGCGCATGCGCAGATAAAAAATATTTTATACAACTGACCATATTTCCTTAAATATTTAATATATTTACATTTCAATTGCACTATATTATTTCTACTGTATTTTGTCAATTTTTCTAAAACTGGCGTTAAATTTGGTTAAAAACCCTGTATGTTATAAGCAAAAAACATGCAAGAAATTTTTTAATTTTTTTTAAAAATCGCTATATCTCTATTAATATACACGCTATTCTTACACAAATGAATACACATATTGTACAATGTCTGCCTATGTATATTCTGTAGCGATAGATCATTTCGTGCATTTTATTTTACAGGGTGATTCCAAGTATTATTTTTTTTCTGTAATTTTTTTTTGGCCCCCTAATTATACTCCTTATCAAACCGACGTTGATAAATATGAAGTCAAACCTGTTCTGTTTAATTCTAAAATTCCAGAAGAATCTGACAAGTACATTTTTAACTATTCCACAAAATGTTTAAAATTGAAAGTTGCCGGTCATTAATGGTCATATAGTGTATATACTTTTACTTTCTTCTATATATACAGAATAAAGTACACTGGTGTCCAGAAATTAAGGGGCAGTGACTAATTTCAGCCGTTTCTTCGAATATCTACTGAAACTCGTGAGGAAATGCCCTGGAACTTTTAGGGTGTAAAGAACATGTTTGGGTTCATGTTTTTCAGTGTAGATTTTGTCGCGAGGACAATTGGAGGGGGGGGGGGGGACGATAATAACTTTAATAATAAAATAATATTTTCGATCACCCAAGTAACAGAAAATGATAAAAATGATCTGTCACTATAGCAAATGACTATGTAGGTCCTGTTCAACATTTGTGTGGCATTTGTGTAAGCGTAGCACGTATATTCGTGAAAATGTTAGCGTTTCTGTGCAAAATGTTTTCTTTTAATAGCATGCAGAGTTTTCAGGCGAATTTAACATCGCTTTCCAAAAACTTGACAAAATATCGTAGAAATAGTATACTGTAATTAAAATATTAATATATTGAATTTTTGATCAGATATGGGTATTTGTATGAAATAAATTTTAACTGCGCATGCGCGAAATACAGCATTTTTTTTTTTTTTTTTTTTTTTTGTCATGATTTGACAGTCAATACTATAGGGCAACTCATATAAAAAGACCAGTGAAATATCGTGAAAACTCAAAAAGTTACAGCACTAATTGATAAATTGGGGGAAAAATCCCATATAATTCTATGGTTTTTTTTTTTTCTTATAGAATAAGCCTCTAGACTGGTTAGGTGAAATTCGCAATATTTAAAAAGTTACAGTCAACTGAAAGCGAGCGTAGACTGGCTGAAAAACAGGTATACGGGATCCGGCGCACGGGACACAGCCGTACGTGTTCTGAATTATTTGCTTCATAGATATAAATTACCGTTAAAATGGATCAACAAATCAACTTTTATATTTTGGGGGGAATTAAAGATTATTCATTTTGTGGGGCCATGAACCTTCATTTGTAAAATAAATAAATAAATGTTTTATAAAACCACGTTGAAGTTAAGAAAAAAAAGGGTGAAAAAAATTACCCTTTTTTTTCCAAACGACTGCCATTTTACCGAATTTAGTTCAATTTCCCTAAAAATAGGTTCATGGCTCTCCAAATTCAATATGTTTTCTGAAAAAAAAATAATGAAGATTTTTTTTTTTTTCAGATGACTTTGACAAACTGTGTACTACATAGCGTCGAAGGGTGATGCGTGCACATCATACCCATATGCTACCGACAATAATATCTCCATCAGTTTTAATAATTGTTGTATAAAAAAAAAAAAAATATTGCAAACACTGTGAATAATAAGTGGGTAAATTCAGTTTTTGTGTTACTATATTCTTTTTAGAAAAAAAAAATCCCGAAGATGACCTACTTTTCGGGTTGATGAACAGCAACCTCCCCAATGCTTGTAGTGGCGCAGCCATGATCTTGGCCAGATAAAGAGATAATTATTAATAATTATTAATAATAATAATTATTAATAATTAATAATAATAATAATTATTAATAATTATTAATAATAATAATTATTAATAATTATTAATAATAATAATTAATAATAATTATTATTAATTATAAAATAACCAATTTCATTGTTTTACATGTTTTTAAATAAGTTTTTATTAAATAAATGAACGAATTTAAAATTCGCCTGCTCAGATTACATTAGCGTGTGAAAATTCCAAAGTAGCAGAAGTTGTAGGCAGATGTTATTTTAATTCGTGAATTCAAACATTACATTTTCTGGGTGAAAGAATTGCACCGATCAGATCCGGCAACTAAATAACATATTACTTTGCTTCTCAGTTTTTTAACTCTTGACTTAAGAGCCTACACTAGTCACGCGAAGAAACGCTCACGCTAATGTTAAGTCTATGGGAAGGTTATCCCGCGATTTCTCGCTCACATTATAATATTTTTAAATGATTTTTTTTCCATAGGATAGCTGACGTCGATATCTATCGTTGTTAGTTTTTACTTTTTTGATTTTGGCTCCAGTTTTTTTATATAAGGGTATTTTCATTTTCAGAACCGGTTCCAACCGGTTCCAAAATTTAAAATGTCTGCTTATAAAAAAAGTTTAACCAAAATCAAAAAAGTAAAAACTAACAACGTTGAAGATCGACCTCAGCTATCCTACGCAAAAAAAAAAATCATTTAAAAATATTAAAATGCTAGCGAGAAATCGCGGGATAACCTTCCCATAGACTTAACATTAGCGTGAGCATTTCTTCGCGTGACTAGCGTAGGCTCTTAAGATAGATTAGAAAACGTATCTCATTTGTTGAGCAAATGGTATTAGAACTTATGGAGTTCAGGAAACATTTGAAAATAAGTATAAAATAAAAAATAATTTATTTTAATACTCTTTTATAAGCATTCAATATTTATCTTAAAAATCACGCCTAATTGCATGACTTCAATTCGTGTTGTTATAAAAAAAATTCGTTACATAACGTTAATTTTGGCGTGGGTCCCGATTATGGGAAATTAACCACTTTGGTTTACGATCGTATCATTTATTTTATATACTTGTAAATTCTTTAGCGCCAGAAATGAAAGGTCGGTTGGGGGGTATGTTTCGGATGATTTTCATTAAATGTAACCAACTGATTTAGCATGCACAATTCATTCCAACACTCTGCACGAAAAATTATTTTACTAAGAATTATTTGGTGCCAATTCTTTGACAAAAACGTTTATTGTGTTTTTGTTACTACATTATAAAGACTGGCAAAATATTTTCTAAACAAATCATCCATGATATGCGATAAACAAATATATTTTCTTCTTAAATTCTATATAAATTATATATTTTTCTATAAAAGGTTTATTTTTTTAATAGGTACATCATTGAACTAGCCCTGAAAATTGTCAACAAGTCTGAAATAACAGAGGTATCCAAAAAAGACATGCATGAATTTGTTGAAATTTGCACTTACGCAAAGTGGAGCGGCACCCTGGGTGATACCGGAGGAGAAGAAATGTATCAAAAAATGGGGATTGCAAGTGCTATGTTAATCTATCCAGGTAAGAAAATATTATTTGTTAAGCTTTTGGATATCTGTTGCGAATTAGACTCAGTATTTAATTCTTGAATTAAATATACAGGGTGTCTGAAAAGTCTCCTTCCCTGATTACAATATTTATTTATATACGCTATATACGAGGATGGATCCAAAAAAAAAAAAAAGGTTACAAGCAGCAGCGTTTGAAAATTAATTATTGTGGGAGGAATATTTCCCCCCAGAGTGGAGACAGAGGGAGCTAGTTGTCTTACAGTGGTTGTGCGGGTAGGCAGTGTAAGTTCGCTGACACGTCAGAGTGATTGAATTGACAAGACGTTTCGAAAAGTGGTTTCTCTTCGAGGTGTCAGCCATGATTAATTTCTTATGGCCAGAGAATGTGTGTTATGTTGAATGATGGTTTCATCCTCCTACATGACAATGCCAGGCCCCATACTGCTCGTCAAACTCAAGAATTGCTTCAAAAGTGGAAGTGGGAAGTCTTGAGGCCCATACAGCCCATATTTGGCACCCAGTGACTATTTCCTTCTTCCGAAATTGAAGGAACACTTATCTGGAACAAGGTTCTCTCCAGACAGTGATATGAAAACAGCTGCCGATGGCTGGACTGGCTGAATGGGCAGAGACGTGATTTCTACCAAGCCGTGTTAAAAAAGTTGGTCCTGCGTTCAGATAAATACCTAAATGGATTTGACGATCATGTGGAAAAGTGATCGTCAGGTATGCCTTTTAATTCCCTTATGTATTTTCTGTCTGTTATTAATGAATATTTTTTTATTTCTCTTGTAACTTTTTTTTTTTTGGATCCATCATCATATGTATGAGCTAGACATGTGAAACCGGTGCCAAAATCTTGGAAAATTAAGCAAGTTTTATTGTTGTTCTTGCAGGTTTCCATAACGTGGTTGTTAGTGTCGCAGTGCCAGTGTCCAGGAAACTGTCCGGCCAACCATCAACCTCTGCTGAAAGGGTGGAAGATGTTAGGCAGTCTTTTATGTGAAGTCTCAAGAAATCAGTGCGTTATGGTCTCGCGTGAATTGCACAGGCCAAAAGTGTCTCGTGATACCACAGGAGACACACTTATTTTTTTCCTGTTTTGAACATTTCCGGTTTCCTGGACACTGCTACACTATAGCCACGTTACGGAAACCTGCAACAAAAAAAGTGCTTAGTTTTCCAACATTTTGGCACCGGTTTCACATGTCTATCTTATATATATAGCGCATATGAATAAATATTGTAATCAAGGAAAGTCTTTTTGGACATCCTGTATAATGACAATTTTAAATCAACGCATGTTTTTTTTTTCTCAATATTTTAGAAATAATACTAGAACTATATATACCACTTTTTAGGAGTCGTTACTTAAAAAAGTATTTTATCCTTTTATTACAGTTTAGATTTGCGAACTAATTTGCCCATTTTTTTTTCCGAAAAATCAAGCTTTTATTATAAATTATAAAGTTAAATGTATATTTTATTTTTTATGTTTTTGCTTCATTTGTCTATGTACTGTCATTAGTAATATAACTAATAAATTGTAGTTCTGTTTTGAATATTGTTTAATGGTATTAGTATTCAAGAAAAATATTGTAAAAAACGACAAAGTGGAAAAAGTTATACATAGTCACACATCTTTAAAGATTTTTTTTTAAAAAGAACCTTTCAAAATATTTCAAATTCCATACGTGTAATGTAATAATCAAATAATAAAATATTTAAACAAGTTCCCGATGAAACGAAAACGCATAAAAAATACTGTTTGTATACAAATTTGCTTTGTATTTACTCGGATAAGTGCTAATGCAAATGCTTAAATTAAAATTAATAATAACCGGACTTTAATCATTTCCTTAACTGGAAATATGTGTGGTTATTATAGGAGCAAAAGACTGTGCATTACGATATCTTGAAACACCCTCTATATACACTCTCAGAAAAAACTGTAAATTTATGAGCGTTTGCCCTTCAATTTTCACCGGCAACAGCCTTATTTGATGAAAAATGGTCTGATCCACTAAATAAGCGGCCTTATCCCTTAGATACTTAGAAAATTAAGAGCAATCCACATATTCTTACAGTTCTAGCCCATATGTTAGAAAAAATACGGTACGACACCATACATTGTCTTCCGCTAGGGTGGAACCCTTCATTTTACTCGTGTTTCGAAAATTTTAACCCGCCAAAACAGCGATTCTGTGATGATTATCAAACGTGCTACGGAACAGTAAGCAAAGTGTTAATATGTGTTTTAAAGTGCATTATATCCTGTGCATTATAATGCTATATTACTTTGCCCCGTAAAATTACGGGCTGCACAAAATGATGAGCATGGATTTTTATTTTTTTACGTGGTATGACTGGAATCTCTGCTGCCGGCCTCTGCCCGTAATTTTACTGCAATTTTTTTTACAGTGTACACATAGCCATGTATCCATGAATAAGTGTATGAATGTATGTGTCAATCTATTTGCATGATTTTTTATTAATAATGGTCTTGACTTCAGCCTTTATTCAAGAAACATTTATGATTTTGCACTCTTATAAATACTTTTCCACCTTATATACTTATGTACGTCTATAGACAACATAGTTATTTAACTTACGTAACATAGATATTTAATTTATATACAGGACTTATAACAAACATTTTTTTTTTGTTGATAAATGAAATTAATCGTACTTAATCTAATGGTAACTAAAAAATCTATTGTAATCTTAATCCACAACACAACAATCACATCAACAATGGTTGGATTAATACTGATTTCTATGTAAGGAGAGAGCCCTTTTTTAATAAGAAAATTAATATTGAAATAATTTTAAAATGTTATTAACAATTGTCTACGGCATGCTTTCAGTCTCAGGGTCTGACGGGCTCGAACTCCGAAAAAAAAAGAAAAAAAACTCAGCCGGAATTTATTTTCTATTGGATACGACGAAAGAAATTATGTGCTATGCGTTAGATACCTGAACGATTTATATTACGAAAAATCCTGAAATTAGATTAGCTATCCTACACTGGAACATTTAAATTTAGCTCAGAAATTTGTGACGTCTGGCAAACCTAGTCTTGCTCTCCTTCTCAAATTTTTTTGAGAAAATGCACATATCTCACACATCATATATCTTTTTGGAAATGAAGAAGTATTAAATTTTAAAATAATCTGTCCATAATCCCTAGACATATAGAAGAAAGGTTTAAAACATATGCGGAAAATGATAAAACGTGCAAGGAGTATTATAAACACGTAACATATATCACCAGCTGTTAAAAGGGAAAAAAAATAGATAGTTCTAGAAAATGATCTGGCTTCAGTTTTCTAGAATAAACAACATTCTGTTTAAATGTCAAGATGTCAGAATATTTTAGCGATTCATTACGCCCCTTCAAATGTATTTTTCTTTTAACCCATATTTCATCATCAAATAAAAAAAGATAAATAGATATTTTCGTAAAACAAAGACGTTAAAGACTGATGTTACCACAAACATATACCGTTTATTCCGGCGTATATAACGCGCACCTAAACGTTGAGACTTAATTTTTAAATCTTTTTGTATATTCGCAGTATAACGCGCACCTCCTATTTGAATTCGCAAACAACATCATTTATATAAAAGAAGGAGGAGGGATTCAAACATAACTATCAATAACACAATATATAGTTTTGTTATAAGTACTTAGAAAATGATCTGGCTTCAGTTTTCTAGTATAAACAACATTCTGTTTAAATGTCAAGTTGTCAGAATATTTTAGCGATTCATTACGCCTTCAAATGTATTTTTCCTTTAACCCATGTTTTGTCATCAAATAAAAAAGATAAATAGATATTTTCGCAAAATAGTGCTGTTAAAGACTGATGTGACAACAAGCATATACCGTTTATTCCGGCGTATATAACGCGCTCCTAAACTTTGAGACTTCATTTTTAAATTTTTTGATATATTCGCAATATACACTGCAAAAAAATTAAAAAAATTGTTAATTTTATGGTATAATACTGTCACCCCAGCTGCCGGTATTATACCGTAAAATCAACATTTTTCATTATTTTTGCAGTTATTTTTGCACCTCCTTCTTTGCAAAGAAACCTTCATGAGATAGACAGCTAAAAATAAAATAAAGATTACTCTAAAGTGTAATAACTGAAGTAGCTGTACGAAATAAGGACACGTTAAGAATTCATATCACAATAAAATGTGTTACATTTAGCTTAACATTTTAAATGTTGGTTGTAATATTTCTACATATTTTTGTAACATCAAATCATGCATACACTTGTCGTTGTTGAATTTTAGCCAGGAAAATTCAAAACAAAAGATACTTTAAAGTGGCCGTATTGGGTGTATGTGTTCTAAATAAGGCCATGATTTGCTAAGTACATGGCTTAACTTCAATTAACAGATATTTTACACACTTATTACACCAAAATAGAATAAAATAAATAAAGTATTTTTAAATTGCACATTTGAACTGCTGAAAATGAAATGTGTAGGTATATAAAAGTCAAAATGAAGTCATTAATATTTTATGAAGAAATCCTAATGAAATATTCACATTTGGGGCAGAAAAGGGTACCTGTGTTCATTCGAGACAGTCCTACACATTCTTCAAGGACATACTTCTTGCACTTTGAATAAAGACGTATATCTAAGGCACGATTCTTTCGGTAAATCAAGCACTACTACCTTATTGGGGGACTTCTGTTTTTTACGTAGCTCTTAATCTTTGAAATTAAGAAAAAATCAAGATATATAAACATATAAACATTTTATTTTGGCGGATTTAATATTCAAAAATACTTATTTCATTCAATATTACCTTTTTAATTATGGCCCCAGGTTTTGTAAAAAAAGTTATATATATATATATATATATATATATATATATATATATATATATATATATATACAGGGTGATTATAAAAAAACTATCCCGATATATGAGCCCCTAACTGTCATACCGTTCACAGAAACTGAATGAAATTCTGGCCTAAAGTATTTTGAGGTATGCGCTCAAGAATCATCTGAAAAACAACAGTTAAATTCTAACAGTTACGGTTACATTGACAAAATTTCGAAAATTTCAAATGGCAACACCTACTTTTTTGTATTGGAATGTGATCTTCATAGTGAAAAACCATAAAAAGCGTTGGAACGGTACCTGTAGCACGAAAATCGCCGGCGCTAGACAGACTAAGAAGAAAAGTGAAAACAACTAATAAAGGATAGAGAAGCAACAGAAAGTAAAACATTTTATTGTTCAGCGCTATCCACCATCTGCCGCATTTAAAGTATCGTCTTGTGTGAAATGGAAAATGTATGAAACACAATAAAATGTTTTGTTTTCTGTTGCTTCTCTGTCCTTATTGGTTGTTTTCACTATTCTTCTTAGTCTGTCTAGCGCCGGCGATTTTCGTACTACAGATACCATTCCAACGCTTTTTATGGTTTTTCACTATGAAGATCACATTCCAATAAAAAAAAGTAGGTGCTGCCATTTGAAATTTTCGAAATTTTGTCACTGTAACCGTAACTGTTAGAATTTAACTGTTGTCTTTCATATGATTCTTGAGCGCATACCTCAAAATACTTTAAACCAAAGTTTCATTCAGTTTCTGTGAACGGTATGGTAGTTTAGGGGCTCATATATCGGGATAGTTTTTTTATAATCACCCTGTATAATATCTCTACTAATAAAATAAATAATAAAATAAAATAAAAATTTAAATTTAAATAAAGACAGTATATCATATGATAACAAGTGAAATTATATGCAATTTTGGATAACTTTACAACATCTGTTGTTATAATAAACTAACAAAATGTTCGTCAAATTTCCAAAAACCTGTGAAAATGCGAAGGAAAAAAATATATTAAATTTGACAAATCTTTCCAAAACTGATTGCTGCCATGATTTTCAATTTAAATATTACTCTTCTGTCTAGTTTTTTTTTCTAAGATAATAGAGAAAGTTCATTTTAAAGAAAAAGAAAAATTTGCAATTTTAATTAATATTATTTTTTTTAAAAAACGTTTAGTGCTTAATTTAACACTTAAACAGCTAAACTAAATCAGGATACAAATATTCCATTAACATGCTTCTGCTGTACGGCACATATCAACATGAATAGTGAAAAATGATGGCACATATCAACATGAATAGTGAAAAATGATGGCACATATCAACATGAAAAGTGAAAAATGATGGCACATATCAACATAGAAAAAAATTATTGAAATTTATTGCAGTAAAATATAACTTTCTGAAAAAATGCTATAGTAATTCTAGTAAAATTGAGATTTTTTTTTAAATATTTCATTATTTGAAGCTTTTAATGTATGTTTTCCCGCAAATTCAGGATATTTATTTTAACGTAGCGACAAACTGAGAAAGGAGATAATACATGGCAAGGCAAACACATTTTATTGTGAAACTAGGCGTTTTAATAGATATTAAAAAATAAAGCAAGTATATCATTCTAAGGTGAACTCAGAATTTTCATTCTTAACTTTAAGGATAATTATGATAATGTAGCTAAATATTTCCCAGATATATATTGTTTTCTGTGCAATATAATGAAATAGCAAGAAGTGATAGAAGTGCACCGTAATTCGATAAGTAACAGCCTAGGTATTTTATGAGTTGTAATTTTCCCAACTGGACGAAAAAGTGCGGGCCAGGATTCGAACCAGGAATCTCTTGGCTGAAGCAGCCAATGCTCTACCAACTGAGCAATCCCGGACAAATCTGGCGGATCTAATTCACCCAGTTAACCTTATAGGTCAAAGCATCTGGTCTGATATCTGAATCAGCTCAACAGAATAAAGTTATTCTGTAAAGTTATTCTCTGCAGAATAAAGTTATTATGTTGAGCTGATTCAGATATCAGACCACATGCTATGACCTATAAGGTTAACTAGGTGAATTAGATCCGCCATATTTGTCCGGGATTGCTCAGTTGGTAGAGCATTGGGAGCTCCAGCCAAGAGACTCCTGGTTCGAAGCCTGTACCGGACTTTTTCGCCAAGTTGGGAAAATTGCAACTCATATGATTTATTTACCAATTTGTATAATTGTGTCATAATTAATCTACCACAAGTATTGTCAGACACATCTAAAATATCGAGCTAACATCGAAGTGCATTTGGTACACGCATTGTAGCTACTTCATCCAGTACTTGCTGTGGTCTTATCCCATTTTAAGCAAAATTTTCTAAAACATTCATTGCATTATACTTTGATATTGATAAGTTGGTTTGTGATCTTCAAGAGCGCTACATTCTACGCTACAGGGATGTTAAATAACTAGAGATGAAAAAAGCGCGTTTTTTTATTAAGTTTTATTAGTTTTTAGTTATAGTTATCTCCATTAAACACAGTTTCACATAGCTACAGTCCCTGAAACACACATTGTAAATGAATTACTATAGATCAAACAGGATGTCTTAAAGATTTAAATACTATCCCTAGAACGATTTTGTCTACCGCGGCATACAGCAGCTTCAATTGTAAGCAAGATGGCTACTACGCGAATTCTTTCTCTCTTTTTTTTTTAGCAGTTTCCAAAGTAGTTTAAAATGTTCTTTACTTCGATTCGTCTGTCTATCTACACGCCATAATCAATGGTAAATTTTTCTAAAGTTTAGTAAATCACAAGCAAGCTTATCGTGATCGAAAGTATCACATCACTGTTGTAAAGTTCTGAACAAAACATTAAGTTCAGCTTTGCGTGAATCCCTGTATTTTTTAATTAATAAATAGATTGTGACCCTGAGATTCACAGAAATATATTGCCTGTATTTTCATTCCTTTGTGTTTGTCACCACACTGTTAGGACATATAATTCTTATTTAACTCATTATTAAACGTTTTTCTCCTATCATACTTAATGTGTTTAATCACAATAATATTTATGTTTACTTTGGTGTGATACAGGTACAAAATGGTGTGGTGCTGGCAACGTTTCTGAGGGTTATGATGACCTTGGTCCTGAGAAAGAAACCGACGCCTGTTGCAGAGAACATGATCATTGTCCTGATTCAATTGAGAAATTCGGATCAAAACATGGATTGGACAACAATTCAGCATTCACAAAGTAAATCTTTTATGTTATTCCTTAGATTTTAAGAGTACTAAACGAGCAATTGCAGAAGCAGAACCCAACTAACCGTACTTGGGGTCCTGGGGTAAAGATCCAGTTCGTGGGCACCTGCAGCATTTTGAGGGGGTGGGGAGCTATGTGGATGACTGCAAAAGTGCGCCAAAATATCAATTTCTTCATAAGTTGAGTGAAGTCTGGACCTACCTAGTCCACCTACAGGAAGTACGCTTCCTCTTTGATGCATTTGTTGCACTAATCGGGAAATAAATCTTCCAGTAGGATGTCGAGAATTGGGAAATGTACGCTGAAATTTCCGTGCAGTTTTGTTAGCATTGCGACTGCATAAACTGTACAGGATTAGCATTTCAAAAAGTTCTTCGCTGCTGTATTGCGACATACTGTCTGTTCAGGCGAATTACACTCTCAAAATCTAGCAAAAATGTGAAATATTTAAGATTCATTTAGACTGCCCGGCTCCGCGCGTTCTACTTACATAAGCGATGCTATTGCCCAATGGCAGAGCACAACTGAGGCAGATATTTGCATATGCAAACATTTCTAAGCAGTTTTAATGTTCATTGACTTTGCCGTTTCAAAGTTTTATTCTGTAATTCATTGTGTAAAATTTTAAGGTATTTTTCAGGAAACACAGATTTGTAAATTTGTAAATAAAACTAAAGATAAGAGCCATATTTTATTTGCTTGTGATGCATTTCTGCGTCTCGTCATCTGCACTCTAGCTGTAAACGTTTACATTTTAATTTAAGATTAACCCCTAACTTTTCTTAAACATATCACTGTGACTTTTTATGAAAAACTGCTGAAATTTTGTGCATGACCTTATTAGTGTATGGGAACATTCTACACATTAGGAAATATTTTGTACGGGGTGGTATAAAAATTTAAATTATGTATTTCTTCAAATTTAATCCCCTGAAAATCTTAATCGATTTTGCAAACTCCTGTACCTTTTTTTACGTAGCTTTGTAATTGATAATATATGTCTATGATCAATATTTAAGAAATAAAAGCCGAGATCAATGTTTTTGGGACACTTTCATTTTAACATGTTTATATATAAGTCGAGTACGATGAAGAAAATATTGTAGAAAGGAAAATTCCGTATGATTTCGCGATTGAATAATTTCAAAAAAGGGCCTTGCATCATTGCAAAATTTTCCAGTGATAGCTTTAACAAATGTTAAAAATTTTGTTGAAGTTGCCATTATTGCAGTGCCCAAAAAGCAAATTAACAGAATTTTGCTTTAAAAATATTTAAGTGTATATGTAGATATAATAGAATAAATAATCATTTTTCACAAATAAAGATACATAATTTTTCATGCTAATTAGTCTCTACAAAATTATATACACGTATACTGGTATTTGATATGAAAATACAATTTGGCAAATGCGAATTGAGTCATACATGCATTGGTTATGATAAATTAATATATTAATATTAAATAATATAAATATTAATATTCAATTCCGGTAATATAATTACGATAAATTAATATATTAACACTACATAATGTAAATCTTAAAAAAGTAATTAAATAAATATACTTAAAAATAATAAAATTATTGTTTAAAGTAATTAAATATGTTATTGCACAGTATCCTAAAATGTTCATATTTTACTGTGATCAAAAAGTATCCGGAATGCTTCATTTAAAATGCATCTATAGTAGATATCGTTTGCAAACTTTTATCAAACATTTTTACGACTTCTATAGACATCTGGCAACAGTCAGGAATTTATTTCATTTTATCGACTGAAAAAAAAAATTGTTTTTCATTTGATAATAATTTTTATTCTGTTGACTTTCCGAAATGGCGAATGTTATTGAGCAAAGAACATGCAATTCCAGTCTGAAACGTGGTGAGAAAACTCATGAATTTTGCACCACGATAATCCGCTTTCGCACAGTGTAATAATTGTTCGTGAGACCGTTTGACTTTTTCTTATTTCCACGGTTGAAATTGCCTCTTTGTAGTCTTCGTTTTGACTCCATAAATTCGCTAAAAGAAAATTATCTACGTGCTCTGAAGGGGTTTTACAAAAACGACTTTAACCCTTTGAAGGGCACCGATATATTATATATACCACTTAATTTTAATCCCAAAATGCCACATTGACACCAGAATCTTATAATCAAATTTTGAATTTATAAGGTGCATGAAGAAAAGCTTTTACTAATTTTAAAATAAATTCGTTTGTGAATCCTGGTGTCAATCAATCATTTCAATATTTTAGCTGCAAAAGTACTTTGCCCCTGAAGGGGTTAAAGCATGTTGTAATGATTGGAACAAACGTTGGCAGAATTGCATTGCCGTCGGCGGAGATTACTGTGAAGGCGATGTAATAAATTTTGACTTATAAATTGATACCTTTTGTTTTATTCCAACATTCTGGGTACTTTTTGTATCACAGTAGTATTATTAATGACCAATTCCTAAATTTCTCAATAAGATTATTAATATTGTAAAGTCATCAGTAATAATGAAGTCCATGTATAACAAGTAGTTTTCCTTCTCTCAGTAACCTGCTAAGAAATGCTTTGGCTAAATGAATATATATTTCGATGTCTTTTGACTCGGTTAACGAATATCGATACCACTAACGAATGTTTTATCTGATGCCTGAGCTAACATAATACAGTCACGTTGCATTTTAATTGGACAAGGAACGCGTTTCGGTTATCAAAAATGGTTCTAGAGTTAATTGCCTTCGTTAGCCGATATATCACTGTATTTACACTAGTTTATTTAACTTAACTTTGTTTTTGTACGTAAAGTTGGAATTTTGTAATTGATTTTCCACTCCCTAATTGATTTGCTAGAATAATAAAAATTATGTACAAAGATGCGCTTCCGAAAATTTTACAACAAAAAAAATACAAAATTAATTTAATACAAAATTTTAATAGTTTTAGAACTTAATTATAAATTAATTTTAAGGCATCTCCCAATTTTTTTTGTTACAATTATATACAAGTTACAAAAACAATGGAGTTCATTATGCGCCAAACTACGCTCGCCAAAATAGGCCTAGTGGCAGTGAAACTGCAACAATGAAATATCTTAAGCACTAAAAAGTAGAAAAAAATAAAAGTAATATATATATATATATATATATATATATATACGCTTTAATCATTTAACAGTTTAATATTAAATTGCGACTATATGTTTAGAAAACAATTTAGAAATCCTGAATAGATAGTTTAAATATTTTTTCTTTCTTGTTGCCATATGTTAAAAAAGAAACAACCCAAAAATTACATTTTTTTAATAAATTCATTAGTTTATGCTTTCTACTAAGTATAAATCGATGCGGTGATTTTCTCATAACCAACGAAAAATTAACGTATTGTAATGATTTTCTTTTTAAACAACATAATTTGCAGTCATGAAATTAGGCCTGATTTTCAAGATAAACATTAAATACTTATAAAAGAGTGTTTTTCTTTTTTTATTATTTTTCTTTTTATATTTATTAAAACAATAACAATATTGCGATGTTACCTCGTGAATTAGTTTTTCCACTAAAGGCTGCACGATTATTCACAGTACTTGAATTTATCTTCCATTGAACTATCTGTCGAGAATATATTTCTCGTTGAAACTCGTGTAGTAATAAAAGTCAAAACTATAATCTGTTTTAAAATATATTGCAAAATGTAGCTGAAGTTTTGAAATCTTCCGGTGATATTACAGATGTCATACATATGTTTATAGTTCAGCCAACTTCTAGATTTACGTCAGATCGATTCTTTTCAAAATGACATGATTATTTTCTTCTTTTTATAAAAAAATTCTCGATCGTTCCGTATGACTGGCAGTTTAAGAAATTGGATGAAAATACAATAGCGAATGGGATTTCATTGATCAGCTAAGATGTTGAATTCATGAAAGAACATTTAGCTAGGTCATACTGTAGTGCAAAAATGAATAACTTAACACATATCTCTTATCCCATATTTTAGCGTCGTAATTTATGTAGGACCGTTCAGATTTATTGAATTATCACAAGTAATTTCACATTTTGTACTTCCGCACCTCCACTACAATAGACTTTTAGATTGATAAGTGCCACTTGTAATCATAATAAGTTCAATTTTACTAAATTATTTATTTATTTTTATACTTTTGACGTTGACTAATCTATACTAATATTATAAAGAAGTAACGTTTGTGTGTTTGTTTGTTTGTCTGTAAGGGGTAATCTGTGGAACTACCGAACCGATTTAAAAATCACCCCCTCAGTTTTTTAGGTGACTTTTAACCTGATGTCACTATTATCCCTGAAATAACGTTAAAGGTAGGGTTTCACTTCGCTACAAACTACTCATTTTTTGTATACATTTATGCTACATTACATTTCAAAATAGAGCGCGTTACAGTACAAAGACAAAGTAATAGAAAAGGTAGCGACTACTGTAGTTTCGCTACTTCCGACCACTGAAATCAGCACAGATTTTTTTTTTCAGTTCCGGATATTAATTGGGCTAGTAAAAGTGTGGAAGCTTTTGTTCGAAATATGGCGAACTCTTTTTGCGACAAAAAATTGACAGCTTCATAAGTTTTATCTATTTTATTTTTTTTTCAAACAGCTACTATTTATTTGAAAGTCGATGACAACTATGAAATAATACTTAAAACCCATTTCACGTAATTAATAGTGAGACTTCTTTTTCAGATCGAACTGCGAATGTGATGACTTATTTTACAACTGCTTGAGAGACGTCAATGTGAAGTCTTCGAACAGAGTGGGCAAAATTTACTTTAACTACATTCGAATGGAGTGTTTCGCATTTACCCATCCTATAAAAAAATGCAAAAAATATAAAGGGTAAGATGTGTGTATTTAACTATCTGTGTTGAACATAATTCTGATACTTCTTGTAACATACACAGCAGTGACAAGATGAATTGTAATCAGAGCATTTCTAACGGTTTGTATTCTAGGGGCATCTAATATTTATTTTGAATAATTATGTGCAAAAATCACCATAAAGTAGGTCAAACAATAACAATAAAAGCAATATGCACAGTTATAATGCAAAATAATAACATTTCTAAGAAGAAAATAAAAATGACTTCAAGCGACTGTTTTTTACCTTCGTGTTTTGTGGCAACCTTTTACTGTAATCCCCATTAGAGTTTGCACGGATCAGGTTACATCCCGATCCCAGCCGAATTCAAACATTGTAGTATTTTAAATCAACTAGAAACCCAACCCACAATCAAAAATGATTAGCACTGTAACGACTTCAAGAAAATTAAGTGGTAGAAAGTGAATCGAGTAATGACATCTTATACTAAGATAACAAATAACAATGATTTCTTTAAATAAGTTCAGCAGTTTCTTTATTAAGATTTACTCGGAGAAATGGATGTTATAGAATTACATGCAATAGCAAAGGTGAGAAAGTTCCATTCACTTAGATACCCCGCTGCTGTTCATGGGTAATCCCAGTTAACAAGAGAGCCTTACGTTCTTTAATAAAATAAGTTCAGCACCCCCTGAGGGTCAAGCCGGGCTATAGAAAATCAGAATCGGTCAGCTGGACCGCTCTAAATTATAATTTTCTTGAGATCTGACCAGTAGACCTCTTCGTCTGAAATCAAATCACTATGATTACCAAATATAAGTTTTTAATTTAATTCCTCAACATTTTTTTTTGTGTGTATGTGTAGGGGGATGGGGGTTAGAAAATATCTTGTCCAATTCTGCTGTATCTTGGGTCAGGGGGCTGGTTCTTCTAGATATAGTTGCTTTGATTGGCTTTTTTAATCAGGCGCCCCGATTTCGTTCTTCTGTGTGTGTGGCCCTCTGCTGTATACATCTAGAGCCATCATAGATGTTTCAGCTTGCCGTCTCTTTGAATGGATTCTTTCACTGCATAACTCTGCAGCCATCTCAAGAAGTCTACCTGTCACTTCCGAGTGGGCTTTTGCCTTTGCGACACGCGCCGCGTCGCTTCGCTCTAATCTCTGGTTTCACATCTAATTGTAAAATAGGATTTCTGCTTTAGTCTGTAAAAAGAGATCTCTCTTAGCAGTGAAAGGCTGTTAATGTCACAGTACCAACACTATCTGACCCAATCAAGTGAGCAAAGTCTGGTTACACCACCTCAAGTGCTCAAACAAGACTTTAATTGACTCATTTTTTTGACGCGCAGTAGACAATGAGACATTAAAATTATTGACGTCCCCCTGTAATTTATATAAATATATAATTTAAAAACGTAGAGTAATACTGTGTACCTTAACACCATGCTCAAAAATCGTGACGATTGGCCAAATTTTTACGAAAGTTAAAGCCTATAAAGTCCAGAAAGACAAGAAAACAGACAGACAAACATATATTTAGATACTTATAAGTTTTAAACGGGGCATCAAACAGAACGAAACCTTTCCAAAAAAAATTTAATCGAAGCATTCCCTCCGTTGGAAGTCAGTTAAAAAAAAGGGTGAAGGAAACAGCATAAGCAACTCTGGCCTCTGCGATGAATGCATTCGATGCTTTTGCTATATTTTTTCTATTTTGAATGTTCTTGAATTGAAGAAAGGTTTTATACGAAGCGTAAAACTTCAGAAATTTTCAAAAATCTGTATGCTGTTTTTGTTATATTTGTTGTGTTTTACGTTGATTTTTATACATTAGATATGCATTACAGAGTGAAGTCATTTCAATTTATCAATATTTATTATCCTCAAAATATTTTGAAATGGTTAATTTTTACAGTAATTATACTTGATTTTACTGAAACAATATTAATCAAAATTAAAAAAGAATCCGAGTTGGTACATCCAGAAGAAAAGTTTTCAACACTAGCAATTCTTTATTTTAGTCATATTTACATTATTTGATGTCAAAAATGGATTTGTTTAAAAGGGATTATGTTTTGGGTTGCATATTTTTCATTGCAGATCATATGAACGAGGATGAGATTTTCGAAGGTCGTTTTCGGTTATTTAACATTTTCCTACAGGTATAAATTTCCGTCTGTGTATTATATTTGGCAGTATATTTAATGTTAATTTATTAATATAGCACATCATTTTTAAAAGTAACGTCATAATAATTAGAAGCCATACTAATCACAATTCATTGTGTATAATTTAAGTTAAAAAACGTGTATTCCAATATCTCGCGTTTAAAAAAGATAAAATAAATAAATAAAATAAAGTATTAAAAATGCTTAAGATGTTTACTCAAGTGACAGAATTTATGATATAGGTTTTTTCATTTGAAAACTTCGAAAATAATTTATGGTACAAATAACTACAATCAGAGGCTTCTGATTATTATGACGTCACTTTTAAAAAAGGATGTGCTGTATTAATAAATTTATCATAAATATATTGCCAAATAAGCACAGACGGAAATTTATAACTATAGGAAAAAGTTAAATCATTGAAAATTATCTTAGAAAATCTCATCCCCATCTTCTTAAAATCTTAAAAGGTTATTATTGTTAATGACGCAAATGGAAAGATTAAAATCACGAAGTTACTCAAACATCTTATTATTTCCGTTTTCATTGAATAAATAATACCTTTATTTTCGTCTTTCTTGGGACTAGCGTTTTAAATCTAGCAAACAAAAATCAGTAACAACTGTTTAATAAAGCAGACATTTAGAAAACATTAAAAATGTTCTGCTAGAATATCGTTAAGTCTGTTTCAAAATGTAACTTTTTTAAACTTATCTTAAACTGATATTATACCACGGAAATACAGAAAAACACTCGTGAATAATGATGCCCTACTTTCTTTAAAATATTACATCCCAACTATTATTTTGTAACAGTTATGATGTAAATCATATATTTATTTTATTTTCATTCGAAATTAATAGTGAGACGACCATCGCCGTAACCTTTTACTTCCATGTCAATAAATAACTTCCAATTGGAAATATGTTGTATTTCTTAAGTCATGATTTTTCTGGGGATGCGAAGCTGGTGTTTCTGTGGATTAATGCAACGACCGTGTGTACAATCATCCACTTTCTTCAGAATCCTTACGCCCAAAGTAATTGAGGGGGTCGGGGCAAGAAAGTGCCAAGCCACATTTTTGGTGAAACAAATCTAACACTATAATCTGTTGCTTAATATTGTAAATTATAATATCTTACATATAATTTGTTTCTAATGTTACTTGGTGGCAGAATATGTGACAGGCTTCGTTTTTGCCCCAGATGTTTATGCCCCCACTGAAGATAGCTAATTTACAAAAAACGTAATAGTAATATCTTTAAAGTAATGCCATATTGTTACTCAGAATATCTCCAATGTTACTAAGACATTGCCGAAAAAACTTTATGTTATACATCTTGATTTGAGGATTTGATCAAATTTTCAAATTGAAATATCTCAGAAGTTCAAAAATGTGGCTTGGCACTCTCTTGCCCCGACCCCTTCAATTATTGGAAATTTCCATCATGTCTACCGCTCGAACTATTCATATCTTATCTTTGAAACTCATTGCTGAACTATTACACGCACCCAAAATACATCGCCATAATAGTAACACTTCATTAAATATATTGATTTCACCGTGTCCTTCTCTATATACACAAACATTGATTTTGTTCTAAAAAAATACAGTAAAATTAAAACCATACCAAGAGAAAATATATATACCGTATATTCTGACGTATAACGTGCTCCAGCGTACTCAGCGCACGGTATTTTCATGGTATTACGTGCACCCCCTTCTTTGCAAATAAACTTCATGTGATGCATAACATAAAAATGCAATAAAGAACATTGAAAACTGTATATAGTATACTAATACCTAACTAATACTAAATAACTAACAAGAAATAAAAAAAGAGTGAGCAAATGTGAAGCGAGAACGTACGATGCGTACAATGTTTATCAATATAGAAATATCCATTCTTATGCTCAACTTTTTTTGTTTCATTTTTATTCTTTCATTTTTATACACGCCGTCTAACGCGCACTTGTGAATTTTGATGAATTTTCTTGCATCAAAAGGGCGCATTATAGGCCAGAATATACGATAACTAAAAAGATAAAAACTAGGAGAATTAGTTTTGTAAGCTTTAAAAGCTAGATTGGGGCAAATTAGATTTTCAGATATATAAGTCATTATTTGTGATTTTCTAAAGTGTATATTAGCCTACATCATTTTCGTTATTAAGACAAATTCTGTAATATTATTTCTCAAAATTCATCTAGACTTGTATGCTCTATAAAAGACACAATAAATAAACACTGATAACAGAAATGCAAGAAACATTACCCTATTTTTCATTCTGTTATAGTCCGATAAAAAAGCATTCGAGAAAATTGAATAATTTTTAGCCTTTTACTTATATTTTAACACCATGAATGTAGATTGCAGAAAGTTCTACATAATAAAATTATATGTTATAGATATTTAATTGTCTCTAATTTAGCACATTACTGTAAATACTTATAAAAACAGATGTAGAATAGGTGTGATAAGTTTTTTCCCTTTTAAACCTTTAATAACAAAAAAATATTTTTGAATTTTTGAAGATTTATTTCTAGAAAACTCTCGCTTCTTTGAATATAAAATATTAAAATATCATATAAAATATAAAGCAAGTAAAAGTATTAAATGAATAAAGCACGTTGCTGCTTTAAAAAAAAAAAAAAAGGGTAAAATGCATGCTTACCTAATTTATAATATCGATAATGTTTCAGACTTTCTAAAAATTAAATAATATTTAACTAAATAACAAAGACTGGTGAGAATTGAAATTAAATAACATTTTTGTTTATAAAATTACAAAATGTAGAACATAACTTTCATATCAATAAGTGTAGTACTTTAAACCAGATTCTTCAGTAATACCTTTTCAAAATACTCGATGTTGTTCAGAAAATTATTTATTTTACTACTATTAAATGTAGTAATATTCTAAGAACAATACACCTGTATCAATAACGGATTACCAAACAGGCGTAAAATAGTTTATGCGCAAAGTTTATGACTTTTTCTCCACTTACTTTTAATTTCCATAAATTTTATTTTTGTTGCATCCGGATTCTCTTACAGTTCTAGAAACAATTCTAATATTTACTTGTGATTTCATATTTGCACCGCAGTAAAAATATTATGCCGTTTTTCGAGTTCTTTTTTTATGTTTATTTGCATCTTTCAAATAAAAGGTTACGAGTAACAGGATATGGCGAATACATTTAGGGGAAGGTGGCCTAAACTGATCCCCTTAAGGCAAAAACTTGTGTAAAATAACATGACTGTTTAAATAAAACTTTGGCCCTTTGCTAATATGCTTTACACTATATTTTGCATTATAAACATTTTTTAATAATATTTTAAACCCAAATTGAGTAATGAAAAAAATAGATTTTTTAAAAAGTGTCCAAACAATCATTTTACCCTCACCAAAAAGGGCAAAATGGTCCTTTATTTAAAAGTAACTGTAAATTGTTTTTTATTGGCAAACTAAAGGATATAAAAGTAATTATGACAATACATAAGTGTAATTCACATTTAAAAACATACCCCATTAAGTAAACCAAGTAATATTTCTGTACATGAAATACTGTATATCTAAATAAATATGAAAATTTGTGCTTACCTTATAACAAATGTTATAAAATCTAATTTTTCAAAGAATTCTATTCAGACGCGTAATACTGCGATCGCTTGAATGCCGTCATTGCTTCTTCTTCACTTATTACAACTAGTTTATATGTTACCCTGTAGATAGCGCTACCTGTCTGGAAGAAAACATATGTGGATCGTTTTGCCTGTTTGGATCATTTTAGGCCACCCTCCCCTATATGTAATGTCTAACAAAAGCTGACAACAAAAGTAACGTGTTAACTATACGATACACCTTAGAAATGGTGAAAAGAAAATGACCTATGCTACTTTTTAAAATGATAATAATGTATTCTAAAACAGACAGGAGGTGGAAAACTGTGCCAATGTATTAAAGTATAAATAAAAACAAATTAATAAAAAATACAAATAACATCGATAATCAAATATACACCTTCGAGATTTATAAACCTCTTCATCAATGCATAATAAAAAAAATTAAATCAAAATGTTAAACTTGTCAAGAGTAAGCAAATAACAGGATTCGTACTGGTAATTATTTTTGAATACTAGTAATTCCGATAAGTATTCTTCGCTTTATTTAATCGCAGAATTTTGCATTTAAATAAGGCGAGATTTACTTTTTGGAAATGTTAAAATTCAAAAGCAAGTACCCGTACAAACCCTGAAGAAACTCAGTCGACAATATATACCGAAAATGGACAGTCTTATTTCATTCAATACTAGCGGCCCGTCCCAGCTTCTCGCGGCCGTCCCGACAATGTGTCGGGGTAGATAATTTTTAAAGATTGTTTTAAATCGGATAAAAGCGGGAGTGAGACAAAATTGCAATGCATACAAATTTTAAACTTAAAATAAACGTTTGTAAAAATGTGATAAATATTTTTTTTCTATTTATGTACATATTGAAACTAATAAATTTATTTTATTATAGCAATACCACCCAGCTTTACTCGAGTTAATCTTGTCCTTCCGGGTAACATAAGTAAAAATGTAATATCCTAAAAATACGCCGATCACAATGACCCATTCGCGTCCATAAACAGTCAAAATGACAATCAGAAAAAAACTTGTTATTTTGACGCAATCACTCAGCAATCATACTAAATCGTACTAAATCACTCAGCTTTATAAATGATTTTTAAAAAAATATTTTTAAAAATGTCTTACGCAAAATATCTAATAAAAAATCAAAAATAGGTGTCTTATTCGTCTAATCTTCCATAATCGGGTTCATATCCGAGGTTTAACCCCCTAAGTGGGTGAATTTTGAAAATCGCTGAAATACATGTTTAACTATTTTTTAGGGGATTTGTTATGCCGAATTTCATGCTCCTACTTAAAACTGCTGCTGAGATATGGCGAAATGGCCTAAAACATTCGGCTCTCCATTTAACTCCCTTAGTGGGCGAATTTCTAAAATAGCTGAAATACATGTTTAACTATTTTTTTAGTAGATTTGTTATCCTGAAATTCCTGCTCCTACCTAAAACTGCTGCTGAGATATGGCGAAATGACGTAAAAGGTTCGACCCCCTATTTAACACCCTTCGGGGGTGAATTTTTGAAAATTCCTTTCTTGTTGTTTTCCTAGGTCATAACAGCAATCTACTCTCCAAATTTCTTGACTTTAGTCGTTTCAGCTGCACGTTGTTGAGTCTGTCAGTCAGGCGTTCTCTCTTTATATAATAGTATAGATTAGCTGACCCGTCTGGAGCTACCCGGGCCCGTGATAATAACCTTAAACAAACCTCAAAATTGTATGATTTTAAATCTTTAACCCGATTTTGTACGAATTTATATTTTTAGAGAAAAAATTCGCGAAAAAATATTGATATTTAGTGGTAAAAGCGCTCGTATAAAGACATTTTCTTCTTTTTTCGAGTAGGGTCGTTTCATAGTTTTAAAAAACAGTTCTTGTTGTCCGAACCCTTTGAAATTTTTATCGATTATAAATAATAACTGTGTAAAAAATGTTGTGTAAAAATATTGTTATCTACAGTTGTAAAAAAAATATTTTTTCTTATCTTTAAAAAAAAAAAATTGTGTATTTTGTTTTCGCATAAATATAACTGCATCCAAGCTCTCTTTAAAATTTTATGAAAAAATATGCATATTTAATAGTGAAAACATGAGCCGAAATCGAGCGAAGCCGTGTTGAAACAGCTCGCGGTTTGCCGTTATCTTCGAAAATTTCTCTTTCTCTCTCTCTCTCTCTCTCTTTTTTTTTTTTAAAAACGCATTTTTACTCATCCGAACGTTACGAAATATTTGTAGGTGATGTAAATCTGGTCGGCTGAGATGCTCTAAAAAGATTGTGTTGAAATACGGACATTTAGTTACTTTTAGTGTAGGAAAAAGATCGTCTCATCGGAGGTGCGATCGGAGGTGCGAAGGAGGTCTCAGTTTTAATAGCATATTTTTCGTTTCTGGTACCTTTAAAATTTCGGCCTGGGGGGGAGCATTTCCGTAAGGGGAAAACATTAACCACGAAAAGGTCCTTTTAGAATTTTTTCAAATGGTTAACAACGATAGTTTTTCGAAGTGATTGCAGCATTTAAGATGAAAAAGTACGAATTTTAAGATTTTTTTTTCTTTCGTCTTTCCGTATCCTGAACGATTTGGCCGATAGAGGTTAAAACAAAAGGCCAAAAAAAAAAAAAAAAAAAAAAAAAACCGCTAACATTTGCTTTTTCTTTCCTTTCCGCTCGAAAAATCAGGTTCAGGGATATAGCTACCAATTTTTGCAAAAAAAAAAAAAAAAAAAAAAAAAAAAAATTAATGCGTATTTAATTGATATATTGGCTAATTATAAAAAAAAAAAAAAAAAAAAAAAAAAAAAAATCTGAGTCTCAGGTGCATCAGGATTTGTCTTGGACTATCCTCACCCAAATTTTCAGACCTGCTGTAGATTTCCCTTGCCATCGCAGAGAGACACACTCACAGAGCGAAACTTTATTTTATTAGCACAGATCATGTAATTCAAATTCGTTTTACATATCGTATTTATATTAATGCTAATGCTACATACTACTTTCAAAGCTACATTACAGAAATAGCGAGTTTTCCTGTTATGTCCCTACGAAAGCATATTATATATTTCTTATGTTATGCTTCTACTATTCATAACAGAAAGAAACTATAATACGGCAAAAATGAATGTAAAGCATAAAGTTCTGTTGTCATTATCCACCCAACCCTCATTTTTTACACTCTTTTTAACACTTTCCAACCTAATTGAAAAGTGTTTATGACTTCGGTTTGTCTGCCGTATGGCCGTATGGCCGTCTGGCCGAACTCCCGTAAATATGCTCGGATTGCTCTGCAATTTTTATATGTTATTGTCGTTATCTATAGCATGTTCCCTATTTCAACGGAAGAACTTATAGTTTTTTTACAGGGACACTCAAAAGAATTCCGTTACATTACGATCTATGGGGAAAAATCAATTGCGGTTTATTTTAATGATGTTACGCAATTTCAGACACATTGTAATTGATATATATCACTAAGGTGCATTACAAGAAGCTTAATATGAAATTGGGTGTGCATAGCACTTATAGTTACTTTACAGGGACAGTCAAAAGAATTCCGTTACGTCTATGGAGAAAAATCGTCTGCGGTTTATTTAAATAATGTTTCACTATTTTAAACGCATTGAAATTTATATATATCCCTAAGGTGCATTACAAGAGGCTTACTACAGAATATTGTGTGTATAACAGTCATCGTTCATTTACAGGGACACACAAAAGAATTCTCTACTGTCTGTTAACACTAATTCTTGGAAGTGCGTTTTAAGTTACTGGACGCGATTTTAAATTTAACTCACTTTTTGTCTATTACGTGGTGTGTATAAATTCTGTAGATCCTATACAGAGAAGCACAAAAGTTCACGAACCCATTTCCGTTTATTGACAGAAACTCCAGAAGGAGAATTTTAAACTGTGCTACGCGTTTCCTAACTGAACTAAAATTTAGCATCCTATGTAGTATATATACAAATCTATAGATCCTATACAGGGCTGAATAAAAGTATTCGGGTATTTTTCCGAATATTGTATATGTTGGAAATTCTTAATATTATGTTTTTAAATATGTTATGCGTTTTCCAAATTGTTTATTTAGATGTTATCTTTCAGCTTATTAAACGGTATGATTTGTAAAATTATTTTAGATGCGTTGGAAAGTGTTACATAATCTATGCTTGACGCACGATTTTTCGTTCTTGTATTTAACTCAACTTGGTTTTTGGATATAAAAGTGGAATTTTGTAATCGGTTTTTAAATCTCTTCCTGGTGTACAAGAATTATAAAAAATTATGTAAACAAATTGTGTTTCCGATGACAATACAACATTTTAGAACTTAATTATAAAATAATAACTTAAGGGCATTTTTCCGTCAGCCCGTCACATAAATATCAATCGCCAAATATTCTTTATGGTTACAATTGTGTACGAGTTATAACAGCAATGGATTTATTTATGCGCCAAACCACGCTCGCCAAATAAGGACAACTGGATGTGAAACGCCATAAATGCAATATTTTAAACACTAAAAATTAGAAAATTAAATAATAATAATAATAATAATAATAATAATAAATAATAATAAACAGTATAATAAACAGTATAATAAACAAAAACACTTTTACCAATTAACAGTTTAATATTAATAAATTATGATTATACATTGAGAAAACAATTTACAAATACCGAATAGCTAGTTTAAATGATGCTCTTTTTTTCATGTTGCCATGTCTTAAAAAAGAAAAACAATTATATATTATATCATAAATTCACTAGTTCGCACTTTCTACCAAGCGTTAAAAAAAGCTATGAATTTACCATAATCGGGTTCGGTGTCCATGCCAAGTTAACATATTCGCATCGGGAAACGAGAATTCTCGTTTTTAAAAAATAAGCGTTGTAATCGGGAAACGAGAATTCTCGTTTTTTTAAAAAAAATATATATAAGCGTTGTCATCTGAAAACGAGAATTCTCGTTTTTATTTAAAGAAAAATAAAAATAAAAATAAAAATAAAATTATTGACTAAGAGCATAGCTTCTATATTGCAGAATATGTATTTATATCATGCTGTATATATATTTTTTAGACCGTAAGACACTTTATAATACATCCGTATATTGAGTGATAGTTAGTGATGCATAAAGTTGATAAAACTATTTAGAAAAAAACTTACGAAAGCTTTTCAAAAGAGGCACGAAGCTACCATTGTTTTAATATCATTAAAATACCCCGTTTTATAGGAATGTTTAAAGAAAAATTGTCCGACGCAAATGTGTTATCGTATTGTAAAGGAAATTTTTTTTGGAAAATCATGAATTGCAGTCATGAAATAAGGCGTCATTTTCAAGATAGACATTGAATGCTTATAAAAGAGTATTTTTTTGTTTAAAAAAGTATATTTATTTTTATACTTATTAAATAAACATGTTTTGAAAATTGACCATATTTTCGCTCTCTTAAACTATGCTAAAATTAACTTCTGTTTTCGTTTCCAGATCAATTCGTCCTCGTTGTGTGGAATATGACCTAGATGAAACGCAAGAACCAGTGTGGCAGTGGTTTGATGCAAAAGAATATATACCA
Source organism: Maratus michaelseni (assembly GCA_963931845.1). NCBI lineage: Eukaryota > Metazoa > Arthropoda > Arachnida > Araneae > Salticidae > Maratus > Maratus michaelseni. Next base: position 276,226,556 of record OZ007594.1, on the reverse strand, counting down.
CTGGATGAAGAGAGGATCAAACTATTCGGACCCAAACATGATGTATTTGAATATGCATTACAATCAGAAGCTTCTCAAAACAGAATTTCTAAAGAAGACAGTTTAAAAAATTGGATGTAAAACAAACACTTGCCATAGATCACATGTTAGTCGAAGCTACGAAGAGTTAAACAGATAAGAAAGTTCCTTCAATATCAAAAAGTTCACAGAAAAAAGACAAGGAAATTATATTCTTTAAAGAACTCTCATCTAAAGTATTTTCTGAATACTAGTTAAAGGGAAATATTTGTGAAAAATTGATATTTTTTATGAATAACAATTTGTTTTCTTATACAAGCTCTTTGTATAAGCAATCTTGCAGGACCAGGACCACCATGCACGGGCCTTCAATTTTTGTACTATAATGGGCTATTTGAATGTTTTAGACAGGTCTGTGGCGTATCACCCCCCCCCCCCCTCAAAACTTATAAATATATTTATACGCGTTTGTGAAAGATGCACATTGCTTAAACATTACATTTACAGATGACGCCAAATTGGATTCGCCCGGGGTGGCGTTAATCGAGGTTCTAAATCAAAATAGAATGCAATTACACAAAACACAAGAATTTACACAAACTGACCTTGTCTAATTTTATATTTTCTTTTTTTACATATAAAATGAAAAAATGGAAATGCAAATTAACGAATTCCAATCTATTTCAATATGAGCTCAATAATTTATCAAATTAAGAGATTGGGGAATATCGAAAAGAAAGATTCTTAGGCATTATAAAGCAAAAATGCCAATGATGAAATTATGATATGAAATTATGATTTCAACAATTTCCCCCCTCTACCTATGCCTACGCCTGCGAATCATTATTTTTGGAAATGAATGTTATGAAAAACTCAAATAGAAACTACTTGTGAGATAAATGGCAAATAAGATGATATTTTGTACAATACAATATAATCAGTTTAAACAACGGTTTTAGGACCAGAATTTTTTATCTTATCACAGACTAGTTTCTGTAGCATAAGGTACCTTCATCAGAGCAAAGAATGATGGATTTTTGCTCAAATATATGGAAATTGGTATGGATATGGTCAAGATATTGGTATGGATATGGTCAAGAAACCTATCCATTGAATTCGCTTCTCTTCCATATGTTTGAACAAAAATCCATCATTCTTTGCACTGATGAAGGTATGCTAAATGCTACCGAAATTAGTGTGCGATAAGATAAAATGTTCTGGTGTTGAAAACGTTGTTTTATCTGCTTACACTTGTGAGATAACCCCTGTTCGACATGCATTCCGTTAAAAATAACTAGGTATGAACCTGATATTAATTATTTGGCATGCAAGACGCAATAGCAGAAATCCAAAAAATTACTGTGTTTTATTACTTACTAAAATATATTTGTTACTGGTGTTAAACCGCATAAAAAAACTCAAGTACTTTAAATTCCTTAATTTTGACCCACTAAATTCGTTTGGTTGTTGGCACGTGATGGTCACGTAGAATATGTTTTGAAAAAAATTGGCAGGCGAATGTGAAAAGATTCGCGGTTTCTGCCGTAACCAGTTCAATCAATAATTACAGTCACAAAGTTATGACTAGTCGTTCGGGGCCACCGTAATACTTACCCATTAAGGTTATGCATAATATAAAATATGAAAATAAAACATGTGTAAACTATTTATAAAATGCATTGCAATTCGAATAAAATCCTGGCTTGATGACGTCATAAACTTTAGTTTAAATGCTCTATTACTGAATTGCGTAAAAGAAACATCCTTCTAACTCCAAAAATTATAATCCTATTAACTAACAGTTTACTGAGTCGGATTAAGCGTCTCATTTCCAATTAAAATACATCTTTGAATTAAAATTTGAATGAAATACAGGGTCATGAAAAATCGAAGAGTTTGGAAAATCTGATTACAAATATCTCGGCAACTCAACTTTTATATACCTTTTATCAGAACGTATATTTCGAGAGTCCAAAAAAAATAGTTCCGGATAATCGATGTTACTGAAATTTAATAAGCTTCTTCCCATTATTACATACTAAGTATATACCAAATTTCAGGTCTCTATCTCAATTTGTTCGGGAGATAGAGCGTTTACAGACACACACATAGACAGACCGACGGCAAATTTTTTTTTCCTAAAAATATGTTTTTTCGGAATCTCCAGTGTCTTAAACGTGTAAATACGTCAATTATTTTTTTTCGATTTTTAAAACGATTTCAAGACTTACCCTATACTACGTATAATGGGTAAGTAATACCTAGTTATAGTTACAGTACTGAGATTATTATAGTTAAAAAGTTTTCTTAATGCCTTAAATTTTTAACTATAATATATGCAAAAAAAGAGTAAAGTATATTATCAACAGTAGCATAGACAATCAAAAATATGTGACTAAATATGAAAGAGTAGAAGAGATGAGCAAAATTAATAAATTTTGTCATGTTTACAAGGTAGAAGACGCTGCTTAAATTAGACAATAATATTTTCTATGATGCAAGGCGTCATTCTCCAATGGAACATTCAGCAATATAAAATGCTACATAAATTTAGGATTTTTCATTCAGATAAATGTGATGTTTCTGGACATATGTTTGAAAGCAGATGTTTTTTTAGTGCTACTTTACATTCTTGAACATTTTAGAGTATATCTGTGTAACAAGTAGTAAAAAATGATCAAATTATAGGCTGTTAATAGAGAAAAAATAATGGAAGCTATTCACGCTTTTCGAAGTAGCATAATTATTAATTAAATCAATATTTAATTAATAACGAGAGATTTTTTTTTTATTTCTTTAACAATTCATTTCAAATATGTTTTCTGTCAAATGTATTTAAACAAATAAACTCTTCATACATCTTTTTGTGCTTTTGAAAAAAATTGTAAATAATTTGCTTGTATCGTTATATGTATCTTTTATAAAATAAATAAGCATTTTTTTTTTACTCTAAACGTTTTTTCTTCTTATTGTTCGGTCTATATAACTGTGATAAAACATTACAATATTATACCGGATGAATCTTTTAAATGATAAACCATTATGAAAATTTAACGTTACTCATTTCTTTATAGGATGAAAGAACTTCCCACTGTCTAAAATATTATCTTTGATAGATGTACATTTGTAATCGAAAAAGAAAAACACACCGGACTGACTTTGCCGCAAATTATCGTATACAAATGTGATTGATAACAATCGATTAATAATAAAGTGTACTAATTAGTTCTATAGATAAATTTGTTTAGTAGGTCGTGTAAAGACAGAAATTGTACAAAACTTTTAATTTTCAGTGCTAACACTTAATTTAAACACCATATTTTGATTTTCCGGTAAATTTTATCTTAGTATACCAAACGGGAAGTAATTCAGTCAAGTAGTTTAGGAATTATGCAGATTTAAAGTTTGGAAAACTTCTAAGGTTAAATTCATTTTTAATCGTTGCAAAACAGATTTTTAAATAAGAAAATTAATCTTGAAACAGTTTTAAAATATAATGATAATTTGCTACAACCAGGGCTTGACAAATGCGGTCGCCAGGTCGACCACTTTTTTATTATCTGGTAACCAAATTATTTTATCTGATTTTTTTTTTTTTTAATACAAAAATTGGCAAACGGCATTTTTTTTCTCTACCGCAAATAAATTGTTTTTCATCTTCACTATTTCATTGATGTCCCCCTCATCAGATATACGTTGTGTACTACTCAACTATCTGAACATTTGAAGTATTCGGTGATCAGCATTTGCTGGACATGAAAGTTAATTCAGCTTTTACAGTATGTCTTACTTTTTCTTTTTTTTTCAGAGATGTATAATTTTGATAAGTTCATTAGAAAACTAATTTATATCTTTTTATATCTCTTCTATTCTATAATTTCTATAATTTTAATTTCTATATTTCTAAATTATGTAATCAATAATCACAAACTATGCTTGTTTTTATTTTTTCTCAGTTAATGTCTAAAAAAACTGTTGTGTTTTTAATAAATTAAGAGGAGGGGGGGGGGGTGTAAATATTTTTACAGGCGACTAGAATTTTTCGGGCCACCAGATTGTATCAAATTTGTAAAGCCCTGGCTACAACGTACCTTCAGTATCGAGCTGGGGCTCAGATGACATATTTTTTTTCGCACCCGAGCTCCATCACGCTCCATCCTCTCTAATCCGCAATAAAACTAGTCGTTGGGGGCCACCGTAATACTTACCCATCATGGATATGCATAATGTAAAATATTAAAATAAAAATGTGTAAACTACTTATAAAATGCATTGCAATTCAAATACAATCGTGGCTTGATGACGTCACAAACTTTAAAGGCTCGATTACTGAATTGCTTGAAAGAGGTTTTTCCTTATGACTCCAAAAATAATAATTCTATTAACCAGCGGTTTATTGCATCTGATTAAGCGTCAAATTTCCAATTAAAATATATCTTTGAAATGAAATTTGGATGAAATACAGGGTCATGAAAAATCGAAGAGTGTGGAAAATAGGATTCCAAATATCTCGGCAACTCATTATCCGATCGACTTCATGCTTTATGCAAAATTTATGTTTTTTTATTGTCTTTTAGGTTCATTTCTTAAAATAAACAATTTCGAAAATTTTTATATACCTTTTATCAGAACGAATATTTCGAGAGTCCGAAAAAAATTGTTCCTGTTAATCGAGGTTATTGAAATGAAATAGGCTTCTTCCCATTATTACATACTAAGTACATACCAAATTGTAAGTCTCTATCTCAATTTTTTCGGGAGATAGAGCGTTTACAGACACACAGACACACAGACGGACGGCAAATTTTTTTTTCTAAAAATATGTTTTTCGGAATCTCCAGTGTCTGAAACGTGTAAATCCGCCAAAAAAAATTTCGATTTTCAAAACGATTACAAGACTTACCCTATACTACGTATGATGGGTAAGTAATACTGAAACGCTACCATTAGATTGATGCAAATTTTATACCATTCATGTAGCTTTTGAATCGAACAACACTGATGTCCTAGGAAAAGTCAAGATTCCAAAAAGCCAAATTTCAGTTTTTGAGAATTTCGTGTCTTCGAATGACTTCCAGTACTTATTTTAATTTACTTAAGAGCCTACGCTAGTCACGCGAAGGAACGCTGAAGCTAATGTTAAGTCTACGGGAAAGTTCTTGGCAAATTTTTCGCTCGCATTTTAATATTTTTAAATGATGTCTTTTGCATAGTATAGCTGAGGTCTATTTCTAATGGTGTTAGTTTTTACTTTTTATATTTTGGTTACAGTTTTTTTTTATAAGCGGACATTTTCAATTTTGGAACCGGTTGGAACCGGTTCTAAAAGTGAAAGTACCCTTATATAAAAAAAAACTGGAACCAAAATCGAAAAAGTAAAAACTAACAACATTAGAGATCGACCTCAGCTATCCTATGCAAAAAACATCATTTAAAAATATTAAAATGCGAGCGAGAAATTTGCCAAGAATCTTCCCATGCACTTAACATTAGCTTGCGCGTTCCTTCGCGTGACTGATGTAGGCTCTTAAACTTATTTGCATTCCACAAAATGGAAATCGAAACTCTGAAAATAGTCTTTAAAAACAAAACTTTCACCGTGACTCTATATAAACTATTTTAAACTGCTTTGTTGAAATTAATAAAAGAGATTTCAAATGAGGTTTTAATAGAATAACAGTTTTTAACGAGGATATTTACCCCAGATTGAAACAGAAGTTTCGAATCTCATTTTACTACACTGTAAGAAAGACAAATGTTTCTTAGCCTAAGAAAATATAGTCTAATCACATATGAAAATACACAGTAACCTCTTTTGAGTTCGCCGTGATTCTAAATACGTTCTTCTTCTTTAGAAATCTCATAAACCAATATATTTTCAAGATTCAAAGAACCATTTATAAAAAAAAAGTTTTTTTGCTGCCACTGATTTTCGGAAACGTTTCCGAGTCGTTTTTATAGAGTATTAATCAGTTTTCTCAAACAAGACTATCGGTTTTTGGGGCGCTATAAATTCTCAATTAAACATTTTCAGCTGCGTAATTGAATTTATACATGCAAGAGTAACAAACTAATATTAATTTTAATCTTAATACTAATTCTGTTAATTTATCATATTTGTCTGTAAAACTCGTTTGATGAACATGAAAATGTTTCCTTGAGAATTGTTAGCATCATTAAAACCTATTTTCCAGGTTGTGAAAACTAATTAATAACTACTATAAAAACTACTCGAAAACGTTTCCAAAAATCAGTGGCCGGAAAAAAATATTGTTTTTATAAATGCTTCTTCAAATATTGCAAATATATATTGGTTTCTACACTGCAAAAAATAATTGTTGATTTTGCAGTATAAAACTGGCACCCAGCTGCCAGTATTATACCGTAAAATTAACAGTATTAAACAGTAAAATAAGCAGTATTACTGCTTGCACGGCAGCGTATTACTGCTTATTTTACTGTTTAATACTGTTAATTTTACGGTATAATACTGGCAGCTGGGTGCCAGTTTTATACTGTAAAATCAACAATTATTTTTTGCAGTGTAGGAACTTTAAAGATAAAAAGCGTTTTCAGAATTAAGGGAAATTGGGAAAAGATATTTTATATTTTCGTTCGTCATTTTATTATATTTTCCTAGATTGCCCTTTTTTTATACTGTAAAACATGTTTGCTGAACATGAAAATGTTTACTTGAGAATTGATAGCATCCAAAAAGCCTATATGTCAGGTTGTGAAAACTGATTAATACACTGCAAAAACTGCTCGGAAACATTTCCGGATATCAGTGACAGGAAAAGAAATTTTGTATTTATAATTGCTTCTTTAAATCTAGAAAATATATTGGTTTCTGAAGATAAAGAACTCTTTTTCGATTCGCTAGTAACTCAGAACAGATTATTATATATTTTCGTTCGTGATTATAATATATTTTCCTAGATTAAGAAGCATTTTTTTACAGTGTATTGCAAGACATGTATAGACATAAGTTAATAAGCAAGATATAAGCTGATCTTTTTTAACATATAGTTGAAAAGTGTTTATGAATTTGGTTCGTCAGTCTATAACATAACAGTCTGTAACTTTTGTTCAAATTCTCGGAAAGTAGCTGTTCGTGAGACACTTTTACTGAAAGTGGTGTGGGTACAGTTGCTGCTCGTCAAAGGGTTCACAAGCCCTTTACTACCAGAAAATTCAAATATTAAATTTGACATTATCTAATCGTGGAATACTCTAAAAACGCCATTTTTAAAACTGAGCAAAAAATACTCAAATCTGAGTATGTCGCGTAGTCAAAATGGCACCGAATCAAAATTACTCAAGTTTGAAACATGTATATGTTACCGTGAAAGACCGAAATTGGAGAATGTCGACTTTCACCGGTGAATGTCAACTAACACCAAATACGACGGTGAAAGATCGAATATTTCATTACATTCTTGTACATTCGGACCCTCACCGGTGTATGTCGACAATCACAGGTATGCTCTGGTGGAGGTCGAAAAGAGAGTAGCTTGAATCTCTCTTGTGCAATTTAAAGTGTCATAATAGTTTAAGTTGTTGCAATAAATAAGATTTGAATCAGATAATTTAGTAAGTTTTTTATTATTATTATTTTATTTTCTCATTTAGAACGTACTGTATAATTAAGTAAGTTTTTAACTTTTATTATTTTCCTTTCTCATTTTGAATGTACTGTGTGTTTTAAGTTCTTAGTCATTCCTCTCAGAAAGATAGGCGAAAAATTTATCGCGACTGAATTACGGAGAAAAAAATATAAATCTCGGACATGTTCAACATTCACCATTAGTGCATGGAGAATGTCGACATTTACCGGTGTAAGCCAGAAATAAGGGTATTTAGCAAATATTTCGGACATACACCAAGCGACTATGTGTTTGTTGACATTCACCGGTGAAAGTCGACATTCTCCAGATTTCGGTGTTTCACCGTAACATATATACTCATTTCTGAAAGCATGCTCAAGAATAAAACATCATGTGCTCATATTTGAATATGTCCATGTTTCAAAAATGAGTTTGAACTGATTCTAATCATTTTTGAGTATGACCATGTTTTAAAAATGAGTATGAACTGACCTCTATGCGATCAGTTTTGAGTATGTCAATGTTTCAATATTCTGAGTATTTCTGGTATTTCAGAATTGAAAGCATTGGGTGAAACATCGATTTACTCAGATTTGAAAGTGTTATTTTTCTCAGTGATGTTCTACGATTAAGCAAGGAGAAATTTAGTTGATTAAAATACTCGTAGTAAAGTTACGTGAACTCCCTGACGAGCCGCTACTGTGTGCGTTGCATTTATAGTTTGTTTATAGACTCAAAAGAAACCAGACATATTACGATTGAAACATAATGAAAAAAAGTATGCTTTATTGCCGAAACGTCAGTGAAGGCTCACTGTGGAGACGCGAAAAGTTTTTGGTTTCCATCTGTTTGTCTGTCTGTTTGTCTGTATGTTTATCTGTCTGTTTGTCTGTCTGTTCCGTGATAACAGCCATAAAAAGCGCCCGATTAAGTTGATGTTTGGTGGGTATGCTGGTGAGGCACCCGGAATCAGCTGTATAGTTTTTAGTTACATTTGGTTCATTCGTTCGAAAAAGCTAGAACATTTCGTTTTAGGTCATAATGCTTTCCTATGGGAATGCAGACGATTTTCAAATTTCATTTTTAACTGAAGTGAAAATGGAACATTTGCATAATGGATTTAGACGTAAAATTATGAATGCTAAATTTTCGATATGGATTTCCAATAGTTTTAAAATTTTTACGATAAATTTAATAGAATTTAGAAATTAATTGTTTAAATTATTGGAACATTTTTTGCATCTGTTCGGGAAATATAAAACAATTTGTTTTCATATTTTTTACAAATTTTAAAATGAATTTATTTTTACTTTGCCCTTTAATTTATCATTTGCTTAGCAACCCTATTTCAAAGAATATCAAAATAATAAAATTCAAGTAAGTTGCACTATTTTGCTGCAATATTTTATTATCAAAATAAATTATTTTTTCATTCTATTGACATAAATGAAGAATTTATTTTAATAAAAGTTCATTTTTTTTTAATCTAAAAAGTTACATGAATAAGAAGTTCATAAGGATGTCACAATATCATTGCATAAACCGTGTTTAATTTAACTCTTCTAATTTCTGAAACCTCCGAAGTATGGTATATGCCCATAAATGTGTATGTAATATTAAAAAAAATAAATTGCGGATTGTAAGATACTAAATTACTTTTACTAAACTTTTAAGTAAATTATATGAAAAGTGAGATTATAAAACAATGACTTTTGGAGTTGACGTTGAGGCTCCTGATCTGCAGATTTACTAGTTTAGATGCATTGCAACAGATTCTATACAGAAAATAGCGTACGTAGCATTTATCATTCATGTTCAGGGACATTTAAAAAATGTCAATACAAGATAGCCTCACACCTTCAGAGATGATTTTTTGAAATTTTTTTAATTTTCTCTTTATAAGAATTTTTTATAATGACGTCTAAGTAAAAACTTTGAAAAAAAAAATAAAAATTTTTGCAATTACACAGAATTTTTTTAAGTGAAAAATAGTCAAAATTATGTGAAAAAATTGACATTTGCGCATAACATGGTAACTCAAAATCAAATCAATGCATTGACATTTTGTAGATTGCATAACAAAGAGAATAACTTTCTCTCGGACATAGATTATTCGCATTATAATAATATCTCTATCTCAGATACTGTGGCACTTGAAGTACTAATGTAAGGAAAATTCGTAAAATTTGTTGCAACATTTAACTTATACCATTTATTGTAAATATAAAGCTAAATAATATATTATCATGATTGTTGTCTATTCCCTAAATAAACATTTATAAAATGAGTAAAAAAAAAAATCAAGACATTTCATGCATTTTTTTTTTTTTATAGAAATTTTACGCAAGAAAAAGCGAATGTTTTGCGTATAGTAAAAATCTGAAAAATTCAATTTTGAGAAAAAGCTAAAAAAAAAAAACTTTTAAACACAATTCTTACTTTAAAAATAATTATTATTCTTTAAAGGTTTAATTATTAACCCCATACATTTTCTTGGAATATAATCAAATTAAATGCTAAATCTCGAAAAAGAAGAATGTAAACATACATTTCAGCTTATTTCCGGTTTTTAAATTCTTAGGCAAGCTGTAAGAGATGTAATTTTGAACGGCTGTAACTCTAGTTCTGATTAAGATACAGGCACAATTAAAGCAGAATTCGATAGATAAACAATCGAATTTTAATAATATTCCAAAAATGAAAAATCGATATTTTAATCGAAAATGGCGTTTTAAAGGTGTGTGGATACCAAGTAATACTGTCGTTAATTGAAGTACGTTTTGGTGATCTTACAATTTCAAATTGAACGAAATTCATATATATTACTGAAAATTGTTATAGAATGATTGTAATTTAAGAAATTTTTGGAGTAAAATATTTGAGTTTGCAACAAATAATTTTAAATGTAATATTTATACTAAATAAACTTGCAACAATAATTATCTCATCATTCAGAAATTAAGAAAAAATATTAATTATTATTTTTACTTACTTACTATACCGATATTGATCAAGACCAACTGCATTTAAGAAAGAAATCTCATTTTTGCAAAAGTAATTATTAATAAATTTTTCACTTGTTAACGGTTGAGATAAGGTTCTACGATATTACTGATAAAAGAAAAAAAAAACATGTTTTTTTTTATCGCAAAAGTTCTTAAAAACGCTGAAACGGTTAAAACGAACAAAAATTAGTGTTTATACATGTAAACACAAATTTCATATTGTCCTCTTTATTTTTTTTCTTCCAGGGATGATATTATTATATATTTTAATTTGTTTGTCTTTCACTTCTCCTGTCTTTCTAAGAATCAAGAATTATAGTTAAAAATAAATTAAAGAATAAAAATTAAAATAAAATAAATAAGTACTTTATTCAAAATCCAGTCGTAAAATTAATTTTAATTCGTTAGGCTCTAACATGAATAGATTTTTAAAGTTTTGTAGATTTCATAATATGTATCTGTAACCAGTGGTCACTTTGAAGAAGATAAATATATATTATAAAGCAAAAACATGTCCGTCACTAACGCTGACATCATAACGATGATGGCGACGACATGCGCTATTTCTTTATATAGTATCAAAATCTAATAGCGTCATTTTTAGATTATAGTAGAGAAGTGGAAAGATAAAAACATCTGCATACGAAACTAATTCGAACAAAAAGTTGATTGACTTTTGCTATATCAAAGGACATATTCTGTAAATATAGATTCATATCTTATTGTAAAAAATAGTTATGGAAGATTTAAGATATAAGCGCTAAAATAATGTTTTAATAGATAATTCTGCCACTTTCTCTTTAGTTTTCAATATTTGACTAAAGATCTGTTTGTGTTATATTACATCTATGATACTTTACATTATTGTCGTAAATAAATCTTTATTGTTACGTCGCAGGTTGATAGAGTAAAAATTTATGTATTATCTATGTATTTTGATATATATTTTGATATATATTTTTTAATTATGAAAAATCGGTAATTTAAGTCACAGTTTCCAAACAAACATTTCATGTACATTTATGATCTATTTGATGGAGTAAACACTGACATTGTTCAATATTTAAAAGTGAAGATATATACAATCAAAGCGGTAGCGCAGAACACGACATTTAGTGTTATAGCAATAATGACGGACACCAGTGCCGAAACTAGCCTTTTTGGCGCGCGGGGCAAACATGGATTTTGGCGCCACCCCCCCCCCCTCCTCCGAAAAGAAAATTTCCAAAGCGAATATTTTCTAAGTTTCTAAAATTTAAAGTATATAATCAGATAATCTGTAATACTGAACTAAGTAATCAGCTTTCTCAAATACTGTTTCATTAAAACCTTGAAAATGGAATCGAAAGGAACCGAAAACTATTCCGCTTTATACAGGTTTTCATCTTAGGAAGTATAATTATTGATATTCTCAGGGGCGGAATTTAAGGGGTCGTGATGGTCTCGATCACAAGGGCCCCCCAAAATCCTCTTTTGAGTTCAACGAGAAAAATTATTTTTTGATCAAAGGATTTTCTTAGCACTTTTTTTTAATTAGTATTACTACATAATTTTCATGTAATTTAAATAGAATATTTTTTATACCATTTGCTATTCCCAGAAATGTTTTAGTTATGTTTAAATGTTTTTCCTAGTCTTCTTTTCTATTAGCAATTATCAGAACTGTGAACGGTTGTGGAGGGTTGGGGTAAGACTCAAACTTGGATCTGAGCTGAACGGAACCCTGTTACTGTTAGAGACTTTTATGACGATTTAATTACACAGATTCAGAGTCTAATTAAATCAGATCTGATAAATCTAAATCTGGATCGTGACACTGGGGCCCCTGATTTAGGGGTCCCCCACACTTGGTATGCTGTTTACATAAAGCTGATATTCAGAATGCATTTGACTTTGTTACTGATTATAATCGATATTTTGCATTTTTAGAGTATGATAAGATTAAAAACAAAAAGAAATCGAGCTTGATTATTACAGGGGCACACGATGCATTTGTCCCGGAAATTTACATCTGGATCTAAAAAAATATTTACAGCAAAAGAATGGGGCGGCAAAACACGTAAAAATGGCAAAAAGACGAAAACATTTTTTTTTTTTTTTTTGCAAAGACGACTTTATTAGCCATGGCACCCTGTGCGAGGTTCTTTTCTGCGTCTCAAATGCTATATTCTTAAAAAAAAAGGGGGGGGGAGGAGAGGTTACTATTTTATCTTGCATATGTTTCATCTCCTTAGTTTTTAGTGTCGTTAGTAATAGCCAACCTCGCGCCCTTTAAAGCCGGATTTGTATGTAAAAAAGTAATTGTAACAAATTGTATGGCGGCATTTTTCATTTATCTGAAAATGGCCAAATGACGAGAAAATAATTTGGGAGAATAAAGGCTTGGGCGGCTGCGGTTTTATTAGTCATAGCAACTTGGGTATGGTTTTCTTCCTGCACCCCTACAAATGACATTCTTTTTCAAAAAAAAAAGTTTTAACAAAGAGTTTTATTTTGCGTATTTTTCAAATTATCCTTTCAAATATTATTTGTTTTTAGTATCCCAAGCAGTCGCCCAACCTCGCTCCCTCTAATAATACTAGATTGGATCTGGATGAAAAAGTAATTTTAGCAAAAGTAACAGGCCGGCATATTCCAGTTGCCGCCAAGGACGGCAAAACGCTTAGAAAGCTTTCGCAAAAAGACGAGTAAAAACTTTTTGGAAGATAAAGCCAGGGTGGCGCCCTGTATGAGATTTGATTTTTTACTGTACCTTTACAACAGAACTTTAAGAAAACTTAAAAGAAAAAGATTTTACTGAGAATTTTACTTTGGGCATTCATCCCCCAATTTGTGTTTATTGTCCACGGCAGTCACCCCTCGCCCATGACAAAATGGAAAAAGAAGAAACTAGTCGTTGGGGGCCACCGTAATACTTACCCATCATGGATATGCATAATGTAAAATATTAAAATAAAAATGTGTAAACTACTTATAAAATGCATTGCAATTCAAATAAAATCGTGGCTTGATGACGTCACAAACTTTAAAGGCTCGATTACTGAATTGCTTGAAAGAGGTTTTTCCTTATAACTCCAAAAATAATAATCCTATTAACTAGCGGTTTATTGCATCTGATTAAGCGTCAAATTTCAAATTAAAATATATCTTTGGAGTGAAATTTGGATGAAATACAGGGTCATGAAAAATCGAAGAGTGTGGAAAATAGGATTCCAAATATCTCGGCAACGAATTATCCGATCGACTTCATGCTTTATTCAAAATTTATGTTTTTTTATTGTCTATTATATTCATTTCTTAAAATAAACAATTTCGAAAATTTTTATATACCTTTCATCAGAACGAATATTTCGAGAGTCCGAAAAAAATTGTTCCGGTTAATCGAGGTTATTGAAATGAAATAGGCTTCTTCCCATTATTACATACTAAGTACATACCAAATTGCAAGTCTCTATCTCATTTTTTTCGGGAGATAGAGCGTTTACAGACACACACACACACAGACACACAGACACACAGACGGACGGCAAAATTTTTTTTCTAAAAATATGTTTTTCGGAATCTCCAGTGTCTGAAACGTGTAAATCCGTCAAAAAAAATTTTCGATTTTCAAAACGATTACAAGACTTACCCTATACTACGTATGATGGGTAAGTAAAAAGGGAAAAAATAGAACAGCCTTCGTGGAATATTTTTATCTAATAGTAAGGTCAAAGTGAGGGAACCGTTTGATAATTATCCATGCTGGACAGTGCAATACCGTGTCCAGACGACGTTGAACAGTGTCATATACAGACATGAGTAGGGACTGACCTTGAAAAATGTTAGTGATTCTCCTAAACCACAGGAAGAGATTTAAATGATAGACGGTATAGACGGGATATATTTGGAATGGGAGAAAGAAAATAGCCTAAAACAGTTCGTTTTTTATTCATTTGCTATCTTGTATTGTAGACGAATCTTTTTATCTATTTGTCTATTTTAATGCATTTGGTTCAGTTTTTCTTTTGGATTTTCCGGCTGCGAGACTTTTTATACAAATTTCATATATATATACATTTCTATATCAAACAACAAACAAAACCTGCATTTGGCGCCCCCTTCGCCTTCTGTTCTGCTGGCGCCCGGGGCTCGTGCCCCCTCTGCCCCCCCTAGTTTCGGCCCTGACGGACACTTTTGTGCTTTATAATACAGATTATAGAGTTTAATAAAATATCACTATTAATAATACACTATATTGCCAAAGGTGATTGGTCACTTGCGATTTTAGACGTTTTGTTAACTATCTCGAAAAATACATGAGGAATTAACCTGAAACTGCAGGTGTGTAAACAGTATAGTATAGGTTATATATTTCCGCGAAGATTTTTTCACGAAACCCCATAGAGGACTGTCAACAAATTGAAAAAGAACGAATATCTTTTGGCTAGAAAACTAATGTAGCAAAGGCGTTCAAACTCGAGATTATTAATAAGTGGCTTATTGTAATATACTATGTTCATTTGTATGAGGATAGCATGTATACTCGTAGAGAAATTAAGGTTTTTATAAAAACAGTCCCAAATTTCGCCTAGTTTTTTGCTTATAATTTGCAGAGTTCTTAACATAAAAAAAGTTATTTTCAGAAAATATGACAAATAACATTGTACATATAACTCTGCAATCAGAATTAAAAAATAATAAAAATTAGATGAAAAATGAGCAGGTTTACTAAAAAATGTTTCACTGCGCATGCGCGAATGCAATCAAAATATAATATGCATAATGTATTAGCTAAGTATATAGAGCAACTTTTGTGCAAGTCTCAAAATCATAGCTTGAAAATTCTGAAAATTATCGTCGATAGAATAAGCTAGAAATCCGTTGTTCCCAAAAAGAAGCAAAAAGATGAGGGGTTGTATCAAATATCTGTTGATTAGTGCCAAGATAGCGTACACAATATTTCACGTACTACTATATTTGGATACAACCCCTCGTATTTTTGCTTCCTTTTGGGAACAACGGATTTCGAGCTTATTCTATCGACGATAATTTTCAGAATTTTCAAGCTATGTTTTTGAGACTTTCACAGAAGTTGCTCTATATACTTAGCTAATACATTATCCATATGATATTTTGATTGCATTCATGCATGCGCAGTGAAACATTTTTTAGTAAACCTGCTCATTTTTCATCTAATTTTTATTATTTTTTAATTCTGATTGCAGAGTTATATGTACAATGTTATTTGTCATATTTTCTGAAAATAACTCTTTTTTATGTTAAGAACTCTGCAAATTATAAGAAAAAAACTAGGCGAAATTTGGGACTGTTTTTATAAAAACCTTAATTTCTCTACGAGTATACATGCTATCCTCATACAAATGAACATAGTATATTACAATAAGCCACTTATTAATAATCTCGAGTTTGAACGCCTTTGCTACATTAGTTTTTACAGGGTTAGCCAAAAGATATTCGTTCTTTTTCAATTTGTTGACAGTCCTCTATGGGGTTTCGTGAAAAAATCTTCCCGGAAATATATAACCTATACTATACTGTTTACACACCTGCAGTTTCAGGTTAATTCCTCATGTATTTTTCTAGATAGTTAACAAAACGTCGAAAATCGCAAGTGACCAATAACCTTTGGCAATATAGTGTAGTAAATTTCAGGGTCTCATGTTGTCCTAGAAACTGTTTCTTGCCCTCTTGGTAACTCAGGCCTTGCCTTTCCGGCCTTCTGCTTCGGCCAACATTGTTCTGTCAACGATTTGATTAGATAGTCATTGCGCCATATGTGGGGTTATATTTAACCCCGGTGCATCCGCAACTCTGGAATGCCTAGCACTCCACAAAAGACTCCAAATTCTTATCTTTATTTTGACCGTGCATTACTTAATTAAATTTAAATTTATGTACTTTTCATTTTCGATGGAGGTTTAACAGGGGCCGAAGTAATAATACTTCGGGACATGACTTTAATTTTACTTTTTTGTATGTACGTATTTACGATATATTGTCACAAAAATATTTACCGACGTAACGTCACATAAAATTCCCGTAGATTCGAGAACTTAGCGTAATTTCATTCGTAAATATGTTGTAAATTTAAAAAAAAAAAAAAAAGCACATTTAAAAATTTCATCTTGTTGTAATTCTAAATCATAGATACCTGAAATGAAAACACCAGAAATAGAAGTTCCATGGGTTTTGAAACTTTTTTGTTCTTTAGAACTGACCTACGCCTAAATCTGGGCTTCATCCGCATTTCAAACTTTGTCGCGCTGGCTTTCTGTTGAAAACATAATAGTAGCCCAGTAGAAATTTGATTTTTGTATATGTTGTACAGGTGGACCCTCTAATAAAAAAAAACATGTTTTCGACCTTCTAGTCCGTATGCGTTTTTCACTATATATCGAAAAAAAAAATTCGGCACTTTTTAGTTTTTCCCGAGTAACTGAATTCCAGTGCGTTTTACAGAAAAATCAACTTTCCTTTTTGTCGAAGATAAAATTCCCTAGAATATGCACCATTCATGTTTGTAAATTGTTAAAATATTTAACACTAAACATTCCGGAAATTTTACTCAAGTTTTATAAAAAAAAAATATTTAACACCAGAATTCTTATATAAAACTAATTAACTTTTTTATTTAGCTTATTTCTATGTGATTTATATTATATTTATTTTAAGAAGAAATTTCGGACTAGAATTCGAAATATTTTCATTTGGTACTGGTCAAATGACCTGTTGTTGTTATATTTAGTGCTGAAAAAAATAGCTGTACATACACTAAAACAGCCATTTAAACATTGTCGAAACCTGAGTATAGCTTATTTCATGTTACCTTTTCGTTTCGCAAGATATTATATTCAATTTAAAGAACATATTTTTTCAAAATTAAATAATAATAATCATAATAAATAAATAAATATACTAATTAATAAAACACCCTTTTCAAAAATTCGTGCATTTTTAGTACATCTAATTTTAGTACCGCATAAAAAAATCATAAAATAGGCTATTACATGATATTTTAAAATATTCTTTGCGTTTAGCAAATGCAGCTGCATTGTGACGTAACTGTTATGACGTCAATTGCGTCACAATGACATTTAATAACAGTTCCTTCTGAATGAATTTTCTTTCGAAGTGATAATGTCCATATCGTCACTGATAAGCTGTGGAGATATAAGATGTTTTTCTCTTCGGTATTCCAGAGTTTTTTCAGTTTTATTTAAGCATGCTTAGAGGTATTTATTTTAATCTGTTAAAAGAGATAAAGGCTATATTCTCACATTAATGCCATATATCAAATAAAGAGTAAAAGTTCTCGTACTTTCTTTCTTACGTTTTACAATTTCTAAAAATTCGAAGTAAACATGTTTATTTGCATAAAAAAGGTATTTAAGCATAAATTTGTGGGCACAATTGTCAGCCATAATTCAATTCTTTCTTCCACGTGTTAAAGCACCAGCAAATGTTTCTTACACGCGTCCCGCGCGTGTTCACTTAAAAAGGTCAGAACGTGCTTGGTCAGAAGTGGGACTAAAGTTCCTTCAAACGTAATTAAAAGTATAGGCTATAATAATTATTTTGCAGAACATTATCATTCTATATCCAATTAATTTTTTCAGCGCGACTGAAATTACGCTGGAAATTAATACGTCTCATACATGCCACTGAAGATGTGTGCTCATGATTGACTTTAAAACTTATGCATCAGAGTTGCAGTCTTGCCAACATATAAGAGTGAGAAATGCTAGACTGCGGATGTCGTCCGGATAGCTCAAATGCTAGAGCATTTGGTGCATAATACCAAGGGTACCGGGTTCGATTCCCTGTCTGGACATTTTTTCACGCTGTTTGTTTTACGCTGTGTAGTAAGTGATAATTCCCATCCTTTGTTTTATTATCATTTTAAATGTGATGTTTTCAAGCATTACATTTCCATAAAGCAGCGTACTACTAGAGCTAACACAATATGTCAGTCAAGTCAACGCGGTTGCTTAAGGAGTACTTATATAGTAGGTCGCAACGCCTGTTAAACCTGCATCAGAAATGAAAAGTGCATAACGTTAAATTTAATTAAGCAATGCATGGTCAAAATAAATATAAAAATTTGGAAATTCTGGTGGAGCGTAAGGCATTCTAGAGATTCACTGAGCATGCACAGTGGTTAAATATAACACCACAGGTGGCGCAATGACTATCTAATCACTTCGTTGACAGGCCACTGTTGGCCGAGGCAGAAGGCAGGAAAGTATCAAGAGGCCCAGAAACAGCTCCTTAGGACAACATGAGACCCTGAAAACTATCAAAAAGAGTTCTATTTCTACAACTTTAGGGACACATATAGGAATAAAGTAAAGTGTGAGTAGGTTAGATTTAGAATTTTCTCATGGCGAAAATAAATTCACCTGGAGGATAGGAATGAACAGTCCTTTCCGTTCATCCGTTCCCACCCCCATAACTCTTCACATCAGCCAACAACCGGATGTGAAAAATATGTCTGCCATGTTTACCATTGACGTAGCAATTTTTAAAGTATAAGAAGGGGTTCAAGTAGTCATATTCATCACAATTTGGATTATCAATTATTTATAAAATATTTATAAGAATAATTAATCGTTCAAATTTACTATCAATACCATTATCAAAATATCGGTGTTTTAATTATTTTAAAATTCAATAGAGCAGCGTTTCTCAAAATGGGGTTCACGTATCCATTAGGTATCATCACGTATCCATTACGTATCCACATCACGTATCCATTAATATAATAGACTTTTTTTGTCTTATTTAATCGCCTTATTTCGCACTATAAATAAGGCAAAACTTACTATTAAAATTTAGTGATAAGAAAAGAGCGTAAAAGTTGGCAGCTGTGCTTTTACATGTTTTAAGTGAACTGATGATGCTCCAGCTAGAGCGAAAACGTTCTTGTTTGTATTGACAGTTTTTATTGGAAACTTTTTAACATTTTTATAATGATGAACTGTTTTTTTTTTTGTTTTGTTTTTTCTTAAATAGAACCTTTACCATGTTTCAAGTGATGTCTGATTGTAAAATAGGTAATGTGAAAATTAAAGATATTAAAAAAAGCTTTCGCAAATTCATATTCATTAAACATTTTCTTTCTGAGTCAATTTTGTTTATTGTACTACTATTTTGTTTATTATCAGAAAAAAAAATAAACTAGGGCTTCATTTTAAGTAAATACATAGTACAAATATCACATGCATATTTTCTTAAATCACGCACATTTGTTTTTTCGGGTCATACCGGACATCATTTTGCAACAATATATTGAAAGAGCTTTACCAACCGTGACAACGTATGCGTGCAGATTTAACGCGTAAACACATTAAACAGCGAATCAATATATACGATTCAATGACCATACCATTGTCCTTTACTCTTTTAAATGTGATTCTGTTAATTTCAAGTCCACCCTAGTATGTATGAAACATATGTTCAGATCATACGTATTTTTGCTTCGTCTTAGAATAGCTCTATTGATATATGTAAGTTTCCTTATTACTTTTATAAATTGTTACGCTTTTTTTTTTTTTTTACAGCAATGCTAGTTATATATGATAGCATGATATTATATGATATACATGTTTTTTATTCACTCTTTTATTCAACTCAACTTGTTTTTTGTATGTAAAGATGGAATTTTGTACTGGATTTTTCACTCACTTCTTGATATGCAATAAATATAAAATTTATGTACACAGGTATGTGTCCGATTACAATACAAGATTTAATATTTCTAAAACTTCATTATAAATTAATAAATTAATTTTAAGGCATTATCCTGTCAACCGACCGCAAATGATAAAACGCAAATAATCTTTATGGTTGCAACCAGGGCTTTAAAAATTTGATAAAATTTGGTAGCCAGCAAAAAAATTCCAGTCGCCGGTAAAAAATATTACCTCCCCCTTCCCCCGTTATTGATTTTCAAAAAATACAAAAGTTTATGAATTAATTAATAAAAAATATCAACAAGCATAGTTTAGAAATTTTAGTTACATAGTTTAGAATAGTGCACAATTTAGAATGGAATTATAAACTAAATTTTCTAATTAAACTTTTCAAAATTATATATCTCAGAAAAAAATACTTTAAAGCCTTAATTAACCTGCATGTTCCGGGAATGCTTGAAATGTCCATCGACGAAATAATGAAGCAGGAAAACAATTTTTTGTCTATTTTCCTGTCAAAGTCAGTCAAATAATTCTGATTTTATTATTTAAAAGTTTGCAGATTAAATAACTTAGCAGTGTTGCCAGTGGGCTACTTTTTAGGTGCGTTCGTAATTATATAAATACGTAGCACCTATAGTCGTCGTTTGGTCCGTCCGTCTGTCCGTCCGTCTGTCTGTCTGTCCGTCCGTCTGTCTGTCTGTCCGCATATAACAACGCAAAAACTACCCAACCAAATGGTTTGCAATTTAAAATATATTATCTTTGCAGAATTTTGTCGAGACATTTCAAATTTTATTAAAATCGAATCAAAACTTTAGGAGATATTAATAAAAATATTTATTAAGAAATTTGATTTTTTTTTTTAAATCGGTGCTTTTTTGTTATAGCAGCTTCCGATGGATGTTAAATCGTCAAGCGACCGAGATGCTTATTTTATTACAGAAATTAATCTGCAGACGATATAATTCATTTCACAGAATTAAAAATCATCTAGGTCTGAATATTTATATAACTAGCTGATACATATATATCTGAATATTTATATAACTAGTTAAGATATTTGTATGAACAGTGTCATAAAATATATACTTAACTAGCTGTTTAACCCGTTCTACGCACGGGATATCATGAATTTAATTCTAAAACGTGCGTACGAACGCACCTCGTTTGTAACGTTTGACGTACAATTTCCAACTTGTTTAAAATTCAGATTACTTGATTGGCACCACTTTTTTGAAATAGAATAATTCGTTTTGTCTTTACCCTATACAATCTGTTATTAAATAAGGAGAATTTTACTTTCTACAAAATCTGGTGTCAATCAAGAAAAGGGAATTAAAAAAAAGTAGCCCACTGGCAACATTGTAACTTAGTCGCCAGATAAAAAATAAAATAAACTTGGTCGCCAGTGGAGACCGCATTTAACAAGCCCTAATTGCAATTGATTATGAGTTACAAAAACAATGAATTAATTATGCACCTAACCTCGCTGTGAAATATATATATATATATATATATATATATATATATATATATATATATATATATATATATATATTATATATATATATATATACAGTAATCCCTTAACATACATGATTTTAACATTCGCGAGGTTTGATTATTCGCGAACATGAAAATGCGGTAAAACTTAACATTCGCTAGAATATTTATTAAACGCATGCACTTTTTAAAAAGTTATTCATTGTATGATCTTGGAAAATTTCCATACTTATTTATATTAACTATATCTTAAATAATCATAATAAGCTTTATAGTTACAATATAATTTGTTTTTTAGAAAATAATGGTTTTTCAATGGTAATTTAGGAATGTTTGATATTTTATAAGAAATAATTTATGTATTTTTTTAACAATGATTTAAATGTTAAGTGTTTCATATTATGTTCCATTACAGTAGCCTAAACTACTGAAATTTTTAATATTTATACTATGGATAGGAATTTTGATATATTTATACTATGGACAGAAATTTCAAACTTTGAAACCGTACTTTTTACAAAATTCGATTATTTTATGGTAAATTTTTCGGATTTTTTTTAATCTTAACTAGTATATATTCATATATCATTTTGAATATATTTGCGTGCAATCTGAAAATTTTTTTAGTTATAACCCAATATTTAAGTGAGATAAAAGGAATTCAAAAAGTGTCTAAATACGAGAATGTTCGTCTGTCAAGTTGTTCTTACACCTCTAGTAAAAATCTTAAAAACCACAAAAAAAAAAAAAAAGAAAAAGAAAAAAGACCCATTGCTTTCTTAAGCAGAATTACTTCAAGGTTAATTTTTTTCCCCTGTCTGCACATGCTCTTTTTTTAATGTTGAAAAGTCCAATTATCCAATCCAACAATGTAATTTGCTGTTCTGAGTTCATATTTCTAGGTACATAAGAAAAAAAAATCCATTTACGCAAAATAGTTTTTCAGAATTTCATTTACTCTTAATATTTCTGCTAAATGATAAAATTTAACTTCGTTTAATTTATGTGCGGTTCAATACAAAACCAGTAAAAATACATAATAATATATATCTTTAAAATACAAAATATATTTTTTAAAGTATATACCGGAAAACCCCCACCAAAAAGTAAAAAGAATAAGATAAATGTTTTCAAGAAAATCGAACGTTCATAACCGTAAAACTTCCCACAAATTTTCTATGGAATTCTTACACCGCAAGAACAAACGATGAAAATGAGTGGTAGCATGGTGTTAATAATTCTTTCATTTGACCGTGCCAAAAGAAGTTGGTTTAGTTAAACCTGACTGCATTTAAACATACGCATATGTAGTACAAGAATTTTAGATGAAACGTTCAACTCAAGTGTTCAAGTGTTCATCCAGTCGATACATGATCTTTGTTTTTCATCTGTTTTAACATCTACTTTTCCTATTATTTAGCATACTTTGTTGCATACTGCCAAAATTGTCATCCTACCAAAATTATTTGATGCGTCTAATTTTTATTTTCATTTAAAGGTATGTGTATTACATATATTTGTTATTTTCTCCCAACATACATTGTTGTATACTACCAAAATTATCATCCTGCCCAAATACTACCAAAATGATTTGAGGCGTCTAGTTTTTATTTTCAATTACTAGGGGGGGGGGGATTACGCCCCCTGCTCGCTACGCTTTCCAATCCCCCGTTTTCCGAATTATTTTCTCTCTCTTTTTTTTCGTGCGATCTTTGTGTATTATGTATCTTATTTACAGATTGTTTCTTATTATTAGACAAATTTTTCCTTACGAATAATTTATATAAATAATTTAAATTTTCTCTTTCTTTTTCACGCTTAATTTACTTTTTTTAAATCTTATTTACAGATTATTTCTTATGATTAAACAAAAATTTCGAATACTTTGCATAAACTAGTCGGATGTGTCAAGCCAAACCCAAAACTCTCTTCAATCTCATACATGTTAATACTTCAAAATTCACTAATACATATCCAAAATTAAATGATAGTCTATACCCATCATGAGGATTCTAATGGTGTAGGTTCATTGAATTGTGTGCATTTAAAAACGAGATATAACCATCGCATTTTTCAAACAATTCATTGAATTTTGGCATACCCTTAAATTTCTACAACCAAAATTCCCAACACAAAGAGCATTATTTCTTATTATTAGACAAAGTTTTCCTTACGAATAATTTATATAAATAATCTAAATTTTCTCTCTCTTTTTCTTTCTTAATTTACTTTCTTTGTATCTTATTTACAGATTATTTCTTATTATTAGACAAATTTTTCCTTACGAATAATTTATATAAATAATTTAAATTTTCTCTCTCTTTTTCACGCTTAATTTACTTTTTTTTTAATCTTATTTACAGATTATTTCTTATGATTAAACAAAAAGTTTGAATACTTTGCATAAAATAGTCGGATGTGGCAAGACAATCCCAAAACTTTCTTCTATATCATACATGTTAATACTTCAAAATTCGCTATGACAGTGCCAAAATGATAGCCATTATGATAGCCTATACCCATCATGAAGATTCTAATGGTGTAGGTTCATTGAATTGTGTGCATTTAAAAACGAGATATAACCATCACATTTTTCAAACAATTCATAAAATTTTGGCATCCACACCCTTAAATGTCTACAACCAAAATTCCCAACACAAAGAGCATAAAAGTGACACTTGTTCGGCAGTATACACCCTTGCCTAATACGGAACTATTTACGTGAAAGTGTAACAGAATATGACGTTTGATTAAATTCCGTACATTAATTTTTGAGATATAGCTATCGCGAAAATTGTGAAAAATGCAGCATAGCACCACCACCTGGTATATGATTTACACGAAAATCTAATCAGCACCAACTTATGTCAAGGTCTAACAGAATATGAAGTTTGATGAAATTCCGTACATTAGTTCCTGAATCTTGAGATATGCCTATCGCTAAAATCGTGTAAATCCTGGAAAATGCAGCATAGCAGCGTCATCTATTCAGCGATTTGCACCAAAACCTAATCAGTATAACAACTTATGTAAACGTCTAACTGAATCTGAAGAATCCGTGCATTAGTTCTTGAGATAGGGCTATTGCAGAAATAGTGAAAAATGCAGCATAGCAGTGCAACCTGTTGGGCGATTTTCACCAAAAAACAATCAGCACCAATTTATATCAAGGTCTAACTGAATATAAAGTTTTATTAAATCCCATGCATTAGTTCTTGAAATCTAGCGCCTACAAAATTTTTGTCACATACAGACAGACAGACATTTTCTCAAGACAGTCAAACCGTATTCAGGACCTTCCAGAACGTATAAATCCGTCGAAAACCAGAAGTTGAAATTTTTCACGAATCCAATACATTCTTCTTGGTAAAGGTAGAAGTAAAAATGTGAAAACTCAAACCCAGACTATTTTTAAAAAGTAAAATATTGTATAATCCACATTTTAACTAATGCAAACAAATTATAACGGTTATAACTCGTGTTCTTTGACTTATCTTTCGAAGTTAATACTGAAAAAGAAAAAAAATAACTTCGGCATTAAACGTGTGTGTAGAATCTTTTTAAATCATATCCTGTAATCGGATATTTTACATTTCTGCATGGTTCCTCAACGTGTAAGCTAACGATTTACAGGCTATACTGATTATAACTAAGCAAAAATAATTATAATAAAGAAGTGTTATAAGTTAAACAATTTCCTTCAACTTCTAAAAATCTTTAAAATATATTCGTAAGGTAAATAATCTTATTTCATTTTTGTTTTCGTAATTAATAATTACATTATTATTTTTTTCTAATACTGCCAATAATTGGTAATTTTTTATGTTATTATTATTATTATTATTATTATTATTATTATTATTTTCTTGTGTATGTATGTGTGTGTGTTTTACTCGGTTTGTTATTCAAACTAAGATTTTCTGCTTTGAATAACCTGAAACAATGCAGAAACCGAAATCAGAATTTTAATACTATAAGAAACTAGTATGTTGTGGTCATCACAAAACTTTTTTCTATATAAATCAAATGAATTAAATGACTTAAATAGTACAATAAATTGCATCGATTTAGAAAATGGGTTTCTTTACATATAATGCTAGCATTATAAGCAAATAATATAAGCATCGAATTTTTCGAACAAATCATTGAATTTCGGTACCCACTCTTAGATATCTGCAACCAAAATTGAATAACAATATATTTCCATATTCAGGATTCTAAGCGTGAAGTTTCGTTGAATTCTGTGCATTTTAACTGGTGACATAAGCATAGCACATTTCGAACAAATCATCTAATTTCGACACCCCTCTTAGATGACCGTAATCGCAATTGAATAACAATCTATTCCTGTAATGAGGATTCTATATTTGATTTTTTGTTGAATTCTGCGCATATAAACTGCAGATACAGGCATCACATAAATGAAACAAATCATCGATTTGCGGAACCCCTTCTCAGGGGGTTTTATTTAAAACCTAATCTCAGCATCAGTTCACATTAGGATAGAAATTCACATGAAATTTTATCCTATTCTACGCAGTAGTTCGTGAGTTACATCGCCTACAAAATGCGTGTCACATACAGACAAACTCACGGACAGGCATTTTCTAAAAGCAGTCAAATCGTGATCCGGACCATCTAAAACGTATAAATCCGTCGAAAACCGGAAGTCGAAATGTTTCACGAATCCAATACTTTCTTCTTTTATAGATAGAATAAAGTTAAAAAGATCTTGATCAAGTCTAACCCCTCATGCGGAACCATTTACTGTAACATCGCAACAAATTTAAAACAAATTATGTTTTAAAATATACACATAGACATATAAATACACTTTTAGATAAATATCTTTTTTTTTAATCTAATAGTCATTATAATACCATATTTTGTATCCTAAAAATACAAAATATAAATTATAATCAGTACAGTATCAAAAACTTATTTTAAAATTCCGCACATAAAATCTGATAATGCAATACCCAGCAAATCCACTAAAAACGTGAAAAAGGCATTTTTATATGAAAAATATCAATGATGCATGCAAACAAAGGTTTAAAATTTATTAAAAGCGATACTTCTGTATTAACCACATATCAAGAAATAACAGCCGAAGAAATCGCCTAAGATCTCGTTTCTTACAGTAGCCAAGTTCATTTTGATAATTTCAGCGGTTTAAGCGCATAGTTCGATTAATTGTCTGTTAAAGTTAAGTTTTATTTATATTATTTTATTTATTTATTGAATTTTTTTAATTATGTTGAGGAATGTTAGCCGGACACAAACGCTGAACTATTTATATAGATTTTTAAGTGCAAACGGGTTAATCTTTTGTAGTCGGTCTTCACGCGATAGATATATATATATAGATATATATATTTAAATCACGCTTTATTTTTTTTAAACCGTAAAATATCACTAAATTGAGATACAGTTTTCAAACAAATTGCATTTGAAATACCATTTATTTTCCTATTCGACGGTGTAAAAATTTAAATTGTGTGATGTTTAGAAGATGAAAAAATTGCAGTAAAGGCGTAATTTATTGGTCAATTCGTTTCCATGGTCAAAATGACGTCAGCGTTAAGCACGGATATGTTTTTGCTTTATAATATTGATATCAAATTTGCAAATACGAAAAATAAGTGGAATGTCGAAAATAAATAAACTAGAATGCTTACTGGGTGAAATAGTCAAATTTATGATTATATTTATTTACTTTTAGAAGTAAAAGTTCATAATTTAAGATTTTTAAATTAAATTATTTAAGCTTGAAAAAAATTGTACTAAGTTTGGGAGTCTTGCTTTAATAAGGCTTTGGGAGCAAGCAAAATGTAAGCGTTAATAAAATCCAATCTTTATGCAGCAATGCTGCCTTGCAAGGATGTGCAAGGATAATCTTCATTTAAATCTCCTTCGTTCGAATATTTCACTTTTATGCATGACTGATCAGTACATCACTAGAAATCTACAGTATATAATCGTTATAACTGAGTAGAAATTATTATAATTAAGTAATACTATTAAGTACTTAATGAAAAATTATTCTAATAACAAAAAATGCTTTTTTTTTTCTTTCTGCCGAAACTCTTATAAAATTGTCCGAAAATTGAATAATCATCAGTTCTTTTATTAATACTTACTTTATATTTTCTAATAACTGCAACTTTCACTTTTTTTTTTATTTTTTTTTTTTAGTGTGCACGTGTGTGAGTGTGCGTAGTGATTAAAACAAGTATTCTCCACTACGAATAACTTAAAAGAATGTGAAATCTTAAATGTTTCTTTTAATCCACCAATATCCAATGTCACCTGCAGGTGACACGTTTCTGAAAGGCTTAGATTTTAAGTGAATATCTACTGTGGAGCCTTTATCGGGATCTAGAAGAGTTAACCTAACCATAAAAAAAAGTCCCATATCTCTCGGATTTTCTGATATGATACTATAACCTTCCCAACTTAACTCCTCCAAACAAGTCAGGATTACAGTTGGTCTTCTTTTTTAGATAAAAATGTAAAAACAGTAGAAATTCGAATACTTTTTGGACTGGATGTTAAAGTTAACAAAATGTTGAATTTATATTTGTAGGATTTAGAACGTTTGTTAAATTTTTGCTGTTGTGATGCAGTCTTGAATTTGTGTGCCACCCATGTGTGACAGAACAAATTATCAGCCTTACATGTACTTTTTGTTAAAATTTGTTTTTTATTATTCCTTTTTTTTTTTTTTTTTTTTTTTTTTTTTGGTAAAAACAATACAATACATTGTATGAATTTAAAAATATATATATAAGTTTACTTATGAACGTTGGAGGTTTAGATAAACAGAAAAAGATCTGGAACATTCATTGAAGTAAACAAAACATAAGTTTAGATGTCAAAATTTCTGCATTAATGCTACACAACAACCTTGAGCGTAACACGTGCTGGATAGGGTAATCTTCATTTAAAATCATCTCGTTCGATTCGAATATTATTTCATTTTTCTGCATGGCTGATCAACATCAGGATATAATAATAATAACTCGTACTTAAATAAAAACAATCTTCCTTCTGCTCCTAAAATCTTATAAAATTATTCGAAAGATAAATAAACCGGCTAAGGTGGAGTCTTCTGCTTTCTTTTTCTCCATGATCCGCAGTTATCAACCTGATGTCCTTGAGTTCAGAAAATTAATGAAGGTTTTGTTTTAGATTTATTCATATAGAAACTTGTCCATTGGTCGTTTTGGGTACTTTTGAATGCCGGTACAGAGATAATAGCGCAATGAAGCGTGTATCTGTTTGTTGTCCAGTTTTTCCTAAAGTGCTACGAAGCAGATGCAACCGGTTGTTTTTCCTTCCCCCGGCCAATGTGAAACAAAGACTAATTTTAAGAGGTATAGAAAATTATTTTTTTTCTTTTTTTTTCTTTCTTAACCCTTCTCTGAATTTTGTGTCATATATGATGATAAATGCCAACAAATTCTCTATATCCTAATTGTAATCCGGAGCAAGCAGGTTCAATAAATGACATCGATATAGTCTATTTGATGGCGCTATTATGGTAACTATTGTAAATTTTGTTTTGAAAATACATAGAAGTGTAAATAAAGCGTTAATAATAAGATTTCCTTTTTTTTTATATTTATTAATAAATAATTTAGCTGATATATAATTTATATAATTTGTATAATTATAATTTATAAAATAAAATATTATCACGTAAAGGATTTTTACTAAAAGAATTTTATTCCGTGCTAAGATTTCCTTCGACCAAAAATTTTCTTTTCTTTTCAACGTTTTTTATCGAATGCCTCATTCTCCTTTATGTTGTTATCATTGATTGTCTTTTGTAATTTTTCCTTCTATTTTTTTTTTCGGTCTCTCTGGTATGAAATATATTTAAAATGCTCAAATAACAATATTTCCAAACAGTTTCAATTAAAAAATATATTTACACGAGAGAGCAATTTATTTCGACAAAGCTTTTACCTATTTTTGCAAATTTTAAAACAGCGTAAATAATAATATTTCTTCTCAATTAAAAATTATATTTTTATGTTTAATAATTACCTCTAAAATACCGAAAAAACTGATAAATTGTTAAAATATCATTACCAATATGGTACTTCTCTATTATCCCGTCGACCACTTTCACGTTGGCCTTTATTACGGGGTTTCCATTCCATAACAATTTTTAAGAATATCTCGTTAGAAGTCATTCTTTTGACATCGACCGTACCATGTCAAGAGTTTTTCGTCAGTACGATCAAGGATGTTTCTATCTGTGTTCATAATTTTTTGTTCTTCTGTGTTGTTATTGTTGTTGTTGTGTTTTAAATGTACCGTTTAAATATATCGTTTTTAAATAAAATTTAGGGTTTATAAATAATTTTTAAATACATGGTTTTGTATTTTAAAGGGATGTCAGTTTGGCCTCTTTTTTAACACTTTCCAACATAGTAGAAAACTATATATGAAATCGGCTTGTCTGGCAGTGCTGTAACTCACGTAAATATATTCGGATTGACAAGTAATTTTTATATGTTAATACAATTCACTATAGAATGTTCGCTATTGAAAATAAAGTGTGTAGCATTTATAATTCGTTTACAGGAATACATACTCAAAAGAACGGTGCATTTTATTTAAATATCTCATTTATCTGTATGAAAAAAAATTAAATTTCTTATTGATATTCCATTAGTGTAGAAAAGTGTATCATAATCTATGCCTGATGCATGATTTTTTGTTTTGGTTTATTCGGACATTTCGATTTCATACCGGAAATTACAAAAGAAGAATTTGTACTTTGTGTAATCACGAAACATCTGTCATTAAATAAAGCAAAAATTGCTATTCGGAATTTCTGATTAAAAAATCCCTGACGGCTCGGCCTACAGGCACAGGTAGATTTCGAAGACGCAGACCGTGGGGCATCTGTTTATTGGGAATTGCAGAAGAAAGACCTATTTGCCATGATGTGGCAGTTGGGACCACCCACTTCGAAATATACCTCTGCCTGTAGGTGGAGCCAGCAGGGATTTTTAGTTTTTAATTTTTTTTTTTTACCGTAAAAGTTGGTTTTATAAAAAACTTGTCAATATAAAAGTTGTAGATAATTTTAAGAAGATTTATAATAAATTTAAGTGGATTTGATATCTTGGGAATTGACGAAGTTATGAATTTTTTTCTTCTGAAATCCCTATCCCCCCCCTCCTCCTTGGGGGTATTTTTAATTAAATCAAAAATCTGTCATACATAAATTTTTGGCCCTTTTCCTAGAAGTAGTAATAACTTTAAACTGATTCGATATGTATAAAAATTAAGAAGTTATGGGTTTTTTTCTGTTTTTGCGTCTGCTTGTAGGCGGAGCCAGCAGGGATTTTTTTGTTTTTAATTTTTTTTGCCATAAGAGTGTGTCCTATAAAAAACTTGTCAATATAAAAGTTGTAGATAATTGTAAGGAGATTTACAATAAATTTAAGCGGATTTGATATCTTGGGAATTGACGAAGCTATGATTTTTTTCTTCTGAAACCCCTTTTTCTACACCTTGGGGCCATTTTTAATGATATCAAAAATCTATCATACATAAATTTTCGGCCCTTTTCCTAGAAGTAATAATAACTTTAAATGGATTCGATACGTATCATAATTAAGAAATTATGGGGTTTTTTTCTGTTTTCACAAAAAGCCCCTTCCCCATCCTCCATCAAACATAAAATTTCAGTTTTCCTTTGAATATAATTGTATTGTAAATCACCTTTTAAAAAATGTTCATTTCCAGCTTATCATATTTATTCATAGT
Source organism: Maratus michaelseni (assembly GCA_963931845.1). NCBI lineage: Eukaryota > Metazoa > Arthropoda > Arachnida > Araneae > Salticidae > Maratus > Maratus michaelseni. The sequence goes on along the minus strand of OZ007594.1, from coordinate 276,194,936 downwards.
GGTAAGGAGCTTTGACATATTTTTTTTAAATAAATGCTGGGATGTATGAAAGTATGTCAATAAAATGTGTGTATATCAATAAAAAAGGACAGAAAGATCACGCAGGATTCCAGAAAGATCAGACATAATTACTAACCTAAGTAATGAAAAAAATTAAAGAGCTTAAATCCAAAATCCATGTGTTCGACTAAAGCCCAAGTGAAGAACTTGGATGGCATATTCGGGGTTTTTGTGTCAAACACAAAAGCGATAATTTGTGTCACCTTTCAAAGCGACTCATTTAAAGCTATTAAATTTTGATTTTTTTTAAATTTTAGCTGTCTTTAATTAGAGCCGAATTTTATTTATCTTAGATTTCTTAGTATTTATCTAATACAGTATATTATTTTGTAATAGTGAGGAAAAATCGAAGAGAATAGGGAAATGAAGTATTAGTTTCTTCATAAAAAAAATGATCAGTAAAATACTTTAAAATTTTACGAATTTTTAGATTTTCACACTCAATGTCCGCGTTTTGCTAAGTTCCAATTGGTTATCTTTGTATACACATTTTTGTTGTGCTAAAATCTAAAAAATCAGTTATATCTGTCTATTGCTAGATGAGCGGGATTTTATTAATTCAGAATTTTACCACAATCTGAAGAGAAATATTCATTTTAGTTAATGACAGAATAAATAAGAGAAATATTACTATTCAAAAATAGTGCTGGTATTCTGAATAAAAATAAAGCCCGAGAAACTGGTAACACCGATATACATATTTTTCTAATGTTTGCCATGTCTAAAACCACGGTTGGTGAAACCGTGTTAGTGCAAAGTGTACTTTCAACATGAGTGTTCTAACAACTAAATTAAACACAGGTAAAATGTCAAAGGCTTCGCGGGCCACAGATAATTTGTCGGCGGGCCACGTGTTTGACACGCCTGCTGTAAATGAACGCTAAGGAATATGCACATCACATGCTAGAGGAAGTATCTTGTAGTAAATCTTAGTATTGTATATCAATTTCATCATGTTTGAAATACTGTAACAACATAATTTAAAATACTCTACAAGCAGTTTTCCCCGTAGACCTTTATATAACGAAATTATTTTGTGTGACCCTGTAAATGAATGATAATTGCTTAGCACTCCATGTTCTACAGAAGCATGTTTTAGTCTTCCTCAGAAATTCCTATGGATTTCATTACGTTTGAAAGAATGTAACATCATTAAAACAGACCGCAAATGATTTTTCCCCCATTAGACCATAATATAACGGAATTATTTTCAGTGCCCCTGTAAAGTGCTACACATAACATATTCTAAAGTAACATTCTCGAGGTGCACCTCAATAATACATATAAATGTCATTGTGTTTCGAATAGTGTAACACCATTAAAATGCACCGCAAATAATTTTTCCCCATAGACCGTAATGTAACGGAATACTTTTGAGCGCCCCCTGTAAATGAACTATAAATGGTACACACTTCATTTTCAATACCGAACATGCCGTGGCAATACTCAATAACATATATCAATTACATGGCGAGTATATTTACGCGAGTTAGAGCTCGGATAGACAGACGGACAGACAAACCAAATTCATAAACGCTTTTTAGGTGCGTTCGTAATTATATAAATACGTAGCACCTACTGTCGTCGTCTGGTCCGTCCGTCTGCCTGTCTGTCCGTCTGTCCGTCCGTCCGCATATAACATCGCAAAAACTACCCAACCGAATGGTTTGGAATTTAAGATATATTATCTTTGCAGAATTTTGTCGAGACATTACAATTTTTTTTTAAATCGAATCAAAACTTTAGAAAATATTAATAAAAATATTTATTAAGAAATTTGATTTTTTTTTTTTTTAAATCGGTGCTTTTCTTTTATAGGAACTTTCGAAGTTTAATCGTCAAGCAACCGAGATAGATACTTATTTTATGACAGAAATTAATCATCCGCAGACGATATAATTCATTTCACAGAATTAAAAATAATCAAGATCTGAATATTTATATAACTAGCTATAGTACGAACGCACCTCGTTTGTAACGTTTGACGTACAATTTCCAACTTGTTAACTATATTGGAAAGTGTTACAAAAAGGCAGGGTGTTGGTTTCCAAGAGCACTGTAGTTCAATAGAAAAGGGCATTACTTCGTGAAGAAATATATTAGTAATTTGTTTAGTAACGATATAAGAACAAAAGTCTATAATTTTTTAATATGATAAATAAAGTGACATTAATTTTTAATGATTTTATGAATTACAAATTGAAAAATACAATTAAATTACGGCATGGTTTAATAATTCCAGTTTTTCTAAAGAAATAAAGATTTTTTTTTTTTTATGCAAGGTCTTGGGTACAAGGATTTAGAAATACTGTGGTATGGGGAAGTTTTTTACAAGAAATCTCTGGGTACAACTGAAGGTAAATTTCACTATAAAAAAAGTGTATTTTGACAATTTAAAAAGGGTAAGCTACAGAACCCTTAAAAATGGTCTAGAAGGAATAGCAAGTAATTACAGAATAAATAAAAATTGCAAATAAGTAATTTCATTAAATAGTAGCACAAATAACAAAACAAACAAATATTATTTACATCTCGTTTTGTATTAGTTATTGTAGAAAAATCACTATTAATCGCCTAAATCAAAAACTGTACGTTAACCAAAAAAAAATATGAAAATGAGTTACAACCGTTCATACACACATACAGAGTAAATATAAGAATAGACAGTTATATCTAAAATTCTCAAAGTATTAAATAGCAGCATTATTATCATTCATTGGTTTATTAGAATTAAGTGTTTCAAATTTAAAAAAAGCAGAAAGTTTTGCTGTCTTTTTAATCTCTAACTAATTTCTTTATTTAATGTATATAAGTTAAAAAGTTTTTAAAAAAAGAAAGAAAAGTTATTCAACCTTTACTGAAGAATCCTTTGCTGGGATTAACATTTTAAAAAGAATTAGCTCTTTTTCTCTTGTACATTCTTTTATAATAGCTGTTGAGCAGATGTCAGTCTTTCATTCTTCTTCAACTCCAATTTGCTATACATTTGTTATCGCAAAAGTAGAATGAAAAAATAAGGTACTGGCTATTTATTATTTTACTGACAAAAATTTTCTATACTTGCTATGCTTATTTTATATAAAAGAATGAATAATTCGATTGCTTAAAGGAAATTATGACATTGCAAATTATATTAAATTTAAATATAATTTTAAAATCAAATACTCTTTTTTTTTTTTCAAATAAAAATTTGCTTTTTACAAACGTACTGTGCTTAATTTTTTACAAGCCTAGGAAATTAAGTTTAGAAACAATTATTTAATGTTTTTATTGTTATTATTATTATTATTCATAAGACAAAATACCTATATAGAAACTTTTCAAATTATAATCATCTTAAATTTTATTTTATTTTTTTATAATTTTTTAAACATTTAGAAAATTTATGATTTTAATCAATCATTTTTTTTTAATCAGTTGATTAAAATCACTATTTAATCCCTGATTTAAATCATCTGATTAAAATCGTTGATACTCTAACATATACTATATAAAATTGATTAATAATTAAAAATACTGTAATATAATAAAAACTTACTTCGACTTTTCAGAGCATTGATACCAGTATTATAACTGATAAATTTTAAAACTGCAGAACTAGTTATTCCAGAACAACCCAAATTTAGAAATGGTCCTGAAAAGTTTTTCTCATGTGTATATTATAAAAGAAGCAAATACGTATTTCCAAAATACACAGTAATAGCACGCAATATTTGTATTTCGTTTATGAGCAATTTAGAGTTATGTCTTCACTGTGTGAAAGATTTGCGCAATTTGAGTAAATATATGCTAGGTGTCATAACTTGCGGGGTTTTTATTTACTTATTTATTTATTTATCAAAGCAAAACTGGCAAAAAATTTAAGTTTTAAAATGGAATTTTAGATTACTTTATATAGTAAAATATACTAAGACGGAATTGCAAATGATGGATGAAAATTTCCGTTTTAGGCCGGTTGCCGTCTTAGAAAGAAGAACAACATATATATGTTGTAATTGCATTGTATCCTTTTCATTGGAAAAAAAAAAAAAAATTCGTGATCAAAACAAGAATCACAACAACAACAAAATTTAAAACAAGACTTAAAAAACACGAAACAAGAAGCAAGATTAAGAGAAAAAAACATTTCATTATAGTTTTCATTTAGGTAGTTTTCACTGTACTATGTTTTCTTATTTTTAGTGTTAATATATATACATGCTAAAATTAATTCAATAATTATCATATTGTTACTGCGATCAAGGCTTAAAATAATAATTCTTAGAGAAAATTAATTTTAATAAACTACAGCAAAACCTGTGAAAACGAAACATGTATGTAACGGAAATCTGTGTTATGCGGAAAATTCATTGTTCCGGCGAAAGGTTTACAATACAATTATAAGATCCGGTGTACCTGCTAAGACGGAAACCTGTGTAAAACAGATTTTTTACAGTTCTTACCTATTCCGTTTTAACAAATTTTTTATGGTTTTTTTCTGAAATAAAAAGGGCAGTTTTCATATCACAACATAATTTAGTGAATAAATCGGATAAAGTCAAATTATTTTTTTTATCTAGTGTAAATAATTTTGGATTCCCCCCCCCCCCACCTTGTTGCAATATTTCAAAGAAACGTAATAATACTTCCGGCAAATACTTTGTGTGCGTGTGTCAATTAAGTTGTCAGTTAAAGACACCCAAAATTCCTTTGAATTCCAGAAATTATCTTGATTTACAATAATTTTTTTTAGACACAGATGCCATACGTTCGGTATTATTTACGAGTTACGAATTCCTAGAATGCTACATATCTTTGACGTTTCAATAATCTATAAATAAACAAAAAAATATTTTAGTTCTTGACATGAAATATATTTTAAAGAAAAAACAACACAATTAAAAGGCTCTGTGAAAAACAGCTCAAAGATTTTAAATTATTTTAAATGCTTTCAGATTATAAACTAGGGTTAATTAAAGCAAGAAAGAAAAATCATGCGTCACGTACACATGTTGAAACGCTTTTCAACGCTTCCAAAATACTGTAACAAAACTTCACTATTTAATAATTTCAAAGCATGATATCTAAATAAACAATTTACAGAACGCAAAACACAGTTGAACACCGAATTTCAGAAACTAACGCCTACAGTCGATAAGATATTCGAATTCTTTTGAGCAGCTGTGTATATGATTTATAGATTTGTTACATTCCGTGGTTTTCTAAAACTTAATTCAGATATAAAATGCAAAACACATCTGAATTTTTTTTTCAGCATTTACTGGTTATATATGGTGATTTGAAATAATTTCTGCAGCCCTGTATAGGTCGTACAGATTTTTATACACACCACATATTAAGCTAAAATACAATTTAGTTAGGAAACGCATAACACAGCTAACTGCATATAAAAACGCACTTCCAGCGGTTATCACTTATAGACAGTAATGTAACTGAAGTCTTTCTTGTGTCCCTGTAAATGAACAAATAAATCCTATGAACTCCATACTCTACAATAAGCATCTTGTAGTGCACCTCAACAATAAACATCAATTTCATTATGTTTAAAATTGTGTAGCATTTTAAAAATACGCTACAAATTATTTTTCCCGATGGTTCATAATGTAACGCATTTTTTTTTTCTGTGTGTCCTTGTAAATGAATGATAAATGCCAGGCACTCCATATTAATACAGAACAAATGTTGCATTGCAGCTCAATAATGCGTATCAATATAAGTATTTTCTATAAATAATATAACTTTATTAAAATACATTGCAAACGATTTTTCCTCACAGACCATAATGTAACGAAATTATTTTGAGTTTCCCTGTCAACGATATATAAATGTTACACATTCCTTTTTTCTGTAGCGAATATCTTATGGTGATCCTCACTAATATATACCCAGCACATCGTAATCCAAGTATAATTATGAGAGTTAGAACATGACAAGGGAAATAAACACTTTTCAAGTAAGTTGGAAAGTGCTAAAAAATATTCGTAGCAAGAATTAAAATCATTAATTATTCACGAAATTTCATTGTGCAATGATAGTATTTACTGGAAACAAATTTATTAAGTTGAAGTAATTAAAATTTTATTACATATTTCGAAAAATAATTCGACTATGTTGGGAAAATGGTTAATCGTATTTGAACGTTTAAAGCATTTGTTTTCAAAAGCGAGACATTCAATTAGATATGAAATCACTTATCAATAAATCGCCTTTTTAGGTAAATTTTAACTTCGAAGGATTTCGAATTAATCTTTTAGAAAGATTTATAATATGTGTTTTGAAAAGTGGAGAAGGGTTAAAACTTGATGTTAAGGATTTATAAATGACTGATCAGATAAGAAAAAAAAATCTGTTCATCCAAATAAAATTGTTCTAATACTGTAATAATCATCATGTAGCAAGACAGATAATGTCTAAAGGACCACGGTCGAAAGAATTGGGGAATCGGATGTAACAAAAGATCATTGGATTTAAGTGATTAGTATAACACGATCATTTGTTGAACATTGTAACACTGTTGAATCGACTCATTCAATCACAGTGATTGTTATACTATTGAACGGGTTTTCTTCTCTGAAGGAAATAGAGAAGTGTAAGAAAGATCAAGAATTCTGCATCGGGTCTGGTTGACATTATTTTTTTCATTGCGAGTTGGGTTCCGGTCAGTTTGACTTTAGATGTTTCGGGTTGAGTTTTGCTTCTTTCGGGTCGGGTTCGGATGAACCTGATTTTTCAAAGAACGTCCTGATTTTTTTTTCAATGGAAAAAGTGCTATATGTTTGAATATTAATGAGTGTAAAGATGTTCATAAAATGATACAATTGATATTAGAGACATATAATTGTAGACAAATTTTCTATAATTGTATTAAAATATGAATTATTTTTTCTTCTACTTCGGATTGAGGTCGGGTTTGTATTGGAATAATTTGACTTCGGGTCGGTTTCGGGTTCGGTTCGGGTTTCGTGTTAGCGAAATTCTTCTTCTCATGTTTTGGTGGTGTTTCGGGTTGACTTTAAGCAGAATTTGTGGATTCGGGTTGGGTACGACCTGATCCGTACAGGACTCTAGAGGGAGTGTCAAGAACGCCTTTTCTAACAATGGTCAAAATTAAAATATTAAACTTCTACCATCGTGTTTTTCTTTTTCAGCCGAACAAAATGTGACTAATATTATCACCAAACTTATGGTACTTAAACTATGCTAAAGGAAATTGGAATCGTTTAACAATTGCTGTTTTACATTCTTCAAGACAATCTGTCTCAATGTCAGGGAGTCAATCTGACTCAATAGCCGCATTGCCTATATTTAGAATGTCCAACAATGGAATGGCGGTTGTTTAAAATCCAGTAACAAGTAAATAGTTAGAGCTATCAGGGCCTGATTAAAGTATTAGGACAGCTGGACCGGTTAGGGGGTTGGTTCCCCGAATTTGATATGCAATTTTCGTAAAGCTGATATTTTAAATCTATTGTAAAACCTTGTACTGATTATAATCAATATTTTGTACTTTTAGAGCACAATAAAATTAAAAGCAAAAAAATATATTTATCTAAATATGTATTTATGTATTCAAATTCCTATTTTAAGGCATAGAAGAGGTTTAATATTTTGGACAATATAGGGAGAGGGGCTCCATATGAATACCAGGCCCTAAGCCTCTCTTTCTCTTGATTAGGCCCTGACAGCTATTTACTAAAGTAATATATGAGGTCAGGAATTTCTATACTACGATTTCTTGCTTTAGTTTCAAATATCATCTACAGATAGTGCTGCACTCTCTCAATGTATTATAATAGTGCTCAAAATAACCCTGAAAATTTAAAACGCAAGCAATATTTTTGGCGTTTAAGCGGCGAAACAGAAAGAAATGTAATTAATGAGTGAAATTTCACTAATTTAATGCCTTAGTTTGAGCATTTTAATAATTTGAGGCAGCTCAACGCCATCTATCGGTGATATTTGGAACAAAAACAAGAAAACATAGTACAGAAATTCCCTACTTTACAATTACTGACCTGCAAGAATAATTTCAACAGCTGCCACCGTTGGTTGTTGTTGAATTGAGGGGGTCGGGGCAAGTGAGTGCCAAGCCACATTTTTGAACTTCTGAGATATTTCAGTTTGAAAATTTGATTAAATACTCAAATCAAAATATATAACCTAAAAATTTTTCACCAGTGTCTTAGTAACGTCTGAGATATTCTGAGTAACAATATGGCATTACTTTAATAATAGTACTATTACTTTTTTTTTTAAATTAGCTAGCTTCATTGGGGACATAAACATCTGGGGTAAAAACAAAACCTGTCACATAGGCTGCCACCAAATGACATTAGAAACAAATTATATGTTGGATATTATAATTTACAATATTAAGCAACAGATTACAGTGTTAGATTTATTTCACCAAAAATGTGGCTTGGCACTTTCTTGCCCCGACCCCCTCAATTTTAAAAATCGTCAGTTCATTTTAAGACACCCTGTATAATTCAATAAAACTCATCAAGAGAAAACAATGAGTGATCAGTATGAGCTAAAAGTACATTGACATTATATGAGAATAAATTGAGGGATAGAAAAAATTCCGTTTATCGCGGTATAATTGATCCGTCACATTCCTAGAAAGATAAACGAATTTCATAGTCCGGCTGTTACACTTTGTAATAAAATTTTAACTGCATAACTATTTAGCTATCGTCAGAGTAATTTTTATCAATGTAACAAATAATGTGCCAATGAAACAGAAAAATATCAAAATGACATCTATTGAGTAACATTGTATTGAATAGTTTGGCATAAAACGGAGAAGGGAGAAAAATTTAGTATTTCGTTGCGTTAGTCATAAAGAACATTGCAAAGAAGAGAATTTGGAAAACTATTTATTATACAATTGTTTTAACCTATGTAAGCAATTTAAAAATTGAATGAATAATTATTAATTTGAATTTGAATTTTCCTTTCCCTTTTAATTAAATAACAGTACTTACTTTCTTAGATGCGTTGTTATTTACTTTGAAGATTTTTTTTTTCTGTGATTACACATATGTGTATGTTTCTCCTGTTAGTGTTATTAAAGCAGCTATACAAGATACCTCAAAATTATTAGTACAATAGTTTAGTGATTGATGATAATAAGCGTCAAGACAAACAATATTTGTATAGAAAATCACAGTGGCAATTAACTTATTCAATGGAAAATACAGGAGGGGTGGGGGAAGGGGGGGGGTTATGGGCGTGTGTAAGCTTCATTAGTTTCCACAATATGTCTTCTATTAGCACCTTGGGGAGCTGTTGATATTTAATCAACATTTGATTTTATAACCTGATGCCTTTTGTAACTTTCCAATTTCCCTGGAGCCCTTTTTACTCATGATGCTTTGACGTTGGCCAATTTTTAACACTTTTCCCCCCAAAAAAGCCCATTTCAAATGCATTTAATTATGTTACACTGTTTCAAACATAACGAAATTGATATACATTTATGAAGTGCACTAAAACATGCATTCTGTAGATTATGGGATATAAGCATTTATTATTCATTTACAAGTCTCAAAAAAAAAAAAAAAAATCCGTTACGTAATGATCTACGGAGAAAAACTGTTTGCAACGTGTTTTAATTATGTTACACTATCTCAAATATAATGAAAGTGATATACATAACTGAGGGTACATGCTGTAGAACATTATGTGCAAAGTATTTATCGTTCATTTACAGGGACACACAAAAGATTTCGGATACAGTACTATACTCGAAATAATGTCTGCTACCGATAATTACTTTCAGTTCGTTTTCAGTTACGGTATGCGTTTCTAAGTTTAACTAAATTTTTGCATACTACGGGGTGTATATAAATGCTATAGACCATATACAGGGCTACGCAAAAGTATTCGTAAACATTACGGAATATAGGGTGAATAACTTAAAGATGGTTATTAAATTGTGCCTCTCTCTTGTGAGTGAAAGATAAAATGAAAGATAAATGCTTCGCACTCCATAATTTGTAGAAAACATGTTGTAGTGTACCTCGGTATTTCTTTTTAATTTCATTATGTTTAAATTATCATAACATCATATTATGATAATTCTATGGGAGAAAAACCTTTTCGAAGCATTTTAATAATGTTATGACACTTCAAGCATAATGAAATTAAAAAGAATCACTGAAGTGCACTACAACATGTTTTCTGTAGATTGTGGAGGGCGCAGCATTTACCGTTCATTTACAGAGACGCACAAAGAATTCGGTTACATGACTGACTATGATCTATTTCTGGAAAGTGTATTTTCCGCATTTTTAAACCTATCCAGTTTTTAGTATATTACGTGATGTGTATACATTCTACGGATCATATACAGGGCTGCTCGAAATTCTTCGAGCACAGTACCCCTCTGACTGTCCAGCAAAAGGGCAAAATTGTAATGTTGTCTTCTATGTATTTGATTTTAAATCTAAAAAAACATGATTATTCCAAAATTTTATTAAAAAAAATAATTATATATATGAATGTAATCCTTGAGAGTATTAATCATCACTCAATGTATTAAATGTGCATTATATCTATAGAATTATATTAATTTAAATAATGCTTATATTGCTGTGAAACCTGGAGCTTAGTGAACGTATTAACGCGAGCGTGTCAGTAAGAGGGTTAATGAATATCGACAGCAATTTCTGAAAATGGGTTTTTACAGAGATATGTGTTTTTTAAATTGTTTATTTAGATAACTCATTTTATTGTATAAAAAATTAAATTTCTAATAATATTCTATTACTGTTGGAAAGTATTTCATAATCTATGCATGATGGAAGATATTTCGTTCTTGTTATTTGGTTGTTATAATAACTGACGTCACGAACGTGCAGCGGACTTCAACATTCATTCAGGATTTTATTATTGTTGATTCATTGACAATTTCATACACAAAACTTCTAAAACTATACTACTAACGATAAACAGTGAAAAAACAGTCAGTACTTCACTTCTAAAAATCATGGTAAACAGAGCAAGAAACAAAACTCATGCGTCAAGCATAGATTATGAAACAATTTCGAACACTTTCAGAATACTTTGACAAAACTTCGCTGTTTAATAATATAAATGCACACATTTCAGAAAACGCGTAACAAATTTGAAAAACAGATTTTAGTAATTACCGTCCATAGCCGGAAAAGTAATTATTTTGTGCAGTCCTGTATATGTGCAGCATGTAGTGGAGCTCGCTTAATGCGGTTGAGTAGACATTAAATATTTGTATGTCAAAGGTCCTTATTATTTTCCAGACATCCATAAATTCAAAACAAGTAAACAGAGGCACACTTGGAAGAAAAGTAGATATAAACTGGACGAAAATATATTTAATTATTACTAGGTTCTGGTCGTTACACAAGTACAGATTAAAGATTGCATGGTTATGACCACCAGCGGCAACGGCACCCGGGACTGTTACGTATTTCTTGATTTTTTTATATATCTTGTTAGCGGGATGATTAGAGAGAGAAATAATAGTTTCTCCTGTCATGACATAAAGTCGAATGATTTTATATCGCGGCATTCCTTTTAAATTTACAATGATTCCTAAAAACAGCTGAAAAATCTATTCCAAAAATATCGATCAAAGTCATAACAAATTCATTCTGTTGCGGGTTCAAAAATGGAAAACTCTCTCGCGAGCCCCATATGTGTCGTGGTTTAAAGTTCCCACACATTGGCATCCCCTGTAGAAATTCGTTAGGATGATTTATGCCAAAGAAGGTCTGTTCTCTAAATTTTTAATTGTCTTTATGCTCTGTCTGGAGAAATATCTCCAATACTGTAACCCTTTGGTGAGATGTAAAATCATTCGGGTTTATGTCATGACAAGAGAAACTATCAATTCTCTCTAATCATCCCGCTAACAACATGTAAAAAAATTCAAGAAATACGCAACAGTCCCGGTTGCCGCTGCCGCTGGCACTCGTAGCCATGGAACCTTTAATCTGTTCTTGTGTAACGATCAGATCCTGGTAACAATTTAATATATTTTCGTCCAGTTTATATCTGCTTTTCTTCCAGCCTTAATAATATTCTACTAATGTTGAAAAGTGTTTTATAATATATGCCTGATGCATGATTTTTCGTTCTTGTTTTCTTTTTCTTTTGCCAGAAAAACTGGGATTGTTTGAAAAGTCTTATGGGGCAAATCGCACTCTGATACATCTCGTGGTAAATTTATATGGTTTTTTGAAGTGTAAATAAACTTGTGGAACTCTCGACATTCGTCTTCTTTAGAAACTAAATAACTAATAGCAATCGAAAAAAAAAAGAAAAAATTCCCCATTAGATCCCATTTGAGAGCTGAAGGGTTAAGAAAAAAATCACAAAATCTGCACTGCGTATTATCGAGATAGGAAAGTAGCACGCTTCCACAGAGATAGATGGTAATGAAAAATGCCCTTTGAGACTTGTAACACATTTTAGATAAATTTCAAGCAACAATAGCAATAAATGCTAAGCTAAAAAATGTAAACAGAATATTTTGAATATCAAGGTAACCTCCTTCGATACATTAAGTGTTACATCACAATCATTTGACCCCAAAAAATTCAAAACACTTTCACTTTCGTCGTAAGTGTTAAAGATAAAAGTTCTCTTTTTTTTTTTTTCCTTTTCATACTGTTTTTATCAGTTAGTGTGAAAACTAAATAAATGCAAAATCAAATAAATAATAGCATCAAATAATTCAAAAATATTTTTTATTAATCTGCAATTTTTTAAAGCGACTGAATTGCTTATTTCTTTTAATCGCCCAAAAATTCGTCGAAAGTCATTTAGGATAAAAACCTCGTGATCATAGAAAAAACCATTGTTTTTTCAATTATTACACTGTGGTTGAAAACCAATGTGGTAGAAATTTTGGCACGAAGATAGTCCAAGGGTTGGAGAAGGGGGTTGTAAACTCCTGGAAGATATTTTTTCGAAAATTGGTTTAGATTTTTAAAATTTCACTTTGACGGAATTTTTGTAATTATTGCATTGGTTATCCTGTCTCACACAGCCAGGATAACAAATAAATATTAAAAGGCGGAATAATCGATAAATACCAGATTTTTTTTTTTGTTATTTTTATGACAGGGCTATGTATAGCCTGGGAAATGATGGTAAAAGAACTCCGATCATGGATAGAAACGTTTGTGGCAGCGATTTTTGCCTTAGAGGTTAGGATCAGAGCCGTCCTTAGGGGTGTGCGACAGGTGCGGCCGCACAGGGCCTCGCGCCTAAGAAGGCCTCGCGCCCGGACAAAAAAAAAATTTACTTATAAAGAACAAATAAAACATTTGGCATTTGTTTGCATACATATTTAAATAATTAGCATTCATTGAACAATTCACATTATTTCGCACCCTTTCGAGCAATTCACATTATTATTTATACCTGCGTGCGTTTTAAGTTCTAAATTTCACACCGAAAATGACAGTTCATTCTGCTCTTTTCTGTGTCTACTTCCGAATATGAATAAAAAATTTTAAACAAGGGTCGTCTACATATTAAAAGTCGTACTATATTTTATTTTTCTTATGGTAACATCAATTTTCGATAGTTCATTTGAGTTCCTTGGATAAAAAGAAAATAGAGGTTTTTCAAAGAATTTCGAAAACTAAAATTAATATCTTACGGATAAAAGTACTGGGAACATTAAATTCGTTACCAGAAAGTTATTTAGAAACTCTATACATAAAATAAACTCACTTTAAAATAAAATTATACAATTTTTCTCTATACGGTTCTGCTTAAGATTTTCTTTTCTGTGGATACTATAATATAGGCTATAACAGAAGGCGGTCCCTAGAAGGATGTAATATTAGATTCTTCTATGACGGTCCCTTAGACCACATAAAAGTAAAATTTCTTAATATTTTGAAAATTAATGATAGGAATGAGCTGTAAAAGTACATAACCATGTTTTCAGTGACACTGTTTTTTTTTTGTTTTTTTTTTTAAATGAAAAAAAAAATATATATATATATATATATAAATTACAATTCATATTTTTTTAATATAAATTTAAAATAATTTTAATATGTTTTTGAATTTACAAAAAAATTTTCGGAATATGTTTAGGTCTATTCATTGTATCTCACTAAAAGAGAACATTTGAATCGGATGTTTTTGGTGTAGATATAAATAAAAATTTGTCTGTTCTAAACTCTATGAAGATTTAAGGAAAGTATATAAACTATACATTTTTCAGAGCTGCTTTGATCCAAGGGCATCAAATAAATTGTCAAAAGTGGATGTTACCACATGAAAAATGAAAGATTGTACAAATTTAATATGTAAGACGCGATCCCTATTTCAAAAATTGCATTTATATTTGAAAAGCAGACCCAATCTGGCGGTACCTGTCGCACCTCTCTGCGATAATTTAGTGATGAAATGTATGGTGGTGCGGGTTTTTTTCCACGACTGTACGCGAACACTCGTTAAAAAATTAATATAGTTTGGAACAAAAATAAAATATGGTTAAATAAAATTATAATTTAAAAGCACTATAAAAAAAAAAGTATATTTAAATGTAATTTGTTAAACCAAATTAAGTTTCTAAAGAATTCGTTAAAGAAATGTACAATATCGTTATTATATCAAAAAAATCTACCAACCCGACATGGGTTCGGGCCAATCTTCTTTCCTGGAAAAACAAAGTATAGGCCCGATTCGTTTCGGATAAAATGAAATCTAGGCACAGATAAAAAGCCCGGACGGCGCTCGGGCTTACATTTTTCTGCAGATTCGGGCTGGGCTGGGCTGGACTGCTGGACAAGGACTTTATGACCTCCAAAATAAGTTCCTGAGGCATCAAACTAAGTTTCAGATACGGTGCTGATTCTACTGGGTATAAGTTATAACCAGTTCTATACAGTTGTGATTAATTTGTTATTTTGAAGTTTTAATATCAACTGTTAAGAAGCCGATGCTGTTGATGATTTCAGATAAACGGCAACCATTATTTTATTCATTATTTGTAAAGTAATAACACATTTCTGTAAGAGTTACTTTATCGCAATGTTGCATATTTTATTGTTTCAGGAAGTTTTTCTTTTTTATTATACGAATATCCCTTTTCCTGTTCACATATAAATAGTGCCCTATTACCTTCGGGGTACCATCCCAAGGCACTCAGATTTCAGGGGCTCAAAAATTTCCAAAAAAAGTAATCTAAAACATGTTAAACATGTAATAAGACAGTTAAAAAATCCTGAATTATTGCACAATTTATGTCAATTAAAATTATCAGTGGCATTCAGTTTTTATTTCTTTTTTATATTCAAAGACAACTTTTTGATAATGCACACAAAATATTTCTGACTTCTTTGTAATTATAAATATTTTAAAATTTTAGATTATATTTTGTACTTATCACTGTCTTATCTATAGAATAACATTTTCTTTTTGATCAAATTTAATTCTGTCAAATTATTTTTTTATGCAGAAGTTTCAATGCTAATGCTAATAATATGTGTACTCGACGATTTTTCGTTTTTCATTTATATTTGTACTATTTGTAATATTTGTACATTTTCTTGTGTACATTTATAAAAACATGATAATCTACGTATAAGGGTTAAAATATTTTCTGTGCCCAGAGCCCAACATGTTGATGATTGGGCTCTGCCAATAATGTATGCCATGAGTTTTTTTTTTTTTTTTTCGAATATGATTTTGTTATGGGAACATGTGGGTGGGTGAGGGTGGACTAACTAATTTGGAAGGAAAGGGCCTCGCAAAAGTTCTTGCACCCGGCCTCGCTTTCGCTAAGGACGGCTCTGGTTAGGATTATGGAAAATTTATCATTTTTCATAATTACTTTTACTTAAAAAGATTGGTACATTTATTATATTCATTAAAAGTTTCATGATGTATGTATATATGCATGGCATACGTGTTATAATATGTATGTACGTATATGTGATGTGTATAAGTTACGTAAGATGTATGTAAGTATGTAAGATGTTTGTAAGTATGCAAGATGTATGTAAGTATGTAAGATGTATGTATGTAAATATATACAGAGTAACCTAAGATGGAATGAAGGTGTATTTCACACATATGATAACTTTGAAGACACCCTTCCTAGTTTTTTTTCTATAAATCATTCTAAATGTTAAATTGTTGCGGTCGCCTCCTTTTTTATAAACATTTCACTTTTCCCTGAATTATTAAAAGATAACTTTCTATAACTTCCCGAATAAAAACTGGGAAACTTCAAAATTACAATAGAAGTTAGGTTTTACAATTTGGAAAAGTACAATTTTTTCCCCAATCAGTACTATTCTGACATAGAAACGACTGATATAGAAAAAAAATTGTGTGGAGCCCATTATTTTGTCACATCTTGTATATAAAAAATGATCGTAGCGTTAAGAAACCAACCATCCTACAAAATTGGACAATGCCCTAGGAGCAAAACTCTTTAATCAGGTACTGTACAAAACGCACCTGCTTTCGTTTTAAGTAGATTTCGTATGAAATACTACCTATTACATTCTCCTCTAAGTTGGAATTTTTGAAAAATTTTTGCAGATCTACGCCGATCATGACTCCCAGAACCCAAAACTACCCCCAGTTCAAAACTTTATCTATCTATCTATGTCACTTTTTTATGGACACGATAACTTCAATAATTCTGCACAAATATCTTCCAAACGGATACATAAAATCAAGGGGCATAAAATCTCGGTCAAGTTCGTAAATGGGTAAAATCGAACCAGGGGGGGGGGGGGGGGGATGGAAGGCATTTTGTGAAAACAGAAAAAAAAAACACATAATTTCTTAATTAGGATACTTATCGAATCCGTTTAAAGTTATTATTACTTCTAGGAAAAGGGCTGAAAATTTATGTATAACAGATTTTTGATATAATTAAAAATAGCCCCAAGGGGAGCGAAAAGGAGGGGGGGTGTTAGAAGAAAAAAATTCATAACTTCGCCAATTCCCAAGATATCAAAACCGCTTACATTTAGTATAAATCCTCTTAATATTATCTAAAACTTTTATATTGACAAGTTTTTTTATAGAACCAACCCTTATAACAAAAAAAAAAAAAAAAAAAAAAAAAAAAAAAAAAAAATCCTTGCTTACTCCGTCTGCAGTTAGGTTTTGAAGTGGCCGTTTCCAACAGCCACATCATAGCAAAAAGGTCATTTCTTCCGCAATTCCCAACAAACAGGCGCCCCGCGGTCGGCGTCTTCGAAATCTACCTGTGCCTGTAGGTCGAGCTGTCAGGGATTTTTTTTATTTTAGAGTGAAGACATGCAACGTGGAAAAATGGAAAGGGTTGCGTGTTGATTTTATAATTCGAAAATGATGTCGATGAGCGTTTTTAGTTTAGCTAGATGAAATTATTTTATGTTAGTTAAATGACGAATGTTCAAAATGCCGATATGAAGATTTCAAGAGCGCTATAGTAATTTATAGTGTATTAGATTTCTTAATTTCAATATAGAGTTTAAAAAAGAGGCTCTATGTTTAACCTATGTTTAACCTAGTTAATTTATATTTAACCACTGACAATTTCATCTGAGTTTAATATTTTATATATCTATAACTCAATTAATTAGTTAGTTTTCATCTTATGTATGCAGTCGCAGAGCTGGTGCTAGTAGGCTTGTGCTCGCTTTAACTCGCTTATTGCAATCTGGGAATAATCTCTGTTGCAGGGTGGTGCAAAATTTTAATTAGATTAACTATTGAAAACTAACGATTAAAAGTTTAATCATGACTAAAGATTGACGATAATAGTTCAATCGTCAATCTTTAGTCATGATCGGGGCTTTACAAATTTGAAAAAATCTGGTAGCCAGGTGTAAATTCTAGTCGCCAGTAAAAAAATTTAACACCTCCCCTCCCTCCCCGTTATTGATTTTTAAAAAGTACAAACGTTTACTTAGGAATTAAGTCAGAAAAAATAATAACAAACATAGTTTAGAATTATTAGTTACATAGGTTATAATAGTGCATAATAACTAAGTTTTCTAAGGAAACTTATCAAAGTTATATATTTGTGAAAAAAATAATAATAAAGAAAATATTGTAAACTCTGAATTAACCGACATGTTCGGGAAATGCTGATTGCCGTATGCTTCAAATGTTCAAATAGTTGAGTGCTACAAAATCTATATCGGATGAGAGGGCGGAAAACGATGTTATGCCTATTTAGCCTATCAAAATAAAAAAGTCAAATAATTATGATTTAATTATTTCAAAATTTGCATTTAATGACATTTACAATAGTTTTGCCAAATTAAAAATAAGTTAATTTTTTCTGTTGTTGTTTGTTTGTTTGTGTGTGTGTGTGTGAATATAATTTCAAATTTATTTCTTAATATTTTGTAACTTTGCAGCATCTATAATGAGATATCTTACAAGAAATTTAATTAAACGTTGTGATGTTCGCAAAGTCGAGGGCTATTAACGCGTAATATTACGAGTTATTACGTAAACGTTTGTTTTCGTAGCTAAAAAGGAAAGAAAAATATATATTTTCCCGCGCTGGATTAAATCGAAATCAGCAGCCGGCTGAGGTTTATTTTGATCCAACGATCTACGATAAGAATTTAAAAAAAAAAAAAAAAAAAACTTTTTGAAGTGCAATCAATGATTTTTTTATTTCTATTTACTGCAGATAATAATCCAAACAATGTAATTATAAAATACTATTGAGAAACAACTCTGAACCAGACACTTGTCGCCAAGACAGAGTGACGGCAATGTCCAACGCGTGTGGTGCAAACAGACGCGAGGCGCCAAGCATTTTAAGCCGGGAAAAAATATTATAAAAAATAATACATATTTTTATTAAAATGAATTATTCTTGAAATTTTAATTAAGTTTTATGGATTTACTTCGAATGAATTACTTATAATCACTTATATGTTATTATTCTTTTAAAATGAATGTAATAGATTAAAAGTTTTAATTCTGAACACAAAAATCTGATTTGAAACATACAAAAAAGTAAGCATTTTTTATCATTGCATCCAATTTTTAGAAGCCACATAAGACTATTTGTTATTGAACCCCCCCCCTCTCCTCACATTCTAATCACATGACTAGCCGACTAGAGCGGAAAAGAATGGCGTTTTATGTGCATGAAATGGAAAATGCCTTTTTAACTTCGCTTTAGAGAAAATGTCGCTTGTGCTCATTTTTTTAGTTCAATTTTTGTAAAAAATAAATAAATAAATGAAACAAAAAAGTCAGATTACAAAAGTTAGTCGCCAGATAAAAAAAGTTGGTCGCCAGTGGCGACCTGGCGACCGCATTTGTCAAGCCCTGGATGATTAAACTTTTAATCGTTAGTTTTCGATAGTTAATCTAATTAAAATTTTGCACCACCCTGCTCTGTTGGAATTATGAAATCAGTGGAACTCCACTACTACTTTACTTACTATCTAATAAAATCACACACAAAAAATACATTATTTCCAAAGCAACTTTTTTCCTTCTCTTAGCAGGATACAAGTAAATCAGCTTTTCAAAGATATTACAAGAAATATATTTAATATTAAACACTGTTAGTTAAAATAAAAAAGAAAAAAAATTGAAAAAAAATCTGCCTTACTGGTAAATTTTATTAACGTGTCTTAGTCGTTCAGATTAAAGAATATTTTTTAATTTTAAAATTTTATGCATGCTAAATACTCTATAATTAAAGCATTATCACTATATTTAAGCTGTAATCACACGTACTATCTGATCATAGGCAATATAAAATATTTCCTCATAAACAAGTTTTTAAGAGACAATCTAAATTAGTGAAAAACTAATAGTTAAGTTGAGTTGTTGCAACAACTCAACTTAACTATTAGTTTTTCACTGATGATGACCGAGTAGTTCGGTTGAAAACGTTTTGAATTTTTTAAAAGGACTTTAATGTGCTTTTAAATGATTTATGTATATTTTTACGCACCTTCAAGCAATATATTTACATTTAGTTGTATCTTTATGAATTTTAATTTTTAAACAAGGGGAATTCGTACTAAAACTTTAACTTTTTATTGAATATATAAACTATTTATATATAGTCCAATTGCGTAATTATAAAAATCAACGCCAAAAGAATAAGGACATTTATCATCTCTTATTTTTGCCTAGATGCAATAAAAATCATGTCACGCTTCGGTGTTACATCCATGGTTAATACTAAAGACACGGAGTGGTATGATTCAATTCTAAGTAGCAATAATGATTCCTTTTATATTTATTTAGCTTGACAAAAAACTGAAGATGGAGCGAGCTATTGTCCGTTGTTAAAATGTCTTTTCCCCTACAATATCCACATAATAGTAAAAAATTGTCACGGAGGAGTCTTGGACGAGATTGAGGTCCTTAAAAGACCAAATTAATTGACAAGTATGTGTGCTATATGAAATCAGATGTGTACTATTTTCCCTAAATAACTTTTGTGAAAAAGTTTAGAAAAATCTGTATTAATTATTGACTAATTCTACATGAAACCCAAGACATATGGAATATTTTTCTTACGAGGTGCGTATTTTATAAACTTATTTGTGTTCATATATATACCCATAAAAGGACATTTTCTAAATGTGATAAGAAAGACTCGTTATTAGTCTTTCTTATCAGGTTTAATAAGAAATTTGAGTTTTGTTATCCACTATTATCCCGATTTGTTATCTGTTATCCAAACAGCTTACTCGAATTAATAATCACTGAGTTACTTGTAAAAGAGAGTAATAACTATTCGATGTAATTAATTTTGTAATAATAAAATTAAAACTTTAGTAACCCCACTTCTTGTTTAAACCTTATTATTAAACAAAAGTATTATTTTCTTTTCTTTTCTTTCATTTATAAATCAAATTATGTTATTAATAGCTACTCATTATTTAAAAGTGATATTTAAAATTACGACATCTTATAAATAACTATCCATTCAGCTATTTTTATTCATTTGAAAACAAAATTGAATTATAGCTGCTAAAAAGCAACATTTTTAAAGAACACTTATAACATCTGCATTTAATTTCCCATAATTTAGCTTTACGACAGAACTGCAAATTATATTATGTAAAACAGCATCATTTATTGTTACCAAAAACAGGTTTCAAAATCTATTTTAAATAATTGTCTCAATGTATTATCATTAAAATAAAATCATAATCAGTTTATTTATTTTAAATTCTTACTTATATAAATATACCTTAAATTCATGTTTCCAATATTAAACCTATCGCCATGGAAAACATTTGTATATTTTAAAATTTTCCGCAGAAAATTAAAATTTTTAATATTTTTATATTCTTTTTAAATGATTCTTTTTTTTCTGTCTAATTGACAAAATATTTCTATATAATATATTTATTTTTTAAGTGTTTAAATCTTAGAGAAGCTGATATGCTGTGAATGTTATAGTACTGGAAATCTATTTGCTGTTATTCAAAATTAATAATTACATGAACAAAGGGGAAAAAACCCTTAAGAATATACAGAAAAAAATAATAATTGATTTTTTTTTCTTGGTTTAAAAATACGAATGGCTATAGGCCGTAGTCATACGTTTAATCTTGAAGAGGAAAATATGAGGTTTGACTGATAATGAACCTTAAACAAATTTAGCTGTAAATATTTTAAACGGCGATATTGTAAGTAACCTTAATTAAATATTATTACAAAATAATCACTTAAGGTACAAAACGACTTCGTTTTCCGAAGAGTTTACAAATATATGTGTAAGTGTGTGTGTGTGTGTGTGTGTGTGTGCGTGTGTGTGTGTGTGTGTGTGTGTGTGTGTGTGTGTGTGTGTGTGTGTGTGTGTGTGTGTGTGTGTGTGTGTGTGTGTGTGTATTTGTGACAAAGCACAATAAATGTAAAATAGAATATTAATTCAAAACATATAAGATTTTTATTTTCTTCTAAATGGAAGAGTAAATTTCAATGTTTATAAACTAGAAAATGAAAATGTTTCACTATAAAGTGAAATTTGACAAACATAAAAAGTAAGAACTACAGTTTGAAAATTAAACTGTCTTATTTTATAATGGATTTTTGATATAATTATTAACTATTTCAAACGACATCAGCATAAGGCTTGAACAATAAGTAGCTAAACTTTTAATTTTGTTATTACCAAATTAATTATATCTAATGCTTATTACTCCTTTTTACAGGTAATTCAATTATTATCAATTCGTAACACAACATTTTTTTTTTATGTTTGCTCTCTGTATTAAAACATTAGCCGAAAAGAGAATGAAGCGTTTGAAAAAAGTGTTTTCCAATGCTGGGGAAACATTGCTAGAGAGATGAGATAAAACAACGACCGTTAACCATTTTCAAAATTTTATTAACTATTTCAAACGACATCGGCATAAGTCTTGAACAATAAGTATAGCTAAACTTTTAATTTTGTTATTACTAAATTTATTATATCTAATGCATATTACTATTTTTTACATGTAATTCAATTATTATTAATTAATTCGTAATACAACATTGTTTTTATGTTTGCTCTCTGTATTAAAACATAAGCCGAAAAGAGAATGAAGCGTTTTAAAAAGGTGTTTTCCAATGCTGGGAAAACATTGCTAGAGAGATGAGATAAAACAACGACCGTTAATCATTTTAAAAAATTTATTAACTATTTCAAACGACATCAGCATAAGACTTGAACAATAAGTAGCTAAACTTTTAATTTTGTTATTATCAAATTAATTATATCTAATGCTTATTACTCTTTTTTACAGGTAATTCAATTATTATTAATTCGTAATACAACACTGTTTTTATGTTTTCTATCTGTATTAAAACATAAACCGAAAAGAGAATGGAGTTTTTGAAAAAAGTGTTTTCCAATGCTGGGAAAACATTGCTAGAGAGATAAGATAAAACAACGACCGCTAACCATTTTAAAAATTTTATTAACTATTTCAAACAACAAGAGCATAAGGCTTGAACAATAAGTAGCTAAACTTTTAATTTTGTTATTACCAAATTAATTATATCTAATTCTTATTACTCTTTTTTTACAGGTAATTCAATTATTATTAATTCGTAATACAAAATTGTTTTTATTTTTGCTTTCTGTCTGTATTAAAACATAAGCCGAAAAGAGAATGAAGCGTTTGAAAAGAGTGTTTTCCAATGCTGGGAAAACATTGCTAGAGAGATGAGATAAAACAATGACCGTTAACCTTTTTCCAAAATGAAGGAAAAAGAAAAGTAGCAATTTATCAAATATTTAACAGATGTATATATATATATATATATATATATATATATATATATATATATATATATATATATATATATATATATATACAATACACTAGAATTCAAAAAGCCTTAAGACCTTGGATACACCATTTAAATCTACACCAGAAATCATTCGAAAGAATCTCTTGAAAAATAACTTTAATTTCTACTTTTGCAGCTACTAAAAAATTAAACTTACGCAATCAACTGTAATGTATATTAAGAAGAAAACAAACTGGGGATTAAAGGTTTTGTAGAAAAAAAAAATACCCGAAGAATCAGAGTAAACAAACAAAATCACGGTGTCGACGCATCTAATGTTTGAACAAGACGTAAAGTTACTAAAGTTTTAATTTTATTATTACCAAATAAATTATATCTAATACTTATTACTCTGTTTTACACAATAATAGATTACACATTACAAAGGTTATCGTTTTGTAATGCAATATTGTTATTCTTCATTTTGAAAATGGTTAACGCTCGTTGCTTTATCTCTTTCAGCATTGGAAAACACATTTTGCAAATGCTTCATTTGTTTTTTACTTTAAAACAAATAACAAACACAAAGGCAATGATATATTACGAATTAATCATCACTGAGTTACCTGTAAATGAGAGTAATAAATATCAGATACAATTTTTGTAATAATAAAATTAAAACTTTAGTAACCCTACTTCTTATTATAAACCAAAAATATAACTTTATTTCCTTTCATTTCAAAATTAATTTATGTTATCAAAAGCTTGTCATTATTTAAAAGTGATATTTAAAATTACGACATCTTATAATTAACTATTCATTCAGCTATTTTTATTCATTTGAAAGCAGAACTTAATTATAGCTGTCAAAAAGCAACATTTTTGAAGGACGCTAATAATATCTGCATTTAATTTCGTATAATTTAGCTTACGATAGAACTGCAACTTATATTATATAAAACATCATCAGTTATTGAATACCAAACAGAGGTTGCAACAGCTATTTCAAATAATTATCTCAATTAATTATCATTAAAAAGTCTACTTTAAAATAAAATCACCATCAATTAATTAGATTTTTAATTTTGCCTATAAAATTTAAGCATATTTTATGGATTACTTTATCACGTTTTGCCTCAACGTTATTTTCGATGTACAGAAAAGCCAATTGTACTTATATTGAAGATCATAAGTAGAATGCTTGTAAATAAATATATTTCATTCAGGAAATAATTGTAAAAATTTTAACGTTAAAAGCGTAATTTTGAAAGAAAATAAATAACATAAAATTGGCAAATTTTAATTATACTCGTATATTTTTAATTTCTCTTTAAAGTATATTACCTTTTAACATTCTTTTATATAATATTAAGATTCAATTACTTTTTTCTCACACACTAAATCAAAGTTTATAATAAGAAAACCATTTGAAAGATATCTAGTTTTCTGAAATAAAGCCGGATCTATATATTGGATTTCTAATGTCTATATAAAAATTATGGAAACTGCATTTTATTCTGAGCATTTTAACGTCACGTTTGTATTTTTAAGTTTTCTTGTTCAGTATAACCCGTGTAATACAAGCCCTGTTAAACTGTAGTATGTGATAAACCAATTTTTTTTTAATTTACTGTAAATCAGAATGTTATTTCCTTGTGTTTTAAACCTCCCATAACGTATTGTGGCATCTAAATATCGCGTAACGAAGTTTTGTACCAGGATATAAATTTTGTCTTCCTGGAAGACCGTTTGCAGATTAGTGAATCACACTCAAGGAGATGGTGTACAGAAAGAAAAATAATTGACAAAAAATACAATTTTGTGTTATTAATTGTTACATTTTTTTGAACGATACATGGCAGTAAATGTGTTTTCATACTTCTTAAATGAAAATAATGAAAATAACATGTTATAATGTACTTTTATAATGCAATGTTATAATGCATTTTTCTGAAAACAAATTTTTCGCAGTCTATAATAATACATCTTTAAAATGTTCCACGCGTTTTCATATTTTGTTCAAAATTCTCAATATGTCTAAGAAACATTCCTGATACATACTACAATAAATCTGTTCATCCGTTTTGGAATTATGGTTTTAAAAGTCTTGAACTTATAGTAATAAAGTCTATTAACAGTCTTTTAATAAAGCCCTTTTAAGTAATAAAATGAAAAAAATGGAGAAAATATTTTGAAAATTACAACGAATGGAGCATTTTATTTATTTATTTATTTTAATTAATTAAGATTTTATTATTTTATTTTTTAAGTGAATTAGTGTTTGTTTTCAAATATTTATGAATTTATAATACACAACACTTTTTTGAATATTTTTTTGTTGGGATAATCTATATTATAAAGCATTTGTGACCTGCTTACGCTTAAAACAATATAAATAGTTCAGCGCTTGTTACAAACAAAATTATAACTTCGCCAATAAACAAACAAACAAACAAACAAATAAATAAATAAAATACTATAACTAAAATACGGGTTAAATAGATATGTAATCTAACTACATGTCAGAATAATAATAAATAATCAGAGTAATAATATTTAAAAAAATCTGCTGTAAATAGTGAAATCTTTGGCGATATCTTCGGCTATTAACCTGTAGCCTGCGGCTAGTACGAAAGTACGGCTTTTAATAAATTTCAAAACCTTATTTGAATACATCATTGATATTTTTCATGTAAAAATGGTTTTTGGTGTTGTTATTGGGAAACCTAGAATAATATATTAAATGTGATAAATCTATTACAGTTTTCCATTTTAAAAGAAACTAGTCGTTGGGGGCCACCGTAATACTTACCCATCATGGATATGCATAATATAAAATATGAAAATAAAACATGTGTAAACTATTTATAAAGGGCATTGCAATTCGAATAAAATAGTGGCTTGATGACGTCATAAATTTTAAATGCTCTATTACTGAGTTGCGTAAAAGAAACATCCTTATAACTCCAAAATTGATAATCATATTAACTAACGGTTTGCTGCGTCGGATTAAGCGTCTCATTTCAAATTAAAATATATATTTGAATTGAAATTTGAATGAAATACAGGGTCATAAAAAATCGAAGAGTGTGAAAAATATAATTACAAATATCTCGGCAACTAATTATCCGATCGGCTTCATTCTTTATGCAAAATGTATGTTTTTTATTGTCTTTTATATTCTTTCCTTAAAAAAACAGTTTCGAAAATTTTTATATACCTTTTATAAGAACGAATATTTCGAAAGTCCGAAAAAAATAATTCCGGATAATCGAGGTTACTGTAATTTTCTTACTTTACTGAAATACTTTTTGAATAAGGTATAGTTGAAATAAAGTGTAGTAATACATAGATGATTTACACTAAGTTTTTGAGTATACATATCTAATAAATATCCAATATTCTGATAAGAACTGCTGTTTCCGGTTATGTTAAGATTGAGCTGAATTTTTTGTACCAAGTATGGGATCAAAGGACTAATTCCAAGAATGCCATGGAATTGTCTACATGCGATAGCAGCCAATTTGAAGATAATTTTTTTTTTCCACATTTAGAAAAAAAAAGTAGCAAGAGAGTTCATACATAAGTACGTTCATTCTAGAAAATTGCTTCATTTTCTTAACGGTCATTTCTCCTTAGAAAAAAAATAAATAAATAAATAAATAAAATAAACCTTTTTTTTTTTTTGCTTTAATAGTTTATTTTATCGACATATTTCTTACATCGGCAAAAATCAAAATTACTTATAAAGCATTTTAGCAGCGATAAAGAAAATTAGTGGATAAGATATTGAAATATATTTGAATATTTAAGTAAAGAAAGTTTTAAAGAATTTAATAGAAACCAATAAACTTTTTGTAAGCATTAGTTTGGCAGCAATCTTCTTTATATAATTTAATAACCTCCGTTATCCTGAATATAATCATTTTGATGATTAATTATTATACATTTAAAATTTTTCACATGTACTGAAAGGGATTTTGTTGCGCACTAAGTTCTTCTGTGAAAATAGTTTATGGAAACATTTTATTCTCAAGCAACGGATTTTTAGCAACGAACATTAAGAGGAAATGCGAAAAAAAATAGCATTACCACAAAACTTAAAAACTCAAAGAAAATAAATATACTGACGCAGTCAAAACTTTTTATTTATTTATTAGATTTAGCTAGATAATAAACTTGCAACTATAGCCCTACTTGATATTTTTCTTTTTTCGAATTATGTTAATATTTACTAAACAAACTGGTGAAATGTGCCTAATTTCACCATACTCATTACTATTTTTTCATACTCATTATTCTACCCTTTTCATAAATTATTAAAAGAATTTAATGAAATTAAGAACTTAAGATTTAAAAAAACTTTTACAAAGCCTTAACTTTACACCAATCTAGACGAATCACCAGAACTCTAACCTAGATAAATTTCGAAAATTTGCATGCCGATAAAAAATGCTATTTTATGGAAAATTTGTAAAATGTTAATTGATCTACGTAAAATAATAACAGATTTCACTAAATATATCACATGGGAATTATCGTAATCCTTGCCTAAAACGAACTGGTTAAAAGTTCATAGCAAAATACTTTTAATGTCTGATTTTTTATTTTTAAACTAATGCTATCTGAATAAATGCTACTAATGCTATCTCAATGATTCGTAATTGTGATATCGTTTGGTTCAAACTCCTTTAAACTGTATTGCTAATTCATCATTATGCTTACCTGTAGAAAAGACACTTCAATACCCAATAGCATTAGAGAACAATTATCGCAATGATATCCAGAATATTCGAAGTTTTATACACTGTAAAAAAAAGACAGATGCTTCTTAATCTAAGAAAATATAATATAACTATGAACTAAAATATACAATAACCCCTTCCGAATTATACTAACGATTCCGAAAAGCGTTCTTTATCTGTAGAAACCCCCCATAAACCAATTTAGTTTCGAGATTAAAGAAGCATTTATAAAATATATATATATATTAAAACATTTGCTGCAACTGATTTTCGGAAACTTTTCCGAGTAGCTTTTATAGTGTATTCATCAATTTTCTCAACCTGGAATGTAGGTTTTTCGTCTCCTATCAATTCTCAAGTAAACATTTTCATGTTCAAAGAAACATGTTATATAGACAAACTTGCTAAATGAACAGCATTAACATTCACATTAAAATTCAAATTATTTTTTTTTTAATCTTGCTTGTATAAATTCAATTACGCAGCTGAAAATATTTCATTGAGAATAAATAGCATCCTAAAACCCCACATTCCGGTTTGAGAAAACAAATTAATACAATATAATAACAAGAACGAAAAATCATGCGTCAAGCATAGATTATGTAACACTTTCCAACGCTTCCAAAATAATTTTACAAATCCTTACCGTTTAATAAGCTGAAAGATAACATCTAAGTAAACAATTTGGAAAACGCATAACATATTTAAGAAACGTAATTTCAGGAATTTCCAACATATACAATATTCGGAAAAATATCCGAATACTTTTATTCAGCCCTGTATAGGATCTATAGATTTGTATATATACTACATAGGATGCTAAATTTTAGTTCAGTTAAGAAACGCGTAGCACAGTTTAAAATTCTCCTTCTGGAGTTTCTGTCAATAAACGGAAATGTGTTCGCGAACTTTTGTGCTGCCCTGTATAGGATCTACAGAATTTATACACACCACGTAACAAACAAAAAGTGAGTTAAATTTAAAATCGCGTTCAGTAACTTAAAACGCACTTCCAGGAGTTATTGTTAACAGACAGTAGAGAATTCTTTTGTGTGTCTCTGTAAATGAACGATGACTGCTATACACACAATATTCTGTAGTAAGCCTCTTGTAATGCACCTTAGTGATATATATAAATTTCAATGCTTTTAAAATAGTGAAACATTATTTAAATAACCGCAGACGATTTTTCTTCAGAGACGTAATGTAACGGAATTCTTTTGACTGTCCCTGTAAAGTAACTATAAGTGCTATGCACACCCTATTCCATATTAAGCTTCTTGTAATATACCTTAGTGATATATATCAATTACGATGTGTTTGAAATTGTGTAACATCATTAAAATGAATTGCAAATCATTTTTCCCCATAGACCGTAATGTAACAGAACTCTTTTGAGTGTCCCTGTAAAAAAACTATAAGTGCTACACACTTCAGTTGAAATAGGGAACGTGCTATAGATAACGACAATAACATATAAAAATTGCATAGCAATCCGAGCATATTTACGGGAGTTAGAGCACGGACAGACAGCAGATGGCCAGACAAACCGAAGTCATAAACACTTTTCAACTAGGTTGGAAAGTGTTAAAAAAGAAAAGTGCCCAGTTACACTGACGGTATTGAGCTCGCAGGCTATTCCCACTAATTGTATGTTATACTCTTATTTCAAAGAATAATGTCCCTCGAAAAATAAAAAAATCGACAACAAACCTGTATACCAAATTTGAAATAAATCGGAAGTAAATCTGCATGAAATACCCATATTTAGCTAAATTAAGGGCGGTAGCCGTCCCCACCCTGTAGTCCCCTTTATACTTAAACAATGAACCCCAACACTAATCAGGGAAGCGCCTTATCAAAATAAACCTGTATACCAAATTTGAAGCAAATCAGGTAATTCTGAATGAAAAACCCATTTATCTAAATTAAGGGTGGATTAGCCCCCGTCCCCCCCCTTTATACTTAACCAATAAACCCCCAAAACTAATCAGGGAAGAGCCTTATCAAAATAAGCCTGTATACCAAATTTGAAGCAAATTGGATAATTCTGCATGAAAAACCCATTTATCTAAATTAAGGGGGGATTAGCCCCCGTTCCCCGCCTTTATACTTAACCAATGATCCCCAAAACTAATCAGGGAAGTGCCTTATCAGAATGAACCTATATACAAAATTTGAAGCAAATCAAATATTTCTATCAAGAGTTATCGCATTACGTACATACAGAACCTGCGGGCACATTAGCTCTCAGGCTTTGATAGCCTGTGAGCTAAAAACTACTCAGAAACGTTTACGAAAATCAAAGGCATCAAAAGAAACTTATTTTTATAAATCATTCTTGAAACCTTGAAAATCTATTGGTTTCTGAGGTTTTTAATGTTAAAAAACGCTTTTCGGAATCATGGTCAACTCGGAAGTGGTTGTTGTATATTTTCGTTCGTGATTATGTTATATTTTCGTAGATTAAGAAACTTTGTCCTATTTAACAGTGTGTATAACTATGAACTGAGAATCGTATGGAATTATATTTAGACAATTTCTCAAATTTAAAAAAAAAAAAAAAAAAAAAGCTTTGAAAGCTAATTTAATATCTGAATTACAGCTTTCGTGTTACTATGTAATTTAATAATCTAAAATATTTATTGGTGGCAGAACAGATGTATAGCACAAACTGATGAAGTATACTCAATTTTTTTTTTTCTAAAGTCAAATTATGACACTGTAATTCAGAATTGATCTACCTAGAATCATAAGCACAGTCTGCATCAAGCCGTCGAAACTTTCAGTAAGTAAGGGCGCAACTCAGTTTGTGGCACACAATGGAGTGCGCCCTTATTCACATGATTAAAAAATGCAAGAATATTACCTCCCTTTAGGAGTGATAACGATACCCACACGTCTGCATGATACACACTAAGTGATATCTCACAGAGGTAATCCCCGGCGCCCTACGAGGGAAGTGGCTCCTCTAAAAAAATTTGAACAATAAGCATATAGTAAATTTAACGTTTTATTTTGCTGAGGTTTGTAGATAAGGAGTAGGATATCCAGTGACTTTTGAAACTAAAGGAGCCTAAAACCTTAATAACACATGTAATTAAAACTAGTCGCTGGGGGCCACGGTAATACTTACCCATCATGGATATGCATAATATAAAATATGAAAATAAAACAGGTGTAAACTACTTATAAAGTGCATTGCAATTCGAATCAAATCGTGGCTGGATGACGTCATAAACTTTAAAGGCTCGATTACTGAATTGCTTAAAAGAAACATCCTTATAACTACAAAAACAACAATCCTATTAACTAGCGGTTTATTGCATCGGATTAAGCGTCTCACTTCCAATTAAAATATATCTTTGAATTGAAATTTGGATCAAATACAGGTTCATGAAAACTCGAAGAGTGTGGTAAATAGAATTACAAATATCTCGGCAACTAATTATCCGATCAACTTCATGCTTTATGCAAAATTTGTTTTTTTATTGTATTTTATATTCATTCCTTAAAATAAACAATTTCGAAAATTTTTATATGCCTTTTATCAGAACGAATGTTTCGAGAGTCCGAAAAAATTAGTTCCATATAATCGAGGTTACTGAAATTCAATAAGCTTCTTCCCTTTATTACATACTAAGTACATACCAAATTTCAAGTCTCTATATCTCAAATTTTTCGGGAGATAGAGCGTTTACAGACACACAGACGGACGGCAATTTTTACTTACCCATCATACGTAGTATAGGGTAAGTCTTGTAATCCTTTTGAAAATCGAAAAAAAATTTTTGACGGATTTACACGTTTCAGACACTGGAGATTCCGAAAAACATATTTTTAGAAAAAAAAATTGCCGTCCGTCTGTGTGTCTGTGTCTCTGTAAAAGCTCTATCTCCCAAAAAAATTGAGATAGAGACTTGAAATTTGGTATGTACTTAGTATGTAATAATGGGAAGAAGCCTATTTCATTTCAATAACCTCGGAACTATTTTTTTCGGACTCTCGAAATATTCGTTCTGATAAAAGGTGTTGTGATGAGTTGACATGTTTCAACTCCTCCCTTATTTGTGGAAAAAGGATAATCTCTCTGGAATGAAAATAATTTGACAGATTGATCTCTATTGACAAAAATTCTATCAATAGTGTGAATTTCATTTTCACTTTGAGATAAGCCAAGCTGCAATACATGCTTTGTATTGAATGATATGTTATCTGAATGGGTGGATAAGAAATGTGAATGGCATTCTTTGGATACAATGGATCTAGCCCATATGAGTTGGAAATTCTAACTGGATAAGTATGGGTTTAAGATAGCTGTCACTCAGAGGAAGGCCAGGGGGCGTTTCTTTCCTTATGGAGAGAAAAATACCTGTTTTGCCGGAGAGGAAGGAATGCGAGGGGATACGAAGGACGGCAGTTGGATTTGAAATACTCGAGAGTGAGGTTCCACTTTGAGCAGACTTCAGAATCTTAGGATTTTCTGAAATTGTAATTTCACAGCATGAATATGAATAATCATATTTTTTCATTTTTACTTTTGTTTTCTTTTTTTAATGTGTTAATTTAAAATAAAGTTTTTTCGTTTCAAACGATAAATGGAATTTATTAATTATATATACAACGTCTCACGCTACCACAGCAATAGTATATATAATTAATTGGTGGCAGCAAATGGGATATGTAATCTAGAATAAATTAGATTACGGATCTATGTTAACCTGATTAAACAGATGATGAGCCAGTGGAAAACGGACAAGCAGAGTTGTGGATTCGT
This sequence comes from Maratus michaelseni, assembly GCA_963931845.1. NCBI lineage: Eukaryota > Metazoa > Arthropoda > Arachnida > Araneae > Salticidae > Maratus > Maratus michaelseni. The sequence goes on along the minus strand of OZ007594.1, from coordinate 276,162,119 downwards.
GAAGTCTAATTGGAGTCGTGGTTTTTTCTCGGAGTTCTAGCAAGCAGAGAACTGGTAAAAGAACTTTATCGACTAAAGCTGTGAGGTGTATGAACAGTCAACTATAGACTTGGTGCTATTTGTGTGTGCTTCAAATTATATCAGTGGAATGAAGATATGCGGTGTACCATCTAAGTTGTCTACATACGGATCTAAGCGCAATTTAGTGCATCATCAGCAAAATTTAGTGTCTTCAAATCTTCAAACATCTGTGTGTGTCATCTTTAAAAGTGCTGGGAAGCCTGGTATCAGTGTGGAGGAAATATCTGCATCTGGAGGTAAGCTCTTTTATGATATCTTCTATAGAGGTCTGTTTTAAATTAAATTTTGTGTATAAATTTTAATTTTGGGGAACAAAACTCTATGAGAAATTTAAGAATTCTAGGGAAGCTATTAATTTGGTATTTAAATTTTAGTTAGAATTTTTATGTTTGTTGATTTTCTGGTATCTGTTTGGTATAATATTGGGTTAAGAAAATTATATACTTATGTATATGTTAAAATTTACTTGGGGTATAGTAAATTGTTATTGATTAATTGAGATTATTAATCAGGGTATTTTAATCATAATTTTGTATAAAACTTTTGGAATTAAGAGTTTTGTTTACATACATTTTATTTATTACAGTAATAAAGTTATAGCTTAATTTTATGGGTATACTGTGGATGATTATGATTAATGTTTCAAAATAAATTGATGTTATACTGTACTGTTGGGTATAAAATTTATTTTGGGGGATATACTCAGTTTGAAAGACGTCACTGTTGCATGAGAATTTGCTATATTGAAATTGTGTCGTTTTTGAATACATTATTATACGTATAGTGAAGAAAATTCTATTTCTGTATGTATTGTATTATTGTAAATTGAATATATCTGATATTTTGAAATTTATTATATTTTGGGGGAAAATATGGTAGAGTATTTAGAAAAATATAATAAAAGCGTCTTGCTGTTATTAGCAGATGAATTTGAGACCAGTGTGTCGAATACGTGTAAAACTAGAGCTATAATCCAGGGTATTGTTGAGGCAGTGGATTATGATGAGAGTTTCGCTAAAATTCGCTTGCAGTATATTCTTGAGCAGGAGGCGGAGCGGAAAGTACAGGAAAAACAAATTGAATTAGATTGTAAAGAAAGAGAGAGGCAAATTGAATTAGATCGGATAGCGCAAGAAGTAAAACTTAAACAATTTGAATCAGAAAAACAATTTGAATTAAATAAACTTGATAAACAACTTGAATTAGATAAACTTAAGCAACAATTTGAATTAGAAAAATTGCGTATTCAAAATTCTATGGATATTGTTAGAGTTTCGTCGAATGTTGATTTGCATAGAACTTCTAGAGTAAATTTAAAAGATTTAGTTCCGCGTTTTGATTCCAAATTAATCAATATCACTCTTTTCTTTATGATTTTTGAAAGGCAAGCTAAGAAAGCTAAAATTTCTCAGGAGGATTGGGTTAGTCAATTAATTCCTTTATTACCTTCGGACATTGCTCAAATTATAGTTAAGCAACCTGTAGACAAGTGGGATGATTTTCAGTATATAAAGAAAGTTTTGTTAAATAGGTTTAAGCTGAGTACAGGCGCCTTGAGGCAAAAATTTGAAAATCATCAAAGAAAATCTGATGAAATATGGGTGGATCTGATTTACGAGTTAAGGGGTTATCTTGATAATTGGTTAGATTCGTTAGAAGTGAGGGATTTTGAATCCTTAAAAGAACTAATGCTCACGGAACAACTGAAAAAACGCGTCCCTTTTGAGATAAAAGAAAAATTTATGGATGATTGGGAGATATGAAGATTGCTTCTAAACTCGCGGAGAAATCAGATAGGTTTGAACGTGTTAGAAGGGAATTTGAGAGATTGGAAAGAAAATCTTGGGAAAAGAAATCTTTTCAAGAAACTCATGGGGATGACTTTAATTCTAATATTAAGAATAAAATTAAATCTAAATTGGACTTTGTAAATAGAAAAGATATTGTGAAAAATGATAAATTTAAGAAGGACCAGGCTTTTGAAAAACAAAGGCAAATTACATGTTTTTTTTGTTTAAAACCAGGTCACGTGAAACAAAATTGTGCGGAATGGTTAAAAAATAAATCTAATTATGAGAGTAGAAATCTAAGTTGGATTGTTACAAATGATAGGAAAAGTTTAAATAATACGGAAGGTGTGGAAACTGATTTACCTATGATTGATTTATGCGTAAATGGTAAGAAGTTAAAAGCGATTAAGGACCCAGGGGCGCAAATTGCTGTTTTTGATAGATGCGTTGTTCCCTGGAGGGCAAAAAAGGTGGGAAAGGTTTTTCTTATTCCGGCCCTGGGAGATAAACAAAAAGCGGAATTAATGTCTGTGTCTATTGCTTTGATAGAAGATGAAAAAGAGTATGTTAAAAAGAATGTGGTGGTTGCAGTTGTGAGAAAACTGAATTCTCCTCCGCTGATAACACCCGCTGTTTATAACTTGTTAAAATTTGGAAGTACAGATAAGCAAAATTCAGGGTGTAAACAAGTGGGGAATCAAAGAGAATTAAATGGGCAGGGAACCCTCAGATTATCTAGCGATCATGAGCAAAGGGTTGTAAGAAAAACGGTTGTGAATGAAATCTGTGAAAGGGATAATAAGTCTGTTAATGAGATAGAGGTAAATTCCCCGGTAGACGTGACTGATAAGAATTTGGAAAAAGGCTCTAAATTGATCGATCTAAATGATGATGCGTCTCGAACGGACAGTGATAAAAGGTCAGGTAAAGGTAAATTGTAAGGTCAATTTCGGGAAAAGAATTCTGAGCATGATGTAAATATACCCAGGTATTTTGTTGGTAGTATGGGATTTATACATGTTAGAAATAGAATTAGAAAGAAATTGAGTTCACCTATGACTGTGGTCAGAAAAATTAACTCTGGGATGAAAGATAATGATAGAGAAAATTGGGGGGCTAAATGCCAAGAAAATGGATATGGAAATTCAAAGTTAAAAAGAATGGAGCATTCTACTTTTAAAACGGATCGTAAAGGAAGATTTATTAAAATCAAACAAGATTTTGAAAGGAAAAATTATGATCATGAGGTTGTAAGGCGAAATTTATTGTCGAAAAGATTTTCTGATAGAAGTAATTTAGATATTGGGTTTTGGGAGAATTCTCTAAGTTAGGTTTTATTCTAAATTTGGGAGTACTCATTATTGTAATATCTATATTGTGTTTATTTATCATTTAATGCTTAATATTTTCGTAATAGTAAAACTTCATTAATTTAATAATTGCATAATTTAGTATGTTTTATTTTGTTTGTAGAAGTGTCCGAAATTAAGCTTTTAAGCAATTGTTTTTTTGGGAAAATTGTGTTAGGCATTGTGTTATATATGGATTTATTCTTTCTTTTTTATTATTATTATTAATTTTTTTTTTGTTAGAATCATGTAAAGTGTAATCTGTTTTTGGTATTATATGTATGTGAGGTATTTCAAAAATTTTCTTAGGGCATCAATTGTATATATTATTCCTGGAATTATACTTTGGTATTGTAGGTATGGGATTATAGTAAATCTTATTGACAGTGTGGTCCATCAAATACTGAGTATGGGAATGTGTTTGTATTCTATAGGGATTTTTCATGTGTTATTCTAAATTCCTTTATACTTTGATGACCTCTTTAGAAATTGATTGAAGGAGCTTATTCTATTAATATATATGCCAAATTTCTTCTAGAAATTTTTTCTTAGGGGGAGGTGTTGTGATGAGTTGACATGTTTCAACTCCTCCCTTATTTGTGGAAAAAGGATAATCTCTCTGGAATGAAAATAATCTGACAGATTGATCTCTATTGACAAAAATTCTATCAATAGTGTGAATTTCATTTTCACTTTGAGATAAGCCAAGCTGCAATACATGCTTTGTATTGAATGATATGTTATCTGAATGGATGGATAAGAAATGTGAATGGCATTCTTTGGATACAATGGATCTAGCCCATATGAGTTGGAAATTCTAACTGGATAAGTATGGGTTTAAGATAGCTGTCACTCAGAGGAAGGCCAGGGGGCGTTTCTTTCCTTATGGAGAGAAAAATACCTGTTTTGCCGGAGAGGAAGGAATGCGAGGGGATACGAAGGACGGCAGTTGGATTTGAAATACTCGAGAGTGAGGTTCCACTTTGAGCAGACTTCAGAATCTTAGGATTTTCTGAAATTGTAATTTCACAGCATGAATATGAATAATCATATTTTTTCATTTTTACTTTTGTTTTCTTTTTTTAATGTGTTAATTTAAAATAAAGTTTTTTCGTTTCAAACGATAAATGGAATTTATTAATTATATATACAACGTCTCACGCTACCACAGTATATAAAAATTTTCGAAATTGTTTATTTTAAGAAAAGAATATAAAAGACAATAAAAAAACATAAATTTTGCATAAAGCACGAAGTCGATCGGATAATGAGTTGCCGAGATATTTGGAATCCTATTTTCCACACTTTCCGATTTTTCATGACCCTGTATTTCATCCCAATTTCACTTCAAAGATATAGTTTAATTGAAAATTTGACGCTTAATCAGATGCAATAAACCGCTAGTTAATAGGATTATTATTTTTGGAGTTATAAGGAGGTTTCTTTCAAGCAATTCAGTAATCGAGCCCTTAAAGTTTATGACGTCATCAAGCCACGATTTTATTTGAATTGCAATGCATTTTATAAGTAGTTTACACATTTTTATTTTAATATTTTACATTATGCATATCAATGATGGGTAAGTATTACGGTGGCCCCCAACGACTAGTTTTTTTTTTTTTTTTTTTTTTCTAAAAATATGTTTTTCGGAATCTCCAGTGTCTGAAACGTGTAAATCCGTCAAAAAAAAAATTTTCGATTTTCAAAACGATTACAAGATTTACCCTATACTACATATGATGGGTAAGTAAAAGCATGTAAATATTATTTAACTTTGAATAACTTAATATTATTTAACTTATTTGATTATTTTAACTTTGGAGATGGATTTTTGTTTTAAAGAAATCTCGAAAAAGGGCGAAAATTTCGAAGGGGCGCCACGAAAACCTTCAAAGGGCGCCGTGTTGAACAGCCCTGGTCTACACGTTAAAAAACCATCTTTCGAAAACATTCCTACCATAATTTAGAGCTTTTTATATGTAACTTATGTTCTGTATTCTGTTTTTGAAGACAAAATGCGAAAACATAAGAATAAATTTGAGAAATTTGAGAATAATTTTGAGAAAATATAAAAAAAAAAGAAAAATAATGTTCTAAATTCTAAAATTATACCGATTTATACAGCGTACTTTTATTACTTAGCTAAGAAACTAAGAAAAACTTATTTAAGCAGGCAATATTTACAATCCTCTATTATTAATATCATAATAATGTAAAAAATTAAGCATTTCAAGCTTGATTGTTTTATATTGTTTCAATGTCAGAAAAATATTTTATTTTAGTTATTGCATTCACCTTCATGGCCACGATATCGATATATATGAGAACACTTACATCTGTGCAGATGGAGTTAAGCTTTTCAATCTACGATAAAACAGGTTAAAGATTAAAGGTATTCAAAGATTAAAATTTAACACAGTCTTTATTAAAAAGGATTCATTCATCAAAATAAAAATGGAAGTAGCTTTGTCCAAAATTCTATTGATAAAAACTATTTGAAAAGCTAGTCTTTTCTCATTGACACGAAAAAATTTTCACACGAAAAGTTATTTAAAAAAGTATAAAAGTAAAATTAATTTTATTTTTTTAAAACATTCTTTTATAAGTAATCAATGTTTATCTTAAAAACCATGCCTAATGTTGTTTCAAATAATGTCTGTTCCAATATGTTAATTTGACGCGGGGCCCCATTAAAGAAAATTCGCCACTTTGATTTACGCTTAGTAGAAAGCGTGAACTAGTGGATTTATTAAATTAATATATATTTTTATTTCTCTGTTTCTTTTTTAAGATATGACAATAGAAAAGAAAAAAAACTCTGTTAAACTACCTAATCAGGATTTTTAAATTGTTTTCTGAACGTATAATCATAATTTAATTAATTTTAAATTATTAATTGATAAAAACACATTTACTTTTAAATATTATACTCTTTATTTTTTATCTATATTTTATTTTCTTCTTCATTTCATTGTTGCAGTTTCACTTCCACTTGGCATATCTTAGCGAGCGTGATTTGGCGTATAATTAACTCCACTGCTGTAACTCTTATACAGTTGTAACTATAAAAAAACATTTGGCGATTTATCACCTGCGGCCATCTAACTGAAAAATGCCTTAAAAATAATTTATTAATTTATAATTAAATTCTAAAAACATTAAAATGTTGAATTGCCGTTGGAAACACACTTGTGTACATAATTTTTATAGTTCTAGCACATCAAAAAATGAGTAAAAAATCCATTATAAAATTATATCTTTATGTAGATAGACCAAGTTAAGTTAAAAGAGTATAACAAAGAGAAAGCCCGTCAACAAAAAATCCATTATAAAATTATATCTTTATATACACTGTAAAAATATGTCCTGAAATTAACAGGTGTTATTCTGTGAATTTTCCTTTTTTTACCTGAAAAATTCCGTTTTGGGAGAAAAGTGTAACTTTTCCTGGAATTAACGGAAGTTTTCAATTTACTGATAGAGATATAACTGAAAGTTTCCGTAAGCGACAGTAAAGTCTCGGATAACGGAACTTTTCCGGCAAGACACGTTCTGTTCCGACGCTGATTGGAGGATATATTAGTTTGTCAGTCTGTGTCCTGTGTCAACACCCCCTATGATCAAAGCCTCCTCCGGAAGAGGCAATATGGCCGATACGGCAGTCCGAAGTAACTTCACCTGCCCAGTAGCACGTGCTTTTTAGAATTTACAATTGTAATAATAAGCACAACTTTGGATATAGACATATTTTACAGAATAAAAGTAAGTTTTATGTTTGTTTTTTATATCATTGTTTTAATAATATTATATGTATAATTTCTTTATATGTAAGATATAAATTTAGTTTTTAAACCACGTGTATATTAAGACAATAGCTTTCAATCATTTGCCTAGAATAAATATTTTGTTTTAAATCATAAAAAAGGATGATTTTGCATTTTATCTGATTATTAATTTACTTCAACTCACTATTTCCTCACCGGACTTTGTTATTAAGTTATGTGTAATATGTGTCTAAAGATAATCTTTATTCATGCAGATTTAAAAAAGAAAAAAAGATCCCCGTTCTTTAGCCATGCGTTATTTCGTTATTATATGTTTTCCAAAATTACAGCTTATGCGTTTGTATTCGAATATACTTTTTAAATCATATAATTATTTTACTTTCTAACAGTTTCTAATCATTTACTATAAGTAACCTGGATGCACTGTTTTATTAATTTATAAAATATTTCAAGAGTGTGTTTATATTATCACAGTATTAACTAGCAGCAGTTCGTATATTGCTTTTGTCAATTATCTTTTTTTTTTTTTTTTTTTTTTTTTACTCTTAATTTTAAAGTTGATTTTATGGGAGCAAATTATTATTATTATTACTATTTATTCTCTTTATGATTAGAGAATGCTGATAGTTGTTTGATCTTGTAGGTGTTATTTTTTTTTCTTTTTCTCACGTTTATTTTTCAATAGCACCTAGCGATATTTATAGAGTTATAGGTTGACTTGTAAAATTATTGTAGCATAATTTTTTTTTATATAAAAATAGTTTCGATATGAACAATTTGAGTACAATAAGGCCTCGTTATTAATTATTTATATTTGATGGTTTAAATACCAGAAAGTGTTTACATCCGCGTAAGGGTGTCGGATAATGACTACATTGAATAAACAAAAACTTTAAATAGATAAAGAAAATAATTTATAACATATATAAATATATACATATGATTTAAAATAGCAAGTATTTTCGAATACAAAGTAACGGATAAACGAATTAAAAGCTAGAAAACAAGTAAAATTTTCCTTTTAGGATTTACTGAAATAGATTTTCTCTCTCTCTAGGCAAATGAGTCCAATTTTTGTCTTCAAAAAACGAGATTTCTATCTTACATATGTATAACAGAATTGATTATACATACTAATGATATTAAAACAACGATATAAATAAATAAGCGATAACACTTAGTGCCCCAAGTCTTTAAAATATGTCTCAGTATGAAATAAGAAAAAAAAATACATAAACAGTGAGGGGGGGGGGTTAAAAAATGAAAAATATATATTAATAACAAGTGCTAAAAATTGCAAATTTTAGCATACTTTATGGAAAAATTGCAATATTGTTATAATTAAGCTTAAGACTTTCTTCTAAAAATAGTTTTTCGTATAAATATATTTAATTCTTTAATACAGACTTTTTTTTCTTTCTAAATTAAATCACATTTATTGCCTTTTATAAAATTTTGTATATTAAGTATAAGTATCCTAATAATATCTCCTAAGAAATTAACATTTTTAACTTCTGTTTTCTGTGTACAATTCTTACAGAATGTCTCTTTTCTTTTTGTTGTCAAAATATTTCTAAAATATACATTTAATTTTTTCTAAAGTTTTAAAATATTACTTGGTTTTGCTAGGATTTTAATACATAAAATTATAAATAAAGTATATATTTCAGAAATATTTTGACCACTACAAAAGAGACATCCTTTAAGAAGAGTACAAAGAAAAAAAAAGTTAAAAATATCTAATTCCTAATAATAAAAATACCAAAAAAAAAAAAAAAAAACCAAAAAAAAACAAGAAAAGAAAACAGTTATAACCGCCACAGATAAGTTTAACATAAGTGTGGGGAATTTGAGATCTCACTTTCCCCTTTATGGGAGAAATATCGAACAGATAATAAAAACTAAAACTATCAGCTTGTAAAACGGAAAATAACCGTCCTGAAAACTGAAAATGTCAGTTTCTAAAACAAAACATTTCAGTTCCTAAAACGGAACTTTTCAATTTTAAAACAGAACTTTTCAGTTTCGAAAACGGAACTTCTCAGTTTTGAAAACGGAAAAAAACCCCAAAAGTGAATTTCTGTGAAAAAACGGAAAAGTTACGGCAACTCTGCTGCCAGTACCTTTTCCGTTTTTTTACAGGAGTTTGTTTTTACAGTGTAGATAGACCAAGTTAAGTTAAATAAAAGAGTGCAACAATAAAAGAGAAAGCCAGTCAACAAAAAATCCATTATAAAATTATATCTTTATATAGATAGACCAAGTTAAGTTAAATAAAAGAGTGTAACAATAAAAGAGAAATCCCGTCAACAAAAAATCAATTATAAAATTATATCTTTATATAGATAGACCAAGTTAAGTTAAATAAAAGAGGGTAACAATAAAAGAGAAAGCCCGTCAACAAAAAATCCATTATAAAATTATATCTTTATATAGATAGACCAAGTTAAGTTAAATAAAAGAGTGTAACAATAAAAGAGAAATCCCGTCAACAAAAAATCCATTATAAAATTATATATTTATATAGATAGACCAAGTTAAGTTAAATAAAAGAGTGTAACAATAAGAAAGAAATCCCGTAGAAAAAAATCCATTATAAAATTATATCTTTATATAGATAGATCAAGTTAAGTTAAATAAAAGAGTGTAACAATAAAAGAGAAAGTCTGTCAACAAAAAATCAGGATATACGAATCGTGTCTTTGATTCAGAGACTATGACATTTTATTTTCGATAGCACTAGTCAACAACCATTTTGTATCTGATTTGTAATAAACATTTTTATGGTTATTTTTGCATGTAGAATCAGAATCTGCTATCGGAATTTTTTTTTTATCACGTAAGGGTTTTACAAAAGTTTAGAATGTAATGTTTACATACATGGTAAAATACGTGGTGAAATGTAAATTATAATTTACATTTTGTAGTCAAATAATGAGGAAATGAATGGCTATGTAGGTTAAAACATTTATTTGCATGCATTCCATTCTGACATCAAGAAATATATCATTCTATTTTGAAAAATAACATTGTTAATATTAACATTATTGGTTTCGTGTAAGTACAACAGTTTCGTGCTCGTATTAGTTCATAGTTTTTTGTTAAGTAATCAAGAAAACATTTTTGCTGATGAATATTATGTTTAGGTTGTATTTCAAATGGTTTAATTTTTGTCAAGTATGTCACTATTGACGTTATATAACTGCTGTGTATCTAATAAATGTGACGTGATTGAGAGAATCTGATTATTCCATCGAATTCAAGATCCTAAAATTAGTTAAGTGCACCCATTTACAAGTCAGATACAGACAAAAAAGTTAAAATTTGTTGACTAGTGTAATTGAAGATGCGGGTAGAAGAGGGTGTATCTATTAAAGCTGTTGGTAGTGAAATTTCAAATTCCCTTCACTACACTGCACAAAAACAACAACAACAAATATGTTGATTTTACGGTATGCGCGGTAGCGTATTACTACTTATTTTACTGTTTATTACTGTTAATTTTACGGTATAATACTGGCAGCCGGGATGAGTATTATACCGTAAAATCAATCTTTTTTTTTTCTTTGCGCAGTGTAATTAATGTTAAATTAATGGGCATGTAATCTATTCGTATTTTTAAAATATCTCCTCAAGAAATTAATATTTTAACTTTTTTTTTTGTATGTGTGTGCGTGTGAGTGTGTGTGTGCGTAGACTGCTCTTAAAGTAATTTCTTGTTTTATGTGTTAAAATCTTAGTGTAACCGAGAACGATTTTAACACTTCACATAAAATTAAGTACATATTTTAGAAATATTTTGACAACTAATAAAAAAAAGAGACTTCATGTAAGAATAGTACACAGAAAAAAAGAAGTTAAAAATATTAATCTCCTTAATAGATATTTTAAAAATACGAGTGCATTACACTCCCACAGGTTTAACATTAGCGCGGAGAATTTGAGATATCCCTGACAAATAGCCTTAAATAACATTTCTATCAAAAATTGTTTTATTTTTAAGGCTAGATGATAGTGTTATGAAGAAATTTATTATATGCTAAAGCTGAAACATCAATTATATCTTCAAGATATGATATATTATTTTTAATACATAATATCTTTATGTTTAATAGTTTAAATAATAATGATATATTTTTTATTATTTATTAATTATATGTTAATAAATTTTTCTGGGAGGATTCAGTATCACCTGTTAATATTTTAAACACATGTTACCAAGAAGAAAATTAATATTTAAAAAATACAATATTTTTTTTCGTTTTAATTCTCTTGTAATTTTATTTGTGTTACGTAACAACTACTTCCACTCGTGTCTTTAATTATAAAATATATATTTAGATATCTCATAATTTGCTTCAAATTAAATCAAACTATTTATACAAAGTATACCTCCGAAATATAATAAGTTCAATAAAGTTATTCGGATTATCAGAATTACACTATTAAAAGGCAATATATAATAATTTTAATTTTGGTTCAGCTTAAACTTTCCTGCTATTTCAGGTAATAAACAAATTATAAAAACAATTTTTTTAATTCTAAATCAAATGCAACAAATAATTCAGATTATATATATACAAACTTGCATGTACACACATAGGCATGTATAAAAACACATGTTATTTGTCAAATAACTGACCTTATCATATGTCTGTATCATAAACTCAGTTTACTATATTTAATACACTGTCTCATAATGATTTAAATTTATCAAAAGTCACCTAAATAATTCTGTGATTACCGTAATTATTGCATATTACTCAATCAAACAGACTTGGAATAAAATTTAAGAAAGAAAATCTGAAGCTATAACGCAAGGCTGACGCTTTTCAGATATTTTATTTCACATTTTACTTTATTAGCATATAAAAACGTTTTTCTACTTGGAAATCCTTAGTGTTTTGAAATTTGTATATCAGATGAAATATTAAAATTTTTATTATAAAAAATAACTGAAATATTTTTTCTGAAATAAATTGAGGCGTAACTTTATATTATTCTTATCATCTCAGTGAAAAATTGAATAAATTGAATTCATTTTTTATTCATTTTAATGAGATTAAAATGGATAGGTAAAAATATAAAATTTGCTTTGTAGAATGCTAAACATATTAGAGAAAAGTTTGTGTACTGCAGTAAACCCTACTTAGTCGAAATCATAAAGGAACGGAGAAAAATTCCGTTTTAGAAAGATTTTTGTAAGTACACCGTCTCTTATGAACGAATTAGCTTCTTTTCGCTAGGACCTTAATTTTTTTTTCCATTTAAGGCGGGGTTTTGTTATATACACTGTTAAAAATTTGCAGCAAACTGTCCAGTCATTTAACCGTTTTTATAGAAAATGGTTACATAACTGTAATTTAAATCTATTCTGACCATAATATTGGCAATAATATGGTCAGATTAGAGTTAAATTACCGTTATGTAAACGTTTTTTATAAAAACGGTCAAATGACTGGACAGTTTTCTGCAAATTTTTAACAGAGTACAGGCAAGATCATAGCCAATGCGGAGATCACCAGAGTTTGATTCCCTCTGAAATTTCTGCCACGATGACTGTAAATATATGCTACATTAAGTATCTGTTAAGATAAGATTCAAAATTGAACTACAGTCAAGATTAAAGCATCGAAATTCTACACTTAAATCACTTATTGTTCGATTCTGTCAGCATATTTCAAAAATGAATAAGATTGCTAGGAATACAAACTTTTCAGAATGAGACTCTTTAAAAGAAGAATGTCAAGGCTGCCAAATAAAATGGCTTACAACAGCCTAATACGGATCATCTGACTTTTTAACTGAAACTCTTGAAAAATGCAGTGATATTTCAAAACATCTACAAACTTTTTAAAAATTTGGCAAACTTAGTTGCGTTGCTCTTGGAAAGATCTTTTTGACAATATGCTATATTAAGCATCAATTAAGATAAGATTAAAAATTGAACTACAGTTAAGATTAAAACATCAAAATTCTACACTTGAATAATTTATTGTTAGATTCCGTCAGTATGTTTAAAAAATGAATACAATTGCTAGGAAATCTTTGAGATTCATACAAGCTTTTCAAAATGGGACTCTTTAAAAGAAGAATGTCAAGGCTGCTAAATAAAATGGCTACAACAGCCTAATACGGATCACCTGACTTTTTAACTGAAACTCTTGCAAAATGCAGTAATATTTCCAAACATCTGCAAACTTTGAAAAAATTTGGCAAATTTAGTTGTCCCCACACTGTAAAAAATTTGCAGCAAAGTATCCGGTCAGTGGACCATTTTTATAGAAAGCGGTTACATAACCATAATTTAACAGTATTCTGACCATAATATGGGCAATATTATGGTCAGAAGAGCGATAAATTCCGGTTATGTAACCGTTTTCTATAAAAACGGTCGAATGACCAGATACTTTGCTGCAATTTTTTTACAGTGTACATATATGCCTGTAAAATATTTTTGACCATAAAACATTTGAAAATACTATATGCACTAATTTTAAAATAAAATGCTGATTTGGTTGACACTAATGCTAATACATCATTGTAGCAGTATCAATACAAATGAGATTGCAATAAATAATGCTCGAAGATTAAATTATATTTTATGGTTACATAATTGAATTATTTCAATTCTTAATAAAACTTGATAACGGTTTTAACACTTATGTCCTTTTAATTAATAAAAAATAAATCTATTATACGATAAAAAAAATAAGATTTTAGAGAAATAAAATTTCAGATCCAAATTATTGAGAAAAATATATCCCTCAGATATATTTTTCTCACTAACGCCTTCTGTATGTGTTCCGTTTTGACAAGTTTTATTGTATATGCAAATAAAAACGGTAATCTGCCTTATGCCACAGTTATGTATTAAAGTTACCTCAATTATTATGCTCCTATATAAAATTCTCATTCAGAACAGCAAAAACTCACAGGAAACGGCCGAAGGAACACACGGTTGAAAGATTTAAATTTCAGTTTATGAAAAAGCTCTAAATTTGTTTGAATTCTGTATTTATACGAACAATTTCGTAACGATTGCACCTCATATGATTCACCTGTATCAACTTGCACGATGCCCTACAACATTCTGGATCATTTTAATTTCAAGCAATTTCTATGTAATCGGTCACAAAAAAAATAGATTACTTAATACCCCCTTGCAGTCATATGATAACTTCTTCATTCACTTGAAAAGCCAAAGAAAACCAAAAGAAACCGGCTTTTCTTTTGGATTTCCTTTGATCTACAGTGCTTGTGTTTATTTAGAAAAATAGATAAACATTGAGTATCTTTTGTGAAATAAGTAGAATTGAGGGCGAGTAAGAAAGAGAAATGTTCTAGTGAAGTGCTTAGTGGAATCTGTTTGATAATTTGCATTGTGGAGGCATGATGAGATCAAAACTGTCGTTGAATACATGAATGTTTGTGAAATGAGAGTGGTGATAAAACATCCTGCTCTTATGTAAATGTGTATATTTAAAATGTAAAAGTATTTTGCATAATACAAAGTAAATAAACATATATTAAGCGATCTGCAAATGCGACAGAAAAAATTATTAGTGAGAAGAAAAAAAAATAATGAAAATAAAAATCGAAAAGGGAATGAATGAAAATGCATTCGGAAATTTTAAATTGATAAATGTATGCATACTAATCAGTCTCTAAATTTATTCATGGATAAAACTTTACATTTATCCAATAACAGTCATGTAATAATCTTCTTACACGTTTTTTTTTTTCTCTTTTTAAATTCCTATACTATTAGCTCACATTCTATATATATATATCTTGTTGGAATTTTCAATCGTTAATAAAATATTTTCTATTCATCCATTCAAGTTCAAATAAGTTTTTTAAAAATTGTACTGGATGACAATTGATGTTAATACAGTTTTTTAAAATATTAATTCATTAATTAGATTTAATTAATTAATTTTAATTTTTATATGGGAGAAAAAAAATTTCCCATTGTTTTCATAAATAAAATGAAAGATTTAACTCAAATGAGTGATGCCAACAAAAAAAAAAAAATACCGCAACGTTGATTATAAAATAATGTTCAATAAAGATAACGTGGGACAATAATGCTGCACGGGTTTATTTTATATATTTATGATTAAAAAGTAGGAATTGACTTAAAAAATATATATATATATTACTTGTTTTAGTGATGCTCTTTCTTAGCGCTTTAATAATACATTCATTGGCTATGTGTTTATTCTTTAATAATGATATGTTTTCAGCTGTGTGTTAACGCCTTAGCAAATTTTATGATATGTTTCTACTATAGCTTTGAATAAGCCTTTAATAAATTACACTTATTTTAAATATGAGTTCAGTAACAATTTAAGGTTTTATCAATGGTTTCAACATGCTAGTCTACAGGAAGAATATTTTTCAAGAATTGAGTTCGCCAAACCACTGTCACTTTTGTCAATATTTTAAAGTCTAAAGGATATCTTAAATGCTCTGACTATTTTAATAAGTAAAACGCACTTATTTTTAGAGAGGGGCTTACTTTTAAGGTAGGGCTTATTTTCGTGGTAGAACTTATATTACGAGAAACTTGAAAAGTCATGTTAAGGCTTATTTTCTAATTAGGCTTTATTTTAAAAGAAACATTGTAGATGTCCATGATTTCGTTTGCATATCTAATTAATCTCCATTAATCTCCATTTACCTCCATTGATCTCCAAATTTAATTAATAGTGAATCTATACGTCAGGAATGCAGAAATAGTTTATAAGAAAGATTATTAAACCCCTGTGTTGCGCATTGATAACATTTTTCATAGATTACATTAGTCGAAAGTTGTTGTAAAGGAGTGTTGGGCACCTTTGGACACTTATGTTTCAGGTTTGGTGGTGCAAAATAAACTGTAGTACTGAAAGGTAGTGATAGTTCAATCCACTCCTTTGCCTTATATGAAATGCAGGCGATGAAGGATTTATGTTACTATTACTATAATCTATCATATTAGGGTTTATATGATAGTTTATTTCTACAATGTTTCAGTAACTTTATTCTGTTAATTTATAAGTATTGTTTAGTATAAACAGTAAAATTTTTTTAAAGAAATGTCAAACTTTTAAAATACAAAACATTTGTTATTCTGTTAAGTGTTAGAAATATCATTATAAGTCACAAGCTTAACAAGCAGAAATTATAAAACTACAGTGGGACCCGTATTTAACGAGAAGCTCGGGACACAGAAAAATGCTCGTTAAATCCGGTCGCTCGCTAAATCCGAATCCAAGTTAAGATCCAAGTAATCGTTAATGAGAAGTGCAAAAATATTCATCCAAAATTGATTGTTTGACTTTACAAAATTTCGTTTCATTTATATTTCGTCGTAAAACTTTAATGCATTTTAAATGTTGCATCATCAATATTTTTCATTCCTTCAAAAAATTGTTCAAGATTTTGTAATGACTGTGCAGCACAATCACGTGACGGTGTTTCAATTACAGTTTCTTCTTCCGAGTCACTATCACTTGCATTTTCCTGTTCCTGCGCATTTACCACTTTCATGACGATATCCTCAGTGGAGAGTATGTCCGAGGTTAAGACATCATCATCAACATTATTGTACTCATTGATGTTTAAAACATCGTTAAACTGCTCGATGTTATTTTGTTGCAAACAGACTGAGAGTCACAAGTCATCTTCCTCTTCGAAGTCACCATCAGTTCTGTCAATCCATCCAGCTTTCCTGTAACAGTTTTGGATACAGGATTGAGTCACATTTCCCCAAGCACCTGTCATCAAGAACAGAAATTTTAAGATTCTGATCTTTTTCATTTCTCTCTAACAGAATTAATTGCTTTCTATAATAGCATTTGAAACTGCGAATAAGAACAAGTTCGAGAGGCTGTAACACCGAGGTTGAGTTTGGTTGTAAAAAAAGTTTCATGTTTTTTTTTTAAATAGCTGATCAGCGGGTGAGCAGAACAATTATCAACGATAGGTGCAATCTTTGTTTTCTGTTTTTGGAGCACTTTATCCCACTCGTGAAAATATAATAAAAATAATTCCTAAGTCATCCATGCTGTTTTGTTCGATTTGTAAGTCACTGATATGCTTTTTACCCCTTTAAAGCATCTTGGATTTGTAGATTTACCGACGATAAAAAAAGTTTTTATTTTCTCTGCTTTACATGTCACAACACATTAACAGAGTTAAGCGATTTTTCAGCAACTTACTACCCACACATTTTTCACCTTTAAACGTCATCCTTTGATAAGGGATTAGATTGTAAAAGACGCTTGCCTTATCGGCATTTTCGATGTTATGTTCAGTATAATTTTCACGTAAATCTTTCCATGTGCAATCCAATCAGTCTTTCACGTCCTTGTCGTTCACATTGGAGCCTCGCCGATAATTTTTCCTGCACAGATGTTGTGCCGTTGCTTGAAACGATGTCGCCATCCATTAGAGCATGAAAAATCTGTGTAACTTACCTGAGCTTCAAAATTTTCAGCTTGGATTTTAATGATGGGCCCAGTTATCGGCAAACAAGAATTCCGTTGCTGAACAAACCATTGCAACAGAGCTTCATCCAAATCCTCTTTTTCACACTTCTTCAACCGTTTGCGATCCGTCACATTCGCTTCATATGTTTCCATTAAGGACTCCTTGTTTTTCAAACGAGTTGGCACAGTTAAACTGCTTACATATTGCAACATTTTTTTCACCTTTATCTAAAAGTTTTATAATTTTCACTTTTTCTCTTACAGATAAAACTTTACTTTTCGACATTTTAAACAGCAGAATAAAACAAGTTGGAAATTGTTCTCGGTCGCTTGACGATTAAACTTCGAAAGCTCCTATAAAAATAAAGCACCGATAAAAAAAAAATCAAATTTCTTAATAAATGTTTTTTTTAATATTTTCTAAAGTTTTGATTCGATTGTTAAAAAAATGGAAATGTCTCGACAAAATTCTGCAAAGATAATATATCTTAAATTTCAAACCATTCGGTTGGGTAGTTTTTGCGTTGTTATATGCGGACGGACAGACAGACGGACGGACAGACGGACGGACCAGACGACGACAATAGGTGCTACGTATTTATATAATTACGAACGCACCTAAAAACACGCTCTCAAGAAAAGGCACAAGCCAAAAATATGTTTTTCTTACACATAGTTCTGAAACAAGTAATTACACCTGATTTGGATTGGATCAAGCTATTGAAGGGAGGAGTCGTCATAAATGATGTCAGTTGACGCCGTTCCTACCCCCTCTGCATCCGCCATCTTTAACTGCGGTAAAGCACCAAGTATGTTAGAATGGGCTTTATTGGCATGACGTCATAAACCACCATCATGTGACCTCCCTGCTATGTTTATATTTGTTTGTCTATGTATCGCATGCATTCATTGGTCGATATTGTAAGAAATCACGTGTTGGTGGTATTCTTACAATCTCGAACCCAGATTCCTAATAAAGCCCATTCCAATCCTTAACAGTTGGAATTATTTCATTCTCCCTTTTACCCTTCCTCCAAAAGGGACAATGGGATAGGCTTCCAGTTTACACCAAATCCCTTCCAAGAATCGATACCTGCCTCTGATGGTTTCAACTGTTGTTGGATAACTTTAAAGAATGATTTTTTTTATACAAGAGGAATGGGGGAATTCTAGGAAAGCTGTGTGTTTTTCCTTTTTAGGGTTTCGTTCATCTCACGAAACCCTATTGCTCCCGCTCCGTTGTCTGTCTGTCACAGAGCCATTCTCGAAAACTATGTAACTTACAGAGTTGAAACTTTGCGCATAAATCAGAATATCAGCTGTAAAGAGCTGAAAATATTAAAATTTGAAAAATTCGTATTATTTTAATAAATAGAGATAAAAAACCAAAATTCTAACAGCCTTTTCCTATTAAATTTAAACATTTTTCGCTATAGCCGATGCCAAAAATTAAAAATCCACGAAGAAATTCTTTCTACAATAATTAATTTTCTATCAGACGATTTCCACGTGAAAAATGAAATAAAAAGTTTCACCAAATGAAAAAAAAAGATTAATATGAAATAAAATTGATTGACGTCATAGTCGTAATAAAACGGAAAATGTCTAAGATTTCTCAATAATACAAGGAGTAATGTGTAAGTACACAAAGCAGATTAATATCACGTCATTAGAGAATTATAACGAAAATCTGACGTCATATGGGAAGTTTAACTAATTTTTCAAATTTGAAGTAAACAAAAATATTACGTCTGAACATATTTATATTTATATTAAAATCATTGAAATTACAGACATTATATTACACTTTCATAAAACATTAAAAACATATTAAAATTGGACGTTTCGGATTTACATGAAAATCCCTCTTCACCAAATATTTTTCATAACGTAAGTCACAGTTCAAAAATATCAACAAATAGAAAATGCTACGTATCAAAATGTCGAAGCCAAAGTTACAGTTATAATAACACGGAGTATTTTGGGATTGCACCTGCTTCATTAAAAGGTAAATTTGTAATTTTCGTATACCATGCTTCTAAGAAAGTACGAGTTCTGTAGTCGCTGCACTTCGATCTGATTACAAAAGATTTAGCAAAATCTGGAAAATGGTCAGTGTTTATTGCATGATCCACTATTTTGGAATTTAAATTTTTATTTTGAAATGCACATCTGTGCTCCTTTAGTCTTATCTGAAGTGTTCGACCTGTCTCCCCTATATAGATCGCATTGCATTGTTGGCATGGAATACCATAAACTACATCTTTAAACTGAGAACTGGGATATTTATGTTTGAAGTTGCTTAAAAAACTATTTAAAGTTTTCTGTGAGATGAAAGCTGTATGGATACCGAGTGGTTTCAAGAGATGCGAAATCTTTTCTGAAATACATTTGTAATATGGAATTGCTGCGAACTGGTTCATCTTAGTACGTTGGAAAGGGGGAGGGGTATTAATGTGTGCTTGCATATGTTCCGAGATTACACGTTTACAAAATCTTGTAGGGTAGCCATTCAATTTCAGATCCGATTTTTCAAATGTTTGAGAATAATACAAAGCGAGTATCAATATAAATAATAGAGAATAGTAAATATATGACTTTGAGAAACATATTGAATCGTGATAAAAATCCGATTATGGAAATATTCGCATATTTTAACATTTTGAAGGTGTACAATCTGTTTAATTTTGAAATTATTTTTTTAAATATTGCATTTAGTCCGTTTGACGGATATTAGTATGACAGAATATAATAACGGGCTTGGCCCGCTATCCGGCTGGTTTAGATATTCGAAAAAACGAAAAAATAGACCGGTAAATTCTTACTTTATAAAAAAACATGACTTTTTTTTTTCTGAATGAAATTTGTTTGAATTTATTAAAGAAAGGATAAAGTGTTTTGAAAGGATTATTAAACGAAACCCTGTGAGCGATCTTCGATCACACTTACCCACTTGTTTCAATCATTACATCTGTAATTATTTCTCGCTTTCACAATTATTTTCATCGTTAAATCCGAGGAAAGTACAAAAATTTGCTCGCTAAAAGAGTATACTGAATACATTTATAAACATTATACCAAGCAAAAGTCTCCATTTTCCTCGCTAAATCCGGAATCTCGTTAAATGTGGGCTCGTTATAAACGGACTCGACTGTAGAAGGGAGGAAATAGAACAGGCTAGGACACATATAGTAATAGAACAATTTATACACAGCGTACAGTATTCAAGGTAAGAAACTTGTATTTTTAATACCTGAAAAACTATTAATACGCAATTATAACTAAATAATATGACAAGAAGTAACAATTTATTACTAAAAATAACTCAGTTTGGATAATTGTCATTGCTTTCGTAAATATTTTAAATAATTTCTTTTTTAACGATTGTAATTTATTATTTAACAATTGGTGAATTTTATTTTCATAAATCACTAGATCAAATCCTTCTTTGTATAGAAGAAAGTATTTTCAACTAGGTAAATTATATTCAATGGTTGGAGTATCATAGTTGATATTTATTCCAACAGAGCGAAAAATGCCGGGACCAGGACTCGAACCTGGGTACTTTGGCTTGTGTGAATAAATCTCAACTATGATACTCCAACCACTAAATATAATTTACCTAGTTGAAAATACTTTCCTCTGTTCATGAGTATCTGCTGATTTTTCTTTCTTCTTTATACTATTTGTTTCCTTTTTATCGTACTAGTTAATTTATCTGTTTTTAATAAAGATCTCCCTAAAGAAAAAAAAAACCCTGTTATTTTCTTTACAGGTAAACCTGCTTACAAGTGCTTCTCAGAAAGATTATGACGTTTCTAGTCAAATTTTTCCCATTCATTCTTGCATGGGCATTTGTTACTGGTAGTATTCGAAAAGACAAAATACTTTTCCTCCAGAAATCATCTGGAGAAAAGAATGAAATTCTCTTGGTGATGACGTGGACGGAGAATGAAGACGATATGACAGCGGGGTGTGAAATTTTCACTGATGAGTAGGTATATATTTTTCAATACTCATTAATTATAAATACAACTATAAAAGTTTAATAAAACTTAGCAATTAATATGGATAGGGAAACATGCTTCTGAAATAGACTTTAACTACACTGCAATATTGGATTGTTTGGGACGTAATTTCAATTTTACATTTCTTTTTTACTAAAGAAAAAGCATGGGATTAGTGAAAATTTTCGGTTTCCAGTTTCTCATGAATTTGAACGTTATGGGATGTCTTCAATATAGTTTGACTATTTTCGGAGCTATGTTTGTATGTCTTCTGTTTGTTTGGAGCATGTTTATACAGCGTGTCCACGTATAACCTGACCGACCTTTATTTTCGCAACCGTTGGTCCTAGATGCATACTTCCAATTACAAAAATGGTTTAAATAAGGTAAATAATTATTTTTAAAGCGATTTGGGTCAAGAAAAACATTTATTAAAAAAATACGAAAGTTAAATTTTATACGGTCCCCCGGTCCTATAAGTGATATTTAGTAAAAATTTACTGTGACACTAACAAGTATGACAAAAAAAGTCCCATTCATCTAACATTAAAATTGAGCGAGTTCTGAAACTTTGAAATGTATGACTTATACCACTTTTTTTAATCTAAAAAGAGATTATTTCGGCCATGCTTTCAGGGGTCGTATATAAAGTACTTAAACTTATTTCAAGGTATCTGCGCTTTGAAATAAATCGTACAACTATTACGATTGAGTTAATTTTTATTAGTTAAGTTTCAGGTTAATTAAAAAAATTGTATTTTAACATATGTTTTATTTTGAAAGGATTTGAGACTATGATTTTTTATAACAATAATTATGTTATTTTCATAGGGTTTAATTTAACTTACAACGATCGTCTCTCCAGTTTAAAATTTGTACTCGAAGTTTAACTCACTTTCAAATGTCCGATCGAAGTTAAATTTTACATACTGACTTAAATCCAATGGCAATGTAATATTATTATGATTTTCGACGCTTATACTATCTCATACATACTTATATTAGAGGATAACACAAAAAAAAAAAAAAAAAAAAAAAATCAGATAGATTATCGTCAACAAGTTTAAGAAAGAGTTTTAGATTAGATAACATAACATAAACCTGCGATGGTTGTGTTTTTTAAATTTTAAAATTACGTTTTATGTATTTTTTAACGCTGAATAAAAAAAAATTACCTTCACTTTTAACCATCATATCAGGATTTTTCGCAAATCGTAAATTTCAAGGTTAAAAAACAGCGAAAAATCTTATATTATAAAATAGATGTAAGACTTTTTTATTCAGTTTAATTTTATTTAATTCAATAGTTTATTCAAATTTTTGGCTTATACTGGGTTTCTTGCAGCTAAACAGCTCAGGGGTCCGATGAGGTTGGGAGGGGATGGGGGATCAATTTTAACTTTGAGCTTTTTAACTTTGAAATTTGCGATTTGAGCAAAATCCTAACTTGATGGTTTAAAATGAATATCATTTTCGGATTCAGCACTAAAAAATCCATATAAATCAATTTTCAAAAGATAAAAAACATGGCACAACCCAAAATTTGAAAGACAGTGTAATCTAACAGCATTTTAAAATCTGTATCATTTTGTAAAGAATTGAGGCTGTTGTTTTTCATCCTTTTATTTAACAAAAATTCTGTTATTTTTATCCGCTTATATGTACAGTACAAATTGTATATTTTGCATTAATATGTCAGAATGATTATAGATTTTACAATTATATTAAATTGCAATGTTAATTTTTCTCTCAACTATTTTTTTGATATATCTGACGATTATTTACATTTCTACTACATTTGTGAATGACCCCTATTTCGCAGCGAAAAATATACTCCAACCTTAAACAGCTATTATTCGGTCAATTTTAATGTTAGATGAATGGGACTTTTTTTGTCGTACTTGTTAGTGTCACAGTAAATTTTTACTAAAAATCCCTTATAGGACCGGGGGACCATATAAAAATTTAACTTTCGTAATTTTTTAATAAATGTTTTTCTTGACCCAAATCACATTAAAAGTAATTCTTTACCTTATTTAAACCATTTTTGTAATTGGAAGTATGCATCTAGGACCAACGGTTGCGAAAATAAAGGTCGGTCAGGTTATACGTGGACACGCTGTATATTAAAAAAAAAATTGTGGAAGTATAACGCAAGATCTAAGTCACGGAATTTCATGAAGCGTCCTGTTTAGTTAGATCTTCATATAAATTGATGCTGATTAGACTTTTGGCTTATAGTGTCCATCATGTGCGCTGCTAAGATGTGTTTTTCATAATTTGCGTGATAGTTATGTGTTGGCATCTATGGAATTGCACCACTTAATATTCAAAATGCTTTTTATGAAAAACTGTGCTAATTCCATTTTGGTTTTGGTTACTCAACAGAGGGAATTGCTATGCCATGCATACTTTCTTGCTATGAAGCTATATCTGAGTTTCTATTGGGTAAAAATGTACCAATTTTTACATTTGATATTTTAATTTAAAAAAGTTATATGTCGTTTCGATTATATCTTTGAGTTCCTAATAGAGGGTGCTGTTATGATTTATTTTTATATCATTGATCACTGTAACTAAAATATAAAAAAGGCACTATACTTGATTTTCATAATTGTTTGTAATTTCTCTATTTAAAGTAATATATTAGAATGATATAGAAATAAGTTTGTGATAGTCATATTATACAATTTTTTTTCTATAAAAATGAATAACAATAACAGCAATTCTTTTATGTTATATAAATATTTTATTTAACTATATATTTGATTATTTTAGATCAATACATTCTATCATCATGTTATTATTTAGAAGTTTACTTCAATTAATTAACCAATTTTTATTTTGACTTCATCAGCTTCTACTGGCCTTAAAGAACGTCGTGTATTTTGAAGAATATTTGCAAATCCTCACTTATGTTATATATTTTTTCACAAAATGATGGCATCCGAGTTCAGCAAAGGAAGTAGCTCCTAACGAGTGGTGTTCAGCTTCTAGAAAGGGTGCTCTTTAAACCTACGACCTGAAACAAAACACAAAATTCAAAATAAATAAATAAAGGAATAAAAATTGTCTTATTGATAGATTTTTACAAGCGAAAGTAGCGAAGATTATTAAATATTTTTGTTATATTCAGTGATTAGAGTTTCATATTTCAGTTTAATTCCAACAGAGTGAAACATGTCTAGGCCAGGACTCGAACCTGGGTACCTTGATTTGCCGTGCCAATGGTCTACCTACTGAGCTATCCGAACGATATCCTGGCTGGCATAATTCACTCTTATTTGTTGGACATGACTGCGAACTGCAGCATTCATCCGAGTTAATTTCATTCATCCGAGCTATAACTATAGCATTTACACAATGAAAATGTAATATAACATGGAAACTCATAATGAAGAGCGGGAAGTTTTTTTTTCGTTTCGATATCGTTCGGGTACCTCAGTAGGAAGAGCATTGGCACTTGAAGTGTGTAGCATTTATAGTTTATGTATAGGGTCAGTCAAAAGTATTCAGTTACATTATGGTCAATGGAAAAAATCGTTTCAATTGCATTTTGATGATGTTACGCTATTCGAATCATGATGAAATTGATATACAATTACGTAGCAAGACGTCGTATATGACGTCAAGCAATGATTACAATGCATTGCAGTTCAACGTCAGAAAGGAGACAACGACATATTTTTATAGAAATTGTTCGAAGTTGCGGCCACGAAGGTCATTGCACAGCCGACGCCGACGGGCGACAGACTGCCGGAAGCGTTAAAACATATTCCTATAAAAATGTCTCGTCGTCTCCTTTCTGACGTTGAATTGTAATACATTGTAATCATGCTTTACGTAAAATAAAATGTTTTTTCTATTTATTATTGGCCCTTTTTATTCCATTCGGCGCCACACCCTTCATAAATATTTTTCGATTTTCTCCCACTAAACGTGGTTTGCGACCCCTTGTTCTATGGTAAGTTTTCATCCTCTTGATGCCTTCTATTCCACCTCTTAATTTGTCGGTCGAATTTTGGAACACCTTGTATACAAATCTACAGATCATATACAGGGCTGCAGAGAAGAATTCGGATATTTTTCCGACTATAGATGGTATTTGCTGAAATTGGGTACTCAAATGTGTTATGCATTTTCCAATTTTTTTACTTAACATTATCTTTCACGTTATTAAACGGTGAAGTTTTGTTATAGTATTCTGAAAGTGTTGCAAAGTGTTTCATAATCTATATTTGATGCATGATTTTTCTTCTTGTTTTTTATTTAGGGACTCTATCAACACAAATTTAGCGTCTGATGATTTCCAGCTTCGCACGCTTCCCGAAGATGAGATGCAGATTCTCCTCGGAGATTGCCTAGAATTCAACCACCAAAGAAAAAAGCGCGACATTGACAATATTGGGAGCACAGAAGTTTCTGTGGATGATATTGAAAACGATCAGAATGACCTGTCAAGGACGAACACAAGAACATCAAATAGAAGAAGAGGATCTCGGAGAAGATCATCAAACAAAAGAATGAGAAACCAGGGATCAAAACCATTTGACACAACAACAAGTGTTCCATCTACAACAGCCGCGTTGAATGAAATAGTAGATAAGTATGACAAATGGAACAGACAAAACGTATCTCGGAATAAAACATCAACTAATAGTGAGTTAGAACGTGAATCAGAAAGTGCTGATGATTATGGCAAATGGAACAGACAGAGCCATAATGAAACATTGACAAATGACGAGATAGAACATGCGTCAGAAGAATCATTTGACATGAATGTAACAACAACTGAACCGTCTACAACGCCTGGTTATGATGGATTACCTATAATATTTCCAGGTGAAGAAAATAAATGATTTTATGTCCTTTAGAATATTTCTTAGTAAAATACCTTATAAATACCTAATTCACTGAATCCACTGAGAAGCATAGACCATGGAATGGCAATTTTCTAAATATAACTTTCATAACTTGGCGTTATCATATAAAGTTTTCTCTCTATTACATGCTAGTTTGGATGGCATTGCCACTCAATCGTACAAGGCAACTCTCAACATATCCAGTTCTATTTTCCAGGCTGAGCTTATGGCAATATGTGAGTTCCGCCTCCCTCCCCCCGTGGTTTGTAAGCTCCCGGTATATCCAGAAGTGTTGATTCGTCCTGACTCTTTCTGGCTTATTCGCTTTACACTATTTACATTCTTAAGATCTTCCGGTTCAAGAAATTATTCATTTAATTCAGTCCACTAAAAAACGGAATTTATCTACCATGGCTTCAGCACATGTAGGTCATTTTGATAACAAACTGGCGGGCACATTCGAAAATATGGAAAAATAAATAACAAAGACTCACTCTTTCTACCTCTCCCTACTGCGCATTTTAATTACAACTTAAAAAGAAAACTGTTGACACATTAGCAAGATAGATGGGGTCTAATAGATACGGGTCGGTACACAAATACATTATTTCCAAAAGCCAATACAATACTTATTTTACGAGGGAAAGTCATTAAGTAAGTCACAAAAGTTAAATAATAGCTTACAATGATATTCACTTCAAAACTAATTTTATTTCTCAACATATTCTCCACCAATATTTATGCTCTTATATCACCGTTTTATCAGTGCCCCAACACCAGATGCATTCTTTGGGTTGCTGTCTCAACCACATTAGGACTTCAAGTTGAACCTTTTCATCATCTGTGAACATCATCTTGCAACTTCTTTAACATCCACCATACAGCTTCGACTTAGCCCCAAGCGATTTTCATCTGTTTAGTCTACTAAAAAACCATCTTGGAAGAAAGATGACGTTCACAGATGATGAAAAGATTCAACTTGAAGTCCTAATGTGGCTGAGACAGCAACCCAAAGAATGTTATGCAGCTGGTGTTGGGGCACTAATAAAACAATGATATAAGTGCATAAATATTGGTGGAGAATATGTGAGAAATAAAAATAGTTTTGAAGTAAATATCATTATAAGTAATTATTTAATTATCTTTTGTGACTTACTTAATGTCTTTCCCTCTTACCATACAGAAAACTTTACATATTCTTTTCTGTGCATGGTCTTTTTGATACATTTAAAAATAAAATTAACAAAATGCCTTCACCCTTGTGTGTCTGCGGTTCGTTATAAACACCAGATGACTACATCCTTGAATGTTCATTAACACAAACATATAAACTCCGTAATCAATCCTCACTACTGTTAAACCAATGAATACAGTTAATTCGTAAAAAATCCACCTTCATTAAGAAAAATTACACTATGTGGTGACCTACTAGAAGTAAATCAACAACTGTTTGGAAGCAAATGTCTCTCGGATGTGACTCGTCTTTCAAATGTGGTGCGGTCAAATCCGTATCCGTTTCTGATGGTCACGTGATATGCGCTATTATAATATAGATTATGTTATTGGTACGTTATTGGTGCTTTTACTATGTGCCCTGCATATTTTGCATTGAATGTAATAATTTAAATGGCAAAAACGCTCTGTAAATAGCTTGAAATCTTAGACTGAAATCATCTAATTAATGATAGTGTACCGTGTTTACTTGTGTATAACGCGCACCTTTTTTATCAAAATTCTAGGGCTAAATAGAAAGGTATGCATCATACACGGAATATTTCATTAAATTATATATGAAACATACATGCTTTCAATTAGCCACTGATCATCTCTTCTGGGATAGAGCCTTTTTTCAGTTTTTCTCCTTCCTTCCACCACAATCATATGCAAGTCAAGACAATATCAAATTTTCTAGTTGTAGCTGTGTTGTCATTTGCATTAGCATAACATAAAAAAATTTGCAGTTTTAATACGGTGGTGTAACTTGTTATCTTTCCCATTGTAATCGCAAACTCTCAGAAAGAGCAAAATAAACGAAAATACGCAATACAGAACTTTCTTTGGAACAATGTGAGCTTCTTGAGGGACTTTCTTGTTGCGGTGTAACTAGAACAATGGGTAAATATAAACTTCTTCATGGACTTCATAGCTACGGTGCAACTTCACATCCAGGATATATATATATATATACATATGTGTGTGTGTGTGTGTGTGTGTGTGTGTAAGCGACTTACTGAAACATTAGGGAACCACTGAGAAATTAAGTTGTACTGTAGTATAAAACTACATGAAAAATTATTAAATTTTAAATTTTAATGTATATGAAATATACAAAACAATTTAGCGGAATAAATAAATAAGACGTTAAATTTAAAGTACAAAAATAGAACAAAAAATAAAATAAAAATATGCCTAAGCTAGAAAATAAAAGATGGTAGCCAACAGAAACCGCGTACTAGCTTTTCCCATAATAATACTTCCGGTATCGAAAAATAGTTTAAAAGAAAATTTCTAATGTGAGAAAGATAAATATTACAAAAACCTCAATTTTATGATATTTCACGAGATGTTAAATATGGAAGAGTAAATATTCAAATTTAGATTCGGATTTTATTATATATATATTATGTGAACCAGGAAATTTACAGAATTTCTTAAAATTCTTCGATTTTCTTCCACTAAAATACTATGGTGCCCATTATGCAAGAGACATTTTATTTTTCGTTTTTCCCATTCAAAAGAGGGTATGCGCATAATACGTGAGTAGATATGGTATATGTATTACGTATTTTGTAAACTATATTATGTATTAGTTTGAATATAGCATACGATTTGGATATGTTCAGACCATGAAGCTATATAGATTGATATAGAGAAGAGATATTCTAATACCATGGTTCAGACCCATGAGAAAATCTAGCTGCCTCGAACTCGATACGTCAATCTCGCGGGGTGCATCTATCCATATAGCTACATATGTTAGCGATGCCGGGCATCCCTGTTTGAGTCCAATCCGAAATACTTGTGGATTATGTGTTTAGTGTTCTTAGCATTTTTTCAGTGCAGTTATACTGAGTTAGAAAATGGTCTTGGCCACAGAAGGAAATTTTTCTAGCATATTTAATGGCAAGCAATGTTTTCAGTATTTATACAGAATATAAAGAAGTTATTTAGCTATTTTTATATACAAACAGAAATAAATTGTATATAAAAAAAAACAATTATATATATGTGTGTATAATACCTTTGAAATAAAAATACATCAAACAAGTTCTATCAACAAAATCTGACCCAATCTCCAATTTAAAGATGGCATGTATTTAGTATATAAAGAATACTTTTAAGTTAATAAATAATTAACAAATTCAAACATCAAATTACTGAAGCTCTAATTTAGAGATGCATGTAGTAATACATACATAATAGGTTTAGAGAAAAAAAGCAGAAAACATAAATATGTAACATGATAAAAGATGTCAGATAAATAAAATAAGTAAAACCCAATCATAATTTCAATAAAAAATGGAATTTATATATCAAATAAAATTAAAATGGAATTCGAAAAAAGATATATGACTATGTATAATCATCAGTTTATATATATATATATATATACGTATATAAACAAGCATAAAAGTTCATTAAGTTTGTTTTCATAAATGTTTATACCATTTTTCAACACATCTCACTTTCTGAAGCACAAATCGCGCCAAGCTTTTTAAGAAATCGCCAAGGTATTTACATTGGAAAAGTACCCAAATAAATTTGTTTTCTTATAGGTACGAAATGGTGTGGAGCTGGGGCCATAGCAGAGAATTACACTGACCTGGGAAATTACGAAGACACTGATCGATGTTGCAGAGCTCATGATCTTTGCAATGACACTTTAGCACCAGGAGAGACTAGGAACGGCCTAACCAATACATCTCCTTTCACAAAGTAATAAATTTAATGCTTTTTATTCATATATTGCAAATTGCCAGTGTGTTATTGAGTGAATTTATAATTGAATAATTCACTAAATAAACTCAAACTGAAAACTACCTATCTTGTGCACATTATACTGTGTTGTGCTTACAGGTTGTCCGAAAACGGACAGAACGTTTTTCGACTCAATAACAAGTAACCAGTGACAGCCATTGAAGTTATTCTTGTAGGAGATTAATGTGTTAAGTCGGGAATTTATTTAATACACTTTCTATTGGGTTTTCCACAAATTTCGTGCCTATTGGGAAAATCAATTCGTACCGGAAAATTCTATCATTTAATTATTAGACAATGATTCCGATATCTAATGTAATTAACGGGCTGAATTTTCCGGTAGGAACTGATTTTCCCAACCGGAACGAACTTTCCGGAAAACCCAATAGTTTAAGATCCAAATATCCCCAATAGATTGCGCTGTAATATCTCAAACTGTGATACTCCTCGAAATAACCTTTTAATTTCTAACCGCAAACCCATTTTTATAGCTTTTCAACAGGTGAACCGAATAAAGGTTAAAAACTGAGTGACCTTTCATACATTTTTATACATTAGTTCGAGTATTCTAATAGCTTGAGACAGTGTAAAGCCATCTATTGATTGATATTTGAAACTAAAACAAGATGGCATAGTAAAAAAAAAAAAAAATCCGACTTACCACATTAATCTCCTACCAGAATAACTTTAATAACTATCACCGTTTAGTTATTATTTAATTGTAAAAACCTTCATTCCATTTTTGGGCACCCTGTAAAAACGCCTATTGAATTAAAGTACAGGTGAGTCAAGGAGTTAATTGTAATTGGCGGGACGGTAACGTTGTGTTTATGAAACATTTGTTGGAAAATTTGGTGTTTTCCAAATTTGGCAAACAATATTGCAATACTGTGCACTGTGGTTGCCAATTTAGCAGATTTTTGAATACCACTATTTTCGGATAGTGGTATTTTGAATGGTGATATTTACCTTATCTGTGAGAAATTTGTGATTAAATAAAGCAAATATTACAATTCGCAAAAAAGGGTGTTCAAAAATCCGGTTAAATTCGTAACACTGGTTGTCAATGCTTAAAAATTATCACTTTCCGGCCATTTTATTTTCTTTGCATTCCGGTGTTGTAAATCTTTCGGGCAAGTTTGTCCCAATGTGCTGGATCAAAGTGTTGAAGAAAAGTGTTGTGCCCAAATTTTTAAATATTATTGTTGTCGATAACTCAAATCCAAATATCTAAATTCTTATAAATGGTTAAATAAAGAAATAAATTTATTTAAAGTGCTGTTCCTGTCATTAACTTATTTCATAGCTGAAAAAAGCTAGTGTTACTAATTTATAAAGTACCTAAACATAGCTTAAAATTAATATCGTAGAAAGTATTTCAGCAGTAGAAATTTAAACAAAACAATGACGGGATCTTTTAATCCCTTTCGGGGTTCCCTATAAGCTTGGAAGTCATATGCTTGCTCGGATGCATAATCTTTCGAGACCCTACTTTTTTCAATGGTTATTAAAAATAAAATATTTTTGTCTCGTTTGAGATCTGTATAAGCACGGTACGCCACATCTACCCCCTCCCTTTATAGCTCGCCCCGTTTCCCTCACAAAATGTTTTGTTTTGTTTAACAAACTGAAATTTATTTTAATGTATTGCTGTTTTTATAAGATAAGTAATATCATTAATTTTCATCGTATTATTTGAATTCCAACTCAGTGAAAAATGTCAAGGTCTGGAATCGAACCCTGAGCCTCTGTCTTAAATTGCCAACACCTCCAGCCGACACAATTCAGTCAGGAAATGTTTTGGCAAATAACATCTGGTCTGCCATTTCAGACAGATCAGAAGAATAAATCGCAGTTAAAGGAACTCCAATAAACGATGGATATGTAATTACACTTTATCAATTTACACAATCACATTGATTGGCAAATAAATCATATTCGTATGCTTACGAAACGAATGATTTTTTTGCCAATCAATATGATTGTATTAAAATTAATAATCTGAAGTTTTGCTTCTTAAAATGTTATTAAACTATTTATAATTACTTATGAGTATATTTAAAATGTGTGTAATGTGATTTTTATATTTCAGGTTAAGTTGCCAATGTGACGAAGAATTTTACAATTGTCTGGACAATGTTCGCAGTATTCCAGCCAATACAATTGGCAATATGTATTTCAACCTCTTGAGACGAGAATGTTACATGATGGATTATCCTCCATCAACAACTTGCGAGAAATACCTAACGTAAGTTTTTCTCCCTACATTTCCAAAGGTAAATTAGTACCATGAAGAAAGTTTATGCTAATAGCGTTGTTAGATAAAGAAGACCCGGTTCGACACTTTTTCTTAAATATATATATTTAAACTTGTAGCCATACCACCCTTTGTTTGACTGTCCTACCCCATGCTGTTTTTGAACTAGTGCTTATCTTTATCCTTAATTTTCAATTTTATTTTTAATTTACTAAGTAGTATTTACACTACAGCTATACTGTTTTTTACCTTAACTTAATTGATCTACCCTCATTTGCAATTTCTACTATTTTATTTTATATTATTTTTATTAATTTTATTATCATTATTTACTAACATCATTATTTATTCCATTTTAAACATTCCTTATTAAACATTTCTTAGTTTACTTAACTTCTTATGTAGTTTAAAACTACAATCTATATAATTTTCCCATTTTCTCAATATTTAATGAGACATCATATCCATAGATTGGGCGTTAAGTTGGTCTCAACTAGGAAGCCCCTCAAAGCTACTTCACTGTTCAAGCACCGGTTCGACTTAACGTGAAAAGATCAAATGAACCAAATTTTGACAACCAGATATCTGTAGATTATTGATCCTTTCGTGTCTGACGTTCTAATAATAAATTATTTTACAATTACTATTGTTAATATTTTTATCTAGTAATTACAGTATATGTCTTCATTTATTATTATCATGTTTGCTTACATTTAATGTTGAAATTATTAACGTAAAATCTCTTCATTTCAGACTCTTCAAACTAACGTGTTTAGAATACGAAAAGGACACAAGTAAAGAAAAAGTCTACCAATGGATTAGACCAAAGAGATATAGAAGAATCTGAGTCAACTTTCATTTCTTTTTCAATCATTGATTTTCTGTGAAGTACTAGTATAGAAATAGGAATGTATAAAAATATATTTCAAACAAATATCGTTACATAATGGATTAGAAAACTATTAGATTAATTAGGGAATGTTGTATCTTGGTTTAGAAAATTTTAAGGCGTTTTGTACCAATTTTAAGTTTTTTATTCTTTGTCGTGAATGAAATAATTTAGGTAGTTAAAAAGGGTTCAATTTTTTATCTTATTTTTTCTACTTGCTGTCTAAGTAAGCAGTCTACATGATCTACTTTTAAATAAATAACAGTCTTGAAGACATGTTATACTTTAATTATTTAAAAATAAAACATGATATATCAGAAGCTGTTATTGCTCCATAAGTTTAATGTTCTCATTATGAACATGTTTAAGGCGAACTTTTTTATAGCGATTTCTGATAAGGTACGCAAATCGCAAATATGGTTATAGAGTGGTTATGGTTTGCGTTAAGATTTGAGTTAAATCGTTCATTTTATAGACCAAGCAATCTATCCATATAAGTTTATCAGGATTGTTCTTAAATTCATATTCTCTATCTTCGGGTTCTTTCGTACAGTATTTGATGCCAGCTTTAAATTTCTTTTAGCTTTTTGATAATACGTGCTGTGAAAAATACTATTGTTAATACACTTAAAACATGGTCTGTTTTATCATAATTTTGCGCTTATAGTTGAAGCATTACAATATATTAGTGTCCAACTAATCTAAAATATCTTACTATTTGGCAATAGATGTGTAATACTGTGTTTTATCTACAGATCTCAGCACATTTCTAATACATTTTAGATATTATGCACAAATTAGTGAGATAAACATTTCATTATACGGTGATGATAAACATTTTATGAAGTCTAAAACTAGTCGGATGCGCCAATCCCAAAACTTTCTTCTATCTCATACATGTTAACACTTCAAGTTTTTTGTCAATAAATTTTTCAAAACCATGAGGTGAGGGGAAAAAATTCGTAATGAAATCTAATCAACGTGTCATATATATAAAGATGTGGAAATTTTTGCTTATTACAAATATGAAAATTAAACCTATGTTGGAACAATTGGGTGATTCAGTATGATTTTTTTTCAACAGTTACCGTGCCCGTCATGAAAATCGAACAAAATTAACTATCACAGCGCCACCTTCAGGCCGATTTTCTCAAAAATTTTATACAAACCTCGGCCTATTCAACTTCATTTCAGGTTTTCCTCGCCGATCTCATCCTTTATCGAAATGCTAGAGGTCAATAGAAAAGTTGGCATTCATACACAACGTTTGAGATTAATATTAGGAATAACATTTCACATTCAGGCTTAGATGTTCGTATGCTGCGTACATCCATCCTAACAAAATGTAAAAGCATTTTCTCATAACATTCTACAAGAATTGGATGAAAAGAGTATTAAAAAAAAATATTGTTTGATATCATTTATACTTTTTGATGTTGTTATTTAAAGTGACTTCAAGCTGCTATAAAAAGTGCGTAGGAGCTAACATATAGTTGGATACGCGTTGTTTCGTAAGTAGTAGTGTGTTAAGAAGACTTTTATGCATTTACAAATCCTCGTTAATATATATTTTTTTTCAAACAAAAAAGAAACTAATCATGGAACGTACAGCCGTGTTTAGACATTTGGATAATTCGTCTTTAAAGTTGCTATCCCTAATTATTGACTGTCAAGAATTCTGGTTCAGCATTGATGTAGACATAGTATTCATAAAACAATCCAATACATTAATATTAGATAAATCATGGTGTAAACGTGTTATTTATTCCAAAATCAACAAATTTTATTTTATCCACTCTCAATTAATATATTATTCCTTTATCTCATTCCTATCTCTATGAGTACCATAAATATAAAAACATAAAACTGATGTTGTTAAATCATTATTGATGGTTTCTGAAATAAAATCTTGTTAATATTTATTTTTTGGTGTGTTTTTATTTATTTATGAATATGTAAGTTTTGTATATCTTATATATCAAGACTAACTGATTTTTTTACGAATTAATTTATTCTTATCTTTTAAAACCTTATAATTTACAAAATATTTTTAATTACATCAGTATCACAGAATATATTTTATTTTAGACTCGTGGGGCTCAAATGCATCACTTTTAGTAAAATATGTCTAGTTTCCCGTATGAGATATTGACGTTACATTGTGACTTTAAAACCTTCGATGTGACGTTCCGTGATGTGGATGTGATATGATACTGACGTGGATATGAAGTGATTAGTATTTAATTTTTCATAAGATTTCCAAGTCACTTTCATTTTGGTTAGCGTATGACATCACAGAGTGTTGGTATTATGTGACAGATGTGACAAAACATGCCTGACTTACAATGATGTCACAGCCACCTTACTGCCACCATGTTTCCTATACGTGTATTATATACTTATTTTAATGATGACGTTTACACTATAAACTTACTTTTCGGTGGGTTTCATGCCTTTTATTTAATCGATGCTTTTGTTAACGAGTGCATTTTTAAATTTTTTCATATAATACTACACTTTAAATTTTGTTACATGCAATCTTTAACATAAGTACAGAACGCCAAAAAAGATTTTCGGACGATATTTATAACTCGAATTCGAAAAGTCGCAGACTAAAGCTGTTTTTTACCAAAATTGCTTCTTTACGATTTTCCTTCCATTGAAGTTCAATTTTCTTGAGGGGACATATACGTATTTATTTTTATACCAACCTTGAAAATCTCAATACGAACTCCTATCTTTTTCGAATAGCTTTCTCAAAAAAGCAGAACACAATTCGAGGTTTTGCCAAGATTGCATGAAAAATTCACCACTGTGCGTCGTCAACTGTTACTACAAAATTAATTTTTTTGTGAATTCGAAGAGATGATTGTCTTTGAAGAGTTTATAAAAAGTTAGGGTTATAAATGAGAAGGTTTATGTTAATAAAAAAAAAACGACATTTGCAAAATAAGTCAGATTTCTTTTTAGACTTATTCAGAATACTTTTAAGCATAGAAAGTCATTTTTATTCATTTATAAAGTTGCTTTCAATTATAATAAATCCGTTGAATTTTTTTCAGATTGGGGGGCATAGTGTAATTCTTCTTATCTCTATAATAAAACTGTAAGTCATGTGACTGTCCTCAACAGTTCCGGGATGCCGCATCGCTTTTTCATATGCCAAGCGGCCATTTTTATTCAAAATTATTTTTTCGAATAAACTGCATAAAAGTTACATTTTAAGAAAGATCGTTCAAAATAAATTAATATTTGAGAGATGACTTGCGTTCAATTATGTATATATTCTGCAATAACTTCAGTCGAAAGATTCGCAGTTCAAATTCTCTATTCATAAAAGTAAACAAAAAAAAGATTGATTCGTCGTGAACATTTAAAATATTAAATCATGGAGGTAATCATTCGCAAAGCAAGTTCTCCGCGAATGAATTTTTGGACCGCTGCCTCGCGTCAAAAAAATAATTCGCACCAGTGAGACAATCAAAGTTTACCATAATTATGTGCTATACAACTCAACTTTCGGACCTTTTCTTGACGTAAATTGAACTCATGTAATAATATTTAATGAATCAGATTTTTAGCATTTTTAAAATCGCTAATACAGCTTTTATTTATCGCGTGTACAAATTAGAAATGATACTTTGATTTTGAAATCAAATGTTTTGATTTATGATATTATTTCTTATTTATTTATTTATTTTCTCTTTTAAATGAAAAGTGTGAAGTATTTTAAATTTATGTAATATAAGCATTTTAGATTAAAGTTAAGTATTTTAAATGAAATGAGTGACAGGTTTATAATTTAAAATTAAATTAATTGTAGTATGAATGACGGTGATGGGAACGATATTTGGCGAATTATCATCTGCTCCCGGCTAACAAAAATACTCATAATTAAAAAAAAGAATAAAAATAAATAAATGATAGTTTGTTGTAAATAAATATTGATATACATATCAAAAATAATTTATAGAATTAAAATAAAAAATAAAAGTAAATAAACAACAATTTCCATAACAAAGTTTTCGCCAAATTGGCGGGGGAGGGGGGGGGGAATCGCGCCAACGTGCGTATGTGACATTTGTGCCCAAAAAATATGCGAAATGCTACCATGATCGCAAAAGTTCATGATTTGTCTATTAGAATCTTCCGATTTGGCGAAGGATTAAGGGAAAATTAAATTATGAATAAATGTAACGTGTTGCAATGTTTAACATACATTTAAGGGAGACCAAACTGGTCGCCAGTGGCGGCTAGTAGAACAATATTTAAACAAAGTCCATATACATAAAAATGCATAAAATAAAATTTCATTCCCTGCTTTAAGACAGTATACTTTTGCACTACAAAATGATTTCATCGTTGCCGATAAACCTGCCAATAACTATCCTATTATCTCCAAAATATATTATCATTATTTACTATTATTTACTAATAATTGCAATTACTTCAAACAACATCTCTATACTTCAGAATATCTCTTTAAAGAAAAATAAACGACATATTTTAAGTTATTACACTTTACTAAGTTATTAACTTTAACTATCCTTATATTACTACGATTTCCAAATTTCATAAAAATCCAGTAAAATTTAGAATTATTACTGTAGGATGTGATGCTTATAATACACGTGCTCATGCAGTTTTCTTAAATATTCTCACGGAAGTTTATAACAAATCTATTAAAATGATAACACTCCCTGTATCAAAAGCAGTTTTGAATTAACTGGACAATTACCAGATAAAACAAAAATTGGTTATTTAAAATATTTAACTACTTCTTTGCTATACAATAATTATATATTTCAAAATAATTCTATTTTTATTCAGAAACAAGGCATTCCACAAGGAGCTCCTGCTTTTAGCATACTTTTGAGTTCAATATTTTACTTTACAGATAAATCTGTGATATAATTATAATTTCGCTCATGATAACTTATCCATTTCTCTTTCTGTAACTTATACTAAGAACCCTACACAATTAACATTTTATACAATAAATGTTATGAATTTAACATTACTATTCAAAACAATAAAACTTTTACATTTAACATCTGTGATAAAAGAAACGATTTTTCATTCAATGTAACAAATTTTACCAACTTTAGCTTCTGTCTAGATATTTTAGTTTGCATAAATATTCTTCTCAATCACTGCAGCCGAATTAAATATTTATGTACTTCCAAATACAAACAATCTAAATTTAAATATTTTAAAACAAACAGAACTTCTTTATGATATCCCTTTTATTTTATTTCATCCTGTATAAAATATTAAATATTCATTTTCAATTACCAGTATGAACATTTATTATGGATAATAAATTATAAAAAGGGAAATGTTATTATAGAGAATGTGTGGGAATTGCAAAATTATTTGTTAAAATGTCCAAAAATATATATAAATTAAAAAAATCTCCATTTAAAAATACATAAAATTGAAATGTCATTATGGAGGGTGTGTTGTGATTTAAAACGGTTTAAAAAGGTTTAAAACATTATAATAAAATTTGTTTATTAAGCTTTTACATTTTTACATCGCATATATTATTTTTATAAATGGCTAATTCTATTCGGCTATACTTTATTCCCTTCATAGCTTTAATATACTTCTTAGCGCCATTATTGTCTAATTTATATTTGAATTTAACTTTACTATTTCTTATCTATACATTGTCATTTCTATTTTGTTTTATTTAATATTAATAATTGAAATTGATACATCCATTCGAAAAATTTTCAGTAACATGTATACATATATAATACAAATAGCATTTTTAAAGACCGTTAAAATAGTTGTAACTTATAAATAAATTAATTAATAGCCTTTTGTTTAATCTGTATTTAATCTTATGCTAATGAAAGGAAAATTGTCAAAATGGCAAATTTCATAACAAGTCGCTTAATATCATTATTGGCTTTTTTGCTTATAATGCCTGGTGATCCTTCTTCTCGATACTCTTCAAATCTTCTCTTAATTTGATAAATTATTAAGCCCACAATGAAATAGTTTGAAATTCAAAAAGTTGCATTTTAATTTCTCTAATTTCCGAAAAATTTTCAAAAAATTTGAAAAGATCAGCTTGTTAAAATTCTGTTTAATTTCATTCTATTTTGTTCTTAGAACCACAATCAATGCCGTGCCGAAAATATTCTGCCGCGTGCCTCTTATGGCGCGTGGAAAAGGTTCGCCGTCCTGTTCTAGGGCAACTTCTAACTTCAGACAAAATTTCCAAATTCTTTTGTGAAGTTTTGTAATTATGTAGGGGTAAAATGTTGACCTCTTAATGTTAAATTAATTTTTTAATTTTTCATTGATACTTCCAGTAATATTTTTTTTTCGTACTACATTTTTCTATATCATCATTAAGTAATACAAACATAATTATTTGAAAGCGTTTTTATCATATTTATCTATGAAATATGAATTATAAAATTAATATTTGAAAAAAAAAAACATGATTTGTAACGGATAAATATTTAACAAAAATCAATTTCTAAGGGCTTATGTGTATACAAAATTTCAGTTCAATCCGACAAACATCTTTTCACTGAACTTTGTGCTTAAATGTTTGCTTATATTTATTGTTAATATTTCTAATGCGAAATTTCTTAAAAATGAGTTTTAGTTTTAGGATACTAAAAGGATGCAAGTAAAGAAAAAGTATACCAATAGAATAAGGCTCGTTCTCAAATCCAAATTGGCTATTTTCTGAAAAAAAAAAATTAATTCATTTTTGTTCGCAAACGTATCAAATTGGCAGATGCTCTGATCTATGTAATCGAACTGTTTGTTTTATTTTCGTTTTTCAGTAAGGAAATGGAATTTTTCAGAAAATGCAATCAAAGTTATAGCGTTTTGAACGGGATTTCCATATACGACAGCACAGGAAAGGAAAATAAACTATAGTTATGAGACAACAATCGCTTATAACTCAAGATGTAATTCATTCATCAGAAAATGAAAAAAACTGTTCGATTACAAATCACTTCAATAATCATTCCTGCAAGTATCATGCTTTTATGTTTAAAAGTGAGTCAGAAAATGTGGCAGAAAGTTTCGTGTTGTACAGCAAGGAAAATATTTTTTTGAGAACCGCCTTTAACCAAAGAAATAGACCAAAAATATTAAACCAACGTCATTTTTTTTCCTGTTCTGTTAACTAATATAGAAATAGGAATGTGTAAAAATACATTTCAAATATGAAATATGCTTCTTCAGGGTCAAAAAATTTTACATAATAGGTTAAAAAACTACTAGGAACTCAGAAACATTATGGATTTTTCACTTTGGTTTTGCGAAATATATCTACCAATTTTTAGTTTTCGACAATTGTCTACAAGAATAAAATACTCTAAGATGTCTCGCAGTTAAAAAAGGGTTTACATTTCTTCGAAATATTTCTGTGTTTTATCATTACCATTTCAGTTCTATACCTTAAAAACATTTGGTCAAGATATAGTTCTGAAAACGATACAAATTGATGAGAAGATCATAGAATTATGAAGAAACGTGGGGAAACATAATAAATATTGATAATAATTAATTACCTGAAAGGTGATTGTCAGAGTCAGACCGAGTGAAGAAGCCAACCTATCAGTCTGCTAGCTATTATGCTTCAATGATATTTATTTAAAAAATATGTATATAAACACATACAGACATATACAGAAATACAACATGTAAACAGAGTGCCCCAAAAATGTTGAAACTCGCTTTAACTTTAACTGTGGGAGAAGAGAAAGCAATTTAAATTGCAAAAGTGTTCAAAATAAGGTAGGAAAGAAGATTAGGTTAATGAAATAATATTAATTTAATTTTCAATAGTTACTCTTTTTAAATTTTCATACGATTTCCCCTCTTAGACAAAATCGGTCAGTTAGATTTCTTTCTTTTTGAACTGCATACTCCGTAGCTTTAAAATTAACTGAATTATGATAAAGGAAAAAAAAACTAACGCATACTTATTTTCCATATTATTTAAAAGTCTAGTTTTCCAGTATAAATAGCGATCATTCACAAACTGATGATGGTGTTCTATAGATATGTCAACAAGTGAAAAAAAAAAAAAGAAAAAAAAAAGAAGGCATCCCAAATACATTTAAATAAAGTATTATACAGGCAGAGAATCGTGTAAAGAGATAAATGTAGTTTTAAATCCTAAAAAGATAATTTTAATAAGCAATTCATAAAGCATTTTCAAATTGTTTTCTCTTATTTCCAATACATAACTGAGTTCTTCTAATAATGGTTCTTCGCCATTAATATTTTCCAAGCATCAATTTTTTAAGGTCAACTGCATGTGTACTATCGTCCATGCTTCCTTTTTCTTGAAATATCTCACAGATTTACATTTTAATTTCATATATGGTTCCCATTCCCAATGCAAAAGTTTTAATTAAACACAACTCATTCAATTTTAAAGATACACATATGCACTTTTTTGTTACAGATATTTAAAAATTAAAAATATTAAATATTAAAAAATAAGTTTCTACCAGCATTTTCTAAAAAGTATAATTGATACAACAATTGCTTTTTTTCATCAGGGCGTCCTTGTTTCCCTGAATTTCCCGTTTAAGATGAATTTTATAAACACATGAACGTCAAAAGAACTAAAAATTGGCTTACACGAGTCATTCAGAGTGGCATGGCCCACTGACAAAAAATTCTTAATTTCTTTTTTCTTAATATTAATTATTTTAAGCCACTGGTAAAGAATAAATTTTACTTTTTCTTCAAAATAATCAGAATAAATATAAAATTTAGTTTAATTACATTTCAATGAGTACCAGAAAAATAAAAATCTGAAAGAGAGTGGGAGTAAGATTTATTTGTTTTTTAAACCTATGCTGTTAAAATACTTTGTTCAATGCTGATGGTTTCTGAAAATAAAATCTTTTTAATACTTATCCTTTGGTGGGCTTTCTTTTATTTACGATTATGTAAATTTACATATATTATCTCTCATCATTAGTTTTTGCTTTCAACCTGATTTAATCTTATCTTTTATATCTTCCAATACTTTAGAATCACACAATACAGTAGACTAACATTTATCCGACACTCACGGGACCATGAGTATGTTGGAAAATCGAAATAGAGAAGACATTATCAGATGCATTTTCTATTTTAAAGACAATTAAACTGTAACTAAAATTACTATGAATGAAGTGAATAGCTACTATGATAAGCTATTTAAAAATACGTGTAATGAAATATTAAGAAAATTTAATTGGATGCATTAAAATTATTAAGAATATTTCGAACAGTTAAAAATTATGTTTAAAACTACATAACTTCATTCAAATATTGACCGGGGTAATAATTCATCAAATTTTACATCTAAATATTATTTCCTTTTTTTACCCGAAGTCGTTGGGTATTAAATGGTACACATAGAAATTGGTATTATTAAAATTTAATTAAAATAAAATTTAGATTAAATTTTGCTTAAACAGATATGCTATACTTTTCCTGATTATTCTGTATGCCATTCATTGTTCAGAATTGTCGGTAATGAATGATACGCTTTGAATTTAGTATTATTAAAATGTTATTAGAATTTAATTAGAATTTGAATGGACTCAGTCAACTAATACTAGTTATTATGATTATACTGTGTGCCACTTATTATATCCGAAATCGTTGGGTTATGAATGGTACGCATTGATTTTCGTATGATTTAAATTTTACTAGAATTAAATTAGAATTAAAATATACTTAGACATGTAAAGTTACTTATTCTAATTATACTGCTATCTTATTATTTAAATTTTATCAAAATCATACCAGAATTAAAATTTGCTTGAACAAGTGACGCTACTTATCCTGATTATACTGACCATCATTCATTTCCTGAAGTCGTCGGACTTCTCATCTTGATTATACTGCGTACCATTATTTTTGCTTGTTTTGAATAAGATATTACGATAATAAAATAAATATACTACTACCTCCATTTTACTACATTTTATCTACATTTTACTAACTCTTACGGCGAGAAAGAAAGTATTATATTAGTTTCAGAGGTCTGTGGAATTGACCCCCCCCCCCTCCCCCACAAACAAAATAAAACTCGGAGCCGACTTAACGTGAAGTTTGTCCCCCGACTTTATGGAATTTAAAAACTGAAAACAGCATAGGTTTGAACGTCCGTCGTTTGAGCGATAAACTAAAAAGAGTTACGAACATTTTACATTTTATTGCTATTATTGTTTTACATTAACTTCATATGAAGTTGGCTCTTAGTTTTATTTTATTTGTAACCCTTTTCTCTTTGTCGCTCAAAAAAAGAAAAAAGAAAAAAAAATTGTTTCTCAAACGACACTCAAACTTTTAGCGTTTTCAGTTTTCAAATTACAACAAAATACAATAATGCATTTTTGTTGTTGTTGTTGTTGTTGTTGTTTTGTTTTGTTTTTGTTTTTAGAAAGCCATTATTTTCTGACGAGGAAGCTTTTCCAATGTTTTCAATATTTGGTCATCAAACTTTTAAGCACTTATAATCATAAGAAAATAATGATATAAAACAGTAAGAGTAAAATAATTCGAAGCGTTTCTCGTTTTATAATACGATTTTACAATACGAGTAAAATAAAGTATTTTTCTACGATTATTTCTATCATTTCCTAAGGTAAATTGTGCACTACGTCCCTGGTTTCATCGAGATACTGCACTTTCGTTATAAACTTGGTACTATTTTCCTGCACTATAGCTTGACTTCATACTTTATTGCTCACTTACCAATAACTGTATACGCGAGTCAAATTTTAAGAATATTAAAACTTAGAAACAATTTTGACTTTTTCGGCTTTAGAGGGAATATATTTT
Organism: Maratus michaelseni; assembly: GCA_963931845.1. Taxonomy (NCBI): domain Eukaryota; kingdom Metazoa; phylum Arthropoda; class Arachnida; order Araneae; family Salticidae; genus Maratus; species Maratus michaelseni. Next base: position 276,117,810 of record OZ007594.1, on the reverse strand, counting down.
TACCATTATTGCTTTACATCCAAGCAAGTGCAAGAATAACACTTCTAACTTAAAAAAAAGAAAAAAAAAACATCCGGTCATTGATAAAGAGCTTCCGCTTTAGACAAAATATATCATTTTTACACATATTTACAGTAATAAAGGTTTTCTTACTTATTTTATAGATTTTAGTAAGCTTTTAAATATTTCTCTATTCGTCTTCGCACAGGTAAGGATTTTTATTATTATTATTCCTTACTTAAAAGAAAAAAACAATAATATATTTTTTTATTTTATTTTACAATACTCAAGAAATAACATTTTAATATTCAATAATCCTCAGTTTTGTATTTTATAAATATGACCCGTTAAATTGTTGTATTACACCCATTTGTTTAACTTGACTTAATTCATGTAATGGAATTTTGTAATCGAATTTTGACCTCCTTCCTGACGGGCTAGAATTATAAAAATTAGATACACATGTGTGTCTCCAATGACAATACAACATTTTAATATTTTTAGAACGTATTTAAAAATTAGCAGATGATAAATAAATCGCCAAATATTCTTTATGGTTACAATTGTATACGATTTACAACAACAATGGAGTTAATTACACTTCAAACCACGCTTACTAAAATATGCCAACTGGCTGTGAAACTGCAACAATGAAATATTTTAAATACTAAAAGTAGAAAATAAAATATAACTAATAAATATACTGTGCAATGTTAAAAAATACGCTTTTATTAATTAATAATTTAATATTATTAAATTATGATTATATGCTGACTAGTTCGCGCTTTCTATTAAGCGTAAATCAAAGCGGTGAATTTTCCATAATCGAGGTCCACGACAAATTTACGTATTGTAACGAAAATTCATTGTAACATAAAATTAAGCTTAATTTTTGACTTAAACATTGAACTATTATAAGAGATTGTTTCTTAAACTATTTTTCCTTTTATATTAACAGACAAAGTTTACTGTTCTTAATAAGTAGGATAAAAGTCAACTGTAAAATCACTATGTGTGTGTATGAATTACTATTTTGTATATTCTTATGAATGAATATTTTAAACAAAATGTATCTTTTCACTACTTTCATATTTTTCAATTTATCACACAGGGTTTGAATACATGAATTACTATTCTGTCAAAAGTATTCCTATGAAGAAATATTTTATTAAACAAGATAAAAAAAAGTATTCTTTTTATACTTTTTATTTTACCACACATTGAGTGAATGTATAAATTACTATTTTGTTAAAAACATTCCTCTAAACTCTAAACTAAAAAAAAAAAAAAAAAAAAAAAAATTTAAAAAATTTAAAAAAAAAGAAAAATCGTTCCTTTCATAATCCATTACTTTATCACATAGTGTGTAAATGTGTTAATTACTACTTTGTCAAAAAAATTTCAGTGAAGGAATATTTAAAAAGATTATTTATTAATTTCTTATATATATATATTTCACTTTATCATACAGTAGGTAAATTAATGTTTTGTCACTAACATTCCTTTGTAGTAATATATTATACAAAATTTATCTTTTCATTCCTTTCACACCTTTCACTTTATCACACAGTGTACGAATGTGTGAATTACTACTTTGTCAAAAATTACAATAATTATTGGTAGTTTATTTCATTAAAAATTTATAATATGCATTTAAATTAACGTTTCGAAGACAAATATAAAACATTTAATCATAAGTTAATCCAATCTCTTGAATTTTTAATTTCCTCGGTTATATCACGTTTTTCCACTCTTATATTTAACTTAACTTGGTTCATGTATTAAAGATTGAATGTATAATAAATTTTCCACACACTGCCAGATAAACTATAAAAATTATAATAATCATAATTATAAAAATTATGTACACAGATATGTTTCCGATGACAATAGAACATTTTAATATTTTTGAAATTAATTATAAATTAATAAATTCAATTAAAGGCATTTTTCTGTAAGCTGGGCGCAGGTGTTAAATCGCTAAATATTCTTTATGACTACAACTATATGAGAGTTACAATACAATAACAATGGGGTTAATTATGCGACAAACCACGCTCGCTAATACATGCCAGCCAACTGGCTGTGAAACTGCAAAAATGAAATATTTTAAACACCAAATATTCTTTATGACTACAACTATATGAGGGTTACAATAACAATGGAGTTAATTATGCGCCAAACCATGCTCGCTAAAACATGCCAAATGGCTGTGAAACTGCAAAAATGAAATATTTTAAACACCAAATATTCTTTATGACTACAACTATATGAGGGTTACAATAACAATGGAGTTAATTATGCGCCAAACCACGCTCGCTAAAACATGCCAAATGGCTGGGAAACTGCAAAAATGAAATATTTTAGACAGTAAAAAGTAGAAAATAAAAATAAAAATGAAAAATAAAGTCTGTAATAATTTGTTTTAAAAAATCGCTGTTATCAGTTAATAGTTTAATATTGACTAAATTATGATTAAAAGTTGAGAAAACAATTTAGAAATCCTGAATAGATAGTTTAAATAGTGCTTTTTCTCTCGTTGCCCTATCTTAAAAAAGAAACAGAGCAAAAATTAAAAATTTTTAAATAAATTCACTAGTTTGAGCTTTCTTCCAAACGTAAATAAACTGGTGAATCGAGACCCACGCCAAATTAGCATACTTAACAGAATTTTTTTTGGAACAAAATGGATTGCAGTAAAAAAATAAGGCGTGAGTTTTAATATAAACAATAAGTACTTATAAAAAAGTTTTCTTTTTTCACTTTTATAGTTATTTTCTTGTCTCCCGTCAAACATAATATAACGAGAGACTACTGCGAAATATAAAAGAACTGAAAGTTATAAAACCGGATTTTCTTTGAAAAATAAAAACATTTTAAAAATTGCATCTGCGTCCTTGAATATAATGCATAATGTGCATAAAACTTCACAGAAAAATATCACCAACAAATTAATATTTCAACAGAAACAATACAAAGTATGATATTTTAACAGGTGTTGATCAGCCACTAACCCTGAAATTAGTTACAATACTAGGAATGTGGAACGAAATCGGAAAGTTTAAAAATGCGAATGTCATCATTTACGTATGTTCGATTTTTTTTTTTTTCCATAATAATCTTTAATCGCTGTTCAACACAGTCGTGACAAAAAACGTAGAGAATCTCAACAGATGTTTTAACACAATACAGTTATATTAATAAGATAAGGAAACACAACACAGATGTTTGGAAAAATAATAGCATATAAATAAAACAGATTGACAGCTCAGTGAGTCTATACAAATTTAATCAGGAACGAAAAATATCTGTGAGCTTTAGGTAAGTCAACAAATTTGCATTTAGCATGTGATTTTCCTTTGTTATTTTATAGTCTCGCGTTTACTGCTGTTTTTTTATCTATAATGTTCGGACCCTCGAACCAAACATATAATATAGCCAACTTTGCATTACACTCGTAAAATACATTTCATACATGAGCCATTCTCCGATAATTTTAACTTTCAAGGATAAGAAACTTGCGAAATTCAACTTAATAAAATACCTTTTTTAAACTTCCAGTTTTAAACTTTCTTGTTCTTGTTGATATATTTAAACAGGTTCTTATTCTACAATAATGTTTAAGGGGGTCCGAAACATAAAAATCTTCAAATTTTTAAAAAATATTTTATTGTATTACAAAATTTTCTGGGTTTTTTTTTCGTTGAAAATGACGTTTAAATCATGTTTCTATCTTAATTAGAACAGGATATATTATTTTTTTTGCTTTTACAATCTAGCTTTCAAGTAGTGGTTGTCATGGAAACGTTTTTGCGTTTTACTCCATGATGGGTTTTTACAACAATTCTCATCTTTAAATTGTTATCAGTCAAGAACAGTTAAAGATAAATGGTTCAAACTTCGAACATGTCTTTTTCAATTATTTTACTTTATTTTTGATTCAGCAAATTTGAAAAAACTATTTACTTTTGAAAATAGGATTTTTTTTTAATAAGTTACATCATTTTTTTAATTTTAACATTAAATATATTTTTTTTTAATTAATTTTTTAAAAATGCCGAATCATAATTAAAACTTATATATTTCTGTTTTGATTAAAACTTATATATTTCTATTATGATTTTTTTTTTAATTTGACGTTTAGAGATATTTAGAGTTATAACAATTTTAAATAACCCAAACTTTTTTTTAAAATTAAATTTTAAATTTGCTTAACCCCTTCGCGACGAGCGTCCTTTACAGAATTTTTAATCTGTTACCACCGGTTTTTCAAAAGAGAAATTTTCACCTAATTGAATCGCAAAAATGCTATGATTAGATAAGGAAAATCTTACAATAAAAAATAACTGGTGGGAATAATCGAGGATTCTGAGCATCTTATGCGTCACGTATTCGTATCGCTTGTCCCCAAGGGGTTAAACACTTTATGAGAAGTTTTATGATTTGATTTTGTTTACAAATTATAGGGTTAAACATCACAAAAAAAGTCAACATTTTAATTCAATCGATAAAAATGTTTTTAAAATGTCTCCCGGACCCCCTGAATACTGCACTATCTTTGCGAGTCCCTTACCAGCCATTTAATCATGAACATAGAACTAAAGAAGGACTTCTAACGAAATAGTGTTAATATCGTGTCGCGACTTTGGAACGAAATGGCAGCTGCACAGTTACGCTCACGGTTCTGCGCAGCCGGCGAGAATCCCTGCTAAGGCAGTGCCAGCTACAACATCCCAACAGACGACAGACGGTTTGAAGAAGCAGACGAACTGGTGGCGTATGGAGAAGCTATACTACACATGCGCCACCTATTTGAGAGGTTTTTCCAGGAATGATTTTCTTCTTGGAAAGGCTATCTCGTTAGAAGTCCTTCTTTAGATCTATGTTCATGCATTTAATCATGAACCTATATACCTGGACTTCTAACGAAATAGCCTTTCCAAGAAGGAAATCGTTCCTCGAAAAAAGGCCTCAAATAGGTGGCGCATGTGAGGATGGTTTCTGCCTACGTCACTAAATTCGTCTGCTTCACCGTTTGACACTGACAGTGACATGGCGCTAGAGCAGCACGGTTTCTGGCCAGCTGCGCAGAACGGTGCGCGTAGCTGTGCAGCTGCCATTTCGTGCCGAAGTCTCGGCACGATGTTATCACACGGCGTTAGAAGTCCTGGTATAGAGGTTCATGGTGACAGCCATGGTTCATGGTGGCGCTAGTGCAGCACGGTTTCTGGCCAGCTGCGCAGAACGGTGCGCGTAGCTGTGCAGCTGCCATTTCGTGCCGAAGTCTCGGCACGATGTTATCACACGGCGTTAGAAGTCCTGTATAGAGGTTCATGCATTTAATAGTGGCATAGAACAAGGACGCCAAGGAAAATTAGCACCTATTTTTAGATAAATCAGGTTCAGCCTAAGTAGTAGTAGTTATTTACAGTGAAATAAATAACAAAATTTTTAATTTACCTCAAAAAATTCAGGAATAAATCTTGGGGACGTTAAGACTACCAATATAGCCGCAATGCTTGAAATTGATATTTAAATGCTGATTTAAATTCTGCAGAAAATTTCCTGTCAAAGAACTACAGCCATTTTTTCTCTAGCATAGTTCTGTATGAAAAAAAAGTGGGAAAAGACTCTGTGGCTCCATCTGCAGTGATTTTCTGCGTAATTTTAGCAAGAGGGATGGTAGGATATTTAAAATCCCAAGACAGAGTTCAAAAAATAATAATACTCGTAAAAGGATGTGTAGTCTAATTTTTATTACATATTTATAAAAAACAATAGTTCCAATTTCGTTAAAATATAAATAGAACTACTTTTCTTGAAACAGTTTTATCCAGACAGCTCCTAACTTAAAAATCAGCATCAGGGACAAGGGACAGTGAGGAATTAATGCTACATTTTGAACCTCGAAATCGTTTAACACTTATCTAGTTAATAATGTTATACAGTCATGCAATGGCATGTTTTATAATATAAGAAATAAAAGAAATCTAAGAAAATGTAGTAAAAAAATGGAAAGCAATGTGACCCTACTAAAGAAATAAAAGTGACCATTGAAAAAGTATTTTATTCTCTGCTACCAATCTATATATTTAAAACGCTAAGCGTTTTCTTTCGACAAACGCGAGAACAAACTACTGCATCAAATTAGATCATCCTTTTTTTAAATGAAAGATATTTGGGCACAGATTTGTTATCGTACATTCGTTTGTTCGAAAATTTTATTAATTAGCCGTAATTTTAAATTAAAATTTTACTTCTGCGTATGACGTCATAAAGTCAATCGTCAGAGTACGCGGCAACTCTCACTTTTTTCTTTTTACTCTGTGGGCAACTCTGTCCAAAATTAAAGTCGGACTCTGACTGCAACTTCAAACTATCTGGGCAAGGTAGAATTGTAATCAAATATCGATTACATTATAAAAATATCAATGTCACCAATTTATTTACTTTTAAAATTTGCTGAAACAATAAAACTAATACAAAAAGTGTGGTGTCTGAATATTGACTCTATGGTTTATATCGATGGACTGAATGAACTATATTATAAAATACGGTGAACGAGATTATGGAATACGAGTTGTTGTGTTTAAGATGGCTATGAGTTGTTGTATGCCGATTGAGCATAGATTGAAAATGTTATAGTTTTTGTGTATATAAATGTTTGTGTTGTTATAGTAAAGTATGTGCATCGTGTCCGATTTCAGTTTCCATTATTAAATGTATTTATACCCACGCAAACACGACAAAACAGCTGGCGACGAGAATTTAAAAATTGAACTGTTGGAAGACGGCTCAAGGTAAAATATTATTTCTTCATCTTTTAATTACTAGTTTGAATTATGGAGAAACAAATTCAAGAGTTATTGAAGCAGAATCAAGAACTGATTCTTGCTCTCCAGAATAAAGAGAGTAGCTCTCACAAAGTAACTGTACAATTTGAAAAGTTTAATGAAGAATATGAAAACGTCGATAGTTTTTTCGAAAGATTTCTCACATATTTAGATGTACAAAAAGTCCCAGAAGACGCTAGGGCTAAAGTATTTATTTCTTCCTTAAGTGCTAAATTGTATCAGTTATTAAAAAATTTGCTGTCTCCAGAAATTCCTTCTGCGCAAAGCTTGGAAAAATTGAAAGATGTTTTGAAAAAATATTTAACCCCAAAGCCATTGGTTATACCTTCTCGACATAAATTTCTGAATCGTAAACAGCGGGAAGGGGAGAGTATTAATACTTATATAGCGGAACTCCGAGCACTAGCAATTAATTGCAATTATGATAGCAATATGTTAAATATCATGTTACGTGATGTTTTTGTTAGTGGAAAACGCGATAAAACAATTCTGGATCGATTATTTGAAGAAGATAACATAGATCTAGATAAAACTTTGCAAATAGCTTTAGCCATGGAAAAAGCATTTAAAGGGGCAAATGATATTATGGGTCGAGGAATAAATGCAGTTCATGCAGTAAAAAAACAATGGAACAGGAAATCATATAATGCTGAAAAACAGCGAAAATCTTTATTTTGCACGCGATGCACCGGCACAGACCATGTCAAAGAAAAATGTAGATTTATTTCCAGTAAATGTGATTTTTGTTCAAAAATTGGTCACATAAAAAAAGCATGTTTCGCAGCAAGAAAAGCAAATGCTAGACCAGTTAAGCAAAAACAAGTAAATTTTAAGGATGTGGTTGAAAACAATAACCAGGTCCCATTATTTGGATTAAATTTCAATGACGGTACTTTACGTGAGGAAGAACCGAGACGACCTCCAAAAATGATTTATTTAAAAATTGATGGAAAAAATTGCTCAATGGAGTTAGATACTGGCGGGGCAGTCAGTGTTATGAGTATAAGGAATTTCAGGAAAATTTCAAGGAAGAAAATTCAACCCATTAATATAGTTTTTAAAACCTACAATGGTGAAGCATTAGTACCTATGGGGTATGTTACAGTTAAAGTTGAATATAAAAATCAAATTTCGAATTTGAACTTATACATTGTTAAGGAGGACTTGGATACCATTTTTTGGCCGTGAATGGCTCCATAAAATAAATCTAGACTGGAACGCTATCAAGGCATTAAGAGCGACAACTAAATTAAACTTAAAAGATCTCTTGGAAGAGTATAAAGATATTTTTGATGATAAACTCGGGGAAATAAATAATTATGAAGCTAAGCTCGAACTTAAACCAGATGTTAAACCTGTATTTTGTAGGGTTGGAACAGTGCCATTTGCTCTAAAAAGCAGAGTTGAAGATGAAATAGAAAGATTAGAAAAAGAAGGTATTATAGAGAGAGTTGAAAGCTCTGAATGGGCAACGCCAGTAGTACCAGTCGTAAAATCAGATGGCAGTATACGATTATGTGCGGATTATTCAGTAACCTTAAATCCCAATTTAATCGTGCCACAACACCCCTTGCCAAAGTTGGAGGAAATATTCTCTAGTTTAAATGGGGGGAAACAATTTTCAAAATTAGATTTCAAACATGCGTATTTACAAATGAAGATCCATCCTGAAAGTCAAAAACTGTTGACAATAAATACTCATAAGGGACTCTATATTTGCAAGAGGCTTATGTTTGGGTTAAACGGAGCACCTGCAATTTGGCAGCGGTACGTTGATGGATTATTCCAAGGTATGGAATGGGTAAAAGTGTTCATGGATGATGCTAGAATAACAGGAAATGACGAAATGTCACATCTTAAAGCTTTAGAGCAGTTTTTCAAAACGTGTAAAGAGCATGGCCTGAAACTTAATCTAAGTAAGAGTCAATTTTTTCAAAATGAAATAAAATTTTTTAGGGCATAAAATTGATGCAAATGGCATACATAAAACTGACGAGAAGATTTCAGCGATTTTAAATGCTCCTGTACCTAAAAGTGTACAAGAAATAAAGAGTTTCCTTGGATTAGTAACGTTTTATGGTAAATTTTGTAAAAATTTAGCGACTATTGCAAATCCTCTTAATAGTTTGACAAGAAAAGATGTGAAATTTAAATGGTCGAAGAATTGTCAAATTGCCTTTGAGAAAATAAAACAAGAAATTTGTTCAGAAAAAGTCTTAGTGCATTATGATCCGAAACTTCCCTTAATCCTGGCAAGTGATGCATCTCCAGTTGGTATTGGTTGTGCCTTATCTCATCGATATCCAGATGGTTCTGAACGGCCAATAGCTTTTGCATCCAAAACCTTAACCAAGACTGAACAGAAATATTCTCAAATCGACAAAGAGGCCTTAGCAATAGCATGGGCAGTAAAAAAGTTTTACTTATACCTAAAGGGAAGAAGGTTTACCTTAATAACTGACCACAAACCTCTAGTAGCGATTTTTGGATCAAAACAAGGGTTACCAGTATTAGCAGCTACAAGATTACTACATTATGCATTGATTTTACAATCATTCCAATTTGACATAGTGTTCCGAAAAACTAATGATCGTGGAAATGCAGACTTTTTGTCAAGATTGCCTAAAACTTCTGAAGAATTGGAAGTAAAAGATGACATTACAATATTCCAGATGTCACAAATTGAAACACTACCAGTTACTTCAAGGGAATTACGGCAAGAAACGTGGAGAGATGAAGAATTAGGTCCACTTTTAGAAGCCTTACGAAAAGGTCAGAATTTGCACGGGAGAGAAGCTGAAATTAAAATATATTAAGTTACGCATAAATTTGTTTTTAAACATTATTAAATTTTATTTTTTAAATAAAAAAATACCCTTGCATGATTTAATGGAACAGATGTCGCAAACGCACAGGGATTGGCGCGATTTTTTTGTGTCATTTTGGCAAAAAACAACTCAATTTTCACGTATTATTTTTATTAAACACACACATTTAATTGTATTTATTATTATTTTTATATTATATTATTTTATTTATTTACACACATACTCAATTTTATTATAAAACACCAGGTTGCCATACAAAGCAAAAATTGCTATTTTGGCGCCAAAAAGAAACCCCGGTGCGTCTTTGACATCTGTACCAATTTAATCAACATTGTTTAGGTGCACCGCATATTGCAAAATTAATTAAATCCATGATTATTGTTTCTTTCTCAGATTAAAAATAAGAAAATATAATGCTTAACAAAATACAATTACTTGATCGAACGGAAATTTTTTCTTAGTTCGGGCTATACCAAAAACTAACATTTTACAAGTAACAGAAAAATCGCCAAAAGTGACAGCTTCATCAGCAGTTATAACAGTTGAAGTTAGATAAAATCTAATAATCTTAATTTGACAATGTTTATGCGAAACACCACAGAAAACACACGCTATTTTGGAACAGCTGTCGCAGACGCACCGGGGTTGGTGCGATTTTTGTTTAGCTCCGTTTTGGCGAGAAAACCCCATTTTCAATCTCTCTAAAACAGTATGTTAGTTTTAATTTTATTATAATGCAGTTTATTACTTTATAAAACACACCCAATTTTTATTATCAAACACACAATCATTAATTTAATATAAAACACACGGAATCTGCTCTACTGAATTGACATATGAAGCAAAATCTCGCCAAAATCGCCAGATTGCCAAGGCATAAAATCGCCATTTTTGCACCAAAAAAGATATCCCGGTGCGTCTGCGACAGCTGTACCGCTATTTTTATATAAATAGAGGATATTTATATAGAATAACAGAACTGACAATCTTCACTAATGTAATGCCGGCAAAAGTAAACAAATAAGTGATTCAGCAAAATTTAAAAATATATATTTCTTAATATAAGTATAAAATGCAGAAAAATATTCTGGTACTTCTCCATTATCCCGTCGACCACTTTCCATAAAAAAAAAAAAAAAAAAAAAAAAAAAAAAAAAAGTTTGCCAAATTATTTGCCAAACTGTAGTGCTTAATAAGCAAATGGAAGAATGTTGCCATTCGAATCTAAAAAAATAAAATAAAATAGAGAAGAAAATGAAAAAAAATAGAAATTGGGAAAAGCTGCATTCAATAAAGTATCATTTATCAGTAACTTTAAACAATCTATATATTTAAAACGCTAAGCGTTTTCTTTCGACAGTTCTCCAGAAAAAACTACTACATCAAATTACATTATTCTTATTTTAAATGAAAGATATTTTGGCACAAATTTGTTATCGTACATTCATTTGTTCAATACTTTTATTAATTAGCAAAATTTTTATTTGAAATGTTTTTTCTTTAATTTCTTCAAAATGGTGGCAATCGGATTACTTCCATTGTTGCGATGAGCAAAGGGAAATAATAAAAAATATTCAGACACATGGCTTTCTGGCCGAATTTTTAATTTGCAAGTTAAATTTCGGTAAAAAACATTTATGGACGTGCACTTTATTTTTATAAGCGAACAAAAATTCATATTTATTGTGACGTGACGAGAATATTGTCCATTGGGTTTATTTTATCTTTATGCATTATAAATTTATTGATGCCATTTTTCCATTAGAATTAAATACAAAATATATTTGTACAAAATATATAATATTGACTAGAAACATTTATAATTTTTTATAGTCATTTTGTTTTTAGTTACGACTACGTACCCAAGTACGTCAACCAAAATAACAATAATGTCTCTAGTCAAGTTTGTTGTAGTCACTTGTATTCTAGCAACTGTGCAGAATGTTGACTGCAACCAGCATGAACAATTCTTCATTCAAAAATCAGCGAGCGAGAGCGATGACAGACTCTTATTGGTCAGATGGGATGAAAGGGAAGATGAAATTAATGCAGAATGTTACATTATTACTGGAAGGTGAGTAGTTCTTTTTTTTTTCAAATTTCTTTATTATCAAAAATTATTGTTATAAGCATTTACGTTATAAATATAGTTACTTCCCACTTATGAGTCTCTCGGATATATTGGTCTCTGAGTAATACAAAGATTTTTCAGCGCCCCAACATAAGGAATGGGGATTAATTTTCTTTCATTTAGGCTTAAGTTCAGGTTTTGTTCGGGTTGAAGTGCGCCGGGTACAGGTCGGGTTTCGGGATGACAAAAATTTTTGTCGGGTTCGTTTCGGGCTGACTTTAAATGGAACTTTCGGATTGACATTTTTCCAATTGAGTGGAAAAGTATCCAGGCCGGGAGTCGAATCCATCACCTTTAACTTAAATTGCCAACGCTCTGTCTATTAAACTACTTGGACCGACAAACCGGCCGACGAAGTTCACTCAGACAACATTGTTGGTAGTACGCTCTACGTATTGAGCTACCAGCTACCAGCACCGACAACCGGGTGACACAATTCACTCATATAACTTTATTGGCATTGCCAATAGTCAGAGCCTCAAAAATTTAAGCCAAAGTCAACTACCAGCTTGGGCACTTTTTCATTTAGTTGAAAAAAATGCAACTCGTATGATACCTATCAGTATGATTGTGTTAAAAATAATAAAGTGTATTACGTATTTATCTTTAAATGCAGTTTCATTATCTGCCGCATTTTCTATTGAGTTGTCTGCATGACAGACCAGATGCTGTTGCCAGTAACATTGTCTGAGTGAATAGTGTTGACCGGTTGTCGGTCCATGTAGCTCAATAGGCAGAGCGTTGGTAATTTCAGCCAAGGGTCTTGGGTTCATCTCCCGGCATAGACACTTTTTCACTCAGTTGGAAAAATGTCAATTTGTATATCTTAACCAATCACAATGATCGAGTTAAAAATAATAAACTAGAATTTTCGGGTTCTGATCGACTATAACGTGATCCGTGCAGAATTTTCCTTTATATGCTCGCCTATGAATCCCCCACCTCTCTTACCTACGAAGAAAGTTAATAGTTGAATAAAGTTAGCGAGTGGTGAATTCAAGAGGTCGCCCGAATAGACCCCCCCCCCTTACCACCCATTACCGTCTCGATTATTTGTTACAATAAAAAGCCGTAATGCCTCACCCCCCCCCCCCCCCGGAGAATCGTGATGTCGGCGTCGGAAGATTTAATTTTTTCTGCTTATTAATGGTGTAGAAGTGCGAAATCTGTCCCAAACTCCATAATGTTTTCACGGAGTTGCAGAAAACTTCCCGGAACGATATGTCTGAAAATGAAACTGGAATAAAGGTTAGAAATGAGCACAGAAATTTAGCACTGACGTAACTTGAATGTACGAGTCATATTTTATGCTTTTTGATACATGCAATGTTAATTTGAAGCTGTTCGATATAATGACCACCCATTAAAGCGATTATTCTTTTATAACTATCCAAAACTTCCCAAATGACTCATTTAAGCGATATTATTTCTAGACCCAACACAATGACTGCAAACATTCCAATATAACGATAATCTCCAGTTTACCAATATTTGTTTGGGTTAACTTAGGTATAAAAAAGCAGAATTTTACAAAACCGTAAAAAATAAGCTTTACTTCTAAAATATAGTGATTATTTCTCCATTCATAAGCAAAAAGTATTACAAACATTTCTTAGTGTCGTTTATACCAAGGATACTATATTTAAAACGAATTGTATAACCTTCTTCCTAAGAAGTCGGTAAAAAAGCAAATAATTAGGAACCACGGAGAATTTTTCATTTTTGTATATTATTTGTTTGAGTAACTCTGATTTATTTCCTTTTTTTAAATAGAGAGGAAATAGAAGAAACTTTAAAATCAGCCAACTATCCTGATGTTGAGACAATTACTGAAGATGAAATGGAAGAATATCTTCAAGAGTGTGACACCGCAAATAATATACAATACGGGCCAAAACAGACCAAAACAACTAAAACTACCTCGGAAACTACAACTCCTGGTTATGACGGGATACCTGTGATTTTTCCAGGTAAAAAAAAAAAAAAAAAAAAAAAAAAAAAAAATTCATGCAAACTTTAGATTTTTTTTGTATTTATTTTTTCATCAATTGGGAATAAGGATGCAAAACCTCTAAACTATTTTATCCTTATAGAATAGTGGGCGCAGTTTGGGATTAATTTTTGTATATTTTATTTTTTACTCAATGTTTCCACAATTAATGCTACTTATTGCTTGATTCCTTATTGGTTTATAGTCGAGGTGGGAGCATCACATTTTTCAACCAATTTTAGAGTCGATAATTCGACGTGGTTGTTTATCAGCGCAATTTTAACGTCGATAATGTTGGTATATATGATAGACTAGCTTTTACCCGTGACTTCGTTCACGTATAACATTAAAAGAATAATATATGCATTAATTAAGCAAAACATTTTACTCCTGATAATTAAAAACATATGTAATTAATACACAGGATGTGAATTATCACTTTACTACACAGCGTACAACCAACAGAATGAAAAAATGTCCAGACCTGGGATCGAACCCGGAACTGAAAATTTAATTATATATATATATATATATATATATATATATATATATATGTGTGTGTGTGTAATTAACCAACGCTTTATCACTTTTTATAGGAGACAATACGGCATTTCTTTGTTATCAGGGGATTAATATAACTATGTCTTAAAAAAGTGAAAATGTGTGCCAAATGATATAAACAATCTCGAAAATGAAACTGCAACCCGTTGAAAAAGGAGCCCAAAGTCAGAGAAGAAATGATCATCTAGAATACCATTAAATGTTTACCAAGCCAAAAAAAAAAAAAAAAAAAAAAAAAAAAAAACCTGATTCCAAATACATTACCTGACATCTTCCAAATTCAAAATTTAAAAATATTTTAATTTTTTTATTTAAGTCTAGCATATCTACCACTAACTATTCGTGTATGATGTATTTCAGCCTTGGCAATTGACATCGGTTAACGTTCACTTTCCTTTTAAGCTAATTTTGTTAATTGTATTATAAGAAAAGAAATATATTATTTTTAATTATTGTATTGGCATTTGTATTTTTGCGTATTATCTTATTAGAATTACTATTTTAACTGTATCATAATTTAAAAAAAAAAAAAAAAAAAGAAAAAAAAATTGTATGGCTCTGATAGACCCTCCTCCATGCCTTCTGCATTTTCTGCTTTTCAATCCGTCATCGCCAATGCTCACGAAGTACTAACTACACAATGACAGCACCTTTGAGAAGAACTTTATTTTTTCAATTATTGTATGATAATCTCTGCTTAGATTTTTCAAGCTCTATTCAAGGTATACGCAGACAGTAAGATATGCGTAGGCATTTAAAGAACAACGGACATTGACCATTATACGCATTTCACTTTTAAAGACAAATATTCACAAAAAATGTGTGTTGAACAACTCCTCAGATCCCTTCAATGTAGCATATAGGCTATAACACAACGATCATGGTTTCACAAATTAGAAAAAAAAGTGGAGATGATTAAATTAGTAAAATGAAGTTGCTGATACAATGGAGATTAAAGAATCAGTTGATGGACTTTTTACATTTTTGAGCATTATATTTTCATGATTCATGTATTATGATTACTTTACCAATTTGAAATAATTGTGTTAAAAAATAATCCAGTGTATTCACGTATCCAGCGTTTACTGGAGTTCCATTACCTGCGATCTTTTCTGTTGAGCTGATTAAAATATCAGACCAGATGCTTTGATCAATAAGGTTAACTGGATGAATTATGCCCGCCAGATTCGACCGGGATAGCTCAGTGGTAGAGCGTGGCGGCTTCAGCCAAGCGATCCCAGGTTCGAATCCTGGCCCGGACATTTTTCGTCCAGTTGGAAATTTACAACTTGTATGATTACTTTACCAATTTGAAATAATTGTGTTAAAAAATAATCCAGTGCATTCTATTTTAGTTCAGGGCTGTCCAACCTGGCACCCGCGGAGTACCACTACTTTCGTATAACAATTTTTGCCTTATTTAATAGCAGAATTTCGAAAATTAAATAAGACAAAAAAATTATTCGAAAATTCTGGTGTTCCGCGGATACAAACTTGGGACAGTCCTGTTTTAGGTTACGTTTTAAAAGCGTTAACAGGTTACTGTGAAATGTTATTTATTGATTTTTTTTCTTTCCAGGTACCAAGTGGTGTGGAGCTGGAGATAGGGCTAAAAATTATGATGATTTGGGACTTCATCAAGATACTGACAGATGCTGCAGAGCTCATGACTTGTGCAACGATACCCTTGCTCCAGGAGAATCGAGAAATGATCTTAAAAATACATCTCCTTTCACGAAGTAATTAATAAATCTTTGTTAATTGAAAATAACAGACAAATTTATCTTCTTTCTAAGATTCATCTTCTCTTTAAAAACATGAAAAAATGAGGTCTTTAAATGAATTTCATTAATAAAAAGAAGTATTTGTGTCTCATTAAGAGCCGGTATAAGAATGGCACAATACAGGCAAAGTTCTTTAGTCTCGTAAGGAATGCACGAGGGCACACCCACTCGCGGGGTCCAAGTGCATTTAACCTTTCTACCCTGAATGGGTCGAATCGACCCGCTTCCATAATTTATTTAATTCGATTCGAACCAGATTTTTTTTCATAAAGTAAGTTAAATAAATGCTACAGAGAACTACGTTAAATAAATATGTTAAGTAATTATAAAAAATAATTCTAGTGTGGAATGTTTTTATTAATTTTGAGTAAAATTTCAACAGGGTAGGAAGGTTAACCTGCCCCGCTCTCCTTATGGATTGCCATGCTTATTTCTATTAAACAGAACATTCATACAAATGTTGTAATTGTCGGAGAATACTGGGGAAGTGATGCAAATTGAATTAACTTTGTGATCACGATTATATAGACACATATATTATTCACGAGCTGAACACCATAATTACCCACTGAGAATCGAAAATCGGGTTCGTTAGACAAATCTCGGCTAGCCTCTGGAGCGCGTGGACCGTGGAGTAGGGGTTGAAATTATCAGATTTCCTATAGAGATAACATTACACCTATTTAATTTTTAATTGAAAAAATTAGCTCCATTGTTGTAACTTTCACGTATTTTAATAAGATTGTTGATTGAATCGTTATGTCGTTGGCGTTGCTGTCAAGCACATTTGCCCTTTATAATATAGATTGACTTTTTAGAAGTTTCACTTCAACGTGCATGGCGACCACGTAATATCTTTTAAACCTTGAACTGATAGATAGTCAAATTAGACGTTACATTCTTTATATCGTCCAAATCGGTATAATTTGGCTTGAATTAAAAAAAATTAACTTCTTATTTGAAATTTCAGCACTTATACGAAGTTGTTTTTTTCCTTGTACATCTGTGCTGATTTTGGTAATTAAGTACAAATCTTCCGTCAGAGGTTAGAAGGCGGTAGAATTTCGTAATGAAATTGCAGCTGTCGCGTAAATCAAGGGTGAGACTGAGACTGCTCCCAAGCGTTTTGCACGAAATGTACTAATCCTCAGAACTTTTTCAAGTTTTCTTCTCAGACCTTGAGGTATCCAGTTTACATTCAGAACAGCTTAAAAGACATGGCCTACATCAAGCAAATGCTTATCGACCAAGTTCATCTTGCCATCGCTATGAACAAAATTCACGGCCAGCAAATTGTATATAGAGGAAATGTTATTAATTTTATGCAAAACATCCAGCAATTTGGCCGTGAGGAAGCCTACGTCTTTATGGCTAACTTCCGCTTAATGATGTACCTAATTTACAAAGCATTGAATTTGGCAATGCCAATTTGTTAAACGCAACGGTTAATTATTCTTATTACTTGACAACAGCAATCAATCCTGATTTTTATATAATAGCTCCCTTCGTTCACCTACGCAGAACATAGTTCTCGAAAATTCAGCCGAAGATCGTATAACTAATCTAACAGAACTGCTCAATCATGTTCAGAAGCCTTCATAGTACTAACAGGTAGCATATGTTACAGAAAGAAGCAAGGTACAAATACCTGCGATTGTCATTTTGGTTCCTCTAAAAAACACGTTTCTCACCTTAATCTTTCCGATGATAATGGCTGTTTAATCTTCAATTGTAGGCGAAATGACTCTTTAATGAATACATTATAATGTATTCGTAGCTCAAGATTGAAGAGCAAACACTGACTTCAATGGGATAACATAAGACAAGTCAGCATTACGATACATTGCTAAACGCGCCTAAAAACTCGGCTCAGTAAAAAAGATATACTCGCACAAATATTGAACGCTTAAAGAGAAGCAAATCATGTTGCAGGTGCTGTACAATGCAGAAACTAATTATCTCTTCTGTTTCTAAAAGAGCTTATTCAGCACAGGAGGCCGTGAAACCAGTATTGTAATCCTAAAAATAACAGAAGGTATACGCTGTAGGCAGAGGGTATATGCTGTAGGCAGAAGGTATACGCTGTAGGCAGAAGGTATACGCTGTAGGCAGAAGGTATACGCTGTAGGCAGAGGGTATATGATAGAGAGTAGATGACGTTAAAGCTTTTCTGGAGAAAAGGAAGGTATACGGAACTTCTTTAAAAAATCCAGAAGGTATAAAGCGTATACCACTGTATACCCTTCACTACATCCTTGCGTGCACCTCATAGTGGGATGTTCGATGCACTAGAGCAGGGATGGACAACTTTTTTGAAAAAGCAATTGTCAAACGCTAAAATGCATAATGGAAAAAACTTTGCTTTATTCTGCTATTGCGTTATGTGTCACATATTTTACATATACGTATTTTAAAACACCATAATTAATTGGATGTTTTGTTTCATTTTAACTGATAAATACATTTTCATTTTAAAGGCTAAGTTGTCAATGTGATCAAGATTTCTACAACTGTCTTGATAAAGTAAACAGTGTTACATCCAATACTATCGGGAACATGTACTTCAATATTCTGAGGAGAGAATGCTATGAAAAAGATTATCCAGACTCAAAAAAATGCAAGAAATACACGTAAGTAAAATAAATACTTAATTTCAAAATGTTATTTTTCTTTTTTTTTTATTAATATAAAACTACTTACAGAGAAGAAACCATGTTAATGAAAAATATTATTTTATAGATTGATTTTTCTCATTTCTTAGATTATTTTAATATATATTACATATATTTTGAAAATAAACAGTATATTTTGTTGAATTTTCATTGATTTTGGTTGGTTGAATGTAGCGGCGGCTAGGGATTCATATATCGGCAAAGTTTCTTTATGACCACCCGGTATATGATTTATCTATACTAATAAAAGAAAGTTTCTCTCTGTGTCTGTGTCTGTCCGTGTGTGTGTCTGTCTGTGTGTGTGTGTCTGTTGGCGATGGCTAGCAAAATCTAGCCCACCTAGAAGTCTGGAAATTTAGATGTGGATAGTCCAAAGTCTGGCCATGTGCACCTGAGCCTCAGAATTTTAATATTTTGATAATTAGCCTAGATATTAATTAGATTCTCATTAACCATCGCTTCTAAAATGTCATCTTTTGAAACAAAATGGCGAATGAAACGGGCTGGCGCGTTGGATTTGCGAGCGGAAATGAACAAATTCCAAATTATTTTACTAATTAGCGAATTTTAAGAAAACTAATTGAGATATCGATTTGAAAATTTCTGAGCATATGTAAAAAAATATTCTGTATCTGACTATGTGATTTTTGAAAAATTCGGTTGGTAATTTTTTTAATTTACGCAAAAAACTGCCAAAAATCTGCTGGCGCCAGTGAAAACGATCCCAGAAATTTTCAGACAGGGGTCGGCTTTCATTAAAAACTGAGCTACAAAGAGATCTGTTTCTCTGGCCGATCCCTCTCATTTAGTTTGCGAAAATAAAAGGAAATAATTGCCAAATTTTACTAATGAACAAATATTTAGGTAACTAATTAAGATATAGATTTGAAATTGAGGTCGGGAAGGGGTGTCATCTGCCGGCTATTTTAGCGTAGCGTCTTTGTTATGTTCTAATTATCAGAAAAATGTAATTTTTTTTTAATGATCGCGTTAATGTACGTGACGGTGGTTCTCTTGAACAAATTATTCATTATAATTGCGGGTATGGGGAGGGAGGGGGTTAACGCCTTTCTCTGAGATTGTAATTATCTCGGGCCCGGGCAACGCCGGGCGGGTTAGCTAGTAAATAAATCATTTATCACTAATTATTTTTATTAATAAACTCCGCAAGAATATGCGAAGTCCATGCCCTCTATCTCCACCCCCCCCCCCCCAGACACACACAGTATATACTTAAAACATTAGTGTACAACAGCATCAGTACAATGATATAGACATTCATCATCATATATATTATTTCTGATGTCAACATCCTTTTACTATGTAAATACAAAATGCACAACGATGAAAGGGATACCATTCGAAAAGTTTTCGAACAGACTTTTGACATAGCACATTCCATTTCGTTAAAACACGTTATTTGGTTAAAAGTTGCAGATGAAAAAATAGTGAAAACTGAAAATTTTAAATTTAGTAACTTTTACAAAAAAGTATTTATTATAAATTGTTTTTAAAATGATGGAGACATACGTCTCATTTAAAACATTTTTTGAATTGGAAGTATGTCTCTACAACTAACGATTACCTTACTTATGAGTTTTTTAATATGTATTTTATACCATTAGATTAGTCTTATTTTATTGTATAATACATATATAAGTGAATTCAGATAATTGACTCATATATTAAAATTGATGAAATACTTGTGAAAATCACTTTGTACAAAAATGATTAGGATTGGGTATATTTTCAATTCCTAACTATCCAATTCCAATAATATATTAACAGAAATTTTATTTGCTTTTTTTAAATTATTTTAATATTTTTAGAATTAATTTTAATATTTTAAATTATTTTAATATTTGCATATTTTCAATTGCCCCCATCATACCCATCTCCAATAATATATTAACAGAAAAAGAAATTTTATTTGCCTTTTTTTTTTAAAGTTATAATGGATGAGGGAATGATAGGTAATAAAAATACTTATTTTGTTCTAATACTTGAAACCCATGTGTTAGTATGATATGAGAATCATATATTAAGTTTTAACAAACCCTATTCTTTATTTAATTTATATTTTCCCCTGCCTTTTCAAAATTTAATTGAGTTATCTACAACTTCAATCAATAATCCCGCTGTAATTTATACCCTTTCCCTTTTCATTTTTCACTTGTGCTCGATCACTAATATCTCACGACTTTTCGATTAAAATAAAAAAGAAAAGAATTAAATCAGCACAGATGCCTTTTCGTAATTTCACTTTCCGAAACCAAGCTTATAACACAATATGTGCATAAGGCATTTCTGTGGCAGCTGTATCAGTTAAAAATTACGTCTATCTTTCCATACTGCTCAGATACATGTCCTTATATGGTAGTGGTAATAACTCAATCACTCACACCCAGGTCTAAAAATATATTCTCATTGTTAAAAGCACATACTGTTTTGTCTGTCGAAAATCCGTTCTCATGAGAAAGATATTTGTCGGTTATAGTCGCCGTGGTGATATTAATTTTTGAATCAAAATTCGTCCTGTCGCCAATAATCTAGCAACCCGGCTCGCTAAATACCATTAGTTATGCGGCAGCTTCATCTGAAAGTCCGTTCGCCTAGACACTCTGTAGCAACCCTATTTTGGCGAGATTCTTGTCAGTGCAATTCCAACTTGTGTTGTGGAAACAACTCACTTCGCTTTCTGTCTCCGCATAATAATGACTGTTTAAGAGCGGCCTTTCTTGTTTACCCTCTTCTGCCTTGGAACATCATATGTCTTCAAAATAAAATTCTGAAGATATACTGGAGTTTTTCTTTGCTAATTAAATACGTTCCTGGATATTTCGTCATTCACTCACTCCAACTAATAACAACATTACAGAAATAATGGTGCCATACCAGCTCTTTTCTCCAGTTTAAAAAAAAAAAAAAAGAAGTTAGCGTTGGCAGAAGAGGGGACGCTTTTTCTTCACCTGCACCCGCCTGTCTCTTTGGATTTCCAGTTCATGCCCGGCCCTCTCACGACCCTTTCCCGTTCATCTACGTTCATTTCACCATCTTCCCGGACCCAATCTACTGATTCAACTTTATTGCCTGCACCTTCCTGTTTCTATAGACTATCCTGTGCTGTGGATTATCATGTGAATATTTTTGCTACGGCAACTGTATGCTGAAGAACTTCCTGCTTCATCTTGATCCTGAATAACAAAATCTTCAGCTTCTACTGCATTCCTTTAGCAATTTATTATGGATAATTTTAAATATATGCACGACTCCTGTGTGACTGTGCTCCATGTGAATGACGCCCAGTGATACGATCCTACAATCCGTGTCATCTACTGTGCTTCACGCCCTATGAGCCCCCGTGGGTTCTGCCCAGTGTCTACACCGCTCAGTCAATATGTGTCCACAATTCCGTGAAAATTTAGTCGTTTATATTTATACTTCAAACTTTTGGGTCTCTCTGTAGATTTATGCTTCGCCAAAAATCCTGCAGAATTCACGGACTTCCAAGCATTCAAGTTCAACAGTGAAGTTAATGTTTCGGTGGTTTTATTTTTCTTTATCCAACTGACAATAAGCTAAATAGAAGTTCCGTATCCCGCATTTAAGAAGTCTTTTTCTATTCATTAAACACTAGAATATTAGCAACAAAAAAAAAAAAAAAAAAAAAAAAAAAAAAAAAAAGACTATGACGTCAAAAGTACTCTTAGTAACATCTGCGTAACCCAAACGATTCAAAACTTTCGAACTCTGCGTTGTAATTCTGCATATTTTTTCTCGCTTTGGTGGTTGTACAAAGAATAATAATAACACTTTCCAGTTTCGATATTCGCTAGCCAGTGGACTTCGATCTACATTCAGATCAGTGATAGTTCTGTGGGTTTTTTTTCTTTCTCTGCAACTGAGACTCACCTAAAGTGAATAATGTCAGCTGTTTAAGTTTCCAGCTGATAAGGAGAACAAATTAACATAGAATGAACTGTTTGCATGCATACAGAAAGAAACCGCGATAAAACTTAATTATATTAAATTTTTCTTTTACAGCTGATTAGCTCATCTTGAATCAATGACTAATACGATTGCACTTTTAACTTTTTCCCCGCTTTCAAGTAAATAAAATAAAAGTAAATTTTTTCTTGTTTCAGTGTAGGTAAATAAAAAGGTACAAAATTCTATTTGGATTATATTTTTCTCATTAAGGTAAATTGTTCGTTTATTTCTTTAATAGTGAAAAAAAGGTTTCAATTTGATCCATGCTAAATAATTGTTTATAAAGTATACAAATAATAATAATATTCTCGAATATTGATTTAAACTGATATATCATAGTAAATTGAAATGGCACTTGTTGCTTTTTGTTTTTGCTTGTGTAATTTAGATTATAATATAAAGAAATCACGGTAATTAAAAAAAAAAAAAATATTAAATTAAACATTCACAGGAGAAATTTTTAATAAAGAATAAGTGAATAAGAGAATTTTTGAATATTATTGTGTATTTCAAAAAAATGTTTTCCTATTATGCAATGACATTTTTTTTCAAATATTGAACGTATTATTATTTTGAAAGGAGAAATGGTAACGCTGTATGCATTTCTTTTAATATTTTTATAAAGGCTCATATATTTAGAAGAAACAATATTTATAGTGAAAGGTATAATATAATTGTTATTATCTCTCGAAGGTTTGCCTAGATAACACATTTTTTTATGACTGAAATTTTATTTAATATATTGCATAAAAATTTTGATTTATAATAAGGCAGACATACTTTTTCTATATAAAGTTCATATTACTTTTTATTTATCTGCCACAATGAGTATTGCCGTCTGCAGAATGAGTGATTAATTTATTTATGTATTTACAGATATTTTTCCAAATTGTCCTTCTTTTGAAAATTAAGATATCTCTTGGTTAAGAATTTAAAAAAAAAAATATATATATATAGATGGATAATAATAAAAGAAAGAAGGTAATATATTTGTGGTGTGAATAATTGTTCATTCTGGAGATTTAGGTATTTTGTTCTGGTGTTTTTTTTTTTCTTTTTCATAAAAAAAAAGAGAGATTGCATTCATTTATTTATTCATTTGTTATATATATTTTGCGTATAAGTAATTTTTCAGTAAATATTTTCTGGTAAGTTACTGTGAATATTTTAGGTAAACAAAATTTTCCCCACCTGAATTTTTAATTTTTTTTTAAGGTAAAGATTTATTTAGCTAATAATTTATTGCAAACAAAATATTTAGATTTGCTCACTCGTTAGCCAAACATGGCCAGCAAACTAACTTTTAAAGTGACCAATTTTGATGGTGAACCCACCTTGTTAGACTTTTTTTTCAATCAATTAAGAACATTGGCCCGTATACAAAAATGGAAGCACGAAGAAGCAATTCAATTTCTGGGTGGGAAATTGACAGGCCCAGCATTAACCTTTTTTACGCAAAACCCTGAAATATATAAATCTAATGATTTGGATTTCGTCGAGAAAGAATTCAGAGCATTTTTCGCTCCCCCGAGTAAAACTGCAGCACTGGTTGAATTCAATAATCTATTATTACTAGCAGAGGAATCGATTAGAAACTTAGCGCATCGTATAAACACACTCACTGCTCGTGTACATGACACTATAACAGATAGAACAGCCCTTGATAATATAAAATTTACTAAGTTTATTTCAGCAATTCCTTCAAATTTAAGGGTTAAAATACAAGAGGAGGGAATATCAAGTTATAAACAAGCGGTAGATAGGGAACAAGCTTTACAAGAGATCATGCAGAATGAGAAAATATTGCAGCCCTGCGCATCATCTAGCTCCACAGACTCGATCGCCCTGCAGTTGAAATCACTAAATGAAAAAATTAACGCTTTGTCGTTAACAGGTAGCGAGGACAAAAATAACTCTCATAATCAACCCTCTCGCCCACAAAACTCGCATGATCAGTATAAAAAAGACTTCAAAAAAAGACACACTGGTCATAGCTATTACCGCACTAATAAACAAAAAAATTCGAATTCTCCACCCACTTGTCAATTGTGTTTCAAACGTGGCCACACTGCAAAATTTTGTTTTAAATGGAGAAGATCAAATGCGAATAGAGGTGGATATCAAAACTACAAATTCAATCCAAATTTTCGCAAAAAAAGTAATCAGAAAAGGGAATCTTTAAACTATTAAGGAGATGTAATTTAGCTGATGGCTTTGCATCTCAGGATAACATTTTAACATCAGCAACTTGCCCTACATTCCCATGGTCGTGTGATGAAACTCTTCCAAAAATTTCTAAGGAAAGGCTAGTCAATTCGGTCGCTTCACAGACCACATCAAACATAAAAATGACCAGGAATGGGTCGTCACAAACAGTGCACAGATCAACTGAAAGTTCATCGCAAACTGTATCGCCAAGTGACGAAAAGAAAGTTGAGGTTATTTCGAATGTGAATAATAGTTCCCCAACACTCCCCCTTATAAAGGCCTCTATAGCAAGAACAGACACAATTTTACTTTTAGACACAGGGTCCACAATTTCCCTTTTATCACAGTCCCTTTTCGATTCTATTAAGCACAATCTTAAATATAAAAGGTTAGGCACAACAGTTACCCTTAAAACAGTAAATTCCGATGTTGATTTCACCGCATGTATAAAAGCATCAATCAGAATTCACCACAAATCTTTTAGCCACAACTTTTATATTGTTGACTTTCCCGATACCTCTAGTTTTCAAGGAATATTAGGATTTGATTTTATTCATAAACACAGGATCATAATTGATGTTCACAAAAATAGAATGTCAACAAATGAATTTCACGTGCCATTACTTAGCGCGTCAGCTGATGGCAAAGACATAAATCTTCTAAGTGAACATGTAAACTCTCCGTCAAATTCAGTCAAAACGATTCGCCTTGCACATAAATTAAAACTTGAACCACATGAGAAAACATGGATTTCCATCGACACTGATTCTTTAAACCCTTCAATGCAGTACTGTTTTGAAAGTACTGTTTCTAATAAACAAATTATTTGTTATGACAGTCTGCTAGGTAACAATAATGATGTTGAATCGGTCGATCAGGAAAATCATAACAAACACCTACAAAAATCACATGTATACATATTCTTACAAAATTCTTCTAACAAACCTGTACACATAAACAAAAATGCACGAATAGGAATCTTATGTGAGGTCTCGGAAATTATGGAACCATTTAAAAGTGACAATTTTTCACAGACCATGAAGTCATGCGACAACATCAACAGCTTCAATATTCAACCTCATGATAATTTACAACAGTTTATTTGCAATTATATTCAAGCTTCAGATGAGGTCTTAAAAAAGAGAAAAGAATATTTAACAATACAAGACTTCAAATTGGAACATCTAGACACTCAACAAGCAAAAATCTTAGGCTCATTATTGTTAAAATACTATAGTTCTTTTTCTAAATCAATGAAAACATTAGGTCACACAGACAAGGTTGTTCCAAATCTCAAATTCATTAATGACTACCCAATAAAAACACTACCTTTTCCTGTACCACAATCATTACACCAAGAAATGAAAGAGCAAATAAATCAACTTCTTGAAGCAAATATTATTGAACGTAACTGTTCAGAATGGGCATGTCCTATTTTGCTGGTTAGAAAGAAGTCTGATGGGTCTGCAAAACAAAAATACAGACTAGCTCTTGATTTAAGAATGCTAAATTCCGTCTTACAAGGATCTTCATATCCACTTCCCAAAATACAGACCATTATTTCAAATTTATCTGCATATAAATATTTCACTTCGTTAGATTTTCAACAGGCCTATCATCAGATTAATTTACCTGAAAAATATCAAGATCCACTTACATTCACATGCATATACGGTACTTTTCGTTTTAAAAAGTTGGTTTTCGGTTTAAAGAATAGTAGTAGTTTCTTTCAAAATTTAATGGACACTATTATTGATGAATTAGAAATAGAAGGTATTTTTGCATACCATGACGATTTAATCTTTGGTTCAAATTCTTTTGAGGAAACATGTGCAAAATTACAGAAAGTACTTGAAATTTTATCGAAATATAATTTAACCCTCTCTCCCAATAAATGTTCATTTCACAAAACCGCTGTTGATTACTTAGGTTTTCACATTGAAAATCATTCCATTTCTCCCGTCCAATCAAATATTGTCAAAATAAATTCTTTTCCTACACCGACAACAAAAAGACAATTAAAAAGGTTTATTGGTCTGGTCACATTTTACAAATCTCTAGTGCCTTCTTTTTCAAAAATTATCCAACCACTTATAGATCTCACTACACCAAAAACAACATTTAAATGGACTCAAAAACATCAAAAATTATTTGATCAAATGCAACAGGTGTTCTTTAATTCTCCCATGGTTCGTTTACCCGATTGGTCTAAAACTTTTTACGTAAACACAGATGCGTCAATTATAGCCATAGGAGGTGCTCTGTTACAGGAACATGAAGGACAATTACTTCCCACTGCATTTTTTTCAAAATCTCTTAAACAGTCTGAAAAACGTTATCCAGCACTAAAACTTGAATTAATGGCCATTTACAAATCAGTAATCGCTTTTAAATACTATCTATATAACCGAAAGTTTGTAATTTTATCCGATAGTGCTCCTTTAAAAAAATACAAGAAAACAACTAATCCCGCTGATATAACAACTAGATGGTTAACAGAATTATCAGAATATACATACACTTTTGATCACATTCCCGGTTCTTCAAATGTACTTGCAGATTATTTGTCCAGATGTTCTTTCGAGAAAAACACAATTGACTTAAATTCCAACCCAGAGCTTATCAATGAACCATATGCTTTGCCAATTGTCGATAATGATCTACCAGACACTAATAATGATCATTTATCATACGGTACACATTCTCTAAATTACTTAGTTATTGGTAACAAGGATCAAAAAGACCCTTTATTGGAAATTTCAAATGAAACATTTGTAAACGAACAAAAGAAAGACACAAAATTATCCGAAATTTACAGTGAAATTATGCAAAATGGCTCATCGAAACAATTCCCTATGTACTTCATTCATCCCGATTCAAAGGTTTTAATGTTAAAAAAAGAAAATATTTGTAATGACACCTTTTCTTACCACATTATTGTCCCAAATTCATTAAAAGCAAAAGTTCTAGCAATATGTCATTTTTCGCATTTTGGATTAACAAAAACTTATGCATTTGTCACAAAAAAATATTTTTGGAAAGGAATGTATGCTGACACTTTAAATTTTGTAGCGTCTTGCACAAAATGTTTACAGGCAAAGCATCACAAAACTCCACTTGCTCCACTACAACCTACATGCACACCTACGCATCCAGGAGACACAGTCAGTGTTGATTTGGTCGGTCCCTTTAGTAATGGACAGTCGGTATTGACAGTAATTGACCATTTTTCTCGACACCTAGAACTCTTCCCTTTGCGTACCATCACTTCTGAAAAGATAATTAAATGTTTATTCAGTTACATAACTATCTTTGGAAGACCTTCCGTAATTTTGTCAGATTTGGGAAAACAATTCACTTCACATATATACGACAAATTTAACGACACATTAGGCATAAAGGTGCGTCATTCCAGTGTAGCGAGGCCACAAAGCAATGCCGTGTCAGAGCGAGTTAATAAATCAATTAAGTACTCAGTTTCTACTTTACTTCAAGAAGGTCATACTTTTGAAAATGCTTTATCAAGTCATAAATCTCTTTATAATGGATCTCTACATTCCTCCACAAAATATTCTCCCAACTTGCTTCACTTTGGAAGAGAACTATCCTTAATATTTGATACTTATGACCATAATGTCAATCAGGTTCTTGACAAAGATTTTGAAGCTTACAAATTGTTACAAGATTTAAATTCTATTTACAGGAAAGCATATAATAACATCAAAGACTCTCAAAACAAAAGAAATGATCATTTTCAAAAACGTGCTAAACTAAGAAAAATTATGAATAAAGATATTGTGTATTTAAAATCTGTAGATAAGTTCAAACCAAAATATTCTGGACCTTACATTGTTATACACAAATATTCACCTGTCTCTGTTTCAATCAAACGCTTACATGCACCTGATGACTCTGCTTTTAGAGTACACATTGATAGGTTAATCATCGCTCCACCAAGAAGCGATCACTTACTTACAAGTCATGATGGTTACAATAATATTAACTTTCCAACTTATTCAACACGTTATAATTTAAGACCTAGAAAATAGCTTATAATTTTATAATTGTTGTATTTTGTGCAAATTTTTAGTTTTGTTCACACTTGTGTATATTGCTGCGCACAATGTACTGATGTTATATCTGACGTTTTCTTGTGAAAGTTCTCGGCTGGTCCAAGTTTGTTTCATCAAGGGAATGGCAGATATGGCAATCTTGTTGTGAACATTATCTTTTATGTTTATGGGGTGTTTGCACATATACACTTAAAAAAAAAAAAAAAATTCTCCGTCTCAACTTTTTGTCATGTCATATTTTTTTTAAATCTCATAAATAGTTATAAACATAATAGTAATAACATTAATTGCACCAAAATAATTTTGCCTCTTAAGGTCAGTTTTTTTTTAAAATTTTAATAATGCTAATTAAGTAAATATGTTACCTCATGACTTAACATTTTTACCGAACTTGACAAAACTCTCTCTCATTACTCTAGGATTGACTTTTATTTGACATACACTAGTTGTATATATATTTTTTTTTTTCTAATTATTCCCTTTCGGAGTGGTGATCTGTTCAAAATTATTGCCCTAAGGATCTTCCATCCCATTGTAATGAGAGACACATTCGAATTGGTATTCCAATTCACCTTAAATCCCCTGTCGAAATGAGTATACGAGACTGCTCCTCAGTTTGTTGCATTACTGCTGCGGGAGCAACGGGGTCTATGTTGTGTCAACAATGTGGACCTCGCCCTAAATATTCCCTCCACAAATAAGGCAATAATCCTAAACTTGCGCCATCACACTTGTCCTTAGACAAGATTTAGGGCAGGAATTTTTTTTTTGATCGTGCGTCACTTTCCCTATCCTGTCCTGTGCGAAGGCACAAATTTTTTACCATTTTTAAACATAAATTTCATCCATTTTTTTTCATCTTCATCACTTTTCATATATTTTTTTTTCACATGTGTAACTGTAATTGTAACTGTATCTTATTTTTATATTTTGTATTTGCATTTATATACTTGATGTTTATTTTATGTAATATTATATATATTACTATCTTATATTCTGTTCGAACAAAGAGAATTTATTATATTGTAGTTGCAACTTATCAAAGTTTATCTGTTCAGAAATATGAACATTTTAAATTCATTTAGCATGCTTACGACCAGTTGTCAGGAAAATAAATATTAGTTGATGATAATGCAACATTTCTGGTCATATTTTGGTCATCAATATATATGTAGAGTAGTTCAAATGCTATATGTTCCGGAACAGCAAATAACAACATCTACATCTATAAAAAAAAAAAAAACTCTTATGAAACCATGGACTCAAGGAATAAACTATTGTGTACACGTTGATGACCAGTAGAAAAATTTTGGTATACCATTTTCATTTCTATTTTCATTCTCATTTTTGATATTTATATGTGTTTATATATATATTTTTTTTTTATCTTATATTGTGCATTGATTATATGTAAACTTTCAGACGGAGCATGCCTGCAATTTAAACCCTATCAAATTATTCTTTTATCTGAGCAAACGGGGGAAATATATGATATGAGAATCATATATTAAGTTTTAACAAACCCTATTCTTTATTTAATTTATATTTTCCCCTGCCTTTTCAAAATTTAATTGAGTTATCTACAACTTCAATCAATAATCCCGCTGTAATTTATACCCTTTCCCTTTTCATTTTTCACTTGTGCTCGATCACTAATATCTCACGGCTTTTCGATTAAAATAAAAAAGAAAAGAATTAAATCAGCACATATGCCTTTTCGTAATTTCACTTTCCGAAACCAAGCTTATAACACAATATGTGCATAAGGCATTTCTGTGGCAGCTGTATCAGTTAAAAATTACGTCTATCTTTCCATACTGCTCAGATACATGTCCTTATATGGTAGTGGTAATAACTCAATCACTCACACCCAGGTCTAAAAATATATTCTCATTGTTAAAAGCACATACTGTTTTGTCTGTCGAAAATCCGTTCTCATGAGAAAGATATTTGTCGATTATAGTCGCCGTGGTGATATTAATTTTTGAATCAAAATTCGTCCTGTCGCCAATAATCTAGCAACCCGGCTCGCTAAATACCATTAGTTATACGGCAGCTTCATCTGAAAGTCCGTTCGCCTAGACACTCTGTAGCAACCCTATTTTGGCGAGATTCTTGTCAGTGCAATTCCAACTTGTGTTGTGGAAACAACTCACTTCGCTTTCTGTCTCCGCATAATAATGACTGTTTAAGAGCGGGCTTCCTTGTTTACCCTCTTCTGCCTTGGAACATCATATGTCTTCAAAATAAAATTCTGAAGATATACTGGAGTTTTTCTTTGCTAATTAAATACGTTCCTGGATATTTCGTCATTCAATCACTCCAACTAATAACAACATTACAGTTAGCTATTGAAGAATGTTGTAGAGCAAAAAACGAGACTGTTTTATTACTTTACTCCTATACAATCCTAAAATATTTCAAGCATGCGCTGACATTTACTAAGTAAACAGGGGCAAATTTATAGTAATACTAGCAAGCTACGCCCGCTACGCTGGTCAATTTCTCTTAACGAACTTTTAATCAAACAAAATATTGACATTTCATAATTCACTTTTATATTTTAACAGACTAATAAGACTACTATAATTTGTGACTCAATTTGCCACCATCACTTTTGAAATCGGTTCTCTAGTTCCAGAGATTCCATAGAAATTGTAATTTAGAATGTTTTTAGAACGCTTTTCGCTCATTTCACCCTTTTAAATTTCGATTTTTTTTTTTTTTAATTTTCTTCTTAGAGAGCATTTACATATTATAAGTATCTACAATGCCAAATTTCAAATTTCTAGCTCCTTTAGCATAAAAAAAATGCAATTTTAGAACGTTTTTCGCTCCTGCACCACCCTGGGATTACTGGCACCAACGTAAAATATAGCCTATGTTGGAACAGGGTTTGTCATCCAAAATTTGCCACCATCACTTTTGAAAAGTGTTCGGGAATTCCAGAGATTCCATAGAAATTGTAATTTAGAATGTTTTTAGAACGTTTTTCGCTCATCTCACAGTTTTAAATTTCGAATTGTTTTAGAATTTGTTCTTAGAGAGCATTTACACTTTATAAATAACTACCATGCCAAATTTCATGTTTCTAACCCCTTCAGTATAAAAAAATCGAAATTTTAGAACGTTTTTCGCTCATGCACTCCCCTGGGGGTAGTGGCACCGGCATGAAATATAGCCTATGTTACAGCAGGAATTATCACCATCAATTTGCCACCATCACTTTTGAAAACAGTTCTATAGTTCCAGAAATTCCATAGAAGTTGTAAATTAGAATGTTTCTAGAACGCGTTTCGCTCATCTCGCGCTTTTAAATTTCGAATTTTTTTGTTAGACAGCATTTACAACTTATAAGTAACTACCATGCCAAAATCCATGTTCCTATAGCTCCTTCAATATAAAAAAAATCGAAATTTTAGAACGTTTTTCGCTCGTACCCCTCCCCCCCCCCTGTAGTAGTGGCACTGATATAAAACGTAGCCTATGTTACAGCAGGGACTGTTACCATCAATTTGCCACCATCACTTTTGAAAATGGTTCTGTAGTTCCAGAGATTCCACAGAAATTGTAATTTAGATTGTTTTTAGAACGCGTTTCGCTCATCTCACCCTTTTAAATTTCACTTTTTTTTTAGAATTTGTTCTTAGAGAGCATTTACATCTTATAAATAACTACCATGCCAAATTTCAAATTTCTAGCTCCTTCAGTATAAAAAAAAAATCGAAATTTTAGAGCGTTTTTCGCTCTTGCACCCCCCCTGTGGTAGTGGCATAGACATAAAATATAGCCTATGCTACAGCAGAGACTGTTACTATCAATTTCCCACCATTACTTTTGAAAATGGTTCTGTAGTTCCACAGATTCCATTGAAATTGTAATTTAGAATGTTTTTGGAATGCTTTTCGCTCATGTCACACCTTTTAAATTTCGAATTTTTTTAGAATTTGTTCTTAGAGAGCATTTACACTTTATAAGTAACTACCATGCCAAATTTCATGTTTCTAGCTCCTTCAGTATAAAAAAAATCGAAATTTTAGAACGTTTTTCGCTCCTGCGCCCCCCTGGGGCTAGTGGCACCGACATAAAATATCGCCTATGTTGGAGCAGGGACTGTCACCATCAATTTCCACCATCACTTTTGAAAACGGTTCTGTAGTTCCAAATATTCCATAGAATGTTTTTAGAACACTTTTCGCTCATCTCACACCTTTTAAATTTCGATTTTTTTTTTTTAGAATTTGTTCTTAGAGAGCATTTACATCTTATAAGTAACTACCATGCCAAATTTCATAAAAGAAATTTCTGGTTCGAATCGGAATATATTCATTTGGTAACCGTCAAAATGACGGCTCATGGTGGTTCTAGTATGAATGCATTTTGAAATTACTTGTAAAATGATTATTCAAATGCGCAATACTTATTGAATTTAAGGTTAAACCATGAAAATTCATAATTTTTTATATCATTTTTGTATTTTCAACAATGCTTTTTAAAATTTCCAAATATGTCTATGAGATTTTTTGTAAAATTCGACATCTTAAAATTGTCATTAGCTTAAAAAATATACTAATGGGTTAATTCTAGGGCTCATGATACCATTCCTTCTTGTTCAGAATCCTTTGCATTTTGCGTTTAACATTTTCAACTCATCTCTGAGCGTTTGCAGTAATATTAATTTAAATCAGATTAAATAAATCATTCACGTTTTCTTCTCTATTTATTACCGATTGAATGGAATATTGTTATTGTTTTATCCCCATTCCATGATTTTTTCTAATTTAAACGGCTTCACCGGTTATATAAGTAATTTTAAATGTATTTTAAAAAGAAAAGCCCGATGACAAACGCGTTCATTATAACATTTTTATATCGAATGAGTCGTTCTCATAGCAACAATACTTTTTCCTTGAATCGACAATGTTCAGAATCGGGCTTATTTTTGAGCTTGAAACAATCTCAATCAATTAAAATTTTGTTTTGAATCGTAAATTACGATCTTTAAATTTCATTATATATACATATAAATGTGTACACAAAATTGTAGTTATAAAAATCTATTTATTATGTAAGTTAAACTTACATAAACAAGTTCAGCATGAAAAAGTTTTTCCTTAAAGAGTGTTTGTCACAAAACCGTATTTTTTTTTTATTTTATTCCTTCGCCAACCGGTGATAAATCGCCAAATAAGCGAAAATTACATAATTTTTTTACGGACGTTATATCGAGGTTCCGCAGAAAATTTTTTTATAGACATATATATCCTCATGAGCAGAACATTCTGTAATTTTTTCAAAATTTTCTGAGTATGCGCTTATGGAGACCTTCCTTGTTTATAATATTAGTATAGATGAGGGAATGATGTCAATTATTAGGACAAAAAGTGTCCTAATTTCTTACATTGCATAATATATTAAGATAATGAAGTGGCTAAATATTTATTTAAGTATCTTTTATGGATTTTATTTAAAAGAAAATTATAAAGATACACGCCATAAGAGCAGGGAAACCATTTCCTTTCTTACATTTGTCATTTGAGATATAGTGAGGAAATGGTGTTTGCATTTAAAAAAATAAAATGTTATATTTCAATTTCAATGAGCAAACAATCACAGTTTATAAATGTATAGCTGATTAATATTGCTAGTGAAACCACCTTTTTGCTTCGTAATTTTAAAAATACGTCCACAAGACCTTTGTGACACGTAATTGCCCCTTTTCTGAGAATTACTCATATTAACTCGCTAAACTTTGTTCGTAATAAAATGATTTTTCTTTTATTTGTTAGAGCAAGGAGAATGCTTCGTAGATTAACTTATACGACCCAAGAACCATATAAAAATTTAAATTTAGTAACTTTTACAAAAATGTATTTATTAATATAAATTGTTTTTAAAATGATGGAGACATACATCTCATTTAAAACATTTTTTGAATTGGAAGTATGTCTCTAAAACTAACGATTTAGGAACTAGTTATTCGTCAGCCATAAATCATACCCTAAGATACCGTCAGCCATAAGATAGTCACCATTATTTTACTTGTTAGAGAATAGAAAACGATTTCGTAGATATAACTTATTGATCCCAAGAACCATATAAAAATTTTAAATTTAGTAACTTTTACAAAAAAAAATTATTTATTGATGTAAATGGTTTTAAAATGATGGATAACAGTATTTAAAGCATTTTTGGAATTGGAAGTATGTCTCTAAAACTAAAGATTTAGGAACTAATTACTCGTCAGCCATAAGTCAGACCCTAAGATACCGTCAGCCATAAGATAGTCACCATTATTTTACTTGTTAGAGAATAGAAAACGATTTCGTAGATATAACTTATTGATCCCAAGAACCATATAAAAATTTTAAATTTAGTAACTTTTACAAAAAAAAATTATTTATTGATGTAAATGGTTTTAAAATGATGGATAACAGCATTTAAAGCCTTTTTGGAATTGGAAGTATGTCTCTAAAACTAACGATTTAGGAACTAGTTATTCGTCAGCCATAAATCGTACCCTAAGATACCGTCAGCCATAAGATAGTCACCATTCTTTTACTTGTTAGAGCATGGAGGATGCTTTCGTAACATACAACTTATAAGACACAAGAACCATATAAAAAATTTAATTTAGTAACTTTTACAAAAAAAAAATTATTTAAAGATGTAATTTTTTTTTAAAAATGGTTGATAACAGCATTTAAAGCCTTTTTGGAATTGGAAGTACGTCTCAAAAACTAACAATTTAGAAACTAGATATTCGTCAGCCATAAGAGAGAAAAAAAATGTGCTGTACATTTAGAAAAAATCATTTTTAACCCTCTCACTGACAAGCCCGTGTTAATACGTTCACTAAGCTCCAGGTTTCAATGCAATATAAGCATTATTTAAAGTAATAAAATTCTATTGATTTAATGCATTTTTAATGCGCTGAGCAATGAATAACACTCTCAAGGATTACATTCATATTTGTATTAAGTTTCATATATTCAATGGTAAATAATTAGTTTTTCTTAGCACTTAAAACAAAATTCAGAGAAAAAAACATTACAGATTTGCCCTTTTGCAAAACTGTCAGAGGGTTTTAACAGCAAATTCGATTTATTGATAAATGCATTTAAATTATATTTTCATAAAATTTTATTTCAGGATTTTTAGGCTAAAATGCCTTGAATACGAGAAGGACACAAAATCACCAAAAGTGTACAAGTGGGTTCCAGCCAAAAAGTACAAAAAGATACCTTTCCCTGGACCTCTCACAGTTACCTTGCCAGATATAATTCCATTTTAAATTAGAATTACTCAAAAAAGCAAGATTCGGGAGAAAAGGTAAAAAGGAATAATGCATAGTACATGGTATCTTTTGCTGTAAATAAGTTGTTAAAAACTGAAAGTCAATAAAGCATTGAATAATTCTGTTTTCTGCTTTTTTTTTCTTCATATAAAAGCCAGCAATTTATAGCAAAACACAAAGTATCATAATGTATGGGAGAACCACAGCACCCACATTATTCAGCGAGAAAAATATTGTAATTGCATCACATGGCATAAGCACTAGTGAAAATGTACTTAATAAGCAAAAAAATTTAACTGCAGATTAAAAACTTGTTTGTAAAATGTTATATTTCATTTGTACATTAAAGAGACATCAATTGAGTATTTTATAGCTATACTGAGAGTGGGACACACAATCTGCTATTGATGACAGTCCACTTTTTTTTGGAGGGGTTGAATTTACTGGACTCACTGATATGCCTTTTAGTTATTTTTATCACATCCAGAAAATTTTGATTTCAGACTACTTTAAACTATCTACTTCAAACTATTATTGAAGTAATTGTTAATAAAAAAAAACTTTTTAATTATAATGGTGAATTTAAAAAACAAACTCTTAAAAAATCCATCTCTTTAATAGGTATTTCAATATTTAAATATACACAAAACTGAGCAATACGCAAAATTATACATTTATATTTAAACCGAATTTAGTTCGCAATATCACTAATTTTCTTCACATTCTTTTAATTTAATAATTTTATAAAGAGGATAACTTTAGAAAATTAGAGTCATCAACTGAAAAGTAGTCATCAGTGATTTTTCGAATACTTGAAACGTATGTAAAACTGTGCAATATACCCTACAGTCATCCAAATTTATGTCCAATCTAGTTGTCAACATTTCCATTCAAAATAAAATATTTACTACATCTAAAAATTAGCCTCATTATCAATAAATAAATTTTAGTTTCAACTTTTATTTTTCTGGACTTTTAATTTTGTTTAAGTAAGTTGTCCATGAATACCTCTTTTCTTACCAAAAATACCACGAGATAATATGAACCAGAGTAACCACAAGCCAAATAAAAGTTTGCTGTCAATTTAAGATTCCCACATAAGGGTCCAACTCATTGAAAAATAAATAAATGGATATTGAATAAAAACTAGTTGAATGTGCCAATCCTAAAACTTTTTTCTATCTCACACAGGTTTCACATACACTAAAAACGAATCAGCAGCAATTTACATCAAGGTCTAACTGAATCTGAAATTTTATTGAATTCCATGCATTAGTTCTTGAGATATGACTATCGCTAAAATTGTATAAATTCTGAAAAAATCACCATAGCAGCGCCACTTGTTGGGAGATTTACACCAAAACCTAATCAACAACAACTTATATCAACGTCTAACTGAATCTGAAGTTTGATGAAAATTCGTGCATTAGCTCTTTAGATATAGTTATCGTGGAAAAAGTAGCATAGAAGCACCGCCTGTTGGGGTATCTACACCAAAACGTAATCAACGTCTATTTATGTCAAGTCTAACTGAATCTGAAGTTTGATGAAAATCAGTGCATTAGTTATTAAGATATAGCTATTGCAGAAATCGTGAAAAATGCAGTATAGCAGCAGCACCACCTGTTGAGCGGTTTACACCAAAAACTAATCAGCACCAATTTATATCAGGGACTAACTGAATATTCATGCATTAGTTCTTGATATAGAGCACCCACAAAATTTTTATCACATACAGACAGAGTCACAGACATTTTCTAAAAACAGTCAAATCGTGTTCAGAACCTTCCAAAACATAAATCCGTTTAAGACCGGAAGTCAAAAAATTTCATGAATCCAATACTTTCTTCTTGTAAAGATAGAAGAAAGTAAAAACGTTACATGTTGAATGAAAATTTTGGCTAATATTCTGTGATCGGGTTCACAGCCATAGTTAGTGTCAGAGATAAGCGAAGAAATGATCACCTAGAATACCATTAATCACACAAAAACACAAACCTGATTACAGCCCATGCATTTATCAGGTAACCAAAAAAGTTCTGTCGTTTTTAGGTGAAAGAAAACAAACAGCAAAATGTATAGGAAAGAATACAATTTATTCATCAAAATAACCACCCTCACATGCAATAACCTTTTCCAAACGGGAAACAAGCTTAAATTCCATTTTTATAAAAGTGACGATCTTTAGAGTTGAAAAAGTTCTGTAACTCCGTTGCCATAGCCTCTCGACTGCTGAACTGTCGATTGCGCAGATGATTATCGAGGCTTAAAAATAAGTAATAATCAGAAGGGCTAATATCAGGGGAATAAAGAGGGTGCGAAAGCGGTTCCAATCCAAGGGTCTGAATTGTGTCAGAGGTCACATGTGCAACATGCAGCCTAGCATTAGGAAAAGAACGCCTTTACGATTTAACAAAGCAGGCTGTTTTTTTTTTTTTTTTTAAGTGATTGGTGAACTCGATGGAGTTGGTCACTACAGACATTCGCAGTAATCGTCTGACCAGATGGTAACAGTTCATAGTGAACAATTCCATTTGCTGTCCACCATACGCACAATAACACCTTCTGCTGATGGATCTTGGATTTGGTGGTCTATGGCACAGCATCAGTGGCTGACAACCAATGATGCGATCTTTTGGGATTGCTGTACAACAGCCACTTCTCATCACAGGTTAATACATAGGCAAGAAATGATTCCATTTGATGGCGATGCCGCAACCTCAAACAAATGTTCAAGTGCTCGAGCTTCTGGGTAGGTGTCAGTTGATGAGGTACCCATTTGCTTAGCTTGAACACTTTCCCCAGACGATGCAAATGTAAATGGATAGTTCCATCACTGACTGCAAACCTTTCTGATAACATCTGGTATGTTTGAGCAGAATCTTCTTCCATTGCAGCCTGTGATTCCCCATTATTAATGGCATA
Source organism: Maratus michaelseni (assembly GCA_963931845.1). NCBI lineage: Eukaryota > Metazoa > Arthropoda > Arachnida > Araneae > Salticidae > Maratus > Maratus michaelseni. The sequence continues at coordinate 276,078,497 of OZ007594.1, read as the reverse complement.
TGGCTGCCCTGCTCGTGGGGCATCTTTCAGTAACTCATCGCCAGCAGCAAATTTCCTAAACCACCTTTGGGTGGTGCGAGTGCTGACACAACCTTCTCCAAAGCTTGGCATATTTTTTGAGCCATGTGCACAGCATTTGTTCCAAGTTTAAACTCATACAACATACAAGCACGAATTATACAGTTTAAAGTACTCTTGTTCACGTCCATTTTTCTATTGTTACGAGATAACCTTTCCAATTTTCTTTATATATGATGACTCTGCATTACATCTCGATTAACATATTTCGGCGACTGTAGTACCATCTATTATCCATTGCGTGTAACATTCTTTAACGTTTGTCATTTCATAAAAATGACAGAACTTTTTTGGTTACCTGATAATTTTGCACCAAACCACATTCGCTAAATTTCACTACCTGGCTGTGGATCTGATAATTAGTCAAATTTTTATTTGACATAAAATACATTTTCACCACCATACATTTAATTTTGCCCATCAGCATCATTAGATAAACAGATCATGAAAGTGCATGAAATTATAAGTACTAAACTGCATGTTAGCATTGGTAATAAAAATAAGATAATATAAAACTTCACAAAATAGAAAAAAAAAATCATATATGATTGCTAGGCCAAAGTAAGAACTTCTATGGCGATCGTAAACGATTCTAATTAATATATATAAATTATATGAAGCATGCTAATCCTTTTTTTGTTTAACTTCACTTTTTTTGTTGAACTGGCTATTTTTACCCATCTTCTAATCTATAATAGGCAATATTAAAAAAATTATTCATGCATATATTATGCATGATGGTCGCTCTCGTAATATTAAATTATATAGGAAAACATTAATTAACTGTTATTGTGAATAAAGTATAATTGTTAAAAAAAGATATAATCCACATTATAATTCATATAAGATTGAATTTTTAACATAAAAACTCAACTTTGGCAACAAGAATGCAGTTAATTTTGCACCAACACATCAGCATCCAAAATAAATTACTTTAGCATGAGCCCCCGATTATGAAAGATTAATTGTGATAAAAATCAGACTTGAATGAAAATTTCACAAACTTAGTTATCGGAAATTTGAACATTTATGGCAACTAATTTTTATCGTGAAATATTGCCAAACAACTTGGTGTACTCATGCAAATGTCTATGTCAGTTCTTAAATATTACTGTACATAAATAAAAAATGAGTCACACTGACATGGAACCCGATTACAAGATTCTTAGTTTTTGTCAAAATTGAATTTAAATTTGTGAATTAACCAGCTAAATTTGGATGTGTTTAATGCAACTTATTCTTGTTGACAATTTGGCACAGGAGGACACTCGTGCATATGTCAATACATAAGTATTATTGTACATAAATAAAATCTGCGAAAACCAAGCAGTTTTAGTTGTCACCGGTTTTGTTACCATAAATATGTATTTCACTTCCAAGCATGACGAATGAGTGTTATTCATAGCACAAGAATAAGTCCTTATTATCATAACTATATGTAAGGGGGACTTGATTATATACAAGGAGGCCTTGCCCAGGAAAAATACTTGATTGCATCTACATTGTTATATAAACAAATATTTCACTTCCAAGCATGGCAGGTTACCTGAATTCATTGCCCAATGCACCTATAGAAGTTTTCACTTCAAAAAGTATTTGTACACTTCTCCATCGACCATATATGGTCAATAAAATCTGTTCCCGAACAATGTGGTTTAAAGCCAATAATGAATAAGTGTGATGTCACATTTACTGTTGTAAATTGCAACGTTGTACATCCATGTATTGTACAAACTCCACTTTTATTTATTTGGTAGATATATCAGTTTAGATTTTATAATGAAAGATATAAGTTATTTCTCAATTATCTCTCACAACTAAAGAACTAAGGAACCTGTTAAAGACTTAGGAACTTCTATGGAATAGGATGAAGAAAAGTATTTTCAAAATTACGGCATTCTACCACAAGAAAAGGCGTGTATTAATGGGCACAATACGAAACTTTATCTACAAAAGGGTAAACAAAGGTGATGTAATATGAAAAACTGCAACAAGCAAATATCTGTCAGGCACATGTGCATGGTATGATGTACAACGGTGTGGCAAATATTATATTATGTATACTATATGCAATACACATTATGTACACCATGACCCAGGATCAATATGGTTTTTACATTTGTCACCCTATTTTATGACTAGTAAATCTGCTCATCAGGGGTCTCAACAACAGCTCTGTAAGTCATTGTTTTTGAATCTCCCTTTGAGCAATATTGAATATACTACAATCTGCAATTTAAAATTATATATATATATATATAATTATAATATCTATGAATTTCAAAAAACATATCAAGTTCTTGTATCATTCTACTTAAATCTCCAAAGAGATAATTAATGATAATGTGTAGACAGAATACCTATATATATATAATGTCATTTCTTGGTACATGTATTTATTTGTAGTATTAATCATTAATTCTTAATTTTAACACATTACATCCTATTTTTTTAACATAGAATTAATCATTACTACATCCATTTTTACTTTAATATAATTGGATTTATTATTCATTTTATTTTAATTTCATATATATTTATTAACTAAATATTATTTATTTTATTTTTAATTTCATTTATATTCATTAACTAATTATTATCACTTTAGATAGAATGGTTTCATTTTTAATATTGATTTTTCCATTGTATACTCACTACATATTCAGATCATAGATGGCAGCACCATGGTTTCTTTGCTTTAAAATATTCCATATATCCATGTAATTCATTTTCTAAATCATAGATGGCAGCACCATGATTTGTGATATTTTAAAATATTCCATATATCCAAGTAATTCATTTTCTAAATTGTTTTGGCAACAGGGTTTGTAATCTTCTAAAAATGTTTTTGGCAACATTTAGAAATTTTTTTGCAATTCATTGCCTTTATGTATCATGGTCTTCATGTCTTCATGTATCTGGGATACATGGTCTTCATGTATCTGGTCAGTGTTGTGAGCAGGAATCCATCTTCATCGCGTATTTTTTGGTATTGGGGGATCTATTATCAAGTTTTTCTCTTATAATTATGGGTAAGGTTTCTCTCCTTTTTGGTATTGTATTTGTTTTATGATCTTTAATTTTTTTTTTTCACTAGATGGTTATGTGTGGTTATATTATAAATTCATATTCTTTAGCAATTTTAATGCTAATATGAAGATGAAACCACTCATTTTATTTGTGGAATTTATGCATTTGGGACTTGATAATTCTGTATAAATTCCACAAATTTCATTCATTCTATTTATTTCACTTGATTTTTAATTTAATTTCTACTTCTTTTAAATAAGTATTTAATATGAATATCTATATTCATAGCACTGGGGTTACAATTTCGTTGTCAATAAATTATTACTTTCTAAATCATAATTTCAAGTTTCAGTTGGTGTTTCGGTAATGTTTCATTAATGGTTATATATATATATATTTTTTTTTTAATTCGAAGATATTTATATATATATATATATAATTCCTCAAAGCTTTAGAAGCATCACATTAAGCACAGTTTTATACAATGATATTCTGATAAACTGCTTATCCTTGTAATTTTTTTTAGAAACTAAAGTAAGTTTCTTCAGGGTCCCCCTCCTAAAACCCCTGTAGTATAATTTTGTATTCACAGTTTCCTTTTGATTGTGCCATATAAAGAGATTGCAGTATATCTTTGATTTCATTATATAGTGTCATTTTGTTAAGATAGGCATCAGTTTAGACAAAGATTTTATGTTATCCTAATATCCAAATAGCAATACTTACTTACAAGAGGACCGCCAAACATGATGCACACAGATTTTGATGATTTTAAAGTATGTTGTAGGGTTCATACCCCTAACTATTCAGGTCAAAGGTTTCCTTCAAATGGGCTTTAGTTTTCGAGAAATTTCGGGTTAAAATTCAGTATGCATTTCAAATACCCATTAGTTCGCAGTCTTGAACAAGAACTCCGTGGTGCTGAGCTAGCACGCGCGATTTGAGAAAGGGAGATTGAGGGTTCTGTCCTCTCTAGTGACTTTTTTAATAAATTTTATATATTTGTCACGTTATAAGTTTTATGCAGAATTATGAATTCTGCATCTTTGAACTTTTTGATATTTTCCTAATAAAATTCCATTTACATTTTCAAATTTTTCGTAAAAATTTAATTTTTTTTGGAAGTTTTGAAATTAATATTTCTATTGACGAAATTCAAAACTAATTTATGTCTAGATTTTGTTTAATTTTTTTATTATTTACCCTTTATATTTTAAAAACCGTTCTAAAATAATACTTTTTTTTTAACTTTATGAAATTTTAAATAAAAATTTATCATTTTTTTATAGTTTATACAATATATTTCTTATCTCAAATCTTCTTAAGTTATGTATGGTTAGGTAATTCCAACAGCATATCTTGAAAGGAGTAATAAAATATTAAAGAGTAATGCTTACATCCAAATTTTAGCCTGTTATAACACATGGGCTGATAAGTTCCCGGTCTAATAAAGAAAACACAACTTTTTAACAAAGCTTTATAACTTTATAACTTTAATAAATAACATAACTTTAATAATAAATAATAATAATTTAATAATAATAATTTAAAAATAATAATTTTATAATCATAATTTAATAAAAATAATTTTATAATAATAATTTTATAATAATAATTTATTAAATGATTAATAATAATAATTTAATAATAAATAACAATTTTATAACGAAAAAGCTCCAAATAGTGCTCAGAACTCGTCATTGTTTTTGGTCAAAAGTCAACACACGCGGCAGCCACTTTGACAACAGCTTTTTCATAGACAAATGTTCATTCAAAATAAAACCTACACATTCCTTGGATATCTTCAGAGTCTGAGCTATTTCTTGCAACTTCACTTTACGGTTCTCCAAAACGATTTTGTGGATTTTTTTTATGTTTTCCGGAGTAACCACCTCTTTTGCATGGTACATCACTGGTGTCCGTACGACCACGTTTAAATTCAGCAAACCAGTCAATAATGGTTGATTTACCTGGTGCAGTGTCCGGATAATGCTTATCTAGCCAAACTTTTGTTTGAACGGTATTTTTTCCCCCCATCAAATAACAATTCTTGAAATTCTTGTTATCCATTTTTTTTGTTTATCAACAAAGTCGTTCAACTAAAACCACTCTAACGTTTTATCCATATGGCGAATCATCATGGCATTTTTTCTACTACCTTTTAAAGGTTAGTATTTACTAAAAAAAAAAAAAACATCGGTTCGGCGATTGCAACGCCATCTGTGTGCCAGACCGGGAACTTATCAGCCCATGTGTTATGTATATTTTTTATGCTATTTAAATACATTTAACTGTAAAGTTCAAACTCAACATAATTTTTGATTTGCACAAATAAAAAATATTATATTACAATTAATTTTTTTTTTAATTCTAATGAGTCGATGCCATACAGAAAAATTCAACTAAGATGAAAAATCATTTGTAATTTACAATACATATAAAAAATATCTTGAAAAAAAAATAGTCTGCAATGACTTACAGTAATATCAGAATAAATAAAATTTTCTTTTTATTCATTTCGTTTAGCTTCCTTTGCAGACAATTATAACGTTTGAAATATCTTTTTCAACTTTTAATGCATTTTTTAAATATATTTATCACAATTTAAGTATTTAAAGAAGATATAATATGCTAATTTATACATTCTTCCAATATTGTTAAAACAATTTACGTAAAGAATATATTTAAAGGTGATTTTTAATACGGAATTTAGAATATTTTTGCGATATGTATCACTCAATTAGTTCATTATTTAATAAACTAAAAATGTCGATGTCGGTGATAATAAATATTTTAGTATTTCAGCAGTTAACATATTTCAATATATTTAGAACAATTCAAATATTAAAAGGATATATTATTTTGTTATTTTTTTCTTAATCATTAAAAATTTTTTAAATAGAAAATGCAAATAAAAATAAATTCATTATTTCATAAATACGATAAATATATAAGTAAATACATATATATATGTAAACAATAATCGTTTTAAAAAAGACATAAATTAGTTTGGATTTTCGTCAACAGAAATATTAAAATAAAAATTGCGCAAAAACTATAAATTTTCATGAAAAATTCGAAAATGTAAATGGAATTTATTAAGAAAATATCAAAAAGTTCAGATATGCAGAATTCATAATTCTGCATAAAACTTATAACGCGACAAATATATAAAATTTATTAAAAAAGTCACTAGAGAGGACAGAACCCTCATCTTCCGCTCTCAAATCGCGCACGCTAGCTCAGCACCACGGAGTTCTTGTTCAAGACTGCGAACTAATGGGTATTTGAAATGCATACTGAACTTTAACCTGAAATTTCTCGAAAACTAAAGCCTATTTGAAGGAAACCTTTGACCTGAATAATTAGGGGTATGACCCCTACAACATACTTTAAAATCATCAAAATATGTGCACATCATGTTTGGCGGTCTCCTTGTTAGTTGCCAACCATCGAAACATCTGCATCTGATGGAGAACTTAAATAAAATTTCCTGTTTGAAAGGTACATATGGAAATGTAAACTGAATTTACTATACTTATAACCAATTTAAAAATTTAATGTTTTTTAAAATTTTTGTTTCTGAAAAACAGTTTTGATGGTCATTCTAATATATTTGGATGAAAGATCTTACAAAATATAGTAAAATCCCCTTTGAAAGGAAAACATAACTTAATTGTAAACAAATATCTGTCAACATCTATAGATGGTAATGTGCCGAATTATTCTGTGTGGCTCTGTAAAAGAATTGTAAATGTTTCACAAACTATTTTATTTAGGGAACATGCTATAGTAAACTTTTGTGTATTACAGAATTATTATCCCATAATGTGTGGTAATGGAACAATTGACCTTCAATATTCGTTCTCACTTTCGTATTCTTACAGTTTGGAGTCTAATGCACATCATGAATTTCATATCCCTCCCATACTCATTTAAATGTGTGTGGAATTGCACTGCATGCATTTAAAGTTGAGTATTCACAACTTGCCAATGGTTGTGCATAGTTCAGGAGACTGTTGTATATTTTGTATAATTTTAAACTTTATTAATTCCATACAGTTTGAAAACAAGCATCATCTATATTATTTCTGATAACATTTTTTTTTTTTTATGTTCATACAAAATGCACAACAATGAATGAGGAATCATTCAAAGGGTTTTGAAAAGATTTTTGATGTAGTGCACTCAAGTTTCATTACAACTTATCATTTGATTAAAAATTACAGTTAATTAAACATTAATGAAAAAATGTATCAGCAAATATCATCAAAAATTGCAGTGAGAAAGATTCGCATGTGTCCACTGCTTAAATCATAATCTAATAACATAATTTTTTTAAATGAGCTAAGTCAATTTAGAAACTAAACTCTGAGGCCAAAGGTCCAAAACTTGAAAGCCTAAGCAAAAATCAGACCCTGAATACAACTGAAAATATTCACATGTTTTACATAGTATAGTCAAAAAAGAAATAGGTGTACTAATATATTACCCTTATTCTATAATATTTGAAGTTGTAACAAAGAATTTTTATTTACAGTACCAGAAAAACTTTTAATGTACATCCGTTATATGAGAAAGTCGACCAAAGTTGATATAATTAACATTATGCTGTAAATAATCATGTCATGGTTTAAAATACGCTATTAGAAATATCACTGTATTAATTCCTTTGCTATCCATTGTCTAGTGCAATTGTTTTCAACAGATATGATGTAAAAGGATATCGCGTATGCCATGAAAAGTAGATAAATTTAATTTTCAGTCAGTTTTTTTTCCCCTCCCCTGAGATGTTTGATTTTTATTTTTGTTTGGAAATTGTTTAAGTTTGTTAAGCAAATTTAGCAAACTTATGTATTTTGAATTTTAACCTTTTTAACACTTTCCAACCTAGTTGAAAAGTGTTTATGGCTTCGGTTTGTCTGGCCGTGCTCTAACTCCCGTAAATATGCTCGGATTGCCTTGCAATTTTTATATGTTATTGTCGTTATCTATAGCACATTCCCTATTTCAACTGAAGTGTGTAGCACTTAGTTTTTTTACAGGGACACTCAAAAGAATTCCATTACATGACGGTCTATGGGGAAAAATCATTTGCAGTTTATTTTAATGATGTTACACAATTGCAAACACATTGTAATTGATATATATCACTAACATGTATTACAAGAAGCTTAATATGGAATAGGATGTGGATAGCACTTATAGTTAATTTACAGGAACAGTCAAAAGAATTCCATTACATTACGTCTATGGAGAAAAATAGTCTGCGGTTTATTTAAATGTTTCACTATTTTAAACGCATTGAAATTTATATATATCACTAAGGTGCATTACAAGAGGCTTACTACAGAATACTGTGTGTATAGCAGTCATCGTTCATTTACAGGGACACACAAAAGAATTATCTACTGTCTGTTAACAATAATTCCTGGAAGTGTGTTTTAAGTTACTGAACGCGATTTTAAATTTAACTCACTTTTTGTTTATTACGTGGTGTGTATAAATTCTGTAGATCATATACAGGGAAATACAAAAGTTCACGAACACATTTCCATTTATTGACAAACTCCAGAAGGATAATTTTAAACTGTGCTATGCGTTTCTTAACTGAGCTAAAATTTAGCATCCTATGTAGTATATATACAAATCTATAGATCATATACAGGGCTGAATAAAAGTATTCGGATATTTTTCCGAATATTGTATACGTTGGAAATTCCTGAAATTATGTTTTTAATTATGTTATGCGTTTTTCAAATTGTTTACTTAGATGTTGTCTCTCAGCTTATTAAACGGTATGATTTGTAAAATTATTTTGGAAGCGTTGGAAAGTGTTACATAATCTATGCTTGACGCATGATTTTCCGTTCTTGTTTATAATGAAGTGCTCGCTCGCTCTAACCGGATTTTTAATGCTTTTCAACATGGTTGAAAAGTGTGTATGAATTTGGTTTGTCTGCCTGCCATCTGGTCATGCTCCAACTCCCATAAATATAATTGTATTGCCACATAATTTTCATATGTTATTAAGTTTTACTATGCTTGGTATTGAAAATAAAGTGTGTAGCATTTATAGATTGTTTACAGAGACACACAAAGGAATTCCTTTACATTATAGTGTTTGGGGGAAAAAAACATTCCAGATGCATTTTAATGCTATTTTCAGGCTTCAAACATAATGTAATTAAAAGGGATAACTGAGTTGCACTACAACATATTTTCAATAGATTATGAAGCGAGTAACATTTATTGTTCATTTATATTACTCACACACAACAGGATTCAGTTAAGGGACTGACCACGATTGATGATTGCATGTTTTTCCCTGTGGTATGGCATTTTTAAACATCTAAAGTAAGAAAAGATGCAAACTGGATAATATTTTTTACTGAACGAATTTCATTAACTTAGATTTATTTTATGCAAATTTTGAAAAAGGTGACATTGGTCACAGACACAACATCTCTTAATTAGATGAGAAATGCCTTTGAGTGAATGTTTCACGGATTCTTGCCAGTTGTAAACTATGAAGAAATTTAAACCTAAAATTACTCATTACTTAATACACTTATTAAAATATGGTTAAAGTTTCCAAAAAGTTAATATCAGTTACATATATATTGCATTAAAAAAATTATCTAAGATTTTAAGTGTTCTTAAAAAAAGGATAATGCTTTGAAATATTTTGCAAATAATTTTTTTTTTTTTTTTAATCAAAATTGAAAATGGAAAAAAATTAATAAACTACTGTTTCTTTGTCATGAGGGTATTATTTGACAAATATCAAATATTACAAAAATTTTCCTTAAAATTATAAAAATTTAAAAGAAATTGCATCTTAATAATTTATTTTACAAATGATACTGTATTATTTATGTACTAATTTATTTGAAACAATCAGTGATATGCTCATTTTTGCGTCATTTAAAAAAGTGTGAAATGTAGGATACCTGAAGTTCATCTACATGTATGCCAGCTGATTTAAATGTTACATGAGAAAAAAGTTATCTACAATAAGAAGTGATAGAGAATTAAATGAAAAAATTAAACATTATTATTAGATTTTTTTTTTTTTCTTTGAGGAAAATGATGATCTTTCTTGTCTTATTTTGAAAAAGTGAAAGCTGCATTATAAAAAGTACACAAACAAAGACATGCCTGAAAATGAAAGCTGAACTTCCATGCATGTAAAGGGTGGGGGAAAGGAGTACACATTCTTAACACATTTAACCATAAAATTTGTATATCAAGTAACAGGAAATGACCAATTTTAATAATATTACTTTCAACATAATTTTTTATAGTATAATATCATAACCTTATAATGAGCATAGAAATATCGCTCACTTTATAATCTCTTACAGGATAGTAGAATCGCACTTAATGAAACTTTATGCCAGAAATTGAAACAACTTTATTTTATTAGACTTGCAGTTATAGCACACATGTGTAAAAAATGTAATGTATAATGTATAATGATGTATGTAATGATAAATGTATTTTAAATGTATATACATGTAAAAAAACATTGCTTCCACAACCAACCCCGGAGCTTTTTCACCCAGGGTATCCATCGTCTCGTTGACCGCTGGGACACTTGTTTCAACCTACAAGGTGACTTTGTCTAGCCTATCTGTTATGTCTGTATTACTTCTTTCTTTTGTATACTAATTTATATTAATACCATTAAACCCTTTCTCAAACAGACTGTAGTGTCACTTTCATTTGGGCGACCCATATAAAACCATTTAACAATATGTAAAAAAGGTATAAAACATTCAAATAAGGAAAATAGTTCAAAGGGTACAGGCTCTCTTATGGATTTAAAAACAAATTTTTAATAAAGAGTTAATTCCTATCCACCATCTATGTACACAACTTTATTTCAAATTTAAACAAAATAAAATCAATCTTACTGTGGATGAAAGACTGATAAAACATGGGATTGATTCATATTTATTATTATTTATTCTAAAAAGAAGTCTTCATTCTCATTTCACAACTAATTTTAAAATATTGGAAATGAATACAATGACACATACCAAAACTTCCAAAATGATAAAAAAAAAATATTTTATTGGCACTACTTACAAAAAATATAAAAGCTGATCATAAATCTTAATTAAAAATATTTTTTAAATTGTCACTATGAGAATCTTTCCAGAAAATGGATGCATTCAAATACCACCTGAAAAAAACAGGATAAACATTAATAAAATTTTATAAATTAAAATTATTTAATACATATTATTTGTCAATTTATAAATTCTCAGATAAAATAGGCCAGCATTAATGAAAATAGTCATTTCATTTCATGTCATTATTGATTTACAGCTACAACTAACTAAAATACTACTATAATTAAAATAATTATCATACCTCCACCATAATTAAAATAATTATCATCCACTCCAAACGGACATGATGTTCATCATTCATATGATTTCCAAGCAAATCAACAAGCTCAGAACAATAACTTAATCTTACATTCATTGTCTAGGAAAGATAAAACAAATTATTTAAAAAAGGTCAAGAAAAATAGGTTAGAAAAATAAATAATGCATTCAAATACGTGTTTATTTTTACTTGATACTATTATTTAGGATTATGAAATATAATACTCTAAATCATTGTATTTTATACTTCCGAATTCTAGAATACAATACATGACTTTTAATAGCTGAAACATTTGGTGTCAATGTGCATTACCATATAATGAGTCTAAAAATGCATCAAATTTTAAAACTTCTTCTATTTCAAACTCTTTATGCAACTCACAGTTGTTGATTTTAAATTTTCTTTCTTCATTTGGGAAGAAGGAAGGAAGATGCATGCCAGAATGTAAATCAAACATATCCTAAAATAAAATTATTCTTTTTAAAAGGTTTATTTCAGCTGTGATTTTGGACCTAAGAACAGAATGTTGAAATATAGTTTATTAAAAAGACCATTTTAAATTCAAATTTAGGATAGAATAGGTAAAGTAAATGGATAAACAACTAAAATTTGGAATTTAAAAGTATGCTGAAAAGAACAACCACGTTGCATTAATTTCGAATCCCAAGAAAAAGTAATGCAATTATTTTTATTTATTTCATTAAAAAACGTTCATATTCTCCATTACGATACTTTTAAATTTTTTAATTAAGTTTAAAGCAATCTAAATTTATTAATTAAATTTTTATTTTAACAACAGAATTTTTTTTTTTTTCAGTTTTTTTTTTACTTGTTTAGTAGGGGGGGGGGGGGAATTTGAAAATGCATGGTAAAAATCTCCTTATTTAATATACACTTTTATTACTCATAGATACATAAACATTTAATACAGAAAATCAAACAAAAATTATTAACCCATTTCTATAACTGTACAAAAATTTCATTACAGTACACACCACTAATTTGATGATCATCAAATTAGTGAGACAACTGAAGTTTCAGGGGTGCAACACCCCTAATATAATGAAAGTTTTCACAAAAAAGAAACAGTCCTGGACTGCATGTAAATGTATGTTGAATTTTACAATTGATAAGAATTAAATTTATTGAAACTACTTGAAATCTTACTTGCAGTAATACCAATATGAAAAAAATTAAACTGCACGTTAAAAATGTATTAAATAAAATAAATTCAAAATAAATATGCAACTTGCAGAGCTCACATTGAGGTCCCTGGTCTGCAGATTTACAAGTTATATATTTAACCAACATTTATTGTATTTCTTTATTTACAGAATTTATTTCCAAGAGATGAATTTTCAAACAATGAAAACAAAAAACAATAGTCTTTGGGAAAGCTCATATGACTTTTAAAAAAATTGTTATTTGAATGGGGTGGGTTGAGCTCCATGAACTACTCTGGGACTGGACTGAGGAGTGCATGAATTATCATAAAGCATAAGTCACTTGTTTCTGTCAAAAGTACCACATTGTTTCCCCAACCCTCCAATTAAAACAGATAAATTATGCATGTACTACATTATTTACGTATGGATCATATTATCAGAGACCTATGTAGAAACAAATTTTATTTAAAAGATATCTTATACATATTAATCACATACTAATACAAAAGTATAATCACCACTTTAAAAAGAGATTTATTTTCAAAGGATAAAAAAAAAAGAAGATTAAATTGCAAGCACCAAATGCAAGAGGTTCTTTCAAACATTCACATTTTCCTTGGGGGGGGGGGGGGGGGAATATAAATAAATAAAATTGTGATTAAAACAAGAAACAAACAAAAAACATTATTCAAAACTACCATAAATTATCTACACAACAAATTATACTTCCAAATCATTTGGAGTGTACCGCGATAACTCTCCAATTACAAGCCTTTAAATTCCACTTATTAATTAACCACTTATAGTATTACATTCTATGGGAGATAAATTTGTTTTGAGTGACATTTCAGTTAAATTCTGCATGTTAACTTAAAAAACACAGCTTCAATGTTTCAGCACAGAAAGGCAGCCCAACTAGAGGTCTGCACGGGCCGAAATTTCCAGGCCCGGGTCCGGCCCGACCCATACAAAAAATAATTTGGCCCGGCCCGGCCCGATACAAAAATTAAAAGTTCGGCCCGAACCCGGCCCGGCCCGAACAAAAAAAAATATTGGCCCGGCCCGGCCTGATTTAAAAGTTAAAAGTTCGGCCCGAGCCTGGCCCGGCCCGGAAAAAAGTTCAAATCTCGGCCCGAGCCCGGCCCGGCCCGAGTGAATTTCTACAAAACATAATTTTTACGTCGATTTGGTTAAAAATTTGCCTCGTAGGAGGAGATCTAACCAAAAATTCCTATCTTAGCCTTTTTTTATTCATGTTTATAATCTTCATTTTTATAGAGGTGCCGCAAGCTGGAATATTTATTTTTTTAATAAATCTCTATTTGTTGTAAGTATGTGTTTAAGTTATCATCAATATTGTTAATCCATATTCCATTTATTGAAGTGTTAAAAATCAGAAAAATGCTATACAGTAAAATCTTCTAAGATGGAATTGCATAGGGAAGAAAAAAAAATGAGTTATAGACAATTTGCCTTCTTAGCAGGTGTAAATGTATTATATATTCTTTTCTTACATATTAGTATATTAGTATACAGCAAAAAAAATTAAAAACAAAAAAAATCCCTGCCGGCTCCGCCTGCAAACAAGTTATTTTTCGAAGTAGGCGGTTCCAACTCCCGCATCTTTTCGAAACTGATACATAAAATCAAGGGACATAAAATCTCGGTCAAGTTCGTTAATGGGCAAAATCAAACCAAGGGGGGTTGGGCTTTTTGTGAAAACAGAAAAAAAAAAACCCCATAATTTCTTAATTATGATACGTATCGAATCCGTTTGAAGTTATTATTACTTCTAGGAACAGGGCCAAAAACTTATGTATGACAGATTTTTGATATAATTAAAAATTGCCTTAACGGGGGGAGGGAAGGGGGGTTTTAGAAGAAAAACATTCATAACTTCGTCAATTCCCAATATTTCAAATCTGCTTAAATATATTATAAATCCTCTTAATATTATCTAAAACTTTTATATTGACATGTTTTTTATAGGACCAACTCTTATAGCAAAAAAAAAAAAAAAAATCCTTGCTGGCTCCGCCTGCAAACAAGTTTCGTTTCGAAGTAGGCGGTTCCAACTGCAGCATCATCGCAAAAAGGTCATTTCTTCCGCAATTCCCGACAAACAGGCACCCCACGTTCTGCGTCTTCGAAATCTACCTGTGCCTGTAAGCCGAGCCGTCAGGGATTTTTTAATTTAAGACAGGATCCCATCATAAGCAGGTTCTTTTTCACACGTTTTACTATATTTTAATTTAGCCATATTTTAATAAGTGTATAAATCTACTATTCTTTAAAAAGAATAAATTTTAATGTTTAAATATAAAATAATGGCGATTTAAAAATGTATGCATGTTTTGAAAAGATTTTTCTGCCAGATCGTATTTTACTGACCTTCGAACGGACCAGGCACGCCGAGACATTGATTTTCATACGGGTCAAAACCAGGACTAACAATTTTGAGGCGTGAAGACTAGGAAGAATGAAACCAGTCCCGGCTCTGTACAGAACAAATAATTTAAGGCACGGCCTTATCCTTCAGGTAAAAAGTAAGGCCCGGCCCGGCCCGTAAAGAGTAATCACTAGGCCCGGCCCTTCAGAAAAAAATATGGCCCGGGCACGGCCCGGCCCGAGTGCCGTGAAGAAAAATAGGCCCGAGCCCGGTACGGGCTTCGGGCCTTGGCCCGGCCCGTGCAGATCTCTAAGCCCAACCCCCTCCCGAATGAAAAAATTACCAATTCCTTCTTCTCTTCCTATTTAATTATTATAAGTCACTTTAGAAAAATAAATTTAATTTTTTTTTCAAAATTATCTGAGAAAAATTTAATTTTAATTTCAAAATCCAAGCAAAATAAGGGCTTTACACCTGTTCACTCTTGCCCATGTTATTAATGAAACATAATATGCAAATTATACTGAGAAAGTTTAATAAAAATTCTGTAATTTATTTGAAAATTTATATGAAGTTTTGAAAATAAATAACAGACAAAATTTATTTTTGATATTTCATAGGCAGTGACCATAGAATTATACTTTTAAGTGATGGGGCAATTGTAATAGCGATATTGGCCTTAGAAAAGCTTTATAAATATCTTTAAATTTCTAGATCACTTTGAATACATTAACAGGGGTCGCAGCGTCCTATATATTTTTTAATAATCCCCACCACTATTTTCAAAATATAATATACACAATATCCTTCTATTGCAAATTTTAAAGAAATCTACCATGATATTTATAGTTTGAAAACAGTGGTATCAAATATATAAAAATATATATGACGCTGTGACCCCTGCATTAATGTAAGAGATAACTTTTAATATATACTAGTCACAGATGCTACATCAAATTTTCATATAATTTCTGCAACTAAAGGCATTATCTTTTTGTGTTGCTACCCATTTGGATCTATGTTAGTAATGAAATTCTAATAAATGACAAAATACAAGGAAATCTAAATTTTTCATTTTCTCAGATTATTTTAAAGTTTCAAAAAGAAAAGCATGAAATTTATAAACTAAGAGAAACAGTCAACATTTATACTAGAAATACGAATGAAGCATTTAAAAAAGGATGAAAAGAAAATACTCAACCCTGGTTCTCTTTGGAATATCCAGATAATTGCAAGTTTGGTGATAAAGAATTTCAAGATCTTTGCGATCCCAATAAAAATCAGGTGTGTCTAATAAATCAGAACTAAGATTTATAGCATGTCTGAAATTAAATGGAAAAAAAATATTTTATTAATTAGATATTTAAAATGCAAAATAAAATTTAAATAAATGTTGTAATAACAGGCATGCAACTGCTCAGATGCTTTAAAAAAGTAATAAAAATTACAAATGATGCAAAAAAACTAAATAGTGACCAAAACTTAATTAAAAAGATGATAGTGACAACACATTTGTTATTTTCTAGTTTTCTTTGCTCTTTTAAAAATTTATGGTAGCTTTTATAAACACTTTGAAGAAGTTTAATTATTAGTCTTGGGATAGACACCATATGCTGGTTGGTTTGAGGCATGATGGTCATCTTTTGCACATTAAGTGGACTGAAACTTTTATTTAATATGGAATTTGATCTACTATGAATATCCAAGCCACAATCAATATTCAAACATAAATAATTAAAATAATTTGGCATTACCCTCATGTGAGCACTTTATTTAAAAAGAAAACTGTCTCGACATAACCATTTCCATGAGAAAGACTATGGGGCCATTCCATTGTGACGGGTGTGACATCCAGACCAAATTTTAAGAGTTCATATCTATATTTTGGGAAATAAATTAGCTAAGAAATCCCTGAAAAGTATTTTAATTATGTTTTTCCATGCATATGCTTGGATAATTGAGCAAATATATAACTTTAATAGCTTTCAATTTTTTTTTAAAACATTTTTTAAACTTGTGACGGGTGTGACTCTCTCGGGACAAGAGTTTTCACTTGCATGCACATTTGTTAAAATTCCTGTGAATATTTAAATGTGCCATTATTAAAACAATTTTTTTTCTAATGAAAGAGATTCAAATTAAACTTAATAAGTAATTTTCATAATAAATTTAATTATTTTAATGAATAAGAATTTTTTTCCTGCTGTGACGGGTGTGACATTGTGCAAAGTGTACAATTTGAAAGTTGTTTACCAAAAAAATACAGTGATCAGTATAGAGAGTAAACTCAACAATAGTAAATATACAAAAGAAATTTAATAAAACTAACATATTTATGCAGTTAGTTTAAAATTTGTAGTGTCCCCTACTCGTTATAAGTGATGGGGGAGCTACTTTTTTTTACAATAGCAGAAAAATTTTCAATTGAGATGTCATCTTCTTCTGGCCAAATCCAGTGTGGCCCACTGGCTTGCTTATTTCTTCCTATGGAAGTTGATATTCAAGACATTAGCATAGTCAGGGGGTCTGCCCAGACTTTTCTCCCAGGGTCATGTTTTAGTGAAATTGTGAACAGCTTTTTATATTCGTGAAAAATCTAGTCATAATTTTGTGAATTGAAATGATCGTTACATTCAGGATCTTGTTTATACATTTTTAAGAAGATATATGGATGTAAAATACATATATTTTCTTTATATGTGTAAAAGTGACAGGCTGGATTTTACTTTTAAATGATTAATTTGTGAAATGTTCAGTTTAAAGATGGAATAATTTTGGGAAAAACCTATTTTTAAGACAAAGAATTTTGTGAGGGGTCCTGTTTTAGGGAAAATAGTTTTGTGAAGGGTCCTGTTTTAGGGAAAATAGTTTTGTGAAGGGTCATGTTTTGAAATAGAAATTTTTGTGAAGGGTTCTTTAAAGGACCCAATTTTTTCCTAAACAGATCCCTGACAGTACAAGCTATTATGCTTTTTGCTACTGGCCAGGGAAACCAAAAGATAATCACCAATATTTAAATCTGATATTTTCAAAATCTTTCTGGGGGAAGATTCTCAATTAGCAGTGACTGCCACTTCCCTCATTGTTGATTTGGCAGTCTTTCCCATCAAAAGGATAGCATTATCACTGCTTACTTTAAAGTGGTGATAAGACTTGATGCCTTCCCATCCTTCTGCCAGCATTTGTTTAGTTTCTAGTATTTTCACTGCTGAGACATACAATGCCTTTATTGCACAAATCTTCTGAGCACATTTAAAAAAATCCAAAGCAGAAATAACTTAAAAGTAAGCAAGTTAAAAGTAAATTGCTACCAACTCTCAATTTGCTAAAATAATTCAAATATATATTTCATGATTTATCTTCTCTTTTTTGGCAAATTGGCTTTAATATGTTCAAAAACAATAATGATTCAACCTTACACTTCATTTAAAATATATTTAAATATATTTTAAAGCAATTTAAAATGTTGTCATACCTGTCACAAGAATTTTGTCACACCCGTCACACTAAAATTTCACACAAAATAAAAATTTAATGAATTTTTAACGTTTTGTAGTTATTCAGACTTGCAATAGTTAGACTTTCCGAAAGTTTAATGTATTTTCATCGAAAAATGCATTTTGTATAATAACTTAAGCATCTTTTTTGTGACGGGTGTGACAGAGACAGTGTAAATATATTTGTATTAAAAATCGGGTCTTTTAAATTTTTTTGAAAAATTAAGTGTTTTAAAAGATCAACAAAGGTCACAAATAGTAATATATGCACATATATTGAAAATGCTGCTGTTTTAAATATTGCTTCTGGCAGAATGAAAATACCCTATTTTACATGCCGAAAGTTTTTCAAATTTTTCCAACTTTGAGCCTAGATAAATTATAAAAAAAAATATTTTTAGAGCTTCGTTCTCTGTAATTTCATATGCGTCATATTTTTACCTTTAATTTGATATATTATTTGTAGTAATAAAAGACATTTGAAATTTCAACCCTCATGTCCACTTTTTCATGGAAATGCGGGTTGGCCATTTAATAAATTTGCTTACAGAGGAATACATGCTATCACCTGCTTCATTCTCCTATATTAAAGAGTTGTGTCACTACTGATCAATCTACATACCATATACAGTCGAACTTCGTTAACGTAAACACGCTTAACGTGAACTACTTTTAACATGAACAGTTGCCACTGTCCCCATCAAAATGAATACGGATTCTAGTATTTTTTCTTCTTTTAAGATGAACACGTTTAACGTGAAATTTCGCTTAATATGAACAATTCTCATGTCCCCATGAGAAATTTTGACGCTTAACGTGAACGGAAATTCCTTAGAAAAGTGTGAAAGCTTCTTTTTCCCTAGGGAACAATGGGTTATTCTTTAGAGCTTTGTGAAAAGGTTTATACTTTAGAGCGAAGAAAATGAGTACTATTGTCATTAGAATGTTCTCACTTTTGGACAATACAATACCTGTCATCAAGTACATGCCACCAGGATTAGGGAAGGTTGCTACCTAAAGGGAGTATTTCAATGCATTGTTTCTTTACACTTGGAAAATTTACAGTTTAGTATTGCAACTTTCATACGAAAGGCAGCATGCATTCAGTCTTTTATTCTTTTTTTTTTCTTTGTTTACCCGTGTGAATTTATTAGGGCATTCACATGTACAGTGCAGTCGCTCAAAATGAGTCGCAAATTTCAGCAATCCTTAAGTTTACAAAAAAAGCTTGATATATTACATGAGGTAGATTCAAGAAATTTAAAAAAAAATCTGAAATTGTTAAGAAATATGGAATTGCTAAAAGTACGGTATCAATGATTTTAAAAAGGTAGAGATAAAATTGAAACAGCTTGTGTGCTAAACAAGTTTGAACCAAGTTGAAAGAGAATGAGGGTCGCCAATAACGAAGAAGTGGAAACAGCATTAATAAAATGGATGAATGAAGCAAGAAGCCTGAATCTTCCCATTACCGGTGCAATTTTGCTAGAAAAGGCTCACTTTTTCGACGATGCTTTGGGCATAAAAGATTTTTTAGGCTCATCAGGATGGCTTCAACGATTTAAGGAAAGACACGGAATAATTTGCAAGAAACTTTGTAGTGAAGCGGCTGTAGTAAATGATGATATGGCGGATGATTTCGCAATGAATAATTTGCAATTAATTTTAAGTAAATATGCAGAAGCAGATATTTTTAATGCCGACGAAACTTCTTTGTTCTGGAAAGCACTTCCTTCACGAACTTTAACTATAAAGAATAATAAATGTTCAGGTGGAAAGTGCAGCAAAGAGAGATTAACAGTCTTAGTTGCTTGCAACATGAGTGGAACTGAAAAATTACCATTGATGGTCATTGGAAAAGCTGCAAAACCACGTTGTTTTAAAGGTATAAAAACATTACCAGTGACATACGAGTCAAGCAAAAAGGCTTGGATTAACACAGAGTTATTCCAGAAGTGGGTCAAGCAACTCGATAGAAAATTTCAAAGACAAGGACGAAATGTGTGTTTTGTAGACAATTGCAGTGCTCATTGCATCATTTCTTAAAGCAATCCATGTAGAGTTTTTACCTCCAAACACAACAGCAAAAATACAACCATGTGATCAAGGGATTATTAAATGCATAAAAGCATACTATAGAAGAGAAATGCTCCTTCAAATAATTTCTTGTTTCGATCAAGGAACATCCTTTTCCATCAACTTGTTGGATGCATTATACTCCGATCTGCCTGGAAAGAAGTTTCTGCCGGTACTATCCAAAATTGTTTCCGAAAAGCGGGATTTGCTACCAAAGAAACTCCTTCACAAACAGAAGAAACAATAAAATTTGATTCTTCAGAAGCATAAGCTCATGGTATACTTCCAGAAAATGTCACATTTGAGGAATATGTATCAATGGACGATGAAATAATCACATCCGATACTGTTACGGATGAGGAAATAGTTAAGGAAATTAGATGTACTAAAATTACTGCCAATAATTTACACTTTTCTTCAGAAACAAAAGAGGAAGATGATAGCAGTGACTATTCAGAATACAACAATGTATCCAGCATTGAAGCATTTAATGCATTAAAAACTGCAAGAAGATTTGTGATGCAAACAGAAAATTCTAGCGAATACCTAGATGTTGTTGATAGATTAGAAGATTTCTGCAAAAGAACTGTTGATAAGAACAGAAAACAACTGCAGATAACAGATTTTTTTAAGATGCAATTGATTTTTTTTCTGGTATAAGTTATAAATAAATAAGGTAAGGATCTTATTATTATTTTTTTATTATTTAGTCTTTTGAGAGTAAATACATTTAATTTCTCGTAATTTAATTAAAAACGTGTATGATTATGATGCATTATTTGATATATATTTCTATAGGGGAGATTGAGGGGTTAATGGGACATATTTTATGTTTCGTGCTGTAAAAAGTGCAATTTATAAAATTCATGTTTTTACACAATTATTTTTTAACAGTTTTCTATTAATTGATTAAAAAATATATAAGTAATAGTTTAATTATTAAAATAAAAATAAGTCTCAATCGTAAAACAAAGTTTTCTCCCGTTAGAATCTATCTGAAATGCACATTTGTCCCTGAATCCTTTACCACTGTATTTAAGCTTATTGTAAATTAACTGTTTATCTCTGGTACGAAATAATGATTAAAAATTAACATTGTATAAAAGCTTCATAATAAAAGGTATCATTAACAATTGATTTAATTGTTGATCAAACCGATATTTATTAACTATAAAAAAAAAAAAATTCATCTTGATGCTTAAATATTTCTTGGTTTGCAAATAGATAATGAAAAAATGTGGTTCACTGCATGTTCTTGTGTAATACCGGAAATGACATTTACTGATAAATTTTGACTGTTATATTTTACAAGAAAACCCTGCTGTCCCGTTAGCTTCCATGTCCCATTAGCCCCCAGTCTACCCTATATATATATATTTCTCAATATTTTTTTATCTGGATTTTTTGCTACTGATAGCATGAACTACGGATAACATGAACAAAAATTTAATTCCCCTTGAGGTGCATATTAACGAGGTTTGACTGTAATCCCATATAATTCAATAAATTTATGACAAAATATCAAGGTACAAACAAAGAAGGGAGTAAACTTATATGAGAGACCATAAAATCCAAAATTTTAAATCCTTTTTTCCTCCAATACAACCAAGCAAAATATAAATAAAAACATTAAAGAATACTATGCTAAAATATTACATACAACATAGCAAAGACATTGAGATAATATGTAATCATATGTCTTAACGGTCGTGATCCAACTATTTTAACTTTCACCTTTGTTGAAAACTATCTTTGCCTTCAGTAACAATTTTTAGGTGAAATATTCTTAGCAAAAGTGATGAATTCCAATATTGTGGTATTGTTCGTGATTACAAAAAGAGTGATGAATGACACTGGTGCTACGGATTGCCTAAAGAAAGTTTGGAACCTAAGGTTAGGTGCAATTTTGAAAGAAAATAACTTTTGTTGTGGGATTCATTTGTTGTCACCATAGCGATGTAATAAAAAAACTACCATCCCCAGAGGTTTGACATTGTTGCTTCAGTCTTAGATGTCTGCCGCCGCAAACTGTTGAAACGTATTATCTAAAAATACTGGACTAACAGCTCAATTTGCCATCTGAAATCAAATAATCAAACAACCAAATCAAAATAAAGAGGTCAACTTATGCATAAGTATAAACTTAATTTTTTAGGTATATAATAACTGTGGTGAATTAAGATGGTCTAGTGTTTTTAGCAACAACTATAATATGCAGGGGTGATTGTAGGTTCATGAAAAAATACGTGAAATTTTAGCGAGAAAAACCATTTCCGTTTGAAGAGAGGAGGGAGGTCAGATTATGAAAAACATGAATTTTAATTATGTTTAGCAATCATATGAAATTTATATTTTAGTCTTATTTTATGAATTTAACTCTATGAGAAAAAATAGAATTTCGGTACTGAAAATGAAAAAAATACTTGAATATACCTGAATTCAGGTATAAAACCTGAACACAATCGCCCCCGAATATGTTAAACTGATTATATGTTTAATGGAGATATCATCAATGTGTTGTGTCACTGATTTTGTGGCTGTTACCAAAACATTTCCAAAAGGTTTAAGATAATAGGATTTCATCTTGGTTTAAGTCAGCAGAAGTACTTCAAGTTTCTAAAGACGTTACCAAGAACGTCTAGTAGTTAGGTCATGTATATAAATTAAAATCAAAAGCCAAATACAATTTGTGATATAAAAATGACTATTTTTCTAGAATTGCATGCCTGTAAAAAGAGAAAAATTTAAAGAAAATAATAAAAACTTTATATAAAGTGAAGAATACATTGCTCCATGAATAAAATCATGTTTTATGACGAAAAAATAAAAAAACTTTTATAACAGATATTTATATATATACACATATTTGTATTCATATATTTATATACACACACATGCACAATTTAGTTTTGAACATCAACATTTTTGTTTGAATGCATGACACATGCATAGACATACTAGTGTTCAAACTAAATGACAGCTGTTAAAATCATATTTAATTATTTATTTATTAATTATTTTAATTATTTATTTATTAAAAGCCATTAAATTTCAACTACAAATTACTGAGATTTTTTTTTTTATATACAAGTTCAACTTTAACCTCCATCTAAAAAATAATTTTTAAAGATAACAAGTCCTTAGAATTTTTAAGTAAGCTAATTTAGCAACATATTATGTTTATAATTGAAATGATTATATGTAACATATAATAAAATGAGTACAAAATACTAGAAATAGTAAGCAGTTAATATTACATTTTTTTTTTCTCTCACATAAAACATTCTTAATATTAATACACTTTGAATATGGCTGACAGGATTGATATTCAGGATAGTGCATACATTTATTTAAAGATATGTTTATAATTGATGACTCAACTTTACTTCAAGAATTTATAAATCGTTAAGAGCAATATAAAATGTCTTTCCAATTAAGTTTTATAAATATTATATTACCTTAAAGAAAAGAGCTCTCCTCTCTTAGCAAAGATTTCTTTTCTGGACATTTTGATTTGTTCCCCTTTTTTCATTTTCTGAAATAGGAAAAAATTAATATATTATTTAAAAAAAGATATTTTGAATAATAAGTAACATAACAAGTAATACAACATTAAATAATATTGTAATAACAGGATTTAAAAAAAGTTATTTTCTCCTTTTAAAATTAGAAAAGATTAGATTATGCAGAATACCATGCTCTTAAATTAGACAAAATATTTTAATCTCAAACACTACAGTAGATCTAAAAAAATAATTTTAATTTAAGGTGGTATCAAATGGAGTTTCCCATTTTTTGATAAATGAATTACTTAAGAGTTTTTAGCAATTGTCATGTGATGACATGTTTTTCTCCTTTCTTATGCTGTCATAACTGGAAATTTTCTACAAAACGCCAACTTTGACAGTATTTTCTGAAAGAACCTTTACCAAAAAAAGGAAAACCCAATTCAACTATAGTTTCTGAATAACAATACTTGCCAATTTCATGCGTTTCCAAACAAAAATGAATTCAGAAATGCATCAGAAAGTAACTCCTTTGAATTTAAGAACAGCCTTAAAGCTTTTAATCAGTCAGACTAAAAATTCCACTCTCTAATGGGCATAATTGAAATCATTTCATATTTCTCATCAGAATCTTCTAATGAAAGAAAAAGTTAAAAATATTTTTTCCCCCTTCTCAGTGTAATCTTTTTAAGTGATGTTTCTTTCCTGTTTAATTGACAAAGTATTTCTAAAATAATTTCTTTATTTTATCTTTCAAGTTAAATTTTTAGTGATTCAACAGTACAGGCAGGGACCCAGACCACAGGTTCATTCAGAAAGAGGTTTGTTTGGAACACACTATATGCTGGCGAAGGCAGTGGAGCCGCAGAAACTAGGTTAATTTGAAACACTATACACTGCTGAAGGCAGTGGGCCTACCTGAACTAGGATGACTGATTTTAAACAATTTTCTGACAATATAAAATCATCCAAACTTGTTTAAGGTTATTATCATGGGCCCAGACAATGCCGGGTGGGTCAGCTACTATTTATATTAGAATATTTGGCAGTCCATGTACAATTTATGTACTTTTTGCAATATTTTCCACTTATGTGAAGAGCAGATAGCGTCTGAAAATAAATTTTCATGAAGATGGGATCCAGAGAGATTGATTTCTAGTCTAAATAAACCATTACATATCATAATTTCATAGAATAGCCCCCACCCCACCCCACCAAAATATAAATAAAATAAAATAAAAAATATTTTTTTAAATGCATTTGATAAATAAAATAAAACAGAAAAATGGATGAAAGGGAGATAATGATAACTAAACAAAGGTAAATAATCTAGCCAAGCTAATGAGGATGTGACACTTTTAGGTAGGTCAGCAGGAAAATGCTGGCACCTATTGCTACAGGATAGCATCCCGGTAATAGAATTTTCTGCGACAAACTAAAATTTATCTGCAACCCAACAGTGCTGGACAAAATCTACTCTCTACTATCATGAGAAATAACTTATAACTGTATACTGTTATAAGAAATAACCATCATAACCCATAAAACAAGCAAAATTTGCATTTATAAAGAAAAAATAATGCAATAAATCTAGGGACAAAGTAAATTTTAGCAACTATTTTAAGCCCAGCATTTCTTTTTAAGCTGTTAGATTAATCTGCAGCACTTGCTGCCATACTGCACTGTTTCTGTTACCGGGAACAGAATTAAAAAAAATGTTGCATACCACCATATAGAATACATATGAAATGGGGATTACAATTTACTTCTCTGCAACACCCCATCACTCCCAAAGTTTATTAACCTTGGAACTACAAAATATGGGAAAAAAAAATTATTTTTGTTGAAAAACTATCTGGTACAAAGTAAGTTTGTGTAATATACAAGTTAGACTGTAGCCGCTCTTTAAATCTTAAAAAGAAAACTACAGAAAATATATTTCAGAGCTATAAAAAAAAAGGGGTAAAAGTATCATTGCTGTTGTCATATTTTGTTCAATTAAACCAGGTTTTTAACCCTTTGTATCATCACGTTGCATATCTGCTATCTTCCAGCACAGCAGTTAATGTAAATTGTTCATAGAATTCTCAACAGACAGCGATACAGAGTTAACTTTTCATGCCAAAGTTTTGTTTATCACTTAAATAGTTTCACATCATTATTTCTAAAATGAACTTCGTAAATTTTGTCAAATTAAAAAAGGCTGGAGACGTCCAAAAAGAGATTTTTTTTTTTTTTTTACAAAAGGTAAGTTTGTATACTTTACAATTTTGTATTACAAAATTGACAATATTTATGAGAAATATGTAATTTTCTTTTTATTGCAGAAGTAAAAAAGTACCTTTTAGTCAATTTTTTCATTTTTATGGTCTAAATTTTATTATTTTTTATATGCTTAAAATGATGTTTAACATCTGAGTATTAATTTGTCTTAATCAGAGTTGTTGAGTCAAGTGTTTGACCAAAGGCACAGTTGTGTATATAAATTATCTGACAAGCTATTTTGATGACTATAAAGATTTCCATTGATTGTTTCTGAGTCTGCAATTAATTTTAACTTTAAAGTTGAAAGTATCAGATTAATTTCAGTTTAAAAAAAATCATTATAAAGATTGATAATATGTATGG
The DNA here is from genome assembly GCA_963931845.1 of Maratus michaelseni. Classification (NCBI taxonomy): domain Eukaryota; kingdom Metazoa; phylum Arthropoda; class Arachnida; order Araneae; family Salticidae; genus Maratus; species Maratus michaelseni. Next base: position 276,051,727 of record OZ007594.1, on the reverse strand, counting down.
CTAAATAAGAATGATGATGTGCATTGAATAAATTTAATTAAAATAATTAGTGCAATGTTGTCTATAGTCAAAATTATCATCAAGCATTAAATAATATGTTATACATATACATGTAATGCTAAAATGAAAATTCTCAGCAATTTTTCAAACAGATTCTTTTAAAAAGGTAATATTTAAACATACCAAAACTGCATTATGTCGATATTATGTCGATTACGATGCTAATTTACAAAATATCAGACAATTTTTCAAGAAAAATTAAAATAAAAAATAAACTACACAAATTGGAAATATCAAATAAAGACTAAAGAAAAAAAAAACTAAGCTAACTTAGAAAATGCATTTAAATTTGCCATTATTTTGTATTGCAGACATACATTTAAATGCAAAAATTCAAAACACAACAAATGACAAGTACAAAAGAGAAACTTTTTCAGAAGAAGACACCAAACTAATAGCAACCAGTAACTAACAAAATCTTAAAAGTCATGAAACAAAATTTTTAAAAATGTGAACTATTTAAATGACATATATACTTTCACGTAATCTTAAATTAATAATAATAATAAAATATAAAAGTAATACTTACTTCTGTTACAAATTCTATACTAGAACTGTATTTTTCTAAAGCTTCTTCAAGAATACCAAGTTTTACTGGAAAATATCAAAATATATGTGAATAATGTACACAAGTGCATGATAACCGAGGTGAGAAACAAGTCATTGCAATTCTCTCTTTTGCTAATTTCTTTTTTGTTGTATTGTTAATTCATTTTTTCTTTGATATCTTTAAAAAGAGGCATCAAATTAGGAAAAATAAGCATATTTTTGACAACTGTTGCAATTTGTTTTCATTAAAAAAGAGAAAACAGTGAAAGCCTACATGTGGTCAAAGATTTCTGTACCAAATTGTTACCATATATGGAAAAATATGGTATTTTTTCATCAATTTGAAGCACAGCAAAGTATTCTCGGTTCCAGAAAAAAAAAAAAAATGATCAAAAAATTATTTTCAGAAGTCCATGTTTCAGGTGGAAGGAAAGACTGGACATTCATCATTCAGTATGAAATTATTTTGAACAATGTGGTAGTCAATACAAATAGTTCAACAAAAGCAACAATTCACCACTTGTTGAATGTTGGAACTAAGTGTAAATAACAGCAAACAATAAATTTTGATAAACTTTATAAACTTTTGATAAATTCTGTTTAGTTATTTTTTTCGTAAAAGCAGAAATGCTCAGTTTTTCTAACTTAACATCTCTTAATAACATCAAAGAAAAAAAAAAAGGTAGCTAGGAAAACAAATCATAGTGATTCATTCTCAACCCAAATATTCAAATTTAATTATGCAAGATATTTATAGAGGGATACAACATATTCCGATTCTAATAAAATAACATAAAATCCATGATGAATAACAATCTTAAAAACTTCATTACAAATTTAAACGTACTGCTAAATTAAATAAATTAAAAATTTCAACAAAATCACATAAAAAGATTTCAAAAGAATTACAACACCACCCATATTGGGGAAAAAGGTCCAATATAACTGAAGGTATTAAAAAATTCTATTCTCTTCTAATGATTCTATTTATTTAAAAGTTATGTTTATTAAAAAATAAGTTACTTGTTTGGGTTTGTCATTGTTATTAATATTAGTTTTCGAAATGTTAGTTTATATGCATATTTTAATTTTCTTAATTTTTTACATTAGAGAACTATTGCAATTGGCTCATATATAGTTATTTAAAAAGTGTGGTGTAGAACCTTTTCTTTTTTTTTCTGTTTTCTTACAGAAGATACAACACAGAAATATACCTTAGTGAGTGATATAATGAGGTGTGATATACAGAGGATTACTGTATTTTAAAACGGATGGAAAAAGATTATTATGTTAAAGAGAAAATTAAGTATTCAAATTCGGTATATCTATTGGTAATCTTTATAACAGAAATATATGTGATAAAACTTTACTGAGAAAGGCGGGATTAATACACACAAAAATAAACATTTATTTATCAAGTCATAAAAGAACTCCCTTCAGATGCAAAGGAGATCCATAGTTGCACTAACTTTGAATAATAAAGGAAAAGACATTTCTAAGCATTTTCAAAAATATAGTTGAGCTCATCTACTTTAAAAATAAAATAAAATGAGGTTTCAAGAGAGAAAATAAGTTTTTCCTGAGTTTAATATGGCAAAGTGACAAAAGATTCTGTTTGAGGCAAAGTAAGAACACAGTTTTCTATTATTAAAATGCTCTAAAATTTCAGACTTAAGACAGGCCATTTTATTTTCAGTAAGTGCAAAGGTACATTACTTCTAAACATTTTGTAAACCTAATGAGGAAAAAAAATTTTTTTGCAATTCCTGTTAAATTAACTTCAAAAATATTGTAGATATTTATGTGAATAGTTAAGTTTTATGCATAGTTTATTGACAAAGATGTTTACATTTAAATTAACAATCAGTTTGTTTTTTGAAGAAAAGAATGTTTTTGAGCAATGAGCATGCAGCTGAGATTGCTTGTACAATTTGTGGTCGTTTGGGGGGTAGACAAATTCAAAAGCCTGCAGTTACAATGGGCTAAAATTATTCAAACAGACTGCCAAAATAGTGATTTTCTTGAGTCAAACAGAGTACTCCTATACATATTTTTAGATAAAAACACACTGCATAAAGTTGTTCTTAAATTAAATCTTAAAGTACTTTCAGTCACATTCACAAAACAATTTTTACCTAATGATACAGCACATTAAAGTTTCAGATTTTCTAATACAGAATTTTAAAATCTTATTCAATTTTATTTACAAGAGCATCCACTAAACTAAAAATTCACAAATAAAATTGGCTGGCTATCAATAAAACAGAGTCATTTTCTTTAAAATGCGAGTCAATTTTGATTTGAAAGCTATGAACTGCTTAAACGTAAGTCAAAAACACATTTCAAATAATTATGATTACATACCTGCCAACTCTTGAAAATGGCAAAGTGTAAAATGACGCGTAAAGAGTATTTCACACAATTTTTTTTTAACATAAAACCCATGAAACCCATTTTTAAGTAACACATACACGGCCTTTTACAAAAAAATTTAAGTACATAATAGATGAATAGAATTAAATAATACAGTGCTGCTGACAATTATAAATATAGTTTGATGAGAAAAATATGAAAAACATTACAACACTCATTAAGAAACTGATTTTAAAGACATATACACAACTTTTCTTATCCAATTTTTACTTTACGTCTGAGCAAATTTATTTAAGACATGACTTCTTACATGCAATACAAATTTTTAAAATCTTCCTGATGATTTTTGACAATGAAACCTGAACTCATTATTTGACAATACTAAATATTCCCCTCATATTCATCGTTTACCGTTACTATACGCAACTAGAAAGTTATACATAAATTAAGGGATGAAAAATGAAACTTGGAAGAAATCTTTGCAAAAAAGTTTAAAAATATGTGCTGTAAGTGTTAAAGTATAAAAAATGCTCCAAAAGTGTAAATTTTACACCTAAAGTGTAAAAGTTGGCAAGTATGTGATTATATAATAAATCATAGGACTTCTATCAAAATAATATTGGAGTTGTGCTTACAACTAATAAGCATGAATATACCTTTCAATAACATATTTAATATATATAACATATTATTCAATAACATAACCTTCAATAACATATTTAAATAGCAATCTGGATATTTTTATTAAAGTTAGAACATGAATGGATTAACAGATGGACTCATAAAATGAATTCGCAAAACAATTTTCAAGTAGCTTATTAAAATTACTTTACATTGGAAAAATAATATAATGCGATTAAAATATATTTCAAATATTAACCAGAAATACATAACAAAACATTTGAATTTCAAACAACAGCAATGACAAAATAGTCTAAAAGGACTATTAAAAAGCGGTTTGAAAATTGAAGTGTTTCAATACTATGATGTCTGAATCACTATTTTGAACCTGGTATAAAGTTGTTTCATCATATGAGACAAAGATTTCAATAAAAATGTAATTGCCGAAACGTCAGTTGAGGCTCACTGTGAAGACCTGAAAGGTTTTTGGTTTCCGTCTGTTTGTCCGTTCTGCGATAACTGCCGCAAAAATGATCCGATTAGGTTGGTTTTTGGTAGGTATGTTAATGAGGTACCCGGAGTTACATTTGGTTCATTCTTTCGAAAAATATAGAACATTTTGTTTTAAGTCATAATGCTTTTCAATAGGAAGTCAGACTATTTTTTAATTTTAACATTTACCGAAAAGAAAATCACGCATTGGGATAATTGTAAATTCTAATTATGGATGCTAAATTTACGAAATGGAGATCTTAATTTTAGCCGATCACTTTGAAAATTTGGCACTATATTTTACAGAATTTTGAAATTAAACAAATTGTGAAATTTTACTCATTAATTTGAAAGATATGAAACATTTTAATTTCTCATTTTTTTACAAAAACTTGAATGAATTTTTTTTTTCTCTCTTTCATTAAATGGTTGCCAAGCAACTATATACAGCGTGTCCACGTATAACCTGACCGACCTTTATTTTCGCAACCGTTGGTCCTAGATGCATACTTCCAATTACAAAAATGGTTTAAATAAGGTAAAGAATTACTTTTAACGTGATTTGGGTCAAGAAAAACATTTATTAAAAAATTACGAAAGTTAAATTTTTATACGGTCCCCCGGTCCTATAAGTGATTTTTAGTAAAGATTTACTGTGACACTAACAAGTAAGACAAAAAAAGTCCCATTCATCTAACATTAAAATTGACCGAATAATAGCTGTTTAAAGTTGGAGTATATTTTTCGCTGCGAAATAGGGGTCATTCACAAATGTAGTAGAAATGTAAATAATCGTCAGATATATCAAAAAAATAGTTGAGAGAAAAATTAACATTGCAATCTAATATAATTGTAAAATCTATAATCATTCTGACACATTAATGCAAAATATACAATTTGTACTGTACATATAAGCGGATAAAAATAACAGAATTTTTGTTAAATAAAAAGTATGAAAAACAACAGCCTCAATTCTTTACAAAATGATACAGATTTTAAAATGCTATTAGATTACACTGTCTTTCAAATTTTGGGTTGTGCCATGTTTTTTATCTTTTGAAAATTGATTCTTATGGATTTTTTAGTGCTGAATCCGAAAATGATCTTCATTTTAAACCATCAAGTTTGAAATTTGTGATTTGAGAAAAATCCTAAGTTAAAAAGCTCAAAGTTAAAATTGATCCCCCCTCCCCTCCCAACCTCATCGGACCCCTGAGCTGTTTAGCTGCAAGAAATCCAGTATAAGCCAAAAATTTGAATAAACTATTGAATTAAATAAAATTAAACTGAATAAAAAAGTCTTACATCTATTTAATAATATCAGATTTTTCGCTGTTTTTTAACCTTGAAATTTACGATTTGCGAAAAATCCTGATATGATGGTTAAAAGTGAAGGTAATTTTTTTTTATTCAGCGTTAAAAAATACATAAAACGTAATTTTAAAAATTAAAAAACACAACCATCGCAGGTTTATGTTATCTAATCTAAAATTCTTTCTTAAACTTGTTGACGATAATCTATCCGAATTTTTTTTTTTGTGTTATCCTCTAATATAAGTATGTATAAGATAGTAAGCGTCGAAAATCATAATAATATTACATTGCCATCGGATTTAAGTCAGTATGTAAAATTTAACTTCGATCGGACATTTGAAAGTGAGTTAAACTTCGAGTACAAATTTTAAACTGGAAAGACGATCGTTGCAAGTTAAATTAAACCTTATGAAAATAATATAATTATTGTTAAAAAAAATCATAGTCTCAAATCCTTTCAAAATAAAACATGTTAAAATACAATTATTTTAATTAATCTGAAACTTAACTAATAAAAATTAACTCAATCGTAATAGTTGTATGATTTATTTCAAAGCGCATATACCTTGAAATAAGTTTAAGTACTTTATATACGACCCCTGAAAGCATGGCCGAAATCATCTCTTTTTAGATGCAAAAAAGTGTTATAAGTCATGCATTTCAAAGTTTCAGAACTCGCTCAATTTTAATGTTAGATGAATGGAACTTTTTTGTCGTACTTGTTAGTGTCACAGTAAATTTTTACTATACATCACTTATAGGACCAGGGGACCGTATAAAAATTTAACTTTTGTATTTTTTTAATAAATGTTTTTCTTGACTCAAATCGCTTTAAAAATAATTATTTACCTTATTTAAACCATTTTTGTAATTGGAAGTATGCATCTAGGACCAACGGTTGCGAAAATAAAGGTCGGTCAGGTTATACGTGGACACGCTGTATATCGAAGAATGTAAACAAAAGAAAATTCAAGTGAATTGCATTATTTTGGCGCAAAATTTTATTAACAAAATAGCTAATTTTCAGGCGATTTGAGTTTTTAATATGCTTTTTCTAATGAAATAGATGAGAATTTATTTTAACTACTAAAGAAAGATGACCAAATCGGCTTTCCAAATGAAAAATATAAAAACAATGAATGTGCAAATTGAATATAAGTCTCATAAGAGGAATTTACACTTGTATAGGTATATTTAATACACAAAATTTTATTAAATTTCAGCAACGTATAATGTTTAGTGACTGAAAAATAAGTATTCTTTTAAGGATAGGATAAAATCTCCTGTACAAAGAGATGATTAATCTAACAATAGTATGCATTCAGACATATACTCTAATAATGAAATAGCACAATTATTGGAAATTGAGAATATAAAATTAAACCGACAACAGGGGTTCAGGGGGGCGGATCCCTCCTGAAGGAATGTATTCTTATTGTGAAAAAATACAGTAATAAGTAATTTATCCTATCATTGCATAAAATTTTGTTTAATGTGTTACTTCAAAAATTTCCAGAAGTTTCGATAAATCTTATATTCTTATAAATGTATAAATAACTTTAAAAAATTTAATTTTAGGACATCAAATATTATGCAGATTATATTAAAAAATTAGTGAGATTAATGAACATGTTTTGTAGAGCTGATGTTGAGGCCTCTGATCTGTAGATTTACTAGTTTATATTTTATTGTTATTGTATTATTAGAATGAAAAAAAAATCTTGTATAAGTATGTAACATTACTAATATAGTAAAACATTTTGAGAAAGAGTTTTCAAATAAAGAATAAATTATGGTTAGGGGTAGAGATGCAAAAATTAGAAAACATTTAAAGTAGTGAAGAAAAATTGCAATACACAAATAAAAATAAACAATTAAAAAAAAAAAAAAATTGCAAAAAAAAAAAATTATTTTAGCATTCCCATCTCTAGTGAGGAGCATCTAAAAGTGCTATAAAAAATTTTGCATGTACTTTTTAATATCTGACATATGAAATTTAGAATATTTACGAAACTCTTCTATAAGTTAAATGAAATTAAAGCAAAGAACAATGACTTAATATTTGTTATTTATGTAAGAAAATCAGAAAGTACCATAAGTAAAAAGAAAGATTTAATTATTTTTTATATAATCATGTTTTATTTAGAAAAATTCAAAGAAAATGTATGTTTTAAAATAAAATATTAAAGAATACTTTTCTCTATACTTGAATAATCAAAAAGATAATTGCAGATTTTAATTCCAAAAACTAAATCTTATAATTTTTTGCCTTAATTATCAGAAATTTAATGACAATTTTTAATTAAATAACTATATATTTCAGTTTAATCGGGACATGTGGTTTAAATATCGGCCAGAAGATATCCCTTCTTAAAAAATTATACGGATCTTAAAATCTACCAAGTGCTAATTTACTGCACAGGCTTTATTAATCGTTTTAGTGCGGAAGTCGACTAATGTCGACATCTAGGATTTGAATGCTGTAGACTACATCAAGCATTGACAAAAGTCACCTAGGAGTTCATGGCGTGTATTGTGCTCACTGTAGTGCGTCATGGGCTTAGCAGAAAAAAAAACCCAAAAAAATTCCGCACTGAAAGGGTTAACCAGTGCTTCAGGCTGGCATGATTAATAATAAATGTGAGAGATATCTTAAGTACTTGCTAGATTAAGGAAAATTTTTATCTTTTAAGAAGAAATTACTCTTCACCAATACATAAAACATTTGTTCTCAGAAGGTTAATAAAAATTAAGAAAAAAATTACCTGACTGGGCTAAACTATTAGAAAATGTATAAGTATACAGATCTGAACTATCTTTTGAATTTAATACAACACGCCCATCATTAAGACAGGTTACATCTCTGTAAAAGAAAAACATAAGCTTCTGTATGTATTTTAATAGGACCTAAGGATCAAAACTTTATAGACAAATAAATTTTAGGTTGTTAATTTTAATAGTTTACTTACTTACTCTGAATATGTATAATCTAAATCTTCTGTTTCATCATTTACTACTTCAGGATCATATGAATTTATTTCATATCGCTTCAGAAAATTTAACATTTCAATTTGCTAAAAACAGATAATACAAAAAAAATAACTTAATATGAAATTAAAATTATATACTAAATTAATTATCAACTAAATAGCAAGATTATTTTCATTAAATATCAAAAGAATTTCTGTTGAAATATATTTTTAAAAACAGACAGTTGAAAACTTTTGTACCACCTAAACTAAGCAGTGCTTTCCTTTTAGTCAATACTTTACTTAAAACAGCATAAAAGTCTCCCTACATAAATAAAATTGATGGCATTTTTAAAAATCTAAATCCCAAGTGTTAGTTATGCTTATAAAAAAATGTACAAATATTTTTTTTTTCTTTAAGTGACAGTTTAAAATTGATTTTCATATAAATAATTAAAAACTATATGTAACTGACTTTTTAAATTAATAAAACTACTGGTATTAGTCCAAAAGCATAACTGACATTATATTCACTGTTAAATGTATATTCTTATCAATTAACAGTAGTTCTGATTATTAATATATCTATGGACACATGCCAAATATTACAATGATAAAAAATATGGTCTGTAAATAAATTACAACACTACCCATTTTTTTAGATGGAAAAGTATTCATAAATTAATGCAATAAGGAAAACCTTGGAAGGTATTCACATTATAAAAAGACTTTCAGCAAGTAAACTTTGTGGAATATCACAAAGAAAAACTGATAATCAATGTAAAGAACCAGAGATAAATTTGGAGAATTTAAATGCATTATGGAACAGTGTTTCCCAAACTGCACATCTGCCAACTAAATTTCTATGAAAATCAAAAGATTTCAGAGGGCGAAAGAAAAAAAAAACAATTTTTTAAAATTGTATAAAAACTTTCAGTAAGGATCAAAAACCAGCTGAAGCATAAAAAACTAACAAATTTGAAAGACAAGCTAAATTGAAATATTCATTAATTTGCAATCAAACAATATATATTGCGATAGAAAAGGATAACGATGATATATCTGTAAAAAAATTGATAATATTGATAGGTAGATTTCTTACTTTTCATAAAAAGACATTTGAAATTTGTTTCCTAAGATTTATTTTTGTTAAACAATTTAGCCAGTAAAATATTTTGTAGGAGTTTTGTCATCATAGACAAGCAAAACTGAGCAAGAATATATAGATTTTTCAAAAAATTACAAAAAGATAACAAGATAAATTGAAACAATCACAAATTTGCTATAAAATAATATGTATTTGACAGAAAAGAATAACATATAGATATCATACAAGCCAAAAAAAGAAAAAAAGGTTTACAAAAGAAATCACTAGAGAGACACTATTTTGCAATCAATAAAAAGTAAAAGTAATTAAATATATTGAAAGAATAAATTGTTATTTTTTTCTAATTCACTAACTTCTATATAAAATGACAGCTAAGTAAACTTTATTTAAATCTGAAGAAAGGAAATAGAATATTTTTCCTGTCTTGTAAGAAAACTAATGGAAGTTTCATTTTTAAACAACTACTACACTCCTTTCCTTTTAATAGATTAGATACTACTTTGTTATATGCTATTATGGAATCATTTATTATATGCTATAATAATATTTATTATATATAATGCAATATAATAACTTTTTACTACACATGAAAAAAATGTTTATTAATAATTGTATAATAAAAGAATACATTTAAAAATTCATATTATTTATAGCATTGTTTTGTATAAGACTGTCTATGTCAGGGTTGAAAAATTTATTAATTTTAGTAAAAAGATGCTCTCAACACAAAGTTTAATAAAACATTATCATTTCAAACTATATTTCGTTCAGATTTATTTCTTTAAAGATGTAACTTATCGTATCTGCTATATTTTTTTACAGCAGATAAAATTAAATATATTTTTGAAGAACTGGACAATCATTTGCTTGTGACCCACTGATGGATCATGACCTATAATTTGAGAACCACTGTTGTAGAAAATCACAATTCCATTTATGATTGGAAAACTGAAATATCATTGAAAAAAAGAACTGTTTTGACTAATTTGGAAACCATGACATACACACATACATATAAGAATAAAAAGTAAATAAAAACTTTTTAAAATTCAAAATTTAAATTCCCATATTCTTTTCTCTAACTTTAAAATATAATACTTAAAATTAATTTGCCCCAGTAAAGTTTGTTTCTCAGCACAGCATTTATTACTTCCAGACTTCAAATTCGAACTAACTAAGATAAAAACTAAGCTAAATGCAACTCTCCTTTTTCTGCGGTTAGATCTGCAGAGCCTATTTCCTCAGAGAAGCTTTGCATGGTTTGGCTAGGCCCAGACATCAAAGGTTCTAATCCAATCATTAACAGTATTATGAATTGTCTCATACATTACTATTTTACTCCAAAGGAAATCACTTTGAAAATTCTAACTCCAAAAGGTAGAATTGCAAATTAAAATCAAATTCTCTATCAAAAGAATACATACTGTATTTTTTTTTCATCAAAAGGATACATACTATATACATATTTTTCCATGTATACTGCACAGTTTTCTCCAAAACAATTGCTTTACAAAATCAAGGTGCATGCAATACATGAGATTTTGGGATTTGACACCATATTCATTGCCCTCTGTATATATACCATGATAACTGTATGAAATTGATGGATAAAAATTTTGCATTTAAATGTAGGAAAACATGAAGCTATTAACAACTGCTAGATTTTTATAAAATATAATGAGATAGAAATGTTTTTCTATTTTTTTTTAACCAAACTTTTTCTTCGATTGGCCTATTAAAAAGTAAGGCGTGAATGTTACACCAGAGTATGGATATACGGGAAAATATGACACTTATTAAAACATACAATATTTGTATTATAAATCATCCATATACTTAAAGCTAACCTGCTTTTTAGTTTTTCGTGCAAAAATGCTATTTATACGCATGCGCGAGCATTCAGCTAATCAGCTAGAGGCTTTTACTATCTTCAGACGCGATGTTTCAGCCAATGAGGTGAAGGCTTTTTCCTCTCTCTAGAAGCGTATTGACCATTTGGTTGTTCGGTTGTTGAAACTATATGGATTTCTTTTATTAAGGTATTTTTTCATTTTATCGTATTTATTTTCTTTTTAAGTCGTATGTATTTTACTACTTTGAATTTTTTTATAACTAACCCTTTTTTTGAGAGAGAGAGAGATTTCGTGGCACGAAATTCCGCGAATCGTTTCCGATGTAAACAAACTATTAAGATGCAAGTGTAAAATTTCAGATGATTAAATTCAGGTTTTCTCAGCGACGATCACAGTATTTTTACCAAATAATTTTTGTATTAATCAAGCGTTTTTGGTTATTAAGCATAGCTAAACACGAAAGAAAACTTTGTTATTTTAAGATTTTGATGTGAATTATTTGCATACATTTATAAGGCGAGTTTCACTGAATAATTCAAGAAAAAAAAATCTCATCATTATACATATTTAGTTATGCATTATTAATTATTTACTTGGCCTTTACTTTTAATATTTCAAACTTACAGCTGAATGTAACTATTAAAACATTTGAAATACTGTATTCGTAAAATGAAATTTCAGCTTAAACACTCGACAATTACTTTTACTTATGCATTATTAATTATTTACTTGGCCTTTACTTTTAATATTTCAAACTTACAGCTGAATGTAACTATTAAAACATTTGAAATACTGTATTCGTAAAATGAAATTAGCTTAAACACTCGACAATTACTTTTAGTTATGCATTATTAATTATTTACTTGGCCTTTACTTTTAATATTTCAAACTTACAGTTGAATGTAACTATTAAAACATTTGAAATACTGTATTCGTAAAATGAAATTTCAGCTTAAACACTCAACAATTACTTTTAGTTATGCATTATTAATTATTTACTTGGCCTTTACTTTTAATATTTCAAACTTACAGCTGAATGTAATTATTAAAACATTTGAAATACTGTATTCGTAAAATGAAATTTCAGCTTAAACACTCGACAATTATTTTTAGGTTAAATTCAGGTTTTCTCAGTGACGATCACAGTATTTTTACCAAATAATTAAAAGTACTACATGCATGCATGCATCTATCTATCTATCTATATTAGAAATTGTGCAGGTTTCTGGTCACTGTTTTGTTTACATATTTTAAACAAAAATTTCAATTTAATAATGCACTGAAAATTATAATGAATGCTTATAATTAAACACAACAACACAAAACAAAAAATTTCACAAAAACACATTATTTCCCCGATATTTTCCCACAACTAATCAATAAATTTCATGATATTTTATTGCGATTTTAAACCATGAACTTTAGTACTTTTCTGTTATACGTACACTCTGCCAAAATGTATGTATGTATGTTTGGCGACAATGGTCTCCGTATAACGGAAAAGTGCCTGAATTATTATTTTTTTATTATATATATATAAAATATAAACATAATTGGCGACACAGCAAGTTTTCTGGATGTGAAAGGCGGAGATGAATTTCATTCATTCAATGACCTTTTTAAAAGTTTCAAGTTTGGATTGAGTGCACATGAACATAGAAACCGATACCTATTTCTATGTTCATGATTTGAGTTATTTGGATATCTTTTCGTATAGCACAGAAAATCATTTCTCCCACTTTCGTAATACAGATAAATTCTGGTGTATTTTTTTTCTTCTTTTTATATCATAAGTACTTTTCTACTTTAAATTTTTTTAACCTAATAGTAATTGTCGCGTTTCTAAGCTGAAATTTCATTTTTCGAATGCAGTATTTCAAATGTTTTAATAATTACATTTAGCTGTAAGTTTGAAATATTTAAAATATTAAAAGTAAAGGTCAAGTAAATAATTAATAATGCATAACTAAATATGTATAATGATCAGAATGACATATTAAAATGTGTACAGAATGACATGAAAATTTTAAAAAACTGAAATTTTGAACTTGCAACTTAATTGTAAATTTCATTGTTTACATTGGAAACGATTTGTGGATTTTAAGAATTTGCGGAACTTCGTGTCACCAAATTACTAAATCTCTCTCTCTCACTCTCCAAAAAAAAAAAAAAGGGTTAGTTTTAAAAAATTCAAAGTAGCAAAATACATACAACACAAAAAGAAAATAAATACGGTAAAATGAAAAAATTACTTTAGTAATAGAAATCCATAAATTTTCAACAACGACATCAAACGAACGTATCTCATCTTTCGTTTGTGATAAGGAACGCTCCTTTGGCCCCCTCCACTCATTGGCTGAATTGTAAAGGGCGAAATTGGGGGACAAAATGACTACAGCATTTCTGAGAAAAGAAAAAATCAGAAAATTCACAGAAAATTTTCTGAAAAGTTTCAGCACAGGGAGAGAGGGTAAATGCTCTCTCGGCAATAATTATTTTTGTTGAAAGTTGGGTTAACTGTCTTTATGGTTCGAGTCGATTTCAGATTGAGTGTAGATTTCTGCAAGTTGGATTTGGGTTAACCCGATTTTTCAAAAGTTAGTTCAAGTTCAGTATATTATTTCAGATTAAAACTATATCTATCAGGGCTTTAATTTCAGGGCGGGATTCGCGCCGATAATTTTGAAATCCCGCCCAAAAAAAGACAATGAGTGGGAGCCTCCCGCCCAAAAAATTTCAGCATTTTTGGAGAAATTTGCTTTATTTAATTTACCTGCAACCGAACGATAAATTTCGTGATTTTTTTTCCCCGCAACTGATTGACGGACTTTGTGTTTTTTCCGCGACTGATCGACGAACTTTGTAGTTTTTTCCATGACAGATCAACGAACTTTGAGTTTTTTCTGCGACAGATCGACGAACATTGCGTTTTTTAAGCGACTGATCGACGAACCTTGCGTTTTTGGGGACTTATCGACGAACTTTGCGTTTATTCCGCAATCGATCGACGAAATTTTTCTTTTTTCCCTGACTGATCGACGAACTTTGCATTTATTCCGCAATCGATCGACGAAATTTGCTTTTTTCCGCAACTGATCGACGAACTTTGCGTTTTTTCCGCGACAGATCAACGAACGTTAAATTTTTTTCTGCGTCTGATCAACGAACTTTGTGTTTTTTCTGCGACAGATAGACGAACATTGCGTTTTTTAAGCGACTGATCGACGAACCTTGCGTTTTTTGGGGACAGATCGACGAACTTTGTGTTTATTCTGCAATCGATCGACGAAATTTGCTTTTTTTCCCCCGACTGATCGACGAACTTCGCGTTTTTTATGACAGATCGACAAACTTAGTGTTTTTTCCGCGACAGATCGATGAACTTTGTGTCTTTTCCACGATCGATCGGTGAATCTCAATCAAGTAAAATCTAAAGTCAGAAATTTATTTAACAACCTAATTGTTAAGGGTCCCTAACACATTTAATGGAACTTGAAAAATACACTGCATATATAAAACTTAACTTTCTTCCCTTTTTTATAATAAAAATAAACATTTTACATAATCATTATCAGTTGACTTAATTTTTTCAATGGTATTTTGTCATGTCTGCATTAATGTAATTCTTTAAATAGCACGTAAAATAATAGTGGGGTTTAAAGATTTTTTTTCTCCCTCCCAAACATTACAACTCCCCTCCATTTAAAAATGTTGGTAGGGAGACTCCCGTCCTTGGAAAAATTGAATTTCAAGCCCTGCCTATAATATGTTTGTGTGTATTGAGGTTTGTATAGATGTTTGTGTGTGTGCTGTTTTTAATAAAGACAGTTTCATTTTTCACACGAACCTTTCAAAAAATTCACATTCTTTGCGCAATCCTTTAACAAAATTTGCATTTTTTTTCGTGATTCTTTAATGAAATTCGCATTTTTTTCTGTATCTTTTTTTTGTCGAGATTCACAATTTTTTCAGCTATCCTATGATGTAATTTGTGTTTTTTTCAGCGATAATTTGACGAAATTTGTGTTTTTTCTGCGATTTTTTTTTTCACGAAATTTGCGTTATTTTCCATGATTCTTTTATGAAATTTGCGTTTTTCTGTGATCCTTAGACGAAATTTTCTTTTTTCGCAATGCTTTGATAATAATCACATTTTCTCTGCTGCCTTTTGATAAGATTCATGAATTTTCAGCAATCCTTCGATGAAATTCGCGTTTTTTCAGCAATCTTTGAAGAAATTCGCATTTTTCTCTCGATACTTTAACGAAATGTGCGTTTTCCAGCGATTTTTTGATAAAATACATTTTATTCCGCAATTTTTAGACGAAATTTGGCAAGAAAGTGCTATCTTTTGGTGAAATTTCCTGTTTTGCGATTCTTTGACAAAATTTGCTCATCTTTTGCGTAAATCGCATTTTTCTGTGGCCTTTTAACAAAATTCACGTTTTACATGATCCTTTGATGAAATTAGTGTTTTTCCCGTGATCATTTGACGAAATCTAGGATTTTTTTCCCGCGAAGATTGATTATTTGTTTTTAGTCTGCAGGTGCCCTAAAAAGTTTGTGATGCCTGTCGCTGCATTGCACGCATTCTGCCACGGTGTATCAAACAAACAAAATTCATCCTAAAGAATTATTGTTTCGTTTCTGGAAATGAACAACCGTCAACTCATTGGCTGAATTATAAAGGGTGAAATGTGTAGGCACTGAGTATCATCTATACTATTAATGTCGGTAAACGTCTGTCTGTGTGTGTGTTGTTGTGTCTGGCGTCTGTAAGCACAAAACTCTGCATGCAGACGACGGACATAAGTGCTTTTGGTATAAAAAAATTCGGAAGGGGAGTTTTTAAAAATTCACAACATTTTGCGGGAGAAGAGGGGTGCGAACGAATTTAAAAAATGAGTCCGCATCAATAATTATGGCGGCGGGGGTAGTATGTTTTGCCCACACGGGGTGGAGACTTTTCTTTGCTGACACCACTCATATGATATATCGTTCGAAAGGCCTGCGACTGCCTTTTCATGTTATGCATCTGTGTGGTCCATCCCCCCCCCGCCAATTGGAGCGCTTTTCTAAATTTTGCACATACCACTCATGTTATGTATCGTTAAAAAGGTCTGTGACCACTTAATCATATTATGCATCTCCGGTGTCCATCCCCCCACTTTGCCCCCCCAAGGGGGTACTTTTGTAAATTTTGAACAAACCCTTCATGTTACGTATTGTTGGAAAGGTTTTTGACTGCTTATTCATGTTATGCATCTCCGGGGTCCATCCCGCCACTTCCCCCCCCCCTTAAGGGAGCACTTTTCTAAATTTTGTTGACACCCCTCATGTCATGTATTGTTGGAAAGATCTGTGACCGCTTAATCATATGCATCTCCAATGTCCATCTCCCCAATTTGCCCCCCCCCCAAGGGGGCAATTTTCTAAATTTTGTTGACACCCCTCATGTCATATATTGTTGGAAAGGTCCGTGACCGCTTAATGATATTATGCATCTCCAATGTCCATCTCCCCACTTTGCCCCACCCCCCTCCCCCAAGGGGGTACTTTTCTAAATTTTGCAGACAACCCTCATGTCATATATTGTTGGAAAGGTCTGACTGCTTAATCATATGCATATCTCCAATGTCCATCTCCCCACTTTGCCCCTCCCCCAAGGGGGTACTTTTCTGAATTTTGCAAACAACCCTCATGTCATATATTGTTGGAAAGGTCTGTGACCGCTTAATCATATTATGCATCTTTAATGTCCATCTCCCCAATTGTCCCCCCCCCAAGGGGTCAATTTTCTAAATTTTGTTGACACCCCTCATGTCATATATTGTTGGAAAGGTCTGTGACCGCTTAATCATATTATGCATCTCCAATGTCCATTTCCTCACTTTGCCCCCCCCTCCCCCAAGGGGGTACTTTTCTAAATTTTGCAGACAACCCTCATGTCGTATATCGTTGGAAAGGTCTGTGACTGCTTAATCATATGCATATCTCTGATGTCCATCTCCCCACTTTGCCCCCCCCCCCCCCCCAAAGAGGTACTTTTCTAAATTTTGCACACAATTCGTCATGTTATATATCGTGGGAAAGGTCTGTGACCACTTAATCATATTATGAATGTTCCGTGTCCATCCCCTACTTTACCCCCCCCCCAAGGGGGTACTTTTTTAAATTTTGCACACCCCCCTCATGTTACATATCGTTTGAAAGGTCTTTGACTGTTTATTCATGTTATGCATCTCCTTGGTCCATCCTGCCATTTCCCCCTCCCCAAGGGGGCACTTACCATTTACTTGCACAACAGCGCTAAATGTGTCAGATGAAAGAAATTCCGCGAGTGAATGTGCCAGTGAAACTTAGCCAATTGCTGTTCTTCAACCTAGCTTTAATTCAAAGTGGGTTTTTTATTTATTTGAATTATTCTGCAAAAGTTTCAAACATTTTAAAGCAGCTATGAATTTTATTTTTATGGTACTATCAAGTTTTTTGCCGTCAAATTTTGACGGGTTCCATCTAGTCATGTAAATAAATTCAACTATAATTAAAATGGGATTCTAAAATTTAATATTTTATTTATAACTGCTAAAGAATATATGAAATCCACACGAAAGCATAATACCTGAGTTTTAGGAACATTCCAAAATACAACACTGCCTTCGCTAGAAAAGATAAAAACTGAGAATTAATGAAATTAATGCATAAAACAAGCATAGTTATAAGTGAAGCATAAGATACATTTTTTAATAGCATCATATTAGACAATTTCTTTTCAAGGCTACCAAACCTAAAGATAAAAATAATTACATAAACTGCAAAAAAACTATAGTCATACAGGACAAATGAGAAAGGCACCATTCAGGATATACAAATTCAATAAATGCTTTAAAAAATTATAAAAGACAATTCATGGCATGCCAACATGGTTTCAAAAGTACATGTAAAAAAGAAAGATCTATTGGCAAAATTTCCATTAAAAGATAACAGTTTCACGATGTCATGCAGTTTATACAAGCTAGGTAATGAAAACAATCCCCCTTCTTCTCTGGAAACTAATTATGTTACAATTTATTACAGTACTAGGTTGTGAGATGGATACCCCTGCTTTAAATTGCTAAAGGACAGGGATAGGATAAGCAACAAGCCAAATAAGAAACTAACGAAATGATGGAAAAATTATTTATGACTATCACAGCAAATTAATATCAAACCACTCAAGAAATATGCACAACCTTCTGTCTGTCAGGCACAGCTGACACGATAGGCCAACAGTGGAATAAGTTATGCCAGACAGGCCATTTCAGTAATGTTTGTTTTGCTTGTTTTGAGGTTAATAAATGGAGGTTTTTGAATCAAATTTAAAATATTCTCTGTTTGTATGTCCTAATGAAAATCATTGATCACTCTAAAGAGTTAAAATTGGGATAATTAGGTGCTAATTTTGGTACTTAAGAATTAGGGGCTAATTAGGTGAAGATTTTCTAACAAGTATCTGTCAGGCACACAGGACCTGAGAGTCCAAAGGTACAACCAACAAAGGGTTAAAAAAGCTTGTTATATAACAATTATATTAAAAGGTAAAATAAAAGCTATGACCATTCGTTGTTTATTTTAGTTATTTTTGCTAGTTTCACTTTAACTATATTGAAATACCAGACTGAATAAAATTAGCCACACTGATTTCATATTAAAAGAAGGCACTCATAAAAATAAACACTTTAAAAATGTACTCTAGAAAACTACTTTATTTAAAACGCTCTTAGTTTAGGCTATTTCGATAGAACACACCATCGAACACATTACAACTCACTGCTTTGAACAGAAAACAAATCATTGCCATTCCAGAACAACTTTTACACATAACATTATAGGAAGCAACGAAACAAGCTCTTTTCAAAGTATTTTGCAACAAGAATATCTACAGCATCTGATTCAAAAACCTCATTTATTAACCTCAAAACAAGTAAAAAAACAATATTGAAATGACCTGTCTGGCTTAACTACACAACAATCTACAACATTTTGCTTAACATAAGATTACTTACAAAGTACCATTTGATACAAACACCTTCTCAAAAGCTTTCAATACAATTATTTTTCAACAATTTTGTTTAGAATTTAACTACTTGTGACTTTTTAGAATAAATAAACAAGAACAAAAAATCATGCACAAGCATAGATTATGTAACACTTTCCAAAACTTTCAAAATACTTTTAAATCTTTACCGTTTAATAAGGTGAAAAGATAATTTCTAAGTAAACAATTTGGAAAATGCAGAACACATTTGAAAACCCGATTTCAGGAATTACCCAACAATATTTGGCAAAATATCCAAATTCTCTTGTACAGTGCTGTACATGATCTATAGATTTGTATATATGCTACATTGAGTGCTAAAATATAGTTCAGTAAGGAAATGCATACCACAGCTTAAAATTCCCCTTCTGAAATTTCAATCAATAAACTGAAATGTATTAGAGACCCTTTGGGCTACCCTGTATATGATCTACAGAATTTATACACACCAAGTAACAGGCAAAAAATTAGTTAAATTTAAGAATATGGTCCACAACTAAAAACATACTTCCAGCAATCGTTAACAGATATAACTTTTAACCGAATTATTTTGCGTGTCCCTGTAAATGAATGATAAATGTTATACACACAATATTATATAACAAGGCTCTTGTATAATGCACTTCAGTGATATAGATATATAACCATTAAATGAACGTTATAACCACCAACTAAAAAACTGAAATTATGAATAAAATTAAAATAACTAATTGACAACAAAACAGGTCCCCCCCCCCCCAACAAACTGAACATTGATACCAAAAACATAGTATTTAAGAAAAAAAGGGGGGGGGGCAGAAATTAAATAACAGATATGGAATAATGGAAATTTGTGGAATTTAGACAATCTTCAGGTCCCAATTGCCTAAATTGCCACAAATAATATGTGTGGTTTCATCTTCATATTAGCCATAAAATAGATAAAGAATATGAAATTGGGACAATCACACAAGAATGCAGAGAAATATACAATGAAACAATTAATTTCAAAATAAAACCTGATTAAAAAGGATTGAGAAAAAAAAATTAATAATTAAAAACGTGAAATTACCTCATTTGAAAGCAAAATCTAAACTAGAGTCAGCATGTATTACAAATTACAAGAATTGAAGCTTTAAGCTCCATGTTGCCAAAAAAAAAAAAAAAAAAGGGGGGGGGGGGAAGTTATTTAAAAATTGATGGACCATGGATCATGGAACAACTTGTAATGCATAGCCAAAAACAAAACCCAATATACAAAACCAGCACCATCTATAGAAAAACCAAAAAAAAAACAATATATATCTCAATTTTAATATGTTTGAAATAGTGAAACATTATTAAAATAAACTGCAAACAATTTTTTCCATACACCATAATATAACTGAATTCTTTTGAGTGTCCCCTGTAAAGGAACTACTACACACCATATTCTATAGTAATAGTATACCTCTTGTAGCGCATTTAAATGATACATATCAATTTCAATGTGTTTGAAATAGTGTAACAATATTAAAATAAACTGCAAATAATAACTTAATGGAACTTATTTGAAAGTCCCTGTAAAGGAGCTATAGGTGCTACACACGACATTTTCAATACTGAACATGCCATAGTAAACTTCAATAACATATTTCAATTGCTTGAAAATCTAAGTATATTTACGCGAGTTACAGCTCCGATATCATAAACACTTTTCAACTATGTTGGAAAGTGTTAAAAAGGGGATATAAGCCAGAAACACGCAACCTTAGGATAATCTAAAAGCAAATTTACCTAAAAATATAGATGTGTGAAGGTGGATCACTGGATTCGTCTTTAGAACATAGGTGCAAATTATCTCCTGCATCCTCCGGTAGAGGTAGACATTTATATAAACCTTGATTCTCTATGGCCCTTAACAATAACTGCATCCTATATCCTTCAGCACAACAGTAAGCAACAGCTGATAGAATTTTCTACATAAAACATTTTTAATAAAATATATGATAAGTACTCTTAATTTCATGTAAATTCTTTTTCAAACATAAAACAACATGCATTTGACAGAGTAGAATTAATTTATACAAAAAATTTAAAAGACAATTTTTTCAAAAACACATTTTTTGAAATATGCAGTAGATTTTCTCCTCAAAAAGGTCTAAAATTATATTCCTATGACGTACTTACTGTAGGCTTTATTCTGTATTTTACTTTTTCCATTTTGTATACATTTGTTTAATTAATCTTGAAACAATAATTACTGCATTTTATTTCTTTTTCTATGTATACAACCATTACATTTATATCTTTTTAATATGAATGTGTTATTTATGGGGACCTACTTTCGTAGAAAGGGACACAGATTATTTGAAGTCCTGTGTCCTGGGGACACAGGATTTTTAGAGCCCAGCGACATCACTGATACTTTAATTATCATAAATAACATGACATTTTCCTGGAGATTGGCAAATATAAACAAATCTATCCCTAAAAATATACTTAATTTTCTAATAAATTCATTTTGCCTCTACTAAACCTTCAGTCTTATTGATAGTTAAAATTGGTGCTTCTGTATTTTTCGATTGAATTTTTAGTAAACATAATCTGTTGCCAAAAAGCATAATTTATCATCAGTATTAAAGATAAATGTGACATCACATTCATTGTTGTCAACTGTGGCTCTGCATGTTACACACAGGGTTGTATTCGATTTAACCAGGGCTGGTTTTAATCATGGAAAAAGCTGTTTTAACCATCCTGGTCAAAATTCATTTTGACTGAGATAAGAAATTAAAACCCATTTTGTTAAATGATAAATTTAGTATAACATTTGGAAGCAGGGGTAGGAAATTTTCAGAAAATCTTACCAGCCAGCAAGATGCAATGTACCATTGAAAATCGTTAACACAAAATGTACACAATTGCAAAATAGTTAATTACTATTACTACAATGCATTTCATAATTTAAAAATATATAAAACAGAGGAAAGTATGATATTGCTTTTATTAGTTGGTTGAATTACGACCTGATCATATGTAAAAAAAATACTATTGCAGTTGTGAAAAATCATAATTCTATACTTTGCAATTAGAGAGGCAATAACCCCTTAAATTAATAATTTAAGGCTGTTCTTTTATCATCACTGAAAAAAGAAAACAAAAAGATCTCACCTAATTGAAGCATGTTGAGAATGAAACAGGAACTACAATAATTCTTGAAATTAAATGAAAGTTTTTAATTCATAATTTATGAAGCAAAGAAAATATGACTTCCCTTTTGGCCACTAACTAAAAATACTTGAAACAACACACTGAAGTTATTACATGAAGACAACATAAACCCATCAAGAAATTGGCCCTTAAAGACTTTTTAACTGAATAAAAATGGCAAAAATTTAAATTATAAAAAGATCAGCACAACATTCTCAGATAAGCTCCCACCAGAAAAACTGACTAAAAAGGTAACTGTCAAAGTATATATATGATAAATATGGGAAAGGATAAAGTGAAAACACGGGCCGTTCAATTTAATAGATTAGAATTTAAAGCCAATGGTAACTAAACGAATAAGCATGGCAAAGCAAAACCAGAACCATTCATATTTGTCAACACAACCACGCGCAGACCATTTTTAAAACCATAAGAAAAATGAATGTTCAAAAATGCTGTTCTAATGATGCCCTGCGAAAGATTATTTCAATGACAGTGACGCCGATACAGAGCATGCACGGGAAGGCACTGAAATGTTAAGAGGAGAAATGAAATCTTGAAGAGTCAATGATGCGCATGCACAAGAGGCGGGCAAAAATTTCGGATTGCGAGGAAATCGAAAACATACACATACAATCTTTCACAGCCAAAAGGCTAAATGAAGTGATAGCTGATAAAAAACAAAAAAGGGTTGGGAGAGAGATAAAACCTTGAAGCACTGTAAAGCATACCGTATCAAAATGCCAATAAAAAAATAAAACCACGGCAAAACAACAATGTGAGAATTCATCTCACAAAAAGCTTAGTATAGGATAGAACTTAGTACCATGTTTATATCGCAGCAATTTGGAAACTTGCAACATACAAATTAGTAAAAAATATATAGTTTTTAGCACATCTATAGCCTGCAGTTTTTCAAAATCGCTCACCCCATCAGAAAATCTTCTCACCTGTGGAGAGTAAACTAACGTATTTCTCCCCCTCTGTTTGGAAAAGTTTATCAAAATAACATTTAACAATATTTAATACAATGTTTGGAAATGATTGCAAATATTGAACTCAATAGTATATACTTTAATTTTCATTGCTTTATAATTGAACAGCACAAAAATTTTAAAAAGATAAGCAAATATTGTAAATATTGAAATATTTTTAATTTGATTGTGTATCTCTAAATCACATTAAAGAAAAGAAACATTTTGAAATTTTATAAAAATGATTACAAGTAACAAATGTTTTGCTGCAGTATGCTAAGCTGATTTCATAGTTTATTCTGGATCAAATCAAACTAGGAAAATCATTCTAATTACAAAGAGTTTGCACAACCAATTCATCAGATGCATTATGAAATCTATAAATTCCAAATCAATATTTTCCCCCGATTTTAAATTACAGCCTACCCAGCTTCATAATGGTATTAGCTACACTTTAAGAAAAATAAGATTTATGAAATATGTTTCTGCTTGAAATACTATTACACAAGGCAAAAAAAAATCCATCTATATTTAATAATTATTAAACATATAATATGGCTAATATTCACTTAAATATACAGTTTGAACATTTTATGTAAACTAAAGTTACTTACAGTTTGACCACTTTTCAGTGGTTAAAATCAATTTTGACCAATTTTAGACAGTTAAAACCAGTTTTGACCACGATCCTCTTTAAAATTAGTTTTGACTGGTCAATATTACAATGCTGGTTACACATGGTGTGCATATTCTGTTTTTATTTTGTGTATAAGGTAGTTTTGATTTTGTTATAAGGATCAGATAAGTTCTATTTACCTTTTTTTTTCCCCCACTTGCATTTGGAAAAAAAATATTCTAATATTTGGCACTTTCTGTCTTTGGAACAGCTTATGGTGTAAGTATTTTTTAAAATACAGGATTCTGCCCTGAACAAAAGCATGCATTAAGGAACAAGATATGGCACTGTATCTAAAAACAGATAGTGATGCAATGTAAAAGCTTGTGATATGCAAATATTAATTGAAAAAGGATTATGGTTTGACAACTCTAAAATTACATTTGTGATAGCACTAAGATTTATTTGCATATAGTTAAAAGAATTGACATTGATTAAACGGGGACAAACAATTGGATTTGAGAAACAAGACAATGATAACATACCATATATTCCAGCATATAACATGCACTTTTGATACAAATATATCAAATTTTATGGGTGTGCATTATGTGCTGGGAAAAAAATTTAACATTAAAAATTAAGCAAAAATGAACATACAACTTGAGATTTCTACATTAATCAACACAGTAGATTTCTTCAAATCCACACAGCTTAAAACCAAAGGTTGTGCAGATTTTAGAGTTTTGCAGATTTCTGGTCACTCCCTTTGTTTACATTTTTTAAACAGTAATTTGAATGTAATAATGCACTTAAAATTATAATGAATGCTTACAGTAATGTAAAATAATTAAGGAAAATAATAAAGTAAAACAATAAAAATTAAGAAAATTTAAAAGATGAATATTAAAAGTCACATAATTAATAATGCAGGACTCAATAGGTATAATAAGGATGAGATAAATTTTTCTGGAATTATTCAATGACACACCTTATAAAAAGGTACACTATTTATTTACACCAAAACCCTAAAATGACATTTTATTTGATGTTTGGCCAGATTTAATAACCAAAAAAAGCTTGATTAAGACATAAATGTATTTGATAAAAAGATCATGATCACCACTGAGATCAGTCCTAAATTGAATTTTTTTGTAAATAAATTTATACTTCCTTTATGAGAAAGCAAGAGTTCAATGATATTAACCAGAATTACATATTAAAATGTGTACGGAACGATATAAAAACTTGTCGGATATGCCAAACCCAAAACTTTGTTCAATCTCGTACATGTTAATGCATCAAAATTCACTATCACACCACAAAAAAAAAAAAAAAAAAAAAATCAACGTTTTTCGTTATTTTGTTGTATGTCAGCTGCTTGAGAATACTCGGGTTACCTGGTGTGATGAGTTGACATGTTTCAACTCCTCCCTTATTTGTGGAAAAAGGATAATCTCTCTGGAATGAAAATAATATGACAGATTGATCTCTATTGACAAAAATTCTATCAATAGTGTGAATTTCATTTTCATTTTGAGATAAGCCAAGCTGCAATACATGCTTTGTATTGAATGGTATGTTATCTGAATGAGTAGATAAGAATTGTAAAGTATTGTTCTTGTGGATACAAAGAACTGGGCCCCTACGACATGCAATGTTTTCTGGGAAATTCCTGGAATGCAAGGAAAGCCTCTGGGAAGTGAAATTGCAGACGGCAGTTGATGGTGGAAGGAGTTGGATGTGGAATCAGTGGGATTTGGAATACTCGAGAGTGAGGTTCCACTTTGAGCGGACGTCAGAATCGGAATTTGGCTGACCATGTAAATATACGGCATGGATGCTTATCATAATTTTTCATTTTTACTTTTGTTTTCTTTTTTTAATGTGTTAATTTAAAATAAAAATTTTTTCGTTTAAAACGATAAATGGAATTTATTAATTATATATACAACGTCTCACGCTACCACAGCAATAGTATATATAATTAATTGGTGGCAGCAAATGGGATATGTGATCTAAAGTAAATTAGATTACGGATCTATGCGTTAACCAGATTAAACAGATGAAGAGCCAGTGGAAAACGGACGAGCAGAGTTGTGGAGTCTTGAAGTCTAATTGGAGTCGTGGGTTTTTCTCGGAGTTCTAGCAAGTAGAGAACTGGAAAAAGAACTTTATCGACTAAATCTGTGAGGTGTATGAACAGTCAACTATAGACTTGGTGCTATTTGTGTGTGCTTCAAAATATATCAGTGAAATGAAGATATGCGGCGTACCATCTGAGTTGTCTACATACGAATCTAAGGTGCAATTAGTGCCTCATCAGTGTCTTCAAATCTTCAAAAATCTGTGTGTGTCATCTTTAAAAGTGCTTGGAAACCTGGTATCAGTGTGGAGGAAATATCTGCATCTGGAGGTAAGCTCTTTTATGATATCTTCTATAGAGGTCTGTTTTAAATTGAATTTTGTGTATAAATTTTAATTTTGGGGAACAAAACTCTATGTGAAATTTAAGAATTCTAGGGAAGCTATTAATTTGGTACTTAAATTTTTAGTTAGAATTTTTATGTTTGTTGATTTTCTGGTATCTGTTTGGTATAATATTGGGTTAAGAAAATTTTATATTTATGTATATGTTAAAATTTACTTGGGGTATAGTAAATTGTTATTGATTAATTGAGATTATTAATCAGGGTATTTTAATCATAATTTTGTATAAAAATTTTGGAATTAAGAGTTTTGTTTACATACATTTTATTTATTACAGTAATAAAGTTATAGCTTAATTTTATGGGTATACTGTGGATGATTATGATTAATGTTTCAAAATAAATTGATGTTATACTGTACTGTTGGGTATAAAATTTATTTTGGGGGATATACTCAGTTTGAAAGACGTCACTGTTGCATGAGAATTTGCTATATTGAAATTGTGTCGTTTTTGAATACATTATTATACGTATAGTGAAGAAAATTCTATTTCTGTATTTATTGTATTATTGAATATATCTGTTATTTTGAAATTTATTATATTTTGGGGGAAAATATGGCAGACTATTTAGTAAAATATAATAAAAATGTCTTGCTATTATTAGCAGAGGAATGAGACCAGTGTGTCAAAAACGTGTAAAAATCAAGCTATAATTCAGGCTATCGTTAGTGCTGAGGATTATAAAGAAAGTTACGCAAAACTTCGCTTGCAATATACTCTTGAACAGGAGGCAGAGCAGAAAGAACAGGAAAAACAAATTGAAAAAGATCGTAAAGAACAAGAGAGACAAATTGAAAAAGATCGTAAAGAAAGAGAGAGGCAAATTGAATTAGATAGGATTGCGCAAGAGGAAAAAGATAAACTTAGGAAATTTGAGTTAGATAAACTTGAAAAACAACTTGAGGTAGATAAACTTGAGAAACAACTTGAGGCAGATAAACTCGAAAAACAACTTGAAAAACAACTTGAATTACAAAAACTTGAGAAACAACAGCAATTTGAATTAGAGAAATTGCGTATTCAGAATTCTGCAGATGTTGTTAGTGTTTCATCTAATGAATCAAATGTAGATTTTCATAGAACTCCTAAGGTAAATTTAAAGGATTTGGTTCCACGTTTTGATTCTAAATTAATTGATATAACTCTTTTCTTTATGATTTTTGAAAGGCAAGCCGAGAAAGCTAAAGTTTCTCAGGAAGATTTGGTTAGTCAATTAATTCCTTTATTACCTTCTGATATTGCCGAAATTGTAGTGAAACAACCAGCAGACAAATGTGATGATTTTCTGCATATAAAGAAAGTTTTGTTAGATAGGTTTAGGCTAAGTACAGGCGCCTTAAAACAAAAATTTGAAACTCAAAGAAAATCTGGTGAATTATGGGTGGATCTGATTTATGAGTTAAGGGGTTATCTGGATAATTGGTTAGAGTCATTAGAAGTGAGAGATTTTGAATCCTTAAAAGAACTAATGCTCACGGAACAATTGAAAAAACGTGTCCCTTTTGAGATAAAAGAAAAATTTATTGATGATTGGGAGGAAATAAAGATTGCTTCTAAACTCGCGGAAAAATCAGATAAATTTGAGAGTATAAGAAGAGAATTTAATAGGTCGGATAGAAAACCGTGGGAAAATAAATCTTTTCAGGATAAGCAAAAAGACAGCTTTAATTCTAAAAGTAGAAAGGAAATTAAACCAAAATCGGAATTTGAGAATACGAAAGAGTGTGGGAAATTTGATCAATTTAAGAAGGACAATGCTTTCGAAAAGCAAAGACAAGTCCAATGTTATAATTGTTTGGCAGTGGGGCACATCAGACCAAATTGTCCTGAATTGTTAAAAAGTAAATCTAATTATGAGGATAAAAGCATAGCTTGGATTGTTACTAGTGATGGGAAAAGTGTAAATAATAAGGAAGGTGTGGAAACCGAATTACCTATGGTTGATTTATGCGTGAATGGTAAGAAAGTAAAAGCGATTAAGGACACAGGTGCGCAAATTGCGGTTTTTGATGCTAATGACATTCCGTGGAGTGCTAAGAAAGTGGGAAATGTCTTTCTTATACCGGCCCTCGGAAATAGACAAAAAGCGGATTTGGTGTCAGTGCCGGTTGCTTTGATGGAAGGTGAAAAAGAGTGTGTTGAAAAAAATGTGGTGGTTGCAGTTGTGAGAAAACTAAATTCTCCGCCCCTTATAACACCAGCTGTTTATGACTTATTAAAGTTAGGAAATATGGAAAAGCAAAATTCGGTGTATAAACAAGTGGGGAATCAAAGAGAATGAAATGGGCAGGGAACCCTCAGATTATCTAGCGATCATGAGCAAAGGGTTGTTAGAAAAATGGTTGTGAATGAAATCTGTGAAAGGGATAATAAGTCTGTTAATGAGATAGAGGTAAATTCACTGGAAGACGTGACTGATAGGTATTTGGAAAAAGGGTCTAAATTGATCGATACAAAAGAGGGTGCGTCTAAAAAGGATGGTGATAAAAGGTCAGGTATTGGAGGTCAATTTCGGGAAAAGAATTCTGAGCATGATGTAAATATACCCAGGTATTTTGTCGGTAGTATGGGATTTATACATGTTAGAAATAGAATTAGAAAGAAATTGAGTTCATCTATGACTGTGGCCAGTAAATTTAACTCTAGGATGAAGGAAAATAATAGAGTAAATTGGGGGGCTAAATGCCAAGAAGATGTGAAAGTTAAAAAGAATGGAGCATTCTTCTTTTAAAACGGATCACAAAGAAAGATTTATTGAAATCAAACAAGATTTTGAAAGGAAAAATCATGATTATGAAGTTGTGAGGCGAAAATTATTGTCGAAAAGATTTTCTGATAGAAGTAATATAGATATTGGTTTTCGGGAGAATTCTCTAAATTAAGTTTATTCTAAATTTGGGAGTGCTCATTTTTGTAATATCTGTATTGTGTTTATTTATCATTTAATGCTTAATATTATTTTCGTAATAGTAAAACTTCATTAATTTAATAATTGCATAATTTAGTATGCTTTCTTTTTGTTTGTAGAAGTGTCTAAATTTAGGCTTTTAAGCATGTTTTTAAGAGAATCGGTTTAGGCATTGTGTTGTATATAGATTTTTTTCTTTTTTTTTTTATTATTACTTTTTTTTGTTGGAATCATGTAAAGTGTAATCTGTATTTGGTATTATATGTATGTGAAGTATTTCAAAATTGTTTCTTAGGGCATCAATTGTATAAATTATTCCTGGAATTATACTCTGGTATTGTAGGTGAGGGAGTATAGTAAATCCTATTGACAGTGTGGTCTATCAAATACTGAGTATGGGAATGTGTTTGTATTCTATAGGGATTTTTCATGTGTTATTCTAAATTCCTTTATACTTTGTTGACCTCTTTAGAAATTGATTGAAGGAGCTTATTCTATTAATATATATGCCAAATTTCTTCTAGAAATTTTTTCTTAGGGGGAGGTGTTGTGATGAGTTGACATGTTTCAACTCCTCCCTTATTTGTGGAAAAAGGATAATCTCTCTGGAATGAAAATAATATGACAGATTGATCTCTATTGACAAAAATTCTATCAATAGTGTGAATTTCATTTTCATTTTGAGATAAGCCAAGCTGCAATACATGCTTTATATTGAATGGTATGTTATCTGAATGAGTAGATAAGAATTGTAAAGTATTGTTCTTGTGGATACAAAGAACTGGGCCCCTACGACATGCAATGTTTTCTGGGAAATTCCTGGAATGCAAGGAAAGCCTCTGGGAAGTGAAATTGCAGACGGCAGTTGATGGTGGAAGGAGTTGGATGTGGAATCAGTGGGATTTGGAATACTCGAGAGTGAGGTTCCACTTTGAGCGGACGTCAGAATCGGAATTTGGCTGACCATGTAAATATACGGCATGGATGCTTATCATAATTTTTCATTTTTACTTTTGTTTTCTTTTTTTAATGTGTTAATTTAAAATAAAAAAAATTTCGTTTAAAACGATAAATGGAATTTATTAATTATATATACAACGTCTCACGCTACCACACTGGATATGACCAGCTGATGTATTGTGCTATACTACGAAAAGTCCTTCTGGCCTGTACTGGCAGGAAAAGACAGCCTCCCTATTGCTTGATTGAGATTTTAGTTAATTCTACTGAAAATACACAAAGCCAAAATGCGCAGCACCCAATTACAGAAAAACCATTCCTAGTTCTCGTCAATACTGAATTTGAATGAGAATATCGCCAAATTAGACACAGCCAAGTTGGCTTCATATATGGCAATGTATTTTTGAAGCCAAATTTGGTGATATTTCACCATTTGTCGCCAAGCTTGGCGAAAATTTGACGTTGGTGAATATAAATATTAAGTGTTGAAACTATGGTTACAACAATGAAAGAAAATTTGGCGAAACCATGTTCACTAAAACTCATAAATTAAACCCGTTTATGGAGGAACCCTGCTGTATTGTTTCAAAATGTCGGCCACCCTATAATTTCAAACTATATCTCAGCCATTTTTTAAGATAGAGGCAAAACAAAAAGTGCTCTGGAATACTTGGATCAAGGCCGAATATTTAACGCAAAAAGTTTTTAGGATTTCTAATTTTTTTTTCGTACAACTTTTTGAAATTTAAATCTTTCAATGGTTATCACAGGCACAATATCTCCAAATTCAACTGGGACTTACAAGCTATAGTCAAAAACATATACAAAAAATTTGGTTCAATTATCTGCATAACTTCATACACTTTTCGATGATACAATGAAGACAGAAATATTTTGTGAAAACATGTTTTTCGCAATTTCTGACCCCTAAAACATGTAAATCTGTTGAAAACCGGAGGTAAAAAAAAAAATTTGATTACAATACTTTCTTCTATTATAGATAGAAGGAAAGTAATGAACAAATCTTGAATTTCATCTCCTACATCTTAACGGTAAGTTTCACTATTTATATCTGCAACAATGTGCAGATTTTAGGTGTTTGTGATTGAAGGATTGCGGATTTGAGATAGTCTACTGTATTATATGTATCATAAGTTCTCACATCATCATTTGCTTATTTATTTTTATTAGTTAATATATTTAATGCATCCTATTGTATTTTCATGCTATTAACTCATGGAGGTTCCTTCCCAAATATGGAGATGTGTGTAACATGACGAATATACCTAAAATAAAAAATTTATAGTGTCAAATTATGGATGTGCATAATACACTGGAGTGTGTTATGTGCCAGAATATACGGTACTTACATCTGTCTCAAACCCTTATAAGCTGATTTATTGCAAATTAATAGGGGTGAAATGAAACCAAGGGAAGATCATAAGAGTATGTTCTAACATTGATTATAGTAATTAAGTAACAATGATTGGTGACAAACAGAGGTCAACAGGAAAATACTCAACATACCTAAAAATTAATGTAAATTTCTATAGTACTCACCCCATTTAAATCATCTTTCCACTTTTGAGTCCTCTTCCTTTGAGATCTCTTGTTAGATTTGGGAGAGTCTAAATGATTTTCTCTCAAAGAACTGGCTACGGAACGAAATCTATTTATGCTTAAGTATTTTGTAGCCCCATGTTTTTCTAAAAGCTTTGAGTGAATATATCTTTTTCCAATATTACCCATTCCATACGTTGAATCTACAATGAAAAGGGTATAAATAAATAACGAAGGGGAAAAAAATTGTAAAATGTTTTACATAAAATACTTAATCAGCAAAGAGCAAAATTTAAAAAAAAAAACATTTAATATACTTAAATTAGTTAAAAACAGGAAAATTACTTATTCAAAATATAAATCTAGATATTTAAAATCCCATAAATAAAACTGTATTAAAAAGAATTCAACAGTACTGTTTTCACACATTTTACATTCACAATTAATTGCATGTTTATTTTAGGGCTGCACACATAAATAAATAGCAGTATAATGATAATTTTTATATTTAGCATACTAAGACATGTTTGTAGAATATAAATAAAATCATATACAGGACCCTGCAAAGAACTGGATACATGACCACCTAGGGATGATAATTTTTGAAAAAGCGATTTTAGTAGTTTTAAAAGCATGTCTGAGCTTTAATTAAATTTCAGCTTAATATGTTATAAAAATGTGTAGATAATACACAAGGCTGTAAAAAAGAATTAAAGTATTTTCTGTTTATTGATAGAAATTGCTGAATGTGAATTTTCAACCTATTATAAGTTTTATTACTAAACTAAATTTTAGCATACTATCTAGAATATATACAAACCTATAGATCAAATACAGGGCTGCACAAAAGAATTAGAGTACTTTCCCGGCTATGGATGGTTAAGTGCTGAAATCTGTTGTGCTTTCTAACATATTTATTTAAGTATCTTATTAACCTTAACAACGAAGTTTTGTTAAAATATTCTAGAATTGTTAGAAAGTGTTTCATAATGTATGCTTCATACATGATTCTTTTTTCTATTGCAAGTTAATAAAATGATGGGATCTGGAGATATAGAATAGAAGATATTGAACCAGGATTGTGGAATCATTTATCTAGAACAGTGGCTCCCAAACTGGGGTACGTGGTGGTCCAGTTGGGAGTATGTGAAAATGACATTTGTGATGGCAGAAATTCAAAAAATAAAAGTTAATAAAAACAAACTTTTTGTTTACAAAAAGAAACTTTTGTAAAAGTAAAATAGACTATTCCTATAAAATGAAGGAAAATGCATAAACTTAGTAATTAGCTGATCGTTTTTTCCCCCTGCATATTCCTAAAAATATCTTGTGGTTTCTATTGCATCCCTCCTTTCCTTTTATTGTTCTAGTAATTCCAGAAATATATATGTAGATAAAAAATAAATCTTATCGAGGGATCCGATTTCGATGATTTCATTTAAACCCATTTGAAAACAGGTCATCATTTTAGTGTTTGACTGGGCAGCATTAGCATAAACTCATTAATTTGTATTAATGGATTTAGCCTCATTCCTTCATTGTGAATGCTTAATTTGAAATCTTTATCCAATATTTAGTGTTTTGAGTGACTTTATATTGAAATCCTGTTATGGTTCAAAATGGATAAGTATAGTTAAAAATTGCAATTCTAAAGAGAACTGCATCTAACATAGGTAACTAGCATAAGAACATAACGAACAAAAAAAAAAAAAAAAAAAATGGGGGATGAGTTTATACAAGAAGAGGTATGCATAAATGAAAAGTCTGATCAAGGGGTACATGAGAGAAAAGAGGTTGGGGACCGCTGACCTAGAATCATTTTGGTAAGGGAACAGCAAGTTAACTGTTACTTTATCAACTCTGCCCATTAAAACAGCTTAAAGAAAGCAAGAAATAAAATTAAAATTAACTATTCTCGAATGTTTTCTTTGGTCTGCCATAAATCCAATTTCCATTTTGCATTCATTGTACAATTGATTGTGTATAATAGTAAATTCTATTGGCAGTGCAACTGACAGATTGTCATCCTAACTTACAAAAAAGTTACTATTTCTGAAAACTTACTTAACTTACAAAAAACTTACTATTTGTGAAAATTACAATGATGTTTTGCTGTTATTGTTCAATTGAATAATTAATCTAATCGTATAATGCTATTATTTTTTTTAATAACAAATTTAAAATTACCAAGTGATGAAAGAAAAAAACAAATGTGAAGTCAATAATTGGTGCAGGATTCAAATTTCTAATTATTCAAAATAAATCAGCTAATTGGATGTTTACAGGAGATTTTCATTATTTCCATATAAAGTGATAAAATTATAATGTTTTGCTATTATTATTAAATTGAATAATGAATTTAATACAATCATATACTGCTATTTAAAAAATAACTAATTGACTAAAATTACCAAGTGATAAAAAAAAAAAAAAAACATGATAAATGTAGATATTCAATAGTTGATGTAGGTTTAAAATTTTTAATTATTAAATAGAAAACAACTAATTAGATATTTAAAGAAGATTTCTATTATTTCTATATAAAAAGATATGATATAAATAAACATAAAATCAGATAAAAATATGAAATACAAAAATTTTTAAGAAAAGAAAGAAAACTAACCTTTTCTTGCAGTTTTCAAAGAAAACATCATTGAATTTCGAAAAGAAGGAGTTACAAAAATCTGGAACAGCTTCATACTTTTATTGAACATCCTGCGAACATTAGAAAATACACACAAAAATTATTATGAATAAATAAAAAATTTAGGTACTTTTCGGTTAGCCGGGTGCCAGTGATATATGTACATATATAAATACATATGTATATACATATATATGTATATATACATACATGTATGTATATACATGTGTATGTATATATATGTCTACTTAGATATGTGTGTTAATATACATGTATATATATCACTGGCGCCCGGCTAACCAAAAAGTATCAAAATTTATAATAATATACATTTATAACAACTATTTATGCTTTTCAAAAAAAAAAATTCAATGAATTAAAACATTGAATAAAAAGATTTTATCAAAATTAAAAACAAAAAGAAATCGTTATCGCTTCATAATGAAACGATCAAGTTAAAACCTTACTTAATAGAGCAAAATAATGATCTGGCGTTCCCAACTGCAATACCTATTCAATTCAAATCTCGAGTTACTACAAGTTTGTTAGAAAAATAAATATTCTCAGAAAAAAGGTTTAACCCATAACAGAAAGAAAATACAGTAAAGGAGTATTGGGTGTACCTTCTGTGTAAAAAGTAGCACCCAGAATCTATACTAATAAAAGAAAGTTGTTTGTGTGCGATGATTAGCGAAATCTACCACACATAGAAGTTTGAAAATTTGGGTGCAGATAGTTCAAGACAGGTCCTGATGTACCTGAGACTTTGATTTTTAATTTTTTGAGACCCGGGGACCCTTTAAGATTTTTGCCCTAAATTGTTAATAACTTGCACAATTTTTATCCGATCCTCTTCATTTTCGGGAACCTTTCTCCATGTCTACATTCCAGTTAAGACCCTGGGGCCCGTTCAAGTTTTTGTTTCCTAAACTGTTAATAACTTTTATCCCTTTAATCCGATTTTCTTAGTTTTTGGGGGCTTTTCTCCATTTAAAACTTTTGCACACTGAAGGTTGCAGGGATCATTCTAGAACATAAAAAAGGGCAGGGTGCACATTACATAATAAGGGCAATTTTGTTGAAAAGGGCACATCATTTCATGAAAAGGGCATTTTTGTAATAAACGCATATACCAATATACTGGTGGAGAGGGAAGTCTGGCAACAGCTTAAAGTACTCCTTAATTTAAAAAATCCAATAAAATTTCTAATTTCCATAACTTCACCGTTTGAAAAGTATTAAAAATAGCAAAATGAAACTTGTTCTCGATTTTTTTTTTTGTAAAATTGTTTACTATATTCACAGTCATTTCCCCCTTTCCCTACGATATTCAAAAACTTTTATACACCAGATAACTTTTTCCCAGTTTTAGCAAAACTGGTTTTGAAAAAGCTACAAAATAAAAAGGTCTAAAGCTACTTCTTAAAATTTTATAGGACTTATGTAAGTTATGTGGTCAAAGGCCAGAATGCCTGATCTAATACTATATTTCACTAGACAAGGTGAAATTAATCAATGAACCTTAGTTACCCTATGTCTTGTTCAATGGAAAAAATGAATTGCTCAAAGTCAAAGATTAGACATACCAGGACATTTCACAGAGAAATAAAGAGGGAAAGAGGAGTACTCCTGATGTACCATACTAGCATTCTAAAAATATAAGATAAGTAAAGAATTTTTGAAAGTAGAATACAAACAAGGCAGGATTCTACCCAGAAATAAAAGGAGGTAGAATTCTACCTGGAGAAAGGGCAAGGAGGGTAGAATTCTACCTGGAAAAGGGGCAAGGAGGGTGGGATTTATCTAAAAAGGGCATGAGGGCAGGCCGCCCTTCTGAAACTCTCTAGAATGATCGCTGAGGTTGTGCTAATGGAAAGATATGGACTCTGCCTTGCACTCCCTTCGCTTCTTTGGTCTGCATACGCTGATTTCAAAAGGAATTTCTTTGATCACATGTGACATCCTGAAAAAACTGGATGCTCACTATCAATAAGTTTCAAAATTTACATTATTACAGCACTGTTTTGCCACATACATATTGAAAAAAGATGAGGGAGGAGGGGGGAGTAGACAGCGTATTTAAACTTGTTTTGGAAATAGATGAAAATCTGGAAATGTGTTTGACGTTATTTTAATTTGTTAATTTATTGCTTCATTTTCTTTGGGAGTTCACATGCTCTTGTACTCTAACAGACGAGCTGCCACTGTAACAAGGGATCATCTATACATTATGCCTCACTTGAAGAGTGGGGAAAGGGTTCACAGAGAGAGGGTTAACATGTTGTGATGTTGTCCGTCCTATCTAAAATATGAAAACAATTAGGTAGGCATTTTTTTCCAGCCATATAATAAAAAGTTATTAAAAAATTATGCATTTTTATTCAGGTAGAATTAGGTATACTTTTCCTTTGAATTTCAACAGCTTGAGTTGAAAAACTACAAAAAATCTTCAGGGTTTTATAATTTTTATATAGTAGATCATATATAACTTTATCTGCATTAAAATAGCTCTACTTAATAGTTGTAGAAAATGCGATGCCACAGCAGGAGGGACAGGGTATTATATCATTCCAGTGTGACAATCTGACATAGGGAGGAGATGGGCCAGAAAACCCACAAAATTGCATGACATAATGAATGACCCCCCAAGCTCTGCATTGGAATTTTATTTTCTTTCATCTTTATACTGCACATCAGCTAAAGATATTAGATAAATTTTTAAGTATCTTTAGTCAAAAAAGACCATAATAAAACTGTGAAGAAACCAAAGTTCAGAAACACACAAAGAGAGTGATATAGCATGTCCCTTTAATCCTCTTTCTATTGTATTTTATCAGGATACATCCTCAGAATGGAACATTTAACTGTTTTTTGATCAGCAAAAGACGAGGGATTATCAAAAATTCCAAACATTAAAAATATCACAATTATAAGAAGCTTATACACGGCCAACTGCTTGAGTAAGACAGAACTTACTGTTTTTCTATACATCTAATATACCAAGAAAGATTAAATTATGCATGTGGATTTATTTTTATTAATATTATTTCTTTATTATTAAAATAGTTTGGTGATAGAAAGCTTGAAATTTCTAATCGTATCAACTTTGTAAGTTATTAGCAATGTATCGGAAGTCTTAAACGTTTTAATATACTAAATTTCATACGATAAAACCTTTTCAAAAAAGCGCGCCATAAACTTAAGATAAAATGAAAGCATACACTTTTTCAATAGGCCGATATTTAATGTATTAATATTAAAATAAAAGTGTTCATAACAAAACAATAAAAAATATATAAAAAGTTATCCTGACAGAATTTGATAATAACTTGCGTAACCTATATATAAATCATACCTCACTGTTTAAAATCTCAATCGGTGGTCAATGCAATACAACGTTGTTGACATCAAAGCCGCGACAGCCGAATATATACTGGACATGTGATGAAACAGGAAATGACGTTTTTATTTACATTATTAATGCGCATGCGTTGAAGCCCCATAAAGGAGATTGGAACATATGGAATGAATGAACATTCGCATCAAATATGTTCCGCTTCCGGAAGGAAAGAGGATTCTGTTGGATACTTCTTGGATTGGCATGGTAGCCTAAAAATATTTACGTCTTTTTAAGGGTATGTTATTCCCAGAGCCGTCCTTAGCGAAAGCGAGGCCGAGTGCAAGAACTTTTGCGAGGCCCTTCACTTCCAAACTTAATACCCATTCGTACCAATGTTGCCAGTTTAGCTGATTTTTATTCATCTACCAGAAATTTCCAATAGTAATTTTTGCTTTATTTAAAGGCAGACATTCCGTGATTAAATAAAGTGATGTCATTTATTCATCTACCAAAAATTTTGAAAAGAAATTTTTGCTTTATTTAATGACAGACATTAATGATTAAATAAAGTAAAGGTAACTATTTGGAAATTCTAGTAGATATTTTGAATAAAAAAATTCGCTAAATTGGCAACACTGCTTCCCACAATGCAATCACCTATTGAAAAATCTTATATGATATACATAGTGGTGCACCATGAATTAAGCTTTTTTATGAGGGGGGGGGGGGGGGGTTAGTATGTTTTAGTGTAGGTTTATATAGATTCGGGCCAATTTCCTTTCATAAAACTTGGACTATTCTTTTTTATGCAGACTTGGGCCAGGCCAGGAATTTTTTTCTGGCCGTGTTATGTAGGAGCAGCATTTCTTTTTCTTTCTCTTTTTTTTTCTTTTTTTTGTTGTAAATAAGTGATATTGTACAGTTGTTGAAAAGGAGAGAGAGAGAACATCCCCATACTTTTTAATCGTCAAGTTGCCGCAGAAGGATGCGAAAGATAACCTGTTTGAGTTGGAATTGTGTTTACTTTTCGAATTTGAAAACAAACTTTGAAATAAAGGGTAATCTACATATTAAACATTGTATCGATTTTGAATTCTCCAATGGTAACACCCACTTTTGACACCATTTTTAAGTTCGTTTGGTCAACACAACCCGTAAAGAGGAACCGAATGCAAACTTTTTATTAAATCTTCGTAGAGTTAGATGTGTTAAAAGTTTGAGAATGCTAATGTTAATTCATATGTCAATATTTTATTTATTATCTTCCCAAAAATCATCTGATGGATTTTTTAATGTGATACAATGCATAGACGCAAAGATATTTCATGCATTTTTTTTTTCAATTCAAGAAAAAAATTTAATTATGAAAATTATTAATAAAATCATATTAAAAGAATTGTGAATTATGATCAACATTAATTTCACTTAAAACGAAACACAGTTGTAAAAACATGGGTATGTAAGTGCACATCTCATTCCAATCATGTTTTTGAGATACTGATAATTTTTACTTTGTGATGGCCTCTAAATTAAAGGGTCCGTGTCCTGTTATCAAAGCATCCACAGAAAATAAAATGTTAGACATTAACCGAAAAAAAAAGTATGGTATTTTCTTACATTTAAAAGGAGTTTATTTTGCACTAAAATAATCTGTATAATTTTTCTGGTAACTAATTGAATGTTCTCCATACATCTCGTTGTAAAATATGTTTATTTTTCTAAATTTATGTATAAACTCTTAACACATTTTCTTTTATAACTCTATAACTCCATGTAATTCCGTATACCATGGCTTGTTGTTGAATCTAAAAAAGTTGTACTTTAAAAAATATTTGCTTAAATATGTGTGCAATGTTATTTTAAAGAATTTTAATTGCAGGATAATACTGGATAACAAATATCGGAAATTTTTGTAGGTATTGAGTTGAGTCGGGTCTGATTTTAATGATTTTTTGTTGGCTGAAATCGGAAAATAATTTTTAGCTTCAACACCGGTTCAGGATAGCTTTTTCTGAAGCGGGCTGGATATAGGTCTAAGAATTACGACCCATTCAGACCTCTTAACCTGACATTCGTGAGCAGGCTATCAATGATCAACCAAAAGTAAATGAAAATAATCGAACAAATCGAACAAGTTTTAAAACAACTTGGTGGAGAAATTGTTAATTCCTTTCTATGTTTTAAACAGAAAAATAAATCCAAGATAAAGGCTAAAATATTTATGTATTGGACTACGGTGAAACATGTACATCCCACGGACTGATAGCAGGGCTGCCACTATCAAATATATTTATATTGTTTTGTACTACTATTTACAAAAAAAATTTCTTTGTGATAGATTCTTTTTAAAATTGTCATAGTACGGCAATTTTTTTTTTTTTTTTGAAAAAACACTACGGCTGAAATAAAAAAGAAAATAGTCGCCACTTGCAGCAATTTCTAATAAATAATAAATTTGTAGTCAAAGAATTAATCAATTAAATTACTTGATCAGAACACTTTATTTTATGGCAGTAACGAATGCAACTTTTGACCTGTAAACTCTATTCTTTCTTTAATTGTACAGTGGTGGCCAAAAGTTTGGACATTTTTTGAAAGCTTCATGTTTTTCAACTTTGTGTGCTTGTAGATTATATTAATTTTCACTTAAATACAAATGTTTATATATCAAATTGAAGGTAATTTAATGTAAAAATTAATAATAAAAACAGTATTACAATATCTGTATTACAAAAAAAAGTTATGCTCATTTTAGTAGAACAAACAAACACAAATCGTTTTGAATAAGGACGTGTTTTGTAATAAAAGCGTACTAGCCAATCACAAACATTGTTCTGAGGACCAATCAAATGTCTGTAACTATAGTTTAGATGATTTGGATGGTAAAAGAGTTATTGTTGTGGAAATATTTTGCAGAAAGATGCATACTAGTACAATTAAATAGAGTATTGCTGTTTTTGAATATTTAAAGTCCTTTTTCTAATTAAACTAATTTTAAACAATGTCATCAACAAGAAGAACTAATTGGACATCAAAAAGAAGCCGAATTGTCATATTGAGAGAAAATGGCCTTTCTTATGCTGAAATTGCAAGACAAGTTGGTGGTTCAGTGACTTGTACTGGTGTACGAAAGTTCTGTTTACGTTATGAAAAAACGAAATCAGTGGAAAAAAAAGGCCAAATCAGGCCGAACAAAATGCACAAGTGCTACTGCCGATAGAAAAATTAAA
The DNA here is from genome assembly GCA_963931845.1 of Maratus michaelseni. NCBI lineage: Eukaryota > Metazoa > Arthropoda > Arachnida > Araneae > Salticidae > Maratus > Maratus michaelseni. The sequence goes on along the minus strand of OZ007594.1, from coordinate 276,010,417 downwards.
CGGCTATGCCTTCAAGATAGAAAAATTCCATCAGATGCCATTAGATGTGAAATGAATGCAGCATGGTATTGCAGTAAGTTCAAGAACAATAAGAAGAAGGTTATCAGGATTTGGACTACAAGCTATATTTAAATCAAGAGCAACGCGAAAAACGAGTTAAGTGAGCAAAATAACACATTAAATGGTCAGAAAATCAATGGAAGCAAGTAATCTGGAGCGATGAGAGTAAAATATCGCTCTTTGGTAGTGATGGTAGAAAATACGTGAGACGTAGAGTAGGAGAAGCACTTCATCCTGATTGCATTGAAGCAACTACAAAAAACCCAACAAATGTCATGATTTGGGCATGTATGTCTGCAGATGGTATGGGCCGAATTCAAGTGATTGATCGCATCCTGAATGCCAAAAAATACATCGAAACTGTCCTGGAACCAAAATTGATACCTTCCATCAGGGATCTCTTCCCCAACAACGCATCATTTTTTTTTCAGCTGGACTCAGCTCCATGCCACACAGCAAAAGTATGCAAAGCATGGTTTCAAAATAAAGGCATAGATATATTACCATGGCCAGGAAACAGCCCTGATCTCAATCCAATTGAAAATTTGTGGCGACGGTTGAAAATTCTCGTACGAAGAAAACGTCCATCCAATAAAAGACAACTTATTGAAGCTATAATTGATTCTTGGCACCATGTGATTACGAAATATGAACTCCAAACACTCGTTCACTCGATGAAAAGACGCTGCGAAGCTGCCTTAAAAAATAAGGGTTAACGTACTAAGTATTGATTGTGTAAGTATCACTTTAAAAAAATGCAAATCTAAGATAGATCTTACTATTACTTGCATAACTTTTTTTGTAATACAGATATTTTAATACTGTTTCTATTATTAAATTCTACATTAAATTACCTTCAATTTGATATATAAACGTTTGTATTTAAGTGAAAATGAATATATTCTATAAGCACACAAAGTTGAAAAACATGAAACTTTCAAAAAAAGACCGCACTTTTGGCCACCACTGTAACCTATTTAAACTTTTGATTTAATTAGCTAGTACTAAACATGTTAATATTTTAAATTTAATTAGAGAATTTAAATATAGGAAAAATATTTGAGTTAAAATCAATATTTCCCAAAATTTTCTTTTCCTTAAAGAACTTTTAAAAACTTAACCTTGAATAATTTTTGGAGACTTTAAATTTTTAGTTTAGCCTCGGAGTCTGGGGGACAGGGTCCCCTGGCCTCCCCGTCGTGTTTACGAGATAGAACATATGTATGCATGTGGGCAGGAAAATCGATATTCGTATAATAAAAAGAGAAAGTTGATTACACAAGAAGGAAAGCAAATCTATGTTGTCCATTTCAAATAGTCATTAAAATAATAGTGAGCAGTTTATCAGCATCATCATCATTAGTCTTAACAATTAACATTCAGTTTATGAGCCTGACCAGATCTTTTATGCACCTGGTGCAGCCTAGGCTACAGTATAACAATGTCTACGGATTGAATAAAAGCTACATTAAATCTCTTCTCTTCTCGAGCGTCCACAACTTTTTACATTTTATAAATAAGCAAGTTTACACATATATATTATATTATGAAAAAATAAATAAATAAATAAATAACAAATATTTAGCTATTTTGTATTTTTTTTTCCTCGGGCGCGAGGCCTTCCTAGGCGCGAGGCCCTGTGCGGCCGCACCTGTCGCACACCCCTAAGGACGGCTCTGGTTATTCCTATTCAGCAGAACAAAGTGTGTAAATTTGAAAAGGCAATATACGATCTAGAACAAGCAGCAAGAGCCTAGCACATAAAAATAACTGAAACACTCAAAAAATTAAAATTCACACAAAGTACAACTGACACTTGTATATTTACACGAAAACAGGGGGAAGACACAGCTTACATAATCGTGTATGTAAGCGACATTACATCGCCAAAATACATAGTGTGGAAACCGTCTATCCCAGTAATGCTTTAAAAAGGTGCTAAAAAATTGTAGCCGATAAATGTGCAACGATGCTGTACGATAATGGAGCTATCGCAGCAACATCATAGTAAATATCATATTTATTTTGAACAGTTATAAGTTGATAATCAAGCAATGACACGGGGCCTCCGTGGTCGAGTGATTAAGGCACCATTCCGCCAATCGCTTGTGTACGTAAGAATCAAGGCCGGTGGGTTCGACTCCCGCCAGCTCCATTGCACGCACTTTGTGGAGCTCACGGTAGTATTTCTCTGTTATAAGGAAAGGGCATGTTTACAAACAAACAGTTTCATCAACCAATCTACCACTGCATTTTTGTTTCAACTATCATTACAGGAATCTTCATGGCGACGTAGGCCAATCATATCACAGACCAGTTTAACGTAGACCAATCAAATCGCTCCATCTCGGAGACCGCTGACCAGGCCCCTACCTACCGGGATTCGACCCAGTTTGACGGGTTTGAGTGCCTGGAGAGTGGGGCGAAATTCGCCTGATCGCCTCATGGGGCGATTCACAATGACAAGTACCCAGGTCGGCTGACCTATAATGTCCGGATTTTACTGGGTTGATCACTCCTAGGTTTTAGTATTCTGAGAACTGTTGCCGCACGCCACATACTCGTCATGATAGTTGGAATGGGACTGGACAATTTAGTGCCGAAACTATGGTACTCAACTTAGCTTGAAAAAGGGGGGAGAATTTTGAGGGAGGACAATTAAAACCACTGAAATTATTATTATTATTTATTTATTTATTTATTTATTTAATTTTTGCCAATAGCTAAGTCATACCAATAAATCGCTCCATCTCATGTGTACTGTAGGAGTCGTAAAGAACGAACAGGTTTTTCTCCCAAACCAACAGTAATTTAACCAACAGTGACGTCAGGTGCCCTTTCCTTATTTCCTTGTGCTGTCTCGTCTAGAAGATTTATGTAACTGTCAAAGTCATGTATATGTTTCTGTAAATAAAAAATATGGATCATTCAGACAAACAGCCTTGTAGCAGTCTCAAAGCAATCTCCGTCAAATGTCAAAAGTCAAGCAATGACATAAAATAAGTTGCAGAATATCTTTTAAGAGGATAACTATATATCATCATTGCTAAATCGCTTCAGTAATAAACGGAAAAAATATTTGTTTTTGCAAAAACGTGAAAATGAAAATCCGGACAGCTTTAGCCTACTCAAAAAAGATAAAAACAATTTGAAAAATTCTACCTTACGGCAGATTATAGATCGGCCACCTACGACTTTTATCGTTGAGATTTTTTCAGCCAAGTCTAACTCGTAAAAAAAAAAAAAAAAAAAAAAAAAAAAAAAAAAAAAAAAGTGTTTGTAAGCATAAGCCAGCTTCTCCACTTTGAATTTGGTTAGCGCTCTAAGATTTTTTGTGAGACTGGCGGAATATATTAGGAACGAACACACTAAGTTTTAAAAAGATTCGGTGACTAGAAAAGTATTTTTAATAAATATAATAGTAAAAGGATGTGGCTCCAATGGGCTGAGTGGCGAGGTAGATGTTGTTTACAAATGTGCTGGCTTAATGACACTCTTTAAACTATTTTTAATGGTTCAAGACATTTTAACACTTAATAGATAACTTAAAAATCCCTGACGGCTCGACCTACAGACACATCAGGTAGATTTCGAAGATGCAGACCGTGGGGCACCTGTTTGTTGGGAATTGCGGAAGAAATGACCTTTTTGCCGTGATTCATGTTTAATCGACTCTATCCTTAGTCTCTATCGCTTCTTCTCTTATTCCAAATTTCTTCATCCATTTTTAAATTTATCTTTTTAATTGCTATAAATAATCTTAAATTTTACTTTTAATTGCTATATGCAATCTTTATTTTTTCTTTATTTGCTATAAGCAATCTTTACCTTCCCCCAACGGCTCACTTTGAAATGACATTCAACTCACACTCGACTGGGCGTTAAGTTGCTGCAACTAGGAAGCCCCTGAACCGGCATCAACTGTTCCGGACTGTTCCGGCATATGGGAACCGCCCACTTCAAAACCTAACTTGTTTGCAGGCGGAGCCGGCAGGGATTTTTTTTTTTAATTTTTTTTTGCTATAAGGGTTGGTCCTATAAAAAACTTTTCAATATAAAAGTTTTAGATAATATTAAGAGGATTAATAATAAATTTAAGCGGATTTGATATCTTGGGAATTGACGAAGTTATGATTTTTTTTCTTCTGAAACTCCCATTTCCTCCCCCCCCCCTTTGGGAGCATTTTTAATGAAATCAAAAATCTGTCATACATATGTTTTTGGACCTTTTCCTAGAAGTAATAATAACTTTAAACGGATTCGATATGCATAAAAATTAAGAAGTTACGGGTTTTTTCTGATTTCACCTCTGCTTGTGGGCGGAGCCAGCAGGGATTTTTTTGCTTTTAATTTTTTTTTTTGGCCGTAAGAGTTGGTCCTATAAAAAACTTGTCAGTATAAAAGTTGTAGATAATTTTAAGGAGAATTACAATAAGTTTAAGCGGATTTAATATCTTGGGAACTGAGGAAGTTATGAATTTTTTTCTTCTGAAACCCCCCTTCCCCCCCCCCCCTTAAGGACATTTTTAATGAAATCAAAAATATGTCATACATAAATTTTTTGCCCTTTTCCTAGAAGTAATAATAACTTTAAACGAATTCGATGTGTATAAAAATTAAGACGTTATGGGTTTTTTTCTGTTTTCACAAAAAGCACCCCCCATTCCCCCCCCCCCTTGATTCGATTTTGCCCATTAACAAACTTGACCGAGATTTTATGCCGCTTGATTTTATGTATCAGTTTGGAAGAGATTTGTGCAGAATTATGGGAGTTATCGTGTCCATAAAAAAGTGACATAGATAGATAGATAGATAGATAGATAAAGTTTTGATCTGGGGGTGGTTTTGGGTTCTGGGAGTCATGATCGGCGCAGATATGCAAAAATTTTTCAAAAATTCCAACTTAGGAGAAAATGTAATAGGTAGTATTTCTTACGAAATCTACCTAAAACGGTAATGAAAAGTTCTATGATAGCAGCTTTTATGATGGATACAGCTAAGAGAAGTTAGCATTAATTGACGGGCTCTTGGAGAGCGTGGGGGGGAGGGAGGGGGGAGCTATACAAAACACAAGTGCTCTGCGAGACCTTTAAAATGAATCCTCACTTGCAATTGAGAGATGGGACTTTAAAAGGGATGCCCCCCTCGAGAGGTACGTGAAAACCGAGGGCGCCAAAAGAAACGCGGGGGGATACCTTTAGGCAGTTTACAGCTAATTTTGGGAAAATTTGGAGCTGTCCGTCTCATAGGAACAGAGAAAAATGGGAAAAACTAAAATAATTATGAGAAATTGAAAAAATTAAATAAGAAAAGTGCTCCTGACGGGAGGGGGAGAGTAGAACCAGACAAAAGTGCTTGATGAGATCAAACTTTTGATATGTCACATGACGGGGTTTGAATACCTTGATTGTCTTTCCCCGGGGGGGAGGTTAACTCCGTTCCTATGGAAGATAGGGCCTCGGGACCCTCTTAGAAATGTCGGCCTCGACGAGTTTAACTTCGTTGGATCCTTTAGAAGAGGCCTACGCCCTCTGTGTGGCTTAAAGGGGCTAAGAAAGATGGGAAAACTAAAATTTTAAAAGATTTGAAACAGAGAAAAATGCTTATTAAGGGAGGGGGGAAGAGTAGGACCAGACGATAGTGCTTGACCTTTAAATGGGTTCTGCGCCCGCTGTAGGGCAATTAGGGACTGAGAAAGGAAATACAAGCGGAAGTATCGGCAGCAAAAAGAGAGACAATTTGATTTTTAACATCGTCAGTAACAACCATTTGTATAGCTATATATAAAGGGTGTTCTCCTTTATATATACTGTGGCTGTGACTTTTCATAAACATGAATATTACTGTAGACTGAAATAATTAGCCCTGTCTGTGGCAAAAAAAAAATTAATAATACTGTACTTTCGTGTTATTGCGGCCCCCACAATTATGATTATGCTAAGGCTGCAGTTATGATTTCGCCAAGATCATCGCAAAGCTTATATATGTATCCTATATACTTATATATATATATTCCAAACACTCCTGTATGTGCCATAAGGAAAGGGCATGTTTACAAACAAACACTCCCGTCAATCAATCTCCCCCTCTCCCAGCCAATCAGACAAACTCGTCCCTGTTCGTGCACCAATCAAAACCATCTTTTGCCCTGAGTGACGTCAAAGTTTGGCCTGAGTGACGTCCAGTAGCGTAGCTAAGGGGGGGCAAGGGGGGCGACCGCCCCGGGCGCCGCTGCCAAGGGGCGCCAAATTGAGAGGGGTTTTTAACCGAAATTATCTCTCATATTTTGACAATAAATAAAAATGTTTGACCTTTTTTTTTGTGTGTGTGAATGTTTTCTTTAGTGAAACATTTTATATTATACTGAAATAATGAAAGAAAAAGCTTCTGTAAATGTTTCTAGGGATGGCTCAACACTCTTCGTACTTTACATGATTACGTACCTGAAAGCTGGCGCAAAATGATTAAATGCACGAGGGAGGGGCGCCCAATTGAGAGACGTATTAAATCAAAACTTGTAGGGAGCCCAAAAAAGTCCAAGCGATAGTTTTGAGCAGTGCCCTAAGATGAAAACATTTTTAAAAATCCTATTACTTAGCGCTTTAGATCATCAGTTAGTCGAAATTAAGCATAGGTTATGAATTAATCATTATAATAAAATTTTAAAGAAATGTGCCAAAAATGGGGGAGGGGGATGTTTAAAAAAGAGCCCTAGGACCCTAACTAAAATATGAGGATTGTGGCCCGAGGAGAGGAATTAATACAAAACTTTAAAGTTATGCTTTAAGAGGGTGACAAAATTAGGGAGGGGGAAAATGCACAGTGAAAAAAGTTCACGGGGTCCCGGATCGGGCCCCAGGGTCTTAACTGGGATGTTGAAATGGGGGAATAGCTAAATGGAGAAGACGCCTCAAAATGAGGAAGACTGGATTGAAAGGGGGACACAAGTTATTAACAGTTTAGAACACAAAAACATAAAGGGGCCCAGGAGGCCCAGGTCTTAAAAAATTAAAAATCTGAGCCTCAGGTACATCAGGGCCTGCCTTAGACTATCCACACCCAAATTTTCAGACTTCAGCGGGCATTAGATTTCGCTAGCCATCGCACACAGACAAACAACTTTCTTTTATTAGTATAGATAATTAAGTTATTAAAATATTGAAATGCTGTATTGTCTTTTGATATACACCTGCGTACATAATTTGTATAATTCTAGTCTATCAGGAAGTGGGTGAAAAATCAATTAGAAAATTCCATTTTTACATGACAAAAAACAAGTTAAATGAAAAGGAAATAAATAAAAATGAATTCATGTATTATTAATGAAATCTTTATTCATTGAGTAAAGACACTAGTATAATAGATGAATTCCAAAGTTAAAGATAACGCTAATCATAGATAATTTTATAACTAAAATGTTTTATTAGATCTTCAGATATATATATTTTTTAAAAGAATAAAATAAATAAAAATAAAAATTCATTATAACTTTCAGAAAACGGGCAGTCCACCCATACACTAAACTTTTAGAGATTTAGTATATTGGAAATCGAAATTCCACGCTCGTTGTATCCGGGATTTATTATGAGTCAGATATGCTATTGCAGAGATCATTTGCATACTTTTTATGGCTAAGCCACAATATTATAAGTTTCGGGGACGCAACTGAAGTTACGCCGCTAATACTTTTAAACAACAAGCTTGTAAATAGTTTTTTAGATTGCTTTTCAAACAAGGATTACCCATCATGATTAAAAGAAAGCAAAAGAGACATAAAATAGTATAATTAAATCTGAATGGACAAATACATATCTCTTTCTCTTTGGGCTGATCAAAGTAAAAATTTTACGGTAATTAAAGTTAGCAAATAAGGTGCACCGATATAAGTTTTCAGATGCAGTTTTTATTGATATTATTAAATGGTTTTGTGAAAGTTTTATGATTTAATCAAGCAAAAACTAATTCTTTAGGTAAAATTGGTTTTGTGTTAAAAATATTTCATTGAAAATCTTTTAAAGAAAATTTCAAAACCACACTTTTGTATAATAATAAACTTTTCGCAACATTTTTCTTTCATACTTTCCTTATAAATCTACTCTATAACTGTAAGAATCACATTTTCAATTAGTTAAAATGTCAGGACAAATGTTAATTAGTTAAAATGTCATGACAGATTTTAAAATAAAATACAAAAGACATTTTACTTAAACTTTTTGTTTTTAGAAAAAAAAAAAACCTATCTATATCATACTTTTAATTTTACGAAATGCACCTTAAGGAAAAAAAAAAAAACAGGAGTCAATTGAAAAATATTTGTTGCAGTTTTGTCACTTAGGATAATATGAAACTCCTTGTAATTTTTAAAGAGTGTACGTACCTTGTAAATGAAACAAGACAGCAGACATTTCCCCCCCCCCCCCCCATAATCAGGTTTAATTTAGGAGTTTTCGCAAACGGGATTTCTAGCAAATAATTTACTTTCATTGTTGTAGTCATTGTTGCTACTGTCATACTCTTAAAACTACATAGCTAGATAGCTAAACATCTTGGAGATAAAAGTAGGTCGTCATAAATGAAAAAGTCGTCATAAATTTGCGATAGCTGACAATTTTTCAAAATTTCCAAATATTGACGAAAATTAGGAATCTTCTATTATCGTGTTCCACGCATTTTACCTTCGTGTGTTTGAGTAAAATTCGTTTAATTCTTAAAAACAAGGAAGAGGAAAGCTACCTTTTCCTCCTGTACAAGCCGGAAGGACTTTCCTTCCGTCTTGAGGAAAAAATTGGTTATTTTTTTATTGGGGGGGGGAGGGAGGGCGCAAAATTTGTTCTTTGCCCCGGGCGCCAAAAAACGTAGCTACGCCACTGGTGACGTCAACTGATCTTTCCTTATATACGTCATTATATACACATATTATTTACGTCTTATATGTCGTATATACATCATATACACATGTCATATATGTACATCATATATGACTATAACTTGGCCACATACGTCAAGAAACGTTATATATATATATCATATATCTATATTACACTGCTCAAAACAATTAAAGGATATTGCAGTTTTAGATGGATTTTGTATCTGGGAAACTTTTTAGCTGATTGATACATGGTCGACAGACATAGTAGGTTATATGAGAATAAATTACACATGTTTGGCAGAAAAAAATGCATTTTATTGCGCATTTGTGTACAAAAGGAAAAAAACACAATTTGTGCATATGAGAAAAAAAGAATAAGAAAAGGTGTTTTCTTCAAAGAAAATCATTTTCAGTAGGGGGTATGGTTTCCACGGGCGGCCAGCAACGTTGAACACCTTTGAGGCATGGACTCAATGAGGCTATTAATGACGAGTTGGGGTATTCTGCCCCACTCTTCCAGAAGAGCTCTTTCCAGTTCTTGGAGAGTTTGTGGGGGTTGTTGGCGGCCAGAAACTCGTCTTCCTAGAGCGTCCCAAACGTGCTCGATTGGATTCATGTTTGGAGAACACGCTGGCCATTCCATTCGAACGATTCCTTCCTCGAAAAGGAAATCCTCCACCAGGTTTGCACGATGTGGCCTGCAGTTATCGTCTATTAAAATGAAGTTATCTCCGATTGCTGCAGCGTAAGGGACTACAATAGGTCTGAGGATCTCATCCCTATATCGGCGACCAGTCAGAGCTCCATCTCGAATGATGTAGAGGTCAGTGCGCCCGTCAATGGAGATGCCACCATACACCAACACTCCTCCACCGCCAAATCTGACACTTTCGTGCACGAACGCAGGATTATTCCTACTGCCACGGTCCCTCCAGATGAAAATACGCCTATTATCCGGATGCACAGAAAAACGGGACTCGTCAGAAAACAGAATATTGCTCCATTCATTTCTCCTCCAGTTGACATGCTCGGTTGCCCACTCCCTGCGGTCGCGACGATGCCTTGATGTTAATCTAACACATACCATCGGTCGGCGAGCATACAGACCTACAGCATGGAGCCGGTTTCGGACAGTCTGAGTTGAAATCGTGGTGCCTGTAGCCGAGCGAAGGTGTTGTTGGAGAAGAGTAGCGTTCATGTTTCGGTGTCTCCGAGCTGTTAACGCTAAATACCGATCTTCATTGGGCGTTGTTACCCGTCTACGACCTTGCCCTGGTCTTCGGCCTGCACATCCACTCTCCAAAAAACGGTTCCAGATCCTGGAAATGACATTTTGTGACACTCCAATGGCTTGCGCTACTTCGGCTTGAGTTTGGCCCCCTTCTAACCTACCAACAATTCTCCAAGCTTCTGAATCTGTCAAATGACTTCGCTGAGACATCGTACTCATCGAAACAAAGCAATCACTGAATGCCGATCATCCTTGTCTTCATTCTCTTTTATCCAGTTGAAAGTCAAATTTCATTCGCTGCCGCTGAAGCGACGTTTTTGACGTCGAACTCAAAATTTGCATACTCCACAGTTTGAAAACCAGAAAAATTTGCATTTGTGATTCTCTTCTTCAATTTTCGGCAAAAAAATTTCGTTTATATCTTTATTTTATATAAAACTTCAAATATCCTTTAATTGTTTTGAGCAGTGTATAAATGACAAACGTGTCCGTGCGTAACGCTGGCGTGATTTTGGGCAACACTTGCCGATAAAATTTCGGTTTTGCGATTTTTGCTGATGTAATTTTTTTAATTTCTCAACGTCTCACATTTTGAATTTTTTCTCCGTTATATACACTGTAAAAAATGACCGATGTTTCTTATTTTATGAAAATATGCTATAACCACGAACGAAAATATAATATAATCTTCTGAGCTATCCCAAATTTCAAATAGCATGTTACATTGTCTTTTGAATCACCAGAAACGAATACATCTTCAAAATTTAAAGAATAATTTTTAAAAACAAATTATTTTTAGCTGCCCGAATTTTTCAGAAACGTTTCCGAAGGGTTTTTATAGTGTATTAATTAGTGTCCTCAGACTGGAATACCTGTTTTTCGAATGTTATCCATTCTCAAGTACACGTTTTCAGCCGCATAAGTTAATTTATATATGAAAGAGTAAATAAATAATCTTAATTTTAATGTTATTGTTAACGCTGTTAATTTTGCATTTTTGTCTGTTAAACATTTTTTTTAGCATGAAAATTTTTACTTCAGAATGGATAGCATTCGAAAAACAGGTATTCCAGGCTAAGGACACTAATTAATACACAATAAAAACCTTTCGGAAACGTTTCTGAAAAATTCGGGCAGTTAAAAATAATTTGTTTTTATAAATTATTCTTTAAATTTTGAAAATGTATTCGTTTCTGGGGATTCAAAAGACAATAGGACATGCTATTCGGAATTTCGGATAACTCAGAAGATTATATTATATTTTCGTTCGTAGTTATAGCATATTTTCATAAAATAAGAAACATCGGTCATTTTTTACAGTGTAGGGAAAAAAATAAACTTTCAAATGCAATTTGTTTGAAAACTGTATCTTAATTTGCTGATTTATGATGGCTTTTAAAATAATTTTAGAGCATATTTCTTTAGATTGGCAACACCTGACGATTAAATTTGCAATTCTAGTTTTGCAATTCTCCCACGAAATTTATTCTTTGAACTCTGTGGCAATTCCCGCTACTGCAATTTCTTAAACTTCAAGCCATGGCACATTTTCAATTCTTGCAGCATAGTATACGTAGGTTTAAAAAAAAAAGTACTTTGAAATGCAATTTGTCTGAAAATTGTATCGCAATTCACTCACTTGTTGTGGTTTATCAAATAATTTTCAAGCATAATTTTTTTTAATCTATCCCTATCGCGTGCAGGTACCATTACGGAAGAACAATACCCCATTTGCACTTAAAACGATATGCATAGTTTAGCCTTGGTCTCCGGCTAATTTTCCACAACGAAATTAAAATTTCATCAATAAATAAATAAATAAAATAAAATAAAACACAAATTTATCATATATGTAATTGAACAATTTCAATTTTTACACCGCCAAATAGGGAAAAAACAATGTAGTTTCAAATATAATTTGTTGGAAAACTGTATCTTAGTTTACTGATTGTTTATGGTTTTTAAAATAATTTTCAAACATAAAATTACTTTTAAATCGTTTCTGTATCGTTTGATAAATCCGTTTCCCACTTAAAACAATATAAGTAACAATTGCGCATTTGTTTCCAGCTAATACACCAGAACGAAATTAAAACTTCATCAATAAACAAATAAGCAAAAATAAATATAATATAAATGAAACACACATTTAACAGACATGTAATCGAACTATGCGCTTAAATAGTTGAAAATATTGAAATAAAAAACGCTGCAGTCAGTAGCGAAATCTTTGGCGCTTTCTTCGGCTATCATCTCCTCGCATGCGTCTAACACGAAAGTATCGCTTTTATTGTATTTAAAAACTTTATTTGAATACATTGATATTTTTAATATATAAATGGTTTTTGGTGTTGTTAATGGATAATCTAATATATATATATATATATATATATATATATATTAAATACAAAAAAAATCTATAGTATAGTTACAGAAAAATGGTTTTCACCTATGCTTTGTAACCCGGGAAGATCGGGTTCGATTCCCTAGTTATTATAACGTCATACATGCTTTATAATTTGGCGATAAATCTTGGCCGCTTGGCGATTCATCCTTGGAAGCCGCTATAACACGAACATTGGCGCACCCACGAGGGGGGGGCTAGGGGGCTGAAGCCTGCCCCCCCCCCCCCCCTCAGACCCTGAAACTGGATAATGAAGTAACTATATAAAGTTTTCTATAAAATTATAAAAAGGTTTTTTTTTTTAGGTCTTTAAAAAATTTTCAAAACCTTTGTATCTCATTTCATCTTTATTCTCAATTTTAAGTATAGCTTTCAATACAAAAAAGTATAAAGCTAGCTATTACAGCCTTTCGGAGGAAAGCAATTCCGGAAAATTTCGGTATATTTTCACCGATCATGACCCCCAGACCCCAAAACCACCCTCCGTTCAAATGTTGATTTATATATATATATATATATATATATATATATATATATATCTGATCTATGTCATGCGATAGCACTCGTATTTATAAATCAATTTCGATGAAACTAATTGTGTGTATTAAGCTCACCAATGTCTCGACCGAGTTCGTTGGCCAGCTTGGTCCGCCATTTTGTTTCAAGATGGCGGCCATTTAAAAATTTAAAACTAAAATAAATATACAAAAAAGTTAAAAATTCAAATTTATTTTATGCTTACGTGTTAGGCCTTGATACAAGGATTCCGGAGTATTTTTTGTTTTACCTCTATCTTAAAAAACGAAGTTTGAAATTCTAGGGTGGCAGACATTTTGAAACAAGGTAGCACATTACAAAAATCCAACGATTAATTTATCCAACGATTAATTAATTTTGTTGCAATCATTTTCCAAATCATACGCATAAAACTATATATTCATATCCGTTAGCGCCAAATTCTCGCCAAATTTAGCCACCGAAATAAGTCTTCATAAATGAAGCCAACTTGGCTATTGGTGACTAATTTGGCAAATTTCTTATTCAAATTCAGTATTAAGGAATGTTCTGTAATTGGGTTCTTTGCCATTTAGCTTGCTGTTTCGAGTAACATTAGCTAAAATTTTAAAACGAAGATATAGGAAAGCTATCCTTTCCTTCCGGTACAGGCCGGAAGGACTTTTTTGCCGTTTTCGACATACGTTAAGTGTAAGGTCATAGCGGATTATAGCGGTACTCTGATTCTCCTAGTTCTTAGTAAACATCCATCATCCATATTCTTAGTTAGCACGGTCAAGCGGATTCAAATCCAAACGAGGGTTGTATATCTTCTATGTTGTACATCTGTGTAATGGACAATACAGGGTGATTTTTTTTAAAGTTGTGAAAGTAAAACCGTATAACTAAAGAACCACTGATTCAAATGATCTGATATTTCACCAGTATGCTCCCAAAACAATGGGAATTTTTTAGGCGTGGTTGAAAAAAATACTTAAAATCACACCGACAGATGGCGCTGTACATGCAGTGAAGTCGGGAGACGAGCTTGCACACGACACACACACAGTGACGATAAAAACGTGAAACACGCACACCTCGTGTTCATTATTCTACTGATATCTTCGCAATGACTATGGCATTGACGGATCGTGCGTCGTTAGTGAAACTGTATTATTAGAATAATGACAGCGTAGCAACTGCTCTTAGGAGATTCAGGACACTTAAGAATTTAAGAAAAGGTCCAATGGCGACAGAAGGCCTACGGAAGATGGTTTCAGAAAGTACCGTCCATTGTTTTCCCCCCACTGATGATATTCTTTTTTTCTGTTAACTTACAGCGCCATCTGTCGGTGAAATTTTAAGTTTTTTTTAACCACGCCCAAAAAATCCCCATTGCTTTGGGAGCATACTGGTGAAATTTCAGGTCATTTTGATCAGTGGTTCTTTTGTTATAGGATTTTACTTTCACAACTTAAAAAAAAATCACCCTGAACGACTCATTCAAGGTCAACAAAAATTTCAGAGAACACTCCTTTTTTTTTCTAAATCTATCCCACATTTGTAATAAGGCACGTGTGCTTGGGAGTCTGCTTTCCTTATCTGTTTTATTAGTGCTTCTAGTTAGACACTGTTTTTTTTTCTTTTTTTCTTTTTTAGCATCATTCGTGTTAAAACATTTAACTCAACGCGTAAAAAATAACCATAGTTTTAAATTTTATATTTGGAGAATTTATATCATCAGAGCTCGAGAAAATCATCTAAGATTAAAATAATTCACCAGCACTTCATCACTAGGTTGGTAAGCATACATATTAATTTCTTTCTAAGGATAATTGCACTAATATATTCGTAAGCGTAAAGTTTCAAACTTATTAATAGCCAAGAGAGGGCATATCCGGCGGTCTGCCCCTTCCTCCTGTGCCGAACAAGGTACTAATTTACTGAATCATGGACACAAACAACAATAAAAATACTAAGACAAAATTGCAATGAATCGGCGAATAATTCCGTTTTATACAGGTTTTTGCTTTACCAGGTAAACTTTCAAAGTGTTTCTTTTTCTGAGGCCATGGAATGTGCGATCAAGACAATATTACCTTATAGACAAGTTTCATTTACACAAGTTAAACAGTATGGGGTTATTTACACAAGTTTTACGTATACAGTTTAACCAGTGTAAATAAAACCTGTCTAGAACGGAATATTATCTTAATCGCAAACATTACATGGTCCCATCGAAAGAAACACCTTTAAAGTTTACCAGCTAAGACGAAAACCTGTCTAAAGCGGAATTTCTCACCGATTTATTGCAATTTAGTCTTAGCATTTTTACTGTTTTTTTATCCATTGTATCCAAGCCAAAGAAGACTCCATATTATAAAATTGACTGTGTTTTTTCTTAGTCACAATAGATGTAAATTGTCATGTTAACAGTTTTTAGCTCACAGGCTATCGAAGTCTGAGAGTTAATGGCCGCCGGTTCTGTATGTACGTAACGCGATAACTCTTGATAGAACAAACCGTTTTGCTTCAAATTTTGTTTATAGGTTCATTGTGATAAGGCGCTTCCCTGATTAGTTTTGGGGGTTCATTGGTTAAGTATACAGGGGGAAAGGGGGGGCTAATCCCCCTTAATTTAGATAAATGGGTTTTTCATGCAGAATTATCCCATTCTCTTCAAAATTTTTAGATAGGTTCATTGCGATAAGGCGCTTTCCTGATTAGTTTTTGGAGTTCATTGATTAAGTATGAAGGAGGTAACGGGGTCTAATCTCCCCTTAATTTAGATAAATGGGTTTTTCATGCGGAATTATCCCATTTGCTTCAAATTTTGTACATATGTTCATTGTGATAAGACACTTTCCTGATTAGTTTTGGGTTTTCATTAGTTAAGTGTAAAGGGGGAAAGGGGGATAATCCCGCCCTTAACTTATATAAGTGGGTTTTTCATGCAGAATTATCCAATTCTCTTCGAATTTTGTAGATAGGTTCATCGTGATAAGGCGCTTTCCTAATTAGTTTTGGGAGTTCATTGATTAAGTATGAAGGAGGTAACTTTTGGTCTAATCCCCCTTAATTTAAATAAATGGGTTTTTCATGCAGAATTATCCTATTTGCTTCAAATTTTGTATGTATGTTCATTGTAATGAGGCGCTCCCTGATTAGTTTTGAGGGTTCACTAGTTAATTATAAGGGGATAGGGGGGATGATCCCCCTGTTAATATATTGTCAATTTCTATATTTTTCGAGGGTTTATTTCAAATTCTTTGAAATAAGAATATAATATACAATTAGTGTGAATAGCCTGTGTGCTCAAAGCTTTCAGTTTAACTGGGCAGTTTTCTCTTTATTTATTAGCTCACAACCGATCAAAGCCTGAGAGCTAATGTGCCCACAGGTTCTGTATGTACGTAAGTATGCATGTACGTAACACGATAACTCTTGATAGAAATACGAGGGCATTTCGAAAAGTAAAGATACACCGTACGCCGGAGGAAAAGAAAAGTTTTGGCAAGCAAGTTGGCAACACAGGTGTTAACCTTGAACAGTTAGCTTTCTCCTCGCGGTCGTTCGGCGTTGATTCTGGTTGGAGTAGGTCGTGTTTAAAATGGTTCCGCCGATTCAGAATCCCGCCAAATGCGAAGTGCGCTCCGTCATACGTTTTCTTCATGCAAGAGGTCAGATACCAGCGGATATTCACAAAGAAATTGTTTCTGTTTATGGGAACATTATGAATCGACAAAATGTAACGATGGTGTCGTCATTTCTCTGAAGGTAGGACCGATGTTCATGACGAACAAAGAACAGGTCGGCCATCTGTGATCTCTGATGCCCTCCTTCAGAGAACGGAGGAAGCCATTCGTGCGAATAGACGTCTCAAATTGAAAGAATTGCATCAGATCATGCCGGAAGTGTCAATGACAATTTCACGACGATGATGAGATAAAAGATGAAGTTGAAATGTGGTTCCGACAACAGGCGGAAACCTTCTATGACTGTGGGATACAAAAGCTTGTGCCCCGACTTAACAAATGTTTGGATAACGGGGGTGATTATGTCGAAAAGTAATAAATAATCCAGTTAATAAGATGTAACTTACGTTTTCTAAATAAATTTTTTTTTTTAAGGAATGCGAGCCATTGTATCTTTACTTTTCGAAATTCCCTCGTATCTGATTTGCTTCAAAATTTTGTATATAGGTTCATTCTGATAAGGCGTTTTCCTGATTAGTTTTGGGAGTTCATTGGTTAAGTATAAAGGGGAGGGAACGAGGACTAATCCCTCCCCCTTAATTTATATAAATGGATTTTTCATGCAGAATTATCCGATGTGCTGCAAATTTGGTATACCTGTTTATTCTGATAAGGCGCTTCCCTGATTAGATTTGGAGGTTCATTGGTTAATTATAAAGAGTAGGAATGAGGGAGGTATCCCCCCCCCCTCTTAATTTAGCTAAATGGGAATTTCACGCAGAATTATTCTTTGAAATAAAATTATAATATACGCAATCAGTGTGAATAGCCCCGTGAAGTCAATGTCATCAGTTTAACAGGGCACTTTTCTTTTCTTTTTTTTTTATTAAAAAAAGTTTTAAAAATAGATTGAATGTTCATAATATTAATTAATCAATATAAGAATAGTTTTCCCCCTGTAAATACACAGCGGCAAAAAACCGTTGATACTGAAAAATAAATATGTAGATAACATTTTCTGTCATTCATATCAAATTTCTATTTATAGTAACAGGCTAACTAGTTTATTATAAAATTATATTCCTCTGTTTTCTTCACAAAATGTTTCATTCTGTTCATTTATGATAAATAATATACGTTTTAGCATATGTTCAAATTCAAACGATATCGAATTACTGATACTGGTGATAAAGCAGAGACGCACAAGAGCAGTCATCGTAATTTCATTACGTTGCTGCACTACAATGAATACCGTACATTACATAAATACATACATTACATAAATTATACATTACATAAATATTATATTACAGAATATGTAAGATTTATATCGTAAAATAAAGCATTTTTGTAACCTTTTTCAGCAATCGTAAAGTATAAAGGAAAGAAGTAACAAATCTGCACATATCTATAAATAATTAACAAATTTTGTATCATTGATGGATATCAGAAGTGATTATAGTAAATTTCAGCGACTGTTGCAGTGCGCAAATGCAGCTGGTCACTTGATCACCGACTCGTGAGTGTCATGCAAATACACTAGAGGTCTGCACAGGCCAGAATTTCGAGGACAGGCCCGAACGAAATCTATCTTGCCCGTTACAAAAGTTAAAAGTTTAGCCCGGCAAGTACAAAAATAAAAGAAAACAGGCCCGACCCGGCCCGTGACAAAATCAGTTAAATCATGGCCTGTCCGGTCAGCTCAATTTGTATTAAAAAAATTCCGATTTTACTCAACATAACATTAAGATTCTTTTAAAGAATATTGCATACATATTTTTGGAGACATTTTACAATATATTTTAACTTATTATATGTTTACAAGACAGAAAAAAAAAACAGAATAGCAACATTAATGATTACTTATATTTTGCAGCCTTCAAATAAAGATTCAATCAAAGAATTAATGTAGTTTAGAAGAAAAGAGAAAAAAGAGGGTTAAAAAATCATAACTTTTAAGCTGTATAAAAAGGTAGATTTTTGAAAATTATTTCTTCGTAATTTATTAAGGCTCTTCTAAAATCAAATGGCGCTACTTTCTGACATATTTATGAATTCAATTTTCTTCAGGAATGCATAAAATTGACAGGTGTTCTTATTCAGAAACTATGTAAGCGAATAGAGTTTTCCTTTTTCTGATAAATGCAAAAAATCTTTAAGAAAATACTATCAGATTTGGCGTTTTGAATTAAATTTCTGGACGCGATAGTACGGTAAAGGAGTAAAACCTATCGTCACAAGAAAGGAATACTTATATCTCGGTACGTTATTTATTTATCAAAAAATGGAAAACAGTACTCGATTCCAAATCGCTTCAAAAGTCAGGCCTGTCAATTTTATGCCTTTACAGTTAAAAATAAGTCAAAAAATGTTTCGGAGAGTTTCATGTTGTTAAACTGTGAATTTGAGTATCACTTAAAGTACATTTTCACTGAATCCGTTAACAGCAACTTATTATTTCTATTACTATTTTGACAAAACAAACTGCTTGGGCACAATTAAGTCCAGTTCCGATCCGGCTCGACTGTATATAAAAGAATTTAAGCCTGATCTTGGCTCGGCCCGAGTCTGCTAAAACAATAAAGCTTGGACTCAGACACGATGTAAACATCCGATGCCGATCTCTACGCTTGACATGTTATATTATTCGATTGATTATGTTGCCAAACTAGTGTCACTTCATGAAGCAGATTTATAATTATTCTCGCGAACGTTATCATCACATTTTTACCGGCTTTGTTTAAATATTTATATCGGGCCGGTTAAACGGAAAATTAATTTTTAAATTGGTAGTGACAGTGACAGTGATGAACTGATTTTCATTCAAAGACGAAGAAAGAGTGTTAAACGTTATATCTTTCGAATTTTCTGATTCTGACGATGCATGAAAACAACTGAAGTTTCAACAAGTAAAAATCTACAAGTCCTCACGGATCACGGGTCCGAGGCTCATACTTGGCCCATTAAATTTTTTTGTTAGCCCGTTTATTTTGTCAATCGGGCCGGCACGGCCTAACAAAAATCTTCTAATTCTGGCGGCCGGGCCTGTTTTAAAGTTTACCTTCATTTTGCCGGGTACGGCCAAGCCCGGGCCCGTGCAGACATCTTGTTGGCAAAAAAGCCGCCTCTGCTCTGCGCTGTAGGTTACGCGCGCTAATACTTAGATAAATAAATATATATCATTCTGGCCCTGAAAACACAATTAATATAATAATATAGGTAATTTCTTACCTTTATCTTTCTTCAGCAGCAGTATTGCTCATACTTCGGTTTGATGCACATTTTAACTGCAGTGTGTAATCCATTTGTTACGGAGCTAAAGTGTTGAAAACATAAATGTTGGTTAATGAATTATATTATTTATATTGAGTCCACACTTGAGACTTGATCACTTTTGTTATAGATAATTATATTAAAATTTTGACTTAATATTTTCAATTAACATTTTACATACAGCTGCCTTTTGCAGCAACAGATTAAAATTATTACATCTTTCTCTATTGAGATAAAAAGGGCAACTAACTTAATAACAAAAAGAGTCCTTGAGTCAGAGTTCTTTTGATGACGTCAGACAGACGCAACATGCGTGGGTTGATATTAAAAACTAATTTCGCGAACATATTTCACATATTAATATCATTGTTTATCTTGAGTAGGATGATTTGGCTAAAATAGAAAAGTTTGTTCATTATAGAATGATTTATTATCACTTAATGTATTTATTTACGTGTTCAAATGTTTATGTCCTTGAATTGCTTCCTGTTTTGAAATCAGTTAATGATATCTGAGATGGTTATAAATCCATCACCCTTCCTTAACCATCTCAGATGCATCATGTAATAGTTGCATCGATTTTCGATGTTTCACAAACTGTGGTTTGCCCAGTGGCTTGGTCAGGGCGTCTGCTGTCATGTCTTGTGTTGGGCAGTAACGAAGGTCTAGTATACCGTCTTCTTTCATTTCTTTTATCGCGTGATAGCGAACGTCTATGTGTTTGGTTCGCTTTGAGAATTTTTCGTTCTCCACCATCTTGATGCAGCTCTGGTTGTCTTCGTACAGTTTTACTGGTAAATTTTGTTGTAAGTCCAGGTCTGCTAATAGTTTTATTAGCCATGCAATTTCCTGTCCTGCACTAGCTGCAGCAACGAATTCAGCTTCTGCCGATGAGTAGGCAATGCAATTTTGCCTTTTCGAGTACCATTGTATCGGACTATTTCCCAGCATGAAAAGGTTTCCAGTAGTCGATCTTCTGGTTTTTGTGTCTCCTGCCGAATCAGCGTCAGAAAAACCGATGAGTTGTGGTTCTTGATTTGTATTCAATGTGAGGTTCAGGTTTTTTGTGATGTTTAGATAACTAATTATGCGTTTCGCAGCGTTCCAATCTTTAAAACGTGGAGTTTCACATCTTCTGCTGAGGATGTTAACGGCGGCTGATATATCTGGACGTGTAGTGGTTCCTATATATAACAATGATCCTATCGCTTGTCTGAATTTTGTGTTGTTAGGCATTAAATTTTCGTCGTCCTCTAATTTGTGAAAACCGGCATCCATGGGAGTGCTTATTGGTTTTGCGTTTTCTAAATTGAATTTTCTTGCGAGTTCTTCTATTTTTAACCTTTGATTTAATTTGTATCCATTTTGTGTTTTTCTTATTTCCATGCCTAAATAGTGGGATACTTCCCCAAGGTCTTTTAATTCATATTCTTGCTTTAAAGCTTTTATTATTTTTTCAATTGATTCGTTTTCACCGCCTATTAAAATATCATCTACGTAAACTATTATATACGTTGTGATGTTGTTTTCTTTTCGTGTGTATAGACATGAGTCCGCTGTGCTTTGTTGGAAATTCAATTTTTTTAAAGATTGTTCTTTGTTCTATTCTTTTATTCCAAGTTCTCGCTGCCTGCTTAAGTCCATAAATGGATTTTTTCAATTTGCAGACTTTGTTTTCTTTATTTTTCTCAATGTAACCCTCCGGTTGTTTCATATAGACTTCATCTTCTAACTCACCGTATAGAAAAGCTGTGTCTATATCAATGTGTCTCACGTTCAACTTCTTATATGCGGCTGCTGCCAAAAAAGTTCGCACTGTTGTTTGTGACACTACTGGGGCGAAAGTCTCGTCATAGTTTTCCCCGTATTTTTGGCTAAACCCTTTGGCTACCAAACGCGCTTTGTACTTTTGAGTGTTTCCGTAACTGTCTAATTTCTTTTTGAATGTCCATTTGCAACCTATAACCTTTTTGTTAGGTGGAGGATCCACTAATTCCCATGTGTTGTGTTTTCTCAACGAATTTATTTCCGCTTGTGTGGCTTTAAGCCAATTTTCTTTTTCTCTGGGATTATTTATTTCCAGTATTTCATTCCAACTACTAGGTTCTATTGTATCATTATTTTTTACATAACAGACATATCTGTCTGGTGGTACCCCCCTGTTCATTCTTTCGGATCTTCTTGGTTCATTGGTCGGTTGTTTGGACGCGGTTGGTTCTTCGGTTGTGTTGTTTAGCTCTGTTTCAATGTAATTTTTGTCGTCATATGAGTTTTCTGTCTCTTTGCTTTCTTTTAGGTTAATTTTACTATTTTCCATGAATTTCACTGTTCTGCCAATTACAATTTTATTTTGTTTTGTGTATATGCGATATCCCTTTGAGTTGTTATCGTATCCTACAAAAATCCCTCCCTGAGCCCTGCCGTCCAATTTTCCTCGATGTTGTTTATTCACATATACGTAAGCTTTGCACCCGAATGTTCGCAAATAGTGTAAACTCGGTATGCGATTAAACCATAGCTCAAATGGGGTTTCATTTGTCGATCTTGTTGGTAAGCGATTTTGTAAATGATTCGCGGTGTTAATTGCTTCTCCCCAAAATCTTTGTGGCAGATCTGCTTCTCTCAGTAGGCTTCTAGTCATGTCTAATAGCGACCTATTTTTCCTTTCTGCAATGTCATTTTGGCTCGGACAATACGGCACTGTTAATTGATGTTTAATGCCCCTTTTTCTTAAGTAATCCTCTATCCCTCTATTTATGTACTCTCCCCCGTTATCGGATCTTATTGCTTTCGGATATATCCCGAACTGGTTTCGAACCATAGCTATATAGTCGATTAGTTTATCCTGTACTTCATCTTTATGTTTTAATAAGTATATTACAGTAAATCTAGAGTAGTCGTCAATGAAAGTTACAAACATTGTTTTACCACCTATTGTGGGGGTTCCTATCGCTGTGCATACGTCCGTGTGCACTAGATCGAGTACTCTACCTGTTTTGTTTCTATACACTGTTTTGGGATAGGGAGCATCGCTTGTTTTTGTTTGTATGCATGTTTTGCATGTTGTTCCATGATTGCAATTATTTAATTTTATGCCATAGGCTAAGTCGTCTTTAAGCATTTCCTTTATGGAATTATAATTTCTATGCCCTAGGCGTTTGTGCCAAAGTTCCAGGCAGTCTTTACTTTTGCATTCATGTGCCATATTTACTATATTCCTATCTGCATTTTCTAATAATTCAACTTCGTATAGGTTATTTTTCATTTTTGCCTCCAAATAGATTTTCCCATTTCGTGACAGTGTGCATTTATCTTTATCAAATAATAATTTATATCCATTCTTTGTGTCTTTACTAACTAAAATTAAATTAAATTCTAGCTCCGGTACATATAACACTTCTTTTAACGTAATTTTATTTATGCCTCCATCGGATGTTTTTGTCGTGAATGTAGTTTCTCCGGTACCTAACGAGTTTAGAGTTTTTCCGTTGGCAATTATGACGGCTGTTTTTTCTGTGTCATTTAACTTAGTAAACTCATTTTTATTGTTTAGGATATGTGAAGATGAACCAGAATCAATAATCCAGGTTTGTTTTCCTGCTTTGTCTATTAGAAAGGCTGCGTCGCTGCCTCTATCTGATTTTGTTTCCGTTCTATAATTTCTCGTGTTTACTGATTCGCGGTCAGTGTTTCCTATCTGGTTATCCGATTGTTGATAACACAACGATGATGAGTAATATTTATTTTTGTATGTTTGTTGTTTTTGTGTATTTGGGTGATTGTTTCGATTTTTCAAATGCCAACATTCTCTGTACGTGTGATTTCTCAATTTGCAATACGTGCACTGTTTATCTTTTTTAAAGTTATCATTAGGAAATCTTTTCTGCGTTTTAAACGCTTTTGATGAATTTTCACCCTGGTCTGTGTTTTCAACCCTTCTGTTGTACTCATCTGTTAATTTACTTCTAATAAATTGTGGTGTGAGCTCGTCCTCATTTCGCGATTCAAGGGCAGTAATTAACGTATTATAACTAGGGGGTAGCGAACACAGCAATAAAGCTGAAAGATGGGAGTCGCTAATTGTTTCCCCGATCGCTGAAAGTTTGTCAATTAATTCTAGAATGTATGTTATGTGTTTGATTAAGTTCCCGTTTTCTTGGAGCTTGGCTTCATAGAGCTTTCTTAACAAAAATAATTTACTAGAGAGGTTCGCCCGTTCGTGTATGGTTTTAAGTGCGTTCCAAGTGTCTCTAGCTGTGTTAAGCCCCTTAACATGTACGATTTGAGAATCGTCAATTGATAGGTTAATTATGGCTCTTGCCTTCCAGTCTTTCTTTTCCCAGTCAGTTGTGACTGGCGTGGGCCTATCTTCGGTTATTACGTTGAATAAGTCTTCTCTAATCAGTAACATTTCAGTTTTAAATTTCCAATTACTGTAGTTACTTGCGTTAAGTTTTTCTACAAGCTGTATCTCACGTGATGCGGCCATTTTACTAGTTATTTAAGTTTTGTTGTTAAAGAGGAATTGCTCTTTTATTATTTTATATAAAACTTATATATATCTAGTTTTCTTCAATTGTTTAACATTTCATATATATCAACAAAAAAATGCACAATATTTATTTCATCATCAAAAAACTAACTATATTTTCAATAATTTTCAATTTCTTTTTCATGTGCACACATGTATGGCCAGTAGTTTTTTTTTTTTTTTTTCACAAATATTATTTATCTACTAAAATATGAGACTTTCTCAGTCTCATAATCGACTGTTGGCAAAAAAGCCGCCTCTGCTCTGCGCTGTAGGTTACGCGCGCTAATACTTAGATAAATAAATATATATCATTCTGGCCATGAAAACACAATTAATATAATAATATAGGTAATTTCTTACCTTTATCTTTCTTCAGCAGCAGTATTGCTCATACTTCGGTTTGATGCACATTTTAACTGCGGTGTGTAATCCATTTGTTACGGAGCTAAAGTGTTGAAAACATAAATGTTGGTTAATGAATTATATTATTTATATTGAGTCCACACTTGAGACTTGATCACTTTTGTTATAGATAATTATATTAAAATTTTGACTTAATATTTTCAATTAACATTTTACATACAGCTGCCTTTTGCAGCAACAGATTAAAATTATTACATCTTTCTCTATTGAGATAAAAAGGGCAACTAACTTAATAACAAAAAGAGTCCTTGAGTCAGAGTTCTTTTGATGACGTCAGACAGACGCAACATGCGTGGGTTGATATTAAAAACTAATTTCGCGAACATATTTCACATATTAATATCATTGTTTATCTTGAGTAGGATGATTTGGCTAAAATAGAAAAGTTTGTTCATTATAGAATGATTTATTATCACTTAATGTATTTATTTACGTGTTCAAATGTTTATGTCCTTGAATTGCTTCCTGTTTTGAAATCAGTTAATGATATCTGAGATGGTTATAAATCCACCACATCTAACATGTATTACCCCCCCCCCCCCAAAGTGAAATCCTGGGTGCGCCACTGAACACGAAAGTACCAAATTTACACTATATTAATGACTAGCGACCCGTCCCGGCTTTGCACGGGTAGACAATGAAATTTTTTTAGTACATTTGTTTCCTGAATTTCACGCTCCCACCAAAAACTGTTGCTGAGATATGGCGAAATGACCTAAAACATTCGAATCCCCCTTTAACCACCTTCGGGGTGGGGGATTTCTAAATTCACTGAAATACGTGTTTAAACATTTGTTTAGTAGATCTGTTTTCCTGAATTTCACGCACCTACATAAAACAGCTGCTGAGATATGGCGAAATGTCCTAAAATTTTCTGGTTACGCCGATAGCTCAGTTAATAATAATTATCACTACGAATAAAAAACACACACTCTCAAAATAAAATAAACTCACTTGCGGACTGTATCTCATTTAATATCTCACAACACTCAATAAAAATGGTCGAGAGCCGAGATTTACACAACTTCACTGATCGGCATCTCAAACCCAACTCATAAAAAAGTTGTAGTTTTTTTTTTTTTTTTTTAACATTTTACATAGACGGCGCTTCTAGCGGCAACATACCGCCGGGCCTTGAATGTTGCTAACATTCAATAATATAAATGCAATATAATTCAAACACAATCTCTAAGTGAAAAATACAATCTCAAAAAACACAATTTCTTCTCAAAAATACTACACTAAATAAAATACTAAAATTACAAATATAAACACAAGAATGTAATACACTGCAGGAAAAGTATATAGTTTAATAAAACAAATGTATGAATTTAAGTACTCAATAAACCATCATTCAGATATGGCAAAACAACAATTTTTGTCACTGGCCTTTTATATGTGCCATTTTTATCTTTCAAGGTGACAACTCTTATAATATTGTCTTGGCCTGGATGAATTTTAATAATTCGGGCCAAATGCCATTTTAAAGGGCAATAATTATCAGAATTTTTTACTAATACTAAATCTCCCTCTTTTATCTTTACCCTTCCCTTGTACCATTTAGGTCTATTTAAGAGCTTGTTCAAATATTCTGATGACCATTTTTTCCAAATATGTTGTGTTAATTTTTGAACTAATTGCCACCTATTCATAGGAATTTCTGTATAATTTGGTTCTGGTAAGGCCATTAAAGAGGAACCAATAAGGAAGTGAGCAGGTGTCAAAGCTTCAACATCATTTGGATCATTTGAAAGGGGGCAGAGTGGCCGAGAATTAAGAACTGCCTCAATTTGAGTAATAAGAGTCAAGAGTTTCTCATAACTTAAAATAGTTTTACCTACAACACGTTTTAAATGGTATTTAAGGGATTTGATATTTGCTTCCCACAAACCTCCAAAGTGAGGAGCTGAAGGGGGGTTAAAATGCCAGTTAATACCTTCATTAGCTAAATAATTTTCTATCTCCTCCTCACTTTTGTCTTTAAATAAAGATCTGAGAATTGCTCTTAATTCTTTATTGGCACCAACGAAATTTCGACCATTATCACTATATATATCAGAAGGTTTTCCCCGCCTTGCTATAAAGCGTTTAAGTGCTGCTAAGAATGCTTCACTTGTTAGATCATTTACTATTTCAAAATGCAAGGCTTTTGTAGTAAAACACACAAATACACAAATAAATACTTTTTTTACCTGTTTACTTTTACCTATGAAGTTTTTGACTTCAAAGGGACCACAGTAGTCCAATCCAGTACGCATAAATGCTCGGGCCATTGTTACTCTAGAAGCTAGCAAATCAGCCATCTGTTGCTCTGAATTCTTAGAATTTACCTTTTTACAAGTCATACAATTGAAAATGATTTTACGAACTATATTTCTAGCAGATAAGATCCAAAATTTGTTTCGGATGAGAGAAAGAGTTGTCTCAGCACCTGCATGAAAATACAAATTATGAAAATATTTAATTACACAAAAAGTAAAATTATGTTTTGAAGGAATAATCATTGGATATTTTTGATGATCAGTTAAGTTACTGTTTTTCAGTCTACCACCAACTCGGATTATACCATTATCATCTAAAAACGGGCACAAGTTTGTCAGTTTACTACTGTTAAGGATTGCATTACCCTTTTCCAAATACTGCATTTCCTTCACGAATGAAGTCTTCTGGATGTTTTTTACTATACAGAATAAGGACTGAGAGAGTTCACTGCTGGTTAAAGTTCCACCTTTGGGATACAAGGGATTTCTATAGTTATGGATGAATCTATTACACCATGCTACTACTCTTTGCAGCTTTATGAATGAAGAACTGTTATTAATGATGTCTAAAGGCTCAACAGTGTTAACTAATGTACATACTTGAGTTACTGATGGTGCTTTCAATTCACGGATAAACAACTCACTGGTTTCAACAGAAATAATATCAGGAGACTCCACCATCTCAGGCTGTTGTAGGAATGATGGACCGAACCACCATAAATCACATTGCTGGATCTTGATGGGATCTAGGCCTCTAGAAATGAGATCTGCAGGATTTTGCTTGGAAGGTACATAATTCCACTGATCAATCGAAGTTAAACTTTGTATAATCGATACCCTGTTTGCGACAAATGTCTTTAGATCATTCGACTCCTTTTTTAACCATGCAAGTACAATAGTACTATCTGTCCAAAAACAAGTTTTAGAAACTTCTTGTTTTAGAGCACTCAACACTTTTTGCATCAACTTAGATAATAGGACTGCTGCAGAAAGTTCTAGACGAGGGATAGTAATAGGCTTTAGAGGAGCCACTCTAGATTTACTAGTGAGCAGTTTGATAGCAGAATCACCATAACAATTAATAGATTTTACATAAACGACCGCACCATAAGCAAGTTCAGAAGCATCTGAAAAACCATGCAATTCCACACAATTAGGTTGTTCTACAAATACAAATCTTGGGATATTGATCATATTTACAGTTTTTAAGGAAGTAAGAAAATTAGTCCATTCGATATTTTCTTTCACTGGAAGATAATCACACCAATCTATTTTCAGCAACCATAATTTTTGGAGGAAAACCTTGGCCTTCGTAATTATTGGACCTATCAAACCCAACGGGTCAAATATTCTAGCAATTTGCGATAATACTGAGCGTTTGGTATACCTTTCACTTTGCTCTATAATTAAATTAAATCCAAAACAGTCTGGTTGCGGCTTCCACAATATTCCTAGGGTTTTCGTCTCATTGGAAAATGAATATTCAGATATTGCATTATTACACAAAAGAGAAGAATTATTTACTGACCATTTGTGAAGATCCTTGCTTCCCTTCTTTAACAATGATATCAGTTGTTGTTGGATCTCTCTAGCTGTGTCTAGATCATCAGCACCTGTCAAAATATCATCCATATATACGTCTTGAAATAATACATTTGCAGCTAAAGGAAATTCCTTTCCTTCATCTCTAGCTAGCTGGGTAAGGGTTCTTGTTGCTAAAAAGGGGGCACTCGTTGTGCCATAAGTCACCGTACATAATTTATACACCTTAACTGGTTCATGTACCTCAGGTTTAAACAAGATTCTCAATAAATCTCTTTGACTCGGATGTATCAATATCATACGGTACATTTTCTTAATATCTGCTACAAAAACAAATTTGTGCTTTCGAAATCGCAACATTATACTAAATAAATCATCTTGGATTGTTCCTCCGTTGTACTGCAAACTATTTAAAGATTTTCCGGTAGAAGTTAAGGAGCTAGCGTTAAAGACAACTCTTAATGATGTGCTACTTGATTCAGCACGGAACACGCAATGATGGGGTATGTAATAAGTGATATCTGGTTCTTCAGATTCTATCACCTCTTCCATATGACCCATACTTAAATATTCTTGCATAAAGACTTTATAAAGATCATTAAATTTAGGTTCTCTAACTAAGCGATTCCATAATGAATTTAAAACTTTCATAGCCTTTTTCTTTGATTCTCCAAGACAAGATGGGTCTTCCTTAAATGGCATTTTTACCATGTAATGCCCTGTTGCAGTTCTGGAATAATTTTTCAGAAAATGTTCTTCACAAATTTCTGATTCCTTATTTCTAGAAACTTCAGATTCTCTCTCAATGTTTTCTATTTCCCAAAAATCTCGAATTACTCTTTCTAACTCCAAATTATTTGTTATCAACCCACAATGTATATTACTTTCAACCTTAGCCGGAAGGCTTCCGCTAACAATATAACCGAAAACACTGTTTTGTGACACTATTCTAGTATTTAATGGTTGGGGGTAAATTTGACCTGGCCTTAAAAATTCATAGAAATTTTCTGCACCCAAAAGCAAATCAATACAGCCTGGCACATTAAACTTTTCGTCAGCTAATTTGATGTTATTTAACGATGAAATACAAATCTCAAGCGGTCTAGAAGGCGTAAATTCCGTAATTTTCGGAACGACTAAAAAATCTAATTTTAAATAAAAATCTTTATCTCTATTCGAAATAGTTGTGTTAACTCTAGATCTAACATTAAGAGACAAATTATTTATTCCTGAAATACAAATATTAGTCTTTTCTCTTTTCAAATTTAGTTTATCTACTAACCTTTTACTCATAAAATTAGAGTTTGCACCGACATCTAATAAACCACGTGCTTCATGAAAATTACCATATTCATCTTTTATTAAACAAACAAATGTGCTAAATAACACAGCTTTTAACTCGTTAGACAAATTACATATCGTTGAAAATAAATTGCTTTGGTTATTAACTTGGAAAGGCTGGAATACTGGAGCTGAAGAATCCAAATTAGATTTATTACCGACTTCGTTTTTAGAACTCATTTCCTGTGAAATTATCTCTGGATTTTCACCTTTATTTATTTTTTGTTCACGCGGGAAATGCAAAGTTACATGATGCCTTCTCTTGCAAATAATACAAGAGAATTTAGATTTACAATCAACCACTTTATGATTCATAAGACAGTTAAAACGAAGGTTTTTGGATTTTACAAGCTCAACTCTATTACCCACTGACATGTTTTTATAAACAGCACATTTATGCAAAGGATGATTTTCACTACATGACAAAATACATTTAGAATTTTTTACGTCAGTTAGAAAAACTTTAGAAACATTTCGATAATAAGTATTTTTATTACTCGTTCTAGAATTGTCAACCACGGGTTTTCCCTTAGACGTATAATATAAATCAATTTCCCGAGATAATTCAATGGGAGAAAACCACGATTCTGCTTGTCTAACTATTAAATACTCTCAATAATGGAGTCACACAGAATAAGAATTAATCGGTTGCAACATCATTTTAATTTAACTAAGTTGCACGGACAGAACAATAACATTACATAGCAAGATACAGAAGCTAAACTGAAACTTTTAGAGAAGAACTCTCAAACCCAAGAGCTTTTTACATTAGCCCATGGAGGCAATACAGAACAGTAGAAGTCAATTAATATGTCCATAGAGTCAATACACAACACTCCTCCCCTCTAAGAATTGAGCACAAAGTCTTTGAGATGTTTGGGAGTGTTCCGATTCCGTTGAGATCGTCGAACAGGTGGCTGTAGATCTTCAGGTTCAGATCTTTCACAATTAGGAACCAAAGCCGTAGGTTGACTTAGTCCATCACACAAGGTTGTTGATTCGGGAACTACAGACGAATTCTCAAAGGAATCATCGGTGGCGGGTGGAACACAAGTAGATGTGTTAGTAGTGTCCACAGAAGTGTTTGAAACAGGCATACGATCACGAATCTGATCCACATGACGTTTAGATATATTACCGTCAATTAAGCTTTCAGCCTTGTAAGAAACAGGACCGGTATGCTCCAGGATTTTAGCTGGAATCCATGGAGTCCCATCAGAATAGTTCCTAATGTAAACAGGATCATCTTCATTGAAAATTCTTAATCTTTTATTCCCTTCCTCTTCCATTTTCTTCTCGCTTTTGTGCCTCATTTCTGTGTTTAAATCAGGATGTAACCTATCCAATAGTGACGTTAACCGTCTATTCATTAGGATTTCAGCCGGTGATTTACCTGTAGTTGTACAAGGTAAAATGTGTTGTGAAAACAGAAATCGTGCTAAGCGGGCTTTCCAATTTCCTTGGATTATTCGCTTTAAAGCTTGCTTGGTGGTGGCATCCATACGTTCGGCCTGACCGTTTGAAGAAGGGTGATAAGGCGCTGACTTTACTGGACGAATTTGATTTTTAATGAGAAATTCGATAAACAGATGACTTAAAGGCTTGCGCATTGTCTGACACGACACTATCAGGAAGACCATGTGTAGCAAAAAGTAATCTAAGGAAGTCTATAGCTGCAGAAGAAGACATTGATGACACAGGAAATACTTCTAACCACTTAGAATGAGAGTCTACTACAATTAAAAATGTTTTCCCTTGATAGGGTCCAGCAAAATCAATATGCAGGCGAGACCAGGGCCTATCTGTCCATTCCCATGGATGGATGGGTGCTTTCGCAGGCGCTCTTTGGTTCTCTTGGCACAAAGTACAGGATTTTACAGTCACTTCGATTTCACTGTCCATGCGTGGCCACCAGACATAACTTCGAGACAGTCCCTTCATTCTGACTATTCCGGGATGGCCATTATGAAGAAGATTTAAAACGTCTTTTCGAAGAATGCTAGGGATAACAACCCTACTACCCCACAGCACACAGTTCTGATGAACGCTCAATTCATTACGTCGGTAGAAATATGGTTTGAATTCCTCGCCTTTTATTTTTGGAGGCCAACCATTCATAATCATCAGAGCTACTCTAGAAAGTATTGGGTCTTTATTAGTTGCTGCTGAAATCACTTTAGAATTGAGCTGAGTGACAGGCGAAAATTCTAATAAAAGCACATCAGCCTGAGCAGGAATTTCACAATCAGGAGTGTTCAAAGGTAAGCGACTAAGAGCATCTGCATTTGCAATGTCCTTACCCTTCCTATATTCTAAATCATAACTATAAGCTGCTAGTATTAAACCCTATCTAAGAACTCGCGGAGAGATCATTTGGGCCAAAGGCTTATTTGGATTAAATAGGCCTAACAGAGGTTTATGGTCTGTAATAATTTTGAACTTACGACCCTGCAAATATTGATTGAATTTCTTTACCGCTGAAATTATTGAAAGAGCCTCGCGATCTGTCTGGCTGTAGTTTCTCTCAGCTGTTGTTAGAGTTCGGGAATGATAAGCTATGGGAGTTTCCTTACCGTCGGGTAAAATGTGGCTTAACACACCACCTACCCCATAAGACGAAGCGTCACAAGTGACAATCAAAGGAAGGCTTTCATCATAATGTGCCAAAATGGTATCTTCTGCTAATAAGTTCTTAGCCGCGATGTAAGCTTTCTGGTGTGTAGGCGTCCAATGCCAAACCGTGTCTTTTCTTAGCAATCTATGCAAAGGTTCTAAAACAGAAGATCTATTTTTTAGAAAACTACAATAAAAATTTAATAATCCTAAGAAAGCTTGAAGTTCAGTCTTATCTTTTGGACTAGGAGCTTCGTGGATGGCCTTAACTTTATTTAAACTGGGTTTAATACCATCTTTAGTAACCTGAAATCCCAATAACTCTATTGTGGGAACTGCAAAGACACATTTTTCACGTTTAAGGTGAATGCCTGATGATTTTAAACGTTCCAAAACTTGTTTTAATTTCAAATTGTGATCATCCATAGTTTTACCCTTAATAAAAATATCATCCAAGTAAGGTAATACTCCACTTATTCCCGCCAGAACTTCCTCAATTTTTTTCTGAAAAATTGAAACAGCAACTGAGATACCAAATGGCAGTCTAGTTACCCTAAAAAGACCTTTAATTGTATTTAAAGTTAAAATTTTAGAAGTAGGCTCATCCACAGGAAGTTGTAAATAAGCTTCGGACAGATCCAATTTGGAAAAAACAGTACCACCTGTCATAGTAGCTAAAACTTCCTTAACAGTAGGCAGCGGGTAGCTGAATTGTTTCACAGCCTGATTCACAGTACTGCGATAATCACCACATAAACGAATGCTACCATCTTTTTTGACAACTGGAACCACCGGTGTAGCCCAATCTGAATAAGAAATTGGCTCAAGAATTCCTTTATTTACCATATTTTGAATTTCATCAATTATTTTATTTCTTAAGGCAAAAGGTACATTACGCGCTTTAAGATATTTAGGAGTACAATTTTCATCAATCTTAATTGAAATGGGTGGTCCCTTAAAATTACCTAAAGTTTCACTGAAAATATCATTAAATTCTAATAGAATGGAATTTAAAGTTGGAGCACAAATTTTATGAACATTAGAATCCCCAACATTAATATTTATTTTCAAAGAATCAAACCAACTACGACCAATTAGGGATTTACCCTTACCCTCAAGAACTAATAAAGGCAAGATAACATCTTGTGAATTATATTGCACATTTACGTCAAAATAGCCATTTACATTTAATATTTCAGAATTCCAAGTTCTCAGATATTGATCTGAAATTGGCAGTAAAGAAGGAGGATTTACTGGCCATAATCTAGCATAAGTGCTAGAACTAATTATGGAATGTAAAGAACCAGAGTCTATCTCCATTTTATGGCTGATGCCATTTAATTTTACACTTATATCATTAGGAGGGTAGTCATTTACGGAACTTAAAGCATTAATATTATTTAAACAATCATAACAATCCTCAATAACTGACTTACCTGAATCTATATCGTGAACTTTAGAATTATTATTTAACATCCCCTTCTTGGAATTTTTCAAATTACACATCTTGGCTATGTGACCGATTTTTTTGCAATAATTACAGGTAGCTTTTATAAATTTACATTTCCCGAAAGGGTGATGCACCCCACACCTATGACATGGTTTTTTGCTTTGCGCATTCAGCTTTTCCTCTGAACACCTGTTGTGCACTTTCGCTTTAATCAAATTTACCGACTTGTAAGAATCATTGTAATTTCCTCGAATTTCAGATGCTTGTCGTAACGCCGCTTCTCCTGCCAGAGCGATATCCATGGCTGTAGAGAGGGTTAATGCTGGATCGGCCAATAACTTACGCTGAATTTCTTCATTTCGAATTCCGCAGACCAGCCTGTCGCGGAGCATGGAATCCAACTGAGTCCCGAAATTACAATTCTCGGACAGTTTCCGGAGTTCTGCAACGAAATCCGCAATATTTTCGTTTGGTCGCTGGTCCCTTTTATGAAACTTGAATCGACACAGAATTTCAGATGGCTTCGGCGAAAAATGTCCATCCAAGATCAATAACAAATTCGGAAAAGTCACAGCATCCGGGGCATTCGGAGTACACAACGAACGTATCAAAGAATACAATGTCGGGCCGGCTACGCTAAGAAAAATAGCACGCTTTTTAACGTCGTCTTCAATTCCATTTGCTGCAAAATAGAATCCTAAGCGCTCCTTGTATTCAGTCCAGTTAGTTTTTCCTATATGAAATTCTTCGAGTTTACCGAGAGACATTATTATGCTCTTGAGAATGAAAGAACGAATCGAAACTAAAATAGTTCAGTTCAGAAAAACTAAATACGAAAACATTACTTCATAAAAATGAATCCTTTTGTTCACGCTCGTCGCCAGTATTAAATACTCTCAATAATGGAATCACACAGAATAAGAATTAATCGGTTGCAACATCATTTTAATTTAACTAAGTTGCACGGACAGAACAATAACATTACATAGCAAGATACAGAAGCTAAACTGAAACTTTTAGAGAAGAACTCTCAAACCCAAGAGCTTTTTACATTAGCCCATGGAGGCAATACAGAACAGTAGAAGTCAATTAATATGTCCATAGAGTCAATACACAACACTAACATTTATAGAATACATGACATCTTTATCAAGCGTTTGACAAATCTTATCAGAAACTATTAACTGGTTTAAAGTTTCGAAATCTGTCACATTCCTCAATTTTAAATAATAATCCCAACTCGTTGTTAATCGGGATGCAAATTGTACATATGTTTCATTAGGATGACGTTGTGCTTTCCTAAAATGTTCTAAACAAGTCTGGGGGGATGGCTCAAATTCTCTAAGTACTATAGCCTTTACTTTTGAATAATCTTCTAATTCCTCATCTTTGATGTACGTAATTACGTTTGTCGCCCTTTCTCCTAACAGATTTAGTAGAATTTCCGATTTATATTTTTCTGGGACATTTTTAGAAATAAATGCTCTTTCTAACGATGAAAAAAAATAACTCCAACCTTCTGGTTTAGATGGAATTTTAATCGTTAACGTTCTTACACTTTTAATCAGAGAGTCTAAAGATTCTATATTATCTTTTTTCTCGAGATCACTTAAATGATCATTTTTAGTTTCTGCACGGGCCTTAGCCAACTCAATTTCTAACTTTGCATGTTCAATTTTTAATTTCTCAAGATCTAGTAATTTTGATTCTTCATTTTTTCTTTCCTCAATAAAACTGTTTGCTATGTCTTCAACCAGTTTATTATCTGCTTTATACTTCGAACTTTCCTTTATTAAATTTATTAAATCATAAATAGTTAATTTGGAATCTGATATATCTATGTCTAATTCAGCAGCAATTCGCTGATAATCTTCCTTTTTTGCACCTTTAAACATTGTATTATAAATACAATTCACAATAAATAAATAAATAAAACTGACATACCTTTATCTATTAATAAATCTCCAAATCGGATAATTCCACATTGAAAAGAATTAATTCACTCTTTCAATTCTCAAATTAGCTCAATAATAAAGAACATCGGTTCTTTTCTGTGTAAACACATTCACAGTTCATTTTTCCGTATTACGAAATTCTCCAGGTTAATCGAAATTATTTTTCTTCTGGAAACAAAAAAAAACACTTCACAATATTCACACTCTTCTATATTCACACTCTATTCACAATATTCACAAAAAGAATTCTGAATCACAATATTTTGTACTTTAATATAAATAATACGATGATTTAATTTTCGTTTTACTCATTCTAATTACTTGATAGAATTCCAAACACAATTTATCTTCTGCAGACGATTCCCGAAAAAACATAAACATCGAATAATTCCATTCTTTCTCCGGCGAGAGGAGACCAATAATATGGTTACGCCGATAGCTCAGTTAATAATAATTATCACTACGAATAAAAAACACACACTCTTAAAATAAAATAAACTCACTTGCGGACTGTATCTCATTTAATATCTGACAACACTCAATAAAAAAATGGTCGAGAGCCGAGATTTACACAACTTCACTGATCGGCATCTCAAACCCAACTCACAAAAAAGTTGTAGTTTTTTTTTTTAAACATTTTACATAGACGGCGCTTCTAGCGGCAACAATAGATATCATTAAAATTTTTTAAAAAATATTTTATTTTTTATTACTTTCTTTTAAATAATTGATTAACATTGGAATAATAGTATATTTTTGTTTGACATCTGTTATAGTCTTGTCGCCTTATGCGGTCACCGTAGTACTTCTCCTAGCCTTGAGACCTTAGTCTTATGGTATTTGCTGCCACCACCGGTGTTAGACTGATACCGGACACGGATATACAGTATGATAAAATTTAGTTCAGTTAGAATATTCACATTTAGCAATTTTCGCTAATCGATGGAAATGCACTCGAAATCTTTTGTACAGCCCTGTCTATTATCTGAAGATTTTTGTACACACCACCTATTAATCTAAAAGGCAACTTAAAACACACTTGCAGAAATTACCAAACGTAAACGACAATGTATCTTTTTTTTTGCGTAGCCCTGTATATGAATTTATTTATATTCCACAAACATCTATTAGTCTACTTAATATAGTTCAAAAGGAAAATGCATAACCACAAATGCGTAACCAGCCAAGTTGGCTTCATTTATGGCAACTTATTTTGGTCGCCAAATTTGGCGATATTCCGCCAACTGTCGCCAAGTTTGGCGAGAATTTGACGTTGGCGAATATAAATATATAGTGATAAGCATATAATAGGATTAATGGTTACAACAATGAAAGAAAATTTGCCGAAACCATGTTAACTAAAACTCATAAATTAAACCCGTTTATGGATGAATTCTGCTGTCTTGTTTGAAAATGCCAGCCACCCTAAAATTTCAAACCCCTATATCTCAGCCATTTTTTAAGATAGAGGCAAAACAAAAATTGTTCCGGATTCTCCGGATCAAGGCCGAACATTTAACGAAAAAAAGTTTTAGGATTTCGAATTTTTTTGAATTTGCACTTCTTTTTACTTTCTTCTATCTATAATAGAAGAAAGTATTGTAATCGAAATTTTTTTCGACTTCCTGTTTTCAACGGATTTACACGTTTTAGAGGTCAGAGATTCCGAAAAACATGTTTTTACAAAATGTCTGTCTGTCCGTCTGTGTGTCTTCATTGTACCATCTAAAAGGGTATGATGTTATGCTTCAAATTGAACCACATTTTTTTTCTATGTTTTTGGCTATGGCAATCAGGTTCTATCAGAATTTGGGGATATTTCGACGAAAGGGGGCGTTGTGATCGATATTTTTGTTTCATTTTCACTATTGTACCATCTAAAAGTGTATGATGTTATGCTTCAAATTGAACCAAATTTTTTTCTATGTTTTTGGCTATGGCAAGCAGGTTCTATCAGAATTTGGGGATATTTCGACAAAAGGGGTCGCTGTGATCGATATTTTTGTTCCATTTTCACTATTGTACCATCTAAAAGTGTATGATGTTATGCTTCAAATTGAACCACATTTTTTTTCTATGTTTTTGGCTATGGCAAGCAGGTTTGATTAGAATTTGGGGATATTTCGACGAAAGGGGGCGCTGTGATAGCCATTTAAAGATTTAAAATTCAAAAAGATGTGCAAATTAAAAAAAATTAGAAATCCTAAAACTTTTTTTCGTTAAATGTTCGGCCTTGACCCGGAGCAGTTTTTGTTTTGCTTCTATCTTAAAAAAATGGCTGAGATAGAGCGGTTTGAAATTTTAGAGTGGCTGACATTTTCAAACAAGACAGCAGAATTCATCCATAAACGGGTTTAATTTATGAGTTTTAGTTAACATGGTTTCGGCAAATTTTCTTTCATTGTTGTAACCATTAATCCTATTATATGCTTATCACTATATATTTATATTCGCCAACGTCAAATTATCGCCAAACTTGGTGACAGTTTGCGGAATACCGACAAATTTGGCGACCAAAGTTGCCATAAATGAAGCCAACTTGGCTGTAGAGGACTAATTTGGCGATATTCTCATTCAAATTCAATGTTGACGAGAACTGGGATTGAGTCTTCTTTATTTAGGTTCCACGCATTTTACCTTCGTGTTTTCCAGTAAAATTAGCTAAAATCGTAAAACAAAGGAATAGGGAGGCTATCTATTCCTGTCGTTCAAGCCAGAAGGACTTTTCGTAGTTTAGTATACATCGATTGTTCACATCCCTGTAACCCGACGATTCGCAAGCAGCTGACGTACAACAGAATGACGAAAAATATTGATTTTATTGGCGATGTGATAGCGAATTTTGAAGTATTAACATGACTGAGATAGAAGTAAGTTTTGGGATTGGCACATCCGACTAGTTTGAATTTGCACTTCTTTTTGAATTTGAAATCTTTAAATGGCTATCGCAGCGCCCCCTTTCGTCGAAATATCCCCAAATTCTAATCAAACCTGCTTGCCATAGCCAAAAACATAGAAAAATGGGGTTCAATTTGAAGCATAACTTCATACATTTTTTGATGATACAATAGTGAAAATGGAACAAAAATATCGATCACAGCGCCCCCTTTCGTTGAAATATCTCCAAATTCTAATAGAACCTGCTTGCCATAGTCAAAAACATAGAAAAAAAATGTGGTTCAATTTGAAGCGTAACTTCATACATTTTTCGATGATACAATGAAGACACACAGACGGACATTTTGTAAAAACATGTTTTTCGGAATCTCTGACCCCTAAAACGTGTAAATCCGTCGAAAACCGGAAGTCGAAAAAAATTTCGATTACAATACTTTCTTCTATTATAGATAGAAGAAAGTAAAAATAGTATAAAAGCAATGCTAATAAAACCCACTAAAGTTACTTGAAGGAAATACAGGGTAATCGAGTTTAGAGCGTTTTTTTGCAGGATCTTGAGTTGTCCATTCGTCTTCCTCTTCCTCCAGATGGAAGGCCTCCTCGTCCATATCTATTTTTTCGTCGTATCCGATTTGTGGGTTTTCTTCCTCCCCGGTATTTGTGCACGACACACCTTTACAGTGCTAACATATATTTGAGCATTTAACCCCGTTCTTCCTACAAGAACATAAACCCCCTTTGCACATTTGCATGAGAGTGTGTTTAGGTGCTCTGGTGGGGCAGCTACAACGTTTGTGGTGACTGGAAGTATACCATGCCTGAATCACTTCCAAGCCCAATCAGTGGGATTCATCACCCTTCCATTCCAAATATTGATCTGAAGGAAAGCTCTGAATGAATGTTGCTTAGCTGCATCTTCAGTTGGCGGCAGAGAAGCGAGGTTAAATTGGGTCTTCATAAGGTATTTTGAAAATATGTTGTATCGCAATTTCTGCAGTGTTGTTACTTCGTCGTACCGGGGATTGTATAAGGTGGTAATAAATTTCTGCCCGCAGCACTTACTTCCTGAGGCGTAGCATATTGGTTATTAAAGACAGTTGGAACATCCTGTAGGTGAGCATGTTTTTCCAAAAGCTTGATAAATTTCAGTTTGCCCTGCCTGAAGAAGGCCGATGTAGAATCACAGCCACTAAAAGCATGCAGGAATAGGATGTTATTCTTCACAATCGGCGAGTACTTGAAACTTAATGGTGAATACAAAACATTGCCTAACCGTCCTTTCCCAGGTTCCAAGAAGTATATCGTGGATGATTTTGGTGCAAATGCAGTCAAAAGCACAAGCAGATCAATATCTTTCCCAACTACGATGACACGTTCTGACTGCTGATCAAGTTGGATGGCTTCCATGACGATGGTAGTATTTGCATCTTCGGTAGCTTGCTTCACAGTAAATTTATCTTGCTCCAGTTTTTCAATGAGCATTTTTATTAAACTGAGTTTACTGCCTTCATTTGCAAGGAAGTGCTCTTTTTGCATCGTGAGCAACATAGTTTCGTCAAAGTCAAAACTTGCTGCAATGTATTTATTTTTTCGACAGAAACGCTCAGCAGACGTGGTGCCATGTTCTGACGATTCTTCTGGGTGGCCGTCAAATACAATGGTTGCAGTTTTACCATAGTTGTTTTTCAAATATTCAACGTATTTGGAAATAATTAACGAGAACTTTGCTCTTGGCTCCCAACTCACTCGATGAAGCAGGAAGCCACCATCACTCACGTGGACAGTTTGTATGGTTTGTTTTAAATCATCAAGGGAAGTGAACAAATTGTAAAATACCGACTTTCGAGTTTTCCTCATCCCAACGTTCTCAAACAGAGAAGTCGGATATGGATATTTCAGAGAATTTTCTAAGTTCTTCCTCTGATTTCTTGTGGAAAGAAATTCGGCAAAAAATCGTCTCTGGATCGACGGATACCTCCTCATCATGTAACAGCACATGTGAAGCTTTTCATTGGAGTTACTCGATTGGATCTCTTGAATTTCACATGACCAAAATCACCATAAATGACACTTTTAATACTTGCAACTCCAATCTCTTTGGCTAGATGACAATTTATTTTATCGTCACCAATCACTCCTATACTCAGACACATCACCTACTCACATAAGGGTAATGGGCTGTGCGACAGGAACCATGAAACAAGCTTATCCACATAGATGTTGTCCCTTGTGATTCTAAATAATCTCGAATCAACGTGCTGCTCTGTTGTACAAAAGACACCCCACAGAACTTCTGCACTTGTTAGGAAATATCCAGGATTATGGGCATTGTAGCAATCCATTTACCCAGGGTGCTGTCGTTCAGTTCTCTACCACGAGAGAGACCTCCAGTACTTCAACGGTCTCATCAGGGTCTGCTCAATAATCATGTCTGACCATATCCCAAACCAAAATTTGTCTGATCGTCTATTGCGAAATAACCTTTATTTACATAAAGATCATATTGTTCTGGGCTCAGACACGATTCTAGTTCCACCATGTCAAGTAAATATAAGTGGAAGGATTTCGTATAGAGGAAATGTCCGCTTGAGTGGAAGTAGGGAAGTATTTCTGTCGGGAGCAGTAAGAGAGTGGACTGTAGTAAGTTTTTAATTATTTATTTAATTAATTGCCAAGGGGCAAGTGAAGTTTTGTTTAACTTCTGGTTTGAGCGCAAGGGCACTCGTGACATGAGATGCTGCTCGTTTTGAGAACGAAGCTCAACTGACGGTTTTACAATTTATCAGCTAGGTGGCGCTGATCTATTAAGCAAACTTCGGGAGCGCACATACCGGCCCCCATTGAAGTATTCTAATAGTTCAATGAGATACAACAAATGAATATACAATAACATACAATGAATTATTAATTAATGGCTACACATTATGCACTAATATATAATACAATGATAAGAAATAATAAATTCAATAGATAACTGCTAAGATTAATTGATATTATCGTTATCTACAATAGGTAAAATACATATGTTAGAAATACTTCTTTTGTAAAGTCCAGATGGAGTACGAACTACTACAACTCTGACATTATCATCATTTCCTTTTATTATTTCTGAAATTCGACCTATTATCCATTTACAAACTGGTAGGTCACCATCCTTTACAAGAACCATCATACCTGGTGCAACGTTTTCTTTTTTAAAGAGCCATTTGGACCTCTGCTGTAAATGACTTAAATAGGAATTGGTCCAATTTTTCCATATGAGTTGCACGATTTTTTGAGTTTTCTGCCATCGGTCGAGCAAGTTTTCCTTTTCATTTATTAAATTTGGCTCAGGTAGGGCATTGATTGGTCTTCCAATAAGGAAATGACCTGGGGTCAAAACTTCATAGTCTTCTAGATCAGAGGACAGTGGGGAAAGAGGGCGAGAATTAAGAATACCTTCAACTTGGGTAGTAATTGTCAAAAATTCTTCTAAAGTTAATTTCATAACACCAATAGATCTTTTTTGGTGATATTTGAACTGTCCGACACCTCTCTCCCAGAGACCTCCAAAATTTGGTGAACGAGGGGGTAGAAATTTCCAGAGAACTTGCTCGGATGACAGGAATTTTGATACATCATCATTATTCTTATCTATAGAATTTAATAATTTTTTCAATTCTCTAGATGCTCCA
The DNA here is from genome assembly GCA_963931845.1 of Maratus michaelseni. Classification (NCBI taxonomy): domain Eukaryota; kingdom Metazoa; phylum Arthropoda; class Arachnida; order Araneae; family Salticidae; genus Maratus; species Maratus michaelseni. The sequence goes on along the minus strand of OZ007594.1, from coordinate 275,967,699 downwards.
ACAAAGTTGGATGCATTGTCACATGAGATTGTACTACTTTTGCCTCTGCGAGCAAAGAATCTTTTTAGAGTTGCAATTAATGCATTAGAAGTTAAATCAGAAAGCAACTCTAAATGCACTGCTTTTGTCACCATGCATATGAAAATTGCTACATAAACCTTATTAAACATTCCCTTTCTTTGGTTGCGATATTTAATCAAAAATGGACCACATAGATCAAGTCCTGCATTAGAAAAGATTGGACTTTGGATTACTCTCTCAGGGGGTAAATTACCCATGATTTGATTGACAATTGTAGGTTTTATTTTGAAACATTGAACACAATCGTGAACAACTTGACGAGCAATGTTTCTTCCGTTAATAGGCCAAAATAATTGTCTTACAGTATTCAATAGTCCTTGAGGACCAACATGTAAGTCTCTTTTATGATAGTAAATAAAGATGATTTCTGTTAATTTACTACCTGGGGGTAAAATAATTTGGTGAGATCGGTCATAGCTTAAATTTGAGTTGGCTAAGCGACCACCTACTCTTAATAGATCATCTTGATCTAGAAATGGATTTAAGAACCTTAACTTACTTTTTATAGGGATAGACCTGCCCTTTTTCAATGCCGAAATTTCTGTTGAGAAATACTCACCTTGAATCTTTTTCAGCAATACATTTCTGGCAAATTTTATTTCCTCCAACATTAAGTGATTTTTAAGTTTAACATTATTCTTGCAGTTGTTAAAAAACCTGAAAATAAACGCTAATACTCTTATTAGTTTCACATAACTGTTTGAAATATTAAGAAAAGAGTTAATAAAGTCATTTTTTATAACTGAAGTTAAGACCAGAACTGACTTTAGTTCCTTTAAAAAGAGTTCATCATTTTTGTGAGAGTCATTTTGAGGAAAAAGTTCACTAATGTCCTTTTTCAGGAAATCGGGGCCTTCCCACCACAGTTTGTTGGTTGAAAGGGACGTAGCATCTTGACCTCTGGATAACGCATCAGATGGATTAAGTTTTGAAGGAACGTATCTCCACTCATAGTTTTTTGACAGTTCTTGAATCTGAGAGACTCGATTGCCCACAAAGGTTTTAAGGAGATGAGGTGAAGTTGCTATCCAGGCTAAGGAAATGGTGGAGTCTGACCAAAGTATGACCTTGTCAAATTTAAGCTTTAGTGCTTTTACTACTCTTTGAGTAAGTTGGCACAATAACAAACACGCTGACAGTTCAAGTCGCGGGATGCTGAGAGTTTTAATTGGGGCAACTCTGCTTTTGCTGCAAATGAGATGAGAATCAGGAGAACAAGAGTTCGATACTGATTGGAGATAAAGAGACGCTCCGTAAGCCCTTTCACTAGCATCAGCAAAGCCGTGCAATATTATAGTTGATACATCTTTAATGAGAATGCATCTAGGTATATTGAATGATTCTATCAAAACAAGTGAATTAAGGAACTTGTCCCATGCTTGAGCAACAGGAAGTGGAATGTTATCATTCCAGTCACACTTTAGTAACCACAGTTTTTGTATAAAGATTTTAGCACGGCAAATTACCGGCCCTAGTAACCCTAAAGGGTCGAAGAGTCTGGCAATTTGACTTAAAACTTCGCGTTTTGTATAGTTAGCACTTCTGTTGACAATCACCGTAAATTTAAAAGTGTCACTACTGCAGTCCCAAAGTATTCCGAGAGTTTTAGATGAAGTATTTTCAGAATTTTGGTTAAACGGAAAAATTTGAGAATCAGGGGTTATTTCTTCAACAACATTAGATTGCCATTTATGTAAAGACATCTGGCCTCTTTTGAAGAGATCTGTCAATTGTTCTTTAATTTCGTTAAATTCCGCAATGTCTGAAGACCCAGAAAGGCAATCATCCCTGTACATATCGCTCATTACGACCTTAGCTGCTAATGGAAAATTGGTTGCTTCATCTGTTGCTAACTGCTGGAGAACTCTAGTGGCGAGGAATGGACTACTTGCACAGCCATATGTAACTGTTTTCAGGGTATAGATTCTGTCCGGTTTTTCCCTCCCCTCTCTCCACAATATTTTTTGATATCTAGTATGCAACGGATTTACTTCTATTTGTCGAAACATTTTATTTACATCAACAGTAAATGCGAAAATATTTTTCCTAAAACGGATCATAATCGCAAAAAGATCATCCTGTATTAACCCTCCTTTAAACAATAAATCGTTTAGAGACTTTCCATTACTAGTTTTACAACTCCCATCAAAAACAACTCTTAATTTAGTTGTGGTACTTGACGGTCGCAAAACACCGTGATGAGGGAAAAAATATCCTGCATCAGGATTTGTGTCATCAGACATTTCCTCCATGTGTCCCAATGTAGCGTATTCTCTTAGAAATTCTATGTATAATTCCCTTAATTTGGGATCTCGTTCTAAACGTTTCCATAACTGATTTAATCTTTTAGTGGCAATTTGTTTTGAATCTCCCAAAGAATTATCTAACATTTGAGATTTAAAGGGTAATTCAACTACGTACCTACCGTCCGGTTTTCGGTAATGAGTTTTTAAAAAATGTTCATCACAGTAATTTAACTCCTCACTAACTAAGGGTTTTAATTCACTTACCTGATCTAATTCCCAAAAGGAGCTTATTTCTTTTTCTAATTTCTTAGATTCTGTTATCAAGAAACAAGAATCAGAAGATTCCTTTAAATTCGAGATCGAATTGTAAACAGCGCCTGATATAACATGTCCAAAAAATGTTTCTACTAACATTAATTGAGAATCATCAATTTTAATTTTATTTTATCCTATTAATTCATAAAATAACTCTGCTCCAATAATCGCGTGTACACGTTTCGGTTTGTTCCAGTTATTATCCGCTAAAATTATATTCGCCGGCAATTTTAATTTCGACGCATTCACATATGAAGGGGGAAGTTCGGCAATTTTCGGGACAACTACCATATCTAACTGATAAGATTTAGTTTTGCTTTCATTCGTTAATTCTGTACTAATAAATGATTTAGCGTTTAAGCATAAATCGTTAAGTCCGGAGATCGGAATATGAGTTTTTTGTTTACGCAATCCCAACACGTTTGCAGCATATGCACTTATTAAATGTGAGCTAGAACAACTGTCTAATGCTGCAATTAATGGTTTAAATTCCCCAGAACAATCCTTCAAATATATTACAGCTGTATTTAAAATCACACAAGATTTATCTGTTTTATTTTCCTTCGCGAAAAATGTTTGATTATCAAGAGAGGGGGGGGGGAAGAATTTTGGCGTCCGTCTTCCTCCTCAAAAGGTCGATTTGTTTTGTTATTTTGATTAATTGGATGTAATAGAGTGCTGTGTTGTTTGCTATTACAAGCAAAACAGCTGTACTTTGATACACAGGGATTAGGTAAATGATTATTTAAACATGAAAAACATAAGTTGTTATTTTTTACAATTTCTGTTCTTTTTGTCACATCCATTAGTTTGAATTTCTCGCATCTATATAACGAGTGTTTATCCGCACATCCTAGCACGCAGCTTTTTCCATGTTTTGCTTTAGTTAAAAATGATTTTTCATTATTTGGCTTAGCGCCAGTTTTCCAACTGTACGGAATCTTTCTATTTTCTTTAGGCAGAAAAGTATTTTGAAGAATTCTAGCTCTTTCTTCCAAAAAACTTAAAAAGTTATCTAGTTTAGGAATTTCATTTTTAATTAATTTCATTTCGAAACATTTTTTTATTTCAGGATCCAGGTTTTGAAACAGTATATGCATTATTAAAGCATCTGACAGCTCGTTTGATTCAAACTCGAGTAATTTTAATGCACGCAAATTACATTTAGTATTATCAATTAATTGCATTAAATGGTTAGGAGAGTCTGGTACCTTTGATAAATTTAATAATTTAATAATATGACAATCAATAACTGCCCGTTTGTTTTCGTATCTTTCTTCTAAAGAAGACCAAAGAGATTCATAAGTATCTTTTGCTGACTCGAGCCTTTTGGCTTCACCCTTTAGACAGCCCTTTAAATAGCATAGCTGCTGAGTTGAATTTAGATTTTTATTATTGCCTATAATTGACATAAATTGAGTTTTAAAATTTTGAAACTCATCATATTTTCCTGAGAAACTAGGTAGAGGTAAGTCAGGTATTTTACAGTTAGTCGTGACAGTCAAATTATCTTTTTTAACATTAGAACAATCTAATTTAGATATAAATATATTAAGCTTTACCTCTGATTCTTCCAGTTCATCTTCGAGTTGAGACATTATATCCAATGAATCCTTTAATTCCACCTCTTCTGGAAGCTCTGTATAGGCGCATGTTAGTTCACGCAGTGAAGTTTTGAGCTCTGAGATTGAAATTTGTTTAGCTTCCAATCGTAACTGATGTTCTTTCTTTTGTTGTTGATCTTTTTCTTCTGAGAGTACGTATTCACTAACGAATTTTGTTATTTTGTTAAGCTTTGTTTTTAACACGCCGCGTTGGCGATTTAAAGCTGTTAAATTACTCATTTACACTGTGCTCCGGTCGCTTAGGACCATATGTCGGGAGCAGTAAGAGAGTGGACTGTAGTAAGTTTTTAATTATTTATTTAATTAATTGCCAAGGGGCAAGTGAAGTTTTGTTTAACTTCTGGTTTGAGCGCAAGGGCACTCGTGACATGAGATGCTGCTCGTTTTGAGAACGAAGCTCAACTGACGGTTTTACAATTTATCAGCTAGGTGGCGCTGATCTATTAAGCAAACTTCGGGAGCGCACAATTTCTTTGATACACTGAAGATGTAACGACCAATCACCACTTCGTTCAGCTGCAACGAAATTTGTCACAATAGTAACCAGTGTTGAATCCAGGGGGTGGCCCGGGGGGGAATGTCCCCCCCGGAGTATTTGAAATTTTATGCTTTCACAGGTCAAAAAGTGGAATTTCCCCCCCGGAACTCTATAATGTCCCCCCCGGAGCTGCAGAAATCCCTCCCGGAGAAAAGTGTCTGAATTCAACACTGATAGTAACCATGTGGCAGTACATGACCCAGAGTTTCGCTGTTGCTCCCTTGTTTTTCAGCTCGTCCAATTTGTTATTGAATTTCTTAAGGAGACTGGCCATTTCGGCAATAACTGTGCTCTGTGATTTAAACTGGCTGTTAAAACTCACAAAGATCTGCAATACTGCTGATTCTTCTTCCTCTGTAATTTCAATCAGACCCAGAACCAATTTGGTCAAAACTAGGTGAGGCAAAATGTGAGCTTGGTCTCTAAGGTTTCAAAATTGTAATCATAAACGCAAATATATATGTGTGGGTACTTTTGATTTGGTTACATGAGCAAATTTTAAGTTTTTCGAAGTCAAAAAACCGATTTTATAAGTTTTTTTAGAAAATTTTGGAAAAATGTACTTTTTTGATCTAGCACATCTCGCTTATTATCGGTGGACTTTTTAGTCTGTAGTACTCAATCGACGCAAAATTTTATGCTCTACAATATGTGAACAAGATGTTTTCTGTAGAATGAACGGTTTTTGAGTTAGTGAAATACTGGAAAAAGTCTGAAATTTTTGAGGTTTTTGTGGTGCTACGTCTAAAGCTCACCTGGAAAAATGGGACAAAGTTCACATTCCTTCATTTGGATGCAAAACAAAGTGATTAAAACAATTTACGGTTTTCAGCGAATTGTTGGTTAGTACGGTTCTTTTTTTAACTAATTTTATTGGCCTATCAATTGTGAAATTATTTTCATAGCAATCACGGGTGCTGATGAAGGGGATGAGAAGGCATACCTCCCTCAAGTTTTGATACTTAATTTTTTTTTCTTTATCGCTGATGGCTTTAAAAAAGTAATTATAAATAAATGTATTTTTCGCAAGTTATTTAACACTAATTAAATAGTAAGCATAAAAAACATAATTGAATGTATAAATATGTTATTTAGTATTATCATGACATTAGTCTGTCGCAAAACTCTCCCTCTCCGCACGTCAGTTTTGATTGGTGTCGTGACGTACGTGACTTGCAGTAACGTCACAAAAATTTTAAAAATTGCCAGAAAAAGTTTTTTTAGGATGAATAATATGTTTTGTGTTCTTGTACCTGTTTAAAATTTTTCAAGAAGTTTACATTCCAGTCATAATGTGACGTCACAGCGTGGTGGCATTTTGGTCCCAGATGTACTGTGACCAGAGTGACGTCACTGCGACCATGCTTGCTATACGGGCTGGCAGTGGAACTAAAAGATTTTCCTGCGCGTGCGCCAAAAAAGGCTATTTTTATTGAAACCGTAAAAGAAAGTTACCGATTTGATAATCCCAGACAAAGAAAAAGTTTCATTTTCGCTCATCCTCGAGTATTAAGAAAAGTGTTGGGTTATTTGAATCAAAATCCACAGTTTATTTTTTTGATTCCGAAAATGCAAATTTTGTGAAAATCAGACGGTAACTTTTTTTAAATTTTGACCAAAAACTGACCCATTTTGAGTCAGATGATCCCGACATTTGAGGAGGAGGTATTAAATTTACTTCCGTTTCGAGTCCATGTCTCTATTTAATTTTCCAAAGACAAAGAGTTACCAGAGGAAAGGTTTCGTGCAGCGAAATTTAGAGTGATTTCGCGTTTCGTATTATTTTTTGACGGGACCGGCAATGCCGGGCGGATCTGCTAGTAGCTAATAAATCAGTAAAACATAATGAACTAGTCGGATGTGTCAATCCCAAAACTTTCTTCTATCTCACACAGGTTTCGCATAGACTAAAAAGAATCAGCACAAAGTTATATCAATGTCTAACTGAAGCTCAAGTTTTATTAAATTCCGTGCAGTATTTCTTGAGATATGACTATCGCCAAAATCGTGTAAATCCTTCAAAATGCTGCATAGCAGCGCCACCTGCTGGTTGATTTTTACCAAAAGCTAATCAGCACCAATTTATATCAGAGACTAACTGAATATAATGTTTTATTTAATTCCGAGCATTAGTTCTTGAGGTAGAGCTATTGCGGAAATCGCGAAAAATGCTGCATAGCAGCGCCACCTGCTGAGCGATTTTTATCAAAAACTGATCAGCACCAATTTATATCAGGGACTAACTGAATCTGAAGTTTTATTAAATTCTGAGCTTTAGTTCTTGAGATAGAGCGCCCACAAAATTTTTGTCACATACATACATACAGACAGACAGACAGAGTCACAGACAGACATTTTCTAAAAATAGTCAAATCGTGTTCAGGACCTTCTAAAACGCATAAATCCGTCGAAAACCGGAAGTCGAAAATTTTCATGAATCCAATACTTTCTTCTTGTAAAGATAGAAGAAAGTAAAAATACAGGTAAATGTCGAATTAAAAATCCCTTGGGTGCGCATAACAAACACGTGTAATGCTTCTGACGTTAAGTGAATGGGACTGCATTTTCGGCGTTAAATCCTATAGTTTAGCGATAATTTTTGTTATGAAAAGTGGTCGACGGGATAATGGAGAAGTACCTAAATTTCTTTGTTGCAACTCACATTCATTCCAAAACGCAATGTTGTCAACATCGCTCCTGTTAGACGCCAACTTTGGCTGTGGACTCGATTACTAAAGATTATCCGTGTTTTCATTTATTATAAAGTATCAGCTTTATCACAAATTTTGTGAAAAAAAAAAACTTGCCTTTTGTGCTGCTCTCTGGTGCTGAAGATTTTATCAATCTAGAAATTCTGAAAATGTCGCGCTCAATGAGTGAAAGCAAGCATAATTTAAATTTTTATTCGAGTAGTTTGAAATGACAAAGGCAAATTGTTGGAAATATATCAGAAGAGTAATCTCCGTTAATTGATTTCTGTGACAGCTTATTTACTTTCATTTAAAAACTCATCACGATAAAGAGTTTAACCCAATTTCAAAAAGGAAGTGCAATCTATGATGCAACTGTTCCCAAAAGGAAGCAAAAAGATGAGGGGTTGTATCAAATATAGAATGAGAGACACTTCATTCTTATTATCTCAACTTTCATAAGCTAGTATATTTGGATACAACCCCTCATCTTTTTGCTTCCTTTTGGGAACAGGAAATTTCGAGCTTATTCTACCGACGATTACTATCAGAATTTTCAAGCTATGTTTTTGAGACTTTCATAAAAGTTGGTCTATACATTTAGCTAATATATTATGTACAGTATATTTTGATTGAATTCGCGCATGCGCAGTGAAACAATATTTAGTAATCCTGCTTATTTTTCATACAATTTTTATTATTTTTTAATTCTGATTGCAAGGTATTGTGTACAATTATGTTTGTCATATTTTCTGAAAATAACTTGTTTTTATATTAAAAACTCTGCAAATTATATGCAAAAAACTTGGTAACATTTGGGACTGTTTTTATTAAAACGTGAATTTCTCTTCGAGTATACACGCTATCTTCATAAAAATGAACCCAAATTATTACAATAAGAAACTTAATCATAATCTACAGTTTGAATGCTTTTTGCAATATTAGTTTTTACAGGGTTATCCAAAAGATATTCGTTTTTCTTCAATTTGTTGACGGCCCCTTATGGGGTTTCGGGAAAAAATCTTCGCGGAAATATATGACGTTTATAATGTTGTTTACACTCCTGAAGTTTCAGGATAATTCCTCATGTATATTTCCAGATATTTAACAAAACGTCTAAAATCGCAAGTGACCAATCATCATTCAATAATCTATGCTTGGTGCATGATTTTTATTTCTTGTTTCAATTTAAGTTTGGTAAAAAAAATAAATCCAGTTAAAAATATTTTGGGGAGGGGGTGGGGGTTTATACCCCTGCACACCTCACTAGCTATTCAATAATATATGCTTGGCGCATGATTTTATTTTTCTTGTTTCTTATGTAAAGATAAAGAATAACTTTTTTTTTAAAACTTCATTTTGAAAGTCGCCATAAAAATTTGGTTTGGTAAAAAAAAAAAAAAAAAAAAAAAAATCCTGGTTAAAAATATTTCGGGGGGAGGGGGGGGGGGTTATACCCCCTGCACACCGGACTAGCACCTTGTCTGTAACATTGAATCAATAACTATCAATTAAACCGGACACAGTACAATTTTATTACATTTGATAATAATCCCTTTTTTTATAGAGAGAGTATAAAAAGCAGGAGTAAGCAATAAAAAAAACTCAGTTGTGTGAATAATGTTTTATTAGAATTAAACAAACGAATAAGTCTGAAAATATGCAAAACAAGATTCATAAAAAATCACATGAAAATGTTTTAATGTACAAAATTTATTTACAATACTTTGAGAAAGAATGAGAGATTAAAAATAAGTAAAATGACATTTGAAAATTTCAGGTTTTATTAAAATGACATCATTAAAAGCATAAATATAAAGAATTAAAAACATAAAATATATATTATGAAAAAATACTTTGAGATATCGCTTAGCACATATGAAAATTTTAATATTACAGTTGCCAACGTTTTTCTGCAGAAATATGGATATTTTGATCACTTCAGCCAAGAAGGAATATATATATATAGCATAATATGCATATTGAATATCTTATATTTCCATCTTTAATGCACTTTATTTAAAAAAGCGTTTATGTTTTCTCACTTTGAAAGGGGACTAATACAAGAAACCGAGTCACGGTTCCAAAGTTAAGAATATTTAGACTTGTTACTCTTTAAATCAACTAGCATTAAAAACCAATATTTTAATGAAAATTCTGTTTATTTTATAAAATGAATTTAACAAGAAGAAATTATATATTTCAGGTATAAAATTTAAAATAAATAGTTTGAAAGTATAAATTCAACAACTGGGGTATTCTCGTTTGCTTTTCAGTAAAATACAAATTAATTTTAAAGAGCTACGTACACCAATAAATATTTTTCAAATGATTTCATTATTCTTTGTAATGCATATACATTCTAAAAATGAATTTGTAGATGGATTTTGAAATTAGTATTTTGGAATGATATTAAACTAAATAATGCAATACATCTTTTAACTAAATTCAGTATATTTCTTGTTAAGTTCATTTTATAAAACATTAAGGCTTAAATCCGGAGTGAGAACTGCCAAACTGCAAAAAAAGAGATTTTTTTTTGTTTTGTCTCTCCCCCCAACCTGGCATAGAAATTCTCCACTTTTTCTAGGAGGCAACAAAAATTTGGAAAAGGGAATGTAGATTATTGATTATTTATTTATTATAGTTAAAAAGAGTGACAAGTAGAGAAATAAATTAAATATATATATAGTTTTAAAGATTTTAAACTTTGTGTGCTTGGCAGGTGGGGGGGGGGGGGGATTTCGATGCGGAAAAAAATTTAGATAATTATTTTATTATTATTATTGTTACATCAAAGTATCAAATAAAACATGAAAGTGTTTAAAAAGTAAATAATTTTGAAGATTTTAAACTTTGAGAGGTAGGGGAGGCAAAAGAGGAGAAGTAGAAGATTTGGAATGAGGGGGTAATTTATATGATTATTTATTTTTTGTTACTACAGAGTGACAAATAGAGTAGAAAAAAAGTGCTTAACTTAGGAGGTTTCACAGTAATTTAAAAATAAGACTAAACAGAAAATCTTGTACAATACTTATATTTCCTACTTATAGCTTTTCTATAAGAAAGCTACCCCCCCCCCCCCCTTTTTCCAAAAAAGGTAATTATTTATTATTGTTTAGAAGACCAACCTCTAAAATAAAGCATGGATACAAAAATATATTGTAATTAAAAATACTTTATTGCAATAAGAAAAGTAGTGTAATTTTCAAAACTTAAATTAATAGGTCTTCAAAGTAAGCATATGTAACTCCTTAACTATGACTAGTGGTTGAAAGTACACGAGTTTTGTAAGATATTTTAAAATTTGAACACCATTATTTCTGTATAGTAATATTTAGCTTATTTAATAACACAAATTCTGTAATTAAATAACACGAACTATACAGAAATACTGGTATTAAAATCTAAAATCCCATTAAACTTTGCTACACGGGTTTCAATGGCGATATAGTCAAAAGGTTGATTTAGGAACTCGAAAACAACATTTCTAAAAATGTTAAGATCATAGATGCAAATTTTTTTCAGTGAGAATCTTGTTTGCTAAATGTTTAAAAAAGTGGCAACACAATATAAGAAGTACTTTATATTTTGTCATGCAAAAATGAGATTCAATAATTTTTAATTTGGAGATTTCTAAAGGTCTTTGGTAATTAAAAATACTTAATACGTTAAAAAATAGTTAAATACATGATTAAAATTAATGAATAATGATATGAACTTAAAGTATAGTATTAAAGTACTAAAGTATAATATTAAAGTGCTAAAGTATAGTAAAGTATTTGAAACTTTTAAAGTAATTGGAAGTAAGATTTTTTTTTAAAGATACATTAAAAAAGATGAAGACAGATTAAGTTTAATATGTTGTGGTAGTTACGTATGGTATTTGAAACAGGGGTTCTTAAACTGTGGTCCGTGGGCTTCAGATGATCTACGATAGACTCAAGTTCAATGTAAAACTTTCACTTTAAATTTAACAGAAATCTTGTAAATAAATTGAAAGAAAAATATAAGAATACTATTAAGAATATGTTTTAATCAGTTTATATATCCTCTATTTGATAACCACTGTTTTAAAGTATTTTCTGTAAAGATTAAAAAACACTAAACATAGTTAAGTTAAAACACAAATATTCTTATAATTCCAACTTTTCACCAATTAAGCATTATAAATTTGGAAGCAAATATTTTATAACTTTCTCTTCAAAATAAATTATACAGGTATTCATTCACCTGTGAGATAGAAGGTGGTGTCTAAACCTTGCTTCTATCATTTCCTCTCTATAGAGATGTAATATAACTGTTTCTAAAAACGTTGTTTTTTTTTTTTTTCACAGGTTATCTGAAATTATTAGACTGGCAACATTATTAATAGAACCCGAATATTCCTGATCTAAAGAGAGAAAAAATCCTCTAATTATAAGGCAAAAAAATGCGATAATGTATTTAAAAAATGCCCTAGAAATGTAAAAAGTAACTGAAAACATTTCTTAAAAAATCCACAAAACAGTTAAAAGATAACCAACACTGATTTCTTTTCTTTTTTCCACACAACCTATATTTCTAGAAAGTTAAAATATGAAAAGTTTCATAAAATGTTAGATAATAAATGAAAAAAATACATTAAAAAATATTCACGAGAAAAATCACCTTTAGTTGCAACAAATGTGATTAAGTAACTTAATGAAAAATGCAGACGTCTCAGTGAAATTCAGTAGAATAAAACAAAACTAAATGAATTAAAAAAAAATTCATTTACATAATAAAAAATGTCTCTAGAATGTTAAAAATGACTGAGAATGTCAACATTCTGCAGTAGAAAATTGTTTAGCTACAAACATAAATACCTAAAAATTACAGCAATTTAAAAAAAAAAATATTTAGATATAATAATAATGCTTAAGTACATTTTTAAGTTAATGAACACGGATGGCATCACTGAAGATGTCCAAAATAAGTTCATGGAATCTTGCCTTGCAAGATCGATCACAGATGAAAAGTTCGCTTTATGCAACTCCAATCAGCGCGTACAAAGCAATCAAAATAACAAATAGGAATACGCTGTAAAATCCGAGGAGCAGAATCCGGAACACATTATCCTGGAAATATATAAATTTATATGATTAATATCATTATATTTTAAATTATTAAACATGCATCCTAATAAAATTCTATGTGTCGGCGCTATAATAACTCGTGAAATTATACAAAAGAGGGTATATATGAAAATATTGTTGTTTTAGTCTTAATATTTATGAAAGAATAAACAGTACACTCTTTAAAAAATATATTTCTTTAAATTATTTAAAAACCAAATGCAAATATATTTTATATTAAATCAAAGTAAAAAGTAAAAATAAATTAATCTTAATAAAAAAAATAGAGACAAAATTTGCTACCAAACATAAAATTTTGGCAGAAAATATAAAAAGACTATCTATCTATCTATCTATCTATCTATATATAGATTGGGGGTGAGGGAAGTATTTATTATTTTATCAATTTATTCATAAGTAAATTTATTTTCCAGGAGTTTTTATTAGGTTCCCCTGAACCCCCCGTTATCTTATTAATTTGATTATCGTAATTTTCCCGAATTCGATATCTGAAATCTTATCACCAATAATTAAAATATTGATTTTATGATAATGGCATTGAAAATTAGATTTAACGGTTAATCATTCTCATAAATATTTTAATTATTGATAATCCTAATTGTTCAATTTAAATACTTGATTTATCCTATATTTTTGAATGGTTAAACCACTAAGAGAAATAATAATAAAATAGATTTCTAAAGGTATATAGGGATGCATCCTTCATTAATGAAATTTAATAGATTTTATGTGAAATATTTAATAAAAGAAGAAATATTTGATGTTAAGAAAGTTGTGTTCGTTATTCTTTCTCTTTTTTTCCACTGGTGAGTTTAAGATTTTAATTTTATTATTTTGTTTCAACTCAAATAAGCAGTCTTAATAATTCTTTAATTAAAATATATTTTGAAGTATAAATAATTTATTTATAAAAATTATTTATACTTAATAATTCTTACTTATCATTTTTAATTAAGTAATTATTCATAATTTTTATTCTTTATTCTCTATTTTTATTCTTAATTTATAATTCTTAATTTAATTCTTAAGTTATAATTATAATTATTTATAATTCTTGTATTTTACATAAAGATATAGAAATAGAAATAAGGGAAATTTTGGTATAATTTTAACTTTATACAATCTTAACAAGAAAATTTGAAATAAACAAGTAAAATAATATAAAAGTTCATTTACCTTTCCAGTTTGATAATTCAATGATATCTTTAAGGAAATATTTTAAGAATTTAATTTCTTAAGAATATTTTGAAGAATTAATTTCTAGTTTTTCATCTTTAACAACACAACAAATTATCTTATGAAAACTTTGGCCTTCTACGAGGTGTGAATGAGAGATTTTGGGATGAATATATTTATTTCATTTAAATTTATTATTTACTATTCCATCTTTATAATTTTAATTATTAAATCTAATTACTTATCCAATATCCCTAACTCATATTTCGTAGCTTAAAAGTAACATCTTTTTACCATACAATATCATGCGATTGGTGTTCAGATAGTTGTGGTTTTATAGTGTATTTTTGTAACATTTAGTTGAAAATAATTCCAGTTTTAATTAAATTTCAATTTATAGGACATCACAAAAACAATCAACTATTCTTACCGAAATGTTCTTTGCTTGCTGTGCACTCTGCCCATTATGTGCGTTTGGTCTTGCACCATTCATCTCGTGCATACCAACGTCATTGTTTTCTGGAATTTAAAATACATTATTATAAGTATTTTTAGCGGATGATTTAGAATATTTTTTAAAGAAAATTTTAAAATTGTTGTTAAATTTAGTTCGTTATCTTAACAGCATAAAATATATTTAAGAAACATTGCTTGTGTTCTCTTAACAATTTATAGAAAGAAAATTAAACTAGTCAGATGTACCAATCCCAAAACTTTCTTCTATCTCACACCGGTTTCGCATACACTAAAACTAAATCTCAGCACCAATTTATATCAAGGTCCAACTGAATCTAAAGTTTTATTAAATTCCGTGCATTAGTTCTGGAGATATGACTATTGCTCAAATCGTGTAAATCCTGAAAAATGCAGCATAGCAGTGCCACCTGGTGGAAGATTTAGATTAAAACCTAACCAACAACAACTTATGTCAACGTCTAACTGAATACGAAGTTTGATGAAAATCCGTGCATTAGTTCTTGAGATAGAGTGCCCACAAAACTTTTGTCACATACAGACAGACATTTTCTAAAAACAGTCAAACCGTGTTCAGGACCTTCTAAAACATATAAATCCGTCGAAAACCGGAAGTCAAAAATTTTCATGAACCCAATACTTTCTTCTTGTAAAGATAGAAGAAAGTAAAAATATATATATATTCTATTTATTAACCTTTTAAATGACTTATTAATAATTTTTAATCGTAAAAAGTGTTTTTCTTATTTAGTTTATATATTTACATGCAGTTATCTTAAGTTTAACTATAAAATGGAATAAAATATCTCTTTCAAATTTCGAACACAACATTGATATAAAATTCAAATATAACATCAAAATTATTATTCTCAAATAAATGATTAATAATAATATTTTTACATAAAGTACATTAGACATCTATTGTCACAAACACATTATTTGCTTCCAACACGTAGTCGCTGTGGTAAGCAATTGTGTTGCTTGTGTTTATAATTCTTTGTCTTACACCAAAGATGATGGTATATTTTATGGATTTAAAATAACTGCATGCTAAATTTATTCTGATTATTTGATATTTTTGATTTTCATTTATTACACATTGGATATACTTATCGTAGCCCACGGAATTTTTACTATATTTATCCGATTCTCGGGAAGCTGTCAAACAGATTTTTCATTCATATGAATGATAATACAAAACAATGCAAAGTTCAACCTGCCGATTTTTTAAGAACGTAATTTTGTAGTATTTAGTTAAGAATGAGTATAAAAGTAAAAAAAAAAAAAAAAATGCAAAAAAAAAAAAAAAAAAACTCTTTTATAAGCATTTAATGTTTATCGTGAAAATCACGTCTAATTTCGTGAATGCAATTCATGGTTTTTCCCAAAAGTTTAACGCTACAATAGGTTAATTTGGCGTGGTCACCGAATTCGATTATGGAAAATTCACAGCTTTTTTTTTACGCTTGGTAGAAAACGCGAGCGAATACATTAAAAATATATATTATCATTTCTACTCTGTTTCTTTTTTAAGATATGACGACAGGAAAGAAAAAAAAAATTAACTACATTTTTAGGATTTCTAAATTGATTTCTCAATGCATTATCATAATCTAATGTGAAAGTATAAATTGATTAAAGCGTATTTTAAAAAAAATATATATATATTACACTTTTTATTTGTACTTTTTAGTGTTTAAAATATTTCGTTGTGGCAGTTTCACAGTCAGTTGGCCTTTTTTTGGTGAGCGTGGATTGGCGCATAATTAAATCGATTGTTGTTGCAACTCGTAGACGATTGTAACTATAAAGAATATTTGGAGATTTATCACATGTGGTCGTCTAACGAAAAAATGCATTAAAATTAATTTATACAATTATAATTACGTTCTAAGATATTAAAATATTGTATTGTCATCGGAAACGTACCTGTGAACAGAATTTTTATAATTCTAGAATATCAATAAGTAGGTTAAAAATCTATTACAAAATACCATCTTTAGATACAAAAATCAATTTGAGTTAAATTAAAGAGTGTAAAAAAGACAATATGGCGTACTCAGTATTCAGAAACGACATGACACTTTCGAGAAGAGGAAATGATGTTTACAGGGTCGTGCGAAGCAAAAGTAGCGCTCGCGGCAAAACAATAGTTTGGCGACCTCCCCCCCCCCCCCCTCCCCCGCGCACACATCACTGTACTATATTCAACACGGTTTCATTTTTGTGTTTGGATTTGGTGAATTGTTTCAAACGGGCAATATTGAAGTGAGGTCTTTTTTTCGTTACAAACTTAATTGCGAATATATATATATATATATATATACAGTAATCCCTTAACATTCGCGGGAATTACGTTCTAGGAAAACCTCACGAATGTCAGATCCGCGAATGGTGAGTATCTCTCTGCACTAAAAAGAAGTTAGGTTCTCTAAAAGTTTAATTACGCTGGCACAGCATTTCAAATAACAAAAGGATATATGTATTAACAATACGTTATGCATAACATACATAATGTAGAAGGTGAATGTACACACATATTCATAAACATGAAATTTATTTATGGAAGATAATTCACATTAACTGGCTGGAGAAATAATTAGAGCTAAAAAAAAGCACAGGTTTTTTGTATAAAGTAATTTCGACTCTCTGTATTCACAAAGAGATGACAATGTATTAGTGGGTCAGTATTAGAGTTGCAAAGACGAGAAAACCCCCGATTTAAACCTGAGAATCAACCGGTTTTTTTGGAATAAACTTTTTTCGGGAATAAACCAGGTCTTTTGGGAATAAACCTGGAAATAAACCGGGTCTATTGGAAATAAACCTGAAAATAAACCTGATTTTTGCAACTCTAGTCAGTATGCGATGCAATATTAAAATACGATATTTAAATACAGCTAAGGGCTTCAGAAATACTATTTTTTGTTTTTTATCTCAGCTCCATCTGTTCGAGAACCTGCACAATTTAAATTAATAGATTGAAGACGCCGTTACATTACCACTTCTAATATCCTCATTGCAATGAGTATTCTGCTGTTGTTATTTTGCTTTCCTGCAATACTGCCTACTTTTTCAGTTGACAACTGAAAATTGATTTGTAAATAGAAAACACAGAAGAAATAATATTTAAAATCCGAAAAAGAAAGAGATAATTAAAAAAAAAAAAATCGCGAATAATCAAGTCAGATTCTCGCGAAAGTTACGTTTTTCCGCATTTTCATATTCACGAATAATCAAAACTCGCGAATGTTAAAACCGCGAATGTTGAGGGATTACTGTATTTATAATATTTATAAAAGCAGAAACATGTATCAAATGATATAAAGACGTTAAATTAAAACAAAAAAATATTTTAGAACAACTTTCCTAGCTTTTAGAGAAGCGAGAACATTATTTTATTTTTCTTTTTCAAATTTAATTTCTAAAAAATTGTAAAAAACTCAACTTCTGGCGCCCGGGGCCAGAACTCTTCCGCCTTCCTCTTCGCACGGCCCTGTATGTTTAATAATGATATATAACAACAGAGAGCCGTAATATACATTTAAAAATCTTAAATAAAAGCTTTACTATTTTAAAAACACAAACAATAAAACATACATATAAGAAAATAAACATACTTTGCTTCGTTTGTGTCCACGAGTGCGCTTGATACAGCAGATGGAAAATTAAATGTACAATGACGAATATCGCCATAACCCAGTAGAAGCTGTTGTTCAAACCAGATGACGGTAACGACACCGCAAAGAAAATTGTAATAACTGCAAAGAAAAGTTTCGTTATACTTCCAATAAAATAGTGCACGTTTTAATAGTATATTATAAAAATATATAAAGGAATTACAGCGAAAATGCATTTATATCTAGTATAACAAATATGCACATTGTGTATATATGCATATTTTGACTAAAGGGGAGGAAATAATTACCTACAAAACTATAACCAGTTTTTAATGTTCAGCAGTTACAAGAAGTTTTAACAACATTATTTATTTTCCATAATCAAAATCTCATTTTTCATAAAATTAAATTGCAAGATAAACATTTAGAACTTAAAATAAGTTGGAAAGTGTTGACAAATGAGGTGCGTTCGTTTCGTGTTTTCACCATGTAAAAAAATCATCGTTATTATTTCAGTGAAATAAATTATATTATCTACTATGAGCGAAATGAGGATACTTCTTTTTTTTTCTTATTACGTATGCCATGTTTACAGATGCGGATTTTTTTTTCGACACCAGACAGCGCTGTAAAATTCACCATGGAAATCTTGCTTTGCGAATGACTACTTCCATGGTTTAATGACTCACGATAAATAAATCTTTTGTTTATTTATTTTAATGGATTGAGGTATTCGGCTGTTAACCTAATTTTCACTGAAGTTATCTCAGAATTTATACATTTTTTAATGTAACTCATCTCTCAAGCAAACAATTTTTTTGAACGATCTTTCTAAAAATGTAACTTTTATGCAATTTTATTCGAAAAAACAATTTTTAATAAAAATGGTCGCTTGGCATATGGAAAAAGATGGGGTTAGCCCGTATTTGTTTTCCTGAGTCACACGATTTGTGCTTTTACTATATACAGATATACGTATGATAGGATTTAATAGAATAAATAAAACTTTTATTAATATCTTTCTAAGTTTTGATTCGATTTTCATAAAATTTGAAATGACTCGACAAATTTCGCAACGATTATACATTACATTTCAAACCAATCAGTTGGGTAATTTTTGCGCTGTTGTATGCGAACGGACGGACGGACCAGACCATGACTATAAGTGCTACGGATTTATATAATTACGAACGCATCTAAAAAATGATGGTCCTCTGACAAGCAAACAAGACGTTCTAAAAAAGTAGTGAAATATATATAAAGTTATTGATTCATAATGTATCCATTCATTACTTGTTATTCTTTAGTTGATTCAGCACACTAGTTATTTTTTAACAGAATTAATTTCATATCATCTACTTTATGCAGTTTTTCATTCATTATTATTTAGTTAACTTCTTTGATTTGTGTGGGACAATGTCATATCTAAATCACTTCATCAATCATCTTACTTTAATATAACTATATTTGTCTTATTTTTTTCCTTGACCCCTTTAATTATTATTTATTTATTAAAGATTTTTTTAAAATTTAAATAATCGTAATATTGTTTCGGTTTGTTATAGAATTAATTTAAATTTCTTTTATTCTATTTTATACATAATTACATTATTCATTCATTTAATTAATGTACTCTCCTTACCTTTTAATTCATTATAGTGTCATTCCATGGTAACTTACATTACATTTAAAATAGTTGACTTCATTAATTTTAGTAATATAACACTAAAAAATATTCAAAATGTAATGTTTATAGGATTTGTTAATTAAACCTAACAAAGCTAAATTTGGATAAAAATTACTTAAATTTAGTACTATTTCTTGAACGCTAAAAATTATATTTACTATCGTAACTTACGTTTCTGACAAAAAGAACGTAAGTTAGCATAATAAATATAATGGTTAGTGTTCAAATAATAGCACTAAAGGTAGGTAATTTTCATCCAAATTTCGCTTTGGATAGGTTTAATTAACAAATTATATCAACATTATATTTTCAGTATTTTTTGGTGTCATATTATGAAAATTACCCCAAAAAATTATTCTAAATGTAACGTAAGTTACCATGGAATGACCCATATACATTGTCTTAATTTAAAAACTTATTTTAGGTGCATAATTTAAATTCTAAGATTTATGCACCTGTTTTGAATATGTCAGATTTTCCCTTTTTGCACTGATAATAGGTGGCAACACTTTTCCTTTCTGGTTTTATCTAGCTTATGTGATGACTTGGTATTTATGAACTAATGGAGCTTGAATATCTGCGATTCATCAATTCATTAGTTTCATATTCAATTCCTCTACTGATTTTGTAAATACTTTTTGGCAACATTTGCAGTTTTGCATATCATGCAAGTTTTTTTTTTCTGGGTCATTTATGTGAAAACTTTCTCAATTCAAACTTTTTATTTTAATTTAATTCAATTTCTTGTATTATAATGCGCGATAGCCCAAATATTATATTATTTTCGCTTATTATAGCTAGAACCAGGATGAAATCGTACTTTTTTCTTTTTTTTAGAATTTGTATTAATTTGGGCCCGTCTATTCTGCTACAGTTCCACAAATATTTCATTGATTATTATTATTATTATTTTCCAATTTGTTTTGTCTTATCTTTTAGACCATATTTTGTTTTTTCTTCTACATTTTTCAGGTATTATTCAAACAGGTATGTGTTCATATTTCAAATAATTGATTTTATTCCACCATTTGTGTATGATGTTCAACGATTATATATATATATATATATATATATATATATATATATATATATATATATATATATATATATATATATATATATATATATATATATATATATAAGAGGGGGATGGGGGAAAGAGGCACGCACGGCAGCGCTGTTTCAATATGTATATATTGAAACACGGGTATTTTGCAAAGGATCCCTTGATGCAACGCATAATAACATAAATATTACCACTTACTTGCAAATATGTGGGCGATATTTCCAACACCCCAGTGCAACCAGTTGAAAATCGGCCTTTTCTTGTGATCAGGACCTGGTCTGAAGAGAGCCATAATCGGATTGAGTATGCCCAGAGCTACAGCAATGCATCCCAAGACTGCATGCGGGTTTCGAGTTTGCTGAAAGATTAAAAGGCATTTAATTGTATGCCAAGATTAGTTATTTTCTTTATCAAACTCATACCTCAGACCCACATTTTGAAAAGAAGGTACTTCAGATTTTTCTCTCCGATCGAGATAACCTATGTGGAAATTTTAACTGGTGATTACTCATTACCTAATATAATTATCAAATATTGTTTTTCACCATTATAAAATTGGCGTCCAATGTCGCTGTACTAAATTATTTTTCTATATTTTAAGTATTTTTAAAAACGCATTAAAACTTGGAATTTCTACTTGTACGCAATATATCATCTTATTAACTTCTAAAGTTACGAAGATCATAATATAATTTTAGGGCACTCTTACTTTTGGACAAGATTTTCTAAATTCCACATACACGGAACCTCTTTAATTCTAGAATAATATTGTCGAAAGTGACTTAGGGGAAATACCGGGTTGTTCGGAAAGTTTCTTTCGTTTGGGAAAGTTGGTTCGTACCGGAAAATTCTATCATTTAATTATTAAACATTCATTCCGATACCTAATGTCTAATTATTGACGGGCAGAATTTTCTGGTACAAATTGGTTTTCCTAAACGGAAGGAACTTTCCGAACAACTCAATAACATTTTATTTCGCAGCTTTATTTTTTTGTAATGTTCCTTGTACAAAAATACCTGTAACATATAGAGTTGTAGTATTTTCAGCTATCCGGGGGGTGGGTTCTAACAAGGCTATCCAGATGCCATATGATTAACAGCCTATTTATCACATTCATATTCAACTTTCTCGATCTCACAACAAAAGTTTCCCGAAGTAATCACTTGCATTAGGCAAAAATTCTTTTTTTTTTAATCTTTTTTTTTTAATGCAATGCAAATAAATAAATAGAAATGGTAATTTAAGGGCCCATTTTCCAGTAATTTTGAGGGCCCTCTTAAATTTTAGAAGGGAAGCTCGTTCTTCCCGTGCTTTTTTGGATGTTGCAGCTTCGTGCAATAAAATTTTATGAAAATAAATATTATATATAATGACAATATATTTTTAAGAGTACTTAAAAATTAATTGGCTTCTGTAATAATAACAATAACTATAATTAATAATAGTATCTAAATTCTTTTTAAGCTTTAATTACTTTAATGTTATGTGTATTCAAAACAATTAATTGGCTTCTGTTTTTGTTTTAAATTAGAGCCTGGTAATTAATTTCTCTTTCCTTTTAAGTATACAGAAATTTTAGTATTTTCAGGATCCGCCTCTCCCTGGCTAGTGATATGACCAGCAAGGAAGCAACGGAACTAGAATAACTTATGATGATTCGGATCATTTCTAAAATACACTCTTATTTATTTAGTGTAAAAAAAAAAAAAAAAAAAAAATATTCACAGTTTGTCAGCTTTCAACACATAAAATATTAAATTTATATTTTAGATATATTTTGACAACAAAAGAAACATTCTTTAAGAAGAGCACAAAGAAAAAATAAGTTAAAAAATATTAATTTCCTGAGAAGTATTTTAAATATATGAATGCATTCTACATCCGTAGATTTAACATTAGCGAGGGGAATTGGGAAGTTGATTGACCAACAGCCTTAATGAAAATTTATATATATAAGAAAAAAAAAGCGAGCTTTCTGGAAATAAAATGTTGATGCAATACATTAACATTTATATAGCTTATTAAAATGAAGCTTTATTACTTCAATTATGATTTGAAAAATTTCATATTGCATATAATAAACATCGCCTTTAAAAAAAAAAAAATAGCTTTATTATTTTGAGTAAAAAACAATTCATTAATAAATAGACCTTTTAAATATACATAATTTAATATACATAAATTAAACCTTTTAGAAAATTGGTAATAAAATGCCTTGTAGAAGTTTTTTAAAAGTATTAAAACTTTGAAAAGGACGAATAATATAACAAAAATTCCCAATAATTAATTAATAATTCCTAAAATTTATAATTTGTTTGACTTCTACTACATAGAAATATAAATTAAGTAATGATAATAATAAAACTTGATGGTTTAAATATTTTGAATTTTAAGGGAGAAAAATAATTATATTGCAGATTTTAAAATTATTTTCTGAAAAACCTTTGCATTTTGAGTTATTTAGCAATGTAAATTTAGTACAGGTTTACTTGGATTGAAAAGACAATAACTTACATAGTTCCATCCATTTTTATAAATGAAAATCACGATGAATGCGATGATAAAAAAGAGCATTGCTGCAACCATAAAACCTCTGTGAAGCTGTAAGAGAAAATAGATTTCAGTGAGCCAGAATGGTTATTACAATTGATGTACAGTTAATGACTGCGACACATTGCTTTAAATATAATTAAAGAATCAACTTTTGAAAATTTATATACTTAGGCATTTTTTTACATCATGTATTTAATCATCTTAGTCCAGTTTTAATCTTTCGGATCTGGCACCTAAATAAGAGTCTTCACTATTATTATGTTTTTATACAAACACTTTTGTTATTATCTGCATGTAGTAAAGTACAGTATTATGTCTTTACATTTACTGTTATCACTTCATTTGTGTTTCAAAATTTGGTTATAAAACAGAAATGAGGCTTCAAAAAATATTTTTCCCCCACTCAACAACTTGAAATTTTCTGACTCATTTTTAAACATAAAAGCATAATATTTGCAGACATGATTATCGAAGTGATTTGTAATCGAACAGTTTTTTTTTAATTTTCTGATAAATGAATCACATATTGAGTTATAAATGATTGCTGTCTCAGGACGGCAGTTTTTTTCTTTCCTGCGGTGTTGCGTCCGAAAATTCTATTCAAACCGTCAACTTTGACGGAATTATCTGAAAAATCTTCTGACTTCACCAAAAAAGTTTGATTACATAGTTTCTGAATAAGAGCACGAGCTAATTTGATACGACTTTACCGAAAAACGGATAACACAGTTCGATTACATAATTCCTGAATTAGAGCACCTGCTAATTTGATACGTTTGCCAACAAAAATAAATTGAAAAATGTGTCATAAAGTAGCCAAGTTTGGATTTGAGCACAGTCTTAAAACTGTATACACTGTTGGTGAGACTTATTTCAATCATGTGTTACATTCTTTAAATTTAAAAATAGGACCTCCTTATCCGAACTAATAATTGTGATTAAAAAAAAATACATATCTGAAAGTTATTTCAATTTAATTATGTTACAATACGATACTTTTCAAACGTCTTCAAAGATCCTTCCATAGCCTACTTCCATATTAATCATACGCAAAATAACTAAATTAGTTAGATTGTAGTAAATGACAACATATTCCTTAGATTTCAGTCAATCTTAATTTTTGTCATTTGCACAGTTACTTTTAATTTTTAAACAGGAAAAGTAATTTTTCCCCGAAATTAAAGTAACTGTGCCTAAAAAGGTTAACACGTTGACGGACACTTGCGGCTATAGCCGTCAAAGCGAAGTTCACTATGTGGTATGACGGCTATAGCAGCACAAATGTGCATTTACCGGCGTACAAGTGGAAGCCCAGTGTCAATTTTCGAACTTCACTTGTTCCTACTGTCCGTCAATGTGTTAAATACATGCATATTTATATTCATAAAAATTAGTGAATTAAAACCATTAAAATATTTTAAATTTCATATTACTACACTATGAAGAAATGTGGAAATCTATAATGAAATAACTTTGTCTATATTAATCAACATAAGTGAAATTAAAAACAGTAACAAATAATTTAAATTTTCTATCTTAAAAAAATAAGAAAAGGAAAGATAATATACTGAAACAAAAAGAAAACATTTTTATTATTTAAGCAATTTATTACCATTCCAGGAAATACTTTACAAGATTCTTTGAAATTTTTTGAGTTTACATCTAAAAAATGCAATTCTTAAATTTAATGAAAGCTTTTTATAGCATAAAATGTTGGCAATCATAGAATACCTTTAAAATATGTGAATTGGTATTAATTTTTTTAATTCTAAACTCTAATTTTTTTTTTCAGTATTAATTTTTGAAATGTGTAAAAAAGTAAAGTTGATGTTGTGCAATGTGTACTGCGCATTTTTTTTTTTTTTACTTCTATAAGTAGATCATCCATCTTTACAAAATTCATATACAGTAGAACTCGTTTAATACGAGCACGGTTAAAACGAGCAATTTGCCCGTTAAGGCTCAGGTTGCCTGCAGCGAAAACACCCACTCGGTAATGTTAATCCTACAGGGCAGTTATTTTACAATATCTCGTTTACCCTTCAATACTTTTTTAAACGATTTTTTTGTTGCATTAGATAGATGAGATCGATCTCTACAATCGTCGTTTTTCACTTTTTCGATTTTGGATGAGTTTTTTTTTTTTACTATTTTCACTTTTGGAACCGGTTTCGAAAGTGAAAGTATCCTCATAAGAACAAAAACGGCGGTTGTAGAGATCGATCTCATTTATCCAATGAGATTTTCTTTTTTAATATTGAAATGCAAACGAGATATTAGAAAATAACTGTCCCATAGGATTAGCATTAGCGAGCGGGAGTCAACGGGAGCCTTAAGAATGGTTCACCATTTAAACTACATTAAGATTGTCACGCTTTTTGCGAACTACAAAAGCAGGATCACGGATAATATGATCAAAACATCGGTTCATTCCAATGAGATTCTAAAAAAAGTAGGATAGAATAAGGAAAGAAATCTTAACACTTGTTCTCTCACAGCGATAAAATTTTTGCATTACAATTGTCATTCAAAATGTAGTAATTTATCAGTTTTACCAGATATTATTTCAACTTTTAAAGAGCACCCCCCCCCCCCAACCGAAGAAAATGCTTAGGAATGTCTTGAGGTCTTGAAACACTGAAAGGAAGAAGAAAGAGATAAGGATATTTCAAATACCACATGTCTTTGTAAGATTTACAACTCGACCATGGAAAGGAAAGAACATAAGAATAAAACCTTTATTTGTTTATTTCTTTGAAACCGGACTCTAGGCTATATTAGCCAGTGGTAAGTCTCTTTTCCACTGTTAAAATGAAAAGGATATGTGAAATCAATAGCTCGAAAATTTGCTGGGATTATTACAATATTAACAGAGCTTTTCCGGAGAAAATTATATGCTAATTTTAGCATTGACAGAATTAGAACAATTAACAGTTGTAATTAGCTTAGTAATTATGCTGTTATAATTAGTAATTGTGTTGTTAAGATTTTTATTATCTTCTCCGGTATTACGAGTAACGCTTAATACGATTACTTTTACAATTCCTTTGCTTCTCATTTAGCCAAGTTCGACATTAGAATTAAACTTTTTTTGCTTTTCAATTCTAATTATACTTAAAAAAAAAAAAAAAAAAAAAAAAAAAGCTCGTTAACCACATCTATGTTGTAAATTAAAAGATAAAATGACTAGAAATATATCTTACAGCAAACCATATTTTGACGCCTCCTAAAGTACTATTCTCCCAAGTGTTCTTGAAGTGCCGAGCTAGCATAATTGCAATACTCACAAAGCCAACCCAAGCTGTAACCATGAAGGTACCTGAAAAATATAGCAATGTAAGAAACAAATTACTTTTTACTAACATAAAATACATGCGAAAGACTAGTTATAAAAACAACCTACACATACAAATAAACACGTTTAACTATATGCTTAGCGGTTTGTCAATTCTTAAGGCTCTTCTCAAATCCAAAAGAGCTACTTTCTGATACATTATTCACTTTCGTATGAAATTGGCATGTGTTCTTATTCATAAAGTATGTAATCGAAACACGTTTTCAATTTTTTGGTAAAGGCAGAAGATCTTTCAGAAAATACTGTCAAAGTCGCCGTTTTGTACCGAATTTCCGGAGCGACAGCGCGAGAAAAGAGAAAAACGTTGTTACGTGACATGATTCGCTTATAACTCGATAAATAATTTATTTATTAAAAATGAAAAACTCATTACAATATTCCAAATCGCTTCAATAGCCAGGCCTCCCAATTCCATGCCTTTGCGTTTAAAAATGAGTCAGAAAATGTGTCAGAAAGTCTTGCGTTGTTGAGCAAGTCATTTGAGAACCACCTTCAACAAATCCTGCGTCTCAAAAATTTTGAAATTTGTCAAAATTGGAATTATATTTTATTTATAGGAATTACGAAAAATTTCAGAAGGAAATATCCTTTTAGAACGCTAATATTCCTAGCTTTTTTACAAACGTGTTAATTATTTCACCTATACAAAATGAAATCTTTAAATGTAAGTTAACACAGTTTGTACGTTTTATTAAATGTTTGCTAACTTTAAAGATATTTATGAAATTGTTAAAATTTATTTTTGCTGTTTATTATTTTAGGTGCAAGAGATTTAAAAATCAGATTTGTAGTATAGTGGGAACTTTTTTAAATGCTTAATTTCTTACGTTCCTCCCCCCCCCCCCTCCCTAATTTGTCAATAATTGTTGTAGTTTAAATTGTTTCTCTCAAAAAACAATTATAATAAACACAAATTGATTATTTTAGTTCACTATATTACTACTGATAGCATACAAAGATATTGAACAAAATAAAATAGGAATATCAATTAAAATTTGTAGTAAAACGATGACTTATTTAATTTTTTTTTCTGAAAAAAGTAGTTAAAAATTATATTTTATTTTGCACTAAAAAATTTTTTTAGCATCCCTTTCATAATAATATTTTTAAAAAGTAAATTATAAAAAGGTGATATTTTTGTATTCTTCCATATTGACTTTCCTTTAAGTGTGATCTAAAAATATTTACTTTCCAATACGGCGAAATTTTCTGACCGCACTCCACAAACTCTATACGTAAATGCGTGAAATTTACCCATATTATGATTTAATGACTAAAAATCGAATAGCTTTTTTCATTTCTTCATAGATGGGATATGTCTTGAATTACATAGCTCCCAAATGGAAATATTTCCCGGATTGCCAACTTTGATGGTATTTTCAAAAAGATCCTTTGGTTTTACAGGAAAACGAAATTCGATTTCTGGGTATTTTAATAACAATTTTTGTCAATTTTATACATTATCACAGTGTTTCTAAGCTTTTTTCAAAAATAATCTGTTGGCACACTTTATCTTACGGTTATATCACCGGGGTACACTACGATTAGGATGATTGGAAAACACAAGAAAGGAATGAATGGCTTTTTTAATTAATTTAATAACACAAACGAAATGCTTTGCAACTGATAGAAAAATAAAAAAGAACAGATCGTAATATGTTTTATATTTTATTATTATTATTATTGCATGCACGTTGCGTAAAACAGGCATTGCTCTTCTAATCCAGGAAAAGCACTCGTGGGCTGGAGTAGTCTTCAAAATTTGTGTACGTAAATAAAATTTTTGAATAAGATTTTTACTATTTCGAACATTTTTACTGCATTTTATTTTATTTATTTTTTCCTCTGAAAGCATTATGTTTATCTGAATATATTAGAACATTTTCATAATTTCTTAAGGCTGTAGTCAAATCAAAACTGGGTACTTTCTGACATATTTTTAAATTCATTTTTGTTGGCAAGGCGTCTCGATTTGGCAGGTGCTCCTATTAAAAAACTATGTAATCAAGCGGTTATTCCGCTTTTCGGTAAAAATAGAAGATTTTCAGAAAATGCTGTCAAAGTTGGCATTTCGAACGGAATTTTCGGACCCGACAGCACAGGAAAGGAAAAGAACTGTCGTCCTGATACAAAAATCGATTATGACTCAAGATGTAATTTACTTATCGGAAAACGTATAAAACTGTTGGATTACAAATCACTTCAAAAATCATGCCTGCAAGTATCATGCTTTTATGTTTAAAAATGGGTCAGAAAATGTATCAATAAGTTTCGCGTTGTTGAACAGGGATTTTTATTTTATTTTATTTTATTTTATTTTGAGAACTGCCTTAATAATGTACAAGTACTAAGCTTCATTACATAGTTCACAGTCTAAGAGGAACAGCTGAGGCGACGAGACCAAGTCTTTAGAGCATAGACGTCCCTCCCAGTACCTTTTATTAAGGTTTTAAAAAAAAACTACTAATTTCAGCTGGAGCTGAACCCGCTGTAAGCGCGATAGGGGGCGGGGTGACAAATACTAGGGAATTCACAAGTAAACGGCAGAATTTGTAATTTTACATTTATGAATTAATGATACTTTTGTTAATTTGTAACATCTTGACATAATTTTTGAGGCACGCCCAAGGTCCTGTCACGGCGCTCTAAAAGACCGCTGCACATCGGTTGAGAACTAGTGCATTATCGAGTGAAAAGAACTTTGTGAATGTTGCGCCAGAAAGCAGCGACCTTGGATTTTAAAATAGCCTTAAGTAAAATGTCTGTTTTCGTATATTATGTAATTAACTTAATATAGGGAGACCTTTGTACCCATTAACGCCATTTTTTCGTTAAATGCAGAAAACATTGGTTTCTAACCACAGTTAAAACTGCTAAATTAATGTGTACACATGCTAATAGTATCTACTTCTTATTGGAAGTATCATACATACTTAAAATTAGAAATAATAAAATTATCCTAATTTTAATATAGTTTTTTTTTTTTTTTTTTTTTATAAACTCTAGCATGTAAGCTTTATACATAAACTTAAAATATTTTTTTCACGAGTTATTCTACATTATGAAAATTTCAAATGCTTTTGCCAAAAATTAACTAAAGGCACTAACGTTCTGAATTCCCCAATTATCCTTTTGTTCATGCAATTTGTAAAGGATTTTTAAGTGCTTCATACAAATTAAAGATAAGAAATATTATATATTTATAATCAGCTAAAAGTCTGTGTTATCATCTGTTATTATTAAAAATTATGAAATAAAATAGAAACGAGGAACAAAATGGTTGCATTTTATTTAAGGCTATGGACAAGGCAATTATGTGGCTCTAACAAGGATGGCCTCCATAAGCGCATACTCAGAAAACTTTGAAAAAAAGTACAGAATATTCTTGTCATGAAGATATACATATAATGCCTATAAAAAAAATTTCTTGCGGAACTTCGATATCGCGTCCAGAAAAAAATAATGAAAATTTCATTTTTTTATTTTTAGTCAGTTGTCGACACATTTAAAAATATTCTTATGATAAATATTCTGAAAGGAAAAATTTTTTCTACTCTTCATATACTGAACTAGTTTCAGCGAGTTTAACTTAAATAAATACACTTTTATAACTACAGTTTTGCCATATACATTTATATGTACATAAATGAAATTTAACCATCGTATTATACGGTATAAAAGTAAGCTGCGCCGCAGGCGCCCTGAGGGAGCGCCCTGCGCGTAGACGACCACCGAACCAAAGTCCTGAGGGACTTTTATCACGCCAGCAGGTTGGTCTCCCTGCGGCGCTTCGGCCGGTCAGAGGACCGCCACCTGCGGACCCTCTAACCTTGAACCGACGTATCGACGACGTAGGCCGTTGTGATACGTGGTGAAACTATGGAGAGTCACCACGAGACACTTGGAAACGAGCCGGCGTCCCCAAACAGCTTCGGAGCTGGAAACCCTGAAGGGAACCAGGCCCTAGGCCTTAAGTCGGGATGTTCCAACCCGTACTTGCTCTACCACACCTCGAGGGGTTTGAAAACCTACAGAGGTAGTCACGATTCCCTCTCGTAGTGGACCTGTATTATCCGGTATAGAACAAAATGTAAATTGATTGAAACTGTTTCAGGTTCAAAATTAAGGTCCTATTCTGAGCATTGTCAATTCGGCTTGGATATTGTTAGTGTAAAAGAAAAGAAAACATTATTATTACCGTAGAAATAACCGACTTATTCACTATCTAAATTTACGACGACAGCATTCTTATCCAGGCAGTTAGTTTTAAAATATACACTCAAAACTTATACAGCCAGTGAAACCGTGTAAAATTAAATAACTGCAGCATGACGCAACTTTATATACATATTATATAAGCTTATAGAAATTATAAACTATTTCAGCGTTTAACTTTGAATTTATTAAGTACTACGCATTTAAACACTCATTTAATAAGCAATTTCCAAATGCATAAAAATCGCTTGCATTTGGCGAGGAAAAAGTTGCTCACCAAAGCGCGTCCTTTTGCGCCAAAGGCTCAAAATTATTTTATTTTTTTAGAGATTTTCTACTGGAATTCCGCAGCTAAATTTGATTGATCTCCTTTATAATAAACATTAGTAGTTTCATTAGCTTTTTTGTTTCCTCCAAAATATTCTGAGTATACCTTCCTTGTAAGTACAACACCGAGTAATTTTACACAAAGGGATTCCATTAAAAATTCCACGTGGACTGGTGATATATTTTATATTGTGTTTAACATTTCAGAAAACAAATAAAAGCAGGTGTTACAGTTAAAAGAAAAATATTTTCTTTCCGTTTATAAAATACTACTACTAAAAGAATTCAACTACAAAATTTTATTATTGTCCTTGCAAAACAGTTTTCCACTTTAAACTTCTCACAACTCTTCTTCTGGAATTCAAACTGGCTACAATAACAAGTGGTGTTATCACTCGCACCCAGCTGAAGAATAAAGCTTGGATCCAAATATTATTTAAATGAAGGTTAGTGGCCCTAGGTACATGATGACCTAGGTAAATAGACCACCCTTAATTTTTAATTTTATATATTTGTAAATTTTCCAATTATCTCAGATTCCCTTCATGAACAATTTTAAAGATTTAATCTAGCTCTCAAAGTATACAACGTGACAGATTTTTACCATGTATTTTTATTGAATCGGCTACATCTTCTCCGCCAATGGCTTCAAATGCTGTGAAGTTGACAGCATCTCTTGATGCTAACCGGTCAGAATGGTAGCGTAACCCTGTAGAAAAAATAAAGAAAAAAATTAATAATAACAATAAATTGAAATGAGTGCTACATATAACAAAGAAGTAAGAAAATAAAAAGCCTACTTACAATATTTTTTGATAGATCAAAAGAAAAGCTAAGCAAAATAAAGCAAAACTTCCATAATGGACACACCTCTATCTAGCGAACAATTTTTTAATTCTCAACATCTATAATTGCATATTTTTACCTCTGAATAAACGGAATCGAAATCGCTTCGAAAATCGAGAATCCGAATGAAATTTTCGTCCCTGACTATTGGTCGTAAAGGCTTAATTTCCGGATTTTTTTTCAAGTAAATTTTGGTGCCAAAGTCGAACCCTATAACGCTATAGCATTACAATCATTATTAAAAAATACCAGTGAATAAAATTTCGTCCAGTTTAAAAACGTGTAACATTACTGAAATTAAAGTAGAAGGAACAGCCGCTCATGTATGACAATGCATTCGAATTATTTTGTGTGATCTATGTATTCTGTGTGGCACAATAAACATGACAGGGGATTCACACAATTAATATTTTGAACCCAGATACCTAAGTATAGTGCACCAAGTGCTTTACTAATTAAGCCATCCGGACGACATGCAGTCTGGCACTTCTTTCACTAATATACGTTGGCAATAAGGCTGCAACTCCGCAGCGGCAGATGGAATGTCAACATGAGCACACTATCAGTGGCATACATGAGACGAATAACTTCCCAGCATCGGATAATATGTATTTAAATTTCCAATTAAATTTTCAGTAGGACTGAAACTACGCCTTAAATCTCTAGATAGCACTACAAAGGATATGAAATTTCTTTTCATTTTGCTTAACAGCGTAGAACCAACTTGAGTGAAAAATGTCTCCAGACTGGGACCGAACCCAGATACCTTGGTATAGCGCACCAAGTGCTTTGTTGTCAACGTATATTAGTGAAAGAAGTGCCAGACTGGATGTCGTCCAGATGGCTTAATTGGTAAAGCACTTGGTGCGCTATACCAATGCATCTGGGTTCGATCCCCGGTCTGGACACATTTTTCACTCAAGTTGGTTGTACGCTGTTAAGCAAAGTGAAAAGAAAATTCACACCCTTTGTAGTGCTATTTAAAGATTTAAGGCATAGTTTCAGTTGTAGTGCTAGATAAACAGAATTGGCGACTGACAACAATTTATGGCGATCTAACTTACAGGCACGGATAATATGCAAGTATCTCATATTTAAATAAAGCATCTTTTAATAATTATTACACAGAGAAAAAAATGCTAAAATGAAATCTTCATATACGTTAAACAATAAAACTTAGTGGTCTTGGTGAAAAGAATGCAATACAATTTCAATAAATGGTTACTTGTTAAAACTGAAACCTATTTTTTTTCCAGCCTCTTGATATTCCGTTGTGACATGTTTTACTGTATTGTTTTTCCTTAAAAATATTTATTTGTTTCATGATTTAACAAAAACACTGATAACCCTATTTTATTCAAATTAAACAAAAAGAAAAGAAAAAAATACAAATCAAATGCAGATATACATTGTTGCACTATTTTACGTATTATTTGAAGTGTGACTATGAAGCCCGGTAGCTTAGTGGGCACACTTTAGAGGTCTGCAGGGACCGAAATTTCAGGGCCCATAGTCAAGAAAATAGAACTACATACGGTAGGGCAGGGACCTTAATGGACTGTAGTGCCACCGAGTTTAGTTTGAAGGGTGACCGACATTTAGAGTTTCATTAAAGTGATTGTATTAAACGGCTTGAAAGTGCATCTGTAATTTCGTATTAAAACAAAATTTTCTTTCATTTTAATAAGTAAGTATGCATAACATTCCAGGTTTTATTTTCTTATGCTGAGTTATGTATTTAACAATCTATTCTATTCCATTACCTTCCATGATTAAATTACTATGATTATGAGAGGGACTGATAAAACCAATATTTCAAATTTAGAGAATAAATTAAGTTTTACTGCAATAGTTTTTAGAATATCATAAAAGATACCCGTCATTAGAGAGTTAATAAACATGTAATGCAACATTTATGTAAAGAGCATATGAAAAATAATCATCGAATAGCTGTCTCCAAATACCTTGACATATATTAAAAAGAACAACTTAATTTTATATCAAACGGTTTTGATTCTGTATGCTATACGATAATCTGTTGTATTAAATTTAAAAGTTGTTTTCAAGTAAATAAAAAAGAACTAACTTTAAACAACGCATGAAATTATCTCACGTTTTGAATATATGTTTTTATTCAGAAAGAAGTATGTAGTGTAGATTATTATTTTATAATTTTGCATAAAAAAGAAATATTAAACGACAATCGGAGGTATGACCAGATAAAATTTCAAGTATAATGAATAACCTAATCATGCCAAGGTCAGCAAGTTTACAACACATTACAATTAATTTTAAACTCAGTTTCAGTAAACGCGATACTGAAATACGAATCCTTTAAAACCAATGTTCAGAAAAAAAAAGAAGAAAACATACCACAGGTTTAATTTTCTCTGAAATGAATGCAATACAGTAATTAGATTTGATTGTACATCAGTTTTCAGAATTGTAAAATTGCATTGAATGCAATGAAAAATACTTTCTTTTTAAACAAAATTATCTTTTAGCATCCAGTGACGCAGCCAGAATTTAGTTCTAGGAAAGAGGGAGAGGGGTTCAGATGTTAATATTTAGCCCAGTAACTGCTGCTTATTTGAATAACTGGTTAATTGAATCAGTCTTTAATGAATGAAATCGATGCTTCTTTTTTTCATACATTAAAATCAGCAGCTGTGTTGCACATGATTCAATTAAGCAGCGCAGCGTTTACTTTTATAGAGTTACATAACGTAAAATGCACCAATTAAGAAATATTAAACTACGTTATATCTATACAAAATGTCTCAAAAAAAGATGAGACAAACATTAAGAGGTGGAAGAGTACACTACAAACATTAATTTTTTCCTTAGGATAAATAGGGTTGCAATTCATTTGTTACAGGGTGTTTCACCCAAATCTGAACCCGAATTCTTGCTTATAACTTTAACAATAATAAATCCATTTTAACGAAATTTTCACTAGACATACCTTGTATATTGTCAAATGTAGCAATATCACGAAAATTGGTAAAAGTTATCTCTGTGTCCAAACAGCTCTGCATTAGACGCTTCATGTTTAGATAGAAGAATTAATGTTTAGGAATGTAGTTGACATTTCATACGCTGTTACTGATCGAATTACTGTGTTCTTTCATTCACGCTATCGTATTTCGCACAAAACAAAGTCAATTTGTTGATAATGTTATTAATAAATATTCATCATTGTCACATTTCTGAATAAATATCTGGGTGTGACTTGAAGTACATGCTCTATATTTTTGACTGAATAAACTGACTGCAGCCCTGGTAATCTATATCTGTACAATAACTGTTTGCTGCAATCTGATTGATTACCTCTTAAAGTTTGCCCTATCTTTTTTTTAAACACCCTGTATAGGCTACAATGCCACAAATGTTTATTTCTAAGAGAAAAAGTATGTATTGTTTCTATATATTTTTTGTATGATTTCATGAATATTTACATATATTTTTTATTACTTTTTTTAAAGATTTTTTTTTTTTTTAAATTTGCTTGGGCTTCGTGTTAAAAGGCTACTTTACTCAGACGAAAACACCCGCTCGCTAATGTTAATCCTATAGAGGAAATATTTTAAGATATCTCGTTCGCATTTCAATATTTTTAAATAATTTTTTTTTGCAATGGATAGCTGAGGTAAATCTCTATGCACGCTCTTTTGTACTTTTTCGATTTTTGCTGCAGTTTTTTTATTGAGGATACTTTCACTTTCAAAACCGGTTCCGAAAGTGAAAGTATCTTAATAAAAAAAAACTTTTAATCAAAATCGAAAAAGTAGAAAAGAGCGTGCATAGTTTGGTCTTGTTTCGTTTTATTTTATTGACTATGCAATACCATTTTTGTGGCACTATTCCATTTTTTTTTTTTTGTAAACTATACTCAAGGTGCGTATATCTCCTTAGAATTTCCAAGGATTATGGCACCACTATTTAAGCTTAGAAAATTTGGACTAATATTTTTTCTTCAGATTAAAAATCTTTCTGTGATTAAATAAGGCGAAAGATTCTATTAAAATATTCTTGTAGAATTGTATGTACCCTGTATGCTGCTTTTATTTTATTTTCCAGAATAAACACTAAATGTTTCTGGTTCGTAAAGGTATATTTTAGCCGCTAAATTTTTAAATTGCATATCTTACGACCTACTGCGATGGTGATAAGCATTCATTAAATGACGCTAACTGCTCAACTTTTTTGTTACTCACATAGTTTATAATTTTACTTTTCCGCTCTGAAAAGACATCATAATACAGGGGATATCATATAGCAGTATCAAGAATTAAATCCATTCTGTGAACAGGAAAATTTGCACATAGGATCCTTTAAACTCTCAAGGCACATATGACATTTCGATTTCAAAATTAAATCATTATTTTGCGTTAGTTTAAAATGTTAAAACTCACCTCAAAATCAAAACGCAATTCTGAGGTTGAATACTAGGCTCAAAGCCTTGTATTACCTTATTGAGCTGAGCGAGCGAAACTCTTATGAGTATACTCCAATGACACCTTTGTGACTATTACTCTTAATAAAATGTTCGACAGATGACCATCTCTAATTCATCACAGTAACAGATGCCTTGGCCATCATGGTTCGCGTAAAAAACTGATAAAAATCATGTCTTTGAGCAATAATTAGAGAACATAAGTGCTATAGACTTAACGTTAAAAGTACCTAGATGGTTTCAAATTTTCACATTACATGATCTATATATATCAAAATCAGTGTGTGTGTGTTTGTAGAATCCTTAAACCATTCGCCAATATTTGACCAATTTGCACAAAACTACATATACATAAGTTTTAGAACCCAAGTAAAATTACTGGCTACTTAAAAAATTTCCTAGATCATTCTTCCCCTTTTTCCAACCATCTGCCATAGTTTATCTTTCTGGAAATCTACTTTGTTTAATTTTCTAATGCAAATTTTTCTTTTCTACTGCCACGTAAGAATTAAAAAGAAAAAATGATAAGTATATTTTGTTTTTACAAACTATAAAAATTCAGGCCTACTTTCTATATTTTCACATCTGAAATTGACGTCATTCTGAGCAGATAATACGTATATACGAGCAGATAATACGTAATTCATATTGTCAACAAGAAGTGAATGCAATAAAACAAAAATCCAACATCTTTTTCTTCAATGCTAATAATCATATTTTAAATTACACAATAAATAAGAAGAACTGAAGGATTCCCAACAAAAACAGAACTTGTCCAAAATTCACAATTTCCAGGAGGTGGAAAAAACGTCTCTCGACAAGCACTCTTTCTATGAGACAACCAAAATTTTCTTGCCTCATGTGATGTCCAGGATACTGAATTTTTTTTATATACACTGCTGACAAAAAAAAAAGTCTTGGAGTTTAATATTTTTTAGACACTTTTTAGTATAAATCACTATACGCATTCGTCTTAGTATTGATTCTATTAAATTAGGCAGTATATCGACACACATTTTTGACCACAATACCATAACATTTTTGCCGAGATCATCAATTGATGAAGGAGAAATATAATCATTCTTTGATTTCCTTTTTAGTATATCCCTCAGATTAAAAATGGGATTGAGCTCAGGGCTTTATGGAGGCCAGTTTAACAGTGTGAACGAATCCTCGTGATCTTGGAACAATTTTCCCAGAATACGAGCTTAACAAATCAGTATTATCCTCTTGAAATATGCCATCACCTTCAGGAAAGAGGTATTTTATTGAGGGTATAAGATGGTCACTCAATAAGCTCACACCCTGCAGAGACTTCATTTTATTGCTGCATAGTGTTGTTGAACTAAAGCCCAATATGATGAGATGAAAACACTGCCTTCAGAAGCTTGCACAATGGCTACAGTATATGACAGGTGGGTAAAATGCTTCACTTCTAACACTGATGCGACCATTATGTTGGTATAGAGTAAATCTGGTCTCATCGAACCACAACTACATGATCTTTTGCCATTGCTGACGGGTCCAATGAATATGCTCTTCGGGGAATTAAACTAGTGTTCTGATTAGTCGCAGCAATTAGAGGCTTTCTTGTTTAACCCCATTCCTTTGAGATCTCATCTCACTGCACAGGTGGAAAAGGTCTTGATTCCCTTTATTGAGGAAGTTTGAAAGTGCTAGGGTCAATTTTTACGATTAGATTTTATTAATCGTTTCAACAATCTTCAGTCATGATTGTTTAGAATCGTTTCTTGGCGACACATTTTCTCATTTCATCTGGTTCATTCATCTCTTTCCAAAATTTAATATTACGAATCATCGAACCCCAACTACATGATATTTTGTCATTGCTCAGGGTCCAATCACTATGTTCATTGGTAAATACTTTTTTCCGATTAGTAGCAGTAACTAAAGGCTTTCTTGTTGCAACGATACGAAACAACCTTTGAGATCTGGTCTCATTGTGCGAATGGAAAAGGTCCGTATCCCCTTATTGAAGCTATTTGTAAGTTCTAGGGTTAATTTTTACGATTAGATTTTACTAATCGTTTCAACTCATCGTCCCCGTTACAATCGGTTCATGATTGTTTAGGATCGTTTTTCGCCCATACATTTTCTTCAGAGATTTGGTCCCTTCATCTCTTACCAAATTTTAATATTACGCAGGACAGTACGCAAAACCAGTGTAATTTCTGCAACCTCCTTGCAGGATTTCTGTCCTGGATGCTGGCCAATAATTTGGCCCTTCTTGTGTTTTGAAACATCTTTTCAGAGACCGCATATAACTTTTACAGCCATGATTGCTGTGAATTGATCAACTGCACGCAAGTTCTGTAGAAAGTAATGGGTACTAACTTATGAAAATTGTTTAAATGCGTACTTTTTTTTTCGTTTCGGAATTCACGTTGCCTATTTTGTTTTGACCAGTCAGTGTATATAAACGCTTTCACAGCATTGCGAATACCTCTGAAAACATCAATATTGTATTGTTAGTTCATTTTCATTGCATTTTGGATAAATGCTGTTTTTGCCGAGAGTCCTTGAATTACAATAACTTGTTATTAACATATAAAAGATTTTTTATAAGTGACAAAAA
This sequence comes from Maratus michaelseni, assembly GCA_963931845.1. Lineage (NCBI taxonomy): Eukaryota > Metazoa > Arthropoda > Arachnida > Araneae > Salticidae > Maratus > Maratus michaelseni. The sequence continues at coordinate 275,928,713 of OZ007594.1, read as the reverse complement.
ATCCTTACTTCCATTTTCCACAGGTCCTTTAGCGAGAAGGAGGTAGTAATTATTTCTGTTCAAGTCATATCTTCTGCCATTTGATTCAGTTTGGTAAGGTGATGTCCAGTAACATGAAACCATACCATTCATGTAAGAACCCTCATAGCGGTTTCTTGGCAACTCTCTCGTTCGGATGTTGCTTTTACCATCGTTCCACGATTCTCGGGCAACAATATTATTCGATCCGTCTATGAAGCATTCTGTCACACTATCATCACCCTGAAAATCGAAAAAATTACTAAAGAGTTCAAAAATACAGTTTAGAAATTGATCTTACTAAGTAGTCATGTGTACATAACGTGTGAAGAAAACAATATTAGAGAAAAACAAAGTAAGCAGAAGAAATGCCGTATACAACTATCTCAAGGTACCGGAAAGGGACCCTTTCTTCAGATAAGACAATAAATAAATAAACGAGTAAGAATGTCATTAATTCCTTGAATGCCACTGACATTATATCTCGTCTGTCTGTCTGTCTATCTGTCCTAAAATTGGCAAGAACGAGGCATCTCGTTTCACATTTAAATAAGTCTTCAATGTATAAACAAGGTATCTTACCAGTATCACACAAGGAGTTGTGGCGAGAAGAAGAAAAGAAAACTGTTGTAATTTTGTGTGAGACACGGAGATAAAAGAAAAAAAATCCCAAGTTGTATAGAACTGCAACTGTTATGTACAAAAGAAAAGAAACCGCAACTTTTGAAAAATAAACTGTATTATGATTAGTTTCAAGTTTTTGAGATGGGCTAAAACTTTTCCCACCACATATTAAAGAGGTAAAGAAAAATTGGGGGTAGTTTTTAGTTCATCTAACACTAAAGAGCTAAATACATGGCGAACAGACAGTCCTACAAGCAAAAATTTCCAAGTATTAAAATAGATTTATTCAATTATCGATGCTGGATTCTCTTTAGTTTCGTGTTTGCCCCAGGGTTGGTGGCTCACGGAAAAATATTCCATCTTGTGCTGAGTTTGTAGCCTTGCCAACATGCGATCGTGAGAAGTGCCAGGCTGGGTGTCGTTCCAAGTGGTTCAGTTGGTAGAACGTCAGTGCGGTATACCGATGACCCGGGTTCGAGTTCGGCTTAGATACTTTTTCACTATGTTGGATATACGCCTTTTAAGCAATTAAAATTTGAAATATTATAAATGCAAGGCGTGAGAAATTTTCTATGGAAAAAATTTCCAAGTATTAAAATAGAATTATATTTTTATTGTAAATTACTTTATATGCTTCCGCGTCTCTATACTGTACATACCGATGTTCATAAATTCTATTCTAAAGCTTGAATAACTAGACAGATTTTGATAAATAGAATGTCGTTTGATTTGTCGTAATACTTCAAGTGAAAAGATATAGAATGTTAAGAAAATTTGTAAATGATGGATACCAGATGTTATTCTGAAAAAAAGGTTTAAATTTCTCGGGATCAGATTAGACAGAGGTGTGAAATTAAAGGTCTTAAGCTAGGTGATTACAAAAATACACAATTTATAAACTTTTACATAAAAATAAAAAATAGATTGTAGGTTATATAAGTTATAAATTGACACGGATCGAGCATTTGATTTTTAAATCAACTAACAATAAAATGTAGATACGCATAGGTTTCTTATTGTTTGTCTATTTCTAATTTAACTTGCTTGAAATTACGAACAATTTATTATTTGTACAGTCAGTTATGAACTTCCAAATACAAGGGATTCATACATGACTTTTGATAAAAAAGAATATTTACAAACAGGCAGTAATACAAAACTTATAAACGTTCCAATCTTGGAAAAAAAAGCGAGTTTTACTCGTGCACAAAGGGTTCCGTACAGTAAATTTATTAATTACTAACTGCAATATTACAAAAAATCGTTGCTAAAAGAATAATAAGATTTCGTAAAAAACTATACAACGTAGGGTTGGGTATAACTATATATACTAGCAAAGTAATAGATGGATATACCCTGAACGTTCAGAGAGATATGAAGCCATGCTTTAACTAAAACAAAGATCTTGTACAAAGTTTAAAATTGGCACTGTGTCAAGAGCGCTTCGAAAGAAAATTGCAAAGTTGCAACATCTCCTTAGTCCGTGCCGCGTTTATTTAGATAGGCTTTTAATTAATATCACGGCTAATTACCGACAATTTTTTTCGAATATTATTATCAACAATCGTTGAATGATACCGCGTTGATAAGTACCTCGAGTGCTCTCAATTTCCCCGCTGAGCGCCCGCAAAGAAAATCGTGTGTGTAACGGAATAAAGCGATTTTCTCAAAAACTTTGCGAATAATAGCGCTAGTTTTTCTGAAAAGTTTAAATAAAATTCTGCGATCTCTAATTTTTTCATAATTTTAATTTCAGTAAAATCTGAAATAGGGGTGAGGGAACATATCTTTGCTGTACATTTTCGACGATGTCTCTGAAAATATAATATTTACAATTAAAACAAATATATTTTTAAGTTCAGTGTTGTGAGATAATTTCGAACGATGCCCCACACGATATATAAAAAAATATTTGTGAATGACTAATAGTGTATAAATACGTAGGTCAATAGCCTTTATAACTCTGCCAAGATTGTACTTTCCACGTTCCATAGTTTTCGAGAAAAACGGCTGTGACAGACGGACAGACAGACAGACACACGAGTGATCTTATAATGACTCAGTTTTTTCTTTTTAACTATGGAATCCTAAAATCTTTATTCAGGTCAGAATAAAGTGATTTCGCGTACGATACATAAATAAAACGATTTTGTGAAAATACATTTGTACATACGTACTTTCTTGCCGTTGTATTTTTTATAGAAATAATAATTATTTTGCTTATTGCTTCGAGCATTTTATTGCAACAATTTTCTTATTAAAACACAAACGACCCATTTAAAATTTTATATATAAAAAAACGATTTTTATAAACGAGTAATTAATTAAAGCATATAATACAAAAAAATCCATTTTATTAGCCGATTTGACTTTTAGCTTATAAAGGGCATTGACTCGTACATATTGAGGCGCTTTTCCAAGAAAAAATAATTGAGAACATTCCTATTCAGGAGAGTTAATTCAACACGAGGAATAGCTAAGTAAAAAGAAATTTTGAGCAAAAATAAAGTCAAGTCACTAAAATGTAACGACAGTTGTTTTGGTTTAAACTAAAATATAGGAAAAAATAACTTCATGTATTTCAATAGTAAAAGCCTTTTAAAACAGAACATTTCAGCATTTTTATTTAACTGGTCTAAATCTACCACTTTTCCGAAATTAGAAAATAGTAAATAAAAAGTCCGTTCTAAAACAGTTTTTATAAAAGCTAATGACACAAAAAGTATTTTCTTAAAATATTGTCATGGCAACTTAGCGTTTTTATTTTTTTTTTTTGGTAAAGGCGCTTTCTTTACTTAAAAAGATCGTGTTTCATTTTATTTAAATTTGTCCATCGTAAACAAACGAGTACTAGATGCATAAAGAGAATATACTAAAAGTATTTGTTTAAAACATAATGGGTATTTTTCAGAACATTTTCTATATTTTTCGTTCGTCTGCACGTGGGAAGAGTTTCAAATCGGACAATAAGTAGATTTTTGCAACTTTAAAACAGTGTAAGGAAGTTAGTTCTTTAATAATTCTCCTAATACAGTAAAACCTTTTTTAAAGAACAATTTCCTACGTCCCAGTCCCTTCAAATAGGGCAATGAAACAGCTTCGAAGGATGAATAAAAGTCTCGATTAACTCATATGATACCGTTTATGTACTGAACTTTTTGCACCATCCTCTTTAATAAAAAGGTATGTGTTGCTGACGACTGAGATTTTCGCTAATCGTTGCCACAGATTAATCTTGGAAAATGAAACATTTGAAGTTACTGAAAAAAATTAATTGCTCCAAAAATATTTGTCCAAAAATTGTTAGACAAACTGTGTTAGAAAGGTAAAAAAATTGTATTTTTTCTTGATATCAATTTCAAATCCACTGATTGTGCCATATTTCGAATATTGAATTTCAAAAATTACCAAATTTCACAATGGAGTACCATAGCAAAAACTTCACGCGTAAAAAAATAATGATAACAGCAATGTGTCAGCACGAATCACAAATTATAGTAGCCTTATTATTCTGTTAAAATATAAAAGTGAATTATGATGTCACGAGTGCATGATTTTCATTTAATTCTCGACAAATACTAGATGCGCCATTTCTTTTTAGTTGTGAATAATATAGGTTAATTCACGTTATTAAAAAATGTAGCTATAAAACATATAAATCAATGGAAAACGGTATTAATAAATTGTAAACGTAAAAGTAAAGCGTATTAAAAAAACATAACTTAGTGAAATAGGTATCCGTTTATATGTTATTTCAGCACATTCCAGGTAAAGGTACAGATTACTGTAAAATACAAGGTTAAATTCGCCGATATATTTCGTTTGATTCAAGGTTCTTTTGGAGAAACCGACCAGCGCAGCGGGCGTAGTCTGCTAGTTTATGAATAATGAAGGATTCTGAGCATCTTATGCGTCACGTATATGTGTCGCTCGTCCCCAACGGGTTAATGTTTCGATCTTTTCTCTATTTATGCTTTGATATTGATACTGGTTGGTGTCCAAAATATCATTGATTTTAACAACTTTTTAACGATTTTCTAATCCTTAATTATTAAGTGGCAATTAAATAACTAACTTACCATTGAAGCATCGTTAGATAAAGCCATCGCCATATACATGGAAGGATCTAAGAATCCATGCATGCTGTAAAGGATGCCGTCTGATGTTTTTGCATATGTCAAGAGGATCTCGCAGTCGCTGCTTTGAGCACAGCTTGTCGGTAAACCAAAACAGCCCTTAGACGTGAAGCAGTCGTCATAGATAGATTGAGAATTCTGGCTTGAACTCTAAACGAAAAGATATAATACATTAAAGCATATTGATATATGTATGTAAGTTAACGTTTTAAGAATGAACAGGCATTAGCTTTGTACGGACACCATAAAAAAAATGATTTCCGACAGCATAATACACACTCTTACAAAAAATTTCGTTAAAATAGGTAAAAGTACAGGCAGCAAGTTGCCGGAATACCCTTGTGATTAGAAGTGATTTTTTTTGTTATTTGAAGAAATGTGTCTTTTGAGAAGAGAATTTCAGAAAGTTTTGAACTTAGGTTCGCAATTTTTTTGTGATTTGAAGGAAGACGGGTATACGTAAAAATCCAGTTTCTAATTTTAAAAAAGTGCGATACATTGTAAAGAAAGAAATGTTTCTTAATCTAGTAAAATATAATATACCATGAACAAAAATATACAATATCGCCTCTTCCGAGCAATTCGACATTACAGAAAGCATTTTTTATCTGTAAAAACCTCAGAAACCAGTATATTTTTGAGATTTAAAGAAGCATTTATAAAAACTAAGTTTTTCTTGCTGTCACTAATTTTAGGAAAAGTTTCCAAGTAGTTTTTATGGTGTATTAATAAGTTTTCACAACCTGGAATATAAGTTTTTCGAAGGCTATTAAGTAAGAATTTTCTTGTTCAACAAACATTCTTTACATGATAAATTAACAGTATTAGCATTATCATTAAAATTACGAATATTATTTTGTTAATCTTGCATGTATAAATTCAGTTACATTAGCTAATAATGTTAATGTGAGAACTGATAAGCATCCTAGTTTTTATAGTGTGTTAATCAGTTTTTTCAAACCGAAATATCGGTTTTTAAGATGCCATCATTTCTCAAGTTAACATTCTCAGCTGCGTAACTGAATTTATACATACGAGAGTACCAAAATAATATTAATTTCAATGTTAATGTTATTGTTATCATTTTTGTCTGTAAAACATGTTTGTTATAGTTTGTTTAACGTTTTGTTCTAAGTTCTTTTGGTATGAGTGCGTTGTAGCTATGTGGTTTGTCATTTGTCTCCAGATCTGTAGACCCAAGTTTGGATCCAAACAGCGGAAAATCTGAAAAAATGGAAAGTGTTTATTTCTCAATATCAATTAAGTTATAAAAAGTAATTGGATTGAAAAAAATGGAAAGTTTCTATTTTTCAATATTTAATTTAGTTATAAAAAATAATTTGAAACAATATTAACAACTTATATAAGGCGAATATTTTTTAAATTCTTACTATTGATTACAGTTTTAACGATTTTCCTATTTTTAGAGATTGAAATACAACGATTTAGCGGAATCGGGTGATTTTTTTTTTTTGTTGTTGTTGTTTTCTTAGCCGCAAAGCACTCATACTACGCGTTATAGAGCCGCTATAAAAAATTTCATATTTTTAGATATTCCAATAAAACGATCTAGTGATTTTTTTTTGTTTTCATTGTCGCGAAGCGCTCACACACGCGTTATAGAGCCGCTATAAGGATTTTCATATTTTTCATATTGACTGAGAAAAAATGTTATAATGTCCAGTAAAATTGCATTATTAACCGATCGATTTTGAAAAAGGAACTATTTAATGTTAAAATTAAATTAGATTTTCTATCATAAGGATTTGTGAACAAAATTAAATTACATTAGCAAGTGAGAATGATAAAAAAAAAAAAAAAAAAAAAAAAAAAAAAATCACCGCGAAATTGCCAAATACGTAAGTATGCGCTAAAACTTAAAATCTCCAGGCAACAGTTTTTGATCAATAGGAATTCAGAATCACATGATACTAAGATTTACTTTGTAGCATCCGATTATGCGCCTTATCGTGGCCGGAGAATAACACTATCCCTTGCGTGGGCATGCGCATTGTCGTCATGAGCGTAATAACTGATGAAAAACCTGGAATAATTGTTTCCAAAACATTTGATATGAAAATTACTTTACTTTTTATTGAATTACTATGAAGTTTTTTGTTCATTTATTTCGCACAAATGATCAAAACTTAAATATATACGAAATTCGTACGTGTAAAAAAAATAATGTAAATAAATGCAGACAAATAAGACAAAATATCTATTTTCAAACATTTCACAGACAGGTTTCATAAATAAATTTGTGAGTAAATATTTTATACATTTTTCAATATTCACTCATGCTGGATGTCATCTTCCATACTTTCAATAATAATCGTCATTAAGTATTTGTGAGACATTAAAACAGTATTTTGGATCAAATATTAAAAAAAAAGTTCCACATAAAAGTTAGTCATCAATATTAGACAAAGTTTAGTCATAAATATTTAGTAGTTTCTATTTCTTTTTTCATAAATTTTCGATATTATAAATTTTATATTTGAATGTCAGTGAGTGTTTTTAACATCATGAAGGTTAATAACGCTCAAAAGGTATGACTGTAACGGAACTACATGCCTTTTGAATAAGCTTTTATGCGAAACTTTTTTAAAACATTTGATCCAAAATATTGTTTTAATATCTCACAAATGCTTCATGACGATTATTAAAGAGTGAATGATAATTATGAAATATTTTTAACTATGAAAACATTAACTAGATTCATTCTGTTGAACAACAAAGACCATCACTTTACTTTTTAAAGGTATTTTTTTAATGAATTTTTTCTAATGGAAATATAATATTTGTTCTGGCCAAAAGCACTATTTGTTCCTCGCAAGTTCTGCATGGGGATTTTTTTTTTAAATATGAAATTCATGACATTATGAAAATTTGAACAAAGAGTTGAAATCATTATGATGTTTTTCATTCACTACAATTTAAACTTTTGTCAAATAGCTTTTAGAACGAAAGCTCAGCATAAATAAATATTGACTGTTTATTTTTTACATTGCAAACGATTTGTTTTTGGCACTTTGCTTTAGGAAAGCGGATTGTTAAATAGCGTGCATAGAATAATTATCACAAATTTCTTTAAACTATTACATAAACTATAAGTTTATCAGTTAAGTTATCCATGCTGTGTAAATTGCATATCTAAAATAAGAATAAAATTTTTTGAATTTATTAACCATCTTGCTGATTTTTTTTTAGGTAACCTAATTTATGTTATACAAAAATAATACTTATAAAGAAAATTAATAGCAGTTTAATAATAAGTATCATCAAGAAAAAAGGTTGGTTGGTTGATTTTGAATCATTATGGCTATATTTCGAACACAGAATATAAACAGAGTGGTACCTTCAACTTTCAGTAGATTCTGGGTCTTGATCTCGGAGACTTTTAGACAAGCCTCTTTCTGGTAAGTTGGTGCCCCAGCTTTACAAATTTTAATGCTTGTCAGAGGGGCGAGGATCGCCGTACAGAATAGCCCTGTTGCATCTAGGTAGGTAGTTTGTATATTGCTTACTGTGCAGCTGATTGTCTTAATTGTGACGTTCCATGTTAAAAACTGCTTAGCAAATGGTCTGCACTATGAACTCACAAAGCAAGCCAAGGAGAACGGCCTGCAAATCCAATTTTTGGATAAAAAGAGAGTGCATGCTTAGCTAGAAGAAAATTTGCAGAGGGAAGATACAAATTAGCCTTAAAGGGTAAGTATGCACCATTGAAGGGAGAGAGGAATTTGGTGTCGGAAAAGCAAGGCATAGATTCATTGCTTTAGGAGAACTGGACCCGGCCTTTCTACCATGTCTCAGCGGGTTAAAACTTACTCCATGGGTTTTTCCATGGAAGCGTGTTTGCTAACTCATGCAGGTTACGCCATAATGCATCTAATAAAGAGGTTGTTGAAAATTATTAATTTTCCTAACTCGCCCTCCACTCTGAAAGTTTTTCCACCACGCTTCTAACTTACAAATGATTTTTTTCGCGTTTATCATGCAGCTTGTTTGAACAATTTCAACTTCAACGCATTGTATTTTTTCGTAAATTGTCAAAATAAGATATAATTTCACACATTTACAATGCAATAGTTTAATGACAATGTTTTATGCAAAGTTAACTCACTAATGCTCAATGTGAGCATAACTTCATTCTGCACACGTCAACTCCATCCACACACACAGAGATTCAGGCTCTTTTTGGCATGTCTTTACGGTGTGAGGCCACCAGACCGCACACCAAGTGATTTTGTTTTCCTGTGTATGTATGCAAAGATGCCAACAATTACATACTCTCCATTATAGTTATCGTTAATTTAAAAAAAATCCCTATAAAATTTTTAAAAGCATGCTCCTATTTATGCTACAAAAATCTGATTAAATTGTATTACTAACTGAAAAGTCTGAGTGATAATAAAACCGTGGTGGTTATTAAAAGAATTTCCAGGAATTGGCAACTGTAGGATATCTAAAGAACATCGTCTGGAACCAGCTCTTAAAATTTAAGCTGTGGGGCAAATCATTTAAGAGAAAACTACTGAAATGATCTAAATGAAATTGAAGTGTGCAGAATAAAGAAGAATGCTTACATTAACCACTTGTGAGTTAACTTTTTGATAACTACAACCACTAATACTTGGACTGTTACATGTGTGTGAAATTATATGTCATTTTGGCAGCATATTACATCAAAAGTCCACGAAGACTGCAAGCTGAATTGAAGGTCCTACTTTGCTCATAAATTCGGGGAATTACTATATTTATACCTACCATCTGTTCTGAAGGCAAACCCTCGCTTCTCATCCTAACAGGCTTGGAGTCTATTTCTGTCCAAAAAACAGCAAAGGTTTTGGCAACAGTAGCCCGAAATACGACATCTTCATTTAGAGAGCCACGTGGTGTCCATTCTGTTATGACTTCTTTTTTGGGGTTGGCTCCCGTTTGAGTCAAAGTACTCTATTAAAAAAAAAGAAAAATCACAAGATTTATTTGTTGGTTTTTCATACAAATACTATCTTAAATGGTGAAAATTAGAATAATTTGCACCTTTTTACGTTTGAAGCAATCTATTGCTTTGGAAACTTGACTACTAGTGAATTCACCATCAATAAATTTATCTCGATCATTGCTGGATCGGGCTTGTAGAACAAATCCTTCAAACTCCTCACCAATAGGGGATGATATTGTTACTATAAATAAATAAAAATAAAAGACATCAATAAATCTACAATAACATTTTATTAGTAAGCATCAAATCTTCGTAAGAGAGGTTGTCTACTATTATTACTTATAGAAAGCATAAAAATATTCTTTGTTTCACATATACAAGAAATAGTTTTTAGTAATTACGTGATTTATAAAAGAACAACGAAAAGAAAAATTGAAACTACCAGAATATATTTAACGCATAGCTATTTGAAGATTGCAATGGGGATTAACTTTCTGTAATGTAAAATTTAAAAATCTGCAGCGGCTCCCACTAGACTTTCCGCATACTTTACAAAATACTACGAGTTCAAATAAATAGCATTTTAAAAATAAATGTAAACGTATATCCTCATTTTACAAAGGTGAAATGTTTTCATCGGTAAAAATAGCCTCATGTTCTAACGAAAACGCGCACTTTCATTCATAAAGCTTAAACGTTTTTCTAAAATTATGACAATTTACAACGAATTTTCATTTCGCTTCCGCTAGGATTAAAGCCTGTAAATGAAAATAAATATTGAAACTGAATTTACATAGCTATTAGTATTTATTATGCTAATGGATGTTTAAGTTGTTTTAAATGTAGCTACTTCGGCCTTAAATAAATGCGATGCTTAAATTTCCACACGCTTTTATCAAAATTATTAAAAACTAAAGCACAGTGAGTTTTAATGGAAAAAAAATACCATTTTATTAAATTAAGCCATGTTCTGGTGAAACATCATTATTGCACAACATAAAATGGTTGCGAACAATAAAAATATCAAATAATTGAGTCAAAAAGAAAATATCGTTTTCTCTGGACACAAAATTGGTTGAAATTTGTTTAGATACCAAACCTATTGACTGATTTTCTCGAAAATGTACACAGTTCTTGCGACAATGGTCTATAACACATGAGAGCTCAATCAAAATCACCGGGTGGACGATATATTACTGGCTAATTCAATCACACACTCTCTCTTACACATTCACATGTTATCACACACTCTCTCTCCCTCTGTCTCACACACAGTCATTCTCCTGTCACACACACTCTGTCTCTGTTGCACTCTCACTCTGTTTCCCTCTGCCACACACATTCTCACTCTGCCACACACATTCTCACTCTGCCACACACATTCTCACTCTGCCACACACATTCTAACTCTGCCACACACATTCTAACTCTGCCACACACATTCTAACTCTGCCACACACATTCTAACTCTGCCACACACATTCTAACTCTGCCACACACATTCTAACTCTGCCACACACATTCTCACTCTGCCACACACATTCTCACTCTGCCACACACATTCTCACTCTGCCACACACATTCTCACTCTGCCACACACACTCTCACTCTGCCACACACACTCTCACTCTGCCACAGAGACTCTCACACACAGACGCACACTCTCTTTGACACATACATATAATTGTAAAAATACCAAAAGTGATTCTGAGGATTTAAAAACGTGAAAGAAATAGAAACATCCACACATACAAACCAAATCGTCGTTAAAAGAGCAAAAGCGAATAGCGATCTCAAAACATGTAAACCAACATTTCATAATGGCGTTTTATCACCTGTAGCATGTTCGGTATGAAAAATTAGGTTGTGTAGCATTTATAGTTTGTTTATAGGGGCACTCAAAAGACATTATTTACATTATAGTATATGATGGAAAATAGTTTGCAATGTATTTTATTGATATTAGACTATATAAAATACATTGAAACTGATATACAGCACTGAGGTGCACTACAAGATGCTTACAGTAGAATATGGTATGCATAGCACTCATCGTTCATTTACAGGGACACACAAAAGAATTCGGTTACAGTACTGAATATGAGCAATAATTGCTGGAAGTGTGTTTTCACTTGCAGTTTCGTTTTTAAACTGAAATATTTTTTGCATATTACTGGGTGTATATAAATTCCATAGATCATATTCAGGGCTGTACAAAAGAATTTGAATTCATTTCTGTTTATTAATGGGAATTACTGAAAAGGAATTTTCAACTGTTTTACAAGTTTTCTAATTGAACTAAATTTTAGAATACTATGTAGTATATATGGAAATCTTTAGATAATGTACAGGGCTTCACAAAATAATTTGAATACTTTTCCGATTATAGATGCTAATTGCTGAAAATGGGTTTTTAAATAAGTTATGCGTTTGCCAAATTCTTAGAGTTTTGAATGTCTTAGAATCAGATCTTTCGTGACCACTTCAAAATTTCTGGAAATTTTATATCTCTAATTAGGATTGATTTTAATTAACTACGCTTCTTAATTTTACTAATCTTTTTTTTTTTCTTTTGACAAATGTTGCGTTATATACAATTTTTAAAGAAAAATCTATATTTTTAAGCTGAAAATTAAGGTGCAAGTTAGATTCAAGTAAATACGGTAAGTTTAATTTAAAAATGTTAAATTAATTAAATCATATTATTTATTTCAGATCTAATGGGGATCGAACATAATGACATATTTTCGTTTAAAAAATGTCTGGGGCTCCGATGCAGTCTGAAACAAATGAGGAACCGATTGTTTGAGAAAATCTTTTTGAACATATTTCGCAAAGTGGTAACCTAATATCACATCTTCGAACACATACAAATGAAAAATCATTTGTTTGCGATATATGCTCTAAAGGTTTTTCTAGTAAATATATCCATAAATCATCCTTCCTTAAGATATCTTTCATAACCTATGTTTGGCGCATGATTTTTCTTAGTTTCTTTTTCGGTTGGAGAAGCTCTTTTTATGATCGAACCTTCAAATAACTGTGTGCTAATTTACTCTTTTTTTTTCCCCCTTCGCGTTTTACTATATGTTGGTTTCCATGCATCACGAACTTAAAACACAATATTAATATCTTTTTTCTCTATTTTTTTATGCTCTGAAAAGGGTTTTAACCACTAAATCCCTCCTCCCTCCTTCTCTTGGCTTAGTTATTTCATGCTGCATGGTATGGCATCTAGATGCATCTTAGTCTGTTTCGCATTTTTAGCGAGTTTTTTTTTTTTTTTTTTTTTTTTTAGTTATTTTTCAAGATTTTGTCTACTTATATTGAATTTTCATTAATTATTTGGTTATCTAATTATATTTCTATCATTTCTGGGTTTTTTTTCGATGCGTTAAAAGGAGCTTAATATTATCACTTTCAGGCTTTATGCCTACAATATTCGACGAAATAACATATATTCACTATGAATTGTGGATACGAGGCTTCTTTGATGATTCAGTATCACATTCATAGTTTTTTATTTTGCAATTTAATTCTTTCGTTTAATAGTTTTTAACACTTTCCAACCTAGTTGAAAAGTGTTTATGTCTTCGGTTTGTCTGCCGTCTGTCCGTGCTGTAACTCCCGTAAATAGGCTCGGATTGCTCTGCAATTTTTATATGTTATTGCCGTTATCTATAGCATGTTCCCTATTTCAACAGAAGTGTGTAGCACTTATAGTTTTTTACAGGGACACTCAAAAGAATTCCGTTACATTGTGGTGTATGGGGAAAAATCATTTGCCGATATTTAAATAATGTTTCACTATTTTAAACGCATTGAAATTTATATATATCACTAAGGTGCATTAGAAGAAGCTTAATTACAGGGACACTCAAAAGAATTCCGTTACATTATGGCTATGGAGAAAAATCGTCTGCGGTTTAATTAAATAATGTTTCACTATTTTAAACGCATTGAAATTTACATATATCACTAAGGTGCATTACAAGAGGCTTACTACAGAATAGTGTGTGTATAGCAGTCATCGTTCATTTACAGGGACACACAAAAGAATTCTCTACTGTCTGATAGCAATAATTCCTGGAAGTGCGTTTTAAGTTGCTGAACGCGATTTTAAATTTAACTCACTTTTTGTCTATTACTTGGTGTGTATAAATTCTGTAGATCCTATACAGGGCAGCACAAAAGTTCGCGAACACATTTCCGTTTATTGACAGAAACTCCAGAAGGAGAATTTTAAACTGTGCTACGCGTTTCCTAACTAAACTAAAGTTTAGCATCCTATGTAGTATATATACAAATCTATAGATCATATACAGGGCTGAATAAAAGTATTCGGATATTTTTCCAAATATTGTATATGTTGGAAATATATCTTGGAAATTCCGGAAATTACGTTTTTAAATATGTTATGCGTTTTCCAAATTGTTTACTTAGATGTTATCTTTCAGTTCATTAAACAGTAATGATTTGTAAAATTATTTTGGAAGCGTTGGAAAGTGTTACATAATCTATGCTTGACGCATGATTTTTCGTTCTTGTTTATCTTTTATTTTTACATTTATTTGAACACGTGTGATTTCATTTTAGTTATATGAATATACATTAACTTACTTCTAACTTTGTTGCCATGTTTTACTGCATTGACTATGTAAGGTGCTGAGTTGCGCTGAGCTCCAATTCCACTGTGGACAGGCATAAGAGAGGAACAAGCTGATTTGGGAGCACCATCTGGACGAGATGTAGAACGGATGAAAGAGCAAGACAGTGTTACAAGAAGCAGATATAATTTCATTTTCTAATCTGAAAAAAAAAAAAAATTAAGATGTTTAGACATACTATAACTAATATTCCTTAAAATTGCACGACAATCACTCACTTTGAATTAGGACTTCGTCATTTTGACTTTTTAATACTTGATAACTGTGACCAGAAACGATTCAAAATTCGATTTGCGCAAGTGAAAGAATGGCAACTGTATTGAAATCGCAATATTTGTGATTAGGTATAAGCGTAACCATAAATGCTTATAAATTTTAAGTTCAAAAATTTATAATAAAAAAAATTACACTAAAAAAAGTATCAGAAAAATGGGATTATTCTTTTTAAAAACTTTTGACGAATGAGCTTTTGTGCGAAGCAAAAATCTTTGTAATGCGATGCCTTAAAAATAAAACAAAACAAAATGTATGTTTTGGACCCCCAAAATTTGCAGGCATTAATTTTCTAATCTGAAATATAAAAAAATAGTGACATATTTGGACATACTATAACTAATATTTCTTACAATAAGTTATTATTTTGACAGATTTGAGTCGAAATAACGAAGTCTTAATTCAAAGTAAGTGATTGTTGTGCAATTTTATGCCGTCGGTTTAGAATATCCGACGGCAAAATGCGCGGTTTTCCAAGAAAATTTTTCAATAATGATGCCATAAAGAGAAAATAACACAAAACGTTTGGACCTCAAAAATTCGCAAGCCCTTATTCAGGATAAAATTGCCAAACCACACTAAGTTTTGATTCGGAAGGTATTCAGATTTCTTTGATGAGGTTTTGATAGCAATTACCTTATTTAGTGCCATTTTACCATCTGATAACGGAACTCGCCCCATTCATTGTACTATAATACGAATGTTTACATCATCTAACTTTTGTACAGATAGCTTATAAAACATTTTCTGTAAAATTTCCCCTCCCCCTCTCTCTCTATATATATACACACATCTGATGTTTTACGCCGATATCCCCTGTACGTTTTGATTTTTTCATGCGAAACTCTTGTCACAATAGACATAATTATATGTTCTTTAACGGGAACTTTGATTTTGCTGTTTGTATTATGATATCAAGTATTCAATTTAAAAAAATTGCAATAATTATTGTATTTTTAATTTCGGTATTGTATTGTATTTTATTTTTTATTTTTATTTCTATAATACGAATGTTTACATTATCTAACTTTTGTACAGATAGCTTATAAAACATTTTCTGTAAAATTTCCCCTCCCCCTCTCTCTCTATATATATACACACATCTGATGTTTTACGCCGATATCCCCTGTACGTTTTGATTTTTTCATGCGAAACTCTTGTCACAATAGACATAATTATATGTTCTTTAACGGGAACTTTGATTTTGCTGTTTGTATTATGATATCAAGTATTCAATTTAAAAAAATTGCAATAATTATTGTATTTTTATTTTCGGAAATAATTTTATTTATCACAGGGATAAAGAGAAAAGTATTGTATTTACAGATCGAAGAAATACGGAGATCTTATCTCCCATTTTCTTTTGTTAATTCCTTTCAAACTCCTCCGATGAATAATAAAATATAAAATGTCTTTGCGATATCATAAAAAAGGGTGCCTAAAGCGTGGTGTGGGTTTCTTGCCGTGATATCCAACGGCACAATGCACGGTCATTGCAATGATGTAAAAAAATACAAAACGTACGTTCACATTTAAAAAACCCTTGTGATGATGCCATATAAATGAAATAGTACAAACCATATGTTCTTTTGTACCCTAAAAATTTGGAAGCTCTTCTTCAGGTGCAGTTATCGAGGCTGACGAAAGAGACAGGCTGCTACACTACGCTTTTCCGCTAGAGTCACGTGAAACTCTTTTCCTGCACCTGCATTATGAAAAGAACATTACATGACTCAAGCGGCCAACGTGTAACGCAGTGCGGCAGCCTGTCTTTTTCGTCAGTCTCGTGTAGTTATTAATTGCTAAAATGCGCTGTCATATAAAATGACTCCCTGTGTGGCGCTGCATTTTATCTAAGCATTTTTACAGCTGAAAGAGGACTGACGATTTTCTTAAACAAAAGTAGAAACATTGCGTATTATATTTTTATAGAATCATTTTACTTTAAGGTTTCACGGTTCAATAATTATTAACTATCGCGAGATTTTTGGTACTGCTATTAAATAAATGCAGTCTATTCCAGACAGAACAATCCCATTTTTATATAGCAACAGTTAACCACTTGAATAATTACATGTATATTTACAAAGAAAGAAAAATCATACTCAGAAAAGTAGCTGTGGATATAGAATGTATTCAGGACAAACTTTTCATTGATTAAATCATCCTTACCTTTACAAACTGGGATATGAATAATTAATCCCAAAGGATATGTTGACAAAGCACATCATAAATATTCCATTGTATGTTGTCAGTTCCCCAAAGAGAATATTGATTTACATTAAATTTAGAAGTTAACAGGTCATTCACTTTTCATATAAGCTAAAATGAAATATTTTTTTATTCACTTGGAAAATGAATCAATACAAACGTCAAATGATCCAAAAGTGATTCCTCCAGTCTCCAAGGATGGGAGGAAGGGAGAGATTTTTTGTTAAGTATTGTCAGCCACTTTTGACCATAATGCCAGAGTTTCTCTCAAGTTTAAAAAATGGCAGGGTGCTGCTGATGGGAAAAGGGCACTTCTTTTATTTTTAAGGGCATGTTTTGTCTTCTTAAGGGCATTTTAAAGGCATTCTTTTGATTTTTAAAGCTACTTTTAATATTTAAAAGTGAAGGCACTCTTTTCAAGAGGAAAATGAGTCAATTTTTAATATGCATGCAAATCGTTTAATACAAAAAGAAGTGAGAACACTTTTTTTTGACTGGGTAAGGGAGGGAGTAAGAATAGTGTTAATTTTTGAGATAAGGAGAAAGAAGAGTTATTTTGTAAATCAAAGGGCAGGCAGGATGCAGCACCCTGCTGATACTCTGGGGAAAACTCCAATTGCTATAGGAGGAATAAATTCAGGTAGGACTTTTGAAAGGAAAGTGATCAGAATTATCGTTTCCCTACACGGAAAACCTTGCACAGCCATCTTGACCAAACCCCTTAAAATGAGATTCCTGGATACAAGCAATTTAGATTTTTAAGCAGCGAAGTAAATATGGTAAAGTCCGGACTCGCCGAAGCAGTACTTCGTCTCTATCAATCAAATACTTCCGGTAGGAAAATACCAGACGAAAGTTCTTGAAAGAGACTCTTTTTTTTATCCTAAAAAAAAAACCAAGCTGGCCATTTTGATTCTCCTCTAAACTGATTCCGTCAGGACGCTCCAAACTTCCTCCAAAACTGTAATCGATTAGTTGAATAATTGTCATTAGGGGGTAACTTTACTTGATACGTATAATGTTTCAAATCACCGAAGTACCAATCTATCTTTCTCCGCGTATATATTCAATCTATATTCTCACATCACCTTTTCTCCTGTTGAAAAGTTTTCGGAAGCATCTTTTACGTTTTTATTGTTTTTGAAATAAAATACAATTCAGATTTTTAAACGTTTTTTATTACATATACATATAAATATTTATCACATATATACGTATCCACATATGTGAATACATATCCGTTCCGTAGTCTTTTATTTATTCATTTATTTATGTATTTTTTTTATTATTAAATGCTTAAAATTGCAGCCATAACTATATGCGAATGATTTGGAATCAAACAGCGATTTTAAGTTATTGATGAATTTATTACATATTACATATTGAGTTATAATCGATTGAAAATAGACTTTGACACTATTTTATCGAAGGTAATTTCTTGTCTTTATAGAGAAAAAATATATACTGAATTTCTTGATATCCAAATAAGAATTTTTACTAATTTCGTAAATTTACGAATAAATATAACTTCTTTGATTGTATTAAGGTGTTTTACAAATAATTTATTATTTTTGGAGAATCGTAAAACTGGATAAAAAAAAAGGAAACTTCTTCAAACATTTTCTCCCCCACCCTCAAATGAAAAGAAACAGTAAATAAAATTCAGCGGTTTGGATTAGAATTCTCAACTGCGTCGGGTTACCCGCACCTGACCGAACTCGTGGTTCGGGTCGGGTTGTCGCTACATATTTTCGTCGCGGGTTGGGTCCGGGTTTGGGTTGACTTCCATTGTTTCGAGTTCGGGCCTTTTTCGGATTTTGACTCTTGCGAGTTGGGTTCGGGTTGACGAGATTTTTCAAAGTAATTTTCACGATATTTTTTCAGGTTAAAAATCTATATACAATAAGACCTCCATAATGGAAACTCCCGAAAAGCGGACACCTTTTATTCAACGAATACTTTTTCAATTCCTAAATACTCGTACGCTTAAATATATCTCTGATTAGTGGGAACTTCCTAATCTACGCACACATGTGCGAGTGTATGTGTGCATAAATTATCACAAATACGATACATGTATTTTTGTTTGTTTGATAGACGAATTGTTGGTAATAATTTTCATATTCCGAGAAGAATAAATGGTTCTTAAAGAAGGAATAATTTGTGATCACATTTTTTTTATAAAGTACTCTCATGCAGTAAATTAAATATATGCTTGTTCAGATTGAAATGGGTATTTATTTTCATCTGAAACATAATTCTGTTGAAACTTTTTGTGAAAAGCCCAACAATCCAACTTGCAAAAAAACTTACTATGACACGCAAGAATTATTCTTGGGTGAAACCTACCCACAGAAAGAAAATTAAAGTCATCCTGACCCGAAAAAGAAAGTTAGGGATAACCCGACACGATGCAGAACTTTATTCAACGATGCCGAAGTTTCTATTCAGAGGTTTTACTATAATTGAATATTAAAAATATAGATTAGTCCATTTTATTGTATAAAACATAAAATTGGTATTAGAGATATAATTGTAGATTACTTTTCATTGCATTAAAACATGATTTACTGTCATTTTATGTCGTGTTCGGGTCGGATTGCCGGTTGAAGTATTTCGTGTTTGGGTCGAGTACGACCCGAATCTCCCCCCCCCCCCCCAAATTTTGCGAATTATTGAACATAGGAATCTTCACGATCTTCTGATTACATTTTTATGACTTTAATATTCTATCAAATAAGTCATATGCACCTAAATATGCTGAAATTTAAACTTATTTTATACTAATGCTTTCTACGTTGTGCTTTCTTGTAATACACATTTATTTTACATGACAAAATTAAGCATTAATACAATTATATATTTTTAGTCATTATTTTTTAGGAAACCTTGATGTCTCAAGCAAGCCTGATTTTCCCTTATTTTCCTCTTTCGTTCAAGATAATGTGATTTGTTGTGTTAAAGAGCCTTTAAATATATCTTATTATTATTTTACTTAGAAGTAAATATTTACATTCAACAGAATTTTTACTTAAAATTTAAAAAAAGATATAAACTTTTTTTTATTAAGCAATCTCTTGTTGCGATTTTATTTATACAAACTCCCACCAATAATAGATTTTGGATACATTGACCACGCAGTAACTTTTTAAAGCGAAAATCAGTTCACTGAACATGTTAATATTTTCTTCTTGACCTAAACAATACTTTAAAATTATAAACTAATTCTTCTTCAAGACAGTATCACCTGATTGGCTAACTATTTTGTATAAATCTCAGTATCTGAGCTTAATTTAAAAAAAATTGCGATTTTTTTTTTTTTTTTTTTAAGACAACTGTAAGTCAACATTTTTGGCCTTTAAATTCAGTAAGTAACAAAAAAGATACACTGGTGTTACTAAAATGCTGTAACTGGTACCCAATTTTTGAATATCATTTTATTCAATTTCATATCTTGCGTGTTCTTTTTCGAATTGTTAAAGGATAATCTTCCCAATCGAGAAAATTTTCTTTTAATATGACCAAATACTTTAAGAGCATCTTATGTTACTAATTGCTGTAAATAATCCCATTAAAAAAGGGGGGGGGAAAGAGAGAGAGAGAAAACATTTTATGCTAAATGTTAAATATTTTTTATCTATATTATTTTCTGCCAGTTGTATCATGTAGTGTGCATATGTTTATACGCGTTGACAATGTTTTAAGATAACTCTTTAGGGAACCCGATAGGTTCATTAATGCATGTTAAATTTCATACTAATATACATACAAGCATGACCTTAGACTTACTATATATAGTGTTGGTTGTAGAAAAAAGATTATTTTAACCCTAAAAATGGAAAATTAAATTACAAAAAAGGGGAGAAACATTGTATAAGAATTGTTCTTTTTTTTTAAAAAAAAAAGGGGGGGGGAGGAACCAGTTGATTTAAACCACGGTTGATTTAACACAATACTTGTATCGAGCATAATAATTAGCAGCATACGGATTAAAATACAAATGTTATGCTGGATTATGATTATATTGAAAAATTACTCTTTGCAATACTATTAGTATGGGTGAAACAATTTTGGTAATACCATATTTATGCAGCGATATATCAATGATATGTTATTAAAAGATGAAAATTTCTCTTTATTTTAATGATAATTTATAAGTATGAATGAATCGAATTAGTAAAGTAATAAATTTTCAAGATTTTAATCTTATCATATACGATGATTCCTTGAAATAAAACGTGTGATTAAAATAAAAATGTTCCATTTAAAACAAATATCTTCAGATCAAAAATTGTGTGTATTTCTAATTATTAAACTGATTAAAAAGTGCTCGCATTATATGAGAAATACAGTTTGAGTTTTATTTAGACGTAATTAGTACAAAACTGTTTCGTGCCATTTTCTGAGTGCGCTGTACCAATTTACTATTAGACAATTCTAATTTTCATTCACTTGATATTTTTCTTTCTCTGAAATGTGAATTAGAAAGTTTCTATAACACTTAAGGTGGTTTTTTAAATATTTTCCCTCACTCAGTAACTCAAAACATATATTCACCGACTCATTTTATGCATAAATGTAAGGAATTTTCAGGCATGACTATTGGGGTAATTTGAAATCGAACAGTATTTTACATTTTCTATAATTGCATATCATATTGAGTTCTAATTAATTGCTGTCTCAAAACAACCTTTCCCGGGTTGTAGAATCCAGAAACTCGGCTTAAAACGCCAATTTGGACGGCATATTCTGAATGGTACTTTGTCTTTATAAAAATATGAAAAATGCTTTCCGATTCCTCAGTCCATGAAGAAGAATAACTGCTTATTTTGTGCATGACAATAACTTTGTGAATATGTCAGAAAGAAGCCAGTTTGAATTTCAATGCTTAAGTAATTTTTTTTTAAAAATAATTTGTTAATTAATTTTCATAAATTAATAGTAAACCTCCACGCTCACTATTCATATAACTAATTTCAGACATTCTTTTTATAAGAAAGGCGTACTGCACTTGAGGATTACAGTGGAATAACTGACTATAAGCATTTTGGGTATACTGAAAAAGGGGAATTTCAAGGATTTCTATCAGTTTGTGAGTATTAAGTATAATTAATGAAAAAAAAAAAAAAAAAAAAAAAAACAGCTCCTCCTTCACATTCTAAATGGTTTCAGAAGTGCCATATGTCACACCTGTTTGTAGCTAGCGACCAGATGTTTAACAGAAAAATTCTAACTACTCCGACAGTGGAAAAATAGTAAAGAGTACGAAAATCATTAAGGTATTTAAAATATTGTACAGTACGTGCCGTTTATATAAATTACTTTTAAAAGAAAAAAGCATTTATACATGAAACAAGTCAAATGAAAGAAATTATGTTATATTTGCTTTCTAGTAAAATTAGCCACTTAACAGAATAAAATTGATTTTTACATAAATATTTATTTATAAATAATAAATATATAGTACATGAATAAATATATTTAAATAACAGATTGAACGGTTTATTTTTATTTTTATTTTATTTTTTTCAGACTACGCAGGATGCTGTAACCAAAAGACAAAGAAAAATCATGCGGCCCGTCCCGGAAGATTTTTAATTCAGTTGAAAAATATATTTTAACTATTACCACCCATAGGCAGTACGGTATTCGAATTTATTTATGCAAACATTATGTTTTTATGTAGAACGTTATGGTATGCTAAAACTTAATTCAACGATAAAATTAAAAGTGCATAACACAATTTAAAATTGACTTCCAACAATTTTCGACTGTAATGCATTCGAAAAGAGTGCAGTCCTGCATATGATCTTTAGACATTAATATATTTCACAGAATATGATAACATATATTTCAACTGTAACATTGATAACATAACTATAATCGCACTTACACTAATATTTCCATGCTATTATTAAAACGTAAATTGCTTATTTTAATTAATAAGTATGTGCAAATTTTCTAATATGTATTTATCGAATAGTAATTGGTATAAAATAAATCGAAAGTATTTTGCGCATGCATTTATTTCTATTTAGGCTGCATCAAGTGATGAAATATATAAACAAATTTGCTAGCCGCGCTGCTTGTAGAAAAAAACCTACGTAATACATTGTATTATGTAGTACATTGTACGTAATACCTTGTACATACCTTTTACATACATTGCACGTAATACATTGTACATACATTTTACATACATTGCACGTAATACATTGTACATACATTTTACATACATTGCACGTAATACATTGTACATACATTTTACATACATTGTAAGTAACCTCTTGTATTACGTGAGTCGAGCTTGTATACCATGTGATTTGCAATGTAAACATCACATTAATAATGTCCATAAGAAACTCGTTTTAAATATATGATGTAATTTTCACCATTAAGTGCGTTTCGCGTGCAAAAATCTAATTAATGTTTTTTTTACTTCTTTTCTTTTAAGATTCGCGTGTAAATATATTATGTTTGGGAATATCAGTATATGAAAATTTTAAATATGAAATAATTTTCACCATTAAAAGTTTTTCGCGCGCAATAATTTAATTATTTTAGGCATTTTTCATATGACGATATTCAATATTTCGGTACTTTACATATGACGTAATTGTCCCCATTAAATGCGATTCGCGCGTAATAATTTAATTAATTATTTTGAGATTTTCTTACTTTTTTTAATATTCACGTGTAAATGCAATTTGTATGACGTTTTCCACATTTCCTGCTTTTTATACGTGATCATTTTATTATTAGTTTAAAGTTTCCTTTCTTTTTTTAATAATTACGTGTAAATACATTTTTTATTTGAGAGGAAATATAATTCTTTGCACAGTTTTACAAATTGACAACAACATAAAAAAAAAGAACTTTTCTAAATATGAAAAAAAAAAATATCTTGAAATAATGAAAATTTGAATAAAAAATTAAAAAAAAAAAAAGCTCTAAAGAATTAAATAAAAAAAATAAGCGCAGTTTGCACACAGCTACACTCTAAAAACGACGTTTTCAAAACTGAGCATGTTACATAGTCAAAATAGCTTTGAATCAAAATGACTCAAGTTTGAAACATGTATATATACTCATTTCTGTAAACATGCACACACTTAAGAATAAAACATAATGTACTCATATTTGAGTATGTCCATGTTTCAAAAATGAATATAAATTGACATCTATGTCTTTAGTTTTTAATATTTCCATGTTTCAAAAATGTGTTTGAACTGATTCTAATCATTTTGGAGTATGTCCATGTTTCAAAAATGAGCATAAACTGACCTCTATGTTTTCAGTTTTGAATATGTCCATATTTAAATATTCTGAGTATTTCTGGTATTTCAGAATTGAAATCATTGGGTCGTCCTATTTGAAACAAAAAGTTTCATAACAAAATGAAAACATCGATTTGCTCAGATTTGAAAGTGTCATTTTTCTCAGTGTAGCTTGAGAAGTATATCCCTACAAAAAAATAAAGATAAAAATAAAATATATTTTTATGCATTGTTTTGTTCCTAAAATACTTTTTTAATGGGACGATTCTGACCGACTTTAATATTAAAAATCTCTTTAAATAATTCTTCGATTTAAAAGCTGTCTATTTCAGCGTGTTTATCAGAGATTTCTCTATAACAATGCTATGTAATTATTGTTAGTATAATTATTATTATTAGTAGTATAATTATTATTATTATAGTTATTATTATTATTATTTTCATCAATGCATTAAACATGCGAGATAAAACATTTCTTAATTATTTTAGCAAAGAAGATTGTTGCAAATTCATCATTAATTGTCAGAAAACTATACCAATTTTTGACTTCTCTTTCAGACACATATAAAATACAAGCATTAAAATTAAAAAAAATTCTACTTATAATAAGTGTGTTTTTAACGTAAAAAGACCACTTTGCTGAAGAAATATAATTTCATGTAATTTTCCAAGTTGAACTGACAAGAAAGATAATCAACAAGAAAGGATTTATCTTAATGGTTTAGTTTATTGCTTTTCTTACTTAATGGTTAGAGAAGTGTCATTTTGAAATTAATAGTCACCTCGAACATCTTTGGACGAAATCTTGTAATTAGTGGCCTAATCGTTTTTGAGGGGAAGATATTTTTTCTGAAAAGGGTTCGGAAATGTCCCATTTTTGAAGTTCAGTATTTCGCGTTTCTTCAAACACGTTTTAACTTCCTTCCCTGTCATCTCCATTCCCTCGTAAGGGCTGTCAGAGGAAACAACAGGGTATCTGGGGAATTTGTTCGGCGAAAGAGGACAGAATCAGTAAATATTATGCGTATGTTTCTACTTATGTGTATCGATGTGACCATCTCTAAGAGAACCAGACAATGAAGAGATATGTATGGAATACATAAGACAATTGGAAAAAATCCGGGAATGTCAAGTGCATTTAAATTTTAAAATTCCAAAAGGATTAATTAAACAAAAATCCTTCAAAATAAAAAATAGGCTTCCAGGTTCCAGAGCTGATGTTGAATGGAACCCCTGATCTGCAGATTTACTAGTCAGAAATACAGTTAATATTTTAGCATGTTTTTATATTCAGGGATGTTTTTTCAGAGATGAATCGTCTAATATTGAAGACAGAAATCTTTGAAACAGCTCATTTGATTTAAAGGTATTTGAATGAGGAGGGCTTGAGCCCAATGAAATCCACCTTTTCCTACACCCTTATCCATCGTCCTGATATTAGATTTTTGTTACACTATGCTATTTCCGGTGTAAAGATTAATTCAATAATAGATCATTTGTCAAATTCGAACTGCTTGGGCCCTAGAGTGGAGGTAATAATTCACCACACACAGGCAAGTTAAAAACATAATCCTTCTTCCAATTTCAGCCATTATCGATTATAAAGTGTAAATCATTATTTGTAAGCACATAAGAAATGAATAATAATTTTTAAAAAAAACTAAAATATTTTTAATAAATTAAAAAAAAAATGTTCAGAGTTATTGATAGGGCTATATAATATTCGAGCTTTATCCCATGAATCTATATGTTAGTCAAGTTTATTGATCTCACAATTATAGAAATAATCAAAGTTTTGGCTGTTCTGGATTCATTGATATCCATCTAATATTTTATGCAGCTGTGATACTTAAATTATACAGTTATTTTTCATTATGAAAATGTTGGAATTAGAAAATAATATAAATATTAGATCATAAACATGAACGATTTTTAAAATACGTCACGCTTACACTGCAAAAAATAACTGTTGATTTTACAGTATAAAACTGGCACCCCAGCTGCCAGTATTATACCGTAAAATTAACAGTATTAAACAGTAAAATAAACAGTAATACGCTGCCGTGCAAGCAGTGATACGCTACCGCGCATGCGCGGTAGCGTATTACTGCTTGCACGGCAGCGTATTACTGTTTATTTTACTGTTTAATACTGTTAATTTTACGGTATAATACTGGCAGCTGGGGTGCCAGTTTTATACTGTAAAATCAACAGTTATTTTTTTGCAGTGTAATACGTAACCAAACACGTGGATATATTTTCCTATCACGTATAAATAAATGAGACAAGTGTAAAAAAACATCTTGTAATTATCCAAAATCTAGTATTCTTAGAAGAAAAGACTTACTTCCTGCTTTCCTAGGTTTTAAAATTAACTACGCACATTTATTTATTTTGTTTTACTTAAACTAATTCAAGAAACAAGAACCCAGACCATGGGAAATTGTTACTATATAAACAAGTTCTATATTCATAAGTACCTCAAATCATGTTCGCCCATGACACCGTTGCACCTTTCAAGAATTGGTTTTATAGGTGTGTTTGTGCATTTGACCTTTCGAGTTGCTCAAATCCACAAATGGTAAGTTATCGGCATGCCTCACGTTGTAGAAAGACAAAAAGTAAAACGCTTTTAACACGAAACAAAGTTTGAAGTGATGAAAATTGACTGAAGTTTGATGGTGGATTAGGAACATTCAATTAATTTAGACTATTACTTTTTTTCCCCCTTTGTTAATCTATGTTTTATACAAATAAACATTTTAATTGCAAAAAACAATAACAAAAGTTTTAATATTGTACGGCAAAATTAATCACGCAAAGCTAGTTTTGCCACGATTTTGAAGTCTAGGTTCCATAATTTTGACTCGTCATTTATTATTATTAAATTCCTACTATTAGTTCACACTCTCTCTATATATATCTTGTTGGAATTTTCAATCGTTAATAAAATATTTTCTATTCATCCATTCAAGTTCAAATAATTTTTTTTAAAACTTGTACTGGATGACAATTGATGTTAATACAGTTTTTCAAATATTAATTCATTAATTAAATTTAATTAATTTTATATTTCATTTCTGTTTGAAAGTATAGACTCACTCCATATTTATAGTCTCACCTTCACACGTAAAAAGATAATGGGGCTGTTCACGGACGAAGATCATGCGGCTCGCGGGCGAAGGAGACTATAAATGTGGAGTGAGTCTATACTTTTGAACAGAAATGAAGTATAAAACTAAAATTAAAAAATAATAATTAACTAATTAATATTTGAAAAAACTGTATTATCGCTAACTGTAACATCGCTATGGCACTTTATTGTGAAGTTTGGTAATTTTTGAAATTCAATATTTGATAAACTGTATAATCATTAGATTTTAAATTTATATCAAGAAAAATACAATTTTTTTACCTTTCTAACGCAGTTTGTCTAACAATTTTGTGAGAAATACTTTTCGAGCTATTAATGTTTGGTATTTTAGCTATTTATTTTTTATTTAATTTTTAATACATTTCAAAAATTTCTCTTATGTAAGATATTTAGCAGGATATAAATTTAGGAATGAATACCGTCAGTGGCGAAGCGTGTAGATCGCTGGAAAAAAATTTTCTATTTGACCTAAGTCGGAATTGACTTTTAAAAAAAGTTTTTATATTACTTGTTTTTTATACTGCTTATTACGTTGTCTCTAGATTATACATGCAAAATAAACATTTGTAAAAAATGCAAAATCCATAAAAAATATTTTTTTGTTTAACAATTTTATTGATTTATCCTGAATTCATCTCCTAAGTCAGGAGTTCCCAAACTATGGTACGCGTACCAGTACGCGAAAATCTGGCTACTGGTACGCAGAAGTCAGATACTGGTACGTGGAATAAAATACAAAATGCAGCATATATTATTATGGAATCAAAAACATCTTGTCTTTATAAACTTGGAAATTTGCAAAAAAAAAATCGAATGTGATTTAGGATCTGTAAACGCTTTTTCTATTTATTTATTTATTTTATTTTATTTTTATTTTTTTAGTCACGAGAAACATTTGTTACAGGAAAACTTGCTGAAATGCACACACATCGCTAATGATACCAGCAGTTTTCCAGAATTAAAAACATAATTATTAGATTTATATAGATACAAATTTATTTTTTAAAGACATAATTTTAAAATTAATGAATGAAGTATTTTTAATTAGCTGATGAACTGTTTTTAAACATGCTTTTAAATTGAATTATCTGAAGGCAAAGTCTGGATGCTTGGAAGTAGGAGGAGCTTGTATGAGTAGGAGTTAAAACAAAATAAAATTCCAAGTGTAATTTATAACCCATTGTTCTCTTTGTACTAAAACAGCTTCAAGGAGGTGTTGAAACAAAAGTTTTATTTCGAAAATAATTCAATTTGTAAATTAATTCATGCTGTTGATAGAAATATTTTTCTTCTCTTGTACAAAATGTGTATAGTTTCTCTCTATTTCATGGAAATCAGTTTTTAAGAAGAGTAAGTTTATTTAAAATGGTGATCTCAAATCAAACAAAAACTGAAGTCATATGCAGTGCGGATTTGAGGTAAAGCATTGTACATATGTATTGAGGTGGTATATACATAAATGTATGAAGAAACTTGCAAGTGTTTGCCTACTGCGCGACATTGTCGCATTTAAAGGTATGCAGATTATTAATACAGTTGTATTGAGCCAATTTTAAATGCGCTAACTAAGCACTGGATCAGAAATTAGTTTCTCATTTGAGGCACATTGCCACTGCATCTCACGAAAGAGAGGAAAGAAGTGAACTTACTCAGCTCTCTTGTGTTGGATTACCGGAGTCCGCATTCAAAAGGATGAATGTAACAGATATTTCGTTAACGAGAATATGCGAGTCCATCTGATATCGTCAAAGTCTGCTGAGTTTAGCACAACATATATCTGTGAATGTGCTTCCCCTTCTTTCTTTATATGAAAAACAAATACAGGAATAAACTAAACATCGAATCTGACTTATGACTAAAACTACCTAATATTGAGCCAGTCATAGGAAGCTTGTGTTTGATAAAACAAGCCCACTCCTTTTAATTAGCGATAAAAGCAAATTAGTGCAATCAGCCAACTATAACAGTAATATGAATCAATGTGCGCCAATATGTCAGCTTTTTTCCTATACCAAATCCCTGTATTTTGATATTGTATGCATTATTAAAAATGAATGATGATACTACTTTTTACTTGAATGTTAGTATAAAGTAGTTAGTCTAAGTAGGGCAACTAGGGAGACTTGACCCCTGGGGATATTTTCTATGAATGATAAATTTAGAGGAAATGTCAGTCATATTATTAATGACCAATCACACAACAGCATTTTGGAGAGAACAGCCATTACAGAATTATCAGTAGTTTTCTAGCAATTTAGTGTTGATTGATACTGCATCTTTCAAGTAAATTTTGAAGATCTTGGAATTAATTAAATTTGAATTTCCAGTTTTAAGGTAAGTCAATTTCAGAAGTATACTTGTTTTAGTCACTTTTTTAG
The DNA here is from genome assembly GCA_963931845.1 of Maratus michaelseni. Classification (NCBI taxonomy): domain Eukaryota; kingdom Metazoa; phylum Arthropoda; class Arachnida; order Araneae; family Salticidae; genus Maratus; species Maratus michaelseni. The sequence continues at coordinate 275,899,027 of OZ007594.1, read as the reverse complement.
CTACATATTGGTGTATAGTAGTTTTATGTAACTTCAATGCAAGTTGCTAAAAATTTAGGGTTAACAAAGCAAAGATAACTAGAGAAACTTGACCGAATGATTAATTTGATGATTTTTGTTTGATTTAATGAATAACTAAAATATTGTGATTTAGACCTAACGATTTGTTAGAAACTAAAAGATGAAATTAAAAGATTGAAAGCAATAGAAGAAAGAAAGAGGCAGAAAGCAGAAAAGGAGAAAAAAGTAGACAAACTAAAGGCAAAAAAGGCTCTTTTTGTGAAATGTGCAAAGGTTGAGAAGAATAAAAGAAAACGACGAAAATCACTAGAATCTGAAACTTCCGAGTCAGAAAGTGAGATGTCACAAAGTCCTCAATCAAGTCAAGATGATAGTATGGAGGAAGAGCTTGATAACCAAAAAGTACAAGTTGACGACTGGGTAATTGTCAAGTTTTGTAGAAAAAAGAGGATGAGATATTTTGTTGGCTTAGTAACAGAAAACAATCATGATGTTTCGACTGTGAAATTTGCTAGGAGATCAGAAAGTAACAGATTCAAATGGCTTGATGTTACAGATGTGTCTGAGGTAGATTTGGTGCAAATTGAAACTTGTCTCAGTCCTCCTGACATTAGAGTATAAAATGACAGAGTCACAAGTTTTGAATTTGACTACTGCTTTTCTGCTGATGTTGAATAGGGTTTAATTAAAGAAAAATAAACTTGTATAAAGCACAAAACCTGTGTTTTTTATTTCAATACCTATGAGTCTTCCCACTTTCATGAGGGGATTCATGCCGCTTTAAGTAGGGGGTCAAGTCTCCCTAAGCCTAGGGACACTTGACCCATGTGCAGTCTTGAAAAATCTATATTTTTTGCACCATTTCTAATTCGAACTATGCTATTATTTTTAACCGCAGTAATGTACAAAATAACAGACTGTTTTCGTATTTTTTTATTCAGCTCCAACTGTTATACAAAAGAAAAAGGAAAAACCAAAAATTGAGTTAAGTCTCCCTAGTTGCCCCTATCAATTTAGCAATGTGATTGTTCATTTTTAAATATAATAATACCTGCTAAGACGGAAACACAAAAGACCGGATATATATTTCGTTTTAGACAGGTTCCTTTTTACAAGGTATTTTCTATATTAGCTTTACGTTTGTTACCTGGTGGTACACGGAAGTATGAACTTCGATTTAGTGGTACATCGGTCTAAAAGTTTGGGAACATCTGTCCTAAGTTATTTATTATAATACATGAAATTATTAATATAGACAGTGGCATTGAAATCCGTATTAATAATTGATAAACAAGATTATTTTTCTTGTTGTATGCGTTTGAACCGAATCTGGTTCTCATTTTCAGTTACTTGAATACAAATGCAGAAGTAGATATTTTAAACTTTCAAGCAACAACAAACTTTTTTAGATATAAATTTTAAAAACAACAAAAAAATAAGTTTTTCAGTTAGTTTCCAAAAAGGCATCTATAAAAATTTCTAAATACAAGAGTAGCCAGCATCTAAATATTTAAAACGGTAAGAGTTTTCTTTTGACAGTTCGTGAGAAAACTTGATCAAATTGCATGATTCTTATTTTAAATGAAAGATATTTGGCCACAGATTTGTAATCGTGCATTCGTTTGTTCAATAGTTTTATTAATTAGCAGAAAGTTTAATTTTAAATGTTTTTTTTCTTCAAAATGTTGGCAATTGGATTACTTCCATTGTTGCAAGCAGAAAAGAGAAATAATGAAAATTATTCCAACACGTGGCTTTTTGGCCGAATATTTTAATTTGCAAGTTAAATTTTGGTAAAAATATTTATGCACGTGCACTTTATTTTTATAAGCGAATAAAAATTTATATTTATTGTAACGCCAAGGGAATATTTTCCATTGAGTTTATTTTATCTTTATGTATTATAACTTTATTGATGCCATTTTTTTCATTACAATTAAATACAAAACATATTTTTAATTGTATACATGGTGGTTACGCATAGAAGTAATGTAGTACATCTGAAAAGTTTGCGACAGTGAAAATGACTTTATGCTTAGCTTGAAATTGCATTTTTAAATTGATTAAACTAAAGAGAAAAATATATAAGATTGTGTCAACATGACGTAATTTTAACTGATTTTTTAATTCCTAATTATATAGATCAGAATTGGAGCCTTTATTGATTACTTCATCTTGATTGCATACCTTGATTACATGTTACCAATTACTTTTTTTTTTAATTAGAGGTTAGAGGATTTCACTTTTTTAATAAAAAATTCACAAAAATAAAGGATTTTAGGAAAGTTAAAATTATTAAAAATATTGTTACGGTAAAAAAAGCTTAAAATAATAATTTTTTTTTTTTTTGAGTTAGAATAAACAATGGAAGGCACGATATTTTATAGGAATTATTTTTGTAGGTTTATTATAAGTTCATTTAACACATCTTATTAGCAGCAAAGTCCTGTTTCTTTTAGTGTAGATTTCTCTATCGACTTCAAAAAATGGTAATCTATGCTTACGGCAGCCAAAACTCAATGGCAATTATTAGAAATGTATAACGATTGTAACAACAAACAGTGTTATCGCTTTCATCGCTCTTACATCACTTCTAAATACCGTACAATTTCAATTCTTACATCATCAATTAGAAAAATGCTAACTTTCAAATGAAATTTATTTGAAAACTACCGCTTAATTTAACGACATTTTAAATATTTTTCAAATCTATATCAACAATGACCATCAGTTTGCAGTAAACAACGCCTTCGTATTAAAGAGTACAATGTTTTATTGTGGTTCAAAAAGTAAAATAAATAAATAATTTTGTTGAACAAAACAAAATATACTCACAATATTCACTTTTAGGGCTCACAAACTTATCTAAACACTGCACAAAAAAGGAGTTGATTTTACAGTATAACACTAGCACCCAAGCTGCCAAGTATTGTACCGTAAAATTAACAGTAATAAATAGTAAAATAAGCAGCAATACACTACCGTACAGTAAAATCAACAATTTTTTTTTCAGTGTAGTTTGCTACACGGTTAAATAAATACTTAATTTCTTTCATTCATTCATTAAAATACGTCATTGCTGTTATTTACTAATAGCTTCTAACCAAATAAAATTATTTTCATAAATATAATTTAATCGAGAAAACTAAAAATATATAACATGAAACTACACTTTTGACTTTTCTGACGTCTGTCTCTACAGGGCATAAAATATTTCATATCATATAGTAAACGTATAAGACGGAACTTATCTTCGAATTATCCAAACTAGTGGTTTGAAATTTCGAATTACATGAGAGTTTTTAATATTGTTTCAAATACATATTTTAAAAAGAATAAGCTCAAGTTCAAATTAACTAATTTTTGAATTATTAAAGTTTGCATTAATGAAAACCAACTGCATAACGTCAAATGTATACTTCCTTTAATCGCTAAAAAGTGTAAAATAAAAATTTTATAAAAAGTATGAAATGTTTTACTACACTGTTTATATGTTTCGGCTTCATCGAAGCCATTATCAAACAAAATAGGAATATTCTACAAATGCACGATCCGTAATGTAATAAGAAGCATATTATTACAAGGTGTTATAATTTGTCATTATGTTTAGTCAAATGTATAATATGTAAAGAACGAATAGCTTACCTTAGATTTTAGTTAAAATATACATTTATTTTCATTGATGTTGTAATATTTCTATTGAACGATGCATTGAGCTTTAACCGTCATATGTCAAATTACAAGCTATGCTTTTTTTTTAAATCTCTGATTATTTCATATACACTTTAACATCCGAATTGCAAGACGTTAGACTAAAGTTGCAAGTTCATTATAATTCCCTGTATGTGTCTCAACAAATGCGAGTTTGACATACAATGACGCCAATACAATTTCAACACCTAGAATGATTTGTCTTAAACAGAAAGAGATAGCATGACTCAATCTGTTTCGACAAGAAAGCACTTTATTAATATATTTTTTATAAAAATGTTAATTCGGAAGTTTCTTCGAGTTAATGTGAATGTGACATCTCATTTTTCAAACATTATGTTTTCACAAATATCACGATAACCGTGTAACGCAAATTACTCTGTATGGTTCAAAATGCTTCCTAAAAAACAAAAATCTAAATAATTAGTTTTAATAACCACATCAATATGTCTCAATATTACGAAATGTCTTCAAAGAGTTAATAAAAGTTTGAAGAAAAAAGGCAGTGGATGTTACGAAAATGAGTTCTTTTCGACTTACTTTACCATAAAGAAATCATAACGTAGAAATGTAAGATAAATAATTGAAATTCACAATGTAATCCAAAACTATTAATTTCTTATCTTAAAAGCCTTCTCCATATTTCAAATGGGCCATTTCATTTTGGACACCATATTGCAGACGTTTTCAAGTATTTAACATTTAATTCATTTGCATCATTAGTATAGGGGTCGACTAGCAAGTTTCTATACCCAGGGCACTTTCAATTTTTCATGCCCCCTTAGATTGGTTGATTTACTGATACTATCATAAAATTCCGAAAATAACCCTCCATTCGAATGTAAAACCTCTCCCCGAATTTTCAACAAATTTCATTTTTCTAAAAGATTCTGTTTGTAAGGCCCCCTACCAAAAAATCTTTGGTTGGAATATATTTTCACCCACCCCTTGACTAAATATTTTACGGTATGGATAATGCAGAGGTCTGCATGGGCCTAAATTTCCATGCCCAGGACCGGTTTAGACTAATTTAGATGAAATTATGAAAAATTTTGTGCTCAGGGCACGGACCCCGGGTGATAGTCAGGGCCTGATCATTAGCGCATATATGCGAGCATTTCAGATATTTCTTTTTTATTCCGAATCCATACCGGAAATTACGAAAGATTTTTTTTTTTATTTTAAAGTAATTACGTAACGTCTATCATTAAGTAAAGCAAAAATTACTATTCAGAATTTCTGGTATGAATTCGGAATTTCCGAATTAAAAAAAAAAAATTCCTGAAATGCTCGCACTATATGCGCTAAATGATGCAAATGCGTTAAGATAACTCGGTATCCCTTTGAAAAATTTTAAAATCATTATTTGAGTATTTTATAATATCTTATTGACATATCATTAAGTGGTTTTATGATGAAAAATTGTTTTATTTTATTATGCTTTATTGATATATGCTTAAATGGTTTTATGAAGAAAAATGATTTATTCAAGCAAAAAAGCAATTTTTGTAGTAAAATTTGAAATTTTTTTAATATCACGCTTCTCTCTCAGATTTCTAAAAAGTTAATTAGTTTAAGCTAAAAATAAATAAAATGTTAATGTCACGTGTAAAATAAAACAGTAAAATTGACTATTAACTTAACATTTAAATTTATTTTAAATAAAATATTTATAGTAGGGGGAAAGTAGGGTAAAACAGGGTACCCGTTTTTGTTTTGTTGACAAAAATCTAGAAGGGTGGAAAAATCGGAACATTCTATAAAAGTATTTGGGGACATGGTGGTTGATAATGAAATTCAAATAACAATGACAATGAAATGAATGTATATTTGAAATGACGTTCAAATTTCCGGACGCGACAGCTCAGGGAAAAAAAAAAAAAAAAAAAAAAAAAAAAGGTGTCCCCTTACTATTTTTCTCGTTTTTTCGAAAGTCTGAACCAGTCCGATAGCGGCCGAAGCCCGCTATTATACTCTGTGATAATAATATCTGTCATGTGGATTAAATGCGATATTTAAAAAGAAAAAATCAATTTCAAAATTAAACATGTTGTATAGAGACCTTCAAAATCTTAAAATATGCCAATATTTCCATAATTGGGTTTTTATCATGATTCAATGCGTTCCTCAAACTCATATGACGTTACAATCACTTGCTGACATCATATCTACTTGCTTTCTCTATTACTCATATTCATGCTCTCTTTGTATTATTCTCAAACAATTAAAGTCCGTTAAACTTTCAGTATGACACGTCAGATTAATTTTCTTTTTAATTCTCTAAGGACATCATATTAACCTACTTTTTGTATTTACACATACTCATACTCCTTGTATTATTGAGAAATGTTTGAAAATTTTCGTTTTCTTACCAATATGACGTCATATTAATCTTTTTTCAATTGGTGAAACTTTTTATTTCATTTTCATTTTTCACCGTCAAATCTTTTAATAGAAAATTAATTATTGTAGAAAGAATTTTATTGTGGATTTTTAATTGTTGGCAACTGCTATAACGAAAAATGTTTAAATTTAATAGGAAAAGGCTGTTAGTGTTTTGGTTTTTTATCTCTCTATATTAAAATACGATTTTTTCAAATTTTATGATTTTCAACTTCATAGTAGGTATTCAGCTATAAGTACACAAAATTTCAAGTCTGTAAGTTATATAGTTTCTGAGAGCCAGCTCTGTGACGGACAGAGAACGTAGCGGGACGAATAGGGTTTCGTGAGATGAACGAAATCCTAAAAAAAAAAACTGCCGTCACGAGATAGCAATCTCTTATAACTCAAGATTCAATTCATTTATTGAAAAATGAAAAACTCTTCGATCACAAACACGTGATTAATCATGCCGGCAAGTTACATTCTTTTACGTTTGAAAATGCGTCAGAAAGTTTGGCATTTTTGAGCGGGGAAAAATATTTCTTCGCTAACCGCTTTAATTACGTCACACTTCAAGAGGGGCGGGGGGGGCAGCACAAAGTGTGACAGGCGAAGGGGGTGAGTTAACATGCTGTGACACCACTACTAAAATATGAAAACGATTAAGCAGGTATTGCTTTGTAAGCAGCATAAATAAAGTCCACAAAAATATGTATTTTTAGTCAGGTACTATTAGTAGGATTGATTATGTTCCGGACTTATTTAACCACTATTTCCAAATCTCAATCTTCGCTTTATTTAATCAAATAATTCATGACTAATATTAACATTCGGTAATAGTGGTTACAAAAATACGGAAACACAATCACCCCTGTTTTACGTATACTATTTATCTTTCGCTGATACTACCCCTCGCACCTCAAGACAAAAAGAAAAACAAGTTAGAAATTATTTGTCAAACGTGACAAATGAGGTGCGTTCGTACTGTTATTATTTCAGTGAAATGAATTATATCGTCTTTTATTATGATATGATTAATTTCCGTAATGAAATAAGTACATTTTAAGTTGGAAACATTTTATCTTTTGTTGACATTTACTGAAAATTCCAGCTTTTGAAAATTTCAGAACTTTAAATCCATATTTAGACTTTTTCCCTTTAATATCTATTTCTTCCAAAACATCTATCCAAAAAACTATCGGTAGATTATAGGATTGCTATAATTAAACAATTTTAGCATACAAATTCGGATTTTAAATTCAGTAATACGGAAATAATGGGAATAATATGACTCCATCTTAAATGGGACGTACTCACCATGGCAACCTAGAATCATTACCTATCATGGGATATCATTGAATTAATTACGTATGATAGGATTTAATAGAATGAAGAATGTGATTATAACTTGGTCGTAGAGGTTATAACATGTCATATAAGAGACGTGACAGATAACTTGGCGATACATCTCGGTCGCTTGACGATTAATCCTCGGAAGCTGCTATAACATAGGAAGTTACTGATTAAAAAAAAAAAAAAAATCAGATTACTTAATAAATATTTTTATTAATATCTTTTTAAATTTTGATTAGATTTTCATAAAATTTGAATGACTCGACAAAATTTTGCAACGATTATATATATTAATTTTCAAACCATATATATAATTTTTTTTTTCGGTTGGATAGTTTTTGCGCTGTTATATGCAGACGGACGAGCGAACCACACAGCAACTATAGATGCTACGTAATTATATAATTACGGACGCACTTAAAAAGATGACAAATGGAAAGATGAATAAATATGTGACATGCCAATAATAAATAATATCAGACTGGCGGGAAAGTCAATGGACTCAGCGTGATTAATGTATTGCAGCAAATGAAAAAGTAAGAATTTTTTAAAAGATTAATTTTCATTCGAAACACATTTGTAAAAGAAAAAAAAATATTCGCAGTGTTCTTTTAATAAAAATTAACCCCTCGAAATTTACGTGATGCAATTAATGCATGACCCCAAATATATTAAATAGTTATAATGAGAAACTTTTTTTTTTCTTTTCTGATTCAAAGATAAGCTTATAAAATTCAATCCTTTCGTTTGTAGCAAACTCTTACATCGGAGAAAATATTATGCTGATTAATCGATGTACTTAAAACTTTAATATTAGACTGATATTATTCAGATAAAATCAGTCTTATATATAGTCTTATATATAGTCTCTCTCTCTCTCTATATATATATATATAGTCTATATATATGTACATATAACAGTATCCCTTGTTAGACTATTAAATTATTAAATTGATTACTAATTTTATTATAAATGAGACAAAAATTAAATATGATTTCCAATATTTAAGAAGGGGCAGGCGGGGATGCTCAATATTTGAGTGCCTGAAGTCCAAATCTTTTCTTCCCAGCGGAAAATCGTGTACTTGTGCTGACTGCTGACTAACTGTCAGAACCGTAACCAGATAGGGACAAGGTGGACTGACTCCCCCCCCCCACCCCCCTGGGAACTTCTTGAGCCCCCTTTAGAGTTTAAACTTCACAACTTTTCAATACCATTTTTATTTTATACATTTATATTAATTTATAAATTTTGTAATCAAAAGTTTTATGGCAGGTAAAGGGGGGGGGGGATTTGCACTCTACTTATGTCTATTTATTTATCATTAAAGTAGAGAAAAAAAAAAGGAGCTCTAAATTAGCCCCACCAAAAAATTTCAAAGCCCCTCTTGACTTTGCCGACTGGTTGCGGTCCTGATAATTAATATCTCCCAAAAAATTAAATATTATAAACAAACAAACTAAAGAAGAGAATATTACGTCAAGCTAGTAAAATTCATAACATGTTATGATTTCATAGTACAACTTACCTTCAGATAAGGATTGCCAATTTAGTACATTTATTCCCAGTGTTATTGAAACTAAGCAACTGTTATAGCACCACCTTACAATGTTTACTCCGCACATGAGAAAACATATAATAAAAGGCAGCTACCGGATCCAAAGAGACACGTGAGAAACCGGTATATTTTTTTATCATCACCTGTTACAAAGATTTCGGGGAAATCGACTGAAACTTCCTCTACTATACGCAGGGTGCGGTAACAGTGGAAGTTCTTTTTTTTTTTTCCTCTGTGAGAGAAATGTCATTCACATTCATATCATATCTTAATCGTTCACCTTGATCTAAATATGCGAGAGATGTTGCTTTTAGCAAATTAATTTTGCGAATCATTAGGAAACAATTAAACGGGTTAAATTTTTGTCATCAATTACAATCCCCGACTTTTATTAAAGAACAACTTTATTTCGTGACAAATTACAACACTTTAAAAATACTTTGAATTTGCCGAATAATTTTTGGTAATGAATCAAATTTTCACATCAAATTTCAAAATGTTACTCTTTTAATTAACACTTTCCAACACAGTTTTAAAAGTGTTTATGAATTCGGTTTGTCTCTTTGTCCGTACTTCAACTCTCGTAAATATACTCGGTCAGATTGAAGTTATTGAAGTTCGTGATGACATGTTCACTATTGAAAATGAAGTGTGTAGCATTTATAGTTAATTTACAGGGACACTGAAAAAAAAAAATCATGATTCGGTCAATGGGGAGAAATCGTTTGCTTTGTATTTTTTTGTTGGTGATATACTATTTCAAGCATAATAAAATTGATATGCATTTTTGAGGTGCACTAAAACATGCTTTTTGTAGAATATGGAGTGCAAACATTTATCATTCATTTACAGAGTCACACAAAAGAATTCGGTTACACTACAGTTTATGAGCAAAAAATGGAAGTGTTTTTTCAATTTTGTTATACGGTTTTAAGCTTAATGGTTTTATATTTTTTGTTTTTGTTTAGAATAAAGTGACACAAACCGCATGTCAAAGTCAATACGACATTAGATCAAAAGATATTGCGTTTTTCACGCTGTATTGTTTGTGGATGTCTAAGGTGTAGTTAAAATTTTAAATCCATTTATTTCATGATGTATTTTTCTAATACTCGTCATATTTAAATTAATAGATATAAATTTCTATGAAAGGTAAAATTATGAGAATTCGTACAATTATTTTCGGTTGTGTAGATTGATTAAATTGTCTTCAGGATTTTACTTACCCATCATACGTAGTAGAGGATAAGTCTTGTAATCGTTTTGAAAATCGAAAAAAATGTTTTGACGGATTTACACGTTTCAGACACTGAAGATTCCGATAAGCATATTTTTAGAAGAAAAAAAAATGCCGTTCCTCTGTCTGTGTGTGTGTCTGTAAACGCTCTATCTACCGAAAAAATTGAGATAGAGACTTGAAGTTTGGTATGTACTTAGTATGTAATAATGGAAAGAAGCTTATTGAATTTCAGTAACATCGATTATCCGGAACTATTTTTTTCGGACTCTCGAAATATTTGTTCTGATAAAAGGTATCTAAAAATTTTCAAAATTGTTTATTTTAAGGAGTGTATATAAAAGACAAAAAAACATAAGTTTTGCATAAAAAATGAAGTCGATCGGATAATGAGTTGCCGAGATATTTGTAATCCTATTTTCCACACTCTTCGATTTTTCATGACCCTGTATTCATTCAAATTTCTATTCAAAGATATATTTTAGTTGGAAATGAGACGCTTAATCCGACGCAGTAAACCGTTAGTTAATATGGTTATCAATTTCGGATTTATAAGGATGTTTCTTTTACTCAATTCAGTAATAGAGCATTTAAAGTTTATGACATCATCAAGCCACGATTTTATTTGAATTGCAATGCATTTTATAAATAGTTTACACATTTTTTATTTTCATATTTTATATTATGCATATCCACGATGTGTAAGTATTACGTTGGCCCCCAACGACTAGTTTTGTATTGAGAGAAATTTCTGAAAATATTATTCTCATAGCAAAAAATTACACTTAACAAAGGACGACTTTTTTTTTTAGGGTTTCGTTCATCTCACGAAACCCTATTGCTCCCGCTCCGTTGTCTGTCTGTCGCAGAGCCATTCTCGAAAACTATGTAACTTACAGAGTTGAAACTTTGTGTACAAATCAGAATATCAGCTGTGAAGAGCTGAAAATATTAAAATTTGAAAAATTCGTATTATTTTAATAAATAGAGATAAAAAACCAAAATTCTAACAGCCTTTTCCTATTTAAACATTTTTCGCTATAGTCGATGCCAAAAATTAAAAAATTCCACGATGAAATTCCTTTTACAATAATTAATTTTCTATCAGACGATTTCCACGTGAAAAATGAAATAAAAAGTTTCACCAAATGAAAAAAAAGATTAATATGAAATTAAATTGATTGACGTCATAGTCGTAATAAAACGGAAAATGTCTAAGATTTCTCAATAATACAAGGAGTATGAGTATGTGTAAGTACACAAAGCAGGTTAATATCACGTCATTAAGGAATTAAAAAGAAAATCTGACGTCATATGGGAAGTTTAACTAATTTTTCAAATGTTTGAGAATAATACAAAGCGAGTATCAATATAAATAATAGAGAATAGTAAATATATGAGTATGAGAAACATATTGAATCGTGATGAAAATCCGATTATGGAAATATTCACATATTTTAACATTTTGAAGGTGTACAATTTGTTTAATTTTGAAATTATTTTTTTAAATATTGCATCCGGCTGGTTTAGATATTCGAAAAAAAAAACGAAAAAATAGACCGGTAAATTTTTACTTTATAAAAAACATGACCTTTTTTTTTTTTTTTTTTTTTTTTTGGCTAAATGGAATTTGTTTGAATTTATTAAAGAAAGGATAAAGTGTTTTGAAATGAATATTAAACGAAACCCTTTGAGCGATCTTCGATCACACTTACCCACTTGTTATTTATTATTTTTATTCTTATTTTATTTTTAATAGATATTTTTGCAAATCTTGAAGACAAATTGATATTTGTTCTTGTCTGCACTTAAAATTGAGAAAAATATGCAAAAATCGTCATTTTTTTAGAACATTCAAATTATTAAATATGACTAAAATAAATAGTTTTTAATTTTTAAACACACTTTCAAACGTAAATTCTTTAAAAATATTTAAAAGGATTTACTAAATATTTATACTTTACTAAATATTTATATTACTAAAATATTTAATATTTAAAATATTAAATATATATATATATATATATATATATAAATATATTTTTAATATTTAAAATATTAAATATATATATATATATATATATATATATATACACCTTTCAAGAAAAAAAAAAGAAAAAATATATATAAATTCAACTATATAAGGGAGAGTAGAGTAAAGCCAGGTAGGCGGGTCAAACCGGGTACACTGTTTACTCTCTGATGGGTGCTGCCCTGTGGACAGCACCCGTCTACTAACTACATCCCTTCGCGTACCCTAGCAGTGTACCACCTGCTTTTGAAGTAAGCTAATCTCTGTGTCTGTGCAGTGCTATTGGACAGGCCCGAAACAAGTATCCTTTTCACCCAGGCCAGGGCAAGCATGAACTTTGCCCCTCCCCCCCCCTCCATTCCAAAACAAATTTATAAACAGAAGCTTTCGATTTATTGCTTTTATTTTAAGTCTGACATAATTGCTAGAAAGTCTATTAATCTTATTATTTTTAGGTTGGTTTCTTTAGAAATCGAACCTATTGAAATCATTTCATCTTGTCATCAAGGTAAAATCTGAAATACTGAACCATTTTGAACCTAATTGGGACAGTAAATTGATCTGCCAGTATTTTCGATGAGTTCGTTAATCAAGTATGTAGCTGTTATAGTTCGTTTACAGGAACACACAAAAGCAAAAAACATTCATAGCTTGTCATCACGATAACATCCGAAATATACAGAGCAAATTTAAACAGTGTATTGTTATTGCAAGTATCTTGGAAGAATTCGTTAACCAAGTATTATTTTGTTGTCCCCTATGTGGTCACCTAATGAAAAAAAAACAAGCCCTGTTGAAAGCAAAGATAATATAAATAAAATGAACGAATACGTTTTTATTTTGGGTTGTCCGGTTACAAGTCTTTTTTGTTGAAATTTCGTTATTTGTTTTTTGTATCGAAAGAAGAATCAAATCCTATTTTGGCGCCCCCTTCTACAATGGCGCCAGGGGCATATGCCTTTTTTGCTGCCCCCTACTTTCGGCACTGCTATTGGAAATAAATTCACCTCAAAAGTTTTAATTTTTCGCCGTCTTTTCTGCTCTTCAAATAAATCCAACCTGACGGATCGATTATGTAAGTAAACTATTTAGTATTTTCTATAGCTTTTATGCGATATTTTGATGCTAAGTAGAAGTGTGTATGTCCACCTCTCCAGGAGAATGGCCATGTTGATTTTTAATCGTCGGTTGGGGCAAAACTGAGAACCCATGGTTTCCACTGAATTTGGCAATAAATTGTTTCTTCACTCAACAGATAGGGAAGGATAGATACAATGCTCAGTCTGCAAAGAGTGGGAACATGAGAAGTTCAGCGGATACGAGAAGTAAAAGCTGAGAAATGCCATTACATGTCTACATTAAAAATTGCGTGAAAACATGAAAAAAAAAAGTTATTGACCTTAAAAATGTATATATGTTTTAAAGTTTGATTTAAAATTTATTACAATAAAGCTTTTTCTCATTGAAAGTATAAAAACATAATTTTTGATTAATACCGGGTTTTACCCTACCACCAAACTTCTGAACTGGTTTAGATGGTCGTAGAAAATACCTTCTCTCAAGTAGATAAGAATTTTTTCTGTGCCAACAGGTGTGGTACTTCAATAGCCCAGATGTCTTTAAACACCTTTGTCGTGTGTACCTTCAAAGCAAAAATTACGATTTTTCAGCCCTTCTTAGACTTTTGTTCAACAAAGGAAAACCCTTAGGTACCCCGTTTTACTCTACTCTCCCCTATACACTTCATTTACAATTTTATGTATTAAAATTTTAGCAAAACTGACCAAAATTTTAACACTTCAAATAAAATTAAATATTTATTTTAGAAATATTTTGACAACTAAAAGACAGAGAGAGACATCTCTTAAGAAGAATTCACGGGAAAAAATGTTAAATATTAATTTCCTGAAAAGATATTTTAAGAATACGAATAATGCATTACACGCCCATAGGTTTAACATTAGCTAGGGGAATTAGAGATCTCACTAACCAACATACTCAAAACAAACTAGTATGCATTTTCTAAATGCCATAAAGATGATCTAAACATATTTTAAGGGAGATTGTCTGCATTTTTGTAAAGTTGTGCATGAAAAGAAAGCATCTTTTATTTTCGTGTTTTGTCCGGGTTTGAAAAATTTCGCCAATGTGCAATAGGTAAAAAATTCCAGTGCGTTTCAATCTTTTTGGACACGCAGAATTTATTGGTACATACTTCAAATTTCGAAGTTTTTTAAACACATTATTCCTTTAAATAAAGTACTCTCCGTGGAACCATGCTGATACTACAATTAAAATCTTGCGGATAATAACATTTTGTCTTTTAAAATATGATTTTAAGTTCCTTCTACATGCGTAAGAAGAAAATATTACATTCATGAAATTTATAATCTTTCGGGTTTTGATGGATTTACATGTTTTGTCATGTACGGAATACAATTTGACTATTTCTGTATCGATCTAATCAGCACCAACAGGTATCGATTAGATTTTTAGGGTTTCGTTCATCTCACGAAACCCTATTACTCCCGCTCCGTTGTCTGTCCGTCACAGAGCCGTTTTCAGAAACTATAGAACTTACAGGCATGAAAATTTGCGTACTTATAGCTAAATACCTACTATGAAGCTCAGAATATTAAAATTTGAAAAAATTGTATTATTTTAATATAGAGAGATAAAGAAACCAAAATTCTAACAGTCTTTTCCTATTAAATTTAAACACTTTTCGTTATAGCTGTTGCCAACAATTAAAAATCCACAATAAAATTCTTTCTACAGTAATTAATTATCTATTGAAAGATTTCCACATGAAAAATGAAAATGAAATAAAAAGTTTCGCCAATTGAAAAAAAAAAATATGACGTCATATTGGTAATAAAACGGAAATTTTCAAACATTTCTCAATAATACAAGGAGTATGAGTATGTTTATGTACAGAAAGTAGATTAATATCACGTCATTAGAGAATTAAAAAGAAAATTAATCTGACGTCATATTGGAAGTTTAACGAATTTTTCAAATGCTTGAGAATAAAACAAAGCGAGTATCAATATGAGTAATAGAAAATAGTAAATATATGAGTTTGAGGAACGTATTGAATCATGATAAAAACCCGATTACGGAAATATTCGCATATTTTAGCATTTTGAAGGTGTACAACATGTGTAATTTTGAAATTGATTTTTTTTTCAAATATCGCATTTAGTCTACATGACAGATATTATTATGATAGAGTATAATAGCGGGCTCGACCCGCTATCGGACCAGTTCAGATTTTCGAAAAAACGAGAAAAATAGACCGGTAAATTTTTACTTTATAAAAAACAGGACCTTTTTTTTTTTTTTTTTTTTTAAATGAAATTTGGATTTATTAAAAAAAGGATAAAGTGTTTTGAAAGGAATATTAAACGAACCCCTTTGTGCGATCTTCGATCACACTTACCCACTTTTGTGTATATTGCCCAATAGGAGGCGCTAGTATGTCGTGCATTACATAATATAAATAAATCAGCCATATCGTGGCATTTATGGGATGGAACTACATCAAACTTGATATTTAAGAAGCTTACTAACGGAGCTTCGCCCGCTACGCTGGTTGGTTTATTCCAAACGGTCCTGGAATTAAACGATTGGGCACCTTATTGTCTTCGCGGATCCGGTCAACTCTGATTTAAATAAAAAACAAAAAAAGAAAATTTCATTTAGAATTCTGTAGAAACTGCATCAACGTATTTTTAAAAACTGTGATTGTTGATTTATTTTTTGTCCGAAGGATGAAGCGTTTCACTTCAACGAAATTGACCCTGGCTGCTTGTAAAATTCATCTTCAAGAAAAGCTACCA
The DNA here is from genome assembly GCA_963931845.1 of Maratus michaelseni. NCBI lineage: Eukaryota > Metazoa > Arthropoda > Arachnida > Araneae > Salticidae > Maratus > Maratus michaelseni. The sequence goes on along the minus strand of OZ007594.1, from coordinate 275,882,887 downwards.
TTTCAAAGAAAGAGAAAGTTTTTTTCCCATTGGAAGTGGGGGGAGAATGATGAATGAGTTTCTCATTGGGTGGGTTTGAACAGCTCCCTGTTCCCTTTTGCTCAGACCCAGTCCACTCTCAAACTATAGAAGGAGAGAATCCCCCTGGTATTTCACCTTCTATTTTTGCTTTGAAAAAAGGTTGAAGTATGCGAACGGGGCAAATTTCCTGTGAAATCTGAAAAAATGCTCTTTTATCTTTAAATATATACATTATGTAAAATTATGTTGTTTCAGTTTTGATCACTGTGAACAGAATTATGTGCCACTATGTTTTTTGCGATGAACATAATAGCTGCAGTTATATTTCTATTGAGTTGAAATGTATCAAATTATAGAGGCATTGTTTCACTGGTTTTTTTTTTTTTTTTTTTTTTTTTTTAAGATTATGGTAATTACATTTCAAATTCAAAGAAATACATTAGAATGATATAAAAAAGCTTTGTAATGGCCACAGCAAATGTTTAGAAAGTTAGATGATATATGTGTCAATGTTGTATTCTTATTCACAAATTAAAAGTGAAATAAAAATAACTGTTGAAATTCAGCTGCTAATAATAATAATAATAATTGCAACAAGAAGTGAATGCGCAATTTTGAAAATAGATTTCTGTATTTCTTGCACGCACTCTATAAATGCCCTCAACTATTCAAATAAGCAATTTTGTTCATTTTTCAAAATGATCGTAATCTTCAGAAATATACTATACGAAGGTAAAATAATATATTTCAAGAAAGGGAAAATATTAGCATAACTTCATTAGTATTTTTTTCATTTGCGACAGTATTAAATAGCAATAAACGCTAACATTTTAAACACGTGCTTCTCTTTAATAAATCGTTTTTGTGATTCAGTAGCAGATTATTTACGATAAAGGATTGTAAGATTTTTAATTATCCGATGTGGTCTTTATAAATCAAAGAAATAATAAAATGAAAGGAAAAAAATCCCTGACGGCTCGGCCTACAGGCACAGGTACATTTCGAAGTCGCAGAACGTGGGGCGCCTGTTTGTCGGGAATTGCGGAAGAAATGACCTTTATGCGATGATGCTGCAGTTGAAACCGCCTACTTCGAAACGAAACTTGTTTGCAGGCGGAGCCAGCAAGGATTTTTTTTTTTTTTTTTTTGCTATAAGAGTCGGTCCTATAAAAAACATGTCAATATAAAAGTTTTAGATAAAATTAAGAGCATTTATAATATATTTAAGCGGATTTGAAATATTGGGAATTGACGAAGTTATGAATTTTTTTCTTCTAAAACCCCCCTTCCCTCCCCCCCCCCCCCCCCTTAAGGCAATTTTTAATTATATCAAAAATCTGTCATACATAAGTTTTTGGCCCTGTTCCTAGAAGTAATAATAACTTCAAACGGATTCGATACGTATCATAATTAAGAAATTATGGGTTTTTTTTTTCTGTTTTTACAAAAAGCCCCCCCCCCCCCCTTGGTTTGATTTTGCCCATTAACGAACTTGACCGAGATTTTATGTCTCTTGATTTTATGTATCAGTTTCGAAAAGATGCGGCAGTTGGAACCGCCTACTTTGAAAAATAACTTGTCTGCAGGCGGAGCCGGCAGGGATTTTTTTTGTTTTTAATTTTTTTTGCTATAACGGTTGGTCCTATAAAAAACTTGTCAATATAAAAGTTTTAGATAATACTAAGAGGATTAATAATAAATTTACGCGGATTTGATATCTTGTGAATTGACGAAGCTATGATTTTTTTTCTTCTAAAACCCCCCCTTTTTCCCCCCCTTGGAGCCATTTTTAATTATATCAAAAATCAGTCATACATACATTTTCGGACCTTTTCCTAGAAGTAATAATAACTTTAAACGGATTCGATACGTATAATAATAAAGAAATTATGAGGATTTTTCTGTTTTCACAAAAAGACCCCCCATTCCCTCCCCCCCCCCTTGGTTCGATTTTGCCCATTAACGAACTTGACCGAGATTTTATGACCCTTGATTTTATGTATCAGTTTGGAAGAGATTTATGCAGAATTTTTCCAGTTATCGTGGTCAGAAAAAAGTGACATAGATAGATAGATAGATAGATAGATAGATAGATAGATAGATACATAAACTTTTGAACTGGGGGTGGTTTTGGGTTCTGGGAGTCATGATCGGCGTAGATCTGCAAAAATTTTTCAAAATTTCCAACTTAGGTGAGAATGTAATAGGTAGTATTTCTTACGAAATCTACCTAAAAAGAAAGCGATTTATATAGCATATACCTTTGGTATCAGTGCAATTTTTTTTCATTCTTTGTTTGTTTATATATTTTTTTTCAAAGATATTTTTCCAGATGTCCTTTTAAAGGACTGGATGCTGACTTATTTGCCTTTTTATGTCCTTTTAAAGGACTGGATGCTGACTTATTTGCCTTTTAGCTATGTTCTGACTTTCGTAATACTTAAGACACCACGAAATGTGAATATATTGTATATAATAACATATGGTATATAATATTTTTTTTTATGGTAAATAACCCTGCATTGTTTTCAATAGTGTTAATTTATCAACTTAAGCATATTACCGTCTAGCATGTACAGATAAAGAAAAAAAAAGCGATAACTCCTAATTCTACTGGAAATATTCGTATATTAAAAAAAAGATAGGTATCAATCGATTTGGAATAATGTCTTCTATTAACCCATTCGAGACCGTGGGTGCATATATGCACCCTCAAAAAGAGCATACAGAATTTGTTTTAGGCACCAGTAAAAAATAAAAGTAATATTTGCTTTGTCTAATTAGAGCATTTTTGCGATAGTCTTAAGTAAAGGTAGCTTTTTAAAAAAAAGTGGTGCCGCCGGTCCCGAAGGGGGTTAAAATGCCATTGTTAAATTATGTTTCGGGGCTCGTCTAACATGTTGTTAAACATTGTATCAACTTTCAATTTTCAATGGTAACACTCATTTTTGACATTTTGAGCGCCTTCGACCAAATCAGCTCTAAAAAGTATGTAGTTTATGTAGCTTTTCTTAAATCGTGTTAGGGGTTTACTCACGAGTTTTTGCAAAATAAGATTAAGATCTTGCAGAAAAAAAAATACCGAGGTCATTCAATTAATATGCGGAAAAATGCAGATCTCTGTTTCGAACAACTTTTTCCGAGGAGTCTGTAGTCAGTGTTGGGCATGAGCGCGTTTATTGAACGAAAACTCGCGAACTTAGTTCACTTTCTGTGAACGTGAGTTGAACTTGACTCACTTTTTGATAAACGAACGTGAACTGAGCGAAAACTCAAAAAATCTGCGAGTTTGAATGAAATTTACAACTCAAACTCAATTTTTTTCCTATTTTATTTAAAAAATTTTCAGCCATTTCGAACACGTTTTTCCCATTCAATTGCCATTTACAGGCCTACACGGACTTGGGACGGGTCGAGTCTGATCGTCAGTTTTTCTGGGTCGTGCCCGGGTCTTGCTTTCTCTGGAAGCTCCTGCCGGGCCGTACCGGGCTTATTTCTGGGCCTGTACTTTATTTTTCCTAGAAATCTGCACCGACCGAAATTTTCTGGCATGGTCACAATAACACTGCTTGTATGAAAATCATTGATTCGACCCTGTCTGATTTGTGCAAAAATCTGTTTAAGGAACAACCTCCTTGGGTCAACAGTTTTTGCCGAAAATACATAAATTTTTAAATTACCATTATTCTAAAATTAAAATTCACTTTAAAGAATAATACGTTTACATTTCTAGGGGGGGGGGGAGGATATACAGTACTGTAAAACAAATTATAAGAATCTGTGTATGGCGAAATCCTGTTTTAAAAGGAAAAATTTCTTGATCAGTACAAAATGGATATAATATTCTGTTTGAAAATAAATAATACTTTGCAAGAGATGACAGACATGGTAAAAAAGGAACTAAACCATAACGATTTTTATCTCTCCTATGTGATTCCGTCTTAGAAGTTTTTTCGATATAGAATTTTTAAGATTTTTAAGGTCCCAAACCGTGTAAATGGATTAATGGTATTAATAATAATTCAGATATTTACATACAAATTGAGATCCATTAAAAAATCAATATATTTTGCAATAGAAAGAAATGTAGTAGAAACAGTATTTTAGAATGGAAGTCCCTGTACTATGGAGTCTAAGGGAGAGGTCTGCACGCGCCGGAATTTCAACGCCCGGGCCTGATCCTTAAAAGAAAAATTCGGCCCGGCCCGGTTTAAAAATTAAAAGTTCGGTCCGTGTCCGGCCCGGACCGTACAAAAAATTATTGGCCCGACCCGGCCCGGTATAACAGCTAAAAGTTTCGCCCAAGACTGGCCCGGCCCGGAAAAAAGTTAAAAACTCGGCCCGAGCCCGGACAGAGATAGATCTCTGCGCGGGTCGTGAGCGAGACCTGAACTCGAAATGAAAGGAAACTAAATTCTGTTTTAATGCAATTGTGAAAAGCCCCGAACCGGTGGTGGGATCGGGTGCGGGTAACCCGACTCGATTCAGGATTCTAATCAGAGGTAAACGAAATACAATTAACTCTATTTTTTACTTATGAGAAAGTAAAACAATTAAATTTAATCTTAATTATTATCTTTCATGTTTAAAAAAATAAATAAATTACTTTTCGTTTCGTACTTAATAAAAAATCTCCCTTTTTTTTCTTTTAAAAAAATGCGTAAAAAGCATGCGGCAATTTTTATACAATTTTTTTACTTTGTATAAATTAAATAAATAAATAAATAAATAAAAAGATATAATTTTTGGAAATCTCAAAAATGTATATATTTTTTAACTTCTGCTTCATTGCAATCATATTTTCTTTCGTATGAAAATACGCTAGTTTTAAACTTTGTAGTTCCTTATCAAATTATCCCAGTACACTGAAATTTTGTGTGAATGAACAAAAGTATTGATTCAATAATACTAATTTTGAAGGAGCCAGAAAAATTATACACATTCGTCCCGTATTCCTTGTTAGATTTTTTCCTGCCTTTCAAAAAAAAAAAAAAAAATCGAACACATTTTTAGTAAACAAAACATCAGTTTTGTACAAATACAAGGCAAAAACTGTGGAAGTGGAATGACGACGACTTCTTGTCTCCACTTTTTATTACTCAATTGTCCCCCCAAGCTTTATGATGGTACTACTGGGTGGTCATATATATGCAGGGGTCTTCTTTCAATTTCAATGGGAGGGTAACAATCGGTTGAGATCTAAATTTTTCTCCAAATTAGAAATCTATTTTCAAGGGCAGAAAAACCAAGGATTTCCGGAAATTTGTGGGTGCAAAACGCGTTCTCACATAACAAGTCTTTTGTGATGGGAACAAAAAAGAAGGTTGGCTGTTTATGTGCTGTGTGCCTGGAGGGGGATTCAGATAATTCTGTGGGTGGTATCACTGAGTCGGATTTAACAATCACAGGCTATTGAAAAGCTTTCTATTTCCTATTCTTACTATTGATCAAATATTAGGAATAGTCTTTCGAAATTATTTCATTTTAAATTTTGATTAATAATATTTAAAATATCATACATGAAGCTTTTTTTTATCGCTTTGCGTACTTAATATAACTTAAATATGATTAGAAGCATTTTTTTTGTGAAATGCGAAATTTACCAATAAAATAACATATAACTTACATGTATAAAAAAAAAATCCCTCTCATTAAAACCACATCGGACAAAAATCGCGCTCTCCTGTACAAAAGCTCTTTTTTGATGAATTGTTTTACAGAAAGGAACTCAAACATTTCATACTTAAAACCCTCTGAGCGTTTTGAAAAAGGGTAAAATTGTAATGTTGTTTTCACTGAATTTTATTTTAAATGCTAAAAAAATATGATTCTTTCAGCATTATAAATAAAACTTAATTACAAATATGAATGTAACCCTTGAGAGTATTAATCATTCTTCAATGTTTTGAAAATTCATTAAATCTATAGAATTATATTATCTTAAACATTGCATATATTGCAGTGAAACCTGGAGCTTAGTGAACGGAATATTACGTTCCACACGCTTAGAGGGTTAATTCAGTCCTCTCTAATATGATTTTTATAATAAAATTATTCAGTGCTACATGCATAATAAAACACAGTTGAAAAATGCTTATGAATTCGGTTTGTGTCCGTGCTCTAACTCTCGTAAATATATTCTGATTGCCATGTAATTGACATGTATTATTGCAGTTCCCTATGGCATGTCCCCTATTGTAAATGGAGTTCATAGAATTTTTGCTTCGTTTACAGGGACACTCAAAAGAATCCAGGGCCGTAATCAGATGGGGGCAAGAAAGGCTGAACCACTCCTAGCAACTTCTTGAGCCCCCGTCTAGACTTCATAATCTTTCAATACGAATAAAATTATTTATTACATTCAAGAATTTTATAATCAAAAGTTTTATGACAGTGGGGACTAGCTTTCTTCTTCTGTCTATATTTATATATCCTTAAAATAGAACGGACAAAGACAAGCTGCAAATTAGCCACATCAAAAAATTTCAAAGCCCCCCCCCCCCCCTTCCCCCGACTGGCCTTGAAAGCACCTCATTATATTATGGTCTGTATGGGGAAAAATCGTTTGTGGGGAATTTTAATTATTCTTTACTATTTGAAACATAATAATTGATATGCATTTCTGAAGGGGCATTAAAACATCTTTCTGTAGAATATGGAGTGCAAATCATTCGTTTACAGACTCACACAAATTAGTAATTCGGTTACAGTACTCTCTATGAGCGAGATCTTGAATTGCTTAATGCTTGTTCGCGCAAGCGAAAACACCCGCTAATGTTAATCCTATGAGATAGTTATTTTATAATATCGTGTTTGTATTTCAAAATTTTTAATTTTTTTTTTTTTTTTTTTTTTTTTTTGCATTGGATAGCTAAGACCAATCTCTACACCCGCATTTTTCTTTTCTTTTTTACTTTTTAGATTTTGTTAGCAGGGTTTTTTTTTTTTTAGGATACTTTTACTTTTAGGTAGATTTTGTAAGAAATACTACCTATTACATTCTCCCCTAAATTGGAATTTTTGCAGATCTACGCCAATCATGACTCTCAGAACCCAAAACCACCCCCAGTTCAAAACTTTATCTATCTATCTATCTATGTCCCTTTTTTATGGACACGATCACTGCAATAATTCTACAAAAATCTCTTCCAAACTGATACATAAAATCAAGGGGCATAAAATCTCGGTCAAGTTTGTTAAGGGGCAAAATCGAACAAAGAGGGGAGATGTGGGGGGGGGGGGCTTTTTGTAAACACAGAAAAAAAAACAATTTCTTAATTATGATACGTATCGAATCCGTCCGTTTAAAGCTATTATTACTTTTTAAAAAGGGCCGAAATTTTATGTATGACAGATTTTTGATATAATTAAAAATGGCCCCAGGGGGGGATGGGGGGGGGGGGGGGGGCTAGAAGAAAAAAATTCATAACTTCGTCAATTCTCAAAATATCAAATCCGCTTAAATTTATTGTAAATCTCATTAAAATTATCTACAACTTTTATATTGACAAGTTTTTTATAAGACCAATTCTTACGACAAAAAAATCCCTGCTGGCTCCGCCTACAAGCAGACGTGAAAATAGAAAAAAAACCCATAACTTCTTAATTTTTATACATGTCGAATCCCTTTAAATTTATTATTACTTCTAGGAAAAGGGCCAAAAATTTATGTATGACAGATTTTTTATTTCATTAAAAATGCCCCCAAAGATGGGGGGGGGGGGGGACTTCGTCAACTTCCAAGATATCAAATCCGCTTAAATTATTATAAATCTTCTTAATGTTATCTACAACTTTTATACTGACAAGTTTTTTATAAGACCAACTCTTACAGTTAAAAAAAAAAAAAAAAACCTCTGGCTCCGCCTACAGCCAGAGGTATATTTCAAAGTGGGGGGTCCCAACTGCCACATCATGGCAAATAGGACTTTCTTCTACAATTCCCAATAAACAGGTGCCCCACGGTCTCAGTCTTCGAAATCTACCTGTGCCTGCAGGCCGAGCCGTCAGGGATTTTTTTTTAAACGGAGAACATAAACATGAAATAAACTAAACTAGATATTATTTTAGAACTTCTCTTACAAGGCAGTTTTGTTTTAAACATATAAACCCACTAGAGCATTTCAGAGATTTTAACAATTAATAAATATTGAATATTGAAAAATAAGTTTCTACCAATGTATTTCAAAATCGGAAAATGAAACAGCTCATTTTTTTTAATGCGTCTTACCGTATAACATAAATTTGAAACGCATGAATATAAAAATAAATAAATAAAATAAAAATTTTCTTTTCTGGGGATTAAGCGTAGGAGAAACACAGATATCCTGACAAAAGCATTTTTGTTATTCTTTCTGTGTGTTTAATCATTTTAAGTTACTTAGGAGGAATAAAGTTTACCCTTTTTTTAACAAATTAGAGACGAATAAAATTTAATTTAATTTCAAGATACAGATATATTCTTTCCGAGACGGTGTCTATACTTATTTATATACGTAAAATAATCAATGAAAACTAATGATATCATTCTAATTCACAATCACCTTTTTGAATAAATAAAAAAGTATAAAAAACAAAATAATAAAAATAAATTTTTAGTACCATTTAACGATTGAAAATATATCTTTCATGTTCGTTAGATTTAAACTTTATTTTTCTTTCGTTTTATATACAATTATTTCATAAAAATTTAAATTTTTAAAGAAAAAACACGCCAAATTATCATGCAGATGCGACGCATAAAAAAAAATACATTGAATTAGAGGTATGCACATGACGAAATTTTCAGGTCGAGCGCGACCAAGACGATTTTTCTTTTGGCCCGGTTCAAAGTTTGGCCAGAAGTGCTCCGAGCACAACTCGGCCCGTTGAAAATAATTATTGATCAAGTCAGGTACAAAAATTAAAACTTCGATCCAGTCTGCACAAAACATTAATTGGCTCAGCTATTCCCGCCTAAGCTCGACCTGGCTGAACATAGATTTTTACGCCTATAAGGTTAAAAGTGACTTGTACGAGAAGTCCTAACTAAAAATACTTATTTTACCTTTTATATCATGTTTATATTCTTCAGTTACAAAACGGGTTCTGAGGTGTGGTATTTATTTTTTAAATGCATCTGATTATATGTAACTAGCACAGTTACCATTAATATTGTTAATCCACATTCTATGGCTTGGAGATTTAAAAATAAAAGTTCTATACAATAAAATCTTCTAAGGCGGAATTGCATAGGAAAGAAGAAAAATCCGTCCTGGGCTGGTTCCCCTATGAGCAAGTTCATCGTCTGTTGTAAATGCATTACATTCTTTTCACAAGTACTGTTATCCTCATTTTACATAGATCAACGTTTTGTTTTATTTTGTTAAACACGGGGTTCCGTCATAGGCAGGTTCTTTTTCTCAGGTTTTACCGTATTTTAATTTTATTGCCTAGAAATTTATCTACCCATCTTAAAATAATAATAATAAAATATATACAAATTTTAATTGTGGAATAATGGCGATTTAAAAATACGTGCTTTTTTGAAGAAAAAAATTTGAGCCGGGCCAAATTTTACTGGTATTTTTACTGGACGGGCCAGAGCCGTGCCGGTCCAATGATTTTCATATGAGCTGGGACTGAAATTTCCTGCATATTCAGAGCTCAAGAAGACTGCAGTCCAGCCCCGACGTGGCCCGGAAAATAAATTTAGTCCCGGCCCATCTGGGTCCGAACCTTAAGAAAAAAGTAATCCCCAAACCAAGCTCGGACCGAGTGTCAGGGAGCCGGGCCCATGAAGACCCTTATATCGAATAACCAAAAGATTAGTTCATAAAATTATATAAATTTTGACGATAAAATTCTAATATATTTAAAAAAAACGAGTTTTTAATGAAGTTCGTTCATTTTCATAGATGAGTTTGAGTTGAGCGAGTTCGTTTGAAAAATTTTCAGTTTGAACGTGAACTTGGCTCATTTTTGAGAAATTGAACTTGAGTTTGAACTGTTCGTTTTTTTCGTGAGCGTGCCCAACACTGTCTGTAGTCATCAACCACACATCCCCGTCACAGAGCAAATGGTGAAATAATTGTTAGAGTGAAACATATAGGTAGAACCAGAATAGGTATAACTAGAACCAGGTCCAGAGGGGGGGGGGGAGGATATAAGCATAAAAACAAGTGCAATTAAAAAATAATTAAGAGCTCATAGATATAGGAAAAAATAAACACAATAAATGAGAACTGTTAAGGTCAGCATAAAAATAACAAGATATATATTTTACTTTTTATAAAAAAAATTATGTTTTTTGTATATTTTTTGGGTTTAAAAAGATTACACAAAGCAGGAAGGAAAAGTAAAAGAAAAGTGTGGAAGTTCGATTTAAATCACTGTGCCAGCATAAATTGCGGCTTATTAGAATTAGAACATTGATAAGATACCAGCGTAGTCCGATCCCGGTAAATAACGGCCTTGGAAAAGGCCTAAACTAAAATATCTCTACATGGAAGAAAATTTATATGCAACTTTTCTGGTTACTTTCTAAGGCTTTCTTTCTTGTAACTATATTTTTCTTTCCTTCTAAACCACGTTAATTTTTAAAGAGTTTCTTATTTGAACGTAATTGTTCAAGTGCATGATCATTAACCCTCTGATTGCTTATCCCGTTATTACGTTAGTTTCTATTTGAACGTAATTGCTTAAGTTATCGTTAACCTCTGATTGCGTATTCCGTTATTTTCGCGTGCAACGCAAATGTATCAAAATTTGCTCATTCCGCGATTACCGCGGTGGCGGTCTTTTTACCTTCAATATCGCCTACCGTGTTTCCTCAGTAATAATACTTTAAATACAACATTCAGGCTTTGAATTTGATCTTGACCAACATATGGCAGTTGTTGTCCACTGATTATTTTGAATTTGAGTCATTTCATCTTTGTTCGTGATTTTCAAATCCGAAATGGCTGGAAAAAATCGTTTAGCGAGTGATGGAACATATATTCCCGATGATTTATCGGATTCTGAAAGTGATATTAGTTGTTTTGAAGGAAGTGAAAATAGTGATATTCCTCTCGAGATAGCGTTGGATCTGAAGACGATTCGATTTTGAATCCATCCTCATTACCCATTTTCTGAATTGCATAAATTTTACTTTTGAATTTTATGTAATAAACAGGTTATGTAACCATAAATGAATTGAGAATTATTTTCAAAAATTTGTTTTTATGTGATAGCGCCTGAAATTTATTTTTCTTTTCTCGAGGTATAAATCTATTTAATTTTTTTTTTTTTTTTTTACCAAAAACGAATTTCATATTTAAATTCAATTCCCGAATATACAGGGTTGTTATAATTAAAGTTCGCCTATTCAGAAGGCTCTAGCGCCGGTCCTGTGGCTCCAAACGTAGTTGAGATGCGCTCTGCGAAAATCGAAAAAAAAATTAGTTAATATTCTTGTCAATAGGTGGCGTTGCGCCAATATTTAAGTCGATATTTGCAGATTCCTTTATTTTGTAAAAAACAAAATACAGGAAATTTTATTTCACAGTTGGTAAAAGTAAACTTTTTCAGATTCGTTACATCAATTTTGGTCAATCCAGATGGCACACACAAAATCACAAAATTTCACCCAACGCTTGAAAAAGATCACATTTTATTCAAATTTTCGACGAACGACGTCGAAGTGACGTCGCAACTTCGAAAATTTGAAATACCCTTCTAACCACCTGGCGATTTAAAACTTGCTGATAAAGTGTGTCTGTGATTTCTTTGACACTGGAACAGTTGATTGTTTCTGAAAAGCATTTGGATCTACGCTTTGTGGAGAATGGTAACTTTGAAAGAAAAGGCACTTCTTATAAAGTTATTTTATCAAAATAACAGCAACGCAGCCGCAGCTCTTCGAGAATTCCGGAAACTAAAAGATGTTAGACGTGGACCAATGTCAGAATCGTGGAGTTCACAAAATGATTAAAAAGATCGAGGAAACAGGAAAACTCGACATTCTTCCTGGCAGAGGACGAAAAAAGGTCGACATTTCTAGCATTGAAGATATTGCTACTGCTGCCGTGGATTTAGCAAGCCAGTCATCATTTGGTAATGCAAGTGTGCCAGCTATTGCGAATGAAGTCGATATGCCGATTTCCACTGTGAGAAAAGTGAGGCGTCAAATTTTGCGCTACTATCCATACAAGATTCAGAGGGTGGAACAACTAATACAGGGTGATACCGAAAGCCGGCTATCATTTTCACTACAGTTTCTTGCACGAATGAATGTGGACAATTCGTGGTCCTGGAATATTCTATGGAGTAATGAAGCGCATTTTTATTTAAACGGACAAGTGAACACACACAACTGTCGAATTTGGGCGAAAGAGAATCCTAATGTTGTCCAAGAAGTTCCATTCATTGCATGCAGCTAAAGTGACGGTGTGGTGCGGTTTCACAGCTGCGTTTATGATAGGGCCATAATTTTTTGAGGAACTAACATCCACAGGACCCATTACATGTTCCGTAAATGCGGGAGAAGGTATCTCAATATGTTGTCAAATTTTCTGATTCCCGAGCTGCAAGAGCGAGGCTGCCTTCAAAATATCGTGTTTATGCAAGACGGTGCACCACCGCACATTACTAGAGCAGTTCGGACTTTCTTAACAAGCCATTTTACAGAAGACCGCATCATAAGTAGTTATTTTCAAACAGTCTGGCCACCACGATCGCCTGATCTAACACCATGCGATTTTTGGTTGTGGGGATTTTGAAAGATTCTGTATCTAAAGACAGATGTCAGACAATCTCTGATCTGAAAGATAGTATTAGACTTCATACTCGCTCAATCTCACAGGGCAGTTTACGCAATGCTGTAGAAAGCACAATTCTGAGAATGGAATGAGTTATTGAAAATGGTGGAGGATTCATTGAACATGCGTAATGTTATTCTTCGTTATTTCCTCGCTGCCGAGCGACATGTTTTATTTTTGTTGATGCAGATTACATCACATGAAATTATATTCATTTTTCTGTATTGTTTGGAGTCATAGGTCAGGCTCTAGAGCTGTCTGATTAGGTGAACTTTAATTATAACAATTCGCAGTTCGTCGAAGTTTGTTGAAACTTTTAAATTTGTGTGCTTCGTCTGGATTGACTGAAATTGATATAATGAATCTGCAAACATCGCCTTAAATATTGGCGCAGTGCCACCTACTGACGAAAAATGTAACTAATTTCTTTTTCGATTTTCGCAGAGCGTATCTCTTCAACTACGTACTGGTGAAATTTTGTTTCGTTTGGAGCCATAGAACCGGCTCTGGATAGAAGGCTGAATAGGCGAACTTTAATTATAACAACCTTGTATATATAGATTTGAAGTATGCAATAATAGAAAAAAAAAGTACACAATTTTTGAAGTGATGTTCGCCCAAAAATTGAGTGGTCAGAGGGCTATTGTTGTAATTCTGCATTCCATGGCTTGCCAACATACAATCTTAAATTTTTTGCATAAATATCTGTTGAATATTCTTTTAACCCGTTCGGGTAGGATTTTTGCTGTTGTTTTTTGAAAAAAAAAAAAAAGACTTTTACATTAAAAAAATTATAAGTAGCTATCAAATCTAACGAATCTAGTCATATTACGCATTATTAATATGACAATGGGCTAAGACAGAATTCTTGAAGACGTTTCGAAAATATCGTATTGCAACTGAATTAAACATAACTTTCTAGTATTTTTTTTTAATCATAAATTACTAAAAAACAGCCACTGTTTTAAATTTAAAAATTGAAACTTATATTTGAAATAAAGGAATTATTAATATTGTAAAGATATTAAAGAAAACATTTTTTTTTCTTCTAAATTCTGAACTATCAATGAAGGGATATAATAGTAAACATACAGATATGTACTATCATTACTACATGCATATAACAACAAAAATAATTGTTAAGACAAAATAATAGTTAATGCGAAGACATGTCCTATTAATAAAACGGCAAACCCAATCGAGTTTTTTTTTTTTTTGTTTTTTTTTTTTTTTTGTTAATGTAGGATAATGTGGGTTAAGAAATATCGCTATTTTTGTAGAAATCGAGTCCTGCTTGATTTCAATAATTTCTGCTTGAGTCGGGCCGAAGTATAAACTTCAGAAACGTAAAGTATCCGACCGAACTTTTAGCTTTTACTCCAGGCCGGAGCAAGATAGCCAGGGCTGCCAACCGGCGAAAGAAGCCCGTAAAAGAGCACTGATAAATAATTTTTAATTCTGCGTTTTTTTTTTTTTTTTTTCATTCTCCATAACCAGGCTTGAACCATTTGCTGGACTTTTGTACAGATAATGTATAAAATGATTATACTACAATTTCTACCTGCTTTTATTACTACCTATTTAAACGACGTACATTTTATTTGTTGCGGTTAGAACCCGTTTCCGTAATGGGACATACCTTAAGCCCTTAATAGTCGGGCCCGATACATTCGCGGGCAGTGTAGGCTACTTTTTTTTTTTAATTCAGATTGTTTGATTCCCACCAGTTTTTTAAAATAGTGTAATTGGCTTTATGCTCGCATTATTTTATCTGCCATTAAGTAATCAGAATATTTCTACTTAAAAAAAAAATGGTGGCAATCAAGCAATCTGAATTTTAAAAAAGTAGCCTACGTGTATCGGTCGCGACGATTAAGGGTATAAAGCATATTCCAATTGCAAAAAATAAAATTTGCGTCGTTTAATTGACAGATACGTAATTAAAGAGTGTAAGTATAATCATTTTATACATACCTAAACACCTGTGGAAAAGAAGTGATCTCCCTGCAAACGAAACGTTATTATTATTATTATTTGCAGTGCATACTAGTAGCAGAACACAGTTGTGAGGAAAGCGCTCTGTGTTACACACTTTCAATTTCAAATTGATCCGCTTGTAATTTGAATCCTTTCAAGCGGTTTGTTTTGTTTGATTCAGAATTATATATTCTTTAAAAAAAAATATGAAAAACAAAAATCTGTCTTTGACGATTTAAAAGTGACGACTCCCCAAATGTGGAATTATTTTATAGTTTCTTTATACTAAATAATAAGACAAGATTGGAATTTCATCTTACATAGGCGTTACTATAGTACTACTTCGTTAATCGTAAAAGTATTCCAAACAATAAACATAACTATTCTAATAAAGTTTCTTCTTTTAATAGAATTGTTAATTATTGTTATTTTCTTTCTATATCATGGCACTATGCGGTTCATTTTAGAATTGTAATGTTACATATTTAGATTGATATTTATTATAAAATTCGATATTTTCATTTTAAGACTTGTAACAAAAACTAACTCAAATATAAGATTTTATATGGATACCTTTATTTATTTTTTAGCCTCTTTAAAAAAAGTTCTTAATTAAGAATAGCATGTATAAAAAAGTTTACATACGAATAATTTACGAATATTAATAAAATTACGAAAAATAGCTAAGCATTTTTAATTGAAGTGGGGGGGGGGGGAGGGTGAAAGATGCCCAAGTCAATGTTCGCGCAGATGCTAAAATGTTTTTTGGGCCGGCACTGAAGACAGCTTCATTTTGGGCAGGGTCGGGTCTGAAAAAAATCGGCTCGTGCATATCTCTAAGCCCAACATCGTTCAATTCAATCTTCGTAGAGATTTGCGACCTTTTACTGAATTGCAGACCTTGGAGTGAATTCCAAAAGGAGCTTTCAACTTCCCGTCAGTCTGTCATTAGACGTTTTAATGACTTTTAGACAGCTTCAACCAAGCAACACAAAGAGCGGATGTATTACAACACGAAAACCAACTTTCGCAATTTCTCATAAAACGTTTTCGTTCCAACTATACAGTTCACTTCTTTTCTCAAGAGGCTCGAATAGGTGTAGTCGAGCTCAAAAACTCCACCTGCATAATAGTGCTTGAGAAATGGGGCAATAGTTGCAGACCTACCTAATTCGTCCAATCTTGATATCAAATTTTTCGACTAGTGTCGCTGCTCTGTTTTCTAGTCACGAGCTAACAAAACGCGGAATCGAAATGCGACACGACGAACGAGTAAGCTTTTATATTTAAGTATGTACGGTGTATAGATATTCATGCGATATAGATTTTGCTTGAAAATAGTCGACACACAATTGCCCGGAACTACAAACATGTTATTGTTTTTTTTTTTGTTTTTTTTGCAAGTAAAACATCTTTTTGATAATTTTGCTGCATAATTAGATCTGGTGACAGTATAAGGTATCGGAAGTAATGTTTGTTAGCCGAAATAATCATGTAATATCCAGTTACTTGATTTCAATTAATTCATGTTTGTAAAAAATACATTTACTTTGTATAGTCTTCAAATTAATTATTTCTTTTTCTTACATAGCAATGAGGAACACCGTACATCAAAATTAAAAAAGAAAAAAAAAATCGTGCAAATTTACAATTGCCAATGATAGTCAACTTGAAGACGCTGAAAAAAATTACATAATAATTAATAATAAAAAAATTCTTGTTTTAACTTATTTTAATAAAAAATACAGCAGATTGTTTTTAAAATATTGATTGAGGAGAAAGCAACACAACGAACAACAGTAAATTACTAACTGATTGCCATGTCTGATACCGAGGCAAAGTTTGCTTACATACATTAGATTCTTTTGAGAAAAAGTATCTTATGATTTCTTTAATAATAAAAAACTCAAATACTAAGTAGAAAAAAAAGTACTCAAACATTTATTTTTTTTCTCTCAAATCACTGAAACTGAACCACTGTGCGACGCTAATCTGACTCTATAAAAAAAGGGATATTTTCATAAAACAGAAACTAAATTAAAATTCAAACCTCTAAAAACATATGCCATTTATTCAATGATAAAAATAAAAATCTAAGAAAAAAATTAACATGCATAGGCAATATTTATTTACCGTGGAAATAATAAAAAATCTACTTAGTTTCCTGTGTAACATAACAATGTTGAGATTACGAATAGAATTTTCAAGCAAAAGAGAAAAAACATACATCGCAATCAGACACACGCTGATAAAAATTAACCGGTATGCTCCTTTGAAACTATTTCAATTGACTCAATCTTCTTTCAACGTAACATTCAATTCATATAAAAACATTTCGATATCAGATACCAGTTGCAAAATCTTTGAACACATAATAAATTGTTCTAATTTTGATGAGTCCTGCGCATTTTTTCTGCTACCACTTTTTCACAAAGCTGTCCTGTTGAATGTGTCCAATCGGGCAAAACTTTAAATTTAAGTACCCTAGCGAAACCTCTTGCTTAAAATGGATTGCAAACAACGCGAATAGTTAAGGCGCGATTCGAGAATCTAACCACACACGACTAATGGCCATAATTACTATTGGAGAATTTTTTTTTTATAGGTAGTGTACCTCATGGTGCTTCGAATATGTATTTTAAAAATGTTTCAAAAGGCCATATATTTATTTTTAATTGTTAATCACTGATTTAATAAAATATCTACTTCATTACGATTCACACAATTTAGTTGAATATCGTAATGGGTTGATCTAATCGAACATACACATTTCCCTTCCATTCCTGGAAGATTGACCTCCGAAGCACTGCTTAATTTCCGACGGAGCTCAGCTCCGGTATTTCTTTGTTTTTAGTATTTAAATATGCTTGGAATTCACCAGAAGTTATAAATACTGCGCTCCGGAGCTCAGCGGAACAGTACTTCTAAAAAACCGGAACCTAATTATTTTTTTCCTTCCCATTTCCAATCATTTGCATACTTTCACACCAAAGCACTTATTAATGTGAAATAGCGTGTCACACACGTATCCGAACGGCGACGAGGAATGCCAGAAGTAGTCGCAACCATATGTGTCGTTTTTACTCGTCGTCCTTGGTGGTCGTGTTATGTTCGTAAAATATTCTTTCTGATCAATTTGTACTTAACGAGGTGTTTAATTTGTGTCGCAGCTTCAGTATATCTTTATTTTTAGTGAATATTTAAATATAAGAAGGAACCCACCGGAGCTTATAAATATTGCGCACCGAAGCCCACCGGAACACCGGTGTTTTGTGTTTGCTAGTTGCTACAAAGAAATCCTTTGGCGAGTAGAATTTTTTGAAAATTTCCAATCCTGATTTTAACGTTTCTGTTCTGTTTATTTATTAGATATAAATGCATATATATATATAGCCAAAACATATTAAACATTTTCTTTAGTTGAAGAGAAAATTGCTTTAAATTTTGCAAATAATGTACGATATAAAAATCTATGAGCGGAGGGGACAGGAAGAAAACACTACGGTTGTGACTACTGCCGATAATATTAGAGCTCCGGTACTTTTTTTGTTGCAAATTAAGCAGTACTCCGAAGTAAGCATCTCAACGCATTTGTATAGGTGTTAAATTACTGTTTATGAAATACAACGAACTACATTTATTACTACATTTATTACATTAGTTTCAGAGGCGTATATATATATATTTTTAATCTTCAACACTAATCAAACACTCATTAAAATTAAACTAGATGGAACCCGTCAAAACTTAACGGAAAAAAAAATTACTATAACAATATCCGTAAAATAAGCTTCTTTACTATTTAAGATGGAGAGAGCTTGAAATAGTGTTTCAAAAATTTTATTTAAAAGTTTTATTCCCCAGTGAAATATTGTACTGTACTATTTTATGAACTGTACTATTTTCGATACAATCTACAAACAAACAATCCGTAAACAATTGTGTAATGCAAATCAGTTCGGCATTACCGCCATATTACCACTGTAAGAAAGAAAATTTCATGGACCTAAGAAGTATATCATATACAAATAGTATATTCCTACATCCATATCATATTCAGTAAATAAAAGAACAAAGTAAATAAAGCACACATCTCTACCCCTGTGATAATGAAACCGAGTGAGCTCCGATGCGCGTGTCGCATGTGAAAAAGGTTTGTATTGGGCATAATTCTGTTTATTAAAGAAAATCTTTTTTAACTTTGAAAATCTGCATTATTACGTTTTATATTGGGTTGTCCGGATAGTTCGTGCCGGTTGGGAAAAATCAATTCGTACTGGAAAATTCTATCATTTAATTATTAGACATTGATTCCGATATATAATGTCTAATAATTAACGGGCAGAATTTTCCGGTACGAATCGATTTTCCCAACCGACACGAACTTTCCGGACAATCCAATACTTATTACATAGCTAATACTGATTATATCAATTTTATTATATTGCTTTGTTATACTATCTTTTTAGCTTTACTGTTTTAATTACCTTTTTACTCTTATTATATATAAATATGTGTTGCGGCCCAACTAACTCAGCCAATATGTTTGCGGCCCGCGAGAAAAAAAAAAGTTGCGTATGGCTGGCCTAACATCTGCAAGACATGCTATTGCAGGAAAACTCATGCCAAAAATCCCTATGATGCTACTAACAGTTGTAACAATGTTGGAAATGTTCTAATGACACTGAAGGATGTTTATTTGGTCCTATAGCTAATATAACTATTTTTCCTAGAATTAAATTTATTTCTTCTGAGGCGATCATGTAATTTCATCACGAATCAAGCATTTTAAAGCATATTAAAAAGCAACATAATTAAAAGAAAAAATATGGGGGGGGGGGAGATAGGTATACAAACCGAAATCAAGCTATTTTCGACGAAAGATCGCAATTTTTTTAATTGGCTTACAGTATTGAAAATGTATGCAAAATTTAAAGTAAGTCGATTGAATGAAACAGAATGAAATGTCAATGGCATGATTTGAATAAGACAGCAAAACCAAGATGTAAATAAAAGCTTTTAAAAAGATGCGTCAATTTTTTTTTCTGTCTTTTAAAAATAGCACGAGCATTCTACCATAATTAAAAAAACAGTAATTTGTTGCAATTCGGCCAATTGGTCATGCTCTGCTAATGAAGTGAACCATTTCTTCATTTGACCGATACAGTATGTCAAGTTTCTTTGCTTTGTTTGTATTATGTAGCGAATGCCTTGTTAATAATAAAAAAACAATGAAGAGAGAGAGAAGGAAAAAATTTAAAAATTATGTAAAAAACAAATTTTCTATATTATAAAGCAAAACATGTCTGTGAATAACGCTGACCTCATATTGACGGTGGCAGCACCTGACCAATAAATTCCTCTTTTACTGAAATTATTTTAACGTCTCAACATCGCACAATTTCCATTTTTACACCGTCGAGTAGAAAAACTAGTCGTTGGGGGCCACCGTAATACTTACTCATCATGGATATGCATAGAATAAAATATGAACATAAAACATGTGTAAACTACTTATAAAATGCATTGCAATTCAAATAAAATCGTGGCTTGATGACGTCACAAACTTTAAAGGCTCGATTACTGAATTGCTTGAAAGAAACATCCTTATAACTCCAAAAGTAATAATCCTATTAACTAGCGGTTTATTGCATCTGATTAAGCGTCAAATTTCCAATTAAAATATATCTTTGAAGTGAAATTTGGATGAAATACAGGATCATGAAAAATCGAAGAGTGTGGAAAATAGGATTCCAAATATCTCGGCAACTCATTATCCGATCGACTTCATGCTTTATGCAAAATTTATGTTTTTTTATTGTCTTTTATATTCATTTCTTAAAATAACCAATTTCGAAAATTTTTATATACCTTTTATCAGAACAAATATTTCGAGAGTCCGAAAAAAATAAATCCGGTTAATCGAGGTTATTGAAATGAAATAGGCTTTTTCCCATTATTACATACTAAGTACATACCAAATTGCAAGTCTCTATCTCAATTTTTTCGGGAGATAGAGCGTTTACAGACACACACGCGGACGGCAAATTTTTTTTTTCTAAAAATATGTTTTTCGGAATCTCCAGTGTCTGAAACCTGTAAATCCATCAAAAAAGTTATTTCGATTTTCAAAACGATTACAAGACTTACCCTATACTACGTATGATGGGTAAGTAAAAAAAGTTCTTTCAAATGCACTTTGAGTGAAAACTGTATCTCAATTTACTGATACTTTATGGTTTAAAAAATAATTGTTAAGCATGATTTTTTTGAAAAACCTATTTTTATTTCATGCAGCTCGATTACCAAAGATTAACCCATTTGCACTTAAAAGAATATAAATAGCTCCGCATTTATTTCCAGCTAATGCTCCATAACGAAATTAAAACCTCATCAATAAATAAATGAAATAACAAAATAATGTAAATAAAACGCAAGTTTAACAGACATGTAATCGAACTACGCGCATGTCCGTGAATAATGCTGACCTCATATTGACGGTGGCAACACCTGACCGATAAATTATCAGAATCAAAAAAGATCACTGAAATTATCATAATCAAAAACTCTGCTGTAAGTAGTGAAATCTTTGGCGATTTCTTCGGCTATTAACTTCCCGCGTGCGGCTAATACGAAAGTACCACTTTTAATGAATTAATTTTTTTTAAATTTCAATACATAATTGATATTTTTCATATAATAAATGCGTTTTGGTGCTGTTAGTGGGCAATTTAAAAAACATATATTACACGTAAAAAATCTATTAAGAGTTTTCAATAAAATAAAATGATTTTCACCCATATTCTGTAACTCGGAAAAGTCCGGGTTGGATCTCCTAGTTATGTTAAAAGGCTTAAAGAAATTTTGTTTAAAAACATTATTCATATAAAAGACGATACATTAGACTTAAATTTCCAATATACATATTAAACATAAATGTGTAATCTGCTACGAAAATATACGAAAAATCTATTAACACATGGGCTGATAAGTTCCCGGTCTGGCACACAGATGGCGTTGCAATCGCCAAACCGATGTTTTTTTTAAGTTAATACTAACCTTTAAAGGGTAGCAGAAAAAATGCCATGACGATTCGCCGTGTGGATAAAACGTTAGAGTGGTTTCAGTTGAACGACTTTGTTGATAAACAAAAAATTGGATAAACAAGAATTTCAAGAATTGTTATTTGATGAGAAAAAACACCGTTCAAACAAAAGCATGGCTTGATAAGCGTTATCCGGACACTGCACCAGGTAAATCACAAAAGAGGTGGTTATTCCAGAAAACATAAAAAAAAGTCCACAAAATCATTTTGGGGAACCGTAAAGTGAAGTTGCAGGAGATAGCTCAGGCTCTGAAGATATTCAAGGAACGTGTAGGTTTTATTTTGAATGAACATTTGTCTATGAAAAAGCTGTTGTCAAAGTGGCTGCCGCGCGTGTAAACTTTTGACCAAAAACAACAACGAGTCGATGAGCACTGTTTGGAGCTTTTTCGTTATAAAATTATGTTATTTATTATTAAATTATTATTATTCATTTATTAAATTATTATTGTTAAATTATCATTATTATTATAAAATTATTATTATTATTCATTTATTAAATTATTGTTAAATTATCATTATTATTATTAAATTATTATTATTAAATTATAATTATTGTTATTAAATTATTATTATTTATTATTAAAGTTATGTTATTTATTAAAGTTATAATGTTATAAAGTCATAAAGTTATAAAGTTTTGTTAAAAAGTTATGTTTTCTTTATTAGACCGGGAACTTATCATATCAGCCCATGTGTTAGTATATATTATGAATAATAGTTAAAATTTTTCAATTTACACGATCTTTAAAAAAATTCTTAACGTTAATTTTGATACCTTAAGTTGATTAAAAAAAAAAAAAAAAGAAAGAAAGAAATGAATAGGAAATATCTAATGTCAGGTTAATTTACTTTAATTTACTTTAATTCTTTTAACTGCCAAATGTAGTTTAAGAGATTAATATCTTCTTTAAAAAAAGAAAGAAAGAAAAAGAAAAGTAAGAAAAGAAAAGAAAAGAAAAGAAAAAGACATTCTGATCGAACGCATCTCTTAAATTCAATTTAATTGAAAAGCACGAAAATCTGTCTTTTCGTTGGCAGATTTCAGTTTAGCACCAAAGTGTGGCTACGGTTAATCTTCCATAATTATGTCTACAATAGAGTCCCGCTTTGGAACAAAAACGTTTTTAGAGCTAAAAAACGCTGAAAATGCATAATATTCAAAGTATCATAACTCGGTAAGTTTAAGTCGTATAAAAACAGATTTTTTACTGTTCTACTTGTCAGAGCATAGAGAAAGTTTTCTAAATATAACTGACAGCACCTAGGGACCGTACAAAAATATACATTTAGTAACTGTTTAAGAAATAACTATTTTGACGTACATTGATGTTCATTTGATGAAAAACAGTTGAAACATCTTTGCAATTGGAATTATACATCTAAAACTAGTTGTTTAGGAATTAGTTATTGGTCAACGATAAGAAGGACACCCTGTATACAGAGGAGTGATAGAATTTATCAAGATAAATAACTTTTGTATGGGAAACCGGGGCCGCGAATCACTTATTCAGACAAAAATACAAGATGTCTCACTCCAAGCAAAGCCCATATTTTCACTGACAAATTTAATTGTAATGAAGATATTTAACGATGTTTTCCAAAAAACTTTGTGTGAAACGTGGCGATATTACGATATGGTTCCCATTGCTGGATATGTTTCCCTTTTGCGCGCCCATACAATAACTGAAAATCCGAGCCGCTCCATAATTCACGATAACTCATTGTACATTGACAGAATTACGGTGAACTTTCAGGACATCACGTGATGTTATCACATATCATACGAAACAAAGTCTGTTGAAAAATTTCGCTAAGATATCTTCAATTTTGTTAAAATTTTGTATGAAAATTAGAGTTCGGCTTCAAACAAGATACTCTTATATAGCTGCCATTTTTTTTTATGTCAAGGATTGGTTTGTTGGAAGCGCTACGGTCATGTTTTGCACACGAGGGCTAAACAGACCGGGACCTTCCTTTAAAGCGGAATCTGACCCACTAAAAACATCCGTGCCTAAGTCGAGATTCGAACCAAGGGCCCTTTGTCTAGTAGCTAAGCGTCTTAACCACTTAGACAAGCATGTGGGCTTTTTAAGTCAAGTAAACGCACTATGAACCAGAAATTTTTCATAAGAAATGAAATCAAGTACCGCATAGAAACAAGTCATATTATTAAATAATTTTATTGAAAACCTTTCATGGTACCATGTATTTGTTTTGACTTTGAAAATAAGGTTGGCAACTATGCACCCTGTATTTTTAGAGTAGTTAGTTTGCGTCCCTAGTTTCTTATATAAAAAAATCATTTGTCTTGAGTATTATCGCCTCTCTTATTTTGTAAAGACAGTTTACGTAAATGCTTAAATTACTCCCTTTAGCTTTATAAAATCTGTAAATTAAATTATTTAGAATTTCTGAAAGGTTCTGTGAACGGAGAACTGACAATACTAAATTAAATATGATTTATTTCATTGCTGTATAGTTCCAAATATATGCAGACAGATTGCTCGAAAATTATCATGATTAGCTCAAATTTAACAGCCAAATAATATTTTGCTTACCTTGAACTAACATATAAACGAAAAATTCTCACGCAAAAGCATGTTTCTGTCAAAAACAACCCAAAAAGTATCAATTTATTATATCGAATTCTTGAAATCTGTTATGAACTGTTGAACAACATTTTACATTGTATATATTCTTGTAAACAACGCTATGGTCCAGTGAAACCAATAATAAAAAAATTACCAGTAGGTTCAAAGAATCAGTTATTTTGCCGTATGATGTCGTTATGAAGAATAAAGAAAATAAGTATTAAAAAGAAGAAAAAATCATGTAGGAATTTTATTTTACTTAAAAGTAAATAATACAAGTTATTTTAAAAACACAAATTGCACAAATTGTGCCTATTAGTTGCTAAAATCAGTGTAAAAATTGTTTTAAACTCATAAAAGAGCTAAAATCCTACATGTTTCGGCTTTAAACTTAAAGCCATCATCGGGGAAGAAGAACAACACAAACGACTACGGACCTTTTAATTTTCGACACGAGAAAATTGAAATCAACAGCTTGGAAAAATTTAAATAAAATAAGCGGGCGCTCTCTGTTGCCAAAGAGCGAAAAACTAAACTATGAATTAACAAGGGGTTAAAAATGTATTCCATAAACTAGGTATGTTGAAAGAAAAGTTATCATTACAAATACAATCCTTCCTAATTTTAATCTCCAATGATTCCCTAATGGCGGCTTTAAATGGGTTATTGAACCTATAGATAATTCTTGCTTTATCGAAATTAATTACAGCATCATTATTTTTAGCGCAAAACCGGGAGAGTGCAGTGGATAACTTTCCAAATTTTATGTCGTTTTTATGCTCTTTTAACCTTTCCAAAAACTTTCTTTTAGTCATACCAATGTAAAAAAATTATACTATTATTATTTAAGCTAATGGGGATTTCATAAACACCTGCGAATTGATTAGGGGGGATAGGATCTAATTTACATAAAACTAAGTCAACCAATTTTCTGGGAGGGACAGCAATAAGATGGATATTGTATTTAATGAGGGCCCTTTTAATCCTTTCAAATATAATAGGTATATATTGGAATTTCCGATAGTTTGGTTTATTATTGATAGGGATAGGATGCTGAATTAAATGGTCATTGAGTTTTTCTATAATTTTCTGTACGTGATGAGCAGGGAATCCATGGTCAATGGCGATATCTCTGATAAAATTAAGTTCATCTTGGATGAGTTCACTTGAACAAACCAGAAAAGCACGCTTGATGAACGAATTGAAGGCAGCAATCTTATAAGAAAAAGTTGTAGAGGCATTAAATGGGATTATTGTGTTACTTCTCATCGGTTTACGGTAGACTTTACGTTTTAAGTTGTTGTCATCTTTAATTAATTGAATATCCAGGAACGGCAGTGATGAATTTTCTTCTATTTCCAATGTAAATTTAATATTTTCGTCTATTTCATTTATTTTTGAGAGGAAAGATAGGAGTTCCTGCTTTCCATGATTCCATGTGATAAAGATATCGTCCACGTATCTTAGCCAAACTTCTGGTGTTAAATTCAAACTTTTAAAAATAAATTCCTCCATAGGTCTAAGTTTAAATTCTGCCAACAGACCGGAAATAGGAGATCCCGGATCCAATAATAAAAAAATTACCAGTAGGTTCAAAGAATCAGTTATTTTGCCGTATGATGTCGTTATGAAGAATAAAGAAAAAGGATCTCCCGGATCTCTTATTTCCGGTCTGAGAAGTAAAACCGATGAGAAGTAACACAATAATCCCATTTAATGCCTCTACAACTTTTTCTTATAAGATTGCTGCCTTCAATTCGTTCATCAAGCGTGCTTTTCTGGTTTGTTCAAGTGAATTCATCCAAGATGAACTTAATTTTATCAGAGATATCGCCATTGACGAATCTGATTGACGCCGATTGACGCCCATTGATCCATTGACGCCCTGCTCATCACGTACAGAAAATTATAGAAAAACTCAATGGCCATTTAATTCAGCATCATGTCCCTAGTAATAATAAACCAAACTATCGGAAATTCTAATATATACCTATTATATTTGAAAGGATTAAAAGGGCCCTCATTAAATACAATATCCATCTTATTGATGTCCCTCCCACAAAATTGGTTGACTTAGTTTCATGTAAATTAGATCCTATCCCCCCTAATCAATTCGCAGGTGTTTATGAAATCCCCATTAGCTTAAATAATAATAGTATAATTTTTTACATTGGTACACTATAAATAAAAATGGTAAATCTTGCAGCACAATGTGCTGGCGCCCAAATTGCCAGCATTTTCTACTGTAAATTAACAGCAAAATGTGCCTTAAAAAGATTTATTTTTTGTATTTTACAGCAAAAAAGATGCTAATTAAGGTAAATTTCACAACAGAAAGTGCTGGCAATGTGGGTGCCAGCAAATTGTACTGTAAGATTTACCGTTTTTATTTACATTGGTATGACTAAAAGAAAGTTTTTGGAAAGGTTAAAAGAGCATAAAAACGACATAAAATTTGGAAAGTTATCCACTGCACTCTCCCGGTTTTGCGCTAAAAATAATGATGCTGTAATTAATTTCGATAAAGCAAGAATTATCTATAGGTTCAATAACCCATTTAAAGCCGCCATTAGGGAATCATTGGAGATTAAAATTAGGAAGGATTGTATTTGTAATGATAACTTTTCTTTCAACATACCTAGTTTATGGAATACATTTTTAACCCCTTGTTAATTCATAGTTTAGTTTTTCGCTCTTTGGCAACAGAGAGCGCCCGCTTATTTTATTTAAATTTTTCCAAGCTGTTGATTTCAATTTTCTCGTGTCGAAAATTAAAAGGTACGTAGTCGTTTGTGTTGTTCTTCTTCCCCGATGATGGCTTTAAGTTTAAAGCCGAAACATGTAGGATTTTAGCTCTTTTATGAGTTTAAAACAATTTTTACACTGATTTTAGCAACTAATAGGCACAATTTGTGCAATTTGTGTTTTTAAAATAACTAGTTAACAGTGTAATGTCCAAATGGATTCAATTGTAAATAATACAGTTTCGAACCAATAGAAATGCATACCCATAAAACAATTATTTTAAATCAATCAACCACATGATAAAGAAATCATACAAATTACAAAGAGAAGAAAGAGAACAAAAACTTCAATGAATAAAATTCAAAATTAGCAACTTTACAATAATTTCCTGCGTTTTTTGAAAGATTGAAATATAAACTTAGCAAATTCAATATCTGCCTTATCGCAAAACCTTCCATGAAATTAAAAAACATAGTACGCAAAAAAAAAAACAGATGCAATAGAACCTGATCAACTTTCCGGTATTTATGAAATTCCGTTTACTACAGCTTTTGTCCAGTACATAGGATAGACCCTTTGCAAATTAATTTCAAGGAATGGTAAAATACTTTTTCCATCAAGAGTTTATTTCCCATCCATTATCCGTGAATCAATAGAAATATATTTTCGAAGCGAGAACATATGCAATGAATCAACCTCTTTTGATTTATCCCAAATTTGGCACGCGATGCTTTACAAATTAAAAAAGCAATAAGTCAAATAATTTTCACCGAATTTAATACGGCAGCGTATTACTGCCTATTTTACTGTTTATTACTGTTAATATTACGGTATAATACTGGCAGCTGGGATGTCGGTATTATACTGTAAAATCAACACTTTATTTTTTACAGTGTAAGGGTGTGCATAACCTTTTTCGTTCATTACAGGGACACACAAAATAATTCTGTTACAGTACTGTGTATAAGCAATAATTATTGGAAGTGCGTTTTCAATTGTGGCATGTGTTTTTAAATTTAACTTCTTTTTTTGCATATTTCATGGTGTGTATAAATTCTATAGATCATATACAGGACTGCACAAAAGAATTAGAATACACTCCCGTTTATTGACGGAAATTACTGAGATGGGATTTTAAACTGTTATGTTTGTTAACTGACATAAATTTTGGCATACTATGCAATATAAATATATACAAATCTATAGACTATAAAAAGAATTCGGATATTTTTCCGACTACAGATGGCAATTGCTGAAACTGGGTTTTCATGTGTGTGTTCATACGTTTTCCAAATTGGTTACTTACACTGAAAAAAAAAAGTGTTTCTTTTACAGTATAATACTGGCAGCTGGGATGCTAGTATTATACTGTAAAATCAACACTTTTTTTTTTCAGTGTAGACATCATTTTTCTCCTCTTTCACTATTTTGTTACAGTGTTATGAATGTGATGGGAAGTGTTTCTTAATCTATGTTTGAAGCATTAATTTTTCTTTTGTGTTAAAGAATGTTTTGTCACTTTTCTTTTGGCAAAATATTTCTAAAATGTACATTTCATTTTATATTTTAAGTATTAAAATCTTGATGAAGCTATCGAGCTGTTAATAAGATTGTAATATATACCTTAAAATAAATATACAGGGTGATTTTTTTTAAAGTTGTGAAAGTAAAACCCTATAACAAAAGAACCACTGATCCAAATGACCTAAAATTTCACCAGGATGCTCCCGAAGCGATGGGAATTTTTTAAGGTGTGGTTGAAAAAAAACTTAAAATCGCACCGACAGATGGCACTATATATGCAGTAAAGTCGGGAGACGAACTTGCGCCGGCACACGCACATTGGCGTCTAAAACGTGAAGTACGCACGTCTCGTGTTAATTATTCTACGGAAATCCTCGCAATGACTGCGCCATTGACGAACCGTGCGTTGTTAGTGAAACTGTATTATCCGAATAATGACAACGCAGCAACTGATCTTAGAAGATTTAGGACACTTAAGAATTTAAGAAAAGGTTCAATGACGACAGAGGGTCTACGGAAGATGGTTTATCAAAGTACCGTCCACTGTTTTCCTCCCACAGACGATATTCTTTGTTTCTGCTACTTTACAGCGCCATCTGTCGGTGCGATTTTAAGTTTTTTTTAACCAAACCAAAAAAATTCCCATTGCTTTGGGAGCATACTGGTGAAATTTTAGGTCATTTGGATCAGTGGTTCTTTTGTTATAGTGTTTTACTTTCACAACTTTAAAAAAAATCACCCTGTATATTTTAGAAATATTTTGCCAAGCAAGGAGCGAAGAAACATTCTTTAAGGAGAGTATGCAGAAGAGCCCATGGGATTAACATCGAAGAAGGAATTAAAGACTAGTAAGAAGAGCTAAGATCGAGAAAAGAGCAATTCTGTTATGAAATGTTATATTTTAGGTATGTAAAATGAGTTTTACTCTGGGCTATGGTTACCTTAGCTGAGATACTATCAAAAGTTCCAAATAGTAAGCTACTGCGAATCAACACATAACATAAAATTCTAAACCATAAGTAAACCCACAACGTTTACAATGCTGTATGCTTTCTTTACTCTATTAAAACCAGCAACAACTGTTATAATATGCATACCATACACTTTAACCCATAAAAAGAAAGAAAATTACATTCTCAATTTTATCCTTAATAATTTTTTTTTTTCGAATTTGAGAAAAATGTACATCGAATTTAATAAAGTTGATTTCTCAAATCATCAAACGCCATTTTGACTTCTAAATAATCTTCAATTGATGAAACACTTTCTTTTCAATAATAATACTTCTCGTCTATTTAACTTGCTTATCTTATATTTAAAATCGATTTTGATTTTTTTTAAAGAATTTTTCAGTTTAACACAATATTCTTACATGACCGATTTTAAAATATAATCTCATTGCTGTAAACGCTTAACTTTCATGATGTCAGAAATAAATAAATAAATAAATAAAAATTGTACATCAAGTAAGAGAAACAATAGAGTCACGATTTCGTGGTTAGACTAGAAATTAGATGATAGAGATCTTAGAGATAAATATGTTTTCTTTGCATTCACGATACCTTTAAATTACACTAAAGCTTTTGTAGTTTTTTTTTAAATCTTATCTCAGAAAATTGGATTTTAGGTGAAAAAATAAAAGACTGGATTTATTTAATTCATTGTAATATTAATTGCATTCGTGAGTTACTTTCTTTTTATCTTTGTTGCTTACATTAACCATAAGGTACATACGCACACCTTCGGAGGTAATTTTTTGAAATTTTCTCTTTATACCAATTTTTTCTAATGACATTTACGTTAAAACTTTGAAAAATATATAAACATTTTAGAAATTACGCAGACATATTTTTTTTAAAGTGAAAAATAGTCAAAATTATGTGAAAAATTGACATTTGTGCAAAACATAACTCAAAATCAAATCAATGCATTCACATTTTGTAAATTGCATAATAAAGAGAACTACTTTCTCTAGGACATAGACTAGTCGCATTATAATAGCATCTCTATCGCAGAAGCTATAGTAGGGGAAACTAGGGATACTTGACCCAGTTGTTAGTTTTGGATTTTTAATTTTTTTTTTTTTACTATACTTATGGGTGTGTAAATGCAGTCTATATAAACTTAAGGAAGTATTGCACAATATTTATTATTATTATTCCGAAATATTAATTGTAAAGGTAGTAAAGTATGAATATTCAAAAACTTTCAATTTGGGTCAAGTATCCCAATGTATAAGGATACTTGACCCAGCCATTAGGGACACTTGACCCAAGTCAAAAAATTGGGGTATGATTTAAAATTACAAACAAAACACTTTTACATAAGAACAAAATTAACGTTAAGGTTAATACTTTTTTATTTTTGTCAAACAAAATTAATACTTTTAATTTTTATTACATAGGCCTAGCATTAATATGCCCAATTTTAATTTTTATTGCAGAAAGTTCAAAATATTACCAGTCTGAAAGTTCATCTTGTGCCTAAACAAGTTCCAGAATAAGAAAATAACAATCTAATCAACTCTAAATATAAAGTCATATTTAAACACAGAACTTGTAATTCTATCTTGGTAGTTAACTTGGTGACTAACCATGATTTATGCGAGCCATAACTTCTAAATAGTTGGACAGTTCTTCTTTTTCATTAAAAACTTGCTTTGCTTTACTATATGATGGAGCAAAATTTGTTGTTTGCTATCTCTGGATTTTTCTGACATACCTTCTTAAAGTGTTTCTACAGAGACCAAATTCTTTGGCTACTATATGATATAGGACATCATCCAGAACCTTTTCCACAGATTTTTCCAAAATACCAGAATGAATAACCTCTCTGGGTTTAGCCCCCTCTTTTCTTTTATATTTTTGGGGCATCTATACAAAAAAAGAAAAAACCCAAAATAAATAAATAAGACGCATTTGAATAGTACTAATCCTTGGGTCAAGTATCCCTAGGTGACTTGGGTCAAGTATCCCTAGTTGCATATTTACTACACAACCCTAAAATGCAGTCATTTGCTAATAAGTAAATTAATACTATTATACATGTTATTGTAGCTAACAACATGTACAAAACAAATGACCAATTAAAAAAATCTTACCTTTAAACAAAAAAAATTATAACATCAGAGTTTACAGCACAAACAAATTACTTTTGGAGCATGAAAATGTATTTTGTCCGATAGTTTAAAAACTTATGAAATGATTCATTTGTTATTTTCACCATATGGTCAGCAACCTGAAAGAAAAGAAGTGATGCCACTTCCAGTTTACAAAACTTTCCCAATTCTGAGAAAAAGGCCTTGGGTCAAGTATCCCAAGTTCCCCCTACTATAAGTACTAATGTAATGAAAAATTCGTAAAATTTCTTGCAACTTTTTACCTTATACCTGTGTAAGTATAAAATTAATTAATATATCATCATGATTGTACTCTATTCCCCCAATAAACATTTGTAAAATAAGGGGAAAAAAATTCAAGGCATTTCATGCATAATTGTTTGCTATAAGATATTTTGTGTACAGTAAAAATCTGAAAATTTTTATTTTGAGAAAAAGCTAAAAATAACTTTTAAAGGCGGTTCTTGCTATAAAAATAATTATTGTTCTTTAAAGGCTTAATTACATACTCCATGTATTTTTTAAACATATAATCCAGTTTAAATGCTAAATCTCGAAAAAGAAGAATGTAAACATACATTTCAGCTTACTTCCGGTTTGCAGAACGATACTTCCGGTTGTAAAATTCTTCGGCAAGCTGTAATAGATGTAACTTTAAATGGCTATAACCCGGGTTCTAATTCAGATACAGACACAATTAAAGCAGAATTCGATAGATAAAAGATCGGTTTTTAATATTATTGCAAAAATGAAAAATCGATATTTTCAACGAAAATGGAGTTTTAAAGGTGTGCGGATACTTTAACAGTTATTTTTATGGATAAACATGCATCCGTATTTGCTCGTGTATAATGCGCATTTTCCCTGCAAAATTTTAGGGGTAAACAGCGGGGCGTGCATTAATACACGAAATATTTCTGACAGCCATAAGTAATCATACATGCTCTTACAAAGTCATTAAATACAATGCGAAACAATTGTACGAATATAGAAATAGTAAGTAAAATAAGCGAAGTAATTACAATTTTGCATGGTGTAGTTTATTTTGAGTTACTTCTGCGTTTCCTGCCCAGAGAAAAACAATGTTTAATAATTTTCCCATTCCTTTAATGTCACTTTTTTTCACAGTTTTTATTTATTTATTTATTTATTTATTTTTTTAATGGATGAAGGTGTTGTTAGGAGGTTATACAGGGTGTCCGAAAAAGGTTGGACAGACTTGAAAGAATCATAACTCAAAAAATAATTGAGTAAATGCAATTACTTTTTTTCAAAGTACTCGTCAAATATCCAAGATTTGTTAGATGTAGCTGTTTTAAAATCGTGACATTCAAACGATGCGCAGAATCGATGATCGGAAAATGCAAACCGCACCACACATTCGCAATTTTAACTTTTTGCTTAGGTTATTTGTGTACATAGTGGATCCTTTCCTACTAAATCGAAGATACTGAAGAACTTTCTAATTGAAAATTTCCCCATAACTCCAATAGTTTTAGACTTATATGCTTTCCACTCCGGAAGAAATTGCGAATGTGTGGTGCGATTTGCATTTACATATCATCGATTCTGCGTATCGTCTGAATGTTACGACTTTAAAACAGCTACATCTAACAAATCTTGGATATTTGGCGAGTACTTTGAAAATAAAATAATTGCATTTACTCAATTTTATAGTTATGATTCTTTCAAATCAGTCCAACCTTTTTCGGACACCCGGTATATTATATGATAAAGCTAAAATACAGAGATTCTAATCAATCTTTACGATATATATATTTTTTATTCAATAATTTAATTAATATTAATAATTTTTAATATTTAAAAATTAAACCTTAATAAGTTTTTCTGAGAGTTTAGTACAACTTATTAATATTTTAAACACGTGCTACCAAAAAGTAAATAAATCACTAAAATTTACAAAATTTTTCTTTTCAAATATTTACATTAAACACGATTCATTTTGCCGAAACAAAATATTTTATTAAGATAAAAAAAAAGGGTTAAACTGTGTTTTAAAAAAATATAAATAAATAAATAAAATAATGAATAAATGATTACACACAGAGAGAGGGAGTGGGAGATTAAAATAAATTTCCATAAACATAGTAAATTAATAACTATAAGTAAAATTTTACAATTTTTGTTACCTTCTGAAATCAAACAATTATTTACGTATGAAACAGGTCAAAGACTTTATTTCAAATCTCATTTGGCAAGATTCCATCATTCATAAATATTAAAAAATGTGCAAATTCAAAGATAACTTCTTCGAGAATAATAAAGTTCAAACTTATTTGCGGCACACCTAAGCTGCCACCGAGGATGCATTGCATATTCAATTCACTCAGTGGCCCAAAGGAAAAATATCCTAATGGATTATCTTCTATACTGCTTATATCTGGCAACTTTTTATCTATTGTAATGAGGTTAGTGAAGAAACATTACTAAGTTACTTAAAATGTGTGCGGAAAATATTTCATAAATTAATATCAGAAAGTAATGAAAATATTATTATAAATTAAGTTGGTAACAATATTAATGTCAGTGAAGATGGATGTCAATATTCGAAATTCATAATATTTCATTATTTGAAATATTATGAATTAACAAAACAATTTTGAAACAATTATAAATCACAAACAATTTGAAGCAATAACAAAATAACGTAACCTGTGGATAAAAAATAGAATAATAAAAAAAAAATTACAATTGATCAAATAATATTTTTCAAGATTATGTAAGCAACTTTTCTAATTTTATAAGTCTCGAAAGTACGATTCGATTTTCCAGCCTTCAGAAAATGCTCGAAATTGAGACCAAATTTGTATTCTTTGAAAGGCTTTTCAAATTAGTTTTGAAAATTAAATAATAAGAAGGAAAATATGCATTAATTAATGTGTATGTACAGAATGTAATAAATTTATAGAATCTGTGCTTGATGCATTTTTAACACTTTCCAAACTAAGTTGAAAAGTGTTTGAGACTTCGGTTTGTCAGGCCATCTACCGTCCGTCCGCGATCTAACTCTCGTAAATATACTCCGATTGTCCTGAAATTTGTGTACGTTATTGACATCTACCATTGCATGTTCCCTATTGAAAATTAAGTATGTAGCATTTATAGTTTATTTATAAGGACAGTCAAAAGTATTCCGTTAACATTACAGTCCATGGGAAAAAAATAGTTTCAAGTACATTTTCATGATGTTACGTCATTTGAAACATGATGAAATTGATATACAATTATGAAGCGCCCTAAAACATGCTTTTTTTTATAAAATATGGTGTGAAAAGCATTTATTATTCATTTACAGGGTCACACAAAAAAAATTCTGTTACACAGTGTTCTACGGGGAAAAATCGTTTGTAGTGCAATTTAAATGCTGTTTCACTATTTCAAACATAATGAAATTTATATGTATTACTGAGGTGCAGTATAAATTGGTCATCGAAAAGTATGGTGTACATTGCGTCCCTCGTTCATTTTTACAAGGACACACAAAATAATTCGGTTACAGTCTTAGTGCGATAATTACAGTGTATGCGTGATAAGTACGTTTTCAACTTTGGTTTGCGTTTTTAAGTTTAACTAAAATTTTGCATAGTACGTGGTGTGTATAAATTCTGTTGATCATATACAGGGCTACACAAGGAAATTCGTAAGTGTTACTGACTATGGGAGTGAATCGCTTAATGTCACTTTTAATTGTTTTATTCATTTCCCTGTTGAAGAACTATATTTAGTAGACTAAAATAAGTTTGTGAAATATAAATAAATTCAGATACAGGGCTACGCAAAGAACAAGTTACATTGTCGTCTATGGTTGGTAATTGCTGGAAGTGAGTTTTACGTTTCTTTATGCGTTTTTTTTTACCTGAATTAAATTTTAGCTTAATATGTGGTGTATTCAAAAGTCTTTATGTAATGTACAGGACTGTACAAAAGATTTCGTGTCCTTTTCCATCGACTGGTGAAAATTGCCTAATGTGAATTTTGTAATTAAACTAAATTTAATCATGCTATGTAGTGTCAAATCTATAGATCATATACAGGGCTGCACAACACATTTTGTCTATGAAAAGTAAATGCTAAAACGGGATTTTTAAATGTGTTATATGTTTCCTAAACGGTTTACTGCACATCTTCTTTCATCTTATTTAACGGTGAAGTTTCGTTACAGTTTTCTGGATGTGTTTGAAAGAGATTCATAATCTATGCTTGACGCATGATTTTCCGTTCTTGTTATTTATTCATTCGTTTTTGTGTGTATGTATTAATTATATAATTAAAAATATCATTTAATCACAACTACTAAGGTTGCAATAAAAATTTATTTTAAATACGAAAAGTACTATCCAACACAAAGAAAATTTTATCAATAAAAAATTTTTATTTTGAGAAAATTAAAAGAATGAGATACCATTGACACGAATGATCCAAATTTAAACCATGACATAGCAACGAAAATTTAAGATTTTGACAAGAAACAGTCGGACTGTTTGAAAGATTTTTTTTTTCAAGGTACCTTCTTGTGAACAGCTGACCTCAATATTATGTATCTGGAAACATTGCTGCCACCAAACATTAATTAGGACAAATATTGATTATATAATGACATTTTTTAATACATGCCCTCTTTTTTTTATGCACCGTTCAAAACAAGGGGCATGGTGAATACATCATTTTTGGCCCGCACACTGTACTGTTATGATGGTGGTTGCTAAGCGACTTAATGCTCTATTTTTACTTCAGCGTTCCAGATCTTTAACTCTCTCAATTCATCGTATTTGCTTTCATTGATGTATTCCTCGAAAATTTCTAAAACTGTATCTTGTTTTTTCCTGGTTGATTAGATATTCCCTTCTTAATGTCTTTTCTTGCAACAGTAAATAGTATTATATCTTTTGTCGATTACAAAGAATGACATTGTGTCGTTGTGAAAGATAAATTATAAATATTATATCACAAAAGTAAATGTTTGCTAGCTATTTTACTACTAAAAAGTCTTTTAAAGTATTGGATGATCAATATTACGAAATTAAGAATAAGTCTTTTAAAGGATTGATCGACTGATAAGTATTGCAAATACAGAGTTATGAACATACGAATATGTAATACTTTTATGTTATTACTTAGTAAGCTTAATATTCCTTTATATATATATATATATATCTTGTAAAATCTAAGTGGCATCATAAGCGAATACGAAATGAAATATATTAGAGAAAGGGATACATCCATTAATTATGATCTTTCCCCGGTTTCGAATTCTAACAATCATCTGTGACTTATGTAAAGTGATATAACCAAGTTATATGTACCTACATTAGAGATGAGTTCGGGCTCTTTTTTTTTCGAAGCCCGAGTTCACCCAAGCCTGACACTTTGTAATCCGAGTCCGCCCGATCCCGAAACATTTTGTGTCATCAGAGCTGGAACCTGATACCAAAGTATGCAGTATGAAATTGTTAATAACATTTTAAAAAATTGTTTCAAAATTAATTCTCACTTAAAAATATCTTTTTGCACAATAATAAGTATGAATCCAAAATACTTCTTCATGACAAAGTTTCGCGATTTTCATGTATCTACAAATCTGTTTAAAATAGCAAATGTGTTATTTATACACAACCACCGCTAGAAATCTGCAAAAGTCACTATTCTTATTCTTTTAAAATATCATTGTACAAGTATAGCAGAAATACATGAATTTCCAGTAATTCTTGAAATATAGTACTTCAAACCGGAAGCGTGGATAGAAAAGGGTTATCCCACAGTTTCTTTATGTTATTAACACTAACAGCGCAAAGGCATCAAAATATTTCTCCTGATATCCTATCAATGACGATACAATTCCTTTTTAAAAGATTTATTAACATTTTAAGAAACGCAGACTATGTTCTGGTTTCTTAAATAGCAAATTTCTTTTTTATTTCATTTTTTTCCAATTTGTAAATAAATAAAATTTTTACTTTAAGTCCGAGATCGTCTGAGCCCGAAGACCGATATAAAAATCTAGACGGAGGTAGTTTCGGATTTGGGCTGATCCCGTCGCATCTCTAAATCACCAATAAATATTTATATGGGACTGTCAAACGAAGTGTATTCTTTCAAAAATATTGCTCATTAAAGTTAAAATTATGCATGCAGATTCAAAAGCAAAAACATCGCTAAATTCAAAATTTTCTATTTAAAAATGTTAAAAAGTTAAAGAAAGAAAACTGTTAGATTGGAAAAAATTACTTTTTCATTAGTGACAGTAATTTATTGTGAGATTAGAACACCAGCATTTCCTGTTTTATTTTTAGAACTTTGATTTCTCATCTGCGACCGTGACTGAAACATCCGCATTTTCATTGTCACGCAAGTAACATAAAAAAAAATCTTTCGTCAGTAAAATGAACAACAGTAAATGACAGTCAGATTTATGTACATAAAGTCTAACCACTTTATCGCTTTCATGCATAAAAACTTTTGGATTAGACATAAAACTATTACTATAGAAAATACTGTTACAATTACAGCTTTTAACTTAAAGAAAAACACTAAATTTGAAAATTTTTACTATCGCGCGAGTAATATAAAAAACCTTTTGTTAACAAAATTAACATCAGTAAATGACAGTAAGATTTATGTAAAGTCCAGTCACTTCATCGCTTTCATGCATAAAAACTTTTGGTTTAGACATAAAACTATTGCTATAGAAAATACTGTTACGATTACAGCTTTTATCATAAGGGAAAACATTAAATTTGAAAATTTCCATTGTCACGCGAGTAATATAAAAAATCTTTCGTCAATAAAATGGACATCAGTAAATGACAGTCAGATTTATGTAGATAAAGTCTAACCACTTTATCGCTTTCATGCATAAAAACTTTTGGTTTAGACATAAAACTAGTACTATAGAAAATACTGTTACAATTACAGTTTTTAGCATAAAATTATATGGAATGACTTAAAAGAGGAAAAAAACTACATTTGAAATTTTCTCTTTAAATATTTTTAAAGCGCGAGAGAAAGGAAACTGTGGAATTGAGAAAAACATACTATTTTCTATTAATGACACATTAATTTAGTGGAAAATAAGAATACCAGACTTCCTTATATTATTTTTTAAACTTAGATTTTTCATTAGTGACTGCAACAGTTGCAGTCGGAAGTATTAGTCGGAAGTAGTACGTTACAAGTAGCGAAACTGCATTAGTCGCTGCTTTTTTTTATTAGTTTGTAGTGTAACGCACTACATTTTGTAAAATGTAATGTAGCGAGTAGCGCGATACATGAAATAAGTAGTTTGGGGAGAGCACAAAAGCTACTTTTAACGCTACTTTGAGATGGGGGTGGGAGGGGCGGGGTACCATTCTTTAAAATACATGATGGTAATTTGCCTCTTCTGTGCAAAATGTGTTCTGCAAAACACTTTCCAGTTGTCAGCGTCAAATTACTGTAAGAACAGTAAATAAAATTTATGCAGTGTATGGTTAAGTATAAATATGTTATGTAGAATAATGGGAAATTAGAAAATACCAGACTTTCTTATATTATTTTTAAAACTTCGATTTTTCATTAGTGACTGCAACAGTTGCAGTCGGAAGTATTGGTCGGAAGTAGCGCGTTACAGGTAGTGAAACTATACATTAGTCGCGACTTTTTTTTAGTAGTTTGTAATGTAAAGCACTACATTTTGAAAAATGTAATGTAGTTAGTAACTTGAAACATAAAATCAGTAGTTTGTAGCGAACACAGAAGCTACTTTTAACGCTACTTCGCGATGGGGTTGGGGTATCATTCTTTAAAACACCTGGTCGTAATTTGCCTTTTTTGTGCAAAATTTGATCTGCCTAACAATTTCCAATTGTCAGCGTCAAATTACTGTAAGAAAATCAAATAAAATTTATACAGTGTATGGTTAAGTATAAATATGTTATGTAGAATAATAGCCCCGCGATATATCACTTGTTCAGATGCAATGCGGATGACTTGCAATGTGATTTCCAAGTCCATTGCAAAAGATGCAATACAGATGTTTTAGCAACGTTTTCTTATATCCGAAAGAAAAAAAAAAGGCTGGAGTTTAATTTATTCTGCATGTTATCTTTTTATGCAACTATCTATAAATATTTATTGTATTACGTATCTCTCCTAATTTTACTAAAAAAGTTTTAATATGCGCATGATCTAATATTTTGGAGACTAATACATAACATGTTCTTGTATGTTACCTTTTAAATTTTAATGCCCTCGGTTATATAGAATTTGACTCTAAACGGGCAGGCACGCTATAATGAGGAATCCGTATCCTCAGTTTCGAGTGTAGATTGAATTCTTTGTCAAAAACTAAAAATAGCGAAGTAGTGACTATTTTTGAAAAGTAGTTTGTAATCGTTAT
This sequence comes from Maratus michaelseni, assembly GCA_963931845.1. Classification (NCBI taxonomy): domain Eukaryota; kingdom Metazoa; phylum Arthropoda; class Arachnida; order Araneae; family Salticidae; genus Maratus; species Maratus michaelseni. Next base: position 275,842,629 of record OZ007594.1, on the reverse strand, counting down.
TTTTTAAAGCAAGTAGTTGTAGTTAACTACATTTTCAATAAAGTAGTAGTCGTAGTTGCTTGAAAAAAGAAGTTTTTCCGACCACTGCTGCAATTAAAATATCTATATTTTCATTGCCACGCAAATAATATAAAAATCTGTCATCAGTAAAGCGAGCATCAGCAAATGACAGATTTATGTTGATAAATTCTAAATCGCTTTATCGCTTTCATGCATAAACGCATTCGGTTGAGGCCGGAAGAGTATTACTATAACATAAGCATTTGATATAGATAAATGTTTCTTAATATTTCTTAAGTGTTGCAAACATTATCCGCATCAATAACTTCGTCTATCTCTCAAAGGTTGAATGTTTAAGATATGATATATATTAGATATTTAAGCGGAAAAACATTGAAAAATTATAAATATAATTCAATGTTTCACATTTTTAGCTAATTGAAAAATATTCATGAAGTTTGCGTTGTCTGATATAGAAATGTTTCATAATGTCACTGACATTTTAGTCGTTGAATTCTCGATGTTTTCTTAACACGTTAATAATCACGGCCTAAAAAAAAATAACTAAAAAAACTCATCTTGGAATATTTCTTTTACACGCCAGATCGGTTAAAATTAATAAATATTTTTTAGATATTTAATTTATTAAAAAAAAATGAAATGCGTTATCATAAGCATAATATTAAGTTTTTAAAGGTGATTCGGAAATCCAAACTGGCTACTTCCTGACACATATATTTTTATTCAATTTCGTTTGCAAACGGCTAGAAATGGTGGTTTGACATTCTCTGAATGTGTTTCGTTAACGAAACACATTTTTAATTTTTATCTGGCGTCAAATCCTAATTAAAATCAGAAACGTTTTTTCTTTTTTTCAAAATTTCTGATAGAAATTGAATTAAAAAAAATGAAGTTTGATAGATACGCTTCTGCGCATGCCCAAATAATCAAAATAATCGTTATGCCCATCACTAGTAACAAATATTTTACAGATATATTTCATAAAAACTGGCGACTGATATACCATAAGACATTGAGGTTATGGACTATTTTCCGTAACTATGCAAATGAAATGCGCTACAATAAGCATTAGATAAAACTTTAAAGAAACTGAAATCAACATAAGAATTTTTCCAATACCTCATAAACAATGTTGGTAAAGATAAGTCACTTATATTCAGTGCGACATTATAACTATCAAAATAAAATACTTTACAATAAATATCAGATGAGATTTTTAAATAAATGAAATCTGTATAATAAGAATTATACACAATACGTGCTATACGTTCTATACATAATTATGTTTATAGTTATCAAGAAATTGATTTCACCCAGCAATAAACATTGCACAGAAATATCTGCTTTTATGTTTAATGTTTTATAATTATTATTTAACATTGATGCCGCACACAACGCCCTGGTTTTCCATATAATAGATTTATGAAGATCATGAAGAATTCATAGAAACCAAGTGAGATGCATTTAGTGATATGCCAACAACAGCAATTTGAATACGAGCTTAACCCTCTGACTGCTCATTTTTTTTTTTTTCAAAATCCTTTCGACCAATATTTAATCGACCTTTATCTCCTATACTATTACATATTTCAAATCATCTTGGATATGAAATATGTAGTAAATTTATCATTTTCATTTTCAACCTTTGACTGTGAAATTTTTAAATTCAAAAATTGTAAATGATATAAATTTTTCTACAAATGTCTTGCCTGTGGAAATCGCGAGATAAGCAGTCAGAGGGTTAATTTATAATCATATAATACTATATCCTTCGTTTAATAATAGCAGTAAAATAGTTTTTTAAATGTGTCAACCTTCATCAAATACTAAATTAAATTTCTTCAACTCTCGATATATTTCCTTGCAGCCTAGCTTCTTTTATCAGACTGGTAAGACTTGTTTTGCGCCTGATGAAGACAGACCAATTTCTTTTGAAATGCGTTGTGCTTCCGAATTTTCTATGGTATTTTTAAGAAGTTATTTCTTTTGTATTGACCATACGTCAATTTAATACTCTTTAATTAACACCGAACAACAACAACAAAAATGCACAAGTTTTGACCTCACTTTAATAGTAAACGAAAGAGTATTATATGTATGCAAGATCAATGCTATCATAGCTGCTAATATCAGATCCAAAATCAAAGTAAACACCAAATGAAAGGATTGCTTCCTTCCGGTTTCACGAATTGCAATTAGCCAGTGAAAGACGTACTTACTTTAAGAGCAAAAACTATCAATCTGCGATTAAAATAATTGCGCAACAGCCATTCATTCTCTTGAAATGGGAAAAACCTTTTCTTGTTTCTGACTTTACAAGGCTAAAGAGTAGGAGGGCATGACACTGACGCATGTTCCAAAAGATCCAGTCCCGGATACACACACACATATAATGAACCATAAACAATACAGATACAAGACTGTGCATTTATACTTATTGTAAGGAAAAGATTAAAATCTACCACGTGTTAAAACAATTTATACAGAAAGATTGAGTTTCTTTATTCACTGTGCTGTAGTCAGGAATGTTTGCAGTTGTACAGTTTAGTGTTTATATATTTATTTATTTATAGGTTCAGATTTCGTATATTTATTCCTCTTTTTATACTTCCTCAAAATTTGTAGCTTAGTGTTGTGTTCGAAACTGGACTTTTAGATTGGCAGAGGACAGAGCCCCTACCCAGACTGCTAAACCCGAAAGCCTTTACAGAAGGCAAAATTCCAAGGTCCGGGAGGAATTTTGTTAAACAGACAATTACACATAATATCAATTGCAGTTAGTACAATAAGATAATTTAAGACATACGTGGTTTTACATTGTAATAGTATTTTGTTTACATATGAATTATAATTGAGAACGGAGAATACATAAGTGGTATATGAAGTATCAGGGTTCGGTGAATAGATATCAGATATCTATTTCTAAAATATATCATGATTGATATTTTCGCACATTTAATATTTATTTTCAAAATATCATTGTACATGATATTTTTGATATTTTCAGTGAAAACAAGTGTAAAGGATTTTTTTAAACTTTTATTGACTATGTCGTTTTGCCTCCGTCAGTAACTTTTTTATCCCCTACCTCTGCCCCCCCCCCCCCGATAAAAATAAAAATAATAAAATATTTTCCAAGCTTTATGTTTGAAGATGAATTTTTAAAAGTAGAACCAATAATAATGTGAGAGAATATCAAATTAGAACAGCCATTGAAATATAAACTACATAATTTAGGTAATCAGTCATTTACAGCTTGATTAGAAATATTTTCGGGTTTTGATTTAGTTCAGTTTAAATTGCACAACAGGTTAAGGAATAAAAAAGTGGCAAGCTTAACATTTATGTTAAAATTTTACAATTTTAAAAAAATTGTTTTAAAATTTTGTTGTATAAATCATAAAATGATCATGATACTTGGCAGTGAATCCTATATTTTGTTTCTCGATGAGTGTGAAAAAACAAAGTGTTTCTATTTTCTATTAGTTGATCTTCAATTTTGTTGTAAGTGGAAGAGAAGAAAGATAGAAAAAAAGAATATTAAGTACAATATGTTTTAGTTTCTAATTTATATTGTTTGAAAACATTTATAATCGACAGTAAGTTGACTATTTTGAAAATATCAGATATATATCGCAAATAAAATATCTGATTATATCAAAATATTGATTTTTTTATATTTTCCAAAATATCATGTAATTTACGAATCCTGTCAAGTATCAACTCGTATCGAAGTTTTTAGTTTCGTAAACAGTTTTTTCTTTTATTTTAATTCCCCTAATTTGGAAACTGATAATTACATTTAAACAAGATTGGTACAAAATCAAGGTAGTGAGAATGATCTTATTATTTATACAAGAGGATCTTCGCCATAAAATGCTAAAACTCTCAATTCATATTTAAAAAAATATTTTGGATAACTTCCTGAGTTTACACTAAGACTTTCGAATCTCCTAGACGATGTTTTTCGCCGAGACGAGACCATATTTTTGACAAGGGTCCAGAACCACTGTATTAACTGTAAAACTACTTTCTCAACAACAGCAGTATTGTTGTGAGGAAAACAATTTTTGAGAAATCTTAGCAATACAGTTCAGCTTAGCATATACGTTGTTCATAAATTGTTATGTTACACACAACTTATTTCCCAACGAAATAACGTAACTTTTATTTTTCAATGAGGGGAGTTTATTTTCCTAGACGAGTGGGGAAAGGTAATGTTTAAATGTTTGTTCGTTTTGAATATACAGTGGAACTTCCATTTAACGAAGTCTGATCGTTACACTTAAAAACTTCGTTATGAAGAAAATTCGTTAAATAGAAATTAACTTAAATTCATGAAATTTTTTCTTGAGATATGACAAACAGGTATTGGATTCAGAAGCATTTGATTCAGTTTTAATTATTATGCCGTCTTTTACAAAACAGTTGTGTACGGTCGATGAAATCACGTCACATTCCCAAGCTTTGGCCCAAGCTTTTATCAGCTCTGATACACAGAATCTCAAACTAATGTTTTCACTTCATCGGCTTTTTTCTGTCTTATTCGATAATGTACTTCGACATTTTTAATTATTCCTTAGACTAATGATTGAATTTTAGCGGTATTGGCAGGAACAAAAATAACTTTGATGTTCTTCGATTTGTATTTTGAAGCACGTTCTTTTGGATGTACAAAGCAATTGTCTATCAGCAATGGAAGATCAGAATGGTACCTGTCTGACTCTAATAGATATTTTTTGTTTCAATGCATCTGACGCCATTGCGAAACCTCATCTTTTATATCATTGAAGGTAAAAAGGGGATTTTGACTTCCCCCAACTGTTAGCGCTGGAGTCTCGAAGTGGGAGAATAGAGATAACAAGTGTTTTTCTTAGTGTGAAAAAAATTTGTTTTTTAGCACCAAGCAGAATGGAAATTATTTAAATGTGTTCATTTTCATACAATCGAATCCGCTGAAATAAATTTGCATAGCTTTCGAACAGCAATCGCTTAATTTGAATTCTGTACACGTACAAATGTGGAATAAACTTCGTTATATAGAATATATTTTTCGTAATGTGGAGATTAATTTACATGCTAATGGTGTTCAAAGTCAATGTTCTGCAGAAAATTTCGTTAAGTAGAAAACTTCGTTAAATATGGACTTCGTTAAAGGGAAGTTCCACTGTATAAGAATTCAAAGAAAATTCTACAGCATGCAAAGCCAGTTTAAATAATATTATACATAATATGAAATCTAATGAGAAATCTTTGCGAAAACGTAAAGAACAGTATTCGCATACTGAAATAGCTTTATCCTTATTATTTCTTCTCACTGAATATTTTTTCAATAAACATATTTTAAAGTAAACTAGGTTGAATTAAGGATTCGTAACTGAATCGCAGTAGGTTAAGCCTGTGTGCGTGAAATTCAGAGAACTTACTGTACCCACAGCTAAAAGTAGCTCTTTAAAAGACTTACCGAATTCAAAAGAAGATACTGCATAAAATAAAGTAGAAAAATAAATTACTCAAATTTTGACGGATTGTGTGCGCGATTGAAATGCGAGCAATTCGTGTAATTAGATTTTTATTTTATTTTTTTAGAAAGTCATACAGTTGAATGTAAATTTAAAAAGCGCTGTGACTAAGTTTTTTGGAATCAATGACTTCGAGTTAATTTCTAGCAAATTATCAATGTTGAAAAGGTTGTTGAACCCTGCTGAATAACAGATCTGTCTGCTTTTTGGCACGTGAACAGCCGATATATGTTAGTCCAAGTGAGAATTCGTTTCTATCAATGCCCACAACAGCTTTATGCAGAGTAATTTCCAATGATCGACGAATATGTATGGCATGTGCATAGTTGGCAACTGCTACGATTTTTTGCCACCAATATTTTCAAGTAAAAATATTCACCTTATTTAATCGCAGAAATCTGCGATGAATAAAAACGAAAATTTTTACTTGAATATAGTGGTCACACAAAATCATAGCAGTTGGTAACTATACATATGCCAGAGGCACAGGATTGTCCATAGGGTTTGCATTAGAACTTTGGCCTTTAAATAGAGGAGAAGGTGTGAAAACGGGTACAGGTGTAAATATGGGCACCCGACCCTAAGTGGCTATGGGAGGTGCTGAAGACTGGCGACCAGGACTGTAGATGACGCATTTGTTGATATGAGATAGCAGAGAGCAGTTGGAACCATTCATTCAAGTAGTGTGGATCCAGCGTGAGTTATTGGTGTGAATTGGTATTTGTTCTGGACTGCAAACTTTTGACAGCTATCTGAAATCGTTTTCTTTTCATGTTATTATAGTTAGTTTAGAATAATTTCACGGTGATATCCGGAAAGCGGAGTTCCTAAGCTACTTTTAGAAGCACGCCTTTAGTTTACATGTGAAAGTGGCCATCTTTCTTAGGTGGGGTTGGTATAAATATGGCACTCATTTAAAAGCGGCCCCTAAATTACATTACCTTTTTTCTTAATATAAATTATTTCAATAGTTTTTTACGTGAAAACAGCAATTACCTACAATATATACATTACCAAATATATTATAAAACAAACCTAACAAGTGCTTTGAGGTAAGAGAACTTTAAAATTACCTTAGATGCAGATAATAAATTTATAGGTAATTGTAAGGGCATTTTATTATCTATAAATTCTCAAAGCATTTGTTAGTTTTATTTTATAATATATCTGGTAATATGCGTAAGCTAACATAATGGCGTAACGCCAGGTGGCAGGGGTGCGAAGGCCAAAGACCTTCCGGACTCATCAGATTACTGTGACACTCCGCTTGTGGACAGCGATGATGATATTAATCTAGATATCAACAATGGGGATAAACCAGACTCAAGCGATGCAACTTGCATCTTTTGTGATGGAAGTTCTCTGAAGACACTCGCAGAGAAGTATGGGTTAAATGTGTTATGTGCCAAATGTGGGCGCACTTAGATTGTGCCGGGGCTGAAAGAGCCAGTTATGTTTGCGATTTCTGTAAATATATTTTTTTTCTGTAATAAATAAATTCTCTACAATTTTGTATTGTTTTAGCCTGTTTAAAACATTTTAAACTATTTTTGTGACATTTTTGTAGAGGGCCCATATATTTGCACCCCATTTTTTCCGGTGCTTTTTTAAAAGCTTTTTGTAAATCTTCTTTTCCGAATTGAAATAATTGATATTAATCATTGTTTTGCCTGCTATCATTTAGTAAACTTGTTATAGTTGTGAATGAAGGTAAAAAATCTGGAATTTTTCAAAGGAAAAGTCATTTTAAGACAAAAACAAAAAAGGGGTGCCCATATTTACACCTTTTTCTCTACTAATGCTATAGATAGATCTAAAAAATCAAGCCACGTTGTTACTTTTGTCCTACCAAGAACTAAGTTTGTAGTAAATTACAGTGTAATTGATCGAGCCATTGCCAAGAAATCGTGTCCATTTCATTGTTAGATTGAAGTGGATAGGGATATACAAGAAGCTTCGTTCGAATTCGACTCTCTGCACTTCAATAAATAAATAGTGAAAAAAGAAAGAAAAATATTATCTTTAATATCAAAATTTAAAGAACGAAGCAGTATTTTTATATCTCGAACAGCATTTTCAACGCAAAGTTAAAATTTAGCAAAGGAGGTTTTTATTATTATTATTATTAATGAACGAAAACTACTTATTTCACGTTATAGAAGTAGGTGTTTTTGTGTTAGTTTTTTTCTTTTAGTTTCTTTTTATTTCAAACAAAGATCCCGATCTATCTCAAGCCAGACAAATTTTTTATCATTATGTTGCACCTTTTTAATGTAAATTTATACGATTTCATACATAATATCAGAAAAAATCATAATAAATGCATAATTTTTTTTTCTTTGAACCACTTATCTCACAGACAAAGTCAAAAAATAGTTTAAAGTACGATCCAAAATAAAATCTTCCATAAGAGCTGAAAGATCTTTTCAAATCAAGATTTCAAACCTGGATAAATTTCTTTAGTGGAAAGAATCAAGCTCATAAGTTATTCACATGCTGATAGAATCCATTTCAACAGATTATTTTGAATAATAGGAATATATAATGTGTCATTCAAGAACAAAAAAAAAAAAAAAAAAGGTGGACATTGGCTTTCAGAAATCTAATGCACTTTATGCAAATAATAGAGAGAGAACCCAATGTTATATTCTCGAAAAAAAAAATTGAAAAGCTTCTTTACTGAGATTTAAATGTTTACAAAAGTTAATCTAGGAATAAAAAGGAATAAATTCTACAGAAATCCTATTTTTAAGATACAATGAAATAATGCAATAGTATCTGAAGAATCTTTTAAGTATAAAAAATAGCCACATAATGAGTATTAAAATATTCTAATGCATTAAGTACATAATCTTAAGAGAACAAAAGAGATTTAGTTTCATTTTAGGTAATTCTAAGGTACTTGTTGGCAATATAGTCCTGATGTAAGAGCCAGAAATTTAAAATATGCGCGATATTTAACCATATCTATGAATTAAAACAACTTAAAAGACAGGGTTTCTAAGAGAAAAAAAAAAAAACTACTGATTTCGAGAAAAAATACAATGGAAAATGTGGGAATTTTTCATTACACGCGGGCAATTTTATTAAGAAATTTGATATTTTTTCTTAAAAAAGAAATTTAGTCATGCAATCGGCCAAAAGAAAAAAATGTCTGTCCGGCCTGTAGCGGGAGGAAAAGGTACCTTTCCCTAGTTCTTGGATTTAAAAATTCAGCTATTTTTACCTGAAAACAGAGCTAAAATGCATGGTACCAAATTATAGAAGATTCTCAGTTTAGCCAATACTGAATTTCAATGCGAATTTCGCCAAATTAGTTAGCTATCGTAAAGTTGACTTCATTTATGACGACCTATTTTTGTCGCCAGATTTGGCGAAAAAAGCCTAAGCAATCTTCCGGGAAATTTGACTCTGGCGATCACCGTTAGGTACCTACATGTGCCAGTATTGTATAAGTACCAATATATCTTATCTTTTAAATATGATATAATTTTATAATATGACGTGGCTGACGAAAAAGACAGGTTGCTGCACTACATTTCGCGTTCGTCTCTTTTTGGACCGCCAGAGTCACGTGATGCTATTTTTGTGCACCTGCACTCGTGCTTTTTCACCACCTATGTTAGAAAAACAGCATCACATGACTCCAGAGGTCCCAAAAGCGGTTCACGTGTAACACAGTGCGGCAGTCTGTATTTTTCGTCTGCTTTGAAGATATGACTATGTAATTTTAACCAAAGGGAAGTTGAAACAGTGGTTAAAACAATGAAAGTAAATTTGAGAGAAACCACGCTCGCTAAACCTCATATATTAAACTAGATTATAAAAGAACCGTTATTTTTAATCCGCAGTCTTGTTTCAAAATGGCAGACACTCTAAAATTTCAAACTTCTGTATCTCAGCTATTTTTTAACATAGAGGTGAAACAAAAAATACTCCTAAATTCTTGGATCAAGGCCTAACACTTGAGGAATTTTGAATTTCTAACTATATATGCATATTTATTTGTGTTTGAAATTTTTTGAATGGCCGACATTTTGAAACAAGATAGATTAAATTGGCCAGCGAACTTGATAGAAATCTTTGTAAGCCCTATGCTCAGGCTCAGTCAGACCCAAATTGGTTTATAAATAAACCTAAAAATAAAATGCATGCATGTGTGCTTTTTTGAAGAATTTTAATTGTAGGATAATGTTGCTTCAGAAATATAGGCATGTTTTGTTGAAATGTAATCGGGCCATGTCCGGGTCGAATTTTTAGATTTCATAATAGGCCGGACGGTATTTGGGTGCTGCTTTTAGCTTTTATACCAGACCGGACCAATGCAGTTTTTGTACGGGCCGGGCCTGAGCCGAATTTTTAGATTTCATAATGGCCTGGCATGGCCTATACTTTTAGCTTTTATGTCATGTCGGGCCAGGCCTGAAAATTTCTGCCCGTGCAGACCTCTACTCCTAATGTTAAATTAATTTTTAATCGTTGCACAACAAATTTCAATGTGGGTAGTTTTTGTTAAGTAGTTTTGTCAAAACTACTTAGCGGAATGAGCTGAAATATTTTTATTCGCATATTCAAAGTTTCTAGAAATTGATTTCTTTTAAAATTTGAATAGGTTACGATACATATATTTCAATATTTATTTCATAATTTATATATATTATATAAGCAAATAGACTAAATTCCAATGAATTTTACACAGAACGATCTGAAAATCTACCCCTTTCAAATGAAAATAAATATAAAAAAACGCCTCATTTACCCCAAAGTTATGTATGAACATAAATAAAAAGTTATACTAACACCAGATAGAGTACCTCTTTTTTTAAAAGTCTGTTGAAAATGCAGATTATAAAGATAAAATTACCCCTAACTGATTTCTTGTTGTGTAATATTATTTATGAATTATTTCAGTTTAAAGAAATTTCTCTTTTATTACGTTCAGTACATAAACTTCTGCCAGAATAAAAAGAAAGTTCCTGTAGTTAAACGAGAAGTGCCGAATTTTACTTTAAAACGAATCAGTAATTTATCGCATTAACTTTTGTAGAAATTATTTAACTAGCTTTACATTTATGTGTGTGTCTGGAGGATAATTAGGCTTTAGTAAATGATTTATTAAAGACAGGTCGAGAAACCTCAGACATTAAGAGTAATGTACATTGAACCATGGTTATCGATACAGAATGAGATGACATAAACATTAGATGAAGCATCCAAAAAATGAAATCAACGTAAGTAGAATTTTACCCTCACACCTTATAGACATTGATGATCGAGAATCCCTAATTACACATACAATGTATCGTAACTATCAATGTAAAAAGCACCGTCATAAACTGCCAGCGCAAAAAAACACTAAATGAGATTTCCAATCAGGGAAATACGAAATATACAGGTACAGTCGCGAAAAAAAGTTAGTATAAACTTTATTTCTTACTGCCAAAGTTGATTAATTGTCCTGGAATATAAAGATGAGAGTATCCTAAAAGTAACAGTAAACGCAAAAAATAAATATTTAAAATATTCTAAAGCATAAAAGATTTTTAGAAATTAAAAATAATTATACACATCACATGTGAAAGAATGTGCCTGTTATTTTTCGTACTTTTACACTCCATATTATAAATTATTCTATGATATAAAAAAATAATTATATAAAAATTATAAATTATAAAAATGATTTTTATTCGTTGAATATTGCAGTAAGAGACGTTGGGCACCCGCTAAGTGATTTGCCATCGCCTCGCGTGACATTGCCCCGGCCCTGAGTTGGTGTCAACTAGGAAGACCAAGAAATGCCTAAACTGTTCCACTGTTCACGAAAGAAAATTATACAAAAATTTCTCGTAAGTTTGTAAGATTTTATTTTTTGTTGATCCTTTGATAACAGAAAATTATTCCATTAGACTATCGAAAAGAAAAATTTCTCGCTATGTAGAAAACTAATGATTGAAATTAACTGTAAACTTACACATCCATGTTTTTGACGATTTTGGTTAGTTTTATGTAAAAATTAATGTACATCATAATTCCCAATTCTTTAACATTGATTTATTTAATAATTTTTATGAGTAAAAATATATTTTTGAACTGAAAAAATGCTTGGAATATGGAAATAAGTTAGAATCTATTCATTGCATCTTATAAATAAATAAATAAATAATCAATATTTCAATCTGAAGATTTTTTGGGAGAGTATAAATTAAAGTTTGTCACCAGAAAAAGTATAAGAAACTAAAAAACTCTTAAAAGTGGCTATTATTATTTGAAAAATTAAAGATTATACAATTTTTAATACGTAAACGAACTTTATTTCAAAAATTGCATTCATATTTGATAAGTAGAAACAATTCCCTGTCGAATGATACCTTTTGCATATATCTACAGTAATTTAGTAATAAAATAACATGAGTGTTCCGTTTATTTTTGCGGCCGACAGACCACCATTTTCATTAAATGGAGTTTTATATTATAGGATTGGTATTTTATAAACAGGTATAATTAAGAAACTTTTAGTCACTGAACTTACATTCAGTGGGAAATGAGATATAACTAATTAAATGCGCTACCATAAACACGATAAGAATAATACACATTAACTATAAGTTCATTTCTTAAATTTATTTACAGTTAACTAAAAATTTGTATCATACAGCAGTAAAACACAGCAAAAAAGCATAATATATTTTTGTTTCATGTTTAGTATTTAACAACGTCGGCACACCTAAGACCTTGGTTTGCATAATAAAGTTTTATAGAGCTTCTAAACCGGAAAAGTGAGATATGTTCCTTTAATATTTCATTGTTATGCAGTCCGCATAAATGCTTCCAAGCTTGAGATACGACAGCACCAGTTAATGTATCTCTTTTATTCTTCACAGAACTTAACCAGAAAGGTTCCGCCATGAAATTGTTATTCCTCAAGCATGTTGTCTATATGGGTTATTGCTTTATTGACAAGTGAGGTGATTTCTGATAACTGGCAAAATTAAAAAGATGATGAAAATAACTATAGTGTTTAGTTCATGCTGTAGGGATGATCAAATTAGATGATTTAAAGTACTCTATTTTAGACAATTCAACCTCGTGAAGCCTTTCTTTACATATTAATCTTTAATAGAAGAACGTAATAAAAAATTGCGGTATGATGTTAACGTTCATTACCAGATTTTTAATCAATTATCTAATATATCAATTATTACGAGAAGATCTTTAAGTGTTGCTTCATTAGATTAACTTCAGATGATGTTTTTCTTACTTTACCTAGTTTTTTTCTTCGATTCACTGGCCATATTGTGTACGAGGAAGCCCGTAAGTTTTCAAGGATGATGGTCTTCAATAAAATTTTATTGATATACGTAAATGCTTCCAAGGTTTTACGCAAGAGACAATGTAGCAGCAATGTGATTTTTATTCTTTAGAAAGCATAGTAACAAAAGTTTCGTTTGTCAAATTATTATTCTACAAGTATGTTGTCCATATCGGTTATTACTTTATTAACAAAAAATGTTACTTCTGATAATTGGCATGGTTAAAACAAGGAAGAAAAATCATGCGTCAAGCAGAGATTATGAAACAGTTTCCAACACTTCCATAATACTTTAATAAAACTTAGCCGTTTAATACGGTAAAGAAGATACTTAAATAAACATTTTACAAAACACATAACACATTTGGAAACCAAATATCAACAATTACCGCCATTGCTGGAAAGGTACTCCATCTTTTGTGCAATCTTGTACATAATATAGATTTGTATATATTGTACACAGTATGCTAAAATTTAGTACAGTAAGAAAACGCATAGCACAGTTGAAAATTCACCTTCAGTGTGATTTTTCTGAGTCACACACGTAAGGACGATTTTACTATTTTTTTTTTAATTGTTATTACTTTAGACCAGGCGTGTCAAACTCGTTTACCACCGCGGGCCAAAGTACGCATTATATACAAAGCCGCGAGCCACATTGAAAAAAAGTAGATAATGTTATTACCATTGCACACAATACAATTTTTACGTACAGGCCATGTTAAAGAAATACTCACGCTAATCACAGAAAATTCTAATAATAATTTCTAATCGTAATATTCACGCTAAGCAAATATTCAAGTTATTATTACACATAGTTTATTTTATCTTATTTTTCGAAAAAATTACTCGAAATTGCTTTTTTTCAACCAAATCTACAAAATTTAAATACATTACCTAAATTGTATTTGTTTTAAAAATGCTGGTCTGTTAATCTTGATTTGGCAGTGTAATCTTGAACTATCAATCTTCTTATTTTTTTTTTCAAGAAAAAATAAAACTAAACATATTTAGATTCAGAAAATGTATTTAATTAAACGTGTGTCGTATTATGCGCTACTTATTTGATTTCATTTATTAAATACGTTTTCTGGTTTAAATTATATGACTTGAATAATAACAAAATGTTGGCAGCTACGCAAAGATGTCGTATTGTAAACGTTCTCTACCGAACATAGGTAAAATACTCCCAACTGCACCTTAACAAATCGATCGACTGATAAATAATTACAGAAATTTGTAAACCCCATATCCATATATTTTCGCACTAATATGGAATCGCACCGAATTTTGAATATCTGCAATAATAATTTCTGTACAACAATTTCAACATCAACAATTAGAGGTTAAGTAAATAGATTAAACATATTTCGTGAAATCGTGTGATATTTCGTGATTCAGAAATGTATTTAATTAAACGTGTGTCGTATTATGCGCTACTTATTTGATTTCATTTATTAAATACATTTTCTGGTTTAAATTATTTGACATGAATAATAACAAAATGTTGGCAGCTACGCAAAGATGTCGTATTGTAAACGTTCTCTACCGAACATAGGTAAAATACTCCCAACTGCACCTTAACAAATCGATCGACTGATAAATAATTACAGAAATTTGTAAACCCCATATCCATATATTTTCGCACAAATATGGAATCGCACTGAATTTTGAATATCTGCAATAATAATTTCTGTACAACAATTTCAACATCAACAATTAGAGGTTAAGTAAATAGATTAAACATATTTCGTGAAATCGTGTGATATTTCGTGATTCAGAAATGTATTTAATTAAACGTGTGTCGTATTATGCGCTACTTATTTGATTTCATTTATTAAATACATTTTCTGGTTTAAATTATATGACTTGAATAATAACAAAATGTTGGCAGCTACGCAAAGATGTCGTATTGTAAACGTTCTCTACCGAACATAGGTAAAATACTCCCAACTGCACCTTAACAAATCGATCGCCTGATAAATAATTACAGAAATTTGTAAACCCCATATCCATATATTTTCGCACTAATATGGAATCGCACTGAATTTTGAATATCTGCAATAATAATTTCTGTACAACAATTTCAACATCAACAATTAGAGGTTAAGTAAATAGATTAAACATATTTCGTGAAATTCAAAAATCTTTTGAATTTATTTTTTTATATATTTTTAGTATATTCTAAAAATTTCCTCTCCGATGATTTTTGTAATAATGCCTGACAACATTTAAAATGAAATACATTATCTTTTTGAAAATTGTTTTGTCACAGTAATAAATTGTATTTGAAAACTCTAAATTACTATCAAAATAATAAGATAGCATGCGATGTAATGCTATGTTCAACTTCAGTTAATCATATTTATTCATAGTGGTATATAGTTTTAACATTTTTTTTTTTTTTTTTTTTTTTTTTTGTAAATCCTGCTACGTATGTGAGTATGTCCATAAAATGTGTGTATATCAATAAGAAAGATCAAGTAGGATTCATTAACAATAACACAATTACTAACATAAGCAATGAAAATAATTAAAGAGCTTAAATCCAAAAGCCTCATATTCGACTAAAGCTGAAGCGAAAAACCTGTATAACATATTCTGGTTTTTGTGTCAAGTACAAAAATGATAATTCGTGTTTCTTTCAAAGCAACTCATTTAAAAACTATTTAATTTTATATTATTTTTTTTAATTTAATTGTTTTTAATTAGCGCCGAATTTTATTAAATTTACAGTACAATTCTTATTATTTCATAAATACAACATATTATTCTGTAATGTAATGTAAATTAAAAGAGGGTAGTAAAATAAAGTATTAGTTTCGACATAAAACAAATAAACATCATAAGTACAATACTGTAAAAATTCTACGAATCTTTAAATTTTCAGACTACGATCGCACGCTTTACTAAACTCCAATTTGTTGTCTTTGTATCCACGATTTCTTGGAGCTAAAATTTAAAATTGAGTTATATCTGCCTATTTACAACAATGCTGCTAGAAGAACGGGATTTTTTTTTAAATTTAGAATGCTAACACATTCTGAAGGGATATATTCCCCTTATACAATAAGGGAATAAAAAAGACAAATATTACTATTAAAAAAATAGTGGTAGCATTGAATAATAATAAATAAAAATCCTCTCAACTGGCACCACTATATTACATACCTTTCTAATGTTTGTCATCTCTAAATCCTTGTCTGGTGCAAATGTGTTTGTGCAAAGTGCATTTTCAGCACGTGTGTTCGAATAACTAAATTAAACACAGTTTAATGCCAAAGGCTTGGCGGGTCACAGATAACTTGTCGGCGGGCCAGTTGTGGAACGCGGACCACGTGTTTCACATGCCTGCTTTAGACTACAGGTATCATTACAAAAATGATTCTGTATGTGTCCTGTACTAGCAATAAAAAAAGTAAAACGTTATCTAAATAATTTCACTACCAAATTTGTCTCAATTTGCAAAAAAATACTCTCTAAAAGTCACACACGTAACGGTGGAATCGCCCATATACAGATTTCATCAACAGGAAAAGTATCGATTTCTCTCTTTTTTCTTTTATTTAAAATACTATTTATTATTTATTTATTTATTATTTTTGGAGTATACACTCGTCATTGCCTAAAACCAAATGGAATATTACACTTCAACAGGAAATTCCACAACTTAATGATTAAAATAGTCACTGTGAAAGTGAAAGAGAAATGACTGACCCACGCAAATATAGAAAAGCGTTGGAGAAAGAAATTGCACGAACGACAGCTCACTGACGCAATTTCAAGAGCACGGCCCACAGGTGATTTCTCTTCCATTAACATTATGGCCTCATTAAGTTCCAACGTATTCGAGTTTATCAGATCGATCGCATGAGTATCAATCATTCACGCCATTGCTTTAAGAAATTTATTTTGTGTGTGTGTGCGTGTTAACATTCGCCATTGTCTTATTCCAAATAAAATGTTACACTTCAGCGGTAAACTCCACAGCTTACAGATTGAAATAGACACAAAACATTGAAAGAAAAAATCATTGACCACAAATTCAACGCAAATACGAAAGGAATTGGAAAAGAAAAAATTATATGAACCGGCAGTTCATTGACATAATTTCAAAAGCACAGCTTCCATGTAATTTTTGTTTCATTAACATTGTGGCCTTCTTAAATTATATTAAAATTACTTTTTGTACCATTATAAAGTTTTAATGAATACTGATATCTAAAAGAAAAAAAATATTACATAATAAATTTCTCAAATTGGCATTAAGGATTGTTTTTTTCATTTAAAGTAAATTAAATATATTTGCCTTACATTTAACGGGTGCATTCATCATTTGCCTAAATACAAATGTAATATTATATTTCTAAAGTAGTCTAGTACATCGCAAAGCTTAAAGACGTAAAAAGAAAAAAAAAACAAGAATGAAAAATGATGCGTCAAACACAGATTATGAAACACTTTCCAACTCTTCCAGAATACTGTAACAAAACTTCTCGTTTAATAAGGTAAAAGTAAAAAAATTGGAAAATGCATAACATATTTGAAAACCCAATTTCAGGAATTACCATCAATAGTCGGGAAAATATCCGAATACTTTTGTGCAACCTTGTATATGATCTACAGATATGTATATATATGTTACGGTCAATATGATTAATGCAGTCATTATTAATAATAACCTGTTATTATTAATAATGACCGGATTAATCATAATGACCGTAACATATATACTACATAGTATGTTAAATTTTAGTTCAGTTAGCAAATGCATAGTACAATCGAGATCTTTTGTACAGCCCTGTATATGATGTGCAGTATTTTATATGAATTTATACACACCAATTAATATTTAAAAATTTAGTTAAATTTAAAAACATCACATTTAAAGCGCATCACAACTTCCAGAAATTATTGTTCATAGACAGTACTGTAACCGAATTATTTTGTGTGTCCCTGTAGATGAACGATGAATGTTATGCACACCATATTCTATAGTAAGCCTCTTGTAGTGTACCTCAATCACATATATCACTTTCGATATATTTGAAATAGTGTAACATAATTAAAATACACCTAAATTCTTCATAGACCGCAATGTAACAATTTTTTAGTGTCCCTGTAAACGAACATAACTGCTACACACTTTATTTTCAATACCTAACATACCATATATGGCATGTTCGGTATTGCCCCCCCCCCCTCCAATAACACACCAATTTCATGGCAATCTGAATATCTTTAATATATTTACGCGAGTTAGAACATGGACAGACAGATGGACAACCCGAATTTATAGACTTTTCAAGTATATTAGAAAGTTTTAAAAAAATTGGCCACAAATTCAATGCAAACGCAGAAAAACTTCGGAGAAAGAAATTATACGAACCAACAGTTTCGTTAACGTGATTTTAAGAACATACTGCCCACAGGTGATTTCTCTTCCATTAACATTATGGCCTCATTAATTTCCAGCTCATTCATGTCCTCTGATCGATCGCGTGAGTATCAATCATTCACTCAACTGCGTTTAGAAATTTATTTTTGTGTGTTATGCTCGAATATAAAATCGAGCAATTCAATTGAAGTCAGTCATAAAATATCTTCTTTTATGCCGAAATAAAAAAACAGATTAGGACAGATTTGACAGAATTAACAGAGCTTGTTTGAAAGATATACATTAATTAAACTAGCTAATGTTGAGTAACAATAAAGTTTTGGTAATAGCAGATTACGTAGCATTTCGTTAGAAAGTGAAATCTAAGAGAAACGTGTAAATTATTGCGTCCTAAATGCAGTCGTAAAACTTGGCTTCAAAATGAAATACTAATTCAAGAATTGTAAAATTTATCGTTGTAACCCACATAAAAAAGTAAATAATTTAAATTCAATTCATATGAATTAGTTAGCGAATGTGCTGGGTACTTTTAACACAATTTTTAATGTACGTAAATTTTGACAATATCTAATTAACTTGCCTGCTAAGGAGAGACCTTTCTTAGATAGTCCGATATATCTACGTAAAACTTAATAAATAAATTAAAAAATTAAGATTTTTGAAGTTAAATGTGATAGAAACATACTATTCGACTGCAAATGTTGTTGCAAAACCATTCGCCTACGAATTGTGCCTTCTACCATTCTTTCTGCATAAGTAAGTTTAGGGAGCGCATTTCAATACCATTTTTAATAATGAAAAAAAAAAAAAAGAATAAAAAAAATTCAATATCAATACAAGCATTTCACACATTATTTCGATTCTAAGGTATCTTTAGCTTAGATATTAGATTTCAACTAATTTTGTGCAGAAGTTTAGGAACTATAGCCGAAGTCGTTTATAGCGCTTTTGAACGGACTGAGAACCTGAACTCCGTCAGTCAGAAAACAGAAAGTTGGCCCAAGATGAAAATACATTCCAGAAAACTCTTTTATAACAAAGTAAACTGTGATATAGCGAACAAAAGTTTTGAAAATTCACAAAAATACATCCCCTTTTTATTTAATAAAATTACTCTTAGAAATAACCATGAAACCAGACAAATAGTAATAATTGTCAAAATATATTTTTTTTATAATTTAAAATTATTAATTGATTGAAAATTCACCTTCCATTCCCGAAAATTCATGTACTTGGCATGTACATGGTATATAGCATGATATGTACGTATGGTACCTACCACCATGCTTACAATGCGTGGTGATAGGTACAAAGACCCTCTAATGAAGTTAGAAGTTCTTTGGTAAAGTATACCTATACCTACCACTCTACTTGCACCATTTTTGTTACAGTATACTGTTAGTTGGAAAGGTCCCCAATGAAAGGGTTTTTTTTTTTCCCTGGGTCCCCAATTTGTGTAAATCAATTCTGTATGGAGGTATTCTCTCTTTTACTTGTTCTTCGATACAGGAAGAGACCGGGTCCTTGTATAGTTGTCCAAAATAGATTTTTTTTTAAAAAGGGGGGGGGGGATCATCCTTTACTAACTCTGGTGCAAATCTCGTATAAAAATGTAATGGTACCAATCGATTAGTAATAATGTTTACTAATTAATGTTACATTTAAATTTTGCTTGGGGGTCGTTTACATATAGAAAACGTAACAAATTTTTAAATTTGCAATTAATTTTGACATTGTATTTGGACTTCTAGATAAATTTTACACTCTGATACATTGGGAAGTCATTTGGTCAAGTCGTTTAGGAATTATGAAGGTTTAAAAAGTTTAGAACGCCTAATGTTAAATTCGTTTTTAATCGTTGCAAAACAGATTGCAATACGGATAGTTTAAGCATAACTCAAAACTACTTGGCGATAAACTACTCGACGCAAACTATGCTTCGGGGGAATGAGCTGTAATTTTGGATTAGCATATTTGAAGCTACTAGAAAACTATTTCTGTTAAAAAATGTATAGTTTACCATTCATATTAATTTCGAAAAAATAGATACTTTGAAATTAATTTTCGATGAAAATATGAATTTAACATGTATTTTTTTTTTAAACAGAAATCTATTTGTAGAAGCTTCTAGTACGCTAATCCAAAATTACAGTTCATTCCTACAAGTAGTTGCAGTTATTGTTAAAAAAAAAAAAAAATACCTGCATTGCAATCTATTTTGAAACTATTACAAATGAATTTAACATTTAAGCGTCAACCTTCATAATTTTTAAAATACTTGACTGAATCGCAGGTACCTCATTTGGTACCTGAAGGTAAAATTTACCGAGGAATCTAAATATGAAGTCAAAATTAGGTGTTAATGTTAACCCGGGAGAAATTGTGCATACCCAGGGTATGAATGTTTTTCTTTTTACTTTGTCACCAATAAATACAAATAATAATTGTCACCTTATTTAGCCGGAGACAATTGTTAATTTGGAGATTACTTTTCGGAAAATAGTGATGACAATTGTAAACACCGCACGCACCATGGGTATGTCACACCCAGCGCGACTACTCCCGGGTTAATATAAAAAGTTTTAAAGATTGTTATAATTTCTATATTCCCCCAAGAAAAATGTAAGTGTAGTATTAAATAGCAGATATCATTACTAATCGATTGGTACCAGTCACATTTTTATAAGATTTTTTGTGGCAGAATTAGTAAGAGGTTATTTCTGTCTCTCTCTCGACTACGTAAAAATTTAACCGAAAATATTCATGTTTATTCTCATCTTAATTTTTGTTCCTTGTTTCCTTCATTTCTCGAAAACGAAACTAAGACTGCTTCGGAAAAGTACTCAAAGCGAAATAACCACAGTGATTTACCGTGTCACGACAAGTCATCAGAAATCCTTCTTAAGACTTGTTTCCTGTCCGCGAAGTACATGGTATTATCCTTCAAAAAGCTTGCTAACAATCAGATTCTCGAGCAAACAAACAAAAAGAAGGTAGTAAGATCTCAAAAGATTGAAAAATGAAACCTATGTCGTGACAGCCGGAGATAACCTTGCAAATAGAGATTCAAGTGTTCTAAGAATGTCCGGTTCAGGGAATACATTTCTCATTGCTTGGAGTGACCGCGAGTTAACCTCCATTTCATTTTCTGAAATTTTGATTAATTAAAATAGAAGATATAAATATGCGACTGGTAAGTTAGCTGAAAGCTACGTCTATAGCAAAACATCGCGACATCTGTTCGTTTTCTGTTTTTTTTTTTTTTTCTTTGTATCGGGAACGTTTGATTTACAACTCTTTTGTGAGATGGAGGAGACCGTAGAGTGGATTTACATTTAAAATACAGATAAGACCTTTAAAAATCTGATAAATCTGTCAAAAGTTTGTTTTCAACTAAACAATATTTTTAGTAAAATATTTTTAACTATCACCTTAAACCCACACACAGCTCATGCTGTACGGAATCAAATAACATACTTCGACTTCTAGCCCAGCCCAGATTTTTGACCAGCATGCGAACTGTTATGACGAAATTATATTCAAATTCTTTTGGAATTCCAAATAATCTGGGGACTATTATTTTTTGACGAAGAGCAGCGATGGATTTTTGTTCATTCTTTCCATCCTTTGACCTCGTGTGCAAAATATGACTGTAGCGCCCCAAATCAACTAATCATTCTTTTTATGTTTGAAGTAAAGTTTTCATTCCCAACACAATATTTTAAGTACCTAAAGTTGTCTCGTGAAACCAGTAATGAAGATTCGAATCAAAACACCAGGCCGAAGGAATAAAATCTTATCAACATAGCGTTTGTGGTCTTGCGACTAAAAAACTTAAAAGCTTGAAAACTTTAAACCAGATGGCTAACCTGAAGATTTACGTAGGTCTAAGCTTCAGGTGGATGATTCGAAAATCATTAGTCAAGTTAAAGATGGAACTTGAAAAGTTTCTATTATATTTGAATTAGACTGAATTGGTTTGTACCCATATACATCTCACTTTTGTACTTAATCTCCAAAATTTATGTTATTTTTAAATATGTTGTAACTTTACAACTGCACATGCGTTTCGGGGATGTCATTAGACTTTTAAAATCAGTGATCAGTGAGACCCGAAAAATTTCGAAAAAGTGGATCTTTTTATACAAAAGTTTTTATACAATTAGTAAAGAATATTCGGTTAGATTTTCTATAGTAGATCTGATAAACATTAATAAAGTTAGGCCGTTTTAATTTACTTTGTTATATCATTGCATAAATCATAACTTGAATCTTTAAACGTGATTATCGCAAAACTTATGTTTCTGAAGTCTGTGATCACAGTAACTCTAATAAATGTCGACCAATCTTCTTTAATTTTTGACCAATTTTTAACAAGAATATTATATAGAGAGTAATCGTTCCTTTTGGTGATCTGATGATTTTTTCTAGTTTTTTAAAAACAATCAAAGTTCAAAATTTTTTCTGAAATTCGGTTCCTTAATTTTCAACGACCGCCATTTTATAGAAAATCAATTTTGCCAAAAACCGAAAGATTACTCTCTAATTTTAAGTGTTCGGAGTAAAGACATTGTGCTTTTTATAATTTCGGGTAACATTTGCCAGAGTTACGGTGATCACCGTGGACAGCTACCACAACAACGCCATCTCCGGGTAGCGGGTCTGCTGGGGATACCCAACTTTGTTTAGTCATTATAAAAATAAATTTATTTTCTTTAAAATGTAATAAACAAAATACAAAAAGAGTTTTTCAAATATCTTTTTTCACTTTCCTGAAAAAAAACCCCAAAATACAAGTTTTTTTTTTTTTTTTCTGACTTTCAAATAGGTATATAACTTCTTAAATCGATCAGAAACCGGAAGTCGAAAAATTTCAAGAATCCAATATTTTCTTATGAATACAGACGAAAGTAGTAATAAATTAAACCTAAAATTGGCGCAAATATTTTTTATTGTGTTTGATTTTGTGAAAAGAACATATTTTGCATGCACTTTGTATTCAATGTTGGGACCATTGTGATTAGAAAAATGAATAAATGTGGAAAATCCAGTTGGCCATAGCACGCAATTCACAAAAAGGATGCAATGTAGCAAACATTTCCGTGCAGATAACATAATGCTAATCACAAATCTTCTTCCACCCCCACCCCCTTTTCGTCGGAAATAATTGTTTTCGCCCAGAAATTTTCGTGTTTCCGATGGGCGCGGCCTGAGAACATTGACCTTCAAAATATTATGTAAATTGGCATTTTCTCGGGCGTTTTTGACGTAAACCTTTAACAAAAGCTTTTAGCGATAAGAAAAAATCGGTCTGAGTAAAAAAGAGAATAGTTAGTCAAATGAACCAAATTTTTTTGAATTATTAGGAATAGTTAACCATAAACACAATCACTTACGATTATTTTGGGTGTGTACCAATAGTAAAAAATATTGTTTTAGCTTCTTTGAAAGAATTTGTTAATATATAATATATTGCTTGTAGATATCCTTAATCCCTTCGCCTTTTAGCACCAATATTTGCAAAAAGAAATTTTTGTCCCATTTAATCGCAGCTATACTGTGATTAAATAAAGAGAAAATTATTATTCGAAAATAAAGATAGAAAAAATTAAGAATTATACGTACCGTATACGTAACATATTTTACGCTATACTCTTCCCGCGGGGTTAAAGAAAAAGGAGGTTGGGTCAGTGAAATCTCAATTTCTCCTTGTTAACGTTAAACCTATGGGCGTGAAATGCGTTCTTATTTTTAAAAATATCTCATCAGGAAATCAATATTTTAAATTTCTGTGTTCTCTTCTTAAAGGATGTCTCTTTCTTTTATTTTACAAAATATTTGCTTAATTTAAGATTTTATATGTTAAAAGTTGTCTAGCTGTGAATAAGATTTCAACACTTCAAATAAAATTAAGCATGTATTTTAGAAATATTTTGTAAAATAAAAGAAAGAGAGACATCTTTTAAGAATAGACAGAAAACAGAAGTTAAAAATATTATTTTCCTGATGAGATATTTTAAAAATAACATATTCCACGACCATAGGTTTAACATTAACGAGGAGAATTTTTTTAAATATATGTACCGTTGACCAGGCCGCTACATGAGTGCCTAGCTTGACGAGTTAGTACCTGGTCGCGGGAAGATATTCGCCTGATCACCTTATGGCTGTCGCTGTGCTGTGATCCATCTGATAAGTCTTTTCAGCATAGCTGAAGTGCTGTTTAGTGGCTTGCTACAGTTTTCTTTGTTTGTTGGTTGATGGTTTCTTTTTAACTTTGTTGGATTGGCAGATTAAAAAAAAATAAAGAAGAGAAAATGGTGCGGGGAGGGTAATTACTCTTGCACAACACTCGCACAAACCGCCTGGATCTGCCGGATCGCAAAATCTCATGTTAACCTATGGGAAAACTTAGAAGCGCGATTATTCATCACCTATAATATAATTAGTAAAACACTGTTTTCACCATCAAAAAGTAGACTCAGATACAGATGTTGAGAGTTTTTAAAAATTGTCCTATTTTTTAAGTATTTAAAAAAAAGCTTACAAACTTTTAAATTTCCACTTGATAAAATTTTATCTTTTTAGAAATAACTAAAATTTAAGAATGCTTTAACAGAAGTTTTTTTTTTTTATATATATATAAGAGTAAATGGTAGACGTCTTTCTAAATAAAATGCCTCAATAGGAGACTTTTTTTCACAAAATGATTTAGTTGGTCTAGGCGAAATAGCTGAAGTAGAGTTGTGTTATCACATGGGCAAACCAAGTACTTGCCTTAGAACACGCAGATTAGAGGGTTCCCAAATTCATCAAATTAAATTCTAAACTGAACATTAAATAAAGTAACTTGTGATTAGAGAGGATGGGGACAAAGTCCCTTTGCCTCAAGAGATGGCTTACCATGATTGGGCTCTATTTCTAGGCATAAATGCCATAAAAAAAGTATTTTGTTTTCAATCAAAAATACTTGAAAAAATATCCATGAGAAAATTTTAATAAATCTTATAATGTATTTCAATCCCACCCCTTGTCGCGTTTAACGGCTGAAGATTGTAATTTTTAAAGACCTTAATAAAAGGGACCGGGAGGGACACTATGCTCTACAGACTTGTACTAGTCTAAGCAGTCCCTCTTAGGCTATCAAATCAAATCAAATCGTATAATGTTGATGGATATTGTTATCATGCACATTTAAAAGGTTTTGCTCTCACTGGGCTAAAGACTAAAGAATATCCACATCTGTATTGAATTCATCTCAAAGCCATTAAAATCAAGTTAAATAAATTGGAGTATAAAGAAACATTAAATAATGAAAAATACAAGAAGAAAATCAAAATCAGATAATCTTTTTGACAGCATTGAGAAACACGTGTGTGATAAAACTGATATTTCCAATTAAAATTTTTGACCGACTTAAAAGGATTCATTGCTTAGAATACATAACAGTCCATCACAATACAAAAAGTAAGCTATGCTTTAATTCATCTACTCATAAAAGGCGAAATGACAACTGATCCAGTTTTCAGATCAGAGAGCAATTCACAGCTTCGTCGAATTTAAATGAATTCATTATAAGAATTACACAATAGTCGATCATAATACAAACGGTAATCTGTATTTTTAATGCCAGTTATTTTTCAGGCAAGAACTGAAAATTGATCCCGCTTTCAGGTCGGGTCTCAGTTCACATCTTTCTCGAACTCATTTACATATAAAGAAAAAACAAGACTTCCCTATATTTTGACTCAATAAAGATGGATATTGCGAATTGTTTTACAGGTTTTTTCCCTCACATTTCATATGGAAGCAAGCAGGTGCATTATTTTTCAAATGAAAAAGCAATAGTTAGGGTTTCATTCATCTCACAAAACCCTATTACTCCCGCTTCGTTGACTGTCAGTCACAAAGCCGGTTCTCAGAAACTATGTAACTTACAGTCATGAAATTTTGTGTACTTATAGCTAAATACCTATTATGAAGCTCAAAATCATAAAATTTGAAAAAATCTTATTATTTTAAATATGAGAGATAAAAAACCAAAAATCTAACAGCCTTTTCCTAATAAATTTAAACATTTTTCGTTATAGCAGTGGCCAACCATTAAAAATCCACAATAAAATTCTTTCTACAATAATCAATTTTCTATTGAAAGATTTCCACGTGAAAAATGAAAATGAAATAAAAAGTTTCACCCATTGAAAAAAAGATTAATATGACGTCATATTGGTAATAAAACGGAAATTTTCAAACATTTCTCAATAATACAAGGAGTATAAGTATGTGTAAATACAAAAAGCAGCTTAATATGACGTCATTAGAGAATTAAAAAGAAAATTAATCTGACGTCTAACATTTTGAAGGTCTCTATTACAACACGTTTAATTTTGAAATAGATTTTTTTTTTAAATATCGCATTTAGTCCACATGAAAGATATTATTATGACAGAGTATAATAGCGAACTTCACCCGCTATCGGACCGGTTCAGATTTTCGAAAAAACGAGAAAAATAGACCGGTAAATTTTTACTTTATAATTTTATTTTTTTTTTGGGGGGGGGGGGGGGGGAATGAAATTTATTTGGATTTATTAAAGGAAGGATAAAGTGTTTTGAAAGTAATGTTAAACGAAACCCTTTGAGCGACCTTCGATCACTCTTACCCACTTGTTTTCTTTAGAGGTCTGCACGAATAATTAATTTTTCACAGTTCATAGCCGTGTCCCGTCCACGGAAAAAATATATCTATGAAAACAAGCCCCACTCAATTTCATAAAAAAAGTCTACATTTCTTAACTAAAATTATCCTAGAATTACTTTAAAAGAATATTGCATACATATTTATGCCAAAAGTGTTAAAGTTCAACATTTTTTAATTTATATTTTTACAAGCTATAGAAAAGGGAATAACGACATTGACCTTTGATGATTGCATAGACAATTGCATTCAAATGAAGATTCATTATAAAAATTAATGTAGTTTAGAATGAAAGAAAAAGATAGTTTAAAAAAAATCTCAATTTTGAAGCACTATAAAAAAAGGGTAAGATTTAAAAAATATATTTCTCTAATTAAATTAAAAGATTTTCTCAAGATTCCGTTAAACAAATGTACAATTTCACTACTATTTTCACACAAAAATTGTTGGCTCGACACGCAAAGAATAGGTATAGGCTCAGGCAGAATCTGACTAAAAAAAGTCGGCAACACCCTCTACCCTTAATCCTCTAGTTCTCATTATATCGCACGGCTGTTGAGTCAGTAAGATCTGAAATTCCCCTCGCTAATGTTAAACCTATGGGGCTGGAATACATTCGTATTTTTTAAAATATCTCCTCAGGAAATTAATTTTTTTAATCTTTTTTTTTTCCTGTGTACTGTTCTTAAAGGATGCCTTTTTTTTCTTAGTTTTTATACTTAATTTAAAATTTTGTGTGTAAATATTAGCGAAACTGGGTAAGATTTTAACACTTCAAATAAAATTAAGTATATATATTTCAGAAGTATTTTGACAATTAGGAAAAAATGAGGTATACTTTAAGAACAGTACGCAGAAAAAAGAAGCTAAAAATGTTAATTCCCTGAGGAGATAATTTAAAAATACGAATGCATTCCACTCCAATAGGTTTAACATTAGCGAGGAGAATATCAGATCTCACTGACCAAAAGCCGGAAAACATAAAAAAACAAGAACGAAAAATCATGCGTCAAGCATAAGATTATGTAACATTTTTCAATACTTCCAAAATACTTTTAGAAATCTTTACCGTTTAATAAGGTCTAATGTCTGATGTCTAAGCAAACAATTTGGAAAACGCATAACATATTTAAAAACCAAATTTCAGGAATTACCAACAATACTCGAAAAATATCCAAATTATTTTGTGCAACCATGTATATATTCTGTTGATATGTATATATACACTACATAGAAATGCTAAATTTTAGTTCAATTAGGAAAAGCGTAGCGCAGTTTAAAATTCCCCTTTTGGAATTTCCGTCAATAAACGGAAATGTACTCGAGGACTTTTGTGCTGCCATGTGTATGATCTATAGAATTTACACACACCAAGTAATAAACAAAACATGAGTTAAATTTTAAAACTCGTACAACAACTGAAAATATTTCCAGCAATTATTGTTAACATACAGTACCGAATTCTTCTGTGTGTCCTTGTAAATGAACGATGAATGCTATACGCAAAATATTTTATAGCAAGTCTCTTGTATTGCACAATAGGGATATACTATATCAATTGCAATTATGTTTGAAATAGTGAAACATAATTAAAATAAACTCCAAACGATTTTCTCCATAGACCGTAATGTAACGGAATTCTTTTGAGTGTTCTTGTAAAAGAGCTATAAGTGCTATAAACTCTATATTCTACAGTAAGCCTCTTGTAATGCATCTCAATGATATATACCAATTTCAATATGTTTAAAATTGTATAACAGAATTAAAATAAACCAAAAATGATTTTTTTTTCGCATAGATCGTAATGTAATGGAATTCTTTTGAGTGCCCCTGTAAAAAAACTATATAAGTGCTACACACTTCATTTTCAATACCGAACATGCCATAGTAATCCTCAATAATATATATCAAATACATGACAATCCGAATATATTTACGTGAGTTAGAGCACGGACAGACAGACGGCAGACAAACCGAATTCATAAACACTTTTTAACTATGTTGGAAAGTGTTAAAAAGGGCGATGTAACCAAGGATGTTAAATCGCCTTCAAAATAGCGGAAGATGTGATAATCTACAAGTAAATGTTTTATATTTCTCTCCAAAATGCTAGTTTCTAGGATATTACAGTTTTTTTAATAAAATTTATTATAGAGTGTTAAGTTTTATACTTATTGTAACTCAAAAATACACAAAGTTACTTAAAAAGTAATGTTAAAATAGAACTTATGTTTTAGGAAGACAAAAAATTAATGATATAATGAGGCACGATATAACGGGTAATTGCATAGAAATATATACAAAAATTATAATGGCTCTCAGCCTCATGTTTTAGTAAATGAACTAAAATTGTGACTCAAATAGTTGAAGTATGTAAATAACATTTTAAAAAACAACAATAATAATCTTAAAACTATTAGATGATTTAGAACAGGTTGAATGCTGTATCAAAATTGCTATTATTTAACATTTAATAAGCTAACCATATTTTTTCCATGTCGGTGGTTATAGCCTGCAAGTTAATATTTTGGAACAGATGTGTTACACTCACGCTAAAATGTAAACAAAAGATTGGCGACTGTTTGGTTGGCGCGATTTCCAAGACTGCGCCAAACG
This sequence comes from Maratus michaelseni, assembly GCA_963931845.1. Taxonomy (NCBI): domain Eukaryota; kingdom Metazoa; phylum Arthropoda; class Arachnida; order Araneae; family Salticidae; genus Maratus; species Maratus michaelseni. Next base: position 275,813,066 of record OZ007594.1, on the reverse strand, counting down.
AATAACTTAATACAATGGCTAGGTTGCCATTAAAGGAAAAAATCCCCTAAATTTGGCGACTTTTTTCTTTTTTTTAACCGATTAATTTTTTTTTTTTTTTAGCGTGAGTGTAAAGCATCTAAGCCGATTTTTCTTTTCATGTCAGAACTTGTAACACGAAAGTTAAGAATATTTTTACTGCGATTGTCAAAGATATAAGTATTAATTTACTTATTTTATTTAAATTTCTACATAAACAGTAAAGATATATTGAAATTAGATTTGAGGTTAAAATTCCATTCTAATATAGTCCAAATCCGATCTGTTTTTCAATTTATTTACCCACATCGAGGGCTTCAAATAATTTTGAATTACGCGCGAGATGAGATTAACTAATATAAAAAAGAAAAGTTCCCAGTTAAACTGATGGCATTGAGCTCACGGGCTATTCACACTAATTGTATATTATACTATTATTTTTCTGCATGAAAAACCCATTTATCTACATGGGGGGGTATTAGCCCCCCGGTCCCCTCCTTTATACTTAACCAATGAACCCTCAAAACTAATCAGGGAAGAGCCTTATCACAATGAGCCTATATACAAATCGGATAATTCTGCATAAAAAACCCATTTATCTAAATTAAGGGGGGATCAGCCCCGTCCCTAACCAATGAACCCCCAAAACTAATCAGGAAAGTGCCTTGTCAGAATGAACCTCTATACAAAATTTGAAGCAAATCGGATATGTCTATCAAGAGTTATCGCGTTACGTAATCCATAATGTACATACAGAACCGACGGGCACATTAGTTCTCAGGCTTCGATAGCCTGTGAGCTAAAATCTGAGTTTGTCAAATTTACATTCAAACTCATTATTTTTCCCTCGCAATTTTCTGAAATTTTTTGTTGCCGTTAAATATACGTTTTTTCCCCCCTTTAAATGCCAGTTCACACAAACTAGCCGATCTCCTGCGTAGAATTTTGAAAAAAAATGTGTGTAATATACTTATGTGCGGTGATGTTTTATAGTGTCTCACAGTCACAGCCAATCTCTTTATCTCTTTAAAGCATACAAGAGACTTATTGATAGCCTCTTTTAACATCCAAATTGCAAGATTTTTTTTTTCTTCTTTGGTACAGTAGTTTTCAATTCATGTGTAAATTTCTCTGTTGTTAAAATAAATAAATTTTTTCTACGCCTTGGAGTGTTATCAGTTTTAAGCTCCTAAAGTTCTGAATCCAAATTCTTAATTTTAGTGCCCTGACACTTCATTCTGAAAGAACTATGGGTACCCCCCCCCTTCTTTCCTCTGGCGGTAGTTATGGCCATACCACTAATTATATAAATTAAATCGTTCATTTTCCCTAATATTAAATTTACTCTTAAAATTCTTGAATCATTTAATGAATAAACTTTATACAGTCAGCTGTTACTTCGATATTTCAAGAAAAATTAGATAAAAATCAAAAATGTTTATTTTAAATTCTTATTTTTATGGCTGCCACTTACAAATATCTTGTCAAATGATAGAAAATCTTGGAATACCTAAGATCAAAGTCCTCATGAGAACAGTTTGCGAAAATTGTTAAAGAAGTAAAGTTTATATTGAAATTCCCTTAAACATGACTCAAAGATGCAAAATTGACAGCGCTAAAAATAAACAAAACAAATGCTTCAACATTTTATCTATCAACTCGTTTATAACTACTAAGCTAAAAGAGAAAATTAAACTTCAAGCTGAAAAGTTTTGCTAGTTAATTAAAAACTAGCGCACTTATGAAATCGACGTTTCTTTTCCATACCTGTTGCGGTATCCCCACATTCCAATATAGCTAAGTTACTTCCGTCGATTACAAAAGTCAACAAATCAGTTTCTCCCTTCCAAATAGATTATGCACAGTAAAGAAGCGAAAAAGAAAAATCATAAATAACTCACCGTGTGATGATCCTCAGTTTAAAACCTTATTTAACAGGAATTGTTTCTGTATTAATCACCCATTAGCTTTAAGCATTTCTCGGTCCAGTCTTAACTTTGGCCTTGCTTCCTCACTTGTAAACTGGTGCACGCGAGGGAAGTTTGCTGTTTTCAGCCAGCCTTACGCGAAGGTAGGTCATCATCGTCACGTGACTTTGCAGATCAATGATGTCACCAGACAGAAAGAGAAAAACACGTGTTGATGTTTACATCAAAGTGTGTGCCGGACGAATGTAAACAAAGGATTAAATTTAGTTATAATTAAAACACAACTTTCATATTTCTATATGTACGGCACAGTTAAGTTTAAGGATGTAAATTTAAGTGTAATATAATGAAATAGATCTCAAATGAATGAACTTTACATTAAAAAAAAGTTCCATTTGTAGCTATTAATCTCGTTTAATGTAATGTTGGTTTAAATAATAATGTGACACGGTATTCTGTACCCTGTCGGTTTTGGATGCTACGGTCATCTTTCGAACACGGGGACTAAACAGACCAGGACCTCCGTAGTGGAATCGGACCCACTACAAACAACTCTCCACATATCCCTGTCGGCCCCCCCCCCACCCCATTTTTAATACTTTCCAACATAGTTGAAAAGTGTTTATCACTTCGGTTTGTCTGTCTGTCGGTGCTCTAACTTGCGTAAATACACTCGGATTGCAATGTATATGTTATATGTTAGTGAGGTTGGCCATAGCATGTTCGGTATTTAAAATGAAGTATGTAGCATGTATGATTAGATTATAGGGGCAATCAAAAGTATTCCGATACATTACGGTCAATGGGGAAAAATCGTTTTCAGTGCATTTTAATGATGCTGCACCATTTCATTAAAAAAAAATTGATATGCGTGACTGAGATAGACGATAACGTGTTTTCTATAGAGTATAATATAAGTAGCAATTATAATTTGTTTACAGGGGCACTCAAAAGTATTCTGTTACATTACGATAAATATAGAAAAATTACGAAAATGGGGAAAAGTACAGTGCATTTTAACAATGTTGCATTGTTTCAAACATAAATAAATTTATAATCGTCACTGAGGTGGCTGTCAACATGATTTATATAGAGTATAAAGTAGCATTTATAGTTCGTTTACTACAGGAATGCACAAAAGTATTCCATTGCATTAATATCTATGCGGGAAAATCGTTTACAGTGTATTTTAATGAAATTGATATACATTATTGAGGGGCATTAAAGCCTGTTTTCTGTAGATTTATTGAGTGCGTAGAATAATTCGTTTATTTACAGAGACACTCAAGAGATATCGGTTACAGAACTGACTGTGAGCCATAATTGCTGGATTTAAGTTTTAAGCTGTGATATGCATTTAAAATGCTTATTTTTAGAGTATTATGTGGTGTGTATTTCATATACAGGGTTTCACGATATACAATTCGCACACATTACCGGCTATGGACAGCAATTCCTGAAAATGAATTTTTACTGCGTTGTGGTTATTTTTTAATTTTTATTTAGATATCTCATTTCATTGTATGAACAAAAATGACATTTCTTAACAATATTCCGATAGAGTTGGAAAGTGTTTCATAATCTATGCCGTGGCGCTTGATTTTTCGTTCTTGTTTATTAACCCATAGATTCCACACTTCGGTTCAGCATCCACGCACTCTAGACTAGTGCGATTTTGGATTCCGTAATTTCAATTGCGTAGAACTTTGGTAACAATATAGTGATGATAAGGAAATAACACATGATTCCTGTATAAAATTTAATGAGGACTCGAAATGTAATATTTATTTTTATCAAAAATTTTATTTTGTTAATGAAAAATGCAATTAATGATAACATGTTTTCAAAAAACGCCCACTTGTGTTCAAGTTCACGCCGGGTTAAAACATAATAAAAACACTTTAAATCTATTGATTGTAGTTTTTATTTATTCAAAAAATAGCTAGAATATTAATCTATGCTTCAGCAGTGCAAAATTTCGAAATGACTGTCAGTACCTTAGTTTTTTTTTCCTTTTTTTTTCGTGGTAACATTAGGCGACAGAATTGCCGTGCAATACAAATTTCGGAATTCGGTAACATGGGAGGCAAATGGGAAACGAAAAATGGTCTTCGAAATAAAAATAGTGCACTGCTGGTTAGCGTATCTAAAACTTCATTTATTAATTTATTAAGCATTCCATAAAAAAATTGAATTAATTATTTATATATTTAAAAAAAATACCTAGCTCCTCTGTAATTCAAAAAATAGTTGGTTTACTAAAATATGTCAGAAATATCAATTGGATGATTTTAAGAATGATATAAATTAAAGTTTGTCATGTTGTTTTAACATTAGTATCCTCGAAATTTGACCTTTTCAAATTTTTTGGAGATTTAAAAATAGTATATAAATTATATCTTTTTTCGGGCTTCCTTATTCCAAGGAACTTAAATATGGTATCAAAAGTAAGTGTTACCACTGGAAAATTCAAAATTAGTTCAATTTTTAATATGTAGATAAATGTTTTAATAATATTGCATCGGTATTCGAAAAGTAGACTCAATTACCGGTCGAACGGTATCTCTGGCATCTCTCTGCGACAATTTCGTGATAAAACTGCGTTAGAGCGCCTTTTTTTTTTTTTTTTTTCCTTTAGGACTATACATTAAGTGCTTTAACAAAGGTCTATACATATGATTATTTATATGTTTGTTACGGAAATGCTAAATATAATATATAAAAATGAAAATTTGTCTGATGTCTGTCTGTCTGTCTGCACTTCTTATACAAATCAACAGTTTGGAAGTCAGAATTGTGAAATGTTACGTATAGGTCTATTAAAACCCAGCTGAAGCAAATAAAGTAATCCGGAATCGAAATAATGTATAGTTAATTTTTAATAATAATAAAAAAAAATCTAACAGCCTTTTACTATCAAATTTAAACATTTTTCGTTATAGAAGTTACCAACAATTAAAAATCTACAATAAAATTCTATCTACAATAATGAAAATGAAATAAAAGTTTCAATAATTGAAATAAAGATTAATATGAAGTCATATTAGAAATATAACGGAAATTTTCAAACATTTCTAATAATATGAGTATGTGAAAGTACAGAAAGCAGGTTAATATGAAGTCATCAGAGAATTAAAAAGAAAATTAATATGACGTCATATTGAAAGTTTAACGGACATTTTCAAATATTTGAGAATCATACAAAGAGAGTATATCAATATGAGTAATAGAGAAAGCAAGTATAGATATGGCATCAGCAGGTGAATATAACGTCATATGGGTTTGAGGAACGTATTGAATCATGATAAAAACCCGATTAGGGAATATTGACATATTTTAACATTTTAAAATTCTCTGTACAACATGTTTAATTTTGAAATTGATTTTTCTACACAAAGATTTTTAAAATCCCGGACAACGTCGGGTACTTCAGTTAGTATAAGCATTAAAAACATAAATTGTTGTATCCCGAAACATATCAAAATTATACGAATACTTATTTATAAAGGACTAGCAAAACCCGCGGCTTTGCACACGTGGTTGTTGAAAAATCGAGACCCAAATGTAGTTTCATAATACCATGTGGGTCTAAGTTGAAATATGCCAAGTTTGATTTGTGTGCCTAATTTACATCAGGGGAAATTATACTGCTACGAATACTTTAAATATCACTAATTAAGTCACATTTTGAAAAAACAATTATTTTTGAACTACATTATATGAACATGAGACTTGAATTAATGAAAAAAACTTCATTTCAACCCATTTGCAGCTACCACTACCAAAAACCAGATACAATGAGTGTATTTGGGAACTCTGTTTATTATCCAGCATCGTACAGTGAAATAATTCTTTGAATCTATTCAGTAGTCCCATCCCAAAGTCTATTTTATACGAACATACATTCGTTTATTTTTTAAAGTATAGTATAATTTGAATCACCATAAAAATTAAAATAACGTTAAGTAATAACTTGGAAAACAATGGTTTAGTATATTTAACCGTCATTTTTGCGGGACAAAAAGTTAAATATGCAGTACTTTCTTACCTAGTTGGCAAGCATATTTCTTTATTAGTGTAATTTTAAATTATTATATTAGTTACTGGCATTTGCCGTTTTCCTATTGTTCGGAAAAGTGGTATGCAACACTAGCATGACAAATAATTGATTTATAATCTCTTTGCATTTTTTAAATTAAAAGTTATCTCTATGCCAAATTTAACGTTTCTAGGCTGACAGTTTCAGAAAAATAACAGTGAAAATAAAATTACAGAACACTTTCCTCCCATTTCACACATTTCAAACTGTAACTTTTTTTCAAAGCTTTTCTTTAGAAGCATCACATCCTAATAAAAACCTGCATGTAAAATTCAAAATTTCTATCCTCAATAGTTTCAGTTTAATCATGATTGTAAAGCATTTTACTATCATTTCACCCTTTTAAATCTCGAATATTTTGATTAATGTGATAGTGGTTATTTTTATCTATTAAAAATATCTATCACTATTATATTAAAAATAACCACTAAATAACCTCAACAAATTTTTAAAAAATCGGAATTTTAGAAAAATTTTCGCTTTTGCATCTCTTTGAGGGCAATTTGTACAGAAATAAAATGCAGCCCATTTTTAAGCAGAGATTGTCATTATTATTACCCGTGGAGAAGATTTGAAATCAGTTCAGTAGTTCCAAAATAAGATCGTGATTTTAGAACGCTTTATGCTCATTTCATCGTTTTAAATTTCAAAAATATAGAAATTTTGTTATGAGTGAGCATGTACGACTTAAAAGTAATTACCATGTCGAATTTCACGATTCAATCCTATGAATTACCAAAACAAAATCGTAATTTAGAAAGTTTTTAGAACAGGTTCGGTTCATTTCACATGTTTAAATTTCGATTTTTTCAGAACCGCTTTTAGTGAACATTTTACATCTTAATTAAAGGTAACCACGATGAGAAATTTCATATTTGTAGCTTTAACATATTCAAAGAAATAGTAATTTTAGAATTTTTCTCGCTCTTGGGTCTTGGACCTCTTTGAAGGCAGTTGCACAGAGATCAAATGTAAGTCAAATTATACGTAGAGATGTCACCAATAGTATCTGAAATAAAATTTCGAAATCGATTTAGTATTTCCAAAATAATCGTGATTTTAGAAGGTTTTCCGTTCATTTCATCCTTTTAAATTCGATTATTTTAGAAACTGTGCTTTCAGAGCCTTTGTATCTTAAAACTAACAAATATGTAACATTTAAAGTTTATAGCCCTAAACTGCCAAAAAAAATAGTAATTAAGAATGTTTTCCATTCGTTTCACTCTTTTAAATTTCGATTTTTTAGGTTTTTTTTTAGATACAATTCTTAGCGAGCACGTACATCTTAAAAGTATTCACCATGCTAAATTTCAGGTTTCTATCCCGAACGGTACTACAGAAATAGCAATTTTAAAACGTGTTTTGTTGCTGCAATCTTTCAAATTTCGAATTTTTTAGAAACTATTCTGTTCGAGCATCATTTGCGTCTTAAAAGTAACAACCATGTCGAATTTCAAGTTTCTATCTCTAACAATTGCAAAAAAATCGTAATCTAGAATGTTTTTTTTTTTTCACTCTTTTAAATTTTGAATTTTTCAAAAAACGTTCTAAGCGAACATTTACATATTAAGAGGCAGATTTTATAAGAATGAGGCAGAAATGGGGGTGTCATTATACACACCATTTTTGATTTTGCCGAAATTTTTATGGTGGTTTCTTCTAATGATTTTAGAAGAGACCTATATATTTTTTTTTCACAAAAAATTTTTTTGTGACCCACAAAAATTCTTAAAGTGGGTCGCGACCCAGTATTTTTCTCGAATCGACATCTTTCTGTATTCGATTATCTCAGTGCATTGAGCACCAGCCAAAGTAATTCTTGTGTTTACAACATGACCTTTAGTAGCTAAATTGAATTATTTTGTAAATTTCATGGCTTACCTTCAGTGCAACCTGGCAGTGTTAGCCAAACTTTGTCACGGAAAATAAAAAAGCACCATATCTGAGACCTTATGGACCGATGCACTGAGGGTCAGCCACAGTTTTGGGGTTTAACTTGTGTAGTACTACTCAGTATTAACTTAATTACCTCATTTATTGCATGGCTCATCCTCAGTGCTGCCGAAAAATAGCTACTTTTGTATCTAACAAAACCAAAAAAAGTCCTTTTGGTGACCCTGTATTTCAGTGCACTGAGGGTCAATGTGGAACTTGATAATTGTATTTCATAGTATGAGACCTGTCTTTTAACAGACAATTGACAGAACTTTGGCTAATGGCCATGCCAACACATAATGCTTACTTCAAGACATTGTGGAAATGAAAAATATGGTAACAAAGCATACAATTAGCTGTACAGTAAGGTTTGAAGTAGGAAATAAAAACTGCTTGCAAGTTACCAAATCGCTAAAATAAGATAGAAAGCTATAAAATAGCAGTTTTTATTTTTTATTTTCTAAAATCCACTCTTTAAAAAAGTTGTGACATTCAAAAATTTCATCTTCTCTGAAAACAAATGACAGTCTATGAGTTTGGGTTCCCTGAATGGTTGGTGGTTCCAAGCATTTCAAGATGCTGCTTTGATGAACCCAATCTTGGTTGTCTGTTGTTTTAGGCCATTGGAAATTGTTTTTTCCTTTGCTTCCACTGGGCTTCATATACAATTCATTTGGATCTGATCATCTTTTCTGCTTTGGATCTGATCATCTTTTCAACACCATCACCTAAATCAAAACATTTTTTTTTCATTCACCAAGCATATCTTGAAATCAAAATAGGTCTATTTTCAAAATAACCTTCTCACCAATGTACCATTCTCTGCTGTCTCTGTGTACAGCTGCGCTGCCACATAACTGCCAATTTGTACTGGAATTCTCTGTTCATTTATAATTCTTTGCAGAGTAAATACAGCGCAACCATTACCACCATAGCAACCAGCATTATCCGATTTTTAATACAGGTTGCGATGATCTGGATGAAACTTTGCAAGAACATGTGCAGCAATGTTCAATGTGTCTTAATCACACCTGAAAAGACATGTAAAATAAACTTTTTTCTTGAGTGTCTCGCAGTTTTCTTCCTTGTGTGAATGAAACATCAATGTGGAGAGGAATGACATACCCCATTTCCCAAAATAATCCTTTTGTGCTTCTCGATATTTTGTTGGTATTACTTTTTGTGCCCAATCTTTCAGCCAGATCTCATGGCGTTGTTTATTTATGCTGGTTGTCTTAGATGCATTCTGCTGCACACCACGTAATATGTGCCTCATTCAGTTCATCACATAATTCTGTCCAAGATTGGCATCATAAACCGTCTCGTTTTTCTTAGCAGTATCTTCAACAGAGAACACAATTTTTGAAGTTGAATCAAATTGTTGAAACACATTACAGCATTCATCAAAAATTTCACTAAGCTCATGTTCATACAAGGACTTGAAGCAGTTATCATAGGCATAGGAAAAAGCAAATACTGTAAAATGCGAAATGCATTGGCTATTCTCTGAACAGTGGAGAGCATATCCGAGTTTCAAATAGCGCTGTGCTTTCTGAAGCATAGCATTCAGTTTTTTTTTCAAATCAGCAGCCCATTCATTTATAATTGTTTGCAGCATTTGGAATCCATTTAAGCCTTCCACGGTGGTGTTGTCCATTCCTGCAATATTGTGTTGTTGACTAGGCTTCAAAACATTGAGGATATGTAAAAGGGAACTTACTGATAAAGGTGTATAATTAACTTTGGAACAGAATTAATGGTATTGTAAAATAGTGTGGCTTTTCAATGCATTAAGGATGGCCCGAGGTGCAATCTGCTTCTCTCTGCTGTCATACACTAATGTACTTGCACCATATGCTACATCTTGAATTGTGCCTGATTCAAATAGATAGTGAAGAAAATGTTCACACTTATGGATGTCCAGTTTCTTCCTGGTTGTTTTTTCAGGGACTTCAAAAGCTCCTGGGCCATATGTAGATCTCCATTTCCATGCTTTGTCAACTTCATACTTTGTACATTCGAAAAAATACATAGTATCACGTTTGGAGATAAAACACTCAAGATTAAAATTTTTGTTTTGCTATTTACTGCACTTTCATAGGCTCGTACAATATGCTGAAGTAATTCTAGTACATCGCTTTCGGACTCTGAGGATGGAGATGAAGATGACACTTTATACAATACTTTCCCTTGCTCTGGTGCAAAGTTTTCACAAAACTTGTTTTTGAAGTTATTTTTGGCTTCTTTGTATTTACATTTAGCATAATAGATACTTGATTTTGAAAGTTCTGTGACTGGATTTGGAATTTGGAATTTTAGAGGACTCATGTCAGGAGCTGCAGTTTCAGTAAAGGTGTTCATTTGTTGTTTACGTTGATCTCTCTCTGCCTCATTTATATATAAAGTACCAGCTGGTGGCTCATAATCTGATTAGCTGTTTCTTCTGAATGGTTCTCATCCGCTATTTCTGTTCTATGGTTCACATCATCAATTATTCTGTGCTTGCTAAATAACATGCCATCCATTGGAAAAGATGGAAATATCAAATTCCAATGTAAATATACCTTCCATGATGCCATGCGAACATTTTCTTTTTTCTTAGCAGGATGCACTGTATGATCATGGTGTGCAACACCTTCTTGATGGCTGCCAAACTATATCATACGGTGTCTGTGGAATGCACATATCACACCTTCCACAGTAGAAATGTTTTATTGACTTTTATTACTAATAAGCGGAACTTTAGAAACATTTCGTTTTGGGTAAAATCCAATTTTTCTCATTGCTGTAAAAACATAAAATAGTATTTGTTACAATCTTTTTTTAAGGTGTTCAATAAAAACGTTTTACCAAAATGATGAACATTGTTTTTGACTCTTTTTTTCAGTTTGAAGGTGTACATCATTGCATGGAAAATTATTTCTCTGAATATGATTGCTAAGAATTACAACGTTATTTTTTTATTGCTTATGCTACAAGTGAAATTATGACATTGTAAAAAAAGGATATGGTTGCCTACTAACTAGTCACATATAAAATAAAAAAAACATATGACATATAGTGAATAGTTTATAGGCCTAATATATAGCTAATTTGTATGCTTTGTTACCATATTTTCCATTTCCACAATGTTTTGAAGTAAGCCTTATGTGCTGACATGGCCATTAGCCAAAGTTCTGTCAACTGTCTGTTAAAAGACAGGACTCATACTATGAAATACAATTATCAAGTTCCACATTGACCCTCAGTGTACTGAAATACAGGGTCACCAAAAGGACTTTTTTTGGTTTTGTTAGATACAAAAGTAGCTATTTTTCAGCAGCACTGAAGGTGAGCCATGCAACAAATGAGCTAATTAAGTTAATACTGAGTAGTACTACACAAGTTAAACCCCAAAACTATGGCTGACCCTCAGTGCATGGGTCCATGAGGTCTCAGATATGGCGCTTTTTCATTTTCCGCGACAAAGTTTGGCGAACACTGCCAGGTTGCACTGAAGGTCAGCCATGAAATTTACAAAATAATTCAATTTAGCTACTAAAGGTCATATTGTAAACACAAGAATTACTTTGGCTGATGCTCAATGCACTGAGATAATCGAATACAGAAAGATGTCGATTCGAGAAAAATACTGAGTCACGACCAACTTTAAGAATTTTTGTGGGTCACAAAAAATTTTTTTGTGAAAAAAAAGTATATAGGTGTCTTCTAAAATCATTAGAAGAAACCACCATAAAAATTTCGGCAAAATCAAAAATGGTGTGTATAATGACCTGCCTGACTCTTATAAAATCTGCCTCTTAAAATAACCACCATGCCAAATTTCAAGTTTCTATCCCGAACGTTACAACAGAAATCGCGAATTTAGAACGTTTCTTGCTCCTGCATCTTTTTAAGTTTTGAATTTATAACAAAATGTTCTCTGTGAGCATATACGTCTTAAAATTAATAACCATGCCAAATTTAAAATTCCTAGCCGTAGAAATTCTAATTAAATCGTAATTTAGAACATTTTCCGCTCGTTTCACACTTTTTAAATTTTGATTAGAAAAATCAGTTCTTAGCGACTATTTACATCTTAAAAGTTACCAACATGCCAATTTTTAGTTTTATATTTCGAACGGTAAAACAGAAATCGCAATTTTACAACGTTTTTTGCTCCTGCACCCTTTTAAATTTATTTATTTATTTATTTTTAGAAACTGTTCTGTGCGAGCATTTACTTCTTAAAAGTAACAATCATATCCAATTTCAACTTCCTAGCCCTAAAAATTCCAAATAAAGCATAATTTAGAACGTTTTTCAAACTTTCTCCGCTCGTTTCACCTTTTAAATTACGAATTTGTTAGAAACAGTTCTGAGCGAACATCTACATCTTTAAAGTAACTACTATGCCAAATTTTAAGTTTTATCCCCAAACACTGCAAAAAAATGCGCGGTAGCGTATTACTGCTTGCACGGCAGCGTATTACTGCTTATTTTACTGTTTAATACTGTTAATTTTACGGTATAATACTGGCAGCTGGGGTGCCAGTTTTATACTGTAAAATCAACAATTATTTTTTGCAGTGAAGGTATCACAGTAATAACCATTTTAGAACGCTTTTTGCTCCTGCATCCCCTCGAGGGTAATGGTAACGACATAAAATATAGCCTATGTTAGAACAGAGTCCGTCAGAATCATTTTGCCACCATTACTTTTCAAATCGGTTCGATAGTTCCTGAGATTACAAATAAACGTTACTTTTTATAATATTAGTTTAGATTACGTTATAAGAATGTATAAAAAAATTCGTGCCAATTTTTAGTAAATGTAGAGCATAAACATACCAGAATGACTGAAATGTCAGCCATCTTAAAGAGGGGGGGGGGGGAATCGAAGATATTGATGAGAAACGTCAGAAAATGTTTTATCCTGAACTGATTCTCTTATTGCTAGAAAAGTGATTTTACAGAATTTTCATCATTTTTGAGCAAACAACAACGGGCAATGGTAAAAATATTAATGTTTTTATTGCTGAGAAAATGTCTTTACAAGCTTTACATTATTTTTTTAAGTGAAAACGCAAAGTGATTTCAAACAGTAACAGATGATGACGAATGTATTTATGATTTTTTTGCTGGAAAAGTGGCTTTACAGATTTTTACATTCTTTTTTAAGAGAAAAATTAAAGCGATTTAAAACAGTGACAGATGACGACGAATGTATTCATGCTTTTCTTGCTGGAAAAGAGGCTTTACAGGCTTTACATAATTTTTAAGTGAAAACATGAAGTGATTTCAAACAGTTGCAGATGTTGACGAATGTATCCTTGCTTTTCTTGCTGGAAAAGTGACTTTACAGACTTTACATTATTTTTGAAGAGAAAATTAAAGTTATTTCAGACAATGACAGTTGATAACGCACGTATTAATGCTTTTCTTGGTGAAAAAGTAGTTTTACAGTCTACATCATTTTTAAGTGAAAACTTTAAATGATTTCAAACAGTGGCAGATGAGGACGAATATATTCATGCTTTTCTTGCTGGAAAAGTGACTTTACAGACCTTACATTATTTTTGAAGAGAAAATTAAAGTTATTTCAGACAATGACAGTTGATAACGCACGTATAAATGCTTTTCTTGGTGAAAAAGTACTTTTACAGTCTACATCATTTTTAGGTGAAAACTTGAAATGATTTCAAACAAGTGATAGATGATGACGAATGTATTCATGCTTTTCGTGCCGGAAAAGTGGTTTTACAGGCTTTACATAATTTTTAAATGAAAACTTAAGTGATTTTAAGAATACTGACAGATGACGATGAATGTATTCATGCTTTTTTTTGCTGGTAAACTGGTTTTACAGACGTTAAATTTTCTTTAAGAGAAAAATTCAAGTGATTTCAAACAGTGACAGTTGATGGCGCACGTATTAATGATTTTCTTGGTGGAAAAGTGGTTTTATAGGCTTTACATCATATTTTAAACAAACAGTGAGAACTGATGATGAGCATGTTTTCACTTTTATTGCAGAAAAAATGGTTTTCCAAGCTTTACCTAATTTTTTAAATAAAAACTTGAAGCTATTTTTAACATATGATGACCTGAAGTGTGACATGTGATGGGCTGAATAATGAATTTCGCTTTATCGCAATTTTTTTAACTTCTAAACATCGCACAGTTACACTTTCCACATCGTAGAGTAGAAAAAAAATATATACTTTTAAATGCAATTTCTATGAAAACTGTATCTTAATTTACTGACACTTTATGATTTTTCAAATATTTTTCAAGAAGGATTTAAAAAAAAAAATCCATCTAAAAAATGAACCAGCAATTCGATTACGGAAGATTAAGCCGTTTACCCTTAACACGATGTAAATAATTCCATTTATTTGTTTCCGGTATAATACTTCATAATTAAATTGCCAACGAAATTAAAACTTCCCAAATAAATTAAGCACGAATTTAACAAACATGTAATAGCTTATAATTTAAACAATCGAAATAAAAAATGTTGCTATAAATACAGAAATCGTTAGAAATTAACCGCTGGCATACGAAGTAACTGATAACTCTTTCAAATTTTAAAATATCTAGATATATTTTATGAAATATCTCCACGAGATAATTTTTGCCCCCATTAGTGTATATTTCTGCAAATTTGAAACTTTGTACTTCTAAATTACAACACCAGTTGCAAAGTAGTAAACACCAGTTGCAAACAGCCAGTTGCAGAGTTGCAAAGGCTAGAAAAAACCCGGTTTAAACCTGGGAATAAACCGGGTTTTTTGGCAATAAACTTGGTTTTTTTAGGAATAAACCAGGTCTTTTGGCAATAAACCTGGGAATAAAATGGGTCTATTGGAAATAAACCTGGGAATAAACTGTATTTTTGCGCCTCTACAACACAATAATCGATATGACAATGTTTATTGATAATTGAAATGTTTTCATAAATAACAGACTTTTTACGCGATTGAATGCTAAGGAACTTTATTGCTTAACAAATAAGCATTTAGGCTTTCAGAATCTTTTGAGCATGATAAAGATTTTGAAATTTTTGGTAGTTCTAGAACTATGAAAAATATGGAACTGTGAAATAAAAATGAACAAATGTATTCGAGTTAAAGATTATTTTTTTCTTTTATGTTCAAAATGTGAAGCGGTTTGGAACAGAAACATAATGTTGTATGTTGATTTTTCGATTATGCTAATCATCTCGAAGTCATGCCTGAAGTGATCTGTTAATTAACAAATTTCCTCGAAAATATTTACTAGGACTTCCCTCAAAGGGATTAGTCTGAGTGATATTGCTGAGAACATAGGGTTAACAATTACAATATAAAGAAAAAGAGCAAATTAAATGATAGAATTACAAAATATCAAATATAAATTCATATACACTGTTAAAAAAAAAAAAGAAAAGATGTATCGTTCATCAGATGTGTTGTCATTTTTTTTTTTTTTTTAACATGTGGCAAAGAATCTCATTTTCTTAAGCGCGTATTGCGCAAAACTTGAAAAAAAAAGTCCTTCCGGCCTGTACCGGGAGGAAAAGGTAGCTTTCCTATATCTTCGTTTTAAAATTTTAGCTAATGTTACACGAAAACAGCAAGTTAAAATGCAAAGAAACGTTTACAAAAGATTCGTTAATACTGAATTTGAATAAGAAATTCGCCAAATTATTGAGCAATAGCCAAATTGGCTTCATTTATGAAGACTTATTTTGGTCGCCAAATTTGGCGATATTTCGCCAAATGTCGCCAATTTTGGGGAGAATTTGGCGCTAACGGATATGAATATATAGTTTTATGCGTATGATTGGGAAAATTATTACAACAATGAAAGAAAATAATTTGCGAGTAATCGCGTTAATGTGCTGTTTTGTTTCAAAATGTCAGCCACTCTAGAATTTCAAACTGCTCTATCTCAGCCATTTTTTAAGATAGAGGTAAACCAAAAAATGCTCTGGAATCCTTGTATCAAGGCCTAAAAATTAATTAAAAAATAAATTTGAATTTTTAATTTTTTGTGTATTTATTTTAGTTTTAAAATTTTAAAATGGCCGCCATCTTGAAACAAAATGGCGGACCAAGCTGGCCAACGAACTCGGTCGAGACATTGGTTAGCTTAATACACACAATTAGTTTCATCAAAATTGATTTATAAATACGAGCGTTATCGTATGACATAGGTCAGATATTTCTTAATGGTTTTTTATTTACATTTTACATATTTCCAATTTAAATTTTTCCAATTGTTGTCTGGTAATAATTCAGTATACTTGGCTGATTTTACTGTTCTTAGCATCATGCCAGTAGAATTATGAAATACTGAATTATTTTTAAAACACATGTGGGTGCAGCCAAGCTGACGAGTACGCCCACATATGTTTTTTCATATCCAATTCTTGATTGGTTCTCTTGTGGTCCAGTTTTTCCACTGAATAATGTTCATAATTAATTTATTAATCCATTTGTGTTTACTTAATAGCAACTCCAATTTATAATTTTTTTTCCCCTTTCTCTCTCTTTCTTTTTAAATGTTCTTCAGGTATGAGTAAATTTGGCTAATTACCATTGAAGCACATGCTATGGTAATTTTATGATTGCACAAGTTAATTATTAGGTATGTGGTATTCTGATTACACAATATCATTAATTATCTCTTTGTAGATTATAGTAGAATGATATTAGAACTTGATATGTTTTTGAAATTCATAGATATTATAATTATATATATATATATATATATATATATATATATATATATATATATATATATATATATGGATATATCTATATATATAATTCAACATTTGAACGAAGGGTGGTTTTGGGGTCTGGGGGTCATGATCGGTGAAAATATATCGAAATTTTCTGGATCTGCTTTCCTCCAAACGGCTGCAATAGGTAGCTTTATACTTTTTTGTATTGAAAGCTACCTAAAAAAAACAAAAAAAAAACGCCGGATCTTTTAAAACGCCAAATTTTTTAAAGTTACGTAATTGGATTTGCAGCCAATAGATCAGGGGTCGATGCAGGTTTTTTTTCTTGGGGCCCATTTTGTGAAAAGTAAAGGTTATTTTTGTGAAATTTTATTATATTTTTGTGAAAAATAACATTTTGTAATGAAAGTCAAAATCCAGCTACTCAAATTTGAACCAAGCGTTTATTAACAAAAACTTTTTTTAAATACTTTTGCTGAAGTTTTCCTCTCTGGTGAACTTGCTTGTTTACAAATTATACATTTTAAAAGTCAAAGAATAATAAATAAATAATAAATAGTAAGTTTTTATGAAATTGAATTTTGTGAAAGGGCCTATTTTGTTAAAAGGAATTTTGTGAAGGGTCCCATTTTATAAAATTGATTTTTGTGAAGGGACCAATTTTATCAAATTGATTTTTATGAAGGGGCCCATTTTATTAAATTTATTTTTGTAAAGGGGCCCTAAATAGGCCCCAAATTTTGTCTGGATCGACCCTTGCAATAGATTATTCTATCAAGCGTGGCTTAACGCAAATTTAATTTCATTGTTGCACCTTTTTTTGTGTGTGAATTTAAACATTTTCTTCCTTGATTATATATCTATTATTTGTATAACTGTTTATAGAAACTCTTACACTTCAAACCACATTGATAGCAAGCTTTGCTATAAACCCAGATTGCAAAACTATAGTCTAAATTACTATTAAAATATACAAAAAATCTTTCGATGACTTCTGTAAAATAACTTTTACAGTAAATCTCCATATCGGCAAAATTGAAAAATTATATATATTTCAAAGTTAAGCTTAACAGATACTTCTTGATTATTCTCTAGGAGGCTCTTCCCCCAGCGCCTTTACTGCGCCAATCCGCAGACTTTTCTTTTGCCTGTCTGTCTGTCTCTCCACAATCTGTCTGTTTCCCTATCCGTTCTCCCGCCCGTCTCTCTAACCGATTGTCTATCTCTCTACACGTCTCGCTACCTGTCTCTATATTTCTCTACCGGTCTCGCTACCCGCCAATCTATTTCTCTAACCGTCTGTCTATCCGTCTAACTACTTGTATGTCTAGCCGTGTCTCTATCCACTTCACTACCAATTTGTCTATCTGTCTCGCTACCCGTCTGCCTATACGCCTCTCTACCCATCTACTGTCTCTCTACTCGTCTGTATACCCGTCTAACTATCCGTCTGTTTTTGTACCCGACTCTTTACCCGTCTCGCTACCAATCTCATTACCCGTCAGTCAGCTCGTCTCTGTACTCATCTCTCTACTCGTCTCTTTATCTACCACGCTACGCGTCTCGCAACCTTTCTCGCTACAATCCTGTCTACCGGTGTCGCTATCCGTCTCGTGGGGTGCAACTCAAACGTGAAAGGTTCCATTCTCCCATTGGTTGACAAAAAAAACCGGAAGTCACTTGATTTTTATATTTTCGTACAAGTTTGCTTAAAGCACAATCTGTCTGTGAACAATATAGCGCGGTAGTTAAAGCACCGGACTTGTAAACTGAAGTTTTAAGTTTTGTCCTCTCTGATTAAAAAAAAAAAAATCCTTTTTTAGAGTTTTGTTTTGATCTTTACGGAATTAATTAATAGAGATTAATTACTTGACTTAAAGATCAGTATAAATTTTTTAAAATTATTAAGTAAATATATAATAAATCTTAATTAATATTATATTTAAATATATATAATTAATAACATTTAATAGTTTATTTAAATATGTGTGTGTGGGTATATACATATACAATTAATATTTATTATTATTACTTAAATATATAATTAATTTTAATAAATATTATTATTTAAATGCATATAATTAATATTTTCACTCAGTAGTTTGTAATACATTCTCTTCCATTTTCAGCAAATAATTAATAAGACATTTAAGAAAATAGGCCAATATATCTTAAAGAAAAACTTGGGATTTTTTTAAATGTAACTCAAACAATGAATTTTAGTTTTGGATGATACACTTTGTAGAAGCCCAAACATTACATGTACTTATGTTTAGGATTAAACTAAACTTTTTTTTTATAAATATTATCTGTTATTAAAAATACATAATAGAAACGTATGCTTCTTGGTTCTTATTAGAATCCAGAAGTATTGACTTTTTTTTTTCATTTATTGTATATGCCTACATCAATAATATAATAAAATATCATTGTGATCTCAATAAATTTTTGAAAACTGGAGTAGCAAATAATATCTAAATCATATAAAATCTTCGACTATGTTAGAAACACAGACTTACATATATAAAAATTATGCAGACATGTATGCAAGTATATATTCATATAATTATATATTACATATATTTATATAAATATATGTAAATATAAATATAAATATACATACGTATATAAATATATATATTCGTATAATTATATACATATATATATATTCATACGTATATCATACATATGTGTATTGTATATATTTTCACTTTTACGAGAAAAAATTATGTCAGATTTATTGGATTGCAGTGTAAGAGTAAGAAAATGTTAAAACTACAGCAATAATACACCAATATTATACTGATTATAAAAAACGTTAATTGATTAATCTTTGTATATTACTATACTGTCATACTGGAAAGAAACAACAAAAGTTTGATCTACGGGCTCTGTATAAAATCTATATTTTCTTAATAAAAATTTTAATTGATATTTAATAAGTAAAAATGTATTAAACAAAATATAATTTATTTTTGGGTGTCACTTTATAAACTAATCTAATACAATAACATTCTTTAATTTTTCTTCTTTTTCTAATTAATTTTATTATTATTATTATAATTTACCATGTCATGATTTCATGACCAAGAATAAAAATATCACTATGGGAAATATTATTTTTATAAATATTTAATTTAAATTATTTACAAAAATTATAATATAAGAAATGCAAAGAAATATGTATTAAATTTTACATATTAATATTATACAATTTGTTAAAACAATTCTCGTACATAATTAATTAGTATTTCTAATAATCAAATATCAATTAATTAAAAAGATCCCATTAAATACATTTTAATTTACATAAAATGTATTTAATGGAAATTAAATATATTTTATTTATACATTAAATGTACTTAGTTATTTGTATAATAAATTTATATTATCCCAAAATTTATTTTGTAAAAGACAGTTTAATTTACAAGTTAATTTACACAGTTTAATTTTTTAGTACGAAGTATTAAGGCTTAATTGTGTTTTATTATCCTGCCCACAGAGGGCAGCAGCATAAAACGATGTTATGTTAGCTAAAATGCATGCCAGTGTTTCGTCAACCAATGGGAGAATGGAACCTTTCACGTTTGAGTCGCACCCGTCTCGTGACCCATCTCTCTACCCCTCTGTCAACCCTCTTTTTACCTTTCTCTCTAGCCGTCTGTCTATTCGTTTCGCTACCCGTCAGCCTACCTATGTCTCTACTCGTCTCTCTACCCATCTCACTACCCGTCTGTCCACCCGTTTGTTTACTTGTCTTTCTACCTCTCGCCCCCTCTTCCCAATATTTAAACAATTCATTTAATATACAGAAGCCGTTTATCAGTTATTAAATGCAAACAGAAGTAATTTATCTAATAAGTGTAATCAGATGCAATTTTTTTAAAAATACACACATAAACCTGAATAATAATTCATCAGTTTTGTGTTCATAGTTGTTTATATCATTTGACAGTAAATCTCAACTTCTTAAACTTGAATTGTCTCAAGCTTTTTTAAAAAACTACAAGGTCTGTATAACTGCAAAGTACCCTGAGGGCTATATTAGCTACATGTTATTAAGTTAAGTGAAAGTTTCGTTATCGCGTTTGCAGCCAATTGCTTATGTCAGAAAGCGTGGCTTAACGCCATTTTAAATTCATTACTGTAACTTTATTTTTTTGGGGGGGTGGGGGGTGGGGAGGGTTTCAAATATATACATTTAAATTAAAACTCTTGCCTCCATGCCATTAGTGTTGTTTGTATTATTAACTAATACCTTGTAGACCGAGCTTCATTTGAAACAAATGTAAAAGACTTCTTCTACAGTTTTTTTAGGAGAAACTTTCGTAATTGGGCCCAAAGCCAATCGGAGCATTTAATATCATTATTGTAACTCTTATAGAGTTAAAACCATATTGTTGCTAGCTTTACTCTTGTTTGAGACCAGCCTTGCCTGTGTATCTGAATGGGGAAAAGTTTCGTATCCAATGTCGGTTGGCGAAAAAATTTTTAAATGGTGCCAAAAGGTAGTTTTAGCATCTTACAAAATTTTTCAAGAGAGCGGTAAAACATGTTTTTCAAATATTTACAAACATACGTTTACTGAAGCATGTTTTTGCGCCATCTTAAAAATTTAAGCACGATGCTAAAATAAAATTTTATCGCCATATTCGATATTTTAATAAGCAGTGAAAATACACAAACAAACTTATTTAACAAACCTAAGAGGCATTTTTGTGATAAATAATTGTTACTGTCAGGGGGGTAAATTGTAAACAATTAATAAATGGCTAGTAAATAATAAATAGCATTTAAAATCTAAAAATGGAGAAGTGGTCCGTATAAAAATGCAAAACATAACATTATACGCTTGATATATGTAAATATTTTTTTATTTTTTAATATTTCCGAAGGCACAGATAAAAAGGTAAAAACCTCTTTTCCAAATGCCATTACAATTTAATATATATATATATATATATATATATATATATATATATTAAATAGAAAAATATCTGCAAAAAATATATTTACATAATACTACATCTGCAAAAAAATGAGATTTAGAAAGAGTAAGCCAAATCCTGCAGAATCCAACAATCACATCGAAAAACTTATCACTAAAAAAGAACTCGCCAAATCTTCCGGCACAGGAGATGGATTTTTCCCTTTGAACGCAGAATATTAATTTTTTTCTTGTACGATGGGTGATTATAATATAATTGTTTCATTTCACATACTACATACCGTTTGATATATTGGTACTTTTATGTTATCCTGGCGCAGTTGATAAATCGCCAAATATTGTTCCTATAACATTTTCATATTGAATTCATTTCATTTAAATATAAACCTTTCACTAATTTAATTTAAAATACATGCTTTTCATTAATCCCATTTAAAATGCTAAAAATAGAAAAAAAAAGAAATAATGCCATAAATCGGAACCTTTTATTTAAACACCAAAGAATTTTTTTTTTTTTTTAATTTACACACGCGAAATAAAAAAAGCTGCTATTGCTGAGATTTGCGCCAAATCTCTAATACCAAATCTACCAAACGTTATTGCGGGCTTTTTCTTTCAAACAGAAAAAAATCCAAATTAATTTTCGATTTCTACTAAATTGAAATATATTTTATTGTGCTGAATATTAGTGCGTGCATATTTTTTTGCTCCATGTACTCCATGAACTTTTCAATTCCGATTGTCTACGAAAATCTCCTGCCGCGCCGGTGAAAATGACGTACGCACAAAATTTTCGTGACGTATGTACTTTAATTGTGCTTTTTTATCTATTTTTTTTAATATAATTTCCAAACGGTTTGACATTTATTCTTGGTAATAAATAGACGTCGTTGTCACCTTTATAGGTACCTGCTGTAAAAATTTGAACGGAATCCGTTAAGTATTTTTTGAGTTATGCTTGACGAAAGGTTTTAATATCCATCGTAGCTATATATGGGGCAAAGTAATACTGCGCTGTGTATGAGTGTTCGTTGCACTCAGACAATTAACATAATCATTTTAAACAATATTCTTTGATACGAAAACATAAATTAAATCAATATCCATAAACGTAATAAATGTAAAATAGAATAAATAAAAATGGTAAAAAAGAATAACAAGGAAGTATATCTACTCACAGGGCTTTACAAATTTGATAAAATCTGGCAGCCAGCAAAAAAAGTCTAGTCGCCATTAAAAAATGTTTACGCCACCCCTTTCCCCATCATTGATTTTCAAAAAACACAAAACAAAAATTATGAATTAATTGAGAAGAACTAATAACAAGCATAGTTTAGAATTATTAGTGACATAGTTTAGAATAATATCGGATTTTTTTAAATTAAATTGTTTAATTTAATTTTGTATGCGATTTTTAGTGGTTTTTCGTGTTCTGCTGCGATTTTTTGACATTCTTTAAAGGAATCATGTTTCACCCTTCTAGCCCAATATAGTAAATTTTGTCCTCTTCTTTAACGATTTTTTCACGTTTCGCGGCGATTTTTCAAAAGGGGTAAAAGGAATCCAGTTTCATTCTTTTAGCCCAATGTATTAAATTTTGTCCTTTGAGATTTTTAAATTTTTAGTGATTTTTTATGCAATTTTAGATTTTTACGCGTTGCGGCAGTTTTCTTTTTTTTTTTTTTTTTTTTTTTTTTTTTTTGACGTTCGTAAAAGATATAAAATTTCTGTCTTTTAGTCCAATAAAGTAAATTTTGTTTTCTGCGATTTTAAAAATTTTCCAGAATCTTTTTGTGGATTTTTAGCGTTTTTTCGAGTTTCGCGCCGATTTTTGGACAATTTATTTCTAAAACACAATGAACTCTCCGATAACTAATCTGAATGCTGTTTGTGCTCATTAGAGTTGCAAAGGCTAGAAAAAACCCGGTTTAAACCTGGGAATAAACCGTGTTTTTTGGGAATAAACTTGGATTTTTGGGAATAAACCAGGTTTTTGGGGAATAAACCAGATTTTTGGGGAATAAACCTGGGAATAAACTGGGTCTATTGGAAATAAACCGTTTTTTTTTTTGCAACTCTAGTGCTCATTTCTTAGGTGAATTCTTGTGGAAAAAAAGGGCAAAAAGCAAACTGGCAAATTAAGTAACTTGGTCGCCAGTGGCGAGCTGGCGACCACATTTGTCAAGCTCTGTTTACTCAAGACACATAATCTTGGAGAATGCGTGTGAAATTTTAAGCACATGGAAGAATTTTAAATGATCTTATATATAAAATCGTAAATATTAAAATTGGGATCATTAGAAGTATTTCCTATTATAAAATGTGATAAAGAGTTGGTTAATTCTATGTTAGCTGTCGGGAATATTGCGTGCATAGTACGCACCACACTTTACACCTTTTCCCCACTAAAAGTTTGGGGGAAACATTGAGCATTAACAGGAGTAAGTACGGTAAGAAAATAAATTAAAGGAAATTTCTGATACTAGTAATACGGAATTTTTCGCAATAAGCCGTGTAAATCAACAGTTACGATGAAAGCTCACACTACAGTCACAACCTTGCTATGTAAAAGTTGACGGAAATTTTGCTCTAACGCTAAGTTGTTAGTCCGGAACTTCACATTAGGGAAATTTTACGATACGGAAAAAGTGTGATTTTAGAATGATTTCAGAGGTCATTAAACATCCATTATTCTAACTTGGCGAGAAAAAAAAAACAAAGAAAATTGACTTCCATCAAAGAAAAAAGAAATCGTGGATTGTCATGGGTCACCAGCAATATATTTTTCGTCCGAAATAAATTATTATTTTCTGGAGACGTTAATGGTCAGTTCTTTTGTTTATTGCTTTTTTTTTTTCGTCATATTTGGCCTTGAAACCTTAGCACAACGCCAACATCTTATTTTTTCTCTCTCGCTTCCACGCTAGTTAAGTCGTATGCAATGCATAATGATGAAATTTGGTTGTAACGATACCATTTTCTGCTCTCCTCACGTTATGTTTTTCTGAGGTAGCCAAGACAAAAAAAGTCCTGCATTTGAACGATGATAAGCATATATATATATATTGATTTGAAACAATTTAGCTTTTATTTACACCTTCAACAATTTCCACCAATAGATGAAAGTGGACTCGAATTATTTTGTACAGCCCTGTATCCTGTATATCATCTAAAAAATTTTATAAACAGTGGATATTTAAAAAATTAATTCAGTTAAAAAAATCATTTAAAAGCGCAATTCCAGCAATTACCATCCATAGACGGCAATGTATCCAAATTTTTAGCGTATCCCTGTAAATGAATTTATTTGTATTCTGCAAATATCTCTTTGTATACTAAACATCGTTCAGCTGGAAAAAGCATAACACAATTAATAAAAGAAAAATAGTTTTTCAAAAAACACTCTTATAAGCGTTCAATGCTAATCTTAACAAGTGGGTGTGATCGAAGATCGCACAAAGGGTTTCGTTTAATATTCCTTTCAAAATATTTTATCCTTTCTTTAATAACTCCAAATAAATTTCATTTAAAAAAAATAAAATGTTTTTTATAAAGTAAATATTTACCGGTCTATTTTTCTCGTTTTTTCGAAAATCTGAACGGGTCCGATATAATAATATCTGTCATGTGGACTAAACGCGATATTAAAAAAAAAAAATCAATTTCAAAATTAAACATGTTGTACACCTTTAAAATATTAAAATATGCGAATATTTCCATAATCGGGTTTTTATCATGATTCAATACTTTCCTCAAACTCATATATTTACTATTTTCTATTACTCATATTGATACTCGCTTTGTATTATTCCCAAACATTTGAAAAATCCGTTAAACTTCCGATATGACATCGGATTAATTTTCTTTTTAATTCTGTAATGACGTGATATTAATCTGCTTTCTGTACATACACATACTCATACTCCTTGTATTATTGAGAAATCTTTGAAAATTTCCATTTTATTACCATTATGACGTCAATCATTTTTATTTCATATTCATATTTTTTTCAACTGGTGAAACTTTTTATTTCATTTTCATTTTTCACGTGGAAATCTTTCAATAGAAATTTATTATTGTAGAAAGAATTTTATTGTGGATTTTTAATTGTTGGCAACTGCTATAACAAAAAATGTTTTAATAGGAAATGGCTATTAGAATTTTGTTTTTTTTGTCTCTATTTATTAAAATAATACGATTTTTTCAAATTTTAATAATTTGAGCTTCATAGCAAGTATTCAGTTATATATACACAAAGTTTAAACTATGTAAGTTATATAGGTTCTGAAAACGGTTCTGTGACGGACAGACAATGGAGCGGGAGTAATAGGGTTTGGTGAGATGAACGAAACCCTAAAAATTACGCATAATATATATTGCCAAAGGTGACCGGTCACTTGCGATTTTAGACGTTTTGTTAACTATCTAGAAAAATACATGAGAAATTAACCTGAAACTGCAGGTGTGTAAACAGTACAGTATAGGTTATATATTTCCGTGAAGATTTTTTCACGAAACCCCATAGGGGACTGTCAACAAATTGAAAAAGAGCTAATATCTTTTGGATAACCCTGTAAAAACTAATGTAGCAAAGGCGTTCAAACTCGAGATTATTAATAAGTGGCTTATTGTAATATACTGTGTTTGTTTTTATGAGAATAGCATGTATACTCGTAGAGAAATTAAGGTTTTTATAAAAACAGTCCCAAATTTCGCCTAGCTTTTTGCTTATAATTTGCAGAGTTCTTAATTAAAAAAAAAAAAAATGTCAGAAAATATGACACACAACATTGTACATAATACTCTGCAATCAGAATTAAAAAATAATAAAAATTGGATGAAAAATGAGCAGGTATACTAAAATATGTTTCACTGCGCATGCGCGAATGCAATCAAAATATAATATGCATAATGTATTAGCTAAGCATATATAGCAACTTTTGTGAAAGTCTCAAAATCATAGCTTGAAAATTCTGAAAATTATCGTCGATGGAATAATCTCGAAATCCGTTGTTCCCAAAAGGAAGCAAAAAGATGAGGGGTTGTATCCAAATATAGTAAGTAGTACGTGCAATAATGTGTACGCTATCTTGGCACTAATCAACAGATATTTGATACAACCCCTCATCTTTTTGCTTCTTTTTGGGAACAACGGATTTCGAGCTTATTCTATCGAAGATAATTTGTAGAATTTTCAAACTATGATTTTGAGACTTTCACAAAAGTTGCTCTATATACTTAGCTAATACATTATGCATATTATATTTTGATTGCATTGGCGCATGCGCAGTGAAACATATTTTAGTAAACCTGCTCATTTTTCATCCAATTTTTATTATTTTTTAATTCTGATTGCAGAGTTTTATGTACAATGTTGAGTGTCATATTTTCTGAAAATAACCTTTTTTACATTAAGAACTCTGCAAATTATAAGCAAAAAACTAGGCGAAATTTGGGACTGTTTTTATAAAAACCTTAATTTCTCTACGAGTGTACATGCTATCCTCATAAAAATGAACACAGTACATTACAATAAGCCACTTATTAATAATCTCGAGTTTGAACGCCTTTGCTACATTAGTTTTTACAGGGTTATCCAAAAGATATTCGTTCTTTTTCAATTTGTTGACAGTTCCCTATGGGGTTTCGTGAAAAAATCTTCACGGAAATATATAACCTATACTGCACTGTTTACACACCTGCAGTTTCAGGTTAATTCCTCATGTATTTTTCTAGATAGTTAACAAAACGTCTAAAATCGCAAGTGACCGGTCCCCTTTGGCAATATAGTGTATCATAACTTTAATTTATGTAGTTCCAAAAAAATTTCATTACAATACGTTTATTTGCCATGGTTCTCGATTACTGAAAATTCACCGCTTTGATTTACTCTTGATAGAAAGTGCAAAACAGTGGATTTATTCAAAAATTATAATTTCTGTCCCTTTATTAAGATATGGCAACAAGAAAGAAAAAAAATCATTTTTTAAATAATCTATTTAGGATTTCTAAATTGATTTCTCTATGCATACTATACATGACATAATATGCAAATATTTAGTTAAACTTCGTTATTCATACCACATTTGAAAACGCACATCCAATTTTCGCTCATAGTATATTTGTAACCGAATTCTTTTGTGTGTCCGTGTAAATGAAAAAAAAAATGCTATGCATAACATATTCTACTGTAAGCAGCTTTTAGTGCATCTCAGGTAATACAATAACCCTTTGATATATCGCGGTACTTGGGAGATAAGAAAAAAGCGCGATGTACCGAGGGAGGGGGGCGAGAAGAGTGTTTATAAACAAAAAATAAAGAGCCCTAAATTAAGCTACTATGTTTCGATTTAATGTTCAGAAAAGCTTGTTGGTCACTGGTAAGAAAATAGTGCGGGATACCTGGAAATGAGCTCTGTTTCGTCAGGATGGGCTTTGCAGTTGTCCAGAAGGAGCAAGGCTTTTTCTTCTAATCCTTTGTTTCTAAGGTGTAACCAAACTGAAGGAACAAACACATTATTGAACCACTGCTTAACAATTTTCTACTGTGTATACTTTCGGTATCGGGTTCGGGCTCTGACGATACGTAATTTGACGGACTCAGGCAGACTCAGATTTCAAACCGTCGGACTCGGGTACCGAAAAGAGAGCCCAAACTCATCTTTAGTAGAAAAGGTGTTATAGTGATTTTTGACTTTGGGGCAGCTATAAGAAACGTAACAAATTAATAAACATGTAATATTCAGCTCTTTTTTAAGGGGAAGAAATTGTGCTGTTTTTTTTAGGTGCGTTCGTAATTATATAAATACGTAGCACCTATTGTCGTCGTCTGGTCCGTCCGTCCGCATATAACAACGCAAAAACTACCCAACCGAATGTTTTGATATTTAAGATACATTATCTTTGCAGAATTTTGTCGAGACATTTCAAATTTTATGAAAATCGAATCAAAACTTTAGAAAATATTAATTGTCTGAGTGCAACGAAGACTCATACACAGCGCAGTATTACTTTGCCCCATATATAGCTACGATGGATATTAAAACCTTTCGTCAAGCATAACTCAAAAAATATTTAACGGATTTCATTCAAATTTTTACAGCAGGTACCTATAAATGTAACAACGACGTCTATTTATTACCAAGAATAAATGTCAAACCGTTTGGAAATTATATTAAAAAAATAGATAAAAAAGCACAATTAAACTACATACGTCACGAAAATTTTGTGCGTACGTCATTTTCACCGGCGGGAGATTTTCGTAGACAATTGAAAAGTTCATGGAGTACATGGAACAAAAAAATATGCACGCACTAATATTCAGCACAATAAAATATATTTCAATTTAGTAGAAATCGAAAATTAATCTGGATTTTTTTCTGTTTGAAAGAAAAACCCCGCAATAACTTGGTAGACTTGGTATTAGAGATTTGGCGCAAATCTCAGCAAAAGCAGCTTTTTTTATTTAGCGCGTGTAAATTTAAAAAAAAAATCTTTGGTGTTTAAATAAAAGGTTTCGATTTATGGCATTATTTCTTTTTTTTTCTCTTTTTAACATTTTAAATGGAATTAATGAAAGGCATGTATTTTAAATTAAATGAGTGAAAGGTTTATATTTAAATGAAATGAATTCAATATGAAAATGTTATAGGAACAATATTTGACGACTAGCCGCCACTGGCGACCAGTTTGGTCTCCCTTAAATGTATGTTAAGCACTGTAACACGTTACTTTTATTCATAATTTATTTTTTTTTTCGTAATCCTTCGCCAAACCGGAAGATTCTAATAGACAAATCAAAAACTTTTTCGATCATGGTAGCATTTCGCATATTTTTTGTTGTTATGTATTTCATCTTTCTTGACAAAAACCGCTTAACCAACTTAAGCATTTATGCTTCATAGCCGTTTGCTTATCAGTTGCAATATGCTTGCTAATGAGGAGATTCTTAAACATATTAAGTAGTTTTCCGTAATTGGATCCATTGCCAAATGGCGTATTTTAGTTAATACGATTTGGTGCAATGAAGTCTATTTTGTGAAAGTCTTTAATGATATCCACCATTTACACTGAACCATATTGTTGCCAATATTTTTTTGTTTGTTTGTTTGTTTCTCGCTAACTTTGGCTGTAGACTTGATTACGGGAGAATCAAGAAGAAAATCTATCATTATTCTCATTTAAAACGTCTTGAATAATGTGACATAATCGGAGTGCATATTATAACACGTAATTTTCGAGTATGGTTTGGTGAAACATTGAACTTTTGGAAGCCAGTTTTGATAATCACGTAAATATGTCACACCAACATTACCGCCTATAATTCTAATTACAGCAACCCGTTTTTTTCTCTCTATATTGCAACTCTATAGTTAATATAGTGCCCCGGTGCGTCTACGACAGCTGTTCCATCAGAACATTTGATTTCAAAATAAAAGTATCGTTTCTAATTTGCACACGCGAAAAATAAAAGCTGGTATTGGCGATTTTAAAAATTCTATTGGCGAGATTGGCACCCAAATAACACAAAAGTACTTAATGATGTTATATATTTTGTAAATGTATATTAAATTACTGTTTTGAAAGCGATTGGTCATTAATAATGGTAAATATGATTGGTGATTAACAATCATTTTCGGTGGTCTCTCTTCCTTTCACGTATAATACATAAATACCAAATTAACTGACAATTTGTTTCGAAATTTGATTCATTAAATATCATTACATGAGTTGTATTTGTTTACATTCAGCTTACATCAAGAAAAGATAAAGAATGAAGTTGAGTTGTATAGCACATAATTATGGTAAACTTTGATTGTGTCACTGGTACGAATTATTTTTTTGACACCAGGCAGCGCTCCAAAAAATCTTTCATGGAAAACTAACTTTACGAACGATTATCTCCATGGTTTAATGGTTTAATATTTTAAACCTTCACGACGAATGAATTTTTTTTTGTTGTTGTTTACTTTTATGGATAGAGAATTTGAACTGCGAAGCTAATTTCAACTGAAGTTATTGGAGAATATATACATAATTGAACGTAAGTCATCTCTCAAATATTAATTTATTTTGAACGATCTTTCTAAAAATGTCACATTTATGAAGTTTTATTCGAAAAAATAATTTTTAATAAAAATGGCCGCCTGGCATATGAAAAAGTGAAACGGACATTCCGGAATTGTTGATGACAGTCACATGACTTACGGTTTTATTATAGAGATTTATCTACTGCGCCAGGATAACATAAAAGTACCAATATATCAAACGGTATGTAGTATGTGAAATGAAACAATTATATTATAATCACCCATCGTACAAGAAAAACAAGTGGGTAAATATGATCGAAGATCGCTCAAAAGGTTTCGTTTAATATTTTCCTTTCAAAACACTTTATCCTTTCTTTAATAAATTCAAACAAATTTCATTTAGCAACAACAACAAAAAAAAAGTCATGTTTTTTTATAAAGTAAAAATTTCCCGGTCTATTTTTTCCTTTTTTTCGAATATCTAAACATGCCGGATAGCGGTCCAAGCCCGCTATTATATTCTGTCATAATAATATCCGTCATACAGACTAAATGCAATATTTAAAAAAATAATTTCAAAATTAAACAAATTGTACACCTTCAAAATGTTAAAATATGCGAATATTTCCATAATCGGATTTTTATCACGATTCAATATGTTTCTCAAACTCATATATTTACTATTCTCTATTATTTATATTGATACTCGCTTTGTATTATTCTCAAACATTTGAAAAATTAGTTAAACTTCCTATATGACGTCAGATTTTCTTTTTAATTCTCTAATGACGTGAAATTAATCTGCTTTATCCACTTACACATACTCATACTCCTTGTATTATTGAGAAATCTTAGACATTTTCCGTTTTATTACGACTATGACGTCAATCAATTTTATTTCATATTTATCTTTTTTTCAATTGGTGAAACTTTTTATTTCATTTTCATTTTTCACGTGAAAATCGTCTTATAGAAAATTAATTATTTTAGAAAGAATTTTATTTTGATTTTAAATCTTTGGCATCTGCCAGAATGAAAAATGTTTCAATGTAATAGGAAAAGGCTGTTAGAATTTTGGTTTTTTATCTCTATTTATTAAAATAATACGAATTTTTCAAATTTTAATATTTTGAGCTCTTCACAGCTGCTATTCAGATGTATACACTAAGTTTCAACTCTGTAAGTTACATACTTTTTGAGAATGGCTCTGTGACGGACAGACAACGAAGCGGGGGTAATAGGGTTCCGTGAGATGAACGAAACCCTAAAAAACTAATATTCTGCATTCAGAGGGAAAAACCATCTCCTGTGCCGTAAGATTTGGAGAGTTCTTTTTTGGTGATAAGTTTTTCGATGTGATTGTTGGGATCTGCAGGATTTGGCTTACTTTTTCTAAATCTTATTTTTTTGCAGATGTAGTATTATGTAAATATATTTTTTGCAGATATTTTTCTATTTTGTATATTTGACATTCTATTTTGTATATTTTTTATTTGGCATTTGGAAAAGAGATTTTTACCTTTTTATCTGTGCCTTCGGAAATATTAAAAAATAAAAAAAGATTTACATATATCAAGCGTATAATGTTATGTTTTGCATTTTTATACGGACCACTTCTCCATTTTTAGATTTTAAATGCTATTTATTATTTACTAGCCGTTTATTAATTGTTTACAATTTACCACCCTGACAATAACAATTATTTATCACAAAAATGCCTCTTAGGTTTGTTAAATAAGTTTGTTTATGTATTTTCATTACTTATTAAAATATCGAATATGGCGATAAAATTTTATTTTAGCATCGTGCTTAAATTTTTAAGATGGTGCAAAAACATGCTTTAATAAACGTATGTTTGTAAATATTTGAAAAACATGTTTTACCACTGTCTTGAAAAATTTTGTAAGATGCTAAAACTACCTTTTGGCACCATTTAAAATTTTTTTCGCCAACCGACATAGGATACGAAACTTTTCCCCATTCAGATACACAGGCAAAGCTGGTCTCAAACAAGAATAAAGCTAGCAACAATATTGTTTTAACTCTATAAGAGTTACAATAATGATATTAAATGCTCCGATTGGCTTTGGGATCAATTACGAAAGTTTCTCCTAAAAAAAACTGTAGAAGAAGTCTTTTACATTTGTTTCAAATGAAGCTCGGTCTACAAGGTATTAGTTAATAATACAAACAACACTAATGGTATGGAGGCAAAAGTTTTAATTTAAATGTATATATTTGAAACCCTTCCCCCCCCCCCCCAAAAATAAAAAGAAAAAAGAAAAGAAAGTTACAGTAATGAATTTAAAATGGCATTAAGCCACGCTTTCTGACATATGCTTTCACTTAACTTAATAACATGTAGCTAATATAGCCCTCAGGGTACTTTGCAGTGGTTTTTTTAAAAAAGCTTGAGACAATTCAGGTTTAAGAAGTTGAGATTTTCTGTCAAATGATATAAACAACTATGAACACAAAACTGATGAATTATTATTCAGGTTTATGTATGTATTTAAAAAAAAATTGCATCTGATTACACTTATTAGATAAATTACTTCTGTTTGCATTTAATAACTGATAAACGGCTTCTGTATATTAAATGAATTGTTTAAATATTGGGAAGAGGTGGCGAGAGGTAGAAAGTCGAGTAAACAAATGGGTAGACAGACGGGTAGTGAGATGGGTAGAGAGACGAGTAGCGACATAGGTAGGCTGACGGGTAGAGAAACGAACAGACAGACGGCTAGAGAGAAAGGTAAAAGGAGGGTTGACAGAAGGGTAGCGAGATGGGTGACGAGACGGTTAGCGACACCGGTAGACAGGAATGTAGCGAGAAAGGTTGCGAGACGCGTAGCGTGGTAGATAAAGAGACGAGTAGAGAGATGAGTACAGAGACGTGTTGACTGACGGGTAATTAAATTGGTAGCGAGACAGGTAAAGAGTCGGGTACAAAAACAGACGGATAGTAAGACGGGTATACAGACGAGTAGAGCGGCAGTAGATGGGTACGGAGATGGGTAAGAAGATGGGTTGAGAGGCGTATAGCCAGACGGGTAGAGAGACAGATAGACAAGTTGTGAGACAGATAGACAAATGGGTAGCGAAGTGGATAGAGACACGACTAGACATACAAGTAGTGAGACGGATAGACAGACGGTTAGAGAAATAGATTGGCGGGTAGAGAGACCGGTAGAGAAATATAGAGACAGGTAGAGAGACGTGTAGAGAGATAGACAATCGATTAGAGAGACGAGCAGAAGAACGGATAGGGAAACAGACAAATTGTGGAGAGACAGACAGACAGGCAAAAGAAAACTCTGCTGATTGGTGCTGTAAAGGCACATTAAAGGCGCAGGGGGCAGAGCCACCTAGAGAATAATAAAGAAGTATCTGTTAAGCTTAACTTTGTAATATATATAATTTTTCAATTTTGCCGATAAGGAGATTTAATGTAAAAGTTATTTTACAGAAGTCATCGAAAGATTTTTTGTATACTTTAATAGTAATTTAGACTATAGTTTTGCAATCTGGTTTGTAGCAAAGCATGCTATCAATGTGGTTTGAAGTGTAAGAGTTTCTATAAACAGTTATACAAATAATAGATATATAATCAAGGAAGAAAAATTTTAAATTCACACACAAAAAAAGGGTGCAACAATTAAATTAAATTTGCGTTAAGCCACGCTTGATAGAATAATCTATTGGCTGCAAATACAATTACGCAACTTTAAAAAGCTTGGCGTTTTAAAAGATCCGGTGTTTTTTTTTGTTTTTTTTTTCAAGTTTTGCGCAATACGTGTTTAAGAAAATGAGATTCTTTGCCACATGTTAAAAAAATTATGACAACACATCTGATGAACGGTACTTCTTTTCTATTTTTTTAACAGTGTATATGAATTTATATATGATATTTTGTAATTCTATCATTTAATTTGCTCTTTTTCTTGATATTGTAATTGTTAACCCTATGTTCTCAGCAATATCACTCAGACTAATCCCTTTGAGGGAAGTCCTAGTAAAAACATTTATTAAGAAATTTGATTTTTTTTTAAATCGGTGCTTTCTTTTTAGAGGAGCTTTCTAAGTTTAATCGTCAAGCGACCGATATACTTATTTTATGACAGAAATTAATCTGCAGACGATATAATACATTTCACAGAATTAAAAATCATCAAGATCTAAATATTTATATAACTAGCTGTAGTACGAACGCACCTCGTTTGTAACGTTTGACGTATAATTTCCAACTTGTTTTTTTTTTTTTTTTAATAATCGGCTTCTTTCAAGTTTGTAGATTGTTGCTCTAAACCAGTTTCACGATATTACAATTCATTACAATATTTTTTGGCTCGTTGAACGTAACGCTATTGTAAAATTTTAACTTATTTTTCTCGACACCATGTTCTTCAAACTAGGCGGCTATTTTTCTGGAGAACTAACTATTCCACCGATTTCCTTCATTTTTTCTTTAAAAGATAACTAATTGTTTTTGATGGAGCGTCTATCACCAAAAAGTATAATTTTCATTGATTAATTATTTTTTAGAGCTCGCAAAAGTTTTTTTTTTTTTTTTTTTTTTTTTTTTTTTTTTTTTTTCTTTTAGCAAAAAAAAATTACCGCTATTTTGCCAAAATCGACTTTTTTAAACGTCAATATAAGCTTCAGATAATTTAACGTTCTTTCATATTTTGGAGGCCGAATGTGTTTCAGTTTCATATGATCGGAGAAAAATCGCCCGATCGGTGCCCACCTAGAGGTACTCCCCAGTCTCCATCCCACAAGGCATATTATTCATTTTTTTACACACACAAATTTAAATACGTATATAGAATGTCAGTAAATATAATGCAAAAATTCCGAAGGTTACATCTCTTATCTTTGTAAATAAATAAATAAATAATAATAATAATAAAATAGTAAAAATTACGTGAATTTTAGGCCAAAGAAGAAGAACCTCTCCTTAAGCATTTTTTAAATAAAGTTTTTTGAATGTGATAGGTTTTCTGTATGATTTTCCTGGATCTTCATCTACACTTTGTGAGAAAATCTTGGTAATAAAGAGAAAAGCTTTGCGTTTTTAAATTCAGTGTATGTAAAATAAAGTATTAGAAACACCTAAAATAGTACAGAAAAGAAAGAAAAGTGTTATTTTGCAGGTCTGTGTTGCAATATTGACTATGGTGAAATGAAACTTTGATGTCGTTTTTCTCGAAACAGTGGCTGAAGCTGTTAGAATCTTATCATTCCAAAGAAATGAAGAGTCATAATTTTTTATTATTTTCCATACTTATTCTTTACGTGTTAAATAGAGAATTTAAGGCTGAAGAATATGATAGTGTTTTAATAATGCCTGGGAAATTACACAGTAATACTAATCTAACACGTAACGCGATATGCTTAGGATCATTATCCCTGTAAAATTTAAATGAATTTCGAATTCCAAATTTCTGCGCATATATTTTTAAATTTTTGTTTGGAATATTTCTATTGATCCATTCTGTGAAATGAATATAGCCATTCCAAAGTGAAAAAAAGTCCGCAAATTATCATGCCTCCACTTACCATGTTTATAGGCAGAATCACATTTTTGCAAACAATTTTAGCGTCCTTGATATTTGTATGTATGATAGATCACATGATAGAGATAACGAAACTGCCAGTCAGCTGGTGCATCAGCAGCGGTTGTTGTCATAGCAAAATTGCTCAGCCCACTTCAGAGTAAAATGAATGGTGTCCCGATATGGATGTTACTCCAACTACGGTGGTATTCTCGGTAATCAGAATACTATTCATTTTACTTTGCAGCGGGCTGAGCGATGTTGTTATGGCAACACCGGCTCCCCCTTTGGTGCGCCAGCTGATTGGCAGTTTTGTTATCTGAACCATCTAATCTATCACATATTCCAAAATGAGTGGCGCTAAAATTGGTTGCAAAAATATGACGCTGCTTCCCAGACTTCTATAGTAGCCTCTCTAGAGGCATTTCGGATTCAACTCTTTGTTGACTATTTAACAAGGAGGTTAAACATGTGCTCTTATTCTATTACTCAATACTACAAGGTTGAAGCTGACGGAGAAACCTTTTTATGCCGTTAATAATCTCCACGCGACTGATATAACAATTTATAAAGATAGAAAATTTATTATTCTACCGACGGTTCTCTAACAGAAGCCTACCACATTCACTCGAAAAATTCGAATAAAGTCAATTTAATAAACAATATTCTATAATTTTATATTTCTGTAATCTTATTTTCACAGATTATATTGTTTTTTTATTGCATAACTTGGCTAACCCGTCCGGGCGCTGCCCGAGTCGTGATAACAAAACAACTTTAAACAAACCTCAAGTTTGTATGATTTTCTATCTAAACCCAATTTTGTATGAATTTATATGTAACCATAAAGAATAGAAATGGAAAAATAGCAACGTTAATAGCACCAGAAATGTCAAATTCTGAAATTTCTGATGCTATTAGCGTTGCTCTTTTTCCATTTCTGTTATATTGCACCATGTATTTATCTTACCATGGCACACATCTTAAAAATTAATAACCATAAAGAATGATTACGATTTATCACCTGCGCCTGTGAAACGATAATAGGCCTTAAAATTAATTTCTTAATTTATAATTAAGTTCTAAAAATATCGAAATGTTGCACTGTCGTCGGAAACACACCTGTGTACATATATATATATTTTTAATTTATAATGCTAGAATATGTGGATGTGAGTGAAAAATCGATTACAAGATTCAATCTTAACATACAAAATCCAAGTTAAGTTAAACAAGTTGGAAATTGTACTTCAAACGTGACAAATGAGGTTTGTTCGTACTGTTATTGTTTCAGGAACTGAATTATGTCGTCTGTTACTATGATATGATTAATTTCCGTAATAAAATAAGTACTTTTTAAGTTGGCAACATTTTATCTTTTGTTGACATTTACTGAAAATTCTAATGGAAAACTTACGGCTAGCTTTAAAAATTTCAGAACTTGAAATCCATATTTAAACTCTTTTTCCATTTAATATCTATTTTTCGGGAAACATCTATCCAAAAAAGTCCTTCCGGCCTGTATCGGGAGGAAAGGGTAGCTTTCATAGTCCATGTTTTTAAAAATTCAACTCCAATTCAACTCAAATTTTACTCAAACGCCCGAAGCTAAAATGCTTGGAACCCGATTATAGAAGATTCAATCCCGGGTTTCCTTAATACTGAATTTCAATGAGAATTTCAGCATGAGAGTTGCAGCATAAAAAAATCAGATTTTTTTCTAAATCTCAGCCACCCTAGAATTTCAATCTGCCATATCTCAGCCATTTTTTAAGATAAAGGCAAAACAAAAAATCTTCCGGAATCCTTGTATCCAGGATCTAACACTTAACGGAAACAACTTTTTCAATTTATAATTTTTTATACATCTTTTAGAATTAAAAAAAAATAAAAATATTAACTTGTCGCCATTTTGAAACAAGATGGCGCATGAAGCTGGCCAACGACCTCGGTTGAGATCTTCGTATGTTTTGTACACATGATCAGTCACATTCATATCGGTTCATAAAAACGAGAGTTACAGCATAACAAATATCAGATTGTTTCAAAATCTCAGCCACTCTAAGAATTCCAAACTGCCATATCTCAGCCATTTTTTAAGATACAGCTAAAACAAAAAATGCTTCAGAATCCTTATATCACGTTCTAACACTTAACACAAACAATTTTTTCAATTTATAGTTTTTTTGTACATCTTTTTGAATTTTTAAAATTTTTTACTGGCCTCCATTTTGAAACAAGATGGTCAACGAACTCGGTCGAGACCTTGGTATGATATATACACATATTCAGTCACATCCGAATCGGTTCATAAATAAGAGAGTTACAGCATGACAGACGTCATATATATACCGGGTGTCCCACAAATGACTGATGGATTTTAAAATTCAATAACTAGCAAACGGTGACAGATATTAAAAAAATTCTTGGAGGAGGGTTATGTATGATGTCGGGAGTTTTTTTACTCTGATTCTTGATTTTAGTTCGAATTTCAAACAATAGATGGCGCTGACTGCGGTTGGTGCTCATTAGAGGCCGAAACTGACGTCACTCAGCATTGATGCGAAGAAAGGAGATTAAGGCTATGGAGTGGATCTCATTCGCCAGTACAATCTTGCTCTAAGGCCCCGATTCTGAACTCATTTAATATGATTTGAATGGAATGAAATGTTGCCATGGAAACAACAAATTCTTTGATAGTGGAATACAGCGTTCAGATCAGGGCATGAATTTAACGAGCAGTATTCGAGTTGCAGGCGATTTTACATTTATGAAGTTTTATTTTCCGGGATTAAATTACTTTTTATGGCCTGATTTAAAGAATATTTTATGCATCATATTTTAAAACTAGGTGAAGAGATCTTGCTACAATATCTGCTAGTGAGTACTTTTAAAAGCGTGTACACTATTTATTGAAAATGGTTTATTTCACCTAGTAGTTTTAAAATACGATGAACAAAATATTCTTTAAATCAGGCCGTAAAAAGTAATTTAATCCGGGAAAATAAAACTTCATAAATGTAAAATCGCCTGCAACTCGAATACTGCTTGTTAAATTCATGCCCTGATCTGAACGCTGTATTCCACTATCAAAGAATTTGTTGTTTCCATGGCAACATTTCATTCCATTCAAATCATATTAAATGAGTTCAGAATCGGGGCCTAAGAGCAAGATTGTACTGGCGAATGAGATCCACTCCATAGCCTTAATCTCCTTTCTTCGCATCAATGCTGAGTGACGTCAGTTTCGGCCTCTAATGAGCGCCAACCGCTGTCAGCGCCATCTATTGTTTGAAATTCGAACTAAAATCAAGAATCACAGTAAAAAAACTCCCGACATCATACATAACCCTCCTGCAAGAATTTTTTAAATATCTGTCACCGTTTGCTAGTTATTGAATTTTAAAATCCATCAGTCATTTGTGGGACACCCGGTATATATATATATATATATATATATATATATAACACAAACGGAAATTTCGTTCCGTTCCTTTATAACTCGAGTTCCGCCGAATGGATTTTGATGGAACTTGCACTGTTCGATAGATAATTTTTCAGAGAAGGTTTTAGTATATAACACAACGTTCTACGTATATTAGTTATAGAATTATGATAGAAAGTTCTGTTATTTTGGCCGAA
Organism: Maratus michaelseni; assembly: GCA_963931845.1. NCBI lineage: Eukaryota > Metazoa > Arthropoda > Arachnida > Araneae > Salticidae > Maratus > Maratus michaelseni. The sequence goes on along the minus strand of OZ007594.1, from coordinate 275,773,196 downwards.
AAAGCTTACCATTGCTAATTTTTTGGCGATCATTACTGTTGTAGAAAGAAATGAAAAGGCTATACATGTCGAAAAATAAAAGAAAAACTGTTAATAATTTGACTAAAAAAGAAAAAGAAAGAGAAAAAAAAAAGCTTTGATGAGAGAATATTATAAAACGAAAATATTTAATTTAAACATGATTGGGAATGTTCGTAATGCTTAAAAAATTATTCAAGGGGCAAGATTTCTATATTGAAACAATATTTGGCGATGTATCTTTTGTTTTTGGCGATTTTGATTTTACTTTTGACCCCAAACAATTTGATTTTAAGCCAAAAGGTGTCTTTTTTTGTTGCAGAAAGAATTGAAATGGCTACACATCGGGAAAAATAAAAGAAAAAACTGTTACTAATTTTATTTTTAAAAAAAGAAAGAAAAGAAAAAAAAGGAAAACAGTTTTGAAGAGGATTTTAAGCCAAAAGGTGTTTTTTTTTTTAAATGTACGACTGCATTTTTGCAGTATTTTTTTTTTGGTACTTTTTGGTTAGCCGGGCGCCAGTGATATATATATACACATATATCTACACAAATACATGTATATACATACATATATATACACTTATATGTATGAATATATTCACACACACATATATATATATATATGTACATATATCATTGGCGCCCGGCTAATCGAAAAGTAACTTTTTTTTTATTCAAATGCAAACTATATTAATGGCAATATACTTCTATTTACTTCTACATATATGAAATTTCGTTCCAGCTGCTTATAACTCGAGTTCTGCTGAATGGATTTTCGTAGAACTTAAACTGTAAGATAATTTTTCAGGGAAGGTTTTATTGTATAACATATCGTTCTACGTAGCTTAGTTATAGAATTATTCTGGGAAGTTCTATAATCAGATCAACCCGATTATGAAATATTAGCCTTTTTAAAAGATTTGGCCTAATGGATTTCGATTGAACCTACACTGTTAGATAATTTTCTAGGGAAAGTTTTATTATATAACATATCATTCTACGTTGCTTAGTTCTAGAATTATAGGAGGAAATTCGAAAATCGGGTGACCATTTTTTTAATCAAATATTACCTTTTTAATATTTGATTCCTATTATGAAAGTTTAGCCTTCTGAAAAAGTTCTACTGGACGGATATTGATGAGAATTGTATTGTTAGATGCTATTTCAGGAATGGTTTTAATGTACTACATATTGTTCTACGTTGCTTAGTCAAACAGTTATGTGTGAAGGTATATAGTCAGGTGAACCCGATTCCGAAAGATTAGCCTTTTTGAAAGTTTTTACTGGGCGTAGTTTTTGCGACTTGCATTGTTAAGTAGATAATTTGTAAGGATGGTTTTAGTACATTTTATATCGTTCTGTTATTTTTAGAAATATGTGGAAAAGTTCTATAATCAGATGAACCCGATTATCAAAGATTAGCCTTTATAAAAACTTCTACTGCATGGATTTTGTTAGCTAATTTGTTTGCATTGTTAGTTTGACAATTTTTAGTGATGTTTTTAGTATATTGCATATAGTTTTATCGTTCTTTACCAAACCCTAACTGTAAATGAACAAATAAAAGAGTTGGTCTTTAACAGCTAAAATTTTGATTGCACATTAGAATATATAATAGCGCAAAGGCGTCATTTTTCAGTAATATGGAAGGATATTCCAGGTAAATATACAGATTGCTTTCAAATACAAGGTCAAATTAAACGATATATTTCGTTTGATTCATGGTTCAATTGTAGAAACCGACCAGCGCAGCGGGCGTAGCTTGCTAGTATATATATAAAACACAAACGGAAATTTCGTTCCGTTCCTTTATAACTAGAGTTTTGCTGAATGGATTTTGATGAAACTTGCACTGATCGATAGACAATTTTTCAGGGAAGGTTTTAGTATATAATATATCGTCCTACGTAGATTAGTTATAGAATTATGATGGAAAGTTCTGTTATTTTGGCCGAAAAGGTTACCATTGCTAATTTTTTGGCAACCATTATTGTTGCAGAAAGAAATGAAAAGGCTATACATCTCGAAAAATAAAAGAAAGACTGTTGCTAATTTTATAAAAAAAAGAAAGAAAGAAAGAAAACAGAAAGAGAAAAAAGAAAAAGAGTTTTGATGAGCGATAATATTATAAAACGAAAATGTTTAATTTAAACATGATTGGGAATGTTCGTAATGCTTAAAAAATTATTCAAGGGGCAAGATTGCTAACAAGAAACAATGTTTGGCAATTTATATTTTGTGTTTGGCGATTTATCTTTTGTGTTTGGCGATTTTGATTTTACTTTTGACCCGAAACAATTTGATTTTAAGCCAAAAGGTGTTTTTTGTGTGGCAGAAAGAATTGAAACGGCTATATACATTTGAAAAAATGAAAGAAAAAACTGTTACTAATTTTATTTAAAAAATAAGAAAGAAAAGAAAAAAAAGGAAAACAGTTTTGATGAGAGATTTTAAGCCAAAAGGTGTTTTTTCAAGTGTACGACAGCATTTTTGCAGTATTTTTTTTGTTTGGTACTTTTCGGTTAGCCGGGCGCCAGTGATAGATATATGCATGTATATATACACACACATACATATATATATATACATATATCTACACAAATACATATATATACATACATATATATACACTTATATGTATGAATATATACATATATATTTATATATGTACATATATCACTGTCGCCCGGCTAACCGAAAAGTACGCCCTTTTTTTTATTCAAATGCAAACTATATTAATGGCAATATACTTCTATTTACTTTTACATATATGAAATTTCGTTCTGGCTGCTTATAACTCGAGTTCTGCTGAATGGATTTTCGTAGAACTTAAACTTTAAGATAATTTTTCAGGGAAGGTTTTATTGTATAACATATCGTTTTACGTAGCTTAGTCATATAATTATTATGGTAAGGTCTATAATCAGATCAATCTGATTATGAAAGATTAGCCTTTTTAAAAGATTTTGCCGAATGGATTTCGATGGAACCTACACTGTTAGATAATTTTATAGGTAAAGTTTTATTACATAACATATCATTCTACGTTGCTTAGTTCTAGAATTATAGGGGGAAATTCGAAAATCGGGTGACCATTTTTTTATCAAATATTAGCCTTTTCAATATTTGATTCCGATTATGAAAGATTAGCCTTCTGAAAATGTTCTACTGGACGGATTTTGATGAGAATTGTATTGTTAGTTAGTTAGATGCTATTTCAGGAATGGTTATAGTGTACTACATATTGTTCTGGGTTGCTTAGTCAAACAGTTATGTGTGAAGGTTATATAGTCAGGTGAACCAGATTCTGAAAGATTAGCCTTTTTGAAAGTTTTTACTGGCCGTATTTTTTGCGACTTGCATTGTTAAGTAGATAATTTGTAAGGATGGTTTTAGTATATTTCATATCGTTTTGTTAGTTTTAGAATTATGTGGAAAAGTTCTATAATCAGATGAACCCGATGATCAAAGATTAGCCTTTATAAAAACTTCTACTGAATGGATTTTGTTAGTTAATTTGTATGCATTATTAGTTCGATAATTTTTAGTGATGGTTTTAGTATATTGCATATAGTTTTATCATTCTTTATAGCAAACCCTAACTGTAAATGACCAAATAAAAGAGTTGGTCTTTAACAGCTAAAATTTTGACTGCACATTAGAAAATATAATAGCGCAATGACGTCATTTTTCAGTAATGTGGAAGGATATTTCAGATAAATACACAGATTGCTTTCAAATACAAGGTCAAATTAAACGATATATTTTATTTGATTCAAGGTTCATTTGTAGAAACCGACCAGCGCAGCGGGCGTAGCTTGCTAGTATATATATATATATATATATATAAATCAACATTTGAAAGGTGGGTGGCTTGGGGGTCATGATCGGTGAAAATATAACAAATTTTTTTGGAATTGCATTCCTCGAGAACGTCTGCAATAAGTAGCCTTTTGTAATGAAAGCTACCTAAAATTGTCGGTAGATTATATGATTGCTATAATTAAACAATTTTAGTATACAAATTTGGTTTTTAAATTCAGTAATACGGAAATAATAGGACTCCATCTTAAATAGAACGTAATCACCATGGCAACCGAGAATCATTACTTATCATGGGCTACTATTGAATTAATTACATGTGATGAGATTTAATAGAATAAAAAATGTGACTATAACTTTGTCATAAAGATTATGAAATGTCATACATGGATATAACGTCATACATATCAGATAACTTGACGAAACATCTCGGTCGCTTGACGATTAATTCTAGGAAGCTGCTATAACAAGGAAGTACCGATTTTTAAAAGATTCAAATTACTTCATAAATATTTTTATTAATATCTTTTTAAGTTTTGATTCGATTGTCATAAAATTTGAAATGACGCGACAAAATTCTGCAACGATTATATATATTAAATTTGAAACCATTCGGTTGGGTTGTTTTTGCGCTGTTATATGCCGACAGACGGACGGACCAGACGACGACTATAGGTGTTATGTATTTATATAATTAGGAACGCACCTAATAAAAGAGTGTAAAAATGCGACTTTCACAGCTGACGTTGAGGCCCCGATTTAGATGGGTTGGGTTGGGTTGGGTTGATTATTGACGGCTAATTATCTACACTTGGGATCTAGGCCCCGGGGGGAGTGCCCTTCGTGGGGGTCTTTCTAAGGGAACCTAACCCGTATTTACGTATGGAGAAATCCACGGCTCGAAGAAAACCACGAAAACTCCGAACGATTAGGCCGACGGGCACGATTGGGATCGAACCCAGCACCTCCCGTCTACCAGCTTCGAGAGCAGAACCTCTCAGCCACTGATGGGGCGCCCCGATTTAGAATGTCACGCACGTTAGAAATATAATCCATATTATTAGTGCTCTGTCATGTATTGTGTTTTCAGAGATGAATGTTTAAGCATTGAAAGAAAGTAACAGTCTTTAGGACAAGTCATGTGACTTAACCCTCTTGTTACCGATTTTTTTTTTTTTCAGAAATCAATCTTTGAATTAGCAGAATTAAAATGCTATGAAAGATTGCGATAACAAGTTAATTTATGTCACAAATGAAGCCTGGATATTTAAAAGACATCACCCAAAATAAAATTTAGTCGAAAGCTTTTTCTAAAACATTGCGTTTTAATATTTAAGTTAGGGGCTCATATCAGGGTCAGGGGAACGACAGGGTTTAAAAAATATGTCTTCATTTTAATCACGAGGGCTTAAGCCCTATGGGTCCCTCCCTTTCCTAAGCGTCTACCTACGATGTCCCCTTCCCTGTGTGTCTGTGTGCTTGGGGGGGGGGGTTGATGTTATTTCAACATTGCATCTCAGAGTTACTAGGAAACATGTTAAAATGTAATCTTGGACATTCTTACAATGCAATCTCACATTCTGATCCCATGATATCTTCCGGGTATGATTTACGTTTTTCCATGAGCATTTTCTCAGAAATATTAATTCTACAAGTCACGTTTCAATTCAATCAAAGATTGTTTATTTTTTTTCCTTCAGTGGAGGTGTTTTTTAGTCGTAAGATTTAATTGCATCTGGGCATTCTGAGAAATGACCACGTAGCGACTTTGGCTAATCCTTGACCTGAAACAAAGGGACATTTGTGAATAACACTACCTGTTACTTATTCAAATTCAGCGCATGACACACATTTCGTGATATCGCGGGATACACCCTTTATATTCAGCTGGTAAATTATGCTTTTCGGACATAATTATTATTTGGTTAATAATGTGATTTATATCCTGTCTCAGAATGAATAGCAATAGTTTAAGTTAATAATAGTGGACATAGGTAGTTAAGGTATGACCGGTTCAAAATTTCGGATTTTTTTCTTTTCTTAAAAGTACTCTTTATACCCACAAAAATCGTATTTCATTAGTTTTAAATCGCTTTCGAAAATGAAAGGGCAAGTTTTGGAGCTACAGAAGTAGAGCCAACACCTACTTGACATAGATGAATATTAAGCAGGTGTTGGTAGACCGTGCCAAAAAATAACGAAAATTTTAAGTGCGTTTTTCACAGAAGGGTATTTTTCAAAATCAATGAAGATTCTAATTCCGGCAATTTTCAATGAATCAAATGGGATCTTTTTAAAAATTAATCGTTACATGTCTTTCTACATAGAATTTTTTCGAAATATTGATGTCTTGCTTTTCTGTGTAATTTTCAGTAATGATTTTTTTTTTTTTTTTTTTTTTTTTTTTTTTTTACATTGTTCTAGATCAAATTGCATTTTTCTAAAAACAAATGTTCAGATTTTACATCTTTCTACAGTATTACAATTTTTTTAAATTAATTTTCGAATAAAGTATGAATTGTAACCCGTAAATTTGTTAACATAAATCGAATTCGAGACGCTTCAAATATTCAAAATTACAGCTCATTTCGCCAAGTAGTTTTTGAGTTATGCTAAAAAAAAAAAAAAAAAAAAAAAAAACTTAACCTGCATTGTAACTATTACAAATCAATTCAAATATTAGAAGTTCCAAACTTTAAAACTTTATAAGATAGACTTCCCGTTTTGTATCCTGGGGTAAAATTCACCGAGAAATCCAAATATGATGTCAAAATTAGGTGTTTCTATTGAAAATATGAGAGTTCAGTATAATTTCAGTATGACGACGATCCCCTAAGATAATTTTTTAACATAAATTGAAAAAAATACATAATTTCCAGCATTTGCCGTTTTCTTCTGTGACAATTTGGTTGGTTGGTTGGTTGATTTTATGACGGCCGATCAACACGAGGGATATAGGCCCTAAGGGGAGTGCCCTCCGTGGGAGTCTTTTTAAGGGATCCTAACCCGTATTTACGGCAAGGTTCAAAGAAAACCACGGAAAACTCCGAAAGGTTGGGTTGACGAGTGCGACAGGGGTTTGAACCCAGCACCTCCCGTCAACCAGCTTTGAGAGCAGAACCTCTCTGCCACTGGTGGGGCGGAGACAATTTGGTATGGTGTGAATTCTCTTATTTTAACACTTTCCAACAGTTGAAAAATGCTTATGACTTCGATTTGTCTGGCCGTCTGTCTACCTGTTCGTCTTCTAATTCACAAATTTGCATAAATTACTCGGATTGTCACGCGAAGATACATTTTATTGAAGTTTACGATTATACAATAAACAATCGGTATTGAAAATGAAGTGTGTATTATTTATAGTTCATTTACGAGGAAATTCAAAAGAATTCTGTTACATAATGGTCTATGAAGAACTATCGTTTGCAACGTGTTTTAATAATGCTACACAGTTTCAACCATATTAAAACTGATATACAGCACTGAGGTATATACTACAAGATTCTTATTGTAGAATATGGTGTGCATATCAATTATCATTCATTTACAAGAGCACACAAAATAATTTCGTTTACATAATTGTGTATTGTGAAAATCACTTACGGTGTATTTTAATGATGTTACACTATTTCAAGCATAATGTAGTTGATATTCATTACCGAGATGCATTACAAGATGCTTTCAGTAATACAGTGGTTCCCAACCAGTGTTTTCGGCGGAACCCCGAGGGCTCTTCGCATACTTTCCACGGACTCTACAGTGGTCCAGAAGAATAAATTAAATTTCACGATATCCACACAATAGAAGCAGAGGATTTTTCTAAAAGCGTGTACGAATTTTACTGTTACAGAAATCCCTGATTTAATTTGAAAACATTTTATACAACAAATTTAATGTTTTGATTACACCTGTAGTTATTTTTTGTATAAAGTATCAAGTGTGAATACTACTAGTTTATACTACCAGTCTCACTTTACCTTTCTCGCATACAATATATGAACAAGTTGGAAATTGTACGTTAAACGTGACAAATAAAGTGCGCTCGTTTCGTGTTATAACTAATTTTACAATGTAAAAAATCATCGTTATTATTTCAGGGGAATAAATTATATCGTCTGATATGAACAAAATGAGGATGCCTTTTGTTTTATCTTATTTCGTATGCCATGTTTACAGATGCAATTTTTTTTTCGAAACCAGACAGCGCTGTAAAATTCATCATGGAGATCTTGTTTTGCGAATGATTACCTCCATGGTTAATATTTCTATGACTCACGATGAATGAATCTTTTGTTTATTTACTTTAATGGATAGAGATAGTGGGCTGTTAACCTAATTTTTACTGAAGTTATCTCAGAATCTATAGATCTACACATTTTTGAATGTAACTCATCTCTCAAGCAAACAATTTTTTTGAACGATCTTTCTAAAAATGTAACTTTTATGCAATTTTATTCGAAAAAATAATTTTGAATAAAAATGGCCGCTTGGCCTATGGAAAAAGATGTCATTAATCCGTATTTGATTCCCTCAGTCACATGACTTGCGCTTTTATTATGTAGATTACGCATGACAGGATTTAATAGAATAAAGAAAACTTTTATTAATATATTTTTAAGTTTTGATTCGATTTTCATAAAATTTGAAATGACAAAATTTTGCACCAATTATAAATACTAAATTTCAAACTATTCGGTTGGGTAGTTTTTGCGCTCTTATATGCGGACGGACGGACCAGACGACGATTATAGGTGCTACGTATTTCTTAAATTACGAACGCATCTAAAAATTGAGTAACAAGAAGCATAGATACAAAATAAGAGAGCTCGAAATTGCTGTTTTAACGGAAATTTGCCAAGTCAAATTTCGCCCCTCGCCCAGACTCATTACATTATTTCAAGACGAAATGCAATATAATTAAAAAAAAGACTATCACAACGCTTGGTGAAACTGATAATGGACGATTTCTATCCTAGAAGTTATAGAGTAGCTCATTCCATTGCTGAGACACTTATTAAACCTTACATGACTAATATTCAGGACCTGTTTACCGAATAGGCCCGGGAAACCCGTGCTTACCTGAAGAGATACAAAAGGGCCCCCAAATTTACTTTTCAAAATAAATTTTTAGAAAAAAAAATTCAGTCAGGGTAAAAAATGCACTTTTACCCTTACGAAACTTTAATCTAAATTATGAAGCTTGCTCTTTCTAAAGTGTTGTTTCACAGAGTTCAGATAATAGATAGAGATGGCGTATACCGTCAAAACGGCTTTGAACGGCTTTTGATAGTTATCGCTCAAATCACTCGGCCCAAACAAGCCAAGCACGTGGAACAGGGGCTGAGTTCATTGGAAGGGGAGAAGATTTCAAAGCAAGCTGCCAGTTGTTTGGGCCGACTTTAGAGTTGCATTTTTAGCTTCACGCCAAAAGAATACATTTAATCTCTATTTATTCTCTGAACTCTGTGGTGTTGTTTGCTCGGAATTTTTAAAATAAATTTTCAAATTGTTGCAGCTTACGAAAAATGGATTTAGTAGAGTTATAGTGGGGCCTCCTGAGTAACGTTGAGCTTCCCCTAATTCTCTGTCTTAAGCGGACCCTGCTAATATTGCCATATATTGATAAAAACATTGTGATGAAAAGATGTTCTTTAATCTGCAATAATCCTTTGTCAAATAACACCTTTACTTACAAATTTATCAGGAGGATTCTTCTTTTGCATATCACTACATATCAACAGTCCAAAGAATGTAATAATCTTTTGAATGAATTCTTCTCATCAGATGAAATGGCATGAGAAAAAAATTGTGCAAATTTATGCGCTGATGATGTGAATGAAATGATGAGTCACAATGCTGGATCCTATGTTATAAATTAAGGACAAGGCAAAGAACTGTAAAAGCATAAATAGCGTTCTTCATAGACACGCACTAGTCTCGAGAAAAATGTCTGCTGAACTGATAATAGCATTGAATCATGCCACCAAAACTATACACTATATAAATATCACGACCTGTTGAATGGAGACTTTCTTTCGAAACCACTAGAAAGAGAGCTTACACGTTTGATGGAACAGAGTGCAGAGGTAGCAACAATTTTGATGATGTATCTATGAACGCTCCCAACTTGCAAAAGTTTTAAATGATGGAAACTGAGTGTTGCAAATTGACATATTTGAAAGTTGTTTTCGCGATGGCCCCGGTACAGCCCACAGTCAAAAACATGTATATAAAATTTGGTTTAATTCTATGCATAACTTTATACGCTTTTCGATGATATCATATTAAAAATAAAACAAAAATCGCTATCACAGCACCCCTTCCGGCGAAATATCCCCAAATGCAACTGGGACCTGCTGGCCATAGCCCAAACATATAAATGAAATTAGGTTCAATTCAATGCATAACTTTATACACTTTTCGATGATACAAGGAGGACACACACACAGACATTTTGCAAAAACATGTTTTTCGGGATCTCTGTCCCCTAAAGCGTGAAAATTCACCGAAAACCGGAAGTTGAAAAAAATTTCGATTACAATACTTTCTTCTGTTACAGATAGAAGAAAGTAAAAATGGAATAAAATTAAATTACTATCAAAGTGCCCTCTTCCGGTGGAATATCCCTAAATTCAACTGGGACCTGCAGGCCGTAGTCAAAAGCATGTATATAAAATTTGGTTTCATTCTATCCATAACTTCATACACTTTTCGATGATACAATAATGAAAGAGGAACAAAAATAGCTATCACACCACTCCCTTCCAGCGGGATATCCTTAAATGTTTAAATTCAACAGGGACTGGCAATCATAGCCAAAAACACATAAATGAAATTCGGTTCAATTCTATGCATAACTTCATACACTTTTCGATGATATAACAATGGAAATGAAATGAAAATTGCTATCACAGTGCCTCCTTTCGGCGGAATATCCCCAAATTAAACTGGGACTTGCTAGCCATAGCCAAAAACATGTAAATGAAATGTTGTTCAATTCTATGCATAACTTTATACACTTTTCGATGATACAAAGAGAACACACACACACGCAGTCACACAGACATTTTGCAAAAACGAGATCTCTGACGTCCTAAAAAAGTGTAAATTCGTCCAAAAAAATTTCGATTATACAATATTTTCTTCTATTATAGATAGAAGAAAGCAAAAATAAATAAATAAATAATACAGTCTATTGAAATAGTGGTAACTCAGTTAGAATAACTTTCCTACTCCTTTTCATTTAACAAGGAAGTTTTCAAATGCATCAGAGAGCAGTGTCTCTGTCTGAAGTGGGGGATTATTTTCAGAGGTTGTATATAAACATACAGCTAATTCCTAAAATCATGGAACAAACTTTCAGAGGAAATAATTGCGGTCAAGACAAACATTTTTTGTACAGGAAACCAGCATCTCAATCCACTTATTCCATCAAAAATACGAAGTGTGTCACTACAAGCTAAAACAAAATTCTCGTTTAAAACTTATTGTGCTGGCCTCTAAAAAAACCGCACAGTGAAATGTTTCCGAAAACAAAAAAACCACCCTAGTACTACATCAAATATTTCACTAAAGTCTTTTTTGTTTTGTTTTGTTCTGTTTTCATGTACCATTTAGAATAATAAAAAGTCCTTCCGGTCTGTAAAGGGGAGGAAAAGGTAGCTTTTCTATATCTTCGTTTTAAAATTTTAGCTAATGTTATACTCGAAAACAGCAAGTTAAAATGCAAAGAAACCGTTTACAAAAGATTTGTTAATACTGAATTTGAATAAGAAATTTGCCAAATTATTGAGCTATAGCCAAGTTGGCTTCATTTATGAAGACTTATTTCGGTCGCCAAATTTGGCGATATTTCGCCAAATGTCGCCAAGTTTGGCGAGAATTCGGCGCTAACGGATATGAATATATAGTTTTATGCGTATGATGGGAAAATGATTACAACTATGAAAGATAATAATTTGCGAGAAGTCGCGTTCACTAAAACTTATATATTAATCGTTGGATTTTAGGTAGCTTTCAATACAAAAAAGTCCTTCCGGCCTGTACCGGGAGGAAAAGGTAGCTTTCCTATATCTTCGTTTTAAAATTTTAGCTAATGTTACACGAAAACAGCAAGCTAAAATGCAAAGAAACGTTTACAAAAGATTCGTTAATACTGAATTTGAATAAGAAATTCGCCAAATTATTGAGCAATAGCCAAATTGGCTTCATTTATGAAGACTTATTTTGATCGCCAAATTTGGCGATATTTCGCCAAATGTCGCCCAATTTTGCCAATTTTGTCGCCAATGTCGCCAATTTTGGCGTTAACTGATATGAATATATAGTTGTATGCGTATGATTGGGAAAATTATTACAACAATGAAAGAAAATAATTTGCGAGTAATCGCGTTAATGTGCTGTTTTGTTTCAAAATGTCAGCCACCCTAGAATTTCAAACTGCTCTATCTCAGCCATTTTTTAAGATAGAGGTAAACCAAAAAAAGCTCTGGAATCCTTGTATCAAGGCCTAACACGTAATTAAAAAATAAATTTGAATTTTTAAATTTTTTGTATATTTATTTTAGATTTTAAGTTATTTTACATCTTTAAATGGCCGCCATCTTGAAACAAGCTGGCGGACCAAGCTGGCCAACGAACTCGGTCGAGACATTAGTGACCTTAATACACACAATTAGTTTCATCAAAATCGATTCATAATTACGGGCGTTATCGTATGACATAGGTCAGATATATATATATATATATATATATATATATATATATATATATGGATATATCTATATATATAAATCAACATTTGGACGGAGGGTGGTTTTGGGGTCTGGGGGTCATGATCGGTGAAAATATACCGAAATTTTCCGGAATTACTTTCCTCCGAACGGCTGCAATAGGTAGCTTTATACTTTTTTGTATTGAAAGCTACCTAAAAGTATAAAGCTACCTATTGCAGCCGTTCGGAGGAAAGCAGTTCCGGAAAATTTCGATACATTTTCACCGATCATGACCCCCAGACCCCAAAACCACCCTTCGTTCAAATGTTGATTTATATATATAGATATATCCATATATATATATATATATCTGACCTATGTCATACGATAACGCTCGTATTTATAAATCAATTTTGATGAAACTAATTGTGTGTATTAGGCTCACCAATGTCTCGACCGAGTTCGTTGGCCAGCTTGGTCCGCCATTTTGTTTCAAGATGGCGGCCATTTAAAAATTTAAAACTAAAATAAATATACAAAAAAGTTAAAAATTCAAATTTATTTTTTAATTCAGTGTTAGGCCTTGAAACGAGGATTCCAGAGCATTTTTGTTTTACCTCTATCTTAAAAAACGGCTGAGATAGAGCAGTTTGAAATTCTAGGGTGGCTGACATTTTGAAACAAGACAGCACATTACAAAAATTTTCATTGTTGTAATAATTTTCCCAATCAAACGCATAAAACTATATATTCATATCCGTTAGCGCCAAATTCTCGCAAAACTTGGCGACATTTGGCGAAATTTCGCCAAATTTGGCGACCAAAATAAGTTTTCATAAATGAAGCCAATTTGGCTATTGCTCAATAATTTGGCGAATTTCTTATTCAAATTCAGTATTAACGAATCTTTTGTAAACGTTTTATTTGCATTTTAAGTTGCTGTTTCCGTGTAACATTAGCTAAAATTTTAAAACTAAGATATAGGAAAGCTACCTTTTCCTCCCGGTACAGGCCGGAAGGACTTTTTATAATGTGCTATCTTGTTTCAAAATGTCAGCCACCCTAGAATTTCAAACTGTTGTATCTCAGCCGTTTTTTAAGATAGAGGTAAAACAAAAAATACTCCGAAATCCTTGTATCAAGGCCTAACACGTAATTAAAAAATAAATTTGAATTTTTAACTTTTTTGTATATTTATTTTAGTTTTAAATTTTTAAATGGCCGCCATCTTGAAACAAAATGGCGGACCAAGCTGGCCAACGAACTCGGTCGAGACATTGGTGAGCCTAATACACACAATTAGTTTCATCGAAATTGATTCATAAATACGAGCGTTATCGTATGACATAGGTCAGATATATATATATATATAAATCAACATTTGAGCGGAGGGTGGTTTTGGGGTCTGGGGGTCATGATCGGTGAAAATATACCGAAATTTTCCGGAATTACTTTCCTCCGAACGGCTGCAATAGGTAGCTTTATACTTTTTTGTATTGAAAGCTACCTAAAATAGTTAAAAATACCTAAGAAGTGTTTATTTAGTTTAAAAATAATTTAAATTAACAATTGCAGAATTCTGGTAAAACATGAGCTTCATTTTTACAGATTTTCTTGTTATAATAGAATTTTAGAATGATCTACATAAAATTTTATTTTTTTCATGTTCAACCATTAATATGTAATAAAATGCTTCCTTTTCAGCTGATTATGTCAGGTGTAGATTTTTTTTTTCAGGTAACATGGGTTCATTTTTTGAAAAGTGTTTTTTTTTATTTTCAAATTTTCACTTAATTGGCTACCATTTTGTAATAAAGTGATAAAATGGAAAATGCTCAACATTAAAATCTTAGTCAGAACAAGCTGTAAAACTTTAGCCATGTTTAATATTAGGTAGCTTTCAATACAAAAAAGTATAAAGCTACCTATTGCAGCCGTTCGGAGGAAAGCAGTTCCGGAAAATTTCGATATATTTTCACCGATCATGACCCCCAGACCCCAAAACCACCCTCCGTCCAAATGTTGATTTATATATATAGATATATCCATATATATATATATATATATATATATATCTGACCTATGTCATACGATAACGCCCGTATTTATGAATCGATTTTGATGAAACTAATTGTGTGTATTAAGGTCACTAATGTCTCGACCGAGTTCGTTGGCCAGCTTGGTCCGCCATCTTGTTTCAAGATGGCGGCCACTTAAAGATTTAAATTAACTTAAAATCTAAAATAACTATACAAAAAAGTTAAAAATTCAAATTTATTTTTTAATTACGTGTTAGGCCTTGATAAAGGATTCCAGAGATTTTTTTGGTTTACCTCTATCTTAAAAAATGGCTGAGATAGAGCAGTTTGAATTTCTAGTGTGGCTGACATTTTGAAACAAAATAGCACATTAACGCGATTACTCGCAAATTATTTTCTTTCATTGTTGTAATAATTTTCCCAATCATACGCATAAAACTATATATTCATATCCGTTAGCGCCAAAATTGGCGACATTGGCGACAAAATTGGCGACATTTGGCGAAATATCGCGAAATTTGGCGATCAAAATAAATCTTCATAAATGAAGCCAATTTGGCTATTGCTCAATAATTTGACGAATTTCTTATTCAAATTCAGTATTAACTAATCTTGTGTAAACGTTTCTTTGCATTTTAGCTTGCTGTTTTCGTGTAACATTAGCTAAAATTTTAAAACGTAGATATAGGAAAGCTACCTTTTCCTCTCGGTACAGGCCGGAAGGACTTTTTTTAAATTCTTTATTAGGTAGCTTTCAATACAAAAAAGTATAAAGCTACCTATTGCAGCCGTTCGGAGGAAAGCAGTTCCGGAAAATTTCGATATATTTTCACCGATCATGACCCCCAGACCCCAAAACCACCCTCCGTTCAAATGTTGATTTATATATATATATATATGAGCTATGTCATACGATAACGCTCGTATTTATAAATCAATTTTGATGAAACTAATTGTGTGTATTAAGCTCACCAATGTCTCGACCGAGTTCGTTGGCCAGCTTGGTCCGCCATTTTGTTTCAAGATGGCAGCCACTTAAAAATTTAAAACTAAAATAAATATACAAAAAAGTTAAAAATTCAAATTTATTATTTAATTAAGTGCTACGCCTTGATACGAGGATTCCAGAGCATTTTTTTTTGGTTTACCTCTATCTTAAAAAATGGCTGAGATAGAGCAGTTTGAAATTCTAGGGTGGCTGACATTTTGAAACAAAATAGCACATTAACGCGATTACTCGCAAATTATTTTCTTTCATTGTTGTAATAATTTTCCCAATCATACGCATAAAACTATATATTCATATCCGTTAGCGCCAAAATTGGCGACATTGGCGACAAAATTGGCAAAATTGGCGACATTTGGCGAAATATCGCGAAATTTGGCGATCAAAATAAATCTTCATAAATGAAGCCAATTTGGCTATTGCTCAATAATTTGACGAATTTCTTATTCAAATTCAGTATTAACGAATCTTTTGTAAACGTTTTCTTTGCATTTTAGTTTGCTGTTTTCGTGTAACATTAGCTAAAATTTTAAAACGAAGATATAGGAAAGCTACCTTTTCCTCCCAGTACAGGCCGGAAGGACTTTTTTGTATTGGAAGCTACCTATTGCAGCCGTTCGGAGGAAAACAATTCCAGAAAATTTTGGTATATTTTCACCGATCATAACCCCCAGACCCCAAAACCACCCTTCGTTCAAATGTTGATTTATATATATATATCTCCATATATATATATATACTAGCTGTTACCCGTGACTTCGTTCACACAACATTAAAAGAAGAATAAATACATTAATTAAGCAAAATATTTCAATCCCGATAATTAAAAACGTTCTGGAGGCACGGCAGTGCCTTCGCCAAGTCGAGAGAGGACAGCCGTAAGCATACTTTTCTGGAAGCAACTCAGGGCACTTTCGACCCCCCCATATCTCCGCGCTGGAGTATCCCAAAAATTTGAAACTTCGTTTTTCTAGAGTATTCTGCACACAGGACCAAAATTTAAAATTACAACTTTCTGTCTTTTCTAGTTCAGACGATATATGAACTGAAACATTCGATTTTTTGTCACTCACTCACTCACTCGTTCACGCGTCATCAAAAAGATTAGGTAGATCCGGTAGCCCTAGAAACTTGACATTTGGAAAAAAAGATAGTGTTTAGGATACAAAGAAAGGAAAAATTATAAAATCCGGAAAATTCGAAAAAAAATCATTCGAAAATTCAACAAATTCCATCAAAATTGAAAATTGAAAATAATACGATCTTGTAGTCTTAGAAACTTAAGATTCGGTGTGAAGGTAGTGTTTAGTATCCAGAAAAAGAAAACATCAAAAACACCAAAAAAATCGAAAGCAAAATTGAAAAAATCGAAAAATCGAAAAAAATCGAAAATTTTCACATAATCCGATTTTGTTGCGCTAGAAACTTGGAATTCGGAATAAAGGTAGTATTTAGGATTCAAAATAAGGAAAAATTAAAAATTCCGGAAAATTAAAAAAAAATTCAAAAATTCGAAAAATCCGAAAAAAATTGAAAAAATTAAAATAATTTGATTTTTTAGCCTTAGAAACTTAAAATTCGCATTAAAGATAGTGTTTAGGATTCATAATAAGTTAAAATAAGAAACGCAATAAAATTCGAAAATAAAATAAAAAAATCGAAAAAATCGGAAAATTCGAAAAATAAGGAAAATTTGAAAATAATTCGATTTCATAGTGCTAGAAACTTGAAATTTGGATTAAAGGTAATATTTAATATACTAAATAAGGAAAAATTAAAAAATATGGATAATTCAAAAAATACCCATAAATTAGTGCAGACGATATATGAACTCAAAGTTCGATTTTTTGCCACTCACACACTCACTCACTCTCGCGTCATCAAAAAGATTGGGTAGATCCCGCAGCCACAGAAACTTAAAATTTGGAATAAAGCTAGTGTTTCGGATACAAAGAAAGGAAAAATTATAAAATCCGGAAAATTAAAAAAAGAAAATAACATTCGAAAATTCAAAAAAATCGAACAAAATTAAAAATTGAAAATAACACGATCTTGTAGTCTTAAAAACTTAAAATTTCGTGTGAAGGTAGTGTTTAGAATTCAGAAAAAGAAAGCATCAAAAACACAAAAAAAAAAAAAAATTGAAAATAAAATCGAAAAATTTCAAATAATCCAATTTTGTTGCGCTAGAAACTTGGAATTCGGAATTTAGGATGCAAAACAAGAAAAAATTAAAAAATCCAGAAAATGAAAAAAAAAAAATCAAAAATTAGAAAAATTAGAAAAAAATTGAAAAAAAAATTAATCTTTTGGCCTTAGAAACTTAAAATTCGCGGTAAAGATAGTGTTTAGGATTCAGAATAAGTTAAAATAAAAACGCAATAAAATTAGAAAAAAAAATCGAAAGAAATCGAAAAATAAGGAAATTTTGAAAATAATTCGATTTCATAGCGCTAGAAACTTGAAATTTGGAATAAAGGTAATATTTAAGATACTAAATAAGGAAACAATGAAAAAAAAAATTGAAAGAAAGAAAGAAAAAGAGAGAAATTGAAAATAATATGATCTCGTAGCCTTAGAAACTGAAAATTTGGTGTAAAGGTAGTGTTTAGGATTCAGAAAAAGAAAAAATTAAGAACACAACAAAAATTGAACATAAAATAAAAAAAGCGGAAAAAAAAGCGAAAATTTGAAAATAATTCGATTTTGTAAAGCTAGAAACTTAAAAATTTGGAATAAAGCTAGTATTTAGGATACAAAAAAAGAAATAAATAAAAAATCTGTAAAATTCGAAAAAAAAATCGAAAAATTGAAAAAAATTCGATTTTGTAGCTTTAGAACTTAAAATTCGGCGTAAACTTATTGTTTAGGATACAGAAAAAGGAAAAATTAAAACACAATAAATTCGAAAATAGAATAAAAAACTCAAAAAAGATCGGAAATTTCAAAATAATTCGATTTTGTAGCGCTAGAAACTTGAAATTTGTAATAAAGGATACAAAATAAGAAAAAATTAAAAAATCCAGAAAATTATAAAAAAAATTCGAAAAAATAATTTTATCTTGTAGTCTTAGAAACTTAAAACTTGGCGTAGTATAGTCGTAGTATTTACTATTCAATAAAAGGAACAATTAAAATATTCGTTAAATTCGAAAAATCGAAATATCTTTAAGAAATCGAAAATTCGAAAACAATTTGATTTTGTACTGCTAGAAACATTAGTTTTAAGATAATTGTCCTATTAGCTAGTACAACGCCCCGAATTGTTTTATGTTATTTCCCCCGGATTATTCTTTTCTTTCGTTTACGAATTTCGTTATAGAAAAGTTCCGCTATAGACTAGCTACGATATAGGCGATTTCTTTATAGACGGGTTTGTTTTCTTTCACAGGTTGTACTCTATTTACTTCACATATGAAATATGGATTGTTAAATGATGTTAGCCCCACAAAAATTTTCACAGCTCCCCCTACCCTCCCGACATTACTGGCTGGTTATGGCTTGATAGTCCTTTCTAAATAAAATCATGGTGACTCTAAGATTCACTTGATTTATCTCTAAATTGAACCTAAATGATCCCAAGAAGACGGATCAAATAATTACTATATTGGCATGACAATCAGGTAACTTAGAATTAAAATCGTAAAATCAATAAATTTATAAAAAGTCGAAAATTTGAAAATAATTCGATTTTGTAGTCCTAGAAGCTTGACATTTGGCAGAAAGGCAGGGTTTAGTACACAAAGTAAGAAAAAATTAAAAAATTCGTAAATAATAAAAAAAAAGACTAAAAAAAAACGAAAAAAAAAACATCGAAAAAAAGGAATATAGTTTGATTTATTTGGAAATTTCCGGAAATTTTAATTTTGGCTTTCTTTTTATACTAAAAAGTTCTTTTATGTTAAATATCAAGTATCTAGGGTTGCGAGTAATATCTCAGATGGATAGCACCAAGGCAACACTAGATACCGGGCTTCTCTGAAAACGTCACAAATGGTGGCTGACCGCGACCAGCGATTGGTCCAAAGCAACGCGCCCATCGTTTTGTGCCAATCGCTGTATGTCTTTCCTCCTAGTCAGCCACCTTTTGCGACGTCATCATAATGAATGAGCAAGCCCGGTATGTAGTGTAGCCCTGATAGCACCTATCCTGGAAGCAATTGAGAGTACTTTTGACACCCCCCTCCCATAACTTAGTGCTTGCCTAGGAACCTGAAATCTCTTTTTATCTACAGTACTTTGCAAACAAAACTAAAGCTTCAAATTTTTTATACCTGTAAATAATAGGGACAGAGTGTGGGCTTAGCGAAAATCAGTGGATGATCTCCAAAAAGTACCCAAAATCAAGAAAAGGAAGATTACCTACAAAAAGAGGTAAAATCTCATCAAAAAGTCACCTGTAAAAAATGCAGCCAAGTCTCGTAACTCATTTAGCGTAAAAAGTACTGAGATCGTATAAAGCCAAGTTTAACTATCTTATTAACTCTGAAATTTTCATTCACAAATCACTCCTAGTCTCTACATCTTTAGTTAATTATTATTTTGTGACTTGGCAATTACGCAGCACAGGGAAGTTATTACACCTTACTATGTCATGGGATGGGATGGGATAATTTAACTAAAGCAAATTATATACGCACGGGGAAGTTATTACACCTTAATATGTTATAGTATTATTTGATTAAGACTAACTATATACATCACATTCTCGTGCTACGTAATTGCCAAGTCACAAAATAATAATTAACTAAAGATGTAGAGACTAGGAGTGATTTGTGAATGAAAATTTCAGAGATAATAAGATAGTTAAGCTTGGCTTTATACGATCTCAGTACTTTTTACGGTAAATGAGTTACGAGACTTGGCTGCATTTTTTACAGGTGACTTTTTGATGAGATAATAATTAACTATTTATCACATTTCATAGGAGACAATACAGTATTTTTTGTTATAGGGACCTTGACATACCTCAGTCTTAAAAAAGTGAAATTTTGTGCCAAATAATCGCGAAAAATTGCGAAAAATTGCGAAGCGATTTGAAAAGTGATGGTGGCAACCCCTGCTCCAACATAGGCTATATCTTATGTCGGGGACACAACCCCATGGGGGTGCGGCAGCGAAAAACGTTCTAAAATTTCGATTTTTTTTTATACTGAAGGAGCTAGAAACATGAAATTTAGCATGGTAGTTACTTGTAAGATGTAAATGCTCTCTAAGAACAAATACTAAAAAAAAAACGAAATTAAAAAAGGTGAGATGAGTGACAATCGTTCTAAAAACATTCTAAATTACAATTTCCATGGAATCTCTGGAACTACAGAACCATTTTCAAAACTGATGGTGACACTCTTTGCTCCAACATAGGCTATATTTTATGTCGTTGCCACTGCCCCAGGGGTTGCGGGAGCGAAAAACGTTCTAAAATTTCGATTTTTTTTATACTGAAGGAGCTAGAAACATGAAATATGGCATGGTAGTTCCTTATAAGATACAAATGCTCTCTAAGAACAAATTCTAAAAAAAAAAAACGAAATTAAAAAAGGTGAGATGAGTGACAATCGTTCTAAAAACATTCTAAATTACAATTTCCATGGAATCTCTGGAACTACAGAACCATTTTCAAAACTGATGGTGACACTCTTTGCTCCAACATAGGCTATACTTTATGTCGTTGCCACTGCCCCAGGGGTTGCGGGAGCGAAAAACGTTCTAAAATTTCGATTTTTTTTATACTGAAGGAGCTAGAAACATGAAATATGGCATGGTAGTTCCTTATAAGATACAAATGCTCTCTAAGAACAAATTCTAAAAAAAAATCGAAATTTAAATAGGTGAAATGAGTGAAAAGCGTTCTAAAAACATTCTAAATTACTATTTCTATGAAATCTCTGGAACTACAGAACCATTTTCAAAAGCGACGGTGGCAAATTGACGGTGAAACTCCTTGCTCCAACATACGCTATATTTTATGTCTTTGCCACTGCCCCAGTGGGGTGCAGGAGCGAAAAACGTTCTAAAATTTCGACTTTTTTTATACTGAAGGAGCTAGAAATATGAAATTTGGCATGGTAGTTTCTTATAAAATGTAAATGCTCTCTAAGAAAAAATTGTAAAAAAATTCGAAATTTAAAAGGGTGAGATGAGCGAAAAGCATTCGAAAAACATTCTAAATTACAATTTCTATAGAATCTCTGGAACTACAGAACCATTTTCAAAAGTGATGGTGGCAAATTAATGGTGACATTCTCTGCTCCAACATAGGCTATATTTTATGTCGGTGCCACTATCCTCAGGGGGTTTCAAGATCAAAGAACTCTCTAAAATTGCAATTTTTATTATTATACTGAAGAGATTAGAAACTTGAAATTGGGCAAGATAATAAATTATAAAATATACATGATCTCTAAGGACAGTTTAAAAATAAATTGAAATTTAAAAGAGTGATATGAGAGAAAACTGTTCTAAAAACATTCTAAATTACGATTTCTATGGAATTGTTAAGGACACAAACTTGAAATTTAACGTGAGTGATACTTTTTAAGACATAAGTGCACACGCAGAGCAGTTTTTTTTAAATAAATCGAAATTTAAAATTTGTGAAAGAGAAAAAAAGTTCTAAATTACGATTTTTTTTATTAATAGGATTACAAACTTCAAATTTGGCTTGGCGGTTACTTTTAAGATACAAATGCTCGCTGACAATGGTTTTTAAAGAAATTTAAAATTTCAAACGGTGAAATGAGCAGAAAGCGTTTAAAAGGCATTCTAAATTGCAATAACTTTGGAATTGTTAGGGGTAGAAACGTAAAATTTTACATGGCTGGTGATTTGGTCGCACATAATTAAAATTTAAAATAGTGAAACGTGCGAGAAGCGTTCTAAAAACGTTCTAAATTACGATTTATTTGGAACTATTAAGTCTAGAAACTTAAAATTTCGCCTGGTTGTTACGCATGTGAATGATCACCCAGAACAATTTACTAAAAATGCGAAATGTAAAAGGACAGGAGAAAAATAAAGTATTAAAATTTCAATTTTTGTGATACAGCTGGCATAGAAGCTTCGTATTTGGTACGGTAGTTACTCTTAAAATGCAAATCTCGCTAAGACCGGTTTAAAAAAAAAAAAATCGAAGTTTAACAGGCTGAAATGAGCGGAAAACGGTCTAAAAACGTTCTACATTATGATTTAATTGGATTTATTTGGGTTAGAAACTGGAAATTTAGTACAGTTGTAATTTTTAAGATGCAGACGTTCAGTAGAAACAGTCTATTAAAAATTCGAAGTTTAAAGGTGTAAACTGAGCAGAAAACGATATAAATTATGTTTTTTCCAAATTGTTAGCGATATAAACATAGACTTTAACATGGCTGTTATTTTTTATACGTAAATGCTTCCACAGAACAGTTTTTAGAAAATTCGAAATTTAAAAAAAGTGCAGAAGCAAAAAACATTCCAAAATTGCGATTTTAGTGATGCTGCTGTTATAGGAAGTTCAAATTTGGCATGGTGGTTATTTTTAAGATTTCTGTGCTCGCTAAAAACGGTTTCCATAAAAAAAAATTAAAAAAATTGAAATTTTAGAAAGTGAAATAAGTTGAAAAAGTTCTAAAAACCTTCTAAACAATGATTTATCTGAAATTGTTAGGGTTGAAAACTTAAAATTTTACATGGCTCTTACTTTACAGACACAAATGCATCCATAGAACAGTTTTTAAAATTTTAATGTGAAAAGGAACGGAAAAGTTTTAAAGTTGCAATTTCTATGATATAGTCATTACAGAAATTTGCTTAATTAGTAATTTCTGAATTATCTGTAGAAGTAAAATTTCCTCTCATAAAAATAGGCCAACGAATACCACTTGGCATGTTTCAAGAATTAACTGAGCAAAGCTGCGGGTTTTGCTAGTTGATTCATGAAGTTTGAATATGTGAAAATATGTTTTTATTTTTCGGATAATTTACTGAAATCAAGATTTTGTTTTCACCATCTATTCAAAGTGAAAATAAATTCTGTTTTTCAGTTTTAATGAGAAAATGGTGTAAAAAATATACTGATCTGTTTTATTTCTCCTTTTTTATACACAAATATGGAGTAATTTACTTTCCGTTTTTAGAGAAACTACGTTAAAATTTACAAAAAAAAAAAAAATCTTGGCATCTAATTTAATTTTTGTTTTAATTATGAGAGTTTGTGTGACATCCTCGGATCTGATAACCGGTATTAAGTAAATCGCATTGCGTTCGATAGTCTAGGAGTAGTTGCGAAATACAAACACACAGTCAGATTTTAATATAATAGATTCGTGTTCATTTTCCCTTTCTTAAAATTATGATGGGATTTTTAGCAAAAAAGTCTCATCTGTATATAACGGATACTCATGCTTAATAATCAGTATAGATAAAAAAAAAAAACATTTAAAATTTTCGTTATAAATATGGCGAGAAACTCATCTACTTTCTATACTTACTGATCCTTGTATTATTAATGTAAGGAATTGATTCACACTCATTTTAAAACATATTGGAAAATTCCCGTTTTATTTCAAATATGACGTCTCTTTTTCCCCAGAGAAATCCCTTTTTAATGACATAATGATTGCTAATTTTCTTTTCCAGGCAATTAATTTCAATACTGGCATAGGGGAAATTATGTTACTTTAACGAAATAATATTAAATCTTTAGGTTTTATCAACAAAAATGGAACTATTAACATTCGTCATTTTTTTAGGTAATCGAGTTATATCTTTTAGTTTTAAGAATGAAAAATAAACATTTTTCGCTATCCATGACATCATTTTCGACATGGATAATTTTGCGGAGCATATTATTGACATTTGCTAACCATTTTCTTTTCAAACTTCTTTTAACTTTTTAAAAATTTAAATAAAAAATACGGTATAGTTATATTAGCCATGCGCAGACTTTAAAACGCCTAGTATTGTTACCATACAAAAGAAAAAAAAAGAAAAAAATTGAAGAAAAAACCCAAGATCATTTTATTTCACCAGTCAAAGCATATGCGCTTTATTTTCGATGTATGATGTCATATTCGGCCGTTTCCTATGGTTACGCATATTGAAACCTTGTATTATTATCAAAAACTAAAATAAGTACGTTTTATTTCTAATAATATTATTTAATCTTCTTTTTAATTCTTTATTTTTTTTATTTCATTTTCATTTTTCACGTGAAAATTTTTCAATTGAAACTAAATAGTTGGGTAAAAATTATTATTCCGGGTTTTGAATTAGTTTTGGCAATGATAAAGTATTAGCAACGGTAAAGTAAATTTAACCATTTTAAAATATTATACGACAAAATGTCCATTTATTCTCTATGAAAATAACGAAATTTTGAATTATTAAGGAAAATATTTGAATAAAATAAACAAAAACCAGTCTATGTTCATTTGAGGGTTATAATCAATCTATATGCAAAGATATAGGATCATTAAATGCTCCATTTTGACGCTGTCTTCAGCCTAACATTTGCACACAATCAGATTTATAATATTATTAGGATTAGGATATCTAACCTATGTCATACGATACACTCGTATTGATAAATCAATTAGGATGAAACTAATTGTGTGTATTAAGCTCACCAATGTCTCGACCGAGTTCGTTGGCCAGCTTGGTCCGCCATTTTGTTTCAAGATGGCGGCCACTTAAAAATTTAAAACTAAAATAAATATACAAAAAAGTTAAAAAATCAAATATATTTTTTGCTTACGTGTTAGGCCTTGGTCCAAGGATTCCGGAGCATTTTTTGTTTTACCTCTATCTTAAAAAATGGCTGAGATAGAGCAGTTTGAAATTCTAGGGTGGCTGACATTTTGAAACAAGACAGCACATTACAAAAAAACAACGATTAATTTATGAGTTTTAGTGATCGTGATTTCTCGCAAATTATTTTCTTTCATTGTTGTAATCATTTTCCCAATGATACGCATAAAACTGTATATTCATATCCGTTAGCGCCAATTTCTCGCCAAACTTGGCGACATTTGGCGAAATATCGCCAAATTTGGCGACCAAAATAAGTCTTCATAAATGAAGCCAGTTTGGCTATAGCTCAATAATTTGGCGAATTTCTTATTCAAATTCAGTATTAACGAATCTTTTGTAAACGGTTTCTTTGCATTTTAGCTTGCTGTTTTCGAGTAACATTAGCTAAAATGTTAAAACGAAGATATAGGAAAGCTACCTTTTCCTCCCGGTACAGGCCGGAAGGACTTTTTATCAAATACAATTATGTATTAATCAAGCTTTTTTGTTTATTAAATCTAACCAAACATCAAATAAAATTTTGTAATTTTATGGTTTTGATGTAAATTACTAGTGTACCTTTATGAGGCGAGTTTCACTGAATAATTCAAGAAAAATTTATCTCATCATTATTATGCATATTTAGTCACGTATTATTAATTATTTATGTAACCTTTACATTATTTCCCATCATTATTTTAATATTTTACTTTATTGTAAGCATTCATGATAATTTTGAGTGCATTATTGCATTCAAATTTTTGTTTAAAAATGTAAACAAAACAGTGACCAGAAATCTGCAAAATTCTAAAATCTGCACAACCTCTGGTCCCAAGCTGTGCAGATTTGAGAGAGTCTACTGTATAACAAGAAGTTTTTTTAAAGAGGATTTCAATAAATTGCACAAACTCCTTCTGAGTAAATTTTAGCTGTCTGAAATCTCCTGTCTCAAATTCCTCGAAATCCTGAATTATACTGTCCTCAAAATCATAAATTACGGTTTCATCATGTGTATTTCACTTTCGAGATTTTCCAATTTCACAAATTTCGCTTTTCTGAAGAAATTTTCAATGACTTTTACAGGTACACTGTCACGTGCTTTTTTAGAAAAAGGTTGTTAAAAGGTTTATTTTCTTATGAATGTCAGCAAAGGATTCGATATCATCCAAATGATGCAAAAGATCTTTAATTATTTGTCTTTGGTAAAGGGCTTTGAATGATCTAATAATGCCTTGATCTAAGGGCTGAATTTTGCATGTTGTATTGGGAGGCAGAAATTGTAGTTTAATGTTAGTGAGGCATACAGAACTGTTATAAATTTTATGACTTTTTATGTTATCCAAAAACAATACAATTTTTCTGTTCCGTTTTTTGAAATCCATACCTAGCTTCATCAGCCAGTTTTTAAAAATTTGTCCTGTCATCCATGCATTTCGAGAATGAGTATAGTTCACGGGATAATTTTTGATGTTCTTTAGACACCTTGGACCTGTACTTTTCCCGATCATTAGAGGCTGAAGTTTTTCTGTTCCGGTTTGATTTACGCACAATAATAAAGTGACCCAATCTTTGTTCTTTTTTAACACAGCAACATTTCCTCTTTTTCTCAGCTAATGTGCCTGTTGGTAAAGATTGATAAAAGAGTGCAGTCTCGTTGCAATTAAAGATGCCATCTGGACTGTATTTTTCAAGGATAGGCTCCAAAGTTCCTTTACACCAGGTGTCAATGCATGAAGCATAAACTGATCCTGCTTTACCATGTCCAGTTTTAAAAGTTGCATTATTCCTTTGTTGCCCCCTATAAAGCCAACCTTTGGATGCACAGAAATTTTCACCGTTTTCAACAGTCTTCACTATTGACTCAGCTTTTTCCATGAATTTTGCATGTTGTATTGGGAGGCAGAAATTGTAGTTTAATGTTAGTGAGGCATACAGAACTGTTATAAATTTTATGACTTTTTATGTTATCCAAACACAATACAATTTTTCTGTTCCGTTTTTTGAAATCCATACCTAGCTTCATCAGCCAGTTTTTAAAAATTTGTCCTGCCATCCATGCATTTCGAGAATGAGTATAGCCCATTGACCATTGCACCTTTTGCTCTTTTACTGGAAAACTACCCCAGTACAGCCTCATCAACAATGTCAAAATTTGATTTACGTTTTCTCTTTCTATCTAAATTTCCATTTCTCTTCCACTCTTCTTCAATCTTTTCAGCATTTCTTTTAATATTAGAAACTTGCGTTTGAGAAATTTGAAATTCTTTTGCAATTTTAATTTGTGTTTTTTCATGTTTTAGTGAATCTAACACTTTTATTCTATAGCATAAACTCAAATCCTTTCGTTTTGTATTCATCGTGCTTACTAGTCAATTATTAAAGAAAGAATAGCGACCCAGAATGAGAGCATATGTTCACAGAACCATTCACAGACGTGAAGTTTGAACTGAACCTGTTCGGGTAAGCGACCTCTTTTCTAATCAGTTCTCAGACATCAATTGCAATATCCTACTGTCAGAAGTGAACTGACTTCCAGACCATGCCTTTATCCAAAGTATGCCGAAGAGGGATAAATGAACACGTATTTTTGTAGGAAAACAATAGAATTTTAAGAAAAGGAAATCTGATATTTTTCGGTTAAGTATGCATTTTCAGTAAGAAAGATTGTTCAGACTTTATTTGAATAACCGGGGGAGGCAAGTAAAAAATATTTGATTAAGTGGGAAAATGTAACATTATTCCTATAAGACTGATTTTGGCTCTAGCGAATTTTATTCGTATAAGCGGGGTATTCGATTATCCGTTACCCGATTAAGTGGGGACAACTGTATTATTGAGAAATGTTTGAAAATTTTCGTTTTATTACCAATATGACATCTTATTAATCTTTTCTTCAATTACCGAAACTTTTTATTTCATTTTTCATGTGCAAATCTTTCAATAGAAAATTAATTATTGTAGAAATAATTTTATTGTGGATTTTTAATTGTTGGCAACTGCTATAACGAAAAATGTTTAAATTTAATAGGAAAAGGCTGTTAGATTTTTTTTTTTTTTAATCTCTCTATATTAAAATAATATGATTTTTTCAATATTTTATGATTTTCAGCTTCATAGTAGATATTCAGCTATAAGTACACAAAATTTCAAGTCTGTAAGTTATATAGTTTCTGAGAACCGGCTCTGCGATTCACAGACAATGTAGCAGGACGAAAAGGGTTTCGTGTGATGAACGAAACCCCAAAAAGAAAGAAAAACAGAAATAGCACATTTGATTGGAAATTATGTCTTTTAGAGTTTATGTTAGAAAGATAAGCTTAAGGGAGCGTCTGCATACTAAAATTGTAATGAACTCTGAAATTTTTATTTTATGAATACCTATTGTGAAACCATATTTGACTTTTTTGATAAATTGTATCTTAGGATACCAAATGGGAAATCACTGCGTCGAGTAATTTAGGAATCATGAAGATTTAAATTTTGCAACTTCCAACATTAAATTCATTTGTAATCATTGCAAAACAGATTGCAATATGGATTTTAAAAAAAAAATCATAACTCAAAAACTAATTGGCAGAATAAGTTTTAATATTTTATTCATGAATATATTCTGAAATTAATTAAAGATATATGAGTTGTACTTGTAACCTACAAATTAATTAAACAGAAATCAATTTCTAGAAGCTTGAAATATGGGAATCTGAAATTACAGTTCATTCCGCCAGGTAGTTCATCAGTTAAACTTAAAAAAGTCCTTCCGGCCTGTGCCGGGAGGAAAAGGTAGCTTTCCTATATCTTCGTTTTAAAATTTTAGCTAATGTTACACGAAAACAGCAAGTTAAAATTCAAAGAAACGTTTACAAAAGATTCGTTAATACTGAATTTCAATAAGAAATTCGCCAAATTATTGAACAACAGCCAAATTGGCTTCATTTATGAAGACTTATTTTGGTCACCAAATTTGGCGATATTTCGCCAAATGTAGCCAAGTTTGACGAGAATTTGGCGCCAATGTCGCCAATTTTGTCACTAACGGATATGAATATATAGTTTTATGCGTATGATTGGGAAAATTATTACAACAATGAAAGAAAATAATTTGCGAGTAATCGCGTTAATGTGCTGTTTTGTTTCAAAATGTCAGCCACCCTAGAATTTCAAACTGCTCTATCTCAGCCATTTTTTAAGATAGAAGTAAACCAAAAAATGCTCTGGAATCCTTGTATCAAGACCTAACACGTAATTAAAAAATAAATTTGAATTTTTAACTTTTTTGTATATTTATTTTAGTTTTAAATTTTTAAATGGCCGCCATCTTGAAACAAAATGGCAGACCAAGCTGGCCGACGAACTCGGTCGAGACATTGGTGAGCTTAATACACACAATTAGTTTCATCAAAATCGATTTATAAATACGAGCGTTATTGTATGACATAGGTCAGATATATATATATATATATATATGGATATATCTATATATATAAATCAACATTTGAACGAAGGGTGGTTTTGGGGTCTGGGGGGTCATGATCGGTGAAAATATATTGAAATTTTCCGGAACTGCTTTCCTCCGAACGGCTGCAATAGGTAGCTTTATACTTTTTAGTATTGAAAGCTACCTAAAACTACATGAACTGCAATCTGTTTAGCAAAGGTTACAAATAAATTTTAACATTAGGAGTTCCAAACTTTAAACTTTCATAATTCCTAAACTATTTGACTGAGTGACTTTTGATTTGGTATCTTACGGTAAAATTTACCGAAAAAGTCAAATATGATGTCAGAAGTAGGTGTTCGTGGAGAAAATTTCAAAGTTTGGTACAATTTCAGTATGGAGATGGCCTCCTACATTTATTTTGTTTAATATAAATTGAAAGAAGAGAATTTCCAGTCGAATGACTGTTTCAGTTTTTTTATGGGACAATTTGAGGATTAAATTGTAATACAGATTTTAGAGTCTGCAAAAATATGGAAAAAGCAAAAATTTTGTACATAAATTTTGCTTTTTAATTTAACTGATATTTTCCCCAATATTATAGGTAAAACATAAAAAATAAAATATGGTTTACAAATTACTATTAAAACATATAAAATACTCTTAAAAACTTTGAAAAGAAGTAAAATTACTCCCTGAAATAATTTTTTTGTCTCAAGATGGGTGTATGTAAAAATATAAGAAAAGAAAGGTATCCATATAAAGTATTAAATATGGAGTATTCAGAAAGAAGGTGAGAAGTATATTAGAAGTATATGCAGAATTTAGAAATATTTATTAATCTCAGACACTCTGGCATGTAAATAAAATCTCCCAATGAGGCAGGGTTTTAGTTCTTAAACTTGTTTTAATTAATAAAATCTTATAGTATATTCGCTATGGAAAATTGTCACTTCAAACTTTACAAGTTTGTATAAAATTTTTATATTACATTATTGTTTATGGGATTTTTTTTCAATAAGTTTACTTTTTTAAAGTCAACAATATGTCAATATACTATTCGAAAATTCATATGCTATGAGGTTGTTTGACTTTGCGACTGTGTCTGTCAATTCACTCTTTGAATTTTACAAAATTCTTACAATTGCAAAAGTGCAGCATGAAAAAAAAAAAAAAAAA
Organism: Maratus michaelseni; assembly: GCA_963931845.1. Classification (NCBI taxonomy): domain Eukaryota; kingdom Metazoa; phylum Arthropoda; class Arachnida; order Araneae; family Salticidae; genus Maratus; species Maratus michaelseni. The sequence goes on along the minus strand of OZ007594.1, from coordinate 275,742,209 downwards.
AAAAAAAAGGAAAAATAAAGAAAAGAAAAAAATATATTATGAGTAGTTGGAAATGAAGGTATTTTTCAATAACAAACTGTAAAACTGTATAACAATTCTAAGCAAATTCTACTGCCAAGTATATTTTAACCAATTCAATTAACTTCATATTAATTTCATAAATTAGAAACAATAAATCAGCAAGTTTCGATTAATTAATACACATTTCTGATTTGAGAGATGAAGCAAAAACAAATCTAACTACATTGCTAAAGATCATAAAAAAAAACTGCTTTGGATAGCTAACTGTAGATTTTCAAATAAAACCATAAAAGAAATTGGGATATTTACTCAAAATTGACTATGGTCAATCAACTATTCTTTGGACCAAAAATAATTTTTTTTTTTTTTTTTTTTAAATATGTGTAGTTCATTAAAATTTTATTTGGCACATTTGACATATTAATAAATGAAATTTTAGCTATACTAACCAGCAGTGAACTTTTTTTGTTTATGAGACCATTTTTTGCTTCATTAGAGTCTATATTTGTCTCATATGTTATTATATCTACAGAAATTTTTGTTTTGTCACCTACATTACCAAAAAAAGTTATTAACAATTATTTCAAAATTTTGCTCTCTTAAAGCATATAATTACTTTTCAGATAAATAAAAACTACAAATAATAGATTTAAAATAGATTTATTAAATTATTTTATGAGGGACAGGAATAGGTGCAAAGGATAGTTAATTGACTCGTATTTAAAGGTAGTGATATACCTTAATGTAATATTGTAAAAGCACTACCAATTTTATACAAAAACAGAAAACTTTTATTTACAGCAACAACAATATATACAGAAAAAGAGGCATTGACAGGTAGATGGAGAAATTTATGAATCTGTTTTATAATACCGAACCCTGTATTTGCAATAAGGCATATAGGGAGGTTTTGTACAGTCACTCATGGTTACACATACTAATTTGAATTTTTCAGGATCACTTCTGAGAAACCAATCACTACAAAATTTCAGCATTGTCGGTGTCACATATCGATCCAACCATACTCTGTGCCAAGCATTAAAGTTGGACGTTTTAATTTCACATATTTGCTGATGAATCTGAAAAGTTAAAGAATAAATAAACAGACATTTTATAGATCTTAAATAATGGTGACAATTACTTAAAAAATGAATCAACTTTACTTGATCCCAAAAATAAAATATTTTCCCAGACTTTTATCTTGCTGTCATTTTTCAGAATGCAAGCATACCTCAAAAATTTTGAAATTCAAATAAAATATCAATAGAAATTTTTATAACAAAATATTCATGGGTCTGGCAGAACAAAATCTAATTATGGGCAAGATTTTGGAACAGATGTACCTGTATTCCACAACCTAGGCTATATTTTTAAAAACTGGAAAAATAAACAAGAAATAATAAAAATTAGGATTTTTTTTTTTTTTGTCAAAATCTCCTTTTGCAAGACAAATTTTAAACATATCAACATAAAAAGTAATACAGAAATGCAACAAATAAGAACTAATAAATATCCAAAAGTATGCTTCTATCGACTTTTTTCAAGTGGACAAATTTGAAGCAGTTCTTTCTTTTTTGCATCAAGAAAGCTCTGCTTCCTGAAACACTTATTTCAGATAAATTTTAAATTACATGTATGTAAAAATAAGAGTAAAATGAATAAATAAATCAAATCTGTTGGTTATTCTGTCACAAAACCCCAGGATGTTTGTGATATTTTTGTACACACACATACATTTGAATATCCCATTAAAAATGCAAATTCTGGAATCTATTCTTAAGTTAAACAAAACTGATAATAAAAATTATTACATTAATGGAGATATTTAATGCATGGTCACATTTTATCAGCATATAAGCAAAGTATTGTACTGCACATGCAGACCAAATTACAATGTAAATTAATTTTAAGACAGCTTTTACATTTCAGAAAATATTATATGTATAACATGATGCTGCAAGCTTCTTCCTACATTATAAATGGAACAATCAGTGGTTTTACCAATGTTTATAAATATAATTAACTTACTTTGATTTCTGTCATTAATATCACAATTACATTATTGTGAGCAATAATTCTTTGAACCTTATTCATTTCAATTATTTCAATTGAATGATTATTTCAGAGCTGTTTTGTGTTATTTTTGAGAAATACAGATCCAAGAGTCATTCAAGGTGAGAGATGATTATAAAATATGTATCAATTTTTAAAAAAAGTTATAAATTTTTGAATTTTTATTATTATAAATTTTGAGTAAGGAAAACCATTTAAAGGATATATTTAATTGTACTGTTTATATACACATATTTCTTGCAATATCATTAAATTTTATGTACTGTTTCTTTTTTTTAAAAAAAATTGATGCTGCAACCAAATAAATAAATAATGCTAAAATTTTTAGCATTGTAAATGATGAATGAGATAAATAATATATTCAATTTTACACTGCAACACAAATTTTCTTAGCTGTAAATTGATGTTAAGAAATTTATTTACATTTTCAGAAATATTGCAACTCTCTAATAATAAGTACATAACAAGCCCTATGAATGTAAAGAGAAAATAAAAACACATTTTACTTATTAGAACTTAAAAAAAAAAAAAAAAAAATTTAAATTTTCAACAAACAAACAAACGAACACCTGTCTATTACTACTCTCATAAACAATAAGAAGCATTGTTAGACATACAGATGGCAGCAACAAATCTAAAATTATCCAGCATCATCTAGACATATGAACTATTTTTAAATAATTACTAGCTATACCATTAAAAGGAATAATAATTTATTTAAATGTAACAATGTTTTAAGAATAATAAAACATGGTACACATTTTTAACACATAGATATATATTTAAAATAAATCATTTTCATCTAATATCTGTATTTTTGGCAAAATCAATTGTTTGTTTGTTTCTTTCTTATTTTAAACAGCTATAAATAACTTTTCTTTTAAGGCACAGAAGTTTATTAAATATATATATACATTTTAAATTTCAACAACTCATGTATTTTAAATTTAATAAAAGTCTGTATTTAATTAAAAAACTAAATGAAGATCTGTAAAGTATGATGCACATACTTTACAGAAAGCAAATATATAAAAAAAAAATAATAATTTCATTCATCATATTTACTAAAACTATTGAAACTTGAAAGCATCAAATACATAAAAAAAGAAAGAAAATCTTAGTTTTATCAACGATAAAAAGTAATAGTATGATAAAATTTCTTCATAAGGGACATCGACGGAATTAGATATTTTATCGCTTAAACTAGTGTTTTTTATTAGTAGGTATCATTGAAAAAATAAAAATAAACAAAACTATAATACATACATAAGTAAGAAATGCAATTTAAATTCGACCTAGATTACTGAATTAGTAGAAGATAATGATCAAGAGTTTGTACATTAATTAATTTAAAGCTGTGTATTAATTTAAAATTAGTATTAGTTTAATTTAATAGGTAATTTAAAAAAAAAAAACAAAAAAAAAAACACACACACACACATACACAAAAATGTGGGTACTTACATCGGTTTATTTAAGATATTCTTAAGTTTCTGAGGTTTATTTAATTTAATAAACATTCTTCTTGAAAGGCATTAAGTTTCGAAATTTTGTACTGCATATCACTTATATACTTAAAAAAATACCAGCTTGGACTTAATAAAAAGATTTTGTACCTTTTTAAAAGTGATTCTCTAGTCTTTGGAATTTTCACCCAACAATTAAAAGTATAAAGTGACCTAATAAAATAAAGCTTTTTATGAAAGAAAGAAGAGAAATTAAGTTTTCAATTTACAGTAATCTCTCACTGATATGTCTTTTCTTTTATGGATCTCTCTCAGTTATATGTCAATTTTCAGCAGTCCCGGATAAAGATATAGCAATGTGTTTTTTTTTTTGTTTTTGTTTATGTGTCACAGCATGAAATATATCTCTCACTTATGCATTGCAGAAATTTAAAGTTTCCTCTGACATTTCTTCCCATTCTACACGTGTCCTTTCCAAGAAATTTCGCACCAGCTTGTAAAGGGAAAGGCAATTGGTTGTTTTTTGGAGACTATTGGAAGCTGCATTCCAGGACCACACTCCTTCACACCAATGCTTCTAGAAAGGGGGGGTCTTTTTTCTTAGAAATGAAGCAACGGAAATCAGTTAGATAAGCCTGCACAGATCAAACCATTTTTGTTCTTTTATATTTTAGCTCGCGCTCGCAATGTTCAAATGTTTTTTCAGTATTGAAAATGAGTTAAACAGAATTACCAATAATATGGAGGTTATTAAAAAGTCTGAAGAGATGAACAATGCAGCAAATAAATCTTTAATAGAACAATTTAAAATTCCTGTTACATCTTTAAATAACATTTTGAAAAACAAAGGCGTAATTAAGGCAGTCAGCAAAGAATGCGGAAATCATTCAAAAATCAGAGCAGAATATAAACTAGAAAATTTGATCAGTTAGAAAAGACTTTAGTGTAGTGGCTTAGAAAAGCTTGTGCTTCCAATAGACCTGTCAATTTTCAATCATTAAGAGAAAAAGGTATTGCCTTAGCACAAATTTTTCCGCATCCTAAGGATGATCGGAAAACTTAAAAATAGTTATGGATTAGCTATGTGCAACATAAGCAGTGGCGTCAACTTAAAAAAAAATCTTGGATGGGCTCAACTATTTTAACGTAAAATGATACAGCCATTTTCTTTAAGGTAAGGGAGTGGATGGGAAAAAATATATCACGTTATAAGTCAAATTAGAATTTTTTAGAGTAGAATATAAAGTTCTGATTTTATTAACTTATATTTTCATAAAGTCCTCATTTTATGGATTCTAATATTTACTATTATACCATGAATATGACTATCTACAAATTAAAACGCAAAGGACTAAAACATAACAAATTGAACATAGAAAGCAAACACTTAAAGGTCTTCTCCCCTCATGCGAAAAGACCAGCTCGCTAATGTTAATCCTATGGGACATTATTTTTTTAATATCTCATTTGCATTTCAATATTTTTAAATGATTTTTTTTGCTTTGGATAGCTGAGATCAATCTCTACTAGTTTAACCAGTTCTGAAAGTAAAAGTATCTCTGTAAAAAAAATCTGCAAAGAAAATCAAAAAAGTAATTGACGGCAGAAATAAATAGAGATTGACCTCAGCTATGCAATGCAAAAAAAATCGCCTAAAAATATTGAAATGCAAATGAGATATTAAAAAAATAATGCCCCATAGGATTAATATTAGTGAGTGGGTCTTTTCGCCTGAGTCGTTTCTGACACATTCACAGAGTCACTTGTATACGTGAAAAAGCATGAAATTTATAGGCATGACTTCTGAAGCAATTTGGAATCAAACAGCGTTTTTCATTTCATTCACAGCATTTTCAGTTATAGTTGATTGCTGCTCATAACGACCATTCCTGAACTGACGCATGTTGAAAATCGGCTTAAAATCCTTTGTCGGCATTTACTGAAAGATGCTTTACCTCATTGAAAAAGAAAAAACTCTATTTGATTTCTTGAATAATAAGACCTGCAATTTTCAAGCCTATTTAGGATAAAAAATAAATTTGAGAATGTGTGAATTTGAGAACAGACTAGTATAACTTCTTTGGTATGAATTTATTCGTCAAAGTAAAGAGGGACGAGTTTTTGAATATATTCTACGAGGATTTCTCTGTGAATTATATCTGTACATGGAAATCATTATTGTCTCTATCATGTAGAGATAGTAATATTTAAACTGGATTATGACTGGTTAGATAAAAGACCCACTGACACATTCTAAGGTGCCTCCCACGGCGTATAGGTGCAGATTCACGGTCGCCAGTCGCCACGTGGCGACTAATGTTTTTGCTTTGGCGACTAACTTTCTATGTCTAAGTCGCCATGTGTTTTACATGGATGTCCCTTTTTCGTCCAAAGGGAGATTTCCACTTTTTTTTTATATAATATGAAATCCGGGCATTCTCCTCCATAATTCAGCAATATTTAGCTCTTTTTTTTTCTTTTTTCTATTGTCCATAATTAAAAAATATGACTGCCACATTACCACTAATAAATCTGCAATGTCCGCAGAATCGAAAAAAAAAATCCTATTGATATGCGTCGCTAATAAACTCTGTGCCAATGGCATGCCACAATAAGCCCATGACACAGTAAAATTTGTGCCGAGAAGAGAATAAATTGGTAGCTCTGGGATTTTATAGATATGTTCTTACAGGTACACATAGATATTGGCATGCGATTCTTCCACGAATTAGCAAAACTCCTCGAATTATCATTATTTATTTATTTATTTTTAGCTTTCCGCAAATCAATTCGCCAATCAGCCATGAAAAGAAATCTAAAATTTCTTCAAATCGGTCACGGAAAAATTTTGAAAATTTCGTCAATTACTCGCCAAATAAAACCATGAATTTCATCAATTGCTGATGACATAAAATCCCGAATTTCGCCAATCGGTCGCAAAATAAAACCGTGAATTTCCCCAATTAGTCTCGGGGGATAAAAAAACCCCCCCGCGAATTTCATCAATTGGTCGCGAAAAAACCGCGAAGTTCATCAATCAATTGAAAAAAAAAAAAATTGTGAATTTCATCGAGTTGTGATAATAAAACATGAAAATCGGCAATCGGTCACAAAAATTTAATTTCTTTTTTTGTCTCCATAGGTATTAACTCTCCGAGCGTTTTGAAAAAGGGTAAAATTGTAATGTTGTTTTCTTTTAATTTTGTTTTAAATGCTAAAAAAATATGATTCTTTCAGCATTATAAATAAAACTTAATTACAAATATGAATATAACCCTTGAGAGTGTTAATTATTCTTCAATGTTTTGAAAATTCATTAAATCTATAGAATTATATTATCTTAAACATTGCATATATTGCAGTGAAACCTGGAGCTTAGTGAACGGAATATTACGTTCCACACGCTTTGAGGGTTAAAAAAAATTCTTTAATACATCCTTTAAAAAATCCCCTTGCAACAAAAGTTGCAATGAGGCTTATAGTATTCGATCTTTCTCCATCATCCTTGAAAATGTCAGAAATTGTTAAATTTATTTTATTAAAATGTAAAATCTAAAAGAAAATAAATCTTCTCCATATTTTTTTCATGTATATTTATTTTTTATTTATTCAACTATGAAAAATCCTTTTTTTTTTTTTTTTTTTTTTTTTTTTTGGGGGGGGGGGGGGGGGGGAGTTTATTTATAGATAAAAAAAAACTTTAGAGAATCGTTTATTCAAAAAATATTCAGATCTTACATTACAATTGTTTTCCTACAAACTGTATGCAATTATGGTGGGAAGATTCAATATTCCATTGTCCAAATTTAATTGTGAAAAAAATATTGTTTTTATGTGTTTGTTTCACAATGTGGCCACTGGATTTTTTGGGTTTAGGAGCCACTGGCTCCTTCCAGATTTTGGGAATCTGCACCTATACCACGGCGGCACCTTTTATACCATTGCATCCCAGTTTTGGTCAAATGTCCTGTCACCTTATTTTGAATGTATTGTATTTGCATTACTTTTTATCCAGTCAAACAAGGACAGTGAGACTTAGCATACAGATAAGACCACTCTTTTTGACGATTCCATGCTTGTTTACGATTATAAACAAAAATTAATATTATTACAGCTCACCTGTTACCAAAACACACTCATTGCACAACAAATTTCAGCCACCTAGCTGCTTTATGGATGTCAAAAGGAATTAAAATAAATGGTCACTGAATGGACCTATACTCATCAAGGAGTTAAAACTTAGTTGATACTCGCTGATAATATATGCAGGAAATTTCTCTTTTGAGAGAAAATTAATATTACCGCTTTGAGGAGAAGGAGGTCTGTTATGCTCCTGTGTAACAGACCTGTTACTGCTGTCCTTGTGATATTTTCAAACAAAATGATTTTGTGAACGTCAACAGAAGAATTTGTTTTCATCAATAAAAAAATAAGTAATGAAATAGAATAATGAAAATTCGGTGGGCTGGGATAGCAAATTATTAGGTGGGCTTGGGCCCTACGGCCCCATATAAGTTGGCACCACTGACCATAAGTGGTGACAATGCAAGCGTTGAAGAAGGTAATGTGTGTGCAGTGTAAAGGTAATGCAGTGGTTAAGTGATTTGAAAACTTTATTGAAAGGTTATAAGCTTTGTGACATCTTTATTTGCAATGAAACTGTATATTTTTTTAAATGATGCCAGATAAAACTTTATCTTTCAAGGGTGAAGCGTATCACGGAGGAAAAAAAAGTAATAAGAGACTTACAGTTCTACTTTCCTGTAATGCAGATGGTTCTGAAAAAAAAATCTCCTTTGGTTTCTAGCAAATCAAGAAATCCTTGTTGCTTCAAAAAGTGAAAAAACTGCCATGTGAATACGATAACAGCAGTAAAGTGTGGATGAATGTTAACATCTTTCTGAAATATATTCAGACGTTTGATATAAAGATGGAAAAAGAGAAACGACAAATTATTTTACTCATTAACCAGTGCCCTTTGGACCTCTCAAAGCTTAGCATTACAAAAGTTGTTTTTCCCCCTGCAAACTGCACAATGAGTCTTCAGCTGCTGTATTTGGGAATTATTTGTTGTAGGAAAGTTAATTACCGAATTTTTTTTATTTTGCTAATTCTTGCTTCTTTATTTTTTGCATATTTTTAAATTTTAAAATAATTTTGAAAATTTTGAAATGATTTATATAAATGTCCGTACTTGATATGCAATATACATGTTCAGTTCATGATGGGAAAGAGACCTTGAAACGTGCATTCAAAATTGTTTTTTAAAAAGGCAGGCTTCATTCTAAAGAAATGTTCCAAAAATCAACCAATATTAAATGAAGAATGGAATGCCGTTTTGGGGGGGAATGATTAATTTTAGCAGTTTTGTAGATATAGATGAAAATGTAGTAACAGCATAAATGAGATAAATACAAGAAATAGTTGAAGAAATTCAAGATGATGCACATGAAAATGAATCAGATAATGAAGAAAATGTAGAAGCACACCCATCAACTTTTCCAAAGGCAATAGATGCTCTGGAAACTCTCCATCACTACATCCAACAAACTGATGCATCTTGTTCAACAAATTCATATTTCAGTGAACTCGAAAAAGCTATTTTTAGGGGCAGATGCCAAGCTCATAAACAAACTTCGATTTCAGACTATTTGAAAAATTAAGGTATGTAATTATCTTCTTTATTATCTTTAATGATAATTAGTATGTAATTATCACTAATGAAAATTTTGAGATGTATGAGTTTTAGATTTGAATAACTTAGTCTTTAACAATCTAAGTAAATCTTATTTTTATTATTATTCTGCATCTTATTAAACCCTTTAAAGATTAATTTTGTCTTAACATTTATTTCAAAATTAATTTTTACTTTCATTTTATTTATGCGTTGTTTTTGGTTAGTCCCTTGCACCGACACATAAGTGAGAGTATTTATTTAATGGAACAAGGGCCTTTGGAGCAATTATTTTTGACTGGTATCCCTTATTTTAAAGTTAAATGCATTATACACTTTACTTAAATTAAAGGGACTGGGGCTTAACAGGATTAGGAATTAGGATTTAAAATGTGTAATTCGAAAACAAAGCAAGTTCACCAGAAAGGAAAACTTTAGCAAAAGGACTTAAAGAAGCTATTATTAATACTTGCTTGGTTCGAATTTGTGCAACTGGATTTTGTCTTTCATTACAAAATGTTATTTTTCAGATATACATAATAAATTTCACAAAAATAACTTTTACTTTTCACAAAATGGGTTCCAAGAAAAAAACCCTGCATTGACCCCTGATAGTTGTAAAATAAGAAAAGTAAAAATTTTTATTTAAAACAAAAGTTAAGAAAATTAAAAATAACAGGAAATATTCATCATAACAATTCTATTTGTGAATAAAATTCAGCTACCTATATATATATATATATATATATATATATATATATATATATATATGTAAAATAAATAATCAACAGTATAAGAACCGATAATTATAATAAATACAATGAAATATATCCAAAAATAAAATATAATAAATAAAATAAATTATATATATACTTTAAAAGCAAATTAAAATTCCAAAAATCCCAAATATATATAGAAAATAAAAATAAACTTACTTCCTTTGCTTTTGCCAGGCAATTTAGACGATACAAAAATGTATCACAATTCTGCACAAATAGTAGTCTAAAGTTTTCCCGTTTAAATTTTCCTTCTGTATCATCTGAAAGTATGAGATGTTGCATAGCTAGATACTCATATTTATCTTCTTCTGAGAGCTCAGAGAAATACGCGTAGTCAAAAGTTGCATAGTCAAAATCTTCCAATTCCTTTCGAGCATTTTTTGCTTTTCTTTCTTTCTGTGCTCTAGCTGCATTTCTTCTGTTTCGCCTTCTGACATATTCCTGAGATGGCCTACTTTTGCGAGGTTTAATCGCAGGCGACCTCCTTGTTGCTTTTTCTCTTCTAGGACGAGATTCTCCTTCTTTTGATTCTTCTTCTTTAGATTCTTCTTCTTTAGATTCTTCTTCTTTGGACTCTTCTTCTTTGGACTCTTCTTCTTTGGACTCTTCTTCTTTGGACTCTTCCTCTTTTTTCTCTTTTTTATCAACTGATTCTGTATCACTAACGATATTAACTTCATCTCCAGAATCTACAACAGTTATAATTTCAATAGTTTCAGGTTCTTCTTGGTTTATCTCTATAATAACATCACTAGTAACTTCTTCAGTAACTTCTTCGGTAATATCATGAAAAGCAGCAACAGAATCATCAAAATGCTGTTCTTCTTCTCTCATAGACACACCTTCTTCATTGCTATCTAAAGTATCATTTTCACCTTTTTCTGCCTCGGTAAAACATGCCATTTGATTAAAAAAGATACTTCCTTCATTTGATGCTTCATTAGTATTACAAAAAAAAACATTTTTTTCTCCAGTAAATGACGTAACAGATTCTGAGTCTTGACCTTTTGCTTCAATTGATATACTAGAATTTTCAGATACATTAAGTTCATTTAATGTATCTTCAGTTTCCATCTCAGTTTCAAATTTTTCTTCAATATTTTCAGTTTCTTTTTCTGACATTTTACTAGTATCATCAAATTTATCAGAATCAACAGTTTTATCACATTCAGAGACCTCAAGAATTGTCTGCTGAGATAGACTTGTTTCCATTACACTCTCAGATTCTTCACAAATTTCAGAACAAACAGACATGGATTCATCAAGCTTCTGTCTTGAAAACTGGCCTATTTTACTTGGAACAGGACTAGAATGTTCAAACGTTTTTCTTTTGCGAAGTACTGGAAGATTTTTTTTCAAATAAGTTGGTGAATGCCTTTTTTTCCATAAATTTTCTACAGATACAACTTTCCTTTTCCAGAATTCTTTCTGTCTTCTTAAATTCCTATAGTAAGAGAATTAATTAATAATTTTCACAATTTCTGTTTCAAGCATTTTATAAAGATAAAAACAAATTTTAGAAACACTTGAAATTATATGTATAATACACTGTACAGCAAATTTGCATAAATTTCTAAGCTTTTTGTTAAATAGATTATTATTAAACTAGCTGATCCACCTGGTGTTGCCCGCGCCCGTGATAATAAATTTAAACAAATCTCAAGTTTGTATGATTTTATATCTCTAACTTAATTTTGTATGAAATTATATTTTTAAATGAAAAATTTGCAAAAAAATATTAATATTTAGTAGTAAAAGTGCTCGTAAGAAGATATTTTCTTGTCTTTTCATGCAAGGTCATTTCACAGTTTAAGAAAAATAAAATCTTGTTATCCAAACTCTTTGAAAATTTTATCTGTTATAAACGGTTTTATAGTCAGTGTAAAAATTTCATGAAAAAATATTGTTATCTAGTTGTAAAAGAAATATTTTCTTCTCATTTTTTTTTGTTTATTTGATTTCGGGTCGGCTCCTTTAACATAACAATAAAAAACCAGTTCACATCTTCCGAACTCTCTGGATTTTTAATCAGTTATGAATATAATTGTATCTAAGCTCTCTTTAAATTTTGTGAAAAAATATGCATATTTAGTACTGAAAACATGAGTTGAAGCAGAGAGAAGCCACGCCAAAAAACCCTGCTTTTTTGTGGATTTTTTTTTTTTTTTTTTTTTGAAAAATTACTCTGATTTTATTTTTTAAAATACTTTTACGCATCCAAATATTTTGAAAATTTGGTAGGTGATGCAAATCTGATTTACCGAGATGTTTTGATAAGACTGTGTTGAAATACAGACGTTTAGTTACTTTTAGCGTAGAGAAAAAGATAGTCTCTGTGAGGCGTGAAGTGACCTGTGTTCGCTGGTGTTTTTGAAAGGATTAAAAATTATATTTTCAAAAACTGATTACATCATCGATTAGAAGAAAGTTTCAATTTTAAGAGCACATTTTTGGTTTAGTGTTACCTCTAGAATTGCACACTGAAGGGCAGTTGCCATAAGGGAGAAAAACATCCTGTGGAAAAATGACTCTTTTTGAAATTTTTTGTTCGAAGGGTTAACAACAATATTTTTTCAAATTCATTGTGGCATTTGAGATGTAAGAGTACAATCTTTCCAAATATGTCTTCCAATTTTAACTGTATCGGATGGTTTGGTTGATTTAGCTTAAATTAACAAAACTATGAAATAACACATAAAACCATGTGTTCAGTTCCTCATTTCCTCCTGATGCATAAATCGGGTTCTGGGCATGCTCGAGCACTTTTGCCGGTTTGGAAAGAAATAGATGAGTTTTTAATTAATATCTCAACTAATTATAAAAATATATATAAATCTGAGTTTCAGGCACATAGGACCTGCCATGCACTTTCCTTACCCAAATTTTCAGACTCCTACATGTGCTAGATTTTGCTAGCCATCGCACACATAGACAAACAACTTTCTTTTATTAATATACATCAGCCATACATAATCTTTTTTTCTCGTGGGCCGCAAAAAGTTATTTGCAATGTTTTCCAATATTATCAGCAGGGTTGAATGCGGAAGAAATGTTATCAAAATATTTTAACTCCACTATTTCCAAACAATAAACTTTGTGGTAGATTTCTATTGCAAATGTTGTTTAAATATACCGCTAAGTTTGTTGTTTGGAAATAATTGTGTAAAATTTTTTCGGTACCCTTTTTCCACGACAAATGTTCAACTCTAAAAAGCAGTTTTAACAATAAGTATAAATTGAAATAGTATAAGAATACAGAATTTCGAAGTTCTCAAGAAAAATTCAACAGATTTTCTCTAATGAATCAGTCTTTTGCTGAATGCAAAGCTTTTTTTTCAAATATTGAAAAATATAGTGCAAATTTAAATAATTTGGTATAAGGTTTGATTAGTGTTGAAGATTAAGAAATGTATACTCCACTGTAGAATAGGTAATAAACAGAACTTTTCACTGAAAAAACTGCATTTAAGATGCTTTAACATAATTCTAAATAACAAGACAGATTGTGTCTTATCATGAAAATATTTAAAACAAAAGTGAATGTCTTAAATATTTTTTATGTACACCTCAATGAATTTTATAAATATGGATAAATGATTATGTGTCTCGGGCCGCACATAAAAGGTCGCCGGGCCACAGGTTGAGTATGGCTGATACAGATTAATACTCTAATTAAAACAGTGCTACATAGTTAAAAAAAAATTACAGCTATGTAGAAACAGGGACATCAGGAGGAAAAGTTGTTGAATAAAGAACTATATTACTGAAATGACTAGTTGTTTGGTTTCAACAAAGAGGTAATAAACTAATACATATCAATTAATTTTAATGAAATTGCGGCAACTACAGAATGACCAAGATAAAAGAGGCCCGGTATATAGAAGTACAAATACTTACTAATTTTTATTTAAAAGTAGCAAATACAGAAAATTATGAATAATATTCTGTACATGCATTCAATAGTTCATCAGTACCTCCTGTGAACTATTGAATGTTCAGTATGTTGTTATTCTGTATTTACTACTTTTAAATAAAAATTAGTAAGTATTTGTACTTCTGTATACAGGGCCTCTTTTATCGTGGCCACTCTGTAGAAGTATAAAAAAGACGTATCTAAATTTTAATACTGTGATTTTCTTTTCTCATAAATTATTGAATAAATAGATTTAGTACAGTAACAGCTGTTATATTGTGCCTCATTAAATCACACATTCTGATATACGGTAGAGCGCTGATTATCCGAACAAGTCGGAACCGACCCTAGTTCGGATAAATGGACAGACAATTTAAGAGATGTTCCTGATTATACTAAAACCTTCATACTTTATCCAGGCTGAGGACTGGCAGCACTAAATAGTGCTGGCATGTTTAAAATTTATTTATTTATTTATTTTTGACTTTTTAATTTCTTTTTGTTTACTTTTTATCGTTTAAAATTTTCTTTTTATCATTTTCTGAACTCCAGAGATTATAATTTAAACTAAAGAGTTTTTGGGTGTTGCTTGCTTCAAAGAAGACATTCTTTTCAATGCTGCCATCTCTCAAATTATTCTTAAATACTTTTGTTGGATAGGATCAGTGTTTTTCTGCTGTTCGAGCCATTTCATAGCTGTTTCCAAACATTCAAAGGCTTCATTATGTGATGGACCTTGGTCATTTTCAGAGCATTCATTTTCATTTTCTTCAGTTTCTTTTTCATCTTGAATCTCATAATCATTTAAAATCTGATATCCAGGGTCATGTATGTCAGTATTTAACCTCTAATTAATTTAATTTTTATTCATAGCTTAGGAATCGTCCCATCTCTTTTATTGTTTTACATTCCTTATCTTCTGATTCACTATCATTTTTTTCTTTATTTAAAATTTTATTCCAAGTTTATTTAATGTTGAGAATTTTACTAGATTTCAAGAATCAGCAGCCATCATACAACAATCTTTCAAATAAATTTTTATGGTATCTTCGGAATCAGGCTCTTCTGTTTCTTCTGATAAAAGGAACTTTCTTAACATCTGCTTTCTATAAAGTCATTGGAATGTTTCTATTGCACTTTGATCCATGGGTTGGATTACAGATGTAACATTAAGTGGCAAGAACTTTACCCGAAACTTCCCATTTTCACATTCAAGGTTGTTGATATTGTAGACTTTACTACACCATACTCCACTGCTAATTTTGTACCTACTTCGCCATTTTTAAGCCTCTTCAATATCTTTACTTTTTCTTCTAACAAAAGAAGAATTCTTTTTCACTTACAGACATCATATTTTCACCTTAGTTTTAAATGAAATATTAAACCAGATTGTGAGTACAATAATCAACTCTTCCAAGAAACCCGCCTTTCAATGAAAGCTCTATCGCTACGGAGTGGTTCAGTCCACTTCGATTGCAGATAGGAAAATGAAGAAACACCCCTCCTCTCAGCTTGGAATTGAAGTGCTAGTATGAAAGGCTCACTGCAAAGGGGACAAAGGAAGAGTCCATGGCAAAAGGGAGGTAATATAAACAGGAATTCTGGGCTTTGATTTTGATTTCACCCCCCCCCCCCCTTCCCCAAGCTTTTTATTCTATTGTTACTGTTCCCAACGATACACCAATCGGGGATTCAATTTCACATTCTAAATCTCAAGGGGGAAAAATGAGAGAGATATGGTCTTTGGATAGCTGGAAGGTTGGTTAATTCTTTTTTTTCTTTTGAGAGAGAAATAGGCTCTTCGGATAATTGGAAGTTTGGTTAAAAATTCTTTTTTGAGAGAAATAGGCTGTTTGGATAATTGGAAGTTCGGTTTAAAAATTTTTTTGAGAGAAATAGGCAGTTCGGATAATTGGAAGTTCGGTTAAAATTTTTTTTTGAGAGAAATAGGCTGTTCGGATAATTGGAAGTTCGGTTAAAAAATTTTTTTGAGATAAATAGGCTGTTTAGATAATTGGAAGTTCGGTTAAAAAAATTTGAGAGAAATAGGCTGTTCGGATAATTAAAAGTTCGGATACAAAATTTTTTTGAGAGAAATAGGCTGTTCAGATAATTGGAAGTTTGGTTAAAAAATTTTTTTGAGAGAAAGAGGCTGTTCGGATAATTGGAAGTTTGGTTATTTATTTATCTATTTTTTTTTTTTTTGGGGGGGGGGGGGGAGAGAGAGAGAGAGAAATAGGCTGTTTGGATAATTGGAAGTTCGGTTAATTTTTTTTTTTTAGATAAATAGGCTTTTCGGATAACTGGAAGTTTGGTTAATTAGAGTTCTGATAATCGACACTCTACTGCAGGCATGTCAAACATGTGGCCCGCCGACAACTTATGTGTGGTCCGCGAAGTCTTTGGTATTTTATCTTTGTTTAATTTAGTTGTTAGAAAAAGCATGCTGAAATACACATTGCACGGACATGCCTGCACTAATCTTAGAAACGCCAAACATAAGAAAGATGTGTGTATCATTGTTACCAGTTTGGCCGGCTTTTATGTAATTGCTACCACTATTTTTTAATAGTAATTTTTGGTCCTTTTTATTCTTTCATTAAATGCGACAAATATCTCTCTTCAGAAAGTCATAGTATTCTGCATTAAAAAAAAATCTCGCTTATCGGGCAATAGTGATGTATATGGACAGATAAAGCTCAGTTTTACATTTTAGCACAAAAAAAAAAAAAAAATGTGGATACACAGATAACCACTCAGAACGTAGGAATGAGTGTTGTGTCAAAATTTAAAGTTTCGTAAAATTTTTAAATCTCTTCGATTTTACATCACTTTACAAAATAATATGATGTGTTTATTAAATACTATGAAATGCACTGTAAAATTAATAAAATTCGACGTTAATTAAGAACAGTTAAAGTTTAAAAATATATATCTATAATAATTAAATATCTTTTAATGAGTAGCTTTGAAAGTGATACAAAATATCACTTTTGTGCTTGACACAAAAACACACACTGAATATGTCATCCAGATTCGTTCACTGGGGCTTTAGTCGAACCTAAGGATTTTGGATTTAAACCCTTTAATTATTTTCATTACTGAGGTTAGTATTTGTGTGTGATATTTGTGGAATCTTTCTTTAACTTTCATTCTTTTTTAACACACATTTTATTGACATAACCTTCATACATCCCGGAATTTGTATATAAAAAAATATGTTAAAGCTCTTTGCCATTATGAATAAATATGATAAACTGACGATGAACATCGCAGATTTTTTAAAGAGGATTTACAGTACAATTATATTCAATGGAAAACTGAAATTTTATGTTTGATATGTAGACACAGTTGGAGTTTGAAAAGAATGTAACATTAAGAGGTGCTATAGCACAAAGTATAAAGAAAACTCACAAAAATCTGACTAAACATCGGAAAGATAAATTGTTAGAATTGAAATTGATACTTCTCAATAGAGAATCAGAGTGTTAAAAAACTAATTATTGTCGACTACATTAAATATCCCGCAAGACGAAATCGTTCACTATGAAATTGAAGAAATGATGTCTAGATCAGTTACAGAAATTTGAAAATACTATAAGCATAAGCACCATTGCTAGAAAGATTTATATATAGCGAATAGATTTATAAAAGCCGGATATGTGCTTTAAAATTTATAGAGCTTATAAACACATATTTATACACACACACTTAATCATCGTTAATCTAGAAAATATTTTAGAAATATGCGTAGTGAAGATAAACAGATCTACATTCTTATACAGATATTTGACTGCTTTCCATCATAACAATTTAACTGTGAATTTCGAACTGTTAAACGAGGGTACAATTTTCATTTTAAATTGACAAATTATGAATGTGGATTATTCAATGACCACCAATAGACAAAGTAAATGGAGTTTTCATTTTAAATTACAAACCACTCGAGTAAACTTCAACTTCAAGGTAAATTTTATAATGCTACCTTGTTAGACTTAAAGATGGAGGGGGGGGGGGGAGGGTTCAAAGAACCTAGCACTGCGACCAGAGGTCTATTGTACTAAATGCTACCTTGTTAATTAATAGTATAAGCTTTTTCAATAGAATTTATTAATTTGATAAACTAATCTTCAAAAAATAAATGTGTTTCATTTTAAATATTGCCAGGCATTATTACAAAAATTATCGAAATTGACATGTTTAGCATATACTAAAAGAATATTAAAAAATGAATTCAAAAGCAAATTTTTGAATTTTAAGAAATATGAAAATCAGTTTAATCTATTTACTTCACCTCTAATGATTGATGTCGAAATTATTCCTCAGAAATTATTACTGCAGTTAATCAAATTTCAGTACAATTCTACATGAGAACAAAAATATAGAAATGTATGGGGTTTACAAATTTCTGTAAGTATTCATAAATGGAGTAATTTTTCAAAGTATAGTATGCAATTAGACATATTTTAGCTATGTTGTGTGTGCGCTTTTATAGAAAATCTTTGCGTAGCTACCAGTATTTTGTTGTTTTTCAAGCCCAAAAAATATAATTTTAACCAGAAAATGTGTTTAATAAATGGAATATAAGTAGTGGATAGATACGACACTTTTTATTAAATAAATGTCCTGATTGTAATTTTTTTTTCCTTGAAGAAAACATGGAAGATTTTAATAAATGGAATATAAGTAGTGGATAAATTCAATAAAATTTTATAGATTTGATTAATAAAGAGTACTTTTGAGTATTTTTTCAAAATATAAGATAAAATAAACTATGTATAATAATAAATTTGGAACTTTGCATGAATAGTTCCTTTAGCATGGCTGTGTTTTGTACGTACAAATTTTATTCTGTGCACTGGTAATATTATCTACTCATTTTATGTGGCCTGCGACTTTGTATATAATACATAATTTGGCCTGCGGCAGTAAACTAGTTTGACAAGCCTGCTCTACTGTATCACTATTTTTACCTATCTCCCCCCTACCCACCCCCAAAAAGTTCCAGCACCACCACATTTTTTAAGTTATATTTTATGTACATAGATAACAATAAATATAATTTCCCATCATTATTTTATTAAGGAAGTTGTAATATGTGTATAAAGTAACATTTTGGAGACATACATAACATTTGTTTGAAAGCTATTATCATCTACTCTTCATTTTAGTGGTCTTGATTATATAATACTGCACCTTCAGATACATCATGCTTTTTTCTAGTCTCCTATCATGCATGGAGGCTACTTTAACAAGGAGGCTGACTACTGTACTTTTAAACTAAATGCAAGTAAAATATTTTCACAGAAATTGGTGTATATGTGTTACTAAAGAATAAATGCTTGTAAAAGAGTTGTAAATTTTATAAAAACCATATTCAACAGAGAATACAAGTTCAAACTCTGATTTTAAATACATATATACTTTTATATGCTTTTTAACTAAGGTTTCATTTTAAATAATTAAAAATTTTAATGATCCTTAACTTGAAAAAAAAATGCATCTTCAGGCAATACTAATAAAGTAGTTCATTTATTATGATTTGAAAAGTAATCAAAATATTATTTGATTTAAATTGATAAATTTACTTAGATATAAAATATTTATGAAGACTAATGAAATAAACAATTAATTACCTGGGCAGAAATACAGGCAAACCAAGTGCTTCAGTTAATACTTCCTCAACAACATTATCTTCATTTACATATGCATCAAGATAATTAGACCATTTTTCAACTTCATAAGGATCATCCACATGTTCAATTACATGCTCAATCAATTCAATAGTAAGAGTGAGGTCTTTTTTATGCTAGAATAAAAAAAAGAAGGAATGAATATATTTTAATTCATTTTGCTTAATTAACAAAGCAATAAAATCAACTTTTATTTCTACAGGATGAGTGTCCTGTGTACATTTTATTTTTCAGTGGCTCTATTTTCAAATAGTAAGCTTCGCCTTATTTAAACATAGAAATTATGAGATTAAGTATGGCACAGATTATTGGCATACTTATAAATGTCACAGATTGGCATAATTATAAATGTCAGACAGAAGAAAGTTAATTTAGAATTTATGGCTTTGAGTGATCATATAATGAAAACATGTCAATCAACATTTATTTTGGGCAAAATCACCTTCAACATTAATCAATGTTAAAGAAGCTTATGATAGATATTATAAAGGACAAATGTATCCATGCGTAACGCTGACGTCATTTTGACGTTTGCAACACCAGATGATTTAATTTCAATTTTACTGCAACTTTTTTAAAGGTCCAAACATTGCATATTTTCAATTTTTACACCATCTAATAAGGAGGAAAATGTACCTTCAAATACAATGTGTTTGAAATCTGCATCGCAATTTGTTTGAAAACTGTATTGCACATTTATTCATTTTTTATGATTTTAAAAATGTTTGTCAAGCATGATTTAAAAAAAAAAAAAATCTATCCTGCAGATGATACAAAAGACAAACCCATTTCCAATAAAATTAATATAAATAGCTTATATTTGTTTCTAGCTTTTATTCCATAACAAAATTTAAATTTCACTAATAAATAAATAAAATACTAAAATATAAATAAAACACAAATTTAAGACATGTAATCAAACTACGCGCTTAAACCACTGAAATTATTAGAATAAAAAAGGCTGATGTAACAGCGATCCCTGGTGTTTTCTTTGGCTGTTAACACCAGGCATGAGGCCAATACAAAAGTATTGCTTTTAATAAATTTTCAAACTTTATTTGAATACATAATTGCTATTTTTCATATTAAAACGATTTTTGATATTGTTAGTGGGCAGTCTAAAAAAAAAATATATTAAACATAAAAAACCTATTACAGTTTTCAATTAAAAAAATGGTTTCACCTACATTCTGTAACCCGGGAAGCATGGGTTGGATTCCGTAATATATTTAAAATGCAAAGCTGAGCTGAGTATGCACAATGAGTACTTTAGGGTGATTTTCTATTGCAAAATGGAGTGAGACACTAAACTGGTTACACTTCAGAGAGACATTGAGCCAAGTCCAAATAGTTGTGTGGTCCACGGCATCAGAAAGAAAAATGCTGGTTCTCTAAAGGGAGCCTGGGTTTGAACACTGTTTCTAGCATAAGATGTTTCTTAGTCAGTGTTCTGATAACCCAGTTCAATAATGTATTAAGTTATATTTTATTTCAGGAGGAAAAGTTATAGAATTTGTTTTTTTCTTCATCATTATTAAGGAATTTAGGTTATAAAAGAAGAGATTTTTTTTTCTATTAGCTATTGCTAACAAATATTCTGTAAAAATTTCTGACATTTTAATGATGTTATGAACCTTTTTTCTGTGCAACCTTTAAGTTATTTATCATCACATTTATGGGTACTATCTAGTATTATTATACAACATATCTCAACAACTAAACTCTATTATTATTGTTGTTTTATTATTGAGAGGTATTTTTCATTTAGGAATTACAAAAAAAAAAAAAAAAAAAAAAAAATTGTAGTCACATATCAAATTAAGTAATGGATTATAACAAATAAAATACCTGTGCTGTAAAGCATTTTAATAAGAAAATATATAAAAATCTACAACAAAAAGCAATATAATGACAAAAGACAAAAATTTCTTACCCACAGAATTTTGAAACAGTTTTCATCATTCATAACTCTCTCTACTTTTTTTAGATAATCCTTTTCCACTTGAGCACTTTCTAAAGGTGAACTATAAGTTCCATTGGCAATAATCTTGTTGTGTTGAAAAAAGAAAGCTGTGCACTGTTTGCAAATATCATCTCCAACAATTTGTTGCAACTGAGAAAAATAATAGATTGCTACTATTTTTTATGTAGTAAAAACAGTTTTACACTTTAAAGCAATTTACAATAAAATGTGCATACATATTACCATATTTACTCCAATCTATCACTTTTTTCCCAAAATTGAGCTCATTTAACTGTGTGTGGCATTTATTCGAATATGAAGACAACTCACAAAACTTTAAAATGAGATGTCATGTGGTGGAATACATTGGGAAGTTTTTAAAGCTTCAAAACTGAAAAAAATTTGAAATGTGGTCACCTAATGATCAATATTAATTGAATGTAAATTTGTTGTCATGTGATAATCTACAAAATGTGTTGCTTGTGGGACCCAACAATTTTAGTATTCAGGTCCTCAAATCTGTAGCATGATGCATTAGTCAAGCCCTGTGAACAGCGAATACAACTTTGAAAAAAAAAAAAAAAAAAAAAAAAAAAAATGGTGAAGAATAAATAAAATTAGGACAAATTATATTTTGTAAGTTTCATAATTTTTTTTTTCTTTCAAATCTTCTTGTGTGTTTATGAGTTACAAACAAAAATCCCCAATTTTGCTGCTAAAACATAAGATATGTCTACAGATTTGAGTAAACAGAGTAAGTTTTCCGGCAGTTATATTTTCTCACAATTTAGTTTTATTTCTTTGATTTTTGTACAGGTGAGGTTTATACATAGATACATACATATATATATATATATGCGGTAGCTAGCAAAAGTTTTAAGACGATATGTTTTTCTGTCCTAACTTTTACTGTAAGCAAAATATCTTAATGATGTAAATTAGTAATTTGTACCCTTTTTAAAGCTCAACAAAATGCAACATTAGAACAATTGAGACAGATGCATGGATTAAAAATAATTCGGAAATTCTTAAAATTACTAAAGCAAAATTTTTTAGACGATTCAGTTTTTCTAAACTTTTATTGAAATTAAGCGTCTTAGTGTAATGAAATACAGTAGAAGATTTTTATAACGCAATTCTCCATATAACACACAACTTCTCAGATGTAAACAACGAATTTTCAGTAAAGAAACACCTGAATTCCCACATTATAAATGGTTGCTATTCTCTAAATATGATACATTAATTCAGAGCTAATTACTGAAAAAATTGCTATGATTTGATGCAGGTATGTTTGGACAATGTTTATAAAGTAAATTTAACAATGTGTGGAATGATCTATATTATGCAAAAAATTATAATTTGCACAACTCCTGGTAATTAAGAATGCAATATAAAGATAGTCTAATGTATTTTGGTATGTTTCACACATATTTGGCCATGTTTTACAAGCTAAATTTAATTATGTGTGAAAAGTGATCTATATAACGCAAAATTCTATATAATGCACAACCTCGTGTTTTTAGGTTTGTGTTATAAAGATCTTCTACTGTACAGCAATATTTAATATTTAGTAGCACATCCTTTTGTTTTGAGAACTGCGGCACTTCGTCTGGGCATGGAATTAACAAGGCTTTCTAAGGTGGATCTAAGAATTTTTGCCCATTCTGATTGAAGATCCTGAAGGAGTTCTGTCTTTAAAGAATGCTTCCATGTCCCGCCTTTTTTTCTGATGTGTTCCCAAAGATCTTTTATATGATTGATGTCAGGGGACTGATTCGGCCAGTCCAAAACTTTAAATTTTCTTAGCTGTAAACCAATTTGTCACCATTTTGAGGTGGGCTTTGGATCATTATCCTGCTGAAACATCCATCCACGAGGCATCTTTTTACGAGCATAAGGCAGCATGTGATCTTCTAAAATGTTTTAATAAATATTTTCATCCATAATCCCAATGATGTGTAAGAGGGGGATGACGTCATCATGATGGAAAGCTCCTCAGACGACTACTGATCTGTTTCTATGTTTCACTGTTAGACGTTGGTACCCGGGATCCATTCTGGAGCCTTTTGGATGACGAATATAACGTCGGCCATCTAAACAAATTGAATTTGGATTCATCACTCGAAAGGACCTTCTTCCAATCTTTGGTTGTTCGCGTTTTGTGCTCGTTAGTGAATTTCATTCGGATTTTCCTATTCTTTGCCCAGATGAGAGTGTATTTTTGCAGGGACCCATGCACACAAATGTGTGAGCTATGCTGCATGTACACAGTGTGTCCGAAAAGTCTGGAAACAGTCAAATAACTCGAGAAATATACATCGGACTGAAAAACAGAAAAATGCATGTTCAATATTTTTGAAAAATCTATTTAAGGATATCAAAGTTGCCTCCCCACCTCTGCCCCCCCCCCCCCGGGGTTATCCTTTAAGATTTCAAAGGTGCGCCCCCTTTCCCCCCAGGGGGGCAAATTTGATATCCCTAAATAGATTTTAAAAAAATATTGAACATGCATTTTTTTGTTTTTCAATCCGATGTATATTTCTCGAGTTATTCAACCGTTTCCAGACTTTTTGGACACCCTGTATATATATATATATAGTAAATTAAAGAGTATATGAATTAAATTTCAGCAAATGGTTATAATACATTAAATTCTGTGAATTTGTATTTAAGCATCATAAATATCAAATTTTATCATTTTTTAAAAATATAACAGAAAATAGTTACTCATAGTGGAAAATTAATTTTACACTAAATTGTGGAAAATATAATTTGAAAAAGAAATTTTTCCTTGATTTTCGAAATTAAGAAAAACTTCTTACTTTAATGATAGTATGTAAGCAGGGATATAGTAGAGGGTATACAGTGTAATATGCTGTATACTTCTGGATATTCTTATTCTTCATATACCCACTACTTCCCAAATAAAGCAACAGTATATACACTCTAGATTTTTTACAAATACACAATTGTATGTAAGGAAGTGCTGCTTCTCCCCATTTCTAAATTTGGAAAAATAATAAGATATAACTTGAAAGGCTAAGAGACATGAGCATTAGCAGGAAGAAATCTAAAGAAGAACAAGATTTTGAACACATGTTTATAGCCCACAGCCTAGTGTGATGTGTTCTGAAGAGACCACTGCATGCAAAGCTACAAGATTAAGCAGAAAGGTACCTATATACCTGAAGTTATGCACCTTGAATGCAGTTTTATCAATAATTTTTAAAAAAAAAACTTTTCATTCTGGATTATTCATGAAGTTCTGGAAAAATTAATCATTAAAGGGTTACCATTTAAATTCATATTTCACTATTCAAAAATTAAGCGTAAAAGAAAACATTATGACAATCCAAATCTTCATCATAACTCAAAAACATGAAAATAAAAAAAAGATTGTTCTTAGAGCTGTGAATTATAACACATGATCATTAAAAAAAGCGAGCAAAAATTTTACATAGACTAAACATTTGAAGAGTGAAACAAATGAAATGTTGCCCCTCATCCAGTTTGAACAAAGTTTGGAGTGTCTTCCCAGTGCTACAACACTTGTGTCCAAAGTATCGATTCTGATAAGTTGCCAAAAACTAAGGTATAAATTCTTAAAAGAACTCAAATAAGCTCATTACTAGTATCAGAACCTTCATCCATCATCCTGAAAGCTGAAATGTTCTAAAAATTGACATTTTTAATTATTATTGGGCATTGTTTTTTTCCTAATCAGTAGTTTAATCCAAGGGTACACCCTACAAAAAGCTGAAGGGCTAGAGTCCCCTTTCGAAATATAGAAGCAAGATAAATTAAAGGGCTAATTTTCATCTTCTGAGGTTTGAGATTTTTATCAGTGTTAGTGCAAATGAACAGAACTTTTAGTAACGTTAAGTTCCCCAAATCCTTAAATAATACAAAGAAACTTTTTTTTTTGTGATCTGTTTTTTTTTCTACTGTGTTTGGACAAAATAAAGGATGAAAACATTATTAGTTGATGTACGTCTCATATGCTTCAAGGTCAAGGGTAAGCTGGTAGTAATATAGTCATCCAAGTGAAATATGCATGGGAGATGGGGAGAAAAGCAGATATAGAAATATAACCGCAAAAACATTCAAGTTCTGTTGCATAAAATTAAATCACAATAATACTAATAAAATAAAATTGGCTTTAAGAGTAGCAAATAGAAGAAATGAGAAAAGAAAAAAGAAAGAAAACATAGAATATCCTATAATAACTTGAAATATACGTTTTGAAAATTCTGTACGATTTAAATTGTTTTTAAGAACTTACTTTAAAGACAGAATGACAAAATGAGAAATAATCCTAAATTTCAAATATTAAATCACTAGCTACATAAACAAAATTAATTTTTTAATGATTTAAAAATAGAAAATTCAAAGAGTTTATAACAAAAAGTTCTTAAACTTTTAACCAACTGGAACAGAACCTAAATTGTTTTTCTGTTCTGGAACCAAATAAAAATTCATTTTTTTGCTCTCAACCATACATTTTTTTTTTTTCAAATTAAATTTACAAAAATTTATTTAATAAGATAAATTAAAATACAAGTCACCAATATCAATTAGTCATTTATGCATACCAAAACTAATTAATTAAACTGACAAATATGAAAATATATATTAACTAAAGTATAAGGATGAATAGTGTCATCTTAAAACATTAGAACAAAATACCAACCCAAAGAATGGATCCTACACCAACAGTAATTCTCGCCTTTAATTTCAAGGCTGGAGATGTATTTACGACAGTGTGCAGAATTGTTATTATTAATATTAAAACAGAAATTAATTGAATATGAATTTTTAAGCTTTTATCTATACACAGAAGTTTATAAAATTGTGAAAATTCTAAAGCAAAAGGAAAAGCTTGGCATGATGATATTTAGTATTAGCTTAAAAGTAATCATAATATTTCGTATTAACCTAATCATCTTTTGATGATTCATTGAAATCAAGCTTCCAATCGGAACGAAATTGAAAACTGGAATTTTTTTTTTAATTCTGATGAAACAAAAAACAGAACTGGTTTAAAAATCAAAATGAAATATTTAATTATAACTGAACTAGAACAAAAATATTATGGTTGTTCAAAGCCCTGCTTTAAACCAGAAATTTTTATGTAATTACAAAGATGTGATAATATATATATATATATATATATATATATATATATATATATATATATATATATTATATTTAAATACAAATAAACATTTATGAGAATTTTTTTTTAATTTTTTGTATAAGGATATACTACAAGAACAAATGATACACGTACCTGCCTTACAATATTCAAGACAAGTTTGTCCATAGTAAAACTCACAAATGCATGAATTCCAAAAAGAGATCTTGCTTCATCTTCAAATTGAGAATAATCAATGGCACCACTTAATAGTAAGCTGAGTTTAGCTATTAGTTCTGTGTATGATGGTTTTGATTCTAAAAAATAAAAAAAAATAGCCATAAATATTTCAAATTAATAATTAATTTTCATCATTGTTATTTTAATGAAGGTTTGAAAAGAAATTTAACATGTAGTTTGAATGACCTCATTTTGCTAATATTTATTCAGAAAGGTTAGCATCAATCATTAGAAAAAACTCAGGTGTTCTTAAATATGGATGAGACGATAAGAGAAATGAAATCAAAAGGGAGAAGGGGAAATATTTCAGCCTAATTATGATCTACTAAAGAGCAATTAAAATTAAACAAATAAAAAAGAAATAAGGAAAATAAATGAATTAAATTACTTTACCTTATTTCATATCTTCTCTTAATTAAAAACAAGTTGGAAATTGTACGCCAAACGTGACAAATGAGGTGCGTTCGTACTATAGCTAGTTATATAAATATTCAGATCTTGATGATTTTTAATTCTGTGAAATGAATTATGTCGCCTGCAGATTAATTTCTGTAATAAACTAAGTATCTCGGTCGCTTGACGATTAAACCTCGGAAGCTCCTATAACAAGAACGCACAGATTTTTAAAAAAAAAATTCAAATTTCTTAATAAATATTTTTATTAATATCTTCTAAAGTTTTGATTCGATTTTCATAAAATTTGAAATGTCACGACAAAATTCTGCAAAGATAATATATCTTAAATTTCAAACCATTCGGTTGGGTAGTTTTTGCATTGTTATATGCAGACAGACGGACGGACCAGATGACAACAATAGGTGCTACGTATTTATATAATTACGAACACACCTAAAAAAGCATTTTTAAAGGATCTGACAGTTTAAACCCAATAGAATCAACACAACTACTTAATATTAAAACAATTTGATAAGATCAGAACAATATGCACTCAGAAGGCTGGTTGAGAGAGTGAGACTGAGATATTAATACCCTTCTGCAACACCAGAAAGACTATTTTTATAAATATCGAATTTAAACACAAGCTTTGTGATTTCTAACTTATGAATAATTCTAAACTTTAATTTTAAAAAACTGATCCCAACAACTCAATAATAATAATAATAAAATAAATTACATGATACATATTTTTAAATGATTTGGCACACATAAGTTATTACAACAACCTTGAAAATTATTATATATTTAAACGTTATTTTTGTAGTACTTAACATAGTAAAAATTTCTATTTACAGCTAAATGCTAACTTCAGTCATTAATCTTTTGAAATATGAATAAAATATTGTCTCTTATTTGGGGAAACTCAGGTTTCAAGAAAATTCATAACACACATAGAAACAATAAAAAGAAAATCAAAATTTCTTAAATATTCAGATATACTTTTAAAATGTTACTAGTTTTGAGGGCAATAATATGATAACATCTTTTATCAAGGGAAGAGCGGATCTCCAAAAGGTGAGAGTTCGAACAATAATGTAATAGCTTACCATTTTAATAATTTAATAAGTAACAGGAGCAATATTTTTATAGTTCCTTTTCCCTGGTGGATAAAAAATTTTGTTCTTATAATTGTTGTAATGCCTAATGTATTGTTCTCCTTTTGTGGTGCGAAACAGCCCAAAATCGAAAATTTTATCGTGCATGATAATTATTGACAGAGACTAAAAAATCATTTACTTCTATATATATATAAAAGTAATTGTTTGGAAATGGACCAATGAAAATCTGCATAGATACCGCGAAACGTATCTGATTGGTCAGAGCTTTTTGACTTTTCTTAGGGGGAATTAACATGAAAGTAGAGAATTTAGATAGGATGGGCGCTATTAGGGGGGTTACCAAGGGGAAGGGACCCGGGTCTGTCACCAAGTTTGGCACCAACTTGGCCATATATCGCCAAAATCAGCTGCCAACAGTGGTGCCAACTTGCCGCTATTTCCAGTATTTCGCGAAATTTCCATAGACTCCCATTGAAATTCAATAGCGTTTACTCGCTTGCAAAAAATCAACAAATTGAAATATTGCAATGCAACAAAAACTAATATTAGCTTATGAATAGAGCTTAATTGAACTATTTACATTATTTTTAAGCACAAACACTGACTTGCTAGGGGATTGGCTAGGGCACGATTACGCGGGGGGGGGGGGGGGGGGTTGGTGAGCGTACTTTAGCAGGGGGCCAAGCCCCCCTAGTTTAATAAATAATATTAATTTTTTTCCCTTGCATAAAACCTATCAATAACGGTAGATTTTAAAATAATGAAACCCCAAACCTCAAATTAGATTATATTCACAAGCATTATCTATATTTTTGAACTTTAATTAATAAGATTTTAATTAACAATTATAAACAATGATAAAAATTGAAAATAAACAAAATAAAC
The DNA here is from genome assembly GCA_963931845.1 of Maratus michaelseni. Classification (NCBI taxonomy): domain Eukaryota; kingdom Metazoa; phylum Arthropoda; class Arachnida; order Araneae; family Salticidae; genus Maratus; species Maratus michaelseni. The sequence continues at coordinate 275,712,848 of OZ007594.1, read as the reverse complement.
AATTTCATTAACAAATAAAATAAATACTAGTAAATCTGCAGATCAGGAGCTTCAATGTCAGCTTTGCAATCATTGTTTTCTAATCTCACTTTTCCTAACATTTAACATCCTACAATCTGCAATTAATTTTTTTAATTACATTCATATTTATAAGCATATAAAATTCTTCGAAGGTTCAGGAAATTACAATAATTAAATTGAAAACGGTGTAATGAAATACGGTGATATCAGATGGTGATATTCTGAAATTAACTGATTATTCTTGTATTTTTTTAAATAAATAAATATATTTATTCAGGGGGGCTCTGCCCCCCTGAACCCCCCATAGTCTCGTTAAATTTACATTCATAATTTCCTATTGATTGTGCGAAAGACTATAGTATATCTTGGATTTTGTTTTACACTGAAATTTTATTAGGATAAGCAACAGTTTGGTAAAGGATTTCATGTTATCTTAATATTCAAATAGTAATTTTTACTTATCTACCAACCAAGAAACACTTGTAAGGGTAAGTTGGATGGATAAGTTGAATAAAATCTCATGTACAAAAGCAACTTATGGAAATCTAAACTGAATCTGCTATATTTCACTACTTATATCTAATTTAGAAATCTAATGCTTTTACAATTTTTGTTTCGGAAAAACAATTTTCATGGTTATTCTGCATTAATTATATGTAAGACCTTATCTAAATACATCCTGATCTACTCGATAGCAATATCATACTAAAATTAGCTCAAAATAGGCATATTTAGAAACTTTTAAAACTATTGGGAATCATTCATAATCATGACCAGGGCTTTACAAATTTGAAAAAATCTGGTAGCCAGGTATAAATTCTAGTCGCCAGTAAAAAAATTTAACACCCCCCCCCCCCCTCAGCGTTATTGATTTTTAAAAAGTACAAACGTTTGCTTAGGAATTAAGTCAGAAAAAATAATAACAAACATAGTTTAGAATTATTAGTTACATAGTTTATAATAGTGCATAATAACTAAGTTTTCTAAGGAAACTTATCAAAGTTATATATTTGTGAAAAAAATAATAATAAAGGAAATATTGTAAACTCTGAATTAACCGACATGTTCGGGAAATGCTGATTGCCGTATGCTTCAAATGTTCAAATAGTTGAGTGCTACAAAATCTATATCGGATGAGAGGGCATCTATAAAATAGTGAAGCCGGAAAACGATTTTATGCCTATTTAGCCTATCAAAATAAAAAAGTCAAATAATTCTGATTTAATTATTTCAAAATTTGCATTTAATGACATTTGCAATAGTTTTGCCAAATTAAAAATAAGTTAATTTTTTCTGTTGTTGTTTGTTTGTTTGTTTGTTTGTGTGTGTGTGTGTGTGTGAATATAATTTCAAATGTATTTCTTAATATTTTGTAACTTTGCAGCATCTATAATGAGATATCTTACAAGAAATTTAATTAAACGTTGTGATGTTCACAAACTCGAGGGCTATTAACGCGTAATATTACGAGTTATTACGTAAACGTTTGTTTTCGTAGCTAAAAAGGAAAGAAAAAAATATACTTTTCCCGCGCTGGATTAAATCGAAATCAGCAGCAGGCTGAGGTTTATTTTGATCCAACGATCTACGATAAGAATTAAAAAACTTTTTGAAGTGCAATCAATGATTTTTTATTTCCATTTACTGCAGATAACAATCCAAACAATGTAATTATAAAATACTACTGAGAAACAACTCTGAACCAGACACTTGTCGCCAAGACAGAGTGACGGCAATGTCCAACGCGTGTGGTGCAAACAGACGCGAGGCGCCAAGCATTTTAAGCCGGGAAAAAATATTTAAAAAAATAATACATATTTTTATTAAAATGAATTATTCTTGAAATTTTAATTAAGTTTTATAGATTTACTTCGAATGAATTACTTATAATCACTTATATGTTATTGTTCTTTTAAAATGAATGTAATAGATTAAAAGTTTTAATTCTGAACACAAAAATCTGATTTGAAACATACAAAAAAGTAAGCATTTTTTATCATTGCATCCAATTTTTAGAAGCCACATAAGACTATTTGTTATTGAATGCCCCCCCCCTCCCCCTCTCCTCACATTCTAATCACATGACTAGCCGACTAGAGTGGAAAAGAATGGCGTTTTATGTGCATGAAATGGAAAATGCCTTTTTAACTCCGCTTTAGAGAAAATGTCGTTTGTGCTCATTTTTTAGTTCAATTTTTGTAAAAAATAAATAAATAAATGAAACAAAAAAAGTCAGATTAAAAAAGTTAGTCGCCAGATAAAAAAAGTTGGTCGCCAGTGGCGACCTGGCGACCGCATTTGTCAAGCCCTGATCATGACCACTGCTAAATGACTAAATAGCAAACATGATTTGACGCTGTAAAGTAAGTGATAGCCTTTTAATAGTATCTTCATTAAATTTAAACCATAATGTTACTAACATCGTTTATATTTGATGCAAACCTATGTTACAGGCAGGGATCAGAAAAACTACTTTTTGTTTGTAGCGAACTACAACTACTTTATGAAAAATGTAGTTAACTACAACTACAACTACTTGTTTTAAAAAGTACTGACTACAAACTACTTTTCAAAAGTAGTCACTACTTCGCTACGTTTTGCTACTTTAGTTATCATCGCTAATTAAATACACTGCAAACGATTTTTCCCTATAGACCATATTGTAACAGAATTCTTTTGAATGTCCCTGTAAGCGAGAAATAAATGCTACACACTTCATTTTCAATACTGAACATTCAATGGTAAACTTCAATAACATATAAAACTTTCATGGCAATTTAAGTATATTTACAAGAGTTAGAGCACGGACAGACAGACAAAGCGAATTCATAGATTTAATTATGTTGAAAAGTGTTAAAAAGAGGAAATTTGAAAACAAAATTTTAATAATCTTACAATTGTATGATAGTGATATAGCACAGTAACGCTTAAGGTGGTTCTCAAATTCCTTACTCAACAATGCGAAACTTTCTGATACGTTATCCGACTTATTTTTAAACACAAAGGCATAAAATTGGCAGGTCTGACTATTGAAGCGATATGGAATCAAAATGAGTTTTTTCTTTTTTTGATAAATATATTACTTATCGGGTTATAAGCGATTCGTGTCATGTTTTTTCCATTTCCCCTGCTGCGGCATTGGAAATTCGGTTGAAAACGCCGACTTTGACAGTGTTTTCTGAAAAATCTTCTTTCTTACCAAAAAATTAAATAAAATAAAGAATAGTGGAAAACGACTGTCGGTTACAAATTTTCTGAATAAGGACACCTGCATTTTCATACGTTTCCGAACAAAAGTGAATTAAAGAATATGTCATAAAGTAGCCAGTTTGAATTTGAGAACAACCTTAAGAGAGGATAGCTCTTGGTAAATTTGAATATATACTATTTTTGTTTTAAATAGAGCTAAATAATCCTATTTCTTTACAATTTAAATATAGTTCCTGAAAGCAATTTAATAATCGAACACAATCATACAGACTTGCATAAATTAAAGCCTAGCTTTTCTTTTCCTTTCTATCTTTTTTTGTTTGTGTCCCTTTGAAAACCCGAATTTCAACATACTGGGCTTTAGATTCATTCTGGAGACAAAGATAAAGACATTTCATTAAAACACCAAGCTATCCAATTTCCAATCAAATATAAAACATTATAAATAAATTATTTTAGCGATAAAAAACCTGTGCAACTAAAGTAAAAAAAAATATAGCTATAAAAATCAAACTAAGCATTCTTAGGCATTTCTTTAAATAATATATTTTTATTTTCAACCACCTTTGTTTTATCTATTGGAATCTTCAAAAGGAAATATGCAATAAATTAATTTGTATGCATATATTGGACAAATATTTCACAACGATCAAAAGACGTATTAATAAAATATTTTTTGCGATAATAAACAGTTCGATAGGATTATTTTCTGAACCAGGGATCTTAATTCGAAAATACTCTTTTTAATGATTTATGAATTCTAGTGAATAACGATTTAGATATTCAGTGCAAGATGCGATCCAGTAATTTTTATTAACGAGCTGAGAAGACCGAGCTAAGCTCGGTCAAAATTAGCTTTGAGTTCAAATATCCTAATGCATAACCAAAATGACCCACTAATCAAATTTTTTCAAACATGTGACCTAGCCCAACAGTCTTCTCATGCCCAAAAACCATAGGAGGCAAATTTTAGTCTCAATAGTCTGAGGCGTTTATAAGATAAAATAGCTTGACCTATAATGACCCATGACCAAAATGATCCACTAATTGAATTTTCTCGAACATGTGACCTAGCCCAACAGTCTTCTCGTGCCCAAAAACCATAGGATGCAAAATTTAGTGTAAATAGTCTGATCTGCTTTTTAGATAAATTAGCTTGACCCAAAATGACCCAGAAATGACTCACTAATTGAATTTTCTCGGACATGTGACCTAGCCCAATGATTTTGTCGTGCCCGAAACTCGTAGGATACAAAAATTAATCAAAATCGTTAGAGCCTTTTTTTTAGATAAAATTAACTTGACCCAAAAAATGACCCACTAATCGAAAGTTTTCGAACATGTGACCCAGCCCAATAGTCTTCTCGTTCCCGAAAATGGTAAGATACAAAATTTAGTCAAAATTGTTTGAACAGTTTTTTAGATAGAATTAGCTTGACCCTGACCCTTGATGACCCACTAATCAAATTTTCTCGAACACGTTACCTAGCCCAATGGTTTTTTGGTGCCCCAAAACGGTAGGATACAAAATTTTGTCAAAATCGTTAGAGCCATTTTTAAGATAAAATTTGCATATATATATATAACCACACACAAGATTTGCTCGTATTAGAATATATGATAAAAAAAATGCTAACTCACCTCTATATTCCACTTCAAGTTGTAAGAAGATGATTTTGATACCGATAAATTCTTATTAATTGTACAAAGTTTACATGTTACAGAATAATTACCAATTTCTTGTTGTTCTATAATTTCAAAATATTCATTATATGCCGAGCAGGGCAGTTCTATACTATTTTTGTCTGTCATTCTATTACATTAATTTCAAAAGAAGCATCCCCACATTAAAACACAAGATCTAATAATGAGTAAGAAGACAAATGGTTCCCAGCAAGAAAATTATTTTTTTTGATGAGTGAGTACTTTGAGGTTTTATCAGCAAATACAGCAAATATTAGATCACGGGCATGCTGAAACTTTACGTTGTAACTACTGCAACTGAGATTTGTCGCTGACGTTCGCAAATTGTTGCAGAGAACATATTTCGTACAAAAGAAACAAGTTATGATGATCACGTAATTTGAAGATTGGCACTTTTTTTCTCCCTCCTAAAGTAGCGTCAAAAGTAACATCGATGCTCGCTACAAACTACTGATATTTTGTATCGCGCTACTCGCTACACTACACTTTTTTAATGTAGCGTGCTACACTACAAACTACTGGAAAAAGTAGCGGCTACTGTAGTTTCGCTACTTGTAGCGCGCTACTTCCGAGCCCTGGTTACAGGCCATATTGCGAAATATTATTATTTAATTATTCAGGCCTTGTCACTTTAATTTTATGTTTTCACTTTCCAGTAATTGTGTTATTTCAAGTTTCGAGTATGTGTATGGATGGTTTTTACTACTCTAATTTCTTTAGATTAACCAGCGCCTTGTACGAGAGATTTTATCCTATTTTTAAAAAAATATTAACTTTTCAACCAAAAACATCCACATCTGTTGCAGAAATTGAATTAAAAAAATCTCAGGAAAAAAATATACTTATTCAAATGTAAACTCATATTAGGAGACTTAAATCCAAATTACACGTCCTACCTTTCATAATTTCCATTTGGAAATTACGTTTTATTGATCATTCTAAAGTAGTTAAAGGAGAACTTTTATCAAAATATATCCTCATCTATTTCAATACAATACTAAAAATCTCCCGAAAATAAGTTATTTTGATTTTTAAAAATATTGCGTCAAAATAGTGCAATTCGTTATAATTTTATTATTTTGATGCGCTTTGAAATACAGTTATTGAGCAACAAATAAATTAAAATATATATATATATATATATATATGGATTTTAAAATTTGTAAAAAATATGAAAATAAAATGTATATTTCTTGAACAGATGCAAAAAAAATTCCAAATAATTTAAACAAATAATTTTCTAAATTCTAAGAAATGTATCGACAAATTTTCAAAGTTATTGGATATATTTAAGACCTTCATATCGAAAATTTAGCATCCACAAGTTTACGTTTAAAACCATTATTGAAATGTGTCATTTTCATTTCAGTTAAGAATGAAATTTGAAAATCGTCTGCATTCTCATAAGAAAGCATTATGACATTAAAAGAAATGTTCCATATTTTTCAAACGAAGGAATCAAATTTAACCAAAAACTATACAGCTAAATCCAGGTATCTCACCAACATACCTACCAAAAATCAACCTGATCGGACACTTTTTGCGGCAGTTATCGTGGAACAGACAGACAGAAACCAAAAACTTTTCGGATCTCAACAGTGTGCCTCCACTTATGTTTCGGCAATTAGTAAATCTGCAGATCAGGAGCCTGAACGTCAGCTCTGCAAGTCGTCGTTTATTAATCACACTTCGCATAATATTTAATACTGTACAATCTGCAATTTAATTGTTTAATTTCTATGTACTTGTATATTTATAAGCATAAAAGATTTCTCAAAGCGTACAGAAATTTTAAAAGTGTCACATTAAATATGGTTTTATGCAACGATATTCTCATAAACTGTTTATTCTTGTAATTTTGGAAAAAGGAAAAGTGCATTTCATCAGGGCCTTTGTCACTTTAATTTTGTCCTCAATTTCCAGTAATTGTGCTATTTCAGAATTCAATTATATGGATGAATGTATTTTACTACTCTAATTTCTTTAGATTAACCATCTCCTCGTACGAGATATTTTACAGGAAAAGTGCATTTCATCAGGGCCTTTGTCACTTTAATTTTATGTCCTCAATTTCCAGTAATTGTGCTATTTCAGGATTAATTATATGGATGAATGCGTTTTACTACTCTAATTTCTTTAGTTAACCATCTCCTCGTACGAGATATTTAACATTCTTTACAACCATGACTGATAAAGCATTTGCTACACTTAACATTTTGATAATAATCCATTCTTTTTCTTCTATGCATCCTTTTAGAATAGCTATTGAGCAATTGTATTCACATTTGCATTCTATTCTATCTCCTATTTGTTGCTACATATTTATTTTTAAAGTAGAGTAAGAAAATAAGAGAATCTCTACTAACTATTTTAGAAATTTATTGTGTTTCTTGTGATTATTTTACATATCAGAATTAATAATTTGACTACTCAAAAAAAGTTAGTATGACATATATAAAAATTATAATAGTCCTAATTAAACAAGGTTCAAATAAAATGATTTTTAATACCTAATAAAAACATTTTTACATTTTAAAACTTGCTTGCCACCAATTTTCTAAAGTTTTATCTCTTCAGTAATTAAAATATTTTTAAAATCATTACAAATTATGTTTATTTTGATTCTAATACTTTTTCACATCATTAAAAAATATATATAGAAAAGTATTTTATACTTAATGACTTTAAAAAAAAAACATCTGATCAAAATCATTAACACTCTAAACTATGCAATTATCTCAATATGCTTCCCTTCAACAAATGTCAAACTATTCAGAGCAAACATGGCAAAGTCCATGATTTTGAACCTTTATCAATTATGAAGGATGGGCATGTAATATTTTCCTGTTTTTTCACAGATGTCACAGAAATGAAGTCATATCCTCATACAAAATACCTCCAGAAGATAACCTTTCCCTTTCTTTCATACATAGCTAAAACTTCTTAATACCCAATCCTAATTTAGCAATTGCCATGAAAGAACAGTAAGCTTCAGTTTTAACACTAATATGGTGTTACTGTAAAATTTGTAGAATTATAAAAATATGTTTAAGACTAATAATTTCACCAGACAAATAATTTACATATAGTCAGTCATAGTACATAAAATAAAAAATTAAGAATTACCAACAGCTTCATCATCAATCGCAGAAGTTTCAGTTTTTATAGGAGGAAGGATATCTCTTCTGTTACTCTCATGAAAAAGTCTAGACAACCTATTACAAAGAATGTGAAACTGCCTGAAGAATACATACCAGCTTTTGTTGACAAAGAAGAGGGTATATGGTAAGTTCTGAAAAATTAAAAGAAAAAAAATTATAAATTCATACAATGTCAGATAAAAATATATGTGGAAAATTTACAAATTCAAATTGAAATTGAGCTGTACTGTACTACTATGAATTACAATTAGATCAATAAAGTTAGCACTTTCATAATATTTCATTTAGGCCATCTCAAGAAATCATGACAGTTTTTTTAATAATTGAATTACTTGGTCATCTCTTCATTCATGCTTCATACGATAACAACATTGTGCAATATATATTTATAATCTAGCACACATATCGATTGGAATGTGAAATTATCCTTCTCTTGTATAAATCAGCATCATTGAAATTGTTTCGCTTTTTCTTTCATCAAATTAAGACAATGAAATGGCTTATATTAAAATTACTGTACATAGGCTTTAATGGATGAAATCATTAATAAATCAAGTAAACTATTATAAATACTTAAATTAATATTTAGTTAAACAATATGAAGGAACCGTGAACCCATTTAGTTTAACAGCTAATCCATTATAAAAGAGAGCATTTTTAGGAGCATAAGTTTTCAAACTTCGAGCGTGAATTGGAACCTTGAACCCATAAACGCTCCTCCTTGGCCAATCAAAAAAATTGTTTTGTCCATTGTGATGTGTTATTCCCCAACTCCAGAAACAAGAACAAAAAACTGCACAAATATACTGAAATTGTGAATTGGCAATGATGAAAGAATTTTTTATTGCATATTTGAAGATGAGGGAGATGTGTAAAGTGCATTGACCCCATTAGTGATGCTGTTTTACGTTTAAAAAATAATCTTTTTGGAGAAGAAAAAAGAAAATATTTGAATAGATTAGCATTAAGCTTTACAGGAATGATTAAGAAAGGGAATTCCTAACTGAGAAGGGAATATTAAAATTCATGTTTAGGATTCAAATATCATTCAAGAAAAGTAATTTTACACTGAGATAAAGGATATGAAAATTGATAATTAAGATTGTAATAATATTTAAGAAAGGCATTTTTAAAATGAGAAAATTGTAATTTAATATTGAAATTAAAATTATTAAATGATTTAAATTTAGAATAATTAAAATATGGATTTTAAAATATTTAAATTAAAAGAAAGTTTCTGTTATGGCGTAACAAATCTTAAAACATTTTTATCACTCTTTCAATGTAAATAGTTCTGTATATTTCCTGCATTTGGAGCACTTTAAAAAGTGTTCTTACAATACTGAAAGAAACTGAGTAATTTTAATTCTGGGTGTTCTCAAAAAACATTGTTGCTTCTAATAGTTGTTGATAATTTTTCATCAAACAGAACTTTTCAGTGCATTACTAAATGTAATTTCATTTTTAATCAAAATATACATATTGTTAATTTGCTATGAATTAACATTATAATTTTACTTAATTATTTTATCACAATCATACAGATTGAAAGAGAAGTCATATGAGTTGAAAATTTCCAAGTGAGTGAAAAAGCAGGGCTGCAGAGTCAGTGGGTAAAATTACCGACTCTGATTCTGACTCTGGGATAGCTAAAATCCTAGTATTGCCTGTTGATTCCTGTTATTCAGATTGCTTCATAGCTGTCATTTGTTTTGAAATAGTTAATAGTCGCTTTATTAAACTTGTAATTAAATAAAAGAAATATTACTAATTAAAAAAAGTGGCAACAATCAAGCAAATGGAATATAATAGGAATTAATAAAAATGAAATTAATAGAAAAAAAAAACAACTGGCAACACTGCAACCTGCTGGCACATCACTGTTTGACCTTGAAGCATTTGATGTGTATATCAACCTATCAGTGATGGAACACCGGGATCATCATTTTGGAGCAGAAATTGCTCATTTTGGAGCAGCAAAACTGTTTTTTTTAGCAGAAAATAACTATTATGGAGCTGCAAAATCCCCCTCTTTTAAGCATGAAAAAGCTTTTTAGAGAAAAAGTACACACACACACAAAAAAAAAAAACTATGTTGCAGCCATCACAAAACTTTTTTCTATATCAATCAAATCGTTTATAACCAAAATTAAATGGCAATCTACTCGTTCTTGAGATAGAGCTATCACGGAAATTGTGAAAAACAGAGAATAGCTGCACCACCTGTTGGTCAGTATACATCCAAATCTAATAAGAATATATTTATGTCAAGGTTTAACATAATATGAAGTTTGATGAAATTCCGTGCATTAATTCTTGAGATATAGCTATTTCAGAAATCATGATAAATGAAGTGCAGCAGTGCCTGTTGAACTTGTTGGGCGATTTACACCACAATCTAACTGCCAACTGATTTTCTGATTATGTCAAGGTCTAACAAAATATGAAGTTTAATGAAGTTCTGTACATTAGTTCTTGAGATATAGTTATTGTAAAATCATGCAAAAAGTAGCATAGCAGCGCCACCTGTTGGGCTATTTATATTGAAACGTAATCAGCATATATTTACGTCAAGGTCTAACAGAATCTGAAGTTTGATGAAATTCTGGGCATTAGTTCTTGAGATACAGCTATCGTGAAAATCATGGAATAGCAGTGCCACCTGTTGGGATATCTACACCAAAACATAATCAGCATCTATTTATGTCAAGGTCTAACTGAATCTGAAGTTTGGTGAAAATAAGTGCATTAGTTCTTGAGATAGAGTATTGCGGAAGTCGCGAGAAATGCAGGATAGCAGCGCCACCTGTTGAGCGATTTACATCAGAAGCTAATCAGCACAAATTTATATCATGGACTAACTGAATCTAAAGTTTTATTAAATTCCGTGCATTATTTCTTGAGATAGAGCGGCCACAAAATTTTTGTCGCATACAGACAAACAGACATAAAAATAAAACAGCCAAATCGTGTTCAGGACCCTCTAAAACGTATAAATCTGTCGAAAACCAGAAATTTTTATGAATCCAATACTTTATTCTTGTAAAGATGGAAGAAAGTAAAAATAAAACTGCCATCGCGGAAAGAATGAGTTACAGGATCGGCCCAAAACTGCAGAAAAAAAAGCAAGCTTGGGTCTGGCCCGAGTTTATAGAAATGAATTTAGACCGGGTCCAGGCCATTCAGAGTCTAATGAAAGGCCCCCATGGATATATCTAGTAAATTATGACACAGCAGTCATAAGAATATTGAAAATTTGGTAGAAAAGCTGCATGTATCTTTAACTCGATTTTTCCCACACCCGACCAGGGGTTAGATTGACCCCAATATTCTTGATATTTTATTTTATTTTACTACATATTTCAGATTAAAACTAGAGATGGCCGGATCGACAACAAATTAGATTTTATTTTTTATTTTTTCAGTTAATAAAATAGATAGCTTTTCACCTAAGCCTTAAAGAACAACATCCAAAAAGTCTAAGAACAAATTAAAATCGCAAATCTTTTTTTTTATTTCCTGGAATTTGGACACTTTTCGTTCTCAATTATTTAGTTATTTTTATCCAAAACAGAACTATTTTTCCTTAACTGTGGATTCCTTTTCTTTTCTGCTCACAGGTTTGAAGTTTTCTGATCTGAAAATGAAACGAAACTTTATGGCTCTAACCTATTGACAAATTTTGCCATTTTTCGCAATGTTTTTAACTAAATTTGCCGTTTTTCACAATGTTTTTGACGAAATTTGTCGATTTTTCGCGATCTTTTGACGAAATTTGTCGTTTTTTGCAATGTTTTTGACAAAATTTGCCGTTTTTTCGCAATGCTCTGACAAAAGTCACGTTTTTCCTGCGATCTGTTGACAAAATTTGTCGTTTTTCAGCGATCTTTTGATGAAATTTGCCGTTTTTAGCAATGTTTGACTAAATTTGCCGGTTTTTTTTTGTGATTTTCAGACGAAAGTCACGTTTCTCCAGCGATCTGTTGACGAAATTTGCCGCTTTTCGCAATGTTTTTGACGAAATTTGCCGTTTTTTCGCAATTTTCTGACGAAAGTCACATTTTTCCAGCGATCCTTTGACAAAATTGCCTACTTTTCTTCGAACAAATGACGAGATTGATTTTTTTCGGCGATCATTTGCCGAAATACCGATACATTTTATGTCGGAATTTTCAGATTTATGACCGATATATATATATTTTTTTTCGGAAACCACTGCTTTAATTTTTCGGAATTATTGGAAAATTCGGACCAGAATCACCCATGTAGCAGACTGTGATTGGTGTCTCACGAGCCGAGCTTCCTAGCTGCTAAGCTCTAGTCATATATAGTTAGTTCCTTTGCAGGAAACTCAATCCAATCAGAGGATTGACTGATCGGCGCGCGCAAGCACGTTTCGAATCTCAACAAGCACTTTAAAGAGAGGATTTCGTACCGCGAAGAATGACGAAATTTTTCTTATGGGGAAAATGTTGCTAGAAGAAAATTATCGAATTGGCGCAGTTGGGCGCAATTTTGTTGAAAAATGTTAGCCATATCCCAATTTTTCCTATCACTTATAATATCTTAATACTTTATTTTTATTAGTTTCATTTATTACTAGATACTTTCCTTACTTTTTTTATTTCAGCTATTTTATTTAGCAGTCTTTTAACTATACCACAGTTCACTCTCGCGAACTTTGTCATCTTCGCCGCCGACTTTGTCATCTTCGCTGTTGACTTTCTCATCTTTGCTTACAAGCCTTTTTCACACCACATTTCATCATAAACGATGTTTTGAATGAGAGGTAGCTCACTTAGCCACGAGATGGCGCTACCATCTAACGTGCTGACGTTTTTCCGCATCGGCGTATGCGATGCTCGTTCATCCAGTCACATTGTTTAGAACAGGGGGAGTTTCCCACTTCCGGTTTTTCACGACGTGTGCTCTCCTTCGGCCGAGCTATTTATAGAACGCCGCGATATTCAACTACGGCTGATGTGATGTGATGTGCTGAGTCTATCTTGCTCCTATCCGTTTTTGTTTTTGTTTTGTTTTCGCCGATATAATGATGAGATGACTGTCATGGTAAAGTACTCTGTTTTTTGAAGAGCTACATTCATGGAGTTTATTTGTTTTAATCTGAATCATGACTTTTGAAAGATGCATCGATGGAGTTTAAAATAATTACAAGATAATAAATTAAATTACATATGATTAGCGTATTTTTGATATAGCCTTTAAATAAATGAACTCCCAGTACAGCTCCTGAGTGATACTTAATTTCTGTCATGAAATATATTGCTGGCCAATCTTTTTTTTGTTTATATTAAACATTTTTAATGCATTAGTTTTTCCTCATATAACGATACTTCTATATTTTTTTATCTTAATAAAGCTGGTATTTTATTTAAATATTTTTGTCATCATTTAGTCTTTTTTTAAACACTTACTGCAATAGATAAACTACTTTCTGCAATTAAACAAGGATCATTTTTCAGCAAAGGCTTTCACAGTGCATACGCTTTAGTAATAGGAAGTAAAAGAAAAGAGTGCAGTGAAATTTATTTATATCAGATTGAAGCATTCTTGTTGTATGAGTAGTCTCATACAACACATTTTTGGTTATGGGCACTGGATCCTTGCAGATAAATTGTTTTTTTTAAACCTTAACAGGTTTTAGTAAAAATGCAGTAAAGTGTAAAAATACGGCCCTAAGAAAGTAAATAGAAAGTTTTAGTAGGGGGGGCCGCTATTTTTTTTTGATGACGTTAAGATAAACAAATGATTATTTAGAGGGAAAAAAAAAATTCAACTAGTGTAAAAAAAAAAAAAAATTAAAGAAAAATGATTAGCATTTAAAGGAAATTAATCAGTATTTGAGGAAATTTGTCAGTAATTAAAGAAATTTAAGGAAAATTTTTGAGAAAGAAGTAAAAAAAAAAAAAAAAAAAAAAAGTAATGGTTTTTGGAAATTTTTTTTAAGGAAAATTTCTTGTTATGAAAAATTGATTTGAGCATTTTTTTTTTTTAAGAGTTGTCAGTTTTTTTTTAATTGGCTGAAATTTTTGTACAAATCATAAAGATGGCCATGATGCAATTTCCAATTCAAAAACTGAATGCTACAAACTATGCCAACTGGCAGTCTGACATAAAGTATCTACTCATGGAGAAAAATGTCTGGGATATTGTGACAGAAATAGAAAAAGTCCCTGAAGTAAAAGAAGGGGAAGTAACAGTGAAAGATGTAAAGGACTATCATACTCGTTCTAAATTGGCACTGTCCATCATTTACCTAAACGTAGAACCAGACTTCAGGAAGATAATCGAAAATAGTGACAGTCCTGTCGACGCATGGAAAAAGCTCCGAACTCACTTTTACCCTGACACTCGAAGCCGTCACATGCAAATTTTTACAGAATTATGTGAATGCAAAATCGCTAATGCTGAAAGCATTAATTTGTACGCTGCCAGGCTACTACGAATTGCCAATCAACTAAAAAGTATAAACAAAAAGTTTGACGATATTTACGTTACATTTCAACTTCTAAGGTATCTACTGTCTAAATTTGATGGTATAGTCCAAACCATCCTAAGATGGAATGATTCGGAGTTTTTATTCAATGATGTCGTAACGACCTTGGTGGCTGAAGAAACTAGAATCGATTTGAGAGATCGTGATCATCGTAAAGTATACGCAGAAGCTCAATCTGTTCAATATCAAAGAAATAAGAAGAAATTTACGTGTTTTTTCTGTGGTCAATCCGGACACTTTAAGAATAAGTGTAGACTGTTTTTGAAAAGTCTAACTCGTCGAGAGTCATCACCATCGACCAGCCTGATGTCCTCTCGAGGTTCCTCCCCAGTGAGACGGAATGCAAGTCCTGATGATCAGACCCTATTGCAACAACGCAAGCCTCGTTCTCCTGCCAAATCTATGCATCGTCGCAGAAATTTCCAGAAATCTGAAGGAGTTAAACAAGGCCGTTCCAGAGACATTAGAAATAGAAGTCCTGAATGTAAGTCCTGTTCCTCTTTCTTTATTTCACAAGCAAATTTAGTTGATGATGTGGCAGACTGGGTCTTTGACACAGCTGCCTCTCATCATTTTTGTAAAAATAAATCTTTATTTGTAGGTTATACTCCATTGAATGATGAGAATATGGCTGTTGCTGTTGAGGGGGTGACATTCCCAATTGAGGGACGTGGAACTGTAAAGCTAAAATTTGGACATAGAATTTTAATGTTTAAGCATGTCATGTATTCGCCCAAGTTGAGGCGTAATTTAATTTCAGGGGCAAGATTAGACAAAAATGGGGCACATTTTAATGGTGGAGGTGGCGAAGTAAAGATAAGCTGAATGGTCAATCCCTTTTCAAAGCTACCCTCAAAAATGGTGTATATTATATTTATCCTAAAATTCCTAGCCCTAGTAAAAAGAAAGTAAGATTTGAGGTATCTGCTGTTAGCAGGGAGGATGATATGATGAGATGGCACCGGCAGTTAGCCCATATCAGTCCATCTTTAATTACACATACTTGTAGGAAAATGGGTGCTAGGGGCTTACCAATTTTGAGGGAGGGAAATTTTAAATGTGAAATGTGTAAATTGAACAAATATAGGAGAAAATCTTTTAAAGCAATAAATTTTATTAGGTCAAAAGTACCACTGGAACTCTTATACACAGATGTCTGGGGACCATGCCAAGTAAAGGGCAGACAGGGGGAACGATACTTTCTCTCTATAATAGACGACTACTCACGTAAAGCATCCCTATACCCCATAAGGCAAAAATCGGAGGCCTTTGAGGTAATAAAGCAGCACATTAATCGTGCTGAGAGATTTTTAGGCAGGAAAGTCAAAGCTATAAGGTCAGATAACGGTAAGGAGTTTATAAATAATTGGCTTGAGGAGTATTGCGCAGAGAGAGGGATCGTTCATGAACTAACGAATACATACACCCCCGAACAAAACGGCGTTATTGAACGCTACAATCAAACGGTTGCAAATGGGGCTAGAACAATGTTGAAAGAGAGTGGGTTAAACTCTAGTTTTTGGCCTGAAGCTATGCTTCATTTTACATACACTTGGAATAGACTATGTCACAAAAATCAAACCAAAACCCCGTTTGAGCTTTTCGGTGGTTCAAAACCCTCTATAAGGCATCTTAAACCCTTTGGATGCGTAGCGTATGTGGGCGTCCCTCGCCAGAAACGTTCTAAACTTGATTCTAAAGCCAAAAAGGGATACTTAGTAGGATACGCTTTTCGAACCAAGGGTTATCGGATTTGGTTACCAGAGGAAAATAAAATTATTGAGACATTAAATGTTTCATTTGATGAAACAGCTACTTATAAGCAGCATTGTGAGGAAGCAGTGATGGGCCCTGTTCAGGATGATTTTTACTGGTTTCCTAGTTCTAGCAGAGACTCTGAGGATGAGGACGTTGTTGAGGAGATCAGGCATCTTCCTGATATCTCCGACGACCCCCCAAAGCCTTCTGCTGACATAGAACTTGAGAGTCAGGAGTCTTCTTCAGAAGATGAATCCACTGAGAAACCTCAACCCATTTTGCGAGAAACGCATTGGATAAGGAAAGCTGTACCTAGGTCAATTGGTCCTCGTACCGATATTTACTATTTTGATGCCGAAAATCAAGGTCAACGTTTAAGATCAGCAAAAGAGGTAATAGAGTATTGTAGGAGAAATAATCTTGTTTTCAAACCAGACCTGTTTGATTTTAAGGGGGCAAATACGTATCAGGGCATAGTATCTAGTCCCAGTTCTAGCAAACCCAGTGCAGACATTTGCCTATCTCAGGCGTGACTATATGATCTGGTGACACCGCGAACCTATAAGCAGGCTATGAGGTCCGATCAATGTGACGAATGGCAAAAAGCTATGCAGGAAGAGGTTAAAATGATGCATGCAAGAGATGTATGGTACTTGACAGAATTGCCCAAAGATGTAAATCCGGTGGGTTGCAGATGGGTATTTACAGTAAAGAAAGATGAATCTGGAAAAATTGCTAGGTTTAAGGCACGTTTAGTAGCACAAGGCTTCAAACAAATCAGAAGTGAATCCTATGATGAAACTTTTTCTCCTGTTGTCAATTTCAGTGTTATACGGTTTTTCTTTTCCTTACTTGTCTCCCTAAAAAGATGGTTGCATTTACAGTGTGACGTTAAATGTGCTTACCTTTATGCACCCCTTTCAGAAACTGTTTTCATGTCTCAACCACCTGGTTTTATAGAATCTGGGAAAGAAAATTTATTTTGTAAATTGAACAAGGCCATATATGGATTGCATCAATCTGGTCGCATGTGGTTTTATGAAATTAATTGTGTCCTCTTAGAAATTGGTTTTGTTAAGATAGAATGGTGTAATTGTGCATATGTTTTTGGTTCGGAGTTGTTTTTGCTGCTATACGTAGATGATATAGTGTTGTTTGGAAAGCATAAAAAAATAATAGATAAAGTTTTAGATCTTTTAAATAAACATTTTGATCTAAAGGTACTGGGAAAAACGAAGAAACTACTTGGGGTAGAGTTTGTAGAGGATGAGGAAGGGTTAAGAATTCACCAGCAGCCCTACATTAAGGAAGTATGCGATAGGTTTGAATCATATAAATTCCCCATCTCCTCTCTACCAATTAGTAAAGGATCTGTATATTCAAAATCAAACTGTCCTAAAACCGACGAGGAACGGAAGGAAATGACAAAATTACCATATCGAAGTGTATTAGGTTGCCTTTCTTTTATAGCCAATAGAACCCGCCCTGACATAAGTTATGCAGTTAACATATACAGTCAATTTCAGGCAGACCCGGGTATTGTTCATTGGTATGGCTTACTTCGATTATTGGGGTATGTTAAACATCCTAGTAATTTAACTCTTAATCTCTCCTGTAATAGAAACGAATTAATTACTTTTTCTGATGCTGATTTTGCAGCTAATAGAGATGACGGGACTTCACTGGGTGGTCAGATTGTATTTTTGGGGAATTCCCCCATTGCGTGGAGAACTTTTAAAGAAAAAAGTGTAAGTTTGTCCACTATGGAAGCTGAATTTATTGCTATGACAGAGGCCACAAAGGAACTAATTTGGTTTGATAGGATTTTAAAAGAGTGTTGTAGTAAGGGAATTGCCACAGGGGAGAGAATAAAACCTATTTTATATGTTGATAATCGTGCAACTATTGATTTTGTAAAATCACCAATTGAAAACCACAGAAGTCGCCATATTGATGTAAAATTATTTTTTGTGAGAGATTTGGTGCAACAAGATATTTTTGACCTATGTTTTGTTAGGAGTAAGGAAAATGCAGCAGACATCTTTACAAAGCCCCTCACAAAATTTGAATTGAAAAAATTCATAGAAAGTATTTTTAAATGTTAAATGTTTTTCATATTTATGTGTATGTGGAATTTAAATGTATATCTTTATATTGTATTAGAATAAATTTGTGTATCAGAATTGTATGTATTGTATATGTATTAGAATTAATGAATATTCAAAGGAAAAATTTGGTTAGGGTTACATCCTGTAATTAAGAGTTTAAATTGTATTTTTAAAATGTGTATGAAATAATATATTTGTATCATTTATATGTTTGAAAAATTTAATTGCTAGCAATTTTATGCAAATTTATAGTAGAGTAATCTTGAAATTTTTCACATAATTTTTAGGTAGATATCAAAGGGCCGGCCCAAGTGAAAAATTTTGGTTGTAGTTTCACAATTGGTAATTTTTTTTAAGAATTTTTGTATCATAACTTTTGCATTTGAAATTGTATTTATTATATTGATATAATTGTATTTGAAAGATTAAAAATTGTTCTTGTAGGTATTCAAATTTTTGCTAACTTGAATGGCAGTGATTGCTTTATTGTTACGAGCTATCTTTTTATGTAAGATTGAGATAAGGAAAATCGTGGCGCCACGTAAGGGAGATTGAATGTAGGATATGTAAGAAAGTAAGAATGTATGTGTGAAAGATAAAATAAGAAAGTGATGTATGGAAGTAGAATATGTCTGAAACATTTATCTATATTATGCTATGTTTTAATTTTTGGTTTTTAGGTACCTTGTAACTTTATGTCAATTACTGTTATAATCACGAAATGCCTTGCGGGCATGTGGAAGAGTTATACATCACAAAATGTCCTATGTGGCATGTGGAAGAAATGGTGTATCAATTAAGGTTTTGTAATATATGCAAATTTTTGTTATTGTTGATAAGAAATTCTAATTTAAAGTAGTTGTTGATGGACTCAAGGATAAATTTGTTTTGTGATATTGTATTTAAAGAAATTCTTGTCTAGATAATGTTGTAATGTTAAAAGATGTCAAATTATAAGTGTTAATCACATGTAGAGCCTGAATTGACATGGTATTGTTACGTTTTTTATAAGTGTTATGTTTGTTATCTAATATTTAATGTTGTTAAAATTGACTAACAAATTGCATTTTTCTAACTTATTGTATAACTAACCTGTTTTTGATCACTTTTGATCAATTGTTCTGTAGTTTCATGGGATGTTTGTTAACCTAACGTATTACTGGCTTTATGAAACTTGCTGTATTACTGAACTAGTTTGAAATGTTGTAAATCGCTCTGGAGCTTTACATTTTTCTCGATAGGTTTTTTTTTTCTTAGTTTGGTTTTAGTTAATGACCAATGAGGTTAAGTTTTACTTTTAGTAATTTTTTTTTTTTTTTTTTTGGTTTTGGCAGTTATTGGCACTAAATTGTTTTTTTTAGTTTTTGTTTTAATGCATGGCAAACTTTTACCTGTTGGTAGTCGGTATAAGTGATAGGAGGGGGGGGGCAAATGTTAGCCATATCCCAATTTTTCCTATCACTTATAATATCTTAATACTTTATTTTTATTAGTTTCATTTATTACTAGATACTTTCCTTACTTTTTTTATTTCAGCTATTTTATTTAGCAGTCTTTAACTATACCACAGTTCACTCTCGCGAACTTTGTCATCTTCGCTGCCGACTTTGTCATCTTCGCTGTTGACTTTCTCATCTTTGCTTACAAGCCTTTTTCACACCACATTTCATCATAAACGATGTTTTGAATGAGAGGTAGCTCACTTAGCCACGAGATGGCGCTACCGTCTAACGTGCTGACGTTTTTCCGCATCGGCGTATGCGATGCTCGTTCATCCAGTCACATTGTTTAGAACAGGGGGAGTTTCCCACTTCCGGTTTTTCACGACGTGTGCTCTCCTTCGGCCGAGCTATTTATAGAACGCCGCGATATTCAACTACGGCTGATGTGATGTGATGTGCTGAGTCTATCTTGCTCCTATCCGTTTTTGTTTTGTTTTCGCCGATATAATGATGAGATGACTGTCATGGTAAAGTACTCTGTTTTTAATATCACATAATTAAATAAGACCATTTTTAACTTGGATACATCGTTTTTTGAAGAGCTACATTCATGGAGTTTATTTGTTTTAATCTGAATCATGACTTTTGAAAGATGCATCGATGGAGTTTAAAATAATTACAAGATAATAAATTAAATTACATATGATTAGCGTATTTTTGATATAGCCTTTAAATAAATGAACTCCCAGTACAGCTCCTGAGTGATACTTAATTTCTGTCATGAAATATATTGCTGGCCAATCTTTTTTTTGTTTATATTAAACATTTTTAATGCATTAGTTTTTCCTCATATAACGATACTTCTATATTTTTTATCTTAATAAAGCTGGTATTTTATTTAAATATTTTTGTCATCATTTAGTCTTTTTTTAAACACTTACTGCAATAGATAAACTACTTTCTGCAATTAAACAAGGATCATTTTTCAGCAAAGGCTTTCACAGTGCATACTCTTTAGTAATAGGAAGTAAAAGAAAAGAGTGCAGTGAAATTTATTTATATCAGATTGAAGCATTCTTGTTGTATGAGTAGTCTCATACAACAAAAAATGATCGTTTTGGTGCAGAATGGCACAGCATTATCATTTTTGGCGCAATTGGTGCAGCTGTTCCATCGCTGACCAATAATTTTTTTTTCTTTCACGTTTCATTTTTTATGATGAATTATGGGTGTAAGCTGTGATAGGTAGTCAAGACTAGGACTCATTTACTGCAGCAGCAAACTTCTAACAGTATTTTAGTATAAAAAGTTTCACCTTTTATAAATGCAATTTTTTTTTTTTATTAAATAAGGCAAAAATACTCTTATAAAATACCTGTGGAACTTTGCCCTTACATTAATCGACTCTGGTAAAGACTGAAAATATTTTGAACATCATCCCCACCCCTCCTCCCAGATACTCTATGCACATTCACACAAAAACACAACATGCATTAAATTTTACATGTGCTAAAATTTAATTATGTCACCAAAACTCTGCAAACACTGCATGTAAAATATTTATATGCATGTAAATTGCAATCGAAAAGTTAAATTTGAAGCTATTAGATAGAAACAATAGTTGAAATTTAATAAATCTCCATGCCAAATTATACCAAAACATGGGTGAAAGGATCTTTAATTTTGGTTTTATATCTATTCCTGCAGACCCAAAAAATAGGAGGCGGAAATGTTACAATTTAAGCATCATTTGGGGTCTGCAGACCCCAAAAATTACAAAGGAATGCTAGAAAAATAAAAGTGAAAATTTTACTATTTTAGCATTAATTCTGGTCTCACGGCTTCATAAAAAAAGGGGCAAAAATTTTAAATTTTCAGCATTATTAATAGATTTATTATCATTATTAATAGATATCTGTAGATTTCAATTAAAAACAGTTTGTACACTGGACAGTATATTGGGCCTGTTTAACTTGGGTTTACTTGTATATATAGTGCAAATGTAAAAATAATAATTCAGTTTATAAATTTAAAATTACATAAAATTGGTTTAATTTCACTTCAAACTGTCTGAAAAACAAGCTGGAGTCGGAGTCGGCATGTTTTTCAGTGACTCCGACTCTTTTGCCCACAAATGGGCCTAACTCTGACTCTGACTCCACGACTCCGACTCCACAGCCCTGTGAAAAAGTGATTGAATAAAAATGATAA
The DNA here is from genome assembly GCA_963931845.1 of Maratus michaelseni. NCBI lineage: Eukaryota > Metazoa > Arthropoda > Arachnida > Araneae > Salticidae > Maratus > Maratus michaelseni. The sequence continues at coordinate 275,690,716 of OZ007594.1, read as the reverse complement.
ATTGTATTTCTGTGAAAATTAAAATAGTGTTTTCTGTTTAATATTGAATGACTCTTCACACGTTTAATTTGACAAATATTATTTTACAATATTGTTCAGAATAGAAATTTATGCCTTACGTATAGTAAATTTATAACTAAGAAAATCAATAACTATCAAATTATGCAGATTAAATATTTGATTTGGCATAGGTTTCATGATAACTGAAAATTGTAAACAAACTACAATTTAACACAAGTATATGCAAGAAAATATATTACTGTAGGAAGAACTGTATCCAGTTTATCGAAGATATCACTATCCTCTATGAAGCTGTTTTTCTCAGATTCATCAGATAATTCATTTTCTTCTACAGAATTGGATTCTTCTGGATCACTTAATTCTTCGTCTTTTGATAAAGCTGCACTTCCAGAAGGAGAAGTATGGCCACTTCTTTCTTCAATGTCATTATCAATATCTATAGACTCCAGTTTTATCTTTGGTTCTAAAATTTAAATACATTTATATTACAATTAACAAATGTTAAGTCAACTGAGTACTTCAATATTACCTGTAACTGACATAAGTATTATACAAATTTTATGTACTTCCACATGTGCCATTTAACTACAACAATTACATAAAAACATAATCCAATATTGGAATTAGTATACAGTATCGGACCTCTTATCCGGCATTCCGTAAACCGGAATATTCCGAAAACTGGCATTTTTTATGATCTCATCATGAATAATAAAAACTACAAATTAAAAGAACCGGCATTTTTATGATCTCATCATGAATAACTAAAACTACAATTTAAAAGAACCGGCATTTTTATGGTGTGCATTTTTTAAGCATTAAAGGCATAAAATCTCAAATCTTCCGAGGGGGGACATTTCAATGCTCTGGGAGGGGTGAGTGTGTGCCCCCCCCCGGTATTCACGATCACTTTCTCTTTTCTTACGATCTTTCGACAACATTTTTGAAACTTTTTCCAGATAACTTTCAGAACTTTTTCTCATTTCTTATCAAAATGTGTTCACTTAACTACAAGATAAAAGTACAAATGCTGTTTTCGATTCTGTATAAACTTCGTGTAAGCATAAGCTGTCATTGCATGGTCAAAGAAAGGTCAGAGCAAAAGGTCATAATACTATTTCACTAAAGATAAAGAAGGTGAAATGAATCAATTGGTGAAATGAACCCTTTATGTTTCATTTATCTGAAAGAGTGAATACTCATGTCAAGTCCAAGATTAGTGACATACCACGGAGAAGAGAGCAAAGTGAGTGGGGGCAGGGGGAAAAGGGAACAATTACTCCAGAAATATCCTACTAGCATTCTAAGGAGAGATGGCTAAGGAATTTTTGAAAGTACAATGCAAACAAAGCAGAATTTTACTGCTTGAAATAAAGAAAAAGAAAGAGACGATTTTTATCTGGGAAAAAAGAAGGGTTGGTTTATACCTGGAAAAGAGGCAATAAGGATGGGATTTTATCAGAAAAGGGCATTAGGGCGGGCCACCCCATCAATCCTCTCTAAAATGATCTCAAAGTGCTATCAAATAAAAACTTGTTTATCATTTTTCAGTCGAGTTGTCGAGTATTTAAGCAATTCTGCAGTTGTTTGCTTATTTTTGTGTCTGTGTTTTTGCGATTTTATTTTTCAATTTACGATGTCTAAACGACTCAGTGAGAAAAGCGATTCATATGAGGGGGAAAAAAAGAAAAGAATAGCTCTAAGTATTTCTCAAAAAGTTGAGATCTTAAAAAAAATGGATGCAGGTTCTTCAGTAAAATTACTTTGTGAACAATATGGCGTAGGGAGCTCTACAATTTATGATATAAAAAAACAGAAAACGGCACTGTTAAAATTTTACAGTGACAGTGACTCAAAGCAGTTAATGGAAGAACGGAAAACATTACACCAGTCAAAAAATCTTAATTAAGATGAGGTTTTAATGGAATGGATTTGGCAACGAAGAAGCGAAAAAGTGCCCTTGGATCGTTCATTGATTATGGCGCAAGCTAAAGTGTTCCATGAACATTTAGGATTGAAAACAGTGTGTGATTATTCTTCCGGATGGTTCGATAAATTTAAGAAATGTCATGGTTTGAGAATATTAAGCATTTGTGGCGATAAAGTATCTGCAAATAACGAAAGTGCAGAGTCTTTTTGCGAGGAATTTGCAAATATTATTTCTGATGGTCAGTATTCACCGGAACTTATTTATAATGCAGATGAAACAGGATTATTTTGGAAATACCTTGCAAGGAAAACATATGTAACTGCAGAAGAAAGTGCCCCATCCGGTATTAAAGATTGTAAAGAACGACTTATGGTGCTTACTTGCAGTAATGCAGCAGGCACTCATAAGTGCAAATTATTAATTATTGGGAAAAGTAGTAAGCCTCGAGCATTAAAAAATGTGGTCATCTTGCCAGTTTTTTACAGGAGTAATAAGCATGCTTAGATGACCCAAGAACTTTTTAGAGAATGGTTCGAAGATTATTTTGTACCGGAAGCAAAGAAACATCGAAGTAACGTAGGGCTTCCCGATGATTCAAAGATTTTACTTCTTTTAGATAACTGTGCAGCCCATCCCAATGCAGATACCCTTGAAAAGGATAACGTGCGTGTTATTTTTTTACCTCCAAATTGTACATCCTTGATCCAGCCAATGGATCAAGGTATTATAAATTCGCTTAAATGTATCTACAAAGCAGATTTCATTCGAAAATGTTTACAACATTGTGCTTCCGGAAACGGAATGAATGAATTCCAAAAAAAGTTTACAATTAAAGATGCCCTTTGGTCAATTGCTAATGCATGGAATAGTGTTAAACAAAGCACGCTGATTAACGCTTGGCATAACATGTGGCCTGCTTCAATTTTTGTCGATGGGGAAAAGGAAAATAAAGAGTTTTCCAGTTTCCGCGTATCGCACCAAGACGAAACTATTCAAGAACTAATGGAATATGATAAAAGCATTTCACGTGAAGTAGAATTTGATGAGAAAACGATAGAAGACTCATTAAATGCCGATGAAAATGCCCCGACTGTGCTCAGGCTAACAGATGAAGAGATCGCCAGCGAAGTACTGAAAAAAGACACCGATTCAAATCTTGAGGATGACGATGTAGAAGAGGCAGAAAATGCAGAGACTATTTCTATAGAACGTTGCATTCAATTAACTAAAAGAACTTATAAGTGGAATGGAACAAAAAACATTTTTCAAAGAACATGACATTTTATCAGTGTATAAAATACAAGAAAAATTGTTATTAGAACAGCCAAACCATTTGAAACAAAAAAAGATTACTGATATGTTTGCTGTCATGAATAAAAAATAAGCTTTTGAAAATTTAAAGTTATTATTATATTATAGTTTTAGAAATTTCTTTCAAGAATGGTAAGTATTTTTAAACTTATTTTCTCTAATGCGCTTATCTAAAAAACTAGATCATGGTAAAAAAAAAAAAAGAGAAAAGGGGGGGGGGGGCGTTGCTGATGCAATATTTATGTTTTTGGCATGGATCCGAAAACCAGAATCGGATCGATCCTGATGATGCCGGATAATAGGTCCTGTACTGTACTGTGACTATAAAAAAAAAAATACATTTTCTATATCATTCTAACTTATTAATTTAAATAGCCCAATTACATCCTAACAATTATGAATATAAAGTATGGTGGACTTTCATTTTACATGGGCATACAGTAATCATTTTTAGAATAACATAAACATAGTACACTAGAGATATGTATTATTTAAAGGGAATATATTCATGTTAAAAATTAAATATACAATATATCTACCCTATATATATAAAATCCTAATGAAACGAATTTGTGAAACGATTTTATGAAACGAATTTATGAAACGATTTTATGAAACGACTGATTAAACGACTGATTATGTTTCAGGGCTATTTTTAATAAAATATTAAACGCTTGATGGTGAAATTAATACCAATTGTCCATAAAAATCCGCGGATGTCAAAACTGGTAATAGAATTTTGAAATTGGAATTAGTTTTCGAGATATTAATTTTTTTCTAATTTTAATGACATTTCTGTAATGATGGCAACTAATTACTCAGTTTTTTTGTGACAAAAAAGGGAAAAAAATAAAAAAGGATCCCGATAGGGATTATTGATTTATTTTTATTCGTCATTTTCAAATTGAAATTGAATTTATCTTTTATTTCAATCGATAATGAAGACAAGATTGTGATTAAATTATGTTTTTCACGAAAATTTGAAAAAAAAAATCATATTTCTATCGTCAGGATTCAATCGTCTGTCAGCATTTAATTTAATTTATAAACTGAAGATATTTTGAATAAATTCGTCCAAATGACGTCATTTATGTAAATACGTCATTTATGTTTATACAATTTATTTAATATAAAGAAGCCATTTATCTATTTTTATGTACAAAAAGAGGTAAATTGAAAGACAATTATAAATAAATTGTATATATACATATTATTTATATGTATGTATTATTATACATATTATTTATATGTATATATACATTGTATATATACATATAAATACATGTATAAACAAGCATAAAAGTTCGTTGCTTTTCCAGTATATGGGGCCTTGACGAAACAGAGAAAATAGCCTTGGCGGAAAAGGAAATTTGACAACATACTTTCTGTCAACCTATTTACTTTGTCATTTCGTATACAGAAGCATTTTTTCAATATTTATACAGTTTGTTTAGCGTAAAATGTCATTTATCCTATTTTATATATAATCAGAAGTAATTTGTATAGAAAAAACAATAATAATATACGTATAATTAAAATACGCATATAAACAAAAAAAATCGTCGAATTTGTTTCCATGGCTGTTTATGTAATTTGGCACCAAATCTCACTTTCTGATGGCCGAATTGCGCCAAGCTTTTTAAAAAAGCGTCAAGACCCCTATTATAGAAAATCACCAAAAGTTCATTGGGTTTGTTTTCATAACTTTTGGCAACAAATATATGTATATTAACGAATCTATTCGTTTTTGAAACTCGAATTACGACAAACCTAAAAGCAAAGGATCCTATAATGGAAAAGTACCCGATTTTCTTATGGACAATATTCAAGTGACATAACATGGTGTAAAATTATCGCGGATAGCGAATTTGTTTAAATATCTCATCAATTGATGCCGAAAAAATGCAGGCATGCATGCACAAAATATTTAATTAATTTTGTATGATAAATAATTATTAGAAAATTCGTATATACATATTAATTAAAATAAATAATTTACATATTTAAAATAACATGAAAATATGCATGATGGTGCACTAAAATACAGAGAAAATTAAAACGTGTTACTGAAAATGTCTATAACATAGTACTTTTCAATACCGTGGTTCTTAATGTTATTCACAAGCAGATGGAATTTTTCTCATCCTTAAACGCAAAGGAAGAATAGAATACAGATCGTTGTTATTAAAGTGCGAGAGGTAGCCACAATTTAAACCTAACCATTTTATACAAGCTGGTTTTCAAGGTGTAATTGATTTTAATTACCAATCCCTAAAACAGTCGTCAGTTGTCGCAACAGCTGTGTATGAGGCCATGATAATAAAAAAATGCCCCATTAAAACGTTAAAAGCATGGCAACCCAATTACAGATTTACCAATATTTTTAAAACGAAGCACGCTGTCATGTTTTCAGAGGTCTCGAAGTCTGAGCGGGGGTTGGCGAGCCTAGCTCGCAGGGGGTAGGCCCCCTAGTTAAATATATAATATTATTATATATTATGCCAGATGACGCATGCAAAGATTTTGCACTGCAGTCTAATAATTTTTACTAATATCTAATATATTTTAGATGCAGGTTTAAACTTCTAAAGAAAATTTAAGGATAAAAATATCTGCAAACAACATCAGTCAAGCTAAAATATAGTCTCATTTAGTCTATTAAAGTTACAGTAAAAAATGACAGAAGATAGCAAAAGGCAAGTGCGAGAAAAAATTAACAATCATATTTTAACTGCATTAGAAGATGACATCATCATCCGTTTCTTGAAAAACATGAAACAAAAGCAAAAAATAAACAAATAAAATAAATAAATAAATTGAATGCATTTAAAATGCAATTTCATCTAATATAACAAAGCATATCTTCTATTCTACATGTGAAATACCACCGCTTCGATCAATCAATGATGTCTTTTTCTTCTTAACATTTCAATTTTGCTTTTTAAACATAAATATAAAATAAAGCCATGTGGAGTAATCATACTTTATCTTTTTGCACAATTTATTTTTTTATAACCATTTTTGAGCATCATATAATGTGGTATTTTATTTTTGTGGCTACACTAATTTGAGGAAATCCTTTCATTTTATTTATAAAAGCTTAGCTGAATTAATTTTTATTTAACAGCAATTTTTAATAAAAAAATATGTTTTGATGAAATGTGAGTGTACAGTGTCAGAAGCCGCTTCAAAAACCTTTCAAATGATGATACCTCATTTGTTGTTATGCGTTTTCCCATGCCTAATAGGGTTTCTGCGATGCTGAACACAATCTATAATACTATTTAGTTATATAAAATTATTTATAATAAAGAATGTATAATATATTTACTATTTTATGGGTAACAAACAACTTTACTTACAATGATTATATAATGCTCTTTACTATAGAAGTAGCATTTTACATATCACTCTGTATGTACACTAACTAATATTCTTGGATAAAAAATTTGTTTGCATTTTAATACTGTTGTATTTACCAAGACTAACATAGTATTTTGTAAAACTTTTTTATGATAAAAACTAATATTCGAAAAAATTAAAAACAAATTAAAAAAACTCTTTTATTGTGTGCTGAGTACATTTTTAATTATTTTCATTTTCACTAATTTAGAAGATCTACCAGTAATCTTCCCTCTTTACCTCAAAGTTTGAGCTAGAGCACATGTGATTGGCACAATATTTTTAAAAATCCCATGGAAAATAATCTTAGTTTTCAAACATCCTATACTTAAAAATTTTATTTGGATCTGAAAATGCCTCCTTCTAGACATCTGCACAGGCCGGAATTTCCAGGCTCTGGCCTGGCCCGATCCATACAAAAAAATTACTGGCTCGGTATAAAAGTTAAAATTTAGGCCCGAGCCTGGCCCAGCCTGTGCAAAAAAAGTGATTGGCTGTTATAAAAGCTAAAAGTTCGGTCCGGCCCATGTAAAACAAGTGATTAGCCTGACCCGGCCCGGTATAAAATTTTTAAATTCGGCCCGAGCCCGGTCTGATATAAAAGTTAAAATACTCATTTTCTGGATGATTCTTTGCCTTTATAAGAAAATGGGAAATTCTTCAATTTCCTGTTATCTGAATAAAATGTGTAAATTTTATATTTTTACAAATATTAATGCAATATTTTTGTATTTATAAATGAAAATGACTTTCTAAAAGTTTCGGAAAAGTAGCTATTTTGAATATGGCAACAGCCTTTAATATAAAAGTTGCTGATTAAGAGATGTGACACCCCCCCCCCCCCCCTCAAAAAAAAGAGCCATGTCCCCCAGTCTAAATGGAGGGCTGGATCCAAACTTGATTGTTGCATCAGGACACATTTTACTGATTTTTGAATTGATCGAGTCCGGCCAATAATGATCTTCATATGACTTATATCGTAAGTGGAAATTTTGGCCTTTGCAGACCTCTAAGAAGAATGAAGTTTAGGCTCGGTCCGACCCAGAAAAACGAAGTCCAGCCCAACCGAGTCTGCAGAAAAAAGTAAAGACCGGAAAGAGTAACCACCAGACCCGACCGTGTCCGAACATGGCGAATAAAGAAAGGCTCAATCCCGGTCCGGCCCGGAAGAAGTAAAGACCAGGCCCGTCCCGAGCTTGTAGAATAAAGTCTGGCCAGGGCTGGGTCCAACCCGGAAGTAGTGTAGACCAGGCACAACCCGAGTTTTCAAAATAAAGTAAAGCCTGGGCCCGGCTCACGCCCATGCAGACCTTTACCTCCCCCTCTGAGTTTTATATCTTCCAGGGTACCACAATCTGGAAAAAAACTTTCAGAACTTTAAATAACATCAAGATTGAAATTTTAAATGTTTAGAAATTTTTTAATAAGCTAAAAATCCATCATGGCTTTATAAGGAAAATAAAATGAACATAATATTAAAAATTGCCTAAAATTTGAAAAATAGGGGACTTTGTAAAAATAATAATTAAACATTGAAGATGCATACTTTCTTCTACTTCTTCTGTCTCATTTTCTTCCATTTCTTCCACTGATTCTTCTTCTTCCTCGTCATTTTCATCAACAGCTTCATCTTCAACAATTGTAGTTCTTGGGAAACAAAAAAAGTCTGGAATAAAATGTCGAACAACTAATTCTATTCTTCGTCGATCATCTCTGTAAATACCTATAAATGAAAAAATAATAAGAATTTTTTTAAATTATATTTAAAATTTAGTAAATTACTTGAAAAAGGAAAGAAAAATTATCTATATAAAATAAGGTACTTACAAGGGCATTACTTTTGGTGAAGCTCACACTTAGTATTGAGATCTGGTACAATTTATACCCCTTCTAGTATACACCTCCCGTCAAAAATGACGGAATGATGATCTGCGTTTCAATTTCATACGACTTCATACAAACAAACAGCATGAAGAATGTAAGGTTTGTATTGTAGAAAAGTACATTTTAAAAATGACAAATGATTTCTACATATACAAATGATGAACACCTTTTTTTTTAAAATTCAATATTCTATTTCTGAAACAGTTCAATAATTGGACAAAACATTCAAATTAAATATTTAAAAAATAATCCTTGTGCAAAAGTATTTTAAAAAAAACTTATCAATGAGTTTCTAAAGAGACTAGCTTACCACATAGCTTATAATGGTTTAACGATTACATAAAACACTAAAATTTTGTTAGTTTTAAATTGTCTAAGTTAATAGTATAATAGAGTTTTAAATCATTGCTGCATTAAATCAGTAATTACAGTATACTCTCAAACAGCTGTGTTATCTGTGACCAAGTTAAAACCATTGCTTTGTTTATTTACATTTTAATTTTTATATTGCTAGTCGTATTTTTAAATTATTATAAATATTAAATTCTAATAAAAGTCAGTATTTCTAATTAAAATATATAAAAAGATACCTATTTAATTGATAATTTTGGCAAATTATAATTACATTTGCAGCATATCCAAGGAGTATATGTTTGTTTCGCCACTGTGTTTGTAGATAGCAGCACCAAACAGCCAAGAAATAGCGCTATCATAACAGCGTGTAAATTCATGAAAATTTCTGTAGTTCAGCAATTTTGGGTTGCTCATCACATCTACGATAAACCCTCAAAACAATGTTTAGATCAACAAAGATGTTTACACACCTGTAGCCAATCAGCACAAATAATTTTGATGAATGAGTCTCATAACTGAATGCACAGCAGCATTTATTGCAATAATAATAATAATTAGTGAAGTGAAACACAATTTCTAAAGATTTCACAAAACATTAAATATTCAATGTGTTAAAGTTTTTTTTTTATATTAAAATATATTATCTTTATGAAACTGAATATATTAAAATATGCTGAAGAGACATGATTTGTGGTAGAAGAAATCATCATTTAGTTGTCATATGTTAGCATACATTTTTTATTAAGCCTAACATGGTGTTTAGTTATGGTTGATTCACAGACCAGAATGGTTGCACCCAGCATGGTTCCCAACACTCTCTTACACTTGCATTTTATTATAAACAGATAGGCCAAAGTTAAAGAATCAATAAAATTTGTTTGCAAAAATTGTATTGATTGATTTTACAGCAGCATCACATTCTGAAAATGCAATTTTTGAGACTACTTATAAGCTCTATTAACATAAAAGTTTTCTGAAAAGAAAAAAGAAAAAACTTTAAAATACAAATTAGTTAATAATAAAAATAAAATATTGAAAAAAGTTTTAATATTCCTTCAAGAACCTGTGAATTTCATTTTGAAAAAAATACCACATTATAATTGTATTTTTGATGGTGCGAAATTGGCTTTATTCATTGAATTTTTTCTGCCAACCATGGCTGAATGCCATAGTCGTCTGCTGTGTGCGAGTAGTATTTTGTATTCATAGTGCCATATTTGGCGACTTAACAAAAAATTCTTAACAAAAAAACAAAATAAGCTTAAAATTCACAATTAAAAATTCATTACTTTAAAATTATATCTATATAAAAAATATATAATACGATTTTTGCAGTCAAATTTTATCGGTTCTGTAATTTAGGCCTATATGGCTATAAATGCACCAGTTCTCAATGCTAGGTGGATGCTTCACCAAAAGTGGTTCCATCATTAGTAGTATATAACAGATAGTCAATGTCATCATACATAGCCAAAGGGAAACTAATAAAAGTAAGAATATACCAGAAGGACATCAGGCAGTGAGTTACAAATCAACTAAAAAAATTCCACCTTTACATACAAAAACATTGTTTTTGTAATGTGTAAACAATTATATACAACCATAAAGATTTTTTGGTAATTTTTTACTTACCACCAGCTACTGGAAAAATGCATACAATTTAATAATTTATAATAAAGTTATCAAAATATTAAAATGTTGCATTGTCACCTGTTTATAATACTGAAATACACGTTAATTTTTATATTTTTACAGGGATAATTGTGGGTTCATGAAAAAATACCTGAAATTTTAGCGAGAAAACGTTTCCGTATGGAGAGAGGGGGGAGGGAACATATAATTTATTACAGGGAGGTCAAATTATGAAAAATATGAATTTTAATCATGTTTAGCAATTATATGAAATTGATATTATTTTATGAATCTTATGATCTTATTTTATGAATTTAACTATCAGAAAAACCAGAATTTCGGTACTGAAAATGAAAAAAAATACCTGAATTCAGGTATATAACCTGACACAATCACCCCCGTTTTTAGCTTATTAGGAAGAGAGGGAAAATCAATAACAAAATTCCATCTTTACAAACAAAAAGTGACTCATAGGGAAAATAAAGTTAGCTCATGTGTAAAGCTTTTTCATATTGATATTTAATTCATAATGGATGTATCATGGTGATTAAAGTTTTATACCTTCAGACTTTGCAAACAGAAAAACGGGATATCAATACATAGTGATCTCAAATACAGTCCTATAAATAATTTGTATACTATTTTTGTCAATTTAAACATACACGTGATCATCTGAAAAGTAAGAAACATTGTTTTATTTTCATGTAATGGCAGCAACTGTAGATGCCACATTCCCCACTTTTTACAGTTAGAAAGTTATTATATGAATGATTAATTTAAATTTTACAGAGGGTGTTCGCAAACTTTTTAGATGATTTTAATGTTACTTACAGAACTATTTTACATAAAATGTTTGCATTTTAAATGTTCAATTTGGTAACCCTTATTCTGACCAAACACATCAAAATAATAAACAGTACAGGCAGAAATACAACTATTTCTGATAATATTATTTTCATGAGGTAGGAAAAAATTCACACAAATAATTCCCTTTACCTCTCCCCCCAAAAAGTAATCTTAAATAAAATCTCACCTGGAAGCTTTTTCAAATATTGGCAAATCAGGTTTACTGCATCAAAAAATACACATTTCTCCTTAAATTCCAATAAGAAATGAAAGGATGAACAGTTGGCTACAGAGTTTTCTTTTTTCTATAATAAATAAAAACATGTATTACAAAAAATTACAAAAGAAAAAAATAGTAATTACAAAAATTACAAATAAATAAAAATCTATAAATTATTATTCAAATACTTCTTTAAAATAAAAAGCTAGGAAGTTTTAATTAATAGTTGAAATATTTTTTAATCATTTCATTTTTTATTGAAACAAAAATTACTAAACATTTTTATTTTCTCAGATTTTTGTAACCGAAGGCGACAAAAAAGAAACAATTCAGTTTTAATAGGCATTTTTAGAAATATTTTCAAATTTATTTTCAATTTACAGATTGGTCAAAATTAAAAGTATTAAAAATAAATGAAAATTTAAGTTTTTAACATGAATTTTGTTTGATTACAATATACATTCCTTCCTGACAATTTTGCTATCTTACTTTCAATGTCATACATATAACATTAAACATAAAAAAAAAAAAAAAATAGGCACATAACTATTTGTCAACAATATTATCCCATTACAATAGAAAGAAAAAAAAAAAAAAAAAAAAAAAAAAAAACACAAAAATATATATATATATATATATATATGTCGCTGTCACATATATTTTTTAGAATATATGCACAGAAGGTTTAGATTTCATTGGGATATATATATATATATATGCATGGGAGGGAGAAAGAGATTAAGAAATGAAATGCAGAATGCAAACATAACACAAACAAAGGCACAGGCAAAGGTATCCAGGAAGAACCATTGCCACTCTCCGGATATTCAAATTTAATTAATTAAATTTTCTTTCGTATAATGATTTTGGAAGAAGAAAAAAAAAACTATTCATTCTTTTCAAGTGACTTAAATAATTAAACACTAATGTGAAATTTTCCGTTTATTATTATTTTTTTTAATGCTGATGAATTAAAAAATTATCTTAAACAAGGACAGGGGGACATCCACAAATTTTGTGAAATGGTAAGATTTTCACAAAAATTGTTTAAAATTCTAATATTTTCTATTTTTTTTACCTATAAAAAGTGTTTTTAAAATTTTTATGGCAACTGAAGTATACCAAATGAAAGTCAACAGTTTACAAATTCGATATGAGGCAAAATGGGATGCTTTTTGAGGGTAGTAGGCCTGGTCCAATGTCTCAAATGCCCTGTAATAAATGAGGTTTTGAGATAAGATCAGCTGCATCTTCCATATGGCTGGCTCTGAAAACAGCAAACTTACAATTAAAATTAGTTCTTGTGTCATGTGTGTGACATAACAAAGCAGAAGAAAAAGGTTATTCTATATATAAGGATATTAAGATACAATTCGATATTATACTTAAAATATATTTATATTTAAAAGTATAATATTAAAAAAGAATTTAATCCCATGCAGTTTGGGCCGGGGTCAGGCTGGCAATAATCTTTTCCGTTGTGAGTCAGGTTGTCTCTAGTTGTTTCAAATTTGGGTTGGGTTTTGATTCTTGCAGGGGGGCTTGCGTTTTGTAACTTGTTTGATCCACAATATGATACATAAAAATGTCTACAATATTGTAAAAAACTATACATTTGAATATAAATATAAATTTTTATAAGTTTATTTTTCAACATAAAAGATAAAATTAATATTGTAAGTATAATTAGAGTTTTTTTTTTTTCATAATTGCATTAAAATATGAAGTTGAAGTGCATCAGGTTTGAGTTGACTTCAAACAGAATTTTTGTGTTTGGGTTGGCATAATCCTATCTGTGCAGGACTCTAATCTGAATAATAATATAGGATTGTCATAAAAACACGAAGATAAGGTACAATTCCTTGAAGTCCATTTTATTTTTTGCTAAAAATTACTTGAAGTTTGTTTACTTTTTCACAAAAATCTTCATTACCCGAATCATATAACTTTCATGTGATTTGAAAGTTGAATTTGGCTGAGATAAATATTTATTTTTTGAAAATTTTGTTTATTTTGAACCTTTCATATAAAGAGATGAATTTGATGTCATTACCAGTTTTAGAAGAACCATATAAGATCTATTCCCACAAAAGTAAGTTTTCATTATCATGATTCTGAGGTTTTTGATAAGATGTCAATGTTGGATACAGAAATAAAGAATAAAAATGAAGCTCATATATAAAAACAAACATAATGTTAAATACAGCAAAGTTGTAGAATTTTGGAAATAGGCAAATGATGATCAAATTTGTCCGAAACAGCAATCCAAATCTTTGTTGGTCACCATGGTCACCGAAAGCTCATTTTAAAATATTAAAAATGTGCTACTGAATGAAAGGATAAGCTTAGATAACAATAATTTAACCAAACACAATATTTTATATCAATTTTACACTCTATTAACTTAATTTTTTTTGTAAAAACTTAAAATAAATACAGATACTACATAATTAACACATGGCTGATACTTGTATTGTACAGTAGCTAACAATAAATAAAACTGTACAAAATATTAGTATTTTTTCTTGGCCTATTTTTTTTTCCATGATAAGCATTCAATCTTAACTGTAGATGAATGGCTACAAATATTTTTTAATTATAAGTTAGAATTTTGTTTTATTATTATATTATTATTATTTTTCAAATCTCACGTGAACAAAATCAGGGCTAAAAGCTAGTGTTTCATAAGTGCAACATGGTAATATAAAAGATTAAATTAAATAAAAACTGGAAGCAATCTTTGTATTATTATTCTTAAACAGTTTTGTGTTAAAGCTGTTCTCAAATTCAAACGAGCTACTTTCTGACATATTCCTGAATTATTTTTAATTATAAACACATAAAACTGACAGATATTCTTATTAAGAAACTATGAAATCTAGTAGCATTTTCATTTTTCGATAAAGACAAAGAATTTTTCAGAAAATGCTGTCAAACTTCACATTTTGAACCAAATCTGCAGACATGACACCCTGAGAAAGGTTGTCATGAGACAGCAATTGCTTAAAACTCAAACTGTAAATATGATAAAAATGAAAACATTCTATTCAATACCAAATCATTTCAATAGTCATGTCTACTAATTTTATGTTTTTACATTAAAATTGGCCCCATGAACATATAAAAATTTTTCCTATTATTGAGCATGGAAAAGTATTTTTTAAGAACAACCTTAAACAATAAAATGTTACTGACATATCTCCAATATACAGGGTGACTTTTAATTAACCTACAACTTTAAACTGAAATAACTTCTCAGAACCTCACTAGATGGCAGCACGAATGCTTGCAGTGAGAGAGGGCATGAAAGATATTTGTTTAGTGTCAGTTCCATGCAATTTTGAAAATGTCTCACAAAGCATCATATTCAACTGAACACCATATTTTTATTGTTAAATATTGGTATTTATGTGCTGAAAATGCAGCATTATTTCTACGGAAGTGGTTTTCAACATTCAAAAACCGACCTAAGACTTGTAGAACAATCCTAAGAGATCTGATAAGAAAATTGGCCACCTTATTCACCAGATATGAATCCATCCTATTTCTATCTTTAGGGTTGTATGAAGGATTTGGTTTACAAGAAGAAGCCGACAGACCTTATTAGCCTCAAAAGTTCAATAACTGACTCTATTTCAAGCATAAAAAAAGAAAAGCACGATTCTGTTACTGACAACTTTGTGACTAAGATGCGCTATTGTATCACCTCTGAAGGGTCTCACTTTGAAAATCTTATCCATTAAATTCCTTTTCCACTTTCTTTTCAATAAAAAAACGTTTGTAGTGCCATCTGCAACGACTCGAGAGATTTCAGTTTAAAGTTCTAGGTTAATTAAAAGTCACCCTGTATACATATATATTTAAGCAGTCTAATTTTATGAGTAAACCTACAAAAATAAAAAAGTAAAATATCAAAAGCAAATGATAAATAATGATTAATTACTTCAGCAAAGACCATCTCCATTTCATTAAGAAGACTTTTGGAACGGAAGCTTTTGCTGTCATTCTGCTTAAAGTTGATGCCTTGATGATCAAGAGACTTGATGTAGTAATTATCGATCTGCTCCCTCCAAACGTTATTGTAATGTTTTTGCTTTTCTTTCCACTCTTCCTCTTTCCCTCTCAACCTAGGAACATAAAAAGCGAAATAAAAATTATAATAAATTTATAGATTTAATGATAATAAAATTTTTAGCAGAAACAGAAGACAGATTTGCCTTATAATATGAGTTTGAACTGATGATAACAATATTCAGCAGAATTTATATATAGAGAAATAACAAACAATCATTCAACAGTGTATTTTCAGTACTTTATGTAACTCTGGAATTAACAATAGTTAAAGTGGTACTAATTTTACTTTTTTTTATATCAAACTAGCTAACCTGCCCGGCGTTGCCCGGACCCGAGATAATTACAATCTCAGAGAAAGGCGTTAACCCCCTCCCTCCCCATACCCGTAAATATAATGAATAATTTGTTCAAGAGAACCACCGTCACGTACATTAACGCGATCATTAAAAAAAGAATTACATTTTTCTGATAATTAGAACATAACGAAGACGCTACGCTAAAATAGCCAGCAGATGACACCTATTCCCGACCTCAATTTCAAATCTATATCTTAATTAGTTACCTAAATATTTGTTCATTAGTAAAATTTGGCAATTATTTCATTTTCATTTTCGCAAACTAAATGAGAGGGATCGGCCAGAGAAACATATCTCTTTATAGTTCAGTTTTTAATGAAAGCCGATCTCTGTCTGAAAATTTCTGGGATCGTTTTCACTGGCGCCAGCAGATTTTTGGCAGTTTATTGCAGAAATTAAAAAAAAATACCAACCGAATTTTTCAAAAATCACACAGTCAGACACAGAATATTTTTTTACATATGCTCAGAAATTTCCAAATTGATATCTGAATTAGTTTTCTTAAAATTCGCTAATTAGTTAAATAATTTCGAATTCGTTCATTTCCGGTTGCAAATTCAATGCGCCAGTCAGTTTCTTTCGCCATTTTGATTTAAAAGATGACATTTTAGAAGCGATGGTTAATGATAATCTAATTAATATCTAGGCTAATTTTCAAAAGATTAAAATTCTGACGCTCAGTTGTATCAGGAGAGGGTTTGGACTACCTAAATCTAAATTTACAGACTTCTAGGTGCGCTAAATTTTCCTAGCCATCGCCAACAGACAGACACACACACACACAGAGTGAAACTTTCTTTTATTAGTATAGATTAAGCAGATTTTTTTATAAACTTCAAAATACTTTTATGTTAAGTGGATTAGTTCCACTCCTATCTTTCTTTCTTTTTCTTTTTATTCCACTTTCATGCTAACATCTTTTTCCATTATTGACAATAGATATTTCTTAATTAAAAGGGAGTAATTTTTGAATGGCAGATTATATTTAAAAATATCCTAATACATATTTTATAAGGATTAAGAGATAAAAGTTTAAAAAAAAGTTTTAAAGTATAAAGTTTTAAAAATTAAAATAATAAAATGTAGATTTTCAATTTCAATTTCTCATTTTCCTTGGAGTAGCTAGATAGGAAGAAATGACACGACATTCACTACATGCCATGAAAAACTTTTGGCAGATCCTTCTTATATAGTGTTTTCAGGAGAAATTAGCTCAAATCATTGTTAACTGCTAACCATATTTATAAAGGTGCAGGGCTGCCATCCTTTGCAAGTACTAATGTGTAGTTCAAGCATAAGAAAATATGTAATTTTAATGCATCAAGTCCAAGTGTAGTGACATAAAATATGAAAACACTCAAAGTAGAAAAAGTAAAAGCTGATCATATTAAAATTAACTTGTATTCCTGAAGCACATCAACTTTAATAAACATTAAAATCTCACGAAGGAAAATAGAAAACCCTTATACAAATATGCATGTCTTCATTATTCAAATTTTAAATATTAAAAAAATTGTTCAAATTTAAGATCAATCTTCTAAGTTGAGTGCATTTTTATTTAACATAGGACACATCATGCCACATTTGTTGAGCCGATTTTTGGATAATTGGAATTCAGATAACCACGGTTCTAGTGTATACCAAGGACAAAATCCTTATTAACAAAAAAGAAAAATTAACAGAAAATGTATGACTTTTTTTTTTTTTTTTTTTAGTTAAATAAAATTGCTTTATTGCAGACATTATTTATTCTCCAAACTGAGGGAAAAAATTGCAAAGATAAACATAGCTAAACAAATGATGTATAAGATAATGCCATAGGGTTTAACTTGGAAAACGATTTTCTTTAATATTTTAGCATTTTCTTTGAAGGAAGGAGGAAAAGGTGGGGGGGGGGGGGATGATTATGACAATTCTAACTGCTATGTACTTTAAGAAAACATAAATCTAAAATTACAAACTAGTAAATCTACAGATCAGGAGCCTCAACGTCAGCTCTGAAAGTCAATGTTTTTTAAACTCACTTTTCATAATATTTAATATCTTACAATCCGCAAATTAAATTATTTAAATTACTACATATATATTTATATGCATATAAAATAATTCGAAGGTTTCAGAACTTAAACGTTAAATTAAACACGGTTTATGCAATAATATTCTGACATTCTTCTGAATTTCTTATTCTATTTTTTAGATTAAAAAAAATACATTTCTTAAAGGGGGGGGGGGGGGGGGGGCTCAACCCCACTGAACCCTCCGTAATCTTATTAAATTTTTATTCGTGATTTCCTATTATTTGTGTGAATGATTCTAGTATATCTTCCATTTCGTTCTGCACAGTGGTTTTATTACGATAAGCAAAAATTTTGAAAATAATTTCATGTTATCCTAATACCTAAATAGCAATATTTACCAATCACGAAACACTCGTATCTGATTGATACGTTGAATAATATCTCGTGTAGAAAAGTAACTTATGGAAATGTAAACTGAATCTACTATATATTTCACTTATCTATTTCAGAAATCTAGTATTATTACAATTTTTGTTTCGGAAAAACAGTTTTGATGGTCATTGTACAATATTTATTTGACCTAAGTACATCCTGATCTAATTCGATGGCAATAGCATACTAAAATCTCCCCAAAATAGGCTTATTTGGAAACTTTTAAACCTATTGTGTAATCATTCATAATCGTGCCCACTGCCAATTCACTAAATAGCAACCTTGATTTGGCGCTATAATGTATTTTTTGTGATAGCATTTTATGATCTCAGTTTCCAGTAATTGTGCTATTTCAGGCTGTATGGATGCGTTTTACTACGCTAATTTCTTTAGATTAACTATCTCGTTGTACGAGATATTACATTCTATTTTTAAAATAATACTAATTTTCAACCACGAAAAATCTACATCTCTTCCAGAAAATTAATAATATCTCATATAAAAATGTTTCGGCTATCATTCTATAGTAGTTAAAAGGTAACTTGTACAAAATAAATTCTCATTTATTTCAATAAAATATTAAAATCCTCCAATAATATTTTATTTTGCAAAATCGTCTGAGTTACTTGAATTTTATCATTTTGATATTCTTTGAAATATGGTTGCTAGGTTACTGTTAAATTGAAAAGGAAAATAAAAATGAATTCATTTTAATATTTGCAAAAAGTGATAAAATAAATGTATTATATTATTAGAACAGATGTATAAAATTGCACCAAAAATTATACACCTAATTTAAAAAATCTGACGAATGTATAAACAAAATTTCAAATTAATTTAAATAATTTAACACCTGACTTGATAAATTTTAGCCTTCATAACTTACCGTTTAAATACATTAATCAAATGCGGCATTTTATTTTCAACGACTGAAAAATTTCAAAATCGTCTGAATTCCCATAGGAAAGCATTATGATCAAAAAAGAAATGTTCTATATTTTCCGAACGAATGAACCAAATGTAACTAAAAACTATACAGCTAATTCCGGGTATCTCACCAACATACCTACCAAAAATCAAACTAATCGGATCATTTTTACGGCAGTTATCGCGGAACAGACAGACAGGCAGACAGACGGACAGACAGACACAGACAGACACCAAAAAACTTTTCGGGTCTCCACAGTAAGCCTTCACTGACGTTTCGGCAATTAATGTTATGTAATTATTACCCCGCCAACATTTGCATAAAAATTGGAAATTAACTTTTGTACTTTTCTTTTGGCTTTTTAGCTAAAATTTTATTGACATATTTTTGCAAAATTTGAAACTTTACAAAATGCAAAAGAAAAAAAAATTAACACAGCTTAAATTTTGATGTCATGCACTATAATATAACCATATAACAGATACCAACAGATTTATATATTGATATCTACAGTATTTTCATATCTACATCTACAAAATCTACATATCTCAAACTTCCACAAGCAAGCTAAAACATTAAAAAACACTTATTAATATACAGTTAAATTACGGAATCTTCCATAATTAGAGTTTCAATCATTTCTTTTAATATCATCTTTTTAACAATCAAAAGTAATAACAATTACTCACCCCCTTCATCCCCTTTCCAACAAAAAAAAAAAAAAAATGCAAAATTAATGCAGATTCCAATATCCTTGATATGAGATATAGGAATTCTTCAGACATTCCAGTTATTTAACCTTTTTCCCACCACACCATTAACTACTTGTCAGATTCATTTGAAAATTTATTTTTGATAATTTAGATAAATTCTAAGGTTGTGTGCAAAATTTTGGAATGTTAAGTAAAATAGAAGTGGAGTTAGAGGTATGTTCTATTTGTGGAAAGATGGCGGTACAAATAACATTTGTAAATTTAAGGTAAATCTTTATTTCCAAACAATAACAGCATTACACTCATATCAAAACAAAGAAAACAAGGTAAAATGGGCTAGTTTTACCCTATCAAGCATAATACCAGCCTGTTTAGCTAGTTACCATAGTAAAACACTATTTATCCCAATTATGGCCCAGTTGTTCTAATTTGGGTCTATCTAGACTAGGTGCACCGTACATAGACTATTTAGACTAGTTTTACCCCATCAAGCATAGTACCAGTCTATTTAGCTAGTTACCATAGTAAAACCTTATTTAACCCAATTATGTCCCAATTACCCTAATTATGACCCAATTGTTCTAATTTATATCTCTGTAGACTAAATGCACCCTATTTAGCCTATCTAGACTAGTTTTACCCTATCAAGCATAGTACTAGCCTAGTTAGTTAGTTACCATAGTAAAACCCTATTAAGGCTCCTCTTCAGTAAACTTCCCGATTCCCCTCGCTAATATTATTCCTATGGGCGTAGGATGCATTCGTATTTTTAAAATATCTCCTCGGAAAATTAATATTTTTAACGTCTGTTTTCTTTGTATTGTTCTTAAAGAATGTCTCTTTTTTTCTTAGTTATCAAAATATTTCTAAATTATGTGTTTAATTTACATTTTTTTGTTTTAAAATCTTAATAAGATTTTAACGTTTCATATAAAATTAAGTATATATTTTAGAAAAAAATTGACAACTAAGAAAAAAAGAGACATTCTTTAAGAATAGTACAAAGAAAACAGAAGTTAAAAATATTAATTTTCCGAGGAGATATTTTAAAAATACGAATGCATCCTACGCCCATAGGAATAACATTAGCGAGGGGAATCGGGAAGTTTACTGAAGAGGAGCCTTAACCCCTATTATGCCCCCCCTCCCAATTACCCTAATTATGGCCCAAATGCTCTAGTTTGGGTCCATCTCTACTAGCTGCATCCTATTTTGCATATTTAGACTAGTTTTATTCTACCTGGCATAGTACAAGCCTATTTAGCTAGTCACCATAGTAAAACCCTATTTACCCTCAATTATGGCACAACTATTCTAATTTGGGCCCATCTGGACTAGCTGTACCCTATTTAGCCTATTTAGACTACTTTTACCAGATCTAGTATTATACCAAACTGCATAAAAATGATCAAAATCTTAATTTAAAAAAATTAATAAGAAGATAATTTTGTACTCTGAAATGCCAATGTTCCACATGTGGAACATTGGCATTCAAATGAGCATAAAATAAAAACAAAATAAGACAAATCAGTAATTTATACTTAAAAAATCATAAAAAATATTAAGCAATACAATAATTATCATCAGAGCACAATCTACTACATTTAAGTTTTTTTTTTTTTTTTTTTTTTTTTTCCCCCATTTCAACAAGCTCCAAGATGGGAACCACAAAAAATTATTAAACAATACTTTATAATCCGTTATAATATATCTTTAAAAAAGATATATTTAAATTTTCAAAAAGATCAAACAAATACTTAAAACGATAGAGCATCACATAGTTTAGTGGAAAGTTGGTGGGTAAAAGGTTAATACTATTCAGCCAATAATCTGTTTTAACCTTACCTTTTCAGAATGATAGGCACTGCTACTACAGGGTTCCTCTTTAGCCCTTCAACTAATTCATCTGTTTTATCTCCATAGCACCTTTGAAAAACATAATTTTATATTATCTTGTAAAAATCTGATGTTCAGAAACATATGTAACATGAATGCAACAATGAAGATGGTAGACTAAATAAAAAAGAAAACGATAAAGAGAACAGTCGCACTGATCTTGGCACAGGAGGAATGAAAAGTTAATCTAAACTAGGTGTCTTTAACCAAAGGCCCACAGGCCATGTGTGATCAGTCGACGGTAATTTAGTGGCCCACCATGCCATTTCGAATATTAAAAACAAAATTTTTCAGCAAAGTCAGAAGAAAAAGGCTTTTGAAGTGTTTTAGTACTGCAAATCCAAAGATGCACAGAATATTGAAGAGAGGAATCATTTGTGCCATATTGGTGGCTGCTTTGCCTTGTTTACAATTGGTATAGCAGGGCAACTGATGATTGTTTCACATTCTATACTAGATTCTAGCATGGGGTCAGGTCAGTCCCAGAGAGGGATTATATAACAAGTGGATAAGTGTGATCGAAGATCGCTCAAAGGGTTTCGTTTAATATTCCTTTCAAAACACTTTATCCTTCCTTTAATAAATCTAAATAAATTTCATTTAGCAAAAAAAAAAAAAAAAAAACTCATGTTTTTTTGTTTTTTATAAAGTAAGAATTTACCTGTCTATTTTTTCGGGTATCCAAACCAGCCCGACAACGTGCGAAGCTGGCTATTATATTCTGTCATAATAATATCTGTCACGCGGACTAAATGTGATATAAAAAAATAATTTAAAAATTAAACATGTTGTACACCTTCAAAATCTTAAAATATGTGAATATTTCCATAATAGGATTTTTATCATGATTCAACATGTTTCTCAAACTCATATATTTACTATTCTCTATTACTCATATTGATACTCGCTTTGTATTATTCTCAAACATTTGAAAAATTCGTTAAACTTCCAATATGATGTCAGATTTTCTTTTTAATTCTGTAATGACGTGATATTAATCTGCTTTGTGTACATACACATACTCATACTCTTTGTGTTATTGAGAAAACTTTGAAAATTTCCGCTTTATTACCACTATGACGTCAATCATTTTTATTTCATATTAATCTTTTTTTTTAATTGGTGAAACTTTTTATTTCATTTTCGTTTTTCACGTGGAAATCGTCTGATAGAAAATTAATTATTGTAGAAAGAATTTCATCGTGGATTTTTAATTTTTGGCACCTGCTATAACGAAAAATGTTTAAATTTAATAGGAAAAGGCTGTTAGAATTTCGTTTTTTTTATCTCTATTTATTAAATTAAAACAAATTTTTCAAATTTTAATATTTTGAGCTCTTTATAGCTAATATTCAGCTATATATACAAAGTTTCAACTCTGTAAGTTACATAGTTGCTTAGAATAGCTCTGTGACAGACAGACAACGGAGCGGGAGTAATAGGGTTTCGTGAGATGAATGAAACCCTAAAAATTAATCATTTAGAAAATTAAAAGAGTTCCTTTACCTTGGAGAAAAAGATTATTGTACTTTATCAATTGTAAATGCAAACTCTTACATTTTCATTTGAGTAATTTATGCATACATATGTAAAAGGTTCCTTGATGCAAATTAAAAGTAATAGGGAGTGCAGAATTTGTTGTTGTGGAAAAAAATATAGTTTTATATAATTCAAGTTGTCTTTTTTTTTAAAAATATTTCAAGTGAAAATGTCAATACATTCCCTTTGTGTGATAGAAATTTTCTTCAACTTTTGAAATAATCTCAAATGAATTTAAAGTATTCTGACTTTTCCTCCATTTAACATTTAAAAAGCCACTTTATTATGCAGTTAAGGTAGGAATTATAATGTATTTTGTTTTGTTTTTTGTAACAAAGAACACCACTTTTCCTTGTAATTTTCAATAATTTATTTGAATATCCATTGCATGTGTTGTCTAGTTTATTTTAAAATTCTTCTCAGAAATAATGAGATATACTCAAAAATCTAATTTTACTTCATCTGATTTCTCCCCTAAACTGCAGAATTTACTTGATTACAATGGCTTAACACTATCTGAATGTTAGTAATAGAGTAATTTTGCTCCATATCAATAATAATTAAATGTAAAAAAAAAAAAAAAAAAACATACTTTTATTAAAAGTCACAAAAAGTCCACTTATATTATAAAGCACAAATGTGTGCATCGCTCAATGCTGATGCCATAATGATGCAGGCAACAATGTGGTGAAAATTGATGAATGCTGAAACAATGGAGCTATTAGGTAGCTTTCAATACAAAAAAGTATAAAGCTACCTATTGCAGCCCTTCGGAGGAAAGCAGTTCCGGAAAATTTCGATATATTTTCACCGATCATGACCCCCAGACCCCAAAACCACCCTCCGTTCAAATGTTGATTTATATATATATATATCTGACCTATGTCATACGATAACGCTCGTCAGTGGCGCAGCCAGAATTCGGTCCTAGGGGGGGGTTTTGAGTTCATAATAAAGATGGTCGCCGGTTATATGAATCATCGGTTAATGGAATCAGTCTTTTAAATGAATGAAATCATAATGCTTTTCTCCGCAATTAAGTTGGTTATGATTCATTTAAACAGCGTTTACAATATTAGAGTTACAAACTATAAAATGCACCAATGAAATAACACAAAACTAGGTTAGATTTATAAAGTGTTTAAAAATGATGAGGGGAAAACTTAAAGATGGAAGAACACACTACAGCAAATAATTTTTACATAGAAAATAACAGAGTTGGAATCCATTTATTCAATCAAAAATACACAAGGTTTCATTACAAGAGAATCACGAATTCTTATTCCTAACTTTAATAATAATGAAGCAATTTTAACAAAATTTTCAATAGACTTACTTACCTTGCTTTTTGCCAAATGTAACAAGTCACTTAGAACTTTTAGGGTTATAGTCTTGAAATTTTATATGGATGTTACTTAAAAGACGTAAATGCTCCCCAGAATTTACTTTTTCAATTCGAAATTTAAAAGAATGCAAGAGTAAGAAGCATTCTAAAATTGCGATTTATGTGACACAATTGGTATGAAAACTTGGAATTTGGTATGATGATTACTTTTATGTAGTAAATGCTTCCTTATAACATTTTTAAAAACATTTAAAAATTTAAAAGGACGAAATGAGCTGAAAACTTTCTAAAAGTGTTCTAAATTATGATTTAGTTGAAACTGTTAGTGCTAGAAACTTGAAATTTAGTATAGAGATTACTTTTAAGATGGAAATGCTTGGCATAAAGAATTTATTATAAATGGTAAATTTAAAGGTGTGAAACAGCTGAAAGCATTCTAAATTACGATTTATTTAGAACCTCACGTCATATCGGGCCTTTCGAAGACGATCTTTTTTCTACGCTAAAAGTAACTAAACGTCTGTATTTCGACACAATCCATTAAAAGCATCTTGGAAGATCAAAATTACAGCACCTACAAAAATTTGGAAACGCTCTGATGAATAAAAGTATTTAAAAAAATCTGAGCATTTTTCGATGACAATGCAAAAAGAAAGTTGGGTATTTTGGCGTGGGTTTGCTCGGCGTCGGCTCATGTTTTCAATATTAAATGTGACTTAGTCTTTTTTGACGTGACTCTGTGACTCTGTTCTCTTCGACTTTAGTCAAAGAATTAAGACTTTTTTCACGTGTAAAGAATTGAGCTTCGACATCCAGCTGCACTATGTGTCATTCTAGCATTTCCTGTGAGTACACTTAACTGCATACCTTCCCTCGCTATTTTTGCCTTGAAGACTAGCAGACGCCGAATTCTATTGTACTGTGAGCGGAAAGTTCGGACAGTGATGAAGTGGTAAGGCGTTACCCAAAAAGGGGTCTTATGCTTTGATCCTTGCCGAGTTCGTGGGAAAGAGTTCATCTGCGAGAGAAGCGATCTCTGCACACGATTTTTAGGTTTGCGCCCGAAACTTTGCCCTTTGTCTTAGAACGTCCAATGACGGACTTAGTGAAAACGAAACAGAGGGATCTCAAGGCTGCTAAGAGGCTGGAGAGTTTCGAGGGGCCCGCCTCGACAAAGCCCCCGCCCCCAGAAGAAGTTTTCCTGCGAGAATGAAAAAGTGAGAGAGGACAGTTTTTGGAGAGATCGAAAAGGAGAGTGTTGACTCTCTGGAGAAGGGAAAAGGAAACGTCAGTTTCTAACTCAGCGTGGTGTAAGCGCTAGTGAGGTCCGACCTCTAGAATTGATACAGCAGGTATCCGGTGAAAATCCCAGCGAAGTGAAAAAGCACACCAAGTGCGAGAGTGAGAGTTCTTAGACTCAGAATTAACGAGTATTAGTAGATCTTCCGAAGAGAAGGAACGGACGAGCCTTGGTCCGAATGAACTTTGTTTTGTAGTCACGACTGTCTGTAATGTTTAGAGACTTTTGTTTGTTTCAGTTACACTTGGAGTCAAGAGGTCATTAACTTATAAGCGATTGACTCACGAAAAATAATTAAATGCTGTATTGACGTCTTGTATATATTTTTCATTAGAATTAACATTGTTATACAATAAAATTCTATTTTCTAATTTATGCGAGAAATTCTCTGTGCCAACGATCCGATCTCGCTACCACTCACCATCTTTTATCGGGTCGGTATAGAGGAGTTACTACAACTGGTGGCTTGCGGTGATGGATTAATTAGCAAAAATTAATGACAATCTTCAAAGACAAAGAGTGGACTCCGAAATTTAAATCATCAAAGTGCTCCAAGAAAGAGTCTCCTTGTGACTTGTGACCTGAGTCTCCTTAGACGCCCCTGTGGATCAACACAGCATCAGAAAGAGAAATCTACCAAGAATTCTGGAGAGTGTTCCCCCATCAGAAAGAGAAATCTACCAAGAATTCTGGAGTGTTCCCCCATCAGAAAGAGAAATCTACCAAGAATTCTGGAGAGTGTTCCCCCATCCGAAAAGTGTGACAGAGAACCCCGTCTGTGCTCCTGAGAATCTCTGAAGTCTGTGCTTCTGACGCCCTGAAAGACTCTTAGTAATGGAGGTAAGCTCTTTTTATACTCAGAGTGGCTTTAATTGTTATTAGTGTTTGTATAGGTGTTGTAGGCTTCAAAAAAAAAAAAAAAAGTTGTATGTTAATTTTTGTGAGAGTAAATTTTTGAGAAATTTTTCCGGTAGAAAAAAAAAAGCATTATGAGATACTTCCGAGATTACTGTAACTTATTTAATAGACAAATTTTGTAGTTAAAATTAAATTATTGTTGAATTAATTTAATGCAAACTGAGAGTTGTGCAGTGTTACAAAATTTTAGCTGAATCTATAAATGAGAGTTCATTAAAAAAAAAAAAAAAAGTATCGAACGCATTTCATATTTTACGATAACAGAGCTGATTTTATATGTTTTTTGTGAATTATTCTAAATTTTTTAAGAGTGGATGCAGAGATTAAGACCACCATTGATTTAAAAAAAAAAAAAAAAAGGAATTGAATAAGACTTTTGCAATTTAAAATATTTTTACTGTGCTTTTTGAATTTGAAATTGTTGTTTTGTGTAAAATTGATCCCATATGTATTTTATAACCAAATACCAAGGTGAATGTGGACGATAGGATAGGGTTGCTTATTTTTATATGTTGCATATTTCTTATATATTATTGTTATGCGTACTTTTTATGAGTGTATATTTCAGTATTATTTTAGTGCACTTGGTAGAAATTACATTTAATCTTATTGTATTGTTTTATAATTGTGGGAAAGATAATTTCTAATTTTAAACTTTAAAAATGTCGGAGCTTAAATATTTTAGGAAAGCTGATTTGCAAACGTTAGCTTACGAATTTGGGGTCATTTTAGAGGAAAATGATACTGTACCGAAAATTATAAAAAAAATAGAGTCGTCAGAGGGATTTGAGAAAGAGCTAGCTTTAGCACAAATTAAACTTATAGAAAAAGATAGGGAAAATAGATTATTGGCAGAGAATAAAGAGAAAGATAGACTGTGGGAAAAAGCAGAAAAAGAAAAAGAGCGGGAACATGAGTTGGCTAGATTAAAAGCAACACAAGAGTCAGATGACCGAAGTACCGCATCTAGTAGCATCTCAGTTAGAACGAATCATTTACCCCTAAAAACAATTATGCATCGCTTTGATGAAAAGAATTCGGATATTTCGTTGTTTTTGAATTTATTCGAGAGACAGGCAAAAAAATGTAATCTAAATTCGGATGAGTTGGTGACGAATTTACTATCATTATTACCTGTGGGAATGGCCGAGTTAATTTTGAGAGAACCCGAAGACAAAATTGATGATTTTCAATATGTGAAAGAAAAATTGTTAGAACGATATCGTTTGAATGCAGAGACGTACAGACAAAAATTTAGTCAGCATCCCCGAAATCCTAATTCAGTTTGGAAGGACCTGATCTTTGAACTTAATAGTTTTTTAGAAGGATGGCTGTCATGCTTACAAGTTTCGGATTTTGAGGGTTTGAAAAATTTGCTTGTCACGGACCAAATCAAACGGAGAGCGTCTCCAGAAATGCGCGAACATTTTATAGATAACTGGGCGGAGATTAAAGATCCCGAAAAGTTAGTGAGGCTTTTAGATGCGTACGAGGCAATCAAGCGCCCGTCAAAAAAAACTTGGAATACGAAACTCCCTTTAGAGAAGAATTTTGAAAGACCCAGGACTTTTGAAAATGGGCGAAACCGTAACAGAAATCCGGAGACTAACTTTAACTGGAGGGATCGCGATGATCATAAAGAAAGGGAAAGGGTTTACGAAAAAAGGCGAGAAGTTAAGTGTCATGCGTGTTTTCGAAGCGGGCACTACAAAGTAGATTGTCCGGAAATTAAAAAGAGAGATGTTGCACGGGTCGGTCACTTAATAAGTATGCCGACACTTGAAGAAACTTTCTTCCTTTATTTGAGTAAAGTATTAGTGAATGGAATTCAGGCAACTGCTTTAAAGGACAGTGGGAGCCAGATAGATTTGGTCCCGCACCATTTAGTCAGTCAAGATAATTTGAATGGAGATCATGTTTGGATTAAAACACCGGTGGACAGGAAATTGTATTGTTTACCTATAGCAGAAGTCACGTTAGAAATTGAAGGTGTGGGGGTCATTGAAACCAAGGCAGGAGTTAACAATAGAAATTCAGATATGTACTACTATTTGTTGGGTAATCGCACTCAGAAATTGTTAGAACAGGCGAAGAAAAAACCCGAATTGATGAATGCAGTTTTGACACGCGCTCAAACGAGAGAAAAGGGTGGCCCAGCTCTGAATCCGGTAAATAAACAAATTATGATTTCCGAGGGGGAAAAAGAAATTTCTAGCGGGAATGTTGAAGCGGAAACTTTGATTTCCGAGGAAGAAAAAGAAGAGTATATTTCTAGCGGGAATGTTGAAACGGAAACTTTGAATTCCGAGGAAGAAAAAGAAGGGGGAATTTTTCGCGAGTGCAGTGAAGCGGAAGCGTTGAATTCAAAACTAGAGGGTGAAAATCTAGAAAGCCCTATTGAATTGGTTAGTGTGGATAAGGGATTATCGCCTTTGTCGATTTGTGAGGGATCTTCGATCTTAGCAGAAATTGGAGGGAAGGATAGTCAAATTGATTTAGACAGAGATCAATCTCTCAAAGGGATTAGTAAAAAAACGGAAGGTGTAGTATCGCATTGTAATGCGGGAGATTCTTTGATAGTGGCAAAAGCCAGAGACAATCGCGTGAATGTGGGGAAGCAGGTGCTTGTCCCATTGCCTTATCAGGTAGATATTTTTGGCGCGTGCCTAGAAAAAGTGCCATTACACTTAGGGAAAGGGAAAGTTAAAGGAAATGTGTCAAAATACTTGGACCTTGGGAAAAGATTGATAAGCGATTTAACTACCGCATTTCTAAAAAGGTTCGGTGTTAAATTGAAAAATCCGAGAGTGTGTCGCACAATAAGCGATAGTATTGCGTGTTGGCATCGAAAAGTTAGAAAGCTTTTGAAAGCGTTAGTATTTGGAGAATGGATAAGAGAAACGGAGGAAAATAAATTCGTGAAGGGATGTGTGTTTAATCTCACGAACAGGTTAAAAAGAGGTCGAGTTTTAGCCGTTGAAAATGTGTCAGAAAAACGAGAAAAGAGGAAATTTTGGTTTGACAGAAAGGCGGTAAAACGGAAGCTTAATGTGAAAGATGAGGTTTTAGTTTTAACTACCAGAAAGCCAATTAAAATGTCAGATAGACGGATAGGGCCGGGAAAAATTGAATCGAAAATCTCGGAAACAAATTATATTGTGAATGTTCCTGGGAGGCGACAGAAATCCCAGATTTCTCACTTGAGTTTAGTAAAGCCTTACAGAAAACGGGTGGAGTTAGCAGATATCTTAACGCGGGAAATAAACGCACTTGAGGAATTCTGTTTACCGTATCTAGATGATATGGCGTTTTTTTCAGACAGTTGGGAGGAGCATATGCGTCATCTAGAAACAGTATTAAAAAGGGTTAATGACGCGAAACTAAAAATCAAATTGGCGAAATGCAAGTTCGCTCAGAAAACCGTAAAATATTTTGGGCATATTGTAGGTGAGGGCAGACGGAGGCCAGCTGAGGCGAAAGTAAGGGCAATTAAGGAATTACCGGTTCCGAAATCGAAAACTGAAATTCGTAGATGTTTGGGAATGGCTGGATATTATTCCCGGTACATAAAAGATTATGCAGTGATTGTAGAACCATTAACGAGGGCGCTTAAAGGGAAAAATAAAAAAGAAAAGATTGCATGGAGCGACGAAATGGGAAAAGCCTTTGAGACTTTGAAAATGAAGCTTACTGAAGAACCGGTGCTTTACGCTCCTAATTTTCAGAAAGAATTCATTGTACAAACTGATGCTAGTGACTTAGGTATTGGCGTGGTTTTGGCTCAAAGAGAGGGATCGGAAGAGCACCCCATAATATATTTAAGTCGAAAATTTACTGATAGTGAGAAAAGTTTCTGCGCCACTGAAAGAGAGTGTGCAGGGATTATTTTTGCGATAAAAAAGTTAAGGCATTATATTGATGGACAAAACTTTTCTATCGAAACCGATCACAATCCTTTGGTGTTTCTAAAAAGAAATTCTGGAAATAATCCCAGATTATTAAGGTGGTCCTTAGCTCTGCAACCTTATAATTATGCCATTTCTCATCGCGCAGGCAAAGACATTCCGCATGTTGATTGTCTGAGTCGAGTTTAAGGAGATTTCTTGATAAACTTTTGTATATAATTATTTTAAGATTTTTTATTTTTTATTTCACTGTGTTTTATTTCATTATATGTTCATGATTTCTTATCAGAGCGCGGAAAAAAAAAGGAAGGTAGTATTTATTATCTTATTCATGTATGTTTTATTTCTTGCCACTCTGATGTAATTTGAGCTTGCAATTCTTTATCCGACTCTTAGAGATTCTTAGTGTTTCACCCTTAAGAATCGTTTGAGGAGGAGGTGCTGTAAAGAATTGAGCTTCGACATCCAGCTGCACTATGTGTCATTCTAGCATTTCCTGTGAGTACACTTAACTGCATACCTTCCCTCGCTATTTTTGCCTTGAAGACTAGCAGACGCCGAATTCTATTGTACTGTGAGCGGAAAGTTCGGACAGTGATGAAGTGGTAAGGCGTTACCCAAAAAGGGGTCTTATGCTTTGATCCTTGCCGAGTTCGTGGGAAAGAGTTCATCTGCGAGAGAAGCGATCTCTGCACACGATTTTTAGGTTTGCGCCCGAAACTTTGCCCTTTGTCTTAGAACGTCCAATGACGGACTTAGTGAAAACGAAACAGAGGGATCTCAAGGCTGCTAAGAGGCTGGAGAGTTTCGAGGGGCCCGCCTCGACAAAGCCCCCGCCCCCAGAAGAAGTTCTCCTGCGAGAATGAAAAAGTGAGAGAGGACAGTTTTTGGAGAGATCGAAAAGGAGAGTGTTGACTCTCTGGAGAAGGGAAAAGGAAACGTCAGTTTCTAACTCAGCGTGGTGTAAGCGCTAGTGAGGTCCGACCTCTAGAATTGATACAGCAGGTATCCGGTGAAAATCCCAGCGAAGTGAAAAAGCACACCAAGTGCGAGAGTGAGAGTTCTTAGACTCAGAATTAACGAGTATTAGTAGATCTTCCGAAGAGAAGGAACGGACGAGCCTTGGTCCGAATGAACTTTGTTTTGTAGTCACGACTGTCTGTAATGTTTAGAGACTTTTGTTTGTTTCAGTTACACTTGGAGTCAAGAGGTCATTAACTTATAAGCGATTGACTCACGAAAAATAATTAAATGCTGTATTGACATCTTGTATATATGTTTCATTAGAATTAACATTGTTATACAATAAAATTCTATTTTCTAATTTATGCGAGAAATTCTCTGTGCCAACGATCCGATCTCGCTACCACTCACCATCTTTTATCGGGTCGGTATAGAGGAGTTACTACACACGGAATTTTAAAGAGGGGTTGGATACAGTTATATTTGCAATCGAATAAAATTTCAGAGAGTTCGGACAGTAACTTTTTTCTGTTGTTATTTTAAAGGACACGTCGCAAAAAAAAAAAGACGCGAGAAGAAAGCATTTTTTTTACAGCTAGATATCAATATTTTTCCACGGTCTGTAAAACCATTATATTTATAACCATGG
Source organism: Maratus michaelseni (assembly GCA_963931845.1). Taxonomy (NCBI): domain Eukaryota; kingdom Metazoa; phylum Arthropoda; class Arachnida; order Araneae; family Salticidae; genus Maratus; species Maratus michaelseni. The sequence continues at coordinate 275,658,080 of OZ007594.1, read as the reverse complement.
CTTTGCAAATTTGATAAAATCTGGTAGCCAGTAAAACAATTCTAGTTACCAGTAAAAAAAATATAACCTGCTCCCCTCCGAAGTCACTAATTTTCAAAAGCACAAAAGTTTTTTATCAATTAATTGAGAAAAATAATAATCCTATTGTAGGATTATTAGTTACATAGTTTAGAACAGTTACTTCATTTAAAAAGATGGTATAAAGAAAGTTTTCTAATGAAATTTATCAAAATTATTTATCTATGAAAAAAAATGTAAAGGCTGCATTAACCGGTATGTTCAGGAAATGCTGATTGCCGAAGGTTTCAAATGTCTGGATAAGTGAGTGCTGCAAAATCTACATCTGATGAGGGATGAAACAGTGAAGCAGGAAAACAATTTCTGCCTATTTTCGTGTCGAAGTCAGTCATACAATTATTTTTTATTAATTTAAAATTTGCATTTGTTAAACTTATTTTTACCTAATTAAAAATGCCGAAAATGAGAAAAAATGCCATTTATGGTCATTTCTTAGGTCAATTTTTGTACAAAAAATTATAATAATAATAAAAAAATCGGGTTAAATAACTTGGTGGCTAGATAGAAAAACTAGGTCGACAGTGGCGACTTGCCGACTGCATTTGTCAAGACCTGTTTATAACTGATGAAAAATTTATAGAATTCAGACAACTGGGGTTATTTTTTTTAAAACTATGAAACGAGAGACGCTTACGAGGGAAAAAAAACAAACAAGAAGGTGTCTTTTAAAAATGCTTTTCTGTCTAATAATCAATATTTTTTAGTGAAAATTTCATTTAGAAATATAAAATTGATATAAGATATATAATCATACAAATTTGAGGTAATTATCATGAGCCCAGGCACCGCCGGACGGGTCAGCTAGTATAATTTTAATGACATGCAGATAGCATTCGTTAAAATGTAATAAGTATAAATCAATGCATAAATAATATATTACTGATCAATTTAAATTAATGCATGGTTAGCGTAAAATTGTGCGTAATTATAGATAGTATTTTTCTAAAATAATGCATTTAACGCCTTTTTTTTTTCAAAATCCATACTCACAGGCAGGTCTTAAATTCTAGGAAAAAAGAGTACCGGAGCTCATACATATACGCTATAAGCAAGAACCCGAAGGCTCTCATCCTGTGAAGAAACATTTCGGGGACTTGAGGCTTCCATGAAAAAAATATTTTATTTGAAAAAAGATAATTGAAAAAATGAGGCGGGTCCCCCAGCACTTAGAGCGTATATATCTTCACATCATTAAAACTCAAAATCGAATGCCTTTTTTTGAGATGCCACAAATTTATCCGCGTCGACCCATAGGGTACAGAAGAAAATTCGTTAGGGAGAAGCACATTCTAATTTTTTTTTAACGCAAACCGCCAAACCAGATTACCATATATCAGCATCTTTATAACAACAGAAAACTAACTTTCCGAACTTAACATCTGCAGGAATTTTAGCATGCAGATGTATCGAGAAATAGATGTTGCATTTTATCTTTATTTATTCTGAGATCCAAAATGTATGCTTTAGGAAAGCACGCACGTGCCAAACTGAAAATGATTTCATTTCTCATATGAAAACCGCAAGCACATACGAAAGAAAGAATTTAGACATGTACATTAATTGAAAAAGGATCACTTCAAGCTGCGATAAAAGAGTTTAAGAATTGTTGAATTTTAAATAGAAAGGAAAGAGATTTTCTTTTCACAGAAGCGCGATAGAATTAAAAATAGCTAAAAGAGGAACCACAACTAATTTATAAAATTTTAACGATAAATATATGAATCTCCATCATAAGCAAGACGTCGTTGCTACATTACCAACAAATGAAATAAGTCTTTAAATTTGTGTACAGACCCCCTACGAAACAAATGATTCGAAAGAAACACCGATTGCAAAAATCTGCTCATAATCGAAAAATAGCTTTTTATAACTTTAAATACTTTTTTAAATTCTTACTCTTGCAAAGATTTTTTTCCTGGGTACGCACATAGCTTGGTCTTAGATATAACTGAGAGCAAAAAACGCAAAAAAAGCCGCTTGAAACTGAGAGAGACTTACAAAGTGTATGTTTTTTTTTCTCTGGAATTCGATGATTTGTTATTGTTTCAAACGTGGAACAAAGACAGAAATGCAATTAAGAAACAGACCACTGTATACTATATAACTCAAAGCGTCTGTGTGAGAGTATATGACCCATCTTGTACTATAAGATGTCTCGACAAAGTGACGCAGTCCAAAAATCAAGTTTTGACATAACTTGTGCGTGTAATATGCGCTTTCACAGTTTTAAGTAGAATTTTCGCCATTTAATTGAATCACATTGTTGAATAGAATTTGATTTAAAAAAGCGGTGGATTCTGCCAAGGCGGAAAGGACAAAAAACTTAATTTTAACTTTAGTAGTTTTGATTCATATAAGCGGCAATTATAGTAATTTTTTTAGCTCTGGGGGGTGTTTTAACCCCCAAACCCCCCCCCTTGGCTGCGCCACTGACGCTCGTATTTATAAATCGATTTTGATGAAACTAATTGTGTGTATTAAGGTCACCAATGTCTCGACCGAGTTCGTTGGCCAGCTTGGTCTGCCATTTTGTTTCAAGATGGTGGCCATTTAAAAATTTAAAACTAAAATAAATATACAAAAAAATTAAAAATTCAAATTTATTTCTTTAATTACGTGTTAGGCCTTGATACAAGGATTCCAGAGCATTTTTTGGTTTACCTCTATCTTAAAAAATGGCTGAGATAGAGCAGTTTGAAATTCTAGGGTGGCTGACATTTTGAAACAAAACAGCACATTAACGCGATTACTCGCAAATTATTTTCTTTCATTGTTGTAATAATTTTCCCAATCATATGCATAAAACTATATATTCATATCCGTTAGCGCCAAAATTGGTGACATTTGGCGAAATATCTCCAAATTTGGCGACCAAAATAAGTCTTCATAAATGAAGCCAATTTGGCTATTGCTCAATAATTTGGCGAATTTCTTATTCAAATTCAGTATTAACGAATCTTTTGTAAACGTTTCTTTGCATTTTAACTTGCTGTTTTCGTGTAACATTAGCTAAAATTTTAAAACGAAGATGTAGGAAAGCTACCTTTTCCTCGCGGTACAGGCCAGAAGGACTTTTTTTCAATTAAACAATCGTAATGTTATGTCTATGGGGGAAAATGCAAGTTTTGGGCTGATGCTTAGGGATTGAATTTAAAAAAAATAATGTCCAATTCATGTATTTCCCTCAGGAATACATATATATTCCAAATTTCAAAGCTCTATGTCAACAGGAAATGGATGAAAAATGAGTCACAAGATTTGACTGCCACATACATACAGAAATGTAAGTTAAAAGATAGTATTTAAATTTTACTCACCGGATAGCGAATATGCTCTTTAGCTCTCTTAAGAGGTGGACTATTATTATTATTACTACTTGTAGTTCCCTTTTCTCAAGTTTTATAAAACCAAAACCTAATATTTAAGCATAAACGAAAATTAAAGTATATTTGTTTACAGCAGGCATGTCAAACATGTGGCCTGCAGGCCATACTTGGCCTACCGATAACTTATCTGTGGTTGGCCAAGCTTTTGGCATTTTTCCTTTGTTTTTTTTTTTCAGTTCATGTTTAATGCAAAATTATACTTTGCAACAAACACAATTACACTAACTGTGGCTGCAATTTTGTCATGTTGAAAAACTTGGCAACGGTTAGAGAATTTTTTATTCAAAATATCTATCATTATTTCTGAATAGTAATCTTTGCTTTATTTAAAGACATACATTCTGTGATTAAATAAAGCGAAGATTTTCATAGTAATAAAAATTGACAGCTATTTTTGAATTTAAGAAAATTACAATCTGACAACATTGTCATGGCGTTAGCGATGACAAACTTCAGAAAGTATTGTATATGTGTGTGGTCAGATTAACTCATTTTAAAATTTTAGCTGTGACAGATAATATTTTTTTTTTAAAAAGGCAGCTTGAATTACATAAAACTATATTTTTTTTCCACAAAAAACACACTAATTTTACTTTATCTGATTTCTTCCCTAAACTACAGAATTTACTTGATTACATAGTACGTGCAAAAGTAACCAATCGAAAAGCTATAAAGAACAGATCTCTTTATAGCTTTCCAACTTGCTCTCCGCAATACTCTTGAATAGAAAAATTTAAAGACTGATAAAATTGTTATATTATGATTTTAATAAAATTGCTATGTGTTTTAGCTTGAAGCTAACATTTTATTTTACATGCTCTCTTCGATTTACATCACATTACAAAATAATGTACGTTATTTATTAGTTATTTAAAAAAAAGATATAATGAAACTATTAAAATGGATCGCTACTGCTACTTAACGATAATTAAAAGTTTAAAAAAAATAATAAAATAAATATCTTTTAAATGAGTTGCTTTAAAAGTGACACAAGTTCTTAATCTGTTTTACTGAAAAAAAAAAGTTACCCTGACATACAGGGACATACACAGTCGAACACAAGGATTTAGGACTTACTTATGATTAATTTTAATTATCTAGGTTAGTAAACGTGTCATTGTTAATTAGCCTTACATGATCTTTTTTTTTTTTTCTTCTTTTTACTTCTTTTTTACAGACATATTCATACTCACATACATTTTAAGATTTTTACAAAAAATTTTAAAGTTCTTTATCAGTGTGAATAAACACGATTAATTGAAGATGAACATCACAGGCAAATGTCAGTTTACAATACTTTAATATCCAAACTAGCGGAGGTTTGCCGCTATGCTGGTTGGTTTATCTAGTAAGAAAATTTCATTTAGATTTTTATCCTGCAGAAACTGCATCAATGTATTTTTAAAAACTGTCATTGCTGATTTATTTTTTCACTGGTGAAACTCAGAACTAAAATCGGTAAGTTCTATCGATATCAAGTCGAATGAGCCAAACCACGAAGTGATCAGATCCATAACATATGAGATAATTTGAAATGAAATAGCAAAATCCTTAGCGTTTTATTTCTTTTCTATATAAAAAACGAGATTTTGCTAAAATGTAAAATTATGGGCCGAATTCAAAATTTTTTTGAAATTCTGAAATCCCAGCCCATTTTAAGCAAGGATGCATACTTTTCAGATCAAAAATCCAATATTTTAAAAGCTTTATAGTGCCCTGAAATTTGGCAGTATAAAAATTTTCAATCTTTTGGTGAGTAGTCTCATGTCTTCAGTGAAAGTCAGGCATTTCGGCTATGAAAGGATGCGTTAAAAAAGCAAATCAATTAATTAAAAAATAAATGATATTTCTGCTTCTAATTATTCCATCATTATGAAAATGAGATATTTGGATTCGTTGTTGAAAAATACTTATACATGCATAATCTTCAAATCCATAAATGCAATATTTCAAAAACTTTTAATAGAGCCATAATTCTTCTAGTATAAAGAAATGTGGTTTTTGTCCTGCTTTCTGATTGAACACCAACGAATGGGGTTCTCATTCTAAACTCCACTGTCAAACAAAGCACATGGAAGAAAGCTCATTGATCACGATCAAGCTGCTCTGGGAAGGGATAGAAAAAGTAGAAGTTGTAGTAGAAGGTACGCTAGGATTGCAAGCAGTAAGCCAATAGGTGAGTAATTCTTTCCCCAACTATCTAGATTCTTGTTAATTCTATTACCCCCTTTATTTAACGTTTAAAAAAAAGTTGAAATATGCGCAGAAAGATCGATTTTGTGCTGAAATTTCTGGCTTTTTGCTTTAATATATAAAGATACAACATGAAATTTTATGTTTGATATGTAGAATTCTTTTGGAATTAGAAAACAATGTACTCACAAATATCTAAAAAAAAAACTTTGGAAAAATAAATTGTTAGATATGAAACGTCATTAAAAAAATGCATTTATTAAAAGTCTGCACATCTGCTTTAATGATAATAATAATCATAATATTAATAAAATAACACATTTAATTACATGCAAGTTGAAATCATTCACTACAAAGTTGAAGAAAAAATATCCAGAACAGTTAAAGAAATTAAAAATAATATAAACCAAAATATGCATGTGTCATTGCTAGAAAAATTCATGATATAGTCAGAAATTTCAATAATCAAATGAAAGCTATAATTTCAATTGTCTATTACAATGTAATTCATGAAAATCACTCAGATTGCTGTTTTCATTCATAGAAACGTGTACTTAAAAATAAGGAATTCTGGAAATTTTTGGAAATTTTTCCCGTGCTTGGTACAACCACCATAGCTGATATTTTTTACTCAATTATGAAAGTTTTAACTGAATAAAGGCTGCCATTTAAAAAGTAAGTTTATATTGGAAATAATAGTGCTCCTGCAAAAATACCTGAAATTTTAGTGAGAAAACATTTCCGTATGGTGAGAGAAGGGAGGGAACATATAATTTATTACAAGGAGGTCAAATTATGAAAAATATGAACTTTAATTATATTTAGTAATCATGTGAAATTGATATTTTATTTTTACTTTATGAATTTAACTATCAGAAAAACTGGAATTTCTATACTGGAAATGAAAAAAAAAAAAAAAAATCTGAATTCAGATATATAACCTGAAAAAAATCACCCCTGATAAGAGCAATTACAAAATTAAATGAAAGATGCAAAGATCAGACACTAATACATTTTTGGATAATTTAAACTACAATTAAAATTTTAAATATTCTAATTATGTATAATTTGTAGGTACGTAAATAGCCCTGTGAATAACCATGTATTTAAATATGTATTTCTTTTTCTACACATATTTTTACAAATGTTTAGCAGCACACCTTTGTACGACATTCTTGCTATTTTCAAATTTAAAAATCTAGAAATGTTAAAATTATGTCTTTTACTTAATAAATATGTTTTCCAATGCTTGTTTAAAAAAAAATTCTGGTGGGTATCTTTAGATTTTTTTTTTTTTTTAAACAAAGTTTTATTTTGTATGTGCAAATTTCACTATGTTTAATGGTAATAAAATAAATTTGCTCTTATAATAAATTTGGAGCTTGTTTTCTGGAGCGTGCATAGCAACCTCATGTGTGCAATGCCAAAGGCAATGGGGCCCTCAAATCTGGGTTCGTTTACGAAGAATAATCCAATTGAAATTATACACATTTTCAATAAAAATCAATAAAATATTCATTATTATCATAATTGACTAACCATGCAAAACTTGAAATAACTTAGTTGAAAAAGATAAGAAACAACCAGTTACAAAATTTGAACATACTAACAAAATCTTAAAAAAAGAAAAAAAGAAAATACCTGTGAAGTGCTTTTTGATGTAAAACAGTTGAAGTCCCACCAAGAGTATCATCTAAAGAGAAAACAGTTTTTTCTTCAGGAGTCATTTTGTTGATTTTCTTTTGAACATTCTCCAAAACTTGAATTGTATAGGCATTTGCTCTAATAGCCATGTCCAACTACAAAAATACAATTAACACCAGGCATGATTATATGAACACAGTAAAAAAGGTCGTAATTTAAATACACCTTATTTAATATATTTCCATCTCATTTAATCCTATTTAATAAAAGACATTTATAAATCAGACAATAAAAATTAATCTATAGCTGCCAATTCTTTCAATTTTGGAGTATTACTATTTACAAATAGTAATTTTCATCTTTATTTAATCACAAATTTCTGTATAAAGCAAATATTTTCATTCGTCAAGAGTGGTACTAAAAAGTTGAAAAAGTTTGACAACTATGTTAATCTAAGAAAGATAATTTCAGAAACACATTTTTATAAAGTAAAACAGTAAAAAAAAAAAAAGCAAGAACATAAAAAAAGAAAAAAAAAAACTAGTAGTATATAAATATAGAAATCACTATATTTTAGATTTTTAATATGCAAGATAAAATAGTTGTAGATATTGACTGAAAGATTTAATTCGCTATAAAATAATTAAATACTGATTATAAAGAAGATTTTTGTTTAAGTGAAGTTAATATTTAAATTTTAATTAATTAACATCAGGTTCAAGTTTTTTGAATGAAAAAAAACTCCAATTTTGTTAATGAAGTAAGCAAGAGTTTATTTAAGATCATATCTGCATGAGGATAGGTATTCTGAAGAAACAGGAGACTGATACAGCAGCTATTACATACAGCAGCCAAACAAGAGTGTGTGAGAGACATAAAATTATCACCAGATATTTACACTACTTGACAATAAAAAATTGGTGCATAACTCACCAGTTTTGGCTAGAATTCTGAAAGACAAGATACTTTTTGCTGGGTGTGGAATTTCCTCTAAATTAAAATAATTATTTGCCTCAGAGATGGATACGTTACCATATTTGGATATGTTCAACTAAATTTAGAAAATGATTCCATCACACTTTAATTTGATTGGAAGATGCAATTGTGAAAACAAAGTATTTATTGAGTAATCAAAATTGAGAAAAGATATATTATGGTTAATCTATTTGACAGCAGAAAAAGGAACTGTTATTTTTAATGAGACGAAGAGATATTTATTTGATATAATTATTGCTATAATTTGAAAGAGTAAACATTTCTAAGAATTATGCAGGGCTGAGATTGACAAAAAAGCTGAAAACTGCACAAACGACGTTTGAGCAATAAGTTATGAATTTCAAGCGCAACAAATATCATAATTGCTATTAAAAAATATATTTTTTTAACTAATATATATATATATATATATATATATATCAATTTAGGTTTGAATACATTAAAAAGAAATTATTAACAAGAATTAGGTAGAAATTATTTACTTACTCTAATTAAAAGTCTATTTTACCAAGATACAGCACATTAATAAGATCCTTCAATGGCATGAACATTTTTTTAATTGAAATTTTGAAAAATAGTAAGACACTTTTCTTGAAAGAGCAAATCAAGTATGTGCTAATAATTGTAACCACCTTAAATAAATGATAGAACAGAGTTCCCACCCTTTTTTAAAATAAAAAATAAGTTTTTAAGAAATGTTTTAAAAGATTTGTTAAGGACATTATCAGTGGCACCAACTAGTCAGTGCTGTGGTTATTCCAGATTCCAGGTCATTTTTACCAGTCAGCTTGAAGCTAGTTTTTGGATTTTTTTAATAGATTTTTTAAAATTTAGTTTTTTTCGCATTTAATAGCAAATTTTCTAGATTGCGAAAAGAAATTTGGTTTCAACCTTTTAACCCAATGCAGTAAATTCTGACAAAATTTGCGTTTTTTCAGCAATCCTTTGACGAAATTCGCTTATTTTCAGCGATCTTTTGACGAAATTCGCTTATTTTCCCCAATCCTTTGTCGAAATTCGTGTTTTTACGGTGATCCTTTGGCTAAATTTGCATTTTTACGGCAATCTTTCGGCTAAATTCGCATTTTTATGGCGATATTTCAGCTAAATTCGCTTTTGTACGGCGATCTTTTGAGTAAAATTGCATTTTTTAAAAATTCGCATTTTTCAGCGATTGTTTGGCCAAATTCACATTTTTTCACTGAGCCTTTGACAAAATTTGTGTTTTCTCAGCGATCTTTTGGTGTTTTTCACACGACCCTTTAACAAAATTCATGCTTTTCAGCGATCCTTTGGCGAAATTCGTGGGGTTTTTTCCGTGATCTTTAGGCAAACTTCTCGTTTTTTTTGGAAAATCCAAAAATGGCAAAAAAGCAGAAAATGATAAAAAGCGGGAAACCGTGGATCCGCGGAAGAATCTCATGCCTGATTATGACTCTGAAATGGAAGTCAAATTACTTATTTGGATTATTTATGAGAGAGAAAATAATAATTATTATTAAGTGTATTATTATAGAAGATATAAATAGATATTTGTATATCAACATGTATTTTAAGGAAAAGGATTAAATATGAAACTTGATAAATTTTGATAAAATATATCTATAATGAATATAAGATTGCAGCAATAATCCTAAGATTGAAAAAGAATTACTTTCTTTTCTCTCTCTCTTTTTTTTCTTTTTTAATAAGGGAATTGTACTTTTTTAAATAGTGAACTTTGATATTGAAATTCATTTATATTGAATGAAAAATTAATATTTGTAAGCCTCAATAAATTAATGTAAAGAGATTTTATTTGGTTAACTGAAATTTCTGAGGGGGGCAGGGGGGAGGGGTATTTAAATGAATTTAAAATTTTTAAAGGCTAAGATGGAAATATATATATAATACTGCAAATTAGAATGTTATTTCACTGATTTATTTTTTATTCCACATTTGCTGGTTCAACTTATTTAATATTATACCAATGGCATAGCTAAGACTTTGGGTGGCCGGGGTTAAAAAGATCTCATCAAAAACATCACCTGTAAAAAATGCAGCTAACTCTTGTGAAGCTTTTGCCGTAAAAAGTTCTATGACCACTCGTTCATCTGAGACAAGTTTCAGCTCTTCCAAAGTCACTCGTGAATAAGCCAATTTTTGAAATCAAGTTGAAAAGTGGGCAAGCCACACTAGTAGACAGTAGACAAGAACAAAACACATCCTTAATTTGGTGCCCAAGATGGACCTCCCCCTTCCTCCAGCTACACTAGTGTTTTATACTTTCTTTATACTGAATAATATTGCCATTAAAGACATCATTCAAATAAATTATTTGTAGAATCTATCTAAATGTATTATTTATTGTGAAATGTGTACATCAATCAATTATAAAAATAATAATCATTATGTATAATATTATGAGTGAGTAAAGCTGTTCTGAAATCCAAGCAGGCTACTTTCTCATACATTCTTGAATTCATTTTATTTTGAAAACATACGGAAATTGGCAGGTGCTCTTATTCAGAAACTATGTAATCAAACAGTTTATTCTATTTTTCTTTTTTTATAAAGGCAGTCTCTATCAGAAATTGCTGTCAAAGCTGGCATTTTGAAACAAATTTTCTGGTGCAACAGTCCAATAAAGGTCAACAGGATTTAACAATTGCTTAAAACTAAAGATGCAATTCATTTATCCAAAAATGAAAAAAATATGCAGTTACAAATTGCTTCAACAGTCATGCCGGAATGTGTCATTCTTTTACGCTTAAAAATGAGTCGTAAATGTGTCAGAAAGTTCTGCAATGTTAGCAGGGAAAAATAGTTTTTGGAGTGAAAAGTAAAAAATAAATCCAACTTTTCATGTATAGCTATCAAGCTTGGTGATAACTTTTTTAATTTTTGAAAACTCTATCAAAACTGAAAATGTGATTAACATTTAGAGTAACAAGAAAAACAATTTTTCTGAGATAATAAAATTAGCAATTCAAAAATTTATATAAAATCTTCAGCAAGTTATAATGCATGAATGCAGAAACCTGCTAAGATGGAATTGCAAGGGACCAGAGAAAAATTTCATTTTAGACAGATTATTACTTTAGCAGAACTGTTGTATGTTATAATTGCATTTAATTCCATATCTGCAAAGTCTCCCATGTTTTCAGTGCTACTATTTTTGAATAGAAATATCCACTTTATTTAATTGCAGAATTTCTGAAACAAATAAAAAGAATATTTCTATTTTCAAATAGTGGTACTGAAAATATAGAAAACTTGGCAGGTATATAATTCTTTTCACTGGGGCCAAACATTTCTATTTAAGACAGCATGATTCTGCTATAGACAGGTTCCAATGTATTTCTTTTGTAATTTTAAAATATTCATCAATTATATAACAAACTGATTTAAGACAAAAATATATAGTGTGAATCAATGTCAAAATCATTAACATTTAAAAATTGGTATTGACAGTTATTACTATAATTTATGAATGAACAGAACTTATAAATCAATTTATTAATAAGTACTTCAAATCGCTCATCTTCACAACGATAAATCATTTCTTCAAATTCTGTTTTACACGATGTAACAAATGTTGAGTCTTCAGACCAAGATGGAAAAGATACCCAAGTGTCATTCAATACCTAAAAATACATAGAATAATTACATTTTTACTAAAAAACAAAAATTAAGATATAAAATAACAAGGAACTTTCTAATTTCCCTTTCATATTAGTTATTTATAATATTTATGATTGTTCTTGCATATAGTTTAATAAGGTGACATGTTTAAACTAGAATTACACTCACATAACAAGAATATAAATACTATAGATAACAATTTTTTGTCATTTAACATACAGAACAGAAAACAAAAAATACAAAAAACTGAACTCATAAAATATAAACCAAAATATCCATTTTTGTTGGTCACAATTATTATTATTTTTTAAATTATTCATCTACATTTCTGTGCTATCTGACATAACAAATGTAAGTCAGTATGGTGTGAAAATGGAAAACATTAAAATCTGATGTTTCACATTCTATGAACTTTGTCAAATAGCTAAAATATATTATAAATATACTTTGAAAAATATTCTGATCCTGCTGCAAATGGTAAAATAAAATGTATTTTGACTAATATCGATATACAGACAAAAGTTATTCTTTATTGACAAGCATGCCAACATGTACATTTTAAAGAAAAAATAAAACCAACTTCAACTGATTGTTTCTTAACTCATGACTTGCTTACAGTTGTGCAAAATTTTTCATGTAATTAAATTGACTATTTTTCTTAATTTGCTTATTACATTTTAATTAGTGTGGCAGAACAGAATGGTTTTTGTGACAACCTATTTTGCAATTAACATTATAAATATATCTCATTTCTATAGGGTAGAAATACACCAAATATTATACGTGAGGTTATTATTAAAAAAAATATATAATGATCTAATATTGAATTTGAATATCCAAGGGGTGCTGTTTTTGTGATTGTAGTGAACTCTGACTGTATAGTACATTTAACTACTGTAAAATTAATATTTATAATAACCCAAATTTTCATTCTTTTAGGTCAAAAATTAGAAAATATGTAGAAAAGCTCTTTCTTACCAAAGGCTTGAAATGATATTAATGAAACTTTTAATGAAGATATTCTTTGAATATAAAATTATTTCTTAATTGATCCATAAAGTAGTAATAAGGTTTTCCTCTTGGCAATCAAATTTAGTACAGTAACTTAAGCAATCCTGCAGAATTACTTATATAAGATTCGTTAGCAACCATTTGCATTAAAAACTTAAAAATGGAAATTCTTTAAGCACAACACCACCTCACCAGTCAAAAACTCAAACTTATCTGACAGATACAATTAAATTCAAATTTTAAAAAATCAGGGTCACTAAAAATAAATACAGGTAAACATTTAAATTAGACACTGAAAGTCAAAACTAACAGTCATAAAAAAATCTGATATGCTGATAGTATGACAACGATAACTATGTCCACCATCGCAGAGAAGTGATTGTCAATGATGCACTCGGCACTGGAAAAACAGAGTGCTCCTACAGTGAATAGAATAAAAACAAAAATATCAACCACAAAACACCACAGTTTAAGTAAATCCTTACAATGTTGCTGTGCTTTTTATTATTCACTAATCACTGAAACTCTGTGTCAAATTAAAAAAAAAAAACAAATAAAAAAACACTATTTGATATTTATAATTGTTGATGTGCAACTGAGTAATTTAAATTAATATATTAAAAAAAGCAGGCAATCCAACCCGGGCTACCTGGTTAAAGATGACCGATATCATGCCTGGTGTACAATGTAGATGTTAATTGTTTTTAATTGAAACTGTAATATATATTTTACATTTAGTATACTTATTTTCTTAGAATTCATGTTTTATTTATTTATTTGTAAAGTTTTCATTTTGTTTGGCAGTTACAGACTATTACATGGAAATAAACAAATTATTTACATTATTTTAAATGCAAATGGGTTAATCTTTCATAATTGGGTTACGTGCTGATTTAAAAAAATAAAAAATACAAATTTCCACACTTGAATTTTTTTTTTTTAAACCATAAAAAGTCAGTAAACTGAGATACAGTTTTCAAACAAATTGCATTTGTAAGTACATTTTTCCCCCTATTCGACAGTGTAAAAATTTTAATTGTGTAATGTTTGGAAGTAAAAAGAAAATAATAATACAAAAAAGTGAAAATAACTAGTCAGGTTTTTGCCACCGTCAATAAGATGTTACTCACAGACAATCTATAATATAGATATGAAAAAAAAAAAATTGTGATGGCCACAGCATAATAGTTTTATAGTGGAATAAGTACTTAAGTACTACAATTTTTAATCTTATTTAAAAAAAATATAATTAAAAATAAAAGATAAATGGTGTGTTTTTAAAATACAGCTAGACATTTTGAAAAAATGAGATAAAATAATAGTAGGATTTTATAGTCACTGACTTTTCATGATAAAGACACTGATGTTACATAACTTTATAACTGAAAATTAAAATTAATATTCACTAAGGCAATAAAAGAATGGAGAGTTAAAAAGTACTTTTTGATTTAAATGAATTTCTATTTAAACAGTAAATAACCAAAAATGCATTAATAAATACATATGTTAAACAAAATTAAAAAAAAAAAATTAATTATGAAGCTGAAAAATATTTGAATAATTCAAAAATATAACTTATCAATAAAAAACATTTTGAATTAGTAAAAATACAAACAAACAAACAATGGTATGGAAAAGAGATAATATTAATAAAAACTATATTAGCTCAGTTGGGGTTCTTTATGAATCACTCTCATCTACAATAGTTATGGAATAATTTACAAAACATTATCTCATGCTTATTTAATTAAAGTATGATACAATAGAGACATTATTGATTAGTTTTACGAATTAATTAGATTAAATCACTATGTATGAATTATTTATCTACCCTATCTATATTATAAAGGACAAACGTGTCCGTGCGTAACGCTGACGTCATTTTGCAAATGGCAACACCGGACGATGAAATTTCGGTTTTGCAATTTTTTTAATTTCTAAACATCGCACATTTTTAATTTTTACACCATTATATTTGAAAAAATCTATTTTCAAATGCAATTTGTTTGAAAACTGTATCTTAATTGGCTGATTTATAATAGCATTTAAATTAAATTCCGAGAATGATTTTTTAAAAATTTATCTTTATTACTTGCAGACGATTACAAAATAATAATACGTTTGTGTTTTAAACATTATAAAAAGTTCAGCATTTGCTTTCAGCTAATATTCAATAACGAAATTAAAACTTCATTGAGCAATAAATAAAATAGTATGAATAAAATACAAATTTAACAGACATGTAATTAAAATAGGCGATAAAAAAAACTGCTGTAGATAACGAACTTTTTAGCGATTTCTTAAGCTATTAACTTCTAGCACCAGGCCAATACGAAATTACTGATTTTAATGTAATTCAAAATTTTATTTAAATTTATATAATTGACATATTTCACATAAAAATGCTCTTTGGTGTTGTTAGGGGCAATCTAGAAGAATTATTAAATGTCAAAAATCTATTAGAGTTTTCAATTTTAAAAATAAATAGTTTTCACATTTATTCTCTTTCACGGGAAGTCCGGGTTGGATGTCTTGTATACATAAAATCCTAATGAAATGACTTTATGAATTGATTTTATGAAACGAATGATTAAACAAATATATGTTAATTGCGGGATTTGTAGAATGCTAATGCTAATATAATTTTAGTATGTTGTTACAGTTACTTTCAGCATGTTTTTCCTCGAAAAAGGTGTATATAGCATTTAATTTTATTTTACAGGGCTGCACAAAATAATACAAATATACAAAACGAATATAGGTTAAATATGGGATTTTTAGAAAGCTAATAATAATGAAATTTGAGTATGTTGTTACAGTCACCTACAGCATGTTTTCTCTCGAAGAAGGTGTACATAGCATTTATAGATCTTTTACAGGGCAACACAAAATAATATGAATATATGAAACTAATATATGTTAAGTGTGTGATTTCTAGAATGCTGAAGGTAATGAAATTTTAGTATGTTGTTACAGTCACTTACAGTATTTTTTTTTTTATCGAAGAAGGTGTATATAACATTTATAGTTATTTTACAGGGCTGCAGAAAATAATACGAATATATGAAGTGGATATATGTTAAAAGGTGGGATTCGTAGAATGCTGATGCTAATGAAATTTTAGTATGTTGTTACATACACCTACCGCATGTTTACTCTTGAAGAAGCTGTATATAGCACTTATAGTTATTTTACAGGGCCGCACGAAACAATACAAATATATGAAAATAATATATGTTAAATGTGTGATTTTTAGAATGCTGACGATAATGAAATTTTAGTATGTTAATCAACTACAGTATTTTTTTTGTCGAAGAAGGTGCATATAGCATTTATAGTTATTTTATAGGGCTGCACAAGAGAATATGTATATATATATATATATATATATACAGTGCAACATCTTAAATCTGGACTTCCAAAACCCGGAGTTATCTAAAATCCGGACTCTCGAATCATCTTGTCATTTTAGTTATTCAGAGCAACAACAGATGGCGCCACCATGCAAATCACGCTAAAAGTATTTTGTTAAAACGTTTTATACGGAAACCAATCATAGTACTTGTTACTTCCACTTTTTTTGTTAAATAATATACGATTGGAGGATGTTCAACCCGGCAAAATAGGCTAATGGAATCTACCATTCATTGTCATTCAACGTTTTAGCGCCATTTTTATTTTTCTCAGTATCTGGATTAGTATATTTCGCTCTTTCTTACCAAATTTGACGTTTAGTATAGCATTTGTGAGACAAATAAAAAGCTTACATAATGAGTAGTAAGCGAGCCATCGATTCCCCGAATAGCATTAAAAAAAAACATTGCACGTTATCGATTGCAAAGAAGGTGGAATTTTAAAAAAAATACGACCAAGGAACTCCAGTCCGGAATTTGTGCATTGAATATGATATTGGGAAGTCAACAGCATATGACTTAATAAAGCAAAAGAAAAATATTCTCTCTTTCTTTTCTGAAAGTGATTCACCATTTGAAATGGCCAAACGAAAAACTATTAGAGGCGCAAATAATCCGGATTTGGATAAAGTCATGATAGACTGGTTTAGACAACGTCGATCAGAAAATGTACCTCTAACTGGGCCTATGATCATGGCTCAAGCTAAAAAAGTATCATGCAGAATTATGTCTAGCAACGCCATGCAATTATACGACGGGTTGGCTAGATAAGTTTAAAAAACGTCATGGTATTAGACAAATAAGAATTTGTGGTGAAAGAGTAAGTGCAGATCACGAAGCTGCGGAGCAGTTTGTAACTAATTTAATGGAGTTAGTAGAAAAAGAAAATTTATCAATGGATCAGATATATAACGCTGACGAGACCGCTCTCTTCTGGCGGTATGTGCCGCGAAAGACTCTGGCTATGAATGAAGAAAAAAATCCCGGTGGCGTGAAGGATATAAAACAACGATTAACAGTTTTGGCTTGTGCAAACGCTTCTGGAACGCACAAATTAAAATTAATGGTTATCGGGAAAAGTGCTCATCCCCGAGCTCTTACTGGAGCAAAAAAGATTCCTGTAATTTACAAATCGAACAAGCGAGCGTGGATTACACAAGAACTATTTACAGACTGGTATAAAAATAACTTTTTGACAGAAGTACGGAGATATCGTTCGTCTGCCAATCTGCCTGCAGATGCGAAAATATTGCTGATTATTGATCGATGTGCAGCCCATCCTGACAGTGAAAAATTAAGCAAAGGCAATAATGAAGTATTATTTCTCCCACCTAACTGCACATCCATAATACAACCAATGGATATGGGTATATTGCGTTCTTTTAAATGCAAGTACAAAAGTAAATTTGTTAACCTGATGCTAGATTACGTAAATGACGGAAAAAACATTTCCGAATTTGTAAAAGATTTTTCAATAAAAGATGCTATTTGGTTCGCTGCAAGTGCCTGGAAAGACATGCCTGAAGATACTTTGAAAAATGCCTGGCACAATATTCTTCCTCAGACTTTATTTATCCCTGATAATAATACTAAAGATTACAACGGGTTCAAATTATCAGAAGAAAAAACGAAAATTTCTAATTTATTAGCATATGCAAAAGAGCAGAATATTAATTTGGAAGAAATTGATATGCAAGATATTTTTCATTGTGATGACGATGCTCCAATAGTAAATCAATTGACAGATGACGAAATTTTGAGCAATGCATTAAATTCAAACGCAAACTCTAGCGACACCGAAAATGAAAGTGACGAGGAGCAAATTGAAGAAAAAATACCGACAAATCAGATGATTGAAATGTTAAATGCTGTGATTAAGGGTCTGGAACAACGTGATTACATTAATGAACATGAAATCATGACTGTGTTTAATATCCATGAAAAGCTAATAGACAATAAGTCCAAAATGAAACAAAAATCATTATTAGATTATTTTAAATAATGCTTAATTATTTTTTTTTCTTTACTTAACCTGTATTTGGGAAATTATTTGTATAAATATTTTCATTAACGTATTTCCATATTTGCTTTTTTATTATTATTTGCATTATTTTCCTTTATCTATCCGCAATAGAATTCGTAACACAACTGATGATTACTTCTCTTTTTCCAGCCATGCGATGAGTCAGAAAAATAAACATTCGTTTTCGTAAAGCTTTTTTTTCCCCCATCAACAACTCTGCTGTTTGACCTAGTTTTCTTTTTCCCCTTTCCGCTTCTACTGAGTGGGGATGATAGAAGAAAAGAAAGCTATGTTCTAAATGTGGAATATTTTTATTTAAATTACGAAACGAATTCTTTTTGTTTTATTTTTTCGCTGTAATTTATTTCATTTTCATTATTTATTTATTTTTTAAGTTTACATTTTTGGGCTTCATGACGTAATATGAAAAGTCCAAATAAATATTTAAATATATATATATATATATATATTGTCAAAATATTTATTAAAGGTCCCGATTGAAAATAATTATAATAGATTTCTGCAATCAATTTTTGACGAAAGTTAATGAAACTTTCAACCATGTATATTGATGTAAAAATGCATTGATATTTTTCTTCCCTGAAAGCTTTTTTTTTTTATACATTCTAAAATAATAATAATGAAAATGAGAAATAAGAATTTGATTTTCTAATAGATGAATAATAATTTCATGTTTCTTTCTTTTACCGATGTAAGTTACTTTGTAAATAAGTACAAAAATAGAAAGTTCAAAAGCAAGCCTTGATAATTCCTTTTGAATAAATTTTATTAATAGTTAATAATAGAAAATAAACAATTTTATTAATAGTTAATTGCTAATCCGATCGTATAAATAATTTATATATATTAGTTGTATTTGTGTAAAATGAAATTAAGTAGATTCTTTTGTTTCTAAGAAGTTCACTAGATGGCGCCACTAGACAACTTCCATTATCCGGAATTTTCTAAAATTCGGAATCGCTAATTCCGAATGAGTCCGGATTTACGATGTTGTACTGTATATATATATATATATATATATATATATATATATATATATAATGAAAATATGTTAAATGTGGGATTTTTAGAATGCTGGCAGTGATGAAATTTTAGTATGTTATTACACTCTGCCACAGCATGTTTTTTCTCGAAGAGGGTGTATATAACATTTAAAGTATTTACAGTGTCTCATAAAAGAATACGAATGCATAAAAAAAAAAATTATATGCAAGATTTTTAGAATGCTGACGGAAATGAAATTTTAGTATTTTGTTACACTCTCCTACAGCGTGTTCTTTTTCTAAGAGAGTGTATATAGCATTTAAAGTATTTTACAGGGTATCATAAAAGTATACGAATATATGAAACAAAAATATTGTATGCAAAATTTTTAGAATGCTGATGGTAATGAAATTTTAGTATGCTGGTAACACCTACAGTATTTTTTGTAGCGTGTATATAGCTTTTATAGTTATTTTACAGGGCCGCACAAAAGAATACAAATATATGAAATGAATAAATGTTAAATGCGGGATTTGTAGAATGTTGACGGTAATGATATTGTAGTATGTTGTTACAGTCGCCTAATGTATGTTTTTTGTCAAAGAAGGTCTATATAGCATTTACAGTTATTTTACAAGGCCGCACAAAATAATACAAATATATAAAACAAATATATGTTAAATGCGTGGTTTTTTTAATGCTTATGGTAATGTATTTTTAGTATCTTGTTACAGTTAGAGAGATGGACAGCAGATAGACAGAAAGCAAACAGTTGGCAGACAGACAGCAGGGTGAGCTATTTGACAGAGAGCAGGCTGACAGGCAGCTGATATCATACATACAGACAGCAGACAGAGTATATACAGACAACAGATAACACACAAATAGCAGATAGCTGACAGACATACAACATATAAACAACTGACAGACAACAAATAACAAACAGACAGACAATACACAGACAGCAGACATACAGGCAGAAGACAGACAGACAACCAACTGAGTAGATAAACAGCAAACAGAGATAGAGCAAACTGCAGATAGTTAGCAGGCAGACAGTAAATAGACATGAAACAGGTATTCAGAGAGCAGACAAATAGAAGACAGACAGCCAATAGACAGACAACATATAAACAGACACAGACAAAAAACATACAGACAGCCGAGAGAATGCAGATAAACAGCAAACAGACAGAGGAGGAGGATGACAGAGGATGACCACCTCTAGAGCAAACTGCAGATAGTTAGCAGGCAGACATGAAACAGGTATTCAGAGAGCAGACAGACAGCAGACAAATAGAAGACAGACAGCCAATAGACAGACAGCATATAAACAGATGACAGAGTGTAGACAGCCACAGACAAACAACCAGAAGGCAGAAAACATATAGACAGCTGAGAGAACATAGACAGTCAGACAGGCAGCAGACAGGAAACAGAGACAGTAGACAAACAGACCACTGACAGATGGTATACAGATACAGAGAGAGACAGACTGAGACATACAGGCAAAAAAAAGTTTCTGGGTTGGCGCACAAAGGGCACAGGACCCTCTAGTAATATTATTATTATTTTTAAGATGAAAATGAAAGACAAAGGGTCATCTTAGGTGACTATCTAAACTTTTATACAATATTGAAACATAAAAAGTTATGCAAAATCAATAGTATTTATAACATATATTCTTTATATATATATTACTAACAAATCGTTATCAATAATAAAACATGAAATGCATCCCTTTTTAAATAATTAAATATATTACATGCAAAATCGAAGAACTGTGGTATTATTGAAGCTTTAAAATTCTTTTCACATTTTGTTATGATTTTGCTTAGAATATCTTTTGTAATCTACAGAGATAAAAAAGCTAAAAAAAATATTAAATATGCATCCAGCGAAGATTCAAAAAGCTATTTGGGCAATTTATGCATAAAGCAATAAAATCCAATTAAAAGAAATTCAGAATACCTCTTTACATAGTAGCGTACGTCCAGAACACTTAGGCTGTTTTAAATCTTTCGGTAAGGCTCTGTAACTAGCTCCATTTCGTCCTCCAGTAGCATAATCTGTTACAAAATATTGTTTGATTTGAAAAGAAATCTCAAAAATAGATTATCAAATCCAAGACTTAAATGATTTTGTGCATTAAAAATTTACACTTATATAATAACAATTTATGCTATGTGGTGATTGGCAGAAAGAATAGTCCCAATGTAATCCATACGGGTCCATGTCAATTCAACCACACCAGCACACCCATGGTCACCTATTTTGATGAAACTTGGTATATTCAATAAACATATGGTATCAAATAACCCCCTAATT
This sequence comes from Maratus michaelseni, assembly GCA_963931845.1. Taxonomy (NCBI): domain Eukaryota; kingdom Metazoa; phylum Arthropoda; class Arachnida; order Araneae; family Salticidae; genus Maratus; species Maratus michaelseni. The sequence continues at coordinate 275,636,379 of OZ007594.1, read as the reverse complement.
TTTTTTATCTCTGGCTTCCATATTTTTTTATTTACAGCCATTCAAAATTTCTTCAAATTCACATTTTTGCATATGTCCGAGAAGCGCTATACAAATTACACTTGGTTGTAAAAAAATTCTATTTGGTTTCCAAACCTTTCAATTGTTTTCAAAATTTAGTTGCTTACCAACAAAAATATGATAAACACAGAAAAAAATACTAGAGGGCTGTAAATATTTATTTTGGTCCCCTAAAAAATAATAAATTATTATTAATTTAAATTTTTGTTAGAAAAAACATGATTTTCTAAAAATGCAATATCAGGGAGAGGGACAGGTATAATCTTGACACATTTTTATTTTTAAATGAGCCTAAATATATGTTCTATCTTATTCTGGAATAAAATTGGTGGTTTTTTAATTCCTTCTGAAGAAAAAAAAAAGAAAATCACCCAATGTCATCAATAAAATGGCAACATCATGATAATTTCAATTCCACATTTCTGTTAATTTTTAAGAAAGTTATTTTATGTAATGTAACTAAGCTAAAAACATTACTTAAATGTGTTATTTAAAATTATATTAATTTTTTTTATAATTTTTTGATGAAAGAGGAATTAAAATTTGCATTCACAAAACAATAATTAAACATGATTTGCATAATTTTTTTTTTCATCACTTGGCTTTGCAAATGACAAAATGAAATTCTCAAAGAAGATATAGATATAATATTTAAGTGTGATCGAATTAAATATCAAATGGGATTATATAGGTCCTTAGAACACATATTAGTGTTTATGCTAATTAATTACAAAATTAGGATTTTTAACTAAGAATAATTCCTATCAAATTAAAAACTAAATTAAATATATTTAAAAAATTGTTTTTTAACAAATTAATTTGTTTAACTATACAGTTAAAATCATTACTGTTTAAAATGGATTAATTCAGTATATTCTGATATAAAAAATGAATCCTCAATATGTTTGTAAAAGTAAACTGGCCCAGTTTACCTTCCTTTATGCTTAGTTGCTTCCTGTTTATATTACAAGGCAGATGTTAGGGTTAATCAGAAAGCTGGTTTGTGCAGCATCAATTTTTTATTTATTTTTTTCTTTTTGTTTATTGTGTTTTTATTGGATGTTTATGAAAATACTTACAATAAGCTTTAAATAAGAGCATCTCATTCTGTCCTTTCTCAAATTCTGCTTTGCATGCAGAGAACATTTGAGAAATGTTTTTTTTTTTTTTTTTTTTTTTTTTTTTTAAATCTTTTGTTTAGTTAGTGTTAGTTTCCTGAATTAGATATATGATTCTTTAAAAATCTTCAGTGGATTAACTGTTTTTTTTTTTCTTTTAAATATTACTGTGACTTTTTATGAAATGGAGAGTACTACATGTGATGTGGGGGGGGGGGGGAACTTCAACTAAATTAAAAAGAATGGTATTGTAAATGAATCAAATGATCTCTCTGAAGAAGACAAAATACTTTTAAGTTAAGGACAGAAGCTACTGAAGAATTGCATACAATTTGTTTTCATCATAGAATTGTATATTTGAAAAAGTTTGAATCTCTTCAGAAAAAATGTTGTGATCCCTTCAAAAGGCACACAAAATATGTGAAAAATACACTGTGTGTTGTAAATTTTCAGTAACACAATGATATTTTACTTAAGGGACTTAAAGTTAAGCCAAGAGAAAATTTATGCTGTCAATGTAGGACAATGCTCTTGTTCAAAAGTGCATTTCAGAATGAAGAATGTCTGTACAACAACACAGATACAAATTCTGATAGCCCATATGAAGTTGAAGACATGGATTACACTCCCATTGCAAGCAGCAGCAAAGAAGATGACATACAAAAACTAAATTCATCTTTTGCCGATGTAGATTCTTCTCCATTAAAATTACATACTCTTGCAGAAAAAAGCAAGGTCTCATATGACAAAATGAAATTGCATTCATTTTAAAAAAAAGGCTAAAAGCAAAAAATTGAAGAAATTCTTGATATCAAAATTCCAGAAGTAGATTCAATGGCAGAGGACCTTGTTGCACAGAAGGCAGAAGACATGAAAAATTTAATAAAAAACAAATTCAGTTGTTAAGGATTCCAGCATCACTATCATGGACACACACACACACACAAAAAGATACATTTAATGTATCTGACTATGCATTTCGTAAAGCTCAGAAACTTGTCAAAGAGAAAGGAATATTAGCTGAACCAGAACCCAAAAGAGAAAAACAATTGAGACCCAATGTCCTTGACATGGTTAAAATAGCAAAGTCTTTCTAACACACACAATACATGACAAATAAGAAAAATACAACTACAGAAAACACGTCATTTTAAGTTCTATAAATAAATAAAAAATATATTTATAAAATAAATTACTAAGAAAAATGAATATTTAATTTAAATAGATGTTTAATTATTAAACTACATTCCAAAATTATATTACAGTTATGTAAAATAAAAATTATATTCATGATGTTGTCATTTTATTGATGGCATTGGGAGATTCTTTTTTTTTTCTTCAGAAGGAATTAAAAAACCACCAATTTTATTCCAGAATAAGATAGAACATATATTTAGGATCATTTAAAAAAAAATGTTCCAAGATTATACCTGTCTCTCTCCCTGATATTGCATTTTTAAAAAATCATGTTTTTTCAAATAAAAATTAATAATAATTTATTATTTTTTAGGGGACTAAAATAAATATTTACAGCTCTCTAGTATTTTTTTCTGTATTTATCATATTTTAAAGGTAAGTAAATAAATTTTGAAAACAATTGAAAGGTTTGTGAACCAAATAGAATTTTTTTTACAACCAAGTGCAGCTTGTTTAGCGCTTTTCGGATATATGCAAACAGGTGAAATTGAAGAAATTTTGAATGGCTGTAAATAAAAAAGTATTGAAGTCAGAGATAAAAAAAATTAGGAGGTTATTTAATACCATATGTTTATTGAATATACCGAGTTTCATCAAAATCGGAGACCATGGGTGTACAAATCCCATTTTTGTGGTTGAATTGACATGGAATGGCCATGCATTGGATGGATTCCATGACATGGAATGTACATGCTGTAAAAGGCAATAAAATGAGTTGGGAGAGGTAACAACCTCTTCAAGAGATTGATTTAAAATTGTGCATAACTGAGAGGATGTTGTATGTAGTAATTTTTTATACACATTATGAAAAAAAAAAAAAAAAAAAAAAAAAAAAAAAAAACACTTTCCAAAAACTTTCCAAGCACTTTCAAAGAAACTTTTCTTTTTTTTTTTAAACATCTTAATATCAAATTCCTTCAAAAAGTCTAAAAAAATTTTTGATGTTATCCAGGCTTTGGTGCTACTTGTATAAAAACATGGCAATTTCTTCACATTTTTTAAACACTCTGGTTTCTTGGATTTGCAAATCACTATTGGTGGTAACTTTTCTGATCCGTCCGCTTTGCAACATAAAAGAACAGTCACTCTTTTTTTGCTGTGTTTGTCACCATGAAATGTGACCCCTTACAAGGACCATGAACCCTTACAGGGTTCGTATGCTTTTACCACAATTTTTTAATAGAATTTTTCGCCTTATTTAAATGCAGAAAAGTATTACAAATACTGAAATCAAACGAGGTGTGTGTAATTTCTGCTATTTAAATATTAAATAGAAAAATTCTATTAAAAGATTGTGGTAAAAGCTTATGAACCCTGCCTTAAAATCCAGCATTTTATTTGGCAAAAGACGATAAAATAAACCTGTTGCATCATTAAAAATATTCTTAACATAAAAGTTTTGAATTAAATTTGGAAGGTCTGTGATCCATTCATTAGCAGTTGAATCTGAAATGGCTGCGCTTTCACCACTCAGACAATAATTTGTTAAACCATGTCTTTTCTTAAGTTTTTCTAGCCATCCACAAGCTGAAAATTTTTCGATTCCCATTTTTGATGACAAAGTGAGTACCTTTTCTTTGAATAACTCAACAAAATCCAGATGCTACTGTAAAGGTAAGGAAAGAAGGGAACACGCGAGTGACTTGATAAAAATAAAAGAGAAAGGAAAGAAGGAACCATTAGAAATGAGGGAAGAGGGTGAAAAGTCGAATTGTAACACCTTTTCCACCTTCTCAGGCACTTTGCAGAACGGTCTTTTGACCTTGACACGTGCAGAAAATTCTTTACAGAAAAAAAAAAGTTGTGCACTTAACTCAGAGTTTGTGAATTGCGTTGTTATTTCCGCATATGAGACTTAACTGAGAGAGATATCTCAAAGTGACGCTTATAAGTGAGAGATCTATAGCATTATTTTCCTATTCCTCATTGCAGGACCTTAAGAAATTCGCGTATAACTCAGAGGCACATAAGTGAGAGGTGACTGTATATGAATGCATTCCATGGGTTTGACATTAGCAAAGGAAATTAGGAAATTGACTGACCGACATCCTTAAATTAAAGGTGTCCCAAAAAGATTGAAAGGCGCCTTAATTTTTTACCTGATGGAGATAAGTAAACAATGCAAGTTACAAAATAATGTTCAAAATAATGTAGGAAATAAAATTATGTTAATAAAATAGTCCTGCTATTAATTATCAAAAGTTACACTTTTTATATTTTTATATATTCCCGGTAAAAAAAAAGTCAATAGCTTTAAAATTGAATTAATTATGCTTAATTGAAAACTGACTGAATGGAGACTGTATATCAAATTAAACATGTAAACTTGTGAAATATTAAAAGAAAGAAGAAACACAAGCAATAATATATATGCAGTTGACCTTAAAAAATCGATTTCATATAATTATGCTTTGACTTTAATTATTTTATGTAGTTAATTATATTTTAATTTTGAGCATCTGTTTCCAGTGGCGCAGCCAAGGGGCGGGGTTGGGGGTTAAAACCCCCCCCCAGAGCTAAAAAAATTACTATAATTGCCGCTTATATGAATCAAAACAACTAAAGTTAAAATTAAGTTTTTTGGCCTTTCCGCCTTGGCAGAATCCACCGCTTTCTTAAATCAAATTCTATTCAACAATGTGATTCAATTAAACGGCGAAAATTCTACTTAAAACTGTGAAAGCGCATATTACACGCATAGGTTATGTCAAAACTTGACTTTTGGACTGCGTCACTTTGTCGAGACGTCTTATAGTAAAAGGTGGGTCATATACTCTCACAGAGACGCTTTGAGTTATATAGTATACAGTGGTCTGTTTTTTAATTGCATTTCTGTCTTTGTTCCACGTTCGAAACAATAACAGATCATCAAATTCCAGAGAAAAAAAAAACATACACATTGTAAGTCTATCTCAGTTTCAAGTGGCTTTTTTTGCGTTTTTTGCTCTCAGTTATACCTAAGACCAAGCTATGTGCGTACCCAGGAAAAAAATCTTTGCAAAAGTAAGAATTTAAAAAAAGTACTTAAAGTTATAAAAAGCTATTTTTCGATTATGAGCAGATTTTTGCAATCGGTGTTTCTTTCGAATCATTTGTTTTGTAGGGGGTCCAGGGTTCGGAAAAACTACTTTTTGTTTGTAACGAACTACAACTACTTTATAAAAAATGTAGTTAACTACAACTACAACTACTTATTTTTAAAAGTAGCGACTACAAACTACTTTCCAAAAGTAGTCACTACTTCATTACTTTAGTAATCATTGCTAATTAAATACACCGCAAACGATTTTTCCCCGATAGACCATAATGTAACAGAATTCTTTTGAACGTCCCTGTAAGCGAGATATAAATGCTACACATTTCATTTTCAATACTGAACATTCTATGGTAAAGTTCAATAACATATAAAACTTTCATGGCAGTCAGAGTATATTTATGAGAGTTAGAGCACGGACAGACAAACAAAGCAAATTCATAGAACCTTTTTAATTATGTTGGAATTTTTTTTTAAAGAGGAAATTCGAAAACAAAAATTGTAATAATCTTACACATTTATGAGAGTGATGTAGCACAGTAGCGCTTAGAATCCTGCATCGGGTCGGGTTACCCGCTTTTACCCCGACCTGACCTGCCGTTCGGGTCGGCTATATTTTCCCATTGCGGTTCGGGTTCGGGTCGGATTGACTTCAAATTTTTTGTTGCGGGTCGGGTTGGCTTTCATTCTTTCGGGTTCGGGTTGGCTTTTTGAATCTTGCGGGTCGGGTTTGGGTTAACCCGGTTTTTTAAAAGAATGTCCAAAATATTTTTTCCCATTAAAAGTCTATATAAACCGCAGATCACAGTTTCACAAAAGCAAAATGCGTGCCTGTCTGTTTTGTTAATCTTAGAATTCGTATCAGGAAGTTAATATAAACATACTTTTTCAACTACTGGTACGATAATGGTTATAACGAATGCTCCTGCACAGCTGAAACATTTCTGCTGAATAGTTACAATTCTAATTCTTGATACTTCTAATTTTGTTATGGCAAAAAACTGTGTGATCGACAGGAAGACAGGAAACGATTATTTAGCGTTTTGCTTCTTATAGTATTTCGTTATAAATGGAAGTTTTGAAACCGCAACTAATTTTAAAAAAACATTTAAAGATTAGATTTTTAGTTTTATACCGTTTAGAGTCCTGCATCGGGTCGGTTTACCCGCACCCGACCCGACCCGGCTCTAGATTTTTTTTGTTCTGGGTCGGATTCCGATCGGGTTGACTTCCACTTTTTTACTGTGGATCCGGTTGAATTTCATTATTTCGAGTTCGGATCGGTTTCGGGTTGGGTTTTGACTCTAGCGGGTAGGGGTCGGGTTGACCCGAATTTCAAAAGAATGTCCAAAATATTTTTTCAGGTTAAAAATCTATGCACAATAAGACCTCCATTCTGGTTTTTCTTCCAAAAGGCGGCCACCTCTATTTAGCGCCACTTTTTAATTCCTAAAATTTATATATTTGAAAACGCTTATATCTCTGAATAGCGGCCACCTCTAAATCTAGACACACGTACATGTGCAGAAGATTTTTTTTATATAGAAATAAAAACAACAAAATTTTTCTATTTATTTGTATGCTTGTGGGGGGGGGGGGGGGGGAGAGGAGTAAATTATGGGAAGTTAGGGGACAATTTAGATAGTTACTTATATATTATTATTAGGTAGAAACAAATGTGGACATTTTTTTAAAATAAAGAGTTTTAAATATTTGAAACTGTATGCTGGAGGAGGGGCAAAAAGGGAAACGTAAATTTTGGGGACAATGAAATAATTTTTATTTGTTGTCATTAGACAAAATGAGTGAAAGATTTTATTTTTGTATAAAAATAAAGATTTAAAAATATTTTAAACTCCTTTGTATGCTACTATGGGGAAGCGTGAATTTGAGAGATTAGGGATAATTTAGAGGATTTATGTTTAGATAAATCCATTCTTTTTCTTTTTTTAATAAGGATTTTACATTTCTTTGCTTGCTGGGGGTGGGAGGCAAAAGGTAGAAGAAATTAGTCAGATAAAGATTTAACATAGCCAGACGACTATATTTTGGTAAAAAAAAATCGTAGTCGTATAAAAATACATTATATTGAGAAGATTTCTATGGATTTAAATAACAGTACACGAAGTTTCTGACACCCAAACTGTGAAAATGACAGCTAATTTGTGACTGTGCCCGTCGTCTATGGAGAAATATATGACACTGCAAATGACATTTGTCGCTGACGTTCGCAAATTGTTGCAGAGAACATATTTCGCACGAAAGAAACGAGTTATAATCATGTGATTTGAAGATTGGGACCTTTTTTCCTCCCTCCGAAAGTAGCGTCGATGCGCGCTACAAACTACTGATATTTTGTATCGCGCTACTCGCTACACTACACATTTTTAATGTAGCGCGCTACACTACAAACTACTGGAAAAAGTAGCGGCTACTGTAGTTTCGCTACTTGTAGCGCGCTACTTCCGAGCCCTGAGGGGGTCTGTACACAAATTTAAAGACTATATTTCATTTGTTGGTAATGTTGCAACGACCTCTTGCTTATGATGGAGATTCGTATATTTATCGTTAAAATTTTATAAATTAGTTGTGGTTGTTCTTTTAGCTATTTTTAATTCTATCGCGCTTCTAATATTGTAAACGCTGTTTAAAGGAATCATAACCAACGTAAATGCGGAGAAAAGCATTATGATTTCATTCATTTAAAAGACTGATTCCATTAACCGATGATTCATATAACCGGCGACCATCTTTATTATAAACTCAAAACCCCCCCTAGAACCGAATTCTGGCTGCGCCACTGTCTGTTTCGTTTTTTGTTGGTTTCTTCCAAAAGAAATCCAACCCCGACTGCAGTGTCATGGTAAAAACATGTACAACAATAATTTGTACATAGCACAGATATTTGCCGCGAAGTTTTCTCACATAAAATAATATTTTGTGAAAACTTCACTGATCACATGAAACAATATTTCAAATGGAACCTTCAAAAAAAGTCCTTCCAGCCTATACTGGGAAGAAAAGGTAACTTCCATATTCCATGTTTTTAAGAAATCCATTAATTTTACTCAAACGCATGAAGCAGCAAACTCGATTATAGAAGAACTAGCTGTTACCCGTGACTTCGTTCATGTATCATTAAAAGAAGCATAAATGCATTAATTAAGCAAAATATTTCATTCCCGATAATTAGAATCATAAATAATTAACTAACTCTTTATCACATTCCATAGGAGACAATACCGTATTTCTATGTTATACAGGCCTTGACATAACTAAGTTTTAAAAAAGTGAAAATTTGTGACAAATAATTACGAAAAGGAAACTGCAACCAATGAAAAAAGGCGGGCCAAATAAAATTGTGGAAATCGGCGAATTGTGTAAAAACATATGTCAAGTTTACCTGGTAAACTATTTTACTTTTCACGCCTTTGTGGAACGTTTTAGTAACATAATTCAAAGATAATGGAAATAGTATATTCTTTTTTATTAAATTCAATTCTTGTGAATAGGAAGCAATAATTGTAGACCTAACTGCAAGGACCTTAAATTTGCCTTCTTGATTTAATTTATACCTGAAAAAAAAAATCTTTATTTCTAAATGAAAATATGTTGACAGACGACTTTTTGTTCTCCAGAATAAATTGATTCATGAAGTTTGAATATGTGAAAATACGTTTTTATTTTTTAAAAATTTTACTGTAATCAAGATTTTTTTTTTCTTTCACTATCTATTCAAATTGAAAATAAATTCTTTTTTTCAGTTTTAATGAGAAAAAATATATTAATCCGTTTTATTTCTTCTTTTTTATCCACAAAAATGGAATAATTTAGTTGCCATTCTTAGAGAAACTTCGTTAAAATTTACAAAAAAAAAACAAAAAAAATCTCGGAATTTAAATCATTTTTTAAAATTCTGAGAGTTTATGACATCCTCGGATCCATGATAACCGATCTTAAGTAAATCGTGTTGCGTTCGACAACCTGAAAGGAGTGGTTGCGAAATGCAAACAGGCGGTCAGATTTTAATATAATAGATTCGTATTTAATTTTCTTTTCCTAATAATTACGTTTTGGTTTTTGGCAAAAAACTCTCATCTGTATGTAACTGATATTCATGCTTAATAATCGGTGGATAAAAAAAATATTTCAAATTTTTCGTTTTAAATATGGCGTAAAAGTCATTTACTTTCTAAACTTACCGATCCTTGTATGATTAATGTAAGGAATTGATTCACGCTTCTTGTAAAACACATTTGAAAATTTCCGTTTTATTTCAAATATGACGTCACTTTTTCCTCAGAGAAATATCTTTTTAATGGCATAATTCTTGTTAATTTTTTTTTTCTGGCAATCAGGGTGTAAATTTTAGCGGAAAACTCACATTTGTATGTAACTGGTATTCAAGCTAATTATTAATCAGTAACGATAAAAAATATTCAGTTTTTCATCTTAAATAATACGTCCATTATCTATCTACTTTCATTATACATTGATATTCATGCTCCTTGTATTATTACGAACATTTGGAAATAACATGTTTTATTTATGACGTCATATTTGTCCAAACCGAGGAGGATCCTTTTCATAGTTCCATGGTCCAAGCGAAATCTATTTTAAATAATATAATTATTGCTCATTTTTCCTTCTAATTATAACGCAATTTTTGACAGAAAAAGATCTTTTTAATGTAACCGATATTCATACTGTATCATGTCATACTGTATCATCATGTATAATGTTGTTTCAAATATCACGGAAATTCATCTTCTTTTGAATTCCTTTTAATTTTCATTTTTCACATGAAAATCGTTCAATTGAAAATTAGTTGTTGAGGAAAAATTATTTTTCCGAGTTTTTATTTTTTGGCAACGATCAAAGCCCTAGCAACGATAAAGTAAAATGGTTAAATTTTATTGAAAAATGTCCATTTATTCTCTATGAAAATAATGAAATTTTTAATTATTAAAGAAAATATTTGAATAAAATAAATAAAACCTAGTCTATGTTCATTTGAGGGTTATAATCAAACTACATGCAAAAATACAGGATCATTAAAAGCTCCATTTTGACGCTGGCTTCAGCCTAACATTTGCACACAATCAGATTTATAATATTACTAGCTGTTACCCGTGACTTCGTTCACATAACATTATAAGAAAAATAAATGTACTAATCAAGCAAAATATTTCACTCCCGATAATTAAAAACTAAAATAATTAAATAACTCTTTATCACATTTCATAGAAGAAAATACGATATTTCTTTGTTATAGGGGCCTTGACATAAATCAGTTTAAAAAAGGTAAAATTTTTTGTGCCAAATAACCGCGAAAAGGAAACTGCAACCAATGGAAAAAGGACGGCCAAATAAAATCGTGTAAATCGACGAATTGGGTAAAAACAAATGTCAATTTTACCTGATAAACCATTTTACTTTTAACGACTTTGAGAAACGTTTTAACAGCCATCATTTAAAAATAATTCATTGGAAATAGTATATGCTTTTTCTTTAAATTCAATTCTTGTGAATAGGGGGGAATAATGCTACACCTAAATGCAAGGAGCTTCAATTGCAAAGTTTTTTGCAACTCAAAATTATATGTATACATTACTTTTGCATGTAATTTTCATTGCAAATTAACATTTATTACGGTTCAAATTAAAATTAATTTGGATGCAAATTACATGTAAATGTTACGTTTGCATGTAATTTGGGGTTGCAAAAAGCTTTGCAATTGCAAGTGTTACGTTTGCATGTAACAGCAAATTTGTGTCCTTGGTTTAATCGATAGCTGAAACAAATCTTGATTTCTTGACAATATGCTGACAGGCGATTTTTGCTCTGCAGAATAAATTGATGATTCATAAAGTTTGAATATGTGGAAATATGTTTTTATTTTTCGGAAATTTTACTGTAATCAAGATTTTTTTTTCACCAACTATTCAAATTGAAAATAAAATAATTTTTTTTCAGTTTTAATGAGGAAATGGCATAAAAATATATTAATCCGTTTTATTCCTCCCTTTTTATCCACAAAAATGGAGTAATTTAAGTACCATTTTTAGAGAAATTTCGTTAAAATTTACAAAAAAAAATATTAATATCTCGGAATCTAATTCAAAATTTTAAATTCTCAGAGTTTATATGACATCCTCGAATCAATGATAACCGGTGTTAAGTAAATCGCGTTGCATTGAGAGGAGTAGTTGCGAAATACACACAGTCAGATTTTAACTTAATAGACTTGTGTGCAATTTTCTTTTCCTAATAATCTTACTGATGCTTGTATTATTAATCACAGAGTTCAGAGAATAAATAGAGATGAAATGTTCATGTTTGGCGTGATGCTGAAAATGCAACCCTACAGTCGGCCCAAACAACTGGCGGCTTGCTTTGAAAACCTCTCCCCATCCAATGAATCCAGTCATTGTTCCACGTGCAGCGTCTCTCCATCCAATGAAGTCAACCCTTGGGCCTAATGATTTGAGCGATAACCGGCTTCATATTGCAAGCCCATTTTACGGTTCATTACCTCTCTATTCTTTCACTGTACTCAATGATTATTAATGTATGAAATTTATACACACTCCATTTGAAACATATTTAAAAAATCCCGTTTTATTATGACGTCACTTTGATCCCAGAGAAATCTTTTTTCAATGATATAATTCTTGTTAATTTTCTTCTCCTGGCAATAATGACGTGAATTTTAGCAGAAAACTCACATCTGTTTGTAACTGATATTCAAGCTTATTATTAATCAGTATCAAAAAAATATTTCAGTTAGATGTATCTTAAATATGATGTCCATTATGTATATACTTTTATTATACACTGATAGTCATGCTCTTTGTAATATTACGAATATTTGAAAATACATGTTTTATTTATGACGTCATATTTGTTCAAGCCAAGAAGGATCCTTTTCATAGTTCCATGGCTCAAGCGAAATCTTTTTCTTAATAATATAATTATTGTTAATTCTTCTTTCTAATTATAATGCAGTTTTTGACAGAAAAAGATCTTTTCAATGTAACCGATATTCCTACTTCATGTATAATAACAAATACTCCATATTGTTGTTTCAAATATCACAGAAATTCCTCTTATTTTGAATTATTTTCATTTTTCATGTGAAAATTGCTCAATTGAAACTTAATTGTTGAGCAAAAATTATTTTTTCGCATTTTTATTTATTGGCAACGATCAAAGCCCTAGCAACGATAAAATAAAAGGGTTAAATTTTATCTAAAAATGTCCATTGATTCTCTATGAAAATAATAAAATTTTGAATTATTAAGAAAAATATTTGAATAAAATAAACAAAAACCAGTCTATGTTCATTTCCGGGTTATAATTCACGTATATGCAAAGATACAGGGCCATTAATTTCTCCATTTTGACGCTGGCTTCAGCCTAACATTTGCACACAATGGGATTTATAATATTATTAGGATAGGACTAGCTGTTATCCGTGACTTCGTTCACGTAACATTAAAAAAAGAATAAATGCATTAATTTAACAAAACATTTCACTTGATAATTAACAACATATACAATTAACCAAAGCTTTATCACATTTTACAGGAGACCATACGGTATTTGTTCGTTATAGGGGCCTTGACATAACCCAGTCTTAAAAAAGTGAAATTTCATGCCAAATAATATATACAATCGCAAAAATGAAACTGCAACTAATGAAAAAAGGAGGACCCAGTAAAATCGTGAAAATCGAGGAATTCCTTTTCGTAAAACGAAAAACAACACTGGCAGAATTCTTCTTCTATACAACAGTGCATTTTAGGTAGTATTTGGTGTACAATTTGTATATGTGTGCATTCCTAAATGGGCATTATTATATTGTTTATTTGCATAGACATATGTTATATATTTCTTACTACATTATCTTGTTTATGCATATATTAAATTAAGTGTTTCACGCTAAGTGGTGTAAATAGTGAACAAACTGCTTGTGGATTTTATACATTGATAGATATTTTACAAAGATATAACAATCTGATGCGATTCTAAAATGTAAACAAAGGTTGCTAGAAAGTACTTTAAATTCTGCCCAATTTAACCTCGATATTTTCCCTATCGCGTCAAGAACACTATTAGCAAATAAATACCGACGATACAAATCTGATTATCTAAATTTACATATTTTTGTTAGTATGTATAGGATTATTTTAATTTATTTCATGCGCTTGAAATTTTTTACGCTTTCTCTAGGGTTAGGTGTCGAATAAATGTACTTTCTTGTTATTTTTTTTTTTCCATTTCTATTTATTCTATTTTCTATTCATTCCATTTATGGATATTGATTTAATTTACATATTCGCGTCAAAGAATATTCTTTAAAGTTATTATCAGGATTAGAATAGGATACGATTAGGGTTAGGATTAGGAATAAAAATTGAACGACAATGGCATGACCGATTCAGGTTTAAAGTATGAAACATCATGAAGCAATAAGAAAATTAGAAAATTATCGGCTAATAATTTTTAACATATTTTACAGTCACAGTTGGCATCAAAGGTGAGCGGGGAAATGGTCATCTAAAATACCATTAAGTGTTTACCACACAAAAAACAAATCTGGTTACAACAATGTATTTAATTTTGCGCCAAATTTCACTTGATAAAAAAAAAAAGCAAATTGACTATGGACTTAATTACAGACCCCTAACCTTGTTATTCTCGGAAATTTTCTACCTATATGTAAAAAAAATTCTACTATATAGAACGCGCTTTCACGTTTATAATGTTATGGATTGGCACGATCGGCTTGTTCAAGTTTACACAATTCGCGGCTGGAAGAAAAGATTCATTACTTTTTGATTTCTTCTTTGCTTTTGCATTACGCGAATTTGTTGGTAAAATCAATTTTCTTTTCGATAACATTGTTGATTTTTAAGTTTAAAAAATATTGTAATTTTACTTAAACATTGCTTTAAAATCTATGCAATTTTTCTTATCCTACAAGACTTTACAAAAATCTATTATGAAACAACTTTTGCCGCGCAAATGAAACTGCAAAAAAGCTATATTTAAAAACGACAACAAAGTTTTTCCTATTTTAAAACTAAAAGAAATGTAAAATTAAATTCCGGTTCGAAACGACGATTTACAAATGTGTTTCGATTGTGGGAAAATGATAGAGGAAAAATGCTGTTACTTCGACACAATCATATTAAATCTTTAGCTTTTATGAGAAAAGCAACTTTCTTTTAAAAAATATAGTTATTTTTATTAAGATTTTCTGATTTTCGATACGGATAATTTTGTGATGCATATCATTGACATTTGCCATCCAATATATATATATATATTTTTTTTTTATTTATTTAATTTTACTTTTTAAAATTTAAATTAAAAATATGGTATCTTTATGTTAGACGTGTGCAGACGATATATCGCCAACCTATCCCATCATTCGTATTGCATTCATTAAAAATATAAATCTTTCACTCATTTCATTTAAAACACAGAACTTGTGCAGACGATATATCGCCAACCTATCCCATCATTCGTATTGCATTCATTAAAAATATAAATCTTTCACTCATTTCATTTAAAACACAGAACTTTAATTTACAACACATACATTTAAAATACATATATTACGTACATGTAAAATAATTCCTTTCATGTCAAAAAGAAAAAGAAAAAAAAAAGAGAAATTAATCACAAATAATTTGATAACCCAAGATCATTTTATTTCAACATCAAAACAAATCTGTTTTATTGTTCTATATATGACATCATATTCGCTTGCTTTCCATACTTACTTGTATTTATGCACTTTGTATTATTATCAAATATTTGAAAACGCACGTTTTTTTCCAATATGACATCATTTCATGTTCTGTTTAATTCTTAAATAATTCATTTCCTTTTCATTTTTCACGTGGAAATTTCTCACTTGAAAATAAATTGTTGATTAAAAATTATTACTCAGGGGTTTTATTTTATATTGGCAAAGATAAAGTATTAGCAACGGTAAAATAAATTTAACCATTTTAAAAAAAGCTGCAAAACCGGGCCGTTTGGGCCAAACCAACCAAACTAACCAACCATTTTAAAATATACGAAAAAATGTCCATTTATTCTCTATGAAAATAATGAAATTTTGAATTATTAAGAAAAATATTGAAATAAAATAAACAAAAACCATTCTATGTTCATTTGAGGGTTATAATCAACTTATATGCAAAGATACAGGATAATTAAAGGCTTCATTTTGACGCTGGCTTCAGCCTAACATTTGCACACAATCAGATTTATAATATTACTAGCTGTTACCCGTGACTTCGTTCACGTATCATTAAAATAAGAATAAATTCATTAATTAAGCAAAATATTTCATTCCTGATAATTAGAAACGTAAATAATTAACTAACTCTTGATCACATTCCATAGGAGACAATACAGTATTTCTATGTTATAGAGGCCTTGACATAACTAAGTTTTAAAAAAGTGAAATTTTGTGACAAATAATCACGAAAAAGAAACTGCAACCAATAAAAAAGGCGGGCCAAATAAAATCGTGGAAATCGGCGAATTGTGTAAAAACATATGTCAAGTTTACCTGGTAAACTATTTTACTTTTCACGCCTTTGTGGAACGTTTTAGTAACATAATTCAAAGATAATGGAAATATTATATTCGTTTTTCATTAAATTCAATTCTTGTGAATAGGGAGCAATAATTGTAGACCTAAATGCATGGAGC
This sequence comes from Maratus michaelseni, assembly GCA_963931845.1. Taxonomy (NCBI): domain Eukaryota; kingdom Metazoa; phylum Arthropoda; class Arachnida; order Araneae; family Salticidae; genus Maratus; species Maratus michaelseni. Next base: position 275,620,233 of record OZ007594.1, on the reverse strand, counting down.
TTAAATTTGCCTCCTTGAGTTAATCTATAACTACAGCGCCTATATTCTAGGCTATGACAAAGACGTTTGTCATATATCTTGCTTTCAGTTCAAATCCCCCCCCCCAAAATTTTAACAAATTAACATAAGCTTTTCCATTCCTCTTTCAACATCTAGCATGCATGTATTGATTTCATGCTTCTCCTCCCACCCCCCCCCAAAAAAAATAGAGATAAAAAAATAAATTCATAAATATTCATTCATTCCCCCCCAAATAAATAAATAAATAATTATAAATAATTAAAAATAATAAACAAATATAGTTTATAGATTTTAAAGGTCTGTAATTCCCCCCCCCCCCCCCACCAAAATTCAATATTTTAACTAAAATCTATTTCTGATTTAATTTAGATAACGAATCTACTTTCTTCATTCTAAAATGCAAGTCACTCGCATACATCAGAAACTTCTCAGTCCTTGACCTTGCGGTTATGCTAAAAATAAGTTACAAATGTTCATATATTTCTAATCCAACCGTTTTCTTCTCATGAAATCAAAAGTGCATCTGTCTTAAAACTTAGACAAAATATATAAGCAGCTGTGCTCTACTTATTAAAGTAATGTAACGTATAACCGACATTCTTTATGCAAGCATTAGCACTTCTCATCCGCTCTCAAAAGAATTAATTAAAAAAGATTAAAACTGTAATATGCAAGCTCATATCTTTCACACCCTGTTATTAGATTCGAGTCACAAGTAACCGTTAATTGCAGCTGTCTTTTAGCAAAATCAAACGCCAATCCCAAAATTATTTTCTTTTCTTTTTCCTTTTTGTCTCCATGAAAGAATCTTTACAACCCTTCCCCCCATTCTCAAATGAATGTATAATCATAGACAGAATCTAGCATTTATCGTTTTTTCCCATATGCTTCCGACAGTAGTCTCCAAAAACTCTCTCGCCAAGTACTGGCGATTTTATCATGCTATCCGCACCAACACCCGTACATGTAACTTTTAAAACTTTTCACTTCGGCCGTTTGACTTGACCAGAAAGGTTGTAGAAAATTTATCTTCGTTTTTTGTAGGTACCTCCCCTTTGCTTCTTTAACTATCGATAATGCCTCTTCAAGAAATAAACAGATGATTCATCTAACTATGTGCTTCTTCTTTCTCCTGGATTTACTACGTATTTTTTATCTACAATAGAACCCGTTAGCTATGCAAACCGTTATACTAATAAGCACTGACGGCAGGGTAAATAACAGCAAAACTACCATGTTAAAGTACTTGGTGCTTCCGCCGGTTTCGCTCGAACTTAGAGACTTAATTTTTCTTCCAATAAGGGGAGGTACCGAGGTACTATAATTAAAAGAGGCATACTTTCTTTTCAACTGCAACTATGTGGAACTTTGAAATACAACTTCTCTGAACTACCCCTGGAAGTTTAGCTCTGCAACCGCTTCGCTGATTCCAGACTGCGCGCCTCCCCCCATCTCTTTGCAGCGCGCTGATACTGCCTCCGGCCTCGCTTCAGTTTGAATCGTCATCACCTCTCCCGCACCTGCTTCTGATTTTTTTTGTTGATACCTGGAGTGCGTCAACCCTCTGAAAGTCATCACAGTCACCCCCTCATCTCTGCTGACAACCTGCTCTTTCTGGAAGTGCTGCCCCCCCGCATCCCCTTCGCCGGATTCAAGGTGAAATCATCCTACAAAGTTCAAGTGTACTGCTACTCAAAATTTTCCTAAATTATTTGTGCCTTCAAGTGTTTCAATGCCGTTGAATGTGTTACGTGTATTGTGTATGCGTTTCAAAATAGTGGTCCAAAATTAAAATTCCAATGCTCTCTCTCCAACAGTGTTGCTGAAAGTGATCAGAGTGTTGCATGTGCATTGTAAATCCAACGGTGTCTCTACAAAAGTTGGGTTTCAGAAAATTTCTATCTCTTCAAAAAAACTACAGTGGTGTTCCTTTCAAATAATATAAAATATCTGCAGTGTGACCAATATTTTAGTGCATTCGTCTGGCGCACGTGCATTTTGTGCTACTGTGGTGATCGTAATTTTCCGGTGTGTGTCAAGTACGTGAATAGTGCTTTCCGGAACATCAGTGGTAGTGAATTCGTATTCCTTTTTAACGCTGCTGTGTTTCAATAATCCTAAAGTGCAGTTTTAAATTTAAAACAAAAAAAAGTGTAGTGTTTAAAAAAAAAAAAAACCCTACATATGTACCTAGTAACAACATCATATGAGCGATTTTAAATAACATCATCAGTAGTTCTTTTTCTGTGCAAGTTAAAAAAAAAAAAAAAAAAGTGATTTTGCATGGTATTCCTTTTTTTAAAAAAATTTATCTGCCTGATAATGAAAGTTTTTTTTTTAGTTTTATTTTAAATTAATAAGTATGAAGGATGAATAGAATGTTAGTATATTGTAACTTTCTCTCACTCACAGTAAACCTTTTTTTTCTTTAAATAAAAAAATAAAAATAAATAAATAAACTTTGGCTTTGATTAAAATGTACATTTCAACCTTCATACTTCTCTTGTAATATAATTAATATTTTTTCTCTCTCAGTCAGTAGTAAATTTTATTTGGTTAAATTATTGCATTTCTATTCTTAAAAGAATATATTCAATAACAAAGTTTTATGTATATATATATTTTTTTTTTTTGTGTGTTTGCCTTTTTACCAAAACCTTCTTAATTAAATATGCAGGTTGAAATTTAAGTTAATTTAATTTTTGAACTTTCACATTAAATGGTATAAATCAATTATTTTATCTTGCATTTTTTTTTTAGTTGTTGTAAAATATGATATTTTTATGAATATTTAAGGCAAGATTGTTTTTTAAGGTGTTTTGGATACAAATATTAATCTGAGTTTTTAATTTTTAGTAAACCAGTTAGAAAAAAATAACTTAAATTGTCTTGCAATATTGGTTTCATTTTTTTTTAAATGAATAAAAGAAATGTTAAGTTTCATTCATAATAATTTAAATAATTTGCATGAATTTTTACTTTTTATACTTGTGTTGATAAATCCCAGGTAAGATCTATTCACAGTATCTTATGCTATACAAATTGATTTTAAAGTTATAAAAAAAAAAAAGGATTTTTTTTTTTTCCCTCTATTTTTCTCTCATTCATCGCTGTTTCTTTTTTAAAAAGGAATTAAAAATGAGCGTTAGGGATCTATACGCTAAAAAGAAACAGTGATCAGTCATTATTATTTATTATGATATAAATGCAGTTTACATTTTTTTTTCATTTTATATTTATGCTCTGCTAGTTTATATTGATATTTTTAGTTATTTTATTGTGCATGCAGTGTTTCCTTGAATTTCAATATTTTAGTTAACTGTATTTTTGGCCACCATGGCTTCTCGGCAAATACCAATTAATCTTCCGAACTTCGACGGTGATCATGAATCACTCAAATTCTTTTTCGACCAAGTCCGGTCTGTTAGTCAAATAAATAAATACAGCCCGCAAGCAACAATTGCTTTGCTCAAAAGTAAACTCACTGGTTCTGCATATAAATACTTAACACAAAATCCCGACTTGGCCAATTCAAACGACATTGATTACATTCAAAAGGAATTCGCCAATTTTTTTTCCCCGCCTAGCAAATCAGCTGTTGCAATCGAATTGGCTAACTTAACACTGTTACCTGCAGAAACCATAAAGAACTTTGCCCATAGGCTTAACGTTCTAGCTGCAACAGTTTATTCAGATATTCACTATGCCAATGCGCGTGACAAAATTAAGTACATGAAATTTTTGGAAACTATTCCGTCCAATTTAAGAATTAAAATTCAAGAGGAAGGAATTTCAGAGTACCAACCCGCTGTTTTGAGGGCCCAGGCACTTCAAGATATTTTGCACGGCGAGAAAATTTTGCATGCTTACCCCACCCCTTCCCCAACTGATTCAATATTTGCCGACCAGCTGAAGCAGCTAACCGAGAAAATAAACGCCCTTTCTGTAAATACCCAAACACAGCCAGAAATTAAGGAAGACGCGGCAACTTACAAAACGAAATTTGCTGGCATGCACAACAAACGAAAATTTCAAACCAGAAATTTTAACAAACGCCCCTCTCCACATAAGTCGTACAGATTTAATCGCACTACTTGCCAGCTATGTTTCAAAAGTGGTCACGAAGCGCAGGCCTGTTTTAAATGGAAACACTTAAATACACAAAGACGAGGACAATTTCACAACAACAACAACCGACAACAGGAAAACTAAGTCAGAGGTGTAATTTTGCTGATGGCTTTGCACCTCACCCCACTACTGATTACACATCAGCCAGTTTTTTCCCAGATCCGTCCTTACCAAAAATTTCACTTAACAGACTAGTAAACTCTGTAAGCACACAAACATGTGATATTGTAAAAATTTCTAAGCATGAAACGACACAAACAAACACAGAACAATATGATGACACTATTACAAAAATTATTTACAATGTCATTAAAGACTCGACATCACTCCCCCTTGTAAAGGCCTCAATTGCAAAAAAAGATATTACTCTACTTTGCGATACAGGAAGTACTATTTCGTTACTCTCACAGCAGTGATAGAAATTGGGAAATGAAAGGTAGGCGTCAAATGACGCCTACTGTAAATATCTTAGGCGTCAAATGAAAACTTCTAGTTGCAATTTCTAAAATTCACATAAATATATCATTATATGCTACTTTATAGAAAAGCATGAATTTTTTGTTTTTATTTAAATTATTGAAGTTCTTAATCTACAATATTATAATAATTGAAGCAACTGTAAAACTGATAAAGCAGTTTTAATTAATACTATATTTAGAAATTAATAGAAAAATGCACTTAACCATGTTAAACAAAATTAAACCTAACAAAATTTTATCCATTGTTGATAATTACACTTTAAATTTAGTATAAAAAAAACTATACATATAATTACAGACAAATATTGTTAACATGAAATCTAAACAGGGTTGCAAAAAAGCCGACTAAAATTAATAAAAGCCAGGCCAGCGGCTTTTATTGGTTTTAACCGGCTTTTTTTGGCCGAAATTAGCCTTTTTTGGTCAAAATTGGCTTTTATACGTTGAAGTAATTTATTTATAAACTGTAGATTTTTAAGTATTTTTTAACTAATTTAAAAGACATTTTATTGAGTTAGAATTTAATAAATAACTTAATTTCTCAATAATGAAGACATTAATATTGGAATAACATATAGCAGACTGGTGATTTCAGTCAGAATTGTAAATGTGTTACCTAAATTTTAACAAGCCATACTCAGTGCTTAGCTATTGCTATATTTTTAAAAGCTTTTTTTATTATTATTAATTTAATTTACACTTTTTTTCAGTTTTACTTCTTTAAATAATTAAATAGGACAATGGTTGTTTAATTACATATTTTATTAATCAACTAATTTTAAAGGCTATTAACCCAATAGTAGAAATAATGCAACATGACAGTGGTCACTGCAGATTTTAGAAGATGTTTGAAGATTAATCTAATAGCTTAAAAAAAAAAAAAAAAAAAAAAAAGCAAGATTTTACTTTGTCTCTGGATTACTGTAATCTTCTTACTGTATTTTCTTTGCAATTGAAAATTTTGCTTATTTAATGGATTACTATTATTTCTTGTGGTAGTAGACATTGTTGCGTCATAGATAAATTTAGTTTTGCTGCAGATTGATACACACAAATTAGTTACTGTGGCTATTGATATGCAAGTTTTAATATTTCTCATATCTTTAAAATCATACATACAGCAATTTAATAAAAACACCATTTTCCACTGTTAAAAACAGTAATATGAATAACATTTGCTTTTCATTTTAACAAGTTTTATTTATTTATTTTTTTAACTGTTCTCTCTTTTTTTATACACTTACATCTACTAAAATCCCCTCAAATATTATATATTCTTCCTAATTCCTCTTTCAACGTTGATCATTCCATAATTTAATCTTATCATATGGATTTATCTGGCATGAGTTTTGTAACTGCTTAGTAGAAAAAAAAACTTATTAAAATATATTTTTATAAGACATTAGAATACTGATTACTAACTAAATATGGATGCTCTCAAGTATTATATATGCTAATTTCATTTATTAAATAGATAAATTATTAAGTTTTAATCCACAACAATTTTAAAAGTAAAAAGCAATATATGTAAGAATTTTTCATTTTTGATGGTGATGTTTTGTTATTGTTTAATTAAATATAATCTTTAAAATGTATAGTATATGTCGAGCTATGTAATACAGAATTTTAAAACACCACCTTGCAGTCTAATTTAATACTATATTCTTTTCAACAAGTATATAAATTTTTTAGAAGGAAATATTTTTTATTGCATTAAAAATAAATTAATGCAAACTTAATGTGAATTAGCTGTAAACCACTTTTTTTAATAAAAGCCGACCTTTTTCAATTAAAGCCGGCTTTTTTTAAGTGGTTAAAACCAAAAAAAGCCGGCCGGCTTTTTTTGGCCTGGCTAAAAGCCGGCAACCCTGAATCTAAAGGACAACTTTTTTTGTGTGTGTGTTAACAATTAAAATAATAGTATCATCTTATCTGTTGGGACAGCATTATTAATTCATGTTAACCCCTTGGGGACGAGAGACACATATATGTGATGCATAAGATGCTCAGAATCCTCGATTATTCCCACCAGTTACTTTTTATTGTAAGCTTTGCCTTATTTAATGATAGCATTTCTGCATTCAATTAGGCAAAAATTTCTGTTTTGAAAAACCAGTGATAAAAGATTAAAAATTCTGTAAAGGACGCTCGTCGCGAAGGGGTTAAGCAAAAATTCACATTAAGCGATTTAATGCTAACAATGTTTAACTGCATATAAATAGCAAAAATGAATTTGAACGGAGGGTGGTTTTGGGGTCTGGGGGTCATGATCGGTGAAAATATATCGAAATTTTCCGGAACTGCTTTCCTCTATACAATACCCACTAATTTTAACCCAGGAGAACTCGCTGCTTGAGATTTTCTCTCACCATCATACTATTTTTTTGGTTCCAGCAGTTGCAATAAAACTCATATTTAAACCCTTTTTTTTCATTTTAAGTTAAATTTTAGAAACTGTTTTTATCATTTTATATCTCTTTTGTGAATAAAATATTAAGAAAAACAAAAAGTGCTGATATTAAACGAATGTGTAAGGTAAAAGGAAGGCAATTGGGCACAGTGAGAAAACTTCTCACTTGCGAGTTCTTGTGTGATAAGAGATCTAGAGAGTTCTCGCAGGTTAATAAAGTTAGATACTAAAACCAGGACGTCAAACAGTCCTTCAGCTACATCATTTCACAGGGATTTATAGCTTTATCTGGATATAAATCTGCTAAATTGGGTCTATGCAGTTTTACCATTAATAAATCATTAACAGTATCAGCGGATAAAAGTTACGTGCAACACTTTTTATTAATTTAAACTGACTAAATAATTTTTCACATTCAGCAGTGCTAAATGGCAGGTTCAATATAAATTTTAGAAATTTGCATAAATTAATATGTTAATTTGGATTCTTACTCTCTGCTAAAAATCGCTGTCAAACTGTCTCACATTTTAGAGATTATGTTTGGTGCGAGACCAAATTTTCAAAAGCGGGTGATTGGCTAAGTTAAAAAATAAGTGTTAAAAAAAGCTAGGCGTCAAATTTGACACCCAGGAATAATTTTGTAGTCGTCAAATGCTATAATGTAGTCGCATTTGACGACTAATGACTGCTAATTTCTAACACTGTCTCACAGTCTTTATTTGATGAATTGAAAACAATTTTAAAATATAAGAGACTATCAACTGGCGTCGTCATCAAAACAGTCAATTCTGATGTAGATTTTTCCGCATGTATTAGAACCTCCATTAAATTACAGCACAAAAACTTCAACCACCACTTCTATGTCGTAGACATACCAGATTCATCTAGTTTCCAAGGTATTATTGGCTATGATTTCATCAAACGATTCAATATCGTTGTAAATACTGTCAAAAATCTTATTCATATTGACAACACTTTATCGATTCCTTTCGTAAACAAACAAACTACTCCATCTTCTGAGATAAATCAATGTAGTACACAACCCACCTCCTTCAAAAATCAAATAGTAGCTTTGACTCGTAGAGTTTCCTTAAACCCTCAGGAACAAAAATGGATTTCAGTTTTCACAAATACTATTAGCACAGACAAAGAGTATTTATTTCAATACAATTCACCCGTTGACAACTTAATAGGATTTGATGCTATAATAAAATCAAAAAATCCAAAGCGAAAAAGAAAAATTCCACAACAATATACATTTTTCCTGATTTCGGTTAAAAACAATTCTGATAATCCCATTCATCTTCAAAAAAAAGCTAAAATAGGTCAACTTTTTGAGGTCGAGGAAATAATTGAGTACTCCCCAGATCAAATTAGTCAAGATGACTCAGATCAACAATTTTTAAATCTCATTCAAGCTTCTAATGACATTCTCAAAAAAAGAAAAGAAGACTTATCTGCAACTGATTTCAATCTTGAACACTTACTGACCAATGAGGCTGAGATTCTAAAAGAAATGTTACTCAAATATTACCCTGTATTTTCAAAATCTCTAAATACACTTGGGCATACAGATAAAATTATTCCAGATTTGAAATTTATTAATGACTATCCTATAAAAACACTTCCTTTTCCTATACCTCAGGCATTACAAAAAGATGCATTAGATCAAATTAATCAATTACTTGAAGCTGGAATTATACAAAGACATTGCTCGGAATGGGCTTGCCCTATGTTACTTGTTAGAAAAAAACCAGATGGTACTGGTAAACAAAAATTTCGCCTCGCACTTGACCTTCGAATGTTAAACACTGTAATACAAGGCTCATCTTACCCACTACCAAAAATTCAAAACATCATCGCTAATCTCTCCTCTTACACATTCTTTACAACACTCGACTTTCATCAAGCCTACCACCAAATTAACTTACCAGAAAAATTCCACAATCAACTAACTTACCACCATGTTTGGATCTTTTTCCTACCGCAGACTTGTCTTTGGTTTAAAGACAAGCGCCTCAATCTTTCAAGCTCTAATGGACTCTCTAATTGACGAATTGCACCTACAAGGTGTTTTCACTTATCAAGATGACTTTATCATAGGTGCAAATTCTTTTGATGAAATGTGTTCTAAACTCGACAACATTTTTAACCTCCTTTCCAAGTACAATCTCACTCTTTCACCTAATAAATGCAACTTTCATCAAACAAAAGTCAACTACTTAGGTTTTCAAATAGAAAATCATTGTATTTCACCAATCCATTCCAACATTGTAAAAATAACTTCATTTCCTACACCAACTACAAAACGACAACTAAAAAGGCTTATTGGTTTGATAACTTTCTATAAATCCTTAATCCCAACATTTAACAAACTAGTGCAACCACTTATTGATTTAACTACTCCTAAAAATAAATTCATCTGGACAGAAAAACATCAGGACATACTTAAAACAATACAGAAAATTTTCTTCAGTTCACCCATGGTTAGGTTACCAGATTGGAACAAAAAATTTTATTTGAATACAGATGCATCTAACATTGCCATCTCTGGCGTTTTACTGCAAGAACATAATGGAAATCTTCTACCAGTTGCATACTTTTCTAAATCCTTAAATTCCTCTGAAAAAAAGTATCCTGCTTTAAAACTAGAACTCATGGCAATTTACAAATCTGTTATTGCATTCAAATATTACTTATACAACAGAAAATTCCTAATCTTGTCAGATAGCAAACCTCTAAAAAAATACAAAAAGACTACAAACCCAGCAGACATAACCACCCGTTGGCTAATTGACCTGTCAGAATATTCGTATGATTTCGAACACATTCCAGGATCTTCAAATGTTCTAGCAGATTATTTCTCTCGCTGTAATTTTGACAACAACCAAGAAAATTTACTAACCAATCCTAACCTTATCCATGATCCTCAATCACTTCCAATAGTTGATCATGAAACATCTGATATTTGTAAATCTGTTAATAACAACAATTGTCATGTAAATTTTCTCATCTCAGGTGAACGAACAAAACGAGACCCATTATTGGAGATATCAAATCAAACTTTTTGCACTGAACAACAAAAAGACCCTACCTTAGCTAGTATTTATGATCATATATTACAAAATGGACCTTCTTCAAAATTCCCGAATTACTTCATACATCCTGATTCTAAAATATTAATGTTAAAAAAAGGAAGATATCATAAATAATACTTTCTCATATCACATTGTAGTTCCTGATTCACTTAAAAGTAAAGTTTTAACTATATCCCATCTGTCACACTTTGGTATGGCCAAAACTTATGAATTTCTTTCATCCAAATATTTTTGGAAAGGCATCTATGTAGATACACTCAACTTTGTAGCTTCATGTGTCAAATGTTTACAGGCCAAACACCATAACACTCCACCCGCACCTCTTCAACCTACATACACACCAAGATATCCTGGTCATACAGTCAGTACAGATTTACTTGGTCCTTTCTCAAACAATAAACATGTTTTAACTGTAACCGATCACTTCTCAAGACACATTGAACTCTATCCTCTCACTGATACTTCTGCACCCAAGGTTGTAAAATGCTTATTTAGTTATATAACTACCTATGGGAGACCCGTCTGTATTTTGTCAGACTTAGGCCCACAATATACTTCTCATATTTATAATGCATTTAATGATGCTCTTGGTATAAAAATACATCACAGTTCGGTCTCGCACCCACAATCTAACAGTATAGCTGAGCGGATTAACAAATCTATTAAATATTCTGTTACCACATTACTACAAGAAGGACACTCTTTTGAAAATGCTCTGTTTATTCATAAGTCACTTTATAATGGTTCGACACACTCTTCTACACTATTTTCACCTAACTTACTTCATTTTGGTCGTGAACTTTCATTAATTTTTGACACATATGATCATAATACCAACCAAGCATTCCTTGATAAACATGTTGAAGTTTATAAATTACTAGATGACTTAAACAAAATATATGACAAAGCATATAACAACATTAAGACTGCTCAAGATAGACGTTACAAAATTCACAGTCGAAAAGCTAAACTAAGAAATATATGTTTAAAAGATATTGTTTATTTAAAATCAGTCGACAAATTTAAACCTAAATATACCGGTCCATATATTGTAACATTTAAACACTCCCCTGTTTCATTTTCAATTAAAAGATTATATGCTCATGATGATACTGCATTTAGGGTACATATTGATAGACTTCTTCTAGCACCACCTCGATATGCACATTTATGTGATCCTGCAAGTCATGTTATAGATAATAATTCTTCTAACACCATTCTCGCCCCTCGCTACAATTTAAGAAAAAGATAATTTGTAACAAATAAAAAAAAAATAATTAAAAAAAAAAAAAAAAACAAACTCAAATTAATATATGATCTGATACTAAGTGTTTTATCCCTGGCCAGGATTCTATGTATACTGTGCATAACTTGTCTTCACCTGACTTCGCGGCTGGTCCATGTCTTCTTGTGAAGACCACTTTTACACAATATTTTGTATCGGGTCACACATTTCTTTTAATTTCTCATTCAATTTTATAAATAGTAGATAAATATAATCTTTTCACATTTTTTTTTCTCTCACACTTTAAACTTTCATTCATACTGAATATAACATTGCAAATATTTTAAATAAATAAGGTCTTTTAAATAAATAAAAAAAAAATGTTCTCTCAAACAAACTTAAAGCATTCGCTTACATGACTTGTACAGTTTCACTTCATCACACCCGATTATGACATATTTTAGGTCTCTCAACACTCTAGGACTGTCAATACAATAGGATATGCATAAGATACACTTGTATCGTGTTTTTTACTTACCCATCATACGTAGTATAGGGTAAGTCTTGTAATCGTTTTGAAAATCGAAAATTTTTTTTTGACGGATTTACACGTTTCAGACACTGGAGATTCCGAAAAACATATTTTTAGAAAAAAAATTTTGCCGTCCGTCTGTGTGTGTCTGTAAACGCTCTATCTCCCGAAAAAATTGAGATAGAGACTTGCAATTTGGTATGTACTTAGTATGTAATAATGGGAAGAAGCCTATTTCATTTCATTAACCTTGATTAACCGGAACTATTTTATTCGGACCCTCGAAATATTCGTTCTGATAAAAGGTATGTAAAAATTTTCGAAATTGTTTATTTTAAGAAATGAATATAAAAGACAATAAAAAAACATAAATTTTACATAAAGCATGAAGTCGATCGGATAATTAGTTGCCGAGATATTTGGAATCCTATTTCCCACACTCTTCGATTTTTCATGACCCTGTATTTCATCCAAATTTCACCTCATCGAGATATTTTAATTGGAAATTTGACGCTTAATCAGATGCAATAAACCGCTAGTTAATAGGATTATTATTTTTGGAGTTATAAGGAAAAACCTCTTTCAAGCAATTCAGTAATCGAGCCTTTAAAGTTTGTGACGTCATCAAGCCACGATTTTATTTGAATTGCAATGCATTTTATAAGTAGTTTACACATTTTTATTTCAATATTTTACATTATGCATATCCATGATGGGTAAGTATTACGGTGGCCCCCAACGACTAGTTTTATTTTTTTTAATAATTCTTCCCCTTCAGGCTGGTAGTACCGTTCTAAATTTTTGCCCTTAGGTTACCACACCTCACCAGATTGTGTTTAGAGAGACAATTGTGATTTAGTTTACTAATTCACAATATTCCCTTTTCCCAAAAGTATATGTGTTCCCGAATCGTGCTCCTGTGTCAGTGTGATCTTCATTGGGGAGCAGGGAGTTCATGTTGTAATGATGTGGACTCTCATCACTGCCCTCCTCACCTAAGTCGTAAGGCCCTAAGCCTGAGACATCACACTTGTCATGCATTGACAAGATTAAGGGGGGTCCCTTTTTATGGGCATGCCACATGCACCTCTTTTTTTTACCGTCCTGTGCTTGCACGAATTTTTAAACCTTTTTCAAACAACTTTTCATTACACTACACTTGAGTTAATCCATTTTCACTTTTTCATATAATTCAAGTTAATTTTTAAGGATATATGTTTATGTTATGTGTTATTTGTGTTTATTTTTTTAATTGGTTTCATTTGTGTTTCATATTATACTTAAGTAGTAATTATAGTATTTAAGTGCAACAAAATTGAGAAAATGAGTACTGTTTTGTGCTCAGTTATCATTAGACATGTCTAGTTAAATAGTAACTTTTTAAACTGGTACCAGAAGATGAACAAAACAGAAAATAAAAGGACGAAGAAATAAAAAAAAAATCTTCGAAGGTAGTGCACTATGTTTTATATCTTATAGCCTGATGTTACGGACTAATGAAGTAACAAAATTCTTTATACTGTTGCAACCCATATAATTTACAAGTATTTTGTTTTATGTTATGTATGTATTATTTTAAGCTTGGGGAGAGTATAATTGTATTGTATATATTTTTTAAACTGTACTGTAAACAGTACAGCTTTTCTGGTCATTGGGGTGATATATATGACAAAGACGTTTGTCATATATATCTTGCTTTCAGTTCAAATCCCCCCCGCCAAAATTTTAACAAATTAACATAAGCTTTTCCATTCCTCTTCCAACATCTAGCATGCATGTATTGATTTCATGCTTCTCCTCCCCCCCCCCCCCCCAAAATAGAGATAAAAAAATAAATTCATAAATATTCATTCATTCCCCACCAAATAAATAAATAATTATAAATAATTAAAAATAATAAACAAATATAGTTTATAGATTTTAAAGGTCTGTAATTCCCCCCCCCCCCCCCCCCACCCACCAAAATTCAATATTTTAACTAAAATCTATTTCTGATTTAATTTAGATAACGAATCTACTTTCTTCATTCTAAAATGCAAGTCACTTGCATACATCAGAAACTTCTCAGTCCTTGACCTTGCGGTTATGCTAAAAATAAGTTACAAATGTTCATATATTTCTAATCCAACCGTTTTCTTCTCATGAAATCAAAAGTGCATCTGTCTTAAAACTTAGACAAAATATATAAGCAGCTGTGCTCTACTTATTAAAGTAATGTAACGTATAACCAACATTCTTTATGCAAGCATTAGCACTTCTCATCCGCTCTCAAAAGAATTAATTAAAAAAGATTAAAACTGTAATATGCAAGCTCATATCTTTCACACCCTGTTATTAGATTCGAGTCACAAGTAACCGTTAATTGCAGCTGTCTTTTAGCAAAATCAAACGCCAATCCCAAAATTATTTTCTTTTCTTTTTCCTTTTTGTGTCCATAAAAGAATCTTTACAACCCTTCCCCCCATTCTCAAATGAATGCATAATCATAGACAGAATCTAGCATTTATCGCTTTTTCCCATACGCTTCCGTCAGTAGTCTCCAAAAACTCTCTCGCCAAGTACTGGCGATTTTATCATGCTATCCGCGCCAACACCCGTACATGTAACTTTTAAAACTTTTCACTTCGGCCGTTTGACTTGACCAGAAAGGTTGTAGAAAATTTATCTTCGTTTTTTGTAGGTACCTCCCCTTTGCTTCTTTAAGTATCGATAATGCCTCTTCAAGAAATAAACAGATGATTCATCTAACTATGTGCTTCTTCTTTCTCCTGGATTTACTACGTATTTTTTATCTACAATAGAACCCGTTAGCTATGCAAACCGTTATACTAATAAGCACTGACGGCATGGTAAATAACAGCAAAACTACCATGTTATATAGGCGCTGTACTACAACTGAAAAAAAAAAATCTTTATTTCTAAATGAAAATATGTTGACAGACGATATTTGTTCTCCAGAATAAATTGACTCATGAAGTTTGAATATGGGAAAATACGTTTTTATTTTTAAAAAAATTTACTGTAATCAAGGGGTTTTTTTCTTTCACCATCTATTCAAATTGAAAATAAATTCTTTTTTTCAGTTTTAATGAGAAAAAATATATTATTCCATTTCATTTCTTCTTTTTTATCCACAAAATTGGAATAATTTAGTTGCCATTTTTAGAGCAACTTCGTTAAATTTATATAAAAAAAAATAATAATCATATCTCGGAATTTAAATCATTTTTTTAAATTCTGAGAGTTTATGACATCCTCCGCGAAATACAAACAGGCGGTCAGATTTTAATATAATAGATTCGTAATTATTTTTTATTTTCCTAATAATCATGGTGTGGTTTTTGGCAAAAAACTCTCATCTGTATGTGACTGATATTCATGCATAATAATCGCTAGCTAAAAAAAAGCTAAAAAAAATTAAATTTTTCGTTTTAAATATGACGTGAAACTCATCTACTTTCTAAACTTGCCGATTCTTGTATTATTAATGTAATGAATTGATTCACGCTCCTTCTAAAACACATATGAAAATTCCCATTTTATTTCAAATATGACGTCATTTTTTCCTCAGAGAAATCTCTTTTAAATGGCACAATTCTTGTTAATTTTCTTTTTCTGGCAATCAGGGCGTAAGTTTTAGCGGAAAACTCACATTTGTGTGTAACTGGTATTCAAGCTAATTATTAATCAGTATCGATAAAAAATATTTCAGTTTTTCATCTTAAATATTACATCCATTATCTATTTACTTTCATTATACATTGATATTCATGCTCCTTGTATTATTACGAATATTTGAAAATACATGTTTTATTTATGACGTCATATTTGTCCAAGCCGAGGAGGATCCTTTTCATAGTTCCATGGTCCAAGCGAAATCTATTTTTTAATAATATAATTATTGTTGCACTTTTCCTTCTAATTATAACGCAGTTTTTGACAGAAAAATATCTTTTTATTTTAACCAATATTCACACTTCATGTATAATAACAAATACTCCATATTTTTGTTTCAAATATCATGGAAATTCACCTTCGTTTGAATTTTTTTAATTTTCAGTTTTCACGTGAAAATCGTTCAATTGAAAATTAGTTGTTGGGAAAAAAATATTTTTCCGCGTTTTTATTTTTGTGGCAACGATCAAAGCCCTAGCAACAATAAAGTAAAATGGTTAAATTGTATGGAAAAATGTCCATTTATTCTCTATGAAAATAATGAAATTTTTAATTATTAAAGAAAATATTTGAATAAAATAAACAAAAACCAGCCTATGTTAATTTGAGGATTACAATCAACCTATATGCAAAAATACAGGATCATTAAATGCTCCATTTTGACGCTGGCTTCAGCCTAACATTTGCACACAATGAGATTTATAATATTATTAGGATTAGGATTAGGATTAGGATTGCAGTTTTCATCAACATTGAATTTGAATAGGAATTTAAAAAAAAAAATTAGTCAGCTATTGCCAAGTTAGATTCATTTATTGGTGAAATTTTTGTCACCAAAATTGGTGATATTTTACCAAATATCACCAAGCTTGGCAGATATGACAATGTAGTTTTATGCATATGAGAGTATGGACATTGGTTATAAGAATGATAGAAAATTTGCAAGAAAACTAAAACTCACAAATATTCATAAATACCAAGTTCACTAAAACTCATGAATTAAACCTGTTTATGGAGGAAAACCTTATTTTTAATCTGTTGTTTTGATTCAAAATGTCAGCCATGCTAGGATTTCAAACTGCTATATCTCAGCAATTTTTTAAGATAGAGGCAAAACAAAAAATGCTCAGGAATCCTTGCATCGAGGCCGGACACTTAACAAAAAACATTTAGGATTTCTAATTTTTTTTGTAGATCTTTTTGAATTTGAAATCTTTCAGTGGTTGCCATTTTGAAATAAGATGGTCAATGGAGCTGACCAACAAATTTGTTTAAGACCTAGGTAAGTCCTGTATACACGTTCAGTAACATCCATATCGGTTTGTAAAAATGAGTGTTATTGCATGACAAAAATCTCACACACACACACACACACACACACACACACACACATATATATATATATATATATATATATATATATATATATATATGAACAGAGGATGGTTTTGCAGTCTGGGAGTCATGATCAATGAAAACATACCAGAATTTATTTTCCCGGGCAGCTGCAATAGCTTCTTATTTTTTGTATTGGAAGCTGCCTAAAAACTTAACTTAAAGTTAGTGGTAGAAAATTTATAAATAAGAAAGGAAGAAAGCATGGTCAAGGGAGAAATTTTGGAACAGATGTGCCAGTGGTCCATAGCTTAAACTTTATGATTTTCTTGAAAATGCACCAAATATGATTTCCCATTTGTTTGTCACAGAGGAATCCTCCTCTCCTGCTTATTTATAACAATTTAAAATTAAAAAAAAAAAAAAATTAAATTTTAAAAATCCAAAAATAAGCTTCTACAGGCTTTTTTTAAAAAAAATTAAGAATTAAACAGTTTTTTTTTAGTCAGGGGAAGTCTGTTTCTCTTAACTTAGACAGTAGAGCCCCCCCTCCCTCCCTCCCTCTTTCCCAATAAAGAATCCTCAGTTTAGCCTATTTCATGTTTATTTTCTCCATTTAAAAAAATAAAGTGGTTTAAAAAGCTTTGAAAGTGATCTCTGTTTGAAAATTGGGGTTTCCCTACTTTTAAGTTGAGGATAAATTTCAAAAATGGCATTCTGGTACAATTTCAAAAAAATTGCCAAGTTTAAGCTTAGCTACAGATCACAGACACATCTATTCTTTTTTCTCCTAGTGTTTGTTTATTTTAAATCATTTGGGAATAATAATTTTTTTTTAAAATCAGCTGAGATAAAAGGAAATTTAATTAATTAAATATCAAAGTTTAAAGAGAAACAATGGTCATCTTCTGCCCCCTCCTCCCTTTCTACTGGCACCCGTGGAATTAAAGCAATAAAATCATATGCTACGACATAATTATTTAAAAACTATAACAAATAAACATAAGGTTGTCAATCACAAAACAAATTTTTAAACAGAAATATATATGCATATATATTATTTATGTTTTAATCTAAATATTTATTAAAGTGTGAATAATCATATACAATATATTACATATGAATAAAAAAAAACTTAAACACATTTATAAAACTGAATTTCTTACCTATATCTAATGCAATTTCAGGATCGAGCCTGGAGTTTTCATATTTGATGATTTTCAGAGGTATTGCTTCAATGTTATTGCCCGATTCATTAAATCCTAGCATATCTTTGAGCTCTTTAAGCAAATCAGGGAATTTGCTGAAATAACAAAATATAACATTAAAAAAATCCTTATTTAAAAAAAATAAAAATAAACTCATTTTAATATTCAATAACATAAAGGAAACAATAAATCAGCATCCAGTCAGAAAAGTAAAGTTTTAAGGATTAATCTTAATAAGAACATTAAAGGAATTAAATATTATTATTAAATGCTTGTTTCATTTAATTTAATAATAATATTATCTATACTAGTAAAAGAAAGATATTTGTCTGCAGGTGTGTTGACAATGGTTAGGAAAATCTACCACACAAAGAAGTTTGAACATTTCAATGTAGATAGGCCAAGGCTGGTTCGAATGCACCTGAGTCTCAGATTTGTCATTCTTTGATAATTAGCAGAGATATTAATTAAAAACCATTATCAACATTGCAAAATGGCAAGCCACTACCGATGGTGGGGATTTCCAAAATATTTTGAGGATCCATAGCATAGAAGAAAGGAAAGAAGGAAAATGTTCTGTATTTTAAGCATTTTTACAAGTATTGTATGGCTTTAACAAATCAAAATTTTAAAAAATTCAAAAATTCATTTCAAAAACATCATTTCCCAAATAATGATTTCCTGATTTTAGTTTTCCTGCAATTTTTAAAAATTGGCATCTACTTTGCAACTTGGGAGAAAAAAAAAATTATATATATATATATATATATATATAATATATATCCAATTAAATCTGGGTATCTTTTCCTTTTAAACACTTTCCAACCTAGTTGAAAAGTGTTTATGACTTCAGTTTGTCTGGCCGTCTGTCTGTGCTCTAACTCGCGTAAATATGCTCAGATCAACCTGAAATTTTTGTATGTTATTGTCGTTTACTATAGCTTGTTCCCTATTTCAGCTGAAGTGTGTAGCACTTGTAGTTTTTTTAAAGGGACAGTCAAAAATATTCCGTTACATTACAGTCAATGGAAAAAAATAATTTCAAGTGCATTTTGATGATGTTAAGTCATTTAAAACAGGATGAAATTGATATATAATTATGAAGCACATTAAAACATGCTTTTTGTTGAATATGGGGTACAAAGCATTAATTATACATTTACAGGGTCAAACGAAAGAATTCTGTTACACATTGTTCTATGGGGAAAAATCGTTTGCAGTGTAATTTAGTGATTTTTCACTATTTCAAACATAACGAAAATTATATGCATTACTGAGGTGCACTATAAATTGCTCTCTTTAAAGTTTGGTGTACATTGCGTTTATTTACAGGGTCACACAAAAGATATCGGTTACTGTACATGTGCGATATTTACAGTCTATGTGTGAAAGTGCATTTACAACTTTGGTTTGCGTTTTTAAGTTTAACTAATTTTTTTCATAGTATGCGTGTGTTTATAAACTTTGTTGTTCATATATATGGCTATATAAGACAGTCCGTAAGTATTACAAACTATGGAAGTGAATTGCTTAAAGGTAGTTTTTAATTGTGTTATACATTTTCCAGCTGAACTATATTTAGTAGACTAATAGAATATAAATAAATAAACGCTACGCAAAGAAAAAGATACATTGTCGTTAACGGTTGGCAATTGATGCGTTTGAGTTTAAGTTGACTTTTAGCTTAGTATGTGGTGTGTACTAAAGTCTTCAGATAATATACAGTGCTGTACAAAAGATTTCGAGTGCATTTCCATCGATTTGCGAAAATTGCTAAATGTGAATATTCTAATATAAATGTTGGACGATTACACCATGAAACAGTACTACATTATAGACGTGAGTATAAAATATCACAAATTTACTAAATGGTGTATACAAATGTCAAATTTAAAACTTATACATACATTAAAATCAAATTAAAAATATCAACATTTTGACCAACTTCTATGGTCATCCTCAGGAAATAGTTGTTACATTGCTTCTAAAGTTTCAAAATCGAAAAACAAGCTGTCCACAATAAAAAAAAAAGAAATTCACTAGGTTAACCATCAGCCATTGATCCAACCAACCACACGCAGAAGCTTATCACCGCTGCTTGCCATTTTTGGTTTTGAAGTTGGTTATCTGACAATGGGTGCCTGACCATTCTTCATCGGTAAGATGTTTAATAGCTGTTAGATTTTTGTCCGTAAACAGAATCAAGGAGAGAGTGGACAATCTACACAAATTGCAAGCCACAGAAAAGAAATGGAATGACTTGTTGACTCATCCTATTCCTCAAGATCTTCCAGGACGCATTTCTGTTGCAAATTTTAGAATCATGACATCCCATGACTTTTTATATGGACACCTGCACCGCATCGGTGTCGTTTCATCTTCAGACTGTCCCCTCTGTTCCACAGGAGACTTTATGGATTTTAACCACCTTCTGACCTGTTCTCGTTTGAATGACAAGCACTTCTTAGTCGCTGATTTTTTTAATAAAGCTGAATTCTACTGGGCCGCTTGAGGGGAACGATGGTCCTTGGACTCCTCCCCAAGGAGAAAAAAGATTTTTGTCAGTTAGGCGGTGCTTCTGCATCGTTTCTGCTTGTGGTTGGTTGGATCGATGGTTGATGGTTAACCTACAGAATTTTTTTTTTTTTTTTAATTTGTGGATGTCTTGTTTTTTGATTTTTAAACTTTAGAAGCAATGTAACAACTATTTCTGGAGGATGACCATAGAAGTTGGTTGAAACGTTGATATTTTTAAATTTGATTTTAATGTATGTATAAGTTTAAAATTTGACATTGTATACACCATTTAGTAAATTTGTGATATTTTATACTCACATCGTTAATGTAGTGAATATTCTAACTGAACTAAATTTTATCATGCTATATATCCACATCTATTGATCATATACAGGGCTGCACAAAATAATTCAGCTACTTTTTTGACACTGGAAGGTAATTTCGAAAACTGTAACTTTCAATGTGTTATATGTTTTCTAAACTGTTTACTTACATATCTTCTTTCACCTTATTTAACGCTGAAGTTTCGTTACAGTTTTCTGGCTGTGTTGGAAAGTGTTTCATAATCCATGCTTGACGCATGATTTTTTGTTCTTGTTTATGATGTATTTAGTTTTAAAAAAAGTATTAATATCCAGTTCTTTTCACTGAATGGTAAAATTTTAAAATGTGAATTCCCAATAGAAAAGCAGCATGACAAGAAGGAGAATGTTCTATTTTATTTGAACAAGTCAACCAAATTAAACCAGAAATTATACAGCTAATTCCAGTTATTTCAACAACATATCTAACCAAGCATCTTTCACGTAAATTGAATGCATTTTGCGACAATTATTGCCAAACAGACATACATACATAGACAGACAGATGTGAAAATCCCATCATTATCTACAGTAAGCCTCCACTGAATGTTTCATCAATAATGTAAGATAATCCCTATATATATAGAAGATTTTAGTGGCTACTACATACACATTCAATATTGAATGTTAAATTATTGCTGAAACGTCAGTTGAGGCTCACTGTGGAGAAGCGAAAAGTTTTTGGTTTCCGTCTGTTTGTATGTCTGTTCCGCGATAACTGCCGTAAAAAGAGCCCGATTAGGTTGATTTTTGGTGAGTATGTTGGTGAAGTACCCGGAATTGGCTGTATAGTTTTTAATTACTTTTGGTTCATTCGTTCAAAAAATATAGAACATTTCGTTTTAGGTCATAGTGCTTTCCTATGGGAATGCAGACGATTTTCGAATTTCAGTTTTAACTGAAATGAAAATCATATATTTGAATAATGTATTTAAACGTAAAATTACTGCTGCTAATTTTTTTATATGGAGATTTTAAATTTATTCAATAGCTTTAAAAATTTGCCGATACATTTATTAGAATTTAGAAATTAATTGTTTAAATTATTGGAACATTTTTTGCATATGTTTGGGAAATATAAAACAATTTATTTTCATATTTTTTACAAATTTTAAAATGAATTTCTTTTTACTTTGTTCTTAATTTATTAGTAAGAATATCAAAATAGTAAAATTCAAGTAACTCTCACTTGCTGAAATATTTTATTAGCAAAATAAATTATTCTCGGGAGATTTTAATATTCTACTGATATAAATGAGAGTTTATTTTGATACAAGTTTATTTTTTTTATCTAAAAAGTTACACGAATAAGAAGTTCATAAGAATTTCAGAATATCATTTCGTAAACCGTGTTTGATTTAACACTTCTAATTTCTGAAACCTCCGAAGTATGGTATATGCCTATAAATATGTATGTAATACAAGAAAAAATAAATTGCAGATTCTAAGATGCCAAATAATATGAAAAGTGAGATTTAAAAACAATGACTTTTAGATCTGACGTTGAGGCTCCTGATGAAACTGCATTGTATTTTCTACCATTTGATGAGTTATATGTATTTTTTTTTATTGTCTCGTATTTATGTAGATATAATTTATATGCGTGTTACGATTTATATTGGATATTTTGTTTGGAATTTTGTACTTGGCTTGGCTGGCACCGACTCTAAAAAATCAAATTAATGTACATAAATATAATAATGCAGATTTACTAGTTAAATAAATAAGGCATTTAGGTGCAGAGTTGTGCAAGTCACTAATTTTGTAAAATTGAATTAAGTGCATGGTAGATATCTAGACATATTAATGTATATATACGTAGGAATATCAGCAGTATAAGTGTTCTACCAAATGATAGCTCCATGAAACTGCAAATAAATAACACTTGAAGATATTTCATTGCATAGGGAATCAGTGTGGACTGTTCAGAAAATCTTTGATTTTGAGCATTAAGAAAAATTGATTTTGAGCATTAAGTGATTTACATCATTCTATCTTTAAACATTTTAAATATCCTAATACAGCAGCCACTTATAACATCATGCATGTTGTGAGATAAGAGAAAAGCATGATGAAATTGAGAGCATTAAAAAATGAAGAACATTAACTTAAAAGTAAATGTTTTATATATTTTTCTAAAACATCAATATATGGGTATATTAAATTTTTTTTAATAAAATTAACAATAAAGAATTATATTCATCGGAATCAACATACATAAAAGTTACTTAGAAAGTCCAGTTAAGTACATTTTTTTTTTTAGGTAGCTTTCAATACAAAAAAGTATAAAGCTACCTATTGCAGCCGTTCGGAGGAAAGCAGTTCCGGAAAATTTCGATATATTTTCACCGATCATGACCCCCAGACCCCAAAACCACCCTCCGTCCAAATGTTGATTTATATATATAGATATATCCATATATATATATATATATATATATATATATATATATATATATATATATATATATATATATATATATATGGATGTATGACATAGGTCAGATATATATATATCTGACCTATGTCATACGATAACGCCCGTAATTATGAATCGATTTTGATGAAACTAATTGTGTGTATTAAGGTCACTAATGTCTCGACCGAGTTCGTTGGCCAGCTTGGTCCGCCATCTTGTTTCAAGATGGCGGCCATTTAAAGATGTAAAATAACTTAAAATCTAAAATAAATATACAAAAAATTTAAAAATTCAAATTTATTTTTTAATTACGTGTTAGGCCTTGATACAAGGATTCCAGAGCTTTTTTTGGTTTACCTCTATCTTAAAAAATGGCTGAGATAGAGCAGTTTGAAATTCTAGGGTGGCTGCCATTTTGAAACACATTAACACGATTACTCGCAAATTATTTTCTTTCATTGTTGTAATAATTTTCCCAATCATAGGCATAAAACTATATATTCATATCCGTTAACGCCAAAATTGGCGACAAAATTGGTGACATTTGGCGAAATATCGCCAAATTTGGCGATCAAAATAAGTCTTCATAAATGAAGCCAATTTGGCTATTGCTCAATAATTTGGCGAATTTCTTATTCAAATTCAGTATTAACGAATCTTTTGTAAACGTTTCTTTGCATTTTAGCTTGCTGTTTTCGTGTAACATTAGCTAAAATTTTAAAACGAAGATATAGGAAAGCTACCTTTTCCTCCCGGTACAGGCCGGAAGGACTTTTTTTTTTTTGAAGACAAGAAAATAACACAATATCAAAATGAGCAATGCAATGAGATGTCACATGCTGAAGGACTTCTGTATTTTGCAATAAGCTGCATTTAAAAGCAATAAAAATTAACATTTAATCAAAATAAATATTATACCCATACCCTAAAAATGATGTAGCAATTTTCACCAACTCAGATCTGGTAACAACATCTTCATTAAAAAGCATCAAACATCTCAAAAAGTTATCATACACTTCTTTGTGATACAAGGCATCTCTGACCTTACAAAAAAGAAATCCATGTATTGAATTAATAATTATTAAAAGAAATTTTAATAAACAGAAATAATATATGGTATAACTGTATAATAATGTTATAACAAAATGAAAATGTTAAAAGATGGCTAAAGATTTAAGTATATTGATATTCAAATATTTAGTCATCTTTTAAATTATTTATTTTACTTGATAAAGAACAAGGGATAAAAAGAAACAGTAATTAATGATGATATAAATACACTTTTTAAGAAAAGATTGCTTTCCTGATCTACTGTAGTACAACTGGCATTTCAATTTTTACCAAAGATATTTGACAGGATTCAAATGAAAACTTTGGAATAGCTATCTTTATTCATTTATTTACACAACTTCAAAGCAATAATTTTGTATGTATATGATGCAAAAAAGTTCACTCTCAATCTGAAAGCTGAATGGGCTAATTATAAAACTATTACAAAATAGACAAAGCAAAGGGTTCAATAATATTTAGTCATTAATATATATCATTGAGGGAGAGGGAGTGGTAATATAATCAAGACTGAACAAAGTAAAATAACAATATATACATTTTTTAACCAAAAATAGAACCGACTTCAAAAACTACTACAAAATAAAAAATATTTTTTTTTAGATGATAGTTAATAAGAAATTAAATTAAGAGCATTGTATTTACCATGCATATTATTATATTTATGTACATTAATTTGATTTTTTGGAGTCGATGCCAGCCAAGCCAAGTTAAAGCCATGTTACCATTTTTAAACATTTCATCTGATGTTATAAATGTGTACTTTCAAATGAGATTAGCAACTATATGTCGACAAACATTGCTTTGGAAATTAGCTAATCATTTAAATCATTGTATTTTCTACCATTTGATGAGTTATATGTATTTTTTTTATTGTCTCGTATTTATGTAGATATAATTTATATGCGTGTTACGATTTATATTGGATATTTTGTTTGGAATTTTGTACTTGGCTTGGCTGGCACCGACTCTAAAAAATCAAATTAATGTACATAAATATAATAATATGCATGGTAAATACAATGCTCTTTGATAGCTCGGCTGGTTAACTTTAAACTTAATAAGAAAGAAAACACTGATTAAAACTACACAAGGTAAACATGTGAACTGTAAACTTTAATTAAAACGTTAAAACCCTCTTGGTTACACATTTGACAGCGACCGCCATCCAACACACATGAGCTCTCTGCTCTGAACTGAAAACTTACATAAACAATCACTTTAACAGTTAACAAAAAGAACGAATAAACCAACTATTCAAACTGCGAAATGTCCTTGCATGCAAGTAAACCCAAGATCACTTGCGAAGTCTGGTTCAATGCACAAGTATGCAGAAGCACATAATCTCTTATCTAGGTATCGTTCTCTCTATCGAAAATGCTCTGTCGAACGTGTGTCGGAAAACACTGTCCGAAAACATTGTCGGAAAATATTGTCCGAACATACACCCCCGGCCTTGAAACCTTCAAGGGCTATAATTAACTGTTCTCATTCAAAAGGTAAAGGACAAAGTTTGTGAATAGGACGTTTGAGCTCTCCCGTAGCAGTTCTTACTATGGCCACTCTAACATGACCATCACTACCTGAAAAGGTTTCAATGATTCTTCCCAGCTTCCATTGAAGCGCCGGCACAAGTTCATTTTTAATGAGCACTAAGTCCCCAATCTTTAAATTTGCTGTTGGACGTAACCACTTGGGGCGTTGTTGCAACTGAGACAAATACTCTGCACTCCATCGCTTCCAAAAGTGCTGGAATACTCTCTGTGTCAGTTGCCAACGACGAAGTCGTGAAGGCGGAACCTCAGAAACATCAAGCTCTGGAATAGCTGTCAACGAAGCACCCGTCAAAAAATGACCCGGTGTCAAAACTTCTAGATCATTTGGATCACTTGACAACGGACACAAAGGTCTCGAGTTCAAACAAGCTTCAATTTGCGACAATAATGTTGAGAACTCTTCAATTGTAAATAGCGAATTTCCCATTGTTCTACGCAAATGATATTTCACAGACTTTATGTTAGCCTCCCACAGCCCACCAAAATGTGGAGCCGATGGAGGGTTAAATTTCCAAACGATGCCCTCATTAGCAACATAATTCTGTAAGGATTGATCTTTAATGGTGGAGGATATAAAGTCATATAATTCCCTCAATTCCTTACTTGCACCCTTAAAATTTGTAGCACAATCACTTACTAATTCGGCTGGCTTGCCTCTACGAGAAACAAATCTTTTCAGAGCAGCCAAAAACGTTGGAGTGGACAAATCTGACACCAATTCAAGATGAATAGCACGAGTCGAAAAACAAATAAAAATTGCTATGTAACTCTTAAATGCCTTGATACCTCTACGATTTCTTTCTTTACACATAAACGGACCGGCATAATCACATCCCGTCTTCGAAAATGGGCGACTGGGTAAGACACGCATAGCGGGCAGGTCCCCCATTAATTGTGTACCAATAGCTGGGGAAGCACGGAAACACTTTATGCATGTCTTCACAATTTTTCTTACTGCATCTCGACCACTTAAAATCCAAAATTTTGTTCTAAGGACAGCTAAAAGAAGCTGAGGACCAGCATGCAAGTAAGTTATATGATAATGTCTAATAAGCAATGCAGTAATATGATGAGACTTAGGCAAAACTATTGGGTGTTTCTGATCTTCAGAAACATTAGCATGTCTCAACCTTCCACCAACCCGCAAAATATAGCTTGAATCCAGAAATGGATTTAATGTTAAAAGTTTGCTCGAACGTCTTAACAATTTATGATTTCCTAAAGCAAGGATCTCATCAGAAAAACACTGGTGTTGTACTAATTTCACTATCCTCGTTGTGGCTCTCAAAAGCTCTGATGTCAAGAGTAAACCGTTTATTCGCTGAGATACCTTTTTTGCATTGTTCACAAATCTCAAGCACCACGCGACGATTCGTACCAGTCTATTCCAAGTGGAATATCTGAAAATCACATGATCATCACTAAGATCAAACACGTTTACAACACAGTTTCGCTTTTCTTCCTTTGAAACAATCTCCTGTATCTCTTTACCGTTAACTGGATCATTATGTTGATTGTTGTTCAATGGCTCTCTTAACCATCGAGGACCACGAAACCATAATTCACAATTTACTAATTCCGACGGCAACATACCCCTTGTTCCGCAGTCAGCAGGATTTTCAATTCCAGAAACATGATTCCACGGAACATTAGGAAGTGCCTCTTGGATTTTTGAAACACGGTTAGCCACGAAGGTTTGCCAACGATGAGGCTCTGAAGAAAGCCATGCCAACGCCACATTAGAATCAGTCCAGGCAAATACTTCAGTCTCAGTAAAATTTAAATGCTGTAAAACCATTTTTAGCAAATTTGCCAACAGAAGGGCCGAACACAATTCAAGTCGTGGAATGGACTGAGTCTTAATGGGTGCCACCTTAGTCTTAGATGTCAAAAGATTTACCGTTATTTTTTCATCTTGAGAAATTGAACGCATATATATTACCGCACAATACGCCTTTTCGGACGCATCACAAAAGGCATGAATTTGAAGTCCCATTTTATCTGCAGCCAACACAAATCGAGGAATCCTCAATTGCGAAATTACACTTAAGTCATTTCTAAACGATGTCCACCGTTTACTATAGTCTTCACCAATTGGCTCGTCCCAGGTAAGTGAAATTTTCCATAAATCTTGCAACAAGATCTTCATGAAAACGACACAAGGAGATAGCAACCCCAACGGATCAAACACCTTTGCGACCTCTGACAAGATATCTCTTTTCGAATATCTATTCTTTTTGTCATGGTTTAAAACAGTGAAACAAAAGAAATCACCGTTCAAGTTCCACTGGATTCCCAAAATTTTTATACCACTATCATTCTTTAAGAACAAGGAATCTGCACTTTCTCTACATTCTTCCGAAATGTTTTTCAACACGCCAGGCACATTAGAAATCCATTTTCGCAATTTAAAACCACCTCGCTTCATTAACAATGTCAATTGATCAATTAATTCCACAACTTCCTCTTTATTTTGACCCCCTGACAATAAATCATCCACATAAAAATCCCTTAACACTGCCGCAGATGCCAACGGAAATTCACTCTTCTCATCTAAGGCAAGCTGATGAAGAGATCTAGTAGACTGAAACGGGGCAGATGCGGTACCGTAAGTAACTGTTTTTAAACGGTAATCCTCTATAGTATCTTGGGAATTTTCTCTCCAAAGAATTCTCATAAAGTCTCTATCTTCAGGGTTAATCAAAACCTGTCTAAACATTTTTTCTATATCTGCACATACAACTATAGGTAAAACCCTAAATCTCAACAGTATTGGAAAAAGCTCCTGCTGTATACGTGGACCGACCATAAGAATGTCGTTCAAAGATACACCCGAAGTAGACTTAGCTGAAGCGTCAAAAACAACTCTCAGTTTTGTCGTTGTGCTTGATTCCCGTATTACCGCATGATGTGGTAAATAACAAACACTTGAAGGAACACTCTCCGACTTTGATACACGTTCCATGTGACCCAATTCAAAATATTCCCTCATAAACTTTCGATAGTCTTCATAAATAAATGGCTGTTTTGAAAGTCTGCGTTCTAACGAACGAAATCTCTGGATAGCCATTTCTCTAGTGTCACCTAATCTAGATGGGGAATCTTTAAATGGAAGTTTCACGACAAATCTTCCAGACATATCTCGAAAATAAGTACGCTTAAAATGATCCTCACATTCCCTCTCCTCCTTAGAAATCTGAACTAATTCCGGAACAGAATCCAAGGACCAAAATTGTTGCACCAAGCCATCTAATTTTAATTGAATATTATTGACGGCAAATGTACGTAGACCTCTATCGAATGAGGTAGTCCCCGTAATTATCCATCCAAGCTTAGAACTTACAGCAAAGGGCAGAGCTTCCCCTCTTTTCACAATTTTCCCATTTAGCAATGTAAAAAATACGTTAACTCCAAGTAGAATATCTACTGGTCGTGACTCAAAAAATAGTGGGTCTGCTAGAACTAAATCATTAAACTTATTCACAACATCTGAAGGAATAGAACTACATGGCACATTAGATGTAATTCTTTTTATCACAAATGCTTTAGTAGAAAATTTTATTTCAGAATTAAAATGAGGAGTAAAATTCAAATTTATCTCTCCATTTGTTTCAGCACTATAAGAACCTAAACATGTAACCTGTACTCTAGTTCTTCGCTTTGGCAAACACAATTTTCGCATACAATTTTCACTTATAAAACATGCCTCACTTCCACTGTCCAGCAACGCGCGGCAATTTACAAGATTACCCACTGAATCAAGAACTTTAATCATTGCTGTACAAAGTAGAGTCTGTCCCATATTCATTAACTGTATTCCCGACCCAGAATTGTTTCGAAACTCAAAGGTGCCAGTGCAGGAAGTTTGACTTAACTCATTTTGTCTCGGTCGAAATTCCGTTGCGTTCGGGGAAAGAGGAACCACCGGAGTTTCAGTCGCATTCTTTACATGAGGGCCAGTATCCCGTGAAATATGCAAGACACTATGATGAGGCTTGTAGCACACTCTACATCTACCCACACTCATACACATTTTTGCATAATGTTTCTCTAAAAGACAGTTATAACACAAACTATTTGTTCTAGCTATTTCTATTCTTTTCTGCACATTTAATTTCAAATATCGTGGGCATCTGTAAAGCGGATGCGATTCTTTGCATAAAACACAAATATTATTAGCAGACAATAATGTAGTAAATTTAGGTTTTCCACTTTCTTTAACTGCTGTTTTACTATTTTGAAGGGTTCTCGCATGGTCCTTTAAAAAAGATAATAAATTTTCAAGTGTACCCAATTCCTCTTTTTTGAGTGTTCTTTCCCACCAATATCTTGTATTTCCATCCAATTTCTCTGTAATTAAACAAACAATTAATACTTCTGAAAATCCCTTAACCTCTTGTTTAAGTACACTCAATGAACGGACACATTCATTAATAACGTCTACACTTTCCAGAAGAGACTGTGCTGTACCCGAAATACAACGCATTCCAATAAATTTCTTAATCAATGAATTAATTAACTCTCTTTTATTTGAATATCGCTCTTTCAACAGCTCTAACGCTGTCCCATAATTCGAATCAGAGATTGGAAGGCATTGAATTATTTTAAGTGCATTGCCTCTGCATGCCGATTTTAAATATTGTAATTTCTGACAGTCTGATAAAACTTCATTACAATCCACACTAGCCCTAAATAAATCATAAAATGGAAGCCACTCCTCCAGATTACCACTGAAAGTGGGAAGTGTGAGTTTCGGCAGTTTAACCTCTGAGGTTTGAGACCTCAACAACCCCGCACTGTTGTTACTTTCGTTTAAAGTAATTCCCGATTTTTTTCGGTTAACACTAAGCCACATACTGTCAACTCGATCCTGTTCAGTCTGCTGCTCCTCAATGTACGTATCAACCTCATTTTTATCACATTTAGCCAAAATCCTATTAAATGTTTCACTCAATTCATCAGTTAATTTTCCTATTTTAATCTCAAACAAAGTTAATTCACTTGAATCGGCTACATTAATACACCCATTTATCTTTTTTTCTAATTTTGTAATAGCAGACTTTAATCCCCTCTTCTTAACTAAAACATCCTTTAAATCTTCCATAACAAATAAAAATTTAAATACAGGAACGAACTCACCGAATCTTTAAAACGTCTTTGATCAACAAAGCAGGGGCTTGGCATCCAACCAACCATGCGCTTAAACTCTAACACTTAACACCAAACTTCCACATTTTACAGTCCAAATTCACTTTCCACATTAGCCTAATCAGCTATTTTCCCCTTTAAAAGAAATCTCGGGCGACGGACCATTTTAATGATAGCTCGGCTGGTTAACTTTAAACTTAATAAGAAAGAAAACACTGATTAAAACTACACAAGGTAAACATGTGAACTGTAAACTTTAATTAAAACGTTAAAACCCTCTTGGTTACACATTTGACAGCGACCGCCATCCAACACACATGAGCTCTCTGCTCTGAACTGAAAACTTACATAAACAATCACTTTAACAGTTAACAAAAAGAACGAATAAACCAACTATTCAAACTGCGAAATGTCCTTGCATGCAAGTAAACCCAAGATCACTTGCGAAGTCTGGTTCAATGCACAAGTATGCAGAAGCACATAATCTCTTATCTAGGTATCGTTCTCTCTATCGAAAATGCTCTGTCGAACGTGTGTCGGAAAACACTGTCCGAAAACATTGTCGGAAAATATTGTCCGAACACTCTTAATTTAATTTCTTATTAAATATTATCTAAAAAAAATTATTTTTTACTTTGTAGTAGTTTTTGAAGTCGGTTCTATTTTTGGTTAAAAAATTTATTTTTCGCTTTTTAGTAGTTTTTGAAATCGGTTCTATTTTTGGTAAAAAAGTTTATTTTTCGCTTTTTAGTAGTTTTTGAAGTCGGTTCTTTTTTTGGTTAAAAAGTTTATTTATTTATTTATTACTTAAGTGATATCCATATTTACATTAAATCATATTGTTGCTAATATATTTTTTATTTCACGCTAACCTTGGCAATAGACTCGAGTATCGAAGATTAGAAAATTTACCATTATTCTCATCTAATGTCTTTAAAGCCTTTAATGATATCTATATTTACAACAGTAGACTCGAGTATGAAAGATTAGAAAATTTATCATTATTCTCATCTAATGTCTTTAAAGCCTTTTATGATATCTATATTTACATTAAACCATATTGTTTCTAATATATTTTTTATTTCACGCTAACCGTGGCAGTAGACTTGATTACGGAAGATTAGAAAATTTATCATTATTTTCATCTAATGTCTTTAAAGCCTTTAATGATATCTATATTTATATTAAACCATATTGGTGCTAATATATTTTTTATTTCACGCTAACCTTGGCAGTAGACTCAATTACGGAAGATTAGAAAATTTATCATTATTTTCATCTAATGTATTTAAAGCCTTTAATGATATCTATATTTATATTAAACCATATTGTTTCTAATATATTTTTTATTTCACGCTAACCTTGGCAGTAGACTCGATTACGGAATATTAGAAATTTTATCATTATTCTCACCTAATCGTCTTGGATAATGTGTCATAATCGGGCTGTATACTACAGTTTTGATAACTGTGTAACTCACTGATTTCGGTGCTTATGCTTAATGTGTACCGATTTTTACGATCTGTACAAGGTAAATAAATACACTGCACCAACAATGTTACCTATAATACTATTTGGAGTAACCCCTTTCTTTCTATATTATCACTCTATAGTTAATATTATGTAGTAGAAATATTAACAGACAATTGTAGAAGCATTTATATACAACTGTATTGTAAAATATAATATAGATAATTGGATATTTTAAAGGCAGTTTCCAACTAGTGGGCCACAGGTGATAAATCGCCAAATATTTTCTGTAACTCGCACATTTGTATGGGATTTGAAACAATAATGTATTTAATTATGCACCAATAAATGCTCGTCAAAATATGCCAAACTGCTGTGAAACTGCAACAATGGAACTTTTAAAAGATTCAAAAGTAGATTTGTTGTGGCATAATTTATAGTTTTTATCCATACGTTGTATTATATTTATCCAATTCACAATTTTATGTAATTTTGCTTTTCAAATTTGGCAACACTCTAAAGTTTTAGTTTTTGTTTAGATATTAAAAAGTTTATTCTATGAAAATAAATCTGATAAGTTAAAGCAGATTTAAATATGTCAGTCTTTTTATTATTTGCAACTTGAATGTCGTCTGCCCAACAACTGGTGACCCGGACGTAATAACTCTTGATAATATCTGATTTGCTTAAAATTTTGTATATACGTTCATTGTGATAAGGAGCTCATTGGTTAAGTACAAAGAGGGGGGACAGTGGCTAATCCCACCCTTTAATTTATTCATGCAGAATTATAATCTGATAAGTTACAGCTGATTTAAATATGTCAGTCTTTTTTTTATTTGCAAATTCACGTAATAGAAAATTTATGATATTAAATGAAAGTCGTCTGCCCAACAAATTAACTATTTTTAAAATGCTTATTTTTTTCTCATTTTTGTTGAATTTCTGAAAAAGTACTAAACCAATTTTCATAAAATTTAAATGGGACCGATTCGAGAGAAGAGAGTATTCTCTTTCGAATAAAAAAAAAATCACATAAATAGGATGCATAGTTCCGGAGTAATCGGTGAACATACATTAAAAAAAAAAATACATACACGTCGAATTGATAACCTCCTCCTTTTTTGAGTCGGTTAAAAAAGGCAAGGAAAGTTTCAACTTGACTTTATTATGAAGAATAAGGTACTTCAATAACATTTGATATACCATTTTATGGTAGGATGCAAAATTTAGTCAAAATTGTTTGAACCGTTTTTTAGATACAATTAGCTTGACCCTGACCCATGGTGACCCACTAATCAAATTTTCTCGAACATGTGACCTAGCCCAATCGTTTTCTAGTGCCCCAAAATGGCAGGATACAAATTTTCATCAAAATCATTAGATAAAATTTAAGATAAAATTTGCATAACCACACACATACACAACTTTTGCTTGTATTGGAATATATGATAATACTACCTGAAAATTTTCTAGTTTACTTGAAGCTGTGATTTATAAATATTTCTTGAGTTTAGTTCAATGTCATTTAAAAGTCACTTGTTGGAAGCAATACTTTGATCGCAAGGGGGAAAAAAATCTTATTGACCAAAATGAAGAAATCACAATTAATTAGCAGCATCCTTACTCAGATAAAGCAGAAAACATGCAAGACTCATTTGTATCCTCATGGCACATGCATGTTTTTTTCTACATGATGGGAGGAATGACTAATTGAAACTCCTGAAACCATAGTCATATGATCTCTCATGAGCATTTGGAGGTTAAAGATGGATTTTACTTGATATAGTTTCTATCCTACAGTTTATCTGCATTATCCAAATTGGTAGCCTTTTAATGCTCATCTTTATTTATTAATGCATACAGGCTATATTTTTCCCAGAGTTTTCATATAATTAAAAATGTATATTGATAATGCATATATGATGCTTTTCTATTTTTCAGGGATATTTAATTATTAATAACAATTTGATGCAGATTTCATTTAAAATTTCAACTAGATAGAATCTGTTTTTTTTTCTTAATAAATTAAAAGAATCTTGTCTAGGAATTTTGAGGCTTGCTCACAAAAGAAAATAATTTATTAAATAAATATTTTTAAAAGTTTATAAATACAAGCAAATAATAATATCTAATACCTTATCAAAAAATAAGTGCTCTTCATAGGAACCATATTTTCCCACAGCAGCAAGTGATGGATCATTTACAAGAGAATATTTCGGCAACTGAAAGAGAATAACAATTTATGTACAAAAAATTAAAATGTACAGTAAATCAGAAAAACAGGAAAAAATAATTGTAATTTATGGACTATTCCTTTATTCTTAGAAAGTTTAAGCACACTAAATCATGAATACAATATCATTAATCCACTGGAGACAGATATATATATATATATATATATATATATTTTTACAAAGGTGGGGGATGTTATTTTTGATTTAGAAAAATTAAGACAATTATCTAAAAGGCAAAAAATTAAATTTTACAAAAATCTCACAAACAGATTAGATTATAAATTACTGAATGTAACGTTGTTGTGGGCACTTAGCTTTAACCCATTTGTGTCAGTTTTACTCCAATTTCTGTTACTTTGTTTTTTCGCCTTGCATGGAGGCCCTACTTGTCAAATGATGCCAATGATTTAATTATAATAAGGAACTATAAATATATTCCAATAATTAAAATTTTAAAAGGTACATTTTTGAAAAAAAAATGTATATATATATATATATATATATACAAAAATGTAAAACATATAAAAGCATAAAAAAAGGCCACTTAATAAAATAAGAATGCAAGAAAAAGGATGAAATACTTACAAATTGTTTATGGTAGTATATTGGACAGTACACTGATCCATATAACAAGGATACAAACCATGATAATAATAAATCAAATAGACAAGTCTTTGATAAACACATTTTATGAACACTCACACACACACACACACACACACACAAAAATTCATTATTATACAGGTATAATAAAGGGCAAGGAGATTTGTTTTTTCTTTTGACAAAACGAAGAAGAAATGAATAGGTAATAATTACAGTTAAACTATTCTTTTAGACAGAGTTGTATAATATAGACGCGCGCACACGGAAAATTTTCTGAAAAATTCTGAATTTTGCAGAAAAAATTTTAAAAAAGAAATTTTTTTTTTTTAAAATTTAAATACCAAAAATATTCCCCAATTTTATGTGCCATTTATTTACTGTTTGTACACAATTCAAAATTAAAAAATGCAAAACATTGTTGTGACATTACAGACGCTTGCGAAGAGGTCAAAATATTAAGGATTGGGCTGTTTCTAAATTCATTGACAAAATAATTTTTAAGAATTCAGCTCTTCCTATCATGAACAAAAATAATTATTCTTTAATTAATTATTAATTTAATTAATATTAATATTTAAATGGTAATTATTTTAAACTACTGTTTTTAATTCATGTCGTCAAAATAATATAACACATAATTTTATTAAACATTAAATTAATTGCCGAAAGTTTTTGACCCAATATCTGTGTGCGCAGAAAGTTTTTGGTTTTATGTAAGTCTGCTTTTAGGAATGAAATGCATACAGATAGTAATTCTTTAAAGTAAGAGACTTGCAATTTTTTATATTCTACATTTATTAAAAAAAATAAGTCCTAAAAAGGCATGAACAAGATTCAGAAATCAAGTGGATTCACTATTCAGTACAGATGAAGGATTAAACATGACATAAACAACATTGACTTTCACCTATGCAAAAAGCATTAAGTTTAGCTTTGTTAGCAATAAAAATAGTTAAAATGCATCCAAGTTTTGAGCTGTAAAAATAATGATAAAATGCATCTAAATTTTGTGCTGTAAAAATAATGCTAAAATGCATCCAAATTTTGTGTTGTAAAAACAATGGTAAAATGCATACTTTCCAGAGTTTAAATTTCATGAATATCCAAAGAAATCTATGCGTTTTGAGGAAAACATATTTCTTTATGTTGCATTATACATTTAGTTATAAAGCAAAAAAAAATAATACAAAACTGTTTCTCAGTAAAAGAAGAAAAAAAGTATTGAAAAAAAGTATGCCCTTAAAAGTATTGAGTACCACCAGCAGGTATGTTCTCCATGATATACAGTATACCATGATTACCAGACAAGCTATTAACAGGATCATAGTCTTTTAATTCTGGGTTAATGATAAATGTCACCAAAACCAGGTATTAACCCTTTTGAGACCACAGAAGAAAAAGGTGCTTCCCCAGACTGCATGTCACAGTAAAAGCTTACCTCTATGGACCAGACACTTTTTTCAAGTTAAGCCTAATGCATTAAAAAACATATATTTTTGTATTTCACTTGTAAGAACACACAATCACTAAGATTACTTCCCATAATGTATACTAATGCTAGTATATTGTCAGAGTTAAACTTATGATATATTTGTATATATTTTTAATTTATGCTGATTATAATACTAATATTTAAGAAAATATATTACAAATGATATGAAAATGCACCAAAATCACTGCATTAAAATAATTTAAAAATAAAACATGTCTATACATAATTACAATTATTTTCATTAAATTTGAAAGAAAAATTATAAAATGTGAAAGAACTCTTAGATAAAATGTCTACATCATATACTTCCATCAATTCTGAATTACTGGAATCTGAAAATCATAAACTATTCTATTTATATTTTTATCCAAACCTGTATTGTTATCGTTTCATTCATAATTTTTTTAATTTTGCCCTCAGTAAGATATCTGACTCTTTTTGCATGATTATTTATATGCTTCTGAAAAAAAATCTACATGTTACATCATTTCTAATTTAAAAGGATAATGAATTTCATTCCCATTCCCATAAAACACATTATATCTAAATTCACATAGATAAATAAATATGCAAAACAGACAGCAATAAAGCATTCCTGTCATTTAAATTACTTACTTTTAAAAGTGCACTCCATGTGCCTTTGTTTACATAAATAGAAGTGCCTCCCCCCCCCTTCTTCCTTTATCTATCAGAACTTAAAAACCTTGCAGGATATGAAGGTTAATGCTTAGAAGAAAATTATTGAACTCAAAAATCTTAGTATTGTTTAAAATTATAAATAAAATATTTCAATCCTGAAATTCATATTTGAACCCATGATCAAGTTTGGACAGTTTCAATACATGTCATATGTGAAGCTGTGGGCTGTGAGGAAGAACTTCAGGTGCATATAATAATGATGCACTGGTCCCGAATCGGTTAAAGGTCTGTCAGAGGAAATGCAAAATAATTCATCACCATGAAAGTTAAAATTTTGACAAAATCTTTCTCATTTCATTGTAGTGATGATTGTGGCTTATGACATTGGAAAAGTAATTATATATCATCTTGTTCTTTTGTAGCTTCTGCTCTTGAATAGGTAGCTAGGCTACATGCTTAAACCAGTAGATCTCTTTCTCCTTCTTATCCCCCCCCCCCTCTATTGTGTTTCACAACTTAAAATAGAATACAATTTCACCTTTCTCAGGATAATCTAAATCAAAAGACATATTTCCTTTTAACAGTGATTCCAAATCTACATCTTCCTGCCTCTTTCAGTCAATGAAATGCTTCTATGAGGAATTAACTTTCTAGTTGAGAACTACTGTTTAGGTCCAAAAAAGAAGAATATATACCTTTAAGTATTCTTAGCCTTTGTAGCATTCTAAAGTGTTGTACAAGAAAAATAACTTGAAATTAACATGATTACTTCAAATACTAATAAATAGTTATAAAAAAAAATATATGCTATCAATTGAGATATCTGGCAGCTGGCTGAGAACAGGTTATCCAAAAAGACATGCTAATTTTAATCTGAAACATGAGTGAAAGTCAAAATTTCATAAAATGGAAAAAAAGTAATATAATGCTCAGATAAAATGTTTATAAATCATATATACTGTACCAATATATATGTGCACAAACTATGATGATGATTTTATAGGGCTGCACAGGCTTACTAAATTTTTTAATGGAATTAATTATTCATGACTATGATAGATTCATTTTGTCGCTAAGGATACCAGATTATGCACTGATGTCACAGTTTTTTTCATCACGTAAACCTCTAAGCAAACTATGTACTAATTGTTTTCATGAAATTTGGTCTCCCCAAATATAAAAAAGATGGAATTTCATCACAGGGCAGAAAACTTTAACCCATGCTCTGAAAACACTTAATATATTTAATTTTGTAAAAAAAAAAATCTGACAGTTAAGTTATTCTGAATGGAATCAGAAACATTTTAATTAAAAAAACTGATCAAATTATGTCTGTGGAAGAGACAAAATTTCAGCAATAAAAGTTTTTAATAATAATATGTAACAGATTATTACTATACAGCAAATCAGCTTTTTTTTTTCTTTCTTTTTTTTTTTTTTTAATTTGACATTTTGGGGTGGGAGTCTTTAGGTTGGTATCAAAAGAAAAGTTGGTATCAAATCTGAAAATATTGATGTCATTTGTAAATATGAGATGACAACTCTGGCACTGCATTAAGTTCTTTAAATAAAAAAAAATAATGATGAACTTACCTCATTATCTGAAGAATCACTAAAAGGAATTGAATCTTCATTTTGAAACTGTGATTCGATTTCAGGATTAGGATCATCGGGTATTGGGTCTTGCTACAATTTAACAAATGATAAATACAAAACAAAAAGAAAAATATATATAAAACAGAAAATAAAATGAAAATAACAAAACGCTAAACTTTGTAATATATGAAAGATTTCAAAGAAAAATTAAAATTTTGCATGCAATTCATGCAAGCACTAAAATAATTACACTTATGGCAAATAATCAAAGCTAAGTACATAGAAAATAAGTGTAGGGATTTTAAAATTTCTTTGCTAAAATATAAAAATATGATATTGGATGAAATTGATGTGTATAATTAAAAGTCAACATGAAAAAGTAATAAGACAACAGAATAACAAATGTAGGATAATTAACTGAAATTAAATAAGAGTTATGGTAAACTATTTAAAACAAATTTATGATTAATCACATGTCAAAATTAGTCAGATGTGCCAATCCCAAAACTTTCTTCTATCTCATACAGGTTTCACATACACCAAAAATGACATACATACATACATCAGCACCAATTTATGTCAAGGTCTAACTGAATTTACAGTTTTATTAAATTCTGTGCATTAGTTCTTGAGATACGACTATCGCTAAAATCGTGTAAATCCTGAAAAGTGCAGCATAGCAGCGTCAACTGTTGGGAAATTTACATCAAAACCTAATCAACTAGAACTTATGTCAACGTTTAACTGAATCTGAAGTTTGATGAAAATCTGTGCATTAGTTCTTGAGATACAGCTATACTGAAAATCATACAAAATGTATCATAGCAGCATCACCTGTTGGGCTATTTGCACCAAAACATAATCAACATCTATTTATGTCAAGATCTAACAGAATCTGAAGTTTTATGAAATTCTGCGCAATAGTTCTTGATATATAGCTATCGTGAAAATCATGAAAAAAGTAGCATAACAGTGCCACCTGTTGGACTATTTACACCAAAATGTAATCAGTATTTATTTTGTCAAGGTCTTACAGAATCTGAAGTTTGATGAAATTCTGTGTGTTAGTTCTTGAGATATAGCTATTATGAAAATCATGAAAAATGTAACACAGCAGTGCCACCTGTTGGGCAATTTACACCAAAAACTAATGAGTGCCAATTTGTATTAGGGACTAACTTAATCTAAAGTTTTATTAAATTCCGCGCATTAGTTCTTGAGATAGAGCACCCACAAAATTTTTGTCACATACAGATGGACAGACATCTTCTAGAAACAGTCAAATCATATTCAGGACCCTCTAAAACGTATAAATCCGTCGAAAACCGGAAGTCAAATTTTTTTACGAATCCAATATTTTTTTCTAGTAAAGATAGAAGAAAGTAAAAATGAAAAATATCAACTTAATCTGTAGTTAAAATACAGATAAAATGCTTAAGTGATACAAATAGAAACAACTAAAGGCTTATAGAAACCTTTTATTGATGTTCGACATATGTTTCAATGCTCCTAATGGTGCCATTTTCAAGATATATAATGATAAACAAAATATTCTCGCAAATTGTGGAAAATAAACTTAAAAACATGAATCACGAGATCGATATGTAAAAACATAGATCATATATGTAAAAACAGGTTCTTGAGGTAGCCAACTGTAAATGCGAAAATTAATATTTCGTTATTACTTTTTTAAAACGGAAAAGTACCTTGTGCCAAATTTTAG
This sequence comes from Maratus michaelseni, assembly GCA_963931845.1. Classification (NCBI taxonomy): domain Eukaryota; kingdom Metazoa; phylum Arthropoda; class Arachnida; order Araneae; family Salticidae; genus Maratus; species Maratus michaelseni. The sequence goes on along the minus strand of OZ007594.1, from coordinate 275,579,292 downwards.
GTAATTCAAATGAGGCGGATTCGTTGCAAATGTTTACGTTATGCATGTAGATTTCTATTGATTCATGGATAATAGATGGGAAATAGAGTCTTGATGGATAAATTATTTTGCTATTCTTAAAATCAATTTTTAGATGTTTCAGTTCCATGTAGCCTTGCCAGTGCTGTAGTAGTTCTATCATATTTGATATCTGCCATATGCTCTTTTAATCTTGTTTTAAACTTATAGAGGTACTTTAAAGCAAGTGGTAACATTTATAATATAGTGGTCTGGTAACTATTAACAAATAGATGCTCACTAAAAACAGTTTTTAATAAAATTGCAATTTTTTAAAAAACTATCATGATTAGAAACTTGAAATGGAAGTTATTTTTAATGAGCAGATATTAGATAAGAATTGAAATTTTAATGTGTGTATCATCATAATAAATTATTATAACATAACAGAAATATCATTCTACTCTAATTATAAATTCATTTGATTCTAGGGTATTCTATAAAGTGTTTGGAAAATTGAGTTGAAGGATATGAGATATTTTAAATATCTTTAAACATTTTGAAGAAATATTTCAATAGCAAGTAGTACTTATAATTGTACCAGTTGACTTATTAAAAAAACACTTTTCTAATTAATTACTTTAGTAGTTAATAAAATAAAACAATGGGACTCAAATTAATTTATTTTATTTAATACATAATTAAATGAAAGGGTAAAAGGGTTTAAAACAACAGCAATATATTCAATTCTGCCACAATTTAATAATATGTATTATTTTTTTCTTAAAGAATTTTCAATAAATACCCATTCTCATAAATTTTCTCAGCTGTTTATATTTTTCTAGATTTTGTGTCTGTAGCCATTCCATGATTTTCCACTTACTATATTTCTATAAGGCTCAAGACACTACTTAGATTATATTGGTGAATAAAAAACTGTCTTTCATTTACAAAAAGTTCCACTACATTGTTCCTGTAAATGAACTTAATTTACAAAAACATTCAAAAGAATCCTATGACATTATGGTCTAAGGAAAAAAATTGTCTGCAGTGTATTTTAACAATGTTACACTATTTCAAACAAAATGAAATTGATATGCATTTCTGAGTTGCACTAAAACATGCTTTTTCTAAAATATACAGTGCAAAGCATTTATCATTCACTTACAGGGTCACGCAAAAGAATTTGGTTATATAATAGTCTACGGGAGGAAAATTGTTAGCAGCATATTTTAATGATGTTACACTATTTCAAACATAATGAAATTTATACACATTATTGAAGTGCGTTTTCAGTGTTTGAATGTGTTTTCAGTTGTGGTAATGGATTTTTAGATTTAACTAAATTTTTGCATATTGTGGGGTGTATATAAATTCTATATATCTAGTACAAGGCTGCACAAACAAAGACATTTGTAAGTATCACTGTTTCTGGGTTTGAAATGCTTAATAGTGGTTTTTATTTGTGTTTACATTTTCCAGCATAAGTATATTTAGTACATTAAAAGAACTTTGTAGAATATAAATACATTCATATACAGGGCTAAGTGAAGAACTGGATACATTGCCATATATGGATGGTAATTGCTGGAAGTTTGTTTTTAGATATGTTATGTGTTTTTGGTGTAGTTTCATTAGAGTATTCTAAATTAGGGATGTAACAAACATTCGGCCACTATTCGGTATTCAAGATATTAGGACCTATGGCTGAATATTGAACAGATATTTGGCCAAATACCTGTAGCCGAATATAATTAGATATTTTGCCGAATAGTTGCATATTTCGCTGAATATTCTAAGATATTTGGTTAAATAAGTTCCAGAAAATCAAAACAAAATGTAATTTTAAATATTTAAAAAAAAAACAATATTAAAAACTTATATCTAAATACATTAATTATTATAACAATAGAATTAACACCAATTTCAGCAGACTTGCCACTTGCTGACCAATAGTGGATCAGAAACCCTTCAATCTGTTAACCAAAGTTCACTTACCAAAAACTACCACAGATAAGAATAGTCTGTGAGAATAAGATAAGAATAGTCTGTCTCTTGTCTGTGTGAACTACTTCAGGAGGCATCTCATTGTGAAATATGGGGTGGAGGAAGTATGAAGGGCTTGTTAATTTTGAGAGAAAGAAAAGAGAAAAGTATACTTGGTAGCAGAAAAAAATAATCATATTTTAATGGAATGAATAATTATATTTTTAAGAAAATAACCTTTTTCTTGACATACAGAATGTAAATTTACTAAGTTTGAGTTGCATGAAAAAGGATATAAAAAGACAGAGGACACATGCAAGTTCTTATTTTTGGAGGGTGAAATGATTTTACTAAAATAAAAAAGTTTCATTTTTTACAGAGGTAATGAGTTTTTATTTTAGATAATATATATATAAATTACTAGAACTATCTATGGATTAAATAAAAAAAAATATGAATTAAATTATTATTTACATTTTTGAAAGTCATATCTTATTGGCATCAGAGTATTTAAAATATTACAAAAAATACATTCAGCTGTTATGGTTTTTGAACACTCAAACAAAAAATTTATTTCAATTAATCCTTAATATAATTTTTGATTTTAAAATTGAAAACAAAATAAACAATTAAAATAATTTTTTTTAAAAGTCAGTATTTGGCCGCCGAATATTTGGTATTTGACCTAAAACTTGGCCGAATATTCGGTATTCAGCTATTCGGCCAAATCACTATTCATTACATCCCTATTCTAGATGTGTTGGAAAATGTTTCATAATTTATGCTTCATGCATGATTTTTTCCCCCTTGCTTAATCTACAATAAAATTTAACTCAGTTTAAACACGTATCAAGGAACAATCGCCTACAGAAGGAAATTTATTTGAATTATTTTGAATAGCTTTGTATCACAATTACTGATCATATGCACATCACATAACATACAAAAATTTTATTCAGCTACAAAACACATTTCAAGAAATAACTGTCTATAGATAGTAATGTATTTGAAATCTTTTGTGCAGCTCTGCATATGAATAGCTTTTATGTATCACCCAGCAAATTAATATTTTATTCAGCAGAAAAATGTAAATTGAAAACACATTTCAAGCAACTGCATCTAAAGACGACAAAGTATCAAAATTCTTTTGTGTGTACTTGTAAAAGTACTATAAATGCTTAAAGTTCCATTTTCTAGAGCAAACATGCAGCAGTGGCCCTTAGTAAAATACCTATGAATTTCTTTCAGTTTAAAAAAGTAAAACATTATTAAACTAGTCGTTGGGGGCCACCGTAATACTTACCCATCATGGATATGCATAATGTAAAATATTAAAATAAAAATGTGTAAACTACTTATAAAATGCATTGCAATTCAAATAAAATCGTGGCTTGATGACATCACAAACTTTAAAGGCTCGATTACTGAATTGCTTGAAAGAGGTTTTTCCTTATAACTCCAAAAATAATAATCCTATTAACTAGCGGTTTATTGCATCTGATTAAGCGTCAAATTTCCAATTAAAATATATCTTGGAAGTGAAATTTGGATGAAATACAGGGTCATGAAAAATAGAAGAGTGTGGAAAATAGGATTCCAAATATCTCGGCAACTAATTATCCGATCGACTTCATGCTTTATTCAAAATTTATGTTTTTTTATTGTCTTTTATATTCATTTCTTAAAATAAACAATTTCGAAAATTTTTACATACCTTTCATCAGAACGAATATTTCGAGAGTCCGAAAAAAATTGTTCCGGTTAATCGAGGTTATTGAAATGAAATAGGCTTCTTCCCATTATTACATACTAAGTACATACCAAATTGCAATTCTCTATCTCAATTTTTTCGGGAGATAGAGCGTTTACAGACACACACACACACAGACAGACGGACGGCAATTTTTTTTTTTCTAAAAATATGTTTTTCGGAATCTCCAGTGTCTGAAACGTGTAAATCCGTCAAAAATTTTTTTTCGATTTTCAAAACGATTACAAGACTTACCCTATACTACGTATGATGGGTAAGTAAAAGCAATTCAAATAATTACTGTTAACAGAGCATAGTGTTTTGAAATATTTCTGAAAGTCCCTATTAAAAATATTACACACGTTATTCTCTATAGGTAACATGCTGTAATGAATTTTAATACCATATGTCATCATATATATTATTTCTCCTGTCAACATCCCTTTTTCTCAGAAAATATGAAACTTAGAACAACGACTGGGATACCATATGAAAGGTTATTGAACCGGCTTCTGACATAGCCCACTTAACAATTCATTAAAACATGTTTTTGATTAAAATTTGCTGAAAATTGAAAATTAAATCGGCATTGTTTTCTTAAAGAAATGAAAGGTCTTCTTCAAATTATTGTTGCCACAAAAGTAAAATACCACATTATATGATGCTCAGCAATTATAATAAAAAACACCGCACGGGTTTATTTTATACTTATGATTAAAAAGTGGAATTGAAATTGAAATGTTTAGATTTATATTTCTATGTCCCATGTTTTTCCCGAAGCAGATGACATCATCCTCTAATGCAGTCAAAATACGATTGTTAATTTTTTTTTTTCTCTAGCGTGCCTTTTGCAATCTTGGATCAGTTTTTACTCTAACTTTGATGGAATAAATTAGATGATATTCTGGCTTGACTAAAAACTAAATGTTGTTTGCAGATATTTTTATCCTTACCTTTTTCTTTAGAAGTTTAAACCTGCATCTAATAAATATTACATATTGATAAAAAATAGCACTTCTCTATTATCCCGTCGACCACTTTTCATAACAAAAAACTATCGCCAAATAAATGGGAGAACGTTGCCATTGGAATATCAAAATAAAGAAATAAATAAAATATAAGAATTTAAGGACACAGTTGTTATTTTAATTAATGAAATAACTAATAAATCAGTAAAACATAATGAAACATACAGGCAAATGTCGAATTAAAAACCACTCGATGACATAACAAACACATATAATGCTTCTGACATCAAGTAAATGGGACTGCATTTTTGGCGTTTAATCTTACAGTTTGGCAATAGTTTTTTGTTATGAAAAGTGGTCTACGGGATAATAGAGAAGTATCTAAAAAATATTGTATTTCAGTGCGAAATCTTTGCACGGGCCCTCTGGTTTTCATTATATTTAAAGTATTATACTTTTATTAAAGTGTATTTTAAACAGTTTATGTCCATGATTTTAATATAAAATAACTCTGTTTTGTATTTATGCATTGGTAAATGGAAGACTGGTGTTATATAAATCATTTTCAATAGAAAATACTACATTACTATTGAACCTAAACAAAATTCATCAATTTTGACATAATTCAAGCAAACTTACAGAAAAAGATAAATAGGCAGACATACAAACAGACAGATGATATAAATTCCTAAACACTTTTCAACTTTCATAGAAAATATTAAAAATCAGAACCTTGTTTCCTAAAATTGTTAATTTATTAGTGTGCTTATACTTAAAAAAAAATCAATGATTTTGGAAAGTCTGTGTCTTCCTGCATCTCTTAGAAAACATACAGTAAGGGGACACTTGAGGTATAAAAAAAAGTGAGGGGACACTGTTCCCCCCTCAACTACACCACTGCTTTTAGGTCCATGGACTCTGTGGGATAGTCAGATGATTAAAAGCTAGGTAGTATTTCATTGAATGCAAGAAGTAAAACAAATTTTGATGAAATGACAATATCAAAACATATAAAACAAATATGAAAATATGATTCAGAACAAAAATTATCAACTTTGGGTGACTTTATTACTAAGCATAATGAAACAATAACTTCAAAATATTATTAAAGTAAAATAATCTCAATCAAATTTATAAAAAAATTTCAGCAAGAAAATGTTAAGTTGTATTTAAAAAACAGCAAAAGAGTAATAAAACAAGTTTTAAAATGTGTATAAAGGGAAGTGAATTACCTCTACTGGTTCAGGAAATTTAGCATTCGGAACAAAAAATTTGAACTGTTCAATTAAATCTTCATGACCCGCAAACAAAGTACTTATGTCATTAAATACATCTGTTTCGACAATTGCTCGTTCATTTTCCTAAATAAACAATGGATAAGTCAAGCAAATGATTAAAAGTAATAATTTTTCCCAGATTTATACATAATTTATAGATAAAGAAAAAGTACTAAAAAAGTTTGTAACATAACAATCTTACAATAAGCTTATCAGTATTATCCTTTAACTCAGGGTTTCCCAAATTATGGTACATGCACAAGTTCTGGTATGTGAGTCTTCCGACCAGGGGCACCGTTTGGGGGAGGCTAGGGGGAAATTGATACCCCCATCCCTCCAGGAATTTGATATTTCAGAATATATCAGTCTCAAAAGAAAAAAAAAAAGACAGAAATATCACAAAAGCTAAAGTAACTTATCAGATTTTTCAGGAAATGCTGAAATTTTCAGGTATAAAATTATGCAAGGGATTTTTTCCACCATAGTCGTATCTTTTTCGTGCATGGACTGGAAATCCCTTGGGATAAGCTGGGATTTTCCTGACGTAAGCAGCTATCCTGCCAGCTAAAAAAATGTAATGATTTTATGGGTGAAAGGAATTAACTTTGGATCTCTTTGCAGTCCAACTGATTTATTAATCCAGATAGATAATACACACAGAGAGTGGGAGTTCGAAGAGGCCCCAAGAACCATATTCTTTAAGCAATTACATACTCGTGGGTTGGTAGAGCACCTCAAATGCTACCAAAAATCTCTAAAAACTGAGAAACCGGTGGGTTACATGCCAGTTTTGTTAAGAATTTAGGATATTTTCCAGCAGAGGGTGAACTAATCAAATATAGGTGTGAACTTACTTTTAATTGGATAGAAGTCTTGATTACTGTGGTCTTATGATGCAATAGGTTTTGTTCCAAATGCATCCACAACAGTCATTTCTAAATTTATCATTACATACACATATATATTAGCTTTATATCTTCAGAAATTAGCTTTATATCTTCAGATTAATATACTATTATTTTCTTTGTAATTATTTTTTACATACTATCTTTTAAAGCTGATATAAGAGCAGTTGATGTTTAAAATAAAGTGGAAAAAGAGGTTTTGTGGGGCTAATGTTTAAAATGGGAGACTGAACTCTGTGCTGTTTTTGTTTATATGAACTTTATTATGAACTTTGTTTATATTAAAAATGAACAATATTAAAGTAGCACAAATGAAATATATGTGAAAATGGCAGACAGCCATTTTGGAGCTTCTAAAGCTCCCTCATCAGTGCTTGCCAAGGTTAAAAAGAGATGTAAGGGTTAAACCATGTCAGTATGAACATGGTCTCTGCTTGATTTTTTTAATAATAACAGTTTCTGCTTAATTTTTAAATTTTTAAATTAAGGATGTTTTCAAAAAAAATATTTTTCCCTTGGGAAACTTTCTATTGCGTTTACAAATTCATCTTTAATTGTAAAAGCATGAAAGTTTCAGACATGACTATTAAAGTGATTTAGAATCTAATAGTTTTTTCAATTTTCAATAAATAAATTATATCTTGAGCTATAGGCAATCGTTGTCTCACAAAGACATTTAATGGGTTGCTGTGTCTGAAATTCATTTTAAAAAGCCAAATTTAATGGTATTTTCTGGGGAGGGGAATCTCATACTTTTATAAAAAAATAGAAAAAAAATTTCAATTTCATAGTTTCTGAATAAGAGCACCCGGTAAACTTATGTGTTTAGGAACAAAAAGGAATTTAGGAATGTGTTCGAAAGTAGCCAGCTTGGATTTGAGAGCAGCAGCCTTGAAGAAAAGAGACATGATCAATTCAAGTTAAAATAATAACAAAATTACACAGGGTCACATATGATTTGGCAAAAATGATTCAACTACTAGAACTGAAAAAAAAAAAAAATCACACAACTTAAAACACACTATTATATCAGTTACAGATCCATTTTCTTCAAAGCTGTGCAAGCAAGCATGATTTCTATAATATCACATTATTAACTGTGTTAAAGATATTGTCAGAACTTTGAATAAATAATTATATTTTCAGAGAATATTTAATTGTTTTGTCATCTAATCAAGTTTTTATGGTTGTTTGTCCAAAGTAAGATTATTATTATTTAATAACAATGGAGTTTTTATTATCAAAATTAAATTAGTTCTAAAAAAAGACTGAATACTTGAAAATCTTGGATAATGCATAATAGCTAGGGAAAAAAAACAAAAACAGAATGGTTATTATATTTGAACAATGCAACACCTTATTACTTCAAAATGCTTTAAGCAGGTTTCTAATTATGATAAAAAATGGCATCTAACTTTTACATTAGTTTGTCATAAAAATTATGAAAAATTGCAATTTAGATTATTTAAACACAAAATTTTAAGTTAAAAATACATTATTAATATGATCTATTCAATTGATTATTATATACATACAAAGCAAGCACAAATTTTTCCAATGTTTAATATTTGACTAACTTACAAGACAATCTTTTCTCACAGATTCTAAAACTTGAATGAACTTTGCATTTATTTCTGGCTGATCTTGAAATTGTTCCTACATTAAAGATAAATAAGTAAATTTCTTGAAACACAGAACAAAATATATTAAAAAGTTTTAAAGTGAGTTTAAACGAGTGTTTAAATCAGGTTTTGACACTTGTCATGTCAAAAACTGAACCCTGCGACAAAGGCAGGTCTGAATGCACCCGAGGCATAGACTTTTCATTTTTTTTATAATTAGGTGAGACATCAATTAAAAACTATAATGAACATCGCAAATGGAACCGTTGCCAATTGTGGCAATTTCCAAAGCTTTTTGTTATTCCACAAGCAAAGAAGAGACATGAAGGTTAAATGGTTGTTTTTTTCATGTTTTAACAAGTGTGCATTGGCTTAACAAATCGAAATATAAAAAACAAAAAATACTAACTTAACCAGCGTACTTTTGCAGTTCTAACTGTGTTACCCATTTAAAAAAATATTAATATTTACCTTTTCAAAAAACATTTTCCTTACATTGAATTTTTGTTTTTTTTTCCTAGCATGTTTACAAGTCTGCATCTGCCTATCTGTTCGAAATATGAAAAACAAAAAGTACCCACTTACAGATGGTACTTTTTTATTTCTAACAACATCAATATCGTTTTCAAATTTTTATTTTTTTGTAATTTTTTAAAATATGCATCTGCTCTTCTGATTCAAATACAGAAAAATAAAAAAAACCCACTTAACAAGTGTATATATTTCTTTCTATTGACATCTTCGGCTAATATTAATCTTTAAAAAAAATTATTTTCTGAATGCTGTTTTATCTGCAATTTTTAAAAATCTGCCTCCACTTTGCAAATCAAAATACAAAAAGAAAAAAAAAGCATACTTAATCTGGGTACTTTTTCCTTTTCAATGATGTCTTTTGTTAAAAAAAAATAATAATATTTACTATATGAAAAAATATATATACATGGAAATCACACCATGAATTCATACCTTTACCTTTTATTTTTCTTTTACGTTCCTTCTCAGTGGCTTTGAAGATAGTTTCTGGTTTTAATTCTGTTTTAGGAGATTTTCAGATGGGATTTTGTATCTGTGCATGCTCTCTCTACATTTCCAATGGTGAGAGATATCATTTTGAGTTTTAAAAAAGAGAGATAGAGAGAGGGGGGGGGGGACATTTTATATTTTTCAAGTTTTCTGAGGAGATTTTGGTCAGAATCGAAAGTTTAATAAATTTAAGCATCAGAAATTAAATCAGTAATCACTATAATGAGGGCTTTTTATTTCGTTTAGATAGATTTTCATTCAAAAATATAAAATCATACAAGTTCGGGATGTGCACTGCCGAAGCCAATGGGGCTGGCTCCCATCATTAGATTCATTTGGAGAGATTTAAGTATAAATTTATTTAATACTGATTTTAGGTATATTTAAGGTTATTATCATAGGCCCGGGCAATGCTGGTCTTAGTTTAAAAATACAAAATCAAAACAGACCGAAGCATGCATCTGCTTAGCACGCCCAGTGTACACTGCCAAAGTCAGTGGGGTGCCTGTGGTGTTATTAATGAATTATTGATTTATAGTGCTGTTATTGATTTTTATTTTTATACAGTGGAATAAGAGTACATTGCTGTTGGTAAGGAACAATAACCCCAATCTTCAAGATTTTGTTCTTTATGGTTAACGTTAAAGATAAATGATAAAATTTAATAAAATAATTCATCTTACTTTAAAAGGAGACACACAGCCGTTGTAAAGAAAACGAAGTCATTCTTGCTTTTTAATCCAAATTCTTTATTAAAGATCTTTGTAGCACATAGCAGGAAGGCTTTATTTAAATAAATCCAGTTGGCCACTGTACCATGAGAACCGAAAGTCTTTAACTTTAGAATGACGAAAATTTAATTTTGCAGACGGCATTTAACAAGATGTACCCCAAACTTCTTGAGAATATGAAGAAGATTTTTCTTGGCACGCTCGTTTTTAATAAATTATTAACAATTTAAATCATTTAATTTTAAAATCACTGCATCAATTTTAAAAGGCTTAAAATTTAACTATTAAAAACTTTAATGAACTTAAAGAACAATCTCGGCATGAAAAATGCGAAACTCTGTTGCCGGAGAATCGCGCCAATAAAAATAAAATTTCCGCGATCTTACATGATTTAGATTTCGAATACTTCTGGCGAAAAATGCCGTTGCACCGATATAAATATGACCACAACGAGGCTCACACAGGTAAAATAAAGAAAGAATTAAATTGATTTGCTAATTAATTATTGCCAAATAAAAATAAGAAAACTTTAGATTCCGTAGAAACGGCAACTTGAACGCCGCGCCGCACATTCTATCGGCGGAAAACAGAATCAAAACAGAATATCGTAATCATACGGTGCAGTAGGCTGCGCGCATGCGCAAAAGAGATCGCCGGGCGCACGGCAAAGCGTGGGAGAGAAGGAAGAAACTCTTCCAAGTGACACAGCACTAGTCGCAATGCAAAAAGCTGCGCCGGCGAGGGAGAAGAATGACAACAGCATACTTAGTAAAATAAAAATTACAGAACGATGACTAAAAATTATGAAATTGTGATATTTCATATCACAGTGCCCAACTCTAAGCTCACATGAATAGATTTCCATTTCAAAATATAAAATCATACAAATTCGATGATGTACACTGCCAAAGGTATGAGGCCCTAACATTAGGTTTGTTTGGAAAGATTATTGTTTAAAGATATAAAATTATTCAACACTTACTTTAGGTATATTTAAGCTTATTACCACAGGCACAGGCAATGCCAGATGGGTCAGCTGTTTTTTTTTTTTTTTAATAATTCTAGCATATCAGAAAATGAGTGAAAAATCAATTACAAAAACCCATCTTTACATACATGAAGCAAGTTAAGATTGTAAAAACTAACCTACTTCTGAAGGAAAAAAAAAAGACATTTTAGAAATGTTAGCACCTCAAGGACCCAGTTGCGAATCCAAACTTTAGAGGCATCATGGGTAAAAATACATTTATGCATAATACATCACAGATTTAAATGTAAAACAAATAAAAATATTAGAAATATGGTCAGCTTATTTTCATTTTACACAGGAAGAAATTAAACACAGTTAAAATTAATAAAACACATATTTCAGAAAAGCTTATCAACTTTTAATAATTCCTATAATTCTTTTACCTTGACTTTAGCGAGATAATTTGTAGCATAATCAGAGTCCACCTTTTCAGATTCCCTTGATTCTTTAGAAATACTTTCAGCTTTTTCAGGTTCTTCATTATCATCAGGAAGATCTTCCATTGTGCTATCACTTTCTGATACAGCAGTCAATGTAGACTCAGTTGACTAAAAAATAAATGTAAGCTGAGAACTTAACAGTAAGTTAAAATAATGTAAGCAATAACACATCTTATAAACAAGTATGCTTAATTTATTGTAAAGAACTATGGCTGATAAAATATTAACTAAGAAAACACTAAAAATACATTAAAAATAAAACTAAAAATTTTGAATCTTACTAGATTGTTAGGAATCTGATAAAGTCAAAATTTAATAATTGAAAGAATTTTAAATTTCATCTTGTATCAAAAGATCAATAGACCTATCATTTTGAGTATTACAAAAATTTCTTTGCGCCAAAATCTAATAACAAATGAGAAAGACTAATCAGAATCACAGACTTGCCAAGTTCTGAAAGCCAAAAATGAGGAGATTTTATTCCAGAAATCAGGAGTTACTTTTTCAGTTCAAACTTATTAATTTTTAACATGTTTAGTACAAATTTAATTTTAAATAAGACTTTATTATTATTGAAGATTAAAAAGAAATATATCACTCTTACTGAAATAAGAAAAATGCACGTACTTCTTACATGTAGAATGCACTTAAGCATATAATGTTTAGGTTGTTTTAACATACTTTTAAATTAACTACATATTACAGGGAGAAATTTTTTTCTTTCCCTAAACACAAAAAAAAAAAAATTATATTGAAGGCGTTAAATCATTTAATTATTATTTTAAAGTTTTATTTCTGTTTTTAATAGTCACGTATAAATACATTTCTTAATGAAAGGGAATATTATTATATGCGCTATTTTAAAAATTGGCAACAATTCAAATAATGGATTTTATGAAATATGAAATAAATATTCATAAAAATAATGAAAATTTTAAATAAAAAAATGAAATATAACCTAAAAAAATTACTTAAATTAAAAAAATAATTTCAATCTGCACACCGCAAACTTGTCAACTATATTCTTACAAATTATGGTTAAATTCCTGTGCATAGTTATCGTTTCTATAAAACTTTTTTCAGAAAACTGTTTTGACCAACTTTGATTTTAAATATCTCTTAAAATAATTCTTTGATTTAAAAACTGTTTGCTTCAGCGTGTTTATTGAACATTTCTTAATAAAACTACCAATTTTTAAATTTAATCTGTAATAGTTTTCTGGATATTAGTCCAGAAAGACTTCAAAGCAAAAAATCTTCCTTGACAGTGGCTGCGGCTGCAGTGGTTACTTTTTTTTTTTTAATACAGAGAGATTTCTTTAAAGATAATTTACTTATAACATTTTACTTCATAATATTAAATATTTATCTTATTTATAGTAATTTTAATTATAGTTTAATGTTTATGCAGTTAGAAAATGCATCTGATATGGCCAACAATTTCGATTTTCCAACATACCACTGATTCTATGAATGTCCGATAATAGGGAGTCTTCTGTATATTAAAATTTAAAATAGATAATAAATTTAATACATCAAATCTGAAAAATAACACTACAAAAGCAAAACAAAAATCTTAAAAATAGTTTTGAACTATTCATGAAATTAGAAAACTCGATATAAAACTAAAGTTAAATTTTAAAGAAATTACTCTATTTGGATCATAATCATCTTCAGTCTTTATAAACAGAGGAAAAATCTCATCTTTATCTCCTTTCACAAGAAAGCGTCCAGCAGTTTGAACTTGTAGATTTACACTTGGTGGCAAGAACATTCCAAATCCCTGAAGCAATTCAGGATAATTTTTGAATAAATGGCATATTTTAGATATAATCACCATGCAGTCAGAACTGAAAAGCAAATAAATAAATAATTATATAAGCAAGGCTAGTATTTTAACAGTAAACATTAAATTATATGGAAAATGTTTTACCCTTATCATAATTCTCTAATATTACAGTTAGACCTCCATAACAAACACTTCTATTTATGAAACACTTTTCATTGCCCAACACCTACATATTTGTATATTTTACCTCCAAATAGCAAACAAATTCTACAGTCCTGAGGTACCCACTATTTAAGGGATTTACTGTATACAGTCCATTTTAACATTTAAAAAAAAAATTCCCCAATCAGTATGAAAAAGATAATTTATTAATAAACACTATTATTTCTATAATGAACAGAGAAAATTTGGGGAAAAAAGGCCATTATAATTAGTTTGAATTAATTCATATCTTTGTTAGTCTTTAAAGCACAAAATTTCAAAAATGTTGTATAAAAGTCCAATTCTGAACAAAATAATTTTTTGTCAGAAATATAATAATACTAATAAAAATAAGAAATTAGTCTGATATGTGAGTTTAATGAAAGATATGTTTTTTACATACAAAATATTATTCAAAATAATCAAAAATGTGAAAACATGAAAACATTTTTTCACATTTTTTCAAAATGTAAAAATATTAAAACATATGTAAATTTAAAATTGTTTAAAATTAGAAGAATATGTAAATATTTAAAAATAATGTAATGCAACACCCCAAAGCAGAATGTTTTGTAATGTTCTGCAAGGAACTTCCAGATGATAAAAAATGTTATGTGGGAGTTGGGTCAGCGAGCGTAGTGAGCACAATGAACTAGGAGGTCTGGGGGAGTGTTCAGAGATCTCCCAGTGGGGTCCGGGGAGGAGCCCCAGACCATTAGGAAATTTTCTGGGTGAACACTGGTTTTAAAAACAGAGGTAGAGCTTTTTTTTTTTTTTTTTTTTTTTTTTAAATACCCTTTGAAGTATAAATAAATGTTTATATGTAAATATAAAATGTAGGTAAAAATTAACTTTTTTACTCACTGGCCACTGGCCAGTGCATGGATTTTTTTACTCGGCAGTTTTTTTAAGCACTGGCCAGTAACAAATTTATATAAATACTTGATAAAAAAAATCACAAAATTCGTCAAATGGTCTTGGGAAAGAAATTCAGGAACTTTGGCAAATTGTTTCGGGTAATAAATTGTGAAATTTGTCAATCAATTGCGGAAATAAATAGCAGATTTTGTCAATCAATCATGAAAAATATAGTGGATTTCGTAAAATTATTGCAGAAAAAAAGTAAATTTCGTCAAACAGACGTGAAAAAATTCGAGAAATTCCTCAAATGATCTTGGGGAAAATGGCGAAATTCATATAACAATCACAGAACAGAATTGCGAAATTCGTCGAATGACAGCAGAAAAAAAGTGTGCAATTCGTCGAACGTCAGCGGAGAAAAAAGTGTGCAATTCAACGGATGTTCATGGAAAAAATTGTGAAATTTGTTAATCGATAGACGACAAATTGTGCAATTCATCAATCGATAGCGGAAAATTTGCGAAATTCATCAATCAATAGCGGAAAAATCGCGAAATTCATCAAATGGTCTCTGGTAAAAAAAATTGTGAACATCGTCAAATGGCTCCGAGAAAAAAATCACAAAATTCGTCAAATGGCTTCGAGAAAAAAATCACAAAATTAGTCAAATGATTTCGAGGGAAAAAATCACGAAATTCGCCAAATGGTTTCAGGAAAAAAAAAAAAATCTTCGTCAAATGGTTTCGAAATTTGTTGAGCAACAACAGAAAAAAATCTCATTTTCCATTCAGTCATTGCAATTGGCGAGAGTGACTATTAAGTTTGGCCAGTGGTGGCAATAAAGTCAATCGCAAAATTTTCAGTATTACTTGCCAATTGGCAAGTGCTAATTTTGTCCTATAATATAAAAGGCATACCATAGACAAGTGTGTATATGTATACATTAGGATTATTAACACAAAATAAAATAGAAATTTTTCCCTATAAATGAAATTTTCATTCTAGTATTTCGGTTTTAAGACATGTGATATTTCAAATAGGATTGATAAAAAACATGAATATTTAAGTCTGATTCATTTGATTAATATTTCTGTATATTCTGTCTACAATTATTTATTCTCCCTCTATCATCTATATTCAATACTGTGTTGGTATAGTGCAATTTTAATTATAATTTGTCTATATATAACAAGTTATGTATTATTTTGTAATAAAAAATTGTGGACCACAATTTGCATTTATGATTTGATTTCATAAATGCAAGCATAATATAAATAACAACAAGAGTGATCTAAAAAGTATATAGGCAATGTATGTTGTAATTAATAGATTTAAGCAACTAAATATGATATTAAGCTGACTATCATTTGGTTAGATACAAACCTACTTACAAAAACATGATTAATTTTGCTTCAGAACACAGCTTTAAATTTTATTAGTTACAATATTTTAAACTGTTTTTACCCAATTAATAGATTTAAAAATTTATCAAGTTTGTTCTATTTTGTTCAAATATTTATTTTAATATTTTTTGTTTAATTTCATTTTTTACTAAAATAAATAACACGATTTCTTTTCATCATAAATTACTGTCATGTTTGATTGTTTAAAAGATTAGTTAGAAAAGAAATCAGACACTTTGAATTAATATGGTTTGATTTAGAAATGATATCTTCTGATTTTCAAATGAGTGTGTTACTTAAATATATACAAGTGGGAAATTGTATGTTAAATATGACAAATGAGGTGCGTTCATTTCGTGCTATAATAAGTTTTACAATGTAAAAAATCATCGTTCTTATTTCAGTGAAATTAATCATATCGTCTGCTACGAACGAAATGAGGATGCCTTTTTTTTCTTATTATGTATGCCATGTTTACAAATTTTTCAACACCAGACAGAGCTGTAAATTTACCATGGAGATCTTGTTTTGTGAATGATTACCTCTCCATGGTTAATATTTCTTTGACTCACGATGAATGAATATTTTGTTTATTTACTTTAATGGATTGAGATATTTGGCTGTTAACCTAATTTTCACTGAAGTTATCTGAGAATCTATACATTTTTTATTGTAACTCATTTCTCAAACAATTTTTTTGAACGATCTTTCTAAAAAAATGTAACTTTTATAATTTTATTCTAAAATATAATTTTTAATAAAAATGGCCGCTTGGCATACGGAAAAAGATGTGGTTAGCCCGTATTTGTTTTCCTCAGTCACATGACATCCGCTTTTATTATATAGATTTACGTATGTATGATAGGATTTAATAGAATAAAGAAAAATTTTACTAATATCGTTTTAAGTTTTGATTCGATGTTCCTAAAATATGAAATGACAAAGCAAACTGAACATAGTTTACACAAAAATCCTTCACCTGACACACTGCAATAAATCCAATTATTACATTTTTCATATTTTTTCATATTCAGGGGATATTGTTGTTTCTGAGGAAAATTTTCTTTACCTTTCAGGGTTTGATCATCCGATTTTAACAATATTTCACTTTTCTCAAAATTACCATCTTTGGCAGGAGATTTTACTTTTTCAAACTTATCATTTTTGGGAGAAGATATTTTATTTTGTCAAAAATTTACAGTTTTGGCAGGAGATAATTCATTATTTCCAAAATTATCTTCGACAGGAGATATTTCCTTTTTTTCAAAATGATAATCTTCAACAGGAGATATTTCGTTTTTTCCAAAATTATCCTCTTTGGCAGGCCATTTTCCTTTTCAAAATTATCATCTTTGGCAGAGAATAAACTTGAATTCTCAATCAGATCACATGGAGAAGAATTTTCGATTGGATCATCTGAAATATATACATTTGAATTCTCGACTGGATCATCTGGAAGTGATAACTTTGAATTATCAATTGTTGAATCAATTCTTCAAGATGAATTTCTGATTGGAGGTTTTGTTACACATTTATCTTGATTGCTTGCTGAGAAATATTTAAAAATTGTATCACAGCTCTTAGCATTGGATAATTGTATTTTTTTTAATATAACAATCCAAATTTCGAGAATTTCCTTCTGTGGAGGGACATCCGCACTTCACATTTTAGGAAATATAAGAGAAGCGTTTCACATGAAGATGAAACAATAAAAGATTAAAATGAACTCTGTTGCAAAATCACAAAAAACTCAAGTTACCGCAAGGATGGTGGACACGTGAAGCAAATGCAACAAAATAAAAGCAAATGTTGCCAAATTCAGAAGTTAATGAAATCACCAAAAATATGATCCCCACACCTACTATTGCTATCACATCATTTATCAGCCAATCGGTGTTGATTCCAAATGAGGATAGACGAGAGAATGAAAGGATAGCCAGCTAGCGATAAATGAAAGATTCTTTAGTTTGTTTACATTCAGATAAACCGTAAACCAAACAAAAAAAAAAAGATAGATTTTTGCAGGATTTTACACTTTACTACGTGGGTGTGGTTCATGTACTGAGTTTATTGTGAAAGAAAGGGCTGTTGTTTTTCTGAAATTTGATTTTGTGAAGAGTCTATTTTTCTGAAATTTATTTTTGTAAAGAGTCTGTTTTACTGTCATCGAATTTTGTGAAGAGTCTGTTTTACTGTCATCGAATTTTGTGAAGAGTCTGTTTCACTGTCATCGAATTTTGTGAAGAGTCTGATTAACGGACTTAATTTTTCCCCTGGATAGACCCCTGTCAGGTAAACCTGATTAGGAAAGAGAGCCTTTTAAAAAGTTCTACTGGATGAACTTTGTTAGTTAGATAATTTTTCAGCAATGGTTTTAGTATATACAGTAGAAGATCTTTATAATGCAAACCTAAAAACATGAGGTTGTGCGTTATATAGATCACATTTCATACATCATTAAACTTACCTTGTAAAAATGGCAATATACAGCAGAGTATCTTTAAATTGCATTCCTTGGGACCACAAGTTGTGTAGATTGTAAAGTTTGGCATAATATAGACCACTTCACACATTGTTAAATTTTATTTTATAAACATGGTCCAAATATGCCTGGACCAAATCATTCATTATGTTACTCATGTAAAAAATTATATTATTGTAATAATAGCAATTTTTTCATTAAAAAGCTCTGAATTGAGAAGATAAAGATGAAATAATGTATTAAGTTTAGTCTTCTAGAGAGTAGTAGTTTTTTTACAGTGTGGAATGCAGGGCTGTTACAACTGCAAAATTCATTGTTTACATCTGAGAAGTGTTGCGTTACATGGAAAATTGCATTATATAGAATTGTGTTATAAATATCTTCTACTGTATTGCATATTGTTCTAAGGTTCTTTACCAAAACCTACTGTAAATAATCCAACTAAAAGAGTTGGTCCTTAACAGCTCAAATTTTCTCAGATAAATCATAAACTGAACAAAAAAAAAAAAAGATTTTTGCAAGATTTTACACTTTACCACGTGGGTGTGGTTCATGTAATGGGTTTATTGTGAAAGGACTGTTGTTTTTCTGAAATTTGATTTTGTGAAGAGTCCATCTCACTGTCATCGAATTTTGTGAAGAGTCCGATTAACGGACTTAATTTTCCCCCTGGATAGACCCCTGTCAGGTAAACCTGATTATGAAAGAGAGCCTTTTAAAAAGTTCTACTGGATGAACTTTGTTAGTTAGATAATTTTTCAGCGATGGTTTTAGTATTTACGGTAGAAGATCTTTATAACGCAAACCTAAAAATACGAGGTTGTGCGTTATATAGATCACATTTCACACATCATTAAACTTACCGTGTAAACATGGCAATATACAGTAGAGTATCTTTAAATTGCATTCCTTGGGACCACAAGTTGTGTAGATTGTAAAGTTTGGCATAATATAGACCATTTCACACATTGTTAAATTTTATTTTATAAACATGGTCCAAATATGCCTGGACCCAAATCATTCATTATGTTACTCATTTAAAAAATATATTATTGTAATAATAGCAATTTTTTCATTAAAAAGCTCTGAATTGAGAAGATAAAGATGAAATAATGTATTAAGTTTAGTCTTCTAGAGAGTAGTAGTTTTTTTACAGTGTGGAATGCAGGGCTGTTACAACTGCAATATTCATTGTTTACATCTGAGAAGTGTTACGTTATATGGAGAATTTCATTATATAGAATTGCGTTATAAATATCTTCTACTGTATTGCATATTGTTCTATAGTTCTTTACCAAAACTTACTGTAAATAATCCAACTAAAAGAGTTGGTCCTTAACCCCTTGAGGGGCACCGGCATATAATATATACCACTTTTTAATATATAGCTTTGCCACCAGTATTATTAAATAAAAATATTTATTATGATTTTTTGCAGATTGAGAAGGTAAGAATTCATTATTTAAATTTACTGGTGTCAAAACATCGCAAAATGTAGCATTTTTAGACCACGTGCTTGGCCTCCAAGGGGTTAACAGCTCAAATTTTCTCTGCACATTAGAAAATATAATAGTGCAATGTTACTTGTATCTTTTTATGCAATGCAGAAGGACATTTCAGGTAAAGATCTATACCATATTGCTTTAAAACACAAGGTCCAATTCATCGATACATTTAGTTTGATTCAAGGTTCTTTTGGAGAAACCAATCAGTATCGCAGGTGTTTATGTAAGTATCATCTGCAGCGAGCTAAAGCTGCATGCTCCTAGGTTTCATGGCCTCCGAATTTATGTAAGTTTCTTTTTCTTACTTTCCGTGTTTGGCAACACTCAGTGTTCTGTTTTGCTTCTTGTTTTTTGGAATGTAAAATACGATGCTATAGAATAAGCCGTGTAATGGCTCGCTTTTATTTGTGTGTGATTAAACAGCTTTTATACAGTCCATTAGTTTTAGTTAAGTGTTTTTAGTTAAGAACCAGCAGTGTGTATGTGTGTGGTGAAAAACGCGAAAACATTCTTGGTATAAGTCTAGCCGGAGCGCTAGTGAAAAAAAAAAAAAGTGTAGAATCGAACATTTTTCTGAACTGCCATGATGTCGTTTTGTGGCGAAAGATTACCTCAGCTTGTGAGGTAAGTTAACTTTGAACATTATATTTCGTGTGTAAAAATAATTTGCTATTTAAAATTGTAGAATTGTGATGAGAATATAGTTTAGATTTAAAATAAATTTCATATTAACATATTTTAGAACTAGTTTTGGGTTTGATTTAAGTAAAAATGAGTGAACTAACAACTTTTAAAACAAAAAGAACTGCTCTACGGAGAAGTGTAACGAATTACATTAAGAAAATTGAAAGTATAATCGCAGATGGTGAGATTAATTTAACAGAATTAGAAGAAAATATTGAATTGTTAAAAAAGAAAGAATTGGAACTAAAAAAACTTGATAGGGAAATTGAAAGTTTAATTACAGAATCTAAACAATTAGAGAGTGAGATAGATAGCGCACAGGAAATTTCAGATAAAATTGATTTGTGGAAATTTAAAGATGAGAAAGTATTGAAAATCGAAAATGCTGAGTTAAGTAAGAGTGAAAATAAATCTAATAGTGTAATTTCAGAAAACATTTTTGAGAATATTAAATTACCTAGGTTATCATTACCTACTTTTGGAGGCAATATTACTGAATGGATAGCGTTTAAAGATCTTTTCAATGCATGCATAAACAGTAATACGACTATATCTAATGCTAAAAAATTGCAGTATTTGAAGGCTTCATTGAAAGGTGAAGCGTATCGCGTCATTCAGTCTATTCAAATTTCGGATTCTAATTTTGAAATTGCATGGAATCTACTAGACAAAAGATATTCAAATAAGAGAGAACAAATTTTTGCATATATTAAACGATTTCTAAGTTTACCATCAATTCAAACAGAATCAGCTGTTGCTATTTTAAATCTAGTTGATAACATTAATGAAGTCATTTGCTCGTTAGAAGTATTGAACCAAACCATTGACAAATTTGGTGATACATTAATGACTTATTTAATTTTGCAAAAATTGGATCCTTCTACAAAATTTTGGTGGGAACGTCAGCTTAAAAGCAATGAAATTCCAAAACTTAAGAACTTAATTGAATTTCTTAAGAATTACGCAAGAACTCTTCAAAATAGCAAGTTAGTGGTAAATAAGGTACCTAAATCTGTATTTCCAAATAAGAGTAATGCTTTTGTAGCTACTTTGAGTTGTGGTTACTGTAAAGAAGAACATAGTTTAGCTAAATGCTCGAAATTTCTTAATTTGCCTGTTCAACAACGAGTAGATTTCGTAAAACATAATCATTATTGCTTCAATTGCCTATCTAATATGCATTTTCTCAATAAATGTAAGCGTCTAAATACATGCCATCATTGCTTTAAGAAACATCATAGTATTTTGCACATGGTAAATAATTCAAGGAATAAGACTCAGACGAATAGTATGTCCCCACACGCACAAGAATTTATCCCTAAAAAAGTTTAGTCAGCGAGTGATAATGTTTCGTCTACAGTCTGTGCCTCTCATTATGAATCAAACGCAAAGAGTAATCAAAAGAGTCCTATTTTGTTGTGTACCGTATTAATAAAAGTTAAAAATTCTAAACAAGAGTTTGTAAAATGCAGATGTTTATGTGATACAGGCTCTCAGAAGTCATTTATTTCTAGAGAATGTGTAAACAAATTAGGATTAAAGGTAAAAGATAGTTCTATTTCTGTGTAATGTTTGGGAACATTTAATACTGTGAGTAATGAGGAAGTCGATTTATTATTCACTTCTCACTTCAAAAGTGATCTTAGAGTATCAACATCAGCATTCGTGATGGATAAAGTGACAGATAATATTCCCTATGTGTCTTTACCTTCAGTCATTTGCGATAATTTTAGTGATTTAATGTTAGCTGATCCATTGTTTTACAAGTCACAAAAAATTGACATTTTATTTGGTGTAAATGTATTTATGCATTTAATGACTGGGGAAATTGTCAAACGTGAACCTAACCTTCCATTTGCCTTAAATTCGAGACTTGGGTGGATAATTTCAGGTACTACAAATTTTGAAACGCTGGCAACTGATCCAGTACATGTAAATCATTTAAGTACAAAAACTGACGAGTTAGTAAATTCATTTTGGGAATTAGAAAAAATTCTAAATGTGCAACCTTTAACAGTCGAAGAAAAACTTTGTGAAAAACATTTTGAGAGTTCTCATTTTAGAGAAAAATCAGGCCGCTATTCAGTTGCATTACCATTCAAACAGGATCGAGATATTTTAGGTGATTCACACCAAATGGCGCACAGAAGATTTCTTTATCTTGAGAAAAGACTAATATCCATGCCAGAAATTTACAACCAATATGTTCAATTTATGAAAGAATATTTATCTCTGGGCCACATGGACTTTGTTTCGAATACAGATCGTGAATTAGAAACTAAACATTATTACATCCCACACCCCTTCATCTTAAACAATTCTAGTTTAACTACCAAATTAAGAGTAGTTTTTGATGCGAGTGCTAAAACAACAACAGGTGTTTCTTTAAATGACACTCTAATGGTATGTCCCAAAATACAAGATGATTTAATTTGCATTTTATTAAGGTTTAGATTTCATAATATTGCCATAACAGCTGATCTAAGAATGATGTATAGGCAGGTAAAAATTCATGACAAAGATAGGGATTTTCAGAGAATATTATGGAGAGATAGTCCAGATAAACAAATACAAGTCTTTCGCTTAAATACTGTCACGTCTGGAACTGCTGCTGCTCCATATCTTGCAACTAAAGCTTTGAGTCAGTTAGCAATTGATGAGGGTCTTAATTTCCCAAAAGCAAAGACTATAGTTTTAAGAGACTTTTATGTCAACGATGTTTTAACTGGTGTTGAGAATAGTCAGGAAGGTACTGAATTGATATATGATTTGCAAAATATGCTAAAAAAAGGTGGGTTTCAGCTACATAAGTGGTCCACAAATGAACCATCACTATTGAAAAATGCTGAGTTAGCAAACACAATTAACGATAATATACATAGTGTAGTGGCCAATAAGGCCACAAAAGTTCTAGGAGTGGAATGGCATCCTGATAATGATATGTTCAAATGTAATTTCAGTGATATAAATTATCAAGGTGTCCCTACTAAAAGAATTATTCTGTCATTTGTATCAACGCTGTTTGACCCATTGGAGTGGATTGCACCTTTTGTGATTCTAACTAAAATAATCCTTTAAAAATTGTGGAAATTAGAATTATCATGGGATGACCCAGTACCAGAAAATATTGACCAAAAGTGGAAAATTTTGTGCCAAGAAGTCAAACTCTTAAATTCCATATATATACCTAGAAAAGTAATCTTGCCCAATCATTCTCGATGTGAACTTCACAGATTTTGTGATGCGTCAGAAAAGGGTCAATCAGCAGTTATTTACATTAAAACTTGTGATAACTCTAACATTGATGTGAAACTTTTAACAGCTAAAACTCACGTAGCACCACTAAAACCTGTCACGATTCCAAGACTGGAATTATGTTCTGCAGTATTACTGGCACACTTAATACAGGCAGTCAGAGCTGCATTACATATAAAAACTGATTCTGTGCATGCATGGAGTGATTCACAAATTGTATTGTCATGGCTAAGATCAAATCCTAAAAGATAGCAAGTCTTTGTAGCCAACAGAGTATCTGAAATCCAATCCATTTTACCAGCTGAGAATTGGAACCATGTGGACGGAAAAGAAAATCCTGCTGATTATGCATCATGTGGGTTACTTCCTGCAGAACTACTGCCCCATGACTTGTGGTGGAACGGCCCACTATGGTTAAGAAGCAGAGAGGTTCCCGTGCATGAACCTATTCCCATAAATGAAGAAGAATTACCAGAAGCACGTAAAACCTTATCATTTGTAGCTTCTGAAACTGTAAAAGAACTTGATGTTATATCAAAAATATCTTCGTTTTTCAAGTTGCAATGCATATTTGCTTGGATATTGAGATTCATCTCCAATTCAAAGGTAACACGTGTAGAAAGAAATATATCCTTTTTATCAGGGCCGGCGCTAGACATTTTACTGACTGAGGCGAGCATTATTTTGCCGTCCCTATGCCGTGATTGTTTTTTCACCACTTCTCAAACTGTTTTAAGAATAAGTAAATTAATTTTGCTAACTATGATTTATTTAAAAGAAAACAATTATATATAAAATTAATTTACAATTAAGAAATTTAAAATAATCAAATTACTTAAGAAATTTTGCATCTATTTTGAAAATATAACAACATTTAACTTGAAATTAAATGAATAAAAATTTTATCATATTCTAGTAATATTTACAAACAAGTTAGAAATTGTACGTTAAACGTGATATATCAGGTGCGTTCGTTTTATAACTAGTTTCACAATGTAAAAAAAATCATCCTCATTATTTCAGTGAAATGAATTATGTCATCTGCTAGGAGGAAAATCAGCATGCCTTTATTATTTTTTTTTATTAGATATGCCACGTTTACAAATGCGAATTTATTTTTCACCATGGAGATCTTGCTTTGTGAATTATTACCTCCATGTTTTAATATTTTTATGACTCATAATGAACGAATCTCCTGTGTTTGTTTACTCTAATGGATTGAGATATTCAGTTAACGTAATTTCCACTGAAGTTATATCTCAGAATCTATACATTGTTGATTGTAACTCATCTCTCAAGCAAACAATTTTTTTGATCAATCTTTCTAAAAATGTAACTTTTATGCCATTTTATTCGAAAAGATAATTTTGAATAAAAATGGCCGCTTGGCATATAGAAAAAGATGGGGTTAGCCCGTATTTGTTTTCCTCAGTCACATGACTTGCGCTTTTATTATATTAGATTACGTATGATAGAATTTAACAGAATAAAGAAAACTCTCATTAAAAACTTTTTAAGTTTTGGTTCGATTTTCATAAAATTTGAAATGACTCGACAAAATTCTGCAGCGATTATATATATTAAATTTCAAATTATTCGGTTGGGTATTTTTTGGCGCTGTTATATGCGGACAGACGAACGGACGGATCAGACGACGACTATAGGTGCTACGTATTTATATAATTACGAGCGCACCTAAAAAGCATCATATCAAGAATTAAATTGACGTTTCAAAATCTCATTTGCTTTGCTTTTCCTTTGGAAAATGCATTTATTGTAACGACGTTATGAATATTAGTAAAAAAAAAAATACATCAGGTGAAGCTAAGCTTAAAGTATACATTATTAAGCAAAATATGTCAAACATTTAAAAACAATCAAATTATGTATAAAATTTGTATAAAATTTTAAGTAGCAAAATAATAATATTAATAACAAAGTTATATATATATCTTTTTGAAACTTGCACAAAAATAAAATCCCTTATTAGTAGTATTTAAAATAAAATATTTATTAAAAATAAAACAAAATTTCAAGATCTAATTTTCCTTGATTTTTCTTCGGCGAAGTCATTTATTATAGTACAGAAATCAATATTATAAAGCAATCACATTATCAAGACAAAAATAGATAAACATACTAACGCAAACTACGCATCACATTCTTGAAATTAAACAGGAAAATTATGATATGAATTGAAAATTACATGATCATTTGAAATTGTATACATGAAGATTAAATTTTACATCAGTAATATTTACAAAAACACGAGTATCAACGGTGAAATAAATAATTCAATACTAATTGGCCTTGATTTTTTTTTTTTTTTTTTTTTTTTCAAAATTGTTTATTATAGCACCCTAATATTAACAAATAATTGTTTTTTAATTTGCTAAAATAATTTAACTAACTGATCCGACCAGCGTTGCCTGGGCACATAAAAAATAGCACGAAGCACGAAAAAACTACAAATCGTAATATAAAAGCGCAAAAAATATAAAAATCACTCCACGAATTCCGAATAAACTTTAATGAAAAGAGAAAAAAATTACTATATTGGGATAGAAGATTGATGCCGGATACCTTTTACTAATGTGGAAAAATCGCGGCGAATTGCGGAAAAACACTAAAAGTTGCATACAAAAATCACAGAGAACAAAATATACTATTGGGCTAAGAGATTTAAAAAAATATATATTTTACGAATGTCCAAAAATCGCCGCAAAACGCTAAAAACTCTAAAAATCAAACAAAAGAATTTAAAAATTGTTGAATGAATTCCGAATAAACTTTATTGAAAAGAGGACAAAATTTTCTATATTGGGTTAAAAGATTAAAACCTGATTCCTTTTACTAATGTGGAAAAATTGCTGCGAAACACAAAACCAAACTCGCTAAAAAAAAAAAAAAAAAAAAGAAAAACAAAAGACAAAATTTACTACTGTATGCTAATACATTCTAACAGTAATTCTTTCCCGAAAGTCAAAAATTGGAGCGAAAAAACATTAAAAATCGTATTGACAATCGCTGAATACAAAATGTAATATATTGGGCCAAATGTTTGAAACCGAATTCCTTTTATGAATATCAAAAAATCTCCACGAAACGCAAAAAATGCTAAAAATTGCATTGGAAATCGCAATAAAAATCGCAAAAAGTTCCAAAATCGCGGAGAACAAAATTTAATATGATACTGTAAAGAATTGAGCCTCGACATCCAGGTGCACTATGTGTCATTCTAGCATTTCCTGTGAGTACACTTAACTGCATACCTTCCCTCGATATTTTTGCCTTGAAGACTAGCAGACGCCGAATTCTATTGTACTGTGAGCGGAAAGTTCGGACAGTGATGTAGTGGTAAGGTGTTACCCAAAGAGGGGTCTTATGCTTTGATCCTTGCCGAGCTCGTGGGAAAGAGGGCATCTGCGAGAGAAGCGATCTCTGCACACGATTTTTAGGTTTGCGCCCGAAACTTTGCCCTTTGTCTTAGAACGTCCAATGACGGACTTAGTGAAAACGAAACAGAGGGATCTCAAGGCTGCTAAGAGGCTGGAGAGTTTCGAGGGGCCCGCCACGACAAAACCCCGCCCCCAGAAGAAGTTCCCCTGCGAGGATGAAAAAGTTAGAGAGAGGAGTTGTTTGGAGAGATCAAAAAGAGAGTGGTGACTCTCTGGTAAAAGGAGGAAGGAACGAGAGTTTCCGGACTTAGCGCAGTAGAAGCGCTAGTGAGGCCTGACCTCTATGTGTTTTGATACGGCAGGTATCAGGTATAAATCCTAGTGAAGAGAAAAGCACGACCCGTGCTAGAGTGAGAGTTCTAAAACTCTGAATGATTGAGAATGAGTAGTTTTTCCGAAAGAGAAGGAACGAACGTGCCTTGATCCGTATGAACTCTGGCTAGAAGTTACGACTGATCGTAACATTAGGAGACTTTAGTTTGGTTCCAGTTATACTCAGAGTCAAGAGAACATTAATTTATTAGCGATTGACTCACGAAAAATAATTAAATGCTGTATTAACACCTTGTACATATTTTTTATTAGAATTAATATTGTTATAAAATTCTATTTTCTAATTTATGCGAGAGATTCTCTTTGCCAACGATCTGACCTCGCTACCACTCAACATCTTTATCAGGTCGGTATAGAGGAGTTATTACAATACGCTAAAAGTTTGAAACTGAATTTTTTTTACGAATGTCAAAAAATTCAACAAGAAACGCGAAAACTCAAAAAAACTCTGAATTGCATTAAAAATCACTAAAAATTCAAATATCTCGGCGAACAAAATTCACTACATAAGGCTAAAATTTTGAAACTGAATTCCTCTTACGAATGTCAATAAATCGCCGCAAAACGCTAAAAATTGTAGATAACAAAATTTACTAATAGTGAACTGAAACATTGTAACAGGGATTATTCACGAATGCCAAAAAATTACCACGAAACGCGAAAAAACACTAAATATCACTAAAAACTCGAAAATCGTAGCGGTCAAAATTTACTATATTAAACTAAAAGTTTGAAACAGAGTTCTTTTTACGAATGTCAAAAAATCGCCATGGAACGCGGAAAAAGCAAGTTGAAAATCACATTAAAAATTCAAAAATTGCAAAGGACAAAATTTATTGTATTATGCTAAAAGTTTTACGTTAAATACCTCTTACGAATATAAAAAAAATCACTGCAGAACGCAAAAAATCGCTAAAATTAAAAAATAGAGGAGGACAAAATTTACTATATTAGTCTAAAGATTTGAAACCGAATTCCTTTTAACAACGTCAAAAAATCGCCGCGAAACGGGAAAAAACTCTAAAAATCGCATAGAAAAATTCAAAAATCGTTATACGGATTCCGAATAAACTTTATTGAAAACGGGACAAACTTTACTATATTGGGCTAAAATTTTACAACCGGAATTCTTTTACTAAGGTAAAAAAATCGCCACAAAACAACAACAACAAAATAAAAAATGCTAGAAATCTCATAAAAATTGCTAAAAATCAAAAATTCTCACAAGAGCAAATTTACTACAGTTGGCTAAAACATTTTAAAAGGAATTATTTTCCGAATGTAAAAAAATCAGTGCGAAAAGACGCTAAAAATCCCAATGAAAATCGCGGAAGACAAAATGTAATATATTAGGCTAAGTATTTGAAACCAAATTTCTTTTATGAATGTGAAGAAATCGCCATGAACCGCCAGGAGATGATAAAAATTATATTGAAAATCGAAAAATTTTCAAAAATCGCGTAGGACAAAATTTACTAAATTAGCAAGAAATCGCAGCAGAACGCGGAAAGACACTGAGAATCGCATTGAAAATTGCATTAAATACAACTAAAATTTCCAAAATCACGGAGAACAAAATTTACTATATTAGGCTAAAAGTTTGAATCAGAATTAATTTCTTTAACGAATATTAAAAAATCACCGTGAAACGCAAGAGAAAAAAATCTCGCCAAAAATCGTCATGAAGAAAGTTTACTAAAGTGGACTAAAACATTGTAACCGGAATTATTCACTGTAATTATATGTAACTTCTTTGACTGTAATTATATGCAACGTACTCCGTATTTTTATTTTAAATAAGAAAAAAAAAAATCCCTTCTCTCTTTTTTTCTTAAGTTTCGACGCATACAATATGCGAGCCAAATGCCGCCACTCTAGGGGTGCGCCCTGAGGCGGCTGCCTCACTTGCCTCACCCCTGGCGCCGGCCCTGCTTTTTATCAAGCAGTGAAATTCAAGCCGCAACACACTGCATTATTCGGATAGTTCAACAAGTGAACTTCAGTAAGGAAATTCAGTATTTAGAAGCTGGAAAAGTGCCACCTGCCAATAGCAGTCTCATGTGCTTGTGTCCAATTTTAGATGATAACAAAATACACTGCTCAAAACAATTAAAGGATATTTGAAGTTTTATATAAAATAAAGATATAAACGAAATTTTTTTTGCCGAAAATAGAACAAGAGAATCACAAATGCAAATTTTTCTGGTTTTCAAACTGTGGAGTATGCAAATTTTGAGTTCGACGTCAAAAACGTCGCTTCAGCGGCAGCGAATGAAATTTGACTTTCAACTGGATAAAAGAGAATGAAGACAAGGATGATCGGCATTCAGTGATTGCTTTGTTTCGATGAGTACGATGTCTCAGCGAAGTCATTTGACAGATTCAGAAGCTTGGAGAATCGTTGGTAGGTTAGAAGGGGGCCAAACTCAAGCCGAAGTAGCGCAAGCCATTGGAGTGTCACAAAGTGTCATTTCCAGGATCTGGAACCGTTTTTTGGAGAGTGGATGTGCAGGCCGAAGACCAGGGCAAGGTCGTAGATGGGCAACAACGCCCAATGAAGATCGGTATTTAGCGTTAACAGCTCGGAGACACCGAAACATGAACGCTACTCTTCTCCAACAACACCTTCGCTCGGCCACAGGCACCACGATTGCAACTCAGACTGTCCGAAACCGGCTCCATGCTGTAGGTCTGTATGCTCGCTGACCGATGGTATGTGTTAGATTAACATCAAGGCATCGTCGCGACCGCAGGGAGTGGGCAACCGAGCATGTCAACTGGAGGAGAAATGAATGGAGCAATATTCTGTTTTCTGACGAGTCCCGTTTTTCTGTGCATCCGGATAATAGGCGTATTTTCATCTGGAGGGACCGTGGCAGTAGGAATAATCCTGCGTTCGTGCACGAAAGTGTCAGATTTAGCGGTGGAGGAGTGTTGGTGTATGGCGGCATCTCCATTGACGGGCGCACTGACCTCTACATCATTCGAGATGGAGCTCTGACTGGTCGCCGATATAGGGATGAGATCCTCAGACCTATTGTAGTCCCTTACGCTGCAGCAATCGGAGATAACTTCATTTTAATGGACGATAACTGCAGGCCACATCGTGCAAACCTGGTGGAGGATTTCCTTTTCGAGGAAGGAATCGTTCGAATGGAATGGCCAGCGTGTTCTCCAGACATGAATCCAATCGAGCACGTTTGGGACGCTCTAGGAAGATGAGTTTCTGGCCGCCAACAACCCCCACAAACTCTCCAAGAACTGGAAAGAGCTCTTCTGGAAGAGTGGGGCAGAATACCCCAACTCGTCATTAATAGCCTCATTGAGTCCATGCCTCAAAGGTGTTCAACGTTGCTGGCCGCCCGTGGAAACCATACCCCCTACTGAAAATGATTTTCCTTGAAGAAAACACCTTTTCTTATTCTTTTTTTCTCATATGCACAAATTGTGTTTTTTTCCTTTTGTACACAAATGCGCAATAAAATGCATTTTTTTCTGCCAAACATGTGTAATTTATTCTCATATAACCTACTATGTCTGTCGACCATGTATCAATCAGCTAAAAAGTTTCCCAGATACAAAATCCACCTAAAACTGCAATATCCTTTAATTGTTTTGAGCAGTGTATTAAGAGTAGGAGGAAGATTGAAAAACACACAGCTGTCAGAGAATGAAAAGCACCCAATCTTATTACCCTCAAAGCACCATGTGACTAAGATCATAATTAAACATTATCATGAAAAATACTTACATGCAGGTCCAGAACAACTTCTTTCTTTATTTAGACAGCAATTTTGGATCATTACTGCTAGGTCTGTTATTCGAAAATGGTAAGAGCTTGTGTTACGTGTTGCAGATATAAAGCTCAAACTGCAAAACAGATAATGGCTGATCTTCCAGCATCCAGAGTAACACAATCACGACCATTTCATCGAGTTGGAACAGATTTTTCAGGACCATTCATGATTAAATATCGTGCAGGACGCGGAGTAAAATCATTTAAATCATATGTGTGTGTATTTGTCTGCTTTGTCATCAAAGCAGTCCATCTTGAAGTCGTCGAAGATCTTTCAACAAAGGCATTCTTAAGTGCATTAAAACGATTTATTGCAAGAAGAGGGAAACCTTTTGAGATTTTTAGTAAGTGTTCATCCTGGTTCAGATAATAAGGTCAGAGTTGTGACGATCAAGACTAGTAGTGGTGTAATCAATCGTCCAGTAGTGAAACTGTGTCCTCTTCCTATAGAAACTAAAACCTTGAACTGAAAACTGTAACATTTTTCTTTTTTTTTTTGCATTAATTTGTTTGTGCTATTAATTGTTTTTTTCATTATAGTGAGAAATTGTAAGCAACTAACCACTTGTTGAAATCCCAGGGGATTTCAACGGGGGCCAGAATGTTTATGTAAGTATCGTCTGCAGCGAGCTAAAGCTGCATGCTCCTAGGTTTCATGGCCTCCGAATTTATGTAAGTTTCTTTTTCTTACTTTCCGCGTTTGGCAACACTCAGTGTTCTGTTTTGCTTCTTGTTTTTTGGAATGTAAAAAACGATGTTATAGAATAAGCCGTGTGATGGCTCGCTTTTGTTTGTGTGTGAATAAACTGCTTTTATACAGTCCATTAGTTTTAGTTAAGTGTTTTTAGTTAAGAACCAGCAGTGTGTGTGTGTGTAGTGAAAAACGCGAAAACAGCGGGTAATACCAGCTAGTTATCTTATAAAATACACTTTGCTGCAATCTTGCCAGTTGCCACAACATTCAGTGGACTGTGAGGGAGGTTTAAGTCTGATGAACGCAACAAAAACTAATTTGAAAAATCAAATGTGTATATAAAACGTCATTTCAGTCAGTGTTAAGAGGCCCAGTAGGCAGCAGCACAATTTTAAAACTGCTTTTGGCTTCGGCTTCAATGAAAAGCCAAAGAACTCCAGAAAAATAAAGTTTCTTTTTTAATGTGACATATATTTTCTTGTTTCAATTTTGAATTTTTCAGAATTCATTGAATGTAATATCTTAAAATAAAAAATTAACTTGAGTTGGTATGTTTTATTTCATAACATTTTAATGATTTAAATTGGGTTTGGATTTTTTTTTCTTGATTGTGCAAGACATTTAGAATGTACTTATTTTTAATAGTTTTTCTTTTTGTAGTGGATAATTGAATTTAGATAGATAACTGATCTATAAACATTTACAAAAAATTAGGTTATTTTACAACATATTGAAAAAAAGGGTACATTAAGTAGTTAAAGATAGATTTTTCAGTGTTTCACGACAAATTTATGTTGCTAATGCTTTTTTTTAAATGTAGCTAGTTTTTTTTTATTTCTGATTAGCCAAATTGCTACAACTGGTCAAAAATCAGTGAGAATCATGCTTCTAGATAAAAATTTTGAAATGAATGAAACAGTAATAGACTGAGAAAAATTAGATTGGATTAAAATATTACATTGCATTTCTGACTGTATTCAATCAAATAACAGTACATAAATAAAACTTACAAAAAATTAAAAACATTTACATGGTGAGATCCAAAAGTTTCCTTAATAAATTTAGTATAATTCACAGATCAGAACATCTTTTGAAATAGAAATTTTACTTACTAAGTGAAATCAAATACTTACCACAAAGGAATAAATTGGATTTTATTAAATAGATTTATTTTATTTGAATGTCATGCTAAATGCATTCTGAGAACTTTTGGATATACCAAAGTATATATAAAAAAACTTACTTAGGGTTACGATTTTCTTGCATAATTTCCAAGAATTCAGGAAATTGCTGCGGTCCTAACTTATTTCTCACTAAGTCATAATATGCTAATGCATTTTCTACACTGAGTTTACATGGTTGCCGCTGTTCAATTAAAATTTTTAAAGCCTGAAAAATAAAACAAAAATTCACACAAGCATTGAACAAAAAGAAAAATACAAAGATTGAGAATTTTAAATGTGACAGAATAAAACTATCAGAAACAAAATGTTTATACAAAATCAGATTAAGAGACAGTAATTTTACAAAAATGTATATTAAGTTTTGTGTAAATCGGTCAAAAACTGTAGACTTGTACAAAAAACATACACACCAAGAACAGCTTTTATATATATAGATTGTTGATCTCTGTGGGTAAAGGGTTTATTTAATGATAATGTTTCTAATTTAGTGAAATCTGAGAAATAATATTAAGTTTGATATAATTTTTGAAAATTTGTTTTTAAGTCTAAACTATTCCTAACTCCTTGGAAGAGAGGAAGTGCCTGATCCCAAATGGCATATCCCCCTCCCTTCAGCGCATTATCCTGAGAATACTTCAAATTACATCCGGTTAGAGTTTTGCGGCAAAAATTCTGATTACAGTCATCTCCCCCTCTCCCCCCCCCAAAAAAAAACAAAAACAAACATCAACTTGAACAAACCCAAAAAATCCAAACTCAAACCCGAAGTGAAAGAAAATTAAACCATATTTTAATACAATTATGAAAAAACAGACTACAATTATCTACTTATAATAAAATCCAAAGGCAAAAAAGTGTCTGTAACCAATCCGGGCTGGACCACTCTGGTCTGCGTAGTGAAACACCATGTTAGGCTTACTGAAAAACATATGCTAACACATGACCACTAAAAGATAATTTCTTCTACTTGAAATAATATCTGTTCAGCATATTTTCGTATAAAACATGTATATCATATCCAGTTATAATGTTTTAAGTTTTAAATTAAAAATAACAGATTAAACATCCGATTACCTGATGTAAACAAACGAATAATGTTGCCATTCAAAAACACAAATCCCATATCTAGAAAAAAAAATGAATGACTCTTTGAACGTTCCATTAAAATATTTGTAAAAGCATATTAAAGTCTTTAAATAATTTAAAGGATTTCTTTAATTTATTTTTGTAAGCATTTTTTTTTTTCTGTAAGTACTTTTTTCAGAAATAGCGATGATAGATAGCTTTCATAGAGATGCTTTGCGATGATCCTTCATTATTTTACATTTCGGCGCAATTCTGGCACCATCTATTGGCAATAAACGAAGGAAGTTTTTGTTGAAAAATATATTTTATATAAAATATTAATAAAGTTGTAAAATAATATAAAATGTATATAAGCATATTTTAGCACCATCTATGAACAATGAATATAAACAAAGATCTTTCTGTTGGAAAAAATATTAAACAACATAATAATAAAGTTGTAAAATAATATAAAATGCATATAAGCATATTTTTAAACTAAGAAATATTCAGGGTGTATTGATTTATTTCAAGGTCAAATTTTAAAAGCTTCAGCTTAATATCATATCTTTCTTAAAAATCTAACTTGGTTAAATCAAATTTTAATCACCTAGCGTATATCCAATTAAATTCTGAAATTTTGCTTGCATTGTAAAATGAATATTTCTTATGAAACACAGTTAAAATATAAGGAATATATAGTACCGCATATCACATATGTTAATTATATTAATGCAGATCAAATTTTGATTTTTAACATAGTAACATTTAAACCTAACTTTATAGTGAAAAAAAAAATGTAATTTAATAAGAGAATGTGAAAAGATATTTTTCAGTCATACTAATGCATTTAATAATTTCAATTTACTTAAGAAATAAAATAAGATTATTTTTAATGAACAAAATTTATTTTGTTTTTTTCAGGCATATTTTTAAAATAAGACAAAATCAGGTTTTAATTTGATGAATACTTCTAAAAGTTAAAGTTATATTATCTACTTTCATCGTTGTATTTATTTTAACTATTTCTTCATTACTGGAAAACTTTGTTTTTTCTGTCATTTTAAATGGGATATTTTCCTACTGTGAATTCAGAAGCTAACATCCATAAAAATGCAATTTTCTGTCCCTTTTTAACACTTTCCAACCATGTTGAAAAGTGTTTATGACTTTGGTTTGTCTGGCCGTGCTCTAACTCCCGTAAATATGCTCGGATTGCCCTGTAATTTTTATATGTTATTGTCGTTATCTATAGCATGTTCATTATTTCAACTGAAGTGCGTAGCGCTTATAGTTTTTTTACAGGGACACTCAAAAGAATTGCGTTACATTACGGTCTATGGGGAAAAACCATTTGCGGTTTATTTTAATGATGTTACACAATTTCAAACACATTGTAACTGATATGTATCACGAAGGTGAATTACAAGAAGCTTAATATGGAATAGGGTGTGCATAGCACTTATAGTTACTTTACAGGGGCAGTCAAAAGAATTCCGTTACATTATGTCTATGGAGAAAAATCGTTTGCGGTTTAATTAAATAATGTTTCATTTTAAACGCATTGAAATTTATATATATCACTAAGGTGCATTACAAGAGGCTTACTACAGAATATTGTGTGTATAGCAGTCATCGTTCATTTACAGGGGCACACAAAAGAATTCTCTACTGTCTGTCAACAATAATTCCTAGAAGTACGTTTTAAGTTGCTGAACGCGATTTTAAATTTAACTCACTTTTTGTCTATTACTTGGTGTGTATAAATTCTGTAGATCATATACAGGGCAGCACAAAAGTTCGCGAACACGTTTCCGTTTACTGACAGAAACTCCAGAAGGGGAATTTTAAACTGTGCTACGCATTTCCTAACTAAACTAAAATTTAGCATCCTATGTAGTATATATACAAATCTATAGATCATATACAGGGCTGAATAAAAGTATTCGGATATTTTTCCGAATGTTGTATATGTTGGAAATATACGTTGGAAATTCCTGAAATTACGTCTTTAAATATGTTATGCGTTATCCAAATTGTTTACTTAGATGTTATCTTTCAGCTTATTAAACGGTAATGATTTGTAAAATTATTTTGAAAGCGTTGGAAAGTGTTACATAATCTATGCTTGACGCATGATTTTTCGTTCTTGTTATGTTTTTCTGCTATGTATTTGTTTCTTCGTGACTGGAAATAATAAAATTCAACTCTATTATACTATTAACTTAGACAATTTAAAACGAACAAAATTTTAATGTTTTGTACAATCGTTAAATCATTTCAGAATTTGCATTTAATTTTTCTTATGTAACCAAACAATGAGCTGTGAGTCAAGCTCTTTAAAAACTCATTATTATTTTTTTTTTTCAAAAACTTTCGCACATGGATTATTTTTTAAATATTTTTGAATGTTTTGTCCAATTGTTGAACCATTTCAGATATTGAATATTGAGTAAAAAAAAAAATCCTCATCATTTGTATTTGTAGAAATCATTTGCCATTCTTAAAATGTACTTTTCTACAATGCAAACCTTTCAGTAACAAAATCTTCCTGCTGTTTGTTTGTATGAAGACTTATGAAAATGAAACGCAGATCAACATTCCGTCATTTTTGACGACGTTATATACTAGTATCTATTATAAAAGACAGACAGACTACGATTATATCTATGTAAAAAGGCAGAATAAATTTGAAAATTAAAATGTTTTTAACACTTTCCAACATAGTTGAAAAGTGTTTATGAATTTGGTTTGTCTGTCTGTATGTCCATGCTCTAACTCTTGTAAATATCATTCGGATTGGCATGAAATTTTTATTCATTATGAATTTTAATATAAAATGTTCAGTACTGAAAATGAATTGTGTAGCATTAATAGTTCACTTACAGGGAGACACAAAATAATTCCATTACATTATGGTCTATGGGGAAAAATCGTTTGTGACGCATTTTGAACATGTTATGATGCTTAAAACATAATGAAATTTAAAAGGATCACTTAGGTTCAATACAACTTATTTTCTGTAGATTATGGGGTGCGTAGGATTTATCGTTCATGTACAGGGATATGCAAGAGAATTCATTTAAATGTCTGACTATGATCGGTAATTGCTAGAAACGCTCTTTCAGCTGTGATATCCGATTTCATGTAATTTTTAGTATATTAAGTGTTGTATACAAATTTTGTAGATTATATACAGGGCTGCACAAAAAGTTTCAAACATGGACAGCAACTGCTGAAAATGGATTTTTACTGAGTTATGTATTTTTGCAATTGCTTATTTAGATATCTCATTTCATCATATGAAAAATTTTAATTTCTTAATAATATTCTGTTAGTGTTAGAAAGTGTTTCATAATCTATGCTGAATGCATGATTTTTCATACTTCTTAAGGTTTAAAACTATGTGTGCTTGGTTTTTGGGCGGGGAAGGAGCAAAAAGGAGAAAAGGGCTTGCAAAAGGAGAAGTGGAAATTTCAGAATGAGGATTTAGATGATTGATTACTTACTGTTATAATAAAATTAAAAAAAAAAAAAAAAAATCAGAAAAACATTAAAAGTTTTTAAAAACATTAAAGATTTTTTACTTTGTGTACTGTCGGTGGGCAAAGAGAGATTTTGTTTTTTTTAGGAAATGGGGGGGGGGGGGGGATATTTCAAAGGAATTTAAGATAAAGTGGAAATTTGCCATAATGTGGAAGATTGTAACCAACAAATAGTATGGTTTGACAATGTGATAAGCAACATTAATCGTTCAGCAATATTGAGGAGAGTGTCACATGTAGGAAAAAAAGAATCTTTGCAATTTGATGAATTTTATTGTTCTTTTCCTAGTCAAATGAAGCATTTTGTTGCAATTTGGCCCAATGACTATTGGCAGGGAGAACCCTAGTGGTAATACTGGATGAAATATGGCTTTGCTAAAGTGATTGTGGCAAATGCAAAGAGAAGTTTTGTATCAATTCTTGAAGAAAAAGACCAAATGAAATAAACTAGTAAATTTAAAGAAAAGTATCCGAAAGAATATTTATGATTGCTGCTGGATTTTGTTTTAAAGGTAAATTAAAGTTCAAAAAAGTATCAAGAAAAGCTGAAGTAAATTCACTTAATATTATTTGTAAAAGACTTTAGAACAGATTTTTGACAAAGAAATTGCAGCTTTATATGGAAAAGACACCGATAAAGTCGAGCTTTATATGGACAATGCCTTCAGACACTCTTCCAGTTAAATGCCACATATTTACGATAAAAGAATTACAAACAGAAATAAACTTAATAAATTATGTCCTATTCAAAGAAATGCATATAAAAGTATCTGACACCATCTCCTCCATGGCCTTTCTACATTTGTCTTGTTAAGGCTGCTTGTCAGTAAACTTCCCGATTCCCCTCGCTAAAGTTAATCCTATGAGCGTAGGATGCATTTGTATATTTCAAATATCTCCTCAGGAAATTAATATTTTTAACTTCTGTTATCTTTGTACTGTTCTTAAAGGATGTCTCTTTTTTCCTTAGTTATCAAAATATTTCTAAAATACATACTTAATTTATAATTTTATGTGTTAAAATCTTAGCGAAACTGAATAAGTTTTTAACACTTCACATAAAATTAAGTATATACTTTAGAAAAATTTTGACAATTAAGAAAAAAAAGAGACATCCTTTAAGAATAGTACAAAGAAAACAGAAGATAAAAATATTAATTTCCTGAGGAGATATTTAAAATATATGTATCCTATGCTCATAGGATTAATATTAGTGAAGAGAATCAGGAAGTTTACTGACAAGAAGCCTTAAAGCGAGCTTGTAAAGATGCCATCCACGAACATCGAAAAAAACCACCTCTTGGAAAGTTTCCCTAAGAGGTGTGGGAGATAATTGTCATACTTGTATTATGATAAATTGTATTATCATGAAAATTTTGAGCCAGATTTATTGCCAAAAGTTGAGGCTATTCAACAGAGTTAAATTGTTCTAATGAACAAGACATTTATGCGAAGAAATTAACAGTAAAAACTGTTTTCATAAAGTGGGAATGACCTTCTGTAATATTCTTTCACAGGTAACTAACTAAGTATCTCTAAGTTTAGTAATGTAAGCTGGCATAGTTTGGACAAAAACTTTGAATCTGATCATTCGCTCTACGCATATGTCACTACTCTCCTACAAAATACTCTACGGAACACCAGCAAATTATCTAATAGGAATTTTGGCAAAACACAAAACTGAAACAAATAAGAACATGTTACAATGTTATGTGTAGAAAATGTTTTTAAACAGATGAATGTTAGAGGAAAATAAGGAATATAAATTTGTGATTTACATATTACAAGTGCAGGGTTCATACAGAGTAGGGAAGAAAAAATCCAAGGAGTCCAAAAAATGTTAAGGATTTGCAATTTTTTGTTGTTTTTATGTACTGCATCGTTATGTGGTATGCACACTCCAATTTTTAATGGCCAATTTGGAGACAAAAACAAATTTTACTCTACTAGAATCTAATTGTTAGTGCTGGAATTGCACAGTATTCACAAAATATTGCTTACTGATTTTGTAAGTTTAAATACTAAATAGACAATCAACTTTTTTATGCAGCGACCAATGGTCATATAAATAGAGATTAGTCAAACCTCAAACACTTATTATGTATATCACATACATGATACATCTTTAAAAAAATTTTAAAAGGTAAAAAAAAAAAAAATAAATAAAATGTTAAATGCAACATACAAGAAAAAATATAACAAGTTTTGAATTTATACTTTTAGAACAGCTGTAATCGATTTCGTTGAAGGTGAAACTTTGATGAAATTCACGTGTTTTTTGCGACCTTCTGGGGGAAATTCGTTTTTTTTGCACGATCTTTTGAGGGAATTTGCATTTTATTTCTATTGGTTGACGAAATTGACGGTTTTTTTCGCAATCTTTTGATGGAAACCGCATGTTTTTTCTGATCCTTTGACAAAATTCGCGTGTTTTTCACGATCCTTTGACAAAATTTACATGTTTTTCTCGATTTTTTGAGGAAATTCACGTTTTTTGTGATCTTTTGAGAAAATCCGCATTCTTCTCGATCTGTTGGAGAAATTAGAGTTTTTTCACAATCCTTTGACAAAATTTACTAATTTTTTTCGCAATCGATTGACGAAATTTGACAGTATTTTTTGGGATATATTTGCGAAAAACACGATTTTTCCGAGATTTTTGGCTAAATGCCAAACATTGATAAAATTTAAAGTAAAGTACAGTGTTGAAAAATGGACTTTACGGACCTAATAATTGAAAAACGGACTTAGTGGGAGCCCTGCTATAAGATTATCCTAACCAATCAATGCTGTGCTTCAGATAATTGACGTGTATAAAGGATTTACCGTGTGTTTTACAACCCCGATTTTTTTCCCTCGGCCGCAATATCGCTTGCGTCTGAAGCCACAATACAATTTAAGGAGTTTCTAAGGAGTGCTTTGCTTATCTAAGTAGTTCTAAGTACTACTTGGGAATGTTTTCATTTCTAAGGAGTTTCCAAGGAGTCTAAGGAGTCTGTGAGAACCCTGCAAGTGCCATTTTAACAATCGGTTCGCTGAACTCAACAAAATTTAGGTAACGGTTCTACTGAGCTGGCTGAATCCCCTCACTGCCCTCCCCTTCTACACACACATCTTTGTCAGTTTTTTTTTCCTGATTTTTAAATTTAAACCTGCATTTTCAAGAAGCACAAAAGTTTTTCATAAATGGATTGATAAAGAATAATCATGAGCACACTAATAGCATATTTTGAATTGCCTTCAATTTTTGCCACAATTTTACAATTTTGGAGTTATTTTGGGTACTATGAACTCGAAAAAGAAAAGAAAAATGGGAAGGAAGGGTGCATTTTACAATTTTAGCTGTTTTTTTAGTCCTGTGGTTTCAAAGGCGAGAAAAAAAAAAAAAGATTAAAATTATACATTTTCTGCGTTATTTCAGGCTTTGCGGATTTGGACAATTTATAATTTAGCCATTACTTCAGATTCCGCAGACCTAAAATATCTGAGAGAAATTCAGAAAAAAAAGGAGAAGTGTTACTATTTTGACCCAGACATGCAGGGTTCAAACTAGAAATACAATAAGATATTTTCAGTTCTTAAACAAAGTTTAAAGCAGGATGTTTGAAAAGGGCAGTTATTTTAAGTGAGATTCTTAAAAATATTCTGTGCATCTTGATAAAAAATGTAAGAGTGGATTTTTTTTTCTGTCCCACTTCCATCCTTAGATATTTTCAAAAGACTGATTTTTGTCCACCGGACGGAAAACTTGCACCCAGGTTGATGACAGAGGTGTGTTAAATTTTCGTAACATCTATATTTTTGAATTGAACAACAATTTATGAGCATTTTAAAGATATCCAGTTATGCCAGGTTCCAGGAAACATAGGCTATATCGTAAAGGTGAAAATAAGCACTCGCCACTCATCGATTAAACTTTAAAAACTGGCGATTAAAAATATGGAAAGAACTGGCCAAATGCAGGATTTCCTGATTACCAATTTTCCTTAAATTTTGCGATTTTTCCGCACCCGTTTGACGAAATTCATGATTTTCCCGCACTTGTTCGACGACATTCAAGATTTTTGCACACTCCCAATCAACAAAATTCATGATTTTTACACTCCCTATCGACGATATTCCTGATTTTCCCATGCCCAATCGACATTATTCATGATTTTTACGCTCCCATTTGAAGAAATTCATGAATTTTATGCGCATAATCGTTGAAATTCATGATTTTTACATGTTCAAGCGGCGAAATCAAGAATTTTTATACGTTCGATCGACGAAATTCATGATTTTTACGCTCCTGAATGACGAAATTCATGATATTTACGTAACTGATCGACAAAATTCATGATATTTACGCAACCGATCGACAAAATTCATGATTTTTCTTATTTAAATTAAATTATATTATATATCTTATATTAAATTCTTATTTAAATTAATTAACAATAATAAAAGTAAAATATAGTTTTTTAAATTACACTTTTATAAACATTCCATAGCTTAAAAATCATACTTTGCGTTTGCTTGACTGCAATTCATATAGTTCCAAAAACTTTTATGTTACAATATGTTAATACGACATGGGCCGAGACAGTTGAAAACTGATTTGATTTACGCTTGGTAGAAAGTGCGAATTGGTGATATTATTATTATTTTTTTAATTATAATGTTTGTTCTGTTTTTTTTTTTTTTAACTATGCAATAGAAAATAAAAGCATTATTTAAATTATCTCTTCAGAATTTCTACTTTTAAACAACAAACTCATAAAGTTTGTAAATAGGTTTTTAGATTGTTGAAATGTAAAGAAAATTTTTAAACTACACTTTTCTTATAATTTTTAACTTTTCGCAACATTTTTTTTTTCATATTTTCCTTACAAAAGTGCTCTGTAACTGTAATGACTAAATTTCCAAAGAGTTAATTAGTTAAAATGTCATGACAAATTTTAAAATACAATTTGTATTGCTGAAAATCCCACTTTTAATTTTATAAAATGCATTAAAAAAAAAAAAAATATCGAGTCAGTTAAAAAATGAAAATTCAAAAAGTGTACATTAGTTTATCAAGCGGTATTTGGCGATTAAAGTAGGTCGCCTTACATGAAGTCATCTTGGCTATAGCTGACTAAGCGTTCACCTAATTCAGTATCGGCGAAAACTAGAAATCTTCTTTAATCTGGTTCATGCAATTTAGCTTCGTGTGTTTGAGTAATGTTAACTTTATTCTGAAAAACTAGGAAGAGGGAAACTACCTTTTAGACTCGGTACAAGCCGGAAGGATTTTTTCTTTTTCGTCTAGAGAGAAAAAAAAAAGTGGTTATATTTTGTTATTTGGAGGGAGGGGGGAAGGGCGCAAAGTTTGATCTTGCCCCAGGTGCCAAAAAACATAGCTACGCCACTGTTTAGTGCATAAACATACCTATTTTATTATTGTCAGACCTTAATTATAGACAAATAATTTTTTTTTTAAATGGTACTTCTGTAGTTAGCTACACAAGTACCTAAGCTTAGTGTGACTTATGTAGTTAGCTACATAAGCATGTTGTGTATAACTTTGCTGTTAACTTATTTTAAAATTTAAAATAGATTGGAAATTAACATCTCAAGTTTATTCAAAACAATATAAATTAAAATATTTTTATTTGGTAGTACATAAATTACTTTTTCATTATAAAGTCATTCTATTTAAAAATAAATAAATATTCAGTGACGTAAATGTACTTACTGGCTAATAAAGAAATTATTCTCACTAGCCAGTAACTGGCTACTAAAAAAAATCAACCTACCAGCCAATGGCTACTAAGCGAAATTCCTTATTTTCACCTTTACTATATTGGGAAATGAAGGCAAACATTTTGGTACCACATTTATTAATAACTATTCACCCATTCCATGGGTCGATCCAGAAAAAAATTTGGGGCCTACTTAGGGCCCCTTCACAAAAATCTATTTAATAAAATGTGCCGCTTCACAAAAATCTATTTGATAAAATGTGCTCCTTCACAAAATTCTATTCCATAATTTATTATTTATTTATTATTTTGTGATGTTTTAAAATGTGTAATTTGTAAGCAAACAAGTTCACGAGAGAGGAAAACTTCAGCAAAAGGATTTTAAAAAGTTTTTGTTTATAAATGCTTGCTTCGAATTTGAGTAACTGGATTTCAACTTTCGTTACAAAATGTTATTTTTCACAAAAATATAACAAGTTTCACAAAAATAACCTTTACTTTTCACAAAATGG
This sequence comes from Maratus michaelseni, assembly GCA_963931845.1. Classification (NCBI taxonomy): domain Eukaryota; kingdom Metazoa; phylum Arthropoda; class Arachnida; order Araneae; family Salticidae; genus Maratus; species Maratus michaelseni. The sequence continues at coordinate 275,535,070 of OZ007594.1, read as the reverse complement.
GCCCAAAGAAAAAAAACCTGCATCGACCTCTGCATTTCCACTTTAACAGAAAAAAAAAAGCATGTTATATTCTCATGGTCAAAACATAATCCCTTTTTCTGCAGACAATAGGGTAATAAAATTGGTTAAGATTCTTATAATGTCTTGGTGTAAGCCAGAAAATAATATTTGGTTATGAAACTTAGCAGAATCTGCATGTGTACCAACAATTCTCAGATTAAAATATTAAAAAGATATTATTTGAATTTTATGAGCTAAGTAAAAAAGGTTACTTGTGTACTCTTCTCGCGACCATTTTCAATAAACACTTTAGCAATTTACATTGCCTATGTAAGGTTCGTAAATATCATAATATAAAAATATTCGATATATTTTGATATATATCTGATATTGTTTACACATATCCAATATTTTATAAATATTTTCAGACTTAGTAATATAAATTAGAAACTGAAACATATTGTGCTGCCCTCTAAAAAAACCCCATTTTTTGACATTTTTTCTATATAAAGTCTAATAAAGAATATATAAAAATTGAACATGGCTAAATAGTTACAGCTTGTTCTGACTAAGATTTTAATGTTGAGCATTTTTCATTTTATCACTTAATTACAAAATGGCAGCCAATTATACGAGAATTTGAAAAAAACCCACTTTTCCAAAAAATGACCCATGTTACCTGAAAACAACCCGCACCTGACATAATCAGCTGAAAATGAAGCATTTTATTGCATATTAATGGTTTAACATAAAATAAATAAAACATAGATCATTCTAAAATTCTATTATAAAAAGAAAATCTGTAAAAATGAAGCTTGTGTTTTGCCAGAATTCTGCAACTGTTAAACTGTTAATTTTAAATTTTTTTTAAACTAAATAAGCACTCCTTAGGTATTTTTATCTATTTTTGTTATTCTAAGTGGCGCATAAAAACAGAACAAAACAAAAACATTGACTTTAGAAAATATTTGGTGTAGTACTAGGGTGGGTTTTTTTTTAGGAAACATTTCAGTGTTTGTTTTTTTTAGGGGACAGCACAATATTGTACTTAGCATGAAAACGAAAACTTAATAAAATGTAGAGTACAGTAGGACCCGTATTTAACGAGGAACTCGGGACACAGAAAAATGCTCGTTAAATCTGGTCACTCGCTAAATCCGAATCCAAGTTAATAACTAGTATGTACATAAAAAAACAACTTAAGTGAATTGCTGCATGATAATTTTTAATGAGAAGTGGAAAAATATTCATCCAAAGTTTATTGTTTGACTTTACAAAATTTCGTTTCATTTAATTTTCGTCGTAAAACACTTAACCCTTTCAGGGGCAAAGTACTTTCAGTACTAAAATGTTAAAATAAATGACTGGCACCGGAATTTACAAAAGAACTTATTTTTAAGTATGACAAAGACTATATTTCACATACCTATTAAATGGAAAAGATTTTAGTAAAATTCTGGTGCCATTGTGGCGTTTGGAAATTAAAATTAAGTGGTTTCATAAACATATCACTGCCCCTGAAAGGGTTAATGCATTAAATGTTGCATCATCAGTATTTTTCATTGCTTCGAAAAACTGTTCAAGATTTTATAATGACTCTGCAGCACAATCATGTGACGGTGTTTTAATTACAGTTTCTTCTTTTGAGTCACTATTACTTGCATTTTCCTCTTCCTGCCCTTTTACCACTTCCACGACGATATCCTCAGTGAAGAGTATGCCCGAGGTAAAGACATCAACATCAACGTTATTGTACTCATTGATGTTTAAAAGAGCGTTAAACTGCTCAATGTTATTTTGTTGCAAATAGAGTGAGAATCACAAGTCATCTTCATATTCGAAGTCACCATCGCTTCTCTCAATCCATCCAGCTTTCCTGTAACAGTTTTGAATACAGGATTGAGTTACACTTCCCCAAGCATCTGTCTTCAGATGTATAGCGTGAAGAACAGAAATTTTAAGATCCTGATCTTTTTCATTTCTCTGTAATATCACCAGAATTAATTGGTTTCTATAATAGCATTTGAAACTGCGAATAAGAACTAGTTTGAGAGGCTGTAACATCGAGGTTGAGTTAGGCGGTAAAAAAATAAATTTTAAGTTTTTTTTTAAATTGCTGACCAGTGGGTGAGCAGAACAATTATCAACGATGAGTGCAACTTTGTTTTCTGTTTTTGGAGCATCCCACTCGTGGAAATGGGATTAAAATAATTCAGAAGTCATCTATGCTTTTTTGTTCAATTTGTAAGTTTTTTTGTCGGCTTTTTACCCTTTTAAAGCATCTTGGATTTGCAGATTTACCGACGATAAAAAGGTTTTATTGTCTTTCCCTTAGATGTTGCAACACATTAACATAGCTAAGTAATTTTTCAGCAACTTACCACCGACACATTTTTCACCTTTAAACTTCATCGTTTGATAAGGGATTAGATTGTAAAATACGCCAGCCTTATCGGCATTGTAGATGCTATCTTCAGCATAATTTTCACGTAAATCTTTCCATGTGCAATCCAACCAGTCTTTCACATCCTTGTCGTTCACATTGGAGTCTCGCCGATAATTTTTCCTGCACAGATGTTGTGACGTTGCTTGAAACGATGCAGCCATCCATGAGAGCATGAAAAATCTGTGTAACCTAGCTGAGCTTCAAATTTTTTAACTTGGATTTTAATGATGGGACCAGTTATCAGCAAACAAGAATTCTGTTGCTGAACAAACCATTTTAACAGAGCTTCATCCAAGTCATCTTTTTCAGCTGTTTGCGATCCGTCACATTCGCTTCATATGCTTCTATTAAGGACTCTTTGTTTTTCAAAAGACTTGACACAGTTGAACTGCTTACATATTGCAGCCGTTTTTACACCTTTATCTAATAGTTTTATAATTTTCACTTTTTCTCTTATGAATAAAACTTTACTTTCGACATTTTAAACAGCAGAATAAAAAACACACTCTCAAGAAAAGGCACAAGCCGAAAATAAGTTTTTCTTACACGTAGTTCTGAAACAGGTAATTACACCTGATTTGGATTGGATCAAGCTATTGAAGGGAGGAGTGAGTCGTCATAAATGATTTCACTTGAGGCCAGCCGTACCCTACCCCCTTGCATCCACCATCTTTAACAGTGGTAAAGCACCAAGTGTGTTGGAATTCCATTCCTTATCAGTTGGGATTATTTCATTCTCCCTTTTTCTCTTCCTGTAAAAGGGACTACAGGACGGGCGTCCAGTTCACAGCATCTCCCTTCCAAAAATCGATACCTGCCTATGATGGTTTCAACTGTTGTTGGATAACTTTAAATAATAGTTATTTTTTCCTTACAAGAGGAATGGGAGAAATCTAGTAAATCTGTGTGTTTTTCTTTTTTTTAATCATTATTTCTGTAATTATTTCTCGCTTTCATAATTATTTTCCTCGTTAAATCCGGGGAAAGTACAAAAATTTGCTCACTAAAAGAGTATACTTCAATACATTTATAAACATTATATACCAAACAAACGTCTCCATTTTCCTCGCTAAATCCGGAATCTCGTTAAATGCGGGCTCGCTATAAACGGGCTCAACTGTACTAATATTCTAAATGCCTTTTTCTTTTCTTATTTCACTTATATGTAACAAAATTGAAGATCAACTAATTGGAAACAGATACAATTTGCTTTTTACACTTACAAAAATAATCTGTTGAATTTAGTATCAAGTAAATTTTATGTTTTTTACAACAAAAAAGTTTGTTTTTATTGAAAAATTTGAACATAAATGTTTGTAAGCTTGTCTGCTATTTTATTACTTAACTTATTGTGCAGTTTAAACTGAACTAAACCAGAACCAGAAAAGATTCTTTCTAATGAAGCTGTAAATAACTTATCTAAATTAGACAGTTTGTCTTTTAATGGCTGCTCTAAGTAAATATTATCCCCTATATTTTAACTCATATTTGGTTCAACATTTAAAAATTCAGCTTCAAAGGTAAAACATGGATTTTTTTTTTTTTTTTTTTGGCTAAAAAAATCATTGTTAGAGCAAAGTTTTTCATTTACAGAATGACACAGTCAATAACAGTTGAAAAATTCATGTACACTTATTTTAACTAAAAATATCAAAAACAACAATATCTTGAAAATAAATATCAAATATATGAAAATATTGAACATTGTGATATTTTGAACATAAATATTGGATATATATCATGATATATATCACCGAACCTCGCGCATACGTATATCCAACAGTTAAAAAATTTTGTGTACGTTTCACTCTTTTTGGGACACCCTGGAAACATATTTTTATCTATTTCATGTATTAATCAGTTTAACTTTTGAAAATAAAGAATATAAGTAAAGTGCCATTTTCCTGTTTTTCACTCGCATTTTGAAAAATGATAAGGATTCAAGACCTTATATCTATGGAACAGCATGCAGTGGAAGTATTTTTTAAATTAAAGGATTCTGCCCTCAAAAAAAGTTTGCAAAACATCAAAGTTTGTACTGTGGCTTATGTAATAAAGAATGGCTTGCTCATTTCGCTAAAACTGCAGAAAATATGTAGCCAAGTTTATCACAAAATCTACCCAAGATTCTCAGTGATCAGATGATTTAGGTTTGCATTTGTACCTTGTCTAGATAGAGGACTGGTCAGAGTCAGGCTTCAATTTTGGTGGAGGGTTGCAAGATTAGTCAGAATCTTAGGCAAGGTTGCAATCAGAGTTATATAATATAGACACACAAGTGCAGTGCACGCCGTGCATGGAAAAATTTTCGGCAAAATTTGGAACTTTGCAGAAAAAAATTTAGAAATAAAAAAAGTAATTTTTGTTTTTGTAATTTTTTTTTTTTAAATATCAAAAAATAAAAAATATTCCCCAATTTTATGTATGATTTATTTACTGTTTGTGCACAATTCAAAATTTAAAGATGCAAAACATTGTTGTGACATTACAAACCTTTGCGAAGAGGTCAAAATATTAAGGATTGGGCTGTTTCTAAATGCATTGAAAAAATAATTGATAAGAATTCAGCTCTTCCTATCATGGATTTTTAGCTTTATCATTATTTTTAACCAAAATAATTATTCTTTAATTAATATTAAGTAATTTTAAATTTAAATGGTAATTATTTTAAACCACTGTTTTTAATTCATATCGTCAAAATAATATAACACGTAATTTTATTAAACATTAAATTAATTTGCAGAAAGTTCTTGACCCAATATTTATGTGCATAGAAAGTTTTTGGTTTTATACAAGTCTGGTTGCAATGCCATCTAGTGATTGACTTTACACATTATAAGCAAATGGGCATGCCTTCTTATTACTTAGTCCACGATTTGTACAAATCATTTTCTAAAAAGATAGAAAATTAAACAAAGTTACATAAAACCAAGAAACAATTTTATGAGTATTTTCTATGACATGCTTTATCCATGACTAATACTAAGTCATACTATTTGGTTACAGATTTTTTTTTTTTTTTAATTGGTCAAGGATTGTATACAATTACCATAAAATGTTATATGTGGCTGATGGTTAAAAATTTAAACAAACAACAAAAAAAGAATACTAACATACAAGAGCTAACAAACACATACATAGACGCATCAACATAATTTTACCTGTGTCTGTGCTAGTGCAAGATGGTTAATTTGTTGTTGATATGCAATGTTTTTCAGATGAGCCCTATTCATTTTTAATATGCTTCAAGATAAACTATATAAAAGGAAAGAAGACAATCAAATAAATTTATAGTCATCTGATTTATAAATATAATAGATTTGAAAACAAAACCTAACTTGATAAATATAATTTTTTTTTTTTTATTTACAAATATTAAAATACTAGTGACCCACCCAAGCTTTGCACAGTTACCATTATGATTTAAAATAACAGTTAACCTTAAGTGAAACTAACTGGAGCAGAATCTAACAGATTAGTCAAAACAATTACAGTAAATTGTAAAGAAATTTTGGTACTTCTCCATTATCTCGCCGACCACTTTCCATAAAGTGATGTACGTATTCTATTTTTATTTATTTTGTGGATAAGTCAGTTTAATTTTTCTAAAGAAGGATATAATTAACTGCTATTTATCTACTTTATCTCACATTTTGAGAAAAAAAAAAATGATAAAGATCTGTAATATTCCATCTACAGAACTTAATGTGATAAACTAATTTCAAGATTATGGGATTCTGCCATAAGAAAATGTGTGCATACTGATACGTGCGTTATAGGTGAAAACTGGGAAATTTAGTTAGTAGCCAGTGGCCGGTAGACTCAGTTTCATTAGTAGCCACTATTATGTTTCAAACTTTCTTGACATCTAGATAAATTATAATTGTTGTATATAAACATATTTTTCTATATGAGTTTTATACCTATTGTATGAGTATATTTCACATGATTAAACAGTATCTTTTGAAGAAAAATAATCCGTCTGGTGAGCATGTGGCAGGAGTCGAAATATTGAAGATACTGAAATTGAAATGTCCTTAAAATCCACTTGTATCCGGTGGGAAAAAAAGGAATAAATGACTTGAAATGCATATGGAATCAAAGCTGGTGAATATATTTTGCAGAATAAAACTGTATTTCTTGAAAAAATAATCAACTAAAGAGTAAGCTCATGAGGAAAAGCCAAAATATTGAAAATACAGCTAAGTCGTTGAAATCTGTTTGCATCTGGTAGGAAAAAGAATTAACCAGGTCTCTAATTAGATGTAATCAATGTAGAGATGCATATTTTCATGAAAAATGGTATATTTCACTTGGCGATCGATAACAGATTTTTTAATTGCCACGTGGCGACTAGGGTGGCGATCGATGGCTGAATTTTTAATCGCCACATGGCAAGTGTTAATTTTCACCTATAACGTGCGTGTATCTGATTGTTGATCGTTTTGTGTGTGTGTGAAGAAACGCTTTGAAGAAATTTGGCGAAGGAGGGGAATGGAAAGATCCATTAAGTAGCAATCGTGGATGGAGGCTCCTCGCTGTCTCCAGCTTATAAAACAATGGGTCATGTAGCTTCACATTTTGATATTAGAATAATGGGCATGATACCAGACTGTATCTACAAACAGATAAACAATGACGATGTAATGTTGAAAACAACTAAATCTGATAATTTTTCCCTCATAATTTCAAGGCTTTATCTAATGTTTATGTACATTTTATATGTTATATCTGTTTAAATTTTCTAACTTAATAATGATCATCCTGTTCCTTAACCCTCTGACAGTCCAGCAAAAGGGCTAAATTGCAATGTTGTTTTCTCTGCATTTTATTTTAAATTGTAAAAAAAGGTGTTTATTCCAAAATTACATAAAAAACTGAATTATATATATGAATATAAACCTTGAATCTATCAATCATAACTCAATATATTAAAACTGCATTATATTTGTCGAATTATATAAATTTTAAAATTGCTTGTATTGCAGTGAAACCTGGAGCTTAGTGAACGTATTAACACGGGCTTGTCAGTCAGAGGGTTAAAATGATGTATTGTCATAGAAAATGTAATATCATACATAATTTTTATATTGTAGCCTATCAGGAAGTTAGTGAAAAATCAATTAGATAACGTCATCTTTTCATATAAAGAGCAAGTTAAGTTAAATAAAAGAGTATAATAAAAAAAATAATAATAATAATGTATTATGAATGAAATCTTTATTTTAGTGAATAAAGACACAAGTATAAAGATGCACTCCAAAGGAAAAAATAATGGTAATCATAGATAATTTTATAACTAAAATGTTTTTTTAGATCTTCAGAAATATTTTTTAAAATAGAGAAAACTTTATAAAATGAATAAAAATAAAAATTCATTAAAGCTACCAGAAAAACCGGCAGACTATGTACCAATCTTTAAATATAGGAAATCAAATTCCCCGCTCATTATTTATATTTGGGATTTATTATAAGTCAGGTATGCTATTGCAGAGATCATCTGCATACTTTTTATGGCTAAGCTGCAATATTATATTTTTATAGCCACAATATTATAAGTTTCAGGACGCAACCAAAGTTACACCACTACTTTTAAACAACAAACTCATAAAGTTTGTAATTAGTTTTTTGGATTGTTTTTTAAACCAGGACTAACAATCACGAATAAAAGAAAGCAAAAAATAACTGAAAATAACAAAATTTCATCTGAATGGACAAAGATATATATCCCTCTTTCTAGTGTTCGAAATTAGCAGTCATTAGTCATCAAATGCAACTACATTATAGCCTTTGATGACTACAAAATTATTCCCGGGTGTTAAATTTGATGCCTAACTTTTTTAAACACTTATTTTTTGTTTAACTTAGCCAATCACCCGCTTTTGAAAATTTGGTCTCACACCAAACAAATTCTAATGTGAGACAGTTTGACAGCGATTTTTAGCAGTGTACAAATCGGATTTGTACACTCTATCCAAATAAATATATTAATTTATGCAAACTTCTAAACTTTATATTGAACCTACCATTTAGCACTGCTGAATGTGAAAAGGAATTTAGTCAGTTTAATTTAATAAAAAATTATACACATAACCATTTATCCGCTGATAGACCCAATTTAGCAGATTTTTATCCAGATAAAGCTATAAATCCCTGTGAAATGATGTAGCTGGAGGACGGTCAGACATACTGATTTTATTACCTAACTTTATTAAAATTAGTGGATATGGTTTGACTTTCATCTTTGCAATCTATAAGCAGTCAAGCATTGTTAGCATTAAATCGCTTAATGTGAATTTTTGCTTAACATGAATTGATAATGCAGTCCTAACAGATAAGATGGTACTATTATTTTAACGGTTAACACATACACACACACAAAAAAAATGTGGTCCTTGAGATTTTATGTTAACAATATTCGTCTTAGTTATATTATATGTATAGTTTTTTTTTTTTACTAAATTTAAGTGTAATTATCAATTGTCAGTACATATTTTGTTAGGTTTAATTTTGCTTAAGATGGTTAAGTGCATTTTTCTATTAATTTGAAAATGTAGTATTAATTAAAAAAGCTTTATCAGTTTTACAGTTGCTTCAATTATTATAATATTGTAGATAAAAAACATTCATGATTTTCTATAAAGTAATAATGATACAGTTATGTGGATTTTAGAAATTGCAACTAGAAATTTTTATTTGATGCCTAAGATATTTACAGTAGGCATCACTTCACACCTACCTTTCATTTCCCAATTTCTATCACTGCCTCTTTCTCTTTGGGATAATCAAAGTAAAAATTTTACAGTAACTAAAATTTGCAAACAGGGTGAACCGTTGTAAAATTTTAAGATGCAATTTTTATTGATATTATTAAATGATTTTATGAAAGTTTTATTATTTAATAAAGCAAAAATACAATTACAGTAAAAACCCGGTTATCTGAAAAGTATGGGACCAAAGGATTTTCGGTTAACAGGTATTCCATAGGAATTTTCGGATAACCGGGAGACTTTCTATATTTATTCTACCAGATGCCACTACCCACCCTTCTCACTCCCGCACAGTCAGGAAACGTGTTCGTGCCAGTAGATGCAGCTAGAGCTCCTATAATAGCCTTATATACAGTAACAGCAAGAGTCCATATTCTATGTGATTTCCCCTTCCTGTTTACACGTATTTTAATTTCCTCCAAACTTTCTTTATGATGAGTATTACTTTAACTTTTTTATTACAGGGTTGGGACATATATCGTCCCCAAGACTATTTCTTTATTCTATTCTCACAATTTTTTCAATACCAGTACCTGCTATACACTTATAACAAGATAATTTCAAGCGAAATCTACCACAAAGATATTCTTTTGTAAATTGTGGTACGAGTGAATACAAAAATAGTCACCAGTCCAAGCTCGTAATAAAAAGGTTAAAGCGCAAACGGGTTTTTATAAGCATGAAGATCTCAATGCATTGAAAAGAGTTGATAATAGTACCTCAATATATTGAAGTGCAGGAAGATGCAACAACACCATCAGATGTGTTGTTGTTTAAAAGGTATTGTGATAAAGCAGCATTGAAGCAATGCAAAGTTGAAAAACAAAACGCAACTTATTTTGTAAAGAAATGAAGTGTTGTATGTGTCTATGCAATAAAATGCTTGCATTTACTCAATGTCCATTAAGTATGTTGACTCTTTAATTATTTCATAAACAACATGTTTGTATAAAAATAAAATTTGGCAAAATTCTCAAACAAGGGCGACCCCCGATTTGGCGATTTTTTTGACGCGCGCCAACCTAAAAAACGGCAACCTCCAAATTCCACCCAATCAGAACACGTACTTTTCGGCAGACAAGTCACTACTTACACAGTTCCTAGGCCAATTTCTTTCACAAAGTAAATACTGATTTTATTTCGTTTTACTGCTATTTACAAAGTTTTTTTACGAGATTTCTCCTTTTTTACATACTTTTAGCAATATTTTCATTCAGATTTTTTAATTTTTACAACTTTTAGCTACTTTTTCTTCCGGATTTTCTCACTTTTTACAAATTTTTAGCTATTTTTCCTCCGGATTTTTCCATTTTTAGCTATTTTTTCCTCCGGATTTTTCCATTTTTACAAATTTTTAGCTATTTTTCCCTTCAGATTTTTCCATTTTTACAAATTTTTAGATGTTTTTTCCTCCAGATTTTTCCATTTTTACAAATTTTTAGCTATTTTTTCCTCCAGATTTTTCCATTTTTACAAATTTTTAGCTATTTTTTCCTCCAGATTTTTCCCATTTTTACAAATTTTTAGCTATTTTTTCCTCCAGATTTTTCCATTTTTATAAATTTTTAGCTATTTTTTCCTCCAGATTCTTCCATTTTTACAAATTTTTAGCTATTTTTTCCTCCAGATTTTTCCATTCTTATAAATTTTTAGCTATTTTTTCCTCAAGATTTTTCCATTTTTACAAATTTTTAGCTATTTTTTCCTCCAGATTTTTCCATTTTTACAAATTTTTAGCTATTTTTTCCTCCAGATTTTTCCATTTTTACAAATTTTTAGCTATTTTTTCCTCAAGATTTTTCCATTTTTACAAATTTTTAGCTATTTTTTCCTCCAGATTTTTCCATTTTTACAAATTTTTAACTATTCTTTCCTCCCGATTTTTACAAAGAATTCGCAAATTTAACAATCAATTTTTTCCTAACAAATAAAAAATCTCTAAGAAAATACCCCTTAAACTTTGTAAATTGCAACAAAACGAAATAAAAGCAACGTTTACGTCATGAAAGAAACTCTCATAGAAATTGTGTAAATAATCACTTCTTTGCCACAAAGTACAGATATTATAATTGGAGAAAATCTCTAAATTCCTAATTTTTTAAATACATAAAATTCATTCAAGTAGCGGTCAGCAACTTATGTATATACGCTTCGCGTACACTAACCGAAGAAAAACATCACTGGACGCATGAAACTCGCTGTACAGCAATCTCTAGAATGCATGAAACTCATTCACGCAGCGGTCAGTAACTTATGTATGTACGCTTCGCGTACATTAACCGAAAAAAAACATCACTGGACGCATGAAACTCGCTGTACAGCAATCTCTAGAATGCATGAAACTCATTCATGCAGCGATCAATAACTTATGTATGTACGCTTCGCGTACATTAACCGAAAAAAAACATCACTGGATGCATGAAACTTGCTGTACAGCAATCTCTAGAATGCATGAAACTCATTCACGCAGCGATCAATAACTTATGTATGTACGCTTCGCGTACATTAACCGAAAAAAAAATCACTGGATGCATGAAACTCGCTGTACAGCAATCTCTAGAATGCATGAAACTCATTCACGCAGCGATCAATAACTTATGTATGTACGCTTCGCGTACATTAACCGAAAAAAAAATCTCTGGATGCATGAAACTCGCTGTACAGCAATCTCTAGAATGCATGAAACTCATTCACGCAGCGATCAATAACTTATGTATGTACGCTTCGCGTACATTAACCGAAAAATAACATCACTGGATGCATGAAACTCGCTGTACAGCAATCTCTAGAATGTACGAAATTCGTTCACACAGCAATCAATAACTTATGTATGTATCCTGTACACATTATCAAAAACAAAAAAACAACACTCGATGCACGAAACTACCTCTACAGTAATATCTAAAATGCAAGACACACACTTATCAAATAAAATCAATAAAAATTCACTTACTTTTATTTTTCAAATTTACCCTTTTTTTTAAGGCTTCGGTTTGTCATAATCGCTATCGCCGATCACTTCTGATGAGGCAGCAGTATTTATACAAAAATAACCCTTAAACTGATGTATATTGACGATATAAGCAGGCACTTGATGTCAAGCACACAAGTCAGATGTATCTTCTCAATAAACAAACAAACAAACAAACAAACCCTTAAACTGCTCCCTCCAGAGGACAAAATTCAAACTTACCCCTAAATAATCTAACAAAACACCTAAAATATCCTACATTTTCATTAACAACACACTACACACACTATTTCAAATTCGTACTTGCCGCTTTTCCGAATTCTTCATAAAAAAACAACACGTCAAAAGATTAAATTCACTTCACTTCGCAAAACCCAGAGTTCAAACAAAAATAGACATGCGATGTGCCGTGATGCAACACTAAAGTCGGCCCAAACAACTTGGGACTTGATTTGAAAACCTCTCACTGTCCAATAAATTCAGCCCTTCTTCCATACACTGTTAAAAATATCGTGAAAAATTACCTCTGTTTATAAAGGCTCTCTATTGACCAATGAGAATGCTACATGAACGCCCTTGGCGTTCTCATTGATCAGAAAATAGAGAGCCTTTAAAAACAGAGGTAATTTTTTACGATATTTTTAAGTGTATGCTTCCTTTTTTGGGCCTAGTAAATTCCGAAATTACCGGCTTCATACTCAAAGACATTTTTACGGTATAGTGCACCTCTATCTAGCTCATCACTCTCTGAATCCAACAATACGGCACACAATAAACCAACCAACCCAACCAAACGAACGTAATTCACTCATAAACCAATCAAATTTCTAGATCAAACCGTAGTAGGCGGGGAAGAAATGCAAGAAACAAACCGGTAGCAAGAAAAACTCATTTATCGCTTTGCCAAATTCGATGCAGCCAAGCATCGCCCTTGTTTGAGGATTCAACCTAAAATTTTTCTTAAAAATAAAATAAAATAAAAAGTTTTAAGGTGTTTTGATTAAGCCAATTTTTGGATAACCGGGATTCGGATAATCAGGGTTCTACTGTATTGTGATCAAATTAATCTTGTGTTAAAAATTTTTAATTGAAAATCTTTTAAAGAAAATCTTAAAACTACACGTTTCCTACAATTTTTAACTTTTAGCAACATTTTTCTTTCATACTTTCCTTAGAAATATGCTCTATAACTGTAATGACCAGATTTTCAAAAAGTTAGTTAAAATGTCATTAAAAATTTTAAAATACAATAAAATTTACTTTTACATAATATTTTATTTTTAGAAAAGAAAATATTTGTATTGCTGAAAATTCTATTTTTAATTTTATGAAATGCACCTTAAGAAGTGTCCAAAAAAGAAAAAAAAAAACTATGTTAGTTGAAAAATGAAAATTCGAAAAGTGTGTATAAATGTATGACGTGGTATTTGGCTAAATATCGCAAAATTTGGTGATAAAAGTAAGTCGCTGTACATGAAGTTACCTAGGTTATAGCTGACTAAGTGTTCACCTAATTCAGTATTGACGAAAACTAGGAATCTTCTATAATCAGTGCACGCGATTTAGCTTCGTGAGTTTGAGTAAGATTAACTGAATTCTGAAAAACTAGGAAGAGGGAATTACCTTTTCCTCTCGGTACAAGCCAGAAATACTTTTTTCACCTTTAAAAAAAAAAAATGTGGTTATTTTTTTTATTTGGAGGAGGGGTGCACAAAGTATGTTCTTGCCCTGGGTGCCAAAAAACATAGCTACGCCACTGTTTAAACATATTAGGGTAGTTCTGAAATTAAGTGGAAATTTCACTTTGGTAATTTGTAAAAAATAAAAATTCAAATTGTTGTATTTCCAATATTTTCTTAAAGTTTTAAAGATAAATAAATTATGATTCGAGGTCAAGGTTTATTTTTTTTTTATTTAAAATGAAATTTTAAAAGGCATTAATAAATCAAACTTATACAAAATCGAATATTTTAGAATTAAAAATTTTCAGTTTGAAAAAATATTTTCATTAAATATAAAATTATTCCTAAAATAAAAATATAGGTTCAATAATGAAAAAATATACTTTAAGCACCCTTAAAATATTGTCTACATAAATAAATGTCACCTCCATGCTACAAAAATGGCATGGAGGTGACATATGTGTGATTAGGTCTAATATTTTCTAAACTATGCACAACATTCGCCAAATGCTCCTTGGATACAAAATTAAATAAAGCAATTTAAAGCTATTTATCAACAGAATTCAGCTATTTTTAAAATTGACATAATTAATGAGGCCATGGAGTTGACATTCAATTAAAGTAAACTATGGTAATTAAGTTTTAAATTATATGAAATAACAACTGACCATGCTTCAGAAGTATTCCATCTAACAAGTAGCTTCCTGTAGTTAATTTGTATCCCAAGTTCTAGATTAAAATGCCATCTAGTAGATTATTATATACCTATAACTGATATGTCATGGAAATGGCTATAATTCTGGGGACAGAAGTGTCTTGGTCTGTAATTTTATTTTAAATATAAATTTTCAAATTTTTCTTTTAAAAAGTAAACAAAGTACATCCATTTTTTAATGTAATGTATTTTATACGGTTCTCTTCTTTTATCTTATGAGTAGTGTTCCCACTAGGCTTTTTTTGAAGGGCGCAGCGCCCTGCCCTTTTAAAAATTGGCAAAATGCGCCCTGCCCTTTTTGAAATCGGCAAAATGCACCCTCGAAAAATGGCAAATTTCGTCAAAAGACCGCGAAAAAACGACAAATTTTGTCAACAGATCGCGGGAAAAACGTGACTTTCGTCAGAAAATCGTGAAAAAACGGCAAATTTCGTCAAAAACATTGCGAAAAATGGCAAATTTCGTCAAAAGCACTGCAGAAAACGGCAAATTTCATCAATATCTCGAAAAAAACAGTAAATTTCGTCAAAAACATTGTGAAAAACGGCAAATTTCATCGAAAACATGGCAAAAAGCGGCAAATTTCGTCAAAAGATCGCTAAAAAACGGTAAATTTTGTCAACAAATCGCGGGAAAAACGTGACTTTCATTAGAGAATCGCGAAAAAACGGCAAATTTCGTCAAATACATTGCAAAAAACGACAAATTTCGTCAAAAGTTCGCGAGAAAACGGCAAATTTCGTCAAAAGCATTACGGAAAAACGGCAAATTTCGTCAAAATATCTAAAAAAAACGGCAAATTTCGTCAAAAACATTGTGAAAAACGGCAAATTTCGTCAAAAGATTGCGAAAAAACGGTAAATTTTGTCAACAAATTGCCGGAAAAACGTGACTTTCGTTAGAGAATCGCGAAAAAACGGCAAATTTCATCAAAAACATTGCGAAAAACGACAAATTTCGTCAAAAGTTCGCGAGAAAACGGCAAATTTCGTCAAAAGCATTGCGGAAAAACGGCAAATTTCGTCAAAAACATTGCGAAAAACGGCAAATTTCGTCAAAAGATCGCGAAAAAACGGCAAATTTTGTGAACAGATCGCGGGAAAAACGTGACTTTCGTCAGAGAATCGCGTAAAAACGGCAAATCTCGTTAAAAAATAGCAAAAAAAATCGCAAAATTTATCAACAGATCTCGAAAAAACTGCAAATTTCGTCAAAAGATTGCGATAAAACGCAAATTTCGTCAAAGGGATGCAACCCTACCCACCTCCCCCCTTAACACCCTGGGAAAAAAAAAAAAACTCATATTTTGCTCTCGCAGCTCACCACCAAGCTTAAAAGCCTTATCTTTTTTTTTTTTTTTTTTTTTTTTTTTTTTTTTACTTTTTCTGCTCTGTCACTTTATTATAGCAGATAATCAATCAAGTAATTTTCCACACCCTCATCCAAAATTGATGCCCACCCCTTCTTTCCAAGCACACGAAATTTAAAGTTAAAACTCTTTTATTTAAATTTTTTTGCCCTATTTTTAAATCTTTAGTAAGGTAACTAAATCAGTCATCTTAAGTTCAAAATTTCTGCTTCCCCCTTAAAATTCATAGTTTAGAGGCGGCTAATAATTTTATATCCTCATATGTTAACCTAATTACTTACTAGAACCTTAAAATATCAATATAATAAAAATGTATTTCTATAATTTATGTTACTAAATGTGTGTACAAACATTGATCAGTATATGATGAACAATAATGAGTTTCTTATATTGGTTCCGAATAAGTATACTTTTTTTTATGAAACAATGCTCTTTTTCGCTGAAATTAGTGCCTTTTTTATGCTTCAATAGCGCCCTTTTTGTGACTAGCACCCTGCCCTTTTTTTTTCTAAAGTGAACACTACTTATGAGATATATTCATGCTGTAAAGTAAAAACAGGCATGGACAGAGGTGACATTTAGTATGATTTTATTTTTTTTTAAATAGTTTAAAATTTCAAATTTATTTTAATACAAGTTTTAGATGTGCCTTCATAGATTATTTATTTACTTGAACAATTATTTGCATAAAAGTACAAAAAAATTGATTGGGACTCAAATTTCCACTTAATTTCAGAACTACCCATTAACTTCAAAGTTAAATAGAAAACAAGTATTTTACCTTTGCAAAATAGCTGTTTTATCTTATTTATCTACAACCTTTAATTACTAAAAAAAGAAGAATATCATGATGAAAAATTTTACTTTTAGAAGCTCAAAACAGCCAATCAGGATAAAATGGTTCACCCTGAGCTAAACATGTTCTCTGAAGGTTATAAATAATCAATATAATGCTGCTGTCAATTAGGATAGAAGAGAAGCTTAAAAATTTCTTAAATAAATAAAATATTACGGGGTGGTCTACTGTGCACCGATCTCGTCTACACACATATATGTGTATATATATCACTGGCGCCTGGCTAACATAAAAGTACCTTACCTTGTTATGGGGAGGAGGAGCTATTGTTTTCACCTTTAAATGACATTTTGTAAAGCAATGGAAATATTATCACGTATCTAAAGATTAACTTAAATCATTTTTTTTATATGTTTAAATTTCATGCAGAAAATAAACAATTAGTCAAAATTAACAATCAATGAAAACTAAATATTTAATTTTTCAAAAATTCATTGAATAATCTAATATACTACTTATATTGCATTAGATTTATTTGGCAGAAAAACCGAGGAATTTTTCTTCCTATTTTTACACATGCATTAGAATCATATAATGATTAATACAAACATCATTAACTAAATCAACAACACCAAAAATACCTTAAAAGACTTGAACTTCAAGACAGATCGAACTTTATTAAAGGAAACAGAAGGAAATTAAAACATTACAGATTCAGAACAACGAAATTACATTTTAAAGTGAAGACATAAAATAAAATAAAAATTACACTATTCTGCGATTTGAATTACACTTAGAACTTTTTTGGTTTAATTTTTGACAATATAACAATTTAAATTGTTGATAGGTTGGCTGGTTGGTTATAAAGGCAGAGATAGAGTAGAGTTGTCAGCCACGGAGAATTTAATAACTGGCGGCTTCAAGCAACGCCCCCTAAAGATCTCTAGGGGGCGTTGCTTCAAGGGCGGCTTGCTTTGAAAACGTCATGTATTTGAAACGTCTCTCGTCCAATGAATCCGGTTCTTTTTGGTGCAGCCTCTCTTCGTCTTCTTGCTTGGGCCTAATGATTTTATAGATTTACGGTTTATTTCCCCTCTATTCTTTCTCTTAACTCCGTGGTTGTCAGCAGTAAGCGCTGGCTCAGTTGTAAAATTATACATTCACATTTACGAAAATACATGGAACTAGACACTAAGCCGACTTCGGCGTAGCATAGGTCTCAAGTCCCAACAAAACAAACAAACAAACAAACTAGAAAGGAGGAAGGAAAACCCAAGGGAAAACCACTATACTATCACTTAAGTAATCTTCGGCTCATTTTAGCTCCATGTTTTAGAGGAAAAAAACTCAGCAGCTCTGTCTCCTTCACCAACCAACCAACCAGAACACACGCAATATAAAACACACTGCGCAAAACCTAAAACATAAACAAAATAAAAGAACAAGATTGCCTTGAAGTAATTCCCAGGCGATTGATGTGTCGTGGGGTTGGAGTGGGGCTCGGTGAGCGAGTACGTTTTCCTAGCTCCGGCGGTTATTTCAATTACGTGGTTCGTGTTTAGTTTGTTTAGTGGTGGTGAGTTAAGGAGTGGTTTTTGTGATATTTCAAAAAGGGTTAGGTCATATTTATCAGATTTGGTGAATTTTTTTGTTTTCGACATAGAGTCCTATATTGCGAGAAGGTCTCAGAATACCTCCGACAGCGATGGCGGGGTCTGAGGTCAAAGTTAAAGCTAGTCCTGTTTTGGACAAAGAAGATTACAACAAGTATAATTGGAATGACGGTAGAGAAGCAGGTGAACAAATTGAAATTATTCCGGAACTCCAAGAGTATGTAATTATCACAGAATGCCTACAAGGAGCTTTTCAAAAAGTAAACCCTATTCAAGTGAAACAAGAAATTAAGAAGAATTTTGAAAGACATAGCGAGATAGATACATTTCGATATACTCGAAATAATAAAATCCTGATAACGACGAAAAGTTATGAATGTGCGCGGGAAATCATACAAAAAAAAAAAATATTTGAAAGACAGGTCAAACATAACCTAATGAACGAAAACATCACCACAAGATTTCTAATCTTTCGAATGGAGGTAGACATCATGCTAAAAGAGATCCAGGTAGAACTAGAGGAGGAAAATGATATTGTTGTCCAAAATGTTAAGAGATTCCTAACAAGACAAGAGGGACGAATGGTTCCCACGGGAACGGTGCTTATTACAATCTACGGCCATAAACTCCCGGAATATGTTAAAATGTTTTATATCAGACAAAGAATTAGGCTGTTTATTGACCGTCCGAGGCGCTGTAATGTGTGCCAAAGTTATACGCACGGCAGTAACAAATGTCCAAATGAAAAAATCTGTAAACGATGCGGAAAATCTCACCCCGAAATAAACTGTAATGAAGTAGAAATAAGATGTGCTAATTGCGGTAAGCAACATGAAGCAGACAACATCGAATGCGAAACCAGAAAAAAAGAAGCTGAAATTTTAAAAATTAAATGCGAAAAGCATATAACGCTAGCAGAAGCAAGAAGACAATCCAACTCAAGGCCAGCAAACAGCTACGCGGCTAAGACGAAACAACATGTGGAAACAGCAAATATGGACGGTAATATTCATAAATTGGCGATGGTTATAGAAGATAAATTTCAACAGATAATGGATTTCATTACGCACTTTTGGGAAGTATTAGATAATATGCAGCAGATATTTGTAGAGAGAAAAGAAAACGTTCTGGAGGAAAATACGAAAGAAGCACCTGGTAAAAATAAAGTTGTACACAGAGATGTCATGACGGAGCTATATCAATGCTTGAGAAATAAAAAATTCAAGATGGGTGAGCAAAGTCAGCAAGGAGTACAGTCTCAGATTAATATAACTGTGGAGAGTGAGGACATGATGACGGATTCGGGAGAGACATAACGATGTTGGAACAATGGGATGCTGGTAAATGTCGTATGGTCATTATGTGTTTATGGACTGTTTGTTTTTCTGGTGTTTGTTTTGTAAAGTCATTTTTGGGGTAAGTGTTTGTTTTAATTCTTGTATTCTTTGGTGGTTGATTTTTTACCTGTTTTTGTCGGGTTGTGTTGTATGGATACTTTATTGATACATTGGAATATTAGAGGTATTCGGGCCAACTTACCCTGGCTTCATACTGGGTTTTTTCGTAAGAGTGTTGTCTGGGCATTTCAAGAATCTCTGCTCAAGGAGAAGCATAAATTATTGTTTAATGATAGGAACATTTTTCGTGCTGATCGGATTGGAAATTTAGTGAGAGGGGGTGGAGGTTTGTTTTTAGCAGTCCAAAAGAAGATTCCAGTTACTATCATAAACCTGCCTGCTATTGACCGGGATCATGAGGCGCAAGGGATTAAAATTTGGTTTAAAAAGAGGTGGATTTCCATCATAAATATTTACGCTCCCAAAGGCTTCGGGGCTACGAATTGGTTGGAAAACATAAAAGATATGATTGGTGAGAATTATTTCATTATTGGTGATTTTAACATTAATTTTCTCAACTGGCGAACAAACCCGAAAGGTCAAAAAATGGTTCATCTTGTTAACTGGATTAATCGGAATGATGTAGTGCTCCTGAATACGGACCAGGTAACGAGATTTTCTGGCGGAGGTAGCGGATCTCTCCTAGATTTGAGTATGGTGTCGAGTAGGTTAGCTGGTGAGTGCAATGTGGTTGTTCATTCGGATCCGATGGGCTCTGATCACTATCCCATTGAGATTCAGGTATCGAATAGTGGTTATGAGGTCAGGAGGGAATTTTTGACACTGGTTAATTGGGATCGTGTTGGCTCGGCGGTGGCTGGTGTCGGTGAACATAAAAATGGGGATGATTTGGATAAGTGGACAAAAACTATTACCCAGACTATAGAACATTGTAAGGAGCGGGTTCCGATTAGTAGTGGGAATCTTCCGCCGTGGTGGGGAGTGGTGACTCGTCGGCTGTTGGCGCTGAAACGGTACTATTATCGGAAAGCGGTTCGGGAGTGCCAGCTTGATTTATGGGTTAAATACAAGATGTACAATGCTAAGCTTAGAAAAGAAATTAAAAAGGACAAGAAAAAATTTTGGGATACAGTGGTCAGAGAGGCTGGTAGGGGGCCAAAAATTTTCAAAATCATTCGCGGCATCAAGAAAAAATATGAAGGGGAGGTGAACACGGATTTTTGCTTCCCGAATTGTCCGCCTGACGCTACCTTCCAAGCGGATGCCCTATCCATAATGTTTCAAAACAGTCCGGTGGTACAAGGTATTCCAATCGACTTTTCGGGGAATGATGGAATGGAACTTAAATTCACATTGGAGCACTTACAAAACACTATCAGTAAGGGCAAATCCACGACCCCTGGTATTGATGGCATAAAAATGAGCTTTTTTAAAAAATTGAAAATTAGGACGCTGACAACACTCCTAGATATGTACAATGCAATTTTGGAGAAAAAGAATATCCCAGAGGTTTGGAAAGAGGTGATTATGCTCCCTATAAAGAAACCTGGAAAAAATAGGAATGATGTTCGGGGTTATAGACCCATAGCTTTAACTGTCACTAGCAAAAAGATTTTTGAAAAAATGATCCTGGACAATTTACTTAATTGGTGCATGGAAAAGAAGATTTTCCATAAGAATCACTATGGTTTCATCCCATTTAGGGACTGTGAGGCTGCGGCATATAAAATTTATAGAGATATTAGTAGGGCAAGGTATTCAAAGCGGAAAGGTTATTTGATGGCATTAGACATCAAAGGGGCCTACGACAATGTCTGGTGGGATGGATTGCTCTTCAAATTAAAAAAGCTGGGACTTGATGGTGATCTTTGTGTTTTAATTCGGAATCTGGTTCAAGAGCTGAGGATTCGGGTGAAATGGAGGGGTTCGCTGTCTGCTCCATTCCAGTATCACAGGGGTCTTTTACAGGGAAGTCCTCTCTCCCCTTTACTGTTTGCACTTTATCTAGCGGATATCTTCGAAATCTTTGATTCATGTGTACATTGTGTTGTTTATGCTGATGATATTTTTCTTTATGGTTCTCATGATGACGTAGTTTGGTTCAAAGGGATTTTACAGGAGAACATTGCCAGGGTGATTCAATGGCTTCAGGCTTGGAACTTGGAGGTAAATCCCAACAAATGCCAAATCATCAGGATTGGGCGGTGGAGGAAGGTAGAGGAAAACCATTTACAGGTGCTTGGACAGGAGGTGGATTTTTCTGATTCCCTTCGAGTATTAGGGTTTTATTTTAATCGCCAGGGGAACTTAAAAGATCATATTGCCATGTTAAGGGAAAAAACTAGCAAGAGACTGAATTTGATAAAAGTTATTGCAGGGATGAGTTGGGGTACGGAGACTAATCATTTACTGCGTATTACAAGGAGTATGATGGGAGTTCTGTTAGAAGGAAATCCTCGGATTCTGACGCATGCGAACAAAACGGAAGGTCGGCAACTCCAGGTTATCCACAATATGGCTTTACGGTGGGCTAGCGGCTTGCCTAAGTGGTGCCCAATCCCAGTCTTATTACAGGAAAGTGGGGTGTGGAGGTGCGGACAGAGGATTGAGTACCTTGCTACCAAACGGTCTATTTCAGAAGTCAAATACCAGGATCATACGGAAATGCTTTCGACTGACCTACTGTACCGGGAACTAAATACACTCAGGAGGTATGGTACGGAAATTAATGAGTTGGTAAATTATAAATGGGGGACGAAAATCAGTGAGCATTGTCGGATAGTAGTCAATACATGGGCATTTCAAAATAAAGACTTTCCGGATGAGGTGATCAAGAATTCCTTCCATAACTTTGCTCAGACGTATAAAAACATGGCCACGTTCATTGCAACTGATGCTTCAAAAGACACTCATAGGACTACAATTGGGATGATGAATCAGAAGACAGGTAGCCAGTTGGCTTTTCAAATTCCGCATATCAATACGATCTTCACGGCTGAAGCCATGGCTTTATTGGTTGCACTTAAATTTTATACGGTGGACAGGGGGGAATATATGTTTTTCACGGATGCTAAAAGCGTTCTCCAGGCCCTACAAAAGGTTAATCGAAAATCAGTTGCTATTATCACGCATTTGAGAGAAGAGATTAATAGGAAAAGCAATGACCAGTATAACATGGCGTTCATCTGGGTACCTGGGCATAAAGGGATTGAGATAAATGAGTGTGCGGATAGGTTGGCTAGGAATGGACCTTTCAGCAACGTACGGATTCCGTGGTTTTCGGCTGAAGATTGGATGACGAATGTGAGGAATAATAAACAGAAAGAATCTGAATGGGAGTGGGAGCAATATCTGAATAACTGTACCGGTCGTGGTTGGGACTATGGTAGCATAGGGCATCCTCATCATTCATTAGAAAGGAAAAGTGGTGTTATATTTGCAAGGTTTTTAACGAAGACTATTTTAACACAGGCCCGGCGTAAGAGGTTTCTTGGTAGAGGGATATCGACGTGTAACCTTTGTGGTTTGGAGGAACAAACTGAGGAGCATTTGGTGTTGCGATGTAAGTGGTTTTCGGGATTGCGCGAAATTGTGTTTCGCAAGATGCAGGTTTTGAGCAATACTTCGTACGAGGATCTTTTTGGAGTGACTGGGCGTAAAGGTGGAGATCATATAGTTTTGTTATCTCAGTTGTTGAATGCGATTTATGTACAGTGTCCGAGTTGGATTGATATTGATGGCGCTGGGTAGGGGTCTATCAGGTTTTGTTTGGAGTGTTTGGCGGTCGTTGATTGCTGTTTTCCTCGGATCGGTTCACCTCAGGTAGGAGTTGATACTTGTGGAATAAGACAGCTATATAGAAATAAAAAGCTGCTCACCGGGGCCCTCGGGTCGAATCAACAACAACAAGATTGCCTTACACGTGGTTGAATCTAGTAATTTTCTGTTAACCGGTAAGTGCTGAGAAATAAACTATTTTTTTTTAAATATTTCTAAAATTGTTATATACTTTTGGGATAGTCTAGTGTGGTAGTGCTGAAATAATCTCAAGATTATGTAAACACTAGACATTTTCAACAACATATATTCAAACATTGTTATTTGTATACTATACAAAAAAAACATGTATATTTTCGTAGAATTTTTACTTATTTAATTTAGCATTAACTATATTTTTGTTATCATTTTGAATAAATTACTCAGTAAATTGAAAGTCGTGATATTGGATGTCTGTAAATGTAAATCAAACTCAAGTCTTACTTTCGAAAATTCTTTTTAATCTAATTATTTCTAGCTACGATGTTTTTAATCTATCTTTCTGCTGAATTTATAACCTTTTTGATTCACTGGAACGTGAAATGTTATTTTAACCAATGCTTTTATTTGTACGTGTAAATACATAATAGTAGTTTATTTGGTACAAAGGTCGCAGGCGCACGGGGGTTTCTTTTTGGAGCCAAAAAAGCTATTTTTAGGGTTCCGTACTTATAAAGTAAAAACGGAACCATTATTATAAGATCACCCATGTCTGTCCTTCTGTCTGTTACAGCTGTTTTTCTCTAAAACTGTGGAATGTGAAAAGTTCAAACTCGGCAGAGTTTAGGCTTATTGACCAACATAGGGCAGACCGGTACACACTGGAACTATGGGCACAGTAGACCACCCCTAATATTTTATTTATTCAAATTTGTTTTAAGCTTCTCTGCTATCCTAATAGACAACAGCACTGCAATGATTATTTATAGCCTTCAGAAAATATGTTTAGCTCAGATTGAACTATTTTATCCTGATTGGTTGTTTTGAGCATCTAAAAGTAAAATTTTTCATCATTATATTTAAATTTTTTTAATAATTAAAGGTTGTAGATAAATCCGATAAAACAGCTTTTTTGCAAAGCTAAGATACTTGTTTTTATTTAACTTTAAAGTTAATATGTTAAGAAAGCTATAAACAGTATTAATGTGATTATTTATTGAACTTCAACATGGGGCACAGTGGTCCACAATCCACTCTGCTCCTGTAATGCAGAATGTTCAAAACATTTAATAATTGCTTATTTACTATAAAGAAATATTGTTTTAAAGTAGTTATTTAACTGTAAAATAAAGTAAACAAAAGAAAATAACAATTTATTTAACATACAGTGAAGCACCGTTTATACGTTTTTCAAGGGACCAAGAAAAAAAAACATATAAATGAAAAAACGTATAAACGAAATTCACAAAAGTACGATACGAACAATTCTGTAATCACGAACAATAAAAAAATCAGCGATAAAATACATGAAATACAAGAGATATGTAATACTAAACTTCTTATTCCGGATATAATTTACAATGTACAACTATTCATATTCATTCACCATGTACAAAATATTTTGTTATTTTAGGTTGTACGGAATTTTTGGAATGCACAGAAAAAAGTTCATTGTGCACAGTTAAAAGTGCCATCTTAACATCATTCAAATCACTGCTAATGAGGTTACATGCTAATGAGGCGGTGTTAAAACCCGCCAAAGCTTGTTGAAAACTTGGCAGTGGCTTTTCAGTGCAGTTATCCTCTTCTTCACTGCTAGTTTCCTCATTTGCGATCATTTCATCGATTGTTAGAAGAGAACATGTTGCAAGTTCCAAATCACACTGTACAAAATCTTCAAATGTAGTAAGATCACTTAAATTTGACCAGTTTTCTGGTGGAACAAAATGATCAGGTTCTGCGTTTTCAATAGGATTGACATCCACTGGAGTTAAAAATTCGCCAAGGGCGAAGCCGTTTTTTGTCGTTTTGGGTAAAACATTTTGCCAAGCCATCATTATGAAATTCATAGCTTGTAAGATGTTAATGTTCACATGTTCGAAGTCACTGTGGTCTAAACTGGCAATAGCTGTTTTCACCAAAAGTTTTCGATGATGTTGTTTTAGGGATTTTATGACCCCTAAATCCAGTTGCTGCAATTTGCTGGTACAATTTGCAGGGAAGAATTTGACAGTTATGTTTTTTAGAAAATCCGTATCAGGTGGATGAGCTGGACACTGATCAATGAATAAAATCATTGGCCGCTACTGCTTTCGCATTTTATCATCTAATTCTTTTAACCAATCGGTAAAGAAAGACATTGTCATCCATGATTTTTTATTGGCCACGTACATTGTTGGTAATGTTTTCACATTTTTGAAGCAGCGGGGCTCCTTTTGAAGCTCCACTGTTTCGCAATCAACGACTCTCCACTTACAGTTTTGCCTGTTATGCCATGTCTTAATTTAAATTTGTGAAGCCATCCTGAAGAAAATGATGCATCGCATTCCACATTCAGCTTCTTCGAAATTTCTCGTGCTTTCTTCATAAGCAAAGGACCGCTGATTTTAATTTTTGCACTACGACACTGATTAAACAACTGCAAAAGCAATTTTTCAACATCAATGAATTTTCTGCTTTGGACTCGAAGTTTTTTTTTAAGCACTACATCCACTTTCATGATGGCTTTTCTCGATGATCTTACGCTTATAGATTAGCGTGTTTAATGTTGAAACTGGTAAACCTAATTCTTTGGCAAGATCCACTCTTTTTAAATGTTGGTTTTCATCCACTTTTTAGGTAGATTTCGTAAGAAATACTACATTCTCACCTAAGTTGGAAATTTTGAAAAATTTTTGCAGATCTACGCCGATCATGACTCACCAGAACCCAAAACCACCCCCAGTTCAAAACTTTATATATCTATCTATCTATCTATCTATACTCCGTTCACTGAAACGAGATAACGAAAGTAAACAAATGCGCGTGCGGATTGGCGATGCTTAAACCTGGCGTTGTGCCAAAAGCGCCAAACAGATTTCTTGAAGTGCTGCTTCTGCTTTTTTTCCCAAACGTCTGTTTGTTGCTTGTCTTTCACTTTTAAAATTGATGATTTTTTTCGATTTGATTTGGTATTTTGTATACACAAATGGAGTGTGAAAATTCTTCTTTGAGCCCGCGTAAGAAGAGAGTAAAAAGAAAAGCTTTGAGTAAGGTGGAGAAAGATATGATTTTAAATGTATATAAAACGGAACTTGAATCGAATCCTGAACTTCCGATTTCTCATATAGGAGATAATGCTGCTCGTATAATGCTGCTTCCGTTTTTCGAGTGTTAAGAGAGTATAAAAAATGTGGTGTGTTAAACTCGCCGAAGAAAATAAAATTACGTAAACGTGTTTTAGAAAATATAGATGATTTTGATAGGAATGCTATTAGGAGAGAAAAAAAAATCCACGAGTTCTTTTTCAGGAATGAATTGCCCACTATAAATAAAGTTTTGGAAGTTGTAAATGATGACCCTGATTTGCCAACCTTTAAAAGGACAACATTTTATCATCTCCTGAAAGAATTAAACTTTAGATATTCACGGAGAGGACGAGACAGTACTCTCATTGATAAAAACGAAATAATTGTGTGGCGAAGAAAATATTTACGGCAAATCAAATCTTTCAGAGAAGAAGGGCGCAAAATATATTATATGGATGAAACTTGGTTGAATGCAGACCATACAGTTAGTAAAGTTTGGAAAGATACATCAGTAAAATCATCAAAACAAGCATTTTTATCTGGTCTTTCTTCAGGATTAAAATCTCCTTCCGGAAAAGGAAAACGGATGATAATTACCCATATTGGTAGCGATTCTGGTTTCGTGGATGGAGGGCTTGACTTATTCGAATCAAATAAAAATAAAGATTATCAATTCAGAACGTTTTGAAAAGTGGTTTGGTGATATCTTATTTCGACTGGAAGATAACTGTGTGATAGTAATGGACAATGCTCCTTATCATTCCCGAAAATCAGAAAAAATACCGAATACTTCGTGGAGAAAACAACAGATTGTTGATTGGCTTTTAACAAAAAATATCCCTTTTGAGGACGGAATGTTAAAAGCGGAACTGTTGCAGTTAGTGAAGCAAAATAAAAATAAATATGACAAGTACGCTGTCGATGAAAGGGCAAAAGCACAAAATAAAACTGTCTTACGATTACCCCCCTATCATTGCAAGCTTAATCCTATTGAACTGAATTGGGCACAAATAAAGAACTTCGTTGCGAAAGAAAACAAAACATTCAAAATGAGCCTCATGTAAAAGATATATTCTCTCAAAGTATCAGCAAAATTGGCACTGGAGAATGAAAAAGATGCATTAAACATGTAACAAATACAGTGGAAAAACAAATGTGGGATTTAAATAATGATATAGATAATATAGTGGATTCCATGGTAATCAATCTAGATTTTAATAGTTCCGATACTTTAACTTCATCTTCTGA
Organism: Maratus michaelseni; assembly: GCA_963931845.1. NCBI lineage: Eukaryota > Metazoa > Arthropoda > Arachnida > Araneae > Salticidae > Maratus > Maratus michaelseni. The sequence goes on along the minus strand of OZ007594.1, from coordinate 275,507,059 downwards.
ATGATTTATGAGGTAAGTGGGCTTCAATAATGTAAGATATAAATAGTTTTGTACTATTTTGTATTTAACAAAATTAACTCCTGATGATGGTTTATAACAATGTTGAATTCAGAAGGTTTGCCCCGGGAGGAAATTCCGTTCGGAGCATTAAAATGTCCCCTCTCGGAATATTTCAGATTTTATACTTTTAATGGTCAAAAAGTATAATCCCCCCCCCCCCCCCCCCGAAACTGTATAATGTCTCGCCTGGAGGCACAGAAATCCCACCAGGGAAAAATATGTCTGAATTCAACGCTGTTTAAAATAAATAGAGATTAATTTATATTTTTACGTCTTAAACTTTTACATTTTTGTTTAAAATCTCGATGGAAGTCAGTTAGCAACTTGTGTTGTTTTCATATAGTTATCAAAATAAATGTTTAAAAAATTAACAAATCGAAATAAAAAATAAAATTCGCCAACCTAGGGATTTGTGCCAAATGTGTGGCTCCTTGGCGATTTTCCTGCAACCCGTTTGTTTACTTTCGTTATCTCGTTTCCCTGAACAGGCTATATCTATCTATGTCACTTTTTTCTGACCACGATAACTGGAAAAATTCTGCATTAATCTTTTACAAACTGATACATAAAATCAAGGGGCATAAAATCTCGGTCAAGTTCGTTAATGGTCAAAATCAAACCAAGGGGGGGGGGTGGGGGGGGGGGCTTTTTGTGAAAACAGAAAAAACCCCATAATTTCTTAATTATTATACGTATCGAATCCATTTAAAGTTATTAATACTTCTAGGAAAAGGGCCGAAAATTTATGTATGACAGATTTTTGATATAATTAAAAATGGCTCCAAGGGGGGGAAAAAGGGGGGGGTTTAGAAGAAAAAAATCATAGCTTCGTCAATTCACAAGATATGAAATCCGCGTAAATTTATTATTAATCCTCTTAATATTATCTAAAACTTTTATATTGACAAGTTTTTTATAGGACCAACCGTTATAGCAAAAAAAAATTAACAAAAAAAGAATCCCTGCCGGCTCCGCCTGCAAACAAGTTATTTTTCGAAGTAGGCGGTTCCAACTCCCGCATCTTTTCGAAACTGATACATAAAATCTCGGTCAAGTTCGTTAATGGGCAAAATCGAACCAAGGGGGGGGGGGGGGCTTTTTGTGAAAACAGAAAAAAAAAACATAATTTCTTAATTATGATACATATCGAATCCATTTGACGTTATTATTACTTCTAGGAGAAGGGCCGAAAATTTATGTATGACAGATTTTTGATATAATTAAAAATTGCCTTAAGCGGGAAAAGGGTAGAAGAAAAAAATTCATAACTTTATCAATTCCCAAGATTTCAAATCCGCTTAAATTTATTATAAATCCTCTTAATATTATCTAAAACTTTTATATTGACAAGTTTTTTATAGGACCAACCGTTATAGCAAAAAAAAATTAAAAACAAAAAAACCCCTGCCGGCTCCGCCTGCAAACAAGTTATTTTTCGAAGTAAGCGGTTCCAACTCCCGCATCTGTTCGAAACTGATACATAAAATCAAGAGGCATAAAATCTTGGTCAAGTTCGTTAATGAGCAAAATCGAACCAGGGGGGTTGGGGGGCCTTTTTGTGAAAACAGAAAAAAACCCATAATTTCTTAATTATGATACGTATCGAATCCGTTTGAAGTTATTATTACTTCTATGAGAAGGGCCGAAAATTTATGTATGACAGATTTTTGATATAATTAAAAATTGCCTTAAGAGGGGGGGAGGGGGGGGTTAGAAGAAAAAAATTCATAACTTCGCCAATTCACAAGATATCAAATCCGCGTAAATTTATTATTAATCCTCTTAATATTATCTAAAACTTTTATATTGACAAGTTTTTTATAGGACCAACCGTTATAGCAAAAAAAAATTAACAAAAAAAGAATCCCTGCTGGCTCCGCCTGCAAACAAGTTATTTTTCGAAGTAGGCGGTTCCAACTCCCGCATCTTTTCGAAACTGATACATAAAATCTCGGTCAAGTTCGTTAATGGGCAAAATCGAACCAAGGGGGGGGGGGGATGGGGGGCTTTTTGTGAAAACAGAAAAAAAAACATAATTTCTTAATTATGATACATATCGAATCCATTTGATGTTATTATTACTTCTAGGAGAAGGGCCGAAAATTTATGTATGACAGATTTTTGATATAATTAAAAATTGCCTTAAGCGGGGAAAGGGGGGGTTTAGAAGAAAAAAATTCATAACTTTATCAATTCCCAAGATTTCAAATCCGCTTAAATTTATTATAAATCCTCTTAATATTATCTAAAACTTTTATATTGACAAGTTTTTTATAGGACCAACCGTTATAGCAAAAAAAAAATTAAAAACAAAAAAACCCCTGCCGGCTCCGCCTGCAAACAAGTTATTTTTCGAAGTAAGCGGTTCCAACTCCCGCATCTGTTCGAAACTGATACATAAAATCAAGAGGCATAAAATCTTGGTCAAGTTCGTTAATGAGCAAAATCGAACCAGGGGGGTTGGGGGGCCTTTTTGTGAAAACAGAAAAAAACCCATAATTTCTTAATTATGATACGTATCGAATCCGTTTGAAGTTATTATTACTTCTATGAGAAGGGCCGAAAATTTATGTATGACAGATTTTTGATATAATTAAAAATTGCCTTAAGAGGGGGGGGAGGGGGGGGGGTTAGAAGAAAAAAATGCATAACTTCGTCAATTCCCAAGATTTCAAATCCGCTTAAATTTATTATAAATCCTCTTAATATTATCTAAAACTTTTATATTGACAAGTTTTTTATAGGACCAACCGTTATACCAAAAAAAAAAATTAAAAACAAAAAAATCCCTGCCGGATCCGCCTGCAAACAAGTTAGGTTTCGAAGTAGGCGGTTCAAACTGCCGCATCATCGTAAAAAAGGTCATTTCTTCCGCAATTCCCGACAAACAGGCGCCCCACGGTCTGCGTCTTCGAAATCTACCTGTGCCTGTAGGCAGAGCCGTCAGGGATTTTTTTAAAATGCACATTTTTTTCTTCAACGACAGAGATTTTCTATTACGCGAAGTATTCGTGAACCACTAGTGAACACGATACAAATCCAGATACTGAAGCTGAAAGGAAAAGAATTTGCCCTGCTGGGGCCTGGTGACAGCACAACAACAACCCTTATCTATAGAAAGTGGGATATTCACATTCTTTAGGGGTACGGATTTTGTTCAATTGGGCAGGTGTTGGTCAAGGTCACCTGCCTTTTGTAAGACTGGACAATTGGGAGTTAGGAATCTGATTTTGAAATGTGCATTTTGTCTCTTCTTGAGTTGTTGAAAGAAACGTATAAATGAAATTAGCTATTTAAGGAACCGTATAAATGAAATTATTTAACGTTAATATCCCTTGGATTTTGCCGGGACCATTAAAAAAAAAAACGCATAAATGATAAAAACGTATAAGCGGTGCTCCACTGTAGTAAGAAATCTTTTGTTTTGTATTTACTGCCTTTGATAAATATAGCTGTAGTCTAACTGTTGATGATTCTATTCAAGTAAGATTCATGAGACACAAATTTAGGAGTGTACCGAGTAGCACTTTGGCCGAGTAGCCGAGTACCGAGTACTCGGCCATTTACTACTCGGCCGAGTAGCCGAGTACCGAGTACTCGGCCATTTACTACTCGGCCGAGTACCGAGTAGTTGTGTGTAAGAAAGAACTATTAATGCGCACATGAAGTGAGCTTAAAAATAACATGTCTGTGTGTGTAGATATATATAAACATACTTCTTGAGCATGTAGTCATACATTTAATTTTACAAAAAATTTCAAATTAACTAATTAAATTTGAAATTTAATTATGCACCTATTAAAGACTATTTTTGAAAATTCAAAAAAATTAAAACAGTACCATTATTTTTAAAAGATAGAAAAAATATTAATAAATAAAAGTAAAATTAGCCAATGTGAAATTAAAACCCATTCTTCAATTTATCTAACTGTGATACCTGAAATCCGTCTGTCAAAAATGGTTATTGGTTGCTGTAATTTTGAATAATACGAATTGTCATTTAATAATGCAAAAAGCTGATGTTAAAAGTGTGGCTTGCACTATTCACAATGTGCAACTTATAATAAAATCGGGTTTATCTTCCCTACATGCTTTTTGACATGTTAGTTATAGCTAAAAACATTGATGGACATTTTAACCACTTTGTAGCTGCATGTTCAAATTTTAAAAAAGTTCAGTCACATTTGTCTGAATCCAAAAAAAATAATCATTACAGTAATTAACCATAAGATGGAACTCAAAGTATAATATGTTGAAAATATTGCATGAATTAAAGCAGCCTCTTTGCCTTTATGCCGCTGAAAGTAAGATAAAAAAATTTAACTACAGTTCAGTAGCAATTACTGGAAAGTGTAATGAAACTGTTATTGCCATTCTGAGTAACATTGAAAAGCTCAAATGAAAGTTCCAATCATTTTGGTTGTGGTATAATGAAAGGGACATTAAAAAGTGAACTATTAAAACTAAATTTTCAGTTGCTTTGGTTTTTCTTAACTTTTCTGTATTTTGTAAACATATTTCTATATACTAAGTAAATAGTTTTTATGAATAATTGCATATATTATATATTTTTATATTCAAATAACTTTTACAGATCAATTATAAATTCCTTTGGCTTCAAAAATGATAATAATGCTTAAAAATGAAATTCTTACAACTACTCGGTATTGTACTCGGTACTCGGCCCAAAATTTAGCCGAGTACCGAGTACTCGGCAAATTGGCCGAGTATGCCGAGTACCGAGTAAATACCGAGTACTCGGTACGGCCCTACACAAATTGAATGGAAATCAGTTTATTTCTCCCGAAACTGTAGATGAATCTGCTGTTGATGTCAATGATTTCCAAATGTTGCTCTCATACCCAAAATTATTTCAGGAAAATTCCAGGCTCAATCTTACTCATAAGCAGGGGTGCAAAATATGTCTGATCCAACGATCTAGGATCGGGGGAAATTTTAGCCATCTAGGCAAATTTTGTAGGTAGAAAATTGCGGTTTTATTTCGCGATCGTTTACCAAAAAATTGCAGTTTTATTTCGCGGTCCCTTGCCAAAATTCGTGGTTTTATTTGGCGATCGTCTGATGAAAATCAGTTTTATTTCACGATCATCTGACAAAAATTAGTTTTATTTCACGAACGCCTGATGGAAATCATGGTTTTATTTCGCTGTCATTTGACGAAAATCCCTGTTTTATTTCGCGATATTTTGTCGAAAATTGCAGTTTTATTTCGTTGTCACCTGCCGGAAATCGCAGTTTTATTTTGCAATCGATTGAAGAAAATTGTGGTTTTATTTCACGATCATCTGACGAAAATCAAAGTTTCATTTCGCGATCGTCTCATGAAAATAGTGATTTTATTTCGCTATCGTCTGACGAAATTCACGGTTTTATTTTGCGATTATTTGACGAAAATCATGGTTTTATTTCGCGATCTCTTGTTGAAAATCGCGGTTTTGTTTCGCGATCGTTTGACGAAAATCCCAGTTTAATATCGCGGTCACTTGCCAAAAATCACAATTTTATTTTGTGATAGTTTAAAGAAAATCATACTTTTTTTCCGCGATCACTTGACAAAAATTGTGATTCTTTTCCGCAAAATTTGCCGATTAGATTTTTTTTTTTTTTTTTAAATTAAGAAGCGGAAATATGCCATTCGGCAGGCAAGTGGCATCCCTGGAAACAAAATGGCACTAAGAAATTGTATGTACTGCTACATGAAAAATAGAAATCGCCTCTTTGGCGATCAGATGCATAGCATAAAGTCGGCAAAATTTTTTAACATTTAGTCGCCCTGTGGCCGATGGCGACCAGGAATTTTAACGTTGCACAAGAAAACATCACAAAAAGTGAGTGTTTCAAGTTCCCAAGAAAAAAAAATATTAAAAACCTCTGCTCAGCTTAAACAAAATAAACAAAGAATTTGTGAACCAAAAATTGTAAAACATATGAGACTTCAGTAGTACCCATCTTTAGAAAAGAATGAAATCAAGAAGATCCCACACCACCATTGGTGAAAAATATTAAAAGCCTCTGCTTAGCTTAAACAAAGAATATGTGAACTAAAAATTGTAAAACATATGAGACTATGCTTCAGTAGTAAACTCATTTTGAGCTCTATCCCATCTTTAGAAAGAGAATTAAATCAAGATGATCTCACATCACCATTGGTGGGAAAACTCACTACAAGCTCTCACTGAATGGGTGAGCAAAAATATAAAATAATTTAAATTTAATAATGAGAAAAGTCTTCTTAATCAGTGGACAACTTTGAAGAAAAACATTCTAAAAGCTGAATTTAATGAAAAACTATCCTGAATTCTGAAATAAAACCATCGCTTCTAGATCAAGACAGCAGTATTATAAAGAAGCTTTTACCGGTCGTAATGTGTACGCTGATGGACCAGAAATAGTTTACCTCCTTGAAAACTGCTTGAAAATTTGCAGTGAATGTGTTTGTGAATCTGTTGGCTCTATTATTGGAAATCACATTTATAACTGAACCCTAAAACCTGATAATCTCTGTCATGGAATGGACCTCCAGTGCATAAAGCGCACGGAATTATTAAAATCCTCCTTAAACAGACATAATTTTCATGGTGGAAATTATCATTTCACTAGATATGCTCCAAGAAACAGACTCAAGACATACAAAACATCAAAAGTGATTGACAACATCCACAAAGACAGTGGAAGATAAGTTTCTCAAAAATTGACAATTTATCAGAAAAGGTAATCAAGAACATTGTATTTGTTGGTGAAAATTGTGCATTTATTAATAAATATTAGGCATAAGAATTAGATTAAAACTTACATGATGCATTAACTTACCTTTCCAATAACTAGACATTTTACAAGTTCAGTCTATAAGTTTTTAAACAGGCGATTTGTATATTGCAAAATTTTCTATACCTACGGTAATACAGAATTTATTTTGGGGGAAATGTTGGTAGTAAAAACATTTTCTGCACCCCTGCTCATAAGTACTTTGGAATTTCATTTGCAAATTTTAATGTGCGCTGATTTTTTTGTACTTAAGTAATAACTTCAACTAAATTGCAATTGTTCCTGTATTAATCTGTTATTATTTTCAAAATATAATTAATTTTTTGCTTTTGTTTCAAAATTTATATTACTATGTTATTTTGCAGGTGAAGGGGCAACAAAAAAGAATTAGATTAATGAAAAATAGATTTATATTGTATTTCAGATAATACCTAATAACGGTCCACTGTGCCCCGGTGGGTGGACCAGTGTGCCTCACTTCTGGGGCACACTGGTCCACTTTACGGGTGCATATAAATTTTTTTTTTTAAATGTATTGAAAACTATGTTCTGAGAAAATTATGATGAATGTATAAAGGTTTAAGGAATATTCAAAAATATTTTCATGCAGATCGGTTTGTCCGTTAAAGAGAAAAAAAAAATTAACTGAAAAAGTGGTCCACTGTGTACTAGTTCCCCTATTTATAGATTATTAGCCATTCACAAATATTTTTAGGAAAAATTTAGGAGAGCTAATTAAATTATTTAAAAAAAAAAAAATTGTATATCGTGTGGGTATCATTCGAAAAATCTAGTAACACCAAACTCAAAAATATATTTGATATTTTTCGAGATATTGTCGAAAGTGTACTGCAAAAATAAGTTTCCCCTATCCTATTTCCAAATCTACTGAAACTAAAATTATGAAAAAGTTAGGGGTAGTAGTAGTTTTTTTAAACCTTGCAGTAAAAGTACAGCGATTTTCCTAGGTCACATATTTTTGAGAAAATTGCATTTTTCCGTTGCATATAAATTTTACTTTGTGGGCGCTCAAGGTATCGACGCAGAAGCATCCAAGGATTGTTGATAATGATTTTTGAAAAAAAATGTCATTAATTAAATTAGTAGGGATGCACCGAATAGTGCTTTTGGCCAAATACCTAATACTATAGGTGCAGATTTACGGTCGCCAGTCGCCACGTGGCGACTAAAGTTTTTGCTTTGGCGACTAACTTTCTATGTCTAAGTCGCCATGTTATTTACATGGATATCCCTTTTTCGCCGAAAGGCAGATTTCCATTTTTTTTTTTTTTTTTAAATATGAAATCTGGGCATTCTCCTCCATAATTCAGCAATATTTAGCTCTTTTTTTTCTTTTTTCTCTTCTCCATAATTAAAAAATATGATTGAACATAAATGCCACATTTCCACTAATTCGCAAATTTCCCGTTTTTTTTTTTTTTTGTTTGTTTGTTTAATCTGCAACGTTCGAAGAATCGAAAAAAAAAATCCTGTTGATATGCGTCGTGAATGAACTCTGTGTCAATGGCATGCCACAATAAGCCCACGACACAGTAAAATTTGTGCCGAGAAGAGAATAAATTTGTAGCTCTGGGATTTTTCAGATATGTTCTTACAGGTACACATAGATATTGGCATGCGATTCTTCCACGAATTAGCAAAACTCCTGGAATTATCATTATTTATTTATTTTTAAATTTTCGCAAATCAATTTGCCAATCAGTCATGAAAATAAATCTAAAATTTCTTCAGTCGGTCGTGATTTCCGTGAAATCGGTCACTGTAAAATTTTGCAAATTTCGTCAGTTGCTCGCCAAATAAAACCACGAACTTCATCAATTACTGTTGAAATATAACCGCAAATTTCGCCAATTGGTCGCAAAATAAATCCGCGAATTTCCCCAATCGATTGCAGAAAAAAAATTGTGAATTTCGTCAAGGAGTTGTGATAATAAAATATGAAAATCGGCGATCGGTCACAAAAATTAATTTTTTTTTTGTTTCCATAAGGATTTAAAAAATTCTGTAATAAATCCTTAAAAAATCCCCTTGCAACAAAAGTTACAATGAGGCTTATAGTATTTGAGCTTTCTCCATCATCTTTGAAAATGTCAGAAATTGTTAAATTTATTTTATTAAAATCTAAAACCTAAAAAAACTAGTCGTTGGGTGCCACCGTAATACTTACCCATCATGGATATGCATAATGTAAAATATTAAAATAAAAATGTGTAAACTACTTATAAAGTGCATTGCAGTTCAAATAAAATCGTGGCTTGATGACGTCACAAACTTTAAAGGCTCGATTACTGAATTGCTTGAAAGAGGTTTTTCCTTATAACTCCAAAAATAATAATCCTATTAACTAGCGGTTTATTGCATCTGATTAAGCGTCAAATTTCCAATTAAAATATATCTTGGAAGTGAAATTTGGATGAAATACAGGGTCATGAAAAATAGAAGAGTGTGGAAAATAGGATTCCAAATATCTCGGCAACTAATTATCCGATCGACTTCATGCTTTATTCAAAATTTATGTTTTTTTATTGTCTTTTATATTCATTTCTTAAAATAAACAATTTCGAAAATTTTTATATACCTTTCATCAGAACGAATATTTCGAGAGTCCGAAAAAAATTATTCCGGTTAATCGAGGTTATTGAAATGAAATAGGCTTCTTCCCATTATTACATACTAAGTACATACCAAATTGCAAGTTTCTATCTCAATTTTTTCGGGAGATAGAGCGTTTACAGACACACACAGACGGACGGCAAAATTTTTTTTCTAAAAATATGTTTTTCGGAATCTCCAGTGTCTGAAACGTGTAAATCCGTCAAAAATTTTTTTTTGATTTTCAAAACGATTACAAGACTTACCCTATACTACGTATGATGGGTAAGTAATAAATCTTCTCCATATTTTTTTCATATATATTTATTTTTAATTTTGATTTTTATAGACATATTTTTTTGGGCAAGTTTCCTAAGTTGAGCATTTATATTCAGCTATGAAAAATACTTTTTTGGGGGGGAGGGGGAAGTTTATTTATAGATTAAAAAAAACTTTAGAGAATCGTTTATTCACAAAATATTCAGGTCTTACATTACAAAATTTATTCCTACAAACTGTATGCAATTATGGTGGGAAGATTCAATATTCCATTGTCCAAATTTAATTGAGAAAAAAATATTGTTTTTATGTGTTTGTTTCACAATGTGGCCACTGGATTTTTTGGGTTTAGGAGCCACTGGCTCCTTCCAGATTTTGGGAATCTGCACCTATACCTAATACCGAATATTCGGCCTACAGGTAAACCGAATATTCGACTAGCTGAATAGTAACTGTTAAGCCGAATCGAATATTCGGCTGGAGGAATACTTTTATAATTCAGAGTCTAACGGTATCAAAAATTTCAATTTTAAAACAATATTTAATACAGATACTTTCATTTTGATAAACAAGACCTTTTTACAAGCAAACTTAACACTAAAAAAAAATCTATGTGCTGTGTTGTTATTGAAGACGAGAATAGTTTTGAAACTTTTAATTTCATGGCTTCTTTTGTGAATTAAAAGAAATGAATAAAATTTTGTTATATTCTAAAACAAATATTTTAAAATCAAAGAGAAATTTTGAAGGAATTGGGGGGGGGGGGGGGGGGAAATATCAGTCATATATTGTTTGTTTGTCAGGAAGGGACTAAAGTAAAAAATAAATATATAATACAATCTATCAAATGGTGGCAACTCAGCAAAAATAATGTTCCTTTTCTTTTTGATTTAGCAAGGAAATTTTTAAATGTGCACCGAAGACAAAGAGCAGTGTCTCGTCTGGGGTGAATGATTATTTTAGAGGTTTTAAATATACAGGTTGTTCCTAAAATCTTGTAACAAACTTTCAAGGGATATAATATGGTCAAGACAAACATTTTTTGAATAACAAACATCTCAATCCACTTATTCCATCAAAAATTCAGGGTGGGACATTACAAGCTGAAACTAAATTTCCGTTCACAACTTTAACAATAATGAAGATATTTTAGTGAGATTTGCATCATATTAATTTTGTTTGCATAAAAGTGTGATGATACATTGGAAGTGACTGAAAGTTGCCCAGTGAGACAGTATAAGTAAGTACTGTCAGCAGCATTCTGAAAAAAGGAATGTCTAGGTCAGTGTTATTTTTAGATATGAATGATAAGAATTTCCAGCACCTCTCATCATTTTACAATGTTTCACAGAAATCAAATTAACCCGGTTGAAAATGTTACAATATTTCATTATTGTTGTAACAAACAAAAATCAAAGTTTGGCCTAAAATGAGATACACTGTATTTTTGACTGAATAAGTGGATTTCAGACTGGGTTTCCTAGACAAAAATTGCCTGTCTTGATGTCTATTATCACCGCTTAAAGTTTTTTCCATTTTTTTAGAAGCCAAAAACAAATTATTTACTAAATAACGACTCAGACTCCAGCTTGTTTTTTAGACAGTTTGAAGTGAAATTAAACCAATTCTATGTAATTTTAAATTTATAAACTGAGTTATTATTTTTATATTTGGACTATATATATAGGGGAAACATGGGAGGTTTGACCCACCCTATCTTTTTCATATTTAAACATTTATTCAGCTGATGAGTATCAGATGGCAGCATGGCATCAAGCAAAATAACATATTGTTTCTGTCTGTTTGTCATTTACAAGCAGAATCAAGGAGAAATCACATGCAATATCATTTTCAGCCAGAAATTATTTTTTTGCTGTTGCAAGCTCTTTTCTCCTGTGTCATCTGTCATTAACATATATAAAAGTTATTTGAATTGTTTGTGTACTTAGATTAACATACTAAAAGACAGTTTACTTATTTTTTACTTTTACTTTTTATTTTAATGTTTGTTTTTTTTTTACATTTTTTTTTCCAAAATGGCTATTAAGGGAGGTTTGACCCATATCAATTCTGGGAGGTTTGGTCCCGGTCAAACCTCCCATTTAGTTTAATTTGATGGTCTAATATTTTTTAACTGTACAACAGTTAATTAGTTTTTAATAGAAATGTTTCTCTTAACTCAAATTGAAGAAATATTTTTCTTATATTCAAAGTTATTGAATGCAAATATAAATACATTTGAAACACTTCTTGTTTAGCATTATTCTGATCAACCTAAATATAACTGAAGTCTTTTTTTTTACTTTGTTAGGACTTTTTAAGAACAACCCATCTTTAAATTCCTCACTCACTAGCTAGTATTTCTTCTTTTGTAACCTTTATTTTATATTTATAATATGCAAATTCAATAAAATTAAACTAGAAATAACCATTTTTCTCCTAAATTAGTTTATAAAATGAACATTGCGTAATAATTTTCTTATGGTTATTAAAATATGAGTTAACTAAAGAAACACAATATGAAAGAGATAAAACTGCATAAAATAATAAAAAGGTGAAGAAACAAATGAAAAAGCGAATAATAGATTTGTCTTTAGACAGTGAAACTGAATCGGAAAAATTTCATGTTTCAAGTGATGAAATGATTTTGAAAACTTCCAAACTGGAATTGAAATTAGAGATTGTTATGGTAAAATTTACAACCAAATCTAGTTTACTGCATTATAATGGTTGTGCCATGAAAGTAAATGAGGATGGTTTTTCTATAAATTTTCTCAGATCTGATGCATGTAGTTTCAGTTTTATTTACCCTGAAAAAGAAGATGTTGCAACAGTGTCTGAAAGAGGCTACTTCACTCACACAAAAACACCCGGACACTAATGTTAAGTCTATGGGAGAATTTTTTTAAAATATCTCGTTTGTATTTAAATATTTTGAAATGGTTTTCCTTTTGCATTGGATAACTGATGTCGATCTCTATGCATGCTGTTTTTTTTCTTTTTCAATTTTGGTTGCTGGTATTTTATGAGGATTCTTTCACTTTTGGAACCAGTTCTGAAAGTGAAAGTATCCGAATAGAAAAAAAACCTTTTAAACAAAATCGAAAAAGTAAAAAACAGCATGCATAGAGATCAACCTCAGCTATTTAGTGCAAAAGAAAAATCATTTCAAAATATTTAAATACAAACGAGATATTTAAAAAAAAATTCCCACAGACTTAACATTAGTGAGCAAGTGTTTTTGCATGAGTGGAGTAGGCACCAAAAGAATTGTTTTAGAAATGAAATTTGACTGCAACATATCTAACTATCAGAATTTTTACTGATTCAAACTAAATTCATTTAACAATTTTTGTTAAGATTATTTATTATTTTTAATCATTAAATAAATATTTGATATTTTGTAGACATAATTATTGCCTGTAGCTTGTAATTACATTTATTTACACATTTAATTATTGTTGTATACAGTTTTTAATAATGATTAATTCCTGTGGGTCAAACCTCCCTTAAGTGGGGAGGTTTGACCCAGCTTCTAGACTCTTGAAAAATCACTAATCAAAAGGATAGTTTATAATTTAAATAGAAAAAAATAGTGTAAAATGATGCCAAACATTATAAACTAGCAAATAATGTCAACCAACATGAAAATTTTATTACATTTAAAAAAAAAAAAAAAAAAAAAGACAAATATTTTTGTGAAAAACAGGTCAAACCTCCCATGTTTCCCCTACAAGAAAACCCAGGTTAAACAGGCCCAATATACTGTCCAGTGTACAGCGTATATGAAAACTGTTTTTAATTGAAATCTAGTTTATATTTTACATTTAGTATATCAGTCCTTTCTCTCGGTTTTTGAGGTTTGCAGAACCCGAAGTAATGCGAAAATTGGAAGTTTCTGCTCTTTTTGGAGACCACAGAATCAGAAATATCGTTGTAATAGAAAATTTTCCCCTTTTGTTTTCTTGTTTCCCTTAGATTCTTCAGGCTGTAGGAACAGGAGTAATGCTGAAATTGTAAATTTTCTTCCCTTTTTTTTTTCGTGTGCATAAGAACCCCCCCCCCCCCTGGTATTTTTGCCTTATTATTATTTTTTAAATCTGAATTTGTAAAAGTTGAAACATTTTATACTAAAATACTGTCAAATGTTTGCCGCTGCAGTAAATGAGTTCTAGTCTTGACTACCTATCACAGTTTATACCCATAATTCATATCCAAAATAATGAAACTTGAAAAAACAATTCGGTTGATGTACACATCACATGCTTCAAGGTCAAACTGGAATGTAACAGCAGGTTGCAGTGTTGCCAGTTGAATTTTTTTTATTCCAATTGCTTGATTGCTGCCACTTTTTTTAAATAGTAATATTTCCTTTATTTAATGACAAATTTAATAAAGAGACTATTACTATTTCAAAACAAATGACAGCAATGAAGCAATCTGAATAATAGGAATCAACAGGCAATACTAGTACTTTAGCCATGTCGGAGTCGGTTAATTTAAAATTTCATTAGTCGGAGTTGGTCATTTTTCCCACTGACTCCGCAGCCCTGTTTTAAACACAGTTATTAATTCACCTTCCAAAATTTCCGTCAATAAACTGAAGTGTACTCGGAATTCTTTTGTACAGTCCTGTATATTATCTACAGATTTTTTTAAACCCATAATATGGTAAAATTTAATTCAAGCAAAAATACTCATAACAATAACACTATTAAAAACTCACTAAGTTAGCTAGAAATGTTACGATTTTGCAACTGAATGGCACAGAATATGAAAAATGCTTTTTTTCACATTCGATAGTTTGACATGGTAGTGACGATATGGTCACCCTGCTTATATGGTCTATTTTTTCTGGACTGCTGAGCTGACGATATAACTGATACTGACTGTAATATAGTATATTATATTCATTGATACGGTACATTTATATTACATAATATTTGTTATATTTGTTATATTTATTCTGATGTGGGCATAACAAAATGCCGGAAATAAACCAACCATCGTTAATATTGTTTATTATTATTGCTAAAAGCCGTCAAATTGATGCTATATATACTCAATTAAGGTTTGTATTATTTTAGTTTGCTTTATATTATTTATCATTTTTAACGATTTTATGTATTTATTAAATGTACATTAAACTACTGCTTTGAATATGCTTTGAATTTTTGTCAATGATAAACAAAATTGGCTGTTGACTACCATTTTTGGCAATCTATCTACCTGGTCCGGATAATACATAAGTTAAGTACCAAATAAAATATATACACATTGAGGAGAATGCATTAAATTATACTCCAATATAGTGTTTTCAAACTCAATATTATATATTTCCACGTATACTATACATTTTAAAGATTATATTTAAGTAAACTATGATAAATCGCCTCACATCAAAAAGGAAACATTTGGTACTTGTCTATTTTCCTGTCAACCACTCTCTATGAGAAATAACTGTCGCCATACAATGAGATTTAATGGCAAAAATGCATGACATCACATTCACTATACATTTGTGATTAGCAGCCAAAAGCAGAGGCTGAATTAGAGGTCTGCACGGGCCGAAATTTCCAGGCCCGGCCCGGCCCGGCCTGATACAAAAATTAAAAGTTCGGCCCGGCCCGAACAAAAAAAATATTGGCCCGGTTCGGCCCGGCCCGAACAAAAAAAATATTGGCCCGGTTCGGCCCGATTTAAAAGTTAAAAGTTCGGCCTGAGCCCGGCCCGGAAAAAAGTTAAAATCTCGGCCCGGCCCGGAAAAAAGTTAAAATCTCGGCCCGGCCCAAGTGAATTTCTACAAAACATTGATTTTTACATCGATTTGGTTAAAAATCTGCCTCGTAGGAGGAGATCTAACCAAAAATTCCTATCTTAGCCTGCGTGAAGACTAGGAAGAATGAAACCAGTCCCGGCCCTATGTGCGGAAAAAATAATTTAAGGCACGGCCTTATCCTTCAGGAAAAAAGTAAGGCCCGGCCTGGCCCGTAAAGAGTAATCGCTAGGCCCGGCCCGAGCCTTCAGAAAAAAGTGGCACGGGCCCGGCTCGGCCCGAGTGCCGTGAAGGAAAATAGTCCCGGCCCGTGCAGATCTCTAGGCTGAATGCCTCGTTTGTGTATACGAACTACGGAAGATTGTTGAGAAGGTAC
Source organism: Maratus michaelseni (assembly GCA_963931845.1). Taxonomy (NCBI): domain Eukaryota; kingdom Metazoa; phylum Arthropoda; class Arachnida; order Araneae; family Salticidae; genus Maratus; species Maratus michaelseni. Next base: position 275,491,169 of record OZ007594.1, on the reverse strand, counting down.
CCTGTCAAAAAATTTTAAAATACTAAGTACTAAGCTTTATTTCTGTCCTAAAGCAAGGATGGCAAAAAAACTTTTGTTTTTGGTTTAAACTGGGTTTTTTTGTATCTTTTGTAATTACATGCATGCATATTGGTAAATGAAATTTAACAGTGACAAGAATAACTAATATACCGATAATAATAGTTTTTCTGAAAACAATTTAAACTATATGAAAAGTTGTTGCTAATTATGCAGAAATTCAAATAATTAAATTTTATTAAGAGCCACCATCTTTTACATTCAAAGCATTTATATTTATATCTATACAATAGTTTGCTATGCAATACATATAATACAAGTTGCACTTGTGCTGTCAGGTTCAACAGTAATGGTAATAAGTTGTTCGTTTAAAATGATGATTTAAAGATGACTTTTTTTTTAAAAGTAATCTTTAAATCATCATTTAAAGATTACTCAGACACATCATCAGAGAAAGAACTCAACAGAATCTCTCTCTGTTCAGTTTAAAGTAGAAGTTATTTACATCAAACAATTAAAAAACCTAATTATGAAAAAAAAAAAAAAATCTTAAAAACTTTTTTTAGAAAAAAACAATTTTGAGAAAAAAAAACAATTTGGTTTAAGCCATGGTTTAAACCATGCCAATCCTGTCCTAAAGGTCGCAGGATAAAGCTGTTTGCATTGAAATTCCTTGTGTATGGTTTTGTATACTACTGTTATAGTCAAGTTTTCTGGAGGGATGTAATAAACTGCAATAATAACGGATGTTTGGAATGAACAAGATTGCGCTTTATTTTGTCAGAAAATATATGTAACAAATACAACAATCTTAAATAACATATAATGTACATAAAAATTAAATAAAGCCTTGAAATGAAATTATTAGTCAAAATAATTTCAAACTATTGAACCACATTCGTCTTTTAACAGATATTTGCTTACCACAGTTTTTAACATATAGTCTTTGTTTGTCCATTTGCAGAAAAAGTCTGTCACACCCATTAATGCACAAATTTTTTGATATTAGAATGTAGAATCGCATAATCTTGATTATAGTTTATCGCATGAAGTTCTGTAGATGGACAATCCCAGATCTTTTGTTTCTCAAAATAAGTGAGAAAACAGAGAAATATAGGTATTAACTTATAACCTTCCTTAGAAAAATTTTAACTGGCTTATCCACAAAATAAATAAGAAGAAAGAAAAATAGTGTGTCAAGCATAGATTATGAAACACTTTCCAACACATTATAAGTCCAGTTTTAGCAATTACCTTCCATAGCCAAAAATGTAGTTGAATTATTTTACACAGCCTTATATATGATCTATAGATTTGGATATATATATATACACTACATAGCATGATAAAATTTAGTTTATTTAGAATATTCACATCTAGCAATTTTCGCCAATCAATGGAAATTCACTCAAAATCTTTTGTACAACCTTGTATATTATCTAAAGACTTTTATACATACCCCATATTAAGCTAAAATTTAATTCAGGTAAAAAATGCATAAGGCAACTTAAAACAAACTTTCAGCAATTACCAATCATAAACGACAATGTACCTTGTTCTTTGTGTAGCCCTGTATATGAATTTATTTATTTTCCGCAAACTTCTTTTAGTGTACTAACTATAGTTCAGCAGGAAAATAGGTAACACTAACTACCCTCAGCAATTCAATCCCTTAGTCTGTCTGTAATACTTACAAATTCCTTTGTGTAGCCCTGTGTATATGATCAACCGAATTTATACACGCCATGTAATGTACTATGCAAAAATTTAGTTAAACTTAAAAATGCAAACCAATGTTGAAAACACACTTCTGACACATAGATTGCAATTATTGCAGGTATACTGTAACCGATATCTTTTGTGTGTCCCTGTAAATGAATGATAAATGCATGGATGATTTCCCTTCACCATGCTCCATTTATAGATATTGCTGCAAGCATACCTGTGCATAATACTGCAGACTACAAAAGAGCTTTCTCCCAAATGAATTTATCATACTGTCAAATCCCCTCCTTTCTCCTAAAGAAAAAGTTGAAAAACATTGGTAAAAAGTTTAGCCTTTTTTAACACTTTCCAACCTAGTTGAAAAGTGACTTCGGTTTGTCTGGCCGTCTGTCCGTGCTCTAACTCCCGTAAATATGTTCGGATTGCTCTGCAATTTTTGTATGTTGTTGTCGTTACCTATAGCATGTTCCCTATTGCAACGGAAGTGTGTAGCACTTATACTTTTTTTACAGGGACACTCAAAAGAATTCCGTTGCATTGCGGTCTATGGGGAAAAATCATTTGCGGTTTATTTAAATAATGTTTCACTATTTTAAACGCATTGAAATTTATATATATCACTAAGGTGCATTAGAAGAAGCTTAATATGGAATACGGTGTGCATAGCACTTATAGTTACTTTACAGGGGCAGTCAAACGAATTCTGTTACATTACGTCTATGGAGAAAAATCGTCTGCGGTTTATTTAAATAATGTTTCACTAATTTAAACGCATTGAAATTTATATATATCACTAAGGTGCATTACAAGAGGCTTACTACAGAATAGTATGTGTATAGCAGTCATCGTTCATTTACAGGGGCACACAAAAGAATTCTCTACTGTCTGTTAACAATAATTCCTGGAAGTGCGTTTTAAGTTACTGAACGCGATTTTAATTTTAACTCGCTTTTTGTCTATTACGTGGTGTGTATAAATTCTGTAGATCCTATGCAGGGAAGCACAAAAGTTCGCGAACACATTTCCGTTTATTGACAAACTCCAGACGGAGAATTTTAAACTGTGCTACGCGTTTCCTAACTGAACTGAAATTTAGCATCCTATGTAGTATATATACAAATCTATAGATCCTATACAGGGCTGAATAAAAGTATTCGGATATTTTTCCGAATATTGTATATGTTGGAAATTCCTGAAATTATGTTTTTAAATGTGTTATGCATTTTCCAAATTGTTTACCTAGATGATATCTTTTAGCTTATTAAACGGTATGATTTGTAAAATTATTTTGGAAGCGTTGGAAAGTGTTACATAATCTATGCTTGACGCATGATTTTTCGTTCTTGTTGTTCTTTATCTGGAATCTGGAATATTTTATAAAAAGAAAATTGCAAATCAATTGTACAACGCACAATGAAACATCCACTGGAATGTAGGTATATGTAATGAATAGTGATTTAGCCAAATACCAAATTTTAGATCAAATACTGAATATTTGGTGGCTGAATATCTATATTTTTTAGGAATATATATTTTAGTTACTTTTTATTTTAAAATTAAATAACAGAAATAAGATTAAACACAAATTAAAATTGATATTTCATTTATTTTATGTTTAAAAATTGCTTAACACCTTAACAGCCTGATGTACTTTTTTTTAATATTATACAAACACTTCGATGTTATCATCAAAATTACTAATAGCGTAATTTTATCTGTAGATACTTATCATATTCATATTAATTTTATCTAAAATAGGAACTCATTATCACTTAAATGGGTTTTTAATTTATTATATTTTAATTTAAAAAACTTGGTTCAGCACAAAAAATTATCCTCAATCTTAAATTATTTTGTATACCTTAGATTACAAACTAAAATAAAATTCATATTTAAGAAAACCTTTGACAGTTGAACTAGCATATACAACAGCACAGAAAGTTTTAGAACTTACTCCTCATGTATTGAAAATACATACAGAACCTGAGAAAACCAATTTGAAAAATCTTGAATTACTGCAATATTTTGTGTTAAATACTGTTATTAAAAAGTTGGCTGTTCTTAAAAAGCAGTTTAAAAAAAACTGCTGAACAATAACCTTTCTGGCACATCAAAAAAGCCATTTACTATATGTGCATGAAATTTGCAAACACTAATTAATATCAAAGTGCTTTAGAATCAAATAGTGTTTTACATTTTCTTCTATACATCTTGATTTGTAATTGATTGTTACTCAATAAAGATCTTTCCCTGTGTCGCTAAATTTGGCTGAAATCTCCAATTTTGACACCTTTTTCTAAAAAGACACTTTTCCTCTCTATAGGAAATGTTATTTGATTTCTTATTATTTTAATATGAATAATTGTAAACTTTGTGTATAAGAAAATAATAGCTGCATAACTGTGGCACAAATTAGTTAACTTAGATTTGAAAAAAAGTATTAGAAAAAAGAAAAAATCATTATTCTGAATTTGTTTAGCAGTTAAGAATATAATTATAATCGGCCAACCGAATAACCGACAAAAGGGTATGAATGCCGAATACTAGCTGAATATTCATTACATCCCTAATGAAAATAGAGAAGGTATGCTGTACACACAACAGATTAATTTTGTTGCTGTTGCATGAATTTTAAGAATTTTAAAAGTATTATAGAAAGCCACTAATCTGCAAAGCTTGGTTCCAAGTGTTGTGCGGATTGGAGGCTTTTTGCAGATTACAGGACATGTCTATTTAATCTTTGTTTACATTTTTTTAAATTCATATTTTGGACAAATTTAGATTGCTAATACTAAAAAATAAATAAATTACACATTTTAATATACATATAGATAAAGTAATAACTATGTAAAAAATAATTTATTTTTTAAATTTCTTAAATATGGCATCAATTGTTGTCTGTTTTAAGACATTCGATTTATAGTGTTGAATTTTATCTTTAAGTAAGAGTTCAAAAGCAATATGTATGTATTTTTTTATATGTTTTTCAATTTTATAATTACGATTTAATGAAAAAATAAATTATAAAATATATTGTCTAAGTAAGGATTTTTTATCATTAAAAAAAAAAAAAATCACAAAAGCTCAAATTGTATTTTACAAGTATTGTATGAAGAAATGAATATGTAAAATAATATACTAATTAAATGTGCTTTCATTTTAAACTATAAAGAAGAATGTTATATGATATATAATACTATATATAAAGATAAGAAAAACGTTAAAATTGGTGAAAAAAAATTTCAAAATTCAAAATTGTCACCATTGAAGCATTTTTCAAGAATTAAATTTCTTTGTTTACATTCATAAATTGATTGTGGATTAGAGGCCTTTGCGGATTACAGGTTTGCGTATTAGCGGCGCTCTACTGTATAATGAGAAATTTTTAAAGTTTGAAAGTTGAAACTGCACTATAAAAAAAAAAAAAGACTGTGCCATAGCCATCCAAGTTCGATATCATCAAAATTAATATAAATATTTAATTTTTAAGTGTAAAATAGGGGGGGGGGGGGAAATTAATCAGTTATAGAAATTGGGAAATGAAAGGTAGGCGTCAAATGACACCTACTGTAAATATCTTAGGCGTCAAATAAAAATTTCTTGTTGCAATTTCTAAAATTCACAAAACTAAATCCCTTTTCAAATTCAGAAATGCTAAATAGCAGATTCAATATAAAGTTTAGAAGTTTGCATAAATTAATATATTCATTTGGATTTGTACACTCTGCTAAAAATCACTGTCAAACTGTCTCCCATTAGAGTTTATGTTTGGTGGAAGACCAAATTTTCAAAAGTGTGTGGTTGGCAATGTTAAACAAAAAAATAGGTGTAAAAAAAAGTTAGGCGTCAAATTTGACGCCTGAGAATAATTTTGTAGTCAAGTGCTATAATGTAGTTGCATTTGACGACTAACGACTGCTAATTTCGAACACTGTTTATAATAGATTAGAAAAATTACTTTAAAAAAAATCAATTTCTTTGATAGAAGAAATTGTCATTTAAGAATTAACAAATTCCTTAATAAATGGTAAAATGAATTCTCATCAGGCAATATTTTACGACAAATATCATGTTGAAACCAACAAACCATTACCAAAAACCCTGAAACAAAATATCATTAAGTGTCCCAAAGAACCCTAATTAGGAAATAGTGGCATATCAATTCAAATGTCTCTCAATGATTATCTCACAAAAAAAATCTAGTCTATATTTTCCAACTCTACTTTTAACTTTTTTCTTTTTTTTTAATTTATACATTTCTTTATTATTTTTTTATGTTTGAATAATTGCTACTTTAACTTTGGATAATTCTTGCTTTGTGAAGTATGCAAATAGCAGCTACTACTTGCATTTTCTCGAAGTAGTTGATCATTTTCTCAGATTTTTGAGTATATTTTGGGCTATTTCCTAAGATTTTCCTTGATAGTCAGGTTTTCCTGAGGTATACAAACCCTGTATTAAAATATTGACCACCATAATATTTTTTAAAAGATTGTGATCCCTGAGGCATACTAAACACCAGAGCAATTTTAAAGACTTCCATATCCGATGCCAATTTTAAACAGAAAATTTATTTAATAAAATATAAATTTTTAAGTAGTATTTATTTCATATTGTTTATTAATTAAATTTCTGGTATGAAATATTTATGCTATGATCTACAGGACATCAACGAAAATTCCTAGCACAAACTAAAACTTTCATGCAGTGCAGTGAACAAATCTAGCGTGAATTGTATATGGTTCATATGACAGTTAACATGTTAACAATCATATATAATTATATACATGAAAACTAATTAAAGGTTAAATAAAATCAAAATTATAAAGCATTATAAATTAAAAGTAACGTAGATTTTTTAAAAAATATTTCTCTACTTATTAAACCAAAATAAATAAAAAAAAATTCTATTAACCCTTCTGTGGCATACCTCATTTTTTGATAATCTATAGCACACCAGGTCAATTGTTCCAATCTAATTTTCATCAATCTATATCTCCACCAGCTTACACCAAATGTTTAAATTCTATTAGTTTTTTTATAGCTTTTGAAATGTAATTTAAGATTGTTTCATTAATTTTGACCTAGGAATTAATTTTAATACAAAAAAATTCATTTAAACATGACTATGTTTCCAAAAATGTCAATTTTACTTAAAAGTTGCACTTTTTTTTTTTTTTTTTTTTTTTTTTTTTTTTTTTTTTTTGATAAATTAAAATTTTAAATGGAATTTTAAAGTTCAATTGTGTTACTAAAAAAACAGACAGGTGAATGGTAAATGGTCAGTAATGCTAGCTAAAAAGGGTGAAAAGGTACTAAAAAAGGTGAATGAAAGTCTTATATATAAAATCCACACCTCTACACTTGTCTAGATGCATGTATTTTTTAATTCGAAAATAATACTTTCCTTGGTATTGTTCCAGAAATAATTCAGCACAAAATATAAATTTAGTTTATTATCTACAAATCATTAATGTGCCAATAAAGCTTATGCTGCAAAATGTGTTCAATCTGAAATGGGCACCTATTTGTTGCAATTAAGTTAAGTAGAACAAAAATAATTATGGACCAAAAAAAAAAAAAGTAATCTCAAAAGTAAATGCATAAAACATAAAATTCAATATATTTATTTTTTCACTTATGTTACTTGTACAATATTGGAAACTGTCATAAAACACAAATATTTGCTCAAAAATCTGCTGAATCAATCAGGGTTGGCTTTTTACTGGTAAAAACTGGTTTTTACCAGGACATGGTAAAAACCTGGGAAAAAGTGGTAAAAACCTTAGGATACAATAAACTGTACTGGTCATTAAACTGTATTTTAATGCTATTGATAAAAACTGTATTTTCATGTAATTGATGTATTTTTATATAGAGAGAGAACTTGTAATATTTGTAAGTGTTTTGTTTTTATTAAAATGATTACGGTTGTTAAGTGTCATAAAGTGTACTTATAATTTCTTTTTTCCTTTAGTAAAAATCAGTAAAAGCTAATCTCCATCAAGATAAATATTGTAGTGTGCATTCTCATAATAATAGTTATAATGAGTTTTAGGTTTAATAATGATAAATGTACAATAATATCTTTAAAATTTTGAATTCCTGTAGGATGAAAGTTTTTCAGGATTTTTATATTCCTTAAAAATCAATATTTTCATATAGCATTCTTTTACTTACCTAATCAGAAACTAAATTAGGTGAATACTGTTATGTGGAAATAGTGGTATTAAATACCCGGAAAACTTTCACCCCAGGGGGAAATCAAAAATTGGTAGGTAAATATTCATAAAAGTGACAAAAACAGTCAAACTAATGAGTTTTTTCAAAGGTGGTTAAAACCCTGGTAAAAACATGTTTTTCTAAAGACTGTAAAAACCATGGTTAAAACCGGTAAAAACCATCAGACGGTAAATACCGTCCAACCCTGTGAATCATAAAAGCACATACACACTTTCTTAAAAATGAAAAATTTGTTTTATAAATTTATTTTGCATTATTTATAATCAGTGATAGAAATTGGGAAATGAAAGGTAGGTGTCAAATGACACCTACTGTAAATATCTTAGGCATCAAATAAAAATTTCTAGTTGCAATTTCTAAAATTCACAAAACTAAATCCCTTTTCAAATTCAGAAATGCTAAATAGCAGATTCAATGTAAAGTTTAGAAGTTTGCATCAATTAATATATTCATTTGGATTTGTACACTGCTAAAAATCACTGTCAAACTCTCTCACATTAGAGTTTATGTTTGGTGTAAGACCAAATTTTCAAAAGTGGGTGGTTGGCAATATTAAACAAAAAAATAGGTGTAAAAAAGAGTTAGGCATCAAATTTGACGCCCGAGAATAATTTTGTAGTCGTCAAGTGCTATAATGTAGTTGCATTTGACGACAACGACAGCTAATTTCGAACACTGAAATTAATCACAAATTTTGAAGCATTTTTTTGTAACTTTGGTTATGAACATTTGCAAAATAAATATGTTGCAGAGAGAGGTTTGGACTGAAATTTAAGGAGTTATAAAATTTTCAAGTTGAATTTTGTGTCTTTTCTAATAAATCATAAAAAATCGCTTTTTGAATATATCTTTTTTAAAAATTAGATATTTTAGGTGAGGAAATTTCAGTCATTCAAAGGATATTTTAAAATACTGATTATGACAATTGTGAAGACATAAAATACCATTCTAAAAGTTAGTTCCTCTTAAAACTGCTGAAAAATTTACTTTCCAAAAAATTTAAATGGTAAATAGTGTTTTTAAATCAGACTGTGTGAGGGAGTTATGAAAAGAGTACCTGGAGGAAAAAGTACTTTTGGTCTGACTACACTGTGAATAACATATACAGTAACATTCCTTTTTACATATTACCTCTTATGATAGATTATTTACTGTTATTTTATTTACACAGATTACTTAATACTATTTCTTAATAATAAATAATCTGTATTCTGCTCTTCCGTGATTACTGCATAATTATAAACACAATCATTTGAATATGTTTAAATTTTATGAAAACCATTGAGATTTTTTTTTTAAATTTGATGACATTTACACTGATGTAATCATGCTTCTGATTGGTGGAATGTGATAAGGCAAATTAGTTTTATGTTATAGAGAGAAAATCTTAACCTAATTGCCACCATTTTGAAGAAATTTCATGAACTTAAAAATAAAATTAAAATATAAAAATGGGAATATTTAAAAAAAAATAGCTATTGCACATAACACAGAAATGAACAGCTTTCACTTAAAAAAGTAATTATCAAAATTTGTTCAGTAGAGAAAGCCCGGGGCAGACGAGTTCTTCTGTTTTAAATATATAGATTGTTTGAAAAGTTGTTAAAATTTGATATTGAAAATAGCAGTTTTCTTAAGAGTGTAATAAAGAAAAGCAAACATTGCAATTCATTTAATTTTCGTAACTAAATTTTTTTTACGTTTTGTTTCCAGAGAGGATTTTATATTTTTTAAGTTGTTACTACTAAATTTTCTTATATTTGCTTTGTATGATTAGAAGCTTCCATTTAATTATATTGTTTTTTCTTACAGCATCATGTCTAGTTCTATTGATTCATTTTCTGAAGAAGAGGACGATGAAGTGTTAGATTATGCAAGTGACTCGGAGGACTCTGAAATCGAATCAGAAAAAGAAGAGCCTGTTCAAGATGAAGACATAGAACAGACTATTGAAGTTCCCAAAGATATCCAAATAGATTCTTTTATTATTGGTATTCATTGCCATCCAACAAAAAATCTTATTGCAGCTGCTACAATTGATGGTCCTGTTCGTCTTTATACGTATTCTGCAGTAGATGGCAACAAGGAACTTCTCGCATATCAGCACCACAAAAAATTCTGCAGGGCTGTTAAATTCTCTCCTACTGGTGAATATTTATTTACAGGGTCGCAAGACTCTAATATTTATGTAATTGATCTTGAAACACATACAGAATTCAGGAAATTTTGTAGGAAAGATGGATCTTCTATTTATTCTTTGCTGCCTATTGACAATTATTTCCTTGCATCAGGAGAAGATGATGGGCAGGTTATTATTTGGGATTTTAGAATGGCATCACCAATTGCTTGTTTTGAAGATTGCTCTGATTATATTAGCTCCCTGGCTGTTAGCAAAGACAAGAAAACTTTGTTAGCTACTACTGGGGAAGGAATACTTAATGCATATAATGTCAAATCTCAGAAACTTCTGGCGCAGTCAGATTCTTTTGATGTGGAGTTTTCATCTGTAGGAATTTTTAAGGCAGAGTCAAAAGTTGTAGTTGGCTCATCTGATGGATCTTTGAATATTTTCAACTGGGGAGAATACAGTAATATTAGTGATAGATTTCCTGGTCATCCTGGCTCTGTAGAGTGTATGCAAGTGATCAGTGATGATATAGTTTGCACTGGATGTGAAGATGGTAAAATAAGAGCTGTCCAACTTTTCCCCAATAGATTTTTAGGAGTTTTGGGACACCACAGTGGTTTTTCAGTAGAATCGCTGAGTGTGAGTCATGATTCTTCTGTACTTGCTAGTTCTTCGCATGATCAATGCATAAAGTTTTGGGATTTATCATGTGTTGAAATTGAGAAATATGAAGATGTTAAGAATACTAAAAAGAAAAATTTTCAACTAAATAAACAAGTTGAAAGTTTCTTTGCTGACTTGGAGGAAGATGAATAAGACTTGTAATTTGAGCTTTATAAATAAATCTATTCTTTTTCTAGCTGTCTTTTTTATAAAACAAAGTTGCAGCATAGATGATGTTTGGGGGGGGGGGCGGGGGGTGATTGTTTGGCAAACAAAAGAAAACATGTGTGACTTAGGAGAAGAAACTGGTTCAAACAAAAAAGAAATGTGTTTCAAACCTGTTGTTTCTCCTAAGTTGCACGTCATGTTGCTTGAGTCGCCTTAGTGTGCAGCCTGCCTTAGATAAGCATTTCATTAGTATCATTTTCATTACCAATGCACTGGCAATCATTAGAAAACAAACATCTTTATTGCCTCAGGTGCCAAATATAGGGTTTTTTCTTTTCTTTTTTTTTTTTCTTTTTTCATGTCAAATAAACATTTTGAACCAGGAAAGTTATTTAAGAAAATATGTCTTGTCTTTATGTGGTATATATTTGATTTCATTTGTTGAATAAAATTTCTGGTTCAAACATGCTTTGATTTTAAAGTGACAGAATGTTTCTGTAATGCTATAAAAAATACACTTAAAAGATGCTTTTATTTTTTATAATCAGAAATTAAGCTTTGAGGTTTTCAATCAAAGCAGCTAATATTTTCTTACTATTTTCTAAAACATGTTTATAAATAATATAAATAAAACTTATAAATGTGAACATTCACATTTTAAATTCAATCTAATCTTGATTTTAAATAGAAGTTATCATTAAATTAAAGTTTCAGATATAGATATAATAAATTCTAGACTCTAAAGAGCTATGTTGCTTAATAAAGTCTTTTATTTTTTAATTATTATTTTTATTTTTTTATTTTTATTTATTTTATTTTTTTTTGGGGGGGGGGGGGGGTCATTAATATGTGTATATTGGTAAAAGACTATGGTCTGGTTTTGTGTTTTATCCTGTTTACAGCCTATATTAAATTTTCTTGTTAGTGACAGAGTAGCTGTTATCTTTACTTTTTGAAAAGTATTGTTATAGAAAATTGTACGATACTCTGATTGCAGAAGGTTCCTCAAATTAAATCTTTATTTCTTACATTTTAGTTGAATCCAGATCATGGAAGTTTCATCATTAGTGCCAGAATGGTTGTTATTACTATATTTTGTTGAAAAAGCCTTATTCTATTGTTAAATTGTTGGTATTTATTGTATGATACAGGTAATACATTAAGTGTAGAAAAATAAAGTTATTAAAGTGTAGAGGAAATTCAAACATAAAAAAAATATTAATTTAGCCATTCTGGCACATAAATAAGATCTATTAATAAGGCAATTTCAAAATATTTATTATCTCTATTTTTATAATAAACTATTTAGATCAAAGAAATATATAATTATAATATCTTTGAATTTCAAAATCTCTTTGGAGATTTAGTTAGAATGTTACAAGAACTTGATTAATGTTTTTTGAAATTCAAAGATATTATAATTATTTAACATTCTATAAAATTCTGCTGCATTGCGCAAATTGGTATGAAATGGTTTATATATATTCTTTTCAATAATTATCTAGAATAAATTATTGATTTTCATATGATACTACCATAATTAAGCCTATTTGGCTCATAAATCACTTTGATTAGCTTCTCTCTCTCTCTCTCTCTCTCTCTCTCTCTCTCTCTCTCTCTCTCTCTCTCTCTCTCTCTCTCTCTCTCTCTCTCTCTCTCTCTCTCTCTCTCTCTCTCTCTGTCTCTGTCTCTGTCTCTGTCTCTGTCTCTCTCTCTCTCTCTCTCTCTCTCTCTCTCTCTCTCTCTCTCTCTCTCTCTCTCTCTCTATATATATATATATATATATATATATATATATATATATAAAGTGTGTGAACACATATATCTTGAATATGTCATAAACCAACTCTTTTAATAATGGTTTTTAAATTGGAACATAAGAATGGGAAAACATTTTAAAAATAATAATTTCTTGGGAAAATTTTGTTAAATAAAAAATGACTGTAAACTGTAAGTTAATTTTATATTTAAAAAAAAAAATACAATGATTGCTGATTGACAAACATATTTTATTCTGAAAATATGCTTTGTACATGCATATGATATTAATAAAATAAATATACTCAATGTAAAGAAGGAAAAAAAAAAAAGATAATTTACAAGGCAAAATAAAGCATATACAGTAGGCTCTCTTTAATTTTAATTGCTAGGGAATGAAAAAAAAAAAATCGAACTAACCAAAATACACAACATTAAAGAAAACTGAGAAGCAAAACAGTATGAATAAATACAACTAAAATGCAATGATCCTTATTCTTAAACTTGTCCTTTTGTAAGCAGGATATGATATTGAAAATAAAAATATGTCCTCTAACATAATTTTAACCACTAGTAATTAGACACAAGTAAGTATCACATAATCTATGGCACATAGAGAAATTATATACACAAGTAATAATTATGCATTCAATGACATCCTCAAACTCACTGCAGTTCAGTAAAGACTCACTATTACCCATTCTCATAAATGTTTTGTGAAAAGAGGGGTGGGGATCAAGGACGCCACAAGGATATATATGCATACAAAAAAGGAGTAGACAATGTCATATTGAAGAAAGGGTAAAAGATATTTATTAAATAAATAAGTAAATCTTCTCAATAACTACGAGGGGAACAAAAAAAGTTTTGTTTTACTTGTTTATTATTTCAGCACTAGTAATTTTGGAATTACTATACTCAATTTCACGTAAAATAAGTTAAGTTGTTTAGATATAAGATTTTTTTTAAAAATCGAATTATCCAAAAATCGACAGAAAACTCTAATTGAATGATAAATTTTAACATTGTTTTTAGGGTTTTGTACTTAAAAAGTAAAAATGGAATCATTATAAGATCACTCCTGTGTCTGTCTGTCCCCTTTACTCGTAAACTATGGGACTTGGAAAGTTATAAAGCCACAAATTTTCAGATTATTAGACATTCACAAATATCTTTAGGAAAATTTTAGAGGGGCCAATTAAGTTACTTGAAAAAGCAAATTTTCTTTTTGTATATTCTGTGGGGTATCCTGTGAAAGATCTCGTAATATCTAACTCAAACATACATTTTTTTAAATTTTAGGTATTGTCGAAAATACACTACAAAAATATGCCCCCCCCCCCTCCCACTCTATTTACGAATCTACTAAAACTAAAATTATGAAAAAAAAAATAGGGGTAGTAGGAGTTTATTTAAACCTTGCAGGAAAACTATAGCGATTTTCCTACGTCAGATAGTTTTTGAGAAAAACGCATTTTTCCGTTACACACAAACTTTACTTTAAGGGCGGTCAACGGGGGAGTTGGTGGGCGCTTGGGATACCTGTCGATGCAGAATCATCCAAGGATAGTTTCTAATGATTTTTGAAAAAAATTGCCTTTAATTAGCCGAGATACTAATTAAATTACTTTTTTTTAAAAAAGTTAATTTTATCTATCGTGTATTGTATCGTTCGAAAAATCTCGTAACACTGAACTCAAAAATATATTTGTTTTAGTCTTGGTATTATATTTTTATAGATAACGTCGAAAGTGTACCGCAAAAATATGTCCCCTCCCCTCCTATTTCTGAATCCATTGACACTAAAATTATGAAAAAGTTAGGGATGGTAGGAGTTTGTTAATTAATAAATTTAATGTACAGAACCTTTTGAGCGCGAGTTATACTCGCATTTTACTAATTTATTAATTCTACTTTCAAGGGGAATGAACTTCTTATGAACTATCCAATATTTCGAACTAAATAGAGCCTACTGTATGTTTACTTGCGAAACATATCAATAATACTTATTGGTGTTAACATAGCAATATTACAACTCATTGCCTTTGAATGGCAAGATTCTACAGGGTAAAGATGAAAAGTTTTGAGCTTCCTAGAAAAAGAGTGGTGCTAGAGATCTATAATTTAGTACGATTATAGAACATAATTTTATTACATACTGTCAAATTTTATGAAAATAATGCTTTATCGTCTATGATTTTGCATAACATCAAGACAAACTGTTTTGGTCAATTGTGGGTTCACACCAGTTGCCTATTCACTTGATCTGTCTCCACCGAACTTCCATATTTTCCTTGTATTAAAAAATTTACTTTGTGTATGTCACTTACTGCCGATGAAGGCTCAGGACAAATCATTCTGTCAGATGACTGTACAATCCTGGAAAAAATGGATCACACCTTGCTCCAGATCATTGCATAAAAATGTTATTGATAGCAATTGCTTAGTAATAATGTCTACTAATTAATGATATATTTAAAACTTGCTTAAGGGATCTTCTGCATATAGAAATTGTAACAAACTTTAAAATTTTCAATACTAACATCTAATTTTGACATCACAAATTTTACCTTTGGATACCAAATGGGAAGTCATTTGGTTGAGTAATTTAGGAATTATGCAAGTTTAAAGTTTGGAATTCCTAATGTTAAATTCATTTTTAAGCATTGCAAAACAGATTGCAATGCCGGTGTTTCTTAAGCATAACTCATAAACTACTTAGCTGAATGAGCTGTAATTTTGGATTCTAATCTTCTAGAAATTGATTTCTGTTAAAGTATGCATAGATTACAATTCATAGTTTTTTCCAAAATAAATTTCGGAAAAATATATATTTTGAAATTATTTTTTGAAAACCATTTGATTGAAACCTGTATTTTTTTTTTTAAATTAAAAAATCGATTTATAGAAGCTTGAAATATGTGAATCCAAAATAACAGCTCATTCTGCCAAGTAGTTTATGAGTTATGCTTTAAAATCTACATGCATTGCAATCTGTTTTGCAACAATTAAAAGTGAATTTAGCATTAAGTGTGGGCCCTTCATGGCCGAGTGGTTAAGGCACTACTCCGCTAATCGCTTGCGAGTGTAGGAGTCAGGGAGATGGGGTCAGCTCCCGTCACCACCATTCCACACTCTTTATGGTGGTCCGGGCTGCAATTCTTCAGTGATGTTATCTCCTTGTGTCTATCCAGTCCTCTTCTCGACGATGACTTATAAGTGGATATTTGTGTCAAGCATATAATTCAGATGTATGTTCTCAATAAAACAAAACATTAAGGGTTCTAAACTTTAAACCCGCATAATTCATAAACTACTTGATCGAATGGCTTCCCATTTGCTACCTGAAGATAAAATTTACCTACAAATCCAAATGTGATGTTTAAATTAAGTGTTAGTATTCAAAATTTCAAAGTTTGTTACAATTTCTATATGTAGATGACCCCCTAAGCAAAATTTAAGTATAACTTTTATTAGTAGACGTTATTATTAATCCATTGGTACCAGTCACATTTTTATGTGGTGATTTGCAGCAGGGTTAGTAGGGGGTGATAATTTTTTTCCCCAAGTCTGTATGTAAATTGCAAAACTGAATGCGTAAATGCATTGATGATAAGGTGTGAATTATATAGAGAAGCCCTAATGTCAGAGTGATTGGTCGACTTGGAAAAGTTAGGGAATTTTGATTGAAACCTAGGAATTCCAATACAAGGCCAGGCCACTCATGGCAGGGTTTCTTGGAGAAAAAGAAAAGAGTGTGGCATTTCAAAATATGCACCTAATAGCAAAATAAATTTTTTGTGCTATGCTGCTCCAAAATGGCAGATTTTGCACAAAATCTGCTTTAAAAGCGATTTTGTTTCCTGACGGGAAAACATCTAATGAGAGAGATGAATAACTTTTGATGGCACTGTTGGTGAAATGATCGCTTTTCGATAAACCGCAGGAAAAGGTAAAGACTTGAATGCTGGCCAGTCTGGATGTGCCATACTCTAACAATGTTATTACACGTGATAATTTGAAGTGACTTGTCAGTTTTCAAGCATTTCATTGGCTGCTCAAGGAAATCTTTTCCCTTGTCAGTTTTCAAAGCATCCGAGAGATCCTAAAAGTAAGAAGCACTACAGGCGACAAAATTGCTCTGACAATAAAAAGTTGCTTAGTTTTCAAGCAATTCTTTTGAATAGCTTTAACATGGTGTCGCCCGAAAGTAGTAGCAACTTTGCCGCCTCGTGTAGTAGCACTTTAATGTTTCTTTAGAATGAGCCTCAGAACTTTTCACCATTCCTCTGTAAGTATTTCGACTGCTCTTTAAAAAAAAAAAAAAAAAAAAAAAAAAAGATGAAAGTTTGATTATTAGTACTATATTATAGGGCATTAAAAAACATAAAAAAGTGAGGAAATTAAAAAAATTTATTCAAAATTTGGAAAAGTGAGACAATTTGGTAAAATAACATTGCAATCTCCAAGTAAGTGTGATCTTCGTATCACCAAAGTTGAGAATCTTCCATGTTTCTTCAGTGAGTTTGTGATACAGATTTTTGAAGAGAATGGTGGCTCAGTACACAAATTTTTACACTTTGGGAGATAATTTCATTTGAGTGTTTGTAATTATTGTCGTCCTGAGAGCCAATTTTTGGGAGAATTCAGACGGGAGCTTTTAATCTCATCTGTATTTAGGAAATTTTAGTGCTTTCGAACTATAAGGAAAGGCAGCTGACGTCACTGTTGGTTAAATTACTGTTGGATAGCAAAAAAAAAAAAAAAAAAAAAAAAAACCTGCCCGTTCGTTATGACTCCTACTGTACACATGAGATGGGGTGATTTGATTGGTCTACATTAAACAGGTCTTTGATATCATTGGCCTAATTCCCCGTAATGATTCCTGCAATTATTGTTATGATAAAAATGTAGTGGTAGATTGGTGATGGAAGTATTTCTAAATATGCCCTTTCCCTATACAATATTTATTTTGTCCCCCACTACATGTCCAGTCGTAACAATCTAGAATTCACTACACCACTAGACTGAAAGTTTCTTTAAACATACCAGTAAAAGTCGCGGAATTTCATTCTCCTGTATGAGTAGCAACCCTAATATTATTAGAGCTTCAATATTATTCAAAATATTTGCTAAGAGGCATTTATCATTTCAAATTGAATTAGTGATTGTTAAAAGGAACTAAGTCCCTATGGACCTTATGCACGCGACCTGAGGGCCAATTTTTGGGAGAATTCAGACGGGAGCTTTTAATCTCATCTGTATTTAGGAAATTTTAGTGCTTTCGAACTATAAGGAAAGGCAGCTGACGTCACTGTTGGTTAAATTACTGTTGGATAGCAAAAAAAAAAAAAAACCTGCCCGTTCGTTATGACTCCTACTGTACACATGAGATGGGGTGATTTGATTGGTCTACATTAAACAGGTCTTTGATATCATTGGCCTAATTCCCCGTAATGATTCCTGCAATTATTGTTATGATAAAAATGTAGTGGTAGATTGGTGATGGAAGTATTTCTAAATATGCCCTTTCCCTATACAATATTTATTTTGTCCCCCACTACATGTCCAGTCGTAACAATCTAGAATTCACTACACCACTAGACTGAAAGTTTCTTTAAACATACCAGTAAAAGTCGCGGAATTTCATTCTCCTGTATGAGTAGCAATCCTAATATTATTAGAGCTTCAATATTATTCAAAATATTTGCTAAGAGGCATTTATCATTTCAAATTGAATTAGTGATTGTTAAAAGGAACTAAGTCCCTATGGACCTTATGCACGCGACCTGAGGTCGAGGCTAAAATTCGTCTGCTGGCGATATTTACTGTTGAACATTAGCATAGCAGTCTATGGAATGTGAGTTATTAATGCTTGTTTCTTAAAAATGCCGCAAAAAATTCTTTGTTGTAGCTGTATATATTTAATATATTGTAATATGAATTCAAAATGTTGTTCTGTATGCGAGAAAATTCCCTAAATTTGCAAAATTTCGGTTAAAATTTATGCACTCAACTTGGGTCGAGGCTAAAGTCGTCTGCTAGTGGTATTTGCGCCCGCGCATACTGGCATTTCTGTCGGTAGAGTGGCGAGAATAACAGATCGACATACCGCCAGCTCTGACGTCACGTGCATAAGGTCCATTTTGACATTTTTCATTTCATGCTTATTGACCATTTCGTGAAGAAAGGAACTGAGTCTGGCTACTACCTATGCATGTTTGGGAGGGGGTTATATAAAAGTTGAGTGTTGAAAGGCACTATGTCATCTTGGGGAAATTTCAAAACCAAGACTTAGTTCCTTTCAACAATCACCGATTCAATGGAGGATATTCCATCTACGTCCTGGTCACGTGGTCCAGGCGTAGAACTTCTAGGGTAAAGAAGGGAAGGCTCCGTAAACGTAATGTAAATCCCCACCAGCCAACGAAACAATAGACGCTTTCAGTGTGACGTCAGTCGTGAAGTTTTGCTTGGATACTGACTCCAAACAAACGGTTGCTATGTTTCATTTCTTATTAAATATAAATCGTAGAAAATATTACCACTGCACATAATGTATTAAAACACTTTGCCGTGAGATATAATTATAAGATATGTGTATAATATACAAACATAATAGAAAATACAGCATAGCAACCGTTTGTTTGGAGTCAGTTTCCAAGCAAAACGTCATCATTGACGTCACGACTGAAATCGTCTATTCATGGGAAAAAGCAATAATAGTTTCCTTTCTTATCAATTAGAAGTTCTGTGGGTAAATTACCGGTGCCACGTGACCTTTTTCAGCCTCTAACCAAGATTTGGAATATTGTCCATTGTAGACAAGACTAAAGACATTCAACATATGATGTCTTCTCATCTTAGCCATTTTTGTCAGTTAGAATCTTGTCATTGGAAGGCAGTGAATGTTCAAAGTGTACTTCTAACGTTCAAGAAATGAGAGTTCGAAAAACAGAAATGATAATGGTGAGAAGAATCCAAATATGTATTATGACATTTTAAGGAGATTTACTCTGTTTAGTCGAGCTTTGCTGTTGAAGTACATTAGTTATTAAATAAATAAAAATAAAAACTGTTGAGGTCCTTCATGAGTACTATTTACAATAATCAGATGTATAGTACATTATGAGTTGTAATTTACTTTGATTGTTTATCAAAGGAAAGATTTGCTAAAGTTCTTCATCTCATACGTTCCCTAATTTTGATTTTAATTGGCTTAGAACTTCTCAAAACAACCTCACATGCTGGAAGCACTTTGTCTCTTGGATCCAAAGATTCTACAGTGTAGTTTCTCAAAATGTGTGCAAGAATTACCTTTTCTTCCATCATAGCAAATCTTTGACCTAGAAATAAAGATTGCATGTAAACAATATGAAACGAGTAAATGTAAATATTTATAAAAATATAGAACCACCTTCTTTTATCGCCCCTTTTCCCCTCCCACTTTTTATAACACTGGTTCTTATTCGAGATTCAAATTGTAGTGTTAAACTTTAATCGCTATGATGTTATGGCATGATCGCAGCCAGCGAAACAGACAATCCGCGGCACTTCCACCTATTTCGGCTGACACGTGATCATTATATGTTGGATTCCACAATTGTCGAACTGTTTTTCAGCCCATAATGATCACGTGACTGCAGAAATGAATGGAAGTGCTGCAGCCTGTCTCATTGGTTGTGGCATAATCTTTTGTCATCATATAATAAAATAACAAAGGGCATTCGGGTCATATGTCTTGGGTCACATGTCCCAAATCTCAAAGAAGCCCCCTAAACCTGAAATAAATCTATAAAAGAATTAAAATTTACACAGAGTGGCACCCAGGAGGAAAGACTTGTGCCCAGGACCGCCAAGTTAATAAATCGGTTCCTTCATAACAACAGTACTGATATCATTGTAAAACATAACTTGTAATAATAAATGTTATACAACTTTTTCAATATTTTTTTTTACGATTTGATACAATAATAACCACAAATGAATATGTTTGAATTTTTCATATGCTTCTGTAAATATATTTATATATTATATGTAATGGAATTACCGTATTTTTTAAAGAGAAAATAATGTATTCTATTTCAACAACATGAAAAAATTTCTACATAATTTGGGCTATTTAATGGTTAGTAGATGATAATATTTAAATATTTATGTGCTTGCTTCTGTAGAAAAGCTATATGTGGCAGGATTATTATTTTTTAAAAGAACCTACTGCAGTCTACTTGTACGACGTATTTGAATTTTGTAGGAAACAAAATATTTTTACGAAAATTAGAGCATGAAGGAACAGATAGACAAATATTCCATTGCAGGGTATTTTAGAAATTTTGCATGGAAGCACCATGCAAATGAGCTCTTTAAAACAAAATAAGTTGGAAATTGTACGTCAAACGTGATAAATGGGGTGCGTTCGTACTATAACTAGTTTTATAAATATTCCTATCTTGGTGCAATAGCTGTTGTTGAGTGTTAGCTTGGTGCAATCTCTTATGCAAAAATACATGAATACAAAATTTATTTCATGTGCAGATTTTCAAATTATAGATATTAATTTTATTTTATGAAATTAAGTTTCAATACACATTTATAAACAATTAATAACAATTCTGTTACATTAAAATTATACTATGCGTAAATATCCAATAAAGACAATGCAAAAAAATCATCGTTATTATTTCAGTGAAATGAATTATATCATCTGTTATTATGATATCATTAATTTCCTTAATAAAATAAGTACATTTTAAGTTGGCAGCATTTTATCTTTTGTTGACATTTACTGAAAATTCCAATGGGAAACTTAAGCCCAGCTTTGAAAATTTCAGAACTTGAAATCCATATTTAGACTCTTTTTCCATTTAATATCTATTTCTCCGGAAATATCTAATAAAAAAAAAAAAAAAAACTGTCGGTAGATTATAGGAGTGCTATAATTAAACAATTTTAGTATACAAATTCGGTTTTTTAAATTCAGTAATACGGAAGTAATATGACTCCATCTTAAATAGGACGTAATCATTACCTATCATGGGATATCATTGAATTAATTGCGTATGATCGGATTTAATAGAATGAAGAATGTGACTATAACTTGGTCATAGAGGTTATATAATGTCATATATGACTATAATGTGATGCATGTTAGGTAACTTGACGATACATCTCGGTCGCTTGACGTTTAGTCTTCGGAAGCTGCTATAACAAAGAAGTACTGATTTAAAAAAAAAAATCAAATTACTTAATAAATATTTTTATTAATATATTTTTAAGTTTTGATTCGATTTTCATAAAATTTGAAATGACTTGACAAAATTCTGCAACGATTATATATATTAAATTTCAAACCATTCGGTTGGGTAGTTTTTGCGCTGTTATATGTAGACGGACCAGACGGCAATTATAGGTGCTACGCATTTATATAATTACTAGCCGCCAATGGCGACCAGTTTGGTCTCCCTTAAATGTATGTTAAGCATTGTAACACATTACTTTCATTCCTATTTTAATTTTTTTCCTTAATACTTCTCCAAATCGGAAGATTCTAACAGACAAGTCAAGAACTTTTGCAATCAGTGTAGCATTTCGCTTTTTTTTTTTTTTTTTTTTTTTTTTTTTTTGTTATGTATTTCATTTTTCTTGACAAAAGCTGATTATCCCATTTAAGCATTTATGTTTCATGCCCGTTTGCTTATCAGTTGCAATATGTTCGCTAATACAGAGATTCTTAAACATATTAAGTAATTTTCCGTAATTGGGTCTATTGCCAATTAACGTATTTTAGTTAATATGATTTGATGCAGTTTGGGTACAGTTGTCGCAGAGGCACTGGATATCATTTTGGCGATATAATTATTGGCTGAATAAATTAACCTTCGTGTGTGTTTTATAATAAAATTTTGTGTTTTTTAATATAAAATAAACTATTTCATAATAAAATAAAAGAATCATGCTGTTTTAGCAATCTTTAACAGGTACATGAAAATGGGGTTTTCTCGCCAAAATGGTGCAAAAAAAAAAAAAAAAAAATCGTGCCAACCTCTGTGCTTTTGCGACAGCTGTTGGAATTTAAAATATATGCCGTTCACACTTTTAGTTTAAAATAGAAAATAGAAAAATAAGAAATAATATCATAAATCAAAACATTTGATTTCAAAATCAAAGTATCGTTTCTAATTTGCACACGCGAAAAATAAAAGCTTGTATTGGCGATTTTAAAAGTGCTATTGGCGAAATTTTTTCTCCCAAATAACATAAAAGTACTTAATAATATTATTAATATTTCATAAATGTATATTAAATTACTGTCTTGAACGCGATTAGTCATTAACAGTGGTAAATATGATTGGCGATTAACAATCATTTTCGGTGATATCTCTTCCTGCCACGTATAATACATAAATACCAAATTAACTGATCATTTCAAAATTTGATTCATTAAATATTATTACATGAGTTGTATTTGTTTACATTCAACTTACGTCAAGAAAAGATTTGGAAGGAAGTTGAGTTGTATAAGCACTTCATCAAACGGAATTATGGTAAACGTTAAATGTCTCACAGGTCCTGGTTCGAATTATTTTTTTAACACCAGGCAGCGCTCCAAAAAATCATTCACGGAAAACTTACTTTAGGAACGATTATCTCCATGGTTTAATATTTTAAACCTTCACGACGAATGAATCTTTTTTTTTTGTTTACTTTAATGGATAGAGAATTTGAACTGCGAAGCTAATTTCAACTGAAGTTATTGTAGAATATATACATAATTGAACGTAAGTCATCTCTCAAATATTAATTTATTTTGAACGATCTTTCTAAAAATGTAACTTTTAGGCAGTTTTATGCGAAAAATAATTTTGAATAAAAATGGCCGCCTGGCATATGAAAAAGTGAAACGGCCATCCCGGAACTGTTGATGACAGTCACATGACTTACGGTTTTATTATAGAGATGAACGCACCTAAAAATGGCAGGTTCTCAGTTGATGAAGTTATTTATTTGACAAATATCCCAGGACGTACAGACTTCAAGTCGTCTAACCAAAATCTAGAAAACAGCTTAATAATAAAAAATGTATCCAAAATGTTGTCCCAAACCAGAAATCGCCTCAGTCTAAATTGACTCATTTTTCAGAGCAGTGCCTCTTGTATAGCTTCTCTTGATGGTGACCATGGTATTCCAGCAAACTCTTGAGTTAATGTCAAAGCTGTGAGAGATGAACACGCCTTTGATTTGAACTCAGCTAAAATTATCTGTAAACCCATTTCCATACTTGAATTTAACTTCTTTGAAACATGCCCCCATATCTATAAGAATATTATTAACTTCGTTATTCCTCCATTGTCAGATTGTAGGAAATATGTGAAAACGTCCTTTTCTTAATTTTTAACTAATATTTTTCCACGATACAAGTTCCTTTCACTATACAATTTCCTATTGGTTGCTCCCTGTAATTTCTTGTAATTCTTTTATCAATAAACTTAATCCTCACATCTGCTGTTCCTCCATGCACATGTGCAAAAATCCTTCATTATTTGTGTTGGCGCCACTCTTGGCTTCTAATATCGCTTGGCGATAAATGTAAATCAGAAGTCGTTTGTTCTTCGCTTCGTTCGGTGTCCCCAATGGGGAGCTCAGAAAACCAATACTTTGTAAATAAAAATGGTTCGTTAAAGTCAACATAGTTGAAATTTTATAGATAGTTACTTAATTACAGTCCACTAACCTATTCGTAGTCAACATTATGGTACCGCTCGCGGAGAAAAATCAGTGATCGTTGGATTACATTGCGTTTTGTTAAGAAAAAAAAAAAAAAAACATAACAATGGATATAAAGGTGTTGAATCGAAGAAGGGGCAATATAAAGGCCCAAGTGACAAAATTATCAAATTTTATGGCCGATGAGGCAGAAAAAATAGACTCAGTGGATATTTTGAATAAAATCGAAAATTTGAGTAAGTTGGAAGACAAATTAGACGATCTGAAAATGGAATACTATAAAATTTTGAAAGACGAAGAAGTAGATAAGTGTGAAGCTGAGTTTGAAGAAATCGAGCAAGATCTCCAAAATCTCAAGGTAAGATTTAAAAGACTTATTGAGCTTTTTAAAACTAAAAATCTTGATCTAATAAATGGAAATAATGGTGTTAATAATACCAGAAATTTATATGTTAAATTACCGGAAATTCCATTACCGAAATTCGATGATTCTTATGAAAACTGGAATAACTTTAAGACTCAATTTAATAGTATAATTGATTCGAACGAATCGTTAACTAATGATCAAAAGCTTTTTTATTTGCAATCCTTTCTTGTGGGGACAGCGAAGCAAATCCAAAGTACTGATGACACATATGTGTCATTATTTGAAGCACTTAAAAAAAGATTTGACAATAAAAGATTAATAGTTAACAGTCATATTAAATCTTTTAATGTTAGATAATATCTGTACTGAATCAGCTGAAAAATTAAGAATGCTGCTTGATTGTATTTTAAAGCATGTAAGAGCTTTAAAGGTGTTAAATGTCGAAATGAACAATTTTAGTGAAAATTTATTGATTAATATTATTTTGACAAAATTGGATAGAACAACATGCAAGGAATTCGAAATGACACTAACAAACACAGATTTACCCAGATGGGATACCTTTATCGAATTCTTGCAAAATCGCGTTCAAATATTAGAAAACCTACAAGGAACACAAATAAATTCGCAAAAATTTAAAACCCAGAACAAACAAAAAACTTTTATTCTGAAATCTAATTCATGTTTTGTTTGTAAAAAATTGCATGCATTACACCTTTGCCCTGTTTTTCTAAAAATGACTCCAATTCAAGGATTTGATGAAGTAAAAAAGAATAAACTTTGTATAAATTGTTTGATTGACTCGCATCTACTCTCGAAATGCGTTTCAAAATATAACTGCCAGGTGTGTAATTTAAGGCATAACATATTACTTCATCGTGATAAAAATAAATCATTTCAAAATAAAACGTCATTAAAAAACCCCGATTCTGAAGTAGAAATATTTTCCTCGGCGCCAGAAGGACGTTCTGGTAAGGAAATGATGAATCGAATAAACAAAATTTATCAGAAATATCGCAGAGCTTTTCATCACATAATAATGAAAGTAAAAAAGCAGTTCTTTTGTCTACGGCATATATTTATATTTATAGTCCATTACAAAAGTGTTTCGTCCAGGCTCGTGGAATTCTTGGCAGTGCAAGCCAAGCTAATTATATTTCGAAAGAACTGGCCTTCTATTTGGGCTTGAAAAAAGAAAGAATAAATATTTCCGTTTGTGGATTAGGTGGAAATGCCTTTAATGTGAAAGGGGAGGTTAATACGATAATTCGTAATAAGAATTCTTCATTCTCTTCATCTAGTGAATTTTTCGTTGTTTCAAAAATAACAGAGTGTGTACCTTCTTCAAATATTAAAATTGATTAGGCATTGTTACCAAATCGGGTATTGCTAGCTGATCCTGCTTTTGACATACCGGGAAAAATTCATTTAATAATTAGGGCAGAACTCTTTTATGAGATAACTAGCAAGCTACGCCCGCTATGCTGGTCAATTTCTTATAACGAACTTTTAATCCAACAAAATATTGACATTTCATAATTCAATTTTATATTTTAACAGAATAATAAGGCTACTATAATTTGTGACTCGTGCTATAGCCAATATACACGCCAGGGCACGTCGCACTTATCATTATCTTTTTACGCGTGAAGGTTTCGCTATGGTACTCCATTGTGAAATTTGGTAATTTTTCAAATTCAATATTTGAAAAATGGCATAATCATTAGATTTGAAATTTATATCAAGAAAAATACAATTTTTTACCTTTCAAACGTAGTTTGCCTAACAATTTTCTGACAAATACTTTTCGAGCTACTATTATTTTTCAGTAACTTCAAATGTTTCATTTTCCGAGATTAATCTGTGGCAACAATTAGCGAAAAACCCAGTCGTCAGAAACGCATAGTTTTTTATTAAAGAGGCTGTTGGATCAGGGATTGTCACCACCAATTTGCCACCATCACTTTTGAAATCGGTTCGGTAGTTCTAGAGATTCCATAGAAATTGTAATTTAGAATGTTTTTAGAACGCTTTTCGCTCATTTCACCCTTTTAAATTTCGATTTCTTTAAATTTTGTTTTTAGAGAGCATTTACTTCTTATAAGTAACTACAATGCCAAATTTCATATTTCTAGCTCCTTCAGTATAAAAAAAATCGCAATTTTAGAACTTTTTCACTCCTGCACCCCCCCCCCCCCCCAACCCCGGGGTTAGTGACACCGACATAAAACATAGCCTATGTTGAAGCAGGGGTTGTCACCATCAATTTGCCACCATCACTTT
Source organism: Maratus michaelseni (assembly GCA_963931845.1). Lineage (NCBI taxonomy): Eukaryota > Metazoa > Arthropoda > Arachnida > Araneae > Salticidae > Maratus > Maratus michaelseni. Next base: position 275,464,092 of record OZ007594.1, on the reverse strand, counting down.
TGAAATCGGTTCGGTAGTTCTAGTGAGTCCATAGAAATTGTAATTTAGAATGGTGTTAGAACGCTTTTCACTCATTTCACCCTTTTAAATTTCGATTTTTTTTTCTTTTCAGAGAGCATTTACATCTTATAAGTAACTACAATGCCAAATTTCAAATATCTAGCTCCTTCAGTATAAACAAAATCGCAATTTTAGAACGTTTTTCGCTCCTGCACCCCCCTGGGGATAGGGGCACCCACAGAAAATATATACTATGTTGGAGCAGGGGTTGTCACCATCCATTTGCCACCATCACTTTTGAAATCGGTTCGGTAGTTCCAGAGATTCCATAGAAATTGTAATTTAGAATGTTTTTAGAACGCTTTTCGCTCATTTCACCAGTTTAAATTTCGAATTTTTTTTAAATTTTATTCTTAGAGAGCATTTACATCTTATAAGTAACTACAATGCCAAATTTCAAATTTCTAGCTCCTTCTGTATAAACAAAATCGCACTTTTAGAACGTTTTTCGCTCCTGCACCTCCCTGGGGATAGTGGCACCCACAAAAAATATATCCTATGTTGGAGCAGGGGTTGTCACCATCCATTTGTCACCATGACTTTTGAAATCGGCCCGGTAGTTCCAGAGATTCCATAGAAATTGTAATTTAGAATGTTTTTAGAACGCTTTTCGCTCATTTCACCCTTTTAAATTTCGATTTTTTTCTTTTTTTTTTTTTTTTTTTTTTTTTGTTCTTAGAGAGCATTTACATCTTATAAGTAACTACAACGCCAAATTTCAAATCGGTTCGGTAGTTCTAGAGATTCCATAGAAATTGTAATTTAGAATGTTTTTAGAACGCTTTTCGCTCATTTCACCCTTTTAAATTTCGAATTTTTTTTTATTTTGTTCTTAGAGAGCATTTACATCTTATAAGTAACTACAACGCCAAATTTCAAATCGGTTCGGTAGTTCTAGAGATTCCATAGAAATTGTAATTTAGAATGTTTTTAGAACGCTTTTCGCTCATGTCACCCTTTTAAATTTCGAATTTTTTTTTTATCTTGTTCTTAGAGAGCATTTACATCTTATAAGTAAGTACAATGCCAAATTTCAAATCGGTTCGGTAGTTCTAGAGATTCCATAGAAATTGTAATTTAGAATGTTTTTAGAACGCTTTTCGCCCTTTTAAATTTCTATTTTTTAAAAATTTTGTTCTTAAAGAGCATTTACATCTTATAAGTAACTATAACGCCAAATTTCAAATTTCTAGCTGCTTCAGTATAGAAAAGATCGCAATTTTAGAACGTTTTTCGCTCCTGCACCCCCCTGGGGTAGTGGCACCGACATAAAATATAGCCTATGTTGGCGCAGGGGTTGTCACCATCAATTTGCCACCATCACTTTTGAAATCGGTTCGGTAGTTCCAGAGATTACCCCCTACAAACAAACAAACAAACAAACAATCTTTACTCCTTTATAATATTAGTATAGATAAAAGAAGGGGAAAATCGCATTTCACCAAATTTAATGTTTCAAAATTCGGTGTTTGGCCTTATTACTACTGGAACTGTTAAAATCAAGAGTTCTAATTCATATTGTGGATTGACATTTAATTCCGAACCAGAGAACATTGAATCTAATCTTAAAAAATTTTGGGAAATAGAAAATATTTCACCTGACCGTTTTCTAAGTAAAGAAGAAGAATTTTATGAATCTCATTTTTAAAAAACTCACAAATGGGATGATACCGGAAGGTTTATTGTCGAAATGCCGATTCAAACTGAACAATTAAATTCATTGGGAAATTCTAGAAATTTGGCAGAAAAGCGTTTACAACAAACAAACTGTAAAAAGATTGGAAAATAATAGTGCTATGAAAAAACTTTATTGCGATTTTTTAAATGAATATGAAGCATTGGAGCATATAGAGAGAATTTCAGTCGAAGACTCTCGCTCAGTAGTTTATTACATGCCTCATCATGGCATTTTTAAACCGGTTAAATCCTCTACTAAATTAACCCTTTCCGGCACATACATATTCTGTTCGTAAAATGAGAAATTACTGACTGACACCGGAATTTAAAAACTACTTTTTCAGAAAATATGAACTCCTTATTTTAAGCTTTCATTATAAAGACAAAATTTTCTTAAAATATTCTTGGTACCTTATGCAAGTTTGGAATTAAAATTAGGTGTGCCCGGAGTGGGACCACTGTGCCGGAAAGGGTTAAGGGTTGTCTTTAATGCCTCTGCCCCTACCACAACCGGAAAAAGTTTGAATGATATTTTGCTTTCCAGTGAAGTTAAGGAAGATCTTTTTGATATTTTGTTAAGATTTCGAAAATATAAGGTTGCTTTAACTGCCGACATTAAAAAAATGTTTCGACAGATTTTGATAGATCATTCACAAAGGGACTTTCTACGCATTCTTTGGAAGGATTACGAAAATAATTCTACAATTGCCTTTAAATTGAATACGGTGACTTATGGAACGAAATGCGCCCCTTTTTTTGGCCATAAGGTGCATAAAACAATTGGCCTTAGATGAGAAGGATAGATTTCCTCTAGCGGTAAAAGCTATCTGATAGCTACATGGACGATATCGTGACTGGATCCAAGGATTCAGAATCGGCAATTGCCCTGAAAAATCAATTAATTAACATATTTCGTTCTTGTGGAATGGCTTTGCACAAGTGGAATTCAAATTTGAATGAGCTTCTAAATTAGGATGGAGTCAAAGATGTTTCCTTTTGCTCTAAGTCTGAAACTTCAGTTAAAACTTTAGGTATGGTTTGGCAATTTAATAAAGATCAATTTGTGTTTAGAGTTTCGGTGAAATAACAAGAATCATACACTAAAAGACAGGTTCTTTCTGTCATAGCAAAATTGTATGCTCCTCTTGGGCTCATTGGCCCAATTATTTCCAAGGCCAAGTGTTATCTTCAAAAATTGTGGCTTTGCAAAATAGGATGGGACGAGAACATTCCGGAGAACCCCTTTCTAGTGATTGGTGTAACTTCGTAAGTCAACTAAAGAATATAGAAAATATAACAATAAGTCGATACATTTTAACTCCTTCCACAGAAGCAATGTTTGTTCTTGGTTTCGCTGACGCTTCTATAACAGCTTTTGGTGCTGCAGTTTACTTATATTGTTTTAATTCATCCAACTCGACCACATCAAACCTCATTGCGAGTAAATCAAGAGTGTTACCTCTAAAGACCATTTCCGTGCCAAGACTGGAACTATGTTCTTGTTTGCTTCTTTCTCAACTTGTCTCCAAAATTCTCCCTTCCTTACAACTAGACATTCAAAGAGTAATTTTATTCTCATACTCAACTATAGCATTGGCATGGATAAAAACCCATGCTCATCTATTAAAAACTTTCATCGCAAATAGAGTCTCAAAGATTCAGTCTCTAACTGAACAATTTTATTGGAAACACATTCCTTCTAGTGATAACCCATCTGATATAATATCTCGTGGAACTTTTCCTCAAGAACTTTTAGATATGGAACTGTGGTGGAAAGGTCCATTATTGCCTAATAATCTCTTGGACTTGACAGAAAAAGAAAAAAAAACTGACTTTCCAAATAATGATGCATATTTAAACGAACTGAAATCGAACTGCAACATTAATTTGCATCTGATTAATAATGACTTTAATGATTTTCTTAACAAATTTTGTGATTTAAGTTATTTAAGTAACAGTTATTTTCAGTTAATTTGTATTTTAGTTTATGTTTATAGATTTATTTATAATTGCAAGCACAAAGAAAGGATTGTAGGGCCTATTACAAAAGAGGAATTTCACCAGGCAAAGATAAAAATAGTAAAATTAGTGCAGGTAATGTACTTTGCCAGGGAAATGAAGGCGCTCAAGAAAGGTGAGAAACTAAAGGATAGTCGAGTAAGTAATTTAAATCCTTTTCTTGATAGGGATGAAATAATTAGGGTTGGTGGTCGTTTAGACCAATCAAATTTATCTTATGATAAAAAACATCCTATTCTTTTACCCAAAGATCACAGGCTTACACTTTTAATTTTCCAGTATTTTCACTTAAAAAATTTGCATGTTGGTGCTCAAACCCTGCTTCATTTTGTGAGACAAGAATTCTGGCCTTTAAATTGCAGAAACATAGCCAGAAAAATCGTGCATAATTGCATTGTTTGTTTTATAAACAAACCTAAAATTGCAGAACAAATTATGGCCTCGTTACCTAAAGAAAGGGTAAATATCAATGCCCCTTCACAAATTCAGGCATTGATTTATGTGGCCCATTTTATATAAAATACAAAAACCAACGTAAAGGAGTTTTTAGTAAAATTTATGTCGCAATTTTCGTCTGTTTTGCTACTCGTTCAATTCATTTAGAAATAATAACAGATTTAACTTCTGAAGCCTTAATAGCTACCTTAAAAAGATTTGTAGCTAGGCGCGGAATTTGTGCCACCATCTTTTCCGATAATACCTCTAATTTTGTTGGTGCGAATTCAGAATTGAAAAAATTGCATAAAATTGTAAAAAATCAATCCGAGGAGTTGGCTGCTTACTTATTGGCTAATTCAATTTCTTGGAAATTCCTTCCTCCTAGATCCCCTAATTTTGGTGGCTTGTGGGAGGGAGGAGTAAAATCCTTTAAGCACCATTTAAAAAGAACTATTGGAGATTTAAAACTAACTTTTGAGGAATTTTTAACTGTCGTTAATCAAATCGAAGGTATTTTAAACAGTAGGCCTCTAATACCTTTATCTTCGGATCCAAACGATTATGAAACTTTAACCCCAGGACATTTTTTAATCGGCCGCCCTATAAATAGCATTTGTGAACCAAACTTGACTGACCTTGCCAATAATAAACTTAGTCATTGGCAGCGAGTTACAAAAATTAATCAATTAATTTGGAAAAAATGGAGTAGAAATTATTTAAATAATCTCCAACAGCGTACAAAATGGTTAATTGAAAAAGAAAATATAAAAATTGGAACTATGGTTTTATTAAAGGACAGTAATTTGTCCATGTGTACCTGGTCAGTGGATCGCATTCAAGACGTTATTTATGGGAGTGGTGGTACAATTAGGGTCGTGCTTGTTAAAACTCCAAATGGTATATTCAAACGAGCAATTTCCAACCTTTGCATTTTGCCCATAAATGATCCTTTATTAAAATGCAAATATTTATTTTTCTTATATTTCTTGTGCATCTATATTTGAAAATTTTTGCAGTAACTTTGTATTTTAATATTATAATTGAACTGAATTGTATATTTCTATTATTGATTGAATTGAAACTTGCATTAGAATTGAAGATTTATTGTTAAAAAAAAAATAATTGTTTACAACGAAGGACATTTGCCTAAGATATGTTGCTGAAATAAATATTTCAGTGGTGGCCGGTATGTTGGCGCCACTCTTGGCTTCAAATATAGCTTGGCGATAAATGTAAATCAGAAGTCGTTTGTTCTTCGCTTCGTTCGGTGTCTCCAATGGGGAGCTCCGAAAACCAATACTTTGTAAATAAAAATGGTTCGTTAAAGTCAACATAGTTGAAATTTTATAGATAGTTACTTAATTACAGTCCACTAACCTTTTCGTAGTCAACAATTTGCACTAATAACGGTAAGCTGAATGCTACCGAGAGTAGTCTGCAATCAGTTAAAAAGTTCTTGGGTTTAAAACGCTATTTTATCTACCTAAATTGTTGATAATTCTTTTAATTTTCATCGTAAAGCTTCCATTTCTCGAAATTTTCAGATAAGTATTTGACAACACTGTTCAAAATTTGCAGTAAACTGTCCAGTCATTTTACCGTTTTTACAGAAAATGATTACATAACCGTAATTTAACTCTATTCTGACCATATTATTGGACAGTTTGCTGCAAATTTTTAACAGTGAACCAAATTGATCATTCGATTCGCTGATTTCACGCCAAAGTCGACCAATCAATGCTGTAATGCATGGGCCTGCTCCTTCATTTGGAACGTCTTTTGCTTATATTGGACTATTTTTCCATTGGTGGAATTTCATTGATAGGCATTATAATGTTGTTTGAGAAATTTTATAACAGTAACAGTATTTTGACAAACTTACCTATGCAGTTTCGAGGGCCTGCCGAAAAAGGTATGTATGCATATGGATGTCGTCCAAGAGAGTTCTCTGGTAAGAAGCGATTAGGATCAAATCTTTCGGGATCAGGAAATTGTTCTGGATCTCTATGAAGCTCATAAATATATATTACACATGCCACTCCTTCTGGTATTTTCCGTCCATCTGAAATAAGAATAATCGATGCTGAATATTTGGTAGCTATCACAAGCTGAAAATTGTGTCATTAATGTTATTAATCAATTTTCTGAGTTAATTTGAATTGGGAAAAACCGTAAGGTTAGCAGGATACGCATAAAGCTATCAACCTACTACAAATACCAGAATGTACAGAAATTTTTGCTAGAAAAAATCTTTTTGTTATTGTTCTTCTTCTTATTATTATTAAATGAAAACCCAAGCCATGAATATACGTTAAGCACAAAAGAATTCACACAGTTTTCTGACGAATATAAGGCAGGATTACTTCTTGAAAATTTTTCAACGTTTCTCTTCATTTTCCTTTTTTTTTTTTTTTTTTTTTTTTGTAAACGTGGGTTGATAATACCACCACCTAATACTCTAATACTTTACTTTAGAAAAAAAATCGAAAGTTACCTGAATTATAAATAGATGATGCAAAGAAAGTTAGAATATTAAGATCCTCGTCAGATTTACTTGTCGTGTTGGCTTGGGCAGACGGCTAACCCGAGGTCTAATATCGAGAGACGCGTTAATGGCCGATAAGCTACGCAAAATCATCCCCTTTTCCCCTTAAACCTGTATATAACTTGTATTTATCCTGTAAATAGAATTGTGTCTTACTCCAGAAATTAAAACAGTATTGTTTCTACAAAAGAGTCTTCAATTATCCACATTAATTATACATCATAGTAATTATTATATATATATATTTAAAATCAAATCACGTGTGTCAAAAACAAAAGAAGAGATATTATAAAAAGCAATGGAAAAGATTCTGCAAATCTTAAACTTAATAAAAAGAAAAATCGATATGTAAATTAATATTGTCTTGTTCATCCGTTTAGTTTTTAAATTATTACCTAAATTATATTTCCAAAATTTTAAATACTGTTAATGCCATACTTTCTACTTTTAATTATTATTTACTATACTATTAGTTCCCTTTAGTCTTCATGTCTATTTATGTCTTTTATTTGCTTTAATAACTACAGAATATGTTGTATGTAATTTATCTTAAAATGGGTACTCCTTCTTTCATAGTTGGTTTGCAGCATTTCCTTTTTTGTTATTTAATGCTAGATGGCAATATTTGCTACTTTCTTTTATTTTCCTTTCCTATAATGTGCTGTGTTTTGCCATCATGACACATAACTTTTTTGTTGTGCATCTTGGATTGAGCAAGGACAATATCTTTGAATCTGTAATGATTGTTTCCTCTTTTTGTTTTAATGGTGAGTTGTGTTTATTATTATAAGTTTTTTACATATATATTACAGTTCGGTCATTATTTATTTTTTGGATCTCTTACTTTTTTCACACTTTTAGGAAGTTTTCTTAATATGTTATAAGGAGCTTAATATTGTGATTTTTAGGCATAATGCCGACAATATTTCATGAAATAATACATCTTTACTAAGAATTGTTCTTATGAAGCTCCTGTTACGATTCCATAAGATACTCATAGTATTTCATATTTGCATTTTTATTTTATTATGTTTAATTTTTGTAGTATCGTCTCCTTTGATTTTTATATTATCTCTTCCTTTGATTTTTGCACATGTGATTTCATTTTAACTACATACCTATATATATATAGTATATTAAAGTGTTAAAAATATATCTGAAACTGTTTTAATTATTTGAAAAATCCGCTAGAAGCTTATTTTTGGAGTTTTAATGTATTTTATTCGTTACATTTCTGTATTGTTTATTATGCCAATATGTTTAAGAATTGTGTCAAATCTCCACATAAAAATTCTGTACGTAAGGATTTGACAAAAATGTTTAGATTAGTTTAATTCATGTGTTTATATACTGTATTTAAAAAAAAAAAAAAAAAAAAAAAACTCTTTACGAGCGGGCTACAGGCATGCCTGTATGCCTGTTCTAAAATCTTACCTCTTCCTGGATTTTGTTCTGCGGTGCCCTTGCATCTTACCTTAGTTAGATTAATGAAATTAAATACTTATAACATACACATATATAACACAGACTTACTTAAAACAGTATCAGCCGTGGATGTTCTTCCGATAATTGGAACGGATGGATATAATCTCAGCGATTCCTAAAATATTTTATTATAAGTTACTCACAGTAAAGAAAAATGTCAACGTATAAATTTCACTTTTTATACAACGGCTAAAATGTTTTTCATTAACGTTTTACCTTTATGACGCATTCCAAATACGCCATGTCCTTGAGATCATCTTCCGCGACTGGTCTTTCAGTGTCATCCCCGAAAATTCGGTCCAATTCTTCTTGGATACGGACTTGGACATCTTTGTGTAATCCTATAAGATACAATGCCCAGCTGATGCCCATTGCGGTTGTGTCATGACCCTGTAGTTGATCAGAAGGCAATTACAGAAACGAAGATTATGCTAAAGATAGTTTAAAATATAATAGGAAGTGCACTGATGCCCCAATTATCCGGATTTATCTGTTCTGGAAGGAACTCGTACATGCAGAAATTCGAATAATTGGGGCAATCATTAAAAATGAAATACAAATTTCTCGAAAATCGCTTATGTTTACTAAAAAGATAGGGGAATGTATGTTGAAAATACGATTATTTTTTATTACTGCTGTAAACTCCATTCACCTAGGGTCTGATTACCGCAGGGGCAAATTCTTAACAGTAATTCTAAATAGAAAATTTCGCTTTTCTTATGACAGAAATTCTGAGTTTAAATAAACCAAAAATTATTTTTAAAAATTACTGGCGGAAATTTCCCCTGTGATAATCGGGCCTTTCATTCACCCACCTATCCTACAGTGAAATAAATTTTTTAATCGACTCCGTAGTTTCTTGGATTATTTTCTATATACAAACGAATGTTTTTTCTTTATAATATTAGTATAGATAAAATCACGTTAAAAACGCAAATATCATTAGATGTTAATTTGGAAAACATCGTTTTAGTATATTTAATCATCATTTTTGTACAGAAAAAAGCAAAATATGAGGTACTTCTTTACCTAGTTGGCAACCGGCGGACCCCTCCAGGTGGTCCTGACAAGTGGGGAAGATGACCGGGAGCCTGGCTTTTCGAGATGTTCTCCGACCCGACGGGATAAGGTAAACTGACGAACCACCACCTCAACGTGGTGCGCTGGTGTTAAAGTGGTGTCTGAGTAGCCGACTTTACTGGGGCTGGGTAGATGACCTGCTCACACGACCTCGGGTTGTCCCCTCCTTTGGGCCGGTTCTCGGCTGCAGGAGGTTTACGGCTTCAGGTTGTCCCTTGAGATCTCATGTGCAGAGACTCCCTAGTTCGAACAGGTAACGCCGGCCGATGTGAGACTTAGGTTTATGTCTCGGCGGGAACTTGTGATGGCCGGGTGGTAAAAGGACACCGCGTAGGCTAGCGCCTAGGTACTATGTGCCAAGGATGGTGACCCTAGGGCAACGGCTAGCTAACGATGGTGGGACAGCTTCCAAATTTATCTAAGGTGAGACGAAGGTGAGGGCGGACTTCGTATGACAAGGAGCGTAGGCGGTTCCGTTCTGACGTCTGTCCAGTGCGCGAGGCGGCATGCCGGTGGCCGATGAATATGGCTGTAATGTCAAACTGATTTGCATTACGCAGTTGTTTACGGATTATTTGTTTGGAGCATCGTATAGTACTGTATTTAATAATAATAGTACTGTATTTCACTGTAAAAAAAAACTTTTAAAATAAAATTTTTGAAACACTGTTTCATACTCTCCCCCTTCTTAACTAATAAAGAAGCTTATTTTACTGATATTGTTATAGTCATTTTTTTCCGTCAAGTTTTGACGGGTTCCTTCTAGTAATTATTACAAATACTTCGGTAGAAAGTTCAAGGCAGATGACGAAAAAAAACGGCTTGTATTTTAAATATATAGATTCTATAGTATAATAAAGGCTAATTCCATGCCAAAGTACATCATAACACAAAATTTTAGATTTACTTTGTCATTCATTTTTTCTAAAACATACCAACTTTAATATTTAACAGTGAAACTAAAGTTTATGTCTTTGTTTGGCAACACAATAAGAACATTTGGGATAAGTCTAGTGTGAATAACATGAGTCACGTACAAAATGTCTTATAAATTGGTTGTGCATTTAATTAACCCACTAGTAATCCAAAATTAATGTATTATTATTACAAGTAAAAATCATTTTAAAAGATTTAAAATAACATAAATATATATCTTCAAGATCGTCTGACTTGTAGTGTGTCATGCATGGAACTAGACTAAATAACAATAAATTAATTATTCTGTACTGCATATTTTAATAATTTCATTGTGTGACAAACGGAAAACAAGTAATAATAAAAAAAAAAGTCAATTCCTACTTTTTAGTCATAAATATATAAAATAAACCTGTGCAGCATTAATGTCCCAAGTTATCTATATTGAACATTTTTTTATAATCATCGTTGCGGTATTTTATGTTTGTGCATCACTCATTTGAGGAAAATCTTTCATTTTATTTATGAAAACAATGGGAGAAATTTTTTTGTCCCATATAAAACTAAAATTAATTAATTAAATTTAATTAATGAATTAATATTTAAAAAAACTGTATTAACATCAAGTGTCATCCATTACAAATTTAAAAAATCGTATTTGAACTTGAGTGGATGAATAGACTAATTGTAGGAATTGAAAAAAAAGAAAGAAAAGAGAGAAAAGGACCATTAAATTATCAGATACATAATGTATAATATTCATAATAATATTAATAATTTTATATAAAGCTAAATAAAAAAAATATCATTACAATCACACGAAGTAAATTATCTATACTATTAAAATCCGTTTAGTTCATATTTACCGCAAATGTGAATGTATCAACTTCTTCACATATATCTGCTTCTGTCAGAGTTTCGTCTTTCAGATGGTGTTCTAATAATGTATCCATCAAGGCTTTTTTTTTCTTGTTAGCTTGAGAGTTATTGTTAGCTGTGCTGTCATTGTTTCTATTTAATGCTTCTTCCTTTTTCTTTTTAATTACCTATTTCAATAAAAGCACCTTAGTTTACACCATAAAAAAAAATTGATCTTGCATCAAATAATTATATTAACTTTTAATTTTTATTCATGATGTAATTGCCTATAGCTCAATAATACAGATAAGTAGTTGACATAAAAATTCCTAAAAAGTGCTCTAGCTAGTCAATAGTGGCCATTGAGTAACATTACACTACCTTTCCTCTTTCCCATAGAACAGCGGTTACCAACTTGGGGTACGTGGCGGGCCTGCTGGGGGTACATGAAAATCATATCGGTAATGGCGGAAATCAGAAAAATTATTTAACTGAAAACACATAAAGAAAGTTGATAGTTTGGGATTACAAAGTTAGTCTCATGTGTAACTCCAATATGTTATACTCAAAATGAGGGTTAATGAAATACAAAGAATGTGAATTATCACTTTACTTAACAGCGAACAACCAACAGAGGTCAATATGAGGGTTAATAATAATTATAAAACGCCTAAATTGCGCCAGAGCTTCTGGTTTTAATGTTTTATTTTAAAAGTGTTGAAAAGCAGGCCTATATTTTCATTTTCGAATAGGCGGAGTTACAGGTTACGGAGTTACCTGTATATCACTAACATATACTATTTAGAAAGCTTCCTTTCTTTTAATGACTATTTAATTTGAAGTGTTTACTTATTATTCGAATGATTTGTTTTTATATTTTAAATGAATAACTGGTTGAAATCTGGAACTCTTAAGAGTATTGGAACTGCGATTGAAATTCAACCTGATGATTCGGGAACTGCAAATTCTTCGAAACAATTTGATTATTTAGAATTGCAAAAGAACATGACTGCAGCTGTTAATAGGCATGTTCTCATAACTGAAAAATACTGAATAATAATACCTTATAATTCTTTAAATAATACTGAAAACATCAGTGCTCCCTTGATGAAAAGAAAATTTAATAATGAATAATTCTTGAAATATTTACTTCGCATTCACGGGAGATGAAGATTTTAACAATATGTCGAAGAGGAGAGGAGTGGATGGGTGGTTATGATAAATGAGGGTACTCTGAAATGAAAAGCCTAAGCAAGGGGTACGTGAAAGAAAAAAGGTTGGGAAGCGTTGCCATAGAAGAAAGAGATAATGCTGTATGCGATATTCTATGTTCAACACCCTGTCATATCCCTAGCTTTCGGGTTAGTTGTGCTATTGAAGAACATTTCATTTGCATATTTCTGACAAGATATACAGGATAGGAAAGTGAACAAAAGAATTTTTTGAACTTCTTCTAGAGTATCTTTGTGTATCATATTTTATGTAAAATTTGATTGATCGAGAGGATTTTAGATAAAAACAGACCTGGCGAACCCGCGATTATCAATAACCTAACGTTTGTTTACTTATCTAATAATTCATCTAAGTAAACTCCTCGAAAGGAGTTTCTGTGGGGCCTCCGTGGCCGAGTGGTTAAGGCACCATTTCACTAATCGCTTGAGAGCGTAGGAATCAGGCCGACGGCTTCGACTCCCGTCAGCTCCATTGCACGCACTTTGTAGAGCGCTCGGTTGTAACACTTTGGTATTGCAAATTTCCTTGTGCTATCTCGTCTAGAAGATTTATGTAATTGTCAAAAGTAATGTGAGTGTTTCTGTGAATAAAATATATGGATCATTCGAGACAAACAGCCTTTGTAGCTATAGGTCTCAAAGCATCACCCCTTCAAAGTTCGAAGTTCAAAGGAGTTTCTGTCGTAATTTGGGCAAAAATTTCTGGAATACTTTAAGTCAGTGTTTCTCAAAGTGCGATACGCTTACTCCAAGGGGTTCACGAAGAGGTTCTAGAGCAATAGTTCCAAAATCTTTTATTGGTCACGCGTCAATGAAGCACCTATAAAACCACGATTCCCTCATCACTTCACACTCTTCTGAACATAATCTCTTAATATTTAAAAAGTGAATTCTATTCACATGGAGAAAGCCTAAAAGAGCCTTAAAAATAACTATTCATACACTTATTAATTTTTCAGCAGAGCTGAAATTACGCTGTAAATTAATGAAATACAAAGAATGTGAAATATCAATTTACTAAACAGCGTAGAACCATTAGAGTGAAAAAATGTCCAGACTGGGGTTCGATCCCTGATCCCTTGGTTTAGCGCACCAACTGCTTTAAGAGTGAGAGAATGCTAGACTGGATGTCGGCTAGGTAGCTTAATTGGTAAAAGCACTTGGTGCGCTAAACCAAGGGATCCGGGATCGAACCCCGGTCTGGACATTTTTTCACTCTAATGGTTCTACGCTGTTAATAAATTGATATTTCACATTCTTTGTAATTCAATAACTATTCATTTCATATTTTTTCAAATCTTATCAAAGAGGTGAATTTTCTGTCACAAATGTGTTTTTAACTTTACTCTGTAACTGGAATGAGGATATCGTACATCTTCACCTTTATGCCAATAATAGTTTTGTTGTTCTTTTCCAGATTACCACAATGTTAAACAAAAGTGTTATATGATCTGTATTTTTATCTTCAGAATTCCATTAGAAAAACTCTCGCATTTAGCATTAAAATTGATAACATCGACGCATTTTATAATTACTCATTTTAGTAACTTATTAAGAGTTGATGGAAAAGCTTTGGACACTAAATTTTCTTTTTATGCCTAACTCAATACACAAGAAACATTTCAAGATTATCTTCTTTATCAATTTTAAGTAGCTATTATTATCCATTAAAACATATTTCTCTGTTTTTCCTTTCCCATTATTGGTAATTGATTGCCATGTATTACCTGATTAAAAAATGTTAAAATGTATATGTCATAATGTATATTTATTTACTGTGTAGGAGGCCTGCACTTCGGTTGGCTGATATTTTGAAACAATCTGATTTTTGTTATGCTGTAACTCTCATGCTGAAATTCGCATTCAAATTCAGCATTAACGAAAACCGGGATTGAATCTTCTATAATCGGGTTCCAAGCATTTTAGTTTCGGGTGTTTGAGTAAAATGGGTTGAATTCTAAAAAACAGGAATTATATGGAAGCTACCTTTTCCTCCCGGTACAGGCCGGAAAGACTTTTTTCTTTTTCTTTCTTTTTTTCTTTTTTCTTTTCTTTTTTTCTTTTTTTCTTTTTTTTTTTTGGTTGGGGTTGGGAGGAGGGGAGGGGGAGAATAGATCCTATGTTTGTTTTGGACCACTTCTCGAATAGGTCAACGGTCTTATCATTCTATGGTAAAACTTCAAACATTCAAACATCAGAAACATTTATTAAAATTATATGACATTAAAAATAATTTTGTGGGAATAAGGGACTTTTTTATGAATTTTTATGTCAACAACTTCTGGTCCTTGATTATTATACCAATTATTCATAACACATACCGCTCGAGTGAAATCATGCAGCACCTTCACATCTTTATTATATTGCCGTCCCAAACTAGTTAAGTTGAAGGTTAAATCAACTAAGTATAAAGGACTAGTCAAGCGTTTCATTATGGTCGATGAAGACCTGAAAAAATGTCGATTATGAAAATTCTATAAATAGGGAAATTTAATCAGAAGACACAAATACAGAATGTTTATGAATGATTATTGGGACATCAGTATTTTATTATAAGAACCCTATGACTGCCTAATAAGTCTCATTGCTTAGATTGATAGTGAAATTTATAAACTTTCTTTTCATTGTACAAATCGTGAATCAGATCTACCATTGACAACATCAATAACATTTGAAAAGCATATAGAATGTGGTGAACTATCATATTGAGCAGGGCCGCAGAGAGAATATTAAGGTCTTGGTAGTGATTCAAGTTTAGAGCATGGTCATGGGAAAATGAATTTGTTGTATAATTACTTTTAAAAAAGTAAAACATCTTAAAAATTTAATTTACAACTTAAAAATTTAAACATCACTATTAACAAAATATGGGAAAAGAATTAGCGTCCGCGGTCAAATGCCTAGCTGTCATGCATATTTTTAGCTGCAGGGGGAGCTTCTGAGGCTGGTGCCCCTTGTAATTTCGCCAGCCTCAATCTTGAATGACTGTGCCATTTTTGATGATTTATTAGAAGCTATAAATTTTTATTATAATTGCTTTTTTATTAGCGCTGCGTAATAACATAAACATGCAAAAAAAAAAAAAAAAAGTCACTGGAGCCTTTTTTTCTGCTATTTTATTTTAAAAGCACAAAGGGTTCTTTGATAGAGCCGAAGCCCGATAATTCGCAGCGTCTGTATTCTACTCTTTGCGACTCTGGCACTGATATTTGCAGAGTGGCAAAGGTGTCAAAATCAAGCATTTGTAGGTAGTTATACAAATTCTAGGAGTGTTATACTACTAAATTAACAAATATTTCTGTTCATATTTCTTTTGCACTACTTGTTATAACAGTTGCAAACCCCGACAATAATTTATAATCACTCTGCAGTACAAAAACATGGGAAAACATAAAATAATGCCGTAAACATAAAAAAAATAAACTGCTATTGAAATAAGATTAGCATATGCTATATTTCATAGCACTTGCATGTAACAAGTATATGCCAGCTGTCAACGTTTGCACTTTTTTCTTACCACTTAATTTAACAGAAAATTGTGACTTTTTAACCGCAGATTTCGGTGATTGTGTAAGTCAAAAATTTCAATTAAGTTTTAGTGGTATTAGCAAAGCCTAAAAGTTAGAAGCTATGGATATGTACATTCTGCTCCATTTCTGAAAGTGGTTTGATTGCTCTCGAAAATAGAGGGCGTATTTTTCTATACTATTTTCTGTATTAAAAGATTTTTATTAAATTAAAATGCAAATGACAATTTTCTATTATAAAGAACTTCCATAAAAACATGTTTTTAAAGCCTTTTTGTAGCCATATTCACACAATAATTTGGTCGGAAAATGAGTTTTTAGTGCCAGAAAATACAGAAAAATTATAAGATTCAAAGTATCATAATTTGGTCATGCATAAATAGAATGTTTACTGTTTTATTTGTAAATATGGAGAAAGGTTTTCTAACTATAACTTACAAGACACAGGGACTGTATGAAAATTTAAATTTCGTTACTTTTCTTAAACATAGCTATTTTGACATACGTGGATTTTCATATGATGAAAAACATTTGAAATATTTCTGCTATTGGAACAATACCCTTAAAACTAAAGGTTTAGGAATTAGCTATTAGTCAATGATGAGAAAGGACAGCCTGTATAAAATGTGGTCTTATTTCGTTCATTAGTTTTAGTTACAGATGACTCTAAATAGGGAAAATTATTTTATAATTTTATTACCCTGTCTTTCAAAATCTATGCATTTTTGGATACCACGAATAATTTACAACATGTGATGTACAATGCTGATGTAAAGTGATTTAAATGTAAATTACGGAAACAATACAAGGTAATCGGAAAGAGTTAAAATGTCATAATATTATTCGCTCTGTTACGCCCTTCATGTATAACTCTCAGTTTTACGTTCTCAGTTTGAACAAGCTGGCATTCGGAGCAAGTGCTTGGGGCACAATTGGGGTGTAAGATGTAATCTGGGTATTAAAAGAAAAAAGTTGTGTTTTGAGGTTGCAATATCCTAGTCCATGTTTTGTGGTCTACCCCTGGGCGGGAATGACCGTAGTTACGACTTGTTCATGCTGGTTTTAACCGGTCGAAACTTACATTTCTCTCTTATTATCATTTTTTTTTTAACAGCGGGCAACATACCTAAGAACTCAAAACATTTTGCAATCTTTCGTCTCTGCGAGTTCGTCAAACTTCTCTTTTTAAAAATATCTATCTATCAAGTGCGTCTCATAAGCAAAAATTTCGAATTTTCGAGTGTTTGAAATTTAAAATCCTTAAAAATTTATATCATAGAGATTTGACTAAGTTTTCGATGAAAGAAGAATGAATGACATCGACTTAGTGCTTGAGACATATATATTTGCCTTTTTCATTCTTGCTTATTTAAAAAAAGAAAAAAAAGTAAAAATAAACGACATACCGGAAAAATTCTATAGAAAACATTATTAAATAAATCTAAAAATTTTATTAAACTACTTCACTGAAACTTTTCCGGTTATTTTTTCAACGAAAGCTAGCCAGTGAGATGAGGTCCGATGGCCTAAAATCAGTCACTTAACCTCTTCAGACCTGAGCTACACAAATGTGAACCTCTATTCTGTTATTCATAAAAACCTAACCGTTTGATTCTTTTTACGTAGCTGAATGTTATATAGCTGAATGTTTTTTTTTTTTTTTTTTTTTTTTTTGCTTTTGAATAAAACCAATAAATGGCAGCACTGATGCTTACTTCCTCACAAAATAAATGTTATTTTCATCTTGTGTTTGCAAATTGCCTTCAAGACTGTAAAAGAAAAGTAGAAAATTTCATAATTATTTAACTTAAATCCTTTACAATAAAAAAATGGAGGATTTATTGACCATTCACTTGTTTAAAGCTCGTTAATTTGTTATAGTGTAAATTTAGGTTAATGATAATTAAATTAATATTTTAAGGGGGCTAGTAATTTTCGATCCATATTTGGGAACCTAAATTACAAGCCCCCTAAAGTATCAGTTTCAGAAAAAGGGCACTTTATGTGATATATGGTGTCATTTCCTTTCTGCAATGGTTGTGTATTTGTAATGTTATTTTAACTTCAGGTCCCAAAAGGTTAAGACTTTAATAATGTTATCTGTTACAACACTCATAACTTAATACTTAAATGTATAGGAAATTTTGCGTTATTATTACTCAACAGCTAATACTTAAACCATTAGCCGTGTTCCTCTTGTTATAAAAAGGATTAAAATGAACTATGCTGAAGCCTAATTATTTGAAAACACTTTTGTGAAAAAAAGCAAAAATGAAACTTTTATACAGTACCCAAGATCCTAAAAGTTACATTAAGATAATATATATATATATATATATATATATATATATATATATATATATATATATATATCTTCGAGTACATACTACCATGCAGTGGTGTAGTCAAGGGGGGTACGCGGGCGGACGGCGTCCTCTCACTCTTTCATTTTATCTCAAACGTCCCTCTACTTTTTTATTTTCAAGGGGACGCTAGGGACACTGGAGAAGGCAGAATTTTCAAATTAATTAATTTTTTTAAGGGATAAGCACTAATAATTGCTAATAAATTAACAATTTTAAGAAATAAAGCACTGGTTTTTAATACTTCTCATGGAAAATTTTTTACGACTTTGGATAGTCTGTCTGCCTGTCTAAATATCTGTTCTTAGTCTAACTTCCGTAAGTTTGCTTGAATTGCAACAAAATTTATGAATGTTTTTGAGGTTCATTGTAGTATTATTACTATTAAAATTGGTGTATGTAGTCGAAACCATCGTTTGAATGCTATCATGTTCACTCATTCGATAACGACACACAAATATACTGACGCTTCCTAAAACAGCACAAACGTAAGAAAATGCCAATGTACGCACATACATACAGAATCGTTGTAGAAAAGCAAAGCGGGTCCAGGGAACCGTTGTCAGTGGACAACAGGTTTAATGTTATTCTACGACTATTTAAAAAAAAAAATCATTGCGTGAATTAACGTTACTAAATTCCGAATTATATTGTTCTACTATTCATACCCTATGAGCGTCCTCCCACTTTTTTCTCCCGCACTACACCACTGCTACCATGTAAACAATACTGATAAAAAATATCTATACAGGGTTCATTCTCATCTTCAAAAAGGATATTCCCGGAGTTTATTCTGGGTTATTATCCAGGAGCAGTATTTTTTCTATATTAACAATCAACGCCGAAACATAAGAAGTAGCAATGATTGCTGACATTAACTTTAAAAGTAGACCGGTTGTATATCCCGGAAAAACTGAACAGTTTTTCCAAATTTTAGAAGAAATTATGGACTTTACTCTGAGATTTTATGACTGAACTTTATTTTTCCTGAGTTGTTTCCTTTTTTGTTCCAATACGTAATAAAATATTGTAAGGATTAAAATTGAGACTAGTATGTCTAAATATAACAAACAAAATTCCCGCGATTACCTGACTCAGATGTTATTTTTAGGGCAGTGAATACAGCCTGTTAAAGGCCGTTCTCGAAAAAAAAAAAATTCCTCGCTCAACAATGCGAAACTTTCTGACACTTTTTATCACTCAGTTTTATACGTAAAAGCATGATACTTGCAGGCAGGATATTTGAAGTGATTTTTAACCAAACAGTTTTTTCACTTTCTGGTAAATGAAATACATGATCAGTTATTAGCGATTATTGTCTCAGTATGGCAGTTTTTTCTTTTCCTGCACAGTTGTGTCCAGAAATTTGGTTTAAAACACCAAATTTGACAGCATTTTCTGAAAAATCCCTGCCTTTACTGAAAAAGAGCAAAAAATAGTTCGTTTACATAGTTTCTTAACCCCTTCGGTCCTGACGTCCTACTAATAGGACATATCTTTTATTGAGTATTATTTTGTCTTAAACATTATTTTTATTAATTCCAGCACCTAATAGTGATAGTATGAATCTCTACATTTCCTATTATGACTTCACTTATGTTTAGCATTTAGTAATAATAATAATAATAATAATTTTCATAATTATTAGCAAGCCGTTGGCATTTCTTTTAATTAAAACATACGTTTCACTCTTTAAATTAAAATTTGGGAATCCTTTTCCGAATTGGTAATTTGTGATAAAAGATAAAAAAATATTACTATATTTTTTTGCTTGTTTAATTTAGTTTTAATACGACATTTTCCAAACGTCTTCAAAAAATCTTCCTTAGACTATTGTTATATGAAAAACACGCAAAATAACTACATTTGTGAGGTTTTGGTAAATAACGCATTCGTTAACTTTCATTAAACCCTAACTTCTGTGATTCCGATGGCTATTTTTAATTTTGTTAGCATAATAGTAATTTTTTCCCAAAATTGAAAAAAAAAAATCAGGGCCGAGGGGGTTAATGAGTATCCGCCAATTTTACACATTTGCGAATAAACATGAATCAAACAAGTTAGAAATTGTACGTCAAACGTAACCAGATTAGATTTGAAAAGAGCTTTCATGAGGGAGAAAAAATAAATTACCTAATTAAGGATTGAACGTATTCTGATTGGCTATCCTTTTGAGCATTCATTTTCACTCCTAGTGTTGTTTCTGAAATAAAAATGGCATTAAAAGAAAATAAGTAGTAGTTTTGTGCATTAAATAAAACTAGGGTCTCAGCCCCCTACTCGCTAACGCTCGCCAACCCCCGGTGAATTGCAAGGCAATTCACATTGAGACCGCTACGCGGTCACAGCTCGCTTTGCTCGCTCGCCTCATTTTATTTTTCTAGTAATTCTAGCCGGAATAAGTATTACAATAAATCATTTGAACATATGAAATTGACAATTTTTTTAATGTAAAAAAGTAATTGAAAACTCCGTTGAAAACACAACTAAAACTGCATTTAGTTGATGCTACTAATGGACATATAAATAATTTAAATACGGTGAAAAGAGGATCTTGGAAACATAATTAGCACCTATAATATTGTACAGCACGGCTTAAATTCATTAAAAAAAAAAAAAAAACACTACGTGGTAGGAAGATAGTTTATCATCAATGATTGTTTAAATTTCGTTCAACATTTTATTATTCTAATTGATTATTATAGATTTCTGCAAAAGAAATTATTTTTACTTCAATAAAACGGCAACAGATGGCAGCAGGGCATTCTAGAAAGTTTATATTTTATTATCTCCAATTTTTTGTGTGAGTGAAATTCGTAAATAAATTCTAAATGAATTCATTTAAAAAAAAAATGAATTCATTTGAAATTAACACTATTTCTCATAATTAAAATGAGGAATCATCTCAGACGCTTTGGATTACGTTCATATTATTTTATTTTTAATAATTGCTAGCTTCAGTTTCACTGCTCTGACACTTTCCGCCATATTGGAGGCGGGGCTAACACAATCTTGTCTGTTCATTGGTCTGAGCTTTGGAAACTACGATTGTTGCCAACGATAAGGTAGAAATTCAGCCCTATTTCCGCGCCACGTAAAACAAATATATATATAGATTGAATTTTTTAATAAGTTTTGTCCACGATCTAATACCATTGTGCGAGGTACTAAATGACTGTGGACATTTTTTTTTTACAATTGAACAATTTCGCTCTTTAATTCCAGTGGATATATTTCTAGAGGGCGGATATTTTTCTGTTTCACGTAGGGGTGAGTAGGCGTAGAGGGGTGGAGGGGAGGTCATATATCTTTTTTTTTACTGAGGAGGGTCACATACCTGAATAAAGTAGTTTTTCAGCATAATTTTGTACGAAAACTGATCTGAAAATAATGCCACCACCTTAAAAAAAAATTTTTTTTCCTCATACAAACTGCAGAGAAGATTAAAAAAAAATTGGAACAAACCGTTGAATAAAGCAATTTCAGCTGCAAGACACTTTTTTTCTTCCCTTAATTTTTTATTTATTTTTTAATTTTTTCACACATTTTTACCAATGATGAGCGATAGTCTGTATGCCATACCGCACAGTGGGACCAAAGCGACAAAAATACGCAAAAGCTATTTTTTAAAAAATATATTATTTAAGTGCCGTTTGTAGTGGTTTTCTATTATTTGACAGTTGAAGACCCTCCTTGAGTTTTTCTAAAAAATGTTTTTGCTCCCGTACAGAGGGGTATAAATGTGTGCCTTTTTAGACTTTTGAAAATTGGCTCAATTTTAGCCAAATTTTGTTCCTCCTTGTTGTACCTTTATCTTGAAAGGTAAAATTAAATATTGAGGATATTTACCTCATATTTAGATGACAAGAAGTCACAATTAATCCGTTACAATATTGCATTACTATATGAAGAATTAACGCTGATTAGCAACTTGTAATTATTTTAGTATAGTCATAATTTCCTGAAGTGAACAAGTGAACCCCCAAAGTGAACAGAAAAACGGTTATAACTCAATAGCTATGACTCGTACTGACCTGCGGATGGTTCTATTCAATTTAGCGGCATAAGAATCGACACTGGAATATTTCATAAGGACATATATTTTAGTGCCTTCAAATAATCAAGAATTTAAGTTATCAAATATTGATAGAAAAGTAGTTATAGCTCGTAAATAGGTCGTATACATTTACCTGTGAATAATCTCATTCAATTTCTCTACAAAAAAACAAACAAAAAACAAAAACAAACAAACAAAAAAAACATCGGGAATAGTAGTCAGAAACGAATTTTCTAAAAGATGGGATGATTTGCAGAATTTTTGCCGGAAAATCGGGGTTTGCCCTACTATGTGCCGTTGCGATCAGACCAAGCTTCGGGTGATGTCGTTTCCTTTGGAGAAGAAGAACTTTTTCCTAGCGACTCGATCCGAAATTTGGAAAACCGCCTCCAGCCAAGGCTACACTAGATACCGGGCTTGCTTAGAACTCCTATAATCCTATAGGCTCCTATATAGGAGCCTTAGCCGCGACGAAAGACATATAGCGATTGGCACAAAACGATGGGCGCGTCGTTCTGTAGCTATCACTGGTCGCGGCCAGCCACTATTTGTGATGTCATGAGAATGAATGAGCAAACCCGGTATCTAGTGTTGCACTGCTCCAGCTTGCGATGTTACTGTAGCATAAGTGCCTAGCTACTATCTTATGAAAGTAGTCTATGGTCAAGTGAGTTTAGAATTTTACGTGCGATCATGGTGTTCCGAATTCTAACATTTGTGCGTGAATGAGCTACCTATTCTGCTTTCCTTTAACTTTCGCAAAGTATGTCTGAATCTCCAGAAATCTGATTTTTACGATTATTTTGTAAAATGATATGATAATTAGGTATTTGTGATCATCTAGATGGTATAAATACGGTGGTAGGAGTTAGTTTCAGTGGATTTTGTAGCATCTCACACTTGGTGGTACATAAGACTGGAGTTTCGTCGCTTCCAGCGTTTGAAGGCATAGTAAAGTTTCTATGTTTTCCAGTGAGCTGTTTTGGGCTGATTTTTCGGCTGAGAGATTCGACACGATGAGGTGTTAGACTCAATATTTTCAAATAAAAGGATATAGGAATCTATGGGGGTTTCCTTTATAGTGATATTTCAGCATTTCGAAGTGCTTGAAATTAGTGAATTTCTTCGAGATAGTTTCAGTGCATCACTTCTTAGTTTCAGTGTATCAAGCTTATTTCTGATCATCGTTAGATTAAAGCTGTCCACACCTCTGCCATTCATTTTTTTTTATTGCTTCAAAAAATTCTTATTATTGTCAAATTTTGTGTCAGATCTGCTTTTCTAGCTGACGTATTCGAAAAGTTCGCTAGATCACAAATTCAATGCTTAGGAGGCTTATCTTCCAGGAACAACAGCCATATGCTCGTAAAAATCACTACCAACTGATTTTTCAAAAATCCTTCTTAAAGTTCTAAATACAAGTTACGCGCACATTTCAGCATTTGTGAAAAAAGAAGTAAAAGACAAATCACGTTATGGAATACTATGTACAATTCTCATAGAAAATGAGTGCCTCTAAATGAGCCTTTCCATTCGAAGAATTTTCGAATCGACAGATAAAGACTAGAGAATTGTGCAATAAAAAATTCATTGCGACGGCGTCACAACTGCTTAGCTGACGTACGTCCAGTTTTGTTTTTTACAAATCAAATAGAACTTGAAATGTCATTAAATAAAAGAAATTCGTAATTTACCACGTAGAAACATTTGCTTCACAGCTAAGCCTTCCAAATGATGAATAATTCACCATTTGGTGTCCTTAGGAGCTAATATCGCTTAAGCTCTGGGGCAAATCTTTAAATCCTTCTCTCACTATCGTAATAAAAAAAGTACTATTCTTTTCTCATTTTCTTATTGTAAATTGTAACTTGTTATACTATGAACATTTCGTCATTATTTTGTATGCTATTCATTCTAAATTTTTGTACTGTGTGGCCATGAAAATGGACTTTTTTGAGGGGGTTGGGGGGAGCGGAGGCTTTCCCTTCCACTTTCATTTTATATATTTATGTATTCGATATTGCAATTTAGTTGATTATATGTATAAACGTCTCTGGTTAGCCCTGGAGATCTGTAGAATCTTCTTCCCCGGTTCGGGTTTACCATGGCTTTAACCTTACTGTGGACACCACAAGGCAAAAGGGTGATCTCCATCTCAAATCATAATTTCACATTTTTAGTTTTTTTTTAATGAAAACTACACAATCAACTATAATAATCACATATTTTAGCAAAAATTTCTAAGAATACGTATGTTTGTTTAATCACAGCTTACTTACCACATATAACATCTAAAGCGCAGAGTGTCACTGGATGTGTGACATCCGTCCAGTCTTCTTTTGTTTCTTTTTCGAATACTTTTATCAAGTATCGTGACTGTTCATTGATTACTGTCAAGAAATCTTTTAATATATCGAAGTGGAAAGAGGGTGTGATGATTTTTCGCCGAGATTTCCACTTCTGACCTGTACTGGAGAAAAAATTATAATTAGTTTAGCAGATTCTTCAAATTCACCTGCATGCATTAATTTCATGCCTGCAATTTTATCCCTGTATTGCTTTAAGTAAATGAATAATGCAAAATGCAATGAATGAAATAGAAGGAAAAAAATAACTTTTACCAGGTATTTATTATTATAAGCAGATTTTAAGAAAAACATTATTTTATTGTGAATATTTTTAGAATTCCGTTCGTCAAAATTTTCATCAAATTAAGCTTATTGTGTGATAAACATTATTACTTGCCCGTTTTGCTTCTAAGTCAGAAGCTTTGAAGTTTTTTGCATCAATCCAAATCAACTGAATATGTTGAATGAGAGGCTGTTGTTTCACATTCATCAGTATAGAGAGGATATCGCTGTTGTCCTTCTCATCTTCATCAATTTCGGCAATAATGTACATCTAACTATCTAGGTCGACAAAAACCAATGTCTGAGAGTACATTCCTTATTCAAATCTGCAATTTTCGACCGATTTGCACGAAACTTGATATACATACGTTATAGAATGAGAGTAAAAAATTACTGTCTACTTTAAAAATTTCTCAGATCATTCTATGCCCCTTTTTTCAACCACCTGTCATAATTTAAATTACATAATTTATCTTTATGGCCATAATTTAAATTACATAATTTATCTTTATGGCCATAATTTAACTTTATACAAATATATATATTATTTTTTAAATTTTCTAATGCAGTTTTTTTTCTGTTTCCACAAAAGGAATCTGCTCATGGACAATACTTTTATAAGCCAATAAAATTTCAGACTTACTCTCTATATTTCCGAATCCGAAATTGACATCATTTTGAGCAGATAATGCGCATTTTTCACATATAAATTAAAAAACCTTTAGTATAAGTACGTTAAAGTAACGTAGTATCTTCATTTAAATGTATTTGGAATTAAAACAACTTATATATAATACAGAAATTCCAATTTCAGAAAAAAAAGAAAAAAAATTACTAAATATGACGTTACTTTCAATCAGACGCTTTCAACGTGACATACGGTTGCGGTGTTTTATTTCCTATTCCGTTTGTATCCTGCAGCTATATAGTTATACCTTTTAGCTAAGTGTTTTAATACTTTAAATGTAGTGTTAACACGCTCTTTGATTTATATTAAATCAGAAATGAAACATAGCAAACTTTTTTTAAAATTCAGTTCTTTCTTTTTTCAAACAAAACTTAATGACGTCACGACTGAAAGCGTCTAGAAAATGACACTATTTTCATGCAATCATACTAGATGTAGTTTTGAATGAAAATGTAACAGTACAAGAGGCAGCATCACATTTTTGCAATTAATTTTAGCGTCCATGATTTTTATACGTATGATACATTAGACGGTGCAGAGAACGAAACTGCCAGTCAGTTGGCGCACCAGCTAGGGTTGTTGCCGTAGCAACATCGCACAGCACTCTTCAATGTGAAATGTATGGCAACCCGATTGCTGATGTTAATTTGACTCGGAAACATCATCAGTTATTGAGTTACTATTCATTTCACATTGCACCGGATTGTGCGATGTTACAATGGCAATCCCCCCTCCCTGCCGCTGATGCACAAGCTAACTGAAAGTTTCCTTATTTGTATTATCTAATCTAATAAATATATATAAATATACAAAAATCATCAATGCTAAAATTGTTTTGAAAAATGTGACGCGATACAAACTAGAATGTCACTAAATGCCACGCCATTAGGTGGTCTTTTTTGCAATTTTTCTGCGCATTTGTTAGAGAAACCGCATATTTTTCTGTTACACGTGCCAAAAAACCCTGCATTCTCATTTACAAAGCTGGGGGATTTTACTATATGATTGCATCAAAGGAGCGTCATTATTTCTCATTGTCGTTTTAACGATTTATGGGCTCGAGTGCAGTGCACAGAGTTCCGTTATTGTAATCACCGTATTATTGCATTTTTATATGTTTAACCCAAAAGGCTTCCGTGTTTAACAGCCTACACAAGTCACGGGAAGAAACAATCAAGCTAATGTTAAGTCTATGGGAAGGTTCTTGACAGATTTCTCGCTCACATTTTAATATTTTTAAAAGATTTTTTTTTTTTTTTTTTTTTTTTTTGCATAGGATAGCTGAGGCCGATCCCCAACTTTGTTAGTTTTTACTTTTTTGATTTTAGTTACAGTTTTTTTTATAAGCGGACATTTTCAATTTCAGAACCGGTTGGAACCGTTTCTGTAAGTGAAAGTACCCTTATATAAAAAAAACTGGAACCAAAATCGAAAAAGTAAAAACTAACAATGTTAGAGATCGACCTCAGCTATCCTATTCAAAAAAAAAAAAAAAAAAAAAAAAAAAAAGAAAAAAAATCATTTCAAAATATTAAAATGCCAGCTAGAAATTTGTCAAGAACCTTCCCATAGACTTAACATTAGCGTTCGAGTTTCTTCTGATGACTAGCGTAGGCTCTTAACACGGGCAAAGCCTGATAATTCTGCCAGTCCATTATAAAATGTATGTTCCTGGAGGGAATCACTCTTCAAAATAGGACATTTTTGCAAATTTGAAGTTTTTTGTTCGTCCTATCCGAAGTTTACTTGTGATATTACACTGTTTCCATTTTAAGATATATGTTTCCTATTAAAAACAAGAAGGTCACAATACAAAAATTATTCATTTTGAATTGTTTACACGGTTGAAACTTTGTTTAACCTTGTTACGGATTCAATAAAAAGGCAAGTTATCATCGACTCAAAATCAGCAAAATCAGCCTTTGAAACATTTTTTTTAAAGGTGAAACTGACATCATCCACTCCATAAATGACTTATTTTTAACAACTCCATAGCAAAGAAAAATCCCATATTCTTCAATGGATACCTGCATATATAAATACCGAGATTAATGAATGTGCTGACTTACTAGCCAAGAAAGAGCAGAAATCAAATCAGTCTTCTCCTATTATCACACTAGTAGACGCAAATGCAGTGGTTAGGTACAGACATTTCAATCAACTTTAAAAGTAATTATTAATAACCAGTGAATTTTTATCAGGATAAAAATTCACTGGGTATTATTTAAGGATTATAGGCGTAATTTACTGCTGAAATTGAATAATAATAATAATAAAAAGTAATTATTAATTGAGGATTTTAACTGCTCCAGGGAAAAAAAAACATCTACAATAACAACACTTGGAACAAACCACTTCAAAGATATGAAAATTTACCATTACAACACCAGATCTTATATCGATTGCGGATTCACCTCATAAGCTTCTCCACAGCTCACAAGCATCTGATCTAGTAGCTGCAGTTGTACAGGTTTTTGAAGCTATTTGATTTATTTTTTTCTTCAACAATGTCAATATGTATTAACTATATATCTGTAAGATAAAACTCATCAGAGGACAATTTCGGTTATACTTGAACTGTAAATTTCAATTGAACTCGAACCTTTTAATAATTACATTTTTTACAAAACGATCCTATTTTAATTATTATGTAATTGTATTTAATGAGCGATATAAAGAAATTTTATATAATACTTAAGAAATATTTGATTTATAATTTACCAACGTACGAAAAGCATTCGTTTATTTTCAAAATTTTCAAAACTTTATGGCTTGATGAAAAATCACATAATAATTTCTTATAATTACACTATATAGTCAAAAGCCACCGAATATTTAATTTTGGACGTTGGTTTTTCGAATACCTGCAGAAATACTTGATGAATTGCCCTCGATCTTCGGCGATGTAAAGAACATATTTGAATTAATATTTTTTATTGAAGATTTAGTGGCGAGTGCAATTAAGGGAGCAACAACAAACTGAGTATAAAAAGATAATG
The DNA here is from genome assembly GCA_963931845.1 of Maratus michaelseni. Taxonomy (NCBI): domain Eukaryota; kingdom Metazoa; phylum Arthropoda; class Arachnida; order Araneae; family Salticidae; genus Maratus; species Maratus michaelseni. Next base: position 275,435,519 of record OZ007594.1, on the reverse strand, counting down.
TTTGTTAACACTCTGTATATATATATATACAAGATGATTATAAAAAAACTATCCCGATATATGATCCCCTAGCTATCAAATCATTCACAGAAACTGGATGAAATTTTGGTTTAAAGTATTTTGAGGCATGCGCTCAAGAATCATGTGAAAAACAACAGTTAAACGCTAACAGTTGTGGTTACAGGGACAAAATTTCGAAAAATTCAAATGACAACATCTACTTTTCTGTTAGAATCTGATCTTCAACATAAAAAAAATCATAAAAAGCGTTGAAACGATACCTGTATCACGAAAATCTCCGGCGCTAGACAGACTAAGACGAAAAATGAACAAAACCAATAAGGACAGAGAAGCAACAGAAAGCACAACATTTTATTGTTTCACAAATTTCCACGTGACCTCCTTTACACACGATGACACTTTGCATGCGACATATGGTGGATAGCACAGCAGCACGTACCATGGCGAGAGAAATCTGTTGAACCTGACATCTGATGGCTTCTTTCAAATCAGATGCAGTTTGCGGATTAAATGCATACACTTTGGATTTCAGGTATCCCCTGAGCCAGAAATACATTGGAATGAGATTGGGGGACCTTGAGGGCGACGGAAACGTAAAATCGAGAAAGATAACTCTGTCACCAAACTGTTGAGTTAAGAAATGTTTGAAAGAGTCCCCCACATATGGAGGAGCGCAATCTTGCATCCACACGACGTCAGATAGAGCATTTCGCTGTGGCAAACTGGGAATTACGTAGTTAGTCAACATTTCTAGATCGCGAGCACTCGTTACCGTACACGTTTGTAGACCTGCAGCAGTAACCTCCTCAAAAAAGTAAGGGTTGAGAATGAAGGTGCTAGTTATATCGCACCATACAGTCACTTTTTCGTCGTATAACAAAGTGCAACCACATCATGGGGATTATTGTCTGCCCATTGCACGCATTTCTTCGAAATAACGTTATCAGTCAACAAGAAATGGGCCTCGTCTGTCCACAGAATGCGTAAAGGCCATCTGTCATCCTTGTTATTATACCGTATTATCCTTGATTATACCGTATGAGGGATGCATTCCCAAAATCAGGCCTTTGTTGCTTAACACCCGCTTGCAACATCTGGACATGCTGGAACCGACCGATACAGAAACATGTAGAGAACTGAATGGAGAATCTTGCGGACTGTAGAACTCGGCAACTGTAGAACGCATGAAACACCGCATGCACTTGCAAGAGGAACGTCGTTCATCGTATGACTCCTGCAACAGCCTCGTTAGGAACGGAAGGTCGTACAGACCGAGATCACAATCGCATGTGCAAACAGTTTCTTCAAATTTCCGTATGAAGTCCCGTACAGCTTTTACAGTACACGGGCCTCTGCGTAGCCCATGGTTTCTGCGGTAGACACGCAATGTCTCTGCGGCAGTTTGTGTGTTCAGGTAATAAATCTTTTCAATTTCCCTACGTTCTTTCCCTGTAAGCTGCATTGTTCAGCATGCAAAAAAGCAAGACACGCGGCACGCATTTCACAGTACTTTTTCTTCCACTTACTTAGTGCGACGACGTCAGTCATGATGGTGTCTTATGCTGAAACAGAAAATCCGCATAGCATGGTCTTTCCTTCTCGTTTCGAAGGAGATTGAGTGGGTTGGAATCAGAGCCGAAGACACAATGTGAAATATGACTTCATTAGAAAAGAAAGTCGTGCTCTGGTGTGTGCCACAGTTCTTTTCTCTTTTCTCCTTAGTTTGTCTAGTGACGGTGATTTTCGTGATACAGGTACCGTTCCAACTTTTTTTATGATTTTTCACTATGAAGATCACATTCCAATAAAAGAAAAGTAGGTGTTGTTTGAAATTTTCGAAATTTTATCGCTGTAACCATAATTGTTAGAGTTTAACTATTGTTTTTCATATGATTCTTGAGTGTATACCTCAAAATACTTTAAACCATAATTTCATTCACTTTCTCTGAATGGTGTGATAGCTAGGGACTCATATATCGGGATAATTTTTTTTATAATCACCCTGTATAAGCTGAAGATGATCTGTAAATGTAAGAAATTATATTTTAAGTTTGTATGCATTTATGAAAGAATATCATGCATATTCATGAGAATATGAACGTCTCGTTTAAAACATTTGAAACAAAATTCCGCATGTTTTTGTTCATAAAATTCAGGGTTTTGAGCCAAATTTTACGACATTTGCAAGAAAAACACACTGAAATTAGGATTGAATATATTGAATATTTGAAAATATGTAAGCATTTGTATGAAATAATATATAACTGCGCTGATGATAGCACATTTTTTCTTCCATAATTTGGTCGCCAACTATATTGTAACATAAAATGTATATAAAATAGCGAGTCGAATATCGAAAAATCTCACTAAAATATGGGCTATGTAGTGAACTACATTTCAGAATGAGTAGAAATACAATGCTCAATATACAGGGTGTCCACGTATAACCTGACTGACCTTTATTTTCGCAACCGTTGGTCCTAGATGCATACTTTCAATTACAAAAATGGTTTAAATAAGGTAAAGAATTATTTTTAAAGCGATTTAGGTGAAAAACATTTCTTAAAAAATTACGAAATTTAAATTTTTATACGGTCCCCCGGTCCTATAAGTGATATTTAGTAAAAATTTACTGTGACACTAACAAGTAAGATAAAAGAAGTCCCATTCATCTACGAGTAAAACTGACCGAGTAACAGCTGTTTAAAGTTAGAGTATATTTTTTGTTGCGAATCACAAATGTAGTAGAAATATAAATAATCGTCAGATATATAAAAAAAATAGTTGAGAGCAAAATTAACATTGCAATCTAATATAAATGTGAAATTTATAATCATTCTGACATATTAATGCAAAATATACAATTTGTACTGAACATATAAGAGGATAAAAATAACAGAATTTTTGTTAAATAAAAGGATGAAAAACAACAGCCTCAATTACGATTTTAAAATGCGGTTAGATTACACTGACTTTCAAATTTTGGGTTGTGCCATGTTTTTTAGCTTTTGAAAATTGATTTTAATGTATTTTTTAGCGCTGAGTCCGAAAATGACCTTCAGTTTAAACCATAACATCAGGATTTTTCTCAAATTGAAAAGTTCAAAGTTAAAATTGACCCCCTCCCCTCCCCTCCCAACCTCATCGGACCCCTGAGCTATTTAGTTGTAAAAAACCCAGTATAAGCCAAAAAATTGAATAAATTATTGAATTAAATAAAATTAAACTGAATAAAAAAGTCTTACATCTATTTTATAGTATCAGATTTTTCGCTATTTTTAACCTTGAAATTAAACGATTTATGAAAAATCTTGACATGATGGTTAAAAGTGAAGGTAATTTATTCAGCGTTAAAAAATACATAAAACGTAATTATAAAAGTTAAAAAACACAACCATCGCAGGTTTATGTTATCTAATCTAAAACTTTTTCATAAACTTGTTGACGGTAATCTATCCGAATTTTTTTGTGTTATCCTCTAATATGAGTATTATTAAGATGGTAAGCGTCGAAAATCATAATAATATTACATTGTCATCGGATTTAAGTCAGTATGTAAAATTTAACTTCGATCGGACATTTGAAAGTGAGTTAAAGTTGGAGTACAAATTTTAAACTGGAAAGACAATCATTGCAAGTTAAATAAAACCTTATGAAAATAATATAATTTTTGTTAAAATAAATCATAGCCTCAAATGCTTACAAAATAAAACATATGATAAAATACAATGATTTTAACTAATCTGAAACTTAACTTATAAAATTTAAGTCAATCATAATAGTTGTACGATTTTTTCCAAAGCGCAGATACCTTGAAATAAGTTTAAGTACTTTATATACGACCCCTGAAAGCACGACCGAAATCATCTGTTTTCATATGCAAAAAAGTGGTATAAGTCATGCATTTCAAAGTTTCATAATTCGGTCAATTTTAATGTTAGATGAGTGGGACTTTTTTATCTTACTTGTTAGTGTCACAGTAAATTTTTACTAAATATCACTTATAGGACCGGGGGACAGTATAAATTTTTTATAAATTTTTTAATAAATGTTTTTCTTGACCCAAATCGCTTTAAAAATAATTCTTTACCTTATTTAAACCATTTTTGTAATTGTAAGTATGCATCTAGGACCAACGGTTGCGAAAATAAAGGTATATATATATATATATTGGGCATTTAAATGTAATAATACTAGCTCTTAACAAATTTAAAGGTACGCCCAAAAATTTATACTCATATGATTTTGAAAATCTATTTTCTAATAAATTAATTTACTTACTTTATGATATTTTAAAAATTGTTTTGATTTATTTTACATAAGAAGAATTAAATATTGAAAGGAATTTTCTGTAGAGTCTGTGTAATTTTTATTTCAATAACAATTTCATTGAATTTAATGAATCTACTTATTATCAGGTCTGTGGCATCGATATGGGTACTAATTTTTCAAGTACATCTGCTAAGTTATTTCTCTTTTATTGTAAGTTTAAATATGTTTTGGATTCTAATAGAAGTTTCACTTCAGATTTTGTAGATGCATTGATGATTTGCTTATTTTTTATAGCAACCGACAGCTGTTTCACCGAAAGAGGACATAGTCCTCATCGTGCGACCGAAGGGAGCGACTGCACAGACTGAAATCTCTTTTGATGAAACTCGCCAATTAGTAACTAGAAAAAAACCTTGTAAAATTCAAAATAGCTCTCAGAGGGATGCGGGGAATCCTTGGTGGAGGCGTTCTCATACTTGTGAACAGCACCTCAGACGTTGATAGACTTGAGGCTGAGATTGGAGCGGACCGAGCTGACGAAGGATCTCTCAATCTCGAGACCGCGACGTCGAATTACAGAGATCATAGTCTTTGGCGTTAACACGACTCTGCCAGAGGCTGAGATAATTCCTGAGATTCTCAAGCAGAAAGAGGCTCTTCGCAAAGGTTCCCTCGAACTGAGAATTTCGTTCACAGGTAAACGAGGTCTTAATGATGTGTCGGCGGTAGATGACAGATCATACGAACAACTCGCGGGAACTCGAAAACCTGAATGTGGGTTGGTATCAGGCTGACATCCGGCCAAATTGGTGGCCGCTGATTTGTTTCCAATGCTGGAAGTATGGTCACACAGAGCAGGTTTGCTGCAGTACGTCCCGTTGCGGGAAATGCAGAGTCTCAGACCATAAGGCTTCAGACTGCACAGCGGACGCGTAGTGCCCGAATTGCAGAAATAGAAATCAACAGAGACCATACGGTAAGCAATTCTGACCAGTCACGCTGCAGACTCCAAAGAGTGTCTCATTCACAAGTTAGTGGTAGAGCGAATATTACACTACCAACATGAGATCAAACCCTAAGTTCGTACATCTTAGTTGCACAATGCCATGGCCGTGGCAAACCAACTTTCCAGGTTACTTAGGACCGAGGGAATAGACATAGTGTCACTTAATGAACCAAGCTAGGGCTCCGTTCTAGGAACTCATTAGGGATACCCGCTGGTCAGCTCGGCAAGAAACCGCTTCAAAGAGGCATTCTGGGAGTAACCACGTATTATTCTACATGGTCGCGAGGCACCCTGATGTGGTGCCATCCACTGTCAGAGGTCTGGAGGCTATGTACTAGTGGTAACTTGCTACTGTGCACTCCCCTAATACTTAAACTTGGTTCTCGAATCGCTGGACACGTTGTTGAAGACCTATCCAAATGATAATGTCATTTTCGTGGGTGATTTTAACGCAAAGTCCACGTTTTGGAGGCAGCGACCTACGGATCTGAGAAGATGATCCTTGATTGTCTTCGCCTCAAACGCAAAAGTTGAAATCATGAACGACCCGGACAGCCCCTTTACTTTTTGCGGATTGCAAGGAGGGTGGATCAACGTACTGTTGGTCCAGTTTTACGCCAGTCGCATTACCGACTGGGAAATCTCCTATGCCGAATCATTTAGCGACCATCGAATCATGAAGTGGGTTTATCAAGGCAGACTTGGTACTCGCCTTCCCAGAGGAACCAATTGCCATTTGTACCCTAGGGATTTAGTCTGGGACCAGTTCCTCCGCGACCTGTACACAGCAGTTCTGGTTCGATACCACTTTGCTACCCCTGAGGAGGGAGTTGTACACTTAGTGTCGACTTTGATGAAGCTGCGTCGTACCCACAAACGACGCAAATAAGCCAAAAGCACAGTAGCGTGTTGGTGGACAACCGCATTGCCCAACCAGAAATCTCGGTTGCGCTCACTGAGGCTGCTCTACCAGCGATCGATGGCACCGGCTCGGAGAGAGAGCCTTGGCGCCCTCTACAAGCGTAAGCAAGCGGAGTATATGAGGTCGATCCTGCATACAAAGCGTGCCTCGTTTTGAATATTCATTCCGGAGGGACTTGTTATGGACAAGTTAGGTTAGGTAGTCGAGGTGATACGAGGCAAGTGGAGACGGGAGGAACCGATTTAATATTAAATAAGGCATTTGACAATAGTTTACATTTTAATTTTTTTGGATTTAGATTTATTTATTACAGAAATTTTTTTATATATTAATATTTATGATAAACGGGAATTTTTTAGTTTTAGTACTCAAACCGTGTCGCACTGATTTTCGAATTTAAGGAAAACAGTTTTATTAATATTATTTCACGACACATTAATATTTGATAGGATTTGTAATAATATGTTTTTTTTTAAGAAACATATATTTAAATTTACAGCTAATTTATATTATAATAAATTTTATCCATATGATTTCATATTTCATCATGTAAATACTTTTATAATTTCTTTGGAATGGCAACGACAAGCGTGCCAAGCACCAAAATGGATGCAGGAAGTTCTTCTTCATATATAGTTTGGAATCACTGCTAAAGTTTTACATTGGAAGGCATGTTTTTGAAATCTTATCAATGATGGAATTCCTGCATTTCATATATACATGGTAAAAGCTATTTCTTTTCTTTCTTTCATTGCATTTTACTTTATTCTTAACTTAATTGTATTCTTTTATTTAAACATTACAGTATTACAAGGATAAAATTAAACACAGCGGTGCAATTAACAATTTAGTTTGATACCTTTAATTAAAACGCATAAAATTACTTCTACAAGTGTTATGATTCAGTTTTTTTATTTATTTAATTAAACTTTCATATATTATCTCGTTTCCAAAGAGAATAAATGAAAAACGCATGAACTCGCTTATTGCTAAAACTTGATTATAACTAGCGAAAGCACTAGTCCCTACATCGTCGTTATAATCGAGTTCAACTGTATATACTTCTAAACTTAGCTGTGTGGAATTTAGCTCTTTGGCAGTGAGAAGAGGTGATTTATATAAGTGAATGACCAATGACAAAGGTCACCCAAGTAGCAAAAAATGGTTCGGCCAACGTTGGTTAATGGTTACCGAAGTGTTGTCCGACGGCACACAGTAAGGAATGTCCGAAATGCCCTACTTTTAGCGAACAAATTGGTCCAACCTTAAGCTGGTCCGAATCCTGCTCAAATAATTTCTTAACGATTTCCACAAACTATCAATGATCGGCCAACTCTGTGTGACTTAGACATTTCCAAGTACTATTTTAGAGGAAATTTCAGAGATAGGTAAATAAAATTAGCAACAAGATTAACTGTAAAAATAATTACGATTACCTTGTTAAAAGTCCAGTTTGTAACCAACGTCTTACCCACATGTATGTCCAACTTTTTTCAAGGTGCCTTGTGTTGCCAATCAGTTGCTGCAGAAGGAAGAAATACAGTACATAAGTATTAAGTGATCTTTTTCATTTAAATTTATATAAAATATGTCCGATCTAACTATAAATGAGAACACCAGATTATGTTTGCTAATTTGAGATCATAGTGAAATCAATGACAACCGAAATTATTTGAGAGATATATGCAGATACACATTATAAGCCATGGTTTTAGTCACCTCAACTCAAAATCGCCTAAACTTACATAAAGAAGTTTATTTTAAGGGGGTCAGGGGGTCAAAATTCTCGAAAACTGCATTTTACTTTTCTTTTTTTGCTAATAAAATACTACAAATACAAAGTTGAATAAATTAAATAAAGCAAACCGCGTATTTCTACGATGACTACATCAGCAGATATAACAATTTTGTGTTGTACTATATGACCTGCCCTATACCCGTAACTAAAACTTTAGATCCATTTATATCAGAATGGATTCTTTCATAATTTGCCATGTTTAAAAGGATATATCTAAATTTTTCGCATATGTGTATGAAATTTTGTACAGAGTTTTTTATGTTACGTTTTTAATCCGGGATAAGGCGCGCATAGACAGAGTATGAATGGTTTTTATTTTGCCACCAATAAATACAAATAAGAATCGTCACCTTATTTAGTCGGAGACAATTTTTACAAATTCTGCGATAAAGTAAGTAGAAGATTACATTTCGAAAAAAAGTGGTGACAGTTGTAAAAACCGTACACACCCTGTATAGGTCATACCCGGCGCGACTGCTGCTGGGTTAATAAATTGTCTTCATAAATTTTAATTCCATGTGAAAATTTTGAAAAAAATATTCCTTTCAAAAATCTCTTTTTATTTTTTATTTATTTTTACTTTTAAATTTATTATAAAATTTTTAAGTAATATTTTTATAAATTCTGAAGACAAATTAAAAATAACTCTTTTTTGCACACGATAATGAAAAAGGTAATGAAATCGGGCAAGTGGTTCATGAGTTATATGAAAAATTAAATAAGTTTAAATTATTAGTTTTATTATTTTTTATATATTTAAAGAAAAAAAATTATCTGAAAAATAATTTTTATAGAAAGACACATTTCAGGTGAAAAATTCATTAAAAAATGCCTATAAATAAATAAAATAAAAATACTAATCTCCGGAACCCCTTAAAGAAATTAAAATTATAGAATATTACATAATACAGAGTTGAAATAAATCAGTTGTGCAAAATAATAATGGTTTATTATACATAGTTATGCCACCAAACATGATGGTACACATGATTAAAATACAGTGAATTACCAATGTTCAACGTTCGACGTGGCTGCCTATCGTTACCATCAACAAATCAGTTTTGCCATATGTTTGTGAAAATGTTCACGTAAAGTCAAATGCAGTGCTAACTTTGTAGTTTCAGTTCAGGAATGGATTTCGAGAGCGGCGGACTGTAAACATGATCTTTAAAAAAATCATACACTGAATTCTTGGGCAAAAAAACGGATAATCGTGGTGGTCATGGATTAAGACCTCAGCTACTAACTTAAACTGAGATTTCATCACTGAAGTCAGAAGTACATACGAAAACTTATGATACAATACTAGTAATCTGCTATTGAACTGGCACCTTACAATTAACATTTCATTAATTATTGAGTTTCGAAATCGTCCAACTAATTTATGTCCATTCTGTAGCATTGAGGAATGTCAGAATTTAACATTCTAAATTATATTTTTATGTTAATATTTAAGAGATGACACCGCTCTGAAAAGTAACAAGTTGGAAATTGCACGTCAAACGTTACAAACGAGGTGCGTTCGTACGCACGTTTTAGAATTAAATTCATGATATCCCGTGCGTAGAACGGGTTAAACAGCTAGTTAAGTATATATTTTATGACACTGTTCATACAAATATCTTAACTAGTTATATAAATATTCAGATATATATGTATCAGCTAGTTATATAAATATTCAGATCTTGATGATTTTTAATTCTGTGAAATGAATTATATCGTCTGCAGATTAATTTCTGTCATAAAATAAGTATCTCGGTCGCTTGACGATTAAACTTCGGAAGCTCCTATAACAAAAAAGTACCGATTTAAAAAAAAAAAAAATTCAAATTTCTTAATAAATATTTTTATTAATATCTCCTAAAGTTTTGATTCGATTTTAATAAAATTTGAAATGTCTCGACAAAATTCTGCAAAGATAATATATTTTAAATTGCAAACCATTTGGTTGGGTAGTTTTTGCGTTGTTATATGCGGACAGACAGACGGACAGACAGACAGACGGACGGACAGACGGACGGACCAAACGACGACTATAGGTGCTACGTATTTATATACAGTCGAACCCCGCTATAGTGAACCGTCTACGGACCCAGAAATATGTTCACTATAACCGATGGTTCACTATATCCAAACTCTTTAAAAAGAAAAATTTTTTTTTGCATATGATTGTTATTATTGATTTTTTAGTATTTGATGTATTGTTAAAAATAATGATTGCTATAATACGTTATTTACTTACAAATTATTAACTAATTAAATTGACAATAAATCAAATAATAAAAAAAATGTTACTTACAAAAACTTGATTTTATTTTTACATTCTATGGAAGAGATTTGTGATTTTTGATTGAATGCAGTTCAATTTTAAGTAGAGTTAATCAATTTTCTTAACAATTAGTAAAGAATCTAATATTTTTTTGGTACACATTTTCAGTAAAAAAAAAAATGTTCAAGATATTCGCTGCCGATTTCACTTCCGAGATAGATGGTGCCGAAATTTCTAAGTCTTCTTCAACATCGTTCTTTTGTTTAACTTCAGATACAATGTCATCATCTGTAGCAGTACCAGAAGTATACATTTCATTATTGCAAGATTCGAAGTGCGCAGTAACGTTCCTTGGAAAAATGTTCACATTATGCTTTATCAGCCACAGAGATATTGGTAAGATTTCTTCATCATCTTCATCTTCCACGGTGTCATCTTTTCCTTCCCACAACACATCTTTCGAATGACCTGCACGTCGGAAACAGTTGCGGATTGTTGCTGATGTCATCTGTCTCCACGACTTTTCCAACAAAACGGCTGCTTCCAAAAGTCAGATGTTGTATTCCGTATTGTTCTCTTCATAGTTCTCCAATATATGCATCACTAGCTGTTTCCTATAATGGGACTTTCGGCTGCGAATAGCGCCCTGGTCCATGGGCTGTAGCACAGAAGTCGTGTTTGGAGGTAAAAAAAACGAGCTTAATGCATTTCAGATTTTCTAAGTGGGGATGAGCTGTGCAATTGTCGACAAGGAGAACAATTTTACGTTTTTGCTTCAACAAATCATTGTCCCATTGTCGAAGTTCTTCATAAAAACTGGAAGTCATCCAGGATTTTTGATTAGCTTTGTAATTGACGGGCAGTTTTTTAACATTTTTAAAACACCTTGTTTTTTGGGATTTACCCATGACAGTTTATTTTCGCTTTTTTGATCCGTTCATATTTGCACATACAAGAACAGTCATTCTCACTTTCGAGAGCTTCCCGTTAGTGCACTTTTCTCCTTTAAATTTTAACGTCTGATCGGGAGTCATTTTGTAAAATAAACTAGCTTCGTCAGCATTAAAAATATCCTTCTCTTCATAACCCTGGATTACATCCGGCCACACTTGAGCTTTCCACGTTTCCACATCCGATGCACAAACACTTTCTGCTTCACCGACAATCTTTCCACAAGAAATATTGTTCCGTTTTTTGAACCTATCCAGCCATCCATTAGAGCACACAAAACTGTTTTCTCCGAATTTTTCGGCAAACTCATTCGCTTTACTTTGAAGCATGGGTCCGGTCACAAGAGGATTTCTATTCCGCTGAATGGTGAACCATTTTAATAGAGCTTTTTCCACATTTTCTCTTTCAGCCCGACGTAGTTTCTTCGAAGAATCCAAATTTTTATTGTGAGCAGCAAGAGTCGCAATGCGATTTTTCCAAATGTTCGAAACTGTAGATTTTGACAAGGAAAATTCCTTGCACAATGCCGATTGATTTGTTCTATCTTCAATACGTTTAATTATTTTAACCTTATCATCAATCGAAAATGCTTTTCTTTTCAAAGAATTCGCCATTTTTACAAAATTTTCAGCTGCTCTTGAAAAAACGTCTTCTTATCTCAAATCAAACAAAAGAATAATGAAGAGAGACACTGTAAAACGAGGGACATTCTTGTACTATTCCGATTATACCGAGGGGCAGGGGATGAAGTTAGCAAATGAACACCAGAGCTTATTCCTAGAATTAGGGAGAAACGAAGAAGAGAGTTTTTTCCCTGTACCTGTAATGGGGAGAGGAGGGGAAGAAGAAGCATGTGCTGTTTAGGCGATGAGCGTGAAAGAGTGAAATTTGACACAATATAAAGCCTTGTCATCATTTGCAGTCACAACTAGTGCAAGTTTAAAGTTGGAGAACTGAAAAAAGAAATCTGGGGAAATAAAATTTGAGTCCACTATAAACGAACTACCAAAATCTCAGCTGTCCACTATAAGCGTATAAAATAACATTAGTTAAATGGGTGTTCGGACGGGACCAGCAAAAATGTTCACTATATCCGAGTGTTCACTATATCCCGGGTTCATTATAGCGGGGTTCGACTGTAATTACGAACGCACCTAAAAAGAAGCAAGTGGATAAGTGTGATCGAAGATCGCACAAAGGGTTTTGTTTAATATTCCTTTCAAAACACTTTATCCTTTAATTAATGAATCCAAATAAATTTCATTTTCCATAAAAAAAAACTGGTTTTTATAAAATAAAATTTACCGGTTAATTTTTTCGATTATTTCGAATTTCTTAAATAGAATATGATTTTTCGTATACCAATTTTCAAATCCTTATCTTATACAATTTTAAAAAGAACATGCGTTAAAATTTGTGAGTGCAGTATATTTAATTATCATCAGCATTGTTCATTTTATTTTATTTTTTATTTTTCACATATGAAAATAAAAGAAACAAATATTTTTTTTTGCAAAATAAAAAGTTACAAGTCGAATTTTTCAATTTTTGGAAAATCTTAATCCACATACGTGGTTTGCGTATAAAAACCAAATTTCAAATCCGCATCTTATACAATTTTAAAAACTTATATCTACCTTAAAATCTGCCAGTACCCCAAAATTTCATCTGTGGTTAAAATCTTTCTTCAGTCCCGGCTGCTATCGATTGTCTACAAGCTCTACACGTGTATAAAAAGAAATCATTTTTCACGTGAAAAAATAAAAAAAATTAATTAATATATTTGGTAATTAGCGTCCTATTTTTTTTAAAAATAAAAATTAGATATTTGTATTCAACATTCAAATCTATGTATATTTCTTACGATTTATAGATATGTAAATTGTAAATCGGTAAATAAAATATTTTTAATAATTTTATAGAGACCGAAATAACGCTAATTGGTTGCGGTTTTTATCTTTTTGAGGGGAAAATTGGTAACCTGTCTGGAGGTCGGGGTGAAAGAAGACATCAAATTATTCCTTTTTGAATGAAAAATTAATATTTTTTAATTGATATCTAGAAAAGTTGCCGTCAGTTTTTTTTCTTAATTTTTTTTCTTGATAATTTGTGATATATATTTTTTTAACCTTTATAGACAATTTTTCGTGTCGATAGACCTTTTATTTCGAGGTGTTTTCGAAAAGGGGACTTCCATGAGAATCTGGAAGCCTAGCTCTTTACGGCAACCGTGAACTACCGTCGAAATTGAATCAGGTGTGTTCTCAGTTTGGATGAAAATGTTACTTTTTTGTTGTTTCTGCGCAATTTTTAATGCGTTTTTATTTAATATCTCCGGTAATTAGCGTCGTATTCAAAATTGTGTTATTTGTCGTGTGACATTCAGCTGTAAGTGCACTAAATTTCATGTCTCTAACTTATATAGTTACCGAGTACAAACGCTGTGACAGACAGATAGAGAAGTTAGACGAATAGGTTTTCGTGAGATGAACGAAACCCTAAAAAAGAGCTATTTTTAGGAAGCATTCGTTTAAGGGTTTCGTTCATCTGACGAAACCCTATTCGTCTGTCTGTCTGTCACAGATTTCGTAATCGGAAACTGTATAAGTTGGAGACTTGAAATTTTGCGTACTTATAGCTGAATACCTCTTGTCACACGGCAAATCTTAAAACTTTGAAAAAGTCCTATATTATTTTAATTAATTAAAAATTCTTTAAAAATGGCCAGAAATTTCACTCTTTTTAAGAATAAGAAACTAAAAAGTTCATTTCTGACTGCTTTCGTACCCCTGGCGAGACCAGCAACGATCCAATCCGTCGGATTCAACCCTCCTGAGAACTGGCAGCGAGGCTTTTACCGGAGATAATACCAATAGTGGCATATTTTAAGCTTTATATAATTATGAAAACTATTTTATTTATCGATTTGAAAACTATGTATATATACACAAAAAAGTTCTAAATCCGAAATTCCAATTTTCGTAAAAATCGGTTCATAATTAGCTGAGACAGTAATTAAAAAATCATTAACTTTCCAATCAAAAATGATTTTTTTAATTTAAGTACACCTGCAGACATACAAAAAGGGGTTACCACAGTCAGGAATAGCACTCCCCTCCGGATGGTCCTGAATCGGCCCCTTAGTTGGGGAAAATGACCGGGAGCCCGACATTGCGAGCTGTTCCGACACGACGGGGCAGTTTAACTGGACGAATCACCACCTCACCATGGTGTGCCAGTGGGAATGGGGTGTCTGATGAGCCGGAGGTGCCGGACTGGTGTATGGACAGAACCGGGCCTCTATTCCTTAAGCGCTGGTTTTCAGCGGCAAGGGTACCAGGACTACGATACGGACACAGACACCGTTAGGTGGTGGAAAGCACCTCGTAGGCCAATCCCAACTCTCCGACCCAGACTCCCTCGGGTTGGGTTGGTCCGGTTGGCAACGGCTAGTTAACGGTCATAGTACCACTCCCAAAACTTATCCGGGGCGATGACGGAAGCGAGATCGTACTCTGAAGATCAAGGAGCGTAGTGACTCTGCTGTGATGTCTAGTCAGTGTGTGAGGTGACATGCAACGACCCTCGGTACTGTTAGGCGGCAGAATGTAGATACCGGCATGTGGGCATACACACATGGTCTGCATCCATCACGTCTCCTACTACAACTGGAGTAGTTGAGCGTCGACCTCAATGGTCGGGCAGAAAGGGAAGTGCCCGTTTGACCAAGCATGATTCGAGTCCGCGGAGGACTCTCAGGTTCGTATTCTGCTGCGCGTATCACATCCTTGGAAGGGAATCTGGACCGTTTCCTGGACTGTCCAATTACGAGGAACCGGACCGGAGGATCGCCGACTGACGCGGTGCTGATCGGACCAAACTCAGACCCCACGTTGAAAATCAATCCAGCGTGTATATGCATAGTCGAAGCTTTCTGCGTCCGACGGTTTTATTAGTAGGAGTCCAAGAACCTTTACGCGAATAAAACTCGATCGCGATCCCTCCTTTAGCGATTTTGAAGGCATGTTCCACGACCTTCAGAGTCCGATAGTGGTGTCTAAATCTAACTTTCAATTTATTAACCCTTATTAGTGTGTTTTATGTGTGTTTCTGCATGGTCCTCTCCGGAGCCGACCGCGCCGGTGTTTCGCCATCGGCATAAGTCGGAGGGAAAGTCGACTTATGGGGCCACACGGGAACAAACCTAAGCTAGGACGTGTCTCTGCGTTCAGGGTTGCATTTCCTCCACATTCCGGGCTAGCGAAATGCTCCTCCTCTTTCGTCGCCGACGACGAGCCCAGTAGTTTCCTTTGTAGAAGTTCTATGATCGAAAGCGGCGATAAATTAAGAGTTGTTGTGGAAGCTCGGCATAAGGCCTAGGACTCGATCTCCTTTTAGGTTTCCGGTTCCGAAGCTGTCGGGGGACTCTAGCGTACTTCCAAGTGTAATTGTGGTGGTGTCCTAAGAGGGTAGGCACCACTCCATGTCGCAACGACCTTTGTCGTTGATTTTCTTGGAAAAATGGGGATGGTCAGCAGGTCACGGCGTCCCCACTGGCTGTAGCGTTTACAGGTCTCTCCTGGTCGCGCAATAAAGTCCACAGACCTTGGATACGGCGGTTGACATGCATGACGGCAGCTCAGTTTTAACGGAGTTAAGCTGCCAGAAAAACCGCCAGGCAGAAAATTTAAGGTATAGTCAAATTATTAAAAATATTTCAGGTAGAGATTTAAACATTGGTATATATACGCAAAAAAAAAAAAAAATAAAATCGTATTTCATAAAATCTAATTTTCGAATCAATAACTTTTTATTTTATTAAAAAACTGATTTATTTATGGAAAAAAATTTATTCTGCATTTAATCCTATCTTCAATTGAAACCACTAACCAGAAATTATATGGTATATTCAAATTACTAAAACTATTTCAGATAGCGATTTGAAATAAGTATGTATTCGCAGAAAATTATCCTGTTTCCGAAGGAAAAAGTATTTTGAAAGAAATATTAAACGAAACCCTTCGTACGATCTTCGATCACACTTACCCACTTATTTTTCTTTTACTCCCTTCTTTCTTTCTTTTATGTCTATTCTTTTCTGTCTTTTGTGTGTGTTACATTTAAGTACATTTCGTGAAATATATGCAACCGCCTTTATTAACGGATCGTTTGCAACAAAGATATCATTAGGCTCGGAATAATGTCTTTTTACTTACCCATCATACGTAATATAGGGTAAGTCTTGTAATCGTTTTGAAAATCGAAAAATTTTTTTTGACGGATTTACACGTTTCAGACACTGGAGATTCCGAAAAACATATTTTTAGAAAAAAAAAAAATTGCCGTCCGTCTGTGTGTCTGTGTGTCTGTAAACGCTCTATCTCCCGAAAAAATTGAGATAGAGACTTGCAATTTGGTATGTACTTAGTATGTAATAATGGGAAGAAGCCTATTTCATTTCAATAACCTCGATTAACCGGAACTATTTTTTTCGGACTCTCGAAATATTCGTTCTGATAAAAGGTATATAAAAATTTTCGAAATTGGTTATTTTAAGAAATGAATATAAAAGACAATAAAAAAACAAATTTTGCATAAAGCATGAAGTCGATAGGATAAGTAGTTGCCGAGATATTTGGAATCCTATTTTCTACACTCTTCGATTTTTCATGACCCTGTATTTCATCCAAATTTCACTTCAAAGATATATTTTAATTGGAAATTTGACGCTTAATCAGATGAAATAAACCGCTAGTTAATAGAATTATTATTTTTGGAGTTATAAGGATGTTTCTTTCAAGCAATTCAGTAATCGAGCCTTTAAAGTTTGTGACGTCATCAAGCCTCGATTTTATTTGAATTGCAATGCATTTTATAAGTAGTTTACACATTTTTTATTTTAATATTTTACATTATGCATATCCATGATGGGTAAGTATTACGGTGGCCCCCAACGACTAGTTTTCCTAAAATGAGTGTAATTTTTTAAATAGATTTCGTTAATACATTAAAAATTGTATCAATTTAAATTTTTAATGCTAACACCCACTTTTGATACGTTATTTGACGTTATTTAGACAAATCAGCCTGGAAAAATATGTAGTTTGTATGCTTTTTCTTAAATGTTTATAGTTATTAAAGAAAATATATTAGAGGTTTATCCAAAAAACATAGAAAATAAAATTTTCAGATTCAGTTAGACGTTGCCATAAGTTGTTGCTAATTAGGTTTTGATGTAAATAGACCAACAGGTGGCGTGCTGCTATTCTGTATTTTTCAGGATTTACACGATTTTAGGATAGTCTTATCTCAAGAATTAATGCACGGAATGTCTTCAAACTTCATATTCTGTTAGACCTTGACATAAGTTGGTGTTGATTAGATTTTCGTCTAAATCATATAACATGCGGTACTACTATGCTGCATTTTTGGGTTCTAAAATGCATAATTAAAAAAATTACTTTTTTTTAAAAATATTAACATGCATGAGATAAAAGAAAGTTTTGGAATTGGCACATCTGATTACTTCAAATTGTGTTTCGTAAAATTTTTCTAAATAATAATATTATTAATAAATAATAATAATAATAATAATAATAATTATTATTATTATAAATAACAATAATTATAATAATAAAAGTTTTAATATAAATAATGTGCGTGTTTACCTCTACAGCCTGAGCTTTCACGACGAACATGAGAGGTTTGACACTAGCCCAAAAACAGAAGAATTGTTCATGCCGAAATAATTTCGTGTATCCACTGAGAGTTTGCAGCGTATCTGAAATATAAATCTTGGAATGAGTAAAAGAAAATGCTTTAAGAGCCTACATTAGTCACGGGAAGAAACGCTCAAGCTAATGTTAAGTCTATGGGAAGGTTCTAGCGCGATTTCTCGCTCGCATTTTAATATTTTTAAATGCTTTTTTTTGCATAGAATAGCTGAGGTCAATCTCCAACGTTGTTAGTTTTTACTTTTTCGATTTTTGTTCCAGATTTTTTATAAGCAGGCATTTTCAATTTTGTAAAAACTAACAACGTTGGAGATTGACCTCAGCTATCCTATGCAAAAAAAAAAAAAAAAAAAAAAAAACATTTAAAAATATTAAAATGCGAGCGAGAAATCGCGCTAGAACCTTCCCATAGATTTAACATTAGTTTGAGTGTTTTTTTCGCATGACTGATGTAGGCTCTTAAGCACATTTTCAGCACATCTGAAACTGAAACATATATATTGTAGTCATTAGAGAGTAATTTTAAACGAATTATCAGCATATCTGAACTACATATAATAATAAAATAAGTAAAGAGAAATTTTAAACAAATTATCAGAATATCTGATATATAAATTTTGGAATTATTAAACGGAAATTTTAAGCATATTTGAAGTATAAATCTTATAGTCATTAAAGAGAATTTTTAAAGAAATTATCAGAGCATCTGATATATAAATTTTGAAATGTCCTAATATTAATTTTAATAATTTTCAGCTCATCCGGAACATATATCTCGTAATCATTAAGAGAAATTTTGAACAAATTATCAGCATATCTGAACTATACATCTTGTACTCATTAAAGAGAAATTTTAACCAAATTAACATCATATCTGAAATATGTACACTGAAAAAAAAATGAAGTACTTAAAATTGAGTAAATATATGTACTTATATCGAATTGAGTATCTTAGGATAGTAAATAAACTTACTTTTTCTCAATTTTGAAATATCACATGCTATAAAAGTGAAACGAAACGATAATTTTGTACATTCTAATGGTTATTTCATTCATGGTGGCATAAAAAATGTTTATTAATAGAAAAACAATGCAATATACCTTAGAAATCAGAAAATAATATTACATTTTTAATCCTCGGAAGGAACTATATCTTGTGCCTCCTTTATAATGTGTAAGGTTACATTGCGTTGTTGTTATGAGTGCTTCGTATATTCATACCTGGTTGGTCTAGTCTGTGTGCTGAGTGACATGGATTTGTTTGTGAAAAGGAAGTTAGAAGAATGGGATTTTCAAGATTTCGCCGGCAACTTTGAAATTAAGTGCTTTTTGTTAAATATTCAATACATTTTTTTTCTTATTTTATGTAATCAGGGGTACCTTCTGTAAATATTATGCACAGTATTTTAAAATAATTTAAAAGTGCTTGAAAACAATAATCTTGTCATAAAAATATTTGATGTGGGTATCTTGATAATAATTCTGCTATTTTTCCTAAATAAATAATCAATTAAATGTTTCTTGCGAATAATTTTACGTGGGAAATAAATGTCCGTACATTTTTATTTAATATATAATAATAGAGCCCCCCTTGACAAGAAATTTTTTTTTACATTTAACTTATTTTAGTTTTGAAAGTGTTTTATTAAATGTCTTTTAGCACATGTTTTTACCTAATTTTTTTTCGCACATGTTACTAACCTGCCCTCTTGGACGCAATCTTGTTTTACTTCATATTTTTTATGACCAAGAGCATTGTTTTTAAGCACTTTAAAATTAATTTAAATTACTGTACATAATTTAATATTTACCGAAGGTACTGCGGATTACATAAAATAAGATAAAACGTATTGAATATTTTACACAGAGAAAGCACACAGAGCTGATATTTGAATACATCGATACGATCAAAAATGAGTAGATGTGTTTCTTAATTTTGAGAACAATTGGATCGGAATTATTTTGAGTATGTGACGTATATTTAAAATTGAATACTTTTTACTAAATTTTGAGAACCTTTTTATTCAATGTAACTTGTAATGATTAAAGAGAAATTTTGAATAAATTTTAAGCATATTTAAAATATATATTTTCTAGTTTTTAAAAAGAAATTTTAAATTTTAAACAAACTATCAGCATAACTTAAATAAAAATCTTGTAGTCATTAACCCTTAATTGCATAGTGATGGAAATTTCTATCACTTTTATTTAACTTTTAATAAATAAATCAACTTCTTCGCCACCACTATATTTATATAGAAATATTAATCCAGTAAATTTTCCGTGAACTATGTTGCTGAACAAAGTTAAAAATCTATCTTAAAATTTCTGGTGTCTAATATTTAATATATGTATAAAAAAACACAATTGTAAAAGAAAAACTCATGCAAAGAAGGGTTAAAATAAAATTTTAACGAATTAGCCGCACATCTGAACTATATATAATGTAGTAATCAAATAATTTTAAACAAATTATCAGCTTAAATGAAATATAAATCTTAGAATCATGGAAGAGAAATCGTAAAGAAATTTTGAGTATAACTGAAATATATATATTCTAGATATTAAAGAGAAATTTAAACAAATTAACAGAATGTCTGAAATATGAATTTTGGAATGATTATAAGCACATTTTCAGTACATTTGAAATACACATCTTATAATCATGAAAGAGAAATTTTAAAGGAATTATCAGACTTTCTGATATATAAACCTTGGAATGTCTAAAAAGAAATTTTAGTAAATTTCCAGCTTATCCGGAATATATCTTGTAGTTATTAAAGAAAAGTTTTAAACGAATTATCAGCATATTTGAACTATTTGTTGTCATTAAAGATAAATTTTTACCAAAATAACAGTATATGTGTTATATATATCTTGTAATCATTATAGAAAAAAAAAATAAAATTTCAACATATTCGAATTCGAAATGTATACTAGTTTTTAAACAGAGATTTTAAACAAATTATCAGCATAACTGAAATAAATTCTTGTAGTCATAAAAGAGACATTTTAAACAAATTTTCAGCATATCTGAAATGTATACATTGTAGTTATTATAGAGAAATTAAAAAAAAAAAAAATTATCAGCATAAGTGAGATATAAATCTTGGAATCATTAAAAATATATATTATTTTTTTTAAATTCTCAACGTAACTCATAAATCTTGCAATCATATAAAAAGAAATTTTAAATAAATTATCAGAATATCTACAATACAAATCTTGGAATGATTATAGGGGAATTTTCACTGGTGTTCTTTGAGAAATCTTGGAGTTATTAAACAAACTTTCAACGTATCTGAAGTGTAAATCAAATCTTAAATTAAAAATTGAAGTATAACTCTTAAATTAAATCGAATCATCAAAGAGAAATGTTAAACATTTTATGAAACGAATTTAAATAAGATTTGGTGACCTGCTAGTCCTTTTCCAGCAAAAGATACATTCGGATTTGAGTATGCTTTGGAGACCAAAAACAGTATACTCTCAAAGAGGGAAAGAAAAATTCAAACAAATTCTGACAGAATTTTGAAAATTAGCCTGCTCACGCTATCTCTTAAACGCAAATAAAAGTGGTGAATCTACCATAATCAGGATTCATGACGAATTGACATGATTTACCCAAGATTAATTGCAGCCAAAAAACAAGACGTATTATTTGTAATAAAAAAGGAATGCTTTATTTTTACTGAACTACTCACATCTGTCCCCAACACCTGATATAGACCCTGATTATGGAGGATTAGCCACAGAATCTGATAGATGATTCAACTTATTTAAATATATATATTTCAACTCTTTATATCTATATCTGCATAAACTCCAAAAGCCTCATTTAATTTTAAAATGTTAATTTAAAAACTTTTATCTCATCATATATTTGCTGCAACTAATAATATCTAGAAATATTAAGATTAGAATCCCGATATTTGTATAGAATTCATGTTAAGGAACATTTTTCAAACGACTTCAAAAATTCTTCCGTAGCGTATTGTAATATTAATATATGCACTGCTGACAGATTGGTTAGATTTTAGTAAACCTTAATTTTTGCCATTTTTAATTTTTTAATTTAAAAGTATTTCTTCAACCCGCCCCCCCCCAAAAAAAAAAAAAAAAAAAAAAAAAAAAAATCCAGACCTGAAATTGATAAAGCTAGAAAAATAAGAAAGAGAAAATTCTTGTGTAGCATGCAAAGCATTTATCACGTAGAAAGTAATCAAGTAGTGATGTTTAGTTGCAAACATAGAAGAGTTTTATCAGTATAAAGTAAAAGATTGCTTATCTTTAAAACAATGAAAGGAGAAAGTAAATATGAAAGTTGTTTACTGCTAGTAGAGATAAAATGCAAATATTGCAAAACAACAACAACAACAACAAAAAATCTTCTGTAGTATACAGTCAAAGTCCAATGCAAAAAAAAAAATAAGCAGCATTATTTAATTAAAAGCATTCTATCGCGAAAGGAAAATTAAACAGAGAGATTTCGCGGCTAACATAAAATATTTTCAGGTTTACATTAATGTAATATTTTCTGCAGTTTTTTAATTTTTTTTATTGACTTTTAATACTTATTATATATTACAGAATATGACTAAAATGTCTACAACATACTTTTTCATGCTTTTAAATATTTTGCTCAAAATAAATCAAACTATTAATAATAAAAGTAAAAATAGTTTTTTTTAAAAAAACCTCTTTTATAAGCATTCAACGTTTATCTTAAAAATCCCGCCTAAATTCACGATTGCAACTCATGTGGTTCCAAAAAATTTGCGTTACAATATGTTAATTTGGCATGGGTCCCGATTATTGAAAATTCACCGTTTTGATTTACGTTTGATAGAAAGCGCGAGCTAATGGATTTATTTTCTAAATTACAATTTTTGCTCTGTTTCTTTTTTTCTTCTTTTTTTAGATATGGCAACAGGAAAGAAAAAAAACGTTATTTAATCTATCTATTCAAGACTTCTAAATTGTTTTCTCAATGTATAACAATAATTTAATTAATATTAAATTATTAAATGATAAAAGAGTATGTTTTAAATTATTTTTTTAATTTATATTTTCTACTTTTTAGGATTTAAAATATTTCGTTGTTGCACCCAACTGGCATATTTTGGCGACCATGATTTGACGCATATAATTAACTTTAATGTTTACGTATGTCGCGTAGAGTAGTAACCATACAGATTATTTGTTGACTTATCACCAGCGGCAGGCTAAAGAAAAAAGCCTTAAAATTAATTTATTAAATTATAATTAAATTCTAAACATATTAAAATATTGTATAATCATCGGAAATACACCTGTGTACATAAATTTTATAAATTTAGCATACCAGGATATGAATGAAAAATCGTTTACAAAATTCCATTTTTACATACAAAAAACCAAGTTAAGTTAAATAAAAGAGTAAAAATAGCCACAAAATTACATTCACATTGAAAATATTTAAACTCAAATTTAAATCAAAATAATTTTTAATGTGTAAATTTTATTATGATGACCAGAACTTCTTCCAACGAATGAGCTGTTCTCATAACCCTGCTATTTAAAAAATTATGTAAGTTAACTTTATAATATACTGAAAATTCTTCAAAACTTATTACAATTGATAATTTGTATTATTAAAAAAGAAAGAAAAAGTAATAATGCAACTATAATCATAGTATATATTCATTCCCTAAATTAACCAAACAAAGTTTCATAACATTACATGCATAAGTTTTAGCATTAAAAGCAAATGTTAAAAATCTGATTTTGAAGAAACGACTCAAAGTGTAAATTAAACACCACATTTATTTTATTTATTTACTTTAAGTACTAATATTTAAATATCTGTAACCCAAATTCTAAACACGATAAAGGCAAAAATTCAAACTGATCTAGAAAACTTAGAAATAGGGCTTTAATATTTGAAAATATATAAAATCAGTTAACTATATCTAACGATGCAACTATAATCATAGTATATATTCATTCCCTAAATTAACCAAACAAAGTTTCATAACGTTACATGCATAAGTTTTAGCATTAAAAGCAAATGTTAAAAATCTGATTTTGAAGAAACGACTCAAAGTGTAAATTAAACACCACATTTATTTTATTTATTTTCTTTAAGTACTAATATTTAAATATCTGTAACCCAAATTCTAAACACGATAAAGGCAAAAATTCAAACTGATCTAGAAAACTTAGAAATAGGGCTTTAATATTTGAAAATATATAAAATCAGTTAACTATATCTAACGATGCAACTATAATCATAGGATATATTCATTCCCCAAATTAACCAAACAAAGTTTCATAACATTACATGCATAAGTTTTAGCATTAAAAGCAAATGTTAAAAATCTGATTTTGAAGAAACGACTTAAAGTACGTAATTCAACATCACATTTATTTTATTTATTTATTTTAAGTACTAATATTTAAATATCTGTAACCCAAATTCTAAACACGATAAAGGCAAAAATTCAAACTGATCTAGAAAACTTAGAAATAGGGCTTTAATATTTGAAAATATATAAAATCAAATTTTGACCAAAATTTAAAGTTAGGCGATATATTTTCTGTTTGACCTTTTCTGACAAGGCATATCTGCCATTAAAAAATTTAAATGTTAATGGTTTTTAAATTAAAGAATGTAAGATTTTCTTTTTGACAAAACAGATTAATCCAATTTTATATTTTGCATTGTCAAGGATAAGTATTAAAATAAATAATTTCGTGAAATAATAAATTTATTTTTATAAGATTAGAACCATTATCAACACATTATTGTATAATAATAATGCATTAGTTTTAATTAAAAAAAATGGGGGATGCATTACCTACGTATGTAACATAATTACACATATCACAATAATTGATATAAATGATAATTTCCATGCCATTATCTAAAATATTTTCTGTAAAAAAAAGAATTAATTTACAAAAATGTCTCTGACGAGTTTTACGGTATTAAGAGCCTACATCAGTCACGCGAAAAAACGTGCAAGCTAATGTTAGGTCTATTGGAAGGTTCTTGCGCGATTTCTCGCTCGCATTTTAATATTTTTAAATGCTTTTTTTTGCATAGGATAGCTGAGGTCGATCTCTAACGTTGTTAGTTTTTACTTTTTGATTTTGGTTCCAGTTTTTTTTTATACAAGGGTACTTTCACTTTCAGAACCGGTACCAACCGGTTCCGAAATTAGAAATGTCCTCTTATAAAAAAAAAACTGTAACTAAAATCAAAAAAGTAAAAACTAACAACGTTAGGGATCGGCCTCAGCTATCCTATGCAAAACAAAATCATTTAAAAACTAGTATTAAAAAATGCTCTGAAGAGCACCAAAAAAGGTTAATATGTTTAAGTATAAGAAAGGGTTGGACAAGTGCTTCTAATTGAGCATGAGAAAGGAAAGGGGTTCCTTCTTGGCTGCAGCTCACTATCAATGCTAACTTTTGAAAAAATCATATTCGCGCTTTTTCATATAAAAGAAATTTGTGGTACTGTAGTAAAACTTTCCAACGTGCTTTATATGTCAACTGCACTATGTTCTACTGTTGTACTGTGCGTGCGTCTGCAACGCAACTTTGTACAGTGCACTGTGTACCATTATTGATCTACAGACTATACTACACTGTACACTCCTATTATACTTTTGAGCCTCAGTGCACATCCGCACTGTTTCTTTGTACTTCCGTATTAAAGGTATATGCGCCTAATGTTCGTTTATAACTTGCATATGCATTGCTGTACTGCATATTGCATTGTGGAGCCACAGCCACTTGCATATAATTTCAATCAATGAATGCATTATACTGTAATGCGTGCATATGTGAAATTGTTCCTGTTCAAAATGCTGCAACACTCTGCACTGTAATACAAATCAATTTTCTGCGCAGTTCTACACTGCAGGCATGCTTGGTAGCACTGCATGAGTATGATACGCTGCAAGAACTAAGGTTTTTGGTACTATGTCGCCTTACATTCATGTCTAATCAAGCTGCGTCTTTACTGGCTACGTCTTTAAACTATACATTTTTATCGTAACTGGGAGTGATTTCATTTATATGGAAAAAGCGCGAATATGATTTTTTCAAAAGTTGGCATTGACAGTGAGCTGCAGCCAAGAAGGAACCCCTTTCCTTTCTCATGCTCAATTAGAAGCACTTGTCCAACCCTTTTTTATACTTAAACATATTAACCTTTTTTGGTGCTCTTCAGAGCATTTTTTAATACTAGTCATTCAAATTTTTTGATAAAAACTAAAGATTTTTTAATATCTTGAAAAGCAAAAAAATTTGCTATTGTCAAAATTTTATTGTTACATTGTTTTTACAACACTCGCCAAATCGTTGACTGTTCATCGCCAAAGCAGCATTTTTTCATGTCTACCTGCTCTCTCAAATGTCAGGCGACCGTCACATCAATAATTAAATGGTGATTTTCTATAGCTATTACCTCATAAAGAAACTGGATTCTGTAATTGTCTCGGTCGTATCCATGGACTGTTTCTGCTGCACTGAAGTCGCCTGCTATAGGCTGGGTTGTTCTTTCAGTGGTATCTTTCCTTACTACTCTTCTTAGTCTTTCTTAAAATCGCTGAATGGGACCGAATATTAGGTTCTGATAATTATACTAACGATCAGTTCAGTGATGATGCTATAAAAATTGAGATTTGATTTTGCATCATTATTTGGTGCATGAGACTGTTATTTAAGAAAGTTATGCCGCGATATATATTTTTTTATGTATATAACACAATGTTCATTGTTAGCTCACTGTATTCAAATTCGTACCAAAAGTTTAATGCACCAACACCACCAAACAATTGTTTCACTTTGTTTAAAGGCAGTTCCTGAAATCAAAATTGGGCCTACGGGCGCTAGCTGCAATAAATCCCCAAACAAAATAATGTTTTTGGCACAAAACAATAATCTCGCTTGTTTTCACAACATTCACCATATCGTTAGCTGATCATCGCTAAAGTACATTCGAAACCATACTGCACTCATCGATAATTACTAAATCCAATGATTTCCATTGTTGCTTAAATAATTTCAAATCGTCAGAATCAAGCTTAAATTATTCTGCTTCATTCGTATGTTGGACGGGCAATTTGAAAAACGTGTGAATTGTACTTCTTCCAATGCTGAAGGCAGCAATTCTCGTTGGTGCTGGTACTGCAGCAGCATCATTATTGTGATTACTCCTTAAACGAACTTTTTGATTGAGTAAATAAATTAGAAAGCTTTTTCCTCTACCAGCAACTACGCGTACAATCAGATTTATGGGTGGAATAGACGGGTCTTTCTTTTGTTCTTCTATGTGCTTTATAATTGATTAGAATATTTTCCTTTGGTCAGCATTCATTTTTTTTGTTCAATTTATCTTCATTAATAACAATTTCCTGGTGAGTTTCAGTGTTATCAGAATTTGCGGCTATCATAATCATATCAACGTCTTCATTTGGTTCTTCGATATTTTAAAGCTGGTTGTGCAAATCACTTTCTTGTTGCAACTTTTCAGCCAAGTCGATTGCAGCTTGTAATCGTTGTTTTGTTTCGCGATATTCTTCCATCTCTGAAAATTTGTTCACATTGTGCTCAAAGGATTCACGGTAGAGTTTAAATTCTCCCAATAGGTTTTCTTCGTTTCGTCAAGGCTTGAACAACATCAGCAAAGAATGATGATAGTACAATTCAATTCCAGCGTCCGATTTCGTGTTATGATAGGGCGTTTTCAAAACAACTGGTTTCAAACTTTTTCTGAACCAACTGTGGTTCTTTTTTAATTCGCAATATTCTACAGACTTTGGTTTATTTCGTTCGTATTAGTACCTAGAGACCAATTCGTATAAACACATGTTTTCCAATTTGTCATGTCGATTCATGTAATAATCATCAATAAAATTCCGACAGTAAATTTCAGTAGATCGTTCATCCTCTTTTTCCAATAAAACCAAATCATCGTGACTTTCAGTTTTCTTCGTCGGTCTTATTTCATGCTGGTATTTAAGTATTGCACAGCATCCCATGAATAGAAACATTTATGGCCAAGAATTTTGTCTACGGCTTCGTAACTTCCAGTTTCTCGACTAATCAAGTTTTATCTGGCAAAAGCACGTAATCTGGCACCGAGACTTTTGTTTTCGTCAATGGTCTTCCAAATATCTTCCTTACGATTTTTTTTCGGTTTGGTTATATAACGCGTAATGTAACGATTTAACACCAAATTGGGTTCTCCAACAAACTGGCTGTCAATATTGGCGGCTCACATGAACAAAATCGCGGGAATATAATCATTGATCCAAGTTTGTTTTTCTGATCGTTTCAAACCACATAACTTTGTAACATGGTGTCCACCTTTTCGAGATAAAATGCAGTTTTTAACAGAATTTAAAGTTCAATGTTTCACCAAACCATACATGAAAATTATGTGTAATAATATGCAGCCTGATTATGGCACATTATCCATGACCGTTTAGATGATAATAATGATAGATTTTCTAATATTCCGTAATCGAGTCTACAGACAATGTTAGCGAGAAACAAACAAATTAGGTACTTTTCGGCTAGCCCGGAGTCAGTGAAATATATATATATATGTATGTATATATATGTGTGTGTGTATATATATACTTCACTGACAGCTGGTTAACCGAAAAGTACCAAAAGATATTATAGCAACAATATGGATACAGTGTAAATGTGGATATGATTGAAGGTTTTTCACAAGATCGCAACAACCACATCAAACATTTATCGCCAATAAGAGCCCACTAAATCTACCGGCACAGGATTTTTCCTTTTATTGTATAACAATTATTTGTTTTCTTATTTTAAGTATATATTTGTGTTTTAATTTTTATAAAATAGTGCTTGTCTGTAATTTTTAAATGTTATATTTTTCAATTGCTCACTTTCGTTTCAACATTGTTGTTTTTTTTCAATTGTTTTGATTCACGGGAATTTCATTTTGCGCTTACTATTACGCTTAGCGACAATGGTTTTTGTATAACGGAAATGTACCGAAAAATGTTTTGCATTCAATAAATAACAAATCAAAATGTTTGGTACGGTTTGCATGACAACACGATTTGTAGACAACATCTGCTCGGTCAGGGTTGAAATAATTGGCGCATTAGGAAACATTTTGGCATGGTGTTGGTATAACGGAAAAGTACCAAAATAAATGATACAGCAATCACAAACACCGCAAATGCAACGAACAACACAACAGCAAAAATGGGAGAAACTGACGATAGTCGAATTGCTAACAGAATACGACAAGCTGCATAAGAGCACAAGCTGTACTGGAATGACTTAATAACGACGACATTGAAAATTCTCTATCATCCCGTCGACCACTTTTCATAACAAAATATTATCGCCAACTCAAAGATTAAACGCCAAAAATGCAGTCCCATTTACTTGATGTCAGAAGCATTATACGTGTTTGTCATGTCATCAAGTGGTTTTTAATTCGACATTTGCGTGTATTATGCATTATGTTTTACTGACTTATTAGTTATTTCATTAATTAAAATAACAATTGTGTCCGTAAATTCTTATATTTTATTTATTTATTTATTTTGATATTCCAATGGCAACGTTCTCCCTTTTATTTGGCGTTACAGTTTGGCGACAGATTTTTGTTATAAAAAGTGGTCGACGGGATAATAGTACCGAAAATTGTTTGCCGCATATTTTATGTGAATTAGATGAAATTATGAAACACAATTCTTTTACATAAGCATGTAAAATGCTTAGTGAGTTTGAACGTGAATAGCAGGAGCCTGTTAGGCGATGTAATTTTCCAATATATATATTTCCTCATTGTCGAGGACTAGTATATGAGTATTATTTCAAATTTAATGTGAAAACCACGATTTCTACCTACGATTGCTGTCCTATAACGGGCATTTACGCTAGTATGAAAATAAAAACAAATAAGTATGTTTGTCACG
Source organism: Maratus michaelseni (assembly GCA_963931845.1). Lineage (NCBI taxonomy): Eukaryota > Metazoa > Arthropoda > Arachnida > Araneae > Salticidae > Maratus > Maratus michaelseni. Next base: position 275,405,580 of record OZ007594.1, on the reverse strand, counting down.
TGATTTAATTAATTTGAATGAATTCTGTTACATACATAATAATAATATTTATTTAAACTTTCGTGCAAACGCGCGCGTTTGCTACGATAAAAAAAGAAAAGAAAAACCAATGTTCAACCGAAGCTTTACAACATAAATTCGATTTTCTCAGCGATCGTCAAACATACAAAGATAAAAAAAACCTATTTTAAGTTTTACCAAGAGGAAAAAAATAAAACAAAAACGAAGTTAATCCTGCCAGTGGAAGTTTAGCTACAGTTTGTTGAACTTTTCGTCTTCATTTTTTCGTTTAAAGTTAAATAATTAACTACAGTAAGCTACAATAATTTTTTGAATGATATCATTTTATTCGTCTCGTCGAGTTCTATCTTTCAAAAAAAAATCATTGTCGTATGTCAACTGGTTCGCCAGAAATTTCAGAAAAACGTTTGCATTTTCTATTTCTTAAACATATTATAGCAAACGCTACCGCGTTTGCTATGATATTAAAATGCAAGCAAGAAATCGAGCAAGAACCTTCCCATAGACTTAACATTAGCTTGAGCGCTTCTTCGCGTGACTAGCGTAGGCTCTTAATACACAACAGACGATTATGCACGGCTGAATTTTGATTTTGCATTTTATGCGGTACTGTGTATATACTGTAAGTAGTGTATAGATGAGTTCGGGCTCTTTTTAGGGTTTCGTTCATCTCACGAAACCCTATTCGTCTTACTTCTTGGTTTCGAAGCCTGAGCCCGATGAATTGAAATCCGTGCCCGCCCAAACCCAAAAACGTTTGTCTAATCAGAGTCGCGTCCACTTGACCCCGATATCTGAAGTATGCAATAGAAAATTGTTAATAACATTTTAAAATTGTTTCAAGATTAATTTTATTAGTTGAGAATATCTTCTGACATCTAAGTTTTAATCCTGAATACTGTCTTATGACAATATTTCAGGATGTTCGTTCATGTCCCTTTAAATCTGTTTAAAATAACAAATTTGTGATTTATAGCCAACTACTAGCAGAAATCTGCAAAGGTCACAATACTTATCCTTTTAAAAGATCATTGTATAACTATGTCAAAAAGATATGATTTGTTTTCCAAGAATTCTGAAAACGAACAAACAGAAAGCAAGGATAAACAAGGAAAATCCCACGCTTTCTTTATCTAGAGTTGCCAAGTTCCAGAGAGCAAAAATCAGGAGAGTTTTAAATAGAAGTTAGGAGACTTTTTTTTAAATGAAATGTTTTTGCTTTTAAATGTAAACATAAAATAACAACACTTAATTCATTTTGAATAATATTACAGCCGTCAATATCATCAATACATTTAAAAATGATTTTAATTAAGGTCCTCAAAATGCTTTTAATTCAAGAAATGACATAAAATCCATTATAAATACCAGGAATGGATTTTGCCTTTTTATAAAAACGAATCTAAGAAAAAAAGTGTCTGGAAAAAACGTGACAGAAAAAACAAGAGCCGAAAAAACGTGACAAGGAAATAGAGATTGATAAATATTGATAAATTTTGAACTTATTGATAAATAAGTGATAAGATAACAAATGTCTGATTTATGTCATTCTCGTAAGCGAATGTTTGCTGTAAATATTTGTAAATGCTATTAGTAATAATGTAAAAAAAAGTGAGAATATTCGTGTACGAGAATGGTCGTATTCATCACTGCTTGAATTTTGACATTCCCGAAATGTTTTTCGTCAATATCTGCGGATGCGAATATTGAAAAGTGGTGTGTATATTTGCATACGAGAATGCTCGTTTTAACCCTTTATCTACTGATGGTACTTTTAAGTACCATCAGAGAAAACTTTGTATAAAATTTCTTTAATCTGTCTAATAATGATAATAAGGTTTTGTTTTTATACAAAATACTTTTCTGGATCACATTTAGAAAGCACAGCAAAACAGTGAAAGCTAAATATTTTATAAAGTGGTATTTTTCTCAACCTTTTACATAAATGTAGATCTTCTCTTTTTGTTATATGAAAATTTTGCAACTATAAAACCTTTCTATTTAATGATAGGATCACAATACATTTATTTACATTGTTCCGATAAAGAATTGTGATATTTCCTTAACAGAATTTTCTGTTAATTAATCTAATTATTCTTGTAAATATTTCACAAAAAGAGCTATTACTACCGCATTATTAAATCAGTTTTAATGAAAAACCTTATCTAAATTTCATATTATTATAATATAAATTGTCTAATATACCTTCAGACATCAAGGAAGATAATTATTGAGATTGAACAATTTGTTGATTCATAATTCTGTAGATAAAGGGTTAATCATCACTACTTGATATTCACTTGAATATTCATATTCATATATGTCAGATATCAAGTAGTGATGTAACCGTGCATTTTCATATGCGAATATTTAGGACTTTTTCAATATTTGCATCTTAAACATCGACTGAAAATATTCGTATTCCCGTTCGCAACTAGACTGTTAAAAATTTGCAGCAAACTGTCCAGTCATTTGATCGTTTTTGTAGAAAACGGTTACATAATCGTAATTTAACTATATTCTGGCCGTATTATTACTCATTTTATGGTCACATTATATTTAAATTACGGTTATGTAACCGTTTTCTAAAAAACGGTCAAATGACTGGACAGTTTGCTGCAAATTTTTAACAGTGTATCGAAAATCAAGTAGTGATGTAAAAAAGAATTATCGTATGCGAATATTCACACTTTTTTTAATATTCTCATTCATAGACATCGACGAAAAATATTTGTATACGCGTTCGCGAATGTCAAAAATTAAGTAGTGCACTGTAAAAAAAAAATTCCTGAAAATAACGGAAATTGTACTGGCAATCGAGACGCCAGTACTATTTCTGTATTTTAACGGAAAAAAAATTCCGTAAATTCCACGAAATTTTCCGTTTTATAACAGATATCTTCCGTGTTTTTTAGAAATTTTTATGTCGTTAAAATAAATTTTATAGGACCAAGAAAAAAAAAAAAAAAAAAAAAAAACGTATAATGATTGTTTATTTTTGCAATAATACATATACTTTTTAAAATAATTTGTGTGTTGATTTATTTATCAATTTCAGTAAAAACAATAATTTTCTTAAGCAGACGTATTTATTACATGCTATAATTTATAATATGCATGTTAATTTATTGCATACATGCATTATATGCATGTATTATATGTTATTTATTACATGCATGTAAATTTACTTTATCTCTTAGTTTAAAAACTTATGTGAATAAACAAATTTATAATAAATTAAATTATTATATTTAAGCTTTGCTGCGAGCTTTTGTGTATGGTTCTATTAAAATGAATAATTTTTAAAATATCAAACGAAAAAATAGATTTTTAGAGAAAATTTTGAAATTAATAACTTTAGGATAGGTAAGTTTAAATTTAGACTTAATAATTTAGTTTAATTTATAAAAATTATAAACTAACAAAATAAGTTATAAACTTTTATAAAAATGAAGTTTATAATTTTATAAAGTAAACAAAAGTTATTAATTAATTTTTATAAATTTAAAGAGAAAATTATGAATTTTGTAAAATAATGATTTATAAAATAATAAATTTTAGTTTAATTCACAAGAATATAACACAAATCAGTTTAGTTTAATAACCACATACCGATAATTTGCAAAGATATTATTTTATGAAACCTTAAAAATATTAAAATAAAAAGATTTTTAGAGAAAATTTTGAAATTAATGACCTCGGGATAGGTAAGTTTAAATTTGGACTTATTAATTTAATTTAATTTATAAAATTATAAACTAACGAAATAAATTATAAACTTTATAGAATCATAAACTTCATTTTTATGAAAGTAAAGAAAAAAATATTAATTACTTTTATAAATTTAAAGAAAAAAATATAAACTTTGTACACCCAGAAAAAGGAATTGATTAAAACTACAAAACATGTTTTGTTGAGTACATTTTGGTTGTTTTAGCAAAATTCAAGTAAAATTGAACCATTTTACGTGAATTAACAAAACATTTTTGAATGACGATACATTTTTTTTTTTTTGGAATTGCAAAAAAAAAATTTTTTTGTTGATTCAAACAAAATTTCCATTGACCTATATTTAAACAAAAAGTTTTGTTGGGTCAACCAAATTTTTGTTGATTCAACAAAACTTTTTTCTGGGTGTAAATAATTATAATTTATAGAATAATAAATTTTAGTTTAATTTACAAATTTATAAGAGAAATCAGTTTTGTTCAATACCATATACATATCGATAATTTGCAAAGATAATATTTTATGAAACCTTTAATAACCTAATATTGCCTCACGTTAATAAAGTTAAAGTAAAATTTTAAAACGTCTGTGAAAAAATTCACAATTTAAAGCAATATAAAGAAAAAAAAAGTAGATTTAAAAAAATATTTTTCTGTAATTTATGAAAATAAAATAAATTTCTAAAGATTTCACTAAAAATAAAAATATCACTATTATTTTCACAAAAAATTACCGTCCAGACACAACCACGGTTAGAATGAGTTCCAGGATTGGCCCGAGTCTAATGACAAAAAAATAGGCCCACGGGCAGGATTGGTTCAGACCTGGATCCTAGAAGAACTCTAGTAAATACAACAATCTTAATTCGCATTTCAAACAAGGCGATTTCTGCACGCAAACCTCTGAACGTCATTTACGGAAATGGCACTGTTTTGAAAGAAATACGGAAAAATCCATTAAATTTACGGAAAACTTTCTGCATATTTACGGATTTGAAATCTTCTTTGCGGAACTAATGTCATTTACGGAAATTGTACTGTTGTTTTGGAAAAATGAAACTTCTCCGTAAAATTTAACGGAAAATCTCTTGTATTTTCACGGATTTTTTTTAGAGTGTGGTGTAAACGAGCATTCTCGTATGCGAATATTCACACCATTTTTCAATATTCATATTTGTAGACATGACTTAAAATATTTGTATTCGCCTGGCTGTGTTATAACGACTCTATACCGGACAAAGTACAAGCAGCGCCAAACGGTCCCGTTTTTTCCGTGTCCCCCTTTTTCCGTTCTTGATTTTCTGTCCCTTTTTTTCCTGTAACGTTTTTTCCCGACCACGTTTTTTCCGGTTACGCATAAGAATATACAATTATGAAAGTGATGAATGATACTTCTTCATTAATAAAGAAATTATTAATAGCAAAAATAAAATTATACATGATGATTGCATTAAAAAAATGAATTTACATTTGCAATGTAAAGTTGCAATTTATAGATTATAGAAAATAAAATTAATGGTATCATATCAGAATGAAAGTTGAAAATTTGCTCATAGCAAAAGTTACAAAGTTTTAAAGAGCTACCATACATAACTGAACAGTAGTGAGAAAACAAGAGTTCAAGCTCAGGAGGCGGTGGTGTGATAGTGCAACATCACCGCCGCCCGTCTCTCCACCGCCACTATCCACCACCACCCTCTAGCGGGAAAATGATCATTTTTAAGGGAAGACTTTCATACAACAAAATTTTTTTATTGAAAAATGTGAACATAAACGTAATCGTGTCTGCTTTTTCATTCCTTAACTTGTTGTGCAGGTTAAACGGAACTAAACCAAAACCAGAATAGATTTTCTCATGAAGCTGTAAATAACTGGTTATCATCATGTACGCTAATGGCGTCCGGTGCATGTAAAATCCGTCGTGGGTACAAAGTCCTCTATGTTCCCTGTGAATTATACCTCTGGAGGTGCCTAGACAGGCGAAGGTCTCTTCACCTGATCAAGATTCTAAATTGCGAGACCAACTCGAGTAGCGACGGCATGACGTATGGGTGTGCAAATTAGTAAATACTCCAGCATCTCACATCCGTCTGGCATGACTTCTCTACACTATGCAGCGCTGAACCGTCTCATCCAAGCATCAATTAGCCACATCGGCCTAGAGATATATCCAACAGATCTTCTCCATGTGGAGGTCAGGCGAATCCTCGCCCCGTTGCTAGGCATCAACCCGTTAAGCTGGGCAAAAGCCCGAAAGGTAGGGGCCTGGTCAGCGGTCTAAAAAAACTGGTTATCTAGATTATACAGTTTATCGTTTATCTACTTTCAATGCCTGTTCTTAATTAATATTGTTCCACATAATAATTATTGGTTCTACATTTAAAAATTCAGCTTCAAACTTTTTCCTTTAGGGCCTAAAAAAGCCACTACCAGATGCAAAAGTTATTTATCTACTATACAGAACGACACTGAAAAACGGTTAAAAAATTCATTTGCACTATTTTTTTGACTGAAAACCTGCACAGTGATATTTTGAAAATAAAAATCAAATATATGAAAATATCAAACATTATATTTTGAAAATAAGTATCGGAGATATACATCCAGTGATATATATCACCGAACCCTGTTCATTGACCCAATCAATTACCTCTACCAATATATGAACGATCGACAGAAATACAAGCAATATATTTTTTCACTAAAGCGCCGATTAGAGTTGCTGTATTGCTGTAGGAGTGAGGTTTTCCGCTTTCTTTTGTTTGTTGATTAAAATATAAAAATAACTAAACCTATTTAAGTCTCTAGAAACGCACATTTTCAGCACTAAATTTTCTGTGCTTCGGATGCATAAAAAAATATTTTTATACTGCTTTGAACTTTGATATCATACGCATATTAGTATTATCGCAGATAGCGACACAGATTTTAATAAAATGGCATTCTTTCATTACCTTGATGCTATGCTCGTAACCATGATGTCCACGGAAATGATTTCCATAGACATGATATTTTTTCTCTTTAATTATTCGCAACACACTAAATATTAAACTTAACTGCTGCTGAATTAAGTTTTGTGCAATTAATATTACTTGTTATTCTATTTAATTTTTCTATTTTAAGAGATTTCCCAAAATGAGCTGATACGTATTTTATTATTATTATTATTAAAACACATTTTCTAAAAAAATTAAATATTGATGTTTTTACTTTATTTGAAAGTAGAGATATGATGGTTATACGAGAATGTGAAACAAAACATCAGACAAATGGCCGTAGCAGCACACGTTCACTCTTTTGATGAAATTGAAAAATATGAAATCATTTTGAAGCACCGTTTTATAATCCTTACTCGTCTTTATCTTAACCATGTTTTTTTTTTTTGCAATTGTTTCAGGATTATTTTATTATTTATTTACCTTTACACAAATTAGTCTTTCAGCTTACTGCTACTTACAAAGTGTGTAAAAAACTTCTTTTTCACACTAAAGATTTTAACTGCTGCCTTAGAGGTCAGCACGGGGCGAAATTTCCAGGCCCGGGCCCGGCCTGACCCATACAAAAAAATTCGGCCCGGCCCGATACAAAAATTAAAAGTTCGGCCCGAGCCCGGCCCGAATAAAAGCTAAAAGTTCTAACTGCTGCCTTAGAGGTCTGCACGGGCCGAAATTTCCAGGCCCGGGCACGGCCCGACCCATACAAAAAAAATTCGGCCCGGCCTGGTATAAAAGCTAAAAGTTCGTACCGAGCCCGGCCTGGCGCAGAAAAAAGCTAAAATCTCGGCCCAAGCCCGGCCCGGCCCGAGTGAATTTCTACAAAAATTGATTTTTACGTCGATTTGGTTAAAAAGTTGCTCGTAGGAGGACATCTAACCAAAAATTCCTATTTTAGCCCTTTTTTTTCATGTTTATAATAATTTTTATAGAAGTGCCGCAGCCTGCGATATTTATTTTTTTAATAAATCTCTATTTGTTGTATGCATGTGTTTAAGTTATCATTAATATTGTTAATCCATATTCCATGTATGGAAGAAAAATGCTACACAGCAAAATCTTCTAAGATGGATTGCATAGGGAAGAAAAAAAAATGAGTTATAGACAATTTGCCTTCTTAGCAGGTGTAAATGTATTATAAATTCTTATATTCATTTTGCATGGATCAACACATTTTTCAGTTTAAGACAGGATTCCGTCATAAGCAGGTTCTTTTTCACACGTTTCACGATATTTCAATAAGCGTATATATCTACTATTCTTTAAAAATAATAATTTTAATGTTTAATTGTAAAATAATGGCGATTTAAAAATGTATGCATGTTTTGCAAAGATTTTTGTGCCAGGTCTCTTTTTATTGACCTTCGAACGGACCAGGCCACGCCGAGACAATGATTTTCTTCCTTATCAAAACCAGGACTGAAAATTTTGGGGCGTGAAGACTGGGAAGAATGAAACCAGTCCCGGCTCTGTACGGAAAAAATCATTTAAGGCACAGCCTGATACTTCAGGAAAAAAGTAAGGCCCGGCCCGTAAAGAGTAATCACTATGCCCGACCCGGCCCGAAACGAGTGGAGACCAGGCCCGGCCCGAGTACCGTGAAGGAAAATAGGCCCGAGCAGATCTCTATCTGCCTTCTGTTAAGTTATTTAGCAGCTATTAATTTTCTGTCCACAAATATGATTTTATTTATCTATTTATTTATTTTGTGGTATTAGTTGGTATTAGTAACCAATATGTAGCCAATTAGTAACCAATATGTATCTAATATTAGTATTGAAGTTTAATTTGAGATAAGTTTTAAAAAATATCAACTAAAAAAAAACTTGTTTATCAGGAAACAATTATATTTAATCAATTTTATAGGCTCAATAAGTTTAAATAAATAAATTAGCTGTAACAGTCTACGAGCCTGATTTTCTATATTCCGTGGACACATTATTTTTTATCAAAATCAATAGTATATTTTACTATTTGATTAATTGTATGTACTGTATGGTTATGTTATTATTCGTAGACTCGCAGTTCAGAGAATACTGTGAAAAAAATACAAGTAATATAACCGCAAAACGAGTCGCCAATGCATTAAATATTCACTATGCGAGAAGGTTTGTTGTCACCTTCACTCTATTCTATCGAGATGTAAGTAAAAACAATTCTTATCATTATTATGATTTATAAATTATGTTTTCTGTCTGATATGACGGAACTTATCTGTGTGTTAGTATTTTGATACATATATATATATAAGATGATATTTAAATAATTTAAAGTGTTACTTGTTAATAAATGTTTGTTCTTTCTAATTTAATTCCTTCTCTGTTTTCTTTTTTTGATTATTTGCTTAATTACTTCAAAAGGTCTGCTTTCAGTATTTTACCTTTTATTTAATTTACGAAAATCAATCTCCCTAGGATTTATATTAATCCTTTTACTTAATGTCTTTTAATTGATAAAAATGTTAATTCTGTTAGAAAAATAGATAAATAAATAAATAAATTAATTAAAGTAAATTATTGTATTCTCTAATCATGGAATTTCTAAATATTATTTTAAGCATTAAATCTAATAAAAAAATAAACTGCTAATTTACTGGATGTTGTAATTTTTAATATTCAAACTTATTTTATTTAATTAACTGAGACCTTCTACTATTCTTTAATTAATTACAGGACATACTTATCTGAATTTTTTATATAAAGTAATTTTAACATTTTGATCTAAAGTCTTATGAAGAGCATTTTATAATAATGAATTACTTATTCAAAATTTAATTATTTACTCATGGTCTCTCAAACAAGGATTAATCTATACGATCACAGCTTCAGTGTTGTGAATTCTTGGAATTGATTTTGCTTTTTTTTTAATATTGGTTAAATATTATTTTGTTTAACCTTTCTCATCAATTTTATACCCCCCCTTTCTGTACTTTCTTTAAAAGAAAGGCTTTGTCCCCTTTATTCCAAAATTTTCACTTAGTCTAAATTATTATGTCTATGAAAATTCCTTGTTGTACCCTTCATATTAATTCTTGAATTCACAATGCTGATTGTTGGGGAATTGGATGTAGTGCAAATTGAGAATCTTGTCAGTGCTTTTAATGATTAATTCTTATACTATTTTGAATTCAAAACTTAGAATTCAAGTAAATTTAAATTCTTTAAATTTTAATTGTTTCTGTTTAATTTAATCCATTTACCTTTTTTCTAAATTTATTTTTGTTTGAGAATAATTTTGTTAGTATGCATATTGACAGGATTCATTTCAATTTTTAGTCATAGGTAATTTGCACTCATTCATAATTTTTGCAAAAGGTAATAGTACCTAAAGACAGGTAAACAAAACCCCAACAAAGAATTGATGCCGTGACACTTACCTGTGTGGCACAATTCAAATTTTTAATGTTTATTTGTGTATACTTAAAGTTCAGGGTATAAGGCAACTATCTTTTTTTTTTCAAAATGTATTGTGCATTATGTCTTTGGGTATATATTATGAAGTGTTAACCCTCATATCTGTGCTGTTCATTTTTTTTTTTTCATAATACCCCACCCGCACTGAATTTTTAGAAATTTTAACATACCTTTCCCATTTGTTTATATTTATTTGCAATTGATTATATATATTGACAAAGGCGACTAGTGTATACATGGGTGTAGCTCTCAGTAATTTTATTTAGATTTTGCATTTGTGTAAATTTTTTTTTCTTTGCTTAAGGTTTAGGTAGGGTTAATTATAAATTTTTTTTTTATCGCTGAATTTTTTGTTGTCAAAACATTTCATAAATATGGCGGAGACCCTTACCAATGAGATGGCTGAGTTGCAGAAGAAATCGTCTTTGATGGATAATTTATCCAACATCCCACCTTTTAGCGGGGACTCTACTATATCCTTTTCAGACTTTATTGAAAAGTTCACAGATATTTCCACCTTCTTTAACTGGGATGAAAAAGAAAAAATTTTCGCCCTGTTTAACAGACTGTCAGGGAAAGCAGCCAAATTAATTAAGGCTAATAAAGGCAAAAATTATAAGGAATTAGTGGAAATTGTACAAGACAGATTCACGGAACAGGAGTCGCCAGATGTGGCATTATCGAAGTTTCTTAACTTCAAACAGACACCTTCAATGTCTGTCCAAGATTTTTTCGACAGAGCCTCTGATCTGTCACGCAGAGCTCTTGTCATCGATGGAATTGCTGAGGGCATTGTAAATAAAAGTAGAGATGCTATACTGCACTCTATGCTTCTAGGTAACCTATCTCCAGAAATTCGGAAGGGTGTCATTTCAAAAGATCCAAAAACCCCTCAGGAAATACTAACGTTTGCCTTACTTGAAGAAAAGGCTTGTAGGAGTGTTAACCCCTTCTACAGCTATGAACCAGCAAACATTGCCCCCCAGGTCCCCTCAGGTGTAGCATGTGCTGCTGTTTACCCCCCTACACCCCAGGTTAGCCATCCCAACCGTGAAATTGTAGAACTCCAAAACAAAATGGAAATCTTAACGGCTAAAATTGATAGTCTTGTTATGCAACAACCAGCTGCAGCGAGACCACCAGCCCAGGAAAATGTCCAGTACAACCCTTTTTTCTGTTTTGGATGTGGCGACCCCAACCATTTTTTTCAGGACTGCCCCCAAAACCCCAGAAATCAAGGCTGGCAAAATTATAATGAAAATCCCTATGGTCGTAGAGGTATGGCCAGACCTAACAATAACTACAGAGGCAGTTATAGTAACAGGGGATATCAGAATCAAAGAAACTATAGGGGAAATGGCAATAACCAGAGAAACAGAGGTACCAACAATGGCCAGAGAGGTAATTATAGGAATAGGGGTAATCAAAATAATGTAACCCAGCAGAATAACAACACTGCCAATGAACACAATGTTCAACAAAATTTAAACGGGTAATGGCTGAGTCTGGAGTAGTCGGACTGACTCATGAGAAGCCGAACGACAAAACCCCCTCTGTATATAATGTTTTCCCACCATCAGCATGCAATCTCCCTACCGCAAGGATTGCTGTCGGTGATATTTTTATTACTGCACTGTGTGATACGGGATCAGGTATCAATTTAATTTCTCGACAGGGATTGTGTTTATTCCCAGGTGTAAAAACTGAGGCATGCAATGTACCCATTCTAACTGTGACAGGTGAATGTGTCCCTCTCACTGAGAAAGTTAAGTTATTTTTCAATTTCAGTAATGTCAGCTGCCAAGCTGAATTTTTTGTACTAGCAGGTAAACTCGCTGATGAATTTACTGCTATTTTAGGTATGCCCTTTTTGAGGAGTACAAGGCTATCATATGGTGTAGTGACAAATCTATTAGTCTTGGTATTAATGAGCAAACTTTTTGTAAATATGTTCCAAAAATTTCAGAATGTCATGTAAATATTAAACCGCCAATTATTGTAAATAACAAAATTTCTTGCCTTAAAAATGTGTCATGTCAAACTGAGGGTAATGTAGAATGTTTTTCTAATGTTAGTAATATTTCTGAGAAGAATAAGAACAGTGAGAACAATTGTATGGTAGTAAAAGCCAATGTAAGGGATAGTAGAGAACAAATAGAGATTCGAGATAATGAAAAATGTAGTAGCGAAGATAGAAATAATGTGAATTTAGATAAATGTGAAAGTAATGATAATAATTCCTCTGTTCAAAAATCTTCTGAGAGTGTTTCAAAGTTAGGAAATGTAATAATCATGAAAATTGTAGTAATATGGATAGTGATAAATTAAATGAAAATAAGGCAATTGGTCGGGATAATATATGTGAAACAAATGGTTGTGATCTTAGTGTAAATACTATCAGGGATGTGAAAAATAATGAAAATGAAATCAATGTCCCTGTATGCCAAGTGAGTTGTCATGATAGCGAAAAGTCACAATCTAATGATCTCGAAACTGAAGTAAGTGATACATGTGAAAAGTCTAAGATTATTAAAATTAGTTTTGCTGTTTTGAAAAATTTAGTAACTATCCCCCCCAATCTAAAATTTTAGCTCAAGTAAACTGCTCGAGAAGTAATTTTATTGATAATAATGATGTTGTTATTTTGGAACCCCTAGTAAAAAAATGTGGTAATGGTGTTTTATCATCTAGAACAATCTGTTCTCAGGAACACGGGTTATTTATTTCATTCGCTAACTTTTCGGATGATGAGGTAACTTTGAATAAGGGAATGAGGGTTGCTAAAATTCAAAAGTGCATCGATGATTCTGAGTGTAATTCTAATAATTGTAATTATGCCCTTAATGTTAATGTGCCCACTCCACTAGCTGATTTTGATCATGCTGATCTCAGCTGGAGTTCAGATATTAATCTTGACCATTTAGACCCCCCTCTTAAACTTAAAATGCAGGATTTTCTTAATAAAAATAAAGATGTGTTTGCAGCATCAGTCCTAGACTTGCCCGGCTGTGACACTATTCCCCATGTAATAAATTTAACTTCTGATAAACCTGTAAAATGTAAAGCCTATAGAGTTCCCCATAATCTTAAACAAGAAATGGAAGATCAATTAGATATCCTGTTAAAAGCTAATATAATATCCCCCTCCATTTCTGAATTTGCGGCTCCAGTCATTTTGGTTAAGAAAGCAGACGGATCTTATAGATTGGCTGTCGATTTTAGAAAATTAAACAAAAATTTAGTTAAAGATGCATACCCCATCCCTAATATCACAGATTCGGTTGATGCACTATCCGGTTCAAATTTCTTTTCTACACTTGATTTAACAAGTGGCTTTTTCCAGCAAGTTGTGCGTCCTGAGGACAGACACAAAACAGCAATCATAACTCATAAAGGACTATTTGAGTGGTCGAGAAATTGTTTTGGCTTATCAAACTCAGGAAATTCTTTTCAACGACTCATGAGTGCAATATTTGGAGATCTGGGAAATATGGGAATTCTTGTATATATAGACGATATTGTTATTGCTAGCAAAGATGTAGAATCCCACCTTGAAAAATTAACAACTGTTTTTGATAGACTTCGCCAGCATAATTTAAAATTAAAACCCAGTAAATGCCTTTTTCTATCAGATAAAATTAAATATTTAGGTTTTGAAATCCATAAAGGTAAAGTCTCACCCATTAATAAAAATATAGAAGTAATTGAAAAATTTCAACCCCCTGATACCCGCAAAGCAGTGAGATCTTTTATTGGTACAATTTCATTTTACAGGAGATTTATCCCTGATTTTTCTAAACGAGCTAAAAACTTAATTGAATTAACTAAAGAAAATGGTCGTTTTTCATGGAACCCTGCAGCGCAAGCAGAATTCGAAGATTTAAAAGCTGCTTTAATTTCTAAGCCATGTATTGCCCTCCCTGATTTTTCGAAGGAATTTTATCTTTATACTGATGCGAGTGGTGAAGCTTTAGGCGCAGTTTTATCTCAACTAGATGAGAACAACTTTTTACACCCTGTGGCTTTTGCTAGCAGAAAGTTGAAGGACCCTGAAACAAGGTACTCAGCCACAGAAAGGGAACTTTTAGCTGTTGTCTGGGCAACCGCCCATTTTAAGTGTTACCTAGCTAACACCCACTTTTTTATTTTCACTGATCATGCCCCCCTAACTTATATGCTAAAAATTCAGGACCCAACTTCTCGTATGGCAAAGTGGATTTGCACCTTGTCTGATTTTACTTTTTCAATTAAATTTATCAAGGGCAAATGCAACAGTGTTGCGGATTTTCTTTCTAGATACACTACTTCTAATGAAATCTCTGTAAATACAGTAAGTTGTAATTTTTGTGTACAAATAGCAAAGGAGAATATTTTTATGCCCCAAACTGATCTTCTTGAAAAAATTCAAGAACTCCAAAAGACTGACAAAAAGTGTTGCCAAATTGCTCAGAAGCTAGATCAAGGAGTGGATATAGCACCAAAGTACATGAAATTTTTCTTCCGAGATGATCTCTTGATGTGCGAGGACACTCGAGACTCTCCCATTTTAAATAAATTGCCCAAACTGGTGGTGCCAAAAGAACTAATCCCCCAAGTGTTCGCACTAACACATGATTCTCTAGCAGCTTGTCATCAAGCCTTCCAGAAAACTATTGATCGCGTTCGCGAAAACTTTTACTGGCCAGGTATGTCTGCAGATGTCAAGCATCTAGTAGAATCTTGCATTAGTTGCCAACAAAGAAGAGCTTATCGACCTAAACATCTAGCCCCTTTGCAGAGAATGCCAACACCAGAATTTCCATTGGCGAAAGTGAATTTCGACATAATTGGTCCTTTACCGACAACCTTTTCGGGTAACAAGTTCATCGTGACATATATCGATGCTTTTTCTAAGTGGTCTGAAGCATATGCTGTATCCTCTATCACCTCAGACGTTGTAGCGGATACTCTAGCAGATTTCGTTTCAAGGTACGGTGCTCCTAGCTATATTGTTTCCGACAAGGGTAGAAATCTTATATCAGAAGCCATTGAGAGAGTCTATAAAAACTTTGGAATGAAACATATTCACACGTCAGCTTACCACCCAGCAGGAAATTCTCAGATTGAACGTCAAAACAGAACTCTAATTAATGCCCTATGCCATGTTGTCAATGAAAATCAGTCGGACTGGGATACAAAATTAAAATTTGCTCTTTTAGCTCTCAGGACAGCCGTGCATTCTTCTACAAAATTAACCCCAGCTGCAGTAATGTTTGGCAGAAATTTAAATCTCCCCTATAAAATTTTTTCCACCCCCCAAACTTTAAATTATAATGACGCCCCCACCTATTGTGAACTTTTATTCCCTGCTTTGAAGAAAGTGTATGCTGAAGTGCACAGTAGTTTGGTGGAAGTTTCAGAGAAGCAAGAAAAATACAGAGAAAAAACTGCTGTTTCTAAGAATCTTAAAATAGGTGATTCAGTTTGGCTCTTTACACCAGCTGTTAAACCAGGACAATGTAAAAAACTATCTAAATTTAATAATGGTCCCTATACAATAACTGAAAAAATAAATGAGGTAAATTTTAAAATCGCCCTCCAATCAAATTTAAAATTAACGCAAGTGGTACACGTCGATAGGCTGACTGAATTTAAAAACAGGCATGTTGATTTCCAAACAAATGACCAACAGCCGCAGAGTCAATTCGATGATCAATCGAATATTCAGAATCCAACTACTCCCATTCACCATTCGATTAACGATAACCCAGAACGGCGGACGAAAAAACGCAGGCGCGCGTTTATCATACCAACAGCATCAGCAGTAAACAGAGATGAAGCATTGCCCATGCAATCAACAGCCAACACGTTGCCTTCACTAGCCACCAGCAACGAACCCCTTTCCCCCTCTCTTCCTTCAGCCGAGTTCGAGAATTCACGAGCTGAAACCACCCCCTCCCCCTCCACGGCTGAAAATCCAGTTACGGACACGCCAGATATCGCGGTAGCTAACGAAGTTGTTGAAGCTCAATCCTCTGTTATTCCTTCAACCAGTCGTATTCCGACTTTAATCGAATCTCAGCGCAAACCGACTGATTCGATTCCTTCGTCCAGAAATACTTATGGATTCAGGAACAGGGACAAGCGTCCCAATTATAAACTTTAAGTTGTATTAATTATAGTATTTTTATTTTAATAACCTTATATTTTGTTTGTATAATGTATATAGATAGTCTACAGTTAGTTTTTGTTGTATTTTAACATGAAAAATAAGCTTTTTAGAGTACTTCTACCGTTTGTGTTGGTTAGCGGTAGCGATCTGAGCGGTTGTGTGTTCATCACATTTAATGTTCTTTATAGCTAATTTTAGTGTAAATAAGGTATATTTCGATAGTTATAGTGCAAATAACCTCTCCGCAGGTATATTTTGGAATTATGTTACGTTTTTTCTCGATTTTTGGGTAATTTCGAGACTTTGAAAATTTTTTGGTGCATTTTGAAAATGGGAATCCAAATTTTTTTTCCCCTCCCTTTTATTTTCATGTAGTACTCCCTGTTTGTGAAATACGATAGTATCCATCGATTTGCATATTATTTATATTTTAATTGATGTTCTAGTTAAGTTCTCAGTAGATGAGTATAAGTGGATCTACAGGATAATACTATATTTGAGGGAACTATTAATTTTACTCATTACTAGATATAATATGTAGGTATTTCGTAGTGTAAGGTAATATTAGTGTACTGTTTTGTGTATATATATTTTTGTTTACCTGAAAATTTTTGAGGTTATTAATTTTGTTCTTGAGTACATTACTTCATTAAAGTATAGTGGTGTGGTTTTATTGAAAAATTTATAAAATTTTATCTGGTTCTGTGCTATTTTTTTTTCCTTTTTTTTAAAGGATTTCTTTTGTCAAAATTTTTATTTTTTACTGTATAAATTAAGTTTCTGATGGTGATAATCTTCACCATAGCTTTTGGGTCTTCTGCGCCCCATTATGCTTTTATTTTGGCAATTGTTTATAGCACAGATAAATGGGTTGCTCTTCCAATATGCACAGTGTCGCTGTAAGTGCATATGTAAATAACTTACTTCATAGTTTCAACTTGCATATCAATCGACTGGAGAAAGTGTTTCTCAATTTTTAGACATTGATACAATTTGTGTTAACTGAATTTTAATTAGTGAAATGTATTTTATTGTGAATTAACTGTATATTGTGCAAATTGCCTTTTACCCATTTTTATTCTTTTTGTTTGTGTTTTTATATGCATATACATTACTAGTTCGAATGTTTTTATATATCTGTGTACATCGAGCTAACAATTTATACCTATATTGATATGCATTATTATTGTAATGGATTTGGCGATTCTTTTGGTTGGCAATGTTCTCTCCCAAATTTTTATTTGGCTTAAAAAAAAAAATATTTTGGCAATCTTCAAAATTTTTTTTGTGGTTTAGCAAACAGTGTTCAGGTAAATACTTTGAATGGAACCTTCCCGATTGATAAGGTTAGTGGTGACAAAAGCAATGTCCAGCCTTGTGTTCATCTTTTAATTTTTTTTTGTTATTCTACAGGTGTGTCTAGGATTTTGTTGACAAGTGAGGAGAGTTTTGTGTATGCAAACTCAGGTTATGCATTCCGGACTGTATACCTTGAGGGGTAGGCTTGCTAAGTGTTTCTTGATAATTCTTCGGACCGAAGTCTGGTTTGTTTGAAATGTTAGGCCCCATTTAGTGATCTCTCCCGCATCCATTGAATTTTTACTCGCACTTTTTACTTAAAAAACAAGATTTTTTTTTTATTTTTCAAAAAATTGTGTTTTTTAAATAGAGACGGGGGATTCTTGTTAGAGATAATTTAATCTAAATTTTTATATTTATATTTTCATTAATATCTTAAAACATTTCTTTTTTATAAACTCATTCTATTTTAATATTTAATCAAACCCCCCTCCTCCTTTTTCTTATTTTTCTTAAACATTATTAATTAAAACTCTTATTTTCAAAATCCAAACATTTGTATTTTTCTATAAGTCAAGACCACCCAAGTTCTTCTTTTTTCACTATGAGATAGTTTCCACGCAAACAACTTTTACTTGAAATTCTCACGTAATTTAAGGGATCGTAAATTCGGAACACACACAGGCAGATTGGATAAAGTACAACAGGCCTTTATAAGAAGTCATGGGAATAACTGAAGCATTATTATCAGTTGTATTGTATGCAATTTTTATTACCCTAAGAAAAGAGAGTCATAAAACTATTTCGAAGGCTTGTTACGAAGATACATCAGTATATTGCTTTCGAGTCGTTGTTTACGAGATAGCAGGTGCAAGCGTGCACGTGGTTTCTTTCTTTTCGTGGGACCCAACAGACGGCTAATTTCCAGGAATTGTAGCTAGGATTTTTCACCTAGCAACAACTAATCCAATAGGCGTGTTATTTACTCCCCCCACTCATCCAATCAGCGTTGATTTTTTTTACCCCCTGGTCCAGCGTTACCAAGGAAACGAAGAGCTAGTTAGCAGGGGCAGTCATGTTTTGAAGCTCGGATAGTTTGGGTGTGTGAGGGTGGAGGGTTCCCTCCCTCACCCCGCCGGTTAGGCAGTGGCGAAATTTTCGAGAGAGAGACACTTCTCTCCCGGCAGTAGCGACAGTGGGTTGATAGAAAATGTTCGCTCATCAAGCAACCTGAAATGAACGAAAAAAACTTCTGCTTTTCCTATAAGTGCATACCCACGAAGGAAATATCCTACCATATTGTCGCGATTTGGATGTTCTAAACAGTTCGTGAAATTGTTACCGTATTAAATGCATAGTATTTCTCGGGAGCGATTAATTGTGAGAAAATACCTGCTGAAGTGATGATGACAGCGAGAATCTTATCGAGTGCTCTAGCAGACACTACACATGCTCTTTGTAGTGTATTCTGAGAATCTGTGTAACTTTATTCTTGCAATGAATGGTTGATCGTCCCATTACTATTATAAAGCATGTCATCAACGTGGTAGTCTTATTATGATCTTCATAGAATAACGCTGTGTTCACTAACTTAGCTGTAGAGTTAGAAGAATACATAAAAAAAGAACTTATGTAACGACTATTCGTAGACTCGCAGTTCAGAGAATACTGTGAAAAAAATACAAGTAATATAACCGCAAAACGAGTCGCCAATGCATTAAATATTCACTATGCGAGAAGGTTTGTTGTCACCTTCACTCTATTCTATCGAGATGTAAGTAAAAACAATTCTTATCATTATTATGATTTATAAATTATGTTTTCTGTCTGATATGACGGAACTTATCTGTGTGTTAGTATTTTGATACATATATATATAAGATGATATTTAAATCATTTAAAGTGTTACTTGTTAATAAATGTTTGTTCTTTCTAATTTAATTCCTTCTCTGTTTTCTTTTTTTTGATTATTTGCTTAATTACTTCAAAAGGTCTGCTTTCAGTATTTTACCTTTTATTTAATTTACGAAAATCAATCTCCCTAGGATTTATATTAATCCTTTTACTTAATGTCTTTTAATTGATAAAAATGTTAATTCTGTTAGAAAAATAGATAAATAAATAAATTAATTAATTAAAGTAAATTATTGTATTCTCTAATCATGGAATTTCTAAATATTATTTTAAGCATTAAATCTAATAAAAAAATAAACTGCTAATTTACTGGATGTTGTAATTTTTAATATTCAAACTTATTTTATTTAATTAACTGAGACCTTCTACTATTCTTTAATTAATTACAGGACATACTTATCTGAATTTTTTATATAAAGTAATTTTAACATTTTGATCTAAAGTCTTATGAAGAGCATTTTATAATAATGAATTACTTATTCAAAATTTAATTATTTACTCATGGTCTCTCAAACAAGGATTAATCTATACGATCACAGCTTCAGTGTTGTGAATTCTTGGAATTGATTTTGCTTTTTTTTTAATATTGGTCAAATATTATTTTGTTTAACCTTTCTCATCAATTTTATACCCCCCCTTTCTGTACTTTCTTTAAAAGAAAGGCTTTGTCCCCTTTATTCCAAAATTTTCACTTAGTCTAAATTATTATGTCTATGAAAATTCCTTGTTGTACCCTTCATATTAATTCTTGAATTCACAATGCTGATTGTTGGGGAATTGGATGTAGTGCAAATTGAGAATCTTGTCAGTGCTTTTAATGATTAATTCTTATACTATTTTGAATTCAAAACTTAGAATTCAAGTAAATTTAAATTCTTTAAATTTTAATTGTTTCTGTTTAATTTAATCCATTTACCTTTTTTCTAAATTTATTTTTGTTTGAGAATAATTTTGTTAGTATGCATATTGACAGGATTCATTTCAATTTTTAGTCATAGGTAATTTGCACTCATTCATAATTTTTGCAAAAGGTAATAGTACCTAAAGACAGGTAAACAAAACCCCAACAGTTATACTGCACTCCTTTCCCATTATTAGATATTTTTTAATTATTAGTAGAGAACGACCGAAATTTCGGTTTCGGTGGAAAATCGGAGTTTCGCCAAATATTCGTTTTCGGCGAGACTGCTGCCAAAATTTCGGAATGACCGAAACTATCTGTATTTCAAAATTTCGTTCCTTCTTTAGGAAATTTTCAACTTTACTCATTGATATGAGTTGTATCGGCTGAAATGAGACACTGTTTATCATTATCCGTCATGACTGATTCATGATGCGAGTGTAAATTAAAAAGCAAGCAATGCATATATGACTAAACTTAAAAGGGCTTATCACGTGATCTTTAAAAGCTGAAAACTTAACAGTAATAGAACATTTTTACTTTGAAATTCCAAATTGTTTCGAATGCTTTATGAGAAAGGTGTTAAAACATATGAAGATTTACGAAATTTATTACGAAACATATATTGAGGTATGAATATATTTAAAAATATGAATATATTTAAAAAACAAATTTATTATTGAATTTGTTTTACATTATTTAACTACATTGTTAATTAATTATTGATAAATGCCTATAATTATTGGTTGTTATAAAATAATAAAATATAAAAGTTGTATTATTTATGTTTCATTTTTGTTTGAAACTTATACACACACATATATATGCACGTTTGTTTGTTAGAAATGTGGTTCAATACACGTATAAATAATAAATTAATTAGTAACGTAGTTAGTTATTATTAAGTAATTATTAATTATTTGTTATTAATTAATTAATAATTATATGCAGCTATGTATGTATTAATCAGTTTCTTTTTTTTCACACTTTCGGTTTCCGTTTCGGCGGAAAGTGGGAAGATGGCCGAAATTAAGTTTCAGTTTCGGTTTCGGTCTTTAAAACATGTTTCGGTCGATCTCTAATTATTAGTCTTTTAAAATAAATATTTTGTGACATTTTTTTGAACGTTTCTAGGCGAATGACCCATTTATTTATAAAAATAAATAAGCTTCTTTCCTTTTTCATTTTCAAAATACAGTTTACAAAAGGCTTTTAACCTTCATTTCAAAAACATTATTTGAATGGGAAAGTGAAATCTCCTAAGGGCAATGTCATAAAAGTAGGAAATATTTCCTACTCTACTTCGTTTTTTTTTTTCTATTAGCAACGTAAATTGAAAAGAAAAGGACTGCCACAAACGGGCCGTTATCGCTCTTTTTACCTGACATGTTTTAACAAGGTGAATTATTTTGCCCCACCCCTAAGGTCAAAAGAGTGTAAGCTGGGGATGAGACCGGGATGGTATTTTTGAATTACAATTCTTTTTCTTTTCCACGATAATCTTCATTGGTCACTGCAGCCCCTATACAACTATGCACACCTGCGAACTATTGAAAATGGCGAAGTATAAAATAAAAAATAACAAATACGCAAGAAAAGTATTTCACGTATTTTCCCCCTTCAGGTGAACATATAATGTTTAATATGAACCATTTTATAAGTAACACACAAACGATATTTTAGTCTTTTTTTTAAAGCACATAACATATGAATATTGTTAAATAATATACTGATTACTATTATAAACGTATGTGTCATTCAGGGTGGGCAGGATAAAGCCTTCTGTGTTTCTGACTTTTTAAAAATAATTATTATATGTTTCTTTAATTTCTCTAGACGAATGTTTTCATATGTTTTATCAATATCCCAATAATTGCATGTAAATAATTGCATGTAAAAAATAATTCTTTGGAAATATGAATGAAAAATTAACAGAAAATCTGAATTTATTATGTCCAACAACGGAATTTTGAATATAAAATAGGAACTAAAACATATTGCACTTAACATGAAAGCTTAATAATACAATATTCTAAATGTATTTTTCTTTTATGTTTTTACTTACAAAACTGAAGATCAAATAATTGAAAACAGAAACAATTTTCTGAAAAGTTAAACAATTCGGGACACGGAGATTTTTTTTCATCATTTCTCGTCTTGATTGGTCTAAGTTAGATTAAATTTTGAGCTGCGTCAAAATTTTTGTCAGTTGTGACACTATTCATAAACATTTCATTTTTTTTTTCATTTAAAATGCTTTATAGTTTTTTTTTATATTTGTGTGTGCTTTTCTTATTTATTACACGATCCGAAATGTGAACAATCCAATTTTGCAGTCACAAATATGCTAACAATATGTCACAAATAAATGGATTTTTTATTCAATAAAACGCTGGAGTATTTTTAGGTAGCTTTCAATACAAAAAAGTATAAAGCTACCTATTGCAGCCGTTCGGAGAAAAGCAATTCCGGAAAATTTCGGTATATTTTCACCGACCATGACCCCCAGACCCCAAAACCACTCTCCGTTCAAATGTTGATTTATATATATAGATATATCCATATATATATATATATATATATATTATAAATCAATTTCGATGAAACTAATTGTGTGTATTAAGCTCACCAATGTCTCGACCGAGTTCGTTGGCCAGCTTGGTCCGCCATTTTGTTTCAAGATGGCGGCCATTTAAATATTTAAAACTTATACAAAAAATTCTAAAATTCAAATTTATTTTTTACTTAAGTGTTAGGCCTTGATACAAGGTTTCCGGAGTATTTTTTGTTTTACCTCTATCTTAAAAAACGGCTGAGATACAGCAGTTTGAAATTCTAGGGTGGCAGACATTTTGAAACAAGATAGCACATTACAAAAATCCAACGATTAAATTATGAGTTTTAGTGAACGCGACTTCTCGCAAATTATTATCTTTCATTGTTGTAATCATTTTCCCAATCATACGCATAAAACTATATATTCATATCCGTTAGCGCCAAATTCTCGCCAAACTTAGCGACATTTGGCGAAATATCGCCAAATTTGGCGAGCGAAATAAGTCTTCATAAATGAAGCCAACTTGGCTATAATTGACTAATTTGGCAAATTTCTTATTCAAATTCAGTATTAACGAATGTTCTGTAATTGGGTTCTTTGCATTTTAGCTATCTGTTTCGAGTAACATTAGCTAAAATTTTAAAACGAAGATATAGGAAAGCTACCTTTTCCTCCCGGTACAGGCCGGAAGGACTTTTTTTAGATAGATACATACAGTGAAATATTTTTATATTGCTAAATTTAAAATTTATTTTATTTTATTTTATTTTTTGACAAGAAACGAAGCTGGGAATTTTTAAAAAAAAAATATCGATGATTTTGGGAATTTTTCAGAACTGTTAGGGGAAATTCGTTTTTGCCCAGTTATTTTTCCTTTTCGTCAAAATCTTTTTTGTTTCGTTCCTTACAATAGCAAGCAACCACTTATCTATTTCAAAGTTTTTTTGTGAATGCACAGGCGATTTCTTTCCAATTTCATAAATGAACTAGCTGATAAAATTACGCTAAGTATGACGGGTGAAAAAAAATACTTAAAAGTAAGTTAAATAAGAAAGTTTAGCCCATTACATTTACTGAAAAGTCCTGGAAAATGTTTAGTACAATCGTTGAAAAAATATAATACTAATTTCGTCACAAAAAAATTATACTGGTATTAATGGATTGATAACAACGTTTATTATTAAACGCCTAGATTTGGGCTTGGGGACCTTTTACACATTAAAAATTATACCAACTTTCTTGTTTTTCAGATAGTAACAGCCACTTTTTACATTGCATTCGAGTTTCGTGGATTAAATCATCCCGAGAAGGTGAATAATTTATGAAAATATCCTTACTAGTATGGGAGTGGAAGATATATAAAAAAATATATATGTTAGGGATTTTAAAAAAATGTTAGGAGAAATCTCACTGTATAGCGCATACTTACTTACCTAAGTGTAGATATCAATTTTATTGCAATTCATCCGTTCACAAATGAAATGGTTACGTAACTTATACGCTTTCCACTCTGCATTTCTGTCGAATCGGATATCTTCAAACATTTAAAAGTAAGTTTAGAACTATCGCTTGTAATGTAGGTTAAAATATGAATAAACAAAATTTCCTGTCAGCTTAGACTCATTTTTCTCACAGTATGCTTTTTTTTTTTTTTTTTTTTTTTTGCATAATTCAGCGCAATTTACACAAAAATTCTTTGAAAGTTGAAGAAACGATTGATGGTTTCTGAAAGAAAAGTGTCTTTACTTGACCTAAAAAATTCAACCCTTTTCAAAACTTTCGAATGGTACCTGTTTTAAATCTCCATCATCTATACTTAATTGAAAAGAATGACATTGAATTAAACACTGAACTCAGGGCCAAAACTAAGATTTTTTTTCAGCCAGGATAAGTATGAATTTTTGAGCCCTCCCTCCTTCAAAATAAATTTATAAAGAGAAGTTTTTAATCCATTGCCTTAATTTTTATTACTTTCTTCTATCCTTACAAGAAGAAAGCATTGGATTCATGAAAATTTTCGACTTCCGGTTTTCGACGGATTTATACGTTTTAGAAGGTCCTGAACATGATTTGACTGTTTTTAGAAAATGTCTGTCTGTGAGTCTGCGACTCTGAATGTCGGTCTGTATATGACAAAAATTTTGTGGGCGCTCTATCTCAAGAACTAATGTACGCAATTTAATAAAACTTTATATTCAGTTAGTCCCTGATATAAATTGGCGCTGATTAGTTTTTGGCGAAAATCGCCGTATAGGTGGCGCTGCTATGCTGTATTTTTCGCGATTTCCGCAATAGCTCTATCGCAAGAATTAATATAATTATTTTCATCAAACTTCCGATTCAGTAAGGCCTTGGCATAAATAGACGCTGATTACGTTATGGTGTAGATATCCAAACAGGTGGCGTTTCTATACCACTTTTTTAATGATTTTCACGATAGCTATAGCTCAAGAACTAATGCACGGAATTTCATCAAACTTCAGATTCTGTTAGATCATGACATAAATAGATGCTGCTTACGTTTAGGTGTAAATAGCACAGCAAGGGGCGCTGCTATGCTACTTTTTTCATTATTATCACGGTAACTATATCTCAAGAACTAATGCACGGATTTTCAACAAACTTCATATTCAGTTAGACGTTGACATAAGTTGTTGTTGATTAGGTTTTGGTCTAAATCTCCCAACAGGTCGCACTGCTATGCGACATTTTGCAGGATTTACACGATTTTAGCGATAGTCATGTCTCAAGCACGTAATTTAATAAAACTTTAGATTCAGACCTTGATATAAATTAGTGCTGATTCTTTTTAGTGTATGCGAAACCTGTGCGAGATAGAAGAAAGTTATGGGATTGGCACATCCGACTAGTTTTAAACATGAAATAATTTTTAGGAAATAAATATATTAATCTTAAGATTCTTATGTTGATTTCTTTAGAAATCGATCTATTCTAATCACTTCATTTTTATATCTATTTTATTTATACATAGTGCAAATCTTGTCATCACGATTACAGGTCTGCACTGGCCGAAATTTCCAGTCCCAGGCCCGGTCTGACTTGTACAAAAAATTTTGGCCCGTCACGGTATAAAAGTTAAATGTTTGGTAAATTATTCTTAACTTGAAGAATGACATAATGATTTGATGTCCTGCGTGTAAAATAAATAAACTGAATTGATGCCAAGTAAAACTCCTTTGTTTATCGCAGTAAAACATTAGGGATAATGACTATAATTTCGAAAACTGTTATTCAACCTCTCTGTACCAGGGTTGGCAAGTTTTTGACGCATGACGGTTTTTACCAGTTTTAACCATGGTTTTTACCGTCATGTCAAAAACCTCCTTGTCAAAAATGTCAAAAACTGTCAAAAACCCATTTTTAGTAGTTTGTTTTTACATTTTTTTTTCATTCTATCTTTAATATTAAGTTGTTTTACATAAAATATTCAGTATCAAAAAGACTCTAAAGTATATTTATCCATACAAGAAAAACAAAAAAGAATTGCATTAGAATAATACGTGTACAGTACATCTCTGTTAGAAGATCTGTACAATATCTTAAGCTGTTTAGCAAAGTCTAAAAAAAAATTCGATTTTTAGAAGAAATCCTGTAACCTATAAGTATTAGATTAAACAATGTGTATAATTTCGGTACAATTTATTACATTGTTGAAAACAAAATTTTAAGATTCTACTTATTGAAGTGCAAATGAAAATCACCACGATTGCATTTATGAATACATAAGATATGCATTTTAAAATATTATATCGAAGAATATTCAAATTTATTCACTGCCAGTCTATGCCTAACATCTATTGTTATACAATGTAACAGCATTTTTGCATCTCTAAAATAATTTTAATGTACTTTATTAAAAATGTATATTGAATGTTATTTAATAATTATAATAACATTTTATTATTATTTAATATTAATGTTAATTGCAGTTAGTAGAATCTATATTAGTGAATATTATGACAAATATTGTTCTTTTCTTTTAATCTTGTATTTTTAAATCTTTCCCATATTAGGAAATGATCTTCTTTTAAATAAATTTAACAGATGTAATTGTAAATAATAATAATAACAAGAACAACAAGGTAAAATCAATCTAGAAATGTATTGTATGCTACCTTACACCATAAATTGGAGGACAATCGAAAATGATAGGTTTTTGACGGAATAAACCGGTAAAAACACGGTTTTTACCACTGTCATGTCAAAAACCAGTTTTTGACGTCAAAAACCCAACCCTGCTCTGTACCATAAAAAATCTTTGAAATTTTTGAAGATTTTCTTCTCTCTTTGAGATTTTTTTTTCTCTGTTTGAAAAATTTGAAAAATTTAAGAAAGTTGATAGCTTGAAAGCTTTGAAATATAGTTTCTGAAAGTAACTACATCGATTAAGGTCGAACTTCAAAGTATTTCTACAGTAAATAAATTAGTTTAGCGCAACAAAGGGGGTGAGAATGAATTTAGGGGGGGGGATTAAAACTCTCTCCAGAGCATTTAAAAACTGATTTTAAAACCAATGTAAAGAAAAACATTTTAAAAATATTAGCCGACAATTGTTTCAAAGCTTCATTACTTGAGCCCCTTCTTCAGTGCAAAACGAATAAAAGTATATTAATAGTATGTGTTAAAATGAACACAAGATATTGTAATAAAGAAAAAAATTAAAAATTTTAAAATTTAAATTAAAAAAAGTAATTACATCACACTTATAAAATTTGGTCGTGTCAAAGAAATAAGTCATATCTACCAACATTTTTTTTTTTTTTAAATAAATGAGTTCAATAGTAAATGCGCAATTCTGATGCTAAAAATATAGCATTAGCAGTATAGGGGAAAATATAAGTGATGATCGCCCTTAAAATGAATACAAGATATTTTAAAACAATGTAAAAAAAAAAGGCCTACAATTGTTTCAAAGCTTTATTACTTGCGCCCCTTCTTCAGTGCAAAACGAATAGAAGTATATTAATAGTATGCTTTAAAATGAGCACAAGATATTCTAAAACCAATGTAAAGAAAAACATAAACAATAAAAAAAAAAAATAGCCTACAACTGCTTCACAATTTTATTACTTCTTCAGTGCAAAATGAATAGAAGTATATTAATAGTATGTGTTATGAACACAAGATATTATTCTAAAACCAATGTAAAGAAAAACATAAACAGTAAAAAAAATAGCCTAAAACTGTTTCAAAGCTTCATTATTTGAGTCCCTTTTTCAGTGCAAAATGAATGGAAGTATATTTATTGTATGACAATATCAAAGTAATACAATGCATTTTTATAAATAATTTTTTTAAGCGAACCAATTTAATTTCGTTTTTAATTTTCAAAACATTGAAATATATTATTATTATTTTTTATTAATTATTATAAAATATAAATTTTCTGAATAATATAATTGAATAATATAATATAACCTGAATAATATAATGAAATATTTTTCAAAGAACGATTGTATGAATTATCATAAAATAATGATTTTTAGCAACGTAATATTATAAATTTTTAAAAAATATATTGTTCATTTCATATAGCAGTATTATCATCCAACAATATTAGAATAACAGAATGCGCTGTGATGAAAAAAAAAAATAAATAAATAAAAAAATAAATAAAAAATAAAATAAAAAAGAGAATCAATATAATTTGGTGTTTTAATATTGGAAACTGTGAAATGTAGTATATATCCAAAAAATAATTGTATAAATTACTATAAATAATTAAATTTAATTAACATGTATTTTTTCAGTGGTAAAATTCCTCCGGCTTTCTGTTTTGAAAGTTTTAATAATAAATATAAAATAATTATAATAATATTTTTCCATCACTTGACACTGTCAGAGTAATAATGCACTTTAATGAGCATTTTTGAGAACCAGTGTAATGAGGCTTTAAAATTTTAGAAACCTTCCAAAAAGTATAAATGTTTTTTTTTTTCAAAATTATGCGCATTTTTTTAGTTAAATTCCTCGAGCATTTCCTTTTGGAAGTTTTAATAATAAATAATAAATATATAATACAATATGAATAATAAATATAATACAATTTTAATAATAAATATACTTTTTCTAAATAATATTATTGCATAAAATTTAAAATATAGATAATTCATTTTACACATTCTTACTATACAACAGTATTTGAATTGAATAATGGAATGTGTTTCGATGGAAAAATTCGAGAGCCAATGTAATTTGGTTTATAAAGGTGGGAATCGATGGAATATATTTCCAAAAAATACTTATATACATTTTTATAAAAAATAAATTTTAAATCAATCTAATTTGATTTTTGAATTTCGGAATCCTTGAAATATTTTCGTAAAAAAACAATTATATGAACCGGGGGTGTCCAGCCTTTTTTGCTTAAAAGCTGTTTGCCAACCCTTTTCTCGAATACAAATGATCCCCTTATTTATTCGCAAATTTTCTGTCATTAAATAAGGCGAATTATTCTAATTAAAAATAGTAGTAGTTCTGCGACTCACGGGCCACAGGTTGGACACTCCTGGTATAAATCATTATAAAAATATGATAGAACAGTTTGAGAACCAATATAATTTAGCTTCCAAAGATTTTAAGACTTGAAATATATTTCCACACACACACAAATTGTATAAAATATTATTTAAAAAATAAAATTTAACTCACATGCATTGTCGCAGTCTGATAACTCCGTCTTTTCCTTTTGGAAATTTTTTATATCTCCCAATATATTGAAGTATCCCATTTTCATTCCAGGTAATTCCTTACTAAGGCATCGCCGTTTTTTAATAATACAATTCAAGAGAAATGAAGAGAACAAAACAGAAATTAAACAAATGAATCTGGGAACGCTGCTGTATTTCATCAGCATTGTAAAGGGGTTTTCGGTGCTGAGTATTAGCGAGAGCATGGTTTTCAGGTGTGAGTCTTTTACGGGAAAATGAAAACTGAAAACCCTCCAGAGAAAGAGAAAAAAAAAAACGAGTTCACGGTGATCCTTCTAAGGGACCTTGGAAAGAATGTATGCCGAAAGTTGTTTGTCTAGGTTCTCCCTACTTTTTCCGGTATACGATAAAGGGTATCGCGAAATATTTGCAGATAAGTGAGAAAAAAAAAAGATGAATTGTTATCATGGGCGCAGGCAATGGGAAGGGGATGCAGGGCAGGACCATTGGCCTTTTCTGAATTTCGACACTTAAAAATTTTCTTTATCTCTGATGATTTAGAAAAAAAAAATAATACATTTATTTTTAACTGACTTACAATAATTAAGCATTAAGAAAACAAGAACGAAAAATCATACGTCAAGCATAGATTATGAAACACTTTCCAACACAGCCAGAAAGCTGTAACGAAACTTCACCGTTAAATAAGGTGAAAGGAGATGTGTAAGTAAACAGTTTAGAAAACAGTTTAGAAAACATATAACACATTGAAAAATACAGTTTTCGAAGTTACCTTCCTGTGTCAAATAAGTAGTCGAATTATTTTGTGCAGCAATGTATCTTTTTCTTTGCGTAGCCCTGTATATGAATTTATTTATATTCCACAAACTTCTATTAGTCTACTAAATATAGTTCAGCAGGAAAATGAGTAAACACAATTAAAAACTACCCTTCACTCCCATAGTCTGTAATACTTACGAATTCCCTTGTCTAGTCCTGTACATGATCAACCGAGTTTATGAACACACACGTACTATGAAAAAATTTAGTTAAACTTAAAAACGGAAACCAAAATTGAAAACGCACTTATCACACATAGACTGTAAATATCACACATGTACTGTAACCGATATATTTTGTGTGTCCCTGTAAATAAACGCACTGCACACAAAAGAGCCATTTATAGTGCACCTCAGTAATGCATATAATTTTCATTATGTTTGAAATAGTGAAATATCACTAAATGACACTGCAAATGATTTTTCCCCATAGAACGATGTGTAACAGAATTCTTTTGTTTCATCCTGTAAATGAATAATAAATGCTTTGCACCCTATATTCTACAAAAAGCATGTTTTAATGAGCTTCATAATTATATATCAATTTCATTATGTTTTAAATGACGTAGCGTCATCAAAATGCACTTGAAACGATTATTTCCCATTGGCTGTAATGTAACAAAATAATTTTGACTGTCCTTGTAAAAAATAAAAACTATCAGTGCTACACACTTCAGTTGAAATAGGGAACATGCTATAGTTAACGACAATAACATACAAAAAATTCAGTGCAAACCGAACATATTTACGGGAGCTAGCATACGGCCAGACAAACCGAAGTCATAAACGCTTTTCAACTACGTTGGAAAGTGTTAAAAAGGAACTAAAATTTTTTTCGTTGGGGGGGGGGGGGGGAGAAATCTACCCCTAAACAGCACATTTAAGATAATATTTTTAAACACATTAGTCAAATTTTAAACACATTAGTAGCATTTTAAACACATTAGCACATTAACAGGCGTGGTTGCGAAATAAAGGAAAAGAAAATTTGCTTTAATTATGCATTTCGAAAACAGCCGGTAGAAACTTAGTTTTGAATATTTAACGTTTTGTAATTGTTAAATTTCTGTATTGCTTTTTATGGTGACGTGTTTAAAAATTGTCTAACGTGGGGTGGATGGGTGGTTCTGTCAAAAAATACTTAGTTTAGCTTATCTCATGTTATATTTTCTATTTCAAAACGCGGCATAGGCTACGGACCATATAAGTACATTTGTATCATATTCTTGCTGCTGCCCCTCCCCCCCCTCTTCCAACTTCGTTCTGCGGCCCCCGTGATTGTTATCGCAATAACTGTCAATTTTCAAAACAGTGACATAGTCAAGGGCTGTGTCCATGGGGGTATAACCCCCCCTCCCTCCCCTAAAAAAGTGAAAACAAATGCGATTTTATGGAATTTTTAATAAAACAGGTTTATTTGCATTTTTAATAAAAACTGCTAAGAAGGAATCAATAGCGGTCAGAAAAGGTATTCCGTTTTAGAAAGATTTCTGTCTAAGCCGTTTGTTGTAATTCTGTTTATTCTTTTCGACACGATCATCAAATTTTTCCGTTTGTGGCAGGTTTCCGCTATACACCATGTTTTATTTTTTACAAGTTTTGGTGTAAATATTTTTGGAGTTCAGACAAGATTCCGTTATAATACGGGTTTAATTTTGACAGGTTTTATTGAATGTGTATATACCGTAAAACTGAAACCTGTCTTTTACGAAATTATGCCTTATGTTTAATCTAATGTGAGTTACTCCATTACCTCCTACCCTAGATAGTGATTTAGTGGCTTGTTTTTATATCGAGAAAATTATCTTAAACTTGCACTATTATTCCAGCTAGGGCATCCAACCCGGGCTTCCCGGGATAGAAAATGTAGGTGAAAACCATTTTTTTTTTAAAATTGAAAACTCTAATAGATTTTTTACATTTAACCGTTTTTTTTTTTTTTTTTTGTTACAGTATATCTATATATATATATTTAAAAAATCGTTGCAAATTCAGCAATCCTCTTTTTAAAAAATCAAGCTTCTGACACTTTGGGCTTTTAAAATTTCAGGCTTCTGACAACTCGGGTTTCTGAAGTGACAATTCGGGCTTTTGATGGGTGGGTCACCATTAGTGGAGTGCAGCTAAAGAATATTTACTCCGTATATTTCCTCTATATTCTTTGGTGCAGCTGCAAAACAGAAACAGAAATACCAAAACTTGCAGAGTAATCTCCTCCTCTGTTA
This sequence comes from Maratus michaelseni, assembly GCA_963931845.1. Lineage (NCBI taxonomy): Eukaryota > Metazoa > Arthropoda > Arachnida > Araneae > Salticidae > Maratus > Maratus michaelseni. Next base: position 275,372,868 of record OZ007594.1, on the reverse strand, counting down.
AATCCTGTAGGTACATAACATTCCGTTACCGTTCTATTCGACCCCCATTAATCACATAAGATAAATTCCGCTCCTCATAAGACCGGTCTTCACCTCTCAGAGGGTTGCCTCATGTCAAACTCCTCTGCCACCAATATTCCATTTCCATATTTTTCGACTAATGTGGCTGAAATAAGTAAATACAACGTTCTTTTTCAGTACATACCAAATTGAAAAATAAGTATTAGATCCCCCCCCCCTCCCCCTGTAGCTCAATAATAATAACGATTTTCTACATTGAAAATTATTATTATTATTAGGTGCGTTCGTAATTATATAAATACGCAGTACCTATTGTCGTCGTCTGGTCCGTCCGTCTGTCCGTCCGTCCGCATATAACAACGCAAAAACTACCCAACCGAATGGTTTGAAATTTAAGATATATTATCTTTGCATAATTTTGTCGAGACGTTTCAAATTTTATGAAAATCGAATCAAAACTTTGGAAGATATTAATAAAAACATTTATTAAGAAATTTGAATAATAATAATAAAAAAAATTGGTGCTTTCTTGTTAGAGGAGCTTCCCAGGTTTAACCGTCAAGCGACCGAGATACTTATTTTATGACAGAAATTAATCTGCAGACGATATAATTCATTTCACATAATTAAAAATCATCAAGATCTGATTATTTATATAACTAGCTATAGTACGAATGCATCTCATTTGTCACGTTTGACGTACAATTTCCAACTTGCTATTATTATTGTCATTATTATTACTTTAAATTAATAATAATATCTGTTGATAATATTTAATGTATTTTAATATAAATAAGAAATATCTATATTAATATCTAGCATTAATTATATATGTAAATATAATTCCTTTATTTAACATTTTAATATATTTTTATTTAATTATTTAATTTAATATATTTTTATTTAATTTTTGTGAAATTTAATATATTTTGTGAAAAATAACATTTTATAATGAAAGATGAAATCCAGTTACTCAAACTCGAACGAAGCATGTATTAATAATAATTTCTTTAAGTCCTTCTGCAAAATTTCCCTTTCTGGTGAACATGTTTTGTTCGCAAAATTACACATTTTAAAACCTAACAAAATAAAAAAATAATAATTAAAAGTATGTTTTTACGGAATAGAATTTTGTGAAAGGGATTGTTTTTTTAAAAGGAATTATGTGAAGGGATCTGTTTTATTAAAAAGAATTTTGTGAAAGGCCTGATTTTTTTACAAAGAATTTTGTTAAGGGACCTGTTTTATTAAATAAATTTTTGTGAAAAGATCCTAAATAGACTCCAAATTTTGCCTGGATGAACCGCTGTAAAGTATGTGATTTAAAAATGTATAAAGAAGACACAAAATTACTGAATATGACAAATTTCTCAATAAAATTTTCTTGCATAGTTAGCAATTATTTCATAGAAAATTAGTTTGGCTAAAGAAATTCAGTTAAAAAGAAAATATAACTTCTCTGGAAATTTAAACCATGGAAGAAGTATTCTTCTTCCATTATTTAAACCCTTCTTTCACTTATAAGAGTTGAGAATTTGTTAGATGGATTTATAAAGTATACAAATATAGGCAAAAACACAACAAACCAAATGATTGAGCAAAAATTCTCTGCATCTGATGATACAATGAAAAAAAAAAAAAAAAAAAAAAAAAAAGGGAAAACAGGGAAAATATAACATTAATTTATCACAATATATTCATGAAACAATTAATTTATTAAAAACATTATCAAAATTTATAAATATATTGTTGGTTATAAAAGTAAATTGTGGTTAAATATATATAATAGACTAGCCGGTCTTTGCCTGTCTAGCCGGTCGCTTCCGAGTGAGGCCCCAGATAGTGCAGTGTACCGCCCTGACTTCGCTTAGGGCTCAGAAAGTGTATTTTACATGCAACCAGAAAAACATAAATAAAATACTTTAAATTAAAAGTATACGAAAATAACTAATAAGAATATAAAAAAGCACTTAAATAAAGATTTTGCGACATAAATATTTTTTTTTCATGAACACCCTGGCAAGTAATATTGGGCCCTACCCGTGATTATCTAGGGGTGTGGCCCAAGTAGTACTTTGTATCTGGGCCCCACTCGGAAGCGACCGGCTAGACAGGCAAAGACCGACAGAGTTATATATATGAGAAATAAAATGAGACACATAAGTAATATTTTTTTAAATTATATATCATCGACTAAAAAAGAAATTTCGTTGAACCGGAATAAACCAGCGATCTACGGATTTCTGATTACGCCGTCTTCTACAGTCCACCACTCTGAAAACTGAACTATCGACGGACACAACCGTTGATTCGTTTAACACATTATAGAAAATTCCAAATGATACTCTTTTAGTTTTAAGCGTTTTCTTACAATTTCTCTCAATGTAATTATATGTATGAGAAGAACAATTAGACACATAAATAATAGTCTTTTATTATATATCATTGACAAAAAAATAAATTCCGTCGAGCCTGATTCGAACCAGCGACCTAATGGATTTCTGATTACTCCGTCATCTACAGTCCACCGCTCGGCCTACAGAGCTATCGACGGACACACCGTTTGTTTCGATTAACACATTAAATAAACTACCAAATGAATCTCCCTTTTTTTAAACACATTCTTATAACTTCTCTCAGTGTAATTATATGCATGAGAAATAAAATTAGACACATATGTAATATTTTTATTATATATCATCGACTAAAAAAGGAATTCCGTCGAAGCAGATTCGAACCAGCGACCTATGGATTTCTGATTTCTCCGTTTTCTACAGTCCACCGCTCTGCCAACTGAGCTAACGACGGACACAGTTCTTGTAAACAAGTACAAACAAAAGGAAGAGCAGTGATGAGATGGTTAGTAGAAAACATCGATCTCATATCACAATAAATACACCTTCCCAGCAGCGAGATTCCTCAAAAGCATATCCCACTCTCAAAAGCCATCCATTTGGTAAGTATATTTTCTAATATATCTTTAAAAATTAAAAATTTAAAAAAAAAAAAAAAAAAAAAAAAAAAAAAAAGTAGCAATGGAACCTCTTTGCTACGCCAAAAAAAAAAAATCGATTTTTTTCAGCTCTAGTGAGAAGTGGAAGTCATCTGTGACGGACTGAATTTCACCAACTGATGAAGGCAAATAGCCAACAAAAAGTGAACAAAATAATTAAATGGTGAATGCACAAAGCACACCTGCCAAAGAAAGTTAATGGGGAAAAAAACAGTGTCAAATCAAGTGAATACAGCCTCATAGATACATGACGGACTAACGGCCACGGAACAAGCCCCACTCCATTAGTGCGACAAGTTTCTCAAACAACAAATCAACAAGTTGCACAAAATTCAAAAGCAGTGATAACAGCCATTAGGATTCAATGGACTGATCGCAAAAAGCGTATTCACGAAGGGAAAAAAAATCAAAATCCCCAATGCTTGGGTGAGATAAAGTGACAAAGACAACAAAAATGAGTGTGCAACATCCAGAAATGTGACAACCACCAGTAACAGAAGTTACAATGTGACAACCACCAGTAACAAAAGTTACAATGTGACAACCACCAGTAACAAAAGTTACAATGTGACAACCACCAGTAACAAAAGTTACAATGTGACAACCACCAGTAACAAAATTTACAATGTGACAACCACCAGTAACAAAAGTTACAATGTGACAACCACCAGTAACAAAAGTTACAATGTGACAACCACCAGTAACAAAAGTTACAATGTGACAACCACCAGTAACAAAAGTTACAATGTGACAACCACCAGTAACAAATGTTACAACGTGACAAAACCCACGATAGTGACATAATAACCAGTGAAACTCTCGAAAGAAGACCAAGATTCAAAATGTGAAAACCAGCTCTAGCACAAGCCAGAGGTAAAAATATATCAAGAAAGAGACAAAAAACCAATGAATGATAGACAAAAAACAACCCACAACAGGGGCGAGCCTATAAAAACGCCAAAAAGCCTTGACAGAGACAAATACAACAAGAAGGGAAATCAGCCCATAAAAGAGGCGATAAACACTACAGCGACAACCTACCATGAACGTGACAAGCCAACAGACATGGTAAATATGTAAATCTATGTACGCTAATGGCACCTGGTGCATGTAAAATCCGTCGTGGGTGCAAAGCCCTCCAAGTTACCTGTGAATAATACCTCTGGGGGTGCCTAGTCAGGTGAGGGTCTCGTCACCTGATCAAGGTTCTAAATTACGAGACCTATTAAATCTGTCAATTCAACAAAGTCAAACAGAAACTTTGAACCGGCAAACAAAGATAACGGTAGCAAATCACAAGAGAGCAAGCACAGCAGCGATGTGAACAAATCAATAGTCAGGTGGATCACAGCCATGCTGTGATCAGGCGATTTCCGCCCCGCACCCAGGTACTAACCCGTTAAGCTAGGCATTCATGCCGGGCAGGTAGGGGCCTGGTTAGCGGTATAAAAAAAAAAAGGGGAAATCACTGAAAATTTTCGACCCTTATCATTTAACCCCCTTTGTAGTTGAATTTCTAAAATCGCCTGAAATGCAATGTTTAACTATCCTTTAGTAGATTTGCTATCCGGAATTTCACGCTCCTAACTATAACTTGACTTGCATACTGAGATATGGCAAAATAGCTTAAAACATTCGACCCCCATTTAACCCCCCTTAGTGTCTGAATTTCTGAAATCGCTGAAATACGTGTTTAACTATTTTTTTAGTAGATTTGTTATCCTGAGTTTCATGATTCTGCCTATAATTTCTACTGAGATATTATAAAATGACCTAAAATACTTGACCTCCTATTTAACCCACCTTAGTTGCTGAATTTCTAAAATTGCTGAAATACATGTTTGTCTATATTTTTTGTAGATTTGTTATCCCGAATTCCGAGCTCCTAACTAAAAATGCTGCTGAGATATGGCGAACAGGCAAAATGACCTAAAACTTTCGACCCCCCATTTAATGGATGAATTTCTAAAATCGCTGAAATATGTGTTTAATTATTTTTTTAGTAGATTTGTTATCCTGAATTTCACGTTCCTACCTAAAACTGCTGCTGAGATATGGCGAAAACGTGAAATGACTAAAAACTTTCGACCCCCCATTAAACCCTCTTAGCCGTTGAATTTTTAAAATCGCTGAAATATGTGTTTAAGTAACTTTTAGTACATTTGTTATTCTGAATTTCCCACATTTAACTAAAACTGTTGTTGATATATGGCGAAAAGGCAAAATGACCTAAAACTTCAGATCCTCATTTATCCCCCTTAGTGGTTGAATTTCTAAAATCGCCTAAATACGTGTTTAATTATTTTTTTAGTAGATTTGTTATCTTGAATTTCACGCTCTTACCTAAAACTGCTGATGAAATATGGAGAAAATGTGACATCACCGAAAATTTTTGAACCCCCATTTAACCCACTTAATGGTTGGATTTCTAAAATCGCCTGAAATACATGTTTAAGTATTGCTTAGTAGAATTGTTATCCCAAATTTCATGCTCCTATTTAAAACTCCTGCTGAGATATGTCGAAAAGACGAAATTATCTAAAACTTTCGACCCCCCCCCATTTGACCCCCTTAGACAGTGAATTTTCAAAAATCCTTTCTTAGTACGCGCCTACATTGTGTAAAGAACATGACTTCCAAATTTCATTGTTCTAGGACAAACGGTTGAGGCTCGGCGTTGATTATGAGAAAATCAAGCTACTCATAAGTATAGATGAGTTTAATAAGCACAAAGCATAATAGCAAAACTATTTGAAGTGCAAAAAAAAGTTTTTTTTTTCTTTTAATAAATACAAATTCTGGTAAAACATGAAAATAACTTTCCAAGCCTAATTAATTTGAAACTTCTTTCGTCAGGTGGATAGGCCACGCACCGCATTTGGTAAATTTGATAAATTTGTTCTACAGAGGTATATGGATATGCTTCGCTTAGTCTAACGGAACAATGGATTATTTTTCATTGGGTGCAGAAAGCATTTTGAAAAACTCCAATGAGCAAAAATCAGTAGTAATATTTCAAATAGCTCTTTAAAATCCCGTTTATGCAGTAGCAAGAGATAATGGTCTAACAGTGGTCCAATATTGTAATTATATTGGACCAATATTGGCTTTATATTGGAAATATCCCTCATATAATGTTAATTAGATTTACAAAGCAACAACAACATTGGTTTAAAAAGAAAAGCAAATTCTCTTTGGAATAGCTTCTTTTAAGGTATGGATGTCTACACCATACCTTTGAAACGTCATTTTCGAAAAAAATATCGATTTTTCATTTTTGTAATAATATTGAAATCCTTTCTTTTATCTATCTAATTCTGCTTTAATTGTGTCTGTATCTGAATTAGAATCCGAATTTCAGCCGTTTAAAGTTACATCTGTTACAGCTTGCCGAAGAATTTTACAACCGGAAATATCGTCCTGTAAGGCGGAAGTAAGCTGAAATGTATGTATACATTCTTCTTTTTCGAGATTTAGAATTTAAATTGGATTATATGTCCAAGAAAATATATGCAGTATATAATCAAATATTTACAGAATAATAATTATTTTTATAACAAGAACCCCGTTTAAAAGCTATTTTTAGCTTTTTCTCAAAATGAAGTTTTTCAGATTTTTGCTGTACGCAAAACATCCTATAACAAAAAACTATGGATGAAACGCCTAGAATTTTTTTTACTTATTTTACAAATGTTTATTGACGGAATAGACTAAAATCATGATAATATATTAATTAGTTTTATATTTACACTGGTATAAGATAAAAAGTTGCAAGAAATTTGACGAATTTTTCGTTACATTAGTACTTCAAGTGCCATAACATCTCCGATAGAGATGCTATTACAATGTAGCTAGTCTATGTCCTAGAGAAAGTTATTCTCTTTATTATGCAATTTACAAAATGTGAATGCATTGATTTGATTTTGAGTTATATTTTGCGCAAAAGTCAATTTTTCACATAATTTTGACTATTTTTCACTTTAAAAAAATCATTTCAGGGTAATTTCTAAAATGTTAATATAATTTTCAAAGTTTTAACTTAAATTTCATTTGAAAAAATTGGTATAAAGTGAAAATTTCAAAATTTTCAAAAAATCACCTCCGAAAGTATGCGGATATCTTAAAAAATATTTAAAATCTAAAATAATGGCAATTTCTTTTCCTGAGGGCCTGATTAATCAATGATCATGTGGGTTCAGGGACCTGCACGCAAAATTTTAATTGTCCCCAAATAATGCATTTTATATGTGATCACATGGCAACAAACAAAAACCAAATTTAAAAAAAAAAAAAAAAAAAAAAAGAGGAAAAGTCATGAAGCATAGATTTTGAAACACTTTCCAACATTTTCAGAATACTTTAACAAAACTTCGCCGTTTAATAAAGTAAAGAAGATACCTATGTAGACATTTAAAAAAATGCATAACGCATTTGAAAACTTGATTCATATATTTTGGGCAGCCATGTATATGATCTATTTATTTGTATATTTTCTACATCGTATCGTATGCTAAAATAGCAAAGGAAAAAAAAGAAAGAAAGAAAAACGCATAACACTATTGAAAATTTACCTTTAACAATTTTTACCAGTAGACGGAAACGTACTTGAATTCTTTTGTACAACTCTGTATATTACCTACAGATTTTTATGCATACCACATAATAAGTTAAATTTAATCCAGGCAAAAATACGCCCAAAACTACTGCAATCACACTTCCAGGAATTTCTATTCATAGTCGGCCATGTATCCAGTTCTTTGAGTAGTCCTGTATATGATTTTATTTATATTCTACAAACATCTCTTAGTATAGTAAATTTAATGAGCTTGAAAATACATAACTCAATTTAAAAACATCTTTAAGTAATTCACGCGCTCATGCTCAGTAATACTTACTAATATTTTTGTGTATCCCTGTATGTGATCTATAGAATTTATACACACCACGTAATATGCAAAATTTAGTTAAACTTGGAAATGCATATCATAACTGAAAACGCACTTCCAGCAATTATAATAGACAATACTTCGGATACAGTACTACATCCGAAATCTTTTGTGTGTCCCTGAAAATGAACAATACATGCTATGCATATCATATTGTAAAGAAAGCATCTTTTAGTAAACCTTAGTAATATATATCGATTTCATCATGTTTGAAATTGTGCAACATAATAATTTAAAATACTCTGCAAACATTTTTTCCCGTAGACCATTAACCGAATTCTTTTGTGTGACCCTGTAAATGAATGATAATTACTTTGCACGGCATATTCTACATTAACATGTTTTAGTATATTTCAGAAATTCATATCAATTTCATTATAGTTATAACAATGTAAAATCATTAAAATAGACCGCAAACGATTTTTCCTCATAGTCCATAATGTAACATAATTTTTTTGAGTGCCTCTATAAATGAACATTAAGAGCTACATATAACATATTCTAAAGTAACCTTCATGTATGCACCTGAATAATGCATACAAATTCCACAATGTTTCGAATAGTGTAACACGATTAAAATACGCCGCAAATGTTTTTTTTTTTTTCATTTAGACCATAATGTAACGAAAACTTTTTAGTGCCCCTGTAAAGGAACTATAAAGGCTACACACTTCATTTCGATACCAAACATGTTATGGCAAACCTCAGTAACATATATCTATTACATGGCAATGCGAGTATATTTACGTGAGACAGAGCACGGACGGACAGACAAACCGAATTCATAAACACTTTTCAACTATGTTGGAAAGTGTGAAAAAAAAAACACATTCAAACTGTTAGAAATGTTAGAAATTTACAACTTTTTAAGCTTTATCTTTTTTAAGCTTCCTAAATTTATCAATTATTAAATACTCTATCTGGTGATATACATATGTAAATGTTAGACTGTCCTTCCTCTCTCTCTCTCTAAAAAAAAAGAAAAAAAATGAACGATACGAATTTTTATTATCAGTATCCAAGCAGGGACATTATAGTTTATAAAAATGTATCAAAATTAGCCTTACTACATACAGTTATCCATGTTAGATTGCCCTTTACAAGAACAACAACCAATTTGCAATTATGCGAATTTTTATTGCGAGTTTACGGGAGGATGCACCAAACTGCGTCAGTAACTGGGGCTCATTTCAGCTTGATCGGGCTCTGAATTTCTTGTGTCATCTTAAGAACCCATTTTTAGGGTTTCATTCATCTCACGAAACCCTATTCGTCTCGCTTTTCTGTCTGTCCGTCACAAAGTCGGTTCTCAGAAACTGTATAAGATAGAGACTTGAAATTTTGTGTACTTACACCTGAATACCTACTCTCACGCTGAAAATCATAAAATTTTGAAAATGTCTTCATTAACGCAGGATATTAATTAAAACCTTAAAACCCACTCATTAATGGATAAAAATATTCAACTAAAGCGCAGAATTTATTGGAATTGTTGCCAGTTTGTAAAATAGCTCACATAATAATATTCCCTTTCAATTACAAAATGTATTTACACGTGACTATCAAAAGCAAAAATAAAACATTAAAAATATAATTAAATGATCACGTGTTAAAAGCAGTAATTGTAGAAAATTACGTAATAAGAAATATACTTGCGCGTGAAAATTAAAAAGAGAAATAATTTAATTATAACGCGTTCAAAGCATTAAATAGGGAAACTTACATCATATTTAAAATGCTCAAATACAATATTTCCAAACAGTTTCAATGTAAAAATATATTTACACGAAATATTAATTTATTTCGACAAAATATTTTACCTATAATTGCAAATTTTAAAACAGCGTAATTAATAATATTTCCCTTCAATTAAATATTTTTAAATTTAATAATAGGATGAAAACTTTGAAAATTTCGTCATATTGGAAACGATACCAATACATTTAAAAAGTCTTACTAAAAATATTTTCGGTACTTCTCCATTATACCATTGACAACTTTCCAGTAAAAAACAATCTATCGGCAAATTATTAACTGTATAAGTTAGAGTCTTGAAATTTTGGGTACTTACAGCTGAATACCTACTGTCACGCTGAAAATCATAACATTTTGAAAATGTCTTCATTAACGCAGGATATTAATTAAAACCTTAAAAATTCACTTATAATGGATAAAAATATTCTATGCATTGCCAAACTCTAATGCCCAAAAAACCAATGGAAGAATGTTGCCATTGGAATCTAAAGCCCCACTCACTATAGTGTCAACTATCAGTAACTTTAAACAATAAAATTTATAATGCATTAATGAAAATAGAAAAAAAGTTATCTTAAATATTTATTTATTTACGATATTTTTCTAATTTTCCCCCTCGGTTTGATGGATAAGTGTTGACGGCAGTTGAAACGGATCTGTTGTGCGTAACTATGCATAGCAACATTTTTTCAACGCTTTTTCTCTTTTAATATCATGGCGCGCCGCTTAAGGTCGTTATTACTTTTTTAATTAATGAAATAACTAATAAATGGGTAAAATATCCTTAAAAATGAAGATAAATGTCGAATAAAAATCTCTTGATGCCATAACAAACACGTGTAACGCATCTGATGTCAATTGAATGTAACGCCATGGTAACGCACTTTTTTCTCTGTATTTTGGCGACAATTTTTTTTCTTTTTTGGATAGTGGACAACGGGATAACGGATAAATACCCATTTTTTTATATCATTATAAAATTCCCCGATGAAGCGACATTGTTTACTTCGCCATTTTACACAAGAGGATTTTCAAATGTTTAATTGATGTTATTTAATCAATCACGAAAACAGTTGTTAAAACTTTCGACAGCAGTTAATTCAGCCTTAAAATACCTCAGTGAAAGGAAAATGAATGGAAACCCGATTACAGCAGATCGCCACTGGTCGCTTAATTATAATTCAATCTTCCATAATCATTTTAGAGTTGATCAAATTAGCGTGTTTTTGGAGTTTGCGGTGTCAGAACGGGGGTTGGTGAGTGTAGCTCGTAGGGGGCAGAGCCCTCCTAGTACAAAAATAAAATAAACGCTAATAGACAATTATGTAATTAATAATGCGAATAGAGATTGTTAATAAAGAAGGGCAGAGAGGGGGAAATTACACTTTTTTTAAATATCGCATTTAGTCCACATGACGGAGTATATTGACGGATTATTATGACGGAGTATAATAGCGGGCTTCGCCCGCTATCAGGCCAGTACAGATATTTAAAAAAAAACGAAAAAAATATATCGGTAAAATTTTGTTTTATAAAAAACATGACTGTTTTTTTCTTTTGAAAATGAAACTTATTTAGATTTATTAAAGAAAGGATAAAATGTTTTGAAAGGAATATTAAACGAAACTTTTTGTGCGATCTTCGATCAAACTTACCCGCTTGTTCTTTTCTTCTATCTGTAATAGAAGAAAGTACTGTAATCGAAATCTTTTTCGACTTCCGGTTTTTGGCGGCTTTACACGTTTTAGGGGTCAGAGATCCCGAAAACACGTTTTTACAAAATGTCTGTCTGTTCGTGTGTCTCTGTGTCCTCTTTGTATCATCGAAAAGTGTATGAATTTATGCATAGAATTGAACCAAATTTTATATATATGTTTTTTTTTAGTAATGGCCAGCAGGTTCCAGTTTAAATTGGGGGTATTCCGCCGGAAGAGGACGCTGTGATAGCGATTTCTCTTTTGTATCATTGGAAAGTGTTGGACAGTTTTGTACCAAACTTTTGACTATCGAACCAAACTTTTGACTATGTTTTTGACTACCGATGTCCGGTTCTAATTTAAAACGAAGGTATTTCCCCAGAAATGAGCGCTGTGAAAGAGATTTTTGTGCGATTTTCTCGATTTTTTGGAGTTTAAGTGAAGAATTTATGAATTTTTTTCGACGAAATTTTGTATTTAGATGTAATGTCATAGGCCGAGGTCTGTATAAAATTTTGAAGAAAAATGGATTGAAGATGGCGCTGTAATAGCGAATTTATGTGCGATTTTTCTTTTGTATCATACTTTTATACTTTTATCATTCCTTTTATATTTCACGTGAATGTTTTTCATCTGCCGTTAATACTTTTATTCATTTGATATTCAACTGAAAATACGCATCCCATATCTAACTGAAACACAAAGTTTTATTAAAAAGTTTCAAAGTTGTTCAAAGTTTAAGTACATAAGTTACGACAATAAAAATATTGTGTCCAAGCAATTTTTTTAAAAAAAAAACGCTAAAATGAAACAATCACAAGAAAAAGATATAGAAAGAAAGAAAATAATATAAAAACAACAAGAATATGTTGAAAGATAAAATATAATATCTGAATGGGTTTCTCCGTTCAGGTATTATCCAAACAACATTGACAAAAAATGAATACCAGAGATATAAAACGAGATACAAAGATTAAAAAGATGAAAAAAAGCCTAGAATTCTTTTAAAAAAATAGAGATAGCTGTGGGGAAAATTTCAACCACGAGGTTTGTCATTTCACTTGATAAAGCATAAACGTAGTACGTACGGATGACGAAAGGCATCCCATTCAATAAAAATGTGGATTCTTAAAGAAAAAAAAAATTCCGTTGAATAACATGAGACTTTCTAAAGCAAACAAATTTCTTAAGAGGCTACTAGATAGAACATCTGATGTTATTTCAATGGGAGAAATCTAGAAGTGTCATCTTTTCGCATTTTGCTCGAATTTAGTAATTTTTGTAGCTTTCAAAACTTGTACATTTAAACTATGCACGCTCCTTTCAAATTTTGTTTTATTTTTTTTAATTTTAATGTGATATAAATGCGTTATTTTAGGATTATTAAAGATTCACGTTTAGTGTCTTATCGGGAAAAATCTGTTTGATATTTTAAAATTTGTTAAAGATACAATCGTAGCCAGATTATTTAGCTTTCCAAAAATACTTTTTATTTTGCTTTTAAAAAATTTAAATCTATGCTACAAGTCTAAAAAAAATGGTACTGTATTCTTTAAAACAGCCGAAAATGGTAAATAATCCGCCCCTACAAGGTTCTGCCGGTTTTTCCGGCGAACACTCAACGGGGAGTACAAACGGAGGTCGGGAGTATAAGGAGAGTAGGATAAGAAAGACCGCCTAGAGTTCTATTAATATTGCTTTTGGCTAGTTGTAAACAATTCATAGGATAAGCAGTACATTTCATATCGAGAGCCAATATGTTTTAGAAATTCCTTCCTGAAATTATGTAGAATGCTAAATTCAGAAAAATGTGTTTTACTAGTTATTTAATCATAAAGAAAGAGATTGTTAGATAGCATGATAAATTTCTATTGAAAAAAGATGTTTTAATTATCTTATTATTATTATTATTTTCTTTATTCCCTGGCACATTAAATTTAAGAGATGCGCTAGGCCTTTCGAAAGACCTTTGTCTTTCTTCACCAGCTGCAAAAGACATCCTACCACTTGGAAGGCGACGTCAGTGTGTTAATTATATTAATATGAAACTGTCTGACACATTCAAGATTCAAGGACTCATTTTTAAACGGAAAAGTATGCAATTGGCAGGAAGGGCTATTGATGTGATTTGGAATGGTTTTTCATTTTTTGATAGCTTGATCAACAAGAAAGAAAAATCATGCGTCAAGCATAGATTATAAAACACTTTCCAACACATTTAGCTTACTGTAACAAAAATTCACAGTATAATATGATGAAAGATGATATCTTAGTAAACAAGGGATGACAAGAGATGACCGCTTTGGAAAACGCATAATAAATTTGAAAACCCAGTGCCAGCAATTATCGTTAATAGTCGGAAAAGTATCTGAATTCTTTTAAGCAGCCCTGTATAGGTTCTATAGATTTGTATATATAGTAAATAGAATTTTAAAATTTACTACAGTTACGAAATGCATAGCACAGTTCAAAATTTCCATGCAGCAAATTCTGCCAATTAATGTAAAAGTAACAATTTAAGTAAAATATATTTTCGATTTATGAAATTTTATAGTAATATATTATATAGAATGATGCAATAATTTTTCATAAAAAAGAAATGACTACTTCTGAGAGAAATTAAGCGATATCTTTTATTTAATAAAAGAAAAAAAATATATACAAAAATAAGAATGTTTCGACTATTGAGCGAAAAAAATAACTTAGAAATTTCGTTTTGTCTCTCTCACTATACAAATAAAAATTTCGGTATGCAAACTTTATCCAAAAAGAACATTTACATCTAGAACGGAAATATATTTTCTGTACGGAAATAGAAAATTTTACAGTTATAGGTCATGCTTGTTTTTTTTTTTTTTTTCCCTACAAAAGTACAGCATATTATAGGAATAATTTAATGTTCATGCGAAAATAACACTTGCTTCTGAAATTATATTTGCAATATTTGGAATAAGTTGTGTAGGGACGGCAATAGGCATTTTGTCTGATTAAGAAAAATGATTGTTTTACATCTTTAAAATGCTGATTTGATATTGGCACTATAAAAGATTTTTACAGAAAAAGTACAAGAAATTAGTGAAATTAGTAGCTCTCAAATGGGCACGACCTTTCAAGCTATTTTTTAACAAATAAATCACAACACATATTTTTTCTAAGACTTAGTATTTTAATTAAAATGAATTTGTACACTACAATACTGTTTGTTTTTCGTACTGTTTTACTTCTACATCCGGATATGTTTAAATTGTAGACCTGTGTCATGAAAAAATAACCACCGCTATACTTAGTATTTATACGGTTTAATAACTTAATCACTTGAATAACCAAGGAAATATGTTAATTTATGAAACTGACATCTGTTTGGGGCTTTTTTTCAATAAAAGAGAACATCAATTTTTCTTATATATGCCGACAGTGGATATTAAAAGATATTCAAGTACTATGCATTTGAATATCTAGTAAAAACTTCTAAGAAACGTACCCAAATAATATTATACAGAAAGCTATTCTTAAACAAATAAATCGCTATTTTTTCCAAGACTACGTGCTTGAAACGAAATTTACTTAATAGAATTTTTCATTGAAAAAATAACTACTGCTCTATTTCGTATTTACACGGCTTAAAAGGCTACTCTACTCACGCGAAAGCACCCGTTCGCTAGTGTTAATCCAATGGGACAATTATTTTATAATATCTCGTTAGCATTTCAATATTTTTAATTTTTTTTTGCATTGGATAGCTGAAGGTTGATCTCTATGCAGGGCCTTTTTCACTTTTGTTTACAGGTTTTTTTTATGAGGATACTTCCACTTTTGGAACCGTTTTCTAGGGTTTATTAAAGTGCTGCCACAAAGCGGCACTGTCATAAACTACTTAAGAACGTTTCCAGAATGCCCATAGAATGCGCAGTTCGTCGGTGGGCGTCAGGGCGCATTGTGTGAATAAATATTTGTTTTTCGTCTTTGGAATGTTTCAGGAGATAATTTTTCAATATTTTTTATTCTTTATTAGAAGTAATAGTTTTACATTGAAATTAAGCATAATGTACACCGAAATACTAACAGCTTATGATGTAATACTCGTTTTTTAGGTCGCGATTCACACGAATAAACATGAGTAATTTTTTCCCAAACCGGTGGTGTCGGATTATATGGAATACCAACATCTCATTATACTCCATCATTGTGGTGATGCAAAGACAGAGCCTTATATTTGTGATTTTTGCAAATCTGAAGTATGAACTGGAGTATATTGGCTGACTACACTGTTAAAAATTTGCAGCAAACTGTCCAGTCATTCGACCGTTTTTATAGAAAAGAGTTACATAATTGTAATTAAACTTTATTATGACCATATTCTTGCTCATAATATGGTCAGAATATAGTTAAATTACGGTTATATAACAGTTTTCTATAAAAACGGTCGAATGACTGGACAGTATGCTGCAAATTTTTAACAGTGAGATACTAATATAAATGTTGGACGATTACACCATGAAACATTACAACATTAAAGAAGTGAGTATAAAACGTCACAAATTTACTGAATGGTGTATACAAATTAAAAATTTTATGCATACATTAATATTAAAAATATCTACGTTTCGACCACCTTCTATGGTCATCTTCAGGAAATTTTTTATATTGCTTTTAAAGTTTCAAATACGAAAAACAATCCGTCCGTAGCCACATTATTATTGCCGTCCACAACATTTAAAGGCATAATAATAATTATTATTATTATTTGTTTGCAAGTGTTGAAATTTCGTATTTCGTAAAATAATTTTTGTCTAAAAAAACTATTCGCAAATAGTTGAAGTTTGTAATTGTATTCGGTTTCCGGGTTTTGAAACAATATCGGGATGTTGCATTGCCCCAAATGTAAATAGTATTCCATAATGCTTGAACTTACCTTACAAATAGGATACAAAAAAATTGTCCGCTGGGAAGTATATGTCTCGACCCGTACTCAAAGGATAAAATGCAACATCCAATTTTTGAGATACGTAGAAATTCTTCCGCATTTTCGAAAAAATAAGAAGAAAATGTAGAATATACAAAAATAGTGGTAATTTTATACCACTTAAACTTGACTTAAAATGCAACGGGTCAAAATTGTTCCCTTGAAGTTATTGCAGGTCATCTCAAGGTGCAGTGAAAAGGTGATTGCCTTTACTCTCAAAGAAGGTTGATTAAATATACAAATCACGAATCTCCATTATAGTTATAATATAAATATCTGAAAGAAATGTTAGCCTTTTCATAATGAAATTTGGCATGAAAGTGAATTAAAAAATATATATGAATCTATCTTATGTTAATTAAAAAGTCGGATGTAGGGCGTATTTGTATATCATTTGAAATGCTTTCAAATGCTTATGCATACGGGCTAAGGGAAAATGTCAGTAAAATGACTTATGCCTTGAGAAATTTAAATTTAGTGCAGATAAATTATCTAATTACTAAATGAAAATGCTTAGTTGTCGAGTGGGATCGTGTTGCATTAAAATTCCTGTTTTTCGGCTAAATTCCAATTATGTTAATCCCAAGTCATGATGAATTTAGGAGATGTCAAAAATAAAAAGTTAATCACTTAAGTTTTTCAATTTTTGGCATTAAAATAATCTAAGTGCTATAATAGATTCTGCACAGAACCGAAAGAAGTAAATTAAATCTTGCTGTTTACAACAACGTAAAGTTAGGCTTCAACAACGCCGGATACGGCGAAAACACTAATTAATTATTTCTATGGGCTTCTCTTTTTCGAAGGATCTATCGCAACCTTTTTAACACTTTCCAACCTAGTTGAAAAGTGTTTATGACTTCGGTTTGTCTGGCCGTATGGCCGTCTGCCGTCTGTCCGTCTGTCCGTGCTCTAACTCCCGTAAATATGCTCGGATTGCTCTGCAATTTTTATATGTTATAGTCGTTATCTATAGCATGTTCCCTATTTTACCGGAAGTGTGTAGCACTTATAGTTTTTTTACAGGGACACTCAAAAGAATTCCGTTACATTGCGGTCTATGGGGAAAAATCATTCACGGTTTATTTAAATAATGTTTCACTATTTTAAACGCATTGAAATTTATATATATCACTAAGGTGCATTAGAAGAAGCTTAATATGGAATAGGGTGTGCATAGCACTTATAGTTACTTTACAGGGACAGTCAAAAGAATTCTGTTACATTACGTCAATGGACAAAAATTGTCTGCGGTTTATTTAAATAATGTTTCCCTATTTTAAACGCATTGAAATTTATATATATCACTAAGGTGTATTTCAAGAGGCTTACTACAGAATAGTGTGTGTACAGCAGTCATCGTTCATTTACAGGGACACACAAAAGAATTCTCTACTGTAAGTTAACAATAATTCCTGGAAGTGCGTTTTAAGTTACTGATCGCGATTTTAATTTTAACTCGCTTTTTGTTTATTATGTGGTGTGTATAAATTCTGTATATCCTATACAGGGAAGCACAAAAGTTCGCGAACACATTACCGTATTATTTAACTCCAGACGGAGAATTTTAAACTGTGCTACGTGTTTCCTAACTGAACTAAAATTTAACATCCTATGTAGTATATATACAAATCTATAGATCCTATACAGGGCTGAATAAAAGTATTCGGATTACTTAGATGTTATCTTTTAGCTTATTAAACGGTATGATTTGTAAAATTATTTTGGAAGCGTTGGAAAGTGTTACATAATCTATGCTTGACGCATGATTTTTTCGTTCTTGTTTATTATTATGTTAAGGTCTCAAATATATGAATATATAAAAGAATTTTTCTTTAAGGTTTATGATCAACATCTTGCGGACGAGTCATTGAAATCGTTTGCATAAAAAAAAAAATTCTTAGATTGTAACCGGAAAAATTCTATACAGGATTTTACTAGGATAAAGCCTCTTCGAAGTCATTTGTTTGACTCAGTATTATTAATCGAATTTAAGTCGTCAAACAGGGATGATGCATCATTAAGAATTTGAGTATAAATACGTCAATCAACACTAAAATTTGAAGAAAGAGGAGGGAGGGCAGGAGTGTAATCAAGATTAAATTGGATAGGGAGGTGATCAGAAGTATGAGTTGAAAAGAGGGTAATGGCAGAGTTGCCAAGTCTCCGGCTTTTAGCATACCAGTAATTGTTTAGAGAAAATGTTGTTCTTTTGAATCGCAAAATGCTCCGATTAAATAAAACAACATTTTCTGTACTAAATTACTGGTATCCAAAAAGCCGGAGACTTGGCAAGTCTGTAATGGTTATGGTAAAAGTAAGTTGCGCCGTGGTTTAGAAGTACCGGCGACTTTACTACGGATACTAAGGATTTGTTTTCGAAAAGTAAGGCTACGCTAGGCAGCATAATAGGCAGCATATGTCAATGATAACCCCCAGTTACTTAGTTCAGTTGAGCATTATCAGACCAAGGGATAGTAGTATTGTTGATAGTGACAGTCGGACAGGATTTATTCGGACAGGAGAAAGTTCGAGAGAAGCAGACAACAGTGGTTTTATTTCGTTTAGCTTGATGCTTCATAGATGGCACCACTCAATAAATATGTCAAGATGGTATTAAAGATTTTTGTAGAGGAACAGAGGGTGATGTGCAGTGGCGTAAATAGTGGTGTCGTACGTATAAAGGGCAAGTAAAGTGAGTAGAGTAGAGGAATGTCATTAAAATTTAGATTAAATAGAGAATGGCCCAAAACAGAGCCTTAAATTATGTCACATATTTTGGAGTGTAATTCAAACAGACAGTGTATTATTAATTCGGACGAAAAAATTACGATTTCCAAAGTAGGAGTGTATGAAATGTATAAGTCCGGATGGGATATTAAACTGAATGAGTTTGTAAAGGAGGCTCTCATTCTAGACTTTATAAAAGGTTTTGGCGAAGTGTCAAAATACGGTAGCAGTAGGTTTTTTTCGCGTTGAAGTTTTCACTTCTGAATTCCACAATGCGTAGAAGCTGTTGTTGTGTTGAGTGTTTGGCTCTAAGGCCGAATTGTTCAGGTATGAAAATTTTCTTATCATGTAAGAAGTCGTCGAGTTGGGATCTAATGACACGTTCAATAATTTTAGATAGTGAGGAGAGAAGACTGATAGGGCGAAAGTTGGCCGGATCACTAAGATTACAGGAAAGTTTAGGAATTGGAGAGATAATAGAAGTTTTCCAGGATTTAGGAAAATAGCAGAATTTAATGATAGAGTTTGTAAGTTTGGTTATGACACAGTTTAGGAAGTTGTTTAAAGGTGCAAAGTTAACTGTATACAAATAGAACTACCAATATATAAAACAAATTTCTATTTAATTTTTCCGGTGACTATCTAAGATTTTCTTTTTTGTGATGCAAATTATAACAGCCGACCATCTTATTACACTGTGAAAAAAGTGAAATGTTGCTATAAATCCAAAACTAATGATATGAAAAAGCTATAAAAGCACATAGGCAAATTTTCAATGGTTCTTTTTATGTAAAATAATAATGATAATGTACGTTATAATTCATAAATTTTTCGAATATGAACTTTCTAATAATTTTCATATTTAAAATTTTAAAATTTTAAAATTTATTTTATTTGATTATAAAAACTAAATTATGTTTGCGTTCATTAACTGTATCTCATTAAGAAACAAACATTCGAATTGGATGATTTTGAGGAAGAAAAACATCAAAGTTTATGATGGGGATTTAACATTAGCATCCTCAAAGTTTGTTAATTTCTAATTATGAAGAAAAATTCATAAACTATATATATTTAATTCATGGAACTCAAATAAATTATTAATAGTGAGTGTTACTATTTGAAAAACGAAAGTTGGTAAAATTGTTTTTATATAGACCGGCCGCGAAGAAAAATTTATGCATATCATTAAATAGTAGACATTATTTGCAGTTGATTGGTACCTATATCTTTTTCATGCGATTATTTGCAGCAGAATTATTTTTTATTCCTTGGACTGTATACGAATAAGCTTTGCGTTCGCCGATGTCAGCTCACGAATATTGTGTACGATTTATTGGTGTCGTGTAAGTGAATGAAACAGTGTCATTAAACATCAAACATACTTTTTATCATATAATTAGATCAATAAGTGGATAATGGATCGTCATTTACTGTATACATTTATTTATGATATATTTATAGATACAGAGTTGTGTGAGAAATTTATCACATTTTTTCCCCCCACTTTATATTTGTGCTCACGAGAGCTACTTCCTCACAATTAGTGTCACATTATTTAACAACAACAAAAATCACACAGTATTAACATTACAAACAAATAATATACAACACATAATTAAAATAGTGCATAATTAATTAATTGATGCATTAGCACACAATTAATATAGAACAAAAATGCTCTGTGCTTATAAATGAGTCAACAAACAACGATATCATTATATACATTTATTTATAATATAATATATGCATGAATACAGAAATTTTTATATTTATCAGTAGGTTTATCCAGCAACGAATCTGTCTACTCATATATGTATAGCCCTTCCTTTTATATATATATAGTTTGGGGAAATTTGGAAGCCCTTGATAAAATGCAAATAACAGTTGAGACTGTTAATTAGACTGGCATCAGCACCATTGTCATTATCATCATCATATTATTATTATTATTGCTGTTGTTGTTATATGAATTAACGTTTAAAAAGGGCTAGGATCGATTAGAATATGAAATGCGTCCTCTTTGGAAAGTAACCGTAAAAGGGCTTGGTCTCATATTGAATTTTTTATTATTTTAATCTACGTGCAGTTTATAAAACCGATAATCTAAACTGACAATTCAGGAATCCACAATTAGAAGCTAGTTGAAACTCTCAGTGTTAAACTAACAAGTAAACAGATTTTTTCCATTAAATACAGATCGATTAATGATTCACCTTTATCGTAGGTCCAAGAAGATGGTAGAATGTATCACAGGTCATCTAAAGAACATAGTCTGTTTTGTTATTTAAACACCATACAGGAAAACTGAGGCTGTTCAAATAAAATCATTTTAAAAGTTCCACATCGAAATTTTCTACGTACCTAAAACCATGAACAACTTAACGATATTATATGAAATATACACTTTTACATGATGCAGTATTTTCCGGAGTGTTGTAACACGTAATTTTTTATCCTTAAAATACGCCTTTAAAATGAGGTGCTTCTTTACAATACAATGAAGGTACAGAATTTTTTTTTTCACTTCCTTTGATACTTCTCGTGCTTGTCAGATGTATATTTCACTTTTATTAGTCTTTATTTAAAAATGAAAGAGAGAGAGATAGAAAGAGGGGAGAGAGAGGAATATAATTTTTACACTGACTAACGTAACTTACAAACTTCCAGACGAAGAATCTTATTTAAAAGTGTGTGATAAAAGTGATTAAACAATATTTGCCCATGTTATTAAAATGAAGTGTTTGTTTCTCTCTGTGTGTGTGACTATCGGTGATAGTCAGGTCTTATATATATATATATATATATATATATATATATATATATACTTATATTACATATGGCACCTTATTCTTGGCTTTCTTGTATTCCTTTTAATATATTTATTATTAATTATTTATTACTAAATAACATCTATTTTAATATTTTTTAATAAAATTTATTTTCATATAATATTTTTAAATAAATATTTTTTAAATAACTATTTATTATTAATTAACACCTATTTCATGATAATAATGATTTTTTCTTCTATTATTTTTACTTTTTACCTTATACTTTTTTTTAAATCCTCGTTTCACTTCTTCATAGATTTCTTATAATGCAATTTCAATAGTCGATTTTTAAACAAGTGACTTTCCTTTCAGCTTACATTTAGGTAATGTAAGTTATTCATACCATTTCTAGATGGCATCATATGTTTTTTTATCCATATAATTATTTTACACTTTCTCCAACATGATACATTTCATTTGATTGTCCATGGCTCATGCAGTTGATATGATTCGGTTGCACCTTAGAGAATTCTTTTTTACTTGGTGAGTTATTCAATATATATTTAAGTTTATTAGCTACTTTTGTTGAATTTTCAATTATTTCTTGGTTATCTTAATTTATTTCAATGATTGTTTTTTTCAGTATGTTATAAGGAGCTTAATATTGTCATTTTTAGACTTAATGCTGAAATATTCGACGAAATAACACATCTTTACTATGGTGTTTGTCCTTCAGTTAAAACACTCTAGATGGTAGCACTACAAATTGTAATGTCTCTGTTCGCTAGCACCCTCTATTTTTCATTATATGATTGTACTGTAAGTAACTTCTGATGTAGTCTAGTTATATCTTGATGTCGTGATGTTACGTCCTATGTTGTGAATTGTAATGAAATGTGTAAAGTAGGTTTCCACCCGTCCACATTATTTTAATATGTGTTTTTACTTATTATAATGAATAATCAAGACATTACATTTACTGTGAATTATTCTTATGAAGCTCCTCTGAAGAATCCATAAGATATTCATAGTTTCTAATTTTTGAATCTTCAATTTACTCTGTTTAATTTTTGCATTGTCTTTTCCTTTGATTTTTACACACGTGTTCATTTTAATTATATATATACATATGT
Organism: Maratus michaelseni; assembly: GCA_963931845.1. Classification (NCBI taxonomy): domain Eukaryota; kingdom Metazoa; phylum Arthropoda; class Arachnida; order Araneae; family Salticidae; genus Maratus; species Maratus michaelseni. The sequence goes on along the minus strand of OZ007594.1, from coordinate 275,349,836 downwards.
ATACTTTTTTTTAAGAAAAAAATTGTCTTTCTTTTTAAATTCGCGAAAAATAATGATTTTAACATACACGCACAAACACAAACATATACACATATATATATATTTATCTATATGTGTATATACCGGGTGGTTATAATATAAGTATCTCTATTTGGAGCTGTCTGTAGCTTGAAGGAGTAACCCGAATGAAACCAAAATCGGTACACTTACTATTCGAGAAAAGGGAAGAAGAATGGAATAATAAAAAAATAATTGCAATAATCACCGACAGATGGCGCTATTGAGTTTGAAATGTAATGTGTAATACAAGAACAAAGAATTAAGGCGTAAAACCGAATGGCATACCTTATTTATTGGAAAATGTCACACTGAATGTGATTACGCTTTCGCATGGCGGTGCCGATCATGTTCAGGTTCCACATGGCCATTGTGCTGGAGGACAAAAATCCAGACGGAGCACAAGTACTGAACTGCGGAATGTAACGCATCAGGAGTGATGTTCCGCACATGTTTTGATATGCGGTAAAGTCACTGAGGTTCGCGACACCTCCATGGAACACAATATTACACAGAATTCAGTCAAAAGCGCCATCTGTCGGCGAGTATTGTAATTAATTTTTTATTGTTCCATTCTCCTTCCCTCTTCTCAAATAGTAAGTGTACCGATTTTCGTTTCATTCCGGTTATTCCTTCAAGCTACAGACAGATCCAAATAGAGATACTTATATTATAACCACCCTGTATTTGTGTATATATATGTGTGTAATATATATATATATATATATATATATATATATATACATGCATTAAAATCATTATTTCTCGCGAATTTAAAAAGAAAGACAATTTTTTTATCTAAAAAAGTTTTACATTTTGACGTGCGTGTCTTATCCAAAGTAGTGTCCTATACACCAGAAAATACAGCGCATATAATATTTATAGAATTAAGAGCATACTGCTTTACTGTGCTGATTTTATTTTTTACTCAGAAAAAATATATACAATGAAAATAATTCTTTTATGATGACACCAGTCTTCTTGATCTTAACTTGATTCTAATGGGATTGGCTGCTCTCAGGATTAATTCCGGAGCCACGAGGACTTTGTCTCGTGCATCTAAAGATTCAATACTGTAGTTTCTGAGAACATTAGTTATCACAACTTTTTCTTCCATAATAGCGAATCTTTGCCCTGAAATAATAATAATAATAATAATAATAATAGTAATAATAATAATAATAAAAACGTTTTAAGAAGAATGTGTCCTCTCAAAATGAGAAATTTGACAACTAGTCAAATAGGTTAAATAACAATATGGAGAATTATGTTCTAAATGAATAACACTAGAATGTGATTTCATTTAGATTCATAGACAGATTGAAAGTCATATTCACTGATTTTTGTTACACTTACGGGAAGCGTAACAGAGCTTCATTCGTATCACAATCATATTCGAATTTCATGTTTTAGAGATAATGACTGGTGATTAAATACATTACAGTTTGCTTTGTGTTCCACTGTCTCTTCCATCTCCAAAATAAATAAGTAAATAAAAAGTCATCTGCGTCGCTAATTAAATCGACAGTTATGCAACACCAGTGCTACTACATTTAATTTGTGATACAATATTCAAAGTAAACAGTTTTTGTTTCTATTTAATTTTGGTGCTAATTAATTGTTTTCCAGACGCTCTGCAATAAATAAAAACAATTAATCCTTAACTGTTTTTAGTGGTCTCACAGACTGTTGCTCTTTTCGATTTGCACAGTTAAACTTATAATTTTCAGTTTAACTGTATAGATTGGCGAAATTTCGTTTCGTTTGGAGCCTAGTACTATCGTTAGAGACTTCTGAATAGTTTAATTTTAATTATACTAGTCCTGTATATAAAGTTTAGTACAAAAGCAGTATCCTATAAGTAGGAGTTAATCTAACCCTTTATTTATCTTTCGACCAAGCGGTCTCACAAACCGGCCACAGTAGTTATGAGACAATTTCTGTCACAACGGTTAAGGTAATCCGCTTAATCCATTAACCGCTAAAACTATAAGCTAAGAGTGTTCGACTTTTTTCTGAAAGTGTTTGCCACGACAAATTCCTAAAGGTAATCTTTATTTAATTGCAAAGTTTCTCCTACGAAGATACAAATTTTCTTTATTCTTAGATAATGGTAGTTTGATAGTCGATTTTTCATGCCCAATTTTCCTTTTTTCTTAGATAGTGGTAGTTTGATAGTCGATTTTTCATGCTTATTTATTTTGATCCTCAAAATTATCCGCTCCGATTATCCGCTATAGTTGCCTCAACGCAACTATAGCGGATAATCGGTTAATTTAATAACAATTTTTTTACAGATGAACTATTCTATTGAGCAAAGTCAAAAAAATATTTAAAATTACTAAAATGCAAAATATCTAAAATCTAGTGTCACATATGTTTAAAAAAAAATTGATCGTCAAATAATTATAAATATTCCAATAGACGGGCTTGTTTGTGTATTTTATTAGCTATAGTTTTCAACATGAAAGCCTATTACACTTATTTGGAGCCATTGAGAATGTCCAATTTTAAGGCGGGATAAACCTTGTTGTCCCCGGGGCAGGGGTTGATTTTATCTAAATTATATTTTATTATCCCAAAGATTCTTTTTTATCTTTCACTGGATTTGAAATTTTGGATCATGTTACACTTGACAATTTCCATACTAGATTTCGTTGTGTTGGTCGTATTGGGGAACGCGCGACGCTCAAATGAGAAATTGATCGTACTGGCAACGCTTTATAATCTGTGGATAAAAAATTGCGCTTATTCTTGATCGCTATCGCATTCAGTGTTGAGACAATTTTTACTGGAAAATCGGCTCAAATGAAGGATTGAGCTAAATATTGATCGAAAAATGTTTAATATGTGATATATGCAACTTTATACGCCGAGCTAACAGCGGGCTTTATAAATTGAACAATATAAATTACAGCCAGCTGTCAGTCGACCAGGTAAAAATGATTTGGAAAGACCGCTGGCGGTAGACATACGCTATGACAAAAAAATAACATGCGACCTCCAGCATTCAGGTGGCAGCTGAAGTGTTCAAAAAAACTGTTACTCACATGAAGGAAGTTTACATGGCCATTAACATTGACAAGTAGAGCAGATACAGAAACTTTGCATCTTTTAGGCAATCACACATACACAAGTCAAAATTTTTGTCAAAATAATAACAACTGTGTAACAACTTCAACAATAATAACTGTGGGTTCACACAACATTTTTTACTTTCTAGAAACAGCGCCATACTTATCTTAAACATAATGCATATAATGGTGAGGTAATAAGAATAAGACAGGCAAGGACTAAGGAGTAAAAGTTATCTAAAACTTTTACTGTCTATCAGCCAACTCTATTCTTTCTTCGTTGTCACCAGCTAATTTCCGTGTATATGCTGATTTTATATTTTTTAAATGTCTATATGATAATGTATAATTATATACTAAGTGTGAGCACTTCTCACAAGCCAGAAAAAATTGCTTTTAATAATTATTCTCGAGCTCCTCAATATCCTGCTTGTGGATCGTGCGAGTGTATCCTACGTTAGCTGCTTTAACCGATAATTACATTAATCGAGTTGGAAAGTAGACTGTAGGCATATACTTTTTCTTGAACCGAAACTCCAAAAGAAAGTGTGAATCTTACCTATGCAGTTCCTAGGACCTGCTGAAAACGGCACATAAGCAAACGGACTACGTTTGGCTGTGTTTTCTGGCAAGAAACGATCCGGATCGAACTTTTCAGGATTTGGGAATACCGATTCATCACGATGAAGTCCATAAGAAAGGACCAAAACACCTACGTCTTTAGGTACTTTTCTGCCGCCTAAAAATAAAAAAAGAAGATATTAAATTAAGCATAGTAAAAAAAAAAAATTGTAATCATCTCTATGCACGTTTAAAACTCACCTCTGTTACTTTAGTGAGAATGTGATTATTTTTTTTTTCACTTTTATCGTCATATTTAAGCTCTATTTAAATCTTTTTTATTTATCAGCAATTTTAATGGAAAGTTTTCCTCTGGGTGTTAGAAAGTTATGAGACATTATGTTTTTCTAAGCTAGCCAAATGGTATGCTTCCCAGTTTATTATATTATTTTTTATTTGAATAACAACATAGCCATGTAAATAAAAAAGTTATGCAAAATAAATCTGTCACAGAAAACTGAAACTTATTTATATAACATCCATAAATATTAAACTATTAACACATCAGTTACTAATATGAAATCACTTACATATTGTCATATCCTCACTTAGATTTCGACCGAAAAATGGCACGGATGGATAAAGCCGTTGAGCTTCCTAAAATAACAATAAAATAATGGGTTTTAGTTTACGGTATACTTTTTAGTTTTTCGCACATAAAGTCTACAATTACGTACATGTAAAAGTAAATTTTCAGTGTATTCCGGCATTACAAACTCGTATTTCATTTTTAGTGCTTCAAAACATTGAGATTTCACAAAGTTCAAAGTATCCTCGACCGAAAAATGGCACGAATGGAATGGCACGAAAAATGGCACGAAGAGCACGAAGGAAGCTGTTGAGCTTCCTAAAATAACAATAACATTATGGGTTTTAGTTTACGGTATACTTTTTAGTTTTTCGCACATAAAGTCTACAATTGCGAACATGTAAGAGTAAATTTTCAGTGTATTCCGGCATTAAAAACTCGTATTTCCATTTTTAGTGCTTCAAAACACTGAGATTTTATAAAGTTCAAAGTATCCTCGACCGAAAAATGGCACGGATGGATAAAGCCGTTGAGCTTCGAGCTTCCTAAAATAACAATAACATTATGGGTTTTAGTTTACGGTATACTTTTTAGTTTTTCGCACATAAAGTCTACAATTGCGTGCATGTAAAAGTAAATTTTCAGTGTATTCCGGCATTACAAACTCGTATTTCCATTTTTAGTGCTTCAAAACACTGAGATTTCATAAAGTTCAAATTATCCTAACTAGTTTTTTTATTAACCCTCTAAGCGTGTGGAACGTAATATTCCGTTCACTAAGCTCCAGGTTTCACTGCAATATATGCAGTAAGATAATATAATTCTATAGATTTAATGAATTTTTAAAACATTGAAGAATGATTAATACTCTGAAGGGTTACATTCATATTTGTAATTAAGTTTTATTTATAATGCTGAAAGAATCATATTTTTCTAGCATTTAAAATAAAATGCAAAGAAAGCAGCATTAAAATTTTACCCTTTTTCAAAACGCTCAGAGGGTTAAGAGAATGGGATTTTTTTCAACGCCCTTCTTAGACGGAGGGCAACATTTTTCTAAATATAAGTTATAGAAAAAAGAAGTCTCATAAAAAAATTAAATTTCGTATTTTAAAATGCATACAGCTCGTTGTAAAACAAATTCATAAAATAACAATAAAATTGTAGGTTTTAGTTTACGGTATACTTTTCAGTTTTTCGCGCATAAGGTCTACAATTGCGTACATGTAAAAGTAAATTTTCAGGGTTTTCGGTAGTACAATCTACTAATAAATCTCAAAGCTATACTTGATTTGCATGCTTTTTTTAATCGGAAGTACAAGGTGATTACAAATGAATATCCCAACTTTGAAGGGCTATATCTTCTGAACAATAAAAGGTAGTGTTCCATCTCACACATCGAAGTGAGTGAAAAGTTATAAAGTGTCATAAATGTAAAGGTTCGTTTTTTTGTCGAGAGATGGCACAACGAGCGGTTGGTTGAAAGTGAACCGGCAAGTTTCGTTGCGAGTTCATCCAACAGGATGGTGCACCACCCCATTGCCACCTTTCTGTACGAGAGTTTTTGAACGAGCAACTGCCGCAACGGTGGATTGGTCGCAGAACAGATTTTAACGTTGCTCTTCATCAGTGCCCCCCACGAAGCCCGGATTTAACTCCGTGCGATTTTTTTCTTTGGGGATACATAAAAGATAAAGTGTTTTCCCGCCTCTACCAGCTGACACTGCTGAACTGAAAACGAGGATAACTGCAGCTATTGTAACTGTAACACCCGACAAGCTGAAAACCGTTTGGGACGAATTCTCCTACAGAATGGATGTCGTTCGTGTTTTTGCTGGTGGTCACTTTGAACATTTATAAATTTTTGCTATTAGTACTTTCACAATCTTCTTTTTTATGTCTTTTTCACAAATGCGTGTATCTTCTATACTTTGTTAATAAAGCCCTTCAATCTTCAAAGTTGAGTTATTCATTTGTAATCACACTGTATATTTTTATTCTCCACGTTTAAGAAATATTCGTCATAGCCTCTAATTTTAATCACTCGGTATCGGTATAAAACAACGTTTGGAACAACAAAAAATCAACTAAAATTGCAGACTGGTTTCATAGCATTAAGCTTATTGTCATTAGTGGAAAAATGACGATGGGATTTTACTTACATATACATAATGGAGAAGTGGACTGAAGCTATAGTTTTAGCGAACAATAGCGTAGCAGTAACCAATAATCAATAAGGGCGCGAGAAAGAGCTCTGTTTATTGCAAAATTTTGCTTTTTGCAAAAATGTTGACAAAGGTATACTTTGTAAACTGTTACTTACCCGTTAGATCGGAAATTCAATATCTTGATGTCATTGGAATTGACAATAGTTACCATCTTTCCATCATTGGCATTACTCTATTTAAACTACAGCTTAAGAGATAAAATAGTCACTGGAGATGTAAAATATACGGGAAGAAATCTTTTTCTACACGTAGTAATTAGTGATTCTCTAATCATTATATGGCGAAAAAAGATTTACTTCCGTATAGCAACTATAATCTTTGTTCTTCATGTCCACCTCAATCTATTTCCCATTCCAATATTAGGGCAATCTGCTCCCTACAAGCTACGCTCGTCAAGCCCCGTCCGCGCCCCGCAGGATCTAAAAAAAAAACGCGAATTTTCCCTGTTTTAAAAATATTGCCCGATTACGAAAGATGGACAGATACTTTACAATGCATCCACGACTAGTGTCGATTTTAGGTAATCGGGTTACCAATCATTTCTTATTTACTGGGGGATTTTTTGGCACCCAAGGCTGCATCTCCACGCTCTTGTGACAGTTGACGGATGTTTTCGTGATTGATTAAATAAGGTCAATTACATATTTGAAAATTAGCTTGTATAAAATTGCTAAATAAAAAATGTCGCTTCCTCCCGGATAATTGTATGAAGAGGATTTAAATATGACACTAAGAAGAGGATTTAAATATATCATTTTAAATATGACGAAATTTTCACCATTAAATGGTTTTCGCACGTAATATTTAATTATTTCAGAAATTGCTTTATTTTTCAATATTGACGTGTCAATATACATTTCAATTAAAAATACAGAGTTAGAAAATATTATAATCCGCGCATTTTAAAAATCTGACAATAGTAGATAAAAACGGCTTTTTCAAAATATGAATTAAATCTCTATTCAGATAATAAAATTTTGAATAAAAAATTTTTAAAAACCGCAAAAGTTTAGACAAATTAAAACAAGTGGGTAAGTGTGATCGAAGATCGCTCAAAGGGTTTCGTTTAATATTCCTTTCAAAGCACTTTATCCTTTCTTTAATAAATCCAAAAAAATTTCATTTACCAACCAAAAAAAAAAACTTATGTTTTTTGTTTTTTATAAAGTAAAAATTTATCGGTCTATTTTTTCGTTTTTTTTCGAGTATCCAAACCAGCCCGATACCGGGCGAACTGTCACGTGATCGAATCTTGGTAAGGCATGGATGTCATTGTGTGTGTGTCTTCATATCCGTCTACTTCCTTGTGTCTATCCCGTCCTCAAGAAGAAGATTTATGTAATTTGTCAAAGTCCTGCATGTATTTCTGTGAATAAAAAATATGGATCATTTGAGGTAACAACCTTGTAGCTTACAGGTCTCAAAGAAATCTCCGCCAAATGTAGCGTCGTATAATCATCCTAGTGTATTAATTTTGGTATATTTTATATCGTGGCTCTGTGTCCTTCACACCTATGTATCATTATTAAGGTAATCGTGTTTTATTTAGTAAATGATGTTAATTTACTTTTAAGGCAATTTGACGCATGATAATAATAATATAATCTTAAATAACATTTTTTTTTTCAAATGGAAATTTTTTTTTTATTTTTTATTGAAATAAAATATGGCATCAATAAAATATAATAATCCTAATTATTTCCATTTCTTTGGAAAAATTGAAATAACCCAATTTCCCCCATTTTGAAGAAATTTCATTAAAACATTAAAACAAAATAAATAATTTTTAAAAAATGTTGTGTGGGTTCATCTGCAAATGAATCTTTCATTGAAAAAAAAAAAGGCAAAATTGGTTAAGTAGAAAAAAAGAGATTCTCAAAATCAGCTTATGACTTTTCCTTTTGACTTTTGCCACTCGCCCCATGTCATTTCGCAAACTGGCCGGCTGCCTCTAGTCATTTCACGAACTGGCCAATCAATTTAAAATTAAGTTGGCCAATTCGCGAACTGGCTGATTTCGGGCTTTGGCCGTAACATATAAATGTACAAATCTATAGATCATATACAAGGCTGCACAAAAGAATTCGGGTATTTTCCGATTACAGATGGTAATTGCCGAAATTGGGTTTTCAACTGTGTTATGCGCTTTCCAAATTATTTACGTAGGTATCCTCTTTCCTTTTATTAAACGACGAAGTTTTGTTACAGTATTCTTAATGTATTGGAAAGCATTTCATAATCTATGTTTGACGCAAGATTTTTCTTTCTTGTTTATTTCGCGGCCAGGGTTTATCCTCCGCGGCACCCTAAACGTATGATTAAAAACCTATGAAAGTAATATGTCTTTTTTAACTTTATTTAGTAACACAAATAAAGTTTTCCATCATAAATAAACGAAATAAAGTACGAGGGAATTTCGAAAAGTAAAGATACAATGGCTCGCATTCCTTAAAAAAAAACATTTATTTAGAAAACGTAAGTTACATCTTATTAACTGGATTATTTATTATTTTTCGACATAATCACCCCCGTTATCCAAACATTTGTTAAGTCGGGGCACAAGCTTTTGTATCCTACAGTCATAGAAGGTTTCCGCCTGTTGTCGGAACCACATTTCAACTTCATCTTTTATCTCATCACTTCCGGTATGATCTGATGCAATTCTTTCAATTTGAGACGTACGTCTATTCGCACGAATTGCTTCCTCCGTTCTCTGAAGAAAGGCATCAGAGATCACAGATGGCCGACCTGTTCTTTGTTCGTCATGAACATCGGTCCTACCTTCAGAGAAAGGACGACACCATTTCGTTGCATTTTGTCGATTCATAATGTTCCCATAAATAGAAACAATTTCTTTGTGAATATCCACTGGTCGCTGACCTCTTGCATGAAGAAACGTATGACGGAGCGCATTTCGCATTTCGCGGGATTCTGAATCGGCGGAACCATTTTAAACACGACCTACTCCAACCAGAATCAACGTTGAAATGCCGAACGACCGCGAGGAGAAAGCTGACGGTTGAAGGTTAACACCTGTGTTGCCAACTTGCTTGCCAAAACTTTTCTTTTCCTCCGGCGTACGGTGTATCTTTACTTTTCGAAATGCCCTCGTATTTTGTTATTATTTGTAATACAAAGATTTTCTTTAAACATCTTATTATAAGATTGGGATAGAGTAAATCTTCTTCCAAGGATCTAGCGAAATATGTTTTCGTTTTAAACATTATTAGCTGCCGAAAAGATTATTTGTAACATTTAGATATTTTTTGTAATAAATATAAATTTACAATAGTGGGAAAACCAATAAATTATAACGTATCTTTTAATTCTTTTTATTGTAATTCTCTGACATTTCTTATTAAAAAATATTTAAGTACTGAAACAAATTTGGAAGGAAATGTGCCTTTATGACACTAAACCTCATTCATAACATAGCAAATTGCAGAATTTAGAATGCTGCATTTTAAAGAACATTTGCTATAGTTTGCATAATCTTTATATAACTTTACTGAGAATTCTTGTGGCACACCTGAGGTCGTCTCACTTTCCACAAGTATGTTGCGGCACGTACACAGATATTTTGTCAGTATGCTTTTTCTTATATAGAAATAACTAAATGTACTTTAAACTTCCGAATAAGAGAGCACATATTCTATGTTTCTAAGCAAGAAAACATTAAATCGGACATTGTAAGAAATGAACCTTTCCTTCAATTATGATTCTGCTAAATAATAAGTGAGATAGGGTATTGTATAATCATACCCATGGCCTGATCAAGTCTAAGAGAGGTTCATGGTTGTGATTCCGAATCGGCCACCTGAGTGCGGAAGGAGACCGGAGGCAGGGTTTTGATGGGGACCGGCGCTGGTGTCTCTATTCCCTTTCGGGACAGGATGGAGAACTGGGTTGTGCAGCGCCAAGCCTGGTCTTGGAGTCGTGGGATCGGCTGGTCGACTTGTGGCCTTGCACCTTTTTGGATCTTTGATTCTCATGACTTTGTTGAGTTTTACTCACATATTTTGTGTCCTAAGTTTCCTATTTTTGATCCACTTGGTTTTGAGTCGTTGACTCGTTTGGTGACTTGGTTTTTTTCCTTGAGTCTATGGGAGGCAAGTCAGCCGGTGTCGATCGCAGAAGTGTAGGGGGCATTGTACGAGGGACTTATCGACTTGTGGAAGGTGTGCGTTGGATGGTACCAACCAGTCTCTTCTGGAGCTCTCCCTCGTCTGGGTCATTCCCTGATTTACAGTGGTGTGCTGCGGACAGCCGATGCAGACTCTGGCTGGTAGAGGATGTCTTGCTTGCGGAGCTTCACCAATCTGTAGGAGGTGCGTGCGGTCCGGAACCAAGCTCCTCTTCCGGAATGTCCCCCTCATGTGCTTTGCTGGTTTGTTGTTTGGCCTTGGGGTAGGCTAGTTGATCTCGTGACTTTCGGCCTTATACCAGTCCAGCGCGTCTTGCCCCGGCGAGGCTTTCTGCGACGCCGATAAGACTAGCAGTTATCTTCCTTTTTGGGTTCGGTCGGACCGTTATCGGTTTATCCGGATTTCCATGACAGTTTAAGGTCGGCAGCATGGCGTTAGGGCCGCCGCCAATGCTGGGCTTTTTGGTCTTTGCCGGTGGTCTTGAGGAACGATTTTGTTCCATCCTGTTCATTAAGGTAGGTCTCTAAACGGGGTACCTTTGTACTTGAGGGCGTTTGTCGCACTCCCTCGAGGCGTAACGCTAGTGACCTGGTTATGATGGTTTACTGTCGGTGGCGTTTGGGCCGCTGCCGATGTTAGCACTTTGATTCTTTGCCGGTAGTCTTGAGGAGCGATTTTGTTCCGCCCTGTTCGTTCAGGTTGGCTTCTATGTGGGCTGCTTTGGCGCCATTGGTGCCTTTGGTACCCGAAGGAGATTGTCGCACTCCCTCGAAGTGTAACGCTAGCGACCAAGTTTTTATCCTGGTGCAGACGTCTACTTCAGTATCGGTTTCGTCACAATATTCTGCGGGTGTTAAAGCAAATATCAGAGGAGACTACGAATCTGGCGTTGGTCCATCTACTCCGGCTGTTGGGATTCTGTCGTTGCGACTGGACTTCGCTCGGTGCCTTGGGGGAAGGGGATCGTTTCGTGATCCCCCATTGGACCGCATGGGATCAAACGATCCTGGATCAGTAAACTCTTAAGTTCTATCGATTCACCTTTCTCATACTGTCACAAAAATGAAATAGTTTCTATGGCTTGGAATACAGATATAAATGTAGAAATACATATATATATAGGTAAATATATGATACTTGTTTGTTGCAGGGGTCTTGGCTATACAGGGTGTTTCAAAACTATACGTCAGAAATGTAAAGGCATGTAGAGGGGACCTAAATAAGAGGATTTCGTATAGAAATATGGGTGCAGAAATGCAGCGTTGAGGCAGTAGAGAGAGCTGTTGAGTTTAGTGGATGAAAGCGCTTCGCTGTCTTGAATCATCATTCTTCGCACGGATTTCGAGCAACATGCATCGTTGCACTAATGCAGAGCTTGCCGACATGCATTCCATGTATGGGGCTGCGCAAGGAAATGGAGCGGCTGCTCAAAGGATGTACATGGAACGGGTTCATGGAACATTCTCGGGTTGGAATCTGCTGGATCGCCGAACATTTGAGCGTCTTCACCGGAAGTTATACGCAAGTGGATCGTTTTATGCTTCCAGGCGTGATACGGGCGCTAGAAGATATCGTAGAACTCCTGCCGTAGAAGAAGCAGTATTACGCACAGTAGAGGATAGTCCTTCGACAAGCTCAAGAGCTGTTGAACGTGCGTTGTGTGTGAGTCATGTAATTGTTTGGAGGACTTTACATGAAGACCGAATTCACCCGTATCATTTGCAGAGAGTGCAAGTATTGCACCTGACGATTATCCGTACGGGGATTGACGACTGAAGCCACCGAAGTGCTTTCATGCACCAAACTCAACGGTGCCCTCTTCTGCTTCAATGCTGCATTTCCGCAACCACATTCCTATATGAAATCTGCTTATTTAGGTCCTCTCTACCTGCCTTTACATTTATGATATATAGTTTTGAAACACCCTGTATAGAGAAAATGACCTTGGCAAGAGAAGAAAAACTTTCATATATTTTTTTGACAACTTATTTACTGTTTCCAGAACACAGGTAATTTATTAAAATATTTTTACAATTTATTTAATATAAAGAAGCCTTTTATCTATTTTTATATACAATGAGAAATAATTTGTCTAAAACATAAAATAAGTGACAATTGTTTACATAAATATATAAACAAAGCATAAAAGCTCATCAGGTTTGTTTTCATATTTTTTATATCGTTTGGCAATAAATATCGCTTTCTAAAGTCTAAATTACGCCAACCTTTTTTTTTAAAAAAAAAACGCCAAGACCGCTATAACAAATAAGTACTAAATGTGTATTGTATTTTTAGTTTTATCCTACTCTAAAAGTACAAAATAGTGATTAAAATCAGTACATGGTCAAAATAGATTTTAAATATCAGCTTTATGATAATTGCATAACAAATTTTGAGGGGACTAAAATCAGGGGACCCAGGGCCACGGTCACGGCCCAGTTCACCCAAGCCTTAATCAGACCCTGATTATATCTAATAAAATTCTTCATAATAAATTGCATTATCATGTCATTTTATTTTTGAATATTAATGAAGATTGAATTACTTAAGTAGTTATAAAATTAATAATTTTTCAGACAAAATAATATAATAGTTTCTTTTTATGGATGCACATATTTTAAATTCTGGCCTTAATAATAACAGTAATATTTATTAATGGTGTAATTTTTATCGGTTTACTTTAAAGTTAGAAGAAATGCACTTTTTATAAAAATAAGTATGGTAAAAAATATTTCAATCTCAAGAAATGATAATTAAATCTTGTTAGTTATAAAATCTAAGAAATAATAATACTCACAGAATATTTGATGGTTTGTGTATTACCTTAAGAACACGATCTAAGTATTCCATATCTTTTAAGTCATCTGTTGTCACGGGTCTTTCAAAGTCGTCTCCAAATACACGTTCAATGTCTTCGTGTAATTTGTCTTGGACATTCTGGTCTAGTCCAATCAAGTACAGCGCCCAGCTCATGCCCATGGAAGTTGTATCATGACCCTTAAAGAATAAAACATAAAATGATATTAATATTATAGGAACATAACGTCAACAACTTGAAAAGTTGTTTTACTTTTTCATCTATAAAGTTGTAAAGAATTTCGACAAACAATAGTCTTAGAAAGTGCATGAAGAGTATGATTTTAAATATTGATTTTCAGTTAGTGGTCCGTTCAAAAGTTTTGCTGGTGTATATGAAGTTCACGTAAAATAATGTAACTTGCTTCAGGATAATGCAAGGCCTATTCAAGTTATTTAATGCAACAACAATAACAACAAAAATAATAACAACATCAACAAAAACAACAACAATAATAATAAGAAACTATTTGAAGATAGTACTAGAAACGTTTTTGTGTAGAATGCAGCTTTAAATTTTTGTGTAAATACAAATAATAATAATAATAATAATAATAATTGCAATTTTGAATTTAAATGTAAATAGTTTCTGTAAACATTTTCGTATGTTTATTTCATTCGGAAACAAATATCTGTGTTTTAATTATAAACAAACAAATTACTGATCCTTTTTCTTAAGTTTTATTTGCGTGAAAGTTGTTTTTGTTTAGTTGTGTCAGTAATGAAAACCATATAGAGAAATCAATTGCATATTAATGCAGCACTTCCTCCTTCAGAAACAATGCAGCAGACACGTGTATCAGACTTTTCAAGAAAATAGAAGCAATAAATGTCATGTAAATTAAAAACTATAATTTTATAACATTAAAATTAATATATCAATTTTGATTTTGTTTTTTGCATTTGTATCTGTATTACCTCTATTTTCAATCCCCGTTATATCCTCTTTACGTACCAGAGAAGTATTTTGAAACATCAAACAGTCATTTACTTGGAACTGTGCCATTCGGAAATTACGAACTTCAGCTTTGAGTTCTGCACATCTAATTTTTTATTTAAAAATCAAAACACATTTATTAACTGGCTGGACTGGCCAACGAAACATAATTCTGTCAGCTATGTGCGTGTTTGATAGTAAAAGCTGTTTGTGAAAGATATATTATCATCAGTTCGTTGGTATGTATGAATATAGAAAACCCAAAACTTACGGTGTTTCCAAGGTGCCATCTTTAAAGAAAGAAAAAGTGAAATTAATAATAGACGTGAAAGAAACAGACATTCTTGCTTATCCAAAGAACGACAAGCTTTTCATGCTTGATGAAGTACAGTAAGAGGCTGTCGTATAGCTGAGTTAATTTAATACATCAAACACATACACACGCATGCGCACATACACACACACACACAGAGACACAGACACACATAGAAAAACTTCCAGATAGGCATGTCATCAAACTCTGTTCCATACAGCATTTACGTTAAAACATTGACACTTCGTGTCAATGATGTTGCTATATTTCATGCATATAATGTCTCAGCGCGGTACGAATATTACGTTTCATTCGCTTTGAGCTGAAACTCCCTTCACTTTTCTTCCAAGCTGTCTCCGAGACGCTGTTCCGTTCAGCGCATGAATGAACTACACTGATGTCCAAAAATTAAGGAAATTTCGATTTTAGACGTTTTGTCGAATATCTACTGAAATTCTTTATGAATTGTCCTTGAACTTCAAGAACGTAAAAAAAAAAAATGTTTGACTTCATAATTTTCAATGAAGATATAATTGCGAGGGCAATTGAGAGAGGCGGGGGGGGGGGCAATCATAATTTTAATAATAAAATAATTTTTGTGATCACCCAAGTAACAGAAAATGCTTAAAAGGTTTGTCACTGTAGTAAATGACTATGTATGTCCTATTCCACATTTGTGTGCATTTGTGTAAGCATAAGAACGCATATTCTTGAAGATGTTAACCGAATTTAACGCCACTTTCCGAAAACTTGATAAAAAACAGTAGAAATAGTATATTGCAATTAAAAGATTAATATATTGAATATTCGATGAGATATGGGTATTTGCATGAAATAAATTTTAATTGCGCGCACATTCACGAACTAATGCAAAGATTTTTTTATCATGATTTGATTAGTCAATTTTATAGAGCAACTCATATAAGCAAACCAGTCAAATATCGTGAAAACTCAGAAGGATACCGGTGATACAGTGAGCTGATTGAAAAATTGGGGGGAAATCCCTTATAATCCAGCTACTTTTAGAAAGCAAGTATTGCTTCTACTTTCTGAATTTTCGCGATATTTGAATTGAGTTTTTATATAAGTTGCTCTATAGAAGTGACTATCAAATCATGAAGCAAAATCTTTGGTATAGTTCGCGCATGTGCAGTTAAAATTTATTTCATACAAATACCCATATCTCATCAAATATTCAATATATTCATCTTTTAAATGCATTGCACTATTTATACTGTTATTTGTCAAGTTTTCGGAAAGCGGTGTTAAATTCGGTTGAAAACTCTGCCTGCTATAAACAAAAAACATTTGAATTTTTCACAGAAACGTTAACATCTTCAAAAATATGCGTGCTATTCTTACACAAATGCACAAAAACGTTGAACATTTCTGCAAATGATAGTCATTTGCTACAGTAACGGACCATTTTGAGCATTTTCTGTTTCTTGGAGGAACACAAATATTATTCTATTCTTAAATTTATTATTACCCTCCTAATTGTCCTCGAGACTAAATATTCACCGAAAAACATGAAGTCAAACATGTTCTTTACATCCTCAAAGTTCAAGGGCATTTCGTCACGAATCTCGATAGATATTCGACAAATCGTCTGAAATTGAAAGTGTCCGGCCACTACCCTTGAAGTTTTGGATATCAGTGTAGTAAATAGCAATTGTTGTCAATCTGAACATTTTAAACAGAAAATAATAGGAAAATACTCTAGTGCAAATAAAGCGCGATTTAAAATAGCGTTGACATTCATGTAAGATTACGCCGTAATTTTATTAAAATTGTGTAACATTTTTTGTAATAAGAATTTCTATCTGCTTGCAAAATTATGTTTTTTTTTTTTGTTAATTTTAATAATGTTTCTCTTTTGATAATTGTCTAAAAATATCTTTGCCAATTTTATCTTTTTCATCTCTGCATACACTATTTTGTTTTTTTAGCTACAAATGCATACATTGCTAGCAGCTTAAAAAAATTCTTATATTTCTAGACTCTTACTTAAAACTTACCTCAAACGCAAAGGTGTCAACTTCTTCTCTGATGTCCTCTTCGGTTAGCGATTGGTTTTGTATATGCTGTTCAAGCAACAAATCTAGTAAAGCTTTCCTTTTCTTCCCGCTAATTTCTTTAACTTCCTCTGCATTATTCAGAAGTTTCTGTTTTTTATCAGCAATTACCTGGAATGAATATTGAAATTGCGTAAAAATCCGAAATTAAGGATAAATGAATTTTACAAGCTTCTAAAGTTATCTTTTTAAGCATTTGAAAAATAAACATTGATATCGAATTCTATACATAGTTTGTTTAGAAAAAATATGTTAGTGACATGTTTCCTGCAGTTGACTGTCAGAAAAATTTACAGTAGCCCCTCGTTATATTGCGTATGTCGGGATATAACAAAAAAAGGAGCAATATAACTCAGAGCATTTCGAAAAGTAAGAAAGCGATTGCCTGCAAGTAAATGTTTTATATTTATCCCCAAACATTAGATAGTAAACATATTTCATTTTTTACTTTCTTCTATATATAATAGAAGAAAGTATTGTAATTGCATTTTTTTTTCGACGAATTTACATGTTTTAGGGTCAGAGATTCCGAAAAAGATGTTTTTACCAAATGTCTGTCTGTCCGTGTGTCCGTGTGTGTAGCCTCTTTGTATCATCGAAAACTGTATGAAGTTATGCATCGAATTAAATCAAATTTCATTTATAGGTTTTTGTCTATGGCCAGCAGGTTCCACTTGAATTTGGGGATATTCTAACAAAACCTGGCGCTGTGATAGAGATTTTTGTTCCATTTTTATTATTGTATCATCGAAAAGTGTATGAAGATATGCAGAACATGGAACCAAAATTTTTGTATATGTTTTTGAATATGGCCTGTTTGGTCCCAGTTGAATTTGGGGATATTCCGCCGGAAAGAGCCATTTAAAGATTTCCAATTTACAAAAAATTACAAAAGAAATAGAAATTCTGAAAGTTTTTTCCGTTAAATATTCGGTTTTGATCCAAGGATTTTGGAGCAATTTTTGTTTTGCCTCTATCTTAAAAAATGGTTGAGTCATAGCAGTGTGAAATTTTAGGGTGGCTGACATTTTGAAACAAGACAGCAGGAGTTTTCCATAAAAGGATTTAATTTTTGAGTTTTAGCGAATATGGATTCTGGCAAATTTTCTTTCATTGTTGGAATCATCGTTCCAACTGTTATATGCTTAACACTATATATTCATATTCGCCATCATCAAATTATCGCCAAGCTTGGCGACACTTGGCGAAATATCACCAAGTTTGGCGACAACAATAGGTAGCCATAAGTGAAGCCAACTTGATTATAGCTGACAAAGTTGGCAAAATTCTGATTCAAATTCAATATTGACGAGACCTGGGAATGAATATTTTGTAATCGGATTCCACGCATTTTAGCTTAGTGTTTTCCAGTAACATTAGTTAAAATCTTAAAATCAAGGAATAGGGAGGCTATCTTTTTCCGCCGGTACAGGACAGAAGGACTTTTAGTAGTCGTGTTGTACCGCGACCTACGTTATACACGGCCGGTGCATGACGTTTAAAACGTCACATGCAGTGGATCCGAAGCTAACGAAAAAGAAAGGCTACCGCGGTGCTTTACGCATATCTTTTTTTACAGACCGCGGGAGTCACGTGATGCTCGAATGCACCAATGGAGGTGTACGAAAAGAGCATCACGTCACGCTAGCGGTCTGTAAAAAAAGATAAGCGGAATGCACCGCGATAGCCTATCTTTTTCGTTAGCCTCGCAGTGGATCATTTTTGTAAGGCGATTGGTGCAAAGCGGCGTGCCCCCCCGTTTTGCACCAATCGCCGTATAAAAATGATCCACTCTTTGTGACGTTTTAAACGTCATGAACCGGTCGCAGTTTTACATTGGCTGCTCTTGCAACGAAGAGTTCTTCGCATCCAGGTTATCCGACGATTCGAAAGCAGCTGTACAACAAAATGACGAAAAATATTGATTTTATTGGTGATGTGATAGCGAACTTTGAAGTATTAACATCTATGAGATAGAAGAAAGGTTTGGGATTGGCATATCCGGCTAGTCTTTACATAGTGAGACCTTCTTATTTATTTTTATTTAAGTTATGGCATAGTGGTCCACAGCTAAATGTTTTTCTCTAGGAACTGTAACCTATAAAAATGATAAAAAAAGGAAAATATTTACAGATCTTATCACCGGGACCTAGCCCGAGGTACAGTGGAGCCATATCTCATTATAAGCTTCTCAGAAAAATATTATTAACAATCTTGAGATTGCATTAGGCTCCTGTCTCCCAAGCATGAACCTAGAAGAGATGGACCGGACTCCAACGTTACAGATATAGTCCTCTTTCAACATCGACAAACGTCGAAACTATCGCTGCGGGGCGCAGCGCCATCTACTGAGTTTTTTTTCATAAAATTAACATTATCAAATTAATCATTTTAAAAGTAAAATAAATGCATGGATTTGAGAAGAAAAACATATTTTAAACTTTCATGAAATTTATATTCGAGGAAACTATTTAGCTTATGCTTACCTTTACTTCCAGAAGAATTAATTATGACTTTTATTATTATTATTATTATTATTATTATTATTATTATTATTATTATTATTATTATTTTGCAAGAAAAGTTTTAGATAAAGTCAGTCAGATTGTTTACTTCAACATTTTTATTGAGTAAACAATTAAATAATTATATTAAAAAAGAATTTTAAACACAAAAACCGAAATAATTTAAAATTAGTAAAGTAAAGTAGGTTATATTCAACACAAACTTTTAAGCATGAAGTCTGTTTTGTAAGTTTTAAATGTCAATTATCATCTAACATTAATTTCTTTCTAAAAGATGAGATAAAATATATTTACTATCTTTATCATTTATAGTTTCTCATGCAATATGAGATTTATTTGAATGATTTTTTTTTTTTTTTAGATGATGAAGTTATACTTTCTACTCAAAATATTTCCTAAAATACCTGTATAAAACAAACTTGGATTATTTCCATACTTTTCTGGGTTTTTTTTCTCCCCTCCCAATCTTAAAAATAGATATAATAATTCCAATCTTTTAAATACATAATATTCAAATACATATTTTTTTTTACATATTTATATAATTTCAAATAGGGGAGCCCGGGGCACATTGGTACATGGGGTACATTGGTACAAGGTAGATATTTTTAGTTGATTTATTTAAAAGTTTTTTAATTTCTCTCCTAAAAGTTGGCAACACTGAATACTTTCTTCAGGTGAAAGTTTGCTGGGATTGGATTTGCAGTTTCTTGGAAAAGGTAACTTTAACTGTTTTACTGTAATATTGTAATCTTTTGGAAGTCTACTTGTAACATTATAATCAGAATTCCATTTAATCTATCACTTTGACTATAATAGCACATTATAACGTATGTTAATGACATTTATTTTCACACTGTCTTGAACTACAATGTAAACAACAAACGTCAGCTAGGACACTTTTTTTCAAAAATCTGCTACTGGGGTAGTTTGGTACAGTCCTATTGGGGCACATTGGTAGCATGTACCAATGTGCCCCATAATAGACTGTAAACTGGTATAACATTCTTTTTTCAAAGTATTTCTTTTAGTTAAAGCCAGTTTACTGTAATTTCTGTATTGTTGCAGTATATTTACTAGGCACAGTTAAATAAGTGTATACATCTCCTTTGCTTTACCAACTTATCCCACCCAAAATATACGAGTCTGGTAGATCCAATATCTCAGTTAGTGATTATGTGTTAGTAAAATTTGCTGGAAAGAAGAGATTTATTTATTATGTTGGCCAGATTAAAGTTAAGAATACAGAATCTGAGTTTTCCGTAAAGTGTTTAAGAAAGAAAACTGACTGCTCAAAATTTTATTTCCCTGAACAGGTTGATAGTAGCATTATTGATATTTCAGATGTATGTTTTATCCTTCCACAGCCTACATTTTGTGGTGGTACTGCTAGAGCTGCAACATTCTTATCTTTTCCTGTTGAGTTAAGTGACTATAATGTCTACTAATTGTATAAAAAATTTACTATTATTTTTTCCTATGTTTTGTCTTGTGTTTTCCATACATTGATGCAGTTTCAAATTAATATTCATGTATTTTTAAGTTATTTTCCATTTTTGTATCCCAATTACTGTTACTAATAAATACCCCACCATGGGGTAGATTGGTACAAAAATTATTATTTTCTAAACTACATGTTACTTATTTTAATACAGCAAAATTTTTCAAAATGATTCATCACATTGCAACATTAGAAAACACTCTTCAATTACATGGTTTAAAATTTTGAAAAATCTGGATACTCATCATAAAAAAGACAATTTTCTGCAAAATGTACCAATGTGCCCCGGTCTCCCCTACATAAAACAACTTCTGGACATAATGTGTTTAAGAGCTCTTTAAATTAATTAAAATTAGAAAAATTTGTAACTTCTCCTATGCTTTGCATGTAAATCTGCTATCGCTGCAAATCGCTGCGCTCTCTGATGGCTTATAAATCAACTAAATTTCAAGGACTATTTTTCAAGCTAAATCCCCATTATGGATTTTTAGTTTCATGCTCCCAAGATATCATCTGATCGCTTTTTCATCGTCTCCTCTGTTATCCTTTCAGGACACTGCACCATATGTGGCATCCACCGGTGGAAGGGGGGGGAGGAAGCGAGGGAGCACTTGCGCTCCCGGCAGTTACTCATTTGCAAAAGGGGTTACCTCACACATCCCTGAACCCAGTGAGTTCGTGAATGGTTAGACACAGTTTAGGCCTCCACCACTTGCACATAGGTAAGTTGCACGGATATAGAGCAATCTCAGAAATAGAGACTCTTCAGCTGTTCTTTCGTATCACAAGCCCCGTCAGACACTGACAGAACTTCACCCGTGTTCTAGAAGACAATGACAGCGAGGAACAACTGAAGGCTATAGTTGTTAGTTACTATGTAACAAGTTATTATCGGACAACCCTTTCTTCCTTTAAGAAATTTACAGGCTTGAAATTTCCAGGTCAGGACTCATACAGTCTGCCCCCCTTTAAGCCACTCCTAGAGAGAGCATTTCCTGAAAACTAATTATAACTCACATAAAATTTCTATTAAAGTTTAATTGCCTTTGAGGCCCCAATTCAATCTAAGAATCCACAAACGCATTAAGTTTGGAATCTTAATTTAACTTTGCATTCAGCCTTGCAAAAATTTTGCGTACATTCTAAACTTTGCCTATAAATTAAAAAAATATATATCAATTTAATGCATTTACTGATATACCTCATCATACTCTCCCAATACACACAAAAATTTAATAAATAAAGTACAATACAATACATAATTAAATTTTAATTTTTATACACTAAATATATTAAATAAATGAATATACACAAGGCATATATTATAGAAATTAAATTCGCAATTTTAGAATAAAGCAATTCAGAGAATTTTTCTCCAAGTTCCATAACTCTCACCAAGACAACCTTAATTATCTCATGAGAAACTAATCCCGCTGTATGATTATCTCTCTGAGCCGATATCTTTCCGGCATAATTCTTATATGACAGGTTGCCCTCAATCAATCGTAATATTCTCTATCTCGAGGTTTTACATATTAAACTAAATAAAATAAAGCACACAGCAATATTGAACCACGATTCATAGAAATCATACGAGCTGTAAAAATTTAATGATTTCAAGATTTTTAAAACATGAAGTACCCTATCAATAATCGCATTAATTTTTATCCTTAATGAGGTATTTTTTTCGTTTTTCCTATTCATTCAATTTTATAAAAATCATGATAACCAATATCTGAACTACTTGCATAATAACTTCAACGTAACATTAACAGAATCAAATCCAAAATTTCAAAAACTTTTCCTAGCTTAATAATTAAAAAAAACGAACAATGTATTTTAAACACACTGAAAATCAGTGTTCACATTTGTATACAACATGCGCGTGGCACTAATCGATGCCTCCTGATCTTCCCGCCAAACTTTTACTGTTTATAATTGTTATTGCATTTAAATAATTCTACTTTGACATTTCTGTGATTTTGTTTAATCGTGGAACACTCCATTCCTTTTATCTTTTTGTGAAGTGGAATTTCACATCATACCATCTCCATATTAAAACCCTTTCTTAGTTCATCTTTCTCTCTCTCTCTCTTGACTCAATCTTTTTTTCTATAATTACTTGAGCATCTGATAAGTCATCGTCCCGAATCCTCTCGCAGTTTCTTTACATATCTCGGACTTCATCTAAACTCTGACCCAAGACAAACTTTGAATCTGACTCAATCCTTTAATTTCCTTGTACTTTCGAATTACACAATCTTTTTTGTCATCGACGTGTTAAAGTCTTTGCTCAGTGACACTTGTGGACCCAATTTTTGCCCTTTTGCATCTTTCTATTTCGCGATCACCATATTCCTGACAAAATACGTAGGTTCTCGTCTACCTTTTCTCTAATACTTAATATAAAATTTACCCATATTATGAGTCGTCTGCTCCAAAAGTTTGAATCCCTTATTCCTTCGTTTCAATCAAAGCTTCACTTTTTCGGAATTCGTATCTGTCATTATTCACGGCGAATTCACTTGTCTCAGTATCTGTTTGCTATGATTCTTGATTTTAACCTTCTTCTGCTTCCCATTCTTCTGACGAATTTCTTTACTCTCTCTCTCTCTCACCAGATAATCCCGGTATTTCACGCCCAACCACTTCTATCTAATTCTTTATATCTTTTGACATTTCAGTTGGTGAAATTGAATTCACCTCTTTTAAAAGGAGTAGACAGCTAATGTAATAAGTGGAGGATTATTCAAGTTTTTCATTACCGCTATCATTACATCCATTTCTGTGTGCCTTTTATTCACTTCGACCAATAACAAAGGTAGGAGCAGGGAAGACCGAGCTATTTTCGGTCAAAATTAGCTTTGAGTTCAAATATCATGACTCATGAATAAAATGACCCACTAATCAAATTTTCCCGAACATGTGACCAAGCCCAATTGTCTTCCCGTGCCCGAAACTCGTGGGACATAAAATTTAGTCAAAATATAGTCTAATAGTCTGAGCTGTTTTTTATATAAAATTAGCTTGACCCACAGTGACCCAAAAATGACCCACTAATCGGATTTTCTTGAGCATGTGACCTAGCCCAATGATTTTCTCGTGCCCAAAACCCGTAGGATACAAAATTTAGTTCAAATCGTCTGAGCCGTTTTTAAGATAAAAATAGCTTGACCCATAATGGCCCATGACCAAAGTGACCCACTAATCGATAATTCTCGAATATGTGACCTAGCCCAAAGTTTTCTCGTGCGCGAAAACCATAGGATGCAAAATTTAGTCTAAATAGTCGAGCCGTTTTTTAGATAAAATTAGCTTGACCCACAGTGACCCAAAAATGACTCAGGCCCAAAAAAGACCATGAATTATTCTTTTTTAAATCAACGCTTTTCTTCTTTTCACTGTTTGTAGTAAAAATGATCCTTCCTATAAAGGCTTAATTTAATATTAATACATAAGCCCTAGCTTTTTTATTTATTATTAAAGAAAAGCAATTTTAAGAGATATCTTTGTGTAATAAACCGCCTATTTTTATGATTGTCTCCATAATCCGGACTTCTGCATACCCAGATTACGTTCAGACCACATTAGTCAGGATAACTGGAGTTCTTACTGTATAACGAAATAGTTCGTTATAACGTTTTAACAAAATAATTCGCTGTAACGTTGTAATGAAATAATTCGTTTACGTTTTAACGAAAGCACGTTATAACATGCAAATATTTGGAGCTTTTTCGATTTCGTTATAAGGTGCTTTGACTGCATATGATTTTGATTCCATAATCCTATTCCCCAAATTGAACATGAATGCTTAAAAATGGAATTTCAAGGATTTTGATTTTTGTCTAGAACGTCTGTATAAACAGTATTATGAATTAACAGATTTATTTCATCCATAATAATATATGAGAGTTAATGAGAAAATTCAAGGATAATCATTCTTAATCAAAGCGAATTTTACGCAAGTTTCTTTTAAAAAAAATCATTAGCAGATTCAGACTATTAAAAAAAAAAAAAAAAAAAAAAAAAAAAAAGTCGTCCCAAAATTTTTTTTCGAAATCTATATTTTTGTGAAATGGATTTGGAAATAAACTATAAACCCATCTTAGTTAGTTGCAGAAAATCTGTGGTTAAATACGGTGAAGGTTTCTGTTAGAGAAATGTGGTAGCAAAAAAGCATAAAAGATGGCAGCTATGCATAAACCTTTTAGGTAAAATGACATTGTGGGTTTTCGGAATAAGAATTTGGGAATTTCGGATTTGGAAATAAACTATAAACCCATCTTAGTTAGTCGCAGAAAATCTGTGGTTAAATACGGTGAAGGTTTCTGTTAGAGAAATGTGGTAGCAAAAAAGCATAAAAGATGGCAGCTATGCATAAACCTTTTAGGTAAAATGACATTGTGGGTTTTCGGAAAAATGAAGTATATTTGTTTCAATAATTAAACATAAAATTCTGCGGATGCATTTCTTTTTAACACGTTCCCGTCGACGTGTACCGCTGATGGTACACAGCCTTATCTTTCCAACAGCCGTGTTTGGCCACTGGTAGTACACACGTAAAAGGTGCACGAAATCTTTGAATTGTACACTAGTTTTTCTGTTCAGAAATTTTTGCCTTATCAAATTACAGGTTTTTAAAATAACAGAAAAATTTTGGAATGACCTTATGTATAAATTGAGCATAATGAACTTACCTGTCGTGTGAAATTGTGAAGTAGTTTCAGATCTTGTTTGAATTGACGTCCAGTCGAACTTAGAAAAAAGTACCAATCGACGTGGTATGGTGGGTAAAGCATACGCTTCATGAACATATCTGAAGCCCTAAAAATTTAATTGTTACATAAACATACTGTTTTTTTAAACATTAAATATATTATCAAACATAAAAAAAAATAATAAAAAATATCTTCGATTATCATTTTTTTATATGTGTTAATTAAACTATAAGTTTTAGATTTTAAGGTGGACACAAAAATCTCAGAAAAAAAAATCCCATTTTTCCTTTTTGCAGTAAAAAATACTCTACAGTCTTTAGAATAAAATGATGCAAACCACAATTAAATACAATAATTATATCAAAAGATGTAATGTTTTGTATGTTGTTTTGTTGGTGCTTACCGCTCATTCTTCCACGATTAAATACAGAATTATTTCATCATATTTTATTTCAAGATTCGTCATATTAAATTCATATGTCTAAATTTCTATGAAGATAACGAGAAGAATGAAAGAAGATATATAAGAAGATTATGAAACTTTGTTTAATGAATGCAGTTATAATATTGTTAAAAATATCTGTGGACTTTTTTGTTTCGAGAAAAAAAAATTGAAACTATGATTTTAGTTGTAAAAACTACTCAATTTTTTTTCTTTAAAAAATTATGTATATTTCTAAACATATATTTTTGTAAATCCTGAAGACAGATTATTATTTATTATTTTCTGAACTCTACAACGGGACAAAAATGCATCCTTGAGTTAATTCTTCAAAATTTCAGCTTTACAAAAAAACCTTAAGACAGAATCACGAGTGACTGGAAAATATTCCGTAGTAGTCAGGTTTCTTTCTTAGCAGACATTGTTCTGTATAGATTTCGACAAGATCAGGAAAAATCATGATCAGGTTTAATGCCCGATTTCATTATAGGCAGGTATAGTTTTCTAGGTTTTATTGTATAAAGATAAATTTTTGACGGAAAATCCAGATAAACTGAGTAATTAATACTTGTAAAAATGTTCCATATATTTTGAACAAAAGAATCGAGTTTGCTTAAATAAGACGTTTAAAAGAAGAGTAGTGTATGTCACTAATTTGTAAAAATCGAAGTAAATGCACGAAGAGTATCTAGACATATCTGTCTACACATAGGAGTGTCGGTATATGTGATATTTCTACGAAATTTGCCTGTATATAGCACCCTAAGATATTTTACCTCATAGGAAATCATTATAGTGCGTTCAAAAAATCCTCGAAAGTTTCTAAGCACTTACAAAAACGAGACTTACACCAATAATTTTGCCTTTAAATTCTTCAATATTTGAAAAAAAAAATAAAGAATAGAAAAATAAGAAAGCAAAATAAGCATAGAAACATTTTTTGAGGTGTCTCAACAACAGCCTCACCGATATTTCATTAAAAAAACAGACAATCGCATATCGTCGCAGCCCATAAAAGGAAACACAGTGATACCTCTTTTGACGAAGATAATTTGTTCCTGAATCAAATTTACTACTCGCTAATCGAAACATTATTTCCCGTAGAATTAAAATACAATGCTGCTGTATTATGTTTACGCCCGCCTTCAATAAAAATTTCTTTAGCTGAACAAGAAAAAAACAGCGAAAAATATCTTCGTTAGTCGAAACATTCGTTAGAAAACACAATCGTTAGTCAAGATGTCACTATAATGATTAGATATAATGGTCTAAGTATACGGTGGATGAAGTATAGTGTTGCGAAACTCACTGCTACGAATTGTGGGGTGAGACAGCGTTTTCTAAATTGAGACTTTAAATTACTTTCTACCTCGCTACCGAATTTATGAGAACTAATGACACAGCATGTAGTTAATTCTACAAATCCAATCTTTGTATTCATTACCAACATTTGGAGGACAATTGATGTTTATGAATAGAACTTAAGTAATATTCAATTTAGTAACATACCACTCTATATTCTAATATATCAACATATATCGATATCATAATAAATTAAACTCAATAATCTGATCTGAATTTTTGAAAAAAAAAAAATGTGTTCTGAGTTGTCACAGTTTTGCTCACGTTTGGTAATTTACCACCAATTACATAATGTCTCTATAAAAAATATAGTTTTAATCAGCAATTTTTTAAAAAATTCTCCTCTAAATTATACAATTTTTTATAAATGGAAGCTATTTACTTTCATGCCTTAAAATTTACTGCCTTTTAAGAAATTTTTAGGGATTTTTTATAGGGTTAGTGATTATATCTTGTTATTATATTTTGAATTACGTACTAGTCGACACAGACTGACGAATAACATGGTACGAAGAAAAATTTAAGAGAATTTTTGGCATCATGAAAAACAGGGACTTCTAGCATTCCAAGTAGCAGTTCCGCGGGACAGGTCTTGGAATCCTTGAAATTCGGGACATGACGCGTAAATTGGGACACCTTGCAATACTACTAGAATCGTAAATGCCATTCATTGGAGAATGTGAAGGTACCCGAATCTGAAAGTGGTAAATCTAAAACAAAAATTCAATTTTTAATACATGCTTCTTTATTGTGATCAAATAGAACATTTTTGAGTTTCTACAGAAGCGATTTAATTTTGTTTCATACGATCACGTGTAAAAGGCTCTAAATTTTCAGATGTTGAAAAGTAATTATTACCGTGAAACGGCTTGGACGTATTCTGACTCACTGTCCTTTTGTGCCCCAATATCAACTCCAAGCGTAGTTTCTGAAACAAGATGATTAAAATAAAATTTATGGTTAAATCAACTTATTAATATTTATAACTTTTGCATCAAACTGTCACAGATATGGCAATATTTAAAATAGTGCATGAAAAGATATATATGGATGAAAAGAAACAACAGAACTTGAAAACACTACACAAAAAAGTAAAACCATGCATTTGCATTCAAATTGGTTATATACAGTGTACACATTGTCAGAGAGCTTTGCAATTCGCTTTTAATTTTTTTAACGATCGGTAATCGCAGGAACATTTTTTGAGAATTCGTGATTACCATAGAAACAGAAACAATAGATTGTTTCGATGTGATTCCCAGTTGTTAACAACTCCACTCCCTGTATATGAGTATTTGCGTATCACATCTTAAAGGAGCCATGAAAAAAAAAGAGTATAAAAGTAGCAAAAATGCACTGCAAAATGAAAGAAAAGCAGAGGATTTCCCCGTCAACTTTATCAGCCAATCCAAAATAAGTAAGATAGCCAAACAAAATTAGCTTGTGTAAAGCAGCCAATCAGATTTAATTTGCAGTTAAAAAATGGATGGAGGAGGAAAAAAATAGTAAAATGAGTAGGAAAGCTTTAAATAAGAATAATTTCGTAGAAAAATAAGTAAATAGAGAACGAGAAAATATGTTTAACTGTTTCTAAAAGGGGAATCGTTCGCAATAAAGACAAAGTAAAGCAGGAAGAGCGTAAATCTACCCCAATTTTTTTTAAAGGCAGTTTCCATTGCCATACATTTAAATATAGTTAAATTAATGTTAGTATAAGATTTTTTTAATTAAATACAAAAAAAAGTATTTGCATAAGAAGGACTACACCGGTAAAAATTTTCGTATGCCGAGGACTTTTACGTAAACAACGACTATAAACGTCGTAAACTGGTAAACTAAGAGAGTTACAGTAAAAGCGAGGATAAAAAGAGAGGAATGGATGTAATTGCAATTATTCATAAGTGGTGAAGTTAAGCTCTGTAGTAAAGTTGTCTAGTTCATTTATGATAATAATAATTTTTTAAAGGGTTATTACAATTTTGAATTTCAGAAGATATTTTTTTAATGCATATGAGAAGTTTGGCTGGTTGAAGTAGTTCTTTCATATCTTTAAAGATATCGAACGTATTTTGAAATGAGTCGATATAGTTAGTAGGGGAGGGGTAGGAAGGGGGTTATAATTATTAGTAGAAGTGGAAGGTTCCACAGCTGGGGATTCCTGTGTGTCTTTAGTTTCTGGAGTAGTAGTTTTATTGACAGTATCAGTGTCGGAAGAAATTTTTTTAGTTTTTTTCGACGTAATTGAATTCTTTCAGAATTTCATAAGGGTCGTTAGCGTTTTTGGAATTTATGGTTTTGGGGGTAGCAGATTTAGGATTAGGAGATTTATTATTATTATTATTTTAGAGTTAGGGAGATTACTTTTTTAAGGCTTTTAGGGTTTTTGAGGCAACTATCGTAAGAGACTGGGTCCGAAGCATCCCAATTGGCGCAGATAGGGGTTATTCGACCAGGAGTTGAGCATTTTATGGTTAGGTGTTGGACAGCACATTTACAACATTTAGGATCAAAATTACATATCTTTGAAGCGTGTCCAAACCGTTGGCAACGGTAACACTGTTTAGGGTGGTTAGAATTTCTGTAGTGCTCAATACTAACACTAATGTAATATTTATTCATGTTTTCATTAGTTCATGTATTTTATAGATGTCATCAAAGCCTTTACGGGGTATGACATTAACCATGCACAGTGGCATGCTTTTACTGTTTTTTTTTATTTTTTAGCATGGCTGCACGAGTTGCAGTAAAGCTAAATAATGCAAGGTCATCAATAATTAGTTGGGGATCAGTGTTAGGGGGGATACCTCTAACACAGACTTTTTTTGGATGTTGGTCCTTAGGGTGGATGGTTGCGAATTTAAGATTTTTATCACCTAAGTATTTCTGAATATCACGAAATTGGTTTTCGGTTTTGCATTGAATTTTGAGAAGTTCACCTTTAAGGCAAACAGTTGGGGGGCTTTCAGTATCTAGAGATTTAAGTTCGTGGGCGATTATTCGCCAATCAACGTCGTTGAATTTAACATAGAATGGATGGATTTGTTTCCCTCACCTGTTATGTCGTTTATAGTAGCATCAGAAGTAGAGGGATTTTGACTAGTAGCATTATCTTGCTCCATAGCAGTGTAACTATCAAGATTAACTTCAGAGGAGATGCTCATGAAGTGGAATCTTTTAAAGTGGAATCATCTAGTGGAATATTAGCATCAGTTTAGGGATGGCGTATTTTCCTATACGCGCGGGAGTGGGATTTGGGCTAATACTTTTAAGAATATTAAGTTTCTCAAAAGCGTCACTTTTAAATAAATCTATGGAAACCAGTAGATAGAATTATATAAGCATTGCATGGCTCACCCCAAATGGATACAACAAAGCCACATAAAGACCTTACTTAAACTTTTAGATCATCTTTGGTAGAGTAGTTTGCGAGGAGTTGAAGTGACTTGATTTCAGCGTCAATAGCAGAGAATAATTCTCGGAAAACGATACTGGCAGGCTCATGATGAGTTGAAAATGCATTAAATTTAGCGAGAAAGTTCACAAAATCAGTTCAGTCTATAATACGTGCCAGTTTATCCATAAGGATATTTGCTTCAATATCGGCAGTAGCCATCGTGAGTAAAACGAAACACACTCAAAATACTTCGAATAATACACCAGCACTACGTATAACAGTGAACTCACTCAAAACTAAGAGGAGATCAAACACCTGTGATGTGTCATGTGTATGTAAAAACTGAATCTCGTGATTAACATGAATAGAAAAATATTATTATGAATATTATATTTGTATAATTTTATTCGAAAAGAATATAATTAAAATATACCTTAAATTTATGACTATGCATGCATGTTTTTTTTTGGGTCCCTATAGAACTCTGTTCATACATTATATACACATTAAAACCCTGGAATGGAAGAATGAGTCATTTAGATAATTTCTTCCATTGAAGAAGATTAGAGTTATGAGTGATTCTTCCTTACTAGTGTTAATACTTTCATTACACCTATTTCAAAGTTTTGGGATCTCTTTGAGAAAGGGGGCCCAAGTTCACGTGTGCCGAATGCATTTTTGTAAATCAGTCTCTGTTACTCTTACCTTCGTAATTTGATTGCAAAAGCATAAATTGCTATTTTGAAATGCGCTAGTCTAATGGTTTAGAAACATCTGATATACAGGGTGATCAGAAAATGAATATACATTTGAAAAATTAATAATTCACGGAATAGTGTAGGTAGAGAGGTAAAAATTAACACACATGCTTGGAATGACATGGGGTTTTATTGTATCCACAAAAAAAGTCCATAAAATGGCCGGAAGATGGCGCTTCGGGTGATAAGAAAAGTAATAATTAGCATAACAAATTATGACAAAGCAACGACGATGTTCTTCAGAACGAATGCTCAACATGTCCACCGTCATCCCGTAACAATAGCTGAAGCCGAGGGACAATGTTGTGCACAGCACTGTGCAGCATATCTGTAGTTATGGTGAGAAATTGGCGTTGGATGTTGTCTTTTAGCATGCCTATTGATGTCGGTCGATCGCGGCAGATTCCCCATTTTGATAGTAGAGCTTCACTAACATTGCCTTTTCTAGTAACGTCAAAATGCTGCGATTGCTGGTGCATCTGATTCTCTCTCTCATTACAGCTCCTTTTATACACGATTCTCAGGCAGAGTCACTGACGTTTTGCTGTTCAGTGCCATCTGTCAGCCTTTTTTTTAACCTTTTTTTTGTATGGTTACAATAAAACCCCATGTCATTCCAAGCATGTGTGCCAATTTTTACCTCTGTACCCACATTATTCCGTGAATTATTAATTTTTCAAATGTATACTCATTTTCTAATCACCCTGTAGAAGAAAGTTTTGTGGTGGTCAACTAAAGTTTCCAAACCATACTAATTGTCGCATATTTATATTTATTTTGGTATAAGTGTCTCAACACAATCTTTCATCAGACACAAAACTTTATTTTTTAAAATAGAGTGATTTTCTATGTATAGGAGATTTTAATGTACACAGCAAAAAGATTTCATTTTATATTGGATAAAGTAAGGAACACAGATTTCGATTTTATGTTAATTTTATCTAAAAATATTAAGAGGAAAAGTAAACTTTAAACTTTATTACCGCATACGATATCTAGACTGCACAGCGTTATAGGTGAGACAATATCTATCCACGGCTTTTTTGTATCTTTTTCCAGAAGCTTGACTAGGATTTGCGACTGTTCGTTGAAAACAGGCAAAAAGTCCTTCAGGATTTCAAAGTGAAAAGACGGTGTCAGTAGTTTCCTTCGAGATTTCCACTTGCTTCCATGACTGTAAAAATAATATTTGATAAATATCTTGATGTCGGAGAAGTAGTAAAGACGTTAAAATAGCTAACTTTTGAAAAAATCAAATATTACACGAAACTACGCAGACGTTTAGTGTGGAATGCGTGCATTAACTAGTTTACTAGTTACTAACATTAACAGCTAACGTGCATTAGCTGAAAAATCAAATTGTGCACTTCAGCCATTACCATGATTGTTTTACTGGGTTTTTTTCATTTTTTATATACATATTGAGAAGGTATTAGATTCGTGAAAACTTTCCAGTTTTATTTATTACTTTGCATAGAATACTACTTGTCTATTTTTGGGCCAATGCTAACACATTATGTCTGTGTGTATGTAACACAGATTTTGTGTCCGCTCTAACTGAAGAACTAATGCAAGAAATTATATGAAACTTACACCAAAGAAAAACCAGAAAAGCTAAAAAAGAATTGCACCAAATTTAATTTTTAAGAGGTTCATTATGAAAAACTGTAGTGATTTACTTTTAGCTTCGATCAATCAACAGGGGACCCCGCTTTGCTAAGCTTTTTGCGATAAACGTTGTTCTTGAGTAGTAGTTTGTATTTGGTTAAAATCCACCAAATTTTATATTTTAGTTTATTAATTAAAAATATACATGTTGACTAAATTTTTGAATAACCCATAAGGGGCCTGATATGTGGTGTTTTTTATCATTTATGGATCACTCTATCTTCATGTTAAATTAAACTTCCCATTCTAAATTGTTGATGTGCACCTACTTTATTTAAATAAACGTATTAGAATAATTTTTTAAATATATATATTTAGTATGATATAAAAGAAAGTTTTGAAATGGCCGCAGTACAGTAGATTTTTATAACAACGAGTTGAAAATAGGCAAAAATGCTTTAAAATCTCAAAGTAAAAAAATACGGTTTAATAGTTTTCACTTGCTACCGTGATTATTGAACAGAATGAATTAAACATCTCGCAGTGAAAAAACTATTACGGTAAAATACAGCAGTGATGTAACAGTGGTACACCAGAGAACCAAATGACACCGCTTAATTTAAAAAGATGCTTTTCTAATCTTAGACATTTAAATAGTAATGTTTGCAAGTTGTAAAATTTTATGACACTACATAATTTGATAAATGTGTTGCCAACCATTCATATTATTTTGTTTCTTTTCGTTACTATGATACATTATTGTTTAGAAATTATTTCTCAAAAATTTTTGAGAACAGTCTTAAGAATAATATTTTCCTGAGTGCATGTTAATTTAACTTTATATTTATTCAAATTGTCTACAAATGAATTATTTTCCTTTAGAATTAATTTTAATTATAATCTTATGTTATAGTTACTTCAGAATGGGAGACATTCAGAATTTTTAATGAAATATCAAGAATTAGCTAATGACTCATAAGAGAATTTCTGATATTTTTCAACTTGAAGAATACTATAAAAATTTAGTGGTGACAATAGCCCAAATGGTGCACCTCTGTTCCATTGCTCCATTAACATTTCTAAAATAGAATTTATGAAATGTTACCAAAAGTTAGGATTCTAAAAAGGTTTTTTAGCTTTTCTTTTCCTTTGTTTGTTTCGATATTGCTATTTGAAACAGCAAAATTGTTAAAAGATTTTTGATCTGTCTGAGCCACAATCGGTGGTGGTGTAAAATGGTGACTTAGGTTCTGATGCTGGTCGGGTGCATATAATTTTACATATACTTTTACCTTCTTCATTATAAAATGAATTATCAGTTTCAAGTATTTAAATCAACAGTGATTTCCTTTGAACCCTTTGTGATTCAACACCTCCAATTTGAAAAATATTTACTCAGATGTACATTTTAAGCACGAAAAAAAAAAATGAACAGAGAAAGAAAAAAATTATATTGACTAAATATGTACTTTTTTCATATCTGCAATAAAGAGAAAATTACACATTCTTCATAAATATTGTGAATATTCTAATAGGAATTGTAAAGTATCCAAACTTACTTTTATAAAAAGACTTTTTGGCCTGTACCGGGAGGAAAAGGTAGCTTTCCTATATATTTGTTTAAAATTTTAGCTAATGTTACTCGAAAACAGCAAGCTAAAATGCAAAGAAACCGTTTACAAAAGATTTGTTAATACTGAATTTGAATAAGAAGTTCGTCAAATTATTGAGCTATAGCCAAGTTGGCTTCATTTATGAAAACTTATTTTGGTCGCCAAATTCGGCGATATTTTTTTTTTAATTGTCGCCAAGTTTGGCGAGAATTTGGCGCTAACGGATGTGAATATAGAGTTCTATGCGTATGATTGGGAAAAATCATTACAACAATGAAAGAAAATAATTTGCGTGAAATCGCGCTCACTAAAACTCATAAATTAATCGTTGGTTTTAGGTAGCTTTTAATACAAAAAAGTCCTTCCGGCCTGTACCGGGAGGAAAAGGTAGCTTTCCTATATCTTCGTTTAAAAATTTTAGCTAATGTTACACGAAAACAGCAAGTTAAAATGCAAAGAAAACGTTTACAAAAGATTCGTTAATACTGAATTTGAATAAGAAATTCGCCAAATTATTGAGCAATAGCCAAATTGGCTTCATTTATGAAGACTTATTTTGGTCGCCAAATTTGGCGATATTTCGCAAAATGTCGCCAAGTTTGGCGAGAATTTGGCGCTAACGGATATGAATATATAATTTTATGCGTATGATTGGAAAAATTATTACAACAATGAAAATATTTGTAATGTGCTGTCTTGTTTCAAAATGTCAGCCACCCTAGAATTTCAAACTGCTCTATCTCAGCCATTTTTTAAGATAGAGGTAAACCAAAAAATGCTCTGGAATCCTCGTATCAAGGCCTAACACTTAATTAAAAAATAAATGTGAATTTTTAACTTTTTTGTATATTTATTTTAGTTTTAAATTTTTAAATGGCCGCCATCTTGACACAAAATGGCGGACCAAGCTGGCCAACGAACTCGGTCGAGACATTTGTGAGCTTCATACACACAATTAGTTTCATCAAAATTGATTTATAAATACGAGCGTTATCGTATGACATAGGTCAGATATATATATATAAATCAACATTTGAACGGAGGGTGGTTTTGGGGTCTGGGGGTCATGATCGGTGAAAATATATCGAAATTTTCCGGAACTGCTTTCCTCCGAACGGCTGCAATAGGTAGCTTTATACTTTTAGGTAGCTTTCAATACAAAAAAGTATAAAGCTACCTATTGCAGCCGTTCGGAGGAAAGCAGTTCCGGAAAATTTCGATATATTTTCACCGATCATGACCCCCAGACCCCAAAACCACCCTCCGTTCAAATGTTGATTTATATATATATATCTGACCTATGTCATACGATAACGCTCGTATTTATAAATCAATTTTGATGAAACTAATTGTGTGTATTAAGCTAACCAATGTCTCGACCGAGTTCGTTGGCCAGCTTGGTCCGCCATTTTGTTTCAAGATGGCGGCCATTTAAAAATTTAAGGCTAAAATAAATATAGCAAAAAATTAAAAATTCAAATTTATTTTTTAATTACGTTTTAGGCCTTGATACAAGGATTCCAGAGCATTTTTTGGTTTACCTCTATCTTAAAAAATGGCTGAGATAGAGCAGTTTGAAATTCTAGGGTGGCTGACATTTTGAAACAAAACAGCACATTAACGCGATTACTCGCAAATTATTTTCTTTCATTGTTGTAATAATTTTCCCAATCATACGCATAAAACTATATATTCATATCCGTTAGCGCCAAAATTGGTGACATTGGCGACAAAATTGGCAAAATTGGCGAAATATCGCCAAGTTTGGCGACCAAAATAAGTCTTCATAAATGAAGCCAAATTTGCTATTGCTTAATAATTTGGCGAATTTCTTATTCAAATTCAGTATTAACGAATCTTTTGTAAACGTTTTTTACATTTTAACTTGCTGTTTTCGTGTAACATCTATATATATATTAGGCTATCGTACGTGGCACAGAAATCGCAGTTATTTATCATTTGCCGATGGCAACGATAGGTTTATTTTCACTAATTTGCGAATATTAAGAAAAGTATTTGAGGTATCGATTTAAAAGTCACCACACATATGTAGAAAAATTTTTTGCATCCGAAAATACAATTTTTGTAAAAATTGGCAGGCAATTTTTCTTATTTATTTTAAAAAACTAGCTACTTTCTAAAAAGGAAAGAAAATAAAGTGCGAAATCAAACCAAGAAACGCGCCATTTTGTTATTAAATAAAACATTGACTCCATTGTTGTACCTTATGCAGTTTAACCTCATTGCTGTCCGCATCGTTATGACTTCAATGTTACGAATGCACGTATTTGTTATTTATAATATAGATTGAGTAATAACAAATAAATAATAATAATAAATGAATAAAATAATCTTATTGGGTGGAGATTTCCGTCAAGTCTGCCCGTCATTTTTAGAGGTTGAAGATCACTAACAGTTTCAAGTTGCATAAAGAAGAGAAGATTTTACATTATGTAACTCACAGCAAATATGCATGCCTTTCAAACAGAGAGAGTGTTAGCAAGTTCGCTGTTACAGGTTGGTGAATGTCAAAGTGAGAAAACTATTTTGAGTTTCCCCCCAATTTGCTATCCAGATATACAAGATTCAATGCAGCAACTTTTCAGTAACATTGATTTTTCAACGGTGACACCCTAAAAGCTTAAAGGACGAGTCATACTAACAGTGACAAACAATTTGTCAGTTAAAATTAATAATAATATCTCCGAGCTTTGAAATTTACAATTGTGTATATAAAGACGTTTTCGATGCAGAAAATTAAAATATATATATATAAAAAAAATTTCTAATTGTGAATGGTGTAGATATTTTCAATATAATATTTATGTATACACTTTTTTAGTTTTAAAGAGTATCCAGCAACTATTCTGTGTATGCAAATGTTTTTTATATATACGATGCTGTAAAAATACCTCTGTTATCATATTTCTAAATGGTGTCCATATATTATGATGTGTATATATTTTTTATTTCAAAGTTCCCAGTCCTAAGTGGAGAAGTTTTTATGGATGATATTTATACATATAATGCTGAAATTGGTGTATTGTAATATGCATATTGTATTTAAAATAGTAGGCACTAGAGTGCAGATACTCTGCGCAGGGTCAGCTAGTTAGCTAAAATTTTAAAACGAAGATATAGGAAAGCTACCTTTTCCTCCCGGTACAGGCCGGAAGGACTTTTTTGTAATGTGCTGTCTTGTTTCAAAATGCCAGCCACCCTAGATTTTCAAACTGCTCTATCTCAGCCATTTTTTAAGATAGAGGTAAAACAAAAAATGCTCTGGAATTCTTGTATCAAGGCCTAACACTTAATTAAAAAATAAATTTGAATTTTTAACTTTTTTGTGAATTTATTTCAGTTTTAAAATTTTTAGTGGACGCCATCTTGAAACAAGATGGCGGACCAAGCTGGCCAACGAACTCGGTCGAGGCATTGGTGAGCTTAATACATACAATTAGTTTCATCCAAATTAATTTATAAATACGAGCGTTATCGTATGACATAGGTCAGATATATATATATAAATCAACATTTGAACGGAGGGTGGTTTTGGGGTCTGGGGGTCATGATCGGTGAAAATATATCGAAATTTTCTGGAATTGCTTTCCTCCGAACGGCTGCAATAGGTAGCTTTATACTTTTTTGTATTGAAAGCTAACTAAAAGTCTGTTTTTGGACGTCTCCAGCCTTTCTAATTTTATTTACAAATTTAAGAAGTCCATTTCAGTATTAACGATAGAAAACTGCTCAAATGATAAATAACACTTTGGCCTGTAAAATTAACTCAATATCGCTGCTGTTGAGAATTCTATGAACCATTTGTATTAACTGCTGTGTTGGGAGATAACAGCAATAAATAAATCGTCCTTTAAAGTCACTGTATAAGTAACATTGACTGATCACGTATGTTGCAGATATGCAACGCGGTGATACAAAGTGTTAATTTATCCGTTAAACATTATGCTTTTATTATGCTTTTTAAAAGGAGATTCATGACGAAATGAGCAAAAGAATAATTTTTAAACACTGACTCTTCAAAGGAGATAGAAAATAGTTTATACTAAATTTTGCCTCTTTATATAAATGAATAATTTAATAACATGATAATTATAGGATATACGGGAACAAAAAATATATTAATAAAGTATTAATAATTGATATTAAACTTTACCTTTACTAAATTTTGACTAACAATCAGATAAGCGAAAATGACATTTTAACATTACCTTGTTAAAAGTCCTGTTCCTAACCATGGATGAAGAAAGCCATACATCCAATTTTTCTCCATATTTTTTGATCCAGCAATTACTTCCTGAAAAATTTGTTAAATAATTCTGTTAATTTGAAACGTATTTGCGATACTACTTGCTACTTATACTATTCGTATTTGCGATTTGATCGTTTTCAAATGATGGTACACAAACAACACTTAATTCATTTAAATTATTTTAATTTGTTTTAACACATCACAAACAATTGGGTTAATGCTTATCGTTTACAATTGATAATATACAATCAACCCTTAATTCATTTAAATTATTTTAATTTATTTTGACACATCACAAACAATTGGGTATTAATTGCTGTATAAACAGGTCCAGCCATAAGAGGAGTGCGGTGAGTATAGCCAAATTGTGATTACGACAGGGGCAAACTTCCATCGTTATTTTTGAACAGTAATCGTGGCCTTATTTAAACGCAGAATTTCTGTCATAAATAAGATAAAAAATGCGATTCTTAAATGAGGTTGGCAGTTTGTTTTTGCAGTACTCATGCTCTGAGTGAATGCGCCCACGCGCAACGCTTATATAAATGCTAAGCAGAAGACATGATATTATTTGAATCATAAAACACCATTCAGAAGTCGTAGTATGAATTTCTTTCTCACTAGAAAACATACATTTCGATAAGAAATCAAAAACTGATATCATTCTGATATTAATATAATATATTAATTATATAATAAGAAAAAATATTAAGTATAGAAAAACGCATGTGAGGTGAGACCTGCACAAAATTTAGCTGAGCGTGAAAATATCCAATTGATGTCGTCAAGGAAACGTTGATAATATTCTAATTTTGAAATTAAAATTAACATATTAGCAGAAATAATATATCTGAAATAACTCTGGTAAAGTTCTTGGCTGTCAAAAACTACGACCAACAGTAGGAATATCATAATCTATCATTGTTATTAAAAGTTGCATTCTTTATTTAAATACATTGTTGTAGTTTGTTATTTAATTCCTATGTCAAGGATAGCGTCTTTTGTTTAACCCTTTAACGGACATTGGTTTCCCTACGAAACCACACAATTTTAATTACGATATTCAACAATGACAGCAGAATTTTAATAGAAATGTTTTCCATTTATTATGTGTGTGAAATATCGCTTTTTTCTTATATACAAATAAATTTGTCCATAATTTCCGGTGTCAATCATTTATTTCAACATTTTAGCAATTGAAGTGCTTTATCCGTTAAAGGGTTAATAACTAGCAATTTTCATAAAGAAAAGTGTTAACCATTGGGGCTTTCCTAGTAAAATAAATGAAAATTTAGTATCGTAAAAATATAGTGATCACATTAACAGAGCTTTCTGTGCATTGACGACCATAATACCCTAAAAATATAGTGATCACAGTAACAGAGCTTTTTGTGCATTCACGCCCATAAATTGTTAAAAAGACATAATAATAATAATAATAATAATAATAATAATAATGATGACGTTACTTTGATGCAATCATAGTAAAATCCCTCACATTTATAAATCAGCATGCATGTTTACTGTGGCGCATGTAACAGAAAAAATTACGATTTATCTGACAACACGGGAAAAAATGCAAACATTCAACCAAATAGCATAGCATTCAGTGAAAATCTATTTAGTATTGAAATACTGCATTTATTTTATATAGCCTCAACTGATCATAAAACAGTATTTTTAAATGAAAGCTTACATTTTCATTCATAAAAATTGAATCTTTAGTGATTATATGAGAATGACGTTATTTTCTGGAAGCTTTCACTCGTATAGCACCTATATAATAAATATAGTAGAAAATGTTACCCTGCATCTAAAGTATTAAAACAGCTTCAAGGTATGGCTATAAGATATAGGTAATATACAAACGAAATAGGAAATAAAACATAGTAATTGTTTGTTTAGAGTCAGTTTGACGTCACACTGAAAGTTCCTCATAGAAAGGAACGTCACATTTAGGAGATAATTTCTGTTTATTATTTTTCTCCTGCATAATTTTTTTTAATTGAAATACCTCTATTATATTAGATGTTATAACTCAAAATACCATTTAATTGAAAGTACTCAATCGATTCAAGGCACTTATAATAAAAGCTTTTAATTTCATAAATGAAAAATGTGCATTTTCTGTGCTCAGAATGACGTTAATTTCGGATGTAAAAATATAGCGAGTGGGTCTGACATTTTATTGAAATAAAGACAAAGTACATGGCTCATCATTTTTTTAAAAATTCTTTCGGCGTTCCTTATGGTGTGGCAATAAGAAAAAAAATTACATTAGACAAATTTTTAAAAATATACAGATTTGTATAAACTGTGGCAGGTGGTTGAAAAAAATAGACAAAGAATGGCGTGAGAAATTTTAAAGTAGCCAGTAATTTTACCCAGGTTATAGAGCGTATGCATATCAAGTTTCGTACAAATCGATCAAAAATTGTAAATTTTTATAAGGAACATACACCCACACACGGATTTATATACATATAGATAGATTACGTAATGTGAAAACAGTGACAGCTAGTGACCTTTAATGTTAAATCTGTGGCACTTATGTTTTATAAATATTTCAAAAGGACACGATTATTGTCAAATTTTTTTTTACGCGAACCATGATGGCCATGGCATCTATCACTGTGCAGAATTAAATTTTGATCGGCCAAACAGTAACCCGAGAGAGATCGCGCGGGGCACAGAGTCACCCCAGTCTTAGAAAAACATCAGTCCCGCGGAAAATGTGTATCTGTAGTCAATCATCCTTTCAGTATCCTCCTGTCTGACTCTCTCCTTGCTAGATGTAATGTTATTTTTACATTCCTTTCCGTTCTGCGCGTGAAACAATCGTTTTTTGGAATCCATGTAAAAAAGGGGTGACTCAGTCACCCCACGCGACCGTTATTGCTTCGAAATTTCTCATTCTAAGCAGCGTAGTTTTCTGTTCTGAAGTGTTTATGTTGTTTTTTGCGTTGCATTATTTAATAAATAATGGCGTGCAAACGTAATCTTACAGACTATTAAAAATAAATGGTACTTTTGAGAAATTTTTTAGATGAAGTTGAGTTTTCAGAAATAAGAAATTGATCAATCTGGTGAAAATGAACCTGATGAGGAAATATACAGTTTTCACGACAGCGAAAGTGAGTTTGAGCAAAAGGATAAAGATTACGAAAATTCTGATTCAGAAAAAAGTATTTTTGTTCACAAAAATAAAACAGTTTTGGAAAAAGAAAAAAACAAATCAAACAGTAAAAACGTGATCTTAAAATATAATAAGTCATTTAGCAGGAGTAAAAATTATCGCACACAATATAACAGAACTAAACGGATTTAAAGACAATAAAACTACAATTTCTTGCATAAAGTATGATAATTTTACCTGTAAACATCATTCTTCTTATATTTACCAGAAATGTATGTAGATTTAAAACTCCTGATAAAGGTATGTAATTATTTTGATTGTACAGTTTTCTTAAACATTACAAAAGTATTTTTAACTAAAGAAGTATACTTTCTTAATGATTTAATGAACTTAGTGTTACAATCAAATGATATTTTTCTTGTTTATAACACATTATTTGTATAAAACTGATTGGGGTGACCCGCGCGATCTCCAACGTCAGTGCTGGGTGCGCGCCTTCTGTCGGGTAGAGTTGAGTTACGAAAACATAAGTTAAATGAATTATATGCACACCAAAATATGAATTTGAAAATGAGAAATTGCTCTAAAGATATTGTTAATCACTTAGCAGTCTTATTACTTACCCATCATACGTAGTATAGGGTAAGTCTTGTAATCGTTTTGAAAATCGAAAAAAATTTTTTGACGGATTTACACGTTTCAGACACTGGAGATTCCGAAAAACATATTTTTAGAAAAAAAAATTTGCCGTCCGTCTGTGTGTCTGTGTGTCTGTAAACGCTCTATCTCCCGAAAAAATTGAGATAGAGACTTGCAATTTGGTATGTACTTAGTATGTAATAATGGGAAGAAGCCTATTTCATTTCAATAACCTCGATTAACCGGAACAATTTTTTTCGGACTCTCGAAATATTCGTTCTGATGAAAGGTATATAAAAATTTTCGAAATTGTTTATTTTAAGAAATGAACATAAAAGACAATAAAAAAACAAATTTTGCATAAAGCATGAAGTCGATCGGATAATGAGTTGCCGAGATATTTGGAATCCTATTTTCCACACTCTTCGATTTTTCATGACCCTGTATTTCATCCAAATTTCACTTCAAAGATATATTTTAATTAGAAATTTGACGCTTAATCAGATGCAATAAACCGCTAGTTAATAGGATTATTATTTTTGGAGTTAT
Organism: Maratus michaelseni; assembly: GCA_963931845.1. Classification (NCBI taxonomy): domain Eukaryota; kingdom Metazoa; phylum Arthropoda; class Arachnida; order Araneae; family Salticidae; genus Maratus; species Maratus michaelseni. The sequence goes on along the minus strand of OZ007594.1, from coordinate 275,306,486 downwards.
AAGGAAAAACCTCTTTCAAGCAATTCAGTAATCGAGCCTTTAAAGTTTATGACGTAATCAAACCACTATTTTATTCGAATTGCAATGCATTTTATAAGTAGTTTACACATTTTTATTTTAATATTTTACATTATGCATATCCATGATGGGTAAGTATTACGGTGGCCTCCAACGACTAGTTTTTTATGGCTAAGTAGAGTATTTTAGTAACTTAAAATGTCTTTAACTAGGTAATGTCAGGATTCTTTTTGAACTTAAATGTATATTTTGCATCACAATACTTGGTATAGTTTAGAAGGTTGACGTCTTTATTTATTAAAAACATGCGCATATACAAGAAAGCCACGGTGAAGCCGATTTTGCATAAAATAAAATAAAATAAAATAAAATAAACTTCATTTAAATGAGTACTTGATTACATGGATAACGACGGAGACTGATAAGTGGTTAAGATTAGAAGATGCTGATTAATAGTTGTGTTTTTAATTTAATATTCTTCTGATTAAGAAATGCTAACCAAAAAACATTTATAGACATTATTGAATCTGATAACGACGTTCAGAATCGTACTTATGAATAGAAAGTAGACATTTCAATATGACGTCATAAAACTGATATCATTCTGATTTCAAAATGCTGAATTAAGTGAAAAAAATAAACAATTAGATTGAATGATATGTAGATAAAGTAAGAATAGGAAAATGAGACATTGTTATAGAGATAGTTGTAAGAAGAAAATGCTAATCTCATCAAAAACGTCACATGTAAAAAATACAGTCAATTCTAGTGACTCTTTACCTTAAAAAGTTCTGAGATCGTGTAAAGCTAAGTTTAGCTACCTTATTAACTCTAAAATTATCATTCATCAGAAAGATATGGATACGGGGGGGGGGGGATCAAAAGAAACCTGAGTTGCTTCCACAAAAGGTGCTATCGATCTGATGTATTACTCGCAGCCCTAGATACTTGATATTTGGTATAAAAGTACTGTTTAGGATAAAACGAAAAACGAAATAAAAATTACGTAAAATTCCAACAATTCAAAAATTTTCGAATTTTTTGATGTTTTGATTCTTTTTTTCGAAATTTCCGGATTTTTCAATTTTTTCTTTTTTTGTATTCTAAACTCTACCTTTATGTCAAATTTCAAGTTTCTAGGACAACGAAAACGAACTATTTTCGAATTTTCTATTTTTTACAGCTATTTAATTTTATCAATTTCTTTTTCGAACATTTTCAAATTTTACGAATTTTTAATTTTTTTTTTTTTATTGAATCGTAAACGTTACCCTTAAATCAAATTTTAAGTTTCTAAGCTTCGAATTAATTTCAATTTTTCGATTTTTTTTTTAAATTTTCGATTATTTTTATTTTTTTTTTCGAATTTTCCGGATTCTTTAATTTTTTCTTATTTTGTATCCCTAACACTACCTTTATTCCAAATTCAAGTTTATAGCACTACGAAATCGGATATTTTCGAATTTTCGATATATTTGAATGTTTGATTTTATTTTCGAATTTTATTGTGTTTTTAATTTTTTCTTATTCTGAATCCTAAAAACTACCTTTACGCCGAATTTCAAGTTTTTAACGCTAAAAGATCAAATTATTTTCTTTTTTTTTTTCAATTTTTTTTCGAATTGTTTGAATGTTTGAATTTGTTTTTCGAGTTTTCCGGATTTTTTAATTTTTACTTTACCTGTACTCTAAATACTACTTTTATTCCAAATTTCAAGTTTCTAGCGCTACAAAATCGAATTAGTTTCAAATTTTCAAGTTTTTTCGATTTTTTTTCGATTTTTTAATTTAATTTTCATTTTTATTGTGATTTTATTTTTTTTTTCTGAATCCTAAACACTACCTCCACACCAAATTTTAAGTTTCTAAGCCTACAAGATCAAAGTATTTTTAATTTTCAATTTTGTTGGAATTTTGGGGATTTTGGATTTTTTTTTAATTTTTTGGATTTTTTAGTTTTTTTTCCTTTGTGTACTAAACCCTTTATTCCAAATTTCAAGTTTCTAGGGCTACGGGATCTACCTTATTTTTTTGCTGACGGGTGAGTGAGTGACAAAAAATCGAAACTTTGAGATCATATATCGTCTGAACTAGAAAAGACAGAAACGTGAAATTTTAAATTTTGGTCCTGTTGCTACATACTCTAGATCAGAGTTGCCAAGTCTCCGGCTTTTTGAACACCAGTAATTTTTTAGAGAAAATATTGTTCTTTTAAATCGCAAAATGCTCCGATTAAATAAAACTACATTTTCTGTACTAAATTACTGGTAGCCAAAAAGCCGGAGACTTGGCAGGTCTGCTCTAGATAAAAGAAGTTTCAGGTTTTTGGAAAACTCTTGGAAGATATTGGGGGGGGGGGGGTGTCAAAAGTGCTCTGAGTTGCTTCCAGAAAAGATGCTTACGGTTGTGCTTTCTCGACTTGGCGGAGGCACTGCTGTGCATCCAGATAAATTGTTGTGTTAATTATCATCCTTTGATCAAAAATTGATAATCAGAAGACATTATAGACATTATTCGGATGTTAAAACGATGTGTACAGTCGTGGAAAAAAAAACGGAACACCCCCCACTAACTCTGCAACAAATTATAGTAGAAGGAAGTGACTGGTACCAAACGATTGGAAATAAAGTCTACTTTTAAGTGATGTATATAAAATTTGCTTAGGGGGCCATATACATATAAAAACACACCCAAACTTTGTTTTTTTCAATAGCAAGACCCAAATTTGACAACATATTTGAAATCTGCAGTTCAAACTATGCCCAGATACCAAATTTCATTAAATTCCTACGATTAGTTTCTGAGAAATTAATTACTTTATAACGAGCATATTTAAGGGGCTGTATCCAAATTGAATTTCGGTACTCGATTGTTGAAATGCTGCAGAATGTCACCTTTTAATGTATTATGTTTTACCGATATGACCATTTTACTCACTTAATAAGTTTCGGTTATTGTTATATGCTGTAAGTTAATGTTTACAAGTGTTGAATTATACGATTTTAACCCCTTGGGGACGAGCGACACGTATGCGTGACGCATAAGATGCTAAGAATCCTCGATTTTTCCCACCAGTTATTTTTTATTGCAAGCTTTGCCTTTTTATATCTTAGCATTTCCACAATTCAATTAGACGAAAATTTCTGTTTTGAAAAACCGGTGGTAAATTATTAAAAACTAGATGGAACCCGTCAAAATTTGACGGCAAAAAACTTGATAGTACCATAAAAATAAAATTCATAGCTGCTTTAAAATGTTTGAAACTTTTGCAGAATAATTCAAATAAATAAAAAACCCACTTTGAATTAAAGCTAGGTTGAAGAACAGCAATTGGCTAAGTTTCACTGGCACATGTACTCGCGGAATTTCTTTCATCTGACACATTTAGCGCTGTTGTGCAAGTAAATGGTAAGTGCCCCCTTGGGGAGGGAGAAATGGCGGGATGGACCAAGGAGATGCATAACATGAATAAGCAGTCAAAGACCTTTCAAACGATATGTAACATGAGGGTTGTGTGCAAAATTTTAAAAAGTACCCCCTTGGGGGGGGGGGGTAAAGTAGGGGATGGACACGGAACATGCATAATATGATTAAGTGGTCACAGACCTTTCCAACGATATATAACATGAGGGTTGTGTGCAAAATTTAGAAAAGTACCTCTTTGGGGGGGGGGCAAAGCGGGGAGATGGACATCAGAGATATGCATATGATTAAGCAGTCACATACCTTTCCAACGATATATGACATGAGGGTTGTCTGCAAAATTTAGAAAAGTACCCCCTTGGGGGAGGGGGGGGGGCAAAGTGGGGAAATGGACATTGGAGATATGCATATGATTAAGCAGTCACAGACCTTTCCAACGATATATGACATGAGGGTTGTCTGCAAAATTTAGAAAAGTACCCCCTTGGGGGAGGGGGGGGGCAAAGTGGGGAGATGGACATTGGAGATGCATAATATCATTAAGCGGTCATAAACCTTTCCAACAATATATGACATGAGGGGTGTCAACAAAATTTAGAAAATTGCCCCCCTTAAGGGGGGGGGAAGTGGCGGGATGGACCCCGGAGATGCATAACATGAATAAGCAGTCAAAGACCTTTCCAACAATATGTAACATGAAGGGATTGTGCAAAATTTACAAAAGTACCCCCTTGGGGGGGGCAAATTGGGGGGATGGACACCGGAGATGCATAATAGGATTAAGCGGTCACAGACCTTTTTAACGATATATAACATGAGTGGTATGTGCAAAATTTAGAAAAGTGCCCCAATTGGCAGAGGGGGGGGGATGGACCACACAGATGCATAACATGAAAAGGCAGCCACAGGCCTTTCGAACGATATATCATATGAGTGGTGTCAACAAAGAAAAGTCTCCGCCCCGTGTAGGCAAAACATACTCCCCCCCCCCCCCCCCGCCGCCATAATTATTGATGCGGACTCATTTTTTAAATTCGTTCGCACCCCTCTTCTCCCACAAAATGTTGTGAATTTTAAAAACTCCACTTACGAATTTTTTTATACCAAAAGCACTTATGTCCGTCGTCTGCATGCAGAGTTTTGTGCTTACAGACGCCAGACACAACAACACACACACAGACAGACGTTTACCGACATTAATAGTATAGATGATACTCAGTGCCTACACATTTCACCCTTTATAATTCAGCCAATGAGTTGACGGTTGTTCATTTCCAGAAACGAAACAATAATTCTTTAGGATGAATTTTGTTTGTTTGATACACCGTGGCAGAATGCGTGCAATGCAGCGAAAGGCGTCACAAACTTTTTAGGGCACCTGCAGACTAAAAACATATAATCAATCTTCGCGGGGAAAAAATCCTAGATTTCGTCAAATGATCACGGGAAAAACACTAATTTCATCAAAGGATCATGTAAAACGTGAATTTTGTTAAAAGGCCACAGAAAAACGCGATTTACACAAAAGATGAGCAAATTTTGTCAAAGAATCGCAAAACAGGAAATTTCACCCATAGCGCTTTCTTGCCAAACTTCGTCTAAAAATTGCGGAATAAAATGTATTTTATCAAAAAATCGCTGGAAAACGCACATTTCGTTAAAGTATAGCGAGAAAAATGCGAATTTCTTCAAAGATTGTTGAAAAAACGCGAATTTCATCAAAGGATTGCTGAAAATTCATGAATCTTATCAAAAGGCAGCAGAGAAAATATGATTATTATCAAAGCATTGGAAAAAAGAAAATTTCGTCTAAGGATCACAGAAAAATGCAGATTTCATAAAAGAATCGTGGAAAATAACGCAAATTTCGTGAAAAAAAAAATCGCAGAAAAAACACAAATTTCGTCAAATTATCGCTGAAAAAAAAACACGAATTACGTCATAGGATAGCTGAAAAAATTATGAAACTCGACAAAAAAAAGATACAGAAAAAAATGCGAATTTCATTAAAAAATCGCGAAAAAAAATGCGAATTTTGTTAAAGCATTGCGCAAAGAATGTGAATTTTTTGAAAGGTTCGTGTGAAAAATGAAACTGTCTGTATTAAAAACAGCACACACACAAACATCTATACAAACCTCAATACACACAAACATATTATAGGCAGGGCTTGAAATTCAATTTTTCCAAAGACGGGAGTCTCCCTACCAACATTTTTAAATGGAGGGGAGTTGTAATGTTTGGGAGGGAGAAAAAAAATCTTTAAACCCCACTATTCTTTTACGTGCTATTTAAAGAATTACATTAATGCAGACATGACAAAATACCATTGAAAAAATTAAGTCAACTGAGAATGATTATGTAAAATGTTTATTTTTATTATAAAAAAGGGAAGAAAGTTAAGTTTTATATATGCAGTGTATTTTTCAAGTTCCATTAAATGTGTTAGGGACCCTTAACAATTAGGTTGTTAAATAAATTTCTGACTTTAGATTTTACTTGATTGAGATTCACCGATCGATCGTGGAAAAGACGCAAAGTTCATCAATCTGTCGCGGAAAAAACGCTAAGTTCGTCGATCTGTCACCAAAAAACGCAAAGTTCGTTAATCAGTCGTGGGAAAAAAGCAAATTTCATCGATCGATTGCAGAATAAACACAAAGTTCGTCGATCTGTCCCCAAAAAACGCAAGGTTCGTCGATCAGTCGCTTAAAAAACGCAATGTTTGTCTATCTGTCGCAGAAAAAACGCAAAGTGCGTTGATCAGTCGAGGAAAAAAATGCAACGTTCGTTGATCTGTCGCGGAAAAAATGCAAAGTGCGTCGATCAGTTGCGGAAAAAAGCAAATTTCGTCGATCGATTGCGGAATAAATGCAAAGTTCGTCGATCAGTCAGGGAAGAAAGAAAAATTTCGTCGATCGATTGCGGAATAAACGCAAAGTTCGTCGATATGTCCCCAAAAAACGCAAGGTTCGTCGATCAGTCGCTTAAAAAACGCAATGTTCGTCGATCTGTCGCAGAAAAAACTCAAAGTTTGTTGATCTGTCACGGAAAAAACCACAAAGTTCGTCGATCAGTCGCGGAAAAAACACACAGTCCGTCAATCGGTTGCGGGGAAAAAAAATCACGAAATTTATCGTTCGGTTGCAGGTAAATTAAATAATGCAAATTTCTCCAAAAATGCTGAAATTTTTTGGCCGGGAGGCTCCCGCTCATGATCTTTTTTGGGCGGGATTTCAAAATTTTCCGCGCGAATCCCGCCCTGAAATTCAAGCCCTGATAGGTATAGTTTTAATCTGAAATAATATACTGAACTTGAACTAACTTTTGAAAAATCGGGTTAACCCAAATCCAACTTGCAGAAATCTACACTCAGTCTGAAATCGACTCGAACCATAAAGACAGTTAACCCAACTTGCAACAAAAATAATTATTTTCTGTGAATTTTCTGATTTTTTCTTTTCTCAGATATGTTGTAGTCATTTTGTCCCCCAATTTTGCCCTTTACAATTCAGCCAATGAGTGGAGGGGGCCAAAGGAGCGTTCCTTATCACAAACGAAAGATGAGATACGTTCGTTTGATGTTGTTGTTGAAAATTTATGGATTTCTATTATTAAAGTAATTTTTTCATTTTACCGTATTTATTTTCTTTTTGTGTTGTATGTATTTTGCTACTTTGAATTTTTTTAAACTAACCCTTTTTTTTTTTTTTTTGGAGAGTGAGAGAGAGAGATTTAATAATTTGGTGACACGAAGTTCAGCAAATTCTTAAAATCCACAAATCGTTTCCAATGTAAACAATGAAATTTACAATTAAGTTGCAAGTGCAAAATTTCAGTTTTTTAAAATTTTCATGTCATTCTGTACACATTTTAATATGTCATTCTGATCATTATACATATTTAGTTATGCATTATTAATTATTTACTTGACCTTTACTTTTAATATTTTAAATATTTCAAACTTACAGCTGAATGTAATTATTAAAACATTTGAAATACTGCATTCGAAAAATGAAATTTCAGCTTAGAAACTCGACAATTAAAAAATTTAAAGTAGAAAAGTACTTATGATATAAAAAGAAGAAAAAAAAATACACCAGAATTTATCTGCATTACGAAAGCGGGAGAAATGATTTTCTGTGCTATACGAAAAGATATCCAAATAACTCAATCATGAACATAGAAATAGGTATCGGTTTTTATGTTCAGGTGCACTCAATCCAAACTTGAAACTTTTAAAACGGTCATTGAATGAATGAAATTCATCTCCGCCTTTCACATCCAGAAAACTTGCTGTGTCGCCAATTATGTTTATATTTTATATATATATAAAAAAATAATAATTCAGGCACTTTTCCGTTATACGGACACCATTGTCGCCAAACATACATACATTTTGGCATAGTATCCGTATAACAGAAAAGTACTAAAGTTCATGGTTTAAAATCACAATAAAATATCATGAAATTTATTGATTAGTTGTGGGAAAATATCGGGGAAATAATGTGTTTTTCGTGAATTTTTTGTTTTGTTAACAATGTGGTTAGAGAGACAGGGAGAAATCCAGAAAACTTGCTGTGTCGCCAATTACGTTTATATTTTATATATATATATATATATATATATATAAATAATAATTCAGGCACTTTTCCGTTATACGTACACTATTGTCGCCAAACATACATACATACATTTACATACATACATACGTACACTATTGTCGCCAAACATACATACATACATTTACATACATACATACATTTTGGCATAGTGTCCGTATAACAGAAAAGTACTAAAGTTCATGGTTTAAAATCGCAATAAAATGTCATGAAATTTATTGATTAGTTGTGGGAAAATATCGGGGAAATAATGTGTTTTTTGTGAAATTTTTTGTTTTGTGTTTAATTGTAAGCATTCATTATAATTTTCAGTGCATTATTAAATTGAAATTTTTGTTTAAAATATGTAAACAAAACAGTGACCAGAAACCTGCACAATTTCTAATATAGATAGATAGATGCATGCATGTAGTACTTTTAATTATTTGGTAAAAATACTGTGATCGTCACTGAGAAAACCTGAATTTAACCTAAAAGTAATTGTCGAGTGTTTAAGCTGAAATTTCATTTTACGAATACAGTATTTCAAATGTTTTAATAGTTACATTCAACTGTAAGTTTGAAATATTAAAAGTAAAGGCCAAGTAAATAATTAATAATGCATAACTAAAAGTAATTGTCGAGTGTTTAAGCTGAAATTTCATTTTACAAATACAGTATTTCAAATGTTTTAATAGTTACATTCAGCTGTAAGTTTGAAATATTAAAAGTAAAGGCCAAGTAAATAATTAATAATGCATAACTAAAAGTAATTGTCGAGTGTTTAAACTAATTTCATTTTACAAATACAGTATTTCAAATGTTTTAATAGTTACATTCAGCTGTAAGTTTGAAATATTAAAAGTAAAGGCCAAGTAAATAATTAATAATGCATAAGTAAAAGTAATTGTCGAGTGTTTAAGCTGAAATTTCATTTTACGAATACAGTATTTCAAATGTTTTAATAGTTACATTCAACTGTAAGTTTGAAATATTAAAAGTAAAGGCCAAGTAAATAATTAATAATGCATAACTAAAAGTAATTGTCGAGTGTTTACGCTGAAATTTCATTTTACGAATACAGTATTTCAAATGTTTTAATAGTTACATTAAGCTGTATGTTTGAAATATTAAAAGTAAAGGCCAAGTAAATAATTAATAATGCAAAACTAAATATATATAATGATGAGATTTTTTTTTTCATGAATTATTCAGTGAAACTCGTCTTATAAATGTACGCAAATAATTCACATCAAAATCTTAAAATAACAAAGTTTTCTTTCGTGTTTAGCTATGCTTAATAACCAAAAAAGCTTGATTAATACAAAAATTATTTGGTAAAAATACTGTGATCGTCGCTGAGAAAACCTGAATTTAATCATATCACACAGAATTACATATTAAAAGTTTAAAATTAGTTTGTTTACATCGGAAACGATTCGCGGAATTTCGTGCCACGAAATCTCTCTCTCTCTCAAAAAAAGGGTTAGTTATAAAAAATTCAAAGTACTAAAATACATACGACTTAAAAAGAAAATAAATACGGTAAAATGAAAAAATACCTTAATAAAAGAAATCTATAAAGTTTCAACAACCGAACAACCAAATGGAACACATACGCTTCTAGAGAGAGGAAAAAGCCTTCACCTCATTGGCTGGAACATCGCGTCTGAAGATGGTAAAAGCCTCTAGCTGATTAGCTGAATGCTCGCGCATGCGTATAAATAGCATTTTTGCACGAAAAACTAAAAAGCAGGTTAGCTTTAAGTATATGGATTCTGTTATAGACTCTCGTCACGAAGGGATTAAAAAACCGTAAGATTATTTGTAATTAAAATAGTCTTAGAATATGTAAATGTTATTGGAATTTTACAGGTGCTTTTATAATGCTTTTTCTCAGATTTTGCATCTATTTAACTCGCCTTTTCTTTAGTTTATTGGCAGAAACGTGAATAATATTGACAGATACAAAATTTAGAATTAAAAAAAAATAGTATAAAGCAGCGTAATGAAACAAGGTAAAAATAACAAAAAAAAAAAAAAACGCAGATAAATTGTTTTTTAGTCTGAAAATAAATCCAGACATTGCTTTTTTTTTAGTAGCAAGAGGGGGGGGGGGGGTGTCTTGTTTTGAGATATGTTCGCAGAATTTATATTCCAATTTATTTGAAGACCTAAAACTAAATCTATGTTATAAAGACATCTGAATAACTTTACATCCGTTATTCTCCTTCAGAATAGGAGTAATAATTCTATGATTAAACCTATTCTGGTAGTTCATTTGAAATTTTACAATTAACTCATTAATGCCTCCTGGCAAGAAAACTTGCCATATGACATTTATTATTTATTATTATTATTATTATTATTAGATTTTTTTGCACACTGCTAGCGATTAGGAAATAATCTTGCCTATCAGGAAACCATAAAAATAACTTGTAATTTTTTTTCAATTAGCCTGTTTAATCGAATAGATTTAAATACGAAAGTTATAGAAGAAATATTGTAATTTTTTCTTCGCAATAAACTACCAATATAAACCTTACCTATTAATCCATGTTGAAACAGTTTGAAGAGACACTTGAAAATGTCCAGCTATATAACGAAAACTTCTTCCAGCTTGCCACATGCCAATCATTTGGCCTTTCGTTGCTTCAGTTAATTGTGGGGCCATTTTGTTTCAGCAAATACTCTACACATATGCATTTATAATAAACTTCACTTCAAACATATATACTGCAGAAAAAACAGTATAGCTTTATTAGACTGGAAAAGAAGCTATAAATCTATTTAAAGGTAACAAAAATGATTAAGTTTTTCTAAGGTAGAACTGATCATATTTTTCAAAAATGAGCTTTATTAATTTAAAAATAAAAGCGAAACTATTTTCCATAAATGAAAACATATATCTCATGCAAATACGTTTTACGTAATTTTAATGAAAATTTTTAAAGCAGACATTGAAAAAGTAAAAGAAATATATATATATATATATACTAATAAAGGCTGGGGTTCTGGTGCCTCGCTATCTTATATCTTACTACAATCACAGGTCGTTGTCAGAGTTGTTGAACGTAAGATCACGAAGCATTGAAATACGGTTTACGCATTGTTTATAGTGTAAGACAGATTTAATCTCTAAGTTTATCAAGTCACTATAATCCCAGCCTATGAGTATAATATTTTCTCAAAGAGGAATGAGAGCTCTCCGACCCGAATATCGATTCTTACCACTAAATTTTAATAGTATTGTCCAAGGTATAGAATTTCAGAAATTTTGTTCTTGAATAAGGTAACAAATACTATTAAAATTTAGTGGTGTCAATCGGGATTTCGAGTCGCAGCGCTCCCATGCCTATTCAAACTATGCTTTAATGCACATCATAGACGGCCCCTTAAAGCAGCATTTTGTCGTTTTTTAAGCATAATTTGAAAACTACTTGGAAAAAAAAAATTGAAATTTTGAATACACATAAAGCAGGACATAATAAATATAAATCCATCAAAAAAATTGTAGGTTGCAATTCATATTTTTTTCGAATATTAATTTCATAATTCATAATTCATATTATAAAATTTTAAAAATTTCAAATTTGACGTAGTTATGTTTGGGTTTTTGAGTTTTATAACCAAACAAAACGTTAGCACATTAGGATTATAATTTCAGGAGATATTAATAAAAATATAAAAATGTAATTTAACATTAGAAGCTCTAAAATTTGAATGTTTATAACTCAAAACCTTATCATCCAAATGACTTAAAATTTTGTATCTAGGCATAGTTTGAACCGAAGATTTAAAACATCATGTCAAAAGTGGGTGTTGCCATTGAAAAAATTAAAGTTTAGGCTGGTTTTAATATGTAGATGGCCTCTTAAGCAAATTTTAGATACATCACTTAAAAGTAGACTTTATTTCCAATCGTTTGGTACCAGTCACGTCCTTCTACTATAATTTGTTGCAGAGTTAGTGGGGGGTGTTCCGTTTTTTTTTTCCACGACTGTACATGTCGTAGCACGGATCTTCTTCCCTTCAGAATATTCATAATTCGATGAGAAGTCATAAACTGATATCATTCTGATTTAAAGATGATGAATTAATTCTTTAATATTAAAAAATAAATAATTCGGTTTAATAATGTTTAAAAAGAAGGAAAGATTATGAAAGTACTAAATTGCTATACAGATATTGTTAGGATAAGAAGATATTGATTGAAAGTTGTGTTATTAATAATCCTTTGAAATTCGAACCAGAAGACACGATATTAGTTATTCGAATCAGAAAACAAAACGCCGTTCAGAAGTCATAGCACGAATTACCTTCACATCAGAAAATATACGACGCTTCAATTAAAAGTCATAAACCAGACGTCATTATGATTTATCATACTGAATTAATTCTATAATATTGGAAGATAAATAAAACCGAATAATATGTAAATTAAAAGAATAAAAATATTTCATGTTTCATTTGTGTAATTTTTTGGAATAAAAATACTCACCTCTATGGCTTTAGCTTTAGTCACAAAGATGTATGGCGAATACCCAACGCCAAAGAAAAAGAAGTTTTCATTTTTAAATAGTTCTTTATATCCCATTAATACTTGTAGTACATCTATAAAGTAAAATACAAGTTTGTTACAAAATGTGCGCATACACCTATATATAACATATTTTATTATTCTAAAATGTTTCACCATTTAATTTACTATTTTTCACTTTAAAATATTTTTTCTTTGCATTCCTTTTCTCAAATTCCAATTGTTTTTTACGCCAAGAATCTTTTCTCTTCCGTTTCAAAATTCATTCTATTTTAGAACATTCTATTTAAATCCTTGAAGGGCGGTGGGATATTATACACTGACCTCCAAAAGTTAAGGTACAACCAGTTTTTTGTGTCGAATTAGAAAACAAATGAACAAAAAAACATAAAATCTAGAGGAATTGTGCTTTAAACAGTTATTTATCGAATTTGATTTAATTTTAATATCAAACATGATTTACAAATAAAAAATTAATTTTTTTGAAAAAGTCCACTATTTGATAAAAAAAATAAATGGCAGTTTTTTGTGAAAAAAACTAAATAAACGGATTTTAATAAAGCTTGTGTGCGGCCCCCTACTTGTAATACATTTGTGGCATCGACTTTCTATACTGTCAATTAAGTTGTCGGACATTGGAATGGAAAACAAATACCATACATGGAGAAAAGCTTGTTCCAGCTCTTTTCACGACTTCGGAGGAGGACTTACGGCACCCACCTGTCTGCCGAGATAGTCCCAAAGATGCTCTATCAGATTAAGGACCGAAGACTGAGCTGGCCATTCTATTAGCTCCAAACCTTAACCTCCTTATTAACCTCCTACCTTATTCTTCAAGATCTCTAGCGCAATACGATTGGGCACTATCATCCATTAACATTAATTCATCACCAATAGAACCAGCATACATTGTGACAAACGGAGCAAGGATCTCGTCCCGATATTTTACTTCAGTCAGAGCTCTTCCATGGCATACATGGAGGCTATTGTGGCCACCAGTAGGATTCCAGCCCAAACCATGATTCCACCTCTTCTATAACTGTGTATTTCAACAATGTTACATAGGTAGAATCTGATGCCTTGTTCTCTCCAGATCAGCACACGAACTGAATCACTCTCCAAAGTAAACCGGGACTCGTCTGTGAGCAATACGTAAGCCCATTGTTGCCTGTTCCAGGTAACGTGCTTTCTTGGCCAACATAAACGAGCACTACTGTGTTGTCGATTAATAGGGCCACACACAACGGATTGACTTGCATAGAGTCTTTAATTGTGATGACTTCTGTGCATAGAAGATATTCTCATCCCTGTTGCCTTACGATGATTTGAAATGAACTGAGCCACTGTAGTGATGTTCCCAAGCCAAAAGAGCTAGAAGGCGATCTTGTGCGGGGAGAGGGGGGTAACCCATGAGTGGTCTATAATAATTCTTCTTGAATGTGCTGAATTTTCGTATTCAAATTATTTCCAGAGTCTTTGGACCAGGTTACGAGACACATTACGACGTTTAACATCATCAACTTATGATAACCCCATTTTCACCCATCCGATTGCCCGCCATCTTAACGAATCAGGTAAACGACATCTCCTGCATATGGACAACAATATTTTAGGACCAGCAACTGAAGATCAACAAGCATAAAAAAATACCACACAAATTTACAAAAATGGAATATTCGCAGTTTTTCTCGCCTGCCATATATGTGTCCAATTCTTTTAAAAATAGAGACGGGTATAATTGTTGCATGGTTTTATTGAAGTTACTTAATATCATTCATATAAACTATATTTTGTATATTTATTTTCATTCTTTTAATAGTGAGTTTCAAAAAACTGGTTGTACCTTAACTTTTGGAGACCAGTATATATACCATTTAATTTTAATTCCGAAATATGATAATGGCATCAGAATTTTGGAGTACAAATTTGCTTTTATAATGTACGTAAAGAAAAAATGTAAAGAATACTTATTCTCAAATAAGTTTGTTCATAAATCCTGGTGTCGTTTAATCGTTTAAATATTTTAGCAACTGAAGTACTTTTCCCCTGAAAGTTGCAAGCCCTCAAGTTGTAAACCTATTTTTGATTCTGATAGGGATGCTTTGGAGAAATTTTCCCGTCTAAAACAGGGTCATAGTACACCAATTTTCTCCATCCGCCAGTAAATAATCCCGGTGCACTTTGTGATTAGTTAAAAATATTTTACATAATGCGCTTTTTCGGAATCTTGTAATATTATGCCACGACTAATACGCTTGCACCAGTTCATAGCCCACGTTTTCGTGTTTCTCACTGCATTAGAAACTTCCCGTCATCAGATTGTCGTATAATCTTTTTATCTTTATATTGTTAGAAGGTTCATAACTTTTTTTTATTGTAACGGATGGTCTTCTTCTATTTATTTTTATGCTAAAATTTCTAACTGAAGACGCCAAATTAAATTCTCACTGAAATAGATACGTGTTCAGCAGTCTTATGTCTAAGACTGTGGTTCCCAAACTTTTATTAGCCTCGCCCACGGTGTCTCCCACCTCTCCCTTAGCACTCTGTAACACATATATCTTATTTAAAAAGTGAACTGTATTCACATGGAGAAAGCCTAATAGAACCTTAACAATAATGATACTTTCGTGTTATAGCGGCCCCCAAGAAGAAATCACCAAGTGCCCAAAATTTATCCCCAAATTATAAAGTATAGATGAGAGTATAATAATATATGATGTATATAATATTTCGTAACATATATAACCAAATTATATTCATATATGACGCATATATAATATATATATATGACACGTGTATAAGACGCATATGATGTATATATAAGACATAAAAAATGTTTTATAATGAAGTATATGGCGCATATATGAGTATTTGGAGTATATATATGCGTATTATATGATGCATATATAAGTTTTGCAATGATCTTGGAGAAATAATAGCTGCAACCATAGCGTAATCGTAAATGTGGGTTCCGCTATAACGCAAAAGTACCACAATAACTATTCATTTCCCATTTTTTTAACTTGTAAAAGAGGTGAATTTTCTGTTAACATTACTCCATATATATCTCTTTATACTCTATATGCATCTTCACCTTTATGCCAAAAAAAAAAAAAAAACGTTTGTTGTTTCTTTCCAACGTAGCACAATGTTAAATAAAAATGTAATATGTTCTGCATTTTTATAATTCCATTGATGTAACTCTCACATTTAACATTAAAACTGAATACATTGACGAATTTTATAATTATTCATTTGATTAACCTATCAAGAGTTGGTGGAAAAGCTTTGGATACTAAATTTTCTTTCTAGGGATAACAGACCACACAAGAGACATTTCAACGTTCTCTTCTTTATAAATTTTAAATAGCCATTATTATCCTTCAATACATAGTTCTCTGTGTTCCCTTCCGCATTATCGTTTATTGACTGCTCTGTATTATCGGATTTCAAAATTTAAAATGATTTATCATGCAGGGCTTAACAAATGCGGTCGCCAGGTCGCCACTGGCGACCAGATTTTTCTATCTGGCGACCAAGTTTTTAAATTTGGCTTTTTATATTTTATTTAATATTATTTTTTTTTTTTTTACAAAAAATGACCTAAGGAATGAACACAAACTGTCCCCCCCCCCCCCCCACCCTTACTCATCCGCAGAAAGCAGTGACTTTTCTCTTCTATCGTACTCTTAATTGAATAACCAAGTTTAAAAGGCATTTATTTTCTATCTCATGCACAGAAAACATAATTTTTTCCGTTATAGCATGCCACTTGATTAGAATGTGGGAAGAGTGCAAGGGGGGGGGGTTCAATAAAAAAGTAAGAAAACGTGATAATCTACTCTCTGTGACGACATCTAAAATTGGATACAACGCTACAAAATATTCAAGGTCTTTTTTTGTTTCAAATCAGATTTTTTGCATTTCAGAATTAAAACTAATTAATCTATCACATTCATTTTAAAGAATAATAACATTTAAGTTAAGTGCTTATAAGTAATTCATTTGAAAATTTAATTAAAATTTGAAGAATAACTAATTTTAATAAAATTAAATAATATGTATTTTTTAAATATTTTTTCCTCGCGTAAAATGCATGGCGCTTTTATTATCTGCGTACCACACACATTGCCCAATACATAGGCGTCACCCTGGTTTGTAGACGATTGTCTAGTGTATATGACGTAAAAGATTGAAAGTACTACGTATTTGCGGAGACTGGCTGCTTTAAAACAAAGGAAAATAATAATTAAACAAATATTAAGTATCTTTTCTGTTTTTTTTTTGTTTGGTAACAATTTATTTCGCTAATGAAATCTTTTGTGCTGCCTCGCCCCATGGAGCCCTAGAATCTTTTTGCATTTGAATCTTCGTTTTTTAATTTTTATGTTATAATACTGCTGTCTGAAAAAGTATTTTTTATTATGCAGAGTAAAAAACAAAAAAAATAATAATCTTTCTTAAAAAAAAAAAAAAAAACGTTATCTGGCATTCATAAAAGTGATATTAAGGAACAAAATTGTGGCAAACAATAAAAACCAAATGAACTATGGTTTATTTTAGCAATGCATATTTTATGTAATAACTTTTGAGTTATAATTTAATTAGTATTGATATTTCTCATATATGGATTTATTTTACAAGCAAGTGAAGTTTTTTATTATTCAAGCCTAAACCGGCTTGAATTGAACTAAAAGTAAGCTTTTTTTTTTATATATAAACCTATATATAAAAAAGATTACTTTTTTACTATTATAACTGCTTACAATTTCTATCAAAATCAGCATCTGTTACTCATCTTAATCATAATCTTAACTTAAAATTGTCATAAGATGTTTCATTATAGATGTTGCAAAATTCCAAAATATTAAGAAATAAACTTAGAAATTATATTAAAGCAAAAAAACATTCGTAACTTTTATTTCGAATTTGGCAAAAATAAGTTCATCAAATGCAAATTTCAAAATAATAAAATCAGAATTATTTGACTGATTTCGACCAGAAAATAGGCAATAAATTGTTTTCCTGTTTCATTATTTCATCAATCCCTCATCAGATATAGATTTTGGAGTACTCAACTATCGAGACATTTGAAGCATTCGGCAACCAGCATTTTTCGAACCTGCTGGTTAATTCCGCCTTTACAGTATTTTTTTTTTTTCGGATATATATAGTTTTGTTAAGTTTCATTAGAAAATTAGGTTTATATGTGTTAAATGTTAGCGTGTTCTTAGTTTATATGTTAGTATAATTATGTACTGTTCTAAACTGTGTAACTAATCATTCTAACCTCTGCTTGTTTTTCTTTTTTTTTAATTCATAAAAACTTTTGTGTTTTTTGAAAAATAATTGCAGAGGGGGTGGTGGGGGGGAGGGGAGGGGTTCAAGGTAAATATTTTTTTATTGGCGACTAGAAATTTTTGCTGGCTACCAGATTTTATCAAATTTGTAAAGCCCTAATCATGATGTATGTTTATTTACTGTGTAGGAGGCCTGCACTAGAGTCATAGATATTTACTATTTACCCATTTCATTTTCTAATGTTATTTAAGATTTATAAATTTTATAAAGTTGGTAGTACCTGGTTTAAATATTTCAAATATTTTTTAGGTTAAATATGCTCAACACAGTCATATTTAGATATATTATCCTTAACTAGTTTCGCGAGTAAAATTTTCTTTCTTTGACACATAGCAAAGCGATATATATATATATATATATATATATATATAACATCCGGTGCAAATAACTAGTTTTAAGAAGTTATAGAAATTATATTTCAATATCAGCAGTACTATTACTGTATTAAAACAGTTTTATAGACATTGAATCGGTCCGAATAGTTACATTTCCATTCTTTTTCTTTTTCTTTTTGGAAAGGGGAATTCAACAATGTGTTGTAATAGAATTTTTTAATGCATCTCTTTATATTTTAGGAAGCATTTATATACATTAAAACATTTTAAGATATTTGTTTAAATGTAAGTGTCTATTAAAAAGAAAAAAAATCTGAATTTTCTCCTCTAGAAAATTTTATACCCCATTGATTAGGGGAAAAAAAAGCCGAATTCGGAGTTAATTAGGAGAAAGCTGGAAATTGTTTTAATCCCTTTAGTTTATGTCTGTAATGAACATACTAAGTTCCCCTCTCCCCTCGTACTAGGTGAGCTTTATCCGCTATATACAAATTTTGAGTAAAATGAGTACCCACACTTCATATCTTTGTTGAACATTAAGATCATAACTGTATATCGAATTTTTGCCCAAATCGTCGATCAAGAGTTTGAAGCCAGAACCAGACGAAGTTATCAGTCCATCCTACCTCCAATTTTATATGCATGTATATTTTTATTTTATTGAGGACTTCACGATATTTCTAATTGTTTTGGGGCTTTATTTTGGATATTTTCAGGATTATTGTTTAACCTCTTGATTACGAGTTAGTACTGGCGTCTATTTTAATATTTACTCGTACTACAATTTGCAAATAAAAAAATTCTTTATAGTAAATTTCTTTTGAAAGTGTTCTAGTATAAGTATATGGCAGAGATTATTTTTGAAAAAGTGGAGCGAATAGAATAAATAAATAGTTGTTAGAACGACATATGTCACAACCCAGTAATCAAATGGTTAACAGAGAAAAACATCACTCGAAAGCTTCAGTAATGTTTGAGAGGGAGATAGAAAACAACAGCATTCATGTTAAGCACTTATTATTTAACATGGTATCTGAATTAATATTATATGCAATAAAAAAACTTTTATATCAAATTTTTTTTAAATGTTGAAGATGCGTCATAATCATCACTGTCAGTTTGTTCATTGTCACTTTCCTTCACTTGCACCGATTTACACTGTACTTCCAATAAGTCAACTTCTTCTGAAATTACTTTTTCCATTATGATATCGATTTCCGCCTCTTGTTTGGCCAATTTAGTAGTGATGTAATCATCCGCCGGAAAGTTACTTTTGCAGCAGTAGCAAATTGTAGAATAATATATGCCAGCTTTGCTACAGATGCAGGCCAAAGTACTCTTTTTTTTACACTTGCATGATATCATAGAAAGAAGTGCTGAAGATGCTGGTTCCTTGTGAGTGGTGACTGGAAAAAACACTTTTTTTGAAACTCCAACCCAAAGGATACTTGGCAAATCTACTCCAAAGTCGACCTTGTAGGTATGCAGGGAGAGGGTGTTCACGTGCAGCTGCTGAAGTGGTGGCGAAGACTCTAAATTGAAGTTGTTTTTTATCAGTGATTTTTGAAAAAAGCGAAATCTCAAAGAATCTAATGTTTCTTCGCTGGCCTTTCCCCCATACAATTCAATCAAAAAGTGTCTCTTGCTTGAACGATGTCATTATGGCAAACATTTTCATCACGGAAAATGTTCACAACTTGTTTCAGTACAGATAATTTTGACAATTTGTTTTTTCCCCTGTCTAAATTGAGCGGATGTAGTATCGCAACCACTGAATGCTTGGAGAAACAAAATTTTGTCTCTTATGTGTGGAGCAATGTTCAGAGTTGTTGGACAATATAAAGCATTTTCTGTCTTACCTCTTCCAGTCTTCAAGAAGAAAAAGTGTTTTGAAGTGGTGGATGCTGCCATTATTACCAAGAAGTCCATATCTTCACCAACTACCACAACACATTGTGATTCGTTTTCCATTTCCAAAGCACTTTTAATTATTAGACAGTCAGATTGTATCACAAATAAAACATTCTTTTGAAACAGCACGCATAGCATACTTATAAGCCGTTAATTATTCTTATCATTTGATGGAAACTTTTCTTGAGACATAGTGGATGACATCGACTCATCAAACATATTATGACCAGCTATGTATATCTTTGTTCGACTGATACGTTCTGTAGATTTTGTACATTGTGCTTCAATAGCTTCAAAATAACTATAAAAAATTATTGTGGTTCCCGCATTGAAGTGCCTTTTGGCGTAATCAGCATATTTTTGCAGGATGGAGGAAAATGAATCATTTCACTGCCACATCACACGTTGCAACAGAAATCCACCATCAATCACATGACAACCTCAATGGAAATGCACATCAGTCGTAGTAAAAAATGTAAAATCTGACTTGAGGATCATACGCAGTCCTCTTTGATAAAATTAACACTTTTTATCTGCTTATATTTTAAAATTAAATTTACTTATTATATTTAAGAAAAATAATTTTATTGCAGATTTAAATTTACAGAAAGTATACTTTGTTGAATAAGACTTAAAGATTTAAAACCTCCATAAGTGATCAAAATTTAATGACATAATTTTTTTTTCAGTGATTAATTTATAAATTGATCGTTTTTGAAATAAAAAATAAAAAATACAATAGTTATTTGTAATTTTGTATTTGGAAAAAAAAAATTGGTTTTTCTGCTAAAATTAACATACCAATTGCAACCGATATTAACATATCAATTTTATTTTTATTTTTTGGCTAAACGATTAATTGAATTTATAGTATCAAAACTACTACAAAAAGTATTGAAATCACTTCAGTAGCTATCAAGGAAAATATATATGAATGTCAGCTGTTTTGCATGTCATTTCGCAATTGTTATCACAATCCTCAAATTTAAAAGAACAAAGATTATGAATACTTTTCTTCAATATTCTGAAGCTTTTAAACTTTTATGAATTTAACTTAAAATGCTGTATACCTATCTATTATAATCTATTAAAATCATAAAACCATCTTAGCCCTTTCAGTAATATACTGAAATTTAAAATCGTGCTATTTGTTGACCTTGAATTACCACTATAAACAAGACTCCGCACTCTCTTTTGTTCGCTCCTCCATCCCTTCCCCCAGTCCTGCCCCTTTATTTTCAACTTCCTTAACTGTAATTTGTAAGTAGGTTTGTTCGCTATAAATAATACCGCTATAAATCATATCAAAATATTGCATATAAATCGCTATAAATGTTAAATACTACTCCATATAATACTACAATTAAATACTACATACATACTTTTTTTAAAATTTATTTTACCATTATATTAGATAAGTTATAGTTTTAAGTACAGTATGTATTATTTAAACAACATGTAAATTATATCATACTATTTTGAATTGTTTTTATAACTTGAAAGTAAAAAGTACGATGAATTCATGGATTTTAAGTAGAAAAAATGCTATTCCCTTTCAATAACGCATTAAAATTCCTTAGAAATTTTAACATTTTTAGGATGACATACATAATAATGTAACAATATTTTCAAATTGAGTTTCTGAAAGCAAAATATATGATATACAAAATGATAATTAAAAGAAAAAATAGCATCCGCAACTTCATCAAGATATTCAAAATTTGAAGATTATACTGGGTGATTCAAAATACACTTTATAATTGCAATTATCTCCTTAACTGTTTCTGATAGAAATATACTTCTAATTCGAAACATATACAAACCAAGTATAGCTTACTGAAAATATTATATCGATTTTGCAAAGGGGATGTATACATATCAAAATACAAAATTTAATTTTATATGTGGCCCTTTTTCTCTATAACTTATATATTTGCCGAAACGTCAGTGAAGGCTCACTGTGCAGACACGAAAAGGTTTTGGTTTCTGTTTGTCTGTCTGTTCCGCGATAACTGCCGTAAAAAACGTTCGATTAGGTTGCTTTTTGATGAGTATGTTGGCGAGGTACTCGGAATTAGCTGTGTAGTTTTTAGTTACATTTGGTTCATTCGTTCGAAAAATACAGAATATTTAATTTTAGGTCATAATGCTTTTCAATGGGAAGTCAGATGATTTTTTAAAATTTTAACATTCACCGAAAGGAAAATGTTACATTGGGATAATTGTAAATGCTAAATTATGGATTCTAAATTTACGAAATGGAGATCTTAATTTAATCCTATCGCTTTGAAAGTTTGCCAATATATTTATTAGAATTTCGAAATTAATTGCATAAATTATTGGGAAATTTTATGCATTAATTTGAAATATATGAAACATTTTAATATCCCATTTCTTAAAAAAAATTCCCTATGCATTTTTTTCTCTCTTTCATTAAATGGTTGCTAAGCAACTATGTTTCAAGGAATATCGACAAAGAAAATTCAAGTGAACCGCATTTGACGCGAAATTTTATTAAAAATAGCTAATTTTCGGGTTATATAAGTTTTTAATATGCTTTTTTAACGAAATAGATGAGAATTTATTTTAACTACTAAAAATGATTGCCAAATCGGTTTTCCAAATGAAAATAATAAAAACGTTGAATGTGTAAATTGAATATAGGTCACATAAGAGGAATTTACATTTGTATAAGTATATTTTATACACGAAATTTTATTCAATTTCAGCAACATATGATGTTTAGTAGTTGAAATATAAGTATTTTGTGAAGGATAGAATAAAAACTCTTGTACAAAGAGATGGTGTTTTTAATGAAATTAAAATAGTAAATACATTCGGACATATAACAATGTTACCTCAAAAAATGAAATAGCGCAATTACTGGAAATTGAGAACAGAATATTAAAGCGACAACGGGGGGTTCAGGGGTGCGGAGCCCCCCTGAAGTACTGTATTGTTATTCTGAAAAAATACAGTAATAAGTAGTTTATCATATCATTGTATAACATTGTGTTTAATGGGATACCTCTAAAATTTCCGGAAATTTCGATAAATTTTATATTCTTATGAATGTATAAATAAAGATTGAATTTTAGGGTATCAAATATTATGCAGATAATGTTAAAAATGAGTGAGATTAATCAACAATGATTTGTAGAGTTGACGTTGAGGCCTCTGATCTGTAGATTTACTAGTTAGAAAAGTGTTCTCCTATGTCTAAGAAGGACATTAAAAATTATACATATCACCTCGGTGGTTCAAGTGCACAGTATACGAAGGTATATGCCGTATACCTTCTGAATTTTTTAAGAGACTCCGTTTACCCTACATATCTCAAATAAAGTTATAGCGCATACTATCTGCCTATGGCGTACACCCTCTGTTTTTTTAGGACTACAGCACTGACTACAATGACCATTTAATGAAAAAAATATAACACATTTTATTTCAACATGAAATTTCTATTTCGTGACAATTGAAACATTTTAAGAGATATAGAGTATGGATAGAGGGATGAGATATTTATCAGAAACAAAACTGCAAGCAGAGGTATGTTACTAATCTCTAAACATCACTAAAATATGAAGGAAAATAAGCACTTTTTTTCTGATTTTCTAAAAACGTCACATTTCACAGAGTTTAAAGTTGAAACCAGAACAAAATACTCTAATATCGAAAATTAAAAAAAATATTTTGAACTCTAACTGAATCCCTTTAAATGCTTTTTCAAGTTTTAGATGTTCCATATCTTATTATAGGCAAATTATGTTAATAATTTTTACTTATTCAGATGTTATGTATTTCTAAATTCTACAGATTAAGGTGTAGCATATTTATAAATCAATGTTACCCACAGCCATTCCGCGTGATTTAATTTACTTTACCAATCATTAAAACGTCAATGATATTTTCCGAACAACTAAAGAAATTGAATTTTCTCGATGGAAATATTGTAAGTAATATTTCCTCTTAATTCCATTTTCATAAATTATAGTCAAGCATGAATTTATTATAAAAAGATGAAGCATTATCTTGATATGTTTAAAATATTGATCTTAAGTATTTATTCAATTTAATAGGCAGCATATTTATAAATTAATATTACTTGTATGCATTCAGAGTGATTTCATTGACTTTACCATTAATCTTTAAGACAACAGATATATTTTCCCAAACACTGAACAGTCTGATATTTCTCGATGGGAAAAAGTTTAATTATTTTTTCCTTTTGATGACATTTTTATAAGCTACTTTAAGTCATAAATATATATTGTCCTTAAATTTTCAACCATATTGAACACTACAATTTATTCGGTTGAATATGTGGCGTATTTAAAAAACAATGTTACTTACATGCATTCATAGTGATTCGATTTACTTTTCCAGTTGTTAAGAAGTCAGATATATTTCCCCAAACACTCAACAATCTGAATTTTCTCGATGGGTAAAAGTTCAAGTAATTTTTCCTTTTAAAGACATTTTTATAAGCTATAGTTACGCATGCAGTTATAATAAAAATGCAAACTAGTATTCTTACATTTTCAAGAATATTGAACTGAAATTCAACATCTTCAAAATATTTACCAAACGTTGAATACATCTTTTCCAATCCCGTTATGTCAAATTCCGATATTAGCGCTGGCGATACGAGCTGAATATATATATATTTTCATGTTATATATATCAGTTGAATTAGATTAGATATGAAAAGTCCTTGTATTATCAAAGGGCAATACTTTTACTCGTGTCTGTGATTGAAATACGTAATGTTTCGCTTGTTATATTATGTTTCGCTTATTTGCATATCCGTTTTAGCAATTAACAACATAAACGTTTGTCGTGTGAAAACAACAGTATAAAATTGAAAAAAAAAAAAAAAAAACCCAGCTATTTTTTAATCTTTACAAGCGAAGCTATCATCATCATGTATATAAGTTTAATAACTAGCGGCAGAATAGCTGCTATTTTAAATAGTCTGAAAATCTGCGTTAGATTTATCATAAATGCATTTGTTAATCCGTTGACTAATAGCGGTATACACATGCGTACCAATATGGTTACCAAAGGCTAGTCGTGTTTTATTATTTTTCTACCACTACTTCCAAATAGCAATCTTCATGGTACATTCCTACTAGAAAAGTGTCATGAAGATAATAGTTTGGAAATAGTACTAGACAAAATAATAAAAAAAATAGTTACCTGTGGCAACCAAGTATTAATCAGTATAGAAAAAATAGTATTTTACGGGTTAATGGAATCTAAATTGGGTAATTCTCGTTAAATTTTAGTAAATGATTATTTTTGTAAGTACAATTTTTATTTTCTGAAAAAAAAAAAAAAAAAACCTGCTGTAAAAATTGAAAAACAATGACATTTGGAAGAGGTCCTTATCAGAATACATGTACATTAAGTTTTAATTGAATTGGAATCTCGCTATCCTAAAACTATATTTCAGCTTTTATTCGATATTAACTAAAGTTAATATCGCCGGTTTTGAATCTACCTTTTCGATTTTTAGGCTAATCCTGGGAAAACTATTGTATGTAAAAATATGAAAGCTGGTGTTTGATAAAGAAATGTGTGATAAATATGCTGAAGGAAACAGTTTTTAAGTCTAAGAATTATTGCCC
This sequence comes from Maratus michaelseni, assembly GCA_963931845.1. NCBI lineage: Eukaryota > Metazoa > Arthropoda > Arachnida > Araneae > Salticidae > Maratus > Maratus michaelseni. Next base: position 275,280,661 of record OZ007594.1, on the reverse strand, counting down.
TATTCAATGTTGAAATCGATGAAGATTGTTCAGTTACATAAGTGTTATATGTTCAAAAACTATACATAGAAAATTAATAACCTTTCGCAGGCACATACTTGACTGGATTGTGGTATGTAGTGTCCTACCCTTTTTTAAATTTGACTTTTAAATAGTTTTTGAAATAAATAGTTTTAAATAAATTTTGAATAGTTTCTTATTCAAAATTTCATTAATTGAATAAATAATTAATTCTAATTTTTAAAATAAGAAATAGCCTATTTTATTTACAGTTACCACACATTAAAAATACCGAATAATAATATTTGTAATTGTATATGTAATGTCCAGTTGAAGGGCATATTTACGCGCGAATATTTAAAATAAAAAATTAAATTAATTAAATTATAAAGAAAAGCATTTGTTGGTGAGAAGTACGCCATATTTAAATCAAACCGTGCAGTTTTAAACGAGTTTAACACACTGTAAAAAAATGCAAATGTTTCTTAATCTAGGAAAATAGAATATAACCACAAACGAAAATATACAACAACCTCTTCCGAGTTACTCCCGATTCCACTGTATCTTTAGGAGCCTCAGAAAAGAATATATTTTCGAGATTTAAAGATGCCTTTGTAAAAGCAATTTTTTTTTGTTGTTGCAACTGATTTTCGGAAACGTTTTCGAGTACTTTTTATATTGTATTAATCAGTTTTCTGAAAGCGAAATATCAGTTTTCGGATGCTATCAATTCTCAAGTAAACATTTGCATGTTCAATAAACTGGTTTTACACAGGTAAACATAATAAATTAACAGCATTAACAGTAACATTGAAATTAATATTATTTTCTTATTCTTGCAAGTATAAATTCAATTACGCAGCCGAAAATGTTTAATTGAGATTTGATAACATCCTAAAATACTTTATTCCGGTTGTGAAAACTGATTAGTACACTAAAAAACTACTTGGAAAAGTTTCAGAAAATCAGTGGCAGCAAAAGAATTTTTTTTTTATAAATGCTCTTTGAATTGCAGATACATATTGGTTTTTGAGGTTTATAAAGATAAAGAAATCTTTTGGAAATCTTGGGTAACTCAGACGATAAAGATTAAATCTCTTTTTCTTTTGTAAAAATAGGTATATCCGAACCCACCCCGAAGAACCGAAACACATCCCAAAAAATTGAGTGAACCCGACTCATACCCTACTCGTAGCTAACCGCCTTCCTCCCCCTCCCCCCCCAAAAAAATTGACCCACTCGATTTAGGATCTCACTTAGAATTAAACACTTCACTATTCCCTTTAAGAAAAAGGGCACTTATACACGCAAATATATGCACACACGCAAATATATGCATATACACTGGTGTCCAAAAGTTAAGTAGCAAACACAAAATGCTAGTTCTTTTTTTCTTTTTCTTTTTGAGTGTTAAAAAGAAAGTGATATAAATACCAGGTGTAGCAAATATGTACTATCCTTACATCTCAGCCAGTCTATGTGATGTCCCTTTCACGTCACAAATGGCTGCAAGTATCACAGTCAATACAGTGAACAAAATTTGATAAGTTTCAGTCGTCTCATTAAAGTACCTGACTACGTACGGAGTAATTTTTTCCAAAAAAGCTGTTTAATTATTTTTTGAACTTATTTTTATTAAGATTATGACTAGAAACTGTGAAAAAAAGCAAAAGAATATTTCATTCGTTGATGAAATTTTGATAAAAGGGGGATTTTATGGTAAAATTTAGCGAAATATCGCCCAATACGCAAAACACTCTATAGGAAAATATATTGTATGTATCTTAATTTTCCCTTTTACACTTCATACTTATGACATTGGTGAAGGCAATGAACTAAAGTCTAAGAGATATTTTAAATGTTTCAAAACTGATAGCATATCGCACCTTTTTTACATGCTGATTTTCATAAAATTCATCGATGTATTTCCATGAAAACATCCATAAAACAAAAAATATTTATTTTAAATTTAAATCTTTAGTTCATTGCCTTCACAATAGTGCAAGCAACATGCAATTTAAATTTCATTTTGATATTATGATAACGTTTTGAGAAATCATGTTTTGCATATGAAATTTTCGCCAAAAATTACATTTTTCAAAAAATGCTTTTGAAGTTTAGATTTATGTTTAATACAAGAATTTGCGCAGTAATGTGCATCTAAACTTTATTGTTTTTATGAGCCATACACATTTTTTTTAACTACTGAGCATTTGTTTATTTCTAGAAGGCCATAGTTTTGTTTCCCCCCTCCCAGTTAGTACCTTTAAACAGTACTTCCGGTTTGAGTAACAGCTGTTGAGTAGTTTACAAACTGCTACAACTCCGGTTCTATTTATCGTACAATAAAAATAAAAACAGTTTTGGAAAGGTACAAAGCTGGGCTTTAATAGAATGTAATAAAATCGTTTTGACATTTTTGGTCGAAAACCACTTTTTAAACGTAGTCAGATACCTTAATATTCTTAAGTAAACGTCAGTTGTTGACTTCACTAAGAAATTACAATTAAATAATGAAACTTTGTATGAATCACCATAAAAACATAAGAACAGACAGGACGCGTTTCGGAATGGAAATTTTTAACAGCCCGTCATCAGCCAAAATAAACACGTGTCCGTAAGGGGACAAGGTCACAAATGAACAAAAGGACAGGGGAGAACTTACAAAGAATGCGAGCCACTAAGAAAGCACTGTGACTTTTGCTTTGGGATAAGTTCGCAGGCGACGTTAGAATAAAGTAACCTTGGGACTGGATACTCCTGTGACAGTCATTTACAGAGTGCATTATAAAGTCATCATGATAGTTGTTTTGTGACTAGTCCCCAAGTGACTGCAAAATGAAGTCATCGTGTGACTTCACCTCTCATATTGACTTCACAGAAGTTTTTCCAAACGTTGGTCCTCTGTGAGCCACAATTGAACATCGATGTGATGTTATTTGGTGTTTTATCACAATGCAATGCAGGTGATGACTTTACAACTGAGTCTCCAGTTAAAGGTCATGTAAGAATCCCAAGGTGATTTTATTATAACGTCACTTGGGGACTCGTCCCAAAGTAACAGTCACAGTGGCTTTTCAATGGAGTCACCAAATGACGTTTACTTGAGAGAAATAATGAGACGAATGAAATAAATCGTATTATGTTTCACCGTAGTGACTGTTACACTTGTGAATATCTGTGACATGAAAGTGACATCACATCGACTGGCTGATCTGTAGAGATAGTAGCTATTTTCTACACCTGTTGTTTATATCAGTTCCTTTTAAATATTCACAATTAACAAAATTAGCATTTTGTGTTTGTTGCTTAAGTTTAGGACAACAGTGTATCAAATGCATGTGCACTTATGTGCCTATACTGCAATACACAACAGTAAACTATGCATATGTACTAATGTTTTCAGTTTAGTGGATTTTTTTATGCAATATCTACCAGAAATTTTGAATAGCAAAAATTGCCTTTTTCCCTGGCAGATTAAAGAAGGCTATTAAAACTATTCGAAAATTTTGAAATATCTGGAAAAAAAATCCGCTTAATTGAGAACACTGATGTGTACACAGTTCATTTTGAAAGCTTTAGTTTACTAAAATAAATAAGACATTAAAAAAACACCCACAGACATTAAAATCAAGGCCGTTCACTGCTTTGTTTGACACAAAATCAACGACGTTTCCAAAGGCGTTGAACAATGTTACTTTTCTTAAAGGAAAATGATTGTAATAAGATCGTCTTTCTAAAGTCTCTTTCGCAATTAGAGTATTATTACAAAAAAGGAAGTGTTACAGACTTACCTGTATTTGAATTTTGTATCCTCTTTCAGAATAACAAAATACATTTTAATCAGTTAATTCATTGTATCATCTACATTATAGTATAATCAATTAATTCATGTCATCATCTACATGTAGTATAATCGATAACAATTGACACTATCGATAGGACAGTAGACTATCAACCATCCTTAGCACGTGCCATACTAGCAGACACAAAGGGTGCAATTAAAGTCAACTTAGAATATTTATATAAAATATATTAACTCAAAAAAACCAAGATTGTCGAAAAGCTATTTTTACTTGGTAATTGACAATTCATTATTTCCTTAAAAAATATACATGTTAGCTCACTTACACACACGCGTACACACATACATATATTAAATGCATTTCATGTATACTTTTACATATGCATAAATTAACGTATGCACAGAATTTTTTTTTTCTAATTCTATTTGCTGAAAGAAAGACGAGAAAAAAATATACTTTACAAACATTAAAATCATAGCCTTTAAGACCTATGAGTTAATAATTTAATCACTGTTGCTTCATAATTAAGACCTCTGTTAATTGACCGTCTTTTTTAAAGTTTTTTTCACAATTAAAATATTGTTACAAAAAATATTCAAGACATAACCTTTAAATGTATGTGTATTTATGTAGATGTATACATATGAACACAATTAATTTTGAAAAAGCTGCTCACCAAAATAAAGAAGAAATAAACAGTATACTCACAAACATTAAAATCAAGACCTTTCACTGTTCTGTTTGATAAAAAATCAACGATGTTTCCAAAGACGTTGAACACGGTAATTTTTCTTGAGGGAAAAGAATTGTAATAAGATCGGTTTTTTAAAATCTTTTTCGCAATTAAAATCAAACAAAATATTGTTATAAAAAAACAAATATTCCAGATTTTGTATTTGAATTTTGTATCTTCTAATATTTTCACAAGTACGGAATACATTGTTACTAATTGTAATGAAGTCGAGAACAATCACTGCAAACACGTTTACTCATATTATGGCATTGGAAAAATCACGTGAACGGTATAAAATGACCTTCATTTTCTGTTGCTCTTCAGCTGAAATTAGGTAATATGAATAGGAAATTTTGAGATTTCAACTACACAACTGTTCAATTATTAAATCTGACAGAATACAGGGAAGTCTTTAAGAACTTTTAAAGCTTTAAGTGCTTTTACATTATTTATATTAACTTGGTTTTTGCATGCAAAGAGGAATTTTGCAATAGATTTTTCTCCCACTACCTGATATGCTAGAATTATTGAAATTATGTACACGGGTATGTTTCCGACGAAAAAACTAACATTTTATTACTTTTAAAACTTAATTATAAATTAATAAATGAATTTTAATCCATTTTCCCTTCAGTCGGCCACAGGTGATAAATCGCCAAATATTATTTATATTAACTTAACTTGGTTGTTGAAAGTAAAGATATAATTTTGTAATATATTTTTCACCCACTTTTCGATACGCTAGAATTATGACAAATACTCTTTACATTAACGTAATTTGGTTTTTGTATAAATTTGATTGTATTTATTGATTATTGGTTTTTATATAATATTGGATAAATTGCCGAATATTTTTTATATTAAATTAACTTGGTTTCTGTTTGTAAAGATAGAATTTTGTAATAAATAATGTAACAATAATGTAATAATAGTGTAATTAAATATTTTTTTATTAATAATTTAAATATTCTTTTTTATTGACTTGACTTGGTTTTTGTATGTAGACGGAATTTTGTAATAGATTTTTCACCCACTTCCTCATACTCTAGAATTATGACAAATACTCTTTATATTAACTTAACTTGGATTTTGTATAAATTTGATGTATTTATTGATTATTGATTTTTATATAATATTCGGTAAATCGCCAAATATTTTTTATATTAACTTAACTTGGTTTCTGTTTATAAAGATAGAATTTTGTAATAAATAATGTAACAATAACGTAATAATAATGTAATTTACTACTTTTTATATTAATAATCTAAATATTATTTTTTATTGACTTGACTTGGTTTTTGTATGTAAAGAATGTAAAGATGGAATTTTGTAATAGATTTTTCTCCCACTTCTTGATATGCTAAAATTATTATAATTATGTACACAGGTGTGTTTCTGATGGCAAAAGAACATTTTAATAATTTTAGAACCTAATTATAAACTAATAAATTGATTTTAAGGCATTTTTCTGTCATCCGGCCGCATTCGTGAAAAATTCTTCATGGCTACAACTGTTTACGAGTTATAAAAACAATGGAGTTAATTATGATCCAAGCCACTCTCTGAAAAATAGGATAACTGGCTGTGAAATCAGAACAACAAAGTCATTCTTAACAATATGATAATTATAACACCTTGTAATGATATATTCCTTTTTAAATGCTAAAGGTGTAAATTAACAACATAATATAAATTAAAATAACTTTTATTAGTTGTTTTACATGTTTCGACTCTTTCCGAGTCATTTTCAAAAACAAAATGAGAATATTCCAAAGTTGCACGGGATTTGAAGTTATTATTTTCTAAAAATTACGCACGTTATCTATTATTTTTTACTTGGTTGTTTATTTTCATATATGTGACCATGGAGTAACTCGAGCCACAGTTTCGGTAAATTAAAAGATGCCGCACCGTTACATATTGTATTTTTGCGTGTTAGTATCTCTATGGTTTCTCTTATTATGGATGGATAGTATAGACTGGAGGGAAATATTATTTTACTTTCATTGAAATTTATTTGGATGGTTTCTTCTTGATATAATCTTGCTAAGGCTGTAGTTTTTCTATTATATTTAATATCAGCTATATGCTCTTTTTTCTGCAATTAAAGTTCTAAGGACCAGCAGGAAATACGGTCAGGAATATACGGAGCCGAGGGCAGCGGGGACCCGGGTTAGAGGTTCGTTTGGTTAGAGGTTAAGGGATTTTGGTTAAGGTTAAGGGTTTTGGTTAAGGGATTATCATACAAATGGATAATTCAATTAGATTCGAGGCTCCGATGTAAATTAAAGGCCCGCTAACGGGCTAAGCCACTAAGTTTTATTCTAATAAATTCATACCCTACGCTTAATTTCGACTGAATGAAAGTTTCATCAATAACCGCACAAAAGCAATGATATCAGTACAAAAACCCTTAACGGGTTAAAAGTTGTGACGCAGCACTTTCTTTTGGCTCTAAGAAATTTAAATATGGGTCTTAAAAGTAATGACATCAAATTTGAGTGACGCTATGTTAATAATTTTTTTTTTAATCATCATTTTCTTTTTAGTTTTATTTATATTCACAGGTGCAATTATTATCTTAACATGAAAAAATATATAAAATTTATTCACTGATGCTTTTTCATTCAGATTTCTCAGGAATTCAAAATATGGATTTTAAAAGAAATGATATCAAAATTTGAGTGACACCTTGACGTGAATTTAATAGGATTCTTTTAAAATTCAATTTAAATTATTTTTGTTTGTATTCTAAAGTATATTTACACATACAAACAATACTTTTAATTTTTCAATACACTGTTAAATATATTACTTTCACTGAGCCTATATTATGTATTGAAATGTATTTATTTCAATAAACTGATTTATGTTTTGTGCCACGCTATCCAAAATCATAAGTAAAATTTATGTAAATGATTATTTTGCGTCATAGTATCCAAACAAAGGGAAATGTATGCAAGTGGATAATATGGCGCAAAATAATAATTTACATAAAGATTTAATTACATAACTTAGATAAAGAGCCTATATTATGTATTGAAATAAATACATTTCAATACATAATATAGGCTTAGTGAAAGTAATATATTTAACAGTGTACTGAAAAATTAAAAGTATTGTTTGTATGAGTAAATATACTTTAGAAGACAAACGAAAAATAATTTAAATTGAATTTTAAAACAATCCTACTAAATTCACGTCAAGGTGTCACTCAAATTTTGATATCATTTCTTTTAAAACCCATATTTTGAATTCCTGAGAGATCTGAATGAAAAAGCATCAGCGAATAAATTTTATATATATTTTCATGTTAAGATAATAATTGCATTTGTGAATATAAATAAAACTAAAAAGAAAATGATGATTTAAAAAAAATTATTAACATAGCGTCACTCAAATTTGATATCATTACTTTTAAGACCCATATTTAAAATTCTTAGAGCCAAAAGAAAGTGCTGCGTCACAACTTTTAACCCGTTAAGGGTTTTTGTACTGATAGCTATTACGGAGGACATTTTTACAACTTTAAAAATATACAGCATGCTGGAGGCAGATGGCGTAATTATATCCATTTTGTTTCGGATTATTCGTGCTCAGTTCAGCATCAATTGACCGCAGCCAGAGTTGGGTTTGCCTAAGACTCGGTTGTGATTGGCTGAACCGGTTCTGATTAGCTTGGTTTTTCGACTGAACTTCAATTTGAGACCCAAATCTGTGAGGATGCGTCAGCCTGTATTATAGGAGCTCTAGGGCCCATGAAAGCGGTACCCGAGGCAGGTCAGCCAGACCAATAAGATATGAGGCGTAAACGTTTTTCATAAAAACAAAAGTCCCAATGGAGATGGTCAGTGATGGGGGAAAAAGTGAGCCCCATACTTTCGAGGAGGTTGGATGAAAACAACCCGGCGAAAGAAAGTGAAAGATGTGGGCATTGGGTTCTAGAGCGAGTGAGATGAAACATCAATAAAAGTGTAGTTCTCTAGAAGTTAAAAAGATATATTTTAAAAAATAGCAGCAGTCTTGTGCTAGATGTCATGTGCCCCTGTAGATGTTACGCTATAGATGTGATATAAACGCAGAGTCTTAATATGTTTACAAGGAGGGGATCCGAGCTTATCCCGTTTACTGTGAAAGAATTGTCATCCAATTTAGATGGGCTCTGATGCTCTGAAAGTGACAGGTAGCCAATTGATTATTCCCTTTGTTTTTCTGTGTATTGCCCAAAAGGTATAGGAATGCTAGGGGTGAATATGCATAATGTAGAGAAATTGTCTAACCTTTAATTTATATATTTATAATATTAATAGATATTCAGGGACTTATTTAATGCAATCTTTAATTTCGTACATTGTTAAGTGCGAGTATGTTAAATTACGAAGATGCTGCAGTAGGATCAATAAGTGACTCATTAATCATTTCTTCTTTTATAATATTTTTACTTAAATTTCATAATTCTTGATTTTGATGCTTTTTTTTCTTTTTATGTTTTGTAAATATCTGTAAATAAATATTTTCATTTATGTTTAAATGTCTGTTTTAATTTTATATGGGGTAACACCCATACTGCACCGAGTAGTTTTTGTTTTCTTAATTAATTATTTATTAATTTTAAGTTGATTTATCATGCGGGCAAGTTTGTAATTTCTAAGTATGTTGGATATTCATATACTTTGTCTATTCACGCTTCATACAACGTAGCGCGGCGTAAATAAAATAACAAAGTAAGAAGCTTAATTTTTTTAAATTAGAGTAAATTAATTAATGGAATTCAGTAGTATGTGTATTATTTATTTGATTACTCTAATTTTCACCTACGTCCAGAAGCAACGATCACGCCTTTTAAGTGTCAACACCCAGCGGTTCCGGAGAGAGGTATTAATCCGTGCCTCACTTGGTTAAATGTGGATAGTTATTGTTTAATTGGGCTAAGTAACCTACTCCAATTAGGAGGCCCATAACTTACCAGAAGATTTGATTGGCAACGATTTGACTTGCAAGTACCAATCGCCGTGTAAAAATGATCCACTTCATGTACGTTTTAAACGACATACACCGGCCGTGTATAACATAGGTCACGATCATACAAAGAGAGTATCAATATGAGTAATGGAGAAAGCAAGTAGATATGACGTCAGCAAGGAATATAATATCATAAGGGTTTGAGGAACGTATATTGAATCATGATAAAAACCCGATTATGGAAATATTGACATATTTTAACTTTGAATTTCTCTATACAACAGTCTTAAAATCCCGGATAACACCGGGTACTTCAGATAGTGTTATAATGAAATGAGTTTTTTTAAAAAAATTCATTTCACCATTACATTAGACAAGTTAATAGTTTTAAATACAGTATGTATTATTTAAACAACATGGATATTATATCTTAATACTTTTGAATTGTTTTTATAACTTAAAAATAAGAAGTACGACGAATTCATGTATTTCAAGTAGAAAAAAATGCTATGTTCTTTAAACAACGCATTAAAATTCCTTAGAAATTTTAGCATTTTTAGGATGACATACATAATAATGTAACCATATTTTCAAATTGAGTTTCTGAAAGCAAAATATATGATATGCAAAATGATAATTAAAAGAAAAAAAATAGCATCCTCAACTTCATCAAGATATTCAAAATTTGAAGAATATACCGGGTGATTCAAAATAGATTTTATAATTGCAATTATCTCCTTAGACTGTGTGTGATAGAAATATACTTCTAATTACAAAACGTTATACAAACGAAGTATAGCTTAAAATATGACATCGATTTTGCAAAGGATATCTATCAAAATACGAAACTTAATTTTTTATATGGCCATCTTTTCCTATTACTTATATTTAGAAAAGTGTTGTCGTATGTCTAAGAAGGACATTAAAAAATACATATACCACCTCGGTGGTTGAAGTGGACAGTATACGGAGGTATATGCCGTATACCTTCTGAATTTTTTAAGATACTCCGTTTAACATATGTTTCTCAAATAAAGTTATAGCGCATACTCTCTGTCTATAGCGTATACCCTCTGATTTTTTAGGACTACAGAACGGAACGGACTACAATGAACATTTAATGAAAAAAAAAATAACACTTCTTATTTCAAGATGAAATTCCAATTTCGTGGCAATTGAAACATTTTAAGAGCTATAGAGTATGGATAGAGGGATGAGATATTTATCAGAAACAAAACTACAAGCAGAGGTATGTTACTAGTCGCAAAACAGCACTAAAATATAGAGGATAATATGCACTTCTTTTCTGATTTTTTAAAAACGACACATTTCACAGAGTTTAAAGTTGAAACCAGAACAAAATACTCTAATACCGAAAATTAAAAAAAATATTTTGAACTCTAACTGAATCCCTTTAAATGCTTTTTCAACCTTTAGATATTCCTTATCTTGTTATAGGCAAATTATGTTAATAATTTTTACTTATTCAGATTTTATATTTTTCTAAATTCTACAGATTAAGATGTAGCATAATTATAAATCAACGTTACTTACAGTCATTCAGCGTGATTTAATTTACTTTACCAATCATTTAAACGTCAACGATATTTTTCCAACAACTGAATAACTTGAATTTTCTCAATGGGAAATATTGTAAGTAATATTTCCTTTTAATGCCATTTTCATAAGTTATAGTCAAGCATGAATTTATTATGAAAAGATAAAGCATTATCTTGATATGTTTAAAATATTGATCTTAAGTATTTATTCAATTTAATATGTAGCATATTTATAAATTAATATTACTTGCATGCATTCAGAGTAATTTCATTGACTTTACCATTAATCGTTAAGACGTCAGATATATTTCCACAAACACTGAACAGTCTGATATTTCTCGATGGGAAAAAGTTTAAGTAATTTTTCCTTTTGATGACATTTTTATAAACTACTTTAAGGCATAAAGCTATTATAAAAATATAAACTATTGTCCTTAAATTTTCAATCATATTGAACACTACAATTTATTCGGCTGAATATGTGGCGTATTTAAAAAACAGTGTTACTTACATACATTCATAGTGATTCGATTTACTTTTCCAGTTGTTAAGATGTCTGATATATTTCCCAAAAGGCTCAGCAATCGGAATTTTCTCGATGGGAAAAAGTTCAAGTATTTTTTTCTTTTAACGACATTTTTATAAGCTATAGTCACGCATGCAGTTATAATAAAAATGCAAACTACTATCCTTACATTTTCAAGAATATTGAATTGAAATTCAACATCTTCAAAATATTTACCAAACGTTGAATACATCCTTTCCAATCCCGTTATGTCAAGTGCCGATATTAGCGCTGGCGATACGAGCTGAATATATATATATTTTTCATGTTATGTATATCAGTTGAATTAGATTAGATATGAAAAAGTCCTTGGATTATCAAAGGACAATACTTTTACTCGTGCCTGTGAATGAAACACGTAATGTTTCGCTTATACATTTGCATATCCGTTTTAGCAATTACATAAACGTTTGTCGCGTAAAAACAACAGTATAAAATTGAAAAAAAAAAAAAAAAAACCCAGCTATTTTTTAAGCTTCAAAAGCGAAAATATCATCATCATGTATATAAGTTTAATAACTAGCGGCAGAATAGCTGCTATTCTAAATTTTCTGAAAATCTGCGTTAGATTTATCATAAATGCATTTGTTAATCCGTTGACTAGTAGTGGTATACACATGCGTACCAATATGGTTACCAAAGGCTAGTCGTGTTTTATTATTTTTCTACCACTACTTCCAAATAGCAATCTTCATGGTACATTCCTACTAGAAAAGTGTCATGAAGATAATAATTTGGAAATTGTACTGTTGGGTGTTTTTGATAAAGTGACAAATAACCAAAAGAATGAATTTTGTTGATTTTTGAAGTGAAAGCAATCTATACAATTACCAATAAAAAAATTAAACAGAGAGATGCATAAAACAAAACAAACCAAATAAATTTTGAATAACCAAAATTAATTAAGTAAATGAATTAAGTAGTTAAAAAGGTATCAACAAAATTCTCATTCATCACAGTATCTCATACACCCAACAAGTGGTTTGACGGATTGGAACATTGTTATGGTAACACAAATGAAATTCATTAAAACCTTACAGGGTAAATTTAGAGTAAAGAAAAACATTAAAAAGGGACCTGCAATCTATTCAAAATTTAAAAGGCACAAAAAAAAAGGATGTAAGTTAATTAAAATAATGAAATAAGTAATTAACTAAAGTTACAAAATATGACCATAACAATGCACGAATTCGCCAAAACCATGGTCGTGAGTGTATAGTGGTTGAAATCATACTAAAAAGAATAAACAAGAACAATATTTCTTTTAATAAGAAATTGAAATAATTTAATTATCTAAAATTTAATTTGGAATATTTAAGATTCAATAATGATTGGAATCAAATTCCCTATGCTCATTTTCCTTCATTTTCTTTTACTATGAACAGGTTAAATTTACTTTATTCATCACATCTTCTTTAAAAAAAAAAAAAAAAAAAAAAAAAAAAAAAAAAAACACAGAAATTCTCAATACTTTGTAGAAGCAAATTCAAATTTTTAAATTTTTAACTTAATAATTATTTTTAAAAACACATCAAGAATTTAAATTTACCTGTATATATATTTTTTTTTTGATAAAAATAAATTAATTGGAATTATAATCCTAGTAAATTAATCTTAACAAGAATAAATCATTTAGTAATTTCCTGCCCTGATTATTTAAATATAAAAAAAAATCTTATTATTATCTTAACAAAAAAAAAAAGTTTAAGTAGATAAAAATAAAGAATGAACTTCTACAATACAAACAAATAGATAAGAGACAGATTAACAACAGGAATTTGAGTTTATTAACTTATTAATAACTTTATCAATTAAAACAACAAGTTTTCTAAATTTGAAATGTAAGATATGTTGTTTGATAACAGATAATGTAATCATAGATACATTTGTATTCAAGCTTTCTTTATACTGTAAATTAGCAAAAAAAAAAAAAAAAAAAAAAAAAAAAAAAAAAAAAAATGCAGAATTAAAAGGAAGGAGATCATTTGTTAAAAGATTACTTACAGTTTCTGCATACATGAGGGTGTTGTTTGATAGACAGAAAATAGTGGTAACTTTGTTTGCCAATTGACAGTCTATATCACATATAAGGAACACTTACTTTTCATTTTCTTGTTGCTGATAGATGGCGTTAATTTACGGTGTAGTTTTCTTTTTACTTTATAGACAAAAGGGAGTACATAGCTAACTATATTATCTTTCTTTATTCACTTTCGTTACTGATGGGTCTCTGCGCTATGCTCTGTAATCTAATGATGTCATCTGATAGGGGCTGGGATCACCTTTTCCTCCTCTCCAAAATTCTCCGACTGCTCCTCCGATCAAGGACTGGTACATAATCACACCTATCAAAACACCACATAATCAAAAGTGAACACCGTCTTTAACAAGCGACGGTGTTCACTTTTCCTTTCTTTTCAAGGATCTGCAGTTATTACCATACACAATTTTCGGTGAAAAATCTTGACTCAAATACAGATTCAGAATATCGCATCGATGATTTTTTTGCCGGTCAAAAGAATTCTATGTTCTCATCTCCATATTTCAAAAAAATCCACTACTATCTGAGAGCATCAGTCATAAGTAGACTTGCCATCTCTTCGCTTTTCCTTCCAATGCCTACCAAATTCTACGGCCTCCATCAGGAAAACTATCGGGGGGGGGGGGAGGAGGCATAAGCCCTCCCCGAAACTAAGAACACAGTATTCCAGCTACATTCTCCCGCGCTAAGCAAAAACCAGGGAACAAAAACAACCCCCTTCCTAATATTTCCATGTAACATTGTTACTAATTGTAATGAAGTCAGGAACAATCACTGTAAACACGTTTACTCATAATATGGCATTGGGAAAATCACGTGAACGGTATAAAATGACCTTCATTTTCTGTTGCTCTTCAGCTGAAATTAGGAAATATGAATAGGAAATTTTGAAATTTCTACTACCCAACTGTCCAATTATTAAATCTGACAGAAGACAGGGAAGTCTTTAAGAACTTTTATAGCTTTAAGTGCTTTTACATTATTTATATTAACTTGGTTTTTGCATGTAAAGAGGAATTTTGCAATAGATTTTTCTCCCACTACACTTATTGAAATTATGTACACGGGTATGTTTCCGATGAAAGAATAACATTTTATTACTTTTAACACTTAATTATAAATTAATAAATGAATTTTAAATCATTTTCCCGTCAGTCGGCCGCAGGTGATAAATCGCCAAACATTCTTTATATTAACTTACCTTGGTTGTTGAATGTAAAGCTGGAATTTTATAATAGATTTTTCACCCACTTTTCGATACGCTAGAATTATGACAAATACTCTTTATATTAACTTAACTTGGTTTTTGTATAAATTTGATGTATTTATTGATTATTGATTTTTATATAATATTCGATAAATCGCCAAATATTTTTTATATTAACTTAACTTGGTTTCTGTTTGTAAAGATAGAATTTTGTAATAAATGATGTAACAATAATGTAATAATAATGTAATTAAATACTTTTATATTAATAATCTAAATATTATTTTTTATTGACTGGACTTGGTTTTTGTATGTAAAGATGGAATTTTGTAATAGATTTTTCTCCCACTCCTTGATATGCTAAAATTATTATAATTATGTACACAGGTGTGTTTCCGATGGCAAAAGAACATTTTAATAATTTTAGAACTTAATTATAAACTAATGAATTAATTTTGAGCCATTTTCCCGTCATCCGGCCGCATTCGGGAAATATTCTTCATGGCTACAACTATTTACGAGTTACAAAAACAATGGAGTTAATTATGATCCAAGCCACTCTCTGAAAAATAGGATAACTGGCTGCGAAATTAGAACAACAAAGTCATTTTTAACTCTAAAAAGTAGAAAATAATAAGAACAAATAAAGAGTGTAATCATTTTTTTAAGAATACTCTTTCTTGTAAGGTGTAAGATCAATTTAAATTCGTTGAAGTCTGCACTGTAAAAAAAACTGCGTAATGTTCCTGACGTTTACTGTGTAACATTCCTGGGTTTTCTCGTATTATTTCTGCTTATCCGATAATACCAAGAAATCACTTGAAATTACTTGAGAAAGTGGAATTTACTGATCAACTGTGAAACGTTCCACATGTTTTATGTGTAACATTCCTTAGTTTTCTCAGGTATACTTTTGAATTTTAGTGTAACTTTTCGGAATTATTGTAAAAAAGTGATCTGTGATTTGTGTAAAGTTCCAAATGTTTTGTATGTAATTGACTTGTGTAAGTTTTCTGGCATTTCTTTGGGGAAATTCCTGGGAAAACATGTGGCAAAAAAGGTGCCACGTGTCTTCTCAGGAACTTTACATCAAATTCTTTACAGTGTGAGGACCAGAAGAATATTGAGACTTCCTTCATACATCATCTCCAGAAAAATAAAGAATTGCTGCATACCGGATGTTCGGATGCCATCACATAAACTGTGCAGGACGAAAATACTCGTTATGAATAAATAAAAATTTGTCAAAGAACAATACCTCGACGACCCACAATTTCTCAGGAAAAAGCGGAAGAAAAAAGAATGGCATCACAATTTTTTTAGCAATTTGTAATGAATTACCATTGTAATGACCGTAAATAAAGTATATAAAGTACTCACGAATGGAATATATTATCACTATCCCAAGATTACCCATTAGTTTCAAGTTACCGCGTTTTAAAACGAACCGAACAAGTCACGGTGGGATATTTACCAATTCTAGCCGACCAAAATTCGATTAAAAAATATTCCTGTATATATCTATATATATTTACCTGCTGATATAGCTTAGTAGTTGGGCGATGTATCCTGCAAATGGTTTTGATGTAAATGAAATTTTATAGATCATAGACTATTGTAAAGTTAGTACTTCTTAGCTGTCAACGAATAGGTTCTTTAATATTGTAAATTATAATATCATACATGTTATTATTTTTTAATGTCATTATTTGGCAGCATCTGTCCCAGGTTTCGTTTTTACCTCAGATGTTTCTAGAACTTTTTTATCAGAAATAAAAATTGTATATTATTAAAGTAATATCATTAAAGTAGTGCCATATTGTTATTTAGAATATCTCAAATGTTACTCATAAATTGGCAAAAATAAATAAATAAATAATAAAAAATAAATAAATAAATAACTTATGTTATATATTTGGATTTGAGTACTTGATCTAACTTTTAAATTGATATATCTCAGAGTTCAAAAATTTGGCTTAACACCCTCTTGCCCCGATACCCGCAATTATTTATCGAAAGATATGATAGAGTGCCGTTAATTACTTCCGCACTGCCATGAATTAAAAAGAAAAGATCTAATTTTTAAATAATTCTTATCACATTAATTAGTAATCATTGTACACTTTTTAACCCTTTGTTGCATACTGTTCACCACAGTAACCACAATTCACCACAGATACCACAGTGGACAAAAATGCTATTTTTTCCCTGTCCAACATGTTTCATTTATAGTTCTTATTCAAAGCTTATTCAAAGCTCTGTGACATGTATGCTTTCTGTAGGAAAATAGAGATAGTGCCACAACAACGGGAAACTTAATTGTTGCGATATCATCAACATGGATGTCCCTTCAGAATGACAGTAAGTTGTTCCGCATGAACTAAAGTGTTTCTAAATCTACAATAATGGTATTTAAATGGTATTTTGTTTATTAATTATTGTTTTTAGACTTCTTAGCCTAATGCATAATTGATACACAAGTATGAAATCACTTTATTTGTTTTGTTTTGGACTGGACAGGCTATAATTTAAAAATTAAAATAAAATCATTATACATAAAATAATTTTTTTCCCATTCTGTAAGACCCGTTTAATTAGAAAATAGCATATTTAATGTTGGGGACTTGCCAGTTTTAAAGTATGCAACAAAGGGTTAAGTAGGCTGCCTACTTCAAATAATCCATTTTTCTTTCGTTTTATGTATTTTTTATTTAATTTCAAGCTTTTTTACTTTATGCTTTTCTTTTCTTTTCTGTTTGCGATCTTGGCAACTGAAATATTTTTTGTGTACTTCATGTCAATACTTAGTTTTTATTTATTTTTGCTATCATAAATGACATAACTTGTTTTTACTCTTTTTTTTATATTCAATTTTACCTGAATTTGAATCTAAGTTATGCTTACTGTCAAATTTATCGACCATTCTTTAACCAATATTGCTGAAAATTTAATGTTGTCATCTTGCATATCAAGTAAAATTTATTTGTAACTTGAAAATGTATTTTCTAATTTCTTCAGCATTTTAAAATTTTCTTAATTATTTTAATTTCATTTCAATATGTCCCGACATAAATGATTTTATTAGACACATTGCGCACTTAAGTGATATCTAAACTGTAGATAACATATTCCATATAATTTTGAATTTTTTTGTTTGTTACTTGCAGACTGAAGTAGTGTAACAACACTTTTCCCTTTTTTTTGACGTCAACAACAAAATTTCCTTTTCAATCTTTGCATAATTCAGTTAAAACAGTAAATCAATCTCCATTTGTATAACCATACTTTAAAAATTATAAAAATAAAATACAATAAAAACAACTAAAAAAACTTTGAATAAATGTAATATTGAGTAATGATATACGTAGTTCGAGACTTTGTTTCATGTAATGTGTACTTTTAATCAGAAATTCGATGTTTATTTTCTGTTTTGTTTATCCTTGTTGTGATACTTTTGGTCTTTGAGATTAAATTTTTTGGACTATTATTGTTGTAAAAATATCCCTGAGTCTGATTATTACAATATGGAGTATACCCATTAGTACCCTCGTTTTGCCCATACATATCCTAGTTTCTATGGGGATGCATAGGGGTAAAAAAGGGAGGGGCAGGATAAAAAGCATTAAAGTCGTAGTACTCATTTTGCAAAAGGTGGCTATTATACCTAGCAGGTTGATATGCGGAATAGTTCTACTGAAAACTGTTTTTTTTTTTTTTTTTTTTTTTTTTTAGTTTGGTAATTTTGCAAATTTGGAAAATTTTGCGCATTGTTTTTATTTTTTATTAAAATTTCCTTTATTTCTATTTAATTGGCTTTATGCTAGAAATCCTGTGTGTTATGTGTAACGATCTCACAAATAACACAAAATTTAGTCACTTTATTAGAATTTTCTTTGCCACTTGTTAATTTAAGCTTATTAAGTGCCATTCTTAGACTTTCTAATTGGTTTGCGTTCTCTCTTTTTTTTTTCTAATTTCTCTAGACTTTCTGAATCCCTTGAAGTAGCAATATTGTTAAGATCCTGAAGTATTATTTGTGCAAATGTATCTTCTAATTTAAGAGCAATCTCACAAGCTGATTTAAAATCTGCCGGTGTGACCACCTTCTTGTCTCTAAGGTTAAATCGGCTCTAATAGTGTCTAAAAATCTATTTAATTTAATCATATCAATGAATTTAGAAGTATTTACCTCTGTTAAATTTTGCCCGCTTTTTCGCACATAAGAATTTGCTGCGGCATTAAAGTCGCTGATAAAACTTGATAGACTTTGTTGAGGTTTCTGACTTAAATTAAAGAATATGCCTTGCGCATTGCCAAAATTAAATTTCACAGAAAACAACTCATTCAATTTATTTTTAAATAGTTGAAATTTGGTTTCCGCAAAAAGATCTTCATTTTGCATAAGAGTTTCCTCTCAGGATCAATCATTGCCGCTTTACGAATTGTTAGTTTAAATTCATCTTTGCCGTTAGTTTGCTGAATGAGATTTTCAAACTGCGCTAAAAAGAGATGGATGTTTACTTCATTTTTATTATCAAAAGTATAAATTAAATTAACGAAACTTTCAGGGTTAGGAATTGCCATATTAAAATTTTCAAAGTTAATCTCTCTAGAATTTAAGCTATTACAGGGTGGCTGGTGGTCATGGAAAAATACAGTAAAAGAAAGTGATAAACACCAGTATATTCTTATAGAAAAAGTCATCTTGATTATTTGATCGAATAATCAACATGAATTTTTCTATAAGAATATACTGGTGTTTATCATTTTTTTTACTGTATTTTTCCCTGACCACTAGTCAACCCTGTATTATTAACCTGTTGATTTTCATCTTCAATATCAGTTTCGTTAACTTCGTTCACCAAATCTCTTAATTGTTTTCTAGTTTTAACTTCACTTAAATTCGCACTTCCTCTCTGAGATTTACGTTTTCTATCTACTCATTAATTTAAAAAAAATGAAACATTTTACACATTAAAAATAAAATACACAATTTCAACTTTTCAACATAAAGTATTTTTTTAAAAGAATTTTAAATTTAAACATTAACAATTCAAAATTTTCTCAACAGAGAAATAGATGATTTTTTTAAAAATACCTTCAGTTTGTAAACTTTTAAATATATATGAATATACAATAATACACATAAAATACGCAAAAAAAAAAAAAAAAAAAAAAAAATAATCAATGTTTTTTTGTATTAATTGTTACCCAAAGTATTTATACTAAAAAATTTCATTTATAACACAATGCACATAATTAAATAATACCTTAGTATGTATTTGTCTTTGTATTTTTTGTAAACATTAACAAAATTTCAATGCGTCACTTATGAAAAAAAAATTACAACTAACAAAATAAAATTTTACACAAACATAAAAGATATCTTTTGTATGTTCATACATTGACGTACTCTTTGACGTAAATAATATTATGTAACACTTTAATTTCCAAATGATTTAAGGCAAATTTCGAATTTCTTAATAAGATTTTCGTTGTAAGACAGTCAACATAAAAATACCTTTTTGTAATACAATCATAATAATTCAATACACCAGTTTCATTTTTTAATGCAAATATACCAAAACTTTTCCCATGTAAAACAAACTTGTATTACATCGGATCAGATAGCACATAAAATTATGAAATTTAACTTTAAAATTTATTTTTCAAAAATTATTAAATTATTCAATTGTATTAAGAAAATTCCGAAGTTTTATAAGTATAATATAGCATCAATTTGAAATATATCTAGCATAATTATTAAGTTTTATATAAAGATATTTTAAAATATCGTAACGATACGTAACTAATTTTTAATTACTAAAATAATAATTTATAAATTATAAAAGAAATAAAAAAGCATAAAATACGCAATACACTTATATTCATTGATTGAAAAGTTACTTTTAAATTACTAAAATTAGAAATCGCAATACTGCCAGTAGAAATGGTAATCATATAAATTAAACAACTAATAATAAATAAATAAACTACTGACCATAGGTTTAATAGAAATTACTAAGGCCTGTGTCAAGGCAGCATAAGAGTTATGGTTGTGTCGCAATAACTAAAGTAGTAGAAAGATACTAATACTACCAGAGTTCGAAATCTTCACTATAAAAATTAAAATACATTTAAATAAATAATTAAAGAATTGGCACGAGTACCATGAGCAGTTTGGAGGCGGGATGATATAAATATATTTATCCTTAATATTAATTGTATTGGAAAGTTGCGTTAAAAAACTACCATACATTTCAATCATTCACAAAACCCCAAAATATCCCTTGTACATTCATCAGTTAGTAAAAAGAATATGTCATCATCACTAGTTCTGGGAACTTGTTTGGGAATAAAAGATACCTTACACTTACTAATTCTCATTAATTAAAATAATGAATTTAAAAATATTTTAATCTAATTAATAGTTAATTAATAAATAAGTTTTATGACAAACCGGTGCGCTAAACTTAGAAGATACAACGTCCTTTTAAGCTTACTAACTAGCATGCATTTTTCTGCTAAAATATACTAAAAATAAGAAATATAATGACACAATGAAAAGTGAAGAGAGTTAAGTTAATTGAACATAAAAATATTTATTTACAGTAAAACACATAATATTACACATTAAACAAAAAACACGAAGAAATTATTTACATACTTATTAAACTTAAGATTGAATGTCATCATTCTGATAAATGCATATTAGTAGCACGAAAACGTTTTATAGCTTTTACCTTCACTTGGCAATTCAATTTTATTTTATTTTAATTGTTTGGTCACTACTAAACTTGATATATTTTTATTGTAAACAAAATTGTTAATTTCTTAGTTAATACATTTATTATTTATTTATTAAAATACTATAAAATTTAATTATTAAATTTACTAAATTGAAAATAGTAAAAATAAGAATAATTAAGTGACTACCCTATCCGGGTAAGAAGAAATAAGTCCTCATAATAAAATACATAATGTATTTTTGTCACAAAGAATTAGATACATGATTTGTTCCTTGTTTCTTTATAACGTTCTTTATGGGCACACAAAATACCATCTTTTATAGAAATGGTTTTAAAAGAACTGTATCAACCTAGCATATTAGACTAATTATCATGGACCGAATTTTGTGCTATTTTAGCACCAATTTTTTATAGGTTTCATATTGAGCCACTGTAGTTAACCACTATGGCTTGAAGTGCATTTTAAAATTATATTAACGATTATCATAAAAGAACTTCATCTCTATACGGCTACAGCACCAACAATTGATCGCATATTTAAACTAAGATTGCTATATCTGCAACTGCTGAACTGCTAAACCGTTAGATTTAAAAATATAGTTCCAATTGAAAAAATAAAAATTCTTTTTTCAGCATATAAAAATCCATTATTATAAAATTGTTATATTTTTAAAAAGTTAAGAAATTTAAATGTTTATACGGTCTCTAGGTTCAATAAGTTACTTTAAATTTTTGCTGTTTTCTGGCACTGAAAATGGAAAATCGCGTTTTGCAAACAGAAATTGTCAAACAAAATTTTATGTTGGTTAAACTCCGTTATGGCATTGAAATTTCCAAGTTTTATCTTGTACATTAGCGATTTTTTTTTAAAATAGTTCTCGACTGCATCTGTAAAAATATATTTACTCCTTAATACTTTAAGTGAAATACTATGGTAATTTTCTTTCATATTTTTTTCTTTTCAAACAACTATGTTTATTTTGTAAAATAAATAAATAAATACTTTTTTTTTAATATGAAGTGAATTGAGGCACTAATTTTATTTTAATGTTTTATAAATATTTATACCTTACTAAAACTTCTAAGACTTCAGTCATATTAAAACTCAGAAAGTAATCCATACAAAAAAAAATTAAATAAATAAATAAAAATAAAAATAAAAAATAACCTTTTTAACGAGCATTTTACAAGTGATACAGAAGGAAAACTTATTGTTGTGGATTTATGGGACAATAAATGTATTCATTACCTTTAGAGACTTTTTTTCATTGGTGTGAATAGGAGATTACAAGAATATATTTGCCGGAATGGTGAAAAAAGATTTAAAAATAAACAATAATATATTCGGAAATTAGAATTTTTTGAACAAAATAATGTAAATTATGTTACAATAAATGTTTTCCCAACATAATTATGTTTATTTACATGTTTGCCAATTATTCTGCTCCCCACTGAACTAATAAAACGTTGCAAATTTTTGAATGAAAATCGATTTTTCATTCGAATGTGTTGTAAATAACTAAAAAACTTTTTGTGCAGTATAAGAATAACACATCCTCTGAAAATAAGACATCTTGGTGTAAAAATTAATATAAGATTTGGCCTTATATTATGTGAAATACGATTTTATGAAAAACAAATGCATGCAGTCGAACTCGTTTACGAGCACGGTTAAATCGAGGGCACGGAAAAAACGAGCAATTATCACATTAAGAATGGTTCATCATTTAAATTATATTAAGAATTTTTCGCTTTTTACGAGCGACAATAAAAAGCTCGATCACGGATAATACGAGACAAATATCTGTTTATTTCAATGTGATTTTCGGCGAAAAATAAGGTAGAATTAAGGAAGAAATCTATTTCTTATATAACATTATTCTATCTCAGCAACAATATGTTCCTACATTGCATAGAAGAAAAATGTTATTTCTTTCTTTCTTTAAATATGGACTTTGGGTGATATTAACCGTATAACCTGTTAAAATGAAAAGAATATATGAAATCAATAGTTCGAAAATTTAAGTGACTATTACAGTGTTAGTCGAGTTTTTCTGAGAAAAATGGAAGTAATCAGTTGCATCAAAGTAAGACGTTCATGTCCTTTGGAATTTGAGGTCCTTAGTTTTTCAGAGGCTTTGACTAGTACAATGATTTTGTGTAAATAAAAGATCCATTGAAATGAAATAACACTCACAAAAGTAAGACTGAATATTTTATGTTAACTTCATCATATTAAGTTAATTTAACATTGAGATAATTAGAGCAATTAACAATAGTAATTAGTGTAATTATGTGTGTGTGTTTTAAGACTTTTATTATCTTCATGGGTATTACGAGTAAAGGTTAATACGATGACTTTATAACTCCCTTGCTTCTCGTATTAAACGAGTTCGACTCTATTTGTAAATAATCTTCATTTATACATTGGCATGAGTACCACGACATTTAAGAGATACATTTATGTTTCAGCACCTGAACTTTCTAAAAGTGCTTTTAAATGGCATTCCTGCAAGAGAATAAAGAAGCTCTGGAGCCTTTAATATGATGTTTTTTTTGTGTCCACAATTACTGGACTTGTCACCTGTCAAATATTTGTATGGTGAGGAAAAGAAGCGTCAAAAAAGCCAAAAGTCATTTACCAAAAAGGAAAAAGAAAACGGAGTTGAGAAAAAGGTTAGGAGAAACTTGAAAAACATTTAATGCTTATAACATTTAACCTTATTAACCTTACCCATATACATACTTGTTTAATAAGATTCTAGAAATAGTAAAATTACTATGATGTCTGTAGGTTGTTGCAAAAACAAAAACAAAAACAAACCATAAATTTATGTCTCATGTAACATTTTTTTACTCGAGAATCCTAGTTATTATATCACTTCACTATTTATTTTTATTTTTCGTAACTGATGCTACTTATTATCTATGTCTAAACGAATTAATAATATTAAATGCTTTCATATTTTCTGATTGTAAGTATACAACTATAAGCCATTATATGGACATTGCATAAAATCACTTGCCATTCTACAGCTACTATATACTATAGTGAACTTATGGCCATTCTAATTAGTAATGGTAAACGCAAGCAATTAAATATTGGTTTTATATTAGAAATATTTTGCTTGAAATGCTGGTATACGCAAGTGATTAAATATTGCCTTTATCTTAGAAATATTCCGCTGGAAATGCTGCTATTAAAGAAACATTTATTTTACATTGGAAATAATATTTGTAATGAAACGTAAAAATTGTAGAAAGATTAGTTTTAGATTGATAATATTGGCAATGAAAAGACGAAATATTTTTTGCCAATATTGGAACAATTTTGACAAAATGTAAAACTACAATGTTGGGGCATATTTCATAGCAATATTGGCTAAGATATAGCTAACATTTTTCAAGATATAAACAATGACATATAATATTTTCCAAGATATAGCTAACATTTTTCAAGATATAGACAATACAAATAATATTGCCCAAGATATAGCTAACATTTTTCCAGATATAAACTAAACAAATAATATTGGCCAATATATAGCTAACATTTTTCAAGATATAAACATTATAAATAACATTGGCCAAGATATAGCTAACGTTTTTCAAGATTTACACAATACAAATAAACATTGCACAATATATAGCTAACATTTTTCAGGATACAAACAATACAAATAATATTGGCCAAACATTGTTTTACCATTAAGGATCTTAAAATAATTATTAGGTCCGGTCTCATGATGAATTTTTAAATAATTTTAATTTAATTGCAGTGTATGAAGCAGAAAATCTTAACTGCAGTGCAGGAATCCACATTTGGAAGCTGGCTGAAACTCACAATGTTAAATTAATAAGTAAACAGTTTCTTTTTTTTTTCATTTATACAGATCGAGATTCATCTTTTATCGTAGGACGAAAGGGGTGATAAACTGGATCACCGGTCTTCTAAAGCTGCCCACTCAAAACAATGCAGAACTTAACGATATGATGTAAAACATACATCTTTACACGATGCCATATTTTCTGGAGTATAACTCGCACTTTTTTATCCTCAAAATATGCCTGTAAAATAAGGTGTATCTAATGCAATAAAAGTAGGGTTTAAAAAAATATTTTTAACGTCTGTATGAAGTATATTTCGCTTTTGTTAGTTATTTTATTTAAAGATGAAAAAAGAAAGGGGGAGAGAGATTGACATATATATAATTTTTACCCTTGATAAGGTAACTTACATACGACGAAGAATTTATATTTAAAAGTGAATGATAAAAGTAATTAAACAATATTTACCTATTTTACTAAAAGGAAATATTTGTTTGTGTGAAATATTGTGAGTGTCAGGAGAATCTATATATTTCATGTTTAACGTTTTTTTAAACAAATTATATATATATAATACTAAAATACTGATTTATTGCGAATTTAAAAAGAAAGACAAAATTTTCCAGAAAAAAAGTCTTACATCTTGAGGTGCGTTTTATACAAAGAAGTGTGCTTATATATAAAAAAATTCGGTACATGTATATTATTCACAGAGTTAAACGCATACTGCTTTACTGTATGGAGTTTTTTTAATAGAAAATAATGGAAACAATTATTTTATGATGACACATATCTTCTTGATCTTAACTTGATTCTAATGGGATTGGTTGCTCTCAGGATTAATTCCGGAGCCACGAGAACTTTGTCTCGTGCATCTAAAGATTCAATAGTGTAGTTTCTCAAAACATTAGTTATCACAACTTTTTCTTCCATAATAGCGAATCTTTGCCCTGAAATTATAAAAATAATAATAATAATAACATAATAATAATAATAATAAAATAATAATAATAATAATAATAATAATAATAATAATAATAATAATAATGATTCAAGAAAAATGTATCTTCTCAAAATTAGAAATTCGATAAATAGGCAAAAAAGATAAATAACAGTTTGGCGAATTAATGGAGAATTAACTTTCTGTTTTAAACGAATTATACTACCATGTTATTTCTTTTAGATTCATTTTAGACAGACTGAAAGTCATATTTACTGATTTTTGTTTCGCGTACGTGAAGCGTGACAGAGCCTCCTTTGTATCATACTCATATTCGAATTTCATGTTTTATAGTCAGTGTCTAGTGATTAAATACATTGCAGTATGCATCGTGTTCACCGTTTCTCCCATCTCCAAAATAAATAAAAAAGTAGAAAGACATCTGCGTTGCTAATCAAATCGCCAATTATGCAACGCCAGTACTACATCAGTATTATTTGAAATCTTCAAAGTCACTCGAGAAAATGAAACAGCTTTAAATTCAAGTTTAACAACCAAGCCGATTGTAACTCCAATTTTATCACTTACAAACGGAAAAAAAATCGTTGCAAAAGTTACTAAAGAATAAAAACCGGTTATTAGTTACGTTTTATCACTTTTTCGTTGCAAATAAATCGCTAGACCACTGCTGTGCTTGATGAATTCCGCTATTATTTGATAGGAATTTTATTTTAAGGTTGGTTTGTTGGTTGATTGGTTTTATTGGTGCAAAGTCCACATTTGGACATGCTGCGCCAAACAAGAGTTGAAAAATATACATAAGTATAGATGTAAAGTAAAGAATACATAAGAGGTAACAAATAAAGATGATATACAAAAACATGATAATAAAACTTATCTGGATGGGCCAGACTACATCTGGATGAGACACCCATCCAGATTAACAATTACAGAACCAAATGATATTAAAAGGCAAATTAGAACAATACTAAAAATTTTTATGGTAGACGTGAGATGCAAAAAATGCTATGTATGATGATAAAATCCTGCTGTTTTAAAGATATGAATATATCCAGATTGGGATTTTCTTCAATGAGATGATTCATTGTGTGTAAAATTTGATTAACTGAGGCGATGACACTTTGAAGTAATCCCTGTACAAATGTCTCAGTGCCGGGCAGTCCGTTAAAATGTGGTGAATGATAAGTTCTGTAAAATAACAATGTGGGCACATGGGAGCTGAATACCGCAAAAAAGGTTTTTGTGGGTCATGCTTGAATGACCTACACGCAGACGGGTCAGGAATATGCCCTCCTTCCTTGATAAATTGGAGGGCCAAAAGGTTGTTACTGGTTTTATAGAGTTAAACTTATTATAAAGTTCTCTATCCCAAGATTCTTTCCACGTATTTAAAATTACATTTTTTTCTACATTTTTAATGTCAGAGAAGGGTGCCGTACAGTTAACGAAAGTTGATTCTTGCCTGGCTTTTAGATGTGCTTTTTCATTGCCCTATATTCCCATGTGTCCTGGTGCCCAACAAAATTGTACGTTAAAACCACGATTTCTGAGTTCATTTAGAAGATCCAGGATGTATGATCCAGGTAGGAAACCTATGTATGTACCCCAAATATTTATTCTGGATTTGAATAAATTCAAATCCAGAGCAGGGAAGGACTCAAATTGCTTCACAAAATTGTCACTGGTATGACGTCACGGATTCGTTATACTGGCAAAATCGCCACAAACGACACATATTTTATAAATTGGTCACAGTATGACTTGATAACGTCGTCACTGGGGTCACATTTTCTTCACAAAGTGAATGACAAAATCATCACAAATCACACACTTTTCACAAAATTGTCACTTGTGGCTTCACAATATTGTCACTGTCGTCACAGATTCATCACAATGTTAATAGCAAAATCATCACAGATGACACATATATCACAAATTGGTCATAATGCGACTTCAAAACATTGTCGCTTTCGTCACAGATTCGTCACAATGTTCATGGCAAAATCGTCACAAATGACACACTCTTCACAAATTTGTCACACCGTGACTCCACAAAATGGTCACAATGTGTCGTCACAAAAGAGCTCTAAAACGGACATAACGACTTCACATTCGGGTCAACGTGACTTCACATCAACGGTCACAAAGTCACAGTGTGACTTCACAGTGGAGTCGCCTGTGACGTCACCATTCCTTACGGGTCTTTCTTCAAGATTTTCTTGAAAAACATTCTCACAGCTCATATTTTCAAAACATTTTACTGTTCTGCTTATTACTATTTTTCTACCACCTGTGTAAATTCGGTATTGTTGCTTCTTAAATCGTAACCAACAAAGATTTCTGCAGTGCCTTTTTCGTCAGTTTTTTTCCTTTTCTGTCTAAGAACATGAACATACACATATGCTTTGCATGCAAACACTTTAAAGTGGCTCAACTTTGGCTTAT
Source organism: Maratus michaelseni (assembly GCA_963931845.1). Lineage (NCBI taxonomy): Eukaryota > Metazoa > Arthropoda > Arachnida > Araneae > Salticidae > Maratus > Maratus michaelseni. Next base: position 275,251,805 of record OZ007594.1, on the reverse strand, counting down.
GCCCATTCCACAATTTATACGGTGTCTTTTCAGCTGATTTTGTGGGCAATCTATTTTGTAAGTAGGCTGCTGTAACTATGGCTTCTTCCCAGAATGTTTTTGGCAATTTAACATTTATAAGCATGGCTTTACACATTTCAATAAGCAAGCAAAGCTATCTTTCTGCGACTCCATTTTGGAAAGGTGAATATGGCGTCGTCGTTTCATGATTTACTCCTAACTTCTTAAGATAGTCTCTCAAAGAATCGTTGCAATATTCTTTGCCATTGTCACTACGCAAGGATTTAATCTTCAATATAAATTTGTTTGATGTTGATGCAACATACTCTTTTAATTTATCAAATACTTCATCTTTAGAGGAAATAAAGTATGCTTGCGTATATCGAGAGTAATCATCAATAAATGTAATGAAATATTTTTTTGATCTCATACTTTGTGTTTCAACAGGACCGCATACATCACTGCATATTAAATCAAGTGGTTTTCTACTTTTGTATTGTGTTTCTTTTGAAAATTATTTTTCTGTAAGCTTAGTTTTTATGCAACTCGAACATTCAGTATTATGAGAATAATTATTCCCAGTAATACCTAAAGCTAATTCATTCTTTTGAATTTTCTTGATGTATTCCAAATTCCTATGGCCAAGCCTTTGGTACCATTTTAGAATGCAGATGACATTAGAACAAATGGGTATTATTTCTAAAGCACTATATACCTTTTCATTTGTGGATATTATTTTTAATCTGTATAACTCCCAATCAACTTTTACATCTGCAACTAAGATGTTGCCTTTTTTAATTAAACACATATTTTCTTTAAAAGTTACAACAAAATCTTTCTCAGTACAAGATTGGACAGATAGCAACTTACTGTCCAATTCAGGGACATAAAGTACATGATCTAATGTAACTCTATTTTTGGACAATTAAGAGTTTCCATATTAAAAGTAAATTTACCTTTTCCCTTTGCAGTTAATTTAGTTCCCTTAGAAATTGTAATTGTATCTTTATTTGAATTCTTTAATTCTGAGAACAGTTTCAAAGAATTGCTGAATGAACAGACGCACATGAATGAACAACAAAAGTCAAATTTTTGTTTTTATTTCCCTTTTGTTGAGATGTTATAACAAATTTTCAGGAATTTGATTCTTATATTATTTCATCATAGTTTTGAAGATATACTGTTCAATGTTCACTGTGACTAGCAGTAGAAGCAGATAAATTATTTGGTTTCTTAAATTCATTATTAACGTGATCAATCTTGAGTAAAATTTGGTTTTGGTTTGTTAGTATTATGATCCTTTAAATAAAACAATCTTCACGGTTGTGATTATTCTTTTTGCAATGAAAAAAAATTGCTTATTCAAATACATAGGTTTATCTTTTAAAGAAATATATTAAAATTTTTTTGAAATTTGCTTAGTTTCAACTCTTCTAAGATACTCATCTATTAAGTTGTTTTGAACATAATTTAACGTTAAATGTGTTTCATATTTACTATCAATAGCAGTTATAAAGGTTCTATAAGAATTCGGTAAAGAACAGAGCAAAATAGCTATTAAATTATCATCTTGTATTACTTCACCTATACTTCTTAATTTTTCTGCCAATTCTAAGACAGAATTTATATGTTCCTGCATTTTTACACTTTCATTCTATTTAATGGTATACAGTTTCTTTAGAAGATAAATTTCATTTGTTAAATTTACCTTTTCATGGACAGATTTCAACTGTTCATATTTTTCTTTAGCAATTTTAGCATGTCTCACTTGAACAATTTGTGAATCTGAGATATTTAAACAAATTAATTTCCTAGCATTTCTATCATTTTTTACCCAATTGTCACCATTTTCCTTTTTAGGTTCAAATACAACATCATACAAACCTTCTTTAATTAACAACTGTTCTATTTGGAACTTTCTTACTGAATAATTATCATCAGTTAACTGATCAACATAATGAAATTCACTAAGACTACACATTATGATATAATAATATTTGCTTATTTCACATATAAACATAAATATAACGATAATGATGAACAAAGAACAAAATAAAGTTGTTGAGAATAAATTTTGAAGTTACTTTTGGTTTAAGAAAAAAATGTTCTTAAATATTCAAATTCTTTATTTAACCCCTTGAAGGGCACCGGTATATTATACAGTGGTGGCCAAAAGTTTGGGCATTTTTTGAAAGTTTCATGTTTTTTAACTTTGTGTGCTTGTAGAATATATTAATTTTCACTTAAATACAAACGTTTATATATAAAATTGAAGGTAATGTAATGTAGAATTTAATAATAAAAACAGTATTACAATATCTGTATTACAAAAAAAGTTATGCTCATTTTAGTAGAACAAACAAACACAAATCGTTTTGAATAAGGACGTGTTTTGTAATAAAAGCGTACTAGACAATCACAAACACTGTTCTGAGGACCAATCAAATGTCTGTAACTATAGTTTAGGTTATTTGGATGGTTAAAGAGTTATTGTTGTGGAAACATTTTGCGGAATGATGCATACTAGTACAATTAAATAGAGTATTGCTGTTTTTGAATATTTAAAGTCCTTTTTTTTAATTAAACTAATTTTAAACAATGTAATCAACAAGAAGAACTAATTGGACATCTACAAAAAGAATCCGAATTGTCATATTGAGAGAAAATGGCCTCTCTTATGCTGAAATTGCAAGACAAGTTGGTGGTTCAGTGACTTGTTCTGGTGTACGAAAGTTCTGTTTACGTTATGAAAAAACGAAATCAAGGGAAAATAAGGCCAAATCAGGCCGAAAAAAATGCACAAGTGCTACTGCCGATAGAAAAATCAAACGGATAAGCCTTCAAGATAGGAAAATTTCATCAGATGCCATTAGATGTGAAATGAATGCAGCTGGTATTGCAGTAAGTTCAAGAACAATAAGAAGAAGGTTATCAGGATTTGGACTACAAGCTAGAATTCCAAGGAAAAAACCATATTTAAATTAAAAGCAACGCAAAAAATGAGTTAAGTGGGCAAAAGAACACATTAAATGGAAACAAGTAATCTGGAGCGATGAGAGTAAAATATCGCTCTTTTGTAGTGACGGTAGAAAATACGTGAGACGTAGAGTAGGAGAAGCACTTCATCCTGATTGCATTGAAGCAACTACAAAAAACCAACAAATGGCATGATTTGGGCATGCATGTCTGCAGATGGTGTGGGCCGAATTCAAGTGATTGATGGCATCCTGAATGCCAAAAAATACATCGAAACTGTCCTGGAACCAAAATTGATACCTTCCATCAGAGATCTCTTCCCAAACAACGTACCATTTATTTTTCAGCAGGATTCAGCTCCATGCCACACAGCAAAAGTATGCAAAGCATGGTTTCAAAATAAAGGCATAGATATATTACCATGGCCAGGAAACAGCCCTGATCTCAATCCAATTGAAAATTTGTGGCGACGACGTTTGAAAATTCTTGTACGAAAAAAAGTCCACCCAACAAAAGACAACTTATTGAAGCTATAATTGATTCTTGGCACCATGTGATTACGAAAGATGAACGCCAAACACTCGTTCACTCGATGAAAAGACGCTGTGAAGCTGTCTTAAAAAATAAGGGTTATCCTACTAAGTATTGATTGTGTAAGTATCACTTTAAAAAATTGCAAATCTAAGATAGATCTTACTATTAGTTGCATAACTTTTTTTTGTAATACAGATATTGTAATACTGTTTTTATTATTAAATTTTACATTAAATTACCTTCAATTTGGTATATAAATGTTTGTATTTAAGTGAAAATTAATATATTCTACAAGCACACAAAGTTGAAAAACATGAAACTTTCAAAAAATGTCCACACTTTTGGCCACTACTGTATATACCACTTAATTTTAATCCCAAAATGCTACAATGACACCAGAATTTTATAATCAAATTTTGAATTTATAAGGTACAGGAGGAAAAGCTTTTACTTATTTAAAAATAAATTCGTTCGTGAGTCCTAGTGTCAATCATTCATTTCAATATTTTAGCTACAAGAATGCTTTGCCCTGGAAGGGGTTAAAAGCATAAATCTGTATTTTCAACTTGCATAGTAAAATTTCAATAAACAGAAATAAAAAATAGTTTCTTTTCATATCAAAACATAATACTTTTGATTTCAAAATAAGAACAACTCTTTGAATTTTCTTTTATATCATTCACTTGCGAGAAATACAACAATCAGAAAATAACTATTTCTTTGTATTTAAATATTATATTTTCAACTTTGACATTATAACATTTAAAATTTAGACAGCTTCAGTCTCATAATCAAATGCGTTGGAATGTTATTCCGAATGAAGGTACGAATCAGAAAATTCCTCAACAGCAAATAATAAAAAAGTTAAAAGTTTTACCTTTATGTTTTGTGACTTATTTATTAGAAATAATTTCTTCTTAAGATGAACAAAACACATTCATTAGATGAAAAAATACACGTAGAATATAATATTGGATAAATACTTGTAGCATAGAATCAATAACAAATGTATTCCATCTTGTGCTGCGTTTGTAGCCTTGCCAACATGTTACGGTGAAAAAGTTCCAGGCTGAGTATCGTTCCCAAGTGGTTCAGTTGGTAGAACGTCAGTGAGCTAATCTGATGACCCGTGTCCGAATCCCGGCTTGGGTATTTTTTCACTATGTTGGCTATACGCCTATTAAGCAATTAAAATTTGAATAATTATGAATGCAAGACATGAGAAATTTTCTCTGGAAAATTTTCCAAGTATTAAGTATGAATTTATTTCAATTGTCCATGCTGGATTTTCTTTGATTTCGTGTTTGCCCCAGGGTTGGTGGCTCACGGAAAAATATTCCATCTTGCGCTGCGTTTGTAGCCTTGCCAACATGTTATGGTAAAAAAGTTCCAGACTGAGTATCGTTCCCAAGTGGTTCAGTTGGTAGAACGTCAGTGCGCTAATCTGATGACCCGGGTTCGAGTCCCGGCTGGGGTACTATTTCACTATGTTGGCTATACGCCTATTAAGCAGTTAAAATTTGAATAAAATAAAATAATTCTTGGAATTAGATACAAACACAAATATGAAGAGTGCACTTTGAAATTTTAGACAACAAGTTTGTTGGAGTTTTAAATGTAATATTTCTTTGGAAAACTGTGATATTATATAGGATTTTTAATCCTATAGCAGCATTTTTGCTTGCTACATGCTTAAGTGCCTACATCAGTCATCCGAAAAAACGATTACGCTAATGTTAAGTCTATGGGAAGGTTCTTGCGCGATTTCTTGCTCGCATTTTAAAATTTTTAAGTGATTTTTTTGGCATAGGATAGCTGAGGTCGATCTCTAACGTTGTTAGTTTTTACTTTTTCGATTTTGGTTCCAGTTTTTTTTAAGTAAGGGTACTTTTACTTTCAGAACTGGTTCCAATAGGTTCCAAAATTGAAAATGTCCGCTTATAAAAAGAAAACTGGAACCAAAATCAAACAAGTTCAAAATTGTACGTCAAACGTAACAAACGAGGTGCGTTCGTACTATAGCTAGTTATATAAATATCCAGATCTTGATGATTTTTAATTCTGTGAAATGAATTATATTGTCTGCAAATTAATTTCTGTAATAAAATAGGTATCTCGGTCACTTGACGATTAAACCTCGGAACCTCCTATAACAAAAAAGCACCGATTTTTTTTTTTCAAATTTCTTGATAAATATTTTTATTAATATTTTCTAAAGTTTTGATTCGATTTTGATAAAATTTGAAATGTCTCGACAAAATTCTGCAAAGATAATATATCTGAAATTTCAAAAAAATCGGTTGGGTAGTTTTTGCGTTGTTATATGCGGACGGACGGACAGACAGACAGACGGACGGACCAGACGACGACAAAAGGTGCTACGTATTTATATAATTACGAACGCACCTAAAAAGTAAAAACTAACAACGTTAGAGATCGACCTCAGCTATCCTATGCAAAAAAAATCAATTTCAAAATATTAAAATGCGAGCGAGAAATTGCGCAAGAACCTTCCCATAGACTTAACATTAGCTTGAGCGTTTTTTCGCTTGACTAGCGTAGGCTCTTAACACCATTTTATCAACTGAACAACAGCAACAAAAACAACAAAATGAGTTTCAGTTAGCATTTTAAAAACATTGTTTGGTGTTGCCATCTGGTAGCATTTTCTTGAAATAAAATACATTTTTTAACAATTTTTAATAACTATTCTCGAACTTCTCAATACCCCGCTTGTGGGGCGTTCAAGTGCGTCCCACGTTGGCTGCTTTAACCGATAATCACATAAAGCGAGCTTCGATGAGGCCTATAAGCATATGTTTTTCTTGAACTGAAAGTCCAAAAGAAAATGTAAATCTTACCTATGCAGTTCCTCGGACCTGCTGAAAATGGTATATAAGCAAACGGACTGCGTTTGGCTGTGTTTTCTGGCAAGAAACGGTCGGGATCGAACTTTTCTGGATTTGGGAATACCGATTCATCACGATGAAGTGCATAAGACAGGATTGTAACACCCATGTCTTTAGGTACTTTTCTGCCACCTAAAGATAAAAAATTAAGATAATAAATAAACTATTGTAAAACATATTGTAATATGTGATATATTTTACTCCTCGTTTTAATATCCGCCACTCATGAAGGAAAATTATTTTATATCGTCGATTTATATGCTGTCACCACCAGTATAGAATGCGTGTTTCCTGACATGATGTAAGTTCACTAAAACGTTTCTAATAAATATTAAATTAACATCTATTGACTTCAAACGCAAAAATTTCCAGTTTACCGAAACGGATGTAGCAGATCCTGCACTATATTAAATCACACTTTTGGGGTCTTATCAACACGCTAGGTTATAATACTAACATACAGAATTTATCTCCCTATATTATGGCCGCACAGGTCACTAAGAAATTTTCAGCACACACTTCCCCCTCCCCCCACAAGACGCTTCTGAGAACCGAACTCTCGTACGATTGTCGGTCTGCCCACAGCATTGACCACACTCGAATCTGAGCTGCCTGTCCTCCCTCGCACACTACCTGCTCTATCTAATCTACGGGATCCCTCCTTCTCTTTCCACGGGCAATCTACGTGTTTCCCTTGACATCTTGTCACGTGATCATCCCATCAGCCTGCTTATCTTCTGCTCGTGAATTCTCCCCTTTCTATTGTCAAGCACATTCCATGGGATTATAACCTTTTTATGGAATTTCCTTTCAGATTTTAATCTCGTAGGTAAGAAAACGTGTCTATAACTCAAGTATGTGGATAAAATTACACAGATAAATCTAATAAACACAGAAAATAAAGTAAATTAAACAGTTATTTATATTACACCTACATAAACCTGACATAATCATCTCTACACACGATTAAAACTTTCCTCTGTCACTTTAGATAACATATGATTTTTTTTTCACTTTTAATCATTAGACTTATTTCCTCTCCCCTATCTTTACCAATTATTTTTTTCTTCTTTTATTTATCAATAATTTTAATATAAAGTTTTCCTCTTGACATTATGATGTCATGAAACATTATTTTTTTCTAAGCTAGCCAAAAAGGTATGATGCCTCCCAGCTTAAGAATCATTGCGAGTAGGATACACATCCTGAGGGATCCGTAACCGTTATGTCATATCTGAACAGTTATGGTATTCTGTTACAGTGCGTTAATTTGGCGTTAATACCGATTATGGAAATTTATGAGTTTTTCACGTAATAAATCGACATAGACCTACTTATAAATTAATGATTTTCGGATTTATTCCTTTGCGTGTTCTATAAGGCCTTCCTTCGTGCCAAATTTCAAGGTTCTAGGTCAACTGAAAGTACCCAATATAGGTTTTACTCTTCAAACTTTACTGGAAGTACTCACAAAGAATTCTTCTGGTCGACCCAGAAGCTAGAAATTTATCATGGACGAAAGTCTTATAGCACACGTACAGGATTAAATCGGAAAATTGTTAATTTATATTATTACTATTATTATTATTTATATATATAATGATCAGTATTCCCGATTATGGGAATTCACAATTTTGTTACGTAATAAATCGATATCCATTTAAAAATTGATGATTTTCGGATTTTTTCCTTTACATGTGCTATAAGACATTCCTTCGTGACAAATTTCAAGAATCTATGTCAACTGGAAGTGCCGTATAAGTTTTGAGAGTAAAACCTACAGGGTATTTCCGGTTGACTTAGAACTTGAAATTTGGCACGAAAGAAGGTCTTATAGCACACGTAAAAAAATATCCAAAAATCGTTAATTTATATATCTATGTCGACATATTACGTAATTTTCAATAATCGGATTTCCAAAGCGATACTATAAGAGTTCCGTTTTTTTCTTTTAAGGTGCAGAACACTAAAAAACAAGTTTTATTTAGGTAACAATATAGCACTGGTAAATAAAAACGTTATGCACATTACATATTTTACAGAAAACTGAAACTTATTTATACATGATCCATAAATAATAAACTACTAACACAGCAGTTACTAAAATCACTTACATATTGTCATATCCTCACTTAGATTTCGACCGAAAAGTGGCACTGATGGATAAAGCCGTTGAGCTTCCTAAAATAACAATAAAATCATGGGTTATAGCTTACTGTATACTTTTCAGTCTTTCGTACATTACGTCTACAAAACACGGAAAAAAAGTCTATGTTTTCCGGCACTAAAAACGTATATTTCCATTTTCAATGCCTGAAATTACTGAAATTTCATAAAATTGAAAGTATCTTAACTTGTAAGTTTCCGTACTAAGAGAATATTTTGTTTTCTCAACGTCTTCCTTAGACGCAGAGCAAACTTTTCTAAAAATAAGTTATAGAAAAAGGATGCCTGTAAAAAAAAAAAAATTGTATTTTAATATGCAGCTTCTTGTAAAACAAATGCCATATTCGAATGCTGCACGTGATTTTCGTATTTTTTTAATTGTAAGTATGTTTCTATCTTCCACGATTAAGACATATTCGCCATAACCCCTATTTTGAATCACTCGGTATCGGTATAAAACAAGGTTTGGAACAACAGAAGACCTACTAAAACTGCAGACTCCTTTTGATAGCATTAAGCTCAGTGTAAGAATCACAATGAAATTTTGCTCACATAATAATGTAGTAGCGGACTGAAGCCACAATTTTAGCGATCTATAGAGTAGCAGTGAGCGATAGACAGGGATGGGAGGGGGCTTCTGTTTATTGCAAAATTTTTATACCTTTGTAAACTGTTCCTTACCCGTTAGATCGGAAATTCAATATCTTAAAGTTATTGGAATTGACCAAAGTTATCATCTTTCCATCATTGACATTGCTCTATTTAAACTACTGATTTGAAATATTTTTCTACACACAATAATTAGTGATTCTCTAATCAATATATGGTGAAAAAAGAAGATTTACTTCTGTATCAGTCTCTTTTTTACCCTTATTGTGCGTTACACGGTAGTTCGGAAATTCAATATCTTAAAGCCATTGCAATTCAGTAATGTTACCCTCTATCATTAACATTGCTCTATTTAAATTACAGATTACCCAGAAAGAGATAATATATCCACTGAAGATGTGAAATATACGGAAGTAGATAATAAATAAGAGTTCTACGCCAGATGCACGCGCTGCACCAACCTCAAGGTCGGAGGAAGGTCAGTGCAGCCCGGAAGTACATCGCGGCGGAAATACGTCACAGAGATAAGCAAGTTTGGAGATAAGCAAGGGGAGAGATAAGGGAATGGGGAGATAACCAAGTCTAAGAGGGGGATTATTTTAATTAATGGAATTAGTTTAATTAATGAATCGTGGAATGCTCCTTGGGCAATTATAGTAGGATGAGGTATTTTTCTAATTTGTTAGAGAATAGATTTTTTATGGATTTTCCAAAAAATAAATATTTTCCAAAATTATTTTTTAGAGAATTTTTTAAAAATTGTGGATCCACCATAACCACCCGCTATGAAAACAATTCATAACGCCACAATTTTTTTTAATGTCCGGTATGATTTTTTTAATGACCGGTATAACGTTTTTCATCAGTTTTACGCATCCTCTGTAGCTGCAAGGAACCTGAAACGAAATAAAAAAGAAGAAAAAGAAATATTATGTTACTTTGACACTCTATTTTCATGAAATGAGAATAAATAAATAAATATAGTTACCACATTTTTAGGCGTTCTGTTTGGACCCGGCTGGTGTTCTGTTCTGAGACTTCGGTTCTAAGCCTTCTGTTTGTATCCGCATGATGTTCTCAGCAGAAACATTCTGTTTAGACCTGTCTGGTAGACTGTTTGGACTAGCATGGTGTTCTGAGCATGAACCCGTTTGGTTTGAGTAAGTCATCCGCAGCAAATTTTAAGAGTAGCAAAAGTTTTTACGTTTAAAGCACCGTGAAGCATAAATTCAGTTCTTTCAAATGATTGTTCTTGGATAGGCACCATAAACTTAGTTCTTTAACATTACAGTTCTTGGATATGCACCATGAAAATTGAAGAAAAATATAGTTCTTGATTATGCACCATAAATTTAGTTCTTTAGCTTTACAATTTTTGGATAGTCACCATGAAACTAATAGTTCTTTGATTTACACCATGAAAATCACAGTTCTTGGGTAAGCATAACTTTAGTTCTTTAACATCACATTTCTCGAATAGGTGTCAGGAAAAATAAAACACAGTTCTTGGGTAAAGCATAACTTTAGTTCTTTAAAAGACACCATTAGTAAAAAACATATTTCACATCCATGGAAGATCAGTTCTTGAAAAAAACTTTGATTTTATCTTGAAGAAAAATAGTTAAAGAAATAAAAATATATTTTTATGAATTGTACCCATCCGTCCACCCGCCATGTTTAATCATGACGCTACAATTCATTTGGGGAGAAAATTTTTAAACCACCCGATAACTTTTATACACGGCCAATTTTCGAAGATATTTGACGACCACAGTTTTTCAAAGACTTGAGAAGACTTGATTTTCTTTGAAGACTTGAGAAGACATGATTTTTGAAGACTTGATATTTAAAGAAGGGAAGATTTTTGAGTGCCCCTTACATTCTCGCCCACAGCTGCTAGCACCTTTAAATTAACTTTGAAAAATGATTTGAAAAATATATCTTGAATAATGCACCCCCGTACATGAAAAATGCTCTTGAAATAAAAAGAAAACTTTTGAAGCTTGAACTTGATTTTTAGCTTGAATTAAATCTTGCTTGGAAGAAAAAATCTTGATTTTTGAAAATCGTGAAGAAAAAATATGAAATGATTATTTAGGAATTTTATAGTGGCCGTGTGGACACCATCTTCTAAAATATAACGCTTATCATCAAAAGCTGACAAAGCGATTTTGTTAACTTGTGTTGTGTGAAGATGATGTCGCTCGCTCGATGAATTCGATATTGGATCTCTCTCGTATATTGGAGACTCTCTAAGCAGGTCTTATAATGATTATGTTTGATTTTATTTTTTACGACGTTTTTGGCCACCCCCTTTGCAGTTTTTTCTCCCCATCGACCGACATGATGGAATACATCTTGGCTGGTAGACCGATAAATTCATGAATCGGTCTACTGTTGAGCTCGTCTTTAAATTTTCAAATCACCTTCTTATTTTTCTTATTAAATAATGTGTGATCTTTTGGATAATCAGACGTATCCAACATGTAGGAAAATGCCTGCATATCCGTGTATATATTTCGAGTACAGATTTCATAAGTTAGAGAGTCCGTGTCTGTGAACAGCAGCGTCGATTTATTTTGAGAGATTTTTTTTATAACATTATAATGAAAGTTATACATGAGAATCTTGCTCAGCTCCAATATAACAAACCCTACATAAATGGGTTTATTTAATGTGAGGGTTTTCTTTAACCTCTCAACTGCTACTAAATTGTGATCAAAAGGAAGACACCTTTTGAAAGTAGGAGTTGAGACAAGTTTTTTCGCTTTCTGTTCACTGTTCACTAGCTGTACATTTTTATGCTTCCGGATGTTCTCCAGCGATTTGTCATACACCGCATTATTCATTAATTTGAAAAAATCTTTCGCGAAGGGAGAATTTGCTTTTTTTCGCTGCTCGGTGTTAAAATCAATATAATCTTTCAGCCACGGCTTTTGTTTGAATTTCAACACTTTATGTACATCTAGTAACTGGAGGTCTTCCTGTAAATAAAATTTCAAATTTTTATAATATGTAACATACTTTTTTTTTATATTTTAAATTGGGGACTAATTTCGTAACTGGGCAGTATTTATTTCCGTGCAGAGTGTCGATAGAAAAAGGCGCGAGATCTTCATATTTGATTTCCATTTTTTCGGGCGCCAGTGGATAACAGTTGTTATCGTCGTGAAGCTTCTGGGGGTATGCAAGATCGACTTCGAGATTATAACCCACTAAACTATTTTCGGGATGTTCAAGTATCTCTTTCACAGAGATGCTCTCTTCAGAGACCCACTCAAACTCCCCGCATGGCAGAGATTGGCTCATGGCCCACATATACAAATTATTGGCGTCTAAAAACATAATATAATTATCATTTTCGCCCCCTTCGCCATTGCCAATGACTTCATTTTTTGCTTGGGCCCAACTCTTTGTTATGACTGAAATACCCCCTCGAATGCCTTGCTCAATAAACAAATGCATGTTTCTGTCTGTGAATAATTCGAGGGGTTGATTCGTCATTTTTAAACAACTCTGCCATGCTAGTGGAGGGGCTGTTAACAGGTGCACACAGTCGATATTGTAAAATTCGAAGCATCTTTTTCTAAAGTTTTCGAAGACATCTGATAACTGGAGAACATCCACTTGAACGTAGAGATTATGATACTCGCCCATGTTTTTAATCTTGAAGGATTTCCATACATTTTGTGCATGTTGATAATCTTGATTAGAAATTTTTTCACCAGTTAAATTACTGGTGAAGGCATCGGGTGGTGGCAGCTCGCTTTCCTCAATTTTTTTAAAACTATTCATATACTCGTAAGGATAGATTCCCTTTCTGAGTAATAGATCAGCATTGTGAGGAAAGTGCTGTTTTAAACCATGAAATTTGTCATGTTCTAAATTATTGATTAATTTTTCTAAGGAGGTTGCCATAAATGCAAAACTATGAATGAATGTGAGAGACACTCTGCACTTGTTAATTTTCTTTGACAAAGAAAAAAAAATATTTTTTCATCGTAGATGGAATGACGGAAAATTCGTGATCGTCAATACTGCCCAGTTGCTGCATTAACAAGTGCCCATCGTAATGTTTCAGATTATGAAATACGACGGGTATTTTCTTTTGAACACGAAACTTCAAATTGCATCTATTATGGAAGGCATTCCGATAGCGACCATTTAGATGATCATGGTCGCGAATTTTGTCCCCATTCAATGGTTTTTTGCAAAGATAACATTACGTGGCTGACTGGACATTTTCTTCATATTGGGGCGTCACACGGTGGGAGATTTGTCGATTCTAGCTGGCCAAATTATTTTCCAATTTATTTCTCTTGAACTCTATGTTTTATTTAAATAAATGATATAATAAACTCATTTAAACAAAATTTATTAAGTTTTAAATCAAAGTTTCTTCGGAGATGTTTTTTTTTAATTGGAAATTTATTAATTTGAGACATTAAAACTGAAATATGTATTTGATACATTTTATGTATCATTCAATTAGGTAAAACACGTTTAAAACGTTAAGACAGTTAATAAAAGAGTTAATCTAATTACTTAATAGATACGTATTGATAATCTCAAGCCTTTGAGTGCTAAGCGCGATAGCGCCGCAATGTATCTAGGATCAAACAAATTGTGTTTCAACACAGAAATTTTATCTTATAAAATGTAACTCACTAGATCGCTGTAAATATTTCAACTGTTGAATAAAAATTAAATGGTTTCAATTATTGAATAAAATTTCTGGTTTGTTTGATCCGTTGAAATTTGTTTGATCGCAGATGCATTGCGGCGCTATCGCGCTTCATAGCACTCAAACGGTTAATGATACTTTGTTAACAGAATGAGACTTAAAGTGATAAAATTATTTTTCTATTATAATAGTACAAATTATTTAAAAAAATACTTTTTCTAATAATCTATTAGAAATTCAGATACAAGACAAACATTCGACAGCTTAAATGAAAATTGCTTAGAAATTTAAATTCAACGCTTCATCATCTGAAAGTTCTTCATTCTGGCTCTCAGAATATAGAGCCTTTTCTTCTATCTTGAAAAGCTAACAACACAATGACTGTCTTTAGAAAGAAAGAGCTGTTTTAAGTTTTATTTTGTAATTTTATTAGTTAGGAAAGTATTTGAAGTCAACAATATTATATAAAAGAATTTCCTGGTTAGATGATTTTCTCAAGAACTTTCTTGCATAATTAAGTCTACAGGCACAGAAATGTTTATTCGTTGCCTCAGCAGTTTCTTATGATTAATGTCTCATTGTCTTCGTTGGACTCAAACGTATCAATGGAGAACACATTTAAGAGTGAATTTTGTGTTTAAGTGACAATGGCAGAAAGAAATCAAGTTCAAATGGATTTAACCCCCACATTACAAAGTCAAGTAAGTAATTCATTTATTGTATATTTACTATCATGTTATTGTAACGTTTACTTAAAATTATATTTAAGAATAATGAACGCTTTTTTAAATATTTATTTTGAAGTTCTTTCAATTTATCGTTATTAAATAATGCTGTTTACCGCTTTTTTAAAATAAACTAAACGTTTCCTATTATATTTAAATGATATTTAGAATCGCTTTTTTAAAATAAATAAATGTATATGACTGAACGCTTTCAAATTATTTTTAAATACATTTTTGGATATATTTCATAAAGTGTCTTTCTATTATAACTTAAAATTTTTACATATTTCCAATACTGGCTAATATAAACAAACCATTTATTTAAAATAACATTACTTTTATTATTTTTCTTGCATGCTATGCATATGTCTTTTGCGATAATATTCTTTATCGGACTCTTTTTTTATTTATAATATGAATATAATATTCTATGTTGGGTCTTTTTTCTATAATATGAATATAATATAAATCTCAGTAAAATCAATCTATTCAAAGTAAATGAATCTGTTCCAAAATTTGATTAAAAATGCTTTCCCTCTTATATTAATTTCATCTCATTTGAAATAATTCTCCTTATTGTGAAAGTACCCTGTTTTAATGAAAATGAATTTTGTGAAGGGTCCCTGCTTTTATTAATATTCGTATGTGTGAAAGGGGACTGTTTTGAGATAAAAAGTTTTGTGAAAGGTCTTTTATTTTATTTCTGAAGAGGACTATTTTTAAGGTGAAAAGTTTTGTGAAGGGTGCCGTTTTGAGATGAAACATTTTGTGAAGGATTCTGTTTTGAGATGAATGGCATTATTCTAAACTTTTCACTTATCGTTAAAGTAAATACTTTGTGTGCTTTTAAAAGATTTTTTCTTTTAGCATATTGAATGTAGAAACTTAATATTTAAAAATAAATTAATTTTAAATTTAAAAGAAATATTTTAAAGATTAATTTTAGCGTATCTGTGTATAGGGTTATGTAGGGGTGCGTGCGCGTGTGTAAAATGTTTTAAAAATGATTAGATTTTAACCCAATTTTTAATTTTATAGCCTAATAGTGCTCGATCGCTACTTGAGCTCGTAGCGACAAGGCCCTCAAGTGATTTGGCTCCAAGTGATGCACCATCCACTTATGGGGAAGCTATAGGACTTTTGGCTTCAAAACGGACACTTAATAATCCGGGCGGGTTATTGAAGTCATCCCCGGTAAGAATTTATTATTAATTGATTTAAAACTATATTTTCTTATTTTCTTTGAAAAAGGTCTAGTATTTGGTAATATAAAATAATGCTTGTACCCTTTTTCTATCATTTAAGATAATTTCACTTACATAAATTGTAATAAAATGATATACGATGATTCCATTTTTCTAAAGTCATATGTTTTAATATTAAACCTTTTTCATATTTATATTCAAAGTGTTTCTATATTATTTTGGAGGGGTTATTTTCTGTATTAGTATTTTATTTTTGATTGTGTTTTGTTAGGGGAAAAATGTAGTATATGATTTAATGTTTGAGTTAGGTTTCTATATTATTTTGGAGGAGTCATTTTTTAAATTGTTTAATAATTTTTCTATAAAATAAGGTTTTAACTAACATTTATTTTTAAAAGTAAAATCTATTTTTAAAATTTAAAAGGAATTTTCAAAAAGCGTAGAAATAGTTTGAAGGGTTTTAAGAGATCCCTTTATTAAAAATTTTGTTGTTCAGTAAACTAAATTTTAAACTGGGGCTTTTTTAAATCTTTTCAGACTTTCTCCCAATGTAACGCAATTCTGAACTCAATCGGCATTTGAAAACCCATAGCGGTGAGAAACATTTCACATGTAATATCTGTAGCAAAACGTTCAGTCAAAAGAGTGATTTAAACAGACATTTGAAACTGCACCAAAAAATTTCATGCACCGAATGAAATGAGGAGTTTGATCTTAAAAAAGATCTTACGTTGCACCAGCGCCCCATGCACGAAACGGCATCAAAACGTAAAAGTTCTAAAAATAATGCACCCCGTAGTAAAAGGTCTCGCTTATATACAAGTTTTGACGCCTTAAATGTGTTCTCCATTGTTACGTTTGAGTCCAACGAAGACAATGAGCATGACTTCCATGCATTTTTTTCGCAAACGGCACCTTTGTTGGAGGAGGAAATCCAGTTCCAGTTAAGCGAAAAGCGTGCCCTAAAATGGTATCTTGTGATCCATGTTATTCTATCCAAAATAACAAAAGAGGGGGATTTTGAGACCATCAAAGCACACTTTCGATCCAATGTCATGATAGAGCTGGCCGATTTTTCTATTATAAGTAATATGCAGCAAGCTTTTGCTAAGATTCAAAAATCCTTTGAAGCATTTGTTCAAATGGGTTCTGGTTGGACGTATAATCAAATTGGAACTTTGTATGGCAAAGTACCACCCCCTCGCTGCTATCACTTATATCGAACTTCCTCCGAAAATATATAAGAAAAGGGCCGTACTCAATATTAAGAACGAAAAAGATAACAAGTGCTTTGTTTGGTCTATTCTTGCCCACAAATATCCAATTCCATACAATGAACATGCTAATAGGGTGTCGGATTATGAACCTCATGAACACGAAGTCAAATTAGAAAATATTGAGTGCTCCATTCCGTTATGCAAAATAGCCAAAATCGAAGAACTCAACAACCTTCGTATCAATGTTTTTGGCTTCGAAGATGAAGTTTTTCCATTATATGTTTCTGACAGAGAAGATGAAGACTGCATCAATTTATTACTCATCTATAACGAAGATAAACATCACTACTGTCTCATTCGAAGCTTCTCAAGGCTGCTGGGGATCTTACAAAGTATAATGGGGCTTCTTATTACTGTTTCCGCTGTTTGCATCGATTTTCTAATCAAGATTTATTAAAACAGCATACGCTCTTATGCAAGAAGCATGCTCCACAAAAATTCGAATGCCGGAACAGGGGGGACCATATTCTTCAATTCAATAATTACCATTACTGTCATCTGGTCCTCTATATAATCTATGCTGACTTTGAGTCTTTGATTGTCAGCATAGATCAGGTACACACAAATCAGTGTAAAATTAAAAAAAACGGCTCATCATGAAGCATGTGGATATGCTTAAATCATTATCGGTCCTGATGGAAAACCAACCAATCCCATCAGTGTCTATCGCGGGCCCAACGCTGTTAGCCACTTTTTAAATGCTTTATTAGAAGAAGAAAAATAACTTGCCAATTCATTAACGACTATTGTACCTATCAAGATGACGCCCCAAGATGAAGAAAATTTCCAGTCAGCCACGCAATGTTATCTTTGCAAAAAACCATTGAATGGGGACAAAATTCGCGACCATGATCATCTAAATGGTCGCTATCGGGGGGGGGGGGGGCTTGTATAATAGCTGCAATTTGAAGATTCGTGTTCAAAAGAAAATACCCGTCGTATTTCATAATCTGAAACATTACGACGGGCACTTGTTAAAGCAGTAACTGGGCAGTATTGACAATCACGAATTTTCCGTCATTCCATCTACGATGGAAAAAAATATATCTTTTTCTTTGTTAAAGAAAATTAACAAGTGCAGAGTGTCTCTCACATTCATTGATAGTTTTGCATTTATGGCCACCTCCTTAGAAAAATTAGTCAATAATTTAGAACATGACAAATTTCATGCTTTAAAACAGCACTTCTCACAATACTGATCTATTACTCAGAAAGGGAATCTATCCTTACGAGTATATGGATAGTTTTAAAAAATTTGAGGAAAGCGAGCTGCCACCACCCGATGCCTTCACCAGTACTTTAACTGGTGAAAAAATTTCTAATCAAGATTATCACCATGCACAAAATGTATGGAAATCCTTCAAGATTAAAAACATGGGCGAGTATCATAATCTCTATGCTCAAGTGGATGTTCTCCAGTTATAAGATGCCTTCGAAAACTTTAGAAAATTATGCTTCAAATTTTACAATATCGACTGTGTGCACCTGTTAACAGACCCTGGACTAGCATGGCAGAGTAGCTTAAAAATGACGAATCAACCCCTCGAATTGCTCAAAGACAGAAACATGCATTTGTTTATTGAACAAGCCAGTCGAGGGGGTATTTCAGTCATAACAAAGCGTTGGGCCCAAGCAAAAAATGAAGTCATTGGCAATGGCGAAGGGGGTGAAAATGATAATTATATTATGTATTTAGACGCCAATAATTTGTATGGGTGGGACATTAGCCAATCTCTGCCATGCGGGAGTTTGAGTGGGTCTCTGAAGAGAGCATCTCTGTGAAAGAGATACTTGAACTTCCCGAAAATAGTTCAGTGGGTTATATTCTCGAAGTCGATCTTGCATACCCCCAGCAGCTTCACGACGACCACAACTGTTATCTACTGGAGCCCGAAAAAATGGAAATCAAATATGAAGATCTCTCTCCTTTTTCTCAACACTCTGCACGGAAATAAATACTGCCCAGTTACGAAATTAGTCCCCAATTAAAAAGATAAACAAGTAATATAAAAACTTTTTTTTAAGTCAATTCCTACTTAGGTCAAATAGAAATTTTTTTCCAGCGATCTACACGCTTCGCCACTGACGGTATTTATTCCTAAATTTATATTCTGCTAAATATCTTACATAAGAGAAATTTTTGAATTGTATTAAAAATTAAATAAAAAATAAATAGATAAAATACCAAAAATTAATAGTTCGAAAAGTATTTCTTACAAAATTGTTAGACAAACTGCGTTAGAAAGTAAAAAAAAAATGTATTTTTCTTGATATAAATTTAAAATCTAATGATTATGTCGTTTTTAAAATATTGAATTTCAAAAATTACCAAACTTTACAATAAAGTGCCATAGTGATGTTACAGTTAACGATAATACAGTTATTTTCAAATATTAATCAATTAATTAAATTTTATTATTTAATTTTAGTTTTATACTTCATTTCTGTTCAAAAGTATAGACTCACTCCACATTTATAGTCTCCTTCGCCCGCGAGCCGCCTGATCTTTGTCCGTGAACAGCCCCATTATCTTTTTACGTGTGAAGATGAGACTATAAATATGGAGTGAGTCTATACTTTTGAACAGAAATGAAATATAAAATTAAAATTAATTAATTAAATTTAATTAATGAATTAATATTTGAAAAACTGTATTAACATCAATTGTCATCCAGTACAAGTTTAAAAAAATTTATTTGAACTTGATAGGATGAATAGAAAATATTTTATTAACGATTGAAAATTTGAACAAGATATATAAATATATAGAGAATGTGAGCTAATAGTAGGAATTGAAAAAAATTATGTTACATATTATAAAAATTTGAAATTTTATTTACAGCAAGGCCTCCAGTTACTAGCTGTACATTAAGTGTTGAAATTCAAACAAAAGCCGTGGCTGAAAGATTATATTGATTTTAACACCGAGCAGCGAAAAAAAAGCAAAGTCCCCCTTCGCCAAAGATTGTTTCAAATTAATGAATAATGCGGTGTATGGCAAATCGCTGGAGAACATCCGGAAGCATAAAAATGTACAGCTAGTGAACCGTGAACAGAAAGCGAAAAAACTTGTCTCATCTCCTACTTTCAAAAGGTTTCTTCCTTTTGATCACAATTTAGTAGCAGTTGAAAGGTTAAAGCAAACCCTCACATTAAATAAACCCATTTATGTAGGGTTTGTTATATTGGAGCTGAGCAAGATTTTCATGTATAACTTTCATTATAATGTTATAAAAAAATTATCGAAATAAATTGACGCTGGCACAGACACGGACTCTCTAACGTATGAAATCCGTACTCGAAATATATACACGGATATGCAGGCATTTTCCGACATGTTGGATACGTCTGATTATCCAAAAGATCACCCCTTATTTGATAAGAAAAATAAGAAGGTGATTGGAAAATTTAAAGACGAGCTCAACAGTAGACCGATTCATGAATTTATCGGTCTACGAGCCAATGTATTCCATCATGTCGGCCGATGGGGAAAAAAACTGCAAAGTGGGTGGCCAAAAACGTCGTTAAAAATAAAATCAAACATAATCATTATAAGACCTGCTTAGAGAGTCTCAAATCTACGAGAGAGATCCAATATCGAATTCAAAGCGAGCGACATCATCTTCAAACAACACAAGTTAACAAAATCGCTTTGTCAGCTTTTGATGATAAGCGTTATATTTTAGAAGATGGTGTCCACACGCTCGCGCACGGCCACTATAAATTTCCTAAATAACCATTTCATATTTTTTCTTCCAAGCAAGATTTAGTTCAAGATAAAAATCAAGTTCAAGCTTCAAAAGTTTTCTTCTTATTTCAAGAACATTTTTCCTGTACAGGGGTGCATTATTCAAGATATATTTTTCAAATCATTTTTCAAAGTTAATTTAAAGGTGCTAGCAGATGTGGGCGAGACTGTAAGGGGCACTCAAAAATATTCTCTTCTTTAAATACCAAGTCTTCAAAAATCGTCTTCTCAAGTCTTAAAAAAAAATCAAGTCTTCTCAAGTCTTTGGAAATCTGTGGTCGTCAAATATCTTCGAAAAGTGGCCGTGTATAAAAGGTATCGGGTGGTTTAAAAAATTTCTCCCCAAATAAATTGTAGCGTCATGATTAAACATGGCGGGTGGACGGATGGGTACAATTCATAAAAATATATTTTTCTTTCTTCAAATATTTTTCTTCAAGATAAAATCAAAGTTTTTTTCAAGAATTGATCTTCCATGGATGTGAAATATGTTTTTTTCTAATGGTGTCTTTTAAAGAATTAAAGTTATGCTTTACCCAAGAACTGTGTTTTATTTTTTCCTGACACCTATTCAAGAAATGTGATGTTAAAGAACTAAAGTTATGCTTACCCAAGACTGTGATTTTCATGGTGTAAATTAAAGGACTATTATTTTCATGGTGACTATCCAAAAACTGTAAAGCTAAAGAACTAAATTTATGGTGCATAATCAAGAACTATCATTTTCTTCAATTTTCATGGTGCATATCCAACAGCTGTAATGTTAAAGAACTAAGTTTATGGTGCCTATCCAAGAACTATCATTTGAAAGAACTGAATTTATGCTTCACGGTGCTTTAAAAGTAAAAACTTTTGCTACTCTTAAAATTTGCTGCGAATGACTCACTCAAACCAAACGGATTCATGCTCAGAACACCATGCTGGTCCAAACAGTCTACCAGACAGGTCTAAACAGAAGGTTTCTGCTGAGAACACCAAGCGGGTCCAAACAGAACACCTAAAAATGTGGTAACTATATTTATTTATTTATTCTCATTTCATGAATATAGAGTGTCAAAGTAACATAATATTTCTTTTTCTTCTGTTTTATTTCGTTTCAGGATCCTTGCAGCTGAAGAGGATGCGTAAAACTGATGAAAAAAGTTATACCGGTCATTAAAAAAAATCATACCGGACATTAAAAAAAATTGTGGCGTTATGAATTGTTTTCATAGCGGATGGTTATGGTGGGTCCACAATTAAAAAAAAAAATTCTCTAAAAAATAATTTTGGAAAATATTTATTTTTTGTAAAATCCGTAAAAAATCAGAAAACAAATTAGAAAAATACCTCATCCTACTATAATTGCCCAAGGAGCATTCCACGATTCATTAATTAAACAAATTCCATTAATTAAAATAATCTCTCTCTTAGACTTGGTTATCTCCCCATTCCCTTATCTATCTCCTTGCTTATCTCCAAACTTGCTTATCTCTATGACGTATTTCCGGGGCGACGTACTTCCGAGCTGCACTGACCTCCCTCCGACCTTGAGGTTGGTGCAGCGCGTGCAGCTGGCGTAGAACTCTTATTTATTATCTAGTTACGGAAATAAACCTTTTTCTAAGTACGATAATTAGTGATCTGATCATCAAATGGCGGAAAAAGATGCGTTACTTCCGCGTTGCAACCGTAATTCTTGCTCCTCACGTTGATCTCAATCTACTCCAATACTAGGGACTCTGCCCCCTACGAGCGACGTTCGCCAAGCTCCGTCCAGAAACTCGCGAATTTGCTCCATTTTAGAAAGATTACCCGATTATAGAAGATTGATTGTTATTATACATTACATTAACTTTTTGTGACGATCTTGGGTAAACGGATGCCATCCATTTCCCATTGACTGGGGATTTCTCTATTGAGACAGTAAACGGCTGTTTTCGGGATTGATTTAGTAATCAATTACATATTTAAAAATCAGATTGTATAACATGGTCAAATAAAAAATGTCACTGCCTGCCGGACTGTTGTAACGTCTATAAGAAGAGCTTTCTATTAGATGCTATAAGAAAATAGCTTTAAAGATAGCATTTTAAATATAGTATTTTAAATATAGTATTTTAAATATACCGCTGTATAGCGTTTTAAATATGGCGGTTTAAACATATCGTTTTAAATATGACGTAATTTTCACCATTAAATGCTTTTCCTACGTAATAATTTAATTATTTTAAAGTTTTTTTCTTTTTCAATATTTTAGTGTAAATATATATTTTAATTGAAAATACAGTGTTTGGAAATATTATAGTTAGGTCTTTTTTTTTAAATCTGGCAACTGTAGATAAAAATGGCTATTTAAAAATATGAATAAAATATCTTCAGTGACGGCTCGTGGGTTATTTAAATGGGTGTTCACA
Source organism: Maratus michaelseni (assembly GCA_963931845.1). Lineage (NCBI taxonomy): Eukaryota > Metazoa > Arthropoda > Arachnida > Araneae > Salticidae > Maratus > Maratus michaelseni. The sequence continues at coordinate 275,228,576 of OZ007594.1, read as the reverse complement.
ATGCATAAATTGCGAAAATAAAATCAGCGTCTACAACATAACGTACAGATTGAAATACATTTCTGTTTTCAAAAATTAAATGAAAACAATGCAACTAAAATAAATAACAAACACTTACAGTGTGTTTCACGAAGGACCCCTAACTTTGAAAATAAATAACTCGTAAACTTTGATAAATACAAGCATGAAACCAGTTGTATGTTTATTAAAAAAACATAAAAATCTAATACAGAAACCTCAAAATTTTAGTAATAAATTGCACCGATAGATGGCGCTGCAGGTGACATAAACATAAGTAGGCTGTATCACATCAAAAGTGATTTGTCATGTACACATTTCACACAACACACATGTCGCAAACGAAGAATGGAATTGTCAGTGACTCTCTGTAGTATGTCACCGGAAATCAACACACGAGCTTTACAAATAGCCTCCTCCAGCTCGTCGAGTGTTAAAGGATTGTTGCGGTAAACAAACTAAAATTTGGAGGTTTCTGTATCAGATTCATAAAGTTTCTTTAAATAAACATAACATTGGTTTCATGCATCTGTCTATCACCGTTTCCCAGTTATTTATTTTCAAAGTTAGGGGTCCTTTGTGAAGCACCCTGTAGCAAAAGTGTAACATTTTACTGTTTATGAAGGAAGATCATACAATCTAACAAATAAACAAACAAAAATCAACTAACTAAATATAGGAAACCAAAAGAGATTTCTGATGAACAACAATCAAGAAAGAGTCAGCGAAAGAATCAACCTTTCGCACACTGAAAGTTGTGCAAATGGAAAGATATGATATGGTGCCTTTGCTTCACATTCTCCTCGACGTTTCTGTCCATATAAGCTGGTTTCAAAGAAAATTTCTTCGATCGCACGTGCAATCCTAGAAAGACCGGCAGCGTGCTATCTATAATTTTTGAAATTGACAACATTACAGTAACACTTTGCAATGTACGTAATTCAGAGATGATTGTGGTGGTGTTGTGAGGTGGGGCGTATTTAAACTCATCCTAAAAATTGACAAAAATTTGGAAAAGTGATTAACATTATTTTATTTAATTTTTTGATTTATTTTTTCGTTTTTCTTCCGGGGTTCACGTACTTATGTGCTCCAATAGATAAGCCGCTACTGATCTTTTTTGAAATAATATGATTTTCAATAAAAAAATGGAAAAACAAAAAATAGTCAAATTAAAAAAAATAATTGCACACAGCATATCACAATCTAGTCAAGTATATTCCTGTAAAATAAGTTTAAATTGCTATGCATTGTTTTTTACCCTATAAAATTTATGTAATTTATCTATCTTGACAGATTTCGACATTAAATAGCGCTCTAAAATAATTCTTTGATTTAAAAATGGTCTACTTCAACGTGTTTATCATACATTTTTCTATAATATTACCAGATTTAATATATGCAATAATTTTGCAGGATAAGCCCAGAAAGTGAAAAGCTCACAATACATTCAACTATGGCAGGGTCAGCGGCGGCGTTAGTGACATTATTATTATTATTATTATTATTATTATTATTAGAATAGAGAGATTATTATAGTTGCACCTTACCTTCTGAAATCCAATCTTCTTATTGCTAAAATGCTTAAGCAGAATGATTTCACGGTAATCCCACTGATGAACTCAATTTCCCTAATTTTAAATTTATATAGTAACAAAAATAAAGTTTTCCCACATAGATAAACGAAGTAATTTTATTTATTTATTATTTTATTATATATTTTTATTTATTTATTATTTTATTGTATATGTTGAAAGTGTGAGCTTTTCACTTTCAACATAAACAAACAAAATTACTCTAAAATGCAGCATTCTAATTTCTAAAATATATTATATAATTAATGAGGTTTAGTACCATAAAATTGTACTTGCTGTCAAATTTGTTTCAGTGCTTAAATGTTCTTTTAATAAGAAATATCAGAGAATTGCAATAATAAAAATTAAAAAACACATTATTATTTATTGGTTTTTCCTCGATTTCAAATTTACAATTAATACAAAGAAATATTTCGATGTTACATTTACGATAAATAAGCTTTTGTGCACCGAATAATGTTCAAAACAAAATAAAAAATTTCCCTAGATTCTTGGAGGAACATTTACTATTATTATGACTATCCGGAAATCCTATCTTAGAATAAAGACACTAAAAAATATTTTTATTACGAATTATATATATATATATATATAGATAGTTCTATATATGTATATATATATACATATATATATATAGAACATATATAATATATATATAATATATATATATATATATATATATATATATATATATATATATATATATATATATATATATATATAATTCGTAATAAAAATATTTTTTAGTGTCTTTATTATAAGATAGGATTTCCGGATAGTCATAATAATAGTAAATGTTCCTCCAAGGATCTAGGGAAATTTTTTATTTTGTTTTGAACATTATTCGATACACAAAAGCTTATTTATCGTAAATGTAGCATCGAAATATTTCTTTGTATTAATTGTAAATTTGAAATCGAGGAAAAACCAATAAATAATAATGTGTTTTTTAATTTTTATTATTGCAATTCTCTGATATTTCTTATTAAGAACATTTAAGCACTGAAACAATTGACAGCAAGTACAATTTTATGGTACTAAACCTCATTAATTATATAATATATTTTAGAAATTAGAATGCTGCATTTTAGAGTAATTTTGTTTGTTTATAGAATACTTTATTGAAACTTTTTGGTGCACACCCTAGGTCGTCTCAATTTGCAGTATGTTGCAGCGCATCGGCTGAGAACTATCTATAGTATTACTTGTTTTGTCTCCATGAATTTTCTTATACAGAGGTAACTACAGGTAGCTTATAATTCCGAAAAAAAGAGCACACATTTTATTTTTGTAAGTTAGCAAACAATAAATCGGTTGCTGCAGGACATGAACCTTTCCTTCAATTTGGATTCTGATAAATAACAAGAGGTAAGAAAGGATATTCTATAATTATACGGAAAGTTCGACCAAATCTAAGGAAGAGTCAAGGCTTCATATTCAAGCACTCTTCTTATCTACCCTATATATATAAAATCTTAATGAAACGATTTTGTGAAACGATTTTATGAAACGAATTTATGAAACGATTTTATGAAACTACTGATTAAACGACTGATTATGTTTCAGGGCTAATTTTAATAAAATATTAAACACTTGATGGTGAAATCAATACCAATTGTCCATAAAAATCCGCGGATGTCAAAACTGGTAATAGAATTTTGAAATTGGAATTAGTTTTCGAGATATTAATTTTTTTCTAATTTTACTGACATTTCTGCATAAATGGCAACTAATTACTTAGTTGTTTTTTGAAAAAAGGGGGAAAAAATTGAAAAGGATCCCGATAGGGATTATTGATTTCTTTTTATTCGTCATTTTCAAATTGAAATTGAATTTATCTTCTATTTCAATCGATAATGAAGACAAGATTGTGATTAAATTATGTTTTTCAAGAAAATTAAAAAAAAAAATCACATTTCTATCGTCAGGATTCAATCGTCTGTCAGCATTTAATTTAATTTATAAACTGAAAATATTTTGAATAAATTCGTCCAAATGACGTCATTTATGTAAACGCAAAAGAAAGGGGGGGAGGAATTAATAGTAATTATTATTTATTGATATCATTTTTTTTGTTTTGTTTTGTAAAATTTAATTAAACGAATTTATAAAATCACTAATTCGGATATTTGAAACTAATATAAAAAAATAATAATTGCCCAACTGAACGGAAGGAGAATAAAATATCCTGCTTGGTTTTCTATCCTGCTTGATTTTTAAAAAAGCGTCAAGACCCATATAATAGAAAAGCACCAAAAGTTCATTGGGTTTGTTTTCATATCTTTTGGCAACAAATCTATGTATATTAACGAATATATCCCTTTTTGAAGCTCGAATTACGCCAAACCTAAAAGCAAAGTATCCTATACTGGAAAAGTACCCGATTTTCTTATGGACAATATTCATGGTGTAAAATTATCGCGGATAGCAAATTTGTTTAAATATCTCATCAATTGATGCCGAATAAATGCAGGCATGCATGCACAAAATATTTAATTAATTTTGTATGATAAATAATTATTAGAAAATTAGTATATACATATTAAAAATATAAATAATTTACATATTTAAAATAACATGAAATTATGCATGATGGTGCACTAAAACAGAAAGAAAATTAAAACCTGTTACTGAAAATGTCTATAACATAGTACTTTTCAATACCGTGGTTCTTAATGTTATTCACAAGCAAATGGAGTTTTTCTCATCCTTAAACGCAAAGGAAGAATAGAATACAGATCGTTGTAATAAAAGTCCGAGGGGTAGCCACAATTTAAACCAAACCATTTTATACAATCTGGTTTTCAAGTTGCGATTGATATCAATCCCGAAAACAGTCGTCAGTTGTCGCAGCAGCTGTGTATGAGGCCATGATAATCAAAAAATGTCCCATTAAAACGTTAAAAGCATGGCAACCCAATTACAGATTTACCAATATATTTTTTTTAAAATAAAGCACGCTGTCATGTTTTTAGAGGCCTCGAAGTGTGAGCGGGGGTTGGCGAGCGTAGCTCGCAGGGGGTAGGCCCCCTAGTACTGTCATAAAGATGAAACATTTTCTATGGCGTACAATACAGACATAAATATAAAAATACAAATTATGGTAACTATATGGTACTTATTTGTTAGAGAGGTCTTGGCGAGATAGAGAAAATGAACTTGACAATAGAAGGAAAATTTTCATACATCTTTTCTGGCAACTTAGTCACTGTTTCATACACACAAGCAATTGTGTTCAATATTTATACAATTTATTTTATAAAGAAGCCATTTATATACGATTATATACAAACAGAAGTAATTTATCAAATACATGTAAGAAGTAAAAATTGTTAAAACGCATAACACAAAACAAAGTATAAAAGTTCATCCGGTTTGTTTTCATAGCTGTTTATATCGTTTGGCAATAAATCTCCCTTTCCAAAGTCCGAATTGTCACAAGCTTTTTAAAAAAAAATCGCCAAGTCCCGTATAACAAACAAGTACCAAATATATATTTTATACATTTAATCTTATCCTACTCTAAAAGTAGAAACTATTGATTATAATCAGTATGTGATGAAAACAGATTTTAAATATTAGCTTTATGATAATTGCATTTTTTTTGTGGGTGGGGCATAAAATCAGGTGTCCTATGGCCATGGTGACGGTCCAGTTGGCCCAAGCCTTTATCAGATCTTGATTATGTACCTAATAAAATGCATCATAGTAAATTCCGTTATCATGTCATTATATTTTTGAATATTATATGTAAATGAACCTTAAATTAATTAAGTATTTAAATAATGTATACTTTTTCAAATAAAATATATTACGATTATTATACATTCTTTTTATAGATGCCCATATTTTAAATTCTGGCCTAAATAAAAATAGTAATATTTATTAACGGTATAATTTTTATCGGTTACTTTAAAGTTAGAATAAATGCACTTTTGATAAAAATAAGTAGGATAAAGTTCATTCCAATATCAAGAAATAATAATTAAATCTTGTTCGTAATAAAATTTAAGAAATTATAACACTCACAGAATACTTGACGGATTGTCTATTACCTTAAGAACACGATCTAAGTATTCCATATCTTTTAAGTCATCTGTTGTCACGGGTCTTTCATAGTCGTCTCCAAATACATGGTCAATGTCTTCGCGTAATTTCTCTTGGACATTCTGGTGTAGCCCAATCAAGTACAGCGCCCAGCTCATGCCCATGGAAGTTGTATCATGACCCTTAAACAATAAAACATAAAATAGTATAAACATTATACAAACATAAAGTCAATAATTTGAAAAGTTGTCTTACTTTTTCATAAAGAATTTCGACAAATAATAGTCTTTAAAAGTGCGTAAAAAGCATAATTTAAAACAATGCGTTCAGTTAATGGTCCGTGAAAAAGTTACAAGAAGTTCACGTAATATCATGTAGTAGCGAACATGTTTCAGGATAATGCAAGGCCTATTCAAGTTATGTAAAGCAACAACAACAACAACATTAATAAGAACAGTAACAAGAACAACAACAACAAAAATAACAGTAACAACAACAACAACAATAATAATAATCTATTTCAAGATACTACTAGAAGCGTTTCTGTTTAGAATGCAGCTTTAAATTGTAGTGTAAATACAGAAAAAAAATTGCAATTTCGAATTTAAATGTAAATGGTTTCTGTAAACATTTCCGTACACTGCAAAAATGAATTGTTGATTTTGCAGTATAAAACTGGCACCCAGCTATTATACCGTATTATACCGTAAAATTAACAGTATTAAACAGTAAAATAAGCAGTAATACGCTGCCGTGCAAGCAGTAATACGCTACCGCGCATGCGCGGTAGCGTATTACTGCGAAGTATTACTGCATCATCTCGAAGTTTGGTATGCGTTTATAGGAAAAAACAAAACTTACGGTGTTACCAAGTCCTTATACAAAATAGAAGTGAAAAAGTGAAACTAATAATAGATGTGAAAAAAATCAGACTTCTTGCCTATCCAGAAAACGATGAGTTTTTCATATTTGATGAAGTACAGTAAGAGGCTGTCCCATAGCTCAGTTGATAATTTAATTACATTACAAACACACGCGCGCGGATGCACAAGCAGAAACTTCCAAACTGGCATGTCATCGAACTCTGTTTCATATAGCACACATTGTGTCAATGATGTTGAAGAGATATTTCTATGTTCCATGCACGTAATACTTCAGCGTGATACGAATATTACGTTTTATTTGCTTTGAGCAGAAACTGCCTTTAGTTTTCTTGCAGTCTGTCTCTGAGACAATGTTCAGTTCTGCACATGAATGAACTAAACAGCACTTGACGTCAACCTAAACATTTTTAATAGATCATGAAATAATAGGAAATACTTTTGAGCAAATAAAGCGAGATTTAAAATAGTTTTGACATTAATGTAAGATTACGCCATAATTTTCTTCAAATTGGTGTAACATTTTTCGTAAAAAAAATTTCTATCTGCTTGTAAAATTATATATATTTTTTTTAATTTTAATTTTTTTACCTTATGATAATTGTCTGAAAATATTTTTGCCAATTTTATCTTTTTAATATCTTACAAATGTATTTAAATATCATTAATTATACAGGGTGACCAGAAATAACGTAATGAAGACTAGAAATAAAGTAACGGTTGATGATTCTGTTATTGCTCAATTCTCAGAGTTTGTTTTTCACGTATTGATCTTTGTTCTAACTGAAATTGTTTTAATAGGATGGCAAACAAACAGAAGGCTTATGTTGGAGTTTCATCGTCAAGAAAAGCGTGTGTGTGAGATGCTCGATTGCTTCCCCTCATCCAACCGTTTCCAAAGCAATCAAGAGATTCAAGAAGCTTGGCCATGCAGGAGACCGACCGTGAAAAGGCAGGAAAAGGACCGTGAACACTTCCAGAAACGACAATTGATTAAGAAACGCGTATCCCGAAATCTTCTGGTGTCGATGAGAAAAATAGCAAGGCAGTCAGGGATTGCTTGTGAATAGGTTCGGCTTATGGCCAAAGAGGAGCTGAACCTTCATCCTTACAAGAGCAACTTCTCATCGATGAATACAAACGAGTACGGATCAAAAGATTCAGGAAGCTGCATAGGAAAACTGCAACTCCAAATTGGTAACGGATCCTGTTTTCTGACGAAAAGCTATTCTCAGTGGAACAATCGTACAATCGTCAGAGTGATCGGATTTGGTCAACAACTTCTCCAGGCAAGTTTTCCATTGTTTCAAGATTGTGAAACACCCAAACATATCATGGTGCAACAGGCAAATCTCCTCTCATTTGCATCGATTCTTGAGTCAAAATCAATAAACATGTGTATTAAAAGAGATCCCTGAGAATACGACACTTCCCTGTGGTCAAAAACACTTTAGAAACAGGGTTTGGACGTTTCAGCCAGATTCCGCGTCTTCTCATCGAGCGAAATCCAGACCGGACTGGTGTCGGGCCAATCTTCCAGACTTCATCTCGGCTCAAGAATGGCCTCCATACTCGTGTGACTTCGACCCCTCGGTTTATAATTTGTGATCGATTTTGGAGGGAAGGGATTGTGCAAAAGTTTGGACGCTCTGAAGCGTTCGTTGATTCGGGAATGGGAGCGAATCACTCCCTGGCGAGAAGTGGCCAATTGCTGAAAATTTCCCTCAAATATTTGCGTTTCTGCATCAAAGCAAAAGAGGGACACTTTGAGGAAACGTGATTTTTAGGTGCGTTCGCAATTATATAAATACGTAGCACCTATAGTCGTCGTCTGGTCCGCCCGTCTGTCCGTCCGACCGCATATAGCAGCGCTAAAGCTACCAAACCAAATAGTTTGAAATTTAATATATATAATCGTTGCAGAATTTTGTCGAGTCATTTCAAATTTTATAAAAATTGAATCAAATCTTAAAAAGATATTAATAAAAGTTTTCTTTATTGTATTAAATCCTATCATATGTAATCTATATAATAAAAGCGCAAGTCATGTGACTGAGGAAAACAAATACGGGCTAACCACTTCTTTTTTCATATACCAAGCGGCCATTTTTTATTCAAAATCATTTTTTGAATAAAATTGCATAAAAGTTACATTTTCAGAAAGATCGTACAAAAAAATTGTTCGCTTGAGGACAACTTAACTTCAACGGAAATTAGGTTAACAGCCGCATATCTGAATCCATTAAAGTAAATAAGCACAACAGATTCGTTCATCGTGAGTCATAAAAATATTAAACCTTGGAGGTAATCATTCGCAAAGTAAGATATGCATGGTGAATTTTGCAGCACGGTCGAAAAATATTCCATCTGTAAACGGGGCATACGTAATAATAATAGCATGCTCATTGCTCATAACAGACGATACAATCCATTTCACGGAAATAATAACGATGATTTTTTTACATTGTAAAACTAGTTATAAGACGAACGCATCTCATTTGCCACGTTTAATGTACAATTTCTAACTTGTTTATTTCTATAATACATTGCTGTTTGTAAATAAAGTATCGCAATAGCTTTTGTGTTTTAATTAACTTAGTCAAATTAGACAGGGCAATAGCAAACTGTTCCAGACTTATGAGTATGTTGATGCATACACTGTTTATTTATTTATTTTTTCCTCAGCTACAAATGTAAACGTTGCTACTAACAGACACAAAACTCTCAAATTTCTAGATTCTTACTTACATCTTACTTAAAACTTACCTCAAACGCAAAGGTGTCAACTTCTTCTCTGATGTCTTCTTCAGTTAGTGATTGGTTTTGTATATGCTCTTCAAGCAATAAATCTAGTAAAGCTTTCCTTTTCTTCGCGCTAATTTCTTTAACTTCTTCTGTATTATTCAGAAGTTTCTGTTTTTTATCAGCAATTACCTGGAATGAATATTGAAATTGCGTAAAAATTCGAAATTAAGGATAAATGCATTTTACCAGCTTCTATATTTATCTTTATAAAAAATTGAAAAATAAATATTGATATCGAATTGTACGCATAGTTTGTTTGGAAAATATCTGTTAATGGCATGTTTCCTGCAGTTGACTGTAAGGAATATATATAGTAGCCCCTCGTTATAGTGTGCATGTCAGACTATAAAAAAAAAGGAGAAATATAATTTAGGCATTTAGAAAAGTAAGAAAGGCCATTGCCGACAGGTAAGTGTTTTATAATTATCCCCAAACGTTAGATAATAAGTTATTGCATTATTCTTTATACAGTTAAGACAAGTGACCTACTTATTTATTTTTATTTAAGTTGTGGCAAGCGGTACACTGCTAAATGCCTTCTCACAAGGAACTGTCAGCTATAACAATGATAAATAATGAAAATATTTACAGATGCTATCCCCGGGACATAGCCAGAGGTGCAGTGGCGCCACCTCTCATTTTAAGCTTTCAGATAAAAAAAATCACCAACAATCTAACTGAGTATTGCCAGTGATATTGCATTAAGCTACTGTGTCCCTAGATTCACATCTGATCGCTTTTTCATCATATTCCTCCTATGTTATCCTTTCAGGACATTGCTCCATATGTGGCATCCTTGACCCATAGTGACTCAAAATGACCCACTAATCGAATTTTCTGCAACATGTGACCCAGCCCAATGGTTTTCTCGTATCCTAAGACGGTAAGATACAAAATTTCGTGAAAATCGTTATAACCGTTTTTTATATAAGATTAGCTTAACCCGTATTGACCCCAAAATGACAAACTAATCGAATTTTCTCGACCACGTGACCTAGCCCAAATGTCTTCTTGTACTCCAAAATGGAAGGTTATAACATTTAGTCGATGTTCGTTTCAGCTGTTTTTTACATAAAATTAGCTTGACCCGCAGTGACAAAATATAACCCATTAATCGAATTTTCTCGAACATGTGACCTAGCGCAAAGGACTCCCAGTCTCCAAAAGGGCCTATATCCTTCATGTTGATAACTGGCCGTCATAAATCAACACATCCCAGTCTCCTAAAATTGTAGGATACAAAATTTAGTCAAAATCGTTTGAGTCGTTTTTTAGATATAATTAGCTTGATCTTGAACCATAGTGACTCAAAATGACCCACTAATCGAATTTTCTCGAACACGTGACCCAGCCCAATGGACTTCTCGTTATCCAGAACGGTAGGATACAAAATTTAGTCAAAATCGTTAAAGCTGTTTTTTAGATAAAATTAGTTTGACCCGCAGTTACCCGAACATGACCCACTAATCGAATTTTCTCGATCATGTGATCTAGCGCAATGGACTTATCGTAATCCAGAACGGTAAGATACAAAATTTGGTCAAAATCGTTCGAGCCTTTCTTAGATAAAATGAGCTTCACCTGCAGTGACCCGAACATGACCCACTAATCAAATTTTCTCGAACATGTGATCTAGCGCAATGGTCTTATCGTAATCCAGAACGGTAAGATACAAAATTTAGTCAAAATCGTTACAGCCGTTTTTTAGATATAATTAGCTTGACCGGCATTGATCCAACCATGACACACTAATCGAATTTTCTCGAGCATGTGACCGTGCCCAATGGTCTTCTAGTAATCCAGAACCGTGGGATACAAAATGTAGTAAAAAAAATTAGAGCCGTTTTTAGATAAAATTAGCTTGACCCACAATGTCCTAAAAATGACCCACTAATCGAATTTTCTCGAATATATGACCTAGCGCAATGGACTTCTCGTGTCCGAAAATGGTAGGATACAAAATTTAGTCAAAATCGTTTAGGCCGTTTTTTAGACATAATTAGCTTGACCTTGACCCATAGTGACTCAAAATGTTCCACAAATCAAATTTTTTCGAATATGTGACCTAGCAAATTTGTCTTCTGGTACCCCAAAACGGAAGGATGCAAAATTTCGTCAAAATCGTTACAGCCGTTTTTAAGATTAAAATTATTAGTGTTGTTTTTCACCTTTTTGGAAAACACGACGAAATGGCGACATACTCGAATGTACGATATAAAAGAGGGGTTTATGCATTTTTTTGATATAAAAGTATTTGTAAATAACGTAAACATTCATAATAATTTCATAATAACTTATTTAGACATTTTTTAAACATCAATTTTGGAAAACCGATAATCATATATATTATTTCTGTTGTCAAAATTTCTTTTTCTAAGCAAATACAAGACGCAGATCCCATATGAAAGGATTTTAAACAGGCTTCTGACATAGTACACTCACATTTCGTTAAAACATGTTTTTTGTTTAAAAATTAAAGTGGCGTTGTTTTCATAAATAAAATGAAAGGTTTTCCTCAAATCAGTGTTGCCACAAAAATAAAATCCTGCATTATAAGATGCTGAACAACGATTATAAAAAAAATAAATAGTACAAAAAAGATAGTGTGACATCTCTCAACGGGTTTACTTTAAATTTATGATTAAATAGCAAAATAGAAATTACAACTTTTAGGCGAAAAATATACCATGGATTAATCAAAGCAATGGTATTTAACTTAAAATGTATGCTTTGTTACATTAGATTAAATTATATTATATATATATATATATATAACATTCGCAGATTTGGATTATTTTCTGAAAAAAGGCCGTCATAACAATATCTTTCGATATGTATACTTTTGTGAAATGGATTTAGAAATAAACTATAAATCCATAGCTGTATCTTATTTACTTGTAGAAACTCCGTGGTTAAATATGAAGATTTCCATTCCAGAAAAGTGGTAGCTAAAAAGCATAAAAGCTATCCGCTATGCATAAAGATTTTAGGAAAAATGACATTGTGGGTTTCCGGAATAATAAAGTAGATTTGATTCGATAGTTAAACTAAAAATTCTGTGGATGCATTGTTTTTTAACATATTCCCGCCAACGTGTACCACTGGTGGTACACAACCATATCTTCCCAACAGTCGTGTGTGGCCACTGGTGGTACACACGTAAAAGGTGCCCAAAATGTTTGAATTGAACACCAGTTTTTCTGTACAGAAATTTTCGCCTTATAAAATTACAGGTTTTAAGCGGTTAAAGAAGGCAAACAATTCTAAAAGTAAAAACGAGTGCCAAAAAATTAAATCAAAGTGTAAAAGACCCTGTCGCAAAATTCAAATTCAGGATGTTGGTTACAGAGAAGGACGAAAAAATTACGAGTGCCTCCTGTAGCACACATCGGCACGAATGTGTTATTAAAAAAAAACGAAAACTTTTGGAATGATCTTATGTACAAATTCAGCATAACAAACTTACCGTGCGTGTGAAATTGTGAAGTAGTTTCAGATCTTGTTTGAATTGACGTCCAGTCGAACTTAGAAAAAAGTACCAATCGACGTGGTATGGTGGGTAAAGCATACGCTTCATGAACATATCTGAAGACCTAAAAATTAAATTGTTACATAAACATACTGTTTTTTTAACATTAAATATATTATTAACTTTCGAAAATAATATAAAATCTTTTCGATTATCATTTATTTTATATGTGTTAATTAAATTATAATTTTCAGGTTTTAAGGTGGACACAAAAATCTCGAATCAAAATCACATTTTACCTTTTTCTATTAAAAAATTACTGTAGATTTTAAGATGGACACAAAAATCTGGAAATAAAATCACATTTTACCTTTTTGTATTAAAAAATTACTCTACGTTTTAAGGTAGACACAAAAATCTCGAAACAAAATCACATTTTACCTTTTTGTATTAAAAAAAATACTCTACAGTCTTTAGACTAAAATGACACAATCCACAATTAAATACAATAATTATTAAACAAAAACATAATTTGCAGAACAAATTAAAGAAAAAAAGAATTTATTTCCCACATCGCTTAGGCCCGAGAACGGGCAGATATTAAGATATTTCTTACAGTTGGTTTTACATTGGATGTTAATTTTTTGATAATAAATAAGGTTAAACCAATTGAACTTAAGGAAAAAAACAATCAATATGATATTTAAACCACCCTTAAAACTTAGATCCGGTTTGAGTGCAATTAAAATAAATCTTAAACTTTTTAAAGGTTTATATTTTGCACGTACCTTGTCATATTGCATACACCCATCATAAACATATTAAAGTAATACAAATGTTTTCAGTTTGTGAATCTTAGAAATGAAAAAAAGTAAAAGATTTATTTCAATTCCATTTGAAAGGGATCTAAGTTTTAAGGGTGGTTTAAATATCATATTAATTTAATTTTTTTTTAAAGTTTTTGTTTACTAAATTTAGTAGCATATATCACTCCAATAATATTATAATATTATATGACATTATAATAAATAAAACTCAATAATCTGATATGAATTTAAAAAAAAAAGTTTTCTGATTTGTCAGTTTTACTCATGTTTGCTTTCCCACCAATTACATAATACCTCTTTTACAAAATTTCGTTTTAATCAGCAATTTATTCGAAAAAGTTCCTCTCTAATATATACAAGTTTTTATAAATGAAAATAATTTACTTGCATGCCTTAAAAATTACTGCTTATTAAGAATTTTTTCTATGGTTAGTAGTTATATTTTTTTATTATATTTTGAATTACGTGCCAATCGACACAGACTAACGAATAACATTGTACGAACTACAATTTAAGAAAATTTTTGTATCATGAAAGACTGGGACAATTAATTTATCAAGTAAGTCTCAATTTTATCTTATGTGGAAGAGATAATGTTGATATAGTCATGTGTTGATTAGACAGTTTTTGAAACTTGAGAACAATTCATTAATCATAACTTTTATTAAAAAGTTAGAAATGCTTGAAGACATGTGATGAAACAAATTGTGATGAAGCAAATATTTTTCAGTTTATACATAAGCGATTTAATTTTGTTTCATAACCTCAAGTGTAAAAGGCTGTTAATTTTCAAATGTTGAAAAGTAATTATTACCGTGAAACGGCTTGGACGTATTCTGACTCACTGTCCTTTTGTGCCCCAATATCAACTCCAAGCGTGGTTTCTGAAACAAGATAATTAAAATGAAATTTATAGGTAAATCAACTTATTAATATTTAAACTCGTGTTTGTAAAAATTGAAACACCATGAAGGAAGTATCAGAATTAAATGAAATTTAAGACACAAACGATTGGTATTGGTACAAACAAATATAATTAATATAAATTTATATTATTTATATATTTAAAAAAAACAAGACATAGAAGTTTTCCTTTATGCTTTGCTTTCGGGTATGCGCCGGCCATGTTTTAAATATATCTCTTCAATCGTATACAAGTAAAAGGTTACTATATTAAAAATAATAGAAACATTAATAACAAATATTTCCCGCATTTAAGGGTAAAAATTACAATATATATTCTATATTCTTAAATTGCTACTGCAGTAATAATAATTTGAATTGAAAACAGATATCCCCTCCTCTTCCACCTTTCTATGAATGGACGTGTTATTACACTTCTAAAGCAGTACATTTTAAATACTTTTGTGTAAGTAGGAAAAGAAGCAGTGTTAGTCGCTGATTTTGACGAGGGTGGTGTCGTTGTAAATGTCTCGTCTTGCGGAGTAAAATACTTAATGTAATTACCCGTCGGAAATGAACCGTTTTCGAGAATTCCGATAATTTATGTCACACAATTTGTTTACTTTTGCTGATATTTATGAGAAACAATGAAAGAGTTAGTCAAAAGTTGTTGGTCATATAGAACAATTGATAGCATGTCTGTAATGTCTTCATTTGATATCAACCTGAACCTCCAAACAGTTCTTTCGAACCGAAAACCAACCCGAACAGGACAAAATAATTTCCGTCGACAAGAAACCCAACCCGAAACTGAAAATCACATTTGAAGTCAACCCGAACACAAAAAAAGTTCCATCAAACCGTGACCCGATCCGAACAGGACAAAATAATTTATGTTTACATACAACCTAAACCATACCTGAAAGTTCCATTTGAAGCCAACCCGACTCCAAAAAAGTTACATCGATCCGCAAACCAATCCGAAAAGGACAAAGTACTTTCCGTCAACACTCAACCTAACCCAAAGGAATTTTCAGGTTTGAGTCGAACAGTTGCCGAACTGTTAATGTCGGTTAAGGGGCTTTCGAGTTGCAGACAACTTTACGCACTCTATTTGTGAGTCTTATTTGTGAGTCTATTTGAGGTTAAATTGAGCCATTGTGAAAGTTAAGATGTAGTAAGAATTAACTACAAGATAAAAGAACAATTACAATGAAAAGGATAGATGAAAAGTTAAGAAAATAAATAATTACAAATTTGAAATAAAAAAGTAATGCGAAGGAGATTAAGGATAGAGTCTAAATAATTGGAAGAAAGTGAAATGGTATAGATGTAGTTATAACTAACTACTAGTTAAAGTTGAAAAAGTAAAAAAATAGGGTTTGGAACATGTTCGTGAAACAGCACATAAATGAAAGGTGGGCAAAAGGCAGGTAAAGCATAAACAAACTAGTCGGATGTGCCAAACCCAAAACTTTCTTCTATCTCAGTCATGTTAATACCGTATTTTCGGGTGTATAGCCCGCGGGTTATACAAGAAAAAAACATTTGGAATAGCCGCTGCGGCTTATACACGGTGCGGGTTATACAAAGATTTTTCTTTAAAAAAAGGGAAATTGTGTTATTTTTCTACAATTTTTAAACCCCAAAAAATTTCAAAAATCGTCGAAATTTCTGAATTTTTTTTTGCTATGCCGCGAAATTTAAAGAATTTTCCCGTGTTTGTAATGTTTTTATTACTGTTTAAATGCTATTATTATTTATTTCTGGGTTTGGAAGAAATGTTGCAACTATCGCCAAGTATTGCATTAACATGTTTCAGTGACTAATCAGGCGGGTCAGAACAAAAGTTGAACAATTAACACTCATCGTTCGTCTCATTGCTGATTCTGCTCGACTAACACGTGCTACTACAAAGAAGATTATTTATTTTTCGTATTTTTACGATGCCTAAAAGACGTGCAAGTTATACGGCCGCATATAAACTGCAAGCGGTGCAGAAAGCCGAAATTTCGGGCAATAGAGCTATTGCCCGAGAATTAGGTATTGATGAGAAAAGTATTCAGCAATGACGGAAAGATGAAACAATACTAGAGAAAATTCCGAAGTGCAAAAGATCAATGAGGGGAAAAGGAGAACAATTGCCTGATTTAGAAGAAAAACTTCATGATTGATTCCGAGAGATCGGAGGGCAAACCAATTTCAACGACCATTATTAGACTGAAAACCACAAGTTTTGCAGCAGAGTTAAATTTAAAAGAATTTAAGGGAAATACATCGTGGTGCAACAGATTTATGAGAAGGAAAAGACTATCCATTCGAGTCCGGACAACTATATCCCAAGATCTTCGAAAGGATTCGGAAGAGAAGATTGCAATGTTATAAATTGCGTAAAGAAAATCGTCAAAGAACATAAATTTATGCCTGAAAGTATCGTAAATATGGACGAAGTGTCCATGGCTTTCGATATGCCAGTAAGTAATGCTTTATACATATTTCATTTCATACAATTAATCTTTTATTTATGAAATTTGTTCAATATAATTTATAAATATTTTCAATTAATTAATTCTTAGGTCAAAAAAATATATCCATTTCGACTACTGGGAATGAAAGGAACTGCTAGACGATTGTATTGACCAACCGCGCAGATGGCACAAAATTAAATCCCTTAGTACCGTAATTTCGCGCGTATGCGCCGCACCCTAGTTAAGTCTTTTTCAAACCGGAAATTTTATTGAAAATAAAAAGTCAAATATATGCTAAGCAGAAGGAAGTCACAATTTATTTAAAATAAATTCTGGTAGGAAATCGAATTTTCTGAGGTGCGGCGTATACGCGCGAAATTACGGTAATTTTTAAAAGTAAAACGCTATCCAAGGAACCATTTCCTTCAGGAATCATTGTAACATCAAATAACAAGAACGAAAAATCATGCCTCAAGCATAGGTTATGTAACACTTTCCAACGCTTCCAAAATAATTTTACAAATCATACCGTTTAATAAGCTAAAAAATAACATCTAAGTAAACAATTTGGAAAACGCATAACATATTTAAAAACATAATTTCAGGAATTTCCAACATATACAATATTCGGAAAAATATCCGAATACTTTTATTCAACCCTGTATAGGATCTATAGATTTGTGTATATACTACATAGGATGCTAAATTTTAGTTCAGTTAGGAAACGCGTAGCACAGTTTAAAATTCTCCGGCTGGAGTTCCAGTCAATAAACGGATATATGTTCGCGAACTTTAGTGCTTCCCTGTATAGGATCTACAGAATTTATACACACCACGTAATAGATAAAAAGCGAGTTAAACTTAAAATCGCGTTCAGTAACTTAAAACGCACTTCCAGGAATTATTGTTAACAGACAGTAGAGAATTCTTTTGTGTGTCCCTGTAAATGAACGATGACTGTTATACACACACTATTCTGTAGTAAGCCTCTTGTAATGCACTTTAGTGATATATATAAATTTCAATGCGTTTAAAATAGTGAAACATTATTTAATTAAACCGCAGACGATTTTTCTCTATAGGTGTAATGTAACGGAATTCTTTTGACTGTCCCTGTAAAGTAACTATAAGTGCTATGCACACCCTATTCCATAATAAGCTTCTTCTAATGCACCTTAGTGATGTATATAAATTTCAATGCGTTTAAAATAGTGAAACATTATTTAAATAAACCGCAAATGATTTTTCCCCATATCCGCAATGTAACGGAATTCTTTTGAGTGTCCCTGTAAAAAAACTATAAGTGCTACACACTTCAGTTGAAATAGGGAGCATGCTATAGATAACGACAATAACATATAAAAATTGCAGGGCAATCCGAGCATATTTACGGGAGTTAGAGCACGGACAGACGGCAGACGGCCAGACGGCAGACGGCTGACGGCCAGACAAACCGAAGTCATAAACACTTTTCAACTAGTTTGGAAAGTGTTAAAAAAGGATGAATTAATGAGGAAGTGATGGAGTTGTGGCTGAACCAAGTCTTGAGAAAACGACCCGGTGCATTTTTCAAGTAAATATTTTTCATTATTTTTTACTATTTTCTTTAGTAACATACGTGGTTTGATTCTTTTTTTGGGTTTAACAATATTCAGTTTTTAATAATTTGTTATCAACAAAACATTAATAAGTATTTTGATATCTAAAAACGGAACTTGCAAATTTTTAACAATTACTTTTGGAGATTCTTGTGTTAAAAAGTTTAATTTTCAAAATATTGGAGAATATTTTAAATAAATAATGAACTTCAGTTATTCAACTAAAGAAGAGAAGGAAAGAGACAAAAAGCACCCGGTAAAACGGAGTGCCCCAACTGCTGTGCACAGAAAAGAAATGAGCAATATTTGTCGTGGAGAAAAAGAGATATATTTGTTTGCCTAAAATGTTGGTATCCCTTTTGCGCTGTTAGAGGAGGCGATAGCTATTTCCGGCAATGAAATTCTTTACGTGCATCCGTATTACCAATAAAATGCGAATAAAAATTTTAATTCCTGCAGTAGCTTCGAATCTATCCGCACCGGCAAATTTTGCGTATACCCGCAGCCGTTACTCGCAATAAAACAAAAAAAAGCGATCCTTTCAGGGTTTTAAAAATAATGAAAACATCTGTATAGTATGATTAGCAAGATTAAAAAAGAGCTTTTAAACCAAATTTTACGAGTTCACCCGCAACCTGATCCGCGGGTGGTAAATTTATACCCGCACCACAAAGCGGGAATCTCTTTAGGAATGCAGGACTCTGATAAAGCTCGATTAAAAAATTTAAATAGTTAAAACTACGGTAGTTATTGCAATTAAATTTTATTTTATACTAGCTGACCCGCCCGGCATTGCTCGAGTTCGTCTAATAAACTTATATCTCTGAAAAAAAGAAACTGTGGCCACGGTTTCCGATGGCTTCGGCACAGCATACGGGACATGCTCGTACGATCAGGAAAAATCTGTTATTCCCGTCTTCCACCGCCAGGGGAGCATTCTGTTCTAAACAAACCTCTTTCCGAACGAACCTCTGAGACAGGTCCCCACTTCCTACGGCACTATATAGTAAGCGTGCTATAAAATTAAGCTGGTTTGGAGAAGATGGAACCATTATTAGAAATGAAATAAATATCCTGCAATTTGACAGGTACTTCATAAAAGATAAATTTTTCCAAGCGTAAAGCAAGTGACCTACTTTTCAAATTTGCCATTATTATACTGATATTTTATTTTGTTATTTGTTATTATCGTGTTTTAAATGTTAAATTTCAGATTACTTATTGATTTCATTTAAGAAAATGCTCTAGTTATCGCATGAAGACGTCTGCAATGTTATCCAATGGCAGAAAGTGATCGTACTAATCCAAATTGAGACAAAAGTTACAGGAATTTTTAAATGCGTTTTTTATTGTCTCGAATCAAAAAAGATGTTAAATATTCCCAAATTTTTCGAAATTTTAATTTTGAGATCGTAGATATATTTTTATTTTTATTTTAAAAGTAAATGCATTTTTAAAAGTAACATAGGTTTTTAAAATTAAAATAAAAAATACTTACGATCTCAAAATTGAAAATTCGAAAAATTAGGGAATATTCAACATCTTTTCTGATTCGAGAAGAACAAAAAACGGCATTCAAGGTTTTCTGTAAGTTTCGTGTCAATTTGGATAATAGAACGATCACTTTTTGCCATTGAATAACATTGCAGTGAACGTGATCGCACGGTATATAGATGTCCTTTAAAAAAGAAAGAAACAAAAAATTATTTTGGTCAACTTTGCTGTTCTTTTCTTTTTTTTCAAATCTCATGTTTTAAAAATGACTTTATTTCATTAAAAGATATTCTGAATAGAATATTTATTTTTATTAATGGTAGCATGTATTAAATATTGCTTTATAATAACAAAGCATTATAAATTGTTAGTTTTTATTTATTTAAAAATGATGAAAGTTCATTAATAAAAAGAGAAGTAGGCAAATAAAGCTTAGAGAAAAATAGAGAGGTGGGAATTGAAGAGGTCCCGCGCTTACGCATGGTCCCACATCAGCTCAGATCGGCACTCTAGTTATTTTAAAACTAGGCATTGTTAACTCAAATATGAAAACAAGTTTTATCTTCTTTAATTGTTTTTTTCTTCTTTAATTATTTTTTTTTACCTTTTATGTTGTGATAATCTTTTGTTGATACAGTTGTTTTTCATTCATATTTTAGGGCGAAATGTCTCTTAGTAATGGATTCGATGAAAGCACATCTCACTGATGACATTAAGAAGTTGTGCAGAAACAACAAATGTTTTAGTGCCATTATACCTGCAGGTATGACAAAACTTTTGCAACGACTGGATATAACCGTAAATCGATCATTCAAGTGCAAAATTCCAGGAAAGTGGGAGAAAGGGATGGCCAAGGTATTAAAAGAATACACAAAAAGCGGAAGAATGAAACGAGCATCATATACTACAGTTTGTGAATGGATTGCCTATTCATGGAAAAATATCTCGGCAAAGACACTGATCAAGGAATTCAAAAAAGCTAGATTACCCCATAAAAAAATTGCTAAACAACAGAGGTTTCTGATCTTTCTGAGAATGAAGATGAAGATGAAGCTGATGACTCGTCTATAAATAGCGACATAATTGGTTTGTTTATGACAGACTTGGAAACTTCCGATTTTGAAGGATTTTCCGATTTTAGTGATTAAAATCAATATTTTTGAGCGAATTTCTTTGTGCCATTTTATACAATAGTTTTATATTATTTATAGTAATTATTATTTAAAATAACAAAATAATAATAACATATTTTCTATGTGATAAAATGCCATTAATAGTTACAGTTGTATATTACATCACGTTTTCAACGAAAGCAACATAAATTATTAAGTAATAATATTGTAATAGTAATTATGAGTTACTGCTGTTTAATTACTTACTCAAGCTACTTCAATACCACACTTTTTTATTACAAAAAGCTACCTGTTATAAAAAAAAAATTAAATCAATTTTTTTTTGCATTTGCATAATTCTTGTAGTGATGTCCTTAATTTTTAGCCGAATTGCTGTAGGCATTATGCATCACGAAAAAATTTGGTAAATATCTGTTGCAAATTATGACTAATGACCTCTAATTTCGAACCCTGATCGAAATATACGTTCGTAGACGGTGTATAGCCTGCGGGCTATACACCAATGCAGCTCCGCGGCTTATACACGAACTTTTTTACTGTACTGCTCGATTTAGGGGTGCGGACTATACACTGGATGCGGGCTATACACCCGAAAATACGGTACTTTCTTCATTCTGTTGTACGTCAGCTTCTTGCGAATCGTCGGATTACGGGGATGCGATCAACTGATGTATACTAAACTACGAAAAGTCCTTCTGGCCTGAACCGACAGGAACAGATAGCCTCCCTATTTCTTGATTTTAGGATTTTAGCTAATTTTACTGGAAAACACGAAGGTAAAATGCGTGGAACCTAATTAAACCAGATTCAATCCCAGTTCTCGTCAACATTGAATTTGAATGAGAATATCTCCAAATTTGTCCTCTACAGCCAAGTGGGCTTCATTTACGGCAACCTATTTTTGTCGCCAAACTTGGCGATATTTCACCAACTGTCGCCAAGTTTGGCGGTAATTTGACGTTGGCGAATATAAATATATAGTGATAAGCATATAATAGGATTAATGGTTACAATAATGAAAGAAAATTTGTCGAAACCACGTTAACTAAAACTCACAAATTAAACCTGTTTATGGATGAAATCTGCTGTCTTGTTTGAAAATGTCAGCCACCCTAAAATTTCAAACCGCTATATCTCAGCTATTTTTTAAGATAGAGGCAAAACAAAAATTGTTTCGGATTCTCCGGATCAAAGCCGATCATTTAACGAAGAAAATCTTTTAGGATTTCTAATTTTTTTTGCACATCTTTTTGAACTTGAAATTTTTAAATCGCTATCACAGCGCCCCTTTTCGTCGAAATATCCCCAAATTTTAATAGAACCTGCTTGCCATAGCCAAAAACATAGAAAAAAATGTGGTTCAATTTGAAGCATAACTTCATGCACTTTCAGATGGTACAATAGTGAAAATGGAACAAAAATATCGATCACAGCACCCCCTTTCGTCGAAATATTCCCAACTTCTGATAGAACCTGCTTGCCATAGCCAAAAGCATAGAAAAAGATTTAGGTTCAATTTGAAGCATAACTTCATACACTTTTCGATGGTACAATAGTGATAATGGAACAAAAATATCGATCACAGCGCCCCCTTTCGTCGAAATATCCCCAAATTCTAATAGAACCTGCTTGCCATAGCCAAAAACAGAAAAAAATTAGGTTTTATTTGAAGCATAATTTCATACACTTTTCGATGAAACAATGAAGACACACAGACGGGCAGACAGACATTTTGTAAAAACATGTTTTTCGGAATCTCTGACCCCTAAAACGTGTAAATCCGTTGAAAACCGGAAGTCGAAAAAAATTTCGATTACAATACTTTCTTCTATTATAGATAGAAGAAAGTAAAAATGTGGTTCAATTTGAAGCATAACTTCATACACTTTTCGATGGTACAATAGTGAAAATGGAACAAAAATATCGATCACAGCGCCCCCTTTCGTCGAAATATCCCCAACTTCTGATAGAACCTGCTTGCCATAGCCAAAAGCATAGCAAAAAATTAGGTTCAATTTGAAGCATAACTTCATACACTTTTCGATGGTACAATAGTGATATTGGAACAAAAATATCGATCACAGCGCCCCCTTTCGTCGAAATATCCTCAAATTCTGATAGAATCTGCTTGCCATAGCCAAAAACATAGAAAAAAATTAGGTTCAATTTAAAGCATAACTTTGTAGACTTTTCGATGGTACAATAGTGAAAATGGAACAAAAATATCGATCACAGCGCCCCCTTTCGTCGAAATAGCCCCAAATTCTGATAGAATCTGCTTGCCATAGCCAAAAACATTGAAAAAAAAAAAGGTTTAATTTGAAGCATAACTTCATACACTTTTCGATGATATAATGAGGACACACAAGGAAGGCACTGAAAAGAGCCATATATTTTTTTACTTTCTTCTATCTATAATAGAAGAAAGTATTGTAATCGAAATTTTTTTCGACTTCCGGTTTTTGACGGATTTACACGTTTTAGGGGTCAGAGATTCGGAAAAGTACGTTTTTACATAATGTCTGTCTGTCTGTCTGTCCGTCAGTGTGTCTTCATTGTATCATCGGAAAGTGTATGAAGTTATACTTCAAAACCTAATTTTTTTTCTATGTTTTTGGCTATGGCAAGCAGATTCTATCAGAATTTGGGGATATTTCGACGAAAGGGGGCGCTGTGATCGATATTTTTGTTCCATTTTCACTATTGTATCATCGAAAAGTGTATGAAGTTATGCAGATAATTGAACCAATTTTTTTTCTATGTTTTTGACCATAGCCTGCAGGTCCAGGTTGAATTCGGGGATATTTCGATGAAAGGGGGCGCTGCCATCGGGATTTTTGTTCGATTTTCACTATTGTATCATCAAAAAGTGTATGATGTTTTGCAGATAATTAAACCAAAAATTTTTAATATGCTTTTGGCTGTAGCCAGCAGGTCCTACTAGAATGTGGGGATATTCCGCCGAAAGGGGGCGCTGTGATAGCCATTTAAAGATTTCAAATTCAAAAAGATGTATAAAAAAATTAGAAATCCTAAAAGTTTTTTCCATTAAATGTTCGGCCTTGATCCGGAGAATCCGGAGCAGTTTTTGTTTTGTCTCTATATTAAAAAAATGGCGGAGATATAGCAGTTTGAAATTTTAGGGTGGTTGACATTTTCAAACAAGACAGCAGAATTCATCCATAAACGGGTTTAATTTATGAGGTTTAGTTAACTGGGTTTCAGCAAATTTTCTTTCATTGTTGTAACCATTGTTACTATTCTTAAATGCTTAACACTATATATTTATATTCGCCAATGTCAAATTCTCGCCAAGCTTGGCGGCAATTGACGAAATATCGCCAAATTTGGCGACAAAAATAGGTTGCTACAAATGAAGCCAACTTGGCTATAGAAGACTAATTTGGCGATATTCACATTCGATGTTGACGATAACTGGGAATAAATCTTCTTTAATTGGGTTCCACGCATTTTAGGTTCGTGTTTTCCAGTAAAATTAGCTAAAATCGTAAAACCAAGGAATAGGGAGGCTATCTGTTCCGGTCGGTACAGGCCAAAAGAACTTTTCGTAGTTTAGTATACGTCAGTTGATTGCATCCCGGTAACCCGATGATTCGCAAGCAGCTGACGCACAACAGAATGACAAAAAATATTGATTTTATTGGCCATGTGAGGACGAAATTAGAAGTATTAACATGATTGAGATAGAAGAAAGTTTTGGGATTGGCACATCCGACTAGTTTTTTTTGGTATAGCTTAGATGTTAAGTTTTATTTAAGAATTTAGGTATTTATAATGTGGAAAAAATTGCGAAGTATAAATAAAAGAGAGATCATTTACAGTTATGGTGAGCACTAATGCTCACAGTCTATAATGCAAGAATATTTTGGACGTTTACGGTGATGTGGTTCGAAGGCGTCATAATCCGGCAATTCTGCGATTATTAATTTAGGGAGGTCATAGGGTTTTTCATAAAATTTTTAGAAAGGTGGTTTATTCTTTTATTTAATATAATGGTTTTGAGGTCTCTATGGATAGTGCTATTATGGAGGTAACGCGAAGCATTTCTGACAATACGTAGATTTTTGTTGTGGAGTTGGCTGAGGTTGTTCATAGAGGTTTTACAGATATAGCCCCAGACCGGACATGCGTAGGTGATTATTGGTAGAATACAAGAGTTATAAAGGAGAGAATCTTGCTATGGATAGCTAGGGTGTTACTATTAAGAAGAGGTTTAAGTGCAGTCGTGGCTCCAGCGACTTTCCCCCTGATGTTAAGGATATGTTTCTTGGAAGTCTTTGGTCAAGGGTGACCCCTGGTTACTTTCGGTTTGAGTCAGGTTGTAGAACAATATTATAAATTTCATATTGCTATAATTTTATTGGTAAGATTTGAAATCATAAAAGTGTACCCTAAATGTATGACTGATCATCCTGTTTTTTTTGAGTGTCCCTAGAACTCTGTTCATCTTTGCTCAAGGGTGACCCCTAGTTACTTTCAGTTTGAGTTAGGTTGTAGAACAATATTATAAATTTTATATTTCTATAATTTTATTGGTAAGATTTAAAATCATAAAAGTGTACCCTAAATGTATGACTGATCATCCTGTTTTTTTGGGCATCCAGGGCCTGATTATCCAAAAGTCATGTGAAGCACATGATTCCTCTCTAAAATTTAAAATTACCCCCAAAATGACTGTGAAGATTCTAATTCCCATTGTCGTTTTTAGATTGTATGTTTAATTATTTTGGAAAAAAAAGTTTGCTTAATACAAGAGTAAATCCACGCACTACTTCACGAAACTTATTTAACAGGGAAATAGAAATGTCACAAATAGGATGTTAATTAATCCTATAAGCATCGTAATGTGCCTGTTCGAAAGAACCCGGTAAAATTTTCATACGTATATATGTACTAAATATATCTGAAGTAGATACAGGGAATATAAAAAAGATGTTTAATGCAATTTGTGTTACCTCAGATAAGTTATTCGCGGGAATAATATGAGTAGCATTGGTGACTTTTCATGAATGAAAAATATTAAGTGAACTTTTGTCAAATGAAAGGGGCTTCGAAAATCATACCGTGCCTCCCCTAGATTCAGAGGCTAATCGGTCCCTGCATGCATTATAATTAAAACACTGGTATGGAAGAATGAGTCATTTAGACTACTTATTCCATTGTAGAAGATTAGGGATAAGATTGGTTTTTCCCTTCTAAGGTTAATTACTGTATCGGACATATTTTAAAGTTTTGGGAGTCCCT
The DNA here is from genome assembly GCA_963931845.1 of Maratus michaelseni. NCBI lineage: Eukaryota > Metazoa > Arthropoda > Arachnida > Araneae > Salticidae > Maratus > Maratus michaelseni. The sequence continues at coordinate 275,202,073 of OZ007594.1, read as the reverse complement.
TTGATAACGGGACCCTAAGTTAAAGTGCGCCGAATGAACTTCTGTAAATCAGTTCCTGTTAGCATTATCTTTGTAATTTGATTGCAAAAGCATAAATTTCGAATTTAAAATGCGCTAGTCTAATGGCTTGGGAACTTCCGACATAGAAGAAAGTTTTGTGGTTGTCAACTGAAGTTCACAAAGTATACTAATGTTTACATATTTTTACTTATTTATTTTTCTTTTTCTACAAATGTTTTCAACACAATCTTTCACCAGAATCAAAACTTTTTTTAAACAGGGATTTTCTATCTAGATGAGACTTTAATGTATATAGCAAAAAGGTTTCATTGTATATCGGATAAAGTAAGAACGCAGATTTCGATTATCACGTTAATTTTATCTAACTTTAATAAAAGTAAAAAATAAACTTTATTACCGCATACAATATCTAGACTGCACAGCGTTATAGGCGAGACAATATCTATCCACGGCTTTTTTGTTTCTTTTTCCAGAAGCTTGACTAGGATTTGTGACTGTTCGTTGAAAACAGGCAAAAAGTCCTTCAGGATCTCAAAGTGAAAAGACGGTGTCAGTAGTTTCCTTCGAGACTTCCACTTGCTACCATGACTATAAAAATAATATTTGATAAATATCTTGATGTCGAAAATTATTAGGAGAATTAGTAAACACGTTAAGATCGTTCACTTTAACAAATACGAAATATTACAAGAAACTACGTGGATGTTCAGTGTGGAATAAAACACTCATTAGCTGGAAAATCAAATTGTATACTTTAGCGCTTCAGCCATTACGCTGACTCTTTCACTGTTTTTTTTTTCTTTTCTTTTCATTTTTTATATACATATGGCGAAGGTATTAGATTCGTGAAAATATTCCATTTATACTCATCAAACATTTGCTTCCAACGTAAAATTTGTTTAATAAATATGAGTTATTTTAAACTACATATATAAATAAACCTCGTCGTTTCGGTTAATCTTTATAACCATCATCAGGAGAAAAAATCTTCATAAATATGAACAGCAAAAATTAAAATTTGTTACATGATTGATTCCAATGTTCAACTGAATCAATCATGTAACAAATTTTAATTTTTGCTGTTCATATTTATGAAGTTTTTTTCTCCTGATGATGGTTATAAAGATTAACCGAAACGTCGAGGTTTATTTATATATGTAGTTTAAAATAACTCATATTTATTAAACAAATTTTACGTTGGAAGCAAATGTTTGATGAGTATTTATATGTGCAAAGTAAAGTCCTTATTAATTATTCCAGTTTTATTTATTTACTTGCACACTTTCCTGAATACTATTTGTCTATATTTGGACCAACTACACTGTGTCTGTCTGTGTGTAACACAAATTTTGTGTCCACTCAAACTCAAGAACTAATGCAAGGAATTCTACGAAACTTACACCAAAGAGAAATCGAAGAAGAAAAGGAAGAATTGCACCAAATGTAATGTGTAAGAGGCTCATTATGAAAAACTGCAGTGACTTACTTTTGGCTTCAATCACTCACCAGGGTTCGCTGCTTTGCAAAGCTTTTTGCGATAAACAGTGTTATTGAGTCTTAGTTTTTATTTGGTTGAAACACACCAAATTTTATATTTGAGTTTATTAATTAAAAATATATATCTTGACTTAATTTTGTATTTGAATCCTAACAAGGGGCCTGATATGTTGTACTTTTTATTATTCATGGATCGCTGTGACTCCATGTTAAATTAAAACAAATTCCCCAAACTTCAAATTCAAAATTGGTGATGTGTACCTGTTTCATTTAAATAAATGTATTAGAGTTCTTATAAATTTTTTTTTATATTTAGAGAGATATAAAAGAAAGTTTTGAGATGGCCGCAGCATAGTAGAGTTTTATAACTTCGAGTTGAAAATAGGCAAAAAATCTCGAAGTAAGAAAATACGGTTCAATAGTTTTCACTTGCTAACATGATTATTGAACAGAATGATTAAACATCTCGTTGTCAAAAAACTATCACCGTAAAAGACATTAGCATTCCTAAAATAGAACTTACGAAATGCCACCAAAAGTTAGGTTTTGAGACAGGCTTTTTAAAAATTAATAAAACAGTTACAGCAACCCTCTTAGTAATTGTTTGTTTGTTTCGATATTGCTCTTTGAAATCTCAAAATTATTAATAAATTTTTGGTCTGAGTCACAATCAGTGGTGGTATAAAATGGTGACTTAGGTTCTGGTGTTGGTCACACGTAATTTAATACATATTTTTACCTGGTTCATTTAGGGTTGTTCTCAAATCGAACAGAGTTACTTTCTGACACAAATCTGCATTCATTGTTATTCGGACACGCATGAAATTGGCAGGTGTTCTTATTCAGAAACTATGTAATCGAAATGCGTTTTCCAGTTTTTGGTAACGGCAGAAGATGTTTCAGAAAATACTGTCAAAGTCGATGCGTTTTGAACCGAATACATCCAGATGGTTCAGCCGTAGAAAGAGAAAAAAATTGTCATCACGTGCCACGAATCGCTTATAACTCGATACGTAATTTATTTATCAAAAAATGGAAAACTGATTTCGATTCAAAATCGCTTCAATAGCCAGGCCTGCTAATTTTATGTCTTTATATTTAAAAATGAGTCAGAAAATGTGTTAGAAAGTTTCGCGTTTTTGAGCAGTTCATTTTAGAACCACGTTAACAAGCATTATCAATTTCAAGAATTTAAATCAACTGTAACCCTTTTAATTCTTTCAACAGCTCAGAGTTGAAAAATATTTACTCAGATGTTAGAATATATCATCTAAGGCATGAAAAAAATAATTTAATAAAAAGTTAAAATAGAAAAATAAAAATATATTGACTAAAAAGGTACTTTTTTTACATCTGCAATAAATAGAAAATTACATACTGTTCATAAATATTGTCAATTTTCTAATACAAATTTTGAAGTTTATGAACTGTCCTTTCTAAAAAAAAACCAGTTTTTGACATCTCCAGCCTTTTTAATTTAAGTTCATTTTAGCATTAACGATGCAAAACTGCTCGAATGATAAATAAAATTTTGGCATGAAAAATTGACTCAGTATTGCCGTCTGTTGGTAATTCTACGAACAATTTATATTAACTGCAGTGTTGGGAGATAGCAGCAATAAATAAAATCGTCTTTTAAAGCCCAGAGTATAAAGGAGAAAGATCGAGTTCGGCCGTGGTTGTAGATATGCAACGCGGTGATACAAAGGATTAATTTATCCGTTAAACATTATGTTTTATACATTCTTCTAACTTTACAAGAAGAAAGTAATGGATTCATGATAAATTTTCGACGGAATTATACGTTTTAGAATGTCCTGAACATGATTTGACTGTTTTTAGAAAATGACTGTCTGTGAGTCTGTGACAAAAATTTTGTGGGCGTTCTATCTCAAGAACTAATGCACGATAATGAAACTTTATATTCAGTTAGTCCTAATATAGATTGGTCCTTATTAGTTGTTTGTGAAAATCGTCTAACAGGTGGCGCTTCTAATGCTCCATTTTTCGTCCTTTCCAAAATAGCTCTATCTCAAGAACTAATGCTCTTATTTTCATAAAACTTCAGATGCAGTTAGACCTTGACATAAATAAACGCTGATTACGTTTTGGTGTAGATATCCCAACAATGGCGCTGCTATGCTACTTTTATCATTATTATTACAATAACTATATTTCAAGAACTAATGCACGGATTTTCAGGAAACTTCAGATTCAATTAGACGTTGACATAAGTTGTTGTTGATTAGGTTTTGGTCTAAATCTCCCAACAGGTGGCACTGCTATGCTGCATTTTGCAGGATTTACACGATTTTAGCAATAGTCATATCTTAAAAACTAATGCACGGAATTTAATAAAATTTTAGATTCAATTAGACCTTGATATAAATTGGTGCTGATTCTTTTTAGTGCATCCGAAATCTGTGTGAGATAGAAGAAAGTTTTGGGATTGGCATATCCGACTAGTTAAAAGTAGATTAAAGGCGAATTGAGCAAAATAATAGTTTTAAAAAACAGACTGTTTAAAGCACAAAATATGCTATAGTTTGTACTAAATTTTGCATCTCTATACATACAAATAATTTAATAACATGATAACTATAGGATATACGGTAACAAAAAATTATTAATAAAGTATTAATAATCGATATTAAACTTTGTCTTAACTTTTGAATAACAATAAGATAAGCAAAAATGACATTTTAACATTACCTTGTTAAAAGTCCAGTTCCTAACCATGGATGAAGAAAGCCATACATCCAATTTTTCTCCATATTTTTTGATCCAGAAATTACTTCCTGAAATTTTTTAAAATAATTCTGTTAATTTAATACGTACTGGTGATACCACTAATGTTTATCATTTTTAAATGATGGTATACAAATAACACTTAAAATATTTTAATTATTTTAATTTGTTTTGACATATCACAAACAATTGTGTTAATGCTTATCGTTTTCAAATGATGATATACACACAACATTTAATTTATTTAAATTATTTTAATTTGTTTTGACACATCACAAACAATTGTGTTAATGCTTATCGTTTTCAAATGATGATATACAAACAACATTTAATTTATTTAAATAATTGAAATTTGTTTTGACACATCACAAACAATTGGGTATTAAGTTGCTGTATAAGCAGGGCCAGCCATAAGAGAGTTGCTGTGAGTATAGCTAAAGCGTGATTACGACAGGGGCAAACTTCCATCAGAATTTTTGAACAGTAATCGTGGCTTTAAAGGCAGAATTTCTGTCATAAATATGAGAAAAATTGCTATTCGTAAATACAGTTGGAAGTTTGCCTTTACAGTACTCAGGCTCTATGTGAATGCGCCCAGCAGAAGGGCTTATATAAATGCTAAGCAGGAGACATGATATATTCGAATCATAAAACGCCATTTAGAAGCCAATGTATGAATTTTCTTCTCATTAGAAAACATACACTTCTTTAAGAAGTCAAAAACTGATATTATTCTGATTTTAATATAATATATTAATTATTAAATATTAAAAACTAAATAAGTATAGGGAAACGTATGTAAGACCTGCACAAAATTGAGCTAAGCGAGAAAACATCAAAAGTATTAGTTGTAATATGCAAAGAAAATTAGAAATAAAACATAATAACTGTTTATTTAGAGTCAGTATGACGTAACACTGAAAGCGTTTCATAGAAAAGTCATCATATTTAGGAGATATTTTTTATTTTTTATTTTCTGAGTATTTTTCTCTAAATTGAAATACTTCTATTATAGCAGAATTTTTAATTCAAAATGACATTTAATTGTAAGTAATAAATCGATTTAAGGCACTTATAGTTAAAGTTTTTAATTTTATAAATGAAAAATGTGTATTTTCTGCGCAGAATGACGCCATTTTCGGATGCGAAAATATAGGGAGTGAGTCTGAATTTTTATTGAAATAAAAACAAACAAAGTACATGGGTCATTCTTTTTCTTTTTTTAATACTTCGATATTTTCTATGTTGCGGCAATATGATAAAAATGCATTACAAAAATTTTAAAAAATATATATAGATTTGTATAAACGATGGTAGGTGTGGTTGAAAAAAGAGATGAATCTCGAGAGAAAATTTTAAAGTAGCCAGTAATTTTACCCGGGTTATAGAGGGTATATGTTTATCAAGTTTTGTACAAATCGGACAAAAATTGTAAATTTTTATGAGGAACATATACCCACACACTGATTTATATATATATATATATACTAGTATATAACCCCCGTCAAAAATGAGGGATTGTTGATGTGCGTTCCATTTTAACAAGACTTCATACATACAAACAAACAGCATGAAGATTTTATTATTGAAAGGTTTGTATTGTAGAAAAGTACATTTTAAAAATGACAAATTATTTCTACAAAATGATGAGGATATATATATATATATATATATATACACTATATTTCCAATGATGACCGGTCACTTGCGATTTTAGACGTTTTGGTAAATATCTGGAAAGATACATAAGGAATTATCCTGTAACTTCAGGCGTGTAAACAACATGATAAACGTCATATATGTCCGTGAAGATTTTTTCCCGAAACCCCATGAGGGGCCGTCAACAAATTGAAGAAAAACGAATATATTTTGGATAATCCTGTCAAAACTAATGTTGCAAAAGCATTCAAACTGTAGATTATAATTAAGTGGGTTCATTAATAATTTGGGTTCATTTGTATGAAGATAGCATGTATACTCGAAGAGAAATTCAGGTTTTTATAAAAACAGTCCCAAATTTTACCAAATTTTTTACTTATAATTTGCAGAGTTTTTAATATAAAAACAAGTTGTTTTCAGACAATATGACAAACAAAATTATACACAATACCCTGCAATCAGAATTAAAAAATAATAAAAATTGTATGAAAAATGAACAGGTTTACTAAATATTGTTTCACTGCGCATGTGCTTATTCAATCAAAATATACTGTGTATAATATATTAGTTAAATATATAGACCAACTTTTATGAAAGTCTCAAAAACATAGCTTGAAAATTCTGATAGTAATCGTCGATAGAATAAGCTCGAATTTCGCTGTTCCCAAAAGGAAGCAAAAAGATGAGGGGTTGTATCCAAATATACTAGCTTATAAAAGTTGAGATAATAAGAATGAAGTGTCTCTCATTCTATATTTGAAACAACCCCTCATCTTTTTGCTTCCTTTTGGAAACAGCCAATTTCGAGCTTATTCTATCGACGATTACTATCAGAATTTTCAAGCTATGTTTTTGAGACTTTCATAAAAGTTGGTCTATACATTTAGCTAATATATTATACACAGTATATTTTGATTGAATAGGCACATGCGCAGTGAAACAATATTTAGTAAATCTGCTCCTTTTTCATACAATTTTTATTATTTTTTAATTCTGATTGCAGGGTATTGTGTATAATTTTGTTTGTCATATTTTCTGAAAAAAACTTGTTTTTATATTAAAAACTCTGCAAATTATAAGCAAAAAACTTGGTAAAATTTGGGACCGTTTTTATAAAAACCTGAATTTCTCTTCGAGTATACATGCTATCTTCATACAAATGAACCCAAATTATTACAAAAATCCACTTAATCATAATCTACAGTTGAATTCTTTTGCAATATTAGTTTTTACAGGGTTATCCGAAATATATTCGTTTTTCTTCAATTTGTTGACGGCCCCTTATGGGGTTTCGGGAAAAAATCTTCACGGAAATATATGACGTTTATCATTTTGTTTACATTCCTGAAGTTGCTTATGTATCTTTCCAGATATTTAACAAAACGTCTAAAATCGCAAGTGACCGGTCATAATTTCTGAAATGGTTCAACGATTGGACAAAACATTCACATTAAATTTTAAAAAAATAATCCATGTGCGAAAGTTTTTGTAAAAAAGTGTTATCAATGAGTTTTTAAACAGCTTGACTCACCACATAACTCATTATTTGATTACATAAGCAAAATTAAATGCAAATTACGCTATACTATGTATTCCTTATATTTTAATTACGTTTCATAAGAAGAAAAACATTTTATTTACGATGGAAGCAAATTTCAAAATCCGCCGGTAGATGGCGCCAATATACTGGATCGATCGCCGCATCTCTAAGAAAGAAATCCCCGCTATTTCTGAAAAAAAAAAGTGTTTACCGAAAAAAATGTTCACAGAAATGTTGATATACACGTTTTATATGAAATAGTTTTTGAAGGTTTTAAACAAAATTAAGATATTTAAAAGGTTTAATATTCTTTTATAAATATTTTAAGAGTAAAATCGTATGTTAAACTGTATTTTTTAACGAAGCTTTCAAAGAGTCGTTCATTTGTGATTAATTTGAATTTGTGATTCTGAATGGCAACAGTGTTCGCTTGTTTATATCTGGGATTCCGCTGTTTAATCTGGATTTTTAATTAAGAACTTAAAACATTATAATAGGATGTGATACACATGTTTTATAGGAAAATATGCGGAAGAGACATGATTTCAAATAGAAGATATTATCATTTATCTGACGTTTTTCATTAAGCCTAACATGGCGTTTAACTACGGTCGATTCGCAGACCAGAGTGGTCCCGCCTGGAATGGTTACAGACACTTCCTTGCCTTCGGATTTTATTATAAGTATATATATATATATACAGGGTGAATCTAAACTATTGGGCAAAACTTTAAGGGGTGATAGTACACATCAAGACAAACAATATTAAATAGGAAACTAAGGGTCCCAAACGTCTTCCGAAGGAGATAGGTGCCATTAAAGTTTAGGGTCCAAAATTTCAAATAATTATAAAAAACGGAAAAAATTGGTCGATTCGTTTGCGGTTTTCTCTAAAACTATACTTTATGTCAGTATTTTCTTTAAGAAAAATGTGAAAGAAAAAGTTTAAAAAATGTCGATAGAGGGCGCTTTAGATTTTGGAGTAACGAACAACTATTTTTTACCGTTATTTTTTGTATCTTATTAAATGCCTTCAAAAGCTTAGACTTAAATTTTGAGCTCAAAATCTGAATTGTTGGGAGTGGTTAAGTTGCGCAAACTGAACTGCGTTCAGGAGTTGAAATTTGAACCCCCCCTAAACACAGCTCAGTTATTCCCGATCTTGGTGTCGTAGACTAGGCAGAAACTACTACCCCCTACACGTAAAATAAACGATAGAGGGATGATAAAATTAAATAAAAAATTTATTTTAAAAATAAATTTTAAAGATAAAGTTCAAAAATGCCGATAGATGGCGCTTTAGACTTTGGAGTAATGAACAACTATTTTTTAACGTCGACTCCGACTCCGACCTGGTTGCGAGGATTGCCGTCGTAGCAGGCGATATCCGGGAGATGCCCGGAGTATTCACTAATGTTCGCAACTCCCTCCGCCGGCGGTGTGAGGATTGCATCGTTGCTGGTGGGCACTGTTTCGAGCAGTTTTTGTGATTCCTCACGAGCATCATGCGTGTACCATTTTCTACGTGTCAACCTTCATTCATATTGCACACTACATGCATACATCAAATTATTTCTTTATATTTTGCGCGGAGAAATTGCTCATGTCTGTTATGAATAAATTTTCTATTTAATTTTGTCATTACTTTATCCTTTATTTTACGTGTAGGGGGTAGTAGTTTCTGCCTGGATTAATTTTAACACAATTATTCAAATTGGTAAAGAAATCATATGAGTTGTAATTTTCAAACTGCACAAAAAATATCCGGGCCAGGATTCTAACCTGGGATCTCTTGGCTGAAGCTGTCATGCTCTACCAACTGAGCTATCCCGGTTGAATCTGGACGGCATGAACTGGATGAATTATGCCCTCCAGATTCAACCGGGATAGCTCAGTTGGTAGAGCATGGTAGCTTCAGCCAAGAGATCCCAGGTTCGAATCCTGGCGCGGGCAATTTTTGGTCCAGTTGGAAAATTACAACTCATATTGTTTCTGCCTGCTCTACGACACCAAGATCGGGAATAACTGAACTGTGTTCAGGTGTGTGTGTAGGGGGGAGGGGGGGGGGAAAGATGTTTCAAATTTCAACTCCTGAACACAGTTCAGTTTGCGCTACTTAATCACTTTCAACGATTCAGATTTTGAGCTCAAAATTTAAGTTTAAGTCTAAGCTTTTGAAGGAATTTAATCAGACACAAAAAATAACGGTAAAAAATAGTTGTTCGTTACTCCAAAGTCTAAAGCGCCCTCTATCGACATTTTGATGACTAAGCGGAGTATATTTTAGTAACTTCAAATGTCATTAGCTAGTTAATTTTAGGATGACTTCTGAACTTTAGAAGTTTATTTTGCAGAACTATACTTGGTATAGTTTAGGAGGTTCACGTTTTTATTTATTAAAAACTTGCGCATATATAAGAAAGCCACGGTGAAGCCAATTTTGCAAAAAAATAAAGTAAAATAAAATAAAATAAAATAAACTTCATTAAATGAGATAAAAATGAAAAGAGACAATAATCGCAAAGATGGCGACAGAGACTGGTATGGTTAAGATAAGAAGATGCTGATTAAAGTTTGTGTTATTAATTTAATATTCTTCTGATTAAGAAATGCTAACCAAAATACATTTATAGACATTATTCAAATCTGATAACGATGTTTATAATCGTAGCACGAATTTACTTATGAATAGAAAATATACAATTCAATATAAAGTCATAAAACTGATATCATTCTGATTTAAGGATGCTGAATTAAATTAAGAAATAAATAATTAGATAGAATGACATGCGAAAAAAAAAAAAAAGAAGAAGAAGAAGAAAGTGAGAAATAATTTTTTACAGAGATAGATAGTTCTAAGATGAAAATGTTAATTAAACGTTATGTTAATTATAATCCTTTGATTAAGATTTTCTAACCAGAGGACGTGATAGGCATTATCCGGACATGAAAATGCCGTTCACAAGCCGTCGCGTCGCACGGAGTTTCTTCTCATTACAATGCACGATAAGAAGTCATAAAACTGATATCATTCTGATTTAAAGGTGATAAATTAAATCTTTAAAATTAAAATACAAATAAATCTCTTGGATGATGTGGAAATAAATAAAAGACAATCAAAGTAAGAAATTGCTATACAGATATTGTTAGGATAAAAAGATAGTGATTAAAAGTTGTTTTATGAATAATCCTTTGAACCAGAAGGCACGATAGAGTTATTCGAATCAGAAGTTATAGTACAAATTTGTTTCGTATCAGAATACATACTCTTCAATCAAAAGTCATAAAACTGACATCATTATGATTTCTTATACTGAATTCATTCTATAATGTTAGAAGAAAAATAAGACCGAATAATATGTAAATAAAATTAATAAAAATATTTCATATTTATTCGTTCAATTGTTTTGAATAAAAATACTCACCTCTACGGCTTTGGCTTTAGTCACAATGATGTATGGTGAATACCCAGCGCCAAAGAAAAAGAAGCTTTCATTTTTAAATAATTCTTTATATCCCATTAATACCTGTAGCATATCTATAAAATAAAATACAAGTTTGTTACAAAATGTGCACATACATATATATATATTTAAATAACATATTTTATTATTCTAAAATGTTTCACCATTTAATTTACTATTTTTCACTTTAAAATGCATTTTCTTTGCATTCTTTTTCTCAAATTTTCAATTGCTTTTACGACTAGAATATTTTCTTTTCCGTTTCAAAATTTATCCCATTTTAGATTGTTCTATTTAACTCCTTGAAGTGTGCTGGGATATTATATACACCACTTAATTTTAATTCCGAAGTTTCACATTGGCACCAAGATTTGTGAATACTATTTTAATCTTATAATGTACCTAAAGAAAAGATTTTACTTATTTTCAAATAAATTTGTTCGTAAATCCTGGTGTCATTTAATGATTTCAACATTCTAGCAACAGAAGTACTTTCCCTACGAAAGGGTTAAGTTGTATGTCTATTTTTAATTCATAATGGGATGCTTCGAAGAAGTTGTCGGATCTAAAGCAGGACCATAATACACCAATTTTCTCCATCCACCAGCAAAAAGTCCCGGCTCACTCTCTGATTGGTTTAGAACTCTTGACGCAATACACTTTTTCGGAATCTTGTAATATTATGCCGCTATCACTATCTTCGCTTGCACCAGTTCAGAGCCCATTTTTTTCGTGTTTCTCACTGCATTAGAAACTTCGCGACATCAGATTGTCGTCTAATCTTTTTATCACTATATTATTAGAAGGTTCATAACTGCCTTTTATTGTGGCGAATGATCGCCAATTATTTATTTTTATGTTAAATTTCTAACTGAAGACACCAAATTAAATTCCCATTGAAATAGTTACGTGTACAGAACAGTCTTACATTTAAGAGGAGATCTTGCCTTCTGAAATAAAATGTTGCTCTCACATTCTGAATATTCTTTTGGTGGTGAAACCTCAAGGATTTTTGATTGCATTATATTTTGTAAATCAAATCAATTATTTAAGGTGACTGCCTTATTCACAATGTGCTTGAAACCTGTATTGGGCAGAATATAATTACAAAGTAATGAAATTACAGATTAAAATGCATTATCCTCACAATGTAATCGATTATCATGTAATGTATTACAAAGTAATTTCAACTACGGTTTTGAAACGTATAATCTGATTATCGTGCAATGAATTACAAGTCAATTCTCTTTTTCTCTTTTAAAACATAATTAGATTAATCTGTAATTAGATTAATTTGTAATTAGATTACAAAATGATTCCGATTACGTTTTTAATTGTATAATCCAGTTAACCTGTAATGGATTACAAGATGATTCCTATTACGTTTTTAATTGTATAATCCAATTAACCTGTAATGGATTATAGGTGAATTCTAATTACATCTTTAAAAATATAATTTAGATTAAATTGTAATGTATTCCAAGTTAATATCAGTTATTTTTGTTTTGAATACAATTTGGTTAACGTGTAATGTAATGCATCTAAATCTAAATTAAATTGTATTAAAAGTATTTAAAATAAAACTGCATTCAATTACGAGCTAATTCTAATTTTATTTTTAACAGTTTCCAACAAAGTTGAAAAGTGTTTATGAATTCGGTTTGTCTGTCTGTCCGTACTCTAATTTGCGCAAATATACTCAGACTTCCATGCAATTAATACGTGTTATTGAAGTTTACTGTGCCGTGTTTGGTATTGAAAATGAAGTATGTAGAATGAATAGTTAATTTACAAGTCCACGCCAAAGAATTTTTTTACATTACGGCCTATAGGGAAAAATCATTTGAGGTGTATTTTAATGATGTTACTGTATTTCAAACATATTGAATTTGATATATATCACTGAGATGCATTACAAGATGCTTACTACATATTATGGAGTACATGGCATTCATCGTTATTCACAGAGACACACAAAAGAATTCGGTTTTATTTATTATTATGAACAATAATTGCTAGAAGTGCGTTTTTTCAGCTGTTGCACGGGTTTTTAAATGTAATTATTTTTTTGCATATTGTTTGGTGTGTAAAAATTCCATAGATCATATACAGGGCTGCACAAAAGTTCTCGAGTACATTGCCGTTCATGGACGGAAGTTGCCGAATGGGAATTTTCAGCTGCGTTATGTGTTTCTTAACTGAATTAAATTTTAGCATACTATGTAGTATATATATAAATCTATTGATAATATACAGGGCTGCAGAAAATTTTTGTTAGTGCATTTTTTATTTCCGACTTCTTACATTTACGAATATTTTTCTAAAATCGATTCAGTATTTATGGTTAAAATAAACAAAGTTTTATATTTAAAATCAAAATTATTCGATTTTTATTTTTTATTTTTATGCATTCTTTCGATGAAAAAATAATTTTTCACATATTTTGGTAATATTGGAATACATATGTTTTATTTTTTATTATTCTTTAATTAATTAAAATAATTTAAAGAAGCATCATGCATAGGGTTATGCATCTGATTTCGAAACTGCCCACGATGAACAGAGATGAAAGCAATGCGCCACAAATGGCCTATTTTCACAACGAAATTTTAATAGTATTTGTCACTTTATGTAATCAGAGAATTTCTGAAACTTAATAAGGCAGAGATATGCAGAGATATACGGTTGTTAAAATTTATTGGTGACAATTAGCCATTTGTGACGCATTTCATCACTGACAATGATTTATTTTTTAGAGGTTCGGACACATTCATGAGTTTTTCTGCGAATCTGCAAATTTCTGCTTTTATATCATTTTCTGATAATTAAAAATTAGATATATTTTATTTCTAATCCTATAGGTGCCAATGGTCGCAAAAACTACATGAATTTCAGCACTTGATTGCTCCGAGGTTCATACTTTCAATCCTTCTCCATCCACTATATGAATGTCAGCTTTTATGTTAAACAAATTTTACTACACTCTAAAACCTGAAAGGAAATAAAACTTCGCCTTATATTTGAAACATTTTTTTTTTATTATGGCAAATTATTGGTTAAATCCAGCACTGGATTCATTGAATCTGCTTCTGTTTTTCTGTAATAACATTTAATGTTTTTATCAGTCAAAAAAAAAATAATAAAAAGATTTATAAGTTTTTAGCGCTGCGAAGTAATTTAGGAAGACTGTGGGAGTGACCCCCACCCCCTGCCTATTGAATTTAGATTGCAGCAGTCATCAGAAGTAAGACAAAATACAATCATTTTCTTTTTTATTGTTTCTTTAAGAATAAACGTATCAAAAATTTAAAAATACAGGCTTCGTACGAGGTCCTGGAATTTTCAAGGAAATTTCTTGTATTTTCTTATAGAAAAATTCGCCTTATATAATCGCGCCATTATATATGCCGAGTTTTTCTATAACAAAATACTGGTAACAACCTGAAAATTTAACAAATTACATTTAACATTATTGCGATATTTAATTTACGGATGAAGCTCCCCCCTCTATAAAGTTAACCACTTACCTTTAACAGTAACGTAATTTTTAATTTATGGCTGTAGGGAGTAAACATAAGTTGATGCCGAAAAAAAAGATTAATTATCAAAAAAGGTGGTAGCTGAGGTCTAAAGAAATTTTATAGTAGTTTATAAAGTAGTCGGAGGACCCTAGAACTATGTTAAAGAAATTGCAAGAGTATCGGATCATTTTTTAAAAAGCTGCAGCAAGGGCTCTAAGAAGGAGATTAATATTCAAAATTGGTGGTAGCTGAGGTCTGAGAAATTTTCTTTGTCATTCATGTAGTAAGCTGGAGGACCTGAGAAGTTCTTAGGAAAAAAACCCCTAGTGAATCGGACCATTTTTAAGGGAGTTATGGTAGGGCATCCAAAACGGACCAACTGATAGTTGAGAGTAGTGCCCTAAGATAAAAACATGTTAAAAGGCCCTATAGTTGAAATTAAGCATAGAATATGAATTGGGAGAAAATGCTTAGAAAAGGGCCCTAGGGCCCCCCCAAAAATATGCAATTGGTGGCCAGGGGAAAGTAGTCAAAGACTCAACTTTAAAGTTATGCATTAGCAGAATGACACAACTAGGGCTGTAAACAATGCATGACGCACAAAATGTTCAAGGGGCCCGGATCAGGCCTCAGCAGCGCAGGCCCGGTCCGGTTAATTGGAATGTAAAAATGGGGGAATATTTAAATGGAGATAGGATCTCAAAGACGAAGAAGATCGAAATAAAAAGGGGTAAGTTACTAACAATTTACGGCACAAAACTATCAAGATGCCCCCACAGGGGGACAGCGTCTTAACTGGAATGTAGAAATGAGGGAATAACTATATGGAAAAAAAAATATATCTACTAGGACTGGACGATGTAGAAATTTCTTAAATCGATTTACCATCCATTTAATATAACAAGTTACTGATAAATCGATTTTACACCGACGTTACTTTTAGGATATGGAACCTATTTTATAATTTAATGTGACAAAATAAGGTCTTTATGCAGCCCCCCCTCCCCCCTGTATGTTATGCTTTTAAATTTTGAAAATAGGTAAATTTTACGCATAAAAAAGGTGGAAGAGATCAAAGACCTAGTTAGAGGTCAATGATTAGTGACATATTTTAATAAATTTGATAAACTCCTTCTTTAAGAAATAACATAAAACAAGAGGATTTATTTTGTCTGACTTCTGATGGCCTCTACAATCTAAATTCCTTAAAGGGGGGGGGGCGGTCATCCCTAACCCGCTTAAATTACACCCCAGTGTTTACAACATATAAATTTTTTTCTTTTCACTAAGTCAGTATTCGAAAGCTGTTGAGGTAAAACAGAAGCAAATTCAATGAATTCAATCATGAATATAACCATTCAATTACCAAGTTAAAAAAAAAAAAAAGAAAAAAAAAAGAAAAAAGAAAAAAATATATTTAGGAGTAATATGTTGCAGTTTTATTTCCTTTTACATTTTAGATTATAATAAGTTTTGTGTAACATAAATGCTGACATTTATATAGTGTATGGAGAAGGATTAAAATGTGAGCTTCGGAGCACCCAACTGCTGAAATGCATGAATTTATCGAGCTCGTTTAAACCTGGTAGGATTAGTAATAAAACAGATATTTAATTTTTAATGATTAGGAAATGACAAAAAAAAGAGGGGGGGGGGATTGCAGATCTGCGAAAATATTTCATGGATGAGTTCCGACACACAACTCTTCGATTCGCTGAAAAAATCCGGTTACCGACCTCAATGCTGAACTCTGTTTTAAAGTATTTATAATTAGTTACATAATAATGATAAATTTAAACTAAATTATTCAAATATTACCCAAATATATTAAAATTAATTTTTCATCAAAAGAATGCATCGGAATACAAACTGAAAATCGATGAATTCGGATTTTAAACTTTCAGGAATTTCCAACCTATACAATATTCGGAAAATTATCCGAATACTTTTATTCAGCCCTGTATAAAATCTATAGATTTGTATGTATACTACATAGGATGCCATATTTTGGTTTAGTTAGGAAACGCGTAGCACAGTTTAAAATTTTCCTTCTGGAGTTTCTGTCAATAAACGGAAATGTGAACTTTTGTGCTACCCTGTATATGAAATACAGAATTTATACACACCAAGTAATAGACAAAATGTGAGTTAAATTTAAAATCGCGTTCAACAACTTAAAACGCTCTTCCAGGAATTATTGTTAACATACAGTAGAGAATTCTTTTGTGTGTCCCTGTAACTGAACGATGACTGCTATACACACAGTATTCTGTAGTATATAAATTTCAATGCGTTTAAAATAGTGAAACATTATTTAATTAAATCGCAAACGATTTTTCTCCATGGACGTAATGTAACGGAATTATTTTGACTGTCCCTGTAAAGTAACTATAAGTGCTATGCACACCCTATTTTATATTAAGCTTCTTGTAATGCACCTTCGTGATGTATATCAATTACAATGTGTTTGAAATTGTGTAACATCATTAAAATAAACCGCAAATGATTTTTCTCCATAGACGGTAATGTAACGGAATTCTTTTGAGTGTCCCTGTAAAAGAAACTATAAATGCTACACACTTCAGTTGAAATAGGGAACATGCTATAGATAACGGCAATAACATATAAAAATTTCAGCGCAATCCGAGCATATTTACGGGAGTTAGAGCACGGACAGACGGCCAGACGCAGACGGCAGACGACCAGACAAACCGAAGTCATAAACACTTTTCAACTAGGTTCGAAAGCGTTAAAAAGACACAAATTAAAAAATACATGCGGCTTTCGGTAATATCGGGATACCTGGCCGAATGTACGACTCTAAAGGATTTTAACTAATTACAGAATATTAGAAAATAAAACAAAACTATTGAAATATTGCCCAAACATGTGAAAAAATTAATTTTTCATAAAAAAAGCATTAGCATATAAACAGAAATTCGATAAATTTGGATTTTAAGTATTAAGCTTTACACTGAGAAATAATAATAATAATAAAGATAATGTTTCCTCTTTCTAAATATTACGTTTATCTTACAAGATATGAGTGATCTACGATAATTACAGGTCGAGTTAGAATAGTTTTAAGTTGTCAGCACCTTATACTTAATACACTAAAATATGGAGTAACTGCTATAGAAAATAAATCCCCCCCCTCCCTTCTCTTACAACGATTAAGTTTACTATACGGAAATTTGTTTGGGATGCGGTGCGACAAGTTGGATTAGAATTATAAGTATTTGTAGTTATAGGGCCCTAATATTCGTGCTATACTAAAATTTATAAGGATTGGGTTAAAAACGCCGACGATGCGCCCCTTTTATAAAGATTATGTTTACCTTACAAAATATAAGTATTCTACGATAATTACAGTTCGAGTTATCTCAACGCAATCGTTTTAAATTGCGTTTACCATACGGAATTTGTGTGGCTTAAAACAATTTACATCCGAGTTACAAGGGTTTTTGGTTATCAAGCCCTTATATTTGCGCTATACTAAAATTTTGTGGGCTTCAGTTAAAAAAACAAAGCCCACCCCTCATCATAAATATTACTTTTACCATGCAAAATATGAGTGTTCTTCGATAATTACAGTTTGAGTTATAAGCGTTTTAAATTATCAATGATACACTAAAATATGGGGTGGGGGTGCTTCAGTAAAAAAAAAAAATGATAGATTATCTTAGTTTGAAAATTCTTCGTTATCATTAAAATACTAATTGCAATGAATAGCATCAAATATCATTCTCATTATAATGTCATTGCAACTCAAATTTCTTAATTCTTATTACGAGAATATAATCAATCATAACTTTCTCCAGTAAAGTTTTAATAAAATCTGATTAGAATTTTTACTATTTCCATTACGCAATTGTAACTAAAATTTCTTAGATACCATTACAACAACGTAACTATAATCATCTCAAGTACATTTGCAATGAAATGTATAATCGAAATTTACCATTCCCATTACACATAATTGTAACTAAAATTTTTAGTTACAGGATTACAGCACCGTAATGAAAATCATAACCTTCTGCATTACAATTATAATCCCATCATAATTAAAAATTTGCCATTGAAATTACACGTTATTGTAACTATAAGTTCACAATAATAATTATAATTATATAATAATAATCATAGCATTTATAGTTACGATTACAATCCTAGTTGAATTTCAAATTCAGATTATAATTACATGTAATTGAAATTATAATTTGTTACATGTGATTAAATTGTAATCAGATTACAGATTAATCATATTGTGAATTTTTCCAACTCTGCCTGAAACTATACCTTTATGTCGACCTTCCTTATAAGATCAAGGCTGCTAATTATTTAAGCAGTTTGAAACAGTCTGTTCTTATCGAATTTTTAAACGCATCTCTTTAGGCAACATTCATATTTTAAGATCTTTTTTTAGTTTAAGTCTCTAGTAAAAAGAGAAAAAAAAATCTGCCTTTTTTCCAATAAAAAATGTTGGAGTTCTGTAAGAATTAACATTTTTAAATAAGAAAGAATGAATCTAAAATTTCCAGAATATTAAAAAAAGAAAAAAGAAATTATTTTCTTGTTTTGATTGGCAACAATTTGACTAGTAAGCTTTTTCTAAAACTTTGTGCTCTATCTAACAATTAGAAACAGTAATCGTGTGGTGGGGACGGGCCAACAGAGAGAGGTATGGAGCTGATACAAATCACCGGGGCCCGACTTAATAAGTTACAATTTAAAATATTAACAGGTAATAATTTAAAATAACTGCTTTCAAACACGTTTTATTTATAACAAGCCGTACATCACGTCAGCACGTACTACAGCACTGACTACAATGAACATTTAAGGATAAAAAAATAAAACTTTTTTATTTCAACATAAAATTCCAATTTCGTGGCAATTGAAACACCTTTATAAATTTAGGGTATGGATAGAGTGATAAGATATTTATCGGAAACAAAACTACAAGCAGAGATATGTTACTAGTCGCTAAACAGCACTAAACTATGTAGAAAAATAGCACTTATATTATTATTTTCAAAAAACGTCACATTTTCCATAGTTTATAGTTGAAACCAGACTAAAATACTCTGACACCGGAGATTTTCGCCAAAAAATGGTTTTCAACTCTAACTGAATGCTTTTTCAACTTTCAGATGTTCCATATCTTATTATAGACAAATTATGTTATCAATTTTTATTTATTAATATTTTATATTTTTCTAAATTCTATTGATTAAGATTTAGCATATTTTTAAATCAATGTTACTTACAAAGCATTCATAGTGATTTGATTTACTTTACCAATCATTAAAACGGCACCGATATTTTCCCAAATATTAAAGAATCTGAATTTTCTCATCGGGAAATATTGTACGGAAATTATTACGAAAAGACATAGGATTATCTTCATAGGTTTTAAAATATTAGTCTTAAGTATTTATTCAATTCAATATGTTGCATTTTTCTAAATTAATGTTACTTGCATACATACAAAGTGATTTTATTGACTTTACAATTGGTTAAGACAACAGAGATATCTCCACAAACACTGAACAGTCTCATGTTTCTCGATGGGAAAAATTTAATTTTTTTTTTCCTTTTGATGGCATTTTTATAAATTACGCAGTCACGCATAAAGTTATTATAAAAAATTTAAAGTATTAGCTTTATATTTTCAAGGATATTGAGCATACAATCAATTCTGTTCAATATGTAGTATATTTAAAAACCAGTGTTACTTACATGTATTCAGATTGATAGGATTTACTTTTCTAAGTTTTAAGATGTCAGATATATTTCCCAAAACGCTCAACAATCGGAATTTCCTAGATGGGTAAAAGTTCAAGTAATTTTTCCTTTTAACGACATTTTTATAAGCTATAGTCGCGCATGCAGTTATAACAAAAATGCAAACTATTAACCGTACATTTTCAAGAATATTGAATTTAAATTCAACATCTTCCAAATATTTACCAAGCGTTGAATACATCTTTTGCAATCCCTTTATGTCAAGTGCGAATATCAGCGCAGGCGAGAAGAGCTAAATGCTTTTTTTTCGTATTGTGTATCAATTGAATAAGATTAGATATGAAAAGGTCCTTGAATTATCAGAGGACTATGCTTTTACTCGTGCCTGTGAATGAAACGCGTCAATGTTTCGCTTATACATTTACACATCCTTTTTAGGGTTTCCTTCATCTCACGAAACCCTATTACTCCCGCTCCGTTGTCTGTCTGTCACAGAGCCGTTCTCAGAACCTATATAACTTACAGAGTTGAAACTTTGTGTATATATAACTGAATATCTGCTATGAAGCTCAAAATATTAAAATTTGAAAATATCGTATTATTTTAATAAATAGAGATAAAAAGCCAAAATTCTAGCAGCCTTTTCCTATTAAAATCAAACATTTTTCGTTATAGCTGTTGCCAACAATTAAAAATCCACAATAAAATTCTTTCTACAATAATTAATTTTCTATTAAAATATCTCCACGTGAAAAATGAAAATGAAATAGAAAGTTTCACCTATTGAAAAAAAAAGATTATGACGTTATATGGGTAATAAAAAGGAAATTTTCAAAGATTTCTCAATAATACAAGGAGTACGAGTATGTGTATGTACAGAAAGCAAAATAATATCACGTCATTAGAGAATTAAAAAGAAAATTAATCTGACGTCATATCGGAAGTTTAACGGATTTCTCAAATGTTTGAGAATAATACAAAGCGAGTATCAATATGAGTAATAGAGAATAGTAAATATATGAGTTTGAGGAGCGTATTGAACCATGATAAAAACCCGAGTATGGAAACATTCGCATATTTTAACATTTTGAAGGTGTACAACTAGTTTAATTTTGAAATTAGTTTTTTTTTAAATATCGTATTTAGATAGTATTAAACATATATTATTATGACATGGTATAATAGCGGGCTTTGCCCACCATCGGGCTGGTTTAGATATTCGCAAAAACGAAAAAAATAGACCGGTAAATTTTTACATTATAAAAAACATGACCCTTTTTTTTGTTGCTAAATGAAATTTATTTGGATTTATTAAAGAAAGTATAAAGTTTTTTGAAAGGAATATTAAACGAAACCCTTTGTGCGATCTCCGATCACACTTACCCACTTGTTAACAATTAACAACATAAACGTATGGCGTGTAAAAAAAAACTTATATAACTGAATAAACGGCTGTTTTTAAAGTTTCAAAAGGGAAGCTGTCTTCATCATGAATATACGTTTAATAACTAGTGGCAGAATAGTTATTATTTTAAATCACCTGAAAAAATGTTAGATTTAACATAAAAGCACTCATTGATTATTAACTGTACATACATGCTTACGGGTACGGTTACCAAAGGCTAATCGTGTTTTATTACTTTTCTAATACTATTTCCAAGCAGTAATCTCTTCATTTCTAATAGAAATGTACCATGAAGATTTTTGTTTTGAAATTGTGGCAGGCAAAATAGTTTAAAAATAATCGCCTGAGGAAACTCTGAACCAACCAGTACAAAAAATAGTAGTTTAAGGGTTAATGGAATCTGAACTGGGTAATTATAATTAATTTTTAGTAAATGATAATTTTTTAGAGGTAGGATAAATATAATTTTCATTTTCTGAAAATGCACTATTGTAAAAAATTGTTGGGTAGTGAGATTAGGAAAAGCCCTTAATCTAATTGCATATCTATTACGTTTTAAATGAATTAGAAATTTTCTATTCTAAAAATGAATAACGATATTAGTGCTACCGCTAGTTTAGAGTCTAAAGTAATATTTTCACTTCTGAGGCTTATCCCGCAAAAACTATTCTATACAAGAACATGAAAGCTGATAGTTTGATAAAGAAATGTGCGATAAATATGCTGCAGCAAACTGTTTTTTAAATCGAAGAATTGTTTTAATCCTTATTCAATGTTTAAATCGCTGAATATTGTCCAGTTACATATATGGTCAAAAACTATACATAACAATTTAACCACCTTTCGCAGGCACATACTTGTCTAGATTGTGGTGTGTAAGTGTCCTACCATTTTTTTATTTCGACTTTAATTTTTTATTAAAAATTTAATTAATTGTATAGAGAATTCTAATTTTTTAAATAAGAAATAGCTATTTTGTATTTACAGTTACCAGATCTAAAAAGGCCGAATAATATTATTTGCACAAAAATGTATTTTAAATTGAAATGCATATTTACACGCGAATATTGAAAATGAAAAATTTAACTAACTGTCTTATAATGAAAAACATTTGTTGGTGAGAATTACGCCATATTTAAAACAAAATGAGCATTTTTATGCTTTGAAGTATTTTTTAATGATACATGAAGCACAAATAACAGTACGTAAAGGAAAGTTTTTGCTGTTGAAAATTGGATTACAATTAACAAGAAATGCTCATTTTTATCCAATTTTGATTTTTATAAATATTTGACACATTTATTTATTTTATTTTTAACATGATTAATTTATTTAATTCACATAAAGCGTTCATTCCTGTCGCCGCATTTTAGAAAGAAACTGAGGAAGAGTAAAAATTATATTAATCCATTAGGTTTAAACGTATGGTTGGTCTTGATATGGTTTTTATCTATGGAAATCCTGCCATGTTCAGTAGATACACGGATTTTCATTTATAAATCATGACCTTTAAATCTTTCGCTGGTCAAAATGTCGTCATATTTAAAATGAAACGTGCCTTTTATTCAGAAAACTTAAATATGATTACACAAAGTGGCCTTACTTCAGGGTTCGTGTGCTTTTACCACAATTTTCTAACAGAATTTTTCTATTTAAAATTTAAATAGCAGAAATTGTAGACGCCTCGTTTAATTGCAGGATTTTTAATACTTTTCTGCATTTAAATAAGGCGAAAAATTCTATTAAAAAATTGTGGTGAAAGTGTACGAACCCTGGACTGTCACAAACTTTTCCGATCACAGTTCCTTTTAACCCCTTTCTTGAGGGAGAGGGCAAGGAGTTGGCAATAATATTTTATGAAATTAAAAGCTCTTTTAATGGTTATATTTAACTCACGGAGTCTATTTCTTAAAATATTACGTTTAAAAAAATATTAATATTTACTTCTTTAGGAAAAATATTTTCTAGAAGTCTTTCCACGAATTCGCCGAGATACCATTTCATGTCTTAAACGACGGGGGGGGGGGGGGAGGGGTGCGTATTTTATTATTCAGGTTGAACTATTGGTCAGAATTGCAAAATATAACTAAATGTGAGAAACTAAATTGGCAATCACTATATCGGTGTCCCTTACTATATTTGTAAATATTTTCATTTAAAAGTATTAATTCATACTAAATCGGTTTAAAGATATAAAATCAGATAAATTTGAGGTTTCCCAACTCTAGATCCGTTTTGATATATTTTAATTTAAAAATGTAAAATTATACAAGTTCAAGGGTACACGCTGCCGGCATCAGTGCGACTCTCAACTTTATGTTCGTTCGAAAAGATTTTTGTTTAAAAATATAAAATCATTCAACAGTGATTTTAGGTATATTTAAGCTTTTTATCACGGATCCGGGCAACGCCGGGATGGCCAGCTAGTGTTGAATAAATTAGAACTTAAATTAGGACCTAGTACCTAAAGCTCATTCAAAGATTTCGAATGATTTTCCTGAGAAGATGCATCAAAAATTATCCTCACGCGGATGGTTTCTTTATCCGGTCTTAAAATAGCATTATGAAACATAAAGTAACCAAGACAATAACAAATCATTGTTAGAACCGCGCTACAATGAGAAGTTTGGTGACGGGATGATGGAAAGATATTTACTCTTAACGTTAATTGTAGGAAAGTTAGGTTAGAAACCTACCATACCTTCCAATCATTCACAAACCCCAAAAATCCTTTGTACATGAATCAGTTAGTAAAAATAATATGTGATCATTCCTAGTTCTTAGGACCTTGTTTGGGAATAAAAGATGCCTTACACTTACTAATTCCTATTAATTAAAATAAGGAATTTAAAATTATTTGAATATATAATAATTGACTAATAAATAAGTTTTATGAAAGCGTTGTGTTAAATTTAGAAGAAACAATGTCTTTTTAAGAATACTAACAAGCATGCACTTTTCTGCTAAAACATACTAAAAATAAGAAATATAATGCCACAGCGAAGAAAGTTAAGTTCATTGAACATAAAAATATTTATTTACAGTAAAACACATAATATTACACATAAAACAAAAAACACAAAGACATTATTTACATACTTATTAAACTAAACAACGAGTGTCATCATTCTGACAAAATGCTATATTAGTAGCATAAAAACATTTCACAACTTTTGCCTTCACTTAGCAATTCCATTTTATTTAATTTTAATTGTTTAGTCTTTACTAAACTTGATATATTTTTATTTTAAACAAATATGTCATTTTCTTAGTTAATATATTTGTTATTTATTTATTAAAAATAATATAAAATTTAGTTATTAAATTTGCTCAATTAAAAATAGTAAAAATAAGAATAATCAACTGACTACCCGATCTGGTTAATAAGGAATAAGCGCTCATAATAAAATACATAATATATTTTTGACACAAAGAATCAGATAAATGATTTATACCTCGTCTCTTTATAACGTTTTTATGGGCACACAAAGTACCATCTTTTATAATAATGGTTTTAAAAGTACTGTATCAACCTAGCCTAATAGACTAATTATTATGGACCGAATTTGTACTATTTTAGCACCAATTTTTTATAGGTTTCATATTGATCCACTGTAGTTAGCCATTATGCCTTGAAGTTAAATTTAAAATTATATTAAGGGTATTTTACGATTATCATAAGAGAACTTCATCTCTATACGGCTACAGCACCAACCGTTGATCACATATTTAAACTAAGATTGCTATATCTGCAACAGCTGAACTGATATACCGTTAGATTTAAAAATATAGTTCCAATTGAAGAAAAAAAATTCTTTTTTCAGCATATGAAAATCCATTATTTCAAAATTGCTATTTAAAAAAAAGGTAGGAAATTTAAATATTGATACGGCTTCTGGGTTCAATAAGTTACTTTAAATTTTTGCTGTTTTCTGGCAATAAAAATGGAAAATCACGTTTTGCAAACAGCAATTGTCAAACAGATCCTTTATGTCGGTTAAACTCGGTTACGGCATTGAAATTTCCAAGTTTTATCTTGTACACTTGCGCTTTTTTTTTTGTTATAGTTCTCGATTGCATCTGTAAAAATATATTTACTCATTTATGCTTTAAGTGAAATAATATGGTAATTTTCTCTCATATTTTTTTCTTTTCAAACAACTATGTTTATTTTGTAAAATAAATAAATATATACATTTTTCAAATATGAAGGGAATTGAGACACCAATTTTATTTTAATGTTTTATAAATATTTATACCTCTAAAACTTCTAAGACTTCAGTCATATTAAAACTTAGAGAGTAATCAATACAAAACAACAATAATAATAATAACCTTTCTAAAGAGCATTTTACAAGTGATACAGAAGAAAAACTCATTGTTGTGGATTTATGGGACAATAAATGTATTCATTACCTTTAGAGACTTTTTTTTCATTGGCGCGAATAGGAGATTACAAGAGTATATTTGCCGGAATGGTAAAAAAAAAATTAAAAAATGAACAATAACATATATTTGGAAATTAGAGCTTTTTGAACAAAATAATGTAAATTATGTTACAATAAATTTTTTCCCAACATAATTATGCTTTTTTTTTATATGTTTGCCAATTTTTCTTCTCCCTACTGAACTAATAAAGCGTTGTAATTTTTGAATGAAAATAGATTTTTTATTCGAATGTGTTGTAAATAACGAAATAATTTTTTGCGCAGGATAAAAATAACACATCCTCTGAAAATAAGACCTTTGGTGTAAAAATTAATATAAGATTTGGCCTTATATTTTGTGAAATGCAATTTTATGAAATAAAGGTATGTATGCAGTCGAACTCGTTAAATGCGAGCATGGCAAAACGAGGGCACGATTAAAACGAGCAATTAGTATATTAAGAATGATTCATCATTTAAATTATATTAAAATTTTTTTCGCTTTCTACGAGCGACAAAAGCAGGATCACGGCTAATACGATCAAAACATCTGTTCATTTCAATGTGATCTTCAGCGAAAAATAGGGTAGAATTAAGGAAGAAATTATTTTCTTATGGAATATTATTCTCTCTCAGCAACAATGTTCCTACATTGAATAGAAGAAAAATGTTGTTTCTTTCTTTCGTTAAATACGGACTTTGGGCGATATTAACCATAAAACTTGTTAAAATGAAAGGATATATGAAATCAATAGCTCGAAAATTTAAGTAACTATTGCAGAGTTAGTCGGGTTTTTCTAAAAAAAAGGGAATTGGCCAGTTGCATTACCGTATGTCGTTCATGTCCTTCGGAATTTGAGGTCTTCAGTTTTTCAGAGGCTTTGACTTTGGTACAACGATTTTGTGTAAAGAAAAGATCCATTGAAAGGAAATGACACTCACAAAAGTAAGACTGAATATTTTATGTTAACTTCATCATAGTAAGTTAATTTAACATTGACATAATTAGAGCAATTATTAATAGTAATTAGTTTAATTATGTGTGTGTTTTTAAGATTTTTATTATCTTCATGGGTATTACGAGTAAAGGTTAATTTACGAGGTACGAGTAAAGGCGACTTTTATAATTCCCTTGCTTCTCGTATGAAACGAGTTCGACTCTATTTGTAAATAATCTTCATTTATACATTGGCATGAGTACCACGACATGTAAGAGATCCATTTATGTTTCAGCACCTGAACTTTCTAAAAGTGCTTTTAAATGGCATTCCTGCAAGAGAAAAAAGAGGCTCTGGAGTCTTTAATATGATGGTATTTTGTCTTCACAATCACTAGACTTGTCACCTGTCAAATATTTATGTGGTGAGGAAAAGAAGCGTCAAAAAAGCCAAAAGCCATGTACCAAAAAGGAAAAAGAAAACGGAGTTGAGGAAAAGATTAGAAGAAACTTGAAAAACACTTAATGCTTATAACATTTAACCTTATTAACCTTACCCATATACATACTTGTTTAATAAGATTCTAGAATTTGTAAAATTGCTATGATGGCTGTAAGGTTGTTGCAAAAACAAAAACAAACCATAAATTTATGTCTCATGTAACATTTTTTTACTTAAGAATCCTAGTTATTATATCACTTCACTATTTATTTTTATTTTTCGTAACTGATGCTACTTATTGTCTATGTCTAAACGAATTAATAATATTAAATGCTTCCATATTTTCTGATTGCAAGTATACCACTATAATCCATTACATGAACATTACACAAAATCATTTGCCATTCTAGAGCTACTATACAGTGTCTCATTTATTTTGCAACCCCCCAAAAAAGAACAATGTACAAACATTAACTTTTATTTTACAGAAGTGCTTAAACGACTACAAAAGGTGTTGGAAGTGACCGTCGTCTTCATCTTTACGTATCTGGGCCCGTTTGAGGAGGTTTCGAGACACATTCTGTAATGTGTTTGATGTGATAGCGTTTATCTCTTCCGTAATGCGAGTTTTCAGTTCAGTAATCGAGGCTACCGGTTTACAGAACACGCGATTTTTAAAATAGCCCCACAAGAAGAAATCGGGCGGTGACAGGTCTGGACTGCATGGAGGCTTTAGTCCTTTTGTAATTAGCCGATCAAAAAATCCTTGGAGAAATGACAGAGTGTCGTTTGCCGTGCACTTTCAATCGTTTCAAGGCGCGGTATGCAGTGGCTCGGTGAACGTTTGTATGTAAAGCTAATTTTCTTATTCACGTGGCCGGTTTCTCCTTGAATTTCGTCTCCATTTCTTTCATTTTGTGGTCAGTTAGAACAACGGCAGATGGTTCTTTCTTTTCGGTTCCACAGTCCATTCTGTTTGAAAATGGTCCACGATTCGCTTAATTGTGCTTTTATTCGGCACCATCTAGTCTGGAAACTTGTTTTCATATTGTTCCTTGATTGTTTTGTACGAAGACGTTCGAAAATAATGTTCAATAATAAATGCGCGTTTTTCTGCACATAGAACCATGACGCAAAACTACCTTTCACTTCGTTCTCCTTAGCACTGAAGTGTCTCGTGCGGTTTTCTAGCGTGTTGGTAGTGTTGCTCGTACGCCCCCCCCCCCACCGCTACCTGCGCTAATGGTGTGTGCGTGCACTCGTGTTGGGCATTTGCTTCGCATTTACGCGGGTTGCAAAATAAATGAGACACTCTGTATATACTATAGTAAACTTATGGCCATTCTAATGAGTAATGGTAAACGCAAGCAATTAAATATTGGTTTTATATTAGAAATATATTTTGCTGGAAATGCTGATACACGCAAGTGATTAAATATTGGCTTTATCTTAGAAATATTCCGCTGGAAATGCTGTTTTAACAGAAACATTGATTTTACATTGGAAATAGTATTTGTAATGAAACGTGAAAATTGCAGAAAGATTAGTTTTAGATTAATAATACTGGCAATGAAAAAGCAAAATATTTTTTGCCAATATTGGAGCAATATTGACAAAATGTAAAACTGCAATTTTGAGACATATTTCATAGCAATATTGGCTAAGATATAGCTAACATTTTTCAAGATATAAACAATAACAAATAATATTTTCCAAGACATAGCTAACATTTTTCATGATATAGACGATACAAATAATATTGCTCAAGATATGGCTAACATTTTTCAAGATATAAACTATACAAATAATATTGGAAAATATATAGCTAACATTTTTCAAGATATAAACATTACAAATAACATTGGCCAAGATATAGCTAACATTTTTCAAGATATAGACAATACAAATAGCATTGCTCAAGATATAGCTAACATTTTTCAAGATACAAACAATACAAATAATATTGGTCAAACATTGTTTTACCATTAAGGATCTTAAAATAATTATTGGGCCCGGTCTCATGATGAATTTTTAAATAATTTTAAATTACTTGCAGGGTATGAAACAGATAATCTTAACTGGCAGTGCAGGAATTCACATTTGGATGCTGGCTGAAACTCACAATGTTAAGTTAATGAGTAAACAGTTTTTTTTTTCATTTAATACGGATCGAGATTCACCTTTTATCGTAGGACGAAAGGGGTGATAAACTGGATCACCGGTCTTCTAAAGAACAAATTCAGTCTATTTTAATATTTGAACATCATGCGTTGAAAACTGGGTTTAAAAGCTTCATAACTAAAGGATCTTCTCACCCAAAACAATGCACAAATTAACGATATGATGTAAAACATTCATCTTTACACGATGCCATATTTTCTGGAGTATAACTTGCACTTTTTAATCCTTAAAATACGCATGTAAAATGAGGTGCATCTAATGCAATAAAAGTAGAGTTTAAAAAAAATATTTTTCACGTCTGTATGAAGTATATTTCGCTTTTGTTAGTTATTTTATTTAAAGATGGAAAAAGAAAGGGGGAGAGAGATTGAGAGATATATAATTTTTTCCCCTTGCTAACGTAACTTACATATGACGAAGAATTATATTTAAAAGTGAATGAGAAAAGTAATTAAACAATATTTACCTATTTTACTAAAAGGAAATATTTGTTTGTTGGAAATATTGTAAGTGTCAGGAGAATCTATTTATTTTATGTTTAAAGTTTTTTTAAAACAAATTATATATATATATATATATATATATATATATATATATATATATATAATACTAAAATACTGATGTATTGCGAATTTAAAAAGAAAGACAATTTTTTCCCAAAAAAAGTCTTACATCCTGAGGTGTGTTTTATACAAAGAAGTGTGCTATACATAAAAAAATATGGTACATGTATATTATTCACAGAGTTAAGAGCATACTGCTTTACTGTATGGAGTTTTTTTAATAGAAAAATAATTGAAACAATTCTTTTATGATGACACATGTCTTCTTGATCTTAACTTGATTCTAATGGGATTGGCTGCTCTCAGAATTAATTCCGGTGCCACGAGGACTTTGTCTCGTGCATCTAAAGATTCAACACTGTAGTTTCTCAGAACATTAGTTATCACAACTTTTTCTTCCATAATAGCGAATCTTTGCCCTGAAATAATAATAATAACATTAATAAAATAATAACAAAAATAATAATAAAATAATAAACATAATAATGTTTCAAGAAATATGTATCTTCTCAAAATTAGAATTATTGGAGAATTAACTTTCTATTTTAAACGAATTACACTAGCATGTTATTTCTTTTAGTTTCATTTTAGACAGAACGAAAGTCATATTTACTGATTTTTGTTTCACGTGCGTGAAGCGTGACAGAGCATCCTTTGTATCATACTCATATTCGAATTTCATGTTTTATAGTCAGTGTCTAGTGATTAAATACATTGCAGTATGTTTCGTGTACATCGTCTGTCCCATCTCCAAAATAAATGAATAAGTAGAAAGACATCTGCGTTGCTAATCAAATCGCCAATTATGCAACGTCAGTACTACATCAGTATTATTTGAAATCTTCAAAGTCACTCGAGAAAATGAAACAGCTTTAAATTCAAGTTTAACAACCAAGCCGATTGTAACCCCAATTTTATCACGTACAAACTGAAAAAAATCTTTGTAAAAGTTGAATAAAAAACCGCTTATTAGTTAAGTTTTATCACTCTTTCGTTGCAAATAAATCGCTAGACCACTGCTGTGCTCGATGACTTCCACTATTATTTGATAGGAATTTTATTTTAAGGTTGGTTTGTTGGTTGATTGGTTTTATTGGTGCAAAGTCCACATTTGGACATGCTGCGACAAACAAAAGTTGAAAAATATACATAAGTATAGATATAAAGTAAAGAATACATATGAGGTAACAAATAAAGGT
The DNA here is from genome assembly GCA_963931845.1 of Maratus michaelseni. NCBI lineage: Eukaryota > Metazoa > Arthropoda > Arachnida > Araneae > Salticidae > Maratus > Maratus michaelseni. The sequence goes on along the minus strand of OZ007594.1, from coordinate 275,170,721 downwards.
GACATACAAAAACATGATAAAGAAACTTATCTGGATGGGCCAGACTACGTCTGGATGGGATATCCCTCCACATTAACAATTACAGAACCAAATGATATTAAAAGGCAAATTAGAACAATACTAAAAATTTGATGGTAGGCATGAGATGCAAAAAATGCTATATATGATGATAAAATCCTGCTGTTTTAAAGATATGAATATATCCAGATTGGGATTTTCTCTAATGAGGTTGATTAACTGAGGCGATGACGCTTTGAAGTAATCCTTGTACAAATGTCTCAGTGCAGGGCAGTCCGTTAAAATGCGGTGAATGATAAGTTCTGTAAAATAACAATCTGGGCACATGGGAGCTGAATATCGCAAAAAAGGTGTTGGTGTGTAAATCTTGAATGACCTACACGCAGACGGGTCAGCAGTATGCCCTCCTTCCCTGATAAATTGGAGGGCCAAAAGGTTGTTACTGGTTTTATAGAGTGCAACTTATTATAAAGTTCTCTATCCCAAGTTTCTTTCCACGTATTTTAAATTACATTTTTTATTTCATTTTTAATGTCAGAGAAGGGTGCCGTACATTTAACGAAAGTTGATGCTTGCCTGGCTTTTAGATGTGCTTTTTCATTGCCCTATAGTCCCATGTGTCCTGGTGCCCAATGAAATTGTACGTTATAACCACGGATTCTCAGTTCATTTAGAAGATCCAGGATGGATGAAATGTAGGAATTTTCTTGTGAACAAGACTGAAATGCATCAAGAGAACTTTTAGAAGCCGTATAAATAATAAAAGATTGATGATGTTGTTGCTGAGATATGTGGATCACTGCCTTTTCAATGGTAATGAGTTCGGCTGTAAACGCAGAGTTAGATGATGGTAAACGAAAACTAAAGGTACCACGATTGTCAACAAAAGCACATCCAATCTGTTGAAATATAACAGGATTCGCATTATTTCTATTAAAGCTACTAAAAGGTAACATTTGATGGTACTCAGGATGGTAAGTAGTATCGAGGGTAAGATTTTATTTTAATACATTCAACGGAGGATCCATGGATTATTTCTCTCACTCTGAGACCAGATGATGGAGTGCAAGGTGGACGATGCTGATACAACATATCATTGTCTGTGTTTAATAAGTGATTATGAATGGGGTGATCGGAATGTGAAATAATACGATAATACAATTCAAGAAAGAGCTTTTGGCGAGTATTATATAATGAAGGTTCAAAGCTATCGACGTACAAGCTTTGAACTGGAGAGTTCCTAAATGCTATAGAACATATGCGAATTGCACCATGGTGCACAGTGTCCAGCTTCTTTAAAAAATGTTTTACGGGCTGATCCATAAACTGGACAACCCTAATCAAATTTTGAACGTATTACGGAGCGGTAAATTCTTAAAAGAGATGTTCGATCAACTCCCCAGCTGGTACTTGATAAAATATTTTATAAATTCAACATTTTTTCGCATTTAGTACGCAAGTATAAAATATGAGTTTTGAAAGTTTGTTTCTTGTCAAAATAAATGCCTAAAAAACAGGCAGTGTCAACAACAGCAATTTTGGTCCTGTTGATAAAAATTTCAGGGTCAGGATGGAGATTCCGTCGTTTACAAGAATGTACACAAAAGGTTTTGTCTGTGAAATATTTAAATCCATTTTGATTTATACATCTGATAACAGAGTTAATAAAATTTTGTATTTGGAGTTCACTAAACCGCATGTCATGTTCTTGGTATGAAATCTTAAAGTCACCAACATACAGGCTACCATCCACAGAAGGGGGAAGCTGATTCAAAATATCATTTATTTTTATTGCAAAAAGGGTCACACTCAAGCTGACAAACAGCCTGACAAACTATTATCAATGCATTCAATTTTTTTCAAATTATGCATGATGGGCTTGGCGGCCATCTTTGCATATTATTCACAAAATTCTAAGCACCCAAATCCGTAGTTAAAATCCGAAGTTCAAAATTGTTATTTAAGCAAATATTTTAAGCGTTTCATTTATAGACTTGTATGCTCTGAAAATTGTGTCTTAAGATAATGATGACTTATCTTAAAGATTCATCTTATGATTTATTTTTTAGAGCAATTAATAATTTCAAACTAGTAAAAATCATTTTCTCAAAATATCCGTCTTATCTAATTTATCTGTCCGTAGTTAAAATCTGAAGTTCGAAAATTGTCGTAAACATATTACATTGCAAACGTATTACGGTTTTACTTTAGAAATTTGGGTGCTTAGAAATATGGAAAGATGGCCGCCAAGCCCATCATGCATAATTTGAAAAAAATTGAATTTTCAGACACTCGTTAGGATGTATTTAGTACAGGAGAAAACGATTTCTATTAACATATACGTAGGCACTCGACTTATATATATGATAACTTATTTAATGGAAAAAAGTTAAATAAGTAATATAATAGCTTTTGGAAATTTGATATCACACCATTTTTTAGCCACAACTTTTTTTTTTTTTTTACGCTTGGCTTTTTTTACTTTTGAAAAGTTGTTTTTGTAGATATCATTTCTTTTTTTAAAAATAAATTAAACATAATTTAAATAATCTAAACATGAGAAATAATTTAAAATTACATTTTACTTTCAGTCATTGTTTAAAGGGTTAACTAGAAATATCAGTAGATTTTTCAATTAAACTAATTACACTCTTAAAAACAACATACTAAATGTGGCTTGCTATAATACTTGTTATCCTCCGTTACAAAATATCACTGACTTATTCATGAAATGAATAAAAATGGAATACTTACATAGCGTGTCAGCGCTTCATTTGAAATCTAACGTGATATCACGCTCTTTTATTATTAGTACTAGCTGGCTTCGCCCGTTAGCGGGCCTCTAATTTACATCGAGCCCTCGAATCTTGTATAACGTCGAATAAGATAAACCTTGAACCGAACGAACCTCCGACCTGGTTCCCCGCTGCCTTCGGCACTGGATAATCCCTTAATTTGCACATCGAATAGTATAAACCTCTAACCAAACTAACCTCCGACACGGGTCCCCGCTGCCTTCGGCACTGTATAGCAGTCGTGCTGCGCACGCTCAAGTACCATCTTCCACCACCAGGTAGCGCAATCTGTTCTATATGAACCTCGGGCACTGAAATCAATAAGGCTATAGATGTCGAGTCGAATGAGCTATACCCCGTCGTGATCCAGCCCATAGAACCCCTCCTGACAGCGGATCGTTTACTTAAATCTTATCGTTTGCATTCACATAAGGTGATCTCTTATGCAGAGGAATTTGTATTGTTTGCAGATGGAGAAAGTCGACAACAGTTGGAGGAAAATATGAATGGTCACCTGGCGAATTTTGCAGATATTTGTGATATATTGGACCTAAAAATTAGTACTTCCAAATCAGTGGCAATGTTGTTTGGGAAAAATACATTGGAAAGACGAAGGCCAATCTTTAAAATGCGTGGAGAAAGTGTTTCAGTGAGGGACAATTTGCAATACTTGGGGTTGACATTGGACAGTGCGTTCAACTGGATGATACATTTGGAAAATGTTCGAGAAAAGATCAGAGAATTTGCATTAAATATTAAAAAAACAGGAGTGAAAGACAAGGGATTGTAAGCGAAGTTTCGAAAGATGTGGTATAATGCAGTAATAATAAAACAGATAACATATGGTTATCAGGCATGGTTTGGTGATCTTAAGATAGCAGCTATGAGGCGCATTACTTCTTGTCAATGGATAGGACTTTTATCAGTTGTAAAGGCCTATAGGCCAGTTTTAACTGACGCACTTTGTGTTTTGACTGGAATTTTGCCTATAAAGATTGAATATCAAGCACATTATGATAAATTTCTCTTTAATTGTGGAGGTCAGTCTATTATCATTGAAGATTGTGAATTGACAGCAGACGATTTTTTGAGTAATAGGAGAACTTATAGTTTCCCGGTCGATGGACGGGATAACTTGAGAATTACGGATTTTGTGGATAAAGTGGTAACCTCAGTCACCGTGGCCAATAATTTATTCAGATGGTTCGAAGATGCAAACAGGTGTGGCGGCAGCTTTTACTATATTTTTGAATGGAAATTACATTCGTGATTACAGAATTAAATTAGATAAATTTAATTCAGTTTTTCAGGCAGAGTTGACTGCAATTTATCATGCACTTCTTTGGTTTGTCAACTCAGATTTTCAGACTGCAATTTTATACACGGACAGTCTCTCCTCAGTCTCGGCGTTGGATAACCTTTTTCCGTCTAATGAATTATTATACATGATATTTAAGCTATTTCTTGATTATCCTCAGAAGATTTTGCATATAGGATGGATTAAGGCCCACACGGGATTTGAGGGGAACGAACGTGCGGATATGTTGGCAAAATCAGTTATTGTTGATAATTTCTATGATATAGAGTTCCGGGTTCACTATCCTTTGTCAATGGTGTCTCGCCATTTTCGTTCAAAGATGTTGAAAGATTGGCAGTGTTACTGGTCAGTGTTACTGGTCACATTCTGAAAAAGGTCGTCAAACATATGAAGTTTTGAACAAAGTGGATTTGGAATTTATTTGCAATAAACAGGTACTTATTTACTATCTTACTGGTCATGGGAGTTTCCCGGAATTTTTGTTTAAGATTGGAAAAAGACAGTCTGACAGATGTGGTTGTGGCTCTAGAGGAACAGCCGTGCACTACATATTTGGTAGATGTTCTTATATGAAATATCATTTTCATTTTGTTAGACATTTAACTTTGCGTAAGAATTTGCAGAAGACTCTGTTTGATGTCAACAACTATAAAAAATTGGCAGAGAACTACAATATTCTGAATGGCATGTTTTCGTTTATTAGATACAAATTTTGACTATGAAAGAAATATTTGACTGATTAAGTTTGTCAAATATTTGGACGAATTGGACTTGAAAAGTGATGCTATCTAATTGAAAGAAATATTTGACTGTTTAAGCTTTATGGACTAATTGGACTAGAAAAGAGATGTTATGTAATTGTGACTCATCAGCATCTTTCACTGTTATTATAATTTATTTAAATAGTTTTAGTTAGTTTAATTTAGTTTTTATCGGCATTGTAACTTCAAATGTCGTAATATCTTGTTTTGCATTCAGGTTAGTCATCTTATTATTTTTTTAGGTTTAGTTATTTTAAGATTATTTGATGTAAAGTAATGTATGCTTTGCCTTTTTGAGAAAAAGATTGTGTATATTTGAATTGTTTAAATGATCGCCCGTTGTTTAGGGCCTATTTCTGTGGCTGGGTTCTGTTGGATGGTTCTTGGGGATTTTCCCGCCGGAGCATGAACAGCCATAAACCTAACGGTTTGGCGCTCCGGCTGGGTGCTTCCAGCCCATAGAACCAGAGATAGGAAAGTGCCCACTGGTGGTGAAAAACGAACTTAAATCGGAAAGATCTATCGATGTCGAGTCGAATGAGCCATACCCCGTCGTAATCCGACCCATAGAAACAGAGATGGGAAAGCGCCCCCTGGTGGTGAAAGCTAATCGCGTTTGGGGGCAAAGTGGGGGGATGAACACCGAAAATGCATAACAGGATTAAGCTGTCACAGACCTTTCCAACGATGTATCACATGAGGGGTATGTGCAAAATTTAGAAAATATCCCCCCCATGCATAATATGATTAAGCGTTCACAGACCTTTCCAACGATATATCACATGAGAGGTGTCGACAAAATATAAAAATGTGCTCCCTTTAGGGGGGGTGAAAGTGGGAGGATGGACACCGAAGATACATAATATGAATAAGCGGTCACAGGCCTTTCGATATATCACATGAGTAGTGTCGGGGGGGGGGGGCGCAAAATGTGGGGGTGACGCCTGTGGTGCATAACATGAATAAGTGGTCACAGCCCTTTGTAACGATATGTGACATGACGGATATCGTTAAAATTTAGAAAAGTGTCCCGCCCTTGTGTAGGCAAAACGCGCTCCGCCCCTCCCTATAATTTGTGACGCGGCTTTATTTTTAAAATTTATGTTATGTGTTATAAAATGTCGTAAAGTTTCAAACAGATAGCCTTATTATACTTCCTAATTTTGTTCACACCCCTCCCCATCCCCTCCCCGAAATGTGATGCGCCATTCTTTTTTATAAATTTTTTATCATGTGTTATAAACTATCTTAAAGTTTAAAACAGATCGCATTGTAATTTAATATATTTGCTGAAATTACTATTATATATAGAATAATATAGAAATAAACCCTCCTTTAGATTGTAACTAAGATATATGAACAATTTTAAAATTTCTGAAAGCTGATTTTTATTTATTTATTTATTTATTTATCTATTTATTTAATTTCTGTTTGTTTATTTATTTGTCTCTCTCTCTCTATATATATATATATAATTTTTTTTTTCTTTTGCGTTGCCCTGTGCATGTTTGGAATTTCTTTGCAATTTCTTAGATTTACATTATTTTATTCAATTAAACATTGTACTGTAACAATAAATTTAAATGGAAACTTCACTTCTAAAACAAAAATAATTTAACAACTGGATTTCATTAATTTATAGGAAAATGACGTGAAAGGTATTCCTGCAAACGCGAAATGCCTGTCCTTTACCTTTTTTTTTTTTTAGAAATAAATGAATCACATTTAATTCATTTCAAAAATTTTGTTTACGTTTGGAAAGAAATTTTAAATGCCGATAACCCTTAATGTATACATTTTAGAAGGTACATCGTCCCTCAAAAACTAATTTATTTTTAAAGATCCTTCTAAAAACGCAAATTATATATTTAAAATATTTTATAAAGCATAAACACTACGTCTGATTACTTTATTTTACAATATTATAAGAACACGCATTTTATCAGACAAATACACTAAACAAACATGAGTGAAAAATTGACCTGGGCCAGGACTCGAACCTGGGACCTTCCGTGCACCACGCTGACGCTCTGCAACTGAGCTACCCAGATCTATGTCTTGGACCGCAATTTCTCATACTTATTCATGTGGGAAACAGTCATCTGCCACAGTTTGCAGTCATAATTAATTGTCTGATAAAATGTGAGTTCTTATAATTATGAAGTTTTATTTTTTTTAAATATCTTCAGAAGAAAATGGCTGACTTGCAGATGAAATTTGATGTGGTTATAATCTGTAACTGATTTGTGCTATTATAACACAGATGGTACATGGTCGTTGGCGGGTTTTATCTCTGTTTTGGCATAATTTTTTAATCGCCAAGTTAATTAACAGTTTTTTGCTAATTAAGGATAGAAAATAATTTTTTTTTTACACTGGATTTTATAAAAGCACATAGATTACGTAATTACTTGTCCAAAAATGCAATCCTTTTTTTATTCTGCCGAATATTAAGGTCTGTAGGTTGTTTGAAAAAAAAAGTTTGACGAAGAAAAAAGTGATCATTTTAAGTAACTCGACGTTTAAAAAAAAATCTATATCTCTGTTTATAAATCACTTATGAAGATGAGTTTGGTCTTAAATTGAAGAAATTCTTCATTAGATTCTTCTAGTTTTCGTTTTTTTTCTGCGACGCTTGGTTTGTTTGATGTCTGATACTTTAATCTGGCATGTTTTGTCGATTTAACATTGCGAAGTTGATTTCTGTAGGTAAGCAGTAGCGCTCTTTAGTCCAGTTCTTGGCGTTGTTTGTGTGGCGTTTGTTTTTAAAGCTTGGCTTGGCAGAGCGACCGCACTGCTAGATTTATAAGCATGGCTTTACACATTTCAATAAGCAAGCGATATTTTCTTTCTGCGACTCCATTTTGGAAAGGCGAATATTGCGTTGTCGTTTCCTGATTTATTCCTAACTTCTTAAGGTAGTCTCTCACAGAATCGTTGCAATATTCTTTGCCATTGTCACTATGCAAGGATTTAATCTAAATATAAATTTGTTTGTTGTTGATACAACATACTCTTTTAATTTATCAAATACTTCATCTTTAGAAGAAATAAAATATACTTGTGTATATCGAGAGTAATCATCAATAAATTTTTTATTTTTGTATTGCGTTTGTTTTGAAAATTATTTTTCTGTAAACTTAGCTTTTATGCAACTCGAACATTCAGTATTATGAGAATAATTATTCACAGTAATACCTCAAGCTAAATCATTCTTTTGAATTCTCTTGATGTATTCCAAATTTCTATGATCAAGCCTTTGGTGCCATTTTAGAATGCAGATGACATGTTAAGAAATGGGTATTATTTCCGAAGCACTATATACCTTTTCATTTGTATTATTTTTAATCTGTATAACTCCCCATCAACTTTTACATCTGCAACTAAGAGATGTTGCCTTTTTTATTTCTTTAAAGGTTACAACAAAACTTTTCACAATACAAGATTGGACAGATAGCAACTTACTGTACAATTCAGGGACATAAAGTACATAATCTAATGTAACTATTTGTTTGACAATTAGGAGTTTCCATATTAAAAGTAAATTTACCCTTTCCCTTTGCAGTTAATTTAGTTCCATTAGAAATTATAATTGTATCTTTACTTCAATTCTTTAATTCTGAGAACAGTTTCAAAGTATTTGCTAAATGAACAGATGCACATGAATGAACAACAAAAGTCAATTTTTTTTATTTCCCTTTTTTTGAGATTTCATAACAAAATTTCAGGAATTTGATTCTTATATTATTTAATCATAGTTTTGAAGATATACTGTTCAATGTTCATTTTGACTAGCAGTAGAAGCAGAGAAATTATTTGGTTTCTTAAATTAATTATTAACGTGATCAATCTTGAGTAAAATTTGGTTTTGGTTTGTTAGTATTATGATTCTTTAAATAAAAACAATCTTCACGGTTGTGATTATTCTTTTTGCAATGAAAAAAAATTGCTTATTCAAATACTTTGGTTTATTCTTTAAAGAAATATATTAAAATTTTGTTGAAATTTGCTTAGTTTCAACTCTTCTAAGATACTCATCTATTAAGTTGTTTTGAACATATTTTAACGATAAATATGTTTCATATTTACTTTCAATAGCAGTTATAAAGGTTCTATAAGAATTCGGTAAAGAACATAGCAAAATAGCTATTAAATTATCATCTTGTATTACTTCACCTATACTTCTTAATTTTTCTGCCAATTCTAAGACAGAATTTATATGCTCGTACATTTTTACACATTCAGTCTATTTAATGGTATACAGTTTCTTTAGAAGATAAATTTCCTTTGTTAAATTTACCTTTTTATGGACAGATTTCAATTGTTCATATTTTTCTTTAGCAATTTTAGCATGTCTGACTTGAAGAATTTGTGAATCTGAGATATTTAAACAAATTAATGCCCTAGCATTTCTATCATTTTTTACCCAATTGTCACCATTTTCCTTTTAGGTTCAAATACAACATCATACAAACCTTCTTTAATTAACAACTGTTCTATTTGGAACTTTCTTACTGAATAATTATCATCAGTTAACTGATCAACATAATGAAATTCACTAAGACTACACATTATGATGTAATAATATTTGCTTATTTCACAGAAAAATAAAACCGTTTACCTTATAATTATATCAGAACAGAAATTATAAACATAAATATAACGATAATGATGAACAAAGAACAAAATAAAGTTGTTGAGAATAAATTTTGAAGTTACATTTGGTTTAAAAAAAAATGTTCTTAAATATTCAAATTCTTTATTTAACCCCTTGAAAGGCACTGGTATATTATATATACCACTTAATTTTAATCCCAAAATGCCACAATGACACTAGAATTTTATAATCAAATTTTGAATTTATAAGGTACAGGAGGAAAAGCTTTTACTTATTTTAAAATAAATTCGTTCGTGAATACTAGTGTCAATCAATCATTTCAATATTTTAGCTACAAGAATGCTTTGCCCCTGAAGGGGTTAAAAGAATAAATCTGTATTTTCAACTTGCATAATAAAATTTCAATAAATAGAAATAAAAAATAGTTTATTTTCATATCAAAATATATTACTTTTGATTTCAAAATAAGAACAACTCTTTGAATTTTCTTTTATATCATTCACTTGCAAGAAATACAACATTCAGAAAATAACTATTTCTTTGTATTTAAATATTATACTTTCTTCTTTGACATTTCATCATTTAAAACTTAGACAGCTTCAGTATCATAATCAAATACGTAGGAATGTTATTCCATATGAATGTATGAATCAGAAAATTCCTCAACAGCAAATAATAAAAAAATTAAAAGTTTTACCTTTATGTCTTGTGAATTATTTTATAGAAATAATTCCTTCTTAAGATGAACAAAACACATTCATTAGATGAAAAAATACACGTAGAATAAAATATTGGATAAATACTTGCAGGATAGAATCAATGACAAAACAAAATAATTCTTGGAATTACATACAAACACAAATATGAAGAATGCACTTTGAAATTTTAGACAACAAGTTTGTTGCAGATTTAAATGTAATATCTCTTTGGAAAACTGTAATATTATATAGGATTTTTAATCCTATAGCAGCATTTTCAGCTATCTTATGCAAAAAAAATCATTTAAAAATATTAAAATGCGAACGTGAAATCGCGTAAGAACCTTCCCATATACTTAACATTAGCTTGAGCGTTTTTTCGCGTGACTAGCGTAGGCTCTTAACACCATTTTATCAACTGAACAACAGCAACAACAACAACAACAACAAAATGAGTTTCAGTTAGCATTTTAAAAACATTGTTTGGTGTTAACATCTGGTAGCATTTTCTTGAAATAAAAGACATTTTTGTAACAATTTTTAATAACTGTTCTCGAACTTCTCAATACCCCGCTTGTGGGGCGTTCGAGTGCGTCCCACGTTGGCTGCTTTAACCGATAATCACATAAAGCGAGCTTCGATGAGGCCTATAAGCATATGTTTTTCTTGAACTGAATGTCCAAAAGAAAATGTAAATCTTACCTATGCAGTTTCTCGGACCTGCTGAAAATGGTATATAAGCAAACGGACTGCGTTTGGCTGTGTTTTCTGGCAAGAAACGGTCTGGATCGAACTTTTCTGGATTTGGGAATACCGATTCATCACGATGAAGTGCATAAGACAGGATTGTAACACCCATGTTTTTAGGTACTTTTCTGCCACCTAAAGATAAAAAATGAAGATATTAAATAAACTATTGCAAAAATATATTGTAATATGTGATATATTTTACTCCTCGCTTTATTATCCGTCACTTATGAAGGGAAATAATTTTATATCGTTGATTTATATGCTGTCACCACCAGTATAGAATGCGTGATACCGGACATGATGTAAGTTCACTAGAACGTTTCCAATAAATATTAAACTAACGTCTATTGACTTCAAACGCAAAAAATTTCAGTTTACCGAAACGGATATAGCAGATCCTGCACTATATTAAACCACACTTTTGGGGTCTTATCTACACGCTAGGTTATAATACTAACATACAGAATTTCTCTCCCTATATTATGACCGAACAGATCACTAAGAAATTTTCGGCACCCACTTCCCTCTCCCCCCACAGGACACTTCTGAGAACCGAACTCTCGTACGATTGTCGGTCTTCCCACAGCATCATCCACACTCGAATCTGAGCTGCCTGTCCTCCCTCGCAAATTACCTGCTCTTTCTAATCTACGGGATCCCTCCTTCTCGTTCCACGGGCAATCTACGTGTTTCCCTTGACGTCTTGTCGCGTGATCATCCCGTCAGCCTGCTTATCTTCTGCCCGTGAATTATCCCCTTTCTGTCAAGCAAATTCCATGGGATTATAACTTTTTTATGGAATTTCCTTTCAGATTCTAATCTCGTAGGTAAGAAAACGTGTCTATTACTCAAGTACGTGGATAAAATTACACAGAAAATAAAGTTAATTAAACAGTTATTTATATTACACATACAGAAACCTGACATAATCCTCTCTACACACGATTCAAACGCTCCTCTGTCACTTTAGATAACATATAATTTTTTTCTTACTTTTAATCATTAAACTTATCTCCCCTCCCCTCTCTTTTCCAAGTCTTTTGTTCTTCTTTTATTTATCCACAATTTTAATATAAAGTTTTCCTCTTGACATTATGATGTCATGAGACATTATTTTTTTCTAAGCTAGCCAAAAAGGTATGATGCCTCCCAGCTTAAGAATCATTGCGAGTAGGATACACATCTTGAGGGATCCGTAACCGTTATGTTATATCTGAACCGTTATGGTATTCTGTTACAGTGCGTTAATTTGGCGTTTATACCGATTATGGAAATTTATGAGTTTGTCACGTAATAAATCGACATAGACCTACTTATAAATTAATGATTTTCTGATTTATTCCTGTACGTGTTCTATAAGGCCTTCCTTCGTGCCGAATTTCAAGGCTCTAGGTCAACCAAAAGTACCCTATAAGTTTTACTCTCAAAACTTTACCGGACGTACTCACAAAGAGTACTTCCGGTCGACCCAGAGGCTAGGAATTTATCACGGACGAAGGTCTTATAGCCCACGTACAGGATTAAATCGGAAAATTGTTAATTTATATTATTATTATTATTATTATTATTATTATTATTTATATATATAATGATCAGTATTCCCTATTATAGGAATTCATGATTTTGTTACGTAATAAATTGATATGCATTGAAAAATTCATGATTTTTGGATTTTTTCCTTTACATGTGATATAAGACCTTCCTTCGTGACAAATTTCAAGAATCTAGGTCAACTGGAAGTGCCGAGTTTTGAGAGTAAAACCTACAGGTACTTCCGGTTGACTTAGAAGCTTGAAATTTGGCACGAAAGAAGGTCTTATAGCACACGTAAAAAATATCCAAATATCGTTAATTTATAATTCTATGTCGATTTATTACGTAATTTTCAATAATTGGATTTCCAAAGCAATTTCTTTCAGAGCAGTTTCTATTTCTATAAGAGTTCCGTTTTTTTCTTTTAAGGCGCAGAACACTAAAAAACAATTTTTATTTAGGTAACAACATAGCACTGGTAAATAAAAACGTTATGCCCATTAAATATTTTACAGAAAACTGAAACTTATTTATACATGATCCATAAATAATAAACTACTAACACATCACTAGATTAATTTTAACACAATTATTCAAATTGGTAAAGAAATCATACGAGTTGTAATTTTCCAACTGGACGAAAAATGTCCGGGCCAGGATTCGAACCTGGGATCTCTAGGCTGAAGCTGCCACGCTCTACCAACTGAGCTATCCCGGTTGAATCTGGAGGGCATAATTCATCCAGTTAACCTTATTGATCATAGCATCTGGTCTGATATTGTAATCAGCTCAACAGAATAAATCGCAGGTAATGGAACTCCAGTAAACGCTGGATATGTGATTACACTAGATTAATTTTATCCAGATTCGACCGGGATAGCTCAGTTGGTAGAGCGTGGCAGCTTCAGCCTAGAGATCCCAGGTTCGAATCCTGGCCCGGACATTTTTCGTCCAGTTGGAAAATTACAACTCGTACTAACACATCAGTTACTAAAATGAAATCACTTACATATTGTCATATCCTCACTTAGATTTCGACCGAAAAATGGCACTGATGGATAAAGTCGCTGAGCTTCCTAAAATAACAATAAAATTATAGGTTAAATTTACTGTATACTTTTCAGTCTTTCGCACATTAGGTCTACAAAACACGGAAAAAAAGTCTATGTTTTCCGGCACTAAAAACGTATCTTTCCATTTTCAATGCCTGAAAATACTGAAATTTCATAAAATTGAAAGTATCTTAACTTGTAAGTTTCCGTACTAAGAGAATGATATTTTATTTTCTCAACGTCTTCCTTAGACACAGAGCAACATTTTTCTAAAAATAAGTTATAGGAAAAGGATGCCTGTAAAAAAAATAAATTTTGTATTTTAATATGTAAACAGCTTCTTGTAAAACAAATGCCATATTCGAAAGTTATACGTGATTTTCGTATTGTTTTTAATTTGAATTATATTTCTATCTTCCACGATTAAGACATATTCGCCATAACCCCTATTATGAATCACTCGGTATCGGTATAAAACAAGGTTTGGAACAACAAAAGACCTACTAAAACTGCAGGTTCTTTTGATAGCATTAAGCTCAGTGTAAGAATCACAATGAAATTTTGCTCACATAATAATGTCGTAGCGGACTGAAGTAACAATTTTAGCGATCTATAGAGTAGCAGTGCGTGATAAACAGAGATGGGAGGGGGCTTCTGTTTATTGCAAAATTTTTATACCTTAGTAAACTGTTCCTTACCCGTTAGATCGGTAATTCAATATCTTAAAGTTATTGGAATTGACAAAAGTTATCATCTTTCCATCATTCACATTGCTCTACTTAAACTACTGCTTTGAAATATTTTTCTGCACACAATAATTAGTGATTTTCTAATCCTTATATGGTGAAAAAAAGAAGATTTACTTCCGTATCAGTCTCTTTATCACCCTTTTTGTGCGTTACACGGTAGTTCGGAAATTCAATATCTTAAAGCCATTGCAATTCAGAAATGTTACCATCTATCATTAACATTACTCTATTTAAATTACAGATAACCCAGAAAGAGATAATATATCCACTAGAGATGTGAAATATAAGGAAATAAACCTTTTTCTAAGTACGATAATTAGTGATCTGATCATCAAATGGAGGAAAAAGACGCGTTACTTCCGCGTTGCAACCGTAATTCTTGCTCCTCACGTTGATCTCAATCTACTCCAATACTAGGGACTCTGCCCCCTACGAGCGACGCTTGCCAAGCTCCGTCCAGAAACTCATGAATTTGCTTCATTTTAAAAAGATTACCCGATTAGAGAAGATTGAATGTTATTATACATTACATTAACTTCCTGTGACGATCTTCAATAAACGGGTTCCACTCATTTCCCATTGATTGGGGATTTCTGTATTGAGACAGTTGACGGCTGTTTTCGGGATTGATTTAGTAAGATCAATTGCATATTTAAAAACCAGTTTGTATAAAATGAACAAATAAGAAATGTCACTGCCTGCCGGACTTTTGTAACGTCTATAAGAAGAGGTTTCTTTTAGGTGCTATAAGATAATAGCTTTAAATATAGCATTTTAAATGTAGTATTTTAAATATATCGCCATATAGCGGTTCAAATATGATGGTTTTAACATATCTTTTTAAATATGACGGATTATCACAAGTGATAATCCCTTGTTCCCCAAGATAAAGAAACATTTGGGTGTCCAACGCATCCGGAGCGACGATGACGTCAAAGAAGAGGTGAAACGCTTCCTCAGCGGGTTGGCGGCGGAGTTCTATGACATTGGATACAGAAATTGGAGCACCGACTACAAAAATGCGTAGAAAAAGATGGCGATTATGTAGAAAAACAGAGAAAACTTTCATTTTTACAACGATATAAATTTCTATGAGAATAAACAATGTTGTCTATTTGTAAACTGGATGGGAACCTTATTTCTGGATCGACCCTCGTATATTGCAGAATTTAGAATGCTGCATTTTAAAGTAATTTTGCTTGTTTGTAGAATCTATATTTAACTTTACTGAAACTTTTTGGGGCACACCCGAGGTCGTCTCAGTTTGAAGTATGTTTCGGTACATCGGCTGAGAACTATCTACTGTATTACTTGTTTTGTCAGCATGAATTTCCTTATATAGAAATAACTACAGGTAGCTTAGAATTCCGAACAAAAGAGCACACATTTTATGTTTGTAAGCAAGAAAACAATAAATCGGTTGTTGCAGGACATGAACCTTTTCTTCAATTTTGATTCTCCTAAATAACAGGTGGTAAGAAAGGGTATTCTATAATCATACCGAGAGTCCGACCAAGCCTAGGAAGATTCAAGGCTTCATATTCATGCACTCTTCTTATGCTGTCATAAAGATGAAACATTTTCTATGGCGTACAATACAGACATAAATATAAAAATACAAATTAAGGTAACTATATGGTACTTATCTGTTAGAGAGGTCTTGGCGAGATAGAGAAAATGAACTTGGCAATAGGCGGAAAATTTTCATACACCTTTTCTGGCAACCTAATCACTGTTTCATACACACAAGCAATTGTTTTCAATATTTATACAATTTATTCTATAAAGAAGCCATTTATATACGATTATATACAAACAGAAGTAATTTATCTGATACATGTAAGAAGTAAAAATTGTTAAAACACATAACACAAAACAAAGTATAAAAGTTCACCAGGTTTGTTTTCATAGCTGTTAATATCATTTGGCAATAAATCTCCCTTTCCAAAGTCCGAATTTTCTCAAGCTTTTTAAAAAATATCGCCAAGTCCCGTATAACAAATAAGTACCAAATATATATTGCATATATTTAATCTTATCCTACTCTAAAAGTACAAACTATTGATTATAATCAGTATGTGATGAAAACAGATTATAAATATTAGCTTTATGATAGTTGCATTTTTTTTAAGGGTGAGGGGGGAGAGGCATAAAATTAGGTGTCCTATGGCCATGGTGACGGTCCAGTTGGCCTAAGCCTTCATCAGACCCTGATTATGTACCTAATAAAATCCATCACAGTAAATTCCGTTATCATGTCATTGTATTTTTGAATATTATATGAAAATGAACATTAATTTAATTAAGTATTTAAATAATGTATACCTTTACAAATAAAATATATTACGATTATTATACATACTTTTTATGGATGCTCATATTTTAAATTCTGGCCTATATAATAATAGAAATATTTATTAACGGTATACTTTTTATCGGTTTACTTTCAAGTTAGAAGAAATGCACTTTTGTTAAAAAATAAGTAGGGTAAAGATTATGCCAATATCAAGAAATAATAATTACATATTGTTCGTAATAAAATTTAAGAAATTATAACATTCGCAGAATATTTGACGGATTGTCTATTACCTTAAGAACATGATCTAAGTATTCCATATCTTTTAAGTCATCTGTTGTCACGGGTCTTTCATAGTCGTCTCCAAATACATGGTCAATGTCTTCGTGTAATTTCTCTTGGACATTCTGGTGTAGCCCAATCAAGTACAGCGCCCAGCTCATGCCCATGGAAGTTGTATCATGACCCTTAAACAATAAAACATAAAATGGTATAAACATTATACAACCATAAAGTCAATAATTTGAAAAGTTGTTTTACTTTGTCATAAAGAATTTCGACAAATAATAGTCTTTAAAAGTGCGTAAAAAGCATAATTTAAAACAGTGCTTTCAGTTAATGGTCCTTGAAAAAGTTCTGCCGGTGTACAAGAAGTTCACGTAATATCATGTAGTGACGAACATGTTTCAGGATAATGCAAGGCCTATTCAAGTTATGTAAAGCAACAACAACAATAATAATAATAGCAGTAACAACAACAACAACAACAACAACAACAATAATAATAATAACCTATTTGATGATACAACTAGAAGCGTTTCTGTTTAGAATGCAGCTTTAAATTGTAGTGTAAATACAGGGGGAAAAATTGCTATTTCGAATTTAAATGTAAATGGTTTCTGTAAACATTTCCGTACGTTTATTTCATTGAGAAATAAATATCTATGCTTTAATTATAAACAATCAAATTATTGACCTTTTTCTCACGTCTTATTTGTGTGGAAATACTTTTTGTTTAACTGTGTCAGTAATGAAAACCATGTATAGAAAACCATTACATGTTAATGCAGCACTTCCTTTTTCAGAAACAATGCAGCAGACACGTGTATCAAAAGAAAAGATGCAGTAAATGTCATGTAAATTAAAAACTATAATTTTACTAGGACTTCCCTCAAAGGTATTAGTCTGAGTGATATTGCTGAGAACATAAAGTTAACAATTACGATATAAAGAAGATATCAACAAGAATCTAAGTGAATATACAGCATATGATAGACAAGAGATAGATAAAGATACAACATATGAAAAATAGCAAATTAAATGATATAATTACAAAATATCATATATAAATTCATATACTGTTATGTTTTCATATGCATTTTTTTATAACATTTGGCAAATAGTCTCATTTTCTTAAGCGGGAATTGCTCAAAACTTAAAAAAAAAAACCGCCGGATCTTTTAAAACGATATTTTTAAAGTCACATAATCAGATTTGCAGCCAATAGCGTATTTTAGCAAGCGTAGTTTAACGCAAATTTAATTTAATTTTTGCAACATTTTCTTTGTGACAAATATCTAAATAAAATATTAAAAAATAAAATATTAAATATTGAAATATTAAATCAAATATTTAATATTTGAATTAAAAAAATTTCCTTTGTTTATTTGTATAACTATTTATAGAAACTCGTATACTTCAAACCACATTGATAACATGCTTTGCTACAAACGTGTCTACCAGTCTAACTACTCGTATGTCTTAGCTGTGTCTCTCTCCGAACTCATCTGTCTACTGTCTCACTACTCTTCTGTATACCCGTCTCAGTATCCGTCTGTCTTTCTACCCGACTCTTTAATCGTGTCTCTACCTGTCTCGCTTCCCGTTACACTACTCGTCTATCAACACGTCTGTCTGTCTATATACCCCTCTCTCTACCCGTCTGTCAAGTCGTCTCTGTACTCGTCTCTCTATCCACCACGCTACCCGTCTCCCTACCCATCTCACTACCCCTCTGTCAACCCTTTTTTGCACCTGCCTCGCTACCCGTCTGTCTATTCGTTTCGCTACCCGTTAGCTTATCTCTGTCGCTATCCGTCTCTCTACCCGTCTGTCTACCCGTTTGTTTACACGTCTATCTATCTCTCGCCAACTCTTCCCAATATTTAAACAATTTAGTAAACGGAAGCCGTTTATCTGTTATTAAATGAAAACAGGAGTAATTTATCTAATGAGTGTAATCAGATGCAATTTTTTTAAATACATACATAAACCAGCATAATAATTCACCAGTTTTATTTTCATAGTAGTTTATGTCATTTGACAGTAAATCTCAACTTCTTCAACCCGAACTGCGTCAAGCTTTTTAAAAAAGCCCCAAGGTCCGTATAACTGGGAAGGGGAATTGTCCTCAGGGCTATTAGATACATGTTATTAAGTTAAGTGAAAGTTTCGTAATCGGGTTCGCAGCCAATTTCTTATGTCAGAAAGGGTGGCTTCACGCCATTTTAAATTCATTTCTGTAACGTTCTTTTTCTTTTTTTGGTGGGTGGTTGGGAGGGGGGGAGGGTTCCAAATATATACACTTAAATTCAAACTTTTGCCCCCATGTTAATATTAGTGTTGTTTGTATTATCAATTAATACTTTGTTGATCGAGCTTCATTCGAAACAAATGTAAAATACTTCTACAGTTTTTTTTTTCTAGGAGAAAGTTCCGTAATCGGGCCCTAAGCTAATCGGGGAATTTAATATCATTATTGTTTCTAACTCTTATAGAGTTAAAACAATATTGTTGCTAGCATTACTCTTGTTTGTGACCAACCTTTTCTGTGTATCTGAATAGGGAAAAGTTCCGTATCCTGTATACTGGTTGGTGCAAAAGGCAGTTGTAGAATCTTACAAATTTTTCTAGAGAGCGGAAAAACATGTTTTTTAAAATATTTACAAATATACGTTTATTAAACCATGTTTTTGAGCCATTTTAAAAAATTAAGTACGGTGCTAAAATAAAATTTTATTGCCATTTTCGATATTTTAATAAGAAATGAAAATACATAACAAACAAATTTAACAAAACTAAGCCATTTTTGGGTACTTCTCTATTATCCCGTCGACCACTTTTCATAACAAAAAACTATCGCCAAACTAAGATTAAACGCCAAAAATACAGTCCCATTTACTTGATGTCAGAAGCATTATACGTATTTGTTATGCCATCAAGTGGTTTTTAATTCGACATTTGCGTGTATTTTTCATTATGTTTTACTGATTTATTAGTTATTTCATTCATTAAAGTAACAATTGTGTCCTTAAATTCTTATATTTTATTTATTTTGATATTTCAATGGCAACGTTCTCCCGTTTATTTAGCGTTACAGTTTGGCGATAGTTTTTTGTTATGAAAAGTTGTCGACGGGATAATAGAGAAGTACCCATTTTTTGTGATAAATAATTGTTATTGCCAGGGGGGCAAATTGTAAACAATTAACAAGCGAACTAAAAAAATTACCGGAAAAAACTTGTGGGAATCTCAAGAAAGAAATATCTGATATAAATAGCATTTAAAATCTTAAAATGGAGAAGTGGTCCGTATAAAAATGCAAAACATTATACACCTGATATAAGAATTTTTTAATTTTTTTTATATTTCCGAAAGCACAGATAAAAGGGTAAAAATCCCGGCACAGATGCCATATACGCACCACATTGGCGCGATTTTTCCTCCGCCCCTTTGGCGAAAACTGTTTGTTGTGTTTGTTTACTTTTATTTTTTATTTTAATTCCATAGATTATTTTTATGTGTATATCAATATTAATTTAGGCACAGATGTCATATACGCACCAGATTGGCGCGATTTCCCCCCCGCCAATTTGGCGAAAACTTTGTTTTTGAATATTAGTTACAAATACCGGTACTTTTCGGTTAGCCGGGCGCCAGTGATATATATACATGTATATATACACACACATACATATATATACACATATCTACATATACATATATATACATACATATATATATATCCATGTATGCATATATAAATATACATATGTATATATATATGTATTTATATATGTACATATATCACTGGCGCCCGGCAAACCGAAAAGTACCCAAATACCATACAATAATAGCATGTAATTTTTTATTTCAATATAAAAATAAAATAACGTAATAAATGAAATAGCTCCTATTATTCAAAAATGGGAAATAAAAATAAATAAATGATAGTTTGATATAAATAAATATTGATATATATAATAAAAACAATTTATAGAATTAAAATAAAAAATAAAAGTTAATAAACAACAATTGAAACAAAATAACCGGGTTACCATGTGAGGCATAAAATTGCCATTTTGTTGCAATCGCGCCAATGGGGTGCGTATATGACATCCGCGCCTTTATTTATATCAAACTATTATTTATTTATTTTTATTTCCTTTTTTAAAATAATAGAAGCTGTTTCATTTATTACGTTATTTTATTTTTATATTGAAATAAAAAATCTCGTGTACTATTTGTCACACTATTTGTAACTAATATTCAAAAACAAAGTTTTCCCCAAGCTGGTGGAGGGAAAAATCGCGCCAACGTGGTGCGTATATGACATCTGTGCCTTGTTTCATTTCACATAGAGGTACTGCTCTATTATCCCGTCGACCACTTTTCATAACAAAAAACTATCGCCAAACTGTTAGATTAAACGCCAAAAATGCAGTCCCATTTACTTGATATCAGAAGCATTATACGTGTTTGTTACGTCATCAAGTGGTTTTTAACGCGACATTTGCGTGTATTTTTCATTATGTTTTACTGAATTATTAGTTATTTCATTCATTAAAATAACAATTGTGTCCTTAAATTCTTATATTTTATTTATTTATGTATTTTGATATTTCAATGACAACGTTCTCCCGTTTATTTGGCGATAGTTTTTTGGGTACTTTTCGGTTAGCCGGGCGCCAGTGAAATTTATATATCTATGTATACATATATATACATATATCTATACATACACACATTTATATATGCATGTATGTATATATACATATATATATACACATACATATATGTGTGTATGTATACATAGATATGTATATATAGGTATATACATTTCACTGGCGCCCGACTAACCGAAAAGTACCGTTTTTTGTTATGAAAAGTGGTCGACGGGATAATAGAGAAGTACCCACATATGTATTGGTACTTTTATGTTAACTTGGCGCAGTTGATAAATCGCCAAATATTTTTCTCATAACATCTTCATATTGAATTCATTTCATTTAAATATAAATCTTTCACTGATTTCATTTAAAATACATACATTAAAAATACACGTCTTTCACTCATTTAATTTAAAATACACGCCTTTCACTAATTCCATTTAAAATACTAAAAAGGAAAAGAAAATAAGAAATAATGCCACAAATCGAAACCTTTTATTTAAACATCAAAGAATTGTTCCTAACATACACACGCGAAATAAAAAAGCTGCTAATGGTGTGATTTACGCCAAATCTCTAATACTAATACTACTCTTACTAATCTCTAATACTTTTCAAACAGGAAAAATTCCAGATTAACTTTCCATTTTTATTAAATTGAAATATATTTTATTGTGCTGAATATTAGTGCTTGCATATTTTTTTGCTCCATGTATTCCATGAACTTTTCAAT
Source organism: Maratus michaelseni (assembly GCA_963931845.1). Lineage (NCBI taxonomy): Eukaryota > Metazoa > Arthropoda > Arachnida > Araneae > Salticidae > Maratus > Maratus michaelseni. The sequence goes on along the minus strand of OZ007594.1, from coordinate 275,148,451 downwards.
TCCGATTGTCTACGAAAATCTCCCGCCGGTGAAAATGACGTACGCACAAAATTTAGTGACGTATGTACTTTAATTGTGCTTTTTTATCTATTTTTTTAATATAACTTCCAAACGGTTTGACACTTATTCTTGGTAATAAATAGACGACGTTGTCACCTTTATAGGTACCTGCTGTAAAAATTTGAACGAAATCCGTTAAATATTTTTTGAGTTATGCTTGACGAAAGGTTTTAATATCCATCGTAGCTATATATGGGGCAAAGTAATACTGCGCTGTGTATGAGTCTTCGTTGCACTCAGACAATAACATTAAAATTAATATCTATTTTGATTTTGTTTTTCGTGGGTATTAGTGTTACCTCTATTTTCAATCCCCGTTATATCTTCTTTACGTACCAGAGAAATATCTTAAAATATCAAATAGCCATTCACTTGGAACCATGACCGTGCGAAGAGAAAACAGCGCCCAGGGCAAAGTTTCAATTTGGCGCCCCCATCCCCTTCATTTCTTCTCCTTGTGACAGATGTAAAAAAAATTGATAAATTGCAGAAACAGAAATAAATTCTATTGAATAAATATTTCGCGTTTAATTTGGAACTTTAAAAGATTTAATTTTAATTCAGAAATTCCAAACAACTCAATAATATGAGAAAATTGCACTTATTTCTTAGAGAAATCATGCAGGATGTTTTGGAAATTCCCCGTAAAATGATTGACGGCTAAAAAATGAATGAATAAATAAATAAAACTGTGGTTGGTAGTATAAATTTAGTGCCCTCTCAATTTCCGCGCCCGGGGAGAAACCCCCCTCCCCCCCCCCCCCCCCCCTCTTCGCACGGCCCTGCTTGGAACTGTGCTGTTCGGAAATCACGAACTTCAGCTTTGACGTCTGCGCATCTAATTTTTTATTTCAAAATCGAAACTTATTAACTGGCTGAACTGGCCAACGAAACATAATTCTGTCAGCTATGTGCGTGTTTGATAGTAAAATCTGTTCAAAAAAGGTAGATTATCATCAGCTCGAAGGCTGGTATAAGTTTATAGGAAAAAACAAAACTTACGGTGTTACCAAGATACCATCTTTAGTCCTTATACAAAATAGAAAAGGAAAAGTGAAACTAATAATACATGTGAAAGAATCAGGCATTTTTGCCAATCCAAAGAACGAAGAGTTTTTCATGTTTGATGAAGTACAGTAAGAAGCTACCCCATAGCTCAATTGATAACTTAATACATTACACACACACGTGCGTGCGCGCATACACTAGCAGAAACTTCCAAACAGGCATGTCACCAAATTCTGTTTCATACAGCACACTTCGTGTCAATGATGTTCAAGAGATATTGCTATGTTTCATGTATGTAATGTCTCACCGCGATACGAGTATTACGTTTTATTCGCTTTGAGCTGAAACTCCCTACACTTTTCTTGCAAACTGTCTCTGAGACACTGTTCAGTTCTGCACATGAACGAACTAAACAGCACTTGAGTCAACCTAAACATTTTAAATAGGTCAAATAACAGGAATACTCTTAGGTGAATAAAGCGAGATTTAAAATAGCGTTGACATTCATGTAAGATTTCGTCGTAATTTTCTTCAAAATTATGTAACATTTTTCGAAATAAGAATTTCTATTCTTCCTGTAAAACTATATTTATTTTTGTTAATTAAAAAAAAATTTCACTTTCGATAATTGTCTAAAAATATCTTTGCAAACTTTATCTTTTTCATCTGTTTCAAATATATTTAAATATCATTAATTATACAGGGTGACAAAAAATAACGTAATGCTGACTAGAAGTAAAGTCACGGTTGATGATTCTGTTATTACTCAATTCTCAGAGTTTTTTTTTTCACTTATTGATCTTTGTTCTAACTGAAATTGTTTTAATAGGATGACAAACAAAAGGAACGCTATTTTGAAAATCCATCATCAAGGAAAGCGTGTGTGGGAGATTGCTCGATTGCTTCAAGTGCCTCATCCAACAGTTTCCAAGCCAATCAAGAGATTCAAGAAGCTTGGCCATGTAGGAGACCAACCATGAAGAGACATGAAAAAAACTGTGAACACTTCCAGAAACCGACAATTGATTAAGAAACGCGTATCCCGAAATCTTCTGGTGTCGATGAGAAAAATAGCGAGGCAGTCAGAGATTGCTCGTGCATCGGTTCAACTTATGGCCAAAGAGGAGCTGAACGTTCATCCTTACAATCGCAACCTCTCACCGATAAATACAAACGAGTACGGATCAAAAGATTCAGGAAGCTGCTGAAGCGAGCGGAAACGCCATATTGGGAACGGATGCTGTTTTCGGACGAAAAACTATTCTCGGTGGAACAATCGTACAATCGTCAGACTTTTCGGATTTGGTCAACAATTTCTCCAAGCAAGACTTCCATTGTTTCAAGGTAAAAAGCCAAATATATCATGGTGTGGGCAGATATTTGGGCAACAGGCAAATCCTCTCTCATTTGCATCGATTCGAGAGTCAAAATTAATAAAGATGTGTATCGAAAAGAGATCCCTGAGAATGCGGTACTTACCTGTGCTCAAAACACTTTAGAAACGGGGTTTCTGGCTGAAACGTCCACGATTCAGCCAGTGTGCATCCAGATTCCACGTCTTCTCATCGACCAAAATCCACACAGGACTGCTGTCGGGCCAATCTGTCAGACTTAATCTCGGCTCGAGAATGGCCTACATACTCGTGTGACCTCGACCCCTTGGATTATAATTTGTAGTCGATTTTGGAGGCCAAGGACTGTGCAAAAGTTTGGAATCTCTGAAGCGTTCATTGATTCAGGAATGGGAGCGAATCAATCCAGCCGAGCTGCGGTTAGTTGCCGAAAATTTTGAACAAATGTTTTCGTCTCTTCATCAAAACAAAAGAAGGACACTTTGAGGAAACGTGATTTTTAGGTGCGTTCGCAATTATAGAAATACGTAGCACCTATAGTCTTTAAAGCTTTTTGCGTCTGGTCCGCCCGTCTGTCCCTCCGTCAGCATATAACAGCGCAAAAGCTACCAAACCGAATAGTTTGAAATTTAATATGTATAATCGTTTCAGAATTTTGTCGAGTCATTTCAAATTTTATGAAAATTGAATAAAAACTTAAAAAGAGATTAATAAAAGTTTTCTTTATTGTATTAAATCCTATCATATGTAATCTATATAACAAAAGCGCAAGTTATGTGACTGTGGAAAACAAATACGGGCTAACCACTTCTTTTTTCATATACCAAGCGGTCATTTTTTATTAAAAATTATTTTTTCGAATAAAATTGTATAAAAGTTCAAAAAAATTGTTTGCTTGAGAGATGAGTTACATTAAAAAATGTATAGATTCTGAGATAACTTCAACGGAAATTACGTTAACAGCCGCATATCTGAATCCATTAAAGTAAATAAACACAAGAGATTCGTTTACCGTGAGTCATGAAAATATTAAACCGTGGAGGTAAACATTCGCAAAGCAAGATATCATTGTGAATTTTGCAGCGCGGTCTGGTGTCGATCTGGCGCGGTCGCATCTATAAACGGGGAATACGTAATAATAATAGCATGCTCATTGCTCATAACAGACGATACAATCCATTTCACGGAAATAATAACGATGATTTTTTTACATTGTAAAACTAGTTATAAGACGAACGCATCTCATTTTCCACGTTTAATGTACAATTTCTAACTTGTTTATTTCTATAATACATCATTGTTAATAAATAAAGTATTTGTTTGTGCAAAAGCTTTTGTGATTTAATTAACTTAGTCAAATTAGACCGTTACGATATTTCTGGTCACTCTGTAAATATGATATTATTGAATAAATATTTTATAGAAAGTGGTGCAAAGAATAGCCAATAGCAAACTGTTCCAGACCTATAAGTATGTTGATGCATACATTTTTTTTTGCCCCTAGCTACATAGGCAAACGTTTCTACTACCTTACAAAAAACTCTCAAATTTCTAGATTCTTACTTAAAACTTACCTCAAACGCAAAGGTATCAACTTCTTCTCTGATGTCTTCTTCAGTTAGTGATTGGTTTTGTATATGCCCTTCAAGCAATAAATCTAATAAAGCTTTCCTTTTCTTCGAGCTAACTTCTTTAACTTCTTCTGTATTATTCAGAAGTTTCTGTTTTTTATCAGCAATTACCTGGAATGAATATTGAAATTGCGTAAAAATTCGAAATTAAGGATAAATACATTTTATCAGCTTCTATATTTATCTTTTTAAAAATTTGAAAAATAAGTATTGATAGCGAATTGTATGCATAGTTTGTTTAGAAAATACCTGTTAATGGCATGTTTCCTGCAGTTGACTGTCAGAAATATATATAGGAGTCCCTCGTTATAGTTTGCATGTCGGAATATAACAAAAAAAAGAGCAATATAATTCAAGGCATTTAGAAAAATAAGAAAGGCGATTGCCGATAAATAAATGCTTTATATTTATTCCCAAACATTAGATAATAAGCATATTGCATTTTTCTTTATATAGTTAAGACTAGAGACCTACATTTTTATTTTTATTTAAGTTGTGGCAAGCGGTACACAAAGAACTGTCACCTATAACAATGATAGAAAATGAAAATATTTACAGATCCTATCACCGGGACATTGCCCGAGGTGCAGTGGCGCCACCTCTCATTTTAAGCTCTCAGAAAAAAAATCACTAGCAATCTAACTGAGTATTGCCAGTGAGATTGCATTAAGCTAGTGTGTCCCACGATCTCATCTGATCGCTTTTTCATCATATTCCTCCTCTGTTATCCTTTCATGACCCTGCACCATCGGTGGTACTCACCGGAGAAGGGGGGCGTACACTTGCCCTACCGGCAATTCCACACTTGAAAAGGGGTTACCTCTCACACCCCTTAACCCAGTAAGTTCTAACAATAGCGAGACCCTGCAGACGCCTCCACCACTTGTATATACCGTTTTATGATATAATTAGCTTGTCCTTGACCCATAGTGAATCAAATTGACCCAATTATCAAATTTTCTGCAACATGTGACCCAGCCCAATGGTCTTCTCGTACCCCAAAACGGTAAGATACAAAATTTCGTGAAAATCGTTATAACCGTTTTTTATATAAGATTAGCTTAACCCGTATTGACCCCAAAATGACAAACTAATCGAATTTTCTCGACTACGTGACCTAGCCCAAATGTTTTCTCGTACGCCAAAATGGTAGGTTATACAATTTAGTCAAAGTCGTTTCAGCTGTTTTTTACACAAAATTAGCTTGAGAGCCCGCAGTGACCAAAAATGACCCACTAATCGAATTTTCTCGAACATGTGACCTAGCGCAATGGACCCCCAGTCTCCTAAAATTGTATGATACAAAATTTATTCAAAATCGTCTGAGCCGTTTTTAAATATAAATAGCTTGACCTTGACCCATAGTGACACAAAATGACCCACTAATCGAATTTTCTCAAACATGTGACCCAGCCCAATGGTCTTCTCGTAATCCAAAACGGCTGGATACAAAATTTAGTCAAAATCGTTAAAGCTGTTTTTTAGATAAAATTAGCTTGACCCGCAGTGACCCGAACATAACCCACTAATTGAATTTTATCGATCATGCGATCTAGCGCAATGGTCTTATCGTAATCCAGAACTGTAAGATACAAAATTTGGTCAAAATCGTTCGATCCTTTTTTAGATAAAATGAGCTTGACCTGCAGTGACCTGAACATGACCCACTAATCGAATTTTCCCGAACATGTGATCTAGCGCAATGGTCTTATCGTAATTCAGAACGGTAAGATACAAAATTTAGTCAAAATCGTTACAGCCGTTTTTTAGGTAAAACTAGATTGACTCACAGTGTCCTAAAAATGACCCACTAATCAAATTTTCTCGAACATATGACTTAGCGCAATGGACTTGTCGTGTCCGAAAATGGTAGGATACAAAATTTAGTCAAAATCGTTTGGGCCGTTTTTTAGATATAATTAGCTTGACCTTGACCCATAGTGACTCGAAATGCTCCACAAATCAAATTTTCTCGAATATGTGACCTAGCAAATTTGTCTTCTGATACCCCAAAACGGAAGGATACAAAATTTCGTCAAAATCGTTAGAGCCGTTTTTAGGATAAAAATTATTAGTGTTTTTTCACCTTCTGGGAAAACACAAAGAAAGGTTGACATATTCAAATGTACGATATAAAATAGGGGTTTATGCAATTTTTGATATAAAAGTATTTGTAAATAACTTAAACATTCATAATAATTTCATAACTTATTTAGACATTTTTTAAACATCAATTTTGGAAAACCGATAATCCTATATATTATTTCTGTTGTCAACATCTCTTTTTCTAAGCAAATACAAGACGCAGATACCATAAGAAAGGATTTTAAACAGGCTTCTGACATAGTACACTCACATTTCGTTAAAACATGTTTTTTGATTAAAAATTGCTGTTAATTAAAAATTAAATTGGCATTGTTTTCATAAATGAAATGAAAGGTTTTCCTCAAATCAGTGTTGCTACAAAAATAAAATACTGCATTATAAGATGCTCAACAAAGATTATAAAAAAAAATAGTACAAAAAAGATAGTGTGACATCTCTCCACGGGTTTACTTTAAATTTATGATTAAATAGCAAAATAGAAATTACAACTTTTAGCAGAAAAAATATACCATGGATTAATCAAAGCAATGGTATTTAACTTAAAATGTATCATTTGTTACATTATATTATATTATATTATATATGTATATATAAAACATTTGCAGATTTGGACTATTTTCTGAAAAAAGGCCGTCTTAACAATATCTTTCGATATCTATACTTTTGTGAAATGGATTTGGAAATAAACTATAAATCTTATTTACTTGTAGAAACTCCGTGGTTAAATATGAAGATTTCTATTCCAGAAAAGTGGTAGCAAAAACGCACAAAAGTTATCCGCTATGCATAAAGATTTTAGGAAAAACGACATTGTGGGTTTCCGGAATAATAAAGTAGATTTGATTCAATAGTTAAACATAAAATTCTGTGGATGCATTGTTTTTTAACACATTCCCGCCAACGTGTACCACTGGTGGTACACAACCATATCTTCCCAACAGTCGTGTGTGGCCACTGCTGGTACATACTTAAAAGGTGCCCAAAATGTTTGAATTGAACACCAGTTTTTCTGTACAGAAATTTTTGCCTTTTAAAATTACAGGTTTTAAGCGGTTAAAGAAGGCAAAAAATTGTAAAAGTAAAAACGAGTGCCAAAAAATTAAATCAAAGTGTAAAAGACCCTGCCGCAAAATTCAAATTCAGGATGTTGGTTACAAAGAAGGACGAAAAAATTACGAGTGCCTCCCGTAGCACACATCGGCACGAATGTGTTATTCAAAAAACCGAAAACTTTTGGAATGATCTTATGTACAAATTCAGCATAACAAACTTACCGTGCGTGTGAAATTGTGAAGTAATTTCACATCTTTTTTGAACTGATGTCCAGTTGAACTTAGAAAAAAGTACCAATCGACGTGGTATGGTGGGTAAAGCATACGCTTCATGAACATATCTGAAGCCCTAAAAATTAAATTGTTACATAAACATACTGTTTTTTTTAACATTAGATTTATTATTAACTTTCGAAAATAATATAAAAATCTCTTCGATTATCATTTATTTTATATGTGTTAATTAAATTATAATTTTCAGGTTTTAAGGTGGACATAAAAATCTTGAAACAAAATAATATTTTACCTCTTTGTATTAAAAGAATACTCTAGGTTTAAGGTGGACACAAAAATCTCGAAACAAAATCACATTTTACCTTTTTGTATTACAAAAAATTACTCTACAGTCTTTAGACTAAAATGACACAATCCACAATTAAATACCATAATTATTAAACAAAAACATAATTTGCAGAACAAATTAAAGAAAAAAAAAATTATTTTCCACATGGTTTAGACCCGAGAAGGAGCAGATATTAAGATATTTCTTTCAGTTGGTTTTACATTTGATGTTAATTTTTTTGGTAATAAATAACGTTAAACCATTTAAACTTAAAAAAAAAAAAAAAACCTTTTTGGGAAAAAAAAAAACCCCAATCAATATGATATTTAAACCACCCTTAAAACTTAGATCCCGTTCTAAAGGAATTAAAATAAATCTTAGACTTTTTAAAGGTTTATATTTTGCATGTACCTTGTCATTTTGCATACACCCATCATAAACATATTAAAGTAATACAAATGTTTGCAGCTTGTGAATCTTAGAAATGAAAAAAAGTCAAAGATTTATTTCAATTCCATTTGAGAGGGATCTAAGTTTTAAGGGTGGTTTAAACATCATATTAAATGAATTTTTTTAAAGTTTTTTTTTACTAAATTTAGTAGCATATCACTCTAATAATATTATAATATTATATGAAATTATAATAAACAAAACTCAATAATCTGATATGAATTAAAAAAAAAAAAGTTTTCTGATTTTTCAGTTTTACTCATGTTTGCTTTGCCACGTATTACATAAGACCTCTTTTACAAAATTTCGTTTTAATCAGCAATTTATTCGAAAATGTTCTCCGCTAATATACAAGTTTTACAAGTCTTTACGAAGTTACAAGTCTTTACAAGTTTTTATAAATGAAAACAATTTACTTGCATACCTTAAAAATTTTTAAAGATTTTTTTCTATGGTTAGTGGTTATATTTTGTTATTATATTTTGAATTACGTACCACACGTATATTTTGAATTACGTACGTTACTCGACACAGACTAACGAATAACATGGTGCGAACTGCAATTTAAGAAAATTTTTGTATCATGAAAGACTGGGACTTTTAGCATTCAGAGTAGCGGGTCCGCGGGAAAGGTCTTGGAATCCTTGAAATTCGGGACATCACACTTAAATCGGGACACCTTACAAACTTACTGGGATCGTAATTGCCACTCTTTGGAGAATGTGAAAGTTCCCGAATATCAAAGTGGGAAATTTAAAACAAAAATTCAGTTTTTATGAATTTCGCATTTTAAAATACTATGACCGGAAATTACAATGAAATTAATTTCTTTATCTTATGTGCAAGAAATAATCCTGATATAGTCATGTGTTTGATTAGACAGTTTTTGAAACTTTAAAACAATTGATTAATCATGATAAACTTTATTAAAAAGATCGAAATGCTTGAATACATGCTTCTATATTGTGATGAAGCAAATATTTTTCAGTTTCTACAGAAGCGATTTAGTTTTGTTTCGTAACCTCAAGTGTAAAAGGCTGTTAATTTTCAGATGCTGAAAAGTAATTATTACCGTGAAACGGCTTGGACGTATTCTGACTCACTGTCCTTTTGTGCTCCAATAGCAACTCCAAGCGTGGTTTCTGAAACAAGATAATTAAAATGAAATTTATAGATAAATCAACTTATTAATATTTAAACTCGTGTTTGTAAAAATTGCAACACCATGAAGGAAGTATCAGAATTAAATGAAATTTAATACACAAACGATTGGTATTGGTACAAACAAATATAATTAATATAAATTTATATTATTTATATGTTTTTTTTAAAAAAAAACAAGACATAGAAGTTTTCCTTTATGCTTTGCTTTCGGGTATGCGCCGGCCATGTTTTAAATATATCTCTTCAATCGTATGTAAGTAAAAGGTTACTATATTAAAAATAATAGAAACATTAATAACAAATATTTCCCGCATTTAAGGGTAAAAATTAATATATATATATATACTACATTCTTAAATTGCTACTGCAGTAATAATAATTTGAATTGAAAACAGATATCCCCTCCTCTTCCACCTTTCTAAGAATGGGCGTGTTATTACACTTTTAAAGCAGCACATTTTAAATACTTTTGTGTAAGTAGGAAACGAAGCAGCGTTAGTCGCTGGTTTTGACGAGGGTGGTGTCGTTGTAAATGTCTCGTCTTCCAGAGTAAAATACTTAATGTAAACCAGTCGGAAATGAACCGTTTTAGAGAATTCCGATAATTTATGTCACACAATTTGTTTATTTTTGCTGATATTTATGAGAAACAATAAAAGAGTTAGTCAAAAGTTGTTGGTCATATAGAACAATTGATAGAATGTCTGTAATGTCTTCATTTGATATCAACCCGAACCTCCCAAAAATTCTATCGAACCGAAAACCAACCCGAACAGGACAAAATAATATCCGTCGACAAGAAACCCAACCCGAAACTGAAAATTCCATTTGAAGTCAACCCGAACACAAAAAAAGTTCCATCAAACCGTGACCCGATCCGAACAGGACAAAATAATTTATGTTTACACACAACCTAAGGCATACCTGAAAGTTCCATTTGACGCCAACTCGAATCCAAAAAAGTTACATCGAACCGCAAACCAATCCGAAAAGGACAAAATACTTTCCGTCGACACTCAACCTAACCCAATGGAATTTTCAGGTTTGAATCGAACAGTTGCCGAACTGTTAATGTCGGTTAAGGGGCTTTCGAGTTGTAGACAACTTTACGCACTCTATTTGTGAGTCTTATTTGTGAGTCTTATTTGTAAGTCTATTTGATGCACTGAAAAGAGCCATACATTTTTTTTGGTATAGCTTAGATGTTAAGTTTTAATTAAGAAATCGGATAATTATTAATGTCCGTGAACGTCTGTGTGTGTGTGCGTCTGTGCATTCCCGGTCTGTACACGAACCAAGGTCGGAGATTCGTTCAGTTAGAGGTTTATACTATTCGATGTGCAAATCCTTTAAGGGATCATCCGGTGCCGAAGGCAGCGGGGACCCGGGTCGGAGGTTCGTTCGGATCGAGGGGTATGCGAACCGGAGAATACAAAAGTTTCGAGGCACCGATGTAAATTAGGGGCCCGCTGGCGGGCGAAGCCAGCTAGTCAATAATATTAATGTCGGTAAACGTCTCTCTGTGTGTGTCTGTCTGTGCATTCCCAGTCTGTAAACGCAAAGGCTCCGGGACCAGGCGACACACGGAGAGCGGTCGGGTACCGAAAAATTCGTTAAAATGGCGCGAAGCTCAAGTTCAGCCGGGTCGAGAGTCCGACCCGGACCCAGGGAGTTATTAATTAACAAAACTGTTTTAATTGATCAAATCGAAACCTAAGTGGCAAAAGAATCCGAAAACCACAAATCTTCTCCTCAGCGGGTTGCCAGTCGAGACGAATCTCGAAAAAGGCAGCGACGCCACGGAGCAAAGTTAAGCCGAAAACTGTACTGCGCGCTTTTAAACCGACTCGCATCTCGGGAAGTCGCGGGCCCAGAAATTCGAAAGTTAGACAAACAGAAGCAGGACAGCGTCCGCTTTCATAAATTCGAAAAATCATTTCCGTACGACAATTAGAACCGAAAAAATTCTTTAAAAATCGATCGATAAAAAAGAATTTTTTAATTCTTTGCACACGCGGCTGGGATATTTCAGACTGGCTCCCGCGACAGATGTCTCGAAGGACGATAGGAGGATTTTCACGTGACACGGTGTATTTATTGCTCCAGTCCGTTTTCGAAAAACAATGAAGGAATTAATCTCTGGACACACAAATCGGCCATTATACGTAAAAAAAATCCCGATTTCAACAAAAAAAAGATCGTACAAATCGACCAGTAAAGTCGGAATATATCAATTAAAAACCGGTTAATGAAGCAATTTATTTCTAATCATTTGTAATCTATGCAGAAAAACGACACGTGACCGGATATTTTCAGACAAGGAAATATTTCAAAACGAAAACCTACTCTTTCTTTTTAGCCGGGTATAAAAAATGTTTAAATATTGCTTTTACCGATTTGAAAATCATGCATCCTAGAGTATTTTTGCGTGAGGATCAAGAATATGTTTTTTTTTTTTTTTAAGCTAGGATGATTAGTTTACGAGAAACGATTTTTAATTTTTAATTAATTCCATCGCTTTCCTACAGTCTTTTAAACAAGTATTTTTAATGCCAGACATAAAGGCAACACTAACCCAAGATTTTCAGCTAAGATGTCTAAACGGCATTACGCGTAATTAGTTTTTTTCTATTATAGTGCCGACCAGGTAAGAAAATTTCGATTTCGGACCATAATTTTTTATTTTAGCAAAATCACGATTTTTGTAAAGGAAAAAAAAAGCTAAGGAAATACTATCTATTTCTTTTCAAAATATCTCCTGTCGTACGGGTCCCATCGCGACGCGGTTTGGCTCATTCGACTCGACATCGGTAGTGCTTACCGATTTTAGTTCGTTTTTTCACCACCAGGGGCACGGTTTTTTTCTCTTAACTATGGTCCGTTTCTATAACTCAGAAAGTATGTTTCGGATTTCCACCAAACTGATTCCAAACATTATAATTAAAGTAATAAGGACCCTCTATAACATTTTTATAGTTTCTGAGTTTATATCACTCTTTTCGAATAATAATATCAGATTTTATATTTTGATTTCATAATATCTCGAGTTCTACGAGTCCAATCGCAACGCGTTTTGGCTCATTCGACTCGATATCGATAGCGCTTACATATTTTAGTTCCAAGTTTCACCACAAGGGGGCGCTTCCGGATATCGGGTTCAATGGGCCCGATTACGACGGGGTTTGGCTCTTTCGACTGGATTTCGATAGCTTTACAGATTTCGGTCATCATCGTATAGAACAGATTGCGCCCCCTGGTGGTGGAAGGTGTAATTAAAGGATTTTTCAGCCAACTCGGGTTCTATGGGTCACATCACGACGCGGTTTGGCTCAATCGACTCGACATCGATAGCGGATACTAGAGCTTATCGATTTTAGTTCATTTTTTCACCACCAGGGGACGTTTTCTTATCTCTGTTTCTATGGCCCGAATCACGACGGGGTATGGTTCATTCGACTCTACGTCGATAGAGGATACTACAGCTTATCGATTTTTGTTCCGAGTTTCACCACCAGGGGGCGTTTTCGTATATCTGTTTCTATGGGAAGGATCACCACGGGGTATGGCTCATCGATAAAGCTTCCCGATTTTAGTTCGTTTTTTCACCAACAGGGGGCACTTTCCTATCTACAGTTCTACGGGCATGAAAACGACGGGGCATGGCTCATTCGACTCGACATCGAAAGCATTAACGATTTCAGTTATGATCGTATAAACGGATTGCGCCACCTGGTGGCGGAAGGTGGAACTAACGTATACTGCAGCGCGTGCGCAGCACGACTGCTATACGGTGCCGCAGGCAGCGGGGTTCGTTAAGTTTGAGGTTTATACTATTCGATGTGCAATTTAAGGGATTATCCGGTGCGTGTGTAGCACGACCGGTATACGGTGCCGAAGGCAGCGCGGACCAGGGTCGGAGGTTCCTTCGGTTAGAGGTTTGTACTATTCAATGTGCAAATTAAGGGATTATCCGGTGCCGAAGGCAGCGGGGACACGTGTTGGAGATTCGTTCTGTTCGAGGTTTATTTTATTCGAGGTTTATCTTATTCGAGGTTTATATTATTCGAGGTTTCTCTTAGTCAAGGTTTTACAAGATTCGAGGCACCGATGTCAATTAGGGGCCCGCTAGTGGGCGAAGCCAGCTAGTTAGGTATTTATAATGTGGACAAAATAGCAATAAATAAAATAAAGTATAAATAAAGTTAAATAAAGTATAAATAAAGTAAAATAAAGTATAAATATAAGAGAGAAAATTTACAGTTATGGTGAGCACTAATGCTCACAGTCTATAATGCAAGAATATTTTGGACGTTTACGGTGATGTGGTTCGAAGGCATCATAATCCGGCAATTCTACGATTATTTATTTAGGGAGGTCATAGAGTTTTTCATAAAATTTTTAGAAAGGTGGTTGATTCTTTTATTTAATGTAGTAGTTTTGAGGTATCTACGGATAGTGGTATTATGGAGGTAACGCGAAGCATTTCTGACAATACGTAGATTTTTTTTGTAGAGTTGGCTGAGGTTGTTCATAGAGTTTTTACAGATATAGCCCCAGACCGGACAGGCGTAGGTGATTATTGGTAGAATACAAGAGTTATAAAGGAGAAGCTTGCTATGGATAGCCAGGGTGTTACTATTAAGAAGAGGTTTAAGTGCAATGTGGCTCCAGCGACTTTTCCCCTGATATTAAGGATATGTTTCTTGAAAGTAAGTCTTTGGTCAAGGGTGACACCTAGGTACTTTCGGTTTGAGTCAGGTTGTAGAACAATTTTATAAATTTTATATTTCTATAATTTTATTGGTAAGATTTCATAAAAGTGTACCCTAAATGTATGACTGATCATCCTGGTTTTTTGGGGGTGTCCCTAGAACTCTGTTCATGCATCCAGGGCCTGATTATCCAAAAGTCACCTGAAGCACATGCTTCCTCTCTAAAATTTAAAATTACCCCCAAAATGACTGTGAAGATCCTAATTCCCATTGTCGTTTTTAGATTGTATGTTTAATTATTTTGGAAAAAACGTTTGCTTAATCCAAAAGTAAATCCATTCACTACTTCACGAAACTTATTTAACAGGGAAATAGAAATGTCATAAATAGGATGTTAATTAATCCTATAAGCATCGTAATGTGCCTGTTCGAAAGAATCCGGTAAATTTTTCATACGTATATATGTACTAAATATATCTGAAGTAGATACAAGGAACATAAAAAGGATGTTTAATGTAATTTGTGCTACGTCGGATAAGTTACTCACGGGAATAATATGAGTAGCATTGGTGAGTTTTCATGAATGAAAAATATTAAGTACACTTTTGTCAAATGAAAGGGGCTTCCAAAATTATACCGTGCATACCTAGATTCAGAGGTTAATCGGTCCCTGCATGCATTATATAGTACATATTAAAACTCTGGTATGGAAGAATGAGTCATTTAGGCTTACTTATTCCATTGTAGAAGATTAGGGATAAGATTGGTTCTTCCCTTCTAAGGTTAATTACTGTATCAGACATATTTTAAAGTTTTGGGGGTTCCTTTGATAACGGGAGCCCAAGTTAACGTGCACCGAATGAACTTCTGTAAATCAGTTCCTGTTAGCATTACCTTCGTAATTTGATTGCAAAAGCTTAAATTTCGAATTTAATATGCGCTAATCTAATGGCTTGGAAACATCCGACCTAGAAGAAAGTTTTCTGGTGGTCAGCTAAAGTTCACAAAGTATACTAATGTTTACATATTTTTACTTTTTTTTTTTTTTTTTTTTTTTTTTTTTAATGTCCTCAACACAATCTTTCACCAGAATCAAAACTCTTTTAAAACAGGAATTTTCTATCTAGAAGATACTTTAATACAATAGCAAAAAAGTTTCATTGTATATCGAATAAAGTAAGAACGCAGATTTCAATTATCATGTTAATTTTATCTAATTCTAATAAAAGTAAAAAATAAACTTTATTACCGCATACAATATCTAGACTGCACAGCGTTATAGGCGAGACAATATCTATCCACGGCTTTTTTGTTTCTTTTTCCAGAAGCTTGACTAGGATTTGTGACTGTTCGTTGAAAACAGGCAAAAAGTCCTTCAGGATCTCAAAGTGAAAAGACGGTGTCAGTAGTTTCCTTCGAGACTTCCACTTGCTACCATGACTATAAAAATAATATTTGATAAATACCTTGATGTCGAAAATTATTAGGAGAATTAGTAAACACGTTAAGATCGTTCACTTTAACAAATACGAAATATTACAAGAAACTACGTGGATGTTCAATGTGGAATAAAACACTCATTAGCTGGAAAATCAAATTGTATACTTTAGCGCTTCAGCCATTACGGTGACTCTTTCACTGTTTTTTTTCTTTTCTTTTCATTTTTTATATACATATGGCGAAGGTATTAGATTCGTGAAAACATTCCAGTTTTATTTATTTACTTGCACACTTTCCTGAATACTATTTGTCTAAATTTGGACCAACTACACGGTGTCTGTCTGTGTGTAACACAAATTTTGTGTCCACTCAAACTCAAGAACTAATGTAAGGAATTCTATGAAACTTACACTAAAGAGAAATCGAAGAAAAAAAGGAAGAATTGTACCACATTTAATGTGTGAGAGGCTCATTATGAAAAACTGCAGTGACTTACTTTTGGCTTCAATCACTCAAGAGGGGTCGCTGCTTTGCTAAGCTTTTTGCGATAAACAGTGTTATTGAGTCTTAGTCTTTATTTGGTTGAAACACCCCAAATTTTATATTTGGGTTTATTAATTAAAAATATATATCTTGACTTAATTTTGTATTTGAATACCCAACAAGGGGCCTGATATGTTGGGCTTTTTATTATTTATGGATCACTGTGACTCCATGTTAAATTAAAAGAAATTCTCCATATACTTCAAATTCAAAATTTTTTATGTGTACCAGTTTCATTTAAATAAATGTGTTAGAGTGATTTCTTTTTTTATATATCTAGAGCAATATAAAAGAAAGTTTTGAGATGGCCGCAGCATAGTAAATTATAAAACTTCAAGCTGGAGATAGGCAAAAAATGTTTTAAAATCTCGAAGTAAAAAAATACGGTTCAATAGTTTTCACTTGCTAACATGATTATTGAACTGAATAATTAAACGGCTCGTGGTCAAAAAACTATTACCGTAAAAGGCATATACCTAAAATAGAACTTACGAAATGCTACCAAAAGTTTGGTTTCGAGACGGGCTTTTTAAAAATTAATAAAACAGTTACAGCAACCCTCTTAGTATTTGTTTGTTTGTTTCGATATTGCCTCAAACATATATATGCTTTGAAACCTCAAAATTATTAATACATTTTTGGTCTGAATCACAATCAGTGGTGGTGTAAAATGGTGACTTAGGTTCTGGTGCTGGTCACATTTAATTTAATACATATTTTTACCTGGTTCATTTAGGGTTGTTCTCGAATCTAAAAGAGCTACTTTCTGACACATTTCTGCATTCTTTTTTATTCGGACACGCATGGAATTAGCAGGTGTTCTTATTCAGAAACTATGTAATCGAAATACGTTTACCAGTTTTTGAAAAAGGCAGAAGATGTTTCAGAAAATACAGTCAAAGTAGGTGCGTTTTGAACCTAATACATCCAGATGCTTCAGACGTAGAATGGGAAGAAACGTTTCATCACGTGCCACGAATCGCTTATAACTCGATACGTAATTTATTTATCAAAAAATGAAAAACTGATTTCGATTCCAAATCGCTTCAATAGCCAGGCCTGCCAATTTTATGTCTTTATATTTAAAAATGAATCAGAAAATGTGTCAGAAAATTTCGCGTTTTTGAGCAGTTCATTTTAGAACCACGTTAACAAGCATTATCAATTTCAAAAATTTAAATCAACTGTAACCATTTTAATTCTTTAAACGGCTCAGAGTTGAAAAATATTTACTCAGAAGTTAGAATACATAATCTAAGGCATGCGAAAAACAATTTAATAAAAAGTTAGAATAGAAAAGTAAAAATATATTGACTAAAAAGGTACTTTTTTACATCTGCAATAAATAGAAAATTACATACTGTTCATAAATATTGTCAATTTTCTGATACAAAAATTTTAAGTTTACTGATTGAAAAAACTGATTGATTTTGAAGTGAACTGTTCTTTCTAAAAAAATCTATTTTTGGACATCTCCAGCCTTTTTAATTTAAGTTCATTTTAACATTAACGATGCAAAACTGCTCGAATGATAAATAAAATTTTGGCATGAAAAATTAACTCAGTATTACCGTCTGTTGATAATTCTATGAACGATTTATGTTAGCAGCAGTGTTGGGAGATAGCGGAAATAAATAAATAAGTAACATTCACTTTTGGGTATGTTGTAGCACGGCCTAACTCGATCTTTTTCCTTCTCCTTATATGAGAGGAAGGAGAAAGATCGAGTTTGGCCGTGGTTGTAGATATGCAACACGCTGATACAAAGGGGTAATTTATCCGGTAAACATTATGTTTTTTACTTTCTTCTAACTTTACAAGAAGAAAGTATTGGATTCATGATAAATTTTCGACATACGGTTTTCGACGGAATTATACGTTTTAGAAAGTCCTGAACATGATTTGACTGTTTTTAGACAATTTCTATCTGTGAGTCTGTGACAAAAAATTTGTGGGCGTTCTATCTCGAGAACTAATGCACGATAATGCAACTTTATATTCAGTTAGACCCTAATATACATTGGTGCTTATGAGTTTTTTTTTAGAAAATCGCCCAACAGGTGGCACTGCTATGCTGCATTTTTCGTGCTTTCCGCAAATAGCTCTATCTCAAGAACTAATGCTCTTATTTTCATAAAACTTCAGAAGTAGACCTTGACATAAATAAACGCTGATTACGTTTTGGTGTAGATATCCCAACAATGGCGCTGCTATGCTACTTTTATCATTATTATTACGACAACTATATCTCAAGAACTAATGCACGGATTTTCATCAAACTTCAGATTCAATTAGACGTTGACATAAGTTGTTGTTGATTAGGCTTTGGTCTAAATCTCCCAACAAGTGGCTCTGCTATGCTGCATTTTCCAGGATTGACACGATTTTAGCAATAAGCATATCTTAAGAACTAATGCACGGAATTTAATAAAATTTTAGATTCAATTAGACCTTGATATCAATTGGTGCTGATTCTTTTTAGTGCATCCGAAACCTGTGTGAGATAGAAGAAAGTTTTGGGATTGGCACATCCAACCAGTTAAAAGTAGATTCGTGACGAATTGAGCAAAATAATAGTTTTAAAAATCAGACTGTTTAAGCACAAAATATGCAATATTTATACTAAATTTTGTATCTCTATATATACAAATAATTAAATAACATGATAACTAAAGGATATACGGTAACAAAAAATTATTAATAAAGTATTAATAATTGATATCAAACTTTGTCTCTAATAAATTTTGAATAACAATTAGATAAGGAAAAATGACATTTTAACATTACCTTGTTAAAAGTCCAGTTCCTAACCATGGATGAAGAAAGCTATACATCCAATTTTTCTCCATGTTTTTTGATCCAGCAATTAATTCCTGAAAATTTGTTAAATAATTCTTTTAATTTAATCCATACTTGCGATACCACCAATGTTTATTGTTTTCGAATGATGGTATACACACAGCACTTAAAATATTTTAATTATTTTAATTTGTTTTGACACATCACAAACAATTGTGTTAATGCTTATCGTTTTCAAATGATGGTATACCAACAACGTTTAATTTATTTAAATTATTTTATTTTGTTTTGACAAATTACAAACAATTGTGTTAATTCTTATCGTTTTCCAATGATGATATACAAACAATATTTAATTAATTTAATTTATTTTAATTTATTTTGACACATCACAAACAATTGGGTATTAAGTTGCTGTATTAGCAGGGCCAGCCATAAGAGGAGTGCTGTGAGTATAGCTAAAGCGTGATTTCGACAGGGGCAAACTTCCATCAGAATTTTTGAACAGTAATCGTGGCTTTAAAGGCAGAATTTCTGTCATAAATATGAGAAAAATTGCTATTCGTAAATATGGTTGGAAGTTTGCCTTTGCAGTAATCAGGCTCTAAGTGAATGCCATATACCAGAAGCTCTTATATAAAAGCTAAGCGGGAGACATGATATATTCGAATCATGAAACACCATTTAGAAGCCATGATATGAATTTTCTTCTCATTAAAAAACATACACTTCGTTAAGAAGTCAAAAACTGATATTATTCTGATTTTAATATAATATATTAAATATTAAATATTAAAAACTAAATAAGTATAGGGAAATGCATATAAGACCTGCACAAAATTGAGCTAAGCGAGAAAACATCCAATTGATGTCGCCAAGCAAACATTGAAATTTTTTTCTAATTTTGAAATGAACGTTATCATATTTACAGAAACAACATATCTGAAATAATTGTGGTAGAGTTCTTGGCTGCCAAAAACTACGACCAACAGTAGGAATATCGGAATCTGTGATTGTTTTTACTTTCTTCTATCTTTAGAAGAAGAAAGTATTGGATCATGAAAATTTTTGACTTCTGGTTTTCGACGAATTTATACGTTTTAGAAGGTTCTGAACACGATTTGACTGTTTTTAGAAAATGTCTGTCTGTGTGTATGTGAGTCTGTGACTCTGTCTGTCTGTGTGTGACAAAAATTTTGTGGGTGCTCCATCTCAAGAACTAATGCTCGAAATTTAATAAAACTTTTTATTCAGTTAGTCCCTGATATAAATTGGTGATGATTCGTTTTTAGTGTAAATCTCACAACAGGTGGCGCTGATATGCTACTTTTTCATGATTTTTACGATAACTGTATCTCAAGAACTAATGCACGTATTTTCAGCAAACTTCAGATTCAACTAGACGTGGACATAAGTTGCTGTTGATTAGGTTTTGGTGTAAAACTCCTAACAGGTAGCGCTGCTATGCAGTATTTTGCAGGATTTACACGAATTTGCCGATACCCATATCTCATGTACTAATGTATGGTATATTACTTTTAAATTCTAAAGGTGTAAAATTAGCAACTATAATATAAATTAAAATAACTTTTATTAGTTGTTTTACATGTTTCGACTCTTTCCGAGTCATTTTAAAAAACAAAATGAGAATTTTGAAACAAAATGGATTCTCATTTTGTTTTTGAAAATGACTCGGAAAGAGTCGAAACATGTAAAACAACTAATAAAAGTTATTTTAATTTATATTATAGTTGTTAATTTTGCACCTTTAGCATTTAAAAGTAATATACTATTACAATGTGTTATAATTTATTATATTGCTAATGCATGGTATTTAATAAAACTTTAGATTCAGTTAGACATTGATATAAATTATTGTTGAGATTCGTTTTTAGTGTATGCGATACCTGGGTGAGATAGAAGACAGTTGTTACGGCCAGCTCCATCTGTTTCACTTCGCAGTGACTCATGAATCTGAACTGAAACTTTTCTTTATTTTATTGAACTGAACTGAACTCAGAAACTTTGGAATGTTTTGGTTTTGTGTGAAATAAGACGGGAATATGTAGCAATGCCGTTCTGCTTGTAAGAAAGCGAAATATGTTTAAAAGAGTAAATATGTGAGATGATAATTGTTTTTTTTAATATAAGTTCGCGCGTGTAAATATTCTGCAGTTTGTGTTGTCAAAATTGTGTCATTAAAATATGAAAATTATCTTCATTGCATTTGCTGTCATTCCAGCGGAGATCCTCACTTTATTTTAATTTAAGTTTTTCCACAACAGTTTTGGGATTGGCACATCCGACTAGTTTAAATTTGCATTCCTTGTTTAAAGATATTGTTGTCTGTTATTTAATGCCTATGTCAAGATAACGTCTTTTGTTTAATAACTAGCAATTTTTATAACAAACCGTGTTAACCAGAGGGGGGGGGGATTCCTGGTAAAATAAATGAAAATGCAATATCCTAAAATACTGTAATCATAATAACGGGGCTCGGTGCATTCGCGTCCATAAATTGTTTAACCGCCAATAAAAATAATGAAGTTAATTTGATGCAATCATAATAAAATCCCTGAGATTTATAAATAAGAATGCACGTTTTCTTTGTCGCGTGTAA
The DNA here is from genome assembly GCA_963931845.1 of Maratus michaelseni. Taxonomy (NCBI): domain Eukaryota; kingdom Metazoa; phylum Arthropoda; class Arachnida; order Araneae; family Salticidae; genus Maratus; species Maratus michaelseni. The sequence continues at coordinate 275,126,952 of OZ007594.1, read as the reverse complement.
CAGAAAAAACTACAATTTACCTGACAATGCCGAAAAAAAAATTGCAAAAATTTCAACCAAATCACATAGCATATAGTGAAAATCTATTTTGTATGGCTTTGAATACTGCCGTTAATTTATAGCTTCAACTTATGATAAAACGTTATTTTTAAATGGAAACTTGAATTTTCATTTATAAAAATTAAATCTACAATGATTACATTAAAATGACGTCATTTTCTAGACACTTCCAGTCGTGTTGTCAGTCATGGAGTATTGTTTGAAAAGAAAAAGAAGTGATTTTAAAATAACGATTGCTATGTTTCATTTCCTATATAATATAAATAGTAGGAAATGTTACCACAGCATCTAAAGTATTAAAGTATTAGTTGTAATATGCAAAGAAAATAAGAAATAAAACATAATAACTGTTTATATAGAGTCAGTATGACGTCACACTGAAAGCGTTTCATAGAAAGGGCTTCATATTTAAGAGATAATTTTTTATTTTCTATTTTCTGAGTATTTTTTTTAAAATTGAAACACTTCTATTATAGCAGATGTTTTAATTCAAAATTACTTTTAATTGTAAGTGTACTAAATCGATTTAAGGCACTTATAATTAAAGTTTTTTATTTTCTAAATGAAAAATGTGTATTTTTTGCGCAGAATGACGCCATTTTCGGATGCGAAAATATAGCGAGCGAGTCGTAATTTTTATTGAAATAAAAACAAACAAAGTACGTGGTGCATTCTTTTTATTTTTTTTTAATTCTTCGACGTTTCCTATGTTGCGGCAATATGATAAAAACGCATTAGACATTTAATATGTATATATATATATAGATTTGTATAAACAATGGTAGGTGTGGTTGAAAAAAGAGATAAAGAATCTCGTGAGAAAATTTTAAAGTAACAGTAATTTTACCCGGGTTTAAAAGCGCATATGTATATTAAGTTTCGTACAAATCGGACAAAAATTGTAAATTTTTATAAGGAACATACATCCACACACTGATTTATATATATATATATATATATAACCATAAATGAAACATTATCATAACACCAACTTAAACCATGAATTAATTAAGTATGAAATAATTAGTTGACAATGAAAGATTCCCCAACACACTTAATATGGAATCAAAAAACATTGAAAGAATAAGAAATTAAATAAAAATTGAATCAATGGAATTAAATGAAATGAAATTTGTGGAATTTAGACAGAATTATCAAGTCCCAATTGCCTAAATATATATATATATATATATATATATATATATATAGAGAGAGAGAGATTACGTAATGTGAAAACTAGTGACAGCTAGTGACATTTAATATTAAATTTATGGCATTTATGTTTTATAAATATTTCTAAAGGACACGATTATTGTCAGATTTTCTTACATGAACCATGACGGCCGTGGCATCTCTCGCTGTGCTGAATTAAATTGCGATCGGCTGACCAGTTTAGGAGTAAAGTTACAAATGTACCAACGGATGCATGAATTGGATGAATGATATGCACACAAAAATATGAATTTTAAAATGATAAACTGCTGTATAGATATTGTGAATCTCTTAGCAGTCTCATTTTAATGACTAAGCAGAGTATTTTAGTAACTTAAAATGTCTTGAACTAGTTAATTTTAGGATAATTTCTGAACTTCAGAAATGTATTTTGCATAGCTATACTTGGTATAAGTTTAGGAGGTTCATGTTTTTATTTATTAAAAACTTGTGCATACATAAGAAAGCCCCGTGAGCCTATTTTGCAAATATATAGAGTAAACTAAACTAAAATAAAATAAAATTCATTAAATGAGATAAAAATGAAAAGAGACAATAATCGCAGAGATGACGACAGAGACTGGTATGGTTAAGAAAAGAAGATGCTCATTAAAGGTTGTGTTATTAATTTAATATTCTTCTGATTAAGAAATGCTAACCAAAATACATTCATATACATTATTCGAATCTGATAATGATGTTCATAATCGTAGCACGAATTTACTTATAAATAGAAAATATACAATTCAATATAAAGTCATAAAACTGATATCATTCTGATTTAAGGATGCTGAATTAAATTAAGAAATAAATAATTAGATAGAATGACATGCGAAAAAAAAACAAGAATGAAAAATCATGCGTCAAGCATAGATTATCTAACACTTTCCAACGCTTCCAAAATAATTTTACAAATCATTACCGTTTAATAAGCTGAAAGATAACATCTAAGTAAACAATTTGGAAAACGCATAACATATTTAAAAACGCAATTTCAGGAATTTCCAACATATATTTCCAACATATACAATATTCGGAAAAATATCCGAATACTTTTATTCAGCCCTGTATATGATTTATAGATTTGTATATATACTACATACGATGCTAAATTTTAGTTTAGTTAGAAAACGCGTAGCACAGATTAAAATTCTCCTTCTGGAGTTTCTGTCAATAAACGGAAATCTATTCGCGAACTTTTGTGCTGCCCTGTATATGATCTACAGAATTTATCCACACCAAGTAATAGACAAAAAGCGAGTTAAATTTAAAATCGCGTTCAGCAACTTAAAACGCACTTCCAGGAATTATTGTTAACAGACAGTAGAGAATTCTTTTGTGTGTCCCTGTAAATGAACGATGACTGCTACACACACACTATTCTGTAGTAAGCCTCTTGTAATGCACCTTAGTGATATATATATATAAATTTCAATGCGTTTAAACTAGTGAAACATTATTTAAATAAACCGCAAACAATTTTTCTCCATAGACGTAATGTAACGGATATCTTTTGACTGTCCCTGTAAAGTAACTATAAGTGCTATGCACAGCATATTCCATATTAAGCTTCTTGTAATGCACCTTAGTGATATATATCAATTACAATGTGTTTGAAATTGTGTAACATCATTAAAATAAACCGCAAATGATTTTTCCCCATAGACCGTAATGTAACGGAATACTTTTGAGTGTCCCTGTAAAAAATCTATAAGTGCTACTCACTTCAGTTGAAATAGGGAACATGCTATAGATAAGTACAATAACATATAAAAATTGCAGGGCAATCCGAGCATATTTACGGGAGTTAGAGCACGGCCAGACGGCCATACGGCAGACAAACCGAAGTCATAAACACTTTTCAACTAGGTTGGAAAGTGTTAAAAAAGGAAAGTGAGACATTCTTACGGAGGCAGTTAGTTCTAAGAAGAAAATGTTAATTAAACGTTATGTTAATTATAATCCTTTGATCAAGAATTTCTAACCAGAGGACGTGATAGGCATTATCCGGACATGAAAATGCCGTTCACAAGTCGTCGCACGGAGTTTCTTCTCATACAATGCACGATAAGAAGTCATAAAACTGATACCATTCTGATTTCAAGGTGATAAATTAAATCTTTAAAATTAAAATACAAATAATTCTCTTGAAAGATATGCATATAAATAGACAATCAAAGTAAGAAATTTTTATACAGATATTGTTTGGATAAAAAGATCTTGATTAAAAGTTGTGTTATGAATAATTCTTTAAAATGCAAACCAAAAGGCACGATAAAGTTATTCGAATCAGAATTATGTTCAGAAGTTATAGTACAAATTTGTTTCATATTAGAAAATATACTCTTCAATTAAAAGTCATAAACCTGACATCATTATGATTTCTTATACTGAATTCATTCTGTAATATTAGAAGATAAATAAGACCGAATAACATATGTAAATAAAAGGAATAAAAATATTTCATATTTCATTTGTTCAATTGTTTGGAATAAAAATACTCACCTCTACGGCCTTAGCTTTAATCGCAAATATGTATGGCGAATACCCAATGTCAAAGAAAAAGAAGCTTTCATTTTTAAATAGCTCTTTATATCCCATTAATACCTGTAGTATATCTATAAAGTAAAATACAAGTTTGTTACAAAATGTGTGCATATATATATATATAAAACATATTTTATTATTCTAAAATGTTTCACCATTTAATTTACTATTCTTCACTTTAAAATATTTTCTTTGCATTCTGTTTCTCAAACTTCCGATTGCTTTTACGACTAGAATATATTTTTTTTTCATTTCAAAATTTATCCCATTTTTAGAATATTCTATTTAACTCCTTGAAGGGAGGTGGGATATTATATACACCACTTAATTTTAATTCCGAAATTTGACAATGGCACCAGGATTTGTGAATACAATTTTGATTTTATAATGTACATAAAGAAGAGATTTTACTTTTTTTCAAATAAATTTGTTCTGAAATCCTGGTGTCATTTAATGATTTCAACATTCTAGCAACAGAAGTACTTTCCCTCTGAAAGGGTTAAGTTGTATGTCTATTTTTAATTCTGAATGGGATGTTTCGGAGAAGTTGTGGGGTCTAAAGCAACGCCATAATACACCAATTTTCTCCATCCACCAGCAAAGAGTCCCGGATCACTCTCTGACTGGTTTAGAACTTTTCGCGCAATGCGCTTTTTCGGAATCTTGTAATATTATCCTTCTATCAATATCTTCGCTTGCACCACTTCAGAGCACATGTTTTTCTTTTTTCTCACTGCATTAGAAACTTCGCGATATTAGATTGTCGTCTTAATCTTTTTTTTCACTATATTGTTAGAAGGTTCATAACTTCTTTTTATTGTGGCGAATGATCTTCAATTATTTGTTTATGTTAAAATTTCTAACTTAAGACGCCAAATTAAATTCCCATTGAAATAGTTACGTGTACAGAACAGTCTTGTTGTTGTTGTTGTTTCATATCCTCCGTGTCCAGAGACAGCTAGACTTGTTCCATGAGGTTATATACTTGCAAGAAGTCCAGAAACAATAGATGATCTCTATTTATGTCATCGTGGGTGAATTGGAGGCAGTCCAAAATATGGTCAGGAGAGGCATTCCCAGAATCACACTTATTGCAAACCGGGTAAACCTTTTGTTCACCATAATATGCAAGTCCCTTCAAATGACCACTTGCAAATCTGGATATGGTTGTCTGAGATTTTCCTCGCAAGTGAGGCCCAAGGATCCGCCTGGACTCGATCTTGTGTACCATTCGTTTGCTGGAGGGACCTGCCACTTAACATTGTTCCTATTTTTCCTAATTGATTAGTTTTCATTGAAAGACCAGACAGGGACAGGGGGCGGGGCCTCTGAACTGATCTTTGCAAGTTTATCTGCAGCCTCGTTTCCCTGAATGTTCACATGTGAGGGTACCCACTGCAGATATATTACTCGAGACAAGGACATCCGTTTCAGCATATTTAGAATGGATTTAGAACAGTTTTACATCTAAGAGGAGATCTTGCCTCCTGAAATAAAATGCTGTTCTCACATTCTGGATATTCCTTTGGTGGTGAAACCTCAAGGATTTTTGACTGCATTATATTTTGTAAATCAAATCGATTATTTAAGATGACTGCCTGATTCCCAATATGCCTGAAACCAGTGTTGGACAGAATATAATTATAAAGTAATGAAATTACAGATTACAGGGTGGCTAGTGGTCAGGGAAAAATACAGTAGAAAAAATAATAATTACCAGTATATTCTTATAGAAAAATTCAAATTGATTATTTGATCGAATAATCAAGATAAATTTTTCTATAAGAATATACTGGTGTTTAACTTTTTTTTTACTGTATTTTTCCCTGACCACTAGCCACCCTGGATTAAAATACATTATCCTCCCATTGTAATCGATTATCATGTAATGCAATACAAAGTAATTTCAACTACGCTTTTGAAACGTATAATCTGATTATTGTGTGATGAATTACAAGTCAATTCTCATTTTCTTTTTAAAAATATAATTAGATTAATCGTAATTAGATTAATTTGTAATTAGATTACAAGATAATTCCGATTACGTTTTTAATTGTATAATCCAGTTAACCTATAATGGATTACAAGATGATTCCGATTACGTTTTTAATTGTATAATCCAATTAACCTGCAATGGATTATAGGTGAATTCGAATTACATCTTTAAAAATATAATTTAGATTAAATTGGTATGTATTCCAAGTTAATGTCAGTTATTTTTGTTTTGAATACAATTTGGGTAACGTATAATGTAATGCATCTAAATCTAAATTAAATTCTATAAAATGTATTTAAATTAAACTGCAATCACTTACGAGCTAATTCTAATTGCATTTTTAAAACACTTTCCAACAAAGTTGAAAAGTGTTTATGAATTCGGTTTGTCTGTCTGTTCGTACTCTAATTTGCGTAAATATATCCAGATTTCCATGCAATTGATATGTGTTATCGAGGTTTACTGTGCCGTGTTTGGTATTGAAAATGAAGTATGTAGCATGGATAGTTAATTTACAAGGCCACTCAAAATAATTCTTTTACATTACAGCCTATGGGGGAAAAAACATTCGAGGTGTATTTTAATGATGTTACTGCATTTCAAACATATTGAATTTGATATATATCGCTGAGATGCATTACAAGATGCTTACTACTGATTATGGAGTAGATAGCATTCATCGTTATTCACAGAGACACACAAAAGAATTCGGTTATATTTATGATTATGAACAATAATTGCTGGAAGTGCATTTTTTCAGTTGTTGCACGCGTTATTAAATGTAACCAATTCTTTGCGTCTTCTTTGGTGTGTAAAAATTCTATAGATCATATACAGGGCTGCACAAAAGTTCTCGAGTACATTGCCGTTCATGGACGGAAATTGCCGAATGGGAATTTTTAGCTGCGTTATGTGTTTCATAACTGAATTAAATTTTAGCATACTATGCAGCATATATATGTATATAAATCTATTGATAATATGCAGGACTGCAGAAAAAGAAATTTCGATATTATTCCAATACTGCAATTGGGTTTTCAAATATGTTATGTATTTTCCAAATTTTGGTTCCGGCACTTTGGTCCTGCTGTTTAGGTCACAGCACTTTGATCCCGTCATTTCGGTCCCAGTGTAATTTCAGTTCCAGGAAGTGACATACTTTTACAGAGGACACTGTCTTTTTTTAAAACAAAACCACGTAAATTTTCTTACAGCGTGAATATAAGGGTCTGATATTCACAAACACATAAAACTCGAAACCAAATTCTTGACAGCTACACAAATTTCGTATGATAAGCGTAATCGTTTTAAAAGGGGGAGAGGGGTTTGTAGATTTTTTATAGAAGTCCTCTCATATTTCCGTGTATCAAAATATAAGGTGCTGACAACATAAAACATTTATAACTCAAGTTATTTATCGTAGAACACTCATATTTTGCATGGTAAACGTAATCTTTATAAAGGTGTTATTGGGACATTGTCGGTGTTTTTAACAGACGCCCCTAATTTTTAGTGTAGTGCAAATATAAGGGCCCGATAACCATAAACACTTATAACTAGGATCCAAATTGTCTTGGAATATACAAATTTCATATGGTAAAAATAATCTTTTTAAAAGGGGATGGAGGCTCCTTTTTTTTTAACCATTGGGAAAATGGTGGTTGTTTTCGGTCGAGAATGGACCTCTTGACGTCGTCACTTTATTTTTTTAAGCGTTTTTAAGCGTATTTAACGAAATTCTTTAACGTTAGAAGAATTTTTAACGAAATTCTTTAACTCTAGAAGAATTTTTCTTTGAATAGATAATAGAAATGCATAAAATCGTTACAAAATGTTAAAGTTACAAAAACGATAGATGCAAATTATCAGATATGAAAAAAAGCCGAATTCAAAAATTGACGTCGGATGAGAAAGCGAAAAACGTGGTCTTCAACTTTAATTTCCTCAAAATACCTTTAGTTCAGGCATCAATCTAAACAAGAGCTAAAGTTATTGTAGAAAGCACCCGATACAATATTTTTGTTTCTGTTTTCATTAATATTTTGTAAATTTGGTACTTTCGTGTTATAGCGGCCCCCAAGGATGAATCGCCAAGCGACCAAGATTTATCACCAAATTATAAAGCCTGTATGACATTATAATATTATATGATATACATATAACATTTCTTAACGTATGTGGCCAGGTTATAGTCATATATGATGCATATACGATGTATGCATATGACATGTGTATATGATGTGTATACGACATATAAGACGTAAATAATATGTGTATAATGACATATATGACACATATAGTAATGTTTGGAATATATATATGCATATATAGGATGCAGATATAAGCTTTGCGATGATCTTGGCGAAATCATAACTGCAACCTTGGCATAATCATAATTGTGGGGGCCGCTATAACACGAAAGTACGGTAATTTTTATTTATTTATTTTCTTTTTTTAAGCTTTCGGAACTTTTTACCAATAGTTATTGCAATTTGTTAAGTTATATATATATATATATATATATATATATATATATATATATATATATATATATATATATATATATATATATATATATATTTTTTTTTTTTTTTTAAATTCATTTCATCATTATACTAGATAAGTTATAGTTTTAAGTACAGTATGCATTATTTAAACAACATGGATATTATATCATAATACTTTTGAATTGTTTTTATAGCTTGAAAATAAAAAGCACGATGAATTCAGGTCATTTCAAGTAGAAAAAATGCTATTCCCTTTCAACAACACATTAAAATTCCTCAGAAATTTTGACATTTTTAGGATGACCTATCTAATAATGTAACGGTATTTTCGAATTGAGTTTCAGAAAGAACTGCATGCAAAAGGATAAAAAGAAGGAAAAAAAAGAAGAAAAGTACCATCATCAACTTCAACAAGATATTCAAATTTTGAAGAACTTAACGGGTGATTCAAAATTGATTTTATAATTCCAATTTTCTCCTTTGACTGTTTGTAAGAGAAGCATACTTCTAATTACAAAACGTATACAATCGAAGTATAGCTTAAAATAGGACATCGATTTTGCCAAGGGGATGTATACCTATCAAAATACGAAGGCCCTCTTTTCCTATGACTTATACTTAGAAAAGTGTTGTCCTATGTCTAACAAGGACAATAAAAATAAAAATAAAATCGCCACGGTAACAACTCTGGGTTGAAGTGGACAGTATACGGAGGTATATACTGTATACCGTCTGAATTTTTTAAGAGACTCCGTATACCCTATATATCTCAAATAAAGTTATAGCGTATACTCTCTGCCTATAGCATATACACTATTTTTTATACTACAGCACTGGCCACAATGACCATTTAAGGAGAATAAAAAATAACACTTTTTATTTCAACATGAAATTCTAATTTCGAGGCAATTGAAACACCTTTAGAGATTTAGAGTATGGATAGAGCGATAAGATATTTATCGGAAACAAAACTACAAGCAGAGGTATGTTACTAGTCGCTAAACAACACTAAATTATGTAGGGAAATAGCACTTATATTCTGATTTTCAATAAAACGTCACATTTCACATAGTTTATCAGACTAAAATACTCTGATACCGGAGATTTTCGTCAAAAAATGGTTTTCAACTCTAATTGAATGCTTTTTCAACTTTCAGATGTTCCATGTCTTATTATAGGCAAATTATGTTATCAATTTTTACTTATTCATATTTTATATATTTTTTAATTCTATAGATTAAGATGTAGCATATTTATAAATCAATGTTACTTACAAACATTCAGAGTGATTTGATTTACTTTACCAATCATTAAAACCTCACCGATATTACCCCGACAATTAAAGAATCTGAATTTTCTCATCGGGAAATATTGTAAGGAAATTATTACGAAAAGACAGGATTATCTTGATGGATTTTAAAATACTGAACTTAACAATTTATTCAATTCAATAGCATTCTTCTGTAGTATTTTTCTAAATTAATGTTACTTGCATGCATAAAAAGTGATTTTATTGACTTTACAAAAGGTTAAGGAAACAGAGATATCTCCATAAACACTGAACAGTCTGATATTTCTCGATGAGAAAAAATTTTAATATTTTTTTTTCCTTTCGATGGCATTTTTATAAATTACGCAGTCACGCATAAAGTTGTTATAAAATTCAAGGATATTGAACATACAATCAATTCGGCTCAATATCTAGTATATTTAAAAACCAGTGTTACTTACATGCATTCAGAGTGATATGATTTACTTTTCTAAGTGTTAAGACGTCAGATATATTTCCCAAAACGCTCAACAATCGGAATTTTCTAGATGGGTAAAAGTTCAAGTACTTTTTCCTTTTAACGACATTTTTATAAGCTATAGTCACGCATGCAGTTATAATAAAAATGCAAACTATCATTCGTGCATTTTCAAGAATATTGAATTTAAATTCAACATCTTCCAAATATTTACCAAACGTTGAATACATCTTTTTCAATCCCGTTATGTCAACTGGTGTTATTAACACAGGCGAGGCGAGCTGAATGCTTTTTTTTTTCGTGTTGTGCATCAATTGAATGAGATTAGATATGAAAAAGTCCTTGAATTATCAACGCGCCTGTGAATGTAACGCGTAATGTTTTGCTTATACATTTACACATCCTTTTTAACAATTAAAAACATAAACGTGCGGCATGTAAAAGTAACTTATAAAACTGAATAAACAGCTGTGTTTAAAGCTTCAAAAGGGAAGGTATCTTCATAATGCATATACGTTTAATAACTAGCGGCAGAATAGTTATTATTTTAAATCACCTGAAAAACTGTTAGTTTTATTATAAAAGCAACTCATTTATTATTAACGGTACACATGCATGCGAATATTTCTAATAGAAATGTATCATGAAGATTATTGTTTTGAAATAGTGGAAGATAAAATAGTTAAAAAATAATCGCCTGAGGAAACGCTGAATAAACCAGTACAAAAAAAAAAAAAAGTGTTTTAAGGGGTAATTATAATTAAATTTTAGTAATTGATTATATTTTAGAGATAGGGTAAGTATAATTTTCATTTTCTGAAAATGCACTGTTGTAAAATATTGCAGAATAGTGAGATTTGGAAGAGCCCTTAATCTATTAAGTTTTAATTGGATAAGAATCTCTCTATTCTAAAAATGAATAACGATATTAATGCTACCGCTGGTTTTGAATCTAAAGTAGCATTTTGTCTTCTTAGGCTTATCCCGCAAAAAATATTGTATACAAAAACATGAAAGCTGCTAGTTTGATAAAGAAATGTGCGATAAATATGCTGCAGCAAACAGTTTTTTAAATAGAAGAATTATTTTAATTCCTATTCAATGCTGAAATCGATGAAGAATGTCCAGTTACATAAATGTTATTTGGTCAAAAACCATACATAGCAATTTAACCATCTTTCGCAGGCATATACTTGACTAGATTGTGGTGTGTAAGTGTCCTACCATTTTTTAAATTTGACTTTAATTTTTTATTCAAAATTTCATTATTTGAATAGAGAATTAATTATAGTTTTTTAAATAAGTAATAGCCTTTTTGTATTTACAGTTGCAACATATTAAACAAACCAAATAATAATATTTGCGCAACAATGTGTTTTGAGTTGAAATACATATTTACACGCGAATATTGCAATTGAAAAATTTAATTAATTGTATTATAATGAAAAGCATTTGTTGGTGAGAATTACGCTATATCTAAAACAAAATGTGAATTTTTATGCGTTGAAATATTTTTTAATGATACATGAACCACGGATAATAAACAGTACATAAAGGAAAGTTTTTGCTTTTGAAAATTGGATTACAAATAACGAGAAACCTTTATTTTTATTCAATTTTGATTTTGAAGATTATTTGAAACGTTTATTTATTTTATTTTTAACATGATTAATTGATCTAATTCATATAAAGCGTTCCTGAATGTCGCCGCATTTTAAAAAGAAACTGAGGAGGAGTAAAAATTATATTAATCCATTAATTTTAAACATATGGTTGGACTTGATATGGTTTTTATCTTTGCAAATCGTGCCATGTTCAGTGGATACACGCATGTTCATTTATAAATCATGGGCTTTAAAGCTTCCGCTGGTCAAAATGTCGTCATATTTAAAATGAAACGTGCCTTTTAATTCAGGAAAATAAATTATGATTGCACAAAGTGGCATGGCTTCCACAAACTTTTCCATTCACAGTTCCTTTTTCCCCCTTTTTTTTGAGGGAGAGGGGAAGGAGTGGGCAATGATATTTTATGAAATTAAAAGCGCTTTTAATGGTTATATTTAACTCAAGGAGTCCATTTCTTAAAATATTAAGTTTAAAAAAAATATTAATATTTACTTCCTCAGGAAAAATATTTTCTAGAAGTCCTTCAACGAATTCGCAAGACTTTCTTTTTTCTCAGTATTTTGCCAGAATTAATTTCAGAGAAATGTGTTTTGGAAATTCTTGGATTCAGAATGGGAGATACCATTTCATGTCTTAAAGGAAGCGGGGGGGGGGGTTGCGTATTTTATTATTCAGGTTGAACTATTGTTCAGAATGGCAAAATATAACTGAATGTCAGAAATTAAATCGGCAAATCACTATATCGGAGGCCCCTTTACTTTATTTTGAAATATTTTCATTTAAAAGTATAAATTCATACAAAATCGTTTAAAGATATAAAATCATGCAAATTTAAGGTTTCTCAACTCCGGGTTTGTTTGGATATATTTTCATTTATAAAATCATACAAATTCGAGGATAAACGCGGCAGCGGCATTGGGACCTTCAACTTTAGGTTCGTTTGGAAAAATTTTCGTTTATAAATATAAATCGTTCAATAACGATTTTGGTATATTTAAAGTTATTAAGTTATTACCACGGTCCGTAGCAACGCTGGGTGAGTCAGGCAGTGTCTAACAAATTAGGACTTAAATCTGGACCTGGTACCCCCCCCCCCCCCAAAAAAAAAAAAAAAAAAAAAAACATTCAAAGATTTCGAATGATTTTCCTTTGAAGATGCATCAAAAAGTATCCTCACGCGGATGGTTTCTTTATCCGGTATTTACTTTATAAAGGCATAAAGTAACCATAAAGTATAACCCAGACAATAACAAATCGTTCGTAGATTTCTCTACAGTACCCTCTCGAAACTGATCGTCGATAACTTTTTTATACTCTACACATATTGCTTTGTTTTCTTATTAAATTTTTCTTTCAAATTATCAAACCGCTTCAAAGCAACGTAAAATTTATCAATTTCCTTTGGATTTGAATCCCAGATAAAACTAATATTTATCTAATTTTCGACTGCATTTTTAAGGGATTGTTTAAGAAACGCAAATGAAACAAAATCTTATCTATATTTGAAGGTGTCCCAATTGAGAAGCGGTCGTCCAGCTTTTTTCACCTCCTTGTTCCTCTTTTTGTCATACTGGATCTGGCAACACTACAGTGGAGCACCGCTTACACGTTTCTCGTTTATACGTTTTTATCATTTATACGTTTTTGTGAATGGTCCCGGCAAAATCCAATGGATATTATCGTTAAATAATTTCATTTATACGTTTTTCCTTAAATCGCAAATTTCATTTATACCTTTTTTTCAACAAGTCAAGAAGAGAGACTCTCTTGTTTTCTCTCTTGTTTTCTTTCAAAAAGTTTTTAACTCATAAGATATTCTCATTCGCTGGAACAATGCAGATGCTACAAAAAGTAAAGGGAAAACAAAAGTACGAGTGCGATTTTTACCTGTCTGTGGCTGATTTTTTAAAATAAAATTATTCTAAGTATTTCGTTGTTAAAATAACCGAGACTGACATTTTCAAAAAAGTATCAATTTAGTATGCGAGTCAAGCGCATTTGTTCTGAATATTATACAGGTTCAATCAATATTAGACAAAAAGGCAGTCTTATTTCTAATAAATACAGTGTAAACATGGGAATTTTCCAATTTCAAATCTTTTAAAACCTGTACAACTATTGAAAAGGAAACTTGTTTGTTCGTGTAAAGGGAAAATTAACAAACATTAAAAAGAAAAAAAAAACAGAAAAGAACAGAGAGAAGAAAAAATAAATGAAAAGGAGGAAAAAGAATGATAAATCGAAAATTAACGTTTTGAATAATAACTTCCGTGTATTATTTATTCTCAATTTTTCGCATAATAAGCTAAAGATTAAATGTGTAGTTCTTTCAGATGAATATTTAGCCTTGAATTACTGAAGAGTTAAGTGGTCAGTGAAAAAAAAATCTATAAATGTCGCTACGTTCACTCATTTTTTTAAATTACTTTTTAATTATAAAGGTTTCCCTCTGCTTATCTGACAATAAGAAAAATATTTTAATAATAATAATGATGATGATGATGATGATGATTTATTTTTGTTTGATTACCAGTAAAATAAATAACGTCGACCAAACCTAACAATACGTAGTATGGCAGTGAAATTAATAACGCGTTTTAATTAAATTTATTACATTGTCATGAAATGCACAGTTTCTTTGTTAAATAATTTAATGGGATTTTAATCAATAACTTTGGTCATGTCTAGAAAATGCCATTAGAAGCCATTATGCTCAGCTTCCTACACAAATGAGATACATTGGATATAAATGAAATGAAAATTAACATCGCTGAAGTTTTGTTACAGAGATCTACGACTGAAAAGACTCATTATTTTATATTTTCTTTATTCTAAATACCCCTTACTTAATACATTATATCCTTTACAGACAATTAAAGAATCTTTCAAATTAATTAAAAATATTAATTATTCAAAAATATTCATCGGAACCATCTACAAATAAACGCATTTTCCATTACTACAGTTGAAGAGATCTTGGCGTTCTCTGTCCTCGCAAAAATATTCGTTTGAACCATCGCCGCAGTTATTGAAACGCACTTTCCATTACTATACCTTATCCTTAATATATACCTTAATATTTTGTCGGGTCCTTTCTACAATAACTTTAACTCTTGTTTAGATTGATATCTGAGCTAAAGGTATTTTGAGAAATTAAAGTTGAAGATCACGTTTTTTGCTTTATAAGACGATTTCTTATCCGACGTCAATTTTTGAATTCGACTTTTTTTCATATCTGATAGTTTGCATCTATCCTTTTTGTAATTTTAACATTTTTGCTATCCATTTCTATTGCCTATTCAAAGA
Organism: Maratus michaelseni; assembly: GCA_963931845.1. Classification (NCBI taxonomy): domain Eukaryota; kingdom Metazoa; phylum Arthropoda; class Arachnida; order Araneae; family Salticidae; genus Maratus; species Maratus michaelseni. The sequence goes on along the minus strand of OZ007594.1, from coordinate 275,111,950 downwards.
AAAATTCTTCTAAAGTCACAGAATTTGGTTAAAAAAGCTTAAAAAAATAAAGTGACGACGTCAAGAGTTCCATTCTCGACCGAAAACAACAACCATTTTCCCAATGGTTAAAAACCTTATGTATTATTTTGTCACCAAATTATCGCAGAGATATGCGAATGGTATCATTCGACTGTGAATTGTGTGTTTTTCTCCAATATGAATGCAGTTTTCATAGCAGAAATCGTTGACATATTAAAATTTGTATCAGCTTTTTCAAATGTTAAAACCCATTATGCTTGAGTCCCTAATATCAAACTAGCCGGAAAAAGGTGCAATTTATTAATTTTTCATAAATCAGATATAAAAAAAATATATTAGAGGTTTATCTATAAATTTCAGAAAATAAAATTAAAATCATACAAGAAGTACCAAAATTGCAACGAGAAAAGTTGAATGAAATTTTTTTAATTTAAAATAAATTCATTTTTTTAAAGAAGATTTAAGGCATTTCCCGTAATTTCATGAGATTTTCTTTTCTCTGATCCTTTGATAAAAGAAGACAATCCTTTACACAGCCGAAAAGCAAAATTTGCTATATTTAGAAAAATAATGATAGAAATGAATTATAAAAGTACATAGCCATGTTCTGAATGACACTCATTCTTTTTATGTAAAAAATAATATAGGTCATTAAAAAAAAAAAAAAAAAAAAAAAAAAGGGAATTTATTATTAAAATTCATAATAATTTTTTTACATAAAAAAAGAAAACAAAAACCTGAAATATGTTTTGGGCTATTTATTGTATATTCTATTAAAAAGGAAGCAATTCACCGCATATATATTTTTGTTTTCGGAAGAAATAAATTAAAGTTTCTCACTTGCAATTACGATTTTATCCTTAAACATTGACATCTTTTAACTCTATAATAATTTAAAAAAACTATAAAACTATGCCTTTTCGTGGGGTTCTTTTATATAAGAAACTCAAAAAAAAGTGTCAAAAGTGGGTCTTACTATTTGAAAATCAAAGTTGGTCGAATTTTTAATATGTAGACGACCCCTATTTTGAAATTCGCGAAAAGTAAATAGAATTCGCTGTGGAATAGCACATCTCTGATCTCTTTGCGTATTTTGATAACAAATTTGTATGGTAAGTTCATTCATTTTTTTTCAGCCGACTATACACATTTCCTAGCCTCACTTAGATGCTTACATACATCAGTTTTACATACTTACATGCATCTGATATTTATAAAATCATACACACTTACTTATCACAATTTTCGATACACACAATGGATATAATAACCCGCCCCCCCCCTTTTCAACAAATGAAAGTAATAGTGACTAATGAGGATTTTTCCTTATATCTAATTCACTACACCCCAATCTTTACAACAATAGTTTCTTTGCATGATCGTGGTGCTTTTATCATAAATGACTGGATGTTTTTCAGACGATCGAAAGCGATAAGTACCTCTGTCGCTTAAAAAGCAAATCGTACTTACGATTGTTTCTTATTTTGAAATTATAGTAGAACTTCGATTATCCGTCAGTCACAGAACCATCATCGCTGTGATGGATAGTAGAAAAGACGAGTATTAGAAATTCTTCTCCCCCTCTCTCAATAAATGCCAGCAATCGAAGTCGAAGATTAAATTTATCAATCACAGGACTTTTTATAGTACAGATAAAAACAACTTTGAACCGGAAAATTATTATATCTCTATTGTAAAAAAAAGTTTTGTAAGGATTTTTTGAGTTTTTATTGGCCGACCGTGATAATTTTTTTAATTTCTGAAAGCTTGTTATATTTCGCGTCTGGTGGTATGATTTTCGAATCCGTAGGATGGCTAGAAAAAAAGTAATAGCTCCTCAAAAAAGTCCCTAGTAAAAAAGCGATGAGAATAACCTGGAATATCTACGCAGAATTTGATTGGTCCATTTCGTTTTTAGCTCAGTTCCAGATTACTTTTTTTAATATAGAAGGATTAAATTATTACGTGCGAAAAGCATTTAACGGTAAAAATTATATAATATTTAAAAAGATATATTTGAAACGTCATATTTAAAACGATTTTCTTCTAGCGTCTAGAAAACTTTTCTTCTTGATATTGTTGTCTGGGAGTCAGGAACATTTTCTATTTAACTATTTTATACAAGTAAGTGTGATTGATCTTGCTTAAACAATGACAAAAACAGCCATCAGCTGTCGCGACGGCTGTGAATGCGGCCTTGGTCACCGAGAAATCCCCAATTCAAAGGGAAATGATGCACCCTGATTATAGAAGATCGCCACTGGTTGTAATAATATTATTGGATTAATTTTTAATAGGATTAATTTTTAAACAGAGCAAGTTAGTTTGTTTTTAGAGTCTGCGAGGTTTGAAACTGGGTTGGCGAGCGTAGATCGTAGGGGGCAGAATAGAAATCCTACATATTGTTTTATTGCCATTTTTAATGGCAGATAAAAAAAAAACGATTAAAACTATTCGAAAATTCTGAAATATCTGAAAAAAAATCGCTAAATTGGGAGCAGTAATATGCACACTAAGTTGAAGTTTACTAAAATAAAGAAGGCATTAAACAATACACCCACATACATTAAAATCAAGGCCTTTCGCTGGTCTTTTTGACACAAAATCAACGACGTTTCAAAGACGTTGAACAAGCTTAATTTTCTTAAAGGAAAAGTATTGTAATAAGGTCGTCTTTTTAAAGTCTCTTTCACAATTAGAGTATAATTGCAAATAAATCGGCCAATATAAATAAAGCGCGAGTATAACTCGCGCTCAAAGGGTTCCGTACATTAAATTTATTCATCACTATTTATTAATTAACAAATTGCTACTACCCTTAATTGTTTCATAATTTAAGTTCTAGTAGATTCGAAAATAAGTCGGGGGGGGGGGGGGGTATGTTTGCAGTACATTTTCGACAATATTTCTGAAAATATAATACAAAAATTAAAACCGAATATTACCCTACACGATATATACATATACATAATTTTCTTCAAGTAACTTAATTAATATCTCGGCCAATTACCTACAATTTTTTTCGAAAAACATTATCAACTATCCTTGGATGATTCTGCGCCGATAAGTACCTTCAGCGCCACTCAACTCCCTCGCTGACCGCCCGGAAGTAAAGTTTATGTGTAACGGAAAAAATGCTTTTTTCTCGAAAATTATGTGACCAAGTAAAATCGCTATAGTTTTCCTGCAAGCTTTAAGTAAACTGCTACTACCCTAATTTTTTCAGGGGAGGACATATTTTTGCAGTGTATTTTCGACGATATCGCTGAAAATATAATACCTAAAATTAAAACAAATATACTTTTGAGTTCGGTGTTACGAGATCTTTCCAAAAAATATACCTCACACGATATATCAAAAGAGAATATTTTTTCCGAGTAACTTAATTAGCCCCCCAAACACAAATATGTTTAGTTTCCCTAAACATATTTGTGAATGGCTAATAATCTAAAAATACTTGGGTCAATAGCTTTTATAATTTTCCCAAGTTTGAAGTTTCCACGTCCCATAGTTTACCGGAAAAAGGCCTCTGACAGACGGACAGACAGACACACGAGTGACCTTATATGGTCCCGTTTTTACTTTGTAAGTACAGGACCCTAAAAAGAAAATATGACAGACATACCTGTATTTAAATTTCGTATCTTCTTTTACAATAAAGGAAATTTTTTTATTAATTAATTCATTGCATCATCTACATTATAGTTTAATCAATTAATTCATTGCATCATCTACATATAGTATAATCGATAACAATTGACACTATCGATAGGGCAGTTAACTGTCGACCATCCTTAGAACTTGCTAGATGCAAACGGCGCAATTATTTAAGCTGCTATTTTTTGTATAAAATATAACTCGGAAAAACCATTATTGTTGCAAAGCTATTTTTACTTAACAATATAATAAATTATAACACCTTGTAATAATATATTTCTTTTAAATGCTAAAAAGTGTAAATTAACAGCATAATAAATACACAGTAAAATAACTTTTATTATAGGTTGTTTGACAAGTTTCAGCTCACTCCGAGTCGATTAAACATTTTTTGTTTTTGAAAATGGCTCGGAGGGAGCCGAAACTTGTCAAACAATCCAATAAAAGTTATTTTACTGTGTATTTATTATGCTGTTAATTTACACCTTTTAGCATTTAAAAGAAATATGCTATTTTTACTTGTTAATAGACAACTCATTATTTCTTTAAAAAAAAAAGCATATTAACTCACGCGCACACACGCGTACACACATACATATATTAAATGCATTACATGTAACACTTTTAAATATGTATAAATACAAATGTATGCACACAATATGTTTTTAAATTCTACTTGCTAAATGAAAGATGGGAAAAACAATAATCTTATAAAAATTTAAATGAATGCCTTTAAGATCTACGACTTAATACTTAAATCACTGCTGCTTAATAATTAAGACCTGCTTCTAATAAGACCATTATTTTAAAGTCTTTTTCTCAATAAAAATATTGTTACAAAAAAAAGTAAATATTCAAGAAATAACCTTTAAATATATATGTATTTATGTTGATGTATAAATACACACATGAACACAATTAATTTTGCAAACCCTGCTTGCTAAAATAAAGAAGAAATAAACAATATACTCACAAACATTAAAATCAAGACCTTTCACTGTTCTGTTTGATAAAAAATCTATTCCGTTTCCAAAGAAGTTGAACACGGTTACTTTTCTTGAGGGAAAAGTATTGTAATAAGATCGGTTTTTTAAAATCTTTTTCACAATTAAAATCAAACAAAATATTGTTACAAAAAAGCAAATATTCCAGATATTGTATTTGATTTTCGTATCTTCTAATATCTTCCTAAGCAAGGAATACATTGTTACTAATTGTAACGAAGTCAGAAACAATCACTGAAAACTTGTTTACGCACATGGCATTGGAGAAATCACGTGGAAGGTATAAATGGCCTTCATTTTCTGTTGTCCTTGCTTCAGCTGAAGTTAAATAATATGAGTAAGAATTTTTGTAGTATCAACAACATAGTTGTCTAATTATTAAATATGACAGATTACAGAAGAAAGAGAAGTCTTTACGGATTTTTATAGATTTAAATGTTTTTACACTCTTTGTATTAACTTGGTTTTTGTATGTAAAGAGGGAATTTTGTTATAGTTTTTTCATACACTTCCTGATATGCTACAATTTTTAAAATTATGTATTCAGTAGTGTTTCCGATGACAAAACAACATTTTAATATTTTTAGAAATTAATTATAAATTGATAAATTAATTTTAAGGCATTATCCAGTTAACCAGCAGCAGATGATAAATCGCCAAATATTCTTTATGGATACAACTGTTTACGAGTTACAAAAACAATTAAGTTAATTATGCTCCAAGCCACTCTTCCAAAAATAGCTAACTGGCTGTGAAACTACAGCAACGAAATAATTCTAAGCACTAAAAAGTATAAAATATAAAGATAAAATAAAGATTTCAATAATTTTTCTAACATATACTCTTTTTTGCATGGGCTAAGATCAGTTTAAATTCGCTGAAGTCTGAGGATCGGATGAATTTTAAAGCCTCTTCCTCCTTCATACATCTTCTTTTCACATGTGTATTATTCTGTTTGCATTTTTCTGTTTAGAATAATAATAAAAAAATATGGTGGCATAGCTGTCACCTCTCAGGTTTTTTTTTTTTTTTTTTTAAAGCAAATTAAACCAGAAATTTTATAAATAAAAGACATTTATGTATAACTACCCAAAAATAAAAGCTATTTCATTAAATACTTTTTCCAGCTTAGGTTATGTTTATTTGGTTGAAAAAAAACTCTATTTCGTGGTATGAATACATTCCAGATTTTTCACATGCTTGTCGAAGAGTACCATATAGTTGCATATCGTGGTTAGGAGGTTATGACCGTAATATTATCCAACTCTTTCTGCTTTCAAATGATCCTAGCTGTTACTCTGTATGTTATTTTTTTATAATTACAAATCAATGAAATAATTACAAATATTAAGAGGATTCAAGATTAATAAATCAATAACAATTCACAAACCAGAGATAAACTTCTCTCTCACGAGTAGTCTCTCTAGTAAATAATAACAATAAAAGAAAATAAATCATCCTTCTAAATATTTTTATTTCATACTATCTTTAGTATATATCAAGTAATGAATATGATCATGTTATAAAATTATACATTTAAAAGTTCATATTTATTCGTATGAATTTATCTCAGTTCAGAATGTGTAAATTTTAATTGCGCATGAATTTTTACACCATATGCTGTTCTTTTATTATCTCTTCTGAAGTCGTAACTTCCCAGAATTTTTTTGATAAAACACTTTTAAAATTGATATGGATTGCCGAATCTGTCCATATAGGAACCGTGGTGAGAATCATCAAGTTTTTGAAGGGTTTGAAGCATAGTAGATATACTTTCTTCTGGGGTGATTTCTGCTCGATCCGTTCCCATGTCTGTTTTCACCCATCCCGGGCACATGCAGATGACTAAGATGCCTTGGTCTTTCACGTTGCTTGATATCACTCTCATGCCCATGTTGAGTGCAGCCTATAAATAAAAAAAACAATGCATAGAGAATTAGAATTACTATTTTCCAATTTTATTGTATTCCTATACAGAAAGGTTTTATTTAATGAGAATATTGAATTTATAATTTATAATTTTATTTGTATAGTACATATAAAATGTAAAAATCGTGACATTATCATTCACTTTAGAAGAAGGAGTTAAGATGATGACCATTTTGAACGTGACCTACACAAAACAATGAGCAAAGAATCAGCATAGCTTTTCCCCATTTAATTGTACTCGGATACAGAAGAGCTTTTTAAACCAAAACCAAAAATAAAATTGCTAATACTGATGGGGCTAAAAGGTGCATTCTAGTGCTCGGTCGTAATGTTTACAGCAAGACGAATTCACCAAGAATCGAGGTCTACCTTCAGTTCTGTCAGTAATACCAAATTTAGGAACTGTTCTACAAAAGTTATATGTTTTTAAATTGATGGTCAAGTTTTTTTTTTTTTTTTTGATAAATTATGGAAATTTATTAGTTTTATAGCTGAACTATTTATAGTTGAAACTGTCTACAGTATTAAAATTACAGGCTCCTCTGTCGCTCAAAAATACGAACCGTATCTAAGTTTTATTTCGGGTGCAGTTATGTACCCTAGTAGCAAAACAATATTGGACCAGTATTGTTTTATTGGCTATATCTTTAGTGGCTATATCTTGGTCACATTGGTAATATAGGCATGAAGAACCGAAATTTGGGTTTTCACATTTATTCTGCATCAGTATTGGGAAGAAATACTTTGCCATTTCGCTGTTAATATTTTCAATGTAATATATATATATATATATATATATATGCAATATTGACGTTTCTTTTCAAACATTTCCACTGTACCGCCCATTTGTATAAAAGTAATGTTTTTCTATAAAGTGGCATTTCATTGCGAATATTTCCATTTAAAGTCAGTATTTGACCAATATAGACATTTCTTTGGAAGTATTTCAGATGTATGCAATACTGGTAGACTATCAAACAGTATTGGTACACCAATATTGGTTTGTTAATAGGCTAACCTATATAAAAATTAAAAGAAACTTCTTTAAATAAAAGGCTGGTATTATCTCGATAGTAGCTCGTTCCGCTGTATTAGTCAGAAAAATTGGGATACTCACTTTGCTAATTTTGTATGCTGGCACGACCAAATCCTGCGTGAACTCAACGCCTGCCCGTGTAATACTTCCGGCCATTGATGACATATTGAGGACTGCAGCTCTGGAGACACGCAATCCTGCTGATGCACGATGAGCAGCTGCTTTTTGTAGCAAAGGCAGCATTTCCTGTGGGGAAAAAAATGAAATGAAATTTTATAGGTGATTTGAATTAAATTTTTAACTAATGAAATGTACGAAGGTTATTCGGAGAATAAGTTTCGTGACATGATAGCTGTCAACTTTTAAGCATTTTAAATACCACTAAAGTTTAACAGAAATTTTTATCTTTGTTTATAGTAACGAAATACAAGTGTTTGTATGCGAGCATCAAATAAGTGAATTCTGTGAAAGTTCCGCGAAAGAAGTACGTTCCGAGTTTAACCGCCTTGTGAGGTTAGCCACGGAGTTATGGCATTTTTCACCTCGCCCTCGTCATGCAAAGGCTGTATATTTTGGAATTTCTTCAAGTACAAGAAAGGGTGAAAGGAATGTTGATCAACTAGACGAACCAGCATTTTTTTCTTTTTTGATACCGCTAACCCTTGTATGGTGAAATGTCGTGAAGTACGACGGGTATAAAAATATTTAAAAATAAATAAATTAAGAATTTCCCCGCATTTTATTTGCTGAAAAATGAATTCGACAGTATCATACGGGCATAGTAAATAAATTGAAAAAAAAAAACAGTTTTTAAAATATATAACGAATTGAAATTAGCACCAAGTCAACTTGCTGATGGTAAAAAGAAAATTTAGAAAAATACATTAGATGATGAATAATCCTGTGATGTAAATGTCTCGAAGGTTAATATACAGGGCATTCGGATACCACTGCCCAAACTTGAATCTCGTTATGAGTACACAAAAGTTTTCCAACGAACCATACCTCAATGACGCATAATTTTTTGAGAAAAATGCAAAAGAAAAGTATGACGTCACAAAATCAATAGCAATTTGTAATGCATTACTATTGCACAGACCAAAAGTAAAGTACATATCCAATATTCACGAATGGAATACATTATCACTATGTGAAGATTGCCGACAGTTTCAAGCTAGCGCCTTTTACGGCGGCTGTTCTTTTGCATATTAAACACTTGCCAACCGTCCATTCTTTGTAAATTGTTCCCCTTTCATAAGTCTATGAGGTGCAGTTTTTAGGTTTTAAAGATTTTTACTCTTTTTTTTAAATAATGTTTTCAACCAGTTTTTAAATTCATGAGGTTCAATAAACCTTATTTTTGGTGCTCCGGATATGACGTCATACTTTTTGTTTCTCATTTTTCTCGTAAACTACGCTTTTTAGAGGTATGGTTCTTTGGACACTTTTCATGTATTCTGAGAGAGAATTCTCGTTCTACAAAGTATGTGCGATGTTTTCCTTACAACCTGTATAATTTTATCATCTATGTTCTGCGGAGATCTCTAACGGATATTTCTAACGCTTTCTAAGGCAGTGGAAAGTATTTATATCCCTAAATCCCATTTTGTACCAGAAGTTTTTAAGTAAACTTTTTCATTTATAATATACGCAACGACAGGCATTAAATTAATTTAAATTAACTTGTTCTTAAATTCTTGTAACATTCAATTATGTTAGCATCCTAGCAACAGAATTAAGATGCCTTTGAAAGGGTTAATAAACAAAATTTTTAAGCTGGTAATGATGCAGAAATCTTTTTATAATATTCTATCACTTTGAAATGGATAAATATTAAAAGTTTACCTGGAATACTCTGATCGGTCCAACTGTATTAATCGTGAAATGATAAAGAAGGTTCTCTTCAGTTATGTTTGGAAATGGTTCAGGAGGTTTGACGACTCCAGAATTGTTAATCAATAAAGTGATGCCATTTTCTCCGACAGTCTGTTCAATAATTTTTCGAGCTGAAACAACATCTTCCGGTATTCGGACGTCTATAGAAAGATATAGAATCATGAAACATTAATTTTCCCGTAATTGAAAACACTCTTGTCATGAAACTGAATTATTGATTACTGCTAATACAGAAATTTCAATAAAACGCCGATATTTATTCCTACGCGCAACCCTCGATTTGTACCACTGTTTCCCAATCTTCTGTTTTTACGGAAACTTGTCGCACCAGAACATCTGTATCAATGTATGCAATATACTGGCAGACTATCAAACACCAATATAACACCAATATTGGTTTGTTAATAGGATAGTCTATATAAAACGCGGAATGATTTTTTTAAAAATAAAATACTGGGATTATCTTGATATGGAGTAGCTCGTTTCGCTGTATTAGTCAGAAGTATTGGGATACTCACTTTGCTAATTTTGTAGGCGGGAACTAAATTTTGTGTGTACTCAACGCATGCCCGTGTAATACTTCCAGCCATTGATGACATATTGAGGACTGCAGCTCTGGAGACACGCAATCCTTAATAAGCATTGATAAGTGGGTTTCGTATTCAAGAAGGAAAAATCAGATTGTCAGATTTTAAAAAAAATGGAAATATGTTGTACTTTATACTATTCTTAACTAATTTGTATGAAGGTGTAGGCTAAAGGGACAATTCTCACCATTATTTCGGAATAGTAATTGTCGGCTCATTTAATGACAAATTTAGCGATTAAATAAAGCGGATATTAATATTTGGAAATTCTCCCCCCCCCCCTCACCCTTCGCCACCTCAGATGTAGACGGTCTCATTTTGTGTATAAAGCGCAAAAACTTTCAAACTTTCAACAAAACCAAATCATTTCCACACGTCTGTTGGATGATATTGGATGTTTCTCGAGCTACAATCTTTGAAGTCATGACGACATATCGAATTAAACGGAAAACATCCTTGGCGAAACAGAACCATGGACAAAATTAAAAGGTCAGTGAAATCGATCGTTGGTGTTGAAGTGGATTGTGGTAGAGATGCATATTTTTTTTCCAAGTATGTTCCTTGTTCGGAACCGTAGCTCGCAATCTGATTGTTTGTTGCTCTTGGCAGTGTTATAGTGTATCTTAACGATAATCATACTTGGCGAAAAACACTTCTGGTGTCTTTGTCTAAATTTTATTTTAAGCTGCTTCAGTCTGAATAAGTAATAGCTCCGTGGTAAGTCGTTTACCTTCAACTAGGACTTGATTTCGAATCCATGAAGAAGAAAGTTTGAATAAACTGGAAACTTTTAGATTTTTCAACTTCTAATTCTGTTATAAAAATTAATTTGAATGAAAAAGAGGAAAGTTTAAATTTATCAATATTTAATTAAGTTATAAAAAATAATTTGAAACAATATTAACAATTTATATTATGTGAATTTGTTTAATATTCGTTATAGTGATTGCGGTTTTAACAAATTTCCTATTTTTATAGATTTCAGTGCAACGATTCAGCCGAATCCACTTATTTTTTTCCTTTAAAGGCAGAATTGTCCACACACGCGTTTCAGTGATAGCGGCTTTAACGAATTTCAGAGATTTTTGAGATTGCTACACAACGAGGTTGCAGCATCCAGTGATATATAATATATTTTGTTTTCTTGGGCCCTTGGGCGAGCAGCTCTCATACATGCGTTAGTAAACGTGGCTTTCGCAAAATTCGGGTATCTTTTAGATTTCTTCTACAGAACGAAGGCCGAGTCACGAAGGTGCAAGTTCAACCGATTATGTTGTCAAAACATATTTTTGCTTTATTTTTTTCGTAGAAATGGAAAAAAGAATTATAAATGTAAGTCAATCCTCACTAAGGGAGACCCGTAAGAAAATACCCAATATTTTTATTATTGATTTTAATTGATTTATTATTGATTTTAAAGTAATGAATTTTGGTGTACTATTTACGAATCCATTTGTAAGGAATAATCAGCAAAAAATTCCTCTTTTTATTAAAAAGTATATTTTTTATGGGGATTTTTATGATTTTTTTTTTGTCGAAATATACACTTTTTAAAATTACTACTCCTCATTCAATTTTCAATATTTTGGTATTACTAAAATTTCTTAAATAGTGTTATAGTATATGGAAAGGACCTAAGGAGAGATATTTTTATTTTTATTTTTTAATGAGCTTGAAAAAAAACCCAATAAAATTACGCATGGTAAATCTACTTAAAACCGTTATAATTTTCATGTTTATCAATTTATGTAAAATTTTCGGAAATATTTAAAAAAAAAATATCTCTACTTACTTTTGTTGAAATTTTTTTTAAGATTCTAAAAATATAAACACTTTGTTTCTAAATTATTTTACCACTGAGCCTTAGTACTTTAAACCTAGGCAAAATATGAAAAAAGTCATTTTCAGGAAAACGCATTTAAAGTATTAAATACAAAAGAAAGTAGTAAAAAAAACTTTTTTCATGTTGAAACTATTTTTTATATTAATTTCTAATATATCAAGACTATTTTTTAGGAGAAACTTTTTACATTGAACACAATAGAAAAAAATTGTAGCCAGTTTTGTCTTCGAAGAAAATTCCTCGATTTTCATAGAAGGGTTGGGTTGGGTTGATTTATGACGGCCAATTATCAACACGAGGGTTATAGGCCCTAGGGGGAAGTGCCGTCCGTGGGGGTCTTTTTAATGGATCCTAACCCGTATTTACGCAAGGTTCGAAGAAAACCACGGAAAACTCCGAACGGTTAGGTCGACGAGCGCGACAGGGGTTTGAACCCAGCACCTCCCGTCTACCAGCTTCGAGAGCAGAATCTCTCAGCCACTGGTGGGGCCGATTTTCATCGAAGAAAATGACACTTTTTAAAAATTCTACTCCTCATTCAATTTTCAATATTTTAGTATAACTAATGTTTCTTAAATAGTGTTACGGTATATGGTAAAGACCTAGGGAGATATTTTTTTAATTATCTTGTGGAAAAATTTAATTACACATCGTAAATTTCTTTAAAATCATTGTAATTTTGATGTTTACCAATTTATATACAATTTTCAGAAACATTAAAAAAATATATCTCTCATTACGTTTGTTGCAATTTTTTTCCAGATTCTAAAAATATAAACACTTTGTTTCGAAATTATTTTACCATCGAACCTTAGTACATTAAACTTAGGCAAAATATGAAAAAAATAATTTTCAGAAAAAAAAACGATTAATAAAATACAAAAGAAATTAGTAAAACAAAACTTACTTCGTGTTGAAACTATTTTTTATATTAATTTTTAATATACCAAGACTATTTTTTATATTGAACACAAAAATTTTTGCTGTCAATTTCGTTTTCTAAAAAAATTTTTTGCTTTTACAAAAAATTTATAAAATTTTGTATTATTTGTAATTTTTTTATTATTATGAAACCTTCTTTGATTAATCTTACTAAAATTAAAATGCTATTAACTGTACCTAACTTTGTAATAGTGTAATATAAAAGTAAACAAAGATGTATGAGCTTTTTAAATGACCGCTACCCCTTTAAACTGGTGAATACAATTGAAAAAGCTCATTTACTACCTGTTCCAAGTGTCCCCAAGTTCTGAAATTTTGCATGGACATTCGCAAATATGTATAATATTGTTTTCTGAGATTAAATTTTTTTTGAACTTTTGATGATTTTTTGCTGAAAATGGAGTTCGGGTCTCCCTTAAATTGTCAAATTACTATTATTAAGTTGTCAAAATATGGGTTTTTTATTCATACGCCTAAAAGTCGCAGCCCCAAGCTCACGGAATTATTCAACAAATAAAAAATAATATTAAGTATATTTAGTTATAAATAATATAACGTTTAAAAAATTTATTAAAAAATTGTTAAAGACAAATCTTAATTAGTATTCATAATTATACAAAATACATTAAATAACTTTCAGCCAGTTACCAATTATGTTACTAAAATATCTTTGTTTTATTTTGTTTGTAATGTCTCCAAATCAGTGCAAAGTCGTCAAAATTGGTAGGACAACATGCTGTAAACCGAGCGAGCAAAAACCAATAAGATTGCGACCTTCCAGTTCGACCGCGAAACATGCTGGGAAAAAATCATGCTATATAGAAAGATAACCACACAGCCAAATTCACTTCAAAGCTCAATAAACATCTGCAGGATCCAGATTACAGTTAGAAGAGAACTACATAAAAGCCAAATCCACGGAAAATTAACGATTCTACACCCACTTGCTGCTAATGTCAATGCAAAATGTTAGTTTTGTATTCGCGAATATAATCGTATTCTATATTTTTTAAGTTGGTTTATTTCACTATAATTTTATACATTGAAACAATAAATTTTCGCGATATTTGTTTCACACATCAACACCAACAGTGCGAGTCATTTTTTTTTTTTTTTTTTTTTTTTTTTTTTATCAAAAATGTTTTATCAATCATCCCCATTTTTTTTAAATCAATCATTCTCTTAATAATGCGATAATTCTAGATTTTTTAAAGTATCTAATCACTTTTGTGATTTATTGTACATTATTTCTAAAGTAAAATAAGGGTTAAATTAACATTTTACAGCCGTTTGTCATTTATTAAGTTTTTACTATTTTTAAAATGTGCAACTTCATGGGTAATAGTGGCGAGAAATGACAAAAACTTCTTCTACTTTATTAGCAATTAAAAATTTTAACACAATTAAACTTTAAATGATTTATTTAGAACTAGATTATTATGCATATATAATTATATTTAAGAGGCATACTCACCCATTTTTATTAAAACTACTTGACATTCTTTGGAAGCATTTTTAATATCGGTGAGAGGCTAAAAAGTAATTTTAGATATATTTATATGATTAAATACTTCAATACCATAAAGTAGGTATATGAAATTCAGTATTATTAAAATATATATGCAAAATAAGAAATCGATAAAAAAAAGATAATTTTCAAAACTTAGATAAAGGAATAAATAACATGTTAGAATCCGTGTACCATATTCAAACGCATCAAACGAACTGTATATAATACATGCCCTAAAAGGACCGATTGTTTTTTAAATTCAATAAGAAGTAAACAGTGACAGCCAGTGAAGTTATACTTGTAAGAGAGTCTCGCGTGAAGTTAAGGCTTTCTTTAATACGTTTTTCCCTATTTTAGTTTCAAATATCACTGATAAATGACGCTGTTCGGTCTCAAACTGTAAAATTTAACAAGTGGGTAAGTGTGATAAAAATCGCAAGGGTTTCGTTTAATATCCCTTTCAAAACACTTTATCCTCTCTTTAATAAATCCAAATAAATTTCATTTTCAAATAAATAAATAAATAAATAAATAAATAAATAATAAAATAAAAAGAATAAAAGTCATGTTTTTTTTATAAAGTAAACGTTTACCGGTCTATTTTTTCGTTTTTTCGATTATCTGAACCAGCCCTCTATTATACTCTGTCATAAAAATATCTGTCATGCAGACTAAATGCGATATTTAAAAAAAAAAATCAATTTCATAACTAAACATGTTGTATAGAGACCTTTAAAATGTCAAAATATGCCAATATTTCCATAATCGTGTTTTTATCATGATTCAATACGTTCCTCAAACTCATATATTTACTATTCTTTATTAATCATATTGATACTCTATTTGTATTATTTTCAAACATTTGAAAAATCCGTTAAACTTCCAATATGACGTCAGAATAATTTTCCTTTTAATTCTCTAATGATGTCATATTAAACTACTTTCTGTATTTACACGTACTCATACTCCTTGTATTATTGAGAAATGTTTTAAAATTTCCGTTTTATTACCAATATCGTCATATTGGTAATAAAACGGAAATTTTCATATTAATATTTTTTCAATTGGTGAAACTTTTTAATTCCTTTTCATTTTTCACGTGGAAATCTTTCAATAGAAAATCAATTACTGTAGAAAGAATTTTATCGTGGATTTTTAATTGTTGGCAACTGTTATAACGATAAATGTTTAAATTTAATAAGAAAAGGCCGTTAGATTTTTGGTTTTTTATCTCTATGTATTAAAATAATACGATTTTTTCATATTTTATGATTTTGAGCTTCATATTAGATATTCAGCTATAATACACAAAATTTCATGCTTGTAAGTTATATAGTTTCTGAGAACCGGCTCTGTGACAAACAGACAACTAAGCGGGAGTAATAGGGTTTCATGAGATGAACGAAACCCTAAAAAACAAAATTTCAATTCAAAACGCGAATCATTTTTTCTCCCGTATCAACAGCTAAACAGAATAAACAATAAAAACTGGATGAACTTTAATCCATATCTTATACGTTAGTTTGAACATTCTAACTAATCACGACATCTCTCGGTGATATTTGGAACTAGTGTAGTAAAATAATTCCAACTTCATACATCAACCTCCTGCAAGGATAACTTTAACAGTCGTCGCCATTAACGTGTTATTGAATATTAAACAAGAACGAAAAATCATGCGTCAAGCATAGATTATGTAACACTTTCCAACGCTTCCAAAATAATTTTACGAATCATACTCTTTAATAAGCTAAAAGATAACATCTAAGTAATCCGAATACTTTTATTCAGCCCTGTATAGGATCTATAGATTTGTATATATACTACATAGGATGCTAAATTTTAGTTCAGTTAGGAAACACGTAGCACAGTTTAAAATTCTCCGTCTGGAGTTAAATAATACGGAAATGTGTTCCCGAACTTTTGTGCTTCCCTGTATAGGATCTACAGAATTTATACACACCACGTAATATACAAAAAGCGATTTAAAATTAAAATCGCATTCAGTAACTTAAAACGCACTTGCAGGAATTATTGTTAACATACAGTAGAGAATTCTTTTGTGTGTCCCTGTAAATGAACGATGACTGCTATACACACAATATTCTGTAGTAAGTCTCTTGTAATGAACCTTATATAAATTTCAATGCGTTTAAAATAGTGAAACATTATTTAAATAAACCGCAGACGATTTTTCTCCATAGACGTAATGTAACGGAATTATTTTGACTGTCCCTGTAAAGTAAGTATAAGTGCTATGCACACCCTATTCCATATTAAGCTTCTTCTAATGCACCTTAGTGATATATATAAATTTCAATGCGTTTAAAATAGTGAAACATTATTTAAGTAAACCGCAAATGATTTTTCCCCATAGACCGCAATGTAACGGAATTCTTTTGAGTGTCCCTGTAAAAAAACTATAAGTGATACACACTTCCGTTGAAATAGGAAACATGCTATAGATAACGATTATAACATATAAAAATTGCAGGGCAATCCGAGCATATTTACGGGAGTTAGAGCACGGACAGACGGCCAGACGGCAGACGCCAGACGCCAGACGGCAGACGGCAAGACAAACCGAAGTCATAAACACTTTTCAACTAGGTTGGAAAGTGTTAAAAACTCAATCTATTTTAGGACACCATGTACATGCATTATAAAAATGGGTTTTTTATTTTTCTATTGAATATATAAACTTTCCTAATAATGCAATAATTAAAATATTGAAAATAATAATAATAATTAAGATTTTAAAGCTAAATCTTTCATTTTCCTTATAAGACAAAGGTACTTCTCTATTTTCGCACCGACCACCTTCTTTATATATATATATATATATAAATTGTCGCCAAACTGTCGGATTTAGCGCCAAAAATGCATAAGCGTGACCCGACCGAAAAATTAAACAAAATATTAGGCTCGACTCCCGTCCTAAAAGTCCCAAAATAAAGCTGTTCCCAACGAAATTCTTTGTTTATGGTTTTGTATACTACTGTTATACTAAAATAACTAGACATTTTTAACGTCCGATACATAAAATTTAAACAATAAAAATATCAAATTTAATCAGGCATAATAAAAGTTACAATCACAAAATTATATACAATTAAAAATTCAAGCAGACTTTCAGGCAACGTTTTATCCCCTCATCAATGCAATAACATACGTTGACCAGACAATTTCGAAACATGTTTACAGTCAATAGTTTTACCAGTTAAAATCAAGAAACTTACTAAATTGATATACCTTATATTAAAGCTAGAACATATATTCAGGTGGAATTTAGTGTGATCAGTGTGATATTCAGTGTGAAAAATTTCACCTTTTAAAGAAGCATTCGTATACAAATAATATTAGCTTTTTGGATGATCAAGAAACATTTAAAGCGGTTCTCAAAATAAATAAATAAATAAATAAATAAAATCTCCCGCATGTGTCAAATCTTTTTGACACATGCGAGGATTCATTTTTAAACGCAAAAGCCTGAAATTCGTAGACCTGATTACTGGTGATTTGGAATCGATTAGCGTTTTAAAATTTTCGATAAATGCATTAATAAATTCAAGATGGAATATATCTTGAATTAAAAGTAATTGCTATCTCATGGCGAGTTTTATGGGGCTGTCGTGTCCGGAAATTTGGTTGAAAAGCACCAAATTTGACAGCATTTTCTGTATGATCCATTTCCTTACGAAAAAAAAAATACTGCTATTCGATCTCATAATTTCTGAATAAGAGCACCTGTCAAATTAATGTTTTTATTAATGTTATTATTAAAAGATTCAGGATTGTGTCAGAAAACAGATAATTTGAATTTGAAAATAGTCTTAACCCCTTCCCGACGAGTACACGTGTCGTACAGGATTAGCGAGATCCTTGAATTTGAATACCTCTATTTTTCAACAAAACTTTTTGCCTTATCTAATCACAGATTTTCAGAGATTTAACAATCCAAAAATTACTATTTTGAAAAACTGGTGTCCAAAAATTAAAAGAGGTATAACGGACGTTTGTAGCGAAAAAGTTAAGATAAGATGAAAGCCAGTGTCAATATCCCCGAGTTTGAGTCAGGATATATTTGTGCCTGTCCATTGCTAAAGTGCTTTAGATCATTTCAAAAGAGCGGATATTGAGAGGCTAACTAGAATTACTCAGTTGTGCTAGGTCTAGATAAGGCGGTTAAATAAACGTAATTGCATAGTTGTGTTTTATCCCCGAATAGGAAAGATGATAGTGTTTTTCAAATATTGATTTAAGTGAGAAATTAAAATAAACCGATCCACTCATCCAGCAAAGATCTAAATAGAATTTGTTGTGTACACTTCCTGTGGTTGACTTGTGTTAATTTTATGATGACTAGGGCAGGACAATGTGAATTTAAGAACAGAGTAATTATACTTTTTGTGTAATCCTAATGTTTAGAAAAGTATATTTACTGGTTGGGAAATAATATATTGTTAGAATCCACTCGTTGCCATCGGCAAACGAGAGATAACTGCTTTTTCGCCGCTACACACCTTAGCGTTATATATATATATAGATATTATTGTATTTATTTAGCGTAGTAAAACATTCTCAGACGAAATCTCAAGTGACCGAAGAACATTTCTGTTTTAACTAGGTTTCCGTCTTAGCAGGTATAATTGTATGGTATTTCTTCCACAAGACCATGCATTTATTTTTTTTTTTTTTCACGCTTAAAACAAGATTTAATTATAGGTTATTACAAATTCCACATTTATAGTATTTATTGTATTTTATATATCAATTTAGAAGCGCTATCTCGTATAATTAATCTTTTTTTTTTTTTGTCTTTATGTCACTTTCTGTGACTGTGGACCAGGTAACAATAGTTCGAACCCAGCAGCTATCGTCTACCAGCTTTTAGAGCAGAAACTGTCAGCCACAGGTGGGCTGAAAATCTCTACGAATATATGATTATCAAATAAATGGGGTAAAATAGAAAGATTAGAAAACTAGTATAACAAAGCAATGAAACAAAACTAACATAATTAGTATTAGCTATTAAATAAGTATATTAACTTAATATAATACCACAGCAGAATTTCGATGGTTCTAAAGAAAAACAAATCAAGGTATTTTCTTTAAGAAATCAGACTTTATCTGAATATAATTTTTTTTTAAATCTTTTTAAATATACAGTTCAGGTTTAATTAATTTTGAATAATTTCTTATTTGTGTTCGAGATTGAAAAATAGGTATGCTACTATAAAGCAAATAAAAAATGTAAAATGAACTTTTCACTAAGCAAATGACATTTAGGATGTTTTAACATAATTTTATGTTGGTTATAAATAACATGGTAGATTTCTTACCCTTATAAAAATTATGTAAAAGAATAGTGAAAGTCTAAAAAAAATGTATGCGCATTTCAAATTTTTATAATTATGGATTAATGATTGTTTGTACCGGGCCGCACATGAAAGGTTGGGGAGACCAACACGCAGACACAAGTTGAGTATGTCTGATTTAAAGGGACATAGATAGAGTAAAAAGCCTTTTTCACATATTTATAATCACCGAATCTTTACATAACTTCACCAAAATATACCAGGGATGCCCAAATATATTTTAAGCAAAATATTGGAAAATTGATATTTTTGTCATTTTTCGCTAAGTGAAGGGTACTGAGTCCCCTTACAGTATAATTAATCTTTCGAAAATTACTTTTTCTGTAAGATTATTATATTGCTATATCATGTATTACTGTATGTATTACTAGTACTCTTCCTGAAATATTATATGATTAAAGAAAACTTACCCCTAAAGAATCTTCCGACCTGTAAGTAGCAAATATAAAACGAGGTGGTTTCGGCAAACGACTCAATTGTCGTACAAATTCAAGACCGATTCCTCTGTTAGCACCAGTTACGAGAACGCTGTACAGTTCCATGATCAAAAACTGTTTTGTCAATAACAATTGAGGGTAACTGTCGAAAAATGAGAAAAAAATATAAATGTTATTTTATTGTTTTATTATTCAGATAAGAAATTAGTAAGATAAAGCAGATCAAAATGAATATCGCAATCTTTCTTTTTTGAAAAATAAAAGATAAGGAAGATAAACAGTATGAAGTTCATTTTTGTAACTTTTTTTTTTTTTTTTTTTAATTTCAGCCATCTAATACTAAAGGAAAACTAATATGTTGCAGCCATCACAAAACTTTCTTCTATATGAATCAAATTGCCTTCAGTCAAATTTAAATGACAAGCTATTTGGTCTTGAGATGTAGCTATCGTGGAAAACAGACAAAATAAATAAATAAATAAATAAATAAATAAAAAATAAAAATAAAAATAAAACAGAGCGTAGCAATAACACTTACTGGGCGGTAGATACCCAAAACTATCAGCGTCTATTTATATCAACGTCTAACAGAATATGAAGTTTGATGAAACTCCGTGTATTACTTTTTGAGATATGTCTTTCGCGGAAATCGTGAAAAATGCAGCATAGCAGTGACACTTTCTGGGCGATTTACATCTTAACCTAATCAGCGTCTATTTATATCAAGGTTTAACTGAATCGGAAGTTTGATTAAATTCTGTGCAATAGTTCTTGAGTTAGAGCACCCACAAAATTTGCGTCACATACAGACAGACTCACGGACAGACATTTTCTAAAAACAGTCAAATCTGTTCAGAACCTTCTTAACCGTACAAATCCGCCGAAAACCAGAAGTCGAAAATTTTCACGAACCTAATACTTTTTTCTTGTAAAGATAGGAGAAAATAAATAAATATAGAGTGATTTCACTCAACCTGCTGAACAATTTACAGACAATTCGTTCAAATAAATAAGATCTTAGATTCAAATTTTACAAAGGTGAAATGTTTCCACTCGTGAAAATGATCTCATGTTTTGAAGAAAATATACACTTTTATTTATAAAGCTGAAGGCTAAAATATTTTCATTAAATTATGACCTAATTTTCAATGATTTTTTATTCCACCCGTTCTGAGATTAAAGCTTATAAATGTAAATATTTCACCATTTTTTCTCGACAAAATGCGATACTTAATTTTTCAAACGCACGGACATACTACATCTTCTTAAAAACATTAAAAATGGTCTCTGGGAACATTATAACAAAAAAAAAAAAAAAAAAAAAAAAAAAAGGCCAACTTATAAACATACATACACATACATACAGTTTCATTTTAAATATAGCAAAAACGGCTTCAGGGAATCTCAAAATGTAAAGATATACCAAATTTTCCATAATTGGGTTTTTATCATGATTATATGAAATACTGTCCTTACACTATTCGTATTCGAAAAATAAAATATGAAGTTACTTATTTCAACTGGTTACTGAGATTTTTGGCTGAGTTATTACGGTATATCTGCAAATAAAACGATAGCTGGATCATAGAGAAAAAGCTTCCGAAACCGGGGATCATCATATAGGATAAATAAAAATAGTGATATTAAAATGAACACATGTTTACTTAAACTTGTATACTGTCTTTAATTTATACTATAATTTTATATCATTTTCTAATATTACATTTAAATACTGGGAAAATATTCTTCAAAATTTAAATGGCCCACATTTTTAACAATAGTATATGCACTTCATCTGTTCAATAAATTAAAAGTTAACTATGCCAGCCTTATTAAATATGAAAAAAAAAGACACAAGCGTAAAAAAAAGTCAAATTACATATCCATTCAAGTCAAATGTACCATTTTTTTTAGAACAGAACCGTCAACTGGGGTGACTTTGTTTATTTTTTTGCTTCTTCTTTTCTTAAAATATAAAAAAATAACTGAAATTTTCGTTTAAACAATTTTTAATTCTTGTTTTACAGAGTTCCAAAATATCAATTGCAAATTTTAAAATTCATATTTAGTATTTTTAAAGAATAGTTTTTTTTAAATTACTTTTTTGAAAGTGGGTCAAAATCACCTAGGGTTGGGGTGACTTTGTTTCCTAACTAAAAAGTCATTGAATAAGCCTTAAAAACCTTGTAAGACAAGGCATCCCCACTATTATGATAGAGTAATAAAACATAATAAAAAATCACGTCATTTCGTCACTAAAAAAACGCAAATTTTGTATGAAAAAAAAAACTGAATTTCATTCAAAAGTGACCATTATCTAAGCGTAAGCCATGTAAAAACAATTAACAATTAAGATATGATAAGATTAATATTTTCAAGAAAACAATATTTTAGTTTTTTCACTTAGTTCAGGCAGTGAAAAAAAATTTTTTTAAGAAGAAATACGTCTTGGAGTGTTAATTTTTGTGTGACCATTTAGCTTATTCTTTAATGTGGTGATTGAAATTGAATATGTTTCACAGACTTTTCTTTGGCTTAATAGATGTTGTGGAACAACATCTACAGCTTTTTGAAATGTTTCGTCAATACAATTTTTATAATTATAATTACCTATAGGAGATTCCTACGTACAAGGCATTATTACACCAGCTCTTGTACAAAAAATAATAAATATATCCTAGTACAACGTTTATATTTGCAGTAAATGTTTGTTTTTTTGTTTATATTTTCAGAAAAATTAAATATAATAAATAAACTAATTTTGTTATGACTTTGTCCTGAGACAATCTCATCTCAAATTGGTATTCAAAATGCCGGTTGTGAATAATGTCAATGTTCCCTCTAAAATATAATATTAATATACATAAATCTCGTTTATTTGTAAAGAAAACTTATTAAGAAATTAAAAAAAATGCATTTACCCCTTTATAGTATCACGGTCACGCATAAATAACTTTTCTGAACAAAAGTTTTCCCCAGGAAAAAAATGCGCGAAAAAGTAAACAAAACAAAAACGGAAGTAATTCCAAACTCAATTCGTAAAATGCTGAATTAAATAATTTATATTTAAACTATTGGTGCAATCTGTCAGAATTTGACATTACTAATTAGTTTTATTGTAACAAATTTTATTTATTACTCACCCATCATACGTAGTATAGGGTAAATCTTATAATCGGTTTGAAAATCGAAAATTTCTTTTTGACGAATTTACACGTTTCAGATACTGGAGATTGCGAAAAACATATTTTTAGAAAAAAAAAAAATTGCCATCTGTCTGTCTGTGTGTGTGTCTGTAAACGCTCTATCTCCCGAACAAATTGAGATAGAAACTTAAAATTTGGTATGTACTTAGTATGTAATAATGGGAAGAAGCTTATTGAATTTTAGTAACCTCTATTATCCGGAACTATTTTTTTCGGACTCTCGAAATATTCGTTCCGATAAAAGGTATATAAAATTTTTCCAAATTGTTTATTTTAAGGAGGGAATATAAAAGACAATAATGAAACATAAATTTTGTATAAAGAGTGAAGTCGATCGGATAATTAGTTGCCGAGATATTTGTAATCCTATTTTCAACACTCTTCGATTTTTCAAGACCCTGTATTTCATTCAAATTTTAATTCAAAGATATATTTTAATTGGAAATGAGACGCTTAATCCGACGCTGTAAACTGTTAGTCAATATGATTATCAATTTTGGAGTTATAAGGATGTTTCTTTTACGCAATTCAGTAATAGAGCATTTAAAGTTTATGACGTCATCAAGCCACGATTTTATTCGAATTGCAATGCATTTTATAAGTAGTTTACACATGTTTTATTTTCATATTTTATATTATGCATATCCATGATGGGTAAGTATTACGGTGGCCCCCAACGACTAGTTACATGTTTTGTCTTTATCCGCGGGTTGAGACAAAATAACCTCGGAGTGGACAAAGTCGCGCTGATTGACTGAACTCATTTATAAAGGCATTAAAATACGGACAAAAGTTAAAACCCAAGGAAAATAAGCAAATGTCACATACCTAAAATACTGAATATAAAGCCTTCTCCTATAATACTAATTTTAAGCACACTACGTAACTTCTTTCCTTATTTGTATACTTATTTTCTAAAACGCAATTTACACTGATGTTATCCTAGTGTGCATACCGAACAGAGGAAAGAAAACTCATTATTTAATGACCTTGGGCTACAACCGATAGTTGAAAAAAGTGCTTCATCACTCACGTTTATCATCTTTTATTTTTTGTTAATTTATCTATTTACAGCTATTATGCTTGTTTTGAGGAAAATGAACATTGTATATTTAACAAATAATTACTAAAACATATGTAAAATGAACTGTGCTGGCTCTAGAGAACTAAATTAAAAAAAGTGGGTAAGTGTGATCGAAGATCTCACAAAGGGTTTCGTTTAATATTCCTTTCAAAACACTTTATCTTTTCTTTAATAAGTCCAAATAAATTTCATTTTCCAAAAAAACAACAACAACAAAGTCATGTCTTTTATAAATTAAAAATTTACCGGTTTATTTCTCTCGTTTTTTCGAATATCTGAACCAGCCCGATAGCGGGCGACGCTTGCTATTATACTCTGTCATAATAATATCTGTCATGTGCAGTAAATGCGATATATATAAAAAAAATCAATTTCAAAATTAAATATATTTGTATAGATATACCTTCAAAATGTTAAAGTATGCCAATATTTCCATAATCGGATTAATTTTCTTTTTAATTCTCTAATGACGTCATATTAACCTGCTTTCTGTACTTACACATAATCATACTCATTGTATTATTTTCAATTGGTGAAACTTTTTATTTCATTTTCATTTTTTACTTGGAAATCTTTCAATAGAAAGTTAATTATTGTAGAAAGAATTTTATTATGGATTTTTAATTGTTGGCAACTGCTATAACGAAAAATGTTTACATTTTATAGGAAAATGGCTGTTAGATTTTTGGTTTTTATCTCTCTATATTAAAATACTACGATTTTTTCAAAATTTTATCATTTTCAGTGTGACATTAGGTATTCAGCTGTAAGTACACAAAATTTCGAGTCTGTAAGTTATATAGTTTCTGAGAACCGGCTCTGTGACAGACAGACAGAGAAGCGGGACGAATAAGGTTTCGTGAGATGAACGAAACCCTAAAAAATATATATATATCACGAGACGTATTAAAAGGAGAAAAAGAAACACACATACATTTCACATATTATACTCTTTCTTTTTATATGGGGATCATTCTGCAAAAGAGATACTTTTTCGGTTTATGGTAGTTAATTTTTGACAGAGTAATTTTGAACACTTTCCAACATAGTCGATAACACTTACCAATATAGTTGAAAAGTGTTTATGAATTCGGTTTGTCTGGCCGTCTGTCTGCCTGTCGTCTTTCCATGTTCTAACTCTAGTAAATATACTTAGATTGCCATGTATTTTTTTTTATAGAGAGATAATTTTTCGGTTCGTGATAGTTAATTTTTGACAGAGTATATTTTTAACACTTTCCAACATAGTCATTAACACTTTCGAACATAGTCATTAACACTTTCCAATATAGTTGAAAAGTGTTAACCTAATTATTTAGCTTTTGTTTAGAATGCTTGGTATTGGAAAGGAAGTGTGTAGCATTAATAGTTCATTCAGAGACACACATAAAATAATTCCGTTACATTTCAGTCTATGGGAGAAAAAAGGTTTACGATGCATTTTATTGATGTTACGATATTTCAAACATAATGAGATTGACATGCATCACTGAAGACAACAACATGGTTTCTCAGGAGTATAGAATACGTAGCATTTATAGTTCGTTTACAGACACGCAGAAATCCATTCCATTATGATATACAGTAAAACCTCGATTATACGACGTAATTGGGACCAAACCTACATCGGATAATCGAAATTTACGGATAATCGAGAACTTATCAAATCATCTAGTTTAATATGTAAAATCGTCGTCGAACTGCTATTATGACTATTTAAACTGCTAAATAAATACCTAAATTCAAATTATACATAAAAATTAATTTCTTTTGAAACAGAAAATCTAAGATTTAAATGGAAGCTTCATCTGGCGTAAATTGGCCATCTTTTGCCGTGCAGTTCTGTCACGAAGTTTTCTTAAGAACATTATTTCGGGGGAATTATACTGTTCTTGTTGTTCCAATCAAGCAAGACCATTCAAAACATTCAAAAGCATCATTGTTACATCATTGAGAAACATTCAAAAGCAACATTGTTACCAATATTTAATTGGGAATCATTCTTGCCTTCATCATCATCTTCTTCGTTTTCTTTTGGAGAATGTCGGACTTCTGCGATAATTTCCTCATCATTAAAAATTCGGCAAGAGTTTTCGCCAACTTCGTTCGGAAAGGACCGCTTGCGTACACAAGGAATGTGAAAATTTAAAAAGAAACGCTGAAAAGAAAAAAAAGATCAGAAAACCGACGTCAGTTTACGGAAAGTTCCGGTTAAACGAGGGTCGGATAATCGAGGTTCTACTGTATTGAGAAAAATCAGTTGCAATGCATTTTAATGATGTTATGATATTTTAAACATAATGAGATTAGAAAGAATTTCTGAATTTCACTACAACATGTTTTATATGGATTATAGAGTGCGTAGCATTCATCGTTCATTTACAGAGCAGCACAAAAGAATTGGGTTAAAGGACTGACAGTGATCGATAATTTCTTTAAGTGCATTTTATGCTATGGTACGATTTTTTAAACTTATATAATTATTAGTTAATTGTGTGATGTGTATAAATGCTCTAGATATAGATCATAAACAGGGTTGCATGACAGAATTCGCACATGTTTACCGCATATGGGCAACAATTATTGAAAAAGTTATGTGTTTTTTAAATTGCTTATTTAGATATCTCATTTCATTGTATGAAAAAATAAAATTTGTTAATAATAAATAGTCTATTTCTGTTGGAAAGTTTTTCATAATCTATCCTTGATGCATGATTTTTCGTTATCGTTTAAAAATACACTGGCCTCCAAAAGTTAAGGTACAACATGTTTTTCGAAGCTCACCAGATAAAAAATGGCAGTCAGATTAAACTTCATAGTTTAAATGAATGAAAATAATAAGCTTTAAAAAAACATGCAAAAATTACAGCTACCACTTTTATTTTATAGAAAAGAATAGGTATTTGTGAATGAGAGAAAAATATGCAATTACGAAGCTTTCGTAATTTCGCGTGTAAGTTTTGTTGTATTCGAACTATTGTTGTCAGTTTTGTTCACAATAGCCAGTAGAGTCTAGAAATGTCTAGAAGAAGTCGTTTTCCCGATTCATTAAGGTGGCGGGCGGTAGGATGGATGGAAATGGGGTTGTCACAGACTGCTAGATGGCTCAATGCGTCTCGCAGTGTAGTCCAACGACTCTGGGATCAGTATGAATCCGAAGATTCTGTGTCCAGAAGACATGTACCAGGCCACCCACGTGTTACAACATCGGCAGAAGACCGGTTTCTAGCTCTTTCGGCCCGAAGAAGAAGACGCACTACTGTGCCGCAACTCATTGCAAAACCACTTTGCAGCATCAGGGAGAAGAATCTCCGCGACTACGGTGCGAAGACGTCTTCACAATGCAGGTCTCTATGCACGGCGACCAGTTGTGTGTGTCCCCCTCAACAGACGACAGAGAAGAGCCCGCTGATGTTGGGCAAGATAACATGTTTCCTGGACCAGACAACAGTGGGCTTCTGTACTCTTCACAGACGAGTCCAGATTCACACTGGAGAGCGATTCAGGAAGTCTTCTGATCTGGAGAGAACAATGCACTCGATACCATCAATCAAACACTGTCGAAACACACAGGTAAAGAAACGGTGGAATCATGGTTTGGGCAGGGATCTCACTCGGAGGCCACACTGACCTGCATGTGTTCCATGGAGGAACTGTGACTGGTGCGAGATATCGGGATGAGATCTTTGATTCCTATATGCGCCGATATGCCGGTGCTATTGGCAATGGTTTCATTCTAATGGATGATAAGGCGAGACCACACCGAGCTGTGGTTGTTGAGGATTATCTTGAGGATCACGGTTTGGAGAGAATGGAATGGCCAGCTCACTCTCCAGAATTGAATCCGATAGAACATCTTTGGGACTATCTTGGAAGACAGGTTGCGGTTTAAAGTCTTCCTCCAAGGTCATTAAATGAGCTGGAACAAGGCTTACTCCAAGTCTGGTCAGCGTTACCTATTTCGGTGTCCGACAATTTAATTGAGAGCATGGCAAATCGATGCCGCCAATGCATTCAAGTTCGGGGTGGACATATTCCGTATTAGAACCAGTTTTTTAATGTTTCTGTCACATTTTACGGCATAATACTGCGATGACTTGTTTTTTTCATGAATGGAATTTTCCACCATGAGTGCTTTTCTGTTGTAATTTCATTTACGTTTAACTTAAGTAAATTTCTATGTCGCATTTGATAAATAACAGTTTAGCGCACATTTCCTCCAAATTTGTTGTTTTTATATTCATTCATTTGCAAATTAGACACAAAAAACCGGTTGTACCTTAACTTTTGGAGGACAGTGTATATTTGAGGTTTTTGATAAAAAAAAACACATTAAAAATACATATTTAATGAAAATTTATGACTTGTGAATTTTATTATTATTATTATTTTGTTAATGAATGGAGTGGCTTTGATCTCTGTAAAGCAATTCTGCATATTATGAGAATCAATTTCAATCCAAAAATTATTATGCTCAGCCTCAAGAATATATTCAAATTTCGTGCTAATCAAAATATTGTTCTTAAGGTTAGAGCTGTGGGTGGGGAAAAGGAAAGACAAGTATAGAGGCCAAAATTCCGTTTGTGCGCTTTTCTAAATCCTCCTATATTTTTCTACTGATTTCTCACTATTAATTTCAACTTATCATTCTTATTAAGGATGTCTTTATTAAAAACCTGAGATAACCGTCTTCAATTATCACACTGATTTTCCACTGATTGAGAAAGATACAGCACCTGCCGTAATGATCTCAGATCGTCCTTATGAATAAATTGCTAAGATACTTGGAATCAAACAAAAGAAAAACATGAACGAAAAATCACGCTTCAGGAATATATTATGAAACACTTTCCAACGCCAACAAAATATTATTAAAAAATGTCATTATTTAATAAAATAAAAATGAAAAAGTAATTAAAAAATAAAACACATAACTAAAAAAAAATCCACTTTCAGCAATTGTTGTCCTTATCCAGTAATGTGAGCGAATTCTCTTATGCAGCCCTGTTTATGAACTATAGAATTCATACACACCAAGTAACACACCAAAAATTAGATTTTAAACATGCATTCTACAGCGGAAAATGCACTTCCAGCAATTATCGATCGTGGTCAGTCCTTTAACCGAATTTTTTTGAGCGTATCTGTAAATGAATGATAAATACTAAGTACTCATAATCCATAGAAGATATGTTGTAACGCAGTGATCCCTTTAAATTTCATTTTGTTTGAAGTATCATAACATCACTAAAATGCACCGCAAACGATTTTTTCTCCATGGATCATAATGTAATGTAATTTTTCTGTGAGCCCCTGCAGACGAACTATAAATGCTACCTATTCTACACTCATGAGAAAGCATGTTGTATTCCACCTCAGTGATGTATATCAATCTCATTATGTCTGAAATATCGTAACATCAATAAAATGAAACCGCAAAGAGTTTTCAACCATAGACCATAATGTAACGGAATTCTTTTGTGTGCCCCCTGTAAACGAACTATAAATGATACACACTTCATTTTCAATACCAAAAATTCTATAGTAAACTTCAATAACATGTAAAAATTACATAGCAATTCGAGAATATTTAGGAGAGTTAAAGCACGGATTGACAGACAGACAAACCAAATTCATAAACACTTTTCAACTATATTGGAAAGTGTTGAAAAGTGGTGACCGAAATATTAACACTTTGGCTCTAAAAATAAGTAAATAAATAAATAAATACATGAAGAAGTAAAAGAGAGAGAGAGATAAGGCAAGATGATAGGAAAATGATCAGTTAAATAAGAGACATTTTGCTGCATCGTCGCATTTGCAGCTTTTATTATTTTAAAACTCCTGATTATGGTAGATATCTGGTGTTGCAATGATATCAGCTATATCATTGCTTGAAAGAGAGATAACAGATTATTGAATGTAATCTTCGATAAACATGTCACAAATCCTTGAACTTGTTTGGTAATAATAGAAGAGAGCTCATAAACAATAGTTTGAAATTATATTGATGAATTTCAAGAAGTATTTCCGTTATTGGCGCATAAAAAAAAATATCTGTTTTTTTATTCTTTTCTGTTAAATTAATTTCTTAATTAACTTATTTCCCTCCCAAAAAAATCCGATTATTTTTTTCTTTTCAATGAGATATGATGAATAGACACAAACAGGGCCGGCGCTACACATTTTACTGACTGAGGCGAGCATTATTTTGCCGCCCCTATGCCGTGATTGTTTTTTCAGCACTTCTCCAACTTTTTTAAGAATAAGTAAATTAATTTTGCTAACTATGATTTATTCAAAAGAAAACAAATATATATAAAATTAATTTATATTTAAGAAATTTAAAATAATCTAATTACTTAAGAAATTTTGCATCTATTTTGAAAATATAACAACAGTTAACTTGAAATTAAATTAATAAGATGTTATAATATTCTAGTAATATTTACAAAAAAGCATCATATCAAGAATTAAACTCACGCTTCAAAATCTCATTCGCTTTGCTTTTCCCTTGGGAAATGCATTTATTGTATCGACGGTATAATTAGTAAAAAAAAGTTACACCAGGTGAAGCTAAGTTTAGAATATACATTATTAAACCAAAATATGTCAAACATTTAAAAACAATCAAATTATGTATAAAATTTGTATAGAATTTCAAATAGCAAAATAATGATATCAATAACAAGTTATATATCTTTTTGAAACATGCACAAAAATAAAATCCCTTATTAGTAGTACTTAAAAAAATAATTATTAAAAGTAAAACAAAACTTCCAGATCTAATTTTCCTTGATTTTTCTTCGGATAAGTCATCCTAATAATATTATAAATCTGATTGTGTGCAAATGTTAGGCTGAAGCCAGCGTCAAAATGGAGCATTTAATGATCCTGTATTTTTGCATATAGGATGATTATAACCCTCATTTGAACATAGGCTGGTTTTTGTTTATTTTATTCAAATATTTTTCTTAATAATTAAAAATTTCATTATTTTCATAGAGAATAAATGGATATTTTTCCATACAATTTAACCATTTTACTTTATCGTTGCTAGGACTTTGATCGTTGCCAATAAATAAAAACACGGAAAAATAATTTTTTCTTAACAATTAATTTTCAATTGAACGATTTTCACGTGAAAACTTAAAATTAAAAAGAATTCAAAAGAAGATGAATTTCCGTGATATTTGAAAAAAAAAATATGGAGTATTTGTTATTAAACATGAAGTATGAATATCGGTTACATTAAAAAGATCTTTTTCTGTCAAAAACTGCGTTATAATTAGAAGGAAAAATGAACATTAATTATATTATTAAAAATGGATTTCGCTTGGACCATGGAACTATGAAAAGTATTCGCCTCGGTTTGGACAAATATGACGTCTGAAATAAAACATGTATTTTCAAATATTCGTAATAATTCGGAGCATGAATATCAATGTATAATGAAAGTAGATAGATAATGGACGTAATATTTCAGATAAAAAAACTGAAATATTTTTTCTCGATACTGATTAATAATTAGCTTGAATACCAGTTACATACAAATGTGAGTTTTCCGCTAAAATTTACGTCCTGATTGCCAGAAAAAGAAAATTAACAAGAATTATGCCATTAAAAAGAGATTTTTCTGAGGAAAAAGTGACGTCATACTTGAAATAAAACGGTAATTTTCAAATGTGTTTTACAAGGAGCGTGAATCAATTCCTTAAATTAATAATACAAGGGTAGGTAAGTTTAGATAGTAGATGAGTTTCACGCCATATTTAAAACGAAAAAAAAAATTATTTTTTTTTTTATCTACACCGATTATTAAGAATGAATATCAGTTACATACAGATGAGAGTTTTTTGACAAAACCACACCATGACTATTAGGAAAATAAAAATAAATACGAATCTATTATATTAAAATCTGACCACCTGTTTGTATTTCGCAATTACTTCTTTCAAATTGTCGAACGCAACGCGATTTATTTAACTTTGATTACGCGATTTAATTATCATTGATCCGAGGATGTCATAAACTCTCAGAATTTAAAAAAATAATAATTTAAATTGCGATTTTTTTTTAATTTTAACGTAGTTTCTCTAAAAATGGCAACTAAATTATTCCAATTTTGTGGATAAAAAAGAAGAAATAAAACGGATTAATATATTTTTTCTCATTAAAACTGAAAAAAAGAATTTATTTTCAATTTGAATAGATGGTAAAAGAAAAAAAAATTTTGATTACAGTAAAATTTTTGAAAAATAAAAACGTATTTTCACATATTCAAACTTCATGAATCAATTTATTCTGGAGAACAAAAATCGTCTGTGAACATATTTCCATTTAGAAATAAAGATTTTTTTTCAGTTATAGATTAAATCAAGGAGGCAAATGTAAGCTCCTTGCATTTAGGTCTACAATTATTGCTTCCTATTCACAAGAATTGAATTTAATGAAAAAGAATAAACTATTTCCATTACCTTTGAAGGATGGCTATTAAAACGTTTCACAAAAGCGTTAAAAGTAAAATGGTTTACCAAGTAAACTTGACATGTGTTTTTACACAATTCGCCGATTTCCACGATTTTATTTGGCCCGCCTTTTTTCATTGGTTGCAGTTTCCTTTTCGTGATTATTTGTCACAAAATTTCACTTTTTTAAAACTTAGTTATGTCAAGGCTTCTATAACATAGAAATACTGTATTGTCTCCTATGAAATGTGATAAAGAGTTAGTTAATTATTTACGTTTCTAATTATCGGGAATGAAATATTTTGCTTAATTAATGCATTTATTCTTCTTTTAATGATACGTGAACGAAGTCACGGGTAACAGCTAGTCCTAATCCTAATAATATTATAAATCTGATTGTGTGCAAATGTTAGGCTGAAGCCAGCGTCAAAATGAATCCTTTAATTATCCTGTATCTTTGCATATATCCTAATAATATTATAAATCTGATTGTGTGCAAATGTTAGGCTGAAGCCAGCGTCAAAATGAATCCTTTAATTATCCTGTATCTTTGCATATAAGTTGATTATAACCCTCAAATGAACATAGAATGGTTTTTGTTTATTTTATTTCAATATTTTTCTTAATAATTAAAAATTTCATTATTTTCATAGAGAATAAATGGACATTTTTTCGTATATTTTAAAATGGTTGGTTGGTTTGGTTGGTTTGGCCCAAAGGGCCCGGTTTTGCAGATTTTTTTAAAATGGTTAAATTTATTTTACCGTTGCTAATACTTTATCGTTGCCAATATAAAATAAAACCCCTGAGAAATAATTTTTATTAAACAATTTATTTTCAAGTGAAAAATTTCCACGTGAAAAATGAAAAGGAAATTAATTATTTAAGAATTAAACAGAATATGAAATGATGTCGTATTAGAAACAAAACGTGCGTTTTCAAATATTTGATAATAATACAAAGTGCATAAATACGAGTAAGTATGGAAAGCAAGCGAATATGATGTCATATATAGAAAAATAAAACAGATTTGTTTTGATGTTGAAATAAAATGATCTTGGGTTATCAAATTATTTATGATTAATTTCTCTTTTTTTTCTTTTTCTTTTAGACATGAAAGGAATTATTTTAAATGTACGTAATATATGTATTTTAAATGTATTTGTTGTAAATTAAAGTTCTGTGTTTTAAATGAAATGAGTGAAAGATTTATATTTTTAATGAATTCAATACGAATGATGGGATAGGTTGTCGATTTATCGTCTGCACACGGCTAACATAAAGATACCATATTTTTAGTTTAAATTTTAAAAAGTAAATATATATATATATATATATGTATATATAATATATTGGATGGCAAATGTCAATGATATGCATCGCAAAATTATCTGTATCGAAAATCAGAAAATAATTATTTTTTTTTAAAGAAAGTTGCTTTTCTCATAAAAGCTAAAGATTTAATATGATTGTGTCGAAGTAACAGCATTTTTCCTCTATCATTTTCCAACATTCGAAACACATTTGTAAATCGTCGTTTCGTACCGGAATTTAATTTTACATTTCTTTTAGTTTTAAAATAGGAAAAACTTTGTTGTCGTTTTTAAATATAGCTTTTTTTAAAGTTGTTTCATAATAGATTTTTGTAAAGTCTTGTAGGATAAGAAAAATTGCATAGATTTTAAAGCAATGTTTAAGTAAAATTACAATATTTTTTAAACTTAAAAAACAACGTTATCAAAAAGAAAATCGATTTTACCAACAAATTCGCGTAATGCAAAAGCAAAGAAGAAATCAAAAAGTAATGAATCTTTTCTTCCAGCCGAATTGTGTAAACTTGAACAAGCCGATCGTGCCAATTCATAACATTATAAACGTGAAAGCGCGTTCTATATAGTAGAATTTTTTTTACATATAGGTAGAAAAATTCCGAGAATAACAAGGTTAAGGGTCTGTAATTAAGTTCATAGTCAATTTGCTTTTTTTTAATCAAGTGAAATATGACGCAAAATTAAATATATTGTTGAAACCAGATTTGTTTTTTGCGTGGTAAACGCTTAATGGTATGTTAGATGATCATTTCCCCGCTCACCTTTGATGGCAACTATGACTATAAAACATATTAAAAACTATTAGCCGATATTTTTCTAATTTTCTTATTGCTTCATGATGGTTCATTACTTTAAACCTGAATCGGTCATGCCATTGTCGTTCAATTTTTATTCCTAATCCTAACCCTAATCGTATCCTATCCTAATCCTGAGAATAACTTTAAAGAATATTCTTTGACACGAATATGTAAATTAAATCAATATCCATAAATGGAATGAATGGAAAATAGAATAAATAGAAATGGCAAAATAAAATAACAAGAAAGTACATTTATTCGACACCTAAACCTAGAGAAAGCGTAAAAAATTTCAAGCGCATGAAATAACATAAAATAATCCTATATATACTTACAAAAAAATGTAAATTTAGATAATCAGATTTGTGTCGTCGGTATTTATTTGCTAATAGTGTTCTTGACGCGATAGAGAAAATATCGAGGTTAAATTGGGCAGAATTTAAAGTAACATTTATTTACAGTTAATAACAGTACAGTTAGTACAGTAGTTTAAAGTAACATTTATTTACTTTCTAGCAACATTTATTTACATTTTAGAATCGAATCAGATTGTTATATCTTTGTGAAATATCTATCAATGTATAAAATCCACAAGCAGTTTGTTCACTATTTACACCACTTAGCGTGAAACACTTAATATATACATAAACAAGATAATGTAGTAAGAAATATATAACATATGTCTATGCAAATAAACAATATAATAATGCCCATTTAGCAATGCACACATATACAAATTGTACACCAAATACCACCTAAAATGCACTGTTGTATAGAAGAATTCTGCCAGTGTTGTTTTTCGTTTTACGAAAAAGAATTCCTCGATTTTCACGATTTTACTGGGTCCTCCTTTTTTTATTAGTTGCAGTTTCATTTTCGCGATTGTATATATTATTTGGCATAAAATTTCACTTTTTTAAGACTGGGTTATGTCAAGGCCCCTATAGCAAACAAATACCGCATGGTCTCCTATAAAATGTGATAAAGCTTTGGTTAATTATATATGTTGTTAATTATCAAGTGAAATGTTTTGCTAAATTAATGCACTTATTCTTTTTTTAATGTTACGTGAACGAAGTCACGGGTAACAGCTAGTTTATTATAATGCGGAAATCAATATTATAAAGCAATCACATTATCAAGACAAAAATAGATAAACACAACTAACGCAAACTACGCATCACATTCTTGAAATTAAATAGAAATATTATGATCAGAATAGAAAATTACATGATCATTGTCTGAGTGCAACGAAGACTCATACACAGCGCAGTATTACTTTGCCCCATATATAGCTACGATGGATATTAAAACCTTTCGTCAAGCATAACTCAAAAAATATTTAACGGATTTCGTTCAAATTTTTACAGCAGGTACCTATAAAGGTGACAACGACGTCTATTTATTACCAAGAATAAATGTCAAACCGTTTGGAAATTATATTAAAAAATAGATAAAAAAGCACAATTAAAGTACATACGTCACGAAATTTTGTGCGTGCGTCATTTTCACCGGCGGGAGATTTTCGTAGACAATCGGAATTGAAAAGTTCATGGAGTACATGGAGTAAAAAAATATGCACGCACTAATATTCAGCACAATAAAATATATTTCAATTTAGTAGAAATCGAAAATTAATCTGGATTTTTTTCTGATTGAAAGAAAACCCCCGCAATAACTTAGTAGACTTGGTATTAGATATTTGGCGCAAATCTCAGCAATAGCAGCTTTTTTTATTTCGCGTGTGTAAATTTAAAAAAAAAAATTCTTTGGTGTTTAAATAAAAGGTTTCGATTTATGGCATTATTTCTTTTTTTTTTCTCTCTTTTTAGCATTTTAAATGGGATTAATGAAAGGCATGTATTTTAAATTAAATGAGTGAAAGGTTTATATTTAAATGAAATGAATTCAATATGAAAATGTTATAGGAACAATATTTGACGATTTATCAACTGCGCCAGGATAACATAAAAGTACTAATATATCAAA
Organism: Maratus michaelseni; assembly: GCA_963931845.1. Classification (NCBI taxonomy): domain Eukaryota; kingdom Metazoa; phylum Arthropoda; class Arachnida; order Araneae; family Salticidae; genus Maratus; species Maratus michaelseni. The sequence continues at coordinate 275,074,835 of OZ007594.1, read as the reverse complement.
CGGTATGTAGTATGTGAAATGAAACAATTATATTATAATCACCCGTCGTACAAGAAAAAAAAACTGATATTCTGCATTCAGAGGGAAAAATCCATCTCCTGTGCCGTAAGATTTGGCGAATTCTTTTTTGGTGATAAGTTTTTCGATGTGATTGTTGGGATCTGCAGGATTTGGTTTACTTTTTCTAAATCTTTTTCTTTTTTTTTTTTTGCAGATGTAGTATTATGTAAATATATTTTTTTGCAGATATTTTTCTATTTTGTATATTTTCTATTTGGCCTTTGGAAAAGAGATTTTTACCTTTTTATCTGTGCCTTCGAAAATATTAAAAAATAAAAAAAGATTTACATATATCAAGCGTTTAATTTTTATACGGACCACCTCTCCATTTTTAGATTTGGTACTTTTCGGTTAGCCGGGCGCCAGTGAAATTTATATATCTATGTATACATATATATACATATATATATATACATACACACATTTATATATGCATGTATATATATATATACATGTATATACACATACATATATGTGTGTATGTATACATATATATGTATATAGATATATACATTTCACTGGCGCCCGGCTAACCAAAAAGTACCTTAGATTTGAAATGCTATTTATTATTTACTAGCCGTTTATTAATTGTTTACAATTTAGCCCCCTGACAATAACAATTATTTATCACAAAAATGCCTCTTAGGTTTGTTAAATAAGTTTGTTTATGTGTTTTCATTACTTATTAAAATATCAAATATGGCGATAAAATTTCATTTTAGCATCGTGCTTAAATTTTTAAGATGGCTCAAAAACATGCTTTAATAAACGTATGTTTGTAAATATTTGAAAAACATGTTTTACCGCTGTCTTGAAAATTTTTGTAAGATGCTAAACTACCTTTTGGCACCATTTTAAATTTTTTTCGCCAACCGACATAGAATACGAAACTTTTCCCCATTCAGATACACAGGCAAGGCTGGTCTCAAACAAGAGTAAAGCTAGCAACAATGTTGTTTTAACTCTATAATAAGAGTTACAATAATGATATTAAATACTCCGATTGGCTTTGGGCCCCAATTACGAAAGTTTCTCCTAAAAAAACTGTAGAAGAAGTCTTTTATATTTGTTTCAAATGAAGCTCGGTCTACAAGGTATTAGTTAATAATACAAACAACACTAATGGCATGGAGGCAAAAGTTTTAATTTAAATGTATATATTTGAAACCCTTCCCCCCTACCCCCCCTTCCCCCAAAAAAAGAAATTTACAGTAATGAATTTAAAATGGCGTTAAGCCACGCTTTCTGACATAAGCAATTGGGTGCAAACGCGATAACGAAACTTTCACTTAACTTAATAACATGTAGCTAATATAGCCCTCAGGGTACTTTGCAGTTATACAGACCTTGTGGTTTTTTTAAATCTTGAGACAATTCACGTTTAAGAAGTTGAGATTTACTGTCAAATGATATAAACAACTATGAACACAAAACTGATGAATTATTATTCAGGTTTATGTATGTATTAAAAAAAAATTGCATCTGATTACACTTATTAGAGAAATTACTTCAGTTTGCATTTAAAAACTGATAAACGGCTTCTGTATATTAAATGAATTGTTTAAATATTGGGAAGAGGTGGCGAGAGGTAGAAATACGAGTAAACAAACGGGTAGACAGACGGGTAGTGAGATGGTGTTAGCGTTATTTTCTCGGTAGTCATTGATTTTGCGCTTTCTAAAGCAATATAAATTATAAATTCAATTTTCGGAACAAAATATAGGTAAGATATTTGCTTACCTCTATTTTCCAGCAATCGTCCTCACTATACCGCTAGGCCATGATCACCAGAATTTGTATTAATCCTTTATGGTTAGCATACACTCACTATATAATCCTTGGTATTCCATGAGACTGATTAAGTAATGTTAAAAATATTATTAATTAATAAAACATATTCATAATGCTGTTAAATTATTTAATTTACATAGCTTACATTTAATAGTTACATAAATTTTAGTTTTAAACATTATTTCAATTTAAGTTTAAGGGAAAACGACATAATGTCCGTTTCCATCGCGAATTAAAAGGAATCTCTTCAAGTTCTATAAAACTGAGATGCAACAGTCTTAGTCCTTATATAGTGACATCATTTTTAAGTTTTTTCATTGGATGGTAATGACGTAAAGTCAATTTACGTCACTAATACGTATTTTAGTCTTTCACTTCCTTGTTCAGAGCACGTGCTGTAAAAACCTCTTCATCTTGCATTAGGCACTTTCATTTCCTGTTTGAAATTCTAGATAATTACTTTTTATCGGGATGAGTTTTTAAATGATGTAAATAAACTGTCATAGAAATTAATTCCGGATATTAATCCTTTGATATATTACCAACAATCTCCTCCTTAATCTCTGGAATTTGATTTCTTAAGTTTAAGTTATTTCTGTGAATTTCAAAGATAGGTTTGGGAGTGGGCTTGGTTAGGATGTCCGCTATCATGTTCTTTGATTCACAGTAATTTACATTAATTGTACCATTGTCCTTTAGGTGTTTAATGGAATGATACCTTATATCAATGTGTTTCGTGCGACGGATGTATTTTTCTGATTCGATCATTTTTATGCAGGACTGGTTGTCCTCATGCATAGTTATGGGTAATGTCTGTTCTAAGTTAAATTCTTCTAAGAGTCTAATTAACCATAAAATTTCTTGTGATGCATTTGCTGCTGAAATATACTCGGCTTCAGCACTTGACATGGCTATGCATGATTGCTTTTTGCTGATCCATAAAATTGGGTTTTTCCCTAATAAAAATAGGTTTCCGCTGGTGGACTTTCTAGTTTGTACGTCTCCAGCCCAGTCTGAGTCACAGTATACTTCAAGAGTTGGTTGCTTTGTTGTATTTATTTCTAATTTAAAGTTTTTAGTGTGATTTAAATAGGAAATCACTCTTTTAGTTGCTTTCCAATCCTTCTGTGAAGGGTTTTCGTTTTTTCTACTTAGGATGTTAATCGCAGCTGAAATATCTGGTCTTGTGACAGTTGAGATGTATAAAAGTGCGCCAATTGCCTTTCTATAATCGATGTTGTTTGGCAATGGTATTTCTTCGTTATCAAAATTTAAATAGCCTGTTTCCATGGGCGTTTTGTATGGTTTCGCATCTTCTAATTTAAATTTTCTAACTAATTCTTCAATTTTACCTTTTTGATTCAGTTTATATCCTTCGTTTGTTTTTTCAATTTTAATCCCTAGGTAGTAGTTTAATTGACCTAAATCCTTTAGTTCATATTCAATCTTAAGTTTTTGTATAATTTCTTTAATTTCATTTTCTTTTGCTGATATTAATAAATCGTCTACATAGACGATAATATATGATTTACTGTTTTTAGTATTACGTATGAATAAACACGTGTCTGATGTTGATGGTTTGAAATTTAACTTTTCTAATGATTCTGAAATTTTTATGTGCCAGGCTCTAGCTGCCTGTTTTAAGCCGTATATAGCCTTATTTAATTTGCATACTTTGTTTTCATGATTAGGTTTGACATAGCCTTCCGGCTGAGTGATGTATATATCCTCATCTAAATTTCCATACAAAAATGCTGTTTTTACATCGACATGATTTACGTCTAGTTTATGATAGGCGGCGGCTGCTAAAAAAGTTCTAATTGTAGTATGTGAAACCACTGGAGCAAAAGTTTCATAGTAATCAATACCAAAATTTTGCGAATAGCCTTTCGCCACTAAACGCGCTTTATATTTTTGTATTTTTCCTTTATCGTCTAATTTTGTTTTGAAGAGCCATTTCGAACCTATTATTTTTGTATTTGGCGGGGGGTCAACTAATGTCCAAGTTTTATTTTTGTTGTGAGATTCTATCTCCTCCTGTGTCGCTTTGATCCAGTTTTCTTTTTCTACTGGGTTTTCCATGTTTATTATTTCCTGCCAATTTTTCGGTTCATTAATATTTTCATCTTTAACCATATAAATTAGTCTATCTGGGGGAACCCCTTTATTTACTCTATCTGATCTTCTTGGTTCGGTTTGGTTTAGTTCAGATTCATTCTGATTATCATTTTCATTTGAAATTTCGATTTTTATCAGATTTGGGTTTTCCGATTTTTCGTTTTCGGCATTAGTGTTTTCATCTAAATTTAGTTCTAGCCGTTTTTCTTTATTTGAATTTATCGGATAGTTTTCTAAGAACTTCACCGTTCTGGCTATAGTGATATCTTTGCCGCTCGTATGGATACGATATCCTTTGGAATAATTATCGTATCCCACGAAGATCCCTTCTACTGTTTTATTATCTAATTTCTGTCTTTTTTGCTTGTTAATATATGCATAAGCTTTGCAGCCAAAGACTCTTAAATATTTTAGATTTGGTCTTCTGTTTGTCCATAATTCATATGGAGTTTTTTCGTTGGCTTTAGTCGGCAGTCGATTTTGTAGGTGATTTGCGGTGCATATCGCCTCTCCCCAGAAATGTAATGGTAAATTAGAGTCACTTAACAATGTTCTTGTCATTTCAATTAATGATCTATTCTTTCGTTCAGCAATACCATTCTGGCTGGGAGAATATGGTACTGTTAGCTGTCGCTTAATTCCATTTTCTTTTAGAAAATTATCAATATTAGAATTTTTAAATTCTTTGCCATTATCAGTTCTGAGTTCTGTAGGCTTTTTGCCAAACTTATTGTTGACCAGTGCAACATATTCCTTTAATTTTTCAAATACCTCACCTTTATTTTGTAGTAGATAAATTATAGTAAATCTAGAGTAATCGTCTATGAAGGTTAAAAAGTAATTTTTTCCCCCTATTGTTGGAGTTTGAATAGGACCACACACGTCTGAATGTACTAATTGCAGAATTTTATTTGCTCTCAATTCCGTTTTCTTTGGGTAAGGTGCGTCAGTTAATTTTGCTTTAATGCAAGGCTCACATTCGGTGCTATGGGAACAATTATTTATGTTTATTCCGCATGCTAATTCCTTCGTCATTAATTCTTTAATCGACGCGACATTTTTATGTCCTAATCTTCTATGCCACAGTTCTATGCAATTTTTATTTTTGCAATTAGTTATCATGTTTACAAAATTTTCATCTGTGTTTATGTTTGTTTGCTGAATTTCATACAGATTATTTTTTCTTATCCCTTCTAAGCGTATTGATCCTTCATATTCTAGAAAACATTGATTATTTTCAAATGTAATTTTGCATCCGTTTTTCGTAGCTTTAGCTACCGAAAATAAATTTGTTTCAATTTCCGGTACTAGTAGAACATCTTTTAATGTTATTTCATGTGTTCTACCGTCGGATGTTATTGTGGTAATATTTACATTACCTGAACCATAGGATTTTAATTTATTGCCGTTGGCAATTACGACGTTGGTATGTTCTTTATTTGTAAATTCATAAAATAAATTTTCATTATTTGAAATATGGGAGGATGAGCCAGAATCGATAATCCATGCGTTATTTTTCGATTTGTTCGTTAAAAATGCGCAATTTTTCTTTTCTTCGGTTCCGAAATAAGCTGTGCTTTTTTCTTTCGGTTTATTTGAGTCCGCGCTTCTTAAATTATTTTCGTCTTTTTGAAAGACTAGCGAAGAAGAGAAATGTTTTTTGTTGTTTTGTTTAAAATTATTTGTTTTATGTTTGTTATGCCAGCAATTAACTGTGTTGTGATTTTTTAGTCTACAAATCGTGCAGTATTTTTCTTCTTTTTTAAAACCTGTGGTTTTAAATTTTCTTTCAGCTCTAAAGGCTTTGTTCGAATTATCACTGTTATTAGAATGCTCGTTTCTTTTATTAAATTCGTCTGTTAATTTACTCTTTATAAATTCTGGAGTTAATTCATCTTCCTGTCTGGCTTCTAATGCGGTTATGAGGGTGTCGTATGAAGGAGGTAAAGAGCAGAGCAATAATGCTGAAATATGATTTGCTTTAATTTCTTCGCCTATGGCTGATAACTTATCAATAATTTCTAATATCTTTGTTATATGAGTTATCATGTTGCCTCCTTCTGATAATTTCGTTCCGTAAAGTCTCCTGAGGAGAAAGAGTTTGCTAGACAGATTTGATCTCTCATGGATGTTTTTAAGCGTGTTCCATGTGTCCCGTGCATTCTGTAAATGCTTAATATGGATGATTTGATTATCCTCAATACTTAAATTAATCAAGGCTCTTGCCTTTCTATCTTTCTTCGACCATTCTGGGGTTATTGGATTTGGTGGGTCGTCTGTGACAACTTCAAAGAGCTCTTCTCTTATCAAGAGCATCTCCACCTTGAATTTCCAGTTTGCATAGTTACTGGAATTTAATTTTTCAATTATACTTCCTTCTTTGAAGGTTGCCATTTTTCTAATTTAGAATATATCTAAAATTAATTAATTTCTTTTAAGTATTCGAGGATTCTAGGACACTATTTTTATTTTTATTTTTTATATACTTTAGAATTTTTCACGTCTCAGAATCTTTGTTAGCGTTATTTTCTCGGTAGTCATTGATTTTGCGCTTTCTAAAGCAATATAAATTATAAATTCAATTTTCGGAACAAAATATAGGTAAGATATTTGCTTACCTCTATTTTCCAGCAATCGTCCTCACTATACCGCTAGGCCATGATCACCAGAATTTGTATTAATCCTTTATGGTTAGCATACACTCACTATATAATCCTTGGTATTCCATGAGACTGATTAAGTAATGTTAAAAATATTATTAATTAATAAAACATATTCATAATGCTGTTAAATTATTTAATTTACATAGCTTACATTTAATAGTTACATAAATTTTAGTTTTAAACATTATTTCAATTTAAGTTTAAGGGAAAACGACATAATGTCCGTTTCCATCGCGAATTAAAAGGAATCTCTTCAAGTTCTATAAAACTGAGATGCAACAGTCTTAGTCCTTATATAGTGACATCATTTTTAAGTTTTTTCATTGGATGGTAATGACGTAAAGTCAATTTACGTCACTAATACGTATTTTAGTCTTTCACTTCCTTGTTCAGAGCACGTGCTGTAAAAACCTCTTCATCTTGCATTAGGCACTTTCATTTCCTGTTTGAAATTCTAGATAATTACTTTTTATCGGGATGAGTTTTTAAATGATGTAAATAAACTGTCATAGAAATTAATTCCGGATATTAATCCTTTGATATATTACCAACAGATGGGTAGAGAGACGAATAGCGACATAGGTAGGCTGACGGGTAGCGAAACGAATAGACAGACGGCTAGAGAGACAGATAGACAAGTTGTGAGACAGATAGACAAATGGGTAGCGAAGTGGATAGAGACACAGCTAGACATACAAGTAGTTAGACGGATAGACAGACGGTTAGAGAAATAGATTGGCCTGACAGGTAGCGAGACGTGTCGAGAGATAGACAATCGGTTAGAGAGACGGGCAGAAGAACGGATAGCGAAACAGACAGATTGTGGAGAGACAGACTGACAGGCAAAAGAAAAGTCTGCGGATTGGCGCAGTAAAGGCGCATTAAAGGCGCAGGGGGCAGAGCCTCCTAGAGAATAATCAAGAAGTATCTGTTAAGCTTAACTTTGTAATATATATAATTTTTCAATTTTGCCGATATGGAGATTTAATGTAAAAGTTATTTTACAGAAGTCATCGAAAGATTTTTTGTATAATTTAATAGTAATTTAGACTATAGTTTTGCAGCCTGGTTTGTAGCAAAGCATGCTATAAATGTGGTTTGAAGTGCAAGAGTTTCTATAAACAGTTATACAAATAATAGATATATAATCAAGGAAGAAAAATTTTAAATTCACACACAAAAAAAGATGCAACAATGAAATTAAATTTTCGTTAAACCACGCTTGATAGAATAATCTATTGGCTGCAAATCCAATTACGTAACTTTAAAAAGCTTGGCGTTTTAAAAGATCCGGCGTCAGTGTATATGAATTTATATATGATACTAGCCGCCACTGGCGATCAGTTTGGTCTCCCTTAAATGTATGTTAAGCACTGTAACACGTTACTTTTATTCATAATTTATTTTTTTCCGTAATCCTTCGCCAAACCGGAAGATTATAATACACAAATCAAAAACTTTTGCGATCATGGTAGCATTTCGCATATTTTTTGTTGTTATGTATTTCATCTTTCTTGACAAAAACCGCTTACCGCATTTATGCTTCATATCCGTTTGCTTATCAGTTGCAATATGTTTGCTAATGAGGAGATTTTTAAACATATTAAATAGTTTTCCGTAATTGGATCCATTTCCAAATGGCGTATTTTAGTTAATACGATTTGGTGCAATGAAGTCTATTTTGTGAAAGTCTTTAATGATATCCACATTTACACTGAACCATATTGTTGCCAATATTGTTTTGTTTGTTTGTTTCTCGCTAACTTTGGCTGTAGACTTGATTACGGGAGATTAGAAAATCTATCATTATTCTCATTTAAAACGTCTTGAATAATGTGACATAATCGGAGTGCATATTATAACACGTAATTTTCGAGTACATTGAGAAACATTGAACTTTTGGAAGCCAGTTTTGATAATCACATTCATTTTAAACCATATTTGCTGTCAGCACTTTTGACCCGTGGCGTAGAATCTGATTAAAATTTACGAACTTCCTTCTATATGCCGATCTCTGTTCGATTCTGTTTTTCTCTGCTTTCCTATTTTGATATAGTTCAGGAGTTTTCATAACTGCATAATTCCCTTACTTTGGCATTTTTGCTTAATGTCTACTGACTATTAAGATCCGTAACTTGTAAATACACCACGCCAACATTACAGCCTATAATTCTAATTACAGCAACCCGTTTTTTCTCTCTATATTGCAACTCTATAGTTAATATAGTGCCCCGGTGCATCTACGACAGCTGTTCCATCAGAACATTTGATTTCAAAATAAAAGTATCGTTTCTAATTTGAACGCGCGAAAAATAAAAGCTGGTATTGGCGATTTTAAAATTTCTATTGGCGAGATTTGCGCCCAAATAACATAAAAGTACATAATGATGTTATGTATTTTGTAAATGTATATTCAATTACTATTTTGAAAGCGATTGGTCATTAATAATGGTAAATATGATTGGTGATTAATAATCATTTTCGGTGGTCTCTCTTCCTTGCACGTATAATACATAAATACCAAATTAACTGACAATTTGTTTCGAAATTTGATTCATATAATATCATTACATAAGTTGTATTTGTTTACATTCAGCTTACATCAAGAAAAAATAAAGAATGATGTTGAGTTGTATATCACATAATTATAGTAAACTTTGATTGTGTCACTGGTACGAATTATTTTTTTGACACCAGGCAGCGCTCCAAAAAATCTTTCACGGGAAACTAACTTTACGAAGGATTATCTCCATGGTTTAATGGTTTAATATTTTAAACCTTCACGACGAATGAATCTTTTTTTTTGTTTACTTTCATGGATAGAGAATTTGAACTGCGAAGCTAATTTCAACTGAAGTTATTGGAGAATATATACATAATTGAACGTAAGCCATCTCTCAAATATTAATTTATTTTGAACGATCTTTCTAAAAATGTCACATTTATGAGGTTTTATTCGAAAAAATAATTTTGAATAAAAATGGCCGCCTGGCATATGAAAAAGTGAAGCGGGCATTCCGGAACTGTTGATGACAGTCACATGACTTACGGTTTTATTATAGAGATTTTGTAATTCTATCATTTAATTTGCTCTTTTTCTTTTTATTGTAATTGTTAACACTATGTTCTCAGTAATATCACTCAGACTAATCCCTTTGAGGGAAGTCCTAGTTAAAGTTATCTATTTGGAAAGCACTACAGCTAGTTTAAAATTGTATACATGAAGATTTAATTTCACAACAATAATATTTACAAAAACACAAGTATCAACAGTGAAATAAATAATTCGATACTAATTAGCCTTGAATTTTCTGTGTCAAAATCGTTTATTATAGCACCCTAATATTAAAAAATATAGCTGTATTTTCATTTGCTAGAACAATTTAACTAACTGACTTGACCGGCGTTGCACGGGCACATAAGAAATAGCACAAAGCGCGAAAAAACCTAAAAATCGTAATACAAAAGCGGAAAATATATAAAAATCACTGCACGAATTCCGAATAAACTTTAATAAAAAGAGAAAAAAATTACTATTTTGCGGTGGAAGATTGATGCCGGATTCATTTTACAAATGTGGAAAAACCGCAGCGAATTGCGGAAAAACACTGAAAGTTGCATACAGGGGTACAAAAATCTAGGCGCCAATGGGCTGATTCCCACCACTAAATTTTATTAGTATTCTTCGTCAAGTTTTATTAGTATACTTTGTCTAAATTTTATCAATATTTTTATTAGGCGAAGACTACTAAAAATTTAGTGGTGGGAATCGGCCCATTGGCGCCTAGATTTTTTCACCCCTATATGGTTGCATACAAAAATCACAGAAGACAAAATTTACTAATGGGCTAAGAGATTAAATAAATATATATATATATAATGCGAATGTCCAAAAATCGCCACAAAACGCTTAAAACTCTAAAAATCGAACAAAAAAATTCGCAACAAATTCAAAATCGCTGAATGAATTCCGAATAAACTTTATTGAAAAGAGGACAAGATTTTCAATATTGGGATAAAAGATTAAAACCTGATTCCCCTTTTACAAATGTGGAAAAATCGTCGTAAAAGACAAAAACAAACTCGCTAAAAATTAAAAAATCGCAGAGGACAAAATTTACTACTGTATGCTAATATACACTATACTGCCAAAGGTGACCGGTCACTTACGATTTTAGACGTTTTGTTATCTAGAAAAATACATGAGAAATTAACCTGAAACTACAGGTGTGTAAACAGTATGGTATAGATTATGTAATTCGCGAAGATTTTTTCCCGAAACCCCATAGGGAACTGTCAACAAATTGAAAAATAACGAATATATTTTGGATTACCCTGTAAAAACTAATGTAGCAAAAGCGTTCAAACTCGACATTATTAATAAGTGGCTTATTTTAATATACTGTGTTCACTTTTATGAAGATAGCATGTATACTCGTAGAGTAATTAAGGTTTTTATAAAAACATTCCCAAATTTCCACAAGTTTTTTGCTTATAATTTGCAGAGTTCTTAATATAAAAAAAGGTTATTTTGAGAAAATAAGTCAAACATCATTGTACATAATACTCTGCAATAAGAATTAAAAAATAATAATAATTGTATGAAAAATGAGTAGGTTTACTAAAAAATGTTTTACTGCGCATGCGCGAATGGAATCAAAATATAATATGCATAACGTAATAGCTAAGTATATAGAGCAACTTTTGCGTGAAAGTCTCTAAATCATAGCTTGAAAATTCTGAAAATTATCGTCGATAGAATAAGCTCGAAATCCGTTGTTCCTAAAAAGAAGCGAAAAGATGAGGGGTTGTATCCAAATATAGTAGTACGTGCAATATTGTGTACGCTATCTTGGCACTAATCAACAGATATTTGATACAACCCCTCATCTTTTTGCTTCTTTTTGGGAACAACGGATTTCTAGCTTATTCTATCGACGATAATTTTCAGAATTTTCAAGCTATGATTTTGAGACTTTCACAAAAGTTGCTCTATATACTTAGCTATTACATTATGCATATTATATTTTGATTGCATTCGCGCATGCGCAGTGAAACATTTTTTAGTAAATCTGCTCATTTTTCATACAATTTTTATTATTTTTTAATTCTTATTGCAGAGTATTATGTACAATGTTGTTTGACATACTTTTTCAAAATAACATTTTGTTATATTAAGAACTCTGCAAATTATAAGCAAAAAACTTGTGGAAATTTGGGACTGTTTTTATAAAAACCTTAATTTTTCTACGAGTATACATGCTATCCTCATAAAAATGAACACTGTATATTACAATAAGCCACTTATTAATAATCTCGAGTTTGAACGCTTTTGCTACATTGGTTTTACAGGGTAATCCAAAAGATATTCGTTCTTTTTCAATTTGTTGACAGTACCCTATGGGGTTTCGGGAAAAAATCTTCGCGGAAATATATAACCTATACTATACTGTTTACACACCTGCAGTTTCAAGTTAATTCCTCGTGCATTTTTCTAGTTAGCAAAACGTCTAAAATCGCAATTGACCGGTCACCTTTGGCAATATAGTGTATTCTAACATCAATTCTTTCCCGAAAGTCAAAAATCGGAGCGGAAAAACGTTAAAAATCGCATTGAAAATCGCTGAATACAAAATGTAATATATTGGGCTAAATGTTTGAAACCGAATTCCTTTTATGAATATCAAAAAATCGCCGCAAAACGCAAAAAATGCTAAAAATTGCATTGAAAATAGTAATAAAAATCACAAAAACTTCAAAAATCGCGGAGAACAAAATTTCATAGGATAGGCTAAATGTTTAAAACTGAATTTTTTTACAAATGTCAAAAAATTCAACGAAAAACGCGAAAACTCGAAAAAATTCTAAGAATCGCATTAAAAATCCCTAAAGATTCAAAAATCTCAGAGAACAACATTTACTACATAAGGCTAAAAGTTTGAAACCGAATTCCTTTTACTAATGTCAATAAATCGCCGCAAAACTCTAAAACTTATAGAGAACAAAATTTACTAATAGTGAACTGAAACATTGTAACAGGAATTATCCACGAATGTCAAAAAATTACCGCGGAACGCGAAAAAACACCAAATATCGCTAAAAATTCAAAAATTGCAGCCGTCAAAACTATATTAGGCTAAAAGTTTGAAATAGAATTAATTTTACCAGTGTCAAAAAATCGCCACGGAACGCGTAAAAGCAAGTTGAAAATAACATTAAAAATTCAAATATTGAAGAGGACAAAATTTACTGTATTATGCTAAAAGTTTTATGCTAAATGCTTCTTACGAATGCCAAAAAATCGCTAAAATTCAAAAATAGAGGAGGACAAAATTTACTGTATTAGTCTAAAGTTTTGAAACGGAATTCCTTTTAACAACGTCAAAAAATCGCCACAAACGGGAAAAAACTCAAAAAATTACATACAAAAATTTCCGAATAAACTTTATTGAAAACAGGACAAAATTTACTATATTGGGCTAAAATTTTACAGCCGGAATCCTTTAACTAAGGTAGAAAAATCGCCACAAAACAACAACAACAACAAAATTAAAAACGCTAGAAATCTCATAAAAATTGCTAAAAATTAAAAATTTTCAGAGAAGCAAATTTACTACAGTTGGCTAAAACATTTTAAAAGGAATTACTTTCCGAATATCAAAAAATTGGCGCGAAAAGACGCTAAAAATCGCAGAAGATAAAATGTAATATATTAGACTAAATATTTGAAGCCGAATTTATTTTATGAATGTGAAGAAATCACCGTGAAACGCCTGGAAATGCTAAAAATTGTATTGAAAATCGGAAAAATTTCAAAAATCGCGGAGGACAAAATTTACTAAATTAGCAAAAAATCACAGCAGAACGCGAAAATGCACTGAGAATCGTATTGAAAATTGCATTAAATACAACTAAAAGTTTCGAAATCGCGGAAAACAAAATTTACTATATTAGGCTAAAAGTTTGAATCATAATTAATTCCTTTAACCAATATTAAAAAATCACCGCGAAACGCAAGAGAAAAAAATCTCGTCACAGTCACTAATAATTCAAGAATCGTCGAGTACAAAATTTACTAAAGTGGACTAAAAGGTAGTAATAGGAATTCTTTCACTGTAATTATATGCAACTTCTTTGACTGTAATTATATGCAATGTACTTCATATTTTTATTTTAAATAAGAAAAAAAATCATCTCTCTCACTTTTTTCTTAAATTTCGACACATACAATATGCGAGCCAAATGCCGCCCCTCTAGGGGTGCGCCCTGAGGCGGCTGCCTCACTTGCCTCACCCCTGGCGCCGGCCCTGGACACAAACATAATCTATTCATTCTTTTCAATATATTGTATAACACGTTTTTAGTTATGAAAAGTATTAATACATTTATATTATAAAAATTATTAATTATGATCTACGTACATTTTTGCCTAAAAAGAACGAGCTTACATGAGCGTGTAAGTTTACAACTCTTTCTAATATATATATATATATATATAGTGGACCATGATATGCAAGTAATTTGCAGAACCAGAATTCCACACCATATTTAAACATCAACAAGTGAAAAACAACAAAGCGCATCAACAAAGCGCAAGATAATTTTTTTAATAAAACAAATCAAACCAGAACAAGATAACTAAACTAAAAGGCTGTGGCCTCATCGGTAGTGGGTATAATATAAAAATAACAACCATGTTTCAAAAAGAAAATTATGCAGGATAAAACAGTGCAAAAGCGGCAGTGGGTTTCGGCCAGAGTGCGCAATGCGTAAATCAAATGCAAAAACATTTTCGAAAGCATATTGCAAACTCTACCCCACCGCACCAAACAAACCAAAAATTCTATAAATGATCTATGAAGTTATTTCAAACGCAATCATTTAATTTTCATGTACATTTTAAAAATTACGCACGTTACTTTTATTTTTTACTTGGATGCTTATTTCCATATTTGTAACTATGGAGTAACTCGAGTCACAATTAATTTTGAGAATTATTCAGGAGTATAATGAAATACAATTTATTAAGGAAGACGGATCAAAGAATTACTATATTGGCATGGCAAGCAGGAAATTTAGCTACAGAAAGAAGGAGCATATACCTGATATTAAGTATGAGGAGATTGGCGCCGATGAGGATCGAACCAGGGATCTCATGAACAGAAGGCAAGAGCGTTAGCGTCAAGCAAAGCGCCTCTAACCTAGTAACTCGCTTTATACTGTTCAAGTGAGATGAGACATGGCCTACTCCATTCCTGGAGTAGGCCGTGAATGACTTCGGTAGAAACAGCTTCAAGTCAAGCGTGTTAACAATGTTTTATTTTTCTTTACTGCAGAAATTTTCCCTAGGATTATCATTATTTTCTGAAAATTTTCGGGGAGTCAGTAATCCCAACCCCGTATTTTTCAACGTTATTGTTCTTGGGACTACGGTAACCCTCACCCATCCGCATACAAGACGTTAAATGGAAAGCATGATATTACTACTACAAATTTAATGTGGCAAAGGAGACAAGCTTCTCAGGTCGGGGTAAGTCCTATTTATTGTCAGACTTTCAGCATATTTTCATCACAGACTATCGATAAAAAAAAAAAAAAAAAAACTTTTAGTCAGGAATTTCAGACTGGAGAATGAAGACAAATAACATCATGAGTGGTGAACCTGTTAGTCATGGTCATTATATCTTCATAAGCCGAATTTAAATATTTGTGTATATCTCTGTATCATTAATGAGTTATTTGTCTATGACTCTTTCCATATTAGTAAATTAATGACGAACAAGATAATTTAACTTGTAATTAAAACTAATTAAGAACAAATTAGGAAAAACAAATACTGATTTTTCGACAGTGGGTTAGTTGTGTTTTCTTTTTACGTTCATACGTTTGAAGAATATTTTAAACTGGGGGTTTCAGAGGGCAGAGCGCCTATGATGAAAAAACAGAAAAACTGTTTCAATCCCCCATTTTGGGGGGGAGGGGAAGCTAGTAGGAGCTTATTTTTCGATTTTATTATTTTTTATTTGTTACATTTTTGCATAGATTTTTAGGCTAATGTTTTAAAAAATTGTCTTGTACGTGAGGGAGAGAAAGTAGCAAAAAATTCTTAGTTTAACTTATTTCAAGTTTATATGTTTAATTCTTTTTAAAATGTGACCTAGGTTTCCGATCACAGTCGATTTAAAATCTTGTCCCTCCTGGGATTTCGCTCTGCAAGCGCCCAGGCAAATATCCTTACTTGTTTTAAATGACAGCCTAGAATGCATTAGCAAGTTGTCTTATTTGTACAATCTGAGAATAAGTAATACAAAATATTGAAATGTATTTCGAAGTCTGTAGCAGAAAATTGTTGTTTACTGCCTATTGCAATGAACATTTTTTGTAACTAGATTTTTCATATCAAACAATAGCCAACCTGTTCTTTCAAGGTACAATGGTATAGAGAGAGAGAGGTGAGATGGGGGAAATCCTCGGTGTTCCCAAGAAAAAGGAGTCCCCGTGCGATTATAAATTTGATAAAATTGCATGGCAATTATACATTTTTGTAACTTTCAATGTCTAAATGTTGTTTCTGCGTAGAATAGGAATGAAACTAATCGGATGTGCGAATCCAAAAACTATCTTCTATCTCATACACAGTGGCGGCTTGTGGCTCGCTCTTTTTGGGGCACTAAATACATGGCTGAAAATTTTATTCTTTTATTACCATTATTTTTTTAAAGAAAACTTTTCGTTAGTTTAATGGCAAAATTTTCTATCAACAAATAAGGCAAATATTTCTTTTACAAAATAGAGGTAAGAAAATGATAAAATTTTGCAACTATGCATTTAGTGCCTCCAAATAAAGGCAGTCGCGAGCCGCCACTACTCATACATGTTAATACGTCAAAAAGCGTATTTTTTTTTAAATTATGCATTTAAGAAAAAAATGAGTAGTTACAGACCTGTTATTTATTTATTTATTTATTACACTTCAAGTGTTTTGTTAATATTTTTTTAACCGTGAGGGGGGGGGGTGCTGAATTCGTAATGAAGTATAACCAACGGGTAACATATAAACTCGTCGTTGGGGGCCACAGTAATACTTACCCATCATGGATATGCATAATGTAAAATATTAAAATACAAATGTGTAAACTACTTATAAAATGCATTGCAATTCAAATAAAATCGTGGCTTGATGACGTCATAAACTTTAAAGGCTCGATTACTGAATTGCTTGAAAGAGGTTTTTCCTTATAACTCCAAAAATAATAATCCTATTAACTAGCGGTTTATTGCATCTGATTAAGCGTCAAATTTCCAATTAAAATATATCTTTGAAGTGAAATTTGGATGAAATACAGGGTCGTGAAAAATCGAAGAGTGTGGAAAATAGGATTCCAAATATCTCGGCAACTCATTATCCGATCGATTTCCTGTTTAATGCAAAATTTGTTTTTTTATTGTCTTTTATATTCATTTCTAAAAATAAACAATTTCGAAAATTTTTATATACCTTTTATCAGAACGAATATTTCGAGAGTCCGAAAAAAATAGTTCCGGTTAATCGAGGTTATTGAAATAAAATAGGCTTCTTCCCATTATTACATACTAAGTACATACCAAATTGCAAGTCTCTATCTCAATTTTTTTCGGGAGATAGAGCGTTTACAGACACACAGACACACAGACGGACGGCAAAATTTTTTTTCTAAAAATATGTTTTACGGAATCTCCAGTGTCTGAAACGTGTAAATCCGTCAAAAAAAAATTTCGATTTTCAAAACGATTACAAGACTTACCCTATACTACGTATGATGAGTAAGTAAAAGAAAGTGACCATTTTCGCTTATTACAAATAAAGAAATAAAACCTAGATTGGACAATTAGGTGATTTAATACGATTTTTTTTCAACAGCTACTGTGCACGTCTCAAAAATCGAACAAAATTTGTTATCACAGCGCCACCTTTACGCCAATTTTTTTCCAAAATTTTATACAAACCTCAACCTATTACATTATATTTAAATATAAAATTTCGTCGAAAAATATTCACACATTCTCTTTTTAAACTGTAAAAAATCGAGAAAAATCCCACAAAATTCGCTATCACATATTCAAAAACATATATATTATGGAGTTTGGTTAAATTCTATGCATAACTTCGTACACTTTCCGATGATACAATAATAAAAATTGCACAAAAATCACAATTACAGCGCCCCGTTTCGGCGGAATATCCCCAAATTCAACTCGGACCTGCTTGCCATAGCCAAAAACTTATAAATAAAGTTTGGTTCAATTCTAGGCATAACTTCATACACTTTTCAAGGATAAAATAAGGAAAATGGCACGAAAATCGCTATTAGAGCACCCCCTTTCGGCGGACTATCCCAATTTCAACTGACACCTACTGACTACAACCAAAACCATATAAGTGAAATTTGCTTCAATTCTATGCATAACTTCATGCACTTTTCGATGGTACAATAATGAAAATGACACTCCCTTAAGGCGGAATAGCCTCAAATTCAACTAGAACTAAATACTTATTAACTCAATAATAAATACTTATTAACTCAATAATAAATACTTATTAACAACGGAAGCGTTGGAGGATAGCTGACACTATTATTTCACTAGAGTTCAAGATGAACTCGGAGACCGCTGACCAGGCCCCTACCTACCGGGATTCGACCCAGTTTGACTGACGGGTTTGAGTGCCTGGAGAGTGGGGCGAAATTCGCCTGATCGCCTTATGGGGCGATCCACAATGACAAGTACCCAGGTCGTCTGACCAATAAAGTTCGGATTTTACTGGGTTGAACACTCCTAGGTTTTAGTATTCTGAGATCTGTTGCCGCACGCCACATACTCGTCATGATAGTTGGAATGGGACTGGAGAATTTAGTGCCGAAACTATGGTACTCAGCTTAGCTTGAAAAAGGGGGAAGAATTTTGAGGGAAGACAATTAAAACCACTGAAATTATTATTATTATTATTATTATTATTTTTTTTTCCGATAGCTAAGTCGTACCAGCAAGGAAAATTTTGGGGCCGAATAGCAAGGCAGACGAAAACGCTGCGGGGGCTGACGGGACTGCGCCTTTCTACCGTACCCCACCTGGTAAAAACTGGCTCCGTGGGCTGTCCCATTGGAGCGGGTCCGGTAGCTTGTGCGGACAATGTCCATTTGCACCTAATAAAGAGGCGAACAGTCAAAAATAAAATGAGTAAAAAAACTGCTGCTAAAAAAGAAAAAACTTTGTGCTACCAGTTGGGGCCGGCCATTGGCCCGTCCCAACCGGCGGCACGAAGAACTGCAAGGGGAACCTGGAAGAGAAAAATGTTAGTAACATTTTAAACTGAACTTATTCTGAATTATACTTTAACTACATTATTGAAATTAATTTACTTTTATTGTGCTAATTGACTTGGCTAACCGTCCTTTGGGCCCATGAAAGGTTGTTAAATAATTAACTATTTGCAATTTAAAATAAGTACTATTGTCGTTAACTAACTAAACCATAAGCCCAATGGGTTGTTGTTGTTGTTGTTGTTGGTTTGGCCCAAGGTTTTGCAGCTTTTTATTTCTATATAGCTGACAGGATCCATATAACTGTGAAACTAGTCTCCTAATTTTGAACCAATTCCATATGAGAGACCTGCATCTGGATTGGCACCCCCAGAGGTAACGCTTATATAGAACTTTGAGGACATTAGAGCCATGAACAGATTTAACGTGCACCAGCTCCCATTAACGTACACGGTCTACTTTCCATACTTATCCTTTATACTTATCACCTTTTTCCTTCCAGTTCTTCTTCTTCTTTCTCATCTGTCTTCTTCCCCTTCTTTTTATTATTATTTTTTTTGTATTTTTTTAACACAAGGACGGACAAACAGTGCCGGGGGCTATTATAAGCTTCTTACTGTGTCATGGTGCACAACTTGCTGGACCGTTGATGACATGCGTCGTGCTGGTAATACTGTGATTACCGGGCTCTTGTTTCGGGCCATGGTGTCAGCTGATATTGTGCGACTACCGCACACTGCTACTAGGACAAAACACATAGACATTTTATCATTTTTTTGGTGGCTTTGGATTGCTCCTGGGCCTTTTTTTTTTAACATATAACACATAAACACATAAGTAAACACTTTTTTCCCCCTTTTACACTAGGACGGACAGACAGTGCCGGGTGCTATTATAAGCTTCTTACTGTGTCATAATGCACAACTTGCTGATCCGTTGGTGACCTACGTCGTGCTGGTAATTCTGTGATTACGGGGCTCCTTTTTCGGGCCTTGGAGCAGCTGATGTTGTGCGACTACCGCACACTGCCATTGGACAATACACATGGACAATTTTATATATTTTTTGGTGACTCTGGATTGCTCCTAGGCCTTTTTTTTAAAGATATAACACATAAACACATAAACACATATACATATTCATTTTATCGTTGTGTTACCTTCCGCCTTCGACTGCTGCTGGGGTGCTAAATATTATTGTGTGTTGTTTTGTATTAGTGTCGTGATGCTGTCGCAGTTTTCTTGGAGCCACCTGATTACTGTCTTTGCCTTGTTTTGTACGTGTTTGTTTTTCGCTAATTGTTCATACCATAATTTCTCGTTGTCTGTTGTTATTTGTGCCAGGTGGTGTGTTTGGGTGAGTGGACATTGAATTAGGTAATGTTTTAGTGAACCCACCGTTCCGCATTCGCAGTCCGGTGTGTGCGCTTTCTTAAACCTGTGTAGGTATGCTGGAAAAGCTCCGTGAGCTGTGTATAGCTGTGCTAGCAGGAAATCGCTTATTAGTCTATTTTTATCTACTTTTGGGAAGTACCTGTGTGTTTCCCTACCTGTGTCCCCATAGTCCCACTCGAACTGCCATTGTTTTAGTGTTATATCTTTTAGTGTTCTTTTAAGTTTTGAGATTGGTTTAGTCAGGTTGTATTTACTTTTGTTGTTTACATTTAGAGCTGCGGTTTTGGCTAACATGTCTGCCTCTTCGTTTCCTTGGATGCCGACATGCGTCTTGACCCAGCTGATTTTAAATTTGTTGTTAGCTTCTTTTATTAGTTTTTGGATTGTGTCTACTGTTTTGTTTACATTAAATGGTTTACTAAGTGATTCGATGGCCGATCTGCAGTCCGAGCGGATGCTATATGACTCACCCGTGGTGTTGCCCCATTTTGCTGCTTCTTGTATTGCCAGTAGTTCGGCCTGGAAGACGCTGTGCTGTTCCTTAGCGGCACTGACCATGCTTTTATCTTTTGATTATTTTTATATGCTACAAAGGCCGAACCTGTAGCACCTGATTCCAATTTAGAGCCGTCCGTGTATATCGTTGTGTCTTGTGTATTGAACCCTATCCTAGGTTCTATCGTGTCTGCTGGATGATTCTCCCATATGTTTATTTTTTTGTCGTATTCGATGTGGTGTAAAGTTTCATTGTGTATTGTTGCCTTTTTCCTTAATCTTGAGACTGTGCCGTACGCTGCTTCGTAGTAGACTTTAAGATGGATTGGAATCAGGCCTGAGAGTACCAGAAGTGCCGAGTTTGGGGCCGTTCTATAGGCCCTGACTATGGCCAGTGCAAAATGTCGCTGGCAGCTTGACAATATCTGTATGCACCTTTTGCTGAGGCAGTGTCCCCAAACCGGTGCTGCGTAGGTTAGCGTCTTTTCCACTAACTGTTGTGTACCAGATTTTTAGTATATTTGCTTTTAGTCCCCAACCCTTTGCTACCATATGTGCTAAGTTTGTGAAATTTGCTCGTACCTTATTTGTTTGTGTTTGACAGTGTGGTATACAGTTTAGATTTTTGTGCAGTATGACTCCCAAATATCTTATCTGTTCTTTTACTTTTAGTCTCTGGTCGTTGATTTCTATTCCCTCTATCTCATTGGTGTTTTCTGTTGGCAGGTTTCCCGTGTGTCCCCTGTTAAGATATAATAGTTCTGTTTTTTCCCTGTTCAGCGTTAGGTTATTCCCCTCTATCCAGTCATTAAATTCCTTTAGTACTTTGTTTGCTAATCTCTTAATTTTATCATTTGTTCTGCCTCTTAGAATTATTATAAAATCGTCTGCGAAGGCTTGTAATCTAACATGTTTTCCCCAATTTCTTTTAAGTGCTGTGTCTGCGATTAATAGTTAGAGGAGTGGGCCGAGACAACTTCCTTGGAGGCATCCACCAAATGTCTGCTTTGTGACTTTAATGCCGTTTTCCTCTAGTGAAACGTACCTGTGTTGGAGAAAGCTCACTATCCAGTTTACCAGGTACACTGGACAGGGAGATTGCTTAATATTATTAATTAATATTGGCCAGCGTATGTTGTCGAAGGCCCCTTTGATGTCCATGGCTATTAGGAGTGTTTGGTATTTGTTTGTTTTATCTTCTTTTATAGTGTTGATTAAGTTATCTAATGCCTGTTCTGTTGAGATGCCCTGTTTGAAACCATACTGTTTGTTGCTCCAATAGTTATTATTGTTTAGGTGGAAGTTTATCCGACCGTGTATTATGCGTTCTAACATTTTGCCAAACGCTGGTAAGAGGCAAATTGGCCTGTATTTTTTTGGATTTGTTGGGTCTTTACCTGGTTTTTGGAACAGTACCACTGTGCTTATTTTAAACGATTTTGGGAAGTATTCTAACCTTAGGCATGTATTGAAGAGAGTCAGTAGTAGTTGCGGTGTTGCATTATTAATTCTTTTAATTAGGTTGTAATCTATGAAGTCGAATCCGGGTGCTTTATTTTGTTTAATGTTTCTGATTATTCTGTTTAATTCCGCCTTTGTTACTACCGGTGGTGCTGGTTCGTTGTTTTCTTTATTTGCCTTTGTTAGTGTGTGGGGTATATTTTGGTCTGTTATGTATAATTTGTCCAGGAAATGTGTTAGTGTGTCTTTAATGGTTACTTTTGTATTTGGGGGTAGAATGTTGACTAGTTTTACTGGACCTGTTCTTTTGTTGCTAGCGTTTTTATATTGGAAGCCATATGTGTCTGTGACCTTGTTGCAGTAATCTTTCCATGTTTTGGATTTTGTTCTGTTTATTAGTTTTTTTAATTTGGCTTGTTCTTTTTTGAAGATTATGTGTTGTTTTACTTTTAATTCTTCGTTCTGTTGTTTTTGAAATTTTCTCCTGAGTGCCCTAACCTTGTTCCTCGCTGTTTTAATTTCATCCGTCCACCATGGAGGGGCAGTGACCGCAGGTGTAGATTTTTTCTTATAGTTTGCAAACGCTACCGATGTGATTTCATTTTGCAATCTGAGTGTTATGTTGTCTAGCTGGTCTGTTGTGCTTGCTTTTTTGGAGTTCTTTAATGTATTTGTTTCTGATTTTTCTAATGTTTTTATCAAATTTTGCATGTTTGCCTACCTTTGTTTGTAGACCATGTCTTTGGTAGTCTATGTTCTCGTAGTTTTTAATTTTAAATTTTATGTATCTGTGGTCGCTGAGTGAGACATCGTCACTGACATGCCAATCACTTATGTCGTTACCTAGTGTTGCCGTTGTTATTGTCAAGTCCGACCATCCCTGTATTTCCTTTATTGTACCATCCCTGTTTTTCCCTCGTACAGTTTTGGATGAGGGTGGTGCGTCCGGCGGGTTGTGGACAAACAACGCGTGTAGCAGGAGGAAATCTGTTAGCTCGCGCCCTTTGTGGTCTATGTCATCGTAGCCCCATGCTGTTGAGTGTGCATTAAAGTCCCCCACTAGCAGTACTTCTCCGACCGCTTTACTCAGGGCCTCACCTATCTCGTCTAGTACTTCTGAGAAGTCCGCCAGGGGGGTGGGGCGTATGTATTTATTATTGTGAAAGTTTTGTCTTTGTTTTCCAGTTTTATAGCTGTTGTGAACTCTCTTGGTAGTATTGTTATTGGTTTGGTGCCTAATCGGGTTATAATCGCAGATCTGTTTTGTGGTGTTTTTGTGACATTCCAATTTTCTGGTTTGAACCCTGTTATGTTACCCGTTTTTTTATTTTGGTGGAAGTCCTGTAAGAGTGCTACCCGTATTCCTTTGGCTGCTACATAGCCTGCGAGTGTGTCTGTTACTTTGTTGCTACCGTGTAGGTTAATTTGTGTCATGTTTAGGGTGTCGTGTGTTTGTTGTATATTAGTTTGGTTTTTGTCATGTGGTATTTGTTTATTTTGCGCTGTGCTCATTGAGCGCGTAGTTCTAGTATTATTTGTGTCTATTACCATAATTGCGGCGCTGAGCGTCATGTTGTATTCTAGCTTCAATGTCTTGTCTGGTCATTTTGACCAGCTGTGGTTTACCGCCAGTGAAATTTAGTGACACCCTCCTCTCCATGACTTCTTCTGCTGAGGCTAGTGCTGTGCCCCTGTCCGACTGTAGTTGGCGGATCGTTAGTAGCTGGCGACGCACCCAGCATGCACCCGAGTTGGCTTGATGATCAGTCTTCTGTGTTCTTAGCCATAGTCTGTTTACTTCGTTGTACTTGTTGCACGCATAACAGCGGGGGGTTTGCCGATTACAGTCAGTGTACAGGTGCTCGCCCGCGCAGTTAGAGCATCGCTGTGTCCCCCTGCAATTTGCTGCCATATGATCATATTCGAGACATTTGTGGCAGCGCGTCACACTAATGAATGGCTTTATTGGGCAATCCCTCAGCCCCAGGCAGATCGTCCTCGCCCTTAGCAAGTGATCTGCCAGAGGCTCAGGGAGTAGGACAGGTTGATGCTTGCTACCCTCCCGAACGGCCACCTGCCTGTGCAAACTGATGACATTCTCCCTTGTTTGCGGCCCCAGTCCTAAGGTCTTCTTTATCTTCTCAGTTATTTGGTCTTCTTTCACGAAGTCTGGGACATGGAATATCATTATCTTCTTCTTTCTAATGTTTCCAGATCTTACTCTTATTGTCTCTTTGCCTTCTTCGTTGTTGGTGATGGTATGTTTTATTTTCAGTGCTTCTTTTTCGTCCTCACAGATAAGTTTCATCCCGTTTCTAATTCTTCTGATCTTCTTGACTCCTCCATGGTGTTCTGTTGTTGTTCTCGCTATCTGTTTTTCTAGGTCTTCCGCGTCTCTTTCAGTCGTCCCTTGGATGATGAGGGTGGATGTAGCCGCTTTGACTGCTTCCGCGTATCCTCTTGGAGGCCTGGTTTGAGTCTCGGCGGCCACATCCTCCCTGTGTACGTTACCTGTGTTTTCTTCTTTGTCTTCTTTTTCTGTTGGTTTCCAGTGTTGTTCAAGGATTTCTACTTTTGCACTTGCTGCTTGCATCTTCACCTCTAAATCCATTATGTTCTTCGTGATGATTTCAACTATCCTGTCTATCTCGCTTCATGTTGTGACTGGTACCCTCGTGCATCTGTGTTGTATTACCTGCAAGTAGTTTAGGGCTCTCATTACTCTTTCTGCCTCCACGCTTCTTTTTATTCCAGTGTCTGTTTCTGCACAGTAGTCCATCCGTTCTTGTTTGAGCCTTCTCTCGTATTCCGTTGCTTTTCCTGTGTTGTTCTCTTCTATGATTTCACCATCGTCCGCTTCGTCTGGGTCGCTATCACTGCTGTTCAATGTGATCATGAGATGTGTGTTAATTTTCTTTTCTACCTCTTCCAGTGTTCTTTCTGTCTTCTGTGTTTTTTCTGCTTTATTTCTTCTTTTTCGGATGTGCTGGTCGTCACCGAGCTTACTGGGCTCGCCCTGTGTGGTTTGAGTGTAGTCCCTAGTTTGTTGTTTTGTGAACCCTGTTTCGTCACCTTGAGCTTGATACGGAGGACAGGTGGGGAACCATTGCTTTTAGACATTTTTTGTTTGGTTCCGCGTGTGTGTGTGTTTGATATTTGCTTAACAAATTGGTTAGTTTCGAACTATCTATCTATCTATCGCAGTAGGCGGTGGGTACGGGGACCCCGGACGAACTTTGTGGGTGTGTCAGAAAGAGTCAAGTTAATTCAAGATGAACTCAATTCCGCACTAGTCCGAGACCGGATTTCGAAATCTCATAGCGGGCTCTATCGTAATCTCTCGTACTGAGATAATTAGATTCCAAAAGCAAACCACTCTTATCTGATTAAAATCACTTGCTAACTTTTTCCCTTTTGGTAACTTTTCGGCTCCTGGGAGGATGAAATCTAAAGGGCTGTTCTCTGCGGAACTCGTAACCACTGGGAGAGGTTTCAGTAACAACACGGGACTTTATCTAAAAAACAGATATTTTTTCTTTTGCATTCGGTCTATGGAGAATCTGTCCTGCTGGAAACTCATTAAAATAGCAGAATTTTCACACCACCTACAGGTGAAAATTTAAATTATTTTTTCTTTTCTCACAAAAAAATCCAACTCCTTAAGAAGTATCAGGGTGCAAACAACACTTTTGTATTATTAGTTATTTTAGCTGACCCGTCTTGCGTTGGCCGAGTCCGGGTTAATAATCGTAAACATACCTAAAATCAAACATTTTTCTCCGCGGGGGAGACACTGCGGAGTTCCGATGTGGAGATTGCACTTCTAATCATAAAATCCCAACTTATATCTTTCCACGCGCCGAATAATAATTAAAAGAAAAACTTCCCTACTATGACGTCACGTGCGTCGTTATAGTAATGATTTTTTGGCAAAAAAAGGGTTGCTTAGGAAACCAACACTGGAACTTTTCCCCTCTCTTTCTTCGCTGCGATTCAGAGAAAAAAACGATAGCCTTAATTTCTTTAACAATTAATTAAAAAATAAAAACTGTTTCACATTTTTTGAAAAAAATTTAATCGATTCTCGAAAGTCTGCTCCTTACAGGGTTATAAAATATACGATTGGATGGATAAGGTATCAAATAGAAATTGCTTATCAAAAACAAACTTCTCATTTTTGGTGAATTGGAGATCTTAAAAAAATCGCAAACAAATGAAAAGTTTCTGCACAAATTCCGAACAAACTTTATTGAAACGTGGACATATTATATCAACAAAAATATTGAATTTGGATTGCTTTTATGTGTGAGTCAAAATTGCCGGCGAGCTTTGAAGATTGGAGAAATACGTGAATCGTATCTTTCAACATAAAATAACAGAAAGGTCTAATGAAAAAATTAAAAATCTGAGCCTTATGTACATTCGGACACGTCTTAGTCTATCCAGAACCAAAGTTTGCAGACCTCTACGTACAGTAGATTTCCATAGTCATCGCAAACAAACAAACAGACACAAGAAGAAAAACTTTCTTTTATTAATATACATGATGAATTTTTACACAGTTTTCTTTTTAAGATAATGCTTTTAAAATTGACATGGATTGCCGAATCTGTCCATAAAAGAACCATGGTGAGAATCATCAAGCTTCTGCAGTGTTTGAAGCATGGTAGATATGCTTTCTTCTGGTGTGATTTTGCCCTGATTCGTTCCCATGTCTGTTTTTACCCATCCCGGGCACATGCAGATGACTAAGATGCCTTGGTCTTTTACGTTGCTTGATATCACTCTCATGGCCATGTTGAGTGCAGCCTATAAAAAAAAAAACAATGCATAGAGATTTAGAATTATTAATTTCACATTTTATTGCATTCCGATGAAGAAAGGTTTTATTTTAACGTAAAACAAAAAACATACATTATGAACGCAAATGTGAATATTGAATTTAAATTTTTATATTGAATTTTATAGAATAAAATGTGAAGAGTTTGAAAATATCGGTCACTTGAAAGAAAGGTGCTACAATACGAAACTTTCCATGCTTTTATTTATTTTTTTATTTTTTTTCGCAGAAGACGTACATTTTCTTTGAGAAATAATTTCAGAATTTAAGTTTCAGTATTTACAACTGTAAAACAGTTGTGGTAATCTTGCAGCGCAGCCAACTCCCTGTTATTTTTCGAGTAATTAATCTTTTGTCAAGTTATAGTTTTTCGTACTGTGACAGTCTTCTTCCAAGTAAAACGTATATAAAAATATAAAATATGAAAAAGTGATAATCAATGATACCTTGTACAAAGTGTTTCCCAAATAAAAGAAAAAAAACAAAATAAATTGTAATATTCGTGTTTCTATTTTAATTGTGAAATGTTCTAAACCAGATACAAAGTCATTTATCAATTTTAAGAAATGATAACTAGAAATTAGAAAAATATAACTGAATCTAGATAATTTCGACTTTTATTTAAAGAAGTTTTTTTTCTTTCTTTCCCTTTCTTTTTTCGTTTTATTTTGTTTGCTATCGACAGCTTGCTCGCGACCGAACTAAAACCTGTTCATATTTAAATTTATTACATATTCATAAACAGCAACGTTTAATAGCCGCCGGGAAGGATTGCATTTTAATAAGACATACTTTAACGAAACTTTACTAAAACAAATACTAAATCCTTCCGGGAGATCAGTATGATTCTCTGGCTTAATATATGTTCCAAAAGAAAACAAATAGTGGAGGGGAGAAAAGAGGATTCACAGTCAGTCAGTACAATATTAAATTGATCTACGCAGTTGAATCTGAGATAGATTGAAGCTTTGTAATCTTAAATGAGATTCAAAGATTTAATACACAAACTTATTTTGAATGAATCTTCATAAAATACATATCGTTATAATTTAACGATATTTTTCAACATGAAAAATGAAATTGATATTAGTTGATCTATAATTGATCTATAATTGTATTAAAATATGGATTCATTTTCCTCCATTTTGGGTTCGGTTTGAAGAATTTCGGGTTTTGGGTTGACAAAAATCTTTCTGTCGTGTTTCGAATTGGCTTCAAATGGAATTTCGAGTTTGGGTCGGATACACCCACCCCGCCACGTGCAGGACTCTACCAGAGCCTCAGCGCCCGTGGTGAAATTTAATAGTATGTATCCTCTTGTAGGTTACATACAAGCCCACAATTACAAATATAATTCAATATGATGCCATAGAACGCAACTACAAATATCCATATTTACAAAGGGGGGGGGGGGGGAGAATGAAAACAGATCATCAGATATTCACTAATATCCATATTTCCAACAACAACCATAAAAAACATTTGCACCTCTTTCATTGTCAATACTACAAATGTAAAGAAAATATTTCTGCAAGATTGACATTTCACTGCAAATATTTTGAATGTAAAAACAATATTTCTGTAAATAGTGGCATTTCATTGCAGCTATTTACAGTACAAAGCCAATTTTAATCGATATTGGTACGTATTTCATTGGAAATATTTCCGATGAATGCAACATTGGTGCAATATTGAACACCTAATATAATGAATATTGATTTCCTACTAGATAGTCTATCGCAAAAATGGGAGAAAAGTCTTTAAATACTCATCCTCATAATTAAGGCGAATGACACTTTCGAAAACTCCTTTTCTCGAATTTCTACAGAATAACGAATCGTCCTTGAATTTCGAAAATGTAAAAAAAAAAAGGTTTGATCTCTTGTTTTTTTTTTTTTGTTTGTTTTTTGTGAAGATTTAGTTACAAGGGTAATTATGGGATCAATAATAAATCGAATAAAAAAATATTATTTGCGATTATCTTTTTACAGAAAAAGCTCGAAATGGTGTGTTATTGTAGCAAATGACTATGTGGGTCTAGTAAAACATTTGTGTTTGCCTTTGAATAAGAATTTCAAGCATATTCGTGGTGAAGATCTGAATGTTTCTGTAAAAATTCAAATGTCTTTAACGCTTTCCAACACAGTTGAAAACTGTTTATGTATTCAGTTCGCCTGTCTGTCTATCTGGTCGTCTGTCTATGCTCTAACTCTCTTAAATATACTCGGATTTCCATGTAATTTTTATATTGTATCGAGTGAAATTATATTGTATCGAGATTAAATTGTGTATTGATTAAATTGTATAGTATTAAATTGTATTGTATCGATTATGTATTTGTATCGAGTATATTAGTCAAAATCATTTCAGCCTTTTTTTACATAAAATTAACTTGACCCTGACTCGTAGTCCTGACCCACTAATCGAATTTTTTCGAACATGTTCCCTAGCTCAATGGTCTTCTCATGTCGGAAAACGGTAGGGCGCAAAATTTAGTCAAAATATTTAGAGCGGTTTTTAGATAAAATTAGCTTTATCCGTAGTGACCCAAAAATGACCCACTAATCGAATTTTCTTGAAAATGCTATCTAGCCCAATGGCTTTCTTGTGCCCGAAAACGGTAGGATACAAAATTTAGTCAAAATAGTTAGAGCCGCTTTTTAGATAAAATTAGCTTGACCCGTAATGACCCAAAAATGACCCACTTTTCAAATTTTCTCGAACATGTGACCTAGCTCAATGGTCTTCTCGTGCCCAAAAATAGTAGAATACAAAATTTAGTCAAAATCGTTAGAAACGTCTTTAAGATAAAATTTGCATACACACATACACACACAGACACAAGATTTGCTCGTATTATATGATTTCTGTCAACAGTGGCACTTCCTTGTTACTCTTTCCAAAACCAAGCAAATTTCAACAAATTTTGGTATTTCAATGGAGATATTTCTGGTGCATACATACCTGCCAATATATCTTCCATAATATTGTCTCAATTTGACTTAGGTCAAATAAACATGTTTACTGGAAATTTTATGTAACCCATTCATTTCAGGGTCAAAGTAATCATATTGCTAAACTGTTGAAAGGATTGAATGTCACCAAAATTTACGAACGGTTTGATTAATAAATATATAAATGTTTTTCTTCACGCAGATTATAAAAGTAAAATTTTATTGAAAAAGTCTGGTAAAAAACTGGCAATTGGGAATTAAAATTAAATGGTACAAATAATATACGATTATTTTCAAAAGCTTAACGCTTTCCGGTCCGGTGACTCTTAAACAAATCTTATTCGGTTGGCACCACATTTTAAAAAGAAGTTACCTTCAATTAGGCAATTTTGAAAATGCTCTAATTAAATAAGGCAAATTTTATTTTTCTTTATTACTGATGCCAAAAGCCATTTTTGAAAAGAAAAATTATCCCTAGTTAGACTCGCGATTGGACCGCAAAGTATTAATAAATAAAATCACATTTAGCCCACAAAGAAACAAGCCACAATTCACTAAATACTTTTCGTAGTTAAAAACATGTTTATTTGCTGCAGAAGATATTGGTACAGTGCGAAGAGCGTTATCTGTATGTTGTCAGCTATTTGGATCTAATATGAAAAAAATATCAAGCACCCATTATAACCAATATTGGTTTGCTACTGAGGTAGCCTCTACAGAGTTTCTTTCTTTGAGGCCCATTTTGTGAAGAGTAAGAATTATTTTTGTGTAATTTATTATATTTTTGTGAAAAAGTAACATTTTGTAACGAAAGATGAAATGCAGTTTCTCAAATTCAAACCAAGCATTTATTAATAAATTCTGTAAATCTTTATGCTAAAGTTTTCCTTTCAAGTGAACTTGATTTGTTTGCTAATTTGTTATGCATTTTAAAACATTACAAAATCAAAATAATGTATGAAGAGTATGTTTTTATGGAATGGTATTTGGTGAAGTGCTCCGTTTTATTAAGAGGACATTTGTGAAGGGGCCTGTTTTATTAAATGGATTTTTGTGAAAAGGAAATAAATAGGCCCCACATTTTGCCTGGATTGTCCCCTGCTCTGACAGAAATGCAAAAAATTTCTTTAAATAAAATGCCAGTTTAAACGGTATTTTGGCAGTGGCTCGTTTAGCTATATTATTCGGAAATATTAAGATACTACTCACTTTGCTCATTTTGTATCCTGGTGCGATTAAGTCCTGTGTGAATTCTACACCTGTCCGGGTAATGCCACCAGTCACTGATGATATATTGAGAACTGCAGCTCTGGAGACACGCATTCCTCCAGATGAGAGCCCAGCAGCTTTTTGAAGCAAAGGCAGCATTTCCTTTGGAAAGAAAAAAGAGCCATTTTACAAACATTTCGAATAAGATTTAAATCTAATATTCAATATAGATACAAACTGAAAGCCCGTTAGTTATTATGGGTGAATTATTTAAAAAAAAAAAGATATTTCCCTATTGAAATTACGGAAATCATAATTCGAAAGCGTCAAAAATACACAATGAAAATAAATTACATATAAAAAAATATGTATGAGAAGAATTCATACCTTTCATTTATGATATGTTGAGACTTTTTATTTATTTAAAATATTAGCATTTCAAATTTATTTTCCCATTTATGTTAAGTATTTTTTTAAAGTCAATTAATTTTATTTAGGTAAACTTTTCAAAATTTATTGGCTTTTAGATATATTTTTTTAATTTAAGTAAACAGTTATTGAAAACATAGAACATTGGTACAAAATGTCATCATTCTGATGGTAAAACACAAATTTTGCAAATGAATTCAAGAACAATTCGGTGATTTTTAAATTATCTATAGGATGACCTAGGGGTTTTAGAATCTGCATTCTATCTTTGATTCATTGATTCAAACAATAAAATATTTTAGTTGTTAATACTTTAGAAACTCTAGCATTAAAATTCTGTTATTTTCGAGCTAGGTAAAAGTATTAATATTAAATAATTGTTTACCTGAAATACTCTGATTGGTCCAACTGTGTTAGTGGTGAAATGATAGAGAAGATTGTTTTCTGTTATATTCGGGAAAGCTCCAAATTTTAGAGCTCCAGCATTGTTGATCAATAAAGTGATGCCATTTTCCACAACCAGTTCAATAACTTTTCTAGCTGCCGCAACATCTTTCGGCACGTTGACATCTGTGGGAAAATGAAGAAGTGCAAATCATTAAACTTATCATAATTTCAAAAAATTCTTTGTAATCGTGGTGGTGGTGGAATACTGATAACTATATACCAGAGAATCCAACACGGGTCGCTTCAGTTACATTACATACTAATTGGGGTAGAGAACATAGGTAAACATAGTTTTTAATTGAAAACTAATAGATTTATTACATTTAATATATTTTATATATTGCCCACTACTACGTCAAAAAGATTTATATGAAACACATCAATTATGTATTCGAATAAAAAAGTTTTTAAATTTATTAAAAACAATGTTTATTTTTTAGATAGATTTACACACACACACACACACACACATATATATATATATATATATTGAAAACCATTAAAAAATAGTAAATTAAGTTACAATTCTTAAACAAATTTTATTTGAAAGTACATTTTTTGCTCTATTCGAGGACGAATACATTTAAATTAAGCGATAATTAGAAGAAAATATCTAGCGAAAAAAATCGAAAGTAATAGCATAGGTCATTGCCCCCATCGTTGTGGCGTTAGTGTTTGTGACGGACATATTTTTACTTTATGCTATAGATAAGGGGCGTAGTGTCAGGGAATGGTGTATCACATTACTACTAGTATTATTATGTACTAAATTTGAACTTATTTAATCGAATAATCTTCAAAGATTAAATAAGACCAAATTTAGTATATAATAGTTGGTAGTAAAGTGATGCAGCATCCCCTGATGCTAGCCACAAATATATATAAGGTAATGTTAACAAAACGAGTTTTTAATTGTTCAATTAACAGAATTTCCTAGATTAATCACATTTACACTTGAAACTTTTCTCAGCTTTTAGTTTTTCAGAAACTTTGTCGCAATATCCATATTTAGAACTTCTTTATAATAACAAGTCTATACAGGGTGTTCCAAAATTCGACCGAAAAATTAAGAGGGGATAGAAGACATCAAAGAGGATGAAAACTTACTATAGAACATGGGGTCGTAAATCACATTTAGTGGAAGAAAATCACAAAAATAGTTATGAAGGATGTGATATTGAGTGGAACAAAAAGGGCCCATAATAACTAGAAAAAACATTTATATGACATCAAGCATGATTACAATTTATTTCAGTTCAACGTCAGAAGGAGACGACGACACGTTTTTATAGAAATTGTTCGAAGTTGCGGCCACAAGGTCATTCATTGCACAGCCGACACCGACGGACGAAGGATTGCCGGACGCGTTAAAACATATTCCTATAAAAATGTCTCTGCGTCTCCTTTCTGACGTTGAACTGTAATGCATTGTAATCATGCTTTACGCCAAATAAATGTTTTTAACACTTTCCAACCTAGTTGAAAAGTGTTTATGACTTTGGTTTGTCTGGCCGTATGGTCGTCTGCCTTCTGCCGTCTGTCCGTACTTTAACTCCCGTAAATATGTTCGGATTGCCCTGCAATTTTTATATGTTATTATCGTTATCTATAGCATGTTCCCTATTTCAACTGAAGTGTGTAGCACTTATAGTTTTTTAACAGGGACACTCAAAAGAATTCCGTTACATTATGGTCTAAGGGGAAAAATCATTTGCGATTTATTTTAATGATGTTACACAATTTCAAACACATTGTAATTCATATATATCACTAAGGTGAATTACAAGAAGCTTAATATGGAATATGCTGTGCATAGCACTTACAGTTACTTTACAGGGACAGTGAAAAGAAACCCGTTACATTACGTCTATGGAGAAAAATCGTTTGCGGTTTAATTAAATAATGTTTCACTATTTTAAACGCATTGAAATTTATATATATGACTAAGGTGCATTACAAGAGGCTTACTACAGAATATTGTGTGCATAGCAGTCATCGTTCATTTACAGGAATACACAAAAAAATTCTCTACTGTCTGTTAACAATAATTCCTGGAAGTACGTTTTAAGTTGCTGAACGCGATTTTAAATTTAAATCACTTTTTGTCTATTACTTGGTGTGTATAAATTCTGTAGATCCTATACAGGGCAGCACAAAAGTTCGCGAACACGTTTCCGTTTATTGACAGAAACTCCAGAAGGAGAATTTTAAACTGTGCTACGCGTTTCCTAACTAAACTAAAATTTAGCATCCTATGTAGTATATACAGGGTGATTCATAAAAGATGGGCAGAACTTTAAGGGGTTATAGTACACTTAAAGACAAATAATATTAAATAGGAGACTAAGGGTCCCAGACGTATTCCCAAGGAGATAGGGGGCATTAAAGTTTAGGGTCCGAAATTTCAAATGATTATAAAACATGGAAAAATTGGTCGATTCGTTTGCGGTTTTTGCAAAAAATTTTCTTTATGCCAGTATTTTCTTGAAATAAAATTTTAAAGTTCAATTTCAAAAAATGCCGATAGGGGGCGCTTTAGACTTTGGAGTAACAAACAACTATTTTTTAACGTTATTTTTTGTATTTCTTTAAATGATTTCGAAAGCTTAGACTTAAACTTAAATTTTGATCTAAAAATCTGAGTCCTAACGAGTAGTTAAGTAGCGTAAACTGAAATTTGAAATTTGAAACCCTTCTCCCCCCAGAACAAAAATCAGTTATTCCCGATCTTTGTGTCGTAGATTAGGCTCTAACTACTGCCGCGTTTTGCTAAAATTATTCTTTATGTCAGTATTTTCTTGAAAATAAATTTTAAAGAAAATTTTCAAAAAATTCCGATAGAGGGCGCTTTAGACTTTGGAGTAACGAACATGGGAACGTGAATTCCGACTATGCAGTCCTTGACGAAAGTTGTATTTTTGCCTCGTATCACAGCACAGAATCGTTGGGCATGGTTAAGTAGTGCAAACTGAACTATGTTCAGAAGTTGAAATTTGAACCCCCTCCCCTCGCTACTGAACCACGCTCAGCGATTCAGATTTTGAGCTGAAAATTTAAGTTTAAGTCTAAGCTTTAGAAAGCATTTAATGAGACACAAAAAATAACGGTATAAAATAGTTGTTCGTTACTCCAAAGTCTAAAGCGCCCTCTATCGGAATTTTTTGAAAATTTTCTTTAAAATTTATTTTCAAGAAAATACTGACATAAAGAATAATTTTAGCAAAACGCGGCAGTAGTTAGAGCCTAATCTACGACACAAAGATCGGGAATAACTGATTTTTGTTCTGGGGGGAGAAGGGTTTCAAATTTCAAATTTCAGTTTACGCTACTTAACTACTCGTTAGGACTCAGATTTTTAGATCAAAATTTAAGTTTAAGTCTAAGCTTTCGAAATCATTTAAAGAAATACAAAAAATAACGTTAAAAAATAGTTGTTTGTTACTCCAAAGTCTAAAGCGCCCCCTATCGGCATTTTTTGAAATTGAACTTTAAAATTTTATTTCAAGAAAATACTGGCATAAAGAAAATTTTTTGCAAAAACCGCAAACGAATCCACCAATTTTTCCATGTTTTATAATCATTTGAAATTTCGGACCCTAAACTTTAATGCCCCCTATCTCCTTGGGAATACGTCTGGGACCCTTAGTCTCCTATTTAATATTATTTGTCTTTAAGTGTACTATAACCCCTTAAAGTTCTGTCCATCTTTTATGAATCACCCTGTATACAAATCTATAGATCATATACAGGGCTGAATAAAAGTATTCGGATATTTTTCCGAATATTGTATATGTTGGAAATTCCTGAAATTACGTTTTTAAATATGTTATGCGTTTTCCAAATTGTTTACATAGGTGTTATCTTTCAGCTTATTAAACGGTAATGATTTGTAAAATTATTTTGGAAGCGTTGGAAAGTGTTACATAATCTATGCTTGACGCATGATTTTCGTTCTTGTTGTATTTAGTATTGGCCCTTTTTGTTCCACTCGACGTCACGCACTTCATAAATATTTTTGCGATTTTCTCACACTAAACGTGGTTTGCGACCCCATGTTTTATGGTAAGTTGTCATCCTGTTGATGCCTTTTATCACCCCTCTTAATTTGTCGGTCAAATTTTGGGACACCTTGTATATACATATACAGGAAAGACATACGTAAAAGATTCCCTAACATAAAACTCAATACTGAGTTAACTATAATAAATATAAAAATATAATAAATTATTTGACATATCTATCACGTAGCTCATAAATTTTATATACAGAAATTTTTAAACATAGGTCGAAATTTCATTAACAGATGGCGATGCATTGTCTCAAACTAAAACAATGCTTAAATAAGCTTCAAAATTTCAAAATACAAAACATTTTTTTCGTTCCATCTATTGACGAAAGTTGGAATTATTTAAAAAAAAATACTGTATATAAAATTTATGAACTATCTGAGAAATATATCAGTTATTTCGGCCTTACTTTATTAATAAACTGTTGAATTTAAAGCTTAGAAAGTCCTTTATGAAACACCCTGTATGTGTGACTGCTTTAAATGTCATTATTATTTAAAAATTAAAAAGATTTTTAGAAAGACAGATGACCTATGTATGACAACTTAAGTTTTCTCTTCCAGTAAATCATTTGAAAATTTATTATGAATATATTTTTATTAATAAGAAATATACTCACCCATTTTTATTAAAATCACTTGACATTCTTTTGAAGAATTTTTAATCTCGGTGAGAGGCTAAAAAGTAATTTTTATTATTAGTATTTTAGCGACGTAAACATGATAATATAGAAAAATGAATATTGCTTTTATTAAAATATATCTACAAAATAGAAAATTGAACAGAATTCCAAAAGAAAAAAAATATTTATTTGTCAATACCTAGGTGAATGAGTAAAAAATAAACACTTTACATTCTGTGTTCCATATGCATAATATACTGTGGAAAACGCTTACAATACATCTGAAGGGAACATGAAAGTTATTCGTCATACGTGATTTTCGTTATAAACGATTTCCTTACAACATTAATAAATGGGTTAAAATTTTGAAGTATTTTGTTAAAAGAATATTAGACTTACATTCCTGGAAAAAAAAAGTGATCAACGATGCTAATAATCATATGAAAAAGATATAGATACCACTCGATTGCACTGCAAAAATAAAGGCAAATGTTGGTTATTGGAAAAATATTTAAATTTAACATAAAAAGGCTGTTAGATTTTTGGTTTTTTATCTCTCTATATTAGAATAATACTGATTTTTTTAATTTTATGATTTTCAGCGTCATAGTAGGTATTCAGCTATAAATACACAAAATTTCAAGTCTGTAAGTTATATAGTTTCTGAGAACCGGCTCTGTGACGGACAACTTAGCGGGTCGAATGGGGTTTCGTGAGATGAACGAAACCCTAAAAACGAAACAAAAAACAGCACTCACGCTATTTTATCACAAAATTTTCTCAGATATACCATTCAAAAGATACCATTCGAGTGGGAATTGTGTAAGCGCCGTTTACATATTAAAAGTTGTATTGAATATTTTAAAATGGTACTAACCACTTTTGACATTTTATTTTAAATCCGTGTAATAAAGCAAGCCTGAAAAAGTATACAAATTATGATAATTTTTTAATAGAATTAATTATAAAAGAAAATGTGTTAGAAGTTAATAAATACATTTAGAAAGATAAAATTAAGATCATATAACGAACACGTACTGGAAACATTCATTGCTAACCAGAAAATTTTTATAAACATTCTAAATATATAATAAACTTTTTTTTTTTGTTTGTGGATGCAAATGATAACGAGAGAAAGCCCCCTTACACCGTCGGAAAGTAAAATTTCTGTATATCAAGAAAACTAATGATAGGAATTACCCGTGAAATTACATAACCATGTTTTCGACGACGCTGATTCTTTTTATGTAAAAATGCTGATTCTTTTTATGTAAAAATTAATGTAGGTTATAATTCACGAATTTTTTAATATGAATTTATTAATAATTTTCATAAAAAATATCTACTAAATTTTTTTATTAAAACATTTTTTTTGAAAGGAAAAAAAAAAACCTAGATTATGTTTTGGTGTATTCAATGATTCTCACTGATAAAGAAACATTTTAATCCGATATATTTTTTTGGAGATATAAATTAAAGTTTCTTACGTGGATTATGAGTTATGAGTTCTGTAACTTCAAAACCAGCCATTAAAGGAATATTGATAGCCTCTCAGAAAGGTTTTATGAGACAGCATCTGGAAGACTTCTTTTAACATTACAGAAGGAGGGGAGGTTTAGGGAGCATTATACATACTCCTTTTACGTGCCAATTCATATAATTAGTAAGGAATTCGCATTTAATTCTTACAGCGATGTGGTTAACCAAGTTAATCGTATAAAAGAGCGACGAATACTCGGAATCTACCGTTACTCTTTAAAAAATCATTACAAATATAAACTACTTCTTCTTATTTTTTAATCAAATGACAAACTTCAGATCACTCAGTTTTAGAAAACTATAAGAACATGATTTACGTGCAAGAGAATAAGATATTTTTGGAACAAAAACAGCCCTGATGAAACATCAGCACAGACTTAAGATAAATTTCAATAATTTACATGTCTATGATTAATCCGAATCTAATGCGATTTGTAAGTGAAAGTGAAAGATTACACGTGGCGGGCGAAATAATTCAACATTCATTATTACTACAGAGATAAGGATATTAGAAAAATAATGCGTTTATTAACATAACTCAGCAAGGTTCTCTATAACGTTGATTGCAGGCTAGTCAACGACTAATTCCATTTATTTAATAGTACAGTCCGACCCGGTTAAGACGCTCACGGTTAATACGCAATCCCGTTGAATATACACGGATTTTTCTGGTCTCTTACACATCGCCCATAAGATTAATGCACAAATATCACGTTTAATACGTGATAAATTTTTGGTTCCTTGAGACAAAAAATCTCGCTTAATACGCGAATTCATAAACCAAGATCTGAATTCCTTCTCTCTTCTCAAGTGTTGTCAATATTGCGGGATTATTTTATTCAGATATCTATCACTATTTGTGAATAGTAATATTCGTCTTATCTAATGACAGATTTTTATACCATAGTTTTTTTCTTATTAAATAAAAAATTAAAGACTGATTATAAGGTTACTCATTATCACAAGTAGTAAGTATGATTTTAATAACTGCAAAGATTTAAAATTTTTAGTTTGTAAAACAAACAAAAAATAGACTAGTAGGAAAATTATTATTGTTGTTTTATTTTTCTTTATAATTTTCCAATTCTTTATAATTATTTTTCTTTATAATCGACAATAAAGTTAATATTTATTTTCCAGTCAGTCGTCAACAAACGATGAGTTAAACTTGAATATAGTTAAATTGTTATCTAAATATGAGTAAAAGACAGAATTTTTGGTTGTTAACATATAACGAAACCTCTAAAGTTCCTTTAGACGATTAGATGTGTAAATAAGATCAGTTCTTGCAAAATTATGGAAATCACGTTTAATATGCGATCCCGCTCAATACTCGACTTTTGTCCAGTCCCTTGAAGCGCGTCTTAACCGGGTTCGACTGTATCAGTATTTTGAAAATAGACAAGGTAAATGACAGAAGAAAATAACTTGTAACGAAAGAGTAAAAGAAAATTAAGCGGAAAAAGAGCTTTGCAGTGCCTGTGAACAGCATAATCCTCAGCTACTAGTAATGTTGGTGAGTAGTAGAAAGCCCAGAAAGTGCCTAAACAGTTCAAATGTTCACAATATATGATGATAGCATGTAAATAGTTTTCCAGCAATCAGTTATTGCGAATGAACAATATAATTTAAGAGAGATTTGCCTGGGTCCAGTTTTTATATGCGATCAGAGGCAAAATGTCGGATGGACATGGACATAGAAAGGAATCCTCATTACATTTCGACGATTTCCCGTCTGCCAACAGTTTTACGAGACTCTCAGATTAAAAATAAAATCATGAAAATAATCATTTAAAAGTATTCTCTCAAACCTTATATTTTCTCCTTTCAACGATTAAAACTTTCTGACGCATTCACAAACTCAATTTTGTGGGTAAATGCCTGAAATTTGCCGATATTATCGTTTAAGTGCCTAAAACTAGTTTTACTTACCCATCATACGTAGTATAGGGTAAGTCTTGTAATCGTTTTGAAAATCAAAAAAATTCAGTAACCTCGATTACCCGGAACTATTTTTTCGGACTCTCGAAATATTCGTTCTGATAAAAGGTATATAAAAATATTCGAAATTGTTTATTTTAAGGAGTGAATATAAAAGACAATAAAAAACCATAAATTTTGCATAAAGCATGAAGTCGATCGGATAATGAGTTGCCGAGATATTTGTAATCCTATTTTCTACACTCTTCGACCTTTCATGACCCTGTATTTCAACCAAATTTCAATTCAAAGATATATTTTAATTGGAAATGAGACGCTTAATCAGATGTAATAAACCGCTAGTTAATAGGATTATTGTTTTTTGAGTTATAAGGATGTTTCTTTTAAGCAATTCAGTAATCGAGCCTTTAAAGTTTAGGACGTCATCAAGCCATGATTTTATTCGAATTGCAATGCATTTTATAAGTAGTTTACACATTTTTTATTTTAATATTTTATATTATGCATATCCATGATGGGTAAGTATTACGGTGGCCCCCAACGATTAGTTTCACTTTTCCTTAAATGAAATTATATTGAATTATAATCGATCGCTCTATGATGATGACATTTTCCATATTGTAGTGTCTCGAAACACAGCTTAATCTTCTGAAAATCGTTTGTTTTTATAGAAAAAAACGTAAACGCTATTCGATTTCTGGATTTCTTATTAACAAGAAATTCAAAATTTGTGCTCTTACGAAAGAAACTGCCTTCATAAATGTGTCATAGAGTAATCATTTGTATTTGAGAACAGTTTTAAACTGACGTAAATAAAGATTTAAAACATTTTGCACATTTTAGGGTAGTGAGATAACTATATAAAAGTTTCCTTTTTTTTCTGAATTTTTTTCAGTTGAATTAATTTTTAATTGTGCTAAAATTAGTAATATTGGTCATAAAAATATCAATAAAGAAGACTGAAAGATTAAGAAAGATTAAAAAAAGTTCATTGAATGTGAAAAAAGAGATATCAGATATGAAATGCGCACATATTAATAATATTAACTTCTCTCTTCTATTTAACATCATTGTTGTAGCAATTGTTCTGTTGTGAATTAAGATTATAGAAGATTAAGAAGAATGATTTAGGATTATAGGAGAAGGATTAATAGCAGACATATTAGTCACTATCACATTTTTTTTAATAAAAGTTATTAAAAAACTCGCTTTTATTAGTGTATTTAATAAATATGCCGAATTTAAAAAATATATTTTATAAAGGAAAACTGACGTTTTTTTATATGGTGCCACGTCATCATGTAAAAAAAAAGAAAAAAAAAGTTAAAAGTTCAAATTAATGGATGAATTTTTATTTTTTATTTTTGCCCAGTTTCATTTAAGATATGGCAACCTAATTTTTTTTTATGTTATTGCAAATGTTACATTACATTATTATAACAAATATTAATTGTTAATTGACGCAGTAATAGATTAAAAAAAAAAATAAATAAAAACAAAACATGCCTGAAAATTATTTAAACTATCATTTCTTTTTTTTTTTCTCGGCGGATTATGAAAATTTAAATAAAATTAATTGAAAATTAAGTTATGAAAAGATGATAATATTGTATTGTCATCGGTAAAACTCAAATGTACTACATATTTTCTAGAACTCTAGCACGCCAGAAAGCGAGTAAAAAATCGATTACAATACTCTATCTAAATACATGAATCAAGTTAAGTTAGATAAAAGCATGTAAAAAGGTATTGTTATATCTATTGTGTGCCTTGCAAATTAATGTATAAGTATTATGTAAGATAAAAGATGCATGCAAGTGTATAGGATATACGCACATTTTCGCACTAAGCGTGTGCGGAGGGGGCGGCTACAGATACTATTACTTTTTAAAATAATTTTCGCGTTATTTAATCGCGGAACTCTGCGAATAAATAAGTCGAAAATTATTTCTATTCGAAAAAAGTAAGCCCTTCCTCTAGATGCATCAATCGATATAAAAGTAAGCTGTGCCGCAGGCGCCCATGAGGGAGCGCACCGCACGTAGGCGACCATCGAACCCAAGTCCTGAAAGACTTTTATCGCGCCAGTAGCTTTGTGTCGCTACGGCGCTTCGGCCGGTCAGAAAGCTGATCCAATACGGACCCTCTAACCTTGAACCCACGTGTTGACGACGAAGGCCGTTGCGATACGCGGTGAAACGACGGGGAATCACCGCGAGACACTTGGAGACGGGCCGGCGTCCCCCAACAGCTTCGGAGCTGGAAACACAGGAAGGAACCAGGCCCTAGGACTTAAGTCGGGATGTTCCAACCCGTACTTCTCTACCACAACTAGAGGGGTGTGAAAACCTACAGAGGTAGTCACGGTTTCCTCTCGTAGTGGACCGCACCAATCGATGTATGTAATGTAAGCAAAATGTTTAGAGTCTACTACTATCTTAAGGAGGGTAGGGGTCGGGTCCTACTTCTTTGGCCTAAACTTCGCGTGATTTTTTTCGGTTACAAAAAAAAAAAAAAAAAAAAAAAAAAAAAAATGAAGGTACCACTTTAGAACGTTTTTTATAATATTTATTGGCATCTCAGTTATGTATTTAAATTTTTGTATATAAATTAAGGAATAATACGCCTTGTGCGACACCTAGGGGTGTGCGTCGTGAATTTTCAATCGGGTGATCGTTTTTCTCCGGTAACAAATTGGGTCACCAAATTAAGAAAGGGCATCACATTCTCTGGAGCTTATACCAACATTTAGTTTACAAAGTTGATTTTTAACAAGATGGCGGTCATTTGAACAAAAAAGATCCTTTTTTCAATTTTTTATTTTTTTTTAACCTTTGGCGGACACAACAAAGTAATTAAACAA
Source organism: Maratus michaelseni (assembly GCA_963931845.1). NCBI lineage: Eukaryota > Metazoa > Arthropoda > Arachnida > Araneae > Salticidae > Maratus > Maratus michaelseni. Next base: position 275,031,643 of record OZ007594.1, on the reverse strand, counting down.
TGGGAATTATACCTTTCGGTGGAATAAACTCCAGAGAAAACTGTTGTCTTTCTTTTAAATAAACAAGAAAGAAAAATCATGCGTGAAGCATAGATTATGTAACACTTTCCAACGCTTCAAAAATAATTTTACAAATCATACCGTTCAATAAGCTGAAAGATAACATCTAAGTAAACAATTTGGAAAACGCATAACATATTTAAAAACATAATTTCAAGAATTTCCAACGTATACAATATTCGGAAAAATATCCGAATACTTGTAATACTTGCGCAGCCCTGTATATGATCTATAGATTTGTATATATACTACATAGGATGCTAAATTTTAGTTCAGTTAAGAAACGCGTAGCACAGTTTAAAATTCTCCTTCTGGAGTTTCTGTCAATGAACGGAAATGTGTTCGCGAACTTTTGTGCTTCCCTGTATATGATCTACAGAATGTATACACACCATGTAATAAACAAAAAGTGAGTTAAATTAAAAATCGCGTTCAGTAACTTAAAACGCACTTCCAGGAATTATTGTTAACAGACAGTACGGAATTCTTTTGTGTGTCCCTGTAAATGAACGATGACTGCTATACACACACTATTCTGTAGTAAGCCTCTTGTAATGCACCTTAGTGATATATAGGAATTTCAATGTGTTTAAAATAGTGAAACATTATTTAAATAAACCGCAGACGATTTTTCTCCATATACGTAATGTAACGGAATTCTTTTGACTGTCCCTGTACATTAACTAAAAGTGCTATGCACGCACACCCTATTCCATATTAAGCTTCTTGTAATGCACCTTAGTGATATATATCAATTACAATGTGTTTGCAATTGTGTAACATCATTAAAATAAACCGCAAATGATTTTTCCCCATAGACCGTAATGTAACGGAATTCTTTTGAGTATCCCTGTAAAAAAACTATAAGTGCTACACACTTCAGTTGAAATAGGGAACGTCCGATAGATAACGACAATAACATATAAAAATTGCAAGGCAATCCGAGCATATTTATGGGAGTTAGAACACGGACAGACGGCAGACGGCCAGACAAACCGAAGTCATAAACACTTTTTAACTAGGTTGGAAAGTGTTAAAAATGAAGAAGATCGGTTGAATAGTTCTCGAAAAAATTAGTCACCTATTTTGAAAAATATGGTTTCCAGAAAATAAGTTTAAAATTTTAAAATACCGTTACGGTAGAACGAGCGGCGTTACGTTCAACGAGCAAAACAGGTTAGTTGGAATATCACGAAACCGCTTTAGAGCAACAATCTACACACTTGAAAAAAAAAACAAGAACGAAAAATCATGCTTCAAGCATAGATTATGTAACACTTTCCAACGCTTCCAAAATAATTTTACAAATCATACCGTTTAATAAGCTAAAAGATAACATCTAAGTAATCCGAATACTTTTATTCAGCCCTGTATAGGATCTATAAATTTGTATATATACTACATAGGATAATAAATTTTAGTTCAGTTAGGAAACGCGTAGCACATATTAAAATTCTCCGTCTGGAGTTAAATAATACGGAAATGTGTTCGCGAACTTTTGTGCTTCCCTGTATAGGATCTACAGAATTTATACACACCACGTAATAGACAAAAAGCGAGTTAAAATTAAAATCGCTTTCAGTAACTTAAAACGCACTTCTAGGAATTATTGTTAACAGACAGTAGAGAATTCTTTTGTGTGTCCCTGTAAATGAACGATAACTGCTATACACACGATATTCTGTAGTAAGCCTCTTGTAATGCACCTCATATAAATTTCAATGCGTTTTAAATAGGGAAACATTATTTAAATAAACCGCAGACGATTTTTCTCCATAGACGTAATGTAACGGAATTCTTTTGACTGTCCCTGTACAGTAAGTATAAGTGCTATGCACACCCTATTCCATGTTAAGCTTCTTCTAATGCACCTTAGTGATATATATAAATTTCAATGCGTTTAAAATAGTGAAACATTATTTAAATAAACCGCAAATGATTTTCCCCCATAGACCGCAATGTAATGGAATTCTTTTGAGTGCCCCTGTAAAAAAAACTATAAGTGCTACACACTTCCGTTGAAATAGGGAACATGCTATAGATAACGACTATAACATATAAAAATTGCAGAGCAATCCGAGCATATTTACGGGAGTTAGAGCACGGACAGACGGCAGACGGCAGACGGCCAGACAAACCGAAGTCATAAACCCTTTTCAACTAGGTTGGAAAGTGTTAAAAAACAAGACCGAAAAATCATGCGCCAAGCATAGATTATAAAACACTTTCCAACATAGACAGAAAACTGTAACGAAACTTCATCGTTAAATAAGGTGAAAGAAGACATCTAAGTAAAGAGTTTAGAAAACATATAACACATTGAAAAATACAGTTTTCGAAATTACTTTCCAGTGTCAAAAAGTAGTCGAATTATTTTGTGCAGCCCTGTATATAATCAGTAGATGTGGATATATAGTAAGATGAAATGTAGTTCAGTTAGAACATTTAGCAGTTTTCGCCAATCGATAGAAATGTACCCGAAATCTTTTGTACAGCTCTGTATATTATCTGAAGACTTTTGTACACACCACATATTAAGCTAAAAGACAACTTAAAACTCACTCGCAGCAATTACCAACCGTAAACGACAATGTATCTTTTTCTTTGCGTAGCCCTGTATATGAATTTCTTTATATTCCACGTACTTCTATTAGTCTGCTAAATAGAGTTCAGCGAGAAAATGCTTAAACACAATTAAAAACTACCCTTAAGCAATTCACTCCCATAGTCTGTAATACTTACGAATTCCTTTGTGTAGTCCTGTATATGATCAACCGAGTTTAAAAACACACACGTACTGTTGGGAATCGGTAAATTAATATTTTTATTTATGCAGACGACTTTAGCAAACGCCGATAAAATTGTTTCTTTTATATTTTATTTGTTAAAGGCTTCTCGTTGCTATAACAACGTAGTTGTTTTTTCTTTGACCTTCTTTATACATTTTATTATCTCAAGCGAAGAGGTTAAAAATTTGGGAAAATAAATTGGCATCAGTTTTTTGTTGTTGTAGTTAAAAAAGAATGATTTGTTAAGTAGCTACGAATGTGATATAAAATTAATACCGTCTAATTACCCAGAAAAAGAATGACGGCATGGAATAAAGTGTAATTAGAAGAAAATAATTTAGGTTCATCTTTAATTGGATATAGTACGATGATCAGAACCAAGGTAATATTAATTTAGAATTTGTACATATGTAAATAGTTGTCTATATCATGATATCGTCGAATGTCCCTATCTGTATTTTATAAGTGTGTAAATAAATTTTGTGATACTTAAAAGGACTGAATATTAAAATATATCGAACCCATCATTGTGTTTGATAAGATGCAAACACGTACTATGAAAAAAAAAAAGTTAAACTTAAAAACGCAAATCAAAGTTGAAAACGCACGTATCACACATAGACTGTAAATACCGCACATATACTGTAACCAATATATTTTGTGTGTCCCTGTAAATAAACGCAATGTACACAAGAGAGCAATTTATAGTGCACCTCAGTAATGCAAATAATTTTCATTATGTTTGAAATAGTGATATATCACTAAATTACACTGCAAACGATTTTCCCCCATAGAACGATGTGTAACAGAATTCTTTTGTTTGACTCTGTATATGAATAATAAATGCTTTGCACCCCATATTCCACAAAAAGCATGTTTTAATGCGCTTCATAATTATATATCAATTTCATTATGTTTTAAATGACGTAGCGTCATCAAAATGCCATTGAAAAGATTATTCCCCATTGACTGTAATGTAATGGAATGCTTTTGACTGTCCCTCTAAAAAAACTATAAGTACTATAAACTTCAGTGGAAATAGGGAACATGCTATAGATAACGACAATAACATATAAAAATTCCGGGCAATCCGGGCATATTTACGGGAGTTAGCCCCTTGGGGACGAGCGACACGTATACGTGACGCATAAGGTGCTGAGAATCCTCGAATATTCCCACCAGTTACTTTTTATTGTAAGCTTTGCCTTATTTAATGACAACATTTCTGCGATTCAATTAGGCGAAAATTTCTGTTTTGAGAAACCAGTGGAAAAAGATTAAAAATTCTGTAAAGGATGCTCGTCGCGAAGGGGTTAGAGCACGGCAGACGGCCAGACAAACCGAAGTCATAAACACTTTTCAACTAGGTTGGAAAGTGTTAAAAAAGAAAGAAAGAAAGAAAGAAATAGAACTTTCCCTTAATGTTCTTTCACTTTCTTAATGTTCTTGTCCACAGTCGAGCCTGCTTAATGTAATACCAATTAAAGGAGCGTCCTGCGTAATATGATTCACTCTCAATTTCTGAAAGCGCAAGTCCATTTATCATTTCACATAAAGAAACTGATGTAACTGCATAATAGCACCGTAGAAATGATACTACAGATGTAGATGCGTCATATTGAAAAGGGAGGTAAAATTTCATCCTTCTTAAATGATGACATGCTGAACTAAAATACTCCACTGAAGCGGAGCTTTCCGGTATTTAAAAATCCTCTGCACCGATTTTAGAGCCCGTAAGCTACGAAATTTAATAAAATTCAAAGTATCATATCTAGGTAAGTTTAAATCATAGTAAAATGGAATTTTTACTGTTTTACTTGTCGGAGCATGCTTAAAAGTTTCCTTAATATAATTTTCAAATTTACTCAGGGATCGTACAAAAATTAAAAAGTGTAATTTTTAGGGTTTAGTTCATCTCAGGAAACCCTATTACTCCCGCTTCGTTGTCTGTCCGTCACAGAGCCGATTCTCAGAAACTATTTAACTTACAGGCATGAAATTTTGTGTACCTATAGCTGAATACCTTCTATGAAGCTCAAAATAATAAAATTTGAAAAAATCGTATTATTTTAATATATAGAGATAAAAAAAAAACCAAGCATCTAACAGCCTTATCCTATTAAATTTAAAAATTTTTCGTTATAGCAGTTGGATTTTTCAAATGTTTGAGAATAATACAAAGAAAGTATCAATATTAGTAATAGAGAATAGTAAATATATAAGTTTGAGGAACGTATTGAATCATGATAAAAACCCGATTATGGAAATATTGGCATATTTTAACATTTTGAAGTTCTCCATGTTTAATTTTGAAATTAGTTTTTTTTTAATATAGCATTTAGTCCACATGACAGATATTATTATGACAGAGTATAATAGTGGGCTCCGCCTTCTATCGGACGGGTTCAGATTTTCGAAAATACGAGAAAAAAAGACCGGTAAATTTTTACTCTATAAAAACATGACTTTTTTTTTTCTTGAAAATGAAATTTATTTGGATTTATTAAAAAAAGAATAAAGTGTTTTGAAAGGAATATTAAACGAAATCCTTTGAGCGATCTTTGTGTGGAAATTATCCTTATAGACAGTTTCCATTGTAGTTAATTCATTTAAGGGGGGATATCACTTTTAAAACTTTTTTTTAATATATATTTTTAAAATATGTACTATTCTGTTAAAAAAAAAGAGAACCGGATCAAATCAAGCTGATAATGTATATTTTTATACCGGCCTAAATTGATTTTTAAATTTGCATACGTGTTTCGCAAAACCTCTATTTGTTGCACACTAAAAAAAAAGAAATAATTCTGGTAGAACATTTATTTTGCACAGGTATGTATAAAGTGATTATACCTACAATTTCTACCTACTTTTTTTGTCAATTACATAGTTTAAATTTTATTTGTTGTGATTTGAATGTGTTTTTCAATTTGTTATTTATTATAATTGAAACATATTATCTTCTAGCATTAAATTGTTTCTTATATAAGCTAATAAATTTAGGTGTAGGTATATTTGCTGGGGCTCTAATCTATTTACTTAAAAGAAAACCAAAAATTGAACCAAAAATTATTTTTTTGTGGGTTGCAAAGTTGCGTGTCACACTTGTATTAATTAAAATTTTATTTTATTTTCAATATATGTAGAACATTTTCAGTGTCTATTATATTAATCATTAATCTAATATATTAATCAGCTTATAAAGAAGTAATTTTGAAAAGTTGGTTTTACTCGAATAAATCTGAAGTATATTGTGATGTGACACATGAAATAAAGGTAAAAAAAATCTAGAAATTTTAGTATCGCAAAACTCATGATTACCCTCAAATCAAAGCCTATCTATACTATTAAATGAAAGTTTCGCTCGCTCTCTCTATGTATGTCTGTCTACGATGGCTAAACGAAATCTACCGCACGTAAAGGTCTGAAAATTTGGGTGAGGATAGTCTAAGGCAAGTCCTGATGCACCCGGGGCTCAAAATTTTTAATTTTTTCGGTAATTAGGCGTGATATTAATTAAAAACATAAAAAAGCGGTTTTTTTTTTTTAAACAAAATGGCAAAAAAACGTGCGTACATCTGGAACTCATTTCACAGCGGAAACGACATAGATAGAAAAATATTTTACACCAGTGTATAAATTTTTGTAAAAATCGGACGGTAACTTTTCTTATTATTAGCAAAAAACTACACCCAGAAAAAAGTTTTGTTGAATCAACGAAAATTTGGTTCAGGCAGCAAAACTTTTTGTTTAAATATAGGTCAATGGAAATTTTGTTTGAATAAAAAAAAAATTTTTTTTTTGCAATTCCAAAAAAAAATTTTGTATCGTCAGCAAAAAATGTTTTGTTAATTCAAGTGAAATTGTTTAATTTTACTTGAATTTTGCTAAAACAACCAAAATGTACTCAACAAAACATGTTTTGTAGTTTTAATCAATTCTTTTTTCTGGATGTAATGACGCTAGAGATATTCTTTATACAAAATCGGAGAAAAAAGGAAATAGGGACCTGATATTTTAATTTTAGCAATTTTTATTACGATGCATTCGGAAAGAATTTCATTTCAAACTTTTATCCTAATCTAGTAAATTTTGACCCCCGCGATTTTTTATTTTTAGCGATTTTTAATGCAATTCACAATGCAATTTTGATTGTTTTTCCGAGTTCCGCGGCAGTTTCTTAATATTCGGTACGGAATTAGGTTTTAAATTTTTAGCCAAATATAGTAAATTTTGACCTGTGCAATTTTTAATTTTTTTAGCGCTTTTTATGGTTTTTTTTTTACCGTTTTTCCCAAGGAGTTTGCGAACACTCCATGGACTTGTCAAGGAGTCTGACACCACTATTAATGATAAAAAAGTTTCCATTTAATTTTTAAAATACAGAATTTATACCACCTCGTTCATTCACAGAATTTGATGTATTTTACAGCAGTTAAATAAGTCGAAAAAATCTTTAAAATTTGTGGTAAAACTGTGCGAATCATGTTTTTCCTATTCCATGGCGATTTTTGACATTCGTAAAAGGGATTCGTGTTTCCAACATTTAGCCTCTTATAATTCATTTTGTCATCTACGATTTTCAATGCGATTTTTAGCGTTTTTCGAGTTTCGCGCCGACTTTTTGACATTCGTGAACGAATTCCGTTTACAATGTTTTAGTCCACTACAGTAAAATCTGCCACCTGCGATTTTTTTACATTGGTACAGGGGAATCCGGTTTTAATCTTTCAGTAATTTTTAGTAATTTACTAATTTAGTAATTTTTAGTAATTTAGTAATTTTTAGTAATTTAGTAATTTTTAGTAATTTAGTAATTTTTAGTAATTTACTAATTTAGTAATTTTTTCTTAATACAGTAAATTCTGTCCTCTTTTCATTAAAGTTTATTATTCGGATTTCATAAAGCAATTTTCGAATTTTTTATATGATTTAAAAAAAAATTTCGCGTTTCTCAGAAATTTTTCGACATTCGTAAAAAAAATCATGTTTTAATCTTTGAGCCCAATATAGTAATTTTTGTCCTCTGTGATTTTTGATATTTAAGTGTTTTTTCGGATTCGATGCGATTTTTCCACATTAGTAAAATGAATTCGGTTTCAATCTTCTCGCCCAATATAGTAATTTTTTTTTCTCTTTTCAATCAGTGAAGTGTTTTCGGAATTTGTATAGCTATTTTAAAATTTTCGTGATTTTTTAAAATTTTTACGCGATTTGTGTTACTTTTTGGCGTTTCCGGGCAACGCCGGGTGGGCTAGCAAGTATTGAATGAAACTAAACCTAGATCATATTTTAATTATTTTTTTTTAAATCTGAAATCCGCTGAATGTAATGTCCTTCATAAGTGAATAACGTATCTTGGAAAAATTCCAATAAGTAAGATTGACTATTATTCCAATAAGTAAGTAAGATTGACTATAATTAAATAGGTAAATGTATTATGTCACAAAAGCAGTGACGACGCGCAGTGTTGAATTCAGACACTTTTCTCCGGGAGAGATTTATTAGGCTCCGGGGGGGGGGGACATTGCAGAGTTCCGGGAGGGAAATTGTACTTTTTAACCATTAAAAGCGTAAAATCTCAAACCTTTCGGGGGGACATTTCAATGCTCCGGGGGGATGTCCCCCCCGGGCCACCCTCTGAATTCAACACCGACGACGTGCCTAGTCATACGTAGATTCGGCGATGACCATATAAAAGTACAGATACCGTGGAACGTTTGAAATCTATGCAAACATATTTTGAAATATGCTTTTTAGTTTATATCAGTAAAACGATGAGATAATAATGTAATTATTTTTCCCAATTCTGATCTAAAAATGATTCGTCCAGATTTCTGGAGTTTGTTTCTACCTGCATACGCAGGTTTTCAGCGCTTTTCAACCAATCTAGCTACGCAAATAGAGTGGGTCACTCATCGCTAACTTGATCGAATCCATTCTTGGGAGATTAAAAAATATATATATTCATTTGTTTTTACAACGTTTACTCTTTATTCTAATGGAAAACTATTTTTTTTTAAACACAAAGCCCTTTATTTAATATAATAATATACTTTAATATGTTTTAATATATGCTATATATATTTCCTAAATGATTGTATTAAATCAAAATTAATGCTATTGTAATTGAGAAATTTGCTACAAAAACAAAAAGAGTGTAATACAGTTACAAATGTAGTACATTTCACTATCAAAACTAATGTTTATAGTTTTCAACAGTCATGTTAACTTTAATAAAATAAAACGAAATTTCAAAAACTTATATTTTTACTTTATAAGAATTACTTACAAAAAACACTTTTAATTAGCAGTACTTCCGGATGATTACGGGTGGTAGTCAGGGTTTTTTGTTTCGGGGTGAAGGGGCAACCTTACAGATTTTAAGGTACATTGTCTTTTTTAAAATGAAAGTATATAAAAGTATCCTTTCCAACTTATTTTTTTAGTAAAGGAGACGAGCTCCCCACCTTTAACGGCATTGGGGGAGGGGAGGATGTTGGGAATTAGCGATGACCAGACCATCACGAAAACTCGCGCCTCGCCACTGCATTAAAGGTAGTATGTATTATATCACCTAAAGTATTATATCACAATAGGATGAAAGGAAACTTACCCCTAAAGAATCTTCGGACCTGTAAGTAGCAAATATAAAACGAGGTGGTTTCGGCAAACGACTCAATTGTCGTACAAACTCAAGACCGATTCCTCTGTTAGCACCAGTTACGAGAACGCTGTACAGTTCCATGATCAAAAACTATTTTGTGAATAACCCTTTAGTGTAGTCCTGTCTTCTCTTTTAATAAGGCGAAATATAAATGCCATCTTATTGCAACCTTAGTAGAAATTTATTCATATAACAAGCTCTCAGAGAAAATGAAAGCGAAACTAATATATCGTAGCGTTGGGTAAAAGGAAGAAGCAACAGTTCTCTGAAAAAGGAACGCGAACTAAATAAATTGTTTCATGAAAAGAAAATGAAAAATCTTGATCTATCTAACATTTCATTTGGCGCCAAACCAAACGTAGAAGCATATTCCACTAATTTGCAATTGCTTGTTGGCGTCAAAGAGTTTACCAACCAACAAGGTTTTACTTGACTAGTCTTTACGTGACAAGCGCCTAAAACGTGAACTTGATGCTCTTTCCTCGTTTCTCATTTCACTTGCTAAATGGGGTTGATAGTTTCGTGCATATTAAGCAGATATCATAAGAAATTTTGTTTTTCATTCCTCTTTGTTTTAAATGGAAAAAGGATACAATTTAGAATATTCAAATCTCTATAAGATAGGCAGGAAAATTTCGAGATTTATTGTTTTTTAGCTCACAGGCTATCAATGCCTGAGAGCTTATGTGTCCGCTGGTTCTGTATATACTTACGTATGTATTTTTGTACGTATATATGTATGTACGTATGTATGTACGTAACGCGATAACTGTAGATAGAAATAACCGTTTTGCTTCAAATTTTGTTTATAGGTTCATTGTGATAAGGCGCTTCTCTGATTAGATTTGGGGGTTCATTGGTTATGTATAAAGAGGGGGAACGGAGGCTAACCCCCCTTAATTTAGATATATGGGTTTTTCATGCAGAATTATCCGATTTTCTTCAAGTTTTTTATATATTCATTGTAATAAGGCGCTTCTCTGATTAGTTTTGGGGGTTCATTGGTTAAGTATAAATGGGGGAAAGGGGGGGGCTAACCTCCCTTAATTTAGATACATGGGTTTTTCATGCAGAATTATCCGATTTTCTTCAAATTTTCTGTATAGGTTCATTGTGATAAGGCGTTTCCCTTATTAGTTTTGGGGGTTCATTGGTTAAGTATAAATGGGGATACGGGGGGACTAATCCCCCCTTAATTTAGATAAATGGGTTTTTCATGCAGAATTATCCGGTTTTCTTCAAATTTTGTATATAGGTTCATTGTGATAAGGCGCTTCCCTGATTAGATTTGGGGGTTCATTGGTTATGCATAAAGCGAGGGACTGGGGGCTAACCTCCCTTAATTTAGATATATGGGTTTTTCATGCAGAATTATCCGATTTTCTTCAAATTTTGTATATATATTCATTGCAATAAGGCGCTTCTCTGATTAGTTTTGGGAGTTCATTGGTTAAGTATAAAGGGGGAATGGTGGGATGATCCCCCTTAATATATTGTCCATTTCTTTATTTTTCGAGGAGCAAGTGTATAATATACAATTAGTGTGAAAAGACTGAGAGCTCAATGCCCTCAGTTTAACTGGGCCGTTTTCTTTTAGGTAGATTTCGTAAGAAATACTACCTATTACATTCTCACCTAAGTTGGAAATTTTGAAAAAATTTTGCAGATCTACGCCTATCATAATTCCCAGAACCCAAAACCACCCCCAGTTCAAAACTTTATCTATCTATCTATCTATCTATCTATGTCACTTTTTTATGAACACGATAACTGGAAAAATTCTGCATAAATCTCTTCCAAACTGATACATAAAATCAAGGGGCATAAAATCTCGGTCCAGTTCGTTAATGGGCAAAATCGAACCAAGGGGGGGGGGGGAAATGGGGGGGCTTTTTGTCAAAACAGAAAAAAACCCATAATTTCTTAATTATTATACGTATCGAATCCGTTTAAAGTTATTATTACTTCTAGGAAAAGGGCCGAAAATTTATGTATGACAGATTTTTGATATAATTAAAAATGGCCCCAAGGGGGGGGGCAAAAGGGGGATTTTAGAAGAAAAAAAATCATAGCTTCGTCAATTCACAAGATATCAAATCCGCGTAAATTTATTATTAATCCTCTTAATATTATCTAAAACTTTTATATTGACAAGATTTTTATAGGACCAACCGTTATAGCAAAAAAAAAAAATTAAAAACAAAAAAAATCCCTGCTGGCTCCGCCTGCAAAGAAGTTATTTTTCGAAGTAGGCGGTTCCAACTCCCGCATCTTTTCGAAACTGATACATAAAATGAAGGGGCATAAACTCTCGGTCAAGTTCGTTAATGGGCAAAATCGAACCAGGGGGGGGGGGATGGGGGGCTTTTTGTGAAAACAGAAATTTTTTTTATTAGCACTTTCCAACATGGTTAGAAAGTTCTTATGAATTCAGTTTGTCTGGACGTCTATCTGTCCGTGCTCTAACTCTAAATATACTCGGATCGGAATCCGATGCCATTGATATATATTATTGATGTTTACTATGGTGTGTTCTTAAAAAAGATGTGTGTAGCATTTATAGTTTCTTTTACAAGGACATTCAAAAGAATTCCGTTGCATTTTGGTGTATGGGGAATAACCGTTTGTGGCGTATTTTAATGATGTTACACTATTTCAAAGTATTGAAATTGATATATATCAGTGAAGTGCAATACAAGATGGTTATTATAGAATAGAGTGTGCATAACATTAATCGTTCATTTACACTTTAAATGTTCGTTTACAGGGACATTCAAATAATTCCGTTGCATTTCGGTCTTTGGGGAATAATCGTTTGCGGCGTATTTTAACGATATTACACTATTTCAAACGTATTGAAATTGATATATATCACTGAAGTGCAATACAAGATGGTTATTACAGAATAGAGTGTGCATAACATTAATCGTTCATTTACACGGACACACAAAATAATTCGCTTACAGCACTGTCTATGAACAATAATTGCTGGAAGTGCGTGTGCAGTTCTGGTGTGCTTTTTTAATTGCAATTATTTTTTTACTTATTACTTGTTGTGTTAAATTCCATAGATCATATACAGGGTTGCACGAATATCGAGTACATTTCCGTTTTTTGAAGAAAATTTTTGAAGAGAAATTTTCAACTGTGCTAGGTGGTTCCTCACTGAACTATATTTCAGCATACTAAGTACTATATATACAAATCTATAGGACATATACAGGGCTGTACAAAAGAATTCTGGTCGGTTTCCGACTACTGGTGGTAATTGTTGAAATTGTGTTTTGAAATGTGTTATGCTTTTCCCAAATTGTTTAATTAAACATATTCTTTCACCTTATTATACTGTGAATTTTTCTTAATGTGTTGATAAATGTTTCACAACCTATGCTTGACGCATGATTTTTCGTTTCTTTTTTTCTTTTACTCCGGATGCATTAAAGTCATAATGATATCTAGTGTGAGGTTCTTACTCGGCAATGCACAGATTTTTTAGATAATACAGTGGGGGGAATATATTTTCTTTTTTTCTTTTTTTCTGAAGAAAAAACAATAATGAATTCAGGTGCTGGTCCGGGGTGGAGCATTCATCTTCTGAAGCATCAAAATGTCCCTTCCCCGGAAGATTTGAGGTTTCTTACTCTCAGCTTACTGATACATTTTACACACATTTCTTACAGTGATCGACCGAAAGTTCGTTTTCGTTTTCGTTTTAGACGAGTTTTGGCTCAAAATTGAAGTTTCAGTGTATATTCGGTTTCGGTATATATATAAAGGGCGAACATTACGTGCCTATCGAAACTGTGATGGAAGACGGATCTTATAAGTTATTAGTTATCTTATAAGTTATGTTATAAGTTGATAGTTAACAATAACTGTTCATTACTTGTATGAACAGTTTTTGTTGTTACTACTAAGCTTATAATAATAAAAAATAAATAAAACAAGATGCGTTTGGCTAAAATATACTTGATATGAGTGCCAAACCATCTATAAGAATTTATTATTGTTATTTTTTAAAAATTCATAATTCTTTTGATACTTCTACAAGAAGAAAGAATAAATTTCTCTTCAAAGAATGTTTATATAACATTATAAAGTTTTTCGTGTTTTAATATAAAGCTACAGATACAGATATTTGCAATATAATTTTCGGTAAAAAAAGAGCACTTTCTATTTAATAATTTCTTAATTAGAGTTCATAGTCAATCACTTTCAGAGACGCCAACATTAGAATTTTTCAGAGGGTGAACAAGCCTCCCATTATTTACTTTATAATAGAAGAGGAGCAACACTCCTTCTGAAATTATTAGAAGGAGCGCATAACCCGTTTTGCGTTTATGATTTTCACGATAACTATATCTCAAGAACTAACGCACACACATTTTCACCAAACTTCAGATTCAGTTAGACGTTGGTTCGAAATTTTCCGTGGTTTTTTTCGAACCTTGCCGTAAATACGGGTTAGGATCCCTTAGAAAGTCCTCCACGGAGGGCACTCCCTAGGGCCTAAATCCCTCGAGTAGATAATCGGCAGTCATAAATCAACCAATCAACCAATCAACCAGTTAGACTTTGACATAAGTTGTTGTTGTGTAGGTTTCGGTGTAAATCTCCCAACCGGTGGCTCTGCTATGCTGCATTTTTCTTGATTCACACGATTTTGACGATAGTCATACCTCAAGAACTAATGCTCAGAATTTAATAAAACTTTAGATTCAGTAAGACTTTGACATAAATTGGTGCTGATTTGTTTTTGATGTATGTGAAACTTGTATGAGATAGAAGAAAGTTTTGGGATTGGCACAGCACATCCAACTAGTTCACTGAAGCATCCTGTTTTAAGAGGTTTTTTTTATTTTATTTTATTTTATTTTATTTTATTTATTTATTTTTTTGGTTAAGTTAAAAGCTAAAAATTAAACATTTTTAAATTTGTTTGCATTTTTTTTACTATAAAGTTAATAAGTAATAATGTAACTATTATGAAGTTAATAATGAATAAATGTCTGATATATATATATATATAACTTAAAAGAATAATGATTGAATAAACATTTTGTTTTTGCTGCAAACAAACATATGCACATCCACAAATATGAATATATGAATATTGAATAAGTAGAACAGCGGTCATAGATAGGTATATGAGTTTGTGAATGATTAATTAATATTTTTCATGCAGGCATATAGTAAGTAGCAGCTTAAAATTTTCATTTGGTATTATCATTTTCGACAGAATTTCGATAAGGAACCAAAATTCAATTTTGATCTGAAAAACTTGTTTCAGTGGAACAGTAAAAAGTGTCATTATTTTATTCCCAGTGGTGCTGCCATCTATAGATTTAATAAGCAAATGATATGTTGCTTGTGTATTTTGTCACACCCGCTCACAGCTCAGAAATCACGTGCTCACCTATAATTCAAAAAGTGGGGAGACGCTCATAGTTCCGAACATAGGGTTTGTCTGTGTCACCGATAGAAAACTTGATACTGAATCTTACCTTTCATTTTGAACTGCAGAGAAAAGTAATTGAAAAATTAAACGGTTTAATTTAATATAAATAAAGTTTTTTTTTTTACTTGTAATTTTTGAAATAGCTTGCCCCTAATTGAAAAGTTGAGAACTTTATTTCGTGTCTGAAAATGTCAGTCTATGCAGATCTCTAAATTGTAGCTATACAATTAAGTTATATCATTTTCAATAGTGATAATAACGCACAGAAACTCAAAAACATAATTAAATTTTGTCACAATCCAAACAAAGTTACAGAAGTTAGAGATAGAATAGATAAATAGATAGACATAGCAGACTATCCGAAGTGATAAACACATTCAATTTTTTTTTTGGAAAGTATTAAAAATTAGTGTTTTATTTCTTAAAATTGTTAATTAATTAGCTTGTTTATTCCTTAAAAAAATAATAGGTTTGGAAAGTCTGCGTTCTCATGCACTGTCCCTTTGAAAATAAAAGTAGGGGGACGCTTGAGATAAAATAAAAAAGTGAGGGGACGCCGTCCTCCCGCGTCACCCCTCGACTACACCACTGAGTTGGTGCAATATAATTTCTTAATTAGGAGTATTCTGAGCAATAACCAACTTTTTCTTACGTGCAAATGACTCCAGCAATGACTCTAGATTGAGTCATTTTAATAATAAAAAAATTGCTGAAATGATTATAAATGCTCATGGACCTTAAGACAAGTAAAGCAATAAAATAACCATCGATAAGTTTATCTCTTGGAATCAATATAAGAAAATAATTAAAAAAAATATATAAAAAAATTTAATTCTATTTTTTTTCTACTTTTTTTTTTCTTTTTTTTTTTACGTAATGAATTTGATTGCCATTTGAAAATGAGAAAATAAATGGTCACGTTCGTTTAATGCTAGTTTTACTATATTGTAAAAATTTTATCACTATAAACTCTTCTTTTACCATATCTTAATAAAAATAATCGTGTATTTTTTCAATTATTATTATTATTATTATTATTATTATTATTATTATTAAGTACGTAGGACATGTAAATTACTAGAATACGATACAATAAAGTAGAAGAATCAGCAATAAGCTGCTCTATTCCACATTATAAGTTTTTTTTTTTTTTTTTGTGCGTGTATGCCGCACAATTGTTTCCCTGAAAATTTATTTTTTAAAATCGAACCATAGTTGTTATTTCACAGGCCTCTATAGATATAACAATTGGTCGCTGCATAAAATCGTTCGGTGACAATTTTGTATTGAAATTCATGAATCCATTAAGCAACACATTGGGAATACTGTGTAATTTTAGCACTATTTGTTAAACTTTAATAGAATAAAATCTCTTAAAAATGCTTTCTCTTTTTTTTTCTCGACATGAAGTATTTAAAATTAGTGTGCGCGGATTACAGGGAGGCACGACTTCCCCCATCACCCTCCACACACAAATACAATAGTTGTAAATAATTTGATAAAAGAAGTTTATAAATATTTTTTATCCGTAAATATCTTATTTCGTACGTAAGATAGGAGAATTTCTGCTCATGTTTCAGAAAACGCCTTGTGTCAACTTCCTTATTTAAAATTCTAAAACACTTTTACCTACTTATTTTAAGACAACAAGATTGCAATTTTTTCAATTTAAAAATCTTGCCCGTATTAAAAGATATACTAGAAAAAGTAAAATACGGTTTAGCACCTAATTAACCATTTGGATGTAATTGGGTGGTACACCTGTAAACCTATAACAGTGCAGCGCTAATTTTTATTTCATTTATTTATTTATTGGAAAAGGTGTTAGAAAGGATATCAGATGTAATGTCTTAAACCCGGTTTTACTGCCATAATTTTTTTTTAATCTGAATTACAAGAAATTGATTTTTTTTATTAAACTTTACACTTTGTGGAAAAATTTAAAGAATTAAGACGCATTTTGATCTAAGCCCTTATAAATCATGTTACAAATAATTAAGAGCAATACAAACGAGGAAAAATAATTGTGTTTCGCTTCACTTGATGAGAAAATACTTACAAGATCTCAAAACTTTGTAAAAATGAGTGTGATTTCAGCTAGATAGAACCTAAAATATTGGTATATCTCGCATAGCATATTTCCGTTCCCACGTTAACTAATCGAAACAACGGCAGCTATATGGGTGGCCTTGTTTACGCATGGTAAAACACAGACAGGCGCCGGATTTGACACTTCAGCAATTGTGTGGACAAGCAGCAATTTATGACGGACAATCTCGAGGGTCATAAAATGTGCAAAGATAAACATCGAACCGGCGATCCCTGGAAACGAGGAGAAGGGTAGCTACGTATGAGTTTCTGAGAGGCGGAATATGGCTGGATCGAATGGGAAGCGTCGCGGTGATCAGATATACGCGGCGACCAGTGAAATAGCTTCAGGAGGGCATGAAAGTCGGCACCTAGCAACACCATTGGATTCAGAGCCAAAAAGGAGGAGGTGAAGACTTTTACTCCCCTCTGGGGGGGGGGTAAAAAATATCTCAGAACAAAAAATTTTGTTGAAAAAAAAGACACTTCTATCAAAAACTTTCAAAGGAGAACATCTTCTCTTTTCTTAGTAACATTGCTTATGCTGTGAGCCCTATAAATTGTCTTTTTTCTATATAGGCTTCAATATGCACACAGCCTAACGTTATAATTAATTTAATCATAGTTATTTTTAAATTGTGCTTTGGATGCCATGATTCCCAGGAGATGCCTTGTACAAACAACCACCGTACTCTTAGGAGATCCAGGTACATTTTGATTACCCAGATACTGTGAAAATTCATTCCATTCTAAACAATTAATGTTGAGGAGATAATATTTCTCGTACCATCCCCAGGATCATGGATGTTTGTAAATTGTAATTCTTATCATAAACTTATTAAATTATAATGTTATGAAATGTGGTATCATGCTTAAATTTAAATAGTTAAAATAATAACTTAATAACTGAACAAAACTAGTAAATATATTGCCTTGTTATATAAAGTCTGTAAACATAATGCATATACCTTTTTATAATTATTTTACTCTTTATTTTATGTTTTATATATGTCTTCTGTAAATAAAACCCTTTTATTTTACTCTTAATTTAGACTTTAGTCTTTATTCTTATTTATGGTGTGATGTTTATCTAGAATAGCATATGTCTACTTAAAACTACTACTTTAAGCAGGAATTTACAGCGGGCTTGATGGCCAACCATAAGGATAAGATTCTTCGAAATGACACAACGCGGTACAACCTTTCAATTTAATACAAGAAAATCTATCCCAGGTTGTACGATCACATTTTGCCATCAAATTGCCGCTAAAATAATTGGTGTGTTTCTGTTAGGAGGAACTAATAATTCTGGGTTCTAGTAACGCCCTGTAAATTTTATAATTTAAATTTTAAATCTCTCCAACATGTAGAAACCCCAATTATTGCTGGTGCATGTGACGCAGGAATTTTCTCTGGTGTCCAGCTTTCTCCATATCCAGTCCTTTTAATTATTTAATTTATAGCTTATTTTATATAATTAAATATTTTGTACTGGATTAAGCATTTATATTTTAGATTTAATCAAATAACTTAAATAGTAATAATAATGATTGACATTTAAAAAAAAAGCTAAATTTATTTATATTCAATAGTCTCTTTTAGAATTGATAAATTTACTCAACAAATGTATAGAAGTTATTATTTACATAAATTGTATAATTAGTTACTCTAAATACATCCATTTAAAAATAATAATAATAATAATAAATATTTTTTCTACTTTTCATATTATTCTGCTAGTAGTATTTAATATTTTTTTTAAATCTAACACCACACTACTTAATATAAAGTAAACTCTGTCTAAGGCGGAATCAATCGGGACCGAGAAAATTTTCTGCCGTAGACAATATTCCGCCTTATGCAAAACAGCCAAAATAAATAGATAAAATACATATGCGCAAGCCATATTTTTACGTTCGTAATCTTTAGTACAGTTTTTTAAATGAAATTATACGTCTTATTAAATTTATTATTAATCTCAAAAACATTATATGAATAATAAAATAAATTGTAGTACCAATGATACATTTCTTCCATTTTAAAAGTTAATGAATATTATTTACCTTAACAACTACTCATATTTCACATCGTGGCATAGAAGTTTTTAAACAGTCGAAAAATAATCTTTTATCGATACTTGTTTTGTCTTTCTTTTTACCAAGCATTTTTCAGTAGCACATTGCATGTCCGTTATTATGGGTATCAATTCTTCATTTTTTTGAGCAAGAAATTTTTTTCGAGATACCTAATGCTTCTCAAGGCGTTTTGATACGTTTGATTCCTCCATTGTCTTCATGGTTTTCATAATCGTGCTCATCTTCATTTTCAATAGCACTTTCCAAATCTTGATATCGCTGAATTAAAATGTCCACAGAAGTGCTAGCTTCAGTAGTACACACTATATTGTCAGCGGATACGCATTCTTCTTCATTAATTTTTTCATTGCTGTGAACACATTTTAAGTCATCTATTAGATTTTGTAACTTATTTTCCTCCAACTGGTCAACTGATTCATGGCCATTTTCTGAAACAAAACCAGCTTTTCTAAAACAATGAACAATTTTTTCAGGCGACATTTCTGAGTAGGATTTGGCAATCCATTTGACAGCATCTAAAACACTTATATTTTTTGCCATTTCGGTGGCAGAAGAGCAATTATCTAAAGACGCAATAATGGACCGCAAGAGATATTTTTTGTAATGGGTTTTCATCATTTTTATAACTCCTTGATCCATAGGTTGTGTTACTGCAGTAGTATTTGCGGGAAGAAATTGTAATTTTATATTCGATAGTTCAAAACTGGCATTACAAGGTGCATTGTCGATAAATAACAAAATATTTCGATTTTCTTTGATCATACGGTTATTGAATTCAGTCAGCCATCCCTCCAGTATGGCAGTCGACATCCACGGTTTTTTTTTTGGATCTCCAAATCACAGACAGTTTATCAATGTTCTCATTCTAAAAACATCGCGGCTTTTGCGATTTTCTTATCACTAAGGGCTCTTCTAAACTGCCCTCCATATTCGCGCAAAGCAAAACAGTGACACGCTCTTTGGAGTTTTTATCACCGTGGCATTTACTTCCTCTTTTTGCAAAGGACTTAGTGGGCAACGCACGATAAAATAGTCCCGTTTCGTCGCAATTGTATATGTCCTTAGCTTGATATCCTTCAATCAGTAGAGGAAAATTTATTTTCCATTCCTGAATTTCTTGGTCTGGAACGTCTTTCGACTCTCCGCAAACTTGCTTCATGGCAATATTGTGTCGATTACGGAAACTCATTAACCATCCAGTAGAAGCCTTGAAATCCGTTTTACCTAATTTTTCGGCTATCTCTTTCGCCTTTTCATGCAGCAATGTTCGAGGTATGGGCAAAATTTTAGCTCTAGCGTTAGAAAACCATTCAAGTGTCATCAATGTCTTCATTATTTACAGCACTTTTCTGCTTTCTGTTGGATGATTTGCTTTCCAATTCCTTTTCCAACTTTGTTCTTCTTTATATAAGATCCTAAATTTGTATTTTACCGCATTTAAATTTAATACAAAATCTCTTACAGAATATTTTTTCTTTTAATTTAATAACTTCTATTTTATCCGCAGAGATAGCGTATTGAGTTTAGATTTTGAAGCCATTTTTTACTATCAGTTAGTTAATATCAGTAGACAATATAAAATGAGGAAGAACAAATAACACGTGCAACGGCCTCGTTTTCTGACCATGTGATTTGTTGAAATAAAACATACGTCACTTCGAATTTATCTTCCATCCCCTTCCCCCTCTGAAACCACAACCAGCGTCTCATACAGAAAGTAAATGATTTTAGCTTCCCCCCTCTCCTTCTCACATTAGACAAAGAGTTATTGCGACCAAGTGACTGATTGCCATAAACAATGATGAGAACTCAAAATCCGAAGCAAGCAAAAAAAGTGATATTCTTTCGCTAATACAATGAAAGAGAGAAAAATGTTAATGTATAGGGATTTTTTTTATCAATTTCTTTTTTTTAAATAATTAATTCAGATAAATGTAAAAAATGTACTTGGTACGACTTTTTTCTTTCTTTTTTTTAAGAGGAAAAACATTTTGCTTATATATGAGAAATAATGGAATAAAAAGTTATTCCTTAAATATTTAAACATTTTCCGTTCTGATGAATCAACTTTATTAATCTATTATGAAATTTAATTAAAATGTTGAGCATTTGATGTATGTATATCAGTTTTGAAGTTTCATAAACCAAATGCCTTTCATTTTTTTCCGTCTTATGCAAAATTTTGATTTCCATGGGACTTTAAAAACCTTTCCGTTTCCGCGTTAGGCAAATTCCGGCTTATGGAGCATGAATTAATGTTATTTCCTATGTGTTTGCCGGGACTTGAAAATTTTTCCGCGTTAGGCGAAATTCCGGCTTACACAGAGTCCGCCTTAGACAGAATTTACTGTAATTTATTTCGGTAATTGTATTAATAATAAGAATAATTACAATAATTACAATTATAACAATAATAATACAAAATAAATGATAAATAATATCAGTTTTAAAGTGTCAATACCTGATCCTAGGGTATGGGATATACATAAAAATAAGAAAAAGGTATTGGCACTCAATTGCATTTGCATAATTAAAATTGTCTTTTATATTGTATATTTTTATGTGTCGCGATTGTAACTACAAGCAAATATTTTTCATATGAAAACATAAAGGTTTCAAAGGTCAATTCCTAAGAATTAGACCATTTTGTTGAAAGATTGCATATTATTTTTTGTCTCTGAAATATTTATTTGATTTATTCATACAAAATGTATTTGAAAGTGATAAAAATGAACTACTATTATTTTTTCTAATTCTTAAAAAAAAAAAAAAAAAAAAAAAAAAAATCCTTCAAAAAAGAAAACAAAAAAAAAAAAAAAAGAATATATATGTATATAAATAAAAATAAAAGATAAAATTAATGATAATACCAGTGATAAGCTGATAAACTTTTATTATATATTTTTTATATGTATTTCTTGCATATTTATAATTAAACAATTGGAAAAAAGTTCATTTTCGAGATTTTTTTTTCACTAAACTGCTGATTAATTAAATAAATAAAGGAAAGAATAAGTGTAGGAATTATTAGATTTTTACATAATTATTAATACTTATATCATCAGCAATTTAAAAGAAAAAGTGGAAATTTAAACGATTCTTCTATACAAACAAACAATTCAGGGAAGAAAAACAAAAATAAAAGGGGACAACCTGATATTTTGTCACCGAAAACAAGAAATCAAGATAAAAATAAAAAAATCCGGTAGAGAAATTGATAGCACAAACAAAGGCAACAATGGCTGAACCTACACCAAGTGTAGACACTATTTTGTCGTTGATACCAACTTTTGACGGAAAAAAGGGAAATAGAGTTGAATTTTACCTAAAAGAATTTGATAAATTAATAGCACAAACTCCGCTAAAAGATGATTGTAAATTAATCATTCTGAAAGCAAAATTGATAACAAACGCGAGAGAGAAACTGGCAACAAACATCAATTTAAACAGTGAAACGGATTACCGAGAATTTAAAAAACAACTAATAGAGTGCTTTCAATCTAAAGCGAAGTTTTCCGAGATCCAAAATAAATTTTTTACGCTTAAGCAGAAACCATCGCAAACTGTAGAGGAATTCATTACTGAATTCAACGAAATAGCAAAAGCGTACATCAGTAAAAACAACGAAGAAGGTCAAAATTTGTCTGTGGCGACGCTAATTGTGCTAATTTGCCTTATTTGAAAATGGAAGAGGAAGCATAATCCATTTAAGTTTCTTCAGCGGAGCAAAAGAACGTTCTCACATTTGGCGAAAGTTTGGCGGTTGGAAAGTTTTGCCAAGTATAGACTGGCGGTGGATTCGGAGAGAATTTTTGACACTTGCTCTTCGGCAGTCTCGAGTGATGCATCGTGATTTTAGAGCGGCTGCTGGACGGCTATTAAACATTATATTTATTTATTAATTATGTTATTTGAATATGTTGAATTAATTATATATTTCGTTTAAAGTAATAAAGTGGTATATAGTCAATTATGCCGTCGTATAAATAAGCACAGCGCAACCTTTACATACCTACATGTCCACCAAATTTTTTGACTTGATAAAATTGACACGATTTCTGGACAGTTTAAGAGCGGATCTTAGTTTAGATGTTCGCAAAAATTCCCCGAAAGATTTTACAGAAGCATGTAATTTAGCCCTCAAAATGGAAGAAGCTTACAACACGTGTAACTTCGAGGAGATTAACGTGGTAAAGAAAGAAAAAGAATCGGATTTAGTGGAAAGCCTGATAAAATTAAATGCAAACAGCGCGGAACAAATTCAAACTTTAATGACGGAATTAAATAATTTGAAAATTCACGCTAAAGATAAAATGGAAGCCAAATATAAATGGTGTGAGTGTGTAAAGCAAGTTGATAATGCTTTCAGTCTCTGCAGACCATCGCATATGTTTTTCTGCTAATGCAGATCGTGTTGATTGTTATACTGACACTTGGCACAGTTTGACTGCCCACCCGCATGTGCCTTGCGCTCGTCTAAACATGCCTGTACGGCTTTCCTGCTGCACGTGAGAACCCAGTTCTCACCGAAGACCTAGTATGTCTTCCCTCTCACTCGTGTCGTTCGTTTATTCGAGTTTCATTCCTCCACCAGGAAGACGTGCCAGCTCTCACCCCGTCCTGGATTTGAGCCACTGCTCTTTAATTGGTCCTTCATATTTACATTTATTGTTCTGCATTAATAATTAATAGAGTAGCTACATCGAAATATTTGCTACTTATTTTCAAACTGATCCATTGGGACGGTTAGGCCGCCGCACGAGAGCGGTGTTTATTTCACATGTTAGACTTATTAATACTTGGTTACATATGATAGAAAACATTCATTTATTTACATAATTACATTTTGCCATTTAAGAATCTTCACCTTTTCTCTCTTCAATCTTCACTCTTCTCACACTTCTTCTGTCCCTTGAACTCATGCCCTTTCTCTTCACTCTTTCTTCTTTCTTCAAACTTCACCCCTCAACATACCTGTTGTTACTTACCTGGGCCAAATTTAAGGTTTCGCCTCAGGTGCACTGGGAGGGACTGCCCATTAATGGAACCTATCTCAAATGTGGCTCCATTTCCTGGAGAAAAGCCGTGAGTGCTTTCCTCCCTTCCGGAACCACGAAGTAGTTCCGGACAGTTGAAGCGGTGAGCTTCGGGCAGAACCTGTCCCTGAGAGGTTGCGTTCCAATACGAGCCACGAGTAGATGTTCACTCGTGGCGGGATCTGGGTCTGTGCAAAATGGGCATCCCCGCGTGAGAGGTCTCACCTTGAATCGGTGGAAGTATTCCGGGAATGGTCCATGCCCTGTAATCGCCCAGTTAATGAGAGGCGCAGTCCAGGTGCGTTCTTCCGACACTTTCGGAATTATGTTGAACACATTTCTCCCTGTATCCGCCTCCTCCCATCGACATTGCCAGAGGTCTTTCACCTCCTGGCGGATCCTTGTTTTTACGGATCGAGGCGACAGACTTAGAGGGACGTCAATGACATCTAAACCTGCACCTGCTTTCGCAAGGCGGTCTGCTGTTTCATTGCCGTGAATCCCTACATGGGCCTTTACCCAGAACCACCTCACCTCGAGGCCTTCTCTCGCCGCGTGAACACGTGCACATAGTGGATCTTGCGAGTACGGATTTGCTAGTGCCGT
Organism: Maratus michaelseni; assembly: GCA_963931845.1. NCBI lineage: Eukaryota > Metazoa > Arthropoda > Arachnida > Araneae > Salticidae > Maratus > Maratus michaelseni. Next base: position 275,006,843 of record OZ007594.1, on the reverse strand, counting down.
CAGCGACGATCTAGAGTCGCTGAACAATGATAGTTCGTTTTGGGCTCTGCACAACTCCAGCGCTTTGATAATGTCGACTAGCTCGGCCTGGTACACTGTCGCATGGGGCGGGAGGTGATAGGCTTGCTCTTCAATCAATTCCCCACCGTCAAAGATTGCAACGCCCGATCCTACACCTCCTCCGATTTTTGACCCATCAGTATAAACTGACACCCCCTGCTGGCTATGGGGTTCCCCGATGTTCTGGGGTGCTTCTTCCCAGTCAGTGGCAGTTGCCGTCGCAGGGTGTACTGACCATCTTCCCATCCGTTTTTGAACTTCGTCTGATCGTATTGTTGTTCCACCAACATTGGCATTCTCCCCGTAAACGGAGGACGCCACTCTGGTTGTACTCCCTTTCCACCATTAGATCTAGCGGCAGAGTTCCGGCAAGTACCTGAAGCGCTACCGTACTAGTAGTACGATAACACCTGGTTATCGCGATGAGCGCCAATCGTTGAGCTGTGATTAGGCTTTCTCTCATGCGGCCGGTCCCCGTCCACCAGAAACTGCAACCATATGTCGCGAGCCTCTCTATGCCGTTCTTATATAGACGCTTCAGTACGGTCCCTTTGAGACCCCAGGTCCTCTGACTGAGCGAGCGGGCCGCTCTCACGTAGTTTGCCAGACTTTGTTTGACTATGCGCAGTGTGTCATTCCGTTCAGCTTATCGTCCACCATCACTCCTAGTTATCTAGTGTTTTGTGCGACTTTAATGGATCTTCCAAGGAAGGAGAGTCTAGGAGCCGTTTTAGGGTTCTTTTTGTAACTCCCCAACCGGCGCACTTTTCGGAAGTAGACCAGTACGGTCTTTTCCGCGGAGAACTCAAGTTTATGCAGTGCCGCCCAACGAGCAATCTTCGTTAAGGCAGGATTTGCCCGCTTCGCACAAACGTGAGCGTTTGGCGCTTCGACTAAGACAGCAAAGTCGTCGGCATAAGCGATGATTCTCACGTACTCTCCCAGATCCAACTCCAACAAGGAGTTTGCTACCAAGTTCCAGTGAAAGGGACCTGAATTCGAGCCCTGAGGGCAATCTTTGTCGTACATGCGCTCCAGGGACACGTTTTGCGTTCGATATTGGACTTTCCTCTCCCTTAGGAAACTCCGAACTAACCTGTAGAGATTTTCAGGGCAACCCATCCTTTGCAGTTGAGCATAGATCGCCGGCCACCATAAATTGTTAAAGGCACCTTTAACGTCAAGCATGATGAGACAAGAGTCTTTGTCTCTTGCGTGGCAGTCTTCGACTGTCTTTCGCAATTCATGCAGGGCATGCTCTGTGCCCTTTCCTGGAGTAAAACCGAATTGGTTTTGGTGAAGGAACCCTCGTGACTGGGCGTGAAAAACCATCCTGTTTGTCACAAGTTTATCCAACACCTTACTCCAGGCTGTCAAAAGACAGATAGTACGGTAGGCGCTTGGGTCCGAGCGATCCTTATCAACCTTATTAAACAGTACTAGGTCTGCTACTTTCCAGCTTGAGGGAAACTCTCCTTCCCTCAAACACTTGTTCAAGAGTGTTATGAACAGCGGTTTGTTTGCCCTGTAGACTAGTTCGATTACCTCCATGGGTAATCCATCGTGTCCTGGCGCTTTCCCTCGGTTCGCGGTCCTGAAAACTGCTTCAACCTCCTTTTGGGTGAATTCCGGATCATCACCAGCCAACGGGTGTGTCTCTGCCCGAATTTCTTCGTGCGACGGTTCATCATCTCCGTCTACCGGGAAGTGGTATTCCATCAGTTTCCCGATGGTAGCTTCGAAGCTCGTGGTTTTCTCCTCGTCCCCAGTCCCGACCATTTTTAGTTTCAGGCTATGGGACGATTTACCTCTCATCCAGTCAAAGTGCGGGCCAAAGGGTTTCCCCGGCTCAATCTCTTCGAGAATGCGCCTGTAGTACGCCCACTTGGCCCTTCGGACCGTTCGCCTGAACTGAGCTCTTGCCTTGCGGAAGAGTCCCTCATACTCTTTCCGCTGGTCGGGATCCTCACATTTCCGGTACCGCCTGCTTGCGGCGCTCACCTTTTTCCTTTCTCCGAGGAGACTTGGAATCCACCACGGCTCAGCCTTTCTACACACTTTCCGGGTACGCACGTACTTCTCACAGAGACCTTGAACGACCTCTGTGAGACTAGAAACACACTCATCGACTGACTTCCCTTCCAACCAGTCCACTGACATGTCCCCTATACTTTCGGACAGGGCCTCCCGGAGGTCGGGCACAATCAGGTCTTTGAACCGAACCCGGTATTTGGGCCTTTGGGATGGGATCTCAGTTGAGATCTCCGTAGCGATGCGCATGTGCTCCGTGGCTGTCGCTCTGGACTCTACTTTCCAACCAACAAGAACTGTTGGTCTCGTTAGCCTACCTAGTGAAAGATCAATCCAGCTGTCGCCCCTGGTTGACTGGAATGTCGGTTCACTGGTTGAATCGTTGAAGATAGAGAGGTCGTTCTGGGCACACAGCTCCAAAACGAGGTCACCTCTACTATCACATTTCTCAAGCGGATTTCCCCATACCGAGCTCTTAGCGTTAAAATCGCCCATAATTAGTGCGTCTTGTTCTGCATTTCTTTGTAAAATCTGCTGCCGCGTTTCAATGTTTATGTCGATCGGATCCTGCGGGCTTTCTGGTGGCAAGTACACGGAGACCACAATCATCTTTCTCCCGGCAAAGTTTAGTTGGATTGTGACAATGTCGTTTGTCGTCATAAGCTCCACTATGTCAAGTGACTGATTTATCACGACCACCGCAGAACGAGCCTGCTGTGGCACGTGATAGACCACTGCCACCACTGGTATGTGGCCAACTTTGCCGTTTGATAGAACATGAGGCTCCTGTATGCACAAGACGTCATAATCCCGCATGTCATTCTTCAACACATTTGACGCAGCAAGAGATTTTCCGGCATTCTGTTACCCTATCCGCAGATTAACCATAGTCAATCTTTTTGCGGTTGCGCACCATTTCTAAGGCTCGGGTTGGGCACTGGGGATCAAGGGAGCTGTGAGCCGTAGAGCACTGAGTCTCTTTATGATAGAACACATTTTGGCTCACACAGTTCATGCACTTCCTCTTGCATGAATCCGCTCCCTTATGCTTAGTCTTACCACAGTTTAAGCATTTCTCTGCAGATGATTTGCAGGATCCGCTGATATGTCCAAATCGACCACATTTGAAACATTGAGTAGCCCTTAGATGTTCTGCCAGTTTCACCTTCGTCCAGCCAACTTACAGCCTTCTTAATCCAAGCAGAGCCTTGAAGCCTCCTGGAGTCGTCTCAAGAACCCAATGACAGGTCCCACCCCGCTTTATGGGGAATCGGACTGAGACGTCTTCCGGCTTCAGGTTCGCCTGCTCACAGGCAGCTTTAAGGACGCCGGCCCCGTCGAAATCCGTGGGGACGTCAAACGCAATTGTACGAGGCCTTCGAAGCTTCGGTACCGTGACGACCACAGTGTCCTTCAAAGCTTCGTTGTTCTTTATGGCGTCCTCTAGGATCTGGACATCAGACTTCTTCTCAAGGCGCACAAGGACACCTCCGGCCGACACAGGTTTTCGCCCACGAACCTTAATATTTAAGGCTCTCGGGCTAATGGCCTTGGTTAGCCGATTCTCCACAGACTTGCTCTTTTCCTTTCTATCCTGGGGATAGACGATTAGAACATGCTCTGTGGCGGGGGTGTCTGTGCGGATCCGCCCTTGAGGTTCTGTCCGTCGTCCCTCCTGCCTATCCTCATCCTTCCTCTGAACACATGAGGCTGCTGGAGTCCGTGCAACTCCAGCATAGGAAAGTTGTTTTTCCCTTAATCGAATGAGCTCCTGTTCATCATTGAACCCTTTTACAAGAAGGTGCTCATTCTGTCCCTTGATCCGTGTTAGTTCAAGGGCCTGCTCTATGAACAATTCATAGAGCTCTCTCAAGTGCTCATCGGCTACTAACTTTTCGTTGCTGGTTGGTTTCACCTTTGTTACTACCATCGCCCTAATCTTAGCGATTAGGTCTCTCCCCACAACTCTGTGGTCCTTCACTTCTTCACCAACCTCGGGGACTTCGAGGTCGGCCATGGAGATGTCCAAGTTGGCCTCTTGGACTCCCCTGTTCTTCTCCTCTCCTCTTTCTTCCAGCCCTCTTCGCTGGTTCTTCCTTCCGTCACCACTCATTCTTCAACGCTTATGTTTTACTACCTACTGATTACCTGCCTGATACGGTACGGAAAACCCGTGCAAGTGCGGACTTCGTCCTAGCGCAAATATCTTACGTGAGTAAAACTTGCCCAGGAACAGCCGGGAGCTCCTCGTCAAGGCTCCGCACTTACCGTGCACACGAACTATTGGATTTGGATTATCTGATTCGTTAAACAACAAATCAGAACACTTCGATCCAACCACGTCTGTTTTTACACACTATGATAGCTTTTAAAATGATAGTATTCTAAAAATCGCATGTACTGACAACAGACGTTAACGTTCGTCACACGCCGTAAAGTTTTTGTGCTCCCGGTGTGAGCTGTGTAAACGCAACACTCACGAAACGGAACATTGTTGGTTTAATCAAAGGAATAACACTAACCAAACAAATTATAAAATAGAAAAAAAACCGCAATACAAAAATCATAATTTCCAAAGTAATAAATTTTCTAGCATTACCAAACGAAATTCAAATTTACATCTCCCTAATTATCCCATGCAGAGCATTGATTGGCAAGGGGGACATGTTGGACAGAATTTTGGGCAAAACCCAGGTTATCATTTTGGGCCGAATTTTGGGCATAACACAGGCTTTGGGCAAGCTCAAAGTACTAGTTTTGGTCAGAATCATAGTAATAATTTTGGGCCAAATTATGGCAATAATTTTGGACAGAGTTATGCAAACAATTGTGGGCCAAATCATGGCAATAATTTTGGGCAGAGTTATGCAAACAATTGTGGGCAAAATTATGGCAACAATTTTGGGCAGAGTTATGCAAACAATTGTGGGCAAAATTATGGCAACAATTTTGGGCAGAGTTACGCAAACAATGATGGACAAAATTATGAAAACACAAATGCACAGAGGTGTAATTTTGATAGATCTAGAGGTAAAACAGGATCAAAATACTACAATAAAAATACAAATATAAAAACTCAAACAACACAAGCCAAAACTCAGATGACAAAAATAAAAAACAACCAAAAAAACTGAATGGGGGACTTACTAACAATAATAAAACGCACCCGCGTGAGTCACCCCACAGCGGGACTTTTAATACACCAAGCGAACAAGTTTATACACCTAACATTTCCGACTCTCATGCACACAGTTATCCTCAGGGATTTGGATTTCTTCTTGACGTAAATGGACAAGGAAGTGCAATTAACAGTGATACTAGGGACGAAACACAACAAGATGGAATTTTTGTAAATAAAACTATTGCCAGTGTCAATAATTCCAAAGATAATCAATTGCCCATAATTGACATGAGCATTGATAATATTAAATTAAAAGGATTATGTGACACGGGAGCAGCTGTGTCGCTGTTGTCTCCAGGTATATTTGACAAAATAAAGCAAGAAAACATAAAATTTAAATACTTAGGTACTCAAATTAAAACCCTAACAAACTCAACTATTTTTTTAAACACTGTATAAAAATTGCTTTTCGCTTAGAGGGCATTTGCACCACTGGTACATTTTATGTTACAAACAAAGAATTTGATAGAGATTATCAGATCCTACTTGGGTATGATTTTTTAAGGGGCAACAACATCACATTGGACTTTTCACAAAATGTTCTTAAACTAAAAAACAAAGTCATTCAACTTAACACATACATTACAGAACAGAATGAAGAAATTAATAATCTAGCAACTGAAAATCAACAAAACACAGCTCAACACAATGATGTCATTCATAACAACTCAAAAAAAACAATTAAAAAAAGGGGGGAGCACACAACAAAAAAAATAAATTGTATGCAAGGAACAAGCTCAGAATATTTCTAACCCCACACTCTAAAAAAATCATTACACTTACTTGCAATGAACAAATTAATGAAAAAGACATAATTCTAGCAGAGCCTGTTAGAGACAATACCGAGTATACTATACAAACATCAATTCATGAGGTGCAACGCAATAACTTAATAAATATTATAATACATAACAATACGGATAAAAACATTTACTTAAAACAAAACACTAACATAGTCAAAATCACCACAGACATAGAATGCAAAGAAGATGACTCAGACATTGATATTGATCAGGGAAAAATTCACCAGATCAATCAACTAAGCATTCAGGAAGTCAGACAACTTCGTGAGGCAGAATTTAGCATCAATGACTTTGATTTAGAGCATCTCACAGAGGACTTACAAGAAACACTCAAAGAGTTATTAATGAGCAAAGCTCATGCTTTCTCTAAAACATATGATTATATCCAAAATTATATCCAAAATTATGCCATATTTCATAGCATTTCGCATAATTTGGCATGTTTTGGCGTTTTGGTTGTATATATTTTGGCTGTTCAGTACTGGGTCAGTAAATGAAAATATGGGATTCACAATTGATATGGTCACACCACTTCAAAGTTAAATGATGCAATGTCAAAGGACTTCTCATTGTCTGTGAACTTTCCACAGTGTTCGCATCATCGTACTTTCTCATTGTCTATGAACTTTCCACAGTGTTCGCCTCATCGTACTTTCTCATTGTCTATGAACTTTCCACAGTGTTCACCACATCGCACTTTCTCATTCTTTGTGAACTTTCTACAGTGTTCTATATCGAACTTTCACATTTTCTGTGGACTTTGTACAGATATTAACAATTAACCTCCAGTTCCTCAGGGCTCAGGTGTTAAGTCAACATTATACGAGTTTGTCAATGAATCTTATAGAATCAGCGTGCACACTCTACATGGACAGTGATTTCCAGAAACAAATTTACAAAAAAATGTCCTCTCCGATTACATTTTTTTCTTCAAGCGGGGAGATAATGCTGGATAGAACCTAAAATATTGGTATATCCCGCATAACATATTTCCGTTCCCACGTTAAACTAATCGAAACAACGGCAGCTATATGGGTGGCCTTGTTTACGCATGGTAAAACACAGACAGACGCCGGATTTGACACTTCAGCAATTGTGTGGACAAGCAGCAATTTATGACGGACAATCTCGAGGGTCATAAAATGTGCAAAGATAAACATCGAACCGGCGATCCCTGGAAACGAGGAGAAGGGTAGCTACGTATGAGTTTCTAAGAGGCTGAATATGGCTGGATCGAATGGGAAGCGTCGCGGTGATCAGATATACGCGGCGACCAGTGAAATAGCTTCACGAGGGGCATGGAAGTCGGCACCTAGCAACATCATTGGATTCAGAGCCAAAAAGGAGGAGGTGAAGACTTTTACTCCCCTCTGGGGGGGGGGGGTAAAAAATATCTCAGAACAAAAAATTTTGTTGGAAAAAAGACACTTCTATCAAAAACTTTCAAAGGAGAACATCTTCTCTTTTCTTAGTAACATTGCTTATGCTGTGAGCCCTATAAGTTGTCTTTTTTCTATATAGGCTTCAATATGCACACAGCCTAACGTTATAATTAATTTAATCATAGTTATTTTTAAATTGTGCTTTGGATGCCATGATTCCCAGGAATGCCTTGTACAAACAACCACCGTACTCTTAGGAGATCCAGGTACATTTTGTTTACCCAGATACTGTGAAAATTCATTCCATTCTAAACAATTAATGTTGAGGAGATAATATTTCTCGTACCATCCCCAGGATCATGGATGTTTGTACATTGTAATTCTTATCATAAACTTATTAAATTACAATGTTATGAAATGTGGTATACTTAAATTTAAATAATTAAAATAATAACTTAATAACTTAACAAAACTAGTAAATATATTGCCTTGTTATATAAAGTCTGTAAACATAATGCATATACCTTTTTATAATTATTTTACTCTTTATTTTATGTTTTATATATGTCTTCTGTAAATAAAACCCTTTTATTTTACTCTTAATTTAGACTTTAGTCTTTATTCTTATTTATGGTGTGATGTTTATCTAGAATAGCATATGTCTACTTAAAACTACTACTTTAAGCAGGAATTTACAGCGGGGTTGATGACCAACCATAAGGATAAGATTCTTCGAAATGACACAACGCGGTACAACCTTTCAATTTAATACAAGAAAATCTATCCCAGGTTGTACGATCACATTTTGCCATCAAATTGCCGCTAAAAAAATTGGTGTGTTTCTGTTAGGAGGAACTAATAATTTGGGCTCTAGTAACGCCCTGTAAATTTTATAATTTAAATTTTAAATCTCTCCAACAATTTCCGCTAAAAAAATATTGGTGAAATTATTAAATTTACCTAAATTCATTTAAACGCGTTTTATGATACGCGTTTTATGATATACGTTTTATGATATGAGTTTTTTTCTACGACATAGCTTTAAAAAATATGTTTACGCAAAACAAAGTAAAATAATAAATAAAAACACGCCAAATTTCTCTCATGTGTTACCTACATGTGGATTTCAGGATTCAAATTTTAAAATACTATTTTAACATAGATCACGTACCATAAAAAACACTTTTTAGACAACTTAAATTACACACACACACACACACCAAAAAAAAAAAGAGCTGAAATTTATGCGAATAAATTTTGAACAGGATGTAGGGTTACTAAAAGATTTGTGATTATTTATAATTAATTATATCTCATACTTATTATTTTTTTAACAGGTAATTCAACTATTTTCAAAATGTATACATTTTAACGTCTGAATGTGAAAAATATTAAAAACACCAATTAAAATAATTTAAGACAGACATGAGTACACATAAAATAAAAATTTATAAAAAAATATATACTTAAAAACAGTTAAAAATACAAAATAGTAGACGTTTCGCCAAGCGATCTATTTTCGTGTCGCTTGGCGAAACGTCTACTATTTTGTATTACTTACCCATCATACGTAGTATAGGGTAAGTCTTGTAATCGTTTTGAAAATCGAAAAATTTTTTTTGACGGATTTACACGTTTCAGACACTGGAGATTCCAAAAAACATATTTTTAGAAAAAAAAATTTGCCGTCCGTCTGTGTGTCTGTGTGTCTGTGTGTGTGTGTGTCTGTAAACGCTCTATCTCCCGAACAAATTGAGATAGAGACTTGCAATTTGGTATGTACTTAGTATGTAATAATGGGAAGAAGCCTATTTCATTTCAATAACCTCGATTAACCGGAACATTTTTTTTCGGACTCTCGAAATATTCGTTCTGATGAAAGGTATATAAAAATTTTCGAAATTGTTTATTTTAAGTAGTAAATATAAAAAACAATAAAAAAACATAAATTTTGCATAAAACATGAAGTCGATCGGATAATGAGTTGCCGAGATATTTGTAATCCTATTTTCCACACTCTTCGATTTTTCATGACCCTGTATTTCATCCAAATTTCACTTCAAAGATATATTTTAATTGGAAATTTGACGCTTAATCAGATGCAATAAACCGCTAGTTAATAGGAGTATTATTTTTGGAGTTATAAGGAAAAACCTCTTTCAAGCAATTCAGTAATCGAGCCTTTTTATGACGTCATCAAGCCACGATTTTATTTGAATTGCAATGCATTTTATTAGTAGTTTACACATTTTTATTTTAATATTTTACATTATACATATACATGATGGGTAAGTATTACGGTGGCCCCCAACGACTAGTTTTTAACTGTTTTTAAGTATATATTTTTTTATAAATTTTTATTTTATGTGTACTCATGTCTGTCTTAAATTATTTTAATTGGTGTTTTTAATTCAACTATTTGTTATTCTGAATAATACATTGTTCTTATGTTTGTTTTAAAACATTAAATGAAGCATTTCCGAAACGTATTGTCTAATTCAGGGAGAACATTAGAAGGAGGAGATAAAAGAATGACCATTAACCAGTTTAAAAATGAAGGAAACAGGAAAGAAGCGATATATCAAATATTTAAGAGATATGAAAAAAAAATTAAACACAGCGGAATTCATAAAAGGTGAAGGTCATAAATCAACATCAGAAATTATTCGCAAAGTAGAGAATCTTTTCAAGAACAATCTTTCTATTTCCATTCGTGCACCTGCTAAAAAATTGAAATTAATATATTTTAAGAAGGTTATAGATTTAATGTATATTAAAAAGAAAATAGACTGAGAATTACACGTTTTGTTAAAATAAATAAATATATAAAACTTGCTCTAAACTACTCGAAGAATTACTGAAAAATCAGGATGTCATAATGTCTAAACAAGAAGTAAAGTTACTAAAATTTCAATTTTGCGATTAACAAATTAATTATATCTAATAATTATTACTCTGTTTTAAAGATAATTCAAAGAGTATTGATTTGTTATACAGGGTCCGTCAAAAGGAATCATACACGGGTTTTGGTCAATAACTTTATTTGTACTCGGTTTATATTCGAAATTTTAATGTTAATGTAAAACTTATGTAAAACTACGGGATAACATTATGAAAATGGTTCCATGTGTTCACCTCTCATGTCAACAACCATCAAAAGTCTTCAGTTGAAACCTCTAATTAGCTGAAGAAAACAGGCTGGGTGAATGTTTTCTAGCACTTCTTGAATTGCTTGTTTTTATTTATCGAGATTTGACGGTGCATTTCGATAACATTTATCCTTCATATTTCTATAAAGGAAATAATCACATGGATTGGGATTAGGGGAATACGTTGACCACTGAACCATCACGTCCATATCAGTTTTTAAAAATCAGACTGATAACTCTGTCATGAAAGTGCGCTTCAATGATGTTGTGGCTGTCATGAGAACAGTGAAGAGCTGTTCCAGCTTTCAAAAACCATGTTTCACCTTTTCTGGACCATGGAAACAATTAATGAGTGTGTTCCATCCCATGTTCCTGAAGCATCGAAAAGTACCTTTTTGAATTAACTGTGTTTCTGAAAAAGTTTGCTGCTAATGCTCTTTTTGAGCAGATGGCTATCCAGGCAGTCGTTTTTTTGTGGATGTAGAGGATTTTCAAGAGACTCATGACGGTTTTCTCTATACCAGTACCGGTAATTTTGCTTATTAATGTGCCCGGTCAGATGAAAGTAAGCCTCATCATTAAACAAAAGGTTTGGAACAGAGATTTTGTTACCTAGCGATAGCCGAAGAACCTTTTTAGCGAAAACAAATCTCTTTTCTTTGGTATTTGCAGCCAAATTGTGCAAAATTTGAATTTGTATGGGTAAAGATGCAGTTCGCTTCTTGAAATGCGGAGATCACTTGTCTCAGAAATGTCGATTTCTTGAGCAAGTCTTGAACTTGACAGATATGAATCTTCATTAAAACGTTCATCCAATTGCTGGATATTTTCAGAGGTCTTTGCAGATCGCAGTCTTACGGTAAAATTTGCCTTATGACCGGCAACACTTTCTATCTACTTAAATTTGGCGATTAAATTGTTTGTCGTTTCCCTTGTTGGTGCACTGTGTCTTCAATAGGTTTTTTCATAAAGAGTACACAATGAAGAAAATGATCCAAAAAAAAATTGCATTTCATGACGATAAAAATTCGATTCTCGATCGTCAAAGCTTGGTTAGGCATTTTTGGTCCATTTCGGTTCGATTGACTGAAATTTCAAAACTGAATAACAATTTAACCCAATCTTTAACCCTACAAACTATCACACTTTCTGATAACCTAAAATGTCAGCTTTAATTTGACATAAAAAAATAAAACTTACGATACAAAATTTAGGGTGGTTTAATTGAAAAAACTCCCATTTTTGGCCCAAAAATTTCAAAAAGCACAACTGAAATGCAACAACATTTGTTGTTCAAACTGTATGCATAATTTGAGTTTCTGTTTAAAATGAACAACGCTTCTCACACCGCTCTAGTTTCCGCTCATGCGCGCAAAAACAGTATATGATTCCTTTTGACGTGAAACATTGTTTTTGTTCATTTTGAAAATGGTTAACGTTCGTTGCTTTAATAATATAAATGTATAAAAATGTATAAAAAAAATATATATAAATAACGTATATCAATTACATGACGATCCGAGTATATTTACGTGAGTTAGACCACGGACAGAACCGACGGCCAGACAAATCGAATTGATAAACACTTTTTAGTTGGACAGTGTTAAAACACAATACGGGTAAGCGGGATTTTTTTTTATATACTTTTTAGGGTATTAAAATAAAAACGTGAAAAAAAATGTGTGATAGATAGTGAATGTAGCAGCACTTGCAAGTTTTTGTATTTCTCTAGAAATAAGAGGGTAGCGTTATAAAAAATAAATAAAACACTAGCACCTGAAACACTAACTTGCGTTAAATTTCTCTTTCACCAGGTATGAAAATAAAAAAACAAACGAACAATAAAAGCAACAAAAAAGATCCTTTAAATCTATCTTTCTTTTGTATATTTTTATTTCACAATATATTAAGTATACCAAGTAAAGAATTTGACCGCAGTTACAAAATGAAACTTATTAAAAGATTCTATTCATTCATATACATACAACAATATTCAGAATAAGTAAAACTTACGTGTCTATAATTTTTAAAATCACAAGCGATTATTATTATTATTATTATTACTATTTGCTATCTTTTCTAAAATAGAAGATTATCCGTATTTTGCTTTCAGAAAATATTTTTAATACTGATATGGGTTGCCGAATCTGTCCATAAAAGAACCATTGTGAGAATCCTCCAGCTTCGGCAGGGTTTGAAGCATGGCAGATATGCTTTCTTCTGGGGTGAGCTGGGCTCGATCCGATCCCATATCTGTTTTTACCCATCCCGGGCACATGCAGATGACAAGGATGCCTTGATCTTTCACGTAGCTTGATATCGTTTTCATGGCCATGTTGAGTGCGGCCTGCATAAAACAAATAATGTTGAGAACAAATAAAGTTGAATATTTGAAAATTCTTACATTTATCAGAAAATTTCAAAAAGAACATGATATGAGGTTTACAAGCAATGAAAAGCATTTGTTGTATTTATTTTTTTATTTTTTTTTTACTATTTCGTGAGGAAAATCGTATAGTTTTCTGTTACACTTGCCAAAAAATACCGGCAGTCTTATTTATAAAGCTGGGAGATTTAGTATGATTGCGTCAAAATAGCGACATTTTTTTTCTCTGATTGTCGTTTTAACGATTCATGGAAGCGAATGCACAGAGTTCCGTTATTGTGATCTCCTTATATTTAGGATTTGCATTTTTATTTATGTTACCCGGAAGGCCCAGGGCCGTAGCTAGGGGTACCAGGGGGGGGGGCTCAGCACCCCCTGAAAATTTTTGAGCCCCCCCCCCCCCCCCTCGGAAAGTTGCCAAGGCCGCCAAATGAAATTCTGTTTGAAAAATCCAAATGAAACTCTGTTCAAAAATTGAACTTAGTTTTGGGGGCTCTTTACAGTTTTGCATAAATACTATATTGTAGTACTTGTTTAAAAACTGCAAATAAGTGCTTCAACAGGCGCGCATCCTATCTGCACATACTCAGAATTAGCAACCTTATGCTTATGCAAACATTGACTTTTGCATTAGTTATATACTGAAATTTTTCATTTTGTAGTGTTTTCCATTATTAGAACAAAGCAAAGTTATTCTAATGAGTTATAGGCAATTTAAATACAAGTGGTTTTAGCTTTTGACTAGACACAAAAATATTTTTAAATGCAAAATGCACCCATTCTAATGGTTTTTTTTGTCATATAATAACATAACTGTAGAATCCTGAAGGGCATGGAATATTCAGAAAAAAATTAAAGGTTGCAACTCTTTTGGAACAGGTGAAACAGCTTTTTAGTTACTTTTGACATCATCACTTATTATTTCACTAGTATAATTATACACTGAAAATCTTCATTTTGCAGCCAGTGATGTAGAAGTAAAAAAACAGAGGGAATATGCTTTAGGCAGAGGGTATACCCTAAAAAGTATAAGCTATAGTGTTTTTGAGAAGAGGGTATACACTATACCTTAAAATAATCCAGAAGGTATTACATCCCTGTCTGCAGCTTTTATTTTTCTTAGCTTCAAATAAAGTTATTATACACAATTTAATAAGAAACATAGTGCCTACACTATGAATATGCACTAATTTACCTTTCTATATAATACTTTGATCATATATATCTATGTTTGTGCGTGCATGTGTCAGAGAGAGAGAAATAGTATGAGCCCCCCCCCCCCCCCTCTACATTTTCTTGAGCACCCCCTATTGTTTACTTCCAGCTACAGCCCTAGGAAGGCCCCCAAGGTTAACTCGGGTGAAGCCGGTTGGTTCCCTTAATACGTTCTTTATCTTTATAAATATCAAAAACCAATATATTTTTTAGAGTTATTTATAAAAACAAAGTTATATGATGTTGTACAACAACAAAGTTTTACAATGAAAATACATAATACCGTATAGACGTGATTAACAAAGTACAGATTACGAGATTCATCTGAGTGGTCCCGTGAGGGCGTGGGGCGCCTGATACGCGTCCGCAAATGTCCAGATTGGTTCATCTGAACAGTGACCGCTGGCAAAAATCACCGCCCCGGTCTGCTGTCGACTACCCTTCACACACACATTCTGACGAAGGTGACTAGTACAGATGGAAAATTGAACACTGAACTGTTGTAAATTAGATTAGGATTTAACATCAACTCCATTGTGAACTACGCGTCTGCTCGATGCTTCAGGTCGTAAACAAGCTGTAAAATGCTGTCATAAAATCGTCACTTGTATCGAAAATCTTTTCCGGTCCCTTCATTGAGCAATTATCTAAACAAGTACTTAAAAAGCTTTTTCCCATCTACGTAAACATGTAAACAGGATACACAGTAATAATATTAGTATAAATGAAAATGAAAATATATACGAAATTAATTATAAGTAATTAAAAATTAGTCTAGATAATGCTTTTAATAGTGAATAAACATTAGTTTCTGGAGAAGCTTGGATATGGTACAGAAGTTAACACTACTTAGTATTAGTTGTGATTAGTATTTTAGTCTCAATACATTACAGATTAACGCCTAACACTTTCCTCCTTAAAATAATAAAAAATAAAATAGGAAATTGCGACTTAAGGCTGCTCTTCAGTAAACTTCCCGATTCCCCTCGCTAATGTTATTCCTATGGGCGTAGGATGCATTCGTATTTTTAAAATATCTCCTCAGAAAATTAATATTTTTAACTTCTGTTTTCTTTGTATTGTTCTTAAAGAATGTCTCTTTTTTTCTTAGTTATCAAAATATTTCTAAATTATGTGCTTAATTTACATTTTTTCGTTTTAAAATCTTAGCGAAACTGAATAAGATTTTAACGTTTCATATAAAATTAAGTATATATTTTAGAAAAAAATTGACAACTAAGAAAAAAAGAGACATTCTTTAAGAACAGTACAAAGAAAACAGAAGTTTAAAATATTAATTTTCCGAGGAGATATTTTAAAAATACGAATGCATCCTACGCCCATAGGAATAACATTAGCGAGGGGAATCGGGAAGTTTACTGAAGAGCAGCCTTAACGTCTTCTACCCGTGTCTTTAATTCTTTATATAAAATGTCAGGGTATCTGGGTGATTAGTGTTAGAGTGGCTCGTTTATCTGTGCGAGTCAGAAATATTAGAATACTTACTTTACTAGTTCTGTATCCTATTGTATTTTGCGAGACTTTAACGTCTGTCAGGGTAATGCTCCCAGCTATTGATGATATGTTCAGAACTGCAGCTCTGGAGACACGCAGTCCTCCGGACTTACTGGTAGCAGCTTTTTGGAGCAAAGGCAGCATTTCCTTTGGAAAAAGAGAACTTTCACAGTAACTTTGAATAACCCAGCTAACACAAGACTTTTAAAACGTTGAAACTAAATCTCAACTGTTGCAAATTGATTGAGTTGTGTACTCTGTATTAAAAAATATACGTTATTTCACAATGTTTTAGGTTTTACGATTTGGAAAGTTAAACATTGAAAAGGTGTGCTAAAGGACGTTTCTCATTGGTCATAATAAACTAAACCTGCGGGGCAACATCCATTAAGAATCATGGCCCACATTGCCCAGTCCTTTTTCTTGACCATGATCCCTGAGCCCATGGTCAACGTTATACAGCTCATAGCTATACAGCATATGTCCTGGTCAGGTGGTCAGCCAAACGCGGTACTCCTGTGTTTAGTTCTCAAGTAAGCTTTGTACTCATTTTATCGACTCTATCTTGGTGACCACTAAGATAGGAGTGGTCACCTATCTTATAGTATATTCTGACCACTAAGCTATTGGGCTTCCATTGGTCCATTTGTGCTTTTAGCCTCATAATTTAAAAATATCTTTGTTTAAAACTTTCAGTTTTCCTTTTGAATTCAATGGAAAGAGAGGTGTTTTCTCAATTGTGAAAAAAAATAGCAATTGATAAAATCGACGAAAACACTGTTTTATACTATTTTGGAAACACGTGAAAATATAATGCTTTGATAAGAATTGAAAATATTACATTTTGAGAATGGAAGATGTGTGATTTTCTACTGTGTGTGAAGTAATATTGATGTTCAGTTGCAAAAGAGATGGGTTGATAAAGATTGATTTTCTGTCCCTCGATAGGGTAAAATATTTTTTTTCTGTTTTCTAACAGGTCTTTATTGTTTTAATATTATTTAGGATCCATATTTGCTGCCTCTATGGTTACCTTTTGTTTGAAAATACTTTAAATGTGTTGTATAAGATCAGAAATATAGATTTACTTAGCAAATTTTTTATGTATTTCAGTTACATCAATTTGATTTTTGTACTATATGAAGCGCTCATAACATTATCGTACTAGTTAGTTTTCATGTATATTTTACTTTATTTTTCACATATTAGAATATGTACAAATCACGATGGTGTCAGGAGGGCCTCATAAAGAAAAATATATATATATATATAATTGAAATACAGTATAACCCCCATTTAACGATACTGGATTTAACGAATTCTTCAATTTAAGGATGAATTATGGTCCAGATTCACCTATATTTATTTCTGTGTAGAATGGTCTTCATTTTAACAATTATTTTCTTCTATTTAACGATAATTTTGATGATTTTCAAATATTTTAATCGCTTTTTTTCAACTTAGAAGAATTATCGAGTGTTTTCTTTTGGTTATGTGTAGACCAATGTATGATGAGAAACATATTGATTTAGAGAAATTTGTAACATCAGTTTTATATAACTTTTCTAGATAGATTTTTTCATGTATAGATTATGTGAGCTATGACCTAAAGTCCTGCATGGGTTGGGTGCTACTCGACCAGAACCCAAAACTTCTGCTGAATGTCAATCCGAAATCGGACTCAAACACGACAAAAAAAAATTTCGTCAGCTCGAATCCGACCACTTCAACCCGAAATCGACCGGAAATCAAAATATGCAAACCCGAACCCGACGGAAAAATAATTAATCCCTATTTTAATACAATTATGGAAAAAACTCACCTACAACTACATCTCTAATATCAATTTTATCTTTATTTTTTAAATATTTTTCTTTGTTAAATAAAAATGAACACCTGTACAATCAATAATATTCAAATATATAGTTTTTCATTTGAAAAATATTCCAGACTTTCTTTTAAAAAATTACGCCACGTCGAACACGATTGAAAAGACAAAAATCCAACCTGATTTAGATTATGATTCTGACATAGAGCATGATAAATCTCGAAAGTTACTTCAAGTGAAGCAAATATTATATTCGATACAGCAAAAAAAATTTAATAATGTTTAATGTTAATAACATTGATATGATGCTTTCAGAAAAAAAAAAAAAAAATCATGTCGTCGGCTACATTTAAGGAATAAGTAAATAAATTATCAATAATTTTTAATTATTAAAAGTATACATATATTGCGTCAAAAGGAACATATTTTAAAGGTAGGTAAATTTCTGAAATATTAATAATTAACTTTTATGAGGTTTTAATTAATCTTATGTATTCCTTGATTTAACGATAACCTCGTTTTAACAATGATTCTCAAGAGATTCTTTGCAATCATTAAATCGAGATTCAATTGCACATTGAAATTTTGCTAAATAAACCTATGTTTACGATTCTCTATAATAGTCCAGTAGAAATAGCGTAAAAAAGGGCCTTGCCTTGCAAAAATTCGGGTAGTTCTAATTTTTGGATATGTTGTAAAGGTTGACCCTCTAATAAAAAAAAAACAAGTTTTCGACCTTCTAGATCTTGTGCGTTTATCACAATATTGAAAAAACCAATATTTTTCGGCACTTTTTTCGATTTTTCTTAAATAACTCAATTTAAGTGCATTTTACAGAAAAAGCACTTTCACCATTTTGTAGAGAATAAAATTCTCTACAACATGCAGTATTCATGTTTGTAAATTGTCCAAATAGGGGGTGAGATACGGAACCGGGAAAATAGGGTAAAATTTGCAAAAAGTGCAAAAATCCACAAATGACATTAGTTTTTGCTTAATAACCTACTTTTAGTGCGTTTTAGAGACAAAAGTGTCATTATAAAGTTTGTAAAGCATGAAGTAGTCTATAAGTTTCATTTATTAGATCATTAAATATCTATAATAGACTTTAAAAATCAAAATAATACAATTTATGGTTAAAACAAAAAAATACCGCCTGACAAGTCATTAATTTAAAAACGAGCTTTTATTTTTAATATTGATTAAACGATGCAATTAATTAATTATAGTATGTAGAATAATAGATAACTGTTGAATAGTTGAGGGGCGGGGGGGGGGGAAGCGAAGTTAACCAAAAAACCTAGTCGGTAGATATAGGTGCAGGGCCAAGAATTCAAAGTCGAAAGTAAAATTAATAGCTGGGAATAATGTAAAAAAATACTTGAAAGATAAAAAAGTTATAATTTAGAAATTTTAAAAAGGAAAAGGAGTATCTAAGGACGAAACTAAGGGAGGTGGGAGCAAAAGGAGCATGTGGCCCGGGGGCTAGAATGGAATCGATTTTTCTTAAATAACTCAATTTCAGTGCATTTTACAGAAAAAGCATTTTCACCATTTTGTAGAAGATAAAATGCTCTACAACATGCAGTATTCATGTTTGTAAATTGTCCAGATAGGGAGGTGAGATACGATCTGGGAAAATACGGTTATGATCGGTGAAAATATACCAAAAGTTTTTGAAAGCTACCTAAAAATGGAAATGTCTCTTTCCTTCTTAAATTTATCTATTATTTTTACGTTCATGGATAAAAAGTATTGTTAAAACTGATTATTGTCCTCTAAACATTCTTTAAGTAAAATGGTCCTTCTGATTATTGCAACAGGTATATTTTAGAAAAGGCTTACAGCATATGAAACCTTGTTTATTTACTTCTAAAATAGTTCAGTAAAGAACACTTTGAAACATATTAATGAAGCATTTACACCGCAACTAAAGATAGCCGGCTGAAAACTTGACTCTGTCCCTTCTAAGAGGTAATTTCATGCTGTTGGACTCATTGCCAGTCTCTAATTTCCCTTCATTATTGAACTGGGAAGGCTGGAACAGAATATTTTATGTTCAAATTTATATGCTATGTGCATTTTTTATATTAAATGTTTCTATACATATTTTCTGATGTAAGCAATATTTTAGAATTTTTATGCAATAAAGAATAAGAAAGATTAATTTATCCGTTTTAAGCACTTAAAAATTAAGCCTTAAAACTGGCTTAGATATGTAGACTTGGAACCTTCGATAAAACGTCGATAAAAGCTCGACCTTGAGGATCGAGCTGTTTTCATCCTACGATTGGACTATGATTGACCTAGGATCATCCTAAGATTTTTTTCTAGGATTAACCAGGGGAGAGGGCGATCGCTCCATCACCCCTCCTTTGGTTCCGCCACTAAGAGTGATGGGAGCGGGCTAAAAATCAAGGCTTGTTTACCCAACTCCATTAAGTTTTTTCCTTTGAAAATTATAAGTTTACATAAATTGACTATCACCAAGATTACTTTCTCTGGAAAATCTTGAAACATCGATTAAATATATTTTGAAAATTAAAGTTACTTTAAAATAAAAATGTAAAATTGTATTTTTTAATGAAAGATTTTTGGAATTGCACTGTATTTACCATTTTACCAATAGAAAATCACCTTTACTATAGATAAATTTATTGAATATCTACCTGGATTACTCTGATTGGTCCAACAGTGTTAACAGTGAAATGATCAAGAAGATTTTCTTCAGTTATATTCGGGAATCCTTCCCTTTTTAAAGCTCCAGCATTGTTGATCAATAAAGTGATGCCATTTTCCCCGACAGTCTGTTCAATAACTTTTCGAGCTGCAATGACATCTTCGGGTACTTTAACGTCTGTGGGGAAATAGAGAAGTACAAAGCAATAAATTTCTTGTAATTTGGAAAAATTCTTTGCAGAGATAATGGTGGTGAATTAGTATTTTCTAATTGTACAGTAATGTTAATAAACTGTTACTTTTTCACTGTACAATTAACCCTCGATTTACATAGCAAAAGTATTTATAAGTTCTTTAAACGCAGCATAATTATTCGGTAATTTTGTATTTCTTTTAAAGTGTTTGGTCACTTTCATGAGAAAATGTAATGCATGTTTATAATTAAACTGACACTATTCAGAGTCATCAGTAGCTCGGTTTAACAATAAAATTAGTACAATACTTTGTAGCGGAATTAAAAATGGCATGGAAAACAGAATTCCAAGGAGAAAATAGTTCCAAAAATTGCCGATAAAGGATAATGTAGCATTGTGCAATATAAAAAGTTATTTGAAATTAGTGTTGCCAGGTGCACTGCCGTATAAAACGGAACAGAAACACACACACACACACACACACACACACAAAAAACAAACCCGGAACAGTGACGTCTAAATCGAAACATAAAAATACAGTAAATCCCATGAAAACGGAACCTGCCTACAACTTAAAAAATTCATTGTTCTACGGAAGGAACATTATACGATTATATCTATAAAAACGAAAACATTTTCCGGTCACTTGACTTTTTGTATTAGTAGGTTTTACTCTGTACTAAATAAACACAATCATTTTATACAATAAAAACTGTGAAAGCGGGCTTGTTTAAGAACAAAAGAAAATTCCGTTTTAGAGACATTTCCGATTGAGCTCTTATAATTATAAGGTATTCCTTACGTAGGGACTATGATATTTTTACGTTTAAGACAGGATTACGTTATATATAGATTCAGTTTCCACAGGTTTTACTAAACAAAGTACATAAAAACTTGTAAAAACAGAATAGCTAGAGATCAGAAATACTATATTCCGCCTTAGCAGGTAGATTTGTACGGTATTCCTTTTTAGGGAATCATATAAATTTTCTGGTCTAGGCAAATTCTGTTTTCACAGGTTTTCAACTCACTTCCAGCATAGTAAAATATTTTTTTAATTAAAGAGTGTCTTATGCGCTGTATAGTGCACAAGCTCAACGGTAAGCTTTCCTTGATTTTCTGTGATTATAAAGCTCTGTGTGAGGTACTGATTGGTAGCATCTATGCCCGCATTATGCCGCCGTGCCTTGGGATTCAGTCGGACAATATGGGGAAGTGCATCTTTTAAAAGAGGCGAATCAGCAAGTCCTATTTTGTTTGCTATTGTTTCATAGTGTTTTTTAGTAAGTTCTTCAAAACAACTATTTATCACATACTGTGCCTACTGAATGATTGGATCTTGCTAGACTAACGAATAGCATGATATTAAAAGTAATTTAAAAGAATTTGGGCAGAATGAAAAATCGGGATTTTGGTGTCCCATGGAGTGATGTCGCGGAACGGGTCTTGGAACTCTTGAAAATCTTAACACCTGGCAACACTATTTAAATTCCATGGTCTATCTTGCTGGGGTCCCGAATTTGATCACTCAAACAACACATCATGCATTCTGATGAACACACCTTGCGACAATGTATGTTTTGTTGTGCAGATGACGTAAAGTGTAGCACAGGAGAACGATCGCCGTATCGTAGGTGGTTGATGGAGCTGAAAATTTCCGAATAAATCATGATGTTTCACTGAAATTTTATTTATTTTTGTCAGGGCCGAAACTAGCTTTTTTTTCATCCGGAACAAACACGGATTTTGGCGTCCCCCCCCCCCCCCTCACCCTTTCCTCCGCAAACTACATTTACAAAGATAATTTTACCAAGTTTCTAATTGACGACTTATTTTAACATCTAAAATATGCAATCATTAAACATTATACAGGTTTCCGTCTTAGCAGGTATAATTGTTGTATTCTTTTTCTTGGGATAACGTAATTTTTTCATTTAAGACAAGATCCATTATAGAAGGATTTAATTTTCCCAGATTTTACTGTAGTTGTAGTATTACAAATTATTACAGTTGAGGCGTTCAAAGTCAAAGTGATATGAGTCACTATGAGTCAAAAACTAGAATTTACTGTAGGTATAACAATGAATTTCAACACCGTAAAATATCTTTGTGTACTATCGTTAGCAGTTTCGTGGAACTATCATTTATACCGCTCTTCCTATTTATAGACTGATACGGCCATAGATATTTTCCTCAACCTTACGCTATTTTTTAAAATTATCAAAACAAAAAAGAACACCTATTAAGTTTTTACATTTTATTTTGTGAAAAAATTCCCTCGCCTTAGTTATTTCTGCCCCGGACATTCGCCCGACGCGCAGCTTCTAAAGCCGAATCTCGGTGTAACAAAAAAAAAAAAAAAGGGCGGCAATTTTCAGTTGACGCCTAGGGCAGAAAAACACCTAGAAATGGAAAAAGGACGAGAAGAAATATTTTTTGTTGGAAAGGGAGAGGGTAAAGGCAGAGGCGGCTTTATTAGCCATGGCAGACTCAGCTACGTTTTTCTCTCCACCTCTGCAAATGATAGATTCTTAAAAATAAATAAACAAAAAACTAATAAGTTTTTACTAAGTATTTTATCTTGTGAATTTTTTCCATCTCTTAGTTTTTATTGTCCTAGGCAATCGCCTGACCTCCCACTCTAATGCCAGATATGAATGTAAAAATGTAATTGTGATAAAAGGAATAGAGTGACATTTTCAGCTGTCGAAAAAGGCAAAATACCTAGAAAGGGCAAAAGGGCAGTAAAACAGAAAGAAAGCTTCACGCTATTCAGGGAGGAAAAAACTATACAGCAGCCTTCATGGAATATTTTCACCTAATAGAAATGTGAAGAAATCGCTTGGCAATTATCCTAGTTGGATAGTGACATGAGCAGACTGTGACCTTGAAAAATGTTAGTTAACCATTTTTCCTACACAGGAAGAAATTTCCGGGATGCGAGATTCTAAAAGATAGTCACGTTTTAGCATTATTGGCTTGAACTGCGTTCTCATTCGCTGTTATCAGTCACGTGTCAATGACGCGGTTGGTGCTTGGCGTTTTAGATTTGGCGCACTCCAATATTTCTTGGAAAT
Organism: Maratus michaelseni; assembly: GCA_963931845.1. NCBI lineage: Eukaryota > Metazoa > Arthropoda > Arachnida > Araneae > Salticidae > Maratus > Maratus michaelseni. The sequence continues at coordinate 274,983,343 of OZ007594.1, read as the reverse complement.
TTTTGAAAATTGAACAGTTTACAAATATAGTTTGTTTCGTTTTAATGACAGTCCTTGATGCTTGATGTAGATGTTGTTAAAAAAATGTAAATGTTTGAATGCTACATCCAAACTGGTGTCCGATTTTCCTCTCTTAAATGTAAGTATTTAAAAAAAAACATGACTAATAATAAATGTTAATTAATATGGCCGTTTGTCATACTGGTGATTATTATCACCCCTACTCCAAACAATTGTAAATTATTTAAAAACCTGTAATTATTATTATTATTATTATTATTATTATTTTATACAGTACATTTCGTTCAAATAAAACAGGAAATTTTATAAAATGAATTGAAATTTTAATACATCATTTTATTTTAATAAATTTAATATTAAATCATGCTTCTGTTTTTTCATAGAAATTAACCTAATATAAAGCAACATAGAAGTTAACCTAATTAACCTAGAAAAAGTTAATAACTATCATCAGAAATGACTTTTTCTGGACTTTAGAGATAGTATAAAAATATATTAAATATTATAAATTCTCGTTAAACATCAGTGTAAATAGTACGGAAAAAAAATTGCTATTGGAGGAGGTGGGAAGGAATGAAAATTATCTACCTCCAGCATCAGAAAAACGGTAAAAGAAAAATTCTGTCAGAAAAAAAAACATAAATAATGTTTTTAAAATTATTACCTAATTTTATCAAGTTTGGATAAAAATTGGGAAGGGAAGAGCGCCCTCCCCCAAATTAATTCGGAAATGAATTAATTGTCGTGTACTTTTATTTTAAAGAAAGGCATTATAGCTAAAACCTATATAAGGTTCATGAAATAAGTCCCCACAAAATAAGTATGAAAGTTAAAAAAGTTTTTTCTTAAACACTCTTTTATAAGCATTGAATGTTTATTGTAAAAATCACGCCTAATTTCTTGACGGCAACTCATGTTGTTCCAAAAAATTTCTATTGCAATGTGTTAATTTGATGTGGGCCGCGATTATGGAAAATTCACCACTTTGATTTATGCTTGGTAGAAAGCGCGAACTAGTGAATTTATTAAGAATTATAATTTTTCCTCTGTTTATTGTTTTAACATATGGTAACAGGAAAGAGAAAAGGGATTACTTACATTATGTATTCAGGATTTCTAAATTGTTTTCAAAACATATAATAATTTAATTAATTTTTAAACTTTTATTTGATCTATTTAACTATTATTTATTGATCTACACCGATCATGACTCCTAGAACCCAAAACCAACCCCAGTTTAAAACACACACACACACATACATATATATATATCACTTTTTTATGGGCACGATAACTTTAATAATTCTGCACAAATCTCTTCCAAACTGATACATAAAATCTCGTTCAAGTTCGTTAATGGGCAAAATCGAACCAGTGTGTGTGTGTGGGGGGGGAGGCCAATGAGGGGCTTTTTGTGAAAACAGAAAAAAAACATAACTATTTAATTTTGATACGTATCGAATCCTTTAAAGTTATTATTACTTCTAGGAAAAGGGCCAAAAATTTATGTATGTCAGTTTTTTGATTTCATTAAAAATGCCCCAAGGGGGGGGGGGGGGGGAATAGGGGTTTCAGAAGAAAAAAATTCATAACTTCGTCCATTCACAAGATATCAAATCCGATTAAATTTATTAAAAATCCTCTTAATATTATCTACAGCTTTTATACTGACAAGTTTTTTATATGACCAACACTTACAGCAAAAAAAAAAAAAAAAATCCCCGCTGGCTCCGCGTATAAACACATGTAGATTTCAAAGTGAGCGGTTCCAACTGCCGCATCATGGCAAAAAGGTAATTTTTTCTGCAATTCTCTATAAACAGGCACCCCACGGTCTGCGTCTTCGAAATTTACCTTTGCCTGTAGGCCTAGCCGTTAGTTTTTTTTTTTTTTTTTACTTTCTAGTATTTTATAGAATTTTTAAATGTTCCATTTTTCCTATTTTTCTTTTGTTATAAGGATAAACGGCATTAGGAAAATTCCTTCACTCTATTTTTTAAATTTAAAATGCTCAACGTTTGATTTTTTTATATAAAAATGAAAATAGAAAAAAAAATCCATATTCCACAAAAAGAAAAAAATAAGTTATACAAAGTCAAATATTATTGTCATTTTATTATAAGCGATTCGCTAACATCAGCAAGTATCAATTTATAAGCGGTTCTGTACATTCGATTTTTTATATTGTCTTAATGTTTTATTTAATTTGTGATTATTTATCAATATACGATTATGTTTAATTTCTTTAAAAGGGAGTTTAAAAAGCAAAAGGCAACATTAAATTGTCAATCGATCTTATTTACACTCACATACACTTATTTGTGTAAAAAAGAGTGAGCCCCACCAATAATTTTCAAAACTGTACGCGTATGCGAAATACCATCAGATTAATAATAAGAAAATTTGGGATGTTATGAGATTTATTTGAAGTAGATAAGTAAACATTTAGTATAAGGCTTTAATGGATTACACCTGTATAAATACTATTTTTTTAATCCCATTATATATATATATATATATATATATATATATATATATATATATATATATATATATATGTAGATATATGTTATGGCCGGTTGTCTAAATGGGTATTAATAAGTCCAAGGCAGATTTTTGTTGAAATCTTACACTGTTTAATTTTCTGGATTATATCAAATATTTACAAATATGTACAAGTTAAAATATAATTAGAACAATCATGACAACTCGTAAGCTCGTAAAGGCCGTTTGCAGATACCATTTCTCAGCTCAGCTCGTAAAGGCTGGCCGTCGCCGGAGATTTAAGAGCATCTCCCGAGTCCGTCTTACTCAGTCTGCATCTCGACTCATTCTGTCTACTTCGTTCTCACGCTGTAAAAAAATACTGCACTCATCAAAATTTATATTGTTCGCGAGGCATCATTCAACTTCACAAGCCCCAATAAAGTATTTGCTTGTGTTTGCAGTCTAAAGTTCAGATGAGAACTCCCGCGACCACAACTCGGCCGTCCTGACTGTGCTGTGTCCTCACAGTCATTATCTACTAATTTCACTAGGTATAGAACCAGTCGACTAAAATATAAAGTTATCAAATACACACAAAATATATATATATACAAACAAAACAATAAACAATAGTAAATATTGAAACATACAGTGTTTCCTAAAATATAAAAAATGAAAATAACACAACAAAACTTGTTATAACGTTGAAAATTGCTTAAAGTTCAGAGTTCACTCATAATGTTCAATAAAAGTAAAAAGAATATTGTTTCAAAATATCAATCTGTCCAATTTGTCCATCGTTTCATAAAGTCGGCAGCACTCGATGTAATGTTTGGACCATCATGGTAGCCAATTTTCTTTACGTTGTATCGATCCTTTCCTTTCACTTTGGTGATTTCATAGGGACCGAGAAATTTAGGTCTCAACTTCATGCCTGTACCAAATTGTGTTTTTTGTATAGCTACTAAATCACCGAGTTTATAAGTGTATGCCGTTTTTCTTTTTTTATTAAAGGTTTTGCGATTCTCTTGCTGTATTTTTAAAATGTTCTCTTTTGCAATTTCCCTATTGAAATTTCTCTCTGACATAATTGAATTTACATGTTCTTCGTCTAACAACTCTTTTATTTGCAATTCGTTTTTATGTCGCAATCTCACTCCGGTTAGAAGCTCAAATGGTGAAAATTTTGTGCTTCTAGATATAGTGCTGTTTATAATTCGCTGTACCGATGCTACATATTTGTACCATTTTGTGGGGTCTTCTATGCTAAGTTTCGCTAATATTGGTATCAGGATTCTATGCATCCGTTCTATCTGGCCATTTCCTCTTGGAACACCTGTCGTTATTGGGACATGTTGTATTTTTTGTTCGTTACAGTATGCTTCAAAATCGTCGGATGTAAACGCGGGTCCTTTGTCGGTTATTATTCGGGACGGGTTTCCGAAAATGTTGTGTTGTAATTTTAACTTATCTATAACTTCTACGGCAGCAGTAGTTTTAACTGGGTATAACCAGACAAATTTTGTGAAAGCATCTACGACGGTAAAAATATGATTATAATTTTTGTGAGTGGATGGCATTGGTCCAATATGATCAATGTGATAGGTTTCAAGGGGGATATTTTGTTTTGGAATCGGGTTCAATAAACCTTCTCCTTTTCCTTGCTTTTTATTACATAAAATGCACTCTACGCAATTCGCAATGACGTTTTCTATTTGTTTTCTTAACTGGGGTATAAAATAGTTTTCTTTTAGAATTGTTTCGGTTTTTGCTACCGCATAATGACCTCTATTATGAACATTTCGTATTATTTCTTTTTGCATATTTAAGGGAATCATCAACAGTTCTCTGTCGTTTTCGTATTTATACAGTATGTCATTTCGATTAAAATATTCCGAGCTTTCATTTTTTTCTATTAATTTTTTGATGGTTTGAATATGTTCATCTTCTTGTTGCGCTAATTTAATTTTTGCTGTTAATTCGTCATAAGAACGTGTTACTACCAATACTGTATTTCTGCTTAATGCGTCGACATGCTTCATTTGATTTCCCGCTCGATGTACTATTTCATAATCAAATTCTTGTAAGAATAGCGCCCATCTTGCTACTTTTGGCGTAATGTCTTTTTTGTCCATAGTCTTTTGAAACGCGGAACAATCTGTCACAATTTTAAATTTCGTGCCTAATAAGTAGTTTCGAAATTTTTTTGACCGATTCTATTACCGCAAGGGTCTCTAATTCGTAACTCGAAAATTTTGCTTGAGTAGGTGTAGTTTTACGGCTCATGTAATGAATAGGATGTAAGTTTTTGTTCTCATCTTCTTGTAGTAGGACACTACCAAAACCTATGGCGCTTGCATCGGTGTGCAATTCTAGTCTAGTGCCTCGTCGGAATACATGCAATACTGGGGGGGTTAACTAATTTTTCTTTAAGAGTTTCAAAAGCTTGCTTTTCGGGTATTCCAAATTTAAGTTTATTTCCCGCTTTTAATAAATCACTTAAAGGTCTCGCTATAGTTGCATAATGTGGGATGTATTTTCTGAAATAAGAAGTTAGACCCAGAAAACTGTGTAGTTGTTTAAGGGTGCGGGGTTCAGGAAATTTTTTTACTGCCAAAGTTTTGGCTTCCGAGGGTCTAGTAGTTCCGTTTTCGATAATATAGCCTAAAAATTCAATTTTCCGTTTAAGAAATTGACATTTTGTAAAATTAAATTCAAGTCCGTAATCCGATGCAACTTCTAGGACGCGTTTCAGTTTTACCAAGGCTTCTTCCTCAGTTTCCGCAAGTATTATGACATCGTCTAAGTAAATTAATATTACCTTTTCTTTAATTAACTGTTTAAAAACAGCTTGAATATATCTTTGAAACTGTTGTGGTCCAACCGATAATCCGAATGGGAGCTTTAAGTACTCGTACTGCGAGTTATGCGTGACAAATGCTGTATATTTCCTACTCTCCTCTGCTACGTCTATATGAAAAAAACCATTTTTTAAATCCAATGTTGTGAAAACATTTGCACTTTCAATGTTATCTAAAACATCTTCTATTCTTGGCAAGGGAAAATTATCTCTAATTATTTTTTTATTCAGTAATCTATAGTCTACGCAAAGTCTCCAAGAATTATTTTTCTTTTTCGCTAACACTATAGGAGATGCATAATTAGAGTTACTCTCCGTTATAATTCCCGTTTCCAACCATTCCTGTACTTGTTTGTCCACAAATTCCTGCTCCGGATACGCTAATCTACGCGGTCGTTGCGCAATCGGAATATCATCAGTTAATATTATATTTACTTTTAACTCTGTGTCCTTAACCTTGTTTGGCTTATAATTAGTAATCAATTCCGTTAACTCTTTCTTAATAGCGTTGTTTGTAATATGATTCAGCTCAACTTCCTGAAAATTAATTGAATTGGCTGTTTCAGCTAAATAAATATCTGTGGTTTTCGCTAAGTCTGACTGTGGGATAGAACACGGTTCACTTTCTAATAAACAACTTTTTGCAGTACTTAATTGCATGTTTACTTTTTCACTAAAGTTAAAAGCTGTTTCATTTTGATTAGTTTGCTCCTTTCTCACTAATTCAGCTGTCGAAATGATTTTTCCTATCGTGGGATTGTTTTGTTTTTCTGACCACAACATCGCATGAAATCTGGGTGTGACATAGCTGACGCGTTTGATTTTCGTCATGGCTGTTTCTTGTGGGAAAGCAGTGACGTAATTTATCCTAACTTCTTTTAACTTCCGTTTTCCCATAATTTGCAATCCTTTTTCCGAAATATTGAAATTTAATTGTCTCAAAAAGGTATTCCCTAAAATTATAGAATGATTCAAATTTTTTACGATGTATAAATCTGAATTTACTGTATAACCATCTATTTCAATGTTTACGGTCGTAAATCCTATGGGTGTTATTTGGTTTCCACCAATACCTGACAAAACCAAGTCATTTTCATGTAATTTAGGGCATCCCAGGGCAATATAAATATCGTTATTCCCCATATTTACGTCGCTCCCTGTGTCTATCAAAGCATCTATATTTTTTCCTAAAATCCTCACGTTCTTTATTATTTTATCTGCTGGATTAGAGTTGTTGCTTATGGCGGCATTTGCATTTTTAGGAGAATTGTTTGTACACTGGTCAGACCTGTGGCCAGGAATTTTACACTTCCAGCACACTGGGCCTTCTTTTTTTCGGGGACAATCCCTCCAACGGTGCGAAAATTCATTGCAATTAAAACAACGGATTTTTGTATTTAAATTCTTTTGGGGGGCATTCGCGTAATTTTTTTCATATGGTACGCGGCTAACATCATTTCGATGGAACGCTCTATTATTTTCCAAACCTTGACGTTTTCGGAATTCCGTACTTGGGGACTTAATTTCAGCCTTCCGTAAGTTAATTCGGGCAGTTTCAAAATCATCCAATTTATTTGTCAAATCATCTATATTCGTAATTTTGGGTAATTCATCACAAAAGTGTTCCTTCATTTCTAAAGACAATTTTCTCCTGATTTGATCAATAATTAAAATATTTTTTAATTGTTCGTACGTCGATATTTGCAGGCCAGATAACCAATTATCCAAGAAATTTGAGAGGTCAAACGAGAAATCTTTCCACGAATCCGAATTTTGCTTTCTATGCAAGAAGAATTTTTGCCGAAATTGCTCCGGTGTAAGTCTAAAGCGTCTTAAAAGTATTTTTTTTACATAGTCGTAGTCGCTGGACTGTTCCTCACTTTCGCGATTTATTAAATTAACTATATCGAGAGGTAATAATGCGAGAAGATAGGTTACCCATTCATGTTTGTCTATCTCTAACCGCTTTGCCTGGCGTTCGAAAAGGGTTAAGTATATACTGATTTCCTCTTCGTTATTGTACCTATTTAACAATTTTAAAACATCGGAACCTTTTCCGGCGATTGTAGGTACAGAGTTATGTAATTGGGCTTTTTGTGTATTTTCCAATTGTAATCGTTTTAATTCAAACTCGCGATTCTCAGCTTCTTTTTGCTGTAATAATCTTTCGGCTTCTTCACGCTCACTTACAATTCCCTCTAACAAATTTTTCACTAAATCTTCATCATACCCTTTGGATTTTACAATTAAATCAGTTAATTGAGTTTTATTTGTCGATTCTGGTGGATTTAAACCTAATTCGATTGCCACAGTAATCAGATCGATCTTTTTTGACCTTATTAAATGTGCCATTTTTATCATAAACTAATTAACACATAAAAATAAAATATATCATTAAATAAATCAATAACATACGTATTTTCACCCGATAAATCAAATATATCAATACATATAATAATACGTAACAGTTATAAAAACACACTTACTTTCATATCTTCACCCGATAAATAAAATATATTTATACATATAATAATATTCAACAATTTTATAAACACTTTCTCTAAGTATTCTAAATCGAATATATATTTTGTTTCCTTTCCCATAAAAATAACAAGATACAAAAAAAAATATATATATCTTTGTACTACTTAACTCTATTCTAGAAAAAAAACATTACTCAATCAAACATTATTCATGTGAGGAAGCAAAAAAAATAACACCTTCCTCTATCTATACGAAGAAAAAGAGAGAGAAAAAAAAAACCTTTAATCGTTTCATTTTTCACTTTTCCCAGTCTGCAAAAAAAAATATGCACGGCAGAAGTTTATATTTTATTTCATTCGAGCGCTCTGACTCTGGGTCGCTTATTTGCTGATAAACGAACAACACATTTTCCTCTTGCGTACACTAAAAGCAGAAGAAAAAAAATATCACCAGAAAAAAAAATCGCTTTTCGCCACCGCGAAAACACGACACTTATCCTGCACAGACGGTCAGTGGGTCAAACTTTCTACACCGATACTCGAAACATTTCACACTTTACCGAAAGAACTTTATCGGCTTTTCAGCGATTCATCACTGAACTTAACCTTCGCAGAAACGATGCACACCTCACAGATACGATGCACATATCACATAATAACCACTCACACACACTTGGATGTGTAGTAATACACAGATGAAAAAAAAAAAAAAATTCGGAAGCACAAAACACTTTTACGTGAAGACACACGTGAACACCTCACAGGAACTTGATGCACAAATCTTTTTGCTTCTTTATTCGAAATTCACGTAGATCCCGATCATTCAGATCACTCACATATCATGTAGATCCAGTTCGCATAGATTCCGTTGATCCAGGCCGTGCCTCCCATTTTGTAGATATATGTTATGGCCGGTTGTCTAAATGGGTATTAATAAGTCCAAGGCAGATTTTTGTTGAAATCTTACACTGTTTAATTTTCTGGATTATATCAAATATTTACAAATATGTACAAGTTAAAATATAATTAGAACAATCATGACAACTCGTAAGCTCGTAAAGGCCGTTTGCAGATACCATTTCTCAGCTCAGCTCGTAAAGGCTGGCCGTCGCCGGAGATTTAAGAGCATCTCCCGAGTCCGTCTTACTCAGTCTGCATCTCGACTCATTCTGTTTACTTCGTTCTCACGCTGTAAAAAAATACTGCACTCATCAAAATTTATATTGTTCGCGAGGCATCATTCAACTTCACAAGCCCCAATAAAGTATTTGCTTGTGTTTGCAGTCTAAAGTTCAGATGAGAACTCCCGCGACCACATATATATATATATATATATATATATATATATATTACATAATATTAAACTTTTATTTTAAAAGGACAGCGAAGCATAAATAAGAAAAAAAAATCAATTTAGATATACAAAAGTTTTTTATATAATATTTTTTGTAATGTTTATTCTTTATGTTTAAAATTTATTTAAAAACTTACAGCGGTTTTTTAGTTAATTTCTTTTAGACAGAATTTTTTGAAAATGTTCAGTACTGATGCTTATATTTATTTATTAAGATCTTATATATTTTTTTTAATGTTTTTTTATACTAAATTAAGCTATAGAAAAAGTGTTTTTCTAACGATGGTTATTAAATTTTTTAGAGCGATGTGGGAATTTCCATATTCTTTTGGATTTAAAAAGCAAAAAAAGCAAAATTTCTTTTTTAATTTCAATTTTCTGAAAAAGTACCTGTAATATCATTTTAAAATCTTTATACAACTTAAAATCTAAACCGTTCCACTCTCGTTTTATAAAATGTCATTAAACATTAATTTATTTTCAATGGTTTATTTTAAATGAAAGCTGAATATAACATTCGCTTCAAAATTACCAACTTAATTTTTTCCTCTTCGTTTTTCTAACCATAGAAGTACAAAAATGAGTTGGCGACGTTTTCCCTACCGCCAAGGGATTACGCTCTGAAAAAAACACGTCTAAATGACCAATGAGATGTCTGGATTTGCCAATAATGCTAAAACGTGACTATCTTTTAGAATTTCGCTTCCCGAACATACCGGGTAGCGAAATTCTAAAAGATAGTCACGTTTTAGCATTATTGGCAAATCCAGTCACCTCATTGGTCATTTAGATGTGTCCTTTTCAGAGAGTAATCCCTTGGCGATAGAGAAAACGTCGCCAACGCGTTTATTTATTTCTATGGTTAAAAAAACGAAGAGGAAAAAATTAAGTTGTAATTTTGAAGCGAATGTTATCTTTAGCTTTCGTTTAAAATAAACTACTGAAAATAAATAACCTAAGATAGTTTGATGACATTTTATAAAACGAAAGTGGAACGGTTTAGATTTTAAGCTGTATAAATATTTTTAAATGATATGACAAGTACTTCTTCCAAAAATGGAAATAAAAATAAAATTTTGCTATTTTGCTTTTTTTTTTTTTTTTTTACTTTTTAAATTTAAAATAATAGGAAAATTCCCACATTCCTCTAGAAAATTAAACTATCGTTAGAAAAACCTTTTTCTACAGTTTAAGATAGTGTAAAAACATTTAAAAAGTATATATATAAGCCCTTATTCAATAAATATAAGCGTCAATACTGAGCCTTAAAAAAAAAAAAAATCTGTCTAAAAGAAATTAGTTAAAAATACGCTGTAAGTTTTTAAATAAATTTTAAACTAAAAGAATAAACATTACAAAAAATATTATAATAAAAACTTTTAAACTATAAGTTGGTTTTCGTCTTATTTATGCTACGCTGTCCTTTTAAAATATAAGTTCAATATTATATATATATATATATATATATATATATATATATATATATATATATATATATATATATATATATATATATATATATAATGGCATTTTTAAAAATGGTATTTATGCAGGTGTAATCCATTAAAGCCTTATACTATTTTTTACTAATGTACTTCAAATAAATAATACTCTAAGCCATCTCATAATACCGCAGATTTTTTTATTATGAATCTGATGGTATTTCGCATACGCGTACAGTTTTGAAAATTATTAGTGGGGCTCACTCTTTTTAACACTTTCCAACCTAGTTGAAAAGTGTTTATGACTTCGGTTTGGCCGTCTTATGGCCGTCTGCCGTCTGTCCGTGATCTAACTCCCGTAAATATGCTCGGATTGCCTTGCAATTTTTATGTGTTATTGTCGTTATCTATAGCACGTTCCCTATTTCAACTGAAGTGTGTAGCACTTATAGTTTTTTACAGGGACACTCAAAAGAATTCCGTTACATTACGGTCTATGGGGAAAAGTCATTTGCGGTTTATTTTAATGATGTTACACAATTGCAAACACATTGTAATTGATATATATCACTAAGGTGTATTACAAGAAGCTTAATATGGAATAGGGTGTGCATAGCACTTATAGTTAATTTACTGGGACAGGCAAAAGAATTCCGTTACATTACGTCTATGGAGAAAAATCGTCTGCGGTTTATTTAAATAGTGTTTCACTATTTTAAACGCATTGAAATTTATATATATCACTAAGGTGCATTACAAGAGGCTTAATACAGGATATTGTGTGTATCGTAGTCATCGTTCATTTACAGGGACACACAAAAGAATTCTCTACTGTCTGTTAACAATAATTTCTGGAAGTGCGTTTTAAGTTAAATGAACTCGATTTTAAAATTAACTCACTTTTTGTTTATTACGTGGTGTGTATAAATTCTGGAAGCACAAAAGTTCGCGAACACATTTCCGTTTATTGACAGAAACTCCAGAAGGAGAATTTTAAACTGTGCTACGCGTTTCTTAACTGAACTAAAATTTAGCATCCTAAGTAGTATATATACAAATCTATAGATAATATACAGGGCTGAATAAAAGAATTCGGATATTTTTCCGAATATTGTATACGTTGGAAATTCCTGAAATTATGTTTTTAAATATGTTATGCGTTTTCCAAATTGTTTACTTAGATGTTATCTTTCAGCTTATTAAACGGTATGATTTGTAAAATTATTTTGGAAGCGTTGGAAAGTGTTACATAATCTATGCTTGACGCATGATTTTTCGTTCTTTTTTACGCAAATATGTGTATGTAAGTGTTAAAAAATAAAAAAATAAAATTAATTGCCAATTTAATGTTGCCTTTTTTTAAACACCCTTTTAAAGAAATTAAACATAATCGTATACTGATCACAAGTTAAATAAAACATTAAGACAATATAAAAATTCGAATGTATAGACCCGTTTATAAAATGATTGATACTCGCTGATATTTGCGAATCGTTTATAATAAAATGACAATGAAAGTTGACTTTAAATAACGCTTTTTTCTGAATTTTTTTATTTCATTTTTTATATAAAAAATTTAAACGATGAACATTTTATTCTAATTTTTTAGAAAAATAGAACATAAAGGGAAAAAGTTTTCCTAATGCCGTTTATCCTTATAACAAAAGAAAAATAGGAAAAATGGAACATTTAAAAATTCTATAAAATACTAGAAAGTTAAAAAAGAAAACAAAAAAACTAAACATTTTTTATATTAAAAGGGGAAAACAAGGGAGTTCATTTTAGGAGTTATTGGAGGGGCTAGAGCCCCACGAACCCATGCAACTCTACCCCTATTGGTATTTCTATAAAGACCGTATTTTCCGAATAATCTTAATATGCACAGGCGTACGCAGGAGTGTGCAGAGGAAAGCTACTCCCTGCCCCATCCCTAAATCTTTGAATAAGGTAAGAATTTAAAGAAAAAGTATAGAATACAAATATCAAAAGGTGCATGTAATTGTGATAGAACATTGGTTATCTGATTATTGCATGATTGCAATAGGCTTTACATCCTTTTATTTAATTTAACTTGGTTCATGTATCTAAAGATGGAATTTTGAAATCGATTTTTCATACACTTCAAGTAAGGTAAAATTCTAAAAAATCCCTGACGGCTCGGCCTACAGGCACAGGTATATTTCGAAGATGCAGACTGTGCTATTCATTGGGAATTGCAGAAGAAAGTACCTTTTTGCCATAATGTGGCAGTTGGGACCGCCCACTTCGAAATCTACCTGTGATTGTAAACAAATGAAGCAAGGATTTTTTTTTTTTTTTTTTTTTTTTTTGGCTGTAAGAGTTGGTCTTATAAAAAACTTGTCATTATAAAAGTTGTAGGTAATATTAAGGGGATTTACCATAAATGTACTAAGCAGATTTCATATCTTGTGAAATGACGAAGTTATGAATTTTTTTCTTCTAAAACCCCTATCCCTCCCGCCCCCCATTCCTTGAGGCCACTTTTAATTGTATCAAAAATCTATCATATATAAATTTTTGGCCCTTTTCTTAGAAGTAATAATAACTTTAAACGGTTTCGATATATTAAGAAATTATGGTTTTTTTTTCTGTTTTCACAAAAAGTCCCCTCATCCCCCCCCCCCCTCTTGGCCCAATTTTGCCCATTAACGAACTTAACCTAGATTTTATAACCCTTGATTTTATGTATCAGTTTGGAAGAGATTTGTGCAGAATTATAGAAGTTATCGTGTCCATAAAAAAGTGACATAAGTAGATGATAGATAAAGTTTTGAACTGGGGGTGGTTTGGGTTCTAGGGCTCATGATCGGTGTAGATCTGCAAAAAATTTTCCAGAAATTCAAACATACGGGAGAATGTAATAGGTAGTATTTCTTAAGAAATCTACCTAAAATTATGTACACACGAGTGTTTCCGATGGCAATATAACATCTTAATATTTTTAGAACGTAATTATAAATAAATCTTAAGGCATTTTAACGTGAGAAGGGAAAAGCTGGTAAACTGCCAAATATTATTTATAGTTACAAGTGTAAACAAGTTACCACAAAAATGGACGTTATGCGCCAAATCATGTTCTCTAAAATATACCAACTGGCTGTGAAAATGCACCAATGAAATATTTAAACACTAAAAAATATAATATAAATAAAAAATAAAGAGTGTAATTTAAAAAATTCATGCTTTCATCAATTAATAGTTTAAAAATTAATTAAATTATGATTATACGCTGTAAAAACAATTTAGAAATCCTGAATAGATAATTTAAATAATCCTTTTTCTCTTTCCTGTTACCATATGTTAAAATAAGAAACAGAGCAAAAATTATAATTCTTAATAAATTCACTAGTTCGCGCTTTCTACCAGGCATAAATCAAAGCGGGGAATTTTCCATAATCGGGGGCCACATCAAATTAAAACATTGTAATAGAATTTTTTTTGGAAAAACATGATTTGCAGTCATGAAATTAGGCGTGATTTTTACAATAAGCATTCAATGCTTATAAAAAAGTGTTTAAGAGAATTTTTTTTTACTTTCATACTTATTTTATGAGGAGAAAACCTTATAGGTTTTTATCTACGATGCTTTTCTTTAAAAGAAAAGAACATGATAATTAATTCATTTCCCAATTAACTTGCCCACCAATAATGCCCCCATTTTTATCCAAACTGGATAAAATTAGGTAATAATTTTAAAAACATTATTGATGTTCTTTTTCCTTATACAAATTTTCTTTTGCCGTTTTTCTGGTGTTGAAGGTAGATAATTTTCATCCCCCCCCCCCCCTTGTAGCTTTAAGATTTGTACTATTTACACTGATATTTAACGAGAATTTATAATCCTTATTATTAATGTTCGTATCCGTCTGTGTGTCTGTCTGTGTGTGTATCTGTACCCGGATAAACTCTGCGAGCGTAGCGAGGAGCAAAGCGCTTTTTGTGTCAAAAAATTCAGAAAAATCCGGGCCTACAGGAATTGCAGTTTCGAAAAAATCGGCCCATAATTAAGGGAGTTATTAACGAACAAAGCTGTTTTAATTGCTTCAAAAGAAACCTATGTGGAAAGTCCTCCGCGCATGCCCAGAAGAGCTCAATCCTCATCTTCCGCAAAAAGAAGAAGGAAAGATCGCTTCGGCCGGTTTCGTTTTACGACTGTCTAAACTCGCCGACGGCGAACCGACAGAAATACGAAAAAACCGTCAACATATTCTCAAAGAACGTACTTTTACGTCTCTAACGATCCTGTCGGTTCGAAAAAATTTCGATATTAACCCTTTCAAAAAAAATAATCAAAAAGGGTCAAATTCGTGTTTTTGATTTTCTCCCTTCGTCCGAACGTCGCATCCGCCGGACTAAGAAAGATTCGGATAAACGGATTTCACCAAATAAAAGATCGGTCTGTGTCCTCTCCAATTACACCTTCCATTAAAAAAAATACGTCAGTTAACCCTTCGAAAATGTATATTTTCCGTACACAGTTTCGCGATTTCGGCAATTGCGACGATTTTCAAAAATTCGCAGAGGCGGTTCCAAACGAATGAGAGAAAACTAAAAATACCAGACGAGATCTACATTCTTTTTCCTTTCGAAATCTGCGATTGGTTTTGAAAAATACAAATATTAACCCTTCGAAAAAAATTCGCGCGCAGACTCACTTTTGCAAATTCCGATTCTCTGCGATTTTTAAAATCGCGCATCGGCTCTCTGAAAGAACAAAAAAACAAACAAACACACCCAAATACATTTCCCTCCTTTCAAGATCACTGTAAAACCTTTAGTTTTAAAAAATATTTCAGTTAACCGTTTCGAAAACATTTTTTTCCGTAAGTCTTTTTCGGTTTTTCAGCGATTTCTGCAATATTTAAAATTTCAATTCTGGGCTTCTAAACAAGATACCAAAAAATAAAAATACCGAGCCTAATCTACGTTCTTTTTCCTTTTAAAATCAGATATCAGTTTTGAAAAATTCATTTTTTAACCCTTCTAAAAAAATGGTTTCCGAAACTCACTCGCGTGAATTTTCGTTTTTCGGCCCATGTTTAAAAATCCGCATCGACTCGGAAAATGGGAATAGAGACAAATACAATGCACCAGATCATAGCCACGTTCTTATTCTTCGAAACATATATTTCAGTTTTAAAAAATATGTACGTTAACCCTTTAGAAACTGGTCGTTCCCGTACCTCACTTTCATGATTTCCTCTAATTTGCCAATGTATACCCTCCCTTCCACCCCCGCCGCAGGACTTTTTTTATCGAATTACACAAATTCCGAGAGAAGAGGCTAAAAGTGCATACATTCAGCTATAGAAAGATGCCTTTGACTTTAAAAAATTCGATTATTATCAATTTAAAAAAAATTCTTTTGTGAAACCCGTTTCTAGAAATGAGCGTTTTTCGGCGCAAGCACAGTTTAATCAAAGTGGAATAAGTGACTTTGCTTTCGCCGTAATTATCTTATTTATTAACGATCTTAAATGAAAAATCGTTGTTCATTTTGCGTACAGAATTGAATGGGCTTTCCGAAAATATGATTTATTTTGAGAAATAATTATATTTTCATGGTTAAAATTACTTTCTACTAGGATATTTGTGTTTTGAAGCAGCCGATTGCACTGCAAATATACTTGCTGTGTGTACATTTTTCGAAATCTCCAAAACATATCAAATTAATTTTTTTTTCTATTTTTTATATATAGGATTCTATATAGTTTGTTAAACTTCCGGTTTATGATTCAACGCAGGAACATTTATTTTTAAAAGTTTTGGAATTTTTTAAATAATGGTCATTTTTGTATAGAAAAAAAAGAAAAAGCTAAGGAATTTGCTATTTCTTTTCAAAATATCTCCCTTCGTATGGCACCCATCGCGACCTGGTTTGGCTCATTCGACTCGACATAGATAGAGCTTACCGAATTTAGTTCCCAGTTTCACCACCAGGGTGCGCTTTCCTATCTCTGTTTCTATGGGACGGATCACGACGGGGCATAGCTCATTCGACTCGACACCGATAGAGCTTACTAGAGATTATCGATTTTAGTACCGCATTTCACCACTAGGGGCGCTTTCAGAACTCTGTTTCTATGGGCCGGATCACGACGGGGTATGGCTCATTCGACTCGACATCGATAGCTTTTCGAGATTTTACAATTAGGGGCCCGCTGGCGGGCGAAGCCAGCTAGTCATTATTATTAATGTTCGTATCCGTCTGTCTGTCTGTCTGTCTGTGTGTGAGTGCATCTGTACCCGGATAAACTCTGCGAGCGTAGCGAGTAGCGAAGCGCTTTTTGTGTCAAAAAATTCAGAAAAATCCGGGCCTTCAGGAATTGCAGTTTCGAAAAAATCGGCCCATAATTAAGGGAGTTATTAACGAACAAAGCTGTTTTAATTGGTTCAAAAGAAACCTATGTGGAAAGTCCTCCGCGCATGCCCAGAAGAGCTCAATCCTCATCTTCCGCAAAAAGAAGAAGGAAAGATCGCTTCGGCCGGTTTCGTTTGACGACTGTCTAAACTCGCCGACGGCGAACCGACAGAAATACGAAAAAAACCGTCAACATATTCTCAAAGAACGTACTTTTACGTCTCTAACGATCCGGTCGGTTCGAAAAAATTTCGATATTAACCCTTTCAAAAAAAAATAATCAAAACGGGTCGAATTCGTGTTTTTGATTTTCTCCCTTCGTCCGAACCTCGCATCCGCCGGACTAAGAAAGATTCGGATAAACGGATTTCACCAAATAAAAGACCGGTCTCTGTCCTCTCCAATAACACCATCTATTAAAAAAAATACGTCAGTTAACCCTTCGAAAATGTATATTTTCCGTACACCGTTTTGCGATTTCGGCAATTTCGACTATTTTGAAAAATTCGCTGCGGCGGTTCCAAACAAGTCAGGGAAAACTAAAAATACCAGACGAAATCTACATTCTTTATCCTTTCGAAATCTGCGATCGTTTTTGAAGAATACAAATATTAACCCTTCGAAAAAAATTCGCGCGCAGACTCACTTTTGCAAATTTCGATTCTCTGCGATTTTTAAAATCGCGCATCGGCTCTCTGAAAGAACAAAAAATCAAACAAACACACCCAAGTACATTTCCCTCCTTTCGAGCTCACTGTAAAACCTTCAGTTTTAAAAAATATTTCAGTTAACCCTTTCGAAAACGTTTTTTTCAGTAAGTCAATTTCGGTTTTTCAGCGATTTCTGCAATCTTTAAAAATTCAATTCTGGGCTTCTAAACAAGATACGAAAAAATAAAAGTACCGAGCCTAATCTACGTTCTTTTTCCTTTTAAAATCAGGTATCAGTTTCGAAAAATTTGTTTTTTAACCCTTCTAAAAAATTGGTTTCCGAAACTCACTCGCGTGAATTTTCGTTTTTCGGCCCATGTTTAAAAATCCGCTTCGACTCGGAAAATGGGAATAGAGACACATAAAATACACCAGATCATAGCCACGTTCTTCTTCTTCGAAACATATATTTCAGTTTTAAAAAATATGTACATTAACCCTTTAGAAACCGGTCGTTCCCGTACCTCACTTTCACGATTTCCTCTAATTTGCCAATGTAAACCCCTCCGCCGCAGCAATTTTTTATCGAAGTACACAAATTCCGAGAGAAGAAGCTAAAAGTGCATACATTCAGCTCTAGAAAGACGCGTTTCAGTTTAAAAAATTCGAGTATTATCAATTTCAAAAAAATTATTTTGTGAAACCCGTTTCTAGAAATAAGCGTTTTTCGGCGCAAGCACAGATTAATCAAAGTGTAATAAGTGACTTTGCTTTGGAAGTAATTATCTAATATATTAACGCTTTTATTTAAAAAATCGTTGTTCATTTTGCGTAAAGAATTGAATGGGCTTTCCGAATATATGATTTATTTTGAGAAATAATTATATTTTCATGGTTAAAATTCTATTCTACTAGGATATTTGTGTTTTGAAGCAGCAAATATACTTGCTGTGTGTATTTTTTTCGAAAGCTCCAAAAGATATCAAATTAATTTTTTTTCCTATTTTTTATATATCGGATTTTATATAGTTTGTTGAACTCCCGGTTTATGATTCAACGCAGGAACATTTATTTTTTAAAGTTTCAGAATTTTTTAAATAATGGTCATTTTTGTATAGAAAAAAAAAGAAAGAAAAAGCTAAGGAATTTGCTATTTCTTTTCAAAATATCTCCCTTCGTATGGGTCCCATCGCGACCTGGTTTGGCTCATTCGACTCGACATAGATAGAACTTACCGAATTTAGTTCCACCACCAGGGTGCGCTTTTCTATCTCTGTTCCTATGGGACGGATCACGACGGGGTATAGCTCATTCGACTCGACAGCGATAGAGCTTACTAGAGATTATCGATTTTAGTTCCGCATTTCACCACTAGGGGGCGATTTCCGAACTCTGTTTCTATGGGCCGGATCACGACGGGGTTTGGTTCATTCGACTTGACATCGATAGCTTTTCGAGATTTTACAATTAGGGGCCCGCTGGCGGGCGAAGCCAGCTAGTCATTATTATTAATGTTCGTAACGTCTGTCTGTGTGTGTGTGTGTGTGTGTATGCATCTGTACCCGGATAAACTCTGCGAGCGTAGCGAGTAGCGAAGCGCTTTTTGTGTCAAAAAATTCAGAAAAATCCGGGCCTTCAGGAATTGCAGTTTCGAAAAAATCGGCCCATAATTAACGAACAAAGCTGTTTTAATTGCTTCAAAAGAAACCTATGTGGAAAGTCCCCCGCGCATGCCCAGAAGAGCTCAATCTTCTTCTACCGCAAAAAGAAGAAGGAAAGATCGCTTCGGCCGGTTTCGTTTGACGAATGTCTAAACTCGCCGACGGCGAACCGACAGAAATACGAAAAAACCGTCAACATATTCTCAAAGAAGGTACTTTTACGTCTCTAACGATCCTGTCGGTTCGAAAAAATGTCGATATTAACCCTTTCAAAAAAATAATCCAAAAGGGTCGAATTCGTGTTTTGGATTTTCTCCCTTCGTCCGAACCTCGCATCCGCCGGACTAAGAAAGATTCGGATAAACGGATTTCACCTAATAAAAGATCGGTCTTTGTCCTCCCCAATGTCACCTTCCATTAAAAAAAATACGTCAGTTAACCCTTCAAAAATGTATATTTACCGTACACAGTTTCGCGATTTCGGCAATTGCGACGATTTTCAAAAATTCGCAGAGTCGGTTCCAAACGAGTTAGAGAAAACTAAAAATACCAGACGAGATCTACATTCTTTATCCTTTCGAAATATGAGATCGTTTTTGAAAAATACAAATATTAACCCTTCGAAAAAAATTCGCGCGCAGACTCACTTTTGCAAATTCCGATTCTCTGCGATTTTTAAAATCGCGCATCGGCTCTCTGAATAAACAAAAAAACAAACAAACACACCCAAGTACATTTCCTTCCTTTCGAAATCACTGTAAATCCTTTAGTTTTAAAAAATATTTCAGTTAACCCTTTCGAAAACGTTTTTTTCTGTAACTCTCTTTCGCTTTTTCAGCGATTTCTGCAATTTTTAAAAATTCAATTCTGGGCTTCTAAACAAGATACGAAAAAATAAAAATACCGAGCCTAATCTACGTTCTTTTTCCTTTTAAAATCAGGTATCAGTTTCGAAAAATTCGTTTTTTAACCCTTCTAAAAAAATGGTTTCCGAAACTCACTCGCGTGAATTTTCGTTTTTTGGCCCATGTTTAAAAATCCGCATCGACTCGGAAAATGTGAATAGAGACAAATAAAATACACCAGATCATAGCCACGTTCCTCTTCTTCGAAACATATATTTCAGTTTTAAAAAATATGTACATTAACCCTTTAGAAACCGATCGTTCCCGTACGTCACTTTCGTGTTTCCTCTAATTTGCCAATGTATACCCCCGCCGCAGCAATTTTTTATCGAATTACATAAATTCCTAGAGAAGAAGCTAAAAGTGCATACATTCAGCTCTAGAAAGACACCTTTCAGTTAAAAAAATTCGAGTATTATCAATTTCAAAAAAATTCTTTTGTGAAACGCGTTTCTAGAAATAAGCGTTTTTCGGAGCAAGCACAGATTAATCAAAGTGTAATAAGTGACTTTGCTTTCGCCGTAATTATCTTATTTATTAACGATTTTAAATCAAAAATCGTTGTTCATTTTGCGTACAGAATTGAATGGGCTTTCCGAATATATGATTTATTTTGAGAAATAATTTTATTTTCATAGTTAAAATTCTATTCTACTAGGATATTTGTATTCTGAAGCAGCCTATTCCACTTCAATTACTTCCTCTATTTACTTTTTTCCAAAGCTCCAAAAGATATCAATTTTTTTTTTCTGTTTTTTATATATCGGATTCTACATAGTTTGTTTAACTCCCGATTTATGATTTTGTGTTTCTGTGGAGGCGCGATATATTTAAATTTGTTTTTTTAAAACGCATCCTTTTTTCATTTCGTCGGAGAGAAACATTGCCATTTGAGTTATACAATATTTCTATTCGATGGATCAGAGATTATACGATATGTAAACAATCAACTTCATGTTCTATCACAGTCAAATGAACCAGAGAGTCAACACAGGAACATTTATTTTTTAAAGTTTTAATATTTTTTAAATAATTGTCACTTTTGCATAGGGGAAAAAAAAAGCTAAGGAATTTTCTACTTCTTTTCAAAATATCTCCCTTCGTATGGGTCCCATCGCGACCTGGTTTGACTCATTCGACTCGATACTTCGAAAGAACTTTACCGAGGCTCCTGTGGTCTATACCACGCATCCCCGGAGAACATGACGAATGGAGAAAAACTGACTGAAAAAACAGCATGAGCATGACCTGAGCAGCTGGCAAAGAAGGCAAATGACCGAGAACAACCGTAAAAAAAAAAGGCCCGTTTCAGGCACCATACATGTATAAAATTTAGGTATATAACAA
Source organism: Maratus michaelseni (assembly GCA_963931845.1). Classification (NCBI taxonomy): domain Eukaryota; kingdom Metazoa; phylum Arthropoda; class Arachnida; order Araneae; family Salticidae; genus Maratus; species Maratus michaelseni. The sequence continues at coordinate 274,961,751 of OZ007594.1, read as the reverse complement.
ACGCATGCGCACCTCCGTAAAGGAGGAGGAGTCAAGAACTTGAGAGCCAATAGGAAAATTGTAGAATTGTTGTCGGAGAAGGCCACTAAGGCTTTTCTGACACATTTTTCATAGTGCTAAAATTCGTTTCTATTAATTTTTGAAAAGGTATATTTAAATTAGTAGTAAGTTTACTTATATTATCGAGGAGGTCATTAAGAATTTTGAGTTTTTCTATAATTGGGTCTAAATTTTTAAAAAGGTCAGGATAATTTAATTTAGCGAACCCATTGGAACTAATTTGAGCATTAGCATTGTCTAAAGGATTAATGTTGTTTTTGGAAGGCAGGGCAGGAAAATTAATTGGATTAAGAGTTATGGAATTTTTATCTTTAGGGTCACTGATTCTATTATTTGGAAACTTAGCGCCTTTTGTGGCAGTTTGAGGTTTTTGATTTTTGGGACGCTTAGGGCACCCTGAAAAGTTTGCTGTATGATTGCCGCTACAATTAGCGCAACAGAATTGTTTTGGGTCCGTTATGGGACAATTTGTAGATTTATGAGCCCCGCTGCATTTAAGGCATACGGGGTTGTAATTGCAGGTAAACGATGAATGGTTAAACTTTTGACAATTGTAACACTGTTTTGGGCCGTGGAACCGGTATGGTTCAACACGGACCCGAAATCCTAGAAAAATGTCAATGTCGAAAATAGCTTTAGGATTCTCACTATGTAACAGATTAATCATGAATATGGGTAAGGGATCTTTGGATTTGAGGTTCCTGAGCTGCGTGACTGAGTGCACATTATATCCAAGGTTAGTTAGCTCGGTTTTAATTTCGGTGGTTTCAGAATCACAGGGAATTCCTTTAATTATAATTTTGAGGGGCCTCTCCGACTTAAGTGGGAGGCCGAAATATTCCAGTTTAGCATCGGATAGGAAGGTTTTGATGGCACGATAATCATCGATAGTACTAGGAATAATTTTGACAGAGTTCTTAGAGATACTCTTCTCAATTTTATGGGAAGTGCAGTTTTCAATTTTACGGAGAACTTCCCTCCAGTCAGAATTAATTTTGATAGTAATTGGCATGGGCTTGTCATTATTAGTACGAATTTTTGGAGGAGAGTCGATTGGATCCTTCTCTGCTGCGCCGGAGGTATCCATATCGTCAATCTTAGTCAGTGGCCCGAAAGAGTTGGGAGACTCAAATTTGGAATAAATAATAGTATCATCATTAATGGGTTCTTTGGCAGTTTTTCGCTTGACTTCCTCATCAATATCAGTTTCTTTATGGATCGAAATATTTTGGTTAGCAGTGATACTTGTCTTCTGCTTTTTCCCTGAAGCAACGTAATTTTCCTTATCGGCTCTGCTAGCCTTGTCATCTTTGACTACTGAGCATATATCGACTCGATATCGATAGTGCTTACATATTTTAGTTCCAAGTTTCACCACCGGGGGGCGCTTCCGGAAATCGGGTTCTATGGGCCCGATTACGACGGGGTTTGGCTCTTTCGACTGGATTTCGATAGCTTTACAGGTTTCGGTCATGTTCGTACAGAACCGATTGCGCCCCCTGGTGGTGGAAGATGTAATTAAAGGATTTTTCAGCCAACTCGGGTTCTATGGGTCACATCACGACGCGGTTTGGCTCAATCGATTCAACATCGATAGAGGATACTAGACCTTATCGGTTTTAGTTCGTTTTTCGCCACCAGGGGCGTTTTCTTATCTCTGTTTCTATGGCCCGGATCACGACGGTGTATGGCTCACCGATGTAAATTAGGAGTTTTACAATTAGGGGCCCGCTGGCGGGCGAAGCCAGCTAGTCCTTATTATTAATGTTCGTATCCGTCTGTGTGTCTGTGTGTGTGTGTGTGTATCTGTACCCGGATAAACTCTGCGAGCGTAGCGAGTAGCGAAGCGCTTTTTGTGTCAAAAAATTCAGAAAAATCCGGGCCTTCAGGAATTGCAGTTTCGAAAAAATCGGCCCTTAATTAAGGGAGTTATTAACGAACAAAGCTGTTTTAATTGCTTCGAAAGAAACCTACGTGGAAAGTCCTCCGCGCATGCCCAGAAGAGCTCAATCCTCATCTTCCGCAAAAAGAAGAAGGAAAGATCGCTTCTGCCGGTTTCGTTTTACGAATGTCTAAACTCGCCGACGGCGAACAGACTGAAATACGAAAAAACCGTCAACATATTCTCAAAGAACGTACTTTTACGTCTCTAACGATCCGGTCGGTTCGAAAAAATTTTGATATTAACCCTTTCAAAAAAATAATCAAAAAGCGTCGAATTCGTGTTTTTGATTTTCTCCCTTCGTCCGAGCCTCGCATCCGCCAGACTAAGAAAGATTCGGATAAACGGATTTCACCAAATTAAAGATCGGTCTTTGTCCTCTCCAATGATACCTTCCATTGAAAAAAATACGTCAGTTAACCCTTCGAAAACGTATATTTTCCGTACACCGTTTCGCGATTTCGGCAATTTCGACTATTTTGAAAAATTCGCTGCGGCGGTTCCAAACGAGTCAATGAAAACTAAAAATACCAGACGAGATCTACATTCTTCATCCTTTCGAAATCTGCGATCGTTTTTGAAAAATACAAATATTAACCCTTCGAAAAAAATTCGCGCGCAGACTCACTTTTGCAAATTCCGATTCTCTGCGATTTTTAAAATCGCGCATCGGCTCTCTGAAAGAACAAAAAAAACAAACAAACACACCCAAGTACATTTCCCTCCTTTCGAGATCACTGTAAAACCTTTAGTTTTAAAAAATATTTCAGTTAACCCTTTCGAAAACATTTTTTCCGTAAGTTTCTTTCGGTTTTTCAGCGATTTCTGCAATCTTTAAAAATTCAATTCTGGGCTTCTAAACTAGATACGAAAAAATAAAAATACCGAGCCTAATCTACGTTCTTTTTCCTTTTAAAATCAGGTATCAGTTTCGAAAAATACGTTTTTTAACCCTTCTAAAAAAATGGTTTCCGAAACTCACTCGCGTGAATTTTCGTTTTTCGGCCCATGTTTAAAAATCCGCATCGACTCGGAAAATGGGAATAGAGACAAATAAAATACACCAGATCATAGCCACTTTCTTATTCTTGGAAACATATATTTCAGTTTTAAAAAATATGTATATTAACCCTTTAGAAACCGGTCGTTCCCGTACCTCACTTTCACGATTTCCTCTAATTTGCCAATGTAAACCCCCCCGCCGCAGGACTTTTTTATCGAAGTACACAAATTCCGAGAGAAGAAGCTAAAAGTGCATACATTCATCTATAGAAAGATGCCTTCGACTTTAAAAAATTCGATTATTATCAATTAAAAAAAAACTCTTTTGTGAAACCCGTTTCTAGAAATGAGCGTTTTTCGGCGCAAGCACAGTTTAATCAAACTGTAATAAGTGACTTTGTTTCGCCGTAATTATCTTATTTATTAACCATCTTAAATCAAAAATCGTTGTTCCTTTTGCGTACAGAATTGAATGGGCTTTCCGAATATATGATTTATTTTGAGAAATAATTATATTTTCATAGTTAAAATTCTATTCTACTATGATATTTGTATTCTGAAACAGCCAATTGCACTGCAAATACTTGCTATACAATACCTGACTAACTTACTGTACAATATTTCTCTCCGATGGATCAGAGATTATACGATATGTAAAGAGTCAACTTCATGTTCGATCGCAGTCAAACAAACTAGAGAGTCAACACAGGAACATTTATTTTTAAAAGTTTTAATATTTTTTAAATAATTGTCATTTTTGCATAGGGGGAAAAAAAAAAGCTAAGGAATTTGCTATTTCTTTTGAAAATATCTCCCTTAGTATTGGTCCCATCACGACGGGGTATAGCTCATTCGACTCGACACCGATAGAGCTTTAGTAGAGATTATCGACTTTAGTTCCGCATTTCACCACTAGGGGCGCTTTCCGAACTCTGTTTCTATAGGCCGGATCACGACGGGGTATGGCTTATTCGACTCGACATCGATAGCTTTAATGGTTTCAGTGCCCGAGGTTCGTATAGAACAGATTGCGCCACCTGGTGGTGGAAGGTGTAATTAAAGCATTTTTCAGCCAACTCGGGTTCTATGGGTCACATCGCGACGCGGTTTGGCTCAATCGACTCGACATCGATAGAGGATACTAGAGATTATCGACTTTAGTTCCGCATTTCACCACTAGGGGCGCTTTCCGAACTCTGTTTCTATGGGCCGGATCACGGCGGGGTATGGCTTATTCGACTCGACATCGATAGCTTTAACGGTTTCAGTGCCCGAGGTTCGTATAGAACAGATTGCGCCACCTGGTGGTGGAATGTGTAATTAAAGCATTTTTCAGCCAACTCGGGTTCTATGGGTCACATCACGACGCGGTTTGGCTCAATCGACTCGACATCGATAGAGGATACTAGACCTTATCGATTTTAGTTCGCTTTTCACCCCCAGGGGGCGTTTTCTTATCTATGTTTCTATGGCCCGGATAACGACGGGGTATGGCTCACCAATGTAAATTAAGGGCCCGCTGGCGGGCGAAGCCAGCTAGTCCTTATTATTAATGTTCGTATACGTCTGTCTGTGTGTGTGTGCATCTGTACCCGGATAAACTCTGCGAGCGTAGCGAGTAGCGAAGCGCTTTTGGTGTCAAAAAATTCAGAAAAATCCGGTCCTCCAGGAATTGCAGTTTCCAAAAAATCGGCCCATAATTAAGGGAGTTATTAACGAACAAAACTGTTTTAATGACTCAAAACTAAACATTTTTTCTGCGACAAAGAAATAAATTCATTCCTGACTAGATTCAGACCTCGAGGCGAGGCTAGCGAATAGAGCGACGACCAATCGGCTTCCGTCTTTTTCGGGGCCTTTTGGCGAGGCTAGCAGGAAATCCAGTAAACATCACGTGACTTTTATAGACTAGGGATATTCAGGGGGCCGCCCCATCTCAGAATCTGAGGGGCGCAGGCCTTCCGTGCTCACGCATTTCGACGTAAAAATATATCAGCTTTCAGAGAATCTAAAAATTATTCTGATATCTTCATTACGAGCTTAGATATTAATTATTACGAGCTGAGACATTATTTAATTATTGATATTTCAACTATGCCCAGACAAAAATAATAAATTAGAAGCAGAAGATTCTCTGGTAAGATGTTCAAGCTGAGTGTGGGCGAGATATTATGATTTTAATTTAACATTTTTTTTTATTCGTCCCTAGCGTTTGATTGTGTTTATGTATAGAAATTACCAGTATTTTCGAATAGTAAATTCAGAGTTTTTTTTTTTTTTTCAGTTCTAAGTTTTTCAAGTCGTCTTTGAACAAGTACTCCGGTAGTCTAATAGTCTAATTCAGTTGTTTGAGGAAAAGTACTGTCATCTTTTTCTTTTAGAGTGGCAAATAGATATTATGACAGAGAAAAGCGGGCTTCGCCCGTTATCGATTTTTTTTTCCAGTTTTAAGTTTTTCTACAGGTCCCTGTCTTTGAACTAGAACTCAGGTAGTCTAAATCAGTCGTTTGAGAAAAAGCAGTGACATCGCCCCCTCCCCCCCCCCCTTCAGGTTTTTTTTCTCTTAAGTATGGTCCGTTTCTATAGCTAAGAAACTATGTTACGGATTTCCACCAAACTGATTCCAAACATCATAATTAAAGTAATAAGGACACTCTATAACATTTTTAAAAGTTTCTGAGCTTTATACCACTCTTTTCGAATAATAATATCAGATTTTATATTTTGATTTCACAATATCTCGAGTTCTACGAGTCAAATCGGAACGCGGTTTGGCTTATTCGACTCGATATCAATAGAGGATACTAGAGCTTATCGGTTTTAGTTCGTTTTTCACCACCAGGGGGCGTTTTATTATCTCTGTTTCTATGGCCCGGATTACGACGGGGTATGGCTCATTTGACTCGACATCGAAAGCCTTGACGATTTCAGTTATGATCGTATAAACAGATTGCGTCACCTGGTGGTGGAAGGGGGAACTAACGTATACTGCAGCGCGTGCGCAGCACGACTGCTATACGGTGCCGCAGGCAGCGGGGACCTGAGCCGGAGGTTCGTTCAGTTTGAGATTTATACTATTCGATGTGCAATTTAAGGGATTATCCGGTGCGTGCGTAGCACGACCGGTATACGATGCCGAAGCCAGCGGGATCCAGGGTCGGAGGTTCGTTCGGTTAGAGATTTCTACTATTCAATGTGCAAATTAAGGGATTATCCGGTGCCGAAGGCAGCGGGGACCCTGGTCGGAGGTTCGTTCGCCTCGAGGGGGATGCGAGCCGGTGAATACAAAAGTTTTGAGGCACCGATGCAAATTAGGGGCCCGCTGGCGGGCGAAGCTAGCTAGTCCTTATTATTAATGTTCGTATCCGTCTGTGTGTCTGTGTGTGTGTGTGTGTGTGTGTGTATCTGTACCCGGATAAACTCTGCGAGCGTAGAGAGTAGCGACGCGCTTTTTGTGTCAAAAAATTCAGAAAAATCCGGTCCTCCAGGAATTGTAGTTTCGAAAAAATCGGCCCTTAATTAAAGGAGTTACTAACGAACAAAGCTGTTTTAATTGCTTCAAAAGAAACCTATGTGGAAAGTCCTCCGTGCATGCGCAGAAGAGCTCAATCATCATCTTCCGCAAAAAGAAGAAGGAAAGATCGCTTCGGCCGGTTACGTTTTACGACTGCCTAAACTCGCCGACGGCGAACCGACAGAAATACGAAAAAAACGTCAACATATTCTCAAAGAACGTACTTTTACGTCTCTAACGATCCTGTCGGTTCGAAAAAAATTTGATATTAACCCTTTCAAAAAAAATAATCAAAAAGGGTCGAATTCGTGTTTTTTATTGTCTCCCTTCTTCCGAACCTCGCATCCGCCGGACTAAGAAAGATTCGGATAAACGGATTTCACCAAATAAAAGATCGGTCTTTGTCCTCTCCAATGCCAGCTTGCATTAAAAAAATACGTCAGTTAACCCTTCGAAAATGTATATTTTCCGTACACAGTTTCGCGATTTCGGCAATTTGGACGATTTTAAAAAAATCGCAGCGGCGGTTCGAAACAAGTTAGAGAAAACTAAAAATACCAGACGAGATCTACATTCTTTTTCCTTTCGAAATCTGCGATCCTTTTTGAAAAATGCAAATATTAAACCCTCGAAAAAAATTCGCGCGCAGACTCACTTTTGCAAATTCCGATTCTCTGCGATTTTTAAAATCGCGCATCGGCTCTCTCGAAGAATAAAAAAACAAACAAACAGACTCATGTACATTTTCTACCTTTCGAGATCACTATAAAATCTTTAGTTTAAAAAAATATTTCAGTTAACCCTTTCGAAATCGTTTTTTTCCGTAAGTCTCTTTCGGTTTTTCAGCGATTTCTGCAATCTTTAAAAATTCATTTCTGGGCTTCTAAACAAGATACGAAAAAATAAAAATACCGAGCCTAATCTACGTTCTTTTTCCTTTTAAAATAAGGTATCAGTTTCGAAATATTCGTTTTTTAACCTTTCTAAAAAAATGGTTTCCGAAACTCACTCGCGTGAATTTTCGTTTTTCGGCCCATGTTTAAAAATCCGCATCGACTTGGAAAATGTGAATAGAGACAAATAAAATACACCAGATCATAGCCACCTTCTTATTCTTCGAACACATATTTTAGTTTTTAAAAATATGTACATTAACCCTTTAGAAACCGATCGTTCCCGTACGTCACTTTCGTGTTTTCCTCTAATTTGCCAATGTATACCCCCCGCCGCAGCTATTTTTTATCGAATTACATAAATTCCTAGAGAAGAAGCTAAAAGTGCATACATTCAGCTCTAGAAAGACACCTTTCAGTTAAAAAAATTCGAGTATTATCAATTTCAAAAAAATTCTTTTGTGAAACCCGTTTCTAGAAATAAGCGTTTTTCGGCGCAACCACAGATTAATCAAAGTGTAATAAGTGACTTTGCTTTGGAAGTAATTATCTAATTTATTAACGATTTTATTTAAAAAATCGTTGTTCATTTTGCGTACAGAATTGAATGGGCTTTCCGAATATATGATTTATTTTGAGAAATAATTATATTTTCATAGTTAAAATTCTATTCTACTAGGATATTTGTATTCTCAAGCAGCCGATTGCACTCCAAATACTTGATTTGTTTACTTTTTTCGGAAGCTCCAAAATATATCAAAATAATTTTTTTTTATTTCTATTTTTTATATATCGGATTCTATATAGTTTATTTAACACCCGGTTTATGATTTTGTGTTTGTGTGGGGATGCGATATATTTAAATTTGTCGTTTTAAAACGCATCCTTTTTTCATTTCGTCGGAAAGAAATGTTGCCATTTGAGTTATAGAAACTTTCTATTCGATGGATCAGAGATTATACACTATGTAAAGAATCAACTTCATTTCGATCGTAGTAAAATAAACCAGAGAGTCAACACAGGAACATCACCGCCAGGGTGCGCTTTCGGAAATCGGGTTCTATGGGCCCGATTACAACGTGGTTTGGCTCTTTCGACTGGATTTCGATAGCTTTACAGATTTCGGTCATGTTCGTATAGAACAGATTGCGTCCCCTGGTGGTGGAAGGTGTAATTAAAGGATTTTTCATCCAACTCGGGTTCTATGGGTCACATCACGACGCGGTTTGGCTCAATCGACTCAACGTCGATAGAGGATACTAGAGCTTATCGATTTTTGCTCCGAGTCTCACCACCAGGGGGCGCTTTCCTATCTCCGGTTCTACGGGCATGAAAACGACGGGGTATGGTTAATTCGACTCGACATCGAAAGCCTTAACGATTTCAGTTATGATCGTATAAGCAGATTGCGCCACCTGGTGGTGGAAGGTGGAACTAACGTATACTGCAGCGCGTGCGCAGCACGACTGCTATACGGTGCCGCAGGCAGCGGTGACCAGAACCGGAGGTTCGTTTAGTTAGAGGTTTATACTATTCTATGTGCCGGTGCGTGCGTAGCACGACCGGTTTACGGTGCCGAAGGCAGCGGGGACCAGGGTCGTAGTTTCGTTCAGTTAGAGGTTTATACTATTCGATGTGCAAATTAAGGTATTATCCGGTGCCGAAGGCAGCGGGGACCAGGATCGGAGGTTCGTTGGGTTAGAGGTTTATACTACTCAATGTGCAAATTAAGGGATTATCCGGTGCCGAAGGCAGCAGGGACCCGTGTCGGAAGTTCGTTCGGTTCGAGGGGGGTGCGAGCCGGAGAATACAAAAGATTCGAGGCACCGATGTAAATTAGGGATTTTATCGATTTTAGTTACCGATGTAAATTAGGGGCCCGCTGGCGGGCGAAGCCAGCTAGTCCTTATTGTTAATGTTCGTATCCGTCTGTGTGTCTGTCTGTGTGTGTGTGTATCTGTACCCGGATAAACTCTGCGAGCGTAGCGAGTAGCGAAGCGCTTTTGGTGTCAAAAAATTCAGAAAAATCCGGGCCTTCAGGAATTGCAGTTTCGAAAAAATCGGCCCTTAATTAAGGGAGTTATTAACGAACAAAGCTGTTTTAATTGCTTCAAAAGAAACCTATGTGGAAAGTCCTCCGCGCATGCCCAGAAGAGCTCAATCCTCATCTTCCGCAAAAAGAAGAAGGAAAGATCGCTTCGGCCAGTTTCGTTTGACGAATGTCTAAAATCGCCGACGGCGAACCGACAGAAATACGAAAAAACCGTCAACATATTCTCAAAGAAGGTACTTTTACGTCTCTAACGATCCTGTCGGTTCGAAAAAATTTCGATATTAACCCTTTCAAAAAAAATAATCAAAAAGGGTCGAATTCGTGTTTTTGATTTTCTCCCTTCGTCCGAACCTCGCATCCGCCGGACTAAGAAAGATTCGGATAAATGGATTTCACCAAATAAAAGATCGGTCTTTGTCCTCTCCAATTCCACCTTCCATTAAAAAAAATACGTCAGTTAACCCTTCGAAAATGTATATTTTCCGTACACAGTTTCGCGATTTCGGCAATTGCGACGATTTTCAAAAATTCGCAGAGGCGGTTCCAAACAAGTGAGAGAAAACTAAAAATGCCAGACGAGATCTACATTCTTTTTCCTTTTGAAATCTGTGATCGGTTTTGAAAAATACAAATATTAACCTTTCGAAAAAAATTCGCGTGCAGACTCACTTTTGCAAATTCCGATTCTCTGCGATTTTTAAAATCGCGCATCGGCTCTCTGAAAGAACAAAAAAACAAACAAACACACCCAAGTACATTTTCCTCATTTCGAGATCACTATAAAACCTTTAGTTTTAAAAAATATTTCAGTTAACCCTTTCGAAAACGTTTTTTTCCGTAACTCTCTTTCGCTTTTTCAGCGATTTCTGCAATCTTTAAAAATTCAATTCTGAGCTTCTAAACAAGATACGAAAAAATAAAAATACCGAGCCTAATCTACGTTCTTTTGCCTTTTAAAATGAGGTATCAGTTTCGAAAAATTCGTTTTTAACCCTTCTAAAAAAATGGTTTTCGAAACTCACTCGCGTGAATTTTGGTTTTTCGGCCCATGTTTAAAAATCCGCATCGACTCGGAAAATGTGAATAGAGACAAATAAAATACACCAGATCATAGCCACGTTCTTATTCTTTGAAACATATATTTCAGTTTTAAAAAATATGTACATTAACCTTTTAGAAACCGGTCGTTCCCGTACCCCACTTTCACGATTTCCTCTAATTTGCCAATGTATACCCCCACGCCGCAGGACTTTTTTATCGAATTACACAAATACCGAGAGAAGAGGCTAAAAGTGCATACATTCAGCTATAGAAAGATGCCTTCGACTTTAAAAAATTCGATTATTATCAATTAAAAAAAATTCTTTTGTGAAACCCGTTTCTAGAAATGAGCGTTTTTCGGCGCAAGCACAGTTTAATCAAAGTGTAATAAGTGACTTTGCTTTCGAGGTAATTATCTTATTTATTAACGATCTTAAATCAAAAATCGTTGTTCATTTTACGTACAGAATTGAATGGGCTTTCCGAAAATATGATTAATTTTGAGAAATAATTATATTTTCATAGTGAAAATTCTATTCTACTAGGATATTTGTGTTTTGAAGCAGCCGATTGCACTGCAAATATACTTGCTGTGTGTACTTTTTTCGAAAGCTCCAAAAGATATCAAATTAATTTTTTTTTCTATTTTTTATATATCGGATTCTATATAGTTTGTTGAACTCCCGGTTTATGATTCAACGCAGGAACATTTATTTTTAAAAGTTTTAGAATTTTTTAAATAATGGTCATTTTTGTATAGAAACAAGAACGAAAAATCATGCGTCAAGCATAGATTATGTAGCACTTTCCAACGCTTCCAAAATATTTTTACAAATCATACCGTTTAATAAGCTAAAAGATAACATCTAAGTAAACAATTTGGAAAACGCATAACATATTTAAAATTATAATTTCAGGAATTTCCAACATATACAATATTCGGAAAAATATCCGAATACTTTTATTCAGCCCTGTATAGGATCTATAGGTTTGTATATATACTACATAGAATGCTAAATTTTAGTTCAGTTAGGAAACGCGTAGCACAGTTTAAAATTCTCCATCTGGAGTTTCTCAATAAATGGAAATGTGTTCGCGAACTTTTGTGCTTCCCTGTATATGATCTACAAAATTTATACACACCACGTAATAAACAAAAAGTGAGTTAAATTTAAAATCGCGTTCAGTAACTTAAAATGCACTTCCAGGAATTATTGTTAACAGGCAGTAGAGAATTCTTTTGTGTGTCCCTGTAAATGAACGATGACTGCTATGTACACAATATTCTATAGTAAGCCTCTTGTAATGCACATTAGGGATATATATAAATTTCAGTGCGTTTAAAATAGTGAAACATTACTTAAATAAACCGCAGACGATTTTTCTCCATAGACGTAATGTAACGGACTTCTTTTGACTGTCCCTGTAAAGTAACTGTAAGTGCTATGCACACCCTATTCCATATTAAGCTTCTTCTAATGCACCTTAGTGATATATATAAATTTCAATGCGCTTAAATTAGTGAAATATTATTTAAATAAACCGCAAATGATTTTTCCCCATAGAACGCAATATAACGGAATTCTTTTGAGTGTCCCTGTAAAATAACTATAAGTGCTACACACTTCCGTTGAAATAGGGAACATGCTATAGATGGCGACAATAACATATAAAAATTGCAGAGCAATCCGAGCATATTTACGGGAGTTAGAGCACGGACAGACGGCAGACGGCAGACGGCCAGACGGCAGACGGCCAGACGGCCAGACAAACCGAAGTCATAAGCACTTTTCAACTAGGTTGGAAAGTGCTAAAAAGAAAAAGCTAAGGAATTTGCTATTTCTTTTCAAAATATCTCCCTTCGTATGGGTCCCATCGCGACCTGGTTTGGCTCATTCGACTCGACATAGATAGAGCTTACCGAATTTAGTTCCTAGTTTCACCACCAGGGTGCGCTTTCCTATCTCTGTTTCTATGGGACGGATCACGACGGGGTATAGCTCATTCGACTCGACACCGATAGAGCTTACTAGAGATTATCGTTTTTATTTCCGCATTTCACCACTAGGGGCGCTTTCCTAACTCTGTTTCTATGGGCCGGATCACGACGGGGTATGGCTCATTCGACTCGACATCCATAGCTTTTCGAGATTTTACAAGATTAGAGGTTTTACAATTAGGGGCCCGCTGGCGGGCGAAGCCAGCTAGTCCTTATTATTAATGTTCGTATCCGTCTGTGTGTCTGTGTGTGTGTGTGTGTGTGTGTGTATCTGTACCCGGATAAACTCTGCGAGCGTAGCGAGTAGCGACGCGCTTTTTGTGTCAAAAAATTCAGAAAAATCCGGTCCTCCAGGAATTGCAGTTTCGAAAAAATCGGCCCTTAATTAAGGGAGTTATTAACGAACAAAGCTGTTTTAATTGCTTCAAAAGAAACCTATGTGAAAAGTCCTCCGCGCATGCCCAGAAGAGCTCAATCCTCATCTTCCGCAAAAAGAAGAAGGAAAGATCGCATCGGCCGGTTTCGTTTGACGACTGTCTAAACTCGCCGACGGCGAACCGACAGAAATACGAAAAAACCGTCAACATATTCTCAAAGAACATACTTTTACGTCTATAACGATCCGGTCGGTTGGAAAAGATTTCGATATTAACCCTTTCAAAAAAAATAATCAAAACGGGTCGAATTCGTGTTTTTGATTTTCTCCCTTCGTCCGAACCTCGCGTCCGCCGGACTAAGAAAGATTTGGATAAACGGATTTCACCAAATAAAAGACCGGTCACTGTCCTCTCCAATAACACCTTCCATTAAAAAAAATACGTCAGTTAACCCTTCGAAAACGTATATTTTCCGTACACCGTTTCGCGATTTCGGCAATTTCGACTATAGTGAAAAATTCGCTGCGGCGGTTCCAAACGAGTCAGGGAAAACTAAAAATACCAGACGAGATCTACATTCTTTCTCCTTTCGAAATCTGCGATCGTTTTTGAAAAATACAAATATTAACCCTTCGAAAAAAATTCGCGCGCAGACTCACTTTTGCAAATTCCGATTCTCTGCGATTTTTAAAATCGCGCATCGGCTCTCTGAAATAACAAAAAATCAAACAAACACACCCAAGTACATTTTCCTCCTTTCGAGATCACTGTAAAACCTTTATTTTTAAAAAATATTTCAGTTAACCCTTTCGAAAACGTTTTTTTCCGTAAGTCTCTTTCGGTTTTTCAGCGATTTCTGCAATCTTTAAAAATTCAATTCTGGGCTTCTAAACAAGATACGAAAAAATAAAAATACCGAGCCTAATCTACGTTCTTTTTCCTTTTAAAATCAGGTATCAGTTTCGAAAATTCGTTTTTTAACCCTTCTAAAAAAATGGTTTCCGAAACTCACTCGCGTGAATTTTCGTTTTTCGGCCCATGTTTAAAAATCCGCATCGACTCGGAAAAGGGGAATAGAGACAAATAAAATACACCAGATCATAGCCACGTTCTTATTCTTCAAAACATATATTTCAGTTTTAAAAAATATGTACATTAACCCTTTAGAAACCGGTCGTTCCCGTACCTCACTTTCACGATTTCCTCTAATTTGCCAATGTAAATCCCCCGCCGCAGCAATTTTTTATCGAAGTACACAAATTCCGAGAGAAGAAGCTAAAAGTGCATACATTCAGCTCTAGAAAGACGCCTTTTAGTTAAAAAAATTCGAGTATTATCAATTTCAAAAAAATTATTTTGTGAAACCCGTTTCTAGAAATAAGCGTTTTCCGGCGCAAGCACAGATTAATCAAAGTGTAATAAGTGACTTTGCTTTGGAAGTAATTATCTTATTTATTAACGATTTTAAATCAAATATCGTTGTTCATTTTGCGTACAGAATTGAATGGGCTTTCCGAATATATGATTTATTTTGAGAAATAATTATATTTTCATAGTTAAAATTCTATTCTACTAGGATATTTGTATTCTGAAGCAGCCTATTCCACTTCAATTACTTCCTCTATTTACTTTTTTCGAAAGCTCCAAAAGATATCATTTTTTTTTCTTCTGTTTTTTATATATCTGATTCTATATAGTTTGTTTAACTCCCGATTTATGATTTTGTGTTTGTGTGGAGGCGCGATATATTTAAATTTGTTTTTTTAAAACGCATCCTTTTTTCATTTCGTCGGAGAGAAACATTGCCATTTGAGTTACACAATATTTCTATTCGATGGATCAGAGATTATACGATATGTAAACAATCAACTTCATGTTCTATCACAGTCAAATGAACCAGAAAGTCAACACAGGAACATTTATTTTTTAAAGTTTTAATATTTTTTAAATAATTGTCACTTTTGCATAGGGAAAAAAAAAAAAAAAAAAAAAAAAAGCTAAGAAATTTTCTATTTTTTTTCAAAATATCTCCCTTCGTATGGGTCCCATCGCGACCTGGTTTGACTCATTCGACTCGATATCGATAGTGCTTACATATTTTAGTTCCAAGTTTCACCACCAGGGGGCGCTTCCGGAAATCGGGTTCTATGGGCCCGATTACGACGGGGTTTGGCTCTTTCGACTGGATTTCGATAGCTTTACAGATTTCGGTCATGTTCGTACAGAACCGATTGCGCCTCCTGGTGGTGGAAGATGTAATTAAAGGATTTTTCAGCCAACTCGGGTTCTATGGGTCACATCACGACGGGGTATGGCTCATTCGACTCGACATCGATAGCTTTTCGAGATTTTACAATTAGGGGCCCGCTGGCGGGCGAAGCCAGCTAGTCTCCTTATTATTAATGTTCGTAAACGTCTGTCTGTGTGTGTGTGTGTGCATCTGTACCCGGATAAACTCTGCGAGCGCAGCGAGTAGCGAAGCGCTTTTTGTGTCAAAAAATTCAGAAAAATCCGGTCCTTCAGGAATTGCAGTTTCGAAAAAATCGGCCCATAATTAAGGGAGTTATTAACGAACAAAACTGTTTTAATTACTAAAAAGAAACCTACGTGGAAATTATTCCGCGCATGCCCAGAAGAGCTCAATCCTCATCTTCCGCAAGAAGAAGAAAGAAAGATCGCTTCTGCCAGTTTCGTTTTACGACTGTCTAAACTCGCCGACGGCGAACCGACTGAAATACGAAAAAACCGTCAACATATTCTCAAAGAACGTACTTTTACGTCTCTAACGATCCGGTCGGTTCGAAAAAATTTCGATATTAACCCTTTCAAAAAAAAAAAAAAAATCAAAAAGCGTCGAATTCGTGTTTTGTATTTTCTCCCTTCGTCCGAACCTCGCATCCTCCGGACTAAGAAAGATTCGGATAAACGGATTTCACCAAATAAAAGATCGATCTTTGTCCTCTCCAATGCCAACTTCCATTAAAAAAAATACGTCAGTTAACCCTTCGAAAACGTATATTTTCCGTACACCATTTCGCGATTTTGGCAATTTCGACTATTTTGAAAAATTCGCAGCGGCGGTTCCAAACGAGTCAGGGTAAACTAAAAATACCAGACGAAATTTGCATTCTTTATCCTTTCGAAATATGCGATCGTTTTTGAAAAATACAAATATTAATCCTTCGAAAAAAATTCGCGCGCAGACTCACTTTTGCGAATTCCGATTCTCTGCAATTTTTAAAATCGCGCATCGGCTCTCTGAAAGAACAAAAAAACAAACAAACACACCCAAGTACATTTACGCTCTTTCGAGATTAATATAAAACCTTTAGTTTAAAAAAATATTTCAGTTAACCCTTTCGAAATCGTTTTTTTCCGTAAGTCTCTTTCGGTTTTTCAGTGATTTCTGCAATCTTCAAAAATTCAATTCTGGGCTTCTAAACAAGATACGAAAAAATAAAAATATCGAGCCTAATCTACGTTCTTTTTCCTTTTAAAATCAAGTATCAGTTTCGAAATATTCGTTTTTTAACCCTTCTAAAAAAAGGGTTACCGAAACTCACTCACGTGAATTTTTGTTTTTAGGCCCATGTTTAAAAATCCGCATCGACTCGGAAAATGTGAATAGAGACAAATAAAATACACCAGATCATAGCCACGTTCTTATTCTTCGAAACATATATTTCAGTTTTAAAAAATATGTACATTAACCCTTTAGAAACCGATCGTTCCCGTACGTCACTTTCGTGTTTCCTCTAATTTGCCAATGTATACCCCCCCCCCCCCCACAGCAGCAATTTTTTATCGATTTACATAAATTCCTAGAGAAAAAACTAAAAGTGCATACATTCAGCTCTAGAAAGACACCTTTCAGTTAAAAAAATTCGAGTATTATCAATTTCAAAAAAATTCTTTTGTGAAACCCGTTTCTAGAAATAAGCGTTTTTCGGCGCAAGCACAGATTAATCAAAGTGTAATAAGTGACTTTGCTTTGGAAGTAATTATCTAATTTATTAACGATTTTATTTAAAAAATCGTTGTTCATTTTGCGTACAGAATTGAATGGGCTCTACGAATATATGATTTATTTTGAGAAATACTTATATTTTCATAGTTAAAATTCTATTCTACTAGGATATTTGTATTCTGAAGCAGCCGATTGCACTGCTAATACCTGCTTTGTTTACCTTTTTTGAAAGCTCCAAAAGATATCAAAATAATTTTTTTTTATTTCTATTTTTTATATATCGGATTCTATATAGTTTATTTAACACCCGGTTTATGATTTTGTGTTTGTGTGGGGGTGCGATATATTTAAATTTGTCGTTTTAAAATGCATCCTTTTTTCATTTCGTCGGAAAGAAATGTTGCCATTTGAGTTATAGAAACTTTCTATTCGATGGATAAGAGATTATGCACTATGTAAAGAATCAACTTCATTTCGATCGTAGTAAAATAAACCATAGAGTCAACACAGGAACATCACCGCCAGGGGGCGCTTCCGGAAATCGGGTTCTATGGGCCCGATTACGACGTGGTTTGGCTCTTTCGACTGGATTTCGATAGCTTTACAGATTTCGGTCATGTTCGTATAGAACAAATTGCGCCCCCTGGTGGTGGAAGGTGTAATTAAAGGATTTTTCATCCAACTCGGGTTCTATGGGTCACATCACGACGCGGTTTGGCTCAATCGACTCAACGTCGATAGAGGATACTAGAGCTTATCGATTTTTGCTCAGAGTCTCACCACCAGGGGGCGCTTTCCTATCTCCGGTTCTACGGGCATGAAAACGACGGAGTATGGCTCATTCGACTCGACATCGAAAGCCTTAACGATTTCAGTAATGTTCGTATAAACAGATTGCGCCACCTGGTAGTGGAAGGTGGAACTAACGTATACTGCAGCGCGTGCGCAGCACGACTGCTAAACGGTGCCGCAGGCAGCGGGGACCCGAACCGGAGGTTCGTTCAGTTAGAGGTTTATACTATTCTATGTGCCGGTGCGTGCCTAGCACGACCGGTTTACGGTGCCGAAGGCAGCGGGGACCAGTGTCGGAGATTCGTTCAGTTAGAGGTTTATACTATTCGATGTGCAACTTAAGGGATTATCCGGTGCGTGCGTAGCACGACTGGTATACGGTGCCGAAGGCCGCGGGGACCAGGGTCGGAGGTTCGTTCGGTTAGAGGTTTATACTACGCAATGTGCAAATTAAGGGATTATCCGGTGCCGAAGGCAGCGGGGACCCGTATCGGAAGTTCGTTCGGTTCGAGGGGGGTGCGAGCCGGAGAATACAAAAGATTCGAGCCACCGATGTAAATTAGGGATTTTATCGATTTTAGTTACCGATGTAAATTAGGGGCCCGCTGGCGGGCGAAGCCAGCTAGTATTTAATATATTAAAGTCTAGAAAAAGTTCTTTCTGATGATAGTTATTAACTTTTTCTCAAGTTAATTAGGTTAACTTCTCTGTTGCTTTAAATTAGGTTGATTTCTATGAAAAAACAGAAGCATGGTTTAATATTTAATTTATTAAAATGAAATAATGTATTAAAACGACAGTTCATTTTCTGTTTTAAAAATCTATATTTAAACGAAACGCACAATAATAATAATAATAATAATTATAACTTTTTAAATAATTTACAGTTGTTTGCTGTGAGGTAATAATAACAAACAGTATGAATAGCAGCCATACTATTTAACATTTATTATTAGTCATGTTGTCTTTAATTACTTACATTTAAGATAGGAAAATCAAACACCAGTTTGGACGCAGCATTCAAACATTTAAATTTTTTGACATCATCTACATCAAGGGCCGTCATTAAAACGAAACTGAAACTATATTTGTAAACTGTTCCATTTTCGAAAATTTCCCAGACATATAGGAACTGCGCCAAATCTAAAACGCCAAGCACCACCAGCGTCTATGGCACGTGACTGATAACAGCGAATGAGAACGCAGTTCAAGCCGATAATGCTAAAACGTGACTATCTTTTAGAATCTCGCTTCCGGGATAGGATGCATAGGTATGGTATGTTTAAATTGAGAGAATGAAAATAGCCTAAGAGAACAGCTTCTTTTTTATTATTATTTATTTGCTGTCTTGTATTGTAGACGAATCGTTTTATTTATTTGACAATTTTATTGCACAAGACTCAGTTTTCCTTTCAGATTTTCTGGCTACAAGGTATTTTCACCCAAATTTCATATATATGTTTTTGTATAAAACGACAAACCAAATCTTCATGTGACGCCTCCTTCGTCTTTCGTTGTGGCACCCGGGGCACATGCCCCTTTGCCCCCCTTTTGCCCCACCTTAGTTTCGACCCTGTTTGTTGTTCATTTGTCTGTTCTCTGTAAAACTTTTTGCATTGCACCCAGAAAAAAGTCTTGTTGAATCAACAAAAATTTGGTTGACCCAACAAAACTTTTTGTTTAAATATAGGTCAATGGAAATTTTGTTTGAATCAGTAAAAAAAAAAAAAAAAATTGTTTGCAATTCCAAAAAAAAAAATTGTATCGTCAGCAAAAATGTTTTGTTAATTCAAGTAAAATGGTTCAATTTTACTTGAATTTTGCTAAAACAACCAAAATGTACTCAACAAAACATGTTTTGTAGTTTTAATCAATTCCTTTTTCTGGGTGTGCACAACGACGCGTTTCCTCCTATCATAGACTTTATGAGCTATTTTCTTTCGCAGAATCCTTATTCCCATGTCGTTATTAATTATCTTACAAAACCCTATTCCAGTTATTAGATCGATACTACAGATGACTCAGAATAATATCAATTTGATAACAAATATCCGGCATATCACCTTATGAGGTTAAAAAAAGGGGGACATCAAATTCTTATTTTTAGAATATTTTGCTATATATTAAGTTTATAACATTTCAAAAATGCACAAATTTCATGAGTAGTAGAGTTGATGACAAAACTTCTTATATTCCACGATTTAATAAATTCTTAAATTAAATTAAACTTTTTAATTATGCATAGGTTATTATAACTAAGA
The DNA here is from genome assembly GCA_963931845.1 of Maratus michaelseni. Lineage (NCBI taxonomy): Eukaryota > Metazoa > Arthropoda > Arachnida > Araneae > Salticidae > Maratus > Maratus michaelseni. The sequence goes on along the minus strand of OZ007594.1, from coordinate 274,941,850 downwards.
AATATACTTACCCATTTTTATTAAAACAACTTGACCTTCTTTGGAAGTATTTTTAATCTCGGTCAGAGGCTGAAAAGTAATTTTAGATGCATTAAATTCATAATTAATATTTTAGTAACATGAAACGAGAAAAAGTAGAAAAAATGGAATTATCTTTTTATTTTAATAATATCAACAAAATATTTTTTTAAAGAAATAACAAAATTTAAAAATTAATTTTTAAAGCATAAATAAAATTTAATAATATTTAAACAAGTTATGTTTTCCATACACATGAGCATCTACAAAACATGAGATAACATCCATTGGAATCTTAGCTATTCTTTATAAGATTCTGTTTAAATTATTAAATTATTAAATTTAGCAATTACCTTTCAAAACGTCACTTCTGTTAACTACTAAACTATAACTTTAACAATATTAATTATATATTTAGTAAATTATAATATATAAGTGTATATGTAAGTGCATCAGTTGTGTAAAAAGCCGAAACGTGTTAGAATAATTAAAAATTGTCAGATAAGTATAGTTTCAAATCACTATAGGGTGAATAATATTCCAATGCGATGTTACAGATGTAAAATAATTCATGTGATAGAAGTGAAAAAAAAATAGCAAATATTCGTTTATTGATGTGAAAATTTATAACAATTTTAGTTATAACCATATAATCAATATACGTTCAATGAAACTTTTTCAATAAACTAGAAATATTCAAACGAATCTGTTAAAAAATGTTTTCAGAGTGTATTATTATTTCTAGTATATACCCCCGTCAAAAATGACAGAATGATAATCTGCGTTTCAATTTCATAAGACTTCATACAAACAAACATCATGAAGATTTTACTACTGAAAGGTTTGTAGTGTAGAAAAGTACATTTTGAAAACGGCAAATGATTTCTAAATATACAAATGATGAGCATTTTTTTTTTTTTTTTTACTCAATATTCAATTTCTGAAATAATCCAACGATTGGACAAAATATTCAAATTAAATATTACAAAAAAAAAAAAAAAAAAAAAAAATCCATGTGCAAAAGTGTTTCTAAAAAAGTGTTACCAATGAGTTTCTAAAGATATTGGCTCACCACATAGCATATAGGGGTTTAACGATTCCACAAAACATTACAATTTTGTTAGTTTTAAATTATCTAAGTGAATAGTATAATAGAGTTTTAAATCATTGCTGCATTAAATCAGTTATTACAAAATTATTGCTTTGTTTATTTACATTTTATTTTTTATATTGCTAGTTGTATTTTTTAAATTATTATAAGCATTAAAATGCTAATAAAAATCAATATTTTTAATTAAAATCTATAAAAAGATGTCTATTTAATTGATAATTTTGACAAATTATAATTATAATTCATTATGAGTTTTTTCTCTTTGATGCCGCACTGTGTTTATAGATGACAGTACCAAACAGCCAAAGAAATGACGTTTTCGTAAGAGCGTGTATTTTCCTGAACATTTCTGTAGTCCGGTGATTTTGGGTTGCTCATAATATCTTTCAAGAACATCAATAGTTTAAAGATTCCACTATAAAAGGATTCTGTAAAGATTAAGAACGATAAGCCCTTAAAACAATGTTTAGATCAACAAAGATTTAAACACACGTTACCAATCAGCACAAATAATTTTCAAACAAAGTCTCAAAACTGAATGCACAGCAGTATTTATTGCAATAATAATAATAATTAGCGAAGTAAAACACAATTTCTGAAGATTGTAGAAAACATTAAAATTAAATATTTAATGCGTTAAAGGTTTTTTTTTTATTTTTAAATATATTATCTTTATGAAAATGAATGAATCTAAAAAATGAATGGCTCACCAAACCGCTTTCCAATTGCTTACACTATTTCAGGAAAACTTGTTTACAGAAATGTTGATATACATGTTTTATATTAAAATATGCTGAACAGACATGATTTACGGTAGAAGAAATTATCATTTAGTTGTCATATGTTAGCATATGTTTTTCATTAAGCCTAACATGGCGTTTAGCTACGGTCGATTTCCAGACCAGAGTGATCGCACCCGGCAGAGTTACCAACACTTTCCTACCATTGCATTTTATTATAAGTAGATTATAATACTGTCGAACTCATTTAATGCAATATCAGTTGATGTTCTCCAATTTTAGCATTTTCTCAAAATATTAACCCACTCTAATATCTGTTACAAGAAAAAAACCCAATTACTATAATAAATATTTTATATAAGCACACTTAAGAATACTTTTAATTTTACAACAATTTAATTCAGGGGTCGACAACATTTTCATTAGCATGGCACAGTGGTTCGGATAGTGTTCGTAGCAAGAAAAAATTATAAGAACTATGCATATTAATTGGAAGTATTTATTAAATTTATTAACCCCTTCGCGACGAGCGTCCTTTACAGAATTTTTAATCTTTTACCACCAGTTTTTCAAAACTGAAATTTTTGCCTAATTAAATCGCAGAAATGCTGTCATTAAATAAGGCAAAGCTTACAATAAAACTTAACTGGTGGGAATAATCGAGGATTCTGAGCATCTTATGCGTCACGTATTCGGTTCGTCATCACCAAGGGGTTAATATTTATTATATGTTACTTCACGATTTCATAGAGATAAATTAGAAAAATACATTATAAAAGTATTTATTTAAATTTAATATTTTTGCAATTTTACTATTTTTTTCTATTACATATAAATGAATATAATCTTTACCTGGTGAATTATCATTCGGTTTGCGAAATTCATTCCGGGTTCATCAAGTTAATAAAAAATTCTAGCACTAAGTGCTTTTTTTGTTAATTTATTTATTCTTAAGGTACAAATGCCACACATTTCAAAATTTGAAATTGAACGCTTTATACTTTAATGATGTAATGAATAACATATATAAATATAAATATGTAGAAATACGTCTAATTTTTTGTACATAAATATAAACATGCAAATTTACAATCCAAAGGTAGCAAACTAAGATTCATTATAAAAAATTTATTTACCAATCTATTAAAAATTCAGTTTTAAGAAACAATGCAAAATATTTTTTTTAGTTGCAGAAAAAGCAACACAATGAACAACAGTAAATTACCAACTGAACTAAACGTCTGACACTAATAGACAAAATTTGTTTACATACATTATTATTTTGAGAAAAAGTGTCTATATTATGATTCTTTGATGCTTCTTTAGCCTTTTGAGAACGTGTACAGTAAGTGTAAAAAATTTAAGGACAGCAAAAAATTTAAAATATTTTGATAAAGTTAAAATGAGATAGTTGAAATGGTAATTTAATGTTGATCATGAGGTTGAAATATCTATACAAATAAAATAAAGTTTCGCTCTGTGTGTGTGTGTGTTTGTCTGTTGGCGATGGCTAGGAAAATCTAGCCCAACTACAAGTCTGTAAATTTAGGTGTGGATAGTCCAAGGTCTGGCCATGTGCACCTGAGCCTTAGAATTTTAATATTTTAATAATTAGCCTTGATATTAATTAGATTCTCATTAACCATCGCTTCTAAAACGTCATCTTTTAAATCAAAATGGCGAAAGAAACGAACTGGCCCATTGGATTTGGAAGCGGAAATGAACGAATTCGAAATTATTTTACTAATTAGCGAATTTTAAGAAAACTAACTGAGATATCAATTTGCAAATTTCTGAGCATATGTAAAAAAATATTCTGTATCTGACTATGTGATTTTTGGAAAAATTCGGTTGGTATTTTTTTTTAATTTATGCAAAAAACTGCCAAAAATCTGCTGGCGCCAGTGAAAACGATCCGAGAAAGTTTCAGACAGGGATCTGCTTTCAATATAAACTGAACTACAAAGAGATCTGTTTCTCGGGCCGATCCCTCCATTTAGTTTGCGAAAATGTAAGGAAATAATTGCCAGTTTTTACTAATGAACAAAAATTTAGGTAACTAATTAAGATATAGATTCGAAATTGAGGTCGGGAAGGGGTGTCATCTACCGGCTATTTTAGCGTAGCGTCTTCGTTATGTTCTAATTATCAGAAAAATGTAATTCTTTTTTTAATGATCACATTAATGTAGGTGATGGTGGTTCTCTTGAACAAATTATTCATTAAATTTGTGGGTATGGGGAGGGAGGGTGTTAACGCCTTTCTTTGAGATTATAATTATCTCGGGCACGGGCAACGCCGGGCGGGTTAGCTAGTACTAATATAAAAGTCAACAAAATGTATCTGCGAGCTTTTTATTGCGAAAAAATAATAATTATGCAAACAAACATTATTCTCTCATATGTAAAAACTTTAAGGACACTACAATTTTTTATAGAAATTTTAAGTATAACTATTATTGATTTGCATGTTAAAAAATCCTGAATATAGTGATTTTTGTGACGTTTTCAATTAAGAGTTTTGTTAATTTTATAATAATGCCAAAAGCAAGTAAACTGACTGAATATAAAAAAGGTGTTTTTGAATCTTTTGCCTTATCAGGAATGAGGAGTCGATGTATTGAAAAGCATATACGAAAATCGAAAACAGTAATCAATAATTTTGTAAGGTTAAAAGATGAGTATGGCAAAAAAGAAAACGCTGAAGGCGGACCAAAATCCTTGCCAACCAGAGATGAAAGGAGAGTTTTAAAGTTCACATAAACAGGAAAAAACTCAAGTGAAGAAATTTTACAAACGACTGGGTTCAATATTTGTAAGTAAACAATATGCAATACAATTACTCGATCTGGGAATTTCCAATACACAGCAAAATTCTGTTTTACATCTGATTTGGAATTTATATATAAAAAATATATATATATATATTTTTAGCTGTTCTTAAAGTTTTTACACGCACTATATGTTGTAAGTAGCGACAAGGATACATTATTTCTAAACACCTTGAAGAGCGTTCGGATATATTTTATACCATTTAATTTTAATCCGGATTTGCACCAGAATTTTTGAAAAAAAATTTACTTTTATAACTTCGGTGAAAAGACGTTGTATAATTGCATTTTCTTAATTTCAAATGAGCTTTTTCGAAAATTCTGGTACGAATTCAATATTACAGAAATATAATAACTTGACCCTGAAATTGTTAAAAGACGCAAATCTATCTTAAAATCTAACAAGTAATTCTTTTCCTTACAGTTAATGTTCACGCCACCACGAAGTTCAGGTTAACGATAAGTGTGGGTAAAAAAAGCGCTTGGTAATTTTAAGGTTCATTACAGTCTTTTAAGAATTTTTTTTATGTTGCAATTAATATTTTTTTCGAAAATTAATTTCAAAATTTATATAGTTTTGAATTTAATTTTAGATATAAAAAATTAATAGTAAACTATTTTTTTTTACTTAACGGAAATTGATTTTTAGAAGTTTCAAATATTCAAACACAAAATTATAGCTCATTCAGCTAATGACTTTGTGAGTTATGCTTAAACTACCCTCATTTTAAACTGTTTTGCAACGATTAAAAATTATCTAACATGAGAAGTTCTAAACTACTTGACCTTATGACTTTCCGCATGGTATCCAAAGGTAAAAGTACCTAAAAATTCCAAATATGATGTCAAAATTAGATGTTAGCATTGAAAATTGTTACAATTTCTATATGCAGATGACTCCATAACAAATTTTATGGATAGCGTTAATTAGTAGACATCATTACTAATAAATGTTACCAGTTACATTTTTATATGAGAATTTGAGGCAAAGTTAGAGGGAAGGTGTTCTCTTTTATTTGCTGATTAAACATAAAGTATTATATCATAATGTGATGAAAGAAGACTTACCCCCAAAGAATCTGCCGACCTGTAAGTAGCAAATATAAAACGAGGTGGTTTTGCTAAACGACTCAACTGGCGTACAAACTCAAGGCCAACTCCTCTGTTAGCACCAGTTATAAGAACGCTGTACAGTTCCATGATCATACACTATTTATTTTCAAAAATCACTGTAAGTAGACCCGACTTCTGTCTAAAAGTGAGAAAAATAAATGTTACTTTACCGGTCTTAGTAGAAGTTTTTTCAGATAACGAGTTGATCAGATAAAACGGAGGAAAATGAAAATCGTAATCTTTCTAACTTTTTAATAATCGATAAGAAACATAAACACAGTATAAAATTTATTTTGTGCTTTTTTTTTTCTCAAAAGGCTACGAAAAAGTTCAAATTATTCTCAAAAGTTTCATTTTATAGAATGTTTTTTCTTTTTAGGTGCGTTCGTAATTACATTGTAAAAAATATTGGTCAACATCTACGGTACATATACTGGCATCTTTGTGACCAGTATATATACCGTAATTTAACTGGACAGTATATGTGCCGTAAAATATTTAAAGTATATGTACCGGTTGCACTCCCCCCTCTCCTCAGGCCTGCACGCATTACGTAACAAGAGAAAGAACATCATTTCAGGGGTTGCCGTACACCGAGGCGGGGCTACCAGTTTTTTCCTTACTGAAAAATAATTATTTTACGGTATAAATAACTATTTTTTGCTGAAAAACAATCATTTTACGGTATAAAGGCAATTTATAATCGAAATGGCACATATACGTTTTTTTTTTTTTTTTTTTTTTTTTTACGCTTAACCCCTTAACTGCCCCGGGCGTATATATACGTCCTTGAAAAATCACAGCAATTACTACACTAAATTGCCAAAGGTGATTGGTCACTTGCGATTTTAGACGTTTTGTTAACTATCTAGAAAAATACATGATAGTGGGGTGTGATAGCTGAAAATTATACCAAAACATTTCACGTCTGGCAACCAATGCGCCACTTTGAATTCAGATAGTATATGGATAGACGAATTAAAAAAGACCGGGACACAAATTTTCTTGGCCCTCTAGCGGTGTTGATGACGTAATCAATATGGCCGCCAAAGTTTTGCGACGAGCTTCTACATTTCTGTATATAACTCGGGTTAATATTTTAATATTGACCTATATTGTTATTGATTATTAATCTGGAGAAAACGCACTGTCCCACGGTATATTTGACATCATTGGTTAGGTTCATAATACCACAAATATTTATAACTTTATTAAAATTTTTGATTTTTCGTTGACTTTTTCAAAACATTTTGCTAAATAACTTGAAATCCGTTGCATGTAGCTGAAGACGTGTAAAATACTTTTTGTTTGTCAAAAAATTTTGAATGGTATATATGACTTCTATTTTATCACAAATATTTGCTGAAAATTTGCCAATTTGCCAAAACAATGTAGCGTTGCACAGAGAATCGTTATGGCAACAATGTAATTTATATGGGTTCCAAAAATTAATACACTGGCTTTATAACTGTTTAAGTATCAAATGTAATTATTGTAATTTTTGATGTATACGTAAATAAATTCTAGTTTTTTTAGGGCTATGAAACTTTCATTTCCGTTTTAAAATCAGTGACATGAGGCACACTTAAGGCATAACTGTAAGATAAGTTTCAAACATATATACGTACAAGACTGAGAAACAAAAGAATGTACAATACAATATTATTCCAATTTAATATCCAAATTTAATCATACCTTATAGATTTTCAAATACACTAATGTCAGCCATAATATCTAAATAACATAATATCTGGCTGTCATATGCAACAATATCCAAATGATTTATGTAAATTCACTTGTGATTACCGATCACTGTCGGAGCACTGCCCTTCACATACACAAAGTTTCGTATATCATATTCCCATTTTAACACATTTACAAGATGTGCATCGCTTGCGGCAAGTACAGGAGGTACGTTGTTCACAGTGTTTTGACATTTCTGGAATTGTTGTCCACACAGGTCGGTATGATCCTCCTGAAGTTACTGTCCATCCCCACTTGGCTGGCGAAGGTATTGTGTAATGTGCAACGAGGCTGTTGTTCCAAATTCTTGCTTGGAGAGTTTGATGTGTTTTGTCAAAGCATCTGCTGTAGGAGGTATGTTTTCGATGGCTTTTTTATTTCTTGTAAATAACGCTCGTCTGCAGTCATTGATGCTCTGAAGATCTGATGCTTTATCATAAAGTAGTGTAACAAATCGTGACATTCATCATAAATATAAGAGGTGCCGGTACAGAGCTGATGCCATACACAATCAATTTCACAACATGATATCCAGACCTTCCAAGCTGTTTTCTTGCCAATGCTACAAAATGTGGAAACTGTGTCGCAACTAGTTACAGAATGAAAAGCCAATAAATTTCTTCAAATTTCCGGTGAAAGTTTGGCACAGATCTCATGAATGGGAATGAATTTTCTGTATTTCCCACACCCGTACTCAATCCATAGTTCATCAATATCTTGTATTTGGGGAACAGTGATATTGAAATAACCACTACATCTGAGTCTACAGTTCGTATTAAGATGCGAGTATGTCCACTTTCTACTGCATGCTTAACATGGAGAAGTAGGCGGCCATATGCTTCTTCGTGTGAGATGGGAGAAATGCTTGATACATCCATAGATGTTGACGCGAAGACTCTGTCATCATAAGTACAGACAACCTGTTTTCCTGGATACTCGTCTCCCATCATTTTCTTAGCTAGCAAGTGGAACAATTGGATTTTGTTTTTGTTGACACATAGGAATTGCTGAAATTATTTTGGAATTGCAGTTGAGTCTGAGACTTTAATGCTTAACATGGAGAAGTAGGCGGCCTTATGCCACTTCGTCTTGTTTCTCGGGTATATGCCTTCAAACTGTTACAAATAAATATGTCGAATATAAAATCTAGTCCTGAACTGTTCTTCAGTTGATTAATGAAATATGGTTTGAAAACATGTTCATAGCAAGGGATGACAAGGGATGACCACCCCGGGAACCCAGCTTTCAATGTTCATAGCATCCGGAAAATGTTGTCGCAGTACCAGGATTAAGTATGTGTATTACGGCTGCTTCATCAAATATTTTAGCTGTTACATTCGGTTGGCTGGGATTAAAGCTAATGTCATATTTTGTTTGAATGCAGTCAAAAATATCCCACTTGGTTGGTTTTCGGAGTTTTCTATCATCTGAAATAGAGGGTGGGTACATTTGGTTTTCATGCGAAAAGAAATAATCAATGTTGCCATCCCGTGCTTATGATGCAACATACAATCTGCAGAATAAGTTGGAGTCTGCGCAAGTAAGCAATTTTGGACTTTGCCTCATCTGTTTTTCTTGTTATAGTCTTAAAGATGTAAATATTAGTTCGAGGAATAATTTCATGAATTAAATTTTGAACTTGATCGAGACGAGACACAACATAATCATCATACTGTTTTAGTCCTACAGTAAATGCTTCCGTAACACACTTGACAGATTCGAAATTTGGAATTATTTTGAATCTCCCTATTAACACTAAATCCGTTTCTTCAAATGGATTTCCTTGTTCGGTTAAGACGTTAATCATTTCTTTGGCATGGGAAAAGAACCTTTTCTCATGTTCATTGTTATCTTCATGATGCTTTGCGCCCACGTTTTTGTCATCTTTTAAATATGATTTCTCTTCAAATTCCTCAATTAAAGAACTGATCCTAGGACCTTCTATCATCCACTTAAGCATAGCATTTTCACTATTAAGGATTCAAATAGCACCACCTTCACCCTTTATAACTTTGTTATTGTGTTCATGCAGCTGATCGTAAGATATTGCAGAAAACGGTGTAGCAATTTTGCTGCTCGTAAAGTTGCCACGAATAAATTCAGCATGCATATCTGGATATTTTTCTGGAAGGTCCTGTAGAGTGCGTACGAATACTGGTAATCAACGAGAATTGTGGACTGCGTCCAACGCAAATGTTCACGGACATAACTGAGCCAAAGTATCGACGTACATTGTAAAGTCAGATGTAAGAATACTCAATACAAGATGTACTAGAAAGGACACCAGTTTGATGACTAAGTTCCAGGATTGAAACTGAGGACATTCAGATGTTTTTGATAAAATCCACATCTCAGTCTAACCTTATTTATTTAATCTATTTTATTTATTATTACATTTTTTAAGTTGGCCTCCTAAAATTTAAATTTCGAGGGCCTACGATTTTAAAAAATCCTCCTTAAAACACTAGAATTTATTTACAAATACATAAAAAATTACAATAATAACATGTGCTACTTAAACAGTTATAAAGCTACTGTATTAATTTTCGGTATCCATATAAATTACATTGTTGCCTTAACGACTCTCTGTGAAACGCTACATTGCTTTGGCAAATTTTCAGCAACTGTTTGTTATAAAACAGAGGTCATGTATACCGTTCGAAAGGTAATTTTCTGACGAACAAAAAGTATGCAACATGTTTCCAGTTACATGCAACAGAGTCCAAGTTATTTAGCAAAATGTTTCGAAAAAATCCAAATCCAAATCAAAAATTTTAATAAAGTTATAAATATTTGCAGTATTATGAACCTAAACAATAATGTCAAATATACCGTTGGAAAGCGCGTTTTCTCCGGATTAGTAATCACTATTAATATATGTTAATATCAAAATATTAACCCTAGTTATATAGAGAAATATGGAAGCCCGTCACAAAACTTTGGCGACCATATTGATTACGTCATCAACGCCGCTACAGGGCCAGGAAAATTTGTGTCCCGGGTTTTTTAGACTCATTTATCTATATACTATCTGAAACCAAAGTGGCACATTGGTTGCCAGATGTGAAGTTTTTTTTAGCTATCTCACCCCACTATGAGGAATTAACCTGAAACTGCAGGTGTGTAAACAGTAAAGTTTAGGTTATATATTTCCGCGAAGATTTTTTTCACGAAACCCCATAGGGGACTGTTAACAAATTGAAAAAGAACGAATATCTTTTGGATAACCCAGTAAAAACTAATGTAGCAAAGGCGTTCAAACTCGAGATTATTAATAAGTGGCTTATTGTAATATACTATGTTCATTTGTATGAGGATAGCATGTACACTCGTAGAGAAATTAAGGTTTTTATAAAAACAGTCCTAAATTTCGCCTAGTTTTTTGCTTATAATTATCAGAGTTCTTAACATAAAAAAAAAAGTTATTTTCAGAAAATATGACAAATAATATTGTACATATAACTCTGCAATCAGAATTAAAAAATAATAAAAATTAGATGAAAAATGAGCAGGTTTACTAAAAAATGTTTCACTGCGCATTCGCGAATGCCATCAAAATATAATATGCATAATGTATTAGCTAAGTATATAGAGCAACTTTTGTGCAAGTCTCAAAATCATAGCTTGAAAATTCTGAAAATTATCGTTGATAGAATAAGCTCGAAATCCGTTGTTCCCAAAAAGAAGCAAAAATATGAGGGTTGCATCCAAATATACTACTACGTGCAATATTGTGTACGCTATCTTGGCACTAATCAACAGATATTTGATACAACCCCTCATCTTTTTGCTTCTTTTTTGGGAACAATGGATTTCGAACTTTTTCTATCGACGATAATTACGACGACGATGTAGCTGGAGAAAAAGAAGGTACACGGAGCTTCTTTAAAAATATTTTGAAGGTATACGGCGTATACCCCCGTATACCCGGCACTACAACCCTGATGCCAAAATTAAATGTTATAGTGGGTCTAAAGAAAGCGAAAAAGTTTCTTGTTAAAAAAAAATTTACATTTTTTCTGCTAAAACAACCCTATTTCATTTGGTGGGCGGCGGACCTATCTTTTTGCAACATATATTTTTCGTATATTGTTTCCCTTTTTGTAAATATATTTACTATAAATTTTTGTTTCTGATGATTTGCTGTTATAAGAATTTTATAGCTTATGCATTATTTAATATTAAAATGCAATATTTCGATAGAAATCTTTAAATGTTTTGCGTGGGCCTATCATTTTGTAACGCACTGTAGTATCAACACTTCATCCATAGATATAAATAGAGCAATCATTCAATAAACTCGATTTGGGAGATTAAAATAAGGTTTGATTAAAAAAAGACATAAAAAAATGAATATCTTTATAACCAATATTGGCTAGTCATTATATTCAATAACTTTTCCCTTTACTTTCATATCTCTCTGTATGTTATTTTGAAATGATTAAACTTTTGTCCCAGATCAACAAAAATTCAACAAAACTGGGATTTTGGGATTAAAAATTCGAATCTTACAATTATATATTTTTATAGCTTTCCCATCATTAATTTCAATAGGTCATTTTTAACACTTTCCAACCTAGTTGAAAAGTGTTTATGACTTCGGTTTGGCCGTCTTATGGCCGTCTGCCGTCTGGCCGTCTGTCCGTGATCTAACTCCCGTAAATATGCTCGGATTGCCTTGCAATTTTTATATGTTATTGTCGTTATCTATAGCATGTTCCCTATTTCAATTGAAGTGTGTAACACTTATAGTTTTTTTGCAAGGACACACAAAAGAATTCCGTTACATTACGGTCTATGGGGAAAAATCCTTTGCGGTTTATTTTAATGATGTTACACAATTTCAAACACATTGTAATTGATATATATCACGAAGGTGCATTACACGAAGCTTAATATGGAATATGGTGTGCATAGCACTTATAGTTTTTTTACAGGGACAGTCAAAAGAATTCCGTTACATTACGTCTATGGAGAAAAATCGTTTGCGGTTTAATTAAATAATGTTTCACTATTTTAAACGTATTGAAATTTATATATATCACTAAGGTGCATTACAAGAGGCTTACTACAGAATAGTGTGTGTATAGCAGTCATCGTTCATTTACAGGGACACACAAAAGAATTGTCTACTGTCTGTTAACAATAATTCCTGGAAGTGCATTTTAAGTTTACTGAACGCGACTTTAAATTTAACTCACTTACGGGGTGTTTATAAATTCTGTAGATCATATATCGGGAAGCACAAAATTTCACGAACACATTTCCGTTCATTGACAGAAACTCCAGAAGGAGAATTTTAAACTGTGCTACGCGTTTCCTAACTGAACTAACATTTAACATCCTATGTAGTATATATACAAATCTATAGATCCTATACAGGGCTGAATAAAAGTATTCGGATATTTTTGCGAATATTGTATATGTTGAAAATTCCTGAAATTACGTTTTTAAATATGTTATGCGTTTTCCAAATTGTTTACTTAGATGTTATCTTTCAGCTTATTAAACGGAAATGATTTGTAAAATTATTTTGGTAGCGTTGGAAAGTGTTACATAATCTATGCTTGATGCGTGATTTTTCGTTCTTGTTATCATTGCTATTGTTCAAAAGGTGATTCTCCTTAATTATCACAATGATATTTCGGCGTTTAAAAATAGATAAATATGGATAGACAGGTAAATTGATAGATAGACGTAGAGTGAGTAACACTTGCTATAATGATCAGATCATAATAGTCCTCATTTTCGTGGTATTCAGGGTTTTTTACGTTCTGACGTTTTATTAACCTCAGAAATTTGGTTATTCAGCAAAAGGAAACTGCAGCCAAACGATAACAGAATAAAAAAATAACAGAACGGATTCATCGTGCAAAATTTATTTTAAAATAATTCTTAAACGTTCAGTTCGTTTAGAAGGATTTGACGCCAAGTGCCGGGACACCTTCCGTACAGCATTTGCTGCGTTTTTGGTTGATGATAAAATGAAATGGTGTTGAAAACCAAAAAAGATTATAATAACCAAACTTTAAAAACGAGAAAAATTTTTACATAGCCACCTTCTCATACCTATAACTTCCCCCTTCTTGTGTGGTAAGAAATATTTTAGAGTGTTATTTAGATGATTAATTAATTGTTTCTAGGACGCTACAAGTAGGACAGAAAAACTAAAAAATAAAGAGTTTTAAAAATTTTAAGTTTTCTGTGCTAAGGAGAAGCAAATGGGGGGGGGGGGGAGGAGCAAATTTTGAAGTAGACGTAGAAAATTTAAATGGTTCATTATTTGGTTATTACAACGAAGCAACAACTATAGTAGAAAATAAAATAAAAAGTAAACAGTTTTTGATATTTTAAAATTTGAATGCTAGGGTGAAAAAGAAAGAGAAGTGGAAATTTTGGAAGACGAGGTTGATTAAATGTAGCATTATTTGTTTTGTTACTACGGATTAACAAAGAGGAAAAAAAGGGAAGATTGAAGTGTCAAACATTTTAAACTTTGTGTGGTCGGTTCTGGAGGAAAGAACGGCAATAGGAGAAGTGGTGGTTTCACAGTCGGCGAATCAGATGTTTGATTGTTTATTGTTACAATAAAGTAAAAACAGAAAATCAGATTTTTTTTAAAAATTTGATTTAAAATTCAAAGATTTTTGACTTTGTGTTCCGCGGATGTGTGCAAAGAGAGGTGTTCGGGGGGGGGGGGGGGGTGATTTCGATAAAATTTAAAAAGCGGAAATGTATCGAAATGCGGAAGATTTTCACTAGAAATACAGTAATGTAAATAGTATGGTAAAATTAAATGAAATAAAAAACACCAATCATTCAACAACGTGGATGAGAGTGTCTTCTGTAGAAACACACACACACACACATAAAAAAAAAATCAGCTCTTATAATTTGGCTATTTTGATCATTAGTTTCATCACAAAACGAAGCATTTTGTAGCACAGTAGCGATCGGCAGCGAGATCCGTGGTTGTATTTATGGATAAATAGATAAATAAATACATCGACATACAATGGATAAAACAAAAATGGAATCAACTGAATCAACTAGCTGAATCAAGCAATATAAATAAATTTTCAGTTAAAAGTTTTCCGGATGATTACTTTATCATAATATTTTCAAAATAATTGAAGTACATGGCGCTCTGGCATTAAAATAGAGATAATGCGATATGTTAGTGAAATAATAAAAAAAAGAGACGTTTTGCTGAATAATTTTCTTTCGTTCTTTATTTTATTTATCATGATTTTAGTAGATATATTTTTCAAAATGATATCAGCATGTCAACGCTTGAATAGAAGATAATATTTTATTGAAAGATCTTGCATAATGATTCACAAGTTGGATTTGATTATAATAGAAAAGAGCAGGTAAATAAAAAAAAAATCATTTTATTTGAAATATTGTTGGTTAATAAAAACAAAATTTACTTAATTTAGTTATGGGTACAAATATAAAAAATATCTTATAATAAAATATGTGTTTTTTTCATCTTGTTGTCTTAACTTTTCTCATTATATTAGCAAGTGAATATTAGCGAAATATTTGGACATACTCGTGTTATTCTGTTATAAAACTGGAAATATACTGTAATAGGAATATTTCACGATAATTGGGTGTGGAAATATTCTAACAATTCTAGTGATCAAAATCAATTAAATATTGATTTTTTTTTTCAGAAATATTCCCAACTTGTAATTTTTACCGAAATACTGACATTTTATTACTTATATTTTTCCAATAATTTGTTAATACATAATAACAAGTAGGTAAACATTGACAATATATTTGTCTTTGAAGTTGCGAAACCACGGCAGAGAGTAGTTGACAGCTTTCGACTACCTGAGCACATCAGGGATCTAAAAAGAGACGGACATCGTTTGAGACGGGACTGGCAGACACCCGCCACCCCCTCCCTCTTAAAACCCCAGTTAAATCGTCGGAATCATCAGATACGCGCTGAAATCAAGGAGTTCAGTATATCACGCTGGAACACATATATTGGGTCCATATCGACTTCTGATCATATTGCTGGGACACGTTCACATATTCCCACCCTAAACGGCCCCGTTGGAATGGCCTATAGAAACTCTGACAAGGCTGAATTCATTGCTGACACTCTTTGAAGCCAGATCACTCTAAATCGTGATGTCGTTAATCCCAGACTGATCGACACCGTCAATTCCAAAGTTGAAGAGTTCTTACACACTAACCATGAAAATACTCTTAATCCTGCAACGCCTTCTGAGGCTGTTACTTATATTGGGAATCTGAAAAAGAATCAATCTCCTGGCCTCGATTGCATTTCTAGTAATATGTTAATGTACCTTCCTTTAAATTTTATCTTTTTCTGAACTATCCTCATACATACTGTGCTTAACCTTCGTATGTTTCGGGACTGCTGGAAGAAGGCGTTGATTGTATCAATCCGGGCAGGACAGACACGCCCCTTCCAGCTTCCGATCTATTTCTCTACTCTCATGTCTCTCAAAAATTTATCGATACATTTTCTCAAAAGGTCTTAAAGAATTTGCCACTACCAATTCGATTATTATTCCCGAGCAGTTTGTGTTTCGACCTAATCCGATTGGGTTCTCGACTCAACACCAGCTTTGGAGGGTGACCGAACTCATTCATGAGGGTTCCTTAATAGACAAAAACTGGCGTTGTATTCATAGACATCGTTATATCCTTTGATACAGTATGGCATGATGCTCTCATCAATAAATTAATTATGCACAAAGCTCCTCCTCAACTTATATTCATTATCTGGAATTGTTTGAAAGATAGATTCTTTTCTGTCAGAATAAACAACTCTATTTCCTCCACCCGCAATATCGAAGTCGGCATCAACGATATCCCAAAGATTTCCTGCATTCACGTAGCTTTATATGTGGATGACAAGGTCATCCTTTTCAGAAACATTTCACTACACATTGTGATAGAACAACTCCAATCCTACCTCCAAACCCTCAACATTTGACTTAGAAAATGACGAATCAAAGTTAATGTTTCAAAAAGTGCCGTCATAATTTTCTTTAAAAAAATCTATCACCCCTGACATTAATCTCTCTCTTAACGATGAAGACATACCCTGAGTCTCCGATTATAAATATCTGGGAATTTACCTGGACTCTATTACTCTGGACTAGGCAAGTTCATGACGCATGAGTCAAAACTACCTCTTCTAAGTCCTCCCTCCAATCTCTCTTAGCTAAACATAGCTGTCTGTCAATTCCTAATAAATTACTCCTATATAAACCCTTTATAAGATCTACTATGACCTACGGGTCATTAATGTGGGGAACTGTATGTGAAACTCAGATACAGAAACTTCAAACTGCCCCAAATAAATTTTTACGTCAGATAGTCAGTGCAACTACGTTTGTCCGGAATGATGTCATTCACAAATATCTCAATATTTGGCCTATTTCGCAAGTTATAAAAAAACTTGCGCCAAAATTCCATAGATCGTATTCTTATACTCAACGAAGCGTTGAAATCTATCAGTGTAATATTAACAATGCTGTTCACCTTAGATGCTTCGCTGAATTTTTCAAAATTCTAAATTTAATTTTGCATTTTTCACTTTTTTCGTAATATCTACTATCCTTTTTAGATTGTGATATCGTTCCTGCCACAGCATTTGGCATCGGAATTAATCCACTTTCTTAAATTTCCCCAAATTTCAAGCTTTTTTTTATTTTTTCTGTCACATTTTAGTCAGCCAAAGTTGATTGGCTGCCTGCTTAATCCTGATTGTTTGTTGAAGTTGACAGTCAAATCCTTTAGTGTGAATTTTGTAATGTAGCTTTTTTTTCATTCTTTTTAATATTTTTCATTAATAAATGTTAGTATTCTTGTAAATTTAATGTCTGTTAATGAATATTTCTGTAAATATTGTATGTTTGTATTGTAAAATTTCTGTAATTTTCATTTAATACTATTATTATTATTTGTTTTTTACTAATTTTATATAAATAAAAATGTATGGCAATGGGGCCTTTTTTCCCTCCCAGATATCATTTCGTGATTTAAGAAAATTTAATCTGCTTTTAGGACAGGTTGTCGATACTGGGAAGTCAATACATTTCGCGTTTTTAAAGACCGAGGAACGGAGGGAGGGGGGTTGCGTTATTTATTATTCAGGTTTTCTCAGGAACTTTTGGTCAAAAGTTAAAGTTCAATATATCTAAATGTAGGAAATTAAATCGGCAATCACTATAACTTGGGGTCCTGAGTTCGTTTAGAATTATTTTCGTTTAATAAATATAAAATCATAGAAATTCGAGGTTTGTTTGCATAAACAGACCGAAGAGTACGCTGCCGAAGGCAGTAGAACGCCCAAACTCTAGGTTCGTTTGGATAGATTATCGTTTTAAAATATATCTAGCGGAACTTCGCCCGCTACGCTGGTGGATTAATTCCAAAGGGACCTCGAATTAAATGAAGTTAGGATTAGGCGTCCCACTGTCTTCGGATCCGGTCAACTCGGATTTAAATAAAAAACAAAATAAGGAAATTTCCTTTAGAATCCTGAAGATACTGTATCAAGGTACTTTTAAAAACTGTGATTGTTGATTTACTTTTTGTCCGAAAGGTGAAGCGTTTCTCTTCAAAGAAAATTGACACAGGTCGAGGCAAAAGAATGGTTGCTTGTAAAATTTCTCTTAAGGAAAAGTTGCCATTTCAATGAAAGAGAAAGCTATCTTTTCTTCTCACTGGAAGGCCGGAAAATGATGAATGATTTCGCATTGTGTGAGTTTGAACCGCTCCGTGCTCCCTTTTGTTAAGAACCAGCCCATTCTCAAACTATAGAAGGGGAGACTGCCCCTGGTATTTTCTCTTCTATTACTGCTTTGAAAAGAAGTTGGAGCATGCGCATTGAGGTCAATTTCATGTGAAATCTGAAAAATACTCTTTCAGCTTTAAATATATAGATATAATTCAAATTCGAGGATGTTCGCTTCCAAAGGCAAAGGGGTCCCCAACACTAAATCCTGCCACCCTGAGAAAAATGTCTGAATTCTTCACTTTTTAGGTTAAGGGTTTTTATCCCGGATATGAGATGTTTTTCCCTGGACTGTCCGATTACGAGGAACCGGTCCGGCGGCTCGCCAACTAAGGCGCCAGCGATAAAACCAAAACTCGAACTCCGGGTCGAAAACCAATCCAGAGTGTCTATGCGTAGTCGGAGTTTTCTGTGGCCAACGGTTGGATTAGCAAAGAGTCTAAGAAATAAAATTCAATCTACTAAACCGCCTCTTCGCCTCTATGGCGCTTTTGAAGGAAGTTTCCACGCTTTACAGAGTTCGATAGTAATGTGTAACACAACTTTCCGTGTTTGTCTAACATTTGTTGTGTTTTTGTTTTTGTTTTTTGCGTGTTTGTTTTACATGTCACGTGTTTCCGAATGGCCCCCTATTGAGTCGACCGTATTCAGCGTTCTACCGTCGGTAGAAATCGGATGGAAAGCTCTCGGGGGGTCACGCGGAGACAACTTAAGCCAGGACGTGTCTATGCGTTTAGGAATGTTTTACCTTGTCATCCCGGGCTGGCGAAAGGCACTTTCTCCTCACCGCAGCCAATGAGACCAGTCGTAACCTTTATAGGTGCTCGATGATCGGAAGCTGGGGCAAAGCAAGAGTCGTTGGAGAAGCTCGGCATATGGCCCAGGGCCTGGTTTCCTCTTTTGTTTTCCGGCTCCGAAGCTGTCGTGGGACTCCAGCGTCTCCCCAAGTGTAAAGTGGTGTGACCTAAGAGAGTAGGCAATTCCGCTAATCGCAACGACCTTTGTCGTCAATTACTTGGAAAAATGGGAGTGATCAGCGAGTGGCGGCGGTCCCATGCCGTAGCGCATACAGGAACTCTCCTGCTCGATCGCGTTAAAAGTTCTTCAGAACTTGGTTACGGTGGTTGACGTTTCTGACGGGCGCCTGGTGGCGCAACTCAGTGTTTTTTTTTATCCCGGATTTCGTTCAATGCTGGGTGAGTGAGATATTAATAATAATAAATACATTTTTCCGTCATTTTAAACATTTATGGTCCCTTTAACAGGAAGAGAAAGCTATTATAGTTATATGTACTTCTGTTAAATACCAGTTACCTATATTCTATATCATAAAAACTGCATAAAACTGAAATGTTGCTCATTCGAGGCAGAGCGAGGCCCGGTGTAAGAATTTTTCGAGGCCCTTTCCTTCCGAACTAGTTAACCAGTACCTTACCTACATCCGAAACTTAAGCCCTGGCCAAACTCGGGCTGACATTTTTCTGCAGACTCGGATCGTACCGGACTTGGACTTCATTCTTTCCATGTCGGCCCGGGCTCTGGCTTCACTTTTCTCTGCTGACTCTGGCTGGGCTGGGCATGGACTTCATTTTATCTGTGCTGAGTAAGGACCTGTATTTTATCCTTTCCAGGAAAGAAAACTTCCCCAAGCTCATGTCTGTTTGGCGGCTTTTATTTTTAAGTAATAGTGTTATTGTACTTTTGTTTAACGAAATCTTTAAAATTTAATTTGACTTAATAAATTATCTATAAATAGTTTTAAAAATCTACTTTTTTTCTCGGTGTCCAATTGCAGTTGTTGAAAAAAAAACTGCACCAACCCACGTATATTTATCACCAAATTGTCGCAGAGAAATGTGACAGGTACTGAGCAATTGGAAATCGTGTCTATATTTGGAATATGAATGCAATTTTTGAAATAGGGCTCGTCTACATATTAAAAGTTGCACCAACTTTCACTTTTTCATATGTTAGCATTCAGTTTTGACATTTTATTTGAATTCCTTGGATCAAAGCAGCCCGGAAAAATGTTTAGTTTACAGACTTTTTCTTAAATCTTCAAAGAGTTAGAATAGATCAAAATTTGAAGATGCTAATGTTAAATGCGCGTGAAAAACTTTAATTTATATATTTCCAAAAAATAATCCAATTCGAATGTTTCTCTTTTAGTGAGATACAATGAACAGGCCCAAACAAGTTCCATGCATTTTTTCGATTCAAAAACATATTTTTAATTATGAAATTTAATAAATTTATACTTAAAAATTTTACAAATTATGATTTGCATTAATTGTTTTGCAAAAAGAATTAGTGTCGTTTGAAAACATGGCTATGTGCTTTTAAAGCTCCTTCCTATAATTCGTTTTTTGAGATATGGAGATATTTTACTTTACAACGATCTGGGGGAACCGTCTCCTGCATTCGTTGGAATCCACAAAAAATAAAATCACACAGCAACCGGGAAAAAAAAAATCTAAAATTTTCTTTTAATTAAAATAAGTTTATTTTATATTTAGAATTTCTAAATACTTTTCCTTGTAAGATCTTAATTTTTTTTTTTTTTTATCAGAACTATGAAAATTTTAGAAAAAGCACATAAACCTTTTTCCGGGCAACTTTCATCCAAGGAACTGAAATAAAATATCAAAAGTGAATGTTACATTTGAAAAATCAAAGTTGGCACATTTTTAATATGTAGATAACCCTCTATCAAAAAATTTCATTCATTTTCAAGTAGACACAATTTCAGTCGAACAGTTACTTCTAGGTTCTTTCTGCGAGAATCTGTGATAAAAAGTCCTTCCGGCCTGTACCGGGAAGAATACCTTTCATAGTCCATGTTTTTAAAAATTATGCTCATTTTACTCAAACACCCGAAGCTAAAATGCTTGGAACCCGATTATAGAATATTCAGTCCCAGTTTTCATTAATACTGAATTTGAATGCGAATTTCAGCATGAGAGTTACAGCCAGGACTTGACAAATGCGGTCACCAGGTCGCCATTGGGGACCAGATTTTTCTATCTGGCGACCAAGTTTTTTTTATCTTTAAACAAAAAATACTTTGACTTTAATTTTTAATTTGGCAAAAAACATGCTCATCAAATGCAAATTGTAAAGTAATAAATCAGAATTTTTTTTACCGGAAAATAGGTAAAATATTATTTTCATGCTTGACTGTTTGATCAATGCCCCTCTAATCAAATAAAGATTTTGTAGCATTCAACTATCTTGACAATTGAAGCATTCGGGAATCAGCATTTCCCTTACATGCCGGTTAATTCAGTCTTTCTACTTTTTTTCCAGAGATACATAATTTTGATAAGTTTCATTAGTAAACTTAGTTTATATTATCTTTCTAAATTGTGCACTATTCTAAACTATGTAACTAATAATACTAAACTATTTCTCTCTGCGAGAATCTGTGATAAAAAGTCCTTCCGGCCTGTACCGGGAGGAATAGCTTTCATAGTCCATGTTTTTAAAAATTCAACTCATTTTATTCAAACACTCGAAGCTAAAATGCTTGGAACCCGATTATAGAATATTCAATCCCAGTTTTCATTAATACTGAATTTGAATGCGAATTTCAGCATGAGAGTTACAGCCAGAACTTGACAAATGCGGTCACCAGGTCGCCATTGGCGACCAGGTTTTTCTATCTGGCGACCAAGTTTTTTTTATCTTTAAACAAAAAATACTTTGACTTTAATTTTTAATTTGGCAAAAAACATGCTCATCAAATGCAAATTTTAAAATAATAAATCAGAATTTTTTTTACCGGAAAATAGGTAAAATATTATTTTCATGCTTGACTGTTTGATCAATGCCCCTCTAATCAAATAAAGATTTTGTAGCATTCAACTATCTTGACAATTGAAGCATTCGGGAATCAGCATTTCCCTTACATGCCGGTTAATTCAGTCTTTCTACTTTTTTTCCAGAGATACATAATTTTGATAAGTTTCATTAGTAAACTTAGTTTATATTATCTTTCTAAATTGTGCACTATTCTAAACTATGTAACTAATAATACTAAACTATTTCTCTCTGCGAGAATCTGTGATAAAAAGTCCTTCCGGCCTGTACCGGGAGGAATAGCTTTCATAGTCCATGTTTTTAAAAATTCAACTCATTTTATTCAAACACTCGAAGCTAAAATCCTTGGAACCCGATTATAGAATATTCAATCCCAGTTTTCATTAATACTGAATTTGAATGCGAATTTCAGCATGAGAGTTACAGCCAGGACTTGACAAATGCGGTCACCAGGTCGCCATTGGCGACCAGGTTTTTCTATCTGGCGACCAAGTTTTTTTTATCTTTAAACAAAAAATACTTTGACTTTATTTTTTAATTTGGCAAAAAACATGCTCATCAAATGCAAATTTTAAAATAATAAATCAGAATTTTTTTTACCGGAAAATAGGTAAAATATTATTTTCATGCTTGACTGTTTGATCAATGCCCCTCTAATCAAATAAAGATTTTGTAGCATTCAACTATCTTGACAATTGAAGCATTCGGGAATCAGCATTTCCCTTACATGCCGGTTAATTCAGTCTTTCTACTTTTTTTCCAGAGATACATAATTTTGATAAGTTTCATTAGTAAACTTAGTTTATATTATCTTTCTAAATTGTGCACTATTCTAAACTATGTAACTAATAATACTAAACTATTTCTCTCTGCGAGAATCTGTGATAAAAAGTCCTTCCGGCCTGTACCGGGAGGAATAGCTTTCATAGTCCATGTTTTTAAAAATTCAACTCATTTTATTCAAACACTCGAAGCTAAAATGCTTGGAACCCGATTATAGAATATTCAATCCCAGTTTTCATTAATACTGAATTTGAATGCGAATTTCAGCATGAGAGTTACAGCCAGGACTTGACAAATGCGGTCACCAGGTCGCCATTGGCGACCAGGTTTTTCTATCTGGCGACCAAGTTTTTTTTATCTTTCAACAAAAAATACTTTGACTTTAATTTTTAATTTGGCAAAAAACATGCTCATCAAATGCAAATTTTAAAATAATAAATCAGAATTTTTTTTACCGGAAAATAGGTAAAATATTATTTTCATGCTTAACTGTTTGATCAATGCCCCTCTAATCAAATAAAGATTTTGTAGCATTCAACTATCTTGACAATTGAAGCATTCGGGAATCAGCATTTCCCTTACATGCCGGTTAATTCAGTCTTTCTACTTTTTTTCCAGAGATACATAATTTTGATAAGTTTCATTAGTAAACTTAGTTTATATTATCTTTCTAAATTGTGCACTATTCTAAACTATGTAACTAATAATACTAAACTATTTCTCTCTGCGAGAATCTGTGATAAAAAGTCCTTCCGGCCTGTACCGGGAGGAATAGCTTTCATAGTCCATGTTTTTAAAAATTCAACTCATTTTATTCAAACACTCGAAGCTAAAATGCTTGGAACCCGATTATAGAATATTCAATCCCAGTTTTCATTAATACTGAATTTGAATGCGAATTTCAGCATGAGAGTTACAGCCAGGACTTGACAAATGCGGTCACCATGTCGCCATTGGCGACCAGGTTTTTCTATCTGGCGACCAAGTTTTTTTTTTATCTTTAAACAAAAAATACTTTGACTTTAATTTTTAATTTGGCAAAAAACATGCTCATCAAATGCAAATTTTAAAATAATAAATCAGAATTTTTTTACCGGAAAATAGATAAAATATTATTTTCATGCTTGACTGTTTGATCAATGCCCCTCTAATCAAATAAAGATTTTGTAGCATTCAACTTGACAACTGAAGCATTCGGGAATTAGCATTTCCCTTACATGCCGGTTAATTCAGTCTTTCTTCTTTTTTTCCAGAGATACACAATTTTGATAAGTTTCATTAGTAAACTTAGTTTATATTATCTTTCTAAATTGTGCACTATTCTAAACTATGTAACTAATAATACTAAACTATGCTTGTTATTATTTTTTCCCAATGCATCATAAAAAAATTTTGTGCTTTTTGAAAAGGCCTTTTTGGGCAGGTAAAGATTTTTTTACCAGCGACTAGATTTTTTTGCTTGCTACCAGATTTTATAAAAATTTTAAAGCCCTGGTTACAGCATAACAAAAAAATCAGATTGTTTCAAAATATCAATCACCCTACAATTTCAAACTGCCCTATCTCAGCCATTTTTTAAGATAAAACCAAAACCAAAAATGTTCCGGAATCCATGTATCAGGATCTAACACTTAGCGGAAACAACTTTTTCAATTTATAAATTTTACACATATTTTTGAATTCTTAAAAATATTAAACAAATTTAACTGGCCGCCATTTTGAAACAAGATGGTGGATGAAACTGGCCAACGAACTCGGTCGAGACCTTGGTATATTCTATACACATATTCAGTCACATACAAATCGGTTCATAAATAAGAGTGTTACAGCATGGCAAACGATATATATACAGTGGTGGCCAAAAGTGTGGACATTTTTTTTATAGTTTCATGTTTTTCAACTTTGTGTGCTTGTAGAATATATTAATTTTCACTTAAATATAAACGTTTATATATCACATTGAAGGTAATGTAATGTAGAATTTAATAATAAAAACAGTATTACAATATCTGTATTACAAAAAAAGTTATGCAACTAATAGTAAGATCTATCTTAGATTTGCATTTTTTTAAAGTGATACACAATCAATACTTAGTAGGATAACCCTTATTTTTTAAGACAGATTCACAGCGTCTTTTCATCGAGTGAACGAGTGTTTGGAGTTCATCTTTCGTAATCACATGGTGCCAAGAATCAATTATAGCTTCAATAAGTTGTCTTTTATTGGATGGACGTTTTTTTCGTACAAGAATTTTCAAACGTCGCCACAAATTTTCAATTGGATTGAGATCAGGGCTGTTTCCTCGCCATGGTAATATATCTATGCCTTTATTTTGAAACCATGCTTTGTATATTTTTGCTGTGTGGCATGGAGCTGAATCCTGCTGAAAAATAAATGGTGCGTTGTTGGGGAAGAGATCCCTGAGAGATAGTATCAATTTTGGTTCCAGGACAGTTTCGATGTATTTTTTGGCATTCAGGATGCCATCAATCACTTGAATTCGGCCCACACCATCTGCAGACATACATGCCCAAATCATGACATTTGTTGGGTTTTTTGTAGTTGCTTCAATGCAATCAGGATGAAGTGCTTCTCCTATTCTACGTCTCACGTATTTTCTACCATTACTACCAAAGGGCAATATTTTACTCTCATCGCTCCAGATTACTTGATCCATTGATTTTATGACCATTTAATGTGTTCTTTTGCCCACTTAACTCGTTTTTCGCGTTGCTTTTGATTTAAATGTGGTTTTTTTCCTTGGAATTTTAGCTTGTAGTCCAAATCCTGATAACCGTCTTCTTATTGTTCTTGAACTGCAATACCCGCTGCATTCATTTCACATCTAATGGCATCTGATGAAATTTTTCTATCTTGAAGGCATAGCCGTTTAATTTTTCTATCGGCAGTAGCACTTGTGCATTTTGTTCGGCCTGATTTGGCCTTATTTTCCACTGATTTCGTTTTTTCATAACGTAAACAGAACTTTCGTACACCAGAACAAGTCACTGAACCACCAACTTGTCTTGCAATCTTAGCATAAGAGAGGCCATTTTCTCTCAATATGACAATTCGGCTTCTTTTTGTAGATGTCCAATTAGTTCTTCTTGTTGATTACATTGTTTAAAATTAGTTTAATTTAAAAAAAGGACTTTAAATATTCAAAAACAGCAATACTCTATTTAATTGTACTAGTATGCAGCATTCCGCAAAATATTTCACAACAATAACTCTTTTACCATCCAAATAACCTAAACTATAGTTACAGACATTTGATTGGTCCTCAGAACGGTGTTTGTGATTGGCTAGTACGCTTTTATTACAAAACACGTCCTTATTCAAAACGATTTGTGTTTGTTTGTTCTACTAAAATGAGCATAACTTTTTTTGTAATACTGTTTTTATTATTAAATTTTACATTAAATTACCTTCAATTTGATATATAAACGTTTATATATAAGTGAAAATTAATATATTCTACAAGCACACAAATTTGAAAAACATGAGACTTTCAAAAATTGTCCAAATTTTTGGCCACCACTGTATGTATAAATAAATCAACATTTGAACGGAGGGTGGTTTTGGGGTCTAGGGGTCATGATCGGTGAAAATATACCAACATTTTATGGAATTGCTTTCCTCCGAACGGCTACCTAAAAAGCAGGAGGTGTGCTTTTTTTCCCCTTTCTTTCTCACGATTAGCATCATTATTCCGTATTCCATAACTTACAAACATATAATCTGAAAAATGCTCCTTTTTTTTTTTTTTTTTTTTTTTTTTTTTTTTTTTTTTTTTTACAATATTATTAAAATATTTTTAATTTTAAGATAATGTTATGCGCCTGATTCCATTGCCGGATTTTATCGATTTTTTTACACGGGCCGGGGCAATAAGGTTTTAACATGGTCGGACTAGTACAATCCTGAAAATTTCGGCACGTGTAGACCTATAAGCTTTTATTGATTGTCTTGAGCATAGTGGCATGAACTAGTTCAACTTCAATCCTGAAAAGTGTCACACTTGTAACTTGCTGCATTTTAAATAAGTATATGATATGCTGAGAAAAGAGCAGAATCAACTTTACTTTTCAGCGTTAAGTTTAGAAATTAAAACACGCAATATAATATATTTAACTGGTAAAACTCTTATTCGAAATAAAGTGATTTACCCAAATAAATGCTAATTATCTTAACATTTATGCAAAAGCTAAATTATTATTATTATTATTATTTATTAAAATATTTTTTCCCCCGAGAGCGAGGCCTTTTTAGGCGCGAGGCCCTGTGCGGCCGCGCCTGTCCCACACCCCTAAGGACGGCTCTGATTCGAGGTCGTAAAATCTTACCGAAGATTTTTTTTTTTTTTTTTTTTTTTTTTTTTTTTTTTACAGTCTTGCTGCTTCTGAGCAGAAATCATACCTTTCCGTTTATGTTGTAGGTTAAGAAAATGAAATTTTAATTTCTTTTATCTTAGCTAGAGGTTTAACGATACGAAAATCCGAGAATATCCTCGTCACGAAAAATTTATTTCCCATGCTTCAAAAATATGATTCGTCAAATATTTCGGCAAAATGAATATTTTTTCGCAAATTTTATGATTTATTCGCATTTGACGCATTGGCGAATTTCTATTGCGGTCCGTGGAAACGTTTTTCTGTATGTTTAAAAATCTTCACTTTTTGGAATCGTAGCATTTTAGGAAAATGTGCGCGTTATGTCACAAGCGGAGAAGCTGAGATAATCTACTAATATTGAATTCGTATTTACCGAACAAAGATAACGGAGGACTATCTTCTTCAGATAAAAATTTCTAAAGTTAGCCGAAAGTCAAGGATACATTATTTAGATACTTGCTTTCACTTTAAAATGGAGCTACACAGTGTATTTATTACAGGCGCTAATAGGGGAATTGGACTGGAATTCGTTCGACAGTTTGTTCGACTTCCGAAACCGCCAGCATTTATATTTGCAACTTACAGATCTAGAGATGGAGTACAGGTAAAGAAAACAAATATAGTTGTTTTAAACCGATTTAGATTATATTATTTATATTCTCTCTCTCTTTTAAAAAAAGCGTTTAAATTTATTGCAGATTTAGATTCATATAATAATAAATGTAATAATTAACAGAAAAAACAACAGAAAAAAAATGTTTTTTCAAATATAATTTGTTTGAAAACTGTATCTCAATTCATTGATTTTTTATGGTTCTTAAGTTACTTTCAAGTGTGACTTAAAAAAAAAAAAATCAATATATCTATATTATAAACCAAAAACATGTTATTTAGTAACGCTGACGTCATATCGATGGTGGCAACACTTGAGCAATAAATTTTACTTTTACTACAATGCTTTGCTTTTCTGATATACTGCAAAGCTTTATTTGCAAGTTGTTTAACAATGTGATTTATTTAATATAAATGCTGGACGATTACACCATGAAACATTACTACATTAAAAACGTGAGTATAAAACATCACAAATTTACTGAATGATAACATCCCAAATTTACTGAATGATGTATACAAATGTCAAATTTAAAATTTATACATACATTAAAATGACAAATATCGACGTTTCGACCAACTTTTAGGGTCATCCTCAGGAAATTTTTCCTCAATTTCTAGGAAATTTTCCTCAGGAAATCTGAAAAATTTCCTGAGGATGACCATAGAAGTTGGTCGAAACGACGATATTTTTCATTTTAATGTATGTATAAATTTTAAATTTGACATTTGTATACATCATTCAGTAAATTTGGGATGTTTTATACTCACGTCTTTAATGTAGTAATTTATTTAAGTTTTGTTTAAAAGAAATTACTAAAGTCCTTTGTTATTCGTCCTTTCTGATATACTCCAGTTTTTCCGTGTTTCATAAAAGCAAAATCTTAACTGCACTTCTAAGCTTTTGACTACGGGTCGAAACATACGCTCCAGTAGACTATTTCTTAATCCTATTCAAACAACTTTTTGAAAAATAATTTCTGTCATACGTTTATACTGGGATATTTTCAAGAGAAATCTACTACGAGGAAACTATTTTGTAAGTTGTGGTACATTGATTATAAAAATAGTTGCCAGTCCTGGCCCCTAATCAAAAGGTTAGAGTAATATTTTATGTATGTCGATAACAATGAACTCTCTAAAATAAGTTGTTAACATAAATTGTTATCTCGGAAATAGTTGTTAATTTTATTGAGAAAATTGTAATATAAAATATTAAAGTATATCTATATTATAAAGCAAAAACATGTTCGTTAGTAACGTTGACGTCATGTCGATGGTGGCAACACTTGAGCAATAAATTTTGCATTTACTACAATTTTTTAAACTTCTAAACATTGTAAAAGTTCAATTTTCATATCGTCGAACAGAAAAATTTGTTTTTTTTTTTTTTCATATAGAATTTGTTTGAAAACTGTATCTCAATTCACTGATTTTTTTATGGTTCTTAAATATTTTCAAGCGTAACTTAAAAAAAAAATCTCTATCGCATGCAATTCGATTACGAATAATTAACCCGTTTGCACTTAAACCGATATAAATAGCCCAGCATTCATTTTCGGCTAGTAATCCATAACAAAATTAACTTCATCAATATATAAATAATTAAATATATAAAATAATATAAATAAAACACAGATTTAACAGAGATGTTAATAGAACTACGTGCTTAAAGCACTGAAATAATCAGAGTTTAAAAGGCTGCTTTAATAGCGAAATCTTTGGCGATTTCTTTGGCTATAACTTCTGGTGTGCGGCTAATACGAAAGTGCCGTTTTTAATACATTTCGAAACTTTGTTTAAATGCATAATTGATATTTTTCATATAAAAATACTTTTTGGTAGTGTTAAGGAGCAATCTAATAAAAAATATATATTAAATGTAAAAAATCTATTCTAATTTTCTATTAAAAAAATCGTTTCGTTAGGGTTCCCGGGTTAGATCCCCTAATTTTATATAACAACTAGCAACCCGCCCCGGCTTCGCACGGGTGACACGATGTTATAAAGAAACCTCTAAATACATTTATTTGTAAAGTTCAAACTCAACATCTTTTTTAATTTGTATACATAAAAATTAAAGATTACATTTGATTTTTTTTTTTAATTCTATCAATTCAAAACACTGTCGACGTCATACATAAAAATCCACCTGGAAATGTAAAAATCATCTGTAAATGAGATATACAATTTACGATACATATAAAAAATATTTTATTAAAAAATCATTTGCTGCGACAGTCACGACTTTCATATAATCATAAATCAAGAGGCCTTAAAAGTACATTTTTTTCTTATTCAAGTGCCAAATATAGGCAACAAAAGTGATAAATTACCAAACATTGTTTCAGTGGCCACCTTTGATACTGATTGCTTCTTTTAAGCCGTACAAACATTCCTTTCATATTTAAAAGAAGTAATCTTCGTTTTATAACATTATTTCTCATTAAAACTTTTTTTTGTAGTTGAAATAAAATAATGAGTAATAATGAGTAATAATAATGAGTATAATATTATTTCTCATTAATTTTTTTTTCTTTCTAGTTGAAATAAAATCAGTAATAGTTTTTTATTTTATTTTTCGAGGTGTTTGTATTTTTTTCCATCTCTAATTAAAAGTGGTAAAAATTAAAAAAGTGATAAAATGAATATAAAGTAAAAGAAAGTTGAAAAATTTATAAATGATGTATTGCTTGTCTTTGGACCTAAGTCGACGTTTTACTTTTTTTGTTGTTCTGCAATCTGCTGAGGGTGCACCTTCCTTGAGCAAAAGGGAGGTACGTACTGCCGGTACCAACTGCGGCTGGCACAGGGGGTGAGACCTGACCAACTTGTACGAGGTGCGATTTGGTTCGGGACCGATCTCCTCTTCCGGAGAATTGCCCTTTCAGGGCTAGTTCAATGAGTTAAAAAAAGCGGTACGGACCACCGGTACCGACTGCCGTGGCAAGGGATGCCTTACACGCGGAACACGCCAACTCGTAGGAGGCGCGAGTTTGGCTTGGGACTTACCTCGTCTTCCGGAATATTGCCCTCTTTGTGGACAACTTGGTGTTTTGTGGCATTGCCCCGAGTGCTGCCCGGTTCGGAATTCCATTTGATGAGCCGTGTGTTTGTGGCTTGTCGCAATTCCTACTACGTGCAAGGTGAGGACTCTGACCTAGCCGAACTCTATTTCCTGGGTTGCCAACCAGTCCAGCGTGTCTATGCGCAGGCGAAATTTCTACGTCGGCGTTTGGATGAGCAATTGTATATTTTTTCCTGGTTGCGGTTTCCCTACCATGGCTGTGTGCAGAGTTCTTGTCTCCAGACGCCTCCATTGCTCACTATGAATTCGAGCTAGCTTTAGCAATTTCGAATACTGGGCTCTTTACCTGCCAGGATAATCGATTTGGGTAGTATTGATACTTAGCGGTGAGGCATTTGATTTCTTCTAGGCCTCGGCTTGGTTGTTCACGCATACTGACTACGTCCGTCCCGTGATTTTTGGGCTGTCGACAGAGCTTTTGCAGCTGTTAACTGCTTTGTTGGATGTTATTAGTATGTGGCTTTGTGGCGCGCTTAGCAGCGCCTTGTTTCTTGCCGTGGTCTGGAGTTGCGATCTGTAACGAACCGCCCTGGGCTCTCATGCTTTCCTTTAAGCTGGATGCATTTGGTATACGGTTGAGTCCTTTGATACCCCGGAGTGTCCTTTCACGGCGGAGTAATGCTAGCGACTTTATCCACATTGCCATATTTTCTTGTCCACCTTGTCTACCTTTGACCATCTTGAGATCACCTTGGTACATACGTTTCCTTGAGTATCTGTCTCGTTATAATATCCCACGGATGATAAATCATCAGCCTTACTACGGGCTTCGAATTTTGGAGTTTTCAACTGGGGTGCACCTAGTGTCCCCCCACTTCCATCTGTTGCTACTGGCGGGCTTGCTCTCGTTGCGGCTGGATTTAATTCGGTGCTTTAGGGGATGGGGAATCGTTTCGCGATTTTTTATTGGAGCGTATGAGATGATTCGATTCTGGTTCGACGAACTCTTGAGTTTTACCAAGTAATTAAAGCTTTCAGTTTAGGTAGCATCCTACATACCATCATGTGCCCTGGTATGGAATACTGGGTAAATCTTTTAGTTACTTAAAGCTTATCTTTTATTTTTATTTTTAATAAAATCAGTTATATCGCGCTTTCGTGTACATTAGGCTATTATTTTGCCCCGATAAAAGATATTAATAAAAGTTTTCCTCATTCTATTAAATCCTATCATACATGATTAATCCAATGATATCCCATGATAGGTAATGATTTTAGGTTGCCATGGTGATTATGCCATATTTAAGATGGAGTCATATTATTTCAGTAATACGGAATTTTAAAACTGAATTTGTATCCTAAAATTGTTTAATTATAGCAATCGTATAATCTACCGACAGTTTTTTGGATAGATGTTTCCGGAGAAATATATCTTAAATGGAAAACGAGTCTAAATATAGATTTCAAGTTCTGAAACTTTCAAAGCTAGGCTTAGGTTTCCCATTGGAATTTTCAGTAAATGTCAACAAAAGGTAAAATGTTACCTACTTAAAATGTACTTATTTTATTACGGAAATGAATCATATCATAATAACAGACAATACAATTCATTTTTCCTGTAAAATAATAACGATGATTTTTTTTTTTTACATTGTCTTGTATTGGATATTTGCGCATAGTATAATTTTAATGTAACAGAATTGTTATTAATTTTTTGTAAAAGTGTATTGAAACCTAATTTATTAAAATAAAATTAATATCTATAATATGAAAATCTGCACATAGCAATAATTATTTCGGTAGTAAACAAAGCTGTCTCTGCTATGAAAAATTTTGCTACAACTTTCACCGCTTGAAATAAGACAATGCATGTTATGTGTGGTTTTTCGCGCTTGTCTATAGGTGTGTTATATTTTCTCTAAACATTTATATTAATAATTTTGAGATATCCTGTGAATAAAGTAATAGTTTTACATTCTTAATTTCATATTCTTTTATTTTTTCTCCAGGCTCTTAAAGAAATTAGGGAAAGTTTTAAAAAGACGATTCAAGTTCTTCTGATTAAAATGGGTAAAGTATTTTTTTTAAAACTATGTTTAAACAAGAACGAAAAATCATGCGTCAAGCATAGATTATGTAGCACTTTCCAACGCTTCCAAAATAATTTTACAAAACATACCGTTTAATAAGCTAAAAGATAACATCTAAGTAAACAATTTGGAAAACGCATAACATATTTAAAAACATAATTTCAGGAATTTCCAACAGATACAATATTCGGAAAAATATCCGAATACTTTTATTCAGCCCTGTATATGATCTATAGATTTGTATATGCTAGGATGCTAAATTTTAGTTTAGTTAGGAAACGCGTAGCACAGTTTAAAATTATCTTTCTGGAGTTTCTGTCAATAAACGGAAATGTGATCGCGAACTTTTGTGCTGCCCTGTATAGGATCTACAGAATTTATACACACCACGTAATAGACAAAAAGCGAGTTAAAATTAAAATCGTGCTTAGTAACTTAAAACGCACTTCCAGGAATTAGTGTTAACAGACAGTAGAGAATTCTTTTGTGTGTCCCTGTAAATGAACGATGACTGCTATACACACACTATTCTGTAGTAAGCCTCTTGTAATGCACCTTAGATATATATATATAAATTTCAATGCGTTTAAAATAGTGAAACATTATTTAAATAAACCGCAGACGATTTTTCTCCATAGACGTCATGTAACGGAATTCTTTTGACTGTCCCTGTAAAGTAACTATAAGTGCTATGCACACCCTATTCCATATTAAGCCTCTTCTAATGCACCTTAGTGATATATATAAATTTCAATGCGTTTAAAATAGTGAAACATTATTTAAATTAACCGCAAATGATTTTTCCCCATAGACCGCAATGTAACGGAATTCTTTTGAGTGTCCCTGTAATAAAACTATAAGTGATACACACTTCCGTTGAAATAGGGAACATGCTATGGATAACGACAATAACATATAAAAATTGCAGAGCAATCCGAGCATATTTACGGGAGTTAGAGCACGGACAGACGGCCAGACGGCAGACGGCCAGACGGCCAGACGGCAGACGGCCAGACGGCAGACGGCCATACGGCCAGACAAACCGAAGTCATAAGCACTTTTCAACTAGGTTGGAAAGTGCTAAAAAGTACAAGATGTGTTGGAAGATAACCATAATCAGGAAATATATAATCATTTAAAATTTTTCTGTACTATAAGTAGGCATGATTATGCAATTGTGTTAGCACTAAACAGGGTGTTCTTTTTATTTATGACCAATAGCACAAAATTCCGAAACCGTTAGTTTTAGAGGTATACTTCCAATTCCGAAAAAATTTCAAATGTTTCGTCATTATATTAAAAACCATTTTAAAGCCGTCAATGTAGTTATTGTTATTAAAAAAACGTAAATTAAATTTCGAAATACTCTTCATTTTATGAATTGTCAGTGTTTTCTGGCACTAGACATGAACAAGTTGGAAATTGTACGTTAAACGTGAAAAATGAGGTGCGTTCGTTTCGTGCTATAACTAGTTTTACAATGTAAAAAATCATCGTTATTAATTCCGTGAAATTAATTATATCGTCTGCTATGAACGAAATGAGGATGCCCCCTTTTTTTTCTTATTACGTATGCCATGTTCACAGATGCGATTTTTTTTCGACACCAGACAGCGCTGTAAATTCACCATGGGGATCTTGCTTTGCGAATGATTACCTCCATGGTTAATATTTCTATGACTCACGATGAATGAATATTTTGTTTATTTACTTTCATGGATTGAGATATTCGGCTGTTAACTTATTTTTCAATGAAGTTATCTCACAATCTATACATTTTTACAGTAAACGAATTTAGACAACGGAAAGGAATATCCTACGTCTACTTTATGTTACTAACACTGACCGTGCCAAAGTTACAGTATCAGATAAAAAATTTATCTTTATGTCCCCTCGATAACAATTCGGTTCCCTTTCAAACTGATTTTTAAAAGATTGAAAACACTTTAAGAAATTTAGACTACATTCTTGTTTCTCAAATAACAAATTTTTTTTATTTATTTTAAATTTTAAAATAAATACAAATTTATCTTAAAGGCCAATTGTGTGAGTTCTCAGCCCGAACCCACATCGGACTGAGAACTCTTCCTCTTTGGGAGGAAGATGTGCTTGGCAGATTTTCTTCCTCCGTGGTTATTCCCATGCAGGCGAATTTTTGTAGCCTGGAACCCAAAGAAAGAATATTGTCCATAAGGACACACTAGTGGCATTGTCAGCTTTTAGCTGGTTGCAAACGAGTAGATGGAAGATGCCAAGTTTGAGCCCCAATTATTGTGATGTCCAATTTAATCTGATTTTTGTGTAAATACGAGTTACATAGCTGTCAACGCTCACATTGTTTTGAACGTCACTATTTACAAAGACAAAATTGTGCTTTATTTAATAACAGAAACTCTGATATAAAAAGAAAACATTTTTAAAATAT
The DNA here is from genome assembly GCA_963931845.1 of Maratus michaelseni. Classification (NCBI taxonomy): domain Eukaryota; kingdom Metazoa; phylum Arthropoda; class Arachnida; order Araneae; family Salticidae; genus Maratus; species Maratus michaelseni. The sequence goes on along the minus strand of OZ007594.1, from coordinate 274,906,348 downwards.
TGGTGTTAAAAAAATGGAAGGGTTAGCTATAGGGTTAGGAAATGGAGAGACATATACATTAGAAATTTTCCTGAAAACAATAGAAAGATTTCCAAAATCCTTGATAAATCTATAGTTTTAGATAATTGTCGTAAATTTCCGTAAACGTTTTTGCTGTATGAAGAAACGCTTTAATATTTTTTATCACGTAGACTTATTGCTTTTGAGTGCATTGTTATAAATTTTGAGTGAGAGTTCATTTTGGCCATATTCTGTATTTTCGCTTTATTAGAAAATATAACGACGTTGTAACATTCTTTAAAAATTTCACATAGATAGGGAATAAAATATAGTAGCTAATTTTTGTAAATGACTTTTTTTTAGATATAACAAAAAAGAATGAAATAGAGGCTGCTCGAAACATTACAGAAGACATGGTTGGTAATAAAGGACTTACACTTCTAATTAACAATGCTGCAGTTATTGCTCCACAACGGTTTCCACAACTCACCGAGGAAAACCTTCTGTACCACTTTAAAACTAATACGATTGGACCTACGATGGTTATTCAGGTATTAAATTTCTTTTAATAAAACAACTTTATAGAACCTTACATTGGGTTTACTTGGACTTTGGAGTGCTACTTGGACTCGAAACAAAAAAAGTGTTTTACAGCAATCTTGGATCAGCACAACACAGCAACACAGCAACACAGCATCAACTCAGCATCAACACAGCAATCTTAGTGTTGAGAGTATTGACGCCAATACTCTGCAGGTAACAGCACTAAATAGTAACAAGTACAACCAGAACTTATTTAAAATTCATTTGGGTTTAAGTAGCCTTCTTCTGCGTCCAAGTAACCCCACGTTAGGTTACATAACCAACCCACGCAGAATAAAGTGGAGGAATTTTCTTTAGAGGCTGCATATAATTTTTTTTTTCTTTTTTTACATTAACTTTGAAAATCTCAATACGAATTCTTACATTTTTTTAATTTCATTTTTGTCATGAAACCAAATACAAGTTTTCATTGCTCTGTCTCGAAAGACAAACGAAATATGAATTAAAATGTTTTCAGGAATTGTATCAATATTGAGATGTGCATTTTGAAAATTGATACTAAAGGTGTTAAAATAATAGCCTAACAATAATTCGTTATCAAAATAATAATAGTCATAAGAAAATATATAAATATGTTATTCACTGCCATATTTAGTGTGCCTGATATAGCAGAAAATAGAATTGCAACTTTAATATCAAGTATGCTTTCTTAAAGTTGCTGATTTTACATATTTCCTGATAACTTGACAAATATAGACAAATTTTTTTCCGTAATTTGCAAATGTTTTATAAAATTAATTTTTTAATGTATTTACCACGAACTTTTAAAATTTTGTAATTTTAAAAACTTCCGAAATTCATCCATGTTCAACTATTTACAGTAAAACCTATGGAAAGGGAGCTTGCCTAATAACGGAATGATATTCCAAACGGGAAAAAATATCATGGATTTGTCGAAATAAATGCCATACATTAAAACCTTCTAAAAACAAAAACCTGTATGTAGCGAATTTTTTACGAATCGTTTTCAATTCCATCTTAGCAGGTTATACTGTTCATGAGGAATCTATGAAAAATTTTAAAGTACTTTTTCTATTAAAAAAATGTTTACTCTGTTTCTTAATTTCCGAAATAAATGCCATGTTTGTTATTGTATAATAGAATATCATTTAAACTCTGACTATATCACTTTTATTTTTAAACTAACATTAATAGAAAAACGAACAATAATAGAAAAATCTGATAGCATAGTTAAATTCAAAGCACCAAACTTACTTAAAATCATTTGGATTTATTAAAAAGAAAAACAAATTTCTTAAACATTGTTGTGAAGTGTGATACATTGACAGTATTGACAACTCAATATATGTCTTCTATTAAATATCGTTCAGTCATAGTACGGAATTTTTTGTGAGAAAGAATTCCCAGCATTCACTGTGCAACAAGACAACAGTTACTATTGGTCTACGCATGAAACACTCAATTTAGTGGGTAACAGTTTGATATGACGAAGTAGAATGAAATATCACCTATTTTAGTCCCACTTGACATTTCCATACATGTCTCCCATACGAAACTGAAAACTGCGTACATGATCAACCAATTTCATGTCCAGAGTCTTAAATAACTCTGCTTGGGATCCTAACTGAATTCTTAAGGTGCAATCAGACTGCATTCAGCTACAGCGGTTCCTATATCGGCTTTTTTGATATGGTGATTCTTCTGTAGTATTTCAAGAGAGGAGTGTTCCACAGCTGACATGTTTATCACATCTACTTTCTTTTGTTGATGGTCACAGAAAGAAAGACTAGAGAAATAATATATGAATTTTTCAAGCAGATTTTTGAAAATGTGGTTTGAACGCTGCCTTACCGTGAAGCTAATAAACTCTATTCCTAAGCTATATCCTCCCCATAATATATATAAACCCTGTAAAACCTTTTCCCCAAGGGAATCGCCAATAATGCTTTTATCGCTGCTTTTTTTATTTAGTATTTTTTTGTAAGTACTTGATATTTGTGTTTCAGCAACCCTTTAAAATTAGTGTCCTGAGCAGCTTCCCTGTTTATGTCTAACAGATCATTTGCATTATGGCGTTATCGTCTTAGGCATTCGCGTTCACGATGTTAAATCATACGATCCAACCAATCAACGGCGGTGAACAAAACAACAATGAAGCACGCTGATTGGTTAGGTCTTATGATTTTCCGCCAGAAACGTTAACGCCTAGGACAATAACGCCATATTGTAAATACACCTCAAATCTTCTGGCGGACGGAAATTTCTATTAACTGTAATTTGGTAATCACCATATGCAACATATTGAAAGAAGTGAATACATTATTCAAGCTTTTTTCAAACGTTTAGACCTTATTTTCTGTGTTCTCTTTTATTCATAAGTTATAACAATGTTGCCATGACTTATGAAATAACTTTATTTTATATTTTTTAGGAATTCCTTCCTCTTTTAAAGAAAGCTGCTAATGTCCATGATCAAGGCATTAAAACAGAAATGAGTGTTAATAGAGCATTAATACTGAACATAAGTGCTGTTATAGGATCCAATGTTCACATGAGTGAACTAGTTAATGTTGCTGAATGGATGGCACCAAGTTATAACATCAGTAAAGTGAGTTCATTTTTGCTTTCTTCTAACTTTACAAGAAGTAAGTACTTTCATGAAGAAAGTACGATTTATGAAAATTTTCGACTTCCAGTTTTCGACGGATTTATACGTTTTAGAAGGTCCTGAACACTATTTGACTGTTTTTAGAAAATGTCTGTCTGTGAGTGTGTGAGTCTGTGAGTGTGTGAGTCTATGAGTCTGTGAGTCTGTGAGTGTGTGAGTCTGTGAGTCTGGAGTCTGTGAGTGTGTGAGTCTGGAGTCTGTGAGTCTGTGAGTCTGGAGTCTGTCTGTATGCGACAAAACTTTTGTGGGCGTTCTATTTCAAGAACTAATGGACGGAATTTAATAAAACTTTAAATTCAGTTAGTTCCTGGTATAAATTGGTGCTTATTAATTTTTGGTATAAAGCGCCTAACAGGTGGCGCTGCTATGCTGCATTTTTCACGATTTCCTCAATAGCTCTATCTCAAGGACCAATGCACTGATTTTCATCAAACTTCTGATTCAGTTACACCTTGACATAAGTTGTCGTTGATTAGGTTTTGGTGTAAATCTCCCAACAGGTGGCGCTCCTATGCTTCATTTTTCAGGATATACACGTTTTTAGCGATAGTCATATCTTAAGAACTAATGCATGGAATTTAATAAAACTTTAGTTTCAGTTAGACCTTGATGCAAATTGGTGCTGATGCGATTTTAGTGTATGTGAAATCTGTATGAGATAAAAGTAAGTTTTGGGATTGGCACATCCGACTAGTTTATAATATAATAAAATGTTTCTATACTGTGGTAGAAAAAGGGTCAATGTCCAAAATAACCATTTTTTGTTTATTTCCATCAATCACCTCACAACAGGTATAAAATAAAAATGCATTATTATTTATAAATATTACACTCTTTACTTTTTATTTATAATTTATTTTATATTTTTTGTATTTAAAATATTCCATTGTTGCAGTTTCACAGCCAGTTGACATATTACAGCGAACGTGATTTGGCACATATTTAACTCCATTGTTGATATAACTCGTATACAGTTGTAACCATATAGAATATTTTGCGATTTATCATCTGTGTCTGGTTAAGAGAAAAATGCCTCACAATTAATTTATTAATTTATAATTAAATTCTAAAACTGTTAAAATGTTATATTTTCGGAAACACACCTGTGTACACAATTTTTGTAATTCTAGCATATCATGTAATAATTAAAAAAATCAATAATTCGATCTTTACGCACATGAACCAAGTTATGTTAAACAACAGAGTGTAAAAAATGAATTACTGTTTTCGATTCCAAATCAGTACAATAGTCATTCCTGCAATTTTCATGATTTTACAAATAAAAATGACTTCGTGAATGTGTAAAAAAATTTCATTTTGTTGAATGGGAAAAATATTTCTTGAAAGCATCCTTAAAATATATTTCTTTGTTGATATGCAATGATCCCATTGTTGAGTTTATCTTTCAAAGCAAGACATGAATTATTTTGTGGAAGCTACTTCACTGAACTCTTACACTACAACGAAAACACTTGTATTGTATATTTTCTTCCCGTTTAAAAGGATTCAGTACAGCTTCTTGCAGTTTTCAGGCGTATAGTAAGTATACTAATGCAACATACGAATTATTGTAAATAAAACGAAATATATTTAATGGATTTGAATAATATTTACAACACCTATTCTTATGGATAGACTACACTGTATACTAAAAAAAGGAAACTAAGCGAAAAACTTATTAAATTATGATTACTATACTTTGATAGAGAAGATTTTTATTAAGAATGACAACCTCTAGCTGAAATGCAAGATCTATACAATTACAATTTGCGCTTTCAATGATGATGCTAATCACTATTTAGGGAGAAGATGCTCATTCCTATAAAAATTTGGAGCTCTCTCAGGGGGTAGTCATAGAAACACTGTGATCTGCATTATGTCTTCCAAACATCTCGAACACATACCATACTGGATTGATTTCTAGTTATCATTGAATATATTGTATATGTGGGATTGTTTCACTCTTTATGTACTTGTGAACCAACGATTAGTATGAGGCCGTACATTATTCTCAATAAATATCACGTTTGAGCCATTGCAGCTATAAAAGAACAAGTAATGGAGTGTAGGGTTTCATTTAAATATCGAATAGTTGTTATTAAACCACCATGAAAACATATAGACCAGCGCAACTATTTGTTGCTATTCCAGTTCACACTATTAAACCACTTCCTCTGTAATGATTTTTTTCTGTCCATATCAAAGTCGTTCGAGAATCCCACTAGAGGTTATATCAAAGTGTTTCAGAATCACTTTGGGAGTTAAATAGAGACTCGTGGGTAAAGCGTTCTTGATTCCACTTATAGGTAATAGTCTAAACTTAAATGTTCATTGGCTAAGTTCAATTGCGCTTTGATATAAAATCGTGACAAACCAGTACAAATGACAAATAGTGTCAAAATTGCATACTTTCAGGAAGTATACGTGAGATAGTTTACTGACATATGAGCCTTCGTGTACTCTCAGAGTACTGCAAAGCTATTTGCCGTTCTGCTAGTGCCCTACGGTGACTGGCACACTTTAATAAAGAAAGAACTATCTGTCGCTAAACTAATGCTAGGACGTTCTAATCCACGACTTTAACACACATTTTAATCCCCTTTATAATAATTCTAAAGTCAATTTAAGAAGCAACGATTAATATTGTCACCTCTAAACACATTGGGTATTTTGCACCGGCATGTAACATTCCTACAGGACTCCAAAATTTTTAATCTCATTGTTTCTTTTGTACACAATTTCGATTTTGGGAATCTCACGTTACTCGGAAAGTTCACAGATTGCGACTTGAAGGATAAGATGCTTCAGTAACGCAATAGTCTGTTCTAAGCAGTTGAGTTTTAATTGCGCAATTCTATTTTATACACATTTTGAATGCGTATTAGAAATCAACGATAAAAACTCTATGTAATTTGTGAATTTTAACTTGATGCTATAATTTTTGTACTGGTAATTTACTTTTTGTGCAAGAGTATACTTTACAAAAATTATACGCCACTTGTTTTGGAAATTCATCTTATTAAAAGGTCTACTGTATGTCATCTGATAGAACATGTTAAAATAATATATTTTCCTGTACAAATGTATTTCTTGATCTTTTATAATTTCATTCCCAGTCGTCAGTAACGTCGCTGTATCTTTAACAAAAGTACTTAACACCTCTAATGTCAGCAGGGCGGATCTAACCCAACATTTAGTGGGGGATCATAACTCTTCTTTTGAAGTTTTTTTTTTTTTTTTTTTGTGGGAGAGGGTTTAACAAATATAACACATCGGCTGATAAGTTCCCGATCTGGCACACAGATGGCATTGCAATCGCCAAACCGATGCTTTTTTTGTAAATACTAACCTTTAAAAGGTAGCAGAAAAATGTCATGACGATTCGACGTGTGGATAAAACGTTAGAGTGGTTTTGGTTGAACGACTTTGTTGATAAACAAGAATTTTAAGAATTGTTATTTGTTGGGAAAAAACACCGGTTCAAACAAAAGCTTGGCTTGATAAGCGTTATCCGGACACTGCACCAGGTAAATCAACCATTATTGACTGGTTTGCTGAATTTAAACGTGGTCGTACGGCCACCAGTGATGCACCACGCAAAAGAGGTGGTTACTCCGGAAAACATAAAAAAATTCTACAAAATCGTTTTGGGGAACCGTAAAGTCAAGTTGCTGAAGATAGCTCAGACTCTGAAGATATTCAAGGAACGTGTAGGTTTTATTTTGTATGAAGATTTGTCTACGAAAAAGCTGTTGTCAAAGTGAGTACCGCGCGTGTTGACTTTTCACCAAAAACAACAACGAGTCGATGATTCTTAGCACTGTTTGGAGCTTTTTCGTTATAAAGTTAATGTTATTTATTATTAAATTATTATTACTATTTATTTATTAAATTATTATTAAATTATTATTATTAAATTATTATTATTAAATTATTATTTATTAAATTATTATTATTTATTAAATTATTATTATTTATTATTTAACTTATGTTATTTATTAAAGTTATACAGTTAGGAAGTTATAAAGTTATGTTAAAAAGTTGTGTTTTCTTTATTAGACCAGGAACTTATCATCCCATGTGTTACATGGACAATTTTTATACTTTAAGTTGGTCCACATCTAGAAACTCCCCATTTTATGACATATTAACGGAGTTATTCATTCGTAAATGCATAAAATTTACAGCTATATTTATGAACTCCAAGACCTGCCCCTTGGATAGACTCTTGAACGTCTGATTAATCTTATAAACACAGATTAAATGTTAACAGTTTTAATGTGAAACCGCGAATTTTTAATATTTTCGTTACATTCGTTTGATTTTCTTTTACAGGCAGCATTGAATATGACTGGTCGTATTATTGCAGCAAGCGTCAAAGATCAAGGCATATTGGTAGTCAATATGTGTCCAGGATGGGTGAAAACTGACATGGGAGGCGAACATGCTCATCTGGAAGTGCAGGAGAGTGTCTCGGCCATGTTGAATACTTTGACAATGCTGAATGAGAGTCATCATGGTCAATTCATGGATCGATTTGGAAAATTGTATAAATTCTAAATGCAGATAATTTAACATTTTACGGGATTGGATTATCAGTGAACATATTATTAAAATGAAGAAACCGAAAAATTTGAATGCAATATGGATTACACTTTTGAAAATAAAAAGTTGGATTGTATGAAATCGAGTGTATTTTTGGAACTTTAAAACTTAGAATTTATTTTTAACTTTATACTACTAATTTGAAAATCCAAAATTCAAAATATTTGAATATGTGAGAAATATGAGAAAACAAATGCTCACATACTAATAATTTAAATTTATTTTAAGGGAGGCAGTCACAAAGAGCAACGTGAGACTCGCTTCATTTTAAAGTATTACATAATATTCTGTATTTTCAAAACCATTTAATGAAATACAGCAGTTTTCTTTTGTATTCTCACACACATTTATGGTTTGAAAAACATATTTATATGTGTAATATTCATAGCACTGTATTAAAAATGACAAAAAGTCAGATTCCTTGAATGGAAGAAACTATGTATATATATTTATAACTAGTGGCGTATCAATTCAAAATTAATGAGAGGGTATCAAGTAACATTTTCAAATAAATTGAACAGTTGGAATTTTTAATATTTATTAAGCATTTATGAGATTAATTAATTATTCAAACTAATTATTGATTACCAAATCAAGAAAACAATATTTTTTATTATTTTACAGACAAGATGCAAGATAATTCCAAAGAATTACGACTATCTATTAATTAACGAGACGACGGATTTTCAGGGGGTGGAGCCATCTGAAACTTGAGATCCCTCGTGATACAATTAGAAGGCCCCCACCTCTCTCCTTGTGCAACTTTTAACAGAAAAAAAACAGCCTTGGAGTATCAATACTGTATGTAATCGCACTTCCCATTACAACTCGCAAGAGTGTTAAATTTCTGTATAACAATTTATAAATACTAATATGAAATAAATTAAACCAATTGAGAGTTTAAAATATAAAATAACAAAAGTTCAAAATAGAAATGCAATTTGCTGAGCTCACGTTGACGATTGAGACCACTGATCCGCAAATTTAGAACGTTAAAAATATGATAATTATTTTACTGTTTCTTTATATACCACCCAGTTGATTTTTGACACTTTCTAACGTAGCTGAAAAGTATTTATGAATTTAGTTTCTCTGTGTGTCTGTTTGGTTTGTCTGTCCGTGCTCTAACTCACGTAAATATACTCGGATAGTCATGTGATTTTTATGTTATTGAAATTTACTATAAAATGTACGGTAGTGAAAATTAAGTGTGTAGCAATTATAGTTCGTTTAGAGGGACACGCAAAAGAATTCAGTTACATTATTGTCTAAGGGGGGAAAATCGTTGTGGTGCATTTTATAGATGTTACAGTACTTCAAACATAATTAGATTGATATGCATCACTGAAGTGGACTACAGGATGCTTTCTCAGAACAATAGAATAAGTAGCATTTATAGTTCGTTTACAGGAACGCTCAAAATAACACTATATGGCCAATGATACCGATCACTTGCGATTTTAGACGATTTGTTAAACATCTGGAAAGATACATGAGGAATTATCCTGAAACTTCAGGAGTGTAAACAACATGATAGACGTTATATATTTCCGTGAAGATTTTTTCTCGAAACCCCATAAGGGCCGTCAACGAATTGAAGAAAAACGAATATCTTTTGGATAACCCTGTAAAAATTAATATTGCAAAAGCGTTGAAACGGTAGCATATGCTTAGGAGGCTTCTTTTAATAAACTATGTTCATTTTTATGAGGATAGCACGTATACTCGTAGAGAAATTAAGGTTTTTATAAAATCAATCCCAAATTTCACCAAGTGTTTTGGTTATAATTTTCAGAGTTCTTAATATAAAATAATGTTCTTTTCAGGAACAATGACACACAACATCATATACAATATCCTGCAATCAGAATTAAAAAAATAATAAATATTGAATGAAAAATGAGCAGGTTCACTAAATATTGTTACACTGCGCATGCACGAATTCAATCAAAATGTACTGTGCATAATATATTATCTAAATGTATAGACGAACTTTTGTGAAAGTCTCAAAAACATAGCTTAAAATTTCTGTTAGTAATCGTCGATAGAATAAGCTCGAAATTCGCTGTTCCCAAAAGGAAGCAAAAAGATGAGGGGTTTTATCCAAATATACTAGCTTATGAAAGTTGACATAATACGAATGAATAAGTGTCTCTCATTCTATATTTGATACAACCCCTCATCTTTTTCTTCCTTTTGGGAACAGCGAATTTCAAGCTTATTCTATGGACTATCACTATCAGAATTTTCAAGCTATGTTTTTGAAACATTCACAAAAGTTGCTCTATACATTTAGCTAATATTTTATGCACAGTATATTTTGATTGCATTCGCGCATGCGCAGTGAAACAATATTTAGTGAACCTGCTCATTTTTCATCCAATATTTATTATTTTTTAATTCTGATTGCAGGGTATTGTATATAATGCTGTCTGTCATCGTTCCTGAAAATAACATTATTTTATATTAAGAACTCTGAAAATTATAAGCAAAACACTTGGTGAAATTTGGGATTGTTTTTATAAAAACCTTAATTTCTCCACGAGTATACGTGCTATCCTCATAAAAATGAACATAGTTTATTAAACGAATCCTCCTAAGCATGTGCTACCGTTTGAACGCTTTTGCGATATTAGATTTTAGAGGGTTATCCAAAAGATATTCGTTTTTCTTCAACTTATTGACGGCCCCCTATGGAGTTTCAGAAAAAAAATCTTTACCGAAATATATTACGTTGACTATGCTGTTTACACGCCTGAAGTTTCAGGATAATTCCTTATGTATTTTTCTAGATATTTAACAAAACGTCTAAAATCGCAAGTGACCGGCCATCATTGGTCATATAGTGTATTACAATACGATCTATAGAAACAATAATTTACGGTGCATTTTAATGATGTTATGATACAGTAAATCCCCGTTTATCCGAAAAGCATGGGATCAAATGATTTTCGATTGACCGGGTTTCCATAGGAATTTTCGGATAACCGGGAGGCTTCCTAATTTTATTCTACCAGATGGCACTACGCATCCTTCTCACTTCAACACAGTCAGGTAACGCGTTCGTGCTTGCAGGTGCAGCAAGAGTCCATATTCTGCATGATATCCCCTTACTGTTTACACGTATTTTAATTTCCTCTAAACTTTATTTACGATGAGTAATGCTTTAAAGCGCAAACGGGTTTTTATTAGCATGAAGAGCTTAACGCGTGGAAAAGAGTTGATATCGGTATTATTGATTATTTGATTATTGATTTTCTATAAAATCAATAATACCGAATCAATTACGGTATCAATACGTACCCATATTTCAATGTATTGAAGTGCAGGAAGATACAACAGCGTCATATGTGTTATTGTATAACCCTTTATGTACTGAATTATGAATTCATGAAAATTTTATCTTCTAAAGCATTTTTCGTGAATTTTTGAAACTATATTAGAAGATTTCTATAATCATTTAATAAATTTTAGAGGGATTTTAGAAGGATTGAAGGATTTAAAAGGATTAATTAAATTTTAATTTATAGGGATTTTGTGCAATATTTATAACCCCACTCAAATATTTTATTTTAAATATTTTTCTTAGTATTTTGTAGAATTAGGAAATGTACAAATATAATGTTCTTACAATAGAAATATTTCTGAATTGAATCTCCCCCCCCCCTCCCCCTCCCAACGCCAACTAAGTTGAAAAGATGCAAAGGCAAAAGAAATCATCCTTTTAAAAATATTTTTGTTTTGTGTAACCAATAACGCTTTTGGAACAAGTTAAATTAATGCATCTACAACTCATTCTAAACTGTATTACTACTAATTAATGTATTAAATGAATTTTATAACAAGTTATTTTACTGGTACTTATAAGTACCGTCAGTAGATAAAGGGTTAAAAAGTGGCGGGATAACGCAGCATTGAAGTAATGCGAAGTTGAAAAACAAAAACAAATACACAAGATTTTTTTTTTGTAAAGAAATGAATTGTTGTGTGTGTCTGTGCAATAAAATGCCTGCATTTAAGCATTGCTCCAAATAAGTAAGTTGACGCTGTTTATTTATTTCATAAACAGCATGCTTGTTTAAAAATGAAAATTTTATAATATTAAAAAAATAAAAGAGAAAAGAGTTTTAAGATCTTTCGGTTAAGCCGATTTTCGGATAACCGGGATTCGGATAATCGGGGCTCTACTGTACTTCAAACATAATGAAATTAATAAGAATCACTGAGGTTCACAACAACATATTTTCTAAAGTTTGAGAACGAAGTACTTTTCGTTCATTTACACAGACATATAAAATAATTCGGTTACTAAACTGACTATGATCAATAATTACTGGAAGCGCGTTTCCGCTATGGTACACATTTTTAAACTTATCTAATTTTTAGTATGTTACGTGGTGTGTTTAAATTCCATTGATCATATACAGGGTTGCACGAAAGAATTCATTACGGATAATAACAGCAATTGCTGAAAATGGATTTTTACTAAGTTATGTGTTTTTTAAATTTCTTATTTATAGATATCCTATTTCATTGTACGGAAAAAAAAAATCATAATAATATTTTGGTAGTGTTGGAATGTTTTTCGTAATCGATGCCTGATGTATAATTTTTTCGTTTTTTTTTTTTTTTTTTTTAAAGAGATGAATTATCCAATATTGAAGACTGAAAACAGTCTGTGGAACATCTCATATGACTTAAAAAAATTATTATTATAAAATAAAATAATGTTTTCAATTGAATGGAAATATTAATAATAAGTTTAATTTAAATATGCATGTCTAACTTGAAAGTGCTGTCGCTCTTACAGCCTTTAATACAGAAAATTATTCTGAACAGTGCTGCCATCTAGTTTATAAACGTTTAAATATAATCTTAGTAAGACCTATAAGTTCAAAAATTTTGAATCATTTTCATGCTAATAATTTTTTTTTTATTTTCATGAAACACAAATAAGTTTTTATATAAATTAGAATATTTCGAATATTAACCCTTTCTTCTTTCGGGAATTTTAAGGGCAAATTGGCGCGGGGAGGGGCTTAAGCTCTAGAAGCCCCCCTTTCCTACGCCCCTCTATATAAGTGTAAAATATCTGTTGTTCAGGGTACAATGACTTAAAACAGAAAATAACATCAAAACAAAATTTATTATATTTGTGAAAATTTTAACATTTAAATTTTTATTAACTTATAGTACTTTAAACTCATATCTGAAGCACGATGATCGTGATATATGCTGCATCATTCAAAGAATTTTTAGGTCGTAGCTAATATAACCTAAACAAGCCTTTTTCATTATCGGAATAAATGTTCTGTAAAGTTTAATTTAAATATGCATATCTAATTTGAAAGTGTTGTTGCTCTTACAACCTTTACATGCAGAAAATTATTCCGAACAGTGCTGCCATCTAGTTTATAAACGTTTAAAATTAATCTTAGTAAATCCTATAAGTTCAAATATGCGCTTTCGAAAATTGTGCATCATTTTCATGCTAATAGAATTTTATTTTCATGAAACAAAAATAAGCTTTTATATAAATTAAAATATTTCGAATATTAATCCTTTCTTCTTTCGTGAATTTGAAGCTATTGAATAATATTATCCATGTAAATTTATATAGAGAATCTTACATACATATTTATTCTATCAATAGCTACAGTTTTGAAGTTATATTATATACTATATTACAGTCTGTATATAACAAAGATTCATACTAAATTAAATTATGTATTTCATGAATTGAGATATACACTTATTACATAAGTGCTTTTTAGGTGCTTTCGTAATTACATAAATACGTAGCACCTATAGTCGTTGTCTAATCCGTCCGTCTGTCCGCATATAACAGTGCAAAAACTACCCAAACGAATGGTTTGAAATTTAAGATATATTATCTTTGCGGAATTTCGTTCAGACATTTCAAATTTTATGAAAATCGAATCAAAACTTTAGAAGATATTATTAAAAATATTTATTAAGAAATTTGATTTTGTTTTTTAAAATCGGTTCCTTCTTGTTATAGGAGCTTTCAAGGTTGAATCGTCAAGCGACCGAGATACTTATTTTATTACATAAATTAATCTGCAGACGATAAAGTTCATTTCACAGAATTAAAAATCATCAAGATCTGAATATTTATATAACTAGCTATAGTACGAACGCACCTCATTTGTCACGTTTGACGTACAATTTCCAACCTGTTAAAAGAGGTTTTTACTGTGTCTATTGCTCTTCTTGGTCATGGCATCATTTTAAATAATTACACAGAGATATTATAAGGAAATTCCAATCATTCGAATTTCGGTATAACGTGTTCTGGACTGATCTGGGTATGCAAAACATCCAAATAATCGGAACAATTATAAACAAGAAAGAAAAATAATGCACCACAGCATAGATTATGAAACACTTTCCAACACTATCAGAACATTGTTAAGAAATGTCATTTTTTTTTTTCATGCAATGAAACGAGATATCTAAATAAACATTTAAAAATAACCAAAATCCAGTAATAATTTATTTTCAGGAATTGCTGTTCATAGCCGGTAATGTGTGTGAATTCTACATCCTGCAATCCTGTATATGAAATATACACTTCATAATACTCTAACAATAAACATTTAAAATGCATATCAGAGCTAAAAACTTAAATCCAGCAGTTATGGCTCATAGTCAGTTCTGTAAACGAACTCTTTTCAATGTCTCTGTAAATAAACGAAATATTCTACGCACTAAATAATTATACAGGAAATATTCTCTAGTGCACCTCAGTAATTATACCAGTTTCATTAAAATACACTGTAAACGATTGTCTCCTGTAGATATTAATGCAATGGAATACTTTTGTTGCGTTCCTGTAAACGAACTATAATAGCTACATACTCTATATAAATCGTGTTGCCAGCCACCTCAGCGACGCATATAAATTTCCTTATGTTTGAAATAGTGTGACATCATTAAAATGTACTGCAAACGATTTTTCCCCATTGACCGTAATGTAACAGAATACATTTGAGTGTGCCTGTAAATAAATTATAATTGCTACTTATTCTATAGTCTATAGAAAACATGTTGCCGTCTACCTCAGCGACGCATATCAATTTTGTTATGATTGAAATAGCGCAACGTTATCAAAATGTATTGAAAACGATATTTCCCAATTGACCGTAATGTATCGGAAAATTTTTGATTGCTCCTGTAATCTAACGATAAATGCTACACACTTCATTTTCAATACCGAACGTGCTATGATAAACCCCAATAACATACATCAATTACATGGCAATCCGACTGTATTTATGCGAGTTAAAGCGCGGACAGACAGACAGACAAAATGAATTAATAAAAAAATTTCAACTACACTGTAAAAAAAATTCGTAAAATTTCAGTAGATGTACCGTAAAATTTACTGTACTTCTACCGTTTTCACTCTTTACGGTATGAGTACCGTACTTCTAAGGTATATTAAGCGTAAAAAAACAGTATATGTGCCATTTCGATTATAAGCGGTGTTTATACCGTAAAATGACTGTTTTTCAGTAAAAACGCGGTATTTATACCGTAAAATAATTGTTTTTCAGTAAGAAAAAAGCTGGTAGCTCCGCCTCGGTGTACGGCAACCACTTGCTCTTGTTATGTAATGCGTGCAGGCCTGAGGTGAGGGGGGGGGGAGCAACCGATACATATACTTTAAATATTTTACGGTACATATACCGTCCAGTTAAATTACGGTATATATACTGGTCACAAAGTTGCCAGTATATGTACCGTAATTTTTGAACAAAATTTTTTACAGTATATGTTTGAAATTGTTAAAAAAGTTGTGAACGATGAATTTCACAAAAATAGCTAAAAGGGCATACGGCTGTTAAATATTTTAAAAATTCGATTTTTCGAAAATTATGCATGAAAGACAATATTTTCTGAGAATTTAAAAACAAACAGCAGACAAAATTCTGATAATTATGCAGTTAGGAAGGAATAAAAATATGCCAAGTGCTCTCTATGTGAGAAATGATTAAAAGGATACTTTAAAGCAGTAGTTATATTTAAAGGAAAAATTCACATAACTTTTTTATCTACAAAAAGTTGCGTTCATGAACAAAACTTTTTTAAATGAAATACAAATGGTATTTATAAGAATTTAAGAAATTGAAAGAATATTCCCCGCTTTTGTAAAGTTGAAGTTATTAGGGAAAGGCCGGACAAAGTGGTCACCCAATATAATGACGTCACCAGAGCGCTGGTGCTGGTATTGCGTGGTTTGTGGTCAAACTATTTCGATTGATAGCAGTGAGTAACCAGACAATCGTTGAACAATGTGGTTCCATGCTTTATAATTTTAGAGCGGGTTTTCCAGTTTTCGAAGTTTGGGATCTAAGTTAAGTGACTTATATCACATACAATTAACAATAACCTGTTCTACTTGCATTTATTTATTGAATGTGTAAAAAAATAGCATGTTTTCAGCTTTATATTAGTGGGTGAGTGGTCGCTGACTGTTCATTAGTTTCCACTGTAGAACGTATTTTCTGTCATGGCTCCCAAGCGGGCAAAGTGGTCAGGGTAGTGGCCGTTGATTGGATCAAGTGATGAAGGTTGGATCAGGTGCAATGTTTGTCACCTCTGGGATCATGAGGTCTGTTCACTTCGCGAAGAAGATGACGTGGAGTTCATTTGCGAAACATGCAGTGTTTGATCCTGATTTATAACTTTTATATGGGTTTGTCAAACTCTTATTGAATTTTCATACCATTTTCAATCTTTCATTATGTTTCATACGATTTGTCATGACAATAAAAATGTTCTAATCATTTAAATAGTGTTTTCAATCTTTTTACAACTGTAGAACAAAGTAGCCATGTAGTGACCACTTTGCCCGACCTAGACGGGCAAAGTGGTCATTTTGACCTTTTTTTGGAAAAACCAAATTCTCACTTCCACTTTATTATTTCGTAAAAACTATAAATACCCTTACACTTCTAAGTAGTCACTCTAATTAAATGCAAATTGTCAGTTATTTATATGTATTTTAAGAGGTAACAAAAAATCACAAAACCTCAGGGTGACCACTTTGCCCGTCCTTCTCCTACATAATAATATTTTCACACTTAAAAGAAATCACAAATGCATATTAACATACATTAAATGAAAACATAAATGCATATTAACTTACATTAAAAGAAATCTCAAATGCATATTAACATACATTAAAAGAAATCACAAATGCATATTAACATACATTAAAAGAAATCACAAATGCATATTAACATACATTAAAAGACATCACAAATGCATATTAACATACATTAAAAGAAATCACAAATGCATATTAACATACATTAAAAGAAATTACAAATGCATATTAACATACCTTAAAAGAAATTACAAATGCATATTAACATATATTAAAAGAAATCACAAATGCATATTAACATACATTAAAAGAAATCACAAATGCAGTATTTGATTACTGTACTAAAGTATTTTAATATAAAAAACTTTAGAATAATTTTATTTTTATTATGTAGGTATTTTTAACGAGCTTTTAGCATGAATGAGTTTGCCTTCATAAGGTTGCTGAAACCTCTTATCGCTCCTCATCAGTCAAATCTCAAACTCCACCTCTCTAATGTATAACCCATGGCCATTAAATACATTTTAAAATTTTACATCAGAAAATTAAAATCTTTCACTTCTTTTTTTTGCATATTCTTCTTAACTGGTGTTACCTTTCTATTTAATTGATAAAATATTTAAAAAATATATCACACTTAATTTTATTTTAATTATTAAATTTTCTTTTTTCACATCTCGCCAGATTTACTAAGATTTAACACTTGAAATATAAAGTTACGTAAATTATATATGTCGAACTTGTTTGAATTTTTACAAAGTATACATTGTAAAACAAAAAGTAATTAAATATGTAAGTTACTCTTCAGGTTATGTCTAAAAAACTGACATTTCGCTGAAACATTGATTAGATCCTTAAATAAATAAATAAATAAATAAATGTATATATATATATATATATATATATATATATGTATATACAGGACGATCGAAAAATAACTGGCAGGAGGGAACCTAACAAGCATTTTTCGTCATAGAAGTGTGTTAGGAAAAGATGCGTATAAGAGTAGGTAACGAAAGAAAAATGTGAAAGCTGCAGTGAAATACAGCTTGTCATTTCCTGACACACAATCTATGACAAAAAAATGCTTATTATGGTCTCTCCGCCAACCTTTAAAATTTTGGCAGATAAATTGCGGTCACCTTGTATATACACTATATGGCCATTCTTCACCGGACACTTTCAATTTTAGACATTTTGTCGAATATGTAAATATATACTTGTCGAATTCCTCTAGAATTTCATGATTATAAGGAATATGTTTGACCTCATATTTATCAATGACGATTTGATCGCTAGGACAATGGGGGGGGGGGGTCAATAAAAAAATCGAAGAACAAAAATAATATTTGGGATCACTCTGTAAAATAAAATGCACGAAATCATCTATCGCTAGAAAGCACACGAATATGTGGATATTGTACAATATGTGTATTTCATTTGTGTGAGAATAACACGTATATTCATGGAAATATAGCGATTTTCTTAAAAAGTATAAAAAAAATTCTTGCATGTTTTTTGTTTCTATCATGCAGGGTTTTCGACCAAATTTAACGCCACTTTCAGAAATTTTGGCAAAATGTAATAGAAACAATATAGTGCAGTTGAAATATAAATATATTGAACATTGGATGAGATATGAGTAGTGGTATGAAATATTTTTATCTGCGCAAGGGCGAACGATAACAATTTTTTTTTCATGTTTGAATTGTTCACTCTATGGAGCAACTCATATAAAAAAGCCTGTTAAATATCGAGATAATTCAGAAAGATATCGCCGCTAGAATGAGTTGATTTTTAGTTGCTCTCTAAAAGTAGCTACATTATAAGAGATTTTTCACAAATTGTCATTTTTATACTATTTTTACTTTCTTCTATCTATAATAGAAGAAAGTATTGTAATCGAAATTTTTTTCGACTTCCGGTTTTCGACGAATTTACACGTTTTAGGGGTCAGAGATTCCGAAAAACATGTTTTTACAAAATGTCTGTCTGTCCGTCAGTCCGTCTGTCCGTCTGTGTGGCTTTTAATTGTACCATCTAAAAGTGTATGAATCTCTGACCCCTAAAACGTGTAAATTCGTCGAAAACCGGAAGTCGAAAAAAATTTCGATTACAATACTTTCTTCTATTATAGATAGAAGAAAGTAAAAATGGCTGAGATATAGCAGTTTGAAATTTTAGGGTGGCTAACATTTTCAAAGAAGACAGCAGAATTCATCCATAAACGGGTTTAATTTATGAGCTTTAGTTAACATGGTTTCGGCAAATTTTCTTTCATTGTTGTAACCATTAATCCTATTATTTGCTTATCACTATATATTTATATTCGCCAACGTCAAATTCTCGCCAAACTTGGCGACAGTTGGCGGAATATCGCCAAATTTGGCGACCAAAATAAGTTGCCATAAATGAAGCCAACTTGGCTGTAGAGGACTAATTTGGCGATATTCTCATTCAAATTCAATGTTGACGAGAACTGGGATTGAATCTTCTTTATTTAGGTTCCACGCGTTTTACCATCGTGTTTTCCATTAAAATTAGCTAAAATCATAAAACCAAGGAATAGGAAGGCTATGTGTTCCTGTCGGTTCAGGCCAGAAGGACTTTTCGTAGTTTAGTATACATCGGTTGTTCGCATCCTTGTAACCCGACCATTCGCACGCAGCTGACGTACAACAGAATGATGAAAAATATTGATTTTATTGGCGATGTGATAGCGAATTTTGAAGTATTAACATGACTGAGATAGAAGAAAGTTTTGGGATTGGCACATCCGACTAGTTAATATTTTATTGATGTTTTAGTTCCCCTTGGAAAACAACCATAACGAGGTTATTCGAACAAAAAAAGAGAATCAATGGCTCTTTGCTATACTTTACAACAAACATGGTAAAGGTAAAGACGCAAGGCATGTCATGCAAGGAAAACTCATTTAACCCATTCGCTGCCCACCACGAGTATACTTATTGTGGTTCTATCTACGTTTCTTCAATCTAATATTACGAATTCGTAAAGAAAATTTCAAAAGAAGAATTTTTATTTTATGTAACAACGAAATGTCAGCATTTAAATAAAGTAAATATTACCATTAGTATTTTCTGGTGTGAATCCGAACTTTCTAAATAAAATAAAATTCCGGTAATTTTAACCCGGCAGTGAACGTGTTAAGAATCTATTTTAAATTTAAACATTAAACAGACATGACATAACAACACCTTCGAGGAAAAGCGTACATTTGTTTTCACAATGCTTATTCTCTTTTTGGTGTTATTCTGATGAAAAACTAATTGAAAAAACAATATTTCATTCTTAAATAATGCTGTAAAATGAAAATTATTGCTATTGCAATTAAGAAATGTGTTGCATAATCATAAAGAATAAAAATCTTTTGATAAGTGAAATACCATGCATTTGCATTAGCAAAAATAATGTTTATATATATTTCAATATTCATCTTAACTTCAATGAAATGAAATGAATTTCTTAAACTTATGTTTTCTAATTTATAAGAATCTCTCTATTTAAAAAAAAAGGACTAATATAACTAACTGCTTCTAAAGTAATTAGCTGCTGCTATGGTTGAATTTTTATCGTCCGGGGTTCGAATAGGCTTATTATGGTACTTTACCACGGAGAACAAAAATATCAATAAAAAATAAAAAATAGTATACAAATTAAAAATGACTATTTGTGGAAAATCCCTTATCATTCAACTACTTTTATAGAGAGCAACTAAAAATCAGCTCACTCAATCGCCGACAGCTTTTTGAATTTTTACGATATTTGACTGGCTTTATTATATGAGTTGCTCCATAGAGTTGACAATGCAAACATGAAAAAAAAGTTATCGTTCGCGCATGCGCAGATAAAAATATTTCACACAACTACTTATATTTAATCAAATGTTTAATATGTTTATATTTCATTTGCACTATATTGTTTCTATTACATTTTGTCAAAATTTCTGAAAGTGGTGTTAAATTTGGTCAAAAACCCTGCATGATAGAAACAAAAAACATGCAAGAATTTTTTTAACTTTAAGAAAATTTGCTATATCTCCATGAATATACGTGTTATTTTCACACAAAATTAAAACACATAGTATATAGAACAAGTTCGGAATACTTAAATTCATCTTTGTCAAATTAAAATAAAAAAATGCGCACAAAACACATGTGATTCCATTACCTGAAAAATGATTAAAACTTTAATTAGATTTTAAAATTTAAAACATTAAAATCGAGCCCTGTTGGCTGTTATATAAATATGATCTAGACGTTTGTGTTTTAACACCTGTTTTTTTTTTTTTTTATAAATCCTGATGAAGGCTGGGTTCACAGCCAAAAGGGCTCGATTTTAATGTTTTAAAATTTAAAATCTAATTAAAGTTTTAATCATCTCTTAGGTAATGGAATCGCATGTTTTTTGTGTGCACTTTTTATTTTAAAACACATATTGTACAATATGCACATATTCGTATGCTCTAGCGATAGATCATTTCGTGCATTTTATTTTACAGGGTGATTCCAAATATTAATTTTTTCCTTCGATTTTTTATTGGCCCCCTAATTGTCCTCCTGATCAAATCGTCATTGATAAATAGGAGATCAAATATATTCTTTATAATTCTGAAGTTCCAGATGAATCCGACTAGTATGTCTTTAAATATTCAACAAAATGTCTAAAATTGAAAGTGTCCGCTGACGAATTGCTATATACACTGTGAAAAATGACAAATGCTTCTTAATCTAAGAAAATATAATATAATCACGAATAACTTTATAATATAAACTCATCCTTGTTAACCATGATTCTGAAAAGTGTTTCTTTAGCTTTAGAAACCTCAGACATCGATGGAATTTCGAGATTTAAAGAATCATTTAAAAAAATAAAATTTCTCTCGCTGCCCGTATTTTTCCGAAACGTTTACGAGTAGCTTTTAAACTGTATTACGCAGTTTTCTAAGCCCGCAATATTAGTTTTTTCAAGTAAATCAATTCTCAAGTAAACATTTTCATGTTCAACAAATATGTGTAAAAGACAAACATGCAAAATTAACAGCGTTAACATTAACATTAAAATTAAGATTATTTCTTTACTCTTTCATGTATAAATTAACTTATGTAGCTGAAAATGTTTACTTGAGAAATGATGACATTCGAAAAACAGGTATTCCGGAATAAGGAAACTGATTAATACACTATAAAAACTACTCGGAAACGTTTCTGAAAAATACGGGCAGCAAAAAATACTTTGCTTTTATAAATACTTCTTTAAATTTTGGAAATGTATTGGTTTCTGGGGATTCAAAAGACAATGGAACACGCTTTCCGGAATTTCGGATAACTCAGAAGATTTATTATATTTTCGTTCGTGGTTATAGTATGTTTTCATAAAATAAAAATAAAAAAAACATTGGTCTTTTTTTACAGTGTAGTGTATATATATATATATATAACAAAATGTAAATAAATATGTTAAATATGTAAAACAAAATATAATTAAATATGTAAATTACTCTTCATGTTTTATGTCTAAAATACTGATACACACACACATATATATATGCTGAATTTAAATATTTGCTGTTTTATATGCTGAATTTAAATATACATTAAAAATATGGTTTTGCGGTTGAAATTTTAGAAGTTGGATTCAATTTTAATACACAAAATGAATCTTCATTATAAAATAAGCTAATAACGCCAATACGCTCCTAAGCTTCTAACGACAACCTGCGGCTCGTCAGTTTAAAAAGAAGCCAGGAAAGTGTAACGGGATGAGTTAAGTAGATGGTTTTTATTAAATAGTACAGTGTGATAAGAGGTAAAAATTATTTTTCCTAATTACAGAATTACAAATTAACATAAGGCGGCATTCAAACAACAACAACAAAAAAAAATTCCACGCTTAACTACTCAAAATTTTAAGACACATTTTCAGACTTATTTTTAAAAGTAAAAACATGAAACTTGTCGGCGTGATTTATGAAGAGATTTATAAGGGACCCATGTTTTTATTTTTCGTTCAATTAATTAGAAATTGATTTACAAACAATTATTTTCACAGTACGGTAATTTTTTTTTGTTTCCAGCGCTATCGCTTCGGGAAATTCGGTTCAAAATGTCCACTTTGACGGCATTTTAAAAAATATATTCTGCCTTTATCAAAAAATCGGGACAATACGGACATTATAAAGTTTCTGAATAAGAGAACCTGCCAATTGGATGCCTTTTAGAGCAAAAATGAATTTAAAAATGTGTCTCAAAATAAGCAATTTAGATTTGAATACACCCGCGATTAGTATTAAAAAGAATATATATTCTGAATTCAGAATAACCAGAAACGAAAACAGCCCTTTCCTAAAAATACAGGTTTACTTAGATGAACACTTAAACTCTAAATGAAGTTCCGAGGACTTCGATACTTCTTACATTTGAAGTAAAAAAATCAACTTCTTACCCTCGAAAAAATTCGCAGCTTACGGCAGCAATGGCTCTCAAATTCTATGAGAAATGAATTTTCTTCCTAAGAATGTGTCTACTCAGCTCATAAACCTTATGAGGTGAGATCCACAGTAAATCAGAAGTTTCTTGTTGAAATTTCATGATATATAGTCACCGGACGACGAAAATCAAATTACCATAACTTCGCAAAGTACCAGTGGCAATCAAATTCCGGAGATCTTTTCACACTTTGTGAAAGTTAAAGAAAAATATAATAGGTTTCTTATTAAAACACAAGTATTAGCAACGCAAAACAACAAATATGCCCCAAATCATTTAACCATTAGTGTATCTTTATCAAAGAGTAACTAGTCATACTATCACAATGCTATAAGCTAATTAGCTATTGATACAATTACAAAAGATGTTATTAAAGATCTTCCTACAAATTAAAACGGTGCTTTTCTTCTGATTTTTCATTAGTTAGAGCAAAAATGGAATAAAGCCTATGGATTTTGGTTTTCGTACATTGTAGATAAATATGTGGAGATCAAAATTCCTTGTTAGACGATGTAATAAACAAATAATAATAAAAAAAATAAAGATATATATTTAAAAAAACTACAATATGTTTTAAAAGTCATCAGGAAAATAAATAAATAATTAAAATAACAAAATACAATTCAAAATATAACTTATAATCCAAAGAAAATGACACGATAAGCACCCCCACCCCCCAGGAGCTCAGAAAGAAATCCTTTGGAACTTTTTTGTAGCCTGGCGGTCATGACACCACAGTCTGCGTATCTGTATTAGCTATGACAATTACATATAAAAACTTGAGCAAATTACAAAAAAGGACGCATTTTCTGATTTGTCGCAAAAAAAAGTTTTTTTTTTTTTCTGAGAGGGAGTGATAACAATATTTTCGTTTGATATATTATTTTTAAAGACTATTTAAACAAATATATGTATATATATATATACATATATATATGTTGAATTCTAGGTTCTCTACATTCTCTAATCTGGAATATAAATAATTAAGTTATTTTTTTTAAATTTATTGTTGTTATATTTTGATCAACTTATGGCAGGATCTAGAACTGCTTAGTAATCCTGTTGTTTTTCTATTCGATATATTTAAAACTGCATTAAATTATATTTTACAGAAAACAAATGTCATGACCTTTCCGTCTGTGATGAATTCAGGAAGTGGCTCGGGGAAAGGCATTCCCGTGCCTTGCGCGCGTGCATTTCGGGAATGCGCTACAGTTCTTTGTTACATAAACATTTGATAAAAGACTGTAGCTTTCTGTAAAATGCTGATGACTAACAACATCCAGCAATCATTTTTTGAAGGAAAAATTCTGTAGTAAATTAATAATTTATCGGTCCGCCACCCCCCCCAGAAATATAATCTATTATAAGAGATACACTGTCGACTAATTACTTTACTGTTAAAAAGAAAATACTCACATTTTGATTCACTCCCTGATTTTTTTTTCCATGTTGAAGCGCTGTTTGCTGACAAAAAGCAAGATGGAGCATCTCTCCAATACCATTGTAATGTATCTCGACGCACCTTTTCCAAACATATGGTTTGACCGAAGAAGTAATATTCAATTTCCTGCGCATTCACCAGACCTCATTCCAAAAGATTTATTTTTATCGAACTACCTCAAAGATAACGTTAATCCATCACAACCGGCTACAGTTGGTGAGACGAAGAAGGAAATTGGAAGGCGAGGCATCGCAATTCCAAATAAAATGAGTCGCAACGTTATTGAAACCATTGATTCGTGGTATCAGCTGAATATGGAGAGCGAGGTTTTCAGTTTGATCATTTATAAAAACATATCTATAGATTATGCTATAAACCACTAATCTCTTTAAAAAACTCTGCATTTATTATGATTTGAAGCGTGAGAACATTTTTTGGAACACTCTGTATTGTTGAATGAAAAGGGGATTTTGAGATGTCTATGCCCACGGAAAAATAATTACGTAGGCAGTCATTTCAGAATGATCACTTAGAAAAAAAAAAATCATAAAAATTAAAGTATTTCAAAAACATAAATATAGACTGTAAAAACCCCGGAGAACTAACAATTATATAAAGTTTTAAACTTTAAAAAGTTTTTTTTAACCTTTAAGAACAGTTTTAAAATATTTGAATATCTAACTTCCTAAGTTGAATACCAAGTACGACATTTTTTTAAAATTATTTTAAAATGCAGTTTGATTCCGAATTCTTTGAGATAAAAAAATAAAAACCCTTTTAAAAATGAAGCTCGAGATTGTATAAATTAACTATAACACGATATTTGTAAGCATCAAATTTAAACTATTATATTTTCAGTAAATAGAGATGAATTATCGTTACGTAATGGTTAAGGATGAATTTTCGAATAGTTTAGAATTCTTTGGAACGAAAACCAATCATTTACTAATAAAGAAGCTCAAAATTCATTAGATGAACAACAATAAAGGATTTCAAAATTACAATTTTAAACTATTAACATACTTCTAGTAATAGGAGATGAATTATTATTAGCTCATAGTTAAAGGGAAATATTTAAATAGTTTAAACTACAGGAAATTTTAAACGTCCAATTTACTCTAAGTTTACTTATAATGAACTAATATGTTAATTATGATCCTTGCCGATCTTTTAAGTTAATTATAATGTTTAAGTAAACAATAAGTAAATTTAATTTTTAAGTTGCGGCCAGTTATTACGTAAAAATATACGCTTCGTTTAAACATTTGCATCCGAAGTGAACATATGCACCCCTTTCGGGTATTTCTTTTTTTTTAAATTCAGAATCCATACCGGAAATTTCGAAATTGGAATTTTTACTTTATGCAATCACGAAAAATCTGTCATTAAATAAAGCAAAAATTACTGTTCACAATTTCTGGTGCAAATTGGGAAATTTTTTAATAATAATTAAAAAAAATCTGATGCAAATGGGTTCATATTAAAAAAAAATTCTTGTTATTGTATTTTAAGAATTGTACTTTCGAAAATGCCTATGATGGGTCATCCACTATCTACTCCTTACTTCCAGGCGGGTTGGGGTAGGTGACACAGTGTGACAGGAAAAATGGGTTTTCTTAACACACTGACACATTATTTTCATCTAAACTATGAAAACAATGAAATAGGCATTCTTTTAAGCAGTATTGCATTTTTACTCATAAACATGGGAGATTTTTCAGAGGTTGATTTTACTTGTTAGACATTAGTAAAATATTTATAAAATATATATATATATATAATAATTACAATGTTATTTTAGTCAAAATTAGTTCTAAATTTAGAGTTCCAGAATATGCTACGTCACAACAGGAGGAGGGTGTATCACTCGAGTGACAACCTGTGACATAGCCGCTTCAGACTTAAACATAGAAAAAATGTATAAACAAATAATTTTCAAGTTACATTTTTTTATTAAGCATAAAAAACACAAAAAAAAAAAATTATATGCTATTTCAAATATTTTATTGAATTAAATTATGATTTGAATTAAATTATGATTTGAATTAAATATTTATTGAATTGAATTATATTTTTATGAATTAAAAAAATATTCGGATGTAAATGGGTTAAAATAAAATTAAAAAAATCTTGTTATTGTATTTTAAGAATTGTACTTTCGAAAATGCCTATATAAGGTCATCCACTAATTACCCCATAGCCGCAGTAGGGGTGGGGGAGGTGACACAGTGTGACAGGGAAAATTGGTTTGCTTAACACATTGACACATTATTTTCATCTAAACTAAGAAAACAATGAATAGGCATTCTTTTAAGCAGTATTGCATTTTTACTCATAAATATGGGAGATTTTTCAGAGGTAGATTTTACTAGTTAGACATTCGTAAAATATTTATAAAATAAAAAAAAATATATAATAATTACAATGTTATTTTAGTCAAAATTACCTCTAAATTTAAAGTTCCAGAATATGCTACGTCACAACAGGAGGAGGGGGTATCACTCGAGTGACAATCTGTGACATAGACTCTTCAGACTTAAACATAGAAAAACTGTATAAACAAATAATTTTCAAGTTACATTTGTTTCTTAAGCCTAAAAAACACCAAAACAAAATTATATGCTATTGCAAATATTTTATTGAATTAAATATTTATTGATTTGAATTATATTTTTATGAATTAAAAAATATTCGGATGTAAATGGGTTAATATTAAAATAAAAAAAAATCTTGTTATTGTATTTTAAGAATTGTACTTCCGAAAATTTCTATAAAGGTCATCCACTAATTACCCAATAGCACCAGGAGGGGTGGGGGAGGTGGCGCAGTGTGTCAGGGAAAATTGGTTTACTTAACACATTGACACATTATTTTCATTTAAACTATGAAAACAATGAAATAGGTATTATTTTAAGCAGTATGGCATTTTTACTCATAAACATGGGAGATTTTTCAGAGGTTGATTTTACTTGTTAGACATTCGTAAAATATTTTTAAAAAATAATAATAATTACAATGTTATTTTAGTCAAAATTAGCTCTAAATTTAGAGTTTCAGAATATGCTACGTAACAACAGCCGGAAGGCGTATCACTCGAGTGACAACCTGTGACATAGCCTCTTCAGACTTAAACATAGAAAAAGTGTATAAACAAATAATTTTCAAGTTACATTTTTTTATTAAGCATAAAAAACACCAAAACAAAATTATATGCTATTGCAAATATTTTATTGAATTAAATTATGATTTGAATTAAATATTTATTGAATTGAATTATATTTTTATGAATTAAAAAAATATTCGGATGTAAATGGGTTAATATTAAAAAAAAAAAAAAAAAAAAAAAAAAAAAAATCTTGTTATTGTATTTTTAGAATTGTACTTTCGAAAATTTCTATAAAGGGTCATCCACTAATTACCCCATAGCCCCAGAAGGGGTGGGGGAGGTGACACAGTGTGACAGGGAAAATTGGTTTGCTTAACACATTGACACATTATTTTCATCTAAACTATGAAAACAATGAAATAGGCATTCTTTTAAGCAGTATGGCATTTTTACTCATAAACATGGAAGATTTTTCAGAGGTTGATTTTACTTGTTAGACATTCTTAAAATATTTATAAAAAAATAATAATTACAATCTTATTTTAGTCAAAATTAGCTCTAAATTTAGAGTTCCAGAATATGCTACGTAACAACAGGAGGAGGGCGTATCACTCGAGTGACAATCTGTGGCATAGCCTCTTCAGACTTAAACATAGAAAAAGTGTATAAACAAATAATTTTCAAATTACATTTTTTATTAAGCATAAAAAACACCAAAACAAAATTATATGCTATTGCAAATATTTTATTACCCTAAATTTTAACGTACACATTTGTGTACACCACGTCTTAATGGAGTAAAAGTAGCAGACAAAACAAGTAAAGGGAGAAACATTTCCTTAATTAAAAATTATCCTATGCATGCAAAAACATGGAAATTATTAAACTTATTATTGAAGCTGATAATAGTAATGTTTAGGATGGTTTATACTTTATAAACAAATGTTTTTCAAAACATAAAGATAATAAGTTTGATATTTGGTGCATGTCTCACTGCAACGGTATTTACACCCCGGATATCGACAACTGGACGATATTTACGGTGAGCATGTTTTGATAAATGGTTAATAATATCTAATCATACATCTTTTAATGGCTGAGGAACAAAATGTCTTCTTTTAGGGGTATTTTCATCTTTTTTTTAATTCTTCAATAGATTTTTTTCTTCTGGCACTAAGGTGCTGAAATCCTCTGCAAATTTACTAGAGCTTGGCACAACTATCATTCTATAATGTGAAAGAAACATTATACACTGCTAGACAAATGCTAAGGAGCAATTAATTTATGCAAAACTGCATTTCGGACAGCCGCGTAATTGCATAAAAATAAGTGTAGAGAGCGTTGTAAGCCAAGACCTCTTACCTATATTCAAGACACTGGGACCGCGTTGTTTCCTTAATTATAATTGCAAGCAGCATAGGGCCTGATTACCGCACAGGCCAACTAGGCCGCAGCCTTGTGCCCATTGGAGACAGGGCCCCCAAAATGAGTAAAATTATTTAAAAAAAATTCTCCTAGAATTTTTTTTTATTTTAATCTTCGATATCTATGAAGCAGATACCTCTAATAAACGGCTTGCCTGTACTTATCTATAAAAACAGCTTAAATTAAGAATGCTGCAGACAAAACATTTTTAAGAGACATTTTTTTAAAAGAAATATTTGAAATGAAGAGATGTTTAAAGTATTATAATATCAAAAAAAAAAAAAAAAAAAAAAAAAAAAAAAGATTAATCTGAGTTTTATGAGCAATTTTATAAAATGCAGGAAAGTTTCAGAATACTCCCCAAAAAACATTTTTAGGTACTATTTCGGTTTGAAAGCCCTGAAAAGCTACTGGGCCTTGGTCCCTGGACATTCTTAATCGGGCTCTGAGCAGCAACGTTTCTGAGAAAATGCTGTCAGTTTCTAAAGAAAATTCTATCAGTTTCTTTATTTTCATTTTTTACGGCAAATATTGACTGCAGAATGTCTGTAAGACATCATTTGAGTGCGTACGATCGTGGTCGAGATGTTGGACGACTCGAGGTAGTATAAAGTGTCATTCAAGTTGCCACAGCAATAGGAGTGCCGAAGACTTATTTTGCGAATAAAAAAGACCGCTAAAAGCGGAAGTTCTGTGCGAAAGCATGCTGGTGGCCTTGGAGGATCCACCACACCTCAACAGGATAGATATGTCTTCCTAATGGCGAAAAGCAACAGAAATGCTACTCCTGGTCAGACAGCTGCAGACCTTGCCAACGCTACTGACACTCGCTTATCTTGGAGAACCATTTCCAGGCATTAAAATAAAATGTTGGCTTATTGGTGAACATATTTGCTATTCTTGTCCCTTTAAAACTTTTAATGAACTTTTGTACAATGATTGACTTTATGCTTTGAGAATACTCGCACAAACGGCGTGTTTTCGCGTGTGCCGACATCACCTAACTATTGTAGCCATGCCGAAATGCAACCTTGAATGGTATTATTAACTGTACTGAGCGTCACAAATGTATTATATAATCATGGAGATGCTGCTCTACATTTAGCACAATACAAAGTTTTCCATGAAAAGCCGGGTTTGGGGATGCAGTTTTTTTTCCATTTTTCTTTTTCCTTTCTCCATAATCGTATCCAAGACTTGCCTTTTCTAACGTCAAATTTGAAGAGTGCAGTTTTCTTTTGTATACTGCAGGGCTTGCAGTTTGAAACCGACGGTGTAAATGGTTCACTTTCCCATTATAATCGCACACTCTCCGAAGATATTTCCCACAATACATTCAAGTATGCACTACAGTACCTCAACTGTGATTACTAATAGTATTATATTTCCAGTGTCACTAAATATTTTAAAACAAAGTTACCAATGTCAGAAAAATATATAGCATGGAAACGAAAAACAAAGTATTTTTCTTTTCTTTGAGACAATATTTCTACAGAATATTTTTATTTTCGAATATTTTTTGTGCTGAAATAATTTGATAATAATTTGAGTCGGGATTTAGACAGAATATTTTTTTTCATTTTTCCGGAGTTTCTGCTGTTAAAATAATATGTTGTTCAATGTACACCAGATGGAATTTTTTTTCGTTTTCCTAATCAAAAATAGAAATGTGCAGTATACACGAATGCGTATTATACATGAGTAAATAAGGTATTCTTTTGAGAAATGTATTTGTAGAGGCGTAGTTTGGCTTTGCGAAAAGATTAATCAATGATATGTTTAAACAATTTCTTTTACAAAGAAAAATAATTGATCTCTTAGTACAGCGGTTCCCAACCTTTTTTCTCTCACGTACCCCTTGTGTACCCCTTTTCACATAAACCCTCAGTTTAATGAATAGACTTATTCTTTAGTCTGCGCACAGACCCGTTCCAAGTATTTTGTTTTTGTTCATTAGTAATGTTCTTATGTTAGCTACCAATGTTAAATGCAGTTCTCCTCAGAATTCCAATTTTCAACCACTTATTCATTTTGAAGTACAACACAATATCAACATAAAGTCATTCAAAACACTAAATATTGGTTAAAGATTTCGAATTAAGCACTCACAAAAATAGGGTGAAGCTCGACACTTGTTAATACAAGTTAATGAGTTTATGCTACTGCTGATCAATCGAACACTAAAATGATGGCCTGCTTTGAAATGGGTTTGAAACGTCGAAACCAGAAGCCTCGATACGATTCGATAGAATATTGTGTAACCCTCGATACAATATTGTGTAACCAATATTTTTTCCAAGTATTTCTTGAATTACTAGAAAAAAAACTAAAAGAAAAAGGAGGGACACATGTGAAATTGCACGATATTATTAGGAGTGGGCGGAGATAATGCAGATATATGATCAACCAATTACAAAGTTTAAGCATTTTCCTTCATTTTATGCGAATAGCCTATTTTAATTTTATACAAGTTTCTCTTTGTAAACGAAAAGTTTTCTGTTTTCATTTTAAGTTTAATTTTTTGTGTTCTTTGCCGTTACCAATATAATTTTCACATATCCCCAACTGTTTCACCACGTACCCACAGGGGTAAGCGTAACCCAGGTTGGGAACCGCTGCCTTAGTAGTATTACAAATGGGCGCAACACTGTTTTTCTTAGCTATATCGCGGCCAATACTTGGATTACTGACATGAAATGTTTTCCAACGTTTACATCGTGACAACATTGAACCAAAATCAGCCAAAAATATTTCGCTATTGTATTGTCAATATTTACAGGGCAAAGCAAATATTTCTGCAATAATTGCGATTCATTGCAACTATTTCTAATATATAAAGCCAATCTATTCATATTGTAGGCAATTCAAATGCAAATATTCCTAATGTAATGCTAATATTTAAGCTATATTGGTATTAGTTTAAAAGTATATCCGTTAAATGCTATATTGGCGCAATATTCAATCCCAGTCTTAGAAATATAATTAATATTGTATTTCACTAGCTATATATTTTATTATTGGCTCAAAAGATCTCGTTTAGTTTCGATAATTTATTCGTAAAAGAAGAAAGAAAAGAAAAAACACATTCAAATGTGTTCTTTATTCAATCGATGAAATATAATTTTTTATGCGTAAATATCTCATTAACCGTATTGTTAATAAATTTTGAAATGCGTAAACAACAGAGCAATGACAAAGCAAATAAATCTCATGTACCGCAGAAAACACTTGCACCAGAATAAATAATTATTCTCTCAGATATTCTCTCGAAATTGAATTTTTGAGA
This sequence comes from Maratus michaelseni, assembly GCA_963931845.1. Lineage (NCBI taxonomy): Eukaryota > Metazoa > Arthropoda > Arachnida > Araneae > Salticidae > Maratus > Maratus michaelseni. Next base: position 274,873,605 of record OZ007594.1, on the reverse strand, counting down.
AGTGTTAAGATAATGAGTTTCCACCCCAAGTGTACCTTCCTGTTCTTTATTAATTATTCTTCTAACAAATGTATTTTTAGAAGCATGATTTAGTTTTGTGAAAAGATTAATCGATGGAATGTTTAAACAATTTGTGTTGCTCTCTTAAAAACAAAAATAATTTATTGGAAAAGCTAAATTTAATACGTTTTCGGAATACTAAATATCAACTTTAAATAAAAAAATAAAACTTGTTTATATGAAAACAGTTACAACGCTTACACAAATGTCATGACTTATAAACCATCAATTTTGAGTTATTTATATTAAAAAAAAAACTATAATTACATATCGATAAGTTAAAAAATCACTAACTGATGGCACTATCAGTGATCATAGGCATTTTTTGAATTAGTGTATTCAGCAATAATTGAAATACCTAAAATTGCTCAAAAAGATAAATATATATATATATATATATATTATTTCACAGCTTATGTAGTTGAAACTCCTATTTTTTAAAAACCAAATTAATAACAATATGTCTTTTACAGACTGTTTTGTTGAACAGACATTTTTTGTGCCAAATATTACTTGTGAGACTCTTTAAATTAGAAAACATTTATGCAGTTCGCAGCTGTCGACATGCATTTAAAGAATTTTTAGAGGAAAATTGTCAGGCAGTATTGAACAAATGGTATATTAAAAAGAAGTTAGAATTATAACAATATACCCTTAATATGACAAAAAATAACCATGTTACTTTTTAAAAAAGTGTTTGGTTATAGGAACCAAAAAATTTAGTTTAAAGATTTTGAAGATAATAATGCAGTGGAATACAGCTTAATACAGCGGACTCTCGTTAATTCGTCTTAATTTTTTTTTCTCCATTTAATAAGAGAAATTTCGTTTTCCCTATCATTTTGTATTTGTTGAAATTAATATTAACCCTTTATGTACTGAATTATGAATTCATGAAAATTTTATCTTCTAAAGTATTTTTTGTGAATTTTTGAAACTACATTAGAAGATTTCCATAATCATTTAATAAATTTTAGATTGATTTTAGAAAGATTGAATGATTTAGGAGGATTAATTAAATTTGAATTAATAGGGATTTTTGCAATATTTATAACCCCACTGAAATATTTTATTTTAAATATTTTTTTAGTATGTTGTATAATTAGGAAATGTACAAATATAATGTTCTTACAATAGAAATATAGAAATATTTCCAAAATGAAAATCCCCCCCCCCCCTCCCAACGGCAAGAAAGCTGAAAAGATGCAAAGGCAAAAGAAATCATCCTTATAAAAATATTTTTGTTTTGTGTAACCAATAACGCTTTTGGAACAAGATAAATTAATGCATCTATAACTCATTCTAAACTGTATTACTACTTATCAATGTATTAAATGAATTTTATAAGAAGTTATGTTACTGGTACTTATAAGTACCATCAGTAGATAAAGGGTTAAAGACATCGCTTAAAGCTTACTTCTCATCGGATGATGCAGACAATTGTTTCGTAAATTGTGCAAGTAGAATCGAAACTGCTTTTAAGCATTATTTTTTCAAAAGCAACTTCGATGTAACTTTCGTTATTGGGAAATCAAGAGATTGCCAGCGAAAATAATGAAGGGAAAGTAAATTTTCTACCATCAAAAACTCAAGAGGTTCAAAAATTGCTAATGGCTATTCGCCATTATTAGCATACAAAATGTAACATTATGGACTAAATTTTCGAGTGTGTGGTAGAATTAGAAAATGAAGTGGTAAAAAAGTCGTTTGTTCAAATAACGCATAGGTGAGAGATCACATTAATTAAAGTTAAATTATGTAAGCAAAGCAATTTAATTGCGTATCTTGTTTGTTTTCGGTATACTTTTGTATAATACAATTTGTCACTAACTTTCTTTTTAAATAAATTACCAAATGAACTAAAATTTTTTTTGCTATAGCATTAAGTTTATAACCTATTTAATTTCTGCGAAACCTAAATTCAATTTATATATCGACAAGGATTATTTTACATCCTTCAAAAGTTTACATATTTAATTCGGGTCATAAAAATTCGATATTTTTTTTATATTTTCTGAACAATATAATTCACCCGGGAGCCAGTCGCGCCGGATATGACATTCCCATGATGCGTACGGTTTTTACAATTATCACCACTATTTTTTGAAAAATAATCTTCAACATGCTTTACAACAGAATTTGTAACAATTCTTTCCAATAAAAAAGGTGTTGATTATTTTGTGTATTTGTTGGTGACAAAGTAAAATCATCCATACCTTGGATATGCGCGACTTCTCGAGGGGTAAGGAACAAAACCAGATTCATAAATCAAATCGTGAATAGTATTTATTTTACGATCGAAGCATCTATTTAGTATCGGCGAAGGTATTTAAATGTGTTCTGTATTTGCTCAATGAGATTTAGTTTTGTATCATTCACTCTCATGCTTTAATGCATTTGTATGTGCGTAAACAACAAAACCACTTGCAAATCAAATAAATCTCATGAACCGCAGAAATAACTGAAAGCAGATAAGTAATTATTGCTCTCAGATATTTGCTAGTAATTAAACTTTTGTGAACTTGTTCAGATAATGACTTTTCAACTTAAATATTCTTCTGTTACGGGGCTAAATATTTATGTTTAGAAGCATAATTTGGTTATCTGAAAAGATCAACCGATGAAATGTTTAAAACAAAATGGCAATTATTTTTTACAAAAAAAAAAAAATAAAATAGTCCAACCAATAGGTAAGTCGGACCTTACAAAATGTCAAGAAAGATTTATATCTCACATAATTTTTAAGGGTCACTTATTAATTATTTTTGATCTTGGAAAGTTGCTGCCCGTTAAACAATTTTAGAAAAATTTAGCCGAAATTTACTTTTGTGGTTAGTATGCACAAAAATGGCCTGCGTTGGAAGTCTGCACTAACGGGAATTTACTGTATAAAAAATATCTCACAACAGTAAGCATACCTTACTAATAGAAAAACAACATTCCCGGATTTAAAAATCACATGTTCTTAACTTTCAAACCTTAGAAATACTACAAATGATAGGATTTCTCATTTTTTTGTTTCATCTAATTAATGTATTTTCTTAGAATGAAACTATGTAATTGTTACATTTATTAATTACTTTTCATTACCCCCCCCCTCCCCCCCAAAAAAATTCTTATAATACCTTGTTCATGGGACAACTTGAGTATAATGTGTATTAACAAAGCAATGTGTGTTTTATGTTCTAATTGGACTTATGTTTCCTCTCTATAGATAAATTTAGGTATGTTAAGAAATGAAGAAGACATTTCAGAAGCTTGTTAATAAACATTCATTAGGGGAAAATGTAAGCTACATGCACTTATTAAGGGTGGCCGCCGGTCAAGATATCTTTCCGGGAAAATACCAGTATTTTCTTATATCTACATATCAAACTAATACTATCACGGGGGTTCAGAGAAGCAGAGCCCCTCCTGATATAATAACACACATAATGATACACATTCACAAAGCAATCTTGGGGTTTCAGAGAAGCAGAACCCCTCCTGATATAATAACACACATAATGAAACACATTCACAAAGCAATCTTGGGGTATCAGTACTTGTACACCCCCTTGCCATAATTATAAGGACATTAAAAATGTAAATAATCACAAATTTCATGCAATTTTAAGTGTTAATAAACATAAAAAAATATGTATTTTTTATCCAATGTCTGGCTCATTTTTATTAAAAAAAACTAAAATTATGAAATAAAAAATAATTGCATCTTTTTAATGATTATAATTATAAGGACACTGTTTCTGCGTTCGAATAGATATAATTTTAACAAGATTTGTAACCACCTTTATTTCTGAGATACTCAGCCATACGATTCGACATGCTTCAAACAATTTTTGATAATTATGAGGTGTGTAGTAAGTTGCTGAAGGATAGTAAATAATTTCCTCAATATCTGTAATGTCTAAACTATTGCTTGCTATTTACATAAAAAAGGTTCACTATTACACACCATTCATTTTTTATAAAGGCCATATCGGACGCTGAGGTGACCAATCGTTGCGTGAGGTGGTCAATCAAATAATGTTATCATTGAACCACTTTTTCGCAGCTTTTGAGACAGAAACCTGTTGAAAAATGAAATTTTCAATTCTCAAAAGAAACCATACGCCAAAATTTGTGTTTCTAAAACACGGATGTACACGTTTGAGTATATCTTCGAGAATAGGTAATAAATTTGCCTTTCTTGGAGCTGACACAGCAATCCAAACCATGAATGGTCCTTCTTTATTTTGACGGCTCCATGCTACTTTTCTATTTCTTTATAAATCCTGGCAGTATTAACGTATAACTTTTGCTCTATCAAGATTGGAACGTTCTTCAATCACCTGAAGTTGTACGTTAATACTAGCACCATTCTTAAAGAAGTAGAAACAGTGCATGGAGCCGTCAAAATCAAGGAGTATTAGCTACGATTACGGACGCTATGTCAGCTCAAGGTGAGACTAATCTATATTACTTTTAAATGCTAAAGGTGTAAAATTAACAACTATAATATAAATTAAAATAACTTTTATTAGTTGTTTTACATGTTTCGACTCTTCTGAGTCATTAAAAAAAAAAAATCTTCATCTTCTCTTTCTTTCTTCTTCTTTCATTTTTTTCTTCTGAGTCATTTTTTGAAAATGACTCAGAAGAGTCGAAACATGTAAAACAACTAATAAAAGTTATTTTAATTTATATTATAGTTGTTAATTTTACACCTTTAGCATTTAAAAGTAATATACTATTACAAGGTGTTATATTTTATTATATTGAGACTAATCTAGTTATTGTTTCTAAGCAAATTAACCCAAAAATGTACCTGTTGTTTATAAGCACAAATTTTGACAAACAGTTTCTTTTAGAAGGTGAAAATAATTTTCCAACAAGGTAATGAATGCAACGAGCTACAAAAAAGTTCAATGATAACAATATCACATTATTTGATTGGCTATCTTGATCGCACGATATGAAAATTATAAAAAATGAATGGAGTACAATGATGACATTTTTTATGTGAATGACAAGCAATATTCCTGCGTTACAGATCTCCAGGAATCTATTTATATTCCCTGAGCACACATCATAAATTATAAAAATCTGTTCTAAAAAATTCGAATCGTGTGAACGAGAGTTTGTAAAAGAGAATGCTTAAACGTCTTATTAAAACTGTATCTATATTCGAATTTATAAACAGTGCTTTTAGAATTATATCCACTAAAAATTGTAATAATTTATATCTTTAAAGAAATACATTTATTTTTTAAATAAAAAAAAAGCAAGTTCTCTTTCGATCTCACACACTATATGATGCTTACAAATACGTAGAGTTGTATAACATGTACGAATATTTACATTTTTTAGTGGTGTTATATTTTAGGCCAGGAGTTACAATTTTTTGCTTTACAATTTGCGTATGAAATCTTCAGAAATTACAAAAGTAACTCTAGTATGAAAGAAGTAAAACTATGGATTGAGAGTTTCAAATATTGAATAAAATGAATTCATATTAAAAATACGATTTTCAGAGCTGACGTAAAAACCCCTGATCTGAAGATTTACAGGTTAAAAATATAATCACTATTTATAGTACATTTTTAAGTACAGACTTGTTTCTTCAAAGATGAATTATTGAAAAATGATGAAAAAAAAAATAATACTCTTTGGGAAAAACTCACGTGACTTAAAAAAAATTCCTTATTTGAATGGGGAAGGGGAATCTCACGAGTCCCTCCTTTTCCTATGCCCGTGCCATCAATTTAACCCTGTAGAAGAGGCTAATATTCACTGTTCAGGAGATAAAATATAAGAAACACAACCGTGAAATGTATTCCGATTTATGCCATGTCTAAAATCCATATATACTATATAAAATGAATCTTAAGCATTTACTATACAAAAGGACTTTTATTTCTAGATGATTATGTATTTAGATGTCTAAGATTTAAGTACTTCAAAAGTTCTTGAAAGTCCATAAAAATAAGTAAAGCACTACATGTTTCGAAAGTCGAATAGATGAGTTTGATGAGAGATGTCTTTCATTATCAGGTGCAAACAAGACGTGCTGCAACTTTAAAAGTAAGAATCAGACTGCAATAACATCGCATTGTAAATCACATTTCCATCAACTCTTATCAACTCTTTTTACAACATCTCGTTGTAAAACAAATCATAACATTTGAGATATGCACGGCCAGTTTTACTATTAGGAGAATCTAGACAACCACCCAGGGACACCAAAATAATGGAGCACGCACTTGAGCATAAGACGAAACCATAGTCCCCCTTCGATGACTTGACCAATGAGCTTGAAAGAGTTCGTGATGCTACGGAGAAAGAAAGTTGCTAAAATACACAATTGATTCAGGAAATGCATTATTTAATTACAACTAAATTATTCTAGTTACTAGTAATGAATGTCACCTTAATTAACTAATAAATAGATCTAAATTTGCTTTACGCATGGCCAAATTACCGTGAGAAGACAATATCATTCTTTTGTAAATGCTGTTTAAAATATAAATTATTACAAATTATTGATTTTTGTTCCACTTTATGAACAATTTAAATACTGTTTTGTTAATTAAAGAAAAAAAATATTTTTTTACCCATAATTTGCTCATATTTGGCTATTCTAAGTTTGGTTATGATGGACTACACAAGTAAGTATGGATAAGGACCACGTGGATTTTTCTTTGCCGAGGATCACAAGGTCTTGGAAATGGGTCTGTGGTGCTTCGCAAAATAACGGCACTTTTTTCCTAACTTAATAACCTTTGGAAAATTTTAATTTATTATAAATTTATGTTTTTAAACCCTGCTTTTGAAAACATAATAAGATGAATTAATCAAAATCATATTGGAAATTCCTTTCTCTTTGCTGTGAAGGAATTTATTTAAGTGAAAGAATTGGAAATGATTTTCTTTTAACACTTTTAAACATCATACGATGCGCCTGTCATTAGGTTTAGCGAAGCGAATCCTCTACAAGACTAGACAAATTACCTTTTGTCATACATTTTACAAAAAAACTATTCAGTATTTTGACTTGAAATTAAACATAAAAATAAATTATAATCTGTAGATTTGCACAATATTTTTTGTTTCTTTGTTTCTTTTTTTTTTCTTTTTACAGAATAATCTTAAAAAAGTATTATTTTAATTAATTTATTTTATATGTTTTTCCATTACGGACGTTTTTTTGCAAATAAAAAATGAAACACGTACATTTTCAGAAGAAAAACAAATCACGGAGTTACTAATTATAGACAGAATCATGATTAATTAAATAAATCCGCCAAAATATCACAAAACTGTTTTTTAAATTTAATTAAGGAAAGAAATATTTTTGGACTTGATAGAAATAAAATATAATCGGTAGATTCTGACAATATTATTTTCTTATCGAATAATTTTAAAAAAGCATTTTTTATTATTTTGTTGAATATAGTTTTCCATTATACGGATTCATTTTTGTAAGCGGTAATGAAATCTGCGTATTTCTTGCAGTAAATAAAAATCACTGAGTCAGTAAAAATGAATAAAGTCGTGAATGATTAAATGCGTAAAATATCATCGTTGCATCAAAATTTCTCATTAAAAAAAATTATTTAAATAAGGAAATGAACCTATATATCTGCATTTTGCGAAGACGAAATATTTTAAATATTGAAAATAACTGCAGAATTTATACTTCAAACCGTAAAAGAACATTAAACTTTCTTATATTAAAATTGTATGTTATTTGAGAGTAAAATATACATTTTAATAGAATACTTTATTAAGATTGGTTGGAAATGGCGCATATTTTGGTGCTCATTCCTTTTAATCATATAATAGTTTCACCAAAGGCTATTGGAAAATGTAAAAACATCTTTAAAAGACACTTTAGTTGAAAATTAAAAAATATTTTGTACAATTTTACTTCGAAAATATTTTTATTTATACCAGTCTTATATCATAAATAAAAATTTCCGAGGAAATTCTTAGTTATTTGGCTGAATTTACATTTATAAAATGAAACTGCGTCAAAACATAAAATAAGGTTTTTGATTAATAAAGATGCAAAAAAAATATAAAAAAATATTGTTACTTACAAATATTTATGTTATGAAATAATGCTTCGCGAATCCAAACAAAGCATGGCTTTTGCTAGTCCTATATATTTCTTAATGAATATGCTATACGACGACCGTCACGTCGTAATCAGTAGCATCTTTTAAATTCAAAATATCTACAAGAAATTTCAAATGATAAATTTTTCTTTATTAAATGTCGGATATTCTGTAATTAAGTTAAGCAAAAACTTCTGTTCGAAAGTGCTGATAAATGCTTTGAGAAAAAAAACAAAAAAAAAAAAACGCATTAAACCAGATTATGTCACAGTCTCCAGATTTGTGAGGAATCAATGTATGGATGGCATTTTACATGTTAATCTCCAACTTCGATTGATGTTGTCCCGTTTAATTAGAATTTTTCTTTTAACAAGTGTGTAAGGATATCTGGAAAACTTTTAATTAATTCCAGTTCATTTATGTGTGTTTGTAGTTGTTATACTGTCAGCGTTTTAATTAATTGTGCTTTTAGTTTTGTAAATACTTTTAGTTCAACGGATTTGAGCAGATATAGAAAAAAAAGCGTTTATTTTATTCAAGGATATCAATTTCTTGTAAATGCACATTTTAAAACCGTATCTTCAAGAAATAAATTGAGATAAGGACGATATTGAACATTCTTCTCTAACTACTGTGACAAATAAGGTAAAAAGCATGGGACATGGTTTTGTTCGATTCATGTTTGTTCCCTCTAATGAAAGTTTTTTTTGTTCTTACTATGGAGCGGAATCTCAAAACTATTTAATGGATTCCAGTTCATTGATGAGCCTTTATGGGTGTTACCGCCACACGTTAGAATTTTAATTAATTATGCTTTTCCTTCAGCAATACCATTAATTTAACGGATTTGAACATAGATTAAAATCAAATCAAATCTAGTAAGTCATTTATTGTGCAAGATATGGATCTCTTGTCGATATATGTTTTTAAATCATTTCTTCGAAGAATAAAGTAAAATAAATTGATCGAAACCATACTCAGCACTCCCTTCTCATTACTGTTTAAATGAAAGTATGGGGAATCATTTTGTTTTAATATCCAATTTTGATTTATATTTTTTGGTATAATTAGAAATTTTCTTTTAACGAAATTTTCTTGGGACGAAATTTGGAAAATATTCAATGGATTCCAGTTTATTTTTAGGATTTCATTCATCTCACGAAGCCCTACTCATCCCGCTACTTTGTCTGTCCGTCACAGAGTCGGTTCTCAGAAACTATATAACTTACAGACTTGAAATTTTGTGTACTTATAGCTGAATACCTACTATGAAGCTAAAAATCATAAACTAAAGAAAATCGTATTATTTTAATATAGAGAGATAAAAAACCAAAAATCTAACAGCCTTTTCATATTAAATTTAAACATTTTTCGTTATAACAGTTGCCAACAATTAAAAATCCACAATCAAATTCTTTCTACAATAATTAATTTTCCATTGAACGATTTCCATGTGAAAAATGAAAATGAAATAAAAAGTTTCACCAATTGAAAAAAAAGATTAATATGAAATAAAAATGATTGATAGTGGTAATATAGTGGTAGACAGTGGTAATAAAAGGGAAATTTTCAAACATTTCTCAATAATACAAGTAGTATGAGTATGTGTAAGTACAGAAAGCAGGTTAATATGATGTCATTAAAGAATTAAAAATAAAATTATTCTGACGTCATATTGGAAGTTTAACGGACTTTTTCAAATGTTTGAGAATAATACAAAGAGAGTATCAATATGAATAATAAAGAAAGCAAGTAGATATGACGCCAGCAAGTGATTATAACGTCATATGAGTTTGAGGAACGTATTGAATCATGATAAAAACCCGATTATGGAAATATTGGCATATTTTAACATTTTGAAGGTCTCTATACAAAATGTTTGATTTTGAAATTATTATTATTTTTTAATACCGCATTTAGTACACATGACAGATATTATTATGACAGTTTCGCACACTATCGGACCGGTTTAGATTTTCGAAAAAACGAGAAAAAAAGACCGGTAAATTTTTACTTTATAAAAAACATGACCTTTTTTTTTTTTTTTTTTTTTTTTTAAGTGAAATTTATTTGGATTTATTAAAGAAAGGATAAAGTGTTTTGAGGAATATTAAACGAAACCCTTTTTGCGATCTTCGATCACACTTACCCATTTGTTTTTGTATTTGTTACTGGTCATATACAGCCTTCACTAAAATTTGTTGTTCTCTTAACGAAAAGCATAATTTTATTTTCTTATGCTTTTAGTTAAGACATATCATTAGTTCAGCAGATAAGAAAACAGATAAAATATCAAATCTACTAAAGTTATTTATGTTATTGTGAAAAATAAGAATTTTTTGTAAAAAAGTATCTTCAAAAAGGGAGTGAGATGAATAAATCCAAAACTGTGTCGGAAAATCGTCTCTCGTTACTGAGACATGATCAAACAGAAATATAGGTAACTATTTTGTTTTAATCACTAACTTCGCATGATATTTTATCATGTAGTTAGAGTTTTTATTTTAAATATTATTGGAAGAAATTTGAAAAACTTTTAATGACTTCCAGCTCATTTATGTGTCTTTTTCTTAGGTGTTCCATTCAGAGTTTAGTATTTAAATTAATTTCGCTATTAGAGGTGCCCATAGTGCAACGGATTTGGAAAGAGATAAAAAAAAATATCGAATAAAGTGTAATGGAATAAACTAAAGAATATAGAAAAGTCTTTATTTTGTTGTGAAGGATAGGCATTTCTTGTAAATGAAGAAAGGAATTTATTAACTTCAAAGCAAGTACCAGTAATGGAAACTTTATGGATAGCAGTAGTGGACACCTGTCTGCTCCAGTAGTGGACAAATTGGAATTGTTGCACAAAAAGTCGATAAAAAGGAGAAATATCTTACTTTAGGGCCTTATTAAGTTGACTGTCGTTTCAGAAATTATGCAGCAGAGGGCCCAATAGTATGGACTCCCGTTTGGACTGACTTTTTATACTGATCACTGTATTAACCACTTATAAAAGCTCATACGGGATAAACCTGTGTCTACGCTTTTGAAGGCAGTCGGGATCGCAACTTCATGGTAACCATATTCCAAAGAAAGCATTTAAAAGCAAACTTCAGTAATTTATATGACTTTTATTATGAATGAAGTAGTGTAAAATTATTAAAATACACTGCAAACAACTTTCCAACATAGACCATAATGTAACAGAATTGTTTTGAGTGTGCCTGTAATCGAACTATAAATGTTACATCCTCCATGTTAAGTAGGGAACCTCTTAAGGTAAACCCTAATTACATATGCTAATTACGCCAAACATATTTACAAAAATTAGAGTTCAGACAGATAAAAAGACAAACAACAGATTTCCAGATAGACACACGGACCGAAGTCATATTCATTTTTCAACTGTGTTCGAAAGTTTTTAAAATATAGTTTTATTTTTGATAGTGATATGTCGGGGTACCAGTAGTGGACACCTTTAAGAAATGTATCTATTTGATGTAAAGTTCAAAAATAAATGTATTTGCGCATACTAATTTTAGTGAGATAACAGTAAAAAGTGCAAGAAAATAGCTTAACCCTGGGATTAAAAAATAAAACTGGCTTTCTTTATTCGAAATTACAAGAAATAATGATAAGATAAGTACATGATGGTCGCATTGTTTGAGTTGATCTCAAATGAGATTTTACTGAAGAGCTGATCTAACAGAAACATCGCGTACATCCGTGGAATTTTCAAAACATATTATTTAAGTGAAAGTTTATAGTGTCCACTATTAATACGTCGCCCACCACTGATGTAGATACCATACATGTTTTTAAACCGTAGCTTCAAAGACTTAATGTAAGATAAATAAATCGAAACTACGTAGAAAAATTCTCTCTCATTACTGTCACATAACTAATTAAACGAAAGAATAGGAAGTGATTTTGTTTTAATCTTGAACTTCGATTGATGCTTTTCCGTCTAATTAAAGTTTTTCTTTTAACTATTGTGGAACAAAATATGGGAAAGTTTTAATGAATTCCAGTTGAATAATGTGTCTTTGTAGTTATTATAGTTATATGTTAGAATTTGAAATAATTTTAGTTTAGAAATAGCTTTTAGTTTAGAAAACTTTAGCTGTGTCCACTATTAATACGTTTCCCACCACCGATGCAGATACCATACATGTTTTTAAACCATAGCTTCAAAGACTTAATGTAAGATAAATAAATCGAAACCACGCATAAAATTTCTCTCTCATTACTCTGACATAACTAATTAAACGAAAGAATAGGAAGTGATTTTGTTTTAATCTTCAACTTCGATTGATGCTTTTCCGTCTAATTAAAGTTTTTCTTTTAACTATTGTGGAACGAAATATGGGAAAGTTTTAATGAATTCCAGTTGAATAATGTGTCTTTGTAGTTATTAGTTAGATGCTAGAATTTGAAATAATTTTAGTTTATAAATAGCTTTTAGTTTCTAAAACTTTAGCTGTGTCCACTATTAATAAGTTTCCCACCACTGATGCAGATACCATACATGTTTTTAAACCGTAGCTTCAAAGACTTAATGTAAGATAAATAAATCGAAACCACATAGAAAAATTTTCTCTCATTACTGTGACCTAACTAATTAAACAAAAGAAAAGGAAGTGATTTTGTTTTAATCTTCAACTTCGATTGATGCTTTTCCGTCTAATTAAAGTTTCTCTTTTAACAATTGTGGAACAAAATATGGGAAAGTTTTAATGAATTACAGTTGAATAGTGTCTTTGTAGTTATTAGTTAGATGCTAGAATTTGAAATAATTTTAGTTTAGAAAACTTTAGCTCAACCGTTCTGATCAAAGACAAAAGAAATATTTTGGAAAAAATGCCTTATTGGTAGTTTTTATTTACGTGCCAAAATGATTAAAATCAATAAGATTTTTTTAATTTAAATTATCTTTATCCTGAATGCTTCATACTTAATAAATTTCCTCTATAATTATATCCATTCTTACTTTATTTATATACTTACATACATTCATCTTATAAATTTAAAAGCACTTTAAAACACATATGGATACTTATATGCAACTTTCCACAGAATTTTGACAAACATGAACTGTTGTAACATTTTCGATTTTTCACATAAGCCTAATGTGCCTAAATATGATGACGCAGAAATGCGGCAAAGATCTTGTACCTAAAATCCTAACGAAGGAATCGTAAATAAATGTGACATATTCAACATTCGCATATCAGGAACAAACGCTGAACATATTACTGCAATTAAAGTGTTTCTTCTAGGGAAATTCCCATTGCAGTATACATCATTAATTATTATCAAATGTCGACAACATTTCTTAAATGCGAAAGATAATTCCAAAATCGAGATTTACGTTTAATCTTTTTCTTTGAATGTCAAATAACATCATCGACGTTATTGAAGGTCATAAATGTCTGTTTCATTTGCCGGAATTGAAATCAGGAAAAGACGGCACGTTTTGAACTAGAGTTATTTTTAAACTGTCATTCGACTTTGGGATCTCATTTTTTGATAGGCCTATTAGCGACGAATTGGATACTTGAACTCAGAGCGGGTTTCAGCAGATGTACTAGAGTAAGTTCATGTGTGGTATATTCATATATTAAATTTAAATGATGTTTAAAAGCAGAAATTGTGAATAATTGAAGTTTTGAAGTTTGTTGAACTAATATAGTTAGGAATTTCCACATAGTGCCTATTAGTGTTTTTATGTGGTTGAGTACTTAATTACGCTTTTCAAATGATCAAAATAGGAAAATCCATGCGTTCATAAAACTTTAATAAAAAATTTGATGTTATAGAAGCATGGGTTTATAGTAAATGGTCAGAATTATTGTATTTAGTTATGTTTCATTTAACTTTTTATTTTTATTATGGAATAAACATTAATTTTAATACAATTTCGTTGCTATTTTTACTTTTCTTTTTCGATGTAGTTTCTAGCTAACAAATTACTTAAGTCCTGGTAGTGAAATACGTTCTCAAAGATTTTCAAGCTAATCTACTGACATCATGATAGATCAATAGAACATATAGGAAACATAATTTTTCTCGCTCAACAATACATGGGCAAGTACCAGGATAGACTTTTCAGGCAATTACTCTAGCTTGCTTGATAAAATGCTAATTTAAGTGTCGAATTTAAGTAATAAAAATATTAAGCTTAACAGCTATGTACTTGTTTAGTAAGAGGGTAAATTTCTTCTGGTACTATTGTTACTGTTAAGGCTGTTCTCAAATCCAAACGGGCTACATTATGACATATTTCTTAATTCATTTTTGTTCGAAAACGCATGAAATTGACAGATTTTCTTATTCAGAAACTATTTTTTGGTAAGAACAGGAGATCTTTCAGAAAATACTGTTAAAGTCGGCGTTTTAAACCGAATTCCCACCGTTGCGCCACCAGCAAGGCAAAAAACGTATTGTCACGTGACACGAATCTCTTATGACTCGATAAATAATTTATTTATCAAAAAAATAGAAAACTCATTTAGATACCAAATTGCTTCAATAGTTAGGCCTGCCACTTTTAAGCCTTTGCGTTAAAAAATGAGTCATAAATTGTTTCAGAAAGTTTCACGTTGTTGAACAAGTCATTTGAGAACCACCTGAAGACAGATATATAAATCGAAGAAAGCATTGCAGTAATGAGTGTTTCCAAAAGCTGGAAGTGCCCTGAATGGCGTGATAAAACATTTTATGAATTAAATAAATTTAAAAATATAATTGCCAACCTTCTGCTTTTTTTAAACCAAATTAAATAAGATATTTTTTTAAATAAAATAATTTAATAAATAAGCAACCATAATCACGAATTTTTTCTTTAAGTTAATTTCTGGCTCAAATTATATTTATTTACCTTGCAACAATCCGGAAGATTTGCATCTATGACATTACCACATTTGTTAATTTCTTGGAAAAATTATAGCTTTCGAGAAATTCCTAAGTATAAAAAATTCAGTTTATGACATACGTGTGTTGAACATGCAGTAATAAATATTGTTTATTTGGAATTGAGATGTATCGGTTATCAATTTATTACTTTTTGTTTACTAATTGTTAAAATTAATGTAGTATTGGTTATTCATTTGTTATTTCTTGTTTATTGATTGTGAAAACTAAAAATGTTTAAAATATGAATTTTAAATGATTCTTTATTTAATTATAATGTAGTATTACGTTTTTAAAAAACTAATAACAAACCAATTAATAAAATTAAGTTTAATTGACATGCATAAAATTCAGGCTCCAATTTGGTACTTTGGATATCTAATTTAGGTTTTAATTACTACAAATGGGACAAAAATGATTTAAATATGACGGTGATAAATTTTTACTCTGATTACAGATATACAATCAAAATTAATAGCTTTGACCTAAAAGCATACTATTCTGTTTTGTTTTGGTTATACTTGTCATTTTATTTATACTTACAAAATAAAGTTTCGCTCGGTGTGGCTGTCTGTCCGTGATGGCAAGGAAAATCTAGCGCACCTAGAAGTCTGAAAATTTAGGTGAGGATAGTCCAAGCCCTCTTATGGTGCATCTGAGTTTCAGAATTTTATTATTTTGAAAATTAGAGTAGTTATTAATTAAAAGCTGATCAAAGATCTCAATCAAAAAAGCACGCTGCCGAAATCCGCGCGCTCTTGTTCAGAAGCCCCTTTTCAGCACTTTCCATGAAGAGAAGAAAAAAAAGCGATAGTTAACACGTTGCTTTTTCGATTCTTCTAAATTCGCCACGGACGAACGGCCGGAAATACGGAAAAACCGTCTACATATTCTCGAAGAAAGTACTTTTACGTCTCGAACGATCCGGTCGGTTTGAAAAAAATTCATAGTTAACCCTTTCAAAAAAATAATAATCAAGAAGTGTCGAATTCATGTTTTTTATTTTCTCCCGTTCATTGAGCCTCACATTCTCCGGTCTTCAAAAGATACAGAAAAACGAAGTCCACCAAATTAAAGATATTAGTTTACTCTTTTCAAAGCCGCATTTGTTTTTAAAACATATGAAAGTTAACCCTTCGAAAAAGTATATTTTCTGTACGCCATTTCGTGATTTTTGGGATTTTGCCAATTGTTAAAAATTTGCATCGGCGGTTCCGAGTGTGTTACGAAAACCTAAAAATACCAGACAATATTTACATTTGTTTTCTTTTCGGTATCTGCAATCGTTTTCCAAAAATACGAATATTAACACTTGGAAAAAATCGCGTGCAGGACTCACTTTTGCGAATTGCGATTTTCTGCGATATGTAAAATCGCGCACCGGTCTCTAAAAAAAAAAAAAAAAAAAAAATAAATAAATAATTAAGGACATCTACGTTCAACGGGGTTCAGGCAAAAACCTTTAATTCAAAAGAAAATTAAAGTTAACATTTTCGAAAACGTTTTTTACCGTAAGTCAATTTCGCATTTTTAACGATTTCTCCTATCTTTAAAAATTCGAATCTGCGTTTATAAACAAGTTATGAAAAACTAAAAATACTGCGCCTAATCTACGTTTCTTTGCTTTTTAAAATCTGGTATCCGTTTTGAAAATTTTTAATCTTAACCTATGAAAAAAAAATCGTTTCCAAGATTCACTCGCGTGATTTTCGTTTTTGGCAAAGGTTTAAAAATGTCCATCGACTCGAGAAGTACGAATACAGACAAACAGAAGACAATAGATCATAAACACGTTCATTTTCTTCAAAACGCATCCTTGGGTTTAAAAAAAATATCTACATTAATCCGTTCGAAACCGGTTGTTTACGTAACCCACTTTCGCGATTCCCGCTATTTTGGTAATTCGGTTAAATTTCAATTCTACTAGGAAATTTGATTGGATCGAGTGTTCTGAAAAAGTCTTATCCAGAACATATTGCGCTCTCTGGCGGTGGAAGGTGGAACTACAGGAGTATCCTGGTTCTATGGGCCCGATTACTACGGGGTTTGACTCATTCGACCTGATTTCGATAGCCTTACAGATTTCAGTCATGTTCATATAGAACAGATTGTTATTATCACGGGCCCGGGGGCTGTTATTATCACAGCCATTAATTGCTGAAACGTCAGTTGAGGCTCACTGTGGAGACCCGAAATGTTTTTGGTTTCCGCCTGTCTGTCTGTTCCGCGATAACTGCTGTAAAAATGATCCGATTAGGTTGATTTTTGGTAGGTATATTGCTGAGGTATTCGGGATTAGCTGCATAGTTTTTAGTTACATTTGGTTCATTCGTTCGGAAAATATAGAACATTTCTTTTTAGGTCATAATGTTTTCCTATAGGAATTCAGACGATTTTGAAATTTTTCATTCGTTGAAAATAAAATGGCGCATTTGGTTAATGTATTTAAACGATAAATCATGAAGGCAAAATTTATCAAGTCAGGTCTTAAATTATTCAAATTAATTTGAAATTTTGTTAATACATTTCTCAGATTTTTTAAATTAGGTATATAATTTTTGGTGAAATTTTATACATCTGTTCGAATAATGTAATACATTTTATTTTGTCATTTTTCACAAATTTTAAAATTCACTTTTTTTTAATTTCTTCTTTAATTTAACCAAAACCTAGAATTTATATTTCAAAGAATATCAAAATAATAAAATTCAAATAACTCTCACTATATTGCTGCAATATTTTATTCGCAAAATAAAATATTTTCGGGTGATTTTAGTATTTTATTGAAATAAATTAGAATTTGTTTTGAAACAAGTTACCTTTTAACTGCTATAGAATGATTGCCAAAATAATAGTAATCGCAGAATTCTGCGATTAAATAAGCTCAGGATTATGATTCGAAAAGAGAGTTAACACAAAAAATGAATAATTCGCAGCTATGCAGAATAAAAAAAGACTATTTTTGTTTACTCTTTATTCTGATAAAAATAGCATTAAAATAATTTGGAATGGAAATAAATAAAATTTTGAATTTAATATAGATTGAGATCTCGAGCCTGCCCAAACCCGAAGACTGATATAAAAATCGAGCCCGTTTCGTCTCCATCTTTTACGTGAGTGACACATTACGTCACTTATAAGTGTTTTGATGCAAAAAAAAGCAAAAGATTGGAGATGGGGAGGGAAAGGAAAGGGTAATTTAGGATTAGTTTTCGGAAACGTTATTGCACTGTGCTCCGGAGCGCAGTGTTTATGAGCTACGGTGAATTCTGGCCAATGTTTAAATATTTACTAAAAACTGAGAAGTACCGAAGCTGAGCTCCGGTGGGTCCGGCGCAAATTAAGCTCTGAATATTACACAATATTCAGATCCTTCTGAAAATGAAAAATTGCAAAATATTTGAATCCGACATTAAATATGAAAACAAAAGATATAAGGTAAAATTGCCATGGAAACTGGAAACTGGGCGTTTGGATGATAACAGAAAAATCGCAGAAACTCGACTAGTTAAACTAAATAAAAGATTTGTCATAAATCCCCAATTATTTTTTGAATATCCTCACAACGTCTTTAACCATTTTTTTAGTAAATGTGTTATCCTGAATTTCTTGCTCCTACCTAAAACTGCAGCTGAGATATGGGGAAAAAACCTGAAACGTTTACCCCCTCCCATTTATCCCCTTTAGGGGGTGAATTTCTAAAATCGCTGAAATACGTGTTTAATCATTTTTTAAGTAGATTTGTTTCCCTGAATTTCGCGCTCCTCCTTAAAACTGCTGCTGAGGTATCGCGAAATCACCTAAAAATTTCGAATCCCCCTTTTAACCCTCCTTAGAGGATGAATTTCTAAAATCGCTGAAATCCGTCTTTAACCATTTTTTTAGTAGATGTGTTATCCCGAATTTCCTGCTCCTACCTAAAACTGCAGCTGAGATATTTTGAAATCCCCTAAAATGGTCGACTCCCCTTTTAACCCTCCTTAGAGGGTGAATTTCTAAAATCCCTGAAATACGTTGTAAAGTCCCCATTAAATTATTGGTGAATATTGGATGGGACTTTCCATCGAGAACACTATTTTCTCACGCTTAGGAAATGCTTCGTTCTCTCAGAGGAATAATCTACTAGATACCACATCTCTTTGTTATATTGTTGAAAATCCGGTTTCAGGATCAGCTCGGATTGGCGCTTTAAAAAACGTCTGTTTCGGCGGTGATCGCTTTCTTGGCAACTTCGATTTCATTCTCGCAATAAAAATAAACGTAAACAAACCAAAGCGAAACGAAACTGTTGCTCCTTCTCGGATTTACTCTCAAAGAGGAAGGATCGAAATAAGTTATGAGAGTCCCACCCATGGTGAAAAAAGAATTGTTTAATCTTCTGGATGGATTTTATTTTTCTGTTTTTGCTGCTGTATTTTATTTTAATGTTATAAAATGGCTTTGTCCTTGTAATAAATGTTACTTAAATTATATTTTTTTTTATTAGTGATATAAGATATTAAGTACGATAACACAAATTATTTCGAGATTTCTGCTTGGAAAGCTTCAATTTGACACAATCATTTCACGAGATGTAACAAATTAATGTCAGATTTTTTTTAAATTCTAAAAATGCATTAAATTTTGCAGGCATTATTAAAATAACAGAAAATCGAACAGTATTTACAGTATCTTTTTTTTTCTTACAAAAGTGAAGAATTTGTGGAAAGTTAGCAGTGACATGTTATAAAATATTATTTGATTTGATAATGTATTTTATAGGTTTTGAAAACTTGAAATCACATACTGTCTTTATTTAACAATACATTCTATAGAACATATTTTTGCTGCAATCCAGAATTTTTGTTTTGCTTTTGATGTTCCAATTTAAAGGCATATTTTTTGAAATCTTTCCTATATACATATATATATTTGTTTTAATTGAAAGTATAAATGTATTACAATATTTTTAATCAAAAGGAAAACATCAATAGATAACATATACGCATGTATAGAAAAAAAATACAAATGCACAGTATTTTTTTTTTTTTTGTATGAAAAATAAAAATTATAGGATATTTCATATCTACTAAGTTAGAACTTGTGTAATTGTTTATCTGTTAAAATAACTATTATTTTGCATAAGTTTCTGAGAAGAAATAATTTGCAACTTTTGAATGCTATAAAAAATTAAGTTTAACTCTCAAGTGTTTTTTTTTCTTTACAATTATTGAAAATAATAACCACAGGCAACCAGTGTTGAATTCAGGGGGTGGCCCGGGGGGGCATTCCCCCCGGAGCATTGAAATGTCCCCCCCGGAAGATTTGAGATTTTATACTTTCAATGGTCAAAAAGTGCAATTTCCCCCGCGGAAGTCTATAATGTCCCCCCCGGAGCCCCAGAAATCCCTCCCGGGGAAAAGTGTCTGAATTCAACACTGCAGGCAACTACTGAAGATGTTGACTTCTAAACAATACTTGCTGTCATAATTAGATGCTATAAAACCTTCTCAAATGCAAAATGGCTACTTTATGATTTTAGGTAGATTTCGTAAGAAATACTACCTATTACATTCTCCCCTATGTTGGAATTTCTGAAAAGTTTTTGCAGATCTACGCCGATCATCACTTCCAGAACCCAAAACCACCCCCAATTCAAAACTTTTATCTATCTATCTAGATCACTTTTTTATGGACACGATAACTTCAATAATTCTGCACAAATCTCTTCCAAACTGATACACAAAATTAAGGGCCATAAAATCTTGGTCAAGTTCGATAATGGGCAAAATTGAACCAAAGAGGGGGGGGATGAAAACAGAAAAATCCCAATAACTTCTTAATTCTGATACATATCGAATCCGTTTAAAGTTATTAATACTTCTAGAAAAAGGCCAAAAATTTATGTATGACAGGTTTTTAATATCATTAAAAATGACCTCAAGGGGGGGGATAGGGTTTAAGATGAAAAGAATTCAAAACTTCGTCAATTCACAAGATATCAAATCTGCTTAAATTTATTATAAATCCTCTTAATAGTATCTACAACTTTTAAATTGACAAGTTTTTTTATAAGACCAACTCTTATAGCCCGAAAGGAAAAAAATCCTGTCTACAGACACAGGTAGATTTTGAAGTGGGTGGTCTAAAGTACCGCATCATGGCAAAAAGGTCATTTCTTCTGCAATTCCCAATAAACAGGTGCCCCGCTATCTGTATTTTCAAAATCTACCTGTGCCTGTAGGCCGAGCAGTCAGGAAATTGTTTCATTAATTTGTGATCGGAAATGTATGAAATTGGCAGGTGTTCTTATTTAGAAAGTTTGTAATTAAAAGATACTTTCAATAAAAGCAGAAGATATTTCAGAAAAGTCCGTCAGCATTTTGAACCGAATTTCCGATGCCGCAGCACTTGAAAGAAGAAAAATGTTGTCACATGACAGGAATCACTTATTGTACTGTCCTCTTAAAAAAATAAATTTTGAAATTTTCTTTATATAAAGTATAATTAAGAATTTAAAAAATTAAACATAGCTAAATTTTTACAGCTTGTTCGATGATTTTAATATTGAGTATTTTACATTTTATCACTTTATTACAAAATGGCAGACAATTAAGCTCTTGCTTAATCACAAATTTTTATTTGAAAAAAAAAAAACACTTTTCTAAAAAGTAACCCATGTTATCAAAAAAAAAAGAAATCCTTTGAGCAGAGGACAGCGTCCCTAGAAATGACGGCACGACATGTGTGCTGAGTTTAGCCGCCTGCTAGCAGTGCGGACCAAAAACGGAAGAGACATCCTGTCTCGAAGATGAACTTTTTTGCAGATCGCCACCAGAGCTAGCAAAACCTGTGAGACACCCGGTCTCTTATTTATACATTATATATTTTTGCAGATCGCCACCAGAGCGAGCCAAAACCGCAAGACACCCTTTAGTTTAAACATCGGACATTTTAGCAGATCGCCAGCCTTGCGAGCTGACTTGTGAGACATCCTGTCTCTTATTGATTAATTACGGACTACCTCATTCTGAATAAGAACTTTCATCCTAGAACGAACATTACGACTCAATTAATCGAACTCAGACAAGAACTAAAAAAAAATATGAACCTGTAATTTATGATTACTTTCTGTGATGACATCTGTATAGAATAAATTATTATTCTGAGGACTATTATCTATCTTGTTTGTATCCTCGCTACCATTAAAATCATCCTGCAAACAATATCCTCACAATGTCTTTAACCATTTTTTTTAGTAAATGTGTTAACCTGAATTTCCTCCTCCTACCTAAAACTGCAGCTGAGATATGGCGAAACGACCTAAAACGTTCGACCCCCCTTTAACCCCCTTATGGGGTGAATTTCTGAAGTCGCTGAAATGCGTGTTTAATCATTTTTTAAGTAGATTTTTTTTCCTGAATTTTGCGCTCTGACCTAAACTGCTGCTGAGGTATGGCGAAATCACCTAAAAAGTTCGACTCCACCATTTAACCCTCCTTAGAGGATGAATTTCTAAAATCGCTGAAATTCGTCTTTAACCATTTATTTAGTAGATGTGTTTTCCCGAATTTCCTGCTCCTACCTAAAACTGTAGCTGAGATATTTTGAAATCCCCTAAATTTTTCGACTTCCCTTTGAACTCTCCTTAGAGAGTGAATTTCTAAAATCGCCGAAATACGTCTTTAACCTTTTTTTAGTAGATGTGTTATCCCGAATTTCCTACTCCTACTTAAAACTGCAGCTGAGATACGGCGAAATGACCTGAAACGTTCGACCCCCCCCTTTAACCCCCTTAGGGGGTGAATTTCTGAAATTGCTGATATGCGTGTTTAATCATTTTTTAAGTAGATTTTTTTTCCTGAATTTCGCGCTCCTACCTAAAACTGCTGCTTGAGATATGGCGAAATCACCTAAAACGTTCGACCACCCTTTTAACCACCTTCGGGTAGAATTTTCACAAATCCTTTATTATTGCTTGCCTAGGTCATAACCGCCAATCTACTGTCCAAATTTCGTGATCCTAACTTTAGTCGTTTCAGCTGAGCGTTGATGAGTCACCCAGTCAGTCAGGCGTTCTCTCTTCATATAATAGTATAGATATATTAAATTTTCACATAAATTTACCTTAGTAAATCTTCTGAAAGCCCCTCTGCATTTGAAGATACCAGGTTGTCGTTAATAGGTCTATAAAAAAAAAATTTAGACAAGTGAAAATTTTAGAAAACTCTTGTTCAAATTGTGTCGTCTTTTCCTGCTTCCACTTCCGGTAGATGAAATAGACCTTCAATGCCATGACGTCGATGGGGTTATTTGACATTCAAAGCTAAAAAGTAAAATATTCATTTTGGATTTATTTTAATTCAGAAAATCAATCAAGATCAAGTGTTTGAGACAGTGCTTATTAATAGCAAAAAGTATTATGAGTTCGAATGTTTTATATCCTGTGTTTCAAGTAGCATAAATTTAACGTTTCGCATCAAATTTCGAAACTACTGATTTGCCAAACCTAATTTTTTTGCTGTTTCTCTGTTTCTCTTCTTCTCTGCTTCTCTCTCTCTCTCTCTCTCTTTCTTTTTTTTTTTTTTTTAATGAAATATCATTTACTCACTCTAGCTCAGTTAAAAAGAAATTTCACGTTTTGATGGAAAGATCATCAACGATTTTAGCTATCTGATAAAATTAGAGGAGAAGAAAACACTTAAGTAGCGAGATTATACCTTTTCTCTTGACACATGGGGTAAGTAAAAGAAAAGTAACTGGATTTTGTCGATTTATTTTTATTCAAAAAAAATCAATCAAGATGAATTGTTTGAGAAAGTCTATACTAGAAGCACAAAATAAGAATTATTAGTTACGAAGTTTGAAACGATAAAATTGTCTTTGAAAATACTTATTTTTAGCCAGGCTTTAAGTCAAGTTTTAGTATGTATAAATCTTTAGTGAAATATTCTTTAAAAATTATTCTACGTAAGGAATATATTCACCAAGATTTTTTCAATGGGAAACAGTAAATTTTAAAAAAGGTTTTATTACTGTCATCGAAATAGTACACTTCCGCCATACAAATTTTCCCTTTATAAAAGTGACTTGTTATATCGTTCGTCCAGACTCTCTGTTTTTCGTGTCTACTAAAAAAAATAATTTTTTTCTTTTATCCCAGCTTTTTAAATATTAATATTAATATGTGTAATTGTCTGTCGTATTTGTAAAGTTCTTATAATAAAATAATGTAAAGTTCTTACAATAAAATAAATTAAAATACAATTTCTCTATTTAACTGTATTTAACTATCCTTATTTAATTGTAGTATTACTACACATCTAGTTTTAGTTTGATTTGATTTGATTGCCTAAGAGGGACTGCTCCGACAAGGAAGCCAAGTTTGTAGAGAATAGTAACCCTCCCAGTCCATAATTAAAGTCTTAAAAAAGGGTTACAGTGATTAGCCGCCGGCCGGCCCTGCCAAGCGAGCAAGTGACAGGGACTGATTAAAGTTTTTACAGGAGTGGTCCATCACTGCCGGAAAACAGATTTTCCCACGCGACACTGGGCAGCGAGGGGCATCAGTAGGTGGTGGAAACTTTTGGGCCGGAAAAACTCTTTCGTGACAGATGCGAGCAAGGATGCTAAATTGTAATGCGATTAGGAAGTTCCTTGAAATGAAAACGCTGTTCAGCACCCTTCCACCTAAATTAATATTCTTTTTACACTTTTGTATTTAACTTAACTAGTTATTTTCTTCTATCTTTACAAGAAAAAATAATTGGATTCATTAAAAATTTCGAATTCCGCTTAGCAACGGATTAATACGTATTAGAAGTTCCTGAACACGATATGAATGTTTTTGGAAAATGTCTGTCTGTCTGTGACAAAAAATTTGTGTAGACTTTATCTCAAGAACTAATGTACGGAATTTAATAAAACTTTAGATTCAGTTAGATCTTGATATAAATTGGTGCCGACTAGATTTTGGTGTAAATCGCCCAACAGGTGGCACTGCTATGCTGCATTTTTCACGATTTTCACGATAGCTATATCTCAAGAAATAATGAAGAGAATTTTATCAAACTTCAGATAAAGTTAGACGTTGACATCAGCTGTCATTTAGTAGCAGTGTTGAATTCAGACACTTTTCTCCGAGAGGGATTTCTGTGGCTCCGGGAGGGGACATTATAGATTTCCGGGGGAAATTCCACTTTTTGACCATTGAAAGCATAAAATCTCGAATCTTCCTGGGGGACATTCCCCCCCGGGCCACCCTCTGGATTCAACACTGTTTAGTAGGTTTTTGTGTAAATCGCCCATCAGGTGGTGCTGCTATACTGCATTTTTCACGATTTCTGCAATAGCTCTATCTCAAGAACGAATGCACGGATTTTCATCAAACTTCAGATTCAGTTAGACGTTGACATAAGTTGTGGCTGATTGGGTTTTATCGTAAATTATATAATAGGTGGCGCTACTATGCTGCAATTTAGGATTCTAAAATGCATAATTATAAGAAATAAGCTTTTTGAAGTATTAACATGTATGAGAAATAAATCAGTCAAGTACGAGAATAACACGCGTTCAAAGGGTCCCGTACCTTAAATTTATTAATTACTGTTTATTAATTAATAAACTCCTACTAACACTAGTTTTTTCATAATTTTAGTTTCAGTAGTTTTGGAAATAGGAGGGAGGTGGGGGGGGGGATAGTTTTCCAGTATACTTTCGACGAATTAAGAACTCTCAGGCTGACCTACCGAAAAGTAAAGTTTGTGTGTAACAGAAAAATACTCTGAAAATATAAAACCTAAAATTAAAACGAATATTTTTGAGTTCGATGTTACGAGATCTTTCGAACGATACCCTACACGATATATAAAAATAAAGTTTCTTTTCAAGTAATTTAATTAATATCTCGGCTAATGCCGACAATTAATTTCGAAAATCATTATCAAATATCCTTGAATGATTCTGCGTCGATAGATACCTCGAGCGCCCGTCAACTCTCAGGCTGACCTACCGAAAAGTAAAGTTTGTGTGTAACAGAAAAATACGTTTTTCTCAAAAACTGTTACCAAGGAAAATCGCTATAGTTTTCTTGCAAGGTTTACATAAACTCCTACTATCCCTAATGTTTTCATATTTTTAGTTTCAGTAGATTCGAAAATAGAGCGGGAGGGGGGGGGCATATTTTTGTAAAGCATTTTCGACGATATCTCTAAAAATATAATGCCTAAAATTAAGACAAATATATTTTTGAGTTCGATATTACGAGACAGATATTCACACGATATCCCACATGATATACAAAAACATTTTTTTTTCAAGTGACTTAATTAGCCCCCTAAAGTTTTCCTAAACATATTTGTGAATGACTATAAATCTGAATATATGTGGATAGAAATGCTTTATAACTTTCCCGAGTTTGAACTTTCCACGTCCCATAGTTTACGAGAACAAGAGCTCTGACAGACGGACAGACAGACACAGGAGTGATTTTATAATGGTTCCGTTTTTACTTTTTAAGTATGGAACCCTAAAAAGAAACTAAGTTTTGGGATTCACTCATCCGACAATTTTTTTCTATGTGAAGATGGAATTTATTAACCAATTTTTAATCAATTCTTGATATGCTGGAAATATACAAAATATGTACATATATGTGTCTCCGTTGACAATGCAATTTTTTAATTACAACGTAACTTTTTAGAAATTAATTAGAAATTAATAAATTAATTTTCAATTTTGCCGTTAGCTAGCACAGGTGATAAACCGCCCAAATATTCTTTATGGATACAACGGTTTACCAGTAATAATAACAACGTAGTTAATTATACGCCATGCCATTCTCGCCAAAGTACGCCAACTATGAAAATGCAACATCGAAATATTTAAACACTAAAAGTATAAATAAAAATAATAAAGAATAAAGAGTGTATTATATTTTGTAAAATACTGTTATATAATTTAATAGTTGAATATTAATTAAATTATGGTTATACATTGAGGAAACAATTTATAAATCGTGAATAGATAATTTAAATATTTTTTTTTTCTTTCGTGTTGGCATTTCTTGAAAAGAAACAGACCAAAACTCATATATTTTATAATAAATTTATTTCTTCACACTTTCTATCAAGCGTAAGTGAAAGCTGGGAATTTACAATAATGGGATTTACGTCAAATTAACATATTATAACGGAAATATTTTGGAACTATATGAACTGCAGTCAGGAAATCAGGCATGATTTTTAAGATAAACATTGAATGTTTATAAAAAGAGTTTTTTTAAAACTATTTTTGTTTATTTTTTATTAACAAAATGCATCAATCATAAAATTAAAAAAGTTATTTTCTTTAATGAAAAAAAAAACTTTTTTTAAAGAATTTTTTTTATGATCAAATTTAATTGGAAAAGGCTAAAGATAAATTTATAAGCAAGATAGAAATTATTAGCATATGATAATGAGACTAAAAATTCTGATGTCTTATATTTTATATTTCGTAAAATAATTAGATTTTTTTTTCAGTACACTTTTGTCGAATATTTTAAAGATAATGATCTTTATATTTTTAATTATATAATATAATGTGAGATTTAAAAAAATGCTCCAGTGAAAAGAATAGTTAAAACTTTAATAGACATTTCGCAAACACCACGAATTTTATTTAAAAAAAATTCTAGATATAAAATTGAAGATTTTCCCTTTCCTCATGGGACAAAAAATATTTTAAATTAAAACCAATCTTGTCACTATTTTTACGTGCTTTATTTAACTTAACTTGGTTCATGTACCGAGTGTCCTGACTGATTTTAAAATTCAATAACTTGCAAATGGTGACAGATATATTTTTTAAATCGTGCAGGAGTAAGGTATCATTAGTTTTGTTATTGTGTTTCCTGATTTTAGTTCGAATTTCCAGCAATCCATTTTGGGGCACCCTGTGTAAACCTATGTAAACCTAAATAACCTATGTAAAGTTGGAATTTTGGAATGATTTTTCAGACACTTACTTATTCGCTAGAGGTCTAGAAATTATGTATAGTTACGTGCTGCCGCTGTCAGTACAATATCTTCATATTTTAAGAACTTAATTGTGAATTAATAGATTAAATGTAAGTTAATTTTGCTTATACGTTGAGAAAAGAATTTAGAAATCCTAGATATCTTTAAAAAAAATCAAGTCACTGTTTAAAAGTTCTGTTACTGCGTGACTCAACAATAAATATTTGCTAGTTTTTAATAATGTAAAATGGCATTTGCATTTTTATTTTCCCTCCGTATCTTTTAAAAATATTTTTAGTGTTATTAAGTTTAAGTGCAAACAGAATGCAGATTCAGATGGGATACAAAGTTCACAGATGGCAACTTTTACGCTTTCGTCCTACTACTAAAAATCATTAGTACATTTTCCGTTATTAAATCGCCGAAATTTTAAATAAATTTTAGTGCATTAAAAGACAAATGTTTCTTAATCTATGAAAATATAATATAACCACGAACGAAAAGTAACCGCATCCGAGTTACACACGTTTTCGAAAAGCGTTCTTTATCTTTGGAATCCTCAGAAACTAATGCATTTTCGAGATTTATAAAAGCATTTATATAAAAAAAAGTTTCTTTTGCTGCCACTGATTTTTGGAAACTTTTCCGAGTAGTTTTAATAGTGTACTAATCACTTTTCTGAAACCGGAATACTGGCTTTTGGGATGCTATCAATTCTCAATTCAGCTGCTCAATACTTTCAGCTGCATAACTGAATTTATTCATGCAAGAGTAACAAAATAATATTAATTATGATGTTAATGTTATTGCTATTATTTCATACTTTTTATCTGTAAAACATGTTTGTTGAACATAGAAATGTTTACTTGAGATAACTTGATAGCATCTGGGCTCGGAAAACTGATTAAAACAATAAAAAACAAACTCGGAAACGTTTCCGAAAATCAGTGGCAATAAAAGAGACTTTGTTGTTTATAAATTCTCCTTCAAATCTCGAGATTATATTGGTTTCTGAGCTTTCTAAAAATAAAAATAAAAGTTTTTTGGAATCGTGGTTAAATTGTAAATTATACTGTAAATGTTCGTTCGGGATTACATTATAGTTTCCTAGATTAAGAAAAATTTGTCTTTTTTTAACAGTGTGATAGCGAAAAAGCGTAAAAATTGGCAGCGATGAAAGTTTGAATTTCAAATTAAATTTTGAACTGTCTCAACTGCCATACTTTTTATTCTTTTATATTTTTATTTTCGTTAAACGAAATCTCATTTGCTCAATCTAGCTTTAAAAAAAAAAAAGAATTTTCCGATTTGATAGAAAGATCATCAACGCTTTTTGCTAACGGGAAAAAAAGAAAAGGAAAACACTTAAGTAGCGAGATTAAACCTTTTCTTGACACATGGAATCTGAAAAGAAAATTCACCTGCTTTTTATCGATTTATTTCTTATTCAAAAGAATCAATCAAGATGATTTGTTCGAGACGGTTTGCACTGGAAGCACAGAATAATAATTATTAGTCACTCAATTGGAATCGATAAGTCTGCTTTTAGAAGTTATTATTTTTATCCGGATTTTAAATCACTTATTATCACGTACATACCTTGGATGAAATATTCCTTAAAATTTGTTCTCCATAACAAATAAATTTCAAACAAGATTATTTTTACCGTCATACAATACGTGAAAGAAGACTTTAGTTTCTTTCTAAAATAAATATAAAAGTAAAAATAGTTTTTTGTATTTAAAATTTTAAATTAAGAGCATTTAAATTAAATCTAAGCATGTAATTATCAAATAAGTAAATTGAAATGACCTACTTTTTTTTTTTGGTATATTTTTTATTAAAATTGATTGATAGGGCATATATACTAAGAAAAGTAGGTGATTACTTACCGTAAAAAATGGAAGGAAAAATATTTATATAAAAATTTTGGTATTGTAATGCAGTTAAATGTTTTTATTTTAGAAACTAATAAAATTTTAACTTCAAAAATATTTGTGATATTTTTAAGAGAAAAAATTTTGGAGTCGCTATTTTTGGTTCTGAA
This sequence comes from Maratus michaelseni, assembly GCA_963931845.1. Classification (NCBI taxonomy): domain Eukaryota; kingdom Metazoa; phylum Arthropoda; class Arachnida; order Araneae; family Salticidae; genus Maratus; species Maratus michaelseni. The sequence continues at coordinate 274,843,522 of OZ007594.1, read as the reverse complement.
AACTGAATTCTCTGGAAATTTTTCTGTTGTCCGTATCCATGTAAAGATAGCTAATATGCAACCGTTTATGAAAGGAGAGATTGTTATTTCTTTTATCTAGCCAACAAATATTCTGTTAAAATGTTTGATATTTATTAATTATAACTATTAATTATAACTATGACTATTAATAAAAGTTATTGTTAAAGTTATTAATTTTTCTGTGAAACCTTTAAGTTGTTTACCGTCAAGTTCTGATTCGTATTATCTAGTATTTTGTTAGGAGTGGCAGGAAGATCGTGTGCGATCAGTAGTCATTCGTTAGAGGTGTGAAGAATTGAATTATTTTTACTTCCTTTTTACTGATTGAGAGATATTTTTTTGACATTTTTGAAAAAGATTGCTTTGAGACCTATAAGCTACAAGGCTGTTGCCTCGAATGATCCATACTTTTTATTCACAGAAATACATACAGGACTTTGACAAATTTCATAAATCTTCTTCTAGAGTACGGAATAGACGCAAGGAAGTAGACAACACTGAAGACACATACATAATGACATCCCTGTCTTAACAGCATTCGAACTTGGGCCCTCACCGTGGCAGTCGCCTCCGCTACCAACCACGTTGCCGGGCCGGCCTGATTGAGAGAAAGTTCTCAGAGTTCTCAAAGAACGCCTACCTTTTCCCTCTATAAGATAGTCGTCTGGTGTATAACATTTTATTCTTGAACTCATAATTTCCATTTCTAGTACTTAAAATGCCTTGATCTGACACTATAAGTCTCCGAAAACCTTTGACTTTTGACGTTACAGCGACGTAAAGTGTGCAATAGCTTCTGACTACTTGAAAAGCAGATATCCTATTTCAGAAACCACTCAAAAAACTCTATGCTTTAAATACTACATGGACTCTTACTTTAGATCTGTTGCTGAACACATATTCCAGATTAGCTCTTTTTAGCAAAGGTAGTCTGACAAAGAACGATATATGCATGGGAGCTATAGTCTCATCCACAGTTAACAAGACGTTAGCTAGAAAACTTTAAGTCCCTCACTCGAGACCCACGGACAGCTAGAAGCTCTTGACAGGCTAAACTTAAATTTGTCTCTCCAAAAGAAATTCTGTTATTATCGTAAAACATTGGTGTATCCATGAGTTTGTAGGTGTAGTGTAATAAAAAAAAGCATAAAAGGCCAGCCGTGTCCTGACATCTCTAATCCCAGTACGTTACAGTGGGTTGTTTTATATTTAGAGATAATGTCATTGGCACATGATCATCTTCATCATGCAGCTTTAATATTTCGTCAGGACTCTGCGCTATGTTTCTATCTGTACTAATATTATAAAGTAGTAAAGATTGTTTGTTTGTTTGTAGGGGGTAATCTCTGGAACTACTGAAGCGATTTCCAAAAGTGATGGCGGCAAATTGAAGGTGACAATCCCTGCTCCAACATAGGCTATATTTATGTCAGTTTTACTACCCTCAGGGGGGTGCAGAAGCGAAAAACGTTCTAAAATTTCGATTTTTTTTATACTGAAGGAGCTAGAAACATGAAATTTGGCATGGTAGTTACTTATAAGATGTAAATGCTCTCTAAGAGAAAATTATAAAAAAAATTCGAAATTTAAAATGTTGAGATGAGCGAAAAGCGTTCTAAAAACATTCTAAATTACAATTTCTATGGAATCTCTGGAACTACAGAACTGTTTTCAAAAGTGATGGTGACAAATTGATGGTGACAGTTCCTGCTGTAACATAGCCTATATTTTATGTCGGTGCCACTACCCCCAGGGGGGGGGGTGCAGAAGTGAAAAGCGTTCTAAAATTTCGATTTTTTTATACTGAAGGTGTTAGAAACATGAAATTTGGCATGGTAGTTACTTATAAGATGTAAATGCCCTCTAAGAACAACTTCTAAAAAAAATTCGAAATTTAAAACTGTGTGATGAGCAAAAAAGCGTTCTAAAAATATTCTAAAGTACAATTTCTATGGAATCTCTGGAGCTACCGAAACCTTTTCAAAAGTTATGGTAGCAAACTGATAGTGACAGTCCCTGCTGTAACATAGGCTATATTTTAAATCGGTGCCACTACCACAGGGAAGTGTAATAGCGTAAAATGTTCTAAAATTTCGATTTTTTTTTATACTGAAGGAACTAGAAACTTGACATTTGGCATGGTAGTTATTTATAAAATGTAAATGCTCTCTAAGAACAAATTCTAAAAAAATTCGAAATTTAAAAAAGTGAGATGAGCGAAAAGCGTTTTAAAAACATTCTAAATTACAATTTCTATGGAATCTCTGGAACTACAGAACCATTTTCAAAAGTTATGGTAACAGTCCTTGCTGTAACATAGGCTATATTTTATATCGGTGACACTACCACAGGGGGTGGGGGGTAAAAGAGCGAAAAACGTTCTAAATTTTCGAATTTTTTTTTACGTTAGTGTGGCTTAATCAGTAATTTCTGAATTATCTGTAGCAGTAAAATTTCCTGTAATGAAAATAGGCCAACGAATACCACTTGGCATTTTTCCAGAATTACGCGAGCAAAGCTACGGGTTTTGCTAGTCTATCATAAAGTAATAGTTTCAAGAAATCATATTATGGTGAACAAACGAACTGTGAAGTCATTTAAATTAAAGTCGGTAGTAATAAAACTAAAAATGAATCTAGAAACAGTAACATAATCTTGATATCGAATCACAACAGCATATTACTTAAAATCATTGTTTGTGTTAATATTGTATCAGTATTAAACTGTAATTGCAACAGAAGACATACTATCAAAGAAGTAATGAAACTAGTAACTTTCGATGTAGTTTCATAAAATTGACATTGCATGTAGCTTTGTTTAAAATGAATTTTTTTTTAATAAATGGTGTTTTTCACTATGTTATAAACTAAATTGTCAGTATAGTTTGAAAGTTTCAATATTATTGAAACTTTTATGACACTTGATAAACTTTAAAAATATATAATTTACAATGTATGATTTCCAAAGGTCTGACACAATTTTTATTTGAAAGTTAAATTTTATACCTATCCAATGTCCATGAAAATTAAAACATTTAATTCTTTCTACGCAGCATAAATAATTTAGATTATAAAAGTTTATGTTTTTGTGCTGTTAAAGTTACCAAATTTAATAAGCTATTATTTTACATGAATTCAGAATACTTTTAACAAGATATATTTTCTCTAATTATTGAAGTTAAATATTTGGCAACTTGTAATTAAATTGTAAGGTATTCTCACACAGATCCACGACATAATCACAAAAGAAGCTGTTTTGATTTTCGCTAATTGCTGTCAAGTGAAGTTGAAATCAGGCTTATAATTTTAATTTCTTTTGTTTTTCCTTCAAAATGTTCTGCTTGTCGTACTTCTTTCTGGCTCATTAACATTGAAAAATCGATTGAGACTATCTTTCTAAGAAACTATATATCTTCATTCTATAACGCAGAACAACTTCTTTAAATTATCTTTGAAAAATTAATATTTAATGTCTTGTACATCACTAGCATTTGTTATAATTTATCTCAAAAAGAATTATCAGTTTTATTCAAGAAAGAACTACATTACTAATTGAGAAGTTGTTCACAAGCTATCACAGTTGTATGGAAAACATTCCTCAAAGGATGCAGTGTATGATTTTCTCTAACTTTTGAGCCCTTATTTCAAGTATGTATATATAAAATTGTTCAATCATCTATAGATTTGAAGTTATAAGGAGTATTATTTGTCTTATTCCTTTATGGTTCATTAATAATGATAAAAATTGATTGATAAAATCCTGATGGGAAACTCTATATCTTTATTCTCAAAGGGGCATTTAATATTTCAATTGTCTTTAAAAATATTTGATGCCTTGTACGTAAATATATGTTAATAAAAGAAATTTTCGTTGTGTGTGTCTGTGTGTGTGTCCGCGTGTGTGTGTGCCCGCGTATGTGTGTGTCAGTGTGTCCATGTGTGTGTGTGTGCGTCCGTGTGTGTGTGTCGGCGATGGCTAGCGAAATCTTGAACACCTAGAAGTCTGAAATTTCGGTAAAAATAGTACGAGACATTCCCCGATGCACCTGAGGCTCAGATTTTTAATATTTTAATAATTAGCGGATATATTAACTAAAAGATCATCAAAAACTCATCGCTATCAACTTGAGCCGGAAAAATCATTCGAGAATACCCAGAACCTGATTTACGCATCGGGAGGAAATAAAGAACCTAACGGGAGTTTTTTCTTTGTGTTATTTCGTACTTTTAAATCGGCTTAAATCAACCAAACAGCTCGGTACAGTTAAAACTGAAAGATATATTCAGAAAGATACGGTACTTCTCTACTCTTATACGTTACGTCTGCACTCTTAAGTCTCAAATGCCGCAATAAATTAGAAAATATATCATTGTTAACCCTTTCAATTTTTTTTCAAAAAGGGTCACTTTCCCGAAAGACGATTCTCCTCTTATGACACCACCTCCCCAGGGTACAATTTTAGAGATAACGACAAATCAAAAATATTCTCCTAAACCTGTAACCTTCAAATAATTCACGGAATGGGTTTAAAAAAATACGAATTTTAACCGTTTCAGAAACACCGGCGAACGCAGGTCACTTTGCGCCTCACGGAGACGATCTTTTTTCTACGCTAAAAGTAACTAAACGTTCGTATTTCGATATAACCTTTTTGGAGGGCATTTCGGTAGACCAGATTTACATTACCTACAAAATTTTCGAAACATTCGGATGTGTGTAAATATTATAAAAATAATAAAATATGAGCATATTTCGGAAAAAAGAAGAAAAACCGCGAAAAAAGGGGGCATTTCGCTCTGTTCCGACTCATGTTTCCGCTACTAAATATGCATATTTTTCACGACATTTGAAAGAGAGCTTGGATACAGTTCTATTTATAATCGATTAAAATTTCAGAAAGTTCGGAAGATGAGAATTATTTTTTTAATGTTATGTTAAAGGAGCCGAAGCGAAAACAAACAAAAAAGCGAGAAGAAAACACATTTCTTTTACAACTAAGTAACAATATTTTTTCACGAAATTTTTACACGGGCTGTAAAACAGTTATATTTATAAAAGATAAAAAATTCAAAGAGTTCGGGCATCTAGAACTTTTATTTAAAACTATGAACGACCTTACGTGATAAAACAAGAAAATATCTTCTTAAGAGCGCTTTTACAACTAAATATCAATATTTTTTCACGAATTTTTCATTTCAAAATATGATTTCATACAAAATTGGGTTATAAAATCATACAAACTTGAGGTTTGATTAAATTTATTATCACGGGGCTGGGTAAAGCTGCGTGGGTCAGCTAGTGTAATATAATGTATATCTTAAATTTCTTTTTCTTAGTTTCCGTAGGAAGGGGTTGCTTCATTAATAGCTGGAAAGTTGTTCTTTGACTACCATCGTCGTGTAGAAAGCATACCTATATGGAATCAGTGTATGATTTCTAATGGCATTTGAGCTTTTTCTCAAGCATGTAGATACAAGTTTTTATCATGTACTATATATCGAGTGTCCTAAAATAGACAGACGGATTTTAAAATTCAATAACTTCCAAACGGTGACGGATGTTAAAAATGTTCTTGCGGGACAGTAATGTATGATGTCAGGAGTTTTTTTACTGCAATTCCTGATTTTAGTTCAAATTGCCAGCAATAGATGGCGCTGCGAGCACTATCCCTCGAATTGAGGCAGAAACATCAATCATCCAGCATTGATGCGAAGGAAGGAGGTTCAATACATGGAGTGGGTCTCATTCACCAATAAAACCTTATTCAGAATCGGGCCCTAAGAACAAGATTGTATTAGCGAATGAGACCCACTCCATGTATTTAACCGCCTTCCTTCGCATCAATGCTGGGCGATGTTAGTTTTTGCCTCGATTGCACTCCTATTGCTCCAACTATTGCTGGTAATTCGAACTAAAATCAGGAATCGTAGTAAAAGAAACTCCTGATATCATACATTTCTCTCATGCAATTTTTTTAAAATATCTGTCACCGTTTGGAAGTTATTGAATTTTAAAATCAGTCAGACCATTTTAGGAGACCCGGTATATCGATCGCTAACAATAAAAGCGACTTAACACCAAAAAAATCATTTTCGTTTTATTCCATGAACAGATCTGACTTAGGTACGTCTTGCTACAGGAAAAGTGTCATAAGTGTAGTTATGCGGAAGACCTTTAGATTACATTATGTGTCACTTTGCCTCAATAGAAATGGGGGAAAGCGCGGCAGGGGGGGGGGAAGATAAATTTACCAAATTCTCCAATCTCTTCTACATTTTGATTCTTAAGGATTTTACTGTTTTATGTACGCTTTTACAGCTGCATGCAGAGCTAAGTGCTACCGTTTTATGTTACAGTAAAAAATCGGACCGTAAACAGACGGGGATAGAATATGCTAAGCCTTCGCTAGCAACTTCTTAAGCACCCCCCTCCCTTTTCTAGCATTCATAATGTTTCAAAACTAATATAATCTATATTACATCTAAAATTTTTAAACCTTTGTAATCAAAAGTTTTACGGCAGGGGGGATGGAGGCTTTCTTTCAATTTCTATTTCTATTTATATATCATTAAACAAGAAGAAAAAGACAAGTTATGAATTAGCCAAACCAAAAATTTCAAAGTCCTATCTGACTTTGCCGACTGGATACGGCCCTTGTAAAAAAAATGTGTATAATTTTTTGCTTCTCTTGTGAAATGTTGAATTTTTGAGTTGTATCACTTTTCTTGTGTGTGGGCAATATTTAAATAGTTATAAGTAAGAGCGCTTGTCGCATTATTTCTGGTTAATTATTAAAAAGAAAATCGATTGATAAGATCTTGCTGAGAAACTGGATATCTTCATCCTGAAATCAAGAACAGCTTTTTAAAATTATCGTTAGAAAAAGTAATATTTGACATGCTGTACGTAAATGTCATACGTAAGAATTCATCTCAAAAAACAATTTTTAACACAGCTTCAATAGGAAGGAATTGCTTCACTAATATATGGGAAATTGTTCACTAAACATAAACATACAGCAGAACATTTCTCAAATTAAGCGGTAGGGGATATACGAAAACTTTATTCCAACAATAAAAATACAGAGCTGTGTGGTTAATTCTCATTAAAAGCACACTCTAGTCAACGAACTTCCAAGCTAATGTTAAACCAATGGCAGCATTTTTACAAATTTCTCTTTTACATTTCAATATTTTAAATTATTATTTTTTTTGTATAAGAAATCTGAGTAGACGTCTAACTGGATATACTTTTATTTTTTACTTTTTACTTTATTTTTTTTTCTTTTGTACTTTTCCGATTTTGATTGCAGTTTTGATTTCTGAAAACACTTTCACTTTCGGATCCAGTTCCGAACCCTGTATATCGGAATTCACCAGGTTAGTTTCTTTGAGACATGATGATCAACGTTACTCCAAGATATTGGCTTTTTACATGAACAGTCAAGCATTTTAGAAAGTGAGTGTTCTTTTATGATTTTCTAACCTTTATAACTAGGCAGTATTAAAGCCAGGGCCAAAACAATTTGGCTGTCAATAACAGATAGCATTAAAGTATTGAACATACTGGTGTGAATCAATAAAAGCAAAAATTTGCTTAATAACACCATAAAATTAGGAAAATGCGCTAGGCCTTTCGAAATAACTTTGTCTTTATTCTTCTCTCTAATATTTCTATATTCCGTTTTGCTACTGTCATAAAAGTAATAGCACGTCTTCTCTGCGCCTGAAGACAAACTTATTTCGAAAGGCTTAGCGCATTTCCTAATTTTATGATGGTATGAAGAAGTTTTTTTTACTTTTACTATTTTAGTAACAGTTAAGTTTAGTTTTAAGATTGCCTACTTTTAGAGATGGTACTTGTATTATGTATTGTCGATTTCGAATTTTAACTAAAATAATCTTCAATTATTTTACTACAATAGTATGAATCTTTAAAAATAATTTTGTATTTTCCGATGGATTTTGTATTAAAGTTTGAGGTAGAAAAAATAATTTCATATTCAGTTTTATTTATTTCTAAAAGTAAAGTACAAATTGTTAAAAGTTCAGTTTTAGATGCCATTGCTTAATTATTTTCAAAGCTAATTTTTCTTATTAAAAATTATTTTTACGGTCACATCACCCTATTTAAGTTTCATTACATAAACACGTTTCCTAAATTTGTATTATGAGAAACTATCTGAGAGCAATAATTATTTATCTGTTGTTGCCAGTTATTTTTGTTCTATTTGAGATTTATTTGCTCTGTTATTTTTGCACTATTGTTCTGTTATTTATGCGTTTGAAAATATATAAAATAAAGCTAATTACATTGGGAAATTTACACACAAAGAGAAATCTTAGTGTGCTAAAAAAAAAAAGAAAAAAACTTTCATTGTTTTTTTTTTTTTTTTTTTTTTTTTTTTTTTTTTTTTACGGATAAATTTACACAAACGAAGTTCTTTTGAACTACAATTACATTTCATTCCTGCTTTGATCTATGAATCGGATATTCCAATTTAAATTATATTGTTGAAACGACAAATTGTCAGACTGAATTTGGCTGATCAGATAACAGATTTTTTCATACCCACCAATCTATTACATATTTGTTGGCGTTGTTTATTTTCACAAAATTGTATATTATGTTAGTTAAAGCTCTTTGTATTGTTCCATTCATCTTATAAAATTCATGATTTTATAATTTCTTGACTTGAATCTTTTCTTATGAAATCGAATGATTATCTCAATCTATGTAGACTACATATATTTTTTATACGCTAATATTTTCTGATTCAAATCGCAATTGCGCGAATGATATTTGAGACACAAATGTATACAAATGTCAATAGACTGTGTTCGGTGCTGGCATGTAGCCAAATCCGGCAACCCTTTTTGTGTTTCGTCATTTCTATTGTAAAGGCAGAGTGTGTTTTGATTTAGTGAAAGGAGGTTGTGTAAGAATTACTTAGAGAATGAAAATTAAATATTGTGTATACAGTCCACAACAGAGTAACTGATTTTTGTATTGAGTTGAGTGATTTAATAAGACGAGTATAAAACATCTGGTCCGTGCGAATCGGAGTAAAGTGATGATAAAGTTGTGAGAATATTATATATTTTGTGATTAAGACAGCGATTGATCATCTTAGTGCTTCGGAGTAATAATATTGGTGTAATAGTGCTGCTGGTATAATAATATGTATATTAAGTGATTCAACAGCGAGAGTAATATTGTGTTTCATAAAATGCTTAGTTCTACGAAGTTGTGTAATAATATTTATACTTAGTGATTCAACAGTGAGCGTGAACTCGTGTCTGTCGCAGCGATTTGAGGTAAGAGCAATTTTTCCTAGTTTTGTTTTCGATAATTAATTATGTCAATTATAGATAATTTAAATAAGGATCAGCTTAAGTTTGTAGCTGAAGAATTGGGATTAACAGTACAGGAGGGCAGTTAAGTGGTAGATTTAAGGAGGATTATAGAGGAAAGTGAGCATTATGAAAATGAGGGATTAATGAAGAACGTAGTGGAATATGTAATTGAGGAGATTAAATCTCGGAAGGAAGCCGAAAAAACGAAATTAGAAGTAGAGAGAATTAAATTAGCGCGATGAGAGAAAGAGATAGAATTAGCGAATATTCGTAAGGAACCCTCTCAAAATTCTGAGCTTGAAAAAATTAAATTGGCACAATTAGAAAGGAATTGGAATTAGCTAAGTTACGCAAAGAGTCGAATGAAAGCGCTTCGTTTCAGAAGTTTCAAAAACGGAAACGGAGTCCGTAAACAATAACATAGAAAGTTTTATTAAAAGTATTAAAACATTAACTATTTCGGTTCCTACGAGAGCTGAGTCCTTTAATCTGTTTTTCCAGTCACTGGAGAAAGCATTTAGAACAAAAAATGCACCGGACGAGTTCAAAGCCGAAATTCTTTTAAACGTTCTGGGTGAGAAAGCTAGTAATTTAATGATTTATATGTCTGAGGAAGATTTGAGTAGCTATGATAAATTGAAATCTATAGTTTTAAAAGAGTTTCAACCCACACCGCAAGAGTGTTTAAATAATTTCCGGAAAGCTTATAAATTACCTTCGGAGAATTATGTACAATTCGCTTCGAGATTAAGTGCAACGTTCGAATATTATTGTCAATTGCGTGAGGTATCTGATTTTAAATCATTATGTGAATTAATTGTATCAGATAGAATTTTCGATTCATTGGATCGCGAATTAATGAATCATATTGCAATTAAACAAGAGGAAACATATTTTAAGCCGAAGCAACTTACGAAAGAATGCGATATTTTCTTAACGGTTAGAAATAAAACCAAAAGTGAGTCAAATGCAGGTATGAGAAATTTAAATGAAAACAAACGGGGAAATAAATTCCAAAATTTCCGATCGCAAAAGGGAATGCCAAGTGTATTTTTATCTGAGATAAAAAATGTTAAATGCGTGTTATGTAAGACTAATGAATTTCATGCATTACATGCGTGTCCGCAATTCAAAAGACTTCCGATAAAAGAGAGAGTTGAGATAGTAAAATCCAATAAAGCATGTTTTAAATGTTTAAATTATAATTGTTATGTGCAAAAATGTGCAGCTAGAAATTGCTTCTGTGGACGACCACATAATAAATTGATACATTTTCAGAGAGAAGAAAATCAGAGTAATAAAAATGTAGGTCAAGCGAGTGATGAGTTGAATAGAATAAACAGCGTGCAAAGCGAAAATTCTTTCCCTGCGCACGAAACGGTAGCTTCGACTTTCGTGAAAAACAAAACAAAAAATGTTTTATTAAGTACGGCTCGAATTCTTGTTAAAGATAAATATTCTGAATGGCAGGAAATTAGATGTATTTTGGATGTGGGGTCTCAAACTTGTTTAATTTCATCGCAGTGCGCTGATAGATTGCAACTTAAAATAAATAAAACAAATACTTTGATATCTGGTTTAAATGATTCTTCTACGACTGTTAAGGGTTGCGTAATGACAACGATAGCTAATAGAGATAAAAGCTTTGAAAGGGTATTAAATATGTTGGTCGTAAATAAAATAACGGATTTGATTCCACAAAGGATGTTTAGTGTAGACATTGAGATTTCAGATTTAACTGTGCTAGCAGATTATCGATTTAATATTCCGGACAAAATCGACATGTTGATAGGTGCAGAAATTTTTTATGAGATGTTGAGACCAGGACAAATATATTCACAGAATTCTAAACTATTTTTACAAAACACGGTGTTCGGATATGGAGCTAGCGGATGTGTAGAACAGGAAAGTGAGAGAAAAATCCATTGTGGGTTAATTCGGGAGGAGGATATAAATAAAACTTTAAAAAGGTTTTGGGAAGTAGAAAATGTTGAAGTGGAATTAACAAAGAGTAGAGAACACGACATATGTGAGGAACATTTTGCGCGTACACATTGGCGAAATAAGGAAGGCAAGTACGTAGTAAAAATGCCGTTAAAAGAAAATCCATCGTGTTTAGGAAAATCTAGGGATATTGCTCATAAAAAACTCAGATCGCTGTGGACTCGTTTATCTAAGGATGAACAGTATTTGAAACTTTATAAAGAGTTTTTACAGGAGTATGAAAGACTAGGGCACATGAAAAAAATTAAAAATATTAGAGAACCCGAAGTAGCATATTATGCCCCTCACCATGGCATATACATGCCAGAAAAATCTTCAACAAAACTAAGAGTGGTGTTTAACTGTTCGGCTGAAACATCCAATGGCACGTCGCTTAATGATTTACAGTATAACGGAGGAGTGATTCAGAACGATCTATTTTCAATAATGATAAAATTTGGGGAACATGTTTGTGCCCTAACGGCAGACGTAAAAATGATGTATCGCATGATTAATATCGATCCTAGTCAGCATGCCTTACAGAGAATTTTGTGGAGCGATAATTATGGTGAGGAGCCTAAAACTTTCGAATTACAAACAGTTACTTACGGAACTGTCAGTGCGCCTTTTCTAGCAATGAGAACACTAAACCAGCTTACGAACGATGAAGAGAATAACTTTCCGAAAGCAGCACCGGTATTGCGAGAACAGTTCTACATGGACGACGTTTTGTGCGGTGCACCTACGCTAGCTGAAGCTGAGGAGTTGCAGAGGCAGCTCATAGCAATTATGCAGAAAGCAGGAATGAGCCTCAATAAGTGGAGTTCAAATCATAAAAATCTATCTTTAACCCCTGGAGAGGGATATAATTTTGAAAACGAAATCGAAACCAAAACTCTAGGCGTGTCGTGGAACGCGAAGGAGGATTGTTTTGCCTTTAGAGTAAAGGTGGATCTTTGCGATTCATACACAAAAAGACAAGTACTATTAACTATAGCAAGGATTTTCGATCCTTTGGGTCTGCTTGGACCTGTGATAGCGAAAGCTAAAATATTAATGCAACAACTGTGGAGAACAAAAATCGATTGGAACGATGCACTTCCCGCGTCAGAGTTTCGAGAGTGGCATCAGTTTCTTACGTCCTTTAAAGGTGTAAACAATATTAAGGTTGACAGACGTACGGTAATTGAACATCCAACTAGTATTGAAATACATGGATTTGCGGATGCCTCAGAGCGCTGCTATGGAGCAGCTGTATATTGCAAATCTAGCGATGATCTAGGAAACGTTATGACAGCATTAATCGCCAGCAAGTCCAGAGTTTCCCCATTAAAGTGTTTAACAATACCACGTTTGGAGTTGTGTGCCGCCGTCCTATTAACAAAACTGGTAAAAAGAGTTTTATCAGCTATTAAAGTAACAGTGACTAGAATATTCTTATGGTCAGATTCCATGATTGTACTTTCCTAGATTCAAAAGGAGCCTATAGATCTGAAGCAGTTTGTTCGAAGTAGAGTGGCTACAATACAAGAGAACTCTAACATTGACCAGTGGCGTCATATTGATTCAGAACAAAATCCTGCTGACTTTTTATCCCGAGGTATGAATCCAGACAGACTATTAGACTGTGACTTGTGGTGGAAAGGCCCGGCGTTTCTTAAAAACAATGACTATCCTTACCGCCCAATACGTGTGACAGAAATCAGTGAACAGTTCAAAAATGAACTCAAATGCTTTGATGAACCGTCTACAAACCATAGTGACTTAATATTTTCAATTATGAACGATTCTTTTGTAAATGAGTTAATTGGTCTAAGTAATAACTATATAACTATTGTACGTATTTTGAGTTATATTTTTAGGTTCATCGGGAACTCCAAAGGGCACCAGCCTAAGACAGGAGCTTTAGGATCTGAAGAATTAAGAGCTTCAGAATTAAAGTTGGTAAGTTTAGTTCAGAAGCAAAGCTTCCAGGAGGTGCTGAGTGATATAAAAAAATGCAAACCAATATCAAAAATGAATTCAGTAAGTAGTTTGAATCCATTTTTAGATAAAAATGGGATTTTAAGAGTAGGAGGTAGGTTGAGCAACAGTGATTTAAATTATGATAAAAAGTATCCAATTTTGTTGCCAACCAAACATAAATTAACAGAATTAATTGTTAATTATTTTCATAAAAAATATTTTCATTCAGGACCCCAAGCATTACTGCATCAAATTAGACAGCAGTTCTGGATAATTAATGGGAGAAGTGTATGTAGGAAAATTGTGCATAATTGTATTACCTGTTTTAAAGCCAAACCACAGGTACTAGATCAGTTAATGGGAGAATTGCCTGAAGAAAGAGTCAGGAAAACCTTTCCCTTTAATGTAACTGGGGCAGATTTTTGCGGCCCTTTCTTTATCAAGTATAAGGGCCAGAGGAAAGGTACCTACCATAAAATTTATGTTTGCTTATTTATTTGCTTTGTGTCGAAAGCAATGCATTTAGAGGTAGTGTCAGATATGACATCAGCCTCATTTATTGCTTCCCTTAAAAGGTTTATTTTTAGGCGAGGTAAATGTGCTAAACTATTTACTGACAACGCGAAAAATTTTGTGTGCGCAAATACTGAGCTTAAAAGGTTGAAAAAGTTGATACAGCAACCTGATGAAACTCTTGCAGGATACATGTCATCAGAAGGTATTGATTGGAAGTTCCTTCCACCCAGAGGCCCGAATTTTGGGGGTATCTGGGAGGCAGGTGTAAAGTCAATTAAATATTATTTGAAGAGAGTGGTGGGAAACACAAAGTTAACTTATGAAGAGTTTCTGACTGTATTGATTCAGGTTGAAGGAATGTTAAATTCTCGACTACTTGTTCCTTTGTCTGCTGATATAGATGATCTTAACGTTTTGACCCCGTCCCATTTTCTAATTGGCCGACCTATCACATCAATAGTTGAACCTGATTTAACAAATATTGGTGAGAATAGGTTGGATCACTGGCAAAATTTAACCAAAATGACACAATTAATCTGGAAAAGGTGGAGCTCAGATTACTTGAGCAATTTGCAGCAGAGGGGCAAGTGGAAATTTGAGAAAGATAATGTAAAGGTTGGAGACTTAGTTGTTATTAAAGAGGATAATTTACCACCATGTCAATGGTCTTTAGGGAGAATTTGTAATATTTATCCTGGAAAGGACACAAAAGTTAGAGTGGTGGAAGTGAAAACTGCTTTGGGTAAATATAAGCGCCCAATTTCCAAGCTATGTCTCCTACCTATGAATAATGAATTAAACTAGTTGCAAATGTATTATTATTATGGTATTCTTTCTGATTGTTTATTGGTGTTTATGATATGTAATATTAGAGCTGGTGCATTTATAATTATAGTGTAAATTTATGTAATACATTTATCTTGAATGTTTAACAACATTGCAAGGCGCGGCGGAATGTTCGGTGCTGGCATGTAGCCAAATCCGGCAACCCTTTTTGTGTTTCGTCATTTCTATTGTAAAGGCAGAGTGTGTTTTGATTTAGTGAAAGGAGGTTGTGTAAGAATTACTTAGAGAATGAAAATTAAATATTGTGTATACAGTCCATAACAGAGTAACTGATTTTTGTATTGAGTTGAGTGATTTAATAAGACGAGTATAAAACAGGCTGTTTAAATTGTTTTCATTTCATACGTGTTTTCATTTTCCCCCGTGTATGTGATCCTATTAACTATACTACTGTTACAATGACCAATATACTACCAAAATGCGAATTCACTGGGACCAGAATTCGTGAAAAATCAAGGTATGCTAAAACGAAGGTCAGTTAAACAGTGCAATCATTAATAAAGAATGCAAAAGCAATGAACAGAAAATGTTCACTGGCAGAGTCACATCTAACTACCCAGGTTTCCACTGACTTACGCGAAAACACCCGTTTGCTGATATTAATCAGTTATTGTATAATATCTCGTTTGCATTAAATATTGTTAAACGATTTATTTTCATTGGATAGCTGAGACTGATATCTACAATCGCTGTTGTTTACTTTTTCGATTTTGTTTGCAGTTTTTTTTAAAAAATGACGATACTTTCACTTTCGAAACCGGTTCCGATATCAAATCATCGGCTCAAATATGTTATGCGTTTTGCAAATTGTTTACTTAGACATACTTTTTCCTCTTATTAATCGTTTTGTTACAGTATTCTGAATATGTTGGGATGTGTTTCATAATATAGCCTTGGCACATGATATTTCTTTCTTGTTGTTTGATTAAGTCATTTTACTTCCTGAAACTTTTTAATATTGTCAATAAGATATTATAAAATACTGACATGAATAATAAAGCATACATTAGAGGGTACCGAGTTCCATAAAATTTGTATTGTAAAGACTTGAATTTTTTTACCTTTCTTTTTTCTTCATTAAAAAAAGATCATGGTGTTCTCAGGAACTCCATGCAACAGGATTTCTTGAAATAGGATTTCTCCCTGAAGCAATAGAGCCGAAATTACATAAAAAACGTTATCACGCTCTCCAAAAATCCATTTATTCTACTCCAAACTCTTAGATGTGACTATACAGAAATCGTAACCCTCTGAACTCTTCAGATTTTGACATTATATTCGACAGTAATGAAGTTATAAATCCTAGAATACTCCAAGGGCCGGATGAGCCAATTAAACCTTTTAGAAACCGCTAGTGCATAAATACACTGAGCATGAGGCCCTAGTTAGGGATTCAAATCGAGAAGCTGAAGAGTGGTCTTCTGGCTCAGCTGGTCTGATAGCGGAGGACTGTCCGATATAAAGAAAGGACATTGCGCCAGAGTTCAAGACTCTAGACGAACATTTAAATTGGATAAGTTAGATTAAGTACACAAATTGTACTTAGAGTCCATCACTTCAAGACTGATCCCACGAGTAGTATTACACTACTGTCTGCCTATATTTTTAGTCTTTAAATAAAGATTTCCTATTACAGTTTTAATCCATTTCCTGTTTGTTGCGTGTTTGTGTTTTGTGAATAAAAAGAAAACGTTAAAATGAACTTTAGCTATCCTGGTATTAATTCAGATGACGGTGCAGTATGAAAATCAACACTTGGATGTCTACTATTGTGCAATGTTTTTAAAAAATAAAGAATAATGAAATAAAGTAGTACTTTTATTTCAAAATCGTTTCTGTATATATCTGAAACAGTGTGATTTGAAAAACTTTATGTTCCTGAATGGTATCCGAAATCATTGGTTTCTCCTATGATTTAGGATGATAAGAGAAATGTTCATTATAGATAGATCAAAACTTTACGAGATTACATCAAATTTCCTAAACGTTTCTAAAAAATTAAAGTCTATATTGCTTATATTTTCCGCGATTATCATATATTTCAGGAAAATAAGAAAACTTAAAATAAAATAAAATATTACTAATTCTGATTTGTGATACTCATGCATAAATCAAATGCTCAACATTATTCGCATCTTACATGCATAACATATTTCATAAGAAAACTTTCATAAAGAAATTTAAAATTTAAAATGCCTAAACAATTAATGCATTATGTGCTTATACCGTGAAGTTAGAAAACTGCATAATTTGTTAATGAATGTCACCTATTCTATTATAAGTTTTAAATGACACGTAGCATAATTTACTAAATGAAATCCCTTGAAGAAAAGCGGCTAATGTACTTTGTACTACACATGTTAAAGACGTACTCATGAATATTTTAATGTAAAATTCTTGAAACACAATGGCAAGACATTTTTATGTGTAAATAGTTATCAAAGAATCCAAGTCACTTCTTAAGATATTGAATTATCATAATTACACTTTTT
The DNA here is from genome assembly GCA_963931845.1 of Maratus michaelseni. NCBI lineage: Eukaryota > Metazoa > Arthropoda > Arachnida > Araneae > Salticidae > Maratus > Maratus michaelseni. The sequence continues at coordinate 274,826,343 of OZ007594.1, read as the reverse complement.
TAACACTTTCCAATCTAGTTGTAAATTGTTTATGACTTCGGTTTGTCTGGCCGGGTGGCCGTCTGCCGTATGGCCGTCTGCTGTCTGGCCATAGTTCGTGCTCTAACTCCCGTAAATAAGCTCGGATTGCTCAGCAATTTTTGTATGTTATTGTCGTTATCTATAGCATGTTCCTTATTTCAACGGAAGTGTGTAGCACTTATAGTTTTTTACAGGGACACTCAAAAGAATTCCGTTACATTACGGTCAATGGTGAAAAATCATTTGCGGTTTATTTTAATGATGTTACACAATTTCAAACACATTGTAATCGATATATATCACTAAGGTGCATTACAAGAAGCTTAATATGGAATAGGGTGTGCATAGCACTTATAGTTACTTTACAGAGACAGTCAAAAGAATTCCATTACATTACGTCTATAGAGAAAAATCGTCTGCGGTTTATTTAAATAATGTTTCACTATTTTAAACGCATTGAAATTTATATATATCACTAAGGTGCATTACAAGAGGCTTACTACAGAATATTGTGCGTATAGCAGTCATCGTTCATTTACAGGGACACACAAAAGAATTCTCTACTGTCTGTTAACAATAATTCTTGGAAGTGCGTTTTAAGTTACTGAACGCGATTTTAAATTTAACTCACTTTTTGTCTATTACGTGGTGTGTATGAATTCTGTAGATCAGGGGTTCTCAAACTTTTAGACCAACGTACCACTAAATCCAAGTTCATACTTCCGCGTACCACCAGGTAACAAACGTAAAGATAATATAGATAAAGCTGTAAAAAGAAACCTCTCTAAAACGAAATATGTATCCGGTATTTTGTGTTTCCTTCATAGCAGGTTTTATTGTATTTAAAAAGGAATGATTACATTAATAAATTGGTACTTGACTGCTTTATAATAGCATTCGAGTAAAAAGTAGTATCATCATTAACTTTTAATAATGCACACAATAATATCAAAATACAGTGTTTTGGAATAGGAAAACATGTCATCATATTGGCGCACACTGATTCATATACTGTTATAATCTGATTGCACTAATTTTCTGCTATCACTAATGAAAACAGTGGGCTTGTTTTTTCAAGCACAGCTTCTTCATGTCTGGCTCAATATTAGGTAATTTTAGTCACACGTCAGATTTGATGTTTAGTTTATTCCTGTATTTCTTTTTCATATAAAAAAGGGGGCAAAAGCACATTCACAGAGATATGTTGTGCTAAGTACAAGTAGACTTTGACGATATCAGACGTACTCTGATATTCTCGCCAGCGAAAATTCTTTTACATTTATCCTTTTGAACGTGGACTCCAATAATCCATCACAGGTGAGCTGAATAAGTTCACGTCTTTCCTCTCTCGTGAGATAGAGTAGCAGGGTGACACAAATGAAAAAATAATTTCTTATCCAAACCGTAGTTAGCGCATTTAACATAGGCTCAATACCACTTTATTAATAATCTGCATTCCTTTAAATGCGAAGATAATGTCGCACAGTAGGCAAACACTTGCAAGTTTCTTCATACATTTATGTATGTACCATTTCACTACATATGTACAATGCTTTACCTCTAATCCTCACAGAATATGGCCACAGTTTGTTTGATTTCGGATCAGTATTTTGAATAACCTTTCTATGTTAAAAATTGATTTAATGAAATAGAAAGAAACTATAACAACGTATTGTACAAGAGAAGAAACATATTTCAATCAACAGAATGATTTAATTTATGAATTATGTTTGAAATAAAACTTTTATTTCAACACCTCTTAGAAGCTCTTCTAGTACAAAGAGAACAATGGGTTACATAAATCACTGGTTATAATATTTTATTTTGTTTTAGTTCATCCAACTCACACAAGCTCCTCCTACTTCCAAGTATCCAGACTTTATCTTCAGATAATTCTATTTATAAAGCATGTTTAAAAACAATTTCTTCCGCTAATTAGAAATACTTCATTCATTATTTTTAAAATTAGGTCTTTATTAAAAAATTCAATTTTTATCCATATAAATCTAATAATTATGTTTTTTATTCTGGAAAACTGATTGTATCAAAAGCGGTGTGTGCAAATTTCAGCAAGTCTGTTATAACAAACATTTCTCGTAACAAAAAAAAATTAGAAAAAGCTTTTACACATCCTACCGAATTTTTTTTAGAAAATTTCTAAGTTAATAAAGACAAGCCTTTTTGATTCCATAGTAATATGTTGCATTTTGTATTTTATTCCGCGTACCAGTATCGGACTTCTGCGTACCAGTGGTCAGAGCTTCGCGTACCGGTACTGGTACGCGTACCATAGTTTGAGAACCCCTGCTGTAGATCATATACAGGAAAGCACAAAAGTTCGCGAACACATTTCTGTTTATTGACAGGCACTCCAGAAGGAGAATTTAAACTGTGCTACGATTTCCTAACTGAACTAAAATTTAGCATCCTATGTAGTATATATACAAATCTATAGATCATATACAGGGCTGAATAAAAGTATTCGGATATTTTTCCGAATATTGTATAGGTTGGAAATACCTGAAATTAGGTTTTTAAATATGTTATGCGTTTTCCAAATTGTTTACTTAGATGTTATCTTTCAGCTTATTAAACGGTATGATTTGTAAAATTATTTTGGAAGCGTTGGAAAGTGTTACATAATCTATGCTTGACGCATCATTTTTCGTTCTTATTATTTAATTGAACTTGGTTTTTGCATATAAAGATGGAATGTTGTAATCGATTTTCTCTAACTTTATCCATACACTAGAATAATAATAATAATAAAATATGTTCACAGGTGTGTTCCCGATGTCAATGCATACAAAATTTTAATATTGTAAGAACTATTAATACATGAATTTTAAGGAATTTTTCCATTTACGTGCCACAGGTGATAAATTATCAAATATTCTTCAGGGTTACAATTGCATACTATTTACAACAACAATTGCTTTAGTCATGTGGCAAACCACGCTCGCCAAAATAAGTCAAATGGCTGAGAAATTGCAACGATGCAATTTTAAACTCTTAAAAGGTGGAAATGAAATATAAATAATCCTATCCTTAACTTTCAAGATTTTAAGATCAGTAGTTGAGAATCTTTCCAAAACTGTCATTGTCGGTTGATGGGTTTATCTATTACATGCCTCACAAACTATAAAATAAAACAATATATACAAATGTTCAGCACATTAAAACATTATTATTAAGTTCCGAGGTATTAGGTTACGATTAATGTGTAACATACTAAAACATTACTCCTAATATCAACTAATAATAACACTGAATTAGGGACTCCTAAAATGAACTGAACTCTTATAAAATTGAATAACAAGAAAATGGTGAAAACTATTAAATTAAACGTATGAGAGTAACGTGTGAAGTCTTTAATACACCTCCTGGTATTAATACCAAATATTACCGATAAATGACGTTTCACTCTCTCAAACTGTAATACTGCTAAAAAAAATCTTCCAATTTCAAAACGCAATCGAATTTTTAGCATTTCCATAACTGACAGAATGAAGGTTAAAAGATGAGTAGATTGAGCATTCTATAGTTTGAGACTGCACAGTGCTTTCTTTGGTGATATTTGCAACTGAAGTAAAGAACCCTATTAAGGGAATTCACGAGTACACTCATTAATCTCCTGCAAGAATTACTGTAAGATTTTATATGTGTATAATTTTAAAAACTTTCAGCACCATTTTAAGATACACTGTTACCCTTAAAATATATTAAGTTATAAATTATATCCACTTACCATAAACGGAATGCTTTTATCATAAATGACAGAGTATTTTATAATAGCTTACTATTGCCAAATTGGGCAGTAAAGACTCTTAAAAACGCCCTCAAATCGATGGTCGGACTCTACAGCGTTAGATGCCTATGTCTGCCTAATCACCAAGGTAATTCTTTGTATATTCGTGTTGCAGAATCAGAGTTATAACTGAACTTAGAGTATTTTATTTTATATGTGATTAAAATTAAACGAGGGTAATCATTTATATTACTTACTTTGGAAATTAAATTAAATACAGTTTGGAAATTAAATACAGAAATAAAAGGTTGAACTTTTGTTGTGTTAAATTAGACTCTAAAATTTACAGCGATTGAAGTAATGAGCAACTCTGTCACTTAAAAATAAACAGGTATATATATATATATATATATATATATATAGAGAGAGAGAGAGAGAGAGAGAGAGAGAGAATGCACCGAAATTGGAAATTCCTTTCTCATTATTATAACAAAATTCAATGAATGAAAAAACAATTATTTTTTTTAAATTTTTGTTTCTATTTGATCTTTTTTCGTTTAATTAGAGTTTTTCTTTCAATTAGTTTGGAACGAAATTCGGAAAACTTTTAATGAATTCCAATTCTTTTATGTTTCTTTGTAGTTGTGAAATCGGACATTAGCATTTTAATTAAGCATGCTTCTTATTTAGAAAAATTGATTTAATTCAAGGAACTTGTACTCACGATGAAACCGAGTCAAAAATAAATTTATCTTGTCCTTTTAAAATTCAAAGGAAACCATAAACAATTCAAACGTAATGTTTTTGTTTAGACATTTTAAGAGACCAATTATAACAAATTAAAGTGAAAGCATCTTATAAGAGTGAAGGAAAAATATTTAAACAAGTAATTTTTAAAGAAAACTAGTCGGATGTGCCAATCCCAAAATTCTCATACATGTTAATACTTCAAAATTCGCTATCACACTGCCAATAAATCAATATTTTTCGTCATTCTAATGTATGTCAACTGCATGCGAATCGTCTGGTTACTTGGATGCGAAGCAATCTTCGTTCCAGGAGTAGCCGATGTGCAAAATGTGATGATATTGGCGAGAGTTTGACGATGGCGAATATGAATATATAGTTTTAAACAGATTAGAGTTGAAATGCTGGTTACAACAGTGAAAGAAAATTTGTCAGAAATCATGTTCACTAAAACTCATAAATTACACCTGTTTATGGAAGAATCCTGCTGTCTTGTTTCAAAGTGTTAGCCACCGTAAAATTTCAAACTGCTATATCTCAGCCATTTTTACTTACCCATCATAGGGTAATCGTTTTGAAAATCGAAAATTTTTTTTGACGGATTTACACGTTTCAGACACTGGAGATTCCGAAAAACATATTTTTAGAAAAAAAAATTGCCGTCCGTCTGTGTGTCTGTATGTGTGTGTCTGTAAACGCTCTATCTCCCGAAAAAATTGAGATAGAGACTTGAAATTTGGTATGTACTTAGTATGTAATAATGGGAAGAAGCTTATTGAATTTCAGTAACCTCGATTATTCGGAACTATTTTTTTCGGACTCTCGAAATATTCGTTCTGATAAAATGTATATAAAAATTTTCGAAATTGTTTATTTTAAGTAGTGAATATAAAAGACAATAAAAAAACATAAATTTTGCATAAAGCATGATGTCGATCGGATAATGAGTTGCCGAGATATTTGTAATCCTCTTCTCCACACTCTTCGATTTTTCGTGACCCTGTATTTCAACCAAATTTCAATTGAAAGATATATTTTAATTGGAAATGAGACGCTTAATCAGATGCAATAAACCGCTAGTTAATAGGATTATTGTTTTTAGAGTTATAAGGATGTTTCTTTTAAGCAATTCAGTAATCGAGCCTTTAAAGTTTATGACGTCATCCAGCCACGATTTTATTCGAATTGTAATGCATTTTATAAGTAGTTTACACATTTTTTATTTTAATATTTTATATTATGCATATCCATGATGGGTAAGAATTACGGTGGCCCCCAACGACTAGTTTAAGATAGAGGCAATCCCTGGATCAAAGCCGAACATTCAACGGAAAAAAAATCCTTTAGAATTTCTAATTTTTTATACATCTTTCTGAATTTGAAATCTTTAGCTAGTTATCACAGTGCTCGCTTCTGGCGGAATATCCCCCAAAATATATAACTGAAATTATGTTCCATTCTATGTATAACGCCATACACATGAACAGGCAGACATCTTGTAAAAATATGTTTTCCGGAATCTCTGTCCCCTAAAACGTGCAAATCCATCAAAAACCGGACGTAAAAAAAAATTCGATTACAATACTTTTTTCTATTATAGATAGATCTGAATAACTCGATCTGTGCAGGACTCTATTGAGGATAACAATTACAAATTGCCGCAGAAACATGGAAATGAGAACCAATCCTTTGAAGTCGGGTTTTTTACTTTCCTCTATCTTGGTCGGGTATAACTCGATCTGTGCAGGATTCTATTAAGGATAACAATTACAAACTGCCGCAGAAACATGCAAATGAGAACCAATCCCTTGAAGTCGGGTTTTTTACTTTCCTCTATCTTTTCGGGTGTAACTCGATCTGTGCAGGGCTCTATTAAGGATAACAATTACAAATTGCCGCAGAAACATGGAAATAAGAACCAATTTCTTGAAGTCGGGTTTTTTACTTTCCTCTATCTTGGTCGGGTGTAACTCGATCTGTGCAGGACTCTATTAAGGATAACAATTACAAATTGCCGCAGAAACATGGAAATGAGAACCAATCCCTTGAAGTCAAGTTTTTTACTTTCTTCTATTTGATAGAAAAAAGTAAAAAACACGACTTCAAGGAATTGGTTCTCATTTCCTTGTTTCTGCGGCAGTTTGTAATTGTTATCCTTTTTTTAAAATCCTTAATAGAGTCCTGCACAGATCGAGTTATACCCGACCAAATACAAAAAATCTATTTGAAGCCAATCCCAAACCTGATTAGAACTTGGGGAAAAAAATTTCGTCAGCTCTAAATCAAATACGAATCCGAAATATTTCAATCAGAAATCCAAAATGAAAGAAATCGAATCCTTATTTTAATGCAATTATGGAAAAATAGTCACTAATTATATCTTTGATATCAGTTTTACCTTATTAGAAAAATGAACACATATATACTCATTTGCATTCTAATTTATAGTTTAAAAAAAATCTGAAACAGTATTGTGGGCTATGTTATATATACATATATATAAAAGAGTTATTGAACTGGGCCCGTAAGAGTAAAAGTCCAAGTTCTCATATTAAAAGCAAATGAGCAACGTGAAAAAATCACAAATGAAGTACATGTGAAATGGCATACAGCTGTTTCGGAGCTTCTAAAGCTCCATCATCAGTGCCAAAGTTAAAAACTTATGTGAGTGTTTAGACCATATCAGTATTCGAGCATTTCCACTCGTGGTCAAGGTGAAACGGCGATGAATGTTGAAAAACAAACAGCGGAGTCAGGAGTCCCGTGTGACGGAGGAGACCAATGAGAAATGCTCCGCTAGTCTGGAGAAGTTTAAGCAGGGAGGAGAAATTGGAGAGAGAAAGTGAATTAAAGGAAAGGTAGCCAGACGTTTGAAAAAGTTGGTGCACTGGACATATGATTCTGAAGTTGTTTGAATTATTCCATGTATGATAAACTTCTCAAAATCAAGATCGTAAATCGACGAACATTTCTGAATTATTAAACCTTCAGAAAAACTAAAATTGTGATTGTTAGACCAGCAATGGTTAGCAATAGTGAAGTGTTTAATGTACCAATTTTTAACTTTGGTTTTATGTTCCCCTAAGCGGACATTAAGAGGTCGCTTAGTTTGACCTAATATAAATTTTATCACACACACAAGATATTTTGTAAATTGCCCAATGTGAAAATCTATCTGTTGGATGTTTGAGATACGTAAATTTAAATTTGTTAAATGGTGTATAAATTACTTAAAAATCGAATCTTATCAAAATTTTGGATATTTCATGGCTAATGTATAATGTATTTATAATGTATTAATTTATAGTGTATAAATCTGAAGTTATTTATACACCATTTAACAAAATCAAATGTTCAAATGAAAAGATACGCAACGCCGTAACAGCCAAACCGGTTGAAATTTGAATATGCCGCTTTGGGATAACGTACTGAAGCATCTAAAGACGCGAATGAAGTGTCCGGCGTGGTTGTGCGCATGCGCGGACGCCCGCACATGAAGCAGGCAATTGTATGTCTCGTCCAATTGACAGGGCAGTGCGTGTGGGACATCATGGCGTTCCCATTGCAAAATTCAACGATTGAGGAGCAGCGAAGTGTTTTAGATTTTTTTCAGCCGATTTTCATCGCCTGATAGTGGCCGTATACGGAGGGGGGACTGTGTATCCGACAAGTCAGTGAGAAAGTTGAACGCCCGTTTTCGTGAAGGCCGGGAGTGTTTTAGTAATGACTCTAGACTAGGCCAGGCAAAGACGGTAATCACGGCCGAACTCATCGACAAGGTGAACAACCTGGTGAGACCCCTGGTGAGACTGGTGATACACGCACTGCCGCGTCAATTGGAGACTAGGTCAGTTAGGCGGACGCCCACGCATGCGCACAACCACGCTGGACACTCCATTCGCTGGCCTAGATATCTGATCTACTGGGTCCCTAGATCGCGTCCCCCACTACGTTATCCTACAGCGGCATATTCAAATTTCAAAATGTTTGATTGTTACGACGTTTCGTACTTTTTCATTTGAACATACCTCGTATATTAGAATATACAGTGGCGGACAAAAAAACTGCATCACCTAGAAAAATTAACATTTTGTAATGCTAATGAGTTATTTCGTTCAAATAAATTAATCTTAGTTGCTGCAAAGCAAGATAAGATATCATTCTACATTTCTATTGGATAATTTACCCCTTATGAAGTATTGTGTCATCAAATTTTTAAAAATAGTGCGGTAAAAGGAAAAAACGGTCATTTGTCTTGTTCTTTAAGTGGTCAAATGATGGCTTCGTATGTTCAATTGACGCAATTAAAAAAATATGTGATACTTGCTTTAGTTAAAAAAGGATATTCGACACGTGTCATCGCTAAAAAAATTGGTTGCAATCAATCGACATTTTGGAGGACGATTAAATTAGAACGTGAAACTGGTAATGTTGAGAGAAAGGCTGGATCGGGCCGAAAGAGGGTGACCCTAAACTCTGATGATCGATATCTGAAACGGATGTATCTGAGTAATCGTCATGCAAATGCTCCTGACTTAAAAATCTTTTTTGAAAAAGTCTGTGGTATTAATTTAAGCGCAAGAACTATCAAAAGACGACTTGTGGAATGCGGTTTGCATGCGTATCGCCCAAAGAAAAAACCTTTACTTACAAAAAAAAATGATGCAGAAACGACTTTCTTGGGCAAAAGAGCATGTCTCATGGACAAAGGCTCTGTGGGATTCAGTAATGTTTTCGAACGAACGTAAGTTCAACCTACATAGAGAAGACGGTAAGCGGTATGTTATAAGACGTAAACGTGAAACTTATCATCCAGACTGCATATCGCCTACTGAAAAATTCCCAGTCAGCCAAATGGTCTGGGGATGTATATCCAGCAAAGGTGTTGGATGTCTGAAACTTATTACTGGAACTGTGAATGCACCCGTTTATACCGAGATTTTAGAGGAGTGTTTAAAACCAGTTATTAAGGATGATTTTAAAGGTGCTAGAAATTGTATTTTTTAACAGGACTCTGCACCCTGCCATACAGCGAAATTGGTAAATACAATCTAACTTATTCCTGAATTATTTTGTTGCCTAATTTACAAGTTTTAATCTCCATAACATTAATGATGTTGGAAAAGTAATTTTCACCCAGTTTCCTCCCTTTAGGTGACGGCCTACCTGAAAAAATCTGGCATTAAAGTTTTGGAATGGCCTGGGAATAGTCCTGACCTGAATCCCATTGAAAATTGTTGGCATATAATGGGTACAAAAATTGTTGCTCAGAAGCCTGCTACTAAAATAAAACTGCTGGAAAGCATTATTAGGGTCTGGTTGCATGAAATTGGCCAGGATTACATTCAGAATTTGATATATTCTATGCCGGACCACTGCAAGGCTATCATCGCAGCTGTTGGAGGATCTACTAAATACTGAAGTGATCCTTATGCATGTATACACATCTAAGTATGTATAATATGACTGCAGTTATGTAAAATTTACATTAACTACAGAATTTGTGCATCTATTACTTTGTTCCAAGTTTTCTTTAAATATTGCGTTTTTCACTTTCTTCCATTTTTCGAAATAATTATGCGTAAATAATTTATAAATCCCAATAAAATTTAATTTAAATTAATCCTACAACTGTATTTTATCGTAAAAATATCATCCTTCCATAATACCTGTACTTGAAAAACATTATTTGCAGCGTTTTCCACTTTTTCGCAGGTGATGCAGTTTTTTTGTCCGCCACTGTAAATATCAGAATGTTTTTTCAGTTTTCAGGTAAAATATTATGAGTAGAATATTCCGAAGATAAAAGGCAATTTTAAAGACATCTTTAAATTTTGAAATGTGTAATATACGTGTAATGTATGTTTATGTATGGTTTACTTAAACGTATAGTGCAAGACAAAATTATTCTACATTAATTCTGATACAAATAATCTGATACAAAAGATACGGAGAATAATCGATTAGAAAAAATGTTTATTTTTAAATGGTATGAGTACACCAGGCAAAGGAGTCGCCTCTGAATTGAAATTAGTACAAACATTAAAATTTTAAAGGATAAACTTTCAAATTCGATGTAAATTCGATATTGCAGACATAATTTGCATTATATCTATAGCTCTACTATTCCTGTACAGAAAGTAGTTATTTATATGATAAAAGACTTCATTAAAATTTCCAGACTTGATTAAAATAAAATGCTCGTATCTCAGTTTACTTATGAAAAAATTAACAATTTTTTTCGGAAGTAAAATAGTTTGGAAAAATAAAAAATGTTTGGAAGTAGAAATAACTCAGAAAATGAAAATATAATGAATTTAAAAAAGGGAAATTTCCTTTTTTTTCGTTTCCAAAATTGTGTTTCTTTTTAATATTCAAAGAATAAACTTAATCCATAAAACATTACTCAAATGTACTGAATGCAAACAAAAAAATATTTACTATTTAATTGTTATTAGAATGTTCTAAATTGTTTCTTTTGCTAGTGGAATATATTTTTGTAACTTGATAAATAAAATATCAATTAGGATTTTTTTTAAATGTTTCAGATAAAGAATATATGAATTAAAAGCTTATGAAGATAAAATATAACGTTTTTTTTTAAATCATTGAAAAGTGTAATACACATTTAATATATGTTTGCTGAATGATTACTTAATGTACAATGCTGGAAAAACAAAACATTGTCTGCTAATTCTGCTCTAAATAATTTTTAAAAAATGATGCAGGTATTAAAAATAATGTCTACATTTTATTGGTATGCGCGCATTAACCCCTTCAGCGGCAAAGTACTCTTGTAGCTAAAATATTGAAATGATTGATTGACACCAGGATTCACGAACGAATTTATTTTAAAATAAGTAAAAAGCATTTCCTCATGTACCTTATAAATTCAAAATTTAATTATGAAATTCTGGTGTCATTGTGGCATTTTGGGATTAAAATTAAGTGGTATATATAATATACCGGTGCCTTTCAAGGGGTTAATCTACGCGCCGAACAATAGAGTATTTAATGCAAAATCCTGGCCAAAAAGGCCAAAAGACTTTTCGTTTTAATTTTATATAGATTTAAGAAAAGTTGTTATTTTTTCTGAGGTATCATAATTAATTTTCGCCTAAGAGATGCTTTAACTTAAAGTAGCGTGTTTATGGTTTTCTCTTTCGGTATTGAAACATATGTTTGTAATTTTGCAAATAAAATATCAATTAGGATTATTTAATTTTTAGGTAAATTAAATACGGGTAGAACATTAGGATGATAAAAAGCAGCCTTTTCAAAAACTTAATCAGTAAAGTATTATTCAAACGTTCTGAATAATTTTTGTTGTTTCAGTTTTATGTAGATTTAGTAAAACGGTTTTTCTTTCAGGTGTCACGATTAATTTTCACTTAATAAACACGGTAGTTTCAATTAGCATGTTCTAGGTTGTTTCCGTTGGTAGGGGAACATATTTTTATAAAATGGTGAATAAAATACTAATTAATTTTTTATGTAAAGAATACATGTATGTGAATCATATGAAGAATATATGAATTAAAATCTCATGAATAATCTTTTAATTCAGTCTTATGCTTAGTGTGTTACAAATAATTTATAAAACAAACATCAGATCTGTTCACATCATTTTCGGGAACATGTTTACGAATATAGCATCATAGCTACTAACCTTTCCATTTTTTAACGTCAAATAAAAATAATCTGACCAGAAAGTTTTGTAATGATTTTTTTTTCAAATGTTATTATTATTTAATTATTTTTATTTTATTTTTTTTTAAATTAATTAATTATATTTTTTTTGTGTGTGTGTGATTTGGAAAAGAAAGCCCATAAGTTTTGCATCTAGGAAATAAAATAATGCAGTTTTAAAAATCCATTTTACGATCTGGGTAAATATTGGCATGATGTTATAAATAAGTTCAAAGAAACATAAAACCAAATGTTTTAATATTTTTTATTTGTAATTTCTAGAGAAGCACGATCTATAATGCTATGATTTGAAACGTCATCATTCACATTTTTCACTTTCTTTCTCAGATTACTCACACTATATTACTTATTTATTTTTTGTTACTGTTTTATTTAAATTTTTTTAGCAATTAATGAAATATATTATCTCTGGGCTTTCGGATTTGTTATGCAGTATTTGGATTTTTCAGATAAAGGAAATATGAATAAGAACCATATGAAGAATATATGAATTAAAACCAATATGAAAAATATATGCATTAGAATCTCACGAATTATGCGTAGTGAGTTACAAATATTTTATGAAATCAACATCAGCTCTATGCACATCATTTCCGGGGACATGGTGGTTACGAACATAGGTCATCATAAGCTGCCTCCCTTTCCAATTTTTTTCAATTGAAATTGAAAAAAAAATTCGACCTGAAATTATTGTAATGAAGTGTTATCAAAACTGCATACATAGTAAGTGTGCCAACTTAATACTAAAATAGGGCACAAAATTGACACAACTGAGCTACCTTGTGGAAGGGGTTGATAATGCCAATGCGCGCGCATTTAGGATGACGTCATAAGGTATGACAAAATCTACCATTCTCCTGAGCATATATCGTGAATATTTACTCACTCATGGAAGATTTATCTTGATTCCCAGATTTATTGCAAATATTTTTCATACATTTTGTTTCGATAAAATATGTACATTTAAAAGCATTCACAATGTAATTTTAGTTTCAGTAGTAAAGGTATACATAAGCATTATGTAAGCACTATTGCTTTTTCTCCCGAAATTAAAAATATATAGTAATTTGTTTTATTTAAATATGTTTATGAAAACAAACTGTATCAAAAAAATTTTGCAATAGATCTGGTAAACAAGATACATCTTCCGTGAGTGCGTAAAGATTCACAATATGTGCTCAAGAAAATGCACAGATGAGAGATTTAGACGTACATAATTTCCTATCTTACCAATGCTCCTATATTGTAAAAGTATCTTGCCCTCTAAACATATTAAAATGTATTGTTATCGAAAAACACCTGTGTGCCTAATTTTTATAATTTTAGCACCTCCGAAATTGAGTGAAAATTCGATTACAAAACTCCTTCCATACACACAAGAACTAAAGTTACATGATATAAGCTTGTAACAAATAATCAAACGATGGAAGAAGTACCTCTCTAAATATTATTTCATTGAGTCGTACTTAACTTATTTATTAAATTTATTTTAATTTATCTGACTCCAATTAAATACGACATTTCAAAACTTAAACTTTATTCCATGCACCAAACTAAACGAAATTTCATTCTCATGACAACAAACAGTTCCGTTGCCATTCACTAAAAAAATTTACATTCTACTTTCAACAACTATAGCGTAAAATAATTTAATTGCAGACGATATAAAAATATTTCAGCATTACTTTTATTTTATAAACTGTGGTAACTTTGGTGGCTTGAAGAAACCCACGTATTTTGATAGATTGATACTGAAATTTTATTGCACATATTTATTTCAACATTTAGCGAAAACTGTCACTACATTATAACTAATATTTCCATATTTATATTAGAAGCAAACAGAAATTGATTTAAATCTGTGGATTATTCGACCACAAGCTGTGTGTTTAACCTTCAGTAGTTCAACCCCTTCCGCTACGTGGCGTACGACCTTCATTGAAGTGACTTCGCTTTTGATCTGGCAGATACTTCTTCCATACATCTTTGGACGCTTTTTATGTATGCAGTTTTGAGTGTTAGTGAAACAGTGAAACAGAATATTACTTCAATGGGATTCCCAGTTAAAAATAACCCCACTCCCTGTATATGAGTAATTGTATAACATATCTTGAGAGAGCCATGTGAAGAAAGTTTAAATTAAATTAAAGTAACAAAAATTTGTAAAAAGAAGCATAAAATGCCTTATGGTACAGTCAAAAATTATTGTAGGATAATAATAAGCAATTTTGAGTGTTATTTTTAGGTGGCTATAAATTAATAACTTTTATTTTATAAATTATCTGGTTTAGTTTGATTTGAAATAAAAAGAAAGATTGGCAGCTACGTAGCATCTAGGAAATAAATTAATGCAGATTTAAAAATCGATTTTACGATCTGCATAAATGCTGGCATGATGGTAGATAAGCTCAATGCAACAACAGCAGCAACAATACCAAAAACAATTTTTCTTATACAACACAAACTCTTATTAACCTCTTTAACAAACGTTTGATGTGGCTGCTTTTCATTACTCTGCAAATGTTCCAAAGATAAATCAGTTTATTTTTCTTAAGCGTTTGAGTATGTTCACTATGGTTAAACCAAGTGCAGTATCGATTCGTGATTTAACCCCGAATCTACCAGACATTTTACTCAACCTTGATAAAAACATTTCACACCAGAATTCTTTTTTTCTTAAAAAAAAAAAAAAAACATTTAAGGCGGTATTTAAAAAAATATTTTTCCACGGACAACAACTTAAAATTTTGAGACACATTTTCAGACTCATTTTTAAAAATAAAAACATGAAACTTGGCGGCTTGATTTATGAAGAGATTTACAAGGGCCCCATGTTTTTATTTTTCGTTCAATTAATTAGAAATTGATTTGCAAACAATTATTTTCACAGTACGATAATTTTTTTTTGTTTCCAGCGCTATCGCTTCGGGAAATTCGGTTCAAAATGTACACTTTGACAGCATTTTTTGAAATATATTCTACCGTTATCCAAAAATATAGACAATACGGACATTATAAAGTTTCTGAATAAGAGAATCTGCCAATTGGATGCATTTTAGACCAAAAATGAATTAAAAAATGTCTCTCAAAATAAGCAGTTTGGATTTGAATACACCTTTAACTTATTTATTTTATTTTAGTTCTCTGTGGTTTATATTTAACTTATCTTAGGGAACAAATTCTGGTTCAAATAGTAATTTTGAATGTAACTGTCGATTCCATTGGACCCGTCTGGTAGGTGGTAGGCGGAGGCTTAAACATCGGGATGGATTTTGGAAGCAGAAGAATGTAAATTGATCTTTAAAGATTCCGTTAACTGAATTGAAAATACCCGCTCGATAATGTTATGGGACAGTTATTGTTTCGGTACGTGAGATCTTATACAACTTTTGGAACAAATGTCGATGTTTCGTGGCTGACAGTTACGTCAGTAAGGATAACATAAAATCACCTGTATAACAAGATGCTTATCGTAATAAAATTCAACTTAAAATGCAATCGTAGATCATTTTCTTGAGATAGCACAATTATTTGCAACTACAAACAAATTCTATGAAACAAGGGGAGGAGGGTGTTCAGGAGTCAAAGCCCTCTTAAAAAATGTATATTTGTATTCTGAAAAAAAATTCAACAATAATTAATTGAAGAGTACATAATAGTATGGGATCGTTTTTAATATAATAGTTCTTAAAATTTAGATTTTCTTAGTTTTTGTGATTTATTATCATATTATGCTTAGAAATATGCATATAATTTAACATTAATAAATTGTGGATTGCAGGATATTAAGTGAAAATGGCCTGCAAATTTCACACTGAGACTCTTGATCTGAAGATTTACTATTTTATTTTATTAAGTTTTAAAAAAAAGAAACAAAATTCATATGCTGTATTGTCCAATACAAAAAGAATTAAAATTAGCATTTCTTTTTCAAAGTCTGTGGGCGATGGAAACTTTTCATTTATGTTTTCTTTTTCGGCATCTCCTAAAGTATAAAAATTACCACTTACTCCACGATAAAAAGATACATTGTTAAACAGTTTAATATGTGTATGCAGTTTTTCATGTTAGAATTTGAAAATTAAATCATTAAAAATTCATCAATTAATACGTCAAAGTATAGTCAGTTAAAATAAATAAATAAATAAATAAATAAAATAAATCGATACACCTGCGTTTATCTGCTGACCGTTAGCAATAAAATCCCATCAAAGATGGTAATTAAACTCAGAATATTGTCTTATTTCAGTATATGAAATCAATTTTTGAAACAGGGGTACTCTACATATTAAAAATTGCGCCAACTTTGTTTTTTGTTTAATGGTAACACCCCCTTTTGACAGTCTATTTAAGTTCCTTGAAGAAGGCAGACCGAAAAATTCATAGTTTATATTCTTTTTATCAAATCTTCATCGGGATTTAAAATAAAAATTTTAAGGGTAAATCTACAAATTTAGGAAATTTAAATTAATATTGCAAAGGAAAAACTTCCAGACTCACACCAGAAAAACTGTAGAATAAAAATGATGGGTTTAAGAAACAAATAGAATTATCTTCCTTTAAATTTTATATAATTTTTTTTCAAATAAATTTTCTGGTTGCTATTTCCAATGTTCTTATATGTGATTGCATGGTAGTAGAATATGGTCCCTTTAGACCAGGTATGTCAAACTCATTTACTGCCGCGGACCAAAATAAGCATTATATGCAAAGCCGCGGGCCACATAAAAAGAAGTAGATAATGTTATTACCATTACGAATACACAGCATTAAATTTGTACGTAAAAAACACAGCCATGTTAAAGGAATATTCAATCAAAGTTTCAAAGTTACTCTTAAGCATATTTTATTTTATTATATTTTTCGAAAATATACTCAAAATTACTTTTCATCAACCAAATCTATGATATTCAACTGAATTTTCTAAATTGCATTATTTTAATTGATTGATTGTACACACTGGTCTGTTAATCTTGATCTAGCAAAGGCATAGATGTCATTCTTCCGTGTTTTCTTCAAGTAAAAAATTAGACATATTTGAATGAGAAAATTTATTTAATAAAATGTGTCTTGCATCTATGAACAACTTATTTGATTTCATTGATAAATACTTTTTCTGGTTCAAATTAGGTTTATTTGAATTGGAAAATAAAAGGTTGACAACAACGCAGATGTCGTATAAAAGTGCGCTACCGAACATAGCTAAAGTATTCCTAATTGCACACTATAATTTAAGCAATCGGTCGATTGATGAATAATTACAGAAATTTGTAAATCGCATATCCATATATTTTCGCTCTATATGGAATCGCACTAAATTTTGAGTAGCTGCAGTAATAAATTCTGAAGAATAATATCAACATCAATCACTAGAGGTGAAGTAAATAGATTAAACTGATTTTCATATTTCTTGAAATTCAAAAATCTTCCTTTGAATTCCTTTTTTAATATATTTTTAGTATATTTTAAAATTTCCCACTCCGATGATTTTTGTAATAATGCCTGGCAACATTTAAAATGAAATACATTTTCTTTATGAAAATTGTTTTATCAAATTAATTAATTATATTTGAAACGCTGATACTATCAAATAACAAGATAGCATTATGAAATTTGCCTTGGAGTTGACGTTTACTCAGGTGCTTTGTAATTTCACATTTTAACTCCAAATACTTTGCCTGTTGGTGATCTTTTAATAATTCACATTCATAATTTGTCGATTTAAAAAAAAAATGCAACCTTGTTTAACAGTTTGAAATTAAATAATAACACTTCATAATGGAAAGCCGACAAATTTCTGTATAAGAAGGTAAATCTGTTTATCTTCACTACCCATATTTCAAGATATTTTCTAGATTGACAACTATTAAGCATATGCGTACGAATATAAGTTTATAATCATGTATTCGGCTTTTATAAATTTATCGCTATACATAAATATTTCTAGCAATAGTACTTACGCTTATAAAATATCTTTACCTGCTCTAGACATGATTTCTTCATTTTCGCAGACAATGATGATTATTATTTTTTTAAAGTAAATGTATTTTCTTCAATGGGCTTGGTAAAAGCACTAATTATCTTTTAAGAAGTACCAGCCTCATTTCTGATACTTTATCTTTTTAGCTAGATTTTTGTGAGGTTTCTTTATACTTTGTGCTGTAGCACCTCTTAATGTTGCAAACATTCCTAACTCCAACAGTGTCTACATATATATCAAACATAAAATTTCAGTTTTCTTTTGAATATACCTGCATTTATGATTTGTAAATAACCTTTTAAAAAAACTGTGATGTTGATTTTTAGTTATCATACTTATTCATAATGGTAAAGAGCTTTAACATTTTTTATATAAATCCTGGGACGTATGAGAGTATGTCAATAAAAAAGGAAATAATAGAAAGAAAGAATTCACGCAGAATTCATTAGCAATGACACAATTACGAACTGAAGCAATGAAAATAATTTAAGAGCTTAAAACCAAAATCTATGTGTTTGACTAAAGCCCAAGTAAAGAACCTAGATGACATAATCGAAATTTTTGAGTCGAGCAGAAAAGTAAAAATTTGTCTTACTTGTAAAGCGACTCATTTAAAGATATTTAATTTTATATTTTGATTTTTTTAATTAATTGTTCTTGATCAGCGCCGAAATGTATTAATTTTATAATACATTTCATAGTATTTAATAAATTCATTGTATAATTTTTTTAAGTTGTGTAAAATCGAAGACAGTAGTAAAATAAAGTATTAGTTTCAAAATAAAGCAAATAAAAGTTACATAAGTAAAATACTGTAAAAAATTTACGAATTTTTAAATTCTCAGATTTAAGATCCCGCACTTTGCTACGTTCCAATTGGTTATCTTTGTATCCACAATTTCTTTGGGCTAAAATATAAAATTGAGTTATATCTGTCTATGTACGTCACTGTTGCGAGCTGGGCATGATTTTTTAATTCAGAATGCTACCTTATTCTGAAGAGAAAATTTTCCCTTATTTAATAACAAAATAAATAAGACATTTATTACTCTACGAGCAAAGTATATTGTCAGCATACATGTTCTAACGACTAATTTACTAACACAGGTAAAATGCCAAAGGCTTCGCGGCCCACAGATAAGTTGTCGGCGGGCCACGTGTTTGACATGCCTGCATTAGACTTTCGAAAAGTAAAATTTCGCTACATCTCGAAAAATAATGATTAGAATGAACAGTAAGCTTACGCATTTGTGTGTTTGACGATGCCTATTCTGTTTATGTAAAATTTATGTTGGTCATAAATCATAATTTTCTTGTATATGAGTTTATTAATAATGTTCACAATTAAAATTATGCGTTTGTTTAAAGAAAATGCCTTGAATATGTTTGGGTCCCTTCAATGAATCTCACTTTAAAAATAAAAAAAGAATCGGATGATTTTTTGGGAAGATATAAATTAAAGTATGCCATATGAAGTTGTCCCATTAGCACTCCTCAAATTTTAATCTCTCCCAACTCCATGAAAATTTAATAAAAATACATAAACTATATAGTTTTCCGGGTCGATTTGATCCCAGGAATCGAAATAAAGTGTCAAAAGTGTATGTTACCATTCGAAAAATCGAAGTTGATGCAACTTTTAATATTTAGACGCCCCGCCCCTATTTCAAAAAATTCATTCCATTTCTGAAAGAAACGTTATTCCGAGTCTAATGACACTTTTGGTGTGATTTTATCGTAAACGGTCTGCAAATACTGGCAGATGTATCATTTTTACTACGCAGACTGTACATGTTTGTCTATTTTTCCACCAGTCACTAGAGTTCGTACAGATTTTAGAATGAAATTAACCAATCTGTTTCATATGCATACGTATAAATTTGGTTTTTGCTGTGTAAGTTATGTAATGTCAGATAGTATATTATTAGTTACAAATATATAATTTTAGATATAAATTTGCATATATCTGTACATTTTAATGCACATAAAGGTTACATTTTAAAACTACTATGAAAGTGTAAAGACATTAAGAAATTAGAAACAATTATAAAATTTATTCTAGTGCTTTAATATAAGACAGTTAAAATATTGCTTGATGTAATTTTATATAATTTATCAGGTGATTTTAAATTATCTATTTCTCATCTCATAATATGTTTATTTAAATAAAATACATGTATCAAAATTCGTATAAAACTCTTCTGAAAAACTGATAACAATAAGTTATTATGAAGAATTTGAAAATTAAAAATATATAATCACACATGTAAGCTACTTTTCTTTTATGATAGGTGGTCTTTTAACTATCCCTTTCGAAAAACAAAATGGAAAAAAAAAGTAAAGTATAGAAAATAAGAAAAGTTAAATGTTTACATTAATATATTACTATTTTATTTGACTTTGTGAACTTCCTTATTTTTTATATCTTGACAAAATTCATATATACATTCAGATATTATAACATAGCAATAGAGAGATAAAAAATATATATAAGCTTACGTTTTTTGTTTAATTACCTACTTTCTATTTGCATTCATTTTTTTTAGGGAATCCTATACATTTAAAACTAATAAGTGTATCAGTATGCTTTAATATATTGCATAAAAACATGTCTGGTTTATGATTAAATTTCCGTACCCCGAGATGTTTTTCAGCATCTCACTCCGTTGCGAAATGTAATTTTCTTTCAAAACAAAGGGGAAAAAATGAAAAAAACGGGAAAAAAATTTGAAATACACTGTGAGCATACCATGATAAAAAAAAGCAGAAAAACCCTTAGATTTTTTGCTACATGAATAAAAGAATTTCTAGCATGAGTGAAGTAATAGAAAGTCTGAAAAAAGGGTATTCTTGGGTCATTTCGCTTCTAAGTATGTGAGGGATATAGTCAAGAAAAGAGTAAACATAAAAGTCAATCTCTTTATTTAAATAAAATAAACATGAAAGAATACCTTCATGACTAATTCAAATAATATAAATTTAACCCTAGACCTACCATGAATCGTCATTTTGACGGTTGCCAAACGAAAATATTCCGATTTTAACCAGAAATTTCTTTTTAAAATAAATTAAAAATAAAACACACAGAAATACTTTAAATGAATAAGTTAAGTAGTTTTAAATAAAATATCTGGTGTGAAATAGTTCTAAACAACTTGAGTAAAATTTCCGGTAGTTCTAGTGTTAAGTAAAGTACTATCCAAAAATTAAAACTACAGTGTAAAAAAAGACAAATGTTTCTTAACATATGAAAATATCATGTAACCACGTACGAAAATGTACAATAATCTCTTCCGAGCTACCCACGATTCCAGAAAGTGTTCTTTATCTTTAGAAACTCCAAAAAACAATATATTTTTGAGATTTAAAGAACCAAAAGTTTATTTTATTGCGATTAATTTTCGGAAACGTTTCCCAGTACTCTTATAGTTTATTAATCAGTTTTCTTAAACCGAAACATCAGTTTTTAGGACGCTATCAATTTTCAACTAAGCATTTTCAGCTATGCAACTGAACTTATACATTCAGAAGAACAAAATATCATCAATTTTAATGTTAATGTCAATACTAGTATCATGATTGTCTGTAAAACACGTTTGTTGAACATGAAAATGTTTAATTGAGAATTGATAGCATCCGAAAAACCTATATTCCAGTTTGAGAAAACTTATTAATACACTATAAAAACTACTTGGAAATATTTCTGAAAATCAGTGTCGCAACACAAGAAACTTTATTTTTTATAAATGCTTCATCAAATTTCAAAAATACTCAGACCGTTTCACAGATTTCTAAAGATAAAGAACGCTTTTCAGAATCGTGGGTAACTTGGAAGAGGTTATTGTACATTTCGTTTGTGGCTACGTTGTACTTTCCTACATTAAGAAACATTTGTCTTTTTTTCAGAGTACATCTTCTTTCACGGATATAGATAGACAGACATATGTCCTTACATTCTGTTGAACCAATCTTATACTTTAACATTTTATATGTATGTCATTTGTCAGTCGGAGTTACATAATAAATCAGCATAGATGGATCAGAATGCGATAATGAATACGCTTTCAATTAGAAATAAAAAATTGCATACAAACTTTATCTATTTCTTCTTTTTAACGCTTTCTAAGATAGATGAACAGTGCTTATGAATTTGGTTTGTCTGTCGGCCGTCTATCCTTACTCTAACCCGTTCGCTACCAGCTCAAATTTTGTAAGTTTATTGGTATTGCGAAGTCTAATGTAGGTGTTTGCGTTGATAAATATTTTGCGTATAAATATAAATATTTTGATTATTATATTATATTATATTATATTATATTATATTATATTATATTATATTATATTATAATTACTATAATTATTATTATAGTAATTATTATAGTAATTATTATAATTATTATATTATAATATATTTATATATTATAAATATAAATATTAATATTTTTATAAATATAACTATAAATTAATATAAATATAAATATTTTTTATAAATATAAATATTTTCCGTTTGACAACCACGAGTATACTCGTGATTGGCAGCGAATGAGCTAAGTCTCATAAATATACTCGGATTGCGTAGGGGAGAAAAATCGTTTGAGGATAATTTTTTTTAAAGTTACGATATTTCAAGCATAATAAGTTTGATATGCATCACTGAAGAGGGATACAACATACTTTATCATGAGTATAGAATAGGTAACATTTATAGTTCGTTTACAAAAACGCACAAAAGAATTCCATTACATTATGATCTATGGGGAAAATCGTTTGCGATGCATTTTAATGACGTTATGATGCTTCAAATAGAATTAAAATAAAAAGAATTACCCAGGTGCACTGCAACACTTTTTATGTAGATTATGGGGTGCGTAGTATTTATCGTTCATTTATAGACACACAACAAATAATTCGGTTAGGACTGACAATGATCGATAATTGCTATAAGTGAGTTTTCCACAGTGGAATGCATTTTAAAACTTATATAATTTTTAGTC
Organism: Maratus michaelseni; assembly: GCA_963931845.1. NCBI lineage: Eukaryota > Metazoa > Arthropoda > Arachnida > Araneae > Salticidae > Maratus > Maratus michaelseni. The sequence goes on along the minus strand of OZ007594.1, from coordinate 274,803,143 downwards.
CATTACATAATGTGTATAAATGCTACAAATTATATGTTTGGTAATTCATCATGTAACAAAATTGTACATAAAGCAGTACTATAAATAATACTTACATTTGAAACGATTAAAAATGCAGATAAAAAGACTCAAAAACTTTTCTGACAGTCGCATTTTTATTTTCGGCTCATTTTGTTTAATCTTCCAAAAGTCCATCCCAAAATGTTTTTTCTTTCATATTGGTATATCACTGCAAGTGAGATTTTATATAGTTTCATGGATTTAACTGTTATGAATTATACAGTGAAATAATACAATTATATATACTGACACTCTCAGATTGTTTACTTTCTGTAATTTTTTTTAAAATAAGGAGAAGGAGGCTCTGTCCCTTCCCCCTCCACACCAAACCCTTGTTCGTCTCATAATTTAATGTCAAATATATAACCTCCTCTACAATTTTCATGTAATTAAAAAATATATCACATGAAATAATTTTCATGTAATTAATATTCAATTAATTCAGTTAATAATCCACTCTATAATTTTCAGTATCTTATATTGTCTGTCAAAAGTTATTAAAATGTTGATTTTTTATAATGGTATCATTATTTAATTTGAACAATTAATTGATCTCATAAATGTTTCATTAATTATTGCTATTCTTACAGTTCAGTTTAGATAAAAATGCGTATTTGGACCAATCGTGATTGCTGCGTGAAGGTTTTACAATGAAAACATTTATAATGAAATGCCAGAATTAGAGAAACAATGCCTTTTCATACGCAATATTCGCAGTGCGACGCCTATATTTCTGAAATGTTTGCTTTATAGTTTGGTAGACAGCGTCACATTTGGACAACCAATTTTATCGTTGATGATTTTGGTATCTATGATAGGTTAAATAGTACAAATAACGAAACTACCATTCAGCTGGCGCAGTAGCGGAGATGGGGAGGTTGTCATAGAAACGTCACACACCCCGCTGTAATGTAAAATTAATGAAACTCAATTACTGATGATGTCTACGAGTCGGGGTAACATTAATAATAGAGTTTCACGATGTTGCTATGGTACCCCCCCCCCCACCCGACACACCACCCGCGCTGTTGCGTCAGATGATTGGCAGTCTCGTTATTTGTGCTATTCAATCTATCGTACATACTGTTGTGAGCTCGGGGTACGAAAGGATTGATGCCAATATATAAGAACAATCAACAGGCTTTATTTACTCCAAACAGTTTGGTAAATACACAAGAATCTTCACAATGACACAAATATTCAGTAATCTTCAAATCTAATAACGGCACAGCAAAATTTCGCACTGAACAATGTAGCGTATTGTTCAATACGAAGTCGCTTATAGACAACACAGTCTCAAAGCAAAAGCCTCTCATGTGAATTCAATCCCAGCTGATAGTGAACTCAACTGAACTGCTTCGTCGAGGTCCCGGCTAGCCTTTATATAGGTTTTAGAGATCATTCTAGAATATTCGAGAGTTTTCAGATGCTAGAAATTACCAGAAGGTGCTTCAACTCTCGATAGAGGACCACAAGCGAGAAAGGACACCAATGTACAGGTACAAAGGGGGGGCACAAAATATCGCCAAATCCGTCGCCAACTTGGCGACATTTGGCGATATATCGCCAAATTCGGCGACAAAATTAAGTCGCCAAAACCATCGCCAACTTGGCGATAAACCCATTCCTTGGCGATATTCCCATAGAACTCCATTATAAAAATGAGGGTGTATGCCTGTATCGATGATCATATTACTTGGCAAATCATTCACACGCCCGACTATAAAAACTCCGTTCTCGCCGCAACTTCTTGCAGAAATTTCACATACTTGAAAATGAGGCTTCTCAAGATCTGGCAACCTCCGCCCCGCAAGATGGCCATTAATCAGTTTTCCTGCTCCTCCGTTAGCGGGTGAGCTATTACCTTCGGTGCTGGGTCGTCTTGGGCAGTTGATTTGGATATGGCCTTCTCCACCGCATTTCCAGCACTTGATCTTTCTGTAAGGTTTGTTGGCCATTAAGGAGTTAATCTGTCTCATCATGTCCTTCATCTGCTGCTGTAAACGCTCCACAGCTCTATCCGACGTCTCAGGCAGGTTGGCTGCTCGCACAAAGTGTCGATCTTTCCTAGTAGCTTGCTGGGCTGCCTCGAATTTCAGGGCGTAAACTAAAGCCCCTTTTAGATCATTGAGATCTGCAATCCGGAGTGCTGTCTGGATCTCAGGGTCACGCACACCATCGATAAAATGTTGCAGTGCTAAACTTTCTCTAATTTCAGTCGGACAGCCAGGATAAGCAAGATGAAAAAGTCTCTAGACATCCGTAGCAAGTTCTTGCAGGGATTCAGTGGATTTCTGTTGCCGAGATTTGAGCTGGAGTCTGCTATATTCTTTCATGCATTTTTCGCCAAAGCGCAATTCTAAGGCACTGACGAGCGTTTCAAAATCCAGCGGTTCATTTGCAGGCAAAGTCTGTAGAACGTCGGCAGCATCAGCTCGTAGAGAAGTAGCTAACTGGCAAGCCTTTGTCTGGGAATCCCATCCATTGGCGTCCGCTACGATCCCAAATTGTGTCTTGAAAACTGGCCATGAGTATTTTCCGTCATAAGTCGAGAGTTTAATAGAGGCCCGAGGAAGCATATCTTGATACTTGACATCTTCGGCATAGTTTCCGGCAGTCATCTTTTGTTTCTTGACTTTTTTCAAATCTTTTTTTACATTCTCTATGCTTTCTTCAACGGTCTTGGCGATCTTTTGAACTTTTTCTTCTACGGTTTTGGCTTTCAATTGAACATTTTCTTCTATTTCTTGAAATCTTCCTTCAAATTTGTTTTCCACGCTGTCAATTCTTTCATTTAAAGATGTTATTTTATTATCTATTAATTCTTTCAACTCACCAAGGTTGGTTGACATATCCTTTTTCATTTCTTCCGACATCTCCTTCATTTCAGCCTGGTTTGCAGTCATTTTCTCATCTATCGCTGACATTTCCTTCTTCATTTCTTCCGACATTTCCTTCATTTCAGCCTGATTCTTAGTTATTTCCTTCTTCATTTCTTCTTTCAACTCGCCGAGGTTGGTTGACATATCCTTTTTTATTTCTTCTTTCATCTCGCCAAGGTTCGCAATCATTTTTTCATCCATCGCTCCTAATTTCTCCAATAACTGTTTCAGTTGATCCTCCATTGCTCTTCTGGTAATCGACATTCAATCCCACTTCTTGACACCAAATTGTTGTGAGCTCGGGGTACGAAAGGATTGATGCCAATATATAAGAACAATCAACAGGCTTTATTTACTCCAAACAGTTCGGTAAATACACAAGAATCTTCACAATGACACAAATATTCAGTAATCTTCAAATCTAATAACGGCACAGCAAAATTTCACACAGAACAATATAGCGTATTGTTCAATACGAAGTCGTTTATAGACAACACAGTCTCAAAGCAAAAGCCTCTCGTGTGAACTCAATCACAGCTGATAGTGAACTCAACTGAACTGCTTCTTCGAGGTCCCGGCTAGCCTTTATATAGGTTTTAGAGATCATTCTAGAATATTCGAGAGCTTTCAGATGCTAGAAATTACCAGAAGGTGCTTCAACTCTCGATAGAGGACCACAAGCGAGAAAGGACACCAATGTACAGGTACAAAGGGGGGGGGGGGCACAAAATGTCGCCAAATCCGTCGCCAACTTGGCGACAGTTGGTGATATATCGCCAAATTTGGCTACGAAATTAAGTCGCCAAAACCATCGCCAACTTGGCGATATTCCCATAGAACTCCATTATAAAAATGAGGGTGTAAGGTTGTTTTTCTTGCAAAGCACCTGAGACCTTTTGCATAGAGTTACATGATGCTCAATAGGAAATACTTAAATAATGCTGCAATTTTTACAATAATGAAATAAAATAAATGAAATATTTACAAATATATATAAAATTCATAACAATACGAAAAGCATCGATGCTAAAATTGATTATCAAAATGTGATGCTGACTCCCGGACATATTGATATTGATAATATTGACAACAATGTGAGAAAATATTTCTTTCTCATATTGGGGCAATTTTTGAAAAATCTAAGTTAAAATAGTATTAGGGCAAAATTTCATGCCAAAATTGTCAATATTGTACAAGATAAAGCCAAACAATAGTACAAACAACATTGAAACAATATATTTTTTTGTAGGGTTGTGATATGAGTTTCCAGACTTTATTATAGTGAGCTGATATGAGGTAGTGCCAAATATCTTGTAATGATGATAATAATAATAATAAAAAAATAACTACAAATACATATTTAAATTTAGAAGATTGATCTGAACATTTATCAAGAAAATAGAAGCCAATACTGACGCTGTGACTTTTTCGATGACACAGGTAGGGCTAATTTATCTTTATCTATTTTTAAGAAAATGAAATAGTACTAAGAAATAAATCGTAGAGATATTATTATAAATATTGTTTTAAACACAATAGATATCATTAAAAATTACTGGTGGCTAAAAATCGTAGCAGTTGAAATCTATGGAACGGATGAAATCAGTTTGTTTAAAAATAATTCTTCTCTAACGTTCAACAAAGTTGTATTTTTGATTATTGTCTTTGTGAGAATTCAAAAATTTTCATTTTCCGCGTTATTAGTTTTTTAATCATTCCTTTAAAAATGAAAAAAATCTCAAGCAATTATTTAATTAAGGATATTTTAAAAGATTTGTTTGACAGTATATTTAACGAATAATTTGATAGCTAAATGAAAAAAAACATTTTTTGTTTACCACATCATTAAAGGAAGAAAAAAAACATGATTCACATATTCAGATTTTTAAAAACAAAAGTACATTTTTATGTATCATTTAATTAATCAACTAATCACGATTACACAGTAAGTTTCCCATTTTTTTTTGTTTTTTTTGTTTTTGTTTTTGTTTTCTTTCTTTTTGATATTTGATTGTTTACTGTTCTTTTTCTTTTTGATGATTAGGAAAACGTATTTAGATTTTTTATTCTATCAAATTATTCAGTTATATATATATATATAGCTTTTAAATCGACATTTGTTTTTTTAATAATTTAAAAAAAAAGTTGCACTATAACATAGTATCATTTGTTTTTTTAGGAAATGTAAAGACTTAAAACTTAAAAATAACCAGAAACCTTTTAATGGCTGTGATTGTGAGATTTTTTAACGATATTTTTTGTTCAACATATAACAGGCAATAGATACATGAAAATGAAAAGACAAAAGTGGGGAATATTCTGAATAATTTTCAATAATTTATGACCATATATATATATATATATACAGGGTGTCCCAAAAGTCTCCGTACAACTTCAAATATTTATTACAAAAAAAATAATAGGCTTACAGCAAAATTAATTACAACAGTACATAGAGTAACTTAATTTTTTTTCTACTACCTTAGTATGCTTGTACATGAGATCCTTTCGTTGCACGAAGAATATCAATTCGATATTCCAATTAGATCCACGTCCGTTTCAACATGCTGACATCAACAGTATGTTACAACTGTTTGATGAAATCCGAACAAAATTTAATAGTCTCAAGGATTTGAAACAAAAGATCCAAACTTTTGAGGTGTGTAACCCTGAAAAGAACAATTATAACTTTCAATATATTTTAAACAAGAAACTTTCCTCTTCTGCGTTTTGTGATGTACATGTGTCGACAACGAAACAAAGATGCATACTTGCGGTTTTTACACTCCTATGCTTACACGTACTATGATCGTCTATGCTCTCTTGTTCCGTGTTTAGACTTTGAACTTTTCGATGTTTCTTACTGAGTTCATGTTTGACTCGTTTAGCTGTAAGAGCTTTAAAAATTTGTTCTCCGTGAAGATGTAACTTATCTCGGTTTGTTGTTATCATGTTTTATTCAAGAACTTATAAATTAAATATTTCATTGGAAGAACCAGTCTTCAACCGTTTGAAAACATATTTTTTCACAATACATTATTTTACACAGATCTATTAATAATATTATTTATTTATATAATTAGAAGAACGGTGTTCTATTGGAAGTGTCGTGTAATCTTGTTACGGGGAAAAAGGTCAAGCTTCCGCTGAACGCGTACTGAAGGATGGGTTTATGGTGGGTCTCTGCGCTACTGAAACAGGTAAGAGATATATTTTCCTGTCTCAATTTTTTATTTATGAAGATAGAAAGGAGATTTATCTAAACGCACTCACATTCTAGTAAGAAAATATATGTATATTTTGTAACAGATTATGAGCCTGATCATGTGCTAAAATTTTTACTTGAGTGCGAATAGAAGAATTTAAAAAACATTGTGCTGATATAAATATTTTGCTACATTTATATAAATAAAGGAATGAAGTAGCAACAGCAATATTTTGAATAACAGAAATAAAATAATACCACTGAATTATTATTTCATAGAATTGTCAAACATTTATATTATATAAGATTTTGTTATCTATATAATAATAGAAATGAGTATTTTAAAAGATACTGTCATAGAAAAATTAAATACGAATAATTACGATATTTGGAAATTCCGTGTAGAAATGTACTTGCAGAAAGAAGATCTTCATGATGTAATAATAAACGAGCCCCCAAATGCCATCACTCCCGAGTATACAACAAAAAATAGAAAAGCTAGAGCAATTATAAACTTGCTAATAGACGACGATCAGATAATCCACACAAAAAAACCTAGAAACTGCTAGGGAAGTATGGAATGCGCTTAAGAATGTCCACGAAAGATCTAATTTAAGCAGTAAATTATTTTTACTAAGGAAATTGTATTCTAGCAGGTTAGCCGAAAATGGCAACATGACTGAACATTTAACGAGAATTTATCAGTTACGCGAAAAATTAACTGCCATTGGTGAAACTATTAATGATCAACACCTGGCGGCTTTACTATTATGCTCTTTACCTGCTAGTTATGACACTTTAATATGTGCTCTTGAGGCACGAAATGATGATGAATTGACCCCAAATTTCATTCGGGGAAAGTTGATGGACGAATACAATAAACGACAAAATAATGTCGAAAATACAAACGGTCACTCTGCATTAAAAGTAAAATTCCCAATGCAAAAAACAAATAAATTTTGTCGTTACTGTAAGAAAAATTCCCATAATATTGAAGAATGTTGGAAATTAAAAAATAGAAACTACGAAAAACCGAAAATGAAAAATTATGGGAATAAACATTATGGTATGTCTAATAAGTCAGCTGTATGCTTTCAAGACAACGTAGGCGCGAATAATTCTAAAACCAAAAACTTTGATATGGAAAAACATGCTGATAAAAATTTAACATTTTTTATAGGTAACGGTTCGAAAGACCTCTGGGTTATTGATTCAGGGTCTTCGGCCCATATGTGTAATGACAAAAGTAAATTTCATGATTTTAATTATGATACATCTAATGTAATTATCGCGAATGGTCAAGAATTAAATTCTGACGGCTACGGATCTGTAAAATTAAATACTGTCATGTCAGACAATACGAGTAAAACCATAACACTAAAAAATGTTTTATATGTACCGGAGATAGAAACAAACTTAATTTCTATAAAACAAGTTACCGAAAATGGTTGCGTAGCTACATTCGAAAATAAAATGTGCAAAATAACTCACGAAGGCGTAACATACCTTGAAGGGTTTATAAACAATAATTTGTATGAATGTAAAGTAAAACCTGATTCAATTCAAAATGTAAATATGATTAATCACTGTGAAAAGGAAAATTGTTTACATAAGTGGCACGTAAGGTTAGGTCATAGAAATGTTAACCACATAAAAGAATTAGTTGATAAAAACATGGCATCAGGGATTCAAATTGATAACTGTAAACACAGCAATGAATGTGAAGTTTGCTTTGCGTCAAAACTTACTGATAATCCGTACCCCAAAACCGCTAGTTTTAGAGCTACGAGAGCAATTGAGCTGGTTCATAGTGACCTGTGCGGCCCCATACAAACTGCAACGGTTGGGGGGAAATACTATTTTCTAACTTTCATTGACGAATTCAGTCGCTTTACTATTGTATATTTACTAAAAAATAAATATGAAGTTTTCTCAAAATTTAAGGAATACGTAGCGATGACTGCAAACAAATTCGGTAGAAAGGTGCAGTCAATTCGGTCCGATAACGGGGGGGGGGGGGGAGTACACGGGTGTCGCGAATCCAATTGAATTCCTACTAACAGGAGATGTTTTCATAAATGTATCTTTCTAAGCTGTGTGAGAAAGATGGTTTTGTTTTTGTAGATGTATCTTTCTAAGCTGTGTGAGAAAGATGTTTTGTTTTTTTTAGATGTATTTTTCCAAGCTGTGTGAAAAAAATGTTGTTGTCGAAAAATGGTTTTGTAGAATGTTTTGTCGGCACGGAAGTGAGAGAATAAAGATATTCGTTATGTTTTTTAAGAGGACTGTTTTTCACGTATTAAAGTATTATTTTCTTTTGTTTCAAAAATGACGAAAGTATTAAAACGGGTAGTTTTAAGGTTTCGAAAATCGCTATGTATGTAATTTGCGATAACGGGGAAGGAATTTGAAGAATATTTGAAAAATGAGGGAATTGATCATCAATTCACCGTACCATACTCCTCACCGCAAAATGGAGTTGCAGAGCGTAAAAACCGCAGTTTAGTGGAGATGGGACGCTGTCTTCTTAAGGTAAGCGGTTTACCTAATTCGTTCTGTGGGTAAGCCATTTGCACAGCGACGTACATTCAAAACATGCTCTCAACTTCATCATGCGATCGGACTTTATATGAAAAATGGACTGGTCGTAAACCAGACCTATCTAACATTAAAACTTTTGGTTGCCACGCTTATGCATATATTCAAAAAACCCATAGGGGAAAATTGGACGACACCGCACGACCGGGTATTTTTGTCGGCTATGACAATAGAAGTAACGGTTACATGATATGCACAGATGGAAGGAAAATTGTTATAAGTCGAACAGTAAAATTTTTAGAGGATAAGAATAATGACTCAGTCAAAAATAATGAATCAAATGAAAATAAAGGAATACAAAGCGAGAATAATCCGCAACCAAAATTACAACTAATTAGTGAGGAAAATAATAGCACCGAAATTGAAATGCAAGATCAGGATGCGAACACAAACTTGACAGGCACCCCACAGAATTCACCACGTAGGTCGAACAGATCTAACAGAGGGGTTCCTCCTGATAGATTCGCATTTTTAATAAATGACGTTAGAATAAATGAGCCCAAATGCTGGGATGACATACTAAAAATGCAAAATCCCCTGGAAAAGGAAAAATGGATAAATGCTACTTTAGACGAAATAAATTAACTTAAAGAAAACTGTACTTGGGAATTAGTCGAGGCCCCACCAGGGACAAAAGTAATTGGAAGCAAATGGGCGTTCAGATCGAAATACAATAGTCAGGGTCAAATAGAAAAGTACAAAGCGAGGTTAGTGGCTAAGGGATTCTCCCAGAAATATGGAATTGACTACGGCGAGACTTTCGCACCCCTTGCGTCTCATACTACGATAAGAAGCCTTTTGGCAATGGCCTTACATAAAAACTTAAAACTTAGGCACATCGACATTAAGACGGCTTTCTTACATGGGGAATTACAAGAGGAAGTATATATGCGTCAACCCGAGGGGTATGTAGCTCCCGTAGAGGAACACAAAGTTTGCAAACTTAAAAAGGCGCTGTATGGTTTGAAACAAGCAGCGAGAGATTGGAATTTAAAGATACACGATTCGTTGTCAAAATTAGATTTTCACCAAAGCTCGATAGACAAATGCTTGTATAAACGAACCACAAATAACAAAACGATTTATGTACTTGTTTATGTCGATGATCTCCTCATTGCCGGACAAAGTCAAAACATTGATAAACTTATATGTCAATTAAAGAAAGAATACCCTGTCACGGATTTAGGTGATGCTAAATATTATCTAGGCATAAACATTAATCGCCCTAACCAAAACACTATGACCCTAGACCAAATACACAAAATTCATGAATTAATAATCAAATATGGTTTGGAAAATTCAAAGCCAACAGATACACCGATAGAACCCGGATTTGTTAAATTAACCGATGATGAAAATCTCTTACCGGATAATGTAAACTATAGACAGGCGGTCGGCGCACTACTTTATATCTCGACTGTATCCAGACCGGATATTAGTGCAGCCGTTAATATCCTGTGTCGGAGAAATGAACATCCCAGAGCAAAAGACTGGGAAGCTGTTAAAAGAACCATTAGATATTTAAAAACAACAATCGATTTAAAGTGAAATATACTAATTTTGATGAACCTGTCTTGAGGGCATACGCAGACTCTGATTGGGCAAACGACCCACTTGAGAGGAAATCTACGTCAGGAAATGTGTTTCTACCGGGCTCTAATCCGATACTATGGTCATCTAAACGTCAAAAGTGTCTAGCTATGTCTTCAGCTGAATCAGAATTCATATCTGCCGCGAGTGCAGCGCAAGAAATATCATGGCTAATAAATCGACTAAACGAACTGGACATGCCGCAGCAGTGCCCAATTACATTAATGGATGACAATCAGTCTGCAATAAAACTTGCAGAATCAGACAAATTTCATCATAAGACCAAGTATATCGATTTGCGCTATCATCTCCTAAAACAATTAGTGAACAAACATATAATAAGACTCCGCTACGTCAACACTGACTTGATGACAGCCGATCTACTAACAAAACCCCTGCCAAAGCCTAAATTTACTTTTCATCGAAAGACAATCTTGAATCTGTGAATTGTTGATTCAGGGGTTAAGGTGGGGTGTTGAGGTTTGTAACCCTGAAAAGAACAATTATAACTTTCAATATATTTTAAACAAGAAACTTTCCTCTTCTGCGTTTTGTGATGTACATGTGTCGACAACGAAACAAAGATGCATACTTACGGTTTTTACACTCCTACGCTTCACGTACTGTGACCGTCTATACTCTCTTCTTCCGTGTTTAGACTTTGAACTTTTCGATGTTTCTTACTCAGTTCATGTTTGACTCGTTTAGCCGTAAGAGCTTTAAAAATTTGTCATCCGAGAAGATGTAACTTCTCTCGGTTTGTTGTTATCATGTTTTATTCAAGAACTTATAAATTAAATATTTCATTGGAAGAACCAGTCTTCAACCGTTTGAAAACATACTTTTTCACAATACATTATTTTACACAGATCTATTAATAATATTATTTATTTATATAATTAGAAGAACGGTGTTCTATTGGAAGTGTCGTGTAATCTTGTTACGGGGAAAAAGGTCAAGCTTCCGCTGAACGCGTACTGAAGGATGGGTTTATGGTGGGTCTCTGCGCTACTGAAACAGGTTAGAGATATATTTTCCTGTCTCAATTTTTTATTTATGAAGATAGAAAGGAGATTTATTTAAACGCACTCACATTCTAGTAAGAAAATATATGTATATTTTGTAATACAAACAGCAGTAGCTACTGTTGATGTTAGCATGCTAAAACGTTCGTGGATTGAATTAGAATAGCGTCTTGATATTCTTCGTGCTACGAAAGGATCTCATGTTGAAGTTTACTAAGGCAATAGAAAAAAAAAATTAAGTTACTCTATGTACTGTTGTAATTATTTTTGCTGTACGCCTATTATTTTTTTTGTAATAAATTTTTGAAGTTGTACGGAGACTTTTGGGACACCCTCTCTCTATATACATATAAATATTCTTTAATTTTCTTTGTACAGCTTCTAATATTATGAATATGTGTAAATAGATTTTACTTTTTCGAAAGAAAGATACATATAATATTCAAATAGATAAAATAGATTAATAAACTAGAGTTTTGTAATCTTTTACGGAATTTAAATGCAACTGCATGTCCGTATGGAGAATACACATGCCCCTCTGTTCATATAGAGAAATATATATATATTATAAAATGAATCTTCATGAAAATTAGTAATTATTTCTAAACATTTTCACACGTTTTTTTCTACAAGCATGTTCAATTGTTACTCCAATGTTCATAGCGTGATCAAATATATCACGCAATTTAATGCGCAGGATTTTTCTACTCTTTAATGAAATTCAAATGTAAATGTAGTTTCGTATGACGAATATGCAAAATATGCATGCGCGTATTTTGAGACAGTTATACTACGCGGATGAGAAAGTGTGAATACTTGGTTAATAACTCCAAACCGGATTGGAGAAGAGGGAACTATTTTACAGTGGAGTAAAGACGCATGTGACTAGGAAGAAGTACATCCTCAGTGCAGTGTTTTCCCAGGCAATGCATGCCAGCAATTTGCAGTCAGTCGTGCATGTCGGAAGCAGAAATAGAGTTAGAAAAACTACGTGTGAATATCAATTCTACCAGTGTTGTGAGAAATTGCCTACAGAAACAACCCAGTGTTGCAACAGGTGTTCGGTGAGAAAATGTCGTGTCCTGTGAAGGTGTTTTAAAGGATGCCGCTCTAAGAGCGTATCTAAGATTGAGGGAGTTGCGACACACAGCAGGGCGAAACGCCAGTTTTTCGGAAAACATTCTGCAAATCATCTTATCTTTTAAGAAATACCCTCGTTTCTGATTACTGTTTCCAGTGTATTTTTTTTTGTTTGTTTGTTTGTTTTGAGAGGAATCGAATAAGATCATCTCAAGTCGATACGACTTATAATTGAGGGGGTTAGAATGACAGTGGAGTAAGTAAAAATTTTTGAAAATCGAGGATAACCCAATTTTTACTGAACGTATATTAAGTTCTGTTCAATGTGCCAGTCAAATAAGTCATAGTTCCCTTAGGGAGTCGCTAGGAGGCAAAACAAGTTGGACCACTCAATGCAACAGCGTACAACAAGTTTCACAAAACCTTCATTTCTCAAATCACTAAATTTTGACTTTCTCCACTGTCGTTATAACACCTTCAATTTGCGAATTATAACAACTTTTCTGTTGATATTTGATAACTTAAATTCTTAATTATTTCAGAGCACTAAAATATATTTCCTTATGAAATATTTCAATATTGATTCTTATGTAATGTTTTCCGTTGAATTGAACAGTGCTATCCGTAGACCAATACGCGCCATAGATATTGAGTTATAACCAGTTTTCTGCGCATATTTGGCAACTTCAGCGATCTATGACTGGGTTGAATGACATTAAAAAAGCTATATTTGGGCTCTAAGCTTATATTTGTTCAAACAACCTGAATTTAGCCTCAAAACTTGTGTAATCCGTAGTATTAGTTCCATTGTATCACAAAATTGGCTGAAACCGATTTAAAAAAATTACTCAATTAAAAATTAAAGAATATGTTGAATAAAGCAAAAACATAAATGGAAAATTTATTAAAAAGTTTTAAAAAGTCTAAACATATGGTTTAACCCTCTAAGCGTGTGGAACGTAATATTCCGTTCACTAAGCTCCAGGTTTCACTGCAATATATGCAATGTTTAACATAATATAATTCTATAGATTTAATGAATTTTCAAAACATCGAAGAATGATTAATACTCTCAAGGGTTACTTCATATTTGTAATTAAGTTTCATTTATAATGCTGAAAGAATCATATTTTTTTAGCATTTAAAACAAAATACAGAGAAAACAACATTACAATTTTACCCTTTTCCAAAACGCTCAGAGGGTTAAGGTTGTTTGAGATGATTGTGTTTTTTCGTGTGATTAATCTAACAAGACCAGTCAGAACTTGATATGTTTAATCATTCTCGAGATAATACGTCAAATGATTTTCTGCTTCGAATAGACAAAATGGAGTTCAAAGGCCAGAATTGCAGATAATTGCACCCGAAATACATATAGCTGTTTCTTGAACGTATGTAAATGAAAAAAAATTGAGAAGCCCCGTTGGAGGCATAATGGAGCTTTTTTTTTTTTTTTTTTTTTTTTTTTTTAAAGCTTCAAAAATTAATTTTACTTGCTATTTTAAAATGTGAATATCATATACCTTAATTCTCCTTATAGTAATGCAATATTTAAACGGGTTAATTGTGGTTTCTTATCCTCTATATAGGAGGTACATACTCTCAAAGTTTCAAAAATGTATCTTCGAAAATAAAATTACACGATAAGTAGCAAAATTCGCCTAAAATTGATCAATTTCCAAAAGTCTAAAAAAGGCCACTTTTAGTCCCTTCTGTATGGGCGCAAAAGCGTTTTTCGCACAAATTCAAGAAGAGCTTTATTTTTCAACTATCAAATAACATAAAAACACTAAAGACGTCTCTTAACTAAAAAAAATCACTTTGGGGTATTCTTGCCACCACGGCCCTCTTCTTTTTAGGTGCGTTCGTAATTATATAAATACGTAGCACCTATAGTCGTCGTTTGGTCCGTCCGTCTGTCCGTCCGTCTGTCTGTCCGTCTGTCTGTCCGTCCGTCTGTCTGTCTGTCCGCATATAACAACGCAAAAACTACCCAACCAAATGGTTTGCAATTTAAAATATATTATCTTTGCAGAATTTTGTCGAGACATTTCAAATTTTATTAAAATCGAATCAAAACTTTAGGAGATATTAATAAAAATATTTATTAAGAAATTTGATTTTTTTTTTTAAATCGGTGCTTTTTTGTTATAGGAGCTTCCGATGGATGTTAAATCGTCAAGCGACCGAGATACTTATTTTATGACAGAAATTAATCTGCAGACGATATAATTCATTTCACAGAATTAAAAATCATCAAGATCTGAATATTTATATAACTAGCTGATACATATATATCTGAATATTTATATAACTAGTTAAGATATTTGTATGAACAGTGTCATGAAATATATACTTAACTAGCTGTTTAACCCGTTCTACGCACGGGATATCATGAATTTAATTCTAAAACGTGTGTACGAACGCACCTCGTTTGTAACGTTTGACGTACAATTTCCAACTTGTTTTCTTTCTTTTCCTTTTCTTTTTTTTTAAGTATTGTGTTAGATTAAAATATAGGTAATTCATAAGACAAAATGAAAAAAAAAGTTTTTAATTCAAGTTTCAAAAAGTTCTCATACAGAATTTCAAAATATACAGTAATAATGGGATTAATTATATTACAAAATCTTTGTGACATTTAACACCCTCCCCCTTTTTTTTAAACAAATAATTTCTATTGTATTTTTTCTGGTTATTATTTAGTGTTTTATAATTTTTGTATAACTTTTTCCACTAGTATTTATTGAATGAGACCTGTATTTCTATTAGCTCTTTTAAGATTCCTCCATGTGAATATGAATGCACTTTTTAAACAATAACAGTAATATGTTACAGTGTTAGGTGGAGCATCTAGGGGGATAGATTAGACATGTTTAGATGGACATGACCATAAAAGTTTGTGAACATTTGTCTAAGTAATAATAATAATAATAATAATAATAATAATAACAATAATAATACATGAGATATCTGTTTAAATGATAAATGTACATTAAAGAGAGAAAATAAAGTTTTTAAGAATTGCAACATTCTTCTCAATGCAAATTATAGTAGATTATTGTTTTCTTTTGTGGCTCTAATGAGACATTTTGTTTCTTTTAAAAAATAAGTTAAAAAGGATATTTAGTTCTTTCTTATGTTTTTAACACTATCATAATTTTAGCGTGACAGGGAAGTTTAACCATTAGTGAGCCGTAATGTAAAAAAGGTTGACGCACACTATTTAAGACTAATTCTAAGATTTGTGCCTTCTGTGTATTTCTTTTCACTTATTGAAATTAAAAATATTCTTTTTATGCTTGTAAAAAAAGACATTTTTTACAAGCATTCGATGTTTATATTAAAATTAACGTCTAATTTCAGGACTGTAATTTATATTATTCCAAAACATTTCCTTTACAGTACGGAAATTTCGCATGGACACCGATTACGGAAATTTCGCATCTTTGATTTACGCTTTGAAGAAGGAGCTAACAATTCAATTAATTTTTAAAAAATTACAATTTTTGATCTGTTTTTTTTTTTCAGATGTGGCAACAGGAAAGGAAAAAGAAAGAACAATATTTAAACTATCTATTCAGGATTTCTAAATTATTTTCTCAACGTATAATCGTAATTAAATTAATATTAAACAATTAATTTATAAAAAAGTTTTTTTTTAAATATTACACTCTTTATTTTTTATTTATATTGTACTTTCTAATTTATAGTGTTTAAAATATTTCATTATTGCAGTTTCACAGCCAGTTGGCCTGTTTTAGCGAGCACGGTTTGGAGCATTATTATATTCATTGGTGTTGTTACTCGTATACAGTTGTAATCATAAAAAATATTTGGCGATGTATCACTTGCTACTGGGTAACGGAAGATTTTTTAATTTATAATTCAGTTCTAAAATTATAAAATATTGTATTGTCATCGGAAACACACCTGTGTACGTAATTTTTATAATTCTAGCACTTGCGGAAGTGAGTGAAAAATCGATTGTAAAATTCCACTTTTACATACCTGAAGTACGTTAAGTTAAATAAAAGTGTGTAAAAATGACTTTCATTATCCTAATTCTGTGTTAGTATGTATGTAAGAGAAATATTTAAATATAATTACTAAATATATTAATATTTAGAATATCAAACGAAATATTAAGCATACAAACACTTTTTGAAAAACATCAGCATTCTTGTATGGAATTCTATGCTAACACTTCACATATAGCATTTTATCATTTAGCTGTATCGCTTATCACGTGTGTCTTTCTGATTTTTATATTTCAAACATAAACTATATGATCCACTCGTGTGCAAAAATCTGTTTAATTAAAAATAAATCTGTTTATAGATTCGTAAATTTTATTAGAAAAGAAACAGTTTTCGGAATTAACATAAGAAAAATTAACAGCATATTTTCGTGTGGGAATACTGTATTTAATCGAGTATAATAAATTCAAATATGTTAAACATCTGTTTTTATACAAGATAAGTTTCTGAAGAATGTGTGTAAAATTATATGTGAAATTGTTAGAAAAATACATCATATCTGTGTGTCAATAGATGACTGCTTCCAAGTATAAAATAACCTGCAAAATTTGTGCAATATACCGTATGAAACATTTTCTTTTAATCTAACTTTTTTTTAATGCTGCATTTAACATATAAAGATTGTACATGTAATAAACATGTTTTGTGTAATAAAAAATAACACAATTTTATGAGCACAAGACTTATGCAAGATAATTAAAAGTTACATATAAAAAGATTTTATTCATTCTTTCTTTTTTTTTTCTTGTGTTATCCTTGGCATTTTAGTCTCATATGCACAAGTATGTATTTATTATATTCTATAGATCCATAAAATCACATCTAGTCACTGTCACGCCACAATCGTTACAAATGATCCTAGTAACGACGGTGACCAAAAAATGGTATCTCCATTTCGTCCCATTAGGTCTTTCAAGTGACTGTCATTTTGAGACTCCATTATGAAGTCACTCAAGTGTGAACTCACCACTGTGAATCATGATTTTTGAACCAAATTACGATTTTTCGTCTTTTGCTCCCCGTGAAAAAATTGGTGCATATCGACGTTGCAATAACGTGGACGTGATTTATTTTTATTTCCACGTAAAGATGATGACAGCAAGGGTTGCATTTGCATCACGGGGCTTTCAAACATTTTGGTCCCATTCGGGTCACGATGACGTTAAGGATGTGTACATGGGTAAATAACTCAATTACAAGCATTCAAGATGCTACAATATGCTCTAATAAATGTTGTTTTTTACTTATAAAAGTTTCCAGCTTAAGTGTTATATAAAACAAATTTCTTTCGAAATTTGGGTCAATCGTGATCAAAAACAAATCGTGATAAGAGAAAATCTTGTCTTTTAGAGAATATTCGTTACATAAAAACACGTAACAAAAGTTCAAAAGAAACAAATGAAACTGAAACAGAATTGGGTGTGCAAGAATCAAAATATATGTAAAAAACCTCAAAACTTTTTCATGTAGATATTAAATAACCATATGAAAAAGATTGAACAACACAAGATATCTTTATTCGATTTCTTTTGGAGTTTTGCCAAAATAAACAACTCTTATTCGCTATATTTCTATTGTTATATAAAATGCAAACCGCTTTGAATAACATTTGCTCTCTTTATATTTAGCGTTGGGATGCTTATCACTTGAAAGTAAGGATGAAATATGATTCTAAAATCTTACAGTTTTCTTTTATTCATGTGAAATTCAGCATGAATTCATAGGAATATATATCAAATTTTGGTATGTTGAAAACAGATAAACAAAATATATTTCATAGTATTAACTGTTGAAGTAGGTTTATGCGATTATTTATTTCTTAATTGAATGTTTACGATGCTTCATAATTTTTTGGGAGGATTTCCGAATATCGTTAATTATAAATAACCGTAAAACTGTATAAAAGTACATATTTTGAAATTGCTTTAAACAACATATATATTTATTTTGCTGTTGCAACGCATTTATATAATCAGACTTAAATAGTCTCCCTGAATATGATGGTATCTTTAATCATTTTTAGAAAAAAACTTGTGTTTGCGCTAATTATTTTAATTAGTTAAATTCTGGCATAACTTATGGCACACAGTGTATTCTTCATGACTCTTAAAAGTTGTTGGAGCATAATTAAGAGAAAATAAAATAAATTTTAAATAATTACTTCATAATAAACGTTTTATCTTTATGCATACCATAATTAATTGAAAAAAAAAAAAACTAAATACAGAAAGACTTGTATTTATTCTACATTTTCTTACTAGACGGTAGGGGAGGGGGGGGGTGCATAAAACTATGGCGACTACATTTTTCTGCCGAAATGCGGTAGGGTCGCGATATATGAAAATGGAATAAAGTAGTGTATGGATTTTTAGAAAATGAATAATGCAAACTATGTTAAGCATGAAATGTGTGTACATACGAATAAAAGCTATGAACACCAACATTATTTTAAACGAATTTTTTACAAGAAAAATATATAACACGTTATTAAGAAAAACATTGTACTTTTTTGACTTCGCAAAGTATTCTTGAAGACTTGTTCGTGCAGTGTTGTAAGTATACTATCTTATTCTTGCAACACTGCAAGATCGACATGTTTTAACATTTAACAAACACATGTATTTTGTAACTATTCACATAATAGTGATACTAAATGCCATACTTAATTTACATTAAATAATTTATTTAATATAATTTATTTAAATTTATATTTATTACATTAATATTGCGGGATAAATGATGCGGTGAGTAATACACTATTAAAATTATGTTCACGTAAAATGTGGAAATTACACATGTAAACATAGATGCAAAGAGATTGACTCACCGACTGTTTTAAAAGTCAAAATGAAAGTAAATTTGCGACCTGAACAATTCTAAAAGTACACTGGCCTCCAAAAGTTAAGGTACAACCAGTTTTTTGTGTCTAATTTGAAAACAAATGAACAAAAATACATAAAATTTAGAGGAATTGTGCTTTAAACAGTTATTTCTCGAATTTTATTTATTTTTAACATCAAGTATGATTTACAAATAAAAAATTACATTTTTTTTTGCAAAAGTCTACTTTTTGATAAAAAATAAAATAAATGGCAGTTTTTTGTGAAAAAAATTTAAATAAACGGATTTTAATAAAGCATGTGTCCGGCCTTATTTGTAATGCATTTGTGGCATCGACTTTCTATACTGTCAAGTTACTGTACTATTAAGTTGTCGGACACTGGAATGGTAAACAAAGACCATACATTGAGAAACGCTTGCTCCAGCTCATTTAACGACTTCTGAGGAGGACTTACAGCACCCACCTGTCTGCCGAGATAGTCCCAAAGATGCTCTATTGGATTAAGGTCCGAAGATTGAGCTGGCAATTCTGTTAGCTCCAAACCTTGATCCTCAAGATATTCATCAACAACTCTAGCGCAAAACGTTCGGGCATTATCATCCATTAAATTTAATTCATCACCAATAGCACCAGCATACGGTGTGACAAACGGAGAAAGGATCTCGTCCCTATATTACACAGCAGTCAGAGCTCTTCCATGGCATACATGGAGGTTACTGTTGCCACCGGAGATATTCCAGCCCAAACCATGATTGCATCTCCTCTATACTTGTGCCTTTCAATAATGTTACATAGATAGAATCTGTTGCCTTGTTTTCTCCAGATCAGCACACGAACTGAATCACTCTCCAAAGCAAACCGGGATTCGTCTGTGAGCAATACGTAAGCTCATTGTTGTCTGTTCCAGGTAACGTGCTCTCTTAGTCAACATAAACGGGCACTTCTGTGTTGTGTCTGTGTGAGGGTCACACACAACGGGTCGTCTTGCATAGACTTCTTAATTGTGAAGACGTCTACGCATAGTAATCGCAGATATTATCATCCCTGTTGCTTTACGATGATCTCCAATGAGATGAGCCACAGTAGTGATGATCCTCCTTCGGGCCAAAAGAGCTAGAAAGCGATCATGTACAGGGGGTTCTCATCCATGAGCGGTCTGGAACAAGTCTTCTTGATACTGAATTTTTGGATTCAAATTGATTTCAGAGTCTTTGGACTACGCTACGAGACACATTAAGACGACTAGCCTCACCCAGCTTGTGATAACCCCATTTCCATCCATCCGATTGCCTGCCATCTTAACGAATCAAGTAAACGATATCTCCTACACATGGACATTACTATTTTAGTACCAACAATTCAAGACCAACAACAATAAAAAAAAAAATTACACAAATTCCTAAAGTGGGATATGCTTAATTTCCCTCGACTGCCATATAAATGTTCAATTTTTAAAAAATAAATAGAGATGGGCATAATTTTTCATAAGGTTTTGTTGAAGTTACTTATGATCATTCATATAAACCATATTTTTTACCTTTATTTTCATTCTTTTAATACTGAGCGTCAAAAAACTGGTTGAAACTAAACTTTTGGAGGCAAGGGTAGTAGGGTTTTTTTTTAATTATTTTTTTTTTCTCGGGAAGAACTGTCTACAGTACACTGTCAACAATGTGCCAGCCATACAATGCACCAGGTGTGATTCTACTCATGCGTTGTTTCACGACGCGACGTCGAAAATGACTTCTATAAATTGAAACCGAATTAAGCGGTTAATTATTAGGTGCGTTGGTAATTATATAAATACGTAGCACCTACAGTCGTTATCTGGTACCTCCGTCTGACCGTCCGTCCGAATATAACAGCGCAAAAACTACCCAACCGAATGCTTTGAAATGTAATATATATAATCGTTGCAGAATTTTGTCGTGTCATTTCAAATTTTATGAAAATCGAATCAAAACTTTAAAATATATTAATAAAAGTTTTCTTCATTCTGTTAAATCCTATCATACGTAATCTATATAATACAAGTGCAAGTCATGTGAATGAGGAAAAGATATACGGGCTAACCACTTCTTTTTCATATACCAGGCAGCCATTTTTATTCAAAATTACTTTTTCGAATGAAATTGCATAAAAGTTACATTTTTCGAAAGATCACTGAAAAATATTTTTTGTTTGAGAGATGAGTTACATTAAAAAATGTATAGATTCTGCGATAACTTTAGTTGAAATTAGGTTGACAGTCCAATTTCAATCCATTAAAGTCAATAAACCCAAGAGATTCTTTCGTCGTGAGTTATAAAAATATTAAACCATGGAGGTATTAATTTGCAAAGCATGATCCATGGTGAATTTTGCAGCGCTGTCTGGTGTCGAAAAAGAATCGCATCTGTAAACGGTGCATACGTAATAAGAGAAGGTATGCTCATCTTTGCTCATAACAAACAATATAATTTATTATACTGAAATAATAACGATGATTGTTTTACATTGTAAAAGTAGTTATAGTACGAACACACCTCCTTTGTCACGTTTAACGTACAATTTACAACTTGTTTTTTTTTCTTTTTTTTTAATTTAAGAGCGAAATAATACGGTGAGAAGCCAGGAAAATTTAGTAGGAAGGAGGACATTTTAGCAATATTTATTGTTTTTTTTTAAAAATTATTTTAACTGCGCAGTTGTTCTCATAACTTATATGCATGATTCAGAATGTCTGGTTAAAAGTGAAGTAGTTGTGCACACATATAGCGGTGAATAATGTACTATATATAATATATAACACACAAATGGGAATTCCGAATTTACGTTCTGCGAAATCTGATTTTTATGGTACATAGACTCTCAGTTAGGTAATTTTTGGTAGAAGGTTTCAGTAATGCAAAACACATCGTTCTACGTTGCTTAGTCACACAGTTATGTGAGAAACTAATCTGTATTATGTAAACTGACTATAGAAATGAACTTTTTTCGCTCTTTCTACTTCACGTAAAATTATATGTAAATTTTGCATTCTGAATTAGAAAACTAAAGTTCTATGTGAGAAGAGCCACGGGAAAAAACTATTAAATAATTAAAATTATGTCGCGGTAAAATGGAAAGCATACATTAGAAATCACCCATGCAAAATCATCGACTCATGGACTGTTCTAAAAGTGAAAGCAGTAGTAATTTTTTGCGGGAATGTTTTTAAGTGTAGAAGTGAAGTTGTCGTTGTTTTGTCGTGAACATTTCTAAATGTAGAAGTTGTAGTTCTTTTTGGCGTAAAGAGTTGTGCACAGTATGCGATATCCAACGAGCTAATGATATACGAGCATACAAATACCATCCAAGATATCAGGTAGAGGTCTGCACAGGCCCGAACACGTGGGCAGGGTTCGTGCCGGTCTTACTTCTGTCTGAATGCTCGGGCCGGGTCGGACTTGGTCATCATTCTTTCCGCGCTGGGCACGGGTCCTGCCTTACTTTTTCCTGCAGACTCGTACCGGGCTGGGCCGAACCGGACCAGACTTCTTATTTCACGTAAAATTCATACCGGGCCTAATTTCATTCTTTCTAGAGGTCTGCACGTGCCGAAATTTTCAAGCTCGATCCCGACACAGCCTGTAGAAAAATCATTGGCCTGGCCTGTGCAAAAATCAATAACATTTGGCCAGGCTCAACAATTTTTGCAAAAAATGTCTATATTTTTGAATCGTTATTTTTCAACAATTAAAATTCTTTTTAAAGAATAGTACATATAGTTCTAGGAAAAAATATATGAAGTACAGTAAAATCTGTTAAAATAATCTGTGCAAAATGAATATAATCTAACAAAAACATAACTGTGAAAGCCTAGTTCTGTAAAAAAAAAAAAAAAAAAAAAAATAAGATATGTATGTGGGTGCCAAGTTGTTCAAATAAAATTCACTCAAACTTATTTACTGAAGTATTATAGCATCGTTTAAATTGTTTAAAAAGAAAAATTAATGATAGCATATTAATAATAAATCTAGAACTTGGCAAGTTTTTATCTAAGAGTCATTTATCTTTATTACTGACATTATTCTATCAAAACTTCTTATTTCATGTTTGGAGGCCTTAAATTGAGTGTATTGAGGCTCCTGAAAGAGGTGGAGTCTCTAGATATAGAGTGATGACCAAGGACAAGCGTAAGTGTACCTGTCTTTTTGCCAGGCTTTAGTCTGTATTCACGTTTCCGGAAGTGGGGGTCGCTAGAGTGATAATCAAAGACGAGCAGAAGTGTATCTGTGTGCATATTTGTTTACCAAATCTTTAACACGAGTCATTTGTTTATAATAATAACAATATTAAAAATTATTATAATGACAGTGTTATTAATATTATCATCATCATTTTATTAAGACAAGAAAATGATAGGCATAATATTTATTAAAAACTTGCCCAGTTCTAGATTTATTATTAATATGCTATCAATAATTTCTATTTTTAAATAAATTAAACAATGCTATAATATTTCAGTAGGTAAGCTTGAGGGAATTTTATTTGAACTTGGCACCCACTTACATATCACTTTTTTTTTTACAGAACTGGGCTCCCTTTTTTCACAGTTATGTTTTTGTTAGATATCATTACTTTTTGTACAGTTACAAAATACTTAAACACTTTACCTAATGGTTTTTAATGTGTTTAAAAGTGACTATTTTATTCACCAGGCAACATTCAATTTAATTTAAATTTTCTACAACAAAATATTTGGCTGTCAATTTGCGGCTGAAATCTGTATTTTAATACTGCAGTATTTAATGTTTGTTTTGAAACGAAATGTATTGATTCAAATTATTTCTGAAATAACAATAATCATATTGACATATTTTTATGTTTTACCATTACAGACTCATTAACATATAAATCAACAGTTTGATTCATATTTACAAATAATATCAAACAAATAGTATAAAATTTAAACAAGCACTAACAAGAAAATCCGGCTGACTTTTAGCCCTTACTAATGAAGGGTTTTAGTCTGGTGAAAGAAACTATTGGCTCAAACTACAATTATAAACAAAATGCTAATACACCTTTTGCTTAATTGTAACATTTATTTGACACACAGCATACAAACTTGAAAATAAACAGACAGTAATAATTAACATTTGAATTTGTCCACCGAAACTACAGCATAGCAAGAATTTGCATCTTCAAAACCCTCCGTATTCAACAGTTTGAAAGTTCGTGTCGCTATCGAAAGACATCGAAATGATACTTGATAGTCCTCTGCAAGCTTATCTTTATACTCAGCGACAATCGGTAGAGTACCTTCATCCGCAGCGAAAATCGATAGAGTACCTGTAGCATTGGCGTTAAGAGTCCGATACATCGCATGGTTGTCCACAGCTACACAGCCTAGACCCATGGTAGCCACACATACATGATCAATATTTATTTGAATTATAGGAATGACTCTCTTTTGTTTAAATTTTTAAATCTGGGATTAGATGAATTTCAACTGCGAATGTCTCGAAATATATGCGTATTTCGATATATGTATTCTCTCAAGATGTTTTTTTTTTCACAATGTGTCTAAAAAGGTAAATTTTATGCAACATTACTCAAAAAATTAATTCTCTGAAATTTGCCAAAAATGGCCGATAATCAGGTGATTTTGCTGCAAGGTTAGTCCGGATTCAACATTTGGCGCTTTTTTTGGCAAATTAAAATTTCGCCTAATAGACGTAACGTTAAAGTTAAAATGGACACCTCCAAGTGGATAATTAATCGATTTTCAGATTTTTTTTAAAATTCCTTATAGTGTAAACGAACATCGTACCAATTTTGAAGTCTGTAGGTGCAGTAGATATATGAGATCTTTTTGATGAGTTGGTGAGTCAGTGATAAAATTATCGATTATCAGACATTTTCAAATATCATTATCTCGGAAACTAATTATGAGTTAATTTTGGATTCTGAATAATTAAGGGGGGCTTACTACACATCTAAAATTACAAGTACGTAGGTCTAGATTTTCAGTAGTAGAGTGTCGAAATTTGGCGAAAACAGCTCAAAATGGTTCGTGTAATACGAGGGTCGATCCAGAAATAAGGTTTCTATCAAATATATAAAAAGACAACTTTGTTTAATCTCATAGAAATTTACATCGTTGGAAAGAAAAAAGTTTGCTCTATTTCTTTACATAATCGCCATCTTTTTCTACGCATTTTGTGGACGGTGCTCCAATTTCTGTATCCGAATGTCGTAGAACTCCGGCGCCAAACCATTGAGAAGTGTTTCACCTCTTCTTCGACGTCATCGTTGCTGCGGAAACGTTGGTCATTCATATGTTCCTTTAACTTGGGGAACAAGTCATAATCACTAGATGCGAGGTCCTGACTGTAAGGTGGGTGAGGCATGACGGTTTCCCAAATTGTGTCAAAAGTTCCTGGGTTGGGACCTCTGTTCCACTGGTTTCACTTTCGGACGTGTTGAACAGACTTACACTTCTTGCCATACCCCTCTGTCAACTGACGATGAATATCCACGGGTGAAGTCCCTTTGGCGAATTATGGAACGAAAAAGCGAATTACGGAACGAATCTCGCACTTGGCGGGATCAACAATGGGAACCTCCGTCTTGGACGGCTGCTGAGCCAAGAATGAAGGGCACAGCGAAGCGCGGCAGGGGGAATAGCGAGTGCGGGAACAGCCACGCACAGCGTTGTTGCCGTATTTCGCCTCGCACCTTTCCGTACGGCTGGCGCTCTTTGGGAACCTTATTTCTGGATCTACCCTCGTATAATACACTAGTATGTCAGACGAACTTGGCTGACACACTGCCATGTGTCTAAATAATCCGCATGAAAAGAATATAATATATAATACATTTACAACAAGCGTTGTACATGCTAAGAAGGGACCTGCCTATAACGGATTTTTCTTCTCTCTATGCGATTCCGTCTTAGAAGATTTTACTACACAGAATTTTTCAGATTTTTAAGTCTCCAAGCCATGGAAAATGGATTAACGATATCAATGATACTTCAAACATTTACATACAAATAGAGATTCATTGTCATTATATGTCTTTCAACTAAGAAATACAGATATAATTTTCTTAAAATTCAATAATTTACATAAATATATGTATTGTTGTTATTAGAAAAAAGTTTTGTATAAATTTCAATGTGGTCATAATTTTTGGTTATAAATGTCTCTCATTTCAATTTAATTCAAGTATTATTGTTAAGGATCATGTTCTGAAATTTAGGGACATAAGTTTTCTTGAAAGTAAGTTGATTTTTGAAACTTTAAAAAAAATTAAAGGTCACTGTATTCACTAATTTTGTATGGTAACGGACTTGACATTTGGTAACGGATTTTACACTAATCCATTAATACTGGTTTATATCTCAACAATTTTTATGATTTTGAAAATTTTTAATGATATAAATATTTGATATAGTCTTCTTTATATATTTCATAGCTGAAATTAAACATTAAATATTAATGTATGTTTGAATTTTCTTCTTTTTCTTCTGGGACAGCATATGTAAGTGAATTTTGAAAATGGCCCATTAAGTGCAATTTATGCATAATAGTTTACTAATGAAATATTTAATGGATTAGAAAATTTTTGTCAAAAAGCATTAAAAGCAAAAAAAGATTTTTTTCTTTAATATAAAATTTTTACTAAATCATCTTTTATTCAAGAACTTTACATCTATAAATTGCTTCACTAAATGCATAAAATTACAGATTAAGAGTTTATTACAAAACGTTTCGCTTCATTCTTTATTTATATGTCATTGTCTAGGGAGAATTAAAAATACGCTATAACTGTTTAAAATATTATATTTTGTCTGAAGGTAGAAGAAAACATCGTAATTATTACTGTAATGTTAATATTTGGAGAAACAAAAGCTTTCGCATTAAATATTCTTTTAATGATAATTAATTTTCTATTTTTAATGAATTAATATTCCAATGGAAATTTAAATATATCGTCATTTTTATTTAAATAAAGCATTTAATTTTAATCTATTAAAACATTTGATTTTTTTTTTACTGTATGCGTGGATTTCATAATGCATAAGTACGTGTACAAGAAAAAATAAAACTTAATTTATTTGTAAAATCTGCATAAATCTTTGAATTTTCTTTTTTTGAAAAAGTTGAAAGTGTAGAAATTGGTTTTAAAAATAAAAAATGTGCCCATTGTGAACAATTCAAATCTCCGTTAATAAATAATTCAATACTTCACCTTATGCAAGCTTTTGTTACTCATGTATAACTTAACATTAATTACAAATTAAAATGTACAATAATGTTTTATAAAAAAATTATATTTAAAATTTTCAATTTACGTGCAAGATATGGCATTATTAATATAAAGTCTTCGAAAAATTTTCATTTTTTTAAAGATTCTTAAATGAAATTCTTATTTGTGTCTCGTTTTCAAAATAAATTAAATATCTATAAATATTTATTATTTTAATAAATTACTTAAGATTTAGGTTTTGAAAAAAATCTAAAAAACTTTTAATATTTTAACAATTATTAATTATATTAAATTATAATATTATACTGGAATAAGATATAAATTATTTTTAGATTACGATTTTAGAATTTATGTATGTATTTTTGATATGTTTTATGTTCATAATACAATGTGATTTCTAGCCACTTGTATGTTATGGGATTTATATTATTGAAAGTTAAACTGTTCATAAATCCAATGTATTTTTATTATATTACCCAAGGAAATAATTTTTTTAGTAATTATAATAGTTTAACCACGTTTTTAAACAGTTTTTGTAGTAATCACATAATAAAATCACTAATTATAATTAAAAAATAGATAAAATGCTTAAGTGATACAAAGTGAAACACAAAAGGCTTAAAAAAATATTTTAATGATCGACATATGTTTCAGCGCTCATACGGCGCAATTTTCAAGATTATACAACGATAAACAAAATATTCTCGCAAATTTTTGAAAAAGATCTTTTAATAGCTGTTATAACTGATCATTCACCTTTTTTCAAAAAATTGCGAGAATATTTTGCTTATCGTTGTATATCTTGAAAATGGCACCGTATGAGAGCTGAAACATATGTCGATGACTAAAAGGTTTTTATAAGCCTTTTGTCTTTCTCTTTGTATCACTTAAGCATTTTATCTATATTTTAGTTTTTGTAGTGTTTTTGTTTTCGATTTAATTTTTTAATCTGATGGAAATTGGAGTGGGCCAGGTACGGGCTTTATGGTGGGTGCTCCAAACTTTCTCAACAGTGCCCCTGCAATTTTTCACGAGCTGGGCCAGACACATGAGGACGAGCGTTGTCGTCCAATTTCCATCTGTTTGGATCCATGAAGAAGTTCCTGGGCGGTAAGAAGTTTGACTATGACGACGAACTCAAACGGGCCATACGGGAGGTGAATCTTCTCGAAGCCGACGGAGCTATATGAGACCAACATTTTCAAACTGATCCAACGTTGGAACAAATGCCTCAACATGCATGGAAATTACGTGGAAAAGTTATAAATGGGTAATAGTTTCATTTCTGTTTCACATTGTCTTTAATTGCTTTTTTTTTATATTATATGCGTTACTTATTGATATGCCCTAATTATACAGATATAGTGCAGTTTTAACCCTCTAAGCGTGTAGAACGTAATATTCCGTTCACTAAGCTCCAGCTTTCACTGCAATGTATGCAATGTTTAAGATAATATAATTCTATAGATTTAATGAATTTTCAAAACATTGAAGAATGATTAATACTCTCAAGGGTTACATTCATATTTGTAATTAAGTTTTATTTATAATGCTGAAAGAATCATATTTTTTTAGCATTTAAAACAAAATGCAGAGAAAACAACATTACAATTTTACCCTTTTTCAAAACGCTCAGAGGGTTAAAACATTGAGAAATTCTTAATACTCTCCAGGATAATATCCATGTACGTAATTAAGTTTTTTATATCAGGTTGGAATCCTCCCTCCCTAGGACATGACGATCGGAAGCCACGGCACATCAAGGGTCGTTGGGGGAGCTTGACATATGGCCGAGGACCCGGTTCTCCTCATGGGGTTCCAGCTACAGTGACGTCGGATGTTCTCTAGCGATTTATTAGGTGTTTTCGTGGTGGTTTCCTCTGAGTTTGGGATTTTTCGACAACCTATGTCGTCACCTCATGTGTTCAATCGGAGTGATGCGCAGATGGCTGTGCTCCGACCGGTCGCAGCGCAGACAGGAAACTTCTCCTGGTCGTGCGCGTTATAAGTCCCTCAGGACTTGGGTGCGACGGTTGACATGCTTGACGGGCGACATTCTGGCGCCCGGTGATACAGCTTAGTTTTTATATCAGGTATGAAAAATCATCTTCTTTAACATAAAAAAAGAAGTACAGAGAAAACAACATTACAATTTTGCCCTTTTTCTGTGTGGTCAGAGGGCTAGTGCTTCACCACTTCAGTTACGAGTATTGCATGGTGATTTTTTTCTTGCCTGAGTGTTTTCCATCTTTCCTCAAAGTTTATACAAAGAGTTTTGAAACACCCTATATATATATATATATATATATATTTATATATAAATTTTAAATATGGGCCGCAAGAAGTGAACTCTGGCGGCGGGTCACGTAGTAAGTACCACTTTTTTATTTGCAATTTAGAAATGTTGGGCAATTTTTAACATCTAGGAATTTAATGGCCAATATAAAATTCTCTATACTTTGCTGTATTCATTTCTTTAGATTAGAAGTAGTTTCAAAACTGTTTATTTACTTATTTTTTGCTAAAAATAAGAAATGTCGCATGAAAAACAATATTTAATATTTTTTGCTATTCTGTAAAATGTTCGGCCAAATGGATAAAACGTAACTATCTCGTTTTTGAAGTAATATATATATATATATACTTGATAAAACAAATACAAATCGGTTTTGTGTTAACTTTGTTTTATTTTATAATGTTCCATGATTTTTTATTTTACTAATATCTTAATAGAAAAGATTTTTATTTTTTATTTTTCTCTAAATACTTACATTACTTTAACAAGATTCAAATGAAACTTAAACGCATCAATTAATTGAAAACAAATGTACTTTTGAGGAATGCATTTTTCTGCGAATAAAAGGAAATACTTGTCCGCCTAATTACGCATAGAGATTCTTTAGTTCATTAATTAAAGTGAATATTTTTTTGGTGGAGAATTTGGTAAAAGGAAGAATGGAATAAAAAAAAAATACAGTAATTAATATTAACGCCTTAATGCAATGACTTAAGTATACATAATTTCGAAGTGCATTTTTAAAAATATTTTTTTACTTAATAACAAAAATTGTTGATTAAATATTTAAAAAATACGTAATTAAAAAAAAAGCTATTTTAAGTGAATGTTTGTCAATCTATGACTTGTTTACAGCTGTGCATAAACCTTCATATAAAAAGTTGTGCACTTTCGTAACTTATTTTTATCTGCTTATTGTACATCTGTTGGCGTATTTTAGTGAGAATGTCGCTTTTTTTTTGTGCGACAACCTTTATAGATATTATGCGAGGCTAACGAAAAAGAAAGGCTACCACGGTGCTTTACGCGTATATTTTTTTACAGACCGCGGGAGTCACGTGATACTCGAATCCACCAATGCATTCGTACTAAAAGAGCAACACGTCACACTAGCGGTCTGTAAAAAAAGATAAGTCGAATGCACCGCGGTAGCCTGTCTTTTTCGTTAGCCTCGGATATTATGCATGTGACGTCATTGTAAGCAGTATGTTGTCTGCGTACAATGAACTGATTAGTCAACCATATGGAATGGCGGATTGCACAGTAAGTAGACGGTGAAACTGTTTACGATAGTGCTCATTAGTATATGTTGTTATCCATATTTACCTTAAGCCACATCGCTCCCGTTTGACTCGCTGTAGACGATAACATATTAAAAGATTTGACGTGCTCCGGCAGAAAAACTATACACTAGAATGCCATAAATGATGGGAACTTTCAGTTTTAGACATTTTTTCAAATATTTAAAAATATACATATCAGATTATTTTGGAATTTTAGGATTAAAAAGAACAGGTTTGACTTCATATTTTTCAATGTCGGATTGATAAGGAGGACAATTAGGGGACCAACTACAAATTAAAGAAAAAAAATAATACTTGGGATCACCCTGTAAAATAAAATGCACGAAATGATCTGTCGCTGCAGAATATACATAGGCAGACATTGTATAATATGTACATTCATTTGTGTAAGAATAGCATGTATATTAATAGAGATATAGCGATTTTTTTAAAAAATTAAAAAAATTCTTGCATGTTTTTTGCTTATAACACACAGGGTTTTTAACCAAATTTAACACCAATTTCAGAAAAATTGACAAAATGTAGTAGCAATAAAATAGTGTTATTGGAATATAAATATATCAAATATTTAAGAAAATATGGGCAGTTGTATAAAATAATTTTTATCTGCGCATGCGCGAACGATATCAAGGAACTTTTTGCATAATTTAGTAGTCAACTCTCTGGAGCAACTTAATAAAAAAAATCAGTCAAATATCGAAAAAATTCAGAGAGATATCGGCGTTAGAGTGAGCTGTTTTTTAGTTTCTGACTAAAACTCGATGAATGATAAGGGATTGTCCACAAATTGTTATTTTTAAGTTATCTGAAAGCATTCGGAAAAAGTTTTTTGAAAAAACTATTTAATTATAGTTTACGGTTATGTTTAGGAAGATTTTGATTCTAAACTACGATGAAAAGGAAAATATAGTCCATACATTGATTACATTTAGGTAAATTGAGGTGTTTATAATAAAATTTTGTGAAATTTAGCCCAATACGCAAAATACTCTACATTAAATTCTATCGCATATATACGTATGTATTTTGTGTATACATTTATATTATACATTCTATTATAAAGATATATTTATATTATACAGATATATTATACATTTTTCATAAGTTATGAGTCAATAACTTGCAATTTGATTTTTATAGTGATATTTCAATAGCTTTTGGAGAAATTATGTTTTGCGTATGGAATTTTCACAGAAAAGTGCATTTTACATAAAATACATTTATTTAACAGAAATATTTACTTAACTATTTTAAACTTTATTTAACATTTACTTAACAGTTATGTGAATTGGAATTTTACTGTAGTTATCGATCAAGGTCTTTTTTTTTTTTTTTTTTCTTTTTTTTCTGTTTATATCAAAAAGACAGTTTTGGCAGTTTTGGCACGAAGGAAAAAAAAATAACGTTGAAACGTTTGGCACTTTCGGTTTCATTCACTATGAAGTAGTTTTTAAATTCTGATAACTTAGGTTTTATTCATAGTACAATAAATGTAAGCGCAGATTTGGAAAGGTAAAAATGCGGGCTTTAATAAAATGCAATACAAAGAAAACGAAAATTTTAGACAAAAATCGCATTTTAAATGTAGTCAGATATCTTAATTTGTATGCTATTTTTCATTGTTTATTGACACTTTAGTTTTTCTGGGAAAACCAGCATGTACATGACGATTTATCACAAGACACCTTATTATAGAGCTGACACTGGCGACTACTTTTTAATTTTTTCTCGTACCACTTTTTCAAAATAAAAATTTTTTACATGCGCTTTAACAACATGTGTAAGAGAAACATAATACAAAATTTATTTTTTGAAAAGAATAGTGAAAATAGAATATAAAAATAATCGCTATTGGTAGTCCTGTCATTACGACCGTAAGAAATCGGGGGGAGGGGGATGGATATTCTTCGAAAATCCATAGCATTCTATTTGTTAGACATTTGTGCTGCTCAAGGGTAAGAGGGGGGGAGGGGGGATGCTGAATCCATTTTCAACGCAATTTTCGCAAAACGCACTTACTTTATGTTATGATGCCAAAATTTGTAAGTGTATTTTCATTTGTTATTAGTTTTTTCTTATTTTTTTAGTATTATTAATGAAATATATATTTTGTACCCTGATGTAATATTTCAAAACATCTTAAAACTGAATTTAATTCTTAATTAAATGAAAATAAAAATGAAATAATGCTTTGAAATAATGCGCAAACACATTTTGAATTTTCAATGAAATTAATTATTAATTAATCTACATATTTGCTTATTAATGAGAAGCTCTATTATTAATTGATTTTCTTAGTTTCGCAGTTATTTTGAAAAAAACTGAGTTAGAAACTTATTTAGCCACCCCTCCCCCTCTTAATTTTTAAACTGCGATGTTATTGCCTTTCATACTATGAATTTAAAGGGGACTAAGCATAACTTTAGTATCGTGTAGGGCCACCCTTCGCCGCAATAACTGCTGCAACTCTTTGAGGTAAAACTTTCTACCAGTTTTCGATACGTTTCTGAAGGAATCTTGCTCCATTCATCCTGTAGAGTAGCAAACAGTTCTGTGGCGTTTTTGGCCGAGTTGGACTGGCTCTAAATTGGCGCTCTAACTCATCCCAAAGGTGTTCCAAAGTGTTGAGGTCTGGACTTTCAGCTAGCTAGGGAAGGATTTCCCCACCAAGTTCTTCAAACCACTTCTTAACAACACCTGCTGTATGACATGGAGTACTGTCATGCTGAAATAGCTATGGAACAAGACCAAAGTGTTGCCATAATATCGGTAGCGCTGAATTGTCCAGAATTGTTTTGTAGGCTTCGGCATTCATACTCCCAGAAATTAAAACAACAGGATCCCACCTCTGCCAAATTTCACTCTGGGTACGAAACAGTCCTGTAAATATCGTTCGCCAGGCACTCGCCGCTCACAAACACGTCCATTGGACTGCCAAAACTGCTAGCGTGATTCATCGCTCCATAGGATGTTTTTCCATTTTTCTACTGACCAGTGCCGTCGTTCTTTGAACCACTTTAATCGACGGGTCTTATTCAGATGCGTGATATTTGGCTTGTGAACTGCAGCTCGGTCATCAAAACCAAGTGCCACGATCTTCCGCCGGACGGCACGATCACTTGTATCAGTAGTCGTAGACGATCAAAATTCCCCTGAAATCGCCTCTAAAGGAAGCCTTTCGGTTTGATTTCACAACACGTTTTAGGCATAGACGGTTCCGATCTATTACGTAATTTCCCAAAAAGCTATTGAAATATAACTGTAAAAATCAAATTACAAGTTATTGACTCATAATTTATGAAAAATGTATAATATATCTTAGATTTTAGTTTATCATCTTCACTACTGGCATACAAATTACGTATATACAGAAAATACATATATATGCGATAGAATTTACTGTAGAATGTTTTGCGTATTGGGCTAAATTTCACAAAATTTTATTATAAACACCTCAATTTACCTAAATGTAATCAATGTATGGACTATATTTTCCTTTTCATCGTAGTTTAGAGTCAAAATCTTCCTAAACATAACCGTAAACTATAATTAAATAGCTTTTTCAAAAAACTTTTTCCGAACGCTTTCCAATAACTTAAAAATAACAATTTGTGGACAATCCCTTATCATTCAACGAGTTTTAGTCAGAAACTAAAAAACAGCTCCCTCTAACGCCGATATTTCTCTGAATTTTTGCGATATTTGACTGATTTTTTTTATTAAGTTGCTCCAGAGAGCTGAGTACTAAATTATGCAAAAAGTTCCTTGATACCGTTCGCGCATGCGCAGATAAAAATTATTTCATACAACTGCCCATATTTCCATAAATATTTAATATATTTATATTCCAATATTTATATTCCAATTTATATTCCAATTATATTTATGTTATTGCTACTACATTTTGTCAATTTTTCTGAAATTGGCGTTAAATTTGGTCAAAAACCCTGTTTGTTATAAGCAAAAAACATGCAAGAATTTTTTTATTTAAAAAAAAATCACTATATCTCTATTAATATACATGCTATTCTTACACAAATGAAAGCACATATTATACAATGTCTGTCTATGTATATTCTGCAGCGACAGATCATTTTGTGCATTTTATTTTACAGGGTGATCCCAAGTATTACTTTTTTCTTTAATTTTTGGTTGGTCCCCTAATTGTCTTCCTTATCAAATCGACGTTGAAAAATATGAAGTCAAACCTGTTCTTTTTAATCCTAAAATTCCAAAATAATCTGATATATATATTTTTAAATATTTGAAAAAATGTCTAAAACTGAAAGTTCCCATCATTTATGGCATTCTAGTGTATATGGTACAATGTATAATTTTAGAGCATAAAGTTATACAAAAAATATAATTTTAGCTGCTATCATTAGATATATAAAGAAATATCTAATGTGTATATTAAGAATGTCGTCAAATGTTATGGTGAGTAACCGAATTTTACAAAATTAGAGACTAGAGACGAAGAAAAAAAAGAGTGAGAGCAAGAAATAGACAGGTAAACAAACATTTTTTTTTTCGATCCTAAAAAAAATTATACTGGACTAACAGCAAAACAAAATTTTTTGAAAAAAATTAAAAAAAAACAGGAAACGGAAATCTCAAATTGGTGCACCTATTCAAAAGTTATGTGTAGACATACACTGAAAAAGATACAAAAAATTGTATTATTTCCCTTCTTTAAAGTTGAAAATAGTTTATCTCTTCTTTGCAATAATAAAGAAACCGATCAGATAATCCATATATATTCAAATAATCCATATTGTCTACAAATTAGTTGGGCAATTTCGTAAGTTAATAACTTCCGAAATATTAAAGGATATTAACTAGTTGAAAGTCAGACTAGTAGTAATATTGCCGAATCTTATTCATAGATGGCATTAGGTGTCATAACTGACGCTATCGCTTAGCGAGCTGTAATCATTCTTGTTCGGCATTACGATAATGGAGACGTACAACGGTGCTGAAAAGCAAAATGCTGTCTTTGGTTTTATGAAACTCATTCTGCTGTGCAAGTACGACGAAATTTTGTTCGAGAATACAAGAAAAGAGCCCTGAAAAGAGACACTATTGTGACATGGTATCATCGATTTACTGAAACAGGATGTATGGCTCATCAGTTCAAGGGTCAAGGCAGATCTGCAGTTTCAGAAGAGAAAGTTGACATAAACGTTAAGATAAACGTTCATGAGAAGTGCCTCAAAATCACTATAACGATCTAGTTCGGAGCTGGAAATTCCAAAATCAACAATTTTAAAAATCCTGCCTAAACGTCTCTAGTTCAAACCTTACAAATTGCAGTTGCTTCAATTTCTGAAGCCTGCTGATCTGAATAAGCGACAATAATTTTGCTTGGATATGGTAAGCCGCATAGAGAGTGGTGATGATTTCTTGTCACAGTTGGTTTTCAGTGACGAAGAAACTTTTCAAATAAGTGGTAAAGTTAATAGACATAATGTAAGAATTTGAGACATCGGAAAATCCTCATGCCATCCTAGAACATAAAAGGGATAGTTCCAAAGTAAACGTGTTTGGTGCAGTGTGTTCTTAGAATGTTTTCGGCCCTTTTTTTCTTCGTTGAAAAAACTGTTACGGGAATTATATAACTGGACATGCTACAGATTTTCCTTATACCTATCATCAAAGATGAAATTCCAGGAGGTTTCATTTTTCAACAGGATGGCACGCCTTATCACTAACCAACTAAGTAACATCTTACTTCTATGCTGAGATACCAGTTTAGATTGCTCGTGGAGGTGTTATTCAATGACCACCAAGATCACCAGACCTTTCACCGCTTGATTTCGGTGTATGGGGTTTTGTTAAAGGATCAAGTGTACAAGCCGCCACTGTCTGCATCCAGTCCTGAACTAAAATCAAGAACCTGCACTGCAATTATCGACGGAAATATGCTGACAAATCTGTGGCAAGCGATGATTTACCGATGGGACATTTGCAGAGTCACGAAAGGAAGTCAAATTGAACGACACCCGTATAATAAACAAAAAGGATGTTTGTCTATGTGTCCGCTTATACTATCTCTCTTTCTCTGTGTGTGTGCATGCGCGCTGGCTAGGGAAATCTATCGCACGTATTTGCAAATTTGGTTCCGGATAGACGAAGACGCATCCAAAATCACTTGGCTTTCAGGTTTTCGATTTCAGGTTTTCCATCAGGTTTTTTGTTAATTTTTATTTAACGAAAAAATTCAGATAATTCTCCGGTTTTTCAAGTTTGTCAGCGATTTTGAGCCACTCTTAAAAGCAATCCTAATTCATTTGTTTAGTCTAATATATTTATTCAGAACAGCAATTTTAATTTCCTCCGATTTAAAATAAACGAATAAATAAATAAATACATCCAAATTTTCAGAAAATGATGACTTTGTTTGTTTATCATCCGATATCTATTTACTACCTCAGCCATCCAATGTTATATTTTATGTTCCCGTACGGAGAAAACTCTCGGAAATCGTTTAAAAAACACACTTATTAATATCCTATATTTAAACAAAATATTAAAGAGCGTAAGAGTACGGGAAATTTTCGTCGATTTCAACAAAGATCCAAAGAGAGATTTCACCGCTTAGGGTATATTAGGTTAACCTTTTATCGCTAAATCTTGTTACTATGATGATAGACTTCCTTGAGAAAAGAGAACGCAAAAAGAACTACAAAGTCTCTCTCCGTCAGCTAGTCTTTCAAAAGTTTTATCTTTCTTTCTTTCTTTCTTTCTTTCTTTCTTTCTTTTTTTTTTTTTTTTTTTTAATGTTTATGTTACAAGGTTTGCGCGTTTTAATGGAATATGCGATTTTTAATGAAATAATTTATATTTATGATTAATGCTTTAACTATTTTTGAAGCAAAATCTAAATTGTCAGGTAATATAAGTGTATATATACGTATGCATATATATGTATTTGTGTAGATATATGTGTATATATATATATGTGTGTGTGTGTATATATACATGTATACCTATCACTGGCGCCCAGCTAACCGAAAAGTACAAAAAAAAAACTGCAAAAATGCTGTCGTACGCTTGAAAAAGCACCTGTTGGCTTGAAATCTCTCATCAAAACTGTTTTTCTTTCTTTTTTTTCTTTTTTTAAATAAAATTAGTAACAGTATTTTCTTTTATTTTTCCAGATGTATAGCCATTTCAATTCTTTCTGCAACAAAAAAAAAACACCTTTTGGCATAAAATCAATCTGTTTGGGGTCAAAAGTAAAATCAAAATCGCTAAAAACAAAAGATAAATCGCCAAATTCTTTTTCATGCTTGCCCCTTGAATAATTTTTTAAACATTACGAAAATTCCTAGTTTAAATTAAATATTTTCGTTTTATAATATTATCTCTCATCAAAACTATTTTTCTATTTTTCTTCTTTTCTTTCTCTTTCTTTTTTATTTAATAAGAGTAGCAACAGTTTTTCTTTTATTTTTCGAGATATATAGCCTTTTCATTTCTTTCTGCAACAATAATGATCGCCAAAAAATTAGCAATAGTAACCTTTTCGGCCAAAGTAACAGAACTTTCTATCATAATTCTGTAACTAATGTACGTAGAACTATGTGTTATACACTAAAACCTTCCTTGAAAAATTATCTATCCAACAGTGCAAGTTCCATCAAATTCCATTCAGCAGAACTCGAGTTATAAAGGAACGGAACGAAATTTCCGTTTGTGTTTTATATATATAGTAGATAATCATTACCATTTTTTTTATGTTGTTCGCAGAACTGATAGTGTTATCATTCCTCTTGCTATTTTTTCACACTTATTTAAATAAATAAATAAATATTTTTGACAGATCAGACAGAATTTCAACGCACTGCTACGTTTAAAATGACTAACAAGTTTCTCTTTTTCGCTTATTTTTTTTCTGCGATTTGTTAAGATATTTAGAAGCTATTAATTTTCTTTCACGGATATGATTCAATTTCAAGTGACAGTTATTTATGAAACGAAACTATAAATAAACAAAATTATCTTTTTTAAATTGAATTAGCAGTCTACGCATTTTTCCTAACGAACATCGAATGATTAAAACATCTTTTAGTTCCTCCATCCATCACTAGGGAGTTCATTTTGTTCGAAAGAAACCTCTTTCCAAACGAAACTCCGAAACGGGTCCACAGTGTCTACGACCCTCTATAACAGGCGTGCTGTGCACTCGACGCAAAATCTTTTAGTTTCATCTATCATCGCCATGGAGCGCATTCAATTCTAAACGAGCCTCCGGCACGGGTCCCCACTACTTACGGCACCGATTGGCAGGCGTGCTGGGCACGCGCTGCAAAAATAAATTAGTTCCACATATCACCACCAGGTGGCGTCATATGTGTATACCTTTAACATATTTAACTTACGACCGAGCTTCACGCCCTCTTTAAAATTTAACCAATGACCCTTAACATTAACAAATGTCGGTAATTTTTGAAACAGAAACAAAATGGCGCGTTTTTTTTTTTTAGTTTGGCTTTGCACTTCCACGTGTGGGTCAGTTTTTTCAAAAATTAAGAAAAAATACCGGCCGATTTTTACAAAAATTAAATTTTTGAATACATATGTGTAGTCAGTTTTAAATCGATACCTCAAACACTTTTCTTAATATTCGCAAATTAGTGAAAACAATTTAGCAGGTTTGATTTTCTAAGCAAACTACTCGTTGCCATCAGAAAAAGAGAAATAACATATTTTTCGCCGCCACGTACATTAGCGTTTTATATATAAAGGTGGGAAATTAGCTTTACAAAGCAAAGAAATAGTAGTATACAAAGATAAGAACCGCTAAGCACCCTCTACAAATTTTGGAAACATTACAGTGGAATTTCATTAAAATCAGATTTTCATGTTTCTTTTCTAATGACTATGTGTATAGAAAAACACTTATTAAAGATATATACAGGATAAAGTCAAACATATTTTTCTATTAAAAACATTCTTTGTTATTGAGAGTTTATAAGAATACGAAATAAGATCACAGCAAGAAAAATATATCGTAAATCAAAGTATTTTATTATAACCTTTCAAATGATTTTTTTCTGTAATGAAATAAATCATATCAGCAATATGTCACTAAAATGTGTTGGCAATAATAAATTAATCTTGAAATATTGAGTCGCATAATCTGAGGAAAAATGTTCTGTCATAATTTATTTTTTAATTGAGATTCATATTTCAATCTCAGTTTATTGTTCTTTTAAAAAAACGTTAATTTGGAAAGAATTGATGGAATTTTGAATGATTTTAATAGAAAAAAATTAAAAGTGGTAAGTATTTTCATGTATATGGCAAAAAAAGGACATCCAGCTAATAGAGTACTTTTTTTTGAAAAAGAAGCAAAAAGCTAAAAATTAAAAAAAGTCCTTTTTTATATACCAGAATTCTCCTTTTCTAAAAGAAGTGAAATAACGAAATTGCATTTGACATTGTATTTCAAAAGTATGGATATTGTGCCATGTTTCATGATTTTTGGTGTTTCAAATGAAACGAAAAAAGGCAGAAAGAGATGACGTTCTTAAAAAACTTTTACGCATAATGTACTTTTTATGTATGCAAAATACAGATAATTATTATGATCTAGAAAAGAACACCCTATATAATTACAATGCTAACAATGACTGTGTAAGATATTTAGAATGTTTAATATTCCAGAATCATTATTTACTAGCAGGCTACGCTCGCTTCGCTGGTCGATTTTTCCGAACGAATCTCGAATGATTAAAACATCTTTTAATTCCATTTTCCACAATCAAGGGGTTCATTCTGTTCTGAATAAGCCTCTTTCCGAACGAAACTCCGGAACGGGTTCTGGCTGCCTGCGGCACCGGATAGCAGGCATGCTGTACACGCGCCGCAAAATCTTTTAGTTCCACCATCCATCGCCAAAGTGCGCATTCTATTCTAAACTGCCTACGTTACCGAATAACAGCTGCAAAAATAAATTAGTTCCACCTTCCACCACCAGTGAGCGCCAGATCTCGAACTCCCACACCGTCAAAATTTAACCAATGTCCTTTAACATTAAGAAATATCGGTAACTT
Organism: Maratus michaelseni; assembly: GCA_963931845.1. Classification (NCBI taxonomy): domain Eukaryota; kingdom Metazoa; phylum Arthropoda; class Arachnida; order Araneae; family Salticidae; genus Maratus; species Maratus michaelseni. The sequence goes on along the minus strand of OZ007594.1, from coordinate 274,761,919 downwards.
TTGAAACAAAAACAAAATGACACTTTTTTTTTTGTTTGATTTCACACTTTATTTTCCTTCCTTTTCAGAAGGTAGCTAGAGGGATGGTCCTCGAAAATGGAATTTAATGAAAGACGAAACCGACGTTTTATTTCTTTTGGCATTTTGAGATAGAAATATCGCATTTTAGGGAGATATTGGATGAGTTTTTATTTAATATCTTGGGTAATTATAGACAATTTTTTACGAAATTTGATTTGATAAACAATGGATAGAGGACAAAATTTACTATGTTGGTCTAAAAGATTGGAACCAGATTCCTGTTACTAATGTGGGATAATCTCAGCAAAACTTTAAAAAAATGCTAAAAATCGCATAAAAAATTAAATAATAAAAAATATTCAAAATTCCAAAATTGTGGCTCGAGGTGCAAAACTATATACATAGAGGTACCTTCCTGCAAAATTTTGAGGCTCTGCGTGCAGTGTTATTCAGACCACAGCCGACAGGCAGACAAACTTCTTTCCTTATATTATAGATATAGAACTAACTTTTACCCCAGACATCCTTCATAAGACTTTAGAGAAAATCAATGCTACTACTTGAATAAGAAATTTTTTCCGAAAATTAATAAGGTATATGATATTTTAAATATAAAAACAATTGTAAAAAAAAAAAGGTAGTTATCGATTATCTCGTCCTCCGATACCCACAAGTAAGTAAATTCCTTAGAATTTAAATTTTAAGAAATCTAAACTGATTTCTGAAAGGTAAATCACGTAGAGATCACTCCATACCCTCTTGAAGAAAATTCGTGACAGATTTTGTAGTAGTGGATATTTACCACAGACATATTACGGACAGACTAGCAAACAAATTGTCCTTTTTATTATTACATAGATGTAATTATGAGAAAAAACTTTAATAACAAATTTAAATAAATTATGTTATGTAATATAAACAATAAGTAACTCTTTATAAAATATATAGATCTGATTTCAATTAGATTTTTCCTTAAAAAAATTTCTTACATGATAATTGATTTTACGACTTTGAAATTTGACCACCATTCTGAAATTATCTTGCCTGCTAACAGGCAACCATTCCATTAATATACGAGAAATATTTTGCTTTCTAATTAGCAAGTGATGTAGTTTAGGTAATTAGTAATGCCATAAACATCCTTGACTTTGCTAAAAACAATCCAAGTAAGTCCATACAACAAACTAACTAAACTAACAAACACTCTATATTGTTTTTAGTGAAAACACATCATTAATAGTTGCCAACAGGGTTGCGAGTTTGCTCTCAATTTGTATTTCGAAATTTTAAATTCATACCGGAAATTCCCAAAAAAGAATTAGTAAATTTAAGGAATTAGAATTATGATTACTATTACTTTATGTAATCACTAAATGTCTGCCATTAAATAACACACAAAAAACTATTCTTAATTTCTGGTATGAATGCGTAATTTCTGAATAAAAAGGAAAGCCTATCTGGTAACTTTGGCTCCCAACATACCGATAATTTCAATAAAATTGTGTGAATTCGGCCTAGGTCCAAAAACATGTTTTACACCATAAATTTTCCATTACAAATAGAATTAAATGAGAATCACAAAGAAACATTTTATTAAATAAATTTTCTAGTTCAAAACGCGTTTGCATGCTGCAGAAGATATCGGTACAGTTATACGAAAATTATTGGTAAGTTGGCAGCTATGCTATTATACATTAATTAAAGATATTAAACTCTTAGGAGCCTACGCTAGTCACGCGAAGTAACGCTCAAGCTAATGTTAAATCTATGGGAAGGTTCTTGGCAGATTTCTTGCTCGCATTTTAATATTTTTAAATGGTGTTTTTTGCATAGGATAGCTGAGATCGATCTGTAATATTGTTAGTTTTTACTTTTTTGATTTTCGTTACAGTGTTTTTATAAGCGGACATTTTCATTTTGGAACCGGTTGGAACCGGTTCTGAAAGTGAAAGTACCCTTATATATATAAAAGAAATTGAACCAAAATCGAAAAAGTAAAAACAAACAACGTTAGAGATCGACCTCAGCTATCCTATGCAAAAAACACCATTTAAAAATATTAAAATGTCAGCGAGAAATCTGCCAAGAACCTTCCAATATACTTAACATTAGCTTGCGCGTTTTTCACATGACTGCTGTAGGCTCTTAACTGCTTTGAGCTGTCTCTGAGACCGTTTGATCAGAAAATCGATTATCGATAAGAATTTATCGATTAACTCACAGGATGCTGTTTCTGTACTAAACTTTATGTACAGTACTATTATAATTAAATTCACCTATTCAGAAGTGTCTGGCGATAGTTCTAGTGCTCTAGTCGAAACAAAAATTTCCTAGTATCTATAGACAGTATTGGGGAAATTGAAAAAAGCAGCCGTCTATGAGACCGCCAACTTCAGTTAATGGTTAAGTATGTTTTGAACAGTATGTCGATACATACTAGGCTTTATAAAGCTTTAAATTATTTTCAGGAAATGTTTTAAAGAAAGTGGGTGTGCGCATCATGGGAAACTGGTAGCGACAGATTTTTTTTTCTGTGTCGACCGATTCATGCAACGATTAACTAAGAGACACTGCACTGTACTGACAAATTGTCTTAGACAGGATATGTGTTCTGTGCATGGAAAATTTTAGTACAGTAAAACTTCTCCAATTTAGAACATTCAAAACGAATTTGCCTATAAAGGAATCTTGGTTTAGATAAAGCACAGACAAAAAATAATCACGGTTACCGGTGAAAAGAACACAATACAATTTCTTTAGATCACGTATCTGCTAAAATGAAAACTGCTTAAACGAAATTTTTCTCTGGCCCCTTGCGGTTTCGTCTTAGCAGGTTTTACTCTAATACTTTCTTAGCGAGAAATTTCTCTTCTGTTGTATGTATATATTTATTTGTCGGCTTTATGGCAATAACGTCACTCTCTAATCTCTAGGCTCATTTTTTCCAAAATTGACCGTTACTGCACCATTTCGATGTAATTTCATACTTCTTCCAATGACCTGTTTACATTTGTTGCCATGTTGTCCTAGATCTTCCTTATTTTTACTTCTGGCTTGGATTAAAGTTCATAACAATCTTTGGAAGAATTTTATCATAAATATTTTCACATGACCAAACCATATTAATTGTATCATTTGAACATGTTGAATAATGTTAATTTTCCGTATTCTCTGCAATATTGAAATTCTACATGATGTTCTTATGGCATGCATTTCTACTACAGATTGTTTTTCTTCTGCTTTAATCAAGTTATATGTTATATTCTTCTTCCACTTTATTTTATAAAAATGAAAATATTTGTTGAACGCTATTACAGTCTATGTTAATGTAATAGCATTGTAAAAAAAAAAAATTCTTGAGTGACAATTACTCTGGTCAATACGGAAATTAAATCTCCCTTTTCTCTCTCAGAAAATGATTATAAATCACGACTATAGTTTTGTAAGCAATTATCTGCTCTCATCATCAGGTGAGATCAACAGAGAGCGGTTATCAGAGCAAGAATAGAAATTTTCCTACTGATAAAAAATAGGGGATATAAAACAGGGATAAAAAACAGCTTACAGAACTGTTTTTTATCCTTGCCCGAATAATTACTCTCTGCAAATTTCACCTAATGATGAGATTAAATAATTGCTTTCGAAACTATAGTCGTGGTTTGAAATCCTTATCTGGAGGGGAAAAATATTTACATCGCTCTATTGTCATCTTTAGAGAATTCATCATTGATTATTCTGGCCAACTCTATACATATTTTATTAAATCTGAAATTTTTTCGACCGTAATATGTACAGGGTGGTTATAATATAAGTATCTGTATTTGGACCTATCTGTAGCTCGAAGGAATGATCCGAATGTAACCAAAATTGGTATACTTATTATTCGAGAAGGGAGAAGCAGAATGGAATAATAATAAAGAAATAATTTCAATAATCACCGACAGATGGCGCTACTGAGTGTGAAATGTAATGTCTAATACAAGAACAAACAATTAAGGCGCAGACCGAACGGCACACCTAATTTATTGTAAAATGTCACAGTGAAAGTGATTACTCTTTTGCATGGCGGTGCCGCGATCATGTGCAGGTTCCACATGGTCATTGTGCTGGAGGCCACAATCCAGGCTGTGCACAACGTTCTCAACTGCGGAATGTAATGCACCAGGAGTGATGTTTCGTACATGTTATGATATGCAGTAAAGTCATTGAGGTTTGTGACACCTCCACTGTACACAATATTACAAATTACATTTCCCAGTCAAAAGCGCCATCTGTCGGAGATTATTGCAATTATTTTTTTTATTGTTCCATTCTTCTTCCCCCTTCTTGAATAGTGAGTGTAATGATTTTGGTTTCATTCCTGTTATTCCTTCAAGCTACAGACAGCTCCAAATAGGGATACTTATTTTATAACCACCCGGTATATATTATAGGGTGTTCACTTTCAACGGTGTCGATGGTTAATTCCTAAACCGTTAGTCATAGACATATAATTTCAATTACAAAAATGTTTTAAATAAGGTAAACAATTATTTTAAAAGTCGTTTGAATCAATAAAAATGTTTTTAAACAGATACGAAATTAGTTTTTTATAAAGTCTCCCCGTCCTAGAAGTGATATTTAGTAAACATTTCCTATTACACTAACAAGTAAGACAAAAAAAAAAAAAAAGTAGTCCCATTCATCTAACACTAAAATTGACCGCGTTATGAAACTTTGACCAAGTTATGAAACTTTGCACGACTTATACCAATTTTCTGCATCTAAACACGATGAGTTAGGCCATGCTTCGAGGCATCGTACACAAAGTGCTTAAATTATTAGAAGGATTTATTTCACATGTACATTTCTGCATTGCAGCCGATGGAAGTCACTTCGAGCAAGTTTTAAGAAAACTTTAATTTTTATTAATTAAGTTAATAACATTTTTATAATAAAAAGAGTAATAAAAAGATTAATAAATATTTATTAATCTAATAACATTTTAAAATATGCATCATTTTCTAAAAAAAAAATGAGACTGTTGCATTTCTCATTTCATTAAAAAAATATTTTGTTATTTTTTTCACTTATATTTTTAGTACAAGTTGTATATTTTTCTTTAATATGTTAGAATGAGAACAAATTTCAAATTTATATCGTAATGTTAATTTTACTCTCAACTGTTATATTTTTATATCTGACGATTATTTATATTTCTAGTAAATTTGTGAATGACCCCTATTTCGCAGCAAAAAAAGATGCTTTTAATTTAAACAGCTGTTACTCGGTCAGTTTTAATTGTAGAAAAATACTTTTTTGTCTTCTTTCTTAGCGTTATATAGGAAATTTTTACTAAATATAACTTATAAGACCGGGGAACCGTGTAAAAATTTAAATTTCGGAACTTTTTAAGAAATGTTTTTATTGACACAAATTGCTTTTAAAATACTTCTTTACCTTATTTAAAACATTTTTGCAATTGGAACTATAACGGTTTATGAATTAAAGATAGTGAGAGTGGACACCCTGTATAATCAATACAGTAATGTGTCGCCTTCCAATCAATCCTAATCCCTTTCTGATAAGGAAGTCAGCTGTGACACAAATGATATTTTTTCCGGTTTGGAAGTAGGTGGTAATCCCCTAATAAAATATAAAAGTCAATATCTCTGTATGACTTATGTTACAGCAGAAGAAATTTGTTTTTATTTATTGGTCACAGAAGAAGAAATAAGCTTTCCGTATATTCCGGATTTAGCTTATGTTTTTTTAACATTATAATAACTGACTTCATATATATAACTTAGTAAAATTAATGTAACATATCATTATAGAAATATAAGGACTAAAAGTCGCAGAAAAGTTAATTAAGATTTTAAAAAATCAAACACAGAAAAAAGAAGATAAATCGTGAGTTACATGAAATTTCTCGGAGCACTACACGTCCACATCAAATATCATTTGCTATTAGGTAAAAAAGGTTCACTTTGTGTGGTTATCAATACGAAAAGGCTAAAAACAACGTTGAAGCACACAAATTATAAAACTTTAAAACTCATACGGCCGTTTCAAGGATACATCGATCCCCTTCATCAGTGTAAGGTGGAAAAAAAATGTCAAAAGGGTTCAAAAAGACCCACGCTCGGCTAGAGCCCCGAGTACTGGCTGTAATCTGACCAAAATGGCAAAGCAAGTGTAACCAGAAGAGCGGAAGTGACGCAGCTGACAGGAAATCACCGAAAACAGGCATCATCGCGCAGGCTCTCTCCAAACGGGAGAAAGAAAAGGGGTGCTAGACATGTCTTTCACCAATGAATCTGTATCATTATAAATATAGTGTGCTTCGTAAAAATCAAGATCAAATATTGAATTGCAATTTTTGAATAATTTTGGCCCTGGAAAAGTTAAATCTATGGTCAAAATTCCAACAATGCTTCGCTATTGTAGATTTATCAAGTTCTTGCTTTTTGATATAATTTTGGTGTTCTTTTAATCTAAATTTAAGTGCTCGCTTCGTCTGTCCAATATAAGAAAGACCACATTCACAATATATTCTGTAAATTCCCCAACTATTATGACTTGGAATCGGATCTTTAAGATTAGAGAAAGTGACTTTATTTATTGGAGAAAAGACAACTTTAAAATGAAATTTATTTAGAATCCGTGAAATTTGAGAACTGACTTTTGGAAAATATGGTAGTACAATAACATTTTTAAAATCTTTGTTTCCAGATATAGGATTATCTATCTTAGGGGATTTAGATAAAATACGATCAATGACATCCAATGGAAAACCACGATCGATAGCAATGGCTTTAATATAATTTATTTCACTATTGAATAACTCTGTATTAGAACACAAGTTACGAGCACGGGAAATGAATGTATTGAAAGAAGCAAACTTGTGTGCAGGGGGATGATTGGATCTGAAATGAGGGGGCAAACAAACAGAAAATGGTTTACGAAAAACAGTCATAGAAAAATCATGTTCATTACGAATTACTAGAACGTCAAGAAAAGCCAGACGTTGATGACTCCTGTCAGCTGCGTCACTTCCGCTCTTCTGGTTACACTTGCTTTGCCATTTTGGTCAGATTACAGCCAGTACTCGGGGCTCTAGCCGAGCGTGGGTCTTTTTGAACCCTTTTGACATTTTTTTCCCACCTTACACTGATGAAGGGGATCGATGTATCCTTGAAACGGCCGTATGAGTTTTAAAGTTTTATAATTTGTGTGCTTCAACGTTGTTTTTAGCCTTTTCGTAATATTTGCTATTCCCAATTCTTCGAATAAATGGATATAAAAAAATTGAAGATAATCGGACAATTCTAACAAAGGCTAAACTTATTTAGTTTAAACTAAGGGGGATTTCCCTGCCCTCCCCCTACTTATATTCGATGTACAAACTCTAAAAACTAATTCGAAGCAAAAAAAAGCAAATTTAAAAGCAAGCTTTAAGCAAATTTAAAAATCTGAAATTAAATGCGTTAGATTTTTATGTTTCATAATGAATGAGTTCATACTTTATATATGCTACGGAAGGTGAAACTTGTGCAGTTTCAGTTAAGGGGAGGAAAAGCAGAAAAACTGCCAACAATAAAATGACTATTATTTAAATAAATAAAGAAACATAAAGAGTGATTATATCTCTAACATGGTGCCCTGGTATAGTCTTTCCGAATTTTCTGCGAAAATAGATTTCTAATAATTAAATTTTAATTGCTTAATAGCCGTATAGCCAACATAGTGAAAAAGTACCCAAGCCGGGACTCGAACCCGGGTCATCAGTATAGCGCACTGACGTTCTACCAACTGAACTACTTGGGAACGATACTCAGCCTGGAACTTTTTTCACTATAACATGTTGACAAGGCTACAAACACAGCACCAGATGGAATATTTTCCGTGAGCCACCAACCCTGGGGCAAACACGAAATGTAAGAAAATCCAGCATCGAATCAGTCTTTGATTTCGTTTATACTTCAGTTTATACTTGTCTATATCTTACAAGAACATAAAACAAAAGTCAAACTTACCTTTTTTGATGAATATAGCTTTTATTTGAAGAAAAAATTGCTGTAACTTCGTCTACTACCTTTTTTATTATAACAATGGAGAGTAGAAGGACGCCACTAGCTCTGCCACACAGCCAATAGCTGAAATACAGTAACTAAGGCAACTAACCCGATGTAGCATCTAACCTGGATTTATCCTAATACGTAGTATTATGCAATGGCAATTTCTAAAAGTTACAAAATTTTGAATTTAAATTTAAAAAAAGAGAAAGAAAAAAATATATAATAGAAGATAAGTCGCGAGATATATGAAACTTTCTCATGATTAAAACAGTTTTTCATTTATGAATAAAATTTATGGGAGAACGTTGGAGAAATCCCCAAATAAACAGATAAAAGTCAGTATCTCTGTATGACTTCTGCATGGCTAAAAAGAAATTATTTTCCTGATAACAACCAGAAAGAAAAAACTCCTGCTATTCCTTTCGGGATTAGCTTATGATTTTTAAGAATATAATAACTGAATTATTAGATATTACTTAATACAATTAAAGCAATAAATCAATTATCGAGTAATATTATTATGTAATGACAATTTCTAAAAGTTGCAAAAAATTGAATTTAGATTAAAAAAAAAAAAAAAAAAAAAAAAAAAAAAAAAAAAAAAAAAAAAACGAAGAAGGAAAATAAAACAGACGATAAATCGTGATATACATGATATTTTCTCATCATTAATACAGTTTTTCATTTATAAATTAAATTCCGGACAGGAAGTATGGGTAATAACCAGAATAAACATATAGAAGTCAACAACTGTTTATGACTTATGTTTTGTAAGATTAAATTTATTTTTATTTATTGATAACAGCCAGGAAGAATAAGCTTTCTGTATTCATTTCAGATTTAGATTATGTTTTCAAAATCAACATAACTTGTTTATTAAATATTTCAATTGAAAATTAAAAATGATAGAAATTTAGTTTAAAGGTCAACGAAAACTAGTTTAAAGTACATCTGAGTGATCAAATGGATCATGATCAAAAAACGATTTTTAGTGCCACATCTTACTTTCGTAAATTTCACCAGCTTTGATAATTTTCAATAAACTTTGTTGAGCTATTTTCAAATCCAAAATCGCAATTTTCTGACACATTCACAAAGCAGGCATTTTATTCTTAAAGACATGAAATTTGAAGTTATTAATTCAGTCACTAAGCAATTGAATAGCGTTTTCCTTTTTCAATAAACGGAAAGGATCTTTTACTGAATAATCTGAAAATATGTCATTTAAGCCGATTATCGAGACACGAAAGGTCTAAAAAAGAGAGGTCGTCATAGGAGAGTAATTGATCAAAACTCATATTTATCAACAATGGAAAATGCTATTCGATTCCAAATTACGTCAGTAATCATGACTGCAAATTTTATGTACTCTGCATCTCTTATACTGCCGAAGTTTGTATTTATGTTATGGAAGATTAAATTTGTTTTTATTTATTGTTAAGAGCTAGAAAGGATAAGCTTTTCTTATTCTTTCCAAATTTAGCTTATGAATTTTAACTCTATAACAGCGGATTTTTTAGATATTACCTGGTAAATTTAATATAATATATTGATTATAAAGTAATATTAGTTAATGAAATATATCGATTATAAAGTAATATTAAGTAATGAAAAGATCTGAAAGGCACAAAAAGTTTAATTTAGATTTTTGTTTTTTAAAAAAACAAAGGAAAAAAAAGAAAGAAAATAAATCGTAAAATACATGACACTTCTTTTGTTTTTTTAAAGACAATTTAAAAAAGAAAGAAAATAGATCGTGGAATGCATAATACATTTCCTACGCTTCATGATTAATACTGTCTATGAGTTATAAGGGGAATTTCTGTTAAATTTCTGTAATTAAAGTCATGGGCTGTGCTGGCAAATTAATTAATTTTTTGAAAGAAATATTACAAAACATATAATATTATATAACATATATATATATATTTTCAATTTATTTATTTCGCATTCGATATTATCTATAATAAATGTAAAAAAAATACATATTTATAACAAAAAATATGTAGCAGCGATGATGTATTATGGCAACATTTTTAGAGCTGCCTTTTATCTAATTTGTATGTAAAATTCATATTGCGTAATTAATTTGTTTTATCTTATGATAATATTTGTGACAAAACATATATATGTAAACTTTTTACGAAGATGATTTAATATCCCACGAGAAAATGGCAGTTTGTTAAAGATGATGAATGATTGCAGTCGATATCAAGAATCATGGCGAGCAGGTTAGGCAGTGATGAAACACCACAAGAGTTTCTTCAATAAGGAGCAGCCAATTTCCAGATAAATTGTTTATTAATGAACAGGAGCAATGCCAGTAACAGTTCCCACAGTATCAGGTATAAACTTAGAGCCCTCAGTCTTGACGATAACTCACTACATCATTTAAAAGGCTGTTGTGAAATTCTAAGTCGCAGAACACCAGATAACGATTTGGTCAGCACTTCCAAACACGACAAAATCTGCTCTCCAAAAGCTTGCAAGCCAGTTTTGTTAACCGCGCGTAGAGGTATTGAAACGACGTAACGTATGCAGGAACCAATGAGTGACAGATAAAATTAAGCTAAGCGAATGAGGTGCGATGGAGAAGATTTAACAAGAAAGAATCCCCAACTCAACGGCGCATTGATTTTGACGTGAAAAATACCCAGAACGCGAAGCAAAGCATGGAATAAATTTTTTTTTAAAAATGGCTTTTAAAAACATTCGAAATGACAACAAGCGTCTCTCAGAATATTATAGATTGGGGAGTTGATAAAAGCTACGAATGAACTTAAAGTTTTAGATTAAGATTTGGAAAAAGATAATTATTAATATACGTTTTATTACTTTTAAAAGGACATTAAATAGAAATAAATATTATTAAGAATTAGGGAAATAATAACTATGTCAGAATTTAGATTAATTTAAAGGAATAATGCGAAATAAAATTTTTATATAACATGTATAAGTTAGTCAATTATGTATGTATGCTAAAAAGTATGTTTATTTTAGTCTTTTACTGTCTATGAATTATTAGTATCAAATAAAAAGAATGCTTGAATGGTTGTTATTCTAGTAAAGTCACTAAATAGTGTATTAAATCTTTCTTTTTTTTCTGGACAAGAATACATGTAATATATACAGCAATGTGTCACTTTCCAATCAATCTTAATCCCTTTCCGATAAGAAAGTCAACTGTGACACAAATGACATATTTTTTCCGAGGAGGAAGTAGAAGTAATCCCTAAACAAACATATAAAAGTCAATAACTCTGGTTGACTTATGTTACGGGAGACGAAATTCGTTTTTATTTAATGATAACAGTTAGAAAGGATCAGCTTTCTCTATTCATTTCGGATTTAGTTTACGTTCTTCAAAAATATTAATCGAGTTTTATCAAGTTTATATATTTATTCCTCTTATACTTTTAGTGATAAGTTTTAATACAAGTTAATTATTTCTTCAGCAATAAGTTAGATTGTGTTAAATATTGAAAGTAAATCTACGTTTTCTCGTTAAATGGAGCTGCATTAACTGTGGCTTAGCAGTGTAGATGGCAAATTAGATGCATTTGCCAAAAGGTTATCTGAGCGAATTGTGTCGGCCAGGTGTCGTTGCAGGTAGCTGAATTGAAAGAGCATTCACAAATTAAGCCAAAGATTCTGAGTTCGATTCCTAGCTTGGACACTTTTCACACCAGATGTATTTGACAAAAGGTTATCTAAGCGAATTATGTCGGACAGGTGTCGTTGCAGGTTGCTGAACTGAAAGAGCATTCACAAATTAAGCCAAAGATTCTGGGTTCGATTCCTAGCTTGGACACTTTTCCACTCAACTGAAATATTTCCAACTTGTATGATACCTTTACCGATCAGTGCAGTGTGCTTGAGTTAAATATTAAAAGTAAATCTATGTTTTCGTCGTTTAATGGAGCTGAATTACCTCTGGCTTAACTGTCCAGAGGGCAAACCAGATGTATTTGACAAAGGGTTATCTGAGCGAATTGTGTCGGCCAGGTGTCGTTCCAGGTAGCTGAATTGAAAGAGCATTCACAAATTACGGCAAAGATTCTGGTTTCAATTCCTAGCTTGGACACTTTTCCACTCAACTGAAATATTTCCAACTTGTATGATAACTTTACCGATCAGTGTGATTGAGTTAAACATTAAAAGTGTATCTAGGTTTTCGTCGTTTTATGTAGTTCCATAATCCCTCTACATCGGGTCGGGTAACCCAATTTACATGGGTCGTGTCGGGTTGAGTCTAAATTTTTTTCAGTGGAGGTTGGATTTGGATCTGGTTGCCTTAAATGTGTGGGGTTCGTTTTACTTGATTTTTCAAAAGAAAGTTCTAAATATTTTTCAATTGAAAAAAAAAAGCAAAACCATAGGGTAATTCCAAGTTTGATGCCCCATAGGGTTAGTTGAACTGTATTTCAGCTGTTAAACGTGTATCAGAGCTATTCTACTATCAATTGGGTACTTCTCTATTACCACTTTTCATAACAAAAAACTATCGCCAAACTGTAACGCCAAATAAACGGGAGAACGTTGCCATTGGAATATCAAAATAAGTAAATAAATAAAATATAAGAATTTAATCACACAATTGTTACTTTAATTAGTGAAATAATTAATAGATAAGTAAAACATAATGAAAAATACACGCAAATGTCGAATTAAAATCCACTTGATGACATAACAAACTCGAATAATGCTTCTGACATCAAGTAAATGGGACTGCATTTTTGGCGTTTAATCTTACAGTTTGGCGGTAATTTTTGTTATGAAAAGTGGTCGACGGGATAATAGAGAATTACCATCAGTTGTTATAATAAAAAGAAAACTGCCCAGTTAAACTGAGGGCATTGAGCTCACAGGCTATTCACACTAATTGTATATTATGCTCTTATTTCAAAGAATTTGAAATAAGCCCCTCGAAAAATAAAGAAATCAACAATATTAAGGGGGGGTCATCCCTCCGTTACCCCCCTCATAGTTAACTAATGAACCCCTTAAACTAATCAGGGAAGTCTCTAATTACAATGAATATATATATACAAAATTTGAAGAAAATCGGATAATTCTGCATGAAAAACCCATTTATCTAAATTAAGGAGGGATTAGCCCCCTTTCCCCCCTTTATACCTAACCAATGAACCCCAAAACTATTCAGAGAAGCGCATTATCACAATGAACCTATACACAAAATTTGAAGAAAATCGGATAATTCTGCATGAAAAACTCATTTATCTAAATTAGGGGGGGTATCCCCCTTTCCCTTAACCAATGAACACCCAAAACTATTGACAGAAGCGCATTATCAAAATGAGCCTATATACAAGATTTGAAGAAAATGGGATAATTCTGCATGAAAAACCTATTTATCTAAATTATGGTGGGTTAGCCCCCCGTTTTCCTCCTTTATGCTTAACCAATGAACCTCCAAAACTAATCAGGGAAGCGCCTTATCACAAGGAACCTATAAACAAATTTTTAAGCAAATGGGATAATTCTGCATGAAAAACCCATTTATGTAAATTAAGGGGGGGGGATTAGCCCCCCCCCCGGTTATACTTAACCAATCAATCCCGAAAACTAATCAGGGAAGCGCCTTCACACAGTGAACCTATAAACAAAATTTGAAGGAAAACGGAATAATTCTGCATGAAAAACCCATTTATATAATATAAGGGGGGAATTATCCCCCCGTTCCCCCCATTTATACTTAAAAAATCAATCCCGAAAACTAATCAGGGAAGCGCCTTAACACAGTGAACCTATAAACAAAATTTGAAGGAAAACGGAATAATTCTGCATGAAAAACCCATTTATATAAATTAAGGGGGGGATTAGCCCCCCCGTTCTCCCCCTTTATACTTAACCAATCAATCCCGAAAACTAATCAGGGAAGAGCCTTAACACAGTGAACCTATAAACAAAATTTGAAGGAAAACGGAATAATTCTGCATGAAAAACCGAATTATATAAATTAAGGGGGGAATTATCCCCCCCCGTTCCCCCCCTTTATACTTAAAAAATCAATCCCGAAAACTAATCAGGAAAGCGCCTTCACACAGTGAACCTATAAACAAAATTTGAAGGAAAACGGAATAATTCTGCATGAAAAACCCATTTATATAAATTAAGGGGGGATTAGCCCCCCGTTCCCCCCCTTTATCCTTAACCAATCAATCCCGAAAACTAATCAGGGAAGCGCCTTAACACAGTGAACCTAACAAAATTTGAAGAAAAACGGATATTTCTATGAAGAGTTATCGCGTTACGTACATACATACGTACGTACATACATACAGAACCGGCGGGCACATAAGCTCTCAAACTTTGATAGCCTGTGAGCTAAAAAAGCGTAGTAGACGACGTTACTGCGATTTATTTCTTGAAATAAATGTTTTATCCATCAAAGAATTATATTTCTTTTATCGTTGGCAAATTTTCTCCCCCCAACCCTCTCACCGCCTAATTTAAATTACTTAAGTTGAACCTTCCGTAGAATATGTAAAATATTTTGAATTCATTCATTAAGAAACATAAAAATCTAACCCATTAATTTGAGAAAATTAAATTTGTTTCCCGAATTAGTTTTTAGAGTTTGTACATTGAATATAAAAAGAGGGGGTGGGTGGGTAATACCTCTTAGTTTAGTATTTAACAAGTTTAGCTTTCGTTACAATTATCCGATTGCCTTCAAATTTTGTATACCCATTTATTCGAAGAATCGGGAATAGTAAATATCCTTTGATGTGGGAGTGTGATGCAGGATTTGTATACAGAGCATGTGAATTATTAAAAAAAATCGTAAATTGTATGTAAATATGATATTGTGTCAAATGCAAATCTAGATTTTGATTTATAAATGTTAGTTACCTAAACTTCCTTTTATTTTATGAATGAGGCATCTATTCCGATCAAGTGGGGTGTCTAACCGTGAGGTCCGGGATATATGGTCAAAATCATTGATTAAGTTTTTTGATAAAAACACTTTTATATGGTATATTAAAGTAACATGTTTTATGATGTTCTACATAAAATTTGGAGTATATAGGTTAAATGTGCGCTACAAAATCATTGCTATAAAAAAGAAAAATGAAGGAGGGCTTAAGTAGGATAACTATCCCGAACTTACCCTATATTTGAATATTAGTGAATGCATATATGTTCATTTTTATAAAACAAATATATAAATAGGATAATTGGAATATAATAGTAGACATTTTTGCCATAATTGTATTAAATATGAATTAATTCATTTCATTTCGGGTTTCTGATCGGATTCCAGTTTGAATATTTCAGGTTCGGGCCGGATGACAAGTTGACGATTATTTTTGTCGGGTTCGGGTTGGCTTTAAGCAGAAATTTTGGCTTCAGTTTGGGTACAACCCGACCCGTGCAGAGCTCCAATTACGTTACTTGCGCCTTATTCTATTAAACGGTCTACATGGCAGACCAGATGCTACTGCGAAAAGGTTGTCTGAATGAATTGTGTTGACCCGTTCTCGTTCAAGGTAGCTTCATTGGAAGAGCACTGGTAATTTAAACCAAAGGTTTCGCGTTCGATTCCTGCCTGGACACTTTTTCACTTAATTGGAATAATTTCAACTTGTTTACATTTTGTAATTCTACAATTTTCTATTTCTCATGATACAAATTAAATTCGTAATATATTTTCAATAAGATTTACAGCAACAAAGGTTTGTGAGGGAAATTCTGGCATTTTCGAAACAATAAAAAGTAAAACATATTACTGAGTAATAATTCACAATGTGGTACAAAGTGTATATAACACACAAAAAATATTTATGCAATGGTGATAAAGCAGAATAATTTATATGTATTGGTAATTAATCGAAAAAATGTTGTTAAAATGTATATATATTATGGGTAAATTATATTTCAAAAGACAATCTTATTGTTTATTTCTATGTTTATGTCAGCATTAATAAGGTTAAAATTTGTGAAGTAAAAATAAAGTATTATGATTTAGTGTGCATAAAAATGTGCTTTTAAATTATTTAAACCTTAATAACCTTTTACCCGTCACTCATGAACAACTTGTCATTTAAAATTTTTAGTTTGGTAATTTATATTAATTATAAGGTTGTGCGCAAATTTTTGAGCTGTTATGTAAAATAAAAGTGAAGATACAGGTATTTTCCAAACTGTGTAAAAGAGCACCTAACTCGCAACGTACATCACGTGGATCTCTGATATCTAATCGATTTTCATAACTTTCTTTAATGTCAGATATTTTCTGTTCTATCATTTCGTGGTAAAATACGAATTTGAGGTTCGCCTGCAGCATCTGAATCATCAACAATTAAAACAAAGGCATCTTCAACTGTGACATACCTTTTAAGAGGTATTTTGCAGTAATAATTGGATGCCAACTGCATAAAAATGACGAATATCCCACTGCATAAAAATGATGAAATATATATACGTTTGCACTTTGGACTGCAAAACTCCACATGTGGAACATCGGGAACAAAAAACATAAACCAAAAATAACATAAGATAAATCATTCATTTATGCATAAAAATGCATACAAACCAGTTCGCAATGCAGTAATCATCATCAGCGCACATGTATTTGTATTTTAAAGGCATAGATAGCGTAAAAGACTCAAGCGTACTTCATGCACGTTTCTTTCTACATTTCAATAAGCACCAAGTTTGGAACTAAAAACAATATTACAGAGAGCGTAAAAGACACAAGTCTACTACATGCACGTTTTTTTCTACATTTCAACAAGCACCAAGTTTGGAACTAAAAACAATATTATAGAGAGCGTAAAAGGCGCAAGCCTACTACATGCACGTTTTTTTCTACATTTCAACAAGCACCAAGTTTGGAACTAAAAACAATATTATAGACAGCGTAAAAGGCACAAGCCTACTACATGCACGTTTTTCTCTACATTTCAACAAGCACCAAGTTTGAAACTAAAAAAAATATATTAAACAATATTTAAAACATGTCTTTGAAAGGTTACATTTAAAATTTCAAACAGTTTAAACAAATACTTAAACAGTTACAACATCAGAAAGCTGATCTTCCATTTGTGGAACGTTGGCGGATAAAAAGTTAAATAATTTCAGTTCCTGCCTACCACTATATTTAAATAAAAATACTCAACTTATGTAATCACAGAAGTCTGTTATTAAATATGGAAAAGAACTACACTTTAAAGTTTGTGTCAGGGATGAGATTTCTCCGCTTTTTTGCATACCAGTATAATCTTACAGAAAATGTTTTTTTTTATTTAATCTGAACATTCTGCGATTTAACAGAACCACGTTTTCTCGAAGATTATAATGGTATGCAAAAAAGCGGAGTAATCTCATCCCTGGTTTGTGTATCTAACTAAATAAAAGTATGAAAAATCATACTTCCAAAAGAAAAATTTGTAAAGTGTAGGGTTAGTATATTTGCGTGGGACACTTTCATTAAGGTATAATAGTAGTATTAGTCTTTGAGTGCCTTAAGTAAAATCATTTGAATTTTCAGATTTTACAATTTTTCATAAAAGAAATGTTTAAATTGTTTAAATGATAGTATATAAATTAAGAATAATGCTAGATAATTTAAAAATCTTCTTTAAATTAATTTTTTTTTCGGCCAATTTCGGTTTGGGATGGATTCGTCTAAACAATTGCCTTGGCATCGCTTGAATGAATTGCATTCGGGCGCCCGGGGCGTGGAGCGTCATTGATGTTAAACTCTTCAGAACGGAATTTGGTAAACTCCTTTTGACGTTTAAGGACAAGATATTCTTAAACCCGTTCTGTTACGGCATCATTCCCTTATACACTGTACATCTTTCTTTGAATCTCCGACGCTAGTTTGTCTTTTTTGAAATAGTACAACAAAATATGACGATAATGCACGTTTTTCGCTTCCATTTTTATAGCTGCACCACGCAGGAAATATAAATATTTACGAAATAAAACATTCACTGACAGATTCCTTGAAACGTAAAATTTCAATTGCACAGACGAGTTGCACGACGCGACGGCCCAAGAAAGAGAAGGCGGAAACGGAATGAGCTATCACCCGACGAAAAACCGAACGAACATATTTGCCAACCCAATAAATAAAAAATCTTGTTATATAAGTCTTAGACTCGTTATGCCATAAAATTTTTAAGTGAAAAAACAAAATATTGTAGAAGTGTTGGAAAAAACATTTAAATGATTATAAATATAGTAAAAATAGTATATAATTAAGAAAATCTCTAAAGTTAGTTTAATTACACTTGCAACAAGGTATCTTATTTATTTATCTTTTTATTAATGAATTAATGAATTTATTTTGAGAATTAAAATCAATATAGTATACTTGCGCGGGACAGATTCGTTAACGGATACCATAACATTCGTCATATGCAATTTAAATTTAATTGTCGTAATTAAAACTATTTGTTTTTTCTGCTCTTACATTAAATAAATAATTACCTTAGTTTATTTAAACATTTAAAATTTATCTGTAAAATATTTTTTTTGCGCCAATTTGCAAATGAAATTAGATAAATGTGCATGAAAAAGAATTATATTATGGATGACATTTCCTAATTCTAAAGATGAGACAATAAGAAGCGTTAATTTTTAGAGTATTAACGCCGTAATCGTCTTCAGTGAAGGAACAATATATTGTAAAAGAATTGCAAAATGCCTTTAATGTCTTTCTAAAATAATTAAGTTTTAAAATCATAATTTAATTAAGAAAGTCTGTTGAGATAATTTAATTGCACCCCCATTATATCTCTTGATTTTTTTTAAGATATCGAATGAATAGATTTTATTTGCGCCTGAGACTATTTAAAAAATATATAATAATATATTCCTTATACACAATTTAAATTTAATTGCCTCATTAAAATCATTTGAATTTTCAGATTTGAATTTTTACTTAGAATATATATTCTTAAATTTTTAAAACAATCTATTAATTAAAAATAAGCGCACTACGTTACTATTTAAAAGTTCTCTTTGAATTAATTTCGTTTTCACCGATTTCCAATTGAAATTGACGATGCACGTCAGAAAAAAAGTACATTTATATATGTCAGCTATTTGTGACCTTGTATACATTTCTTGTTTTTAAGTTCCCACTTTTAACAATACATAATCAAGCAAAACAATTTAATTTATGCGGAAAAACTAAATGATGAAAGGAGAAACTACCATATTTATATGTTCCACCAGTAGAAAAATGTGTCCAAATCAGGGGTCGAAATCGGAACCAAAGATTTAACATGCCAACGCTCTACCAACTATGCTAAAATGACAGCGTGTTAATTGTACAGATCAGGAGTAGAGATGAAGAAGTACAAGAGATTTTCATATGCTGTCTGCGATGTTTGTAAGGATACTTTATGAGTTTCAAGACATCAAATCTCAGGATCGCTTTCAGAAATGACCAGAGAATGAAACAAAATGATTGAAATTTTGTTTATAATAAGTTAAGTAATTCGATATAATAAGTTTAAATGCTTAATTGTCCTTTAAACCATTTTAAAATTTCAGAAATAAACATTTATAATTTCCCAGCCTGTTCTATCTACGTTTTGTCACTTCATGTTTAAATTAGTCATTTACAATAAGATGTTAGCACAATGACAGTTAATTTGTAACAAGAGTAATCTTTTAATCATACTTCATTTCACCCATTTTCGAAGTTGTAATTATTTTTTTTAAATTCAGCTTACTAATTTAAAACAGATTTAGAAGATGCACTTGTGTAAATAAATACGATAAAAATTAGCTCTAACATTCAAAGAATTTCATTTCAAAGGCATTTTCTAAAAAAAAAAAAAATCGAAACATTACAGTGCACAAAGTCAATTTTACAGAATGTTTCAAAACTACTACAACAAACTTTCAGGGGAGATAGAACATACATAAGTAGGACAAAACATCATTCAATGCAAGGTCGTAATTAA
Organism: Maratus michaelseni; assembly: GCA_963931845.1. Taxonomy (NCBI): domain Eukaryota; kingdom Metazoa; phylum Arthropoda; class Arachnida; order Araneae; family Salticidae; genus Maratus; species Maratus michaelseni. The sequence goes on along the minus strand of OZ007594.1, from coordinate 274,741,887 downwards.
ATTCAAACACAAGGAGCAACTTTTTTTATGGTAAAAAAGTCTTTATGTCATACACACTAGTAAATGGATGTTGATTTTGTTCATGTAACATTATTGCAAAAAAATAAATAAATAAATAAAATACATAAAATGATTGAAAATTAAAGCACAAGATAATACAAATAATAACGAAATAATTATATTTTGGATATTGTAAAATAATTACGCTAATGAAAGGGTATATTACTGTTATGAATTTACGAAGCTTACACATAATTGAGATTTTGTATTGCTTTCTTTTCGAAAAGTCTTTCAAGAAGATTTGTCAGAGTTTTATGGCAAAGTTTCTTCAGGCAGTTTTGCCCAGACGATCAAAGACATATTTAACATTCCTCCCCATATCATTTCAGTATTGCCCGTCAGGCATAAAATATAGATACAGTAATCCCTTAACATTCGCGAGGGTTACGTTCCACGAAAGCCTCGTAAATGTCAAATTCACGAATGTTGAGTCTATCTCTCTGCACTAATGTTGTAGAATATTTCACAATTTATTAAATTTTAACTTATATTAGCATAACCCTTCATTTCCCTAAATTTTCAGTTTAACTTTTTTTCACTTTCTTTATTTGTTAAATATATATTTTGGTAAATAATAAAATTCTTTCTTCCAAATTCTAAATAATTGTCTTCCTTTTTTTTCCGTTTCTATTTATTACCCCAAGTGTATGTTGTTGTGATCTTGTTTTCAACTACACTCATTCCAGGAAAAATCCCCGCGATAAGAGTTTAACCTTGTTGGACATATGTATACAAGCGGTCAACCTTTCCCCAAAATGTTCGGTCAGAAAAAAACATTATGCGACCCTCTTTTCCAAAGTTTTCCTGTTGCCATGTGGGTATCGCATAGCAACAGAGGCGATAAGCTCCCGTTCCCCTATTTTTTTCTAAATGGGTAGGTTCCATATAGGGTCGAGGAGAAAAAGATGATACGGAAAGGTCAGATCAGTTAGTGAGAAAACCGGTGAGCGATGTAGATGTGAGGATCAGAAAATTCCGAGTGGACTGGGGGGTTTTTGGCGGGAAGATGCGCCCACCCTATCCCTGAAGTCCGAGTGAAGGGATCGTGCGTAGTAGGAGTTGTGGCGGCGAGCTGAAGAGACTTGAGCTTAAAAAGTCTATCATATAGTACTCCAAAATGAGACGAGTTACCTATTAAATTTTAAAGCGCCTGTGTGATAGTTTTGTTTGAAAAGAATTACACCTGCACTTTTGAGATATCTAGATGTTGGAAGTTAACGTGAGGTGACAATTACCAAGGTGTGAAGGTGTCTGAAGGCTGAAAGAATTGAATTGTCAGTAGACAGATGTTCGTTTAGGGACAACTCCCGAAAGCTGGAGCCTGGAGTTGACTTCTGAAAGGCGGAATCCTACAGGTAGCATTTGAGAGCAGTACGCCACCAGGGAGATGAGATTTTAGATGATAAGAAATTTGTCCCTCACCAAAGAGAGGACTTCCAAGGAAGTAAGAGCCATCCCCAACGATAACTTGATGTGTGTATAAATAGTGGAAGTGATTCACTGAAAAAAAATTGTTGTCAAAACTACACCCTGACGCAATGTATCTATGTGTGAGATATTCTCCGGTAGCTGTTATGGTCTAAAAAAATGTGTGAGTAATTTTTTTTGTTTATAATATCATAATACAATCATACTATTCATCTAAGTACTGCATATAAATCTGTTTAATTGTAATAAAGCCAAAAGATAACTGAGAATGTGCTTTTCCTTTGTTAATATGTATCTATTATTCTAATTAATTTAAACACATTTCTCATGTAAAAAAAAGAAAAAAATATATAAATTAAAATATTTTATTTAAGTAATCAAACTTTCAGATAAGTGTTAATGTTAAATTTTGCAGTAATAGCATTATGCTCAAATATAATAGCATCGAATAGATATGTGTAGTTTGAATTTAGAATTCTGTTATTACTTTATTTGAGTAAAGTTATAATTTTTTTTTATTGAGTAATTCTTTTTTCCACTTCAAACTTAAAATCTGCATTTAATAGTAAAGTAACCCACCCTTTTATTTGTTTGGTGTCTCTTGTACTTTTTGTTCTTGTATAAAAGTTCACTTTCATTGGTATTTTTAATTGATAACAGAATTCATAAGTAATGAAATTCAATTACACATGTTTTCTAAAAAAAAAAAAAATTAAATCTGTAAGAAATATATATGAAGGTGTAATATAATTTTAATTTAGGGAGATTCAAAATAGAACAATGTGGAAAGAGCAGATCTAAGCTAAATATCAAAATAAAGATAGGACCTAAAAGTTTTATAGATAATAAAATCTAATAAATTAAAGTTTTTGATGCATTTAAAATAAATTGTTTATTCTGATTTAAGTTAATTGTTAAATTTTATATGTTTTAAAGAGAGTTAGTAAATTTGAGAAGTATTGAGAGAATCCTATTAAGTGAAATATTATTTTTTAGATAATTAAAAGTATATCCTATCATCTTGGATCACAGTTTTTCAAATGATTTATTGAATACGTTTTGTACTCAACTATACGATATCATTGGTCCCTAAATTTTGGAAAATATAAGTGCAATTCATAAAGTAATGTCATTTTGGTTCTAATTTACAAAATTTCTGAGTTTTATCCTCTCAAATATGAGAGTTTATTTTTCTTCGGTTATTCTAAATTGGTTTAATTTTCAATTTTATCTTTCATTATTTATGAATGCTTTATGTTTTTAAGGTTTAGAAGTATTGGGTGTTTTTCCTTTATTTTGGGGTGTGAAAGATATGAGAATATTGTTACCTCCTTTAATTGTATTTAAAAGTAAAATTTTAAAGTAAATGAATTTATTTTGCCACCCCCCCCCCCTTTTCCTTTTTATTTGAATTGTGTGTGTTAACTTGTACTAAATCTTGGTGCCCCTTCTTAAATCTAATTACCTGGTGTTTGTTACATATTTATGGTAACAATATTCAGTTGATGGTATGTCTTTCTCACCTGGTGTAATGCTAAATTTAAATTCTTGTATAATTTGATTGAAGTTAGATATGGTGGAGTAAAAGAATTTAAGAATATATTAAATTGGATGCATTAAAGTAATATTCTTTAAAAGGAAACACCCAATAAAAAAAAAAGGAGTAACGTTCTATAAAATTTTAATTAGAGTGGCACAGTATTTCAAGAAAACAAAAGGATATATGTATTAACAATACGTTATGCATAGCATATGTGTATGAATGTACACATATATTCATATTTATGAAATTTATTTGATGAAGATAATTCAAATTAACTGACTGGATAAATAATTACTGCCAAAAAGCATAGGTTTTTTTTTAAAATAAAGTAATTTCGACTCTCACTCTCTTCGCAAAGAGATGATAATCTATGCAGCTTCAGCTCCATACAACAGCTTCAGCTCAATCTCTACGAGAACCTGCACAAGCGCATTTTAAATTAATATATTGAAGATGCCGTTACCTTATCACTTCCAGACCTGCCAAGTCTCCGGCTTTTTGGACACCAGTAATTTAGTACATAAAATGTTGTTTTATTTAATCACAGCATTTTGCGATTTAAGGGATCAACATTTTCTCTAAAAAATTACTGGTGTGCAAAAATCCGGAGACTTGGCAACTCTGCACTTCTAATAATATCCATTTCAATGAGTATTCTTCTGCTGTTATTATTTTGTTTTCCTACAACACTCGCTCCTTTTTCAGTAGACAACTGAAAATTGATTTGTAAATACATCCTGAGAAAACACAGGGGAAACAATCTTTAACCACTGTAAATTCTGAAAAAGCAAAGATATAATTTTTAAAAAATCGCGAATAATCAAGTCAGATTTTCGCGAATGTTAAGTTTTCCGCATTTTCATGTTCGCGAATAATCAAAACTTGCGAATGTTAAGGGATTACTGTACATTATTTCAAAGTTTCTTGATTTCTTATTCTGTTTGCCATACAGATTAGCGCCGCTTAATTGAGAAACATATTATTTACATAAGAAAAATCAGCAGTTATTTACTCATGTTCGGTTTTCACCTCTCTAATCATGGCCATGCATTGTGTGTTTTTTTTGTGCTCGTCTAGCTAAGTTGAATCAATTGTTAATAAAGTTTGAAAACATTGTGTACGGTGTTTAGATATTACAGATTAGCAAAGCATAAAATATATTTCTGAAAGTCTAACTTAAAAAATATTGTAAAATGTATTTAACATTTGATGCATTTCATAAGGACGAAAAATTTATATAGTTACCTATACAAAATAGTTATCTTGTCTATTTGTACGTAGGCAAAAAACACTAAAGAAACTGCATAACAAAATGTTTTGAAATCAAGTCACTTGTTTATAATTTATATTCGTTGCATTATTGTTGTCTTTTGAGGTTATGCACATATTTATTTTTGTAAGAGCACTTAAACTTTTTAATGTGTTTTCATAATTTCATTTAATTTATATGGTTTGCTTTCATTCATTTGTTTTAAATACAGTGGGTGATCGGTTAACGAACTTAATCTGTTCCAAAATAATGTTCGCTAACCGATTTGTTCGTTAACCGATCATAGATTTAGTATAGATTTGTATGGGAATTCGATTAATTTGTTCTTAAAAGCGAAATAGTATATGAAAATTAATATAAATTCTCCATAAATTTTTCCATATTTAATATTGACAGAACGTATTTTGATGGCTTTGTCCATGTTGTGTCGTACTTTAAAAAAATTAAATAAATAAATCACATGCCCTTTGTAAAAACTTTTAGGATCACATTCATTGAATACAGCATTAAATTATATCAATTTATCACTTTGACCTATCAAAAACTCTATTAGTTCTCTAAAAGATCGTGTTTTCTGCAGGCTTCAGGGTCCGATAAAGCTCAAGTGGAGCCTAGAGCCTGCTATAATTTAGGAACTAAATTTCAATTAAAATAATTAATTTCCAATTAAAAATATTTCTTTAAAAAGGGGCACAAAATATAAAAATTAATGTTTTTAATCTGTTTATTCTAATTTGGTGGCCCTAAAATGTAGGACCCAAACCCCTGGTAGTCCATGAATTAATTAGGCCATAAGTATACAACTGTTAAAATGTTGTCTAAATCGATAATAGATTCACTTAAATATAGCTCTGCGAATCTGAATCGCAGCATTGCTTCTTTTTTACTTTGTTTTTTGAGGTGTTCGTTAACCGAAGATGTGTTCGTTATCCGAACATAAAAATCTCTCGCGGAAGTGTTCGTTAACCGATCTGTTCGTAAACCGAACAGTTCGTTAACCGACCACCCACTGTATAAATATTTACTGCTCCTTCTAGAAAAACTTGTTCAATACGAGCTAAAATACTGATTGATTAGGGCGATTATGACTAGAGACTATTGCGATTATGTTTTAAACAGTAGATTATAGAACCATGCTTTTAATTGCAAAATGAGTTCTAATCAAATATAGCTTTTACATATAGCATTTGTTTTACAAGGGAATGTATACATATTTAAATTTGCAATTTATTTTTTATATCCCCTCACTTTTCTTATAACTTAGACCACTGAACTTCTTTAGCGAAATTTATAGTGGAAAGTTGTCATATCAGTTTTAGCTCTGTTTGTGGTAGTATGGCTGGCTACCCTTTTTTGAGGGTACTGCAGTAGACAAGCGAGTTTTTGTTTTTGCGTGCAATCTGTGTTGCCTGGAATCGATAATATTTGTGCGGTTATGAGAAATGTATTCTGTCTTTTGTTAAGTTTCGCAACGTGCAAACGTTACGTTTTCTTCGTAATTGAATGTCATGATTATTTTTCAAATAAATGTTAATTAAGTCTCTGTGGTTGTGTAGTAGCTATATAGAATGAGCTGTTAGCAAGAAACTCTGATTTTCCAGCGGATATCACTGCATAAGCTGTTTTCACCTACTTAAAATAAAGTAATATTTTAACTCACAAAGTCTATTTGGTTAAATAATATTGATTTAGTGAGGATTTTGCATGCAGAAAAAATAGTTGTTTCAGAAACATTATGAGTTTAGTGATGTACGTAGAGATTTAATGAAGTAAGAAAGAATTTCTGCCTCTCTTAAAGGTTTCTTATTAGGCTTGCTTGGACCCATCTCAATTAAACTTGTTTACTTTACTACTCTTTTTCTTCTTAAAGTGGATTAATAAACTGTTGTTTTTGTTGCTAAGTTGGTATCATGTCCTCCTTTGAAGCTAACATACGTGAAAAGATTATTACTGTTTTTGGTACTTCTCCATTATCCCGTCGACCACTTTTTATAACAAAAACTATCGCCAAACTGTAACGCCAAATAAAAAAATGGAAGAATGTTGCCATTGGAATAGCAAAATAAATAAATAAATAAATAAATAAAATACAAGAAATTTGGAAAAGCTCCACTTACCAAAATGTAAACTATCAGTAAGTTTAGACAAACAAAACAAAAAAAAACATTATATTAATGAAAACAGAAAAAAATAATCTTGCCTATTTATTTATTTACGTTATTTTACTTAATTATGCCTCTCTACTAATGAATAAATGTTTGTGACGTCAGTTGAAACTGATCTATTGCACGTAACTAGGCATCGCAGAATTTTCTCAAGTTTTTTCTCTTTTAATATCATGGCACTGCCGTTTAAGGGCTCAATTTTTATTTTAGTTAACGAAATAACTAATAAATCAGTAAAACATAATGTAAAATACAAGTAAATGTTGAATTAATAAACACATAACAACATAACAAACACGTGAAATGCTTCTGAAGTGAATAGGATGCATTCTTTGCCTTAAATCCTATAGTTTGGTGATATTTTTTTTGTTATGAAAAGTAGTCGACGGGATAATGGAGAAGTACCCTGTTTTTATAGTTACATTTTTGAATGATAGTTTTTACTAATTTCGATATTTTTACTAATTTTGATATGTATTATTATATTATACTTATTAAGTTTTTCGTCAAAGATAAAAAAAAAGAAGCTTATATTTCTTGTCTTTATTTTTTTTTTAATTTACGTCATCAGTAATAAAGTAATCGTTAATATGAATTTGAGTATCATTTAGAAAAAAAATAATATTTCCATTCGCAATATTGCTCCTATTTTTGAATTGCTTTTTGTTTGACGTGCGCGTTTTGAACACATATAAAAAAATCTAAAATTTGTAACCCATAATTTACACCATATTGTGGGTGTAAGAAAATGCTTGAACACCATTTTCTTGTTCATCATTTGAAAATAATCTAATAATGTTTTGAATGCAGGTAAAATATGAAGTAGATCCACGAATGCGCTTAACTAAAATGTTCTAACAGTGTACTTATTGACAAAAATGAAAGATATTTTCGAAAATGGCTTCATTGGACGATTAAAAACGATTTAAATTATTTTGATCTATAGAAATTAGCTAAATAGGGATTCGTGTTCGTTTTTTCTTTAAAATTTTTTATATTTTTTTTTTATCAAAATCTAGATTCCGAAAAAGACTTCGTGAAATGGAGAATTTTGTTAAACAGGACTTAAACGTAATTTAAAAAAGGTTGCATTGAGTCTAAAAAGGACATATAAAAATCCATTAAGTTATTCCAAAAATACATAAGTAAAGTTGACCTGTATATAAATGCACTGTATCCCATCATCTAAAGTCACTACGTTTATTTACTTAGAGAAAGCTATTTTACATTTAAAATATCTTTTAAATCAACAGCACTTCTCTTGCGGGGCTTTTGATTAAAATCGTATATTTATATTTTAGTAAGTTTTACATCATTTTTCTCTGAGTAAGATGATCAACCTTTTTTTGCACAACTAGAACGCTTTTTTCCCTGAGTACTAAAAACAGCATCACTCTGACGATGAAAAGAAAAAAATGAAATTCATGTATTCTAAGTTTAAAAGTTTTTTGATGAATGCACTTATATTCTTTAGTATCGTATCAAAACAAATCTTTAGAAAAATGTTTTTTTTATTTATTGCTACAGAACTGACTTTGTAATATACTTAAAACAGATAATTGCCGTATTTAAGCATGTATAATGCGACACAAAGCACTTTGGTATTGATAGATTTAAACGCGAAAAAGTTTCAGTTGGGTGATACAGAATTTAAGTTTCGTTGGCCAAAGAAAAAAAAAACACCAAATGTTACGCAGCAAAATATTTTATTATATATTGAAGCACATATCTCGGACCATGTTTGACTATAATTGATATTCATATTAAGACACTTTTCATAGCGACACATCATACATTGTATCCCTATATTGAAGAATGACACCGCCTTTGATGAGGATCAAGAGTTATCGGCATCATCACCATCCTCATCCTAGAATTTATGGTCAATAAAGAAAACTTTCACGTGCAAATGCTGATAACAATCAAGTTTTGGGCTAAACGTGGAATTGAAAAACTTCTCAAGAAATGGTCAGTTACTCCGGTACTTGCAGTGATCCGGCCATTAAATAAACTCATCCATCTCCACATTAATGAGCCACTCATCCTTTGGTTGCCATACACTTCATCCATCGGATGATGTGTTTCAGCTGTTGACACATTCCGTGCATTTAAAATATGTATGACTGAGCGCACTTCACAGCAGGCGTTTCACTTTTCCTGAACTTTATTTCAACGCACCACGAAGCGTCTGCACTGCTGTCCTCATTAACATTGGTGTATCTCCTTTGCCGATGGGTGCAATTACTCTACGGGCATGTATACTCAGACTAAAAACAACTTTGAAACAAATTGCAAAAGAAACTTACCTTCTGGGGCCCCCATGTATAGTATATTTCGTACATAAATCATAGCATACAAATCTAACGGCAGAAAATCCAGGGAATTAAAATAAATTTTTTGTAGAAATCCTCCTCAGGAAAAAGAAAATTCGGTTTTAAATTATTTTATTTGCTCTTATCTTATTGTAAGACCACAAAATTAGGTTTACTTTAATGTTTTCTTTAGTAGCAGTGCAAATTTCGTTTAAAATGTTATTGATATTGCGAAATTAGCAGAATCGATAACTGTTTATCACAGACGACAAATGGACAACATTTTCTTGAGTTTTCATTGGAAGGCGTCTTATTGACAAATATTACGGATAATTCAATTAACTGGTCAACAGAAATATAGATGACTAGCTGTGTACCAACCATCTGTGTTCTATTTAAATTGAATGAGGTCTTTCGATTGTTTACTGGAAAAGACATTTGATTTTATGATACATTTCACATTTCTAGCCCTAATAATTTCAAATAAATAGAACGTCTAAATATTTAGAACGTTTCTAGAACGTTTTACGCTCATTTCACCTTTTAAAATTTCGGATATTTCAGAAACCGTTCTCAGAGAATACTTTCATGTTAAAATTAACCACCGTGCGAAATTTAAAGTTTTTATCCCCAGCAATATCACAGAAATCGCATTTTTAGAACTTTTTTATTCCTGCACAGTTTTACGTTTCGAATTTTTTTTTTAAACTGTTCTGTTGCGAGTATTTACGTTGTAAAAATATCAACCATGTCAAATTTCTAGTTTCTAGCCCTAACAATTCCAAATAAATCGCAATCTCAAATATTTTTAGCACGTTTTCTTTTCATTTCACTTTTTCAAATTATGAACGTTTTAGAAACCGTTCTTAGCGAGCATTTTTAACTTAAAAGTAACCACCACACCAAATTTCAACTTTCTGTCCCCAACAATATCACAGAAATCGCAATTTTAGAACGGTTTCTGCTCTTGAACACCTTAGGGGTTGTTGTACAGACATAAGATATAGCCTACGTTGGAAAAGAGATGGTCACCAGCGTTTTACTACCATTATCTTTGAAATCGGTTCGGTAGTTCCAGAAATTGCCCCTTTTAAACAAACACACAAACATTACTTCTTTATTATATTCTTATAGTTGAATTTGAAAAATTTTAATGTTAAGGCAACACACCGAGTAAAAACAAAAACAAGTATATTTTCCTTGAGAACTCTGAGGCCTCTGTGAGACTCTAAGTAGAGCTGAAAGTTATTTAGCTTCTACTTATATCTGTTGCTGATGCTAATATAAAACCAACGTGTGTATTTATTATGGGTCATCGACAACTGTGTTTTATTTTGGGAGTTGTGTGATGCTGGTCAAATAAGGATGCAGAATTAATTTCTGTTTGTTAGGTTCTGACAATATTTATTTTTTAGCTATGGTTATTTAGGTTAATATATGTTGTTTTTGTCATTTTGGTAGTAATTAATGTATTTTTGCACATAATATATAAAATACGCATGCGAATGTGCAATTATTTCAAATATTTTACAAACTGCTTCTATATTTATACACTTTTATTTCGAAATCAATTTCGTGTTAACAGTAACTTACAAGGAATATAAAAATGATGTTTCTTTAAAATCACGATTGACACAATTGTTCAATATCATTGCATCGATAAAGAATATATAAAATACATTTTAAGAGTGATAAAAAAAAATTAACCGTTTAATAATGTTTTATACAACGATTTATTTACAAATAAAAAAAATAAATAGGCTAACATTATAATTAATGCACAATATTATAATTTTTAATTGCGATTATTAAATTATAATTACAAGTATAGTTATAAAACAAAAAATGAGAAAAACAAATGTAGTGCGGCATTCCGGTCTCGAACCCGACCCCGCGGATCAACGAGCAGACGCCATAACAACTCAGCTACGACCAACGCAGTAACTTCGTAACAAAGTAAGTATTTAAGTTGTGTTATAATATTAGACCCCCTATTTCTCGAAAACTAAGGAGCGTTGTATAAAATCCGTTGAACCCGAGACTAAGAGGATTCTAACCTACAACATATATAAAAAGTTATCAAAATCTGTGATTACCAAGCTTGACCCTCACTTTGTTAGTAAAAGCATACATAGTCCTTCATGTTTGTCTGGGATATTCTGTATACATTGCGCATCGCACGTTTACCTGTAGATCGTAAATTGTGAGGAAAAGTGCATATTACAGTAAAGTTTCATTCACTTTTAAATGCCATAAAATGATAAAAATAAAAAAAAAGTAAAATTAACAAAATTAGAAAAAGAATAAATGTCGATTTTTTTTCTCTCAAAGCAGTATCAGTTAATTAAGTAAGATTCTCGTTTTGAGGTAAGCGATTCGGTCATTAATGATTCTTAAACAGGAGAATAATTGATTTTGAAGATTTCCTATAGCATCGTAAAAGAAATGGGTAGACATTTATGTCAGATAGTTTCATTAATAGATATTTTAACTTTTATACATTACCGATAATATTAATTTTAGGAAAGTGATCTTTGCTATAATTTTATGGATATATCCAGAATACTTAGCATTCTGTACATTTCGGAATGTAAATATTGCTTTTCAGTTTAAAATATTTTCATATTTTAAATTGAAAAATGAATTGGCTGATTATTATCATATCTGATCATGAATTATTTAATACAATGTCTATGTGACAAATTTTTATTGTAGTATATTTGATGTATGCACATACTTTGAACTAACCCTGAGCAAAATGAATTAAGTATTAAGCGTTTCGAACTCAATTTTAAATTAAACTAATTACGCTTTGAATAATTCACGTCTATTAAATGTATTTCATACTTATGCAAATGGGGATTATTAGATTATATAAAACGCTTTGATCTGTATAACATTGTGAACCAAATTGTATTTCATAATTATGCACTCATAATTATGCAATAACCAATAAAATGGTATATTGTATCATAAATAGCATAAACTAAACTATGAGTTACGTTGCAGTATGAAGGGTCTTAAAACCTTTGATGGAACTTTTAATCATATAAAAGTTTCATTCAGTATTAATAAAGGCAATCTATAATTATAGAATGCCAAAATAGGTGTCAAAGAAATTATTAAATTGCTTCAAAAGTCTAAATCTGTGTTGCATTAAACTTTCTAATAAAGTTTCATTATTATCCACTTATATCATAACTAATTAAGTTATACTGTCTGTCAAATATCATAAAAGTGACTAGGCGTTACGTTACAATGCATGGTTATTATTGTAATAGGTGTTCAAAATCCATGTTCAATTTAAATCAAACTTTTGCTTAAAGAAAAGCCAAATATTAAATAAAATATTAAAATAAATAATGCATTGTAAATATCAGCCTTAATTTTTAAAACAAATACAGAGTACTGATATAAACGTTTGCAAAAGTATGTGAATCTTGAAGCAGTTCTATTTATATTACACTGAAAAAAATTGTTGATTTTACGGTATAATGCGCATGTTACGGCAGTGTATTACTGCTTATTTTACTGCTGTTTATTGCTGCTATTACTTTTACTGCTGTTTATTACTGTTAATTTTACGGAATAATACTGGCAGCTGGGGTACTAGTATTATACCGTAAAATCAATAATTTTTTTGAAGTGTAGTTATCAACATCAGTGTGTACAGCGGTTACATTATTTTTTTTTAAATAAGAAATTTGCCTCCAAATCACAACTTTCGATCTTTTTTTTTTTTAATTATTAGGGGTATCCAATAATTAAAGAGTCAAGAGTCCTTTTAGTTGTAAATGTTTAATGTAACTCAAAATATTTACCACAACTATTGCTGAGGCATTGTTCCTAGCGGGACACCAAGTGGACAATATCTTTCTTATAAATCTTGGAATTGTTCTTGAAACCATTTCCAAACCGCTTTCTTCATGTCATTTTCCGACTGGAAGTGTTGTTATTTCAAATCTTTCTTCACTACACCAAACACTACGAAATCACAAGATGAAAAATCTACAGGAAAAAAGGTATAGAGAGGAGGGTTGTGGTTGAGGGTATCTCACTTGAATTTTTGAAGAGATTTTGAGTGTGGGAGTGTATTGTCTTGAAGTAGAATAAGTTGGAAAATGTACGTTAAACGTGACAAATGAGACGTACTCTAACTAGTTTTACAATGTAAAAGAATCATCGTTATTAATTCAGTGAAATGAATTACATCGTCTGCTATGAACGAAATGAAGATGCTTTTTTTTTCTTATTACGTATGGCACGTTTACAGATGCGATTTTTTTTTCGGCCCCAGACAGCGCTACAAAATTCACCATGGAGATCTTGCTTTGCGAATGATTACCTTCATGGTTTAATATTTCTATGACTCACAATGAACGAATATCTTGTGTTTATTTACTTTAATGTATTGAGATATTCGGCTGTTAACCTAATTTCCATTGAAGTTATCTCAGAATCTATACATTTTTTAATGTAACTCATCTTCCAAGCAGTTGAAAATTCTCCCTTTTACATTATTGTGCATGACCAGGGCTTTGAATTTGAAAAAATCTGGTAGCCAGTAAAACATTCTAGTCGCCAGTAAAAAATACCTCCCGCCACCATCATTTAAAAAATAAAAGGAAGAATTAGTTATAATATACTAACAAACATAGTTTGGAATAGTACATAATTTTGAAAGGTAATATAAACTTAATTTTCTAATGAAACTTAACATAATTTTGTATCTCAAAAAAAAAAAAAAAAAAAAAAAAAAAAAAAAAAAAAAAAGGAAAATACTGTAAAGGCCGAATTAACTATTCCAGAAATTATTATTGCTGAATGCTTCAAATGTTAGAAAAGTTGAGTGCTACAATTTTTTGCCTATTTTCTGGTCGAAGTCAGCATTTTTCAGCATTGTATCCAATTTTTCATGCCACAGAGACTAGATTGACACTATTCATTATTGTTTTATTGAACCCCCCCCCCCTCCCACAGTCTAATCACAAGACTTACTAGGAGGATAGAGCGACAGTGAATGGCTTTTTCTATTCTTGAGATGGAAAATGCCTTTTAAACTTGGTCCTTCCATTAAAAGTCAAAGGGAAGTGGAAGATTACTGCTACGCATGAGAAAGGGTGGGAACGAGAAACAAGTGGGTAAGTGTGATCAAAGATCGCACAAAGGGTTTCGTTTAATATTCCTTTCAAAACGCTTTATCCTTTCTTTAATAAATCCAAATAAATTTCATTTAGCAAAAAAAAAAAAAAAAAAAAAAAAAAAAGTCATGTTTTTTATAAAGTAAAAATTTACCGGTCTATTTTTTCGTTTTTCCGAATATCTAAACCAGCCCGAATTATATGTCGTGCAATTCGGTATATGATCGATTCTATAGTATTTATACACACCACGTAATACATTAAAAATTATAAGTTAAAAAAATGCATACCATATCGAAAAACGCTTTTCTAGTAATTATCTATCATAGTCAGTACTGTAATCTTATTCATTCGTGCGTCTCTGTCCTCTATTCGTACGTCTTTATTCTGAATTTAGTTTTCCTATGTTAAATTTCTCTATTTCAATTAATTCCTTTATTCAAAATTAATTCTATTTTTTAAATCTCGAAAGTAATCATTTTTCCACTTCAAATACTAGCAGCTATATTTTTAATTTTTACTTTATATATACATCCGCCCTTTAGTTTAAATGCGGTTTCCTCTCTGCATATTAATATATTGTCTAGATTCATTTAATTATCTGCCCTTTCCTCTTTTTACTTTCTTATGCTTAAACTAAGCGCCATATTCATTAAATTTACAGCTGCATAAATATGCGAAATCAACAATTTCAGTTCTCTTCTCATAACACAATCGTCGGTTTCCCAAAATAACCACAGGGTTCTCTTCTTAAAATCACTAAATTAATATCCGCCAATTCTAGTAAACCTTCACATTTCTCATTAAAAAATCTTAATATTGGTTTATTTTTAACAGTCAAAGTGTGGTGTCTAATCCAGACCAGATTTGCATTGATTTGGCATATTTACATCTAAATATTGGCGATACTGTCTCTGCAAAAATTTCGGCAGATCGTCTCTTGCTCTTAACTGATAAACACGTAACTTTTGCTGATAAGACGAGGCCACCTTCATTACTTGTGTCGATGTTCTGAAATAATAAAAGCTTCCACGTGACATCCAAGATCTCTTTGCGAACTAATATTTTGTTGGATTAATTTCTTTTTTTCGGAAAACGAACAAACGATTATTTCGGCACATACAATGCACCACTATATCGCGGCACTTTGCTAAGTCAAGAATTATGTGTTTTATATATCTGGACTCCCCCACATTGTAATGTGGTGCCTCTTTTGTGTGAATATAAGAATTTTTAGAGCTTTCGACACACAGAAGGTGGACCGTCAAGAAAACAAACTTTTGCAAAAATTTATGGTCGTATTTACGTACGAAATAATAACGAAAAAAAAAAAAGAAACAGAAAGAACTTTTATTGTACAGTAATCGTGACCAACCGCAAACGGCGATTTTATCGAGTTATGACTACCAATATAGTGTTGGTTTTTTAAAAATTTCATGATGTTTGAATACCATATCAATATTAAATTTACCTCAATCGATTTTCCCCCACATTTCATAATGTGATGGAATTATTTCATGCGCCCCTGTAAATGAACTATAAAAGCTACTTTTTCTAGACTTTTGAGAAAGCATGTTCATGCATGTTGAGCTTCAATGATGCATATAAATTTCATTACGGAAATACTGTCAAATCAATAAAATGTACAGCAAAGGATTTTTCTCCATGTACTATAATGTAACGGAATTTTTTTCTGTGTCGCCGTGAACGAACTATAAATGGTACACATTTCATTTTGAATACCTGACATTCTATAGTAAACCTCAATAACATATAAAATTTATCTGACGATACGAGTATATTTATGATAGTTATAGTACGAACAGACGGACTGACACACAGACCGAATTCGTAAACGCTTCTCAACTTTCTTGGAAAGTGTTAAAAAGAAAAATAATATAAATACAACGATAACTTTCGTTTTCTAATATATATATTAATTAATTTTATTTCTTAAGTTCTTACGACTCGCTTCAGAAGAATATTGCAATATAATCGTTAAAGCCGATTCCTAAGAAGAAAAATCACTTATCTTTTTATCTGTGGATGCATCCAGAGGCAAGATCGGATTTCAGATTCATGAAGAAATCTGATTTATTTTTGATGACGTCTAAAATTCGATTGATTTACAATTCACTGCATGATCCGGATTTACTGATTTATTCTTTTAAAATATGAATAAAGGAGATGAGATGCAGTAAAAAAAAAAATAGAATAATTCATGAATTTTAAATTATTTTAATGCAACTCTGCAATGCGCATTAGATGCACATGGATGCATAATAAAAAAAGTATTTGTAAATCTAAATTTTGGAAAAAAACATAAATAGGAAACAACATATATAATAATTAATATTTTTTTATTCTTCATGAAAAAAATAATATATATTCATGTGTAAAATTATGAACGTTTTTCTGGTCATAAAACCTTCTTTTTTTCTGTGTTTTGTCTAAGTATTAATTAGTATTGCTATTAATTAGTATTACTATTAAAATTAGTATTACTATTGAAGAAAAAGTTTAATCTTGTTAGATTTCAATAATTATGTTGGGAATAATTTGAGAAACGATTTATTGTCTAAGAAAATACAACATTGTTTAAAACAGCTCAAAGAGTGATTTAAAATTGCGAAAATTTAAATAACTGAAATTTAAATAATATAAACATCGTCATCGTTATAATATAATAAATGTAACGATTCTCTTGGTGTGTCATAGAATATCTTTTCTTTTTTTTTTAAATATTGAAAAGAGTATCACTTATGGAGATATACAGATTTCTTTAAAAAATACAATAAATTTTATTTGTGAAGAATAGCATTCATGGAAATATAAAGGTTTCTGTAAAAAAAATAAAGAAATTTCGGTATCTTTTTTGTTTGTAGCACGCAGAGTTTTTAACCAAATTTAACACCACTTTCAGGAAAATTGCCAAAGTGTAGTAGAAATAATATACACCAATTAGAAGATAAACATAATAAATATATGATGAAATGCGAGCATTTGTACAAAACAAAAATTTACTGCACATGCGTGAAACATAACAAAAATGATTTTACATAATTTATCATTTAGCTACATAGAGAAGCTAATATAAAAAAGGCAGTCGCATATCGTGAAAATTCAGAAAGATATCGCCGATATCATTTTGAATTTTCACGATATTCAACTGAGTTGCCCTATATAACTAAATACTTAATTATGCAAAAATATCTTTGTTATCGTTCGCGCATGCGCAGTTAAAAGGTATTTCAGGGAAATGCACATATATCATCAAATATTTAGCATATTTATAATTTAATTGCAATATATTGTTTTTACTGTACTTTGTTAAGGTTCCTGAAAGTGGCGTTATATTTAATTGAAAACACAACATGCTAGAAACAAAAAGTATGCAGGAATTTCTTAAATATTTTAAAGAAACCTTTATATTTCTATGAGTATAGTGCTAATCTTACACAAATGTTGTGTAAAATTACCCACATTGGTCATGTGCTACATCTACAGATCATTTAGAGCATTTTATTATACAGGATGATTGCAAATACTGATTTTTTAATTTAATTTGTTGTTTGTTCCCTAATTGTCCCCGTGATCAAATTTTTACTGAAAAATATAAGGTCAAACATGTTTGTTATTTTCCTGAAGCTGCAGAAGAATTCTCTAAATATTTGACAAAACGTCTGAAATTGAAAGTATCTGGTGACTTTTGACCACATAGTATATGTTTATGATATTAAATATATCACGATATGCATTACAAATTCCTTCAGCAAACTTACTTTTATTGGTCGACAGACGTAAAAATTAAATTAATATTTACAGTAAGGTCGGAATACTGGCTCTCAACTTTTAAGTTTTTTTTGTCAGCACTGAAATTTAAAACTAAATTTTATTATATTTATTCGCTGAAATCTGCGATTAAATAATTAAAAAAAATTGTTAAATTTTAGTGGTAACATAAAAACGTAAAATTTGGAAGCTTTGTTACTAAAATTAAACATGCATGTAGATTTCAACAGAAATTAGAATAAAATACTCTTCCTTTTAATTAATTCTTTAATTATTTCCTTTTAAGAACACTAGGTTTTTTTCGGATATTTTAAAATTCAAAATTCAAATAATATATTAACGTTTTATACCTTAAATTTTTTACGTGCGCATCTAATATATATATAATTTCTTTCAAAATTGCTTTGCAAATTAAAATTTATACACACTAGCAATCTTAAAAAAAAAAAAAAAAAAAAAAAAGAGAGAGAGAGAGAGAGAGATTTTAAAATCATAATACATTTAAATTTGTAATCTCTGCTTTTAACATCCTTGTTACTTAAATGAATGAACTTTGGTTGCTATAGTGCATCTCAAAAAGCATAACTAAACCTGTACAAAATTTATTCTCTTGTATTATTCAACAAACGAATTTTCTTTATTAATTTTTTAAATATAAATATATACATATTATAAAACTAAATGATTTTGTCTAATTATTGATATAACAATACATTTATTGGGTAAACATGAATACTGATTATAATTTGTAATAAAAAGCTAACATACAGAACAATTAAAAAAAAAACTTTGCTAATACATGAGCTATTAGCAAATGTTCCATTCAGGGAAACGGTATAACATTTGGGACGTGGTTATTTTATGTCAGGTGTACGAGAACGAAGTAAAGAACAACAATCAAGGTCACACAGTTACAGTTACAGTGCCAAAAGTTTGAAAGTTTCATATGGCAAGACCCAATTCCTTTCATCACAAAGCGATATTTATGGTGAAACACCAAAAGAGTTAAAAATTTACTTTGGTCATATTTTATGAAGTTTTTCTCGATTTAACGGTTGTTTTATTGGTGTCATAGGAGCCCCACATAGGATTTTCGTACAACCGTTTGGCCAAGCCAGATGTCTAAAATCAGCACTGAATTGAATAATATCCATTTAAGGGACATATTTCATGTAGCTTGATGGAGAATTTCTGGTTATAAAACCATTTATTTAACTTCATACAAAGTGGCCATAACTTAACTGATAGCACTCAGTGTGTTCTGCAGCGTGATCTAATGGCGAGAATGGAGACAAATTTTCCAAAAAGAAAAACAAATAGTTCCAAAACTCACCGCTAGGGGATATATGGTGCTGTTTGTTTTCGCGGAATCCTTCGTCCTACAAAATTTGGTTCGATTCTCACAATTAGATTGCGCTGCAGAACACACTGAGTACTATCAGTTTTATTATGGCCACCTTGTACTATTTCTTTTTATTGGTAACTAACTGAAAATCAGCTGAAACAAAAATACACAACTACAACACGACTTATAACACTCTAAAATATTGATACTGAAGAGTGATGAACTCATATAATTCAAACTGGGCATGCTTTCTCCCACCAGTAATTTCTTGCAATTTTTTTCTAACGGATTTTGTATGAAAATCTTTCGATTAAATAAGGCGAAGAAAAATTTACAGAAAATCTGATAGAAAGAAGCATTCCTAGATAGGTCAGCAGCAAACACTTTATATAATAAGTCAGAGCAGATGAATGGAAAAAAATTCACAAGTTCAAAAAAGCTTCCTATTGCGACTGGTAGTACTTTTACATGCTGGAAAATGAAAAGTTGTCACCAGAAAAATCACAAGGAGAAATTGGAAAATTTTAATACAGCTAAGTATGATGTAAGACTTAATCAAGCGTAGATCCTCAGTTGAAAACACACGGGAACTTATAAATTACTAGTAAATCTGCAGATCAGGAGCCTCAACGTCAGTTCTATAAGTCATTGTTTTTTAATCTCACTTTTCATAATATTGAGCTTCTTACAATTTGCAATTTAATTTGTTATATTACATATTTATAGGCATATGAAATACTTCGGAGGTTTCAGAAATTAGAAGGGTTGAACTAAACACGGTTTATGCAATGATATCCTGAAATTCTTATGAACTTCTTATTCATGTAACTTTTTAGGTAAAAAAAATAAACTTGTATTAAAATAAATTCTTCATTTATCTCAATAGAATACAAAAATAATTTGTTTTGATAGTAAAATATTGCAGCAAAATAGTGCGAGTTACTTGAATTTTATTATTTTGATATTCTTTGAAATAGGGTTGCTAAGCGACTAATAAATTAAAGAACAAAGTAAAAAGAAATGCATTTTAAAATTTGTAAAAAATATGAAAATAAAATGTTTTATATTTCCCGAAGAGATGCAAAGAAAAAAATTCCAATAATTTAAACAATTAATTTCTAATGAATATATCAGCAAATTTTCAAAGCTATTGGATATATTTAAAACTTCCATATCAAAAAGGTAGCATTAATGATTTTATGTTTAAATCCATTATTCAGATATGGGGTTTTCATTTCAGTTAAAAATGAAATTTGAAAATCGTCTGCGTTCCCATAGGAAAGCATTATGACCTAAAAAGAAATGTTCTATATTTTTCGAACGAATGAACCAAATATAACTAAAAACTATACAGCTAATTCCGAGTACCTCACCAACATACCCACCAAAAATCAACCTAATAGGACGATTTTTACGGTAGTTATCGTGGAACAGACAGACACACAGACAGACAAACAGACGGAAACCAAAAACTTTTCGCGTCTCCATAGTCAGCCTCAACTGACGTTTCGGCAATTAGTAGCTATTCTTTTCCTACAAACTTTTGCTTTAACAACTTGCTTCTGGAGAGTTAGAGGCGTTCATGTATGCGAACAAACTTTACATATTGTGCGCCTGCACCGCACTTCTGTTTTGTCCGTTGGCCGCATGGGAGGAAAGTAGCTCTAATGTTCGCTAACAAATTTAACACATACTGAGTACGCTTCAAGTATAACCGCTCTGGGCAGTAGTATTCGCCACTCATACTAAAATATTTTTATTTGCATATTTTTTTCACACTTTATACTCGAATGGGATAAAATACATAAAAATAAAATAAAAACCAAGTAATTAATATATATATATATATGCATGAACATTAAGATATCTCTTTTTAATTGAAAATAGAAATTAATTTTATTACAAATTTATGCCTGCTTATAAGATATTTAGTTATTTTACTGCTTATAAGATATTTTATTCATGCATTAAAATATCAAAATTTCCGCTTACCTTATGACATTATAAGAAATACATATCTTGAAAATTAACCGGATATATGACAACGAAAATATCAATATTATTTCTTTAATTTCTAAACAAATGTTAATTAGTAATTTGTAATGTTTTCGTTTAATATTACATTATTATTTTTATGTATCGTTACTTTATCAGAACAAAGGAATCATAAATCTTAATCAAAATAAATATGCCAGAAAAGTCATTTATTGGATTTTCTATTAAAATAAAAGTTTAAGAAATATTTTTGGATTAATTTCATATTAATTGTAAAACAAGAAATATCGAGAGTAATTAGTTAGGTTAAAAAATAAATGTTAATTTTTATAAATATTAATAATTATGTCACTAACCTTTTGCTAAAAACAAAAGTAAATATAAATTTTGTTGGTTTGTAGTACCGTAATTTCACGCGTATGCGCCGCGTCTTAGTTAAGTCCTTTTCAAACCGGAAATTTTATTGAAAATAAGAAGTCAAATAAATGCTAAGCAGAAGTATGTCATGTCACATTTTATTTAAAATAAATTCTGGTAGCAAATCGAATTGTCTGAGGTGCGGCGTATACGCGCGAAATTACGGTATATGAATTCAGTTTAATTTTATCCAGAAATATTGAAAACAGTTTCACCAGAATAATAATCGAACTAAAAACGTTAAAATTATCCCATAAACGTATCTTATATATTTTAGGAGTACTTTATTGAAAATATATAAATGCATGACATGAAAATGATAACCTTGTAAATATTTCTTATCGAGTATTGTTGGTTATAATTAAATTAACAATTATAAGAGAATTTCTTATATGGTTTCGTAGTAATAAATAAACTTAAGTTATACATGCTGATAGAAATTTAATTAATAATGAAATAAAATAGAGTAAATCTTTCCATGTTTTAAGTAATTAATTTGTGTTTTTTTTCCTTAAAATTATTTAGGAAACAGAACCTATTTTTAAAAATCATCCTGATAATTTTGACATCAATGAAAAACCAAATCAATATGAGAAGTTAAACATGAGTATGAAATGTATGTTTAATAGGAATGATAATACATGTATACATGTGGTACAAACAATCGAAAAGTTCTTGGAATTTGTTTAGCATATTCCACAAATAAGAAAAAAAAAACGTATTTAGAAGAAACAATTCTATTTAATTGAATAATGTAACTTACTCATTTGTGGCGTACATTCAATCACGCACTAAGTAAGAATTCTGGTTCAAAGTAAGTTTGTTTGACGTATTAATGCATATCAGGGTTTAAAAGGATTAAACATATCAGGACGGGATAAATTTTTCTGCTGTACTCTTACAAAACTATTTCATTGGCGAGGGAAAATATCCCTTCTGGCAACATTTATATAAGATGCTAATATGCATGAAATACATTAATCTAAAATTCTTGCCCTTAATGTTCGAAAAATGTGACATGAGTTCATAGATATAAGTATTTCTAGTTCATTCAAGAATAAAATCTACCTATATTTTCAGAATTAGTATTAAAATTAATACTTTATTTTATTTGTTTTTTAACACACATAATTTTAAAGAATTTAGAGTTTTGTTTTCGACTCAAACAAACAAAGATATAATTGGCTATACATAATATTTTAAATGACGCCTATAATCTATAAGATAGCATACGCATTTTTACTTAAACAGCTACTTATAATATTTTCATTCGTAAAATAAAACACTAATTTTTTTTTGCTGTTAGAAATATTAACTCGAAATTTTATATCTTTAAATGTGCATATTTTTAATTTGGCAAAATAATTTTAATTTGTAAGCATGCATTGTATTGAGCTTCATTAAGATTCCTTTATGTACTGAGTACAGTTAAGTGCATTTATATCTTCATGTTCTGTGTGTAAAAAAGGATTAATTGGACAAAGATAAGTATTAGACCGTTTAACAGGCCATATACTTTCTCTAATACAATGAAACAATACTCATATTATACATTAACTTCAATCACTTTGTACAATTGCGATTTGTGATGTATTTAATGACTCAATTATATTTCTGGATTCTAACGAATTATGCAACATTAATAAAGATATTTGATAATTAATCAAATCATTTTTTTCACTTTTAATTCATTTGCCAATGATTTATTATTGGTTTCCAGATATCAGATGTGTAATTAAGTACACTGCTTGAAAAATGCTTAGGAACAACGAATTTGTACGAAATTGTGTTTCATTAAGCCACGCAATCACCGATAAAACAAGGGTAGAAGAACTTGTTTGGCAAGGTCTCATGTCTAAAGAGAAGGTAGTGCATCCAAGTGGTTTCATTCCTTGAAATTGCAAGTAGTAATACTGTAAGGGGAAGTCACACTGTCGGTTTCTGAATATAGAGCTGTAAATTTCATTTTTGGATGACAAGTATTGACTGCTAGATGTCTGTGAGACATCATTTGATTGTGTACGATCATGGTTGAGCAGTTGGGTGTCTCAAGGTAGGGCAAAGTGTCATTCAAGTTACCAAAGCAAGAGACGTGTCGAACAGTGTAATCTTGTGGTTTAACCATTTGAGGGGAGGTGGTATATATTATATACCACCTAATTTTAATCCGTTTCAAACCAGAAACTTTTAATTAAATTTTACTTTTTTAACTTTGGCGAGAAAAAGTTGAAAAATTGCTTATTCTTATTTTGAACTAAATTCTTTCCTAAATTCCAGTGGGAATTCAACGTTACAGGAGCACAAGTGCTTGCCCCTGAAAGGGTTAAAAAGATATCTTGATGGGGAAGTGCTACGAGAAGGCATTCTGGAGGATGGTGTATGAACATCACATCACAAGAACTTCGATATGTCAACCTACTGGTCAAGAAGAACATAAATGATACTCCAGGTCAGATAACTTCAGACATTGCTAACGCTACTGGTACTTGGTTATCTGCGAGAACCGTTTCTTGGTGATTAAATAATGCTGGCTTAGATGTAGAGAAGCTTGGTGCATGCATTCCACTATGAGCACATCATCATAAAGAAAGTTTACTTCGGTATAAGGAGCATATTCGTTGGGGTCAGAAACAGCGGGCCATAATCATGTTGTCTAATGACTGCCTCTCTGTACCATAAACAATGATTCCGGGCACCAACTAGTGTGGAAAGAGAGAGGAATTCATTCCCACACCAGCACGTCCAGGAAAATGATAATTATGAACTGTGATTGTGTGAGCGGTTATTAGGCCTAAAAACAGAATTTTGCTTGTCATATTCGGAAAACGTACAGCGACATTGCAGTGGATGTCGATTGTCCAGCCGTTCTCCAAGGTTATATCCCTCTTTTTCGTGGAGCAGTTAGTCTAGAAATTCTGTTCATGGATAACAATGTCCGGCCAAATAAGACAGCTGAAGTTTCCCTCACACTAGTAGGGACAATATTGTGGGTATGACATACCTTGCTTATTCTCCGGGAATAAATCTTATACAGCACGCTTGGGATTCACTCGGTTGATGTATTGCTCAAAGACAGAACTCTCCTCGAATTGTTCAGGAGCTGAAAATCGCCCTGTGAAACGAATGAAACAAAATTCACCAACCTCTCCTCAGCTGTTTAGGGAACAAAACGCGGAAATGATGCAAAATGTGAATCAGTGTCGGAGGAAGTCATATCACATACTCACCGAATCATGTGTGTTCCTTTTTTAGTAGAACAAAGCCTTTTTACTAACTGTTGAAAAATTCTGTAAGAAGCATATTTTGTTCTTTGGCGCATCTTGCTTTACCATGAGAAAATATCTGTATCGATTTGCATTATAAAGGTAAATGAGTATCTCTGTTAAGTATGTAATAAGTTTAATTTATTGAAATTGTGTCTATCATTAGTTATGACGAAAAATGTTTCTCTTCCTTAGCGATTGTCAAGCAGTGTATTAAACAGTACAAAAATATTTGTATTCCTTATTTATGAATAAATAAATGGTTTCAAATAGTTTTTTTATTAGCCAGACGTTGTGCTAAAAAATGAATTATTTCAAGGAATTTTTATAAAATTTTATAAAATGGATAAAAACGATATCGAAATATTTTGAAAACAAATTTTAAATTCTTATCTATGAAAACTTAATAATGAAAAAGATATATATATATATATCTACCCTATATATATAAAATCCTAATGAAACAAATTTGTGAAACGATTTTATGAAACGAATTTATGAAACGATTTTATGAAACGACTGATTAAACGACTGATTATGTTTCAGGGATATTTTTAATAAAATATTAAACGCTTGATGGTGAAATTAATACCAATTGTCCATAAAAATCCGCGGATGTCAAAACTGGTAATAGAATTTTGAAATTGGAATTAGTTTTCGAGATATTAATTTTTTTTTTCTAATTTTAATGACATCTCTCTAATAATGGCAACTAATTACTCAGTTTTTTTGTGACAAAAAGGGAAAAGATTGAAAAGGATCCCTATCGGGATTATTGATTTTTTTTTATTCGTCATTTTCAAATTGAAATTGAATTTATCTTTTACTTCAATCGATAATGAAGATAAGACTGTGATTAAATTATGTTTTTCAGGAAAATTTGAAAAAAAAAAAATCACATTTCTATCGTCAGGATTCAATCGTATGTCAGCATTTAATTTTATGTATAAACTGAAAATATTTTGAATAAATTCATCCAAATGACGTCATTTAGGTAAACGCAAAAGAAAGGAGCAAAAACATATTTATACAGTTTGTTTAGCGTAAAATGCTATTTATCCTATTTTATATATATAATCAGAAGTAATTTGTATAGAAAAAACAATAATAATATACGTATTATTAAAATACGCATATAAACAAAAAAATCGTCGAATTTGTTTCCATGGCTGTTTATGTCATTTAGCACCAAATCTCACTTCCTGATGTCCGAATTGCGCCAATCTTTTTAAAAAAGCGTCAAGACCCCCTATAATAGAAAAGCACCAAAAGCTCATTGGGATTGTTTTCATAACTTTTGGCAACAAATCTATGTATATTAACGAATCTATCCCTTTTCGAAGCTCGAATTACGCCAAACCTAAAAGCAAAGGATCCTATACTGGAAAAGTACCCGATTTTCTTATCGACAATATTCAAGTGACATAACATGGTGTAAAATTATCGCGGATAGCAAATTTGTTTAAATATGTCATCAATTGATGCCAAATAAATGCAGGCATGCATGCACAAAATATTTAATTAATTTTGTATGATAAATAATTATTAGAAAATTCGTATATACATATTAATTAAAATAAATAATTTACATATTTAAAATAACATGAAAATATGCATGATGGTGCACTAAAATAGAGAGAAAATTAAAACCTGTTACTGAAAATATCTATAACATAGTACTTTTCAATACCATGGTTCTTAATGTTATTCACAAGCAGATGGAATTTTTCTCATCCTTAAACGCAAAGGAAGAATAGAATACAGATCGTTGTTATAAAAGTTCGAGAGGTAGCCACAATTTAAACCTAACAATTTTATACAAGCTGGTTTTCAAGTTATAATTGATTTTACTTATCAATACCGAAAACAGTCGTCAGTTGTTGTAACAGCTGTGTATGAGGACATGATAATCAAAAAATGCCCCATTAAAACGTTAAAAGCATGGCAACCCAATTACAGATTGACCAATATTTTTAAAACAAAGCACGCTGTCATGTTTTTAGAGGCCTCGAAGTCTGAGTGGGGGTTGGCGAGCGTAGCTCGCAGGGGGTACGCCCCCTAGTATATATATATAATCCTAATGAAACGAATTTGTGAAACGATTTTATGAAACGACCGATTAAACGAATATATGTTAAATGCGGAGTTTGTAAAACGCTGACGGTAAGGTAAGTCTGGTATGTTATTACACTGACCTACACTGTTAAAAATTTGCAGCAAACTGTCCAGTCATTTGACCGTTTTTACAGAAAATGGTTACATAACCGTAATTTAAGTTTATTTGGACCATAATATGGGCAATAGTGTTAAATTACGGTTATGTAAACGTTTTCTATAAAAACGGTCAAATAACTGGATAGTTTGCTGCAAATTGTTATCAGTGTACAGCCTATGTTTTCGTGAAGAGGATGTATATAGCGTTTATAGTTATTTTACAAAGCCGCAGAGAGAGAGAGAAAAAAAAGGAATGTATGTTTAATGCTGGCTGGTTTTGTAGAACGTTCACGGTAAGGTATTTTAGTGTATTGTTATAGTCACCTACAACATGTTTTCTTTTTTCTTGAAGAAGGTGTATATAGCATTTATAGTTATTTTACAGAGCCGCGCAAAATAATGCGAATATATGAATAGAAAATACGTTAAATGAGGGATTTGTAGAATGCGGACGGTAATGTAATTTTAGTGTCTTCTTACAGACATCTACACTATGTATGGTATTGTTGGGTAAGCCGAGTTATATATTTCACAAACATAGTGGAAGGAAGACCAATGCGTTGTGTATTTTGCAGTAATAACTTCAGAATCTATCTCGTGGGTGAAGTTGCAGAAGCAGGGACAAGAAGAATCACTTTAACAAAACACAAGATTTTATTCTTGGCATATGGACATCGTAAAAGGAATACAAGTCGAAAGGGTGGTCCCCATAACACATCTTGATAGCAGCACGAACAGGAGAGAAGTGACCACATTTCAGTTTTTCAATGATGCCAAAACATTTTCTGATTATCGCTTGGCAAGACTCAAAAATTTGTAAAAGAAAAACAACCGTTAATATAAATGTAATGGAGTGTTTGAATTTTGGCGAAAAAGGATAGATCACATACATGGCGATTTATCGCCTTACATTTTTGTGGGAACTGAATCAGAGATCGAAAGTCATGTTTTGTCTTAATAGAAAGAACATTTTATAACATCGTTTATATTACGGCCTGGGAATCGAATGCATTAAGCAGAAAATTAGCATTTGAATGCGATAACAAGATCATTTTAATTTTCGGCCTATTTTATATGCGGCGCCGCTGGAATAAAATGTACAACTAACCGATATGTATTTCACGAACACAATGCATATTTTGACTTTCGATTTGAGCATCATACTATCTGAATGATGAGAGATGAATTTAATTTTCATTTTTTTTTTGTTTTTGTTTTAGCGCGCATCTGTTCTGTAAAAACCTTTCATGCGAATGATTTAGCCTTGACGTAATGCGAATGTAAGAGAAATACATTTAATTCCAACCACATCGATGCGAATGAGATTTTAAAAGTGAAAGAAAGGGAAAAGTATATGCTATACGTTAAATTAAATGTAGGTTATCTGCGACTGAATAAAAATATATGGTTCTTATACCATACTATGTTGTTGTCTTGAATAGGATGTATAAAACTTTTATAGTTATTTTAAAGGGCCGCACAAAAGAATACTAATATATGTTAAATCCGGAATTTGTAGAACGCTGACGGTAATTTAATTTTAGTATGTTGTTACAGTCACTTACAGCATGATTTTTGAAAAGGATGTTTTTAGCATTTATAATTATTTTACAGGACAGCACAAAAAATACCAAAATAATTGTGGGGTTTTTAGAAAGTTGACGGTAATATAACTTTAGTATGCTGTTACAGTCCCCTACAGCGTATTTTTCCTTGAAGATGTTGTATATAGAACTTATTTTTAATGTACACTGAGCCATACAAAATTTACGAATATATGTAACGATTTTTTAAACGAGTCTATCTAAAAAGCGGGTTTGGAGAACGTGAATTGGAAGTGTACTTTTGTATACTGTTACAGTCACCTACAGTATGTTTCTATTGACAAAGGATGTATATAGCATTTAGGGTTATTGTACAGACACAAAATAATTCGATTACACCACCGTCTATATGCGATGACTACTCAAAATGAATCTTAGTGTCATTATGTTATTTCAAACGCAACTAAATTTGTATATGTTACTAAAGCTTATTGGCGACATGTTCCCCATTGAAAATATTAGATGTAACATTTGTAGTTCTTTTACCAGGAACACAAAACAATACAGCTGCATCACACATGAATGGAAATCAATGTTGAAAAAGCTATATTCTGTCACGTTTATCTAATTTCATTCATTTCTATGTGTATTTCTGTCTTTAACTAACTTTTCGAACGCATTTTGAGCTCACTTATCACGAACGAATTTCGTACAAATCTTCAGAAAAGGCTTCCCTATTGTCAAATATATATTAAAAACTTTTCTCATTATTTTGTTTACGCTGGTTAGCGTATCTGGTAGAAAATTCCAGAACTAAAATTTTAAAATATTTTGTATTTATGTTTCTCATACAGCAACCATACTCCAAGTTCCTGCCGGCCTGTCCACCCATACATGATTTAAATTTTTTAAGTTGTTCTTAAACAGAGACATTTTAATTTGTTATTATGATGGATTACAACGAGTTTCCAGAAATGGATGAATTAGGACCAAATGTACAATGCGCAAGTCTGCTGATAATCTGAGGGTTGGCGCACGAATGTTACAAGGGGTAGAGTCCCCTAGTATCTCTCTCTCTCTCTCTCTCTCTCTCTCTCTATATATATATATATATATATATATATATATACACACACACACACACACACACACATATATATATATATATATATATATATATATATATATATATATATATATATATAGAGAGAGAGAGAGAGTATTCTTAAAGAGCGTCAAAACAAGATAACAAAACTTCCACAATTCTCAGCAGCAAAGGTCTTTTATTATGGGGTGATTTAGAAACATTTTACCAACGTTAAATTTTTTTATATAGAAAATCAATCTCCTTACAATCTTCTACAGTTCAAACGATTATATTGTTAAAAATGCCATATTTTATAGTGTGAAGAGGTAATTAAATAATTGCTGATAAATATTATATCCAAGTTTTATGATAAAGGATTACCATACGACAGCTGACATAAATTTAGATAGCTTATTTTACTTTCTAATTGTCTGGAAGGAATTAACTCAGTTTGATTTACATAGTTTTCTGAAATTTTGCTTATATCCGCTTTGCTGGTAAGCATTTTAAATAATGCACTCAATTGAGCTATAGAGAAAGTTCGTCAAAGTTGCGTTTTTAAATGAAAGAAAGTATATTTTCATGATTATAATAATAAAAATTTATTTCAAGAGTCCAATTGGATGCACAAAATTTCGAATACTTATATTTAAAATAAAATTTTAATTGAAAGTTTTGTCTATTTAATAAATACATAGCAAAAGTTTTATTTTCTTTTTATCAGATATACAGGGTGTTCATAAAGTCTCTTCACTAATTCAAGCTTTAATTACAAACACAAATGAACAGATACATGTATGGAAAGTAGTACTGTATTAGAAGTGTATATTGAGGAGGGGTTTTCCATCATTTAATTAACTTTTAAATGTGCACCACTGATTGCACGAAGCACGTTAAAGCAATAATAATCGACATTTTCTCTGATACTCCTTTTCACCCACTCCTTGCCTTATCCAATACTCAGCCGGTTTCTATGAATTTCTTGTGCCCACATCGATAAATTCGTGAATGGCACAAGTAATTCATGGAGAAAATTATTTTCCTTGAAAGTACACTCGATTTCAATGCGACGTTTAATTGGATTAGAAACTGTGTAGCAATGCATCATTGTATCTCTAGGCGTTAACTATAAGACAAATTTGACAAACACAAGAGCTGTTTGCTTGTGTTTTTCGTCTTATAAAACAACATTTACAACATCAGCGAAGTATTTTGACCCGCTGATTTGCGTGAAATTTAATGAATTATTTTCCTGGAGTTTAATGGAATATCTATAGCACTACCTGGAGTTTAATGGAATATCTATATACTATATATAGCACTACGTAAAGTTTCTACAGAAATTTAATCTTTTTTGAGCTTTGAAAAGGTCTCATGCAATCTTCTGCTGCATGTAGAGAGTACTCCGACTATTAAAAAAAAACTGAGGTATAAAGCTACTTCGTTCAATTTTTTCGGTTGATTTTATTTTATGGGAAACACCATCGGATTCTCGAACCAATTGTTTTCACAATGAAATATCTTGTTCCGATATCTTATGATGTTATGCCCTGAAATGACTACTCTGGTCGCTGCAGGTCGAATTTTTTTACCTGCTGTGTTCCTTATGTCGCTTTTAACATCTTATTCAACATAGATCATTCTGACTTAATTCATATTGTAGCGAATATGGGAATTGCTACATAATCTAAGATGTGTAAGATGACAAGCACAATATTTCGATATATATATATATATATAAACTGATATGAAAACTTACTACAGGACATGGGATCGCAAACCACATTTAGTGGGAGAAAATCGCAAAAATAGTTATGAAGGGTGTGACGTCCAGTGGAACAAAAAGAACCAATAATAAGTAGAAAAAACATTTGTATGACGTCAAGCATGATCACAATGCATTTCAGTTTAGTGTCAATAAGAGGACGACACATGTTTATAGAAATTGTTCGAAGTTGCGGCCACGAAGGTTATTGCACAGCCGACACCGACGTACGAAGGATTGCCGGACGCGTTAAAACATATTCCTATAAAAAATGTCTTGTCGTCTCCTTTCTAACGTTGAACTGGAACGCATTGTAATCATGGTTTACGTCAAATAAAATGTATTTTCTATTTATTATTGGCCTTTTTGTTCCACTCGACGTCGCACTTTTCATAAATATGTTTGCGAATTTCTCCCACTAAACGTGGTTTGCGATCCCATGTTCT
The DNA here is from genome assembly GCA_963931845.1 of Maratus michaelseni. Classification (NCBI taxonomy): domain Eukaryota; kingdom Metazoa; phylum Arthropoda; class Arachnida; order Araneae; family Salticidae; genus Maratus; species Maratus michaelseni. Next base: position 274,710,100 of record OZ007594.1, on the reverse strand, counting down.
ATGGTAAGTTTTCGTCCTCTTGATGCCTTCTGTCACCCCTTTTAATATGTCGGTCATATTTTGGAACACCCTTATTCTTTATTTTAGAAGGTATGGATCATTGTTAATGATGCGTACATAAGCCATCGAAAGCATGATTCATATTTGTTATAATGAATTCCTTCTTTGTATTGCACAATTACGTTTAATTATTTTTTGCCATGGGAAATATGAGGTAAATTATTTCTGCAAACGAATGCATTTTATGTCAAAGCTATGTATTATTTAATTATGTATATGTTTTATTATTATTTAATTTATTAATTGATAAAGATATGGGTTTCCGAAGTACATAGATTTAATTATATCAAGAATTAATAACATTACAAATTAAATATCTTATAATGTGTATTTATTCCATATTGACGACTTACACACAGTAAGATAGGCGGTCTGCTGCTACATAAAAAAATTTCAACAGATGGTAAAATTTCAGAATATCATTGTAGCATAGAAGATAATAAAAATAATATGCCTCTTAATTTATGATTCAGCGGCACAAATAAAAATTAAAATAGAATGGATTTTAATAAATTTCTTAAATAAACATTTTAAATTGAAAATAACTCGTGAACGTTGATTTTTTGTAACTATCCTTGCCATACTTCTAATTAAAAATATAAACTACTCTACATTAGTTCTTTATATCCACTTATTTTCTGTAAGGTTAAATATTGAAACTTCATCAGCTGTCATAACACATGATAATAAATCTTTCATTCACAGTCTCACAAACCATATTTTCCCTTTTATCGAGTGATTTAATTTTTTTTTCAGTACACATACACACATTACTACAAAGAATGTTCAGAAAAGTTTTGAAGATGTTAACAAAAGTCAATTCTTGAGTAAAACTTACTATCATTTCGCATTTAATAAATAAACTGTTGAAATTCATTTTCTCTAACAATCATTGCCATAGTTCTGACTAAACAAATAGTCAAGTTGAAGTTAGTGATTTATTATTCACTTTCAAGGATATAACTTATTTAACTGGCATAATAATCCATAATTTATTTTTATTGTTTCTGAAAGAATTTTGTTACTTTGTTTGTGTGATTGCCTTCTCTTCAAGATTTGTGTTCTGGCACTAACAATGCCTGACACTAAATCTTAATATATGGTAAAAAACTTAAGAAAAATGATGATATGTTAAGAAAATTTCTTAAATAAAACTTACTAATACTTCCCAAATAGAATCAACATATTAACATTGATTTTTTCCCAAATAAATATATTGTGTATTTTAAAACCACAGTAAATATCTGTTGTTACTTATTCATGTCCATTTATTTTTTACGGTACATGGTTATTAGTTCGGCAGCTGACATAACACTATAATTTATCGTTCACACACTATCTCAAGAGGAATGTCGATTTGTTTAGGTGATTTATTTTTTGGCTGTAACACTTCCTGGTCTATATCATTTCCATTACATGATTTATGAATGATTCCGCACATCTGTAACAAATAGGATACGTGAGAATGTAAACTATGTAAATTATATTACTTGAAAAGAAATACTGAGTAACATTCAATACCTTTAAATCCATATCATGTTTAAAGAATAACCCAAATGCAAGTAAATAAATATATATTATTTTAGATGGGTTGGGTTGATTGTTGACGGCCAATTATCTACGCTAGGGATATAGGCCCGGGGGGAGTGCCCTTCGTGGGGGTCTTTCTAAGGGAACCTAACCCGTATTTACGCATGGATAAATCCACATATTATTTTAGAAACCTTTAGAAACAGTTATATATTTTACCTTTCACCCAGAAAAAAGTTTTGTTGAATCAACAAAAATTTGGCTGACCCAACAAAACTTTTTTTTTAAATATAGGTCAATGGAAATTTTGTTTGAATCAACAAAAAAAATTTGTTTTTTGCAATTCCAAAAAAAAATTTTGTATCATCAGCAAAAAATGTTTTGTTAATTCAAGTAAAATGGTTCAATTTTGTTTGAATTTTGCTAAAACAACCAAAATGTACTCAACAAAACATGTTTTGTAGTTTTAATCAATTCCTTTTTCTGGGTGTTTATATTACAGTAAAAAGTGCTGGCTTGTGTGGAAATGTTCAAGATTTATATTGTTTTGTATGAGATAGTAAATTAGATTAGAAAAATTATTAACTTACATAATGCATTAATGCATATATATATATATATATACACATATGCAGATGTATGTTTTTATATATGTATGTCTTATACACACAAATAGAAATATAGATGAATATCAAAATTTTTATTTTATGAATCTTCATTTGATATATTAATTTTCAATACTTTCATCACGTCTAAGAATATTTATAACACAGATTTTATTGCTTAATTTTGTTTGCAATGTTCTGATTTATTTTAATGTACAATTATATGCAAATTAATATCGTTTTAAACTTAAAAGTCTATTGCTGAATATGTTCTTATTTTGACCCCATCCCGCACTTTGGCAGATGTTTAATTTGATAGCATTCCAAAACATTTCCATTTGATAACACTGAAAAGCATAAACAGTTGAATAATTAGTAAATATAATATATTTTTTAATAGTTAACATTTTTTATTTTTCAAATAAAATGCACTCAGTCATTTCTTTTCTAACAAGAGTTCTAAGCAGAGACAAGCAAACGCATTGATATGAACAATTTAATTTAACAATGTTTAACTTTAAAAAAGTCCTTCTGGCCTGTACCGGGATGACAAACTTCCATATTCCTTATTTTTGTAATTAAGCTAATTGTACTCATACACTCGAAGCTGAAATCAATGCAACCGGGCTATAGGCTATTCAATCCCAGTTTTCGTCAATACTGAATTTGAATGAGAATTTCTCCAAATTAATCAGCTATAGATAAATTGGCTTCATTTATGCCGATTTAATTTGTAACAAGAGTTCTGAGCAGAAACAAGCAAACACAATTGATATGAGCAATTTAATTTAACAATGTTTAACTTTAAAAAGTCCTGTACCGGAAGGAAAAATAGCTTCCACAGTCTTTGTTTTTAAAATTCAGCTAATTATACACAAAGACTCGAAGCTGAAATGAGTGTAACCGGACTATAGACCATTCAATCCCAGTTTTCGTCTGTAATGAATTTGAATGAGAATTTCGCCAAATTAGTCAACTGTACCCAAGTTGGCTTCATTTATGCCGATTTCATTTTTAACAGGAGTTCAGCGCAGAGACAAGCAAACACATTGCTATTAAAAATTTAATTTAACAATCTTTAACTTAAAAAAATGTTCTTTCGGCTTGTACTGGTAGCAAAAGGTAGTTTCCTTATTCCTTGTTTTTAAAATTCAGCTAATTGTACACAAACACTCGAAGCTGGAATGAATGCAACCGGGCTATAGGCTATTCAATCCCAGTTTTCGTCAATACTGAATTTGAATGAGAATTTCTCCAAATTAATCAGCTATAGATAAATTGGCTTCATTTATGCCGATTTCATTTTTAACAGGAGTTCAGCGCAGAGACAAGCAAACACATTGCTATTAAAAATTTAATTTAACAATGTTTAACTTAAAAAAATGTTCTTTCGGCTTGTACTGGTAGCAAAAGGTAGTTTCCTTATTCCTTGTTTTTAAAATTCAGCTAATTGTACACAAACACTCGAAGCTGGAATGAATGCAACCGGACTATAGACTATTCTATCCCTGTTTTCGTCAATACTGAATTTGAATGAGAATTTAGCCAAATTAGTCAGCTATAGCCAAATTGGAATTATTTATGCCGATTAACTTTTGGGTGCCAAATTTGGCAATATTTTGCCAATTATAACTAAATTTGGCGAAAATTTGAAGCTGGTGGGTATCTCTAAGGAGTTTTAAGCGTATGAGAATAGCAACAATGGTTACAACAATTAAAATAAATTTGCGAGAAACTACATTTAAAAAAATTATAAATGAAGCCTCATTATGGAAAAATCAGCCCCCCAAGAATTACAAAGTTACCACTGCCATTTTTAAAGATAGAGGAAAAACAAAAAATGCCCTGGAGTCCTTATATCGAGACCAAATGGCTGAGGGTAAAAATTTTTAGTCTACTAATTTTTTGTAGATCTATCATAATTTGACATTTTGAAATGGCCGCCATTTTGAAATACGATGGTGGATGAAGCTGGCCAACGAACTCAGACAAGACCTTCGTATGTCCTATATGCATGCTCAGTCATACACAAATCGGTTAATAAATACGAGTGTTGTTGCATGACAAAAATCAGATTGTTACAAGATATCAGACACCTTAGAATTTCAAACTGCTATATCTCAGCCATTTTTTAGGATAGAGGCAAAACAAAAAATGATTCAGAATCCTCGTATGAAAGCAAAACACGTAGAGAAATACCTTTTTGAATTTCTAATTTTTTGTATCTCTTTCATGATGTGATGAAATTTTTAAGTCGCCACCATTTTGAAAAAAGGTGGCTGATGAAGCTGGTCAACAAACTCGGTTGAGATCTTGGTAAGTCCTCTACACATGCTCAATCACAAAAAAATCGTTTAATAAATGTGAGTGCTGTCAAAATTCAGATTCTTTTAATGTTCCAGCGACTCTAGAATTTCAAACTGCCATATCTCAGCAAATTTTTAAGATAATGACAAAACAAAAAATGCTTTGAAATTCTTGTACCAATGTTGAACACTTAAAGGGTAACAAGCTTTTCAATTTATAAATTTTGTATATCTTTTTAATTTTTTAAAAATTCAAAGTTTTTTAATAGGTTGCCATTTTGAAACAAGCTGGCGGATGAAGCTATCCAACAAACTCGATCGTGACATTGGTATGTCCTGTACTCACACACAGTCACATCCGATTCGGTTAATACCAGGAATGGCGATTAGTAATTCTTAATTTATTCATAAAAGACCCACATTTAATTTGGGAGAAAGGTAGAAAATAGTTTATTCAAAGTATGCTCTCTGGTCATTTGTTGATGCCTTTCCAGAAAAACCATGTATCTTTTGAGGGGGTCCTGTCAACAAGCCATTTTTCTACATCTCCGTATTTGTTTGAAGTGTTTCATGGAGAATTCGTGAGACATAGATGAAAAAAAGTGATTGGTGGAAGGGACCAAGTCTGGTGAGTACGGCGGCTGGGGGCAGTGTCCCAGCCAAGTGTACAAATGGTTCCTCTGGTCAGGGGCGTATTTAAGCAGACTTTATTAGAGGGCGTATATGAGGATTTTGCCGACTAACTAAAAATATATACTGGGTGTCCGAAAACTCTGGAAACGGTCGATTAACTCGAGAAATGTACATCGGATTAAAAAACAGAAAATATGTGTTCAATATTTTTCAAAAATCTATTTTGGGATATCAAAGATGCACCCCAACTCTGCCCCCTGGAAGGAAAGGGGGGCAAATCTTAAATGATAACCTCTTCTTTTATTGCAGATTCGGATTATACGGGAAAAAATGCGTAACTTTTGTGTTTAACATTTTCTTCAGAAAATCGTAGATGACGCTGTAATAGAGTAAAATACAGTGAGAATCGTTTTCGTTGAAAAGTCTGGAAACGGTCGAGTAACTCGATAAATATATATCGGATTGAAAAGCAGAATAATACGTGTTCCTTTTTTTTTAAAAAAAATGACACCTTTGATATTCCTAAATAGATTTGTCTAAAATATTTAACACGCATTTTACGTATTTCTCGAGTTATTAGACCGTTTCCAGACTTTTCAATGGAAACGATTCTTATTGCATTTTATTCGATTACAGCGCTATCTATGATTTTCCGAAGAAAATGTTAAATACAAAAGTTACGTATTTTTTCTTGTAAAATTCCTAATCTGCAATAAAAAAGTGGGGTTATTATTTAAGATTTCAAAGTTTCCCCAACTTTTCCCTAGGTCGCAGAGTTGAAGGCGGGGGAGGCAAGTTTGATATCCCTAAATAGATTTTTCAAAAATATTGAACACATATTTTCCGTTTTTGAATCCGATGCATATTTCTCAAGTTATTTGACCGTTTCCAGACTTTTCGGACACCTGTATATATCTTTAGAAGTACGTTTTTGTGTCTGTATATATGTATATATGTTCTATATAAAATTCAACATTATTAATCAATCGGGATCAAATTTTGAATTTTAGAACGTCGAATACTTTTAGAATATAGCTGATAATATAGGACACGTTTAAAGATGGACAACCGCCCCCCCCCCCCCTTAATTTGCGTTCATTTTTGAAAATATTCCAGTAAAGTATTTTCATATTAAATAAAAATCTGTTGATTTTTCTCCGAATGTTCCGACGGAAATCTGCAATTCGTATTAATTAACCAGGTTGAAGTTTTTAGTAAGATGCTACTTACAAATTATTTCCAATCAGCTTATTTATATTTACATTAAAGAGGATTAAATCATAACTTATTTTAATTACATATTTGTTCATTCATTGCACAACATGCATTTTAACCTGCCGCTTTTTTAGACGACCCCATCTACTCCCGACAGTGGCTAAATCTAGGAATTCCAAAATGTTCTTCTCACACGTAAGCATCATGAGTGCATTCAGACGTGGATCGGTCATTGTTGTCCTTAGATAGTTTTTCACAATTTTTAATTACTAAATTTGCTTTCATTTGAAGCAAATGTGACTGGAGAAGTTAGGGAAAGACGACTGATACGGTTTGCAATGGGAGGATTCCTTATTTTATACAGTAGCGTGATTATGCTGATGAGGGAATTGAGGCTATCAGCCATCATTACTGTAATGGTATCCAGTACCTTCTTAAACTCAATGCAATAGAAAGTTAGAAGTTCGGGAGTAAAGAGATCGTATAACTTCTCTGGTGCCAATCTTCGTAGATGCTGCATAGCAAATTTTTTTAACGGATTTACACCTTGCTTGGTTGAAAGGAGAATTGTGCTCTGTATTTCCTTATTCACGTTTTCATTGTCACTGTTGATTATTTGCAGAAAGGAGAATTGGACTCTGTATTTCCTTATTCACGTTTTCATTGTCACTGTTGATTATTTGATTCGATTCATTTCTTCAGTATTTTTGTAGCGTCAGTTATTTTAGATTCTTCGAGCAACAACATTTTCTTTCTTAAACCTTGTGTCTTAGTTTTTGATTTGCTATCAAAAGTAGAGGAATCAAATATTTCTGTCAAAACTTGTAGGTTATATTCATATGAGATCCAAACTGCTTTCAATGATTCCGCTCGATCAGTCCATATGCGTTTTCCACAATAGAGAGGAATAATATATAGAAAAATGAGCCGTGCTAAAATCAGGTGACGAAAACGTTGCTAGCTCTTAGACTATAAGGACAGAGAAGCAACAGAAAACAAAACAATTTATTGTGTTTCACACATTTTCCATTTCACACATGACGACACTTTACATGCGGCAGATGGTGGATAGCACTGAACAATAAAATGTTTTACTTTTAAGTCCTTTCTTGATGGCGCAGACAGTCACGATGATATGTTATATCCAAAACCCTGCAATCAAGGTTCATTTATCATTGACATCGCTGCACGAATGTTATTATTTTGTGTATTTTCTTTAATGAATAGGAATGTCTCTCCCATAATTCACTCTCGTTCGTTGTTGTATATTCAAATATACACCGCTTCTCTTTAACACGTTCAAGATTTCGTGTAGATTTAGCACTTTAACTACCATCACCCATCTTCGATGAGGACGTTGAAAGACGACCCATTTTTTCTGGCATCGTTTTTGAGCTCTCTGAAGTTTTTGAACATGTACGATTTCTTTGTAGCAGGAACTAGGATATCGGGATGAAAGATACTCATCTGCTGAGAGTTTACACAGAGGAGAGCTAACTTTGTCTCACCAAATTTTGCTCATTTTGTAGCGTAATCTTTCAGTTTTTCGAAGTTGTCTATTCTAGATTTTTGACATAATTATCCACCTTTCAAGCACACTAAACAATTCATTGTGATTTACAAATTTTAAAGCAGTCACTAGTATGAGCAAGTATCTTCCAGGGAACACATAGCTTTCACATCTGCAACTAAAGAGAAAACAAGCAATATTAGTAATTTTGTTCATAAATTTATAAATACAAAATAAATAACTCAATTTACTCGTATTTTGATTGTAGATTTGTGCTTCTAGACCCCCAAAATATATAATTCGATATATTGGTCATAATATGCCACAAATATTAAAGAAGTCAGTAAATGGCAGCCATCTTGGACGCCATGTTGAATATCACCTGAAAAATGTGTAAGAAAAAAATGGCACCTAAGATATTTGGAATCTGCACGTCCAAACCTACAGAATAAAACAAAAATATCAAACTTGGTACGTCATTTCAGCTGGAAAACATTTCAGACCCTACTATTTCTTTAACAACACATTTTCATCGTGTTCTTATCATCGTTTCATAGAACTATCTAAATTTTACATTTGTATCCTGACTGCATATACACTGTGTCCTCATTCAAATCCGTATACATTCTGATTGAAAATTTTGAGATTTTAAGAACTTTACAAATTTTAAATCACCAAACAAAAAAGAAAAAAGAGAAATTAAATTTGTGGAATATATATATATATATAGCGGGAAAATAGAGAGTTTAACAGCATCGATAGCGGATTAGATATAGCCTATGAATTATGCATAAGCAATACATTTATCATGAGGAGCATAATCAAATGATTATCATAATCGAATGTTTTGTATTCGAGTTATTATTTTCATCGAATCAATTTCAAAAATTGATTATATTATGTCGTCGATGTTTATAATTGGTTCTAATTTTTGCATGATCTTCAGACATTTATTTGCCTTTACTTACAGTTTGTTACATATCCAAGGTGCATGCAGTCCTTAGAAATTTCAAAGAGTTGGACACCTCTATTTTTTAACAGAAAATTTATAATTTAATAGTAGACAATCTTTCCAAGGCATTGAGAGTATGTGCGTCAGCATCATCTTGATTACCTGTATGCTGCTGTAGGATGTCGAAGTCATGGGCCATCACAAGCGTCTACCGTCACACTTTTTTAATTTTGATCCTGCATGGTCATACGGTTCAGTATCGCCCTCTAGAGATGTAAAGGTTAGCAAATAGAACATAATATTAAGAAATCGATAACTGGACGAACTATTAGTGCTTCTTCTTACAAAGTAAATATTGAATGTCAAACATTTTGATTTATCTACAACATACTAATAGACTCCATGTATTAAACAATGCCTCTATCAGGTGACACCTTTTGCAAAATGTTAAATTCGCGTAAGGGAATTATTTACGCATTCTAAATATTTTTAATTACACATGTATGAGCGCTGCTCATCCATGAAAACTTAAAAAAATCACTCCATACAGCAAACTTGCTCTGCAGCACTCTAAAATGCACGAAACACGTTAAAGCCGTGGTCAGTAATGCATGTATGAAAACTGCACGCGCATGAAAACTAAAAAGGGAACATCACTGGATGCAGCAAACTCGCTTTGCTGCAATCCCTAAAATGCACGAAAATATAAAAATAGTCACACTATGTAAATTGTTAATATTTTTAAAAATATTTGTTTATTAACTTACATATTGAAATTATTCATTAATATTGAAAAATAGAAACTTTACATTTTTTAATTCAAATTATTTTTATAACTCAAATAAATATTAAAAAAATAAAAACATTCCATCTTTTCAAACTTTTCGCAGCTTGGAACTTAAGTCCACAGAACTGGAGAGAAATGACATTCCACAGAGCTATACGCGGATGAGGCAGGATCAAAATTAAAAAAGTGTGAGCGTTAGACGCTACTTTCGACCTCCTGGTCCGAGTGTGCCGTATCAGGTTATGGTACGAGCCGTACTTCTTCGGTCACATCTATTTCTCATTCTGTTAGGGATGGCTCAGATAGGTTACCCCTCAAACGATTTCCTTTACGGTAAAAAAAACTAGGGAAATGCTTAATAGATATGAAATGTCATTCGTGGTCCTAATGATATTATATTTGAGGATGAAAAGCATATTCTCAACGTTTGCGAAAAATATATGTGTTGTGCAGTCCCGGATACCTTTCCAGGTAACACGTTAATGCATGCTGTTAAATATATAGCTAAACGTGTTATGGATAAAGAGAAAATGTCGCTACGAATACTGATGAAGAATTTACTCTTGTTACTTGAAAAAACGCAAATTTAAAGCTGCTAGTCTTGAAAATGCGTCCATTGTTAACGCTGTCCTGGCTAAAATTGAAGAGATTAACTTTACTTTTATGTTGGAGGAGTCTGAGAAAGAGGATTTTGTAATTGTTTAAGATCGTCCCTCCCAAGATATAATTAAGAAAAACTCCAAACCTATTATGGTTACCCAAATTTCTAATATCATCGATTTTACTAACAACTTGACGTCAGGCGGCAAGTTTAATTTTGAAGCTAAAGTAGTCAGGATTTTTTTAATAAAAGCACTTTCACTTTCGAAACTGGTTCCGAAAGTGCAAGTACCTTTATTTAAAAAAATTGATACCAAAATCGAAAAGTAAAAAATAGCCGTATTATATATCGACCTTAGCTATCTTATGCAAAAAAAATCGTTTAAACACATTAAAATTTAAACGAGAAATTCGAAAAGTACCTGCCCATAAGTTTAACATTAGCGAGCGGGTGCTTTAACGTGGGTGAAGAGTCCCCCTAAAAGGTCGCTTGTTTTGGCCTATATACATTTTATCATATTCACAGAATATTTTGTAAATCATTCACTCTGAGAGTGTGTCTATTAGATCTTTTAGATTTATAAATTTAGTTTTATTAAAAGAAGTACAAATTACTTTAAAACACGATTCGGGAAATTTTCTGACTAGTTTTAGGAAAATATGGTAGTATAATTAAATTCCTATCCAGAACGGTGTTGACGCTGGAATGGGTACGTGTAATGAGTTTATTATGAATTAAATCGAAGATTTCATCTAGAACATCGCTCAGTAGCAACGGATTTATTTTAGTCTAATTCTGTTTTCAGTAAATTTTCAAATGAGTAAATGTTTAACGCACGATTAACATATGTATTAAAAGTAGTCAACTTTTGATTAAGTAAATGAGAAAAAAGATTATAAGGCAGTAAAGATGCTGCGAATTGTTTAGAATAAACAGTGGGGTGGAAAGAGTTATTTTCACGTAAAATCAGAACATCAAGAAAGGGAAGAAGATTGTTAGTTTCACTTTCAAAATTAAACTGTATATATTTATCTAAAGAGTGCAAAACAGAAAGAATATTATGATTATGTAGATCAATAGATGAAATTTTGCAAGGCAAAATATTCATTGACAAAACGGTGTAAAATGGACAAAAAACTTAATAAAAGGTTTACTTCGAAGTAATGCATATAAATGCTACTGATGATAAATATTGCGCAATTGTGCAAGATTCCATGAACTACCAAATGTTCACAAACTTGGAATTCGCTTAAAACCGATAATTTCTAACATTGCGACGCCTTCTGATAAAGCAGCTAAATACCTTGATTCTATTTTTTCCACGTTGATCGTCAACAACTTTTACATTTGTAAAAATTCTTATGAGTTTGTTAATAAACTTTGCAATTTCAGTGCTACTCAAAATCGTATTATGGTTTCATTGCACGACTAATTTATCTTTACAAAGGTAAGTACCTTAAATAAACCTGAAATTTTTATGATTTTATTTCTTTAACCCGATTTCGGCTGAATTTATATTTTTAAATGAAAAATTTCCGAAAAAATATTGATATTTAAAGCTGAGTTCAAGGCGTTCAAGGTGCTCTAAAATGTCTTTAAAACAACTCTAAGAATTCCACTACTTACAGTTTAAAATTAGCTCATAAACCTCAATGGAATTTGTTTATCACAAAATCTTCCGACACTCTCCTTCACGTTCATAAATTTCCCTTTACAAACGTACTTGTTCGAGGCGTTCTAAAATGTCTTAAAAAGCGGATTTCTTAACTCCACTGTTTCCTCATTTTCTACACTTTAATCCTTGACCACGAGCAGCATTACTTGTTCCCTGCTCGATGTTTGCATGCATTTGCATTTAGTATTATTAACCATAGCCCTGAAGAAGAAGCATTAGAAGCTCCAAAACAGCTATCTGACTTTTTAACATCCATAATTTTATTTGTGCTCTTGTCACGTTGTCCATTTGTATCCTAGAGCTCAATCCTATCATTTTAACGAAGAAACAATGCATCATCCAGTGTTTTCAAAGCCGTTTTCAAAGGACGCCGTTTCAAAATTTCATCTACGAAGTATGAGGAAGCTGCGACCGCTGAAAACAATCTCGTCCATGTTCTTCTAGGATTGTTTTCATTAACTATATACTCACGCCGGCAAACGTGTATTGCTGCAGAAGGTGAGTGCAATGAAGGTAGTATTGTGCAATATATGTAACAATAAATGATATCCATCAGAAAATCATGTATCCGAAGTGTTTGATCCGAGTAGTATATTCAAATTTCCATAGAATGAGTTAGTTTGTAAAGTTGATTAGTAACACCAAAGATTTAGTGGAGAACTCAATTCTGGATGAATCTTGATCCTGAATGAATAAACTATTTTTGGGACGTCAAAATCGAGAGATAATTAAATAAAGAAAAAGCTAACAAAAATAAATTGAAAATATTTGAATGGTGTATTATAGTCTTAAAGCTCCTCATTTAATAGTCATAGTAATCAGTGTCACTTTGGTTCGGTTAAGAAAAGAAACAATTCATGCGAAATAAGAAAACATCAAACGAACTATCTTATACTGTAAACGCTACACAGTTTCCCTTTATTGTAACCTAGCTGACCCGCCGCGCGTTGCCCGGCTCCGTGATAATAACCTTAAATAAACCTGAATTTTTTATGATTTTATTTCTTTAACCCGATTTCGGCTGAATTTATATTTTTAAATGAAAAATTTCCGAAAAAATATTGATATTTAGTGGTAAAAGTGCTTGTTTTTCACAAGCACTTTTACCACTAAATATCAATATTTTTTCGGAAATTTTTCATTTAAAAATATAAATTCAGCCGAAATCGGGTTAAGACATTTTCTTTTTATTCTTTTTTTTTCTTTTTCTTTCTTTCTTTTTTTTTTTTTTTTAGTATGGTCGTCTGATAGTTAAAAAAAAGTTTTCTTTTTTTTTTTTGTTTTCGGCTCGCGTGCTGTAATATAACAACAACAAAGCAACAATTCTCATCGTCCAAGCTCTCTGAAATTGTAATTGGTTAGAAATGTAACTGTATTTAAGCTCTCTTGTAAAATTTCGTGGAAAAAAATGCATATTTTGTACTGAAAACGTGAGCCGAAGCCGCACTTAAACAGCCCGCGTTTTCCCATTTTTCATCGAAAATTGCAAAAAATTATTTTTTAAACACGTATTTTAAACGCGTATTTTTTATATTCGTTGGACGCTGCAAACTTTTTGTAGGAAATGTAAATCTGATCTGCCGAGATGCTCTAAAAAGCTTGTATCGAAATATGAACGTTTAGTTACTTTTAGAGTAGAAAAAAAATCGACTCCGGGAGGCGCGAAGTGATCTGCGGTCGCAAATGTTTTTGAAAGGGTTAAAATTCGTATTTTTGAAAACCAATTGCACCGAAAAAAAAAAATATGGTATCTGCTTTAAGATCACATCTTTTGTTTCTCGGTTCCTCTAAAGTTTACGTCTGGTGGAGCGTTTCTCTAAGGTTAAAAAGTCATCCACGAAAATGGTCCTTTTTGAAAAAAATATTTTCAAAAGGTTAACAACGAAATTTTTAACTGATTTCGGCATTTAAGAGGTAACAGCATGGAATTTAAGAGTATGATTTCCCTTTTTTCGCTATCCCGAATGGTTTGGCCGATGGAGATTGAAAGAAAAGGCAAAAAAAAATCAGCAGTTGGTTCTTACGTTATATGCGCTCTGTAAAGAAGGGACTGAGTATGTGCACGCGCGTCTGCCGATTTTTACAAAATAAGATCGTTATTTATGGGTTTATAATTAATATCTTGTCTAATTACCAAAAAATTAAAAATTTGAGCCTCAGGATTTGCTTTGGACTATCCTACCCAAATTTTCGGACTTTACGTGTGCTAGATTTCGCTAGATATCGCACAAAGTCACACGTACACACACACAGAGCACGACTTTATTTTATTAGTATAGATGATATAATACGTAATAAATTAATATAATTAAGAAAAACAAATGCTCTAAGCTATTACTTAAACTTTAAGCACATTAAAAAAAGTATTGATCTTTTTTTTTTTTTCTTTTTTTTTTTTTTTTTTTTGAATAAAATTATAACAATTTATTTTTGTGATGTATGGGTAATGATTTCTTTTTAACACTTGAATTTATGTCTGAAGACTGATTTCTATAATTACACTAGTTTACATGACTTTTGTTCATGAAATGAAACATATACGGTTACGTTACTTTGGATATCTACATCTAGGAAAAAATATTTAAAAAATTCCAGCACGTCAGTTTTTTGAAATATTTATTAAGAAGATTTTTACAAAAAACTACATCTAAATAAACAATAAACAATTTAAAATAGGTAATTTTTGCTCTTTTTTTTATAAATATTTTCATCTGTATCTCACACATCAGACCAACAATAGTCACCTAGCATATTTTGGTCCCAAAAACCTTGATAATTTTGCTGAAATGATTTTAAATATTGATGAAATTGCTCATCATGTTCATCACTTATTCCACCAAGATTTTCTGGTATAAATCTAAATGGGAATGCAGAAAATGAATTTTTTAGTGACACATTTACACCCATACGCTCGTAATTTTGCAATAAATTTTCAACAATCTCTTTATAAATACTAATTTTTGTACTAGGAGCAAGGAATTTCCACTGTTGCAGCCTGGAGCCAAGTAATTCCGCTTTTGACTTAGACAGTTGCAAATTTCTTATAAGATTGTTGAGTTCAGACTGAGTTATTAAATGTGGACTCATCATCGACTCCTCATCATCGACAAAGTTATATGAGCTTGATTGTTCAACTGTCACTATGCTCGTGCATTGTAATACTACTTGATGCATCTGTGTAAGTTTGGTCATTTCTGCCAGGTGTTGTGGGAACTGGTAAATCCTCTGAATGAAGGACAGGCTTAGTCACTGATGGAACGTCTGCATATTGTATGCTATCTTTATTTTTTGAGTTAAAACCAAAAGTTTTTGTTAAACAAAAGTAACAATCGGTTACATGGTTAGTTGGCTTTCTCCATATCATTGAGTTACCAAATTTCAGTGATCTATTTTTACCTGAATACCAGGTGCTGAGGACCAATCTACAATTAGTACAAATCACATGAAGAACCCAATTTTTATCTTGATTTGACACCGGAATTCCAAAATAATGTAAGTAGGCTTCTTGCAATGGTTTTGTTATAGGAAAACCACGATTTAACTGAACAATTTTGCCACAAACATAACAAAATCGGTTTGGATGTAGTTTACACACTCTAGATGACATTTTTATATAAAAATAAGACTTTTGAATCACACACTTGTTTACAAAATAAAACGATAAACGTATTTAAACAATTGCGGGTAGATAAAAAACAAAGACCTTCATATCTCAAAATTGTGACGTGCTACAAAAAATGAAAATATATTTTTTTAATGACCGTTCATAGCCTACATAAATAATATATGTTTCATTTCATGAACAAAAAAAAATTTTTTTTTTGTAAACTAGTGTTATCAGAACAATGAGAATTTTCATGTAATGAAAAATGCCTAATATTATACAATCACCAGAATTACTAAAAAAGTTGTTCATTGTGATAATTTCAAGTGTAGAAAACGTTTAATGCAAAAGTTTATTCGAAGATAGTTTTTGCATGTTTTAAAATTCATTAATGCCTTACTGAAGATTTTCTTTTTATATACATATTTTTTACTCTTATTTCAAATATAAATATCTGAAAATGTTGATTCTTTATATTCAGTCTGAGCACAGGTAAAATAAATATCCTTAATTTATTCCGTAGAAAAAAATCATATCATCATATCATCATATCATATATATTATTTCTCCTGTCAACATCCCTTTTTCTAAGAAAATATGAAACGCAGAACAACGAATGAGATACCATATAAAGGTTTTAGAACTGGCTTCTGACATAGCCCACTTAACAATTCATTAAAACATGTTTTTGATTAAAATTTGCTGAAAATTAAAAATTTAATCCTCATTGTTTTCATGAAAGAAATGAAAGGTTTTCCTGAAATTATTGTTGCCAAAAAAATAAAATATCACATTATATGATGCTCATAGCAATTATTATAAAAAAAACACCGCACGGGTTTATTTTATACTTATGATTAAAAGCGAAATTGAAATTGAAATGTTTAGATTTATATTTCTGTGTTCCATGTTTTTCCCGAAGCGGATGATGTCATCCTCTAATGCAGTCAAAATACGATAGTTAATTTTTTTTTTCTCGCGCGTGCATTTTGCAATCTTGGATCAGTTTTTAGTCTAACTTTGATGGAATAAATTAGATGATATTCTGGCTTGACTAACAACTAAATGTTGTTTGCAGATATTTTTATCCTTGCTTTTTCTTTAGAAGTTTAAACCTGCATCTAATAAATATTACATATTGATAAAAAATGATACTTCTCTATTATCCCGTCAACCACTTTTCATAACAAAAAACTATCGCCAAATAAACGGGAGAACGTTGCCATTGGAATATCAAAAAATAAATAAATAAATAAAATATAAGGATTTAAGGACACAATTGTTATTTTAATTAATAAAATAACTACTAAATCAGTAAAACATAATGTAAAATACACGCAAATGTCGAATGTAAAACCACTTGATGACGTAATAAACACGCATAATGCTTCTGACATCAAGTAAATGGGACTGCATTTTTGGCGTTTAATCTTACAGTTTGGCGGTAGTTTTTTGTTATGAAAAGTGGTCGACGGGATAATAGAGAAGTACCTAAAAAATATTAGATTTCAGTGCGAAATCTTCGTACGGGCCCTCTGGTAAATATGAAATGTTCAAAGTGAAAATTCCATTAGTGTTTTTATCTATCATGTTAAAACAATAATTTTAATTGTAATATAAACAACATTTTAAATTCTTTCGCCTGAGAATAATATTATCTATAATGTTATGATAAAAACATTTTTTCATTTCATTATAATAATTATATATTATTTGTATAGATCATCAAAAATAAAGTTCGTAAAATGTAAATAAATAAAATGCAGTGATATTATAAGAAAGAAGAACAAATAATTAAAGATATTGATTTTTACAATTGTACGACTAACGGCACCCCAAAAAAAGTATGAATCTTCTTTCTATTTCAAAATTTATTGAATGAAAGAAGAGTAAAATAAAAATATCTGTTATATTTAATCTAATTGAATCAACATTTTTATCGATGCAACTTAAATATATCTTAAAATCCGATATCAATATTTTAGCTATCTATCAAAAAATTTATTTTGTCTTTTTCACTATCAGTTTTTTCCTTTTATTTGAATAAAGGAAAAAATATCGATGAAAAGCACTTTCAAGTTAAGGAATTTGTTTATATATTTTGTATTGTATATGTGTTTTTCTTTATTTATATTATGTAAGATACGTATGCGGATAGATATTGGAAACACTAACAATACAAATCGATAGCGGGGAAAAGTTTATCGACAAGAAATAAAAATGTTTTAGCAAAACCACAAAATGTTTTCTTCTATACATAGAAATGATTTTTCATTTTTTTTAAAGATTTACCTCAACAGATATGTTTTTTTAATGTAAGTTTTAGACAGAAAAATAACTTTCTTTAACTATTGAAAAGATTTGCTTGTTTAAGTGCAAAAAGTTAATAAATAAGATCTAAAATAATCTATATTAATAAAAGAAAGTTTCACTCTGTGTGTGTGTGTTTGTTTGTCTGTCTGCGATGGTTAGCAAAATCTAGCCCACCTAGAAGTCTGAAAATTTAGGTGTGGATAGTCCAAGGTCTGGCCATGTGCACCTGAGTCTCAGAATTTTAATATTTTGATAATTACCAAGATATTAATTAGATTCTCATTAACCATCGCTTCTAAAATGACATCTTTTAAATCAAAATGGCGAACGAAACGAGCAGGCGCATTGGATTTGCAAGCAGAAATGAACGAATTCCAAATTATCTTACTAATTAGCGAATTTTAAGAAAACTAATTGAGATATCAATTTGAAAATTTCTGAGCATATGTAAAAAAAAAAAATTCTGCACCTGACTATGTGATTTTTGAAAAATTCGTTCGGCAATTTTTCTTAATTTATGCAAAAAACTGTCAAAAATCTGCCGGCGCCAGTGAAAACAATCCTAGAAAGTTTCAGACAGGGATCTGCTTTCATTAAAAACTGAACTACAAAGAGATCTGTTTCTCTGGCCGATCCCTCCATTTAGTTTGCGAAAATGAAAGGAAATAATTGCCAATTTTCACTAATGAACAAAAATTTAGGTAACTAATTAAGATATAGATTTGAAATTGAGGTCGGGAAGGAGTGTCATCTGCCGGCTATTTTAGCGTAGCGTCTTCGTTATGTTCTAATTATCAGAAAAATGTAATTCTTTTTTTAATGATCGCGTTGGTGGTTATCTTGAACAAATTATTCGTTATAATTGCGGGTGTGATGAGGGAGAGGGCTAACGCCTTTCTCTGAGATTGTAATTATTTCGGGCCCGGGTAATGCCGGGCCGGTTAACTAGTATATAATAAATTCAACATCATTAATTTTTTTAAACAAGCATTTCTGTAGTTATTGTAATAAAGTTCGAGAATCATATTAATAAATTTAAAGTTTAAACTATGAGGTAATACAAATAATTATATAAATAGCAGAATAACACAAAATTGCTGGTCGTTTCCTGTTTTATTATCTTTTTATTCTACATAAGAATAGTAGGTGAAACTTATCAGATAGAGGGTACCAGTAAGATTTGAAATAACAAAAATTGACTGAAGTTTAATCGTGGATTATCAATCCTGTAATTGGTTTAGACTGTTACTTCTTTTTGCAACTATTTATTTATGTTCTATATAAGTATTGAATTGTAAAAACTATAACAAAAATTTTAATATTGTCTAACAAAATTAATCTTGCAAAACTAGTTTTACCACGATTTTGAACTCGAGGTTCCATATTTTTTAGCCGTCACTTTTTTTAACACTGCTTATTACGTTGTATCTCGATTATACCTAAAAATAAAACAAACAAACAAACAAAAAACAATAAAAAAAGAAAAAAAACTGAAAACCTAATAGTAAACTAAGTGTAAAGAAAAAAAAAAAGACTGCTCAAAATCTTGACAAATCTATTTTTGCAAGATTACTTTCGTCGTACAACATTTTTTTAATTTTTTTTTTTTTTACAATTTAACAAATATATATATTTTTATTTTAGAAAAGATCAATAAATAAATGCAAAAAGAAGTAATAATCTAAATTAATTACAGAGTTCATAATCTAAGATCAAACTTCAGTCAATTTGCATCATTTCAAAGCTTTCTGCTTCCCTTAATCTTTTTTTCAGCACCTTGAAAATCATTGACATTATTGCAAATATTTGCTTTAAAGACTTCAACAAGTTTCTTTTATTCGTCAAAATTCCTCTACAGTTTGAAAACTTTAAGCAAAGACAAACATGCTCACGTGAACTTTCTACAAAGTTATTAATTTCGTATTATTGCGAATCAGTTCTTGCAAAGAGTTTAAAATATTAAATATTCTGAAAATGTCGAATTAGCTTCGTGAAAATATTTGTATATTTTCATGTGTAATTGTAAAATTATTTTTCGGTTTTTCTAAAATAATTTCATATCATTTTCCTATTTTGTTCTTATTTTCAATCTGCTACACAGGAATTAACACTGTTGCTGCTTTGCTGTACACTGTAAGAAAAAAGATAAATATTTCTTAATTTACAAAAATATAATACAAACAGGTGCGAAAATATAAAGTAACCGCTTCCTAATAACCCACAATTTCGATTTTTCGTTCTTTATCCTTTGAAACATTAGAAACCAATATATTTTCTAGATTTAAAGAAGAATTTATGAAAACAAAGTTTCTTTTTCTGCCATTGATTTTCGGAAACGTTTCTGTTTATAGTGTATTAATCAGTTTTCTCAAACAGGAATATCTTTTTTAGGATACTATAAAATCCCAATTAAACACATTCAGCTGCATAATTGAATGTATACATGCAAGATTAACAAATTAATATTAATTTTAACGTTAATGTTAATCGATAATTTATTATGTTTGTCTGTAAAACATGCTTGTTGAACATGAAAACATTTACTTGAGAAATGAAAAAACTTTTTATATATGTTCTGTATAAATAAAAATATTTATTGAATTATAAAAACAATAAAAACAATTATTAATATCGTGAGACACAATTAATCTTTCAAAACTAGTTTTACCACGATTTTGAACTCGAGGTTCTACATTTTTCAGTCGTCATTTCTTTTTAATACTGCTTATTACGCTGTTCCTCGATTATACCTCAAATAAAGTGTGAACCTTATAGTAAAATAATGAAAATACATAACAAATTACCATATTTCTCGTTGTAACATTGTTTTTGTTGTTGTTTGTTTGTTTTTCATGTATAATCGAAAGACAACAAGACCGAGAGACAACGTAATAAGCGAAGAAAGAAAGAAAGACGACCTAAAATCGTGCCAAAACTACTTTTGTAAAATTACTTTCTTTCGTCGTACAGCATGAAAACATTTTTTTACTGCTTCTTTTTACAATTTAACACATATATATATATATATATATATATATATATATATATATTAATAAAAGATCAATAAATAAATGCAAAATGTAGTGATAGTCTAAATTAATTACAGAGTTCCTAGTTCACGATCAAACTTCTGTCAATTTGCATCGTTTCAAAGCTTTCTGGCTCCCTTATTTATTTATTTATTTTTTAATTCTTAGCATCTTGAAATCATTGACATTATTGAAAATATTTCCTTTAACGACTTCAAAGTTTATTTTATATTACAAAATTCCTGTACAGTTTGAAAACTTTAAACAAAGACGATCATGCTCACATGAACTTTGTACAAAGTTATTAATTTCGTGTTATTGCGAATAAGTTCTTGCCCAGAGTTTAAAGTATTAAATATTCTGAAAATGTCGAGTTAGCTTCTTCAGAATATGTGAATATATTTTAATGTTTAATTATAAATTTATTTTTTGTTTTTTCTAAAACAATTTCATATTACTTTCCGATTTTGTTTTGATTTTCAATCTGCTACACAAGAATTAACACTGTTTATGCATTACTGTACACTGTAAGAACAAAGACAAATGTTTATTAATTTACAATAATATAATATAACCAGGTGCGAAGATATAACATTACCTCTTCCGAATTACCCCCAATTTCGATTTTTCTTTCTTTATCCTTAGAAACCCCAGAAACAAATAAATCTTCCAAAATTAAAAAAGCATTGATGAAAACAGTTTCTTTTTCCGCCATTGACTTTTGGAAACGTTTCCGAGTAGTTTTTTTGGTGTATTAATCAATTTTGTCAAACCGGAATATCGATTTTTAGTATGCTATCAATTCTCAATTAAATATTTTCAGCTGCGTAATTGAAGTTATACATGCAAGATTAAAAAAATAATATTAGCTTTAAAGTTAATGTTAATGCTAATTTATTACGTTTCTGTAAAACATGTTTGTTGAACATGAAAATGTTTACTTGAGAATTAAAAATTCTCTTATACCACAAAATTCTTTTGCAGTATAGCGTATAAAAGACAAATATTATCAGATGTACACAGTTGGCGATCGCAACTTCTTCGTTCACATTATTAATACATTGTCTGTTTTACACTTCATTACTTGCGGAATTATGCAAGGCTCGATTTTGGGCCCAACCACTTTTTCTCTTCATTTTAATGATATTCCTCGTAGTTTACTTGTTTTTCTTGCCTTACATGCGGACGATACCACTATTTACGCTACTGCACATCACCCTTATTTCCTCTATAAAAATATTCATAATTATCTTGACACCTTCAATGAGTGGTGCCATCTGTGGCGTATCAAACTAAATGAAAACAAAAGAACTATTGTCTATATTTCTCACACTTTTTCCCTTCCTAATAGACTCTCTATCAATAATACAACCATCCCTTGGTCATATAATGCAACACACATGGGAGTTATCATTGACAAACGCCTCACCTTTAAAAACATACTAGACGGAACCCGTCAAAATTTGACGGCAAACAACTTGATAGTACCATAAAAAATAAAATTCATAGCTTCTTTAAAATGTTTGAAACTTTTGCAGAATATTTCAAATAAATAAATCTGACACATTTAGCGCAGTTGTGCCAGTAAATAGAAAACCATGGCACAACAGTGATAAATCATACACAATTGTCATTAAAAGATGTCAGTTAATGCAAAATACATTTATATACACTACACACTTTTCCATCTACCTATCCACTAACCATTTTGTCATTATAGTGCATCTAAATACAGTTTGTGATATAGTAAAAAATTAGCACTCGCCACTCAGCAAGTAATACTGAAAATTTGGCGTTTCACTTTATTGCCAAACTTAATAGTCACACTCGCCAAATGCAACGATTAAATGAAAAATGAGATTTTTTTCTGCTGTCGCTTGATGAACTTCATAGTGGAGGGATGGACACGGGAGATGCATAATATGATTAAGCAAACAGACCTTTCCATCGATATATCACATGAGGGGTGTGTGCAAAATTTAGAAAAGTACTCCCCTTCTAGGCAAAGGGGGGGGTATGGACATCGGCGGTGCATAATATGATTAAGTGGTCACAGACCTTTCTAACGATATATGACATGAGAGGTATCAACAAAATTTAGAAAAGTGCACCCCTTGGGGGGAAGTGCCGGTATGGACCCCGGAGATGCATAACATGAATGAGCGGTCACAGACCTTTCCAATGATATATAACATGAGGTTTGTGTGCAAAATTAAGAAAAGTACCCCCTCGGGGAGGCAAAGTGGGGAGATGGACACTGGAGATGCATAATATGATTAAGCGGTCACATACCTTTCTAGCGATATATAACATGAGTGGTGTGTGCAAAATTTAGAAAAGTACCCCTTGGGGTGGCAAAGAGGGGCCGGACACCGCGGATGCATAATATGATTCAGCGGTCACAGACTTTTCCAATGATGTATCACATGAGGGGTGTGTGCAAAATTTAGAAAAGTACGAGGGACACCGGAGATGCATAATATGATTAAGCGGTCAAATATCTTTCCAACAATATATAACATGAGGTGTGTGTGCAAAATTTAGAAAAGTACCCCCTGGGGGAGTGGGGGGGGGGCAAATTGGGGTGATGGACACCGGGCATGCATAATATGATTCAGCAGTCTCAGACCTTTCCAACAATATGTAACATAAGGGGTGTGTGCAAAATTTAGAAAAGTGACCCACTTGGGGGGGAAGTGGGGGGAGACCCCAGAGATGCATAACATGAAAAAGCGGTCACAGGCCTTTCGAACGATATATCATATGAGTGGTATCGGCAAAATTTAGAAAAGTCCTCGCTCCGTGTGTGCAAAACGCTCTTCGCATAATTTTTGACGTAGCATCATTTTAAAATTTTGTGAATGCCCGTCCCACTCCCGCAAAAATAATAGAAATATACAATTGTTTCTTAATTACATCAACTGTCTTGATCTGATAAGTTACATGTTTAAAAGAATGTACGAAAGCGATGGAATTAATTAAAAATCGTTTCTCAACTAATCATCCTAGCTTTAAAAAAATTACATATTATGAGTTTCATGGATCAAGCACTTAAATATCACAATTTTATGTAAAACGGGCACATAAAAATCACAAATTTGTCAAGCGGGCACGTAAAAATCACAAATTCGTCAAGTGGGCTTGTAAAAATCCTGAATTTCGTCAAATGGATGCATAAAAATGATCAATTTTGTCGATTAGTCGCAGAAAAAACAAATTTCGTGAATCAGCCACATAAAAGTCACGATTTTCGTCGATCAGGTGCGTGAAAATCATGAATTTTGTAGATCAGGCGTTTATAAATCACGAATTCGTCAAGTGGACGCTTACAAATCACGAATTTCGTCAATTGGGTTCCAATCAAATTTCATCCATTAGGTGCAGGAAAATCATCAATTTCATCGATTGGGTGCAAAAAAATCATTACCTTCGTTGATCGGGTGCAGAAAAATCATGATTTTTGTCGAACAGATGTGAAAAAAACGCGAAAGGGAAAAAGAAAATCAGAAAACGGGTTCATTCTAATAATATGTAAATACAGTTTGTGATATAAAACAAAATTTTCACTCACCAATCGGCGAGTAATACTGAAAATTGGTGATTGATGTTATTGCCACCACTGGCTAAACTTAATAGTCACACTCGCCAATTGCAATGATTGAATGGAAAATGAGATTTTTTTCCCCGCTGTCGCTCAATGAATTTCTAAACCATTTGGCGAAGATTTTCCTGAAACCATTTTGTGAATTTCCCGATTTTTTCTTCAAAATCATTTGATGAATTTTGCGACTTTTTTCTGGAAGGCATTTGACAATATTCAAATTTTTTTTACCCGAGACAATTTGACGATATTCTTAATTTTTTTGCGCAATTCGTCAAACGTTCATGGAAGAAATCATGAAATTCGTTAATCAATAGTAGATAACATGCAAAATTCTACAATCGTTTGCAGTAAAATCGTAAAATTCCTCGGTCTCCGGTATAAAAATTGTCTTGCACGCAAAATCGTGATGATCAAAAGGGTTTTGAAGGTATTTATTTTATTTGTTGTATTGTGTATAAATACCTAGGTGTCGATTTTAATTTTAGAGTTAAAAATGAATTTAGGCTCATTTAATAGTTTGCCAAATCGATCCAAATGGAAATTGCGTTTTTTGAACTCTGTCCTTTTGTTTGTCTAGTACAGAAAATAATTCACATGATACAAAATTGGAACTCTTATAGTCCGTTTATTATTTATTCATACGGTGTTCCGATTACTACAATAAAACTCATAATATGCGAGAAAATGGGGATTTTTTTTTTAAAACTTATACTTACGAATTATAATTGTTTTGATAAAAGCATACATCTAACACATCACTGAATGTTTTAATTTCTTAGCAAACTCTTAATATTTAAGATATATTTACATTATATGGTACTTTTCAGATATATGGATATTATTGTCGCCAAGCATACATTTACATACATTATGCATTAGCATACATTTTGGCATGGTGTCCATATAATGGAAAAGTACCCATTATATTGTTTGTATGTATACAAATCTTGTATAAAACATTAACCTTCTCACCATCGTGAACTAATATATCCGTTCACTATGCTCAGGTTTCACTGCAATAGAAGCAATGTTTAAATTTATATAATTCTACAAATATGATGCAGTTTTAAAATATCGAGTAATGATTAATACTGTCAAAGAATATACTCATATACGTAATTAAGTTTTTTATACCAAGTTTGAAAATTCTTCTTTTTTTGACATTTAAAAAAAATAACAGAAAAAATATTACAAATGTGCCCATTTGCTCGGCGGTCAGATGATTAGTAAATATTAATGATTAGCGGAACTGGTTCTATCTATGAAGTATATTATTTCGCCCAAAAACCCCCAACAAAAAAATAATTACAAAGAATAAGTAATCGTCTTTAAATATACAAAAAACAATGTGATTAATCGCCAGGTTTTATTTATATACAAAAGAAAAACTGAAATAAGCTCATTCATTTCACCTGAAGTCAAAAATAGTTTTTTTTTCGCATTCTTGGGCAAAGCACGAAATCAATAAAATCACCAATTTGTGACAAATTATGAGTTTCATGTGAATCGCCCAAAAACGGACATGCAATCTGGTATAAAATGAATGTAATAAATCAAAACTTTCAAGATTTGTATGCATACAAACAATACAATGTAAATATTTCTTAAATATTAACCTGGTAGCAGAAACAGTGCAGCACGGCAGAAGGCGCTGCAGATTATTTTAGACATTGCTGATTAATTTCGCAGCTTAAAAAGAAATGCTGGGCTTATAAAAGTTGTTAAAATTTAGTGTGTCTCTAGATTTATTGTATATTAAAAAAATAACAGAAAAAAACATTGCAAATTTGCTCATTTGCTCGGCGGTCAGAGGATTAAGTAATTATTAACGATTAGCAGAACTGGTTCTATGTATGAAGTATATTATTTCGCCCAAAAACCCCCAACAAAAAAATAATTACAAAGAATAAGTAATCGTCTTTAAATATACAAAAAACAATGTGATTAATGGCCAGGTTTTTTTATATATAACATTTTTTATATACAAAAGAAAAACCAAAATAACCTCATTCATTTCACCTGAAGTCGTCAAAAATAGTTTTTTTTTCTCATTCATGGGCACAGCACGAAATCAATAAAATCACCAATTTGTGACAAATTATGAGTTTCATATAAATCGCCCAAGAACGGACATGCAATCTGGTATAAAATGAATGTAATAAATCAAAACATTCAGGATTTGTATACATACAAACAATACAATATAAATATTTCTTAAATATTAACCTGGTAGCAGAAACAGTGCAGCACGGCAGCAGGCGCTGCAGATTATTTTAGACATTGCAGATTAATTTCGCAACTTAAAAAGAAATGTTGGGCTTATAAAAGTTGTTAAAATTTAATGTGTCTCTAGATTTATTGTATATTTTTATTATATTGCAAATCAAAACATTCAGTGAAGTGTGAAGCATCATATATGTATAATAAGAATTACGTGAATTATTTGCTGTACCATAGAAACAGAAGGAAAAAGGCGATTTCCATCTAGATTGATTTGGATTTGTCGAAACGCTAGAATCGAAATCGACACCTAGATATTTATGCTTAACATTAAATGAGCCTAAATTCAGTTTCGACACCTAGGTATTTATACAAATTATATAATAAATAAAAAAAATACCTTCAAAACACAGATCAGCGTGCATTAAGCCATGTAGATAGCGATATATGTTTCGTCAATCCAAATCTGTTTCTGGAGAGTAACAGCCCTCAGCTTATTGGTTGAATGCTGACGCATGCGTATTGAACACAATCTTAAGGGAGTTCTGTTTCTGGATAGTAACCGGCCCTCAGCTCATTGGCTAAATGCTGACGCATGCGTGCAGAACCCAATTCTGCACGAGTTGACAGAAAACACATTTAGCTTTAAATATATGGATCCTTAACATCCGTGCAAAAGTCGCCAGCATTTCTAAATCTTTATCACCTCTTCTACGCAGCCCTTAACTTTCTGTTCATATCAAAATGCTTAAATATAACGTTTGCATACTCTCTATTGCTACTTATGCCTGTCCAGTCTGGGATTTCGCTTGTAAAAGTAGTATAGACATCCTTTCTCGCTCCCACAATAAAACACTTAGAATAATAATACGTAATGGCTCTACATATAAACGTAACTCATCTACTATCAGAAATGACCTCTAAACTTTCTCACTGGCTAACCGCATTAAATTCCTCTCAAAAATTTTTATAGTAATCTGTATAAAGTTCCCAATGATATTGTATATGAACTACCTGATTACGACGTTTATAGCCCTTCTAAACATAATACTACTATTTTAAAAGAGTAGTCTCTCTTGTGTTAATACTTTCTGTTTTTGTCTTTAAAATTTAAAAATTATATTATTAAAAAAAAAAAAAAAAAAAAAAAAAAACATTTTTTTAAATGTATTTCCCATTTTTTTTCATACATTAACTGTAATTTAAACTGCCTTTTTTTTTGTAGGAGTAGATTTAATGTATTTTCTGTTTTTTCCTTGCCTTTTTTGCGAACAATTCTCCTTTGGAAACAGTTAAACATCTTCTCTCTTCATTTTTTACTTATTTTTCTACGTAATTATTATAATTTAATGCTTTTCTACCCATTTTTCTATTTTGTTCTCTTCCTGACAAATTGTCAGCGAAGCCCCGCCTCCTCTTCTGTTAGTTAAATTTGATTAGCTGCTTTACGCTATTAAATTGTTTGGCTGGTTTTCTCTCTCCTGATTGGCTGATGAAGTTTTTGGTTGAAT
This sequence comes from Maratus michaelseni, assembly GCA_963931845.1. Taxonomy (NCBI): domain Eukaryota; kingdom Metazoa; phylum Arthropoda; class Arachnida; order Araneae; family Salticidae; genus Maratus; species Maratus michaelseni. Next base: position 274,681,945 of record OZ007594.1, on the reverse strand, counting down.
ACCATATTTTTCTTTCCTATTGTAGTACAAATTTGCTACATTTATACTTTTTTCCCTGGTTTCTCTAATATGTGATATAAAATTACTCATATACAGGGAGTGGAGTTGACTGCAACTGGGAATACCATTGACACATTCAACTGTTTCGCCATTTCGCTGTACACAATTATTAATTATCGTGAATCACTTCTTGTCAAGAGTTCAAAGTACTCAGTTTTCTCGAAAAATCAGGACAGCGTTGTGAGAATATTTGTAAATTTTATTGTGTACTTTAAAAAATATTTTTCGATTTTCTAATATAATTTCATGTATTTTCCCTACTTTGATCGCATTTATAATGTACTATAAGATACATCTATTGCAGTAGATACTTTTTCAATATTTAATTGTTTTAAAAATTTTACAACTTCATAGATTTTCCAAAATAGTTGTCTAAAATCTTCGGAAAAATTATTTTATAACGCAAAACTTTTTTACAATTTAAAATTCTAAACAAGAACAATATTGTACTTTGTACAGAGTTATTAATTTTGGATTATCGTGAATGACTGCTTCCAAAGAATTCAAAGTCTTAAATTTTCTAGATAAGTCGAACTATTCTCATGAGAATTTTTGTAAATTCAGGATTGCTTATAATGCTTTTAATGTATATAATGCATATAATGCTTATAATGTATATAATATATTTTTTGAAAATATATTTCACGCTATTACATAAAAAATAATCAGAAATAGATTTTTTATTGAATCATGTTTTTATTTTCATTTATAAATTTTTACATGTGTAAATTTGTAAACATAAAATTCGTCCACGACATAAATGTTAATGTTGTAATTAAAAGAACGCACCAGATTTGAACTTTCAAGAAATTGATTTGTTTTCCTATTCTTTAAAAACATACGCACGATTTTGAATCGAACAAAAAAATAGAATGAAAATATTCAAATTAAAATTGAACAACTTAAAACTAATAGCATATATAGCATATATTTTAACACAGACCCCTATTGATATTTAATTGACCATGCTCTTTCTCAAAACTGTGTTTTTGCTACGTTGAAAGTAGTCTAATAGTTCTGGAAGTCTTCCGTAATCGGAGGCTTTCAGTGTGACGCAAAACATACTCTAAACAAGTGGTTGCTATGTTTTATTTCCTTTTTCTGTAATATACTACAGCTGTATCTTATAAAGATATCTGATAACTCAGTGTTTTAATAGTTTAGATCAGTGTTTCCGTACCTTTTTTTGGCCACGCCCCACCAAAGCATCTGTAAAATGATTTTGCCTCCTCCCTCATTCTGTAATATAAAATTTTTATCGAAATGAACTTTTATTCACATAGAGGAAGCCTAAATGGTAATTAACAAATGATCTCACTTCACATGTGTTTAAGCTTATGAAACAGGTAATATTCTTGTCACAAACATGATTTTAATACAATTTCATAAATGGAATCAAACTATTCATCTTTGCATTTATATCTAGAAGAGTTTTGTTTTTTCTTTTCTTAACCTCGGTGTGAAACAAAAGTAGCATTTTAAAGTCTTTTTTAAAATTTTGTCAAGCCAAAATTTCTTGAACAGACTCTCACATTTGGCATTAAATATGATTAGCATTGATATATTTTGTTATTGATTTTAGTATCTCATTTCATGTAAAAAATTTTTGGGTATTGATATCTCTATTTGCATAATACAATTATAGCTACCAATTGCTACGACTTTTTGGCAACCCTATTTTCTTTTAAATCTTCGCTTTATTGTATCGCAGAATTCTACAATTTTAAAAGGATAGGATTTCTGTCCTTAATTACTAGTGCTAAAGCATCGTAGCTGTTGACAGTTATGAACACAATACACAAAAATAATTTCTGGATTATCATCTGCATCAATTTTAAGCAGTCTTTTAAATATTATTGTAATGCATTTTTTTCATTTCGGAAAAATATCTCTACCTCCTTCTTTTTGTCTTCTGCACAGTTTGCAATTGTTGCATGTAGCAAGCTGTAATAGCTTGCTATCAGGTTTATTAGTGTCTGGTGTAAACTTTTGTTAAAACCGAGATTAAGAAGCAATTGTTAGTGTATATACTTGTATCTGAGATAGAAGTATAACACAGCCTGAGATGTTTATTTTATACTTTCATATGAAGATGTTTTTCTTACGTTACTTTTATGCTCATTTTCAGCAAAATGCTCAATAATTTCCATTACTTACAGTTTCGGCACATATCGAGAATTTCTGTCTGATTGCTATAGTATAATTTAAAAGTTTCTTCGTCTGAGATATTGCAGAACTACTGTTTTTATACGAATCTCTCGAACTAATTATTTTTCAAACTAAATCTAGCAATCTGGGTTCTTTTCCATTCTTTTTATTCCAAGTTTGAAAATAGTAATATATGTTTTCCCACCTTGGAAAGTTTTTTGGCAACATTCAGAAAAGAAATGCAAGACTCGTTCCATAAAATACTTCATTTAAAGTTTTGAATGAACTCTTTTTGAAAATTGAATAATTTATTATTATAATTTTTTTTCAAATTTGAATGTGTAACTTTTATTTTTAGTCTACAACAATACTTAAAAAAAAATCTAATAGTGAATTGCATCATACAAATATGGACTTGCCCCCCCCCTACCCCTAAAAAATGAAATTGCCACATTGTGGGGCGCACACCCCACGTGGGGAATCAGTGGTTTAGATGCAGCGGTTATATTTTCTACGATTTATATTACATAGGAAATGAAGCATAGCAACCAATTTTTTAGAGTTAGATTTTTTTTCTGTTAAAATAAAACTTCATGAATGACGTCACAACTGAAAGCGTCTACAAAAATGACGTCATTTTCATGTAATCATTGTAGATTTAATTTTTATGAATGGAAATGTAAGTTTTCATTTAAAAATAATGCCATATGAAATAGAATTTCAATAAATGCTACGTTTGTATGCTGCTTTTGGTTGAAATTGTTTTCGTATTGGCTGGAAAATCGTATATTTTTCTGTTACATGTGCGTGAAAGAGAACCAGTATCCTTATTTATAAAGCTGAGGGGTTTACTATGATTGCGTTAAAATAATGTCCTTCTTTTCTAAATGCATTTTTAATGAGCGATTATATAGCACCCACTTTGTATACGCCGGTCGCTCATGATATGAGCATGCTGCGTTATTATTTGAGTCCCCTAATCCTCACTATAGAACAACTACCATGCTTGCATTTTGAACAGTTTTTATATAACAAATCTGATTATCGTTTATAATATAATATTTTCTTTTAATATTTTCCGGTAACTGTATTTCAGCGGTTTTGTTTAATACTCGTAAACAAATTGTCTACTACAAATTAGCCAAAAAATCTTCACCTTTTCCTTTTTAAATGTTCATTCTTTAATTGTCAAAAAATCAAACTTTTAAATCTTTCCATTTCTTTTTTAAGTGAACTGAAAATTAACTTTTCTTAAAACCGAAACTTTCTGGCTTTTCATCGCAATTCTAAAAATAATCCTTCTAACATTTTATAATTTATGTTGTACTCCTTGAAATAATACATTTAAAGTGACAATTTTCAGTTTTCCACCCATTCATAATGATGTCAAAGAAAAATAATTGAATAAGCCAAAGAGATAGGAAAACTTTGTTAAAGTACATTTTATCACGACTATCATTTCCTAAATGTCAATTGCTACTCAAAAATATTCTTATTTTTCAGTTTTTTTGTTAAATTTTGACAAGTATAATTATAGACAATAGTATGTCTCTTTTAGAAACAAGAAAGGATGTCAGATATCAAGCACAAGTCAATCAGGATGTTTTAATCCATTTAGTGAATTTTCACTCAGTGAAAAATTAGTTATTGGAAGGATTTGGAAGTCTCTTCTTTCATGTTAGAAGAAATGTTTGATGACTTCCTGCACACAAAAAACTTTTAGTCGAAGAAGATTTCAACATTCTTTTATAGAAAAAATACTTAAAATTAAAAAACTTTTCATCTAATCAAGAACTGACAAAGTTTTTTCAAATCATTCTTAAAACACCGTATTTATATTTAATCATGACATCCCCGAAATGTGGTAACAATAGAAATGATTGTTATTATGTGTAAAAATATAGACTTAATAATTTTCTTAATAGTTCTTTTTAAAATTCTTCGTGAACTTATAATTAACTATCTACTAATTATTTTTATATTATCTGTCTTCATAAAAAGGATGTAATTCGAGCACTAACTCTACCTGACTTCAACAAATAATTTTTATTGGCCCGAAACCTTATATCGAACACATTGCAAACCCTAAATCCGGAATGGTAAAAAACAATTTTTTATGAAGAAATGGGAAAACAATCTATAATTATATATCTAATATCAATTTCATCGTTTATGTAGGACAATTCATTCATATTTAATTATATATTTTTTGATATCTAAAGTAATATTCTAGACTTTCTTTTGAAAAATTTGGATAACCAGCACCCGACCCGCAATAATCAAAGTCCAACCGGAAGCCTGACCAGGAATCAAAATAACTAGAACCACCCAGAAACCGACCTACAACAAAAAAAGATTAATCAACCCAAACCGCGATAAAAAAAAAAAAAAAAAAAAAAAGATTTCGACCCATTGCAGGACTCTTGTTCAAATTACTACCAAATTTGAATATCTTTCTAATATAAACCACAATAATTCCTGTTTTGAAAATAATCAAATCAACGTATCAGATATACACTCATAGTTTTAAAATGCAGTAGTCCCATGTTATACAGAGCCTCTTTATATCACTTTTTTGTGTCTTTCTATAAAAGTAAGTTTTTTATGTGGTTCTCATGTTAATTACCCTTTACTTTGTTCCTGTGTTTGGTGTTATCTTTTTACTTATATTTCTGTTTTTTTTTTTCATGATCTCTGTACGGCGTAAGGATGATGTCTGTTCGCCTGCTGCATTGGAAAAAAAAAAGTAAGTTGTATTTTAACCGCACTTTTAGATAATTTTCAATACAGTAAAACCAATGAAACCGAAACCTGTGTGCAGAGCCGTAACTAGCCATTCCTGGGCCCTGTGCAAGAATTCGCATTTGGGCCCCTTAATTAATTAGGTTTGGAAAAATGAAAAAAAAAATACGTCACAATAAAAATTTTTATTAAGTTTTATTTTAATTGCACTTTTCTGGCTTTCATTTCGGCAAATTCGTTAATAACATCATCATAATTAATAATTTTAACTATATTGTATTCTATTGAAATAATAGACAGATTGGATAAACGTTCTTGTCCGATAGTTGATCGTAAATAATTTTTTTATTAATTTCAGCTTGCTAAAATTTCGCTCGCACGAAGCAATAGAAATGGGAAGAGTTAAAATTATTCGAAGGGCGACACTGATATTTGGGTAAGATTCTGTTAAACGAAAATCATGAAGAGTCTGTAGAATATCAAGCGGAGATGCAGTTTGTATGTTTTGTATAAGCGCCGTTACTTCAAACTTCAAACTTTCAATTTCACATGTGAAGTCGTACTTTTTTAATTCTTTGCTGTACTTAATAGCGAGATCTGCAGTCGATTTTTTTAAGTCAGCGGCACTCATATGTTCTAAAGACGAGCCATACAGAAAGCAGAAATAATCACAGATGGTTCTCATTTTTTCCTAACGCAAATCTATCTGAGACAACAGAGTGTCAAGAACACTGTACATTTGTATTTTAAATAACTCTTCAGCTGTAAATTTACTTCCTTCATCTGATGTTTCATCTATTTCCATTTTCTTCACTCTTCTTTTCCTTTTACCGAGAAATCCCTTCTCTATATCCATTTTTTCAGCCAAACTTTGTGCTTCTTGGATATTTTGTTCAAAACCTGTATCTCGAAGCCCTTGTAATGTACTACGTAAACCAGCAATTAGTTTTGTTCCAATATCTATTGACAAATCTTTCTGTTGTAATGCTTTGTTTGTTCGATCGATGCATTGTAGAATTTTATTCCGTATAGAAAGTGTACAGATAAACCTATAATTACTTTGCAGAATCAAACTTTGTGCATTCGATACAGCTTCCGGATTCGAAAAATCGTTTGTAATCATTTGAAGTCCTTCCATTACTGCAGGTAATTGTAAATACAGCGCTTTTATTGTTCTGGCCTTTGATGACCATCTTGTATCAGAAAAACTTTTAAGTGATATTTTTAAGCACTTCATTAAAGTTTCCCAACGAATTGTTGAGGACGAGAAAAAATTAAACAACCTCTGCACAGTACCAAAAAAAGCAATCATTTCTGGAGTTGTAGATGCGCCGTGGGCACCGGCTAAATTTAGATTATGAGCTGCACAAGGTACAAATATTGCTAAATCATTAATTTCCAAAATACGTGCACTTACTCCCTTATACTTGCCAGCCATATTGGCACCGTTGTCAAATCCTTGCCCTCTGCAATCCTGAATGTCTAATTTATCAACATTTAGTTTATTCAAAATTTCAGATAATAAGCCTTCTCCCGTTTTTTCATGAGATTGAATAAAGTTTATGAAGCTTTCTTCAATTATTACCTTCCCTTTACAGTCAACATGGACATATCTAAAAATCTGACTCATTTGCTCTTTTCTTGAAACATCAGGAGTGCAGTCGAATAAAATTGTGTAGTACTTTGCCTTCTTAATTCTGCAGATGATTTCATTTCTAGTTTTGTCCCCAACTAATTTTATTATTTCATTTTGAATAGTGGGTGCGAAATAAGACACTGAACACTTTTTATGTTTTTCAATATGTTCCTTTAAAGTAGTATTATAATGGCTAGCAAATTCAATCAAATTTAAAAAAAATGCCACAATTTGGATCTCCAATAATTTCATTTGAACCTCTAAGAGCAAGATTATATTTGGCACAGAATAGAATAGCATCCAATATTATTTTCAATATTTCACGCCATATCACTTTTTCCTTGTTAATGGAATTAATTACATAATCATCAATTGCATTTCCTGATTTTATATTATTTTCTATTACTTTCCATTTCACATACGAAATTCGATGTTCCGGAGACTTTTCGTGTCGGGGAATAACCGGATGAAGATGCCTCCAATCATAAAAACCTTTTTGTGGGTCTGAAAGATTATGCGATTTTTGCCCAAAAAGCATGCAAGGAAAGCAAAACACTGCATTTTGATTAACGGAATACAAAATCCATTTTCTTTTAACAGTTTCTCCGTTAATTTGTTTAACATAAAACCAGTCCTTTGTAAATTTTCGACCTGAATCGTCTACTTTTAACGTATTAAAGTTATTGTTGTCGCCTTGATCTGCACCATGTGAGACAAGAGAATGTATTAATTTACCAGTAACGGCATGCCAGGAATGGGGATCATTGTAATTAAACAGTATTTCTTCTGGAACAGTACAGAACATATTTTGTTCGGTATTATCAGTTTGTGAAACAGTACTTTTTGTGCAGGCTCGTCCTCTTTTGAATTATTATGGGGCAAATGTAGTGAAATACCTTGTGAAACAGCAGAATATTCGGTAATATCAGTTTGTGAGACAGTACTTTGTACAGGCTGATCCTCTTTTGAACTATTATGGGGCAATTGTAGTAAAATACCCAGTGAAGCAGCATAATGTTCGGTATTATCAGTTTGTGAGACAGTACTTTGTGCAGGCTCATCCTCTTTTGAATTATAATGAGGGTATTGTAATAGAATATCTTAAGAAGCAGCAGATTGCTTTTCTTGCAATGGATCGTTTTTGTTACTCGGAGAATTGTCGTTAATTGAAGGGGTAGATGCCAAATGTAGTGTTTTTTATCACCTTGTGAAGTAGTGCTGGATTTGACCTCTTCCATACACTTCCTCTATTCTCTGAGTTTTCGGTTTTTAGCCATTTACCAAACTGTTGCGACATTGACTTGCATTCTTCCAATTTTCGTTTCTTTATATTTCTCTTTTGTGCACCTGACAAATGCTTAGATATTTTTAAGCTAGAAAACAAAATATTATTGTTAGCATGTTGCCTGTACAAGTATAAAACTGTTATAACGTACATAAACTACTTTTTGTAGAACGAATGCAAGCGTGTGACGAAATATCACTTGCTTGGATGCCTTTTATTTGCCATATTTCGATGTTTTTTCCAATCAAACATTTCTCAGAAAATATTACAAATCTAAAAATTTGTTACACATGAAATTAATTATTAAAACGTCGCCATAAAACTCAAATGTAAAAGGAATCGTAAAAGGTTTCAAACATTTAAACAATAAATCCTCTCGTTTAAAGCGATGAAAAAAAAATAGAAGCAAATATATTTTTTCTACCGCCAGTAGACAATTCTAAAGTCGCGACCATTTGTCTGCTATCCAGATTGATTAGAAGATGGGATGAAGTCTATCAAGCAAAATATAGGAAACGTTTAATTAACGATGTTGAAATAGCAGATAAAAGTCTCCAGACAACAATTTCATTCACAGATTTAAAAATAAGCGAGTAATTTTAGAATTTTTAAATCAAATCAGTTGGTTGATCCAGACAGAAACAGGGCCTTTTAACATTTTTTAGAATCCCTCCACGAAACTCTAACAAAAATGGGCCCTTTTAATTATTCCTTTAACACTTAATAAAATAATATATATAATATATAAAATATAATATATTCAATAAAATAAAATATTTAATAATTTCTTTTAATAAAACAAACCCCTTCACAAAATTTAATAATATAATAAATTACATAAAAATAACATTTTCTTGTTTTATAAATTGAGAGACAAGAAAGAAAAAAAAACCTGCATGGACCCTTCAAATTCGATATATGTTTACCTTTAATAAGATTTAAAATAATAATAATAATTATAATAATAATAATTAAAATAATAATTCTTCTACAAAAGTTTTTCCAAGATTATATACATAAATATTTTCAATGATTTCACTTACCTTTAAATTCTGGCCTTAAATTTCTTGGTACTTCTTTTTCTTTGAATAAGAAATAAGAAATACAAATTAAAAATATCAAGAGACATTAGAATTAGATAAAAGAGTAAACTGTGCCATTATAAAGCACGACCACTTAATAAAACCGAGTTCCGTACTTATTTTCGCTTTCCGCATAAAAACATAGAGCTCGGTGGAAGCAAAAACAGAATAGAATTCGAGACAGGTTCAATGTTGCCAAATGACTAAAAGTAAACTTTACGTGAAATAAGGAAAAGAAAATACCCAAGTTTTTTTTCGAAAAAATTTATTGTTCCCGAACATTTATTTTCCCACGAATTACTCGTCCTCGAAATTTGACAAAACTGGCTTTCGGAAATGAATTTTCTTTCATAAGGTTAATGATGATATTTATTGAAATGGTTTACAGTGTTGGAAAACGAATTCAGCGTACATGTTTCTTAGGATTTTTTTTTTTTTTTTTTTTTTTTTTTTTTTTGCGTATTTTGATTTTCGGAATCAATGCTTAATTCTGCAGTCTGCCGATAAAAGAAGGGAAAGGGGGGGGGGGGTTGTCCTGTAATTTAGATTTTTTTTTTCTTCAGTGGTTATCGTTCAATTTTTTCGAAATTTTTAGGAATTAAAAATATGATGTTCCCTTAACCATTTTATGAAACAATATGCATATTTAATAGTGAAAGTGTAAGCCAAATCCAGCGAAATATCCCACTTTTTTCGTCGATTTTTTCTTAGATTTTATTAATTTTTTTAAAAATATTTGTGCTCGCCCGAATGTTTCAAAATTTTTGTAGTAGCTGTAAATCCAGTCTGCCGAGACGCTGTAAAAAGATTGTGTCGAAATAGGACGTTTATTTACTTTTAATGTAGAAAAAATATCGCTTCCGAGAGGTAAAGTGACCTGCGGTCGTGAATTTTTTAAAAGAGTTAAAATTTTCCTATTTCTGAAAACCGATTGCACTGACGATTAGAAGAAAGTATCGGCATTAAGGCATATTTTTTGCTTATCGGTGCCCCTAAAATTGCGACCTGGGTGGAGGGGGGGGGGTGGAACGTTGGCATATTATGGGAAATGTTTACTGCGAAAACGACTCTTTTTTGCAAACATTTTTCAAAGGGCTAACAGCGATATTTTTTCGAACTAATTGCAGAATTTGAGACGTAAAGGTGCTAATTTTAAGACTCTATCTTCCATATTTCAAATGGTTTGGTTAAAAGAAATTAAAATAAAACGGAAAAAAACCGGCATTTGGTAAAAACATAAGCGAAAACACAAGTATACGTTACTATATTCAAACTATAACCTAACATAAGTTTGGCAGGTACGTAGGTAAGTTGAAAATATCAGTGCTATATTAATTCGAATGTTCATGTTGATAAGCAGAGACATCTAGGATCTAAATAACACAAAACTTAACCGTCAAATCGCGCAGTAGAAAGGCAGAAATTTCTTTTTCAATTAAAAAATATAATTTCTTATGCACATCATTTTGGGGCCCCCCCTTTCAGATGGGCCCTGTGCGGCTGCACCTGTTGCACCTGCATAGTTACGGCACTGCCTGTGTGTAACGAAATCCGACCGTAAACGGAAAATTTCTATGAACTCAATTAAATGAATACCATACAAATTTATCTGTTAAAACAGAAATATCTGTAAAACAGAATATTTTCCTTGTCTCTAGCTTTTGTTTTTACAGGTTTTACCGTATATGCGAATTACAATAAGTTTAATTCTCTAATATTAATTTTATAAAGAAATAAATGTCAACTAACTGTTTTGGAGATAAATATAAACATTTACATGTAGGACATTTAATAAATGTAGTACCTATTTGTATTGTTAGTAAGCTTGGTTTTCTCGTTCATTTGTATATACTCTACTTAGCCTAATGCCTATACAATTAACAAATAATATAAATTTACTTTTATTATTTAACTTGTTACTATTGTCAGGCTACATGTGATAGATTAGAAAGTTTTATGTCTAAAATTTATTTTAAAAAAAATTTAAAAAAAACATAAAATTTAGTTGTTTTATTATTATTCTTCCTTGTTTTAGTTTAAAATAACACTGTTTATAGATAGCACTGCTCTGTATGAAACTGTAATGCTGTTCAAAATAACTTTAAAATTTAAACGTGAAAAGCCTTTTTGGCGTTTTCAACAATTAAGGCTGCTTTCAAATCCCAACTGGTTACATTAGGGCATATTTCTTGATTTATTTTCATTCGTAAACGTATGCATTTGGCAGGTGGTCTGATTCAGAAACTTTTTAATCGAAAGACTTTTCCATTGTTTGGTAAAAGTAGAAAATTTTTCAAGAAATACTGTCAAAGTCGGCGTTTTGAACCGAATTTTCAACACCGCAGAACCAGAAAGACGAAAAACGTATTCTCACGTGACACGAATCGCTTATAACTCGATAAGTAATTTATTTATCAAAATATTCAAAACTCATTTCAATTCCAAATTACTTGAATAGGCTTTTATGGCTTTGCGTTTAAAAATGAGTCTGAAATTGTGTCAGAATGTTTCGTGCTGTTGAGCAAGTTATTTGAGAACTACCTTAATTAGATTGAAGGATAAAAGATCAGTAAAGATTGATCCATTTTTATATGTTGGTTTCATCGTTCTAACGGTTTGGGACACTGCAACGCCATCTATGGGAAAACTGTGATAATTGGAACTAAACACGAAAGCGTAGTAAAGAAATTGTCACGTCACACATCTATATTTTAAGAAAAAGCACGTCCGTGAACCAAGAGCAACGTTGACGTTATATTGACTGTGACAACGAACGGACCCACAAATTTCGCTTTTACCTGCAATTTTAGGTAGCTTTCAATACAAAAAAGTATAAAGCTACATATTGCAGCCGTTTGGAGGAAAGCAGTTCCGGAAAATTTCGATATATTTTCACCGATCATGACCCCCAGACCCCAAAACCACCCTCCGTTCAAATGTTGATTTATATATATATATATATATCTGACCTATGTCATACGATAACGCCCGTATTTATGAATCGATTTTGATGAAACTAATTTTGTGTATTAAGGTTACTAATGTCTCGACCGAGTTCGTTGGCCAGCTTTGTCCGCCATTTTGTTTCAAGATGGCGGCCATTTAAAAATTTAAAAATAAAATAAATATACTAAAAAAATAAAAATTCAAATTTATTTTTTAATTACGTCTTAGGCCTTAATACAAGGATTCCAGAGCATTTTTTGGTTTACCTCTATCTTAAAAAATGGCTGAGATAGAACAGTTTGAAATTCTAGGGTGGCTGACATTTTGAAACAAATCAGCACATTAACGCGATTACTCGCAAATTATTTTTTTTCATTGTTGTAATAATTTTCCCAATCATACGTATAAAACTATATATTCATATCCGTTAGCGCCAAATTCGCGCCAAAATTGGCGACATTTAACGAAATATGCCAAATTTGGCGACCAAAACAAGTCTTCATAAATGAAGCCAATTTGGCTATTGCTCAATAATTTGGCGAATTTCTTATTCAAATTCAGTATTAACGAATCTTTTGTAAACGTTTCTTTGCATTTTAGCTTGCTGTTTTCGTGTAACATTAGCTAAAATTTTAAAACGAAGATATAGGAAAGCTACCTTTTCCTCCCGGTACGGGCCGGAAGGACTTTTTTAACTTATAAACGTTGCAAAAATTTAATTTTTTATACCAACAAATATGAAAAAAAATGTACTCTCAAATGCAGTTTGTTTGAAGACTATCTTAGTTTACTGATTTATTATAATTTTAAAAATAATTTTCAAACATGATTTAAAAAAAAATCCATCTGTTTCGCATGCAGTTCGATTACGGAAGATTAACCCGGTTGTACATTAAAACAATAAAAATAACTTAGTGTTTGTCTTCAGCTAATAGTTCATAACGGAATTAAAATTTTATAAATAAATAAAAGAAAAAATAAATAAAGAAATAAAACACAATTTAAACAAATATGTAATCAAACTACGGACTTAACGCTGAAATAATACGAATATAAAAAGTTGCTCTATAGTGAAATTTTTTGTGATTTCTTCGGGATTTGACCGCAGGCGTGCGTCTAATACGAAAAGCTTTATCGCTTTTGATAAATTAAAAAAAATTATTGAATACCTAATTAATATGTTTCATATAAAACGCTTTTTTGTGCTGCTAGCAGGCACTCTAAAATATAAACTAAATGTAAAAAATCTACTACAATTTTCAATTAAACATTGTTTTCATCTATGCTCTGTACACCGGGCAGTATGTCCTGTAAACCGGGAAACCCGGGTTAGATAGTCTGGTTATTTGAATGCAAGAATAACTACAATATCTATCAACATATACTTATTATTGAATTTTTGAAAACGTTCAGTCCATTTTCAGCGTGTTATGTTCATATTTGATATAGTAACATCTAATAACTCTCTTACAATGTTTTATTAAGTCTTATTCTCTAATGATATTTCCTTTTAATATGAGAAGATTTTATCATTTCACTAAGCTTTTCTGTAGCAATCGAATTCTCCAAAGGCTTAGTACTGAAATGACAGATCAAATTATTATCATAACTAGAGAAATATCATTATTCATATCTGCTGAGATTGCATTTGAAGTCAGTAAAGTTGATTCAATAAATTATTCTAGCGTACTAATGAACTGCTATGGAAATATCAATGTTTATATCGATTCTCTAGGCAGATATTAAGTTTGGTTTAATTGGTCGAAATCAATAATCTTAGAAGATTCATATAGCTAAAAGGAAATTTATTTAAACTATCAGTAGCGCAAAACAATGTTTGGGGTGGGGAAAGATGAGGTTGGATTCCTAAGATTCAGTAGAAATGTGACTTTAATTTTGTATTATAAATAGTTTAAGAGTTATAGCCATTTTTCGAAATTATCGACATGACCTCTGCACTACTAATGATTGATTACACGATCGCAATATTTATCAATTATTCTCTTTCACATTTCTTTGGTGATTTTTATCTACAGACTTGCCTTCAAAAATGAATTAGATACCTAAATAGTCGGCAGATTTGACTTTTTCTGTCGCCATATGCGTCTTTTTGGAAATAATTTCTTATTAAATTGTTTCTTACATAACCCACATGATTTAAACCACAATTACAATTTGTACTTAATTTATATAACTATCAAACGCATTCATCTTATCATTCATCATTTTTATCTATCAAACGCATAAATTATTCATCCACTATCCTAGTCTGGTAGATTTGTATGTTTTTTCAAAATCTGCATCCTACAATCATATGCATACACAAAAATAAAGTGATCCAAATAGAGGATAGTAAACATAAAGGAATTTTTTTTTGTCTTTCTCTGATGTATTCCAATCCTCGCTCATTAAATCTCGTTCTATAGAGTTTGTAGTTGTGGGATATGATGGGACACTGCGTGTACAGTACGTAAAACAAATCCGAGCGAATTTTAAAAAATATATTTTTTCAATGAATATTCGAAAATAATATGGTTTGTAACTTAATAACTTTTTAACAGAAATTGATTTCTAGAAGCTTTAAATATGGGAATCCAAAATAACAGCTTAATTCACTGAGCAGTTTTTGAGTTATGCTGAAAAACGACTTGCATTGCAATCTGTTTTGCAACGATTAAAAAGAAATGTAACACTAGGAGTTCCAAATTTCTGCATAATTTCTAAATTACTTCACTAAATGACTTCCCTGTTCCGTATGTGAGTGTAAAATTTACCAGAGAATCCAAATATGATGTCAAAATTTGGAATTACTATTAAAACTATTGAAGTTTGATATAATTTCAGTATCAAGATAACCCCTTAAGAAAATTGCACTATAACAGTACTGTAAAAAATAATAATCAAGGAGCTTTGGTGCATATATATATATTTTATTATTATTTTTAAAATCAGAATAATGACTATAGTCGGGGCTTTTTTTTTCCTTTTTTCCCTTCTTGTTTATTTGTTACGTACTCTAAAATTTGTTTATGTGAATTTATAAAACACAAAGTAGAAATATACTAACTTGCATTTAATAAATCATATTGCGTGCAGTTTTTAATGAAAAAAATGCATAGTGTACTAAACCGATGTAATTTTTATATGAAAAATGTAATAAATATGTAAATAGATTGTTGTAATAGATGTGAATGGATGTAATAAATAGTAAATAGACGGGTAGGGATGTAATAAATAGTAATATTCATGAGTCAACTGAAATTTTCATAAGAATGTAAACAATTGTTTTGCAGATTTAATTTTAATTCTAAAGTTTTTACTTTAAAAACGTCTTATTTTGGTATAACAAACAGATAAATAGATAAATGCGTTGATTTTTGGCCCCCGATAAGGTTAAATATTTTTCTATTTTTACATCACCCCGTTTTTTTATCTAAGAGAGCCATAGAGAACATTTTTACATACGCAAGCAAATTATTAAAATAACAATATTTAAGCATTGTAACAAGTCAAAATTTTGTATAAAAGAATATTGCAACATATGATGCTTTTTGAAAACACTGGTTAATACGATCAGTCACTTTCATGTTTTAACTAATTAAGAATGAAATTTAAAGTGCGGTTTTCTGTATATTTTTAATGGGCCCTTAATTTAAGGAATTTTAATTCTAAAAAGTTCATCAATTGGCATGTAGTGTTATAAGGAAAGGCATTTTCTGAATTTTAGTTTTAGTCAATTCTAACGGATAACTAATGCAGCACCTAATATATAATAATTGAAGTTGCCTTAAAAAATATTTTAATAATTTACTAATGAGATTTTTGCGGTTGTACTTTGGATAAAGAATCCTTTATACCTAGTTCAGGATCTGTTAGTTTAGTAATTTGCGTCCAAAATTGAGTCCACTTGTCATTTAATTGTGGTGGCTGTCTTATGAAATTCATTAGAAGAAATAAAGTTTTTCAAATTCATACAGAAAGGGCAAGGTAGTTAATTGTCAAAAACACCACAAAGCATTACAGAAAAAGAAAATTTGTAATGTGTAAATTCATGCAAAATTAATTGCATTTTTTGTGTTAGTATGTACATGTTAAGTACAATTTTTTTTGCTATAACAAAAAGAATGATTATCAAATTCATATTTTTCGCGAACATGGGGAATTCTAGTACGTTCCACGTTGAGCACTTGTATTGTAGGTTTGCTACTCACTGTTCTAAGATGCTTTGTCTTTTTTATTATAATTTAGAATCTATGTTTTCTATCTCTCTGATTTTTGTTTGAAGATTGTTGAAATATGTTACACAAGATCATAAACATTGGTTTGAAAATTTTACTGTATTTAAATTATATATATGTTTTTTCCCCCTCATGAATCATTCACAACACTACTAAAGTGTTTGCATATGTTACTATATAAAGAAATAAATAAAACGAATATCAAATCTACGACGTTATTATAAACACTTCAAATCGAAAAACAAATGATATAATTGAAAAACAATAAAATTTGCTAAAGAAATTGTTGCAATATTGTATATGTTATTTTATAATTGATGACTAAACATATTTTGCCTTAAAATTTATTAACGAAACACACAGACATAACAAGCAAATAACACTGAAGAGAACACAATATATATGATAACATGGTGCCGATAAAGCTGCGAATGAGTTAATTCAATTAAAAAACGATGATGGGGAATAGACCCGCTGATATAAATGAAAAAAAATCCCTGACGGCTCGGCCTACAGGCACAGGTAGATTTCGAAGACGCATACCGTGGGGCGCCTGTTTGTCGGGAATTGCGGAAGAAATGACCTTTTTGCGATGATGCGGCAGTTGGAACCGCCTACTTCGAAACCTAACTTGTTTGCAGGTGGAGCCAACAAGGATTTTTTTTTTTTTTGCTATAAGAGTTGGTCCTATAAAAAACTTGTCAATATAAAAGTTTTAGATAATATTAAGAGGATTTATAATAAATTTAAGCGGATTTGAAATCTGGTGAAATGACGAAGCTATGATTTTTTTCTTCTAAAACCCCCTTTCCCTCCCCCCTTAAGGCAATTTTTAATTATATCAAAAATCTGTCATACATAAGTTTTTGGCCCTGTTCCTAGAAGTAATAATAACTTGAAACGGATTCGATACGTATCATAATTAAGAAATTATGGGTTTTTTTCTGTTTTCACAAAAAGCCCCCCATACCCCCCCCCTGGTTCGATTTTGCCCATTAACGAACTTGACCGAGATTTTATGCCCCTTGATTTTATGTATCAGTTTCGAAAAGATGCGGGAGTTGGAACCGCCTACTTGGAAAAATAACTTGTTTGCAGGCGGAGCCGGCAGTGATTTTTTTGTTTTTAAATTTTTTTGCTATAACGGTTGGTCTTATAAAAAACTTGTCAATATAAAAGTTTTAGACAATACTAAGAGGATTAATAATAAATTTACGCGGATTTGATATCTTGTAAATTGATGAAGCTACGATTTGTTTTCTTCTAAAGCCACCCTTCCCCCCCCTTAGGGCCATTTTTAATTATATCAAAAATTGTCATACATAAATTTTCGGCCCTTTTCCTAGAAGTAATAATAACTTTAAACGGATTTGATACGTATAACAATAAATAAATTATGAGGGTTTTTCTGTTTTCAAAAAAGCCCCCCCATTCCTCCCCCCCCCTTGGTTCGATTTTGCCCATTTACGAACTTGACCGAGATTTTATGACCCTTGATTTTATGTATCAGTTTGGAAGAGATTTATGCTGAATTTTTCCAGTTATCGTGGTCAGAAAAAAGTGACATATATATATATATATATATATATATATATATATACAGGATGTATCTGAAATGCTTCAACAAACTTAGAGGGATGATAGTACTCATGAAGACGAACAAAAAATGCAATGGAACATGGGGTCGCAAATGACGTTTAACCCTTTCAGGGCAGTGGTATTTTTATGAAACCACTTAATTTTTATTCCAAAACGCCGCAATAGCACCAGAATTTTGCTAAAATCTTCCAGATAATTATTTATTGCACAGAATCGGTACAACGCAGCCCGTGATGTCCAGAGTAAACAAATATTTTACAACAATTGTTCAAAGTGTCGACCGCGGACATTATTACACAGAGTACATCTATGGAGCAACGACTGGTGGACACGCTGTGTAATAATGTCCGCGGTCGACACTTTGAACAATTGTTGTAAAATATTTCTTTTCTCTGGACATCACGGGCTGTGTTGTTACCTATTCTGTGCAATAAATAATTTTCTGGAGTACTTCTTTCTTGTCTCAGTTTGTCCATTTCCAGACGCATTTTCCCGATTTTCCTCTTTTACGCCTTTCAGGGGCAAAGTACTTTTAGTACTAAAATGTTGAAATAAATGACTGGCACCGGAATTTACAAAAAAATTTGTTTGTAAATAAGAAAAAGGCATTTCACATACATATTAAATGGAAAAGATTTTAGCAAAATTCTGGTACCATTGTGGCGTTTTGGAATTAAAATTAAGTGGTTTCATAAACATACGCCCCTGAAACGGTTAAACATCATTTGCGAACCCATGTTCCATTGCATTTTCTGTTCGTCTTCATGAGTACTATCATCCCTCAAAGTTTGTTGAAGCATTTCAGATATAAAGTTTTGAACTGGGGGTGTTTTTGGGTTCTGGGAGTCATGATCGGCGTAGATCTGCAAAAATTTTTCAAAATTTCCAACTTAGGTGAGAATGTAATAGGTAGTATTTCTTACGAAATCTACCTAATAGAAAATGGTAATAAAATCCGCTAGTACAATAACGTGTCGCTAGAGAACAACTTAGAACCACTGAGCTCCATAATAGAATGGAGCAATACCTCACTGGTCCACGTTCTGTCGCATCCGCATCACCTTCCAATGGACAACCTATTTTCAAGCTTTTCAGCATATCTTTAACTACTTTTGGTATTTTAACACCGTCATTCCTATTTTTAGGAGAAATACTTATAATTTTTTTCTAGTTTCTTGTTAAGCTTACATGAGATTTTATTTTTACATACGATAAAATTAAATATATATATATATTAATATATATAATATATAATATATAATAAATTATATATATAAATCAAATTGTAAAATATGAATCCAAAATATATTAAAACAATCAAAACCTAATAAAAAAAAATTCCACACTGTCGGGGACCAAAAATCACTAATTATCAAACCACCTCTCTTCAGACTTTAAAATCTACTGACTTTTTGCTTAAATCAATAAAATTTAAAGAGCAAATTTCTATTTTATTTTTTAGACAGCCTTAATAGTTTATAAACTATTTAAATGTGTTTTAGTGAAAATCTCTTTAAATAAACGCCACACAATTTAGAGCCACCTGAATTAGGTATCTGGAAAAACGCGGAGTAAGAAATTACTTTTCCGTCTTCTGATTCAACGCTCTAGAACTAAAAGATTGAGTAACTTTCTCAGACGAAAAAAATAAAGGAATTAATCTTAAAATTAGAGGAATAAATCTGCTTCATATTATGAATGCAGCGCCATCTATCTTTGTTTTTTGAACCATATTTTTTTATTAAACTAGGGGGCTCTGCCCCCTGCTCGCTACGCTCACCAACCCCCGTTTTGATTTCACAGCCTCTTAAAACCTGGTAATGTATCCTGTTTTAAAAAGATGATGATGATATCACGAACGGCGACTTTCTTTTGTAATCAGGTTATAATGCTTTTTCATTTAACTGGTTATAATGCTTTTTCATTTAATTCATCTTTTTTATTTTTAATATTCATGTGTAAGCAATTTTTATGAAGTATTTTTTTTTATTTCCTACTTTCAACACGTGATCACTTAATTATTATTTTAAACTTTCATTATTGTTTTTAATACTCTCGCGCAAATACATTTTTTATTTGAGATAAAACACAATCCTTTGCGCTTATTTAGAAATTGGCAACAATATAAAAAAATGACTTTTTCAATAAAAGATTTTTTACTCGATTTTTAAGGATTTTTTGAGTTTTTATTGTCCGACCGTGATAATTTTTTTAATTTCTGAAAGCTTGTTATATTTCGCGTCTGGTGGTATGATTTTCGAATCCGTAGGATGACTAGAAAAAAAGTAATATCTCCTCAAAAAAGTCCCTAGTAAAAAAGCGATGAGAATAACCCGGAATATCTACGCAGAATTTGATTGGTCCATTTCGTTTTTGGCTCAGTTCCAGATTACTTTTTTTTTTAAATATAGAAGGAAAAGTCGGATCTCTCTCTAATTCCATTCTTGCAAACCGCGATTTTTTAACATCATTTGTTTCTTTTTAATGAGTTTTTAAAGTTTTAATGAACTTATGAAGCACTCGGTTTGTTTGGATGCATTTAATGCATAACACTGAAAACAGAAATTTTAAATCAGATGCTTTTTATGGAAGATATACATCAAAGTTTGTCACGTGAATTTAACATTGGCTTCCTCAAATTTTGACCTCTTCTGACTCTATGAATGTTTATAAAAAATACCTAAACTATTTACTTTTACGGACATTTTTAATCCAAAAACTGAAAGAAAATGTCAAACGTAGGTGTTACTATTTAAAAAATCGAAGTTGGTTCAATTTTTAATATGTAGACGGTATTTCGAAAATTGCATTCATATTCTGAAAGAAGACAGAGTCTAATGACATCTTTGGTATAACTATCGTAAACAGTCTGCCAATAAAGGTAGGTGAATCTTTTTTTTATGTACTGAATGCACTATCGTGGAAAAATGAAGGATACTTCCCGACTAATACTGCCGAAAAGTGTATTAAAGTAGTACTGGTGCCAGTTGATTAGTAATAACACGTATTTTTCAAAATTATGCAAATTTTTAAATGTTTTGGTGTATGTGTGTGGGGAGGGGAGCATGCAAATTTAAAAAAAAAAACTGCAACAACTTTATTTCTTCAAATGGTAGCACAAACTCTTGACATTTTTTGTTGTTTCCTTGGAACAAAACAGCACTGGAAAAGCTATAGTTTATGTAAATGTTTCGGAAATTTTCATAGAGTTGCAAGTTGTCAAAGTTTCAGAATGCTAATGTTGAATGCACTTGGCAAATGTTAACGTATATCTTCCCAAAAATGAACCGATTGATTCTTATTTATTTTATTTTTTTAGTGAGTTAGAACGAATAGAGCCAAACATACTCTAAGGCTTTTTTCAATGCAAAAACATATTTTTAACTATGAAAATTATTAATAAATTCATATTTATAAAATACGCATTATGACCGACATTAATTTTTACATAAAACGGACCGCAGTTATCAAAAAGAAGTTTACAGTTTATTCGAATCATTAGATTTTGAGCTACGCATAAATTTAACTTTTCGACAATTTAAGGAGACAATTAAAAAAAATCTTACAAACATACAGGAAATTTCAGTAGGATTACTTTTGTTATAAAATAAGTGTACAGTAATCCCTTAACATTCGCGAGGGTTACGTTCCAGGAATACCTCGCGAATGTTGAGTTTATCTCTCTGCACTAACAAAGGAGTTACGTTCCATAAAACTTTAATTAGTGTGGCACACCATTTCAAAGAACAAAAGAAAATGTTTATTTAACAATACTTTATGCGTAACATATATGTACAGACATGTTCATAAATATGATATTTATTTAATGAAGATAATTCAAATTAAGTGACTGGAGAAATAATTACAGCTAAAAAGCATAGGTTTAAAGTAATTTTGACTCTGTCTATTTGCAAAGAGATGATAATGTATTAGTAGGCCAATATGCAATACAATATTAAAATACGATATTTAAATACAGCTAAAGGCTTCAGAGATACTTTTATTTTCTATGTTAGTACAGCTTCAGTTCCATCTCTGCGAGAACCTGCACAAGCACTTTTTTAATTAATAGATTAATGATTCCGTTACCTTACCACTTCTAATATCCCATTGCAATGAGTATTCTGCTGTTGTTATTATTTTGTTTTCATACAACACTCGCTCACTTTTCAGTAGAAAACTGAAAATATATTTGTAAATACATACTGAGAAAACACAGGGGAAACAATCTTTAACCACTGTAAATTTTGAAAAAGCAAAGATATGATTAAAAAAAATCGCGAATAATCAAGTCAGATTCTCGCGAATGTTTAGTTTACCACATGTTCATGTTCGCGAATAATCAAAACCCGCGAATGTTAAAGCCACGAATGTTAAGGGATTATTGTATTTTTATAATTAGATTTCTGTAGAATTTTACTAGTAACTGATTGAGTTTTTTCGTTACGTGTCCTCGTAAGATCGAAATTTTATTTTCTGAAAATTATGGGTAAACCCCTAATATGCATTTTTTTTGTAATTCTATGAAGATTTAAAACAAAGTGTATAAACCGCAACATTTTCCGACTTGTTTTGATCCAAAGAACCAAAATAATAATAATAATAATAATAATAAAGTCAAAATGGGTGATAGCATTTGGAAAAAGAAAGTTGATGCTGTTTTTAATATGAAAACGGTCCCTAAATCGTAATCCGTGCATGATTTTTAAAAATAAATGTTATTAATATTCCATTGATACCAGTCGCATTTCTATACGTTAATGTGTCGGGAGTAATTCTTTTTTCCCCAACTGTACAAAAAACAAATAAATAAATTAAAGAATTAAAATAAAAAAAATTATCAATCTTTTCATATTTGTGGGGGTTTGAATAAAAGTGTATAATCATATAGTAAGAGTTCATAGAGTAAGTCAAAAATTTTGAAAATTGAGATGATAACCATATTTTTACTGAACGTATATTAATTACAATTCAGTGTGACAGTGAAATAAGTCATAGTTCACTTATGCAGTCGCTAGATGGCAGAACTAGTTGAACCACTCAATGCAATGGCACACGACAACTTTCACAAAATCCTTCATTTCCCAAATCGCTAAATTGTGACTTACTCCACCGTCATTCTAATCTCCTCATTTTTCAATCCCCGTTTTCACCCGATGTTTGTAAATTGACAAATGTAAGCATATCAGCAACAGCTGCTCATTCAGTACAAATAATAGCCTAGGGATATATTTATTGCATCAGCGGTGAAATACAAATCTGTAAATGTGTTGTTTCAAACGATTTACATTTACACATGTAGTAGTTCGGGAACTAAGGAGCTATAAAAGTATACTCAATTTCCAAATCTGATCTTTATTTGATAGGAAAGTAGAGCTAAAATTAAACTTCGTTAGTCAAACACCAGCATTTGGTGTAAAGCATTGGCGCCAACTTCACGCGCGCGAAAGAGGCAAACAAGCTGAGGGGAACGGTGGGTAATATCTGTTCAGATCGGATATTTAATATATCTTAGATCGCCACTTTGGATGTGGTACACCCCGGAATTAGAAAACCTATTTACATAGCAAAACTCATTTAAGATAACTCATTGAACGTACTGTGTCTGAAATCTGAACAAATGTAAAGTGTGCGCATGCGCATAAGTTAAAGCGAGCCTCCACAGCCAATCAAAGCGAGTAGTAGTGGCTGCATCGAACCATAGATAGTTCAAACTCACTGAGAGAGCTCCATAAATTCCCTTAGTGAGATCGGCGGACTAAGATATCTTAACTATCCGATCTGAACGGGGTAACGCACGGAAATTTCATCTTCTTGGCAATACTGCTTACATTATATTCTATATTGTACCCTGACTGCCCACCATCACATTAGAAAGCCATCACAAATGAATCTGTCGGCCTGGTTTGCCTATGTGCTAAAACAGCCAAAACTGCTTCAAAAAAATAACAAATTGTATGTTTCTGCCAGAACGCAATCAATACCTATTCATTCTGTCTGCATTGGACTTAGTGGAAGTTGAGGATGAAGTTGACTTCTAATACACATAAAGACCTTTACACTCTACATAAACTCTCACTTTAACAATTTAGTTATTCTTAATGACGTCATACAGTGTTATTTAGTATTTTCAGCATAATTAATCATTGTTTATCCTAGTATTATTATTCATTCATTATTTTTCATTTAGTACTTACTTTTGTCCATTATTATTATTTACTTCAGCACCTTACAGTATTATTACATAGTAGTATTATTGCTCAGTATCACATAATAGTATTTAGTACTGCTAAGTAGGATTCGTAAATTGTATTTTTAGAATTTATGTTTTTGGAATATTGTATTTTCATAATTTGTATTTCAGGATTACATAGTATAATTATTGCTCAGTATCACAAAGTATAATTTAGTAAAGCTCAGTATAATTAAGTAAACAAACCTTAGTTTAGCTTAAGCCGAAAGATAGGCCACCCCGCCCGGTTCGACATCGACCTTGTGACAGTGCTATTGCTCTGTTATATTACAACTTATCACCATCGATTTTCTACACTTCGTTTTCAATTTAAAAGGTAAAATTCAGTTTTCTTACTTTTTAATGTAATTTTTCGACTGTAGAGTACAAGCGTTTGTCACTATATAGAGTGAAATAATATTTATATGCTTATTTCAGATTGAAGCATATGTCATACGCTACAAGCTGGCGTAGCTAGAGTTTATTTATCTGTGACATGCTGCCATCGAAGGCGGTTTAGTCAAGCGCAAACGAGCACTGCAAGCAGAGGCGTCTTAAATTCAAACACATATGTGACTTAAAAGGTATTTCAGACACTTTAAGTGTCTGAGTGTTAAATTCCAGATATCATAGATGTCTGAATTTAAGACACACAAGTGTCTTAAAAAGTATTTCAGACACTTTAAGTGTCTGAATGTTAAATTCCAGATATCATAGGTGTGTGAATTTACGACACACAAGTGTCTTACTATGAACATAGTATAAACAAACTGAGAAAAATGTCTGAATACTGTTGATATGTCTAAAAATAAGACATTTGGAAATTTAGGCGCCTAATTGTCTGAATTTGCATGTGATGACTGTGATGCGATTGTATCACTATGTATGCCAATTTTATAACCACCAGAGAATGTTTTCTAATTGATGAAAGGTGCTAAAATTCTTTTGCATCTAATAACTAATATTACTTTATAGAAGAGGTAAGTTGATTGACGAAATGTCACTATTTTATAAGTCTGCGTACAAATCTGGAAAATAAGTTATTTGTGTGCATTAATTACATAATTCTTTTCACAAAAATGTAAAGCTCTATAAAAATTACTTGCGTGCATGGACGTACGCAGGAGGAGGGGGTGCAGGGAAGGACGTCCCCTCAAAATATTTGAAAATAGTAAGATATATATCTTAAAATACAAAGAGAGGTGAGCGCCTGCAGAACGAAATGTGGGGAAGAACAGGATTTTGCCAAAGAAATATGCCCCTGGTTCACAGCCTAGACCAATTTTTTTAAAATGCAGATTATAAACTTTAAATAAGCTAAACTGAAAATATTTTGTCAAATCGCATACTGTAAGATTCATTTTTAAATATACCAATTTAAAAAACAAAGCAAAAGTTTACAATTAAAAATAATAAATATTCAAAAATAAGTTTCTAATAACAGTTTTGAAAATACAGTTTTAGAAGTGCAAATTAGCAGTTAAAAAAAATCATTGGACTCGGCTTACCGGAACAACCCGTTTAAGATGAATTTAACGCACATGGACGTTAAAAAAAAATTAAAAATTGTTTTCCACGATAGAGTTCATGGGGGTTGGGGGAGGGTGGCTTCTCTGACGAAAACTTCTTAGATCATTTCCTTTTATGGTTTAATTATTCCATAAGTGTAAATTTTATTTATTTTTTAATAATCAGACAAACAAAAATTAATTTATTAAATTTTAAAATATAGGCAGAGGCAATGACTCTCCACTGCTTCACCTCCTAGCGGGAATTATACTAAAAGAATGTACCAACTACACATCTCATCTCCCTCCCACAGACACATCTAAATTTGAAGTATAAAAATTGCTTTTTAATATATCATAATTCGAGTAATTATTTAAAAGTGAGACAACACAATACTTATTTTTTGCCTGTTCTCATCCTGTTTGAAAGCATCATAACTGTAATAATTATATTTACATAATTGATATTGTAACACTTAAAAAGAAAACGAAATAAATAAAAATAAAATTATTCCGTTTATATTTCACACAAACTGCTGATAAAAAACTAATGATCTGAAGTCAACTCTTGTAACATACTGCAAATCGAATGTGAGTCAGTGATTGCATCAGTAACGGAAATGCTGACATACTATCTTTTCTTTTGTGAAGAAGAGCTATATTGGCTGAGTAAGTATATTGAGAGAAAGTATATTGGCTCATTAATATTTTAATTTTCTTTCAACGAGTGTTCTGAAGTGAAATCACACCCAGAAAAAGGAATTGATTAAAAATACAAAACATGTTTTGTTGAGTACATTTTGGTTGTTTTAGCAAAATTCAAGTAAAATTAAACTATTTTACTT
Organism: Maratus michaelseni; assembly: GCA_963931845.1. Taxonomy (NCBI): domain Eukaryota; kingdom Metazoa; phylum Arthropoda; class Arachnida; order Araneae; family Salticidae; genus Maratus; species Maratus michaelseni. The sequence goes on along the minus strand of OZ007594.1, from coordinate 274,655,624 downwards.
GAATTAACAAAACATTTTTTGCTGACTATACAAAATATTTTTTGGAATTAAAAAAAAAAAAAAAAAACATTTTTGTTGTTGATTCAAACAAAATTTCTATTGACCTATATTTAAACAAAAATTTTTGTTTGGTCAACCAAATTTTTGTTGATTCAACAAAACTTTTTTCTGGGTGCATGATTTTTTTAGTTTCAAGTACTGTGAAGTGCTAAACGGAAATATATTATATTAGAATATTGAAGCACCTATTTGGATATGGATTTGCATACTACTTCTTATAGTACATGGTCTTCTTACAGTAATGCCTGGGCTGGTTATCGATAAATGATGTCTACTTGTTTATAGAATAAAGAAGAATAATGGATTTTGAATTGAGAAATTCATACAGACAATTCATATTTGAAAGTTACAATAGTTCGTTGATTTTTTTTCCATTATTCGCCAGCATATTTAAAGAATTATAGTATAAAGGCTGTGGAAACGCACTGCCAAGAATATTTAAAAAACATACATATGTTTTTAAAATGGCGTTTCATCGCTTTATTGTAGAATACTATATTTTACTTTAAATTTTCAGCAACTTGGATTATTGTGGATAATTCCTCGAAGGTAAGATTAGGTTTGTGTGATTATATATGAATTAAATTTCAATCAGAACTACAGGAAAATATTAAACTTTACTACATATGTACTACTATTTATTCAGCATTTAAATTATGTTTATTAGAGTAATTTGTATTGTACATAGTTGCGTCTTTTTTTTAAATATCCAATAAAGAAGAATTTAAAAATATCTGCGTGTTCATTTGCGTGTTTTCGATAAATGCGTATAATTTTCAATATCAATGAATTTGTTTAATATTTCTAGATATCCATTTTTTATAAAATGGAATATGTTCTAATAGTTGTTTTTAAACCATGGTATTATTATGTGAAACTTAATTTGACAAGGATTCAATAAGATACAAGTATAACGGTTTTATGATAACTTAAAAGAATGCTGAATTCAGAATAAATTTCCTGCTCATGCTAATTTTAATATGGACGAAACAGGGTTGTCCACAGTTCCAAACAAAACAGCAAAAATATTGATACCCACAGGTAAAAAAAACTCATTGCAAGATTGCTAGCTCTGAAAGAGATGAAACCATTACAGAAGTGTATTACATGGGTGCGACAGAAATTTTCGTACCACCCGCATTGATTTTTCCTAGAAAGACAATGAACCACCTGTTATTCAAAGATAGACCTATCGGAAATTTAGCTCTTGTAACTGAGACTGTCTTTACGAATTTAGATATTTTCTTTCAGTGGTTGAAGCATTTCATTTATAATGTCAAGCCATCGGCAGAAGATCCTGCCTTTCTCGTAGCAGACAATCACTCATCTCATTGTTCACGCCCTACAATTCTATTTTGTCGTGAAAATTTCATAACTTTTTTAACTTTCCCGCCTCATGCAAGCCATGTTATACAGCCTTTATATAAAGAGTGTTTTGCACCACTGAAAGCTGCGTACCATTTAATCAAGATGTAATAGAGGAAGAACTTTTCTCATCGTCATTGGTGACAAAGAAAACACTGAATGAAAATCCAACTGGATCTGTAAACCCAAGTGCTGAAGCAGGCGAAACGATGTCAGAATAAGGATCTACGCCTAGGCCTGCAGAAAATTCTGCCTGCAGTAAAATTAATGTTAGCATTCATTCAATTTTACCGCTTCCAAAGTAAACTAAAAATGTGAACCAGAAAAAAAAGAGACCTGCGCTTAAGTCTGAAATCATGACATCTTCACCTATTAAATTCCTTTTGAAAGATAAAGAAAAAAAAAGTAAATGGCAGAGAAGATCCTTAATAAATCAGAAAAGAGGAGTGAGAAGGTAAACATAAAACAAACAAAAAAAAGAAGCATAACGCACAGAAAGGATCGACTTTCCGTTATGACGACCGACAACCATCAACGAGTTCAGTCCAGCCTATGGTTTTCGCTGAAGATGATGCCACTTAATTACTTTCCCAGGATTATATTATTCCACAGTTCTTATAATGAAGGCTGGATTCAATGTGGATTATGGAAAGAGTGGTGGTACGAGGATTGTAGTGCATAAGAAGGTAGTGGGTCTTTTGTATGCTACTGTTTTTAGGACAGATCCGGTGTGTACTGTTACCCTTTATGTAGGGCAAAAGTACGCAATTTAATTTTTTTATTTATATTTTTCTTACTTAACTGATAAGAGATAAAATCCTGTAGCCTAGATTTACTGTTTCAAAGTTAAAAAAAGAACATCGTGTAAAATGTTGAAGTCCATATCGTAATTACTTTACTTTTTATAAATAAAAAACCACTAGGTACGTAGTCTTACCCTTCTTTCCTCACTGAAATCATTAATATTGAAAAGTTTGTTTCGTTCTAATTAATCATTATGATTTATTAAGACAAAAATAACATTCTAAAATTAGTGGTGAACGTTTGCCCGATGTGGTGAAAGTCTGCTCCATCGTCCCCGTTAAGTCGGCGCCTATGAGAAGGTAGAGGGGGAGGGGATAAGTTTTCACTAACTCAGGGTACGAAATTTACAGTGTAAAGACAGTCGGCAGACTAAAAATAATGATTCGCCACAATTTCAAACTAGTTGTAAATCTTTTACTTATCGTCTAAAGGTTTAATAAAAACTTTTTTCCTCCATTTTCTATTAATCTATTTCTGTTAACTTTTCAGTAACTTTGCAGCAAAATTAATAGTTAGCAATTCTTGAAACGATATTTTGACATTTAATAAATGTGTCTAATCTTGAAAAATGTTTTATGAGTCCCCAGAACATAACAATAATAACAAAACACTGAAAATATTTTGCATTGTGGCTTAATGAAAGTTTGTAAGAATATATGAATTATGATTGAGTATTGACTTATATTTATGGTTTTTTCCTTCACACTTTTGACTTTTTCTATTTCTTCTTCTAATGACTTTTTCAAAGACACTAATTAAGACATTGATAAATGTATCACCAAACAATTTCATGCATAAAAGTTTTACAAATCATAGCACAAAAGAACAACACTTTTTGTGCTATGAATGTTATCAAGAGCTGGTTTAAGGAATTATCTAGACTATCCTCTAACTTTTGAAAAAACTCAAGTATTAAAGTTGATATTTCAGCTGGCATCCCTCCCCCTCTCCAATGAGAATGACTCTTTAAAATATAATATATCCGCTTTCTTCAATTTTTATAATATAAAAATAAAATATCCGCTATTTTATAATTTACCCACTGCCGATGAGGCCACAGCTTTTTAGTTACGTTATCTTGTTTTGGTTTGCTTTGTTAAAGTATTTTTTCTTTGATGTTTCGCAGCTTTATACTTGTTAATGTTTAAATTTGGTGTGAAATTCTGGTTCTGTGAAATACTTGCAAAATAAGTCCTATTTCCTTCATTACTTTTTCCACCATTATCAGAAATATGTTATTCACTTAATATTAGAAATGTATTTCATAAAGTAATTATGTATGTAAATGTCAAAAAAATGAACACTCCTACTAATTCTGCAACAAATTACTATAGAAGAAAGTTATTGGAAGCAAACGATTGGAAATAAAGTCTACTTTTAAATTATGTATATAAAATCTTCTTAAGGGGTCATCTACATACCACAACAAACCTAAACTTTATTTTTTTTATGGCGAGACCCGATTTTGACAAATATGCCTAGATACCAAATTTCATTAATTTCCTTTATTTTAAAATGAGCATATTTTATGGGCTCTATCCAAATTGAAGTTCGATAATCGATTGTTGAAATGCAAAAACGACTTAGTCTCTTCTATATATGTATTATGTCTTGCCAATATGACCATTTTACTCTGCTATAACTTCATAAGTTTCGGCTACTATTATATGCGGTAAAATCATTTTCAATATTCATTTTTTAATGTTTGCAAGAGGTGAATTATCCGATTAAAAAAATTATATGATCATCTATTATTAAAATAGTTTTCGAATATGTGAATGTGATTGGAATATTATAAGTGTTTTTATAATGTTTTTTCTCAGATTTTGAATTTATTTTACTCGTTTTTTTTTCTAAATTTATATGTGAAGACTGTAGGCGAATACAAAATTTAGAATAAAAAATAGTATGAAGTATATAAGGAAACGATGTAGAAAAATCCCAGACCAATTGCTTTTCAATCTGAATATAAATCTTAATTTGAATGCTATTGACATATTTGTAAAACTTTTCCAGCAAATACACAACACATATGTATTTGTAAGAAACTTTACTTCAAACATGTATACTGCAGTAAAAATAAGATAGGTTTAGTAGACCGGGGAAGAAGCTAGAAATTCAATTAAAAGTAACAAAAATAATGAGTAAGATTTTCTTTTTCTAAGGTAGAACTGTTCATTTTTAATGAATGAGCTTTGTTAATTTAAAAATTGAAACGAAACTAATTTACATAACTGACTTAAAATTACATTTCATGCAAATACAATTTAGGTAATTTTAATAAAAAAATTACTAGCAGTAAAAAAAAAAAAAAAAAAAAAAAAAAAAAATGTTATTCTAATCAACAAATAAAATGAGTAAAATATGTATTCAAATTATGCTCCTCTGCACATCCTAGACGGCCCCTTAAACCAGCATTTTATCGATTTTTAAGCATAGTTGAAAGCGTATTAATTTTGAATGCGCATAAAGTAGAACATAATAAATATAAATCCATCAAAAAAATTGTAGGTTCCAATTCATACTTTTTTCGAATATTAATTTCATAATTCATATTATAAAAATTACAAATTCAACGTATTTGTGATTGGGATTTTAAGTATTATAACCAACAAAAATTGGCACATTAGGATTATAATTTCAGGATATATTAATAAAAATATGAACATGTAATTTAACATTAGAAGCTCTAAATTTTGAATGTTTATAATTCAAAACATTATCATTCACATGATTTGCAATTTGGTATCTAGGCATAGTTTAAACGGATGATTTGAAATATCTTGTCAAAATTGAGTATTGCTGTTAAAAAAACAAAGCTTGGGCGGGTAATGATATATAAATGGCCCCCTAAGCAAATTTTATATGCATCATGTAAAAGTAGACTTTATTTCCAATCGGTTAATACCAGTAACATTTTTCTACGATATTTTGTTGCAGAGTTAATGGTGGGTGTTCACTTTTTTTTCCACGATTGTACATTTGTTTTCAACAATAATGTAAAGCAGTGTTTCTGAATTGATGTATTGCCACAAACGTTTGTGCTGTGAGAGGACCTCAAGTGAATCGCTTGTATCAAGGCCTAAAACTTAAGCAAAAAATAAATTTGAATTTTTAATTTTTTTTGTATTTTTGAATGCATTTTAAATCTGTTAGTTGCCGCCATTTTGAAACAAGATGGAGGAACAAGCTGGCCAACGAACTCTGTCGAGACATTGGTGAACTTAATGCACACACTTAGTTACATCGAAATCGGTTTATATTACGTTGAGTAAAAAATTTTCCGCCCAGGGGAGATACCTTCGCGCAAACAGCTGTCATTCGTGCGGTTGTTAACTTTTCAGCCAACCAATTTTTGCATTCGAAAGCAGAGCACAGGGCCTATATGACTGTGTAATTTGTTTGTTAAAAGTTTATTATCTTGTGCTTCAAAAAAGTGTTTAAAATGGAGTTATCAAGTCAGCAGATCAGAACGATTATTTACTATGACTTCCGTAAAAACCTCAGTGCGACTGAATGCCATAGAGAGATGTGTGATAGATTAGGAATCAATACTGTTTCTTATGATACAGTCAAAGTTTGGTTTCGGAAGTTTAAAGCTGGAAATTTCGGCAGTGAAGATGAACCACGTTCCGGCCGCCCTATTGAAGTTGATTGTGAGCAGTTAAAGCAAATCATTGATCAAGACAGAAATATTTCAACACAAACTATTGCGTTAGAGCTTAACGTTTGCCAAAAAACAATAGTTCACGCTCTAAAACGCATAAACATAACATTTAAGTTCAACCGCTGGGTGCCTCACGAATTGACTCCTGAAGATCAAGCTCAGGAGAAAAAACTGTTGTTTGGCTCTGCTCAGAGATCAAAGGAAAGATAACATTCTGGACAGAATTGTGACCTGTGATGACAAATGGGTGTGCTACAACAATACAAGCCATAAAGAAAGGTGGTAAGAACCTGGGGAATCAGCTGGCTCGGTTGCAAGACGTGCCTTAACTAACAAGAAGGTGCTCCTCTGCATTTAGTGGGATTTTCGTGGAATTCTGTACAAAGAGTACCTGAAAAGCGGACAAACTATCAACAGTGCAATATACCGCAACATACTAATCAAACTTTGCGATACCATTCGCGAAAAAGGAAGAAACGGGTTAAGAGGGAAGATGGCTGTCTCTCATCAAGATAACTCCCGGCCACACGTTAGTACGATAACCGGCTGGACGCTCTACAAGCTGGAGTGGGATTTGATGCAACAGCCACCATACAGCCCCGACATGGCCCCTTCAGATTTCTATCTCTTTTCACATCTGTAGCTGCATCTTGATGGCACAATCTTCCATTCAAATGAGGAGGTCATAAATGAGGTCGATCTCTTTTTGGGCTCGCGCACGCCACAATTTTTCGCAGAAGGGATTGTAATGTTGCCAAAACGACGGTAAACGATTGTAGATTTAAACGGAGATTACTATCCTCATTAGCTTTGAAGATTTCGTATGTATTTATCATTTTACAATAAAACATTTTTTGGCGGAAAACTTTTTACTCAACCGGATAAATACGAGTGCTATCGTATGTCAGAGATCAGATATCTTATACACCGTAATTTCGCGCGTAAACGCCGCATCTCGGACAATTCGATTTTCTACCAGAATTTATTTTAAATAAAATGTGACTTACTTCAGCTTAAAACTTGTTTGACTTCTTATTTTCAATAAAATTTCCGGTTTGAAAAAGACTTAACTAAGCCGCGGCGCATACACGCGAAATTACGGTAAATCAACATTTGAACGGAGGGTGGTTTTGGGATCTGGAGGTCATGATCGGGGAAAATATATCAAAATTTTCCGGAATTGCTTTCCACCGAACGGTTGCAAAAGATACCTTTTTACTTTTGTAAAGAAAACTACCTAACATGTAGAGATGCAGAAATTTTGGGGCAAAATGACTATGGGGGCAGGATTATTTTAGTTCTGAAAAATATTTAAAATTGAAAGGTTGAAAGTGTTTTTTGCATTTTTCTCAAGATGCGATTTTTTTTTGTACTGATACACTTTGTGAAAAATCTGTTGCAAGTACATCTCTGTAAATTTAAATGATAAAGTAAGTGTTACTGCATATTGTGAATCTATTTATTTTATAAACCTTAGTATATTCTTGTAAATGGGGAATATGAATGATAATAATATGCAGATTTCTGATAAGTGAAATTTATTATTTTTTTAGACATTTTGAGAATATGGAATAAAGATTAAGGGATTGTACCTTTCAAACGCGAGGAAAATCAACAAAAACATTCAAAGTTTGAATTAGGGTATCTTCAAAACTGTTTTATGTATAAACATGAAATTTTGTCTATTAATTAAACATATTGTACTTTGTAATATGCTATCATTAGAAACTGACTAGCCGTTTACAGAAATTGAGAAGTATTGAAATTAAAATAACTCTTTTTTTACTCCATAAGTCATTTCGTGCATGATATCTTGAGAAAGTATGTATGGATTGCCCTGAAATATGTTATACATAATAAGCTCATATGTGTGTTTAAAATGATCTATTTTTACGTATTTACAGTGGTAACATTTTTAGTTAGAACTAATTTTATTCTTTAAAAAATGCATTTTTTTTTCTTTTTTTTTACAAAAATATCTTTTTAAATAGTTAATGAAATAATTTTGATCTAAAAGTAGATTATTTTCAAAATACACACTTGCTTATTATATACATCAAATTTATTAACAATCCGTATGTACTTTCTTAAGATATCATACGCGCAATGATTTACGGAGTAAAAAAAGAGCTATTTTAATTTCAATAATACACAAATTCTGTAAAAGACTAGTCAGTTTCTAAAGTTAGCATATTAAAAAGCACAATCTGTTTAATCAATAGTCAAACTTTCATGATTATGCATAAAGAGGTTTTGAAGACACACTAATTCAAATTTTGAATGTTTTTTATTGATTTACGACGAGTTTTAAAAGATACAAGACCTCTTAAAATACGATCCGTATAAAAAATCAAGTACTGTTGGATCATCACACAAGATTTCAAGGTTAGATTTTCATTAGTTTATTAAAAAATTGGACCAAAGTGAATACCTCAGAACTTTCACGAAAAAATAATATGCTTGTTTACATTGTTATTTTAAATTTATCTTTAAACCAAATACTAATTTTTTATCTTAAAATATTTATAAAGTTCTTACTAAACTAGGATAAAAAAATCATAATGATGCATGCATATTTGAACGAGATATGAGCTTTAAAAGAATAGCGTAATTTACAGGTTCTTAGTTGTCGCACACGTCCCAGTCCCCTTAATGTTTCGGAGATAAAATTCTTCCGCAATGAAGAGGAGTACAACATAAAATGCACTAAATATGTTTGAGATAGGGATATGGATTAACACAGATAAAAATCTTGTTGAACAAATTTTATAATTTTTAGATTTATGTTACATAAATTTTGAAGAACATATCCGCCCACCATCACTTGACACAACTATTTTAGATTAAGGGAGAAATGGCTTTATTTTAAGTGCGTGTCTTGCTCATTAGAAAATTTATGTACTACAAGAGAGACATACACTAGATGGCAATAAATGACAGGAGCTTTCAGTTTTAGGCATTTCTTTTGAATATTTAAAAATATACATGTTAGATTATTTTGGAATTTTAGGATTAAAAAGAACATGTTTGACTTCATATTTATCAACGTCGATTTGATAAGGAGGACAGTTGGTGGACCAACAAAAAATTAAAGAAAAAAAATAATTCTTGGGACCACCCTGTAAAATAAAATGCACAAAATAATCTATCGCTACAGAATACACATAGGCAGACATTGTATAATATGTGTATTCATTTGTGTAAGAATAGCATGCATATTAATAGAGATATAAGGATTTTTTTTAAAAATTTAAAAAAATCTTGCATGTTTTTTGCTTATAACATACAGGGTTTTTAACCAAATTTAACGCCAGTTTCAGAAGTATTGACACAATGTAGTAGAAATCATATAGTGTAATTGGAATATCAATATATTATATATTTAAGAAAATATGGGCAGTTGTATAAAATAATTGTTATCTGCGCATGCGCGAACAATAACAAGGAACTTTTTGCATAATTTAACAGTCAACTCTACGGCTCAACTTATTAAAACAAATCAGTCACATATCGTAAAAATTCAGAGAGATATCGGCATTAGAGTCAGCTGTTTCTTAATTTCTGACTAAAACTCGCTGAATGATAACAGAATGTCCACAAATTGTTATTTTTAAGTTATCTGGCAGCGTCCGGAGCAAAGTTTTAGAAAAAAAACTATTTAATTATAATTTACGCTTATGTTTAGGCAGATTTTGACTCTAAACTACGATGAAAAGGAAAATATAGTCCGTACATTGATTACATTTCGGTAAATTGAGGCGTTTATGGTAAAATTTTGTGAAATTTAGCCCAATACGCAAAACACTCTACAGTAAATTCTATTGCATATATATGTATTTTCTGTATACACGTAATTTGTATGGCAGTAGTGAGGATGATAAACTAAAATCTAAGATATATTATACATTTTTCATAAGTTACGAGTCAATAACTTGCAATTTAATTTTTATAGTGATATTTCAAGAGCTTTTTCAGAAATTACGTTTTGCGTATTAGTTCAGACAAATGAGGAAAGTTTGCCATAATAAATGCTAAGGAGATAAAAATTGGTACAGTTTTTCGTTGATGCCTTTTGATGACTATGTAGAAAGTCCTGATAGATAGGAGGTGAGCGGGGGGGGGGGTTAAAATAAATTACTTTTTTTAGTTTTTTACAAAAATCTCAGAAACTGTTGGTTTTTATAAAAAAGTTACTCCGATACAAATTAAAGAACATAAAATTCTCTACAAATGTCAGTTATATTATCCGTCATTATCCTCGATCCAAGCCAGAAAACCGGAGCTTTGACGGATTTTCCTCAAAAAATTCACTTTAATTTCAATTTTATTTACTTAATGTCGCCATAATAAATGCTACAGAGATAAAAATTGGTACAGCTGTTCAGTGATGGCTACTGATGACTATGTAAAAAGTCCTGCTGGATAGGAGGTGAACGAGGGGGAGGAGGGGGGAAATAACTTTTTAGTTTTTTAAAAATATCTCAGAAACTGTCGGTTTTCATGAAAAAAATACTCTGACATAGATTAAAGAATACAGAATTCTCTACAAATGACAGGTATTTACAGTAGAACCTCGATTATCCGTCATTCAGGAAACCTGAGCCTTGACGGATTTTCCGGAATTTTTTTTATATTTATTTACTTAATGTCTAATCAAATTTCTTAAATATTGTTGCAAAAAAAAGGAAAACAGTAAACACTCCAATACTGCATAAGTTGCTCCATAGTGTTGAGTATTAAAGTAGGCAAAAAGTTCTTTGTTATCGTTCGCGCATGCGCAGATAAAAATTATTTTATACAACTGCCCGTATTTCCTTAAATATGTAATATATTGATATTCGAATTACACTATATGATTTCTACTACATTTTGTCAATTTTTCTGAAACTGACGTTAAATTTGGTTAAAAACCCTGTATGTTATAAGCAAAAAACATGCAAGATTTTTTTTAATTAAAAAAAAAAATCCTTATATCTCTATAAATATGCATGCTATTCTTACACAAATGAATACACATTTTATACAATGTCTGCCTATGTATATTCTGTAGCAATAGATCATTTAGTGCATTTTATTTTACAGGGTGATCCCAAGTATTATTTATTTTCTTTAATTTTTTGTTAGTCCCCTAACTGCCCTCCTTATCAAATCGACGTTGATAAATATGAAGTCAAACCTGTTCTTTTTAATCCTAAAATACCAAAAGAATCTGAAATGTATATTTTTAAATATTCGAAAAAATGTCTAAAACTGAAAGTTCCCGTCGTTTATGGTCATCTGTGTAAGATATGACATAAGAAGAGACACAAGATCAGACATATTTATATACTGTTAACAGAAAAAAGATATGGCAGAAATTGTAGTTAAAATAATCTCTGCGAATATCAGATTTTTTTTTTTTAAACTCTCAATTCTAAATTTTATCATCATTGAAAATAGAAAGAAAATTTTCTCTTCTCAATATTATATTGATGAGAAATAAGGTATTTTTGGCTCTGATTGATCATTTTGCTTGTGTTAGTAAATGAATTAGAAATCACATAATATTCAATTCATCTGTTTTTTCCTAATCATTATGTTAGTATGCGGTGGGAATTTAACTATTAGGAACGTTCAAAAAGTAACGAGCCGGAGGCCTAAGAACAGAAACTAGTACATGTATTTCAGAAGTATTGACCCTGGCTGTTGAGGCACTTGTCCCACTGAGACACAAGGCGGCGAATGGCTGTCTCGTAAAATTCCTGGGACTGCGATGTGAACCAGTTCCGCACGTTCTGCTTGACGTCGTCGTCCGAGGTGGATCGTTTGCCCCTCAGAGCCTTTCACTGTAACTTGGTGGTTCTGCGTAACGAGTCCATCAGCCAGCCGGACGATGTCATCGGTAATGCGTTTTGGTGTTCCAGACCGTGCATCATCGGCTAAGGAAACCCGTCCTTCCTTGAAGAGCTTATGCCATGCCTTGACCATTTCAAGGGACCTTCAGTGTTCACCGTACACTTGTGACATTTTTCGATGAATGTCCGTTCCCCTTGCTCTTTCCGCTGTCAGAAAACGAACAACGTCTCTTTGCTCTTCTTTTTACGCCTCCATTTCACTGCTTACAACACGAATGAGCGTTGGACGACTGATCGATGTTTCTGTTAGCTTTGTAGTCACGTCACTTGCACTCGTGATCTTCTAGTGGCGGGCATGTGGACTTCCACGCTTTTGTTGGAAACCCGCTTTGTTGCTGACGCAACGATATTACCCTTCTGTCACAGGTTTGCACATTCCAGACTCCGGCTCGTTTCTGTTTGAACGTCCCTTATATTTTTGTAGGCGTGCCGTGAGATAAAAAAGGTTGAGAAAGACTGATGTAAAATAACTAGTGGCAATGGTATCACAGTTGGCAATTGATTGCCCATGGCAAAATAAAAATAAAAAGAGAATTTTCTATTTATGTTTATTTAATTCGATTAATCCTACGTAATTAGACCCAGTTCAAAGTGTTTTCATAATGGCTAAAATTTCCTTTAAATGGAATTTGAGTACCCTTAAAGATTTTAAATGAGACTCGTCCGCCAAATGACATTGGATCAAATGTGTATTTGGCTGTTATAGAAGATTAACCATATGATCAGATTAATCATTCAATAAGTTGCCGCACTTTCGCACTAAACAGAAATCTTTAAGAGAAAAAAAAAATTTATTTTTATGTTTAGCATAAAATTAGTATCAAGTTAGCTTGAATTTGTGAAATGGTACAATAAATCATAGTATGCTCGGAATTGAAAATGTTCTAATTATTATTTCTACCACATGTATATGGTGACAAAACGACAGCACAAGTCAAAATTATAAGAACTCTAAAAATGAAAAGAATCATATACTTTATACGATTTTAAGTATTAATAAACATTATAGAATGTTTATTTATAATTCAGAGAAAGCTGTCTGCCTCATGTTTATATTTAAAACATAATATATATTTTTAAAATAAATATGAAACATTGCAATTTGTTATAAAGATAATTTAATTTTGAATAATTATAAAAATACTGCTTATAAGTTCGAATAGACACAATTTAAATAAGAAATGAAACCGCCGTTAATTCGTATACACTCAACAATATAATTCGAAATGCTGGAAACAAATTTTTATAATTATGATGTGGATATAGCTTGAAATCCTCTCTTGGTACTTGAATTTCTGAACAGGTTTTATATCCTTATAATTCAATAATTATCCCTGTTAAAACTTATTGTAAAGTGCTAAGTTCTGTTCATATTTACTCTGTTCACCATATATATTCTGTTCACTCTGTTCTCTGTTCTGTACATATTTATTCTGTTCACCATTCATCACGAATTTTCTTTAATTAGCGGAACATGTACTTAATGTCTTCTTCATCTTCTGGAATGATGATTTGAACATCCGCAAATAATATATGATGGATGTACTTACTGCCATTGAATGTCAATCCCATTTTATGGCATTTCCTCGTCCATTCTCTGAGTTATACATCTATATATTTTAAATGAATTTATCGAAAGACAGCAGCCTTGTAAAAAGGTGTTTACTTAGTGATGAAAGCTTCAGAAAATTATTTCTAATTTTAAATCTACAGCTATTTCTGTAATAAATTGCTTTAATGATATTTTCATCTTTTTATCTATATTTAATGTTTTGAGTTCTTTCCAAATCAAACTTTTCAGTATGCTGTCAGATGATTTTCAATGTACGCTCAAATAAGCTCTATTATTCTTCCTCTGTCTCTCTGTTTTTCAGAATCTTTGGATAGAAATGTGGTAGATGCAATATCTACTTGTTGCGAAGCAACTTTGTTCTTCAATTTCTTCCTATTTGTCTTCTAGTCTATTTCTTATGATGCTTCCGATTTTTTTCATCACTGGACTTCTAACAGATATTTCTCTGTAATTGCTACAGTATTTTTCTCTCTTCACTTAAAAATTTGGCATGAAATATTCTTCCTTTACTTGTTATAGTATTAGAATTTTTGTTGATATCTTGTTGTAGAATTGAGTTAACAGCCTAACAATGCTTTTATCACCATGTTTTAACAGTTCAAGTTTCATTCCACCAGGTCCAGGTTATCTATTTTTCCCCTTATCGAATGCTTTTTTCGACCTCTGTACTTGCAATTTGGAATTGAACATTTTGGTCTTCAGACTTATCAGAATCTTTAAATTCATCTCTGTTCTCTTTGGGGAATTCCTAAAAATATGTCTTACAAGCATTAACTTAATTATTTCAAGTTTCGTTTTATGATGAGCATCAGTTCTTATTCCTTTTAAAATCTTCTAAGCCACTGAGGATTTTTAAATCCTAGTTGGCTATTTATGCTAGCACATGATCTATTCCATTCTTCATTTTTGCATTGTTTAATTTCTATGAATCTCTCTTTTTTCCTCCTTTGGAATATTTCTAAACTAACAAACTTTTGTTTTATTTAACCAGTTTAAAAATGCTTTGTTCTTTTCTTTAATTACTTTAAAAATTTATTTATTTAGTCAGCTGTTACACTTGACTTCATTTCTTCTTCTTGTACCCGATATCTCACGAGCAACAGCCCAAACATTTTTTTAATGATTATGCTGATTAATCCTTTGATTAATCCTTCAAATTCTACAGTCAGTCTAGTATCTCTCACCTTTTTCTCATGTGTACCTTTAATAATCTCACCTTGTAGTAATTTCACTAATGCTAGGTAACCGTATTTCGCTTCTGTTTCTTCACTAGATGTTTTAGACTTACTCTTTCATCTATTAAATCCAATTTTAATTTTGACTAAATAATGGTCTGATCCACAGTCTGTACTTCGATGTATTCTAACACACTTAATTCTGACTGAGTTACTCCTTCTATTTATAATCATATCAATTATCCATTTCTTGTTCTTTCATTCTTGGTATCATATGTAATGGTGTAAGTTCTTATGTTGGAAAAACGTATTTTGTAGCTTACGGCCTGATTGCTCACAGATTTCAGTGAAGCATTTCCCATTGTCACTTCAAATATTTTCCCCAAATCTTACAACAACATTATCAGCTTGTCTTTTTCATACTCTTGCATTAAGGTCTTAAAACAGGAATATCTCTTTTCTGTTTGGTGTATTTTCAATGATATCATGTAATACATCCCAATGTATATATACCGGGTGAACCAAAAGTTCGTTAAAACTTTAAAAATTCATAAAAAGGGAAGAAATTATGATAAAGAAGTGCGGTTTGCAAGAAAGGGCTCACAAGGTAGTCAGATGTTTTTAGAAGCAAAAACAAAAGTTAAAAATGTCACTGGTAGAGGGCGCTGATGACCCGAAACACAATGTACAGGACAACAGTACACTCCATTCATTTATTCTTGCAATAACAATTGTTCAACATGACCTCCAGAGCATTCTACGACACAACTAAGGCGATTCACAACGCTCGTTAAAGCTAAATGCAACATATGTCAGAATGAATTGCAGAAACCTCAGGACTTTGAGTTCGGCTAATGTTGAAGGTGATGAACAGTACACAAGTGATTTCAAATAGCCCCACAACCAGAAGTCGACTGGAGCAGGATTAATTTGCATAATTCTGCTGCATATCTCTCGCAATTTAGCGCCATCTACAGGTGACTTTTTAACTATCTCTTTTTTATGCTAAAAAAAAAAATCCGACCACCTAGCGAGCCCTTTCTTGCAAACCGCACTTCTTTATCATAATTTCTTCCTTTTTTATGATTTTTTAAAGTTTTAACGAACTTTTGGTTCACACCCGGCATATATATCTTGCATCTTCACTGGCTAGTTTGTTGGCGCATACGCTACTATGATACAGATTTATCTTCCAAAAATTGCCATGCACACTGGCAATATCATTTTACTGGGAAAATTCCAATTTGTAATTTTATTTCGGAGATGCTTTCTAATCATGACTGAAACCCTTATTTTAACATGTTTGATTTTTCCTACTCTACTCCAAAAATAAAAATGCTTACCTTCTTCTGTTTTTCCTTTTTATGCCTTAAGAAACACTGCTACATCACTTGGTCTTAATATAAACAATAAAACTTTCTTCTTAATTTTTCTGATGTAAAATTCGGACATTTAAAATATTTCTTTAATTTGTTTTTACGCCCTTAAGAAAGTACTAAATTTCTTTCGTTGATTAAAATGGGTCTTTACACAATAAGTTGCATATAGTTGCCCAAAATGACACTGTCAAGTGATTAATAAACAACATTTTAAATGGATCTTAAGAACATTTTAATACATTTTATTAATTTCGATTTCGGATTTGCTTTTTTGAGAAATAACGGCGTTTGAAGATTTTCAATCGAATTGATCGTATCTTCTTTATACTAATTTTCATATTTTAAAATAAAATAGTTCTATCTTTCAGTTATTTTAGATTAAATAAGACAAACCGATGATGACTTACAAATTTTATGTCAAATGAAACTTTTACTGACTTTTCTATCACCATGAAAATACCCTTCATAGCATCTTAATACAAAATAATGTCTGATACATTTACTGTTAAAAGACTGTATATGGCAATCAAATCCATATATTATACGTTATTTCACTACTTATTAATTTTACATAGTAAACACTAAATATGTATCTTCAAATAACCATTTAAACACCTTTATTACAATATGTATTAAACACAGCTGAATGCATTCATAACACTGATGGAATAACATTGTTATTCATATTTGAACAGGAAGAGAGTCTCGCTAATGAACGCCTTTGGCGATTATTTAGGAATACAGTGGAAATATTCAAAGAGTAGAATAACAGTACGACAACAGATAGATTATCCGAAAGACAGACAAGCTAGTTCACAATTACAGATTAGTACATTTTAAAGATAAACAAAATTTGTTAATAATTTCCACAGGCGTTATTTAGCTTAAAATAAATATTTATCAGTAAAATAAATGTGAATAAAATACGAATAGTATAGTTTAAGTTATTTATGTATTACCACAACATGATTGTTAACAAGATTATTCACTAGAAAACAAAATGAACAATTATTTTTTCATTAAGGATTTAATTAATTAATTAATTAATTTTTCATTTCATTATTCTTCATTTAGCCTAAAATTATAAAAATACACTTTTTTATAACTTAAAGTATATTTTCACATTCCTACTATATTTCTAACAAAGTTTCATGAAGATCCAAGAATTACAAATATGCGTAAAAGGATTTTAACTGCATGCATGTTGCGTGTTTACTCGAATCTGAAACGCCTCTGAATCTAAGATGCACCTTATTTCTTAGGCAGGAAAATTAGTTTTAATTAGTAACTTGTGTGTAACACTAAAGAAAATTAAGAAAAGGGAAAAATTATGAATCTTGTGAAACATGTTAAACCTAAATTTATTTATTCCGCACTTTTTTCAAATAAGTATTTAGTGCTCATAGACATACACCCAGTATTTTTCAGATAATTCATTTCTTGAATCATCATTGGTATTCTCGGATTTGTCGGCTTTACTGGATAGTTCATAGACAGCGTCATCTTCAATTCTACGAAAGATTATACGATGTATCCTAAAAGTTCTCGTACTCCAACTTAAAGAATTCATTGTCACGTGAGTTTTTTTTAAATATGAAATTTTATCGTGTGCTTATCATTGCATCAATTCTTGAGATTTTATCGTTCGGTTCTATTCGCGCTCAATTGGTGCAAGAATAAAGATCTATATTGTTTTGTTCTTCATAATGAAATGAGTTTAACGCGCATTCAGATAATTGCGCTGCTTGAAACTTATTTTGAATGCAAATCGTATGAAAGGTGCAAAGATGTTTGGCAAAATAAATATCCAAATGATACAATACCGAGTAAAGATACGCTATATCGCCTCATTCGACGATTTCGTAATACAGATTTGGTGAAAGACAAGCACAGGAGTGGAAGGCCGAAAGTTGTTACACTAGTCTTTCTGCAAAACATTCAACAAAGGAGATTGCAAACTCCTCAAAAATCCGTGAGGAGTTTGTCACAAGGAATGGGCTCATTTCGTGGATCGACACATAAGACTTTAAGAGCTTTGCATTTTCGTACGTATCGTGTAAAAATGGTACGGGAGATAAAGTCACCAGATTTTGAGAAGCAGGTTCATTATTGCCGGTGGTTCCGGAGATTTATTCGCAACAACATCAAGATTTTGGATTTCTACAAATATGCACAAACGAGTTCATCTTTGCCTCCTACAAAGGGGTGGACATTTGAACATGTATTATGAATGTAAGTTCAGTGTTTTTATCTACGTGATGTTAAAAGTGCTTTTTATCATTAGCATAAAAGTAATCATTTTAAGGTTTTTTGTTTTGTGCATAATAAATACATATGTCGTCAGTATGGGGACTTTTAGGACACTCGGTATAAGAGATGAACACAGAAGGAGTTCTTTGTGTCCATCCTTTGAATTATATAAACTGCAATTGATAAAACCTTGTTAAATTATATCTTTAGTAATGAACTTCCATGTATCTAAACATGCTGTGCTACTACAGTACAGTTTTTGATACTGATTTGATACCTATTAATGAATACCTATTTTTGACGTTCTGTGTTTGTCGATGTAAGCGTTGTATTACAATATGAACGAATTTCTGCTTTAAAAAGTCTATTTATGTATGAATAAGCTCTAAAGTTTGCCAATCTCCAAGACAGAACAACTAGGTCTGTTCCGTTTTCTCGAATCTAGTGGTTCAGAGAATCTGTTTAGAATCTGCAATGAAAATGATGCATAAATAAATTCAAAATAAATTACGAGACAGATAGGTAAATAAGCAAATAAGAAATGTCAGGCAGTTAAGTAAAAAACGATTTCACGTTGTCCGTACGAGGGGGTAGGGAGAGGAATAAAAAAGCTTTAAAAATGTATAAAAAACAACTGATTTTATAGTATTGCTGATTATATTCATTTGCAAGACGCA
Organism: Maratus michaelseni; assembly: GCA_963931845.1. Lineage (NCBI taxonomy): Eukaryota > Metazoa > Arthropoda > Arachnida > Araneae > Salticidae > Maratus > Maratus michaelseni. The sequence continues at coordinate 274,636,780 of OZ007594.1, read as the reverse complement.
CCCAGTTAAATAGGTTCGATTTTGGATGAAAAATGTGCATCTTAGATTCCTTTCAATACCGTAATAACACAATTTTACTTTTTGCTTACGTATTATTTGGGACAAGAAGATACATCGTAAAAAGCTGGGAAGCCTTGCTTTAACTACTGTAACTCTACGCAGTAACTGCTTATTTGATACAGTTGTATGTATTGTATGTGCAATAAAATCTATTATGCACAGAGTTCTCTTTGCCGAACGTCAGTGCACCAAATTGCGACAAAAGGCTTCATTTGGCGAAGAATGGAACGATTGCAACCGCTAAATTGCGAGAACTATTGCGAGGCGATATTCTCATTGACGTTGCTTATCGTGTTCAATCGTACCATACCATATACACCAATCTGTTTCTTTGAAAATCTTCCGCATTTGGGCGAATATATGTTTTTTCTTTCAAAAATTCATTGAAATGGCGGTACAAATATCGTAGATGCACTGAGGTTTATGTTTGGCGCTAAAATGGCGATATTGTTCTTGGTGTGACAGCCGAGTGATTTTGGTCTTTTGGTGAGAGTTGAGACAGTTCTTCCTATGGTACACAGACTAATATTAATTTATGGCATTGCATTCCGGTAGAACGAATTGTGTGTAGTAATCAAAGCCCTCTGATAATAATAGCTGTATTCTTGACAGCGTGTGTGTGTTTTATGATAAATTAAGCGTTGTGTGTGTGTTTATAATAAAATAATGATAATTATGCAATATAATAAAATATCATATATATATACATATATATTATAAATAATATAATCAAATAATTTATGTGTGTTGTTAAATAAAATTGTGTATGTTTTACAATAAAATTGTGTGTGTTTTATAATAAATTAAATCGTTTCATAATAAAATGGAACTAACATGCTGTTTTTACAAGCTAAGCCTAACAGGTGTTTGAAAACAGATTTTTTTTTCTCGCCCAAAATCGCGCGAAAAAAAAATCGCTCCAACCCCGGTACGTCTGTGACATCTCTTCCGAAATGCCCCATAACACGCACACACAGAAAAACAAAAATTACCTATTCCCACAACCAGTACACAAATTCAGAAATCTTTAAAACTTTTCTATTATTTAATATTTTTCTACCCTATTTTTTTACTTTATTATATCAATAAATGGTTAGTAATCACATCGCCCAACCTGAAATACTAGCAAAGTAAATATTTTCCTATTTTTTCAGTTTGGGTATTCTCACCCTTTTTAACACTTTCCAACCTAATTGAAAAGTGTTTATGACTTCGGTTTGTCTGGCCGTATGGCCGTCTGCCGTCTGCCGTCTGGCCGTGTTCTAACTCCCGTAAATATGGTCGGATTGCGCTGAAATTTTTATATGTCACTGCCGTTATCTATAGTATGTTCCCTATTTCAACTGAAGTGTGTAGCACTCATAGTTTTTTTACAGGGGCACTCAAAAGAATTCCGTTACATTACGGTCTATGGGGAAAATTCATTTGCGGTTTATTTTAATGATGTTACACAATTTCAATTACATTGTAATTGATGTATATCACTAAGGTGCATTACAAGAAGCTTAATATGGGATAGGGTGTGCATAGAAGTTATGGTTACTTTACAGGGACAGTCAAAAGAATTCCGTTACATTACGTCTATGGAGAAAAATCGTTTGCGGTGTAATTAAATACTGTTTCACTATTTTAAATGCATTGAAATTTATATATATCACTAAGGTGCACTACAAGAGGCTTGCTACAGAATATTGTGTGTATAGCAGTCATCGTACATTTACAGAGACACACAAAAGAATTCTCTACTGTCTGTTAACAATAATTCCTGGAAGTGCGTTTGAAGTTACTGAACGCGATTTTAAATTTAACTCACTTTTTGTCTATTACTTGGTGTGTATAAATTCTGTAGATCATATTCAGGGCAGCACAAAAGTTCGCGAACACATTTCCGTTTATTGACAGAAACTCCAGAAGGAGAATTTTAAACTGTGCTACGCGTTTCCTAACAAAACTAAAATTTATCATCCTATGTAATATGTATACAAATCTATAGATCATATACAGGGTTGAATAAAAATATTCGGATATTTTTCCGAATATTGTATATGTTGGAAATATATGTTGGAAATTCCTGAAATTACGTTTTTAAATATGTTATGCGTTTTCGAAATTGTTTACTTAGATGTTATCTTTCAGCTTATTAAACGGTCATGATTTGTAAAATTATTTTGGAAGCGTTAGAAAGTGTTACATAATCTATGCTTGAAGCAGGATTTTTCGTTCTTTTTTATATATGCATTGCTTAACATCACTCCCCTTTAGCATCGGCCAAAGCCACAGCAACTTCCGGCACCAGGTGCCAAGCCTTTTTTAAATGGGGGTAAAGTAATAGGAGGTTAAAAAACGATTTTATAATCAATGTTTTCTGAGAATTCTATTTGGCTAAAAAAAATTTCCATTTGGGCTACAGAGTCTGTTTCCTGATTAGCCAAATTGCTAAGGTTGGTCAAAAGTCAGCGAGAACCCTGATTATACGTATTGTACGTTGCAATTATTGTAAGTATGTTGCATGGTATTTTTATTAGAAATTGCGGCATAAAAGTATATAATATGTATACTGTATGTATTGTAATACGCACGTTGTTAGATGCATGCATTTAAGTACATAACTAGCGATGTAAGTAAATAAGTAGGAATGTAAGTACATAGGTAAGTGTGTAAATACATAAGTAGGTATGTAAGTACAAAAGTAGGAATGCAAGTATAAATATAATGACTTAAGTTATTAATGCAGATGCATTTAAGTTAATCTTGTAAGAAACCTCGTCAAAAATATTTTTTTTTATGAAATTAATTTTCGCAAAAAAATTGGAATTGTAATAACCTATAGGTTTCTTTAACAGAAATCGATTTGAAAAAGACATATGCGAATCCAAAAATACAGCTCATTCTGCGAAGTAATTTTTGAATAATGTATTAAAAAAACTATTCATATTGCAATATGTTTTGTATAAGGGAACTAATATACAATAATTACTGTATTAAAAGATTTACTTAAAATCTCCATTTTTCTGACTACAGTGCAACAAACAAAACAAAAGTATTTTAGCAGTAGGATGCTGCAATCAATTTCTCAACTTAGAATGGATGAATGCAAACGATTAAAACATTCTTTCAAGACATGCAGAACTTGGATAGTTTAAAAGTATTTTGGAATACCCATAGACTTTATTTTTAGAACATATCAGCATTGAGATACGCATGCTAGTATGCTTAATTACAAATTTGTTTATTTTAAGTGTTGCACAATAGTTTTTGAAATATTGTATTTCTATATGATAAATAAAAAATTGGTAGGTAGTTTTTACAGAAATGACATAAACAATGAAAAAATATCCCATCCCCTTACCTCTAAAGTTGTAAAAAAAAAAACACACAACCTGTAAATACCTGCTGACCTGAAGTTTATTAAAAAAATAACTTTTTTTCCATAAATAATATTTTTAATATTAATTAAAGTTTCCAATTTAAATTTCAGATAATCAGGTTTTGAATTTAATTCTTTTATATAGTTAATGTACTTTAATTTTGAGCATCTGTTTTGGTTTCTTCCATTTCTTCCAGTTTTTTCCATTTCTTCCAGTTTCTTCCGGAAGAAACCCAACCCTGGTTTTGTAACAATTACAAATGAATTTAACATTCGGACATCAAAACATTATACCTGAATAATTCCTAAATTACTTGAATGACTTAAACTTTGATATTTATAGGAATACTTTACCGTAAAATCCCGATATAATGTTAAATTAGGTGTTCGTATTGAAAATTTCAGAGTTTGTTAACAGTTCCGTATGGAGACGGCCCCTCAAAGGTTATTTTTTAAAAATATAAATTGAAAGAATTCACAGTGGAATGGCTATTTTTGTTCTTTCTGTGACAATTTGGTGATTAAAATATGTCGGTACAATAAAATATGTGTACTCGTTTTTATTTCTTTTTTTGGTCCCGACTTTACCTTTTTTTCTAATTTTAATTAAATAGAAACAAAAATTGGTAAAATCTTTAATAAATACACACATTTTGAAATAATGGTATAAAAAAAGATTAATAATTATTAATATCTTTAATGGGATTAACTTTCGAGTTGTAATTTTCCAACTGGACGAAGAATGTCCGGGCCAGGATTCGAACCTGGGATTTCTTGGCTGAAGCTGCCACGTTCTACCGACTGAGCTATCCCGTTCGATTCTAGAGGGCATAATTCATTGTAATCACGTATCCAGCGCTTACTGGAGTTCCATTACCTGCGATCTATTCTGTTGAGCTGATTGAAATATCAGACCCGATGCTATGATCAATAAGGTTCACTGGATGAATTATGGCTTCCAGATTCGACCGGGATAGCTCAGTTGGTAGAGCGTGGCAGCATCAGCCAAGAGATCCCAGGTTCGAATCCTGGCCCGGACATTTTTCGTCCAGTTGGAAAATTACAAGTATGATTTCTTTATCAATTTGAATAATTGTGTTAAAATTAATCTACTGGGATTAACTTTGTTAATATTCTTTGAAATTTATTTATTTTTTCATAAATCAAAATCGTTTTGTCTGTACACCATAAAATAATGATTTTCCTTATCTGAAAATGATGAAAGTAAAGAGACCAAATATATTTTTTAATTCGTAACTTAAATGTTCACAAGTTTATTAAACATCTTTACATTTTTGTAAATTTTTTTCGTTATTGATCTATTTTTTTATGTCGTATATTTCCATAAAATATTGCAAGCATAATAGCAGTTGATGTAATATTTCACATAATCGAATTAAACTGAAATTTGATACTTATCTTGAAATAAAAACATATCCAGTGTTTTTAATTAAATATACCAAAGTCATAATTAAAAATTACACGAAATCTTCATAAGACATTATTTAAAAATTTAATATGTGTATGTTAATTATTTTCTTAAAAATGATCTGAAAATAAACTAAACGCAAAGTTTTAATAGATTGATGCTACTTTTATTATACTTTTTAAACATTTTATGACAGCAAGCAACAGAAACTTCATTTGATGCAGTTTCTAAAACATTGATATTCAAATTAGGTAATTAAGTTTGTCAAATAAAGTATGCAAATTATTTTCAAGTAAATTATTTTAAATCATTTTAAAAGTTAATTTGAAAAGAAATGTTACTGCTTCCATGAATAATTTATTGAATTACTGTTCACAAAATACATTTTAGAATATTTCTTTCGATGTTGGTCACAATAAATACTAATGGATAAAATTGATGAGTTAAATTTTTATTAAATATAACACTTTAAAGAGAGAGTTTTAAAGTGGCAAAACTGTTTCAATTAAAAAAATAGTTTTGCTTTCTTTACGTGAATTTTGTTTGTGGAGATTTAAATGGAGATTTAGATAAAGGTGTCTTTAAAATATTAAATTTAAACATGAAGTAGAAATTTTATAAAAAACACTGATTTCTGCTTCTCACAATGTAAAAGATCTCTTTGTCATTTTCAAAAATTATTTACTAACAAGTAGCTCTGCTGACTGCCTATGCACATTGAAAAAAATAAATGTCAACTCAGGTGTTGATTTTCACATTTGTTCAAAACTTTCACAAATTTATTTTTTATGTATTTGTGCAATTTTTATAATGTAACAAATTATTTAAACTGCTATTTTGATCTATGTTACACAATTTCATTTCATATGAATTATAATCTACTTATTCAAATAAAGGGAAAAATTGGGCAAAAAGTGTCCTGGTTTTCCATCATGATTAGAAATTTTAAGCATTAAATTTCATGATACTTACCAATTTCTTAATTAGTGTCTTTTTCAGCCTATTTAGTTAGCTTGAAAAGCTCAGAACTTTAAACAAACTGCTTATGTTAGTGGAAGAGTAGGGAAAAAAGTTATACTTTAAAAAAAAAAGCTATACATATAACTAATATCCAATGTTTAACTTTAGCTGCAATAAACTAATCAAAACTTCAATTTTTTTTCTAAATATTCAATTAAATTTTCATCAGGACTGAAACTACGCCATAAATCTTTAAATGGCACTACAAAGGATTTGCATTTTTTTTTCACTTTGCTAAACAGCGTACAACCAGCAGAGTGAAAAATGTGTGCAGACCGGGAATCGAACCAGATACCTTGGTATAGCGCACCAAGTGTTTTACCAATTAAGCCACCCGGACGACATCCAGTCTGGCATTTCCCACTAATATTCGTTGGCAAGGCTGCGTTGCGAAGTTGAACAAGCACTTAAAAATATTTATTAAAACATTTTAAAAGATCACTTGCTGCCTTATGCTCGTAAAAAGATGCCTCGAGGATGGATGTTTCAGTAGGATAATGACCCAAAGCACACCTTCACAAATGTGACAAATTGGTTTACAGCTAAGAAAATAAACTTTTGGACTGTCCGTTTTGGGAGCACATCGGAAGAAATGTCGCGACACGGAAGCATTCTTCAAAGGCAGAACTTCAGGATCTTCAATCGAAATGGGCGAAAATTCCTAGGCTCATCTTAAAAAGTCTTGTTAATTCCATGCCCAGACGATGTGCTGCAGCAACGCCCCCTAGATAAGAAAGCCTTGACACTCGTCACGAAAACGTCAAACCCAGCAGGCAAAACAAAGAAAAAAATTCGAACAACTTGCATGTTTAGATTTCATTGTCTCATAGAATTAATAATTATAGTTTACGACTAATAGTTAATAATTCCACGAGCCATCGAAATCGATACATGCGAGTTGTTCGATTTTTTTTCTTTGTTTTGCCTGCTGGGTATGACGTTTTCGTGACGAGTGTCAAGGCTTTCTTATCTAGGGGGCGTTGGCTGCAGTCCTCGAAGCAAAAAGATATGTAACTAAATATTAGATATTGCTGTATTTCGTTATATTAAGATGCTTAATTTCAATAAAAGTTTAGAAAAACTGAATTGTCTCAAAACTTTTGATTGAGTAAATTTACAAATTTCAAATTATTTTTAATTCATGCATACGTCTTATTTGTTCTACACCCAGAAAAAGGAATTGATTAAAACAACAAAACATGTTTTGTTGAGTACATTTTGGTTGTTCAAGCAAAATTTTTAGTTGAAGCAAAAAGTTGGTTTTGTTGCATCGAGAAAAAAATATTGTTAACACTCTTACAAAATTTTAACAAAGTTTCATCAGTTTTACTTGAATTAACAAAATTTGTTTTTTTAATTTTACCATAATTTGGTAATTTTTCATTCCAGCAAAATTTTGTTGCTTTTACAAAATTTTAATTGTTGTGTTGTAACCATAACTCTCTCACGTAACTTTGTTTATTTGACTTATATAGCTGTATAATTAAAGGATTAACATAATTTTTGGATAATTAAAACTTTTTTAATTGAGACGGACCAAGGTAGTTTTAAAAATCCCCCTATCCTATTTATTACTTTCTTCTATCTTTACAAGAAGAAGGTATTGGAGTCAGTATTGGAGAAAGTATTGGAATTTCAACTTCTGGTTTTCGACGGATTTTAGAAGGTCCTGAACACGATTTGACTGTTTTTAGAAAATGACTGTCTATGACTCTGTCTGTCTGTATGGGACAAAAATTTTTAGAGCGCTCTATTTTAAGAACTAATGAATAATAAGAACTAAACTTTATATTCAGTTACTTCCTGATATAAATTGGTGCTGATTAGTTTTCGGCGTAAATCGCGCAACAGGTGGCGCTGCTATGTTGCAATTTTCGCGATTTCTGCAATAGATTTGCGATTTCTCAAGAACTAATGCACTGATTTACATCAAAATACAGACTGAGACCTTGACATAAATAGAAGCTGATTACGTTTTGGTGTAAATAGCCCAACAGGTGGCGCTGCTATGTTATATTTTTCATTATATTCACTGTAACTAAATCTCAAGAACTAATGCACGGATTAATTTTTAAATCATTTTCAGCAGTGATTTACGCCTGTAATTCTTAAATAATAACCGGTGAATTTTTATCCTGCTTTTTTCAAGCGTAAACCGACAGAGTGAAAAATGTCCCAAGCCGGGAATCGTACCCGGTTCCTCAGAATAGCGCTCTGAGGCCCCAGCATACGGCAACACAGTTAATTTTTAATTAATTTTCTGCAGTGAATTACGCTTGTAATTCTTGAATAAAAACCAGTGAATTTTTATCCTGCTTTTTACAAGCGTAATTCACTGCTGAAAATGAATTAAAAATTAACTATATGTTGCCGTATGCTGGGCTTTGTATTTTCGTCTCATGTTTGTCGCAGAAATTTGCATGCTCGTGCAGGGCCTGTTTACCGAATAGTCCCGGGAAGCCCGTGCTTACTCAGAGAAATACAAAGGTGGCCCCAAATTTACTTTTCAGAATAACTTTTTACAAAATAATAATAATAATAATAATAATAAATAAATAAATAAATAAATAAAATAAAAAATCAATCAGGGTAAAAAATGCATTTTTTCCTTACGAAATTTTTATCTAAGGAGCTCGCTCTTTCTAAATTGTTGTTTACTCGAAATTTTGATTGTAAAATTTCAAATTGTTGCAGCATACCAAAAATGGATTTAGTAAATAACAAAGCAATTGGTAGAGGGGGGACTCAGAGTAACGTCCGGCTTCCCCTACTTTTATGTCTTAAGCGGGCTCTGTGCTCATGATGACATTTTAATCATGTGCTGCGGTTGCAGCCGGTCCGACAGATATAAGAGTGAGAAATTTCAAGTTTGGATACCGTTCCTTCTGGCGCAGTGGTTAGAGTCTCAGATTGTTATCCTGAGGAGACGGTTTCGATTCCCAGTTTGGGCCGTTGTTCAATCTGTAAATTTACGTTTGAAAAAAAGCAGGATAGAAATTCACTTGTTATTGTTCAAGGATTACAGGCGTAATTCACTGCTGAAAATGAATTAAAAATTACCCCAAAAAATAGTTATGTTTAAATTGGTTCTAATACTTTAAAATTAAAATTGTTTATGTAACAAAAACCTTTTGTTGTTAAAACAAAGAAAATTCTTAAAACTATACAAAACAATTGTTCTTTAAACAAAAGTTTTTGTTGCCGAAACTGAAAAAAACTCTTAAAATAACAGATAAATATATTTATTTTGAGAAAACTTTCAACAAAAGAATTTTGTTAATTCAAGTAAAATTGAAACATTTTTACTTGAATTAACAGAACATTTTTTTATTGACGATACAAAATTTTTTGTTGGAATTGCAAAAAAAATCAACAATATTTTTCTTGTTGATTCAAACAAATTTTCCATTGACCCATATTTAAACAGAAAATTTTGTTGGGCCAACCAAATTTTTGTTGATTCAACAAAACTTTTCTCTGGGTGTAATGTTGCATTTTGTTCAGATTTAAAAGGAGTACAAATTACTAATTTACTTTATTAAGAAATCTTGCTTACAGAAACAGTCTGAAGAGAAAAACATATCGTATCAAAACTTTTGCCAGCTACTGTACATATATATATATTTTAACTTATTTAAGCGGAATCTTATCAATTGCCAATTCGCAGTTTTTTTCTTCTTTTTGTAATACATATTGTGGTATCACAAAATTCCATTTTCTAGATCTTGGTGCAATTGCATACTTCTAATGATATCTGGGATCTATAGCTATCAAAAGCTGTTTGAGGAATTCTAATTTTGAAAAGCTTCTTCGAATTATTTTAATGTTATTTCTTTTTTCATCATTTTCTGCGAATTTAATTTTAAAAAACTCAACACCATCTTACTAGAAAAAAACAAGAACGGGAAAATATGCGTCAAGCATTGATTATGTAACATTTTCCAACACTCACATAATACTTTTACAAACCTATACCGCTTAATAAGGTGAAAGATAATGTCTAAGTAAATATTTTGGAATACGCATAACACATTTAAAAACCCATTTTCAGAAATTACCAACAATATCCGGAAAAATTTCGAATTCTTTTATGGAGCACTGTATATGATTTATACATTTATATATATACTACATAGAATGCTAAATTTTATTTATGTTAGGAAGCGCATAGCATAGTTTAAAATAACATTTCTGGAATTTCCGTCAATAAACAGAAGTGTAGTAGAAGTCTTTTGTGCTACCCTATATAGAATCTATGTAATTTATACACGCCAAGAAAAAAGCAAAAAACTAGTTAAATTTAAAAAGGCGTTTCAAAACTGAAGACGCACTTCCAGCAACTATTGTTAACAGACAGCACTTTAACCGAATTCTTTCGTGTGTCCCTGTAAATGAACGAAGAATGCTATACACACACTATTCTATAGTAAGCCTCTTGCAATGCACCTCAGTGATATATATCAATTTCAGTATGTTTGAAATAGGGAAACATTATTAAAATAAACCGCGAACGATTTTTCTCCATAATGTAACGGAATTCTTTTGAGTGTCCTTGTAAAAGATATGAAAGTGCAAAAACACTGCATTTTCAGTACCGAACAGGCCATAGTAAACTTCAATAACATATCAATTGCATGGCAATCTGTGAAGATTTACGCGAGTTAGAGCGCGGACAGACAGACAGGCAGGCCGATGACCAGACTCACAGAATTCATAAACAATTTTCAACTATGTTGGAAAATGTTAAAAAGGGTCACCCAAAAATTTCCGTGCACTAATCGAGGGAATATCTAAAAAAATGTTTACCGTACTAACCGAAAATTGCAATAACTGCAACCGCACTAAGCGAGATACCTGTATATTTTAATGAAATATATAAAGGTCACGAAGTTGAATACCACTTTCAAAGTTGTATCACTTTCAAATAAAGAGTGAAAGAATTATCATTGCTAAAACAGTTTTCTGGTTTTTCTGTAACTCTTATTTTTAATTTAATTTTCGCACAATCGCATCTTCTTTAAGAGAAGCTTAATTGATGCTTAGCAAACACAAGCATATAACTTCATTCTTTAAGAGATCTTCAGATTTTACGCAAAAGAATTACTTTGTAACGGATTTAATTTGTATACACCTAGAAGGTGTTATTTATTTAACTGTACTAAACAAATCAGATTTTTTTTGCAATTCTAAACTAATCAGTCGAGGTATTTTAAAAGATTCGAGATAATTTCATTGAAAAATTCATTAAACTTTAGTTTTCAAATAGCTCTACATTTTCACTATTTCCAAATAACTGTATCAATCGCTTTTCTCACTTAAAGTTACCTTGAACCAAATTGTTCCTTTCATTAATGGTAAAATTGTTGTTATTTAATTTTCAAGCATGGTTTCAAGATTAGTTCAAAGATTTAGAAACAAACCTGGGTTACAATAACATAACTGAGATTTGCCTCAAAACAATATATGTGAAAATAGAGTAAAAGCGTATAGTCTGGTTAAAACCAGATATCTGAATTTCACTGAAATTGAGCAGCCCTCTAGCTGTTAAAATACTTTAGCTCTAGGCAAGAAGAAGAACGAGAAGCCATTACGGTACGTCCAAACTGGTATTTTGTGTAACTTTTGGGCAGGGAAGTTTATTTTATAATTTTTTGTTTTAATGTTTGCTAGTTTTCAAAAGATTCTTAAATATGAACACATTTAAAGTTATTGATACGTTTATATTATTGTGTGTAGTGTATTTAATAGATTTATTTCCCACAGTAAAAATGTTGCTATCCTTCATAAGTGAAATATTATGACTCACTTTGTGATCCTCTTAGGGTAAAACCGGATAACCTAGGTGAGAAAAATTGATATTAGAAAATAATAATTAAAGAGCCTGTAAAGATTATTTTTAAAAGGTGGTCAAATCAACATAGATGTTGCTTTGACCTACTTGTTTTGACCTTCAGACAATAGATATTTTGTCTTTATGTTATGCCTTTTCTTCAAATTTTAGACAGTAGAATTAATTTGGAATGGATTTAATATACAAGCATGCACGAGACGTTATCAGTTTAATCCTATTGCAATATTCGGTTTAATCCTAATACATTACACACATATAATTTACATCAGAGAAAACATGCTATGTGCATTGCTCACATTATAAGTATGTTTCCATGTTGTCTTAGCGCTCAGAAATTCACCTGTACCACAGAAATGAATATTGAAGCAATAACATGCGTAATACCATGTTCTGATATCGCTGCAATTGACAATATTGTAATTAACCCTTACACTCTGTATATAAAATTTTATATATATATATAAAATCATTCTAAATATCAGATTAGGCAAAAAAATATTCTACGTTATTGCATTTAAAACCACTTAAAAAATGCAGATTTTTATTTTCGAATCGTTCATCATTTTGATAAAATTGAGTTTAAAGTATTGAGATTAATAAGCAACATTAAAAAAAATATATGTATAAAAATGTTTAATGATAAAATATTATATATTTTAGGAGCGGATAAACAAAATTCCTCCAATATCTATTCAGTCAATTTCAAATCTCTCTCTATATATTGTGTATAATGTGTGATGTATAATGTTATGTATAATATTATGTATAATGTGAATATGTGTGTGTGTGTCCCTGTATTTCACTTTGCAGCTATAACTACCAGTGCAGACCACTGCCATTTGTATGTGGTAGTAGCATATCTCTCAGGTAGTAGCGAGTCTCCCATCGTGCACTATGTTGGTTGCATATCGGTAGCTGTGTGTGTGTGTGTATGGGGGGGGGGGGATAGAGTGGTTGAAAGCAGTCGACCTTAGGCATTTTCATATTTCGACCAAAGTGTTCCAAAAAATGTTTGGAATATTCTAGAATGCACTAGAATGTTTCCACTTAACATGAACTAATTAAGATATAGATAACTAAGTAAGATGATTTCGCGTCCCATAGTAGTAAAAAGTTAAACTAAACAACATTGCAGCGTGTCGTAGCATGCCTGCTATACAATGCCGAAGGCAGTGGGGACGAGTGCCGGAGTTTCGTTCGGAAAGAGGTTTGTTTAGAACAGATTGCGTGCCGAAAATGATTATTTTTTATCGAAATCGCAAAAGAAAGTTACTGATTTCCAGGAAACGCCGAACATTATTATCTCAGTATCTTAGTATCACTTAGTATCTTATAAAGCTATTCGTCAAATTTCCAACCGGTCAAGTTACTTTGGCGATCGCGAAAATCGAGAATCATAATTCAACATTTAAATGAATTAAGACATTTTCTTTTCAGTGATTAAGAATTCAAATTGAATATCATTCAAATTTAAAATTGAATATCATTTGAAATCTCGAAAGTCTAATGCGAAACAACTGAAATTTATATGAAAGAAAAATAATATATATTTTCCGAACGAATCAACCAAATTAAACTTTATATTTAATTTCATATACCTCAAAAACATATTCAGTAAATTTTAAGCTAATCGAATTCTTTCTACGAAAGTTTTCGCAAGCTAGATAGACAGACATACAGACATCGAAAATCCAATAGGTTCTCTTCAATAGGTTTCGACTAATTCTTAGGAAGATATATTAATTTCCTAAAATACATTTTCACAAAAATGAGTAAATACAATTTTTTCTACAAAATATCAGGATTTATTTAAATTATTCCGAAAAGTTTTAATGCTATTGAAATGTCTTTGAATATTTTTTAGTTTTTTATACCGACAAATTTGAATGTTAGATTACTTTAATTGACCATGTCAAAGTTAAAACATTACTGTAAATAATAATTCCAAATCTTAAATAGTTTTTGCAATTTATTGTATTTTTTCTATATTAAAGATGTTTAATATTTTAAAACGATAATTATATAGAATTCAGTATGCGATTTCAGCCGCCTAATTACATTCTGAGATTGGGTATAATTGTCATATTTGTTGTTTTAAACAGATGAGGATCGCAATATTTTAAATTGATGATTATCTAAAATGCTGTATTCATGTCTGAATGTCATGACAAACAACATTTTGATGTCATTATGTCTATATACTCTAATTATCAAAGCTACATATTTAAATATTCCACCAGTATTTCAATAAAGGTTTCAAGTGTCATTCATTCCCCTAGGTTTGTAAGATAATTACGTTAAGTAAATTATAGTCGAAATCAGATATTCAAACATTATGCGGAAAAAAGGACTGAGACGTGTGAAAGACTTTCTAAAATTATTTTTGCTTGTAAAAATAATAAATTTCTCTGTTTAAAATACGTAAAGCGGATTTATATTTTTCACTATAATAAGTATTTTACAAAAAAGAAAATGCGGTAAAAATGGGCAGTATATAATGAAACACTTTTCATAAAAATCAAACCTTATGTGTAAACAAAACCTTTAAAAAAATGGATAATTTGATGATAATTTTTAACATTTCAGATTATAATATATTAACTTTTTTGCTGTTGTTGTCGTTATCGTTGTTTCATATTTATTAATTAACACAGTCTATTTAAAAAAAAGAAAAAAATATATTTTTACGAATTTTTAAGCAGGTAATTAAACTTTATATATTTTTTAAAGCTAAAATATTTTAAAAGGTCGTTTTTACTTCTAAAAATGCTCATAAATGTTTTAGCCATGTGTTTAATATATTTTGCGCAGATCTGGGTATAAGAAAATGCAATTTTTTATCGAAATTGGGAATCATAACACTTCTCCCACAATGTCCAACATCATGGCGGCTAACCTTTCTTTTTATTTCTTTTAATTTTTCTCAAATCAAAATAAACATAACTGGAGTTAGAAAAAATATTTAACGAAAAGTTTCTCATTTCTATGTTGTTATTTATTAATTGATTTTTATTTAATAAATTTTCTGAGTTTTATTTATTTGAAAACTCTGGCAGGGTGGCAGATATGCAATATACATATACTATTTTGTTGTCATCGTTACTTCAGATATAGTATCAGACACGAATTATTTAAGTTTTATATATTTTTTACTACAGTAAATTTAACAATTTTTTAGAAACAAAAGCTAAAATTCTTCACAAAAATCTTTCTTATTTTTTAAAAGTGCTTCTAAAGTCGTTAATCCTCAATTTGATTTATTGCCCATAAAAGCGGGCATACAGAAAGCAATTTCAGGATAGTAAAAGTGAAATATTGCTGTCAGTTTTATTATCATATCAATTATTTAAGAAAATTAGAATCATATCATTCATCCAGTGTTCACACAGTAAATCAAATATACATGTAATTTTCATCGGTAGAAACATTTGGTGCTTAGTAAATCCTTATTCCTTCCCAGGTGCTCTAAAAAATGAAAAAAAATCCCTTAAAGTCAATTACCAGGAATATACGCATAAAGATACTTCTATTTCAATTATATCTCTAATTAAATAAAAAAAAGAAGAAAATTTTAAGATTATTTTTTGTTTAAATTGTTTTGTTTGTCAGATATATTTTTTCCAATATTATTAATTAACGGAAATAGGATACTTATACAAAAATATTCGTATATAAGTATCTGAATATCGATAAGGCATAAATTTATAAGTTTCATCAAAGTAAATCTCAATATCATTACAGATTCTTTCCCCATTTGTTTATTTGCCATTATTTTCCCAAACTTCTTTCTATACGTGAGAGGGTCAAAAAGTTAATTGTAATAAGTCAGAACTTAATATTTTTAGAGCATATATTAATGAAATCTTTCAGTTTAATAACAATCTTGATAACATTTTAGCCTTTGACGTCTTTGTATTAGATATGTGCATGATATATGCATAGATCAACAGATATGTGCATGCAGCTGTTAATCGTTTTTAAGGAGAGTCATCATTTTTAAACCTTGAAAAAATCGATTGATTTTCCATATATATATGTATATTTTTTAATAATTACGCAGTTGTGATTTGAGCAAAACAAACCGTATGAAAATATTCCAATTAGAACCGTGGCAATTTGAAATTGTTAATGTGTAATTTAATGCAGACTCTAATTGATTTTTCCAAACGTTTATTGTAAATTAATGTTTATTGTAAATTAAAAAAATGTTAATTTTGTCTGTCAGACATCTGCCAGTCAGTTTACACACTAACTCTCATAAACATAGTTGGAATTTGACGTAATTGGTATACGTTATTGAAGTTTACTATCTACCGTTCCCTATTAAAAATAGACTGCATAAGTATTTATCATTCGCTTACAGAGACACACAAAATAATTCCGTTACATTATGATCCATAGGGAAACATTGTCTGCAATGTGTTTTAATGATGTTACACTACTCAAAACACAAGGAAATTGATATATGTTACTGAAGTGCATAACAATATGTTTTCTTCAAAATATGGAGTGCAAAGCACTTATACTTCATTTACAGGGAGTCACAAAATAGCTTGGTTAAAATACTGTCGATGAGCGACAATTGATGGGATTATTTTTGAAGTTGTGATATAAGTTTTTAATCTCAATCAAATTTTAATATATTATATGTTGTAAATAATTTGCATAGATTATATACAGGGCTGTACAAAGGGAGTTTTAAACATTAGGGTCTATGGGTTTGAATTGATTAAAATTTACTTTTTGCTGTGTTATGATTTTTCTAACCGAACTATAACTTAGTATAATCAGAGATTTAGAGTAATATAAATAACTTCATACACAGAATAGAGGAAAATAAATTGTACACTGTAAAAAAAATTGCAGAACAATTACGGGCAGAGGGCCGGTAGCAGAGATTTCAGTCATACCCCGTAAAAAAAAAAAAAAAAAAAAAAAAAAAAATCCATGCCCATCATTTTGTGCAGCCCGTAATTTTACGGGGCAAAGTAATATAGTATTATAATGCACAGGATATAATGCACTTTAAAACACAATAACACTTTGCTTACTGTTTTGTAGCACGTAGCACCTTAGATAATCATCACAGAATCGCTGTTTTGGCGGGTTAAAATTTTCGAAACACGAGTAAAATGAAGGGTTACATCCTAGCGGAGGACAATGTGTGGTGTCGTACCGTATTTTTGTTAACATATGGGCTAGAACTGTAAGAATATGTAGATTGCTCTTAATTTTCTAAGTATCTAAGGGATAAGGCTGTTTATTTAGTGGATCAGACCATTTTTCATCAAATAAGGCTGTTGCCCGTGAAAATTGAAGAGCAAACGCTCATAAATTTACAGTTTTTTCTGAGAGTGTACAATGACATCTGTGGATTGTGATTGCCGAAATTCGGTTTTAGTTCTGCTACGCTTTTCACAGCTAAATGAAATGCTAGCATACTAAATGTTGTGTTTAAAAATTTACCGATTATATACAGTGCTATACAAATGAATTCAAATACATTATATTCTATGTTACTGAAACTGAATTTTCTTGTTTATAATGAGTTTCCAACTAACTTAAATTTGTGGTTACTTTTTGGCGGGTATCAAAAATGTATAACAGTACAGGTGTACATGTAGGGACAAATAATTCAAATACCTCATGACTATTGGCCGGTATTGATGAAATTTAGTTTTTAACTATGGTATGGATTTTCTTTTCTCGCCGTATCAAAATATGAAGTTGCGTTACAATATTATGGAAGTGTGTGAAATTGTTTCATAATCTATGTACATATGTTACCTTTCTTGTTAACTTGGCAAAGTATTTTCTTAAAAATGTGGTTTTCCTTCTTGAGCGCACTGTAAGAAAAAACATCGCACGATAGGAGGCCTTCTCCCCTTCCCAGGTAATTTCTTCTGCCAGATATGTATAATATATTCATACCAACAATCTCCACCTAATGTATTGTAAGTAAACAATACAAAATATTCGTGGTACGATTACAATGTGCTTTTTTAACGTCTATCAAGTTGAAAAGTCCATTCTAATCGCAACAAATAAAATTTGCGGCGTTTTATTGACAAAATAGTTGCGGAGATTATAGGCATGATAATTTTATATAGTACTAGGGGGCCTACCCCCTGCGAGCTACGCTCGCCAACCCCCGCTCACACTTCGAAGCCTCTAAAAACATGACAGCGTGCTTTGTTTTAAAAATATTGGCAAATCTGTAATTGGGTTGCCATGCTTTTAACATTTTAATGGGGCATTTTTTTATTACCATGGCCTCATACACATCTGTTGCGACAACTGACGACTATTTTCGGGATTGATAAGTAAAATCAATTACAACTTGAAAACCAGCTTTTATAAAATGGTTAGGTTTAATTTTTGGCTACCTCTCGGACTTTTATAACTACGATCTGTATTCTATTCTATCTTTGCGTTTAAGGATGAGAAAAATTCCATCTGCTTGTGAATAACATTAAGAACCACGGTTTTGAAAAGTACTGTTATAGACATTTTCAGTAACAGGTTTTAATTTTCTCTCTATTTTAGTGCGCCATCATGCATATTTTCATGTTATTTTAAATATGTAAATTATTTATTTTAATTAATATGTATATACGAATTTCTAATAATTATTTATCATACAAAATTAATTAAACATTTTGTGCATGCATGCCTGCATTTATTCGGCACCAATTGATGACATAATTAAACAAATTTGCTGTCCGCGATAATTTTACACCTTGTTATGTCAGTTGAATATTGTCCATAAGAAAATCGGGTACTTTTCCAGTATAGGATCCTTTGCTTTTAGGTTTGGCGTAATTCGAGCTTCGAAAAGGGATAGATTCGTTAATATACATAGATTTGTTGCCAAAAGTTATGAAAACAAACCCAATGAGCTTTTCGTGCTTTTCTATTATAGGGGTCTTGACGCTTTTTTAAAAAAAGCTTGGCGCAATTCGGGCATCAGAAAGTGAGATTTGGTGCCAAATGACATTAACAGCCATGGAAACAAATTCGACGATTTTTTTGTTTATATGCGTATTTTAATTATTCGTATATTATTATTGTTTTTTCTATACAAATTACTTCTGATTATATATAAAATAGGATAAATGACATTTTGTGCTAAACAAATTGTATAAATATTTTTTTGCTCCTTTCTTTTGCGTTTACATAAATGACGTCATTTGGACGAATTTATTCAAAACATTTTCAGTTTATAAATTAAATTAAATGCTGACAGATGATTGAATCCTGACAACGATAGAAATGTGATTTTTTTTTCAAATTTTCCTGAAAAACATAATTTAATTACAATCTTGTCTTCATTATCGATTGAAATAAAAGATAAATTCAATTTCAATTTGAAAATGACGAATAAAAAGAAATCAATAATGCCTATCGGGATCCTTTTCAATTTTTTTCCCTTTTTTGTCACAAAAAAACTGAGTAATTAGTTGCCATCATTACAGAAATGTCATTAAAATTAGAAAAAAATTAATATCTCGAAAACTAATTCCAATTTCAAAATTCTATTACCAGTTTTGACATCGCGGATTTTTATGGACAATTGATATTAATTTCACCATCAAGCGTTTAATATTTTATTAAAAATAGCCCTGAAACATAATCAGTCGTTTAATCAGTCGTTTCATAAAATCGTTTCATAAATTCGTTTCATAAAATCGTTTCACAAATTCGTTTCATTAGGATTTTATATATATAGGGTAGATATTCTAATCCTAATATCCTATCCTAATAATATTATAAATCCGATTGTGTGCAAATGTTTGGCTGAAGCCAGCGTCAAAATGGAGCATTTAATGATCCTGTACCTTTGCATATAGGTAGATTATAGCCCTCGAATGAACATAGGCTGGTTTTTGTTTATTTTATTCAAATATTTTTCTTAATAGTTCAAAATTTCGTTATTTTCATAGAGAATAAATGGACATTTTTTCGTATAATATTTTAAAATGGTTAAATTTACTTTACCGTTGCTAATACTTTATCGTTGCAAAAACTAATTCAAAACCCGGAATAATAATTTGTACTCAACAATTTAGTTTCAATTGAAAAAATTTCACGAGAAAAATGACAATGAAATAAAAAAATTAAAGAATTAAAAAGAAGATGAAATAATATTATTAGAAGTAAAACGTACTTTTTTTAGTTTTTGATAATAATAAAAGGTTTCAATATGCGTAACCATAGGAAACACGCTAATATGACGACATACATCGAAAATAAAGCGGATATGCTTTGATTGGTAAAATAAAATGATCTTGGGTTTTTTCTTCATTTTTTTTCTTTTGTATGGTAACAATACTCGCCGTTTTACCATCTGCGCAAGGCTAATATAACTATACCGTATTTTTTATTTAAATTTTAAAAAAGTAAAAAGAAATTTCAAAAGAAAATGGTTAGCAAATGCCAATAATATGCTCCTCAAAATTATCCATGTCGAAAATGATGTCATGGATAAGCGAGAAATAGTTATTTTCAATCTTAAAACTACAGCGCCTAAAATACATATAGTGTGGAAACCGGCTATCCTTGTAATGCTTTAAAAAGTGCTAAAAAATTGTAGCCTATAAATGTGCAACGGTGCTCCTACGATAATAAGGCATATACGCACCACATTGGCCCGATTGCAACAAAATGGCAATTTTATGCCTCACATGGTAACCCGGTTATTTTGTTTATATTGCTGTTTATTTACTTTTATTTTTTATTTTAATTCTATAAATTGTTTTTATTATGTATATCAATATTTATTTATATAAAACTGCATTTATATTTTTTTATTTCCTTTTCTTCAAATAATAGAAGCTATTTCATTTATTACGTTATTTTATTTTTATATTGAAATAAAAAATCACGTGCTATTTGTAACTAATATTCAAAAACAAAGTTTTCGCCAAATTGGCGGGGGGAAAAAATCGCGCCAATGTGGTGCGTAAATCACATCTGTGCCTGATATTAAGTTTGGCAAAAATCTTTCCTATTTGCATTTTTTGTGTCAGTTGAATTAAAAAATTACACAAATTTGATCCATTCATAGCAGGTTCTTATTAATCTTGTATATATATCAGAGTAAGCATACATAAACATAATGTGGAGCAAATGGACCAGTAATGAACGCCTTTAAAGATTTTTTTTTTATATAAATATTATATTCCAGTTTTTTTTTAATATTATAGTAACTTAGCAACACTAAACAATCTCATAGTCACATTTCCCATCAGGAATCAACATTTAATTGTAATTATTAACAGAAATAAATCAAAGCATCCTAAATTTCAGCTATGGACACCATACAAAAAGGTAATAGATGATTGTTTTAATTAGTGTAATTGGAATTTAATGAAACAAAATAAGTCATTTTCAAAAAATGGTACTTTTCAGTTAGCCGGCTGATTAAAATACATACCACAAGTCGAAACATTCTATACAATGTTTACGTTGAGAAGAGTTAGCAGATGACGCTGCGATCCCATCGTTATCTTTTCAGAAACGTTGTACATTTATTGGATTCAAATTTTTAGTATTATTTTGTAGCAGATTTCCACACTATGTATTCTAGGCGCTGTTCTTAAAACTAAAAGAAATTACTCGATTACCTAAAAAAAAAACGACGAATGTTAATAGTCCCATTTTTGTTGATAAAACCTAAAGATTTAATATTATTTCGTTAAAGTAACATAATTTCCCTTTGCCAGTATTGAAATGAATTGCCTGGAAAAGAAAATTAACAAGAATTATGTCATTAAAAAGGGATTTCTCTGGGGGAAAAGAGACGTCATATTTGAAATAAAACAGGAATTTTCCAATACGTTTTAAAATGAGTGTGAATCAATCCCTTACATTAATAAAATAAGGATCAGTAAGTATAGAAAGTAGTAGAGTTTCACGCCCTATTTAAACGAAACATTTAAATGTTTTTTTTATCTATACTGATTATTAAGCATGAGTATCCGTTATATACACATGAGAGTTTTCTGCTAAAAATAACATCATAATTTTAAGAAAAGGAAAATGGACACGAATCTATTATATTAAAATCTGACCGTGTGTTTGTATTTCGCAACTACTCCTAGACTATCGAACGCAACGCGATTTACTTAATACCGCTCATCATTGATCCGAGGATGTTACACAAACTCTCAGAATTTAAAAATTTAAATTAGATGCCAAGATTTTTTTTTTTGTAAATTTTAACGAAGTTTCTCTAAAAACGGAAAATAAATTACTCCATATTTGTGCATAAAAAAGGAGAAATAAAACAGATCAGTATATTTTTTACACCATTTTCTCTTTAAAACTGAAAAACAGAACTTATTTTCACTTTGAATAGATGATGAAAACAAAATCTTGATTTCAGTAAATTATCCGAAAAATAAAAACATATTTTCACATATTCAAATTTCCTGAATCAATTTATTCTGGAGAACAAAACTTGCCTGTCAACATACTGTCATTTAGAAAACAATATTTGTTTCAGCTATACATTAAACCAAGGAGGCAGAATTCAATTTAAAGAAAAAGCATATACTATTTCCAATTAATGTTGTTTTGAAGGATGGCTGTTAAAACGTTTCACAAAGGCGTTAAAAGTAAAATTGTTTATCAGGTAAAATTGACATTTGTTTTCACCCAAGTCATCTATTTCCACGATTTTATTTGGCCCTCCTTTTTGCATTGGATGCAATTACATTTTTGCGATTATTTGGCACAAAATTTCCCTTTTTTAAGACTGAGTTATGTCAAGGTCCCTATAACAAAGAATACCGTATTGTCTCCTATGAAATGTGATAAATAGTTAGTTAATTATTAACAATTTTAATTATCGGGAGTGAAATATTTTGCTTAATTAATGTATTTATTTTTCTTTTAATGTTGCGTGAACGAAGTCACGGGTAACAGCTAGTATATATATATATATCTGTGCATGAGAAATAATCTCTCTTCAACAGGATTTTTTTTTACAGTACACGCAAGGAGTGAAAACACAGTTTTAAGAAAAGCGAATGTAAAGTTAAAAATTAATTGGAATCTGTGTTAAAGTGCATATTTTCAATTTCAAATTGACCTGGTTATAATTTGAGTATTTTTTTTTTGCAGTTTGCTCCATTCAGAATTGTATAAACTTTTTAATACAAAATACATTTTTTTTTTTAAGATTTAAAACTTATGACTCTTCTTAAACCATCAAAGATGTGGCTGCAGTTGTTTGTAGAATTCAAATCATAACTTTTTACAATAATTCGAGTCAAGTAATGCAAATTTTAGCTTAATATGTTGTGTACACAACATATTAAGTCTCTGGATATATACAGGGTCTATACATACATAAGACTCTGAATAGTACACAGGGCTGTACAAAAGATATCGAGTGTTTTTCCATCGATTGGCGAAAATTGCTAAATGTGAATAATAGCAGAAAAATTTAACTTCAATGAAATTCAATATTAGTTCAGGATTTATACTCTCTGTAAGTATTTTTGGATTGTAAAATGATACTCTTTTATAGCAACTAATATTGCAGATTTCTTCAAGTAAAATACACATAATTTAAACTAAAAAAAATATTTAACGAATTTTTGTTATTTCTACGTGTTTATCTAGAGACGAATCGCTCTATTTTCATTCCACAAACCCTAAAGCAACTACTATGTCTGCATTACTACTGAAACGCGTCTCAATTCTAAACTCATAGCAAGAGACATTCTTCAATGCAATTCTTGCTGCTCTCTGACTTACAAGAATTGTAGTGTCAACTGAATTCCCTCCACACCTGGCTTCCGAGCAAGGAATACAGGCAGTGGAAAAAATAAGATACATTTTTTCTCCCGCACTGTTTCGCAACAGGCTTCTCCATTTTTAACACTTTCTAACCTAGTTGAAAGTGTTTATGATTTCGGTTTGTCTGTCCGTCCGTGCTTTAACTACCGTAAATATACTCGGATTGCACTGAAATTTTTGTATGTTACTGAAGTTTACTATAGCATGTTCCCTATTGAAAATGAATTGTGTAGCATTTATAATTTATTTACAGGGACAGTCAAAAATGTTCTCTAACATTACAGTCTATGGGAAAAAATCGTTTTAAGAGCATTGTGATGATGTTACGCCATTTGAAACATTGTGAAATTGATACACAATTATGAAGCGCACTAATACATGCTTTCTGTAAAATATGGGGTGCAAAGCATTTATTATTTATTTACAGGGTCACACAAAAAATTCTGTTTCACAATGTTTTAGGAGGAAAATTTTTTTGCAGTTTAATTTAGTGATGTTTCACTATTTCAATCATAATGAAATTTATATGCATTGCTGAGGCTCTCTGAAAAGTTTGGTATGGATTTCTTTTATATTTCACTTACAGGGACACACAAAAGAGTTCGGTTAGAGTTTTAGTGCGATAATTGCACTCTACATGTCGTAAGTGCGTTTTCAACTTTGGTTTGCGTTTTTAAGCTTAACTAAATTTTTGCATTCTGCGTCGTGTGTATAAATTTTGTTGATAATATACAGGGCTACACAATTCGTAATATTACTGCTTATGGGAGTGAATTGCTTAATGGTATTTTTAATTGTGTTACGCATTTTCTTGTTGAACTATGTTTAGTAGACTAATAGAAGTTTGTGGAATATAAATAAATTCATATACAGGGCATTGTGGTTTATGGTTGATAATTGCTGGAAATGAGTTTTAAGTTGCCTTATGCGTTCTTACCTGAAGTAAATTTTAGCTTAATATATTGTGAACATAAGTATTTAGATACAGGGCTGTACAAAAGATTTCGAATGCATTTTCATCGATTGGCGAAAATTGCTAAATGTGAATTTTCTAACTGAGATAAATTTTATCATGCTATGTAGTATCTATCCAAATCTACGGATCATATACAGAGCTGCACAGTATAATTCGACTACATTTTTGACTATGGAAGGTCAACTAGTAGACTGGATTTTTAATTGTTTTATATGTTTCCTAAACTGTTTACTACATATCTCCTTTCACCTTATTTAATGACGAGGTTTCGTTACCGTTTTCTGGATGTGTTGGAAAGTGTGTCATAATCAATGTTTGGCGCATGATTTTTTGTTCTTGTTTACGCTGATAGAGAGTTGAAAAAGAAGTCGCTCCCCGCATTCTTTTTTAGAGTTTTTGTGAGTTGTTAGCTTCCGAAAGTTCAAAGAGTAATCATATTCTCTTGTGAAGATGTATAATTTTTTTAAGTGAGTGTCTCCCAATTTTCACAAGTAAAAATGATTCTCCAACTTGATGCATCGTCTTTGATATGCAAACTTAGTGTAATTCAAGCTATTTGCAGCCATTACAAATCAACCAATGTTTTTAATATCTCAAGTGCATCAACTGTACACCTGTTTATGTAATAGTGATTTACAACACCTTTCCTACGAATTTTTTTCAACTAATATTTTAATTTAACAATTTTGAAAACAACCAGTAAAATTTTCGTGAATGTGAATTGTTCAACGAATTTTGCATTTGTTTCAAAAAATGTTATTTTTGTTCATTTCCATGTGCATCCCAATTACACCAAGTACAAAAAACACATATAATAAAATGAAGCTGATTAATAATATCAGAGAGTGAACAACAATTTCCCAACCTGTGCTACAAATCCAATTTCATCAATACAAGTTCTGTATTTCAAGCAATGGGAAAGGGTCTGGAAACATTGTTTTATTGATCCGATCGTTATAGAGACTTAAAAGTCTTCAAAGTAGTCTTCCCTTGCGTCAATGCAGCGCTGCCAGCGAGATTTTCACGCTTCGGACGCTCCCTGGAAGCCAGTTTCCGGCATGTCCTAAAGAGTTTTAGTGACGGCCGCTTGGATGGATGCAACGTCTTCAAAACGTGTTCCTGTCAAGGGAGTCTTCAGCTTGGGGAAAAAAGAAGACGGCCAGACTCAGATCTGTGCTGTAGGGAGGCTGCAGCAACGTTGCAATCCCGATTCGAGTCAGGTAAGAGGTCCCGACAAAGGCGGTGTGGGCCGGCGCGTTGTCGTGATGGAACTTCCATCGGTCGGCGATTGCTGGTCGTCTCCGTTTGACGTTCTAGTGCAGTTTCTCGAGCACTTTTTTGTAGAAAATGGCGTATCACATGTTTGGTCACGTCCTCTCCGTGACCAAAATTCATATGAGCACTCCGCACCACTAGCTATACACACCCCCTGACAGCTCGGAACCTTTTTAATATTATGAAATTCTAGTATCTCATTTTACATTTTTATTGATTTATTATTATTGAATTGCATTTATATTTCTTTCTATTTTATTATTTCTAGCATTCATGTGATTTTTTTAATTAATAAATACTATTAATCAAGTTGCATAAAGTAAGCCTTTTCTCTGGAGTTATTATTCTGATTTATATATGTTCTAATTAACATCATCAATTTGAGTAATTCATAAATATTTACTCAAAATTAATGTTTCTAAATTAATGTTTTTATAAATGATTAAAGTTTTTATTCACAATGCTAAAATCAATTATTTTTTTTCTTTAGTTCTTACTATTTTAACTTAATGTCCTCTATACGTAAAATTCAATGGCTAAATTCTTATCTATGCTTAAGAGCCTACGCTAGTCACGCGAAAAAACGCTCAAGCTAATGTTAAGTCTATTGGAAGGTTCTTGCGCGATGTATCGCTCGCATTTTAATATTTTTAAATGATTTTTTTTTGCATAGGATAGCTGAGTCCAATCCCTAACGTTGTTAGTTTCCACTTTTTCGATTTTAGTTACAGTTTTTTTTATAAGCGGACATTTCTAATTTCGGAACTGGTTGGAACCGGTTCTGAAAGTTAAAGTACCCTTATATAAAAAACTGGAACCAAAATAAAAAAAGTAAAAACTAACAACGTTAGAGATCGACCTCAGCTATCCTAGGCAAAAAAAAATCATTTAAAAATATTATAATGCGAGCGAGAAATCGCGTATATGCCTTCCCATAGACTTAACATTAGCTTGAGCGTTTTTTCGCGTGACTAGCGTAGGCTCTTAATGGTAGAGGCCTTCTCCCCTTCAGTTTATAATCAATTTCTTTTATTTAATAAAATTTCTGGTATCATTTGAATTTTAAAAAGTCGGAAAGTTGATCATTATGAACGTTGTTCAATAATAACCACCCTACCAATGAAGATTTTGACTGTCAAAAGCCGTTGACTGCAATAATAGCGAATGACGTTGACTGTATTAAATAACAGATATTTGTTTATGTATACGAATTGTAGCAGAAAATATCATAACTGAATTGCCCTGTTCACAATAAACCAGGTCCCTGGACATGAAGTCCCAATATACACGGTACTTTCAAATAAAACAATAATTTTCATGACTCAAAACAGACTTGCCTCTACAAATATGTGCAAAAATTTGTTGTATGTTAAAAAATGCTGAAACTAAAGAATTGGTTGTGGAGAGATTTTACGACTGTTTTCCTTCAAGATTTACTAACAAATGTTCCCAGTTACTCGTCCTTTACAACTAATATTTGACAATCTACGTAAGTACAGCAGCCAATAGTCCCATCCCCCATTGGATTTCTTTCTCTTTTTCTGGGCTTTCCGAAAAAACAAAAGGCTCTTATTTCACAATTTGTCTACACTCTTGAATTAACTAATGTATTTACTCGCGTGATTTGAACGCTTTTTTCATAAAAAAAAATTTAGGGCTGAATAAGCGAGATGCGTATTATACAAGGAATATTTCCAAACAAATTTGAAATCACACATACTTTCACTGCCACTAAATCACAACTTCTTCGGGCCTTACTTTTTGTTAAAACTTTTCAATGTAGTAGAATGTTATTTATGACTTGGGTTTGTCTGTCTGCCGCCTGTTCATACTCTCTCTCTTGTAAATATACTCGGATTGTGAGTAATTGATGCTTGTTATTCAGTTTCAGTATGGCATATTCGCTATTGAAATGGAGTGTGTGGCATTTGTAATTCATTTACATTCAAGAGAATTCCGTTAGATTATGGCCTATTGGAAAAAATTGTTTGTGGTGTATTTTAATGATATTATACTACTATTTCAAGCTTAAAAAAATTGATATGCATTTCTGAGATGCACTATCATATGCTTTCTGCAGAATATGGTGTGCAAAGCATTTATCATTCAGTTACAGCAGGCATGTCAAACTCTTTACTGTCGCGGACCAAATTAAGCATTATATAGAAAGTCGCGTGACATTTAAAAATAGTATATAATAATATTACTATTGCAAAGAATAAAATTTGTTCGTGAAAAACACAGTCCTGTTAAGAAATATTTATCATACATAGTTGCATACTGCTACTACATATTGGAATGTTTTTATTATACATAGTTTATATTATTTTATTTTTCGAAAAAATACTCAAAATAAATAAATAATTTTCTCTCTTCAAAATAAATAAATAAAATGAAAAATTAAAACTTGTTTATTATTTTTGTGGGATATATATATATATATATATATTATTATTTTTTTTTTGTACGGATAAAATATTGAAGAAAACGTAGAAACTTTTTACCTTTAAACTGCAGGTTTAAAAAGTTACAATTTCACATTTAGAAAACGTCCCACCTTTTTTTGTTGTAAATTATTAAAATGTTGCCTCCAAAAAATGTAATTTAGTCCATCATTAAATAAATTGCCATGAACACTTCATCGTATGATGCGTAAAAAAGCGATACAATTTAAGTATGTAATTTGCAAATAAAGTAAGCTTATAATATAATAAACTCAATAAAACTAAAGTTCACACAATGAAACTAGGTCATTTAAACAAGGGCTGTTTTAAAAGAGAGTTCTTTTTTGTGTTAAAGGATAAAAGTTTAAATACAGAAAATGTTGTTAGGTCTTATGTTTTTAGAGATTACATGCATAACTACAAAGGCCTGTAAGTTCTTCTCTGGGTGGTTTCGTATGATATTTATATGGGACTTGCTTCATTTTACTTGCTTCATAGTGTTGCTTCATTTTACAGGAACATCCGCTTTATTAATATACTTCTTTAAAAAAGTCTATGAAATACGATCTAAACTTTTCCTTTTTCTGAGATAGTATTAAAAGTAATTTTCAGTGAAATATTTGAAAAAAATATAGATAAATATTTTTGTAATGAGTAAAATTTTAAATTTTTTTCTTTACCAAGAACAAACATTAATAGGCTAGAATTCTGTATTTTTTAATCATTTATTTGTGCGCAATAGAATAATTACTACAAAATATGTAAAATATGTAAATCAAATAAAACAAAAGCACTAATAGCAAGAATAAATATGTACTACTATTTACAGTGAGTGGTACATAATAAGCTAATGTAAGCTAATAATATTTCTTCTTACTCGATGTGTAATGCTCGATATAGCGAGATCAAGAAATAATATAATCGCATATTCTTATTTCCTAGTTTAGAAAGACCTAATACCATACAGAATTTTTGCTATTTAAATGAAAAAATACCTGTGCACATTTGTACACATTTGACATGTATACGTGACGCTCTCTATACATTTAAATAGGTTTGTTAATAAAACATATATATAGTTTAAGGTAAAGCCAGGAGAGATGGCGCGGTCGGAGAGATTGCGCACATAGAGGTTCGGGTGAAGGAGTAGAGTGAGCGCGCATCGACTCCAGGTAGTTGTACAACAGAAGTAGTGGAGTGTCTACTTGAAAGTGTACGTTGATTGTTTGAGCGTCTAAGATAAAGCATTGCTATTTTGTTTTGTTTTTCCAAAGTAAGGGCTTGAATTTTAATAGCTATTCATCAGAATTTCTATGCAATGTCAGGAGTACAAAATATTTTAAACTTAAACCATTTCTCATAAGCTACTAATCTAGACTAACAATATGAACATCAACGGTTCGTTTTAGTAGCGGCCATGTTTAAATAAAACGCTGCGCAATCTCTCCTACCGAAATTGGAGAGTTTGCGCATCTGCTACTTAGGAGAGATGGCGCATTGTCCCCATTAGTTTCCATGCTAGGACAGATTACGCAGCTAATTGGTAAATTTGCATAAAAAATTAAAAATGAAAATGGACTAATTTTAAGTTAAATGTCATTTCAAGTAACTTAATGTTATTTTGTAATCTTATCTGGACTTGCTTTTTCTGCTTTTTTTATTTTTTTCCCTTTAATTAAAATTTTTTAATCGTTTTTAAATTTTTTTTCCTGATTCTTTAATAATTAGGTTGAAATATTCACTCCTAATACAATAATATTTGTTCACAAAAACCTTATAACAATGTCATTTAAGGGTAATTATTATTGTTAACAATTTAATTGTAGTTATTATTAGTAACAATCTCTCCTACCTATGTGCGCAATCACACCAACCCTGTAAGGACAGATTGCGCAAAATAACTTCTTTGGTTTTATTACAACTGTTCTATTAAATTACAACACAACAACAAAATAGCAATGGAAATGCATAAAAAACAAATGAAGTAAAAATTATTCATGGATAGTTTAGCAAAAAATTAATAGTTAGATTTTTTATTATTATTCTTTTGAATTGTGCGCAGACTCTCCTAGCTTTACCTTAAATAAAATACTTGAGTTTATCTATAAACATATTATTGAAAAATCTGAAATAATAGCCAACTATTTATCAAAAATTAGAAGCAAACAGCCTATTCCGGTCTTTTAAAATATGATAGGGAAAAAGATTATTATAATACTTATAATAGAATAAAAAATCGCAGTTGCTTCAAAACTGGAATTCTACTGAAGAAGCATTTTTCCTTTTATGCTATTGAGCGAGTTCCCTGCAACTGTTTGTAATCAATAGCAGAAAATGAAGAAAATGTCCAGTTTAAACTGAAAATTTTGAAGAATGTGCGGATTTAATTTGTACAATTTTTTTTTTATTTAGAATTTCTTTGCCGAGTCTTTGAGAATTGTATTTAGTGAGCGATCATGTGAAATCTCTGCCAGAATGGTGAACCATCAGAATTGGATCTTGGTCTTAATAAGGACTTTTTAACAGATCGACCTCTCTTTTTGTGAAGGATATTTCAGGTCGTACCTTTTGACGGCATCGATTTTTCATGACGTCTTCCTGTTCCTTTACCAATTTCTTAAAGCAACGGACCACGTGATATTAAAGTGCTGTTGATAGATAACTTCCATAGAGAGAAAAATGAACAATTTATGACGCAAAAAAAGACTTGTACAACAATTTATACATTTGAATTGTGAATGTAGCTCAGCTTCAGTTGGTTAGGAGGATTGAATAAGAGTTTCAATTGATTATTTAGATGAAATTTTATGATTATTCATAACATTTCCTATTTTATAAAACAACTCATAAGATTAAAAAAATTTTTTTACTTTTTCTATTGTCCTTTTCCGTCGGTGTTCCATGTTATTTAAGCGGTATTTTCTGTGCCCGCTTTCTTTTGAGCGTCACCACCGGATCCTAATGTCGATAATGTCAATTATCAACTTCTGGAAACCATTGAACGATCAAAAAGATTTTAAATGGTATTCTATACACGTGAAAAGAAAAAAACTTCTGTTGTTCACTTGCTTTTACATTAGAAAAAATGCGAGATTAGCATTTGTGTAGAATTTTATCTGTTCATGGGCAATTCAGAAGATACTCTGAATTGTTTTTTTTACTAGACATATTGTTTCTTTTTTGTTGTTTATTACATAAAGTTCCTGTTGTTATTTTATTTTATTTTATTTTAAATTTTTTTAGCAGAGGGGGAGGATACAATATTGCAGCGAAGATTAATGCCTTTTTACTGCACGTTTGAGAATTTGAATTTGCTTTTCCATTTGCATTTCTCAAAACTTACTTTGAATTAACAGTTTGACGCATCAAATGTGCCGTAAACATGAAATATTTTTTTTATATATAATTTCATTTGTGTTGTCATTTTTTAAAATGTTTTATTCGAACTTTTTTCAAAAAAAAAAAAAAAAAAAAAAATCTATGTTCAAGTTGTAATTTTTTTTAGAAAGGACGTTGATAGAGGTTCGGATAATCGGCTCTCTACTGAATGTATATGCTTGTATATAACTTTACGAATTACTCCATACATAGTAATAAAAATGAAACTTCAGTTTTGGACATCTAGGGAAGGATATTTTTTTTTAGAAATTACTTTCACTAGTGCTTCCTACATACTGGGAGATAAGAAAAAAGCGCTATATATCCGGAAGTGCAGTTAAAGAGGACATTAATTGTTTTTAAAGATTAATATTGAAATTAATTGCCCATATTTGTTTCCGAAAGATTATTTAAGCAGATTAATTCAATTTTCTTAAGATTATTAAAGAAAGAGAAATTTTTATAATCGAAAAAGTTACTTCAAATGTGTTTTTAAGGTTGAACTTATTTTTCTAGACACAAAAACTCTACATGTCAAAATGAGCAGTATTACGGGAGATAGAGGGGTAGATAAATAGAGCGCCCTCTTTTGATTACTTTTGGAATAAATTTTTTTATACATGAAAAAAAAATGCAATGTCCCTCTGATCATATTCGCGCAAACCGATTTTTGTTTCGAGCATTACTTCATTTATTATGAATCTTTTAAGTTTGTACGAAATTATGACGCACCCTGTATGTGTTTATACATTCAGATATGTATTCTAAAATATCGAAAATGATTAAATTTTTATGGCTGTATAGGAAGAGCGGCCCCAAATGAATACCAGCTCAGAGTCCACTCTTTGGCGTGGTCGGACTCTGAGCGAAGACAAACAATTCTGCTAAGCCTAATTATCTGTCTAAATCCTCACAAATATCTTGAAATCGTACTCTCGTTCATTCACTAATCACGTCTTCTTTTTTTCCCCATTAATATAAGAAACATCAATTTTTATGTCTCCTTTTTTTTAATTTTTAATCTTCTTGTTTCTAAACCCGGAGAATAGCGCGCACGTGCAACTTTTGATCAAATCACTTCTTTAAAAGTGCGCATTGTAAGCAAGAATATACGGCATTTTCGCTTACCTGTCTCTGTTCTGTACGAAAGTTCATCTTATTCGTAGGATCTACGATAAAAAAGCCTCTATATATCCGCCTAGGTGGATCACGAAAAATTTTCAAATTTTGAGAGGGGTCGCAAAAATAAATAAATACATAAATAAAATATAATAAAATAAAATAAAACAAAATAAAATTTGGTTACCACTGTGTTAGAATATTATTATATTTATAGGTTTTCGACAGAAAACAGATTAGTAAAGAAAAATTAAATGCAGTTTCAAATTTTTTATTAAAAATTACTAAAATAATCAGAATAAAAATTTACTTCCGCATTGCTTCAACTCATGTCTAGTTATAAACTTCAGAACAATCTTACACACAAAAGTCTATTTAATTAAAAATATTAATAAAAAACAGCTTTTTTTTCTTCTTTGAAGCACAACTCAGCCTTCAATTCAGCCTTTCGAAGTAAAAGATTTTCAACCATGGAAATTGCCCTTTTGCCGTCAAACGAAATTTCCTTTTACTCGCATTTGTTTTCTTTTGCATAAAAGCTTTTTCTCATTTTCTCGAAAGATCATCATCGTTTTTAAGCTGTAAGGAGGGGGGGGAGGGGGCGGAGGCAGTAAAAAAAGGTAAAATCTTAAAATGGGAGATTATATCGTTTACCGATAAATGGAAAATGAAAGGTAGAAATAAAGCTTTTTTAAAAATACTTTTTGTTTTTATTCAGAAAATCCATGAAAATAAATAAATTCCAAGTAGTCATGGACGCCGGAAAGGAGGGAACGAAGAAGGATCATTATCTCTCCCTCCATTTTGAAATTTTATTAACTAAATTTTCTTTATCTCTGACAATTTTGAAAATAAAAAGTAAAATCATTCTTCAAAGGATACTTCAGTTAAATTTAATGTAAAAAAGGAACTAGGTATTTTTGATCAGGAAAATGAAGCATCCCCTGAACCTCTCCCCACGCGAATATTTTTGTTCATGTGTTTAAAAAATATTTTAAACATAGACAACTTGTTTAAAATAATTATAATAAGGAAAGCAGAGCTCTCTTACGAACAACAACAACAACAAAAAAAATAAATACAATTTTCCACAAAAAATGCCAGTAGAAGTTTATTTTTGAATTTTTAATGTTCTTTATTTGCTACATTTCTATACCCTTTTTATTTTGATCTGTTTAAAAATTGTAATTCGGAACAATAATTTCGAAAATTCTAAACAAATATTCTCAACTTAGCATATTTATTGTTTATCTTTTACATTTTTAAAAACATCAGTTTAAGAAAGCTTTGGAAATAGTACTCATTTCAACAACTGAATTTGTTTGGATTTTCTGTTCGGCAATCTATTTCAGAAATGGCGTTTTGTTATGGTTTCGAAAAAAATGCAAGGCTTTTTAGCACAGGCACACCTGCTCCAAAATCTTGCCCCTTCCTGAGCTTAATTTTAAAGATCTTCAACTGTAAAAATAGACTCTTCCCGCTAAATGAAATTTCATTTTACTCAAATTAGTTTTCTTTTGCATAGAACTATTTTCCTATTTTGTGGGAAAAAAATTATCAGTTCTAAGGTACATGGAGAAAAAAAAAGAGAAAACTTAAAATGCTAAATTATATCCCTTATCCAGGGTTCGAAATGTACCGGAGTAAATCGGAACGATATTCCGGTTCGTGAAATTCTGATAAATTTTATTACTATTCGTGAAATTACTCTAAATATCGTGCAATTTGTTTACATTCGGTACTCATTTATCATACAGTGATCACGATCCTACATCCAATCTTTTTCAGTTTCGGTGACTAAATAAATATGATAGGATACACATCCAAGCTTTTTAATTTTAATATTTTGATATAACGGAAGTGGAAGCAGGCTGAATTTAGGCCTTACCGGAGACACGGAGTTTGATTACACTTTTTTATCGGCAAAAGAGAAATTATTTGCCGTTTTCCACAACGTAAATGTAGTGTTTTATATAAATAACTTATTGTACTCTACGTAACTTTTTTTTTATTATTTATTATCTTGGATGCATTTTAAAATTATTTTTGTATGGTTAGAGATAAAGTTGTGTATACTTTCAAATTAAAAAAATAATCAACAATAATTTTCAAATATCTTTCCGGTAAGTGCATTTTTTCATTTCGAGCCCTGCACGTATCTATAAAAATTGCCCAGGTTAAAATGAAAAGAAGAAAAAGCCAAGTTCAGTTTAATAACTCTGCCATAAAAAGCACCTAAAAGTCACGAAAGTTAAAAATTAAACCTGAAAAATCTTTTATTTTGAGTTATAATATATGTGAGAATATTCAACAGATTTAAAGTTACCGTAGAAGAACGTAATTCCGAAAACACTGAAATTAATTTTCAGTCCACAAATTAGAATAAATAATGCACGCTGATAAACGTTAATCTGAAATACTTTTATTTGTTTGTAGAGGGTAACCTCTGAAACTACCGAGCCAATTTGGAAAATCATGGTAGCAAAATTATGTTCAAAGTCTCATCAAACCATGAAAGGATTGATCATACCCTACATTTGTATGTCAGTATCCCTGCACCCAAGTGTGTGCCAGAACAAAAAAAACGATTTCTTTCAAACTGTTAGGGTTAAGAACTTGAAAATTAAGATGGCCATTACATTTAAGAAGTCAATGCTCATTAACAATGTTTTTCAAGAAATTCAAAATTGTAATAGGGTGAAATAAGCAGAAAACGTTCTAAAATCACAATTACATTGAAACTGCCATACCGATTAAAAAAAAAAAAACTTTTCGTATTATAATGGTGACTATCTCTGTTTAAACATTAGATTATTTTTATCTAAAGATATAGTTGCATCCCACGGAGTGCAAGAGAGAAAACGTTCGATTTAGGAATTCTTAGATATTTTTAGGGCTAGAAACTTGAAGACTGACGTAGTGATTACTTTTAAGACATTGATGCATGCACAGAACGTTTTTTAAAAAAATATATTTTAAAAAAAAATGAAATCAGCAGAAAAGTTTCTAAAATCACCATTACTTTGAAACTACCGAACCGATTTCAAAAAGTTATTTCAGCATTTATAATGGTAAGTATCTCTACTTTATCATGGGATGTTGTTTTGACATCAAGCAGGTTCAAGAACGAAACAAATTCTAAAATTACAATTACTTTGAAACTGTTGTGGTTGAAAACGTGAAATTTGAAATGGTGTATACGATAAAGATGTAGATTCTCATTAAGAAAAGGTTTCAAAAATTTGAAATTTAAAAGGATAAAATGAGTAAAAATCGTTCTAAAACTTATCGTTACCCTTGGTTTTGCATCGAATTGTTTCTTCATTCAACAGGTGGTGAAGGATGGATACAATGTTTAGTCTGGAAAGTGTGGGCACGTTAGCAGTGCAGCGGATACGAGAAGTAAACGCTGAGAAACCCATTACATCACAACATTAAATGTTGTTTGAAAATCTGAAAAAAAGCTACTGACCTATAAAAAATCTATATACGTTTTAAATTTATTGCAATAAAGCTTTTTGTTACTGGAAGTGTAAAAATGTAATTTCTGATTAGTACCCGGTTTTACCCTACCACCAAAATTCTGAGTTGTTTCCGATGGTCCAAGAAAGCGCCTTTTCCAAAGTAGAGAAGAATTTTCCTATGGCAACAGATGTGGTTTTTAAATAGCCCAGATGTCCCCAAACGCTTTTGTAGGGTGTTCCGATTTTGCCGCCCTTCTAGACTTTTGTCAACAAATGAAAACCGTTAGGTATCTAGTTTTACCCTAATTTCCCCTATATTTAGAGGAGAGGAGCAGCATATTAAAACACACATAAACAACGCCTGCATTCAGTATTTAAAGATATACAAATATTATAATACAGACATACATACATTAAATGCAATAATCCAACATGGAGTGAAAAATAAGCCAGAGCCAGGAATCGAACCTGGGTCCACAGCGTTCCGGGCTGTCGCTCTAACCACTGAGCCACTCCGGCTAATTCCAATTTATTAGTGAGCAATTGCAAACTCAGGAATTGGCCGGAGTGGCTCAGTGATTAGAGCGACAGCCCGGAACGCTGTGGACCCAGGTTCGATTCCTGGCTCTGGCTAATTTTTCACTCCATGTTGGATTATTGTATTTAATGAATGTATGTCTATATTATAATATTTGTATATCTTTAGGAGCAGCATATGTTCAATCTTTATTTATTTTCTAAATCTCCAGTACAATATAAATTTAAATAGCTACTGTTGTTTAGGTGTGTACAAGAAGCTAAGGATAGTGGAGAAATATTAACAATGTTTCAATTCTTTTTACATGAAAATCTAAGAAAAAAAAACTACATTTATTTTCTTAAAATAGGGTGAAAGTAAAATGAATTTCAAATACGTTAAGTGTATTGCACTGTGATGCAATTTTTGTTTTCGCTTGTATGAGCAATTATCCATAATTCTTTCACAGAGCAACAATACGAATTCTGAACTTTGAACTAAAATTACGGATTTTCGAAATCTACGGCGCTCCTATGTGCAATTACTCTCTATTCAGATTCAATTCAGTGAAACTTCTTACAGCGACTCCGAGCGATAAAACAAGTATTTAGTAACTTGCCAATCTCGAAAACTACACAAGATACGGGAAAATTGTCAAAGTTTAGAACAGAATGTATTTTCGTACAAAATGACACCTTGCATACATAAATGCTAAGAATGGAACGCATAAAATACTCATTTACTTGTTATATTTTTTTTCAAATTTCATTTTGATAAAAATATCACTTTTAATACTTTTAACCTCATATATCAGATAAGTAAACAATAGCATATTCATATTATTTTTTTAACCTACGGAGAAAAAGAAAGGCAGTAGTAAAAATATATTTTATGCTTGTAGAAACCCTATTAAAAACTTGAAGAAACAACAATTTTTCTGTTCAAGTTTTCAATTGAAAACGATTTTTACATATGTTCAGTACGCTCGGCATTATTTTCTGTAATCCGGGTAGCCCGGGTTGAATTCCGTGGTTTAAAGGATGATTATAAAACACTATTCCGATATAGGAGCCCCTAGCTATCATACCGTTCACAGAAACTTGATGAAATTTTGGTTTAAATTATTTTGAGGTATGTACTTTAAAATGAATTTGTTTTAGCCTATAATCAACAGACGATACAAATGGTATACCAACTAGTGAGGAAAATGGTATCGTAAGGCTTCAAATATTTAATTCAATATTCAGAATGTTCTTTAAAATGTTTTTTTTAATATATTGCGTTTCAATAAATATGCCTATATTTTGAATATAATTTATTATATCGCTGAATTATATTTGTGGTATTTATAAGGGTCGTCCAAATGAAAGTAACATTGGTGTAATAACTCCGCTATTTGAAGAGAAAGGTGTCTGCGCATGCTCATATAGAGGGCGCAGTCTGCTGGGAATGCATGTGATATCGTCAAATCCTGCCAGATGCGTGTGTGATAGCGTGGGGGCACGTTAAAAGGCATCGTTCGCATCATGGATGCCTCTAAACGGTGTCATCAACGCGCGGTCGTGCAATTTTTGACAGCGGAAAATGTGAGTGCTAGTGAAATCTATCGTCGAATGCAAAAAGTGCATGGTACGGAATATATGTCACGCAGATCGGTGTTCCGATGGTGTAGGCATTTTCGTAGTAGAAGAAGCAGTGCTGCCGAAAGATCATGACATGGTCAAGCGTATGTGGTTATCATCAAGGATCTACAAGGTGACAACCTACAAGGTGACTTTGTTTAGCCCATCTGTTACGTCTATATTACTTGTTTCTTTTGTATACTAATTTATATTAATACCATTAAACCATTTCTCAAACCGACTATAGTGCCACTTTCATTTGGGCGACCCATATACAGTATGCCCACTAAAGTCCCTTGCCACCCTCTTAACTTCGGAACGGCTGCTGCTATATTCATAAAAGTGGTGTCTAGGTATAGTAAAGTAGCCAAGCGCTACACAATGAAACCGCCTACAGCGCCACCGGGTGGAATGCTGCGGAGTTAGCATTTCTATCTCGAAAATGGAAAGAGATAGAGAAAAAAGGTGATTTACAAAGTTGTAGAGTATCATCGATTTAGTACGAAAAGACACCTTGTGGAAGAAAAGAACGCTTAAAACGCACGTTTGTTTTTTGTGATTTCCTACACTGTGACGTGACAAAACGATCTTAGAAAGAAAGAAACAATCAGTTAGGAAACAGCAGGTCTGTGCGACCCCTCCACAAACATTGCAGGACATTAAACGACGCTATTACGGACGCTTGTGCCAACGTGTCATCATCTATGCTCCAACGTGTGCAACGTGAAATTCAAACAAGCATCCAAATATGCATTGTTGCTGACGGTGAGAAGTTTGAACATCTAAAACAAAGGTATATTATTATAACTAGTTGCTTTTCTTTCTAAGATAGTTTTGTCACGTCACAGTGTAGGAAATCCCGAAAAGATAAAAGCGTGTTTTAACCGCTCTATTCTTCGCATAATGTCCACAATGTGTCTTTTCGTACTAAATCGATGATGCTCTACAACTTTGTAAATCACTTTTTTTCTCTGTATCTTTCCGTTTTCGGGATAGGAATGCTAACTCCGCAACCTTCCACCAAGTGGCGCCGTAGGCGGTTTCATTAAATAGCGCATGGCTACTTTACTATACTTAGATACTACTTTTATGAACATAGCGGCAGCCGTTCCGAAGTTAAGAGGGCGGCAAGGGACTTTAGTGGGCATACTGTATGTTTAAACATTGCACAAAACTAAATATTTCGTAATTGTTACCATTATAGTAACTTTTTTTGTAAAGCCATTGTTTTTTACTTTTATCTTTTCCGTAGAATCTTGTTTAATATATTAAAAAATGAATAAATACTATACGCTTTATTTGGATTCATTTAATTCATGGGTTTAAAGGAATTCATAAAAAATACATTTTATTCTAATAATGAAATTTTGTATACTCATATATTATTTATGTGTAAATTTTATCAGTTTTTCTAATTTATTTCCTTAAAGATATTATAAACGGAAAATAAAAACAGAAGACTTTCGAATTCGAGTTGAGTAAATACCTATAAAAATTACAGACGATAAAAATATTATCTTCTGTATATTTTGAAAGGGAAAAAAACGAATAATTTAACTATAAATATCTTATTTTATTGTTGTAAAAAACTTAATTGGAGAAGACAGATATTGAAAATACGTGTTTTTTTTCATTTTTATGTTCTATCTATTATGTTTACTTCATTTCAGAAAGCTAATTTGTCTAGACATAATTAGATTGTTATTTTTATTAAGCTCTTTTTCCTTATCTTTAACTAACAAACATAACTACTTAATGGTATGTAATGCCATAGAAAAGCTTTCTTATATATTATTTCCAATAAAACTCCAAAAGAAAGTGCTTTGATGTTTTCTAATTGCCGTCAAATGTAGTTAAAATCCGAATCTTATTATTTCTTTTTATCTTAATATATTTTTTATTCTTACAAAATGCATTGCAAATTTTCCACCATATAATTAATAAAAAAATTTATTGTAAGATCTTAATGAAGTCCCATGTATCCCGGCGTAAAACTCACACATTTGATACAAGAAATTAAACGGAATTTACAGATGCATATTATACGTTAGTTATAAAAACTATTAATTAAATATTAAGGAGAAAACATTTTATCATACGAGCTGATATTTTTAATTTAATGAACTTGCTATTTATGTACAAAAAATAATTTTCGCTATCCGATTACATGAAAAGTATAATAGTATAGTAGTAATTCTTTAGTATAAAAGCATAATATAATAGTAATTGTATAATACTATTATATTTAAATAATATAATAGTATTATACAATCATATTTATTTTATTTTTTACTTTGTTTCTCAAGAAAGTTTTTTTGCAAAGAAGGAGGAACGCGTAATAACGACGAGGATACCTAAGTATACAAAAATGAAGTCTGAATGTTTAGATGCGTTTTATACACCAGAACGCGTTATACGCCGAAATATACGGTATGTAATACTTTGAATTTATAATATATTCAAATTTAGCATAATGCACGCCAGTATTACAATACCTTACCTCAGTGGCTTTTCCTTGTTAACACGTTGACGGACACTTGCGGCTATAGCCTCCAAAGCGAAGTTCACAATGTGGCATGACGGCTATAGCCGCCCAAAACGAAACGGTCGTTTTTAGACACTACGGCTATAGCAGCACAAATGTGCATTTACCGGCGTACAAGTAGAAGCCCAGTGTCATGTTTTGGAAATAATTTTTTAGGTTGAAGTTCGTTTTCCACCTGTTATACGAGTTGCAGCTTCAGTATGCACGTGCACGGTGGCTAGTGGTCAGGGAAAAATACAGTAAAAAAATTATAATTACCAGTATATTCTTATAGAAAAATTCAAATTGATTTTTTGATCGAATAATCAACATAAATTTTTCTATTAGAATATACTGGTGTTTATAACTTTTTTTTACTGTATTTTTCCATGACAACTAGCCACCCTGACGTGGTTGTGAAGGGAGTAGTGCAACCTAATTAAAGGTGCTGAATTAATGAAAATTAAGTTTATTTAAGCAGAAAGAGTAAAACTATACTTATTATATTCTAAAAATTACAAAAACATATGTCAGTTTTCGAACTTCACTTGTTCCTACTGTCCGTCAATGTGTTAAAAAAAATTATCATCTATGAAATTAGATATCAAAAGAAGTAAAATATGTAGTTTTAGTTATTTTTAAAGAAAGGACGCAAGTAAGGCGATTTATTTAGAAAATTCATAAAATGCAAGTACTGGGCGATTGCAATTAAACTGATGCTGGTTAGTAAGTTCAAATTGATCTGTAGCTTTATCTAACAACCGGAATAGCGCCGTACGCTGTAGAGGAACTAATTACGACATGGGAAGAAGAATTCCTTTTCCTTCAGAAAATTAGTTCCAAATTTTGCCGATAGCGGAATGTGGTGTTGTTGCAATCTATTACTACATGTATCTGCCATACATTGCTATTGCGTGAACATTAAAGTGGCTTGAACATCTAACCTCGAACCCATCTGGCCTTGACATCTAACAAGGAGAGTGTCAAGCTTGGTAATCACAGATTTTGATTATTTTTATATATGTTGTAGGGTAGAAGCCCCTTAGTCTCAGGTTCAATGGATTTTATACAACTCTCCTTAGTTCTCGAGAAATGGGAGGTCAAATATTATAACAAAACTTACATACTTACTTTGTAACGAAAGAACTGCGTTGGTCGTAGCTCAGTTGATATGGCGTCTGCTCGTTGATCCGAGGGCCCTAATTCAAGGACGAAACCCGCAACTTTTCTTTTTCTCATTTTTTTTAATAAATATACTTGTAATTATAATTTAATAAACTCAATTAAAAATTTTGTTAACATAATTAAATTTGAATTTAGCATTTTTGATTTTTAAACCATTATTACACATTTCTCATCATTTAAAGATATTTTTTAAAAAATTGGATCTATTATTGACTGGTAAAAATTCAAAAATCGTTACAAAATCAGCATATTTACTATTGAATTGTAAAATTCTTCTCCCATCACAATAGAAAACGAAGATATTTCAGATGCTGGATTATTTGTTTAAAATCCAATGTTTTGCAATAAAATTTTACAGTACTTCAACGCATTTGTGACATCACTTTTCTGATTTTCATCGAATCCCGACACTTCAGATTGATCTTTTTGTGAACTACAGCTTGCTTCTTCCATTTTTGTACGATTATAAGCTGTTATAGAATGATACGCACTTGTGCGATAAAGATTGAAAACAAAAACCACTTAACTGCACCAAACTAAAAAAAATAAAAATAACCACAGTCTGTTGTAACACCCTCTAGTTACAATAAAATAAAACATAAATATGTTGTAATTTAATTCTTATGCAAATTTTTAATATAATTATGCTTCTTAATTTAAAAACGGAGTAGTATTAACATCGCATTGAACGCTTGTTAAGGCAATTTATAAATGATGTTTCTTTACAATCACGAATTGACACAATTGTTCAATACCGTTTCATTGAAAAAGTATATATAAAATACATTTTAAAAGTGATTTTTTTTAAATTAACCGTTTAATGATGTTTTATACAACGATTCGGTTACAAATAAAAAAAATAAATAGGTTAACATTATAATTAATGCACAGTTCTATAATTTTTAATTGAGATTAGTAAATTATAATTACAAGTATATTTATAATTAAAAAAAAGGGAGCGCGATTCGGCCTCGAACCCGGGCCCTCAGATCAACGAGCAGATGCTGTATCAACTGAGCAACGACCAACGCAGCTCTTTCGTTACAAAATAAGTATTTAAGTTATGTTACAATATTAAACACCCCATTTCTCGAGAACTATGGAGCGTTGTATAAAATTCATTGAACCTGAGACTGAGTGGCTTCTACCCTACAACATATATAAAAATAATCACATCTGTGATTACCGAGCTTGGCACTCTCCTTGTAAAATATGATTTCAGACCAAAGACAGTATTTGCAATTGTACAATTTAACATTTTAAAATAATTAAAAAGTTAAAAATTTTTTGTGTGAATTTAACATTGTATTTATTGAATGTTTTAATATTTTTTTTCTTCATTTTAAGATTTATTATATTCTACACTGTTCCCCACCCTCTATTTCCGCATCTAATGAAACTAAAATTAGGAAAAAATTAGGAGTAGAAGTAGTTTATTTAAACCTTGCAGGAAATTTATATCGATTTTCCTAGGTAACATAGTTTTTGAGAAAAACGCATTTTTCTGTCACAAACTTTACTTTTCAGCGGTCAGTGGGGGAGTTGACAGGCGCTCGAGGTATGTATGGACGCAGAATCATCCAATGATA
This sequence comes from Maratus michaelseni, assembly GCA_963931845.1. Lineage (NCBI taxonomy): Eukaryota > Metazoa > Arthropoda > Arachnida > Araneae > Salticidae > Maratus > Maratus michaelseni. Next base: position 274,593,152 of record OZ007594.1, on the reverse strand, counting down.
TTTTTTAATGCTTTTTAAAAAAATTGTCGGTAATTAGCCGAGATATTTATTAAGTCACTTGAAAAAAATGTCTTTCATATCGTGTAGGATACCGTTCGAAAGATCTCGTAACATCGAACTAAAAAATATATTTGTTTCTATTTTAGGTAATTATATTTTCAGAGATATCGTTGAAAGTATACTGGAAAAATATGCCCCCCCCCCTCCACTTCTATTTCCGAATTTACTGAAACTAAAATTATGAAAAAGTTAAGGGTAGTAGGAGTTTATTAATTAATAAATAGTAATTAATAAATTTAATATACGAAACCTTGAGGGGCCAGTTATACTCCTTCTTGACCGATTTATCAAAGATAATAGCTGCTTGACCATATTATTGACCCTGTTATAGTTAGAGTAAAGTTAAATTACGGTTATGTAACCGTTTTCTATAAACACGGTAGAATGACTGGACAGAGTTTGCTGCAAAATTTTAACAGTGTATTTCATGATAAAAGGATCGAATGTTTAAAAAATGGCGTACTTCTGTATGTTTTCGGCTTTTTCTGATTATTGGTAAAAAAATTGCATTAATATGATCTCATAATTGTATACCGTAGAATAAATTAATAACACAGAACTTCTTTCGGCAGAAATATTTTAAAATCTCATTGAAATTTTACAGAAATGAAAAATGAATTGAAATTATAATTAATTAATTATTAAAAAAATTAAATGTTTAATTATTTTAATAATTTTACATTCTTTTATAAATAGTACACCCATAAAACTTTAGGCTTATACACTGAATAATTAAAAGAAATAATAATAGAAACACTTACGGGCCTGTTTTCGGATTCATGGGTAACTTGCGAGAGGTTATTGTAAATTTTCGTTCGTGGTTGTATTATATTTTTCAAGATTAAGAAACATTAGTCTTTTTTACAGTGTACAAAAATTGAAAAGAAATAAAAATTTCAACGTTAAAGGAAAAATTTACTCATATGCTTATAAAAATATCTTTTTTATCAAAGGTCTTTGATTAGGAATTCTAAAACTATTAATGAATTGTCTTGAAATTCTTAATTTACAATAACTGTGAAAAAAAAAAGTATAAATTACGTTAAAGCAAAAGGTACATAGTATTTCATTAAAATTTTTTGAATTAAATTTATTGCATTATTTCCAATTTTGCACGTGTCTCTAAAAGTCATAAATTCATAGAAGCGATGAAATCATTTTTTAATTAAATGTAATTTCGATTAAATGCTTTTTATATGATTAAATTTTTCTTTATTACCCATTCGTTATCCACGCTTTAGTGCTTTATAACTAATCAGGGACTGATCATTATGCAGAATTTCTTCTATATTCTGTTGCTTTAAAAAAAAAAGTCTTTTATAGTCATCATTAATTTAGAATTTTTATTTGTGTCGTAAAGCAGAATAAAGTTTTCATCGTGTAAATGCTTTGTACGTTTTTCATAATTTTGAGTAAGGGACTAATTGCTGAAATTTATAAAATTCTCGGAGTAATTTTGTGCTTTTATTTCACTTTTAAAAGTATATCATTACTTTTTTTGCTTTAATTTGTTTTGTAAAAATATTACTATAAATATTATTAACTTTTAATTGAGTAATAGGAATAATGGTTTTTATTTGACAAATTATAATATTAGAAATACAGGGTATCACAAATTGGAATAGAGTTTTTAAAGAGGAATAGCAGGCAAACAGTGACAACTGTTAAAGTTAGTCTTACAGGATATTAATGTGTGGAGTCGAAAATTTCTTTATTACACTTCTTTGTTTTCGCAGAAAATGTCCCCGATAGATGTCGCTGAATTGTGTCAAATTGTAAGAATGTTTAAAATAACTTTGAAATTTCACAATGCAAGCCTCCCTTTTTCGCGTTTCAACAGTTAAACAAAATGAAAGTTAAAAACTAAATGATATTTGATCCATATTTATATGTTTAGTTTAAACATTCTTTCAGTTTGAGACAATGCAGCGCCATCAGTCGGTTATATTTGATACTTAAGCATTGAGGCATAACCTGCAATTCAAACATTACTCCTGCAAGAGTAACTTTAATATCTGACACCGTTTTGCTGTTGTTGTTGTTTTTATTCCATTTTAAAAATATCAGTCTATTTTATAAATATATATTTTAAATTGTTATTAAGATATGCATGTGTGTGTGTGTGTGTGTGCGCCAAAAATTATATTCTGCGTTTAACAATTTTCCGTAGAGAGAGGAGTTTTTGATTAGCGTAGTACTAAATCAATACCGGTTTATAAAGCGTGTAATATCACAATACAGCATTCTTCGGAAATACTTCAAATGAAATATGATTATTTATTAAATATCGTCTTTGCACAGGAAATACAGCGTGGCCCGAAACCTACCTATCAAGACTTAACGCCATTATGACAGTTAGTAATTAATGTAATTGCAGTAGAACCCTGCTAATTCGAACCCCGCGATTTCGAAAGTCTTCATAATGCAAATTTATTTAAACTAGGGGGCTCAGCCCCCTACTCGCTAACGCTCTCCAACTCCCGGTGAATTGCAAAGCAATTCACATTGAGACCGCTACGCGGTCACAGCTCGCTTTGCTCGCTCGCCCCTTTTTATTTTTCAAGTAATTCTAGCCGGAATAAGTACTACAATAAATCATTTGAACATATGAAATTGACAATTTTTTTAAATGTAAAAAAGTAATTGAAAACTCCGTTGAAAACACAACTAAAAATGCATTTAGTTGATTATACTAATGGATATATAAATAATTTAAATACTATGAAAATAGGATCTTGGAAACATAATTAGCACCTACAATATTGTACAGCACGGCTTAAATTCATTAAAAAAAAAAAAACACTATGTGGTAGGAAGATAGTTTATCATCAATGATTGTTTAAATTTCGTTCAACATTTTATTATTCTAATTGATTATAGATTTCTGCAAAAGAAATTATTTTTACTTCAATAAAACGGCAACAGATGGCAGCAGGACATTCTAGAAAGTTTATATTTTATTATCTCCGATATTATCTCCGTGTGAGTGAAATTCGTAAATACATGAATGGCTACATGAATTCTTTGAAAAAATGAATTCATTTGAAATCAACAATATTACTCATAATTAAAAAGAGGAATCATCTCAGACGCTTTGGATTACTTTCATATTATTTTATTTTTAATAATTGCTAGCTTCAGTTTCACTGCTCTGACACTGACCGCCATCTTAGAGGCGGGGCTAACACAATCTTGTCTGTTCATTGGTCTGAGCTCTGGAAACTACGATTGTTGCCAACGATAAGGTAGAAATTCAGCCCTATTTCCGCGCCACGTAAGACAAATATATATAAAGAAGTTAAAAATAAAAGAGTATTTTCTTAAAAATAATTGTACTCTTTACATAGCAAACATTTTTTATTTATGTTTCATTGTCTACTTTTTAGTGGTTAAAATATTTCATTGTTACTTTCATAGCCAATCGCCATATTTTAGCGAGCGTGATTTGGGGCATACTTAACTCCATTGTCGTTGTAACTCGTATATAGCTGTAACCATAAAGAGCATTTGCCAATTTATCACTGTCACCCGGATAACGGAAAAAGGCCTTAAAATTAATTAATTAATTTACAATTTAATTCCAAAAATATGAAAATTTTGTAATGTCATACACTGTTAAAAACTTGCAGCAAACTGTCCAGTAATTTGACTGTTCTTGTTGAAAACGGTTACATAACCGTAATTTAACTATATTCTGACCGTATCAATGTATTATTACTCATTTTATGGCTTTGTTTGGCGCAAAACGTATTTTATTGTTTTAATCATTGTTTCTACTCTCATAATCTTGAAACTACATTGTTGGCAGCATCGCTCATATTTGTCACCAACCTTGACTATGGACGCGATTATACAAGATTAGACGAACAAAACAAATACTGCTGATTTTATTATATATTTTATGCAAGATATTTTTTCAGATGAATTTTCGTTTAGTCTTTTTTTATTTTCATATTTTATATATTTTGTTACGTTTTTCTAATTTTATCGATCGGGTTTCAATCGTTTTACAAAATGTAGTAAATTTCTTCTTCTTCTCAAAAACATTTTTTGAAAGTAGAGATTCCTGATTTAAATACTGATCGTCACAATAACGAATTATGAGTTCTCGCCGCTCAGTGCTTCGCTAAAAGGATTGGCGTAATTAAGGCTTATAGGCGTGAAACGCAATGAGTTCTGTTAAATTGAATGTCGCTTTTATAGATATACGCAAAGTTAACTGGGCTCCGTTATGGTGATTGTCACATAAAGATTTATGAAGAGCGACAGGGACGCTTTATGGTTGTCACTATATTAACGATTTATAGCTGTAAAGCACACAGGTTCCCATTTTTTTATCACTATACTAACAATTTATGCGCGCGAAAGGCACAGAATCCATTTAGAACGATAGTCATATTTTTTAGGTTATCCAATTTTTATTTATTTTATACCCACTTGATATTAGCACGGGCAACGCCAGCCAGATTTGCTGGTATTAGTATAGATTACAATTTTAAGAAAAACATAAAACCTCTTTTGTACAAAATTTTTAACACTCATTTTACATAAATCAATGGATTACATGTGTTCATCTTCAATAAGACTTTAGTGTTAATTCTGAAGTAAAAAAAAAAATTATAACGCACCCTAAGAACTTCAACAGATTGTACAATAGCAATAATTTTTTATAGTCTACTTCAATATCATATATCTATAACGGAAAACGTGTAATCAATTTTATGATTTTCATCTTTTAAAAGAAATTTTTACTCGCACCTTTCTGTCATTTTATATCATTTCAGTAACAATATCATACATTAGAGCTGTTTTATCTTCTTTTAACAAGTTCAACAATGATGTGGATTTTAACAAGTTTAACAATGGATATTGTTTAAACTTCTCCATTTCACGGTACGATTCTTTGCTCATTAGGGAGTTCTTCAGCATTAAAGTTTGTATTGCAGTCAAAAGCAAAATCAATGAAGTCGCCTAAAAGAAAATCAGAATATGAATATTGCAATGGATACCCACCAGCATCATCACTGGATAACTGGAACCACCTTTTTTTGGTGGCTCAAGTTACCCCAATAAATACCAAAAAAAATAATAACAAATCCGAGTACAACTTTTAAAGCGAATACGTATGATAGTGAATTTTTAAGGTTAAGAAAAAGCAATGGTATGTCAAAATTTTTTGAATATAACTGCTGTTAGAGATAACGCAATAAAATTAAAAATTAATATGAAAATATCTTCATAAAATAAATATATACATGAACTTACCTTTAATTTCCATAAATCGTGAAATGGAAAGTTATTTGGGTCTCACTACACACAATGGTGTGACTAAGAGTTTTCGAACTGCTGGGAACACTTATGTAAAATCATCATTGGAACTAGTATTTTCGACAAACTGCATCAAATTATTGCGCCGGCTAAAGTAACCCTGATCACACACATGATAAACATATGGGATCCAGCGTACAGTATAACGACACCTTTTATTTTGTGGTCATGTGACCAAATTTTCGGAATTTGTTTTTGCAAATCTGAATTTGACAATATGATGGAATAAACAATAAACTGTATTAAAGCAATTAAACTTTGGGTATTGCCAAATTCCATGAAATTTTTTTTCTGTCATAATATTTCGGCTTTTCTGTCCGGCTCAAAGGAACAGTTAAATAGTTCGGTCTATACTAAAGTAAACAGATTTTTTCCTGTCATGCATAACTTTTACAGATTGATACGATCAAACTTCAAACGGCATTCATTGTATTATCCAATAACAAATGTGTCATTTTTTCAGATCTACATTGTTGTGAAAATTATTATTATTTGATATTTTTAAAATGTGAAAAATGTGAATTAAAAAAACTTTTTCGTATCTGAAAATATGAATTTCTTTACATGCAGATAGTGAAACTTTGAATAAAAAATTCGAAAATAAAATCGATAAAAAGTCAAATATAGAAAATGTTTACTATACACCACAGTCTTTTGTTAAATTGCAGTTACAGTTTTTGATCCTAGAACACTTATGTAACTTAAATCATTTAACCAAGTTCAACAATCAATAGCGCTTAAAATGATTATTCGTTTTGAAAACTGTTTGCTTTAGTAAGTTTACCATAAATTTTCTATAAAATTACCAGTTTTCATATTTTTATATGTAATAGTTTCTGCAATATAAATTGTAGAACTAAAAAGTACACGGTAAATTCAAATCTGCAGACAGCGTTACTAACATTTTTAGAATAGAGAGACAAGAAAGTAAAGATAATATCAGTTACTGTAAAAAAAAAAAAAAAAAAAAAAAAAAAAAAAAAAAAAAAAAACTTTTTAATATGTTTTTTTTTTCCTTCTACATATATAGTGAAATAAACCTACGGAATCAGCAGGAGTGCGGGAAAATACCATTTTAGACATATTTCTGTCTTAGCGGGGTATCATCAATTAAATAGTAATAGAAAACAGGGATCGGGAATTATTTTTTTAAGGTATTTTTTTAAGGTTATTTTTTTAAAAATTCTTAATACATGCATTAAACGTTGCAGATTTGAAAGTAGTGAAAGAAAACTAAGACCCCGACTTGTGAATTTCAACCAAAACTATGTTTTTTTTTAAAATCTCGTTTTATTTAGGGGATAAATGTGTGATGTGCAGCGTTATAAGTGATTATTTTGTGTATAAAATGACAAGTCTATATTTTCGTTTAAAAAATGTCCCTAGTAATATGCAACGTTTAAAAGTTTATAAAACATTTTAAAATTTAATTAAACCTATACAGCCAATTTTTAAACTTTATTAAAACGTTATGTGCTGCTAGGGGTAATGTTAAATGAACTATGTAATAAGTACCATAATTTATACTAAAGTCTGGCAGATTTTAAAATTTCATTCTTTAACAAATATATATATAATATATTTCATAGATTATTTAATAATATTATACGCATATTATAAAAATGATGATGAAATTGTCTTCTGCTATATAATATCTAAAATATATTGAAATAATTTAATTTTCTTTAGAAATTACAAATAAATAAAGATGATTTTTCCTATCATAGAGCTATTAGATCATAGGAGATCTATTGTTCGTTACTTTCCTTATATGTCTTCATTTTGGACCTTTACATTTTCTCGCTTACATCTCCCAAAAACTATTTGGGTCGTTGATGGTTTTCTTATTGGAATTAAGGTTATCAATGACAGAAAGTGACAGTTAAAGGAAATAACAGAATTATTTGTCCTCAATAGAAATTAACGGAATTAAGTTCTTATTCTATTGACTTATCAGAATAATGGTTAACCGCATCTTTTCATTCGATTTACTTCCGTCAGATATCACTAATGTTTAAATGTATCCATAAGTTATTTTGTCAGGAAATAAAAATACATTATTAGTAATTCTTAGAAATATTAGTAGTAATGTTCATGTTCAATCAGACATTAGTTTTAATTCTGAAGTTTAAAAGTAATGTATAAATTACTAAAATTACTAAAATTAGTTCCTAAACATTTTAACAGATTGTACAATAGCAATAATTTTTTTTACAGTCCACTTCCATATCATATATCTATAATGGAAAACGTAATCAATTTTTAATGATTTTGAGCTTTTACAAGAAAATTTTACTTGCACCTTTCCTTTATTTGGTACCATTTCAGTAACAATATCGTGCATAGAGCTGTTTGACTTTTTCGTTTTTACTGTTTTCATAGAAGACAAGTTTAAAAATGATGTGAACGCCTGGTTTACACTTCTCCATTTCACGATGCCTTTCTTTGCCTTTCTGCACTGTAAGTCATTAGACTTTTACTAGAAACACAATTTGAAATTTATCTCAATAATTAAGTAAACTTTTCTTAACCTTTAGCGATACAGGCGGCATATTGTGTGCACCACTCACTGAAACACATTTGCGAATTCTAAAATAATTACGGGATTTACATCTTCACTACATTTACCATCTTCCCAAAGACCATTGAATGTTCATCCCGTGTTTAAAGTATAAGTTCTGAATTTACTATGCTCTTTATGATTATTTTTTATTGGTAAATCACAACTGATGTACGGAATATGCCGCCCATGTATTTGTGTTATTTATTCTATTTGAATAATTTTTTTTATATAAATGTGATTGATATCTTTTGCTTTTATTCTATTACTAGACATTAGAAACTATTCTTATTTAGCATCAAAAGTTGGTATTTAGGCTTTAAAAGGCGTTGGCGCACGTAACGCACCCGTTTCTTTACGAAAATGCAAACCGTCCGTGTTATATTATTCTAATTAAGTAAGTTTTTCTTCTCAACAATTTCATGTTTGTTACTTTTATTACCTTTATGACATTTCATTAAACAAGGATTATTTCATTAACATAGGACCTACGAGAACAATTTTCATTTCTTCTATTCTTTTTTAATTATTTAATTTGCAATTTTATGTTTTTATTTTGTTGTCATTATAGTACGATAGTATTTAATGAAATATCAAGTAGATAAATTATAAAGGTAATAAAAGTAACAAACATGAAACTGTTGAAAAGAAAAACTTACTTAATTAGAATTAAGTAAGTTACCCACACGGACGGTTTGTAGTTACATAAAGAAACGGGTGGCGTCACGTGCGCCAACGCCTTTTAAAGCCTAAATGCCATACTTGTACATTGGTTCTAAAACAATCATTCTATGGGAGTTTTCATACACAAGACTTCTAAAACTATTATACTAACAATAAATTATAAACAAAATATCAGTACTCATCTTTTAGAAGTCATGGTAAACACAGTGGGGCCGAGGCGGTAAAAATTCCCAAAAGTGGATTTTTTATTTAAGCGCCGTTTCTAGTTATTTTCTGGTGTTTGATAGTTGAAGAATTATTAATACTTTCCTTGAATTTTTCCGAAAACAAAATTTTTGCGCCTTTACAGGAGGGTTTTAAAAGTGGACTTTTTTAGACTTTTGGAATTTGGTCAATTTTTGCGGAATTTTTTTCTTCTTCGTGAATTTTTATTTTCAAATAAAAAATATTTAAACTTTGAGGGTTACTTCTTATATAAAGGTCAATGAACCACAAATAACCTGTTCAAATATTGTATTACTATATGGAGAATTAAGCTATAAAATACCCACATTTTAAAATAGCGAATACAATTTATTGCCGAAGCCTTCAAAAAAGCCTCCAACATAGCTTGATAATTTTTCTCATCTGCATACATTCAAGCAACAGCTACATTTATTTCAGCTGCTGTTATCTGCAATTGTGGCCTTCGTACTCCCTTCTGTCATTCCCCATTTCTTTAAAGGTCCATAATTATATAGAGAATGATTAGACGTAGTAATTTGGTACTGGTCTTATACCATTCTTTAAACAAAAATAAACCATAACAATACCTGAAACTAAGCCATACGACGTTTTGTCTTTTTTTAAACTTTTAATTATTTTCTCGTTTATTTATTTGATTTATTCAACATAATAATTTATTTTTATTTAAGAACTTTTTTAATCGGTTTTAGCCAATTTTTGTGATATGATGCGATTAATATTGTGGATTATACAAGTTTTGAGGCGAAATTCAGGATTTGTGGACAAATATAGGCTTAGAGTTTGAATTTCAGATTTTCATCCATTTCAACCTAGTCATAATTATCTGAAATTGCCAAATATGCGCAGACAAATGGTTATTACTCAATAGCAATTACTTGTATTGATTTGAAGATGGTTTCATGGAATTCAGCGTAAAAAATGATATAAGAAACGACACTTTAATGTTTCATATGGAAATATATTTTAATACCCTGAAATAACCACGAATTTAAGTTATCAAATATTGACAGAAAATCTGTCATAACTCGTAAATTATAGGTCGTGTTGACCTGCGGGAGCTCTCATACGACTCCTTTCAAAACAATACATTGAAAAAGCGTATAGAAACAAATTTCCTAAAAGATGGGATCATTTGCCGAATTTTTGCCGGAAAGCCGGGGTTCTGCCCCACTATGCATCTGAGTGCCGTGAGTTAAAAAAGCACGAATAGGTGTGAAAAACTTTAAAAAGCGTCTGGTTATAATAGCAAGTGTTCATTAGATAACAACGCTCTCATAATTTCCACCAAGAAGCCAATAAACGACTCGGAATATTAGCTCGAATACGTATGAAATGTTATGAAAAAGTAACTAGTAGTACAAACTAGTACCCAACCACTGGTGGTAACTAGTAGTACCAACTAGTACCAAAAGTAACAAGTGTTGAATAAATAACGCTTTCATTATTTCCACCAAGAAGTTAATAAATGTATTTGAATATGAGTACGAATAGGTATGAAATGTTATGAAAAGCATCAGGTTATAATAGAACGTGTAGATTAGATAACAACGCTTTCATTATTTCCACCAAGAAGCCAATAAAAGGATGTGAATATGAGCACGAATAGGTATGAAATGCTACAAAAAGCATCTGGTTATAATAGCAAGTGTTGATTTGATAACAATGTTGTCATTATTTCCATCAAGAAGCCAATAAACGGGTCTGAATATGAACACGAATAAGTATGAAATGTTATGAAAAGCATCTGGTTATATTAGTAAGTGTTGATTGTATAGCAACGTTTTCATTATTTCCTCCAATAAGCCAATAAACGGGTCTGAATATGAACACGAATAAGTATGAAATGTTATGAAAAGCATCTGGTTATATTAGGAAGTGTTGATTGTATAGCAACGTTTTCATTATTTCCTCCAATAAGCCAATAAACGGGTCTGAATATGAACACGAATAAGTATGAAATGTTATGAAAAGCATCTGGTTATATTAGGAAGTGTTGATTGTATAGCAATGTTTTCATTATTTCCTCCAATAAGCCAATAAACGGGTCTGAATATGAACACGGATAAGTATGAAATGTTAGGAAAAGCATCTGGTTATATTAGGAAGTGTTGATTGTATAGCAACGTTTTCATTATTTCCTCCAATAAGCCAATAAACGGGTCTGAATATGAACACGAATAAGTATGAAATGTTATGAAAAGCATCTGGTTATATTAGGAAGTTAGGACGATTTTTCTAGAATTACGGAGCAAAGAAGGGGCGCAATCTGGTGGGTGCATTGGAAACTGCAACGCTAATGAGAGATAAAAAGAAAAATAATTGCGTTTTCATCTCCCAATCTTTACTAGAAAATGGGGTAAGCAGTTATTTGAAGAGATCAAAATTATGAATTTAAATCGTAAAATAAAAAGTTTTACTAAATTTTGTTCAATGAATCAATTTAAAAAAATATTATTTCTCATGAATTTTTTTCACCTGAAACTTTAATGAACATTTCAATGAACTATCGCTACAATGGTATTATCTTAAATTGTAAATTCCATATAAAATTGATAGATGGAAAACATTGATTACTTTTTTTTACAGACTTAGGTATTTTTTCAAAACTGATGTACTGATTTTCCGTGTCGTAATTTGACTGCATTTTAGTATGCGAATAGATTTCTTAATTTATTCTTGTAACTATCTATTTAATGAATATTTTATTTTATTGCATTTTATAATTACTGCCTGATATTTAAATTTGCTATTAGTAAAGATTTTTGTATTTTCCTAAATATTTACAAAATGCTTGATAGCCGAATAAAGTCATTGCTGCAGATCGGGGACTGCTTCCCCGTTTTGGGGATTTCTGAGCCTATATGCAAATCATAAGAGTTATAATATGTCAATCGTATGTATTCAAATATGAAAATCCTAAGGGAAAATAATTTTAGGTTATTTTTTTTTAGCTGGGGATATTTTTCATGGCGAGAGTTGCTATGGGTAAAATATTTCAAGTTAATCTTGCTAAATATTTCTGATACAATAATTTATTTATTTTTTTTTTTCAGTAGAAACCAATTCATGGAATTTTGGAAAAAAACATTGAATTAAAGAAATTTTTATAACTGTTTGAAAAAATTCACGCTCACCCATTTCGAAAACGCTGAATGAAGACAGCGTTATGCACAATAATTATTGCAGATAGTATGTTTTAAACTTTAGTGTTACAAGTTGTGTAATTTTAATACCTAACATTATTCAATATAACTATTTATTTATTTAATACTAGCCGCCACTGGCGACCAGTTTGGTCTCCCTTAAATGTATGTTAAACATTGCAACACGTTACATTTATTCATAATTTAATTTTCCCTTAATCCTTCGCCAAATCGGAAGATTCTAATAGACAAATCATGAACTTTTGCGATCATGGTAGCATTTCGCATATTTTTTGGGCACAAATGTCACATACGCACGTTGGCGCGATTCCCCCCCCCCTCACCCGCCAATTTGGCGAAAACTTTGTTATGGAAATTGTTGTTTATTTACTTTTATTTTTTATTTTAATTCTATAAATTATTTTTGATATGTATATCAATATTTATTTACATCAAACTATCATTTATTTATTTTTATTCTTTTTTTTAATTATGAGTATTTTTGTTAGCCGGGAGCAGATGATAATTCGCCAAATATCGTTCCCATCACCGTCATTCATACTACAATTAATTTAATTTTAAATTATAAACCTGTCACTCATTTCATTTAAAATACTTAACTTTATTCTAAAATGCTTATATTACATAAATTTAAAATACTTCACACTTTTCATTTAAAAGAGAAAATAAATAAATAAATAAGAAATAATATCATAAATCAAAACATTTGATTTCAAAATCAAAGTATCATTTCTAATTTGTACACGCGATAAATAAAAGCTGTATTAGCGATTTTAAAAATGCTAAAAATCTGATTCATTAAATATTATTACATGAGTTCAATTTACGTCAAGAAAAGGTCCGAAAGTTGAGTTGTATAGCACATAATTATGGTAAACTTTGATTGTCTCACTGGTGCGAATTATTTTTTTGACGCGAGGCAGCGGTCCAAAAATTCATTCGCGGAGAACTTGCTTTGCGAATGATTACCTCCATGATTTAATATTTTAAATGTTCACGACGAATCAATCTTTTTTTTGTTTACTTTTATGAATAGAGAATTTGAACTGCGAATCTTTCGACTGAAGTTATTGCAGAATATATACATAATTGAACGCAAGTCATCTCTCAAATATTAATTTATTTTGAACGATCTTTCTTAAAATGTAACTTTTATGCAGTTTATTCGAAAAAATAATTTTGAATAAAAATGGCCGCTTGGCATATGAAAAAGTGAAACGGACATCCCGGAACTGTTGAGGACAGTCACATGACTTACGGTTTTATTTTAGAAGATAATGACATTACTTTAATAATTATCTAACACATTGTCACACAACTAATATATTTATCACATAATAGTTAATATGGTTTTATAAGGTTAAATGAAGAGTAAATGGGAGACATTTATCTTTTTTTCGACGTCACTAAAAAGAAAAAGGAAATATCATCTTCTATAACATAACTCATATAGAAGTATTGGCCCTTCTTTGTTTATTTGTGGATTACTTCTTTTTCTTCCACGGAAAAAAAGTTTTATTTGTGCCACAGCTGACTTCTTTATCGGAAAAAGATTAAGATTGATTGGAAAATGACATACTGCAGTATTCCTTATCGGAATTCTTCTCCGAATAAAAAATTACGTTGTTTAACACAATGTCTCGTGAGCTGATCGGAATAATAGTCATACAAGCACACACTTCATTTACTGTTGTCAAAAACCTATTCTGTGTAACAGCTTTGAGAGAAAAACTTACTATTTATAGAAAAAAGAGAGAAAAGAAAAATAATAATAACATATAAGAGAATTACGTAAAACTCTTTTTTTTTTTTTTTTTACATTTCCCCCCCCCCCCCCCTATGTCACAGAGAGTTTGCCCTTGTTGCTATTTCCCTTTTCAAACAAGCATGAGCTGCTTAGCTTAAATTAACACTTAGATAAACACTGGAATCCGTATGAATTATCTATATATATAAAACACTATGGTACGTGGTAGCGAAAAAATGGTTATTACTTTTTTGCCGATGGCAACAAGCGCTTTATTTAGAAAATCAAACCTGCTAAATTGTTTTCACTAATTTGCGAATGTTAAGAAAAGTATTTTAAGTATCAATTTAAAACAAACGACACATACGTAGAAACATTTTCTTCATCCGGAAATCCAATTTTTGTAAAAATCGGCCGGTAATTTGTCTTAATATTTGCAAAAAAAAAAACTGACCCAGGTGACTAAGTGTAAAGTCAAACAAAAAAAACGCGCCGATTTGATTCTGTTTCAAATCCGCCATTTTTTTTCGGTTTCAAAAGTAACCGATATTATTAGTGTTAAAGATCATTGGTTAAATTTTGAGGGGGAGGAGAGTTTGGTCGTAATTTAAATACAGCGTTAATGTTAAAGGTATATTGATTTGGCACCCGCTGGAGGTGAAAGGTGGACATAATTTATTTTTTCAGCGCGTGCGCAGCATGCCTGCTATTCGGTGCCGTAATGGTGGGGACTCATTCCGTAGGTTCATTCGGAAAGATATTTGTGCAGAACAGAATGAGGCCTCTGGCGGTGGAAGGAAGAACTAAAAAAATGTTTTAATTATTCGAGGTTCGTTTGCAAAAATCAACCAACGAAGCGAGCGTAGTCTGCTAGTTCGATGTAAACCCATTTATTCAGTAATGACACTCCTTCACATTTAGTGTTGTCAAACAAAGGATTACAATATTACTGAAGTCGAAACTAAGAGCGTAATATGTATATTTTTAAAAATACGTTCACATTTATTTCCATAGATAATATGTAAGTATGCATCATAATATTATTATTAATAATACACTGGATTCTCGCTAATGTGTCTCCTCTTAAGATGGGTCTCCGGTTAATTAGGACAAATTCGTTTTCTCCGCAATTTTATATATGCAATTAATGTTAAAGACGTTGCTTAAAGCGTACTAATTATCGGATAATGCGGACAATTTTACAAGATGACTTGAGAAATCGAGTCTTCTTAGAAGAGAGAGAGAAATTGAAACTGCTTTTGTGCACCTTTTTTTCAAAGGCAACTTTAACGCAACTTTCGTTATTGAGTGACCAAGAAATTGCCAATGACAATAAGGAAGCTAAAGACAACTTTCTACCATCAAAAACGTAAAAGGTTTAAATATTGCTAATCCATATATTATTAATCAAAATGTGTTGCAACAGATCAAATCATCGAGTGTGTCGCAAAACCGAAAAATGATGTCGTAGGTAGCATTGATGTTTTAGAGCTTATGGATGGTAAAACATAGCAATGATGTGGCGCATATTTTATTTGCCCTCTGTAATATATTCGGTACTTACGTATTATCTGGGCCAAGAATGGTGCCTAGGATATTAATTGCAGTATTCATTATATTTTTTTTGTTTTCTTCATTTTATTTGCATAGTTAATATTACTGTATGGTGTCCCAAAAACATTGACCTCAACTTTTATTCCTTAAATATTGATCGTAGACATATATTATAAATTACAAAGTTACGTAAAAAAGACTATAGAATTTTGTGAAATCGATTAAAATTTTAAGGGAAATAAATTTAAGGAAATAAAAAATTTGATTTTTTATACGGCGCCCGTATCCATCTGTCCATCATGTCCATCTGTCTACTGTCTATCTACTTTTCTGTAAACCCGCCTTTCTCTCTCTCTACCTTTCTCGGTACCCGACTTTTTACCCGTCTCAATACCCATCTATCTATATGTCTCTCGACCCTTCTCGCTACCTGTCTCGTTACCCTTTTCTCTACTTCTATATATATACATCTCTCCACCTTTCTTGCTACCTGTCTCGTTACCCGTCTCTCTACTCACCTGTCTGTCTCACTACCCGTCTCTCGACACGTCTGTCTGTCTCTATTACGCATCTCTCTACATGTCTGTCAACTCGTCTCTCTAATCATCTATCTACTAATCTCTTAATCAGTCTCCCACCCGTCTTGCAACCTATCTCTCTACATGCCTGACTACCGGTCTCTCTACATCTCTGTCACCCCGTTTCGGTACCCATCTCTCTACCTGTCGCACTATTCGTATAGCTGCCCGTATGTGTACCTGTCTCTCTGCTCGTCTGGCTATAAGTCTCTCTACCCTTCTCACTACCCATCTGTTTACTCGTCTCTCTACCTCTCGCTACCTCTCTGTCAACCCGTCTCGGTACCCATCTCTCTACCTGTCGCACTATTCGTATAGCTGCCCGTATGTGTACCTGTCTCTCGGCTCGTCTGTTTACTCGTCTCTCTACCTCTCGCTACCTCTTCCCATTATTTACACAATTTATTTAATATACGGAAGCCGTTTATCTCTTATTATATGCAAACAGAAGTAATTTATCTAAAAAGTGTAATCAGATGCAATTTTTTAAAAATACATATATAAACTATAATAATAATTCATGCGTTTTATTTTTAAAGTTGCTTATATCATTTTGCAGTAAATCTTAACTTCTTAAACTCGAATTGCGTTAAGTTTTTTTTTAAAAGCGTCAAGGTCCGTATTACAGGAAAGTACCCTCAGGGCTATGAGATACATGTTATTAATTTAATTTGTGGAGGAAATTTTCGTAACCGGGTTTGCAACCAGTTGCGTATTTCAGAAAGCATGGCTTAACTTTAATTTTTTTTTTTTTTTGGGGGGGGGGTGTGGGGAGTGGTTTGCAAATATTTACATTTGAATTTAAACTTTTACCTCCATTTTAAGATAACTATTGTTAGTAAGATTAATTAGGACCTTGTTGAGCGAGTTTCACTCGAAAAAAAATGTACAAGACTCCTTCTGTGGGTGTTCTATAGGAGAAACTTTCGTAATCGGGACAAAATACAGTTGAATCATTTAATATGATTATTATAACACTCATACAGCTAAAACAATATTATTGCTAGCATTTACTCTTGCTTGACACCAACTTTTTCTGTGTATCTGGATGCGGAATATTGGGTATTTTTCTTGCACGAAGGGTGATTATAACTAATTGTTTCATTTCGCATACCACATGCCATTTCAAATATTGGTACTTTTATGTTAGCTTGGCGCATGTTATAAATCGCCAGTTCTCAAACCATATTCACATTGCATTTAAATATAAACATTTGACTCATTTCATTTGAAATACATGCATTTAAAATATCCCTATGCATTTCACTAATTTAATTTAAAATGCTATAAATAATGCCATAAATCAATACATTTTGATTAAATATCAAAAAATTGTTTCTAATTTACACACGCAAAATGTAAAAGCTGCTATTGGTGATATTTTCGCCAAATCTCTATTAATAAGCTATTACGGGTTTTTTCTTTCAAATATTATAGAAAATAATCCAGATTCATTTTCCAGTTTTATTAAATTAGAATATGTTTTATCTATTCTCTAATATTAGTGCGTGCGTAAATATTTTGCTCCGTATTCTAAAATCCGTTTATCGGCGAAAATCTCCCGCCCGCCGGAGAAAATGACGTCTGCACTAAACTTTCGTGACGTATGTACTTAAATTCAGCTTTTTTATCTTTTTTTTAACATAATTTCCAAATGGGTTGAAATTTATTCTTGATAATTTGTCGCATTAGTTGTCACTTTCATAGGTATCTTCTGTGAAAATTAGAACGAAATCCGTCTAATACTTTTTGATTTATGCTTGACGAAAAGTTTTAATATTTATGGTAGCTGTATATGGGACAAAGTAATATTGCGCTGTGTATGTGTCATCGTTTTACTCAGACCACAATCCATAACTATGACATTACTAAAGATGTTCTTTTCACCTTTTTATGAACGGCATGTGTAGATTGCTTTCTATTGCCGAGTGGCGATGTTTTAACGTAATTTATTAATCAATACGAAAACCGGAAGAACTATTGGTCGCTTGGCAGTTTCACAAAGTGTTATTTCCAGAATATGGAATAGGCCTTCTTTTTCAGATTGTAAATGTATTTCGAGGCCAGATCAAACTCATAGACGATATTTAACACTAAATGCAGATCATTATTTAACGCTAATAGTCAGGACATCTAAATACCATCCTTTTCCAATAATACTTTCGCTCAGCTACTGGCACCAGAGTTTCGACTTAAAGTTTTTGGAAAAAGGACTGCATGTGTGCTGTAGCTCTGTATATCCGCATATCTATGATATGTGTTACATTTAAAGCAAAATACTATGCTGTCCTTTGAAAGGGAACAAAAGTGCATGCCAGTTATAGAAGAAATGAATTAGCAATGTTCTCGTTTGAATTTGTCCGGATTCACAGTCTATAAGAGATAATAAGAGATAATAAGAGATAATAAGAGATATAATAATCCGTAAAATATGATAATAAGAGACCTTTTATCTGGAGGAAAAATATAAGACTCGTAACAATGTGCATTTGGGAAACAAATTTAGTGTTCAGCTGATTGACGATTTTCTTAAGATGTTACCTCCAGTCACGACCTCCGATCGAGGGTTATTTTTTGACATTTATTTTCTCCGAAAGTATATAATAGACAAAAACAAGAATTAGTACGTTCAAATACTTTAGTCATAAAATTTATTCGTGAATTTTTATGTACAAAAATATTGAAAATTGGCGGAGTTAAGTCCCGGCTCCAGAAGCAAAGATGTGCGGTTGACAGTATAACTCGGAAATGGATTATTTGAAACAACGAAACCAATCGATTTTAATAATGTATTAAATAAAATTATTCTTGAGCAAAGGACATTCATTTATAGTAATTGTAAAAAATGGCGACGTTTGAAGTTGAAGGTTATTGTTTGACCTAAATTTTGGTTATTCTAACGTGCATAACAAAATATTAATTTTGATAAAAATATTAAATTCCTCCGTCCAATGACAAGATAATTCTAATAGCTACAATTACACTAAGTCTCATTGAAATCAGTTAATAACTTTGTTTGTAATCATGTCCACCGACTTAGAAACGTCGTTTCGAAAAAGAAAACGACTTTAAAGTTTTGAAATAAATTAAAATATATATAAAATTTATAAAAATCAAGGCGTGTTTTACATTTTAAACAAGTCAGATTGCTTGCATGATTAAAAAGGAGACAGCTACTGCAAGGATTAGCTTGCGTGCCTACTACTGTCGTCGTGCTACGAGGAACAGTGTTCGCTTCGGCGGGTGGGAAAAATAGTTCTTATTTTCAGACCGACATTAAATTTTGGAATAGTCTACTCACTATATACTTGTACGTAGTTACATTTACCCAAAATCGATTTTTCCAAAATTTATGACTGGAAGGTGTGGGGGGGGGGGGGCGTGTAAACTTTTAAGGAAAAGGGATCGTAATAATCATTTCGCCAGTATGTTACTCGGACACGAAACCAGTAGAACATGTTTCGTGCATTCTAGATAGACGCGATATTGTCCGCCTATCATTTTTCATAAACTGTTATACAATTGGAAATATCTCTTCTGAAGTATTTGGGCAAAATACGTTAGCGTTCATTGTTATCCTACCTTATTCCGTGCGTTAAAAGTGTTCAACGTCTGCCCGTCAGAGAAAACTCCTATTAAAAGTGATTCACTTTCAAGAAATTGCACATTTTTTTTCTTTTTTAGATGATAAAACTGTATTTTTTGTTTAGAATCAAAGAACTGAATAAAATGTATTTTTTCTATCGTTCATGTGTGACCTTTTTCTATCTCATAGGTTGTCACGCGTATCAATAATATTTCAACCACCAATTCTCTTCCTCATCCGAAATATTTATACAAAATCTAAATATCCTTCAATTGTTTTGAGCAATATGCTAAAAAAACATCCGAATCTAATCTGCACAGTAACTGTTTTTGAAAAAACTGCTTAAGAAAAAATTAAAGTTACGTTTCATTGATGTGAGTTTCACTTGATATACGATGTCACTGAATATCAAAATTTTTCAATTTCACCTTACAAGATTATCTCAAGGGATTATTTATCCAACCCCGTATAGAAAAGAAACAATGTTATTTATTCGTTATCTTATGGTTTTCCTTTACCGAATAGGACTAATCTGAATCGTATTCGGTCAGCCATCAAAGATCTTGAAAATTCAGGCTTGAATTGTTTAGTTGTTCGTGTAGAAAAGGATAAAGTATACATGCACCGATCAGTAATAATACATTTTTCATGACATTAAATCGGAACAAATGGTAGCAGTTTAAATGTGTAAAATTAATGAATGCTAAGACTTTACAAATGATTACTTAATTTGGCAAGAAACTGTCATTTGTAACGCTTTTTAAAAAATCAATATGTTAGAGATTTTTCGAAATCATTAGATTAAACTTGAAAACGTTATAAATCTGTATAACTATTTAATAAAATAAATCTATTAAAGTTTGAGTTTAATAATTAATTTTGAGTTAACTTGAAATCATTAAAAAAAAATGTTTATTTTTCTATTTTAATCATTATTGAATTCTGTTTTATCTTAATAAGAAACGGTAGCTCGCTTATGCATTCATCATAAGAATAGCAAATAAGAGTAAATTACAAAACGAATCTTCATAAAATTATACATTTTGCAGAAGAACAGTTAATGTAATTCCTCGGCTCCTATGAAATAAAATGTTCCAGAATTCGTTAGGGGAATATTAATGCTTGAAATCAAATTATATATAACACAATTTTTTATAAAAAGTTTTGTTGTAAGTAAAAAGTTACGCATTAATAAAGACAATCGCAATATTGGTTATTATGAAATAAATTAAATTAACTTTCTTCCAATTTTCTGTAAAACAATTAATGTTTCACTTTTGCAGTTTTTTTTATTTCCTGAAACTGTTTTACAAGCCTAAATATTTTTTCCTTCTGATTCGATTTTCTTCGAAAATTGTAATTCATGTCATAATTTTTTTATTCGGTTTGTGAACTTACTTTTTCTTCTGTTTTAAATTCTTCTTTTTTTTCTATAATTATATGTAAAATATTAGGTATTTAGTGACTCTTCACATTGTATCGTTTTATGAATGAATCTGTATTTCATTTTTAATATAAATGTATAATAATTATACGATTAATTTTGCATCATCTGAATAGAGTATATTTCAAATATAACAGAATTGATGTAAATAATATTACACAAATGACGTTTTAAAATATAATTTAAGATTTCAAACGCCCATTCTGATTATACTGTGTTTTTATGTAACACTACAATTCGTTCTTTTTTTTAAATAATTTAAAATTCTTGCAAATCTGAAGCTTTTTTTTATTTTATTTTGATAAGTAAGAAAAAAATGAACATATTAAACCTTCAATGAGTAATAAATTAAAAACAAAATTAACAAGTTGGAAATTGTACGTCAAACGTTACAAATGAAGTGCGTTCGTACTAGAGCTAGTTATATAAATAACCAGATCTTGATGATTTTTAATTCTGTGAAATGAATTGTATCGTCTGCAGATTCATTTCTATAATAAAATAAGTATCTCGGTCGCTTGACGATTGTAGGAGCTCGGAAGCTCCTATAACAAGAAAGCCCCGATTTAAGAAAAAAATCAAATTTCTTAAAAAATATTTTTATTAATATTTTGTAAAGCTTTGATTCGATTTTAAAAAAAAATTGAAATGTCTCGACAAAATTCTGCAAATACAATATATCTTAAATTTCAAACCATTCGGTTGGGTAGTTTTTGCGTTGTTGTATGCGGACGGACGGACAGACAGACGGACGGACGGACGGACAGACGGACGGACCAGACGACGACAATAGGTGCTACGTATTTATATAATTACGAACGCACCTAAAAAACGGTGAAACATAGGAAATTAATGAGACACTCCTGTGAATTTTTTTTGTATCTACATGTTTTATTTTCAGATCCTAATTTATTAACGCAGAGTGAAATAAAAATATCAGTTTTATTTTATCTAGTAAATATTAATAATACAGGTGTATTTATTGATAAAACTTAAATACATCTTTAGAAGAATTGGGAGAGAATGATAAAACAATATTATTATTATAGCGTATATCTTACTTTTCTCATTGTTATACAATAGCTCACCCAACCGATGTTGCCTGAGCCCATAATAATCTTAAATATACCTAAAATCACTGTTGAATAATTTTAAATTTTTATACAAAAATACTTCCAAACGAACCTAATGTTTGGGGGCACTGCCTTCAGCAACGTACAGCTTCGATTTTATATTTTTTAACGAGATTCAATCCAAAATAACCACTCTGCCATCGACAGAGTATTTTTTCTAATTTTTTATTTTTTTCCTTGAAGGGAATTCGAAAGTTTCAAAATGATGAAAAACGGAAAACTGGAAAACTGATTATCAAAAATATTACCTATTCAAAAGATAAACTGAATAAAACACTTATTAACCTTTGAGCAATTAAATTTTTTTGCACGAGCTTGCGCGCGATGTATTTCTCTGAAAGAGTAGTTACACTATTAAAAATGCAAGATTTTTCATACCGATAATAAGATACATGTTAGAAGAGCAATTATACTTACCCGCAGTAAAAATTTAATTTTAATTTCGGTGCTATTAGTGATAACAAATATCCCGAAAAATCACATTTGTCGCAAAATTTTATAGACAGCGCACCCACTGGAAGATTAAACACGTTTTAAAAACTTTAGATTTATTGCACACGACATTCGAAAACCACATTCGCGCACCTACACAACTTTTCGTGCAATCAATAGGAAATGTCTTAAAGTGCGCATGCAACTGCGACCACAGATTTAAATATTACAAAATAGAAAAAACTATCTAAAATAAAAATGATAGAGAATTGCAAGAGAAAAATTCGACAACGAATACTATATTTTAATCTATTGGTTATTTCTCTATTGTCTATTTGCATAAAATAAATCTCCGGTTCTCAATAATGTATGCTGTCATAAGAGAACACTTCAACATGCGCGAATCAACATCCAATATATATATATATATATATATATACATATATATGGCGTTTTTACGAAGATGAGATACCACGAGATGTAATATTCCACGAGAAAATGGCAGTTTGTTAAAGATATAGAAGGTTGCAGTCGATATCAATAATCATGGCGAAGAGGTGAGGCAATGAAAAGACACCAGAACAGTTTCTCCAGTAAAGACCAGCCAATTTCCAGACAAATAGTTTATTGATGACTAAGAGCGATGCAGTAACAGTTCCCACAGGTATAAACTTATAGCCCTCAGGCTTCACGATGGTTCACTACCTCGTTTAATAGATGTTAAAGAGCCGATATGAAAATTCTACGAGAATACAAGACCAGATACCCATTTGGTTACACTTCCAAACACGTCAAAAATCCACCCTCCAAAGCGTGCAAGCAAGTTTTGTTAACTGAGCATAGATATACAGAAATACGACGTCACGTGCGCACAAACCAATGAGTGAGAGGCGAGTTTCAGCCCAGCGAATAAGGCGAGAGGGAGAAGCTCTAACGCGAAAGAATTCCTCTCCAGCCGCGCATTAATTTTGAAGTGAAAAATACCTAGCGCGCGAAACCGAGCATGGAATAATAATAATAATAAAAAAATGACTTTTTAAAAACATTCGAAATGAGAAAGCGTCTCTTTTTATTATTGCGAATTTTATAGATTGGGGAGCTGATAAAAGTTACGAATGGACTTAAAATTTTAGATTAAGATTTGGAATAAGACAATTATTAATATACGGGGTAATACTTTTAAAAGGACATTAAATAAGAATAAATATTATTAAGAATTAAGGAAATACTGACTATGTCAGAAGTTAGATTACTTTAAAGGACTAATGTGAAATAAATGCGAAGGAAATAATTTTTTTATATAACATATATATATATATATATATATATACAGCGTGTCCACGTATAACCTGACCGACCTTTATTTTCGCAACCGTTGGTCCTAGATGCATACTTCCAATCACAAAAAGGGTTTAAATAAGGTAAAGAATTATTTTTAAAGCGATTTGGGTCAAGAAAAACATTTATTAAAAAATTACGAAATTTAAATTTTTATACGGTCCCCCGGTCCTATAAGTGATATTTAGTAAAAATTTACTGTGACACTAAGTAAGATAAAAAAAAAAGTCCCATACATCTACGACTAAAACTGACTGAGTTATAGCTGTTTAAAGTTGGAGTATATTTTTTGTTGCGAAATAGGGGTCATTCACAAATGTAGTAGAAATATAAATAATCGTCAGATATATCGAAACAATAGTTGAGAGAAAAATTAACATTGCAATCTAATATAAATATGAAATCTATAATCATTCTGACATATTAATGCAAAATATACAATTTGTACTGAACATATAAGAGGATAAAAATAACAGAATTTTTTAACAACAGCCTCAATTACGATTTTAAAATGCTGTTAGATTACACTGTCTTTCAAATTTGGGTTGTGCCATGTTTTTAAGCTTTTGAAAATTGATTCTAATGTATTTTTTAGCGCTAAATTCGAAAATGACCTTCATTTTACACCATAACGTCAGGATTTTTCTCAAATCGAAAATTTCAAAGTTAAAAAGCTCAAAGTTAAAATTGATCCCCCCTCCCCTCCCAACCTCATCGGACCCCTGAGCTATTTAGTTGTTAAAAACCCTGTATAAGCCAAAAAATTGAATAAATTATTGAATTAAATAAAATTAAACTGAATAAAAAAGTCTTGCATCTATTTTATAGTACCAGATTTTTCGCTTTTTTTTTTAATTGGAATTTACGATTTGCGAAAAATCTTGTCATGATGGTTAAAAGTGAAGGTAATTTTTTTATTCAGCGTTAAAAAATAAATAGATCGTAATTATAAAAGTTAAAAAACACAACCATCGCAGGTTTATGTTATCTAATCTAAAACTTTAAACTTTTTTTAAAACTTGTTGACGGTAATCTATCCGAATTTTTTTGTGCTATCCTCTAATATGAGTATTATTAAGATGGTAAGCGTCGAAAATCATAATAATATTACTTTGTCATCGGATTTAAGTCAGTATGTAAAATTTAACTTCGATCGGACATTTGAAAGTGAGTTAAACATCGAGTACCAATTTTAAACTGGAAAGACGATCGTTGCAAGTTAAATAAAACCTTATGAAAATAACATAATTTTTGTTAAAAGAAATCATAGCCTCAAATCCTTTCAAAATAAAACATACACTATATTGCCAAAGGTGACCGGTCACTTGCGATTTTAGACGTTTTGTTAACTATCTAGAAAAATACATGAAGAATTAACCTGAAACTGCAGGTCTGTAAACAGTATAGGTTATATATTTCCGCGAAGATTTTTTCACGAAACCCCATAGGGGACTGTCAACAAATTGAAAAAGAACGAATATCTTTTGGATAACCCTGTAAAAACTAATGAAGCAAAGGCGTTCAAATTCGAGATTATTAATAAGTGGCTTATTGTAATATACTGTGTTCATTTGTATGAGGATAGCATGTACACTCGTAGAGAAATTAAGGTTTTTATAAAAACAGTCCCAAATTTCGCCTAGTTTTTTGCTTATAATTTGCAGAGTTCTTAATATAAAAAAAAGTTCTTTTCAGAAAATATGATAAACAACATTGTACATAATACTCTGCAATCAGAATTAAAAAATAATAAAAATTGGATGAAAAATGAGCAGTTTTACTAAAAAATGTTTCACTGCGCATGCGCGAATGCAATCAAAATATAATATGCATAATGTATTAGCTAAGTATATAGAGCAACTTTTGTGATAGTCGCAAAATCATAGGTTGAAAATTCTGAAAATTATCGTCGATAGAATAAGCTCGAAATCCGTTGTTCCGAAAAGGAAGCAAAAATATAAGGGGTTGTATACAAATATAGTAGTACGTGCAATATTGTGTACGCTATCTTGGCACTAATCAACAGATATTTGATACAACCCCTCATCTTTTTGCTTCTTTTTGGGAACAACGGATTTCGAGCTTATTCTATCGACGATAATTTTCAGAATTTTCAAGTTATGATTTTGCGACTATCACAAAAGTTGCTCTATATACTTAGCTAATACATTATGCATATTATATTTTGATTGCATTCGCGCTTGCGCAGTGAAACATTTTTTAGTAAACCTGCTCATTTTTCATCCAATTTTTATTATTTATTAATCCTGATTACAGAGTATTATGTACAATGTTGTTTGTCATATTTTCTGAAAAGAACTTTTTTTTATATTAAGAACTCTGCAAATTATAAGCAAAAAACTAGGCGAAATTTGGGACTGTTTTTATAAAAAACCTTAATTTCTCTACGAGTATACATGCTATCCTCATAAAAATGAACACAGCATATTACAATAAGCCACTTATTAATAATCTCGAGTTTGAACTCCTTTGCTACATTAGTTTTTACAGTGTTATCCAAAAGATATTCGTTATTTTTCAATTTGTTGACAGTCCCCTATGGGGTTTCGTGAAAAAATCTTCACGTAAATATATAACCTATACTATACTGTTCACACACCGGCAGTTTCAGGTTAATTACTCGTGTATTTTTCTAGATAGTTAACAAAACGTCTAAAATAGCAAGTGACCGGTCACCTTTGGCAATATAGTGTATGTTAAAATACAATTATTTTAATTAATCTGAAACTTAACTAATAAAAATTAACTCAATCGTAATAGTCGTACGATTTCTTTCAAAGCGCAGATACCTTGAAATAAGTTTAAGTACTTTATATACGACCCCTGAAAGCATGGCCGAAATCATCTCTTTTTAGATGCTAAAAAGTGGTATAAGTCATGAATTTCAAAGTTTCAGAACTCGGTCAATTTGAATGTTAGATGAATGGGACTTTCTTTGTCGTACTTGTTAGTGTCACAGTAAATTTTTACTAAATATCACTTATAGGACGGGGGGACCGTATAAAAATTTAACTTTCGTATTTTTTTAATAAATGTTTTTCTTGACCCAAATCGCTTTAAAAGTAATTCTTTACCTTATTTAAACAATTTTTGTAATTGGAAGTATGCATCTAGGACCAAGGGTTGCGAAAATAAAGGTCGGTCAGGTTATACGTAGACACGCTGTATATATATAATCTATGCTCAGATATAAATAAAAACAAAAATATTAGATTTATTCGATATCATGCAAAACTATATGGTTATCCTATTTTTTTGATAAATTCAATTATCAACTCTTTTAAATAACATTTATTACATCATATAAATATAAACATGTTATGTAATAAATTATTGTTTTAGTGTGCGATAAAAACATAGCAAATGTTATAGTAAATTACAATTAAAACATACATCAATACAATTAAAACATATAAGGACAATAATTAAGTTGTTTGAACATTATTTACACTTTATATTGTTAATGTGATTGTGCGTTTGCCGATCACCTTCATTTTAAGTAGTACTAATGATCAGGTTTAAAACATATATAAATACAATTAAAACATATAAGGACAATACTTAAGATGGTTGAACATTATTTACACTTTATATAGTTACTGTGATTGTGCGTTTAGTCGATCACTTTTATATTAAGTGATTCTAATGTTCAGTTATAAAAGTCTATAAAATATGCATTGTATTAAAATAACTGTAAAATAACTTACACAAAAACACATAAAATTATACATGGATAACATTGTTCATAACATTGTTGATTATAAATCACAAACATAACAATATATATATATATATAAATATATTACAATTATAACATATTAGGAAATTTAATATTTGATTGAACATTATTTATACTTTGTATAGTTGTGATTGTGCGTTGCCGATCACCTATGTTTAAGGTATTATTGATGTGCAGTTTTCATACATTTATAAATTAACTTATACAATAACAAATTAAATTATACAATGATAACATTGGTGATTATAACTCATATATATATATCTATTTGCAATATATATAAAAATAAATATATATAGTTTTTATTTTTGTCTATGAATAATTAAAATTAACAAGTATTTTAATTACTGCATTGCATTAATTTGATTGAAAAACAGTAGTAATACTATTAATTATCAACATTATAAATTTTGAGATATTTTGAATTGTTTATGAATTATTTAATTAGATATTTAAATTAATCTATAAATATAAAATATATTTACAATGTAGTATAAATTAAACATTAATTATTTAAAAACAAGTCTAATATATATTTAAGTAGTGGTAAAAATAAAACATTAATTATTTAACAAATGTCTATAATATCAGTGGATTAACACAGCTGGCAGCAAAAATAATTTGAATTAAAATAATATCTCTTTTACATAATATATTCTTGTTAAGAATATCTGAAATGCTGTGCAAGTTGAATTAATTCTGTGTAGATTTATTCATATAGTAGTATTATATTTTATTTGAATTTTGAGTAAAATTACAAGTTAGTATTGTTTTTTAAAGTTTATTTATATAAATAAATCTAATGAATAGTATGTAACTAATAAAGTGGATATTTAACTAAATATTAATTATGAACTATTATAATACCAATAGATGGCGACACTTTACCTTTCAGGTAGTTGTAGATAATATTGTTAATATTATATTTAATTTAACTATAGAGGGAGCTATTGATTGTATATTAATTTTACTTTCAGGAATTAAAATTGGATGGAGTAATATATATTCACGGATATAAATTTGTTATAAGTGTATTAAAACCAGAATTATTTTGAGTGTTTTTGAATCATTTTGTGATTGGGTGTCATTTATGGGGTTGTGTTTTAAAAAAAGTGTGCTCTCAACTTGTCTTACAAATCATTTCTCTCAACTCGACTTAGTTAACATGTATGATGCATTGCCATGTGGATGTGAATATTATGTAGACGTTGTGACATTTTAAGGATTCTGTATAATTATTGTGAGTAAAATATTTTATCTACACTTTACGCGTTCATATTTCCAAATTTATTATTTCAAAACTGTTATCTCGTGGTAATTTAGTGAGGTGTTAATTACAGTTTTTTGGATAATCGATGTGAGTGAAATATATTGTATTTTCTTAATGGTTTTTTATTTCCTATTTAAATATTTCCAAATTTTAATATTTCCAATTGTTGTCTGGTAATAATTCAGTGTACCTGGATGATTCTACTGATCTTAGCATTATGCCAGTAGAATTATGAAACACTGAATTATTAATTAAAACACATGTGGGTGCATCCAGGCTGATGAGTACATGTGCATGTGTTTTTCCATGTCCAATTCATATTTAATTCTCATGTGGTCCAATTTTCCATTGTGTATGGTTCATATTTAATTTGTTAATCCATTTGTGTTTACTTAATTGCAACTCCAATTTATAATTTTTTTTTCCCCTTTCTCTCTATTTCTTTTTTCAATATTATTTTGGTATGAGTAAAATTTGGCCAATTACCATTGAAGCATCAGCTATGGTAATATTACGTTTGCACATGTTAATTATTAGCTATGTGGTATTCTGTATACACAGTATCATTGATTATCTCTTTGGAGATTTAAGTAGTATAGAACTTGATATGTTTTTTGAAATTCATAGATATTATATATATATATATATATATATATGTATGTGTACTACATTGCATTAAAATAATTATTATTAATTAAATTTTTTACATGATATTTACTCAATGTAAGAATCTTTGAAATACTATGTAAGATAAATTTAATTCAGGTGAAATTTAATTCATATCATAGGTTTTTGTACAACGTTAATGTAAAACTACAATGATATTATTATTTTTTACTATTTATATAAATTATTAAATATAATATAATAAATTTGTAAATCAAACTTAATTTTGAATAATTATTATTCCAATAGAGGGCAGCACATTACTTGTCAAATAAATGTTAATAATATTTTTAATTTACCTATAGAGGGCGCTTATAGCTTGTGTATTTATATTATACTTTTATAGATTAAAATTAAATGGAAATTTGTATATTCACAAATATAAATTTGTTTTTGAGTGTATTTATCACATAAATAAATTTGTGTGTTTTAAATCAATTTGTGTTATGGTGTAATAATTAAGGTGATATATCAAAATATGTTCTCTCAACTTAACCTTCAAATAATTTCTCTCAACTTGACTATATCATCAAGTATTTGATATCTTATGATGTGCGCCATGTGGTCATATTGGTATAAATTAGACCTTGTGTTGTTTAAGGATTTTGGATAATTATTGTGAGTAAAATATTTTATCTATTCTTTACAAGCTTTTTATTTCCAATTTTATTATTTCCAACTGTTATCTGGTAAAAATATTTTATCTATTCTTTAAAAGTTTTTTATTTCCAATTTTATTATTTCCAACTGTTATCTGGTAAAAATATTTTATATATTCTTTACAAGTTTTTTATTTCCATTTTTATTATTTCCAATTGTCTTCTGGTAATAATTCAGTATACCTGGATGATTATACTGATCTTAGCATATATGCCAGTATAATTATGAAATACTGAATTATTATTTAAAACCCGTGTGGGTACATCCAGGCTGAAGATTATACCAACACGTGTTTTTTCATATCCAATTATAATTTAAATCTCTTGTTATCCAATTTTCCATTATATTTAGTTCATATTTCATTTCTTAATCCATTTGTATTCACTTGATATCAACTCCAAATTATTAACGTTTTATGGTTTATTATAATTTTTTTTCCCTCTCTCTCTCTTTTTAAATAATCTTTATATTTTCAGTATTTTTGGCCAATTACCATTGAAGCACAAGCTATGGTAAAATTATGATTGCACTTGTTAATTTATTAACTAGGTGGTATTCTGTCTACACATTATTATTAATTATCTCTTTGGAGATTTAATTAGAATGTTACAAGAACTTGATATGTTTTTTGAAAATCAAAGATATTATAATTATTTAACATTCTATGAAATTCTACTGCATTGCGCAAATTGGTATAGAATGGTTTTTACATATTCTTTTCAATAATTATCTAGTAGAAATTATTGATTTCCATATGATACCATAATTTAGCCTATTTGGCTCATAAATCACTTTGATTAGCTTCTGTTTGGAATACATAGTTAATATAGCTGCATTGCGCTTTTAATGGTGTATTTAATATTAATTTAATTATAATAATTATATAATATAACTATTATTTCTTGGTATCATTTGTTCATCTATTGAATTTTCAAATGCATCTTTATAACATCTTATTCAGGTTCTTTTTTGCCAACATTAATTTTGTATTGACTTATTTTTGCTTGGGGATTTTAGATTGTTGTCTTTTGATGTTAGTTTGCTTAATGGGACTTTATGTATATATGTAAATAGTTTTATTATATTTAATCAAGTATAAAACAATTATTAATCTTATTTTAATTATTTATTATTATAATTTTTTCTTTTATGGTTATTCAAGAGTACTTTATGAAAATAAAGTTGTTTACAAAATTTATTATTTGATGTTATAATTATAATTTTTACTATGTATCTCTTGCAATTTTTATTGCTTTCAAACAATATGGTAGTTATGAGTAAAATGTTAGATACTGGCAATTTAGGCCTTGGTGGAACCAGGACTAATGCTCGGTACAGGAAGATTATTAGGGATCTTCCTGGATCGTTATCAGATAACCTATTCTATTGTCCCAAGCCTGTACTATGTTTTCGTGAGTGTGAATCTAAGCGTTTCCTTACATGTCCTTTAGCTGATAAGTCCCAGATTTCAAATAATCACAATCTTAATTTGGTAAAATTTTGCAAAGCATACTATGTAATCTATTCATTGAAATGCAATTCGTGTAATATGGAATATATTGGACAGTCTTGTCAAAATTTACATAAAAGCTAAATTTACATCGTTCTCATATTGATAAATTTAAAAAATCTAAATTTCAAACTACTCATAATATTGAATATACTCATTTCAAAAATCATGATTTTAAAAATATTACTATTAAAATACTTAAAATACAAAAAAATTTTACTGAACGACTTTTTCTAGAATCTAAATATATAAGACATTTTAATACTACCTATCATTATGGATTAAATCAATTAGTATACAAAAAATCACATCCTGTTTTTTCAGATTTAACTAAATATGAAAATTATAAAAATCTTTATTCAGGTTTAAATTTTTCAAACATAAAAAAAAAACTTCAAGATCTGGTAGAGGTAAACATAATAACAAAAAATACACTGATGATATTGTGATACAACAAGAGCTGGATGATCTTGAGGCACAATTTTGTAATGATTATTGTTGGATTGCTATAAGAAAACATATTTTTAGTATTAAAAAGAAATATTTAAACCAATATTTCAAATTATAAAAAAAGAATCAATATTCTCCACATTTTTATGATATCTTTTACGATATTCTTCATTATAGAGCAAACCTATTAAATACAAGTCTTTCTAATAAACCTAAATATAAAACTAATAATACACAACTAATTATAAATTTTTCCAATCATGTATTTAATAATATCAATTTACACAATATCATAAACAACACTACTAATAATTTTCCAATAAAAATTTTTACCATTCACAAGACATATAAATATAATCGCACACTTGGACGTAAAATTTTTAATTACAATAATTTTGCAAAACAAATGGTCTCTTCAAATAATTACCCTTGTTATTGTAATGACCCAAAATATCAAAAGTATGTAAATACATCACATGGTCATATTATTACTGGTGATCTTAATATTGTAGAACAACCTATTTTACAAAACTTAATGCATAATGGAACAAAATTTCGCCTTCCATATAGGTAAAATATCAAATCCATAATATTACAGTTTATTCAAGATATTGATTTATTTATATATAAAATTGCTATTGATTACAATAAACCTATCGAGTATTTTAGTGAATGGAGATTTTCTGTAATAGATAAATTTAAAAATGAAATTATAAAAAATTATCAACATATTACACATGCAGCTTTTAAAAATATAAATAAACATATATCAGAATTACAAAACAAATTTATAATTACTTATGTAGATAAATCTCCAAATAATTATGCTATTATTTGTAAAGAGTACTATAAAGTGTTAATTCACAATGCAATTAACACAAGTAAATTTTTAATAAAACTAAATTAAATATTGAAATTAATAATAGAAAATTAATAAATTATCACAAATTACTAAAAATCAAATGTAATAATTTAAATTATCCTTGTCTTGTTATAATTCCAAAATTTCATGAAAATCCAATTAAATTTCGCACAGTTACCATCGGGTGTAATACATATAATAATAATGCAAGCAATTTACTACTTAATATTTTAAAGCAGATATATAATATAACGATAAAACATAATAACCAACATTGCCTAAAAAACAGTTTTCAGCTTATTAATAAAATAAATAATATCAATCCAGTAAGATTCATAAAAACATTGGATTTTAATGATTTATTTAATAACATTGATATAAAAGACTTACATAAAACAATGTGTATATTATTTAAAGAATTTAAATCTCAATTAAAATTAAAAGATCATATTTCCGTAATTTTTTTAAAACTTTACTAAATTTTACATTGCATAATAATTACATCATATATGACAATATTATTTATAAACAATGCCAGGGGATACCGCAGGGTGGGACCGCTTCTAGTATTCTCTCAGACCTTTACTTATATTATTATGAAAGAAATATTGGTCCGAACAATGATTATGTATTTTATCGCTATATTGATGATATTATCATATTTTATTTCAATGATAAAAATTGCACATCACCACTCAATTTTTATCCTAATCAGCTTACATAAAGCGAAAATGATTTGATTAATGATAATATAAATTTTCTAGACTTAAAAATTAAAATTAATGATAATTATAAGTTAATTTTTGATATTTATGATAAAAGAATTGATTTTCCATTTAAAGTAACTATTTTTACCAATTTTGCTTCATATTTACATAAATCAGTTTATAAATATATAATTATCAATTATCTTCATCGTATAAAATATCTATGCTCAGATATAAATAAAAACAAAAATATTAGATTTATTCGAGATAATGCAAAACTATATGGTTATCATATTTTTTTTAATCCAATTATCAACTCTTTTAAATAACATTTATTACATCATATAAATATAAACATGTTATGTAATAAATTATTGT
Source organism: Maratus michaelseni (assembly GCA_963931845.1). NCBI lineage: Eukaryota > Metazoa > Arthropoda > Arachnida > Araneae > Salticidae > Maratus > Maratus michaelseni. The sequence goes on along the minus strand of OZ007594.1, from coordinate 274,559,035 downwards.
TTTAGTGTGCGATAAAAACATAGCAAATGTTATAGCAAATTACAATTAAAACATACATCAATACAATTAAAACATATAAGGACAATAATTAAGTTGTTTGAACATTATTTACACTTTATATTGTTAATGTGATTGTGCGTTTGCCGATCACCTTTATTTTAAGTGATACTAAAGATCAGGTTTAAAACATATATAAATACAATTAAAACATATACCATTAATACATATAAGGACAATACTTAAGATGGTTGAACATTATTTACACTTTATATAGTTACTGTGCGTTTAGTCGATCACTTTTATATTAAGTGATTCTAATGTTCAGTTATAAAAGTCTATAAAATATGCAATGTATTAAAATAACTGTAAAATAACTTATACAAAAACACATAAAATTATACATGGATAAGATTGTTCATAACATTGTTGATTATAAGTCACAAACATAACAATATGCAATATATATATATATATATGTATGCGTACTGCATTGCATTAAAATAATTATTATTAATTAAATTTTTTACATGATATTTATTCAATGTAAGAATCTTTGAAATACTATGTAAGATAAATTTAATTCAGGTGAAATTTAATTCATATCATAGGTTTTTGTACAATGTTAATGTAAAACTACAATGATATTATTATTTTTTACTATTTATATAAATTATTAAATCTAATATAATAAATTTGTAAATCAAACTTAATTTTGAATAATTATTATTCCAATAGAGGGCAGCACATTACTTGTCAAATAAATGTTAATAATATTTTTAATTTACCTATAGAGGGCGCTTATAGCTTGTGTATTTAAATTATACTTTTATAGATTAAAATTAAATGGAAATTTGTATATTCACAAATATAAATTTGTTTTTGAGTGTATTTATCACATAAATAAATTTATGTGTTTTAAATCAATTTGTGTTATGGTGTAATAATTAAGGTGATATATCAAAATATGTTCTCTCAACTTAACCTTCAAATAATTTCTCTCAACTTGACTATATCATCAAGTATTTGATATCTTATGATGTGCGCCATGTGGTCATATTGGTATAAATTAGACCTTGTGTTGTTTAAGGATTTTGGATAATTATTGTGAGTAAAATATTTTATCTATTCTTTACAAGTTTTTTATTTCCAATTTTATTATTTCCAACTGTTATCTGGTAAAAATATTTTATCTATTCTTTACAAGTTTTTTATTTCCATTTTTATTATTTCCAATTGCCTTCTGGTAATAATTCAGTATACCTGGATGATTATACTGATCTTAGCATATATGCCAGTATAATTATGAAATATTGAATTATTATTTAAAACCCGTGTGGGTACATCCAGGCTGAAGATTATACCAACACGTGTTTTTTCATATCCAATTATAATTTAAATCTCTTGTTATCCAATTTTCCATTATATTTAGTTCATATTTCATTTCTTAATCCATTTGTATTCACTTGATATCAACTCCAAATTATTAACGTTTTATGGTTTAGTATAATTTTTTTTTTCTCTCTCTCTCTCTTTTTAAATAATCTTCATATTTTCAGTATTTTTGGCCAATTACCATTGAAGCACAAGCTATGATAAAATTATGATTGCACTTGTTAATTTATTAACTAGGTGCTATTCTGTCTACACATTATTACAATGTGTAATTGAAAATATCCGCTTATAAAAAAACTGCAACCAAAATAAAAAAAAGTAAAAACTAACAACGTCAGAGATCGACCTCAGCTATCCTATGCAAAAAAAAATCATTTTAAAATATTAAAATGCGAGCAAGAAATCGCGCAAGAACTTTCCCATAGACTTAACATTAGCTTGAGCGTTTCTTCGCGTGACTAGCGTAGGCTCTTAACTAAGATGCCAGTGAACTTGCAAAAAGCATAAGAAAGAGCTTTGGGTGTCCCCGTGTGTCCCGAGGTCACTGTGTATCGTTCCTATAGTTCCCTATGCTAGTTCCCTATGTCGTTCCTATGCTAGTCGTATCCTATGCTAGTTCACATTAAATCTCTTTGGAGATTTAATTAGAATGTTACAAGAACTTGATATGTTTTTTGAAATTCAAAGACATTATAATTATATATATATATATATATATATATATTTAAATAGAAACTATTATTTTTTTTAACGAAATATAAAGTTAGAACCAGAAAGGTAAGCACATTATTTTTTTTATTTTTTTCTTTTTTTCTTTTTTAAAATGCAGGGAAAAAAAAGAATGTTTCGCTTTCGGCTGCATGAAGTTCTGCAGAACGTCCGGAGAAGGACAGGCGGAAAGAGGGACGTTCGCCATTTTGAGATGTTGTTATGGTTTTTAATTAATATATCTGCTAATTACACTCTAAAAAGAAAGTCTGGCTTCGAGGTGCATAACTTCAGACATATAGGTACCCACTTGCCAAATCTTGCAGCTTTGCGCGCAGCGGTGTCTTCAATACACAACACACACACACACACACAGAGAGAGAGAGAGAGAGAGAGAGAAAGAGAGATACACAGAAACTTATGTATATTTTTATTATTGTGCAGTTTTAATAGTCTAATTAGTATTCGCAAGAAATACGTCGCCCGCGAGCTCTTGCGAAAAAATTTAGTTGCGCCCGCTAAAAGGTTAATAAGCATTTTATCCAGCTTATATCTTTTCACTAACTAATATTTCTGTTCTTTTCCCTTTTTAAACCATTTTCCCCTCCCCCTTTGAGAACAAAAATATTCTCTCATGACGTTAACTTTATTTCTAGATGCTAGAATATTTTCATCATTTCGCCGAGTATTCAAACATTAAAATAAAACTGCAAAAATTCACAATTTATTGCCCCAAATCTCACCACAAAGTGAATCGCGTGATTTATAGAATGTAGCATTTAAAAACAGAAGATGATAAAGAGATCACAAAGGAATTTTCAGGATACAGTTCTATCAATATTTTACGAATAATAATAATAACAAAATTACATGAAAATGCCATAGGACTTGACTGAAAATTTTCCCAGCGCACTACATATTCTCCTGCGATCTCTTGTGTGCTGTGGTAAATCGGTTCAAAACCTCTGTACTAACACAACAGAAAAAATTCAGCAGAAAAAATTATTGTTACAGGAGATAGGAATGAAAATATTAAAAATAATTGTGACATAAGGAGGACATTTTATATCTTTAACCGTCTTGACCGAATAGCTTACCGCTTAGTATAGTTAAATTTTACTCTAAATATCGAAAATATGAAATCAAATTTGGGTATTTGGGTAGTGAAACTTAAAAAAATTATTTATGTTTTAAAAGGGAGTCGGTCCTCCTTCCCAAGCTCACTTTTTAATATAAATTGAAAGGGCATAATTTCCAATCGAATAGCTATTTACATTTTTTTTACAACAAATTGTTTATTAAAATGTATAGGCGTTCTGCCTTTTGTTTGGTCGATATGTACGTTTGTATTATATATATATATATATATGATATGTGTTTGTGTCTGTGTTTGTGTGTGTGTGCGCGCGTGTGCTTGTGTGTGTGTAATATCAAACAAAACTACGAAAGTGTCAAATGTTTTTTGTTTTAGAGATACAGCAAAAAATTGAAATACATTAGCTCATACTCATTTTTAACTCTCGACATGTTCTCTAGGCCATCCTATTTCACAAGCATAGTAAACAGCAGCTTTTGATAAGTGCTCTTACATTTAAATTATTGCAATATCTAAATAATTTCCTATTATTTGTATGAGTCTTGCACAAATATTTCTGGGAAATTATTATTTGCCAAATACATTAATCTTTCACCAGCTTTACCTGTAAAATTTGCTAATAAATAGTTTTCTCTGTTTAACACTATAACTGTAATGTCAAAAGATTCCATTTTAGTAAAATGGTTCCATTAATTGCTAGAATTTTATTTAATGCTGTTTCCGTTGTAAAATAAATTGTTCAGTTAAATTGGATGTTGGTTTAAAATGCAGAAACATACAACTTATATGCTTGTTTGTATCATTAACTCTTGTTACAGAAATAGCTAGATGTTCAAATCCGTTCAAATTGCTTTTTACTCATGTAGATCAGAGAGTATTTCATGTTATGTAAAATATTTCCCCAACTTCTTTAGCATTAATGTAAGTTAAATAATTTGGATTGATTTAAAGATAAATAATGATGCTTTTGTCAATGATTGTACGTTTCATTTAAGACACAAGCGCCGGAATGTATTTCACATTCATTTGTACGGGAAAGGGAAATCTTAAAATTGTAATTCAACGAGTATTGAATGAAAACATTGCTTCGACTTTAAATCAATTTCCATAATATTAAAAACACACAAACATTAATATTTAGTTTACTAGAAGTGTTTAAGGTAGTACATATTAAATAGTCAAATAAGCATTCAGTTATTATATCTTATTAATTATCTTACAGTTTTAGAAGTATCAGTGAATAAACAAGTCTAAGAATGAATTACGGAATATTAAATTTTGTTTGGTTATCACCATCACAAAAGTTTGTTTCTTCACACTGTGAATGATTCATATAATTATTAAAACACACAAACATTAATATTTAGTTTACTAGAAGTGTTTAATGTAGTATATATTAAATAGTCAAATAAGCATTCGTTTATTATATCTGATTAATTGTCTTACAGTTTTAGAAGTATCAGTGAATAAACAAGTCTAAGAATGAATTACAGAATCTTAATTTTTGTTTGGTTATGACCATCACAAAAGTTTGTTTCTTCGCACTGTGAATGATTCAAATTATAATTATTGAAACTTTTATCAAACATCAACAAAGCTAATCAGATAACGCTAGAAAAGGCGGGGACACCCAAAGCTCTTTCTTATGCTTTTTGCAAGTTCACTGGCATCTTAGTTAAGAGCCTATGCTAGTCACGCGAAGAAACGCTCAAGCTAATGTTAAGTCTATGGGAAAGTTCTTGCGCGATTTCTTGCTCGCATTTTAATATTTTTAAATGATTTTTTTTGTATAGGATAGCTGAGGTCGATATCTGACGTTGTTAGTTTTTACTTTTTTTTAAATTTTGGTTGCAGTTTTTTTATAAGCGGATATTTTCAATTTTGGAACCGGTTGGAACCGGTTCTGAAAGTGAAAGTACCCTGATATAAAAAAAACTGGAAGCAAAATCGAAAAAGTAAAAACTAACAACGTTAGAGATCAACCTCAGCTATCCTATGCAAAAAAAAATCATTTAAAAATATTAAAATGCGAGCGAGAAATCGCGCAAGAACCTTCCCATAGATTTAACATTAGCTTGTGCGTTTGTTCTCATTTTCTCATGAATGATATAGGTTCTTAATAGGTTTCTGCTAGACTGACTGCTATGGGACACATGTTCTCAATTACCCCGATTGACCCTATTTTTTAAAACAAAAAAGTATAAATAAAAGAAACCAATAAATATGTAAAAAATAACTTATTTAGCAAGACAATACCGAATTTAACGGTTTAAAAAATATATGTAAAAGTGGATTATCTACATAGATGAAAATGTTTTGAGTAGTAATCTAAGAAATCATTCGGTTTTCTACGACAGTACTTTAACAATATATATATATATACAAAAATAGAATAAAATAAATTATTTATTCTGAAAAAACTACATTGAATTTAACATATTTGAAATGTATGTACAATGTTGATAAGCCTTCATAAATGAAAAAATTACGAGCTACAATATAAGAAAGCATTATGTTTTCCACTATTGTACTTTTGTATAAAATCTGATTAAAAATAAAATATAGTTAAGAAAATAAAACATAAATTATTTAATCAAAAAATTCTACACCAAATTTAATGTATCTGAAAAATAGAAAATTGTATGAGCTTTTTAAATGGATGAACATTTTGCGAACTATAATAAAAGCCTACGATAATACTTTTGAAAAAAAGCAAAAATTATGAAGAAAAAGAAATATTTAATCAGTTAATTCCTATTCCAAATTTAACATTTCCGAAAAATATGCATAACAATTAATTGTCTAATTAGACAAACTTTTACGAATTGTCTATAATCTAAGTGATCTTTCTTTTTTCCTACCATGACTTTAATTTCCTACAGTACACTTTCAATACGTAATAACGCTGCATAATAGGAAAATTATTCAGTTATTAATAAAACTGTTCACATTCAACGGAATTGCTTATTATAGTTATAATCTGCTATTTTATGCTATCACTATTATTTAGGGTAAAAAAATACACATTCATAAATAACCATTTAAATAACCATTTTCAATTGAAATATGCATTAAACGTAAGCATCCATAACATCGATGGACTTACATTTTCATTGATCTTCAAACAGGAAGAGAGTCGTGCTAATGAACAACGCCTCTGGCCAATGTTATTGAACTTGGCGATATTAGTCGAATGATTTACAACACCAAATTGACTAGTTTAAAATTACAACTGGATGCAAACTGCAAATACATGCAAACACAATTTACTAATGATTTGAACTGATGGTATATGTATTAAGATAAAAGACTAGGAGAAGCAGAAGTGCGATCGACACTTCCGATGTGATGACATGATGTTAATCACAATTTATATTAAATGCATAATAAACCATGGCAGTCCATTAAATGTGTGCCATTGCGATATATATGCTATTTTAATCCATTACTATTATTTAGTATAACCTAAACACACACTTATAAATAAACATTTAAATAATTGATTTGAAATATGCATTATACGCAATCATCCATAAAACTAAAGGAGTTAAATTATCATCGATCCTCAAAAAAAGAAAAAAAAACTTTTTTAATATTTAGAAAAAAAAATTAGCAACTCAGGTTCCCATCCAACTTGCACCAAGGTCTATAGAATCATACAATATAAAAGAGTCTGTTATAAATGTTATATGTTACACTTCCTTCATTATGAAAATTAAACATGAGATTTAGATTTATTTGTGCGAAGCGTTAGAATACTTTATTATAAATAAATAAAAACCGACTTATATTCAGTCATTTTCTATTTTTTAAATGTATAATTATTTTTAATTTACAGAATTTTTTTAATATTATTTTAATATTTTTTTTCAAAAATAGATAATTTAGATAAAATTTTCCAATTAAGATGGATTTTTCCTCTATACATAATATTGTGTTTGTTGAGCTATTGACCTGTGATATATATGTGTGTGTGTTAAACTCTGACACGCTGTTTAGTTAGACTGAATACAGATGCAAAAGTGAAAATGTACTTTACTCATAAAATAAGCTTGATGAAATTTTCACGTAATAGAAAATTTATATATTTTGAATAATGAACAGGCTTGACTAATCTCATTTGGCCAGAGGTACTTCTAAGACTAATTTGTTGTCGGCGCTCAAGTTTTAGTTACTTCTACCATTGTTCTCATTTATAAAAAGTTACACAATTTAATAAAATATTGTTCTGTCAGATTGTAAAAGATTGTTTGCTTATGATGATTATTTGTCATTGTGTAAGACGAAATAAGTCGGTATTCAAGTATTTCTAACGAAATACGGTTAATTATACCAATGACCATAATACCAATGACCATAATAAATCCATTCTTTAATAAAATGCGTCTTGACGCTTTGTGGTATTTACCGGGTGAACCAAAAGTTTGTTAAAACTTTAAAAAATCCTAAAAAATGAAGAAATTATGATAAAGAAGTGCGGTTTGCAAGAAAGGGCTCACAAGGTAGTTGGGTTTTTTTTAGCAGCAAAAAAATTTTTAGTTAAAAAATCACCTGTAGATGGCGCTAACATGCGAGAAATTCAACAGAATTATGCAAATTAATCCTGCAATAAAAGATCGGGATAACCGAGGATTTCTCATTCGATTTCAGAATGTTTTCATTAGCCTATCGAGCGTTGTTGGTGAAGTTGTCCTATTTGAACGGAGAGTCAGCAACTGTTGCGTTGCGAAAATTTCGCACGGCGAAAAGTCTGAAAACGAAAAATGTGCTCTGGAGGTCATGTTGAACAATTGTTATTGCAAGAATAAATGGATGGAGCAGCATACTGTTGTCCTGTTCATTGTGTTTCGGGTCGTCAGAGCCCTCTACCAGTGACATTTTTTATTTTATTTTTATTAATTTATTTTTTTCTGCTAAAAAAATCCTACTACCCTGTGAGCCCTTTCTTAGCCAACCGCACTTCTTTATCATAATTTCTTCCTTTTTTATGAATTTTTAAAGTTTTAACGAACTTTTGGTTTACCCAGTATTTTATTTCTTTAATTAAGTAAAATATCTGATTCAAACATATTTAAGTTGACGCGAAAAAAAAATTCCATATCATCATATATCATTCAATATCATTGTTAATCTATCAATGTCGAATGTACTGCAATATTTCAGAAAAGGAAAATAACGGCTGTATATTTACAATTTTTAATTCGAGTAAAATACTACAATAACCAATTACTTCTTGATATTTGGAAAATAATGTGCAGAAGTTAAACAACAGAATCAAAAATATTTCTGACCAGCAGGCTACGCCCGCTCCCTGGTCGATTTTTCCAAACGAACCTCGAATGATTAAAACATCTTTTGGTTCTACCTTCCACCGCCTGAGGGCTCATTGTTCTTATACTAAACTTCTTTAACCGACGAAAGATAAACTAGTCGTTTCACCCTCCTATGCGACTCGATGATCGGACGCCGTGGGAAAGCAAGGGCCGTCGAAAAGAATGACTTAGGGACTGGTTCCTCTAATGGGGTACGCTGGGTTGCTTGGCGGTTCATCAAGTGTCTACGGGGAGGTTTGCTCTGGAATGTGGGATCCTCCGCGTAATCGCAACGACCTCTGTCGTCGCTCACTTGGGTAATGGGTTGGAGGGTCCACAGGTGGCGGTCCTCCAGTTTGGCCGAAGCGCACCTGGAGATACAAATCCGGTGTGCGCGTTAAAAGTCCTTCAGGACTTGCGTTCGGTGGTCAAATACGGGGCGTCACTCAGGCTCCTGGCGGCGCAGCCTAGTTTTACCAAACCACTTTAAGAACGAGCCTCGGGACGCGTTTCCGCTGCCTAGGCACCGTATAGCGAGCATACGCCACAAAATCTTTTAGTTCACTTACCGCCGCCAGAGGGCGCATTCTATTCTAAACGAACCTCCGGCACGGGTCTCCGCTGCGCACGCGCTGCAAAAATATATTAGTTCCACCTTCCGCCGTCAGGAGGCACCAGATATATATATACCTTTAACATTAAAGCAATATTTAAATTATGACCGAACTCCCCCAACTTTTGAAACAGAAACAAAATGGCGTATTTTTCTTGTTTGACTTTGCACTTTATTTTCTTTGCTTTAAGAAAAATTACCGGCTGATTTTTACAAAAATTGGATTTTCGGATGCGTAAATTTTTTTCTACACATGTGTGGTGAGTTTTAAATCGATACTCTAAATAATTTTCTTATTATTTGCAAATTAGGGAAAAAAACACCAGAGGAATAACTGCGTTTTCGCTGCCACGTGTCGTAGCGTTTTATATGTATAGATTTGTGAAACATTTTATATTTCACCAGATGTTACATACAACAATTTATTCACGAACATAAATATTTTTCCGATAAAAATTGTTTAGAAAAGTTATATGAAAGTGTACATTCTTCAGAATAGCTTCCTTTGAATTTTATTTAAATTAACAAGATACAAACTATTTAGATTTAGTTCCTATTAATTGAGTTCAAAAACTATTCACAGTAACTTTCAAACTATTCGTTAGATTTGATGAAACATTGATTTCATTTTAGTCTCTTGGACAGCTACTTTTATCTACTGAAACAAACAAAGTTTTTGTTTCCCAAAAAATAAAATATCACACACGAAAAGGCCAAAACTTTAGTTAAAAATAGTTTACCAGTTACACTTTATTTAATAGAAATTTATTTGATAATTAGTAAACACAATAAATATTTCTCTCAATAATCGATTTTCAAATTTAAGTCGACAAAATTAATTTGTGATGGATTTAATTTGTTAGCACTTAGAAGATACTGTTTGCTTAATCCTACTTAACAATTCAGAAGTTTTGTTAAGTCAAAACTGATCAGTCAAAGCACTTAACATCGTTGAAAAATATTTTCATGAATTATTCATTAAAACTTCATGAATTACTCATTAAAGTTCCTATTTTACTTTTTCCAAATAATGATGTATTTTCGGTATTCCACATAGCGTTTCGTGAAGGAAAGTATTGATTATCAAATAGCTAAGTTGTAGGATAATTAATTTTCATTATAACTAGTAGTTTAGTTAGAATATATTTAAACAAGCACGAAAAATCATGCACCGGTCATAGATTTCAAAACAATTTCCAACACTAAACACATAAAGCAGTAAAATTTCTTTTTCTACAATTGGCGTCTTTATCCAGTAATGTTTGCGCATTTTCTTTCCAGAAGTCCCATCTATGATCTATGAAATTTATATATACTATGCAATACACTAAAAATTATTTAAGTTTAAACTTTTATTCGTGCTATAGATAAAAACTTTAAAACTCACTTCCAGCAGTTATTATTGATTATGGTCAGTCCTGTAACCGAATATTTTGTGTGTTTCTGTAAAAGAATGATAAATGGTATTCACTCCATAATTTGTAGAAATCTTGTTGTAGTGCACGTCAGTGGTCCAAGTCAATTTCAATATGTTTGAAACATCGCAACGTCTATAAAATTCACCTAAAATGATTTTTCCTCAAAGATCATAATATCATGGAAATGTTTTGGGCGTCCCTGTAAACCAATTATAAAACTTATTTTATGTTCCATGGAAAGCATGTTGTAGTCCATCTCAGTGATACATTTTAATTTCATTATGTTTGAAATATCATAATTTTTTCAAATGCACCACAAGCCATTTTTTTCTCTTACACCATTATATAAGGGAATTACATGTGTGCCCTGTAAACAAACTATAAGTGTTACACACTTATAACATATAAACGCAATAACATATAAAAATTACTTGACAATCCGAATGTATTTACGAGAGTAAAAGCACGGATGGTTGGCAGACGACAGACATACCGAAGTCATACATACTTTTTAACTATATTGGAGAAATAGGAAATCAATATACAACTAAATAAATTACTAATGTTTGGTTAAAAATTAGAACCGATTTGAATTAGTTGTTTATGTAAATGGACTTTTCTTTTTGAAAATTATGTGTTTGCGATTTTCTGAGAACTGTTGGCGTATTTTGCAAAGAATGATTTGACACAACAGGGAGTTTTTTGCCCTCTCTTTATTGTTATCATCATTCGCTCAAAACCAAATTATTGACAAGATCGGCCATGTTTGACACGCAGTAGATGATCATATACCGACATCTGAAAGAACAGTTGTCCTATGTCAATTTTTAGCGAATCTGAGGTTTTGACAGAACTGGAATACTTATCAGATGTAGAGTCAAGACCACAAGCGTTTCAAGTTCAGTTTGTAATAACAAAATGTAAAAATAAGTAAAAAGAAAAATACTGTGTCTCAGCAAATCACTTTTGACTTGGTGCACACTTGTGCTACATTCAAGAATACGCACATCTTTAATAATATAGATAGAAGTATGAGTTCGTGTCTGTGTGTTTGTCTGCTGTATTCTGAAGGGACCGCAGAGCGTAAAGTTAGAAGCTTTGGCAGAAAGGTACCTACCTGTATAGGTCAGAGATTATGCACATCGAAGCGAGCTTTAGGATTTGCGTTTTTTTTCATGCTTTAAGTGAATTTTTTCCCATTATGTAGTAAAAAGAATCCGGTTTCAATATTTTCGCCCACTATAGTAAATTTTGTCTTCTTTTCAATAAAGTTTATTCGGAATTCGTACAGAATTATTTGTATTTTTCGTGACACGATTTTTAGATTTTTTTGCATTTTGCGGTGATTCTTTGACATTCGTAAAAGAAATTGGGTTTCAAACTTTTAGCTCAATATAGTAAATTTTATCCTCCGCGATATTTGAATTTTTTACACGATTTTTAGATTTTTTTGCATTTTGCGGTGATTCTTTGACATTCGTAAAAGAAATTGGGTTTCAAACTTTTAGCTGAATATAGTAAATTTTATCCTCCGCGATATTTGAATTTTTAGTAATATTTGTACAATTTTTTGCGCTTTTTAGGAATCCAAGTATTTTTTTGACATTCGTGAAAGAATCCCCGTTACAATGTTTCAGCTCACTATAGTAAATTTTCTTCTGAAAATTTCGAATTTTTAGTGATTTTTTTCGCAACTTTTTTTAGTGTTCGGCGTTTGGCGGCAATTTTTCCACATTAGTAAAAGGAGCCCGGTTTCAATCTTTTCGCCCAGTAATAGTAAATGTTATCGACTTTTCAATAAAGTTTGTTCGGAATTCATACAGCGATTTTGCGATTCTTAGAGTTTTTCGCGTTCAGTAGCACTTTATTGAAATTCGTAAAATGAATCCACTTTCGATCTTTTAGAACAGTATAGTAAATTTTGCCCTCTTTTCAGTACAGTTTATTCGAAATTCTGACTGCGACTTAGAATTTTTCGCGACTTTTTTTATGCGATTTTTAGATTTGTTTTCGCATTCCGTGGCAATTTTTTGACATTCGTAAAATGAATTCGGTTCCAAACTTTCAACCTAATATAGTAATATTTTTCCTCCACGATTTTCGAATTTTAGCCATTTTTAATTCGATTTTGAATACGATTTTTAGTATTTTTTCAGGTTTTGCGGTGATTTGTTCACATTTGGGAAAGAATTAAGGTCACAATGTTTTTGCCCACTTTATTGAATTTTGTTCTCAAATTTTTAGCGATGGTTTTATGGGTTTTGAGGTGATTATTTCCACATTAGTAAAAATAATTCGATTTCTAGCTAGTAAATATTATCCTTTTTTGAATAAAGTTTATTCAGAATTCATGCAGCCATTTTTGATTCTTTGGCAATGTTTTTTTTTTTTTAAATTATGCATTTTTTTGTGTTCTGCGGCAGTTTTTCGGCATTCGTAAAAAGAATCCGGCTTTAATACGTTACCGCGATATCAAAAATTTTGCTTCCTGCAATTTTTGAAATTTTAAGGATTTTTTATGAGATTTATTATTATTATTATTATTATTATTATTATTATTATTATTATTATTATATCATTACGATTTTTCCACATTAGTAAAAGGAATCCTGCACTTTCCCATATTAAATATGCTGTTTTACATTTTCAATAACATAGATCAATTACCTCGGAACCCAAACATTTTCAAAAGTTAGAGCGCTCACATATAGACAAACAGACAAGTTCATAAACATTTGTCAACTGCGTTGGAAAAAGGTTAAAATGTTTTTATAAAGGTAATATTTCTTTGGAACTTTTTATATATTTTTTTATATTATTTTTTATAGCGGCACTACCAAAATGTTTTCTTTCTTTCTAACAATAATTTTCACGTAGAGAAATAAACTCTTCTTTAATACAATATATGTTATGTTCCTAGCGCAGATTTTGTTAAATTCTTGATTAAGGAACCTATACTTCCACCTCTCATTAACTGAACAGAAACATATATTTAAATATGCAATGTGTTAAGGTAATGACGCAATTTGCATACTGAAATAAGAATATGTTGAAATAAACATACAAGACATTTAGGGTTTCAAATGGCTTTAGGTCTTATAAATGACTGAAATTTTTAATGACGTTGTTTCAGAGATGGTAACATTTTAAATACAAAGTAATTTATTTTGATTCAGGTTTGTCTAGCTTGTATCAATAGTTTCAAAGCTTCAAATATTATTATTTGGATACTTAAGCTAATTTTTTTTAAGTATATGTATCAAATATTCAATTTAATTTTTCTTTTTTACCGTCTATTGCATTAATCATTTAAAGCGGGGTTGTCAAACGCGGCGCCCGCGTGCGCTATGGGGCCCTTTTGGAGGTTTCTTGTTACTAACATTTAAAAATATTAAAATTCCATTTAAAGATTGCTTTATTAAAATTCCTTGATATTTGCATGAGGGATGTTTTTAAAACTTCTGCAAGTGTATTTCACACATCAAAAACCAAAAACGTACTTTTGAAATTGAATCGTTATTGCGTTTTTCCCCTATTTTATAGTTATCTTCTATCTACTATCTATATATTATAAAGGCCAAACGTGAGTAGAGAGAAATTGACAGTCCGACCTCAGGAGGAGGGCTGAGGGCACGGTGCACGGTGCAGCACCTGCCCTCAGCCCTCCTCCCGAAGTGCAGCACCTGCCCTCCTCCTCCCGAAGTGCAGCACCTGCCCTCCTCCTCCCGAAGTGCCCTCCTCCTCCCGAAGTGCCCACCTCCTCCCGAAAGGCCCACCTCCACCACCTGAGATTAGGGGATTAATAAAGGATTAGTGTTAATTAATTTTAATTGCGAGACTTAGAAATTTTTCGAAGCCATTTTTTTTTTTTTTTTTTTTTTTTTTCTTTGCGGAGAATTTTCTACTAGAATACGAGGTGTGTTTCAAGGGATTTATTTTAACGAATTACAAATTTAATTAATTTTAATTGCGAGACTTAGAAATTTTTCGAAGCAATTTTTTTTTTTTTTTTTTTCAACGTGAGTATGCAGTTTGATTATGAGTGTATGCAGTAGAAGTGAATGATTAATTAATTAAAAATATTAATTAAAAATAGTAATTAATTAATTTTAATTGCAGAACTTAAAAATTTTCGCGAGATTTTTTTTTTCAACGAGAGTAGGGTATTCGATATACATGTTAGAGGAGAATTTTAAAAGTCAATAATGGTTTAATTAAAAATGGTGATTAATTTTAATTGGGGAACTTAGACATTTTTCGAAGCATATATTTTTTCAACGAGATAGGCTATTTGTTATACATGTTAGAGTATATTACAGGTGAATTTTAAAAGTCAATAATGATTTAATTAAAAAGGGTCATTAATTAATTTTAATTGGAGAACTTAAGAAATTTTGGCGAGATTTTTTTTTCCTTCAACGAGAGTACGCAGTTTGCATGTGCAGTAGAATGGTAGATGCTAGTAATTAAAAAGGGTCATTAATTAATTTTAATTGGCGGACTTCAACATTTTTGAGGCAAACAGGCGCGTTTTAATGAATTCGATATAGGTTGTAGTAAAAAATATAGGGTCCCGCATGAATTATACTGTACTCAATTGAATAGCTCCCCCCTCCCCCTCCCCCTCCCTTTTTTACCCAGAGGGGGCTCTTCGATAGACTAACAATACACACTTCCAAAAGTATAGAGTACTATAAAAAGAATTTTAGCGTATATGTAAATAAACAAGTATGTAAAATCAGGCATAGCAGCATAATTCATGAATCACTTTCCAACATTATCGAAATGTTATGTGAACAAAATATAATTTTACCATCTAGTGCATTAGTTAATTATAATAGTGATCAGTTACAGATCCCCTTTTTAATAAAAAGGCCTAAGCCCCTTCACAAAAAATCCAAAGGATTCAAGAAAAAGCTTTACACTACTGATAGCCAAAACATATAGGATTCTTAAATGGATTGAAGTATACAAATAGTTTATACAGGAATACATTTATTTAGGTTAGCATGCAAAAATAGTTAAAAGTTATAGGGAAGCCTTCGAATGGAGTGATTATACGTTTTGGGGACCCTTCAAAAGAAACTGGAAACAGTTATAGATATTGAACCCTTCACAAAAAATTGGACAAATCCCCTTTTTAATAAAAAGGGACCCTTCACAAAAAACCAATTATGCATAAGATCCCTTCCTAAAATCAGATAATTTACACCTTACCTTTTTTTTTTCAATTCAAGTTAGGCTAAAAGTACAGCTTACGCATCGATAGGTTCAAAATACAGGGACCCTTCGAAGTGTGAACTCGCATTAGACTATAGGGACCCTTTATAAAATAAATGAGATACATGCCCTATTCGAATAAAAAAAAGGCCCTTCACAAAAACTGTAGGGATTCCCTTTTGGAATAAACAGGCCCTTCACAAAAATCCAATTATACATAAGAACCCTTCCTAAAATCAGGTAATTTACACTTTCGCCTTTTTTTTTTCAATTCAAGTTAGGCTAAAAGTACAGCTTGCGCGTCGATATGTTCAAAACACATAGTTATAGATATTAAGCAACCTTCACAAAATAAATTCAATAGATTCATGTTATATTATGGCGACAGAAATACAAGGGATACTGACCTTCCATGAAAATCCAAGATCACTGTTTATATGAAAAGGACCCTTCACAATATACCCTGTAAAAATATTATGATTCCACAGATATTTTAAGAAATAGAGTACTAATCTCAAATGAATACGAATTCATGCAATGTAAAAAATAGGTTTTACACGAATACATTTTTAGTATAACGTTCAAAATATAGATTTTAGAAAAAAAAAGTACATATTTCACCAAATTTATCATACAAGTCTGTAAAATAGGGTAGATCGTTTCATGAAAAATAATTGAATTTTCAAATGATTATGCTTTAAAATACATATTTATAACTGCAACTAAGATTTGAGTGTTACCCCCTCAACATGCATATCGCTGATTCATAATGAGTCAAAATACAGGGTCCCCTATAAGATATATGAATTAAACTTTAAATATTTTAAAATTACATTAGTCTATGCTTTTTTTGTATAGAAAAATTATACTAAATTGTGTTTTTAGTATTTTAACTTAAAAATTTCTTTTGAGGAATGAATATAATAACTAAGCTTTGTTTTTATAAAATATATATTGTACTAAATAGTTAGGGTATTATTTAAAAAAAATTTGTTTTTAATATTGAAAAAAAAGTTATCTTACCTAAATATTTAAACCCTAATGTATTGTGGACTTCATCCAAATTCGCCTGCATGCATGCCTTACAACAACTAAACGGTATAACGTGTTCGCTTATCTCTTAAAATTACGGGATATCGTGACGTCATGGATAAAGCATAGGGTAGAATACAGAATGAATAGGTATTATAAAGCAGAATCATAAATTTTGCATACTTTACACTTGTAGTATGTGAAATGATTGCTACTATTGCCTATATGAGAAAATGAATCATCAACGAATCTTATTAGTGTATGTTATATTTAACCAACAGGCTTGAAATGCGTGAATTTTGACTAGAATTAATCATTGAATGTAAAAATGATTTATTTTTAGATCTAATATGTATATCGTTTAACATTTAAAAATATATACATAAATTAATCTTACCTTATTCACAAACTTGCAGTCCCGTCTTCAATATATGACTACAGCATGAAAAAACATGCGTGCTACTTGTATAGCAACTAGACCAGAAATTATTTCAGTACAAGTCCATTATCTTATTGTTAATCTATAGATTAGTAACATCACGTGACTGATTGCGATAACATTCTATATAAGATTTACTGATAAGAATACATTTCAATTCATTTCTCCCAAAAGCAAGTGTATGAGTTGGTTGTAAGATCTAGGTAAGTATCCTTACTTTATATGTTTAAAGTTATAATATATGAATAGATATAATATTAATGTATTTTTTCAATATGTATGGTAGCAAAAAGGAATAGGTAAGCAAAAAAGAATAGGTATTATTGCATGTTTCCTCTAATTTATTTTAAAAATAATTATTTTAAAAATACATACTAACAATTTATGCGATGAGTCACACAGCATGATGGGACGATATATGAAATTTATTTTTATATTATACAAGCTCCTATATACAATTCATATGCGTGAGCATGATTATTTTTAGACTAGAATTATTCACTGAATGTAAAAAAAAAAAGATTTATATTTAGATCTAATATTTATATCGTTTAACATTTTAAAATCCTATTAAAAGTATATACATTAGTATGCTTGTGAAAGGCCTATTGTTAATACGAAACGTTGTGTGAAGTGTCCTGTTTTAGGGTTAAAAGTTTCGTGAAGGGGTCTGTTTGAAGGAGCCTGTTTCGAAATGACTTAAGAACGCACAATTTATTCCTAAACATTCAACTCGATTCGTTATACATGCTTTATTAAGTATTCAATAAAAAATGCTAACTAAGAAATAAAATTAAAAATAGTAATTAACAGATACCCTTAAGAATTATTGCGATAGTAGATTGGTTTTAATTAAATAGGTTAATGAATCTAATTCGATACAAGTCTTGTTAAAACAGAGATTATAGTTAAAATACACATTAATTATACAGTATTACACTGTATTACACAATGCGCTACCTCACCTATATTATCACAGAAATACCTTCGATAAAATTTAGACTAACAATACACACCTAAAAAAATATATACAGAGTACCCAGAAAATGATAGGAATGAATGAAAAATTTTAACGTAAATTATAAAATAGGATCTACAATAAGTGACAATAAATAAATATGAAGGAAAAATCATGAGTCATGGTATACTTTATGAAACACTTTCCAATGCTATGTGACTATCGTTAAGAATTTGAAATAAGTGAATTAGATTTAATAATTCATACTGGAAATGTATTTTAAAAAAAAATTAGTAGCTTCGCCTACTTTTAAATCATTCAAGACATATGATGAAGGCTTGGCTGCTGTAGAAAAGCTTAATACTTGTATCTTAATGAATCGACCTATTTATGTTGGACTCACAATTTTAGAATTATCTAAATTAGTTATGTATGATTTTCATTACAATTTTATAAAGAAAACATACAAAGATCGTGCAGTTATACTCTTTACGGATATAGATTCCTTAACTTATCATATTCAAACACATAATATTTATAAGGATATGGAGCACCATCATGATTTTTTCGACTTTTCTGAATACTCGAAATCCCATCGTCTAAACCGCACAAGTTTCGAACCCACAAACATATATAATCAGACTTGTCATTTTATAACCAGGACGCTAACCACAGGGCTAAGTGAGCCCCCGATTATTTTATAGTCACCACGCTGACTATTGGGCTTAGTAAGCCCCAGGCTAATTTATATCCACCACGCTAACTATTGGGTTTAGTGAGCCCCAGGCTAACTTATACCCACCACGCTAACTTTTGGGCCTAGTGAACCCCCGCTTATTTTATAGCCACCATACTAACCACAGGGCTAAGTGAGCCCCCCGCTTATTTTATACTCACCATGCTAAGTATTAGGCTGAGTGAGCCCCAGGCTATTTTATAGCTACTACGATCACCCCAGTGCTAAGTGAGCCTCCCGCCTATTTTATAGTCACCACGTTTACTACTGGGCTGAGTGAGCCCCAGGCTATTTTATACCCACTATGCTAACTAATGGGCTGAGTGAGCCCCAGACTATTTTCTACCCATCACGTTTACTGGGCTTAATGTGTCCCCGCTTATTTTATAGCTACTACGATAACCCCAGGGCTAAGTGAGCCTCCCGCTTATTTTATAGTCACCACGTTTACTACTGGGCTGAGTGAGCCCCAGGCTATTTTATACCCACCACGCTTACAGGGCTAAGTGAGCCCCCGCTTATTATATAGTCAACACGCTAACTACCGGGCTGATTAAGCCCCAGGTATTTTATACCCACCACGCTAACTACTGGGCTGAGTGAGCCCCAGGCTATTTTATACCCACCACGCTTACAGGGCTAAGTGAGCCCCCGCTTTTTATATAGTCAACACGCTAACTACTGGGCTGATTAAGCCCCAGGTATTTTATACCCATCACGCTAATTACTGGGCTGAGTGAGCCCCAGGTTATTTAGTCGCATGAATATGATTTCCAAGGTATATGTCCTAACTTGATTTAGACCATTGCCTATAGTCAGATAAAGCTGCGAAGTAAATTGGTAAACTATACGTACATTTCCCATGAAAACTCACTTGTGTTTTCTTAAACATCTGCAGAAATCAGCATAGTTTATTAAAATTATATACATTCTCATTAGTTTATGAATCTACTAACCTGTAATATCTATATGGTAACTTGGATTATTAGTATTCCTACTTAAAAATTTCTTTTGTAGATTTAATATGATAAACACTAACATGAGACTGACTAAACTTTTACCATTTTCATTTCAACTTAGTTTTAGGAAATTTATCTACATAGCTTTAAATTTTACTGTTTAGTAAGTCTATTATTTCAAAATATTATTTTTTAGTTCTAATATTCGAAACATATTCATATCGTTTTACATAGTAAGTATCAAATTAATTTAAAGTCATATTAAAAAAATATACATACAAATACTATTCTTACCTAACACGCCAGCTAGCTAAGCACCCAACCGTCTCACACCAAGGCTCTGAGAAAAGTGAATGCTTGTTCAGGGCCTTATCAGCTAATATAATCACTGATAAGACTTGATCACGTGACATGTGACGTCACTGTTTAAGTGATATCACGTGACCATGTGGTATCATTCAATACGTCACCAATGACGTCAGAGATCACGTGATCAAGTCTTATCAGTGATTATATTAGCTGATAAGGCCCTGAACAAGCATTCACTTTTCTCAGAGCCTTGGTGTGAGACGGTTGGGTGCTTAGCTAGCTGGCGTGTTAGGTAAGAATAGTATTTGTATGTATATTTTTTTAATATGACTTTAAATTAATTTGATACTTACTATGTAAAACGATATGAATATGTTTTGAATATTAGAACTAAAAAATTATACTTTGAAATAATAGACTTAGTAAACAGTAAAATTTAAAGCTATGTAGATAAATTTCCTAAAACTAAGTTGAAATGAAAATGGTAAAAGTTTAGTCAGTCTCATGTTAGTGTTTATCATATTAAATCTACAAAAGAAATTTTTAAGTGGGAATACTAATAATCCAAGTTACCATATAGATATTACAAGTTAGTAGATTCATAAACTAATGAGAATGTATATAATTTTAATAAACTATGCTGATTTCTGCAGATATTTAAGAAAACACAAGTGAGTTTTCATGGGAAATGTACATATAGTTTACCAATTTACTCCGCAGCTTTATCTGACTATAGGCAATGGTCTAAATCAAGTTAGGACATATACCTTGGAAATCATATTCATGCGACTAAATAACCTGGGGCTCACTCAGCCCAGTAGTTAGCGTGGTTTGTATAAAATACCTGGGGCTTAATCAGCCCGGTAGTTAGCGTGTTGACTATATAATAAGCGGGGGCTCACTTAGCCCTGTAAGCGTGGTGGGTATAAAATAGCCTAGGGCTCACTCAGCCCAGTAGTAAATGTGGTGACTATAAAATAAGCGGGAGGCTCACTTAGCCCTGGGGTTATCGTAGTAGCTATAAAATAAGCGGGGACACACTAAGCCCAGTAAACGTGGTGGGTAGAAAATAGCCTGGGGCTCACTCAGCCCATTAGTTAGCATAGTGGGTATAAAATAGCCTGGGGCTCACTCAGCCCAGTAGTAAACGTGGTGACTATAAAATAAGCGGGAGGCTCACTTAGCCCTGGGGTTATCGTAGTAGCTATAAAATAGCCTGGGGCTCACTCAGCCTAATACTTAGCATGGTGACTATAAAATAAGCGGGGGGGCTCACTTAGCCCTGTGGTTAGTATGGTGGCTATAAAATAAGCGGGGGTTCACTAGGCCCAAAAGTTAGCGTGGTGGGTATAAGTTAGCCTGGGGCTCACTAAGCCCAATAGTTAGCGTGGTGGATATAAATTAGCCTGGGGCTTACTAAGCCCAATAGTCAGCGTGGTGACTATAAAATAAGCGGGGGCTCACTTAGCCCTGTGGTTAGCGTCCTGGTTATAAAATGACAAGTCTGATTATATATGTTTGTGGGTTCGAAACTTGTGCGGTTTAGACGATGGGATTTCGAGTATTCAGAAAAGTCGAAAAAATCATGATGGTGCTCCATATCCTTATAAATATTATGTGTTTGAATATGATAAGTTAAGGAATCTATATCCGTAAAGAGTATAACTGCACGATCTTTGTATGTTTTCTTTATAAAATTGTAATGAAAATCATACATAACTAATTTAGATAATTCTAAAATTGTGAATCCAACATAAATAGGTCGATTCATTAAGATACAAGTATTAAGCTTTTCTACAGCAGCCAAGCCTTCATCACATGTCTTGAATGATTTAAAAGTAGGCGAAGCTACTAATTTTTTTTTAAATACATTTCCAGTATGAATTATTAAATCTAATTCACTTATTTCAAATTCTTAACGATAGTCACATAGCATTGGAAAGTGTTTCATAAAGTATACCATGACTCATGATTTTTCCTTCATATTTATTTATTGTCACTTATTGTAGATCCTATTTTATAATTTACGTTAAAAATTTTCATTCATTCCTATCATTTTCTGGGTACTCTGTATATATTTTTTTAGGTGTGTATTGTTAGTCTAAATTTTATCGAAGGTATTTCTGTGATAATATAGGTGAGGTAGCGCATTGTGTAATACAGTGTAATACTGTATAATTAATGTGTATTTTAACTATAATCTCTGTTTTAACAAGACTTGTATCGAATTAGATTCATTAACCTATTTAATTAAAACCAATCTCCTATCGCAATAATTCTTAAGGGTATCTCTTAATTACTATTTTTAATTTTATTTCTTAGTTATCATTTTTTATTGAATACTTAATAAAGCATATATAACGAATCGAGTTGAATGTTTAGGAATAAATTGTGCGTTCTTAAGTCATTTCGAAACAGGCTCCTTCAAACAGACCCCTTCACGAAACTTTTAACCCTAAAACAGGACACTTCACACAACGTTTCGTATTAACAATAGGCCTTTCACAAGCATACTAATGTATATACTTTTAATAGGATTTTAAAATGTTAAACGATATAAATATTAGATCTAAATATAAATCATTTTTTTTTACATTCAGTGAATAATTCTAGTCTAAAAATAATCTTGCTCACGCATATGAATTGTATATAGGAGCTTGTATAATATAAAAATAAATTTCATATATCGTCCCATCATGCTGTGTGACTCATCGCATAAATTGTTAGTATGTATTTTTAAAATAATTATTTTTAAAATAAATTAGAGGAAACATGCAATAGTACCTATTCTTTTTTGCTTACCTATTCCTTTTTGCCTACCATACATATTGAAAAAATACATTAATATTATATCTATTCATATATTATAACTTTAAACATATAAAGTAAGGATACTTACCTAGATCTTACAACCAACTCATACACTTGCTTTTGGGAGAAATGAATTGAAATGTATTCTTATCAGTAAATCTTATATAGAATGTTATCGCAATCAGTCACGTGATGTTACTAATCTATAGATTAACAATAAGATAATGGACTTGTACTGAAATCATTTCTGGTCTAGTTGCTATACAAGTAGCACGCATGTTATTTCATGCTGTAGTCATATATTGAAGACGGGATTGCAAGTTTGTGAATAAGGTAAGATTAATTTATGTATATATTTTTAAATGTTAAACGATATACATATTAGATCTAAAAATAAATCATTTTTACATTCAATGATTAATTCTAGTCAAAATTCACGCATTTCAAGCCTGTTGGTTAAATATAACATACACTAATAAGATTCGTTGATGATTCATTTTCTCATATAGGCAATAGTAGCAATCATTTCACATACTACAAGTGTAAAGTATGCAAAATTTATGATTCTGCTTTATAATACCTATTCATTCTGTATTCTACCCTATGCTTTATCCATGACGTCACGATATCCCGTAATTTTAAGAGATAAGCGAACACGTTATACCGTTTAGTTGTTGTAAGGCATGCATGCAGTCGAATTTGGATGAAGTCCACAATACATTAGGGTTTAAATATTTAGGTAAGATAACTTTTTTTTTCAATATTAAAAACAAATTTTTTTTTAATAATACCCTAACTATTTAGTACAATATATATTTTATAAAAACAAAGCTTAGTTATTATATTCATTCCTCAAAAGAAATTTTTAAGTTAAAATACTAAAAACACAATTTAGTATAATTTTTCTATACAAAAAAAGCATAGACTAATGTAATTTTAAAATATTTAAAGTTTAATTCATATATCTTATAGGGGACCCTGTATTTTTTTTTACTATAACATGCGTCAAATTCATTTAAACACAGGTACATTTAAACAGGTTCAAATTCATTTAAACATCTGTTTGCCTCAAAATTCTTAAGGGTATCGCTTAATGACTAGTTCTTATTTTTCATTGAAGCATTTTAAAACTTAACAGATTAATAATTATATAGGACTACACGAAATAATTCGTATACATTGACGGTTTTAAATAGCTCATTTACCTACAAAAAATGTGTCAGAAATTACGAGTCTCAGGTATTTCTTATCGGGAGTGATTCACCGTGTCAAAGCAAGATCTTCGCTTATCTGATAATATGACTCATTATGAATCAGCGATATGCATGTTGAGGGGGTAACACTCAAATCTTAGTTGCAGTTATAAATATGTATTTTAAAGCATAATCATTTGAAAATTCAATTATTTTTCATGAAACGATCTACCCTATTTTACAGACTTGTATGATAAATTTGGTGAAATATGTACTTTTTTTTTCTAAAATCTATATTTTGAACGTTATACTAAAAATGTATTCGTGTAAAACCTATTTTTTACATTGCATGAATTCGTATTCATTTGAGATTAGTACTCTATTTCTTAAAATATCTGTGGAATCATAATATTTTTACAGGGTATATTGTGAAGGGTCCTTTTCATATAAACAGTGATCTTGGATTTTCATGGAAGGTCAGTATCCCTTGTATTTCTGTCGCCATAATATAACATGAATCTATTGAATTTATTTTGTGAAGGTTGCTTAATATCTATAACTATGTGTTTTGAACATATCGACGCGCAAGCTGTACTTTTAGCCTAACTTGAATTGGAAAAAAAAAGGCGAAAGTGTAAATTACCTGATTTTAGGAAGGGTTCTTATGTATAATTGGATTTTTGTGAAGGGCCCTTTTTATTCCAAAAGGGAATCCCTACAGTTTTTGTGAAGGGCCTTTTTTTATTCGAATAGGGCATGTATCTCATTTATTTTATGAATTGTCCCTATAGTCTAATGCGAGTTCACACTTCGAAGGGTCCCTGTATTTTGAACCTATCGATGCGTAAGCTGTACTTTTAGCCTAACTTGAATTGAAAAAAAAAAGGTAAGGTGTAAATTATCTGATTTTAGGAAGGAATCTTATGCATAATTGGTTTTTTGTGAAGGGTCCCTTTTTATTAAAAAGGGGATTTGTCCAATTTTTTGTGAAGGGTTCAATATCTATAACTGTTTCCAGTTTCTTTTGAAGGGTCCCCAAAACGTATAATCACTCCATTCGAAGGCTTCCCTATAACTTTTAACTATTTTTGCATGCTAACCTAAATAAATGTATTCCTGTATAAACTATTTGTATACTTCAATCCATTTAAAAATCCTATATGTTTTGGCTATCAGTAGTGTAAAGCTTTTTCTTGAATCCTTTGGATTTTTTGTGAAGGGGCTTAGGCCTTTTTATTAAAAAGGGGATCTGTAACTGATCACTATTATAATTAACTAATGCACTAGATGGTAAAATTATATTTTGTTCACATAACATTTCGATAATGTTGGAAAGTGATTCATGAATTATGCTGCTATGCCTGATTTTACATACTTGTTTATTTACATATACGCTAAAATTCTTTTTATAGTACTCTATACTTTTGGAAGTGTGTATTGTTAGTCTATCGAAGGGCCCCCTCTGGGTAAAAAAGGGAGGGGGAGGGGGGAGCTATTCAATTGAGTACAGTATAATTCATGCGGGACCCTATATTTTTTACTACAACCTATATCGAATTCATTAAAACGCGCCTGTTTGCCTCAAAAATGTTGAAATCCGCCAATTAAAATTAATTAATGACCCTTTTTAATTAAATCATTATTGACTTTTAAAATTCACCTGTAATATACTCTAACATGTATAACAAATAGCTTATCTCGTTGAAAAAATATTTGCTTCGAAAAATGTCTAAGTTCCCCAATTAAAATTAATCACCATTTTTAATTAAACCATTATTGACTTTTAAAATTCTCCTCTAACATGTATATCGAATACCCTACTCTCGTTGAAAAAAAAATCTCGCGAAAATTTTTAAGTTCTGCAATTAAAATTAATTAATTACTATTTTTAATTAATATTTTTAATTAATATTTTTAATTAATTAATCATTTACTTCTACTGCAGACACTCATAATCAAACTGCATACTCACGTTGAAAAAAAAAAAAAAAAAAAATTGCTTCGAAAAATTTCTAAGTCTCGCAATTAAAATTAATTAAATTTGTAATTCGTTAAAATAAATCCCTTGAAACACACCTCGTATTTTAGTAGAAAATTCTCCGCAAAAAAAAAAAAAAAAAAAAAAAAAAAGGCTTCGAAAAATTTCTAAGTCTCGCAATTAAAATTAATTAACGCTAATCCTTAATTAATCCCCTTATCTTAGGTGGTGGAGGTGGGCACTTCGGGAGGAGGTGGGCACTTCGGGAGGAGGAGGGCACTTCGGGAGGAGGGCTGAGGGCAGGTGCTGCACCGTGCCCTCAGCCCTCCTCCTGAGGTCGGACTGTCAATTTCTCTCTACTAACGTGTCCGTGTGTAACGCATACGTCATTTTGCGAATGGCGACAGCTGACGATGAAATTTTGGTTTTGTGATTTTTGCTATTGCAATTTTTTTAATTTCTAAACATAGCACATTTTCAATTTTTACACCGTTATAGAGGAAAAAAAAATTACTTTCAAATGCAATTTGTTTGAAAACTATATCTTAATTGCCTGATATATTATGGCTTATAAAAAATTTTTTAAGCATGAATTTTGAAACGCCCAATAAACAAATGGAAGAATGCTGCCATTATAAATTTTTAAATAGTTACAGGTAGTAAAATTAATGAATTTTGAAATAAAAACGTCACAAGAATAGGGTGCCTTTATATGAGAGTAGCGTTATACCGGATACAAAATTTGATTAGTTCAGAAGATTTTGGAGAAAAGGAAGCTTTGTAATAATTTAAAAATTTAAAAGAAATTTATTTGTTTACACCATAAACAAACATCGGATATTTTAACAGATAATATAAACAGAAGATATTGTTTTAGATTTTGCATTTTCATGAATAAAATATAAAAAAATTATATCACAAATTTAATAAAAATGCATATAAAAAGTTAATATGAGCAGTAAGAAACAACGTTTTAATTCATATTTCACCAGTATTACAAATAATGCTAACGGTCATTGCGAAGCTGGAAAAAACGAATATACATGAAATTCGTTAATATCGCGATCACTATATCGTATGCATAAGATGATGAATAATAAATTAACAAAGAAGCATCACTGGATGCAGCGAACTCCCTGTATTAATAATACCAAAAAATAGAAAATTAAACAAAACTCTTGAAATTCGTTAATGTCGCGATCACACTATATCGCATGTATGAACGCTTAGTACAAAAAAAAAAAAAAAAAAAAACTGGATGGATACCGCATGTATGAGCGCTTCACGCACAAGAAAAGCAAAGAAACCAGTAAAAAAAAATCACTAAATGCAGCAACTTTGTCAAATAAAAATATGAAAAATCTATTAGATTTAGGGGAAAAAATGGTTTTCGCCTGCGTTCTGTAACCCGGGAAGCCCGGGTTCAATTCCCTAGTATATATAAAACACAAACGGAAATTTCGTTCCGTTCCTTTATAACGCGAGTTCCGCTGAATGGATTTTAATGGAACTTATGCTGTTCGATAGATAATGTTACAGGGAAGGTTTTAGTATATAACATATTGTTCTACGTACATTAGTTATAGAATTATGATAGAATGTTCTGTTATTTTGGACGAAAAGGTTAACACTGGTTATTTTTTGGCGACCATTATCGTTGGTGAAAGAATTGAAACGGCTATATCATTCAGAAAATAATACAAACACCTCAAAAATAAAAGAAAAACATACTAGTTTTATTTAAAATAAAATAATCAAAACAGTTTTGGTGAAGAAGAATGTTATAAAACGAAAAAATTTAATTTATGCATGAACGGGAATATTCGCAATGCTTAAAAAATTATTCAATGAGAAATATTGCATTTGAAACCACATTTGGTGATTTATCATTTGCGTCAGGTTAAGACAAATGCATCTGATTTTTTTAAGATAAAATATCTTTATTTTTTAATTTAATTTTTATTTTTATTTAACTTTTGCGTCATGTGACTTACAGAAGAAACTAGCAGATGTAATTATAAAAATGGCTGTAATTTTGAGTCGCATGTTATTTAATTATTTATGATTTTTATTTTATTTTTATCGCCAAACAACTTGCTTTTAAGCCAAAAAAGGCATAAGCATTACATCGGTCACAATATTGGAACAACAATTTATGCTTATAATAATGGTGTTTTTTCAAGTGTACGACAACATTTTTGGAGTATTTTTTATATTCAAATGTAAATTATATAAATAACAGTTAATATTATAAAAATAGAGTCAAATATTTAAATTGTAGTAATGTCTGCGACACACTAATTATTATCACGCATTTAAAAAATTGTTCACTATTCATTTCTTTTTAGTTTTATTTGCATATATTTTCTTCTTTTTGAAGGATTTTAAACATATTGCACTAATCTTCTGTAATCGGATCACCCGCCAATTGGCGTAATTACTATATTGTTGGAAATTTCTTTTGTATTTGAAGGGGGCTCTGCATGGT
This sequence comes from Maratus michaelseni, assembly GCA_963931845.1. Classification (NCBI taxonomy): domain Eukaryota; kingdom Metazoa; phylum Arthropoda; class Arachnida; order Araneae; family Salticidae; genus Maratus; species Maratus michaelseni. The sequence goes on along the minus strand of OZ007594.1, from coordinate 274,530,373 downwards.
GAATCCGATTGCAGCGAATTTGTACTCAGCTATTAGTAAATTTATGGTTTTTCATTATGAAGCAAACGGACAAAAGAACATTTACTATTACATATTTTCCATCTACAGTTATTTTACTATCACCAAAAAAGCAATACTGGCAATGTACGAAAAATACTTTGAAATGCCAATGGTGGCCAAGGAACAATATTTGCTGATTTATCCTTTTAACCTAGATAAGAAAAAAAGTACCTGGAATTCAGATTAGATAAAATTTTGATTATTATAAAGCAATTTCGGTTAACGCACAGTGCTAGCCGCTAAATTTAGTGACAAATTAACGGATTATGTACATTATAGGGTTTATTAGGACAACAGACGGGAAAATAATGTAGTCTTGAAAATGAAAGAAATAGCAAGCTTATTTATTTCTTTGAGTTATTGTGCTCATTACATAAAGGCACAAAAATCTTCGATTCAAGAATTCACAAAAAAGATTATTACTAAACATTTTGAAATAACTAACTTTATTTATCTTTGGCCGTCTGTCCGCGCTCTAACTCCCGTAAATATGCTCGGATTGCCCTGCAATTTTTATATGTTATTGTCGTTATCTATAGCATGTTTCCTATTTCCACTGAAGTGTGTAGCACTTATAGTTTTTTTTACAGGGACACTCAAAAGAATTCCGTTACATTACGGTCTATGGAGAAAAATCATTTGCGGTTTATTTTAATGATGTTACACACTTTCAAATACATTGTAATTGATATATATCACTAAGGTGCATTAGAAGAAGCTTAATATGGAATAGGGTGTGCATAGCACTTATAATTACTTTACAGGGACACTCAAAAGAATTCCGTTACATTACGTCTATGGAGAAAAATCGTTTGCGCTTTAATTAAATAATGTTTCACTACTTTAAACGCATTTAAATTTATATATATAAGGTGCATTGTAATCACTAAGGTGCATTACAAGAGGTTTACTACAGAATATTGTGTGTATAACAGGGGTTCATTTACACGGACACACAAAAGAATTCTCTACTGTCTGTTAACAATAATTCCTGGAAGTGCGTTTTAAGTTGCTGAACGCGATTTTAAATTTAACTCACATTTTGTCTATGACTTGGTGTGTATAAATTCTGTATTTCATACACCGGGAAGCACAAAAGTTCACGAACACATTTCCGTTTATTGACAGAAACTCAAGAAGGAGAATTTTAAACTGTGTTACGCGTTTCTTAACTAAACTAAAATTTAGCATCCTATATAGTATATATACAAATCTATAGATTCTATACAGGGCTGAATAAAAGTACTCGGATATTTTTCAGAATATTGTATATGTTGGAAATTCCTAAAATTACGTTTTTAAATATGTTATGATTTTTCCAAATTGTTTACTTAGATGTTATCTTTCAGCTTATTAAACGGTAATGATTTGTAAAATTATTTTGGAAGCGTTGGAAAGTGTTACATAATCTATGCTTGACGCATGATTTTTCTTTCTTGTTTTAATTGTAAAACCTCACTAAATATAAAGCCACATGCATTAAAATCAACATTTGAGATATATTTTAAAATTCTATTACTTACTTTATCTCTAGCAAATTTTGTATTTTGTATATGATTTGTTATAAAAACATCATATATAATAATGTTATGTGCTTACTTATAAAATAATGTTATGTGCTTATTTATTATGATCACTATAGATATTCGATAAAATATACAGTCTTAAGTTTTTGCTTCAAAATTTAATTTTGTGATTTTTTAAAATCAAATCACATTACTTTTTTTTCAAAAATTTTTAATCAAATCACATTACTTTTTTTTCATTTTTTCTTGTTAAAACTTTATTATTTTAAACAAATTCGTGGGTCTGTTTTTTTTTTTTTTTTTTTTTTTTTTGTAAATTTTACTAAACATTCAGCCGTCAAGCTCATTAAAATCACATTTTGGCATATATTAAAAAATGCTATTACCCTCTGCAATAATTTTTCATTCCGAAATAAATTTCAAAGATTCTCATTCGTCAAAATTGATTTTTATCCTCAACTCAGGCTAAGGATAAAATTTGAAATTTCTTTTTTAATATAGAATACATTTTTTATGAAGGAACTTTTTGTTTTAAATAATGATGGCCTTTTCTTGAAACTGTCATCATCGTTTTAAAGTTGCTTCTTTTTTTTTTTTCTTTTTTTACAATATCGGATTATACTATTCACTGTCACGTGAAACATTTTTCGGAAAATCTATCAAAGTAAATTTCATGTGACAGTAGGTTGCACAAAGTAACAATTATCAGTTACTAAATTGAAACTGTGGAAATCTACCTGGTAAAAAAAAAATTCGCTTAGCTTCAGATATATAATTTTGTATATGAATAGATATAAAAGCTTTTCAGCAAATATTTTTAGTTAAAGACAGTATTTTGTACATGTATTACTGGGTTGAATTTAACATAAATTATATATTTCTATAGGGCGTCTCATTGTTATTAGTAAAAATGTTTAGGAACCATAATACTCATCAAGACAAAAACTTTTTGTATGGGAAATGAGAATTGCATTTCACTTACTCAGTCAAAAATACAAGATATCTCTCTCCATACCGAAGCAGGATTTTCGTTGATAACTTCACCGGTAATGAATGTATTGTAACACTTCTTTCAAAAGATTTAATTTGATTTATGTAAAATGCGACACCATCATGAGAAATGCTAGAAACCGCCGCCATTCATTACAAACACTGAACTGGACATTCTAAAACTCAGAATGTAGCTAACAGTACATACACATTGCAACGTACTTCCAGTACTTCCCTTGATGTCACATCTATACTAATAAAAGAAAATTTCGCTCTGTGTGTGTGTGTGTGTGTCTGTCTGTCTGCGATGGTTAGCGAAATCTACAGCACCTAGAGATCTGAATATTGTGCGACGATAGTCCAAGGCAGGTCCTGATACACCTGAGGCTCAGATTTTTACCTTTTTTATAATTAGCCTAGATATTAATTAAAAACTCATTTCTTTCTTTTCGAGCCGGTAAAACCACTCGCGCTGGCCCCGAACCCGATTTAGGCATCGGGAGGAAATTAAGATCCGAACGCGCAGTTTTTGAATTATTTCTTAGTTTGAAATTGGCCTAATTCGACGAACCATTCGGTTCAGTTAAAATTGAAAGACATATTCAGAAAGATAATACTCTTACGTCTCAAATTCCGCAATCAATTCGAAAGAATATTGCTTTCCCGAAGAAACTCCCCCCTCCCGTTATGACGACGCCCCACCAGGGCGCAATTTCAGATGTACCGACATACCAAAAATATGCCCTTAAATCTGAAACTTTATTCTAATCGACGGTGTAATCTGTTTTAGAAAATACGAATGTTAAACCTTTCAGAAACACTGGCGAATGCAGGTCACTCCGCTTATCATGGAGGCAATCTTTTTTCTACGTTAAAAGTAACTAAACGTCCGTATTTCGACACAATCTTTTTAGAGCATCTCGGTAGACCAGATTTACATCATTTACAAAATTTTTGAAGCATTCAGACGTGTAGAAGTATTTAAAAAAATAAAATCTGAGAAATTTTCGAAAAAAACAAACAAAAAAACACTTGAAAAAACGGAATTTTTTTCTGGCTTCACTCTGCTTCAACTCACTTTTTCACTACTATATACACATATTTTTTCATGAAATTTTAAAGAGAGCTTGGGTACAGTTATAATTATAACCGATTAAAATTTAAGAGCGAACGAAAGATAACTATTTTTTTATTGTTATATTAACCCTTTTTATCCTGACGGTACTTATAAGTACCACTTTAATAAAACACCTATATATTCGTAATATGACCGTTTTTCCTAACGGTATTCACAATGGCACAAAGAGTGTATTTCTGACAGCAGGCAGGAGATGGCAAATTCAAGCACATATCCTCTTTCTTTGCATTGTAGGGATTTTACATTTGCCACGCTACATTCGAAATTCATTTTGGAATAGAATTGACATGCATGTTGTTCTTCATTTGAGTAATTTTAGTGGTTTATTACCAGTTATTTAATACTATTATTTTCTATTGTTTTCTATACTCTACAGGTGAGCATTTCCTATATTTTATTTGAAGTTTACTATTTTATTTTATATCATATGGTAAAATATTTATGGGGGTTACAGTTGCATAATTAACCACTAAAACACTATAAAAATTATTTTCCTCTTTCCTATGTTTATTCTGAAACTTATCCAATGATGCAAAAATACAATTAAAAAGTAGCTGGAAAATTAATTCAGGATATAAAGGGTTAAAGGATCCGATGTGAAAACAAACAACACAAGAAAATCGAGAAGAAAACATGTATCTTTTACAACTAGATAACAATATTTTTTCACGAAATTTTTACACGGTTTTTAAAGCCGTTATATTTATAATCGATAAAAATTTTAAAACGTTCAGACAAAAATAACATAAAATAAACTATGAAATGACCCTGCTTGAAAAAACGAGAAAATGTCTTCTTACCGAGCGCTTTTACCACTAAATATTAATATTTTTGGCGAAAGTTTCATTTCAAAATATAAATTCATACAAAATAGTATTATAAAATCATACAAACTTCAGGTTTGTTTAAACTTATTATCACGGGTCCGGTCAACTCCAGGCGGGTTAATTAGTTTCAAATAAAACAAAATTAGTTTTTTTTTAATATTTCACCGAAATATCGTCATTATTGTTGAAATTTTAAAACGAAAATCCGAGATATACGCGATCAAGTACTTTTTTTTTAAATGCAAGAATGAAAACTTTGAGAATGCTTAACCTAAATACTTTTGGGGAAAACTATAAAAGTAGAAACTTCTTCTAGTTTCAACTAATTGTTTTCTAATAGTTTAGTTTTACTACGTATCCCGCTGGCCGCAGACCTACCATTTTTTTGTAAAAAAGAAATCTTCACAGACTTGTTAATTCTCCTGATTTTGGCAAATGACGCTTTCATTAGCTGATACGAATTTAGTATTGCATTTTCTTTCATAAACATTTGTAGTTTGCAACTTTTCGAGAAAGAGTGTTAGACTCATTTGAAGTGGTTGATTATTTTTTTTTCTCTTTTTAATGAAAAGTTTTATTTTATTTATGTTATTTCTATGTTCCGTCTCTATAAACAAATGAACAAATGGTAAATACAAGGTAATCCAAATGAAGTACAAGATGTTTAGGTCTATTTAATGGAAAACATGCAGTGCGGACCGACGCAAAATTTCGTGCGTATGCTTTCTTAATCTTTAAAGACACGGACAGTTTGTAATAACATAAAAACACGGGTGTACTGTGTGTCCCAAGACATTTTAAAGCCTAACAACGTTTAATTATATCCTGATTTAATGCTACACTGTTAAAAATTTGCAGCAAACTGTCCAGTCATTGGACCATTTTTAAAGAAAACGGTTACATAACTGTAATTTAACTCTTATTGTGACCAGATTATTGTCTATATTATGGTCAGAATAGAGTTAAATTACGGTTATGTAATCGTTTTCTATAAAAACAGTCAAATGACTGGACAGTTTGCTGCAAATTTTTAACAATGTATTTCCAGTATCACTATAAAAGAAATAAACTTCAAATGGATAAAAAGGAAAACTAATTTAATTAGAATATAAAACGACTGTTTGTAATACCATAAACGCACGGTTGGCGTACTGTATGCCCCAAGACATTGTGATAATGATATCCTTCTTTAATGCTATTTTCAGTATCAGTATAAAAGTAATAAATTTCAAATGAATAAAAAATAATACTACTTTAATTAGAATTAATATAACACGACGGTTTGTAATACTATAAACACACAAAATTGCGAAATTTAACTTTGAACATGCTTGAACACTGAAACGTCATTAGGGAGAGGCGTTAGTTTCATGTTATATCGACGTACAGTGCCGTAGTTCTCTTGTTTTACAAATTTTTGTTTCTACAGTTTTGCGTCACTCTTATGGCTAAACCATTGAGCAGAAAAAAAAAACTTTCAATGCTTAAAATATAGGAAATTGTATTCTCTTCAATTCATATACTGTCGATTTTCCCTCAAAATGCATTGTTTTGGAGTTATTTTGAAAAAACAGAGAAAAATCCGTTTTTACAAGTATTTTGTATAAAAAACGTATTTACCGAGAAAAATTTTGTTGGAAAACTTCAGATTCCTGTTCAGCGACCCCAAAAACGTAAAGGAACCAAATATCAAAACTACACCAAAACTTTCCTTTATTTGCCCTTTTTTAGCCCCTAATGCCTGGACTAATGGATGGAGAGGCACATACACCACATAAACCCCCATAAACCACCACAAGAAGTCGCACACGGACAAGGGAACGACTTTTGATGCAGCTCGCAGCTAGCATCGAGACCTGGTGTATTTGGTAGCCGTGTACATAAAAGTTAGAGAACCAATAAAATTTCTCTGTTAAAATCATATTTTGTATATTTTTTTTATACTTTTAATGTTTTATTATTGAAATTTTATTTGTTAATTTCACACCAAAAGTGAGTTAAGTCGCCAAATATGGCTCTACGAATCCAAACAATTATTCACAAACAGCATATGGCTATTGTATTCGGCCAGGGTTGCCGGGAAAAATTCTACGGTAATGAATAAAGCCAACTTTTTCCCCGACAAAAAGTGTAAATATAATGTTGAAAATTTTCAAAATCAAATTCGTAAGTTCTTGATGAAATTATGAAACTTTTTAGAATATTTTATACTTTTTTTGACTAATTTGTATTTTTAACTGTGTAACGCCCTAACTATTCTCACTCCATCATATTTTCTTTCTTTTTCTTTTTTTTTCTTTCCAAAGAATTGACAAGCTGAGTAATTTAGACTTTACCAGAAGAGTAGAATGTTTACAGAGTGGTTGTCGACAAGACATCTGAGCTAAGCCGTAATGTTTAAATTAAATAAATTATTTTGTACATAGTAACATGTAAATACGTTGTAAATATTAAATTTATTAGTCTATGAAGAAGTTTTGAAGTTTTATTTGTAACTAAAATAGTTTCCACCCCGGATTACTAAATAATATGTTACAAAGATTGGCTCCCAACGTGGGGCCCGAATATAGGCAAGATATGAAGATGATAAGTATTAATTTTAAATTGTGTTAAACTGTTTTAATAAGAAAATTTAGATACTAAAGTACAAAAAATATTTCTTTTGATTCATCCGGAATCTGAGGATCTTTTGAAAAATTGTATTTGATTCGTCAAGAATCTAAATATTTTGGAATTATTCTATATCGTCTGCAGCTTCAAGTATTTTAGTATCTGAATTAAATGAAGATATTCATAAGAGAAATATATCTAATAATTATTATTGAAAAATAAAATCGTTTGCTTTATTTTATACATTTATATAGTTGCACTGAGATATATTATTATTGAAGCAGTAAATGAGTGCTTGGCATTATTTTATTTGATATATGAAGAATTTATTTAAATTATTTGCAAATAATGTTTGATATTACTGTGTAGAAAAAAAAAGGCAAATAGTTGGTGTCATTATATTGAGTTTTGAAAGATATTCTATGTTATTTATGTTCCATATATGTTATGAAAAATTACATAAAGGTAAATTATTTTGCTAAGAGTTATTCGTAACCCAAATTAAGTTTGAAGTTAGCTAAAACATAATTAGTTCGAATGATGGCTTTTCTTTCTAAGGGTAAGAAAATTGATTTAGTCACTTTGGCTTCAGAGTTAAAAGTACAAATAAGTAGTGATGATAAAGTCCTCGAATTACGTGATAAAATTGTAAATAGTGAGGCATTTAAAGATAACATAGACTTTGTACAGGGAATTTTAGAAACTATCATAGAAGAAAGAAAGACTCTTGAGGAAGAGAAGCGTTTAGCCGAAGAAAGAGAATTTGAGCTACAGAAGCTCAGGTTAGAAACAGGAACAAGAGATGTTGTTGCAAATGCAAGCAACCCTCAAGAAACTTCTTCAATCCGCGTTGACTTGAAAAAGGTTTTACCCGATTTCAATCCTGAAAAGGATGATATGAATTTATTTTTAATAACTTTTGAGAGGCAAATGAAACTTTTAAAGGTTTCTAAAGAACTGTAGATTATGTATTTAATTGGAGTCCTTCCAAATGAAATCCGTAAATTAATAGCGCAAGTACTTAAACGTAAAGATAATCAGTTGGCAACAATGCGACAGGCTTTACAAAACTCAAAAAAAGGAAGAGCTAAATTTGAATCAAAGAAGATCTAATGAAGCTGAATTAAAAGAGCTTCGTGCCTTTAAGCGCAGAATGACAGAAAGAAATCCCGATTGTCTTAATGATTCAGCTTATGAGAATAATTCCCAATTAGAAAATTTATCTAATGCTAATATAGAAAGTGAAGCTCGCCTCATTGGTCTCATTTCAACATTCCTCCATGTTCATCCATTTGGTACAAACATTGATTATATTTGTTCATACTTGCACCAGATTGATTCTACTATCAGGTCCAGAGATGTTGAAAATTTATTAAAAAGATATCCAGTGATTTTTAGAGAAGATTCTACTGGTGTTGGAGCAACTTTAGGGAAAAAGTGGCACTTCACTGGTTGTTAGATGAACGACTGTTTAAAAGTTTAGAGATCAGTATCTGTTGTTGAACATTTTATTTTATTTTATTTTATTTTTAACTGCCTGTTGAAATCATCGTCATAAGTCTTTTATATATTCAAGTACTTTAAATACTGACTCTTTTCTTACCTTGGAAAAAAAAAAAAAGTTTTTTTCTCATGGATTATTTTTCATTAAGGCTCACCATGAATAGATCTATAGTATCATACAACCTTTTTTTTGTGCATATATGTTTAAAACCTTTTAAGAAATTGTAATTTGATTAACGTACTTTTTGTACCAAGTGCTTCTGTTCAGAATTTATTTTTTTATTATTTAGAGAACAACTTGTTTCTCGTAGTGTCATTTATGGATATGGTGGATGTTCTAAAGGCTCCATTCGTCCAAGAGGCAGACCCGGGAAACGTCAGACGCCCAGCAAGCAAATATTTTCGAAAGGTTCAAAAAACACGAGAACAACAGAAGTATTTAGTCACCAGAAAGCATCCCGAAGGAATCCACCCAGGAAATGCACACTGCATCTGAGGGACCAGTAATGCAGTGTGAGGGGAAGAGTGTAACGCCCGAACTATTCTCACTCCATCATATTTTCTCTCTTCTTCTTTTTTTTCTTTCCAAAGAATTGACAAGCTGAGTAATTTAGACTTTACCAGAAGAGTAGAATGTTTACAGAGTGGTTGTCGACAAGACATCTGAGCTAAGCCGTAATGTTTAAATTAAATGAGTTATTTTGTACATAGTAACATGTAAATACGTTGTAAATATTAAATTTATTAGTCTATGAAGAAGTTTTCATGTTTTATTTGTAACTAAAATAGTTTCCACCCTAATATAGTTTCCACCCTACTAAATAATATGTTACAACTGCCTAAAAAGAAAATAAAAAAACTACTCTATTAATAGTCCAATAAGTGGTCTTGAAAATAACATTTTCTGAAAGTTATGCTGCTGTAAAATAAAAAAATATGATTTTAACACAAAAATATTATCGATTCTCGAACTTCGTAATATATGGCATTAATAATATGGCGTAATATATGGCCCATGTCGCAATGATAAGTGCGAACTGCACCAAAAACATTCCCTTGTGTCCCCATAATATCCTCCCTCCGGCGATCTTGGAGGCCAATTATGTTTAACTGAATCGTCAGATCACGTACGGCTGATATATCTCTGAGGAATGTGATTGTTCAAAAAGTCTCGAACGTCCAAGCTTTGAAAGATAAATTAAACTACATTAATTAATTTTACAGTTAAATCGGATGATTCTTTTTTAAACAACCTGTATATTAAAGATCATTGATATTTCTTCCAATTTTATCCTTCCCTGCTGTTATTATTACATAAAAATTAATTTTACGTTCAGCCGCACAGGTCATACATATGTGACTTACTTCTCCCATTATCATAATTTGGGAATTTTTCGTTGTCCTCCTACCTAGCGTTATTTGTGTCATTGCTTACTTTCTTTTTAGAATATAGCTTATCAGGAATATAATCTGACATAAAAGACACCCAATAGCAATATTTGGCATTAAAAATAATTAATGATATTAAGATCAATATCTGTTGATGTGATCGGAATATTGGTTAACCAAGGATTATTTCCTCTGATACATTCGTACCTGATATCCAAAAAATTAAATTCAACATCTATTTATAATAAGAAGTAAATATCCTGCTACAATAGTTGGAAAGAAATGTTACTTATAATTAATGGTTATTTATACTTAAAAATATTACCATTATAAATAAATACGGCACATGTGTATGCAGTTGTTTTATATTTGCAGAAATTTTGTTTCTTTCTAAAATTTCAAAATACTAACAGAAAATTAAGATTTTGTATATTTATAAAAAAAAAAAAAAATATGTTTATAACTCAGAGTAAAAAGTACGAATGATATTATTTCTGCTGTCTATACTTATTTCTTATATAATTATATACAGCCACTCTTTCTATGAGTTCAATTCAATAATATGAATTAAAAAAATCTCAAAAACTTAGATCCGCAATGTACTTTTTTCCGATATTTTTATCCATTAACAAAAGACACTTTTCAAACTTCAAAAGAGTGAAAATGTTAGTTTCCGTTTAATTTTCAACAGAAACCAAAGGTACTTCCGTTAGTTTTAAAAAACAAATAAAAAGAAGCGAAACAAATAATATAAATACAAAACAAGAACGAAAATCATGTATCAAGCATAGATTATGAAACACTTTCCAACACTTCCAAAATACTTTAAAAAAACTTCATTGTTTAATAAGACGAAAGAAGATGTCTAAGTAAACAAGGTCAAGGTCAATCCTGGGGGAGGCTTACCTTTCTGCTTAATCTCAACTATCACCGCCCAGCAGGTTTGTTTACTTAATTATACTGAGCATTAGTAAATTATACTTTCTGATATTGAGCATAATTATACTATGCAATGCTGAAATACTAATTCTGAAAATACAAGATTCCAAAAATACAAATTCTGAAAATACAATTTACCAATCCTACTTACCAATTTACCAATCCATTTTTTCATTGTCCTCTTACGTAGCATTATTTGTGTCGTTGCTTACTCTCTTTTTGGAAGATAGCTTATATCAGAAATGGAATCTGACATAAAAGACACTGGATAGCAACATTTGGCATTAAAAATAATTAATGATATTAAGCTCAATATCTGTTGATGTGATCGGAATATTGGTTAACCAAGGATTATTTCCTCTTATAAATTCGTACCTGATATCCAAAAAATTAAATTCGACATCTATTTATAATAAGAAGTAAAGATCGTGTTACAATCGTTCAAAAAAAAAAAAAAATGTTACTTATAATTAATGGTTACCTACGCTTAAAAATATTACCATTAGAAATAAACATCGCACATGTGTATGCAGTTGTTTCATATTTGCAGAAATTTTGTTTCTTTCTAAAGTTTCAAATTAAAAACCGAAAATTAAGGTTTTGTATATTTATAAAAACATTTTGTTTTTATAATACTTCAGCGTAAAAAATACTAATGATATTGTTCCTACTGTATATACTTATTTCTCAGATAATTATCCACAGCCACTCTTTCTATGAGTTCAATTCAATAATAATAATTAAAAAAATCTCAAAAACGCAGTGTATTTTTCTATTATCTTCATCCGCAGTGTATTTCTTTCCGATATTTTTATCCATTAACAAAAAGACTCTTTTCAAACTTCAAAAGAGTGAAAATGGTAGTTTCCGTTTAATTTTCAACAGAAGCCAAAGGTACTTCCGTTAGTTTTAAAAAACAAATAAAAAGGAATCGAAACAAATAATATAAATACAAAACAAGAACGAAAATCATGTATCAAGCATAGATTATGAAACACTTTCCAACACTTCCAGAATACTTTAAAAAAACTTCATCGTTTAATAAGACGAAAGAAGATGTCTAAGTAAACAAGGTCAAGGTCAATCCTGGGGGAGACTTACCTTTCTGCTTAAGCCCAACTATCACCGCCCAGCAGGTTTCTTTACTTAATTATACTGAGCATTACTAAATTATACTTTCTGATATTGAGCATAATTATACTATGCAATGCTGAAATACAAATTCTGAAAATACAAGATTCCAAAAATACAAATTCTGAAAATACAATTTACCAATCCTACTTACCAATTTACCAATCCATTTTTTCATTGTCCTTTTACGTAGCATTATTTGTGTCGTTGCTTACTCTCTTTTTGGAAGATAGCTTATATCAGAAATGGAATCTGACATAAAAGACACTCGATAGCAACATTTGGCATTAAAAATAATTAATGATATTAAGCTTAATATCTGTTGATGTGATCGGAATATTGGTTAACCAAGGATTATTTCCTCTTATAAATTCGTACCTGATATCCAAAAAATTAAATTCGACATCTATTTATAATAAGAAGTAAAGATCGTGTTACAATCGTTCAAAAAAAAAAAAAATGTTACTTATAATTAATGGTTACCTACGCTTAAAAATATTACCATTAGAAATAAACATCGCACATGTGTATGCAGTTTTTCATATTTGCAGAAATTTTGTTTCTTTCTAAAGTTTCAAATTAAAAACCGAAAATGAAGGTTTTGTATATTTATAAAAACATTTTGTTTTTATAATACTTCAGCGTAAAAAAATACTAATGATATTGTTCCTACTGTATATACTTATTTCTCAGATAATTATCCACAGCCACTCTTTCTATGAGTTCAATTCAATAATAATAATTAAAAAAATCTCAAAAACGCAGCGTATTTTTCTATTATCTTCATCCGCAGTGTATTTTTTTCCGATATTTTTATCTATTAACAAAAAGACTCTTTTCAAACTTCAAAAGAGTGAAAATGATAGTTTCCGTTTAATTTTCAACAGAAACCAAAGGTATTTCCATTAGTTTTAAAAAACCGATAAAAAGAAGCGAAACAAATAATATAAATACAAAACAAGAACGAAAAATCATGAATCAATCATAGATTATGAAACACTTTCCAACACTTCCAGAATACTTTAAATACTACTATGTGATACTGAGCAATAATACTACCATGCAATAATAGTGTAAGATGCTGCAGTAGAAAATAATAATGGATATGCAGGAGTAGGTGCGGGAGCCAGGATGGAGCCTGGGAACCCACGGGCAGTAGATGAGATCTTTAGTGCCGAGCAAAACGCTAGCTCGATCGCTTCCTGCGAGATACTCGTTTTCTATTACCCATACAAGATGGAGTCGCCACAGTACTCCACCCCAGTGAGGAGAACATCTCGTTGACGTTGAACACGCGATGTTCACTCGTATTGCGCGGCGGTTGCCAGGGTGCTGCTGTCAGGACGTGCGCCCGCGTTACCCCGATATGTGCACCGTGACAGGCTTTTTGTGCTATGAAAGTCGTCATAGGCTATCGTGCTGTTATCGTTTCACAGGCTTTGCGTGCTGGGATGTTTTCAATGCTACCATCTGTTATGCTCGAGAGGAGGTCATGATGTCGGCGAAGGTGCCTGTTCGTTTGTCCAAGGTCACCAATGCAGGAGTATGTGCGGGAGCCAGGATCAAACATGGGAACCTACAGGCAGTAGGTGATATCTGTAGTGCCGAGCAAAAGACTAGCTCAATCGTTTCCTCCGAGATACTCGTTTTCTACTGCCCGTACAAGATGGCGTCGCTACAGATGGAATTAAATACTAAATGAACAATAATAAATGAATAATAATACTAGAGTAAACAATGATAAATTATGCTAAAAATACTAAATAACACTGTATGAGGCCATTAAGAATAATTAAATTGTTAAGTTTAAAGTTTATGTAGTGTGTAAAGGTCCTTACGCATATTAGAAGTCCCCTTCATCCTCAACCTCCACTAAGTTCAATGGAAGCAGCATGAATAAATATTGATTACATTCTAGCAGAAACATACAATCTGTTATTTTTTGAAGCAGTTTAGGCTGCTTCAGCACGTAGGCGCAAACCAGGCCGACAGATTCATTTATAATGGCTTTCTAATGTGATGGTGGGCGGTCAGGGTACAATTGGTCGCAATTTTGATATCGCACCTCACAACTCGCGGAATTTTCTTTTGCGGCACACATTTTAAACATTCAAAGTAAACACAGCAGCGGCAACACGCACCGCAAACGATTACAACACGATGGGTAATGATTCAGTGGATGCTCCGAAAAAGAATATTTACTACTCAATATTCTTTGGCTCCGACACCATGATAGGGACACTAGCGCCATCTCTCGCTGAGCAACGGTGAAACGTAAGTTACTTACCGAAAATCCCTCGTATTTTAGTACTCTTGCATGTATAAATTAAATTACGCAGCTGAAAAGGTTTATTTGAGAATTGGTAGCGTCCGAAAAACCGATTTTCAGGAAAACTGTTTAATACACTATAAAAACTATTCGGAAAGACTTCCGAAAATCTGTGGCAAAAAAAAGAAATTTTGTTTTTATAGATGCTTCTTTAAATATCGAAAATACATTGTTTTCTGATGATAAAAAAGGTTTTTGGAATCACGGATAACTCGGAAGAAGTTATTGCATATTTTTGCTGGTAATAATATATTTTTGTAGATTAAAAAGAAACATTTTTTATTTTTATTTATTTACTTTTTTTTTTACAGTGTAGTGAAAAAAATGTTAAATTTTATTAAAACAGTTATTTAAACGCCTGAAGAACAATTAAGGATCTGATTAAAATTCAACACATTTTTTTCTAACTCCATATCTTTTTTATGAAAGTATGGAGGAGTTAGGAGGGGAATTGAAGAAATACAGGGTGATTATAATTAAAGTTGCACTTCCAAAAGGCTGTAATAAAAGAACCACTGGCCAGAATGACCTGGTATTTCATCTGAGTATGCGTGAAGCAATGATAATTTGTTTTGCGAAAGAAAAAAGTTCAAAAGTTGACCGATAGATGACGCTGTACTCGCTGTAAGATGCTAATTAAAAGACATAACATGCTCTTGTGGCAGTCTTTGTTCAAAGTCCATCCACCACGACAAGGTGGTGCCACAGCGGATAGGAAAAAAATCGGTTTTTAACTGTCCCTAGGCCAAAAACCGTAGAAAAAGCAAAAACGAAATCGGAAAATTTTCATATGAACCCGTCTCTTCGAATTTATCTATCATCTTCTTCAGACCTAATGCAGTCATCTTGCCAGAGCCGCTTCTTAAACCCTTTAATGTACAGAATTTCTTTAATGCAATTGCCGCACAGTCACCTTTCTTGTAAACACGCGTCACAAGCAGAGCTCGATCCTTCAATGGGAGTCATGACTATCTTCTGAGATGCAGAATAACCGGAACTGCATGTTTCTCACCTTTTTATTGCATGCCACGTCTTTTAATTAGTATCTTATGGCGAATACAGTGCCGTCTATCGGTCCAGTTTTGAACTTTTTTTCTTTCGCAAAACAAATTCCCATTGCTTCACGTATACACAGATAAAATATCAGGTCATTCGGACCAGTGGTTCTTTTTTTACAGCCTTTTGAAAATGCAACTTCAATTATAATCACCCTGTATATAAATCAATTTTTACGTTTTGCTTTTTATATTCGGTTTCTTTTGTTACGTTTTTAAATATTTGGAAGCTCATGTTCTTCTTTGTAACTCACTACCTCTAATAGCATTTATTTATTTTTTTCTATGAAAACATATTTTTCATCTTAATTACCAAAGTAAAAAATTGACGACACGTAATTAAAAAGAAATGTTGTAACTTGTAAACATAAAAAAAAGAAAAGATTCATATCATTATTAATTGCTATCAAGCGTTGTTCTGAAAGAAAATCAATATTTTTTGTACAAATTAAACCACGTATTTATTTTTTTTATGGATAAATGATATTTAAAAAAAATAATAATATTTTATAAATATGCCCTGTTTTTGCTTCCTAAAATGAAAATATTTCAAAATCTCGTTAAACATTTACCTTTGGTATTTTGCACGTGAACATCTTAAGTAATTTATACAGTTTAATGTTACTAGAGATAAATAAATAAGTGTATAGTTTAATTTACAAGAATTTATAAAATGAGGATTTGGTGTACATATTTTTTTTAAGTAAAGACATGCTATAGCAA
This sequence comes from Maratus michaelseni, assembly GCA_963931845.1. Classification (NCBI taxonomy): domain Eukaryota; kingdom Metazoa; phylum Arthropoda; class Arachnida; order Araneae; family Salticidae; genus Maratus; species Maratus michaelseni. The sequence continues at coordinate 274,514,153 of OZ007594.1, read as the reverse complement.
AATTTCATAACAGGAATGTCTTCTAAGTGGACTTTCTAAGTCGAAATTTCTCAAATTTTTGCTACGAACATCTGTATACAAAAATAAATTTTGTAGTAAGATTCAGAAAATTAGGCTTACGTGTTCTATAAATTACTTTCTAAAAGTTACCGTAGAGTAAAGGACAAAGTAGATAAATTTTGTATACTACCTAATAGCAATTTTTCTAAAAGTGATGTTTTTGATAATGTGATATTGAACTGACGCATATTCTTTTATTAGACTATGTTTTAATAAACACTTATATTTTTTAAATATTGTATTTGAAATTTTCTAATGTAATATGAAATTGCTATTTTGTAAAAATAGCGTAGACCAAAGGTAATTCATTCTAAATCTACAAAAGTATGCATGTGGTATTTTTATTGTTATATTTATTACCTGGTCTTTTAAAAACTGTGTTGTAAAATTACAATGTTTTTCAATTATTTTAAATTTAATTAGAATATTTAATAATTTTTGAACGTATTGCTATTTCATTTTTTTATTTTTTTTGTACCATCTTAAAGTATAGAATAATTTGTTTCCAATGATGGTTATAAAAATTTACAGGGGGACGTTTTATTTTTTCCCAAATTTTTAAAACAAAGCTCCTTTTGTCGAAAAAAAAACTAATTTCATTTTTATTTCCCGTTTTCTAAAAAAGTACTGGTCATATTATTTCGAACTCTTGGCAACATAAAATAAAAAAATCTCTCTTTCTCGCTTAAGAAAAAATAAATAAATAAATAAACATTATTAACGTGTTTTAATTAGGTGAATTTCGATGGCAGGTTTTAAAACTAGAAATTGGCCACTGCTATCGACAATCTTCTAGCGGGTTTTCTCGTTTCTCCCCACTAGGAAAGAATGACAGCCTATTGGAAATCTCGGCGAATATCGCCAAGCTCTGCAACGTGAGTTGCCATAGATTTCAAATATGAGCATTACGACTGTGTCAATACTCTCTTATTGAAGCACCTTAAATTCTGTTAAAATCTGAATCTGCGTTTTTTTTTTTCTGTGCCGACCGCCGCTACTCACAGAACAGGTGGCATACGATCGTTTTCTCTCTTACCACAACACTGACCGGAATAATAGTAGACCCGACCACGGACGTTCCTACCGGAAACATTTAAAAGCTAAATTTAATAAGTTTAAGACTCTAACTAGCGGGTCCGGGACAGCTTCGAGATCATTATACAGATCATTATATCATATTTCGAGGTCATAACCAGAGCTTTACAAATTTCATAAAATCTGGTAGCCAGCAAAAAATTCTAGTCGCCAGTAAAAATATTTACCTGCCCCCCTCCTCCATCATTGATTTTAAAAAACCACAAAAAAATTTTCTATGAATTAATTGAGAAAAAAATAATAAGAAGCATAGCATAGAATTATTAGTTACACAGTTTAGAATAGTACATGATTTAAAAAGATAATATAAACAAAGTTTTCTAATAAAACTAATCAAAATTATATAAATCCGGGAAAAAAATATTATAAAGGCCGATTTTTCCGACATGTTTAGGAAATACTCTTTGCCGAATTCTTTAAATGTCCGGATAGTTGAGTGCTACAAAATCCATATCTGATGATCCCAATTTTTTGCCTATTTTCCTATCGAGGTCAGTCAAATAATTCAGATTTTTTATTTTAAAATTTGCATTTCATGAACTGATTTTTGCCAGATTAATAGAAAAAGTTTAAAATATTTTTGTTTGAATATAATTTCTTTATTTGTTAATATTTTGTAATTTTGCAACATCTATAATGAGACATGTTATACGAATTGCGAAGGGAGACAAAAATATCGTTTCTGGTCATTTCTTAGGTCAGTTTGTAACTAAAACAAATTGCCATATATCTATGATAAAACTTGGTAGCCAGTGGCGACCTGGCAACCGTGTTTGTCAAGCCCTGGTCATAACTTACTTCCAATTCTAAGAAAAGGTCACGTTTATGCATAAAATTAGCATGCAAGATTTTCAGGGTTTTCTTTGTATGGGAACAATAATTAGGTTTACTTTCCTTTCAAAAGTCCTTCCTGAAGTCCCTCTTCCTATAAAAACTGGCCGATGCCTAAACCCTTCGTGACGAGCGTTACATATAATCAGAGAATTGGGTAAGTATAATCATTAACCCTTTGACCACCACTAATTCCGAATAGTAATTTGAATCATATTTATCATAGAATTTCTGTGATTAAATAAGAAAAAAAATAACTATCTGGAAATAGTGGAGTAAAAAATAAAAATTGTTTATGGGGATATCATCACGAAAGGATTAACAAAATTCGCTCCTTTCATTCCACTTGTAATGTTTGAAAAAATATGTTTCAAAAACTTGGTATTTATTTAAATATCAACAAATGTGGAATTAAGAATTATTTTTGCATATTCAATAAAATCTGCTTAGACGGAAACACCATGAACATGAAAAAAAAATTTATTTTTACATAACATCTATCATCTGGAGATGTTTGATGGCCATGTTTTGACGTTGATGTTTTTGTCGACACTGTTTTGACGCAATACCAATTATATCATCTACAAAATTTTGAAATATAATGTATAATATCTATTTAGTAAGGTCTTGCAACTAATCGAATTTCATATCCAAATTGATCAAAAGGGTAATAATTAATTTAAAGGATTTGTTTAATTGGGAAAAATTATTCTTAATTCAAGATATTGTAAAAACAAACTGAAAATTTATTTTAAATAGAAATGTTAAACTTGAAAATTCAAATGCATTTAATTAGGGCAATTAAATTTAAACTGCACATAACAAATATAATACTATCCAATTATGAAAGCGTGCGATACAAATACAATCTGTTAATTTTTATTATTTCATCCAAATTTTTTAATTATTTAAACAAATTGATGAAACAAATATTAATTGTTTAAACAAATAAAAATGTCTTTTCAGTAAAAATTGTAATCCTAAAAATACAACTGATTTTAATGAGAACATTTAAATTTAAGTTGCATAATAAGGAATGCACTATTATCGATTAATAAAAGAAAGTGTCCACACAAATATATTTATTCTAATTCTCAAAATCTTTTTCAATTGAACTAATGTGAATATAATTAAATTATCGTAAGAGACATTCTTATTCAAACATATTTTTAAAGCTTAATTTTTTTAGGAACAAATTACAGACGTTTTGCAATATGTTTACAATATCGTGTTCCTTCATTTAACAAGGTTGCGCTGTTAAGGCAGCAAAAATAATCATTTACATAACAAATCAAAAATAATAGGACATGTTTTTACTATCTTCTATCTTTACAAGTAGAAAGTATTGGATTCATGATATTTTTCGACTTCCGGTTTTGTACGGATTTATAAGTTTTAGACTGTTTTTAACACGATTTGACTGTTTTTAGAAAATGTCTGTCTGTGAGTCTGTCTCTCTGTCTCTATGTGACAAAACATTTGTGGGGGCTATATCTCAAGAACCAATACACGAAATTTAATAAGACTTTATGTACAGTTAGACCACAATATAAATTGATACTGATTAGTTTTTGGTGTAAATCGCATAACAGGTGGCTCTGCTATGCTACTTTTTTCACTATTTTCATGATTGTTATATCTCAAGAACTAATGTACAGAATATCTTCAAACTTCAGATTCTGTTAGACCATATTATAAATAGCCGGGCCAGGATTCGAGACTGGGATCTCTTCGTTGAAGCTGCCAAGCTCTACCAACCGAGCTATCACGGTCGAATCAGGTTCGAATCCTGGCCCGTACATTTTTCGTGCAGTTGGAAAATTACAACTCATATGATTTCTTTGCCAATTTGAATAATTGTGTTAAAATTAATCTAGCATATTATAAATAGACGCTGATTACATTTTGGTGTAAACAGCCCAAAAGGTGGAGCTGCTATGTAACTTTTTCCCAAATTTCACGGTATCTTAAGAACTAATGCACAGAACTTCAGATTCAGTTAGACGTTGACATAAGTAGCAGTTGATTAGCTTTTGGTATAAATATCCTAACAGGTGGCGCTGCTGTGGTGCATGCTTCAGGATTTTCACGATTTTAGCGATAGTCATATTTCAAGGACTAATGCACGGAATTTAATAAAACATTAGATTCAGTTAGACCTTGTAATAAATTGGCGCTAATTCGTTTTTGGTGTGTTTTGGGATTCGTTTTTGGAAAGTTTTGGGATTTGCCCATTCGACTAGCTTGTATTGTATCATCGAAAGAAATAAAAGAGAATTCTATTATTCCCCATGTAACATCTTTAAAAAAGTATTTTGACGTATTTAATTATTCACACAATCTAGTTGCAAACTTATTTCGTGTAAAAAGGTATCATTTTGTAGTACTTTTACAAAATAAATAAATTAATTAATTAATTTAAAAAAATTAAAGACTTATATTTTTTAGCGACAAACTCCCATTGTTTTCCCTACCGACAATTTTGTCAGCGTTAGAAATGTGTTGGCTTCTTTATAACGACTATCAAAACAACAAATTTTACCGCTCATACATCACTGAACACAAAATATATATATACTTAAGGATGAAATTTGTTTAAAAATTGTAGCTAAACTTAGTGACTTTTTATGACTTTTAAAATAATTTTAAAATATGAGATTTTAAAAATCTATCTCAACAATGAACATTTATTATGTACAATAATGTAAATTAACTGCTGGCAGAGTTGTCACATTTTTAAATGATTGCTCAGAGTAGCGGTTCTTAAACTGTGGTCCGCAGACCCCAAGGGGTTCTCAAAGCATCTTCAGACGGTCCACGAATGTCTAACGTTAAAATTACATTTTCTCACTTATCTAGAACTTGTGAAAAATTTTGCAAGTAAAATTAAAGAAAAAATACTGTTGAAATATACACTATATTTATAAAATCCTCTACGTTTTGTACGGTGAACAAAGATTTATACTAAAAAAGTAGCTTCTTAGTCAATGAATGTGATTTATATGACGAATGTTTCAGAAGCACAACGTGGTACTCTACAATCTGTATACTAAATATCAAGAAAACAACGTGATAAAATCAGCAAAGCACAAATATCACTGGTTACACTTCGTTTTCAAACTACTCGCTTGTTACTAAATTCAATTGTCTCTTTCGAAATGTGTTCCTTATATAGTTTTTCCTGAAGATGGCTTTCTAGCATTTTCTGGGCAATTCCAATAATTTTCATCGGAATTTTCGTTTCGTTTCTTGAAATTTCTAGATAAATGTTGGGCAAATTCATATTGGTCGCCAAAGTCGCCTCTAATGTCGACCGGTCAATAATGCAGTACATGTGCTTACCTGTCCTTATACAGCTTTTCCTTTTAATTTCAGAGCATACTAATTTTTCTTTTATTATTTTTTGATGATTTTTTTTATGGTATAATAAGTTTGTATACTTCTATTATTTTATGAATATTGTATCAATATTCCAAAGAATATCACTTATTTGAGCCTTAAATCATGGGGGGGTCCGTGAAACCAGCGAAATGCGAAAAGGGGACTCTGGTAACTAGGAGTTAAAGAACCACTGGGCTAGAGCAAATTAAAAATTTAAAAAATGCAGTTTATGAATAAGATCAAATTAAACATAAGTTAACCATAAAACGTAACTAACCTTTAGCGCAAAACTGAAATCTACCAGCCGAAAAGACAGATTTTTATATTATGTTGAACAAAAAAATTATTCTCAAGTTAAGTTCAATTGGTAGAAATATACGTTCCATCAAAATATGCTTAAAATTTACAATTACTCAAATTGGTGCGAAACGTCTCTTCATGATCTTGATATCATTACAAAAAGTTAAAATTCCTAACATGATGTTTTAGTGTCTTATTTTCTGCATAACGTTTAATGTATTATGTATACATTCAATTTTATGCCTATGCATGACTGTCTTGCATGGCTTTCTCTGTTTTTTTTTGGTTTTTTTTTTGCTACCTTATCTGTTTGAAAAGTGTGTATGAATTGATATGCAGGGTGGTTCAGAACTATATGTCAAAAATGTAAAGGCAGGTAGAGGGTACGTAAATAAGCAGATTTCGTATAGGAATGTGGGTGCGGGAAATCCAAGCGTTGAGGCAGTAAAGGGCGCTGTTGAGTTCGGCAGATGAAAGCATTTCGATGACTTGATTGTCATTCCTCGCACGGATTTCGAGCAACATGCATCGTTAAACCAATGCGGAGCTTGCCGACATGCATTTTATGTATTGGGCTGCGCAAGGAAATGGAGCGGCTGCTCAAAGGATGCGCACGTTCAACGACTCTCGAGCTTGTAGAAGGACTATTTTTCTACTGTGCGTAATACGTCTTCTTCTATTGCTAGAATTCTGCGATATCTTCCAGTGCCCGTATCACACCTGGAAGCATAAAACGGACCACTCGCGCACAACTTCCGATGAAGACGTTTAAATGTTCGGCGATCCGACAGATTCCTACACGAGAATCGTTCCATGTACTTCCTTTGAGCAGCCGCTCCATTTCCTTGTCCAGCCCAATACATGAAATGCATGTCTATAAGTTACGCATTGGTGTAACGATGCATGTTGCTCAAAATTCGTGCGGGGAATGACTATTCCAGCCAGCGAAATGCATTCAGCCGCCTTACTCAATAGTGCCCTCTAAAGCCTCAACGCTGCATTTCCACACCCACATTCTTATACGAAATCTGTTTATTTAGGTCCCCTCTACTTGCCTTTACATTCTTGACATATAGTTCTGAACCACTCTGTATGGTAATTTGCAATTCTGTCATTGATTTTGCTCATTTTCATTATTTGAATTTGTACCGTTATTTAATTAATTGATGCTTAGCATCTCATTTTCAAAATTTGTGAGAAGTTATTGTGTAAATATTATGTTCTCAGCAATCATCAGTCGCTCAGACTGATCCTTTTAAGGGAATGCCTAGTTACTTCTGATTTCTTAATATTTTATGTTCTTTTAATTCCATGATGTGGAATATTTTAGGTAGATTTCGTAAGAAATACTACCGATTACATTCTCACCTAAGTTGTAATTTTTGAAAAAAATTTGCAGATCTACGCCGATTATGACTTCCAGAACCCAAAACCATCCCCAGTTCAAAACTTTATCTAATCTATCTATCTATCTATCTATCTATGTCACTTTTTTATGGGCACGATAACTGGAACAATTCTGCACAAATCTCTTCCAAACTGATACATAAAATCAAGGGGTAGAAAATCTCAGTCAAGTTCGTTAATGGGCAAAATCGAACCAAAGAGGAGGAAATGGGGGCTTTTTGTGAAAACAGAAAAAACACCATATTTTCTTAATTATGATACGTATCGAATCCGTTTAAAGTTATCATTACTTCTAGAAAAAGGGCCAAATATTTATGTATAACAGATTTTTGATATCATTAAAAATGCCCCCAAGAGGGGGGGAAGGGGGTTTTAGAAGAAAAAAATTCATAACTTCGTCAATTCAAAAGATATCAAATCCGCTTAAATTTATTATAAATGCTCTTAATATTATCTAAAACTTTGATATTGACAAGTTTTTTGTAAGTCCAACCCTTATAGAAAAAATAATCCTGCTGGTTCCACTTGCAAACAAGTTAGGATTCGAAGTTGGAGGTTTCAACTACCGCATCATGGCAAAAGGGTCATTTCTTCCGCAATTCCCAACAAACAGGTGCCTCACGGTCTGCATCTTCGAAATCTGCCTGTGCCTGTAGGCTGAGCCGTCAGGGATTTTTTTAAGCACGTAACAATCGGAAAATAAGTAAAATAAGTGGAAAGTTAACTTGCATGCAAAAAAAATAGGGTTAGATATAGATTGATGTAAAAAATATAAGCAAGCAGCTTACTTTAAATAGATTAGCCTAAAATATTTTAGGTATTAAAAAAATTTCATATACGGTGACTTCATAATATATATTTCTATATGATTCAAAACATAATAAGAAATGAAAAATTATAATAAATAAATAAATAAAAATAAGAATTAGAGAAATGACAGTTAAAAAGCATTTTTATTCCACGAATAAAGCTGAATTAGAATAAATAATAATAAATTTTTAATATTTTTACTGAAATCAAACACTTTTAAGCATTGAAAATTTAGCACCACTTCCCTCAATATGTTATTCAAATTTTCAAAAGGCCGTTATTTTTTAATGCATTATCGCAGATTTTTAATTACCGAACTCATTCAAGATATTAGCAACATCAACCCACAGTCTAAATTTCATTTTAATTGTAATAACTTTTTAAGTCTGAGGCTGTATGAAACATTTATGTACTTATTTTGTGATACATTGCGTCTTTTTATTTATTTATTTTTATTTATTTTTATTTATTTTTTGTTAAGTGGGCTTTATTTCATGTGGAAGCTAACATTAAGGATAATTCTAATAGAGGTCATTCGCAGCATCATATATATTATCAGAATCATATCTATCATCCTATTTATTACCAAGGACACACAAGTTAATTAACATAAAGATTTTCTGATTGATTGGATGGTCCCCTTAGTTACAGATCTTATGCGCAGAAGAGTTACAATCCAAGTGTGAGACCCACACTTTCATTTTTAGCACCATGATTTTATCCGATCAAGCCAGGATAAGATTAATAAAAACAAAAATACGTTACAAACAAAAATACGCCAAAAGAAAAATACGTTTCGTTAAAGTGAATGGGGTAATTTGTATTTTGAAAGTTTCCCACAAGGTGCCTTTACTCTGTACTTGAAATGAAATGAGTGCCATGGCCAACCTAGAGTCATGTAATAAATGGAGTCCGCAGGAAGTTATAATTATTTTCACATTAAAGTTTTAAACAAACTGGTGTGATACTATAAAAGCATAAAAACTTCTTAATGACACCATGAAAATATGAGTGCGTTAGGCGTTTCAAATGTCTTTCTTAATTCTTGGGATTCCGGCCATACTTTTGATTTTCAAAAAGCTAAAATTATCTTTAATGCCAAATAGCCCCCCTCCCCCTGAATTGGACTTTAGCTATTTATCTTAAACGCGAGGTTATAGTTAATGAAATATCTGATTCCACGATGTTCTCTGATGCAGCTTGGAAAAACTAATTCAGCTCAACCATATAATAACTATTATTATATGGTTGTAATAATAATAACTATTATTATTTTTTTCTGCATTAATTTTTGTGCTTGTTTATATTTTGTATAAACCTGCGTACCTGCAAACAGGTGAGGTATTTGCGTTAATTCCCATTTTAATTTAATTTTTTATGCATTTTATTTTATTTATTTATTTATTTATATTTTTTGTTTTAAATTTTCTCCAAAAATTTCCTTATGTTCTGCATTTTAGGTAATTCTTTTCTGTGATTGGCTAATGCCTTCTGTTTCCTATTGGCTGTTCTCTTAACTTGTCCCTCTTTCCCTATCAATTCCTTTCAGTCTGGCGCCTGCTTTCAAAGTGGTTGCACGTCTTCCTTGCGCCTGATGAAGAAAGACAAAGCTCTTTCGAAAGGCCTAGCGCTTTCCTTATATTTATGGTGTTATTATCAAGTTTTTTTTATGATTTTGTAATTATTTTGTTTATCGACGTCTTTAAATGATGACTTTTTCGAATAAATTATGTCTTCTTTATTATATACTTAAATCTATTAGAGAATGTAATATTTAATCATCGAAAGTTGAAGATTGCGTCAGATACAAGCAAGAGTATTTGACCTTTACATTTTAGATTTGAATTGAAATCATTATCAAATCATTAAGATGATTTATAGAGACACGCAATGTTTATTTTGAATTGCATACAGATAAAATAAAATAGGAACGTAGTGAACAGAGATTAATTTATCTCTTTCATTTGTATTATTTTTCTGATGATGTGATTTTAACTAGAAAATGGATAATAATTTAGAGTAAGGTGCTAATTCAGAAAGGAAATATTGGGTTGTTCGGAAAGTTCGTGCCGGTAAATAAAATCTTAACATTCTTCCCGTTAATTGTTAGATATTCGATATAAAAAAGTATGTCTAATAATTAAATGATAGAATTTCCCAGTACGAATTGATTTTCCCAACTGTAACGAACTTTCTGGACAACCCAATAATTTATCCAATATTTTGGGCGTTATCGTTATGAAATAAGTCCTTAACGTATGATGCTACTAAACTATAATACAATTTCGATGCTCAAACGAAGTTGGAAACGAAATAATTCAATGAATACAGACGAAATATTTTTAAAGTTTCGCATTTATCAAAATAAACAAATCCTAAAATGCTAAAAATGTTTTTTAAATCCTAAAAATTAAAAGAGAACTTCACCTTTTCAAAAACATATAAGTAGGGGAGACCGGGGCAAGATGACTATGTTAATAATTTTTGTTGTTTATTAATTTATTTTGAAGTAATAGTAAAATTAATTTTACATGAACTGATAGAGTATACCTTTGTAGTATTAAATACATTACCATTTAATTTTTCAAATAAAAAAAAATAAAGGATAATTTTATTTTTTCATAACATTAACAAATCGTCATCTTGCCCCAGTACTGGGGCAAGATGACTTTGGCCTTGGAGCAAGATGACAACACTGAAAAAGATTAAACATATTTTATCTTTTGAATATGTTACATGGTTTAACAAATGATAACTGTGTTTTTACATCTTACAAAGTATCAAACTAAGCATAATGCATTGATTGTAACGTAATTTTGAAGTGTTTAGTTGTGCAGCTAACAATAGTCACAAATAAAAATGCCATTTCCATAATTGGAACATTCCTCATGCCACCACTCTTGGCATTTACAGCACTGGATCCATTCTTCTGTTAGTGGGTCACAATGCCGGAAGTTGGCCTTAAACGCTTTTTGAATTTTTTGGGATGAGGGGGACCAGCGGGGGAGGGGGGAGGTCTTGACCCCGTCGAAAGGTACTCTCCTCGTACCGATCGGACGCTTGGAAGTGGAGATACAGACCCCGATAGGGTTTTTCTTTCGGGAGGCTAGGGAGGGGGATAAGCGGATGGCAAAAATGTCTTCCTCTGGTCGCCCCCTTTCGAACGACACCTCCCCCGATCCCATGCGCCCCTTAGCCCCAGAGGAGATAGAAGCGCAAGGTCGTGCGAACAAACACACAGACAAACAAGCGTTTACAGGATTTAAATAGAATGGACAACATAGTTAGTTTAATAAATTCCGAAACACAGGGCCAGATGACGAGCTCGTCATCTTGCCCCGGACTGCCTGTTTAAAAATATTCGTTTTCATTGCCATGAAGGAAGCGATTAATTGACATTTATTCATGGTAATAGGTAGTATTTAAACTAAGTTACTCATAAATATTAAAGAGAAACGATATATCTTACCTGTATCTGTAGCAGAGCTTATTTACACATGCATAAAAGTTATAACGTGGCAGCGGAAAACAATCAAAGCTTCGCAACTGACACAAAAATGGCGATTTCAGCGTCTCTATAGTATTGTTTAACGAACAGCCGATAGGAGAGCCAGTAGTGTCCGGTTGATGCTGCCACCTAGCGGAAAACGGAAAAATTAAGACATTCGTCATCTTGGCCCACTCTTCATCTTGCCACGGTCTCCCCTCCATAAAAACTTTCTTTTACTTAAGTAAGGTGTCACACAAAATATACATAGAAAACCAATGAACCACTGACATGTTTCGAGTTCATTTAAAACAAAAACCATTATAATAAAAATACAATATAGATCAAGACTAATGCCAATTGACAACGAATTATATAGAACATACAAAACACATAAACGCCCTCTATTGTCGATCATGAAAATAAAATAAAAACACTGATTTAAAACTGCTTACTCCCGTGGCTCCCCTAAACACCGAAAGTGTTTATTGAAATCCAAGTCATTTAACGAGTATTAATAATCTACTGAAAATATAGCCACATTGTCCAATTTGTTATTTGGAATCCCAAAGGGCTGTTATTTTCGAACGCGTTACCGTATCTTCTTGATTAACAGACCTATCCAAGATATTTTACATAAAATAAAATAAAATAAATGAAACTTATTTATTATAGCATCATTGAAATGCACTGCAAACGATTTTTCTGCATACACTGAAAAAAAAGTGTTGATTTTACAGTATAGTTTTTTTGCAGTGTATACCATGTTGTAAAGGAATTATTTTGCGTGTCTTTGTAAGTTAATCATAAGTACTACATGATTAAAGAACTCATCCAAGATATTTGCTAGATCAGTGCACAGTCCTAGTTAGGTTTGAATTGATTCAGTATGCCAGACTTTATCTAGATGACAATTTTATATATACACTGCTCAAAACAATTAAAGGATATTGCAGTTTTAGGTGGATTTTGTATCTGGGAAACTTTTTAGCTGATTGATACATGGTCGACAGACATAGTAGGTTATATGAGAATAAATTACACATGTTTGGCAGAAAAAAATGCGTTTTATTGCGCATTTGTGTACAAAAGGAAAAAAACACAATTTGTGCATATGAGAAAAAAAGAATAAGAAAAGGTGTTTTCTTCAAAGAAAATCATTTTCAGTAGGGGGTATGGTTTCCACGGGCGGCCAGCAACGTTGAACACCTTTGAGGCATGGACTCAATGAGGCTATTAATGACGAGTTGGGGTATTCTGCCCCACTCTTCCAGAAGAGCTCTTTCCAGTTCTTGGAGAGTTTGTGCTGGTTGTTGGCGGCCAGAAACTCGTCTTCCTAGAGCGTCCCAAACGTGCTCGATTGGATTCATGTCTGGACAACACGCTGGCCATTCCATTCGAACGATTCCTTCCTCGAAAAGGAAATCCTCCACCAGGTTTGCACGATGTGGCCTGCAGTTATCGTCCATTAAAATGAAGTTATCTCCGATTGCTGCAGCGTAAGGGACTACAATAGGTCTGAGGATCTCATCCCTATATCGGCGACCAGTCAGAGCTCCATCTCGAATGATGTAGAGGTCAGTGCGCCCGTCAATGGAGATGCCACCATACACCAACACTCCTCCACCGCCAAATCTGACACTTTCGTGCACGAACGCAGGATTATTCCTACTGCCACGCTCCCTCCAGATGAAAATACGCCTATTATCCGGATGCACAGAAAAACGGGACTCGTCAGAAAACAGAATATTGCTCCATTCATTTCTCCTCCAGTTGACATGCTCGGTTGCCCACTCCCTGCGGTCGCGACGATGCCTTGATGTTAATCTAACAGATACCATCGGTCGGCGAGCATACAGTCCTACAGCATGCAGCCGGTTTCGGACAGTCTGAGTTGAAATCGTGGTGCCTGTAGCCGAGCGAAGGTGTTGTTGGAGAAGAGTAGCGTTCATGTTTCGGTGTGTCCGAGCTGTTAACGCTAAATACCGATCTTCATTGGGCGTTGTTGCCCGTCTTCGGCCTGCACATCCACTCTCCAAAAAACGGTTCCAGATCCTGGAAATGACACTTTGTGACACTCCAATGGCTTGCGCTACTTCGGCTTGAGTTTGGCCCCCTTCTAACCTATCAACAATTCTCCAAGCTTCTGAATCTGTCAAATGACTTCGCTGAGACATCGTACTCATCGAAACAAAGCAATCACTGAATGCCGATCATCCTTGTCTTCATTCTCTTTTATCCAGTTGAAAGTCAAATTTCATTCGCTGCCGCTGAAGCGACGTTTTTGACGTCGAACTCAAAATTTGCATACTCCACAGTTTGAAAACCAGAAAAATTTGCATTTGTGATTCTCTTCTTCTATTTTCGGCAAAAAAAAATTTCGTTTATATCTTTATTTTATATAAAACTTCAAATATCCTTTAATTGTTTTGAGCAGTGTATATGTGTGTGCGTATACATATATTAGGGTTCGTACGGCTGCTTACTTTTCCAATTATTTTTTACCTTTGATATACCAGTATTTCTATGAAGAAAATTGTCTCTGTAAGTTTTTCGTGATTACATACAGCGAAGTTTTCGTTATAAAAGTACTGACATTCTAAACGAAAAAAAAAATCTAGGTGAAAAATTAATCACCCATACGAACTCTTTATGTGTAATGGAAATTACTACAATAGGTGCGATTCTAAAGAAACCAACATAAAAGTAAGTTTTTACCAGAAGAAATTTGCGAAACTGGAGGCTAATGGAACATATTTTACATTACATATTGTAGAAACTGTATTTAAAAAAAATCTTAAGAGGTTTATTATTATTATTATTATTATTATTTTTCCAGACAATTGCGTAAAACCGTTTTCTATTAATATATAGAAGATGTTAATTATACCTTAATTATCGAAAGAGAAATAGTCTTAGTTTGATAAATGAAATTTTGCGATAGGAGTAATGGAACACATTAATTAAACATAAATGTTTCCTAAATAAGTGAATTCGAGAGTTATATAAGCAATATTATAAATTCAATAAACAAAATATCACTTTTAAAATTAAACTTTCTTTACGCAAAACTTACTAAAGGGAAATTGATTGAGGTATTTATTACATTTTAATACTTTTATTGAAAGTTAATTTGGTAAAATGATAATTATTTTTATAGCTATAATGTAATAAGACATATTATGTTTTTTTGTACACAAAAGGTATCATTTAACATTAATTTTTTATTTAATGTTTGCAGATAATCACTTTGGGTTCCCCCAATTTTATATGTTGTGTTAGTCCTCATACCATTTGACACTATATTTAAATTTAATGTAAATGAACTATTTAACACTAACTGGATAACATTGAAACTGGATAACATTGATTAAAAGCTTCATAATCATATGTTAGAAACAGAATTAATACTTGATCGAAAACATAGTATTTATTAAACGTTAAAAGTAAAAAGTCTTATGGTTAAGCTTAAGAATATTTTGCTTCTTACTTTTCAACCAACGCATGGGAAAAAATGCTCAATACGTGTGCTTTTTTAATAGTGGTACTGAAATCTATTGACAAAAACGAGAAAATTCACTTACAGCATCCAAAACCTTTAGGGTGTCACGTCAATCCGTCGCGCACAATTCATCGGGAAACAATTCATCGCTGTGTTTTTTCATCGCATCATCAATTCGTCGAGGCATCAACTCGTCGGAGAATCAATTTGTCGTGGCATCAATTCGTCGCAACATCAATTCGTCGTAGCGTCAATTTATCGCAGCGTTAATTTGTCGCAGCATCAATTCGTCGTGGTATCAATTCGTCACGGCATCAATTCGTCGTGGCATCAATTCGTCGCAACGTCAATTCGCCGAAACGTCAAATCATCGCAGCGAAAATGTTTTGAAGTTTTTTAAATTTTCTAAACTAACGACATTAAACACTAACAATCAGTAGAAAGTTGAAAACGTTCGATTATGTTAAGCAAAAATACAGTGAAATAAAAGAATCAAGTTATTATACAATTTCTGTTTACTTTTGTCATCACATAAAGGAAAAAATAAACTTTAATATAAACTACCATTTAATGACATTGAATCATGCAATGGTCAGTTTATTCACAATTACAAACGGAATTTTGTGTTTACATTCTGTCTGTACATTTTTATTCTTAATTTTTCTTAGGTTAGGGAGAGTTCACTTGCTCCCCTTCCTTTAGTACGCCCATGCTAATTTATATTTTTTGTAATTTATCTTGCATTATTCTTTGCTTTTTCATTCATGATCTTGGTAGTTTTAATTTAAATTCCACGCCATTTTTCCAGTGATCAAATCAAAATCTACTCTATATGTAATTTAAATAATAAATGACTTGATCTAGTCTAGTGCATTAAACATGTTTTTCTTTATTGTGAACTGCACAAAAATCACATATTTACAGAAAATCCTCTTTATTTTAATGATTGACATTTTTAGCCTAAAGCAGTAAAAGGAGAAATATATCTAGTATATGAATATTTTAACTGCATGTGAAATAGACCTTTAAAATGTCAGTTAAAATTCTTTATTTCTGAAAAAAATTAAATAAAATCATTAAATAATTTTATTAAATTAACTTTACTTCAACCCTTTATCTACTGACGGTACTTATAAGTACCAGTAAAATAACTTGTTATAAAATTCATTTAATGCATCGATTAGCAGTAATACAGTTTAGAATGAATTATAGATTCATTAATTTATCTTTTTCCATAAGCGTTATTGGATATACAAAACAAAAATATTTTTAAAAGGATGATTTCTTTTGCCTTTGCATCTTTTCAGCTTTCTTGGCGTTGGGGGGGGGGGGGGCTTTTCAATTAGAAATATTTCAATATATTTCTAGAAGAATATATTTCTATATATTTCTATTTGTAAGAACATTGTATTTGTACATTTCCTAATTCTACAAAATACTAAGAAAAATATTTAAAATAAAATATTTGAATGGGGTTATAAATATTGCACAAAATCACTATAAATTCAAATTTAATTAATCCTCCTAAATCCTTCAATCATTCTAAAATCCCTCTAAAATTTATTAAATGATTATGGAAATCTTCTAATGTAGTTTCAACATTTCACTAAAAATGCTTTAAAAGATAAAATTTTCATGAATTCATAATTCAGTACGTAAAGGGTTAAATACATAGAAAATTCTAACACTGGAACATAAATTCACCTTAGTATAACAATTAAAAACATGAAAACATTTAAAATGAATCACAATTTATTTATTACTAAAATAGATGTAAAATGTTACGCGACATTTTACATCCATTTTAGTAATAAATAAATTGTGATTAATTTTAAATGTTTTCATGTTTTTAATTGTTAACTTTACTTTTATTATCGTTGCCTTCAAAACATTTTCGCTGCGTTGACGCCACGTTGAATTGATGCAGCGACGAATTGAAGCCACGACGAATTGACTCCACAATGAATTGACGCCGCGACGAATTGACGAATTTTATTTCAAAATAAGTAAACGCTTTTCTTCAGGTACATTATAAAAGGAAAAAATTCTGGTGCCATTGCTGAATTTCGGGGTTAAAATGAAGTTGGATATATAATATACCACCGCCGTTCAAGGAGATAAAAGAGTGTTCTTTTTTAAACTGCTTTTACTTTTGTACTAATTCTCTTAGAAATTACCTGTTAGTTATTGTTCATGAAAAGAATAAATTGCTTATTCTATTAATTTTGAAGATCAAGAAAATCCCTAAATTCTGAAATAGAATTTTCATTGGAATAAGCAATTTCTTTTAATTCTTTTCATAAGTAGGATATTCATTAAATGCATTGTTAGCAGTTATTTCAAAAGCTAATTTCTAAGAGCTCTCGACGACATGTCAGTAGTTTTTCTGCTTTAAAAACGCACGATAACGTTTTAAATACAAAGATTAGTTACTAGAAATTGCAAAAGCTACTTTAGACTTGAAAAAGATTTTGGTAACACATTTTCTTGAAAAATTTATTTAATATGTAATATATTTTAAAAAAAAATTTCGTGAAAACGTCTCTGTATAACGACAATCATAGTTTGAAGCGAGTTTCATATACATTTTTATTATACATATTATTTGTTAACTTGTATGTTTTTAATACAGTGCCATTTTAAAATCCTGAACAGAAAAAAGAAAAACCTTCGGATATGAGCCTTAAATAATTGTCTGATATTCTTATAATTTGTTTTCCCAATGTCTATGTGATGAATATTTTTCTTTCTTTTTTCTCTTTCTGTATTTTTTACCAAAAATAATTTATTATATTTCACACATGAAATTTCTCTCACAATGTTTCACAAAAATCGATATTTAATTTAATATAGAATTATGTTTTATTTATTTATTTCAGAAATGTGTTTCAAAATTTAGTTCTTTTTAGTGTAAAATATATACGTGGACAAATATTAAGTATATGATATTAAAACCAGTACTTTTCCAATATTTTGCTTACTATTTAATTTTTATCAATTTTTCTCAAGTTTTTAATCCAAACTTTTTAAATAGTGTATATTTATCATCGAAAGTTAAAATTTCTTCTTAGAATATTGGATTTTATTTTAAAGAAGGAAAATAATATTACAGCCAAACAATATTCCATTGCATAAACAAATTATTAAATTTATTTAATGCGAGTGAAATGTATATCTAATAATTAGGGAGACGAAAAGTTTCGAAGAACTGTATGGAAATAAAAAACTAAAAAATTCTCAAAAAAGTTTTAATTTAATCTTATTAAAAGTATAGTTTCAAGATAGTCAGTTTTCAGTTACATAAAAAATAATTATACGAGTCTATACATGCATAAGTAATTTGAAAACAAATGGTTTACATACCCAGACTTTAAATATGTGTTTGTTCACTGGTAAAAGTTAAGATTTAGATTTCAAAGAGATATTATATAATGGAAAAAAATAAAACAAAACAAGAGTTTATTATGTTAAGATTTTCCTGTGTTTATCTATTTTAAAAAGAAACAAATATGATATATGTTGAGTGTAGGAATATTATATTTACACAGATAAATGTAGATAATAAATCTTTGAAATTGCAGTTAGTTCATCGTTCCTTTTCAGGCAATAATAAACATTCATATATTGAATCTAAGAAAACCAAATGTTGCTTATTGTCCCTTGACTGTTGTATTACAAAAGAATTCAGTACAGTTTTGAGTAGATGCCAACAGAAATTTTGTAAAGTAATAATACATATTTCATCTTTACTTTAAAAATACCTAATGTACACTAACGCAGCTGTTTTTTGAGGTTATCACCGTATATTTTTGTCGGACATATATATTATCTATTTCAAATATCACACGACGAATTTTCGAGCAATCATGGAAATCTTTTATTTTACAGATGTTTCAATCTGAAAAATATTATTTTTGATAAAATAAAAATTTCCATTTCAAATAGCATTTATTTTTATTTATATTTACAGTTCAACAAGGCTTATTATTTGACATCAATGAATTTCCATGCTAATATGTGCTATAATAAAATGTTAAAGAAAAGTAAGTATATCTGACTTTTGCTAAGTGACATCAGGATTTTACTCCATAGCTGGTATTGAATACATGGGGAGAAGACAAAAATATATTTTAAATGGTCGGAAAAGTAATAAAAAGAAAACTGCCCAGTTAAACTGAGGGCATTGAGCTCACAGGCTATTCACACTAATTGTATATTATACTCGTATTTCAAAGAATTTGAAATAAGCCCCTTGAAAAATAAAGAAATCGACAATATATTAAGGGGGGGGTTATCCCCCCGTTACCCCCTCATAGTTAACTAATGAACCCCTAAAACTAATCAGGAGAGCCTCTTATTACAATGAATATATATATACAAAATTTGAAGAAAATCGGATAATGCTGCTTGAAAAACCCATTTATATAAATTAAGGGGGGATTGGCCCCCCGTCCCCCCTTTATACTTAACCAATCAATCCCGAAAACTAATCAGGGAAGCGTCTTAACCCAATGAACTTATAAACAAATTTTGAAGCAAATGAGATAATTCTGCATGAAAAACCCATTTATATAAATTAAGGGGGGAATTACCCCCCCGTTCCCTCCCTTTATACTTAACCAATCAATCCCGAAAACTAATCAGGGAAGCGCCTTAACACAGTGACCCTATAAACAAAATTTGAAGGAAAACGGAATAATTCTGCAGAAAAAACCCATTTATATAAATTAAGGGGGGATTAGCCCCCCGTCCCCCCCCTTTATACTTAACCAATCAATCCCAACAAAAACTAATTAGGGAAGCCTCTTATTACAATGAATATATATATACAAAATTTGAAGAAAATCGGATAATGCTGCATGAAAAACCCATTTATCTAAATTAAGGGGGATTAGCTCCCCCCTTCCCCCTTTATACTTAACCAATGAACCCCCAAAACTATTCAGAGAAGCGCATTATCACAATGAACCTATATACAAAAGTTGAAGAAAATCGGATAATTCTGCTTGAAAAACCCATTTATATAAATTAAGGGGGGATTGGCCCCCGTCCCCCCTTTATACTTAACCAATCAATCCCGAAAACGAATCAGGGAAGCGTCTTAACCCAATGAACCTATAAACAAATTTTGAAGCAAATGGGATAATTCTGCATGAAAAACCCATTTATATAAATTAAGGGGGGGGGGTTAGCACCCCCCGTTCCCCCCCCTTTATACTTAACTAATCAATCCCGAAAACTAATCAGAAAATCGTCTTAACCCAATGCACATATAAACAAATTTTGAAGCAAATGGGATAATTCTGCATGAAAAACCCATTTATATAAATTAAGGGGGGGATTAGCCCCACCGTTCCCCCCTTTTATACTTAATCAGTCAATCCCAAAAACTAATCAGGGAAGCGTCTTAACCCAATGAACCTATAAACAAATTTTGAAGTAAATGGGATAATTCTGCATGAAAAACCCATTTATATAAATTAAGGGGGATTAGCCCCCCGTTCCCCCCTTTTATACTTAATCAGTCAATCCCAAAAACTAATCAGGGAAGCGTCTTAACCCAATGAACTTATAAAAAAATTTTGAAGCAAATGATATAATTCTGCATGAAAAACCCATTTATATAAATTAAAGGGGGGATTAGTCCCCCGTTCCCCCCCTTTATACTCAACCAATCAATCCCGAAAACTAATCAAGGAAGCGCCTTAACACAGTGAACCTATAAACAAAATTTGAAGGAAAACGGAATAATTCTGCATGAAAAACCCATTTATATAAATTAAGGGGGGAATTAGCCCCCCCCATTCCCCCCTTTATACTTAACCAATCAATCCCGAAAACTAATCAGGGAAGCGCCTTAACACAGTGAACCTATAAACAAAATTTGAAGGAAAACGGAATAATTCTGTATTAAAACCCCATTTATATAAATTAGGGGGGATTACCCCCCCTGTTCCCCCCTTTATATTTAACCAATCAATCCCGAAAACTAATCAGGGAAGCGCCTTAACACAGTCAACCTATAAACAAAATTTGAAGGAAAACGGAATAATTCTGTATTAAAACCCTATTTATATAAATTAGGGGGGGGATTAGCCCCCCTGTTCCCCCCTTTATATTTAACGAATCAATCCCGAAAACTAATCAGGGAAGCGCCTTAACACAGTCAACCTATAAACAATATTTGAAGGAAATCGGATATTTCTATGAAGAGTTATCGCGTTACGTACGTACATACGTACATACATACATACATACATACATACATACATACATACATACATACAGAACCGGCGGGCACATAAGCTCTCAGGCTTTGATAGCCTGTGAGCTAAAAACAAAATTACTATTTGAATCATTTTATATATTAAAAAGTACAGCATTATAAAATCATAAATTCTAAAGGTGGTAATAGATAAGTTTTTAGCTCACAGGCTATCAAAGCCTGAGAGCTAATGTGCCCGCCCGTTCTGTATGTATGTATGTATGTATGTATGTATGTATGTACGTATGTACGTACGTAACGCGATAACTCGTGATAGAATTATCCGTTTTGCTTCAAATTTTGTTTTCAGGTTCATTCTAATAAGGCGCTTCCCTGATTAGTTTTGGGAGTTCATTGGTTAAGTATAAAGGGGGGAAAGGGGGGGGTTAACTCCCCCTTAATTTAGATAAATGGGTTTTTAATGCAGAAGTATCCGTTTTTCTTCAAATTTCGTATATAGGTTCATTGTGATAAGGTGCATCCCTGATTATTTTTTGGAGTTCATTAGTTAAGTATAAAGGGGGGGAATGGGGGGCTAACCCCCCCTTAATTTAGATAAATGGGTTTTTCATGCAGAATTATGCGATTTTCTTTAAACTTTGTATATAGGCTCATTGTGGTAAGGCACTTCCCTAATTAGTTTTGGGTGTTCATTGGGTAAGTATAAAGGGGGGTAAACAGGGGGCTACTCCCCCTTAATTTAGATAAATGGGTTTTTCATGCAGAATTATCCGATTTTCTTCAAATTTTGTATATAGGCTCATTGTGATAAGGCACTTCCTTGATTAGTTTTGGGGGTTCATTGGATAAGTACAAAGGGGGGAAACGGGGGGCTACCCCCCTTAATTTAGATAAATGGGATTTTCATGCAGAATTATGCAATTTTCTTTAAACTTTGTATATAGGCTCATTGTGATAAGGCACTTCCCTAATTAGTTTTGGGTGTTCATTGGGTAAGTATAAAGGGGGGTAAACGGGGGCTAATCCCCTTTAATTTAGATAAATGGGTTTTTCATGCAGAATTATCCGATTTTCTTCAAATTTTGTATATAGATTCATTGTGGTAAGGCGCTTGCCTGATTAGTTTTGGGTTTTCATTTGTTAAGTATAAAGGGGGGAACGGGGGGGGGCTCACCTCCCTTAATTTAGATAAATGGGTTTTTCAAGCAAAATTATCCGATTTTTTTCAAATTTTGTGTATAAATTCATTGTACTAAGGCGCTTGCCTGATTAGATTTTGGGGGTTTATCGGTTAAGTATACAGGGTGGGAACGGGTGCTTATCCCCCCCCTTAATATAGTGTCGATTTCTTTATTTTTCGAGTGGCATTATTCTTTGAAAAAATAGCATAATATACAATTAGTGTGAATAGCCTGTGAGCTCAATGCCCTCAGTTTAACTGGGCAGTTTTCTTTTTTTATTCTTCTTTCATTTCAATTTTTTGTAAGATCATAATGGGATAAATTAGCTATTATAGGTTTTTTTTAACTTGTCGAGCAACAAGTTGCGCGCATGATTACAAAGGAATTTCTGTATATAAAACCAAATTTTTGGTATATAATTATACTTGAGAATATTGTGCTTACACTGAACCTACAAAAAATGTTTTATTATAGCATTTTTTATGTTTTAAAAACAAAACTGTATCTTTCTTAAATAAAAATGTCAAAAGTTAGCAATATAACATCAAGAAAAAACATGTTTTCAACATTAAAAGATAAAAATTTACTTTTTCTTTATAGAGCCTATGATACACTAGACGCAATCTAACAATACACTAGACAAAATTCAGTTCGTTGAATTAAGATAAGAAATTTTCTCTTACCTTTTTTTGTTGTCGTATGTGCTCCATTTCAAATGATTTTATCTGATCGAAGCATCCAATTAGCTATTGGCGGCACTGATTTCCATAAATTGTCTGCTGAAAGAAACTGATTTATGTCCATTACAAGACACATTGAAGAAATTGAGATGAGTGGTTGGTTTAAATGAATATATATTAAGCATTAAGTTTACGCATACAAGTACTAAAACACTATTACATATATTTTTATTAAATGTATTATTTTAAGAAAGCTCATTTGGCTCGTGACTACTTGCGCTACATATTTGATAGAAGTGAAGAGAAAGTTAAAGTTCTAGTAATAAAGAGTTCATAGTAAATTCAACTCGTAACATAATCACAGGAAATACTTATTTCCTACTATTTCTGGAGTTTGATTCAATCAGTCTATTATACACAGATTATATAGTTTATAAATCATTAAGACAGTTTTTGTAGATGTTCTTTAGAGAACTATTGTCCTTGAAAACACATAGATGTTCTTTAATTATAGATCGATGAAAAGCAGTCTATTAAAGCATTCTTAAGTACTTTCAATTTTAATCTCGAGTGCGTAGGCTCTGGCTTTTTCTGATGCAATGAAAATTTTTGCGTGATAATTATATTCACGGGAGTGCCGTGAAGCATTTTACTGGCTTTGGCTGGTGATTTCTTCAAGCGGAAGCAAAATTTCAGATGGCTCATCACGTGTTGCCGTCATCGTTTGCTTATGCGGTTCTGAATGTATCTGAAGTTGCATGGTTGCCAATGTCGTACTACCAGAATTAAATTAATGAGCCAATTTCTAAATATTCATTACATACTAATCTGGCAATACAATGGGAAATTAAATTCATGTACAATAAATTATTATGAATAAAAAATATGAACATTCTTTATTGAACAGCCTTCGTACATTTGTTTTGTAGTAAAAGTACAGATTTACAATTCTTCATAAATAAAATTGAATGAAAACATAAACCGACTCCAGAGAGTATCATAAACATGAAAAAATACATACATAACAAGAGTTTTCTTTAAAGACTTTCCTCTATGTTTATCTATTTCAAAAATAAAAAAGTTATGATATATATCGAGGAGAAATGGTATATTTATACGAATAAACATAGGTGATAGATTCTTTAAAAATACATTTCATCACTGCTTTTGGACCGATAAACATTCTAAGAAAAGCAAATGTTATTTATTGTTCCTTGAATGCTATATTACAAAGAAATTCAGTTTAGTTTTGGGCAAACGCCAACAAAAATTCGGTAATGTAATCTTATATATTTCAACTTTGCGTTAAAGATATCTGATGTATAAACACAGCTGTTTTGAGGTTTTAACGTATATTGTATCTCATAGACTCGGTTGGTTTCAAATAGCACATGTAAAATATTACATTTTAAAAAAGCAATGGGAAAGTTTTATTGTGTAGATCTTTCAGTCACCAAAATATTGCTTTTGATAAAATAAAAATTGCAATTTCAAATCGAAACACTGTAATTTTGATTTAGGATTCTACTAGCCAAATTTTCAACATTATTGTACTTCCCATAGTTATTACATCTATATTAAAAGAAAATGCTAAAAAACATGATATTACGCTACAACTGATATTGAATATAAGTGGGAAAATCACACAAATATGTAAAATATATCCGATTGCGGCGTTTACTTAAGTAAACTGCGTAAAAAAACGCTGGTACGTACTTGTAAACATAATCTTGCATAGAGTTAGTAAGCCTTTGAAAATCTTAAGAAAGAGCTCACATTTTATTTATCTTACAAGAACAAACAAATAAAATTATATTTAAGTGCTTTACTATTTTCAAAAAGAGAAAATGTAATTAATTATACATAGAAAAAAGTTTTAAAGTTTTTAATATGAAAAAAAAATCACGCATAATTTCATAGAAATTACATAAAATAATGGGCAAATTTACCAATGAGGCACAATTTAAAGCAAAAGTTGCCACATATTATTTTTTTCTTCCTACATATCAAAATCTGCTTTTATCTTGCGAGACATTGTTCTTTTGGTATGTTTGTTTCCAAGAGAAATACCTGTCTTACAGATTTACTGACAATGTGCAAAAATAGGAAATATTTAACGGAATAAAGGGGTTACCTTCAGTCATAATTTTTCGAAAAATAGATTTTGGTCAAATGTAACCGTGCGAAAGTACAGTCCGTAAACTATTCAATTCAAAATTTTAAGTCGATCTGATAGTAAGAACTTATTTTTTACACCCGTCCTGAAGCGAATGCTGCCCATAGTTGCGCAGCGGCAGTGTCGGCACGCCAGTTGCTCCTTGTAGTAGCTGTGTCTTTTTTACTAATGCAAGCAAGATAGCCTGTTTAAAATGTAAAACACGTATTATATACCATCGTTTTTGATGAATGTTATATGCATTTTATTCATTTCAAAACTTTAAAGTCATTTTTCTCGAAACGACTTTTTTTTTTGTCGGTGGACATGATTATAAACAAAGTTCTAAACGGATTTCTATGAAACTTTGTGAAAATGTAGCTATTAGAATTATATTGCCCTTTGATGTAGGAGTTAATATTTTTCTGCGCTTTAGAATAACCAAATTTTAGGTAAAAAAATAGCCTTCTCTTTCAAACGGTTGCCGATTTGTTTACAATCACCACAAATTGATTTTTTTCGTTCAAGGGAAAGTTTATTTAATATATTATTAAAATGGATTAGTTTCGTTTGTTTGAGATAAGCCGTTTCCAAGTTATCCAGTTCACCGCACACCACTTCCGCTGAGAGGTGCCCGCTATTTTTCATTATTTTTGTAAACAAAAATTCCTCAATAGACTTTAGGATTGAAGTATTCGAACGTACTTATTGTTGTTTTTATCTATTGTATACTTTAAGAAGAAAACAAATGTGAAAATGACTTCCGATCGGAGGCCGTGAGTAGAAGTAACCCTTTAATCCCTGAACCTTAACACACTAAACACACTTAAATTTGTAAACACTTAATCTTCACACACTTAACTTTGTAAACACTTAAAAAAATTCATCACTCGGCCTCGTAATCTGCTAAAATATCCAGTATTGTCAGTTACACTTTATTATTCAAAATATGTACCAGAACTTTTATATAGATTTGGATTTATTGAATGAAATTCTGTGTGTCAAATTTAAAAAGATTACTATTCAAATTTTCTGGTAGATAGTTTGAATAAAGAAATGTGATATTTGGCGACACTGAATAATGTAACAGATTCCGAGGTCGAGCAATGATTAAAAAAAGTGTTTACATAAGGTCCAGTTTGTTGTTCTCCTATTTCAAGAAGTTGTCATTAAACATGTCATGTTCCTAAACACTTTTCAACTATGTTGAAAAGCGTAAAAACCATACAAAATCAGTAAACTGAGATACAGTTTAAAAAAAATTGCATTTGAAAGTACATTTTTACCCCTATTCGTCGTTGTAAACATAGAAATTGTGCTATGTTTAGACATATACCGAATTTGTGTTAAAATAAAATTCATTACTCAGGCCATTGCTAACGTCGATACGACGTCAGCATTACTCACGGACATATTTTAGCTTTATAATATAGATATATTTATATCTGATAAGTATTTACAGAAACTTTAATATTTTAATCCAACCAAATGGAAAATATCAATCTAAAATATAAACATAACCCATCAATCTGCAGACGTTTGTAATGAAAAAATAAAAGCGGAGTAAAAAAAGTAGCTTAAAAGTGAAAGTAACAGTTGGAAAAGTCAAACAAATGCTAAAATTGAGTAATTGAGAAACTTACGCAAAGAAACTTTTCTTAGAAAACAATTTTAGAAGAAAAAACTTCAAACTTTTTCCGTGTCATTATTATTGTTTCTAAATTTTAGTTTGAAGTTTTAGATCAAGTCTCAAAGGGAATACTATATTTAATCGAAGTTTCTGATGCTAATAGTTTGAAAGGATCAAGAAAATAATGGTATTATACGCAAAAGAAACATTACTTTTATTTCTACTTTAAAAAAAAAGAAAATACTCGACGTTAAAATTTCTGGAAGTTAGCAGAATATAGGGTAGATGTGCCAGTAATGGACACCTTTAAGGAATTTCTTTAAAAATTATTTTTTAATTAATAGTTATAATTGTTATATTTCACATTTTTTAATATTATATTAATCTACCAACAATATTTAACAATGCTCATAGTCACATTTCCTAATGTGAATCTAAATTTAATTGTAAATAACAGAAATAAATCAAAACACCCTAAATTCCAGTAATGGACACCCCACAAAAAGTAATAGATAATTGATATTATGATTGTATTTAAAACTATAATTTAAAGAAAGGATATTAATGAAATTAAAAAGGCTGAATTTTTATTGGTTATTTTTTTATAAACCAAAAACATTGAAGGTGGCTCATTATTGGAAGGTGGTCCATTACTGGCACATCTACCCTATACAGATAAATTCATGTGTTTTTTAATTTTATTTTATTTTTAACACTTTACAATATAGTGGAAAATTGTTTATGACTTCGGTTTGTCTGTCTGCGTACTCTAACTCTCGAAAATATACTCAGATCGCCCTGCAATTTTTATATGTTATTAACATTTACGTAGCACGATCGCTACAGAAAATAAAGTGTGTAGCATTTATAGTTATTTTACAGGGACAGTCAAAAGTATTCCGTTGAATTACGGTCAATGGGAAAAAATCATTTCAAGAGCAATTTAATGATGTTACACCATTTCAAACATATTGAAATTGATATGCATTTATAAAGCTAAAACACGCTTCTGAAAAATATGCGCGCAAAGAATTTATTTTTCATTTACAGAGCCATACGAAATGATTCCTTTAAATAATTGTCTACGGTGAAAAACAAACGGAGAGTATTTTAATCATGTCACACTATTTCAAATATATTGAAATTCGTATACAATATTGAGGTTTACTACAAGATACTTGCTGTAGAATACAATATGCATAGCATTTATTGCTCATTTACAAGGACACACGAAAGATTTCGGCTTCAGTATTGTATCCAAAATACTGTCTATTAGCAATAATTCTGGAAGTGCGTTGTCAGTTATGGCATGCGTTTTTAAGTTTACCTAAAGTTTTACATACACCCAGAAAAAGAAATTGATTAAAACAACAAAACATGTTTTGTTGAGTACATTTTGGTTGTTTTAGCAAAATTTTTAGTTGAAGTAAAAAAATTGGTTTTCTTGCTTGGACAAAAAAATATTGTTAACACTCTGACAAAATTTTAACAAAATTTCATCAATTTTACTTGAATTAACAAAATCTGTTTTTTTTTATTATTTTACAATAATTTTGTAATTCCAGCAAAATTTTGTTGTTTTTGCAAAATTTAAATTGTTATGTAGTAGCCATAACACTCTCATGTAACTCGATTAATTTGACTTATATAGTTATATAATTAAAGGATTAACATAATTTTTGGATAATTAAAACTCTTTTCATTGGGACGGACCAAGGTAGTTTTAAAAATCTCCCTGTCCCATTTATTACTTTCTTCTATCTCTACAAGAAGAAAGTATTGGAATCATGAAAATTTTCGACTTCCGGTTTCCGACGGATTTTAGAAGGTCCTGAACACGATTTGACTGTTTTTAGAAAATGACTGTCAATGATTCTGTGGCTGTCTGTGTGTGACAAAAAATTTGTAGGTGCTCTATATAAAGAACTAATGCACGGAATTTAATAAAACTTTATAGTCAGTTACTTCCTGATATAAATTGTTGCTGATTAGTTTTTGGTGTAAATCGCGAAACATGTGGCGCTGCTATGTTGCATTTTTAGCGATTTTGCAAATAGCTCTATCTCATTTTCAGCAGTGAGTTACGCCTGTAATCTTTGAATGTAACTCGATTTATTTGACTTATATAGCTATATAATTAAAGGATTAACATAATTTTCGGATAATTAAAATTTTTTTTCATTGGGACGGACCAAGATAGTTTTTAAAATCCCCCTGTCTCATTTATTACCTTCTTCTATCTTTACAAGAAGAAAGTACTCTGGTACATAAATACTCTGGTACATAAGTACTCTGGTACTGGAAGAAAGTACACTGATAAAATATAACAGTGATTTTTTATTCTGCTGTTTGCAGGCGTAATTTACGGCTGAAGATGAATTAAAAATTAACTATGTGTTGCCGTATGCTGGGCTTTGTATTGTCGTCTCATGTTTGCCGCAGAAATTTGCGTGCTCCTGATGACATTTCCAACTTGTGCTGCGCTTGCAGCCGTTCTGACATATATAAGAGTGAGAAATGCCGAACTCAGATATCGTTCCTTGTAGCTCAGTGGTAGAACCTCAGAGCGCTGTTCTGAGGACCAGGGATCGACTCCCGACTTGGGTAATTTTCACTCTCTCGGTTTGCGCTTATAAAAATTCAGTTATTAATATTCAAGGTTTACAGGCGTAATTCACTGCTGAAAATGAATTAAAAAAATAGTTAAAATTGCATGTATAGATTGGTTCATTAAACAAAACAAGTTCCTAATATAACGTATTTTGTTATTTAAACAAACAAAATATATTTTTTTGAAAAAAGAAAATAGATTGTTAAAATAACACATAGCATATATCTATGTAACAAAAAGAATTTTTTAATTCAAGTAAAATTGAACCATTTTACTTGAATTAACAAAACATTTTTTTGCTGACGATACAAATTTTTTTTTTTGGAATAGCAGAAAAAATCAACAATATATTTTTTTTTTTGTTGATTCAAACAAAATTTCCATTGACCCATATTCAAACGAAAAGTTTTGTTGGGTCAGCCAAATTTTCGTTGATTCAACAAAACTTTTTTCTGGGTGTACTACGTGATGTGTATAAATGCTATAGATCATATACAAGACTGCACAAAATGTATCGTAAGCATTATAGAGAATGAGTGTGAATTGCTCAAAAGTGGCTTTTAATTGAGTTCTTCATTTTCAAGCTGAATTTTATTTAGTATACTAAGAGATGTTTGCATAATATCAATAAAATCATATAATGGGCCACGCAAAGAAACGGATACATGGCCATCTATGTATGATGATTTTCAGTAGTTTTAAAGATATTTTAGCCTGCATTAAATGTTGGATTAATATGTGGCATGTATAAAAATTTGCAGATAATGTAGAGGGTTGGACAAAATAATTAAAGCATGTTTACGTCTATTAAAAAAATTGCTGAAGGTGGATTTTCAATTTATGAATTTTATTACCAAACTAAATTTCAGCATACTATGTAGAATATATACAAATTTATGTTTCAAACACAGGGCTGCACAAAAGAATTGGAGTACTAGCGTTAGAACGCGTTACAGGGATTCTGGAACATTTTTTGTTTTGGCTATATCTTAAAAAATGGCTGAAATATGGCATTTTGAAATCTAGGGTGGTTGACATTTTGAAACAATCTGATTTTTGTCATGCTGTAACTCTCATGCTGAAATTCAGATTCAAATTTAGTATTAAAGATAACCGGGATTGAATCTTCTATAATAGGGTTCCAAGCATTTTAGT
Source organism: Maratus michaelseni (assembly GCA_963931845.1). Taxonomy (NCBI): domain Eukaryota; kingdom Metazoa; phylum Arthropoda; class Arachnida; order Araneae; family Salticidae; genus Maratus; species Maratus michaelseni. The sequence continues at coordinate 274,483,642 of OZ007594.1, read as the reverse complement.
TTCGGGTTTTTGAGTAAAATGGGTTGAATTTTTAAAAACATGGACTATGAAAGCTACCTTTTCCTTCCAGTACAGGCCGGAAATACTTTTTTTATTGTGTGCCAGTTGGTGTATTTTAACAAAAGTTGTTTTGCGCAAGAGATTTTTGTTTTGTTTCAAACACATTCACTTTAGTGTATGTTGCTGCCACTCGAATATTTTTCATAAATCAATGGTTGTGGCATACGCACATGACACATGCTGAAATTAGAAGTTTTTTTCAAAAATCTTGCAGCCCACATTCCAGAACTTGAACCATATTCGCCTAGACAATTTCTGTTAAACCCGTAAGATAAATTAACAAACATAACTTGGCGATAATGGACACCCTCGCCAAGTTTCGGTCCAAAATCCTTTCGACCATTCAAATGTTTTTGCTCATATGTGCCACTATTTTTCATATAAACGAATTTTAGGTGTCCATCACTCAATATTTTGTCCAAAATCATTTCAAAAAAACATATTTTATTTCTTAACAAATTTTAAAGGCAATCTATCTATTGCTCAACGGTCAATTTTAAAACGTAATAGGCAATCATATATTACAATATTTGATGTGTCCCTGTAAAAAAAATTTACACAATACGATTAATCCTTTTAGCTGGAAACCTCTTCTTCATGTACTTCAACTGTAGTATAAAAGTTACATCCAAATCTGTTCAGTGGTTGTTGAGAAAATGAATGACATACATACATACAGACAGACACACATGCGTAATTGCCAAAACATTTTTGAAAATTGCTTAAAAATACGCTATGATACAACATTACGATCTCGACTGAAAATATAAAAACCCAGTTTGAGGCAAAGTATAACATATTACTATGATATCAATGAAATCTATACTAATATTATAAAGGAGTAAATCTTGTTTGTTTGTTTGTAGGGGGTAATCTCTGGAACTACCGAACCGATTTCAAAAGTGATGGTGGCAAATTGATGGTGACAACCCCTGCTCCAACATAGGCTATATTTTATGTCGGTGCCACTAACCCCAGGGGGTGCAGGAGCAAAAAGCGTTCTAAAATTGCGATTTTTCAGTTATCACACTGGCTGTCAAGCCCTGAAAGCTTGGCAGCCGGTTCTGTATGTATGTATGTACGTACGTAATGCGATAACTTTTCATAGAAATATCCGTTTTCCTTCAAATTTTGTTTATAGGTTCACTGTGTTAAGGCGCTTCCCTGATTAGTTTTCGGGATTGATTGGTTAAGTATAAAAGGGGGGGAACAAGGGGCTAATTCCCCCCCCCCCCCCTTAATTTATATAAATGGGTTTTTCATGCAGAATTATTCCGTTTTCCTTCAAATTTTGTTTATAGGTTCACTGAGTTAAGGCGCTTCCCTTATTAGTTTACGGGCTTGATTAGTTAAGTATAAAGGGGGGGGGGATCGGGGGGGGGCTAATCCCCCCTTAATTTATATAAATGGGTTTTTCATGCAGAATTATTCCGTTTTCCTTCAAATTTTGTTTATAAGTTCACTGTGTTAATGCGCTTCCCTGATTAGTTTTCGGGATTGATTGGTCAAGTATAAAGGAGGGGGAACAAGGTTCTAATTCCCCCCCCCCCTTAATTTATATAAATGGGTTTTTCATGCAGAATTATTCCGTTTCCCTTCAAATTTTGTTTATAGGTTGAGTTAAGGGGCTTCCCTGATTAGTTTACGGGCTTGATTAGTTAAGTATAAAGGGGGGGATCGGGGGGGGGGTAATCCCCCCCTTAATTTATATAAATGGGTTTTTCATGCAGAATTATTCCGTTTTCCTTCAAATTTTGTTTATAGGTTCATTGGGTTAAGACGCTTCCCTGATTACTTTTCGGGATTGATTGGTTAAGTATAAAAGGGGGGAAGAAGGGGCTAATTCCCAACCCCCCCCTTAATTTATATAAATGGGTTTTTCATGCAGAATTATTCCGTTTTCCTTCAAATTTTGTTTATAGGTTCACTGTGTTAAGGCGCTTCCCTGATTAGTTTTCGGGATTGATTAGTTAATATAAAGGGGGGGGATCGGGGGGCTAATTCCCCCCTTAATTTATATAAATGGGTTTTTCATGCAGAATTATTCCGTTTTCCTTCAAATTTTGTTTATAGGTTCACTGAGTTAAGGCGCTTCCCTGATTAGTTTTCGGGATTGATTAGTTAAGTATAAAGGGGGGGGGATCGGGGGGGCTAATCCCCCTTAATTTATATAAATGGGTTTTTCATGCAGAATTATTCCGTTTTCCTTCAAATTTTGTTTATAGGTTCACTGTGTTAAGGCGCTTCCCTGATTAGTTTTCGGGATTGATTGGTTAAGTATAAAGGGGGGAACGGGGGGATAATCCCCCCCTTAATTTATATAAATGGGTTTTTCATGCAGAATTATTCTATTTGCTTCAAAATTTGTTTATAGATTCATTGGGTTAAGACGCTTCCCTGATTAGTTTTCGGGATTGATTGATTAAGTATAAAGGGGGGGAACGGGGGGCTAATACCCCCCTTAATTTATGTAAATGGGTTTTTCATGCAGAATTATCCCATTTCCTTCAAATTTTATTTATAGGTTCACTGTGTTAAGGCGCATCTCTGATTAGTTTTCGGGATTGATTGGTTAAGTATAAAGGGGGGGAACAAGGGGCTAATTCCCCCTTATCTATACTAATATATAAAGTAGTAAAGATTGTTTGTTTGTTTGTTTGTTTGTTTGTAGGGGGTAATCTCTGGAACCACTGAAGCGATTTTAAAAGTGATGGTGGCAAATTAATGGTGAAAATCCCTGCTCCAACATAGGCTGTATTTTATGTTGGTGCCACCCCCCCCAGGGGGGTGCAGGAGCGAAAAACGTTCTAAAATTTCGATTTTTTGTGTACTGAAGGAGATAGAATTATCAAATTTGGTATGGTAGTTACTTATAAGATGTAAATGCTCTCTAAGAACAAATTATAAAAACATTCGCATTTTAAAAGGGTGAGATGAGGAAGAAGCGTTCTAAAAACATTCTAAATTACAATTTCTATGGAATCTCTGAAACTACAGAACCGATTTCAAAAGTGATGGTGGCAAATGGATGGTGACATTCCCTGCTCCAACATATGCTAAATTTTTTGTTGGTGCCACTGCCCGCAGAGGGTGCAGGAGCGAAAAACTTTCCAAAATTATGATATTTTCAATAATGAAGGAGTTAGGAACTTGACATTTTGTATGGTCGTTACTTACAAGATTTAAATGCTCTATAAGAACAAAATCTAAAAAAATTCGAAATTTAAAAGGCTGAAATAAGCAAAAAATTTTCTAAAAACATTCTAAATTACAATTTGTATGGAATGTCTGGAACTACTAAAGCGATTTCAAAAGTGATGGTGGCAAATGGATGGTGACAATCCCTGCTCCAACATAGGCTATATTTTATGTCGGTGCCACTACCCCGAGGGGGGTGCAGAAGCGAAAAACGTTCTAAAATTGCGATTTTTGCGATGCTGAAGGATCTAGAAACTTCAAGTTCGGCATGATTGTTATTTATAAGAACTAAATGCGCTCTAAGAACAATTTCTAAAGAAAAGTGATCTAATGATTCTGCGATTTTTCAACTATTGAATTTCTAAAATTACCAAATTTCACAATAGAGTACCATAGCGAAACCTTCACGCGTAAAAAGATAATGATAAGGGCGACGTGTCCTGACGTGTATATTGACTATAGCTCGAGTCACGAATTATAGTATCCTTATTATTCTGTTAAAATATAAAAGTGAATTATGAAATGTCAATATTTTGTTTGATTAAAGGTTCGTTAAGAGAAATTGACCAGCGTAGCGGTCGTAGCTTGCTAGTATATTATAAAATACAGTTATGTAAGTGTTAGAAGAGTGTATCAGATCTATATTAAGTCTCTGGTAACGAAGATTGAATTCAAGCGGAAACAGGAGAAAATAAACCATCTTGCAAAATAACAATTGCTGCAATGTTCGATTCTTAAAAAAATTAAATTTAATATTACTAATAAATTTATATTTTCAATTTATATTAATAATGTTTTCAATTTTATCTCATTTTCACGCGGTTAAAGTGTGAAATCCACTTTTAATCTATTCTAATATTATAAAGAAGTAACTTTGTTTGTTTGCTTGATTGTAGAAGGAAACTACCGAAAACTACCGAACTGATTTCAAAAGTAATTGTGGCAAATGGATGATGACAGTCCCTGCTCCAACATGGGATATATTTTCTGTTGGTGCCACTACCCCCTGGTATAGCTAAAAACGTTGTAAAATTCAGATTTTTGTGATAGTACAAGGGCTAGAAACTTGAAATTTGGCGTGGTAGTTACTTATAAGATGTAAATGTTCTCTAAGAACAGTTTCTGAAAAATTCGAATATTTAAAAGGGTAAAATGAAGGAAAAGCCTTCTAAAAATGTTCTAAATTACGATTTATATGGTATTGTTAAGAATAGAACCTGGAAGTTTAACATGGCTGTTATAGTATTATAATTAATTATCAATAAAAATATTAAAAGAATGCATATTTACTCTACATTACCAAAATATATTAATGAATAAAACCCTAATCTTTTATAAAAAGTAGTCTGAAAAAAAAAGTCTAAAATTTGCAAAATTAACATTTTTATTTCTTTCAATTTTCAATGATTCGGTTGAGAAGTGTTAATTCTTACTGATAACATTAATTCTTTTTCAACACAAATCACTTCTGAAGATGATTTCTTTTACTGTGATCTTAAAAAAACCTTTGTGTTTAGTTTAGTGTAAATTAGTTTTTTTACGTACTTCACTTAAAAGGTTTGAAGAAAAGATAGTGTTTTGATTTTTGCTAATTGCTGCCTTTGAAAAATTTGAAAGAAAGTATTTGAGTAATTCTGTACGCTTTTCTAACACAGATGTGGTCAAGTACTTGCAATAGTTCGTATTTAAAATAATGATCTATTCTGTATGAATTTAATTATTAAAGATTATTCAATTTTTTACCTACATAAAAGTAAGTTATAAAATAAAATTGAAAAAAATATTAGTAAGAATCATATATGTAACAAACGATAGAAATAAAACTTCCTAAAATTTATAATTTTGTAAAAGTGTTAAAATATAAATGCTTTGATTTTGGCTAATTGTTGCTTTTATTATTGCTTCAGATATAAATTTGAGAAAATAGTGCGATTTTGTAAGATTTCCCTATTACCTATCAGAGAAAAAAAGTCGTGCCAAATTAGATGTAACATTACAGTTACAAAAATTATTTTTAATTCATTTAATTACTAGCAACTCCCGCGGGTTTGCTCGCGTAATTGTTGAAATATGCCATGTGGTATTCTTGTGCATATTTTTATTAGAGGAAATTATGCTGCAGCGGATAATTAAAAAATTGCTAATTAAGCCCCATTTTGAGTAATCTTTCATCTTATACTGCATTAGGCTAACATGAGACTTAAATGAGTGAGAAGCACTAAAATTAATTCCAAATAAATGGTAATTTTTTATGCATTTTGAAAGTTTTCCGCATATTTCATTTTTTATTTGAAATTTCGATTTTTTAACAAAACCGTTCTTAGATGATAAACTGTTCTTTACAAAACCGTTCTTATTCTCTTATGATGTTCAATTACATTTTAAAATTAACCATCATGCCAAATTCTACGCTTCTAGTTATCCAAGATTCCATAACAACTATATCACAGAACATAGAACATTTTTATTATATTGTTATATCACAGAAATCACAATCTTAGAACATTTTTGCTCCTCCGCATTTAAAAATTTCTAATTTTTTAAAAACTGTTTTATGGTTGTATTTATGTCAACTTTAAAGTTTTTCTCCCTAACAATTTCCGATAAATCATAGTTTAGAGTGTTTTTAGAACGTTACCCGCTCATTCACCCTTTTAAATTTCGATTTTTTTAGAAACCGTATTTAGAAACACTGAAATATTAAAAATAGCCACGATTCCGAATTTCAAGTTTCTAGTACGGCAGCACCACAAAAATCGAAATTTTAGAAAGTTTTTCACTTCTGCACACTTTTAAATGTCAACTTTTGCAAAAACTGTTCTGTGCGAGCATTTACGTCTTAAAATTAACGTACATGTCAAATTTATAGTTTCTATATCTAACAATTTTGAATAAACTGTAATTTAGAACGTTTTCTGCTCATTTCAGACCTTTAAATTTCGATTTTTTAATAAACTGTTTATACCGAGCATCAACATTCTAAAAGTAATCGCTATATTAAATTTAAAGTTTCTAATCCAAATAAATCCAGCTGAATCGTAATTTAGAAAGTTTTTAGAACGTTTTCCTATCATTTCACCATTTCAAATTTCCATTTTTAACACTTTCCAACCTAGTTGAAAAGTGTTTATGACTTCGGTTTGTCTGGCCGTCTGCCGTCTGGCCGTCTGTCCGTGCTCTAACTCCCGTAAATATGCTCGGATTGCCCTGCAATTTTTATATGTTATAATCGTTATCTATAGCATGTTCCCTATTTCAACAGAAGTGTGTAGCACTTATAGTTGTTTTACAGGGACACTCAAAAGAATCCCGTTACATTGCGGTCTATGGGGAAAAATCATTTGCGGTTTATTTAAATAATGTTTCACTATTTGAAACGCATTGAAATTTATATATATCACTAAGGTGCATTAGAAGAAGCTTAATATGGAATAGGGTGTGCATAGCACTTATACTTACTTTACAGGGACAGTCAAAAGAATTCCGTTACATTACGTCTATGGAGAAAAATCGTCTGCGGTTTATTTAAATAATGTTTCACTATTTTAAACGCATTGAAATTTATATAAGGTTCATTACAAGAGCCTTACTACGGAATATTGTGTGTATAGCAGTCATCGTTCATTTACAGGGACACACAAAAAAATTCTCTACTGTCTGTTAACAATAATTCCTGGAAGTGCGTTTTAAGTTACTGAATGCGATTTTAATTTTAAATCGCTTTTTGTCTATTACGTGGTGTGTATAAATTCTGTAGATCCTATACAGGGAAGCACAAAAGTTCGGGAACACATTTCCGTATTATTTAACTCCAGAGGGAGAATTTTAAACTGTGCTACGTGTTTCCTAACTAAACTAAAATTTAGCATCCTATGTAGTATATATACAAATCTATAGATCCTATACAGGGCTGAATAAAAGTATTCGGATTACTTAGATGTTATCTTATAGCTTAGTAAAGAGTATGATTCGTAAAATTATTTTGGAAGCGTTGGAAAGTGTTACATAATCTATGCTTGACGCATGATTTTTCGTTCTTGTTTAACTGTTCTTAGCGAGCATTTACATCTTAAAAGTATCCACCATGCCAAATTCTAGGCTTCTATACCAACTGTATCACATAAATGGCAATTTTAGAACTTTTTTTGCTGCTGAACCCTTTTAAATTTCGAATTTTTATAAAACTGTTCTGGGCGAGCATTTGCGTCTTAAAAATAGGAACCATGTCAAATTTCATGTTTCTATTCTTAATAATTCCATAAAAATCGTAATTTAGAACGTTTTAAAGCGCTTTTCACGCATTTTATCCTTTTAATTTTCGAATTGAAAAAAAAAAACTGTTCTGCGACAATTCGCGCCATCAAAGTAACAGCCATGTCAAATTGAAAGTTTCTAATCATAAGAATTCCATAGAAATCGTAATTTAGAACTTTTTTTGAAATATTTCCGCTCATTTCACCCATTTAAATTTTGAACTTTTTAGAGATTTTTACTTGCTGACGCAAGCATTGTATGATTTTCATATGACTCGCCTCACAGCCATTATTATAAATGTATAACCAAACACCTTATAAATATTTACATACTAATTTTTTTACATGCATTGCTCTATGCACTAAAACTTTTTTCGTAAAATTACCTAACACAATCTCTCAACCTTTTTAAATTCAAATATACATACTTTAAACCAAAAAATCGATTATAAAATGTTGTCTTTTGTAGTAGTTATGTGTTTTTATTTCTAAAGAGCATACGTTAGTCACCCGGAAACACTTGCAAGCTAATATTAAATCTATGAGAGTGTTCTTTTAAAATTTCTCATTTGCATTTCAATATTTTTAAATAATTCGCTTTACATAGAATAGCTAAGGCCGATCTACAATAGAGTCTTTATTTGCTTTTTTGATTTTGACTGCAGTATTTTTATGAGGATACTTTGTTCCTGTCTCCGAGTTCCGAGGTCTGCACGGGCCCGGCCCGTCCCGGTGTAAAAGCTGAAAGTTCGGTCCGGGCCCGGCCCGTTCCGTTTTTGATTTTGTAGTTTACGGTGGTGCCCTTTCAAAGAACAGTGCAAACAGGCCTACCCGGCTCGTGCAAAAACAATTAAATCAGGCCGGGCTGGACACAATATCTACAAAAAATTCAAGTTTTTCTTAAGATACAATTAAGATTATTTTAATGAATACTGCATACTTATTTATGGGAAATTTTACAGTATATTTTAGATTATTATATGTTCACAAGCCATAGAATACAGAATAGCAACATTAATGATCATTTAAACTGTTAGGCTATTACATTCAAATGAAGATATTAAAAAAATTAATGTAGTTTAGAAGAAAAGAAAAAAGATGGTTAAAAACATAGCTTTTATTGCTGTATAATAAAAAAATAAAGTAGATTTTTGAAGAGGTTTCTCTAGAATTTATTAAAGTGCGTTTCCAAAGATTCAGTTAACAGAAGTTCATTATTTTTATTGCTATTTTTAGGAAACAAATTACGTACTCAACACGTCCTGGGAAAAATTAATTCCAGTTCCGGCGTGGCCCGAGTATGTAGAATACAATGTAAGTCTGATTCTGGTCTGCCCGAGTCTGCTGAAAAAAATAAGCCCGTGATCAGACACGATGTAACTGCCCGATGCCGAATTCTACGCTGTACATGTTATATTTCTGTATTGATGTTGTCAAGCTAGCACATTTATACTTATTCTCGAGCTAATCATGTTTATTGAAAATTGTTGTTATTTTATCAGCTTAGTTTTATTATTTTATATTTGAGGACGTGCGTTTCAAAACTCGCCTTATCCAAAATTTAAAAAAAACGTTTTTTCTGTATAAAGCTATTCTGTTGGTAAAAATTCACTGAAACAACACCACGATTCGCAGAAAAACTAGTTTCAGCATATATTTCTGGCGTTCTAAAATCTTGGTTTACAATGAAAACCCAATGGAGGCAGTCAGAGGTTTTTCGCGATTTCCTCGAATTAGTTTTTTTTTATAAGGCGAGTTTTGAAACTCACGTCCTCCTTTGTTATATTATGCCAGTTGACCTGCTTAATTTTTTTTTATCGGCATACACTTGCTGGACAGTATTTTTTTTTATCTGCCCGGCCTGGCCCGTTAAAAAATTGTCTTTATTCTGCCGACCCGGCCCGTTTGAATATTTGCCTTCATTTGGCCGACCCGGCCAGTTTGAATATTTGCCTTCATTTGGCTGACCGGCCCGTTTGAATATTTGTCTTCATTTGGCCGACCCTGCCCCGGCCAATGCAGACCTGTACCTTGAAGTATATAAAAAATATTTTATTGGTGCTACCAGGGCTTGACAAAATCGAACTTCTTTTATCTGGTGACCAAAGTTAATCTGTAATCTTTTCTTTTCTTTTTTCTTTTTTAGACAAAAATTTAACAGCAAACTACTCGTAGACAAACGACAATTTTTTCCCTCCTTGATTCTGCCTAAAACAAGCAAATGCTTTCTTTTAGCAATGCATATTACACAATAACACTTGTGTTACTTTGCAAACGTAATTAGTTTTGATATTTATGATATTCGGATTTTTTTTTATAAGCACGTAAAGATTGTTATTACTCCAACTGGTTTATGCATATAAATAAGTTTATATTTTTTACAATCAATATGTTACTTACCTACAATTTCTTTCAAGAGCAACATCTATTACTCATCTTAGTCACAATTCTTGTAACATGTCTAATTATAGATGTTGCAAAGTTACAAAATATTTGAAAATACATTAGAAATTATATTCAAACAAAAATATAAGTTCAACAAATGCAAATTTTAGATTGATAAAATTAGAATAATTTGACCAACTTTGATAGGAAAATAGGCAACAAATTATTTTCCTGCCTCCCTACTTCATCGACGTCCCTCTGATGAAATATAAATTTTACAGAACTAAACTATCCGGAACTTGAAGTATTCGTCAGTCAACATTTCCCAAATATGTCGGTAAATATTCACCTTTACAGTATTCCTTTTTTTTTTTTTTTTTTTTTTTTAGAGATTACATAATGTTGATTACAATAGAAAACTTAGTTTATATTACCTTTCTAAATTATGTATTATTCTAAACTATGTAACTAATAACTCTAATCTATACATCTATATTTAATACTTGGAAATTTTTTCCATAAATAATTTCGCACGCCTTGCATTCATAATATTCAAATTTTAATTGCTTAAGGCGTATAGCCAAACGTTATCGTTCCCAAGTAGTTCAGTTGGCAGAACGTCAGTGTGCGTACTGTTGACCCGGGTTCGAGTCCCGGCTTGGGTACTTTTTGGCTATACGCCTATAAGCAATTAAAATTCGAATATCTAATCTATACTTGCTTATATTTGTTCTTACTTAATTCATAAAACAGTTTTGTGATTTTTGAAAATCAATGATGTGGTAGTGGGGAGGGGTGATAAATATTTTTTTTAATGGCAGCTAGAATTTTTTGTTGGCTACCAGATGTCAAATTTTTAAAGCCTTGGTTGCTACCACTATTTCCAAACAATTATCTCCATGTTATATTTCTCTTGCAGGTATAAAAAAAATATTACGCCGAAGAATATTGTTTGGGAATACTGGTTGAAACAATGAAATTTTTCCTATACACTTCGAGACCTGTCATGATCGGGGTTTAATACATATTATTGTTATAAACAGTCTTTTCTTAGTAATGAAAATAATCTCGACCAAGAAGGAATATTGCTCATATATAATCCATATTACAACGAACGCTACAGCTATCGTTTCTTTCCACAATTGAGACATTTTTACAGTAAACGATCAGATATTATTCCAGAGATGGAAAACAATAAGCCATTCATTGACTTAAAGAAAGATAAAAGTTAATAGACACACATTTATCGCATTTATCTGTTTTAATACTGAACAAGAAATTTTAAAAGATGAAATTTAAAAGTGAAGTCTAAAATCTTATAAAATCTTTTAAAATGAAAAATAAATGTATTTAAAGATAACGGAAGAAAATGAAAAATTATAACTCATGTATAGTTAATGATGCATATAGATATTTAAATTGTAGTCGAATATTTATTACACTCTAAATAGTTATCCTATGTTACATAATAATTTTCACAGGAATGCAAGAGTGTATAATTACAGTGTATAATTAGGGTAAAATAGAGGGTATATAAGGTGTATAATTATAATAAGATAATATTTTATAAAATATTGCTTATGTGTGAAATTTATACGCATGAAAGCACATTTTATTAAAGACTCCGTTGTCATAAAGGCAATTGGAAATTAACTTGGGTACATATAAACTACGTGTTCATAATATAATGAAAAATTAAATAATTTTAATTTTTCAAAAAATCTTATTCATAGCAATATATTCTAAATAAAATTCTAAATAAATCATTTTCTAAATAAAATGCTTTTAAAACTATTTAATCACACCATTGAATCAAGAGATCTTAAGTAAATCACTCAGTTAAGAAAAAATGACAACAGTTAATGAAGATGTATACTATACATTCCTTTGTTTATTTAAATTCTTTGTCTAAGTTAATTGCATTTTATTAGATTTTCACTTCGAAACAATACATATTTTTTAATTGCTAAAATCAGAAGAAAAGACAGTGCATTATATTTAGAAAATTTACATATTGTCATTGAACCCTCAAAAAAAGTAAAATTTAAAGCTGTAAAGAAATAAAAAAAAAGCCTTTCACTACACATTCTTTTCATTAGAACTAAATTAAGCTGTGTAAATTTCAGTAATTAAAAAAATCTAATTATCGAGTTCGGTTTTCTCTTTTCATTGATAAAATTAATTAACGACGACGAAGAAATTTAAAACGAATTAACATTTTAATTAATGTTTTGTTTTTATTTTCACTTTTAATTTTTACGAAATTCTAAAATGCAGATTTTAATTACTTTTTTTTCTAATTCTGTATCACGATAATTTTTTTTCTGAATGTTATTCAGATTAATCTTATTGATTTTACTGTAAAATTCATAATTCAATAACGGACAATTTTCTGATTGATTATTGTTAAAATTAATAACAAATTCTTAAACATTAGATGATCCGTCCGGCGTTTCCTGGTCCCCTGAAAAAATAGTACGAAACTCGAAAACACTCTAAAAATTGCTGCACGATACCCTTCCTCAGGTAAGCTTTTTGTGTGTCAGAAAGTAAATAGAGAAACGGACCCAGAAGCGGAAGTAAATTCAATACGACCCCCTCAAATGTCTTGGTTAGTTGATTTACGGCGAGTCAGTTTTTGGAGAAAATTAAAAAAGTTAACGTTCGATTTTCTCAAAATTTGCATTTTTGAAATCAGAAAAATAATTAAATATATAAAAAAATTCTAATATTGGAACATAAATTCACCTTAGTATACCAATTAAAACCATGAAAACATTTAAAATGAATCACAATTTATTCATTACTAAAATAAGTGTAAAATGAAATAAAGGTTCTAAAACATTAAAACTATTCTAAGATGTTAAAACTTTCATTGGAGTCCCGAGCGCTTTCAACCATAACCTGGCCATCATTAAAGGGCGAAAATGAGAAAAAATTCTGTAACTTCCGGAATGCACCACGGTTAAATTACAGAAGGCGAAACTACATATGAACATGGGGGTGGGGAGAGGGGAATGGATGAGTCTATTGAGTGAGGTGGGTTACCCCATTGAGTGAGGTGAGTGTGGGAGGAACCCAAATGTACCATTGACACTAAGTAGATTAAACCAGATTTTTGGTATATTGCATGATAACATATCATCACAGGATTTCTTACCACTTGTCAGTATTTCCACAGACTCCCTCAGTATAGATGTACTATAATCATTCATTTGCGCTATAATCTTTACTTTACTGAAATGTATATCAATTTCTGTTTTCAAATTTAAACGAGATAGTGCAGTAGATGGTTTTACTTTTGCTATGTCTGTCATATGCTCCCTTATTCGGTCTTGTAATTTCCTTGTTGTCATTCATATGTATGTAAATACTTCATTTTTATTTTTACATTTAAATGGGATGATATAAATTCCTGCCTTTTCATGCATATCTATGGCGTCTATTTTTCTGTGCACTTAGATTTTGTAATTTTGTTTGAGGTTTGGCAATTAATGTTTGTCATCTATATATTTAAAACGCTAAGCGATTTCTTTCGACAATCCGTCAGAACAAACTACTGCATCAAATTACACCATTCTTTTTTTAAATGAAAGATATTTGGACACAGATTTGTTATCGTGCATTCGTTTGTTCGAAAATTTAATTAATTAGCTGTAATTTTCAATTAAACATTTACTTCTGCTTATGACGTCATAAGTCGGCAACTCCCACTTTTGAGGGCATAGAGTTTATTCCCTGAACTCTGTGGTTCACCAATCTTTTGACATTAGCTAATATCAACTAGGTAATATTTTAACATTGTAGTATAAATTCTTTAAAAAAAAAAAAACTTAATTAGCTAGAATATAATCATAATAAAATATCTAAACGTAAACATATCAATATGAATAACAAATCTCACGTAAAATGCTGCAATTTAAATGATTCCAATTGAAACAAGATTTGGAGAGTTATCCTTGACGCCCAGCTAACATAAAAGTACCTATTTTATTTTATTTATTTACACACATATTCAGATTTATTATAAAAGACCAGGTTGCCATACAAAGCAAAAATCGTCATTTAGGCGCCAAAAAATAACCCAGGTGCGTCTGCGATATATGTACTGTTTTAATCAAAATTATTTTGGTTGCACTGCATATTGCAAAATTAATTAAATCCATGATTATTGCTTCTTTCTCAGATTAAAAATAAGAAAATTGGCACTTCTCTATTATCCCGTCGACCACCTTTCATAACAAAAAACTATCGCCAAACTGTAACGCCAAATAAACGGTAGAACGTTGCCATTGAAATATCAAAATAAATAAATAAATAAAATACATGAATTTATGGACACAATTGTTATTTTAAGTAATGAAATAACTAATAAATCAGTAAAACATAAGGACGCAAATCTCGAATTAAAAACCACTTGATGACGTAACAAACACGTATAATGCTTCTGACATCAAGTAAATCGCACTTCATTTTCGGCGTTTAATTTTACAGTTTGGCGATAGTTTTTTGGTATGAAAAGTGGTCGACCGGATAATAGAAAAGTACCAGAAAATTTAATGGTTAACGAAATTCAATTATTTGATCGATCGCAAATTTTGGTTCTTTTCCATTATACCGACACCATGCCATACATGTAAATATATGCTTCGCGACAATGGTGTCCGTATAATGGAAAAGTACTCATTTTTTTCTTAGTTCGGGCTATACCAAAAACAAACATTTTACGGGTAACAAAAAAATCGCCGAAAATGGCTGCTTCATCAGCTGTTATGACAGCAAAGTTGGATAAAATCTAATAACCTGAATTTTACAACGTTTATGCGAAACACCACAGAGAACACAAGCTTTTTTTATATAAGTAGGGTATATTTAAACGAGAACTAACAACCTATAATAAGAGAACTAACAACCTTCAACAATATAATGCATGAAAAAGTAAACAAATAAGTGATTCAGCAAATCATAAATATATATATATATATATATATATATATATATATATATATATATATATATATATATACATAATAATAAACTCCAATGGAAAATTACTTGCAGAATCATTATCACAAAAGCCAACCAAAATCTATAAACCACATAAATTCAATACTACAAAAACAAAACTATATACATTATATATATTTGTATATATGTATGTATATACTATATATATATATATATACATATATACTTCATTGGCGCCCTACTAACCAAAAAGTACCTCAAATAATTCGCCAAACTGTAGCGCCCAATAAACAAACGGAAGAATGTTGCCATTAATTTAAAAAAAAGAAAAATAATAAGAATAAAAAAAAATTAAGAAAAGCCCCATTTACTAAAGTATCATTTATCAGTAACTTTTAACAATAAAATGTACAATATATTAATGAAAACAGAATCAAAAATAATCTTGGATATTTATTTATTTACATTATTTCTCTTAATTATGGAAAAGGAATTATCATCCTTATTATGTAAAGGAATGAGGAAACCATACAAATAAATTACACTTGAAAACATTAAAAATCTCCTTTATCTGCAGATTGATTTATTATTGTAAAAAAAAAATTCTTCATCTTTACATAAAAATTGATTAGCTTAAAACAATGGATGTGTTTCAGAAGATATGGATTTGAAACGAGCAATGATTAAAGAAGACACTTTAAAAATTTTGATCAAAACATTTTAAAACTTTTTTTAACGTCGAATTTCGACGGTGCGTTTAGGGAGATGCAATGCACATGCGCATAGGAGCTCATTCGGTTGCATTATCACAAGGGGGGGATGTGTGCCTTATTTAACATGTTCTTTTATTGACTGAATATGAGATGAACGTAGGGATATGCTATTTGTATGATACTTCATAGGTTCAGGAAATTTTCTTTCTTGCCGTGAGGAATAGGGCGGTAATGTCAAACCGATTTTCATTTTATTTACGGATTGTTTGTTTGGAGTTTGCATCGGAAATAATAACGTAATTCACTGGGGGAAATTTTTTTAAAATAAAATATTTGAAAGATTGTTTCATAAGCACCCCTACTTATGTAATAAAGAAGCTTATTTTACTAATATTGTTATTGTAATTTTTTCCGTCAAGTTTTGACGGGTACCATCTAGTATTTCTTTAAAGCACATCGGATTCTTTCATAAAGTTGGGCGATATAATCTATGCTATAAAACTTTGAAACTTGTGTTTTATTATTGGCTATTATTTTTCAGTTATTAAATTCATATATTACTTGGTTAACTGTTGCAATTTTGTTAATCCTGCGTTTATATAATTTTGTGAACATACGTTAAACGACCTTCTGACATAAAAATTATATGCTGCTTTCTTATAATTAAATGGTACTATATCGCTATTAGCTATTGCGAGAGAAATACTTACAGGAAACCATGCGATCGAATAATACATTAGCTAATAGCAGTATAGTAAATTATCAGCTTTAATATTAACATTAAATTTAATATTACTTTGTTACTCCCGCATGTATAAAATCAATTACACAGCTAAAAATGTTTAATTTAGAACTGATTGCATCATAAAAACCAATATTCCAATTTGATGAAACTGAATAATACTCTATAAAACGTTTCCAAAAATCATTTGCAACACAAGAAACATTGTTTTTAAACATGGTTTTTTAAATCTCGAAAATACATTGGTTTATAAGGCTTCTAAATATAAAGAATGCTTTTCGAAACCGTGGGCAACTTGGAAGAGGTTATTGTATATTTTCGTTTGTAGTAATATTATAATTTCTTAGATTAGGAAATATTTTTCTACTTTTACAATGTAGTTGTTATTTTATTAAACTAATCTTTTCATCACATTTCTTGTTTTGTAATTTTTATTCTTTTTTTTTCCTTTTAGAAAAATAGCCCTACTCGAAAGACTATTAATATACTTTGAACATATTGACAAAATTTTCAATTTTCATATTTTATAGGGGTAACTAAGAGTGTCTGTATTGAAAAGTTTTTAAACTTTATTCTCAAGCAGCTAACTTCACAAAGTTTAATAAAACACTGTTTTTTCACATAGTTATTTACCTATATCTTTTCCTGATATTTAAATTTAAAGTTTTAATATTTATTTTTTATTACATTACTGCGACGATAAATATGATTATACAATTTTGAAGACTCGGCCGATGCTAAATTTTTAGGGTGCGTATTCTTGGTTTCGTGCCTTGCTTACCCTTGGTTACACGTTACGTCAGGTAAGAATATGCATTATGCTTTTTTTTCTTACTTTTATTATACGTTTTTGTATAAAATTATACGATTTTAAGTTTTAAACCTTCTTTCACTGTCAATAAACTGTTATTCAGCATATTTCTGAAGCTCTATCTTTTCATCTCGCACTTTTCTATTGAACACTCCTCTAGATCCGTTTTCCTATCCTCTTTTCTACTAAAATAAATTTGAAAACTATTTTGTTTTTAAGACATTACAATGTTTAAAAGAATATACCTAGTTTCTGAGGGAAAAATCTTACAAATACTAATAAATGGAATAGATCCTAAAAAGTTGTTACTCATTATGTATCTTAATAATAGTATTATATTTTACCAATAAAAAAATTGTGGACTGGAAAATTCAACACATCAATATTCTCTAATAATTACGGAACAAAAATTATCGATTTCCAAAAGACATTTTCATTTCATACAATGAATTCTTTTAAGTATTTTTATTGATTAAGTCATTAAGTTGTGAATACGATTTCCCTGAGAACTGGTTTTTAAAAATTAGTTTTATAATTTGTTTCGTTCGTTGATATGTAACAGCTTACAAATAGATTTATCAAACTTCTCTCTTCAGAAAGAACCGAATGAAAAGTTTATCAATTAGTATGTAGTGTTTAATTGAAAACCAAAAATCAGAAATGACAAAATGGAATTAATGTGCCTCAGACTGAGAATTAGTATATTTTGCTTTCAGACGCCTTTATCTTTTGCATAACCACTAATTTTTAGCTGTACTCATAGCCGACCCTCCCTGTCTCCATACACATATATTTCTGTAGTTTGATAGAAAAGAAAAAAAGCCAATATTCATCTTTGAAAAAAAAAAATGTTTTTATATATTTTTTAAAATATGCCTTAAAAATAATTTTCTTAGTGGAATATATTCATTTATTTTCTGCTTACTTATGATTTTTGTGCAGTGGTTAATGGATATAGAAAAAATTATGCTAATTTTAAGAATGAAAAGTTATTGTTAAAGAATTATGATCATCACGGGATGTATTAAAGGTAAGACATTGGAATTTTATTTCCATTTCATCTATGTGTATTGTGAAAGGATTGGTGGTTATAGATAAAAAATGCTGATTTGGGTTATTACCGCTTTTACTACCAAATTACAGATTTATTTAAATATGTGTGAGGACTCACAAAGCATAAACTTAACCCATTTTAATATATAAACACTCAATGTATATGGTTGCTTATTTGCGAAGTACTTTATGTGTAATGGACAATAAATTTATTTCTCAATCACCAATGACACATTGAAAGGAGATAATGATGAAAAATGCTGTTTTTGGTTTTCTTTATTAGTGTCTTGGACTTAATATTTTGTTTTAAGCAGATTTTATTTTAAAGGAAAAAGTCTGGAGATGGATGATTTTTAATTCTTTCAAAAGGATATCAAAAACCAGCCGGTCCTTTAGACGCCTTCTTCCGTGATCGATTAACCACTTAAAAGAATCACCGTAAATAACAATTTTGATATATTTTCCTATGAATTTTTTTTCCAAATATATCTTACTCGAAATGAGTGATAAAACATGTTCCTTCTTGGAAAATTTCTCGAAATCTATTGCATAAGGGGAAATGTTTTTTTTAAATAAATTTCGAGTAGAATATTTCTGTAGTCATTCATCTTTTTTTGTCATCTTTTAAAAGTTTCAAGAATGTCTTTGAAATCAATATCTGATGAAATTCGCATGCACCGGATACCCTTTTCCAGAAACTAGGAAGAAAAAAATGGCTTACTACGGCAAATTTGTATTCGAAAGACTTTAATCGTTGAAAAAAAAATTCCTTCTTTTTCACATCTCAAAAGAGTGCAAAAAATTGGTTCATTCCTTTTCAGTAATATAGATTCATGAAATCAGAATTGTTTGAGGCTTTTATCTGGTCGTCATATTCATTGAAATAGATTTATTTGAAACCCTGTATCATGCTTAAAAATGATATTTTGATGAGAAAAATGGCTGATTGTATTTGAAAATCAATAAACTAATTGATTGACATATTCTGGAAACGATTGTTTATATGCATCATATGTGATAAACACAGTAACGAACAAAATATTAAAAATCATATTTAAAGTGATAAGATATTGAGAACTTACGAAAACCCTCGAATGCCATTAAACTTATATACAAAGAAAAGATTAATCTGAAATTCTAAAAATTTTTTGAAAGAATCCATGTGTCAAATTATCATTAGTAATTGGGTTCAGTGATGAATTCTAAAGTTATTTTCTAGATTTTTCTGCGTGCTATTGCAAATGCCTACTCAGAAAAATATCTTAGTGGAAAATAATATTTTTTCACACCTCTGAAAATAATTTAAAATATTTTTCTTCGCTTTACTATCCTGTAAAATATAAAACATGATACATTTTTGAAATTTTGTCTTGTGATCGTATTCATCGCAATGCAAAATTATATCATATTTCATCTTGGTATGTATAACAGGGATATATTGATAAAAAAACAACATATAAAAATTTGAAAATTATCTATCAAGTTAATTAATTTATGAACAATTTAGGAGAAATGTACTCTATAGACAAATTAATTTTTGTTTAGCATGTCACAAATATGATATCATTAGTTCAACTATTTACCTAACAAGGTAAGATAATCAACTAAGAAATAACTAAGAATAAATTACAGAGCATTCAATATATATAGTATCTATTAACCTAATATAACGGTATCTAATAACCAATATGATTTTTTTTTCTTTTGCCCAAATTCAAGTTTAAAAAGAAAACGTTCTCCCCTCTCCAAAATATTTTTCGATTAATGGTAAGAGATAGAGCATACATTTTAAGAAAAGTTACTTCTTTTTCGCAGTTCTATCAAATGCTAACAACAACGACAACAACAACAACAACAGCAGTTAACAAAAACATTAAAAAACTCTACAGCAATTCTTATGTAAATATCAATATCTTAAAAGTTGTTAGAAGAGATGCGATATTTGTTGTACTATTTATAATTATTTCTTGTCTACAGAAAAGTGACATTAGAGTTTTATTCTTGCCATTAATTTTTATCTCTTTTCATTAATAAATCATAATATAAATTATAGAAGTATTCCGGGAGAAAATTTTAATGTTTTAATGTGAATTCGGCCATTAAAAACAAATTTCTATTATATACCCCATAAGTCCTAAATACCCTTGAAGTTTCATGTTTGTTTTAATTTCTGGGTTCGGGATCTTTCTTTCGTAGTCATCTTTTAAAAGACTCATGACTATAATAAAATCAATATTTGCTGAAATATGCATGTAGCGAATATCTTGTTCCAAAAATTAGGAATAAAAGAATAGCTTACTATGCCAAATTCCTATTCTGCAGAACTACATCGTTCGAAAAAATGTCTTATTTTTTACATCTAGAAATAATTCAAAATTTGTTTCATCATTTCCCGTCACATAAAATCATAGAAGATGATTTTTTAAAGATTTTGTCTTTTTCGCACATTCACTGGTGAAATTTCTTTAAATTTATGTACCTTGCGTAAAAGGGTACCTGGATAAAAAAAAAAGCTAGCATATAATTGAAAATCAATAATAATTGAATTATGTATGAATTATTTAAAATAAAACTCTAAGGTGTATGGATTACAAAATCAAATGTGAACGAATAATATTTAGATAAAAATTACTCTATTTCTAAGCGGTTTTCTGTTACATTTAAGGTAATCCAATTAAATCATTACAAATTAAAATGAATAAAATATGCAGTTAAATTCTTACTGTTCCAGTTGTTCCATTCTACAGACGTTTCAATTTTCAACATTAAATTTAACTGTGAAATCGGGCTAATCTAGTTCACTTAGAAGCAAGTTGTATATAATTGTATTTGTCTCACGTTTGTAAGACTTCGTAAATAAGGGAAAAGTAGACGATACTGAATCCACATTTCATATATTTGACTTTAACGGAAATAAATTCCGACATGGTTTCGTTGAGAACATTTTGTTTTATAAGAGACGGTGCAAACCAAAAATAAGATTCCGTTACGACAAATGCTAAGGGCAATCATTCAATAAATTGATACACTGAATTTATTGAGATAGTTGTAGGAAGAATGAACAATGTGGAAAATGTTGGCAATGCAGCAAACGTAACAAAATTATTATATGAACTTTTGTCCGATCATTCCACAGAATCGCACGCCAAAATTATAGGGTTTTCCTAATGTTTCTGTACATGTTTGCGAAATATGTCCTAAATCCAATTTTTTTTGTAGGACATCTGATAGAATACTTTTAGAAGAAAAAGTAATTGACATTGTTTGTGCTCGTCTACATAGATCTCTGTTTTAAAAGATGCAGGAAGTCTTCAACTACATTAAGTTCTTATTCTCCCCGGCTTCCCTCAATCGTCAACATAAATTGCATAAATTATATAATATTGGTAACGCATAGCTTGCATTGGTAACGCATAGCTGCATAATCTTCCGCTTCACGATATGCACAGTTTGGATGTTGTAGGCCTGTATATTTATCTGATAACGTAGTTTTCTAAATAGTAGAATTTAGAATAGTAAGATTCCGCCTCAGTCTTTATGTGGACGGCTTGCGGTTACGCGAAACCAATTCTTGTACCCTTCGCAAATATATGATAATTTCAGAGTTCTGCTTGAACGAGGTAGACCACTAAAATCGTAACTAGTTTGCTTGAATTTGCTTACCAAGTTTTTAATAGTTACCCCTAGTAGGGGCTGATTTTCAGGATTTGCTGTTGAAGTCCACTTGCCCCTATCCAGACGTTAATTCACAGAAACGAGAAAAAACAATAGGTAGTCTTTTTTTGTTGAATGTATTCTATCAGATCACCTGCAAAAAACAATTGAATTTAGAACCTATTTTTCAAAAATGTGTGGTGACATTAGAGTTACCCTATATTATAAAAATTTATAAGATCAATCATGTCTAAAATGATTTCACAAGACCTTAATTAGAAACATGATGCTGTGAAACCTGAATATGCAAAAAATGTACAATGAGCGAGTGTCTAAGTGTCTACTCACGTGGCAAAGCACCCTTTTGACCCTGTGAAGCATTATCTGTAGTCAGGGCTGGACGCGGTCTGATTTTTAAACCCGAAAAAGTCCATATGGCTGTAAAAATTATCAGAGAGATGGTACATTAACACATATTGAGGTATCTTACTACTTGGGCGTGGATCCGTGTCATTAGCCTTATAGTTGAAATGTTCATTTTCAGTACTAACAGACGCAGACCCGCATCCGCTAGTGTCGGAAATAAACGATGTACATTTGATTTGTTTTCATTATTTGATTCAGCAAAACTAAAAATGTTTGATCCAACATTTTCATTTCATTTATTTCCAACATTAGATCATATTATATATACTTTGATCTATAAAAAAAAACAAAAGTACTGATAAACATAAAGAACCAAATGGTTGGAAATACCACTTGGCCCAGGATCGCTCATTTTTGCATCATACAAACACACACACACACATACAAGAAAAAAACGGTCACAAACACGGCACGCGGGATGCTTTATTTATAGGCTGACAAAATTTCGTATGCTCAATTGTAGCTAAATTAATGCATGATATGCAAGTCTGGACAGGACGTGAATCTGTGTCCGCCGCATCTTGCTAATGAACGTCCAGACGCTGATCCGAGTATTATGCAGTCAATGTTTTAAAGAAGTCAGCGATAAGTTTTTTTACAAACTCTGTTGTATAATTAGATTACGGTTTGATTTTAGACAGAAATTATGCCTGTGACGATTGACAAAGAAAGCACTATAATAATTTTGAACAAATTATTCACCAATGTGTAGTGGTAATTAAAGTACTCATAAATGTGCTATGCATTTTGAAATATATTTCAGCATATGAAAGTAAGTATACCAACAAATGTCTTTCGTTTATCTCTAGCCACGACTCTAACTTTATATAATTTTTTTTATCACTATACAGGAAAATGTGTACATGTTTGCTATTCAAATGTGTTTAAAAAGCCTAACTTCTGACTTTAGTCTTCCCTGTTGAGCGATATTGGTGATGATCATACAATACATAAATACTCATGGCCATTCCTGTGTGATCTACACATAAAATAGCCGAAATTTAAATTTACAGTTTTAATAAAAATCCATGATTGACTACTATAGTTAATATAATTGGTTCTGTGATGCGGTAAAAATATAAAGTTGAACCGAATTGAATATTATAGACAGCGAAAGACTGCGAGTTAAAGACAATCGCCTACTAAGTTTATTTTTTACTATAAATGCTATTCCAGATCTATCAAAATGAGCAAAATGGTTTGCTGATTCAAGAGGACCCTGAAAATGTCTGATTGTAGAGTTTTTATCCTTTTAAATTACGCTCGCGAAACCTTGAATAGACGTTATGCATACCAGTGAAGAAAATGAATTTTGTAAATAAAAACGCTTTTAAACGTTTTAAATATATCTTTTAACTCTTGAAGTTGAATATTTAAAAATAAATATTTAATCTCTATTTCTAAATATTAATCGAAAAAGGAAAATATTTCTGTCAAAATTTCGATAAGCTGAATAAAAAAATGACTATTACTACTGTGCGAAGATAATAAAAATATTATAATAAATTATGTTTTCATGAAATGATTGCACTTATTATATTAGAAAACGCGCACTTATATCGTTTTAAAGGTATTTTCTACTCCGGAAAACATTCGCAGAAAAAGAAGAAAAAAATCTAATCAAACGTGCTGGGTACATATTGTCTAGAGACAAAATAGAATAATTTTAATTTATTTCAGAAGCGGAAAGCTATTTAAAGATAGATAATTAGAATTGAATCTCTGGGGAATTTATTTCATTAAGTGCATTTAAATTATTGTAAAGTCTTTGCGGTGAACGAAAACCTATTGATTTTATATCCATACAAAAATATCATTTTATTATAATGATGTACTACAAATGAAATGAAAATTTTGAAATAACGAAATATAAATAAATATTAATGGAATCGGAGTAATTAAGCTTGAATACTGGGTCCTGTGCATTAAATTATATGCATCTTCAATTTTAAATCTGGAGAAATATAGAGTACGTATTCACCATTTGGATCACGATCACTCTATCAGAGATTGGGGCGGTCATTTTTAGTTACCACTATTTCTGAACAATAAAAATCTTGGTAGATTACTCTTGCAAATGTCGTAGAAATTACTCGGAAGAAGTAAGATGCAAGGTAGAAGTACCAGCAGAGTGATTGTCCTAATATGCGCGGACCATTGGAATATTCTAATTTATATAAATATTCAAAATCTCATTGCAATGAGCCTGAAATGTATCCGGCTGATTGGGAAACGGTAATTTTCTAGTTTGGCTGAAGCTGCCTAGGCTCTTTGCAATAGGCATGAAAAATATCAGGCTGACAGGAAAATGACAGATGATTCTCGAGTCAGTCTGACTCTTTGCAAACAGAGTAGCCGATTTCCAAACAGCTAGATTTCGCAATACGCCTATGACATATGGTGGTTTGATAAGTTCTCGGCCTGACAGTGAAAATACAATATTTTTGACATAATTTCATATTATTTTTCAATGTACTCCCCTTGCAACTCAATGCATTTAAGATACACTTTGTGTGCGAATTCTTTAGTGCAGTCCTGTACGAGGGTGGTTCGAACAGTTCCCGGCCTGAAAGAGAAATTACCTGATTTTTGACAATATTTCATTTTATTTTTCAACTTGCAACACAATAAATTTTGGAAGACACTTGAGAAATGTTCATTCTTTGGCTTTTTTGGTTCAACAAGCGCAGAACGCATCGAGCGGAAAGCTTTTTCATACCCGAAACGTCGTATAAAATGTGGTAGACACGGTCTATCGAGATATTTTTAATGTCAGCAAGTTCGCGTACCTTCAATCGGCGATCATTCAATACGGCATTGTGAATTTTGGAGACGATTTCATCGGTCGTAGCGGTTTTTGGGCGTCCTGGACGTTCATCATCGTGAATTGATTTCCTACCATGTTTAAATTCAGCAGCCCACTATTTTATCATCGAATATGAATCCTGTAACCCTCTAATTCCCATGGTAGAATATGTTCCAGAAATTCCATAATTCAGAAAATCTGAATTCATACCAGAAAATTTCAATAATAAATTTAAGTTTATTTAATGACGAAATATTTTCTATTAAATGAAGCATATATTGCTATTTTAAATTTCTGGAATGAATACGGATTATCTGAATTAAAAAATCTGCTTAATTGGAAACAGTGGCGATAGCATATATGCTACCATGGGCATTAGAAGGTTAAGGTAGACTCTAACTCTTTTTGTATGTTCGTGGGGGTTAAATATTTCTTAGCAAAGTATCTTATGACAGCTCGAACTTCAATTGTTTTCATTTTTTGAAAATGTCAAAACTTGTTTTCTTTACTTTATCGCCCAGCAATAACCCATAAACTCACGCGTCTGAAACTCGGCGGCATGTTATCTAAAAGATCATACTTTACAAACAACATTGTCATTTGTTCATACTTGTTCCATTTCTGTGTTAGGCCGAGAACTTATCAAACTGCCTACATACCTATAGATACAGTATCTCGTTTCAGCTTTTCAAAAATGAAAAGTTTTCGGCTTATAACCTTCTGTTGAAAGCATATATTTGGGTTGTTCGGAAAGTTCCTTCCGTTTGGGAAAACCAATCCGTACCGGGAAATTCTACCCGTCAGTTATTAGACATTAGCTATCGGAAGTAATGTCTAATAATTAAATGGTAGAATGTTCCGATACAAACCAACTTTCCCAAACGAAAATAACTTTCCGGACGACGCAATATTTTGAAAAGATCATTTATTGTGGAAGGATGTCAAATGTAGTTTTTTTTTTGTTACCAAAAGATAAAATATCCTTAAAAATTTTAGCCCCGCAAAACAATTTATTATTTGTCAAAAATTAATTTTTTATAGTTTTTCGGCTTTGCTATTTAAATAAGAAAAAGTTATTAACTTTTATTAAAAAATATTTTTTTATGTTGTAAAAGCTGAAAGTACGCAAATTCATCATTTAATTGTGCATATTGCTCCAAATATTGTTAACCTGTTTATCAATTTATGTATATACGAAAACAATATGCATTTCAATCAACGATAATTATATAGTGCAGCTACTTGAAATATAAAAGTACTTTATGTTGTTCTTTCGTTAATGTGGATTTATCATTACTTCAAAGTGATTTTAAATAAATTTCTTATATATAGATCATATAATGTGTAGCTATCACAAGTATAGATTGGAGAGCAATTAGTTATCAGGTGATTAGTAGCAAAGAGTAGTTAATTCGACAACGAGGTTAAAAAAATTGGCAGATCCTGTGTTCCCAATATTGGGTTAACTTATCGTTGTTACTAATAACCTGACGAATACAAGCTGAAATTTGATTGCTATCGAAAGTATAGTTGTGATATCTACGAATTATATAAAGAAAATTAAAACTAAAAATCATGGATCATGCATAGATTATAAAACACTTTATAACTCTAGTAAATTATTATAGAAAAATTTCCTTTTTACCTAGAATGAAATGAGATATCTAAATAAGCAACAGCAAAACATCATAACTCAGTGAAAATCCCTTTTTAGCAATTCATATTAATGTAATTATGTTTGAATAATGTAACATCTTTAAAATACACCGTAAACTCCCTTTTTCCGTAAACCGTAATGTAATGGAATTCTTTTGATTGTCCCTGTAAACGAACTACAAAAACTACAATCTTCATTTTCAATAGCGAACAAGCCATAGTAAACAACATTAACATACACCAATTACATGGCAATCCAGGTATATTTACGAAAGTTAGAGCACAGACAAATCAAATTCCTAACAATTTTCAACTATGTTAGAAAGTGTTAAAAATGAGATTTACTGTGAGGGAAAAAAAGGGCATTTTGCTAAATTTTGTGTTTATTTTTAGTTTTAATTAGAGGTGATATTTAATAATATGTTAATCCGAATTTTGTGGTATAAGAGAACATGCGTGTGTAAATGCAGTAATTTAGATAGGAGAATCAATATTTCTGCAGATTTTTCTTTTCAAATTCAGGTGTTAAATTAGTATGCAGCGCTTTTCGTACGTGATATGACATTTTTCGTTTTTTATTTTCAATCACATGCCAAATTCAAGCCTTCCATTATACACGTGTACATTGATACAACACTGTTTAAATAGCTATATATTTCTTGTTTAGTTTTATATTTAAATTTTGAATTTACTTCTAACAAAGTGTTTAATATTTTTGTTCACTTCGGTGCATATACTTGCAACTCAATGATTTTTTATTAATCGGCACACACCCACAAAAAAAAAAAAAAAATGTTTGAAAAAACGTGGCATGTTTTTATTCAAAATAACATGATTTATTCGATTTTGTTATGAAAGCGTGAAAGAAACTTAATTTTCCTCCTTGAGCCTTTGAATTAAATTTCGTAGAAACGTGTATGGAAAAATCTGAAAGATTTCCCAATATATGAATAAAAGAAGCTGTAGTAGCTTATTTCAGCATTTTAAAAAATGTTTTCGGCTTCCAAAGTAGTCTTGAAAGATGAAATTCTAAAAAGATTATTTAGTACGGAAGAAACCAATGTTTTCTTTTTAATTCTGAAAAAAAGATGAAATACTCTTATTAATTAGAGAATTTCAAAGCATTTTACTGGTATTTCTCAAAATTAAAATATTTTTAGATTTTTTTTTTTAGCTGTTAAAAAATTAGGTAATATATTACATGCAACATATTCTATAAGCCGAAACCATGTCATTCTATCTTTTAACTGTGCTTACTGCAATAAATTAAATTTCGTAATATTAAGCACATGATTTATGTACGAAAATACACTTTGCTCTTGTTTTGTTACAGTATGTTGACATCACATGTGATACAGAAAGCATAAAGGAATGAAAAGAGTCCCCCCCCCGCCCCCCTCAGCCCTCTTGTATCTTGTGATTTGCCTGTTTACATTAATTATTTTTTAAATATGATCAGTATTGCAACTCATCATTAATGCATTTCTTAGTTATCCATCATAAAGTTTTTAGATTTTTTTAGCTGTCAAAAGTACATTAATAAAAAGTTTTCTCTCTGTGTGTGTCTGTGTGCAATTTCATGGGAAATCTATCGTATATTTAGTTCTGAAAGTTCGATTCCGGTTAGACGAATACTGGTCCCAATTCTTCAGATCTGTTATTTTAAAAATTAGATTTTAAAAAAAATTATTTTAGTTTAAAGGAAAGCATTTGCGTATTATTGAGATTTTCCAAGTTCGCCGGTGTTTTTGAACCAGTTATAACAGCAATCGAAAACTTTCCCCAATATAGTAAAATTTCTCCGATTTTTAATAAAGTTTAGTTGAAATTCGTAGAGTAAATTTTGAGTTTTTCGCGATTTTCTTTTAAAAGTCCCTTTTTGTAGATAATGAAAAGTTTGTTTTTTGTTAAATGATTTTTATTTGAAAGCTTACCCATTCAATCTTATATTTTATATCATTGTATGGACAAAGCATACAGGAGACACTAAAAAATATGAAATAGTTTTATATATATATATATATATATATATATATATATATATATACATATAATTTAGTTATTAAAAAAGTATTGGCGATTGAAACGTAACGAAAAATTTGCCGGTGAGTTTTGCTATTTCTGTGACCAAATATACCTTGGAAGCATTCCAAAGTGGTTGCTATAGCGACATGAAAATTTTGAATACTGAAAATTTGAATTGAACCCGGGGATTGTAATTAATCGTGAAAGTACAAGAAATTCGTTGTTGCGTTTAGCTACGGTTGTACAAGTCAGTTTTACGTATGAAGCAAGGACCACGTTATTGCGATTGCCGCTTTTGCACTCTCTAACAAAGGTTCGACGGTAGTGGGATCCCACCATTAGGTTTGTTTTAGTATTATATTTAATATAATTTTAAGAATATTTAAAGAACCATTATAGTGATCACCATTTTTACGATGATTCAGTGCGATGCCGAAGGGAACGGTTCCCCGCTCCCCTCCCAACACAAAGATCGCTTGTATGATGCATGTAAGATAATTTTATATATATATATAAAGTAATCCAGTTTAAGCGGGACAGTCAATAATACATAAAAATAAATGTAAAGAATTGTAACATCCTAAACCACATCAATGCATCCTGTATGTGTGGTTATTAGAATAAGTAAACATGCGCTTAATACGAAAACCCACTCATTGGTGATCATCACTATTCTAAAAAAAGTTTTAGAATGATGAAATTTGTTGAGTAATGTCATTTGTAGCACAATTAAAGGCAAATATCTTAAAACGCAGAATTTCTGTCTTTTAGCCCTCTAAATAAGGTGTGTAGATTTAGTCGTATACACCTAATGCAGCCAAACACAATCTATCCGGCCCTTTACTGCTGTTAAAGCGGTACCATTTATGGACTGGTATTGTTTTACGTGCCCAATGCTGTTAAATCATTTTAAGTTGAAATAAATTTGTATTAAGTTCATATATAATATAGAATCACACAAAAGTTTACGAATACACTTCCGCCTATAGGCGATTATTCCTTGGAATGCATTGGTGGAAATTTCCATATTTATGTTCACAGTAGGCAACTGATTTATTTCGGCGAGCGTAGTTTGGCGCAAAATTTGTTACATAGTCTCAATCAAGTGTGTTCTTATTTGTGTTAAGCATTTATTGATATTCTAATGTGATCATTTTCAATCGCAGGTAACTGAATTTTGAACAATTATGTAATTACAGACAACAAAAAAGGAAAAAGTATTGTGTCGAAATTGTAGTACAACTTTAATGAGTGATAATACACGTCAAAACAAACAATTTCTGTATAGAAAACGGGGTTGTAATCCATTTTTCCATCTTTTAATACAGTTTCTTTATACTTGCAGGTTATTTTGTTGAGCTGTCTACATGACAGACTAAATTTTATTGCCGAAACGTTGTCTGGGTGAATTCGTGTCGGTTGAGTGTCGTTTCAGATAGCTCTATTCGCAGAGCACTGACAATTTAACCCATAGGTTCTGGGGTCGTCTCCCGGACTATACACTATTTCACTCAGTTGGACATATTACAAAAAACACAACAGTCTGACTTTAAGTCGAATCCGTATTTTGTTCATACATTTAAAGTTAATTAAATGTATTTTACATAATTTTCAACGGATTAACTTTGTTTTATGGGAAATGAAATTACGGAATTGTGCTGAAAATGTACTGTAAATCAGTCTTTGACATCGTAGATACTGAATTATAGAGCAAACGTTACTCTGTTGTTTGGACACGAATGATGGCCATTCCCAGTTTATTTGTTATAGCATGTCTTTTCAGAGAAAGTAATGCATGTTCTATTGAAAATGTCATTACTATCTCTTCATTACTGGTAGTGTTTTGAACGGAAAAACGTGTTCAGCTTGCAGTGAGATATATATATATATAGTATCTGTATATATCAGTATAGTATCTGTATATAATACTGAATTAGTGAAAAGCCGGAAACTGCTTTCTAAGCGAAAATTGTTTGTCTAACCTTCATTATAATCTCTAAATATTTTTACAAACACGTTTCAGAACCCTCTTTATAACAGCTGAATTGAGTAACTTTATTTATTTTTTTTTTTTTTTTTTTACTCGGTTGAAAAATAAAGGACTAGTATATAAGAATGCACGATTAAAATTTTTATTCTCTTCACAGTTTTGAATTTGCTTTCTATTGTAGATGGACCTAGCTTCCAGTCGTGCTTCCAGTCCCGGAGGCGAGGGTTCTGTCTTATGCTGTGCTTTTTTTTTCTTTTTTAATTCATTTTATATTTTTGACGCGTTATCAGTTTTACGCAGAATTATGAATTCTACATCTTTGAAGTTTTTGATATTTTCCTAACAAATTACATTTACATTTGCGAATTTTTCATGACAATTTATATTTTTTGCGCAATTTTTAAACTAATATTTCTGTCGATGAAAATCCAAATTAATTTATGTCTTAATACCTCGTCACCCCACCAGTGGCTGAGAGGTTATGCTCACAAAGCTGGTAGATGGGAGGTGCTGGGTTCAAACCCTTGTCGCGCTCATCGACCTAACCGTTCGGAGTTTTCCGTGGTTTTCTTCGAGCCTTGCCGTAAATACGGGTTAGGATCCCTTAGAAAGACCCCCACGCAGAGCATTCTCCCCTAGGGTCTATATCCCAAGAGTAGATAATTGGCCTTCATAAATCAACCAACCAACCAACCTTAATACCTCGTCTTTTTAAAACTCTTATTGTTTACATTTATTTTTATTTATTTATTTATTTATTTATCATATTTATGAAATAATGCATATTTTATTTGCATTTTCTTTTTAAAAATTTGTAATTAACTAGGAAAAAAGTAACAAAATAATATATCGTTTTATTATTTGATTTGTTCTAAATATATTGCAATATGTTTACTGGTGAACCAAAACCATGTATCATCACCGACATCGACAGTTTTAGTTTATTAAATATGGAATTAATTGTGTGATACATATCGTAAAAATATTCAAAACAAAATATCGCATTAAAAATCACCATTAAATTTTTTCTTTATATAAATTGTTTTAACAATATTGGAAGAATGGATAAGTTAACATATTATATATTCTTTAAATACTTAAAATGCTATAAATATATTACAAAATTCATTAAAAGTTGAAAAACAAATTACTTCAAACGTCGTAATTGTCTGCAAAAGAAGCTAAACGAAATGAATAAAAAGAAAATTTTATTTATTCTGATGTTACCGTAAAAATCATTGCAGACGATTCCATAAAGTTAAAAAAAAAGTATGTCAGAACATTATATTAAAATATAAAAGCTAAATAATAATAAATTTTAAGCAAAATCATCTAGACATAAATTAGTTTGGAGTTTCGTCAATAGAAATATTAATATCAAAATTGCACACACACACACACAAAAAAAAAAAAAAAGAAAAATTAAGAAAAATTTGAAAATGTAAATGGAATTTATTAAGAAAATATCAAGAAGTTCAAAGATGCAGAATTCATAATTCTGCATAAAACTTGTAACGCATTAAATATATAAAATTAATTTAAAAAAAAACGTAAAATGTACATGACAGGACCGAACCCTCGCCTCCCGGACTGGACGAGCGAACGATAGCTCTGCACCACGTAGACCTCGTTCATATTGTCAAACTAATAGGTATTTGAAACGCATGCTGAACTTTAACCCCAATTTCTCAAAAACTAAGGACCATTTGAAGGAAACCTTTGACCTGAGTAATTAAGGGTATGACCCCTACAACATACTTTAAAATTATCAAAATCTGTGCGCATCATGTTTGGCGGTCCCCTTATTAGTCATAATTCTCGCAACATGTCTAATTATAGATGTTGAAAAGTTACAAAATATTACAAATTAAACTTACAAAATTATATTTTAAAAAAAAAATGTTTACATTTTATTTTTAATATGAAAAAAAAAAGTTCATCAAATGCAAATTTTAAAATAATTAAATCAGAATAATTTGACCGACTTTGATAGGAAAATAGGAAAACAATTTCTTTTCCTGCCTCACTACTTCATGGACGCCCTTCTCATAAAATATAAATTTTACAGCACTGAACTATCCGGACATTGAAAGAATTCGGCAGTCAACATTTCCAGAATATGTCGGTTAATTCAGCATTTACACTATTTCTTTTTCTTTTTTTTTTTGATATTTTTTAGAAGTTTTATTAGAAAACTATATTATCTTTCTAAATTATGTATTATTCTAAATTATGTAACTAATATTCCTAATCTATACTTGCCATTGTTTGTTCTCACTTAATTCATAAAACAGTTTCTTGAATTTGAAAATCAATGATGGGGTAGAGGGAAGGAGTTATAAATATTTTTTTACTGGTGACTAGAATTTTTTGCTGGCTACCAGATTTTTTCAAATTTGCAAAGCCTTGGTTGTTACCACTGTTTTGAAACAACTATCTCCATGTTATATTTCTCTTGCATGCAGGAAAGAAATTTACGCCGGAGAATATTGCTTGGGAACGCTGGTTAAAACAATGAGATTTTTTCTATACTATTCGAGACCTGTCATGATAGAAGGAATATTGCACATACATAATCCATATTACAACAAAAGCAGTCGTTTCTTTCCACAATCGAGAAACTTTTGCTGTAAACGATCAGATATTTTTCCAGAGATGGAAAACAATAAGCCATTCATTGACTTAAAAAAAAGATAAAAGTTAATAGACACACATTTATCGCATTTATCTGTTTTAATACTGAACAAGAAATTTTAAAAGATGAAAATTAAAAGTGAAGTCTAAAATCTTATAAAGTCTTTTAAATGAAAAATAAATGTATTTAAAGATTATAACTCATGTATAGTTAATGATGCATATAGATATTTAAAATGTAGTAGAATATTTATTACACTGTAAATAGTTATCCTATGTTACATAATATTTTTCACAGGAATGCAAGAGGGTTACAGGGGTATACAGGGGTAATTACAGGGTATAATTAGGGTTTAATAAAGGGTATATAAGGTGTACAATTATAATAAGATAATATTTTATAAAATATTGCTTATGTGTGAAATTTATACATGAAAACACATTTTATTAAAGACTCCGTTGTCATAAAGGCTGTTAGAAATTAACTTGGGTACATATAAACTACGCGTTCATAATATAATAAAAAAATTAAATAATCTTTTAAAATATACACTAAAACACTTTTTATTTTGCCTAAAAGACGTCAACATATCAATATAAACATTAAAGATACTAAATTTAAAATTTACATGTTTGATTTGTTCATCAAATCGTCATCAGAATATACACAAACCACAAACACAATGTACATAAAACCAGACAGTCTGAACAGTCACTATGTGAAAGAATGTACAACGCCCCCTATACTTTTAATTTTAACACTGCTCTTAGCTACATATACAGACCGCTTCCCACTATTATTCAACCACTCAACCCAAATCTTCGGAATATTAAATGACAACATATCATTACATGCTTTCGAACTCCTTAAATAAATTTCAATAGATTCCCTCACAAAAAGTTGTAAATAAAAAATGGAACTATATAAATATTAATAATATTAATAAAATAAAAAGTGTTTTAGTCTATATTTTAAAAGTTAATTTTAATGGACGTATTTCGACTCTCCACTTTATTTGAAATATAATAACATTTGAATTAAATAATCTTTTAATTTTTCAAAAAACTTATTCATAGCAATATATTCTAAATAAAATTCTAAATAAATCATTTTCTAAATAAAATGTTTTTAATACTATTTAATCACACCATTGAATCAAGAGATCTTAAGTAAATCACTCAGTTAAGAAAAAATGACAACAGTTAATGAAGATGTATACTATAGATTCCTTTGTTTATTTAAATCCTTTGTCTAAGTTAATTGCGTTTTATTAGTTTTTCTCTTCGAAACAATATATATTTTTTAATTGCTAAAATCAGAAGAAAAGACAGTGCATTATATTTAGAAAATTTACATATTGTCATCGAACCCTCAAAAAAAGTAAAATTTAAAGCTGCAAAGAAATAAAAAAAGCCTTTCACCTCACATTCTTTTCATTTGAGCTAAATTAAGCAGTGTAAATTTCAGTAATTAAAAAAATCTAATTATCGAGTTCGGTTTTCTCTTTTCATTGATAAAATTAATTAACGACGACGAAGAAATTTAAAACGAATTAACATTTTAATTAATGTTTTGTTTTTATTTTTACGAAATTCTAAAATGCATATTTTAATTACTTTTTTTGTAATTCTGTATCATAATACATTTTTTTCTGAATGTTATTGAGATTAATCGTATTGATTTTACTGTAAAATTCATAATTCAATAACGGACAATTTTCTGATTGATTATTGTTCAAATTAATAACAAATTCTTAAACATTAGATAATCCGTCCGGCGTTTCCCCGTCCCCTCCAAAAATAGAACGAAACGTGAAAACACTCTAAAAATTGCTGCACGAAACCCTTTCGTCTGTCAGAAAGTAAATAGAGAAACGGACGCAGAAGCGGAAGTAAATTCAATACGACCCCCTCAGATGTCTTGGTTAGTTGATTTACGGCGAGTCAGTTTTTGCAGAAAATTAAGAAAAGTTAACGCTCGATTTTCTCAAAATTTGCATTTTTGAAATCAGAAAAATAATTATATAGAAAAATTCTAATATTGGAACATAAATTCACCTTAGTATTTCAATTAAAACCATGAAAAATTTTTAAATGAATCACAATTTATTCATTACTAAAATATGTGTTGAATGAAATAAAGGTTCTAAAACATTAACACCATTCTAAGATGTTAAAACTTTCATCGGAGTCCCGAGAGCTTTCGACCATAACCTGGTCATCATTAAAGGGCGACAATGAGAAAAAATTCTGTAACCTCTGGAATGCACCCTGGTTAAATTACAGAAGGCGAAACCACATATGAAGATGGGGGGAGAGGGGAATGGATGAGTCTATTGAGTGAGGTGGGTTATTCCAACCCAAATGTACCATTGACACCAAGTAGATAAGGCCAGATTTTTTGATATATTGCATGATAACATATCATTACAGGATTTCTTACGACTTGTCAGTATTTCCACAGACTTCCTCAGTATAGATGTACTATAATCACTCCTTTGCGCTATAATCTTTACTTTACTGAAATGTACATAAAATTTTCTTTTTTCAAATTTAAACGAGATAGTGCAGTAGATGCTATGTCTGTCAAATGCTCTCTTATTCGGTCTTGTAATTTTCTAGTTGTCATTCTTATGTATGTAAATACTTCATTTTTATTTTTACATTTAAATGGGATGATATAAACTCCTGCCTTTTCATGCATATCTATGGGGTCTATTTTTCTGTGCACTAGATTTTGTAATTTTGTTTGAGGTTTGGCAATTAATGTTTGTCACATTTCTTTAAAGCAGATCGGATTCTTTCATAAAGTTGGGCGATATAATCTGTACTACAAAACTTTGAAACTTGTGTTTTGTTATTGCCTATTATTTTACAGTTATTAAATTCATAAATTACTTGGTTAACGGTTACAGGAAACCATGCCGATCGAATAATACAATAGCTAATAGCAGTATAGTAAATTAACAGCATTAATATTAACATTAAATTTAACAATACTTTGTTACTCCTGCATGTATAAAATCATTTACACAGCTAAAAATGTTTAATTGAGAATTGATTGCATCATAAAAACCGATATTCCGATTTTATGAAACTCAATAATACTCTATAAAACGTTTCCAAAAATCATTTGCAACACAAGAAACATTGTTTTTAAACATACTTCTTTAAATCGCGAAAATATATTGGTTTGTAAGGCTTCTAAAAATAAAGAATGCTTTTCGAAACCGCGGACAACTTGGAAGAGGTTATTGTATATTTTCGTTCGTAGTAATATTATAATTTCGTAGATTAGGAAATATTTGTCTACTTTTACAATGTAGTTGTTATTTTATTAAACTAATCTTTTCATCACATTTCTTGTTTTGTAATTCTTATTCTTTTTTTTTCCTTTTAGAAAAATAGCCCTACTCGAAAGACTATTAATATACTTTGAACATATTGACAAAATTTTCAATTTTCATATTTTATAGGGGTAACTAAGAGTGTCTGTATTGAAAAGTTTTTAAACTTTATTCTCAAGCAGCTAACTTCACAAAGTTTAATAAAACACTTTTTTTCACATAGTTATTTACCTATATCTTTTCATGATATTTAAATTTAAAGTTTTAATATTTATTTTTTATTACATTACTGCGACGATAAATATAATTATAGAATTTTGAAGACTCGGCCGATGCTAAATTTTTAGGGTGCGTATTCTTGGTTCCGTGCCCTTCGTTACTCGTTACGTCAGGTAAGAATGTGCATTAGGTATTTTTTCTTACTTTTATTATACGTTTTTTTATAAAGTTATACGATTTTAAGTTTTTAACCTTTTTCATTGTTAATAAACTGTTATTCAGCATATTTCTGAAGCTCTATCTTTTCATCTCGCTCTTTTCTATTGAACACTCCTCTAGATCCGTTTTCCTATCCCCTTTTCTACTAAAGTAAATTTGAAAACTATTTTGTTTTTAATACATTACAATGTTGAAAAGAATATGTCTAGTTTCTGAAGGAAAAATCTTACAAATACTAATAAATGGAATAGATCCTAAAAAGTTGTTACTCATTATGCATCTTAATAATATTCTTATATTTTACCAATAAAAAAATTGTGGACTGGAAAATTCAACACATCAATATTCTCTAATAATTACGGAACAAAAATTATCGATTTCCAAAAGACATTTTCATTTCATACAATGAATTCTTTTAAGTATTTTTATTGATTAAGTCATTAAGTTGTGAATACGATTTCCCTGAGAACTGGTTTTTAAAAATTAGTTTTATAATTTGTTTCGTTCGTTGATATGTAACAGCTTACAAATAGATTTATCAAACTTCTCTCTTCGGAAAGAACCGAATGAAAAGTTTATCAATTAGTATGTAGTGATTAATTGAAAACCAAAAATCAGAAATGACAAAAGGGAATTAATGTGCCTCAGACTGAGAATTAGTATATTTTGCTTTCAGACGCCTTTATCTTTTTCATAACCACTAATTTTTAACTGTACTCATAGCTGACCCTCCCTGTCTCCATACACATATATTTCTGTAGTTTGATAGAAAAAAAAAGCTAATATTCATCTTTAAATATTAAAAAAAAAATTATTATTATTTTTAAAATTATGCCTTAAAAAATAATTTTCTTTGTGGAATATATTCATTTATTTTCTGCTTACTTATGATTTTTGTGCAGTGGTTAATGGATACAGAAAAATTTATGCTGATTTTAAGAATGAAAAGTTCTTGTTAAGGAATTATAATCATCACGGGATGTATTAAAGGTAAGACATTGGAATTTTCTTTTCATTTCATCTATGTGTATTGTGAAAGGATTGGTGGGCATAGATAAAAAAAATGCTGATTTGGGTTATTACCGCTTTTACTACCAAATTACATATTTATTTAAACATGTGTGAGGACTCACAAAGCATAAACTTAAGCCATTTTAATATATAAACACTCAATGTATATGGTTGCTTATTTGCGAAGTACTTTCTGTGTAATGGACAATAAATTTATTTCTCAATTACCAATGACACATTGAAAGGAGACAATGGTGAAAAATGCTGTTTTTGGTTTTCTTTATTAGTGCCTTGGAGTCAATATTTTGTTTTAAACAGATTTTATTTTTAAGGAAAAAGTCTGGAGATGGATGATTTTTAATTCTTTCAAAAGGCTATCAAAAACAAGCCGGTCCTTAAGACGCCCTTTTCCGTGATCGATTAAGTAAAACCTAGAGCTTTGGTAATATTTGTGTTAGGGACCTAGGCGAGATCAAGAAAAGCTAAGAGAAGGAGCACTTTCACAAGTACTTTCGGCCACTCTACTCACTGCATCATATATCATGCAAACACTTTCCCAATATTGCCACAAATTATTTAATATACAGAATCCATTTTTGATTGCATAAATTCCTTACGCAGTGCATATTTTTGTGGTCGTATGCTTGGGTTTAAAACCAACTGCGCGAGATAGGGCAGGTACTCTGTAAGTCTTTTATTTATCTGTTAAATAAAATTTAAGCAAACCAAAGAAGTTTTTTTGTCCTATAACCAATATGGAATTTAAGTAAAATATTTTTAACACTAAGCACGAGGTGTTTTTAAAAGGTGCTAGTTTGTCAAAATCTTGATGAAGTCCTATAGAACATTATGACAATGGGAGAGAGTGTTCTCCGACTATGTGTTAAGTGTCTGCAAGAATAAACTATCTTTGTTTATATACGTGTGTTGCCAATTATTTATTTCGGGGAAATTACTGGATAGAAATCCGCGACTTCTTAAGGTTTTTTTCTCGAAGATCCTCGGCATTTCGTGTCATGAAGGAAATAATCTGGTTATGAGGATAGTAATTTATCTCATTGTTTCTATATGTGCGTCCTTTTTTGTAATATCTTAGTCAACTTTGTCTATTTCTTAATCGTCTTAGTAGTAATATCAGAGCTTCTACCTTTCCAAACATGCTGAATTTGTTCGTCAACAGCAGTGACCGGGTAATAAATAATTACCAGACAAAATATAATATACACCCCACATATATATATATATATATATATATATATATGTGTGTATATACAATAATTTAAAAACTCAACAAAAGCGTGTTTGATTCATCAGCAGTAATTAAATTGCGCCGAGCTCTAAAATGTCGCACTAGGCAGCGAGACCAGAATAAATCTTAAAATAAAAATTAAAATACATTTATTAATATTAGCTATTCACCTAGCCACGCAAATAAAATCTTCTGATAGCGCATATTTTGATATATTTCTTCATTCAATTACTATCTTACTTTCTTTTAAAATATTACGCTATCATTTTATGAACCAAGACAGAAAATTAACAGTTTAATTAAAAATACAAATAACACTGATTTTCTTATATTTAAAAAATAGAAAATTTCATAATCACATCGGTAACCAGAGAGAAGCAGGCATCTATAGGGTGAAGCCAGGGGTTGCCATTATACCAGTTTTTTTAATAGTGAACTTCGCCTTATCGCGATTTTCTGAGATTAGATAAGATGAAGCTTTGAAGTAAAAATTTTTAATGCTGTCGTATTCTTTCCTATTGGCTCCCGTGACTGATCTAAAGACTTGGGATATTTTTGTAATAAATATTAATCTAGTTTACTTATAATATCATCCAGATTGAAATGGTGGTTGATATTTTAATAGGTTAATAATATACCATGATTATGATTTAAATATTCTCAGGGATTGAGAATAACTATTCAGTAATTTGAAGAGACGTCTGATACTCAAAAATAAAGCAAAAGCAGCAAAGTAATATGAAGTCACAAATTCAAAGCAAAGACACAGGAGGACGTTCAGCGTCAGTTGGTTGATTTTAGCTTAAAGAATCAATGGCGGTTGTCAGAAAGTTGAAGTCACAAATTCAAAACAAAGGCACAGGAGTACGTTGTGCGTCAATTGGTTGATTCTGGTATAAAGAATCAATGGAGGTTGTCAGTTAAAATATATGAGGTGTGATAATGCTGTTAATAGAAATTTGGTACCACAAAATGCTGAAGCAGCTGAAGTTGGTAATGTATAGTAGGGATGTTTGTTTACGTTCTCCAGTTGACGTAACGTCTATCTAAGGTATGTCGAAAACTTTCTGTAAAATGTCTGTCCAGCAGTCTCTTTAAATCATGTATTTTTTATTGAAGCCTTATACCTTCTTAATAAAAAGGTTTAAATAAGTTTACTCATCTAACTTTGTAATTATTTTCTTTTGTAAAGGTGTAGTTCTTTGTTTTGCATTTCAGACCCCATGTTCGTATGTTATTATGATTGTATGCGTGTTCATGATTTCCTTTCAAATTATTCAATAGTTATTCTAAACATATTGTATGTACATATTTCTATGAAAATGTGTGCTTTTACTCTAATATCTCATTTTCTCCAGTTTAAAAATTAAATGTATAAACTAAAAGACAATGATTAAACATTATATCCAGTTCCAACTAATTACGATTGTCATGTCAGTAGATTTATTTTAATATCCTCTTGATTAATAATTTAAGGAGCAAATACGCATGTTTGGAGCGACGTATTACGTAAACGTAACAGTTTAATAAAGACGATGTGAAATATAATTAATGATGTATGGTATAAAGATTGATTCATATGTAGTTTCATTCATTTCGAGAGAAATTTATGCAGCTAACATTCTATCAAATAAGTAAAGATATTAGTACTATCATTTCATATAATTATTACATTTGGAATGTCCATTTAAAGTTTGTTTACCTTGATTTAAAAATATAATAAAACCTGTGGACGCGTGGGAGGATTTTGCAGTGCAATCTAATATTTTTTTACCAATATCTAATATTTTTTAGATGCAGATTTAAACTTCTAAATAAAAATAAAGTATTAAAAACATGTGCAAACGACATTAGTCAAGCTTGAATAAATCTCATTGATTCCATCAAAGTTACTGTAAAAACTGTTCGGATATAGCAAAAGGCACGCACGAGGGAAAAAATTAACAATTGTATTTTTACTGTATTAGAGGAAGATGTCATCCGCTTGGTAAAAAAACACGAGTCAGAGATAAATAAATTCAATGCACATATAAAATACAGTAATATAACAAAGTATACAATTTAATCTACACGCGGTGTACCACTGCATCGATTGAGCGATGGTGTCTTTTTCTTCCAAACATTTGAATGGGAATATTGCTTTTTAATCATAAATATAAAATAATTCCAGGCAGAGATGTCCCACTTTATCTTTTTTATACCATTTTTTTTATAATCATTTCTGAGCACGATAAAATGCTGAATTTTATTTTTGTGGCAACATTAATTTGAGAAAAATTTTTCATTTCATTTATGAAAACAACGGTGATTTAATTTTTAATTAACTGCAATTTTTAATAAAAACATTTTTTTAACGAAATGTGGTTGTAACTATATCAGAAGCCGGTTTAAAAGCCTTTCGAATGAGACCTCATTCATTGTTGTGCGTTTTATAGAAAAGTGATGTTGACAACAGAAAAAATATATGTGATCCAATTGAATGGAAACCCTTTAAGATTAAAGGCGAATTTTCTAAACTTGCGATTCCCAAATTGTGATTCGAGGGCAATGTTTTGGTGAGTCCAGGAACGATCGGTCTTTTCTTGAAAAATGAACAAATAATTTGTCTTCAGCAATATTATAATAAAAAGAAAATTGCTCAGTTAAACTGATGGCAGTGAGCTCACCGGCTATTCACATTAATTGTATATTATATTCTTATTTCAAAGAATAATGCCCTCGAAAAATAAAGAAATCGATAATAAATTAAGGGGGGATAAACCCCCTGTTTCCCCTTTATACTTAACCAGTGAACCCCCAAAACTAACCAGACAAGCGCCTTATCACAATGAAACTATATACAAAATTTGAAGCAAATCGGATAATTCTGCATGAAAAACCAATTTCTCTAACTTAAAGTGGGGACAGCCCCCCGTTTCCTCCTTTATATTTAACCAATGAACCCACAAACTTATCAGGGCAGTGCCTTATCACAATGAACTTTTATACAAAATTTGAAGCAAACAGGATAATTCTGAATTGAAAAACCCATTTATCTAAATTAAGGGGGGAGGGATTTAGCCCCCGTTCCCCCCTTTATACTTAACTAATGAAACCCCAAAAATAATCAGGAAAGCGCCATATCACAACGAACCTATAAACAAAATTTGAAGCAAAATGGATATTTCTATCAAGAGTTATCACGTTGCGTACTTTTACGTACATACATACATACAGATCGGGCGGGCACATTAGCTCTCAGGCTTTGATAGCCTGTGAGCTAATAAAAGTACTCGCTGTCTGTATCGAGAGGAAAAGGTAGCTTCTCTGTTTCTTGATTTTAAAGATTGTATCTAATTTTACTCGAAAACATAAAGCTCAAATGCGTCGAGCCCGATTACAGAAGCTTCATTCCCAGTTTTTGTCAATACTGAATTTGATAATTTCGCCAAATATGTCAGTTATAGCAAGGTTGGCTTCATTTATGGCAATATCTTTTTGGTCACCAATTTTGGCGATATTTCGCTAACCTTGGCGAGAATTTGCGCTAGCGGATTTGAATATGTCCTTCTATATATATATAAAAAGTAATGGTTTGGAAATGGACCAATGAAAATCTGCGTAGATGCCGTGAAACGTATCTGATTGATCAGAGCTTTCTGACTTTTCTTAGGGGGAATTAACATGAAACTAGAGAATTTAGATAGGATGGGCGCTATTAGGGGGGTTACCAAGGGAAAGGGACCAGGGTCTGTCGCCAAGTTTGGGCGCCAACTTGGCGATATATCGCCATATTTGGCGGCCAAAATTAGCTGCCAAAAGGGGCCCTAACTTGGCGCTCCTATTTCCAGTATTTCGCCAAATTTCCATAGACTCTCATTGAAATCCAATAGCGTTTACTCGCTTGCAAAAAATCAACAAATTGAGATATTGCAATGCAACAAAAATTAATATTAGCTTATGAATAGAGCTTAATTGAACTATTTACATTATT
Source organism: Maratus michaelseni (assembly GCA_963931845.1). NCBI lineage: Eukaryota > Metazoa > Arthropoda > Arachnida > Araneae > Salticidae > Maratus > Maratus michaelseni. The sequence continues at coordinate 274,440,250 of OZ007594.1, read as the reverse complement.
TTTAAGCACAAATACTAACTATTTACAATATTCGTAACACTATATATACAAGTGGTACTTGTTAGATATCCTGTCGACCAAATTACTGTCGCCAAAAAACAATTACGAAGTATAATCTAACAATTAAATGCATAGAAAATAAGGGATCGCGAGGCGATCCAGAATGGAAACGCGAAACGATTACGTCTGGGGTTGGCTAGGGCGCGATTACGCGGGGGGGGGGGGGTTGGTGAACGTAGCGAGCAGGGGGGGGCGAGCCCACCTAGTAGTTTTAAACGTATGATAATTGGAACAATGGTTACAACAATGAAAGAAAATTTTCGAGATACCACGTTCACTAAAATTTGGCGAGCATGAATATTCTTCGCCAAATTCAGAAAAACTCGGCTGCTTATTCTTTTTTTTTTACAGATTTTCGATTGATATTCCGTAATTAAATTTCAGTGGTCTCATATTAAGTATATATGGTGAATTATCAGTATTTTCGAAAGATAGTCTGGGTATGTGTATTAAAGAAACAATCCTTTTTAAAGCAATAACATTAAAGCACACATTTAAATTGATTGCGAGGGGAGTGCAAAAGTTTGCATTACAATTAAGATTTTGTCATTTAGAGAAACTGTATCTTGTTATCCGCCGCCGTATGACTTACGATTCTATTAAAAAAATTGAGCCAATTTGTAAAAACAAATTAAAAGTAAGAACGAACTAAATATAATAATTGTTTAATTTGCAGTTTTATGACGCTCCAAAAATTTCGTAATTTAGTTACTTTAGTTTGTTATTATCTACAGTCAACTTCTTAAAATAATATTTATTTTTATTCGAAATGACTTATGTATCTAAATTATGTCCTTCAAGATAGAACAAACTAAACATTACAAATACATTCACATTTCTTATGTTGCTAGAATTTATTAATAAATGCTGACAAAACAACTTAGAAAGCTGAAAAGTAATATTTCGATCGCTGGACTTAATTAATTAATTAAACTTAAGAAATTAAGAGCTTATGCTAGTCACGCGAAGAAACGCTCAAGCTAATGTTAAGTCTATGGAAAGGTTCTTGGCAGATTTCTCGCTCGCATTTTAATATTTTTAAATGATTTCTTTTGCATAGGATAGCTGAGGTCGATCTCTAATTTTGATAGTTTTTGCATTTTTGATTTTGGTTACAGTTTTTTTTATAAGCGGACATTTTCAATTTTGGAGCCGGTTGGAACCGGTTCTGAAAGTGAATGTACCCTTATCTATATATATTGTTGTGAGCTCGGGGTTCGAAAGGACTGATGCCAATATATAAGAACAATAAAAAGGCTTTATTCACTATAAACAGTGCAATACGATCACAAATATCTTCTGAAAATTACAAGATATTCAGTAATCTTCAAATCCAATAAAAGCGCAGCAAAATTTCACACAGAAACAATGCGTTCAATACGACTTATCAACGACAAAATCGATCCGAGTAACACAGTTCTCAATGCAAAGCCTCTCGTATGAATTCAATCGCAGTTGACAGACAACTAACTGAACTGAACTGATGGAGGTCCTTATATAGGTTTCAGAGATCTTTCCAGATTATTCCAGAGCCTTCAGATGCTAGAAATTACCAGAAAGTGCTTTAACTTTCGATAGAGAACCCAAGCAAGAAAGGATCCCAATGTATAGGTATAAGGGGGGTGTGGTCGCACAAAAAGTCGCCAAATCCGTCGCCAACTTGGCGACATTTGGCGATATATCGCCAAATTTGGCGACAAAAATAAGTCGCCAAAACCATCGCCAACTTGGCGATAAACCCATTCCTTGGCGATATTTCCAAAGACTTCTATTATAAAGATGAGGGTGTAAGGTTGTTTTCCTTGCAAACCATCTGAGGCCTTTAGCATTGAGTTACATGATGCTCAATAGGAAATACATTAATAATACTGCAATTTTCACAATAATCAAATAAAATAAATTTAAACAAATGGAATATTTACAGATATATACAAAATTCATAACATTGCCCCCCTCTCAAGGACTGCACGTCCCGGGCAGTTCAACCTTTGATCGGAAAGCAAACCCGTTGCCAACAAATGCTATACTATTCAAAACACTTAAAGCAAACAAGCAAAATAACAATTAAACACATTCATAATACTGAATTATACAAAATACACACTTATTTAAAAAAAATTAATTAATTAAATTAAAGCATAGACATCATTACATACAAGTATTTAAATAATAATAACATTAATAATGATAATGCTAAGCAAAATAAATAATTACATTAATTTATATACAAGACCATGGTCATACTAATTTACATTATTTACATTACACTATTTACAATCAATGAACTAAGTACTATGGCCATAGTATGGAGCCAGCCTGTCGTAATGAACGACTCTAGGCTTCGAACTTGGTAACTTTCGGATCCGAATTACGACATCGTTCAGTCTGTTTAGGACTGTATAAGGACCGTCCCAGTGCGATTGCAGTTTGGGAGAAAGTCCTTTACGTCGAGTCGGATTATAAAACCAAACCTTGTCACCTTCTTTGAATTGATGTCCCGTGGCTTTCGTGTGGTACCTGGTCTTCATCTTCTCCGTCTGTATATTGATCCGCTCTCGAGCCAAGTTGTGGACGTCTTCAAATCGTGCCTGGAGATTCTGCACGTATCCCTCTGGCGATGAAGGCGCATCTGGAGGGCGACCAAAAATCAGATCACAAGGTAGACGAAGATCACGACCGAAAAGCATCTGAGACGGGGAATAGCCGGTTGTTTCATGGACGGCGCAGCGATAGGCGAGAAGAAACAAGGGAAGTTTTTGGTCCCAGTCTTGTTGGTTTCTTGAGACTAGCAGTGAGAGATTGTTGAGGATGGTACGATTAAATCTCTCAATCATGCCATCCGATTGTGGATGTAAAGGCGTCGTCCTAGTTTTGTCCATTCCGAGAAGTTGACAGAGACCCTCAATCACAGCAGAGATGAAATTTCTCCCCTGGTCAGAATGCATTTGAAGGGGGACTCCATACCTTGATATCCACTGGTGTACCAAGGCATCCGCAACCGTAGAAGCTTCTTGATCAGGGATGGCATAAACTTCAGGCCATTTCGTGAAGTAGTCCATGACAACAAGGAGGTATTTGTTGCCATCAGCACTTCTTGGCAGAGGGCCTAGGATGTCAAGGGCGATGCGTTCGAAAGGTGTTCCTACATTGTAGAGATGTAGTCTTCCTCGGCTACGTTTCTTTGGTCCTTTTCGAGCTGCACATGCATCGCAAGATTTGCACCATCGTTCGACGTCAGCTCTCGCTTTTCCCCAGAAGAAGCGCTCTCGGACTCTGTGTAATGTTTTCATGACTCCAAAATGGCCACCAGTGGGACTGCCATGTAATTCCTTGAGGACCTCTGGTATTCGGGATCGAGGAAGTACCAACTGCCACCGAGATGTCTTCCCATCTTCCGATTCGAATTTTCGGAACAGGACACCATTCCTGACGTGGAGAGAGTTCCAAAGAGCCCAATATTGCTTCGTCGTAGGACTGTAAGTCGAGATGTCTTTCCAACTGGGCTTCGTGCTAGAAGATTCTAATAACTCCAAGATTGGTTTGATCTCAGAGTCTGCCATTTGATCTTCTCGAATCTTCTCATCACTCCAGGGATCTGGTGGCGTCAATAGTGAAGTCTTCGTCTGGCGTATGACATATTCGGGATTATACTTGCTCTCCGCTCTGGAACAATAGCGACAGCTCTCGGGACACGGTCTTCTTGATAGGGCATCGGCGTTTCCATGCGATGAGCCTTTGCGATGCCTGATGTCAAAGTCGTACTCCTGGAGTCGTTGTATCCATCTGGCTACTTGGCCCTCTGGGTTCTTAAAATTCATCAGCCATGTTAGGGATGCGTGGTCAGTACGAAGGAGAAATTTCCTGCCATAGAGATAGTGATGGAAGTGTTCTATGGCTTTCACTATAGCTAATAACTCCTTGCGAGTGACGCAATAATTCCGCTCTGGTTTCGATAAACATTTGCTCCATTATGCTACGACTCGTTCTTGGCCATCTATTTCTTGGAAAAGTACAGCGCCGATACTTTCGTGACTGGCATCCGTGTCCACAATGAATTGTTTGTCGGGGTGTGGATAGGTAAGAACTGGAGAGGATGTGAGAGCTTCTTTCAGCCGCTGGAAGGAATTGTCGCATTCTTGTGTCCATAGAAACTTCTGCTTGCTTTCAGTGAGCCTATGCAATAGTCTTGCGATGTTGGAGAACCCCTGGACAAACTTTCTGTAATAAGTGCATAGTCCCAGAAAGCTTCGCAACTGATGGACATTTTCCGGACGCTTCCAGTTCTTTACTGCAGACACTTTTTCAGGATCCGTTCGAACACCTTCAGCTGAGATGATGTGTCCTAAATAATTTACTTCGCGTTGGAAGAACTTGCATTTCAAAGGGTTCAGCTTTAAATTCGCCGCTTTTAGCCTCGTTAACACTTTCCGAATATTTTCTAGATGTTCTTCAAACGTGCGGCCACCAATGATGACGTCATCTAGGTAGATGAGACAAGCTTCAAAAGTCAGACCTTTTAACACTGTCTCCATGAGGCGCTCGAACGTTGCTAGTGCATTGCAGAGCCCGAACGGCATAACTTTAAATTGCCAAAGTCCTTGTCCAGTAGTAAATGCGGTCTTCTCTTTGTCATCAGGATGGATCTGTACTTGCCAATATCCACTCTTCAAATCCAGTGTGGAAAACCATTTATGTACTGAAAGAGTGTCTAGCGTGTCGTCTATTCTTGGTAGAGGATAGCTGTCCTTCTTCGTGATATTGTTAAGTTTACGATAATCCACACAAAATCTTGTGGAGCCATCTTTCTTTCGGACCAACACGATGGGAGAGGCCCACGGACTTGATGACGGTTCGATGATGTCACTATCCTGCATCTCTTGTAAAAGCTTAGAAACCTCTTCTTGTTTTGCGAACGGCAAGCGTCTTGGATGCTGTTTAATCGGTGGATGGTCGGCAGTATCAATTCTATGACGTGTCAGAGAAGTGCGACCTATATCATTTTCGTTTTGTGAAAACACATCCCTAAATTCCTGGAACAGTCTTTCTGCGGCATGTCTCTGCTTAGGAGATAAATTCTCATTTCGTCCAATTTCAGGTGTTAAACTTGTAGACGGCTCCGACAACGTCAAGCTTGGGTCTTTGCAAACACAGGTGACTGGAGCACAGGTTGCAAGCACTTCACCCTTCTGGATAATTCTAGATTTTTCACTTACATTCGCCATCCTCACGGGTATCACATCTCTCGACAGATCTACCAGCGCTGATGCTATTAGCACTCCTTTTGGGCTCTTCTCAGGATATCCAACCAAGCCACATTGAAAACTACTTTCGTTCTCAGTTAATCCAGGTATCATCATTTCGGTCCGAGGAGGGATGATAACATCTGCCTTGGCTGTGATCCGTTGAATAGACCCGGACTCATTTCCAAGTTTGAAAATAGTGACATCTTCTTGAGCAGAGCGTAACTCATTCTTCTTAAAGTCCAGTGTAAATCCATGCTCTTTTAAAAAGTCCAGTCCGAGTATAAAAGGGTCTGAAATATCGGCCAAATAGACTGTATGATGGTAAGCGGCGTTCCCAAACTTTATTTTCAGTGTCATTCTTCCAAATATGTCGATCTTATCTCCTGTCACAGTTTGAAGGATAACACGTGGCGAGGTCCAGGAGAGTTTTTCTTTCAGCCGCTGAGCTAGATCTTTCCGAATGATGGTCACATTGGCTCCTGTATCGATGATCATATTACAGGGCAAATCATTCACACTTCCGACTAGAAAAACTCCGTTCTCGCCGCAACTTCTTGGAGAAATTTCACATACTTGAAAATGAGGCTTCTTAAGATCTGGAAACCTCCGCCCCGCAAGATGGTCAATAATCAGTTTTCTTGCTCCTCCGTTAGCGGGTGAGCTATTACCTTCGGTGCTGGGTCGTCTTGGGCAGTCGATTTGGATATGGCCTTCTCCACCGCATTTCCAGCACTTGATCTTCCTGTAAGGTTTGTTGGCCATTAAGGAGTTCATCTTTCTCATTATGTCATTCATCTGCTGCTGTAAGCACTCCACAGCTCTATCCGACGTCTCAGGCAGGTTGGCTGCTCGCACAAAGTGTCGATCTTTCCTAGTAGCTTGCTGGGCTGCCTCGAATTTCAGAGCGTAAACCAAAGCCCCTTTTAAATCATTGAGATCCGGAGTGCTGTCTGGATCTCAGGGTCACGCACACCATCGATAAAGTGTTGCAGTGCTAAACTTTCTCTAATTTCAGTCGGACAGCCAGGATAAGCAAAATGTGAAAGTCTCTCGACATCCGTAGCAAGCTCTTGCAGGGATTCAGTGGATTTCTGCTGTCGAGATTTGAGCTGGAGTCTGCTATATTCCTTCATACATTTCTCGCCAAAACGCAATTCTAAGGCACTGACGAGCGTTTCAAAATCCAGCGGTTCATTTGCAGGCAAAGTCTGTAGGACGTCGGCAGCATCAGCTCGTAGAGAAGCAGCTAACTGGCAAGCCTTTGTCTGGGAATCCCATCCATTGCCGTCCGCTACGATCCCAAATTGTGTCTTAAAACTGGCCATGAGGATTTTCCGTCATAGGTCGAGAGTTTAATAGAGGCCCGAGGAAGCATAGCTGGATACTTGACATCTTCGGGATAGTTTTTGGCAGTTATCTTTTGTTTCTTCACATTTTCTAACTCCTTTTCCACACTCTCTATCCTTTCTTCTACGGTTTTGGAGATCTTTTGAACTTTTTCTTCTACTCTTTCTTCTACGGTATTGGCTGTCTTTTGAACTTTTTTTTCTATTTCCTGAAATCTTCCTTCAAATTTGTTTTCCACGCTGTCAATTCTTTCATTTAAAGATGTTATTTTATTATCTATTAATTCTTTCAACTCACCAAGGTTGGTTGACATATCTTTCTTCATTTCTTCCGACATCTCTTTCATTTCAGCCTGGTTTGCAGTCATTTTCTCATCCATCGCTGACATTTCCTTCTTCACCGCTTCCTTCAACTCGCCAAGGTTGGTTGACATATCCTTCTTCATTTCTTCTTTCAACACGCCAAGGTTGGTTGACATCTCAGCCTGATTCGCAGCTAATTTCTCCAATAATTGTTTCAGTTCACCCTCCATTGCTCTGGTGATCGGCATTCAACCCCACTCCTGACACCAAATGTTGTGAGCTCGGGGTTCGAAAGGACTGATGCCAGTATATAAGAACAATAAAAAGGCTTTATTCACTATAAACAGTGCAATACGATCACAAATATCTTCTGAAAATTACAAGATATTCAGTAATCTTCAAATCCAATAAAAGCGCAGCAAAATTTCACACAGAAACAATGCGTTCAATACGACTTATCAACGACAAAATCGATCCGAGTAACACAGTTCTCAATGCAAAGCCTCTCGTATGAATTCAATCGCAGTTGACAGACAACTAACTGAACTGAACTGATGGAGGTCCTTATATAGGTTTCAGAGATCTTTCCAGATTATTCCAGAGCCTTCAGATGCTAGAAATTACCAGAAAGTGCTTTAACTTTCGATAGAGAACCCAAGCAAGAAAGGATCCCAATGTATAGGTATAAGGCGGTGTGGTTGCACAAAAAGTCGCCAAATCCGTCGCCAACTTGGCGACATTTGGCGACAAAAATAAGTCGCCAAAAACATCGCCAACTTGGCGATAAACCCATTCCTTGGCGATATTTCCAAAGACTTCTATTATAAAGATGAGGGTGTAAGGTTGTTTTCCTTGCAAACCATCTGAGGCCTTTAGCATTGAGTTACATGATGCTCAATAGGAAATACATTAATAATACTGCAATTTTCACAATAATCAAATAAAATAAATTTAAACAAATGGAATATTTACAGATATATACAAAATTCATAACAATATCTATATATCTATACATCTATATATATATAAATTGGAACCAAATTCGAAAAAGTAAAATCTAACAACGCTAGAGATCGACCGCAGATATCCTATGAAAAAACATCATTTAAAAATATTAAAATGCGAGCGAGAAATCTGCCAAGAATCTTCCCATAGACTTAACGTTAGCTTGCGCGTTTTTTTGCATGACTGATGTAGCAACCAAACTAACTCTTAAGCAACCAAACTAACAGAAACAATATTATCCAGTATTCAAAATTACTTACCTATCTGACAAAGGTTATATCTGATAGATGTAAAGTAAAAATGTGTAACATTCGCATTCACTATACTAATAAAATTGAATGATAAATGTTAAAAGGAAAAAAAAATACTAAATGGAAAAACAATGTTTCGATCGCTTGATGTTGCAAAACCCATTTCCGATTTCTTTTTCAACATACAGGAAGAAGCAAAAGATAAAGATTACAAAACATATTGTAACAAGTTAAATTTCAAAAACACATGACTGTAATTTCGTATGAACAAAAGAATTTTCCCTCATTTTTATCAGAATAAATATTTTTTTTTCCATTTAATTGCATGTCGTTAAAATTTTACTTCAATAAGTAAAGAAAAATAATATTTTTCCTTTCTTTTTTTTTTTTTCAGGGATATCTGAAGTAGTTATCGGTAATTAGTTTTAGAGGAATAGAAGCATTAGAAACAAATAAACACAGACAGTAAAATTTTGAAAAAAAGGTAATTTTTGGGCTTTTCTAAAAAAACTTATTCTAATCTGTAAGAGATTTTCTATTCACTAAATATATATTTTTCTTTTTCTTCGAAATATCTAATGAAGTATTTGATTAGTTAAACGTATATTTTGGGTTAATCTATCTATTCCCTAAACAAACCTATAAAATCCCCAAAAATAAGCCGTATCCTTATTTTAAATGATATTGTGAAGTATAATCTACCCTATATATATAAAATCCTAATGAAACAAATTTGTAAAACGATTTTATGAAACGAATTTATGAAACGATTTTATGAAACGACTGATTAAACGACTGATTATGTTTCAGGGCTATTTTTAATAAAATATTAAACGCTTGATGGTGAAATTAATACCAATTGTCCATAAAAATCCGCGGATGTCAAAACTGGTAATAGAATTTTGAAATTGGAATTAGTTTGCGAGATATTAATTTTTTTCTAATTTTAATGACATTTCTGTAATGATGGCAACTAATTACTCAATTTTTTTTGTGACAGAAAAGGGAAAAAAATTGAAAAGTATCCCGATAGGGATTATTGATTTCTTTTTATTCGTCATTTTCAAATTGAAATTGAATTTATCTTTTATTTCAATCGATAATTGTGATTAAATTATGTTTTCAGGAAAATTGGGAAAAAAAAATCACATTTCTATCGTCAGTATTCAATCGTCTGTCAGCATTTAATTTAATTTATAAACTGAAAATATTTTGAATAAATTCGTCCAAATGACGTCATTTATGTAAACGTAAAAGAAAGGAGCAAAAATATATTTATACAATTTGTTTAGCGTAAAATGTCATTTATCCTATTTTATGTATAATCAGAAGTAATTTGTATAGAATAAACAATAATAATATACGTATAATTAAAATACGCATATAAACAAAAAAATCGTCGAATTTGTTTCCATGGCTGTTTATGTCATTTGGCACCAAATCTCACTTTCTGATGCCCGAATTGCGCCAAGCTTTTTAAAAAAGCGTCAAGACCCCTATAATAGAAAAGCACCAAAAGCTCATTGGGTTTGTTTTCATAACTTTTGGGCAACAAATCTATGTATATTAACGAATCTATCCCTTTTCGAAGCTCAAATTACGCCAAACCTAAAAGCAAAGGATCCTATACTGGAAAAGTACCCGATTTTCTTATGGACAATATTCAAGTGACATAACATGGTGTAAAATTATCGCGGATAGCAAATTTGTTTAAATATGTCATCAATTAATGCCGAATAAATGCGGTCATGCATGCACAAAATATTTAATTAATTTTGTATGATAAATAATTATTAGAAAATTCGTATATACATATTAATTAAAATAAATAATTTACATATTTAAAATAACATGAAAATATGCATGATGGTGCACTAAAATAGAGAGAAAATTAAAACCTGTTACTAAAAATGTCTATAACAGTACTTTTCAATACCGCGGTTCTTAATGTTATTCACAAGCAGATGGAATTTTTCTCATCCTTAAACGCAAAGGAAGAATAGAATACAGATCGTTGTTATAAAAGTCCGAGAGGTAGCCACAATTTAAACCTAACCATTTTATACAAGCTGGTTGTCAAGTTGTAATTGATTTTACTTATCAATCCCGAAAACAGTCGTCAGTTGTCGCAACAGCTGTGTATGAGGCCATGGTAATCAAAAAATGCCCCATTAAACTTTAAAAGCATGGCAACCCAATTACAGATTTACCAATATTTTTAAAACAAAGCACGCTGTCATGTTTTTAGAGGCTTCGAAGTCTGAGCGGGGGTTGGCGAGCGTAGCTCGCAGGGGGTAGGCCCCCTAGTTTAGTAATATACAAAAATAAAGTGGTTATTTCTGAATAAATAAACAATCATTGTCATTCTGTTAAAATAATTAAGTTTATCTACTTTTTCATCGCTTAATGGAATTCATTTACCTAAGGATAGGCTTATTCTGTTGAGCTGTCTGCATGACAGATCATATGTTACTGCCGAAAAGTTGTCTGAGTGGATTGTGTGAACGTGATGTCGGTCCATGTAGCTCAATTGGCAGAGTATTGACATATTAATCTACAGGTTCTGGGTTCGACGCACTTTTTCACTTAGTTGGAAAATGTTTAACTTGTACTATATCTTTGCCAATCAGTATGAGTCTGTTAAAATAATAGTGTTTTCCTATCAAAATTCATATTTATAACATTCATATAATCTTTCAAAGCATAAATGCATAACTTTTGTTTTACTAGTAGATTGCCAAATACTTTTGAGCTGTTATAAATCATTTCCTTTTTTCTGTTTATTTCTTGATTTTCTTATTATTATAGATTTCTTTTCAATCTTTGTTTTTCTTCAATCTTTTCTTTATGTTTTATTTTTACTAATGGGAATACAAACTATAAAAAAAAAAAAACATCGCTTTTTCATTTCAATTCATTAATCTTAGAAAAAAATAAAACTATATATATTTCATTTCTATAACATTTTTCTTGGAAGAAATGATAAATGATTATCTTCATAGATTACCTGTTACGATATTTTTATTCTTAGTTTCAAAAATGATAATAGATAACTTAAAATAGAATAGGTAATGTATGTTACACAGGGGAATTAAAAGTTTTATTATAATAGACTTAGGGTATTTAATATAAAATATATCATTCTTGTTACGGTAACGATTTTTTTATATGTTCGTTCAATTTTGCCTCTGCGAAATGTCATTTGGTTTTTCTGTTCCGATATTTTAAAAATCTTTTTTAATTGTTTCTTAGTTTCTTTATTTTATTTAATATCGATATTGGAGTGTAGTTACTTTAATCGTTGTAAGGAAAAATAATTGTGAGAATGAAAGACATATAACGATTCTCTTAACGAGCAATTAATGACATAAATTAGGCATCTTGTCCAATTTTTGCCTAAAATTAAGAAAATTAGAACATGCGGGATAGGATAGCTAATGTAACTATTATTTTAATCACAATATTTGGCTATATGGATATTAATAAAGATACCTAAAAACACATTGTTTATTAATTTCTAAATAGCCTGTCGATATGCATCGTGCCAGTGACATTGCATATAGTCACAACGTGACCAAAAAGTGTGACTTTTCAATTGGTCACATTGTGACACACAAGTGACTGTTATTTAGCGACTCCTCTGTGAAGTCGCTGTCACGGACTTTTTAGCTGTTTCTAGCTCGTTATGAAATGCAAGATATCGAAGTCACAGTTACTCGAATAAAATTCATTTTCTACGTCTCTTTACGATATTGATGATAATAAAAGAAACAGTTTCGTCCGGATGCATTAATATTTTAGTTAGTCTTTACTTTCTTCTATATACATAAGTAGAAATTATTAAAACCTTGAAATTTTTCGACTTCCTTTTTTGATGCATTCACACGTTTTGAAATGTCCTGAAAACGATTTTACGATTTTTGGAAATCGACTGTTTGTAGTCTGTATGTATATGTCACAAAATTTGTGGTTGCTCTATCTGAAGAACAAATGCTCGGATTTTCATAAAGCTTAATATTGTGCCATTTTTTGCTATTAGTTGGTTTTGATAAGGTCTTGATATACCTCCCAACAGATAGCGCTGCTTGGCTGTGTTTTTCCCAATTTTCATAAAAGATGTATCTTTGCATGCATTGGAATTTCGTCGAATTTGATATGACGCTAAATCATGTCCTAAATTGATGCTGATTAAGTTTAGGTGTATATTGATTGCTCAACACGTGGTGCTGATCTGCTGTGTTTTTTGCATTTTCTGTGATAGCTTATCTGGGTATCTACACTGTTAAAAAAGACAAATTTTTCTTAATCTAAGAAAATACAATATAACAACGTACGAACAAGTTTCCTAAAACTTTACAAAAATTCGTAGAAACAGTATACTGTGATTAAAATAATAATATATTGAATATTTGATTAGATATAGGTATTTTTATTAAACACATTTTAACTGCGTATGCGCGAACTACAGCAAAGATTTTTTGTCATGATTTGATAGTCAATACTATAGGGCACCTCATATAAAAAGACCAGTGAAATATCGTGGAAACACAAAAAGTTACAGCAATAATTGAAAATTTGAGGAGGAAATCCCAAATAATCCTACAGGATGTATGGCGTTTTAGTATGGTGTGCATAGTATTTGTCGTTCATTTACAGGGTCACAAAAATAATTTGGTTACAGTACTACTGTCTATAAGCGATAATTGCTAGAAGTGCGTTTTCAACTTTGGTTTGCGTTTTTAAATTTTACTAAATTATTGCATAGTAAGTGGTGTGTATAAATTCTGTTGATCATATACAAGACTACACAAGGGAATTCGTAAGTATTGCGGACTACGTAGTGAATTGCATAAGGTTTGTTTTTATTTGTGTTATGCATTTTCCTGATGAACTATTTTTATTATACTAATAGAAGTTTGTGGAATATAAACAAATGCATATACAGAGCATAAAGATCAGGATACATTGCTGTTTATGGTTGGTAATTTCTAAAGTGCGTTTAAATTATGTTATACGCTTTTTACCTGAATTAAATTTTAGTTTAATATGTGGTGTGTATTAAAGTCTTTAAATAATATACAGGGCTGTACACATAAATTCGGTTGTATTTAATCTATTCGCTAAACTTGCCAAAAGTGAATTTTCTAACAACCAAATTTTATCATGCTATGTTGTATATATGCAAATATTTAGATCATATACAGGGCTGCACAAAATAATTTGAGTACGTTTATGACTAAGGAAAGTAATTGAAAAATTGAATTTTTAAATGTGTTATATATTTTCTAATCTGTGTACTTACATACCTTCTTTCACCTTATTTAATGTTGAAATTATGTTGGAAAATGTTTCATAATATATGCTTGATACATAATTTTTTATACTTGTTATATTATATGTATGGATTAAAAACCCTATCCATAGTTTCATTTCTTTCATATTATTATTACTAAATAGTTTCAAGATCGTTGAACTCTTGAAAGTTGTTGTACGAAATACAACATAAACATTGATACTCCGTAATTATCTATTTTTATTCGATAAACACTTTATTATGTCAAGGGAGCAGCGTTAGTTTCCTGAAGCCTCCATTATTTCATTAATTTCATTGTCATAACTTTCTAGAACTTAGTATGTTAAATCTTCTATCTGATATATTTAAAATATTGATTTTGTGACAGTAGTATTAGTAATATTTTAATAACTATATTCTCAGAAGGATTTTTACAGTAATTGATAATTCTAATTTTTTAATTTATATGAAAATGACTAGTCCCATAATTTTGAATTGCTACGCCACTATTAAATTGTAATCTATAATCTATAAGTACCGCATAAAACAAATTGTCTTTCTCAATTTCAATGAATTAATTTGTATTCTATAAAATAAAATTGTTAAATTATCGCATTTAATATTTTAAAGAGACTTAACTATTACTTTTATAGCTAGGTAACTGTGTTAAATATCACTGAAAGTGAAATCTAATCGAACACGAATCGATTTTCCAATTTTCTGAAAATAGCAACGAATGAATGGCAAATGATTCCCGCTTTCAGATAAGCGATTCCGCTATTAACGATTCTTAAACAGGAGGGTTATCGATTTTTGGTTATCCGATAGAATCACACAGAAAATTTATCGACACCTGTTGCAGGTAATATAATTAGCACGAGATTACCTTCATACTTCTTCTTCATAATAAATTTCAAGCAACATCAGGTGTTTGCTAAATTATAATCGGCAGTTTTTTGCAATTTGTTTGGGATTTGTTTTGAAATAGTTTTTGAACGATATATTTTCAGATTAATTTTAAATGATATATACCGTATCATAATAACAGTAATAATTAGAGGAACAGATGCACATGACCTGGACAATAGTTTTCGGCGTGTCATCCGGGTTCGCGCGAGACTGTTGAGTTCTAATAGACCGTCATCTTTGTTTAGATTATGACTTATTAGAAAACAACCGGGAAGGGTAATTTTATGCGACAATCAAAATAAAAGAAAAATATGTTTTTAGAACATAAATTTAATGAGAAATAGGAAGTGAGTAATCTGATAAACTCTCTCCTTCGACATTTGCTCCCCTCCCTCCCAGCTCTGCTTTGCAGGGCTTGTGCTCTTCGCTTGCTGTTAATAACGTACACTGTAAAAATAAACTCGGAAACGTTACTCTATTTGGTGGGGCAGCAATGTGGCCCATCGGTTCTGTTATGTTTCCGCATATTTCGGTCAGATATTCGTAAAAGTTTCCGCATATTTCGGTTAGATATTCAGAAATGTTTCTGTACATTTTGGAAACATTTACATGCATTTCGGAAACGTTGCTTTATATTTTAGTCAGATATTCAGTAACGATTCTGCATATATCGGAAATGCTTTTGTATACATCGGACAGGTTTCTGCATATATCGGAAATGTTTTTGTATACATAGGAAATGTTTCTGTGTGTTTTGGAAATGTTTCTGTGTGTTTTGGAAATGTTTCTGTGTATTTCTGTTTTATAATTTCTTCTATTTGAGAGAACAATATGCTTTAAAAAAATTAATATTATCAGACTCTATTTTATTGCATATTAATATTACATTTGCAGTTAATCTTTTGTTGTATACACAAAGTTAAATAACTCGTTCGATAGTTTCTTTATACTCTTGTTCCATAAATCTATAATAAATATTAGACATTTGATTGATGAATAATAATGTAGTACTAGTATTAATGAAGTACAGATAGCACCGTATATACGTCTGTAACATATTTTCGTTTTGAGATCGGTTCCGTTTTATAACTTTTCTAATGATGAAATGTATCGTTTATATGACAGAATAAATTCCTAATTTCACTTATACTATACGTTTTTCACTCAGATTTTATGTATCAGATATTTGTAAATAAATAACGTTGAAAATTTGATTTATAGATCTATAAATAATTCTTTTTTTAAATGCAGCCTCATGAGTTCCATCCTCTAAATAGATACACAATGAAAATATTTAGTTTCCTATACTTATAAATACATAGATTTTAGTAATACCTTTCAACATTTTTTTTTAAATCTTGTAAATAGTTATACTATTCGAACATATTTTATATCTGTGGTAATTATTTTATTTTCACGAATTGTATACATATAAATAGTTATATTGATAAAAAAGTTTTGTCTATTTGTAAATATTTTTAATATAGTGTTTTACAACTATCATGCTTCTAAATATATTGATTTAAAGGTATTATTTTACTCGTATAACTTGAGAAATGCTGAGATAACCTGAGAAAATAAATATATTTTTATAAGTATACAGTTCATAAGATAAAATAATTATTTACAGATACGAAATCTTTTGACATAATATCTCTACTTACAAGATTAAAAAATATATTTATTTAAAGGTATTAAAAATAATATATCTATTTTGGGAAGTAAAGCATTTTCATAATGCATATGTATCTGTTTACAGCATGGAATTCACGAGACCGGATTTTAAAAAAGAATTACTTATAGATTTATAAATGAAATTTTCAATTATATTTATTTATAAATATCTGATTCATAAAAAATGAAGGAAAAACGTACAGTATAAGTGAAATTAGGAATTTGTTCTGTCATATAAACAATACATTTCATCATTAGAAAAGTTATGAAACTGAACCGATCTCAAAACGAAAAGATGTTAAAGACGTATATACGGTGCCATCTGTACTTCATTAATACTAGTACAACATTATTATTCATCAATCAAATATCTAATATTTATTATAGATTCACGGAACAAGAGTAAAAGAAACTATCGAACGACTTATCTAACTTTGTGTATACAGCAAAAGATTAACTGCAAATGTAATATTAATATGCAATAAAATAGAATCTGATAATATTATTTTTTTTAAAAGCATAATGTTCTCTCAAATAAAAGAAATTATAAAACAGAATACTTACAGCTCATATAAATACGTTGCATCTGCATATGTTTTAAGCTGTTTTTCCTCTCAAGAACAATAGAAATCACGTGATAATGACATGTGCAATAAGTCGGAGTAGATGAGCATGCGCAAATATTACTTCATTTCAAATTCCATTTTTTAACTTTACACGGAATAAGTGTAACCAACTTTTTACACTACCTATTCGAAAACATTTCCGCTATGGAATGCAACGTTTCTGACTTGTTCAGAGTAATTCACCGCTTTGAATATTTTACCGAAAATACGTGTAACGATTCCGAAATTACAAGTAACTGAGGAGAAAAAAAAGTTTACTATAAATTTCCGGAAACCTTTCCGCCTTGTGCCGAAACGCTTCTGAGTTTTTTACAGTGTAGGTATTGTTTGTGCAAGGTTTTGAAAACTTTGTGAATTAATATTTTTTCATTTTTCCGAATCATCATTAAATTTTCAAATTATTGTCAAAAATCCAGTTTGAAGTTTCAAATATAAAGCCATTCGCGCCAGACTGTTGAGTTCTAATAGACCGTCATCTTTGTTTAGATGACGACTTATTAAAAAACAACCGGGAAGGGTAATTTTATGCGACAATCAAAATAAAACAAAAATATGTTTTTAGAGCATAAATTTAATGGGAAATTAGGAATTGAGTAATCTGATAAACTCGCTTCTTCGACATTTGCCACCCCCCCCCCCAAATCTGCTTCGCAGAGTTTGTGCTCTTCGCTTGCTGTTAATAACGTAGGTATTGTTTGTGCAAGGTTTTGAAAACTTTGTAAATTAATATTTTTTCATTTTTCCGAATCATCATTAAATTGTCAAATTATTGTCAAAAATCCGGTTGGAAGTTTTAAATATAAAGCTATAATAAAATCTGAAGTGTTTAAAAAATATTAGAGCCAGAAGTTTCAAATATAAAACTGTACTAAAATCAAAAACCTTTAAAAGAATCCTTGAATCATGGGAAATACATTATTTAAAGATGATGCAGTATTAGAAAATACTGGGAAGATATTCGACATTTTTCCTTTTTTTTAAAAACCTATTAAATATTTTTAAAAACCCTGCTCAGTGATTCCACATTGTAGCCGAATTAAAAATTTAGGTAGGCCGTAAGTCCTCCCTGACACATATTTAAATTTAAGAAATCCAGTAAATCACATACGATAGTGTAGTTTAAATGAAAATATATCTGATAATTGAAATTTTTGTTCATACAAATTAAAATATTAGTTCCAAAATTTAGTCATAGATGCCGCTATACTTTTACATATGCATTAAAGATTTTAAAACTCAAGATAAGCATCTACAGAGCATTTATTTTGTACAATTTACTACCATATTCCAATGTGTAGAATGAAACTGCGTATCGTTTGAATGCTGCTGGAGCTACAAAGAGCACACACGTTGAATTATGGTAGAAGATTGCGCCAAATCAATTTTCTTTAGTTGTTTATCTTGGGTTTTCTATGCTTATTTTGAAGCTTTGAACATATAGCGACATCTATGGGGCAATTTTAAAATGATGTTTTAATTTGCTGAAACACAAATTTCTAACATAAGTAGCATTTTCGTAGACACTGCACTCTCGTACGCCATTTACTTGATTTTTTATGGAATTTGAAAATGTTTGAAATGACTTTCGGCCCCATTATAGTCATGACACTCTTCAATAGTATACTAATTTCACACGTTATCTTATGAAAGAACAGAGACCGCCTTCTCTGCAAACCTACTTTTCGATTTAAAGCTCAAGACAAGTTCCAGGTTTTAATAATAGATGAATTTGAGAATGCAATTACAGTAAAATCCTACATTTGCACTTTTCAAGGTGGTTAAGAGACAGTGTAAATTCTGGGATTTTACAATATAACCCAGCTTTTACATTTCTTCTACCAGTATTTTATAAGAGAAATGTTCGCCTTATTTAAGATAAAATTTTCTGCACTTAAATGAAACAAAAATGTTTATACTAAAATATTAGTGGAGGTTTGTCCTTGTGGAAATCTAGCCCTGTTTATAAATTTTAAAGGAGGTAAAGAGAAATTATAAAATTTCGTAAAATGTGAAATCCGGGAAAACAAAAGCAGGGTCAAACTAAAGTTACATGAGTTGAATATATTTATAGCAGTGAAACTTTCATTAGTGATAGAGGAGATATAGAAAATTACTTAACATCTTACGTGCATAAATAATGAGCTCGTATTAATGTAAAAATATTTTTTTGATAAATTTTTCATAGTTGCCAAACTTTTCGATTATTAATTACTTCTACTTCCGAGTGGAAATATTTGCTTTGTTCACAATGAAATTTGCAATTAAATAAGACAAAGTTTACTATTCGGACAAACTAAATAACGGAAATCTTGGCAGCTATGATTTTCAAAACAATAATTATGGATATTTTTACAAAATCGACTCAGCTGGTCGGAACTATAAAGTAACTGGGTACGTACAACTACTTAGATTAGCGCTACAACTATTCCAATATGGTAATTTTTGCCGTATTTAATGGCAGAATTCTGAGATTAAATAAGGCGATAGCTGCTAGTTGAAAATAGTCGTACTCAAAAATAAACACGTCTACGAATCCTATACATCTACGCGTAAGTAAGCGAAGTTTCAATTATATTTTTTCGACTACATCGATAAATTGTGTCAACAATTTTGCTAAAATTTGAAGTACGAATAGTCAACAGAGATACTTTTTGTCATTTTAAATTTATTTATTGAAAGAATTTTTTTTTATATAATATTTCAGTTTATGTCAAATTTTATTCTTTCTACGGTACAATTTAGTTGATCAAAATGTAACTAGTCGGATGTGCCAATCCCAAAACTTTCTTCTATCTCATACATTTTAATACTTCAAAATTTGCTTTCATATCGCTAATAAAATCAATATTTTTCATCATTCTGTTACGTTAGCTGCTTGGGAATCGTCGGGTTACCTGTATGCGAAGCACCTTTCGTTGCACTAGCAGCCGATTTACAATACAACTACGAAAAGTACTTCTGGCCTGTACCGGCAGGAAAGAATTTCTCCGCATTCCTTAGTTTCTTTTATTTTCGTTACTTAAAAACACGAAGCTAAATTGAGTGGAACCCAATTACAGAAAAATTCATTCCCATTTCTCGTCAACATTGAATTTGAATGTGAATGTCATCAAATGGCTTCATTGTATGCAATGTAGTATGTATTGTATGCAATGTATTTATTGTCAATGTAGCCAAGTTGGCTTCATTTGCGGCAACTTATTTTGCCGCCAAATTTGGTGATATTTCACCAAGTCTCGCCAAGCTTGGCGAGAATTCGACGCTTGCGAATATGAATCTATAATGTTGGAACGATGGGTACAACAATGAAAGAAAATTTCCCTGGAACCACGTTCACTTAAACTCGTAAATTAAATTCATTTATGGTGAAATTCTGCTGTCTTGTTTCAAAATATCAGCCACCCTAAAATTTCAATCGCTATATCTCAGCTGTTTTTTAACATCGAGACAAAACAAAAATTGCTTCGGAATCCTTGGATCAAGGCCAAACATTTAACGGAAAAAAAACTTTTGTATTTCTATTTTTTTTTTTACATCTGTTTGAATTTGAAATCTTTAAGAAGCTATCACAGTGTCCCTTGCCGGCGGAATATGCAGAAACTGATCGGGAATTGTTAGGCCATAGTCAAAAACATATACCTAACATTTGGTTCAATTCTATACAAAACTTCATACACTTTCCAATGATACAATAATGAAAACTTACGTATCACAGCGTTCTCTGTCGGCGGAATATCTCCAAATTCAAGAAGGACCTGCGACCCATAGCCAAAAACATAGAAAAACATTTGATTCAAATCTGTACATAACTTCATACACTTATCGATGATACAATGAGGAGATACACACGGACAGACGGACATTTTTCAAAAACATGTTTTTCGGAATCTCTGACGCCTAAAACGTGTAAACCCATCGAAAAACGGAAATCGAAAAAATTTGAATCACAATACTTTCTTCTATTATAGACAGAAGAAAGTAAAAAAGGGTAATTTGAAAATTTGTATCTTTTTTTTTCCTTTTTTCCTAAGAGAATGGGCATAATGCTAGAGTCGATTAAAGTAACTACTGATTTTTTTTTTTTACAATCTTTACACAGGGTTACTTGTATGTTTTAAAAATTAAATAACAAATATTCGGTGACAGCTATTAAAGTTACCAGTGGACCCGTGCGAAGATTTCGCACAATACAGTCAAATATATTTTTTAACCAATATCTAATATTTTATACATGCAGGTTTAAACTTATTAAAAAAAGGATTAAAAATATCTGCAAACAATATTAGTCAAGCCAGAATATCATCTCATTTATTTCATCAAAGTTACAGTAAAATCTGATCGCAGATGACGAAGGAAAAAAAAAATATATATATCAATCGTATTTTAACTTCATTAGAAAATGACATCATCTGTTCCAAAAAATAAAAAATAATAATAATAATAATAAATAAAATAAATGGGACAAAAAAATAATGAGCATTTGAATTTAAATTTTGCTTTTTAGTCATAATTATAAAACAATTACACATAAAAAATAAATTAAAAAAAAATCAATTCCTACTTAGGTCAAAAAGAATTTTTTTTCCAGCGATCTACACGCTTCGCCACTGACGGTATTTATTCCTAAATATCTTATATAAGAGAAATTTATTTTCGAGTACTGGAAAATTTCCTTCCGTCCTAGGTGAGGCTCGATCCTGGGACCTTGTGGTTATGAGCTCAGAGCTTAACCGACTGCGCTATCAAGACGTGTGAGCGAGTGCTTTTAAATGCAACTAATGTCTGAAATAAGTCGGCTGCGTGTTGATATTTTTTCTCTCATATAAAACTAAAATTAATTAATTTAATTAATTAATTAATTAATTAATATTTGGAAAAACTGTATTAACATCAAGTGCCATCCACTAGAAGTTTAAAAAATGTATTTGAACGTGAGTGTAAGAATAAAAAGTATTTTATTAACGATTGAAAATTTGAACATTTAGGGAGAGGGTGAACTAATAGTAGGAATTGAAAAAAAATCCTTGCAGCAACAATGTCCTACTTTTATCTTTGTTTTAGATTTTTTTATAATCATTTTTCATCATGCCACATTTTATTTTTGTGGCAACATTGATTTGAGAAAAATCTTTCATTTCATTTATGAAAACAATGCTGGTTTAATTTTTAATTAACTGCAATTTTTAATCAAACATCATATTTTAACGAAATGTAAGTGTACTATGTCAGAAGCTGAAATGCTTTCATGTGGTATCTCATTTATCGTTCTACGTTTCGTATTTGTTTAGAAAAAAGGATGTTGACAACAGAGATAATATTGATGATTGTTGCAGAAGATTAATGTATGAAGACGGGAATTTCTTTACTACACTTTCTTACTTTAGTTCCAATATCGCGCTGGATGGCGTCGCGCTATCTCAAGCTATTAGAAAGCTCAAAATTAACTAAAAAAATATCGAAATTAATTCCGATTTTAACCTTTATTAAATTTAGATGTTGAAAAGCCTAAAAAAAGGCTTGTGTTTTGAAATTTCAAGGTTGTTTTGAACAAGAACGTGCTAGGTCGTTTGAAGCACTGCTGCGCATCTATCGAGGATATCTGGAACGAAAAAAGAAAATGTAGTTAACAAATTCCTAACCTTCCAGCATTACTCACCTGCAAGAATAACTTCAATGTATGGGGCAGTTTACTAGTTATTAAATTTTAAAAACGTACAGTGTTATTAAGGCACCCTGTAGATGCTTAAAAGAATCACCGTAAATAACAATTTTTTGATATATTTGCCTGTAAATTTTTTTTTCAAATATATCTTACTCGAAATGAGTGATAAAACATGTTCCTTCTTGGAAAATTTCGCGAAATCTATTGCATAAGGGGAAATGTTTTTTTTTTATAAATTTCGAGTAGAATATTTCTGTAGTCATTCATCTTTTTTTGTCATCTTTTAAAAGTTTCAAGAATGCCTTTGAAATCGATATCTGATGAAATTCGCATGCAACGGATACCCTTTTCCAGAAACTAGGAAGAAAAAAATGGCTTACTACGGCAAATTTGTATTCTAAAGACTTTAATCGTTGAAAAAAAAATCTCTTCTTTTCCACATCTCAAAATAGTGCAAAAAATTGATTCATTCCTTTTCAGTAATATAGATTCATGAAATGAGAATTATTTGAGGCTTTTATCTGGTCGTCATATTCATTGGAATAGATTTATTTGAAACCCTGTATCATGCTTAAAAACGATATTTTGATGAGAAAAATGGCTGAATGTATTTGAAAATCAATAATCTAATTGATTGACATATTCTGGAAACGATTTTTTATATGCGTCATATGTGATAAACACAGTAACGAACAAAATATTAAAAATCCTATTTAAAGTGATAAGATACAGAGAACTTACGAAAACCCTCGAATGCGATTAAACTTATATACAAAGTAAAGATTAATCTGAAATTCTAATTTACCTAAAAAGGGAAGACCCTCAACTAAGAAATAACTAAGAATAATTTACAGAGCATTCAATATATACGGTATATAATAACCTAATCTAAAGGTATCTAATAACCAATATGAATTTTTTTTCTTGCCCAAATTCAAGTTTAAAAAGAAAACATTCTCCCCTCTCCAAAATATTTTTCGATTAATGGTAAGAGATAGAGCATACCTTTTAAGAAAAAAGTTACTTCTTTTTCGCAGTTCTATCAAATGCTAACAACAACAACAACAACAGTTAACAAAAACATTAAAAAAATTAACAAAAAAAACTCTACAGCAATTCTTATGTAAATATCAATATCTTAAAAGTTGTTAGAAGAGATGCGATATTTGTTGTACTATTTATAATTATTTCTTGTCTACAGAAAAGTGACATTAGAGTTTTATTCTTACCATTAATTTTTATCTCTTATCTTATATTATAATACGAGAAAATCTTGTGTGTGGTTATGTAAATCTTATTTTAAAAACGGCTCTAACGATTTTGACGAAATTATGTATCCTACCGTTTTTTGGCATCAGAAAACGATTGGGCTAGGTCACGTTTTCCAGAAAATTCGATTAGTGGGCCATTTTGGGTCATCAAGGGTCCGGGTCAAGCTAATTCTGTCTAAAAAACGGTTTAAACGATTTTGACAAAATTTTGTAGCTTACCATTTTCGGACACGAGAAGACTATTGGGCTGTGTCACATGTCCGAGAACTTTCGATTAATGGGTCATTTTGGAGTCAACGCTGGTCAAATGAATTTTATCTAAAAAACGGCTCTAACAATTTTGATTAAAGATTGTATCCTACGAGTTTCGGGCACGAGAAAATCATTGGGCTAGGTCACATGTCCTAGAAAATTCGATTAGAGGGTCATTTCTGGATCATTGTGGGTCAAGCTATTTTATCTTAAAAACGGTTCAGGCTATTTACACTAAATTTTGCATCCTAGAGTTTTCGGGCACAAGAAAACTGTTGGGCTAGGTCACATACTCAAGAAAATCCAATTAGTGGGTCCTTTTGGTCATGGGTCATTACGGGTCAAGCTATTTTTTAAAAAAGGCTCAGATGATTTGAACTAAATTTTGTATCCTACGGTTTTTGGGCACGAGAAAATGATTGGGCTAGGTCACATGTTCAAGAAAATTCGATTAGTGAGTCATTTTGGTCATCGGTCATTCTGGGTGAAGCAAATTTTATCTTAAAAAGTGTTGGCGACATTGGCGGGATTTGGCACGAAAATTGACTTTTAAGATTACCAATGCCAAAACACTTGCTTGGCACCAAATAAAAAAATATCGCCAAATTTGGCGACATTTGGCAAAATAATTGGCTTTTAGAAGCTGAAGGAATTTTCTAGAAATTTCCAATAGGAGCGGAGATACATGAGTCAACCAACCAGAGTCCATAGAACGTTCTCGAAATCAGAATTCAACCAATCAGGGTACATATGATAAGGAAAATTGACTTTTAAGATTACCAATGCCAAAACACTTGCTTGGCGCCAAAAGAAAAAAATATCGCCAAATTTGCCGAAAAATTTGATTTTTAGAATCTGAAGGAATTTTCTAGAAATTCCCAATAGGAGCCGAGATACATAATTCAACCAATCAGAGTCCATCGAACGTTCTCGAAAAAGGTTTGAACCAATCAGGGTATATAAAACTTTCTCAACGCATGCTTGATGCTAAATGAAAGAATGTCGCTAAACTTGGTGACATTTGACGAAAATGTTGGCTTTTAGAATCTGAAATAATTTTCTAGAAATTTCCAATAGGAGCCGACATACATGATTCAACTACCAAGTTGAACACAAAGCAAATATTGACCGAGCATTGCTCGGTCGTACCCGCTGGTCATTAATAAATCATAATATAAAGTATAAAAGTATTCCGGGAGAAAATTTTAATGTTTTAAAGTGAATTCGGTCATTAAAAACAAATTTCTATTATATACCCCATAAGTCCTAAATATACTTGAAGTTTCATGTTTGTTTTAATTTCTGGGTTCGGGATCTTTCTTTCGTAGTCATCTTTTAAAAGACTCATGACTATAATAAAATCAATATTTGCTGAAATATGCATGTAGCGAATATCTTGTTCCAAAAATTAGGAATAAAAGAATAGCTTACTATGCCAAATTCCTATTCTAAAGAACTTCATCGTTCGAAAAAATGTCTTATTTTTTACATCTAGAAATAATTCGAAATTTGTTTCATCATTTCCCGTCACATAAAATCATAGAAGATGATTTTTTTAAGATTTATATGTTTTTCCCATATTTACTGGTGAAATTTCTTTAAATTTACGTACCTTGCGTAAAAGGGTACTTGGATAAAAAAAATCTAGCATGTAATTGAAAATCAATAATAATTGAATTATGTATTAATGATTTAAAATAAAACTCTAAGGTGTATGGATTACAAAACCAAATGTGAATGAATATTATTTAGATAAAAATTACTCTATTTCTAAGCTGTTTTATATTACATTTAATTTAATCCAATTTATTACAAATTAAAATGAATAAAATATGCAGTTGAATTCTTACTGTTCCAGTTGTTCCATTCTACAGACGTTTCAATTTTCAACATTAAATTTAACTGTGAAATCGGGCTAATCTAGTTCACTTATAAGCAAGTTGTATATAATTGTATTTGTCTCACGTTTGTAAGACTGCGTAAATAAGGGAAAAGAAGACGATACTGAATCCACATTTCATATTTTTAGCTGTAACGGAAATAAATTCCGACATTGTTTCGATGAGAACATTTTGTATTATAAGAGACGGTGCAAACAAAATATAATACTCAGTTGCGACAAATGCTAAAGGAAAGTATTCAATAAATTGATACACTACATTTATCTAGATAGTTGTAGGAAGAATGAACAATGTGGAAAATGTAGGCAATGCAGCAAACGTAACAAAATTATTATATGAACTTTTGCCCGATCATTCCAAAGAATCACACGCCAAAAATATAGGGTGTTCCTAAAGTTTCTGTTCATGTTTGAGAAATATGCTCTAAATCCAATTCTTTTTGTAGGACATTTGACAGAATACTTTTAGAAGAAAAAATAATTGACATTGTTTGTGCTCGTCTACATAGATCTCTGTTTTAAAAGATGCAGGAAGACTTCAGCTGCATTCAGTTCTTATTCTCCACGGCTTCCATCAATTGGTAACACGTAACTTGCATAAATTATATAATATTGGTAACACATAGCTTGCATTGGTAACGTATAGCTGCATAATCTTCAGCTTCACGGTATGCACAGTTTCGACATGGCAGGCCTGTATGTTTATCTGATAACGTAGTTTTTCAAATAGTAGAATTTAGAATAGTAAGATTCCGCCTCAGCATTTCTGTGGACTGCTTGCAGCTACGCGAAACAACTTGTACCCATCGCAAATATCTGATAATTTCAGAGTTCTGCTTGAACGAGGTAGACCACAAAAAACGCAACCTGTTCACTTGAATTTGTTTACCAAGTTTTTAATAGTCACCCCTAGTAGGGGCTGATTTTCTGGATTTGAGGTTGAAGTCCACTTGTCCCTATTCATACGTTAATCCACATAAACGAGAAAAAACAATAGGTAGTCTTTCTTTTGTTGAATGTATTCCATCAGATCACCTGCAAAAACAAATTGAATTTAGAACCTATTTTTCAAAAATGTGTGCTGACTTTTGTTACCCTATATTATAAAAAACTATAGAATCAATCATGTCTAAAATGATTTCACAAGACCTCAAAAAGAAACATAATTTTTGGAAACCTACATACGCAAAAAATATACAATGCGCAAGTGTCCAGTGTCTACTCACGTGGCAAAACACGTTGACAGTGAAGCATTTTCTGTAGTGGCGGGCTAGACGCGGTCTGGTTTTCAAACCAAAAAAAGTCCATATGGCTGTAAAAATGTGATTACTATCACATAGATGGTACATCAACACATTTTGAGGTATCTTACTACTTGAGCGTGGATCAGCGTCATTAGCCCAATAGCTGAAATGTTCATTTTCCGTACTAATAGACGCGGACCCGCATCCGCTAGTGTCGGAAATAAATGATGTATATTTGATTTGTTTTCATTCTTTTATTCAGCAAAACTAAAAATGTTTGATCAAACATTTTTCCTTTCATTTATTTCCAACATTAAATCATATTATATATACTTTGATCTATAAAAAACAAAAGTACTGATAAACATAAAGAATGAGAGGGTTGGAAATACCACTTGGCCCAGGATCGGACACTTTCGCATCACACAAACACAAGATAAAACGGTGACAAATACGGCACATGAGATTCTTTATTTATAGGCTAACAAAATTTCGTATGTTCAATTGTAGCTAGATTAATGCATTATATGCAAGTCTTGACAGGACGCGAATCTGCGTCCGCCACATTCCGCTAATGAACGATTAGCTGCTGATCGGAATCTAAGCAGTCAATGATTTAAAAAAGTCAGCGATAAGTTTTTTACAAACTCTATTGTATCATTACATTACAGTTCGATTTTTAGACAGAAATTATGCCTGTAACGATTGACAAAGATAGCACTATAATAAATTTGTACAGAATATTCACCAATATGTAGTGGGAATTAACCCTTAATTGCATAGTGATGTAAATTTCCATCACTTTTTATTTAACTTTTAATAAATAAATCAACTTCTTCGCCACCACTATATTTATATAGAAATATTAATCCAGTAAATTTCCCGTGAACTATGTTGCTGAACAAAGTTAAAAATCTATCTTAAATTTTCTGGTGTCTAATATTTAATATATGTATAGAAAAACACAATTGTAAAAGAAAAACTCATGCAAAGAAGGGTTAAAGTAGGCATAAATGTGCAATGTGTTTTGTAATATACTTCAGCATATGAAAGTAAGTATACCAACAAATGGCTCTTGTTTATCTCAAGCCACGCCTCTATATTTATATCATATTTTTTATCACTATAGAGGAAAATATGTACAGATTTTTTTCTATTAAAATGTGTTTAAAAAGCATAACTTATGATTTTAGTCTTCCCGGTTGAAGTTCTGATATTGTGATGATCATACTATACATAAATACTCATGGCCAATCCGGTATGATCTACACATAAAATAGCCGAAATTTAAATTTATAGTTTTAATAAAAATCCATGTTTGACTGCTATAGTTAATATAATTGGCTCTGTGATGCGATAAAAATGTAAAGTTGAATCAAATTGAATATTACACTGGACATCAATGGTTCTGTCCCAGAACTGAAATTAGTTGATCCTATATCAGTTTCTTGCGCTGATTCAGAATATACTTTCCGCTTTTCTATAGATCGTCGAGTTTTTGAAAAATTTGCATATTTAAGTTTATGCAAATACAAACTTTTTTGTGCCATTTTAGGAAAATTTTAGATGCAATCAATGTCAGATTGAATTGTTTTTTAGATTATCAGTACTAGACCATTTGTTTCAGATAAATGTCGCAGTCTGCATATTCTTAACATTTACCTGTCAGTTACTAAGCCTAATTTTCATATTTTGCAATAGTGTAATGTTTACGTCACTTTCAAATTTAAAGTAGTTACCACAGAATTGACGTAATATTTTTCTAGGCTAGACTTCTAT
Organism: Maratus michaelseni; assembly: GCA_963931845.1. NCBI lineage: Eukaryota > Metazoa > Arthropoda > Arachnida > Araneae > Salticidae > Maratus > Maratus michaelseni. The sequence continues at coordinate 274,411,432 of OZ007594.1, read as the reverse complement.
GTTGATTTCGAATCTGCTATCCATTTCTTTATATCATGTCTAGATTTTGAGTAAAATTGATTTCTACTTTTGTATTCTATTGGCACACGTTTGATATAAAATGATTTTTAGGGGTGTGTACCTCATTGTCAAAAGGGTGAACATCAGGGACATAATCACCAATGGGTATAATCGGAAAACAATTGAAAAAGTAGTAGAATCTATCCTAATAAGCTGAAGTACATCACAAAGAAGCATAAAAAGTATTTTCTGGATTTTTTGTCAAAAAAATGAAATTTCAGTTTATTAAAAACTGGACATGATAGAAAAAATGGACACCAGATTTGAAATCAGCGTACAAAAACTGGTTCAGAACATATTAACGTACTCATGTGACAGAAATATTTGGAAGTCAAGAAACATTATTAGAAAAAAAATGAAAAATATGTAAATTAGGCAAAATATTTCATGGTCACATGTCAGTATAATTTCAGACAGAACATTTTTGTAAAGTAAAGTGGCCAGTAATCATAACATAAAACATAAAATCCAGCCTGATAATGCTTTATGCCTTAAATTTGCATATAATTGTACAAAAATTCAAAAAATTGCATAAATCAAAATATGTAAATATCTGAAAAACTGGACATACTGGTGAAAATCTAAAACTACATTCGGAATCACTGCAAAAACCTGAATAAGAAACAAATAATTTTGGTAAAATAAAATACAACGTTAAAACACCAGTATAATTGAATCTACAGCATGCTGTAGATTCAATTATACTGGTGTTTTAACGTTGTATTTTATTTTTACTTTAATTATATCGCACCAAGCTCCAAATTAATATTTAAATAATTTTGGTTTTGGGCAACAGCAAAAGTTCAAATTTTTTGTCCAGTGTTATAGATAGCGAAAGCCTGCAAGTTAAATACAATCGCCTAATAAGTTTATTTTTTACTATAAATGCTATTCCCGATCTATGAAAATGAGCAAAACGGTTTGCTGATTCAAGATGACCCTGAAAATGCTTGATTGTAGAGTTTTTATCCTTTTAAACTACGCTCACGATACCTTTAATAGAGGTTATGTATACCAGTAAAGAAAATAAATTAAGTAAATAAAAACGCTTTTAAACGTTTTAAATATATCTTGTAATTCTTAAAATTGAATATTTTAAAATAAATATATAATCGAAAAAGTAAAATATTTCTGTCAAAATTTCAATAAGCTGAATTTAAAAAAATGAATACTACTACTGTGCGAAGATAATCAAAGTATTACAATAAATTATGTTTTACGAAATGATTCCACTTATTATATTACAAAAAGTTAAAGGTATTTTCTACTCCGGAAAATATTCGCAAAAAATAAAAAATAAATCTAATCAAACGTGCTTGGTACATATCGTCTAGAGACAAAATAGAATAATTTTAATTTATTTCAGAAGCGGAAAGCTATTTAAAGATAGATAATTAGAATTGAATCTATGGGGAATTTATTTCATTAAGTGCATTTAAATTATTGTAAATGTCTTTGCGGTGAACGAAAACCTATTGATTTTATCTCCATCGAAAAAAATATCATTTTATTATAATGATGTACTACAAATGAAATGAAAATTTTGAAATAATGAAATATAAATAAATATTAATAGTGAAAATAATCAGAATCGGAGTAATTAAGCTTGAATACTGTGAACTGCGCATGCATTAAATTATATGCATCTTCAATTTTAAATCTGGAGAAATATAGAGTACGTATTCACCATTTGGATCACCATCACACTATCAGAAATTGGGGCGGTCATTTTTAGTTACCACTATTTCTGAACAATAAAAATCTTGGTAGATTACTTTTGCAAATGTCGTAGAAATTACTCGGAAGAAGTAAGATGCAAGGTAGAAGTACCAGCAGTGTGATTGTCCTAATATGCGCCGACCATTGGAATATTCTAATTTATCTAAAGATTCAAAAGCTCATTGCAACGAGCCTGAAATGTATCAGGCTGATTGGGAAACAAATGGACATTTTTTAATTTTGCTGAAGCTGCCTAGGCTCTTTGCAATAGGCATGAAAAATATCAGGCTGACTGGAAAATGACAGATGATTCTCGAATCCGTCTGACTCTTTGCAAACAGAGTAGACGCTTTCCAAACAGTCAGATTTCGCAATACGCCTATGACATACGAGGGTGGTTTTCTCGGCCTGACAGTGAAAACACGATTTTTGACATAATTTCATATTATTTTTCAATGTAGTCCCCTTGCAACTCAATACATTTAAGATACACTCTTGTGTGCGAATTCTTTATTGCAGCCCTGTATACATACCTAGATACAGTATTTCGTTTCAGCTTTTCAAAAAAGAAAAAGTTTTCGGCTTGTAACCTTCTTTTGAAAGGAGATATTAGGTTGTTCGGAAAGTTCCTTCCGTTTGGGAAAACCAATTCGTACCAGGAAATTCTGCCCGTCAATTATTAGACATTAGCTAACGGAATTAATGTCTAATAATTAAATGATAGAATTTTTCGGTACAAACCAACTTTCTCAAACGAAAAGAACTTTCCGTACAACACAATATTTTGAAAAGATCATTTATTATGGAAGGACGTCAAAAGTAGTTTTTTTTGTTACCAAAAGATAAAATATCCTTAATAATTTTAGCCCCGCGTTATTTTCGTTCTATAACTAGTTTTACAATGTAAAAAATCATCGTTATTATTTCTGTGAAATTAATTATATCGTCTATATTTACAGATGCGAATTTTTTTTTCGATTCCAGACAGAACTGTAAATTCACCATGGAGATCTTGCTTTGCGAATGATTACCTCCAAGGTTAATATTTCTATAACTCACGATGAATGAATATTCTGTTTATTTACTTTAATGGAATTAGATATTCGGCTGTTATCCTAATTTTCACTGAAGTTATCTTATAATCTATACATTTTTTAATGTAACTCCATCTCTCAAGCAAACAATTTTTTTGAACGATCTTTCTAAAAATGTAACTTATACGCAATTTTATTCGAAAAATCAATTTTGAATAAAAATGGTCGCTTGGCATATGGAAAAAGATGTGGTTAGCCCGTATTTGTTTTTCTCAGTCACATGACTTGCGCTTTTATCATATAGATTACATATGATAAGATTTAATAAAGAAAAATTTTATTAATATCTTTTTAAGTTTTGATTCGATTTTCATAAAATTTGAAATGACTCGATAAAATTCTGCTACGATTATATATATTAAATTTTAAACCATTCGGTTGGGTAGTTTTTGAGCTGTTATATGTGGACAGACGGACAGACAGGCAGACAGACAGACGGACTAGACGACGACTAAAGGTGCTACGTATTTATATAATGGCGAACGCACCTAAAAAATGAGATTTACTGTAAGAAAAAGTGCATTTTGTTGAATTTTATGTTTATTTTTATTTTTAATTAGAGGTGGTATAATGGTATTTAATAATATTTTAATCTAAATCTTGTGGTATAAGATAACATGCGTGTGTAAATGCAGAAATTTAGATGAGAGAGTCAATATTTCTACAGATTTTTCTTTTCAAATTCAGGTGTTAAATTAGGATGCAGCGCTTTTCGTACGTGCTTTATCTTTTTTTTATTCTTTTTTTTCAATCCCATGCCAAATTCAAGCCTTTGAATCACAGCCTTACATCATATACGTGCGCACTGATACAACACTGTTAAAATATCTATATATTTCTTGTTTAGCTTTATATTTAACTTTGAATTTACTTCTAACACAGCGTTTAACATTTTTTATCACTTCGGTGCATGTACTTGCACCTCAATGAATTTTTATTGATAAGCACACACACAAAAAATGTTTGAAAAAATATGTCATGTTTTCATTCAAATACTTATTTTTTATTAACATGATTTATTCGATTTTGTTATGTAAGAGTGAAAGAAACTTAATTTTCCTCCTTGCACTTTTGAATTAAATTTTGTAGAAACATGTATGGAAAAATCTGAAAGATTTCCCAATGAATGGATAAAAGAAGCTCTAGTATCTTATTTCAGCATTTCAAAAAATGTTTTCAGCTTCCAAAGTAGTCTTGAAAGATAGAATTCTAAAAAGATTATTTAGTACGGAAGAAACCAAAGGTTTTTTTTTAACTCTGAAAAAAAGATGAAATACTCTTATTAATTTGAGTATTTCAAAGCATTTTACTAGTATTTCTCAAAATTAAATTATTTTTAGATTTATTTAGCTGTTAAAAAATTAGACCAATATATTACATGCAACATATTTTATATGCCTAATCTACGTGTTTCTATCTTTTAACTGTGCCTACTGCAATAAATTAAATTTCGTAATATTAAGCACATGATTAATGTACGAAAATACACTTTGCTCTTGTTTTGTTAAAGCATATTGACATCACATGTGATACAGAAAGCATAAAGAATGAAAAAAGTTCCCCCGCCCCTCCCAGCCCTCTTGTATCTTGTGATTCGCCTGTTTACATTAATAATTTTTTTAACCTGATCAGTAATGCACATCACTGTTGCAGCCCGTGGTTATCCATCATAATGTTTTTAGATTTTTTTTAGCTGTTAAAAGTTAGACCACAATCTACATTAATAAAAAGTTTTTTTTTTGTCTGTGTGTGTGTCTGTTTGTGCGCGATTGCATGGGAAATCTATCGTATGTTTTGTTCTGAAAATTTGTTTCCAGTTAGACGAATACTAGTCCCAATTCTTCAGATCTGTTATTTTTAAAATTAGAATTTTTTTATTATTATTTTAGTTTAAAAGAAAACATTCGCGTATTATTGCGATTTTCCAAGTTTGCCGGTGTTTTAGAACCAGTATAAAGAGCAATCGAAAGCTTTCCCCAATATAGAAAAATTCGCTGCTTTTTAATAAAGTTTTGTCGAAATTCGTAGAGTAAATTATGAGTTTTTCGCGATTTTTTTTTTAAAAAGTCCCTTTTCGCAGATAATGAGAACTTTGTTTTTTGTTAAATGATTTTTATTTGAAAACTTGCCCATTCAACCTTATATTTTATATCATTGTATGGACAAAACATACAGAAAACATTAAAAGGTATGAAATTCTTTATATATATATATATATATATATATATATAATTCAGTTATTAAAGAAAGTATGGGCGATTGAAAATTTTTTAAAAACGTAACGAAAAATTTGCCGGTGATTTTTGCCACTTCTGTGACTAAATATACCTTGGAAGCATTCCAAAGTGGTTGCTACAGCGACATGAATAGAGATACTGAAAATTTTTATTTAATCCCGGGGATTGTAATTATTCGTGAAAGTGAAAGAATTTTGTTGTAGCGTTCAGCTACGGTTGTACAAGCCTGTTTTGCGAATGAAGTAAGGACCACGTTATTGCGATTGCCTTTCTTATGATCACTTAGTATTATGACGAAGGCAGAAGGGCCCCCACCAATAAATTTATTTGCATATTATATTGAAGATAATTTTAGGTATATTAGGTATATTAAGGGGAATTATTTTAAACATTTTCGTATATTAACAGAGAGCCCCCGATTATACTGATTGCCGCTTTTGCACTCTCTAATAAAGGTGTGATGGCAGTGGGATCCTACAATTAGGTTTGTTTTAGTATTATATTTAATATAATTTAAGAATATTTAAAGAACCATTATAGTGATCGCCGTTTTTACGATGATTCAGTGCGATGTCGAAGGGAACGCCTCCCCCCTACCCCCCAACACAAATATCGCTTGTATGATACATGTAAGGTAATTTTAGATATATATAAAGCAACACAGTTTCAGACCGAGCGGGACTGTCATACATAACAAGTGGGTAAGTGTGATCGAAGATCGCTCAAAGGGTTTCGTTTAATATTCCTTTCAAAACACTTTATCCTTTCTTTAATAAATCCAAATAAATTTCATTTAGCAACCAAAAAAAAAAAAAACTCATGTTTTTTGTTTTTTTAAAGTAAAAATTTACCGGTCTATTTTTTCGTTTTTTCGAGTATCCAAACCAGCCCGATAGCGGGCGAAGCTATTATATTCTGTCTATTGTATTCTGTCATAATAATATCTGTCACGCGGACTAAATGCGATATAAAAAATAATTTCAAAATTAAACATGCTGTACACCTTCAAAATGTTAAATTATGCGAATATTTCCATAATCGGATTTTTATCATGATTCAATATGTTTCTCAAACTCATATATTTGCTATTTTCTATTACTTATATTGATACTCGCTTTGTAATATTCTCAAACATCTGAAAAATTCGTTAAACTTCCAATATGGCGTCAGATTCTCTTTTTAATTCTCTAATGACGTGATATTTATCTGCTTTGTGTACATACACATACTCATACTCCTTGTATTATTGAGAAATCGTTGAAAATTTCCGTTTTATTACCACTATGACGTCAATCATTTTTATTTAATATTAATATTTTTTTCAATTGGTGAAACTTTTTATTTCATTTTCATTTTTCACGTGGAAATCGTCTGAGAGAAAATTAATAAATATTGTAGAAAGAATTTCATCGTGGATTTTTAATTTTTGGCATCTGCTATAACGAAAAATGTTTAAATTTAATAGGAAAAGGCTGTTAGAATTTTGATTTTTTATCTCTATTTATTAAAATAATACGAATTTTTCAAATTTTAATATTTTGAGCTCTTTATAGCTGGTATTCAGCTGTATACACAAAGTTTCAACTCTGTAACTTACATAGTTTCTGAGAATAGCTCTGTGACAGACAGACAACGGAGCGGGAGTAATAGGGTTTCGTGAGATGAACGAAACCTTAAAAATAAATGTAAAGAATTGCAACATCCTAAACCACATCAATGCATCCTTTATGTGTGGTTATTAGAATAAGTAAATATGCGCTTAATACGAAAACCCACTCATTGGTGATAATCACTATTCTAAAATAAGTTTTAGAATGATGAAATTTGGTAAGTAATGTCATTTTGTAGCTCAATTAAAGGGGAATATCTTAAAACGCAGATTTTCTATTTTTTAGCCATATTATTAAATAAGGTGTGTAGATTTAGTCGTATACACCTAATGCAGCCATTACACCAATCTATCCGGCCCTTTACTGCCGCTAAAGGGGTACCATTTATGGACTGGTATTGTTTTACGCGCACAATGCTGTTAAATCATTTTAAATTGAAAGTAATTTATATTAAGTTCATATATAATATAGAATCACACAAAAGTTTACGAATACACTTCCGCCTATAGACGATTATTCCTTGGAATGCATTGGTGGAAATTTCCATATTTATGTTCACAGTAGGCAACTGATGTATTTCGGCGAGCGTGGTTTGGCGCAAAATTTGTTACATAGTCTCAATCAATTGTGTTCTTATTTGTGTTAAGCATTTATTGATATTCTAATGTGATCATTTTCTATCGTAGGTAAATGAATTTTTAACAATTCTGTAACTAGTAAATCTGCAGATCAGGAGCCTCAACGACAGCTCTGAAAGTCATTGTTTTTTAATCTCACTTTTCATATTATTTAACATCTTACAATTCACATTTTTTTATGTTACATACATCTTTATAGGTATATAAAATACTTCGGAGGTTTCAGAATTTCGAAGCGTTAAACTAAACACGTTTTATGCAATGATATTCTGAAATTCTTATAAATTTCTTATTCTTGTAATTTTTTAGATTAAAAAAATGGATTTTTTTATTTTGATATTCTTTGAAATATGGTTGCTAAGCAACTAATAAAATAAAGAGGGAAGAAACATAAATGCATTTAAAATTTGTAAAAAATAGGAAAATAAAATTTTTATATTTCCCGAACAGTTGCAAAACTTTTCCCATAATTTAAACAATTAATTTCTAAAGTATAATAGATGTATCGGCAAATTTTCAAAGCTATTCCATATATTTACGACCTCCATATCGAATTAGTATCCGTAATTTTACGTTTAAATCCATTATTCAAATACGCGATTTTCATTTCAGTTAAAAATGAAATTTGAAAATCGCCTGCATTCCCATAGGAAAGCATTATGACCTAAAAAGATATCTTCTATTTTTTTCGAACGAATGAACCAAATGTAACTAAAAACTATACAGCTCATTCCAGGTACCTCACCAACATACCCACGAAAAATCAACTTCACAGGACGATTTTTGCGGCAGTTATCGCGGAACAGACAGACAAACAGACGGAAACCAAAAACTTTTCCCGTCTCCACAGTGAGCCTTCACTGACGTTTCGGCAATTACAGACAACAAAAAAAGGAAAAAGTATTGTGTCAAAATTGCAGTACAATCTCTAATGAGTGATAATACACACCAAAACAAACAATTTCTGTATAGAAAACGGGGTTAGAATCCATTTATCCGTCTTTTAATAGAGTTTCTTTATACTTGCAGGTTATTTTGTTGAGAAGTATACATGGCAGACCACATTTTACTGCCGAAACGTAGTCTGGATGAATTTGTGTCGGTTGAGTGTCGTTTCAGATAGCTCTATTCGCGGAGTACTGACAATTTAACTCATAGGTTCTGGGATCGTCTCCCGTACAGTACACGTTTTCACTCAGTTGGGCATATTACAAAAAACACAACAGAGTGTCTGACTTTATGTCGAATCCGAATTTTGTTAATACATTTAAAGTTAATTAAACGTATTTTACATAATTTTCAACGGATTAACTTTGTTTTATGGGAAATGAAATTACGGAATTATGCTGAAAATGTACTGTAAATCAGTCTTTGACATCGTAGATACTGAATTATAGAGCAAACGTTACTCTGTTGTTTGGACACGAATGATGGCCATTCCCAGTTTATTTGTTATAGCATGTCTTTTCAGAGAAAGTAATGCATGTTCTATTGAAAATATTGGTACTTTTCTATTATCCCGTCGATCACTTTTCATAACAAGAAACTATCGCCAAACTGTAAGATTAAACGCTAAAAATGCAGTCCCATTTACTTGATGTCAGAAGCATTATACGTGTTTGTTATGTCATCAAGTGGTTTTTAATTCGACATTTCCGTGTACTTTTCATTATGTTTTACTGATGTATTAGTTATTTCATTAATTAAAGTAACAATTGCTCCTTAAACTCTTATATTTCATTTATTTATTTATTTTGATATTCCCATGGCAACGTTATCTTGTTTATTTCGCGTTACAGTTTGGCGATAGCTTTTTGTTATGAAAAGTGGTCGACGGGATAATAGAGAAGTACCAAAACATCATTACTATAGCTTCATTATTGGTAGTGTTTTGAACGGAAAAACGTGTTCAGCTTGCAGTGAGACGTCTGTATATAAGACTGAATAAGTGAAAAGCCAGAAACCTTGCTTTCTAAGCGAAAATTGTTTGTCTAATCTTTAAATATTTTTACAAATAAGTTTCAGAACCCTCTCTATAACAGCTGAATTGAATAACTTCATTTTATTTTTTGTGTTTTTTACTCGGTTAAAAAATAAAGGACTAGTATATAAGAATGCACGACTAAAATTTTTATACGCTTCGAAATTTTTAATTTGCTTTCTATTGTAGATAGACTTAGCTGATTTAAATTCTAGACCATTTAAAACGTGAAGAAAATAATGCTAAAGCAGGTTTCTTCTTCCTAAGAATGTAAAAATTGATTTACCGCTTCGCTCTTTATAAAAGAAAAGCTTTTTTTGCCTCGTCTGTTCAGAAGTTTTGAGACAATTTTAACCCTGCACTGCACAGATTTTCCTTTTCGGAGATGTTTTTTTATGCTCATATTTACGGTTAGATATCAGAAATTTTAAAAAAGAGTTTTTTAACCTTATGTAGCAAACTGCTGTGGTTACTTAAGGCGAATACTTTTATCTAAATATAGTGGCGAACAGGGAACAGAATTTATTTATTAAAAGTTTATTTTTTATTGATTCACATGTATCATTGCGCTATATAGGATTAAAGGCTTAGAATTTATTTAAAATGTATTTCAGAAAAATATATGAAAACAACCAATAAATTGCTCTAAAACTCATAACAAAATATTTATGATTTCGTAATTTAAAATCCTGGATAAATGTATTACGGAATAAGTTACAGAACAATTTTATATTTTAATCAAATTCTTACATAAATAAAGTTCTTTTCACACCAATTTAACAATGTGCAATCTTTTGCACATTACACAATTCAAATAAAATAAATCATTTAATTAAGAGAAATCGTATATTCATTTGTAGCGAATTTCATTTAAGACAGAAAAAGAAATTCGTAGAAAATATTTAATTGGATTAATAGAAAATTCCATTGCACTATGCCAAAACATTTGTTAATGAACATTTACTGTATTAAATAGCAACGTTTGTACACGACTGCTTTAAGGACTAGAAATTATCAACTCTATTAAAAAGTACTCTATTAAACGTCGGTTGAATAACAATCTTTATATAGTTTCTGTGATAAAAACATAACAGAACATTATTTAAATACACGATGATTATGAAAAAATTATCCCGAAATATGAGCCTCTAGCTATCATACCGTTCACAGAAATTGAATGAAATTTCGCTTTTGTGGTATGCGCTCAATAATAATATGAAAATCAACAGTTAAACTCCAACAGTTACGTTACAGTGACAGAATATTGAAAATAGCAAATGGCAACACCTACTTTTCTTATTGGAATATTATCTTCATAGTGAAAAACCATAAAAATCGTGGGAACGGTACCTGTAGCACGAAAACCGTCGGCGCTAGACAGAGTAAGAAGAAAAGTGAAAACAACCAATAAGGACAGAGAAGCAACAGAAAGCAAAACATTTTATAGTGTTTCACAAATTTTCCACGTGACCTCCTTCACACAATAACACTTTGCATGCAACAGAAGGTGGAAAGCACTGAGGCACGTACCATGGCAAGAGGAATCTATTGAACCTAACGTCTGATGGCATCTTTCAAATCAAATTCAGTTTATGGATTAAATGCATAGACTTCCCCACAGCCAGAAATCCATTGGAGAGAGATCGAAGGACAATTGCGGCCACGAAAACGTGAAATGGCGTATCACTAAACTGGTTGTGTTAGGAAACGTTTCCCAGAAGACCCCACATGTGGTCATATAGAGCATTTCGCTGTTGCAAATTCGGAATTACGTTATTAGTTGACATTTCTAGATAGCGAGCACACGTTACCGTACACGTCTGTACAGCTGAGGCAGTAAACCTCTTCAAAAAAGTAAGGGCCGAGAATAAAGGTGCTTGTTACACAGTCATCTTTTTTCTTAGTGTAACAGAAGTGCAACCCCATCACGGGGATTATTGTCTCCCCAGTGTACGCAATTCTTCGAATTAACGTTACCAGTCAACGGAAAATGGCTTCATCCATCCACAGATTGCGAGGAATTCATTCGCAATTCCTTCATTGGATGAGGAATTCATTCGCAAAATCTAGCCATTGTTGCTTATCACCCACTTGCAACATCTGAACACGCTGGAACCATTCGGAAGCATGTGGAGAACAGAGCGCAGACCCTTGCGGACCGTAGAATTCGGCAGTTGCAGAACGCGTGAAACACCGCTTGTACTTCCAAGAATGTCGCTTATCGGCTCAGGGACTTCTGGAGCAACCTCGACAATAATGGAAGAACATCCAGGCTGATATCGATCGCATGTGCAATCAGTTTCTTCAAATTTGCGTATTAAGTCTCGTAAGGCTTTTATAGTACACGGGCCTCGACATAGCCCATGGTTTCTACATTAAACACGCAATGCCTCTGCAGCATTTTGTACTTTCAGGTAATAAATCTTTACAATTTCCCCACGTAATTTCGTTGTAAGCGGTGTGCTGTTCATAGAGCAAGAAAGCAAAGATACGTATTCACATTGTGTTTTCTTTGAATTAGTGCGACGACGTCAGTCATGACGGTATCTTATGCCGAACTAGGAAATCTGCGTATTAATACCTTGGTCTCTTCTTCTCGTTGTGAGGGAGATTCAGCAGGCTGGGATCAGAGCCGAAGACACAGTATTAAATGTGACGTTGTTAGAAAAGAAAGTCATGCTCTGGTGAGTTCCACAGTATTTTTCCCTTTTCTTCTTAGTCTGTCTATCGATGGGGATTTTCGTGCTACAGGTACAGCACATTCCAACTAAAAAAAATTAGTTGTAATTTCAAAATTTCAAAATTTTTCACTGTAACCGTAACTGTTAGAGCTTAATTGTTGTTTATCATATGATTCTTGAGTGTATATCTCAAAATACTTTAAACCGAAATTTTATTCAGTTTCTGTGAACGGTATGATAGCTAGGAGCTCATACATCAAGATAGATTTTTTATAACCCTGTACATTACTTAAAAAATACATATATCCATTGCTTTTAAGGTAAAATTTTATTCTCTATTTAAAATTTTGAGGGGAGGTCTTAACGACTCGGCCACGGAGGGTCCCATGCTTTGTTTAGTTTTCAAACTTTTTGTTAATAATCTAAAAATTTGTGACAAACTTTATCTTTTTCTGTTCAAATATTTAAAGTCTTATATTTTTGTCCATGGTACCCCACTCATTTTACGGAATACATGGATTTAAATTAAACTATTAGGATTTATTTCTGATCTTGAAAATTCGGAATAGTTTTTGTGAAATTTTGAGATGCCGGATCCCTTCCAGGAATTTACAAAAGTGCTTTTTTTATCTGTTACCATTAAACTAACTCACTATCAATAACAAAAAATAAATTTATTCTTGTAGAAATGTATTTATTGCATGTAGAATATTTAAATTTCTATAATTTCTTCATTTAAATTTCTAGGGAAAATATATTTTTCGTTTAATGAGATAAACGAATAATGTTTATTGTACTAGACACGCAAGAAAGATAAAAATTCACTAGTTTCAACTGTAGAATGTTTATTAATTAAGGAACTGATATTCGAAATTGTGATAATACAAAAAATACAGATTTTGGATTTCACCTTCTTTTGGCAATTGTATTTCAAGCAAAGTCGGATGCCGAATATAATCATTTTCTGATTTAACTTTTCCATTTGGTCTCATCTATTCTCAAAAAGTACATATTTAAGGAGTAATAATGGTCAGCTAATCCAGTTTACTTAAAATATTTTATTCTAAAGGTCCCATGTTTTTATTTGTTTATTCTTGCAGCCTTTTCTGAAATGTTTCCTAACCATGATGGCACGAGTCAGCTATTCATTTATAAAATAAGCGTTGTTTTTTAATACGAGTGTTTTGTCCGATGCTAACATGTGTGGATGAAAGAGACGGATATCTTTCATTTTTCTTTAATTTTCACTAGTGCGATTCTGCCTCCCTGAATCCGAATTTCGCGGTTTTTCTTGCTTTTTTATGCTAATTAGACGGCGGTGGTCAGCTGGGGAACTATACATATGAGATGGAAAGCTTGTATGAGCAGATTTGGAGCAAGATCGTCCCTCTTAGAAGGAAAATCAGATTTGCAACTCTCACTTGAATTTTCGTTAGCCCGCTCAGTTGGACACGTCTATGCTGTTTCCTGTCGAGTTCCAGCGGAAAGGATATCCATCTTGGTAAGAGTTCTTCATCATATGTAGAATAAAATGCATTTCAAGAAACCGCGGATTTGTAAATGATATTTTTAAACTTTGAATCAGTTTTAAAGTAAAGTATTTTTAGAAGTATAGTTTATTTGACATCATAGCAGCATGAAGTAATTTTGCAGCCATTTTTCCTCGTGTGAGTTAATTTATTTTAGTAAATCTTCATATAAATAAGCTGAATGTTAGTTGAAGTTAAGTTGAAGTTCAAATTTGGTCAGCATAGTTAAATCCTTCAGCTCAACTGCCAGCCCACCTATTTCTGAATTTAATTAACCTGTTCGTTTAGACTTAAAATCTGTGTCATATCGCATTCTTTGCGTGACGTGGTGAACACACCCGTTAGAACATTAACATACTGATTAGTTGATATTCCCACAATGTTTACGAATCTCGAATAGCTGACATAACCCCGATGTTTACGCATCACGATTAGTATGAACAAATTTCCTTTATGTTTTAATATTTTTATGTTTCTCTTTGAGTATTTTAAAAAAAATCGGGTGTTCTACACTGTTTAGTGAAAATGGTTTCTCTACAAATGCAAGTAAGAGCAACTCATCCGTTTAACCTCTCCTAGTACTAGTGTTGTCTTTTTTGATCCCCCTTCCCTCTTTTTTAAAAATTAAAAAAAATCCTGTTTTCATCATGAAAAAATAAAATTTTAAAGTTAATAAATAAAATGAAATAGACACTTCCCAGGAAGAAGCTACAATTAATACACTTAAATTTCTTCTTCAAAACATGCAAAAATAAGATTGATCATCAATAATAAATACTTGATATTATCAGAATTAAGAAATCGGAGGTTTTTCTATGATGTTATAGTCATAAATCTAAGGACATATTTTGCGGTGACTAAAAACAATAGTTACTCAGTCATTCTAAAAAAACTGTAAACTACATAAATTAAAAAATGCCTTATACAATTCGATATATTTTTAGATTCTATCGACGACATAGAACGCAGTAAAATGCGATGTATGTACGTTTTTTATTAAAAACTTTATCCTTTTAAAGGCTTGCAAAAAATTAAGTTGCAGCAAGTAATATTAAATAAGTCAAAAAATGAGTTTTTGACATACATTTCGGGGCTTCTTACTTGAAAAGAAGACATAACACAGATTTCACTAAAACACAACAATTAATTTATAACTGCAAGAGGGGAATTAGCAGTGTAGCAGACAGATTTAGATGCGGATGATAACAAATAAGCTCAATTTTACCAAAGCCTTGAAGAGAAGACATCGCTTCTCAAACTTCTTAAATTCAACTCATTTAACTTGGCTCCAAATGGCCTTAACGTTCGTTCTACAGGAACATAAATAAGTCAATTTCGTACACAATATCGCTATAAAATGAAACCGGTAGATATTTGATGGTGCTCTTGATTCGAAAGAGCTAGCTCAACGTCTTACCAAATTCGCGAAAGCTCCTGTGAGTGCTTCTAGTCAAAAACTTTGCATGAAGTTAAACAAGTGGATCATCTTTACGACAGAACTCTCGGATGCATGAGCCGGATGCTTTCAAAATCCACTGATTTCAACTCCTGTCGCTCTATATATAGCTACTATACAATCACGGCGTTCTAATTAACATATCATTTTAAAAATACACGTCAGAATCAGATTTCCGGAAATGCATATATGCGCTTTGCGAAACTTAAAATAATGACAGAATAGGTTTCATTTACACATACAAATGTTTATTTTGCGCATAAATGTTGCTAACTTCATTTACTTTTCAACTTCATTTACGCATTTGTTAACTTCATTTAACACTCGTTAACTTTATTACGCACTTGTTAACTGCAATCACCACTTGCTAACTTCATTACGCACTTGTTAAATTTATTTACCACTTGTTAAATTTATTTACCACTTGTTAAATTTATTTACCACTTGTTAACTTCATTTACACACAGATGTTCCATTTATGTACAAATGCCCATTTATGCCCAATCGTTTCATTTACGCACAAATTCAGGCCACGACGATCGCACGTAAAATCTCAAAACTCACTCGTCCACTAGAGTGCCCTTATAAAAGAGTAGCTAGACACTCTGCTATAAGTTTACATAGTGTAATACTAGACAGCAAAAAACGCAGCGCAAACCAAATTAATCATTGATTTTAAAAACTACAAAAGTGCAATATTTAAGATTTTTCAGGAATCAATTAAAACTGTGCTATACACCAATGCTAGATATTTTAAGAATTTTCCTGTGCTCACTATATTTCTTAAACCTTTTAATATGTTTATCGGTTATCAGTTTTTTATTTTATAAGAATTAAAATTTAAAATAAAAAAAAAATCTTTGGACTGGTAGGATAATGGTACTGGTAGGTAAAACTTAAGGACCCTATGTATCATGAACCCTATTTATCACGTGTAAGCTACGTTCGTTGCAAAGGGTTTAGTTGGTAACAGTTTCTTAATGCTTTTTTCATTTATTTTTAACTTCTTTTTACGAAGTTTATTTCATTATTTTTGCTAAATTCGCATAAAAAGCATATTGAAAATTCCCTGTGTTTCAAAAGGTGAAGCGTCTTCTGAATTCATAAATCTGCTCTATCCAGAACATAAACTTTTATCATTGGAAATTCTGGATTCAGATACATTAATTCATTTAAATATATTATTTTATATTCCGTATATCACAAAAAAAATCCGTAGATTTGAAGTAGCAAAGCAGAACAGTTTTATGCAATTCCGTAATGTTTTGTCTTGGACTTTCTTTTGGAGCGTTTACTTTGCTCCTGAATATGTTGGACGAATTTATTTAATTTCTTCGAAGGGCGATACTTTAATGGATTGATTTTAAATCTCAAAGCATAAGTTGAAGTTGGAACTTCTCCAAACAAGTAAGCAGAATAAATTATTCAGGTAGCATGACATAAAAGTGAAATTTTTGTACATGTTTTGTAAAAATGATAGAAAAAACAGTTGAACTCTGCTACTCAAAAGTCCGAATATTCTGAATAAAAATTCAGAAGAAATTAAATGACCGTTGGTTAAAAAAGAAATAAATAAATTTTAAAATTAAAATTATTTTTTAACAAATATATTATTTTATGAATTGGGAAAAAATAATAGAAAAAAAAATGTTAAAATATTTCACTTTTAAAAAATTTATTAACACATATATTTAACAATTTTATAGAATGAATAAATTTGTTAGGCTTACACAACAAAGCGATATTATACTGGATAATGAAGTTATATTACGCTACTTCTCACGAATCGCTGAAATTGCTCTCAAATCTTTAGGCATTGCATATCATTGCTGCTCTACGGGGTAAAGTGATATTTTTACTGCATATACCGTCCTAGAACGTGACATATCAAATTTATCTCCTTCATCAATATTCATATTGACTTTTGGAATGGAGAAATTGTTATATTTCTATATTGTCTGTGATTTAATGAATCACCAATTACCTACTCATCATTTGCAATCTCTTTTGTCAACTCTGTTTTTAGGGCTTCGTACATCTCACGAAACCCTATTACTCCCACTCCGTTGTCTGTCCGTCTGAGCCGTTCTCAGAACCTATATAAATTACAGGCATGAAAATTTGTGTATTTATAGCTAAATAACTACTATGAAGCTCAAAATATTGAAATTTGAAAAAATCGTATTATTTTAATATAGAGAGATAGAAAACCAAAATTCTAACAGCATTTTCCTATTAAATTTAAACATTTTTCGTTATAGCAGTTGCTAACCATTAAAAATCCACAATAAAATTCTTTCTGCAATAATTAATTTTGTATTGGAAGATTTCTACCGGAAAGATGAAAATGAAATAAAATGCTTCACCAATTGAAAAAAAGATTAATATGAAATAAAAATGATTGACGCATATTGGTAATAAAAGGGAAATTTTCAAAGATTTCTCAATAATACAAGGAGTATGAGTATGTGTATGTACACAAAGCATATTAATATCACGTCATTAGAGAATTAAAAACAAAATCTGACGTCCTATTGGAAGTTTAAAGAATTTTTCAGATGTTTGATAATAATACAAAGCGAGTATCAATATGAGTAATTGAGAATAGTAAATATATGAGTTTGAGAAACATATTGAATCATGATAAAAATCCGATTATGGAAATATTCGCATATTTTAACATTTTAAAGGTGTACAACATGTTTAATTTTGAAATTATTCTTTTTCAAATATCGCATTTAGTCCACATGACAGATATTATTATGACAGAGTATAATAGCGGGCTTCACTCGCTATCGGGCTGGTTTAGATATTCGAAAAAAGGAAAATATAGACCGGTAAATTTTTACTTTATAAAAAACATGACTTTTTTGTTTTGTTTCTAAATGAAATTTATTTGGATTTATTAAAGAAAGGATAAAGTGTTTTGAAAGGAATATTAAACAAAACCCTTTGTGCTATCTTCGATCACACTTACCCACTTGTTTTACTTTCCGAACACATAGTGAAAGCATTGTAATCACAAGTTGTGTGAGTGTATGTGCCGTCCCGATGGATTTTTTAAACAAAACTGACATATTTATGATTTTATATAATTTTTAAAGAAAATCAATCTAAACGAATCTAGTTTTTAAGAACCCACTGTCTTCGACAGCCTAGACTATTCGGGTGTTACGTAACCTATCTCATTCTTATGAAAGCTTTAAATTCAAAAAATCAAATCGGGCAATTTTAGTTTATCGAGTAATTAAATTTTGACATTTTTAATACGCAATTTAAAATAATTAATATTTTTCTCCTTGAAAAAGTCGTAAAGTGAGCTTTGTGTAACCTACCTCCTTCTTTTCATACCTTTAAAAAATTATAAAAAAGCATTAATTTTTTTTTAATTAGCCCTCGATATATGTAACTCTGAAAGCGCCAATTGTTACTATCTAATTTATACTTCTCCAGAGCCACTAAAAAGACTTAAGTCACCTTGTAACTTTGCTGATAAAACGAAATCATTCTCTCTTTCGCTCGCCGGAACTTGTTTCCGTTTCAGAAAAAAAAATTGATTGCCTGCCTTTTTTAATGATTAATTAAACAGAATTATTTCTTATTTTTTAAAGTTTTTTTTTTTCATTCTATTACCGAAAGTTTGATCCATGTGGGTGTACAAAGTATAACATTGGATGTCTAAGATTGTAAATAGAAATGGGTTGATAAAAAACAAAATTATCGTTTTCGGCAAAACGGGAACTTTTTATAAAATTCGCGAAAAATTCAAAAGTCGTTATACGAATTGAGAAGAAGCTTTATTGAAAAGCGGATAAAATTTACTATATTGGGACAAAATATTAAATGTGGATTGCCTTTTTGTTTGGCTCAAAATCGCCGACGAACATGGAAAACCGAAGAGATATGCAAAATTCTCCCTTCTACATAATGTAACACAAAATCTAATTCAAATCGAAAATGCGAGCACCAGATGTATTGGGACCTGTCTTCTTCTACCTGGAACAAATTTTTAAGCCCTCTTCGTGTGATAGATTTCCGTAGCAATCGCCAACAAGCAAATAGATACACACACGCACAGACAGACAAATGTATTTCGTTTGTTTTTGTAGATAGAATATAAGAACAATGTTCATGTTGTTGATAACATTTTATTTATTTTTGAAAAAGTGAAATGATTATACAGTGATTAAATTTGCATAAGATGCCAGATGATTTTTTTATACTAATCAGCTATCCCGTCACATATAGATACGCGTTAACCTTTAAAGACACGGAGGACGCACAGTGGAGTATTTGATGTAAAATCTTGGCCTAAAAGGCAGAAATTAAAATTTATTCAACAACTGTAAAAAGCATATTTCATAAAAGCTAACTAATTGGTGTGTCAATCTATGTCTATTTCAGAACTCGGAGTCATATCCGGCGGCTCCTAGCCTCAGTTGAAATGAACGTTTTTTTGTGAGAATCCGTGCTTTTTTCGTTATGTTTCAGCTTTGTTATTGTGTTTAAATGTATACCTTGACATATGCATACCTTGACAAATTTTTACTTTTTATATAATAAAAAATAATTAATTGAAAATGGGTTATTTTTAAGATTTTTAGACATAATTTATTGAAATATATTTATTGAAATAAATTATATATAACATATTCAAAGCTTTTTGAAGCTTTGTCGGATTTTGTCGGACCATTTTTTAATTATAATCGTATTGGTTATAGTTTTGAAGGCATTTTTTTTTTTAATTTCCGCATATTGTTGCTATTTTTAGATATCAATATTTATTGAGAGGACTGCAAATCTATTAAAAACATTCAAAAACAAGCATCTCTACACTATAGAGACTAAACTTTGCTAAATTAATGAATGCAAGTAATATATATATATTATATACATTGGTTTATATAAAAAATTAAACATTTATGTGTAGTAAAATTAACAACATTTAATTAAACATTACTTGTAAATAAAACAAACCTATCAACAATAACTTTCTTCTTATAAACAGTAAACAATTAAGTAAACGTTGTATATATTATACATTTGTTAAATAAATGCATACATTTATGTACGTATAACATTAATGAATTGTATTTACGAATAATAAGTCATTAGCAATGGTTTTAATCTTAAAAAAAAGAACGGCAATTTTGGCCAGGACTGTGCTTCAAATACTCCGCTATGTGGTGTACTGAGTGCGCCTCTCGGTGAAAAAACAGTTTCAAATTTCAAAATAATTACATCATGAACATATGCGCTTAGTTTATTTACCCTCTTTTCAAAGACCTTTCAATGTCCAACCATTGTTTAAAGTTCGCAATTTTTTCTGCTCTCTTGCATTAGTTCTATTGACAAGTCCTAACTGTCGTACAGAATACACCGTCCGTGTATTCGTGTAAATTATTCTGTTTTGTTTCTTAATTAGTTTTTTTTACAAAGGTGATGTATATTATTTTTAAACTGTTACTAGACATTAAACACTATTCTTCTTTTAGCATCTAAAGTTGATAGTTAGGCTTGAAAAGGCAATGGAGCATGAAAAACGCCGAACGATTTATATTAATTCCAATTAAATGAGTCTTTTTCTAGCAATTTCATGTTTATTACGTTTTTTTATACTGCTAACTAGGCCCCTACCTGCCGGGCATGAGTGCATAGCTTGACGAGTTAATACCTGGGCGCGGGGTGATATTCGCCTGATCACAGAATGGCTGTGATCCACCTGACAAGAGCCTTGTTGGCATCGCTGCAGTGTTCACTAGTCGTTTGCTACAGTCTTCTTTGTTTGCTGGTTTAAGTTATCTATTTGTTGAAGTTAAATAGAAAATATTATTTGTATACTACTACAGGACATTGCATTAACCAAGGATATCATTGATATTCGTTATTTAGGTTTTAAAATGCCTTGGCGTATACAGTACGTCATCCGTGTGTATATGTTACTATAAACCGTCCGTGTCTTTAAAGGTTAAAAATGATCACTGTATTCAGAAAATGAGGAAACTTTCTTGTCGCCTTACCCAAATTGTTTCCATTTGAACGTATATTCCGTCATATTGGCAATAAACACATAGTACTTTTCTAGATTAATCTGTTAGTTTTAACTGAGTTAAGTTATATCAACTAATCAAACATTATTAAATAAAAACCCAAACAAAACGAGCATGCGTGGACTAAACTATTTTTGTTTCGTAATCAAATTTAAAATCTTATCTCATTTACACTGCTCAGTTTGTAATTCGTGATCAATTTCTCAGACTCAAAATAATGTAAGTAAATGTAACAGTTTTTGCAAAATTTTTAGTTTGAATTTTTTTTTTTTTTTTTTTTTTTTAATGTGAGATTTATTACTTTGATGATATTTTCTATCTTTGATTTGATACTAATCATCAAAATTATAGGCAATAGGGGACAACCATTCAGTTTTTATTCTACAAAACAATAAATCGTCTGCCTACCAACTGTCATCTAGAAAGTCAATCCGTTGTATTTTTAACACTTTCCAACCTAGTTGAAAAGTGTTTATGACTTCGGTTTGTCTGGCCGTATGGCCGTCTGCCGTCTCGCCGTCTGCCGTCTGCCGTCTGTCCGTCTGTCCGTGCTCTAACTCCCGTAAATATGCTCGGATTGCTCTGCAATTTTTATATGTTATAGTCGTTATCAATAGCATGTTCCCTATTTCAACGTAAGTGTGTAGCACTGATAGTTTTTTTACAGGGACACTCAAAAGAATTCCGTTACATTGCGGTCTACGGGGAAAAATCATTGACGGTTTATTTAAATAATGTTTCACTATTTTAAACGCATTGAAATTTATATATATCACTAAGGTGCATTAGAAGAAGCTTAATATGGAATAGGGTGTGCATAGCACTTATAGTTACTTTACAGGGACAGTCAAAATAATTCTGTTACATTACGTCTATGGAGAAAAATCGTCTGCGGTTTATTTAAATAATGTTTCCCTATTTTAAACGCATTGAAATTTATATATATCACTAAGGTGTATTTCAAGAGGCTTACTACAGAATAGTGTGTGTACAGCAGTCATTGTTCATTTACAGGGACGCACAAAAGTTCGCGAACACATTTCCGTATTATTTAACTCCAGACGGAGAATTTTAAACTGTGCTACGCGTTTCCTAACTGAACTAAAATTTAACATCCTATGTAGTATATATACAAATCTATAGATCCTATACAGGGCTGAATAAAAGTATTCGGATTACTTAGATGTTATCTTTTAGCTTATTAAACGGTATGATTTGTAAAATTATTTTGGAAGCGTTGGAAAGTGTTACATAATCTATGCTTGACGCATGATTTTTCGTTCTTGTTTTAGTTACCAATGAGTTTAAATATAAACAAAATTAAGCTCCAGGCGTTTAACTGGGTAATTATTTCCCCTTTAAAGAAGTAAGAAAAATGGAGAAGAAACATAAATTTTCAATTTATTATTTTCTAAAGATGGTAATTAAAATTTGTCACAAAGGCACAAAATGTGTACTGATAAAGCGAGAATAACATGATGTTTGATAATAATACAAAGCGAGTATCAATATGAGTAATTGAGAATAGTAAATATATGAGTTTGAGAAACATATTGAATCATGATAAAAATCCGATTATGGAAATATTCGCATATTTTAACATTTTAAAGGTGTACAACATGTTTAATTTTGAAATTATTCTTTTTCAAATATCGCATTTAGTCCACATGACAGATATTATTATGACAGAGTATAATAGCGGGCTTCACTCGCTATCGGGCTGGTTTAGATATTCGAAAAAAGGAAAATATAGACCGGTAAATTTTTACTTTATAAAAAACATGACTTTTTTGTTTTGTTTCTAAATGAAATTTATTTGGATTTATTAAAGAAAGGATAAAGTGTTTTGAAAGGAATATTAAACAAAACCCTTTGTGCTATCTTCGATCACACTTACCCACTTGTTTTACTTTCCGAACACATAGTGAAAGCATTGTAATCACAAGTTGTGTGAGTGTATGTGCCGTCCTGATGGATTTTTTAAACAAACCTGACATATTTATGATTTTATATAATTTTTAAAGAAAATCAATCTAAACGAATCTAGTTTTTAAGAACCCACTGTCTTCGACAGCCTAGACTATTCGGGTGTTACGTAACCTATCTCATTCTTATGAAAGCTTTAAATTCAAAAAATCAAATCGGGCAATTTTAGTTTATCGAGTAATTAAATTTTGACATTTTTAATACGCAATGTAAAATAATTAATATTTTTCTCCTTGAAAAAGTCGTAAAGTGAGCTTTGTGTAACCTACCTCCTTCTTTTCATACCTTTAAAAAATTATCAAAAAGCATTAATTTTTTTTTAATTAGCCCTCGATATATGTAACTCTGAAAGCGCCAATTGTTACTATCTAATTGATACTTCTCCAGATTTAAGCATTTATTTTAATTCATAAATCTGAAACATTTTTATATAAATCCGTAACGCTGAAGTAATTTTTGATTAAGATAGTTAAAATGACGTCATTTGTAATGCACCAGCTCCAAAAGTATAAGCCGATAGCCAAATCTTGAAAGCACGCCAGTTTTTGACAAATCAAGTCCTTGAGAACGTGTACTTTTATTGACACAAATTTTAACATGTATTTCAAGTATCATTTCATACTTGAAACTTAATTATTAGTAAAATTAATATAATAAATCTTTTTTAAATGAACAAAAAAATTAGATTTCTGTTTCTCTAAAATATCGAAAAAATCTCGTGCAATTCAAACGCAGCGCATCGGGTGTCCACGCAGCTAGTTATTAATAATGCCCACGATGAAATCTGTATAATTCAGAATATAATCTTATTTATGAAAAATATGTGAACAATATATTTTATCAGCTATATATTTCAATATAATAATTTCAATAATATGTTTCAAAACTATTTTTCAAATTTACATTATTTTAATACTGTTTCATTAAATTTCCTCAAAGTAGATTTTTGTGAAAATTACGAGGTTTCTTGATATTGAAATCATGAAATATGATATATGCAAGATGTGAAAAATAGTGTGTCATTATTTAATCCGAACTATTTGTTTAAGGAATCTATATAAGCAGTTATTTAGACAACTTCAACTGTCATAAACTTCGAATTTCATAAATGACGCTATTTCTAAAAATGTTTTCTGATTAATTGTGCCTTATAAGCGTGCCATACGTATACGCTTGGCACGGTTCTGCGTTAATTCGTCGCACACAATTCATCGCGGAACAATTCATCGCGCACAATTCATCGCAGCGTCAATTCGTCGCGGCGACAACTCATCGCAGCGCCAATTCGTCGAAGCGTCAATTCGTCGTGGTGTCAATTTGTCGCAACGTCAACTCGTCGCAACGAAAATGTTTTTGAAGGCTATGATGCTGAAATAAAGACAATTTTTACTTTTTTAGATATAGAGAATTATAACTAACAATTCATATGCGATTATACCTAAAAAGCAAATTATCATTAAATAATTTTATCATAGTCTTCAAAAACATTTTCGTTGCGACGAATTGACGTCGCGCCGAATTGACACCACGACGAATTGACACTGCGACGAATTGACGCTGCGATGAATTGTGCGCGAAGAATTGTTACGCGATGAATTGGGAGCGACGAATTGACGCAACACCGCTTGACACTTGTACTTAATTGATACTTAAGTTACATAATTGTGCCAATCTTAAAATGTTTTTCCAATCAATTTATTAATCAGCCTTCCAATCATTTTATTTACTTTTCATTTTCTTTTATAATATGAGATACCATAATAAAAAAATATTATATAAAATATTTTAAAAAACTCTTAAATATTTAAAAGTTTTCATTGCTATTTAATTTTAATTAGTTATTCAAAATATTCATTAATTATACAGGTAACTCCAAGTACATAGAATCGCAATAAATCTTCAAAAAATTATATGACACATTATTTTTGAAGAAAATACGAAATAAAATCTTAAAAATTTTATCCAGAACTAAAATAAGCAAGTTTAACAAAAAACTAAATAATTGATTAAAATAAAGTGTATTTTTATATGTTTACTATCCTAAAAAAACACCAAAATTATAGAAATATTTGTAGCGGAAAAATTAATGAAAGAAAATATTAAATAAAAAAAAAAAAAAAATTATTTACGCAATAGAGATTGGCATTAGGACACCAAAATTCATGATATTTAATTGTCTCTCTTAGACGATTAATAAATCAATAAACATGTAACAAAAGGCATTACAAACAGCGACATTGCTCAGGATTTTTTAGTGGTCGAGTTTTAAATGATTTTAGCAAAACATTTCGACTCGCTTACAATAGATATTGAGATACAAATAAAAATAGTGTCTACAACAGCAATACCTTTTTTTATTAATCTTCTAAAATACAAATCATAATTTTCGAAAAGTCATTTTTAAATTCCTTTTCTAAAAATCACCTTCTTGATTATATTTATCTTCATGAACTTTGATAACTTTTATTTAGTTTTCGTTATGGTTTGTGTCGTAAAACCTCTAAGTATTTTACAAAATGTAAACCCTACTTTTAATTTAATTTAATTTAATTTAATTTAATTTTTTTTTTGCCTTAAATTAAAAAAAAAATCTTGAAACCTGAGATGAACTATTTTTCTTTTGTTATTGTATTTTGATCAAACTATTCGACATATGCACTATCAATAAAAGACAAATGTTTCTTAATCTAGGAAAAGTAAGTATAATCACGAATGGAAATATATTCTGCGTTATCCACGATTCCGAAAAACGTTCTTTATTTTCAAAAACCTCAGAAAGCAATATTTTTTCAAGATTTAAAGAACTACTTATAAAAACAAAGTTTCTTTTTGCTGACCGAAATTTTGAGAAACATTCCGAGTACAGTGTAATAATCAGCTCGAAATGTAGCTTTTTGGATACTATCAATTCTCAAGTAGCGGAAGATCGGGTAGCCCCGGACACTTGGATAAATTGCAAATAAAAAACAAATGAAGGAAATTTCTGTCTTTATTTTATACTTAAAAAAATTACGAACTTCTTTAATGATTTTAATTAAATATTGCTAATAATATCGAATTATTTAACGAAATATACTGAAAATAGTTTGGCCTTATTTTTTTGGCGTCTCCAGAAACGGCGGGTAACCCAGGACATATTAATCAATGGTATCCCAACTGTTTTCTGGTCTTACAAACATCACAATTATAATAAAAATCCGATGCATCTATATAAACACAATCTTCATGGGCCCAGTCTTTGTATTCCTGGCACTGAATTCAGTCTTCTTCAAATGTTTCTCCGCATATGATGCATTCTGTGTCGTTTTTTTCGAAAATTTATTGACGAAAACAAAACACTCACTCACGACTAACTTACTCGGCGCCCACGTCGCAATTAAACTGTATTTGTTTCGATTCTAAAGGGCGTTCATTTACAATAACTCTTTATTTACGCAACACTTTGAATTTCTTAGAAATTGAAATGTCCGCGGTTACCCGCCGTCCGCGGCTACTCGACTTTCCCCTAAATATTTTCATGTTCAACAAATATGTTTAACAGATAAACATGCTAAATTAACGGCATTAAAATTAATATAATTTTGTTACTCTTGCATGTATATACTCAATTACGCAGCTAAAAATGTTTATTTGAAAATCGATAGTATCCTAAGAACTGATATTCCGGTTTGAAAAAACTGATTAAAACACTGTAAAAATTCTTCGGAAACGTTTCCAAAAATCAGAGGCAGCGAAAGTAGGGGAAGGTGGCCTAAAATGATCCTAACGGGCAAAACGATCCACATATGTTTTCTTCCAGACAAGTCGCGCTACCTACAGGGTAACACATAAACTAGTTGTGATAAGTGAAGAAGAGGCAATGGCGGTGTTCAAGCTATCGCAGTATTACGTGTCTGAATAGAATTCTTTGAAAAATTGGGTTTAATAACACTTGTCATAAGGTATGCACTGACTTTCCTATTTATTTAGATATACAGTCTTTTATGTGCAGAAATATGACTAGATTTACTTACTGGAGTATGTTTTTAGATGTGAATTACACTTATGTACTGTCATAATTACTTTTATATCCTTAGTTTTGCCGATGAAAAAAAAATTATAATTATTTTTAAATGAAGGATCATTTTGCCGTTTGGGGACGATAAAATGATCCTTTGGACACTTTTTAAAAAATCTATTTTTTTTATTATTCAATGTGGGTTTAAAATATTGTTAAAATATTTTTATAATGCAAAATATAGTGTAAAACATACTAGCAAAGAGCCAAAGTTTTATTTAAAGAGTTATGTTGTTTTACACACTTTTCCTATATTTTAGGCCACCTTCCCTTACTCTGTTTTTATAAATGCTTCTTTACATCTCGAAACTATATTGGTTTCTGTGGTTTCTTATGATAAAGAATGCTTTTCGAAATGCCACGTGACAGGCGGCAGGAACTAAGGACAAACAAACAAACAAACAAAATTATAATACAGGGTCTGTCGCTGGAACCAGCGTTCCTACGCGACAGGCAGCGACAGACAGGATGATGAAGAAGGTTACAGTCCGCTTAAAGAATGGATGAGCAGTTCAGTGGTATGACTGCACCACTTGTACAGTTCATAGCTGACGGCCCTTCAAGAAGAGGCAACAGTGCAGGATTTCCGCGCGACAAGGAGCGCCACTGGCAGAGGTTATTGTATATTTTTATCCGTGGTTACATTATATTTTCGTAGATTAAGAAACATTTGTCTTATTTTAGAGTGTGCTATAGTCTACACGGGCCTGAACTTAGCTCAAATTCTGAGCCCAGTCCGATGGGTGGCCTCGTGTCTGATTTCGTCTAATTACACTACGGACAGGCCTGTTTGTGAGGTGATTATCGCTCTTAAGAATGTGATAAGAATTTTACGGATAACAGAATGGAATGCAATAAATAATCTAATATGCATAACCGTTCTCGTTAAAATAAAGTATTCTTGAAAAAAAAGACTTAAAAAACATCCGCCATTACTCTACGGACAGGACTGGGTGTAAGGTGATTATCGCTCTTAAGAATGTGATAAGAATTTCACCGATAAAAATATGAAATGTAATGAATAATCTGGTATGCATAACCGTTCTCATTAAAATAAAATATTACTAAAGAAAACAGGCTTTAACTACATCCGTCATTACACTACGGACAGGGCCGGATCTAAGGTGATTATGGCACTTAAGAATGTGAGAAGAATTTTACGGATAATATAATGGAATGCAATCAATAATATGATATACATAACTGTTCTCAATAAAATATAATATTCTTGCAAAAAGAAATAGCTACTCAAATTACATCCTTTTAAAAACGAAACCCTATTACGTAAGCATACGTTTTTATCACATAAAAAATAGCTAAGAAAAAGAGCGAAAAAATATTATTTCCTTAAATTACGTATTCATTAAAATGTATCATGCCCTAAACAAAAAAATAAATTATGAATATTCTAATGTATATCATGTTTACATTTATTTCTCAGGTTACCTAATTAAACTGACATAAAAAAGTAATGTTTTTTTTCTTTTCAAATATAGTATTACCATAACTATTTCAACGACCAAAAAAAGAGTGGAAAAAAAGTAATTTAGTTTATGATATTTATTTTTCTACACGAAAGCTAGTGATAGTTTCTTTCGATAGGATTACTTTATTTGGATAATTACATTTTACTTGGTATTCAACTGTTTTTTAAACGTGGTATAGTAAGTACTGTCTGACATTATACACACTAAGTATCATCTAAAGCATTGGTAATATATTTCGAATAACACATTTTTTGTATGATTTTCTATGAAATAGATTTGTCGCATTTAATATTTAAAATGTAAATATTCTATCAAATCCAAGATATTAAAAAAATATTTTTATATATATATTCAATATTTTTATTCATCGATTATTTAAGGAGAAATAGAAATCAAAAAATCGATCTTCTTTTTTAATCAAACAATTTGACCATGATTTAGAAAAAATATTTTGAATTTAATTACTAATTTTCAAGTGGAATACAAACAACAAATTGTGGTGATAATATTACTTTTAGACAAATGGTGCTCACTAATATTCCGGTAAGAGACCAAATCTATTAGAGAGCACTTAACCCTTTAACGGGTGGTGTCCACAAAAAAAGACACCTAATTTTAATTCTAAAACTGAGAAACGGCACCAAGAATATTTAATTAAAACTTTCCTTTTCTCAAGTACCGGAAAATAAGCAAGTTTATATTTAATAATCAATTCGTTTGTAATTTCTGGTGTCAGTCCATTATTTCATCATTTTACAAACAGACTTACTCCGCGCCGGAAAGGGTTAAACATTTGTAGTCATATATTTATATATTTTAGTGAATTACTAATACTAGAGATCCAACACGGGCTTTAAAGGCCATAGGTGAAAACCGATTTTAGGTGCGTTCGTAATTATATAAACAAGTAGCACCTATACTCGTCGTCTGGTCCGTCCGTCTGTCCGTATATAACAGCTCAAAAACTACCCAACCGAATGGTTTGAAATTGTTGCATAATTTTATCGAGTCATTTCAAATTTTATAAAAATCGAATCAAAACTTAAAAAGATATTAATAAAAGTTATCTTCATTTTATTAAATCCTAATCATACGTAAATAATTCAATGATATCCATGATATCCGATTATAGGTAATGATTCTAGATTGCATGCAATGGTGATTACGTCATATTTAAGATGGAGTCATATTATTTCCGTATTACTGAATTTAAAAACCGAACTTGTATACTAAAATTGTTCATTGTAGCAATCATATAATCTACTAACAGTTTTTTGGATAGATGTATCCGGAGAAATAGATATTAAATGGAAAAAGAGTCTAAATATGGATTTCAAGTTCTGAAATTTTCAAAGCTAGGTTTAAATTTCCTATTAGAATTTTCAGTAAATGTCAACAAAAAATAAAATGTTGCCGACTTAAAATGTACTTATTTTATTAACGAAATTAATCCTCTTTAATAAAAAGGTATGTGTTGCTGACGACTGGGATTTTCGTTAATTGTTGCCACAGATTAATCTCGGAAAATGAAACATTTGAAGTTACTGAAAAAATTAATAGCTCGAAAAGTATTTGTCAGAAAATTGTAAAACAAACTGTGTTAGAAAGGTAAAAAGTTGTATTTTTCTTGATATAAATTTCAAATCTAATGATTATGATGTTTTTCAAATATTGAATTTCAAAAATTACCAAATTTTACAATGGAGTACCATAGCGAAATCTCCACGCATAAAAAGATAATGATAACGGTATTGTGTCCTGATGTATATGGTGACTATAGCACGAGTCACAAATTATAGTAACCTTATTATTCTGTTAAAATATAAAAGTCAATTATGATGTCGCGAGCGCATGATTTTTATGTAATTCTCGACGAGTACTATATTTTTGTTCCCCTCAGTGAGGCATATCAATTTCATTATGTTTGAAGTATTGTAAATTGTAACTTCATTCAAATCCAATTTGAATCCAACGGAAATACTTTTTCCCCATAGACACCATAATGTAAACCCTATAGACACCATAAATTAGCACAATTATTCATTTTTTTAATGCTGACCTATTCCATAAGAAGCTGACCGATTCCAGAGAATTGGCCTAATTTGTCCTTAACAGCCCAAATTTGTCTGACACATTAAAAATGTAATAACGCAATAGCGTTCGTATCGTTTTTAGAAATGCAGAAGGACATCCCAAGTAAAGATCCATAGGGTTTTAAAATAAAAGTTCAAATTCAAAGTCTAACTTGATTAAATGTGCGTGAAGAGAAATTGACCAGCGTAGCGGGCGTAGCTTGCTAGTCATATCATAATAACAGACGATATAAATATTTTTTTTTAGTGAAATAATATCTATAATTTTTTTTTACATTGTCATGTATTGGATATTTGCGCATAGTATAATTTTAGTGTAACAGAATTGTAATTATTGGTTTGTAAAAGTGTAGCGAAACTTAATTTCACAAAATAAAATTGATATCTCTAATATGAAAATCAGCACATAAAATAAAATACAATTTCCATGTATTTTTGCATAAGAGTACAACAGCTATTGCACCTAGATCTGAATATTTATAAAAACTAATTATCGTACGAACGTACCTCATTTGTCACGTTTGACGTACAATTTCCAACTTATTTATATTGAAAACTCTAATAGATTAATACATTTAATATATTTTTTCCGGTTTCGTACAAAAAACGGCACCCTTATATTCTCGCTTTGCTGTCCGTCTGTCTGTCAAGACCGTTTATCAAGTTGAAATTAATATAAAACTAGATGGAACCCGTCAAAATTTGACGGCAAACAACTTGATAGTACCATAAAAATAAAATTTATAGTTGCTTTAACTTGACAAATTTCATAGTGGGGAGGATAATATGATTAAGTGGTCACAGACCTTTCCAATGATATATAACATGAGGGTTGTGTGCAAAATTTAGAAAGTACCCCTTGGGGGGGGGCAAAGTGGGGAGATGGGCATCGGAGATGCATAATATGATATAAGTGGTCACAGGCCTTTCCAATGATATATAACATGAGGGTTGTGTGCAAAATTTAGAAAGTACCCCTTGGGGAGGGGGGGGGGGCAAAGTGGGGAGATGAACATCGGAGATGCATAATATGATTAAGCAGTCACAGACCTTTCCAACAATATATGACATGAGGGGTGTCAACAAAATTTAGAAAAGTATCCCTTGGGGGGGTGGGGGGGGGCAAAGTGGGGAGTTGGACATTTGAGATGCATAATATGATTAAGTGGTCACAGACCTTTAAAATGATATATAACATGAGGGTTGTGTGCAAAATTTATAAAGTACCCTTTGGGGGGGTGGGGGGGCAAAGTGGGGAGATGGACATCAGAGATGCATAATACGATTAAGCAGTCACAGACCTTTCCAATGATATATAACATGAGGGTTGTGTGCAAAATTTATAAAGTACCCTTTGGGGGGGGGGGCAAAGTGGGGAGATGAACATCGGAGATGCATAATATGATTAAGCAGTCACAGACCTTTCCAACAATATATGACATGAGGGGTGTCAACAAAATTTAGAAAAGTATCCCTTGGGGGAGTGGGGGGGGGCAAAGTCGGGAGTTGGACATTTGAGATGCATAATATGATTAAGTGGTCACAGACCTTTCCAATGATATATAACATGAGGGTTGTGTGCAAAATTTATAAAGTACCCTTTGGGGGGGTGGGGGGGGGGCAAAGTGGGGAGATGGACATCAGAGATGCATAATACGATTAAGCAGTCACAGACCTTTCCAATGATATATAATATGAGGGTTGTGTGCAAAATTTATAAAGTACCCTTTGGGGGGGGGGGGGGACAAAGTGGGGAGATGGACATCGGAGATGCATAATATGATTAAGCAGTCACAGACCTTTCCAACAATATATAACATGAGGGGTGTCAACAAAATTTATAAAAGTTCCTTCCTTAGGGGGGGGGGGGTGGCGGGATGGACCCCGGAGATGCATAACATGAATAAGCGGTCAAAGACTTTTCCAGCGATATATCACATGAGAGGTGTCTGCAAAATTTAGAAAAGTGTCCCACTTGGGGGGGGGGGATAGACCCGAGATGCATAATATGATTAAGCAGTCACAGACCTTTCCAATGATATATAACATGAGGGTTGTGTGCAAAATTTATAAAGTACCCTTTGGGGGGGGGAGGGGGGGTGGCGGGATGGACCCCGGAGATGCATAACATGAATAAGTGGTCAAAGACTTTTCCAGCGATATATCACATGAGATGTGTCAACAAAATTTATAAAAGTGCCTTCCTTAGGGGGGGGGGGGGGTTGGCTGGATGGACCCTGGAGATGCATAACATGAATAAGCGGTCAAAGACTTTTCCAGCGATATACCACATGAGAGGTGTCTGCAAAATTTAGAAAAGTGTCCCACTTGGGGGGGGGGGATAGACCCGAGATGCATAATATGATTAAGCAGTCACAGACCTTTCCAATGATATATAACATGAGGGTTGTGTGCAAAATTTATAAAGTACCCTTTGGGGGGGGAGGGGGGGTGGCGGGATGGACCCCGGAGATGCATAACATGAATAAGCGGTCAAAGAATTTTCCAGCGATATATCACATGAGAGGTGTCTGCAAAATTTAGAAAAGTGTCCCACTTGGGGGGATAGACCCGAGATGCATAACATGAAAAAGAGGTCACAGGCGTTCCAACTTGCAACTTTTTCTCGAAGGCATTTGACAATATTAAATTTTTTTTTACCCAAGACAATTTAACGATATTCTTAATTTTTTTGTGTAATTCGTCAAACGTTCATGGAAAAAATCATGAAATTCGCTAATCAATAGTTGATAAATTATAAAATTCAACAATCGATAGCAGTAAAATCGGTCAATCGATAATGGAAAAATCACAAAATTCATCAAATGGTTCACGTAAAAAAAATTGTCCTGCACACTGATGATATGATCAAAAGGGTTTTGAAGTATAGGACAAAATTAGCACTTGCCAAACAGCGAGTAATCCTGAAAATTTGGCAATGGACTTTATTGCCACCACTGGTCAAACATAATAGTCACACTCACCAATTGCGATGATTGAATGGAAAAAGATTTTTTTCTCCGCTGTCGCTCGACAAATTTCGAAACCATTTGGCGAATTTCACGATTTTTTCTCCGAAATTGACGGATTGTGATTTTTTTTCTCGAAGCCATTTGACGATATTCGAAAACTTTTTCCCCCGAAACCAGTTGATGAATTTTGCGATTTTTCCACTGTCGATTAATGAATTTTGCGATTTTTCCGCTATCGATTGACGAATTTATCAACTATTGATTAATGAATTTCATGATTTTATCCATGAACGAACAAATTGCGCACTTTCTTTCCGCTAATGTTTGACACATTTCGCCCTTTACAATTCAGCCAATGAGTTGAACGTTGTTTCTTTCCAGAAATGTCAAGAATGAAACAATGATTCTTTACAATGAATTTTCTTCGTTCGATGCACCATGGAAGAAAGAATGTGTGCAATGCAGCAACGGGCGTCACAGACTTTTTAGGGCATCTGCAGACTAAAAACATCTAACCAATCTTCGCGGGGGGGGGGGGGGGGAATCACAGATTTCGTCAAATGATTGAGGAAAAAACACTAAATTCATCAAAGGATCATGGGGAAACATGACTTTCGTTAAAAGACATCAGAAAAAACATTAATTATGCAAAAGGATCGTGAAAGATAAGCAAATTTTGTCAAAGAATCGCAAAAAAGGAAAGTTCACCAAAAGGTCATGCTTTTTTACTAAATTTCGTCTAAAAATAGCGGAATAAAATGTATTTTATCAAAGAATCGCTGGAAAATGCGAATTTCGTTAAGGATCATGTGAAAAATGCGAAATTCTTCAAAGGATCGCTGAAAAAACATGAATTTCGTCAAAGAATTGCTGAAAAAACATGAATCTCGCCCAATAATAGAAAAATCATGGTTCATAATCATTATATCTAGTAGTATATGTAAATACAGTTTGTGATATAAGACAAAATTAACACTCACCAATCGGCGAGTAATACTGAAAATTGGTAATTGATGTTATTGCCAGTACTGGCTAAACTTAATAGTCACACTCGCCAATTGCGATGATTGAATGTAAAACGAAATTTTTTTCCCGCTGTCACTCAAAGAATTTTTAAACCATTTGGTGAAGTTTTTCCCGAAACCATTTTGTGAATTTCCCGATTTTTTCTTCAAAATCATTTTTCAACAATATTCGACCCAATACGCATGCGTCAAAAAAATCGCCGGCCAATGAGGTGAGAGTCTATTACTGTCTCTATTAACGTGTTTGGGATCATCTCCTGTTTTTTTTTTTCTTGCACATTGCATTAAACCTA
This sequence comes from Maratus michaelseni, assembly GCA_963931845.1. Taxonomy (NCBI): domain Eukaryota; kingdom Metazoa; phylum Arthropoda; class Arachnida; order Araneae; family Salticidae; genus Maratus; species Maratus michaelseni. The sequence goes on along the minus strand of OZ007594.1, from coordinate 274,376,464 downwards.
GGAAGGTATTTATATAGAACTCACTGTGGAGTGTTTAGAAGGTATTTATTTTATTTATTATAATTTGTATGAATACTTAGGTGTCCATTTCGGATTTACTGTTTAAAAATGAATTTAGGCTCATTTAACATTCGCAAAATCAATCCCGATGGAAATTGTGTTTTTAGATCTCTATCATTTTGTGTATATAGTACAGAAAATAATTATTCAAACGTACGTAAAATATCGTAGAACACGTAATACAAAATTGGACCACTTATAGTCCGTTTATTATCGGGGATGAATCTTATGGTGTTCCGATTGCTAATGAAAACGATTATGTAAATATATGGTTCTTCATAGAAGTATGTGCTTCTTCACACTTCAATAGACGCATTGTTTAAATTAATATAATTCTACAAATATGATGCAGTTTTAAAATATTGAGTAATGATTAATATAGTCAAGGAATCTACTCATATACGTAATTAAGTTTTGGTACTTCTCTATTATCTCATCGACCACTTTTCATAACAAAAAACTATCGCCAAACTGTAACGCCAAATAAACGGGAGAACGTTGTCATTAATACGCGCAAATGTTGAATTAAAAACCACTTGACGACATAACAAACACGTATAATGCTTCCGACATCAAGTAAATGGGATTGCATTTTTGGCATTTAATCATACATTTTGGCAATAGTATTTTGTTATGAAAAGTGGACGATGGGATAATAGAGAAGTACCTAAGTTTTTTATACCAATTTTGAAAATTTATCTTTTTTTGACATTTAAAAAAAATAACAGAAAAAACATTACAAATTTGCCCATTTGCTCAGCGGTCAAAGGATTAAGAAAATATTAATGATTAGCGGAACTGGTTCTAGCTATGAAGTAATATTATTTTGCTCAAAAACCCCCAGCAAAAAAATAATTACAAAGAATAAGTAATCGTCTTTAAATATACAAAAAACAATGTGATTAATGGCCAGGATTTTTTTACATATAACATTTTTTATATACAAAATAAAAACCGAAATAACCTCATTCATTTCACCCGATGTCAAAAATAGTTTTGTTTTCCACATTCTTGGGCAAAGCACTAAATCAATAAAATCACCAATTTGTGACAAATTATGAGTTTCATATGAATCGCCCATGAACGGACATGCAAACTGGTAAAAAATGAATGTAATAAATTAAAACATTCAAGATTTGTATACATACAAACAATACAATGTAAATATTAATATTGTTTGTATATATACTTCTTTGTATACATATATTGTTTGTATACATACAAACAAATATAATGTAAACATTATTCAAATATTAAGAGTTTACAAATCAAAACATTCTAAACATTTGTATACATACAAACAATATAATGCATACATACTCTTTACAAATTAAATAGCACACTTATGTAATGACAAAACTTTTAAATCGAATAGAGATAATATATTTCTGTTAAAAAATAATGCTAAAGTTCAGACTTACATATATTATACATTCACATAAAGCTAGTCACATTCCTGCATATTTATTAAATATTTAGTTGCTAAATATAGAAATAATATTTTATAATTTATATTCAGGCGCTCAGATTCGCTTTTTTCGAACACATAATAATAAAAATATTACTACCGTGCGTACTGTCTTTTGACATTATATTTACATAATCGAATTCATTATCAATCGGAACACCATAAGATTCATTCCCGATAATAAACAGACCATAAGTGGTCCAATTTTGTATTACGTGTTCTACACGTTTGAATAATTATTTTCTGTACTATATAAACAAAATGATAGAGATCTAAAAAAAAAATTTCCATCGGGATTTCGCCAACTTATGAGCCTAAATTCATTTTTAAACAGTAAATCCGAAATGGACATCTAAGTATTCATACAAATTACAATAAATAAAATAAATAAATAAAATAAATACCTTCTAAACACTCCACAGTGAGTTCTAGATAAATATCTTCCTAGGTTTAACGTAACGTGACAACAGAAAAAAACAACAGATGATACGATCCCAAACACGTTTGTAGAGACAGTCATAGACCCTCACCTCATTGGCCGGTGATTTTTTGACGCATGCGTATTCGATCGAATTTCGATGGAATAGATTTGACAGAATTACCAAACAGCTTTAAATATATGGATAATTAAGTCCATACTCCCATTGTTGTGTAAAAATTTCGAGCTTCTAATTTAATACAATAAAAAGTTATCGTCCTTAACCCCTTCACAACGAGAGTCATTTACAGAATTTTTAATCCTTTATCACCGGTTTTTCAAAACAGAAATTTTCGCCTAATTGAATCGCAGAAATGCTATCATTAAATAAGGCATAGCTTACAATAAAAAGTAACTGGTGGATATTTGCACATAGTATAATTTTAGTGTGACAGAATTGTAATTATTTGTTTGTAAAAGTGTAGTGAAACTTAATTTCAGAAAATAAAATTGATATCTATAATATGAAAATCAGCACATAAAGTAAAATACGATTTTCGTGTATTTTATTTTATGTGCAGACAAATCGAGGATTCTGAGGATCTTATGCGTCACGTATACGTGTCGCACGTTCCCAAGGGGTTAAAGCCACTTTTTGGAAATCCCGATTATGGAAAACCGCGTAATTAATAAACATAGAATTTTAAATTAATCATTTTCGGATTTTTTCATGTGCTGTAAGTAAGATCTATTCATTCGTTCCAGACTTCAAGATTCTATTTCAATGTTCAACGATCGATTGATTGGTTGGTCGATTTTATGACGGCCGATTATCTACACGAGGGATATAGGCCCTGGGGGAGTGCCCTCCGTGGGGATCTTTCTAAGGGATCCTAACCCGTATTTACGGCAAGGTTCGAAGAAAACCACGGAAAACTCCGAACGGTTAGATCGACGAGCGCGACAGGGGTTTGAACCCAGCAACTCCCGTCTACCAGCTTTGAGAGCAGAACCTCTCAGCCACTGGTGGGGCTCAATGTTCAACGGAAAAAAGTCTATAGATTTTGAGAATAAAACCTATAGGTTATTTCCCGTTGACCTAGAATCTTGAAATTTGGCACAAAGGACGGTCTTATCGGACATGTAAAGGAAAAAATCCAAAAATCCTTAATTTATAATTATACATGAATTTATTATGTTTTCGGATTTCCGAAAATAATTAAAAATGTAGTGGCTAACAAAAAAGAGACCACTTTGAGGCATGTATCTAATCAACACATGCTGTTATATCCAGATACTTTTTTTATAACTTTCAAAACTTCCTCTTGCTCTTTTATCCCTCAACACTTCGATGTTTCCTAAGATTTGTGTTTACCACGATAAATGCTTACCAAGTAAAAGATGAGTACTGACATTTTTTTTTTACTGCTTATCGTTAGTTTATAATTGTTTTAATAGTCTTTTATATGAAAATTGTTAAGGAATTATTGCTCTAGTGCTCAACGCACAGTGAAACGTGCGGTATCATGGCATGCAAAAACAACAACAAGAAAAAAAAATAAACCAAAAAAGCAAAAAAACTAATAAAAAAAAATAAAAACATTAAAAATAATCTTTTGTAAGCCTTTAATGTTTTTCTTAAAAATCATACGAATTTCACACCGAATGCAATTTATGCACTTCCAAATTCTTTACGTTACAATACGTTGATTTGGCGTGGACCTCGATTAATATATTTTCATGCATAACATTATCAACTTTTTTGCTAATTTTGAACCCCTCCCCCCTCCTAATAATATCGTTATCAGTATCTACTTTTTTTTTTGTTTGTTTGCAGTTATATACAGACATTATTATTACTAGTTATACATTTTTTATTCGCATACTTTACTGATTCAAATGCAGATAAGTCAATAAAATATCACTATTATATATGTAACCAGAGGGCCCGTGCGAAGATTTCGCACTGAAATCTAATATTTTTAGGTACTTCTCTATTAACCCGTCGACCGCTTTTCATAACAAAAAACTACCGCCAAACTGTAAGATTAAACGCCAAAAATGCAGTCCCATTTACTTGATGTCAGAATCATTATGCGTGTTTGTTACGTCATCTAGTGGTATTACATTCGACATTTGCGTGTATTTTTCATTATGTTTTACTGATTTAGTAGTTATTTTATTAATTAAAATAACACTTGTGTCCTTAAATTCTTATATTTTATTTATTTTTTGGTATTCCAATGGCAACGTTTTCCCGTTTATTTGGCGATAGTTTTTTGTTATGAAAATTAGTCGACGGGATAATAGAGAAGTATAATTTTTTATCAATATGTAATATTTATTAGATGCAGGTTTAAACTTCTAAAGAAAAAGCAAGGATAAAAATATCTGCAAACAACATTTAGTTGTTAGTCAAGCCAGAATATCATCTAATTTATTCCATCGAAGTTAGACTAAAAACTTATCCAAGATTGCTAAAGGCACGCGCGAGAAAAAAAAATTAACAATCGTATTTTGACTGCATTAGAGGATGACGTCATCCGCTTCGGGAAAACCATGGGATTTAGAAATATAAATCTAAACATTTCAATTTCAATTTCGCTTTTTAATCATCATAAGTATAAAATAAACCCGTGCGGTGTTTTAATAATAATTGCTATGAGCATCATATAATGTGGTATTTTATTTTTTTGGCAACAATATTTCAGGAAAAACTTTCATTTCTTTCATGAAAACAATGCCGATTTAATTTTTTAATTTCAGCAAATTTCAATCAAAAACATGTTTTAACGAATTGTTAAGCGGGCGATGTCAGAAGCCTGTTCTAAAACCTTTCATATGGTATCTCATTCGTTGTTCTGCGTTTCATATTTTCTGAGTAAAAGGGATGTTGACAGGAGAAATAATATATAAGGATAACTTTATATCAAATAACACTTAACACATTGACGGACAGTGGGAACAAGTGATGTTTGAAAATTGACACTATATGTTTTTGTTAGTTTTAGAATATTAGAAGTATAGTTTTACCCTTTCTGCTTAAATAAACTTAATCTTGATTAATTCAGCACCTTTAATTAGGTTGCACTACTCCCTTCACAACCACGTCAGGGTGGCTAGTAGTCAGGGAAAAATACAGTAAAAAAAAAGTGATAAACACCAGTATATTCTTATAGAAAAAATTATCTTCATTATTCGATCAAATATTTGACATTCACATTTACATTCATACACATCTTGATACTTCGCAGCATGCGGATCGCTCTCTTGTCTCGGTGATTTTATTTCCGGACTGATCGGCGGCATCTGTTGATCGCGCCAGTTGTCACGGACGTTTTCTGCTGTTTTCGCCGGTAGAGGATTGGAGGAACTATCCAAGCGAGTTCTTATAAGAACAGCTTGGTTTCTTAGTATTGCGATGGCATTTGACTTCAGTGAGAATTGCAATCGACTAATAAATGGAAACACATTTATCGACTTCGCTACAGCCTGGTCGGACTTTCCCGCCATAATAGATGAAAAGCAACGTAAAATTGTGCTGTACTTTCTCAATTACACTGATGTTTACTTGAAGAGCATCCAATCTACTGAGGATTTCAGTACCAATCAAGACAAGCAACATCATGTGAGTAACATTTTGAACTCCATCTCTTTTCTATTTTGTGAGACGTTTGACCCCGATAGGTTAATGAAACTTAAATTTTTTCAACTATATGTTGTTAATGATAGCCAACTTGATCTAACAAACATTATGTTTGAACTAAACTCTAAAATTATAACTATGGTGAGCAATGATGATGGCTTTACCTCAGCCAGCAGTCGCAAAAGAAAAACCCTGGATATTAATAATTACCCTGTCAAAAATAAATACCAAGTCCTAAGTGAGGAAAATTCTGATAATATATCCATGGATCATGACACTTCCCCGGAATGCGCCCAACCCGGCAGCTCGCAAGACTCAACTAATAATCAAAATTCAGTTCTTAATCAAAATTCTAACAAAAACAGAATTCATCCATTTTTTATTGAAATTAAAGGTCATTGGCATAAACTTGCTTCCGAAATTAATAAAGTTAATGAAATCAAGCCACTTATTAAACTAGACGGAGAACTATTGAAAGTCCATTGTAAAAATAATAATGATTTTCGAAAAACACAAAATTACCTATGCACAAACACCATAGCTTACACTACACTTAGCCCTTTTGAAAAACGCCCTCGTAAAGTCTGCATAAGAGACATTCCCCCTTACACTGACCCCAATATGATCATAGAGGCACTCTAAGAACACAATTTCACTGCTAACCGTGCAGCAATGCTTAAAAATAGAAAAACAGGAAATCCCTTGCCCATATACCTCGTTAGTCTTCTCCCTAGAGAAAACTTTGATGATATCTATAAAATTACAGACATATGCAATTTAAGTGTTACCGTTGAGAGATTTAAAGGCTCCAACATTGTAAAACAGTGTCACCGCTGTCAGGGGATTTGTACATGCGTCCGAAATTTGCAATTTTCCGCCTAAATGCGTCAAATGCGCTGGCCCACATGTCACCCCTGACTGCCCCCAAACTAGCAAGATAACCCCAAAATGCGCAAATTGCTCGGGTCCTCACCCTGCAACTTACAGAGGCTGCCCTAAAACCCCGCAAATAGCTAGGAAAAATCAACCCATTAAGCCCAACCGTAAGGAACCCAACCCAAAAAATGATGTTAAAATTATGACAGACATTCTTGCCAATTTCAACTATATTAAAAATATCACTAATATTCCCACCACCAATAACGCCAACAATGCTTCTACTTCTAACACGGCCTCAGATCCGGACCCAACTCCACAAGCCTCATCCACTAAATCTACAGATACTCAGAATCTGTCCCCGAACACTCACTCTACTACTACTAACAGTGTACCCAACACTAACTATACCACTGACATCTCAGAATTTTTCAAAACTTTCCAGGAAATGAAAGAAATTCTTAAGTTCAACAAATTCATACAATGTTTTAAAAACATTTCCAGAAAAACTAAAAACTGCCCAAACCCACTCGAGAAAATGTTCATTATTATGAACGAGTTCGACAGTCTTGCCTCGGAATTCAATAAACCCAATCATGAATAGTTCCACTAACTTCTCCTCTCTAATCATACTAACCTGGAATTGTAATTCTATCTCAAATAATTTTAACGAATTCGAAACCTTTATTCTTGATCACCCCCATATCGACATAATCTTTCTTCAAGAAACCCGTAACCCTACATTCAGAATTAACACCCCCGGGTATAGGTTACACTCCACTCCACGCGCAGCCGACCCTAGATGGGGCGGTACTGCCATTTACATTAAAAATCACTTACCACATTATATCACTCAAAATTCCACCTTTCCTAATATTGACTTCACTAGTATTGTTTTACAACTTCCACAAATTAACATTCATTTAGCTTCCATTTACATTTATCCGACTGGAAACTTTCCAGTTCAGGATCTCACAAATTTAATCTCACAACACTCACATTGCTTCTTTGCTGGTGACTTTAACGCAAAAAGCATTGGAACTGTCATGGCAACTCTAGAGGAGGTAACTCACTACACAATCTTATTCAAAACCTTAACCTTAGTCTCCATGCACCAGCCCCTCCAACACACATTTGTACAGCGCTTAATTCCCACAATTCAATTATGACTTCGCAATCACTAAAAACCTTCCATATACTATTACCACTACTGTTATTAATGACTTAAGCTCTGATCACCTTCCTGTCTCTTTTAAAATTGACCTAATTAATTATCTCTCCCCACCTCTTTCTGTGGTCATCGACTGGAAAAAATATTCTGATTTTCTCAATAACAATAACTTAAACTTTCCTGAAATTAACAACACTGCCGACATTGAGACTGCTGTTGATAATTTTAACTCCATATAACCAACGCACTAAACTACTCCACCATCAAATACTTTAAAAATAACAATACTTTCACTCCACCGGCTTATATCTATAACCTCTGCAAACAACGCAATCGTCTTCGACGTCTTTTTCAAAATACCAGAGACCCCTCCTTAAAACCCCTCATTAACAGACTTAACAATAAAATCAATATCAGCATTTTCAAAGAAAAACAAAAAAATTGGTCTAATTTTATCAAAAACACTGCTAGTGAGGATAATTCTCTTTGGCTAATTAAACGTAAAATTAACAACAATTACTCCCCCATTCCCCCCTCTTTCGGTTAACAACAATACTGCTTACACTGACCAGGAGAAAGCTGATTTCCTCGCCAGATCTTACTCTAACCAATTTTCACCGAATCCCACCCTCGCTAGCCACAATCACATTACGCATGTCAGCGACACTGTTCATAGATTCCTTGCACAACCCCCTGATGAACCCCGCACTCTCATTCAGCCTATTATTATACACAACATCATCTCTAAACTCAAAAAACGCAAAGCCCCTGGGTATGGCAAAATCTCTAACACTGCACTCAAAAACTTTCCTCCTAACTACATAAACTACATCACGAAACTTACTAACTCCATCTTCTACTTTAATTATTTTCCGAAGCCGTGGAAAATTTCCATCATCTCTCCTATTCCTAAACCTGGTACTAACCTCACTGATCCTGTTAATTACAGACCTATTTCACTCCTTCCTTCTCTCAGCAAAGTAATCGAACGCGTCATTTGGTCGCAACTCCAACGCCATATCCAACTCAACAACACTCTCATGCCTGGACAATTTGGCTTTCGCCCAAAACCCTCCACAACACACCAGCTACTTCGAGTTGTTGAGTTTTTCAGTGAAACGTTTAACTCGAAGATTCCTGCTGCTGCCATCTTTCTTCGCTAAGGCATTCGACAAAGTCTGGCATATTGGGCCTCATTTACAAACTAATTATGCTTAAATTTCCTGCCAGACTTATACACCTTATCTACTCTTACCTTAGCGATCGCATTTTTCGCGTCCGCATTAACAACATCCTATCCGCAATCTTCCATATCTTATCAGGCATCCTCCAAGGGAGCGTAATCGGTCCCTTGTTGTTTAACATTTACTTTAACGACATTCCCAGAACACCCAACACTCACCTTGTTCTCTATGCGGACGACACCACAATATACGCCTACGCTCACCACCTGTATACACTATACAGGTACCTACAGACCCACATTGATGCCTTGTTAAACTGGTGCGCCCTTTGGCGCATTAAAGGTAACGAAAACAAGACTGCTGCTGTCTACTTCTCTAAAAAATTTATCTATCCTAACAGAATCACAATTAAAAATACCACCATTCCTTGGACAAATGAAGCAAAATTCCTAGGGGTGACCCTTGACCGTAGACTTACATTCAATAAACACATCCTCAACATCAGGGAAAATTCGCCGGAGCATCCATTGCACTCAAACCTCTTTAATAGCAAAACCCTGGATATCCACAATAAACTTCTCCTCTATAATTCTTGCATTTTACCCATAATCGCCTACGCATGTCCGGTATGGGCCTTCATTTGCAAAACTTCCATGAAAAACCTCAGTCGGCTACACAACAGACACCTGCGCATAGTCAGGAATGCCTCTCATTACCTACTCAACAGTACTGTTCGCAGAGACCTCAACACTACCACACTTACTACTAGAATCAACCACCTTGCCAATAAATTTTTTGATAAAATATACGATCTCCCCAACGAATTAATCGCAGAGCTGCCGGATTATGACGCATCCGAGCCTCAACACCGCAAGCGACCTAAATACTCATGTTTTACTGACGGTGATCATTAGTGCTCACCATTCTCTGCTACATATTTATCCTCTTTTTCACTTCTTTTTGTTATATTAAAAAAAAAATCTTGTATAGCCTTAATTTCTTAATTAATCTCATTCCCAGCTATACCAAAATATATATATATATATATATATATATATATTATATATATATTGTTTGGCCACTGAAAAGTGTCTTTTTAACACTTTCCAACCTAGTTGAAAAGTGTTTATGACTTCGGTTTGTCTGCCGTATGGCCGTCTGCCGTCTAGCCGTCTGCCGTGCTCTAACACCCGTAAATATGCTCGGATTGCTCTGCAATTTTTATATGTTATTGTCGTTATCTATAGCATGTTCCCTATTTCAACGGAAGTGTGTATCAGTTATAGTTTTTTACAGGGACACTCAAAAGAATTCCGTTACATTACGATCTATGGGGAAAAATCATTTGCGGTTTATTTTAATGGTGTTACGCAATTTCAAACACATTGTAATTGATATATATCACTAAGGTGCATTACAAGAAGCTTAATATGGAATAGGGTGTGCATAGCACTTATAGTTACTTTACAGGGACAGTCAAAAGAATTCCGTTACATTACGTCTATGGAGAAAAATCGTCTGCGGTTTATTTAAATAATGTTTCACTATTTTAAACGCATTGAAATTTATATATATCACTAAGGTGCATTACAAGAGGCTTACTACAGAATAGTGTGTGTATAGCAGTCATCGTTCATTTACAGGGACACACAAAATAATTAATTTATTATTCATATGAAATTTATTCATTAAAATTATTATTCATTAAAATTCATATGAAATTTATTAACAAAGTAATTGATGAATTTAAAAACAGTAAAATAAGGGCCAAGAATAAAACACAAGTTTCAAGGTTTTGTAGTATAGATTATATCCCCCAACTTTATGAAAGAGTCCGGTATGCTTTAAAGAAATATGACATAACATTAATCGCCAAACCTCCAACAAAATTACAAAATCTAGTACACAGAAAAATTTACCCCATAAATATGCATGAAAAAGCAGGAATTTATATCATTCCATTTAAATGTAAAAATAAAAATGAAGTGTTTACATATATAGGTATGACAACTAGGAAATTACAAGACCGCATAAGGGAGCATAAGTCAGACATAGAAAAGGGAAAGCCATCTACTGCACTTTCACGGTTAAATTTAAAAACAGAAATTGACATCTATTTTAGTAAAGTAAAGATTATCGCGCAAATGTGCGACTATAATACATGTATTGTAAGGGAGTCAGTGGAAATTCTGACAAGTGGTGGAAGATCGTGTAATGATATGTTGTCATACAACGTGCCAAAAATCTGGTATAATCTACTTGATGTGGATGGTAAATTTGGGTTGGATAATCCACCTCTCTCAGTAGACTAGTACATCCCCCTTCCCCCCCCCCTCTTCTCCATATGTGGTTTCGCCTTCTACTATTTAAACAGCTTACATTCTGGACGTTACAGAATTTTTTTCTCATTTCCACCCTCTGATGATGGCCAGGTTTTCTGGTTGAAAGCACTCGGGACTCCGATGGATGTTTTTAACATCTTAAAATGGTTTTAATGTTTTAGAACCTTTTATTTTTTAACACCTATTTTAGTAATTACACAAACTGTGATCCATTTTTAATGGTTTCATATTTTAAAAATTTAGCATCCTATGTAGTATATATACAAATTTAAAGATCATATACAGGGCTGAACAAAAGTATTCGGATATTTTTCCGAATATTGTATATGTTGGAAATTCCTGAAATTATGTTTTTAAATATGTTATGCGTTTTCCAAATTGTTTACTTAGATGTTATCTTTCAGCTTATTAAACGGTATGATTTGTAAAATTATTTTGGAAGCGTTGGAAAGTGTTACATAATCTATGCTTGACGCATGATTTTTCGTCTTTGACCGCCTTTTCCACCTGGCATTTTTATGCTGTTTGCTTCGAACATGTCCCGAACCCTATCTTTAATCCTTAAACTTTTTATCAGTAGTATACTTACTACAGCTATACCATTTTACTTCCTATTATTGGCCCTATCCTTAATATCTATTGCTTTTCTATACATTCCAAATTTATTTCTTCCATTTTTTAAATTTTCTTTTCTGTCTATTTTATTTGCTCTTTAAAGCAATCTTATCTATTCCCAACGGCTCACTATTACAAGACATGTTACTCACAATCGACTGGGCGTAAAGTTGCTGCAACTAGGAAGCCCCTAAACCGGCATCAACTTTTCCGGACTGTTCAATTTGAATTTTTCTGTAAGAATATACTGGTAATTTTCTTTTTTATTTTCCTGTATATTAAGCTGCAACTCGTGTAACTGGTGGAAAACGAACTTCAACCTAAAAAATTGTTTCCAAAACATGACACTGGGCTTCTACTTGTACGCCGGTAAATGCACATTTGTGCTGCTATAGCCGTAGTGTCTAAAAACGACCGTTTCGTTTTGAGCGGCTATGTCATGCCACATTGTGAACTTTGCTTTGGCGGCTATAGCCGCAAGTGTCCGTCAACGTGTTAAAAGAAATAGTTACTATTTAAAAGTATTAAGTTATAGGTTTTTGTTACATAATGCATTCAACAGTAATAATGTCTTTTGCACCTTATCCCTGAATGGGGAGGGGTAAAACAGAACTTCTTATCAACAAAACAGATGAACAACATTCTTTCTCTTTTCTTTACTAGTAAACACAACAAGTATAATTTCAAACATACTTTGCACCTGTTTTTTCCAACAACGGATTATATACGCATACAAATATGTCAGAAGAATAGGGATGGTTGGGGTATTGCATATTTTTTAATGAAAAAAGTTATAATCATTTATTAATTTTAAAAAGATTTGTATTTTCTTGAAAATAGTTAACAAACAAATAAATATATAAATAAAAATAAAATAAAAACTGATAGCAGAATATTTTCATGTAAAGAAAAAAATATAAACAAAAGAGAAAGTGTTGGATAAAAAATGATAACGATATCAAAGACAACAACCCCTCCTCCCCCTAGAGATATCTTACAATATCATGTGCTAGATCCCCCTCCCCCTAAAGTGATAACGTTATATATCTACAACCCCTTACTAAAAATTCTCCGATTTGATTTACGCTTGATAGAAAGCACAAACTAGTTAATTTATTGAACAAATAAAAAAAAAAAAGTTCCCTATTTCTTTTTTAAGATGTGACAACAGGAAAGAAAATAAATTTTATATAAACTACCTATTCAGGATTTCTAAATTGTTTTCTCAACGTAAAATCATAATTTAACTAATTAACGATAGAAGAGTATTATAAAAATATTTTTTATTGATATTTTTTTTATTTTTAGTGTTTTAAATATTACTAGCTGATAACATAAAACATACTAGCTGATATTCATGTTTCTTGTATCATTAGCAAATATTTCAAAATGTCCGAGTGTTTATTTTCTACTTTTAGCCTTTAAAATGTTTCATTTTTGCGATTTTCCAGCCAGTTGGAATATTTTGGCGAGAGTGGTTTCGCACGTAATCAACTCCATTGTTTTTTGTAACCCGTAAACAATTGTAACCATAAAGATTATTTGGCGATTTTTCACCTGTAGCTGCAAACGGAACAAATGCCTTAAAATTCATGTATTAATTTATAATTAAGTTCTAAATATATTAAAATGTTTTTTTCCATCGGAAACACACCTGTGTATTTAATTTTTATTATTATAGCATATCAAGAAACGGATGAAACATTTATTACAAATATCCATCTTTACATACCTGTACCAAGAGGAAAAAGTAGCTTCCATATTCAATTTTTTAAAAATTCTTTTACTCAAACACCCGAAGCTAAAATATTTGTAACCCAATTATAATAGATTCAATCCCGGTTTTCGTTAATACTCAATTTGAATGCACATTTCAGCATGAGAGTTACAGCATAACAAAAGTCAGATTATTTCCAAATATCAGCCAACCGAGAATTTCAAACTGCCATATCTCAGCCGTTTTTGAAGATGAAGCCAAAACAAAAAATGCTACGGAATCCTTGTATGATGCTCTAAGAAGTAACGGAAACAACTTTTTCAATTTATAATTTTATTATACATCTTTTTGAATTTTTAAAAATTTAAATGTTTTAACTGGCCCCCATTTTGGAACAAGATGGCGCATGAAGCTAGCCAACGAACTCGATTGAGACCTTAGTATATCCTGTACACATGATCGTGTCACATTCATATCGGTTAATAAAAACGAGAGTTACAGCATAACAAAAAGAATCATGTAATCAAAATGTCAGCCTCCCTAGAACTTCGAATTTCAAACTGCCATATCTCAGACATTTTTTTATGATAAAGACAAAACAAAAAACACCACTACGGAATCCTTGTATCACAATCTAACACGGAAACACTTTTTTCAATTTATAATTTTTTGGTCATCTTTTTGAATTTTTAAAAATTTCGATTTTTTTTAACTGGCCGCCATTTCGAAACAAGACAGCGGATGAAACTGACAAATGAACTCATTCGAGACCTTGGTATGCCCTATACACACAATGAGTCACATCCAAATCGGTTCATAAATAAGAGAGTTACATCACGACAAATGTCCGATATATATATATATAAATCACTATATCAACGGAGGGTGGTTTTGGGGTCTGGGGGTCATGATTGGTGAAAATATACCAATTTTTTTTGGAATTGCTTTCCTCCGAACGGCTGCAATAGGTAGCTTTTTCTATTGAAATCTACCTAAAACAAGTTAAGTTTAATAAAAGAGTGTAAAAAATAAAACTCACAGGCTATTCATACTAATTGTGTATTATACTCTTATTTCAAAGAAAAATGCCCCTTGAAAAATGAAGAAATCAACAATAAATTAAGTGAGGATTATCCCCCGTTCCCACATTTATACTTAACCCCCCGTTCCCCCCTTTATACTTAACAAATTAACCCCCAAAACTAATCAGGGAAGTGCCATATCAGAATGAACCTATATACAAAATTTGCAGCAAATCGGACATTTCTATCAAGAATTATCGCGTTACGTATCTACATACGTACCTACCTACAGAACTTGCAGGCACTTTAGCTCTCAGTCTTTGATAACCTGTAAGTTAAAATGAACATTGTTTCGATAGATCCTATGTGAGAACCGAAGGGTCAAGTAAACATTTCCTTTATTACATTTAAGTTTTAAAAATAATCTCCCCATGCCTCCTGAAATGTTTACTGCTCTTAATGTTTCAGTAGATTCATTTATTAATTTTAACTCGTTTTATAAACATACTTTCTTGACAAATTGTCTGTATATATTTCATTTTAAATCAGATAATTATTAGTTCTGGAAATCTGAAACCTTATTTCAAATTAGTTTCAATTATCGTCTCAATACGGGATATATTTCTACATTTTATGAACCTGCAAGATATTTTTCAATTACTGAAATTATTATGCCCGATTAATAATTAATGTATGCCGAAATATTTTAAACGCAGTCCAATAAGTTTTGCAAACATATTTAAAATTTATAAATTACATTTTCAAGGGTAACAATGTATTCGAAATTTAGTAGTTTTATTTTAAAACTAATTAAATTGATTGGGAAATATATATTGCATACTGTAAATTTTGATTTAATAGAATTGTGGAGGAATCTTTGAAATTAAATATACCTAAAATTGGTGCCGCAACCAATCTTAGGCCGTAAACCGCAAGTTAGAGTAACTCTGTCAGTTTATCCTTAGTTTTGCATTTTTTTTTTTATTATTATTTTTTATGGTTATAAAAGCATTAGTTTACATTATTTTTTTAAACAAATGTTTACTTTTACGTGTTAGCAGATTTAGAAACTACATGGCTATAAAATAAAAAAACAATTCATTTCAGATACGACAGTTGAAATAGTTTTTGTAACAACAGATTTAATTTTACGTCACTAAAGCTATATAAATGTTTCTCAAAAATTATTTCTCTGAGACACAAGCTCTATTTTGAGCATCAATTATTGATTTCTCATCTTACCTAGTGAAATTAAGCTAAGAAAGGTCCCCCACCTCCCCCCATAGAACAGGAAACTTTATTTTATGTACGGCAGAAATATATGCTACATATAGGTTAACATAATTGACATATTTTGACATATTTTGTCAATCCAGTTTGAAGAATAAGAGCTATCGTTGTGCACTGCTAGGTTAATGAAATATCATATACGTTATTTCTAATGTCGGCGTGCCTTTTTTTATGAATAAACAAAACGCACAACGATGAATGAAGTTTCATGCGAAAGGTTTTTGAACAGTCTTTTGTCACTCTACATTAACCTTTCGTTAAAACACATTATTTAATCAAATATTGCAATTAATTGGAAATTAATGAGAATTATATTTACTTTGTTGATGCTTAATAACATCTGAATAAGAAGAGACAGCAAACTATAACCATTGCATGCGAGAAATCTGTAAAGTTTTATATTTATTCAATATGGTTTCTACTTTTTTAACACTTTCCAACATAGTTGAAGAGTGTTTATGATTTCGGTTTGTATATGTGAAACCTAACGTCTGTCTGCCGTACATTAGGGCCTATGGGGGAAATTCTTTGCAGTGTCTTTTAAAGATGTTACAGCATTTCAAAAAGATTAAAATTGATATACGTCACTTAATTGAATTACAAGATCCTTACTATCGAATATGGTATCTGTAGCGCTTATAGTTCTCTTACAGGGGTACTCAAAGAATTACGCTATATTATTGTCTATGGGGGAAAATCGTGGCGGCATTTTAATCATGTTACACTATTACAAACATAATAAAATAGATATGAATGTCTAAGGTATATTAAACATGCTTTCTGTAGAATGTGGAGTGCAAAGCATTTATCTGGAGGCACGGTAGTGCCTCCGCCAAGTCGAGAAACAAGTCGAGGAAACACATTCTCGATAGTCGAGACGTAGGAGTAGGTTGTGTTTTAGGTTAGCTCCGTTAGTATGACCGGCTAAACGCGACCAAGGACCGTGGGACGGGCGACCCAGGATGATTCAGACGTGGGAAGGTGTCAGCTCCAGATTAAGGTATGTCGCATGCTTTTAAGTTAATTATTCATCAAGTTATGCACGCTTAATTGATTATATTTCAATATTATTACCACGTGGCCTCTGCAGTATCACAGCTTTTCTTAATTTTGTTCGTTAAATACCTGTTTCAATGTATTTGCTCAAGCTATTATATATTTCTGTGATTACCCACTAATTCAAATGTATTTTGGTAAATATGAAGTGTTAAAATCTTAATTAATTACTGCATTTTAATAAATTATCTGCAATTATAAGTGTTTCTCAGGTCAGTTTTCTCTAATTTTTAATATGTTGTGTCGGTTAAATTTCCAATTAGACCAAAGATTGGGGTAGCCTTTTTTTTTTTTCTTTTTTTGTTAAAGTTTGATACTAATGTGATGGCTGTTCACCAATTAGTTAAGTTGTAATAATGTTTTTAGTGCTGTAATTAACGATCCCATGCCCACGTGGTGAGGACTATCGTGACAGCTTTCAGCAGCAACGGGATATATATTAGGATAAGTATATCCTTTCACCACGTGTATTTCGGCAGCATAGCGTCCTAGGAGCACGTGACCCCGTTGCCTAATTAATAGTTTTGCTAATTAATGATTTGCTAGATTGTTTAGAGGGGTTTTTCTGGCCTGTGTTTGGTATCAAACTTCTTGGCTCACTCTGCAGTTCTCGATTCTCAACAATTTTCCAAGCTACATCTTAACTCAGTCATTGTTTATATACTAATTATTGCATTTATCCATCTATATAACTAATTGCAGCTGATATATTTTACTAAAACTCAATATATCTCCTAATCGGAGGGCTCTACGGCCTGCCAGTAAAATTTGATGAAATGTTCTGGGGGTTTTTGGTTGCGGGGATTCGATTGGCACCATCTGTTTTTGTCTAACTATAACTATTCTGTCTAATTATTATAATTGCTAATTAATGTAATTGTTAATTTAAATAGGGGGCTTTTAGGCCAGTGTTCGGTGTCAAACTTCTCCTCTCACTCTGCAGTTCTCGATTCTCCACAAAATCCCAAGCTATATCTTAACTCAGACATTGTTTATATACTATTAATGCAATTATCCATCTAAATAACTAATTACAGCTGATAAATTTTACTAAAACTCAATATATCTCCTATACGGAAGGGCTCCACGGCCTTCCAGTAAAATTTGATGAAATGCACTTGGGGTTTTTAGATGCGGGGATTCGATTGGCACCATCTATTTTGTCTAACTATGAATGTTCTGTCTAATTAATATCATTGCTAATTAACGAAATTGCTAAATTAATTAGGGTTTTTTTAGGCCAGTGTTCGGTGTCAAACTTCTTGGCTAACTCTGCAGCTCTCGATTCCCCACAATTTTCCAAGCTATATCTTAACTCAGTCATTGTTTATATACTAATTAATGCAATTATCCATCTGTGTAAATAAAAACAGCCGTTATATCTTGCTAAAACTCAATATATCTCCTAACGGAGGGCTCAACGGCATTCCAGTAAAATTTGATGAAATGCTCCAGTGGTTTTTAGATGCGGAGATTTCATTGGCGCCACCTATTTTTGTCTAACTATAACTATTCTGTCTAATTAATAACATTGCTAATTAATGAAATTGCTAAATTATTTAGTTTTTTTTTTTTTTTTTTTTTTTTTTAGGCCAGTGTTCGGGGTCAAACTCTATGGCCCACACTGCAGTTCTAGATTAACCACAATTTTCCAAGCTGTATCTTAACTCAGTCATTGTTTATACACTAATTAATGCAATTATCCATCTATATAACTACTCACAGCTGTTATACTTAGCTAAAACTCAATATATCTCCTAAACGGAGGGCCCTTCAGCCTTCCAGAAAAATTTGATTTAAAAAATCTCAAATACCAACTGTACTACTAAATATATATTTAATAAATATTTTGATAATTATGCTAAATGTGTTTCTGTTAAATAAAAGTTAAGTCAATGATTCACCCAATTGTACTGCAGAGGCCGGTGCCCCCACTATTTCTAACAGTGTAAGCGTTTACTTAATTATGTATCATATTTTTATTTGCTCATCTTAAATATATAGGGTTCAACTTGACACACTCTGACACGCCCACAAAGAACATCCGGGGTCCCCGGACCCAAAGTCTACTGCGACTGTTAGATTGAAACTTATCAATTTGTAAAGCAATTATCTCACACACCTATACGCGGAACTAAAGAATGTCCAAATTCAGTAGTTCCCCACCTGTGCTCCCTGTCAAGCCCAAGGTGACGAAACAGGGTTTACAAAATAACAAACAAGGGAATACAATCAGACCAATTCGGGCGGGCTCGGTAAGCTCGATGACGACCAGCGCATCAGAAAAAGAAGAAACACAGAAGAAAAAACAACAGAAGAAGACAGCAACAAGGGAAGAAGTAGAAGAAAAAATAGACGCACATCTCACAATCACATTGAATAGCAGCGACAGCGACCCAGATGAAGCGGAGGATGGCGAAATAACAGAAGAAAACAAAGCAGGAAAAGCAACGGAATACGAAAAAAGGCTCAAGCAAGAAATCATAGAATATTGTGCAGAAACAGACACAGGTATAAGAAGAAGCGTGGAGGCGGAAAAAGTAATGAAAGCCCTCAATTACTTACAGGTACTACAACACAGATGCACTAGGATACCAGTCGGGACAGGCAACGAAATAGACAAGATAGTAGAAATCATCACGAAGAACATAATGGACTTAGAGGTGAAAATGCAAGCAGCAAGTGCAAAAGTCGAAATCCTAGAACAACATTGGAGATCAACGGAAAACAAAGACACAGAAAAAAGCACAGGTAACGTACACAGGGAGGAGGTGGTCGCCGAGACTCAAACCAAGCCTCCAAGAGGATATGCGGAAGCAGTCAAAGTGGCCACATCCACCCTCATCATCCAAGGGACAACAGAAAGAGACGCGGAAGACCTAGAAAAACAGATAGCAAGAACAACGACGGGACACCATGGAGGAGTTAAGAAGATAAGACGAATAAGGAATGGGGTGAAGCTAATCTGCGAGGACGAGAAAGAAGCCATAAAGATCAAAAACAGCATCACGAACAGCGAAGAAGCCAAAGAGACAATAAAGGTAAGATCAGGAAATATCAGAAAGAAGAAAATAATGATATTCCATGTCCCAGACTTCGTGGAAGAAGACCAAATAACTGAGAAGATAAAGAAGATATTGGGACTGGGGCCGCATACGAGGGAGGGCGTCATCAGTTTGCACAGGCAGGTGGCCGCCCGGGAGGGAAGCAAGCATCAACCTGTCCTACTCCCTGAGCCTCTGGCAGATCACTTGCTAAGGGCGAGGACGATCTGCCTGGGGCTGAGGGATTGCCCAATAAAGCCTTTCATCAGCGTGACGCGCTGTCACAAATGTCTTGAATATGATCATGTGGCAGCGCATTGCAGAGGGACACAGCGATGCTCTAACTGCGCGGGTGAACACCTGTACACTGACTGTAATCGGCAAACCCCCCGCTGTTATGCGTGCACAAAGTACAACGAAGTAAATAGACTATGGCTAAGAACACAGAAGAAGACGGATCATCAAGCCAACTCGGGTGCATGCTGGGTGCGTCGTCAGCTACTAACGGTCCGCCAACTACAGTCGGACAGGGGCACAGCACTAGCCTCAGCAGAAGAAGTCATTGAGGGGAGGGTGTCACTAAATTTCACAGACGGCAAACCACAGTTGGTCAAAATGACCAGGCATGACATTGAAGCTAGAATACAACATGACGCTCAGCGCCGCAATTATGGTAATAGACACAAATAATACTAGAACCTCACGCTCAAGTTTCGCAGCGCAAAACCAACAAATACCACACGACCAAAACCAAACAAATATGCAACAAACACACGACACCCTAAACGTGATACAAATTAACCTACACGGTAGCAATAAAGCAACAGACACACTCGCAGGCTATGTCGCAGCCAAAGGAATACAAGTAGCACTCTTACAGGATTTCCACCAAAATAAAAAAACGGGTAACATAACAGGGTTCAAACCAGAAAATTGGAATGTCACAAAAACACCACAAAACAGATCTGCGATTATAACCCGATTAGGCACCAAACCAATAACAATACTAACAAGAGAGTTCACAACAGCTATAAAACTAGAAAGCAAAGACAAAACTTTCACAATAATAAATACATACGCCCCCCCACTGGCGGACTTCTCAGAAGTACTAGACGAGATAGGTGAGGCCCTGAGTAAAGCGGTCGGAGAAGTACTGCTAGTGGGGGACTTTAATGCACACTCAACAGCATGGGGCTACGATGACATAGACCACAGAGGGCGCGAGCTAACAGATTTCCTCCTGCTACACGCGTTGTTTGTCCACAACCCTCCGGACGCACCACCCTCATTCAAAACTGTACGAGGGAAAAACAGGGATGGTACAATAAAGGAAATACAGGGATGGCCGGACATGACAATAACAACGGCAACACTAGGTAACGACATAAGTGATTGGCATGTCAGTGACGATGTCTCACTCAGTGACCACAGATACATAAAATTTAAAATTAAAAACTACGAGAACATAGACTACCAAAGACATGGTCTACAAACAAAGATAGGCAAACATGCAAAATTTGATAAAAACATTAGAAAAATCAGAAACAAATACATTAAAGAACTCCAAAAAGCAAGCACAACAGACCAGCTGGACAACATAACACTCAGATTGCAAAATGAAATCACATCGACAGCGTTTGCAAGCTATAAGAAAAAATCTACACCTGCGGTCACTGCCCCACCATGGTGGACGGATGAAATTAAAACAGCGAGGAACAAGGTTAGGGCACTCAGGAGGAAATTTCAAAAACAACAGAACGAAGAATTAAAAGTAAAACAACACATAATCTTCAAAAAAGAACAAGCCAAATTAAAAAAACTAATAAACAGAACAAAATCCAAAACATGGAAAGATTACTGCAACAAGGTCACAGACACATATGGCTCCCAATATAAAAACGCTAGCAACAAAAGAACAGGTCGGGTAAAACTAGTCAACATTCTACCCCCAAATACAAAAGTAACCATTAAAGACACACTAACACATTTCCTGGACAACTTATACATAACAGACCAAAATATACCCCACACACTAACAAAGGCAAATAAAGAAAACAATGAACCAGCACCACCGGTAGTAACAAAGGCGGAATTAAACAGAATAATCAGAAACATTAAACAAAATAAAGCACCCGGATTCGACTTCATAGATTACAACCTAATTAAAAGAATTAATAATGCAACACCGCAACTACTACTGACACTCTTCAATACATGCCTAAGGTTAGAATACTTCCCAAAATCGTTTAAAGTAGGCATAGTGGTACTGTTCCAAAAACCAGGTAAAGACCCAACAAATCCAAAAAATTACAGGCCAATTTGCCTCTTACCAGCGCTTGGCAAAATGTTAGAACGCATAATACACGGTCGGATAAACTTCCACCTAAACAATAATAACTATTGGAGCAACAAACAGTATGGTTTCAAACAGGGGATCTCAACAGAACACGCATTAGATAACTTAATCAACACAATAAAAGAAGATAAAACAAACAAATACCAAACACTCCTAATAGCCATGGATATCAAAGGGGCCTTCGACAACATACGCTGGCCAATATTAATTAATAATATTAAGCAATCTCCCTGTCCAGGGTACCTGGTAAACTGGATAGTGAGCTTCCTCCAACACAGGTACGTTTCACTAGAGGAAAACGGCATTAAAGTCACAAAGCAGACATTTGGCGGATGCCCCCAAGGAAGTTGTCTCGGCCCGCTCCTCTGGCTATTAATCGCAGACACAGCACTTAAAAGAAATTGGGGAAAACATGTTAGATTACAAGCCTTCGCAGACGATTTTATTATAATTCTAAGAGGCAGAACAAAGGATAAACTTAAGAGATTAGCAAACAAAATACTAAAGGAATTTAATGACTGGATAGAGGGGAATAACCTAACGCTGAACAGGGAAAAAACAGAACTATTATATCTTAACAGAGGACACACGGGAAACCTTCCAACAGAAAACACCAATGACATAGAGGGAATAGAACTCAACGGCCAGAGACTAAAAGTAAAAGAACAGATAAGATATTTGGGAGTCACACTGCACAAAAATCTAAACTGGATACCACACTGTCAAACACAAACAAATAAGGTACGAGCAAACTTCACAAACTTAGCACATATGGTAGCAAAGGGTTGGGGACTAAAAGCAAATATACTAAAAATCTGGTACACAACAGTAGTGGAAAAGACGCTAACCTACGCAGCACCGGTTTGGGGACACTGCCTCAGCAAAAGGTGCATACAGATATTGTCAAGCTGCCAGCGACATTTTGCACTGGCCATAGTCAGGGCCTATAGAACGGCCCCAACCTCGGCACTTCTGGTACTCTCAGGCCTGATTCCAATCCATCTTAAAGTCTACTACGAAGCAGCGTACGGCACAGTCTCAAGGTTAAGGAAAAATGCAACAATACACAATGAAACTTTACACCACATCGAATACGACAAAAAAATAAACATATGGGAGAATCATCCAGCAGACACGATAGAACCTAGGATAGGGTACAAGACACAAGACACAACGATATACACGGACGGCTCTAAATTGGAATCAGGTGCTACAGGTTCGGCCTTTGTAGCATATAAAAATAATCAAAAGATAAAAACATGGTCAGTGCCGTTAAGGAACAGCAACAGCGTCTTCCAGGCCGAACTACTGGCAATACAAGAAGCAGCAAAATGGGGCAACACCACGGGTGAGTCATATAGCATCCGCTCGGACTGCAAATCGGCCATCGAATCACTTAGTAAACCATTCAACGTAAACAAAACAGTAGACACAATCCAAAAACTAATAAAAGAAGCTAACAACAAATTTAAAATCAGCTGGGTTAAGGCGCATGTAGGCATCCAAGGAAACGAAGAGGCAGACATGTTAGCCAAAACCGCAGCTCTAAATGTAAACAACAAAAGCAAATACAACCTGACTAAACCAATCTCAAAACTTAAAAGAACACTAAAAGATATAACACTAAAACAATGGCAGTTCGAGTGGGACTATGGGGACACAGGTAGGGAAACACACAGGTACTTCCCAAAAGTAGATAAAAATAGACTAATAAGCGATTACCTGCTAGCACAGCTATACACAGCTCACGGAGCTTTTCCAGCATACCTACACAGGTTTAAGAAAGCGGACACACCGGACTGCGAATGCGGAACGGTGGGTTCACCAAAACATTACCTAATTCAATGTCCACTCACCCAAGCACACCACCTGGCACAAACAACAACAGACAACGAGAAATTATGGTATGAACAATTAGCGAAAAACAAACACATACAAAACAAGGCAAAGACAGTAATCAGGTGGCTCCAAGAAAACTGCGACAGCATCACGACACTAATACAAAACAACACACAATAATATTTAGCACCCCAGCAGCAGTCGAAGGTGGAAGGTAACACAACGATAAAATGAATATGTATATGTGTTTATGTGTTATATGTTAAAAAAAAAAGGCCTAGGAGCAATCCAAAGCCACCAAAAAAATTATAAAATTGTCCATGGGTATTGTCCAATGGCAGTGTGCGGTAGTCGCACAACATCAGCTGCTTCCAAGGCCCGAAAAAGGAGCCCCGTAATCACAGAATTACCAGCACGACGTTCGTCACCAACGGATCAGCAAGTTGTGCATTATGACACAGTAAGAAGCTTATAATAGCCCCCGGCACTGTCTGTCCGTCCTAGTGTAAAAGAAAAAAAAAAGTGTCTATTTATGTGCTTATGTGTTATATGTTAAAAAAAAAAAGGCCCAGGAGCAATCCAAAGCCACCAAAAAAAAATATAAAATGTCTATGTGTTTTGTCCTAGTAGCAGTGTGCGGTAGTCGCACAATATCAGCTGGCACCACGGCCCGAAACAAGAGCCCCGTAATCACAGTATTACCAGCACGACGCATGTCATCAACGGTCCAGCAAGTTGTGCACCATGACACAGTAAGAAGCTTATAATAGCCCCCGGCACTGTTTGTCCGTCCTTGTGTTAAAAAATATTATAAAAAGAAGGGGAAGAAGACAGATGAGAAAGAAGAAGAAGAAGAAGAACTGGAAGGAAAGAGGTGATAAGTATAAAGGATAAGTATGGAAAGTAGACCGTGTACGTTAATGGGAGCTGGTGCACGTTAAATCTGTTCGTGGCTCTAATGTCCTCCAAGTTCTATATAAGCGCTACCTCTGGGGGTGCCAATCCAGATGCAGGTCTCTCATCTGGAATTGGTTCAAAATTAGGAGACTAGTTTCACAGTTATATGGATCATGTCAGTTATATAGAAATAAAAAGCTGCAAAACCGGGCTCTTGGGCCAAACCAACAACAACAACAACAACCAATTATGGTTTAGTCAGTTAACGGCAATAGTACATATTTTAAATTACAAATTGTTAATTATTTAACAACCTTTCATGGGCCCAATGGACGGGTAGCCAAGTCAATTAGCACAATAAAAGTAAATTAATTTCAATAATGTAGTTAAAGTGTAATTCAGAATAAGTTCAGTTTAAAATGTAACATTCTTCTCTTCCAGGTTCCCCTTGCAGTTCCTCGTGCTGCCGGTTGGGACGAGCCAATGGCCGGCCCCAACTGGTAGCACAAGGGGGTTTTTTTTAGCAGCAGTTTTTTTATTCATTTTATTTTTGACTGTTCGCCTCTTTATTAGGTGCAATTGGACATTGTCCGCAAAAGCTACCGGACCCGCTCTAATGGGACAGCCCACGGAGCCAGTTTTTACCAGGTGGGGTACGGTAGAAAGGCGCAGTCCCGTCAGCCCCCGCAGCGTTTTCGTCTGCCTTGCAACTCGGCCCAAAAATTTTCCCCGATGGTACGACTTAGCTATTGGCTGATTATATTTTCATTTCAGTGGTTTCATTATCTAGTTAATTTCTTTATTTAGTTTCCCTCAAAATTCTCTCCCCTTTTTCAAGCTAAGTTCAGTACCAACGTTTCGGCACTAAATTGTCCAGCCCCATTTCAACTGTCATGACGAGTACGTGGTGTGCGGCGTCAGATCTCAGAACATTTAAATTTAGGAGTGAACAACACAGAAAAATCCGGACTCAGTTGATTGGCCGAACTGGGTACTTGTCTTTGTGGACCGCCCCAATAGGGCGATCAGGCGAATTTCGCCCCAATGACCAGGCACTCAAACCCGTCAAACTGGGTCGAATCCCGGTAGGTAGGGGCCTGGTCAGTGGTCTCCAAGTCGAGGAAACACAGCCGTAAGCATACTTTTTTGGAAGCAACTCAGGGAACTTTCGACACCCCCCCCCCCCATATCGCTGCGCTGGAGTATCCCAAAAATTTGAAACTTCGTTTATATAGAGTATGTGGCAAATAGGATCAAAATTTGAAATTTCTCGATTCTCTCTTTTCAAGGGCAGACGATATATGAACTCAAAGTTTCAATTTTTTGTCACTCGCTCACTCACTCACTCTCGCGTCATGAAAATGATTGGGTAGATCCCCGCAGCCATAGAAACTTAAAATTTGGAATAAAGCTAGTGTTTCGGGTACAAAGAAAGAAAAAATTATAAAATCCGGAAAATTCCAAAAAAAAAAAAAAAAAACATTCGAAAATTCAACAAATTTGAACAAAATTAAAAATTGAAAATAACACGATCTTGTAGTCTTAAAAACTTAAAATTTGGTGTGAAGGTAGTGTTTTGAATTCAGAAAAAAAAAACCCATCAAAAACACCAAAAAAATCGAAAATAAAATCGAAAAATCGAAAATTTTCAAGTAATCCGATTTTGTTGCGCTAGAAACTTGGAATTCGGAATAAAGGTAGTATTTAGGATGGAAAATAAGGAAATATTAAAAAATCCGGAAAATTTGAAAAAAAATTTTTCAAAAATTCAAAAAATTCGAAAAAATTGAAAAAATTGAAAAAAATGATTTTTTAGCCTTAGAAACTTAAAATTTGCGGTAAAGATAGTGTTTAGGATTCAGAATAAGTTAAAATAAAAAACACAATAAAATTCGCAAATAAAATCAAAAAATCGAAAAAAATCGGAAAAATCGAAAAATAAGGAAAATTTTAAAATAATTCGATTTCATTGCGCTAGAAGCTTGAAATTTGGAATAAAGGTAATATTTAAGATACTAAATAAGGAGAAATTTAAAATTATGGATAATTCGAAAAAAAAATCGAAAATTAAAAAAATTAAAATTAAAAAAAAAAAGAAAAGAATAGAAAAGAAAGAGAAAAAGTGAGAAATTGAAAATAATATGATCTCGTAGTCTTAGAAACTGAAAATTTGGTGTAAAGGTAGTGTTTACGATTCAGAAAAATAAAAAAATAAAAACACAACAAAAATCGAAAATAAAATCAAAAAATCGAAAAAAAAAAAAAACGAAAATTAGAAAATAATTCGATTTTGTAGAGCTAGAAACTTGAAATTTGGAACAAAGGTAGTATTTAGGATACAAAAAAAGATAAAATCTGTAAAATTCGAAAATTTGAAAAAATTTCGATTTTATAGCTTTAGAACTTAAAATTTGGCATAAACTTATTGTTTAGGATACAGGAAAAGGAAAAATTAAATCACAATAAATTCAAAAATAGAATAAAAAACTCGAAAAAGATCGGAAATTTCAAAATAATTCGATTTTGTAGCGCTAGAAACTTGAAATTTGTAATAAAAGGATACAAAATAAGAAAAAATTAAAAAATTCAGAAAATTAGAAAAAAAAATTAGAAAAAATCAAAAATTGAAAATAATTTGATCTTGTAGTCTTAGAAACTTAAAATTTGGTGTAAAGGTAGTATTTACTATTCAATAAAAGGAACAATTAAAAAAATCGTTAAATTCGAAAATAAAATCTAAATATCTTTAAAAAATCGAAAATTCGAAAACAATTTGATTTTGTAGTGCTAGAAACATTAGTTTTAAGATAATTTTCCTATTAGCTAGTTCACCGCCCCTAATTGTTTTATGTTATTTCCCCCGGATTATGGTTTTCTTTTCTTTCATTTACGAATTTCGTTATCGAAAAGTTCCGCTATAGACTGGCTACGTTATAGTCGATTTCTTTATAGACAGGTTTGTTTTCTTTCACAGGTTATACTCTATTTAAGTTGCATATGAAATATGGATTGTTAAATGATGTTAGCCCCAGAAAGATTTTCTCAGCTCCCCCTCCCCTCCCGACATTACTGGCTGGTTATGGTTTGATAGTCCTTTCTAAATAAAATCATGGTGACTCTAAGATTCACTTGATTTATCTCTAAATTGAACCAAAATGATCCTAAGAAGACGGATCAAAGAATTACTATATTGGCATGACAATCCAATAGGTAATTTAGAATTAAAATCGAAAAATCAATAAATTTATAACAAGTCGAAAGTTTGAAAATAATTCGATTTTGAAGTCCTAGAAGCTTGACATTTGGCAGAAAGGTAGGGTCTAGTATACAAAGTAAGGAAAAATTAAAAAATCCATAAATGAAAAAAATAAAATAAACGAAAAAAAAAACATCGAAAAAATTAATATAGTTTGATTTATTGGAAATTTTCGGAAATTTAAATTTTGGTTTTCTTTTTATACTATAAAGTACTTTTATGCTAAATATCAAGTGTCTAGGGCTGCGAGTAATATCTCAGATGGATAGCACTTTTCCTGGTAGCAATTGAGAGTACTTTTGACTTTCCCGCTCCCATAACTTAGTGCTTGCCTAGGAACCTGAAATTTATTTTTATCTACAGTACTTTGCAAACGAAACTAAAGCTTCAATTGTTTAATACCTGTGAATAATAGAGACAGAGTGTGGGCTTAGCGAAAATCAGTGGATGATCTCCAGAAAGAACCCAAAATCAAAAAAGGAAGATTACTTACAAAAATAAGTGAAATCTCATCAAAAACGTCACTTGTAAAAAATGCAGCCAAGTCTCGTGACTCTTTTTCGGTAAAAAGTTCTGAGATCGTGTAAAGCCATGTTTAGCTATCTTATTAACTCTGAAATTTTCATTCACAAATCACTCCTAGTCTCTACATCTTTAGTTAAATATTATGTTGTGACTTGGCAATTACGTAGCACGAGAATGTGATGTATATAATTAGTCTTAATCAAATAATACCATGCCATACCATAACATATTAAGGTGTAATAACTTCCCTGTGCGTATATAATTAGCCTTAATCATATTATCTCATCCCATCCCATAACATAGTAAGGTGTAATAACTTCCCTGTTCTGTGTAATTTCCAAGTCACAAAATAATATTTAACTACAGATGTAGAGACTAGGAGTGATTTGTGAATGAAAATTTCAGAGTTAATAAGATAGCTAAACTTGGCTTTACACGATCTCAGAACTTTTTACGGAAAAAGAGTCACGAGACTTGGCTGCATTTTTTACAAGTGGCGTTTTTGATGAGATTTTCCATTTACAGGATCACAAAAAAGAATTCAGTTATATAATGGTGTACGAAAAAAAATTGTTTGAAGCGTATTTTAATGATTTTACACTAATTAAAGCATAATGAAATTGATTTACGTTACTGAGGTTCAATGCAAGTTGCTTGCTGCAGGACTAGAGATAGAGAAGTACTAGTTCACTCCTTGACGGGAGAGACGCCAACACTGCTAGTCCCCTGACGTAACTGGAAATCTTCTGTCTAGGGAAAACTACAGATACATACAGAGTATGAGACAGAAAAAAGCTCTTGAATTGTTTAAAAATTCATTTCTTTATTTCCGTATGGTCATATTATATATAATGTTAAATCTGCTGCAATAAGGATAAAAATAGCAATGATAAAAATACTATTTTCCATCGATTGCAAAAGAATCTCTTACGTTTGAAAACGTAATTAAAAGAGTTTGCTGTAACCAGGGCCCGATAACCAAATGTTTAGGCCTCGGGCAAAGAAAATCATTTCGGAACTAATCTTAGATTAGCACAGTTTTACAAAGCATTTATACAATAACTGGATAAGCAGACTATTGTGTATTACTGAATAAAAAGAAAATGGAAATGAAAAACTAAGAAATAATTCTCCGCATAGGTTATATATTTTTTATCATAGCATATTTTTTCATAAAAATAAAAGCAGAATTAAATGCGGTGTAAAATAGATATGCATTAGTACTACACATTCTTAAAACATAAGTAAATTATATGACCTCTCCCATCCCCCTTCCAAAACATCTTGAGATAAAATAGTTATAAAATTATTAACTCATATAAATTTTGAAGCTTGTGTATATAAATAGAAGGAAGTCAGAAATGTTTCGTTCTCATTTTATGATACTTTGGAATTTCTAATAAGCAAAATAATAAAAACATTCTTACATTCTTAAAATGACAGCCTATATAAAGCATTAAAATAGATGTAAACTTACGTCACAATCATAAACGCCATTTATATAAAAGTAAATCGTTCTTTGTATATAAACTGTACCAGTTTTAGTGTCAGTAATACTGTCAGCTTACCTGTCAATAATAACGAGAGTGTGCTCCGCCAGTAGTCGTATTCAGGGCTGACATAGAAGTAGAATCAATCCTGACATATGTCGAGAGGTTAGCATGTTCGAGGGACCTTGGGATGTTTTTTTAAAATTTTATTCATTAAATTGCAATTTTCTTCTCAGTTTGAAATTCCCGCTGAACTACCCTATGTATGGACATCTTGTCAAAGGTAATTTTTTCATAAAATCATTTTTTTTAATTTAAAAATTGAATAATATTATTCGAAGAAATATATTTAACCCCATAACTATCAACAACAGTTTTACCTCAAATATAAGTCTTCGATTGTGATGACTTTGCACTAGCATAGCCTACTTCAATAGTAAGTCGTTATACATAGCTATTCCATAATTAAAATGTCCGATAATATCTGAAAATTGGGAGAGAAAAATTGGAAGGCCCCTCGCAAAGAAAAAAAAATCTGAAGGTTTATAAAATTTATTGACGGCTCTGGTTGTACTTTAATGGGTAATTTTCGGCTGTAAACAAAGATAAAGTGCTAAAACGGTAAGGTAAAAAAGAAGAAAAATCTTATAAAATGCTCAGGAAGGGCTAAATATTTCAAGTCCTTGCAAAACAAATGATGATTCATTAATATACATCAGAAACCATAAAGATTAAACTGAAATTGTTTACTTAGGTATCTTCTTTACTTTATTAAACAGTGAAGTTGTATTAAAGTTTTCTGAAAGTGTTGGAAAGTTTTTCATTATCTATAGGGGAGATAGGGGATGAATGGGACATTTTCACAAAAATATTTATTTTAAATATTTTATTTAAGTTATTATTAATATTATATATCACATTTCATATATTAGGTGTTTGTATACATCTTAAGCACAATATTTATTCAAGATTATTCTACAGAAATATATTATGAAATTTATAAAAAAGTTCCTCTCTGTCTCAATCATCCCCACAGCAGGTATGGATGGGACACAAATATTTTCCTCTCTGTGATAAGAAATTAAAATTTATAATTATAAACTTATATGTAATTATATTTGTAATACATGATCTTATATGGCTGTTATATATCAGTGTTAGTAATCTAAGAAGTGAAAACACAGTTAGTTATGGATTAAAAAACTGTAATTTATATTATATATTTTAACTGAAATTTTAATGAATTACAAAGTTGCACGGATGTTCAAATATTCAATAACATAATAAATGTGGTCTGTCTGAAATTTTCTAAATGTGGTCTGTCAGTCGCATAAGCTGGTATAAAATCAGTTTCAGTGAATGTATTGCTGTTAAAAAGGAAAATGACAGTTTTCCTGAAACCGCTGGTTATGTTTATGTTGGTAGTACTAAAAGCTGACAAAAATGCCTCCTTGGTAAAAGCTGAGAGGTTATAAATTGTAATATGCTCTCCAATATTATTTGTCAGCCAATCGTCTTGGACTGATGTCAGCTATCTGAGCTTTGCCTTTAAAGGCCCATAAACAGAAATATCCTATGGCTGAAGACGACGGTGGTTACAATGATGAGGAAATTTTAAAAGAATAATTAACACATAAATTATTAATTTATCAATTTATATAATATTATTTAGTTAATAAAAAGATTTTCAGTATCCTGTAGGGATGAATGAAGCAGTCCCATTCATCCCCATTTGAAATGTACCAATCATCCTCATGATGCATACATTCAATCATCAGCCATTTTGTCTCAGAAATTATTTTGTCACAATGGTTAATATTCATTCATTTTAATTACCAATATTGAGCCTTGAAATAAATAACTATAACATATCTTAATTGTTTATAATGCATAAAATATATAAACAACTTCAAATTTAAAAAAAATTACTTTTAAGCAAAGTTTTCAGGAAATGCAACTTTGAAGGAAATTGAAAACAGCCATGTGGTCTTGCGTTTGGTTCTGAAGCACACTAATAGTGTTATCTATAAGGATAGTAAGCAACTAAAAAAAAATGTTTATTACCTGAAATATTGGGAATGTCCCATCCATCCCTTGTCTAATTCATCCCCCAGTTCCCCTACTTGACGCTTTACTTTTCATTCTTGTTTAAAACTTCATTCGTAAAAATAAAATAAAAATTTAATGAAGAATAACTAATACCATTTGAATTAACGTGTGGTCGCGTAACATTGGTCGCGTCTTTTTGAAAGACGCTATTGAAACGGCCAGCAATACAGGTCATTTGAATGTTGCATTCATTTGTTAGAACAAAAACCGAAGCGAGTTGTTTTATATTTGGTTTGTCGCCGTCATATTTTTGCGATTGTACTAGGAGTTTTTAATAAGGTATATGTTTCAGAAAACGCTGGACCGTATAAAAGGTTAAAAAATCCGTAGAATGACAATGATAAGGCAAAAGAGTTAACATGGCTGTCAAATGCTGATACTAAAGAAACACTGAAGAAAAATATACATATGATTTCTTACGCACGAAAAAAAGCCGAAAATTTAAGATCTACCTGTTGAATTTTATTTCTATAGATAATTTATAGAATTGATTATAATAATTTCTAAGGACATGTGATCTCCGGATGTATGATTTCGTCAATCTGGAGCGTATCATTTAGCGAAACGAATCGCCAAAAGAGTCTATTTCCTGGAAATGTATTTATTTAGGGAGCAATTAAATTTATCTCGAACGGAATCAAACTCTCTAAAACGCATTTGTCGTTTCATAATAAAATATTCTACAAAAGCATGAATTTCGGAAGCAAACGGAATCGAGAATTCTATTCATTCCTTAAACAAACTGATTTCTTACAAAAATCCGATGCAAAAATAGCAATTACAAAATCTGTTAATTATTTATGGTAAATAACCTGTGATTGTGCAGTTCCAGCAATATTTGACGAATGAATAAGTCGGGAACACGGAAAGAATATAGTTCTAAAAATGCTACTTGATAGAGAAGCAAATGAAGCCGACGATTTTAGAAAATATTTCAGATAAGAATAGATCGTCGAAAAATATCTTCTGTCTGCAAAGTATCACGAGTAAATCAACAAAATTATTTGAAAGGAGCTAAACTCCAAACATTTTTTTGCATCTGGATCCTGTACACTGGCAAAATCAAGAAAGATATTTAAAAGAGTGGGAAATAGTAAAATCAATAAGAGATGTTAATGACACTTCAAAAAGATAATACAAATAACTGACTAATTTAGTTTTCAGCTTACCAAAGTAGAATCTGAAAAACAATTTAAAGAGAGTTCAAGAGTATAGCAAAAAATATTCAACACACAATAACGATATAGGAATTGCAGAAATGAAACACTGTTTTATTGTTTTATTCTGTTCTTATATATAACTTGCGGAACTTTTAAGTTATATGAAGGCTTTAAATCTACAATTTTTAGTTTTGCTTGACAGGGAAGTTATTTCGATATGCCTTGGTTAAAAGAATGAAAAAATAATTGTACATAAGGTGAATATTGAAAGATTTTTAGAAAATTAAACGTTTTCATCGTCGATGAGGCAGATGTTCTTTATGTCCGAATGAGTTCCAATTTTGCACTTGAATTTTAAAGGGTATTAGAACAAATATCCGAGGTGCCGCAATTTAATTCACCCCTTAAAAGTTTTACAAATAAATAAGGACCACCCTGACGTGTATATATATATATATATATATATATATATATATATATATACTTTCTCTCTATGTATATATGTAAACATATGTAAAAAGAGCAGGACACGTAAAGTTTTACCACAATCTTTTAATAGACTTTTCCGCTTTATTTAATATCAGAAACTTATTACAAACTATGTGATTCAATTCTGTGATTACGAATTCTTCTATTGTAATATTAAATAAAACTTTTCAAATCTAAAATAGTAGTGCCGGACTTTGATATTAATAAACACTTTTACGAAAGTTTTTCACTTAAATAAAGCAGTTTCGTTGATGCAATATTATTATTTTGGCGAACAAAATACCGAATAAACTAATATAGGTGTCATTTAAATGATTAAAACATTGACATAAATCGCCAATTAAAAAATGTGCATTTAATTATACTAAAAATGTAATAAATTAAGTTCCATGAACATTGTTGGTATGCAAAAACAGTTACAAAACAATACATTATAGCTCACAATAAATATGAAATTTTGAAAAAGTATACAATTAAATGTATTAATTAACTATTATTTTTTTGTATAATGAGCAATGACATAAACAGTTTCTACCTATGTAGTAAGATATTATTGTTCGACTTTTGAAAAAGTGCATAGTTAAGAGATCAGATTCTTTTTTTCCAAATAAAATTTTGCGTAATTGCAAAAACACGTGCCACTTCTGCAATTGATATCACCAATATGCTATCGTGATGACTTGTATTGGACTTTCACGGATATAACAGTTTTCTAGTTTGTCTTCAAATATTCAAAATCAAAGAAAATCTGATTCGCCGCAAATAAAACTATTATAGTAATGGATGAACATAGAAATAGATTTAGTAAAAGGTACACAGCAGTTTTTCAAGGTACACAGCAGTTTTTCAGAACGTTTCACTTCCAAACAAAACTAAAAATAAATTGCCGCAATACATAACAGAGAGGGGGCATTACTTTCACCAACTTAGTCCCTATATTTATTTATTTTTTAAACTACCATTCTACCAGAATTTTTGTACAGTAATTTTTATTTTATTTAATGACAGGCATTTTGTGAATTAACAAAACAATATTTATGATACGGATATTCTGGAAGGATGGTAGTTTTTTTTTAAATAAAAAAAGGTTTTAGTTGGCAACTCTGGGCGACAGATACACAGGCATATATGTAATCTGTCATGTATAAAGGCACTCTAACAGAAAAAAAAAATCTTTATACTTGTGGCATGCAAGTTACCCCGGGCTAGTTCAGTAAAGAATTCAGAAAATAAGTTAAAACCAGTTTTTATTTAAAATTTTAAGGGAAGGACGATGGTTAAGTCTCATTCACAGAATTTTAACTCGGATTGATGAATGCTGTCTAAATAATCCCATTAGAGAAATATACTTTATTTCACTGTAAGAAAAAACACTTCAATAAGGTGAGTAAATAAAACTTTAACTTACGCACAGATGAGATCTTAACTTTAAAACTCCGGAACTAACTTTGCTGCGATGTGCAGACTTCCACCACTTTGCTAAAAGAAGGCTCAATACCTAAAATCAAAGCAGCCCGTGGCCGCCAACACAATCTTTATTGAAATAATCAATCTAATTTATATAACCAAATCAAGCTTCGAATCTAAGCAAACTTCACATCCGGAACGCAACCATTTTTTGCCGATAGAAGCTAGTCTTGACTTCCTCTGGGGTGAAATGTGACCAAATCCCACGATACACACGTTTTCAACGCCTTAAATACATTGCTAACTGACCAGAAAAACCAAAATTTACATAAAACTGCTGCGAAACACAGAAAACCAGAAATTCCGAAGGACACATGCATTCGTCGAAAGTTAAAGTAAAATAGTCTACAGATGTCTCTGCCCCCACACAGATGTTATTTTTACAATACGATGTCAATAAAAAACAAGTTGGAAATTGTACGTCAAACGTTACAAACGAGGTGCGTTCGTACGCACGTTTTAGAATTAAATTCATGATATCCCGTGCGTAGAACGGGTTAAACAGCTAGTTAAGTATATATTTTATGACACTGTTCATACAAATATCTTAACTAGTTATATAAATATTCAGATATATATGTATCAGCTAGTTATATAAATATTCAGATCTTGATGACTTTTAATTCTGTGAAATGAATTATATCGTCTGCAGATTAATTTCTGTCATAAAATAAGTATCTCGGTCGCTTGACGATTAAACTTCGGAAGCTCCTATAACAAAAAAGCACCGATTTAAAAAAAATCAAATTTCTTAATAAATATTTTTATTAATATCTCCTAAAGTTTTGATTCGATTTTAATAAAATTTGAAATGTCTCGACAAAATTCTGCAAAGATAATATATTTTAAATTGCAAACCATTTGGTTGGGTAGTTTTTGCGTTGTTATATGCGGACAGACAGACAGACGGACAGACAGACAGACAGACAGACGGACGGACAGACGGACGGACCAAACGACGACTATAGGTGCTACGTATTTATATAATTACGACCGCACCTAAAAACGACTGCCTTTATTAGGAGTCGCCAAAACACTGCAACCTTAACCGATAGCTAGCTAAGAGAATAGGTTCTCGGTGTTTCAGATAACAATACATTTATTTGATGTGTTTCCATATAGTGTATTTCTCTGCAAAAGAGGAAATTATTTTAATGAGGTAAACAATAATTTCAGGGATAAAATTTTGGAGGTCCACACGTAAAAACATTTTTTTTTTCTTTTAGTCTCAGCAATATACAAAATGATTCATAAGTGAAATTTATTCTTTGCATCCACTATTTTTTTTCATACACAGCTACATCAACTTAAGAATTAGGTATTGACCACCAATAAATAAGGACGTCCTGTATTTTATGAAGCGAATAAATTCTTTTTTAAAGCATATTTTTAAAAAACGGATTCTCAACTCGATTTTCTGAGAATTAAAATCTTTTGCTAATTTATTAAGTTCTGAAAATTTAATCACGAAAATTTAAAAATAAATATAGAAAATTAAATGACAAAAATCTTTATTTGATTTACTCAAAATATGTTAAGAAAACCATGGGTTTCACAGCTCTGTTTCACTACATTTCATTTCATAATATATCATATAGGATCATTTTAAATATTTACATTTGAGCAGAAAGAAGTTTTATTCCTGGAAATTTCACGGAAGAATATCTCTGTTATATTTGATTCCATCAGTTTTAATACCTAAAACTAATATATGATTTAGTATTTGTAACACCCAACAGAAAATATTTACTGAAAATCGAATTTTAAGTCAACCGAAAAGTTAAAGAAATTCGTTAAGTAAACTAAGCTATTCAATAACTAAACAGCTCAGTATAGGGAGCATTACTTTTTCTTTTCAATTTGAATAGCATATTTTTGTAACAGTATCGGCTGCTATAAATTCACGGTCATAAGATCGCTGGTTTTGGATAAAATTTGTGAATTACGAAGGATAAAACTTATCAGTTATAATTAGGATAACCATTGAAACTTGTTTTTTGACTGCCGTAGCGACATTTTTATTGGTGATACTTTGCATGATTTTAGGTTAAGGGAAAGGTGGTGGGTTTTAAATTTCATGTTTTTTTCAAAAATTATGTGGACCACTAAATTAACTCGCTGTTTTTGAATATCATAATGCATGAATTTTTTTACCACCAGGATTATTAAATCGCTTGTATATGTGCTTCGCTTTCAACCTCCCCACTACACACACACAAAAAAACGAAAAATCATGCGTGAAGAATAGATTATGAAAAACTTTCCAACACATCCAGAAAACTGTTAACGAAACTTCACCGTTAAATAGGGTGAAAGAAGATATGTAAGTAAACAGTTAGGAAACATAACACATTTAAAAGTCCAGTTTAAGCAATTATTACCTTCTATAATCAAAATTGTTTTGTGTAGCCCTATATATGATGTGTAGATTTGGATATATACTACATATCATGACAAATTATGTTCATTTAGAAAATTCACATTTAGCAGTTTTCGCCAATCGATGGAAATACAATCGAAATATTTTGTACAACTCTGTATATTATCTAATGACTTTTGTACATTCGCCCCCCCCCCCCTATATTAAGCTAAAATTTAATTCACGTGAAAAACGCATAAGGCAACTTAAAACAAACTCCCAGCAATTACCAATCATAAACGACAATGTAGCTTGTTCTTTGCGTAGGCCTGTATATGAATTTATTTATTTTCCAGAAGCATCTACAAGTCTACTATCAATAGCTCAGCAATCAAATGCTTAAAACAATTAAAAACGACCATAAAAAAGTCACTCCTATATAATCCCATAAATCATCCGCCTGTAATATTTACGCTTTCCTTGTGCAGTTCTGTATATGATCAACCGATTTTATACACACCACGTACAATGCAAAAATTTAGTTAAACTTAAAAACGCAAACCAGTGTTGAAAACGCACTTAGCACACATAGACTGAGATTATTGCACGTATACTGTAACCGATATCTTTTGTGTGTCCCTGTAAATGAACGATAAACGCAATGCACAACATACTTTTAAGTGAGTGCACCGCAGTAATGCATACAAATTTCATTATGCTTGAAATAATGAAACGTCATTAAATTACACTGAAAATGATATTTCCCTGTAAAATAATTTGCAACAGAATTTATTTGTTGACCCCTGTAAGTGAATAATGAATGCTTTGAACCATTCTAAAAAAAGCATGTTTTAGTGCGCTTCATATTTATATATCAATTTGAACATATTTCAAATGGCATAGCATCATCAAAATGTACTTGACACGATTTTTTCTAATTGACTGTAATGTAATGGAATACTTTTGATTATCCCTCTAAAAAAACTATAAATGCTACACACTTCATTTTCAATAGGAATCATGCTGCAGTAAACGACAATAACATACCAAAATTTCAAGGGAAACCGAGTATATTTACGTGAGTTAGAGCACGGCCAGACGGCAGACAAACCGAAGTCATAAACACTATTGAACTAGGTTGGAAAGGGTTAAAAAGAAGAGGACAGAAAAATTAGCGAATTCAGTAACTTTCTGAACATGAATCTCAAAATGTATGAACATCGTTAACGCTGCAAACCTTATTCTGTCTAAAAGAAGAAAAAAATATATATAATTAAAAGCGACTTTTATAAGCATTATATGCTTATAGTAAAAATCACGAATAATTTCTTATCTGCAATTCATGTTGTTCCAAAACATGTCTGTTACAATACGTGATACGTGAATGTGGCATTGGCTCTGATTATGGAAAATTCACCATGTTTGTTTATACTTCGTAGAAAGCACAGAATATTGAATTTATTTAAAAAAATGGTCAGTTTCTTTTTAAGATATGGCAACAGAAAAGAAAAAAACAAATGCTACACTATTGTAAAAAAACAAATGCTACACTATTGTAAAAAAACAAATGCTACACTATTGTAAAAAAACAAATATTTATGAATGAGTCACGCAGTGATAGATTTTTTTTTCTCAGTATTTTTAATGTATTGTTATATAAAAAAAAAACGTTATTTAAACTATATATTCAGGATTTCTAAATTGATTTCTCAATATATAATCAAAAGTTGATTAACATGAATCCATTAATTGATAATTAAGTTTCGAAAATGTGAAAATATTGCATCGGGAAGAGACAACTGTACACAATTTCTAGAATGCTAGCACATCAGGAATTGAACGAAAAATGAATTACGAAATTCAATTTTTACATACATGAACCAACTTAAGTTATAAGCGTATAAAATCAACTAGTCGCTTTTGATACATTTGTTCAATTGGTCGATTTGGTGATGACACTCTGATTGTTCGAGAACCGAATCAAATTTCGCTCGAATCGCTTGTTCGAGAGCCAAATTGTTCGTAAAGTGGGGCTTTCGAGAACCGAGGTTTTACTGTACATCGTTCTGCCGTGATGTACTGTATTTTGTTGTATTGACATTTGTTGTACTGTATTTTGTTGTATTTGTTATAAAGAATATCTGTAGTAATTTCGGTCACACACACACACACAAATAGACAGCAGATCAATAAACATGATTCGAACCAGAAATTTCATTTAATAAAATGTAACTTTTTTTCATATTCATATTTGAGACCATTTTTAAATAAAATTTCTGATTCAAAGTATGTCCATTATATACACAAATTATACGACATAAATTATAATACAATTTCAAAAATAAAAAAATTAGAAACTTTTTAAAATATTGAAATAAATTGTAGTAGGAGAGGGTTGGGTTGGGTTGATTATTGACGGCCAATTATCTACACTTGGGATATAGGCCCGGGGGGAGTGCCCTCCGTGGGGGTATTTCTAAGGGAACCTAACCCGTATTTACGCATGGATAAATCCACGGCTCGAAGAAAACCACGAAAACTCCGAATGATTAGGCCGACGGGCGCGATTGGGATCGAACCCAGCACCTCCCGTCTACCAGCTTCGAGAGCACAACCTCTCAGCCACTGTAGTAGGAGAGGATATTTAAGAATAAATGCATGCTGTATTGGTTTTTAGGTATAACGTGATAACGCTTGTAATATGTTTAGATAATAAAATAATATGTAAAATAAAATAATTTCTTTATGTTCTAAAGGAATAATTTTTAAAAATTCTAACTATTGGCATGTTGTGTAAAATAATGAACTCCTTTAATTTAAGGGTAGAAATAAAAATGTGCGAAATGATAAATAACAAAGATATTGTTGATAAAAAAAACTAGAAGAATCGTATAAACAAAAATATTAATAAATTTTAATTCACTTAGTCTTTATGTTCTTCGGCCTGTTTAAATAAGCATCTTCAAACTCAAAATAAAATTTCAGATATCAGCAAACTTTTTCCAAGTATGTTAATAAAAAGACAGTTGCAGATGATGTCAATAAATAAAATGTGATGAATTACATTTTATATTTTCCACCAAAATTTGCTGCTGTTTGATGATAAAATAAAATGGAAAATAAAATACTTTTTTTTTTTTACATTTTAAGTAGCGTTTATGAAAAGCACGTTGTTTTTTTTTCCTTACTGTCGTTTAATATATTAAATGAAGGGAAGCTTTCATATGAATGCTAAAAATAAATTAAAATGTGTCAGATTTCGAGGAAAAAGTATATTTTAAAAATATTTCTGGGATGATAAATTTACGAAGTTTATGAATTTATGAAGTTTTGTTGCATAATAAAGCCTGAAATTGAATTCTTTTCTCCTATTAGCATAATTCAACAAATCTCCTTTCCCATTCCCTTTCTTAAACTTGTGATTGTTATCTGAAATATGTATGACGAAATCGAACTCAGAATTTTTTATTCGAAATATTTAAATTAAACGACAATAGCAGATGACGATAATAAATGAGTGTGATCCAGTGGATTCCATTATAAAATGTTAAACAGCACATGCTAAATTTTGATGGAAAAATGAAAGGGAAAAGAGGGGATTGTATTTATATCTAAAAAAAATTATTTTGTATGAAATTTGTTGTTTCTCTATTGTATTAAATCACTAAAATCACAACCAGTCGATGTACGCCACTGTGATGCCACAATAGTAATCTCTGTTCATCGATAAAGAAACAAAAATTCATTGGAATTCAATAATAAGCTTACAATGTATAGTGCGTGAGTGGAAACGCAAAAAGCGATATAGTAGTTTTGTTTTACTAAGCAAAACTTTTTTTTTTTTTTTTTTTTTGTCAACTTGCTTGATTTTTTGATTAAACATAATTTTTACAGAAATATTTTCATAGTGCTGTTTTACAAGGGCCTGATTGTAATGTATATATTTTTTATGTTAAAATTCATAGTTAATACCTTTCCATTGTGATGTTAAGATTTCTCTATAGACTTCTCTCTAAATTGAGGTCCAGTGGCAGTACAAAAAGGACCTGTAATTTGTGTCCTCGCGGCATAGTGAAACACTAGATCTCTAGACAAGATCCGGGTTCGGATGTTATATGCTTTAACCCTTTCCGGCACAGACAAAGTCTGCTCGCAAAATGAGAAATTGCTAACTGACACCGGAATTTACAAACGACTTTTTTAGAAAATACGAACTCCTTATTTTAAGCTTTCATTCATTGATCATCATCATTCATTTCATTGGTTCCCATTGAAACACTCAACTGTTTCACTGTTTTAGCTTTCATTATAGAAACAAAATGTTATTAAAATATTCTTGGTGCCGTATGCAAGTTTGGAGTTTAAATTAGGTGTTCCCGGAGTGGGACCACTGTGCCGGAAAGGGTTTTAACCCCAAAAGTCTCGTAAGAGAGAATCCTCCCATATAGAAATCTTTTTCTGTTTGCCACCAACCACGGCCCATTTTCATCCTGTCTTTATAAATTTAATAGGGTTTCTTGTCCATTATGTGTATGTGGTCAGCGAGCAACATCATTGC
Organism: Maratus michaelseni; assembly: GCA_963931845.1. NCBI lineage: Eukaryota > Metazoa > Arthropoda > Arachnida > Araneae > Salticidae > Maratus > Maratus michaelseni. The sequence goes on along the minus strand of OZ007594.1, from coordinate 274,334,050 downwards.
ATTGTATTTTGAACTGCACTTTTACATCATATTATCATATAAGAAAATCTTCAACAATCTCTTTGTGCCAGTAGTTCTCTGTGGTTTTATCGAAACAATTTTTTTTTTCAAAAGATAATTGAATGTGTGAAACGTTTAGAAATCAACCATCATTTGTTTCAAAATATTTTGCCTTTTATAGATGATGAGGAAGACTTATCTTAACAAAAACACGGTTACGATTGATTCAAAATAAATTCTTAGCCACCGAAAACACGACTGTACCATAAATGAACTATTACATAAAAATTGAACTTTCGTATATAATTATATCATAACCATCATAATTATTCACCATTTTACCTGTTTTAGATATTCTGCATTATTTTTAAACTTATAAATCTCTTTCTCATTTAGTAAATAAATATGTAGTATTTTAATGTATTTTTTCAGAACGCTCAGCTTTGCAGCGAAATTGAGCTTCTGCCATTCCAACAAGTTAAAAATCCTATTATCTATAATTTCATTATTTTATTAACTACAAAGATCTAAATTTTTCTCGGGAAACACAGAAAAATTGAGCTTCCCATTTTAAATATATTGTATTCATATTGTATTTAATCTTTGAATTCTCAATCGGCTTTCCCTATCGGTCCTTTAGATGCAATCCGCTGGATGGGGCTTGTGAGTGCTTAAGCCATTTGGTAGGCCTTCTCCATCCAGCTGACTCTCTTGACTCTCGTTTCTACGATCTCTTGTGATCTGTTTTACAAAAAAGAGTAGAACTAACATAAAAACTATAAAAAGTTAAAGTCAAAAATATGAAATCTCGCACCTAAAAATATATAAAAAACAAGTCCAAAGGAGAAAGTAAATGAAAGCAACGAACCACTTTTTATATTCCCTTTTAAATTCATTATTTTATAATAATCATCCTTAATTTATACATATCACATTATATTATATTTTGTTTTGTTACCTTTATAATTATACGTTTTATGCATTCAAAAATATAAATGATGTAATATCAAAGCTCACCTAACGTCACAGCGCAGCAAGAAAAAACTGTTAGGCACATATTCTTAATTAATTACAGGGTTATGTCATTATTATTACTAAGCAGTGAGGACTTGGGTTCAGATGCTTTTTAAGCTACCATAGAGAAACCGGCTACAAGTCATCTCTGACGTTTTTTTTTTGAAACAGAATCCAACTTAATAGAAGTGTTGATGAGTGAGAGAGTTGCACTTGAGAGTCAAGGCGAAGAGTGTGCTGTATTCAGAGTCTTCTCTCTTCTTTTATTGTTTTAAAACTGTTCTCTATATTGTATGCTTTTGGGGGAGCCAAGGGGTCTTTTTCAGATTGGATAATCACATGAGAGAAAGTTCAGCCTATCCCTTTCGTCTCTCCCTCGTTCACAGTTTGCTGAACCAACTGCTGTCGCGCTAAACCTGAGATTATCCCTGAGTATTTCATCATTTTGGATTTATAAATTTTGTTTCTTGCCCCATAAATTTTGTTAACTTGCTTTAAATTTTCTATTTAGCTAACTAGCCAAACTGGTTCCAGAATTATCTGCAGACAAAATTTTATGACCCTGGAGAGCCCATGATTTTTTTTCTAATGGCTCAGCGTTGTCACGGTAATTATAAAAAACGTACATTCTGTAAAAAATATATATGCACTAAAATAATATATATTTTGAATTTTCTTTTTAAAAATAAAAGTCATTGATACTAATATGTAGATAGGTGACTATCCCTATCCAGGCTCCTGAATCCATAGTCTTTATAATCTTTAAAAAATACACTGTGAATGCAGCTGACGATGCTTTTTTCATATGTATTTATTCATATTGGTTACATTCCTAAAACACCAAGAATGTCATTTAAATTCAGATTTTAGAGTATCGCACTAAGATTGATTTCGGGTAAATAGTTATTATTGTATCCAATGGTTGAAGTATCATAGTTGAGATTTTTTCCAACAGAGCGAAAATATGCCGGGACAAGGACGCTAGGATTTCGCTCTGTTGGAAAAAATCTCAACTATGATACTAAACCATTGGATATAATTTACCTAGTTGAATATACTTTCCTCTGTTTATTAGTTATTATTGTTTTTTTTTGTTTTTTTTTTTAGAAAGATTGAACAATTAGCTAACCAAAACAACTTTTGCATTCTTCTGGTTATTGGAAATGTGCTTATAAATTACATCTGTTTGTATTCCAGTTCTCAAGTAACCGAAAGTTGTTTTTTAAGGGGTTTTCTACAATCTACTGCTTATATCTAGGCATTTTTGGGACATTTTTTCAATATACATTTTTTATATTTTTTTCATAAGAACATTTCTGTGACAACTAGAGAGTTTTTTCGCACCAAAGATGCTTAGATGTACCTGCATATGCCCTTACTCATTAAAGTTTTTTGCGAGAGCCGTTTTACTTTATTTTTATTTCTTTATGGCTATTCCTCGTGTTTAAAAGTCTAACTATGTATTTTTTTATTCAAATATTGGAAGGAAGTAACATTTATATTAATTATAACTAAATATTCCACTGCAGATGTTTTTATATTACAATTAGTTGTATTTCTAACTATCGTTTTGAACTTTTCGGAGCAAAAAAGAAACATTTTCAGTTATTAAAAAATGGTTTGAGCCTGCGCCCCTCGCACATACTTGTAACATCTCTCGCTTCCCAGCAGATCTATAAATAAGAAATAGAATTTATGAAAAGTTTTATAATCTGTACTCTTACAGTTATGGTTGGAAGAGACAAAATTAATAATTTTGTCGTTTTTTATTCAAATGACGGTTTCTGAAGAAAAATGAGTAGCAAAAATCGTAATTTTTTTCCTCAATAAATAGGCAGAAAAAAAAAATTAATCGAAAAGTAATATATTGTCGATTCCAGCCATAGTCACATATATACAGAACAATGTCTAATTTCATTCAGATCAACCAAGTACATTTTTCGGAAATCGTGGGTCAAGCTAACAAATTATAGTTAAAAAAATCCCTGACGGCTCGGCCTACAGGCACAGGAAGATTTCGAAGATGCAGACCGTAGGGCACCTGTTTGTTGGGAATTGCGGAAAAAATGACCTTCTTGCCATAATAAGACAGATAGGAATCGCCCACTTCGAAACCTAACTTGTTTGCAGGCGAAGCCGGCAGGATTTTTTTTTTTTTAATTTTTTTTTTTTTTTTTTTTTTTTTTTTTTTTTTTGCTATAAAAAACTTGTCAATATAAAAGTTTTAGACAATATTAAGAGGATTAATAATAAATTTAAGCGGATTTGATGAATTGACGAAGTTATGATTTTTTTTCTACTAACCCCCCCCCCTTTTTTCCCCCCTTGGGGCCATTTTTAATGATATCTAAAATCTGTCTTACATAAATTTTCGGCCCTTTTCCTAGAAGTAATAATAACTTTAAACGGATTTGATACGTATCATAATTAAAAAATTGTTTTATTTTCTGTTTTCACAAAAAGGCCCCCATTTCCCTCCCCATTGGTTCGATTTTGCCCGTTAACGAACTTGACCGAGATTTTATGCATCAGTTTGGAAGAGATTTATGCAGAATTTTTCCAGTTATCGTGTCCATAAAAAAGTGACATACATATATATATATATATATATATATAAAGTTTTGAACTGGGATGGTTTTGGGTTCTGTGAGTCATAATCGGCGTAGATCTGCAAAATTTTTTTAAAAATTCCAACTTAGGTGAGAATGTAATAGGTAGTATTTCTTACGAAATCTACCTAAAAAAGGATAAATATTTTTTCATTTTTTTACTCGAAAATATTAATTATTTTAATAATTTTTATTATTCGGCAATTCAGGGGCCATAAATGGCATCTCCCTGTTCCTCCTGCAAGGAACAAAGAGATCATCCGTGAATAATAGAAAAACCCCTTAACCCTTTATAAGGCAGTGGTAAGTATTTCTCCACTTCATTTTAATCGCAAAATTCCAAATTTGTACCAGATTTTTTTAATGAAATTGTGCGTTTATATTTTACGTGACGAAATCTATTTAAAATCTTTTAAATTAATTTGTTCTTAAATTCTGATGGCATTCCATTATTTAAACATCCTATAAACATAAAAAAAATTGCCTTAGAAAGGGTTAATGACGTTAAGAAAGAACAACGAAAAAACATTCAACAGGGATAGATTCTAAAACACTTTCCAACACTATCATAATATCGTTTTTCATTTTTTCATATAATATATGAGAGATCTGAAAAACGTGTCAAGGAGATAACTGAATAAATAATTTACAGTACATAGTGCAGTAAAAATTCATTTTCAGCAATTTCTGTCTATAGACGATAATGTGTGTGAATTCTTTCGTGCAGCCCTGTATATGATCTATATAATTTATACGCACCACATAATGCACTACAAATTAGTTACGTTTAAAAATGCATACTATACAAGACTTTTCTTGAAGTACTTAATCTTTACACATGCAATCGTCACGGATTTATAGTTATATCTATATCTTAAGAACCTAAATTATGATACTAAAGTTATTTTATGAAATTTTTTTACTTTTTATGTAGAGTTGAAAGTATAGCATTTTTTAAATAATGTATCTATTTACACATTTTTTTTCGTTTGAAGGAGGAAATATTGAAGAACTTCAGATTGAGTTTTCAGATATAGATACAATACGTGAAAATTGCATGTAAAAATATTAAGTGGTTCAAGAAAAATCTTGCGAGCAATTTAAAAAAAGCATATTTTTAAATATTTTGAGATGAATTATTTTAAAGCATTCTTTTAATCATTGCTTACATTAAGATCACCTGACACATTTTAAGTCACAACTAGCGTGATTATAGGACCCTTTCATGCGGTTAAGTTTAAAACGCTCAGAAAATATTATTTTTCTACGTATATTTATTTTTTTAAAATCGAATTTTTTGAAGATTTAATAGTAGTATGCCCTCTTTAAGCGTTCTATTTTAATATATATTAAACATCATATTGCTATTTGGTCTATAATAATCATTCTAATATATAATAATATTTATGTCCAGACTATGAAATGATATAATAAATAATTGTCTAAGAAAATATTCGAGAAAATAGACTTCGTCCAGTTACGTCTAAACTGTATGATAAAGAAAGTGGAGCACATGATTGGAAGATCATAAATCACAAAAGTATGCTCTTTATGTAAGAATGCTTTGTACTTTTTCTCCACTTTCGGTATTGTTATAGTGCGACATACTGCTATTACTCAAAGGAAGATTAATGGAGTGTTCTTTTACAAATGGTATCTGGAATTCCTGAAGAAAACTTCTATATAAACAATTGATAAGTTAATGGAGTCTCTATTATTTCTTAGCTTACTAAAAAAAAAGTTTCTTAAACAGTTGCATATAAAGCTCATAACAGTGTTTAATATGAAGATAATTCACAATAACGTTAAATTTTGTTCCCTGTATGCTATTAATTATATGCATACAACAACAGAATTAGTTAAAATGAAAGTGGAAAAAATTGCAATGCTAAATTCACATTTGCGATTATGCAGGTCCGTGTGCATAAATAAAATGGAGTATGGTATCGCAAATCTTGTTAGGTCAGTGAAAATAGCAAAAAATATGCATGGAACGTTTTCTTTATAAGAGAAAAATAGGTAATGTTAAGCTACGCCTGCCGAAGCCAGTCGTACTTCACCACCGAATCCAGGCTCTCGTGAGCCTATACGAGTACACCACCAGGAGCGGCCGGTTTACCCGGACACCCTCTATGTGGGCACTTCGGCCTGGGGAAAGACGGGCCGAAGCCTACCTGCGCTTCTCACCCTAACCCAAATGAGTGATGATAGCGGTCACTGCGACATGCGGTAGTGCCCCAAGTAAAGGACAACACCACACGACACTTGGGCAGACACGGAGAGCATCCGACTGCTTCGTAGCCGGAGCCTCATGAGAGGAACCGGGTACTAGACCAATGCGGAACTGCCCCCACGACCCATTACTGTAACCACGCCTTCCGATTATCGAATCCTAAAGAAAAATTGGTAAAGGTTAGTTAACCACTTTATGCATTCGTAAGATTAATCGCGATACCCACCATACGAATAACCGCACCGAGTTAAGTAGCCTCACCATATGCATGTATTGATGAAAATAACCGCACAGACAACGTCACTAAAAAAAACTCATTGACTGTCTGTACAATTTACGTATTTTTACAGAAAATATTTTTCCTGATTAGCGATTTCGTGAATGAGTCAAAAAGTATGCTTGACAAGTAAAGTTTCATTTTCTCTAAAGCTGTAGGATGTATTTTTATTATTACACTACAAAAAAGAAAAAAATACATGAAAGTACACAAATTGTACTGATAAAATACGGAAATTCTTTTTATATTGTAAAAATACAGAAAATCTCAAATCCATTGCAAAAATGACAAATTAACTAGACTTTTAGCACGACGGTCTTTAGCAATCTGTCAAGAATATTCTTAAATCAATACTGACTACTTTTTGACACATACATGCAATTATTATACGGTAGAAAAATATTTCCGTAAAAATGCGGAAATTGTACTGACAATCAACAGAATTTTTTTAGTGTATTATAAATTAAAAACATGAAAACATATAAAATGAATCACAGTTTATTACTCATTACTAAAAGAGGTGTAAAATGAAATAAATGTTTTTAAAACATTAAAACTCTCTTATTAGGTGTTAAAAGTTTCGTCGGAGTCCCGAGCACTTTCGACCAGAACCTGGCCATCATCAAGAGGGCGAAAATGAGAGAATTTTTCTCATATATATTTTGACTCTTTCGGGTCGATTCGGGCTGTTCCGATTTTTCAATGTATTGCATATTTTTCACATGAAAAAAAAAAAATATATATTTGAATATTATTGAGCGAATATGTCTCATTTTTACACAAAAAAAGATAAACTTGATATTAGACATATAATTGTTGACTATTTTCCACTTAATACTATTATGATTGATTGATTGACGTAATAACTCAAAAGTGCTTAGAGTGCATAAAAAATGCCAAAATATACATCTACAACCCTTTGAGACTACAATCCCGAAATGAGAAATAAAACTATGTCGTCAAATCCGGTGCAAAAAAATAACTTTATTGGAAACATGATTAACATCGGTATTTGCATATGTTTGAGACGAAGATTTGAAAATATCCACCGCGTATAGCGAGATATCGTGACATGCATGAGCGCACCGTGAAATGACGTCACACCGTTATTTTAAATGTATTTAAAGGGCTGCATCCTGTAGCTACCGTTAATCTTCGCATGGTGATAATGTATTCCGTTCGTGAATATACCGATGTGCATGTTTCCAATTTTTTTTTTTTTTTTGGCACCGGATATGACGTCAAACTTTTTTTCGCATGTTTCTCGAAAACTATGGGTTGTAGAGGTATTCTTCTTTGGGTATATTTTATGTACTCCAAGAGAAGAATATGGCTGTGCAGAGTTTGATGTGACACACTGTCCAATTATGTTTTTGAATGCCAACATGGAGCGCTATTAAACTGTTTTTTTTTTTTTTCTTTTTTCACTGATCAGTGTAACTCCGAGATAAACTCAAAGATATGCGCTTTACTTCTAAAACTGTTCATATGTAATAGAGTTATATAATTAAATAAATTACAATAATCTATACTAATAAAATAAAGTTTTGCTCTGTGTGTGTCTGTTGGCGATGGTTAGCAAAATCTAGCCCACCTAGAAACCTGAAATTTTAGATTTAGGTAGTTCAAACCCTCTACTGGTGCACCTGGGCCTCAGAATTTCAAAATTTTGAAAATTAGAGTAGTAATTAATTAAAAAGTGATCAAAGATCACAAATAAAAAAGTCATTCTTCTGAAGCTAGCTCGCGCCTGCTCAGAAATCAATATCCAAATCTTCGGGAATAGAAGAAAAAAAAGTCATCCCGTTTTTTTTCTAAATTCGCCACGGGCAAAAGGCTACAAATACGGAAATACCATCAACATATTCGGAAAGAACATACTTTTACGTCTCGAACGATCTGGTTGGTTTGAAAAAAATTTACATTTAACCCTTTCAGAAAAAAATAATCAAAAAGCACCGAATTCATGTTTTTTATTTTCTTCCGTTTTCAGAGCCTTGCATCCTCCTGAATACAAAAGATACGGAAAAACGAAGGTCACCAAATAAAAGAGCTGATTTTGCCCTTTTCAAATCCAGCATTGGTTTTAAAATATACGAAAATTAATCCTTCGAAAAAGTATATTTTCTGTATGCCGTTTTGCGATTTTGGCAATTTTAAAAAATTTGCATCGGCGATTCAGAGAAAGGTACGAAAAACTAAAAATACCCGACAATATCTACATTTATTTTGTTTTCGACATCTGTATTTGTTTTTGAAAAATACGAATACTAACCCTCCAAAAAAAATTCGTGCGCAGGTCTCTCTTTTGCGAATTCCGATTTTCTGCGATATATAAAATCTGGCATCCGCTCTCTAAAATAACCAAAAAAAAAAAAAAAAAAAAAACCTAAAGACATCTACGTTCCATCGGGTTTAGGCAGAAATCTTTAGTTTAAAAAAAATCACGTTAACCCTTTCGAAAACGTTTTTTACCGTAAGTCAATTTCGCTTTTTTAACTATTTCTCTTAGCTTTAAAAAACCGAATTGGCGTTTATAAACAAGATACGAAAAACTAAAAACAACGCGCCTATTATCTACATCCCTTTGTTTTTTAAAATCTGGTATCCGTTTTGAAAATTTTTAATTTTAACCCTCTGAAAAAAATCCTTTCCAAAACTCACTCACGCGATTTTTGTTTTCCGGTCCAGGTTTAAAAATCGGCATCGACTCGGGAAATGCGAGTACGGACAAACAGTAGACTCCAGATCATAGACACGTTCATTTTTTCCGAACGAACCGCTGGGTTTAAAAAATATCTACATTAACCCTTTCGAAACCAGTCGTTTACGTAACCCACTTTCGCGATTTCCGCTATTTTGGCAATGTTTACCCGTGGTTAAATTTCAATTCTACTAGGAAATTTGGTTGCGTCGAGTGTTCTGAAAAGGCTTCTTCCAGAACAGACTGCGTACCCTGGCGGTGGAAGGGGGAACTATAGAAGCATATCAGGTTCTGTGGGCGCGATTACGACGGGGTTTGGCTCATTCGACTTGATATCTATAAACTTAAATATTTTAGTTGCACTTTCGACCGCCAGGATGCGCTTTTCGATCTTGGGTTTTAAGAGCCCAACATTCGTATTGAACAGATTATTAATATCTCGGGCCTGGCAACGCCGGGCGAGGTAGCTAGTATAGAATAAAGTATTGTGATAGTCACAGAAACTTAGTTATTGTTTTCTTTTTTGTTGTGTTTGGTGGATTTTTTATAAGATAACTTCATGTTGTAATATTGTTATATATTTTATTGTTAAAAAACTAAGGAAACTTGTATAATTAATTCTCTAAAATGTAAATTAAAAGGATTTCACCTTTTTCAATTTATACGTGTTATTACGATGACATATAAAAATAATCGATTATAAATATTTTTAAAACTTCTTATTATACAGGAATATCTTTAAAAAAAGAACATAAATAAATATACAAAATTTAATTTTCTCTCCTTTCTTTTGTTATGGAGCCATAGATCAAAGAAAATTTTCTTTTCAAAAATTTAGAGCTTTATCCATCATCTCATTTTTATGCACGGATGATTTTCTTTGAAATTATCTTTGCTGCATGGTTGAGAAATTTGAGCTCGAGAAACTGGGACTTAAATTTTAATCTAAATCTGGGATGTATATCCCTGTTCTGTTTATAATTTACAATTATATTTTCAATGAAATAAAGTAAATTATATAAATAAGCTAAATATGTTTATTTCGTTTATTATTAAAAGTTATAAGTTTTTTTTGTGTGTATGTGTAACGTATAAAAAGTGAGTGTTGTTTTTATTAAAAGAAATATGCATGTATGCATGGCGTCTCAAAATCATTAGAAAATTTGGAAAAAAGTTTAAGGAAACAAGTGGGTAATTGTGATCGAAGACCGCAAAATCGGGTTTCGTTTTATCCTTTTAGCGAAAGTTTCAACAAAGTTTAAATTTTCGAAATTTCTCAAAAAAGAATTTTTGAATTCAAAAAATAATTTATAAAATATTTTTAACAACTTTTGAATATTATGATGTAAGAAAAAATAATAAAGAAATCTATAAATTTAAACGTTAGCTGAACAAAACCATATTGAAATATTTTTATTGCTTGAAAAACAATCGAATAATGCTGTCATCTATTAGGAAATCAGAAAAAACATATTTAGTTACACATGAATTAATTCGCTAAAAAAGATAAAATAACGAAACCAAAATTACGGCATAAATTAGGGTTGTTTTACCAAAAAAATTACGAATGTTCTGTATAATTGAATTTATTAGACAATGAAATCTATTCCGAAGGAAAAATTTAAAACTTCAAACTCCGGTGCGGGGCCGCAATCCAAGGACCTTTATAATAGAAAGCAAACGCGCTACCATTGAGCCACCTAGCCTACGTGAAAAAGACTGAAATTAAGGTTCTGTTCTAAAATCTATAAATCTCAGAAATGATCGGATGTCTTTAAATTAATTCTTTTAATTAAAATAACATAAGTTTCAAAGTTTTATGATGTAACCTGTGATCGGACGTATACAGATTAAGTATGCAAAAATTCAAGTTTCTAGCTTATACAGTTTCCGAGAACGAACTCTGTGACAGACAGATAGAGGAATGAAACGAATAGGGTTTCGTCAGATGAACGAAACTCTACAAAAGAACGCGTTTAAACAAGCTCAGGTTAGCATACAAAACATGGTAATAACTCAAGTGGTAACATGCAAAAGGATGCTTCTGCCCTAAAGTATTGGAAATGTCTTCTGAGGTCTTTTATAAGCCTAATAGCAAAGAAAAGCTTAAATTATAAAAAAAATGTATCAAAGAGAATGAAAATGCTAAAAAATGTGTTTCATTTGGATCTAATTAAATGAGCACTCTAAAGCATGAGTATGATACTATCATGTTTGGAAATTTCATATCGCTACCTTTTCAAATTTTACTGAAGATTTCATAACCTTTTAGGGTGATGTTAAACCAATATGGTCTACACTCAGAAAAAAGTTTTTTTGAATCAACAAAAATTTGGTTGACCTAACAAAACTTTTTGTTTAAATATATGTCAATGAAAATTTTGTTTGAATCAACAAAAAAAATTTTTTTTTTGCAATTCCAGAAAAACATTTTTGTATCGTCAGCAAAAAATGTTTTGTTAATTCAAGTAAAATGGTTCAGTTTTACTTGAATTTTGCTAAAACAACCAAAATGTACTCAACAAAACATGTTTTGTAGTTTTAATCAATTCCTTTTTTTGGGTGTAATCGGTCGGAAACTAATGCACAGATGTTCAAGAATTATGGAGGAGTTACCGGACGTTTCGGATTTTACACGGTTTGTCGAATATCTGCTGAAATTCTTGACGATTTACCCTTGATCTTCAAGGATGGAAAGACCATATTTTACTTCATATTTTTGAGTGAAGATTTAGTCGCAAGTACAAGTAGAGTAGCAATAATAAGTTTTATAATAAAATAATATTTGCGATCGACCAAATCACAGAAAATGCTCAAAATAGCCTGTCACTTTAGCAAATGACTATGTATGTCCTGTTCAACGTTTTTGTGCATTTGTTGAACATAGTACGCATATTCGTGAAAATGTTAACATTTCTGTGAAAATTTCACTTTGTTTTTAGCAAGCATGGTTTTCAACGAAATTTAACAGAACTTTCCGAAAACTTGACAAAGAACAGTCGAAACAGTATACTGCAATTAAAACATGAATATATTGAATATTTGAGGATAGATGGACATTTGTAGGAAATAATTTTTGACTGTGCATGTGTGTAAAATTCCAAAATTTTTATTTCATAATTTAGTAGTCAGCTATTTAGAGCAACTCATATAAACAGTCCAGCCAAATATCGTGAATACTGAGAAAGGTACGGGGGATATAGTGAACTGATTCTGGAAAATCTCTTATATTCCAGCTACTTTTAAAAAGCAACTCACTATAGCGCCAGTATCTTTCTGAATTTTTGCGATATTTGACTTGGATTTTTATATACGTCGCCCTACATAGCTGAGACTAAATTATGAAATAAAAATTTTGTATCTTTCACGCATGCGCAGTTAAAAACATTTCATAAAAATGTCTATATCTCATCAAATATTGAATATATTCATTTTTTATTGCGGAATACTATTTCTACTGTTTTTTGTCAAGTTTCCGGCTTATCTTTTATCTATAATTGCAATTTTTTAGTAAACTAAATTGAGTATGTTGCGTTAAACATTTTTTCATTTTTTTAAAATACCTGTTATCTGAATGCAAGTAATCTATAAAATGTTTCAAAAGTCGAGAGGAGTCCCTCCAGATTTTTTTTCTTTAAAAATTATAAATTTTTTTGTAAATCCTGATCAGAAGTTATTTACTCTTCTCTATTCAAAAGGGAAAAAAATATGCACAAAGCGTCTTTAGAAGATATCTTTTAGAAGATAAGTCGATTTTTAAATAGAATTTAAATTAATATATATATGTAATAATAAAAAATTTTCGCCATTTTTCCTTAGTTAAATTATTCCAAATTCTTACAATTCTAAATTTTCCCTCTCTTTTAAAATATCTCTTAAATCTATTTTATATTTTATTCCATAACTTAATCAAAATATTATTTTATTTATCATTCTAAAAATCTTAATCTGTTAAAAGCTACACGTATTTATTAAAACCTTATTCTCTTAAATTGCAACACTGCCTCTAAAACGCACCTGCCTAATTTCTTCTTATTTGAGACATTGAATTTTTATTCTTTGGAACTTTTGTAATACCATTTTTATTTCTATTTAATTATCATTCGGCATCCCAGGATTCCTGGCGTTTTCAAGCCCAAAGGCTTTTTACCTTTTTAAATTGCCGCTTCTGATAAAGAGTTTTGGTCAAACGTCAGAGACACACTCTCGTGGCCTCATTTTTTTTCATCCATTAGCGAGCAGGCCCGCCTTTTCTGCCCCCCTTGGCTCCCTCCGAACATGGCTGTCAGTGGACTAGCATTTCGCGCGTTTGTAACTTTGAGCAGAAATCTCGGAATATTTATACTGTTACATTGGCTTCGGACACAGATTTTTGTACGTTTTTTTTCTGTCAACTAGGCCCTGTCACTAGGGGGTCAAAATACGTATTCATCGGTAGAGAGTCTTCAAAAAACATAGCTTTGTGCTGTCATCTAATGTATTAAATATCTTCGAGTTTTTTATGAGATTTAGTGGAGTTGTTACAGCAACGTTATCTAATAAACAGTTGTCTCGTCAATACCATGTGTCTTTCTTGAGTGGGAAACTGCCTGGATTCATTTACTTAGCCTGTTCTTCGGTTACATGCGACTGCCTCTAAGAAGTATAATTCGTCATCATATAGCATGGAACAGCGTTAGTAATTTGTGGCGGTGGAATAATAGTGCTATGATCTGGTGTAAATTTATAGAGATCGTGGCTGGCCTGTCAACGGTTGCTGGATCTAGAAATTTTTATATCATATATATATATATATATATTTGGTTAAAAAAAAGTAAAAATTATTTATAAACAAAATTTTCCATCATCTGCGACCACTTTAAACAAAGTTATCAATCCTTTGTTCGATATTGTATAGTAAACATGTCTATCGCTACACTTAGAAAACGTATTGTATTGCTTCACTCGTTTAGTTCGGAAATGGATTGTATGGATTAATGCTTGTTTAAATGTATTCTATCTCCCCTAAACTTTTGTGATAAAAAATTTTTTAGACAGCCTGTTTAATCAATTTTTATAATTTTATAATTTTTTGTCATTAAAACAAAAGAAACGTTTCTTAAACAAAGATCATTCCTCTTTATAAAATCGTGGAATCAACATTATAGGATCCAAACAAGAAGTGTTCAACCTTTTGTTTTCCTCAGGCTATATTTTGGGCGAAAATTTAGTTTCGTTCCGAAAATACATTATACTAATACTACCGGTAGTTGTTAAACAAATATGTTAGAAAATGCACCAATTTATAATGAAATGAAAATGCAATAATTTTCAATGAAATAAAAATGCAAAATTGTCATAAAAATAATGTTTGACTTCTTTTCGTTCAGAAATGTTTTAAAATTATTGAGCACATCAGAAAGAGTATAGTGACGAACAATATAATATTGTTTTGATTCAACTTAGATAGGTAAAACATTAGAATTTCTTCTTTCAATGAAAGGTGAAAGTCCTAAATCGTTGATTGAATGTAGATTGTATTAAATGTATAAGCACTGGTCATTCAGTTTCAGTTCATAATTTGTGTTGTTTTTCGATTTTTCTTTCTGGTCCAGTCCTGATGTATACCGTGAAAAATTACTGAGATGGGTAATTAAACAGGAGTTTGAATAAAACGATAACGAAATAGTTCATTATTGCAAGTAAATTGAGAAAGAGATTTCTTAAAATCATTATCATGTTTCTCAAACAATCACTGTGCATTTTTGGCACAACATTGAAAGTTTTTGGCTTTATCCGATGAAGCATTCACATGCTGGAAAGTCCGCAACCGTATGTATGTACTAATATAATATTTAAAAAATTGCATTAAAATAAGCTTTTTTAAAGAAAATTTTCTATTTATTTTTCTGGTACAAACCTGATGTATTATACCATGAAAAATTACTGAGATGGGAAATTAAACAGGAGTTTGAAAAAAAAAAACGATAACGAAATAGTTCATTATTTACATACTAAATATTTATGCATCGTTAATTAAATTATGTATGAATTAAATTTTTCGTTTAAAATATATTTTTGCCCAACAATTTTACTAGAATGAGATTCCTAAATAATTGAACTGCACATGTTTCATATATTACATATTTTCTACGCAGTTTGAATAGAAAAATATGTTGGTCATATTTTTTTTATTTTAAAAACATGGATTAAACTAAGCAGCTTTGAAGAAAATAAAAGCACAAAAAACTGAATTATTCTCCTTTCTTTTGTTCAGCCTTTGCTATAGATCAAAGAAATTTATCCTTTCGAATAATTTAGGGATTTATACATCATCACATTTTTAAGCATGGCTGATTTTCTCTGGAATTATCTTGTTCCACGGTTGAGAAATTTCAGATAGAAAAATGGAGACTTAACTATTCATCTAGATATAGTGTGTGCCTTTACTGTTTATTATTCAAATTCATACTTTAATAAAAAAAAAAGAGAAGGTGAAGGATATAAATAAAAATATCACTAATTCCATTTAGCAAGTATTAGATAATTTTGCTTAGAAACTAAAGCCTCCAATTTTATTTAATTCTATATTATAAGTATATAAATGTCAATATTATGTACATTTTTATATGTACATTTATACTATCATACGTACATTTTCCGTTTAGTTCTAAAATATCTTTATTCTATATAGGCAGATAAAACAACAACACTTATAAGGGTGGTTTTAAGCACCAGAAATTTTCCCTAATTGCAGACTAGTTTCAGTTGTATTCAGCATACTGCCATCAGTGCAAATAATGTCGAAATTTTCCCCATAAACGAGGGTCACTCTGAAAGTTTTGCAATACCAAAAATCTTCAGTTCAATCTTCAGTAAAATCATTAGTTCAATCCTATTTTCTTTAACGAAATCAATTAAATTTAATAATCACTTGTAATTTTCTTTAAATTGTTTGGTCATCAATGCACGTGGAAGAATTCAGCACTTTTGACATTTAACGGGTGCATGAATTGTATGCAGCTGGAAAAATATTGTTGGCACCGATATAAACGCAGGTCGTGTACAAGTATGGTCACCCGCGGAGGGAAGAAATAGGCGATATGCCTCTCGGATCCCCTCCACATCCCATTAGGACCGCCTTTGTTTGGGAAACTTGACGATAAAATAAACAAAAATGATAAATTCCTATTTTTTTTAACGCACATTCCTGTTGATATAAAATAAATTGTCATGGCTTAAACATTAAAAGTAATATAGCCTTCAATTGTGAAATGGAATTTTATCCCTGACTCCCGGGTCTAATGGGACACCGATAAATATTTCTGAAATAGACGAATTCAACAGTTACATTAGCACTATTATAAAGTCATAGACAAAATTTTATTTTTAAAATTAAATTTGCTTTCTAACTTAAATCTTATTAAAGGAAAATTCATTGAGATCTTTGTTACCTTGTCATAATTTTATTGACAGTGAATTTGGTAAAATGGTTTTAATTTTAATAGACATAAAAGAATGAGACACATTAAGTTTCTTGTGCACAAAATGCACCATTAAATATAAATATTATATGCAAAAACATAAAAACTTTAATATGTAACTACTTTGTATATTGTACACCAATCTGAAATATTTCATTAGACTCATACCAGTTTGAATTGCATTTAGGCTGCTAAAAATTTATTTTAACTCTAAATATATATTTAAAAAACAAATAGCACTAATTGATTAAAAGCTTTATAATAATATGTAATATTGTTAAAACACATTTAGTATTAAAAATAAATGTACAACGTAAAATATCACAAATTAAAAAAACATAGAAATAGATGAATTCAACAGTTACATTAGCACTATTATAAAGTCATAGACAAAATCTTATTTTAAAAATTAAATTTGCTTTCTAACTTAAATCTTATTAAAGGAAAATTCATTGAGATCTTTGTTACCTTGTCATAATTTTATTGACAGTGAATTTGGTAAAATGGTTTTAATTTTAACAGACATAAAAGAATGAGACACATTAAGTTTCTTGTGCACAAAATGCACCATTAAATATAAATATTATATGCAAACACATAAAAACTTTAATATGTAACCACTTTGTATATTGTACACCAATCTGAAATATTTCATTAGAATCATACCAGTTTGAATTGCATTTAGGCTGCTAAAAATTTATTTTAACTCTAAATATATATTTAAGCAACAAATAGCACTAATTGATTAAAAGCTTTATAATAATATGTAATATTGTTAAAACACATTTAGTATTAAAAATAAATGTACAACGTAAACTATCACAAATTAAAAAAACATAAATTGTCAAACAGCTGTTTCGGAGCCCCTAAAGCTCCATTATCAGTGCCAATTCAAAAGATTAAAACCGATTTAAGAGTTTAAGCCATGTAGAACATGCCTGCGACTTTCGCACGCGGCAAGAATCAAATGGGCAGGCATATTTTACATGGCTTAAACTTTTAAATCGGTTTTAATCTTTTGAATTGGCACTGATGATGGAGCTTTATGGGCTCCGAAACAGCTGTTTGCCAATTTATATATTTTGTATTTGTGCTATTTCACGTTGTACATTTATTTTTAATATAACGGCACAAAGTTTAATCCACCTTTTTACACATTTGGTATTTTATCAAAAGAAGTATCTCCCCCCTTCCCCACCCCACAAAAAAATCAGTTACACTTTATCATAAAAAGAACGGGGTGCTGTGCATATCAAACCCATACGTCAATATCTAAAGTGGTTCCCAGTGTGATTTGCGACTCACAAATCGAAAAAACGGTGGTCGCATTAATGCAGGGCTGTGTGGTATGCTCCTCACAAATCATTGTAACGATATAGTCCAAAGCGGGTAAAAAGTGCAGATTCGTATAATGATAAATTATGAAAGGTGGTTGAATAAAAGGGGTAATGTAATGTATGATCAGAGAAATTTGTAAAATAGCCAGTATATTTCGTCGCAAATCAAAAATTGCAGATTTGATCAAAGAACAAACACACAAACTTTGATTTTATATATACTATATAAATTGTGATTTAGAGGATGAATCTTAAATCCTCTATAATGTCTATAACAACACATTTTTCAGTTCAATTTTATTTTAATTTCATTGTAGTTGTGGGCAAGTTTCAATGTAATATTTTCTCAATTTTTTCTCTCTTTAAAAGTTATTTTCTGTCATCTCATTTTGTGTTCTTGGGAATAATAGAAAGGAAAAATAAACTCATTTTGAATTTGCAATTGTATGAAAAACTAAAAACTACGACTTTCATTTTAATTTATTATGGTTTTCTCTGATATTTCCTATTTATTTAATGTTTGAAAATAATTAACTCCTTAAACATAAAGTGCCTTGATGTGAAATATTAGTTTCTCTTAATTTAGAAACTAAAAAAGAATTGTTGAGTTTGAAGTACAGTTTTAGAAAGGTGGTTTAATCAGTCAGTAAATTAACCAAGAATTTGATTATTAATAAGGTAAGTTTTAAAACTTTTCTTTGATGTTTGGAAGAAATATTTCTCGATTTATTTCAAACAAAAGCTTTTGACCAGGAAACTTTTGAAAACTTTAATGAAAAGAACTTAGGAGATTATTAAACTGTCAAAAGTTTTTTCTAATTAAAAACTGACAAAGATTTCTTATTTTTCTATTTAAGTACTGCTTAGTTATTCATTACTTACTAGTATATTTGACGCATTGAAGTGTAAAAAATAGGAATGATAGGTAATACGTATGAATTTAAAAATATATAAGAAACTATGTATTTTGTAAATATTGTTTATAACAAATATATTACTTACATGAATACAGTTAAACCTCTTAAGACGGAATTATTTGTTTTAAACAAGTTTTCTTCTTACCAAGTAAACTATCTGTTATAATTTAATTGCTTTATTTTCGCAGGTACCATATTTTAAACCTTTCAGGAGCAGTAGATGTGTTTCTGTAATGTTGAATTTATACCGGAATTTCCAAAATATTTTAATTGAAAATAAGTAAATACAATTTTGCACTTTTTTTTTCACAAAGTTATAGAAGTAAAATTTTGTTCAAAAATTATAATACAAATCGTGAGTAAAATTAAGTAGTATAAAAATATCCCATCCCCCTTCAAGGGGTCAAGGCAGGATTCTATTATATACGAATTACGTTCTGATATGTTTTATTGTTTGCATATTGTATATAAAGAGTGTCCGATAAAGACCGCATAAACTCTGCACAGCCAGATTCCTCTCTTAGATTACATAAAAAATGCACAAAGAACTATACCTCTACGACACATAGTTTTCGAGATAAATGCGCAGGAAAAGTATGACGTCGTATCCCGGGACAAGAAAAAAAACTTGAACATCGGTATATTCACGAACGGAATACATTATCACTATGCGAAGATTAACGGTAGTTACTCGGTGCATCCTTTTAAATACGATTCAAACGGCTGTTTGACGTCCTTCCAGAGCATGCAAATGCATGCCTTGATATGCGCCGCGAATATAAACTAATGCAAATACCTATGTTTATGTTTTTTATAAAGTTTTTTTTTCTTTGCACCGGATAAGACGTCATACTTTTCTTTCGCATTTTTCTCGAAAACTATGGGTTGTACATGTATACAATCTTTTCTTTTGACATTTATTATGCACTCCAAGCCAGGCATATGGCTGTGCTGAGTTTGGGTGGTCTCGATGGGACATTCTGTATATTGTATACGAGTAAGATTTTACAATTTTGATGGTTTTAAATCTACACTGATTTAAAATATAAAAACCCATTCTATTTTTTCCATGTATGTTTTATCAGAGCCCAACCCTTTGTATCATCTTTTATACAGTAAACGGATTACATGATGATTGAAGTCTGATTGTTTTGAAATGATCCATATTAATACAATTTTTAATTTTTTAATGATAACTAAACTGTCCCTAAGGAAAGGTAGACGTGATGTCTGAAACAAATAATAAATTGAGTGAGTGATATCAAATGAATACTGCAGGTGAGGTAGATTCTCTCACTTATTTCCTTCCAGATAATTCTTAAGAGGTTAGATGTAGGCTAGTGTACACATGCAGTAAAATTATCTGGCCATGTAAAATCTCCCTTTCCGGTCATTTTGCTTTCAGAACGCAATTCAGACGCATCAACCGTAGCGTTCACTAGTGATTTAGATGATTTTAAACACTTTCAGACAATTAGAGCAGCTCATAATACAATAGGGGTGCCAAACATATTAACAAACGCGTGCCAATTTTTTTTCAAAAAATAATTTACGTGATCATGGCGTGCCAACTAAAAAAAAATAATGGACAAAAAATAATGAAACAAAATTACTTGAACAATATTTAGAATCTTAAAAACATGAGTAACATATATGTAGGTAATAATTATAGTAACAATTTTATTTTAGAAAGTAATAAAAAATTAATGCAATTAAATACGATTGCTATTGTTAGGTCTAGGATGTAAAATAATTCATACCAAGTTTATACTTAGCTTTTTTAACACAATGCAAGGTAAAATGAAGTCAAATGACTCGATTTCAGTTTTTTTATATCGTTTATTTGCGAAAATAATGACTCACAGACACAGATAGACAGAAAAAGAGTTAAAGTAGAAAATGCTGACTTCTGTAAATAGCTCTGGAATTAAATTCTTAGTTGTTATTCTTTTATCATCGGACATTTTATTAAAATGTGAAAGTTTCCAAATCTTCTCTGATGCATTTTTGAGCCCCATATTGGAGTTCAGCTGCAATAAAATTCTTCAATTTTCAATCAATCGATTTTGTACAAACTCAGCTTATTTATATCCGCGTTACTATATCTTGATTTAGAAAGTCAAAACACACAGTACCGAGAACATTTATGATAATTCTATTTATGCTACGCGTGCCATGTATTTACTGCCCTTGCAATATATACCTTTTTTCTCATATCGCACCAGATACATATGATAAACTTTGTAGCTCCTGATAAGAGATTACAGTTTAGTCCCATTTTTTCAAAAAAATCGGAATTTATACAAGAAATTTTGAATAGTAATTTTCCCCTATTGTAATGCCAACCACTTCGTGATTACATAAAATAAAAATTCTTCGTTCAGAAGTTTCGGTACAAGTTCGGAATTTCTAAATGTAAAAGGAAATCAAACTGACAACCCTGTTCCTGATGTTTCTCCGTGGCGTTCAAGGATATTGTTAACTACGCTTAACTGAAGCTCATTTGCGAAAGTGAATTAATCTGAAAAATGCCATTTCCCCCAGTAATAATATATAAAAAAGAGAAAATCCTTTAACCCGTCAGCACACTCGCCCTTTTCCATTACGTTACTACACGCGCGGGATAAATTTTACCCCAATGGGTTTTCTTGAGTCAATTTCCTCCCGGTTAGATTATAAAGAAAAATTTATATTTTGAAATAAACTGTAAATCAATAAAGGACATAAATTAACTTAAAATAAAAAGTTCTTTTATATTTAATGCAAAGAAAAAAACATAATATCTCGCGCTAAGATTTTTTTCTGCATATCATTACATACAAAGCTTTTACAATCCAAATTCAGCCATGAAAATACAAAAATGTATAAAACTGATGTATAGAAACTGTATGTGCAAGAGTTGTAAACGTTTAAAAGAAAAAAAAATTATTATTTGCACACTATATTGTTTACATAAAAATTTGCATTAACATTTTCCTATCATTATGGGTTACGTTATAACACGTGTGGGGTAAATTTTCTCCCACGTGACCATTTTTATAACAAAATAATGGAAAATACACAACCGGAGGTAAATTATTTTTGGCCACATCTTGATATCATTCAGGTACTATAAAGCTCAGAATGATCACGAACTATTTTCGCACATTTTTAAGTAATAGTTGTAAGCTGGAGTATCTTTTATCCCAGCGCGTGTGCTGACGGGTAAAGAAATATGACTCTTCTTCATAACCTTATTATTTCTATGCATAAAAATTGATACAACCAACTTTGTTATATCTGTATTATTGTAAACGCATGACAAAAAATGTATGATATGTTTTCCAATGATTTGCGATCTCCCGGAATTTGCAGATACATGGCCTATGCACTCGGAACCAGGTTCTTTTACCAAGCTTACGTGTTCTTCTTTTATGACTTTTCTTCTGTTGTTTTCTAGTGCTATAAGTACGGTCTTTACGTCCATCGAAGTATAAACCAAACTTGTCATGGATTTTGAGATTTCCGTTCTTCAAGGATATTTGAATCGACTGATTTTTTTCTTTCTATTTCTATGTTTTCATAGGCGGAAGTACATATACATGCGATATAGTGATCTCCGTTTTAACAAATTTCATGAATTTTGCGATTTAAAAACAGCGAGTTAATTTAGAGGTCCTAATGATCTCATAAATTAACCCGCGAGTAATCGCATCTTTTCTCAGAATGCTATTGGTCACGCTTCGTCTTTTTTCCACATACTGAAAATGGAAAACTAGAAACAATTTTCCCTTAATATTCGAATATTACATTTAAATGACGTGATAAATTTGCAGTTTACATAAATTATACATTTTTATCACGAGCTTTGGAATGTTTGGAAAAGATAAAATTAAACTGACGCTAGTGATCGTTTCAGAGATTTTTCCACAAATTTCAACTTTGCTTGTAAAATTGTACAAGAAAAAAATACAGAGGCATCTTGTTACTTTACTAAGCTGGTGGAGAAACATATAAGCTCATCTACATAGAATTTCCCCATTGTATTTGTAAGGAGAGATATGTTAGGAGACGATAATTGATATGGGCGGCAAAAAAACTGACACGCGATTGCCGCCGGAATAAGAATGGAAACTCCCTTTTTTTATCTACTAAAGTCATACAAAGTTTCATCATTTTAGGTAAGGTTTTGTCAAACTTTCATTAAAATATTCAAAGTTAAGAGTTAAAGTTTTGTCATTGTTTATCAAAGTTCATTTTTTTAAGTTTGTTTGAAGTTTTGTTATTCTTTGAAATACTTTATTTGAATATAGTTCTGCTGTTCTTAAGCCGTGATCAGACTAACCATATTCCGTGACCGGGTCTTGAATGGGGCGAGTAACGTTTCCTGAGTAAACAGTGGTCGGGTGGAATTAAAATATCATAAAATTATGATTCCTCGTGTAGTGTTTAATGTTGTGATGTGTTTTTATATTTCACTGTGTTTTTCTACACAGTATATTGTTTGAAAAAGTTAAAAACGAGGCGAAACTTATAAAGTAGGAATTTAACAGTATTTTATTATTTTTATGATAAATTTCGATTCGGCTCAGTGTATTCGAACAATTCTTTGTAAGAATAGTGTGAAATTGAACGAAATGTGTTTGAACAAGAGGTACCATAGTTACATAAAATAAACACTGTTATGTTTGCTTATATTTTTCATGTTGATTAGTGTTTCTTTGAGTATTTTTTTAATTATTTCTTAGAACATTTGAAATGTTTTTGCAATTTCAATTTTACGTCATAAGGTAACGATCTGGTATTTAGCTATTTGTTAAAGTTAGGAAGTGGCATACTACAAAAAGAGTCGTTTCACATTCGAGAGCATGCCGGCATTTGAAATGAATCATCCGAATATTCATTGATACATTAACCTTTATAGTAAACTAGATGGAACCCGTCAAAATTTGACGGCAAAAAACTTGATAGTACCATAAAAATAAAATTCATAGCTGCTTTAAAATGTTTGAAACTTTTGCAGAATAATTCAAATAAATAAAAAACATTTAGCGCTGTTGTGCAAGTAAATGGTAAGTGCCCCCTTGGGGAGGGGGAAATGGCGGGATGGACCAAGGAGATGCATAACATGAATAAGCAGTCAAAGACCTTTCAAACAATATGTAACATGAGGGGTGTGTGCAAAATTTTAAAAAGTACCCCATTGGGGGGGGGATAAAGTAGGGGATGGACACGGAACGTGCATAATATGATTAAGTGGTGGTCACAGACCTTTCCAACGATATATAACATGAGGGTTGTGTGCAAAATTTAGAAAAGTACCTCTTTGGGTGTGGGGGGGTGGGGCAAAGCGGGGAGATGGACATCAGAGATATGCATATGATTAAGCAGTCACAGACCTTTCCAACGATATATGACATGAGGGTTGTCTGCAAAATTTAGAAAAGTACCCCCTTGGGGGAGGGGGGGGCAAAGTGGGGAAATGGACATTGGAGATATGCATATGATTAAGCAGTCACAGACCTTTCCAACGATATATGACATGAGGGGTGTCAACAAAATTTAGAAAATTGCCCCCCTTAAGGGGGGGGGGAAGTGGCGGGATGGACCCCGGAGATGCATAACATGAATAAGCAGTCAAAGACCTTTCCAACAATACGTAACATGAAGGGATTGTGCAAAATTTACAAAAAGTACCCCCTTGGGGGGGGGGGCAAAGTGGGGGAATGGACACCGGAGATGCATAATATGATTAAGCGGTCACAGACCTTTTTAACGATATATAACATGAGTGGTATGTGCAAAATTTAGAAAAGTGTCCCAATTGGCAGGGGGGGGAGGGGGATGGACCACACAGATGCATAACATGAAAAGGCAGTCACAGGCCTTTCGAACGATATATCATATGAGTGGTGTCAACAAAGAAAAGTCTCCGCCCCGTGTAGGCAAAACATACTCCCCCCCCCCGCCGCCATAATTATTGATGCGGACTCATTTTTTAAATTCGTTCGCACCCCTCTTCTCCCGCAAAATGTTGTGAATTTTAAAAACTCCACTTACAAATTTTTTTATACCAAAAGCACTTATGTCTGTCGTCTGCATGCAGAGTTTTGTGCTTACAGACGCCAGACACAACAACACTCACACAGACAGACGTTTACCGACATTAATAGTATAGATGATACTCAGTGCCTACACATTTCACCCTTTATAATTCAGCCAATGAGTTGACGGTTGTTCATTTCCAGAAACGAAACAATAATTCTTTAGGATGAATTTTGTTTGTTTGATACACCGTGGCAGAATGCGTGCAATGCAGCGACAGGCGTCACAAACTTTTTAGGGCACCTGCAGACTAAAAACATATAATCAATCTTCGCGGGAAAAAAATCCTAGATTTCGTCAAATGATCACGGGAAAAACACTAATTTCATCAAAGGATCATGTAAAACGTGAATTTCGTTAAAAGGCCACAGAAAAACGCGATTTACACAAAAGATGAGCAAATTTTGTCAAAGAATCGCAAAACAGGAAATTTCACCCAAAGATAGCCCTTTCTTGCCAAACTTTCTCTAAAAATTGCGGAATAAAATGTATTTTATCAAAAAATCGCTGGAAAACGCACATTTCGTTAAAGTATCGTGAGAAAAATGCGAATTTCATAAAAGAATCGTGGAAAATAACGCAAATTTCGTGAAAAAAAAAAAATCGCAGAAAAAACACAAATTTCGTCAAATTATCACTGAAAAAAAACCACGAATTACGTCATAGGATAGCTGAAAAAATTATGAATCTCGACAAAAAAAAGATACAGAAAAAAATGCGAATTTCATTAAAGAATCACGAAAAAAAATGCGAATTTTGTTAAAGAATTGCGCAAAGAATGTGAATTTTCGTTCGTGTGAAAAATGAAACTGTCTGTATTAAAAACAGCACACACACAAACATCTATACAAACCTCAATACACACAAACATATTATAGGCAGGGCTTGAAATTCAATTTTTCCAAAGACGGGAGTCTCCCTACCAACATTTTTAAATGGAGGGGAGTTGTAATGTTTGGGAGGGAGAAAAAAAATCTTTAAACCCCACTATTCTTTTACGTGCTATTTAAAGAATTACATTAATGCAGACATGACAAAATACCATTGAAAAAAATTAAGTCAACTGAGAATGATTATGTAAAATATTTATTTTTATTATAAAAAAGGGAAGAAAGTTAAGTTTTATATATGCAGTGTATTTTTCAAGTTCCATTAAATGTGTTAGGGACCCTTAACAATTAGGTTGTTAAATAAATTTCTGACTTTAGATTTTACTTGATTGAGATTCACCGATCGTTCGTGGAAAAGACACAAAGTTCATCGATCTGTCGCGGAAAAAACGCTAAGTTCGTCGATCTGTCCTAAAAAACGCGAAGCTCGTCGATCAGTCGGGGGAAAAAAGCAAATTTCGTCGATCGATTGCAGAATAAACACAAAGTTCGTCGATCTGTCCCCAAAAACGCAAGGTTCGTCGATCAGTCACTTAAAAAACGCAATGTTCGTCTATCTGTCGCAGAAAAAACACAAAGTTCGTTGATCAGTCGCAGAAAAAAATGCAACGTTCGTTGATCTGTCGCGAAAAAAATGCAAAGTTCGTCGATTAGTTGCGGAAAAAAGCAAATTTCGTCGATCGATTGCGGAATAAATGCAAAGTTCGTCGATCAGTCAGGGAAAAAAGAAAAATTTCGTTGATCGATTGCGGAATAAACGCAAAGTTCGTCGATATGTCCCCAAAAATTGCAAGGTTCGTCGATCAGTCGCAGAAAAAACTCAAAGTTTGTTGATCTGTCACGGAAAAAACCACAAAGTTCGTCGATCAGTCGCGGAAAAAACACAAAGTCCGTCAATGGGTTGCGGGGGAAAAAAATCACGAAATTTATCGTTCGGTTGCAGGTAAGTTAAATAATGCAAATTTCTCCAAAAATGCTGAAATTTTTTGGGCGGGAGGCTCCCACTCATTGTCTTTTTTTGGGCGGGATTTCAAAATTTTCGGCGCGAATCCCGCCCTGAAATTCAAGCCCTGATAGATATAGTTTTAATCTGAAATAATATACTGAACTTGAACTAACTTTTGAAAAATCGGGTTAACCCAAATCCAACTCGCAGAAATCTACACTCAGTCTGAAATCGACTCGAACCATAAAGACAGTTAACCCAACTTGCAACAAAAATAATTATTGCCGAGAGAGCATTTACCCTCTCTCCCTGTGCTGAAACTTTTCAGAAACTTTTCTGTGAATTTTCTGATTTTTTCTTTTCTCAGAAATGCTGTAGTCATTTTGTCCCCCAATTTTGCCCTTTACAATTCAGCCAATGAGTGGAGGGGGCCAAAGGAGCGTTCCTTATCACAAACGAAAGATGAGATACGTTCGTTTGATGTCGTTGTTGAAAATTTATGGATTTCTATTATTAAAGTAATTTTTTCATTTTACCGTATTTATTTTCTTTTTGTGTTGTATGTATTTTGCTACTTTGAATTTTTTTAAACTAACCCTTTTTTTTTTTTGGAGAGTGAGAGAGAGAGATTTAGTAATTTGGTGACACAAAGTTCAGCAAATTCTTAAAATCCACAAATCGTTTCCAATGTAAACAATGAAATTTACAATTAAGTTGCAAGTGCAAAATTTCAGTTTTTTAAAATTTTCATGTCATTCTGTACACATTTTAATATGTCATTCTGATCATTATACATATTTAGTTATGCATTATTAATTATTTACTTGACCTTTACTTTTAATATTTTAAATATTTCAAACTTACAGCTGAATGTAATTATTAAAACATTTGAAATACTGCATTCGAAAAATGAAATTTCAGCTTAGAAACTCGACAATTAAAAAATTTAAAGTAGAAAAGTACTTATGATATAAAAAGAAGAAAAAAAAATACACCAGAATTTATCTGTATTACGAAAGCGGGATAAATGATTTTCTGTGCTATACGAAAAGATATCCAAATAACTCAATCATGAACATAGAAATAGGTATCGGTTTTTATGTTCAGGTGCACTCAATCCAAACTTGAAACTTTTAAAACGGTCATTGAATGAATGAAATTCATCTCCGCCTTTCACATCCAGAAAACTTGCTGTGTCGCCAATTATGTTTATATTTTATATATATATAAAAAAATAATAATTCAGGCACTTTTCCGTTATACGGACACCATTGTCGCCAAACATACATACATACATACATTTTGGCATAGTATCCGTATAACAGAAAAGTACTAAAGTTCATGGTTTAAAATCACAATAAAATATCATGAAATTTATTGATTAGTTGTGGGAAAATAATGTGTTTTTCGTGAATTTTTTGTTTTGTTAACAATGTGGTTAGAGAGACAGGGAGAAATCCAGAAAACTTGCTGTGTCGCCAATTATGTTTATATTTTATATATATATATATATAAATAATAATTCAGGCACTTTTCCGTTATACGTACACCATTGTCGCCAAACATACATACATACATTTACATACATACATACATTTTGGCATAGTGTCCGTATAACAGAAAAGTACTAAAGTTCATGGTTTAAAATCGCAATAAAATATCATGAAATTTATTGATTAGTTGTGGGAAAATATCGGGGAAATAATGTGTTTTTGTGAAATTTTTTGTTTTGTGTTGTTGTGTTTAATTGTAAGCATTCATTATAATTTTCAGTGCATTATTAAATTGAAATTTTTGTTTAAAATATGTAAACAAAACAGTGACCAGAAACCTGCACAATTTCTAATATAGATAGATAGATGCATGCATGTAGTACTTTTAATTATTTGGTAAAAATACTGTGATCGTCACTGAG
Organism: Maratus michaelseni; assembly: GCA_963931845.1. NCBI lineage: Eukaryota > Metazoa > Arthropoda > Arachnida > Araneae > Salticidae > Maratus > Maratus michaelseni. Next base: position 274,305,661 of record OZ007594.1, on the reverse strand, counting down.
AAAACCTGAATTTAACCTAAAAGTAATTGTCGAGTGTTTAAGCTGAAATTTCATTTTACGAATACAGTATTTCAAATGTTTTAATAATTACATTTAGCTGTAAGTTTGAAATATTAAAAGTAAAGGCCAAGTAAATAATTAATAATGCATAACTAAAAGTAATTGTCGAGTGTTTAAGCTGAAATTTCATTTTACGAATACAGTATTTCAAATGTTTTAATAGTTACATTCAACTGTAAGTTTGAAATATTAAAAGTAAAGGCCAAGTAAATAATTAATAATGCATAACTAAAAGTAATTGTCGAGTGTTTAAACTAATTTCATTTTACGAATACAGTATTTCAAATGTTTTAATAGTTACATTCAGCTGTAAGTTTGAAATATTAAAAGTAAAGGCCAAGTAAATAATTAATAATGCATAAGTAAAAGTAATTGTCGAGTGTTTAAGCTGAAATTTCATTTTACGAATACAGTATTTCAAATGTTTTAATAGTTACATTCAACTGTAAGTTTGAAATATTAAAAGTAAAGGCCAAGTAAATAATTAATAATGCATAACTAAAAGTAATTGTCGAGTGTTTAAGCTGAAATTTCATTTTACGAATACAGTATTTCAAATGTTTTAATAGTTACATTCAGCTGTAAGTTTGAAATATTAAAAGTAAAGGCCAAGTAAATAATTAATAATGCAAAACTAAATATGTATAATGATGAGATTTTTTTTTTCTTGAATTATTCAGTGAAACTCGTCTTATAAATGTACGCAAATAATTCACATCAAAATCTTAAAATAACAAAGTTTTCTTTCGTGTTTAGCTATGCTTAATAACCAAAAAAGCTTGATTAATACAAAAATTATTTGGTAAAAATACTGTGATCGTCGCTGAGAAAACCTGAATTTAATCATATCACACAGAATTACATATTAAAAGTTTAAAATTAGTTTGTTTACATCGGAAACGATTCGCGAAATTTCGTGCCACGAAATCTCTCTCTCTCTCAAAAAAAAGGGTTAGTTATAAAAAATTCAAAGTACTAAAATACATACGACTTAAAAAGAAAATAAATACGGTAAAATGAAAAAATACCTTAATAAAAGAAATCTATAAAGTTTCAACAACCGAACAACCAAATGGAACACATACGCTTCTAGAGAGAGGAAAAAGCCTTCACCTCATTGGCTGGAACATCGCGTCTGAAGATAGTAAAAGCCTCTAGCTGATTAGCTGAATGCTCGCGCATGCGTATAAATAGCATTTTTGCACGAAAAACTAAAAAGCAGGTTAGCTTTAAGTATATGGATTATTTTTACTGCATAGATAGCACATGTTTCTTTTTGAAATGCGGTAGCTTATATATAATTTTATATAGGGAAATTTAGATAACATTTCCAGTTCAATATCACAAAAACTCAGAAGACTTTTCATTTACTTTCTAAAAGTAGGTGGATGATAAAGGATTTCCCACAAATTGTAAAATTTCAATGTAACTATCTCACGATTTCTCAAAAAAAAGTAATACTTATGAATGCTCAAATGAATCCTTCGAATATTCATTGAGATATTAACCTTTATAGTAAATTATTTTTACTGCGTCATCAGCACATTTTTCTTTTAAAAAGCGGTTGCCCATTATATAGGGAAATTTAGTTAACAATTCCAGTTCAATATCACAAAATCTCAGAAGATATTTACTTTCTAAAAGTAGGTGGAGGATAAGAGATTTCTCACAAATTGTAAAATTTTAATGTAACTATCCCCTAATTTCTCATTAAAATTTGTTTCTTATAATTGCTCAAAATATTCAGAGAATTATTTTAAAATTTCCGTATGATGTGTCGCTTGTTCATTTGCAAATTCGCTGTAAGTCTCGTAAAATTTAGTGGATAATTCTGCATGATATAAACGAAAAACGTACCAAAAATTGGAATTGGTAAAGAAACTTTTCTATCTTCGTCAATATACAAGCTAATTTTACGAAATAGCAGACACATATCGATTATGTATAGCAAGTAAAATTGTGATATACCCTTCAGTGCTGTGCACTCGAAAGGAGGCCATTACACAGATCTAACAAATACACGACAATTTAATATTTAACAAGTAATGAACTGTGGTGCGGTCACATTTTCTTCAGGCGATAAAAAAATACAAGCTCATTTTTACGAAACACTGATAAGAGGAAATACTTCTCAAAACTTAATTCGGCTCTATATATAATAATATCGCTCGTTCTACAGCTATCTATGTAATTCCCTTTAATGGGTAATATCACTATAAAATGGAATCCCATGGATCCCGATGTCTCTTTATTCATAGTAGAAAGACCAAACTCTTACCAAACTGGTGAAAACTCACAGCTGAAGACTCTAATTCAAATTGCTAATCGGAAACTCCACTAGAAATCAACACGTGGCTTAATTCACGTGGAAAGTCATGTACCCGCGGGCACGATGTGTTCAAAATCCCTCGTTTCCTTCTTTTACCGCACTACATGTACAGGTACTGCACAACCACAGTCACATAATTAGCATTATTCGCAAAAATAACCGTGACAATAAGATTTCTGTAGATACATATGAATATTCAAAAGTTTTAGAATTGACAGAATTCGACACATTCAGCGCAAATGTTAAAATTCAGACCACCATGATCACACGCAAAATCTTAAAACTAACCCGACCACTAGAGTACACTTATAAAAGAGTTGTTAGGCACTCTGCACCCTCCTCCGTAATATAAAAAAATTTGCGATAAAAAATCAAAATTCCAAAATTTCAAAAATCTATAAAACATAAGATAGGCAGTTACTTAAAAATTTTTGTCCAAAATTCAGTTCTTTATACTTTTATCTCCACCCACCTGTCAATGCTACGGTTGTATAGACAGAAAATGTAACATTAACCCTTTAATCGTCGCGCCCTTTAAGTGTAGGCTACTTTTTAAAAATTCCGATTGCTTGATTACCACCAGTTTTTTTTTAAGTAGAAATGTTCGTCTTATTTAATAGACAGATAAAATAATGCAAGAATAAAACCAATAACACTATTTTAAAAAACTGGTGGGAATCAAACAATCTGAATAAAACAGGCGAAACCTACGATGCCCGTGAATGTCTCGGGCACGACGATTAAGGGGTTAATTTCCTTACAATATGTAACTCTTAAATTCATAAACTTTTTCATCTCACCAATCTGAAAAAATACTCGCAAAATTTACCTCACCAAGTATTTTGGCTGAGAAAAAATTAACTCTACGAAATTTTAAATACCTGCAAAAGTCACTTTCCTTCGCAGAAATTAATTTAATATTTTCAAGATATTAACTATACAGTAAACTATTTACAGAAGAATGAATCAGTAACTTTATACGAAAACTAAAAGAAATATTTTAGATTTCAGGCACACTCCGCTAGCTCCACCGTTCGTGTTAGGGTTATTATAATACAGGCTGAATCATCAAGCATTTTTTGCCCAAATAGACCAATCAGTGATTGTTGAACACGTGGCGTGGCCAATCGTTCTTCTTCTACAGGCAATTAAATGGCGGCGTGAGTGAGCCCGGATTATAGGAGCCTTAGTTCTTGTTTTGACGTAAACAACACGTGACAAGCACTACAGAAAAGTTCCAGTGCTGTTATTTATTGAGAACTAGGACGACTGAGAGTATGGAGACAGGAGAAGGAATTTGTAATAGGCGATCTCCACATATGTAAGACCGCGTGTGTCTGTATATTTGTGTGGAATATTTATAGGTACATATATGTGTGCATATCTGTGTGGAGTAGTTATAGGTACATATATGTGTGCGTAGGTGTTTGTAATATGAACTGTTACTTGGAAATACTTTTTTTCTTTACAATATTACATTATACTGTGAAAAACTGCCGTAAGTAATTTTGCTATTCATCAATAATTCATAACATTTATATGCATAAAAAAGAGATGTAAAATAATAAATTAGATTCAATTGGAAAATAAGATTCCAGTTTCTTTTCCCAGCATTGTTTTAAGGCTGAATATTCATTATCCTGCTCTTTGAAGAGGAAAATTACTTTCAGTTAGCTACTTTCAAAAATGCCTTTTCCAAAACATATACTATTATTTTATTTTTCATAAAAGTTATAATTGAAAGAATTCGCAAGTAAATTTTTAATAAGGAAATCAAAAAAAAAAAAAAAAAAAAAAAAAAAAAAAAAAAAAAAAGGTTAAGTTATTTTTTTAGTGAAAATTATTTTAGGTGTATTTTTAATTAAAAAGTTTTGTTTTCTAAAAAAATAATTTATTTAAAAGATATAGTGTTTAAATAATTACGTAATTCAATTGACGAAATATTAATATTTAAACAGAACTTTCTGTATATTTCAACTACAAAGATCATAGTATTACTGAGTTGATAAGCATATAACATTTCTCTTAAAGGATTTTCCATAAATAGAAGAATTCCGAAGAAAAGAATCTCCAAGATTTTTCTTTATTATGCTATTTTTCTAAGTAATCTTAAAATAGTCAAGATCTCAAAATATAAGAAAGACTGGAAAATAAATTTATTTATAGAAGGACACAGTAAATAATTATGGTATTTTACCGAATAAATATTCAAATTTTGAAAACGAACAACTATTGCAATAATATAGAAAGAAGTATAAAAAATAAGGCAATTATTTTTTTTGAATGATGCCAAATGGTTATTTACTTTATTTAAACAGAAAATTAAAAATAATTTGTTTCTATAGAACATAGGCATTTTTTAAATGAGTGACTGAAAAAACGAAACAAAAACATTTATTTACATTTACATTTACATTCTTAAACATTTATTGTTTTATAAGAAATTATCTTTGATCAAAATGATTTCAATTCACTTTATTTTGTATGATAATTTTTCATTAATAAATTGGGTGACTGATTGTTATATGGTCTATATATTTATGCATGAGAGTGTATGCATATAAAAGTCTTAATACATCGGAAAAATGTGATAATTAAACTGAAAAGTTCCATTTTCCTAGCAAAAAATATATAAAATTGCGAGAAACTCCTTTAAGAAATATGACTCTTCTCTCATAACCTTATTATTTCTATGCATAAAAAATAATACATAAAAGAATAAATTAGATTAAATTGGAAATTAAGATTCTAACACCTTTTAAACGTATTGTTCTTGACCTCAATATTCATTAACTTGCTCTTTGAAGCAGAAAATTACTTCTAGCTCGCTGCTTTCAAAAATGCCATTCCCAAAGCATATTATTCATTTTGTTTTTAATAAAGCGCATAAGTGCCAGTGTCTTCAAGTGAATTTTAAATATAAAAAACGAAACAAAAAAAAGTTAAATTATTTTTCTAGTGGCAATTATTATAGATATTTTTTAATTAAAAAATTGAAACTTTTAAAAGAAGATAAAAAGAGATATATATTTAAATGACTACATAATTTAAAAGGATTAATTCGCCTTCGGCACGGTTTTCCTGAAAATTGAAATCTTTATTTCCGATTTATTATATATGTTATTTACACTGGAATAACAGAGATATCATTTAATCCGTTTTCGCAGGGAACCTTTTGAAAAAAAAAATTAAATAACAACAACGGAAAATCATGCTTCGATCATAGATTATAAAACACTTTCTAACACATGCAGAATAACATAATAAAACTTCAAAGTTTAAGAAGGTGACATAGTATGTCTAAGGAAGCAATTTAGAAAGCTCATAACACATTTCAATACATAATTTCAGCAGTTACCATCAATAGCTGGAAAAATATCCGAATTCTTTCGTGCAGCCATATATATGATCTATAGATTTGTATATGTACTAAGAATTCTAACCTTTAGTTTAGTTAGAAAACGCATAGCACAGTTGAAAATTCTCCTTTAAGAATTTGCGTCAATAAACCGAAATGAGCTATAGATCTTTGGTGTAGCCTTGTATATGATTTATAGAACTTATACACAGCGAGTTACATCCAAAAATTAGTGAAATTCAAAAACATGCACCACAACAGAAGACGCACTTCCAGAAATTATTTCTCATGTACAGTACTGTAGGCCGAATTCTTTTGTGTGTAAATAGACGATGAATGCTATGCACACCATATTCTATAGGAAAAATCTTGTAGCGAACCGCAGTGATATATATAAATTTCAATATGTTTGAAGAAATAGTGCAACATCATTAAAATTTACTGCAAAGATTGTGCCCGTAGACCGCAATGTAACGGAATTTTTGAGTGTCCCTGTAAACGATATATAAACGCTACACTCTATATTTTCACTGCGGAAGATACCACAGTAAATTTCAATAACATATATCAGTTGCATGGCTAACAGAGTATTTTTACGTGAGTTAGAGCATAGACAGACAGACAGGCAAACCGAATTAATAAACACTTTTAAACTTTGTTGGAAAGTGTTAAAAAGTGTGATACAAATAGAATTAATAAAAAGAGTTAAAACGTAGACATTTGCAAAGGGTTAATATTCTGGTTTAAAAGTTAATGTGAAGCCGGCATTCCTAATTAGTGGATATTTGTTAAAAGCACAATGTCATGCAGATAAATTAGTTTATACTGATTTCATGTGCAGTATTCGATGACTACGTATGAAGTGCAATTTGAATGGGAAGCCATGAATTTAAAATTTCGTCCGAAAGTTGTAAGTTATCATAAAGTTAATACGATATGCTTTTCTCATATGCCAGCAAATCAATAAAATATACTAATTGCTCTCATCATTTCACTCGAGATATATGAAATTCACAAATAAATGAGCCAATTAAAATATTAAAATTGATCGAGATTTTTAATTATTGTTAATTTAAAAATACTATGATATGCGTCATGTGTTTTTGGCTCAACAACATAGTGATACTGACAATCATGAAGAAAAAGTTTAATCTGCAATGTTGTTAATTATTAAGTTTTTTTAATACAAAACAAATCAGAGCATTTAAATGTAGTAATTAGTGCAATTATATGTGTGTTTCTGAAGTTTTTACGGACACTATGTGTAACGACTATTACGAGGAATTTTACAATTGCTTTGCTTCTCGTATTAGCCAAATTTAACTCTATATATTTTTTGATTTATAGATATCCCTTAAGCAATTCTAAAGATTTTTTTCATTTTAAACAAAGCAATTTAAATATTTTCAACTACAGTTTTCATATTATTACAGACTTTTTGTATATTTTACAATTTCTGTTTAAATATTTTCAGTCTATAAAAGAAATTCAAAGACAAACTTTCTGTAAGTTCTTCTTTTTTTGAAAGGCCTTTGAAAACTACATTATCTTAAAATGTTCGAGATTGAAAAAGATATGAGAGATTGAAAAACGAATTTAGTCAAGCAATATCACTTCAGAATCATTTCAAAAAGCGTATTGCCTTTTTATGTTATAGTATTCAAGAAAGTATAAGTATTAAAATTCTGAAAACGATCAGCTATTGTAATACAGAATAGAACTTGCAAAGAAAATACGTGAATTTTTTTTCTTAGTTACGTCAAATACTTACTTTTTTGCATAAATGGAAGATTTAAATTAATATGTCTATAAAATTGCTATTTTTAATATGAAAAACTGAAAAAAGTACAAAATGTAAGGGCATTCCTTAAAAACTGAGAGTTATTTTTTACGTAGTGGCAACACGGCGAAACTAAAAAAATAAAACTGCAGGCGATTTTTCAAACTGTTAACTGTACGTTTATAAATATTCTAAACGAAGCAGACGATTTTATTTTGCTAGTTTCGTGCTTGTTTAAAGAACTGTGTTTATTTGCCCTACAGAAATGGAGGTGAGTGAATCAGTGTTACAAAACGAAATGCGTTGTGCTATAAAATTTTGCTATCGTTTGGGCAAAATAGCTCCAGAAACAGTTAAGTTAATGAAAAAGGCTTACAAAGACAAATGTCTTGGTGAGTCTACGGTTTTTATATGGCATGGTGATTTTCAAAAAGACGTTTGTCTGCACAACTGGGTCCTAAGCTTACAGCTAACCAGAAAGTGTTGTGAATGATCGAAATGGTAACACTGTGTGGACAATTTTGCAAGAAAATCGTCGAGAAGATAGCAGTATCAACTAATTTTTCAAAAACGTCGATATTTCTCATTCTACGCAACAATTTACAGTTTCGCCATGTTTTTTCCAGATGTGTCCCTCGTGACCTTACAAAAGAAGAAATGCAAACAAGAATTAACCAATGTTGTGAGTGGAAACAGATTCTTCAAAATGATCTGAATTTCCTAAAGATTGTAATAACAGGTGATGACACTTGAGTGCATCATTTTGATCCCCTTACCAAGTCCGCAATGTGTGTATGGAAACACACTGATTCTCCGCCGCCGAAAAAAACTCGACGAACGAAATCTGCTGGAAAGGTCATGATGATTATTTTCTTTGATCATAAAGGTTAATCTATCAGCATGCTGTGCTCCAAAAACTACTGTGAATGGTGAATATTTTGTTTCAGTTTTTAAAATTTTGCGACAACACATATGGAGAAAGCGTGATGAACTGGTAGGGAATTGGACATTACATCACGATAATGCAAAACTTAAAATTTTAAATTTTAAATCATTTTATGTCCATCTGTGCATTTAATCTTCTTCTCAAAATCGTCTATAATTGAATTAGCGTTGTAAATAAGTAATTTTTAAGCAAAAAAATCAACGTGATTTCAATTGACTGTTCTTAATGAACTTCTGCATGCAATTGTGCAAAAAACTCGTGTTATTAACCTTGTCTAATATTTTTATTTACTTATTAAGAACCAGTTGGCGAATTGTAGCGAGAGTGGTTTAGCACAAAAGAATAGTTTTTGTGACAACAACATTTAATTTAATCTACGTTGTTGCCATTCGATGTCCTTATAAATAAAATAGTAGTGATATATACACATCGCGCATGCTCAGATTAGACATTTTTGTCCAAACTGTTGCAACACACATTCCAAAGAGTAAGACCAGCCACCAAACTTTAAATCGGCTATAATGGCGGGCTACCCAAATGTTTATCAAAAATCCTGCCGACTGGTTTCAAATGCAGTGGACAATCATACATTAAAATATGTCACCTGACCATGTAAAACACTATGTGCACGATACGATAGCTTAAAGCCGTCTTTGGTACACTGTAATTGTAGTGTAAAAGTTACATTCAAATACGTTCTATGGTTATTAAGAAAATTGGAGACATACATACATACATAACGGGCAACAACAGAAGCTTCTTTTCTTGATGGCTCTTAAAAATACCACTAGAGGACAGCTGAATCATTACGCGAATTTAAATTTCCATTCGCATTTAAAACAGAGAAAATTTCTTGTCATCTAGTGATTAATATTGAAACATATTGATTACTAATATATCATATTATAATTCACTTTCTGCAAAATGTTAATTTTCGATTAGATTAATAAAACTAGAACGAAAACTTATGCGTCAAGCATAGATTATGAAACACTTTCCGACACATACAGAAAACTCTAACGAAACTTCACCGTTAAATAAGGTGAAAGAAAATAGGTAACTAAACAGTTTAAAAAACATATAACACATTTAAAAATCCAGTTTCAGCAATTACCTTCCAGAATCAAAAGAGTAGACGAATTATTTTGTGCAGCCCTGTATATGATCTATAGATTTGGTTATATGCTCCATAGCATGACAAAATTTATTTCAGTTATAAAATTAACATTTAGCAATTTTCGCCAATCGGCATAAATGTACTGGAATTCTTTTATACAGCTCGACTTATTACCTAAAGACTTTTGTACACACCACATATTAAACTAAAGTTTAATTCAAGTAAAAAACACATAAGACAACATAAAACGCACTTCCAGCAATTACCAATCACCGTGTTCCATAGACAGTAACAGAATTCTTATGTGTGTCTTTGTAAATGAACGATAAATGCAATGCACAGCATACTTTTCAGAGAGCAGTCTATAGTGCACCTCAGTAATGCATATAAATTTCATTATGTTTGCAATAGTGTAACATCATTAAATTCCACTGTAAACGATTTTCTCCCGTAGAGCATTGTGTAATAGTATACTTTTGCATGACTTTGTAAATGACTAATAAATGGTTTGCACCCCATATGCTAAAAAAGCATGCTTTAGAGCACTTCATAATTAATATCAATTTCATTATGCTTCAAATGGCGTAACATCATCAAAATGCACCTGAAACGATTTTTTATCATTGACCGTAATGTGACGGAATACTTTTGACTGTCCCTGTAACCAAACTATAAATACTACACATTTCATTTTCAATAGGGATCGTGCTATAGCATCGATAGCATGAAAATTACGGGGAAGTCCGAGTATATTTACGAGAGACGGAAGGACGATCAAACGGACAAATAAACCGAAGTCATAAACACTTTTCAATGTTGGAAGGTTTTTAAAAGAAGTAACATGTTCACGATGGGTTAGTTACGAAGCAATTTTAATTAAATCTTTATTCTATTCCTCCGTTTGGAAGATAATTCATAACATGACATTTTCTGCTTTAAAATTTATTAACTTAAAATACAGAAAACAAAGAAAATTTTTACAATAAAGTTTAATAAAAAATATATCACGAAATTACTCTTTTCATCAAACAGTGTTCTCTCTTTGACGCCTGAAGATTATTTGAAATATGTTTCCAATGTCCCTTTCTTTAGAAAAATAAAATGTCATTACTATTGTGAACCGAAAATCCAAATATAACTGAAATATACTTCACAGCAGTCTGACATTTATTTGATGATCCCATAAAAACAGAAAATATCCTGCAAACATTCCGATGTGTATTTCGATATTTCAGAAAAATACTCAACTTGCGCAAAAAGTATAAGGTGTTTTCTTTAACAGGGTAGATCCTTTGAATGTTTTAAAGACGTATCGGACGAAGATAAAAACAAATATGTCTTGTATTTCTTATTAATTGTATTTTTAAAAACATACAACGTGAATGGACAATGGATTGAATTTTTAACCTAACTAAAAATTTCTAAAATTAATGTAAAGACTAAAACGTAAATGCATCATTAAAGCAATATGTTTTTAAAACCAGTTAAATAATTAGCGTGCAGCAAAAAATATACAGAATAGCTATAAAAAACTTTGCTCCTAGCGACTGCACATTTCATACCGTTCAAGGAAGCGGGACGAAATTTGAGATTTGATGTAGATATTTAAATGTATGCACCTGGAAATAAGCTTAAAAAAACATGACAGAAAAATCATGCGCCAAGCATAGTTTAAGAAACCCTTTCCAACACATTCAGAATACTGTTAACAGAACTTCTCCGATTAATAAGGTAAAATATGATGTCTGGGTAAACAATGTCAAGGTCAAATCAGGCGGGGCATAGTTTGGTGCATCATTAAATCCATTGTTGTTGTAACTCGTATAAAATTGTAACCCTAAAGAATATTTAGCGATTTATCGCCTGTGGCGGGCTAATGGAAAAATGCCTGAAAATTAAGTTATCTATATTATAATAGTGCAAGTCATCTGAGTGTCATAAACAGTTACGAGCTGACTGCTTCGCTTTTCATATGCCAGGGGTCCATTTTTACTTAAAATTATATTTTCGTATAAAACTGTATAAAAGTAAGATCGTTAAAAAAATCATGTTTGAGAGATATATTACATTAAAATATGTCCTGAGATAACTTCAGTTGAAATTAGGTTGATAGCCCAATATGTCATTCCATCAAAGTAAATAAACACAAGAGATTCGTTCATCGTGAACGATAAAAATATTAATCCATGAAGGTAATCATTCGAAAACAAAGTTCTCCAGTGATGAATTTTGCGGCACTATCTTGTCTCAAAAAATAGATTCGCGCCTGTAAGCCAATCAAAGTTTAACATAATTCGTTTAGGTGAAGTGCTATACAATTCAACTTCCTTCAGGATTTTTTTCCTCTATGAAGTTAATATTTAATGAATCAAATTTGAAAACTAATTGACAGTTAATTTGATAGTTGGGTATTATCTGTGCTCAGAATATATATCATCGAAAATGATTGTTAATCGAAAATGATATTTACCATTATCAATGACCAATCCCGTTCAAAACAGTAATTAAATATACATTTATTAAATACATAACATCATTAAAATGGTAAATGATATAGAAACAAATTAAAATAATACAAAACAATAATTTAAAATACATTTATTAAACACGTAACCTCGGATTGACGGTTTTTGGCTAAGATATTTACGATGATAGTTTTATTTTTGGATATATGTTATATCCGCCGGAATGAATATGAGATATATATTCTAATCACATACTATATCTATGGATATAATATATATAATTAATAATTATATTATATTATACAGTTACATATAATTGCTTTTGCAATTGCCTTGAATATTTCTACCGCATAACATTAGTTACAATTTAGAAAAAAGGGTTACTTTAATTAGTATTATAGTAAGGCGCCATTGTAGGCACGGTGTATTTACTTGGGACGTATTTTCAAATTCAGTAGATAAATGCCGAAGTCAGTGAGTTACGCAGTTATGAAAACTCCTGAACTGTATCAAGAAAGGAGAGCAAAGGGAAACAAAATTGGACACATATCGGCATCTAGAAGAAATTCGGTGAATTTTTATCAGACCGCACGTCATATGTCAAAAGTTGTCGATACTGACAGAAAATATGGTTTAAAGGGAATGTCACTATCATTAATCGGTTCCAAAAGTTTAATCTTTCATCAAAATATACTCGCTAGAATACGTCGACTATTTTACAGCCCAATTATGACACATTATATTAGACGATTAGATGATAATAATGATAGATTTTCTAATGTTCCATAATCGAGTCTAAAGTTAGCGTAAAACAAAAAAGATATTAGCTACAGGGCAGGAAATTTCAGTTGAAAAGGTACTAGCCAGATTAAAATTTTTGCTCGCCACTATTTTACATTCATTCAGAAAGTAACGTCGGCCACCACACTTGCCCAGAAAATGAACTATTTATGACAAACTGAATTGAAATTGACCATTGTTCGAAGGAGCTCTCTGTTAAATCCAGATTATTTTACATCCATGAAAAATATGAACAATTTTTAAAATGTTAAAATTTTGGTAGAAAGCGAATAATTTTTACCGTGTTTCAAGTATCTGAGCTTAGGTGGCAAAACCTGACTCACTTCGCGCAGGAGTGAAGAGCGATCAGCCTCTGAAGCGAAAAAGCAGACTTGGCGCTTGCGCGGTGCGAAAGCGGGATAATGAATGCAGACGGACGGAGTTCGTTCCTCCGTTGGAGAGAAATGAAAGTGAGTGACGCCGCATTTTTTCTTCTTTTGGAAGATAAACGCCGTCGCTTGATTTTAAAGCACTTCCGAATGTCACTAGACTGAGGCACGATATTCTGAGCGTATACAGTTTGATTTGAAGCGCAAGATTTCAAAAGACGAAACTTACTCGTCAATCTTAAATATTTGCTCGCCAATGGCGAGCTGGCGAGCGGAAATTTCGTGCCCTGTAATAGCAACAATACAGTTTAAAGTAAATGGGGATATCATTAAAAACTTTTCATAAAATACAGCTCATTGCACCAAATGGTATTAGTTAAATACGCCAATTGGCGATGGGACCAGTTAACTGAAAATTACTTAATGTGTTTTAAAACCACCGCATTAGCGAAAGTATTGCAACTGATAAGAAAAGGACATGGAGTATAAACGTCTAACTGAACTAAGCGGTTTTTGTCAAGAAAAATGAATTACACAACAATTAAAAATATACGAAGAGTTGCCATGATCGTAAAGAATTCTTGATTTTTGTATCAAAATCTTCCAATTTGGCAAAGAATTAAGCAAGAAAATTAAATTATAAGTAAAAGTTACATTTTGCAATGTTTCGCATAAATTTAACGGAGACCAAACTGGTTGCCAAAGGCGGCTAATTAATTTGTAATTAAGTTAGAAAAATATTAAAACCTTGTACTGAGAACGGAAACACATCTTTGTACATAATGTTTATAATTCTAGCCTACCAGGAAGTGAATTTTTAACCAATTAATAATTCCATCTCTACATACAAAAAGACTAAATGAGTTAAATAAATGAGTGTAATAAAACAAAGTAATTCAGAACACAGCTGAAAATACAATAATAATCTAGAATTTAGTTTGTCTAAAGACATTTAATAACAAAAATAGATTTAGTTTACTCAAATATTAAAATCTTTTGTCTAACCATTTCAAGTTATCAGTTAACGGAATTATATTTCCTGTCACGTTGTTACTGCTACAATATTCAATTTAGTAACTTGCGTTTGCAAAAAATAAAACGTATATCCAATAACCTTCCAAAACATATTCAATTATAGCATTTTAGCTTACATCATTATATAATTGAACTAATTCAGCATAAAATAACTGAAAAAATATTGAAATTTTCTAAGTACTTGGATGTATAATTAAATCAGTCACTATATATACGTATCAAATTTTCAATTCCTTTCTCATATACTGCCATGTTCTATTCGACTTATGTGAAAACGTAGATTGAAATGTTTTCTGTAAATGTTTCTTAAATTCAATTTGCATCATGTACTGATGAATAAATGTATTTAGTTGAATTTATTTCAAGAATGTTAATGTCATTTAGACAAACTTTATTGAGAGACGTAGCGTAGAATCTAAAAAAGGGAACCTTTTTTTTAATGATCTTCTTATTTTATTAATGATGTTTGATACGATAATTAAAAAAATATTTCGTTAAAAGAATCAATTATAGATTTCAATTTCATAAAAAATAAATGGAAAGAAAGTGAATTATTCTGATCAGTCAGCGTATAAAAATAAAATTTCGAGTTATTCTTCTATATTTTCTTCAATTATAATATTTAAAATATTGTATTTAACTTATTTAGTATGGGTGTGTTACGTTAAAATTCTAATTAAATACATTAGAAATCTCGAAATATAAAGGATGGTTATTAAAATGTTAAACAATAATTATTTCTAGTTTTCTGATAGATATAGAATACAATAGAAAGATGTCTTTATTCCTCAATCGCTGAATACAGCATTCATGTCTGTAAGTTTTATGATTTTATATTGCATATTTTAAGCCAAACAGAATTAATTCCAGCTTTTAAGACAAAAGAGGGGGTCGGGGCAAGAGAGTGCTAAGCCACATTTTTGAACTTCTGAGATATTTCAATTTGAAAATTTGATCAAATACTCAAATCAAGATATAACATAAATTTTTTTGCCAATGTCTTAGCAACATTTGAGATAGTCTGAGTAACAATATGCCATTACTTTAATTATATTACTTTCACGTTTTTTGTGAATTAGCTATCTTCATTGAGATCATAAACATCTAGGGCAAAACTGAAACCTGTTACATATGCTGCCACCAAGTGACAGAAACAAATTATATGTTGGATATTATAATTTACAATATTAAGCAACAGATTACAGTGTTAGATTTATTTCACCAAAAATGTGGCTTGGCACTTTCTTGCTCCGACCCCTTCAAATATATGCATATAATAATGGTAACAATTCTGTTGCATTGGCATATACACACGTATGTCACACAACATTCATTTCCTGAGTAAAATTTCTTATTAGTTAATTTCTCAATGCATAATGTTTTCAAAATATGTAAAACTAACATATATGTGCAGAGTAATAAAAGAAAAACTTCAACAATCGCATATCCCATTTAAACAAAATTATAATAATAGTACCATCTTTATGTAATATACAATTTTTTTTAGTATATAAAATTACATTTTCTTCAAATGGAGTATTATGTAAAAATGCAATGACACCCAACTTTGCTGGCTATAACTGAATTAAAAACGTATATTGATTCAGTTTAAAGAATACCTTGGGCTACAAAACCTTCCAATGTATACATACGAATAAAAAATTCCAATGTTTCATTCCTTTTACTTACCCATCATACATAGTATAGGGTCTTGTAATCGTTTTAAAAATCGAAAAAAAAAATGTTTGACGTTTTACACGTTTTAGACACTGGAGATTCCGAAAAACATATTTTTAGAAAAAAAATTATCGTCCGTCTGTGTGTCTGTGTGTCTGTATGCCTGTGAGTCTGTAAGCGCTCTATCTCCCGAACAAATTGAGATAGAGACTTGAAATTTGGTATGGTATGTAATAATGAAAAGACGCTTATTGAATTTCAGTAACCTCGATTATCCGGAACAATTTTTTTCGGACTCTCGAAATATTCGTTCTGATAAAAGGTATATAAAAATTTTCGTAATTATTTATTTTAAGGAGTGAATATAAAAGACAATAAAAAACAAATTTTGCATAAATAATGAAGTCGATCGGATAATTAGTTGCCGAGATATTTGTAATCCTATTTCCCACACTCTTCGATTTTTTATGACACTGTATTTCATCCAACTTCAAAGATATATTTTAAATGGAAATGAGACGCTTAATCCGACGCAATAAGCCGTTAGTTAATATGATTATCATTTTTGGAGTTATGAGGATGTTTCTTTTAAGAAATTCAGTAATAGAACATTTAAAGTTCATGAACGTCATCAAGCCACGATTTTATTCGAATTGCAATACATTTTATAAGTAGTTTACACATGTTTTATTTTCATATTTTATATTATGCATATCCATGAATGGTACTTATTACGGTGGCCCCCAACGACAATTTTTCACATTTTAGTTATTATTTCTAAATGTTTGAGACCTGAACTCAATAGAAAATTTTTATTCATGATTTTATTTTCATGCGTGAGGAATGTTAGACAGTAAGACACCTTACATTTTTTTAGAAAAAATATTGTGTATTATACTCTTATATATATATATATATATATATTATAATAGGATTTTTTGTAAATCGTAAGATAAAATCGACGGCGGAAAATATTTGAATAAGCAATATAATATTTTATCAATAACTTAAATCCAAAAGAGATAAACGTTCTGCTTCAATAAAATCTAAAACAGAAGGAAAGAATAATGGAATAATAAAAAGGGAACCTTATATTGTGAAAAACTTTGTCATGGACAATATTCAACAATATAAGGAAGGCCGCAATGATTTTTGCATAGAGCAGACGGCATTTAAGCAGAATTGTCTGTTCCAAATTGCTAGAACTTCTGCGACATTCCATATCAAAATAAAAAAAATTGAGATTGGGAAATACCCAATTCCATAAAAGAGAAAAAATATATTTATACACATACACATCCTTTTTTATGATGGTAGGGAAAGGTATGCGTATCCCTTAAAATTCGTAAAATTTTGAATTTTTGCTAATGAGCGACGAAAGTATTAAGGATATTTATGCAATTTCTTATGTTTTATGTATAGTTTTCTGACAACAAATATGTTTATATTTATACAAGGCAGAACGCATTCGAAAACAGACTGCCAAAATCTTAATTTTCTTGAGAGTAGTCTAAAGCAATTTTTTAATAGAAAAATGACAACACAAAAAAGACAACATAGAAACATTATACCACATTCGGGGAATAAAAATAATTATGAAAAATAAAAACTTACCTGTTTGAAAAATATCCATAAAAAAAATCTTAAAAAAATAAAAATAGAATATGTAACCAAGATATTATAAAACAAATTGCAAGGGAAGAAAAGACAAGATAAAAAAAAAGAGTTAATGAAATAATTGTGGCACTGTAGTAGAATATTCACACACCGAATTACTACAGATACCACAAAAATGTACAATTTCATCCATGTGTAAGCTTTAATTAGCTAAAACAATACGTGATGCGGGCGCTAATGTAAATTATAAAACAAAAAAATGAATTTAAATAACAAAATAAAAATTTTAATTGGTGAAGCATCTACACAAAATAACAGTAATAGAGACGATTTAGAAATGATTATACGAATAGAAATGATTTGCAAAAATGCAATCGTTGCCAAAAAGTATTTACAGCAGATGAATCAAAAATGAGGTGAATGTATCACAAATATTCAGTCTCCCAGATATAGATCACGTAATCACAGGAAGCTAAACAACTTGATAAAAAAAGGGGAAATTGAACAATGCTGCCACCTATTAACAGAACAAAATGAAAAAAAATCTGATCTATTAAATACCGGTACATAAATTGCTTCAATTCAAATTATGTATCTTAATTAAGATAATAAATGTATACAGTTAATGTATGTATTGAATAACAGTTAGTAGGAAGGAGAAAACATTCATTAAATGAATGATTAATAAAAATTATGTGTAATAAATAAAAAAGAAATTAAAAATTGTGTAAGAGTATGACAGTGCAGAATAATATTAAACATCTACTTAAAAAAAAAAAATGAATGAATGAATGAATAAGGGTAATGATAAAACAAGTAAAAACTATTCGTTAGGGACCACCGTAATACTCACCCATCATGGATATGCACAATATAAAATATGAAAAAACATGTGTAAACTATTTGTAAAATGCATTGCAATTCGAATAAAATCGTGGCTAGTTGGCGTCATAAACTTTAAATGCTCCATTACTGAATTTCGTAAAAGAAACATCCTTATGTCACCAAAAATGATAATCATATTAACTAACGGTTTACTGCGTCGGATTAAGCGTTTCATTTCCAATTAAAATATATCTTTGAATTGAAATTTGAATGAAATACAGTGCCATAAAAAATCAAGGAGTGTGGTAAATAGGATTACAAATATCTCAGCAACTCATTATCCGATCGACTTCATTCTTTTAGCAACATTTATGTTTTTTTATTGCCTTTATACGCACTCCTTAAATAAAAGTATTTCGAAAATTTTTATATACCTTTTATCAGAACGAATAATTCGAGAGTCCGAAAAAAATAGTTCCGGATAATCGAGGTTACTGATATTCAATATGTATCTTCCCATTATTACATAATAAGTACATACCAAATTTCAAGTCTATATCAATTTCTTCGGGATATAGAGCGTTTACAGACACACAGACACACACAAACAGGCGGATGGCAAATTTCTTTTCTAAAAATGTTTTTTCGGAATCTCCAGTGTCTGAAACGTGTAAATCCGTCAAATTTATTTTTCGATATTTAAAACGATTGCAAGACTTACCCTATACTACGTATGATGGGGGTAAATAATAGATGAGAATAATAAGTAATGGGAAGGAAATAATTACATTAGACAAATTTAGTTACATTAAAGTACGATTATTAGTGAAGTGATTGAAATGACATTGTCTCACAAAAATCAAAAAAGTTAATTAAATGAAATACGGCATAAAACAAATGCATGAAACGAACTTGTTAAAAAATGAAGTTGCCAGATTCAGTTAAAGAATAACTTGTAATGAAAGCAGTGGCGTAGCGTCAGGGGTGATGCTGCATCACTTTACTACCAGTATAATTATATAGGGTTGGTTGGGGTACGTGGGCCACTTAGGTAAATGGGTCCTCCCCTTCAAACTAAAAAATGTACAGAATATTTCACATTTATTTGCAATGATCATATCGCATTTCGTCACACTGGTGGGTTTTGCATATATTTGAGCTTTGTTTAGTTTATTTTTCATCTCATAAAACTAATTTAAAATAGATTTCAGGAATAGTTTCTTTAAAGAGTTAAAGCTATATTTTCCCAAAAGGGGTTTCCAGGTTAGTCTTTACTATATTTTAATGTTTATTAAGCCGTTGTGCAATGTTTAACCTAAAATACATACTCAGGGTGGCTAGTGGTCAGGGAAAAATACGTCAAAAAAGTGATAAACACCAGTATATTCTTATAGAAAAAGTTATGTTGATTGTTCGATCAAATAATCAACGTGAATTTTTCTATAAGAATATACTGGTAATTATCATTTTTTGTTACTGTATTTTTCCCTGACCAATAGCCACCCTGATACTGTAAATTTCAAATTAAATTTTCAGCAGGGCTGAAAACTGCGCGTAAATTTAATAACACTGACAAAGGATGTGAATTAATTTTCACTTTGCTAAACAACACATAAAGAACAGAGTGAAAAATGTGTCCTGACGGGAATCGAACCCAGATACCCTGGTATAGCGCACCAAGTGCGTTTGCCATTTAAGCCATCTGGACAGCATCCAGTCTGGCATTTTTCACTTATACATTGGCAAGGCTGCAAATTCGCAGCGCGATGGAATGTCATACATGAGCACACTACCCAGTGGCGTACATGAGACAAACAAATTCCCAGCATTGGATAATACTTAATTTCCAATTAAATTTACAGCAGGACTGAAACTGCGCTTAAATGTAATCATAAATGATATATAAATAATGTTTATATATATTTATTCATATGTATATAAATATCTATAATTAGACTAAGTACAATCATAATTAATAGACGTATTTCTTCTTCTAATGATTTTATTAAAAATGCAATACTTGTTTTACATGTTTAGCTACCTAGAAATATAAATGTTCTACTTTTATGTAAATTAAATAACTCTCCTTTCTTAAACAATAAGCTACTGCATAATCTCTCGTTAGAATCGGAGAGTTAATTTGTCAGCAAGAAAACGTTTCTCAATACTTACCAAGTTTTCCAATACAATAACTGTTTTAAAGTTATGAAAACAGATGTTCGGGAAAATTGGAATTTATCACATTTCGTGTATTTTTCCTTGCACTGTAAAAATTATACTTCATGAGAACGAAAAATTCCACAATTCTTATTACGGGAATTTATTTATTTATTCGTTTTGCTTTTCTTATAATAAAACAAGTCTTCTTAAATAAAGCGTTACAAAAATATTCTGGACTAACTAATTAAGCGTAATCAGGCAGTTAACTAATCATTTTGTTTGTAGTTTTTTTTCCAAAATTATCTATTTTAACTTTCTGTTCTATACATAAGCAGAAAATATTAAATTCTTGAAATTTTTTTATTTCCATTTTACACGTTACACGTTTGGGAATGTCCTGAATGTGATTTGGCTGTACCTGGATGTCTGTCTGTCTTTCTCTGTGAATACATTTGGCATTAGAAATCCTGCACTAATTCACGAAATTCGAGGAAACTTTATATTTTGTTTAATCCTGACATAAATTGGTGCTGAAAACTTATTTAAGTATATTTCCCGAAAGTTTATCTTTCTATGCCGTATTTTCTACGATATATGTGCGAAAATCACTTTGGTATTTACAAGATAGAAATGAATAAACTTAATTTGAAAGATTTTTATTATGAAAAGCAATCAATCATGAGTTGGTGCATGGATTGAATCAATTTCAGTTTTGATCAGACGATAGAGAACGCTGCGTGTGTTGTGATATTTCCAACGAACATTATAACTGTATCTCCATTTCCATTAGCAGTGCATAAAACATTGCAGGCTATTAATATAATTATATGTTGGTTCTGTTTCTGGACACCCTCTATCTGATAATTCATACGGTGTCATTTGCTGTGATGATATTAGTGGCGCAATTCGGTGGAGGCTCAGGGGGGTAGTTTCCCTCTTCAATAAATTTGATATTTAAGAATGTATCGGTCAGCTCAGCTCAGAATCAAAAAAATTTTCAGCAATTGCATAAAAACAGATGTGTAGTTTTGAGTGAAATATAAATATTAGCAGTAAATAAATGTTTTAAAATTTAAGTAAACTAGAAATATTAGCATTAAATAAACACTTTAAACACAGAAAATGCCAATTATATCCATAATACTTCTAAAGCCTTTCTATTGTAATATTCGCAAGGTGAGACATATTTATCATTAATGAGAAATTATTATTGGCTAATTTAAAAATATATGCGAGATGAAAACTGTATGAATTAATTCTCAGGCGTGCTCAAAAACTTCAAAATAAAATTTCGCCTACCTCCACACTCCAGGAAAACGCCCGTCCATACAAAGAATGTTTTTAAAATGACGCCCCTGGATATCAATACATGTCACACAAAGCAAAGTGGATTTAATTAAATTTATCTAAAATGTCTTCATTATTGTTAAAGTTATGAACGAAAATCCTTGTTCGCTTGAAGTGAAGCCTGTGTATTTTTTACTATAAAAATGAAATGGGTTGATCTGATCAAAACAATATTTGCAGTAGTGTCCTTTACCACCTCTTAAAGTTTCGCTCATGAATTCAGAATAAAACTGTATATGGATTCATAAAAGTGTTTTATTGTAAATACTGTATAAACTCGTGTATAAGGCGACCACCAAATTCGTGAGGAAAAAAAAAGTGGATACCAGTGCTTTCTAATGTATTTATTTCTTCGTCTTATTTATTTGAAGAATTCATTATATTTTCTTTTGATTAGGGAGTATAAGTATTATTCGATACTGATATTCAATCTATTTTTCTTGTCTAATGTGGAGGTCGACATATTCGGAGTATATACGGTAAATCATTTTAATCTTGTTTCTTTTTATGCGAAAAATGAGCAAAGTGATAGAGTGTATGTTTTTTTCTGCAAAATAGAAAAAAAAATTAACATGCCTTACATAATTAATTTTTTCAAAGTGAAATTTTTTTTTCGTACATTCGAAAGTTTGGTAAGGAACTGAGACGAATTTCGTAAGAAATTTCATAAGTATGTTAGAAACAAACGTGGATATGAATAAATGAGATTTGATATCGATTGCATTTCTTTTATTTTATTTTTTTACGTCGCGACATATGAATGTATTTTAAATAATCAGGTGAAAGTTAAAATTATTTTGCTTTGAGATTAGAAAAGAGAACAATTTACAATTAGTTGTGAAAATCCGTAAATTTAAAATTTTTGGAAAGTTAAGGATTGAAAATACATTTCTAAGCACCACTATTTATAAGTCCAAACACTATGTTTTGCACCAAAGACGAGCTATGTAATATATATCTTTAAATATAAGAAGGACTAATCAAGCAGGGCGGTCGCTCTGCCAAGCCAAGCTTAAAAAAAAAACGCCACACAAACAACGCCAAGAACTGGAATAAAGACCGCTAATGCTTATATACAGAAAGCAACTTCGCAATGTTAAATCGACAAAACATGCCAGATTAAAATATCAGATATCAAACAAACCAAGCGTCGTAGAAAAAAAAACGAAAACTAGAAGAATCTAAGGAAGAATTTCTTCAAATTAAGACCAAACTCATCTTCATAAGTGATTTATAAACAGAGATATAGCTTTTTTTAAAAAACGTCGAGTTACTTAAAATGATCACTATTTTCTTCGTCAAACTTTTTTTTCAAACAAGCTACAGGCCTTAATATTGGGCAGAATAAAAAAAGGATTGCATTTTTGGACAAGTAATTACTTAATCTATGTGCTTTTATAAAATTCAGTGTAAAAAAAAATATTTTCTATCCTTAATTAGCAAAAAACTGTTAATTAACTTGGCGATTAAAAAATTATGCCAAAACAGAGATAAAACCCGCCAACGACCATGTACCATCTGTATTAAAATAGCAGATATCAGTTACAGGTTATAATATAACCACATCAAATTTCATCTGTAAGTCAGCCATTTTCTTCTGAAGATATTTAAAAAAAAAATAAAACTTCACAATTATAAGAACACATATTTTATCAAATAATTAAATATGACTGCAAACTGTGGCAGATGATTGTTTCTAACATGAATAAGTATGAGAAATTGCCGGTTACGGATATGGATCTGGGTAGCTCAGTCGCAGAGCGTCGGCATGGTACGCATAAGGTCCCAGGTTCGAGTCCAGGTCAATTTTTCACTCATGTTTGTTTAGTGTATTTAATTGTCTGATAAAATGCGTGTTCTTATAAATATTGTAAAATAAAGTAATCAGACGTAGTGTTTATGCTTTAAAAATATTTTAAATATATAATTTACGTTTTTAGAAAGATCTTTAAAAATAAATTAGTTTTTGAGGGAAGATGTACCTTCTAAAATGTATACATTAAGAGTTATCGCCATTTAAAATTTCTTTCCAAACGTAAACAAAAATTTTGAAATGAATTAAATGTGATTCATTTATTTCTAAAAATAAAAAAACACGGTAAAGGACAGGCATTTCGTTCGCAGGAATACCTTTCACGTCATCTACTATATATACAAGGCTAGCGAAAAAGAAAGGCTACAGCGGTGCTTTACGCGTATCTTTTTTTACAGACCGTGGGAATCACGTGACGCTCGAATCCACCAATGCAGGTGTACGAAAAGAGCATCACGTCACTCTAGCGGTCTGTAAAAAAAGATAAGTGGAACGCACCGCGGTAGCCTGTCTTTTTCGTTAGCCTCGCTATATATATAAAACACAAACGGAAATTTCGTTCCGTTACTTTATAACTCGAGATCTGCTGAATGGAATTTGATGGAACTTGCACTGTTCGAGAGATAATTTTTCAGGGAAGGTTTTAGTATGTAACACAACATTCTACGTATATTAGCTATCGAATTATGATAGAAAGTTCTGTTATTTTGGCCGAAAAGGTTACCATTGCTAATTTTTTGGCGATCATTACTGTTGCAGAAAGAAATGAAAATACTATACATCTCGAAAAATAAAAAAAAAAACTGTTACTAATTTTATTTAAAAAAAAAAAAAAAAAGAAAGAAAGAAAGAAAAAAAAGAGTTTTGATGAGAGAATATTATAAAACGAAAATATTTAATTTAAACATGATTAGAAATGTTCATAATGCTTAAAAAATTATTCAAGGGGCAAGATTTCTATTGAAACAAATTTGGCGATTTATCTTTTGTTTTTGGCGATTTTGATTTTACTTTTTATCCCAAACAATTTGATTTTAAGCCAAAAAGTGTCTTTTTTTGTTGCAGAAAGAATTGAAATGGCTATACATCTGGAAAAATAAAAGAAAAAACTGTTACTAATTTTATTTTTTTGAAAAAGAAGGAAAAGAAAAAAAAGAAAAACAGTTTTGGTGAGAGATTTTAGGCCAAAAGGTGTTTTTTTTTTCAAGTGTACGACTGCATTTTCGCAGTATTTCTTTTTTGGTACTTTTTGGTTAGCCGGGCGCCAGTGATATATATATATATATACATGTATATATATACACACATATATATACACATATATCTACACAAATACATGTATATACATACATATATATACAGGGTGATTATAAAGAAACTTTGCCAACATCTGCACTTCTAGCGGCCGTTCTATTTAACCGATCAAGATGAAATTTTAAATATAGTTGTTTGAAGGTATGCGCTCGAGATTCTGTGAATGGCAATACAGTGGTGCTCACGGTTACGGTTATAGTTACAGAAACTCGAAAATTTCGAATGGCAACGCCTACTTTTTCCTGTCTCAAAATGTTCAGCGCATGCGAAAACCCTAAATAGCGTTGAAACGGTACCGATATGTCCAAAAACAAACGTGTTATGCATACACAAAGAAGAGTTCTGAAAACCGGCCAACAAAACACGATCTGTGCGCACGCAGTAACTTTGCATATGACACAGGCAAGATACCAATCACAGAACGCCGTTCGCCAGATATTCAGCGGAGGAAGCCTATAAAATACCAAGCGGGTATGCGAAGTCGTCATTCATGAACTCGCACATGCCGACGATATGACTCTTCCTGGGAAAGTTCGCGGTGAATTGATCAAACTCTATTATCTAAATGGGATGAACGCTGCGGAAGCCTTGCGTGTGTATCGCCGCAATCATCGACAACGACGTGGGCCATGTACTCTGCAAGCTGTGCGTGATTTAGTGCGCAAATTCGAAGATACAGGCTGCACCTGTGACAAACCGCGCTCCGGACGGCCAACAGTTTCTGAGGACGTTGTCATGGAAGTGCATCATACAGTGACTACAGGGCACACAGAAACTGCAAGAGGATTATCGCGCTTGTTGGATATTCCGAACACAACGGTCCGCAAGCTCTTGCGCTCAGTACTTCACATGTTTCCCTATCGATTTCAGCGCGTCCAGATGTTGCAGCCGGGTGACCCACAACAACGTCTGGACTTCGCAAATGAATTTTTATTACGATATGATGCTGATAACGACTGGCCACTTCGCATACTATGGACGGACGAGGCGCATTTCACCTTACATGGCAACATTAACACAAAGAATTGTGTGCACTGGGGAGAGACGAATCCTCACGCTGTGGCACCAGTACCATTATTTGACGCCAAAGTGACTGTGTGGTGCGGCATTACAGCTACATTTGTTCTCGGCCCGTTCTTCTTTGAGGAAACGACCCCAGCGGGTCCTGCAACATGTTCTGTAACAGGCTCTCGGTATGCAGCCATGCTGAAAAATTCTGTACTACCGGAGTTGCGACGGCGGAATGCACTCAATGACGTTGTTTGGATGCAAGATGGTGCACCTCCACATATAGCGAGGTCAGTTAAAAGGCTCCTAGATCAGCATTTTGGTGATCGCATCATCTCACGCCATTATCCTATTCCGTGGCCTGCGCGATCCCCAGATCTGACGCCTATGGATTTCTGGTTTTGGGGATATCTCAAATCCAGAGTTTACCTGTGCAATCCGCAAACATTGTCGGGCTTGCAGGATTCTATACGGCGTGAGATTAGAAACATTCCTCGCGTCATGTTGCGTTCAGCGGTATTGTCCGTCGTCTCCCGCATGCAATGCGTAATTGCTTGTGATGGCACCCATGTGGAAAATGTTTGATGCCAATAAAGGTTTTCTTTTGTCTGATATGTGTTCTCATCATTCAGCAGTTTCTTGTCTCTGTCGAATGCATTATTGCTCGGTGCGCCTTAAAGAACGGTTTGTATGTCTATAACACGTCGGTTTTTGGACATATCGGTACCGTTTCAACGCTATTTAGGGTTTTCGCATGCGCTGAACATTTTGAGACAGGAAAAAGTAGGCGTTGCCATTCGAAATTTTCGAGTTTCTGTAACTATAACCGTAACCGTGAGCACCACTGTATTGCCATTCACAGAATCTCGAGCGCATACCTTCAAACAACTATATTTAAAATTTCATCTTGATCGGTTAAATAGAACGGGCGCTAGAAGTGCAGATGTTGGCAAAGTTTCTTTATAATCACCCTGTATATACACTTATATGTATAAATATATATATATATATATATATATATATAATATATATATATATATATATATATATTGTTATGAATTTTGTATATATCTGTAAATATTCCATTTGTTTAAATTTATTTTATTTTATTATTGTGAAAATTGCAGTATTATTAATGTATTTCCTATTGAGCATCATGTAACTCAATGCTAAAGGCCTCAGATGGTTTGCAAGGAAAACAACCTTACACCCTCATCTTTATAATGGAAGTCTATGGTAAAATCGCCAAGGAATGGGTTTATCGCCAAGTTGGCGACTTATTTTTGTCGCGAAATTTGGCGATATATCGCCAAATGTCGCCAAGTTGGCGACGGATTTGGCGACTTTTTGTGCAACCACCCCCCTTATACCTGTACATTGGGATCCTTTCTCGCTTTGGTTCTCTATCGAAAGTTAAAGCACTTTCTGGTAATTTCTAGCATCTGAAAGCTCTGGAATAATCTGGAAAGATCTCTGAAGCCTATATAAGGGACCTCCACCAGTCCAGTTTGTGAGTTGTCTGTCAACTGCGATTGAATTCATACGAGAGGCTTTGCATTGAGAACTGTGTTACTCGGATCGATTTTGTCGTTGATACGTCGTATTGAACGCATTGTTTCTGTGAGAAATTTTGCTGCGCTTTTATTGGATTTGAAGATTACTGAATATCTTGTAATCTTCAGAAGATATTTGTGATCGTATTGCACTGTTTATAGTGAATAAAGCCTTTTTATTGTTCTTTATTGGCATCAGTCCTTTCGAACCCCGAGCTCACAACATTTGGTGTCAGAAGTGGGGTTGAATGCCGATCACCAGAGCAATGGAGGCTGAACTGAAACAAATATTGGAGAAATTAGCTGCGAATCAGGCTGAGATGTCAACCAAACTTGGCGAGATGAAAGAAGAAATGAAGAAGGATATGTCAGCGATGGATGAGAAAATGACTGCGAACCAGGCTGAAATGAAGGAAATGTCGGAAGAAATGAAGAAGGAAATGTCAGCGATAGATGAGAAAATGACTGCCAACCTTGGCGACTTAAAAGATGAAATGAAGAAGGATATGTCAACCAACCTTGGAGAGTTGAAAGACTTAATAGAGGATAAAATAACATCTTTAAATGACAGAATTGACGGTGTGGAAAACAAAGTTGAAGGAAGATTTCAAGAAATAGAAGGAAAGGTAGAAGAAATTCAAAGGACAGCCAGTACCGTAGAAGAAAGAGTAGAAGAAAAAGTTCAAAAGATCGCCGAGACCGTTGAAGAAAGAGTAGAAGAAAAAGTTCAAAAGATCGCCAAGACCGTCGAAGAAAGCATAGAGAATGTAAAAAAAGATTTGGAAAAAGTCAAGAAACAGAAGATAACTGCCGGAAGCTATATCGAAGATGTCAAGTATCAATCTATGCTTCCTCGTTCCTGTATTAAACTCTCGACCTATGACGGAAAATCCTCATGGCCAGTTTTTAAGACACAATTTGGGATCGTAGCGGACGCCAATGGATGGGATTCCCAGACAAAGGCTTGCCAGTTAGCTGCTTCTCTACGAGCTGATGCTGCCGACGTCCTACAGACTTTGCCTGCAAATGAACCGCTGGATTTTGAAACGCTCGTCAGTGCCTTAGAATTACGCTTTGGCGAGAAATGCATGAAGGAATATAGCAGACTCCAGCTCAAATCTCGACAGCAGAAATCCACTGAATCCCTGCAAGAGCTTGCTACGGATGTCGAGAGACTTTCACATCTTGCTTATCCTGACTGTCCGACTGAAATTAGAGAAAGCTTGGCTCTGCAGCATTTTATTGATGGTGTGCGTGACCCTGAGATCCAGACAGCACTCCGGATTGCAGATCTCAATGATTTAAAAGGGGCTTTGGTTTACGCTCTGAAATTCGAGGCAGCCCAGCAAGCTACTAGGAAAGATCGACACTTTGTGCGAGCAGCCAACCTGCCTGAGACGTCGGATAGAGCTGTGGAGCGCTTACAGCAGCAGATGAATGACATAATGAGAAAGATGAACTCCTTAATGGCCAACAAACCTTACAGGCAGATCAAGTGCTGGAAATGCGGTGGAGAAGGCCATATACAAATCGACTGCCCAAGACGACCCAGCACCGAAGGTAATATCTCTCCCGCTAACGGAGGAGCAGGAAAACTGATTAATGGCCATCTTGCGGGGCGGAGGTTGCCAGATTTTGAGAAGCCCCATTTTCAAGTATGTGAAATTTCTGCAAGAAGTTACGGCGAGAACGGAGTTTTTATAGTCAGGCGTGTGAATGATTTTCCCTGTAATATGATCATCGATACAGGAGCCAATGTGACCATCGTTCGGAAAGATCTAGCTCAGCGGCTGAAAGAAAAACTCTTCTGGACCCGCCGCGTGTTATTCTTCAAACTGCGACCGGAGATAAGATCGATATACATGGAAGAATGACACTGAAAATAAAGTTTGGGAACGCCGCTTACCACCATACAGTCTATGTGGCCGATATTTCAGACCCTTTCATACTCGGACTGGACTTTTTAAAAGAGCATGGATTTACACTGGATTTTAAGAATAATGAGTTACGCTCTGCTCAAGAAGATGTCACTATTTTCAAACTTGGAAATGAGTCCGGGTCTATTCAACGGATCACAGCCAAGGCAGATGTTATCATCCCTCCTCGGACCGAAATGATGATACCTGGAATAACTGGAAACGAAAGAATTTTCCAGTATGGCTTGACTGGATATCCTGAGAAGAGCCCAAAGGGAGTGCTAATAGCATCAGCGCTGGTAGATCTGTCGAGAGATGTGATACCCGTGAGAATTGCAAACGTAAGTGAAAAGTCTAGAATTATCCAGAAGGGTGAAGTGCTTGCAACCTGTGCTCCAGTCACCTGTGTATGCAAAGACCCGAGCTTGATGTTGTCGGAGCCGCCTACAAGTTTAACACCTGAAATTGGACGAAATGAAAATTTATCTCCTGAACAGAGACATGCCGCAGAAAGACTGTTCCAGGAATTTAAGGATGTGTTTTCTCAAAACGAGAGTGATATTGGTCGCACTTCACTGACACGTCATAGAATTGATACTGCCGACCATCCACCAATTAAACAGCATCCCAGACGTTTGCCGTTCGCTAAACAAGAAGAGGTGTCTAAGCTCTTACAACAGATGCAGGATAGTGACATCATCGAACCGTCATCAAGTCCGTGGGCCTCTCCCATCGTGTTGGTCCGAAAGAAAGATGGCTCCACAAGATTTTGTGTGGATTATCGTAAACTTAACGACATCACGAAGAAGGACAGCTATCCACTACCAAGAATAGACGACACACTAGATACTCTTTCAGGACATAAATGGTCTTCCACGCTGGATTTGAAGAGTGGATATTGGCAAGTAGAGATCCATCCTGATGACAAAGAGAAGACCGCATTTACTACTGGACAAGGACTTTGGCAATTTAAAGTTATGCCGTTCGGGCTCTGCAATGCTCCTGCAACGTTCGAGCGCCTCATGGAGACAGTGTTAAAAGGTCTGACTTTTGAAGCTTGTCTCATCTACCTAGATGACGTCATCATTGGTGGCCGCACGTTTGAAGAACATCTAGAGAATATTCGAAAAGTGTTAACGAAACTAAGAGCGGCGAATTTAAAGTTGAACCCTTTGAAATGAAGTTCTTCCAACGAGAAGTAAACTATTTAGGACACATCATCTCAGCTGAAGGTGTTCGAACAGATCCTGAAAAAGTGTCTGCAGTAAAGCACTGGAAACGTCCGGAAAATGTCCAGCAGTTGCGAAGCTTTCTGGGACTATGCACTTATTACAGAAAGTTTGTACAGGGGTTCTCCAACATCGCAAGACCCTTGCATAGGCTCACTGAAAGCAAACAGAAGTTTCTATGGACACAAGAATGCGACAATTCATTCCAGCGGCTGAAAGAAGCTCTCACATCCTCTCCAGTCCTTACCTATCCAGACCCCGACAAACAATTCATTGTGGACACGGATGCCAGTCAGGAAAGTGTCGGCGCTGTACTTTCCCAAGAAATAGATGGCCAAGAACGAGTCGTAGCATACTGGAGCAAATGTTTATCGAAACCAGAGCGGAATTATTGCGTCACTCGTAAGGAGTTATTAGCTATAGTGAAAGCCATAGAACACTTCCATCACTATCTCTATGGCAGGAAATTTCTCCTTCGTACTGACCACGCATCCCTAACATGGCTGATGAATTTTAAGAACCCAGAGGGCCAAGTAGCCAGATGGATACAACGACTCCAGGAATACGACTTTGACATCAGGCACCGCAAAGGCTCATCGCATGGAAACGCCGATGCCCTATCAAGAAGACCGTGTCCCGAGAGCTGTCGCTATTGTTCCAGAGCGGAGAGCAAGTATAATCCCGAATATGTCATACGCCAGACGAAGACTTCACTATTGACGCCACCAGATCCCTGATGAGAAGATTCGAGAAGATCAAATGGCAGACTCTGAGATCAAACCAATCTTGGAGTTATTAGAATCTTCTAGCACGAAGCCCAGTTGGAAAGACATCTCGACTTACAGTCCTACGACGAAGCAATATTGGGCTCTTTGGAACTCTCTCCACGTCAGGAATGGTGTCCTGTTCCGAAAATTCGAATCGGAAGATGGGAAGACATCTCGGTGGCAGTTGGTACTTCCTCGATCCCGAATCCCAGACGTCCTCAAGGAATTACATGGCAGTCCCACTGGTGGCCATTTTGGAGTCATGAAAACATTACACAGAGTCCGAGAGCGCTTCTTCTGGGGAAAAGCGAGAGCTGACGTCGAACAATGGTGCAAATCTTGCGATGCATGTGCAGCTCGGAAAGGACCAAAGAAACGTAGCCGAGGAAGACTACATCTCTACAATGTAGGAGCACCTTTTGAACGCATCGCCCTTGACATCCTAGGTCCTCTGCCAAGAAGTGCTGATGGCAACAAATACCTCCTTGTTGTCATGGACTATTTCACAAAATGGCCTGAAGTTTATGCCATCCCTGATCAAGAAGCTTCTACGGTTGCGGATGCCTTGGTACACCAGTGGATATCAAGGTATGGAGTCCCTCTTCAAATGCATTCTGACCAGGGGAGAAATTTCATCTCTGCTGTGATTGAGGGTCTCTGTCAACTTCTCGGAATGGACAAAACTAGGACGACGCCTTTACATCCGCAGTCGGATGGCATGGTTGAGAGATTTAATCGTACCATCCTCAACAATCTCTCACTTCTAGTCTCAAGAAACCAGCAAGACTGGGACCAAAAACTTCCCTTGTTTCTTCTCGCCTATCGCAGCGCCGTCCATGAAACAACCGGCTATTCCCCGTCTCAGATGCTTTTCGGTCGTGATCTTCGTTTACCTTGTGATCTGCTGTTTGGTCGCCCTCCAGATGCGCCTTCATCGCCAGAGGGATACGTGCAGAATCTCCAGGCACGATTTGAAGACGTCCACAACTTGGCTCGAGAGCGGATCAATATACAGACGGAGAAGATGAAGACCAGGTACGACACGAAAGCCACAGGACATCAATTCAAAGAAGGTGACAAGGTTTGGTTTTATAATCCGACTCGACGTAAAGGACTTTCTCCCAAACTGCAATCGCACTGGGACGGTCCTTATACAGTCCTAAACAGACTGAACGATGTCGTAATTCGGATCCGAAAGTCACCAAGTTCGAAGCCTAGAGTCGTTCATTACGACAGGCTGGCTCCATACTATGGCCATAGTACTTAGTTCATTGATTGTAAATAGTGTAATGTAAATAATGTAAATTAGTATGACCATGGTCTTGTATATAAATTAATGTAATTATTTATTTTGCTTAGCATTATCATTATTATTGTTATTATTATTTAAATACTTGTATGTAATAATGTCTATGCTTTAATTTTATTTTATTTTTAAATAAGTGTATATTTTGTATAATTCAGCATTATGAATGTGTTTTGAATAGTATAGCATTTGTTGGTAACGGGTTTGCTTTCCGATCAAAGGTTGAACTGCCCGGGACGTGCAGTCCTTGAGAGGGGGGCAATGTTATGAATTTTGTATATATCTGTAAATATTCCATTTGTTTAAATTTATTTTATTTTATTATTGTGAAAATTGCAGTATTATTAATGTATTTCCTATTGAGCATCATGTAACTCAATGCTAAAGGCCTCAGATGGTTTGCAAGGAAAACAACCTTACACCCTCATCTTTATAATGGAAGTCTATGGTAAAATCGCCAAGGAATGGGTTTATCGCCAAGTTGGCGATGGTTTTGGCGACTTATTTTTGTCGCCAAATTTGGCAATATATCGCCAAATGTCGCCAAGTTGGCGACGAATTTGGCGACTTTTTGTGCAACCTGTTTATACCTGTACATTGGGATCCTTTCTCGCTTTGGTTCTCTATCGAAAGTTAAAGCACTTTCTGGTAATTTCTAGCATCTGAAAGCTCTGGAATAATCTGGAAAGATCTCTGAAGCCTATATAAGGGACCTCCACCAGTCCAGTTTGTGAGTTGTCTGTCAACTGCGATTGAATTCATACGAGAGGCTTTGCATTGAGAACTGTGTTACTCGGATCGATTTTGTCGTTGATACGTCGTATTGAACGCATTGTTTCTGTGAGAAATTTTGCTGCGCTTTTATTGGATTTGAAGATTACTGAATATCTTGTAATCTTCAGAAGATATTTGTGATCGTATTGCACTGTTTATAGTGAATAAAGCCTTTTTATTGTTCTTTATTGGCATCAGTCCTTTCGAACCCCGAGCTCACAACAATATATATATGTGTGTGTGTGTGTGTGTGTGTGTGTGTTTGTGTGTGTGTGTGTGTGTGTGTTCATATATCGCTGACGCCCGGCTAACCGAAAAGTACCTTTTTTTATTCAAATGCAAACTATATTAATGGCAATATACTTCTATTTACTTCTACATATATGAAATTTCGTTCCGGCTGCTTATAACTCGAGTTCTGCTGAATGCATTTTCGTAGAACTTAAACTAAGATAATTTTTAAGGGAAGGTTTTATTGTATAACATATCGTTCTACGTAGCTTTTATATAATTATTCTGGGAAGTTCTATAATCAGATCAATCCGATTATGAAAGATTAGCCTTTTTAAAAGATTTTGCCGAATGTATTTCGATGGAACCTATACTGTTAAATAATTTTCTAGGGAACGTTTTATTATATAACGTTGCTTAGTTCTAGAATTATAGGGGGAAATTCGAAAATCGGGTGACCATTTTTTTTATCATATATTAGCCTTTTCAATATTTGATTCCGATTATGAAAGATTAGCCTTCTAAAAAAGTTCTACTGAACGGATTTTGATGAGAATTGTATTGTTAGTTAGATGCTATTTCAGAAATGGTTTTAATGTACTATATATTGTCCTACGTTGCTTAGTCCAACAGTTATGTGTGAAGGTTATATAGTCAAGTGAACCCGATTCCGAAATATTAGCCTTTTTGATAGTTTTTACTGGGCGTATTTTTTGCGACTTGCATTGTTAAGTAGATAATTTGTAAGGATTGTTTTAGTATATTTTATATCGTTTTGTTGTTTTAGAATTATGTGGAAAAGTTCAATAATCAGATTATCAAAGATTAGCCTTTATAAAAACTTCTTCTGAATGGATTTTGTTAGTTAATTTGTTTGCATTGTTATTTCGATAATTTTTAGTGATGGTTTTAGTATATTGCATATAGTTTTATCATTCTTTAGCAAACCCTAACTGTAAATGACCAAATAAAAGAGTTGGTCCTTAACAGCTAAAATTTTGACTGCACATTAGAAAATATAATAGCGCAATCGCGTCATTTTTCAGTAATGTGGAAGGATATTCCACGTAAATATACAGATTGCTTTCAAATACAAGGTCAAATTAAACGATATATTTCGTTTGATTCAGGGTTCATTTGTAGAAACCGACCAGCGCAGCGGGCGTAGCTTGCTAGTTTTCCTATAAATTAATAAAATCCAGTTGTTAAATTATTTTTGTTTTAGAAGTGAAGTTTCCATTTAAATTTATTGTAACAGTACAATGTTTAATTGAATAAAATAAGGTAAATCTAAGAAATTGCTAAGAAATTCCAAACATGCACAGGGCAACTCAAAAAAAATAAAATAAGAATAAACAAAAAATAAAAAATAGATAAATAAATAAATAAATAAATAAAAATCAGCTTTCAGAAATTCTAAAAATTGTTCCGCTATTCATATTATGTATCTTCGGGGTCCATCCTCCCACTTTCAGCCCTCCCACCCAAAGGGGACACTTTTCTAAATTTTGCCGACACCTCTCATGTGATATATCGTTGGAAAAGTCTGTGAACGCTTAATCATAATATGCAGGGGGGGGGGGGGGTATTTTCTAAATTTTGCACATACCCCTCATGTGATACATCGTTGGAAAGGTCTGTGACCGCTTAATCCTATTATGCATCTCCGGTGTTCATCCCCCCTTTTGCCCCCCAAGCGCGATTAGCTTTCACCACCAGGGGACGCTTTCCTATATCTGTTCCTACGAGTCGGATCACGACGGGGTATGGCTCATTCAACTCGACATGAATAGAGCTTTCCGATTTTAGTTCGTTTTTTCACCACCAGGGGCACTTTTCTATCTCTGGTTCTATGGGCTAGATCACGACGGGGTATAGCTCATTCGACTCGACATCTATAGCCTTAACAATTTCAGTGCCCGAGGTTCATACAGAACAGATTGCGCTACCTGGTGGTGGAAGATGGAACTTGAGCGTGCGCAGCACGACTGCTATACGGTGCCGAAGGCAGCGGGAACCCGTGTCGGAAGTTAGTTTGGTTAGAGGTTTATACTATTCGATGTGCAAATTAAGGGATTATCCGGTGCCGAAGGCAGCGGAGAACCAGGTCGGAGGTTCGTTCGGTTCGAGGTTTATCTTATTCGAGGTTTTACAAGATTCGAGGCCCCGATATAAATTAGGGGTCCGCTAGCGGGCGAAGCCAGCTAGTGCTAATAATAAAAGAGCGTGATATCACGTTTGATTTCAAATGCAGCGCTGACACGCTATGTACGTATTGCATTTTTACTCATTTCATCGATAAGTCAGTGATATTTTTTAACGGGGGATAACAAGTATTATAACAAGCCACATTTAGTATGTTGTTATTAGTTTAATTTAAAAATCTACTGGTATTTCTAGTTAACCTTTTAAACAATGACTGAAAGTAAAATGTAATTTTAAATTATT
Source organism: Maratus michaelseni (assembly GCA_963931845.1). Lineage (NCBI taxonomy): Eukaryota > Metazoa > Arthropoda > Arachnida > Araneae > Salticidae > Maratus > Maratus michaelseni. Next base: position 274,269,417 of record OZ007594.1, on the reverse strand, counting down.
TCTCATGTTTAGATTATTTAAATTATGTTTATTCTGTTTAAAAAAAAAGAAATGATATCTACAAAAACAACTTTTCAAAAGTAAAAAAAAAGCCAAGCGTAAAAAAAAAAAAGTTGTGGCTAAAAAATGGTGTGATATCAAATTTCCAAGCTATTATATTACTTTTTTAACTTTTTTCCATTCAATAAGTTATCATATATATAAGTCGAGTGCCTACGTATATGTTAATAGAAATCGTTTTCTCCTGTACTAAATACATCCTAACGAGTTTCTGAAAATTCAATTTTTTTCAAATTATGCATGATGGGCTTGACGGCCATCTTTTCATATTTCTAAGCACCCAAATTTCTAAAGTAAAAGCGTAATATGTTTGCAATGTAATATGTTTATAACAATTTCGAACTTCAGATTTTAACTACGGACAGATAAATTAGATAAGACTGATATTTTGAGAAATTGATTTTTACTAGTTTGAAATTATTAATTACTGTAAAAAATAAATCATAAGTTGAATCTTTAAGATAAGTCATCATTATCTTAAGACACAATTTTCAGATCATACAAATCTATAAATGAAACGCTTAAAATATTTGCTTAAATAACAATTTTGAACTTCGGATTTTAACTACGGATTTGGATGCTTAGAATTTTGTGAATAATATGCAAAGATGGCCGCCAAGCCCATCATGCATAATTTGAAAAAAATTGAATTTTCAGAAACTCGTTAGGATGTATTTAGTACAGGAGAAAACGATTTCTATTAACATATACGTACGCACTCGACTTATATATATGATAACTTATTTAATGGAAAAAAGTTAAAAAAGTAATATAATAGCTTGGAAATTTGATATCACACCATTTTTTAGCCACAACTTTTTTTTTTTTACGCTTGGCTTTTTTTTCTACTTTTGAAAAGTTGTTTTTGTAGATATGTATACTAGGCTAAAAAATGGAATTTAAATACTGATTTATATATACTAGATTAATAAATATAAGTTAGACACCCATTTATGTATACTAGATTAATAAATGCATTTTAGATGCATTTTCAGATACCAGTAGTGCACTTTTTTTTTAATCCTTGGAATATTTTTGCCTAATATTTGTTTCCTGTGTTACCGGATTCAGAAAACTGTATAACGCGTCAATTTTGTCTCCTATGGTTAGAGCTGGAGCAAGGAGGGTGCGAAGGGGCATCATCACCAGGTGGTTTTTCTGCACGGCGTAAAAACCTATTATACACATTCTTTTGATGTTTCTGGTATTTGTTTTTTGTCGTACTAATAGTCCAGTCAAATAGTCATAAATAGATGCAAAAAATCTTCTAAAAGATTTTATGTTTTTAAACTGTTTATGAGGATGCTAATTACGGGACTTAATCGTTTCCCAACAAAATATCTCGAGGCTAAACTTTTTGGAGCCAAAAACCCACGAAATTTTTGGACTTTTTTCAGTTTTTCGCTTATAACTAAAAATTTATAAACTTTTTGTATACCATACTTAGTTATAAAAAGAAAGAACATTAAATTCTCTTCAAATTTCATCAAAGAAAAAAAAAAACATTTTTCTAAACCCCTTACTAAACACGCTACGATTTTTTGAAAATGACACTTTTTTTTTCAACGTTGTGTTTTTCAACGTTGTGTTTCAACGTTGTTGCAAAAACCAACTTTTGACACCATTTTCATTCATTTTATCCTCTTTAACGTAACTTGTTTATATTACATGTATTTCCATGATATCTACAATGATTAATTGCAACGGTATGTAAATGTAAGATTGTAAAAAAATTAACATTTAGAGCTTAAGTGGAGAACATTAATAGTAGGTATTTACATGAATGTAAGTAAAAACTACGTACAGTAACATTTTTACTATTCTTAGCAACGCCTGGAGCGCTTGCGGGTTGATGGGTCTGGTTCGTCAACCTCAGCTTGAGGAGCAGACAAGCAGGTTGCCTGTTCTTCAACGGTTTTAATCTTCTTCGAGCTTCTTGCGACAACATCAAATTGGTCGTCGAAGTCATCGTCGTTGTTGGTTTGGTGATAGTTTCCCAGGCATCAGCTTCATTATCCTCTTCTTCTGGGTAAATAATGTCATCCAAATTTTCGCAGTTGACCTCGTTACAGTTTTTGAAAATTGCTGAGCACTTTAGTCCTGATTTTTTACAAAAGCATGCCTTACTGCACCCTTTTTACAGCTATATGAAACAACATGCAGCAAGGATTCAGGTGCTGGGTTTTGACCCATTTGAACCGGCTAAAAAGACCGTTGGACCTGCGAAACCACCCCCATTCCTCAGGAGGAATGCTGTTTCCCAGACAAGCCTGCACCTGATGGTAACATCCTGATGGAAAATGATGCTGCGCAGCCTCTTGCGTTGGTGGTAGCCTTGCAAGATGGACATTGCTTTTTGTGGCAGGTTTAGCAAATAACTCGAACCTCAAGGTATTCAATATCTGTGTGGTGCCTTCGTATCCACTGTACAGTGCGATAATGAAACTTTCCCCAGCCTTGAGGATTTTTTGACGATAGTCTCTGGTTTATTGAACACATAGGCATTTTCCTCAAGCCGATCATGCTTTTTCAACGTCTTACAAAACTTTGATTTTCCTTGTCCAAAAAGAGCGGATGTTGTATCGCATCTGCTGATTGCATGAGTGAAAAGAACATTGTTATAATTGTATTTGTATGACATGGTTGAAAACCACTTTATTTCGATGTTACCTCTTCCTGGTTTTGGAAAAACAAACCTTTGTGTTGCTGTCCCAAGCCCGTCATGAACATGTAAAGGTCAATATCTTCTCCAACAATTACGACACTTTCAGAAGTTTGAGTTCTTGAAATAGCTGAGGTAACAATCATGACAACAGCATGTTCTTCTGCCTGGTCAGCTTGAATTTTGTAATTTTGAAACTTTTGTTTTCAGTAATGAAATGAAGCGGTTCTTGGTTCTGTCATTGGCCATAAATGTGTCCTGAGGGACTGTGTTTAACATTTCTGCTTGTTGCAACTATGACTTCAGTAGAAGTGTGCATTCTAGATCGACGAACTCTTTCTGCACTTTTGATGTATGAATGTATGAAACATAACTTTTAACAATAGATTCGAAGGAAGCATTTCGAGGCCATGTTACTTTGTGAAGAAGGTATCCTCCGTCAACAACAAAACATTTATATTTTCCAATGAGATCCAGATTGTTTAATGGTATAAGTGCACTGTAGAACGAGGATTTTGTGCCTTTTCTCATCCCTTCGTCGGAGAACAGAGACATCGGATAGAGAGAAAGTTCATATTTTAGTAAACACTGCACGTCTTTATTACTCTGCTTCATTAAACAAACGATTTGGAAGAGAGTCAATGGATGAACAGAAGTAACTGTGACGTTTTCGAATTTTAAACTGCTGACAACAGAATCCAAAGTTAGTACCTTATTCTTGAATTTCGCACTCTTGAAATTATCTCCAACAATTCTTCTGACTCCCGTCAGTCCTATTTCTTTAGCCAAATAGCAATTAACGTCAACCCTTCCAACAATCCCACTACTGATGGACATTAGGTAATCACTTTCGGAGAAAGGAGGTTGCACTAACAACCAATCTCGCAGTTTGTTTGAGTCAATACTGTCTATATCAATGCGGGAACTTGTGGCATCCACGTGCTTCTCCAAAACTTCAAAATCTACTTCACAGTATGTCTCTATTTCATCACATATGTTTTGCATATGAATCATTTCCAGAGTCCATCTCGCTAAAACATCCCTTAAAAGTTCACCCTCCTCACTTATTTATCAATAGGTATGCTTTGTTTCCACAGTAAGTGACGAAAAGAAAGTTTTTAGGGATAGGAGGCGAAAAATAGACCACTTTCTGTGAAGTTGAAAAAAAAAAGTGTAATTTTCAAAACGCCGTAGCGTGCTTAGAACTGGTTTTAGAAAAGGGTATTTATAATAAAATTTGTGGAGAAATTAATGTTCTTTCTTTTTGTAACTAAGTATGGTGCCCGAAAAGTTTATAATTTTTGAGTTATAAGCAAAAAACTGAAAAAAGTCAAACAATTTCGCGGTTTTTTGGTTCCAAAAAGTTTAGCCTCGAGATATTTTGTTGGGAAAACATTAATTCTTGTTAATAGCATCCCCATAAACAGTTTAAAAACATAAAATCTTCTAGCAGATTTTTTGCATCTATCAGCGCTATTTTCTGACAATGTGACTGGACTATAAGTATTCCTATGGCAGAACCACAGATAGATACAAATTACTGGTTTACAGAGGTGTTCAAAGTTCATGTGCCGCGTACAGTGATTTCACCCTGAAATAAAGAAAAAAAAAACTATTATTTTTCTAGTTTCGTTTCTTAATGAATACCACAGTTTGGAACATCGTTAAAAACGTGATTGGTGGTAGAATGTATAGTAGGAATGATTATTTAAAATCATATTTTGGGGACAAACAAAAGTGTAATTTTAACATGAAAATCGTTGATTTGTTCTAACATATTGGAGAGCTAAACTGTATTGCGCGGCCTTGCGACGTTTTCTGCGTGTTTTCATTTGGACTATTGGACTTTCAAATACACAATGAAACAAGAAATGGCTACACATATTTGCTTCTTCGGTAGCTATCTTATTTGTTTAGTTAAGAACTCACACTTTTTTAAACTTGCACGCACATGATAAAATTAAATACACAGTCGAGCTGATAGAAGGAGTGGAACAGCGAGTCAATTGGCTTTTAACTCTGTTCAGTTCTTCAAAAAATTAATAAAAAATGCCACGAATGGAATTTGTGAACGACTCGATAATGCTTCTAGAAACCGTCGAGTCTGTCCATTCGGTGTAATTCAGCAAAATTGTAAGTGCAACTGCACGAATGGTTTTGCATTTCGAATCCTCATTCACGGCAGTGAACACGGAGAAGAAATTGCTCAAAGTTATCTATAAATGAATATGTTATTGTCGTCATCCAATCCATTCGTGTATAGTCATCGGATTCAATATAAGAAAAGTTTTATTAAGTTAAATGATAAAGTAAAGAACCGTTTTTTTTTCAACCAAGTCTTCACAGAATTTTTTTATTTTAATTAAAACTTTAATCCAAATAGTTGAAGAAAGAAGTGTTGAAAAGATGATTTTATAGGAATTCAATGTACAAATAGATTAATATGGTTTTGTAAGATTTCTTTTGTTAGATTTTTTTTAATTTGATTCTGTGAAATTGTAGAAATTTAAAGATTGTTTAGGAAGTGATTTATTGAATTTATGTATTATCATAGTGAAATTATTGCTGTGATTATTCTATAATATATATAACTCATTGTAAAATTAAACCATTGAAACATAAGAAACTGACCATTCACAATGAAATCACAATACTATATACCGGGTGTCCCAAAAATGACTGATGGATTTTAAAATTCAATAACTAGCAAACGGTGACAGATATTTAAAAAATTCTTGCAAGAGGGTTATGTATGATGTCGGGAGTTTTTTTACTGTGATTCTTGATTTTAGTTTGAATTTCAAACAATAGATGGCGCTGACAGCGGTTGGCGCTCATTCGAGGCCGAAACTGACGTCTCTCAGCATTGATGCGAAGAAAGGAGATTAAGGCTATGGTGTGAGTCTCATTCGCCAGTACAATCTTGCTTTTAGCCCCGATTCTGAACTCATTCGATATGATTTCAATGGAATGCGTTGTTATCATGGAAACAACAAATACTTCGATAGTGGAATACAGCGATACAACTTTGGGGGGATACACCTTTTATTTTCTCGGTTTAATTACTTTTTATGGCCTGATTTAAAGAATATTTTATTCATCGTATTTTAAAACTACTAGGTGAAATAAACCATTTTCGATAAATAGTGTACACTCTTTTAAAAGTACTCACTAGCAGATTGCGTAGCAAAATAATGAATGAAGATGTGACGGATTCGATTTCTGTGCAGCTCTCACATACCTGCATTGCCGTCATCTCGCGAAACTAAATTTTCATATTAGTTAGATAAAATTCCTATAAATACTCATAAATGTAAAATCGCCAGCAAACTCGAATACTTCTTGTTAAATTCATGCCCTGATCTGAACGATGTATTCCACTATCGAAGAATTTGTTGTTTCCATGGCAGCAACGCATTCCATTGAAATCATATTGAATGAGTTATCGGGGCCTAAGAGCAAGATTATACTGGCGAATGAGACTCACTCCATGGCCTTAATCTCCTTTCTTCGCATTAATGCTGAGTGACGTCAGTTTCGGCCTCGAACGAGCGACAACTGCTGTCAGCGCCATCTATTGTTTAAAATTCGAACTAAAATCAAAAATCGCAGTAAAAAAAACTCCCGACATCATACATAACCCTGCTGCAAGAATTTTTTAAATATCTGTCACCGTTTGCTAGTTATTAAATTTTAAAATACATCAGTCATTTTTCGGACACCCGGTATATATATATATATATATATATATATATTATTCAAACAGAAATGAATTACGTTTTACTTACATTAGTGGAATATTGCTCTTGATAAAATGTTCCACGATATAAGTTTCAGTTTGCTTCTTGTCATTTTTTCACCGTATGCACATTGGATTTTTTCTTCATAAAACTTTATTTTTTTCAATTTATTTCATTTTGTGAATCTCAAATTTTTGGATATATTTCTATGTTCTTTATTATTATTATCGGTTATACTGTTGATTATTTATGTGATTTGATGGTTATTCTTAACAAAAGGATTCATACAGGATTCTGATACAGATATAGGATTTTCTGTAAAGTGCCATTTATTTCCAATAATCTTATGTATTCCTGTGATAAAATTATACAGTATAATGTTTTTGAACATATTTGATTAAATAGATTCTAAAAGAGTTAGAAAGAGTCATGAAGCAAATCAAATATAGGTGTACAGAAAAAAAATAGCTGTTACATAGCTGTTTTCATCCAAAAGACCTTCGTAACTCAAAAATTCTCAATCGTGTGTTTGAAAATTTGATTCAGGATGAAAATATATTCAAAACTTCTAACATGATTTAATGAATTCAGTAAGTAAAAGGTAGTTTTTATCGCCAAACTAACATTTTTCGCCCCACCGTGCACCGTTAGTTAACCCTTTTTATCCTGACGGTACTTATGAGTACCACTTTAACCCCTTTGCGACGAGCGTCGTTTACAGAATTTTTAATCTGTTACCACAGGTTTTTCAAATGAGAAATTTTCACCTAATTGAATCGCAAAAATGCTATGATTAGATGAGGAAAACTTTACAAAAAAAAATAACTGGTGGGAATAATCGAGGATTCTGAGCACGTAAAAAGTAGCTGGAAAATTAATTCAGGATATAAAGGGTTAAAGTAGTTTCTGACAAGATCCTTTTGCGCTGTTAGTTATCATTACTGATACGTGAACGACTGTTGAAGTGGGCTCGGACAGCATCTGTCCTAATTTAGCATGTGTTCTTCAAAGAACCCATGTGAAAAGGCGTAGTAAAACTTAACAAGGGTTTTCGCACCAGGTGTCTATGTTACCAGGAAAAAAAAACAAAGATATTAATAATTATTTCGTAATTTTACACTGATAAAATATATATTAATATTCTAGCTATTTTTCAGGTGAATGAAAACCACAATTAATAGGTTTAAAACAATATTATTAATTTTTTGAAATAAAAAACGGGAGAACAGCAACATGTGAAAAGAATAGTTAACACGTTTACTGCCAAGTTAAGATTGCCGGAATTTTATTTTAGTTAGAAAATTCGAATTCATACCAGAAAATACTAATAGCAATATTTAATTTATTTAATTACAGACATTTCGTGATTACATAAAATAAAAGGTTTTCTTTCGAATTTTCCGGTGCGAATTCATAATTTTAGATTGAAAAACCACGAGTATACTCGTGGATGACAGCGAATGGGTTAATTGGCTATTATGCAATAAATATAATTCAAAATCATAGCATAAGACATTAGAAATTTAGTGTTTATTACAATGCATATATAATGAAAGATTTATTATATTTTGTACTGAAATGTCTTTTTTATTTTAAATTCAAATATATCGAAAAAATAGATTAATCACGTTATTTCGTAGAATAAAACACGTTTTCAAAAATTAAATAAAAGTTATTATTTTGATAACTTACATACTTTTCATTAATTTTTTATTAAATATTTTTGAATTCGCACATCTAAAATCTAAAAACAATTTAAAAGGTTTCGATCCTGTCAATTAAATATTAAATCAGAAATACACTTATGAACAGTGTAATTTTTGTACTGAAATGTCTTCTTTATTTTAAATTCATCAAATATATCGAAAAACTAGATTAATCACGTTATTTCGTAGAATAAAACACGTTTTTGAAAATTAAATAAAAGTTATTATTTTGACAACTTACATACTTTTCATTAATTTTTTATTAAATATTTTTGAATTCGCACATCTAAAATCTAAAAACAATTTAAAAGGTTTCGATCCTGTCATTTAAATATTAAATCAGAAATACACTTATGAACTACACTATTTTATTATAAATAAATTTCCTTCTTCTTCATTTTATTTCCCAAAGAAAAGGATAATTTAATAAGTATTTGCGAAAAGATTATGTTTTATTTTAAAATGAGCAAATATTTAAGACGTTTTAGACTTCCAAATACTTTGAAAACGAAAAGCTATTTCTTACATTAGAAGTTTAATAAAGAATCTTGTTAAATTTCACAGAAAACTCGTAAATATGTCAGCAACAAATGTGAACATGAATAATTGATGTTTAATCTGATTTCCATCTGTTTTTGCTACGCCGCACGAAATTATTTTCAATAAACAGAAGAAAGTTAAATTACTTAGTGAAATGGTTATAAATAATAGTCATTTTTGTAAAAAAAAACTTAAATATCTACTTTTAGAAACATGATGACATAAAAATTGTTTTAAAAATATTAAAATATTAAATATACAAGGAGAATTGTCAGGAGAATTATATGTATACTAGGGGGCCTACCCCCTGCGAGCTACGCTCGCCAACCCCCGCTCAGACTTCGAGGCCTCTAAAAACATGACAGCGTGCTTCGTTTTAAAAATATTGGTAAATCTGTAATTGGGTTGCCATGCTTTTAACGTTTTAATGGGGCATTTTTTTATTACCATGGCCTCATACACAGCTGTTGCAAAAACTGACGACTGTTTTAGGGATTGATAAGTAAAATAAATTACACCTTGAAAACCAGCTTGTATAAAATGGTTAGGTTTAAATTGTGGCTACCTCTCGCACTTTTATAACAACGATCTGTATTCTATTCTTCCTTTACGTTTAAGGATGAGAAAAATTCCATCTGCATGTGAATAACATTCAGAACCACGGTATTGAAAAGTACTATGTTATAGACATTTTCAGTAACAGGTTTTAATTTTCTCTGTATTTTAGTGTACCATCATGCATATTTTCATGTTATTTTAAATATGTAAATTATTTAATTAATATGTATATACGAATTTTCTAATAATTATTTGTCATACAAAATTAATTAAATATTTTGTGCATGCATGCCTGCATTTATTCGGCATCAATTGATGAGATATTTAAACAAATTTGCTATCCGCGATAATTTTACACCATGTTATGTCACTTGAATATTGTCCATAAGAAAATCGGGTACTTTTCCAGTATAGGATCCTTTGCTTTTAGGTTTGTCGTAATTCGAGTTTCAAAAACGAATAGATTCGTTAATATACATATATTTGTTGCCAAAAATTATGAAAACAAACCCAATGAACTTTTGGTGATTTTCTATAATAGGGGTCTTGACGCTTTTTTAAAAAGCTTGGCGCAATTCGGGCATCAGAAAGTGAGATTTGGTGCCAAATGACATAAACAGCCATGGAAACAAATTCGACGATTTTTTTTTGTTTATATGTGTATTTTAATTATACGTATATTATTATTGTTTTTTCTATACAAATTACTTCTGATTATATATAAAATAGGATAAATGACATTTTACGCTAAACAAATTGTATAAATATTGAAAAAATGCTACTGTATACGAAATGACAAAGTAAATCGGTTGACAGAAAGTATGTTGCCAAATTTCCTTTTCCGCCAAGGCTATTTTCTCTGTTTCTTCAAGGCCCCATATACTGGAAAAGCACCGAACTTTTATGCTTGTTTATAGATGTATTTATATGTATATATACAATTTATTTATAATTGTCTTTCAATTTACCTCTTTTTGTACATAAAAATAGATAAATGTCTTCTTTATATTAAATAAATTGTATAAACATAAATGACGTATTTACCTAAATGACGTCATTTGGACGAATTTATTCAAAATATTTTCAGTTTATAAATTAAATTAAATGCTGACAGACGATTGAATCCTGACGATAGAAATGTGATTTTTTTTTCAAATTTTCGTGAAAAACATAATTTAATCACAATCTTGTCTTCATTATCGATTGAAATAAAAGATAAATTCAATTTCAATTTGAAAATGACGAATAAAAATAAATCAATAATCCCTATCGTAATCCTTTTTTATTTTTTTCCCTTTTTTGTCACAAAAAAACTGAGTAATTAGTTGCCATCATTACAGAAATGTCATTAAAATTAGAAAAAAATTAATATCTCGAAAAGTAGTTCCAATTTCAAAATTCTATTACCAGTTTTGACATCTGCGGATTTTTATGGACAATTGGTATTGATTTCACCATCAAGCGTTTAATATTTTATTAAAAATAGCCCTGAAACATAATCAGTCGTTTAATCAGTCGTTTCATAAAATCGTTTCATAAATTCGTTTCATAAAATCGTTTCACAAATTCGTTTCATTAGGATTTTATATATATAGGGTAGAAATCATAATTTGAAGTATTGATTTTGCAGATTTTTAAAGTGTCCTATTTAAGAAATTAAATTTAAAGGTTATTGAGTTATAGATATATTTTTTTTCTTAAAATGCTGAATTTTTAAATATAGAGAGAGAAGCTTGAGAAAAATGAACGACATGAGTCATAAGTTGAAATATTAGTGTTTGTCATTTTACAAGTACCCTATTTAAGAAAATTAATTTAAAGGTTCATTGTTTTTAAATGATATATATTTTTTTCAAATAAGAAGTACAGTTGTATACATATAAGTTATTCACTCTATAGAAAATGTTGGAATTTAATTGCCGCTAGTGATACGTTTTAGATAAATAATTACTGATATATATGTGTGTGGGTGAGTAATTTATTATTTATGCTATAGAATTTAAATTAAAAACCTATTAAATTGTTTTGTTTCTATCATTTTTTAAATATTAATGAGGAAAAGTAGACATTTTTCAAGTCATTATATATTGCAACTAAACATTTATTTTCTTCTTCTTGTCATTTTTTCAGAAAGATGAAAATATTTAAATAGTATTTGCTATAAAAGTATATTTTATTTTAAAATGAGAGTATATTTAACAATCTTTATAATTATTTCAATACAATTATTTCAATTAAAATTATTTAAAAAACTATAAGAATAAGGAAAATGTAAATAAAGTATATAAGTGTAGTAGTACAGTTATAAGTATATAGTAATAATATTAATGAAGATTTATAGCATTATATATAATATTACATACAGTTTTTGTATATACTTATATAGTATTAAGAATAAGTATAATATGCAAAATTTAATAAGTATTTTGTGTTTTATTTTAAAATGAGAAAATATTTAAGAAACTTTTAGTTTCCAATTTCTTTAAATGTGAAAAATTCCTTCCTACATTAGAAAGTTTAATAAAGAATGTAGACGAATTTCAAGGAAACTTCGTAAATATGTCAGAAATAAAAGGGAACAGGAATAAATTAGGTTTAATGTGATTTCCATTTGTTCTTGCTAAATACTGTAACTGAATACTGTACGTCACATTAATAATTATAATTGCCATATTGACTTTCAGAATGCTAGAGTTATTTTACTCAGTGATGCCTCACGTAAGAATTTAATTAGAGAATGTAGTGAAAGTTTAATAAAGAATATGGACGAATTTCAAGGAATATTCGTAAAGATGTCAGAAATAAAAGGTAACAGGATAAATTAGGTTTAATCTGATTTCCATTTGTTCTTGCTAAATACTATAACTGAATACTGTACGTCACATTAATAATTATAATTGCCATATTGACTTCCAGAATGCTAGAGTTATTTTACTCAGTGATGCCTCACGTAAGAATTTAATTAGAGAATGTAGTGAAAGTTTAATAAAGAATATGGACGAATTTCAAGGAATATTCGTAAAGATGTCAGAAATAAAAGGTAACAGGATAAATTAGGTTTAATCTGATTTCCATTTGTTCTTGCTAAATACTACAACTGAATACTGTACGTTACATTAATAATTATAATTGCCATATTGACTTCCAGAATGCTAGAGTTATTTTACTCAGTGATGCCTCACGTAAGAATTTAATTAGAGAATGTAGTGAAAGTTTAATAAAGAATATGGACGAATTTCAAGGAATATTCGTAAAGATGCCAGAAATAAAAGGTAACAGGATAAATTAGGTTTAATCTGATTTCCATTTGTTCTTGCTAAATACTACAACTGAATACTGTACGTCACATTAATAATTATAATTGCCATATTGACTTCTAGAATGCTAGAGTTATTTTACTCAGTGATGCCTCACGTAAGAATTTAATTAGAGAATGTAGTGAAAGTTTAATAAAGAATATGGACGAATTTCAAGGAATATTCGTAAAGATGTCAGAAATAAAAGGTAACAGGATAAATTAGGTTTAATCTGATTTCCATTTGTTCTTGCTAAATACTATAACTGAATACTGTACGTCACATTAATAATTATAATTGCCATATTGATTTCCAGAATGCTAGAGTTATTTTACTTAGTGATGCCTCACGTAAGAATTTAATTAGAGAATGTAGTGAAAGTTTAATAAAGAATATGGACGAATTTCAAGGAATATTCGTAAAGATGTCAGAAATAAAAGGTAACAGGATAAATTAGGTTTAATCTGATTTCCACTTGTTCTTGCTAAATACTATAACTGAATACTGTACGTCACATTAATAATTATAATTGCCATATTGACTTCCAGAATGCTAGAGTTATTTTACTCAGTGATGCGTCACGTAAGAATTTAATTAGAGAATGTAGTGAAATTTTTATAAGAAATGATGATGTTTGTAATGGTAATGTGTCGTACTGTATTCCGAAAATTTCTTTAGTAAATGTATTTAGAAGCATTCAATTACGATTTGTGCAGTTGGTTTCTATTTTCTATAGATGATGACATGGTCTGTTGTAACACTTATGTTTTCATCATGTCTCAACAATTCCACTCATTTCAATTCAACCAAGCAGGGAGGTCTACCATATTTCTTAAACTCTACAAACTCAGCTCGGCAGGTTTATTAGAAAAAAAGATTTACAAATGAGGCCATTAGGCTTTTGCGTAATTACATTACAATAGGTTCAGATTAGGCTGAGTTTTTGTGAGTTCATAAGAGTTTATGATTTAGAGTTCGCATTCGATGGTGCTAGTTACATGATTGTTTAAGTCTTATTTACACTTTTGATTGTCATGAACAAGATAAGTTCATCAGAGTTTATGATTTAAAAGTTCATAATGAATAGTGGTAGTCAGATGGTATTTTAATTTATATTTACACTGTTGATTGTTATGATTTAAGAGTTCACTATGGATGAGGGATGTATGATGAAGACGTAATATTCTTTTTAAACCGTTGAGGATTGTTTAGAGGAGTTTATGGTGGATGTGGGGGGTTTAGTGGAAACATAGAGTTCTGGTTAGGCTTTTAGAAAATAGTTAATTTTTTTCGAGAGTTTGGGAGATCGTTGATCAGTCTTCCTCGTCTGTGGAGTAGTCCACTGGTGGGAGTTGGGACGGATGTTGATTGTGTTCCATGAGGTCCATGCAGTCTAAGATGGCATCAGATGAATGATTTAATTTGTTCCTAAGTTGGCACTCATGGGTTGCTTTTCCCCATATGTGCAGTTTTTCTGTCAGGCGGGATTTTGACATTGGACTCCAGCTGTTCATTTCATTCCTGATGATGTCCATGGATGTGTCCCGAAACTGTCGAAGATTTAAATGTTTAACTTTCTTATGTATGTATTAAATGTTTTACACCAATATAACAAGAATTTGTGATTTGTTAGCATCTCATTTAATTTCTTAGTTTAATAAATCCTATGAAAACGGAAAATGTATTTAACTAAATTGTCTTTTAAACGTAGAAAAATCATGGTACAAATATACCTGCTAATAAAGAAGACTATCTAAAACGGGACCGTTCTGTGGTTACTTGAAATTAGGTTTTACGGTACTAATTAAATATAATAATCTTGTAGAGTAAAATCTAGGAAAGCGGAATTGCTAGGGTCCGAAGAAAAATTAAATTTTGGAGAGGTTTCTCACTGAGCAGTTATAAATGTATGGTATTGCTTCTGTTAAGGAAATGTGAAATGTTTACGTTTAAGACAAGATTCTGTTATAAACAGGTTCCGTTTTTATAGGATTTACCGAAATAAGTAGTAAATAAAAAACTGTAAATACAGAACTGAATTGGTAGGGACTAGCAAAAATGTTTAGTTTTAGGCAGTTTTACTTCTTAGCAGGTAGATTTGTACAGTGTTCTATACTACGGTACCATAAACGTTTTCCTTATAGATAGGTTCTGTTTTCATTGGTGTTACCATACTAACTTCCACTGGATGCATACTAACAAATAACATGGTACTAAAAGAAATTTAAAAAAATTACGCATCATGAAAAATAGTGACATTAGGCGCCCGCGCAGTAGTTCCGTGGGACAGGTCTTTGAACCCTTAAAACTCGGAACATCCCGCGTAAATCGGGATGCCTGGAAACACGAGGTGTAAATTGCAGCTGAAAAATAAAATATTTTTATTACGAACTAATGGCGGAAACAAGGCTCCACCCCAGAACACAAAAATAAAATTCAAGAGTGACAAATCTAATAGCTGTGACTGTAACCCAGGAAAATTGAAAGAAAACCAAGAAAGTTCAAAAACCACCAAGATAGCATCAAACTGCCTAGACAAAAGACGAAAGCTACAAAAAAAGTTATATAATAGAAATAAAGTTAATAATATAGAAATAAAGCTACAAAAAAATAGATAAAGCAAGAAAAGTCCCTGTTAATAGTCTGAAATACCATAGTCGGTACGTTCGAAAGACAGAGTACCACCTCCTTCTGCAACGACATAGTCTGCCTTACGATTCGGCCCTAAATTATGCATGTTTCTAATTCAACTTAGCATTTTGCAGCATTTCCCCATTTTTTTCTTTTAATTCAATAATTAATCTCCCTCTTTTCTAACTTATTCTCTCAGCTAAACCTGCACTACACATTTGGCTCAAAAACATCCAGTATCTCACGTCCGCTCATCATGAGGTCTCTGCTCTGTGCAGTGCCGAATTGACCCAGAAAAATATTAATTAGCAAGCGGCCAACGCAGGAAAAGAAACGAAGGCAGCGAAAAACACTGCAGCCACGATGGCCTAATGAGTAATCAAGCAGATTTCCGCCATGCGGCGATCAGGCGAAACCAAGACTCCTATAAGGGGAGCTGACGCATATCCATCTTGTTGCCCAAAAATTACCGCCATATTGTAACCCAGATCAGCATTAGAAAACCGCCCGAGCAGGTGTTTACCGCCCCTGTCACTGTCACTTGCCGTCCACTACTACGGTAAGCTAACCGATTTTAGCTTGGTTTTTGGTCCGTTGAGTTACAAAATGGCGGTATGATTCAGCCTGTAGTATAGGAGCTTTAGGCGAAACTTCGCTCCGTTGCCAGGTGTTAACCGGTTTAGCTGGGCAATAGCCAGACAAGTAGAGGCCTGGTCAGCGGTCTAAATATATATATTTATGTATTTTTATTGAAGTTTTTTGATCGCACAGTTTTATAGAATTAAAAAAAAAAAGAATGATAGTTTTTTAGTTGAAAGATTTATAGTTTGTTCATGTTCTTTATATAATTTTTGATTGATTTTAAGATGGTGGACGTTCAGATTAAGTTTTTCCATTTTTTATTTAAAAAGTTCTATAAATTATAACTGGCATGAAACAATTAAAACTTTCGTATATGTAGCATTTTTTGAAAAAATGTACATACAATTTTTTTTGCATGAAAAGAATTTTTACTAAAAAAAATTACACATAAACAATTCCTAGTTAAAAATGCTACATCCATCTTCTAATTGAAGCAAAATCAGTTATTACTTCATGTAGGCCCAGCTCTAAAAAATACAAATTTGTGCATTTATTTTCATAGACATCAATTATTATTAAAATTACAGCAATATATTTACACATGTAGGGCAAGGTTTTCGATTTTTGCACTGAATATTGCATCTGAGTACTGTAGCTTTGGTAAATATATATTTTACATGTAAATGGATTCCCATTTATTTCGAAAACTAAACAATTAATGCTTCTGAGTATTAGAAAAGGGACTGTAATAAAATTGGTTAGCATTGGACATTTTAACCATTGCATTGGTTGCATGTGGGGATTTAAAGCTGCATATAAACAGTTAAAAACGTGATTCGATTTGAATCACTTTCGGACTGATTTAAGGTCAGTATAGATAGTTTATCAAAGGAAAATTAGAATTAAATGAATTATTTTGAATTTTATTCACTCTGAAAGTCCATCATCGAGTTTTCGCAAAAACAACAAATGTTTTTGCTCCATTCCAAACCACTATTGAAATGACCCATGCAGACGGTTATAGACACGAGCTGTTATTCTTTTATTTTGTTTATTAAATACTGAAAAATGATAACTGTTACTGTAAAATGTTTCTTCTTTCCACAAAACATCTCTGTGCATAGAATGAGCCAATTTATGTCTTTTGAAATTTTGAATCATGCTTTTACCTAGCAAAAGAAAAAAAAATCCATGAGCAACTAAAACACATATAAACAAAAACCTACATCATCATTGTAACATTAAAATAATGCCAATATTTAAATACTCAAACTGAAGAAAATATATTTTCTTCATTCGACAAATTTTCCCAACATCCTGTAAATTATTACTTATACTACAGAATTTTAGTTAAATATTGATTAAAAAATTTCATTCCTATCATTTAATTAATAATGAAAAAATATATGCATTTCTAATCCATTATATATTGAAAATAAAATGTTTTCTTATTGTTAAATTTTTGAGAATATTAAAAATGTTTAATGGATATTTTTCACAAAAGTATGCTCTATATTATAATGAGAGCGTATTTAACAAGCTTCATATTTTCAATTATTTTAAAAGCGAAAAGCTCTTACTTATATCAGAAAGTTTAATGAAGAATCTAAACAAATTTATATGGAAATAAGCATTTATGTCACAAACAAATGGGGACATGAATAAATGAAGTTTAATCGGATTTCCATCTGTTTTTGTTTTGTCTATGAAATTATTTTAAATAAACAGGAGAAAGTTAAGATTTAGATAGTCTTTAACAGAGATTATAAATGTGAATAGCTGAGAAATAATAATCATGCTTCCTAAAACGTTTAAATTTCTGTTTCTTGAAATTAATGATTGAAATTAATTTTTTGGAAATGGGGAAATTTTAAATAAAGAAGTCCGAAAAATCAACTTTATAAGACGTAGGGATTATATATTAATTAAATAAAGCAAAATTTGGGGGGGGGGTTTGAACACCTACACCTATGTAGCAGTTTACCTTCGCCTCCTATTGTGACGTGAGAATTTTTGTAGCCATTGATTTAGAGGAAAATTTTATGTAAATAAAATTATTATATACGATAGTTATCTGGCAACAGCCCCTAAACGAAAATTTTGGAATTGATGATCGCATCTTGAAAACTATTGGATACTAGCAAGCTACGCTGGTCAATTTCTTATAACGAACTTTTAATCCAACAAAATATTGACATTTCATAATTCACTTTTACATTTTAACAGAATAATAAGGCTACTATAATTTGTGACTCGTGCTATAGCCAATATACACGCCAGGACACGTCGCCCTTATCATTATCTTTTTACGCATGAAGGTTTTTCTATGGTACTCCATTGTGAAATTTAGTAATAAGGCATTGTGAAATTTAGTAATTTTTCAAATTCAATATTTGAAAAATGGTATAGTCATTGGATTTGAAATTTATATCAAGAAAAATACAATTTTTAGCACTTTCCAACCTAGTTGAAAAGTGCTTATGACTTTGGTTTGTCTGGCCGTCTGCCGTCTGGCCGTCTGGCCGTCTGTCCGTGCTCTAACTCCCGTAAATATGCTCGGATTGCTCTGCAATTTTTATATGTTATTGTCGTTATCTATAGCATGTTCCCTATTTCAACGGAAGTGTGTAGCACTTATAGTTTTATTACAGGGACACTCAAAAGAATTCCGTTACATTGCGGTCTATGGGGAAAAATCATTTGCGGTTTATTTAAATAATATTTCAGTATTTTAAACGCATTGAAATTTATATATATCACTAAGGTGCATTAGAAGAAGCTTAACATGGAATAGGGTGTGCATAGCACTTATAGTTACTTTACAGGGACAGTCAAAAGAATTCCGTTACATGACGTCTATGGAGAAAAATCGTCTGCGGTTTATTTAAATAATGTTTCACTATTTTAAACGCATTGAAATTTATTTATATATATCTAAGGTGCATTACAAGAGGCTTACTACAGAATAGTGTGTATATAGCAGTCATCGTTCATTTACAGGGACACACAAAAGAATTCTCTACTGTCTGTTAACACTAATTCCTGGAAGTGCGTTTTAAGTTACTAAACGCGATTTTAATTTTAACTCGCTTTTTGTCTATTACGTGGTGTGTATAAATTCTGTAGATCCTATACAGGGCAGCACAAAAGTTCGCGGACACATTTCCGTTTATTGACAGAAACTCCAGAAAGAGAATTTTAAACTGTGCTACGCGTTTCCTAACTAAACTAAAATTTAGCATCCTAGCATATACAAATCTATAGATCATATACAGGGCTGAATAAAAGTATTCGGATATTTTTCCGAATATTGTATCTGTTGGAAATTCCTGAAATTATGTTTTTAAATATGTTATGCGTTTTCCAAATTGTTTACTTAGATGTTCTCTTTTAGCTTATTAAACGGTATGTTTTGTAAAATTATTTTGGAAGCGTTGGAAAGTGCTACATAATCTATGCTTGACGCATGATTTTTCGTTCTTGTTTACCTTTCAAACGCAGTTTGCCTAACAATTTTCTGACAAATACTTTTCGATCTACTATTTTTTTTCAGTAACTTCAAATGTTTCATTTTCCGAGATTAATCTGTGGCAACAACTAGCGAAAAACCCAGTCGTCAGAAACGCATAGTTTTTTATTAAAGAGGCTGTTGGAGCAGGGATTGTCACCACCCATTTGCCACCATCACTTTTAAAATCGGTTCGGTAATTCTACAGATTCTATAGAAATTGTAATTTAGAATGTTTTTGGAGCGCTTTTCGCTTATTTCACCCTTTTAAATTTCGATTTTTTAAAAATTTTTTTAGAGAGCATTTACATCTTATAAGTAACTACAATGCCAAATCTCAAATTTCTAGCTCCTTCAGTAAAAAAAAAATCGTAATTTTAGAACGTTTTTCGCTCCTGCACCCCCCCTGGGGTTAGTGACACCGACATAAAATATAGCCTATGTTGGAGCAGGGGTTGTCACCATCAATTTGCCCCCATCACTTTTGAAATCGGTTCAGTAGTTCTACAGATTCCATAGAAATTGTAATTTAGAATGTTTTTGGAGCGCTTTTTGCTTATTTCACCCTTTTAAATTTCGATTTTTTTTTATTCTTAGAGAGCATTTACATCTTATAAGTAACTACAATGCCAAATTTCAAATTTCTAGCTCATTCAGTATAAAAAAAATCGCAATTTTAGAACGTTTTTCGCTCCTGCTCCCTCCCCCCTCCCTGAGAATAGTGGCATCGACAAAAAATATATCCTATGTTGGAGCAGGGGTTGTCACCATCAATTTTCCACCATCACTTTTGAAATCGGTTCGGTAGTTCCAGAGATTCCATAGAAGTTGTAATTTAGAACGTTTTTAGAACGCGTTTCGCTCATTTCACCCTTTTAAATTTCGAATTTTTTTAAATTTTGTTCTTAGAGAGCATTTACATCTTATAAGTAACTACAACGCCAAATTTCAAATTTCTAGTTGCTTCAGTATAGAAAATATCGCAATTTTAGAACGTTTTTCGCTCCTGCACCCCCCTGGGGGTAGTGGCACCGACATAAAATATAGCCTATGTTGGAGCAGGGGTTGTCACCATCAATTTTCCACCACCACTTTTGAAATCGGTTAGGTAGTTCCAGAGATTACCCCCTACAAACAAACAAACAAACAAATAAAAAAACAATCTTTACTCCTTTATAATATTATAGTATAGATACAACAAAATGTTCATATACAAAGTTCTAAAGCACCAACTATTTAGCAAAAATAGATATATTAGACACGTGGGTATGATAAATAGTGTCTTGTAGAGAAGAAAAATTCAAAACTAGTAGGCGATATGTGTTTGAAAAAAAAAATAATGGCAGGCGATAAATTAATTTTACAATTTTGAAGTCATGTTTATAGGTAAATGGCTGAGCTCTAGGAAATAACTTTTATTTCAAAAACAAAAGAAACACACGATTTGTTTTTTCCTTGCGTTACAATATACACTTCGTGTTTTTTTATGGTCGCATTCTGATTTTTAAAAAAATCACTTGCATACGTTAATACATCTGATCTGTCGTAGAAAAGTGGTATTTTTCATAAACAAAATATCTCGCATCAGTGTCAGATATTTTAGTCTGTGAAGGCAACTATTTATCGTATCCTCATGCATTTACTAAATTGATAAAGCTCTACAACTTTGTCACTAAACGTTTAGTCGTATATTCTATAGTTTAGAAGATACGATATTTATCTTCAGTTTATACCGCTATCGGCTTATTGAGGTTCTCGTGTAGAACATATCTGCTTTATTATACTTAGGCACCATATTCATGGCTGTAGTGCTACTTCTGTTCACCAGTTATTTGAGGCGAAACGGACTATATATCTTGCATTAATAAGTTACATATGCAATAGAAATAATTGTCATTACAGATATTTTTGGAAAAACAAATTAACTGTTTTATGTACCCGAGTTATCACTTATGCTACAAAATTTAATTTAGAAAGAAACTAAAAGAACTCGTTCTCCAATCAATTAAACCTTAATTAGACCATATATGTCTATTTCAGCCATTATGTATTGTAAATAAAAAGTTTTTTTCTTTTTATATTTGTTGTAGAAAATAAAAGAAAGTTTAATATATATTTTTTGTAAAAGCATGCTTTATTTTTAAAGGAAGTAGGGTAGACCGGGGCACGTTTACGCAGTGCACTTTTTCCAAAACGAGTTATAACTGGCACCCCACCAGTCATAACAGATTGATGCTGCTCCCTAGCGGGTATTCTCACAAGTTTTTGAGCGTCAGTCGAACTTCGGTCTAGCATGCGGAAAGGATAACCTGTTTTCTTTCAAGGGGAGTAAATTTGGTGTTGAAATTATTGAAACTTATTGTGAACTAATAATATTTAGTTAAGGATAAATAAATATATGAACATTAGCAGAATTTTATCCTTTTTTGAGAACTGTTTTTGTATGAACAGAAATGTTATTAATTTTCGTTGCACATTAAAAATAAATCCAAACATGGCGACGGGGCACGTTTACGCATTGACATCGGGGCACCTTTACGCACGTTCTTACTGTGATTACCAATACAAAAAAGGTGGCAAAAGGTGGTCCCATGACAAGTGTGCTAAAGGAAATACTTTATTTTTTGTTTGTAAAAACTGTAACAGTGATGATGAAGATGACTAAATAGTTTCTGTTTTTAACTAGCACTAAGCCCTATGTTTTCAGTTTAGCCTATAACATGTTCTTTAATTAATTTGCTTTAATTTTTTTTGTTTTTAAACAGTGTTTTAAGTTATAAATAAAACATTTCAATTTGATTAAATATTTATTTCACTTACTCTTTGGTATCACTTAGAATATGGGTAAACGTGCCCCGTTCCCGGGGCAAGTTTACGCAAGTGACTTGGACCTAAAAGAATTTTTTTTACGGTTAAAAACACAAATAGCGCAACAACTGAATACACAAATTTTGACTTTAATAACTGCTTTATAAAACCACAATGTCTAAAATTTCCTAAGTTAAAGCATAAAAATTAGAAAATTCATTGAAAAAAATCCACGTAAATATGCCCCGGGCTACCCTATATTTAACAAGCTTGATACCGAGTGCGCCATAAATTCGTTAAAACTTTAAACTAGTCGTTGGGGGCCACCGTAATACTTACCCATCGTGGATATGCATAATGTAAAATATTAAAATGAAAAATGTGTAAACTACTTATAAAATGCATTGCAATTCAAATAAAATCGTGGCTTGATGACGTCATTACTTTATAGGTTCGATTACTGAATTGCTTGAAAGAGGTTTTTCCTTATAACTCAAAAAATAATAATCCTATTAACTAGCGGTTTATTGCATCTGATTAAGCGTCAAATTTCCAATTAAAATATATCTTTGAAGTGAAATTTGGATGAAATACAGGGTCATGAAAAATCGAAGAGTGTGGAAAATAGGATTACAAATATCTCGGCAACTAATTATCCGATCGACTTCATGCTTTATGCAAAATTTATGTTTTTTTATTGTCTTTTATATTCATTTCTTAAAATAAACAATTTCGAAAATTTTTATATACCTTTTATCAGAACGAATATTTCGAGAGTCCGAAAAAAATAGATCCGGTTAATCGAGGTTATTGAAATGAAATAGGCTTCTTCCCATTATTACATACTAAGTACATACCAAATTGCAAGTGTCTATCTCAATTTTTTCGGGAGATAGAGCGTTTACAGACACACACACACACAGACACACAGACGGACGGCAAATTTTTTTTTCTAAAAATATGTTTTTTGGAATCTCCAGTGTCTGAAACGTGTAAATCCGTCAAAAAAAATTTTTCGATTTTCAAAACGATTACAAGACTTACCCTATACTACGTATGATGGGTAAGTAAAAATCAATAAAAAGGAACAAATAATGCTAAATCATTGCGGTTTGCATGAATGGGATTAGAGGGAGATATAATGTTTTTTTAGTAACAAAAAAAAAAACAAAAAACAAATTGTGGTTGAAAAAATACTGATAGATGGCAATGACAATTGAATGCATAATGTGAAGCAGATGGCAAGGAGGGCCTTTTACTTCGTGAGCGAACTTCCAAACGACCCGTTTCTTCGTAGCATCTGACAAGCTTCAGTATCCCAGCACTTGAAATGCGCCTTTTTTTCCGAATTGAATCTATTTATCGTTCGGAATTTTCGGAATGCGTCAGTTGCTGATTTTCAATTCTTGTAAAAGAGCTTAACAAACAACGCTTGATCTTGTAACGGTAGCAAATTTGCTGGCATCGAATGCTGAATCTATGTGTATCGAAGTGTTTTATTGACACCCTGATTTGCATAAATCTGTTTCATATTATGCAGGCCAGCAACATCTATCGGTAGTTTTTTGAACCACAACTTTTAAGTTATTAAAAAAAATCAGATATTCCTTTAATCTCATTCGTGCAAACGGCAATTTTTTAGCATCATTTGTCCTTTTTTAAGTAAATTTTTAAAGTTTGAACGAATTTATGACCTACTTGGTATTTTCAAATTTTTTATAAGTGAAAATGCTCTTCTTTTATCATTAAAAGGTTTAATAAGGAGTTTAAAAAAAAAGACAGTTTGTAAATATGTCAAAAACAAGTGTGGGCATGAATAAATGAGGTTTAATCGAATTTCCATCTGCTTTTGCTTCGCCGCGGCATTTGAATTTACTTTAAATTCGATAGGAGAAAATGAAAACTATTTAGAATATCTTGATCATGCTTTATAAATGCTTATTATTATTATTATTATTATTATTATTATTATTATTATTATTTATTATTTATTATTATTTATCTTATTTTTTGCAAAGTTGATATTTAAAATCACTTTATTAAAAATGTTGAAATGTTAAATGTAAATGAGAAGTGTCAAGAGGGAGAATTTACTCTATGAAACATAATCGAAGTATTGGAGTTCGGCATTTCGAAAGCACTCTATTTGAAAAAAAAAATTAATTAAAAGTTGATTGCTTTTAAAAGGGTATTTTTCCCCATAAAAAAAGTAAAATTATATACAGATAAGTTACTTATTGTATACTTATGTTTTATTTTTCATACAGATGTACGAAAAATCATGAAAATAGAATGTAATATCATTAATTTCATGGATCTAAAATAATGAATAAAATAGATTGCCTAAAGTTATTATGAGATGAGAATCGTCTAGTAAAAGAACAATAGCGATGCCGAAGAAAAAAATGAAAAAAATAGAGATTAGAAGTGACCATAAGTGAAAATAACATAAAGGAAGATGAGGCAATCGACAAAAAAAAGTGGAAGAAAAAATAAAAAGATTTTCGGACGAAGGAAACCTTAACATTGAGAATAATCCTGTTAAAAGAAATGCTTTAGAAAATACTAGAAATTAATTTAACTTTTGCTAGAGGATTTAAATTAAAACAAATTACAGTGTTCTATCAATTAAATATTAATAAGAAACTATGTGTATTCTAAGCTCTTACCAGAGGGGAAGATCGAGCTATGCTAGGTTAAAATTATGTTTGTGTTCAACTAAATATAACAATAAATTCTCTGTACAACATATAATAATAAGTCCTATGCATCTTGATTGGACGAATTCTGTTTTCGAGAACGTTCTATGGCTCCTGATTCCACCCTGATGATTCCTATTCCACCTGATTGGTGGAATCATGTATGTCGGCTCCTATTGGATATTTCTAGAAAATTCCTTTAAGTTCTAAAAGCCAAATTTTGGCGACATTTGGCGAAAATGAGAAAACGGCACATTCTTTCATTTGTTGCCAAACATACGTTTTGGCATTCCTAATCTTGAAATTCGATTTTCTGCCACGTCTCGCCAGTTTCGCCACTATATCGCCAAATGTGGCGATATTTGGCAAAATGTTGCCAACTTTGCGACTTTGTTTACTTACAACTCTTCGACAACTTGATAACTATTTCAACCTTCATGCATTCCCATTGAATTGCATTGACCCGTAGTGACCCCAAAATGACCCACTAATCGAATTTTCTAGAACATGTGACCTATCCGAATGATTTTCTCGTACCCCAAAATGGTAAGGAACAAAATTTCATCAAAATCGTTAGAACTGTTTTTATATAAAATTAGCTTGACCCGTAGTGATCCCAAAATGACGCACTAATCGAATTTTCTCGACATGTGACCAAGCCCAAATGCCTTCTCGTAATCCAAAATGATAAGATACAAAATTTAGCCAAAATCGTTTCAGACGTTTTTTACAGAGAATTAACTTCATCCTGACTCGTAGCGACCCAAAATGGCCCACTAATCGAAATTTCTCGAACATGTGACCTAGCCCAATGATCTTTTCGTGCCCGAAAGATAGGATGCTAAATTTAGTCAAAATCGTTTGAACTGTTTTGTACATAAAAATGGCTTGATCCGTAGTGACCCAAAAATGACCTGCTAAAGAATTTTAACATGTGATCCAACCCAATGGTCTTCTCTTAATCTAATACAAAGCAAAATACAAAGCAAAATACAAAGTTTAGTCAAAATCGTTCCAGTCGATTTTGAGATAAAATTAGCTTGCCCCGTAGTGACCAAAAAAATTACCCACTAATCAAATTTTCTGGAACATGGAACATAGCATAATTGCCTTCTCGTGCCCGAAAACGGTAGGATATAGAATTTAGTCAAAATCGTTTGATACATTTTTTATGTATAATTAGCCTGACCTTGACCCATAGTGACCGAATTTAACCCATTAATCGTATTGTCCCGAACATGTGACCTAGTCCAATGGTCTTCTCGTACGCGAAAATGGTAGGATACTAAGTTTCATTAAAATAGTTACACCCGTTTTTAAGATAAAATTTGCATACACACAGAGATAGACACGATTTATACATATTATAATATATAAATCATATCATATTATAATATATATTGTAAATAAAATGTTTAATTTTTGTTGTATTTCTTTTTCAAAAGTGAAATGCTAAATATATATTTGTTATAAAATTATTCTATATTAAAGTATATTTAACAAGATTTTTATTTTCCGTTATTTTAAAACTAAAAATCTTTTTCTTATTTTATTAAGTTTGATAAAGAATCTAAACAAATTTCGAAGGAAATGTGTAATTATGCTAGAAACATAGACATGAAAGAATATGGATTAATCGGATTTCCATCTGTTTTGCTGCGCCGCATGAAATCATTTTAAGGAAATAGGAGAAAGATAAATTTATTTAGATTGTCTTGAACGGGAATTATAAAATTGATTAAATAATAGACATGCTTCGTAATATTTTAAATTTCTAGTTTTGGGGAGATGATTATGGAAAGTAGATTTTAGAAAATTTAAAATGTAAAATATAGAAGTTAGAAGTCTCAGGAGAATTAGCTAAATGAAACGTAATACGTATTAGTATTCAATATTTTGAAAGCTTGTTATTTTAAAAATAAAAGTTAAATTCAGGTGATTGTTAGAAAATGTTTTAGATGTGTGAAGTTATCTTTTATCTATACATGGATTACTTGACTTTATAATGTATCATGAAAATTGATTACCGTTAAAGATAATATATTAGAAATAAGGAATTGTGTTTATATATACCTTAGTAATTTAATTAAAAATAATAAAGCGTAAAAAACACTGTCACCAATACACATTACTTACCTTATAAAATGTTTTCAGTGTTGATAATGTTTACACATGTATTTTAGACGTTAGAAGTACTGTTACATATGCTTAAGTTATCATTTGTGCTACAGAATTTAATTTAAAAGGTTTCATTCTTTTGAATTAAAACTTAATAAAAAAACATTTACATATTTTAAGCCTTTATATATCCAGAATAAAATGTTTTCTTGTTAATAGAATTTTAAAAATGTCAAATAATAAATATAAAAGGAAAACTGTCAATAAAGTAGATAACCGAAACATAATATGGAGTATTCATTTCCGTGATTAAAAAAAAATATTTTAAAAACAAAATTTACAGGCTGGTAGCTGTTAAAGAAATTCTTTGGACGAGAGAAGTAATGTTATATTTTATCGACATAAGTTACACAACAGAAAGTGTTGAAAATTGATTACCGTTAGAGATAATATTTTAGACATAAGAAATCCTGTTATCTTAATCTTAATAATATTATAAATCTGAGTGTGTGCAAATGTTAGGCTGAAGCTAGCGTCAAAATGGAGCATTGATCCTGTATCTTTGCATATAGGTTGAATATAACTCTCCAATGAACATAGGCTGATTTTGTTTATTTTGTTCAAATATTTTTCTTAATAATTCGAAATTTCGTTATTTTCATACAGAATAAATGGACATTTTATCGTATAATATTTTAAAATGGTTAAATTTACTTTACCACTGCTAATACTTTATCGTTGCCGAGACTTAATCAAAACCCGGAATAAAAATTTTTACTCAACAATTTAGTTTCAATTGAAAATTTTTCACATGAAAAATGAAAATTAAATAAAAAAATTAAAGAATTAAAAAGAAGATTAAGTGATATTATTAGAAATAAAACGTACTTTTTTTAGTTTTTGATAATAATCCAAGGTTTCAATATGCGTAACCATAGGAAACAGGCGAATATGACGTCATACATCGTAAATAAAGCGGATATGCTTTTGATGGTGAAATAAAATGATCTTGGGTTTTTTTTCTTTACTTTTTTCCTTTTTTTTCTTTTGTAAGGTAATAATACTTAGCGTTTTACCGTCTGCGTACGGCTAATATAACTATACCGTGTTTTTTTTATTTTAATTTTTTAAACGTAAAAAGAAGTTTGAAAAGAAAATTGTTAGCAAATGTCAATAATATGCTACGCAAAATTATCCATGTCAAAAATTATGTCATGGATAGCGATAAATAGTTATTTTTCATTCTTAAAACTAAAAAAATAACTCGATTACCTAAAAAAATGACGAATGTTAATAGTTCCATTTATGTTAATAAAACCTAAAGATATAATATCATTTCGTTAAAGTAACATAATTTCCCTTATGCCAGTATTGCAATTAATTGCCTGGAAAAGGAAATTAACAAGAATTATGTCATTAAAAAGGGATTTTTCTGGGAAAAAGAGACGTCATATTTGAAATAAAACGGGATTTTCCAATATGTTTTAAAATGAGTGTGAATCAATTCCTTACATTTATAATAAAAGGATCAATAAGTATAGAAAGTAGATGTTTTTCACGCCATATTTATAACTAAAAATTTAAATGTTTTTTTTTTATCTATACTGATTATTAAGCATGAGTATCCGTTGTATACAGATGAGAGTTTTCTGCTGAAAATCACATCATAATTTTAAGTAAAGGAAAATGAACACGAATGTATTATATTTAAATCTGACCATGTGAATGCATTTCGCAATTACTCCTAGACTATCGAACGCAACGTGATTTGCTTAATACCAGTTATCATTGATCCCAGGATGTCACAAAAACTCTCAAAATTAAAAAAATTAAACGCCAAGATTTTTTTTTTTTTTTTGTAAATTTTAACGAAGTTTTTCTAAAAACGGAAATAAATTACTCGATTTGTGTATAAAAAAGGAGAAATAAAACAGATCAGTAAATTTTTTACACCATTTTCTCATTAAAACAGAATTTATTTGCACTTTGAATAGATGGTGAAAACAAAATCTTGATTTCAGGAAATTATCCAAAAAATAAAAACATATTTTCACATATTTAAACTTCATGAATCAATTTATTCTGGAGAACAAAAATTGCCTGTCAGCATACTGACATTTAGAAAATAAGATTTGTTTCAGCTATACATTAAACCAAAGAGGCTGAATTGGATTTAAAGAAAAAGCATATACTATTTTCAGTTAATGTTTTTTTGAAGGATGGCTGTTAGAACGTTTCACAAAAGGCGTTAAAAGTAAAATTGTTTATCAGGTAAAATTGACATTTGTTTTTACCCAATTCGTCTATTTCCACGATTTTAATTATCCCTCCTTTTTACATTGGTTGCAGTTTCATTTTCGAGACTATTTGGCACAAAATTTCACTTTTTTAAGACTGAGTTATGTCAAGGTCCCTATAACAAAAAGTACCGTATTGTCTGCTATGAAATGTGATAATTAGTTAGTTAATTATTAACGTTTTTAATTATTGGGAGTGAAATATTTTGCTTAATTAATGTATTTATTCTTCTTTTAATGTTGCGTGAACGAAGTCACGGGGAACAGCTAGTACACATATATATATCTACATTCATAAGTTAATTAAACTACCGAAAGTATTAAAGGTATTGATTGCTATTAAAAATATTTCTTGACATAAGAATTTCTGTTAGTTATGCATGTGTTATTTTGTGAGGAACGCGTTTTCGAATCTAAGTTATAAAGACACTCTACGAAAGTTCTTCAATGCGGACGGGCACTTTGTCTTCTAAAATAAGTTTGTGTGTGTGAATAAGCGTTAGTATCATATCAAAATTTCTAAGTTTTAGAAGTTGTGAATGGCTGAATATGGAGTTTTAAGTAAAATATGTTGTATGATAAAATGTCTTAAGAACATGGCTTTTAGGTTCCATTTAAGTTGAGAATTTTTCTAAGTTAGTTTATATTTCCAGTGCCACTCGAATCTGACGAGTTAACCAGAATTGTGGTGAAAATTTGTTAAAGAGTTAGAAATTTATAGTTCTGATTTTTGGGTTTACGGAGCATACTAGTTTTAAGAATTGAGATTTAACAGCTTTTGTAATCCCGATACATTTTAAAAGTAACTTTGATTTGTGGTAGCCATTTTTGATACAGGAAAAGGATTAAAGTTAAGTTAAAGGCTAGTTTTCTTGCCATAGTTGAGAGATTTCGAGACATGTAAAGTCAACCCATGACTGATGACCGTGGTTAAACAGTATCAGCTTAACAAGGTAAATTTTTATCGATTTCAATATTTTTTTTTTGTTTCGTTGAATCTAAATATGTGAGTGATTATACTACAATTACAAGGAAAAAAAATGAGAACATCACAACCTTTTTTAATAGAAAGTATTGGAAGTTAATTGTTAAAGTTATATTACGGAGGATCATAAATACTGTTATATATACGTAAGTCACTTGACTTACGGAAAGTATTAAAGTTATTACTTATGAAGTTATTACTTATGCCACAGAATTTAAAAAAAATTTAAAAGAAATTGAAAGTTTTTTTCTTTATCAAATAAGTAAAAAACAGAAAATATATGCTCATTAAACCTTTATATCTACTCTATTCTATATTATAAAGAACAAACGTGCCCGTGCGTAACGCTGTCGCCATTTTGCGAATGGCAACACTTGACGATGAAGTTTCGGTTTGGCGATTCTTGCTACTGCAGTTTTTGAAATTTCTAAACGCCGTATATTTTTAATTTTTACACCGTTATATATAAAAAAACTATTTTCAAATGCAATTTGTTTAAAAACTGCATTTACTCTTTTTTATAGCATTTAAATTAAATTTCAAGCATGATTAAAAAATCTATCTCTATCGTTTGCAGACGATAACAAAATAATAATCCGTTTGCACTTTAAATAATATAAAAGTTCAGCATTTGTTTCCAGCTAATATTCAATAACTAAGTTCACAGAAATCTTCAGAAAAAGCTGCCGCCAGGGTCAAATATATGTACATTATACAGTAGCTGGCAAAAGGTTTGAGAAGATATGTTTTTCTGCCCTAACATTTTCTGTAAGCAAAATTTCTTAATGATGTAAATTAGTAATTTGTACCCCTCTTAAAGTGCAACAAAATGCAACATTAGAACAATTGAGATATATGCATGAATTAAAAATAATTTAGAAATTCGCAAAGTTACTTAATCAAAAGTTTTGAGACGATTCAGTTTTTCTAAACTTTTATTGAAATTAAGCGTCTGAATGTAACAAAATACATCAATATTTAATATTTAGTTGCATATCCTTTAGCTTTGAGGACTACGGCACATCGTCTGGGCATTAAATTAACAAGACTTTCTAAGGTGCCCCAAGGAATTTTCGCCCATTCCAATTGAAGATTCCGAAGGAGTTCTGCCTTTAAAGAATGCTTCCGTTTCCCACCTTTTCTTCCGCCTTTTCTTCCCAAAGATGTTCAATTGAATTGAGGTCATGACTGATTCGGCCAGTCCAAAACATTACATTTCTTATCTGTAAACAAATTTGTCACCATTTTAGAGGTGTGTTTTGGATCATTAGCCTCTTGAAACATCCATCCAACGATGCATCTTTTTAACAGCATAAGGCCGCATGTGATCTTCTAAAATGTTTTTATAAAAATTTTGATCCATAATCCCATTGATGTGTACGACAGGGACGACGCCATCATGTTGAAAAACTCCTCAGACCATTACTAATCCGTTTCCGTGTTTCACTGTTGGACGTTGCTACCGGTATCCATTCTGGTGTATTTTTGGACGACGAAAATAACGTCGGCAATAATTTCCAAACAAATTAAATTTGATTCAACGCTCCAAAGAAACTTCTTTAAATTTTAGGTTGTCCACGTTTCGTGTTCCTTAGCGAATTTCAATGGGATTTTCCTATTCTTTGCACGGATGAGAAGTTCTTTTGCAGGGACACGTGCACACAATCCAGCGGCATCCAGACGACGCGACGTCTTATGGTGTCCTTACTCACTATGAATCCATGTTCGGTGGTCATCTCCTTACATATGACAGCGTTCTTGTTTGGGTCAGTGCTCGACTTCCTTTGGATCAACGTGTCTTGACGTTGAGTTGTTTTTCTTAGTGCTTTTCTTTGAAAAGTCAGGACACGGAAGAATTCTTCAAAGGCAGAACTTCTTCAGGATCTTCTATAGGAATGGGCGAAAATCCCTAGGTCCAATTTAGAAAGTTATGTTAATTCCATGCCCAGACGATGTGCCGTAGTCCTAAAAGCAAAAGGATATGCAACTAAATATTAAATATTTCTATATTTCATTACATTAAGACGCTTAATTTCAATAAAAGTTTAGAAAAACTGAATCGTCTTAAAACTTTTGCTAAAGTAATTTTGCGAATTTCCGAATTATTTTTAATTCATGCATATGCCTCAATTGTTCTAATGTTGCATTTTTTGGGCTTTAAGAGGGGTCAAAATTACTAATTTACATCATTAAGAAATTTTGTTTAGAGAAAAAGTTAGGACAGAAAAACATATCGTCTCAAAACTTTTGCCAGCTACTGTGTATATAAAATCCTGAAACAAATTTATGCAAAGATTTTATCAAACGACTGATTAAACGAATATATGTTAAATGCGGGATTTGTAAGAACGCTGACAGTAATTTTAGTATGTTGTTACCATCACATGCAGTATCGCATGTATAGTTATTTTAAGGACGCAAGAAATAATACGAATATATGTTAAATGAGGTTTTTGTAGAACGCTATCGACAATGTAATTTTTGCATGTTGTTACATACAGTATGTTTTTAAGAGGTTGTATATAGCATTTATAGTTATTTTACAGGGCCACCGCATAAAAGGTACAAATATATGTAACGATTTTATTAAACGAAAATCTGTAAAACGCGGGAATTGGAGGAAAGGGGTGGTAATGTAATTTTAGTAACGTTGTTACAGTCACCTACAGCACATTTTGTCTTGAAGATTATAGTTATTATACAGAGCCGCACAAAAAAAATCGATTATAGTACGTCCATGTGCGTTAATTACTCAAAATGCATTTTAGTGTCATTATTTTATTTGAAGTTCTACAAAATTTCTATATGTTACCAAGCATGAATGGCGGCAAGTTCTTCGGTGAAAATATGGGATGCAACATTTATAGTTCTATTACATATTAACGCAAAACAATGTAGATGCATTGTACTGTACCACCAATTGCTGTTGGAAGAGATATTTTCATATTTTCTACGACTTTTATTTAACTTATTATGCTTCATGTATCTCTATGTATATAAATATGCCTTCAAATAACTTTTCGAACTCTTTTTAATATCAATTACAACAAACGAATTTCACTCACATCTTCAGAAAAAAACATCTGCCATTGTCAAATACATACATTTATAAACGGCTTCTAGTTAGTCCTTTTTAGGGATCCTACATTAGAGAGAGATTGGACATTGACGGAAAGTCCGCCATATTAGTTACAAAGCAGGTGGAACGCCGTAGAACGCAATGCATTTTCATCCCCGTCCAACACTTTTTATTCTATTAAAATCACCAGAAATTCATTTCATATGCCTTCACAGAGTCATTCAGAACATAAACATAAGCACAATTCCGTTTTAATGAATAAGAATTCTCAGAAAATGCTTTTTCTTTTATTCGGCTGAATTGCAGGGTTAACATGTCGGGACTTTACATTATGCTTAAAATATTCGAATTTTATTATAAACAAATATTCAAGTTTTTTTTTTTTTTTTGGGGGGGGGGGGTTCACTTAAAATAAACATTTTAATTTATGCATAACACAAGAAATACTACATAATGTAATTTTTTGTAGCGTGGGTATTTATTTTTTACTTTCCTCTGTTTAAATGGTCATGACTCATGATATAGATTAGTTAGGTTACTTTTTTAAGTAAATAAATAAAATTTCTTAGAGGGAACTCTTAATTTTATAAGGTTAAAAATATATCATTTAATAGCAATAAGAAATTAAAAAAAAAAAAATACTGAAATATTCAGAAAAGTATAAATTTTTTAAACCTATTCCTAATATACCTTCTTTATTAATGTATTTACATTAATAAATTTAGATAGTTTTAAAGAAACTAATTGGTTGTATGAAATTAAAAAGCTTCAATTTTCTAGAATAATACGCTTTATAATACTAAGTATATCTAAATATGCAAAAAAAAAAAAAAAATACATTCCGAGAAACTGAATAAAAAAATTTACACACATATGCTTAGTAATGTTTATTTATATAGAGGTTTATATATTGTGAATTTATATATTTTTGCAATTGTCAGAGTCAGCGCTTTTATACATAGATATTTTTTTATGCGGAAAATTTAAATGCTTACGTCTTGTGCTCTCAAATTCCGCGGATATGTAAAAAAGAAATTATTAAAAAATGAACAGTTTAACAATTTATTCAATTATTCCTTATAATTTATAAACAATTTCATATTTTAAAAGGAGTGCACTATATACAATTTTATTCTGTATTACGTTCTTAAAATAAATGTTTCAAAATGTAAACAGAAATTCATCGCCAATAACGTTTGTCAATTACCGCCAACTGTGTCAAACTTCGAAACTCCAAATTATTTACACGTTTTGCTCAATCACTACAAAAAGATTTAAATCAAAATTAGTTTTAAAATGTAAAAAAAGAGACGCAGAAACGAAATTGCTTTGTTTGTGTTACTCATTTCGATAGTTATTATTTAATGAAACTGTTTAAAGTTGACCGCATACTCAACAATTGAACTCTGACAATTTAAAATATGTTACAAAATAAATAAACATTACTAAATATTAAAAAGTAACTATAAACAACAAAAGAAAATTATATATTAAAAGTGTACTAAGTCTTGATACAATATTTAAAATGTTGAATCTTTAAAATCCAAATTTTCTTTAGAAAGCAATACCAGCGTATACATACGACGTAACTAAAATGGCGGATTTGTCAAATCTGCCGGCGACGCAATGTCCAATCTCTCTCTAATGTAGGATCCCTAGTCCTTTTACGCTGGTAGCGCCTCTGGTAGAGAGTTGCATAACTAAAATTTAAAATGTATTTTTAGTATTTGGAGTGTGGTGACCAATATACTCCAAGTTAAAATTAAATAGTGTAATTTAAACTCAATTTTTTTAACGCTGATAACGCCCCCTAGCGAGAAATATATTTACCAAATTTAAATTAACATTTTTTTTATGTTGCTAAACTACTTATATCTTGTGTACGGCCTGGCGGCCGTACACAAGATACAAATAGTTATTTCTGATTCTACGCAGTTTTCTTTTGCGTTTATAGCAACCACTGGCAAAAAATAGGCAATAAACATAAGTAAAGTTGATTTTGTATGTGTTACTGAATGAGGACATTTACGATGATTACTTTGAATTTAAAGTCATTGTAAAAAGCAAACAAAAGTTTAAATTATGAATATGGAAATGAATAGAAATTAGCTATTTGTTACTGATACAATCTATCAACTAATGTGTTACATAAAACTCTCAAATACAAGGTATATGCAATTAATATGTCTGCCGGCCTATCTTCAATAGACAATTTATGATTTCTTATGATGTTCTTAATTCAAGAAATTTTAATTAGTTATTATGGTGGATTACAATGGGTTTCCACCAATGAATGAGTTCGAAACAAATTTGCAAAACTCATCTCATGTCCGTTGCCAATCCAAGGATTAGCTCACAAATTGCGCATGGAGCATAGCCTAATAGTTATTTAAGTAAAATGTTTTCTTTTTCTTATTATATTTTATGAGAAAGCAATGCATAGTTTAATACGTAGGGGAGATGGGGGATGAATGGGACGTTTTCAATATTTCCGGCAATAAACTTTTTTTTTAGTTGCTTCCTATCCTCATAGATTTCACTACCATAGTGTGTTTCAGAACCAAAAGCAAGACCACATGGCTGTTTTCAGTTTTCTTCAAATTTGCATTTCCTGAAAACTCTGC
Organism: Maratus michaelseni; assembly: GCA_963931845.1. Lineage (NCBI taxonomy): Eukaryota > Metazoa > Arthropoda > Arachnida > Araneae > Salticidae > Maratus > Maratus michaelseni. The sequence goes on along the minus strand of OZ007594.1, from coordinate 274,233,524 downwards.
TTAAAAGTATTTTTTTTTTACATTTGAAGTTAGTTAAATATCTTACACAATATAAACAATTAAGATATGTTGTAGTTTTTTATTTCAAGGCTGAATACAGGTAATTAAAATGAATGAATATTAATCATTGTGACAAAATAATTTTTGAGACAAAATGACTGACAATTGAATATATGGGGATGATTGGGACATTTCAAATGGGTATGAATGGGACTGCTTTATTCATCCTTAGAGGATGCTGAAAAATACATTTATTAGCTAAATAATATTATATAGTTTGATAAATTAATAATTTATGGTAATTATTCTTTTAACATTTCAACCTCATTGTAGCCATCGTTTTCTGCCATTGAATGCTTCCGTTTATGGGCCTTTTAAGGCAAAGCTGAGATGAGTCCAAGATGATTGGCTAACAAATAATCCTGGAGATCATATTACAATTTACAATCTCCCAGCTTTTGCCAAGGAGGCATTTTTGTCAGCTTTTAGTCCTTAACATTGAATAAAGGGAGGAAAATATTTGTGTCGCATTCATCCCTGCTATGGGGATGATTGGGACATAGAGGAACGTTTTTTAATTTTATAATATATTTCTGTATAATAATAATCTTGAATAAATATTGTGCATAAGATGTAGTCAAACACTTAATGTATGAAATGTGCTATATGATATTGATAATAACTTAAATAAAATATTTAAAATAAATATTTTTGTGAAAATGTCCCATTCTTAACCCATCTCCCCTATTTGCGAAAATAATATGTGTTGTTTTAAAATGAAAATTAAGTAAACAAGTTTTATATTTTCCATTACTTTGAAAGTGAAAAGGTCTTTCTTGCATTAGAGAGTTTAATGAGAATGTATGCAAATTTTGAAGGAAATTTGTAAATATGTTAGAAACAAATGTGGACATGAATAATGAAGTTTATTAAGATTTTCATCTGCTTTTGGTACGCGCAGATTGAAATAATCTTAAGAAAATGGATGAAAATTTAAATTGTTTAGTGTATCTTGAACAGTGATTATAAAAATGAATAAATCTGAAATAATTATCATTCTTCATAAAATGTTTATTATTATTGTTTTTAATTTCAATGTATAACTTGAAACTTTGATGGTGTTTGAAAAATAGAACTTCAAATATTACGCGGTAAAAAGGTATGCTATTTTGTTTTGGTTACTGAGCATTAAAAATGACAGAGCATAAGGAGCAATTATTATAGTGTGTTTGTTTTATATAAGGAAAGGAAAAATGCTTCGCAGTTACAAAAGAAGATGAGTGCAGTGTAGGTTGAGTGCGCCGTTGAAGATTTCACGTGTCGTAAGTGGTTCAGAAAGTTTTGTATAAATATTTTAATCTTAGCGATTTATTACGTTCTAAACTACAACGCTGATGGTAACGAAAAATTGGTGTTAACTGAAAGGATTCTGCACAGGACAATCCGAAATATCGAAAATATTATTGGAATCAACTACTTTAGAATATAAAGATGATTACACCATTTTGGAATGATTAGGAATACGATGTATAGATGCCGCATAAGTTAATGAAGAAAGCTTTGATAAACCGAATTTATGCTTTCGATTCTCTAATAAAATGATCTCTTTTTAAAGCGAACGGGTACAGGTTAGGAAAATAATGTTAAGCTTGCAAAATAAATGAAAAAGTGTGTTTACACCCGAAAAATATTTTTCTATGCATTTGACGAGACTGAAGGAGAATATTTTATTATGAGTTGCTACTTAAATACAAGACCATTAATTTTGAGAAACGCTGTTCTCAACCAAGTGAATTAAGGCAAGCAATCAGCGCCCCTGGTGAAAAATGGCGTAACTAAAGTTTAAAATGGATATCTTTTTTATGTTTTCTTACGTGGGAATGCTACTCCAAGTGAATATTACTGAATATAAATTAAATTTTAAAAAATTGCATTTATAGCGCCTTTTGGTAAGAAATAGGGTAATCAAATTTAAGTAAAATTGTTTTTTTATGTTTCACACTATACTATCTTAAATTAGCTAACTGAAAAGGCATTATGTTTCCTCAAAACAACGGTAGACCGCCTTTGTTTTTGGCCAACCATTACAAACTTTTACAACTTTACTGAAATGCTTTGATCCATACACAGTGCTCTCCCTGTCTTATGCCCTCCGATTACCACATATATAACTTTGAAACGAATTAGATAGTAAAAACTTTGCTTCTTTTGAAAACTTAAAAAATCAGCTGGATCTGTTTTTCTGCAATATTAAGTAGCTACCAGACAGATGTAGAACTGTCGTTGAACAGAATGGCAAATACTATATTACTTAAATATTTCTTTTAATATGTAAATAAAATTTTTCTTTAATGTTTATCAAGGAAATAAGGCGAACTTTTGCAGCAACCTAACATATGAGTTATTAGTGCAACAAAAAATATTGCAAGCAGATTGCCATTAAATATACAGGGTGTCCATAATTAAATGACCCTACTTTAAAGTTGCCAACAGACGAAACTATTGGTCAGAAAGTTGTGAAATTTTGTGAAGGACATAATAAAGGAATGGGAATTTGTTTAAACGATAAAAAATAGTTCAAAAATTTGCCACCAGGTGGCGTTTTTTATGAATTACACATTTATCCTACTCTTACGGTAGTTTACAAACTTTTATTTCTACAAAAAATGTTCAACAAAACTTTTTTCACGACATGTTCTTAGCATTCTCCAGAACACACTACGGGCAACTGTGGAACATGCTATCTTACGATTCCAGATGGTAGCTGAAAATGATGGCCGTCATGTGGAAAATGTTTTGTTGCAATAAAATATGTAAACTGTGCTAAATGTGTGATTAATTCATTAAAAACGCCATCTGGTGGCGAAATTTTGAACTAAATTTTTTTCGCTTAAACAAATTCTCATTCCTTCATTATGTCCTTCACAAAATTTCACAACTTTCTGACCAATAGTTTCGTCTGTAAACAACTTTAAAGTAAGGTCGTTTAATTATGGACACCCTGTACTTTTAGACATAAGAAGTACTGCTACATATACATAAGCGGATGAAAGTACTGAAAGCCGATTGCCGTTGCTCATAGATATTATCAACTGTCTTTCAAAGAAGGAGGTTAAACAATTGGTGTTTGTATTTCTTTCTATGTATGTCCACGCTTAGCTGCTGAACGGATGTTTAATTAATATAGTATTTGCAATTTAAATAACATAGCATTTTCCATTTTGTTCGACGAATGGTCTACATCTGGCTAGTAGCTATTTAATCTTGCACTAATAGAATATGTGAAGTTTCTGATTGAAAAAAATATCCAGCTGATTTTTTAAGTTCACTTTTGATTTCGTTCTTTTTTTTTTCTTTTTAATTTTACTGGAAAAGTCTTGATCTGCAGATAATCTTGTTTCAATATATTTAAGATTTTAAACTGATAGGTTTATTTGTCTGTCTTCTTTTATATTTTTTTTTCACTTTATATGCTTTAACTTTCGTAAAAGTGGACTAATCGCCACTAAAGCTTTATATGGTGTTAAGACAAACAAAACTATTTTGCGTTTTTTAAATATTCGTCGTATCGTACTGAGTTTTTTTCAATGACGCCGCAAACATTAAAGAATTTTATAGCCTACTACACGTAAAAATAAGCAATATTATCAACAATGAGCATAAAAATAAACCTGGATTACAGTCCTGCATCAGGTTGTGTAATCCAATTGTACGCGTTGTGTACCCAATTGTACGCCCCAATTGACACGACGCGTCAGGGTCGTGTTCACTGTATATTTTTTTTGTTCTTGGTCAGGTTAATTCCTTTTTAGGTTCTGGTTTGATTTTGACTTTTTGAGATAGGTTTAGTAAACCATTTTTTCAAAAGAATATTCACAATATTGTTTAAGATTAAAAACTACACTTTTGAAAAGAAATGAGTACATATATATTTTTTTAACATAAAAATGGAAACAATATAAAATATATAATTACGCAGTATTTTTTCATAATTGTATGAAAGTATGGCATTGAAGTGCGTCGAGGTATTGGGTTTATTTGTAATAGAATTTTAGTGTTCGGGTTAGTATAACCCAAGAGTGTAATATGGATAGCAATAAGGACGTGATACAAAAACTCTTATGTAAGAAACAATCCCTTGAAGTCGGTTGCATGTTTTGTTAAAAGTACTTATTTAGATATAAAATACTATTAAACGTATATATATATCATTTATTTAACAGAAACTATTAAATTATATTAATATTAAAATATTTTTTAGACATAGATATAATGTTATATGTACATAAATTAAACATGCTATAGTGCATAGAAAGTAAACATATGAATATATTTTCATGTTACTTATGCTGTAAGAAAGAACTGAAAGTAGATTACAGTTAAATTTATTTTTAGATATAACTGATACTATTAACTTTTCAAAAGTTACATATGCTGTTGAAAGTATTGATCTGTTATAATTTTCAATCATTATAAGTACTAATTTATACACAGGGTGAATCATAAAAAACTACCTAATTTAAAATTCATTAATTCATTAACTATAATAAATTCTAAAGACTGAAAATGTAACATTTTTATCATGAATTTTGTGTACAATAATTAAAAAAATCAATTCAAATTTTCAATCAGATGATGGCAGTGGGCTGTATTAAACTATAAAACTTCCCAAACGAATGTATGAAACAATCTAATATTGTTTCATACTGAACTGTATCAAAAGATTCTCACTTTTTACTGTTTATTTTTTTAGATATTGAAACACGAGAAAAAATGTTTATATTTGAAAATTTTTAAGTTAATTTGAGTAATTTTACAATTTGAGACAGCGCAGCATCATTCATTAATACAAATCTTAATCTGTGTTTGAAGTATTGAATATAAAACTTAAAAACTACCTGTTAATCACATGTCACCTATTTCATCTTTATTTTGAGAATAGTTAATGAATTAATAAAATCGAAAGTTAGGAACTCTAGAATGAAACACACAGTACAAAAGTATATTTCTGCCACTAGTACAGTTTTAGGTAGATTTTTTAAGAAATACTACCTATTACATTCTCCCCTAAGTTGGAATTTCTGACATCTTTTTGTAGATGAACGCCGATTATAATTTCTAGAACTCAAAATCACCCCCAGTTCAAAACTTTATCTATCTATATATTTATATCACGTTTTATGGACACGATAACTTCCATAATTCTGCACAAATCTCTTTCAAACTGATACATAATATCAAGCGGTATAAAATCTCGGTCAATTTCGTTAATGAGCAAAATTGGACCAAGTGGCTAGGGGGGTAAAGGGTTTTTTTGTGAAAACAGAAAAAACCATAACTTCATAATTATGATACATATAGAATCCGTTTAAAGTTATTATTACTTCTAGGAAAAGAGCCAAAAATTTATGTATGACAGAGTTTTGATATCATTAAAAATAACCTCGAGGGGGTGGGGAATAGGGGTTTAAGAAGAAAAACATTCATAACTTCGTCAATTCACAAGATATCAAATCCGCTTGAATTTGTTATAAATCTTCTTACTATTATCTACAAATTTTATATTGACAAGTTTTTAATAGGACTAACTCTTACAGCAAAAAAAAATTTAACAAAAATTAAAAATTAAAAACAAGACAAATCCCTGCTGGCTCCGCCTACAGGCACAGGTATATTTTAAAGTGGGTGGTCCCAACTGCCACATCATGACAAAAATATCTTTCTTCTGCATTTATCAATAAACAGGTGCCCCACGATCTGCGTCTTCGAAATCTACCTGTGCCTGCAGGTCGAGCCGTCAGGGATTTTTTTTTAAATATTATTATTGCTACCTCTTTTTCTATACAATAGTTATCCTGAAAGATTAGTTGATATTTAGTACGACGTTTTTCGTTTTGAAATAAGTGTATACAAAATAATTTTAAAAAAATTCGTCCTTGACAGCCTTGAAATTACTTATTTTATCCAAAGTATTAAAGTTCCACCATTTGATTTTAAAGTAAAATTATAGTGAATTCTAAATAATTCCCCTTTCTACTGATCGCATTTAGTAATTAGGAGTTGTATGAAGAGGAACATGTTGTAAATGCATGTCTCTGAGCACGAAACGTGTAATATATTTTGCAGCATTCCTTCAGTTTATCATAATACAAAATAATAGAAACATTAAATAAAACTTTGCAATGATTGTCAATAGCCTATCAAAATTAAAGAATCTTCTGTAGCTTTTTTATGTTTTTGAGACTAAACTAAACGTAAAAACGAATAAAAATCAGCCTCTAAATATGGAAAAATAATATAATAATGGTGTTATAAAGAAAGATTTCAGTACAAAACATGATGCATGCTAACATTTTGTCATTTTTAATAAATAGGCGTAAGCTATGAAAAATTAAGAAAGTCCTCTCACTTATCCTATTAACCTATATTATTTTAAAAGTAACGAACCATTTTAATTTTGAATACATTTTTTATATAAAATATAGTTTAGTAATTTATTAAGAACTCAAAGCATCAGTAAGTCTTATAAATTACTTTAAACAAAATAACACATCGGCTGATAAGTTCCCGGTCTGGCACGCAGATGGCATTGCAATCGCCAAATCGATGCTTTTTTTAGTAAATTATAACCTATAAAAGGTAGAAGAAAAAAGTTATGACGATTCGCCGTGGGGATAAAACGTTACAGTGGTTTTAGTTGAACGACTTTGTTGATAAACAAAAAAAAATGGATAAACAAGAATTTCAAGAATTGTTATTTGATCGGTAAAAACACCGTTCAAACAAAAGTTTGGCGTGATAAGCATTATCCGGACACTGCACCAGGTAAATCAAACATTATTGACTGGTTTCCTGAATTTAAATGTGGTCGAACCAGTGATTCACCACGCAAAAGAGGTGTTTACTCCGGAAAACATAAAAAAAAGTCCACAAAATCGTTTTGGGGAACCGTAAAGTGAAGTTGCAGGAGATAGCTCAGACTATGAAGATATCCAAAGAACGTGGTAGGTTTTATTTTGAATGAACATTTGTCTATGAAGAAGCTGTTGTCAAAGTGGATGCCGCGCGTGTTGACTTTTGACCCAAAACAACAACGAGTCGAAGATTCTGAGCACTGTTTGGAACTTTTTCGTTATAAAATTATGTTATGTATTATAACATTGTTATTATTTATTTATTAAATTATTATTATTAATTTATTATTATTAAATTATTATTATTATTATTATTATTATTATTAAATTATTATTATTTATTATTAAAATTATGTTATTTATTATAGTTATAAAGTCATAAAGTTATAAAGTTATAAAGTTATGTTAAAAAGTTGTGTTTTCTTTATTAGACCGGGAACTTACCAGCCCATGTGTTACGTTGAAAAAGTACCAGATTATTATTCTTTCGTAATAAAGTTCTTCGCAGTTACTTTCACAACATCATTAATATAAAATTTATGATAAATAATTAGAAATTAAACAATTCGAAAAGTCATGAAAAATAAATAATTATGCTATTTTTTTGGTAAGAAAATTAATTGCCTGTGATTCTGTAATCCTTTACTTTCAACATTATTATTATATAAAACTGTACAAACTTTATAAATATATTCTCTAAATTGGAAACTTATTAGCTGATTACCAAACACGCAGTAAAAACAATTGTAATTCCTTTTACTATATGAAAACAGTTGTAAAAATATAAAATCAAGTACAAAATGTAATTTAGAGTTTTAGTGTTACCACCCATTAAAAGCAATAGAAGAATAATAAACATTAACAGGATTGTTTAGAGGATTGTTAAGTTACCCTAATTAGGGTAATTGGAGCGTATCAACCTTTTTGAAATTGAAAATAAATAAATAAAGATAAAAAGCATAATTTGTTTGCTTAAGGAATTAATTTCAGAACAAAATTTAGTGTATAAACAAATTTTATTTCTTTATTTTATTAAATAAGAGTGATATCTCAAAATATTCCTTCTGATTACGCTAATTTACAGTATATGATTTTATTAGATAATTAATGTTTTTACTTTGAATTATCTATTTCATATACATTACAATTTTTAATTTATTTAGATCTAAAAGCCTGTAAAGTACGTTTAACAATGAAAACTTATCAACCAATATATTGTCTCATAATCAACTTTTGTACAGTTACTTTTACACCGTCATTAAGTTAAAACTTAAAAATAAATATATTTTCATGAACAAAATCAAAAGCATTTTGTCAACAATAAAAAATGCATCAAAAATAAATAAATAAATCAAAAGGTGTACTCACTATTTAGTAAGAAAACTAATAGTGTGTCAAATCCAAATCCTTTACTTTAAAAATTAATTACTATACATATATATTTTCTAAATTGAAAGATTATTACTTAATTAGCAAAAGAACTGTAAAAAAAATCCTGTGCTTATGGAAAGATTCTAGAGAAAAAAAAAATGTAGTTTAGAATTTATATATCACAGTTCAAACGCCAGTGTATGGTATTTTTTTCTCCATTTTACTAAATCGCCGGCGTGATCTATGAAGGTTGAAAAACATTCCTCCTAGTTATTCCATTATAAGATACGAAATTTTTACTAGTTATTAAAAATTTTTCGTTTCTTAGCACAATTCATATTTTAATAATTCATGAAAAATACACAAAATTGGTAGGCTTATAAATTAATTAAAAATGAAGAAATATCAACCATTTTATTTTTTCATAATAAAGTTTTTCACAATATCATTAATTTTAAATTGAAAGAAGGCATAATCTTTTATGATTAGAAACACAAAAATTAGTATTTAATTAAAATTTATAACAAGGTAAATAAAAGAAAAAGACACTGTATTCATTTTTGGTAAGATCCTCAATAGTCTGCCATTCTGAAATCCTTCACTGTAAAAATTATTTATTGTATAAACGTATTCTCTAAATTAGAAGCTTATTGGTTGACTACCAAAATTATAGTATATACCCCATTTATTAATAGCTTTTCAAACTTTAGGTGGTGGAACGATTCGTAACGGATTTAATTTGAAAACATTTAGGAGAGTTCTAATATAATCCAACTTAACAATACAGTAGTGTGGTAAAGCTTAAAATGATCAGTCCAAATACTTAACTATGTTGTAGGTAAATTCCATGAAGTATTCTCAAACTTTAAATTCTTAAAGGTATGAAATTTATTTTTCCAGAAATACTGTTTTTTTTCCCATAGTTCCCTATAAAGTAATTAAAAAATATTAAAAAAAAGAATAATGCTTAGTTCGTAAAGAGCTGCACAAAAATTTATTTTGTGATCTGACGTGTTGTTAAGTTAATTTTTCTATAAAATATCAGAATATACTAAAAAGTACATTTAAAAACACGAGATAATTAATAAATGTACTAATATATACATATATATATGTATATATATATGTATACATATGATATATACACTGGTGTGCAAAAATTAAGGACGAGAGGGTTTTATGAATGTAACGTCGCGCAGAAGATTTCCACATCGACCAAAATCATACCATAAGATCTTCCAGATGTGAAAATATGGGACAAGTGATAAAAACCATCTAAACAGAGAATCAAAAGGATATGAAAGCATTTTATTGAAGAGGTCACTTGGAGCACAAATGCAGAGAAGACAGAAACGTTCATCTTACAATCACCTGGCAGGAAAAATTCAGTCTCTTATAGGGGATATGGTCACCCCTAACTGCGATGCAGGATTTGCAACGTCTGTCCATAATGAGGACAAGGTTGTCTAGTATCTCTTGAGGAATAGACTCACATTCCTCTTGTAACGCCAATTTCAGCTCCGGAATCGTTGCTGGTGCCTGATCACGTGATGCCAAGCGTCTCCCGAGAAGGTTCCACACATGTTCTATGGGATTAAGGTCCGGAGACTTTGCAGGCCATCCATGCGTTGAATATCTTCACTCTCCAGGAGCTCATCGACAGACGCTGTGCGATGAGGGGGAGCATTGTTGTCCATGAAGAGGAAGACCGGAGCCGCAGCACCTCTAAAAAGACACACGTGAAACAAGAGAATCTCGGCGCAGTAGCGGGCACCAGAGACAGAACCTCCTTGGAAGAAGTGAAGGTCCGTACGGCTACCAAGCATGATACCACCCCAAACAAGAACTCCGGCACCTCCAAAACGGTCCTTTTCGATGATGTTGGAGGGGTGATTATGTGTTCCCTGCTCTCTCCAGATGTGTATACGTCCAGAATCACTCGTCATACTAAATCGGCTCTCATCCGTAAAGAGTACTTGACCCCACTCCTGTTGTGCCCAATTCTTATGTTCCTGACACCACAGAAACCTGCGTCTCCGATGAGCAGGCGTTAGTGGTACACACCATACTGGTCGTCGTGCATACAGGTCACCTTTGTGCAGCCTCCTATCCACGGTAAAACGTAATATCCGACGGCCAGTAGTCTGCTCCATCTGCCTTGCGATTTCTCCAGTTGTCTGACGCCTGTTTCTTTTCGCCTGTAGGACAATATAACGGTTCTCCGCTGTTGTTGTTGGGCGTGGGCGATCACTTCTGAATGCTCGGACAGCTGCTCCCTTCGTTTGAAATTCACTCCAGACTCATGAAACGATGCTATGAGCGATGCCGAACTCTTGTGCCACACTTGTCACACTTCGACCTTCTTCGAACTTCCCAATGATTCGACCTCGTGTAAGGTCATCCAGATGACATCTTCTGGATTGCCTCTTGGCCATATCACACAATAATAGCAAAAAAAAAACGTCGCTGAAATCACTTTACAGAGTGCAATAGATTTCACCAAATTTCTAAACGGTCACCGCCTGTGTGCTTTTATCCCCTTACCACCTCCTCCTTTTACGCCATATGCCGTACATGGGCATGTCCATGCTGCATTTGTTTCAGGTCTATCCCCTGATGGGTCTTTCATTTAGTTCTGTTGCCCTTTTTGGCTTTTATGCTAATTTATAAGCTCCGTCCTTAATTTTTGCACACCAGTGTATATCTACCCTATATATATATAAAATCCTAATGAAACGAATTTGTGAAACGATTTTATGAAACGAATTTATGAAACGATTTTATGAAACGACTGATTAAACGACTGATTTTGTTTCAAGGCTATTTTTAATAAAATATTGAACGCTTCATGGTGAAATTAATACCAATTGTTCATAAAAATCCGCGGATGTCAAAACTGGTAATAGAATTTTGAAATTGGAAATAGTTTTCGAGATATTAATTTTTTTCTAATTTTAATGACATTTCTGTAATGATGGCAACTAATTACTCAGTTTTTTTGTGACAAAAAAGGGAAAAAAATTGAAAAGGATCCCGATAGGGATTATTGATTTCTTTTTATTCGTCATTTTCAAATTGAAATTGAATTTATCTTTTATTTCAATCGATAATGAAGACAAGATTGTGATTAAATTATGTTTTTCAGGAAAATTTGAAAAAAGTCAGTCAGGATTCAATCGTCTGTCAGCATTTAATTTAATTTATAAACTGAAAATATTTTGAATAAATTCGTCCAAATGACGTCATTTAGGTAAACGCAAAAGAAAGGGAGGAAAAGGAATTAATAGTAATTATTATTTATTGATATCATTTTGTTATTTTTTTGTAAAATTTAACTAAAGGAATTTATAAAATCATTAATTCGGATATTTGAAACTAATATATAAAATAATATTTGCCCAACTGAACGGAAGAATAAAATATCCTGCTTGGTTTTCTATCCTGCTTGGTTTTTTCCGTCAAGCTTTTTAAAAAAGCGTCAAGACCCCTATAATAGAAAAGCACCAAAAGTTCACTGGGTTTATTTTCATAACTTTTGGCAACAAATCTATGTATATTAACGAATCTATCCCTTTTTGAAGCTCGAATTACGCCAAACCTCAAAGGATCCTATAATGGAAAAGTACCCGATTTTCTTATGGACAATATTCAAGTGATAGAACATGGTGTAAAATTACCGCGGATAGCAAATTTGTTAAAATATCTCATCAATTGATGCCGAATAAATGCAGGCACATGCATGCACAAAATATTTAATTAATTTTGTATGATAAATAATTATTATAAAATTCGTATATACATATTAATTTAAAAAAATAATTTACATATTTAAAATAACATGAAAATATGCATGATGGTGCACTAAAATAGAGAGAAAATTAAAACCTGTTACTGAAAATGTCTATAACATAGTACTTTTCAATACCGTGGTTCTTAATGTTATTCACAAGTAGATGGAATTTTTCTCATCCTTAAACGCAAAGGAAGAATAGAATAGAGATTGTTGTTATAAAAGTCCGAGAGGTAGTCACAATTTAAACCTAACCATTTTATACAAGCTGGTTTTGTCAAGTAGTAATTGATTTTACTTATCAATCCCGAAAACAGTCGTCAGTTGTCGCAACAGCTGTGTATGAGGCCATGATAATCGAAAAATGTTCCATTATAATGTTAAAAGCATGGCAACCCAATTATAGATTTACCAATATTTTTAAAATAAAGCACGCTGTCATGTTTTTAGAGGCCTCGAAGTCTGAGCGGGGTTGGCGAGCGTAGCTCGCAGGGGGTAGGCCCCCTAGTATATATATATATACATGATGCTAGATATAATGATTACTAATACAGCATTTTAGAGCGGGCAGCGGTGAAAAAAAGGAGACTATCTTATCGAGTTACGGTATGAAATCATGATGTAGGAGAAAATTATTAGGAGTAGATTAAGGAATAACTGGTATTCCTCGTCATCTCTCGGTACGATATGAGCAGGAGAGGGCGCCAACACGTCATTTTGGTGGTACTATTACGTCATCTAGTTACGAAATGGAATTGGCTCCGAATTAAAGGGTAAATATAGTATTTTAAAATCTACAAAAACAACTTTTCAAAAGTAAAAAAAGGCCAAGCGTAAAAAAAAAAAAAAAAAAAAAAAAAAAAAAAAAAAAAAATGTTGTGGCTAAAAAATGGTGTGATATAAAATTTCCAAGCTATTATATTGCTTATTTAACTTTTTTCCATTAAATAAGTTATCATATATATAAGTCGAGTGCCTACGTATATGTTAATAGAAATCGTTTTCTCCTGTACTAAATACATCCTAACGAGTTTCTGAAAATTCAATTTTTTTCAAATTATGCAGGATGGGCTTGGCGGCCATCTTTGCATATTATTCACAAAATTCTAACCACCCAAATCCGTAGTTAAAATCCGAAGTTCAAAATTGTTATTTAAGCAAATATTTAAGAGTTTCATTTATAGACTTGTATGCTCTGAAAATTGTCTCTTAAGATAATGATGACTTATCTTAAAGATTCATCTTATGATTTATTTTTTAGAGTAATTATTAATTTCAAACTAGTAAAAATCAATTTATCAAAATATCAATCTTATATAATTTATCTGTCCGTAGTTAGAATCTGAAGTTCGAAATTTTTATAAACATATTACATTGCAAACATATTACGCTTTTACTTTAGAAATTTGGGTGCTTAGAAATATGGAAAGATGATCGCCAAGCCCATCATGCATAATTTGAAAAAAATTGAATTTTCAGAAACTCGTTAGGATGTATTTAGTACAGGAGAAAACGATTTCTATTAACATATACGTAGGCACTCGACTTATATATATGATAACTTATTTAATGGAAAAAAGTTAAATAAGCAATATAATAGCTTGGAAATTTGATATCACACCATTTTTTAGCCACAACATTTTTTTTTTTTTTTTTTTTTTTTTACGCTTGGCCTTTTTTTACTTTTGAAAAGTTGTTTTTGTAGATATCATTTCTTTTTTTTAAATATATTGAACATAATTTAAATAATCTAAACATGAGAAATAATTTAAAATTACATTTTACTTTCAGTCATTGTTTAAAGGGTTAACTAGAAATAGCAGTAGATTTTTCAATTAAATTAATTACATTCTTAAAAACAACATACTAAATGTGGCTTGTTATAATACTTGTTATCCTCCGTTAAAAAATATCACTGACTAATCCATTAAATGAATAAAAATGGAATACGTACATAGCGTGTCAGCGCTGCATTTGAAATCAAACGTGATATCACGCTAATTTATTATTAGCACTAGCTGGCTTCGCCCGCTAGCGGGCCCCTAATTTACACCGGCGCCTCAATCCTTTTAAAACCTCGAATAAGATAAACCACGAACCTCCGACCTGGTTCCACGCTGCTTTCGACACCGGATAATCCCTTAATTTGCACATCGAATTGTATAAACATCTAAACAAACGAACTTCCGACACGGGTCCCGGCTGCCTTCGGCACCGTATAGCAGTCGTGCTGCGCACGCTCAAGTTCTATCTTCCACCACCAGGTAGCGCAATCTGTTCTATACAAACCTCGGGCACTGAATTCGTTAAGGCTATAGATGTCGAGTCGAATGAGCTATGCTCCGTCGTGATCTAGCCCATAGAACCAGAGATAGGAAAGTGCCCCTTGGTGGTGAAAAAACGAACTAAAATCGGAAAGCTCTATAGATGTCGAGTCGAATGAGCCATACCCCGTCGTGATCCGACCCATAGAAACAGAGATAGGAAAGTGCCCACTGGTGGTGAAAGCTAATCGCGTTTGGGGGGCAAAGTGGGGGATGAACACCGGAGATGCGTAATAAGATTAGGCGGTCACAGACTTTTCCAACGATGTATCACATGAGGAATATGTTCAAAATTCAGAAAATACACCCCCCCCCCCACACACACACCTGCATAATTTGATTAAGCGTTCACAGACCTTTCCAACGATATATCACATGAGAGGTGCCGGCAAAATTTAGAAAAGTGCCCCCTTTGGGAGGGGGGTGAAAGTGGGAGGATGGACCCCGAAGATACATAATATGAATAAGCGGTCACAGGCCTTTCGAACAATATATCACATGAGTAGTGTCGGAGGGGCGCAAAATATAGGGGTTTCACCTGTGGTGCATAACATGAATAAGTGGTCACAGTCCTTTGTAACGATATGTGACATGACGGATATCGTTAAAATTTAGAAAAGTGTCACCCCCCCCTTGTGTAGGCAAAACGCGCTCCGCCCCTCCCTATAATTTTTGACGCAGCTTTATTTTTAAAATTTATGTTATGTGTTATAAAGTTTCAAACAGATAGCCTTATTATACTTCCTAATTTGTTCACGCTCCTCCCAATCCTCTTCCCGAACTGTGACGCGCCATTCTTTTTTTATAAATTTTTTATCATGTGTTATAAACTATCTTAAAGTTTAAAACAGATCGCATTGGAATTTAATATATTTGCTGAAATTACTATTATATGTAGAATAATATAGAAATAAACCCTCCTTTAGATTGTAATTGAGATATATGAACAATTTTTAGAATTTATGAAAGCTGATTTTTATTTATTTATTTATCTATTTATTTATTTTTTGTTTATTTATTTATTTATTTTTTTGCATTGCCCTGTGCATGTTTGGAATTTCTTAGCAATTTCTTAGATTTACATTATTTTATTCAATTAAACATTGTACTGTTACAATAAATTTAAATGGAAACTTCACTTCTAAAACAAAAATAATTTACAACTGGATTTCATTAATTTATAGAAAAATGACGTGAAAGGTATTCCTGCGAACGAAATGCCTGTCCTTTACCGTGTTTTTCTTTTTCTTTTCTTTTTTTTTTTTTTTTTTTTTAGAAATAAATGAATCGCATTTAATTCATTTCAAAAATTTTGTTTACGTTTGGAAAGAAATTTTAAATGCCGATAACTCATAATGTATACATTTTAAAAGGTACATCTTCCCGCAAAAACTAATTTATTTTTAAAGATCTTTCAAAAACGTATATTATATATTTAAAATATTTTTTAAAGCATAAACACTACGTCTGATTACTTTATTTTACAATATTTTAAGAACACGCATTTTATCAGACAATTAAATGCACTAAACAAACACGAGTGAAAAATTGACCTGGGTCAGGACTCGAACCTGGGACCTTATGCGTACCATACTGACGCTCTGCGACTGAGCTACCCAGATCCATATCCCTGACCGGTAATTTCTCATACTTATTCATGTTAGAAACAATCATCTGCCACAGTTTGCAGTCATATTTAATTGTTTGATAAAATGTGTGTTCTTATAATTATGAAGTTTTTTTTTTTTTTTTTTTTTTTTTTTTTTAAATATCTTCAAAAGAAAATGGCTGACTTGCAGATGAAATTTGATGTTGTTATAACTTGTAACTGATTTGTGCTATTATAATACAGACTAGCCGCCACTGGCGACCAGTTTGGTCTCCCTTAAATGTATGTTAAGCACTGTAACACGTTACTTTTATTCATAATTTATTTTTTTCCGTAATCCTTCGCCAAACCGGAAGATTCTAATAGACAAATCAGAAACTTTTGCGATCATGGTAGCATTTCGCATATTTTTTGTTGTTATGTATTTCGTCTTTCTTGACAAAAACCGCTTAACCAACTTAAGCGTTTATGCTTCATATCCGTTTGCTTATCAGTCGCAATATGTTTGCTAATGAGGAGATTCTTAAACATATTAAGTAGTTTTCCGTAATTGGATCCATTGCCAAATGGCGTATTTTAGTTAATACGATTTGGTGCATTGAAGTCTATTTTGTGAATGTCTTTAATGATATCCACATTTACACTGAACCATATTGTTGCCAATATTCTTTTGTTTGTTTGTTTGTTTCTCGCTAACTTTGGCTGTAGACTTGATTACGGAAGATTAGAAAATCTATCATTATTCTCATTTAAAACGTCTTGAATAATGTGACATAATCGGGGTGCATATTATAAGACGTAATTTTCGAGTATGGTTTGGTGAAACATTGAACTTTTGGAAGCCAGTTTTGATAATCACATTCCTTTTAAACCATATTTGCTGTCAGCACTTTTGACCCGTGGCGTAGAATCTGATTAAAATTCACGAACTTCCTTCTAGATGCCGGTCTCTGTTCGACTCTGTTTTTCTCTGCTCTCCTATTTTGATATAGTTCAGGAGTTTTCATAACTGCATAATTCCCTTACTTTGGCATTTCTGCTTAATGTCTACTGACTATTAAGATCCGTAACTTGTAAATACGCCACGCCAACATTACCGCCTATAATTCGAATTACAGCAACCCGTTTTTTCTCTCTATATTGCAACTCTATAGTTAATATAGTGCCTCGGTGCGTCTACGACAGCTGTTCCATCAGAACATTTGATTTCAAAATCAAAGTATCGTTTCTAATTTGCACAAGCGAAAAATAAAAGCTGGTATTAGCGATTTTAAATTATGCTATTGGCGAGATTTGCGCCCAAATAACACAAAAGTACTTAATGATGTTATGTATTTTGTAAATGTATATTAAATTACTGTTTTGAAAGCGATTGGTCATTAATAATGGTAAATATGATTGGTGATTAACAATCATTTTCAGTGGTCTCTCTTCCTTGCACGTATAATACATAAATACCAAATTAACTGACAATTTGTTTCGAAATTTGATTCATTAAATATCATTACAGGAGTTGTATTTGTTTACATTCAGCTTACATCAAGAAAAGATAAAGAATGAAGTTGAGTTGTATAGCACATAATTATGATAAACTTTGATTGTGTCACTGGTACGAATTATTTTTTTGAAACCAGGCAGTGCTCCAAAAAATTTTTTACGGAAAACTTACTTTACGAACGATTATCTCCATGGTTTAATGGTTTAATGTTTTAAACCTTCACGACGAATGAATCTTTTTTTTTTCTTTTTTTGTTTACTTTCATGGATAGAGAATTTGAACAGCGAGGCTAATTTCAACTGAAGTTATTGAAGAATATATACATAATTGAACGTAAGTCATCTCTCAAATATTAATTTATTTTGAACGATCTTTCTAAAAATGTAACATTTATTAAGTTTTATTCGAAAAAATAATTTTGAATAAAAATGGCTGCCTGGCATGTGAAAAATTGAAGCGGGCATTCCGGAATTGTTGATGACAGTCACATGACTTACAGTTTTATTATAGAGACTAGCCGCCACTGGCGACCAGTTTGGTCTCCCTTAAATGTATGTTAAACATTGCAACACGTTACATTTATTCATAATTTAATTTTCCCTTAATCCTTCGCCAAATCGGAAGATTCTAATAGACAAATCATGAACTTTTGCGATCATGGTAGCATTTCGCATATTTTTTGGGCACAAATGTCACATACGCACGTTGGCGCGATTCCCCCCCCCCCCTCCCCCGCCAATTTGGCGAAAACTTTGTTATGGAAATTGTTGTTTATTTACTTTTATTTTTTATTTTAATTCTATAAATTATTTTTGATATGTATATCAATATTTATTTACAACAAACTATCATTTATTTATTTTTATTCTTTTTTTTAATTATGAGTATTTTTGTTAGCCGGGAGCAGATGATAATTCGCCAAATATCGTTCCCATCACCGTCATTCATACTACAATTAATTTAATTTTAAATTATAAACCTGTCACTCATTTCATTTAAAATACTTAACTTTAATCTAAAATGCTTATATTACATAAATTTAAAATACTTCACACTTTTCATTTAAAAGAGAAAATAAATAAATAAATAAGAAATAATATCATAAATCAAAACATTTGATTTCAAAATCAAAGTATCATTTCTAATTTGTACACGCGATAAATAAAAGCTGTATTAGCGATTTTAAAAATGCTAAAAATCTGATTCATTAAATATTATTACATGAGTTCAATTTACGTCAAGAAAAGGTCCGAAAGTTGAGTTGTATAGCACATAATTATGGTAAACTTTGATTGTCTCACTGGTGCGAATTATTTTTTTGACGCGAGGCAGCGGTCCAAAAATTCATTCGCGGAGAACTTGCTTTGCGAATGATTACCTCCATGATTTAATATTTTAAATGTTCACGACGAATCAATCTTTTTTTTGTTTACTTTTATGAATAGAGAATTTGAACTGCGAATCTTTCGACTGAAGTTATTGCAGAATATATACATAATTGAACGCAAGTCATCTCTCAAATATTAATTTATTTTGAACGATCTTTCTTAAAATGTAACTTTTATGCAGTTTATTCGAAAAAATAATTTTGAATAAAAATGGCCGCTTGGCATATGAAAAAGCGATGCGGCATCCCGGAACTGTTGAGGACAGTCACATGACTTACAGTTTTATTATAGAGACGGTACATGGTCGTTGGCGGGTTTTATCTCTGTTTTGGCATAATTTTTTAATCGCCAAGTTAATTAACAGTTTTTTGCTAATTAAGGATAGAAAATAATATTTTTTTACACTGAATTTTATAAAAGCACATAGATTACGTAATTACTTGTCCAAAAATGCAATCCTTTTTTTATTCTGCCGAATATTAAGGTCTGTAGGTTGTTTGAAAAAAAAAGGTTGACGAAGAAAAAAGTGATCATTTTAAGTAACTCGACGTTTTTAAAAAAAATCTATATCTCTGTTTATAAATCACTTATGAAGATGAGTTTGGTCTTAAATTGAAGAAATTCTTCATTAGATTCTTCTAGTTTTCGTTTTTTATTTCTGAGACGCTTGGTTTATTATATATCTGATATTTTAATCTGGCATGTTTTGTCGATTTAACATTGCGAAGTTGATTCCTGTAAATAAGCAGTAGCGGTCTAGTTCAGTTCTTGGCGTTGTTTGTGTGGCGTTTTTTTTTTTAAGCTTGGCTTGACAGAGCGACCGCCCTGCTTGATTAATTTGGTCTGCTTGGGCATATTCTGGTACGATCGCCCGGCAGAATAAAATTTATGTTGTTACTCGATGACGTGATAGTATCGCCAAAATGACGAATTGACGCCCCGCTCTGCTCATCTAGTACCAAGATATGACGAGGCAGACTTAAATATTTGTATTGCACTAATCGGTATTTCTGTTGTGTTAAAAATTCATGTCGTAACACTATGACGTGATAGTACAGCCAAAATGAAGAATTGGCGCCACGTTTTGCTCATCTCGTACCAAGGTATGACGAGGCAGATTATGAGGTATTTGTATTGTACTAATCGTTATCTTGAATGTGTCAAACGTTCAGGTCGTAACTCAATGACGTGATAGTGCTGACAAAATGACGAATTGGCACCTTACTCTGCTCATGTTGTACGAAGATATCACGAGGCAGACTGAAATTGTACTAATTATATTGCACTAATAAGTATCTTTAAATGTGCTAAAATTTCATGCCGTAACTCGATGACGTGCGTCACCAAGATGACGAAATGGCGCCCGTTCTTTTCCCATTTTAGCAAGATATGCCGAGTCAGATCATTTATGTTAATAAACGTTTTCTTTAAAAATTAGTTCTTCTTGAAAGTCGATGGCGTAATAATATATAGGACAGTGTAATGTAAAATATTATGTTTATTGGATCTCAATTGTACTACATGCGTGTTTTTCTGCCATAAATTTTAGTCTGCCGAGGGATCCTACCAGGTTATACCCAGTCAGACCAAAATATTTTTTAAATACTATATTGAACCTTTAATTTGACACCTATTTCATCTCGTCACTCGATGACATTACAGTACCACCAAAATTACCAGTTGGCACCAGTTGGCACACTAATCGGTATTTCTGTTGTGTTAAAAATTCCTGTCGTAACACTATGACGTGATAGTACAGCCAAAATGAAGAATTGACGTCCCGTTTTGCTCATCTCGTACCAAGGTATGACGAGGCAGATTATGAGGTATTTGTATTGTACTAATCGGTATCTTGAATTTGTTAAACGTTCATGTCGTAACTCAATGACGTGATAGTGCTGACAAAATGACGAATTGGCACCTTGCTCTGCTCATCTTGTACTAAGATATCACGAGGCTGACTGAAATTGTACTACATGTATTGCACTAATCAGTATCTTTAAATGTGCTAAAATATCATGACGTAACTCGATGACGAGCTAGTATCGCCAAGATGACGAAATGGCGCCCGTTCTTTTCGCATTTTAGCAAGATATGCCGAGTCAGATCATTTATTACATCATGTACTGTTAATAAACTTTTTCTTTAAAAATTAATTCTTCTTGAAAGTCGATGGCGTAATAATATATAGGACAGTGTAATGTAAAATATTATGTTTATTGGATCTGAATTGTACTACATGCGTGTTTTTCTGCCATAAATTTTAGTCTGCCGAGGGATCCCATCAGGTTATGCCAGTCAGACCAAAATATTTTTTAAATACTATATTTAACCTTTAATTTGACACTAATTTCATCTCGTAACTCGATGACATGACAGTACCGCCAAAATTACCAGTTGGCACCCTCATATCGTACCAAGATATTACGAGGCATACCAGTCACCTCCTTAATCTACACCTATTAACCTCGAGGCTAACGAAAAAGAAAGGCTACCGCGGTGCTTTACGCGTATCTTTTTTTACAGACCGCGGGAGTCACGTGATGCTCGAATCCACCAATGCAGGTGTACGAAAAGAGCATAACGTCACTCTAGCGGTCTGTAAAAAAAGATCAGTGGAGTGCCCCGCGGTAGCCTGTCTTTTTCGTTAGCCTAGTATTAACCTTATCTTACGTCATGATTTCATCCCGTAACTCGATGAAGTAGTTATTTTTGTCAACGCTGCCCGATCTATTAGGTATCTTCTTGAGTATTTCAGAAAATTACCAGCATCATCAAGATATTAAGGACAAACACGTATTGTAACTATTTATATTTATTAATAATTTAGTTCTCTTTTCAATCCGTCATATTTTAAATAAGAAACAACAAAAATAATGTCTTATATTGTATATAGCATCGTTAGTTTAAAATTTATGAAAATAACCTTTTATTACCAGAAAAATTATAAACTGGAAATTTTCAATGACAAAAATATATATACGAAAAATAAACACAATGTTTTCAATTTTGGTAAGATAATTGATTGTACGTCATCCAGAAATTCTTTACTTTAAAAATAAATTACTGTATAAACATATTCTCTAAACTGGAGCTTATTAGTTGATTAGTAAACACACTAAATCCCCCGTTCATTAATCGCTCTTCAAACTTTAGGCGGTGTTATTAATTCCTAAAGAATTTAATTTGGTATCACTTAGGAGAGTGTTATTAATAAAATCCTACTTAACAATGCAGAAGTTCCGTAAAGCCTAAAGTGATCAGCCTAAATTCTTAACAACTCTGAAGATAATTTCCGCGAAGTATTCTCAAAGTTTTAATTTTATAAGGTATGTAATTTAATTTTCTGGAATAATAATTTCTTTCAGTTGGTATTTATAAAGTAATTAAGAAAATCAAGAAAGACGATTGTTTATTTCGTAAGTAGATGATATGTTATATAATTTATTTTCTGGTCTGATGGGTGACTAAGTAAATTTCATACAAAATACCAAAATGTTAATCAGAATAATTAAAAACACGAGATAATTAGAGATAATGGAATCTAACTAAAATATATTCATCTTAAGATCAAGTAATATAAATATTAGGAAGAATGATTACTTTTTTCATCAGTATTTCGAAAAATGAAAAATATTATTACATTGAACGTAGAAAAACATAATCATTTTTATTTATTGATAGATTTAGTTGTTCGATTCAAGTATTATATTTAAGTATGATGCGTGAAATATTAAAATGCTTACGCCATAACATCCGGGTTTTTTTTAGTCAAATAAACATAATACTTTTATAATATTGATTTTTTTTTGTGTCTATGTGATAATTAATTAATTTTATTTTAACAAGGATCTCGTTTCATTTCACTTGAAAAAAAAAACCAGAAAATTTTAAATTATGTAAGGTAAAGTAATATTGACACACGATAGAATGATCAATAATAAATCATTAAACTTCCTCTTTAGTATTTCAAAAAAAAAAAAAAAAAAAAAACTCAGGAAATATTGAATTTTGAAAAGAAAATGTGGTAATAATTTATAAAAAATAAAAAACGCAAAATGAAGACAATGCATTCATTTTTAATAAGAAATTTAATAGTCTGTCGTCCTGAAATACTTAAATTTAAAAATTAATTATCTATAAACATATTATCTAAATTGAAAGCTTATTAGTTGATTAGCAAACACGCAGTAGCACACATTAATTAATTTTATTTTAACAAGATCTTGTTTCATTTCACTTGAAAAAAAAAACCCAGAAAATTTGAAATTATGTTAAGGTAAAGTAATATTGACACAAGATAGAATGATCAATAATAAATCATTAAACTTCCTCTTTAGTCATCCGTAAAAAAACCTCAGTAAATATTGAATTTTGAAAAGAAAATATGGTAAAAATTTACAAAAAAATAAAAAACGCAAAATAAAGACAATGCATTCATTTTTAATAAGAAATTTAATAGTCTGCCTTCCTGAACTACTTAAATTTAAAAATTAATTATCTATAAACATATTATCTAAATTGAAAGCTTGTTAGTTGATTAACAAACACACAGTAAATCCCCCGTTCATCAATTCCTTTGCAAATTTTAGGCGGAGAACTTAATTTGTAACGGATTTAACTTGCGTACACTTAGGAGAGAGCTGTTAATATAATCCTACTTAAAAATGCAGACGTTTCATAAAGCCTAAAGTGATCAGTTGAAATACTTATCTACGTTGAAGAAAAGTTCTGCGAAGTTTTCTCTAATCTTAAATTTTATAAGGTATGCAATTTAGTTTTCGGGAACACTGGTCTCTTTAGGTAGTTCCTTATAAAGTACTTAGGAAAATTACGAAAGAAGATTGTTTATTTCGTAAATAAATGATATATCATATAAATTATTTTTTGGCCTGATGGGTGGCTAAGTAAATTTT
Organism: Maratus michaelseni; assembly: GCA_963931845.1. Taxonomy (NCBI): domain Eukaryota; kingdom Metazoa; phylum Arthropoda; class Arachnida; order Araneae; family Salticidae; genus Maratus; species Maratus michaelseni. The sequence continues at coordinate 274,209,714 of OZ007594.1, read as the reverse complement.
ATACAATGTATAAAAAGGATAATCATTATTATTGAAAACCCGACATATTTAAAGATAATGAATCAAACTAAAATGTATTTAGCTTAAGGTGAAGTATACTCTAAGAACGACATTTTCAAAACTGAGCAAAAAAAAACTCAAATCTGAGTAAGTTGCATAGTCAAAATGGCTCCGAATCAAAATTACTCAAGTTTGAAACATGTAAATACTTATTGTCATTTCTGAAAAGATGCACACACTCAAGAATAAAACATCATGTGCTCATATTTGAGTATGTCCATGTTTCAAAAATGAGTATGAACTGACTTCTATGTGCTCATTTTTTATTATTTCCATGTTTCATACATGCGTTTGAACTGATTCTAATCACTTTTGAGTATGTCCATGTTTCAAAAATGAGTATGAACTGACCTCTATGTGCTCAGTATTGAGTATGTCCATGTTTCAATATTCTGATTATTTCTGGTATTTCAGAATTGAAAGCCTTGTGTCGTCATATTTGAAACAAAAACTTTCATAACAAAATGAAACATCGATTTACTCAGATTTGAAAGTGTCATTTTTCTCAGTGTATTAATGATTATAGATATTATGATTAACAATAAAATATGAAATTTTTACAGCTAAAAATAAACATTACTAAAACTAAACCGTTTCATTATATTGAACTTCTAAAAACAGCATTCAGATCCTATATATTTATCCATTAAGTTATTGGATTTAAAAAAATCTACTTAAGTATGAAACATAAAAATAAATATGCCTCATATCAAAGTAAAATATATAAAAACGTTTGAAAAGTGACAGTTAATAAAATGAATTGTTGCACAAAATAAGAAAATAAAATACTCAACATTCAGGGGTTGAAATCATAAAGAAAATCAGACAAATTGAGGAAAGATCATAAATCACAAAAGTATTCTCTTCGTACAGTAAAGTTCACTTTTTCTAGACTTTCGAAATTGTTAGAAATGGAGATATTGGCTTTCCGGGCAAAAAGATTAATGATCTATTCCAATAGAAAAAGCAGTTGGAATTTGATGAAAAACTTTATTAAAAGGTATTAGTAAGTCAATAGTTTCCTTTACTGCTGATGATTAACTGAAGTTACAGCCGTTCTTAAAATGACTTGATTGCAAATTGATGTATTTGTTAATTTCATATATCGTCATAAATTCTCCCTTTTCTATAAAGTTAAAGAATAATATTAATAACCAATTTACAAAAGAGGTTTTTCTAAGCTTGTATATACGGGTAAAACAGAAAATATAGTCTCAACTTTAAAGGATGATAATTTTACATCAAAATAATAATTTTCTTGTATACTACACAAGGATTACTATAAGCGTAATTAATAAAAAGAACACGATGTTTCATTCTAAGCTAAAAACAAATTTTCATTTAAAATTTAACAGAAACGAAGCGAAATTTTCGATTAGCTTTGTTTTGTGTGAAACAATGCGTATTCATGGCCAGGGAAGTGCATTGTCATTTGAACAGTCATACCGTATGCACAATCACCTACATTCCAAATTACGAAGCGTCTAACTAAAAGTCATTTGGGTGAAGATGCTAGCCATTTACGGCATTTTTTATGATGTCCTCAATTTTCATAGAAAACAAAGTAAGTCAGTTACAAATGTTGTTACGATATATTCATTACTGTTAAAAGTGAGCAAATATCAGGTTTTGGCTTGGAATGAGACATCCTGCATTTATGAATAAATAAGTGTTATTCTTCACTAAATGCAGATTTTGAAAACTTTCATCATTTTGATCGCGAAAATTTTTCGAATTTCACCATTTTAGACTGTTTTGTATCTATTACCAAGCATTTAAATGAAACGACCACGCGACCAGATACTTCGTTCGTTAAATATTTATTTTTTCTCAAAAATTGAAGACAGGAAATGGAGCAAAAGAATGATCATGTTCTCATTTTGCATGATAAGCCTATTTTAAGTAAAGTTACTCTATATTATGCCCTGTAGTGTTCTGTAATTAAAGTAGAAAAAAATAAATAGAAAAAGAATATGCAATAAAACGAAAAGTGAATTGAAATTAACACGTTAAGAACCATTTATTTTATTGCTAGATTAGATCAAATCAACATGTTCTGTACCAGAACTTTTATTTCAGTAAATAATTTAAATAAATGCACACAAAATAAGTAACATTTTACAAAATAAAATTACTGGTTACAGTTATATTTATATGAGATGTATTAACTTCACCCCCGTGGCAATGTAACCTCAAGAATGATACCAAGGGCGTGCTATTTTGTATATCTCCAAATAAAGTTTTTTTCAATTGCACTGTCAGTAACGAACTTTCCAGGTTAATATAACAGATCCAAGTGCTTAATGTTACACTAAAGTCACACAAATCACTTACTGGTCATACATATGAGGATGACACGGGAGTAATATACTAAAAAACACACTCCATTTTGAAGACATGTTTTTAAAAATAACAACGAGAGAGAATTCAACTTCCCGCTTGGCGAAATGTTTAAGTTATAGGTGGAGATTGAGAACAAAAGTGTAGGATAAGCATATTATAGGACTTATCCTGAGGCAAGCTTATCTTTCTAAAATTTAACTATATTAGTAAGAACCTTCATTACAGATGAAAACCAAATTGAATTAAAATTGTTGAATGATAATAAATATTAAAACAGAATAATATCCCTATCTTTGATATTCATAGATTTAGAACAGCCACGAAAGTGAGAATTTTGTTCTTTGAATACATTTTTACACCAGAAATTGAGTTGATTGGGGAGCTTGGGGAGTATTAAGCGTAACACGTTCTTTCGTTTTACATAACAATTAATGAAAAATAAACACAGCGCAGAGTCAGAATTGTTTGAGACCTAGATTTCCATTTTTTCAATATAAACCCATAAATGATTTTCGTCTCTGGATTCAACTATTCTTTGTCTCGATCATTATCATTTCTTAAAGTTCGGATAATCTTTCCAATTATTTTTGTATACATAAATGTTCAAACCAAACTCTTTTAGGTTTGACTAATTTATTTTTTGGTTTTATTCTAAAGTATGCATTTTCAACGCACTTAGAAAACTATTACAATATTCCAAATAAGGTCCAATTGTTTATCTGTCTGTTTATTTGTCGTATCGTAAAATATCGTTGTTTGTCGGGGATTGAGAATATTTTGTTGAAATATGCAGTAATAATTTCATCATGAAAATGGTCTAGGTGCTGTGTACACCTTTTTAAAGGGATACACAAAAACTTAAATTATTGTCTGTGATCCCTGTAAAAATATCACAATTTTCTGAAATTCCATTAAATGTTTGATTAAATAAGTAGCGCGCATATTTTCCGTTTTTCTATAGTCTGAAAAATAATTTGGCAGCATGCAGTCAAGGACATTCAAATCCGCCAACAAAAATCTCTCCTAAATGTTGGAAATTACTTTGAAATATACAAAACAATTTTTCCTATACTATATTCTACCAGTCATATTAGCCGTTGTATTCATGTCGTGACATGTAATTATATCAATTATATCAGGAAAAAAAGTGATATAACTTTATCACACAGTAAAAAAAGACAAATGTTTTTTTAATCTACGAAAACAAAATGCACCCGCGAACGAAATTACAATAGCGTTTTCGTATTACTCATGATATCGAAAACTGTTCTTTATATTCAGAAATCATAGAAACCAATATATTTTCGATATTTAAAGAAGCATTTATAAAAACTTATTTTCTTTCACTATTACGGAGCTTTTCCGAGTAGTTTATATAGTGTATTAATCCGTTTTCTCAAACCGGAATATGTATTTTTAAAATGCTACCAATTATCTATTAAACATTTTAAGCTGCGTAATTGAATTTATATGGGTGAAAATAACAAAATAATCCTAATTTTAATGTTAATATTACTGCTGTTAATTTATTATGTTTGTCTGTAAAACACGTTTTATTGAATGTGAAAATGTTTACTTGAGAACCGATAGCTTCCGAAATACCTATATTCTGGGTTGAGAAAAATGGTTAATACCCTATAAAAACTACTTGGAAACGTTTGCGAAAATCAGTGGTAGCAAAAATAACTTCGTTTTTAATTTTGAAAATTTTCTAATAAATTCTTCTTTCAAAATCGAAGATATAGTAGTTTCTGAGGCTTCTAAATATAATGAACGCTTTTCGCAATAAAGGGTTACTCGGAAGGCACTATTGTATGTTTTCGTTCGTGGTTATATTATATTTTCCTTGATTAAGAAATATTTTCCGTTTTTTACAGTGCATCCTGTTTATTAACTAGTTTATTTCTAAAAGGATAATTTCATAGAAAACCACTATTTTCATTGTTACTTGCTCTAGTGTTAGTAATACGTTTTAAGTATCAACATGATAGTGAATTTTAGAATATTGAAAATAATTTGTTTGGCAGTTCCTTCATATAGATATAGTATTTATAATTATACTAAACAACCAAAAGTAATAAGTAAAACTGGCCAGTACTATATTAAAATAAATAATAGATTTTAATTTGAAATGTAACTATCTATAAAAGGAATTATGCCACATTGTAAGAAACAAATATCTCAATATTTTAAGGTTGATAATATCATGAATGCTTTTCGTGTAATAAAGTTCATAATTTTCTTCTGAACCGAAACTGTTAGAGATAAATTAGCTCTATTTGATTACGGGAAACATCAATGATCGATTCCTATTGAAAGATAAAGAAGAATTTGAAGAAAAATATTACGATCAATTAAGTTAATAGGTTCCTTTTCAGATATTTAATTGAACATACGGGCGCCATAAAAACCTTTAAATTGTGTAACATGTGACAATTTATATTTAAAAGTTATCAGAAGTTAGAAAAAATCATTACTTTATTTTTATGTAAAATCATTACTTTATTTTTATGTAAAATCCTTACTTTATTTTTATGTAAAATCATTACTTTATTTTTATGTATAGGTGTATCTGATCGGATGGTCAGCACTATACGGGGGCAATAACATACGCCAAGTCAAACAATTTTTGTTATGAAAAACACTGCCGCAATACACATATTTAATGAAAAATACAGAGTACATAGCTATCAACCTTCCGCTTCTTATCAAGTCAATTAAAAATACATTGCATAAAAAATTTAGTAAATGAAATCAAAATAAAATTACACGGTTTCATACAATTTTGTTCTGATGCCAACCTCTGACGCTTATTTTTTAAAACATAAATTGAAATAAGGCGCAATTTCGAGTAGAATGGCTTTTTCTAATTTCTGGGGGTGGGGGCATTTTGGTGACTACAGTGCATACAATAATCTCTCTATCTTTTTTTTTTTTTTTTGTTAGTCTGATTGTACATTTAGAAATAGGTGTTATAATTATGATACTCGATCCAACAAAAATATGTAAAGTGAGGAGTTCAATAAAATATACTGGTACGAACAATTTCTTTCATGCTTTTCAATAAAATAAACAGTGAAGAAATTTGAATTTTAGTAAAAAATAGAGAATGCACTAAAGAGACCAAATGTAAATTTCATTCAGATTTTTGAAAAGACATTTCAAGTAAAGGATAAAATATTTCTTATACGTTGCAAAAATGTATATTACTCTCTTGTTTGGAATGAAATACAGACGGTATATCAGAAAATAAGTTCTTCAGTGACGCATTTCGTAATATGTTATTTATTTTTAAAGAAAATACAAAAAAGATATATTTTTGTATTCGTAGAATACAGTCTTCTAAAGCAAATGTAAATAAAGAGCAGAAAAAGAAGTGAGAATAGATACAATTATTAAGCATTTTCATTCATTAATAAAGCAGAAAAAGCAATAAACAGCAGTAAAGACTTCATAAAAATAAATACATTCACTGGCGTAGTCACGGTTACTGCACGGTTACTTGAACAACATCATTAATATAAAATGTATGATAAAAAATTCGGAAACTTAAAAATCGGAAACTTAAAAATTAGGAATGGGGTGAAATGTAAATAAATATATCATTTTTTATAAGAAAATTAATTAATTGTCTGTCATCATCTGAAAAATAATTTGGAGGCATGCAGTCAAGAACATTCAAATTCGCCTACAAATTCTCTCTTAAATGTTGGAAATTACTTTGAATTAAATTATTGTAAAAACTGTATAAACCGTTTAAACATATTCTCTAAATTGGAAATGTATTAGTTCTTTAGTAAACAGACAGTTAAAAACTGTAATTCCTTTTACTATGTGAAAAGAATTGTAAAAATATAACATCAAGTACAATATGTAATTTAGTGTTTTACTATTTTCATCAATTAAAACCAGCATAAAAATAATGAACATTAACAAAATTATAAGAGCCAACTTGATCATCTTTGCCAATTTGAAAAATTGTGTCGAAATTAATCTAATATTAAGAAGATTGTTTACAGAATTGTTAAATTACTCTAATTGAGATAATTGAGACATAGAAATATTTTTGGGACGAAAATAAATAAAGCGAAAAAGCACAATTTAAATACTTGTGTTATTAATTTCATAAATTCTAGTGTAACATAAGCGTCACATACATAAACGTGATTGCTCAAACTATCCACGAAATGTTCCTTATAATTAAGCTACGGTCTGTTATGTGATTTTATTAGATATTAAATATTTATACTTTGAATATCGATTTAACAGAATTTGTAATTTTAGAATTTATGGCTAAATTTAATCCTATAATGTACTTTTAACAATAAAAACTCATCAACCTAATTTCTCGTAATCTCTCGTTTGTACAGTCAGTTACTTTTATAACATGATTAATTTAAAATTTTTAAAAAAGAATTTCATGGTTAAAAACTCACAAATTAGAATTTTGCCAAGAGTAAAAAAATGTATGAAAAATAAATAAAAAAAATCAAAAGACAACATGTTTATTATTGGTAAGAAAACTAATACTGTGTCATCCCCAAATCCTTCAATTTAGAAATTAATTACTGTTTAAGCATATTTTCTAAATTGAAAGTTGATTAGCTGATTAACAAACAAACAGTAAAAAAAAATAATTCCTTTACTTTTGTAAGGATTCTAAAAACAAAATGCAGTTTAGAGTTTATATAGTACATTTCAAAACCCAGTGTATGCTCATTTTTTTCTGCTTTTTAATAAATTTCTGGCGTGATCAATGAACATCTGAAAATATTACTCCCAATTATCCCGCTGTAACGAATGAGATTTTTATTAGTTTTTAATTTATAGCATAAATCATATTTCAATAATTCACGAAAAATGCTTCAAAAAGGGCAGGCCTGCTATTCCATCAACAAATGAAGAACTATCAACGTTTTTTTTTTCATAATAAAGTTCATCAGTAATTTTAAATTTATGAAAAATGTAATCTTTCAGAGTTAGAAATTAAAAAAAAATTTAGACTGTACTTAACACAAAAATTTATAACAAAATTGAAGCAAAAGAGCATATATTCATTTTTTGGTAAGAAATTAATAGTTTGTCATTCTGAAATCCTCCACTTTTAAAACTTATTATTGTATAAACATATTCTCCAAATTGGAAGCTTACTAGTCTATAAGAAAACACATAGTAAACCCCCCGTTCATTAATCTCTTTTCAATCTTTAGGTGGTGGAATTAATTCGTAACGGATTTAATTTGAGAACACTTAGGAGAGTTCCAATATAATCCTACTTAACAATGCAGTAGTTCCATAAAGCCTAAATTGATCTGTCCAAATATTTAACTAGGCTAAAGGTAAATTCCACGAAGTATTCTATAGTTTAATTTTTATAAGATATGCAATTTAATTTTTCGGGAATGTAAGATTCTTTCGGTAGATCCTCGTAAAGTAATTAAGAAAATTAGAAAAAGAGATTTCTAATTTCGTAAATAACTGCACTGTTCTATAATTTATTTTTTGTGTTAATATATGGTTTTGTACATTTTCATGAAATTATTAAAATATTCAAAAACATAATTGAAAACGCGAGACCATTAATCAAATCTAACTAAAATATATTTATCTTAAGATAAAGTGTTACTGATGTTACAGAGAACGATTTAATGTAAATCATTCAACATATTCCTCTGTATTTCAAATAATGAACAGTACCATTATACTAAGCATAAAAAAATATTGTAATCATCTTCATTTAATGATTAATTAAGTCGTTGTATTCAACAATGATATTTAAATAAGATACATGGAAAATAAATTTCCTCCTATTGCATAGAACACCGCTTGTGGCGTGCCGGTTCATGGTGAATCAAACGATAACTCAGTAAAGAAGAAAAAATAAGCGTTACACAAATTTTATTTAAAACCCTAAGGGAAGGACGATGGTTTAGTTGTGACTCATAGAATTTTAACTCTGATGACTGCTGTCTAAATAATCCCGCTCAAGAAATATACTTTATTACACTATAAGAAAAACCACTTGACCAAGAAGAGCAAATAAAACTTAAACGTACGCACATATGATATCTTAACTTTACAACTTCAGAACTATCTTTGCTGCGATGCACACGCTTCCACAACTTTGCTAAACAATTGCTAAATATATAGATCAAAGCAGCCCGTGACCACCAAAACAATCTTTATTGGGCTAAACAATCGAATTTATCTTATCAAACCAAGCGTTCACTCTAACCAAACTTCACAATCGGAGCGCAACTTCTTTCTGATGATAGAAGAAGGTCTTGACTTCCTCTGGAGCAAGATGCGACCAAATTCAACGATACACACATTTTCACTTGCTTGAATACATTGCTAATCGAACAGAAAAGCCAAAATTTGCATAAAACTGCTGCGAAACTCAGAAAATGCACACATTCCGAAGGACACATGTATTCGCCGAAAGTTAAAGTAAAATAGTCTATAGATGTCGCTGCACGCACACAGATGTTATTTTCGCAATGCGACATCAATCAAAACAAACGACTGCCTTTATGAGGAGTCGCCAATCCACTACAACCCACCATCCGGAATTTGTGAAGAAAAAGGGTTGGGTGAAACGTAAGCCCAAAGCTTTTTCTTAACCATAAATTTAGATCCAAAACATTAACAACAAATGATGGATAACTTTGACATTTTTGCATCCAAACAACTTTTAACCCATGAAAAAATACAAAAAATTGTCAATCTGGAATCCAACTCACTTACTTTCAAATAACACTTACTGCAAACTAACTGAAAACCCCCTGTACCAAACTGGAATCTGAAATTCAAATAGCCAGCATAAACTTTCAAAGCGATAAATTTTCTTCAAAAATGTGAAACACTTAAACACAGGCAACACACCAAACGCAAATTTGCTTATCAAAATTCCACGCAAATTCAAAACACCCATGCGCTAATTTTTATCAACAAATTTTCGAAACTTACCAAAACAGAAATGCACTAAATGAAGACTAAATGCTGAAAATTCCGAGTCCCAAAATAGCCAAAGCACTAACACCTCCAATACTGTTATTTTTATTATTATTACAGATTTGAACTACTTTATTCAGCTACATGCCGGTATGACCTCAATTGATCACAGTTTACTTCATTCACAGATGCATATACTACATACAGGCCATGACAATTTTTTCTTCCATTGCATACATCTTTAACTTTCTTGGCTTTATTCCTTTCCTCTATAGAAAAGGGACGACCGATATACAGAAGATAACACACACAATTACATCCAAGCCTCACTCAGTATTCGAACCCGAGCCCTCAGCGTGGCGGTCGCCTCCGCTACCAACCACGCTGCTAGATTGGCGCCCGTAAACTGTGTGTGAAAATGAGACTCATTGCCACCTTACATTTGTAGGGCATATACTAAGAGCAATTGAATGCTGCAAGGTTTCAATTCAGTTGAAAAAAATTTACAAAACAAAAATTCAATTTACAACATGCTATCTATTCTTTTCTGTGTGTAACTAAAAAAGAAAAAAAACTAAATCAATATAATATACTCAAGCTTGACTTCTTTTGGAAAAAAATCGCATTAAATACTTATACTCCATACAATGTCCAAATAACTTTATACATTCAATTACAACATTTACATAACACTCAAGTACAATACAATTGTAACATTAAAACACCATAAAAAAACCATGCAACTTGCGAAAACTATTCCCAACTAACGAAAAAACGCAAACGAACCGAATGACAAGAAGAAAGTTAGGTTAATGTAATATTAGTAAAAGATAAATAGAAACGCGTGTCAAGAAACACTTGACCGCCGTACACGTGCGCTTGTAAAACAACCCAATAACAGCAATAGAATGATATCTAAAAAGTAATATCTATGTATATAATACGTGTGTAATATAACAATAATTTAAACATACATCATTATTTATAAACAATTAACAATATTTCAGAGCAGTACAAAGCAGTTTTGACAAAAAGGATGTACTATGACATTATAATAAATATTTTGGACAAAAATTTAGAACCAAATTAAGCACAACTTGTGCAGCCGACTAGAATTTTCAAAACAAGGTCAAAACATAAATTTAAACAGTCCATCTGTTTCCTTGTCCTTGAAATTGTTGATATATATGTACACTGTTAAAAATCCTCAGCTTTTGCTGCAGACACACTCCACCGTTTTTATAGAAACCGGTTACTTTACTATATTGTAGAACATTTTCATTGGTCAAAATAGAGATATTCTATAAAAGCGGTGGAGTGACTATGCAGCAAAAGCTGGAGATTTTTTACAGTGTACTTTTACAAAAAGTTAAAAAAGGAACGTCGTCCCCTAATTTTCGTAGTGAGGACTCCGAGCTTGCCGCCTTCATGCTACAAGAAGATTCCTTATGTTGATTCCAAAACCTCTGAACAACAGAACGCTCCTCATCAGAATAAAATGGCGAGGCCACTGTAGACTGTTTTGCTTGAAGACGGGTCTTGTAATGATGAACGAGGCACGACCGTCGATTCCACTCGACGGCTAGGTCCTGGCCGATCCATGTTGTGGTCTGCGATGAGTGGCTGTCTGTTGATGGACAATTCCGGGTTCTAGGCGGTTCCCACGACTTGTCGATTCCCCCGGACTGCTCTTTCTGGAAGCTCCTAAGACAGTTGTTGATGGTAGGCCATGCTTTTTACCCACCTTTCTGTGTCTTTTTGGCGTTGGGTCACGATTGTTATTGCTAATAGGGCATTTGAAAACCTTATCATGACGAAACTTTTTGCAGTCAGATTTAGACACTAAAGAATAATTGTCAGAACATTTTCTTTTAAAGAATTGAGAGTGATTGTTCGTCGTTAGCTTATCACTAGTATTAAACGTTCGACGTTTTGTGGGCATGACACTTGACTCTGTTGAAATCACCATCTGCCTTTTTATCTTTTCACAATGTGGATGTTTTTGCATATCTTGACCTTTCTGCAGGCTTTGATTTTTATATTTCTTGATCGGGCCGACACGTTTAGATTTCGTTTTAGAACTTACATTTTGCGGTTTAAATTTTTAAGAAAACGTGGAACTAGAACTCTGCGACTCTTGCGATCTAGACATAGGAATTTATGAATCACCTTGTGACGAGATAGAACCACTGTTATCCCCCTTCTCTAAACTTATAAACTCTAATCTGATCCAAATTAACCGTCGTTCGAACACCTTCGACATCAATTATCAAATTATTATTTTTAACGTCCAATACCTTTTACGGACCGTCAAACTTTGGACCAAACTACGCTACACTTTTTTGCCGACTGCAGCTTAACCAATGTTTTTCCAACAACACAAACTCACCTAACTTAATTTCTAATCTACCTTAATTTCACCTACCTTATTTCTTCGACGCATGTTGTAATAAAGTGCTTGTTTCTCTTGCGCTTTTCTCATCTGAACATGTGCCTTTTGCACTGACCTATATATATCCTGAACCATATGTTTACCCTCGGAACCTGAGACCATAATGAACTGCTGAAATGGAGTTATGATTTTACGACTTAAAAACAACTCTGCAGGGATCTTTCCCGTCGACTCGATGACTGCCGTTCGCAACGCATAAGCAAACTGTTGAAGAAACTTATAACAGTGTGAATACTAATTGCCAGTGTAAGAAGAAATCATTTAAATCAAAGTGCAATTGACTCGTTCCACCATATTGAACTGTGGCCGGTACGGAAGTGTAAAAAAACGGGAAATCTCTAGCTTCGAACATAGTTCCTTAAATATATTCGATATAAAACGGGGCCCATGATTACTAACTATCTGAATTGGTGCACCGTATTTTGATATAAAGTTATTAAACAGAGCATTAGTTACAACATTAGCTGCGGCTTTTCTGAGGGGGACAAATTCAACCCATTTACTAAACTAATCCACTATTACCAGAACAAAGCGAAATCTATTTTCAGATAAGGGATACGGTCCAATTAAATCTATGTCTATACACTCTAATGTGTAAGATACTTTTATTGATATCAATTTGCCAGATGGACTTATATTTTTGTAACTATACCGTTGGCATGTATTGCAGCTGGAGACATAAGCGCGCACTGCTTCCCGCATATTAGGGAAGTAGCAGAAATCTCAAATTTTTCGGATACCTAAGTGTTCTGCTAGGTGGTTATCATGGAATTCGTACATAATGGCCTTACGAAGACTAGCTGGGATGTATATTCTTATTTCCCCTCGTGAATTTACTGTTTTTGAATAAAATAACAGACCATCAATTAATTTAACACTTTGGGACCAGTTTTGAACATATGCATATCTGCACTTTGTACCATTTCAGTGTTCGCCAAATACCTATATAACCTTCCATATTCCTCATCATCCTTTTGCTACTGCATCAACTGCTCCCTAGAATGTAGATTTGCAAAGACTAGAATAAACCCGGTTTAAACCTGGGAATAAACCGGGTTTTTGGGAAATAAACCGGGTTTTTGGGAAATAAACCGGGTTTTTGGGAAATAAACCGGGTTTTTGGGAAATAAACCGGGTTTTTGGGAAATAAACCGGGTTTTTGGGAAATAAACCAGGTTTTTGGGGAATAAACCGGGTTTTTTGGAAATAAACCGGTTTTTTTTTAATAAACCAGGTCTTTTGGGAATAAACCTGGGAATAAACCGGGTCTTTTGGAAATAAACCTGGGAATAAACCCGTTCTTTGAAACTCTACTAGAATGAAAAACTAACGAGGACAAAGTACACACTCGCACACTTTCCACTACTTCGACGCCCTCTTGAGGACTCCGAGACAATGCATCTGCTACAGCATTCATTCTCTTTACCTGACCTATGTTCAATCTCAATATTAAACTCAGCCAAATTTAAACACCACCGTCCCATCCGTGACAACAACCCTTTACCATACGTTAACTTAGTCAAAGCCCAATGATCCGTAACAACTTTAACAGGCAACCGCGTGAAGAAACAACGAAACTTATTTAAAGCCCAGATGACTGCTAAACATTCTTGCTCCGTGATTGAATAATTAGTTCAGACGCATTCAAAATTCTTGACCCAAAAGCAATTGGTCTACACTTCTGAGATAACATTGCTCCTATCCCAACTGAAATTGCGAAGAATAATCTGGATGAGCTAAAACAGGATACGATATTAACGCTTCTTTCTTTAAATCAAATGACCCTTGTGCCGCTTCTGGCCATACAAACTTTACTCTTTTCCGTTTTAAGGCATACAGGGGTTCACACAACTCTGAAATATCAGGAATGAACTTCACGAATCAAGAAACCATGCCTAAAAATGCAGTTACTTGTTTGCAATTTTTAAGAGGGGACATTGATGTAATATCGTTAGTTTTTTGTCAATCAATTTTAATCTCGTTCTGTGTGATTTTGGTACCCAAATATTTTATCTCTTTTCTTAAAAGTTACACTTTTCTAATTTAACGGTAAGGCCAGCGTTCCTTAATAACGTAAAATTTGCCTTAACAATATTACGTGCTCTTCAAATGTTGCTGGCATAATAATGATGTCATCTAAATAAACCAAGGCACCCGAACCAATTAAAGGTGTAAGGATTCATCGCCTTTTGAAACGTAGATGGGGCTCCTCACAACCCAAAACGCTACCTCTTAAATTCGAAGCAGCCATTACTCGTAATGAACGCAGTCTTAGGAATATCTTCCGGTTTCATACAGATTTAAAAATAACCTGAAGTGAAATCCAATTTAGACATAAATTAGTACTCGGTATATTGGGAAGAATATCGTTAATGACTGGAATTGGGTATTGGGGATATTGTGTAATTGAGTTTAATTTTCGAAAATCAATAACGAAACGCCATGCTTCGGGATCATCCACACTTTTCCCATTATTTTTGCGGCACAATACTACCGGTGATGCATAGAGCAACTCAATGGGCATTATAATATCGTCTTTTAACATTTTCTGAATATGGTAATCGATTATCTTTTGTTTCACTTTATCGATATGGATTACTAGCGATAGGCGCATTCGAGCCAGTATTGATTTCATGTCCAGAGACATGAGTTAACCCATGTGTGTCCGAAAAAACCTCCAAAATCAGATAAAAAAATTTTTAATTCAACTTTCTCCCCCTAGCTTAAACCAGATTCCTCTAAATCCATACACACACATGACGACTCGATTTCACAAGTGTTGTTATCATTGTTCACCAACAACGTCTTTAAAAAAATCCAAACTTATACGTCTATCTCTCATATAATCAATGCCTACTATACAATGGGCTTTTAAACCACCAAGAACGTAAAACTTCCAGCGCGTTTTAACCGAACGGATTTCAACATCTAAATCAAAAATACCTTTATTTACATAAACTGAACCTTTCGCAGACTGAAACACCAAATTTGGAAACTTAAGCATTTTGTATGAAAATACTTGCGATCAATATCATATGAAATAAAACTCTTTTCTGCTCCTGTATCAAACAAACACTTAACCACAATACTATTCAAAACTATAAGCAACTCAGAAAACCGTACGGGGTTAATTGTCACTCTATTTAAACTTACAGAAGGCTTTTTAGGATTTCTCAGTGACTGCACACCTTCTGTCGTACAGCCACCTACCATTTTAATTAACCTGCTCGTCGACCATTATTACTTTGCACTAAACTTCTATCTATACGACTTTCACTTACTACCAACTACCTTAAACGAGAAGAGCTATTTCTATCGCGTACTCTCCCATTTTGACCACTACGCAAATTTCCACTGTTATTTCTAAACTCGTTAGCACGACCAACATTTTCATAACTTCCATTACCTCTATTCCCAGCATTAAATCCATTTCGATCGCCTATATTTCATTCGGAATACCTTCATTTCTATAATTATCATATATACTTCTATAATTAACTTTCTCCCTCATTTCTAAACTCTCAGTTAAACTGTTCTCCGTCTATGGTGCTGCCAGTCATCAGGGCTACACTAGATACCGGGCTTACTCATTCCTTATCATGACGTCACAAATGGTGGCTGGCCGCTATCAGCGATTGGTACAAAGCGAAACGACAAAATGAAAGACATACAGCGATTGGCACAAAACGACGGGCTCGTCGCTTTGCACCAATCGCTGGTCGCGGCTAGCCACCTTTTGTGACGTCATGACAATGAATGAGCAAGCCTGGAATCTAGTGTAGTCTTGCTGTCATCCCGCTCAGAGTCATGTCAAGTTTCGTAGTTTAATAATAGTTGATACAGTTCACAGGAGTTCGATGAGACTCGTAATTCCACATAATTCTGGATATGAATGTTAAAAAGAGGGAGCACAATATCTAGCAGTTCATCATATGATAAATTCAATAATAATGCTTCGTCAGGGATAAAAAAATTACCAATATTTTATAGCCATAACTGCGTTTCACCTTTAAGAGAAATTTAAGTACCAATTATTTTTTTTAATCTGAAATGTTATTATAGCTAATATAATCGTTCAAATTTAACAAAAATTCTCTTGCATCAGTATCACCCGAAAAATACACTCGTGGAACTACCTCTCCAGATATAGGTTCGATGTGTGGTTGACTTACAGCATTGCCAACAACATTCTGATGTTGGCCGCTATCTACGGCATGACCAACGAACCCATTCATTGCACTGGGCGCCAGTTAAGGCGTGCCGGTTCATGTTGAACCCAAGCTAGCTCAATAAAGAAGGAAAAATAAGTTTTAAACCAATTTTATTTAAAATCTTAAGGAAAGGACGATGGTTAAGTATGACTCATAGAATTTTAACTCTGACTGATGACTGCTGTCTAAATAATCCCTCTCAAGAAATATACTTTATTACACTATAAGAAAAACCACTTGACTAAGACGAGCAAATAAAACTTCAACGTACGCACATATGAGATCTTAACTTTACAACTTCAGAACTATCTTTGCTGCGATGCACACGCTTCGACAACTTTGCTAAACAATTGCTAAATATATAGATCAAAGCAGCCCATGGCCACCAAAACAACCTTTATTGGGCTAAACAATCGAATTTATCTTATCAAACCAAGCGTTCGCTCTAACTAAACTTCACAATCGGAGCACAACTTCTTTCTGGTGATAGAAGCAGGTCTTGACTTCCTCTGGAGCAAGATGCGACCAAATTCAACGATACACACATTTTCACTTGCTTAAATACATTGCTAATCGAACAGAAAAGCCAAAATTTGCATAAAACTGCTGCGAAACGCAGAAAACGCACACATTCCGAAGGACACATGTATTCGTCGAAAGTTAAAGTAAAATAGTCTATAGATGTCGCTGCACGCACACAGATGTTATTTTCGCAATGCGACCTCAATCAAAACAAACGACTGCCTTTATGAGGAGTCGCCAAACCACTACAACCCACCATCCGAAATTTGTGAAGAAAAAGGTTTGGGTGAAACGTAAGTCGTAAACGTTCAAAAAATAAACAGTACCATTATACTAAGCATAAAAAAATATTGTAATCATCTTCATTTAATGATTAATTAAGTCGTTGTATTCAACAATGATATTTAAATAAGATACATGGAAAATAAATTTCCTCCTATTGCATAGAACACCGCTAATTTAAAATTTATGGCCCCCTATTGCAGACAATACCGCTTGTGGCGTGCCGGTTCATGGTGAATCCTAGATAACTCAGTAAAGAAGAAAAAATAAGCTTTACACAAATTTTATTTAAAACCCTAAGGGAAGGACGATGGTTTAGTTGTGACTCATAGAATTTTAACTCTGACTGATGACTGCTGCCTAACTAATCCCACCCCTGAAATATACTTTATTACACTATAAGAAAAACCACTTGACTACGACGAGAAAAAAGCAACTGTAACGTACGCACATGTGAGATCTTAACTTTACAACCTCAGAACTATCTTTGCTGCGATGCACAGGTTTCCAAAGCTTTGCTACACGATGGCTAGATATATAAATCAAAGCAGCCCGTGGCCGCCAAAACAATCTTTATTGAAATAAACAATCAATTTTATCTTACCAAACCAAGCGTCCGCTCTAAGCAAACTTTACAATCGGAGCGCAACTTCTTTCTGGTGATAGAAGCGGTTCTTGACTTCCTCTGGGGCGAGATGGGACCAAATCCAGCGATACACACATTTTCATTTGCTTAAATGCATTGCTGATCGACCAGAAAAGCCAAAATTTGCATAAAACTGCTGAGAAACGCAGAAAATCCACACATTCCGAAGGACACATGTTTTCATCGAAATTTAAAGTAAAATAGTCTATAGATGTCGTTGCACGCACACAGATGCTATTTTCACAATACGATCTCAATCAAAACAAACGACTGCCTTTATGAGGTGTCGCCAAACCACTACACGGTAATTTAAAATGTATGACCTTCTATTGCATACAACATCGCTAATTTAAAATTTATGAAAATAATAAAAATTTATTACCTGAAACATAAATAATTATAAATTTTCAATTGCAAAAATATATATAATATAAATAACGAATAATAAAGACGGTGTATTAATTTTTGGTTAGAAAATTAATAGTGTAAACATGTTCTCTAAATTGAAAGCTTATTAGTTGATTTTGAAACACGCTGTAAATGCAGCGTTCATTAATCGCTTTTCAAACTTTAGGCAGTGGAATTAATTCTTAACGGGTTTAATTTGGGAACACTCAGTGTTATTAAGATAATCCTACTTAACAATGCAGAAGTTCCGTAAAGTCGAAAGTGATCGGCCCACATACTTAATAAGATTGAAGATACTTTCGGCCGAAGTATTCTAAAACTTTAAATTTTAAAAGGTATACATTTTAATTTTCATAGAATAATGGTTTCTTTCGGTAGTTCCTCGTAAAGTAATTAAGAAAATCAGGAAAGAAGATTGCTTTTTTCGTAAATAGAGGATCTGATATATAATTTATTTTCTCTTTTTATGGGTGACTAAGAAAACTGTACGCAAAATGATAATCAACATAATTGAAACAGATAATAATTAAAGATAATGGAATCTAAATAAAATGTATTTATTTTAAGGTATTATAGGAATTATTAATATTATGAAGAATAATTGCTTAAATCATTAAATTTCTCCATCAGTATTTCTGAAAACGAACAATATCCCTACACTGAACTTATTTTTCGCAAAAGATGACCTGTTGTATAAATAATGTTTTGATCGGATGGTTTGCTAAGTAAATTGTTTTAAAGATATCAAAATATTAATAATAAAGATACCAAATTTCAATTTACCAGCAAAATTGAAAACTTGAGATAATTATATAAAACGGTAGCTACCGAAAATATATTAAAATAAAAATACACAAAATTGATTTAGTTGTTCATTTCAAGTATTATATTTAAGTATCATACGTGAAAAATTAAAATGATTATGCCATCACTGCCAAACATCTTGTGTTGTTTGCAAGTCAAATAAACATATAATAGTTTAATAATAATAAATTGCCTTGTACCTATGTGGCTATTAATTAACTCATTTCATCATATATATAATGTCTGTTGTCAACATCCCTTTTTCTAAGGAAATACAATACGTAGAACGATAAATGAGATACCATATGAAAGCATTTAGAACCGGCTTCTGACATAGTACACTTGTATTTCGTTAAAACATATTTTTCGATGAAAAACTGAAGTTAATTAAAAATTAAATCAGCATTGTTTTCATAAATTAAATGAAAGGTTTTTCTCAAATCAATGTTGCCACAAAAACAAAATACTGCATTATATCGTGCTCAACAATATTTATATAAAGATTTCGTAAAATAAAGATTACTGCCTCGGGTTTATTTTATATTTATGATTAAAAAGCAAAAATTAAATTCAAATGCTCAATTTATTTTTCTTTGTCTTACGTTTCTTTTTTTTCGAAACAGACGATATCATCCTCTAATGCAATTAAAATACGCTTGACTTTATTTTATTTTATTTTTTGCCTTCGCTGTCAGCGATCAGTTTCTACTATAACTTTGATGGAATAAATGAGATAATATTCTGGCTTGACTAATGTTGAATGCACATATTTTTATTCCTTATTATATATATATATATATATATATATATATATTTAAACCTGCATCTAAAAATTATTAAAATGCAGTGTGAAATCTTTGCACGGGTCCACTGGTTTTCATATTTCTGGTTGTATTTCACTTGAAAAAAAAAAAACAGTTTGAAATTATATTAAGTCAAAGTAATATAGATACAAGATATATAGATCACAAATCAATCACTATACATTTCTCTTTAATATTCCTTAAATTAACAGTATTATTATATTAAACATTAAAAAAAATATTGTAAAAATTTAGGAAAAATAAATAATGAAAAATAAAGACAATTTATTCATTTTTGATAAGAGAATTGATAGGCTGTCATCTTGAAATCTTTTATTTGAAAAATTAATTACTGTATAAACATATTCTCTAAATTGGAAGCTTATTAGTTGATTAGCAAACACAGAGTAAATCCCCCGTTCAGTTATTGCTTTTCAAAATTTAGGCTGTGGAATTAATTCGTATCGGATTTAATTTGCAAACTCTTCAGAGAGTGCTATTAATATAACTAGCGCATCCAACCCCAACTTCTCGGGATAGAGAATATATGTGAAAACCATTTATTTTTTTATTTAATTTGTAATAGATTTTTTACCTTTAATATATATATATATATATATATATATATATATATATATATATATAACCATTAAATGAACGTTATAACCACCATCAAAAACTGTGAAATTATGAATAAAATTAAAATAACTAATTGACAACAAAACAGGTCCCTCCAACAAACTGAACATGGATACCAAAAACATAGTATTAAAAAAAAGAGAAGCAGAAATTAAATAACAGAAATGGAATAATGGAAATTTGTGGAATTTAGACAGAATCTTCAGGTCCCAATTGCCTAAATTGCCACAAATAACATGTGTGGTTTCATCTTCATATTAGCCATAAAATAAGAATATGAAATTGGGGCAACCACACTAGAATGTAGAGAAATACACAATGAAACAACAGTTAATTTCTATATATATGTATTTAGTATGTATCTCCCTAACAACACTAAAGAGCATTTTTCTATGAAATATGTTCATTATATAGTCAAATAAAATATTGAAATCTATTAAAAGCGGTAATTTCGTATTGACCTCGTGCAGAAATTAATATCCGAAGAAATCGCTAAACATTTTGTTATTAACAACAGTTTTTTTTATTCTGATAATTTCAGCGGTTTATTTCTTTTACATATCTTTTAAATTTCTGTTTTATTTATACTATTTTATTTATTATTTAATAAAGTTTTACTTTAGTTATGAAAACAAATGCTGAACTTCTTACATTGTTTAAAGTGCAAACGGAATAATACTTTATAATCGTCTGCGAGATATAGACGATTTAAAAATAAAAAAAAAACAGGCATGCTTGAAATTTTATTTAAATGCTATAGTAAAAGAGTAAATTGCGATGCAGTTTTCAAGCAAATTGCATTTGAAAGTAAATTTTTTTTCACTATATAACGGTGTAAAAATTGAAAATGTGCGATGTTTAGATATTTAAGAAATTTCAGTAGCAAAATGACGTCAGCGTTACGCACGGACACGTTTGTTCTTTTGTAATATAGATTCTATTTAACAATGCAGACGTTTCGTAAACCCAAAAGTAATCCGCTGAACTACGTTGAAGAAGATTTCCGCGAAGTCCTTAAATTTTATAAGGTATGTAAGCTAGTTTATCGGCATCATTAGTTTCCTTTAGTAGTTTTTCATAAAATATTTACGAAAATTAGAAAAGAAGGGTTTTTTTCGCAAAATATGACTTGTTGTATAAATTATTTTTTGGTCGGATGGTTGGATAAGTATACGTTTTTAAAAATATCAAAATATTAACCCGCAAAATTGAAAACTCGTGATAATTATATAAAACAGTATCTACGCAAAATTAATTTACCTTGATGTAAAGTAGTACTGAGTTTAGATGTTTTGATTACGAATGAAACATAAAATTATGACAGCGGAATTTTAAAAAATAAAAAGTTTCATTATATTGAATTTATAAAAACAGCTTTGTTGTCCTATATATTTATCCACTGAATTAGTTATTGGAATTTAAAATTATATTTAAGTATGAAACATGGAAAATAAATATGCCTCATTCCACGGTAAAATAGATAAAAACGTTTGAAGAATGACAGTCAATAAAATGAATTGTTGCACGAAATAAGAAAATAAAATACTCAACATTCAGGGGTTCAAATCATAAAGAAAGTCAGACAAATTGAGGAAAGGCCATAAATCACAAAAGTATTCTCTTCGTACAGTAAAGTTCATTTTTCTAAGCTTCCGAAATTGTTAGAAATAGACATATTGGGTTTCCGGACAAAAAGATTAATGATCTATTCCAATTGAAAAAGCAGATGGAATTTGATGAAAAACTTTATAGAAAGGTATTAGTAAGGTAATAAATTCCTTTTGACTGCTGATGATTAACTATAGTCATAGCCATTCTTAAAATGACTTGATTGAAAATTGGTGTATTTGTTAATTTCTTGCATGGAAATGTTAATTTCTTGTATTTCTTGTAAATTAAAGAATAATATTTATAACCAACATATGTAAAAGTGATTTTACAATATTTGTATATACGGGTGTAACAGAAAATATAGTCTAATCTTTAGAGGATAATAATATTACATCAAAATAACACTTTTCTTCTATACTACACTAGGATTATAATCCACATAAATAATAAAAAGCACAGGATATTTGTTTCAAGTTATAAACAATTTTTTCATTCAAAACTTTAATTGGAACAAAGCGATATTTTCTAATATATTTGTTTTGTGTGAAACGATGCGTAATCGCGGCACGAGGAAGTGAATTCTAATTTGGACAGTAATACCGTATGCACAATTATCTACATTCCGAATTACGAAGCGTCTAACTAAAAGTTATTTGGGCTAAGATGGCAGCCGTTTACGATGTTTCTTATGATTTTCTCAATTTTCATGGAATACAAAGCTAACTCAGTTAAAAGTACCATTACTATATATCAATTACAGTAAAAGGTGAGGCAATATCGGGTTTTGGCTTGGATTGAGACAACCTGCATTTATAACTAAACTAGCAAGCTTCGCCTGCTACGCTGGTCGGTTTCTCCAAACGAATTTTGAATCAAACTAAATATACCGGTGAATTGCATTCATCCAACAATGTTGTACGCTTTTGGTCAGACAGCTACAGGAAAATATGAAAAAAGATCACATATCAAATTATTGCCTTTGACTACTAAGTATTTGTCTGGCTTTAATTATGATCCTCATATTGATTATTTCAGGAATAAGGCTGTTGATCTCGGATCTCAGTTACCCTGCACCTCGTGCCGTGCCTTGAAGTGGCAGGATGAGACTCCCTGGATATGTTGCAGTGGCGGTAGTAAAGAAGATATAGTAATGGGTGCATTTTTAGAAATTATAACTTGTAATGTTAGAAATATTGCTGAGTTGGCGGTAAAGGCATCACCAAATTACAGAAAATGTTTATTATCGAAACCGTACAGATCCTCAAAACTTTACTTCAGCAAGCATATTTTGTTTAAAAATCACAATTACATAAATATTCGTAAGAATAATAGGTACATTTATATTGCTGGGCGCCAGTAAAAACTCACCAAATCTTGTTTCAATTTTCTTCATTTGAATTGGAACATCTTGCGTGACATTTTATTTATATTGATATGTTTGTGTTTATGTATTTTATTATGATTATATTTTAGTGTTTTTAAATAAGTTTTTTAAGATATTATATCGCAATGTTAAAATAATGGCTAGTTATTAGCTAACGTTAATAATTAGCAAAAAAAAAAAAAAAAAAAAAAAAAAAAAAGATTGGCGAGATTAAAAAATTTTGGCCATTACTGGCACCCAGCTAACATAAAAATACCGAATAATATTCAATTCCAAATTCCCGAAGCAAACAAAAAAGTTAAAACAAAGAGCCCGAAAACTGGCATTATTGAGATTTCATCTAATCAAAATATCAGGTGATTTTTGTTCTTATCCAGTATCTTATAAATCGCCAAGTATTGTGTTTAACAATGACGAATGTATTTTAGAAAATATCACTCGGCGATCAATGAAATAAATTTTAAGGTTTTGTCGCCAAAGGCAACGCCAAATTGGAAAATGTGCAATATCTCACGAATTGTTGGAGTTAGAATATTTTTATTTGGCACCATTCGATTCAGCATGTAAAAATACATTGAAATATGTTATCATTTGACAAATAAATATAAAACCCGATTTTTAAGAAATTTTGTTATTGTTTGTTCCCATTTTAACCCTTTTAGGGATGGAATTTTAGCAAAACTTTCTTATTGCGCCTCTACATCCTAAGAAGTATTTTCCCCGCAATTTTCCTGTTTGTAGCTTCAGTAGTTTGGACAGTGCGTTGATGATCTCCCAAGTCAGGACTTTCTGTTACATAATATAGAATTTTATATGCATATAAAATTAACCATTATTATTACCTAGCAGGCTCTGCTCGCTACGCTGGTCGGTTTCTCCCAAAAAAACTTGAATCAAACGAAATATATCGGTGAATTTGATTGTGTGTTTTAAAGAAACATGAACTTTTACCTTCATGCCCTTCCGCATTGGTGTAAAACGATACGAAAGCCATTACGCTGTTATATTTTCTAATGTGTTACACGAAATTTAATCTGTTAAAGACCAACTCGTTTATTTAATCATTTACAGTATGATTTTCTAAAGAACGATATAACGATATGCAATATACTAAAACTATCCCTGGAAAATTAACAATGCAAGTTCCATAGAAATGCATTCAGCAGAATCTTTAAAAAAGTCTAATATTTCATAATTTGGCTCAACTGATTATAGAAATGCCCCCCACCCCCCTAGTTCTTTAACTAAGCAACATAGAACGATATGTTATGCACTAAAACTTCCCCTCAAAATTTAACTAACTAACAGTGCAAGTTCCAGCAAAATCCATTCAGCAGAATTCAAGGTATAAGAGGCAGGATCGAAATTCCTTTTGCATTATACATATACAGTAGAGAGATAAATGTATCTTTTATAATCATTTTCACCTGTTGATAGAACTCTCAGGTATTTTGTAGAAAGTATATGTTGGTATACGCCGTCAACCTTCTGGAGAAGGTTTTTTAAGACGAAATTTTGTACACCATCCGTAGCTATAATATATACTCTCTAGTATATATCTTCTGCCTGTAGAGTATATGCAATGTTTTTTTTTACGACTACACCACTGACAACTTTCTCCCATAGCTCCATAACTAAACAATGTAGAAAATCAATTCCTGAAATATTATCTAACACTGCGAAACTCCCATCAAAATCCGTTCTGTAGAACTTTAAAAAAGGTAATCTTTCATAATCGGGTTCACCTAATTTTATCTATAACTTCCTTCCGTGGCTCTATAAATAAGCAGTGTAGAACAATGTGCTTTATTTTAAAACCTTTCTAAAACAAATTACCTAACTAACAGTGAAATCATATAAAAATCTGTTCGGTAGAACCTGAGTTTTAACCGATCGGAATGGTATAAGAATTTGCGTTTTATAAATATTATAGATGATTATGATATGATTTTTGTAATCGGATTCGTTGTCAAACTTCGCTTCAGAAAACACAACGCAGACGAAAACTTTGCTCCAGAGAAGTACTAACCATCCCCTCAAAATTGCCTAACTAACAGTGTAAATCCCACCAAACTACGTACAGCATAACTCAAATTATAAACGGTCGGAACGAAATACGAATTTGCATTTTAAATACATAGTATATATATCTTTCATAATTGCATTCACCTTTCCCAATCACTTTCCCATTATCTCTATCACTAAGCAACATAGAATGATATGTTATAGGGTCATTAACCATACCTGAAAAATCACTTCCATTAAAATTTGTTCAGTAGAATTTTTTTTAAAGTAATCTTTAATAATCGGGTACACATAATTTTAGAGCTTTCCTCTTCAGCTCTATAACAAAGCAACATAGAATAGCTATACGCTAAAGCCTTTCAAAAAACATTACCTGATTAAAATGTGAATATGCGTAGTAGATGATGATATGATTTTCTGTAACAGAATTCATCATGAAGATTTCGCTTCAAACATAAACGATGCTTTCAACATTGTGGCTATTACGCCAATTGGCGAGGTATCCGATTGCAGAAAATTAGCCGGAAATCGTATGAATAACTACCCAAAGTAAAAGAGAAACATGGCTGAAGACTGAAAACAAATAAAGAAGTAATACATAATACTAATCAGACCTTCGACACTTTATTTGGTACTTTTCCATTATCCCGTCGACCACTTTCAATAAAAAGAAACTATCGTCAAAATATAAGATTTAACGCCAAAAATGCAGTCCCATTCACTTGACGTCAGAAGTATTAAACGTGTTTGTTATGTCATGAAGCGGTTTTTAATTCGACATTTACCTGTATTTTTCATTTTGTTTTTCTGATATTTTAGTTATTTCGCTAATTAAAATAAAAATTGCGTCCTTAAACGGCTGTGCCATGACATTAAAAGAGAAAATGTATTGTAAAAATGTTGCGTTTCATAGTTAAGTGCAATAGATCAATATCAACTGACGTCACAAACATTTATTCACCAGCCGAGAAGGATAATTAAGAAACATAATGTAAATAAATAAATATCCAAGATTTTTTTTTCTATTTTCATTAATATATTGTAATTATTTTGTGTTAAAACTTTCTGGACACTTTGGTGAATGAGGCTTTTCCAAATTTATTTTATTTATTTTTATTTATTTTGATGTTCCAATGGCAACATTCTTCCATTTTTTTATTTGGAGTTCATGTTTGGCAATGATTTTTTTTTTAATGAAAAGTGGTTAAAGGTATAATTGAGATGTACCCTTTATTTTAGCAATCACATTTTATTTTAAATAGTGGCGTTTGTAGAAATAATAATAATACACAATTACATAAATATCCCTAAGAATAATATTCAATTCCCAATTGAGCAGTTAATGTTTCTATCTGCAAAAATAAACAAAAACATTTAATTTGAATTTCTTTCATTGCTATAGTAACGGACGTATTTTTAGAAATTATCACTTGTATTGTTAGAATTGTTAGATTTTGACGTCAAAGATTTCACCAAATTAGAAAAATGTGCAATATCTCACGAACTATCTGAGATATGAGTATTTAAATGATACCATTCGATTTAGCATACAAAAATACATTAAAATATGTTATCATTTGTCACGTAACTATAATACCCGATTTTTAAGGAATTTTTTTCAAGTTTGTTCCCCTTTTTACCCCCCTTAGGGGTGGAGTTTTTGAAAATCCCGGTGCGCCTCTACATACTAAGAAGTATTTTTCCTGCAAGTTTCGTCGTTGTAGGTTCAGTAGTTTTGGCTGTGCGTTGATCATCTAGCCAGAAAGGACATTCTTTTATATATATAGATAGCCAGAAAGGACATTCTTTTATATATATAGATAAGGGTCATTCTTTACTAAAGTGCAAATTTCGAATTGAAAACTTTCATTACGTTCACGACAATTTTATAATTTCATGATTATAGAATGTTATGTAGCTCTTACCAAGCATATAAGTGCAACGGCCACACGACCGGACACTTAGTTAAATTATTATTTAAATTTTCTCAAACATTATGAGGGCAGAGTGAGGAAAAGAATGGTCATGTGCTGATGTTGTATGATAAGCGTATTATTAATATTATAAGGCTGCATAAATTACTAGTAAATCTTCAGATCATGAGCCTCAACGTCAGCTCTGAAAATGATTGTTTTTTAATCTCACTTTTCATATTATTTAGCATCTTCCAATCCGCAAATTAAAACTTTTAAATTACATATATATTTATAGGCATATAAAATAATTCGAAGGTTTCAGAAATTAGAAACGTTAAATTAAACCTGGTTTATGCATTAATGTTCTTACATTCTTATGAACTTATTCCTGTAATTGTTTAGATAATATAAAAATACATGTATAAAAAAATACATAAATATTGCAGCAAATTAGTGCGAGTTACTTGAATTTTATTATTTTGATATTCTTTGGAATAGGGTTGCTAAGCAACTAATAAATTAAAGACCAAAGTACAGAAATGCATTTTAAAATTTGTAAAAAATATGAAAGTAAAATGTTTTATATTTCCTGAACAGAAGCAAAAAATTTTCCAACAATTTAAACAATTAATTTCTAAATTCTAATAAATGTATCGGCAAATTTTCGAAGCTTTTGGATGTATTTACAACATCCATATAAAGAGATTAGCATCTATAACTTTATGTTTAAATCCATTATTCAAATATGTGATTTTCATTTCAGTTAAAAATTAAATTAGAAAATGTCTGCGTTCCCATAGGAAAGCATTATGACCTAAAAAGAAATGTTCTATATTTTTCGAATAAATGTAACTAAAAACTATACAGCTAATTCCGGATACCTCACCAATATACCTACCAAAAATCAATCTAATCGGATCATTTTTGCGGCAGTTATCGAGGAACAGACAGACAGACAGACAGAAACCAAAAACTTTTCGGGTCTCAACAGTGAGCCTCAACTGACGTTTCGGCAATAATGTCATGTAGTGTTTTGATTTAAAGTTAAAAACAACACACAGAAAAAAAAAATACTCAAAAATAATAATAATAACTGAATTGAAATTAACACGTTAAGAACCAGTTATTTTATTGTTGATTAAATCAAATAAACATCCACCCAGAAATTTTAAGTGAGAGAGAAGATTAAATAAATGCACAAAAAAATAGAGGATGCATGTTACTAAATTAAATTTATGGTTATAATTATATTTATGAGATGCATTAATCTCACTCCCGTGGTAAATTAACTACTGGGATGATATAAAGAAGAGTGCTATTCTGCACATCTGAGTTTATAATTTTTTTAATTGTAGTTATCTGCAATGTAATTATAATTTAATTGTATGTAATTAATTATAGTTAAAATTACAGCTGTAAAAAAATTTGCAGCACTGTAGCCGGAAGTGGCCCCCATTCCATTATATGGCGAAATTTATGTGCTTGACTGTGTGTAACTATAATCAATTACATACAATTTTAAATTGTAATTACAATGCAGATAATTGCAATGACAAATTTGCCCAACTCTGTATGCCCGTATACCTGGAGTTGCAAAGACTAGAAAAAACCCGGTTTAAACCTGGGAATAAACCGGGTTTTTTGGAAATAAACTTGTTTTTTTGGGAATAAACCAAGTCTTTTGGTAATAAACCTGGGAATAAACCAGGTCTATTGGAAATAAACCTAGGAATAAACCAGTTTTTTGCAACTCTACGTATACCCAATAAAGTCTATTCGATTGCACTGTCAGTAAAGTAACTTTTCAGGCTACGATAGCCAATCAAAAGCTTAATGTTACAATGCAGACACATAAATATCACTTACTGGTAATGCATAAGAAGATCACACAAGAGTAAGAACTAAAATTACACACTACATTTTGAAAACAATGTTTTAATAAATAACAACTAGAGAGATTACGTTTTAGCTAATGGCGTGGGCGGGATATCTTCGTAGAAACAAGCAGTACTAAAACATACCATTAGGTGGGTTGGTAAATGTGCTCTTCCAGCTTTTCTGCAAGTTTAGGTTTTAGGGGAAAGTGAGAACAAAAGTGCAGGAGTAGTGTATTATAGCACTTTACATGAGACCAGTTGATCTTTCTGAAACTTAACTATACTAGCAAGAAGCTTCATTATAGGTAAGAAATAACTGGCACTAAGATTGACGAATGACACTACATAGTAAAATAGAATGATATGCCTTAGTTGGATTTTCAGAACTTTGGGACAGATAGTCTCACGTAAGTGAGTCTTTTGTACTTTGAATACATTTTTGACCCCGAAATTGAGTTAATTGTCAATTGTTTAGCTTGGAAAGTAGTAAAGCCAAACATGTTCTTCCGTTTTACATAGCAATTCAGAAAGAATAACGCATCGAAGAGTCTGTATTGCTTTGGTACGGAAATTTCCATGCTTGTGAATATTAATGACCCATAAATGATTTTTGACCTTGGAATCAAACATTCCTTGTCTTAACTATTATAATTTTTTTAAGTTGGGATCCCTATTATTTCTATATATGTGAATGTTCAAGCCAAACTTTTTTTAGGATTAACAATTTTTGTACTCTTTTTATTAAAGCCGTTTTCGATGTACTTAGATAAATTATACAATACTGCGGAAAAACCTATTTATTTATCTGTCTGCTTATTCATCTTATAGTAAAACGTCACTATGTGCCAAAAACTGATAAAATCTCGTTTAAATGTACAGCGACAGTTACATCATGAAAATGTTCAAGGCATTGTGCACACCTTTTTAAAGGAATACCCAAAAGAGCTTACTGTGACATTAGAAAAAGCAAGGCTATAATATTCTACCAATGATAGTAACCGTTGAATGTATGTTGTGACATATAATTCTGAAAAGATTTACATATAAAACTTGGAAATCTTTTCCAGAGAAAATTTCTCACGCCTTGCATTCATAATATTCATTTTTTTTTAATTTCTTAATAGGCGTATGGCCAACATAGTGAAAAAGTACCCAAGCCGGGACTCGAACCCGGGTCATCAGATTAGCGCACTGACGTTCTTCCAACTGAACCACTTGGGAACGATAATCAGCCTGGAACTTTTTCACCATAACATATTGGCAAGGCTACAAACGCAGCACAAGATGGAATATTTTCCGTGAGCCACCAACCCTGGGACAAACACGAAATGAAAGAAAATCCAGCATCGACAATTGAATAAATTCATAAGCATATAGGAAATTTTTTCCAGAGAAAATTTCTCACGCCTTGCATTCATAATATTAATTTTTTTAATTGCTTAATAGACGTATGGTTCCAGGCTGAGTACCGTTCCCAAGTGGTTCAGTTGGTAGAACGTCAGTGCGCTAATCTGATGACACGGGTTCGAGTCCCGGCTTGGGTACTTTTTCACTATGTTGGCCATACGCCTATTAAGCAATTAAAAAAATTGAATATTATGAATGCAAGGCGTGAGAAATTTTCTCTTGAAAAAATTTTCAAGTATTATATATGAATTTATTCAATTGTCGATGCTGGATTTTCTTTGATTTCATGTTCACTCCAGGGTAGGCGGCTCACGGAAAATATTCCATATTGCGCTGCGTTTGTAACCTTGCCAACATGTTATGGTGTGAAAAAGTTACAGGCTGAGTATCGTTCCCAAATGGTTCAGTTGGTAGAACGTCAGTACGCTAATCTGATGACCCGGGTTCGAGTCCCGGCTTGGGTACTTTTTCATTATGTTGGCCATAAGAATATTAAGCAATTAAAAAAACAAATAGAGGATTTACTTTCACACTGCAATAAAAAAGACAAATCTTTCTTAATCTACGAAAATATAATATATCCATGAACGAAAATATATAATAACCTAGTCCGAACTACCCATGATACCGACAAGCGCTCTTTACCTATTAAAACACCAGAAACCAATGTATTTTCGATATTTAAAGAAGCATTTATAAAAACAAATTTTCTTTTGTTGCCACTCATTTTCGGGAACCTTTCCGAGTACTTTTTATGGTGTATTCCTAATCTAATAACCTATAACCACGGACAAAAATAAACAATAACTCATTCCGAGTAACACACATTTCCGAAAAGCGTTCTTTATCTTTAGAAACCTCAGACACAAATATGTTTTAAAGATTTAAGGATTAATTTATGAAAACAAAATTTATTTTGCCTCGAATACTTTTCGGAGAAGTTTCAGAGTAGTTTTTATTGTGTATTAATCAGTTTTCTCACCGGAATATCGATTTTTAAGATTCTGCCAATTATTAATAAATATTTTCTGCTTCGTAATTGAATTTATACATGCAAGAATAACAAATTAATGTTATTTTTAATGTTAATACCAATTCTGTTAATTTGACATGTTTGTGTTTAAAGATTGTTTTTTATCGTTAAAATGTTTACTTAAGAATTGATGACATCCGAAAAATCTTTCTGGGTTGAGAAAACTGATTAATAACCTATAAAACTACTCGGAAACGTTTCCGAAAATCATTGGCAGCAACAGAAACTTTGCGTTTATAAATGGTTTTTAAATCTCGAACAGATATTTTTTGGGGGGTTTAAGATAAAAAACACTTTTTGGAGTCTTGGGTTATTCGGAGGGGACTACTGTATATTTTTATTCGTGGTTATATTATATTTTTAGGTAGCTTTCAATACAAAAAAGTATAAAGCTACCTATTGCAGCCGTTCGGAGGAAAGCAATTCCGCAAAATTTCGATATATTTTCACCGATCATGACCCCCAGACCCCAAAACCACCTCCGTTCAAATGTTGATTTATATATATAGATATATCCTTATATATATATATATATATATATATGTGTATATATCTGATCTATGTCATACGATAACGCTCGTATTTATAAATTAATTTTGATGAAACTAATTGTGTGTATTAAGTTCACCAGTGCCTTGGCCGAGTTCGTTGGCCAGCTTGATCCACCATTTTATTTCAAGATGGCGGCCACTGTAAAATTTAAAACTAAAATAAATATACAAAAAAGGTTAAAAATTCAAATTTATTTTTTGCTTAAGTGTTAGCCCTTGATACAAGGATAGAATTTTTTGTTTTACCTCTATCTTAAAAAATGGCTGAGATAGAGCAGTTTGAAATTCTAGGGTGGCTGACATTTTGAAACAAGACAGCACATTACAAAAAATCAACGATTAATTTATGAGTGTTAGTGAACGCGATTTCTCGCAAATTATTTTCTTTCATTGTTGTAATCGTTTTCCCAATCATACTCATAAAACTATATATTCATATCCGTTAGCACCAAATTATCGCCAAACTGGGCGACAATTGGCGAAATATCCCCAAATTTGGCGACCAAAATAAGTTTCATAAATGAAGCCAACTTGGCTATAGCTCAATAATTTGGCGAATTTCTTATTCAAATTCAGTATTAACGTATCTTTTGTAAACGGTTTCCTTGCATTTCAGCTTACCGTTTTCGAGTAACATTAGCTAAAATTTTAAAATGAAGATATAGGAAAGCTACCTTTTCCTCCCAGTACAAGCTGGAAGGACTTTTTTTAGATTAGAAACATTTGTCTTTCGTTACTGAGCACCCTGTTTATTAACTAGTTTATTTCTAATAGGATAATTTAATTGAAAACTACCATTTTCAATGTTACTTGCACTTGTAATACGTTTTAACTAATATCATGGTAGTGAACTTCAAAATTTCGTATATAATTTGTTAGACATATCCTTCATATATATTTTATTTAGAATTGGACTAAACAACCACAAGTAAGAAATAAAACTCCTCAGTGCTTTATTAAAATAAATAATAGATTTTAATTAGAAAAGTAACTATCGATAAAAAGAATTGTGTCACAGTATAAACAAGTTGGAAATTGTACGTCAAACGTTACAAACGAGGTGCGTTCGTACGCACGTTTTAGAATTAAATTCATGATATCCCGTGCGTAGAACGGGTTAAACAGCTAGTTAAGTATATATTTTATGACACTGTTCATACAAATATCTTAACTAGTTATATAAATATTCAGATATATATGTATCAGCTAGTTATATAAATATTCAGATCTTGATGATTTTTAATTCTGTGAAATGAATTATATCGTCTGCAGATTAATTTCTGTCATAAAATAAGTGTCTCGGTCGCTTGACGATTTAACATCCATCGGAAGCTTCTCTAACAAGAAAGCACCGATTTAAAAAAAAAAAAATTCAAATTTCTTAATAAATATTTTTATTAAAATCTCCTAAAGTTTTGATTCGATTTTAATAAAATTTGAAATGTCTCGACAAAATTCTGCAAAGATAATATATTTTAAATTGCAAACCATTTGGTTGGGTAGTTTTTGCGTTGTTATATGCGGACAGACAGACAGACGGACGGACAGACAGACAGACGGACGGACAGACGGACGGACCAAACGACGACTATAGGTGCTACGTATTTATATAATTACGAACGCACCTAAAAACAATTATCTCAATATTCGGAGGTAGGCATATGAAAAGTGAGATGCATTTAAGAAAGATCACGAATAAAATAGGTGTGTTTTTCGTGTAATAAAGTTCATAATTTCCTTCTCTTCCGAAACTTTTGGAGACAAAATCGTTTTCTTTGATTGGGAGAAAGATCAGTGATTGATTCTCAGTGAAAGTGAAGGTAACAATTTGAAAGAAAAAATATTAGGAAGATTTATTAAGTCAATAGGTTCCTTTGAGGGTATTTAATCAAAAATACGGGCAAAATAAAAACCTTTAACTGTGCAAAATCTGACAATTTATATTTAAAAGTTACGAGAAGCTAAAAAAAAAAACTCATTACTCTATTTTTATGTAAGTGTGTATTTGCTCAGATGGTCTGAACTATAAAGGGACATCAATACACACCAAAACAAACATTTTTTGTTCTGGAAAACAGAGCAATACACATATTTGATGAAAAATATTGGGTACATAGCTACCAACCTTCCACTTCTTATCAAGTCAAATAAATATACATTTATTGATTCCCTTTGAAAGTGAAGGTACAATTTGAAGGGAAAAATATTAGGAAGAATTATTAAGTCAGTAGGTTCCTTTGCGGGTATTTAATCAAAAATACGGGCAAAATAAAACCTTTTAACTGGGCAAAATCTGACAATTTATATTTAAAAGTTACGAGAAGCTAAAAAAAAAACTCATTACTCTATTTTTATGTAAGGGTGTATTTGGTCAGTTGGTCTGAACTATAAGGGGGCATCAATACACACCAGAGGAAACATTTTTTGTTCTGGAAAAAAGAGCAATATACATAATAATAATAATTTAATAATAATAATAATAATAATAATAATAATAATTTAATAAATAAATAAATAATAATAATAATTTAATAATAATAATTTAATAATAAATAATATAATTTTATAACGAAAAAGCTCAAAACAGACCTCAGAATCATCGACTCGTTATTGTTTTTGGTCAAAAGTCAAGACGCGCGGCACCCACTTTGACAACAGCTTTTTCATAGACAAATGTTCACTCAAAATAAAACCTGCACTTTCCTTGGATATCTTTAGAGTCTGAAATATCTCCTGCAACTTCACTTTGTGATTCCCCAAAACGATTTTGTGGACATTTTTATGTTTTCTGGAGTGTTCACCTCTTTTGCGTGGTGCATCACTGGTGTCCGTACGACCACGTTTAAATTCAGCAAACCAGTCAATAATGGTTGATTTACCTTGTGCAGTGTCCGGATAACGCTTATCAAGCCAAGCTTTTGTTTCAACGGTGTTTTTTCACATCAAATAACAATTCTTGACATTCTTGTTTATCCATTTTTTTGTTTATCAACAAAGTCGTTCAACTAAAACCACTCTAACGTTTGATCCACACGGTGAATCGTCATAACATTTTTTCCTCTACCTTTTAAAGGTTCGTATTTACTAAAACAAGCATCGGTTCGGCAATTGCAGTGCCATCTGTTTGCCAGACCGGGAACTTTTCAGCCCATATAATCAGCAAATGGTCTGCAACTCGGGCAGCCCGGATACTGTATCCTCAAGTTTAAATAAAAATTAAATAAAATTTAGTTTTTAAAATTTCAAATAATATAGGTATATAAATTCAATTATACAGACGAAAATGTTTAAATGAGTATTGATAGTATCCTAAAAACCGATATCCAGTTTGAGAAAACTGATTAATACTACCCAATAAAATCTCTCGGATGCGTTTCCGAAAATCATTGGCTGCAAAAGAAACTTTGCTTTTATAAATACTTTTTTAAATCTCGAAAATATATTGGTTTCTGAAGTTGCAACAGATATAGAACACTTTTCGGAATCGTAGGTGATTCGGAAGGCGTTATTGATTAAGAAACATTTGTCTATTTTACAGTATGCTTTAGAATGACTTAAAACAATTAATGTGACATGGCTAGTGAACTTTTCAGTTTTCATGAAGTCTAAATTGCTGTTTATTACTCATTTCTGCTTTATTAAGAAATGCAAATGCTTAAAAACCTCATTTACTATTTCAGTGCAAAATCTGACAATTTATATTTAAAAGTTACAAGAAGCTAAAAAAAACCTCATTACTCTATTTTTATGTAAGGGTGTATTTGGTCAGTTGGTCTGAACTATAAGGGGTCATCAATACACACCAAAGCAAACATTTTTTGTTCTGGAAAACAGAGCAATATACATATTAGATGAAAAATATTGGGTACATAGCTATCAACCATCCGCTTCTTAATAAAGACAAATAAATATACTTTGATAAAAAAAAAATAAAGAAATTAGTAAATGGAATGAAAAATAAAATTTCAGAGTTTGATACAATTTTAGTATGATGACGACCCACTAAGCTTATTTTTATAACATAAATTAAAATAAGACATAATTTACAGCCGACTTTTTCCATTTTTGGGGGGATATTTTGGTAATTACAATGCGTGGAATGGTCTCTCTCTCTCTCTCTCTTTTTTTTTTTTTTGAT
Organism: Maratus michaelseni; assembly: GCA_963931845.1. Lineage (NCBI taxonomy): Eukaryota > Metazoa > Arthropoda > Arachnida > Araneae > Salticidae > Maratus > Maratus michaelseni. The sequence continues at coordinate 274,173,648 of OZ007594.1, read as the reverse complement.
GTGTGTGTGTGTGTGTGGGGGGGGGTCTGATTGTATATTTGGAAATAGGTATCATACATATGATACTCGATTGAACAAAAATATATAAATAGAGGGGTTTTTTTCAATAGCACAAACAATTTTTTTCATGCGTTTCAATAATATAAATGTTGAAATTTTGTGGGTAAAAAAATTTGAATTGTAGTAAATAAAAAATAGAAAGGCATGAGAGAGCTCAAATGTCAATTTCATTCAAATTTACGAAAAGTCATTTCAAATAAAGGGTAAAATATTTCTTCTACGTTGCAAAAATGCATAGTACTCTCTTATTTTAAGTGCAATACAGACGGTATATCAGAAAACATGCTTTTCAACGATGCATTTCGCAACATGTTATATATCCTGAAACAAAATACATGAAATATATATTTTGGTATTTTAATAGAAAGTCTACAAAAGTAAGATAAAGGAAATGTACAAAACACAAAAAAGTAAGTTAAAAGAAACGTACAAAACACAAAAAAGTAAGTTTAAAGAAAAGTACAAAAATGCTGAAGTAATAAATGAGTACAAAACATAAAACAAGAACTCAAAATCATTCGCCAAGCATAGATTATGTAACACTTTCCAACGCTTCCAAAATAATTTTACAAATCATTACCGTTTAATAAGCTGAAAGACAACATCTAAGTAAACAATTTGGAAAACGCATAACATATTTAAAAACGCAATTTCAGGAATTTACAACATATATTTCCAACATATACAATATTCGGAAAAATATCCGAATACTTTTATTCAGCCCTGTATAGGATCTGTAGATTTGTATATATACTACATAGGATGCTAAATTTTAGTTTAGTTAGGAAACGCGTAGCACAGTTTTAAATTTTTCTTCTGGAGTTTTCGTCAATGAACGGAAATTTGTTCGCGAACTTTTGTGCTGCCCTGTATATGAAATACAGAATTTATGCACACCAAGTATTAGACAAAAAGTGCATTAAATTTAAAATCGCGTTCAGTAACTTAAAACGCACTTCCAGGAATTATTGTTAACAGACAGTCTCCATAGACGTAATGTAACGTAATTCTCTTGACTGTCCCTGTAAAGTAACTATAAGTGCTATGCATACCATATTCCATATTAAGCTTCTTCTAATGCACCCTAGTGATATATATCAATTACAATGTATTTGAAATTGTGTGCCATCATTAAAATACACCGCAAATGATTTTTCCCCATAGACCGTAATGTAACGGAATTCTTTTGAGTGTCCCTGTAAACAAAACTATAAGTGCTACACATATCAGTTGAAATAGGGAACATGGTATCGATAACGACAATAACATACAAAAATGGCAGGGCAATCCTAGCATATTTACGGGAGTTAGAGCACGGCCATACGGCAGACGGCCAAACAAACCGAAGTCATAAACACTTTTCAACTAGGTTGGAAAGTGTTAAAAAGTAAGTTAGAAATAAAAGTACAAAATCACAAAAAAGTAAGTTTAAAGAAAAGTACAAAAACACTGAAATAGTAAATGAGGTTTTTAAGCATTTGCATTTCTTAATAAAGCAGAAATGAGTAATAAACAGCAATTTAGACTTCATGAAAACTGATAAGTTCACTAGCCATGTCACATTAATTGTTTTAAATCATTCTAAAGCATACTGTAAAATAGACAAATGTTTCTTAATCAATAACGCCTTCCGAATCACCTACGATTCCGTACTTTCAACTTCATTTTTAAAAGGAAAACTGTCTGTCTATTACGTGTATCTGAATTACGGGAGTTTAACCCGTTTGCAATTAAAACAAAACAAGTTATTCAAAGTTTGCTTCTGGCTAATAGTCCATAACGAAATTAAAACTTCATCGATAAATAAATAAAATAATATAAATAAAACAGTAGACGTATAATCAAGCTGCGCGTTTAATCTACTGAAAATATCAGAATGAAAACAGTTGCTGTAAGTAGCGAAATTGTTGGTGTTCTCTCTATCCGTCAATTACTGACATGTGGCTTATACGAAACTATCGCTTTTAATAAGTTTAAAATTTTATTTGAATACATAATTGATATTTTTTATTTAAAAATGCTATTTCGATGTTATTAGTGCGGAATTAAAAAAAAAATATGTGAAATGTAAAAAAACAAAAAAACAATTACAGTTTAAAATTTAAAGATATATGATTTTTACCTACGTTCTATAACCCGGAAAGTCTGGCTTTACTGTTGTCTTAATACTAATACAGTTAGAAATAGTTAGTACTAATATATACAGTCGGACTAATACATGTAGCACTAATAATACATTTAGAATTTTACGTTAAATTATGTTAAAATTTACGGTCATGTACCGTTAATAGTCAAATTTCTGCATTTATAAACTGTTTCTGTTACTTATATTTTGATTGCTAAATTTCTGCAGACGTACTATTTTTTTTAACACTTTCCAATATAACACATGGGCTGATAAGTTCCCGGTCTAATAAAGAAAACACAACTTTTTAACATAATTTTATAAATTTATAACTTTGTAACTTTAATAAATAACATAACTTTAATAATAAATAATAATAATAATAATAATAATAATAATAATAATAATAATAATTTAATAATAATAATTCAATAATAATAAATTAATAAATAAATGATAATAATAATTTTATTATAAATAACATAATTTTATTACGGAAAAGCTCCAAACAGTGCTCAGAATCATGGACTCGTTGTTGTTTTTGGTCAAAAGTCAACACGCGCGGCAGCCACTTTGACAACAGCTTTTTCATAGACAAATGTTCATTCAAAATAAAACTTACACGTACCTTGGATATCTTCATAGTCTGAGCTATCTCCTGCAACTTCACTTTACGGTTCCCCAAAACGATTTTGTGGACTTTTTTTATGTTTTCCGCAGTAAACACCTCTTTTGCGTGGTGCATCACTGGTGTCCGTACGACCACGTTTAAATGCAGCAAACCAGTCAATAATGGTTGATTTACCTGGTGAAGTGTCCGGATGACGCTTATCAAGACAACCTTTTGTTTGAACGGTGGTTTTTCCCATCAAATAACAATTCTTGAAATTCTTGTTTATCCATTTTTTTTGTTTTCAACCAAGTCGTTCAACTAAAACCCCTCTAACGTTTTATCCACACGGCGTATCGTCTTGACATTTTTTCTGATACCTTATAAAGGTTAGTATTTACTAAAAAAAGCATCGGTTCGGCGATTGCAACGCCATCTGTGTGCCAGACCGGGAACTTATCAGCCGATATGCTAGTTGACAAGTATGATTTCGGTATGTCTGGCCGTCATCTAATTCTCATTTCTCGTAAATATACTCGGATTGCCCTGAAATTTTTATATGTTATTGACGTTTAATATATCACGATTGTTATTCAAAATGAAGTGTGTAGCATTAATTGTTTTGTTTACAGGGACAGTCAAAACTATTACATTCTATTACGGTCAATGGAAAAAACTCATTTCAAGTGCATTTTCATTGTGTTACATTATTTCAAAGTATGTTAGTGAAATTAAAATGCATTAATAAAGTGCCTTAAAACATGTTTTCTGTAGAATATGGAGCGCAAAGCATTTATTATTCATTTGCAGGGTTACAGAAATGAATTCTGTTGCATAATGATCTACAGTGAAAATTCGTTTGCAGTATATTTTAATGTTTTTACATTATTTTAAACATAAGTAAATTTGTATGTATTACTGAGTTGCACTATAAATTTTTTTATTGAAAATAGTTCATTTCTTTCAAATCGTTATTTATCGTTCATTTACAGGACACACAAAAGAATTCCGTTACAGTATTGACTATGAACGAATATTACTGGAAGTGCGTTTTTGTTTACGTTTTTAAGTTTAAATACATTTTTAAGTACGTGATGCGTATAAATTCTGTTGAACATATACAGGGCTACACAAAGGATTTCGTAAGTATTACTGACTATGAAAGTGAATTTCTGAAGGGTAGGTCTTACTTGTGTTATGCATTTTCCTGCTGAACTGATATTTAGTGATAGATAGTATACTAATAGAAGTTTGTGGTATATAAATAAATTCATATACAGGGCTACGCAAATACCAGGTTAGATTGTCATTTTGGTTGGTAGTTGCTCGAAGTCCGTTTAAAGTTGTATTATGAGTTTTTACCTGAATTAAAATTTAGTGACATATGTGGTGTGTACAAAAATCTATAGATAATATACAGAACTGTACAAAAGAATTTGTGTACATTTCCATCAATTGGCGAAAATTGATAAAAGGGAATTTGCCAACTGTTCTATATTTTAGCATGCTATGTAGTATATATGCAAATATATAGATAAAAAACAGGGCTACGTAAAATATATTCGCTACGTTTTTGACTATGGACAGTAATTGATAAAAATGGATTTTTAAATGTGTTATATGTTTTCAAAACTGCTTAGTTACATATCTTCTTTCACTTTATTTAACAGTGAAGTTTCGTAACAGTTTTCTAGATGCGTTGGAAATTTTTTCATAACCTATGCTTGACGCATAATTTTCCGTTTTTGTTTCTTTTTTGGCAGAACACTTTGAAAGTTAATGATACTTGTAAATTTTTTTATAATACTTATACAAAATTATTTAATTAAAACTTGTGATCCATAAAATCACATTACATTATTTGTCGTTGAAGGTACTTTGGATTACTTATGATTAAATGGTAGTCTCTGGAGAATAAACTGTTGTAGGCATATAAATACCGTTTTTATTAATAAAGAAAACATTTCTATAAACGAAAATTTCACAGAGTAATAAAAAACTTTCATTTTACAAATTTTAGGAATAATGTATATCTATTAGTAAAAACATATATAGATTTATATATCCTTAACAAAATATCCATAAATGCAGAAACATATATGCTTCCGCTACATTTATCTAAAGTACAAAATATAATACATTATTTTACCTGATAGTTTGAAGTAATTTATCAGAATATGTTGTTTCTATTTTCTATATTTCTTGAATGTATTGATTTCGAATCTAAAGAACAACATTTGTTTTTATTTCCTTACTTCAACGAGTCCAGAAGCTTAATATTAGATAAGTAGCGATAGAATATGTTCCCAGAGACTTACTTTCTACTTCTATGCATGTCAGCATATTCGTCTTTGATGTATTGTATATAATGTAAGTAATGTGTATTTTTTAAAAGAGTGTCTTGGATTTACTATAAGAATTTTTAAAGTATGAAATATTACTTATCCAAATACATTTAAGAAGATTCAATATGAATTCGTGGTAATTGTATTTTAATAATAAAAGTGTTACTACAGAATTTTTGAATTTAAAGTGTTAAAATCTAAAAATATACTTAATGTACATTATGCGATGGAGAAATGCTCTTGAAAAATATTACAAAATTGGATATTGCTGATTAAATTATACTTTATGAGGTTTTTTTACTTAAAGTCTTTGACTTTGATAATTAGATCATAAAACGTTAAGGATAATTTTAACCCTTTGTAACACAACAACTCCGATGTCAAAAATATTTAATCAGATGTTAGAACACATCATTTCAAGTATGTAAAAAAATGAATATAAAAATTAAAAAATATTGACAGGAAGGTTCTTATATCTGCAACAAGAAGAAAATTACATACTTATCATAAATATTCTAAATTTTCGAATTCAAACTTGTAAAGTATATAAACTTACCTTCATGACAAATATGTTTTTGGACGTATAACAGCTTTTTAACTCCACGCAATTCATAAAGTTTTTTTTTTATCAATAATCACGTGAAACACCTCAAGTTATAAATTAAACTTTGGTATAAAAAATTAACACATTATCACCATTTGCTTGAGATTCTACGAACACTTTATATAAACTGCAGTGTTGGAAGACAGCAGCAATCAACAAAATCGTCTTTTAAAGCCGACTTTGGAAATAACATTCATATTTGGGTATGATGCAGAAATAGAACACGGTAATACAAAGGGTTAAAATTATTACCCAAACACTACACACAAAATAAATGATTCTGATTTAAATGAAATCACTGTTTGGAATGTTTAGGTCATGTCTTTAATTTTGTAATTTGTATACTATGATTAACAAAGAGTGGCCTGGAGTGGTCTTCTCCTGTGTGTTTAAATTATTTATTTTATATTTGTAGTTGTATTATTTATATTCCTTTTAACTCTCTCACTGACAAGCTCGCGTTAATACTTTCACTAAGCTTCAGGTTTCCCTGCAATACAATTATCTTTTTAATTAATATAATTCTCCAAATATAATGCAGTTTTAATACATTGAGTAATTATTGATACCGTCAAGGTTTACATTCATATATTTAATTAAATGTTTTTGTATAATTTTGGAATAATCACCTTGTTTTATCATTTAAAATAAAATACAGAGAAAACAACATTACACTTTTGCCCTTTTGCGGGACAGTCAAAGGGTTGTATAAGTTATTCAACCTGGCAGTAGTTGTGTGTTGGTCTTTTCGCCGGTCCTATCAGTTATCATCACTTAACCAAACTCCCCTTCAAAATACAATGGGAAAATTCAGTGTAGCGCCTTTTAAATTTTGATTCTCCACTATAGCAACGTTACAAAGCATTCTTGCTTTTTTATGGGATATATTGATAGACAAAGTTAAAATTTGCGGAAAAGTTCGCAAAACGATAATTATTGTTAGTTTATTTTTACCCCCCACCCCCACAAATATGTCAACGCTCATGAAAAAACTGTATAATTTTAGTAAATGCCAACTTTATAACTTCCTTGAAAAGTGATAATCGAATATTAAATGATGTTTTATTTTTTCTACTTTCCGCCAGCTGGCACCAGTGCAGCATCAAATATTTCACCGATCTGGCTTGCCTAAAGTCAATTTAATAAATTTCAACATATGAATGAAATAATGGATACATGATAAAGAAGATGCTTTGAGGATTCATATGGAACCATTTTTTTCCATTAACAAAGCATGATATTTTTATTAGTCAAAACTAGAGCATTATGCTCAAAGCGTGGGCTTGAAATCATATTTCACAGCAACGTTTTGTTTTTGTAAGTAAATATATTTATTTTGAGAAGTTCATGATATCTAATTTTTATAAATAAAGAGGGCGTAGACAACTGTGCATAGTTTTTAATATCATGAGAGGGACTAAATCAGTTTTAGTCATTGCAAAAATGATTCAAAATAATGCGGTTTTTTTTTTTTTTCATTATTTTCTTTTCAAATTTCTAAAACTTGAAATTTTTTAGTTATACTTCCCGATATTTCCCTGCAAAATTAGTTTTTGTAAATATAAATCTAGACATTCAAGTTTGTGCTTTTGTTTAAAATAATCCCTCATGTGTCTGCTTTTCAAAATGAAGGCTATACAAATATTGCTTTTCGAAACTGTCATGTAATCATTCCAACTTATTAAATCTTTTTTTTTTTTTTTTTTTTTTTTTTTTTTTTTTTTTTTTTTAATATGAACTGCAATCAGAGAAAAAATGTCAAAGTGGCCACATGTGTGTATTTTTAAAATATTTCGATTGGAATAAAAATAATATCGACTGTTGTAAAAACTATTTTAAAAGAACAAATTTATTCTATTTTGTATTCGACCATCTAAAACATGACGCGACAACTCTCGGATTAAGCACTTCAGATATCAAACTTGATTATACAGATTAGTTAGTTATCAAAATATACTGTCACATTTTTCTGCGATTATTTTTTTTACTTCAGGTATAAAGTGACTATTTTCATAATTTATCAGGTATGAAGCTTATTTGCTTTTTCATCCAGAAATAAATAAATAAATAATAAATAAACAAATAAATGAATGAATAAAGTTATTAACAATTACTACACAAGCTTTTCTATAAGTCAATATTAGAAATCTGTAACACATACATTGTAATTACAAATATTAAAAAAAAGTTCGTTAGATAAAAGAAAATATACTTTATAAGTATTATAGTCTTTGTTGTCGAACATGCAATTTAAAATTGGCAGGAAAATACTTGTATTCGAGTTTAAAAAACTGAAAACCGGTGAAGAACCTTATAATGTTTTGCACAACACTATACGTAAATAATATACTCTAACTAATCTAGAAGGTTTTTTTAATCCCCAAAAAACTAAATAAATGTATATTTCAATTAATAAAAGTAAACACATTGTGTGAGTATCACACCAGGGTTCTTACGCTTTTATCAAAATTTTTAATCGAATTTTTCGCCTTATTTAATGCAGAAAAGTATTACAAATCCTGCAATTAAACGAGGTTTCTACAATTTCTGCTATTTAAATAATAAATAGAAAAATTCTATTAAAAAATTGCGGTAAAAGCGTACGAACCCTGCGCGCTATAAATACATCGGAAACATTTCCGAAAATTCAATGTGAGTTCCTCGTTACTCACAATAGTGAATACAACACCTCTATCAGATCTCAAATCAGCATTTTCGTTTTTAAGTAACAGGTATCAGAGACAAACATGGTAAATAAAAGCATTAACATTAACATTAACATTAATATTATTTTGTCACTCTTTCATATGTAAATTTGAAATTAAGAATTAATACCATCCTGAAAACCGATATTCTGGCTTGAGAAGGATTAATATACCATAAAAAATACTCCGAAACGTTTCCGAAAATCAGTGGCAGCAAAAGAAATTTTGTTTTTATAAATTCTTCTTTAAATCTTGAAAATATATTGGATTCTGAGGTTTCTAAATATAGAGAGCACTTTTCGGTATCACGGAAGCAGTTATTGTACATTTTCGTTAGTGGTTATATTATATATTTCATAGATTAAGAAACATATGTATTTTTATACAGTGTAGAAGCGCTTAGGGTAGAGACAACTCAGAAATCTCAGAATCCAGTAACAGAAAACACTGATTTCAAAATTTACGGCCAGCAAGACATCAGTTTCATTTCAGAATTTTTTTCATAAAGCTCAGCAATCGTATGTGTTTTGAGGTATATAATTGCTTGTCGAAACGATTTCTGCAGATAAGAGAAAGGTTTTCGGAATTCTGAAAAACTTTCAATTTTCAAAATCGTTTTTTGCTATTTTAGAGAAGATTTCTTCAATTTGTATAGTGCTGTAATGCACAAGGTTTTCAGATTATACGATAATCGTTAGACGTTATATGTCTAATCAATGATCTCATGAAACAAAAAATACTAATGCGTTGTTGTGCAACAAGCCATATATTTAAAAAAAAAAAAACGATTTATTGTAAATCTTAAATTTTATCCTAAAAAAAAAAATAGAAGTGCATGGAATTAAATTACAGGTTTACTCGATTATCATAAAAAAATTAAAAAGAAATTTGTAAGAATAACGTTTAAAGTATGATCGAAAGGAGTAAATTTATTGAAATCATTATTTTTTTTTCTTCTAATGTACTAGGGGGCTCTGACCCCTACTAGCTACGCTCGCCAACCCCCGTTCTGACCCCGCAAACTTTAAAAACACTACGATTTGATCAACTCTAAACCGATTACGGAAGATTGGATTATAATTAAACGACCAGTGGCGATCGGCTGTAATCGGGTTTCCATTTATTTTCCTTTGACTGAGGAATTTTAAAGTCGAATCAACTGCTGTCGAAACGGCTAACAACTGTTTTCGTGATTGATTAAATACGATCAATTAAACATTTGAAATTCAACTTGTGTAAAAATGTTAGGAAAACAATGTCGCTGCATCCGGGAATTTTCTAACAATGATATAGAAAATTGGGTACTTCTCCATTATCCTGTCGACTACTTTCTATAAAAGAAAAGAACTGTCGCCAAAATATATGATTTAACGCCAAACGTGCATGACCGTGACGTCGCATTCAATTGACATCAGATGCGTTACAAGTGTTAGTTATGTTATCGAGTGATTTTTAATTCAACGCTTAACCGTATTTTTAATGATATTTTAACATTTATTAGTTATTTCGTTAATTTAAACGTAATTATTAAACTTCTTTAGTCTTTAACCCATTCGGGACCATGGATGCATATATGCACCCTCAAAAAGAGCATACAGAATTTTTTTTAGGCACCAGTAAAAAATAAAAGTAATATTTGCTTTCTCTAATTAGAGCATTTTTGTGATAAAGTAAAGGTAGCTTTCTTTTTTAAGTGGTGCCAACCGAATAAAATGTGTGTAAAAGCCGCCAGTCCTGAAGGGGTTAATTGAAGGGAATTATTATTACTTACGCAATTTTAAAATTTGCAATAAATTGTAATTTGTAACTTGCAATAATTTGCAATAATTTGTAAAATATTTTGTCGAAATAAATTAATCTCTCGTGTAAAAAAAGGAAAGTGTTTGGAAATATTGTTATTTGAGTATTTTAAATATGAAGCAAGTTTCCTCCTTTAATGCTTTGAACCACAGAGTTCAGAGTTTGAACGCGTAATAATTTAATTACTTCTCTTTTTAATATTCACGCGTAAGTATATTTTTTATTACGTAATTTTCTACGTTTACTGCATATACACAAATTAAAAATATCTTTTACTTAAGTAAGGTGTCAAATACATGTAAAACACAAATATCCAAACTTGATATGTTTCGGTTTAAAGTATAAAACCATAATCATAAGTACACATACATCGTCAAAAAACAAACCCGACTAACACTGGACGCTACAATATATACATAATACCACACAACAAACACGCCATCTACCATCAAACACACAAAGTAAAAGCACAGAAAAATATTAAACATCAAATCAAGCTTATATACAGAATTGCCTCCCTCTATTCAAATTAGCCCCACAATATTTATTTAAAAGCTCTAACCATGAAGGTGGAATAACAAAAGTGGAAGTATCATCACAGATTAAGCCTTTCCGCAAATAAATTTCAATGGACTCTCTTATAAGGGACTTGCGGTAATAATCCGCCCCTTATAAGAGTCCCTTTGAATAGACGGAGGCAATTGTGTATACATGCTTGATTTGATGTTTAATGTTTTTCTGTGCTTTTACTTTGTGTGTTTGATGGTAGATAGCGTGTTTGTTGTGTGGTATTATGTATATATTGTAGCGTCCAGTGTCATTCGGGTTTGTTTTTTTACGATGTATGTGTACTTATGATTATGGTTTTATACTTTAAACCGAAACATGTCAAGTTTGAATATTTGTGTTTTACATGTATTTGACACCTTACTTAAGTAAAAGATGTTTTTAATTTGTGTATATGTTTTAGAAAAGGTGAAGTTTTATGTTTTTAAATTTTAAAACAGTTTTTAACGTACGTTTACTGCTTTTAACACATGATTATTTAATTATTATTTTAAAGTTTTATTTCTGTTTTTAATAGTGACGTGTAAATAATTTTTTAATTGTAAGGAAATATTATTATGTGCACTATTTTACAAATTGGTAACAATTCAAATAATGGAATTTTTGAAATGTAAAATAAATATCCATCAAATTAATGGAAATTTGAATAAAAAATTGAAATAAAGCTTCAAAATATTAGTCAAATTAAAACAAATAATTGCACTCTGCACTTCGCAAGCTTGACAACTATATCCTTTTAAATTATGGTTAAATTCCTATGCATAGTTTTTGTTTCTATAAGACTTTTTTAAAAGAACTATTTTGACCGACTTTAATATTAAAAAGTCCTTCCGGCCTGTACCGGGAGGAAAAGGTAGCTTTCCTATATCTTCGTTTTAAAATTTTAGCTAATGTTACACGAAAACAGCAAGCTAAAATGCAAAGAAAGCGTTTACAAAAGATTCGTTAATACTGAATTAGAATACGAAATTCGCCAAATTATTGAGCAATAGCCAAATTGGCCTCATTTATGAAGACTTATTTTGTTCGCAAGATTCTAATAGACAAATCATGAACTTTTGCGATCATGGTAGCATTTTGCAAATTTTTTGGGCACAGGTGTCACATACGCACGTTGGCGCGATTCCCCCCCCCCCCCCCCGCCAATTTGGCGAAAACTTTGTTATGGAAATTGTTGTTTATTTACTTTTATTTTTTTTAGTTCTATAAATTATTTTTGATATGTATATCAATATTTATTTACATCAAACTATCATTTATTTATTTTTATTTCCTTTTTTAATTATGAGTATTTTTGTTAGCCAGGAGCAGATGATAAATCGCCAAATATTTTTCCCATCACCATCATTCATACTACATTAATTTAATTTTAAATTATAAGCCTGTCACTCATTTCATTTAAAATACTTAACTTTAATCTAAAATGCTTATATTACATTAATTTAAAATACTTCACACTTTTAAATAGAAAATAAATAAATAAATAAGTAATAATCTCATAGAAACAATATCATAATCTCATATAGAAATAATATCATAAATCAAAACATTTGATTTCAAAATCAAAGTATCGTTTCTAATTTATACACGCGATAAATAAAAGCTGTATTAGCGATTTTAAAAATGCTAAAAATCTGATTCGTTAAACATTATTACATGGTTTCAATTTACGTCAAGAAAAGGTGAAGTTGAGTTGTATAGCACATAATTATGGTAAACTTTGATTGTCTCACTGGTGCGTATTTTTTTTTTCACGCGAGGCAGCGGTCCAAAAATTCATTCGCGGAGAACTTGCTTTGTGAATGATTACCTCTATGATTTAATATTTTAAATGTTCACGAGGAATCAATCTTTTTTTTTGTTTACTTTCATCAATAGAGAATTTGAACTGCGAATCCAATTTCGACTGAAGTTATTGCAGAAAATATACATAATTGAACGTAAGTCATCTCTCAAATATTAATTTATTTTGAACGATCTTTCTTAAAATGTAACTTTTATGTAGTTTTATTCGAAAAAATAATTTTGAATAAAAATGGCCGCCTGGCATATGAAAAAGTGAAACGGCCATCCCGGAACTGTTGATGACAGTCACATGACTTACGCTTTTATTTTAGAAGACTAGCCGCCACTGGCGACCAGTTTGGTCGCCCTTAAATGTATGTTAAGCATTGTAACAAATTATTTTTATTCATAATTTATTTTTTTCCTTAATCCTTCGCCAAACCGGAAAAATATAATAGACAAATCAAGAACTTTTGCGATCGTGGTAGCATTTCGCATATTTTTTGTTGTTATGTATTTCATCTTTCTTGACAAAAACCGCTTAACCCACTTTATAATAAATTAATCATTGTGTGTGTGTTTTTAATATAAAATATACTATTTCATAATAAAATAAAAGTATATGCTGTTTTAGTAATCTCTAATAGGTACCTGAAAATGGGATTTTCTCGCCAAAATGGCGCAAAACAAAAATTCCGCCAACCCTGGTGCGTCCGTGACAGCTGTTCCAATTTAAAATACATGACGTTCACATTTTTCTTTAAAATAGAAAATAGATAAATAAGAAATATTATCATAAATCAAAACATTTGATTTCAAAATTAAAATATCGTTTCTAATTAATACACACGAAAAATAAAAGGTGACAATTTGTTTCGAAATTTGATCCATTAAATATTATTACATGAGTTCAACCACGGAGTTCAACTTACATCAAGAAAAGATCCGAAGGAAGTTGAGTTGTATGGAACAGAATTATGGTAAACTTTGACTGTCTCACTGGTGCTGATTATTTTTTTTTACACCAGGCAGCGGTCCAAAAATTCATGGTTTAATATTTTAAGCGTTCACAACGAATGAATCTTTTTTTTTTGTTGTTGTTTACTTTCATGGATAGAGAATATGAACAGCGAACCTAATTGAAACTGAAGTTATTGCAGAATGTATACATAATTGAACGTAAGTCATCTCTCAAATATTAATTTATTTTGAACGATCTTTCTAAAAATGTAACTTTTATGCAGTTTTATTAGAAAAAAATAATTTTGAATAAAAATGGCTGCCTGGCATATGAAAAAGTGAAGCGGCATCCCGGAACTGTTGAGGACAGTCACATGACATACGGTTTTATTATATAGATGAAAATTTTTATAATGTGCTGTCTTGTTTCAAAATGTCAGCCACCCTGGAATTTCAAACTGCTCTATCTCAGCCATTTTTTAAGATAGAGGTAGACCAAAAAATGCTCTGGAATCCTCGTACCAAGGCCTAACACGTAATCAAAAAATACATTTGAATTTTTAACATTTTTGTATATTTATTTTAGTTTTAAATTTTTAAGTGGCCGCCGTTTTGAAACAAAATAGCGGACCAAGCTGGCCAACGAACTCGTTCGAGACATTGGTGAGCTTAATACACACAATTAGTTTCATTAAAATTGATTTATATATAAAGTCAGACATATATATATATATGGATATATCTATATATATAAATCAACATTTTAACGGAGGGTGGTTTTGGGGTCTGGGGGTCATGATCGGTGAAAATATATCGAAATTTTGCGGAACAGCCTTCCTCCGAACGGCTGCAATAGGTAGCTTTATACTTTTTTGTATTGAAAGCTACCTAATAGATATTTGCAGCTTCCAAAACATAGAACATATTTTTTCAGAGGTAAAAATAAATAACTGCAACAACAAGCAGCGTGTATATATTATACAAAAAATAATAAATATTTCCTCGTTTAAGTTTAAATCCATTAAATATTGCGCTTTCGAATAATCATTTTACAAGCAATTTAAAATGCATTAAAATCGTTTGCGTTTGGCGAAGGAAAAATTTTCCTAGCCGAATCGTGTGTTTTTTCGCCAAATACTCGAAAGTATTTTATTTTTTTGCAGATTTTCTACTGGGATTCCGCAGCTAAATTTTACTGTTCCTTTATTACATACATGTATAGCTTCATTAGCATTTTTTTTTTCAAATTTTCTGAGTATGCGTTTTAAGGAGACCTTCCTTGTAAGATGTCAGTGAACTTGCAGAAAGCATAAGAAGGAACTTCCGATGTTGCCGCCTTTTCTAGCGTTATGTGATTACCTTTGTTGACATTTGATAAAAGTTTTAATAATTATAATTTCAATCATTCACAGTGCTAAGAAACAAATTTTTGTGATGGTGATAACCAAACAAAAATTAATTCATTCCGTAATTCATTCTTAGACTTATTTATTCACTGATACTTCTAAAATTGTAATATAATTAATCAGATATAATAAATAAATGCTTATTTGACTGTTTAATATGTACTACATTAAACACTTCTAGTAAACTAAATATTAATGTTTGTGTGTTTCTGGTAGCTTTCAATACAATAAAGTCCTTCCGGCCTGTACCGGGAGGAAAAGGTAGCTTTCCTATATCTTCGTTTTAAAATTTTAGCTAATGTTACACGAAAACAGCAAGTTAAAATGCAGAGAAACGTTTACAAAAGATTCGTTAATACTGAATTTGAATAAGAATTTCGCCAAATTATTCAGCAATAGCCAAATTGGCTTCATTTATAAAGACTTATTTTGGTCGCCAAATTTGGCGATATTTCGCCAAATGTCACTAATTTTGCTAATTTTGTCGCCAATGTCGCCAATTTTGGCGCTAACGTATATGAATATATAGTTTTATGCGTATGATTGGGAAAATTATTACAACGATGAAAGAAAATAATTTGCGAGTAATCGCGTTAATGTGCTGTTTTGTTTCAAAATGTCAGCCACCCTAGAATTTCAAACTGCTCTATCTCCGCCATTTTTTAAGATAGAGGTAAACCAAAAAATGCTCTGGAATCCTTGTATCAAGGCCTAACACGTAATGAAAAAATAAATTTGAATTTTTATTTTTTTTGTATATTTATTTTAGTTTTAAATTTTTAAATGGCCGCCATCTTGAAACAAAATGGCGGACCAAGCTGGCCAACGAACTCGGTCGAGACATTGGTGACCTTAATACACACAATTAGTTTCATCAAAATCGATTCCTAAATACGAGCGTTATCTTATGACATATGTCAGATATATATATATATATATATATATATATATATATATAATGGATATATATATATATATAAATCAACATTTGAACGGAGGTGGTTTTGGGGCCTGGGGGTCATGATCGGTGAAAATATATCGAAATTTTCCGGAACTGCTTTCCTCCGAACGGCTGCAATAGGTAGCTTTATACACTTTTGTATTGAAAGCTACCTAATATGTCTTAAAATATTTCTTCGATTTAAAAACTGTTTACTTTAGCCTGTTTATTTAATATTTCTCTATAAAATTACACCTGATTTTCATTTTTTAGCTCATTAGCTCACAGGCTATCAAAGCCTGAGAGCTTATGTGCCCGCCGGTTCTGTATGTACGTACGTATGTATGTATGTACATAACGCGATAACTCTTCATAGAAATATCCGTTTACCTTCAAATTTTGTTTATAGGTTCACTGTGTTAAGGCGCTTCCCTGATTAGTTTTCGGGATTGATTGGTTAAGTATAAAGGGGGCGAACGTGGGGCTAATCACCCCCTTAATTTATATAAATGGCTTTTTCATGCAGAATTATTCAGTTTTCCTTCAAATTTTTTTATATGTGACATTTTTCTAAATATTAGCCCAGAAAGATCTCAAGGCACAAAATCTTCATTGACAGCGGCCGCGGCGGCGGTGGTTACTTTTTTAGCTCACAGGCTATCAAAGCCTGAGAGCTAATGTGCCCGCCCGTTCTGTATGTATGTATGTACGTAACACGATAATTCTTGATAGAAATATTCGTTTTGCTTCAAATTTTGTTTATAGGTTCATTGTGATAAGGCGCTTCCCTGATTAGTTTTGTGGGATCATTGGTTAAGTATAAAGGGGAACGTGGGGCTAATTCCCCTCCCCCCCCCTTAAATTAGGAAAATGCATGCAGAATTTTCCCATTTACTTCAAATTTTGTATATAAGTTCATTGTGATACGTCGCTTCCTTGATTAGTTTGGGGGTTCATTGGTTAACTATAAAGGGGGGGAAACGGGGGGCTGATCCACCCCCTTAAGTTAGTTAAATTGGTTTTTCTTGCAGAATTATCTGATTTGCTTCAAATTTTGTATAGGTTTATTGTGATAAGGCACTTTCCTGGTTAGTTTTGGGGGGTCACTGGTTAAGTATAAAGGGGGGAACAGAGGGGGGGGGTGTAATCCACCCTTAATTTATTATCAATTTCTTTATTTTTCGAAGGCACTATTCTTTGAAATAAGAGTATAATATACAATTAATGTGAATAGCCTGTGAGCTCAATGCCATCAGTTTAACTGGACACTTTTATTTTTATTTACTATAGAGAGAAACTTGAAACTTTCACAATATGTACTCTTTATCATTAATGTAAATCTACGGAATTTGTTCACTTGACTCAAATTTGGAAATCTAACTGAAAATGAAGAAAAATTATACTATTAAGATTTGTAGTAAATAAAATGATGGATAAAAAGATGAAAAAGTATGAGAGGTAAGAATAAAAAATATACAGATAATAATAATAATAATAATAATAATAATAATAATAATAACAGACGTGCAAATTTCTTTTCTTTAAAAAAGATAATAAAGCATTAAAATAAAATACATTTATTATTTCAAAATTATGTTGTAAAATGATATTGTTTTTTACAAATATATTAAACATAAGACTCATAGAACATAGAAACATATTAAACATAAGACTTATTATTCGTTCATGCATCTTGCCTGATTAATTTTACGTTATTCTAAACCAGAAAAGAAACTGAAATTTTTTCATGTATTTATTATTATAATGCCACTTCAGTTGAAAATGGATATACATATAAAATTATCGTAATTTATTAAAAATTTATTTATTCACGAAAAAATCCGGTACTTACGTATTATCCGAGCCAGGAGATTGATCGCCAAAAATGGTTGCCAAGTACCAATCTTATTTATCGTTGCCAATCATGTTTTCAAATGCAGTAATTTAACATTATCAAATAACATTGTAAAAAATGGTAATAAATATAAAATAAATAAAATGTAATATGTGTTTATAAAATTTATAACATTTGTTAAAAATAGTAAATAACATTATTTTAGTAAAATTAATAAATGGTAAATAGCATAGTAAATAAGAAAGAATAATATTATAGATTATTCCCAGGCATGTACCATGTAGCAAGAAAACAGAATATAAGGGTTACTATAATTAGTAATATTGGCTCCATGACTGGCGCAGTTGGCTTAAAACTGGCACGGATAATACGTAAGTACAAAAAATCCAATATTTCACATCAAGTTTCAGGAATACAACTGTCAACTATAAAAATAGGGAGTTGCTACTTAACATTTTTCTTCTCAGTTTATAAATCACATTTTTTTTTATTATATTGTGTATTTAAATTGGAGAATAAAGCTTAACATTAATATAGCTATAATAAACACAACTTACGTTATTACTTTTAAAGAAATTAAAATTTCAAGTTAAATTTAGAAGTTTTATTAGGTTACTTTATTGTTTTCTGTTAGTTGCAAATCGATTAAAGGATATTTAATTTTCGCATTTGATTTGTTGCAATAAAATATTGTACTAACTTATTGTTACTTAATTTTTTATTGCAGATTTTAACACACGTGGGTAAAAGTGGCCTAATGAAGTCTCATTTTATTTACTCTTCATCTCATTTAACTTTCAATTTAAAAGTTTGTAATAAAATATATGTAGCAGAAGCCAAAACAATTGACAAACATATAAACTAGGACTTCCCTCAAAGGGATTAGTCTGAGTGATATTGCTGAGAACATAGGGTTAACAATTACAATATAAAGAAAAAGAGCAAATTAAATTATAGAATTACAAAATATCATATATAAATTCATATACACTGTTAAAAAAAATAGAAAAGAAGTACCGTTCATCAGATGTGTTGTCATAATTTTTTTTTAACATGTGGCAAAGAATCTCATTTTCTTAAGCGCGTATTCCACAAAACTTGGAAAAAAAAAAAAGTGGGTAAGTGTGATCGAAGATCGCTCAAAGGTTTTCGTTTAATATTCCTTTCAAAACACTTTATCCTTTCATTAATAAATCCAAATAAATTTCATTTAGAAACCAAACAAAAAAAGTCATGTTTTTTATAAAGTAAAAATTTAGCGGTCTTTTTTTCTCGTTTTTTCGAATATCTAAACCAGCCCGCTATTATATTCTGTCATAATAATATCTGTCATGTGGACTAAATGCGATATTTAAAAAATAATAATTTCAAAATTAAACATGTTGTACACCTTCAAAATGTTAAAATATGCGAATATTTCCATAATCGGATTTTTATCACGATTCAATACGTTCCTCAAACTCATATATTTACTATTCTCTATAACTCATATTGATACTCGCTTTGTATTATTCTGAAACATTTGAAAAATCCTGTAAACTTCCGATATAACGTCAGATTTTCTTTTTAATTCTCTAATGACGTGATATTAATCTGTTTTGTGTGCATACACATACTCATACTCCTTGTTTTATTGAGAAATTTTTCCGTTTTATTACCACTATGACGTCAATCAATTTTATTTCATATTAATCTTTTTTTCACGTGGAAGTCGTCTGATAGAAAATAAATTATTGTAGAAAGAATTTCATCGTTGATTTTTAATTTTTGGCATCTGCTATAACGAAAAATGTTTAAATTTAATAGGAAAAGGCTGTTAGAATTTTGGTTTTTTATCTCTATTTATTAAAATAATACGAATTTTTCAAATTTTAATATTTTTAGCTCTTCATAGCTGATATTCAGATTTATACACAAAGTTTCAACTCTGTAAGTTACATAGTTTTTGAGAATGGCTCTGTGACAGACAGATAACGGAGTGGGAGTAATAGGGTTTCGTGAGATGAACGAAACCCTAAAAACGCCGGATCTTTTAAAATGCCAAGCTTTTTAAGGTTACATAATTGGATTTGCAGACAATAGATTATTCCATCAAGCGTGGCTTAAAGCAAATTTAATTTCATTGTTGCACCTTTGTTTGTGTGAGAATTTAAAATTTTTCTTCCTTGATTATATATCTATTATTTGTATAACTGTTTATAGAAACTCTTACACTTCAAACCACATTGATAGCATGCTTTGCTACAAACCAGATTGCAAAACTATAGTCTAAATTACTATTAAAGAATACAAAAAATCTTCGATGACTTCTGTAAAATAACTTTTACATTAAATCTCCATATCGGCAAAATTGAAAAATTATATATATTACAAAGTTAAGCTTAACAGATACTTCTAGATTATTCTCTAGGAGGCTGAGCCCCCTGTGCCTTTAATGCGCCTTTACTGCGCCAATCCGCAGACTTTTCTTTTGCCTGTCTGTCTGTCTCTCCACAATCTGTCTGTTTCCCTATCCGTTCTGATGCCCGTCTCTCCTACCGATTGTCTATCTCTCTACACGTCTCGCTACCTGTCTCTATATTTCTCTACCGGTCTCGCTACCCTCCAATCTATTTCTCTAACCGTCTGTCTATCCGTCTAACTACTTGTATGTCTAGCCGTGTCTCTATCCATTTCGCTACCCATTTGTCTATCTGTCTCACAACTTGTCTATCTGTCTCTCTACCCGTCTGGCTATAAGCCTCTCTACCCATCTTCTTACCCATCTCCGTACCCTTCTACTGTCTCTCTACTCGTCTGTATAGCCGTCTCACTATCCGTCTGTTTTTGTACCCGACTCTTTACCCGTCTCGCTACCAATCTCATTACCCGTCAGTCAACTCGTCTCTTTAGCTACCACGCTACGCGTCTCGCAACCTTTTCGCTACATTCCTGTCTACCGGTGTCGCTACCCGTCTCGTGACCCATCTCTCTACCCCTCTGTCAACCATCTTTTACCTTTCTCTCTAGCCGTCTGTTTATTCGTTTCGCTACCCGTCAGCTTACCTATGTCGCCACTCGTCTCTCTACCCATCTCACTACCCGTCTGTCTACCCGTTTGTTTACTCGTCTTTCTACCTCTCGCCACCTCTTCCCAATATTTAAACAATTCATTTAATATACAGAAGCCGTTTATCAGTCATTAAATGCAAACAGAAGTAATTTATCTAATAAGTGTAATCAGATGCAATTTTTTAAAATACATACATAAACCTGAATAATAATTCATCAGTTTTGTGTTCATAGTTATTTATATCATTTGACAGTAAATCTCAACTTATTAAACCTGAATTGTCTCAAGCTTTAAAAAAAAACCCCACAAGGTCTGTATAACTACAAAGTACCCTGAGGGCTATATTAGCTACATGTTATTAAGTTATGTGAAAGTTTCGTTATCGCGTTTGCAGCCAATTGCTTATGTCAGAAAGCGTGGCTTAACGCCATTTTAAATTCATTACTGTAACTTTCTTATCTTATCTTTTTTTTTTTTTTTTTGGGGGGGGGGGGGGGCGGGGGGCGGGGAGGGTTTCAAATATATACATTTAAATTCAAACTTTTGCCTCCATGCCATTAGTGTTGTTTGTATTATTAACTAATGCCTTGTAGACCGAGCTTCATTTGAAACAAATGTAAAAGACTTCTACAGTTTTTTTAGGAGAAACTTTCGTAATTGGGCCCAAAGCCAATCGGAGCATTTAATATCATTATTGTAACTCTTATAGAGTTAAAACAATATTGTTGCTAGCTTTACTCTTGTTTGAGACCAACCTTGCCTGTGTATCTGAATGGGGAAAGTTTCGTATCCTATGTTGGTTGGCGAAAAAAAATTTAAATGGTGCCAAAAGATAGTTTTAGCATCTTACAAAATTTTTCAAGAGAGTGGTAAAACATGTTTTTCAAATATTTACAAACATACGTTTATTAAAGCATGTTTTTGCACCATCTTAAAAATTTAAGCACGATGCTAAAATAAAATTTTATCGCCATATTCGATATTTTAATAAGTAATGAAAATACATAAACAAACTTATTTAACAAACCTAAGAGGCATTTTTGTGATAAATAATTGTTATTGTCAGGGGGGTAAATTGTAAACAATTAATAAACGGCTAGTAAATAATAAATAGCATTTAAAATTTAAAATTGGAGAAGTGGTCCGTATAAAAATGCAAAACTTAACATTATACGCTTGATATATGTAAATCTTTTTTTATTTTTTAATATTTCCGAAGGCACAGATAAAAAGGTAAAAATCTCTTTTCAAAATGCCAAATAAAAAATATACAAAATAGAATGCCAAATATACAAAATAGAAAAATATCTGCAAAAAAATATATTTACATAATACTATATCTGCGAAAAAATAAGATTTAGAAAAAGTAAGCCAAATCCTGCAGATCCGAACAATCACATCGAAAAACTTATCACCAAAAAAGAACTCGCCAAATCTTATGGCACAGGAGATGGATTTTACCCTCTGAATGCAGAATATTAGTTTTTTTTCTTGCACGATGGGTGATTATAATATAATTGTTTCATTTCACATGCTACATGCCGTTTGATATATTGGTAATTTTATGTTATCCTGGCGCAGTTGATAAATCGCCAAATATTGTTCCTATAACATTTTCATATTGAATTCATTTCATTTAAGCACCTTTCACTCATTTAATTTAAAATACATGCATTTCATTAATCCCATTTAAAATGCTAAAAAGAGAAAAAAAAATGCCATAAATCGAAACCTTTTATTTAAACATCAAAGATTTTTTTTTTTTAATTTACACACGCGAAATAAAAAAAGCTGCTATTGCTGAGATTTGCACCAAATCTCTAATACCAAGTCTACCAAGTTATTGCGGGGTTTTTCTTTCAAACAGAAAAAAATCCAGATTAATTTTCGATTACTACTAAATTGAAATATATTTTATTGTGCTGAATATTAGTACGTGCATATATTTTTGTTCCATGTACTCCATGAACTTTTCAATTCCGATTGTCTACGAAAATCTCCCGCCGGTGAAAATGACGTACGCACAAAATTTTCGTGACGTATGTACTTTAATTGTGCTTTTTTATCTATTTTTTTAATATAATTTCCAAACGGTTTGACATTTAATCTTGGTAATAAATAGATGTCGTTGTCACCTTTATAGGTACCTGCTGTAAAAATTTGAACAAAATCCGTTAAATATTTTTTGAGTTATGCTTGACGAAAGGTTTTAATATCCATCGTAGCTATATATGGGGCAAAGTAATACTGCGCTGTGTGAGTCTTCGTTGCACTCAGACAATAAACACAATTTGGTTAGAAAGCATTTATTGTAACGATGCTTAAAGAATTTTGTTCAAAAAACTCTAATTTAGTAAATATATAACGTCTTGGAAAATGGAACCATCATTTGAAAATAATTTTTTGAAGAAGGCTTGATTAGTATATTTACGTACTTTAAAACGCCAAAAATGTTTCCAAAAGTACTAAAAATTCAAAGGGTATTAAAAAAAGATACCAGACTATTAAATCACCGCTGCTTGATATTCCGTTCAGATATTAGATATGTAATCTTTCTTTACCCATTATTGTAATACCTTTATACGAGGATAGCGAAAGAAGCTGAAAGAAGAATACGCTGAAAGAAGCTGAAAGAAGATGCTCAAGTTGAAAGTTTCTATAAAATTTTGGCAATACCAATTAGAGAATCAGTCTATACTCACTGGATGAATTCAATTAGATGGCTTGGAAAATGCATAAATGAATCATCATGGTTTAATTGCCCAGCTTCTTTTAGTTATCCATTTTTAGTGATTAAAAATCTGTCCTCTTTTAATTGTCATGTTTGATGTCTGCGATTTTGGGATTAAATATACAGGTTAGGATATATGTGTTTAAATATAAATAAACGGCTTAGACGAATAAACAAACAATTCTCTGGAGATAATAACAGGTACGCCAAGTCCATTCTTGATTAAAATCCTTTTTAATTATCAAGTTTTAATGCCCGCATCCCGCTACTGTGATACGTAAAGGTAATTCTAAAAATTATGTATTTATTTCACAAGCCTGCGAACGTTAAATATACAAACTATTCGTTGCTTACGTCACATTTCGAGCCCTATTCTAGCTGAGAAAATATTTTTCTGGAAAAAGGAATATTTCACATACTAATGTGTATAAAGATATGTAATTTAAGAGTTCTTTTACAGAGTTTAATTTAAACAAATGGGTAAGTGTGATCGAAGATCGCACAAAGGGTTTCGTTTAATATTCCTTTCAACACTTTATCTTTTCTTTATTAAATACAAATAAATTTCATTTAGCAACAAAAAAAAGTCATGTTTTTTATAAAGTAAAAATTTACCGGTCTATTTTTTCGTTTTTTCGAATATCTAAACCAGCCCGATAGCGGGCGAAGCCCTCTATTATACTCTGTCATAATAATATCTGACATATGGACTAAATGCGATATTTTAAAAAAATAATTTCAAAATTAAACATGTTGTACACCTTCAAAATGTTAAAATATGCGAATACTTCCATAATCGGGTTTTTATCATGATTCAATACGTTCCTCAAACTCATATATTTACTATTCTCTATTACTCATATTGATACTCGCTTTGTATTTTTCTCAACCATTTGAGAAATCCGTTAAACTTCTGATATGACATCAGATTAATTTTCTTTTTAGTTCTTTAATGACGTGATATTAATCTGCTTTCTTTACATACACATACTCATACTCCTTGTATTATTGAGAAATCATTCCGTTTTATTACCAATATGTGTCAATCATTTTTATTTCATATTAATCTTTTTTTCAATTGGTGAAACTTTTTATTTCATTTTCATTTTTTACGTGGAAATCTTTCAATAGAAAATTAATTATTGTAGAAAGAATTTTATTGTTGATTTTTAATTATTGGCAACTGCTATAACGAAAAATATTGCAATTTAATAGGAAAAGCCTGTTAGAATTTTGGTTGTTTATCTCTGTGTATTAAAATAATACGATTTTTTCAAATTTTAATATTTTGAGCTTCATAGCAGCTATTCAGTTATATATACACAAAATTTCAACTCTGTAAGTTATATAGGTTCTGAGAACGGCTCTGTGACGGACAGACAACGGCGCGGGAGTAATAGGGTTTCGTGAGATTAACGAAACTCTAAATATATGAAAGTTGGAGCCCTAAATAAAGAACTGAGGCGGTTAACGTCAGAGAAGAATTACTGTATTTTGCGGAATTATACTACTATATTTTCAATTTTATGCATTTCTCACTAATTGAAGCTTTTTGCCTTTTTGTGTTTAAGGTCTGCGATACTTATGCCTCATTTTTAATAATAAACGTGTATTTATTTTTTTTTTCAAATCCACGATTCTGAACAACATTAAACTGTCATAACTATTAACATTAAAATAGAACAATTTTCAATGCAGTCTTTACACATTTTCCTCGAAGAAAATATTCGTATTTTACTACTGATACTGAAGTAGATTAATAACGATCATTTAGTTTATCCAATTCAATGTATTTAGTTTATCCATTTCAATGTACTTTAAATGTTGAGATATAAACAGTTCGTTAAATAAAAGTAATGATTTTTTCCATCATTAAAAAACCGCAAAATTTATGTTAATTTTATATTATATTGGGTACGTTTTAATTAATCACATAACTTTTAAAAATAGTTAAATGCTCACCTGAATAACCTTGTTAAAATATCCTTAAATATTTACAGATATAAAAGATTAAAACGTACCTTATATACTGTTCCTTCTAGTGGCAAACACTTAGTTTGATACATGATTAGAAAATAAATATGTACGAAGTAATAATTAGAATATTTACTTTCCTTAATTAATTTTTATAACACAGAGAAAAGTTAGTAGAAACTATGCAATTCTCAGATATTCTTTTCAGTAACTTTTATAATTACGAGTTTAGGCGGGCGAAAATCGTTATTTCTGTTTTGGGAAAACTTTTTATGAGAAGAATTTTCATTCAAAAAATGGCAAGCAACTTTCTTCTATGACAAGAATTTATTTGTAAGTATAGTAAGAAAACATTCTATTTATAGAAATTTAGGTAATTGATCATAAATTTCTTTTGCGATTCTGTCAGTTATTTTTCTGCAAATCTAAGTTTTACTTGTAGTAATATTTTGAGTCTCATATACAGCATGTTCCAAAAACATTGACCTCGGCTTTTATACTTTAAATATTGACCATAGACATATATTATAAATTACAAAGTTAATTAAAAAAAAGGTGCAGCATTTTATGAAATCACTTAAACTTTTCAGGGGATTAAATTTGAAGAAATACAAAATATAAATTTTTATACGGCGCCCGTACAAAATATTTACCATTCAGTAAAATGTCTTATATACTGTTTCTTCTAGGGGCAGACACTTAGTTTAATACATGGTTGGAAAATAAATATGTAAGAAGTAATAATTAGAATATTTACTTTCCTTAATTAATTTTTATAACACAGAGAGAATTTAGTAGAAACTACGTAATTGTCAGATATTATTTTCAGTAACTTTTATAATTACAAGTTTAGGTTGGCGAAAATCGTTATTTCTGTTTGGGGAAAACTTTTTATGAGGAAATGTTCATTCAAAAAATGGCAAGCAACATTCTTCTAAGACAAGAATTTATTTGTAAGTATAGTAAGAAAGCATTCTATTTATAGAAATTTAGTTAATTGATCACAAATTTCTTTTGCGATTCTGTCAGTTATTTTTTGCCAATTTAAGTTTTATGTGTAGTAAAATTTTGAGTCTAATATACAGTGTGTCCCAAAAACATTGACCACGGCTTTTATGCTTTAAATATTGACCATAGTCATATATTATAAATTACAAAATTAAATTTAAAAAAAGGGTACAAAAATTTATGAAATTGATTAAAATTTTCATGGGATTAAATGTGAAAAAATACAAAATTTAAATTTTTATACGGCACCCGTACAAAAAATCTCTCAGTGAGTAAAATGTGCCCCATACATTAATAAGGGCAAGTACAAAATTTCAGCATTTAATCATAAAACCGCGCATATATATGAACATACATACATGCTAACTTAAACCACATTTCAATGCCTGGATATGAGTTCGCTAAGGAGAAAATTCATGTCAGATTATCGCTTTTCAGGAGTCGTACAAAAATTACGAAAGATCATCATATGAAAACTTTTCTAAGCTGTTTTAATGTTCATCGACTATGCCATTTCTAAATTTTATTCTGTAATTCATCATGTTAAAATGTAAGGTATTTTTAGGAAGCACAGTTTTGTAAATTTCTAAATCAAACTAAAGATAAATGCCATATTTTATTTGCTAAGGATACATTTCTGCGTCGCGTCATATCCACTCTAACTTTAAACATTTACATTTTAATTAAATCCTCACTAACTTTGATTAAACATATCTCTGCGACTTTTTACAATAAAAGGCTGAAATTTTGTACATGACCTTATTAGTGTATGGGCACATTTTACTCATTGGGGGAATTTTTTGTTCGGGGGCGGTATAAAAATGTAAATTTTGTACTTCTTCAAATTTAATCCCCTGAAAATTTTAATCGATTTCATAAAATTCTGTTTCTTTTTTCATGTAACTTTGTAATTTATAATATGTCCATGATCGATATTTGAGGAATAAATTCCGAGGTCATTGATTTTGAGACACCCTGTATATTTAACAGAAAGTTCTGCTTCTTTAATCTAAAATCCACCTGATTTGTACGAGTTTTTTTTTCGATTAAAAAGAAAAGACACACTGCCTTCGAACTATTTGCATTTTATGTATTGACATTTCACTTACGTATTTCATTTATTGTGTGTAAAAAAAGTAAAAAATGCTCCTTGAATGTCTGCAGGTGCACGCCGTGAACTTCTAATCGGACGACCATTTTTCTCTGGTCACAAGTATCTGAAACATAAGGTAAAGCCAGGAGAGATGACGCAGTCGGAGAGAATGCGCACATAGAAGTTCAGGGGGAAAGAATAGAGTGAGCGCTCAGCGACTCCAGGCAGTTGTACAACAACAGTAGTGGAGTGTCTACTTGAAAGTGCACGTTGATTGCTTTGAGCGTTTAAGATAAAGTATTGCTATTTTGTTTTGTTTTCCCAAAGTAAGTGCTTGAATTTTCATAGCTATTCATCAGAATTTCTATACAATGTCAATAGTACAAAATATTTTAAACTTAAACGATTTCTCATAAGCTACTAATCTAGACTAACAATGTGAACATCAACGGTTCGTTTTAGAAGAGGTCATGTTTAAATAAAAGGCCGCGCAATCTCTCCTACCGAAATTGGAGAATTTGCACATCTACTACTTAGGAGAGATGGCGCAGTCTTCCCATTAGTTTCCATGATAGGAGAGATTACGCAGCTTAATTGTAAATTTGCATAAAAAAATGAAAAATGAAAATGGACTAATTTTAAGTTAAACGTGTTGTTAAGTAACATAATTTTATTTTCTAATCTTATTTGGACTTGCTTTTTGATTCTTTAATTTTTTTTCCTTTAATTAAATTTTTTTAATCGTTTTTAAAATTATTTCCTTTTTCTGATTCTTTAATCATTAAGTTGAAATATTCACTCCTAATACAATAATATTTGTTCACAAAAACCTTGCAGCAATGTCCTTTAAGTGTAATTATTATTGTTCACAATTTAAATGTAGTTATTATTAGTA
The DNA here is from genome assembly GCA_963931845.1 of Maratus michaelseni. Classification (NCBI taxonomy): domain Eukaryota; kingdom Metazoa; phylum Arthropoda; class Arachnida; order Araneae; family Salticidae; genus Maratus; species Maratus michaelseni. Next base: position 274,145,133 of record OZ007594.1, on the reverse strand, counting down.
ACAATCTCTCCTACCCATGTGCGCAATCACACCAACCCTGTAAGGACAGATTGCGCAAACTAACTTTCTTGGTTTTATTACAACTGTTCTATTAATTTGCAACATAACAACAAAATAGCAATGGAAATGCACAAAAAACAAATGAAGTAAAAATTATTCATGAATAGTTTAGCAAAAAATTAATATTTAGATTTTTTATTGCTATTCTTTTGAATTGTGCGCAGACTATCCTAGCTTTACCTTATTAGGTTACCAGATTATGAAAAATCATTCAATTCTCTGGATGTTATACCAACATTTAGAGTCATTGTGAGGGGCGCGGTGTAGATGCTAGTTGAGCCCGATTACTACGGGGTTTGGCTTTATCAACTTGTACAGGTTGTAATTGCTTTACCAATTTGAAATAATTGTGTTAAAAATAATCTAGTGTTTATCAACTTGGTATTCGATTGCCTCCGGCGCGTGTAGAGCACTCTCTGTATACTTTGCATTAAGACATTGGGATTTTGGGTACAAAGTTCAACCGAAACACTTAACGCTGCCGAAGGCAGTGGGACCCCCGAAACTATATTCATTTGAAAGATTTTATGAAGATATAAAATCATGCAAATGTAAGTTTTGATTAAGGTTGTTGTTATTATTGCGGCAAGCTCCATTAGTCACTCTTCGCAGTTACTTCTGAATTGGATTGAAAGCTCTGTAAATTCCAAGATTTTCGATACCAGTAAGTTGATGACCGGCACCATGTGAAACACTTCGTAGCCTCCTGAATTGAACTGAATTTTTCGTATATCTCGGGGTTTTGGTACCTTGAATCAGAACTGAAGCTGTTTGTTTTCGTTAGAACTGAAATGAACTGGTAAACTTTTCAGATTTCTTACTTGTTATGTTGAATTTGTACGGAGTTCTCTCCAGTGGTTTAAACCGCATTTTATTATGAAGTTTTAAGTTTTGTGATGTAGAAATATTATAATGCTTTTTCTGTACTTAGTTGAAAGAAAGTTTAAATAGATTTAGTTAGAAATATAATCTGAAATGTATGGTGGAAAGATGGGTTTCGACAGTTATCACGGGCCCGGTCAACGAGGGCCGGGTCAGCTAGTAAATAAATAAATAAATAAAACAAAAGGAAGGGCTATGATTTTCATTTAGCTTCGGAAAGAGGCATAATAACTCATGGGTATCCTTCGAATATCCTTTGATTTTCTATGCATTTTAATAATGCCAATTCATTCAACTGAATGCAAATTTAATGTTAGTTTTGACATTCATGTTTCTTTCATTTTCAAAAAACTTTAAAATTTACAAAAATTAAACATGAATGCAAGTATGTTTTATTTATTCACATAAATATTAAAAAAGCAAACCTCATCAGGCTATTTCCTCATAAACCTCATCAGGATATTTTGTCAGTTATTTCTAATGAAATACGTCATTTTCTTTGGGATATATGAACTCTTGCTTTAGCATTTTCATTCATGCCAGTACTCGGGGCTATAACCGAGGGGTTCTTTGAACCCATTTTAATATTTTGTTTTCGCACTGAGGAAGGGGATCGAGGAATCCTTGAAACGGCCGTATGCGGTTTTTTGTGCCAATTTTTCATATTTGTGCATTACAACGTTGTTACTGGTTTTAGTTTATGAATTAGAATTCGCACAAAGTATTTTATCTATGCTTATCAGGATAATGTCGTTAAATTATTCCTACATAGTGACGAACGTAAAAAAAGCATACCTCGGATACTGTTTTTTATACGCTGAGATACGTTCCTTAATGCTAGGAATGAAAAATAAATAAACGCGAAGTAATAACTGGAATATTTACTTCCCTTAATTAATTTTTATTATACAGTGAATATCTCGTAAGAATCCAATTAATACTTGGGTGTTCTCAGTATCTTTTATAATTCTGAGTTTGATGAGATTTTTGCGGCGAAAATGTTTATTGATGTTTTGGGAAAAGTTTCCAAGTGAAAAAAATAAATATTCGTGCATACAATTGCAAACTGCTTCCTGCTATGAAAAGAATTTATTTATAAATATCGTAAGAAAATTTTCTATTTATAGAATTTCAGGTCGTCAGTAATTAATCAATTTCTTTTTAATATCGTATTTTCAACTAGTTAAGCTTTGTAAATGTAAGTTTTAAGGAGTAAATTAACATTTTAAATTTCACGCATTATCTTTTTGAAGAATGCTTCATTATGAAGTTATTATGAGGAATGTAATGAAATGACCATTTGTAATCTTTTCATCATACTTTGTTGCTAGAATATGAATAATTTAAATATGGTAAAACCAAGTTTTTTCGGAAACATTTCCGAAATCAATATTAGCAAAACAAATCTCGAATTTAAATTTCGAAAATATATTGGTTTCTGCGGTTTCTGATAATAAAGAACGCTTTTTGAAACCATGGGTGAATCGGAAGAGATTATTCTATATTTTTGCTCGTGGTAATATTATATTGTAGTAGATTAAGATACATTTGTCTTTTTATGCTGTGAACAACACATAAAAAAATATATTGTAATATATCATTATATTGTTTATATATAAATATTGTGTGTAAAAAAGTTGTCCTTGGATCTTTTCTAGATTTCCCTGTTGAATGTATAGGGTGTTTTTTTTTTTAAATTGTGAAAGTAAAACCCTATAACAAAAGAACCACTCATCCAAATGACCTGAAATTTCACCAGTATGTTCCCAAAGCAATGGGGAATTTTTAGGCGTGGTTGAAAATAAAATCGCACCGACAGATGGCGCTGTAAGTTAACAGAAAAAAGAATATCGTCAGTGGGAGGAAAACAATGGACAGTACTTTGAGAAATTAAAACTTTATTACGCATATCAAAAACATACAGAATGCAGCAATTGGGAAAAGGAACTGCGAACACCATCGCAGAAACAGAACTAAATTAAAAAAGTCCTTCCGGCCTGTACCGGGAGGAAAAGGTAGCTTTCCTATATCTTCGTTTTAAAATTTTAGCTAATGTTACACGAGAACAGCAAGTTAAAATGCAAAGAAACGTTTACAAAAGATTCGTTAATACTGAATTTGAATAAGAAATTCGCCAAATTATTGAGCAACAGCCAAATTGGCTTCATTTATGAAAACTTATTTTGGTCGCCAAATGTCGCCAATTTTGCCAATTTTGTCACCAATGTCGCCAATTTTGGCGATAACGGATATGAATATATAGTTTTATGCGTATGATTGGGAAAATTATTACAACAATGAAGGAAAATAATTTGCGAGTAATCGCGTTAATGTGCTGTTTTGTTTCAAAATGTCAGCCACCCTAGAATTTCAAACTGCTCTATCTCAGCCATTTTGTAAGATAGAGGTAAACCAAAAAATGCTCTGGAATCCTTGTATCAAGGCCTAACACGTAATTAAAAAATAAATTTTAATTTTTAATTTTTTTGTATATTTATTTTAGTTTTAAATTTTTAAATGGCCGCCATCTTGAAACAAAATGGCGGACCAAGCTGGCCAACGAACTCGGTCGAGACATTGGTGACCTTAATACACACAATTAGTTTCATCAAAATTGATTTATAAATACGAGCGTTATCGTATGACACAGGTCATATATATATATATATATGGATATATCTATATATATAAATCAACATTTGAACGGAGGGTGGTTTTGGGGTCTGGGGGTCATGATCGGTGAAAATATATCGAAATTTTCCGGAACTGCTTTCCTCCGAACGGCTGCAATAGGTAGCTTTATACTTTTTTGTATTGAAAGCTACCTAATATGGAGTAAAGCATTCGTACGGAACAGCGCAACTAAGGCAAGAGAATTTGAATGTCCTGTGATTAATATTGCGAGGATATCCGTAGATTAATGAACATGAGGTGTGCGTGCTTCACGTTTTTATCGCCACTGTGCGTGTGTCCTGCGCAAGCTCGTCTCCCGACTGTTCTGCGTATACAGCGCCATCTGACAGAGAGATTTTAAGTTTTTTTTAAATATGCCTAAAAAATTCTCATTGTTTTGGGAGCATACTGGTGAAATTTCAGGTCATTTGGGTCAGTGGTTCTTTTGTTATAGGGTTTTACTTACACAACTTTAAAAAAAAATCACCCTGTATATTTCGATTAGGGCACTAATATCGCGATATAAATTAACCGCAGTAATCGAGAGAAACCTGTGTAACGAAATTTACAGGAATGATAAAAATTTGAAAGAATAACTTATAAAGTTAATGTTACAAAGTATAAATCGATAATTCAATGCACATAATTTATTAAAATCAATTCCCTGGAAGCCCAATCCTTTTCCCCAACATATAAATTTTAAACCATCCCTTGTGTTCAGGCATATAAATATTCTTCGTTAAATATTTATGAAGACAACCAGAAAACCACATTTTCACATAGAGGCTAAAAATTTATTTTACAGTTAACACAATATTTTTCTCTAACTAGAGAAATTTTTTTCTTATGCACCATATTTAAATAGAGTATGCTTTTTAAAAAGATTCCATTTATTCTAGAATAAGTCTCAAATTTAAATATTTTTAACATTAAAAAGAGATTTTGGAAATTTTCTGACAAGACTGAATATTCAAGTAGTAATTACAGAATGCTGCAATAGGAATGTCAACAAACTTTAAATCAGTGTATTACAGTTGTAGAATCAAAAGAAAGTCTAGTAAATTAATTATTATGTTACATTAAAAAAATAATTACATTTCATTTAACGAATGTGTTATAATAAGAAAATATATTTAAAATCAATCGATTATTCAATTCACTTAAATCATTTTCGAAAAATAGGTATTTTAAACAAACCCCAATGATCAGGTATATAGATATTTTTCAATATATATTTATGAAGACAGGCAGAAAACAATTTTATTTCCCCATAGGTGAATGAAAATTACAATTGACACTATACTTTTTTCGAAATAGAATAAAAGTTTTTTTTTGTGCCTCATATCTGTATTATAAAGGACAAATCTATATTATAAAGGACAAACATGTCCGTGTGTAACGCTGACTTCTTTTTGCGAATGGCAACACTTCACGATGAAATTTCGGTTTTGCGATTTTTGCTACTGCCATTCTTTAAATTTTTAAGCATCGCATATTTTAAATTCTTACACCGTTATATAGGGGAAACAATCTACTTTCAATTTCAATTTGTTTGAAAACTGTATCGCAATTTACTCATTTATTATAATATTTAAATTAAATTTCTAGAAGGATTTAAAACGAAAATTACCTCTATCGCTTGCAGACGATTACAAAATGCAAGGGGAGGAGGGGGCTGATAAGTTCTCGGCCTGACACAGAGATGGAACAGGTATGACCAAATGACAATAATCTTTGTAAAGTATGATACTTTAGATGACATGCTGCCGAGTTTCAGACGTGTGAGTTTATTGGTTATTGCTGGTTCATAATGTAAACTAAACAAGTTGTCAGGTTTCTCTGGTAACTGCAAGAGTTAAAAGCTATTCTAAAGGGATTACCTTATTGCATATGTATCTATTGTGTACCGTTAGAGGTTTGTTTAAGAAAAATCTTAATCCGGAGGGGAGCGAGTTGAATATAATGAAAGAAGTATTTCCTTTGCAATGTGGTCTTTCATAGATAAGAAAGATATTGCACCCATTATTTAGGAAGACAGACCCTTGGAAACAGACCAGGAGCCCCGTAGACAGAAAGGTTCTCGGGTGGATGACAAGAGAGTGAAGTTAGTTCTAACGTAGGAACGAAGGTGTAAAGTCGTTCAGAGTTGGCACTCTGAGACACGTGTAGGTAGGAGTATCTCTCGAAAGGAAGAGATATAGCGGGTGTGAGATTAACAGAAATCTCGGTGCTGAGTGAATTAACGTAGCCTAACGGTACACGTAAAGCGTTTTCTGTAATTATTTTGATTTAATATTAAACCGGATAATTTACATCCGAGTTTAAGTGTAAATATTGTTAATAAAGTGTTAGTTTAAGTTTAATTGAAAGAGTTAGGTTTTTCTTGAATATACATCAGGTATCGTGTCCGATATCACGTATTCATATCGGTGGTGGCAGCATATCAAAAGACCGGATTATATTTCGAAGTCGTGTGGACGGAGAAGTGGAATCAGACACAAGTGTTGACATTTTCTAAAAATGGGAAACATTTAAGTTCGAGCTGTCATAAAATATTTTGTTAAAAAAGGTTTAACCCCCACGGACATACAAAAACAGTTACATTCCAGCTTAAAAGATTATTGTTCTTCATATTCGACGATAAAAAATGTGGGCAGCTGAATTTAAACATGGTAGGAAATCCATTCACGATGATGAACGATCAGGACGACCAAACACCGCTACGACCGACGAAATCGTCTCAAAAATTCACAATGTCGTATTGAATGATCGTCGATTGAAGATACGCGAACTTGCTGACATTGCAAATATCTCGATAGACAATGTCCACCACATTTTACACGATATTTTGGGTATAAAAAAGCTCTCCGCTCAATGCGTGCCGTGTTTCTTGAATGTCGACAAAAAACGACAAAGAATGGACAACTCAAGAGTCTTCTGAAAAGTATTGTGTTGCAAGTTCAAAAATAAAATGAAATAGTGTCAAAAATCTTGTATTTTCTTTGTCATGGCGATAACTTTTCGAATCACCCTCGTACAGGGCTGCGCTAAAGAAGTTGCACACAAGAGTGTGTCTTAAATGTATTAAGTTGCAAACGGACTACATTGAAAAAATAATATGAAATTACGTCAAAGATTTCGTGCTTTCACTGTCAGGCCGAGAACACAGCCCACCCTCGTATTATTCCGTTTGCACTTTAAACGGAAACAATAAGTCATTTTTAATTAATTGGGTCTAATAATTTTGAGAATTATTCAGGAGTATATGAAATATCTTTTATTAAAGAAGTCGTGTGGACGGATAAGTGGAATTCGACAATGGTAGCAGCGGTGGGATCTGAATCAGCGAAAACCAGTGCCAGTTAGCCGTGTTACAGAGAGTTTGTGCTGGATCGCCCAGCGGAAGCGTTTGCGCCCTATCGTCGTAGACCAGTGCCAGTTAGCCGTGTTACAGTCAGTTTATGTCGGATCGTCTAGCGGAAGTGTGTGTGCCCTATCATCGTAGACCAGTGCCAGCTAGCCTATCGTCATTACAGTGAAGTGAACTAGTGGTTGTGTGGTGTTAGTGTAGTGTTATGTGTAATGTTTTGGTGCATAGTGAAGCAAGTTACAGTGATTGTTGCCCGAGAGTGCAAGATTTACCCGGTGTAAAAGTGAGCAGAGAATTGCCCCAGCGAATAAAGTACGAGGTAAGGTGTTTTGATAATTTTGCTCTACTGACATTCCCGAACCTACTGTTTTTTATTGTGTATAATTGATGGTAATTTAAAATAATGTTGTGGTTAATTTATTATAATTTATGTGCAATATAATAATTGAGCTAAATCAAATGAGATATTAACAGCCATTTTACACTATTGTTTTAAGAAAAGGATCTTATATTAATTACTAGAGGTGATTTTCTAATTTTTTTTACGGATAGGATTAATGATTAAAATTAATGCATAGTGTTAATAGTTGGAAGGAATAATTGAAATTTTTTAAATTTAAATTCTTATTAAAGTAATACTTAAATTAAGTTATATTATTGTTTTAAGTTTGAAATATTGATAGCACATGAGGAAGACAAATTTGTGTAGAATTTAAATTAAATTGAAATAACCTTCAAGGAAGAATTTAATGTCCAAGAAAAAAAAAGGGATGTGATTTACTTTTTAATTGGGGAAATTGAAATATTTTATTGAGATTAAATTTAGGAATTTATGTGTATTTCACGCAAATTTTTGTTAGGCGGATATCTTTATGTAGTGAGTGGCATCAGTGTTTTACTCAAATTGCAACGTTTCAATATTATTGTGTAAATTGTATTTTATTATTTAATTGTATAAATTTAAAATCTGTATTGCATACTAATCAAATTGCAATTATTGTTACTTTGTTATTGGAAGCAAATTGTGGGGTACCATTGTTAAAGGAAATTTATCATTTTTATTATTACTTATTTGAATATATGTTAAATAGTATAATAGGTGGAGGTAACTTATGAGGGTAGGATTTGAGGAAATATTAATTTGATATTGTGCTTAAGTATTATTGTAGGGTGGTAATAATTATCAGTAGAAGGTATGGCTTTCTTACTAAAAATAAAAAGGGTGGATCTTCAGGCGATATGTGAAGAGTTAGGAATTGAAGTCTCGGAAGATGATACCAGGTTTAAGCTTAAGAAAAAGATAGTGGAGAGCGACGAATATGAAGAGGGGGCCGTTATGGAATTATCTAACACTATTGTTACGGAGCGGTTAGAAAAGGTAGAAAGGGAGGAAAATTTAAAGTTACAACGGGAAAAGTTAGAAAGGGATGAGAGGTTAGAACGGGGAAAGGTAGAAAGGGAGGAAAAGTTACAACGAGAAAAGTTAGATAGAGAAGAAAGGTCTGAAAAATTGAGATTGGAACATGAGTTAGAGTTGGAAAGGATAAAAATTCAGAGTTCGGCAAATAACTCTAATGGGACTAGAGAATCTATTCATGAGAGTAGAATTTGATTAAAAGTGTTAAAACTTTGTCTATCAAAGTTTCAGAAGGGACTGAGGGATGGAATCTGTTTTTTAGCAGTTTAGAACGGGCATTCCAAACAAAAAATGTACCGGAAACCCAGCAGGCCGAAATTCTGCTAAATATGTTAGGAGATAAGGCCGATAACTTGCTAATATACACTACTAGGGAACAAATTGAGAGTTATGAGAAATTAAAGGAATTAGTTCTAAGGGAACACGAGCCGACACCGAAGGCGTGTTTGGAAAACTTTAAGAAGGCTAGAAGGAATCAAAATGAAACTCATGTATAATTTGTATCGCGTTTAATAGCAACGTGGGAAAATGATTGTAAGATTAGAGGTGCAGATACATATGAGAAGGTTAATCAGTTAATTGTCACGGATAAGTTGTTAAATACTTTAGATGAGGAAACCGCGAAGCATATTGGATTAACTCTGTACAGTAATTGGTTAGAAGTTTCTAGAATTGCTAAGGAATGTGATAATTTCTTCGATGCTAACAAAAATCTTATGCGGTAACTTATAAGGGTTATAAAGGTAAAGAAAAGTATGTAAATAATGGGGATTCTAGAAGGGAAAAGATGAGGGATTTAGTAGTAATTGGAGACAAAATGGGAATAATGAATTTAGTCCATTTTTGGGTAAAAAACCGGAATATAAGAAACCTAATGATACGACGCCTATCTGTTTCAAGTGTGGTTTACGAGGACATGTCCAGCGATTTTGTACAAAAGGAAATAATGAGGAAAGTAATCAAAATAATAAGGGACAAGAATCAAGGGCTAGTATCAATAATGTCTCAGTGCGAGGAATTGGAGAATTACCAAGGGGAGCGAGTATGGCAAGAATCGGAGCAAAAGGGAATTGGAGAACTAAAGTTATTGGAGAGAAGTTAAATAAACTCGAGAAAGTAGAAGTTAGTGTAAATGGGAAAATAGCAAAAGGATTAGTTGATTCGGGTTGCGAAATTAGTGTCGTTCATAAAGATTTAGTACCAGCAGAGAAATTAAGAGGGGCTGGTAGCATATATTTACAAGGGATATTTGGTAAGGCCGTGAAATCGCCATTAATTCAGTTACCTTTAGCTATTCCAAAACGCGGAGAAACTAATGTAATTCATCAGGATGTACTTTGCGCGATAATTGATAACAGTAAGGAACAAGTAATTTTACATCCTGATGTGGCTAATGAATTGTCAGGGTTAAACCAAGAGAAATCATTAAGAGAATCGGTAGAAAGGGAATGTAAGGAAGATAGTAGGAATAAAGTGAAGGAAGGGGAAAGGATTAGAAATGATAACAATAACCGTTATGTCGTAGAAACGAGATCGGTAAATTTACAACGTCATGAGAAGGAAAAAGCCGAGGTGGAGAAAAGTAAGATTGATCAAGTTACGGAAAGTAGTTCAAATGTATTTCAGAAATCCCAAATGAATTGTAAAGATTTAGAGAAAGCTTGGGAATTAGCTGAAAAGGATAGAGGGTCTTACTATAATGTTAATGGGTTATTATATCATAAAGAGAAATTAGTAGATAAAACTGTAGCTCAATTAGTATTACCTAAAATTAGAAGGAGGGAAATTCTAAAATTAGCGCATACTTCCTTATATGGAGAACATCACGTGGTTATGAAAATGTTAGAAAGAATCAAGCATTCATTTTATTGAGAAAATATGGCGAAGGAAGCTAAAACGTTTTGTGAATTATGTGTAGAATGTCGATTAACGAGGGAAATGAATGGGAATGATAAGGAGAAAGAGGAAATATGTCGACCTGCATTTATAGTTGAGTTAGTGGACGGGAGTAAGAAACTGGTGTATCAAGATGAAATGAGAGAATTTATGGCTAAAAATAAAGTAGTGGATATTGTCTTTGATAGTGACGGAGAGTTTGAAGACCGTGGGAAAACTCTTTTGTTAGATAGAGAACAACCGGAAATTAAAGATATGAAGGGATTTGAAATAAAGGGGCTAACCAATATTCAAGTTGGGGACATAAAATCAATCTTAAGGAAAAATAGGGAATTATTTATGGGTCCAATCCAACTGGTAGAAATGGAGAAAAATCGGATTGGTCGTAAACCGGAGAGGGGTAAGATAAAGCAAAAATGATACAATGTCTTTATTACGTACAAAGAGGACTTGGACAGGCAAGTGCCTGATTGGTTAGAGGAAAATTTAATTAAGACCTCAGAGGCAGAAGTTAGCCATTCAAGTGGGTGTACTACGAAAAGGGCTGTACCAATTAAGTTAACTAGGAAGGACTGGAAGGAAAAAGTAGTACCGCCTCCAGTAATATCAGCCTAAGGACTGACATGGAAATGACATAATACTAGTGTAACTTTATTTTTCTTTGTGTATTTATAATTGTATTTACATCTGGTGTTCATAACAGTGTATTAGCATATTGTGTATTTTTTTCTGTAGTTATCACATTAGTATATGGTTCATTAGAGATGTCAGTAGGTAAATTTTCAGACACCTTGAAATATTTATGTAATTGTAGTAATTAAGAAACCTATGAAGGAACTGTTGAACTCTCAGACATTACATAGTTTTGAGGAAAATTAGCCCCTAAAAGGCATATTTTCTGATAAGGTGGGGGGGTGTCAGGTTTCTCTGGTAGCTGCAAGAGTTAAAAGCTATTCTTAAGACGGATCCAAGAATTACTACATAAGCATGGCCCGCAGGAAATTTATTTACAGAAAAAAAGAGCGTAAAGCTGATATTAAGAATAATAGGAAAACAACAGACCTGGCAAGATTATATCAAGAAGAAACCATCCAAATAAATTTCAATGAAAGTAAAATAATATTTCCCTCCAGTCTATACTATCCATCCATAATAAGAGAAACCATAGAGATACTAAAACGGAGAAATGCAATATGTAACGATGCGGCATCTTTTAATTTACCGAAACTGTGGCTCGAGTTACTGCATGGTCACAGAAATGAAAATAAACAACCAAGTAAAAATAAAAGATAACATGCGTAATTTATAAAATAGTACATGGAAATAATACCTTTAAAGCCCGTGCAATTATGGAATATTCTCATTTGTTTTTGAAAATGACTCGGAGTGACTCGAAACATGTAAAACAACCTAATAAAAGTTATTTTAATTTGTATTATGTTGTTAATTTACACCTTTTAGCTTTTAAAACAAATATATTATTATAAGGTGTTATAATTTATTATACTGTTATGAATGTACTTGTTTTATTTAAGGATTAAATAACTAAAATCAATTGAAAAAAATTAAATTTGCTACCGTAGATCACATTTGGGTTAATTGGGTTAAATGTTAAATGGAGTTATATATAACCTATCGCAAAATTAAATTTCTATCCATACCGATCTATTTTAAAAGGGAATTAAATTCTTGCGTAAGTAGCGAAACGAAAGAAAATATACGCTTCATTTCTTTGGAAAAATATGTTTTAAGAATAGAGAATAGTTTACTTACATCTGAAAATAATTTCGAGCTTAATTTAATCTGAAAATAGCTTTAAATTAGAAGAAAATAAAATTCGGAATTGATTCCAAATTTTCTTCACTAAAAATTGATTTAGAAGTCTTGTATATAAAATCGTCATAGAGCTATTGTCCCACTGCCTAATGCACATAGCATTATGCGATATGTTAATAAACAAATAAAAATTAAAACTATTAAACTTGAATAGATTTGCTTTATTTAGTGGTTAAATAACTAAAATCAATTGAGAAAATTTAAATTGTGGTTAATGTACCATAGATCACTTTTAGGAACAGAAAAGTTAAATAGAATTATAAGTCCTTTAGCTATCGCGAAATTAAATTTCTATCCATATTTATCTATTTGAAAAAGGGATGAAATTCTTGTGTAAGTTGAGAAAAGAAAGAAAATATACGCTTCATTTCTTTGGAAAATATGTTTTAAGAATAGAGAATATTTTACTTATATCTGAAAATAATTTCGAGCTAAATTTGATCTGAAAATAGCTTTGAAAAATAGGACAAAATAAAACTCGTGGAAAATATTTTTAAAACTTCGGAATTGATTTCAAATTTTCTTCGCTAAAAACAACTTGTATGATCGTATTGAAGTTTATTTTAAAATATATATGAAATCAGTTTTCTTTTATAGGGTAATAATAAAATTAAATTTATTATGAAAACAGATTTTTTTTTAAGTTTTCCAATTTTGATGTTTTTTGCATGTTGAACAAATTATTTGGAAACGAAAACATATTTGAAAGATAAGAAAACGGTCTGAAAATTGCAAACCAATAATTTTGTTAATATATAATTATTAATATGTAATTAATACTATTGTAGTAATATGAGATGCTCCGCACATTTTCGGTAATTTAATCAATACCCTTCATTAATATTAACACAATTATTCTCACTGGTAAATAATACATGCGAGTTGCAATTTTCCAACTCAGTGGAAAAGTGTTCAGGCCAATATTTGAAACAGAGATCTTTGGCTTAAGCCACCAACGCTCTATCATCTGAGCTATCTTGGACAAATCTGGTGGACAAATTTCACTCGGATAACATTTCGATAATGCATCTGGTCTGTTATCTGAAACAGATCAACAGAATAAATCGCAGGTAATGGTACTACATGAAAATGTTGGATACGTAATTACACGTCATTAATTTAACACAATTATTCTAATTGCTAAAGATGTGACGGCCATTGCTGTCAGTAATAGTGAACCAGGCCGTTCAGTCGTAAAAGTATAGCACCAGAGGTAAGGTTTAAAAAAACAATGTTTATTGAAACTTAATCGGGCTGGGATTGAGAAAAGACGTTACTAATTTTTCTTACTCCCAAAAAAAAAAAAAAAAAAAAAAAAAAAACAATTTCCCGAAGCTGTACTCCGTAAAAATAAAACTGTTATAAATATATTAAATATAAAAATTCAAAACGAACTCACAATTTTGAAGATAGCCATAAGTCAGAATGCCTTCAGTAATAATTCAAATCCACGCTGTAGACGCTGAATCTCAGTATGTCCGTCCAGGCCAAAGCAAGTACTTATACGCTAATTTAGCTTAAGATTGGTGGTTCAATCGCAGGATCTAGATATACTCGTATCGAGGAAGAACAAGACCCCAAGTTCCGAATTCCAAACGTATATTCGAAGCTTATATATCCCAAATATAGATTGACCATCTACAATAATTTGCATGAATATCGATAAAAAGCTGAAACTCCCAAGTTCCGCGATTTTCACAGTCATCCGTCGAAAGTTAAAGAAAGAGAGCCTTGGTCAACTTTTACGCACATGGTCAGTTAGTGGACAAAAACTTACGCTCTCATTCAAACACATCGTCTACTCACATGATCAGAGTAGCCGATCCATCACAAAGAATTGATACGAATTGTAATTTTCCGACTGAATGATAAAATGTCCAGGCCAGGATTTGAACCAGGAACTTTTGGCTTAATCTGCCGCAGCTCAAATAATTGAGCTATCCTAGACATATCTGGTGGACACAATTCACTCAGACAACCCTTTAATAATGATATCTGGTCTGTCATTTGAAACCGCTCAACAGAATAAATAGAAGGTAATGCAATTCCAAGAAAACGTTGCTGTATACGACAGTTGCGTATAACAGTTGGGCCAATGCGGAGAAATCGTGTTCATTTCATTGTCAGATTAGAATGGATCGTTTGCCTTCGGTTTGTTGCTCTTCAATTATATAAAGATTTCAAATAAAGGCTTCTAAATAATGAATAATTTTATGATTATATACATGTTTCTCTGGAAAGAGCTTGGTATAACCCAATGCCTTGTAGAACAATAGAATACGCGAAACAAATTGTAAAATTATCTCTACAGCATGAATAATTTTAATTGTTTTCGTGTGCGTTTTCTTAGATAAACTGCTACTTTCTAATTTCATTATTTCACTCAATAAAGGCGTGAAATGGCTTGAATTTTGCACTGAAGTTCATAAAACTACATTTTGTACCCATAAAATGTATGTTTCATAAAATGAAAAACCCCGACATAAAATGTAAACCCCAGTTTAATAACACAATTCTCCATTCTGTCTAATATTTTAGAAGATTTAGAAAACAGTTAAATATTAGATTTCTTGCCATCCAGAAAATTTGTCACTGTGCACCGACAATTATTAAGATCAGTTTGAAAATATATAAAAAAAGAAGAAATGTGTTCAAGATTATAAAACAAATAATAAAATATTATGTATATTATTTTGAAATGTTTCAGATAAACTATTTCAAATTGCATATCTTGTAGTTTGTAAAATATGCCTGATTTTTTCATGAGCTGTACAATTTAATTGAGTTAAAGATTATTAGGAAATATCTTTAAATTTTTACAAAGACTAAGTCACAAAATAAAACAAAATATTTTACCGGAGTAAATATTATTTCATTTCATAAAAAAATATTTTGTTTCCGTCTATTTTTACCGCATAAGTTGAGATTGAATCCGATTCCATAGTTATAACGTTCAATAAATTCCCTACAATTCAAACTCATGTCATCCCACATTTATTCATTTCCGGAAGTTAAAAACACATTAAATGCGTCGTTGGAGAATTGATCTGAACACTCGTTATTTTTAAAGCGACTAATTAAAGCGATAACAAGTATTATTACTTCCATACCATTGCCCCCCCCCCTTTTACCGCGCTTTCAAATGTAATCTTATCAGATATGAATAATTATTTATCCTTAGCTATGAAAATGACTTGCTCATTGCTCAGTTACAGTAATGAAAAACCCTTCCAAAGACTGACGTTTTCACAACATGAATTGAAGGAATCCGTTTTATTAAGTCGAAAATTGAATTATCGACTTAATAAAATGCAAAAAATTACCATAGGAGCGGAAAATATCATTACGAATAAGACATTGTGTGATGTAACAGTCAAAGTACCTTATAACGAAATCGAAAGTGCTCCAAAGAGTTGCCCGTTAACACGTTATAACGAATTATTTCGTTATACAATAAGAACACCACTTATCCAGACTAATGTCGTCTGAACGTAATATGACTATGCGGAAGTCCGAATAATGGAGGCAATCATAAAAACGGGCTGTTGATTACACAAAGATATCTCTTAAAATTGCTTTTGCTTAATAAAAAATGGTTAGGCCTTATGTATTCGTATGACATTAAGCCATCATAAGAAGGATCACTTTTACTAAAAACAGTTAAAATAAGAAAAGCGTTTATTTAAAAGGGAATTTCAAGATAATTATATTTTTATAATACGTATAATTCATATCATACAATTTCTTTTTTGTGATTATTAATCTGGATGACTGGATTTCAGATAATCAGATGTTTGCTGTATTATTTTAACGTTATATATGTAATTTTATATTAGTATGCTACACATGAAATAACCGGGTAAATTTAAATGTAAAAAAATATTGATTTTATTCTCATAAAGGGCAATTTTACATACCCATATAGGTTTGAAGAATGAAGTTAATAAGCTCTACTTTCTTTTTTTTATCAGCATTGTCTAATATTGTACGATCTATTTTGTCAATATACATGCTAATTTCATTCGTTAACAAGTTTTCATTATGCATGTAACACACAATTTTCTGCAAATACTCGAGTGGTCAGATGGTAGAAGTAGATGGTAGAAGTAGAATACTCGTCAGAGGGTAGAAGTTTCTCACCAGCTTCTATAAAGTATTCTTCCTCATTGACACTGTCATCAGACGACTCATCTTTTTTTTTTACCGATATTTATTTTAACGATATAAATTATTTAAAAAATTTAGGAATTTTTAAATTTTCAAGCTTCAGACCCCGCACTTTGCAATGTATCGACTGGTTATTTTTGTATACATGATTTTATTGTGCTAAAATGTAAAATTAAGTTATATCCGTCTATATGCAAGGTGATTATAAAAAAACTATATCGATATATGAGTCCTTAACTATCACACCGTTCACAGAAACTGACTGAAATTTTGGTTTTAAGTATTTTGGGGTATGCTCTCAAGAATCGTATGAAAAACAACAATTAAACTCTAACAGTTACGGTTACAGTGACAAAATTTTGAACATTTCAAATGGCAACACCTATTTGTTTTATTGGAATGTGATCTTCATAGTGAAAAACCATAAAAAGCGTTGAAACGGTACCTGTAACACGACAATTGCCTGCGCTAAAGAGACTAAGAAGAAAAGTGAAAACAACCAATAAATTACAGAGAAGCAACAGAAAGTAAAACATTTTATTATTCAGTGCTATCCACCATCTGCCGCATGCAACGTGTCTTCGTGTGTGACGTGAAAAATTTGTGAAACACAATAAAATGTTTTGTTTTCTGTTGATTCTCTGTCCTTATTCGTTGTTTTCACTTTTCTTCTTAGTGTGTCGAGCGCCGGCAATTTTCGTGCTACAGGTACCGTTCCAACGCTTTTTATGGTTTTTCACTATGAAGATCACATTCCAATAAAAAAAAAAAATAGATGTTGCCATTTGAGATTTTCAAAGTTTTGTCACTGTAACCGTAACTGTTAGAGTTTAACTGTTGTTTTTCATACGATTCTTGAGCGCATACCTCAAAATACTTAAAACCAAAATTTCAGTCCGTTCCTGTGAACCGTGTGATAGTTAAGGACTCATATATCGGGATAGTTTTTTTATAAACACCCTGTACATCCCGATGATTTTTTAAAATGAACAATCCTACCACAGTCTCAAGAAAAATATTTCTCTTATTTAATCAGAATAAAGACACGTATTACTATTGAAAAGCAGTGGTAGCCTTACGAGTAATTAAAAAGAATAGCCCGCAGAACTGGTAACACTGATCTATGTATCTTTCTTACCATCTCTAAGACTATGGTTGATGCACGTGTGTTCACGTAAAGTGTATTTTCTGCATGCGTATTCTAACAACTAAATTAAATACAAGTAAAATGTCAAAGACTTCGCGGGCCACAGATAAGTTGTCGGCGGACCAGTTGTGGTTCGAGGGCCACGTGTTTGAAATGTCTGTTCTATATTAAAAAAATGCATTACATTTTGTCATTCTTTAATCTTTAATAACTGCTGAAACAGTCATTTATTTAAAGTGTTTTGGAAATCAAGTTTTCGTTTCTCTTCTACATTTAACGACAGGGATATGCTTGATCTATGAGGGAAGCTAACTGTTACCCGAAGATTCCACATTGTAGGTTGATATACTTTGCATGAAATAAATAAGATGAATAAGATTTTTTTTTTCTTATTTTAAATTCCCATTGGTTAAAAACATTTTAAAAATATAAACTTACAGATATTAAATTTCGTACATAAAAATAATATTTATTACGATAAATTACAATTGAGATTGAACTGTCAATGTGATTGCTGTAAGTAATTTCATTTCTTTTTCAAATATAATATATATTTTTCTTTTTTTGCTGATTTGCATATTTTTTTTTCTTTAATGAAATTTTTAATAAAATTTTTAAATGAAGCAAAAATTAAAAATAAAACATTTAATACTCAGAAAAAGCAAATTTTCCATTTTTTCCTATTTTCCGACTTAATGCTTTTGACTTAAAGAAAAAAAATACATTTCAACCTTTAATAACAGTTGTAACAATCATTTATTTAATGTATTTCGATATTACAATTCCAGTTATTTTTGAAATGATCCAGAATATGTTTAATATAAGAGACTGCGCATATCAATTTAACATATTTTGCATGAACACATTTATTTAAGACGAGTTTTTATTTTAACATAACATTTTTTAAATGCATTCTAAAAGAGGATTATTAATATAATTTTTTTCTCAATTGTTGTTAAACATCACTAAGAGCAGCAGAGCAGATAAAATCTATTTGATAATACATTTAAAACTCTGTACCACAAAATTTTTATATTTTTCCTATTTTTCGATTTAATGCTTTCGACATAAAGAGAAAAAAAATACACAATCTTTAATAACAGCTGTAACAATCAATTATTTAAAGTATTTCGAAATTATATTTTCGATATTTAATGATCTATAATATGTTGAATATAAAAGACATCTCATGGTAATTTGACTTATACTGCATGAACACATTTGTTTAATACGAGTTTTTATTTTTATTTTAATATCTATCGATTATTTTATAATTTTTTCTCAAGTTTTGTTAAACATCATTAAGCGCAGCAGAGCAGATAAAATCTATTTGAATTTTGTTTTTGTTTGGGTATATCAAGAGTGTGTTTCAAATGAAAAATATGCACATTTCGTGTCGTAAAAATTCAGAAATGTACGACAATTTCATTTAGCTTATATACCCAATAGTTTTAAATTTGTATAAATAAAAATATTAAATTTCTTATGCTGAAGCTGCGCTAAAGTTATTGACGGAAAGGACTGTATTAGTAAAATTTGCAATGCGTCGATGCGAATAATGCGAAGAGTCTCTAAATTACTAAAATGTTTATATACATATATATAGAGTACATTAAGTTTAAATCCAAAGTGCTGACATCATAGTCAGTTTGGAACAATAGCAGAATGGATGAGTGGACAGTACCACTTGAAGAACATAATAACTATATTATTCTTACTATGATTAAGATATGACTTCTTATTACTATACTTAATGACCCCATGGTCATTTTAGTTACTGAAATAACTCTATTATGCGGTTTATTCCATTGCGAATTAAATGTGCTAACATCACAACAATGGCGGAGAGACTAACTGTTGCGATGCGGCAAAAACAAAATTAGGATAGAATGCGCTGCAGTCGCGCGCGTCTTGTAAGGTCAAGGGAGGCCGTAACATCGGCTATGATGTCATACACTCACGCACATTTTTTTTTTTTTTTTTTTAATCGATTATAAAAAGGAAAAAAATGCCAAATTTAGGGGATTTTTTCCTTTAATGGCAACCTAGCCATTGTATGAAGTTATTGGTTTGGCGCGGGCTTGAAAATCGCGCCAACCAAAAAGTCGCCAAACATCGCTGCATGAGTGTAAAGCACCTGTTCCGTAACATCTTATTTGAAGTTCATTGTATAGCAAAAATTGCTTCATACCACATCTCCTTTTCCTTCGTTGTAGCTTTTTTAAGGTTATTAATTTCTGTATTTTTATTTTTTTCTTCGAATAAAAACTTGCAAATAAAAATTAAATAAATAAATAAAAAGAAAAATATATATTGGAAAAAAAAAAACTTATATTTTATTGACATAAGGCATATCTTTCCATTTCTTCCGAATTCCGACTCAATAGGGAAAAAGAAAAAAAAAATGTTTAATTCATGTAGTCTAAAATAGAAACTGGAACAGTTATTTATTTAAGTTATTACAAAATCACTTTTTCTTTTCGATATTTAACTACCGCGACTTGTAAATTTTTAAGTTAAGAGATTACTTATGGTAATTTGATATATTTATCAAGAAAGTATTTATTTAGTACAATTTATTTTATAATCCTAATGATTGTATATGATTTACAGACTGTTTACACACATTTTTACAAATCTTCTCAAGCTACATTAAGCATAGTTGAGCAGGTAAAAACTTTTCGATGCGTGTAATGAATATTTAAAATACATATTTCGAACTAAAACTTGTATACGCCCTATACATTCTTCTCCTATGTTATTATTTATTAAGTATTTTTTTAAAAATTATTTCCGTCACTTTCTGTGACAACACGATCTTGTAAGATAAAATGATGTAAAAAAAAATAAGTAAAAAGAAAAACAAAACATTTAAAAATATGCAGTTCGTACAGTTTCTTATTACTTACCCATCATACGTAGTATAGGGTAAGTCTTGTAATCGTTTTGAAAATCGAAAAAAAAATTTTTGACGGATTTACACATTTCAGACACTGGAGATTCCGAAAAACATATTTTTAGAAAAAAAAAAATTTGCCGTCCGTCTGTGTGTCTGTGTGTCTGTGTGTCCGTGTGTTTGTAAACGCTCTATCTTCCGAAAAAATTGAGATAGAGACTTGCAATTTGGTATGTACTTAGTATGTAATAATGGGAAGAAGCCTATTTCATTTCAATAACCTCGATTAACCGGAACTATTTTTTTCGGACTCTCGAAATATTCGTTCTGATAAAAGGTATATAAAAATTTTCGAAATTGTTTATTTTAAGAAATGAATATAAAAGACAATAAAAAAACATAAATTTTACATAAAGCATGAAGTCGATCGAATAATGAGTTGCCGAGATATTTGGAATCCTATTTCCACACTCTTCGATTTTTCATGACCCTGTATTTCATCCAAATTTCACTTAAAAGATATATTTTAATTGGAAATTTGACGGTTAATCAGATGCAATAAACCGCTAGTTAATAGGATTATTATTTTTGGAGTTATAAGGATGTTTCTTTTACGCAATTCAGTAATAGAGCATTTAAAGTTTGTGACGTCATCAAGCCACGATTTTATTTGAATTGCAATGCATTTTATAAGTAGTTTATACATTTTTATTTTAATATTTTACATTACGCATATCCATGATGGGTAAGTATTACGGTGGTCCCCAACGACTAGTTTCTCCTATTTCCCGACACAATACTTAAAAAAAATCATAATATATTTAACGTTTATTCGTATCTGAGACAGCCATTAGTATTTTTTAAATCAAATTTTTAATTCTTTTAGATTTTTAACGTCGGGAATATGTTTAAAATATGAGAAAAGCAAATTATTGCCCAACGGTTGTGCATTAGCGACTTGATATATTTAGCATGACATTATGCACTTAATAAGATTTATTTTTAGCACTTTCCAACCTAGTTGAAAAGTGCTTATGACTTCGGTTTGTCTGGCCGTATGGCCGGATGGCCGTCTGGCCGTCTGGCCGTCTGGCCGCCTTTCCGTGCTCTAACTCCCGTAAATATGCTCGGATTGCTCTGCAATTTTTATATGTTATTGTCGTTATCTGTGGCACGTTCCCTATTTCAACTGAAGTGTGTAGCACTTATAGTTTTCTTACAGGGACACTCAAAAGAATTCCGTTACATTGCGGTCTATGGGGAAAAATCATTTGCGGTTTATTTTAAAAATGTTTCACTATTGTAAACGCATTGAAATTTATATAGATCACTAAGATGCATTAGAAGAAGCTTAATATGGAATAGTAGGTGTATAGCACTTAGAGTTACTTTACAGGGACAGTCAAAATAATTCCGTTACATTACGTCTATGGAGAAAAATCGTCTGCGGCTTATTTAAATAATGTTCCACTATTTTAAACGCATTGAAGTTTATATATATTACTAAGGTGCATTACAAGAGGCTTACTACAGAATAGTGTGTGTATAGCAGTCATCGTTCATTTACAGGGACAAACAAAAGAATTCTCTACTGTCTGTTAACAATAATTCCTCGAAGTGCGTTTTAAGTTACTGAAAGCGATTTTAATTTTAACTCGCTTTTTGTCTATTACGTGGTGTGTATAAATTCTGTAGATCCTATATACAGGGAAGCACAAAAGTTCGCGAACACATTTCCGTATTATTTAACTCCAGACGGAGAATTTTAAACTGTGCTACGCGTTTCCTAACTGAACTAAAATTTATTATCCTATGTAGTATATATACAGATCTATAGATCCTATACAGGGCTGAATAAAAGTATTCGGATTACTTAGATGTTGTCTTTTAGCTTATTAAACGGTATGATTTGTAAAATTATTTTGGAAGCGTTGGAAAGTGTTACATAACGCGATTTTAATCTTAACTAGCTTTTCGTCTATTACGTGGTGTGTATAAATTCTGTAGATCCTATACAGGGCAGCACAAAAGTTCGCGAACACATTTCCGTTTATTGACAGAAACTCCAGAAGGAGAATTTAAACGGTGCTACGCGTTTCCTAACTAAACTAAAATTTAGCATCCTATGTATATATACAAATCATATACAGGTCTACATAAAAGTATTCTGATATTTTTCCGAATATTGTATATATTGAAAATTCCTGAAATTACGTTTTTAAATATGTTATGCGTTTTCCAAATTGTTTACTTAGATGTCATCTTTCAGCTTATTAAACGGTAATGATTTGTAAAATTATTTTAGAAGCGTTGGAAAGTGCTACATAATCTATGCTTGACGCATGATTTTTCGTTCTTGTTTATTTTTTAATGTCACCACGATTGAATATATTCAAAACAAAGGCAGTTTACATACATTTTTGGGGGATTTTGATGCTGATTCAAGAGCAGCAAAGCAGTTAGAACATGACTTCATTATTTTATTAGATACATACGGCATTTTAAACCAGGACGTTTTGTAAATTATTTGTACAGTCGACACAAAAAACATAATTTTTAACCGCCAAATTATCTCATTGAAAAGTAAATATACATTTGATTCGGAATTATCTCTCTTTCAATTCATCTTTAAAAAAAGTTTAGAGGACCGTCTCCATATATAAATTGTAATAAACTTCGAAATTCTCAATAAATATACCTAATTTTGATATATTTAGATTTTTCGGAAAATTTTATCTTCGAATAACAAATGAGATGCAAATTGACGCACTAGTTTCGGAATTATGCAGATGTAAAATTCGAACTCCTAATGTTAAATTCAATTTTAAAAGTTAAGAAAAAAACTACAATACAGGTATTTGTTTAAGCACATAGCATGATAAGGATAATAGGGGGGGGGGGATTTTCTATCGCTTTGTTGTTTTGTTATCCAAGAAGTTCAACAGCAATCCATACGGAGGGAGAATATGCATTCTCATGGTGAAGAGAGTCCCTTAACACTCACTTCTTGAAGAATTTCTGACAGACACTTGGTGGTGACGTAGTTAGCTATAATTTTCTTCTGTCTCTGTAGTTTTATCAATTTGACCAGCCCTCTCATTCTAAAGAACACGGCATACATTATTATTTTCATCACTCGTTGTCTTTTTCATGATTGTTTATGTGAGGTCATCTTCAATGACCCATAATTTAGTTTCTTGACATGTTGGAACGTCAAAAAATATGTTTGCATCATCAGTTACAATTTTAGAAATAAGGCGATGCTCACCATTATTAAGTACGTATAGGGTTTCTTTACTGTTTCTGACACGTTCCGTTTTTCGATTTTATGTTAAATAATGAGGGACCCAACGAAAAAGTAATTTTGTATGTGCAGTTCATCATGAATAATTTTATGTATAGCTGCGGATCTAATGTTAAGAAACTTCTTTATTATTTGGTGGGTACAACGATTAGCCTCGATTAACATTTTTCTTACGGCTGACACATTTTCTGGGACTACAGCTAACAAAAGTCTTCCTATCTGTTCATCATCAAGGAGATAAATTTGACCTCTTCTAAATTCTGTAAACCATCTTAATACAGCTGCACGAGATGGAGCTTCATTCCCAAGTGCAAATTGCAGATGTTGAAGACATTCTTCTTGATTTATCCCCACTTTAAAATTATAGAAAATCATAGCTCAATATTGCTCTTGCGTCAACTCCATTTTCTCCTCTTTCAAAATTTATTCTAAGATTGCTAAATTATTGCTACAAATAAATGTCTGTGGACATAACAGTCGAAATTTAAATATCCGACCCATATATACACTGCCGGCCATTCAAAATGTAACACCATGAAGGAATCATTCAAACAGCGTGAAATTTGCACCATGTGTACATCTCGATAGGATATGCAAATCATTACGATTTCAACGCACGCGCACATTATGGGCGACTGAAGCTCCCCTTACAAATTGTATATAAAGGGAGTAAAGGTTGTCGTTTTGAAGAACGTGAATTGTTCTCTGGTGCTCTGGTTTTATGTGTGCAGCTTCAGTATGCCTCGTAGACAAATACAAGCACCATTCGAGCACGTTTCTGAGTTCTGGCGGAATCGTTGCATACAGAGATTTTGGATTACCCTTCCGAGAAATCGGCCATCGTGTCGGATGTTAAGAAGCAACAGTCATGCGAATATGTAATCGATGGATGCAAGAGGGAACGACTGACTGACAGGAACGATTGCAACCGCCTCGTCACACCACTCCACGGGAAGACAGGTATATTGTGCGCATGGCACTGATGGAGCACACTGCCACATCTGCAGCCATATCACAAAGAATACAGTCTGCTACACAACAATCGGGGTCCACACGAATAATTCGACGTCATTTCTAGTACAGTGGAATGTCCACTTGGCGTCCATTGCTTCGCTAACCTTTGACTTTAAACGACGGTGGTTTGCGTTTGCAATGGTGCACTAAACGGCGGAGATGGACATTCGAATGACATTACATTGTGTTTTTGGACGAATCATGCTTCTGCTTGCAGCACTACGATGGTCGGATTGGAGTTTGGAGACACCGTGGAGAGAAGCTTCTCAACTGTTGTGTTATGCATTGTCATACTGGTCCTGTACACGGTGTTGGGTGGTATTGGATTCCACTCCCGCATCTCCCTAGTACCCATTAACGGTACACTTACCAGCCAGCGCTACATCTCTGCGATTTTGTAGCCTGTTCTCCTTCCTTACCTACAGGACTTGCCTGGGGCCACGTTTCAACAAGACAATGAGCGACCACATGTAGCACGAAATGTTCAAGCTTCCTTCTTAGCCTATTATATTACATTGTTACCCTAGCCTGCCCCTTCACCAGATCTATTGCCACTCGAACATGTTTGGTTAATGATTGGATATAATGATTGGCAAGGCATACCGCACCCGCAGGTATACCAGATGAATTTTGCCTACGTGTGGAGGCTGAATGGGCTGACATTCCCCAACAACACATCTTTCAGTCAATGCCGCGGCGTTTAGGAACGGTTATTGACAGACGTGGAGTGAACACCTCTTACTGATTTTCTCGTCTTCCTCACCTGAAAGAAGGCTGTATTTCAAATCAATTAACATTGAAACTATGTGTAATTTCTGAAATAAATTTTCTTGTCCTTCTTGATGTCACATTTTGGATGGCCAGCAGCGTATTTTTTTTCACATATTGTGTGTCCCTGTCTCAAAAATGTCTGTTTTATCCTAGTATAAATATAAGAATTTCCTTTTTTAATCATAGTTATTTTTAGCCCTTTCACCCCCCCCCCCCACACACACACACGCGCGCATAAAATAAATAAAAAATAAAAAAAAAATTCTCGAAGCACACATTTATTTAAAATTTTAATTAACACAAAATAAATTTGAGAAACTTTTGTTAATATTCACATATTTAAAAAATGGAAAAATGAAGGAAAAAGAATAAAATACATATTTTAAATGCTGAATAAATTTGCGCAGTATTTCATTTATTTTATTTCAAGATTCCGCACTTAAAAAGAAAAAGTAACACAATGCATTAAATCTTTTATAGTAGCTGGAACAGTCATTTATTTAAAGTATCTTGAAATGAAGTTTTCAATTCTTTTCAACATTTAAGGATCAGAATATGTTTAAGTTAAGAGAAAGGCAAATTATTGTCCAACGATTGTTCGTGACAATTTCGTATGTTTAGCATGAATGTATTTGTTTTATAACATTTTTTTTTTGTTATTTTAATATCACAACATTTGGGTATGTTTTAAAAAGAAATTGTAAAATATCGAAAGGAAAACAATCAAAAATGAAGCTAAACTTGTAAAAGACATCAATGAAAAAATGAAGACGTTCACAGAATTTTTTATTATTTCCGCTTCACGTCTCAATATACAGGGTGCCCACTAAAGTCTTCTCCAACTTATTAACTTCAAAATGGCGAGAGCTATAGTTATGATCGTGGTGTCTAAGTATAATAAAGTAACTATGCGATAAGCAATGAAACCGCTTACAGTGACACCTAGCGGCAGACGGTGGAGTTAGCGCTACTATCTCAAGACTGCAAGACCTACAATATAAAAATTAATTATAAAGTTGGATATTGTCGTCTATTTACTATAAAATAATGTCTTACATGTAAAAATAACTTTTTTAGAAGTTTTTAAATTAAAAATTTTCATATCAAGTGACTAGGTTAAATACGGCGCTAATAGCTTACAAAATTTGGAAATAAAAAGCAGGGTTACGACACATTTGGTAATAAAACTCATACAATGTAAGCAAAGTATAGTTTATTTCAATTAGAAAAATAAGTTACACATATGCTCATACACATATTAGTTACACATATTGTGTACAGCACCGTCAGCAACGCATCATGCATTCTACATGTGACCCGATGATAGATACACTGAGCATAATTAACTTGATTTTTCTATTGAAATAAACTCTACCTTGCTTACACATGTTAGTTTTTATAGCGAAAGTGCGTCTGAAGTAAAATGCAATATTTCTGTATGCAGTTAGTGGCGTATTTAAAATGGCGATTGTATATAAAATATTTACATTCCAGGACTTCTAAGAAAGTTATTTTTAGATATAGGATATTATTTTATACTAAATCGAGGACATTCTACGTCTTTGTAACTGACATTTTTCTAGTATATCGTACAGTTTTCGAGGTAGAAACGCTAAGTCCAAAGTTTGCCGTTAGGTGTCGATGGAAGGATACTCGTCGAGTAGTTCATTGTCACTTTACTATATGTTGACACCACGACTTGATTGTAGCTCTCTTCGATCTGAAGTTAATGTTGGTGGACAGCACTTTAGTTGTCACCCTGTATAAAAACCAAGGCAATATTTCGAAAATTTATATATTTTAAAAATAATTTTCGAAAACAACATGAATTATACCCTACGACATTTTGATTAGAAATCGATTAGCAGAATCTTCAAACATACGAGTCTAAAATGTACAGCTCATTCCGACCATAGTTCTTGAGTTATTCTTAAGAAACTGTCGGTATTGCAATCGGATTTGCAACGATTACAAATGAATTTAACATTATGAGTTACAAAACTCCAACCCGGTCATTCTCCATTACCTCGCGAGTTAGACCTTAACACTTGGTTGACCCTAAAATCCAATTCTCCGCCAGGCGAAACAGGAAAGGAAAACGAAACTTTAGTTCAGTAACTAAACGTTACTTTTCAGCTCGAGTGATTTGACAACGCATGTCCAGTTGAAGCAAAGATGGCGGTCGTTTTGATTTAGTTTATTTTGTAGCCAACGCTGTTTGTGATGCAATAAGCAAGCGGAATGTTTATTTTTAAAGAAATTCATACGAAATAATGTGTCACTTTTAATTCTTAAATCCGTTTTGGATATTTCAGTCCTGGGAATTCAAGATTATATTAATTTGTGACGAAGATTTCAGCATTCAAGACCTAGATATCTGCTGAGTTTATATGGTATTTGGTAGCGCCATCCACAGAATGCTAATAGCAACAAATGTTCTTTTCTTACACCGAAAATTTTGGGTATATTTTTAGAGTATATTTTTTGGTAAATTTTTTGGATATACAAAACTTTTTTCCTTAGAATAATAATTAAAAATTAAAAATAATTAAAAATTCTAAATGTTAACCAGCGGCTTAGATTTGCTAACCTGAAGTTACTCAACTGGAAGTTGAACGGCGAGTTGAAGGTTGGCGGAGAATTGACCGGTTAACATTCCTAATTCTTAAACTACTTGACCGAATGACTTCTCGATTGATATAATAAGGTAAGGTTTACTAGAAAAGCCAAATATGATGTCAATGATGTCCAAGTTAGGCGTTCATGTTGAAAACTTGGTACATTTTCAGTATGAAGACTACCCACTATTTTGAGTTAATTAATTTGTGTTCACCTAAATAATTTGTGTTCTTAAAATATGTGTTCACGTATACTGGGTTTAGTTTCGCCTTATGTATGCCACAAAGGTTGTGTACTCTTAGAGACTTTTCCATCTCGTGCTGCAAGTTGCAGCCTTTCCGACATATTAGAGTGAGAAATTCCAGGCTGGGTATCGTCCTCGTAGCTCAATGGTAGAGCGTTGTAGCGTTATTCCAAAGTATCCGGGTTCGATCCCCGGCCTGGATAATTTTTCACTCTGTCGGTTTTACGCTTTGTGAGCAATTTGAAAAATAACTTCACATGTTTCACACGTTTAATATTCAAGAATGGCGTAATTTCACTGCTAAAATTAATTGAAAAATTATCTCAAAATATGTGTTCACCTATGCTGGGTTTAGTTTAGTCTTTTGTGTGCTCTTAGAGACTTTTCCGTCTCATGCTGTAAGTTGCAGCCTTTCCGACATATTAGAGTGAGAAAATCCAGACTGGGTATCGTCCTCGTAGCTGAATGGTAGAGCGTTGGAGCGTTATTCCAAAATATCCGGGTTTGATCCCCGGCCTGGACAATTTTTCATTTTGTCGGTTTTACGCTTTGCGAGCAATTTGAAAAATAACTTCACATGTTTAATAAGACTACCCACTATTTTTTTATTAACATAAATTGAAATAGGGCATAATTTTCAGTTGAATGGATATTTTTGTTTCTTTTTGTGACAATTTAGAGATTAAAGTTTATGGGGTGTTTTTTATTTTACCCAGTTTACAAGAAAAGCATGTATTTTTCTGGTTTTACTCTAAAGAAAAAGAAAATAATATATATGTAATTTCACTTATCTTTGAAATCTTCAAGAACTTATAATCTTTCAATAAAAAATATGTAAAGGAAAAAATTAAATTTATCATTCCTTATAATAATAGTTCATTTATTTCATCTCTAAAAAAAGAATGAATGAAAAATGATTTCTTCGACTAAAGCAAAAGTATTTAATAAAAAACAATAGAAAATGGTTATTCATTGGCTTTCATTTGTTTTACTTCTAAATTGTCAAATCAATAAAAATATTAGTAGAAAAAACAACTTTTTTCTCCCAAAGCAATCGTAACTTAACATTTCTCTTATAGTGCATTCATTATCTTTTTTATCGATACACCATAAAGTATAAAAAATTCGTAAGAGCGTTTTATGAAACATTTAAAAAATGTATAAAGATTATTGATGGTACTACAGTTATAAAAATATGTTTATAACTTTAATAAATTATTTCACAATCTTTTAACTTCATTATCTTTTATTTCTCTTATTTCACCAGAACATCTTTTGTTAAAGCCATTTTTATTATATTCAACAAAAAAGTATATATATTTATGTATTATTCTATATTATGTTTTGAATAAAGCATCTATAATAAACAAAATGTCTATTTTGTAATATTTTAATTAAAAAATCGTTGATGAAATTAAAAAAAAAAAAAAAAACATTATTTTGTTTGTGGTATAAATATTACAGGAGAGAGTGTAATTCATTGGAATAGTTTTCCATTGATGATTTATAAATTTTATTTTTGTTAAATTCTTAGCAGATTAAAGTTACATTAAGTTTAGTTCGTTAACTAAATAAAAAGATTAAGTGCTTAAGATGACATTGATAGATTGTAATAGATGGCTTAGAACATTTATGATTAAAAGAATTGTATTCCTCTGAAATCGTCTCAGCCTTACACACCTGGTGGGTCAGGTTGGTAATTGGGTTGCATGAATTTAACTACATAAATTTTTAGAGCCAGATTTTTAACAGCAAATAAATAAAATGCAAAGAAAAACAAAAGAAGTATAAAAAGTTGTCTTACTTGGTATATATTTCATTTATGAAAAAAAAGTAGTTACAATTAACGTTATATTTCCATTTTTAAATTACCTTTATGTTGAATACTCAATATTTTATACACAGTCCCCATATTTACATACGTCTTTGAAATTTTAACGTTGAACAAGCGGTGCTTTGAGACCTATAAGCTACCAAGTCTGTTTGTCTCGGCTAATCCATATATTTTTATTCACAGAAACACTTACGTGTCTTCGACAATTACGTAAATCTTCTTGAAGAGGACGGTATAGACACAAGGAAATAGACATAACTGACGAACATAGACGGGAACTCCACAAAGAGTGCAACGGTGTCAGCGGGAGTCGAATCCACCGCCTGCTCCTACGCTCTCAAGCGAATAGCGGACTGGTGTCTTAACCACTCGACCACAGAGGGTTCTCACTCACATACGTCCTTTCCGTATTTACATATTTGTATACATATATGTTTCAAATATTACTATTTAATATATAGAGTAGATAGAAGAACAAGCACGGTAGCGTTGGGGTTAGCGCGCCTATCTACGACGCTACCTGCCACCAGATCGATTCCAGGCTACAGATTGGGCAAGGTTCACTCAACATTCATCTCTTCAAGGTCAGTAAAATGAGTATCAGACTTGCATGGGAACTAAACACTGAAGATCCCGCGTTAAGGTTGACCACTTAGCCAGGACATAGCACCTCATGTCCCATGGACAAGAAATCAGGGCTGGGCACTGTACGGGAGTATCCTTAATAGATTGTTGCACCTCAGGCTTAGCCAGATAAATGAACCTCTTTTTTTCTACGAATGAAAATTATAAATATATAGAAAATTGTGATTTTTCCATAATCCTGATTTCGTTTAAATAATCTGCCACCAGATCTATTCCAGGCTACAGATTGGGCAAGGTTCACTCAACCTTCACCTCTTCAAGGTCAGTAAAATGAGTATCAGACTTGCATGGGAACTAAACACTGAAGGTCCCGCGTTAGGTTGACCACTTAGCCGGGACATAGCACCTCATGTCCCACGGACAAGAAATCAGGGCTGGGCACTGTATGGGAGTATCCTTAATAGATTGTTGCACCTCAGGCTTAGCCAGATAAAAGAACCTCTTTTTTCTACGAATGAAAATTATACACAAATAGAAATATTATATATAGAAAATTTTGATTTTTCCATAATCCTGATTTCGTTTAAATTTAATAAAACATTTGGGATGCTGCAGAAGTTGGTAGCGTTTATTATTATTTTTAGTTAAATATAGAAGTAAATCAGTTATAGTTCCCTCCTTCACATTGATACAACAATGGGTAAAATCCACGATCGGGGGCTTTTATCATAAATGATACCACCTTTTCCTGAAGATTGAAATCAATAAGCATTGTTACTTAATAATAACAATAAACGTAATAATGCTATAATTAATTATTATTATTATTATTATTATTATTATTATTATTATTATTATTAAAATAGCAATATTCAAACTGTTCCCAATTATTTCCTAAATCTATACTAATATTATTAAAGAAGTAACGTTTATTTGTTTGTTTATTTGTAAGGGAAAATGTCTGGAACTACCGAACCGATTTCAAAAGTAATGTTGCCAAATTGATGTTGACAGTCCCTGCTCCAACATAAGGCTATGTTTTATGTCCGTGCAACTATCCCAAGGGGATGCACAAGCAAAATACATTCTACAATTGCGACTTTAGTGATACTGAAGGGGCTAGAAACTTTAAATTTGGCATTGTAGTTATTTATAAGATGTAAATGCTCTCTAGGAACAGTTTCTAAAAAATTTGATATTTAAAAGGAAAAGTGTTCTAAAAAAGGTCTAAATTACGATTTATATGGATTTGTTAAGTATAGAAATTTGAAATTTGACATGGCTGCTACTTTTAAGATACAGACAGAACAGTTTTTAAAAAATTGGAAATTTAAAAGGGTTCAGGAGAAAAAAAACTTTCTAAATTACGATTTTTGAGATATTCATACGACCAGAAATTTGAAATTTGACATAGCGGTTACTTTTAAAATACAAATGCTCGTTAAGAATGGTTTCTAAAAAAATTCCAAGTTTAAAAAGTGTGAAATTAGTGGAAAGCGTTCTAAAAACGTTCTAAATTACGATTTCTATGGTACTGTTACGGATAAAACTTGAAGTTTGACATGGCTGTTACTTTTAAGACATAAATCATCTCACAGAACAGATATAAAAAAACGAAATTTAAAAGGGTGAACTAAAGGATACAAGTTTGTTAAGGATACAAACTTGAAATTTGAAATTTTTTTGGCTGCTACTTTTAAGACGCAAAATACTCGCCCAGAATAGTTTTCTAAAAATTCAAAGTCACAGGAGCACAAATCGTTCGAAAATTGACAGTTATGTAATACAGTTGGTATAGATGCCTAGAATTTGGCATGGTGGTAACTTTTAAGATATAAATACTCGCTAAGAACGAATTAAAAAAAATCAAAATTTAAAGAGTGAAATGAGTGGAAAACGTTACAAAACATTCTAAATTACGATTTATTGGGAACTGTTAAGGCTAGAATCTGGAAATTTGGATTGGCTGCTACTCTAGAGACATAAATGCTCGCTTAGAACAGTTTTTTAAAAATTCGAAATTTAAAAAGGTGCAGGAGCCATCTTGGGTTGCCAAATTCCAGCCTTTCCCTCATATAAGAGTGAGAAATGCTAGAGTGGATGCCGTCCTGGTAACTCAAATGGTATAGCATGGGTGCGTTATACCAAGAGTCCGGGTTCGATTTCTGGTCTGGACATTTTTCACTCTGTTCGTTAAACGCTGTGTAGCAAGTGAAAATTCCCATCCTTTTTTATATTCATCATAGATGTGATAAATATTATATGCATCATAGATGTGATAGACACATCTATGATTCATCATATATGTGTCTTGCCTTCTAAAGGAAGACATAGACCTTGGCAGTGTTGCTCTCATAACAAAATAGCTAGTAAAGTTTCGCAATTCATGGATAAATTCCTAAAAGGTAAGGATTCTGAGTGCACAAAAAATTATAAATAAAACAAGTAGTTATTATATGTGTTTATAAAAGTGAACACATCAAATGTCAAGAATTTTTTGAGAATGTGCAACTCGACTAATCGAATATTCAGTCAGCGAATAAATTTTATTTTCAACTCCAAAGTATGGCCTGACTGCTCTAGAACCCACACAATAATTTATATAAGAAGGAAGGATTTTTTTAAATGCAATTTTTGATCTTAAATAAATAAATTACATAATATTTTCCATTCCTTATGCCATCATTTTAGGCAGTAAATTCAGTATACATAATTTCTGATTTAACTTTTGGCAAACATTATATAAATAAAATAAAAGAAAACTGCCCAGTTAAACTGACGGTATTGAGCTCACAGGCTATTCACACTAACTGTAAATTATATTCTTATTTCAAAGAATTTGAAATAAGCCATCGAAAAATGAAGAAATCGACAATATATTAAGAGGGGGGAACCATCCCCCGTTTCTCATTCTTATAATTAACCAATGAACACATAAAACTAATCAGACAAGCGCCTTACTACAATGAACCTATATACAAAATTTGAAAAAATCGAATAATTCTGCATGAAAAATCCATCTAAAATAAGGGGGGGGTGTTAGCCCCCCGTCCCCCCTTTATACTTAA
The DNA here is from genome assembly GCA_963931845.1 of Maratus michaelseni. Taxonomy (NCBI): domain Eukaryota; kingdom Metazoa; phylum Arthropoda; class Arachnida; order Araneae; family Salticidae; genus Maratus; species Maratus michaelseni. Next base: position 274,111,350 of record OZ007594.1, on the reverse strand, counting down.
CCAAAGAACCCCCAAAACTAATCAGAGAAGCGCCTTATCACAATGAACATATATATAAAATTTGAAGAAAATCGGATAATTCTGCTTAAAAAACCCATTTATCTATATGAAGGGGGGTTAGTCCCTCCCGTTCCCCCCTTCATACTTTACCAGTGAACCCCCAAAACTAATCAGGGAAGTGCCTTACCACAATGAGCCTATATACAAAATTTGGAGTAAATTGGATAATTCTGCCTGAAAAACCCATTTATCAAAATTAAGGGGGGGGGGTAGCCCCCGTTTCCCTCCTTTACACTTCACCAATGAACCCCCAAAACTAATCAGGGAAGCCCCTTACCACAATGAGCCCATATAGAAAGTTTGAAGAAAATCGGATAACTCTGCATGAAAAAAATCATTTATCTAAAATAAGGGGGGAAGATTAACCCCCCCCCCGTTACCCTTTTTATACTTAACCTATGAACCCCCAAAACTAATCAGGAAAGAACCTTATCACAATGAACCTATATACAAAATTTGAAGAAAATCGGATAACTCTGCATGAAAAAAATAATTTATCTAAAATAAGGGGGGAGGATTAACCCCCCGTTACCCCCTTTATACTTTACCTATGAACCCCCAAAACTAATCAGGAAAGAACCTTATCACAATGAACCTATATACAAAATTTGAAGAAAATTGGATAATTCTGCATGAAAAAACCATTTATCCAAATTAAGGGGGGTTAGCCCCCGTCCCCCCCCCCTTTATAGTTAACCAATCAATCCCCAAAACTAATCAGGGAAGCACCTTATCACAAAGAACCTATAAACAAAAGTGGAAGAAAATCGGATAACTCTGCATGAAAAATTCATTTATCTAAATTAAGGGGGAGGATTCCCCCCCCCCGTTAGCCCCTTTGTATTTAACCTATGAACCCCCAAAACTAATCAGGAAAGAACCTTATCACAGTGAACCCATATACAAAATTTGAAGAAAATGGGACAGTTCTGCATGAAAAAACCATTTATCTTAATTAAGGGGGTTAGCCCCCCGTTCCCCCCTTTATAGTTAAACAATCAATCCCCAAAACTAATCAGGGAAGCGCTTTATCACAAGGAACCTATAAACAAAATTGGAAGCAAAACGGTTATTTCTGTCAAGAGTTATCTCGTTACGTACGTACATACGTACATACATACATACATACATACAGAATGGGCGGGCACATAAGCTCTCAGGCTTTGATAGCCTGTGAGCTAAAAAAGCATGTTTAGAGCAATGCTTTCTTTAGTATATGTGTTAGGAAAATAAAAAAGTTAAAGATCAAAAGTAAACGATGTGAATGGTTTGTTTTTAACACTTTCCAACCTAGTTGAAAAGTGTTTATGACTTCGGTTTGTCTGCCGTATGGCCGTATGGCCGTCTGTCGTCTGTCCGTGCTCTAACTCCCGTAAATAGGCTCGGATTGCCCTGCAATTTTTTTATGTTATTGTCGTTATCTATAGTATGTTCCCTATTTCAACGGAAGTGTATAGTACTTGCGGTTTTTTTACAGGGACGCTCCAAAGAATTTCATTACAGAACGGTCTATGGAGAAAAATCATTTGCGGTTTATTTTAATGGTGTTACACAATTTCAAACACATTGCAATTGATATATATCACTAAGGAGCATTACAAGAAGCTTAATATGGAATATGGTGTGCATGGAACTTATAGTTACTTTATAGGGACAGTCAAAAGAATTCCGTTACATTACGTCTATGGAGAAAAATCGTTTGCGGTTTAATTAAATAATATTTGACTATTTTAAACGCATTGAAATTTATATATATCAGTAAGGTGCATCACAAGAGGCTTACTACAGAATATTGTGTGTATAGCAGTCATCATTCATTTACAGGGACACACAAGAAAATTCTCTACTGTCTGTTAACAATAATTCCTGGAAGTGCGTTTTAAGTTGCTGAACGCGATTTTAAATTTAACTCACTTTTTGTCTATTACGTGGTGCGTATAAATTCTGTCGATCATATACAGGGCAGTACAAAAGTTCGGAAACACATTTCCGGTTATTGAAAGAAACTCCAGAATGAGAATTTTAAACTGTGCTACGCGTTTCCTAACTAAACTAAAATTTAGCGTCCTATGTAGTATATATACAAATCAATAGATCATATACAGGGCTGAATAAATGTTTTGGGTATTTTTCAGAATATTGTATATGTTGCAAATATATGTTGGAAATTAATGAAATTACGTTTTTAAATATGGTATGCGTTTTCCAAATTGTTTACTTAGATGTTATTTTCAGCTTATTAAACGGTAATGATGATTTGTAAAATTATTTTGGAAGCGTTGGAATGTGTTACATAATTTATGCTTGACGCATGATTTTTCGTTCTTGTTTCATATATGTTTTAAATATTTGAAATTGTATTTGTATAATATTTACAAATAAAATTGTGTTTTATTAGGTGAAAAACATTCAGCATTCTAAAATGAAATTAGATTCAGTTCCAAAACAAAAAAACAATTTAAGTTCAATTTCATAAGAAATATTTTATTTCCTGTTTCCTTTTTTCCGCTAGGTTACAGCCAAAAACTTTGGTGTTATTTTACTTTTCACGTATTTATATATTAGTAATTTTACTTATTTTTTATATTTCAATCCAACGCAATCAAAACAACAATGCACCGATTCAAAACATAGTACTTACAGGGTGTTTCACAAAGGACTCCTAACTTTAAAATTCAATAACCCGGAAACGATGATCGATAGAAACATGAAACCAGTGGTATGCTCATTAAAAAAATCGTAAGAATCTATTACATAAATCTCAAAAATTAGTTAAAAATAGCACCGATAGATAGCGCTGAGATCGTTAAGAATCCTTCTAAAGAGAGTTCAGAAGCATAGAAAGACTAGCCGTTGAAGATTTCGCCATTGAAATCTGACCGTTATTAGCGTATAACGAAAATAATTCCGAAAGTGATGTATACCGTGGATGAACGTGTGTTGGAGTTCCACCGATTAAATCAGAGTTCTACTGCCAGTAGGAGTAGTTTTCAAACGCGATTTTAAGTCGCAAAAGAACCAGATGGGAAAACAATTCCTGAACTTTTCAAAAAATTTCAACAGACAGACAACGTGGCCGATGCGTTAGTCGGAAATGTGGGTCGGACCCTACTCCTAAAAATTCAACGACACTTGCTGCATTTATTGAGCATAATACGGATAAATCTGTCCGCAGACTTGCAGCTGACTCCGGAATCAAGCCATCTAGCACGTACAGAATCCTGCGGAAATCATTACACATGTTTCCTTGCAAGATTCAATGCCGGAATGCCATAACAGTTCAAGCTGAACGACAACGAGAGAATATCGCTAACGAGATGCTCGAGAAGATTGATTATTTTGGTTTCGATGTCGGCCGAATAAGGCGTATAATGAGTTATTGCGTTGAACTATTCGACAGTGAAGGGGAAAGGCATGGAGTGGCCTCCGTATTTACCCGACGTCACTCCCTGCGATTACTTTTTGTGGGACACATTAAAGGACATTGTTTAACGGAACAATTATTTAACACTCGGCAAACTCAAAGAGGCTATTTGTCAAGCTTGTGTGTCGATTTTAGGTGACACACTACAGAGAGTCACTGACAATTTCATTCTGTGTTTGTGGCATGTCTGATGTGTACAAGGTGCACATTGTGAATCACTTTTAATGTTATACGCCTATTTATCACAGCGCCATCTATCGGCGCTATTTTAAACTAAATTTTGAGATTTATGTATGAAATTCTCTTGATTTTATAAACAAACATTCCACTGGTTTCATGTTTCTATCTATTACCGTTTCCGGGTTATTGATTTTTAAAGTTGGGGGTCTATTGTGAAACACCCTGTATCAATGGGTCATAGTAGCACATACTTTGAATCAGCATACTTGCTTTAGGAACTACTTATACTACTTTTCGTACGTTTTCCTTCTCTTTAGAAATATTGCGTTTTTTTATTTTTTGGGTGGGTGAGTGAAGAGGGAAGTCAAAATACTTCTTTCCACGGGCGCCCAACATCTTAACTACGCCAGTAGTACATGCATTTTTTTTCTATCAGTAACTTCAAGAGCTTAAGATTTGGTGTCCTGTTTACTCATATCCTGCGGCGATTTAATTCGAAGAAACCTTTTCCACTGGACATGAAATCTAAGCAGAGAGCGCAATTTGCAAGTTTAGAGGAATATTTGACGGTAAGTGGCATGGAAAGCTACAGATCACGTTGTAGCCTGCTTTATGTCTCTATTTTGAATATGGTGACCAAACGTCTTTGAAATTGGTGGAAGTTCTAAAATTTGGGGGCTGTAAACCTCGCATTCTTGAAGTTTTTTATTTATATACCTTACTACATTTTAAGACTGTAACAAAAAAAATGCTTAAAAAATTGTAAATTTTAAATTTATGAAATCTTTTTAAAAATACCTGTTAAAACCGTTAGAAAAATTGATCAATCTAATTTTGAATTTTTCATATATATGACCCTTACAGCGTTTTCTAATGGTACATTCATTGGGCATTTTGACTAGTTGCTTCTTGAATTCCAGCTTTTTAAAATAGTAAATTTAATTATAATCATTTGTATTTATCCATATGCCATGTATTTACGCCATGCGAAATTACTCGTGTTTAATAAAACCAATTATGTCTATGACTAGCATTTCTATGCTAATAATTGCATTCCGTCTCACAATTAGATAGAATAAAGTGTTAGAGACATGATTTATTTTCAATTCTTGTTTTTCTTTTTACATCTTCTCAAAAGGAAATACTTAAAAAGATATCTAGTTAATATGTTGTCCTTATTACTTTGCAAAGGCTTTGTGCGATATATTTTACACTGCTTTGAACAGATAACTAACTGCCTTTTGCGCCACTTATGCCACGGCTGTTAAAAATTAAAATTTGTCCAAGTAATGTTTCCTTGAAAATAATCAAATCATGCGAAAATAAAAATGCTTAAAAAATTATAAATTTTAAATATATGAAATCTTTTAAAAATACTTTTTGAAACCGTTAGAAAAATTGATCAATCTGATTTTGAATTTTTCATATATATTACCCTTACATCGTTTTCTATTGGTACATTGGACATTTTGACTAGTTGCTTGTTGAGTTCCAGCATTTTAAAATAGTAAATTTAATTATAATCATTTGTATTTATCCATATGCCATGTATTTACGCCATGAGAAATTACTCGTGTTTAATGAAACCAATTACGTCTATGGCTAGCATGTCTATGCCAATAATTGCATTCCGTCTCACAATTAGATGGAATAAAGTGTTAGAGACATGATTTATTTTCAATTCTTGTTTTTCTTTTTACATTATCTCAAAAGGAAATACTTAAAAAGATATCTAGTTAATATGTTGTCCTTATTACTTTGAAAAGGCTTTGTGCGATATATTTCAAACTGCTTTGAACGGATAACTGCCTTTTGTGCCACTTATGCCACGGCTGTTAAAAATTAAAATTTGTCCAAGTAATGTTTCCTTGAAAATAATCAAATCATGCAGAAATAGCTTAAATAAAAAAAAATCTAATTTAAAAAATTATATGCAAATTTATCTGTAAAATACCTATAAATAGAATATAAATAACGTGCGACAAATAATGACAATTTCATTATCAATTCAATTTAATCCATTCTACCTTTGTTACATAGTCATTAAGCACCATTTTCTCGTTTAAAAGATTTCTTAGTTAAAATTGTCATTATGAGGTATAGGAAATACAATTTACTTTTCAATTTTCTGATGAAGTATAATTGGACTTACTCGAGTTCTAAAAATAGTAAATGCTTTAATTAAGAGAGCTATTGAATGCAGATTAATGACTTGAATATTTTAAAATCAAAAGGGTGCTTGCATGCATTTTTCTACATCAAAGAACACGGTAATTAATATTAAGACTTAGAGCTATTTTCTTAAGAAAAATAAAATTTTATTTTAAATTAACTTTTCAAAATAAGAAATGATTGATTGTTTCGTGAAGCTTTCGGTACAATAAAGTGGAATTGTTTAAATTTATAGATTATAACAGAGAATACCATTTACTGTGTTAATTAATCTTTTGTTAACGCATTCAAAATAATTTCAAAATTCTGCTATATTAAAGAAATTTTTAAATAATAAAAGAGTGGACTGTTTTAATTGTAAAAAGTATGAATTTTCACGAAATGTCTTCTTCTTTGTTACATTCTTAAATGTACAAAATATACAGGGTGTCCCAAAACAATGACCTCGGCTTTTATTACTTACATATTCATCATAGACATATATTATAAATTACAATGTTATGTAAAAAAAGGTACAGAATTTCCATGTGTTGGATTAAAATTTTCAAGGGATTCAATTTGAAGAAATACAAAATTTAAATTTTTTAAAGGCCCCCAATTACAAAAAAATTCACAACGAGTAAAATGTGTCCCGTACACTAATACGGTAATGTACAAAATTTCAGCATTTTATCATCGCAAAAAAAATTGCAGTTGTATGTTTAAACAAAGTTGATCAGGTTTTAATCATAAATTAACAACGTATTCAAGATGATTGTCATGACATTACCAAACAAAGAATTTGATCGAGTGCACAAAAGTGTTATCAGACGAATCAGATGAGTAAGTGTTATCAGACTCTGTATTGGCAAGGATGGAAAATAATTTTGACTAACTTTGTAATCGTTGCGTAAAGGCATTATTTCTTCGCAGTTTAAATACTTTTGTCCGAATAAATAGCACAATTATTTTTTATTTACGCAATCATTGTTTTCTTTTGAAATTTGTGTGCGACCTCGAAACGCAATCATTCGACATGATTTTTCCCCTTTGCGAACTCATATGCAGGCATTGAAAAGTGACCGCATTTTAGACAGCATTTATGTCTTTTCATATCTTTGCGACTTTTTTGATAAAATGTTGAAATTTTGTACATGAACTTATTAGTGTATGGGGCCCATTTTACTCACTGGTAAATTTTTTTGCTCTGGGGCCGTATAAAAATTTCGATTTTGTATTTCCTCAAATTTAATCCGTTGAAAATTTCAATCGATATCATAAAATTCTGTACCTTTTTCTACGTAATTTTGTAATTTATAATATAGGTCTATGATCAATATTTAAGGATTAATAGCCGATGCTAAGTTTTTGAGACACCCTGTATAACGAAAGCACTGAAAATCCATTTATCCTTAAATAACTGTTTAACAAATGAAGCAAGAATTGTGGACAAGTGTCCATCTTTAGTAAAACGACTATCTTATAAGAGTACCTTCAGCAGATGTAGTGGCGAAATTCGTAAGTTATTGAACCTATTCCGAAAAGTATGTGGAATAGCGAAAGAATGTCCATTACAACAATGTAAAACATCCTGAATTTAGTATGAAATTACTTGTTACATGTAAATATAATTTCATTAGATTTTGAAGAAATATGTCATTATAAGACAGATGCAAATCTACTAATAAAACGAACACTTGTACGCAAGGTATAAATTTTAGGAATAAGAAAATCAGGTTAATAATGTTTCCAGCAACGTAAGCAATACACATGCACTCACTTGCATAAACATAAATTACTGCAGATGACGGACTCATTAGCCCTTTATGTACTGAATTATAAATCAACAAATTGTTCCATCTCAATAATTATCTTCCTTGATGTCTGAAGGTATATTAGAAAATTTATATTATAATAATATGAAATTTAGATAAGGTTTTTCATTAAAACTGATTTAATAATGCGGTAGTAATAGCTCTTTTTGTGAAATATTTACAAGAACAATTAGATTAATTAACAGAAAATGCTGTTGAGGAAATATCACAATTCTCTATCAGAAGAATGTAAATAAATGTATTGTGATCCTATCAATAAATAGAAAGGTTTTTATAGTTGCAAAATTTTTATATAACAATTTTTAAAAAGAGAAGATCTACACTTATGTAAAAGGTTGGGAAAATACCACTTTATAAAATATTTAGCTTTCACTGTTTTGCTGTGCTTTTTAAATGTGATCCAGAAAAGTATTTTGTATAAAAACAAAACCTACTTTCATTATTAGACAGATTAAATAAATTTCAGACAAAGTTTTCTCTGATGGTACTTAAAAGTACCGTCAGTAGATAAAGGGTTAAACATAATCCTTTGTATCACAGCGTTGCATATCTGCAGTATACCCAAAAGTCAATGTTACTTGTACAGTGGGTTTTAAAAGACGATTTTATTTATTGCTGCTATCTCCCAACACAGCAGTTAATATAAATGGTTCAGAGAATTCTCAACAAACAGCGATAATGCACTAAATTTTCATACCGAAGTATTATTTATCATTTGAACAATTTCACAACGATATTGCTAAAATGATCTTCGTAAATTTTGTAAAATTAAAAGTGCTGGAGATGGCCAAAAATAGATTTTTTTAAAAGTTAAGTTCGTATACTTTACAATTTGGTATTAAAAAATTGACACTATTCAAGAGAAATAACTAATTTTCTGTTTATTGCAGATAAGAAAAGGTGAGGTATTAGAATTCCTTTGTGCAGCTCTGTATATGATGTATATATTTGTATATACGACGTAGTATGCTAAAATGTGTTTAATCTATAAAACGAACAGTTCAATACTTATATTATATTTAGAACATACATACACTCTCAGAAATAAAACACTCAATTTTGACGATTCCGCAATCCTTAGGCCTCATTTCGTTATTTTTGACAATCATTTCGTACCAGAGTCACGTGGTTTTTGACGAAACGCGAATCCTCAAATATCTGACGAAACTGTTTCCTCGCTGTCAAAAATAAAACTCTCACTTTTGACGATTCCGCAATTCTTGAGCTACATTTCATCATTTTTGACAATCATTTCGCCTCAAAATTAGGTGATTTTTAATGAAATGGAAAATCTCAAATATTTGACAAAAATGTTTCCCCATTCCCGGCCAGAATATCTTTGTTGTTACAAAATCGCTAAAAGAAATTATTACACGAAAGTACCAAATTTACAATATATTATTGAAAACAGAAACAAAAATATTTCATCCTTGGGGGTCGCTATAACATGAAATTACTAAATTTATACTTTATTTTTTATATCTGATAATTTGCGCCCATCCTTTTTGTAACTTTAACATTTTTGTAACGATTTTATGCATTTCTATTGCCTATTCAAGGATAAATTTTTCTAAAGTTACAGAATTTCGTTAAAAACGAGTAAAAAATTCTTCTAAAGTTACAGAATTTCCTTAAAAATGGTTAAAATAGTAAAATGCGAACATCATTTGGTCCATTTTTGACCGAAAACTACAACCATTTTCCCAATGGTTAAAAAAAAATAAGAGTTCTTTTTTATTTAAGAAATATGTTCATAAAGCAATCAAATTTAAGATATGCATAACTGATCACTTTCCCCTCTATAAACAGTAAAGTCTTAAAGTCTTATTTAAAATTGATGAACTCTTCTACAATATGCACTTCAAAATATATTATTTCTGACCAACAAATTAACTAGACCATATTCTAATCATTCATTGAACAAAGGAAATTTCTCTAATCAATTATATTAATCAAGCCATACTCTATTTATTAACCATAGAAAAACCATAATAGTAATCTAGCCTTATTAATTAAAACATACAGAAATTATAACAGCACCGATAAAAATACTTCTCAAAATATAAACACACTTCAACATCCCATAGATACATTTAAAATCAAATCCATTCAAGGTCCTGATGGCGAAGGACGCAGAACAGCGGTCTCCCGCTCCGAAGATAGCGCGTTCGAAATTCATTGAAGACTTGAGAAATGTATCTTACTTTTTAACTCTGTCAATTACAGATGCTTCTAAAATTGTCAATAGATGGCGGCACCACCGATCTTTTTTGCACTTTCTTTCGAACAAGCATTTTGACGAAATGAATTTCCTCATTTTTTTAGGAAAGAAATTTACTCGATTTGACGAAATATTCGCTCGGAGCATTTCCCAGAAAACAGTTTCATCAAAAACGAATAAAATTTCGTGGAATTTGAGTATCCATTTCTAACAGTGTAGATACTCATCAGCGTACAAATATATTAAAATTAAATTTATACTTTTAAAAACAAATTTAAAATGCACCCAACGTTTCGTTCTTTTTCTTCAAAGACATCCTCAGGGTTTTTTATCTTTTCAGAGCACAGCGTGGTATCGAGCAGAGTAGTCAGTTGTCTGAATAAATAAACAATATTTATCTTCAGCGGTTACCCCTATTACACGGAAATCCACTTGAATTCTGTTATACAACCCAGTATATGGTCTACAGATTTTTATCTGCACCATATGTAAAACTAAAGCGTAAATCAGCTAAAATATGCTGTACACAACTGAAATCATACTTCAGATAGGCGTTGAAATAGTCAGTTGTTGCCTTATGAATTGTTTTGTGCGACCCTGTATACGATCTATAGAATTTATACATGCTACTTAATGTACAAAAATTTAGTTAAACCAAAAATCGCACACCACAACCGAAAACACAGTTCCATCAATTATCGCTCACGGACTGTTCATTCCCCGAATGCGTTAACGTGTCTTTGCAAATGGATGATAAAAGCTATCCACTCCATATTCAACAGTAAGCAGCATCTTGTAACGCACTTTATTAATTAATATCATTATGATTGAAATGGTGTAACATCATTAAAATACACTTTAAACGTTTGTTCTGTGTAGATCATAATGTAACAGAACTATTTGGTGTAACCCTGTAAAAGAATGGTGATTACGATGCACTCCATATTATACAGAAAACATGTTATAGTGGGCGTCTCTAATGCCTATTAGTTTCATTATGTTTGAAGTAGTCTAACATAATTATATTGCAAAACAAATGGTTTTCCCGAATTGACTGTAATATAACGAAATTTTTCGAGTGTCCTTGTTAACAAACTTTAAATACTGCATATTCTATTTTCAATAAAGATCATGCTATAGCAAACATTAATATGATTCATCAACTGCAAGGCAAATCGAGTACATTTTTCGAAGTTAGAGACCGACCAGACAAACTGAAGTCATAAGCACTTTTCAGCTTTGTTAAAAAGTGTTTTTTAAAAAAGTATAGCTGATTGAACTTTTCTCATTTTCAAAGTAATTTTAAAGTGATTCATACATTTTTTTTACATTCAGGGAACAAGCTTGCTTATTTCAGTTTTGTTGGAATGCTGTTTTGTTGCCAAAACTGAAACCGATAACGCCAAAAGCCTCTAGAAAATATCACCAGTTGGCGTTCTGTCCTTTATATTGAGGTTTTATTTCTTGTCTTACGAGCCAGATACGTAAATGGGCTGCGCGCTTAAACCACCGAAATTATCAGAATAAAAAAGGCTGCTGTAGGTAACGAAATCTTAAGCGATTTCTTCAGATATTAACTTCTGGCATGAGGTTAATACGAAAGTATCACTTTTAATAAATTTCTAAACTTTATTTGTATACATTGTTGATATTTTCAGATAGAAATGATTTTTGTTTTGGTTAGGGGAATCAAAAATATATTTAATGCAAAAAATCTGGTAGAATTTCAATTTAAAAAATGATTTTCATAAATATTATTTAACCCTGGAAACCCGGATTGTATCCCCTAGTTTTATATATATTTTTTATAACTTAATTTCAAAAAACAGAATAAAAATTTAATTCATAAGTAATAAAAAAATTAATATCTTACAAAGGTTGCAACATATTGATTTTATATTTAGTTAACATTTCACAGCTTTAACATAATTAATACTAGATGGAACCCGTCAAAATTTGACGGCAAAAAACTTGATAGTACCATAAAAATAAAATTCATAGCTGCTTTAAAATGTTTGAAACTTTTGCAGAATAATTCAAATAAATAAAAAACCCACTTTGAATTAAAGCTAGGTTGAAGAACAGCAATTGGCTAAGTTTCACTGGCACATGTACTCGCGGAATTTCTTTCATCTGACACATTTAGCGCTGTTGTGCAAGTAAATGGTAAGTGCCCCCTTGGGGAGGGGGAAATGGCGGGATGGACCAAGGAGATGCATAACATGAATAAGCAGTCAAAGACCTTTCAAACAATATGTAACATGAGGGGTGTGTGCAAAATTTTAAAAAGTACCCCCTTGGGGGGGGGTAAAGTAGGGGATGGACACGGAACATGCATAATATGATTAAGTGGTGGTCACAGACCTTTCCAACGATATATAACATGAGGGTTGTGTGCAAAATTTAGAAAAGTACCTCTTTGGGTGTGGGGGGGTGGGGCAAAGCGGGGAGATGGACATCAGAGATATGCATATGATTAAGCAGTCACAGACCTTTCCAACGATATATGACATGAGGGTTGTCTGCAAAATTTAGAAAAGTACCCCCTTGGGGGAGGGGGGGGGCAAAGTGGGGAAATGGACATTGGAGATATGCATATGATTAAGCAGTCACAGACCTTTCCAACGATATATGACATGAGGGGTGTCAACAAAATTTAGAAAATTGCCCCCCTTAAGGGGGGGGGGGAAGTGGCGGGATGGACCCCGGAGATGCATAACATGAATAAGCAGTCAAAGACCTTTCCAACAATACGTAACATGAAGGGATTGTGCAAAATTTACAAAAAGTACCCCCTTGGGGGGGGGCAAAGTGGGGGAATGGACACCGGAGATGCATAATATGATTAAGCGGTCACAGACCTTTTTAACGATATATAACATGAGTGGTATGTGCAAAATTTAGAAAAGTGTCCCAATTGGCGGGGGGGGAGGGGGATGGACCACACAGATGCATAACATGAAAAGGCAGTCACAGGCCTTTCGAACGATATATCATATGAGTGGTGTCAACAAAGAAAAGTCTCCGCCCCGTGTAGGCAAAACATACTCCCCCCCCCCGCCGCCATAATTATTGATGCGGACTCATTTTTTAAATTCGTTCGCACCCCTCTTCTCCCGCAAAATGTTGTGAATTTTAAAAACTCCACTTACAAATTTTTTTATACCAAAAGCACTTATGTCTGTCGTCTGCATGCAGAGTTTTGTGCTTACAGACGCCAGACACAACAACACTCACACAGACAGACGTTTACCGACATTAATAGTATAGATGATACTCAGTGCCTACACATTTCACCCTTTATAATTCAGCCAATGAGTTGACGGTTGTTCATTTCCAGAAACGAAACAATAATTCTTTAGGATGAATTTTGTTTGTTTGATACACCGTGGCAGAATGCGTGCAATGCAGCGACAGGCGTCACAAACTTTTTAGGGCACCTGCAGACTAAAAACATATAATCAATCTTCGCGGGAAAAAAATCCTAGATTTCGTCAAATGATCACGGGAAAAACACTAATTTCATCAAAGGATCATGTAAAACGTGAATTTCGTTAAAAGGCCACAGAAAAACGCGATTTACACAAAAGATGAGCAAATTTTGTCAAAGAATCGCAAAACAGGAAATTTCACCCAAAGATAGCCCTTTCTTGCCAAACTTTCTCTAAAAATTGCGGAATAAAATGTATTTTATCAAAAAATCGCTGGAAAACGCACATTTCGTTAAAGTATCGCGAGAAAAATGCGAATTTCATAAAAGAATCGTGGAAAATAACGCAAATTTCGTGAAAAAAAAATCGCAGAAAAAACACAAATTTCGTCAAATTATCACTGAAAAAAAACCACGAATTACGTCATAGGATAGCTGAAAAAATTATGAATCTCGACAAAAAAAAGATACAGAAAAAAATGCGAATTTCATTAAAGAATCACGAAAAAAAATGCGAATTTTGTTAAAGAATTGCGCAAAGAATGTGAATTTTTTGAAAGGTTCGTGTGAAAAATGAAACTGTCTGTATTAAAAACAGCACACACACAAACATCTATACAAACCTCAATACACACAAACATATTATAGGCAGGGCTTGAAATTCAATTTTTCCAAAGACGGGAGTCTCCCTACCAACATTTTTAAATGGAGGGGAGTTGTAATGTTTGGGAGGGAGAAAAAAAATCTTTAAACCCCACTATTCTTTTACGTGCTATTTAAAGAATTACATTAATGCAGACATGACAAAATACCATTGAAAAAAATTAAGTCAACTGAGAATGATTATGTAAAATGTTTATTTTTATTATAAAAAAGGGAAGAAAGTTAAGTTTTATATATGCAGTGTATTTTTCAAGTTCCATTAAATGTGTTAGGGACCCTTAACAATTAGGTTGTTAAATAAATTTCTGACTTTAGATTTTACTTGATTGAGATTCACCGATCGATCGTGGAAAAGACGCAAAGTTCATTAATCTGTCGCGGAAAAAATGCTAAGTTCGTCGATCTGTCACCAAAAAACGCAAAGTTCGTTGATCAGTCGTGGGAAAAAAGCAAATTTCGTCGATCGATTGCAGAATAAACACAAAGTTCGTCGATATGTCCCCAAAAAACGCAAGGTTCGTCGATCAGTCGCTTAAAAAACGCAATGTTCGTCGATCTGTCGCAGAAAAAAAATCAAAGTTCGTTGATCTGTCACAGAAAAAACCACAAAGTTCGTCGATCAGTCGCGAAAAAAACACAAAGTCCGTCAATCGGTTGCGGGGAAAAAAAATCACGAAATTTATCGTTCGGTTGCAGGTAAATTAAATAATGCAAATTTCTCCAAAAATGCTGAAATTTTTTGGGCGGGAGGCTCCCGCTCATGATCTTTTTTGGGCGGGATTTCAAAATTTTCCGTGCGAATCCTGCCCTGAAATTCAAGCCCTGATAGGTATAGTTTTAATCTGAAATAATATACTGAACTTGAATTAACTTTTGAAAAATCGGGTTAACCCAAATCCAACTTGCAGAAATCTACACTCAGTCTGAAATCGACTCGAACCATAAAGACAGTTAACCCAACTTGCAACAAAAATAATTATTTTCTGTGAATTTTCTGATTTTTTCTTTTCTCAGAAATGCTGTAGTCATTTTGTCCCCCAATTTTGCCCTTTACAATTCAGCCAATGAGTGGAGGGGGCCAAAGGAGCGTTCCTTATCACAAACGAAAGATGAGATATGTTCGTTTGATGTCGTTGTTGAAAATTTATGGATTTCTATTATTAAAGTAATTTTTTCATTTTACCGTATTTATTTTCTTTTTGTGTTGTATGTATTTTGCTACTTTGAATTTTTTTAAACTAACCCTTTTTTTTTTTTGGAGAGTGAGAGAGAGAGATTTAGTAATTTGGTGACACAAAGTTCAGCAAATTCTTAAAATCCACAAATCGTTTCCAATGTAAACAATGAAATTTACAATTAAGTTGCAAGTGCAAAATTTCAGTTTTTTAAAATTTTCATGTCATTCTGAACACATTTTAATATGTCATTCTGATCATTATACATATTTAGTTATGCATTATTAATTATTTACTTGACCTTTACTTTTAATATTTTAAATATTTCAAACTTACAGCTGAATGTAATTATTAAAACATTTGAAATACTGCATTCGAAAAATGAAATTTCAGCTTAGAAACTCGACAATTAAAAAATTTAAAGTAGAAAAGTACTTATGATATAAAAAGAAGAAAAAAAAATACACCAGAATTTATCTGTATTACGAAAGCGGGAGAAATGATTTTCTGTGCTATACGAAAAGATATCCAAATAACTCAATCATGAACATAGAAATAGGTATCGGTTTTTATGTTCAGGTGCACTCAATCCAAACTTGAAACTTTTAAAACGGTCATTGAATGAATGAAATTCATCTCCGCCTTTCACATCCAGAAAACTTGCTTTGTCGCCAATTATGTTTATATTTTATATATATATAAAAAAATAATAATTCAGGCACTTTTCCGTTATACGGACACCATTGTCGCCAAACATACATACATACATACATTTTGGCATAGTATCCGTATAACAGAAAAGTACTAAAGTTCATGGTTTAAAATCACAATAAAATATCATGAAATTTATTGATTAGTTGTGGGAAAATAATGTGTTTTTCGTGAATTTTTTGTTTTGTTAACAATGTGGTTAGAGAGACAGGGAGAAATCCAGAAAACTTGCTGTGTCGCCAATTATGTTTATATTTTATATATATATATATATAAATAATAATTCAGGCACTTTTCCGTTATACGTACACCATTGTCGCCAAACATACATACATACATACATTTTGGCATAGTGTCCGTATAACAGAAAAGTACTAAAGTTCATGGTTTAAAATCGCAATAAAATATCATGAAATTTATTGATTAGTTGTGGGAAAATATCGGGGAAATAATGTGTTTTTGTGAAATTTTTTGTTTTGTGTTGTTGTGTTTAATTGTAAGCATTCATTATAATTTTCAGTGCATTATTAAATTGAAATTTTTGTTTAAAATATGTAAACAAAACAGTGACCAGAAACCTGCACAATTTCTAATATAGATAGATAGATGCATGCATGTAGTACTTTTAATTATTTGGTAAAAATACTGTGATCGTCACTGAGAAAACCTGAATTTAACCTAAAAGTAATTGTCGAGTGTTTAAGCTGAAATTTCATTTTACGAATACAGTATTTCAAATGTTTTAATAATTACATTTAGCTGTAAGTTTGAAATATTAAAAGTAAAGGCCAAGTAAATAATTAATAATGCATAACTAAAAGTAATTGTCGAGTGTTTAAGCTGAAATTTCATTTTACGAATACAGTATTTCAAATGTTTTAATAGTTACATTCAACTGTAAGTTTGAAATATTAAAAGTAAAGGCCAAGTAAATAATTAATAATGCATAACTAAAAGTAATTGTCGAGTGTTTAAACTAATTTCATTTTACGAATACAGTATTTCAAATATTTTAATAGTTACATTCAGCTGTAAGTTTGAAATATTAAAAGTAAAGGCCAAGTAAATAATTAATAATGCATAAGTAAAAGTAATTGTCGAGTGTTTAAGCTGAAATTTCATTTTACGAATACAGTATTTCAAATGTTTTAATAGTTACATTCAACTGTAAGTTTGAAATATTAAAAGTAAAGGCCAAGTAAATAATTAATAATGCATAACTAAAAGTAATTGTCGAGTGTTTAAGCTGAAATTTCATTTTACGAATACAGTATTTCAAATGTTTTAATAGTTACATTCAGCTGTAAATTTGAAATATTAAAAGTAAAGGCCAAGTAAATAATTAATAATGCATAACTAAAAGTAATTGTCGAGTGTTTAAACTAATTTCATTTTACGAATACAGTATTTCAAATGTTTTAATAGTTACATTCAGCTGTAAGTTTGAAATATTAAAAGTAAAGGCCAAGTAAATAATTAATAATGCATAAGTAAAAGTAATTGTCGAGTGTTTAAGCTGAAATTTCATTTTACGAATACAGTATTTCAAATGTTTTAATAGTTACATTCAACTGTAAGTTTGAAATATTAAAAGTAAAGGCCAAGTAAATAATTAATAATGCATAACTAAAAGTAATTGTCGAGTGTTTAAGCTGAAATTTCATTTTACGAATACAGTATTTCAAATGTTTTAATAGTTACATTCAGCTGTAAGTTTGAAATATTAAAAGTAAAGGCCAAGTAAATAATTAATAATGCAAAACTAAATATGTATAATGATGAGATTTTTTTTTTCTTGAATTATTCAGTGAAACTCGTCTTATAAATGTACGCAAATAATTCACATCAAAATCTTAAAATAACAAAGTTTTCTTTCGTGTTTAGCTATGCTTAATAACCAAAAAAGCTTGATTAATACAAAAATTATTTGGTAAAAATACTGTGATCGTCGCTGAGAAAACCTGAATTTAATCATATCACACAGAATTACATATTAAAAGTTTAAAATTAGTTTGTTTACATCGGAAACGATTCGCGAAATTTCGTGCCACGAAATCTCTCTCTCTCTCAAAAAAAAGGGTTAGTTATAAAAAATTCAAAGTACTAAAATACATACGACTTAAAAAGAAAATAAATACGGTAAAATGAAAAAATACCTTAATAAAAGAAATCTATAAAGTTTCAACAACCGAACAACCAAATGGAACACATACGCTTCTAGAGAGAGGAAAAAGCCTTCACCTCATTGGCTGGAACATCGCGTCTGAAGATAGTAAAAGCCTCTAGCTGATTAGCTGAATGCTCGCGCATGCGTATAAATAGCATTTTTGCACGAAAAACTAAAAAGCAGGTTAGCTTTAAGTATATGGATTGGCAAAATTAAAAAAAAATTCATTGCCACAGACATTGACGCGGTTTAAACATAATGTAAATAATTTTGTGAAGTTCGTTAGCGCAATTTTAAACGATTAAGTGCATTATTAACACAATCACATGGAGATAAACGTTTATCGGAACACATGCATAAAATTCATGGATCCAGAAACCCACAGATAACATTTTCTCTTCATAACCTGAAAATGAACTTCTCTATCGTACGCCATAAATTACCAAAGAGGAAAATATCGTGAAAGCTTTATCACAAGCGTTGATCTAATTGCATTCATTAAAATAATCAGTTTTAGAAATAATAAGCAAGAAAGTTTCATCAACACTATAAATTCAGTATAGTTTCTGTAAAGTACGAAGAAAAATGAAAACACTTATAATGAATAATGCCGTAATCGTTTAAACATTTAAAAGCTACAGCAACAGAAAAAATTAAAAAGTGTAAATAGTTGTAATGACTCAATTACTTTAAAGTGAGGAAGATCTAAACAGATAATTGCTTGTTTTAAAAGTTATATGTTGTAAAATTTTCTAATTTAATCGATTTTATAGCAAATTCTTTTAGAAGTGAAAATGCCAAAAACAAAATCATGCTTATAGTAATAAACAAACAAATAAATAAATAAATAATAGTATCGTAAGTTTATAGAAGCAGTATCAAAACTTAAATTATTGTAATAATTTTATTTTTAATAAAGGATCAAAACCAGATTTACTGGATTACAGATTATATGTTAAAACCATTCTAACTGAAAACGCCAATAGAATTTCTACGTGTAATATGTATTTTTGTTAGATTTTGTTAGATAAGCATCAATTGTTGTAATGACTCAATTAGTTTAAAGTGAGGGAGATATACACAGATAATTGTATGTTTGAAAAAGTTTTGCGTATCAAATTTACTTATTTTAATTTATTTTATAGCAAATTCTTTTAGAAGTGAAAATGAAAAAAAAACCTAATAATCATGCTTATAGTAATAAATAAATAAATAAATAAAATTTAAAAAATAGTATCGTAAGTTTATAGAAGGAGTACAAAAATGTAAAATATTGTGATATTTTTATGTTTATTTATTGAAATTACATAAAAATGCACAGTTTTAGCTTGAATAATTCTAAAAAAAAAAGTCTTTATAACTTTATTAATTTTAGAAAATCAGAAAAAAAATTTCACTCACAGACAACAACAGTACCCTCATAGCATGCATGGTCGCAGTGACGTCACTGTGACGTCAATGCGAGTCACAGTTGTCACGATACTTCTGTGACCAAAATGCCACCATTAAGTGAAGTCACATTGTGACTAAAATGTGGACTTCTTTGAAAATTATAAAAAAACATACAAAGCTATTTCAAACATGTAAGTAAAAGCACATCGTAAAAATACTTTTCTAGGCAATTTTTTAATTTTTGTGACGTTACTTTGACGTCTTTGTAAATCACGCATGTCACGTCACAGCTGCGACCAAAGTACTAACATGTTGGGAATTCACACTGTGACAAAAATGTGAATTTAAAAAATCTTTGAAAATGAGAAGAAACATACATAGTGTCATCTTTACGCATTTGAGAGCCTTAGTAATTTACTATGCCTCTTGGAAAGTAATTTATATTCAGTTATTCATATATCTAACTAAAATAAAATTATCAGCATAATATATATATATATAAATCTTTTTAATTATGCAATTGTAAATTATCATAGAAACATACTTATTTATGAAAACTAGGAAATGTGATTTTTTTAATTTATTTTTAAACTTATTTTTTAATTAAAAAAATATAAAAGTTTTATTTTTTAGGAAAAATTAATAATTGTGTTAAAATAACTTCAAAGAATTTTGTCAATTATAAATTACTTGTAATCATCGGAACTGGCAGAAAAATAATATAATGGAGGGAAGTGTTGTTCACTGTGAAGTGCTATTAAAATGTAGAGAAAATGTGAATAGAGATAATCCGATATTTTCAGAAAAGCAAAGTTTCTTTTTTTGTATGCTAGGGCTTTATTTAAATTGTTTTCGTTTCTTTATGGATGAAGTAGGTTATGAATATCATAAACATATAAAATAAGTAATTTGCTTCTGTTAGAAGGAAAATACTATTTCATTTTATTTTATCTCCAGAATTTTCAATATAATTGTTATAGCTATTCTAGCCCATATTTGGAAAAAAAAATCTCGACATTTTTTAATTTAAAAATTGCATTTAGCAAACTTGACATAAAATAAAATAAAATAAAATAAACGGAAGTCTTTCATTGTATCATCTGCAAAGCGTTATTTTGAAGCCTGAAAAACAACATATACATATTGAACGGCGGAGGGGGGAAGGAAGAAGAAAACATTTATTCTTTGGTAAGAAATTGGGCAGCTGCTCATTATTTATAATATGGACTCGTCTATCGTCTGCGGTCAAGATAAATTTGAAAAGTGGTTGTTTCATTCGGAAATCGGAAGGATTATTTATTCAAAGTGTTGTAAGCATAAGATGAATTCAAGTTTTGTTTAATTTATTTTCAAATTTTGAAGAATTCTAGCTGGGGAATTTCGTGGTAGCTGTGTTACATATAAGTGTCAGTTATCCGAAATTTCTTGCTGGAAAAGATTCCCTCTAATATGACATCATAAACAATTTGCCAAAAATGGATAAAGGAACACGCGAAGATTTTTTAAATGGATATGCATTAAGATTTGGTAAGTACAAAATATGCTAAAATTAATTTCAATTTGTCTATACTTAAGAGTTATAAATTTACATTGTTTTAAATTAATTATTTGTAATATTTTTAATTCATAATGTAAAACGATATATTCTTATTTTATTATGTTTTAGGACTTAATAGATTTTTAAACATAAATATAAGATTTTGTGAATTTCCATAGATTTGTTTACAGGTATTATTTCTTATTCGTAATGTATTTCATTTTAAAGAGACTTGATCAAAATTATTATTAATAATATATGAAAGGTCTTGCATAAAATATGAGTTTTATTATTAAACATTAGGAATTAATATCTAATATAGAACTTTGCAGCATTACGATAATAACACGATGGCTATTACGTAAGGAAGTACTTGGAAATTTTAAATATTTAATAGAGAAATTTACGTCTGAGGGATTAATGTAAAATAATTATAATTATATTATAGTAATAGAGCACTCTTTCCAGTAACGGGTACTTTTAAGTAACGTCTTTTAAAAATATGTTTTTAATTACTAGTTATCGTTATTATATTCCACTTTTTAAATACAATGTATCTACAATATGTAACCAATCTCATTGTCACATTTCCACTTGTAAATGTAAATTTAATTGTACTAATAGAAATAAAGGAAAATACTTAAGATTCCAGCAACGAGCATCCACCATTCCATTACTGGACATCCACTGTGCCAGTAATGGACTTCATATAAAAAAGTAATAGGTAATTGTTTTATAATTGCGTTTCGAATCTGAACTTAATGAAATTATACTAAATAAACACAATATTCGTTTTAAAATACATTTACCAATTAGGATATCAATAATTAATCAAATATTTATGTTAAAAATTAATTGTTCAATCTAATTGTTGTTATTATCACAAGATGAATTCTTTATGTATTTCGATAGCATATTTAAAATACTGAATTTTACAGAAGTACATTTATTAAGATTACTGAGACAATGATTTTGTATGGAGTTTAATATATATATGTTACGGTCAATATGATTAATCTGGTCATTAATAATAATAACCGGTATTATTAATAATAATCGGCCATTATGTCCGGCCATTATTATTAATAATGACCGGATTAATCATATTGACCGTAACATATATATATATATATATATATATATATATATATAATGAGAACATTTTTCGGAGTATCAGAATACATGGAATTGTGTTTCCTCTGACAATTCTTAAGGCTGTTCTTCAGAGAACTTTCCTACTGCCCTCGCTAATGTTAAACCTATGGGCGAAGGACGCATTCGTATATTTAAAATATCTCCTCAGGAAATTAATATTTTTAACTTCTGTTTTCCGTGTACTCTTCTTAAAGGACGTTTCTTTTTTTTCCCCTAGTTATCAAAATATTTCATTGTTCTCAAATCCAAAATAACTAATTTCTGACATATTTCTGAATTCATTTTTATTCGGAAACACATGAAATTGGCAGGTGTTCTTAATCAGAATATATTTAATAGAATGACGTTTTCCATTTTTTGGTAACGGCAGAAGATATTTCAGAAAACACTAGCAAAGTCGGTGTTTTGAACCGAATTTCCGACGCGCAGCGTCAGAAACGGAAAAAAACGTGACCGAAATTGATCTTAAGTATTTCATTTATCTAAAAATGGAAAACGCTATTCATTCCAAATCGCTTTAATAATCAGGCATGCAAGTGACCTGCGTTTAAATATTTGTTCATAAATGTGTCAGAAAGTTTCGTGATACTGAGCGAGGGAAAATATGGCAAAGTATACACAATTAATAACTTCAATACTTAACAATAATTACAACTCTATTGCAAAATAGCATAGTTTTAATTATTGTCAATATTTTTGGTGGTTACATAAAACAAATGGAAGTAGAAGTTAATTTTAAAAGTTTTTATTTGCGCAATAGAAGTTCATATTATTGAAATATTCACATATTATTTTTATATTAGTATGCGTTTTTTACATATATAATTTTCTTGCTTAACGACTACATTAGCCGGTTTCCCAATCAGATGCAAAGTTTTAATTTGAATACGAGTTGCACAAAAAAAACCGATCCAATCCTTATCGTCGTTTTTATCGTGATTTGGTAAAATTTTGTTAACCGAATCTATGCGAAATCATTTATCAGGTTCGGTCGGGTTGAGGGCCAACAGATTTTTTGTTGTTGTTGTTGTTGGGTTAGGGTAAGAATACGGGTTGAATCGAAATATAATTTCAGTCAACCATCATTCATGTTCAGTCATTTTCAAGAAGTATATAACCGGATTCGTGCATGACTCTAGATCCCATCTGACATATGAAATTGTGTCGTATTACAATTTCTGATAAAATCTGGTTACTCGGTCGTATGCAAGATTCTATTCCGAACAAGACTTACAGTAATAACATTATACCCGACTAGGGTCAGATCGAGTTCACGAAAATCAGGTCACTCGACCACTAAACCAAATCCATTCTGTAGCCAAACAAATCCAAAAAGATCGATCCGAACTTTCTGGATTGGATTCGGGTAAAATCTGGTCACCCGACCCGGTGCAGTGTCGTCACAAACGTCACAAACTTGTAGCATAAAACAATGTTGAACCGAACAATCCGGATAGGATTCGGGTAAAATCTGGTCACCCTATCCGATGCAGATTCGTCACATTTGACACATTGAAGTCGCACGGTGACTTCACAAAGTAGTCACATTGTGAGGTCACAGAAAGCCTTGAAAACGGCCATAACGACTTCACATTTAGGTCACAGTGACTTCACATCGACGTCACTTGACGTCACGACGACTGTCACAAAGTCACAGTGTGACTTCACAGTGACGTCGCCATGACGTCACCATGCCTTACGGGTAGTGTAAAACAATTAAATTAATATGTGAAATTATGATATGTGTCGTTATCATCACCTATAGATATTTCTGTGGTCATGAAAATAAACTATTTTAAGAAATAAAAATCTACTAAGCTTACACTTTATTCTAACTTCAGCAAAGTTTTCGTAAAGTAATAAATAAATAAATAAAAAACACTTCAAATGTAAAACGAATGAATCGTTTATTTTTTATACATGCATATTTTTTTCAGTAAAATACTCACTGTGGAAATTCTCAGTAAGTGGCTATAATTGTCACAAATTATTACAGTTGTCATAAAATATTACAGTTGTTATAAAGGTATAATTTGCAGTTTTATACATTTGAAAGTTTTTTTTTAAGTGGTTTAAAGATAAAATATTTATTTTTGTAACTAAAATGCCTACAAAAATCTTATATTAAATTTAAAAAAAATCAAATGTTATACTTTAGTTGTACTGGATGGGCATCGCTTAGGGAATTTTTCAGGGAAAATACAAGTATTTTTCGTTTTACCTGATTTTTTTTCTGAACGGTGTCCATCTTGTTATAATTTCGATCCGTTGTTAGTTTGAAAAATATTTAAATCTCATTTCCTTCATTATTACAGCACGTTTTTAAAAACTGTCATATTTGAACATTTATTTAATAAACCATATAAAATTGTATAAATGAAAGTTGCATTTTAATGTGTGACATTTGTTAGTGATTTGGAGATGTAAAAACACTATTCAGTATTACAAACACAGTAAAATGTACATTTATCAAAAATGAATACACGCGTAACATTAATTATTCTAAAAACTGTGAGATAATTTCGCCGTTCATGAGGTCAAGATTTTCTTTATTATGCAACAAGAAAAAAAAGTCCCATAATAAAAATGTAGTTAAGGTTTGTTAGCATGTTTCGATCTTTGCGAAGAGATTAAGCACACTTTTATTTCTATGATTGTAAAAAATGTAAATTATGTGTGGAATCTTTTATCTTGAATTTATATGAATAATCACTATATTTAAATTCAAACACGCAACATAAATGCATATCAAGAATAGAGGGAATAATAATTATTCTAGAAACTCTGAGATAATTTCTCTCTTAATGATTTCAAGATTGATTTCTTAATCATGCAACCAGAAAAATAGTCCCGTAATAGAAATGTAGGGTTTATTCACATGCGTTGATCTTTGGATGATCATTAGGTATTGCATGAATGTAAAAAGTGTAAATTAGGTGTGGAGTTTTTTATCGTGATATACGAATAACCACTATTTAACGTCAAGCACGCGAAGATAAACATATCTCAAGAATAAATACATGCATAACATATACTGCTCCGGAAAGCAAGCTAGAGATAATATTTGTTCTTGGTAATCTCAGGATTAATTTCTATGTCAAGACATAATGTTTGTGGGATAAAATACCGCAACAGTTTTATCGCAAATGTTGATCTGATTATGTAGATTAAAATATATCATTTGCACACTAATCAAGAAAGTTTCAACCATATTCTAAATTTTACGTTGCTTCCATAAATCATTACGAAAGATGAAAACATTTAAGATGAAAATATCAAACATTTAACTGTTTTCAAAGTTCCAGCAAGAGGAAAAATATAAAAGAAAGAAATAGTTGCTATAGTATGAAGTCAAAATATTTAAAATTGAGGGAGTTCTGATGAGATATTTGTTTGTTATAAAAAATAATGCAAAAAAAAAATGTTTCATTTCAGCCAGTATTTTTATGCGCGAAAATATCGAGAAAATAATTGTATATATTTGAATTAAACTAACATTTTATTTTTAAAAATATATATACACATTATTCCTAGAAAAAGAAAAAAAATCTCATTAGGGATATTTATTTTTTTTTTTTTTTTATGAAAGTTGTAATATAGTAAATATATTAATTGTAATATAGTTAATAACGAAACACATAAAAATATTGGGTTTTTGCTTATTTCGAAAAAAAATGATGGATTGATACACGCTTAACCTTTTGATTACGCGAAAGGAATGAAGACTATTTTTATATTTAATCGTACCAAATTTTACATAAAAAATTCTTTTTGCTAGATTTCCCTTTAAAATATCCTAATTTAAGTGTATGTTATAGATTAGTTTTCAAAAACTGGTACAATCAAAATACAAGATAGTTCAAAATATTGCAATCAAAAAATTTTGATTGCAATTTGTCATCTAGTTGAGTAATCAGATTTTATTAAACCGGACCAGGGGCGGGTTCGTGTAGAGCCTGGATATCCGACCCGATGCAAGTTTCTAATACGAATTGTAACTAGAGCAAAAAAGAAAAGAAAGAAAAAGACACCAGCTTGAACAATAAGGTTGGGCCGGTTTCTGATAAAATCTGGGCGCCCGACCCAATAAAGGATCTGAAACCTGCCAAAAAAGAGCAAACGCTATGGGGTCGTGTTGGGTTCGGGTAAAATGTGATCCCCGACCCGATGCAGAACCATCACAAATGTCACTTTTTTCACAAATTAGTCCCACTGTGACTTCACAAACGATAACAACCTCACATTCAACTCACTGTGACGTCACATCGACGGTCACAAAGTCACAATGTCACTTCACAGTGACGTTGCCGTAACGTCACAATGTTTTTCGGGAAGAAAAAGCATAACACATTTGAAATTTCTATTTAATCTAATAATGTCCATAGTCGGTAAGTTATTAGAATTCCTTTGTGCAGCCCTGTATATGATGTACAGATTTGTATATACGACGAAGTATGCTACAATTTGTTTTAGCTATAAAACGCATAATTGAATATTCATCTTAACCGATTAACTCTAATAGACGGGAATCCACTTGAATTCTGTTGTACATCCCAGTGTATGGTCTAAAAAATTTTTATCGGCACCACATGTTAAACTCAAACGTAAATCATCTAAAATATGCTTTTCACAACTGAAATCATACTTCCGATAATTACCATCTCATCAAAAACAACTCGTTGTAAATGATCCCGCCAAGCCACAAACCTAAAACGTCAGTCATAAAAAGAAGTGATATCACATAAAAAGAAGCGATATAGAAGTGCATACTCCGAGTCCCGTGTAAAAATCTATCACCACTCATAATGTTTCCAAAGGACTCGGAGTGAGGTACAGTATGTGAAAACTGCTTGGCGACCTGCAGGTTTTTATAATATATGTAGTATATCAATTTTGAAAATCGAAAAATAAATTTTATATTTTTGTTATACCACTTTTATAAATATTTTTGTATGCGAAAGAACTGACAGAACGGATTTCCCCCAGATCTATGCCATTCCCTTACGCTAGAATTACTGCAATATATCTCAATTTAGTTAACGTTTATTATAAGGTTTATATATATATTACAAACTCAAAATCTTTATACGTTTACTTAAAAAATCCTCTTCGTAAGAGTGGTGTTTTTAGTTTAAGTAATGGTAAATAAAATCAACAAATTGATTTTTCAAACTCATAAATAAGAAAGGACATGCAAACACAGAAGCTTCAACTTTTACAATTTTATGGGAACAAAATAAATAAAGAAAGAAAAAAAAGAAAAGAAAAGAAAAGAAAAGAAAAGAAAAGAAAAGAAAAGAAAAGAAAAGAAAAGAAAAGAAAAGAAAAGAAAAATAATATAGCCATATGTAATTGCAGGAAACGCAAACATTATAAAAGCCTGCAGGTCGCCAAGCAGTTTTCAAATACTGTACCTCACTCCGAGTCCTTTGGAAACATTATGAGTGGTGATAGATTTTTACACGGGACTCGGAGTATGCACTTCTACATCGCTTCTTTTTATGTGATATCACTTATTTTTATGACTGACGGTTTAGGTTTGTGGCTTGGCGGGTTCATTTACAACGAGTTGTTTTTGATGAGATATCACTCCTTTTTGTAAGGTATTTAATTTCAATTATACAGATTCCATTTTTATTCAGAAAAGAAAAGATGAAAGGGGCAAAAAAATAATAGTGATGCTATAAACAGAATTATACAATTTATTGAGTGACTTATTCCAATGTACATGTCGCTACCATAACAACGGGGAAACTTTTATATTAACTTCCTTACATTGTATTCATCAGATTATTTATGACATATTTATTTTCCTTTTTCTTTTGTTTATATCACTCTTCCGTTTATATTCATTCAAAAACAAAAAATTAGACAATTTTACAGTAGTTTACAAACTATTTAAAATACTACAGTTTCAGAAAAATGTGGAAAAATAAGAAGCACTTTTTTTCGGTCAACTACAACGATAAGTTTATGGAGCATACTTTACCGAGAATAATCAACATTTTTTATTTCTACGAACCTATTTCTATTAATATAAAAATTTACAGGGATTTTTATACTAACATATTAAATATATTATTTTTGAAAATTACTGAGCACCTTAGAAGTTTTTTATTTGTTTAAGTTTTTTAACTCAACGTTTCGAGAATTTGAAAAATATAAAATTCGCAACGTTTGCAAAAGTATAAAAACTATTAAAGTGATTTCTGTTCATATAGTCTGTTCCTTCCAATTCGGTGATCCTAAAATATAGGTCCCCAATCTCCGGCAGTCCATGAATTAATTAGGACATATGTATGCAACTGTTAAAATGTTCTCAAAGTTGACAATAGAGGCAATAAGTATAGCTCGGTAAATATGAAACACGGCATTGCTTCATCATGGCTTTGTTTCGGGAGGTCTTTGTTCTCCGAACATAAAAATCTCACGCGAAAGTGTTCGTTAACCGATTTGTTCGTAAACCGAACAGTTCGTTACCGATCACCTATTGTATACGAAATTTAGCATTTTAAGTTCGTCATAGCCGGAGATTTGATGAATGGCAAATATTTAAACTCAAAACTTGTAATCTTGGGGTAGCAACATTTTACATTCTATTACTCAGCGCATGAACGTAAAGTTAGAATTTTGTAATCGCTATTTCAATCAATTCCTGATACGCTAGAATTATATATTTATAAATAAACACAGTTTTTTTAATCGATGAAAATACTATATTTTAATAGATTTAGAGCTTAAGAATCGACGAGATTTCAGACGGACAAAATTAACTCATATTAAATTTTAAAGTAAGATAATGAAACCTTACAGAGATTGAAACAGTGTAAAATCATTAAAATACATCTCACTCAGTAAATATACATCGGTTGTAATGTAATCAAGATCTTCTAAGAGACTCTGTAAACGAAACGTATATGCTTCAATGCCGCTTTACAATAGAGAGGATGTAGTAACATATTTGAATATCTTGTGTATATAGCCAATTTGACAAAAGTTATGCAATTTACTATTGTTTTTCCTCTGTGTAAAGTACAGGAATCATGTACTTCAACGTAAAAATTCGCTAATTACACAACTTTTTAGTCTTATTAAAAAATCTTTTGAGTTACCCTGTAAACGAACAGTAAATTCTACAATTCTGTTTTACAATAGGAAGCTAACTTAGGTCGTTGGTAGTAACATATTTAAACATCATGCGCATACGTTCTTTTTGAAAAGAGTTAGACCATTTAATATTTGCTTGCTTCATCTTAAGTATAGGAATAAATCACTTTAAAGTGGTATACATAAAAAACTAATTAATATTTTTACACGAAATATTAAACATTTGAACTACTCATAAAAACATTTCAAATGCTGCAAACCGCATAAAAATCGGATAATTACACAACTCTTTAGCCCTATATCAAAAGATCTTTTGTGAGACCCTGTAAACGAACCTTAAATATTACTATTTTTTATAATAGGAAGCATACGCGGGTCGAGTGTAATAACATATCTTAATATCATGTGTATGCGACCATTCCTAAAAGAGTTGGGTCATTTATATTTTTTTGCTCTATGTTAAGTATAGGAATCAATAGCTTTAAACTGATATAAATCAAAAACTAATTAATATTTTTACATGAAACTTACAAAGGTCCGAACTACTCATAAAAGCGATTCAAATAACGTAAACCGCGTAAAAATCCGATAATTACACATTGCTGTAGCCCTGTCAACAGTTTTTGGTCTGAACATGATTTAAAAAAGTGCAAAAAACAGCCGTTTTAAAATCACATTTACTGAAAACCTATTCGTCAGATTTTGCTTTACTTTTGAATTCTTAGTCCCGTGGCACGCCCCATTCCATAGAATCAAGAATTTTGTTTCTATCATAAATAGAACGCGAGATATAGATGTGTCAAAACCCCGTTTTGTCCCGTCCGCAAAATATAAACTAGACAGAGTTCAAACAAAAAAAATTGTAAAATAGTTTGGCATCCATTGGCGGAAATTCCTTTCATTTACGGTTCAATGCATTGCTGTTTCTCATGCTTGGCAGGAAACTTTGTCGAGTTTCTATGATCCATAGGCGTTGAAATAAACATTTATTTGTACTCCCTGCTTTGATGCTGCCTTATGAATTGTTTTATCCAACCCTGTATATAATCTATAGAATATATACACGCTGAGTAATGTACAAAAATTTAGTTAAACTAAAAATCGCACAACACAACCGAAAACACAGTTCTATCAATTATCGCTCATGGACCGTACTTTAACCGAATACGTTAACGTGTTCCTGCAAATGGATGATAAAAGCTATCCACTCCACATTCAACAGTAAGCATGTTGTAGAGCACTTTATTAATGCATATCATTAGGATTAAAATGGTGTAACATCATTAAAATACACCTAAAACGTTTGTTCTGCGTAGATCATAATGTAACAGATCTATTTGGTGTGACACTGAAAAAGAATGGTGATTGCGATGCACTCCATATTATACAGCAAACATCTTATAGTGGACGTCTCTAATGCCTATCAGTTGCATTATGTTTGAAGTAGTCTACGATGGTGGTTTGATAAGGTCTCGGCATGACAGTGAAAACACAACATTTTTGACATACTTTCATACTATTTTTCAATGTAGTCCCTTTGCAACTCAATTCATGTAAGACACACTCTTGTGTGCGAATTATTTAGTGCAGCTTTGTACGAGGGTGGTTCGAAAAGTTCCCGTCCTTAAAAAGAAAATACAAGATATTTGACAATATTTCATTTTATTTTTCAATTTGCAACACAATATATACATTTCAGAAGACGGCGCAAACGGAATAATACGAGGTTGGGCTGAGTTCTCGGCCTGACAATAAAAGCACGAAATTTTTGACATAATTTCATATTATTTTTTCAATGTAGTCCGTTTGATACTTAATACATTTAAGACACACTCTTGTGTGCAACTTATTTAGTGCAGCCCTGTACGAAAGTGGTTCGAAAAGTTATCGGCATGACAAAGAAAATACAAGATTTTTGACAATATTTCATTTTATTTTTGAACTTGCAACAGAATACTTTTCAGAAGACTCTTGGGAAATGTTCATTCTTTGGCGTTTTTCGCCGACATTCAACAACCACGGCACGCATCGAGCGGAAAGCTTTTTCATATCCAAAACATCGTGTAAAATGTGGCGTACACGGTCTATCGAGATGTTTGCAATGTCAGCAATTTCGCGTATCTTCAATCGGCGATCATTCAATATGGCATTGTGAATTTTTCAGACAATTTCGTAGGTCGTAGCGGTTTTTGGGAGTCATAATCGTTCATCATCGTGAATTGATTTCCTACCATGTTTAAATTCAGCAGCCCACTTTTTTATCGTGGAATATGAAGGACAAGAATCCTTTAAGATAGACTGTAACTCTTTTTGTATATTCGTGGGGGTTAAATATTTTTTTGCAAAGTATTTTATGGCAGCTCGAACTTCAATATTTTCCATTTTTCGAAAATGTCAAAACTTGTTTACTTTACTTTATCGGTCAGCAATAAATGTTTACTGCCGCAACGTCTGAAACTCGGCGGTATGTCATCTAAAAGATCATACATTATAAACAACATTCTCATTTGGTCATACTTGTTCCATTTCTGTGTTATACGAGAATTATCAAACTGCTCTCGTAACATCATTAAAATACAAAACAAATGGTTTTCCCCAATAGACCGTAATATAAAAAAATGTTTCGAGATTCCTCTATTTTCAATAAGGAACATGCTATAGTAAACATTAATATAATATGTCAACTGCAAGACAAATCGAGTACTTTTTTCAGAGTTAGACCAGACAAACCGAAGTCTTAAATACTTTTCAACTTTGTTCAAAAGTGTTCAAAAAACTATGTATAGCTTATTGAACTTTTCTCATTTCAAAATAAGTTTCAAAGTGATTAATACATTTTTTACATTCCACGGCAGAAGCTTTTTTATTTCAGTTTTGATGGAATTGCTGCATTGTCGCCAAAAACTTGAACCGATAATGTCAAAATCCTCTCAAATATCAAGAGTTGTCGTTTTGTCCTTTATATTTTTCTTTTATTTCTTTTCTGACGAGCCAGACACGTAAACGGGATACGCGCTTAAACCACCGAAATTATCAGAATCAAAACTAGTCGTTGGGGGCCACCGTAATACTTACCCATCATGGATATGCATAATGTAAAATATTAAAATAAAAAATGTGTAAACTACTTACAAAATGCATTGCAATTCAAATAAAATCGAGGCTTGATGACGTCACAAACTTTAAAGGCTCGATTACTGAATTGCTTGAAAGAAGCATCCTTATAACTCCAAAAATAATAATCCTATTAACTAGCGGTTTATTGCATCTGATTAAGCGTCAAATTTCCAAATAAAATATATCTTTGAAGTGAAATTTGGATGAAATACAGGGTCATGAAAAATCGAAGAGTGTGGCAAATAGGATTCCAAATATCTCGGCAACTAATTATCCGATCGACTTCATGCTTTATGCAAAATTTAAGTTTTTTTATTGTCTTTTATATTCATTTCTTAAAATAACCAATTTCGAAAAACTTTATATACCTTTTATCAGAACGAATATTTCGAGAGTCCGAAAAAAATAGTTCCGGTTAATCGAGGTTATTGAAATAAAATAGGCTTCTTCCCATTATTACATACTAAGTACATACCAAATTGCAATTCTCTATCTCAATTTTTTCGGGAGATAGAGCGTTTACAGACACACAGACACACACACAGACACACAGACACACAGACGGACAACAATTTTTTTTTTCTAAAAATATGTTTTTTGGAATCTCCAGTGTCTGAAACGTGTAAATCCGTCAAAAATTTTGTTTCAATTTTCAAAACGATTACAAGACTTACCCTATACTACGTATGATGGGTAAGTAAAAGCTGCTGTAGATAACGAAATCTTAAGCGATTTCATCGGCTATTACGTTCCGGCATGAGGTTAATACGAAAGTATCACTTTTAATACATTTCTAAACTTTATTTGTATACATTATTCAGATAAAAATGCTTTTGCTTGTGCTAGGGGCAATCGAAAAAATATATTAAATGTAAAAAATATATTAGACTTTTCAATTTGAAAAATGGTTTTCAGGTCATAATTATTTACTGAACTGGGAAACCCGGTTTGTATTCCCTATTTTTTTTTAAATCATAGCTGCTAGAACATAATAAAAAATTTAAAACTTAAGTAATCAAAAATTTAATATCTTACGAAATTGCAATATATTGATTTTATATTTAGTTGAAATTCTACAGCATTGACATAATTAATATTGGCAAAATTAAAAACATTTTTTCATTGCCGCAGACATAGACGCGGTTTAAACATAATGTAAATAATTTTGTAAAGTTTGTGAGCGCAGTTTCAAACGATTAAGTGCACTATTAACACAATCACATGAAGATAAACGTTTATCGGAACACATGCATAAAATTCATTGCTCCAGAAACCCACAGATAACATTTACTCTTCATAACCTGAAAATGAATTTCTCTATCGTACGCCATAAATTACCAGAGAGGAAAATATCGTGAAAGCTTTATCACAAGCGTTGATCAAATTACATTCATTAAAATAAACATTTTTAGAAATAATATGCAAGAAAGTTTCATCAACACTATAAATTCAGTATAGTTTCTGTAAACTACGAATAAAAATGAAAACCCTTATAATAAATAATGCCATAATCGTTTAATCATTTAAAAGCTACAGCAACAGAAAAAATTAATAAGTGTAAATAGTTGTAATGACTCAATTACTTTAAAGTGATGAAGATCTAAACAGATAATTGCATGTTTTAAAAGTTATCTGTATAGTAAATCGATTTTATAGCAAATTCTTTTAGAAGTAAAAATGCCAAAAAAAGTTTTGCTGATAGTAATAAACAATTAAATAAATAAATAAATAATAGTATCGTAAGTTTATAGAAGCAGTATCAAAACTTAAATTATTGTAATAATTTTGTATATAATAAAGGATCAAAACCAGGTTTCCTGGATTACTGATTATATGTTAAAACCATTCTAACTGAAAACGCCAATAGAATTTTTACGTGTAATATGTATTTTTGTTAGACTTCCCACTAACAATACCAAAAAGCTCTGTTATACGAAAAGTATTAATAATGTATTAAAGATTTGAAATTTATTAAAAACAATACTTGACTAAGGCATGCCAGGAGTTAATAGTCAGATACGAGCCATTTTGATTCTGAAAATTTCAGTGATTTAAGCGTGTATTTCAATTACATGTCTGTTAAATACGTGTTTTATTTATATTATTATTATTATTATTATTACTGTTATTTTGTTATTGATGAAATTTTAATTTCACTATGAAATAATAGCCGGAAACTGATGCTGAATTATTTATATTGTTATAAGTAAAACGATTTAGTCTTTCGTATCCGAGTTGCACTCGATAGAAAATTAACACGGTTAAGAAAATTCCCTGCTTGAAAATTATTTTAAAATCTTTAAAAAAGCAGTAAATTGAGATTTAGTTTTGAAACAAATTGCATTTGAAAAAAAAAACATTTGTTTTCTATTTGATGGTGTAAAAAATGAAATTATGCAATGTTTAGAAGTATACAAAATTCCAGTAAAAGCGAAATTTATCAGTCAGGTGTTGCCAAGGGTCAATATGACGTCGAGCTTTAACCACGAACATGTTTTTGCTTTACAATATAGATTTATTTAAATTACATAAAAAGCATAGTTTTAGTTTGAATAATACTAGAAAATTTTTATAACATTATTAATTTTTAAAATTAGAAAAAAAATGTTCAGTCACACAGACAACAACGGGAGAGTAAAAAATTTAAATTAATATCTGAAATCATCAAATGTATCGTTATGACGTATCGATATTTATGTGGTGATAAAAATAAACTATTTTAAGAAATAGAAAGCTATAAAGTTTACTCTTTATTTTAACTTCCGCTTAGAATAAAGATTTAGTAAACCACTAGATAAAAATAAACACTTCGAAAAAAAAAAACGGAAGAATCTTTATTTTTTTTTACACATGCTTATGTAAAGTGGTTATTTTTTATTAGCTCACAGGCTATCAAAGCCTGAGAGCTAATGTGCCCGCCCGTTCTGTATGTACGTATGTATGTACGTAACGGATAACTCTTGATAGAAATAAGCGTTTTGTTTCAAATTTTGGATACAGGTTCCATATGATAAGGCGCTTCCCTGATTAGTTTAGGGGGTTCGTTGGTTAAGTATAAAGGGGAAAAGGGGGACTCATCATCCCCCCTCAATTTAGCTAAATGAGTTTTTCATGCAGAATTATCCGATTTTCTTCAAATTTTGTATATAGGTTAATGGTGATAAGGCGCTTTCCTGATTGGTTTTGGGAATTCATTGTTTAATATAAAGGGGGTAACGGGGGGCTAATCCCCCCCTTAATTTAGATAAATGGGTTGTTCATGCAGAATTATCCGATTTTCTTCAAATTTTGTATATAGGCTCATTGTGGTAAGGTGCTTGCCTGATTAGTTTTGGGGATTCATTGGTGAAGTATAAAGGTTGGAACGGGGGGCTAACCTCCCCTCCTTTAATTTAGATAAATGGATTTTTCATTCAGAATTAGGCAATTTTCTTCAAATTTTGTATATAGGTTCATTGTGATAAGGCGCTTTCTTGATTAATTTTGGGGGTTCTTTGGTTAAGTATAAAGACGGTAAAGGGGTTGGGGGGGTATCCTTCCCCCTTAATTTAGATGAATGTGTTTTTCATGGAGAATTATCCGATTTTCTTCAAATTTTGTATATAGGCTCATTGTGGTAAGGAGCTTCCCTGGTTAGTTTTGGGATTCATTGGTTAAGTATAAAGGGGGATACGGGGAGGGTAATCCCCCTTAATTTAGATAAATGGGTTTTTCATGCAGAATTATCCGATGTGCTTCGAATTTAGTATATATGTTCATTGTAATAAGGGCTTCCCTGATTGATTAGTTTTGGGGGTTCAATGGTTAACTATAAGGGGGTGGGGGAACGGGGGGATCCCCCCTTAATATATTGTCGATTCTTTATTTTTCGAGGGGCTTATTTCAAATTCTTTGAAATAAGTGTATAATATACAATTAGTGTGAATAGCCTGTGAGCTCAATGCTCTCAGTTTAACTGGGCAGTTTTCTTTCTTTTTTTTTTGCCTTTGAAATACTCACTGTGGATATTCTCAGTAAGTTTTTAGTTGTCATAAAGGTATAATTTTAAGATTTATAGATTATAAAGTTGTTTTTGGAGTTTGCAAAATAGAATAATCTCTTTTGTAACCAGCCAGAGGACAAAAATGTTATAAATAATAAAATTCAAGAACGAAAACTCATGCATAAAGCACATTTTATGAACACTTTCTTGCACATTCTGAATGCTGTAACAAAACTTCACAGATTAATAAGGTGAAAAAGTATGTCAAAGTGAACAAGGTCAAGGTCAACCCTGGCTGAGAGGCCTACTTTTCGCTTTAAGCTCAACTAGCCCCACCCAGAAGGTTTTTTTACTATGCGGCAAGGCCCAAGCCCTGGCAACGATTCCCGGAAGAACAACCCGGGAAGAGGACGCTTTACTATTTAAAATTAACTGTCAAAGATTACAATGCCAATCACAAAGGTTATCCAATTATACTGGACCAGACAAGTTAGATACAATAATAGGCTGAATGAACAATTGTGATTGTAAATAAATATAAGGAGATGTAGAGTAGTGATGGGCATAAAGATTATTTTGATTATTCGAATGAATCATTCGGGCATGTGCAGAAGCATATCTGTCAAACTTCAATTTTTTTTTTTTATTCAATTACTACCATAAATTTTGAAAAAAAAAAGTTTCTGCAGAAACTTTTTTTTTCTTTTTCAAAATTTCTGGTAGTAATTGAATAAAAAAATTGAAGTTTGACAGATATGCTTCTGCGCATGCTCAAATGATTCATTCGAATAATCAGAATAATTGTTATGCCCATCAGTCATGTAGAGATTTTACAAAATAGTAGTTGAAGTTGAGAGAAAACTATAAAAACAAAACAAAACTGATAGCTCACTTATTGAACGATAAATAATTACCATCAATAGTCAGAAAAATATCAGAATTCTTTTGTATAGCCCTGAAAATGATATATAGATTAGTTTACATATTACATAGTATGCTAAAATTTAGTTCAGTTAGAAAATACATAGTACAGTTACAAATTCCCTCTCAGCAATTTCCGCCAATAAGCGGAAATGTATTCGTGATCTTAAGTGCAGCCTTGTATATGATCACACACCAAGTAATATGCAAAATATTTGATAAATTTAAATACGCATACCACAATTGAAAATGCATCCTGAAATTACTGCTTATTCAGAGTACTGTTACAGAATACTTTTGTGTGTCCCAATAGATGTGTAAATGAACGATAAATGCTATGCACACCCTGTTCTACATTAGGAATCTTGCAGTGCACCTCACGAAGAAGGTCTCTGTGATGCAGTCACATATTTTATTTCGTTTTTCATTTTAAAATGTTTCAAATTTAATATTTCCCCATTTAAACTGTATTTTAAAAAAAAGCATTTAATTTTTATTTCTTTATTGCGAGCACAGCTGTTTTGGTAGACCAGGCGGTTTCCATAGGGTTGCTGTATTGGCTTGTTCGCTTTTGCCAAAGGCGATGTTTTTATTTTTTACTTTCTGCGCACTCAATTTAAATTTTCCCTTAATTTTTTATCTAACGTCTTTTACCCGTACGTTTCTATTCTCGCCAAGTTGGGAATCTATTTTTTTCGCTAATATTTGTGTTGGCGATATTATTTTGATAATATATCTGTCAGTTATGTAACTGTTGCGGTGGCAAGGGGTCACACGCTCCCGTTAGCGTCGATTGAATGAAAAGTAACTATGTCTGTATTCAACATTTTTTTGCTGTTAATGCTTGCCTTGTAAATAAAGATTTAGTCGAGCTTGGATGGAATTAAATCATTTTTTAAAAACGACCTTTTCTGCCAGTTAAAAAGAAAATGCTTTCGAACCTGTGATTTTCCCCACTATACAAAATGGCCGATTGTGATGGTCGAGTACCATCGTAGTCGTCTTAAAGCGCTCAGAAAATACTCAGAATATTGTGGAAAACATGCTGCACGAGATACACATATAAGTAATAAAGGATCAGTCAAATTTAGCTGTGGAATCCCAGTAGAAAATCTGTGAAAAATAAAACATTTTCGAGTATTTGCCGCAAAAGACGAGATTTGGCAAGCAACACTTTTTCCTCGCCAAATGAATGTGGTTTTCATTCATTTGAAATTTCCTGGGTAAATGAGTATTTAAATTCGTAGTACTTTATAAATTTAAACGATTAAATAGTTTATTATTTTTTTCTATAAGCTTATATAATATATATACAAGTTGCGTATTGGTGAAGTTATTTAAATTTACACGGTTTCGCCGGCTGGATAAGTTTTAAGTGTGCTTTAACAGTAACTGCACGATTAAAAATGTCCTCATATATTTCGATATTGAATAAGTCGTTGTTTTCATGGCAACAATACTTTTATCTTGTTGTCTCCGACGCTAACAATATGGAAGTCAAATTGACAGTGCTTAGAATCGGTCATTAACGTTTAGTTTGAAGCATTTTTATTTTATTTATATTTTGTTCTAAACCGTAGAATACGATCTTTAATTTTCTTTATATATACATACAAATGTATATGGCAAAACCGTAGTTATTAAAGTCTAGTTATTTAAGTTAAACTTACTTAAACTAGTTCAGTATGAAGAGTAGAAAAATGTTTTCCTAAAAGAGCATTTATCATAAAAGCCTTTTTTTTTATTTCATTATGTCGCCAACCAGCGATAACAACGAACATTTCATAATGTTTTTACGGACGTTATATCGAAGTTCCACAGCAATTTTTTATAAAAGTATATATCTGCATGAGAAAAATATTCTGTATTTTTTTCAAACTTTTCTGAGTATGCACTTATCGAGACCTTCCTTGTCAGTGATGTATATTAATTTGAATATGTTTGAAATAGTGTAACATCATTAAAATAACATTGCAAACGATTTTTTCCATAAACGATAATGTAACGAAATACTTTTTTGTGTCCCTGTAAATACACGATAAATACTCTGCACACCATATTCTCCAGTAAGCATCTTGCATTGCACCTCAGTGATGTATATTAATTCCAATATGTTTGAAATAGTGTAACATCATTAAATATACTGCAAACGATTTTTCCCCCACAGACTGTACTGTAATGTAACGGAATTGTTTTGAATGTTCTTGTAAACGAACTAAAAATGCACACTTCTTTTTCCATACGAAACACGTGATGGTAAACATCAATAAATATATCAATTCCATTACAGAGTATATGTACGTGAGTTGGAGCACGGACAGACGGACCGACAGGCAGACAAACCTAATTCAAAAACACTTTTGATCAATGTTGGACTATGTATGTACACTGTAAAAAATGACCAATGTTTCTTATTTTATGAAAATATACTATAACCACGAAAGAAAATATAATATAATCTTCTGAGTTATCCGAAATTCCGAATAGAGTGTTCCATTGTCTTTTGAATCCGCAGAAACCAATACATTTCCAAAATTTAAAGAATTATTTATAAAAACAAAGTATTTTTCGCTGTCCGTATTTTTTAGAAACGTTTCCGAAGGGTTTTTATAGTGTATTATTTAGTGTCCTCAGCCTGGAATACTTGTTTTTCGAATGCTATCAATTCTCAAGTAAGCATTTTCATGCTCAAAAAAATATGTTTAACAGACAAACATGCAAAATTAACAGCGTTAACAATAGCATTAAAATTAAGATTATTTCTTTACTCTTTCATGTATAAATTAACTTATGCGGCTGAAAACGTGTACTTGAGAATGGATGACATTCGAAAAACAGGTATTCCAGGCTGAGGACACTAATTAATACACTATAAAAGCCCTTCGGAAACGTTTCTGAAAAATACGGACAGCGAAAAATACTTTGTTTTTATAAATAATTCTTTAAATTTTGGAAATGTATTGCTTTCTAGGGATTCAAAAGACAATGGAACACGCTATTCGGAATTTCGGATAACTCAGAAGATTATATTATATTTTTGTTCGTGGTTATAGTATATTTTTATAAAATAAGAAACATTGGTCATTTTTTACAGTGTACACTGTAAAAAATGATCAATGTTTCTTATTTTATGAAAATATACTATAACCACGAATGAAAATATAATATAACCTTCTGAGTTATCCGACATTCCGAAAAGCGTGTTCCATTGTCTTTTGAATCCCCAGAAAGCAATACATTTCCAAAATTTAAAGAATTATTTATAAAAACAAAATTTCTGTAGCTTCCCGTATTTTTCAGAAACGTTTGCGAATAGTTTTTATAGTGTATTAATCAGTTTCTTCAGCCTGGAATACCTATTTATCGAATGTCATCTATTCTCAAGTAAACGTTTTCAGCTGCATAAGTTAATTTATACATGAAAGAGTAAAGAAATAATCTTAATTTTAATGTTAATGTTAATGCTGTTAATTTTGCATGTTTGTCTGTTAAGCAAATTTGTTAAATATAAAAATGTTTACTTGAGAATGGATAGCATCGGAAAAAAATTAATTCTGGGCTTAGAAAACTGATTAATACACTTTAAAAGCTACTCGTAAACGTTTCCGAAAATTTCGGGCAGCTAGAAAAATTTTGTTTTTCTAAATGATTCTTTAAATCTCGAAATGCCATTGATGTCTAAGGTTTCTAAAGATAAAGAAACACTGTTCAGAATCATGGTTAACAAGGATGAGATTACATTATAAATTTATTCGTCATTATATTATATTTTCGTACATTCAGAAACATTCGTCATTTTTTACAGTGTATGTGTCAAAATGTTACACGTTAGTTATAACTTCCATCCGTTAGTTTAAAAAACCTTTAAATTTCATTTCATCCTCTAAACATGACAGATAAAAATGTCATATTGTGACATTCATTTAATTAAACCATACAAAAGTGCATAAATGTAATTTGTATCTTTTTAACATTTTCCAAGATAGTTGAAAAGTGTTTATCAATTCGGTTTGTCTGCCTGCCGTCTGCCATATGTGCGTTCTGTAACTCGCGAAAAAAAGACTGATCACCCTGAAATTGATATATGTTAATCATATTTACTATGGCATGTTCGGTATTGAAAATGAAGTATGTAGTGTTTACACTTCAGTTACAGGGTGACTCAAAAGAATTCCGTTACATTATGGTCTATGGGGAAAAATTGTTTGCGTTGTAGTTTAACAATTTAATACTATTTCAAACATATTTAAATTGATAAATATTACTCAGGTGCACTAAAAAAGGCTTACTATAGAATGTGGTATGCATAGCATTCATCGTTGGTTCATTTACAGGGATACACAAAAGAATTCAGTTACAGTTTTGTCTATGAGCAATAATTTCCGAAAGTGCATTTTGAATTTTGAATACGTTTCTAAATTCAACTATTGTTTTACAGATTACTTGGTATGCACACATTCTGTAAATAATATACAGGACAGCCCAAAAGGTCTCGAATGCATTTTCGTTTATTAACGGAAACTGCTGAAAGAGAATTTACAACTGCGCTATGCGTCTCCTAACTGAACTAAATTATAGCATTAGTCTGTAGTATATATACAAATCTATATATAATATACAGGGATGCAGAAAAGAATTCGGAAACTTTTCCGTCTATTGACGGTAATTGCTGGCATTGGGTTTTCAAATGTGTTATAACATATAACTTTTCCAAATTGTTCAGTTAGATATCATATTTCACCTTATTAAACGGGAAGTTTTGTTAAAGTATTCTGGAGGTGTTGGAAAGTATTTCCTAATCTATGCTTGACGCATGATTTTTCTTTCTTGTTAAATATATATATAAATTGATTGTTTAAATACAATATTAAATGAAAGAGTATTTTAATGTGTGAAATTTATTAGTGATTTAGATATACAAAACCACTATCCAGTATTACAAACACAATAGAATGTACGTTCATCAAGAATGAATACATGAATAACATTAATTAATCTAGGAACTCCTAGATAATTTCGCTCCTGAAGATTTTCTTTATCGTAAAACAACGGAAAAAGAATTCCTGTCATAAAAATGTAGTTAAGGTTTACTTGCCTGTGTGGATCTTTGTGAGGGCATTAAGCATTAGCATGAGTGTAAAAAAATGCAAATTGTGTGTAGAATCTTTTATCACGATTTTATACAACTAACCGCTATTTAATTTGATTACGCGAAGATAAAAGTATATAAAGAATGCATACATGCATAATATTAACTATTCTAGAAACTCTAAAATCATTTAGCTCTTGACAATCTTAAGATTGATTTCTCTATCATACAACAAGAAAAAGAAGTTCCGTAATACAAATATATAGTTAAGGTTTATTCGCCTGCGTTGATCTTTGAGTGGCAATTACGCTTTAGAAAAAGTGTAAATAATTTATATTATGTACGGAATCTTTTATCGTGATATACGGATAACTACTATTTAAATTGAATCATGCAAAGATAAATGTATTTCAAGAATGCATAATATTAATTATTCTAGAAACTCTGAGATAATTTCACTCTTGATGAGCTCGAGATTATTTTTCTTGTTGTATGATAGAGAAATCAAAGCCCCATAATAAAAATGTAGTTAAAGTTTATTCGATAGCGTTTATCCTTCAGTGACCTTTAGGCATTAGCATGAGTGTAAAAAATGTAATTTATGTGTGGAATATTTTATCGTGATATACGAATAACCACTATTTAAATTCCAATACGCGAAGATAAATATATATCAGGAATAAATACATGAGTAACATACATTGCTCCGGGAAGCTAGAGATAATATTTGTTCTTTGCAATCTCAGGATTAGTTTCTTTGTTACAACATAAATTATGAGGGATAAAATGCCAGAGCATCTTTATCATAAATGTTGATCAGATTATGTTAATTAAAATATATCATTTGAACAATACTAAGCAAGAAATTTTCATCTTTAATCTAAATTTAGCGTTGCTTTCATAAATCATTGAGAAAGATGAAAAATATTTTGATGAAAATGTCAGAAATAGTTAACTTTTTTTCAAAGTTGTCACAACAGGAAAAATACGAATATAAAAGAAAAGTTATAGTTATTAAAATTCATAGATACAACTAAATATATTGCTTGAAGGTGCGCAAAAACATACATAAAAGATTTAAAAGCACATTAAAGTCCTTTTAAAAAATTTAAAACGTTTCAACCGAACTACTCGGTCATCATCAGTGAAAAAAAACTGGTTTTTCACTGATGATGACCGAGTAGTTCGGTTGAAAACGTTTTGAATTTTTTAAAAGGACTTTAATGTGCTTTTAAATGTTTTATGTATGTTTTTACGCACCTTCAAGCCATATATTTACATTTAGTTGTATTTCTATGAATTTTAGTTATTAAACAAGGTGAATTTGCACTGCAATTTTAACTTTTTATTGTTAAAGTTATTATAAAGTCAAACTTCTTTGAAATTGACGGAGTTTTGATGAGATATTTGCATGTTTTGAAAAAGTATGCAAAAATAATGTTTATTTTAAGCTATTATATATATACGCGAAAATGTCAAGAAAATAATTGTATATAGTTTAATGAAACTAACATTTTATTTTTTTTTAATCTTCACGTCCACATTATTCTTAAAACTAAAAATAAATAACTCATAAGCGATTAAAAAATAAAAATAACAAACTCTTAAACGATATATATTTTTTTTTAACATTGAAAGTTGCGCAATGTGGTGAATGTAATAATTGCAATACAGTTAGTTCTTTTACAAAACTATATAAAGGTATACAGTTTCAGCTTATTAATTTTGAAAAAAAAAAATGTTTGATACACATGTAATCCTTTGATTACAGACCAGGATTGGTGACTATTTTTATATTCAATCGTACCACAATTTTAAAAAAAAGTTTTAATTGTGGTAGATTTCTATCTTGAAAATATCCTAGTATAATATTTCAAAAAGTAGTTTGAATAAGATAAAAACGAATAGTCCACTAGGAAGTATATATCCCACCCCGTAGTCAAAGGATTAAACACGAGTATAAAAATGTCGAGTATATAATATGGCAATTTTTTATTGCGATTTTATACGAATAAGAAACTATTAATACAAGTCCAAGAAGATAAACACTAATCAAGAATGAATACATGCGTAATATTCATATTCCTTCAGGGATATATGCGTAATATTCATTCCTTTCTATTGATGATAATC
Source organism: Maratus michaelseni (assembly GCA_963931845.1). NCBI lineage: Eukaryota > Metazoa > Arthropoda > Arachnida > Araneae > Salticidae > Maratus > Maratus michaelseni. Next base: position 274,066,900 of record OZ007594.1, on the reverse strand, counting down.
TCAAAATTGATTCTTTTATCTACCGGCATAAATGTACTTTCTAAAAATGTCGTTAAGTTTTAATGGCATATGTGTTTCACCAAAACTTTCAAGTGCCAATTAAGGTGAAGTATTTTAGAAAATAATAAACGGTAACATTTATTTTACATTTTAATTTGGTGCAGCATCTGTAAACTTGTAGATAAATGAAAATTTTTATAAAACTATTTTTGAAATTCTACATCATCAATAAATAAATAAATAAATAAATAAATAAGTAAATAATAAGTAAAAATAAATAAAAATAAATATAAAAAAATAAATATAAAAATAATGTTAGATTTGTTATCATTTTATACGAGCAAGCATGCTGCTAATGCAAACACATGAAGATAAACGTTCATCAGGAACAATTGCATGTGGAACATTCATTGCTCCAGATATTCTGGGAGATAACATTTGCTTCTGATGGTCTCAAAGAGGATATCATTTGCATGCGGCATATATTTCCCAGAATGAAAATGCCATTTATGTGCAATCAAAAATTTTGATCTTTGGGTATCAAAGTAAGTCTCCTGAGTGTTAAAGTAAACCATTTTTGAAAGTATTAGGCGATAAATTTATTCTCGATATTACATTACATTCTGAGCCGATCATTAAGATAAAGGTGATAGGTGGTATGATTATCTAACCATTTTGTATTGCTGAATATTCAATCTGCACTGATCTCCTGCAATACTAATAAAATAACGTTTTGCTCTGTGTGTCTCTCTCTCTGTGTGTGTGTCTGTTGGCGATGGCTAGTAAAATCTAGCCCACCTAGAAGCCTGAAATTTTAGATTTAGGTAGTCCAAACCCTCTCCTGGTGCACCTGATCCTCAGAATTTTAAAATTTCGAAAATTAGAGTAGTTATTAATTAAAAACTGATCAAAGATCACAAATAAAAAAGTCATTCTTCCGAAGCTAGCTCGCACATGCCCAGAAACGAATATCCGTATCTTTGGGAATAAAAGAAAGAAAGCACAAGTCATCCCGTTTTTTTTTGTTTTTTTTTTTAAGTTTTTCTAAATTCGCCATGGGTGAACGACAACAAATACGGAAAAACCGTCTACATATTCTGAAGGAACATACATTTATGTCTCGAACGATCTGGTTGATTTGAAAAAAAAATTATATTTAACCCTTTAAAAAAAATAATCAAAAAGCATCGAATTCCCGTTTTTTATTTTCTCCCGTTTTCTGAGCCTTGCATCCACCGGAATACAAAAGATACGGAAAAACAAAGGTCACCAAATTAAAGAAATAACTTTGCCCTTTTCAAAGCCAACTTTGGTTTTAAGAAATACGAAAATTAACACTTCAAAAAAGTATATTTTCTGTATGCCGTTTTGCGATTTTGGCAGTTTTTAAAAATTCGGGTCGGCGATTCAGAGAAAGGTACTAAAAACTAAAAATACCAGACAATATCTGCATTTATTCTTTTTTCGACATCTGTATTTGTATTTGAAAAATACGAATATTAACCCTTAAAAAAATTCGTGCGCAGGACTCTCTTTTGCGAATTCCGATTTTCTGCGATATATAAAATCTGGCATCGGCTCTCTAAAATAACCAAACAAAAAACAAACACACCTAAAGACATCTACGTTCTATCGGGTTTAAGCAGAAACCTTTAGTTTAAAAAAAATCACGCTAACCCTTTCGAAAACTTTTTTTACCGTAAGTCAATTTCGCTTTTTTAACTATTTCTCCTATCTTTAAAAATCTGAATTGGCGTTTATAAAGAAGATACGAAAAACTAAAAATACTGCGCCTAATCTACATCTCTTTTTTTTAAAAATCTGTTATCCATTTTGAAAATTTTTAATTTTAACCCTCCAAAAAAAATCCGTTCCAAAACTCACTCATGCGATTTTCGTTCTTAGGTCCAGGTTTAAAAATCGGCATCGACTCGGGAAATGCGAGTACGGACAAACAGTAGACTCCAGATCACATATACGTTCATTTTCTTTAAAACGCATCGTTGGGTTTTAAGAAATATCTACATTAACCCTTTCGAAACCGATCGTTTACGTAACCCACTTTCGCGATTTCCGCTATTTTGGCAATGTTTACCGGTGGTTAAATTTCAATTCTACTAGGAAATTTGGTTGGGTCGAGTGTTCTGAAAAGGCCTCTTCAAGAACAGATTGTGCTCCCTGGCAGTGGAAGTTGGAACTATAGGAGTATCTCTGGTTCTATGGGTCCAATTACGACGGGGTTTGGCTCATTCGACTTGGTATCTATAGTCTTAAATATTTTAGTTGCACTTCCGACCGCCAGGGTGCGCTTTCCAATCTTGGGTTCCATAAGCCCGATTACGACGGGGTTTCCTCATTCGACTTTATTTCGATAGCCTTACAGATTTCAGTCATATTCGTATAGAACAGAACATTATTATCTCAGGCCCGGGCAACGCCGGGCGGGTTAGCTAGTTTTTTATAAATCATTACGTATCATAATGGCAATAAGCGAAGTACAGATGTAAAAAAAAGGTGCAAAAACGATGGGCGTAGCACAGTTTAAAAAACGGCGTAATGTAATACATCGCGCCAGTGGATGAGAGGTTCTGTTCTCAAAGCTGGTAGACGAGAGGTGCTGGGTTCGAACTCGTGTCACGCTCGTCTGCCTAACCGTTTGGAGTTTTCCGTGGTTTTCATGGAACTTCGTTTAGCTTACAAAAATGCGGTTTAGAAAGACTCACACGGAGGGAAACCGCCCTTTGAAGTATATCCTTTGTGCAGATAATTGACCGTAACAAACACACCTAATGCATTGCTTATAACTTGTTAATTTAATTGAACTCGTGTAAAGTAATTGGGTATATTTACGATAATACATTTGTAATCTTAAGCACACAATTTTAGCCTGTATAATTACGGCTAAAGTAGAATTTTTTTTTATATTGACGCAATCAAAAACGTCAGTGTAATATATTTGAATAAATATATGAAATTGTTCATAATTTTTTTAAAGTAATAAACACAATAAAAAAAAGAAGCATATGAAGATAAATGTACATCAAGAATGACTACATAAATCATAATATTCATTGCTCCAAGTAATCTGTAATAATATTTGCGATGGGATAGTGTTAAAACTGATTTCTTTATCTAGCAACATATTTTTTTTTTTTTTTTTTAATGAAAATGTTGTAAAAATTTAATCTCATAGAAAGTATCCTTTTGAGTGTCTATTTAAGTGAAACATTTTAAGAAATAATTATTTCAACTGAAGTTATCTCAGAATCTATACATATTTCAATCTAACTCATCTTTCTAACATATATATTTTTTTTGAATGATCTTTCTAAAAATTTAACTATTATGCAATTTTATTCGAAAAAATAATTTTTAATAAAAATGGCCGTTTGGCATACGAAAAAAGAAGTGGTCAGCCCGTATTTTTTTTTCTTCAGTCACATGATTTGCGTTTTTATTATTATATAGATCACGTATGATATGATTTAATAGAATGAAGAAAACATTTATTAATATCTTTTTAAGTTTTGATTCGATTTTTATAAAATTTTAAAAAAAATGACTCGACAAAATTCTGCAACAATTATACACCAGTGGGCCCCGTGCGAGGATTTTGCACTGCAATCTAATATTTTTTATCAATATGTAATATTTATTAGATGCAGATTTAAACTTCTAAAGAAAAATTAAGGATAAAATATCTGCAGCAACATTTAGTGTTTAGTCAAGAATATCATCTAATTTATTCCATCAAAGTTAGAGTAAAAATTGATTCAAGATTGCAAAAGGCAAAACGCGAGAAAAAAAAATTAATAATCGTACTTTAACTGCATTAGAGGATGACGTCGTCCGCTTCAGGAAAAACATGAGACATAGAAATATAAATCTAAACATTTCAATTTCGCTTTTTAATCATAAATATACTATAAACCCATGCGGTGTTTTTTATAATCTGAGCATCATATAATGTGGTATTTTACTTTTTTGGCAACAATAATTTGAAGAAAACTTTTCATTTCTTTTATGAAAACAATGCCGATTTAATTTTTAATTATCAGCAAATGTTAATCAAAAAACATGTTTTAGGAAGATGTAAGTGTGCTATGTCAGAAGCATGTTCCAAATCCTTTCATATGGTATCCCATTCGTCGTTCTGCGTTTCGTAATTTCTTAGAAAAAGGGATGTTGACAGGAGAAATAATATATATGATATTTAATTTCAAACCATTCGGTTGGATAGTTTTTGTGCTGTTATATGCGGAGAGACGGGCGGACAGACGGACCAAACGACGACTATAGGTGCTACACGTATTTATATAATTACGAGTGCACCTAAAAATGTTTATCCAGTAAGAATACATGCTTAACTTTTAACCGATTCGATAAACATTTTTCATGTATTCATATATTCCATTTCTTTCGTATATCCAACTTTACGAAACTGGATATAGCAGGTCTTAAAACTGATTTTGAACTCTTTCCAACATAATTGAAAAGTGTTCATCAAATCGGTTTGTCGGTCTGTCTATCTGCCGTCTATCCATGCTCTAACTCACGCAAATATACTGAGATTGCCGTGAAATTGATATAAGTTGTATTTACAGTTCCTTTACAGGCGCACTCAAAAACATTACGGTCTATAGGAAAAAATTAATTGCGGCGAGTTTTAATGATGTTACACTATTTGAAACATAGTCAAATTGATGCATCTCACTGAGGTACCCTGCAAGGTTCTTACTGTAGAATTTAGTGTGCATAAAATGTATCGTTCGTTTATAGGGACACTCAAAAAAAAAAAAAAATCCGTTATCTTACTTCCTATGAGGAAAAATCGTTTGCGGCGTATTTTAATGATGTTACAATATTTTAAACATATTCAAACCGATATACGTATCACTGAGGTGCACTGCAAGGCTCTTACTGTAGAATATGGCATGCATAGAGTATATCGTTCATTTACAGGGACACACAGATAATTTGATTTCAGTTCTGTCTATTAACAATAATTTCTGGTAGCTCATTTTCCGTTGTGGTGACGGAAGTAATGATTTTAAATGTAACTAATTTTTGGCAAATTAATTGGTGCATATAAATTCTATAGACCATATACAGGGCTGCTCAAAAGATCTAACGGACATTTCCGTTTATTCGCGGAAATTGCTGAAGAGGGATTTTCAATCGTGCTATGTATTTCCTAACTGAAGTAAATTTTAGCATACTGTGCAATACAAATATGTAGATTATATACAGGACGGCACAAAAGAAATAGGTTATTTTGTTTGACTATTGGTAGTAATTACTGAAATTAGGTTTTCAAATGTGTTATGCGTTTTCTAAATTGTTTACTTAGTGAACTGTGAAGTTTTGTTACAGTATTCTGAATGTGTTGGAAAGTGTTTCATATTCTATACTTGACGCATGATTTTTCGTTCTTGTTTTAACATGCGATAAAAAATTTCCTGCATAAAAATGCTCTTCACACAAGTTTAATCACATGAGTTTACGTTGAGTGTCAATTTAAGTGAAGCGTTTTAGGAAATAATAAGCGATAAAATGTATTCTGCATTTTAATATAGCGCAGCTTCTGTTAAGCACAATATAAATGAAAGCCCTTCTAATGACATTATTGAAAAATTACACCATCAGCAAAATAATATAAATTAATGTGTGAAATTTGTTTTCGCATTTTTATACGAATACGTACACTATTAATGCAAACACGTGAAAATGAACGCTTATCAGGAACGCACAATATTCATTGATCCAGAGACTGGGAGGTAATATTTATTTTTAATAGTTTCAAAACCGATATCTTTATTATGCGGGATAAAATTTTCGGAAGGAAAATGTCATTAAAGTGTAATCATAACTGTTAATCTTTGAGTGTCCATAAAAGTATACCATTTTAGAAACTAATAGGTGTTAAAATGTTTTCTAAATTTTAATTTAATGTAGCTTCAGTACATAAATAGGTAAAATAAAATAAAAAATTCTAATAATATTTCTAAATAAATGTTAATGTAAAAATAATGACAAAAAAAAAACCACTCTTTTATAAACATTCAGAGAAAAACCTTCTAATAACATTTCTTAATAAATATAAGTGTAAAAATATTTAAAAAAAAACATGTTTTATAAGCATTCAATGTTTATCTTAAGGGGTTACACAAGTTCTTGACTTTAAAAATATCGATTACTTTTTATGACGGAAATTAAATTCTTATAGTGTGTACACTGTTAAAAATTTGCAGCAAACTGTCCGGTCGTTTGACCGTTTTTATAGAAAATGGTAACATAATCGTAATTTAACTCTATTCTGACCATAATATGGGCAATAATATGGTCATAATATAGTTAAATTACTGTTGTGTAAACGTTTTCTATAAAAACGGTCAAATGACTGGACAGTTTGCTGCAAATTTTTAGCAGTGTAGAATTATGGGCAAAAATATTTTAAAGTGATATCTCAATTACTAAAAAAATATGAACACAAATATGAGCGTGCGCACGATCGATAAAACCAACCTCGCCGAAAAGATTTTACTAAAGAATCTACTCCCTTACTGAAGATGCATATGTCACAGGAGGGTTCACAGTATGGCGCGGGAATAGAAAATTAAGTTTAAGAAGAAAAAATATATATCAGTATATTTTTCATTCTAAAACTTTAAGTGCAATTTTTTGGGAACTCCATTTTTCAGCATGGGCAGCATGATAACTTGAACATTGTTTAACAATTTTAGATACAATTTGCGCTTATGTACGCATAATTAAATTGTCTAAGAGTCACCGAGCCATTTTTTTAAAATTATAATTTTGTATGTTTTTTCAGTAAGTTTAAAAGTCTAAATTACAGCCAAAAAAAAAAAAAAATTCAAAGTAGCGCAATATTTTTATTCTTCAAAATTTCAAAAATTTGAATCGATTGCCCTTAGTTACAACCTTATGTTACAAGAAGAAACAGAGATTTTAATACTTTTTTGTTTCTACAGGAAGTTAGGATGCTGCCCATCGCGCCGGGATATTTTGGTACAGATCAACGCGGTTACAGGTTTCCGACGTAATATGTGACCACATTTATCAACAACAGCAACAACAACAACAACAAAATTAAAAACTTGAAACAATAAAAACAACGCAGAATAATTAGTTTTTCAATTAATTTTACTCCCTTTCAAAAAAAAAAAAATCAAAATACAGTAATCTCTTACTTATACGACGATCCAAGGGACTTAAAACAATACATAAACGAGAGAAACGCAAAAATGAAATTCAAGTAAAAAATAATTGTTACATAGATGTTAAGACAATATTAATATTTAAATGATTAAATAACATGCAGAATAATAAAAAAATACGATTTACTTAGATTGTTAAATATTTACAAATTCAAATCTAAAATATATGCATCTAAAAATTTCAATTACATATCTTATTTTTTAAAAAATACATACATTGTTAAAAATTTGCAGTAAAATGTCCAATCATTAGACCGTTTTTATATAAAACGGTTACATAACCGTAATTTAACTCTATTCTGACCATATTATTGTCCATATTGTAGTCAGAATAGAGTTAAATTACGGTTATGTAACCGTTTTATATAAAAATGTTCAAATGACTGGACAGTTTGCTGCAAATATTTAACAGTAGTTTAAAATTGAAATGAGCTTTATGTTTGTCTTTAAAAATAGCTTTTCAAATTCATTGAAGCATGAATATGTTGAACCGAGCGAGGTCAGAAATATTACATAAAAGAGGTTTATATGCACAGGTTTATCAAACAGATATTGATTGCTTCATTTCTAAGAAGAAAAAGCCCCCCCCCCCTCCAAGAAGTAGCAGATGCGAAGGTGTGTGGCCGGGAATGCAACTTCCGATACTATCCAGAAAACAAAAGCAAAAGACAGCCAATTGACCTCCCCTTCACAGGCTGATGTGATTTTTTTTTTTTTTTGGAAAAGAGATGTGTAGAATACACTATAAGAAAAAAAGGCAAAAATTACGGCAAAATTTGCTGTCATTTTATGTACTCATATTGCCAGCATTTTTTCCTGTAAAATTTAGCATGATTACAGTCATTTGTACAATAAAATTAGAATAAATGCAGAGATTTTACTGTAAAATTTCAAAAACAAAACAAAAGTTTTTAAGGTACATTGTGCTGATAATTTACAGTAAATAATGCTGGCAATTTGGGTTCATAAATTTACAGAACATTTTGCTGTATATTTTGCCGTTTTTTTTTCTTGCAGTGTAGGAAGAAATGTCAAAGGAAACTTGAAATTTTCTACTACTCATAAGTAAGAGATACATTTCACGACGCGACGCATAAACGGAAAAAAAATAACATTGCATCGCTATATGTTTATGCGGGACTACCGAAAATCGATGTGTAACTGAGAGAGACGCATAAAAGAGGCATTTCTAAGAAAAAAAGCCCCTACCCACCCCCCTCCACGAAGTAACAGATGCGAAGATGCGTGGCCAGGAATGCAACTTTTCAGATACTATCCAGAAAACAAAAGCAAAATACAACCAATTGATAGAGTGTTAAGTAATACCAATAGAAAGTTAAGTGAGAGAATACTGTATTATGTCAATTTTTCCCAGGCGAGAGCGCATGTAACCCTTAATCCGTCAGAACATACGCCCCTTTCCATTACGTTACTACACGCGCGGGATAAATTTTACCCCAATGGGTTTTCTTGCGTCAATTTTTTGATTATAAACAAAAATTTATATTTTGAAATAAAGTGTAAATCAATAAAGAACATAATTTAGCGTAAAATAGGAAGTTCTGTTATATTTAAAGCCAAAAAAAAAAAAAAAAAAAAAATCTAGCACTAAGATTTTTTTCTGCATATCATTACATACAAATCTTTTATAATCCAAATTCAACCATGAAAAAAAAACAAGTTGGAAATTGTACGTCAAACGTTACAAACGAGGTGCGTTCGTACGCACGTTTTAGAATTAAATTTATGATATCCCGTGCGTAGAACGGGTTAAACAGCTAGTTAAGTATATATTTTATGACACTGTTCATACAAATATCTTAACTAGTTATATAAATATTCAGATATATATGTATCAGCTAGTTATATAAATATTCAGATCTTGATGATTTTTAATTCTGTGAAATGAATTATATCGTCTGCAGATTAATTTCTGTCATAAAATAAGTATCTCGGTCGCTTGACGATTTAACATCCATCGGAAGCTCCTATAACAAAAAAGCACCGATTTAAAAAAAAAAAATTCAAATTTCTTAATAAATATTTTTATTAATATCTCCTAAAGTTTTGACTCGATTTTAATAAAATTTGAAATGTCTCGACAAAATTCTGCAAAGATAATATATTTTAAATTGCAAACCATTTGGTTGGGTAGTTTTTGCGTTGTTATATGCGGACAGACAGACAGACAGACGGACGGACAGACGGACGGACCAAACGACGACTATAGGTGCTACGTATTTATATAATTACGAACGCACCTAAAAATTAAACTGATATATAGAAACTGTATGCGCAAGAGTTGTTAATGTTTAAAAGAAAAATTATATTATTATTTGCATTGCATACACATTTGCATTAACATTTTCCTATCATTATGGATTACGTTATAACACGCGTCGGGTACATTCCCTCCCACGTGACATTTTTATAACAAAAGAATGGAAAATACACAACCGGAGGTAAATTCTTTTTGGCCACATCTTATATCTTTGAGCTTGAAAGGTACTATAAAGCTCAGAATGATCACGAACGATTTTCGCACATTTTTAAGTAAAAATTGTGAGCTGGGGTAGATTTTATCCAAGTGCGTGTGCTGACGGGTTAAAAAGCATGTCTATTTTCAAGAGTGCAATTTATGTTGTTCCAAAAAAATTTCTTTACAATACGTTAATTTCGATCCCTATTATGAAATATTCACAGTTTTGATTTACGCTTGGTAGAAATGGCGAACTAATGAATTTATACTTAATTTTTTTTTTCTTTTTTAACATATGGTAACAGGAAAGAAAAAATTAAACGTTATTTATACTATGTATTCGGGATCGGTAAAATGTTTTCTAAATGCACAATGATAATTTAATATTAAACTATTAATTGATAAAAGCGTGTTTTTAAAAATATATGTATTACTCTTAAATTTTTTATATATTGTTTACTTTTTAATGCTCAAAATATTTCATTGTTGCATTTTCACATCCAGTTGGCTAATTTTTGCGAGCATACGTAGTTTGGTGCGTAATGAACTCATTATTTTTGTAACTCCTATATAATTGTAACCCTAAAGAATAATTGGCGATTTATCGGAAACTAACTGAAAAATGTCTTAAAAAATACTTTATTAATTTATAATTAAGTTCTAAAATATTAAAATATTGTATTGTCATCGGAAACACATCTTTGTACATTTTAAATCAATGAGTGTAAAAATTACATCATCAGTAAATATTTTTCATAGATTGTTTTTTTTTTCTACATCGACTGGTCTAAAGAAATTTTGTTTATTACTTACCCATCATACGTAGTATAGGGTAAGTCGTGTAATCGTTTTGAAAATCGAAAAAAAAAATTTGACGGATTTACACGTTTCAGACACTGGAGATTCCGAAAAACATATTTTTAGAAAAAAAATTTTGCCGTCCGTCTGTGTGTCTGTGTGTCTGGATGTCTGTGTGTCTGTAAACGCTCTATCTCCCGAAAAAATTGAGATAGAGACTTGCAATTTGGTATGTATTTAGTATGTAATAATGGGAAGAAGCCTATTTCATTTCAATAACCTCGATTAACCGGAACAATTTTTTTCGGACTCTCGAAATATTCGTTCTGATAAAAGGTATATAAAATTTTTCGAAATTGTTTATTTTAAGAAATGAACATAAAAGACAATAAAAAAACATAAATTTTGCATAAAGCATGAAGTCGATCGGATAATTAGTTGCCGAGATATTTGGAATCCTATTTTCCACACTCTTCGATTTTTCATGACCCTGTATTTCAACCAAATTTCACTTCAAAGATATATTTTAATTGGAAATTTGACGCTTAATCAGATGCAATAAACCGCTAGTTAATAGGATTATTATTTTTGGAGTTATAAGAAAAACCTCTTTCAAGCAATTCAGTAATCGAGCCTTTAAAGTTTATGACGTCATCAATCTACGATTTTATTTGAATTGCAATGCATTTTATAAGTAGTTTACACATTTTTATTTTAATATTTTACATTATGCATATCCATGATGGGTAAGTATTACGGTGTCCCCCAACGACTAGTTTTTATGATTTATGGTCTTAAATATAATTTTTACTGGTTTTTAAAATATTGTATTTGTAGAAAACAAATAACAATATCGTAAAAACTTAAAAAAAAAAAAAAAAAAAAAAAAAAAGATTTTTTTTAGACTAATCCATATTAAAGTACAGATACATTAAGAAAAAGGATCCAGAAAAGAGAATAATTGAAAAGGCTTTGAAATCTTGCATTATTATTGTCTTAACGTTATTAAACCCTACATTTGTATATAATGTTGACAAAATTAAAGAAGCATTTATCAAATCAAAGTTCTCTTTGCTGCCACTTATTTCGGAAATGTTTACGAGTAGTTTTTAACGTGTATTAATCAGTTTTTTCAACCTGGAAATTTTTCGGATGCTATCAATTCTGGAGTAAGCATTTCCATGTTCATCAAACATGTTTTACAAACAAACATGATAAATAAACAACATTAACATCGAAATCAATATTAATTTGTTACTCTTGTATGTATGAATTCAGTTACACAGCTGAGAATGTTAACTTGAGAAATTACAGCATCCTAAAAACGGATATTCAACTTTGAGAAAACTGATTAAATTACTACAAAAACTACTCAGAAACGTTTTCGAAAATCAATGGCAGCAAAAGAAACTTTGTTTTTATAAATTCTTCTTTGCATTTAAAAAATACATTGGTTTCTGAGGTTTCTGAAGATAAAGAATGGTTTTCGGAATCGTAGTTAACTCGGAAGTGTTTAATGTATAATTTCTTTCGTTGTTATATTATATTTTCGTAGAGTAAGAAATATTTGTCTTTTTTTACAGTGCATTCACAAAAAATAGATTTTAAAAATCATAAATAACAAGACAGAAAAATCATGCGTCAAGCATAGATTACGACACCCTTTCAAACACATTCAGAATACTGTAACAAAACTTTATAGATTAATAAGGTGAAAGATGATGTTGAAGTAAACAATTTGGAAAAATCATGCGTCAAGCATAGATTACGAAACTCTTTCCAACACATTCAGAATACTGTAACAAAACTTTATAGATTAATAAGGTGAAAGATGATGTTGAAGTAAACAATTTGGAAAAATCATGCGTCAAGCATACATTACGAAACTCTTTCCAACACATTCAGAATACTGTAACAAAACTTTATAGATTAATAAGGTGAAAGATGATGTTGAAGTAAACAATTTGGAAAAATCATGCGTCAAGCATAGATTACGAAACTCTTTCCAACACATTCAGAATACTGTAACGAAACTTTATAGATTAATAAGGTGAAAGATGATGTTGAAGTAAACAATTTGGAAAAATCATGCGTCAAGCATAGATTACGAAACTCTTTCCAACACATTCAGAATACTGTAACAAAACTTTATAGATTAATAAGGTGAAAGATGATGTTGAAGTAAACAATTTGGAAAAAGCATAACACATTTGAAAACTCAATCCTGCAATTACCGTCAATAGTCGGAAAAGTTTTCTAATTCTTTTGTGTAGCACTGTATAGTATCTATAGAGTTATATGTATACTGCAGATTATACAAAAATTTACTTCAGTTAGGAAACGCCTTGCGCAGTTTAAAATGTCCCTGCAACAAATTCAGCCAATAAACTGAATTGTGTTCGAGATCTATTGTACAGACCTGTATAGGATCTATAGAATTTATATACACCCAGTAATATGGAAAAATAATTTAAATTTATAAACGTGTACCACAATTGAGAACGCAATTCCAGCAATTATTATTCAATTACTATTCATAGACAGTATTGCAACCGAACACTTTTGTGCGTCCCTGTAAATGAACGACGAATGCTATGTACACCTTATTCTAGTACACCTTATTCTTAGTAAGCCTCTTGTAGTGCACATCATTGATATATATCAATTTCAATATGTTTAAAATAGTGTAGCATTATTAAAGTACACCGTAAACAATATTAGATAGCTTTCAATTTAAAAAAAAAGTATAAAGCTACCTATAGCAGCCGTTCGGAGGACAGAAATCCCGGAAAATTTCGGTATATTTTCACCGATCATGACCCCCAGACCCCAAAACCACCCTCCATTCAAATGTTGATTTATATATGTAGATATATCCATATATATATATCTGATCTATGTCATACGATAGCACTCATATTTATAAATCAATTTCGATGAAACTAATTGCGTGTATTAAGCTCACCAATGTCTCGACCGAGTTCGTTGGGCAGCTTGGTCCGCCATTTTGTATCAAGATGGCGGCCATTTAAAAATTCAAAACTAAAAAATACATACAAAAAAGTTAAAAATTCAAATTTATTTTTTGCTTAAGTGTTAGGCCTTTATACAAGGATTCTGTAGTATTGTTTGTTTTACCTCTATTTTAAAAAACGGCTGAGATACAGCGGTTTGAAATCCTAGGGTGGCAGACATTTTGAAACAATACAGCACATTACAAAAAACAAATGATTAATTTATGAGTTTTAGTGAACGCGACTTCTCGTAAATGATTATCTTTCATTGTTGTAATCATTTTCCCAATCATACGCATAAAACTATTTATTCATATCCGTTAGCGCCAAATTCTCGCCAAACTTGTCAACATTTGGCGAAATATCGCCAAATTTGGCGACCGAAATAAGTCTTCATAAATGAAGCCAACTTGGCTATAGTTGACTAATTTGGCAAATTTCTTATTCAAATTCAGTATTAACGAATGTTCTGTAATTGGGTTCTTTGCATTTTAGCTTGCTGTTTCGAGTAACATTAGACAAAATTTTAAAACGAAGATATAGGAAAGCTATCTTTTCCTCCCGGTACAGGCCGGAAGGACTTTTTTTCCTACAGACCGTTATGTAATGAATTTTGTTTAGTGCCCCTGTAAATGAACTATAAATGCTCCACACTTCATTTTCAATACCGAACAAGCCACAGTAAACTTCAATAACATATATCACTTCCGTTGCAATCCGAGTGTATTTATGTGAGTTAGAGCACGGAGAGCTGGACGGCAGACAGACAAACAGAATTCATAAACATTTTTCAACTATGTTAGAAATTGAATCCATTTGGACACTACACTGTTAACTAGTATTTTAAAAACACAAATTGCACAAATTGTGCTTATTAGTTGCTAAAATCAGTGTAAAAATTGTTTTAAACTCATAAAAGAGCTAAAATCCTACATGTTTTGGCTTTAAACTTATAAAGATCAAAATATCAGTTTTGATCTCAGATTTAAGTGATCGCTTTTCAATTTTTCGCAGTGATCACTTTTCAGATTTGATTTAAAGATCAGTAGTCGTTTGTGTTGTTCCTCTTCCCCGATGATAGCTTTGAGTTTAAAGCCGAAACATGTAGGATTTTAGCTCTTTTATGAGTTTAAAACAATTTTTACACTGATTTTAGCAACTAATAAGCACAATTTGTGCAATTTGTGTTTTTAAAATATGTTAGAAATGTTTATAAAGATAATTCTTCTCTAGGAACGTTATGTTGAAAACTAGTGAAATCGAGTTTTAGATAAGCAAAATGGTAAATTTTAGCTTCTGATGCGATGAATTTTGCGCAAGTATTAATTGTTCACAAATATGTGCCTTGATATTTTCTGCTGTACTAAAAAATATGCTTACAAGTTTACAATCTTGCATACGCGTTTCCCATATGAAAATGCTTTATGGTTATATAGACATGTGTTGAGTTTTAGATGTACATTAAAGTAAATTGTTTTAGAAAACAACATGAAGTAAAATTGTCTTCATTCTCTAATTTTAGTCCAGTTTCCGTAAAGTACTAAGAAAAAAGAATCACTTTTGGTAAAACGTAAATATTATTAAACCTAAGCAGTTGAAATTAATTCTACAAATTAATGAAATCTATATAACTACATAGGTTTTCAAGTACAACTTTGTAAAAAAAAAAAAAAAAAGTTGTATATGAAGATACCTTTAAAATGTTAAAATATGCCAATATTTTCATAATCGGGTTTTTATCATGATTCAATACGTTCCCCAAACTCATATGACGTTATAATTACTTGCTGACGTCATATCTACTTGCTTTCTGTATTACTCATATTGATACTCTCTTTGTATTATTCTCAAACATTTAAAAAAGTCTGTTAAACTTCCAATATGACATCAGATTAATTTTCTTTTTAATTCTCTAAGGAAAATGCAATTTTGAAGTGACGACCTAACACGAGAAAATGAAGAGATATGGTTTATTATGGTGTAATATAAGATATTTAATATGGTTAAATGACATGTAAACGACCAAGTTCTATTGCTATCAATACGGGATTTTCTGTCAAAAATGTGTAGACCACTTTTAAACAACTTTAGCTCAATTTAGTGACTTTTTAAAACTTTTCAAAGTTATTTATTTAATGGAAAAGAAAAAACATAAAAACAGACGATATTGTAAGTACAATTTTTTTCTGTTTAGCAATACTTTTATTTTACCCCCAGTTTTTTCACCGTTTTTAATAGGATAAATAGCAAATTCAAAATTTGTGCAATATTAATTAATATATACAATGCATTATTGCAAATAAAATAATCCTTAATAACAATAGTCAGGTTTTCCGTTTATTCATATTAATACTATTCTTTCAACATAAATTGAATACTGTCATAAATATTGTTGGATATTATATTGCATATTTTTATTACATTGTATATATATATATATATTATGTTTATATACAGCATCATTGTATATTAAAAAGGAAAGAAAGAAATCACGTAATATACTTTCTTTGATAAACAATTTTAGATGGTCAATAAAGAGTTATTATGTGATCATATTTTTTTAGCAATTTAATTTCGATGTTATCTGGAAAAGATTATTGGGAAAGAAATTGTTCAACCTGTACCAAATTTCGTTATCTTAGCTTAAATAAAGCGAAACAATTCAAATCCAATTGTTGTTATTATATAAACAAATGAAATGGAATTGATGAGATTATTATAATTTTAGAAAATACGATTTTAAGTGGACAGAGAAACATATTAAAAGTGGATCGAAGATCGCATAAAGTGTTTTGTTTAATATTCCTTTCAAAACACTTTATCCTTTCTTTAATAAATACAAATACATTTAATTTCCCCCCCTCCCCCCAAAATAAATAAATAAATAAATAAATAAAACCATCTTTTTTTTTTAAAGTAAAAATTTACCAGTCTATTTTTCTCGTTTCTTCGTATATCTGAACCGGTCCAATAGCGGGCGAAGCCCGCTATTTTTCTCGATCATAATAATATCTGTCATGTGGACTAAATGCCATATTAAAAAATCAATTTCAAAATTAAACATGTTGTATAAGATACCTTCAAAATGTTAAAATATGCCAATATTTTCATAATCGGGTTTTAATCATGATTCAATACGTTCCTCAGACTCATATGACGTTATAATCACTTGCTGACGTCATATCTACTTGCTTTCTCCATTATATTGATACTCTCTTTGTATTATTCTCAAACATTTAGAAAAGTCTGTTAAACTTCCAACATTTTGTCAGATTAATTTTCTTTTTAATTCTCTAAGGACATCATATTAACCTGCTTTCTGTACTTACACATACTCATACTCCTTGTATTATTGAGATGTTTGAAAATTTCCGTTTTTTTTAACCAATATGACGTCATATTAATCTATTTTTTCAATTGGTGAAACTTTTTAATTAATTTTCATTTTTCATGTGGAAATATTTCAATTGAAAATTAATTATTGTAGAAAGAATTTTATTGTGGATTTTTAATTGTTGGCAACTACTATAACGAAAAATGATTAAATTTAATAGGAAAAGGCTGTTAAATTTTTAGTTTTCTATCTCTCTTTATTAAAATAATACGATTTTTTCAAAATTTTATGGTTTTCAGCTTCATAGTAGCTATTCAGATATAAGTACACAAAAATTCAAGTGTGTGAGTTATATAGTTTCTGAGAACCGGCTCTGTGACGGACATACAACGTAGCGGGACGAATAGGGTTTCGTGAGATGGACGAAACTCTAAAAATAGGAACTGTAAAATATAGACTATTTTTCAAAGAAAAATCATGCATTTTATTAAAACTGTAAGAATAATTGTGAGTTGTTACAGCATCCCGCTAGATGGATTCTAATGGGATTTTTACTAGAATGAAGTTTGATGCGCCATAGGCTATTTTTATGTGATTGGGTGCAGAAATTCAGAAGCTAGAATAAAACAAGTTGGAAATTGTACGTTAAACGTGACAAATGAGGTTTGTTCTTACTGTAACTAGTTTTAAAATGTACATAAATCTTCAGAATTTTATCGTCCGTTATAAGCGAAATAAGCATATCTGTCTTAGTGAAATGAGCATGCCAGATGCGATTTTTGTTCTACACTAAATAGGGCTTCAAAATTAACCATGGAGATTTTGCTTTGCAAATGATTATCTCCATGGTTTAATATTTCTTTGACTCACGATGAACGAATCTCTTGTGATTATTTACTTTAATGGATTGAGATATTCGGCTGTTTACCGAATTTAAACTGAAGTTATCTCAGAATCTATAATTTTTTTAATGTAACTCATCTCTCAAACAAACAATTTTTTGAACAATCTCTATAAAAATATAACTTTTATGCCATTTTATTCGAAAAGATAATCTATAGTAATAAAAGAAAATTTCGCTCTGTGTGTGTTTGTTTGTTTGTTTGCGATGGCTAGGAAAATCTAGTTATTATAATACGTAATATATAATATATAATTATACAGTTAAAAATTATGTTATGTTACAGTTGGCTATCTCATAATATATCTGTTTACAAAATTTCATTTGAATTTAAAAAAATAATTTTTTGGCGGTATCTCGTGTTTCTGTAGCTATAATTTTATACACCGGTGGAATTATTGCACTCTATTATTTAACTTAACTTGTTTTTTGTCTCTAAAGATGGAATTTTATATCGATTCTTCGATTACCCCTTGAGATACTGAAATTATAAAAATTATATGCATAGGTGTGTATACGATGAAAACACAGCATTTTAATATTTTTAGAACTTAATTATAAATTAACAAATAATTTTAATGCATGTCTTCGTAACCGGCCGCAGTTAAGAAATCTCCAAATAGTCGTTATGGCTACAAATGTGTACGAGTTACAAAAACAATGTATTATATTATGCGCCAAAACATTCTCGCCAAAATACGGTAACTGGCTGTGAAGCGACAAAAGGACCATTCCATTGTGACGGGTGTGACATCCAGACAAAATTTTAAGAGTTTATATCTATATTTTGGGAAATAAATTAGCTAAGAAATCCCTGAAAAGTATTTTAATTATGTTTTTCCATGCATATGCTTGGATAATTGAGCAAATATATAACTTCAATAGCTTTCAATGAAAAAAAAAATTCACTTGCATACACATTTGTTAAAATTCCTGTGAATATTTAACTGTATCCTTATTAAAACAGTTTTTTTCTAATGAAAGAGATTCAAATTAAACTTAATACGTAATGTTCATAATAAATTTTAATTATTTTAATATATAAGAATTTTTTTCCTGCTGCGACGGTTATGACAAAGAAGTGACGGGTGTGACATTGTGCAAAGTGTACAATTTGAACGTTCTTTACCAAAAAAATACAGTGATCAGTATAGATAGTAAACTCAACAATAGTAAATATACAAAATAAATTTAATAAAACTAACATATTTATGCAGTTAATTTAAAATTTGTAGTACCCCTACTCGTTATAAGTGATGGGGGAGCTACTTTTTTTTTATAATAGCAGAAATTTTTTTAATTGAGATGTCATCTTCCTCTGGCCAAATCCAGTGTGGCTTGCATGTATTTTAAGCTTATTTCTTAATTACGGAAGTTGACATTCAAGACATTAGCATAGTACAAGCTATTACGCTTTTTGCTACTGGCCAGGGAAACCAGTTGAACAGTTGAACAGTTTATAGGTTCAATGGGGTTCCTTGTTTGAGAAAACAACCCCCTGGAGATGAGTTAGCGTATATCATATCTTGAGAGAGACATAAAAAAAGTTTAAAGTACTTAAAAGAAATGATAATGTAAAAGAAAAATGTTAAATAACCGTCTAATGTATGAAGAAAAGTATAAAATAAATTTAAAGTAATAAGAGAATGTAAAAGAATGCCTAAAAATGCGATAAAAATAGGTCTAATACAATTTACTGACGAAAAAAGGGAAAGTAAAAGAAAAATGCGTTTAATTTGAGATAGATGGCGCAATGAGTCCACAGACGGGAAATAGCTAGAAACATTTGATTTGAGAATGAGATGAGGGGCTGGACTAGCATGCGTGAGATTAGAATGTGGAGGCCAAAAGATGATCACCAATATTTAAATCTGATATTTTCAAAATCTTTCTGGTGTGAAATTCACAATTAGCAGTGACGGCCACTTCTCTCAGTGTTGATTTGGCAGTCTTCCCCATCAAAATGATAGTACTATCACTACTTACGTTAAAGTGGTGATAAGATTTGATGCCTTCGATGGACTTGACGCCTTAGCATCTTTCTGTCAGTATTTGTTTAGTTTCTAGTATTTTCACTGCTAAGACATACAATGCCTTCATTGCACCAATCTCTTGAGCACATTTAAAAAAATCCAAAGCTGAATTAACTTAAAAGTAAGTAAGTTAAAAGTAAGTTGCTACCAACTCATAATTTTCTAAAATAATTCAAATATATATTTCATGATTTATCTTCTCTTTTTTGACAAATTGGCCTTAATATGTTCAGAAACAACCGTTGATTCAACCTTACACTTCATTAAAAAATATTTAAATATATTTCATAGCAATTTAAAATGTTGTCATACCTGTCGCAAGAATTTTGTCACACCCGTCCCAAGGATTTTGTCACACCCGTCACACTAAAATTTCCCACAAAATAAAAATTTAATGAATTTTTAACGTTTTGTAATTATTTAGACTTACAATAGTTAGACTTTCCGAAAGTTTCATGTATTTTCATGGAAAAATGCATTTTGTATAATAACTTAAGCATCTTTTTTGTGACGGGTGTGACAGAGAGACAGTGTAAATATATTTGTATTAAAATCGGGTCTTTTAATTTTTTTTTTTAAATTAAGTGTTTCAAAAGATACATAAAGGTCACAAATAGTAATATATGCACATATATTGAAAATGCTGCTGTTTTAAATATTGCTTCTAGCAGAATGAAAATACCCTATTTTACATGCCGAAAGTTTTTCAAATTTTTCCAACATTGAGCCTAGATAAATTATTTAAAAAAAATATTTTTAGAGCTCAGTTCTCTATAATTTCATATGCGCCATATTTTTACCTTTAATTTGATATATTATTTGTAGTAATGAAAGACATTTGAAATTTCAACCCTCATGTCCACTTTTTCATGGAAATGCACAAAAGTGAAATATTTTAAACACTATAAAAAGTACAAAATGCAAATAAAAAGTGCATTATTTAAAAACAATAATAATACTCTTTTATATTCATTCAAAGTAAACAATGTAATTACAGAACGAATACATATCATAATAAATCACTTCAAAAAAAGTTTTTTTTTATTGTTGCTCCACCAGAAAGTAATTATGATGCATTTTAAGAATTTCAGAAAAAATGACTTGTATATCAAATATAACTGAAATGCAGAAAAAGTTTTCTTTGTCTATTTTTAATTAAAAAAAATTTAAGGCGTAATTTAATCCAAAGAACATATAAAAAAGCTAAGACAAAAGTTAATAGGAAGAATTTTGATTTTCGTTACTAACTGAAGAATAGCCTGAAAATATAAAATGAGCCTTAGAGATGACATATTCTTCATACCTAGCAATGAAAAAAATCCTATTGATTTACATTAAGTTTTATTTTTATAACTAACAAAATTAAATTTCAAAGAAATAAAGTAACATTTCACATTTTGACATAAATGTATAAGCAAAATGCCACACAACCGAATGAAAAACTTTCCAAATTTGGCATTGAGACATATACTTTGTCTCATTCAAGTGGAATTTCACAAATTTTTTTATTTTTTATTTTAAAAAATTCATATTGTATACACTTTCATACCAATTTATAATTTAAAAAAGATTAAACTTAAATATCTTCAGTTACTTATTGAGACATTCTGAAATCAATATTTTCATCTTTATTCTCAAATTTTATAATAAAAATATTTTAATTTAAATTTCAAAGTGCAATGATACTTTTCAGTAAAATATTGAAATGAAATCATAATTTTTTATATTTTTTGTTCAGTTATGACTAGTGATATTTTTATATAACAGAAAAACAAAATATGACATAGGAAATAAGAATCTGTACAGCTAAAAGTGATGTTTAAAAAAAAAATAAACTTTCATTTGAATAAAAACAGAATTAATGTTGCTAAAATTCAGAATATGAAGTACATTTAGAGTAGCTCAAGAGAAATATTAAAGGTACGTTAATTATACTTGAAAAAAAAAAAAAAGACATCTCGATTTGTTATACAATGTAAGACTGTGAGAACGCGTACCGTCAAATGCCGAAAAATAGTGTAACACATATACATAAAAAAAAAAAAAAATAACAGCAACCGAATGTTAACAAACTCTACTAAACATTATTATGTATAATGATAATTTACTAATATTTAGTTATTTTATGTGTAGTTTTTTGCCGATTGAACCGTTAAACTTGTCTCAAGAAGTCATACAACCACATCAATATTAGGGCAATTTGGTACAGTTTCAGACCAGAAGTGAGACAATTGTGACCAGAATTGTCTCAAAAAGAACCTGAAAGATGAAAACAATGAAGATTGAACCATACATATTACTATTATACTGTCGATTAAGCAGGAAAACCTCAGTCGAACCCGCACATTTATTTCCTTTTTAATCTAATTGGACTTTAGCAGTGATCAGGTCTAGTCAGGTTAATAGTGAATAATACCATTCAAGTGTTTGACCAAGGTTTTAGCACTTAACCGGCAGTTTAGATTAGCACTAGAGCGGCGATTGTGAGCGTTATTGCTGCCTTAGAAAAATTAAAAAAGGTATTGTCCGACTTCTGCGAGATATAAAATGCAACTTCCAGTATTCAAGATGCTGAAAATGTTGCTGTCGAAAATTCTGACGTGGTACTTAGGTATCCAAATGAGGAAGATATAAGGTTCAAAACATTACATTTATAAGTAAATGAAGAAGATGTAAAATAGTTAATTAAAGAATACGTTAAGATTCGGCAACAGAAAATCTTACAAAATTGGAAAAGCAATTGCATCAGGAAAGAGACAAGGGATATAAAGAGCCTTCCTCAGACGAGAAGAATGACAGTAAGGAAAAAACTAGTCGTATGTGCCAATACCAAAACTTTTTGCTTTCTTCTATCTCATACATGTTAATACTTCAAAAAGCTTAATTTTTTTAATTATGAAATTCAGAATCCAAAAATGCAGCATAACAGTGTCACTTGTTATAAGATTTACACGAAAACCCTAATCAACTTATGTCAAGGTCTAATAGATTATGAAGTTTAATGAAATTCTGTGCATTAGTTCTTAAGATATGACTATCACTAAAATCATGTAAATCCTGCAAAATGCAGCATAGCAGAGCCACCTGTTGGGATATTTACACCAAAACCTAATCAACAACAACTTATGTCATGGTCTAACAGAATCTGAAGTTTAATAAAATTCCGTGCATTAGTTCTTGAGATATAGCTGTTGAAAAAATCGTGCAAATGCAGCATAGCAGCGTCACCTGTTTGGCGATTTACACCAAAAACTAATCAACACCAATTTATAGCAAGATCTAATTGAATTTAAAGCTTTATTAAATTCCATGCATTAGTTCTTGAGACAGAGCGCACACAACACTTTTGCCACATACAGACGCACACACATAGAGAGAAAGAGAGACGGACAGACAGTCAGACAGACAGACTCACAGACAGACATTTTCTAAAAAGAGTCAAATCGTGTTTAGTACCTTCTAATACGTATAAATCAGTCGAAAACCGGAAGTCGAAATTTTTCATGAATCCAATATTTCCTTCTTGTGTAACGATAGAATAAAGTAAAAAACATGAGAGCAGGGGACATTTAAAAAAATGCTGTATATTTAGGAAGAG
Organism: Maratus michaelseni; assembly: GCA_963931845.1. Taxonomy (NCBI): domain Eukaryota; kingdom Metazoa; phylum Arthropoda; class Arachnida; order Araneae; family Salticidae; genus Maratus; species Maratus michaelseni. The sequence goes on along the minus strand of OZ007594.1, from coordinate 274,043,505 downwards.
TTTCAGTCATTGCATAAAAGTATCTTTCCAACAGTTTTTTTTAACTTCTTCTCCATCAAAGTGACACAAAAGAACGGCTGGGAAAAAAAGTCACATACCCGTAATAAACCTATAAACTTTGTAAAACTTTGTGTAACTGTAAAATAAATATTGTCAATTTTCCATTACATTTTAATCTGACTGAAAAACTGTTTATCTCAAATTTCGGCAACTCTTGGCCCTTTGTGGTGTAATTTTTTACTATTTTAAAAAAAATTTCTTGTAAATGTGGGTATCATTCAGAACGATTTAAATGATTTTTGTAGGAAATTGTAGAAATCGCTTTTCGGTTAACAAAAATTTCGTCTAACGAGTGTGTTTCTTGAACAAATATCTTTGTTAGCAGACGTATCATTGTCATTGTTATTTGCAATAATAAGAATGGGAATATATTGCTGCCTGACCCCTGTTCAGACGAATATAGAAAGAATTATCTAAATATTCTATCGTATTAACCAGCAAATATAAGCTCCTTAATTTCAGGAATTTTTTAAATGTAACTCTTCAGTGGACACGGTAATCTCTCAAACTTTTAAATATTACTATTAATTACGAAAATAAATGATCTGCTTAACCCATTTGCATTATTATCACATATTTCAGAAATTTATTTTTTATTCAGAAATTCTGAATTCATACCAGTAAGTTTTAATAGTATTTTTTGTTTTATTTAAAGATAGACATTTCGTGATAACATAAAGAGAAAAATTTTCTTCCGAAATTTCTGATATGGTTTTAAAATTTCTGAATAAAAAATACTTTTTTTAAAATGAACGCGTATATGCGCTAATACTGGAAATGGGTTAAAATAGTTTTATTTATTTTTTAATGAAGTCTACTCCATATTTTTTAACAGTGCGCAAATAAATTATTCATTTATTTTAATGTCTGAGTAAAGTGACGTTATATACATTTGTCCTGTCTGTTAATTGGTATTCTTAACAGAAAAGATGGCAGTTAAATTTAAATAGATACTGAAATGGATTTTGGTAAAACATTTACTATTTCATTTCAAATCTGCGATCAATTATATTACCAGAGGGCCCGTGCGAAGATTTCGCACTGAAATCTAATATTTTTTAGGTACTTCTCTATTAACCCGTCGACCGCTTTTCATAAGAAAAAACTACCGCCAAACTGTAAGATTAAACGCCAAAAATGCAGTCCCATTTACTTGATGTCAAAATCATTATGCATGTTTGTTACGTCATCTAGAGGTATTACATTCGACATTTGCGTGTATTTTTCATTATGTTTTACTGATTTAAAATTCTTATATTTTATTTATTTTTTTATATTCCAATGGCAACGTTGTCCCGTTTATTTGGCGATAGTTTTTCGACGGGATAATAGAGAAGTATCATTTTTAATCAATATGTAATATTTATTAGATGCAGGTTTAAAATTCTAAAGAAAAAGCAAGGATAAAAATATCTGCAAACAACATTTAGTTGTTAGTCAAGCCAGAATATCATCTAATTTATTCCATCAAAGTTAGACTAAAAGCTGATCCAAGATTGCTAAAGGCACGCGCGGGAAAAAAAATTAACAATCGTATTTTGACTGCATTAGAGGATGACGTCATCCGCTTCGGGAAAACCATGGGACTTAGAAATATAAATCTAAACATTTCAATTTCAATTTAGCTTTTTAATCATAAGTGTAAAATAAACCCGTGCGGTGTTTTTTATAATAATTGCTATGAGCATCATATAATGTGGTATTTTATTTTTTTGGCAACAATTTCAGGAAAACCTTTCATTTCTTTCATGAAAACAATGCCGATTTAATTTTTTAATTTCAGCAAATTTTAATCAAAAACGTGTTTTAACGAATTGTTAAGTGGGCTATGTCAGAAGCCTGTTCTAAAACCTTTCATATGGTATCTCATTCGTTGTTCTGCGTTTCATATTTTCTGAGTAAAAGGGATGTTGACAGGAGAAATAATATATAAGGATATCTACCATCACTTTTGCAGCAGTGTTTAAATGTAAAATCATTTTTTGGGAAAGGATAACTTGTCCTCTCATTTAATAAAAATTGATGAAGTTTAAATATATGTTTAGACATATTTAGAAATACGCAACTTAAAATGCATCTAAATGATACATGCAAATAAAATATTTAAGATAATTGAAAATGCAAGGTCTGCATTAAATCGGGAAACTTAAAGATTAATTAGAAATAAGGTAATTCACCAGATGTAAACTTTCAATGAAAACGTAAATGGTAATATGTGAAATGACGCTATTACGTATTTACTACGTTATTATTTATTATTAAAAACAAAAAATATTTCAGTTAAACCTAACTAGATATTAAAAAGGATTTTCGTGAAATATTCCCTGCGTCATTCCGGACCTGTGATCAGTTATATAGTTGATAAATTAACATTATTACGGGATTCAATCCGGGCTTCCCAGGTTACAAAACATAGAAGAAAACTATATTCTTATAATAAAATTGAAAACTAATACATTTTTTACATTTAATATGTTTTTTAAGACTTCCCACTAACACAAGAAAACATTTTTATGTGAAAAATATCTATTATGCATTAAAATAAAGAATCCATAAACACTTTTCAACTACGTTCGAAACTGCTAAAAAAAACTTTAAAGTAATCCCGATTACGAAAGATTAAGCAAATGCTCAGATGAGGAAAAAAAAATTACTAAGCTTTGGTATTATGGACCACGACCGAGTTTAAGTGTCAAATATGAACGACAACAATACGATTTAATTTGAATGTGGATACAACATAAATCTGTCACAAAAACCATTTTAAAACGCGAAATCACGTTTGCTAAAATTCGTAACAGACCCGATTAGGGATGATTATCCAATGTATATCAAAGTCTCCACGTACGTGCATGTATTACAACTGAAAAGCAGGTGGACATGCTGGAGTATAATTCCTCAAGTGAGGGGGATAATACTTTTTGTTAGGCTCAATACTGATAAGTTCTATACCGTTATTAATAAACATTTTACGCACATTTTCAAAAAATGTTTTAACAGCACAGATTTACTTATTATATTTTCAGCATACGTTTTAAAGGCATTTTTATAAATATTATCATAAATAAAACATACATATGAAGATTGCACAGAGGAAAAACTCCCACACTCACAGATTTTAAAATTCAATAATTCATTAATGGATTATAACAATGAAATAAATAATATAATAGTTTAAACAGTCTAAAATAGTTTAAAATTTGACAAATTTGCACAATAAACATAAAATAATATTTAACCATATGTTTAAAATTTATTTTTTTAATTAGGCTGTTTTATATACTCTTAAATTAAACGATATCGTCCTGTGTATAAAACAATTTATAAAAATATGTTTCACTAGAGAATACCAGTATTACACTATTTCCAAGTGGATTTAAAATATTCCACCCTCCCGACTGAGCTCTACAATAGAACGAAGAGCTAACTTCCTATTCTGATACATTGTATCCAGCGGTTCGCCCAAGAATACAATTCCAAAGATTTTCCTCCGAAAATCTTTGGCAAAACACAGATTTTCACCCATAGAATAGTATGGGGTAGATATTTTCAAATTAGATTATCTTTTAAAAATGTGACAAAGTTGCTACAGTTTTCGCTGATATATATTTTTTATTGTAAAAATTACAGGTTTTATTTAAATTCATCGCCAATATTTAATTAGATATTAGTTAAAAAGGAAAATTTTATATAAGCTCAATAAAAATAAGGAAAAATATGTTAAGTATTGCTCATAAAAATATGAAAAAGCTGTAGAAATAAATAAAAGTGACAAAAAGTATGAGGAAATTTTTTAAAAATGCCTGTAATATTAAGTAAAGTGCAGGATTCATTACTTGCGCGCAATGAAAGTGTGATGCGGTTGCGTCAGAAAGTGGATCGGTGAGTTAGCTCTCCGTATTATTATGGAGGTTAGTGCCTGTCGTTGCCCGGCCCATGATAAAACCTTAAATAAACCCCAAATTTGTATTATTTTATATCTTTAACCTTATTTTGCATGAATTTTTATTTTTAATGGCAAAATCGCGAAATCGTAAGAAAATATTTTCTTCTTTTTTCACGTAGGATCGTTTTATACTTTAGGGAAAAAAAACCGCTTTTGCTGTCGAAACCCTTTGAAATTTTTAATGGTCATAAATATAACGGTTTTACAGCCCATGTAAAAATTACGTTAGAAATATTGTTATCTGGTTGTAAAATAAATATGTTTTCTCTTCGCTTTTTTTTTCGCATTCGGCCCGTTAACATAAAACAAAATAGTATTCGTCGTCCGAACTCTCTGAAATTATAGTCGTTTATAAATGTAACTGTTTGTAAGTCCTCTATACAATTATGTAAAAATATATGCATATTAAATAGTGAAAACGTTTACCCGAAGCCGAGCGTGACCACACAGAAACATCCCGTTATTATAGGTTTTCGCCTTTTTAGGTGCGTTCGTATAATTATATAAATACGTAGCACCTATTGTCGTCGTCTGGTCCGTCCGTCCGCATATAACAACGCAAAAACTACCCAACCGAATGGTTTAAAATTTAAGATATATTATCTTTGCAGAGTTTTGTCGAGACATTTCAAATTTTATGAAAATCGGATCAAAACTTTAGAAGATATTAATAAAAATATTTATTAAGAAATTTTGATTAATTAAAAAAAAAAAACGGTGCTTTCTTGTTATAGGAGCTTCCGAGGTTTAATCGTCAAGCGACCGAGATACATATTTTATTCAGAAATTAATCTGCAGACGATATAATTCATTTCACAGAATAAAAAATCATTAAGATCTGAATAATAATCAAATTTTAATTGCTTAATAGGCGTATAGCCAACATAGTGAAAAAGTACCCAAGCAGGGACTCGAACCCGGGTCATCAGTATAGCGCTATACGCCTATTAAGCAATTAAAATTTGATTATTATGAATGCAAGGCGTGTGAAATTTTCTATGAAAAATTTCGAAATATTCGAATTTCGAATTATGGAAAATTTTGAAGTATTAAAATATGAATTTAATCAATTATCGATGGTGGATTTTCTTTGATTTCGTGTTTGCCCCAAGGTTGGTGGCTCACGGAAAATATTCCATCTTGTGCTGCGTTTGTAGCCTTGCCAACATGTTATAGTGAGAAAGTTCCAAGCTGAGTATCGTTACCAAGTGGTTCAGTTGGTAGAACGTCAATGCGCTGTGTTGGCTATACGCCTATTAACCAATTAAAATTTGATTATTATGAATGCAAGGCGTGTGAAATTTCCTATGAAAAATTTCCAAAGTATTAAAATATGAAGATCTGAATATTTATACAATTAGCTATAGTACGAACGCACCTTATTTGTCACGTTTGATGTTTTCCAACTTGTTATTTTTTTAAAAATATTTCTTCTCTTCCGAACGTTTCGAAATTGTTTTAGGTGATGTAAATCGGGTCTATACCGAGATGCTCTAAAAAGATTGTGCCGAAATACGAACGTTTAGTTTCTTTTAGCGTAAGAAAATAATCTTCTCGTGAGACGCGAATTGACCTACGCTCGCCGGTATTTTTGAAAGTGTTAAAATCCGCATTAAAAAAAAAAAAATTATACTGTCTATTCGTAGAAGGTTTCAGTTTTAAGAGCATGTGTTTGGTTTGTCTTCATCTCTAAAATTACGCTCTTGAGGTGCGTTGGTGTAAGGGGGATAACACTAACCCGGGAAAACGATCCCTTTTCAAAAATGTTTTTCAAAGTGTTAACATCTATTTCTTTATTATCTTTCTTTTTTGATTGCGGCATTTGAGACGTAAGAGTGCAATCTTTCAGAATATGTTTTTTTGTTTTTAATCAAACCAAACGGTTTAGCCAGTAGAAGTTAAAACATAATTACGAAATAAACGCATTCTTCATTTAAATGGTCTTTCATTTTTGTGCGCTGTGGTAGATCGGGTTCTGGGCATGCGTGAGTGCTGAAAGTCGGCTCGCAAAGAAAGAGAGGAGTGATTGATCAGTTTTTAATTAATATTTTGGTTAATTATTAAAATATTAAAATTCTGAGACTCAGGTGCATCAGGAGAGACTTTGGACTAGGCTCGCTAGATATCGCTAGGCGCTTCTAGGCGCGCTAGATATCGCTAGCCATCGCATATACACACAAAGGATAAGAGAGAAACTTTCTTTTATTAGAATAGATGATAAGAATAAAACATTGCATTGGAATTAATTTAAAAGTGAAGCACTAATGTTTTTTGCAATTAAAAATTTGCTTTTTGATTAAAAAATCGATGCTCTAGAATTCAAGAAAAATTAAAGGATTATTATAATCTGACTCCTGGCATTTTAATGGAAAAACAAATCGAAATTTATGAATAAATGATGTCCTCAACAAAAAACTTTATCTCACACAAATATAAACAAATCTACTTATTCTATTTGAAATGCAGAATAAAAAGAATTTTAAGAAAAATTAGCCGCGAATGAAAATGAATCTTGGCAATGTGATAACAGATAAATGTTGCTTATTCAACTTAATAAAAACTTTTAATGGAACAGCACTGTCAAATTAAATAAACATAGTCATTGATAATAATTAACAGAAAAATTCCATTTAGAATTATGCATGAATAAACTGTAAGACTATTTTGGGGAGAAAATAAATTTAAATATATTAAGATATACGTTTTGTTACTTTGATAATAGTAATAACAATTGAAACACATAAATGTTGCATGAATGTTATTTTAAATAACTATTATTATACACGTTTTAGATAATTACTAGACCTGTAAAGTGTTGGCTAGTCTCAGCTCGGTCCGAGTCTGCCGGAGAAAAATAAGTCCGGGCCTAGGCCAGGCACTAGTCTAATGAGAAAAAAAAAGAAAGAATGAATGATAATAAAATGAATAAAATAAATAATTAGAACAAAAAAAGAGATCCGAGTTTGTAGAGAAAAATTAAGATCGGGACCGACCTAAGCCTAATGAGAAAAAATTTACCCGCGACAACAAAATTCCTCGAGCTATTTCATTTTTAAAAAGGACGAAACGAAATTCATTCTTATCTCATTTTTTTTCTCTCGATCTATAAAAAAGAAGAAGAAAGGCCGCGAAGGTAAAAGACGCGAACTTATATAACAAGAATTGTGTTTCACTTTTATAACAAGAATTGTGTTTCACTTTTTGGCTATAACAGGTATACATATTGTATACCTTTTACATCTGCTTACATCTCTTACACCTGCTAAAAAGCAGGTGTAAGGAAGTAAGTTTATGTGGTATTTTCATATATATATATAACTAAAATAATGTGTAAAAAAGAAAATTGGGACTAATTGAACTTTGTAGAAATAAGTTTAGCTCAGATGCCTCAACTCAGGTGTAGAAAGAAGAAATTGAAAAGAGAAACGATTTTGCCACTAAAAGAAAAAGTTTGTGAACTCCCCCCCCCCCCCTCAAAAAAAAGCACTGAAACACAGATGGAAATTGAAATGCAAAAAGTAAGAAACAGGAACAAGCACTATTCAGGATGCTTTTTATCATCACACCAGTAACTCCAATTAACTGGAAGGATACTTTTGTTTTGGGAATAAAATAAATAACTTATTTGATAATATGAGAATTTTAGAATTTAATAATAATAGTAAGGTTGGTGGCTACGTAATCGAGGGGTATGAGGGTAGAGTTTTTCAAGTATTACTACTAGTAAGATAGATAAACAAGAATGAAAGAACATGCGCCAAGCATAGATTATGTAACACTTTCCAACACTTACAAAATACTTTTACAAATATTTACCGTTCAATAAGATGAAAGATGATGTCTAAGTAAAGAATTTGGTAAACGCATAATACATTTAAAACCCCAATTTCAAGAATAACGAACAATATTCGGAAAAATATCCAAATTCTTTTGCGTAGTCCTGTATATGATCCATAGATTTGTATATATATATTACATAGAATGTTAAATTTTAGTTCAATTAGGAAAGGCATAGCACAGTTTAAAATTCCCCATCTAGAATTTTCGTCAATAAACGGAAATGTACTAAAGATATTTTGCGCTACCCTGTATATGATCTGTGGAATTTATACACACCAAGTAATAGGCAAACAATTAGTTAAATTTTAAAACGCGTTCCGCAATTGATAATGCACTTGAACAATTTTTGTTAACAAACAGTACTTTAATTGAATTATTTTGTGTATCCCTCTAAATGAACAATGGACGCTGTACAAACAGTATTTTATTGTAGCTCTCTTGTAATACACCTCAGTGATACATATAAATTTCAATATGTTTCAAATATTGAAACATTATTACAATAAACAGCAAACGTTTTTTTCCCATAGACCGTAATGTAACAGAATTCTTTTGAGTGTCTCTCTAAAGGAAGTATAGGGGAAGATCGGGTAGCCCCGGACACTTGGATAAATTGCAAATACAAAACAAATGAATGAAATTTCTATCTTTATTTTATGTTTAAAATAAAATTACGAACTTCTTTAATGATTTCAATTAAACATTGCCAATAATATCGAATTATTTAACGAAATATACTGAAAATAGTTTGGCCTTATTTTTTTGGCGTCACAAGAAACGGTGGGTAGCCCCGGACATATTAATCAAAGGTGTCCCAATCGTTTTTTTGGCCTTACAAACATCACAATTATAATAAAAATACGATGCATCTATATAAACACAATCTTCATGGACCCAGTTTTTGCATTCCTGGCACTGAATCCAGTCTCCTTCAAATGTTTATCCGCATATGATGTATTCTGTCTCGTTTTTTCGAAAGTTTATTAACGAAAACAAAACACTCACTCACGACTAACTTACTCGGCGCCCACGTCGCATTTAAACTGTATTTGTTTCGACTCTAGAGGGCGTTCATTTACAATAGCTCTTTATTTACGCAACACTTTGAATTTCTTAAAAATTTAAATGTCCGCGGCTACCCGACTTTCCCCTACGTGCTACACACTTCATTTTCAATACAATTTCCATTGTAAACTTCAGTAACATATATTAGTTGCATGACAATCCGAGTATATTTTCGCAAGATATACCACAGACAGACAGACAAGCCGAATATATAAAGACGTTTCAACTATGTTGGAAATTGTTAAAAAGTAGAAGTAAGCAATATAGTAATGAGAAGTCCCAAAATTGTGAAGTTGCCAGAAAAATGTGATAAAATATTGGATAAAATGAAACAAATTATCACATTACTGCAATTGTTAAATTCCAGCAACAAGTATTGTGTTTCAGAAATTGCTAAGAATTAAAATGCTGTTTAGAAAAACTTTGTGTAAAACATTCAGTGAAAAACATTGCTTAGGTAAAAGTAATGTCGTATTGATCATTCATAAGTTACTTCTTCTCTGTTAAATGATTTCAATGTTTAAAATATGCATGTTAAATGATTCATTATTTAATTGTAAAGTACTTAAAAATTATATAAACCTTAAATTAATAAAAGTAAGATGAAATGATATGCATAAAACGCATTGTAACATTTAGGTATCTTGGGCATTTCATGTAGGTTTTAACTTACTGCAAATGTGATAATGCTATAACTTTGTTTAGATTACAGATAATAATTTAATAACTTCAAGACAAACTAGTTTAGAATTAAAAGCATAATATTCGAAAAATTTCGGCTCATATTTCACGTTTTAAATTTAATAAAATGCAAAATAAACACGAAATGTGATAAACTTTTCAGAAATATCACCACCATTAGGCTCAATGACCTTCTATACATTCATTTAGATGCATTATTTGAACATATTTTTTTTATCTCTTACCGTATATACTGATTTAGAGTTATTCAAATACAGTAAAACTCCGGTAATCCGAAAAGGATGGGATCAAAGGATTTTCGGTTGACCGGCGTATCATAGGAATTTTCGTATAACCGGACAACTTCTTAATTTTATTCTACTAGATTACACTACTCACCCTTCTCACTCCCCCACAGTCAGGCTGCATGCGTTCGTGCATGCAGGTGAAATAAAAGTGCGTATTCTGAGAGATTTCATCTTCTTGTTTACAAGTGTTTTAATTTCCTCCAAACTTTATTAACGATGTGTAATAGTTTAAAGCGCAAACCGGTTTTTATAAGCATGAAGAGCTGAACATGTTGAAACGAGTTGATACTTTCCATGAACATAGAAATTTCTAAGGACTTCTAACGAAATAGTGTTAATATCATGTCGCGACTTTCGAACTTAATGGCAGCTGCGCGCAGCCTTATATAGCCAATTTAAGGCAGCATTGAAGTAATGCGAAGTTGAAAAACAAAAAAATAATTACAACATCTTTTGTAAAAATATTAAGTGTTGTGTTTATGCAATAAAATGTCTACATTTATGTAATGGTCCAAAAAGATAAGTTGACGCTGTTCATTTATTTCATAAACAGCATGCTTGTTTAAAAATAAAATTTTTCATATTTAAAAAAAAAAAGGTTTAATGTCTTTCGGTTTTAAGCCGATTTTCAGATAATCGGGATTCGGATAATCGGCGTTCTAGTGTTCATTCATTTAAACATCAATTTGACCTTTCAGGAAGTTTCTTTTCTTAAATTCTTTTTTTTTTATTTTCTGATATAATCCCGATAATTGGGGAGTTTTTGGTGTTATTAAAATTTCTACTTACATTTAAAAATAGTATAATTCTTAGATATATTTTCTTCATGCCGCTATCATTGTTATTCCTTTGATTACGGGGTTGGGAAATTTCGCACCACCTTTTTAAAAAATAATCTCTGCCATACACTTATAGCAGGATAATTTGAAGAGAAATCTGCCAGAATGAAATTGCTTTGTTTTGTAAATTGTGGTATGAATTAATATAAAAATAGTTGCCAGATCTAGCTTGTAATCAAAAGCTTAATGAAACTTCCGGAGAGATAATCATATGTCATTCTCTATTTTATATTTAAAAAAAATATATACACAAATGGAGCACAACTATTATCTCCCTCAAAATATAAAGAACCCCAGTTATTTAATCTGAAATTAGGAATAAAAAGAATGATAAGAGAAATCAGTCATGCTTGAAAATGTGATAATACTAGATAAATGCTATTTATTTAATTCAATAAATACATATAATGGAATAGTTTTGTCAAATTAAATAAAAGAAATGATTGGAAATAAATGATCAATACTGTTTTTTTTTATTTTATTAAGCCAATACATTAAAAATATATTAATAGGAATGGTTTGTTACTTTATCATTTAGTTATGACAGATGAAACAAAAAAATTACTGCACACATAACTGCACAGATATTTAGCACCAATGTGAGGAACTTTATGAAGTGATAGAGCGATAATATTTTTGTATAGAAAAACTTGGTCGCAATCCACTTCTTTAGTCGTAAATACAGGGTGACAGATACCAAGTAATAACCGGAATTTCATTCATAACTTTTACAATAATGAAACAATTTTATCGATATTTTCAATCAGAGATGTAGTAGAGGGTATACGCCGTATACCGTCTACGTAACTCCATAAGGTGGGTGAACCAAATGTAGTCAGTGTCCCTAATGTAGCTCACGCCTAAAAAGTAGAATTAATTTAATTTTTAATCACAAAATGGTGCCACTGCATTATGAATGAATCATGTATCTGCACTGCAGTGCATGTGGCTTAATTTAAAGCGATCACCTTGATCCTCCGACATTTTACGCAGTGATTTCACTTTTGAGGAGTAGTCATTCTAATTTCCAGGTAAAAAGATATTTTAATTTACACGTGTTTAAAATCTTGGAACTTTGAGGTATGATACGTTTCCTGAAACATTATTTCCTTCTCTTTAACCACATTTACTTCAATTCTAAGAAATGTATCAGATTAATACTTTTACGTCGTGCAAAAGGCGGCCATACCGATGTTCCCAAGGTATGGTCGCCTTAGGAACCTACCAAGGAACCTTAGAAAACAAGTGTGGAAATCAGTGTAGTAAGGGTGATTTTTAAAATTTCTACATAAATATCTGAAAAACATATTTCTATTTATTATTAACACCAGAGATCACCCAAAAGAAGTCAGTAACGTCTAAAAGAAAATACCTGAACTACCTGCATAAAAAGTGCTTCAAGGTCTGTTCGTGTCATAACATAAGAAGATTAAGAAGAAAAACTCGAAAGATATCAAAAGAAAGAAAGGATAATCAAGGCATAATAATAAGCAAATTAGTTTCCAGAGTATTTTTTTCACATTTTAAAAGTGATTTCAATACATGGGCCACCTTTGAAACACTATGGCGCTAAAGATGGCCCACAAGCTATACAATTTTGAAATTGCATTATAAAATTAACTAAATTTTATTTTACAAAGAAAAGTATACGTGATATGTGTTAGAGATAAATGTCAAATTTTACAAACAAAAATTCAGCTACACACATCCAACCAGAAAATTATAAAAAATCCTCAAAGCTTAACTATGGCCATGTTTGGATCACCTACGTTATACTTTCCGTAGCTATAGCGTATACTCTTTCGTGTATACCCTCAGCCTATAGCGTATAGTTTCTGGTCTTCTTAAGTACTACACCACTGTTTTTAACAGACATACTTTATTTTGTGTAAAATCTGAAGACAGCACAAGAAGTGCGCCGTATTTAGGTCATTGAGCTGCTTTTTGAATTACGTGACGTCTTTATCCGTGTAGTTTGGAAGCAGACACTGGTCATTTTGAGCATTTGTGGGGAAGTTATCACATTTTATAGAGAAGAAGGAAGTCTGTTGAAAATAGCGATAAAATATTTTAATTATTCTCAACGTTATGAGTGAAAATTCGGGTTCCACATGAAGTGCGACACCCTGTGATGACCAAATAAGTGGCTAGCGAGCCTGATTTCTTATATAAAAAACGGCTGTTACAATGCGTTTTTATCACCTACTAAAGTTTACCACATTGGTGCTGAACCACCCTACATTTGACAAAATTATATAAATTTAAGCATTTAGAAGCATTTTAGCTTCCCATAACATATTCCTTTTTTCATATCACATCAATGTAAATGAAACTTCTGGAATAATGCAATCTTTTTTTGTGTGTTTTAATCGGAAATAAAAATATAATTAAAAAACAAAACAAAAAAAACTTACATAGAACATCAATCAAATATAAAAAGCCTTATTTCTTTGATTTTGAATTAGAAATTTACATGACTAATAATGAAAATCAGGGATAAAAAATAAGTCATTTATTCAACTAAATAAATATAACAGTAAAAATAGTTTTAAAAAAATACACACACGCACTTTTATAGCATTGAAAGTTTAGCATAAAAGACAGGTCTAATTTCATGACTGCAATTAATGTAGTTAAAACCAAATTGCAATATGTTAATGTTTCGTAAATAATAATTTTTTATAAAAATTTAAATTTTGAATTTCTTCAAATTTAATCCATAGAAAATTTTAATCGATTTCATAAAAGTTTCTACCTTTTCTTACGTACGTTTGTAATTCATAATATATGTCAATGATCAATATTTAAGGAATAAAAGCCGAGGTTAATGTTTTTGGGACACCCTCTCTCTATATGTATATGCTTTTACCGCTAAAAAAATAAATGATGGTCGGACAGAAATTATAAATTTCATAGGTTTGCCAGCTCTACTCGGTTCCACTTTAACTCTGACTCTCTCTGGAGAGATTTTAATGAAGCGAAAACTGGCATTAGAAACAAAATAATACACAGCAATTTAGCGTATCTCAAACTTCATTTATTAATCTAGTAAACATGCCAAATAAAATTTTGAATTAATTATTTATACATTTCAGTAAAACAAAAGCTTTGTAATGCAAAAATGGTTGATTGATCAATTTATAAACAAATTCTTTTTCAAATTGCTATCATTGTAAAAGAAGCTTCTGGAATAATACAATATGTCACTGTTTATTTTCATAGGAAATAAAAATTGTAAAGTATAAATAAAAAGCGTCTTAAACACAAACATTATTCCTCACAAACATAATGAAACTTCGCTAGTCAATTTGAAATTAGAAACAATGATAAAGAATAAAGAAAGATCAGCCATGCTTGAGTATAAGATAACAGATAAATGTTATTTATTCAACTGAATAAATACGTTTAATGGAACAACTCTGTCAAATTAAATAAAAGAAATCATTCATAATAATTAACTGAATAATGCCTTTTTAATCTATGCACGACTAAACTCAAAAGCTATTTTGGAAAGGGAATAAATTAAAAATACATTGAAGGAAATGTTTTGTAACTCTGTCATTTAGTAATGACAGTTGAAGCAGAAAATAGTTGCTTGGATATATTTTTAAGGACTGCAATTACAATAAATTTTATAAAATTGCACATGTTTACGTAGTTACACACTATTTGACTTCTTATAATGTATTACTCCTTCATATATCTATCATTTCAGAAACTTCTATTAAATACAGCAATTTATAAGAACGCGGCTTCAAAATCCTTATATAAGTTTGTTCTTATGTACATTATAAATGTTTAAAAATTCTTCATTCAAGTTTGTGAAAACTTCTTAATTCTAAGTCCACATACCAGCGTCGTCGTCAGAAATAAGGATTCTGGATCAAAGGTTCTGGGATTGGTTTTACCTTTTTCAGAGTTCTTCTAAAAGATCTTTAAAATTTTTCCATTTTCAAGGAAAAAAGTCCTTCCGGCTTGTACCGGGAGGAAAAGGTAGCTTTCCTATATCTTCGTTTTAAAATTTTAGCTAATATTACTCGAAAACAGCAAGCTAAAATGCAAAGAAACTGGTTACAGAAGATTCGTTAATACTGAATTTGAATAAGAAATTCACCAAATTATTGAGCTATAACCAAGTTGGCTACATTTATGAAGACTTATTTTGGTCGCCAAATTTGGCAATATTCGCCAAATGTCACCAAGTTTGGCGAGAATTTGGCGCTTACGGATATGATTGGGAAAATGATTACAACAATGAAAGATAATAATTTGCGAGAAATCGCGTTAACTAAAACTCATAAATTAATCGTTTGTTTTGTGTAATGTGCTGTCTTGTTTCAAAATGTCAACTACCCTAGAAATTCAAACTGCTCTACCTCAGCCATTTTTTAAGATAGAGGTAAAACAAAAAATGCTCCGGAATCCTTGTATAAAGGCCTAATATTTAATCAAAAACACACAATTAGTACACACGATTAGTTTCATCCAAATTAATTTATAAATACTAGCGTTATCGTATGACATATATCAGATATATATATATAATATATATATATATATATATAAATCGACATTTGAACAGAGGGTGGTTTTGTGGTCTGGGGTCATGATCGGTGAAAATATACGAAAGTTTTCCCGGAATTGCTTTCCTCCGAACGGCTGCAATAGGTAGCTTTATACTTTTTGTATTGAAAGCTACCTAAAATTTTATGTAATTTTTTTAGAAAGTTTATTTTTCTTTTGCGAAATTTTTAAATTGATCATTGTTTAATAAAAATTATTTTTTCGTAATTTTTTTTTTTTTATCTTAGCAATATACAGAATAAGCAACCATTCTATGTGAAAGAAAAATGAATAGCAAAATAGGTAAAACTAAGCTTCGCCATTGTAGGCGGACGTACTTCACCGCTGAATCTAGCTTCATTTAACCCTTTAAGGTGATCCACCAGGAAGCGCCCAGTTTACCCGGGGCACTCCACAGGTGGGCCCGCACTTCAGCTAAAGGAGGACCGCCATCTGCGCATCACTCTCCTACCCTAAATGATTGATAACATAGGTCGCTACGTGCGATGATTACCAGAACTCTTAGATACCATCACTTCACACTTAGGGACGTACCGGAGGCTACCCGACAGCTTCGGAGTCGGACTACTGCACTCATCAGTAGCGGCGATGTACAAGAACCTAAGTCAGTATAGTATTAGCACTTGAAATCAAAGTTTCCAGGTTTGACTACTGCTCTGAACGTTTTTCACTCAGTTGGAATTAATTAATCTCTTAATATTTCATCAATTTATAATTGAGACAAAATTAATTTCATTAATACATATCCAAGGTTACAATAGAATTTTAAAAGTGAAGGTTTCGTCTATTGAGCTGCATGATATTGGAGACTGTTTGTTATTGTCAACAGGTTACTTGAGTCAATTATTTTGGCGAGAGTAGTTGTCCAGGATATTTCAGTTTCTAGATTGTTGGAGATTGTAACCAAAGGTTCAAGGTTCAACACCAGGTCTGGGTATTTTCCCTCAGTTGGAATTAATTTAAATTCTCTCGTAAGATATCATGAATTTATGATTGAAATAAATTTTCATAAATGCACACAGGGTGTCTCAAAATTAATTGTAGGAATGTTTAAAGGTGATAAGCCGCACCTAGACAAGCACAAAACATACCATAAAATGCATAGGTATAACTCAAGCGGTAAAGTACTAGAGGAAGCATTGTGATAAAGAACATGCTTCCGCCATATATTCTAGAAAATGACAACTTTTATGTAACACTATTAGATGCATATGTACACCACAGGAGAGATTAATGACCAATTGGCTCGAGGAAACTAAATAGTCTCGTGTGTCTAGACACATTCAAGTTTAATGCTATATTCATATTAATACGTACACAGTTTACATAATATACATATAGAATTTACACAATACGTATACAAATTCATCTTTAATTAAATTGTTTCAGTTTATACTATGTAAGTTATTTACAGTGTGTTTCTGACATTTAAATTGTTATATTAAATGCAGCATTTACAAGGCGCAATTCAATTTTGCGATTAAAATAAAAATTACAAAATTAAAAATGTGCTAAATCGTGTTGAAAAAGTTTTTTTTTTTTGCTCATATTTATTATGTATAATTTTAATTCTGTATTAAAGATATGCTTTTTTTATTTAATAGTTATTTATTTTAAAATAAAATTGATATGTAGAACCAGTTATCTAATATGAAGCGTTACAAGCAGTGAAACTATAGTAGTCGTTACTTTTTAGTAGTTTGTAGTGTAATGCGCTACATTTTGAAAAAATATAATGCAGCGAAAAGCATACAAAAAATCAATAGTTTGTAGCCAGAACTGACGCTTTTTTTAACGCAACTTCAAAGGGTGCCTTCCTTCAAATAACGTGATCGTAATTTTCATCTTTTTAGCAAAATCTCATCTGTGCAACAATTTAAAAATTAGCTACACTGTATTACAATATATCGTATGAAGTCTTTGATTTTTCCATTTCACTTTCAAGTAAAATAAGTGCTGATACATAAAAAAAATAATTTTCTTGCTAGAAAGACTTGTCTGCGTACTCATGAATACATCTTTATGTTTTAATGCTGTTTTTTTTTTCTTTTGGAATTGTTTTATTTACAGATTTATTATTTTTCGATATAATGACACAAGAAATTAATATTGTAGAACTAACTATAATAGACCCCTATCTGGCCATTGGGTTATCATGATAAAAATATATTATGAGCCAACTTAACAAAATTTTAGAAATGTTAACCAAAATTATCACCAATCTATAATAAAATGAAGTTTTAGTCTTTAAGTTGATTTTTTAATACATATATTATAAATTTAAGAATAATTGTGAGAAAATAGCATGGAAGTAAACAAATAAAAAGCTATAAAGATTTTTTAAAATTTAATTTCCATATATCCTTCAACATCAATTTTTTCCTATTTTACGATTTATTCACATTTGTCACGTTGACGATCTAGTAGTAGATACCTGGGTATTAACAATTATATCATAACATTGATACTACATTACCATATATAACATTTATGGGTGATCGAGTTGGCTAGATTATATGTTTGCATTTAGAGTTGTTTTTGTACAATTTTTTAGATTATACAATTAGACAGCTCAATATAATAAACTCTCAGCACAGCACAATATAATTAACACTTGAAGAATGTATTTGAGTGTTATGTAAATAAATCTATGCTAAGTACAGGAGTTAAAAGGAATTTCATGTCAATGCAATAATTAATCTAAGAATAGTAGATAATATATCTGTAGTGTATATTTATGCATGAATTTTTATGTAGTGTATATTTATGCATATTTGGATACAACTCCTCATCTTTTTGCTACCTTTTGGGAACAGCGAATTTCAAGCTTATTTTATCGACGCTTACTATCAGAATTTTCAAGCTATGTTTTTGAGACTTTCACAAAAGTTGGTCCATACATTTAGCTAATATATTATGCACAGAATAATTTGATTGAATTCGCGCATGCGCAGTGAAAAAACATTTAGTAAACCTGCTCATTTTTCATCCAATATTTATTATTTTGTAATTCTGATTGCAGGGTATTATATATAATGCTGTGTGTCATCGTTCCTGAAAAGAACATTCTTTTATATTAAGAACTCTGAATATTATAAGCAAAACACTTGGTGAAATTTGGGATTTTTTTATAAAAATCTAAATTTCTCCACTATTATAAATGCTATCCTCATAAAAATAAGCATAGTTTATTAAAAGAAGCCTCCTAAGCATGTGCTACCGTTTCAACGCTTTTGCGATATTAGTTTTTACAGGATTATCTAAAAAAGATTCGTTTTTCTGCAATTTCTTGACGACCCCCTATGGGGTTTCGGGAAAAAATCTTCGCTAAAATACATGACTTCAACTATGCTGTTTACACGCCTGAAGTTTCAGGATAATTCCTTATGTATTTTTCTAGATATTTAACAAAAAGTCTAAAATCGCAAGTGACCGGTCATCATTGGCCATATAGTGTATATCCCTCTTAACTTCGTTAAAAGAACATATCTGTATAAACAAGCATTTTGCAGACTAATACGAAGCATTTTCTTGTATATTATATTTCTTAATTGTTTAATGCCCTCGGATGCATCGTATTTATTTCATTATATCCAAACAGACGCAATAATGATATATCGAAGGGCTAATTAATCCGTATTCTCAATTTCGAGTATAGATTGATCTCTTTCGCTAAGTAGTACAGTTTGTAGTCGCTACTTTTTAACACAAGTATTTGCAATTGTAGTTAACTACATTTTGGATAAAGCAGTGGTAGTTGTAGTTTGCTACAAAAAGAAAATAGTATCACTCTGTAGCACATAGAATAATACGTATAACATTAAAAATTGTTGATGCGCAGTTTGATTTGAATAATACCAGTTGAGATAGAAAACAAAATTAAAACTCAAAAATGGATTTTCAGTACTGCAATATTTTAGATGTAAAACTAAATTTTAACGTAATGGAACTTATAAAATATGCTACATTTTTATTACTATGCAGTATGTAGTACATATGATCTTCATAACAGAAAATATATCAACATTTTTATATTTAAAAATGCTACGTGTCTTTCTTTCTTTTTTTCAAAACTTCTAACATAAAAATATAAAGGGAAGGACAAATAGGATTTTATCTTGTTCCACAAAATTGCATTATATGAAAAAGTAATTTTTGAGGTAAAGATTGATTTTGTACATTCTAATAATTTGTATTTTCAAATATATTTATAATAATTTCCTTTTACAAAACACAGAATAGAATAAATAAATAAATATGTAAAGCAAACTTTGCTTTCTGAAAGATTTGTTTTGTAAAGGTAACTTTTAGCCAAGTCTTCCATTCTATTTTTAGTTTAAAAATTCTTTACTAAAATTTAAGTACCTTTCTAATGTAAATAAAATAAAATAAATATATCTAGTCAAATTCTCTATTTTATTGGAAAAAAGAAAATGTAAGAAACTAAATGGGTGAAGAACAATGTCTTAACTGCAAATATTGGTCTTGGCTTCAGAAGACTTCAAGTACATATAATTTTTTTTCTTACCTTCTGATCATTATATTGTTTAAAAAAATTACTTATCGCCTTCAAACATTTTATGATCAAATATTCACTCTTCATATCAATGATGATTCTCCTCCCTCTTTTTTTTTCGGTAATGATATTATGTGATGATTGCCGTATTTATACCATTTTAAATAATTTTTATTCAAGCTATCACTTGTTTTCTTTTATTTATTTTTATTTTTTTGACGTAGGTGAGAGTTAATATTGAAAAGCCGTATTTATACTATTTGAAATAATTTCAGTCAAATTATCATTAGTTTTCTATCTTTCTTTTTCTTTTTCTCTCTCTCTCCCTCTCTATTTTTTTTTTTTTTTTTTTTTTTTTGAGGCAGTGGAGAGAGTTAATATGGAAAAGCCTCTTAAGATATATACGCTTAAATAAATTATTATTACTTTTTTTTTATATGGATTTTATGTAAGTTAAAAGAAAAACATTTTTAAGGTTTTCATGAATATTTTAGTTCTTAAAAATTATAATTTTAAACTAGTCGTAGAAGAAAATGGAAAAAAAAATAAAATGAAAGAAAATAATAATTTTTTAAAAGTTTTGTTTAGAAAATTTCCATGCATTTAAAGAAATTTCATATACATTCCGTAATGAATATATTTTTTCTACTATATTTAAAATTTTCTACTAAACATTTTATAAAGATTTTTTTTTTCAATTAAGAAACTTAATTCCCAAGTCTAACATAACAAATAAAATGTAGTAACATATTTTAGAATAATTTTAACATTTTGATAAACTGTTGAAATTATAGTTTAACACCGAATTAACGATTAATTTTAATCATCTACGTTTATTTCTATGTTAAATTATCCGTGTGTTAACGATATTTTCATCTCTTTAACGATAACTTTGATGAATTTAAAAATATTTCAAAAGACTTATTTAGTTTCAAGAATAGTGAAAACATGATAAAATTCGAAAACCACGTCAATTAAAGAAAATACTTGATTAAATGCAGATAAAAAAATATTTCCTGAGGTTTCATATAAATAGATATGTGAGATTTAGAACAACTGAAAAATCCATTTCACCAGCTACATTTAAGGAAAAAACAA
Organism: Maratus michaelseni; assembly: GCA_963931845.1. Taxonomy (NCBI): domain Eukaryota; kingdom Metazoa; phylum Arthropoda; class Arachnida; order Araneae; family Salticidae; genus Maratus; species Maratus michaelseni. Next base: position 274,022,568 of record OZ007594.1, on the reverse strand, counting down.
AAGAATTATTAATAATTTCTATTTTTTAATAATGTATATTTAATATGTCAAAAAAAAGTATTGCTAGATAAATTTTCGAAAATTTAAAAACCGGCTTTAATGCAGTTTTTATTTATCTATGCTTCTCAATTTAACAATGACCCTGATTTAACGATGTTTTTTTACCGTTCTCAACCGTTACATTGAAATTCCACTGTATTTTGGTTTTTGGGTTTTTCAATAAAAGATTATTTTCACAATTTCCCTTATAAAATTATATTAAAACGTACATTTAAGGCAATATTTGTTTTAGTACGACTAAATTATTTAAAATTTAATTTATTATGTTTTTTTTTTCAATTAAGTATTTTTTAAATGAAACAGGAATTAGAAGTTCTTTTTAAAAAAATTATTTATGGATTTTAATTGCAGTTATCTGAATTATAATCATTTATTTAAAGATTTATTTTCTTTTGTCTAGCAATGTTTTTCGTTTCTTCTGTTTAGCTTTTCCAAGCACTGCCCCCCCAAAAAAATATTTTCGTATATCTTTTCCAAAATAATTTGAATAAATATTAACTTTGTAAAGTAAAGACAATATTATATCTTGCAAATATATTAAGAACTGAGATTTTCGAGAGCGCTTAAAAAAAGGGTTACATATCAAAATGAAAAGTTACAATTGGTATTAAATGCAAAACAATGTAATGCAAATACTTATATTATTTTAACTCAATCAAAACGATTGGTAAAGAACACAAATAAGTTGAAATTTTCCTAACTGAGCGAAAACAGTGTCTAAGCCAGGAGTTCATCCCAGATCATCTACCTTAAATTGGTTATCTCTACCAATTGAGCTACCTGGACGACACCTGGCAGACACAAATTCACTTTCACAACTTTTTGATAAAAGATCTGATCTTCCAGTGAGAGAGCTCACAAGGAAGATCTCCATAAGCGCATACTTAGAAAAAAATGAAGAAAAAAATATACAGACTATTATTTATTTGTTTATTAAAAAATTGCTGCGGTACTTCGATATAACGCATGTAAAAAATTTAGGATAATTTCGTGTTTTTGGTGATATATAGCTGGTTGGCGACGCAATGAAATAAAAAAACGCTTTTACGATAAATACATTTTTAGGAAAAACTTTTTCTACTCTTCATACTGAAATTGTTTAAGTAAATTTAACTTAAATACACTTTTATAATTACGGTTTTTCCATAAACGTTTATATGTATACATAAGGAAAATTAACGATCGTATTCCAGTTTAGAATAAAATTTAGATTGAATAAAAATGCTTCAAACTAAAAAATAATGTCCGATTCTGAGCATTGTCAATTTCAGCTCGATATTTTTAGTGTCAGAGACAACAAGAGAAAAGCATTGTTGCCAGGGAAACAATGACTTATTCGAAATCAAAATGTATAATGGGAACGTTCATAATCGGACAGTTAATGTTAAAATACACATAAAACTTACCCAACTGGCGAAACCGTGTAAAATTAAATAACTTCAGCAATACGCAACTTGTATATATATTATATAAGCTTATAGAAAAAATAATAAACTATTTAATCGTTTAAGTTTAAATTCACAAAGTACTACGCATTTAAACACTGATTTAACCAGGAATTTTCAAATGCATAAAAAGTGCTTGAATTTGGCGAGGGAAAAGTGTTGCTCGCCAAAACGCGTCTTTCTGCGACATATACTCGAAAGTATTTTATTATTTTTACAGATTTTCTAATGAGATTCCGCAGCAAAATTTGACTGAGCCTTTATTATATACATGAGTAGTAGTTCCATTAGCATTTTCTTTAAAATATTCTGAATATGCGCTTTAAGGAGACCTGCCTTGTCAGCAGAATAAACCACAGAAAAAGAAACTTCAATAAAGATTTTAGGTATATTGGGAAGAAATGGGGTTGTTGTGCAGTTCACGACCTTAAGTGTTGATTTTGTGCTTAGTGTTACTAATGAGCACATAGATATTCTTTAATATAGATAGATTACACCTATGATTTAATATTAATTTAAGTATAAATATGAAAATGTACTTTGCACAAAAATGCAATGCATGATCGTAACACACATAAGCGCAGACATGTCTTAAGTTTGAGTTAAACCTTAGCCATCAGCTTAGTCTTCAGAATCTGAAAGACATTTGAATTCATGATCAGTTGTTTTCAATCTAGTTCAGTTGTCTTTTAGAAGTTTATTCTTTTGAATGTTATATGTAGTGAAATTTTAAAATTTTAAATTCAACCTTAAAATTCATTGAAAATCAATTAAAGAAATTTAAGAAACATATGTTATTGATTCAAAAATTTTAAATCATATTTTTAAAATATGGTTTAATTTTTATGGTTAAAATTTTTAAGGGTAGACTCAAATCCAAACTGCTTATTTTCTGACTCATTTTTAAATTCATTTTTGGTCCAAAATGCATTCAATTGGCAGGTTGTCTTACTCAGAAACTTTATAATGTGCCGTATTGGTCAAGTTTTTGATAAAGGCAGAATATATTTCAAAAAATGCTGTCAAAGTGGACATTTTGAACTGAATTTCCCGAAACGATAGTGCTGGAAACAACAACAAAAAAAAAAGATCGTACTGCGAAAACAGTTGTTTGTAAATCTATTCTCTTCAAAAATCACGCCGCCAAGTTTCATGTTTTTACTTTTAAAAATGAGTCTGAAAATGTGTCAGAAAATTTTGCGTTGTTGAGCGTCGAAAAATATTTTTTTGAATACCGCCTTAATTACTTTGATTATATTTATCTGTAAATTAGTTATTTATATTATTCCTTTTATTTCATAATTATTTGCATTTACTATCAAATTTATTTTTATTATCGATACAAGATAACATTTTTTTTCTATTATATACAATATTTATTTTCTTCTATATTAATAAGAAAGTATCGAAATCTTGAAAATTTTAATCTTCTAGTTTTTGATTGATATGCACGTTTTTCAATGTCGTAAATACGATTTAACAATTTTTAGATTCATGTATCTCTGTATGTCAATGTGTTACACTAGATTTATATGCGCTATAGTTCAAGAACTGCTGCGTAGAATTCTATGAAACTTCATATTCAGTACAACCTTGACATAAATTGGTGCTGTATAACGACCAATATTTGATGCTGCTATACCGTACTTCTAGAAATGTACATGATAGTTGTATATCAGAACATGAGATGGAATTGGAATAATGTTGATATGTAAGATGCTTTTTTAAAACTTTGCTAATTTTGGTTTTGATCACACAACAGGAATATTTGATGCTGCTATACCGTACTTCTAGAAATGTACATGATAGTTGTATATCAGAACATGAGATGGAATTGGAATAATGTTGATATGTAAGATGCTTTTTTAAAACTTTGCTAATTTTGGTTTTGATCACACAACAGGAATATTTGATGCTGCTATACCGTACTTCTAGAAATGTACATGATAGTTGTATATCAGAACATGAGATGGAATTGGAATAATGTTGATATGTAAGATGCTTTTTTAAAACTTTGCTAATTTTGGTTTTGATCACACAACAGGAATATTTGATGCTGCTATACCGTACTTCTAGAAATGTACATGATAGTTGTATATCAGAACATGAGATGGAATTGGAATAATGTTGATATGTAAGATGCTTTTTTAAAACTTTGCTAATTTTGGTTTTGATCACACAACAGGAATATTTGATGCTGCTATACCGTACTTCTAGAAATGTACATGATAGTTGTATATCAGAACATGAGATGGAATTGGAATAATGTTGATATGTAAGATGCTTTTTTAAAACTTTGCTAATTTTGGTTTTGATCACACAACAGGAATATTTGATGCTGCTATACCGTACTTCTAGAAATGTACATGATAGTTGTATATCAGAACATGAGATGGAATTGGAATAATGTTGATATGTAAGATGCTTTTTTAAAACTTTGCTAATTTTGGTTTTGATCACACAACAGGAATATTTGATGCTGCTATACCGTACTTCTAGAAATGTACATGATAGTTGTATATCAGAACATGAGATGGAATTGGAATAATGTTGATATGTAAGATGCTTTTTTAAAACTTTGCTAATTTTGGTTTTGATCACACAACAGGAAGAGCTGTTATGCTATACTTTTTGTGATGGATATTTTAGTTTATTTCACTTTCTATTGGGTGGAAATTCCCCAAGTTTTATATTTGAAGTAATCATTATAAATATATTTGTTTCTGCAATTTTTGTTTTGGATCTAGGCTAAAAGAATAGTCTGTGTACCCAACACGGTATGCTGTTACGGAGTTATAGTATATACGGCGATATACAGTGAACTCTCGTTAATGTTTCTCCGCTTAAAACGTATCTGCGCTTAATAGGGACAATTTAATTTTACCCATCATTTTTTATTTGAAATTTATGTTAAGGTACATAGCTTAATGCGCATTACTCATCTATAAGTTACTAGATGCTAGTGCGTCCTAATGACATAGAACTAATCACGTTACTACACTGCAAAAAAAAGTTGATTTTGCTGTATAATATTGCCAGCTGGGATGCCATTATTATACCATAAAATCAACATTTTTTTTAGGTGTAGCGCGTAAAGTTTTTTCACAATTAATCGTGCAGAATCTAAGAACTCTAGTTTAGAACATCAGATTCTGTATGGTTAATTGTAAAAAATGTTTAAGCACTACACTGAAAAAAAAATGTTGATTTTATGTTATAAAACTGGCATGCTAACTGCCACTATTATACCGTAAAATTAACAGTAATAAACAGTAAAATAAGTAGTAATACGCTACCGCGAATTCGCGCCAATGTATTACTGTTTATTTTACTGTTCATTACTATTAATTTTACGGTATAATACTGACAGTTGGGATGCCAGTATTATATCTTAAAATCAAAAAATTTTTTTGCAGTGTAGTGCGTAAAAATTTATCACAATTAACCACGCTGAATCTAAGGACACTTGTTTAGGACATTACTTATCACAAGCAATTTTGGTGCCACATCTTTTATTGAGAAACCAAGAAATTGTTAGTGACATTTATGAAGAGAAAGATAACATCCCACAACGACAATGTGAGAGGTACAAACAATGATGTCGGCTTTTCGCCAATATTACAGATCAAAATCGGATGTAACAGACCAAATCTTGGAGTGTATCGCAAAAATAGAAAACGATGCGGTAAAAAGATCACTTGCTACACTATCTCAAAAACGAACTTAATAATTTAAATAAATTTAAATTATGTGAGTAAGACTTGGCATTTGTTATTTTGTCTTTGGTAATTAGTTCCTTTGTATTAATAATATTGTTATTAATTTGCACTTTTAGTAAAAAAAAATACTAAGTTAAAAGAACGTCGTTTCATTTAGCATAAAGTTCTAACTTATTAATTTCTTTAAAAAACGGAATTTATTTAATTCAACGCGATGAATTATTTTTATACCACCCGGGTGTTTTAGATTATTTAATGTGGACTTCAGTTAGACGGACGAAAATTGGCCTCCCTTGAAAGTCCGCACTATCGGTATTCCACTGTGTATATATTCTTATTATTATTTTAAAACTTATCATTGTTACTAACTCTAATAGCTGCTAAGTCAGATATAAAGCATTCAAATATTTAATAGCATCTGAGTTTCAAGTATATATATAACAACATAGTTTTAAAAAAATCGTCAAACCTTTTTTCCGATACAAGAAATTCTGAATTATTATAACAGTCAACTACTGTAAAAAAAAAAAAAAAAAAAAAAAAAAAAAGATAGATTCCATTACATTTTCCATCTAATCCGATTCCGTTGGTTATATAATATTTAAACTGAAATTTATGACCTAAAGGAACTTTATGAGCTGATATTATTACTTCATGCATAAATAAAAATAATGTTATTGTAAATAAAATAAACTTTTATATACGACATTCAAATTCTGTGTGTAAATTCCCAAATTGATATGTCATTGTAAAACAATGTAATTTTCTTTTCCTAAAAGCTTCAATAAATCTGGATTCTTTCCTAGCTGGTCCCCACTAGGTTATCTACTAATAGTATAGCTATTTCTTCCTGGTCTTTAAGGATATTCGGGGCTTTAGACACATTGGGTCGACCGCCCAAGAAAGGTGTCTCCTGTCACCAAAAACTAACTATATATTATATTTACAGAAATTATCTAAACTAAATCACCGTTAGAGTGTTTATGTACGCTAATTTACCAATCGTTTTATTCAATAAAATCTGACAATAATCCAACTGCACGTGTTAAATTAAAATAGTAAAATGATACAGAAGAACATTTTATGATTGTCTCAGCTACTTTATTTCAATTTCGGAATATTTTTTTTTTTTTTACCATAGCCACAATCTGTTATATTTTATTCTAATACTTCAAAAAAATTCAAGGTACAACATCTTAATACTGTAGTATGTATTAAGGAAATTCAACGATTTACAAATTAAACTGCATCGACCTTTAAACTAGTCGTTGGGGGCCACCGTAATACTTACCCATCATGGACATGCATAATGTAAAATATTAAAATAAAAATGTGTAAACTACTTATAAAATGCATTGCAATTCAAATAAAATCGTGGCTTGATGACGTCTTAAACTTTAAAGGCTCGATTACTGAATTGCTTGAAAGAGGTTTTTCCTTATAACTCCAAAAATAATAATCCTATTAACTAGCGGTTTATTGCATCTGATTAAGCGTCAAATTTCCAATTAAAATATATCTTTAAAGTGAAATTTGGATGAAATACAGGGTCATGAAAAATCGAAGAGTGTGGAAAATAAGATTCTAAATATCTCGGCAACTCCTTATCCGATCGACTTCATGCTTTATGCAAAATTTGTTTTTTTTATTGTCTTTTACATTCATTTCTTAAAATAAACAATTTCGAAAATTTTTACATACCTTTTATCAGAACGAATATTTCGAGAGTCCGAAAAAAATAGTTCCGGTTAATCGAGGTTATTGAAATGAAATAGGCTTCTTCCCATTATTACATACTAAATACACACCAAATTACAAGTCTCTATCTCAATTTTTTCGGGAGATAGAGCGTTTACAGGCACACAGACACACACGCAGACACACACACACACACAGACACACAGACGGACGGCAAATTTTTTTTTCTAAAAATATGTTTTTCGGAATCTCCAGTGTCTGAAACGTGTAAATCCGTCAAAAAAATTTTTTTTTCGATTTTCAAAACGATTACAAGACTTACCCTATACTACGTATGATGGGTAAGTAAACTAGTCGTTGGGGGCCACCGTAATACTTACCCATCTTGGATATGCATAATGTAAAATATTAAAATAAAAATGTGCAAACTACTTATAAAATGCATTGCAATTCAAATAAAATCGTGGCAGGATGACGTCATAAACTTTAAAGGCTCGATTACTGAATTGCTTGAAAGAGGTTTTTCCTTATTACTCCAAAAATAACAATCCTATTAACCAGCGGTTTATTGCATCTGATTAAGCGTCAAATTTCCAATTAAAATATATCTTTGAAGTGAAATTTGGATGAAATACAGGGTCATGAAAAATCGAAGAAAGTGGCAAATAAGATTCCAAATATCTCGGCAACTCCTTATCCGATCGACTTCATGCTTTATGCAAAATTTATGTTTTTTTATTGTCTTTTATGTTCATTTCTTAAAATAAACAATTTCGAAAAATTTTATATACCTTTTATCAGAACGAATATTTCGAGAATCCGAAAAAAATAGTTCCGGTTAATCGAGGTTATTGAAATGAAATAGGCTTCTTCCCATTATTACATACTAAATACACACCAAATTACAAGTCTCTATCTCAATTTTTTCGGGAGATAGAGCGTTTACAGGCACACAGACACACACGCAGACACACACACACACACAGACACACAGACGGACGGCAAATTTTTTTTTCTAAAAATATGTTTTTCGGAATCTCCAGTGTCTGAAACGTGTAAATCCGTCAAAAAATTTTTTTTTTCGATTTTCAAAACGATTACAAGACTTACCCTATACTACGTATGATGGGTAAGTAAACTAGTCGTTGGGGGCCACCGTAATACTTACCCATCTTGGATATGCATAATGTAAAATATTAAAATAAAAATGTGCAAACTACTTATAAAATGCATTGCAATTCAAATAAAATCGTGGCAGGATGACGTCATAAACTTTAAAGGCTCGATTACTGAATTGCTTGAAAGAGGTTTTTCCTTATTACTCCAAAAATAACAATCCTATTAACCAGCGGTTTATTGCATCTGATTAAGCGTCAAATTTCCAATTAAAATATATCTTTGAAGTGAAATTTGGATGAAATACAGGGTCATGAAAAATCGAAGAAAGTGGCAAATAAGATTCCAAATATCTCGGCAACTCCTTATCCGATCGACTTCATGCTTTATGCAAAATTTATGTTTTTTTATTGTCTTTTATGTTCATTTCTTAAAATAAACAATTTCGAAAAATTTTATATACCTTTTATCAGAACGAATATTTCGAGAATCCGAAAAAAATTGTTCCGGTTAATCGAGGTTATTGAAATGAAATAGGCTTCTTCCCATTATTACATACTAAGTACATACCAAATTGCAAGTCTCTATCTCAATTTTTTCGGGCGATAGAGCGTTTACAGACACACAGACATCCAGACACACAGACACACAGACGGACGGCAAATTTTTTTTTCTAAAAATATGTTTTTCGGAATCTCCAGTGTCTGAAACGTGTAAATCCGTCAAAAAAATTTTTTCGATTTTCAAAACGATTACAAGACTTACCCTATACTACGTATGATGGGTAAGTAAAATGCAAATAAATTATTATAAACATATTTTTAAACTTTATTGTGAAAGTATTGCGCTACAAATTAATATTTAAAAGGTATATTCTTCAACTATTTATCGCAAAGCAAATTGCTCACTAATTGCTATAATTGGCTAATAGAATTTTTCAATTGAGAAACTTACAACTTATTCATTATCACAATATATATTTTTTAAAGAAACACTTTATAAAATACAATGGTTTATCTGGTTCAAAAGATTCAAATTAAAAAAGAAGGACCAGCGTTAAGTCATTAAATTTCGCAATTATATAATGCGTCGTTAATCACAGGTGGCTCTTTACACATCTTTAATCACCATTATTATATTTCGCTTTTTAGAATAACACAATGTGAAAATTCCCATTAACTCAAGCTCCTTGAAACATTTAGTTAATCATTATTTCACTAATTAATGAAGAAAATAGATTTTTCAGAGAATGGACTTGAAGATAATTTGTCCAAAATAAATAAAAAACACTTTAATAATTTATTGGTCTATCCTACAATCAATAATGAAATTTACTTTTAATAAATATTTTAAATTGCAAAATAGATAAAGATGCGGCAATAGGGAATGAAGTAATTAAATTTTCTCTTTTCTGTCTCTAACTTATATATATATATATATATATATATATATATATATATATATATATATATATATTCTCAGATATATTCATATATGGGGTAATTCAAAATGGAGAGTATGGTGATTATCATTTGAACCGCGGATGATAGAAATAAATTGCAAATTACAAATTTTACTCAATTAAAGTGTAGTTTTATGCCATGGTAATTATTTTACAAGGGCATTTACGTGCTATATAATGCGAAATACAGTTTTCTTAAACTGTCCCCCTTTCCTAACAAAAAACGAGATCCATTAAGAACTACCTAAGATTTCAACTATCATTTGAAAAATATACTGCCCTGTGTCTAAAACGTTTTGAAGTAACTTTCATGCATCTCAGTGAAATATTAGTTGAGATAACACATATTGAAAATTTTAGCATTTTTCGCCAAGTGTTTTTCGCAGCTATTACTTCCTTTAGAGCAAGCACTGCCTCATATTTGATAGTATATAATAATAGAAACAATGTTTGCTATTTTCAAGTTGAAACGTGCTGAAATATTTCAAATTATTTTTTAAAACTCGGAGAAAATTTGATCGTATGCATTTCGTATCTGAATACATATAGAACTTCATTTTTATCCATATATGAACACTAAGCTCAATTTAAAAGTATTTGAGAAATAGATATACGATTCTGCGGTCCACGGTTTATCAGATAATAGTCGTAATCGCTTTTTTAAATTGCCTGATATAGTTTTATACTTACTGTTACTGATATTTTAACAGTTAAGTTGAATTTTTTTAATGCCATGGGATTTGAAGCTTAAATAGGGATGTGTTAAAAAACCCCTTTCACAACTCAGCCAAGTCATCAAAAAAACCTTTAAAGTTCAGCGCAATATGCAAAAAGAACTGTTTTTCCGTGTCAGCGCATCTGCCTTTATAAATCAGCGAACGCACCAACAAACATCTCGCAACATCGCTACTAAACTCGCAGCAGCTGGCGAACGCCTGCATACGAAGAATTTCTCTCGCTGTATCTTCTTCCATAGGCGCGCGAGGTAGCGGTAATACCGGATATTTTTCGACCAAGCTTCCTTCACTCGGAATTAGAGTTGCAAAGGCTAGAAAAAACCCGGTTTAAACCTGGGAATAAACCGGGTATTTTGGGAATAAACTTGATTTTTTGGGAATAAACCAGGTCTTTTGGCAATAAACCTGGGAATAAACCGGGTCTATTGGAAATAAACCTGGGAATAAACCGGTTTTTTGCAACTCTACTCGGAATGGCATCGCATCTGAATGACTAGTGTTTTTTTTCAACGAGCGGTGTGTTGCATGCTATAAAAGGACGTGAAAATGAAGGGTGGCTCTCAGATTCAAGACGAGAATTTTCTCGTGTGAGGAGCCACCCTAGTTAGTTCTGTGTTTTACTTTAATATGTGATAAGGTGAAGAAATAGAGGTGTATTTATAATGTGTGTGAAAAATCTGTCTACAAATTTTAAGTATGTGATCGACATCTAAAAAATAGTGAAAGTGTAAGAATTGTGAGTCTTCAAAAGAAATCTTCTGTTCGTCAATGTAAGATGATGTTCAGTGTAAAAATGTGCTTTCTGCTAGAACAAGCTTTTCTTCAGTACCGATATTAAGTATCTATGTTTTTTAATTAAAATTAATTGTCCATGGATGTTATAAGATTCAAATATTCATAATTTAAACGCAGTTATTTTGCCCACATGTATGATGTGTGAACAACCGTGAAATATATTAATTCGAATGCATCTTTTAAAATATAAATATTAAATTAATTGTGTAACCTTAAAATATGTTTTATATATAAATAAATTAATCGAGAATAATCTCTAAAGTATTATTATTTTTCGTTTAATTAGCATGAAGTGTTTTATAATATGTACTTTTAGTTTTCAGCTATTTCAGGTTGTTGCTCAGGATGCTAAGGTGGTTTGTTATTGTGGCCAACATTTATTGGTACGAAATCACTATTTCGATCAGGTTTAAGATTTTAACTTGTGTTCCCTTTTGAACATTTAATCGTGTCCCCCTTTAGTTTATTTTTATTTTGCACCATGAAGCCTTTTTCCATCAGCCAAATTTATCATCATTTTTTATCATTTGGTGCCGCGTGCGAAAGTAAAATTTAATAGGTTGAGAATCTGGTCTCCACAATAGCTTCCTGAGTATATTTTTACAAAAATATACACACCATTTATTATATTTTTATCTGTGATTTTTTTAAATGCATGATTTATATATCTTAAGCTATTTATGATTTTATATATGTATTGTAATATTGATATTGTGTAATTGCATGTTAGGAATGTGTAAATTTTAAGTTCCCCTTCCCCCCTCCTCCCCCTTAAAAGTCTATATTTTGACATTTATTTCTGTTATTTACTATGGCCCGTAAAGGAATCATAGATTTAAGTTTGGCTTCATCCATTCCCACTTTTAGCGGAACTTCTGATGAAAATGTTGAATATTTTGTCGGACAGGTTAGAGATGTAGCAGTATTAGAAAATTGGCCCGTAAATAAAAGAATTTTAATTCTAAAATTAAATTGTAGAGATGCTGCCCAAAAATTTCTAATTGACTCCCCGCAGGTAGCTAATATTCAAAATTTTGATGAATTGGCTGAATTATTAATTAAAAAATTCAAAAGATGTCAACCATTTGATGAGATACAATCAAAATTTAATAACATCAGGCAAAAACCAAATCAGTCAATTCAGAGCTTAATTGATGAAATAAACTCTTATGCAGTAAAATATTTATCAAAGATAGATATACAAACTAGGGATTCAAACGAATTCATTGATTCCATCAAATTGAACAAAATTTTGGATGCTGTTAGGCCTGAAATTAAGGTCGAAATTCTTAAATTAGGTCCAAAAAATTACTTAGAGGCATATAAACATGCAATTAATGTAGAAAAGGCTCTTGAGGCTCAAGAAGTCATTATTAACAACAATATGTGTCAAAACTTTGAACTAAATTCAATAATGCAAAGCCAGTTAGAGGGTAACAAACAAATTCAACAGTTAAAGGAAGAATTGGAAAGAGTAAAATCTGAAAATAATGCTAGCAATTCTTTTCGACAAAGTCACAATGAAAGAGTCCAATGTCATATATGTGGAAAAAGTCATGTGACAACAAAATGTTGGTATTTTCCACAGGGTAGAAATTCCCGCAGCAATAATTTCAATCATAACCCCAACCATATTCCTATTTCTAGAGGTAACAGCAGTGGAAGGAATTTTGGCAATTATAGAAATAACCGTAGAAATCACCCATATAGGCGTAGAAATCATTTAAACTTATAGATGGTTCTTGTAGTAAAAATAGATCCCATTTTACAAGGACCAATAATTATAAAATTGTTAGGGATGAAAATCTATTGGAATCTGTAAATAATTCAGAATCAATTGAAAATTCAAAATCTAGTAACAATTCAGATTCAAATTCTAGTGAGGAAAATTTAGAAGTAAATGATAATTTAAAATCTGTAGAAGAAAATTCAAATTTAAATGAAAACTTAAACTCTGTAAATGAAATTCAAAATTTTGATAATGTAACAATTCAAAATAATTGTGAAGATCTTGAAAATCTCCATGTAATGTCGTGTAATTTTGATAATAATACAAATCACCTTCCTATTATTAAGCTTAAATTTGGTACTTTAGAGGTACCCGCTCTTCTCGATACCGGTGCAAATCTCTCGCTGGTGCAACCAGGCATCTTAGCAGAAATTAAGCAACAAGCGAAAGTTGAGCATATTTCTAGAGCAGTCAAAATTAAGACCCTTAATAATACCACTATCCCATATTTGTCAGCAGTCAATATAAAGTTCAAAATGAAAACTCGTTGGTTTCATAACATATTTTTTGTCACTCAGAGTAACTGGAATTGTAACTACCAAATAATTTTAGGGTATGACTTCATTCAGAGAAACAAAATTCTAATTGACACATTCAATAAAAAACTTTCCATCAACAAAACCCATTTTGAATTTGAAGAAACTTCTCCGCAGATTAAAGAAAATACTGTAATTAATGATAATGATAAACCTCAAATTAATGTAATTGCTAAAGCTATAAATAACATTAAAATTAAACCTAATTCATTTGAGATAATTAAATTGGAATTTCCACAGGGTATTCATAATTCTAAAAGAGTCATGTTAACCCCATTAAAAGTCTCGCAGAAGTGCCATATTGAAAATTCTTTGCATACTGTTGAGGACAACAAATATATTTTGACAATTGTTGAGAATAAAACTAATGTTGCATCATATATACGTAAAGGTCAAAAACTAGGAAATGTAGAAATGTTTGAAGATGACGAGGAAATCCAACCTACTGAGGACCAAATTCTTCAAATCAATAGTTTAAATTTAGAAGAGATTAGTAATTTGAGACAGGCAGAACTTTCAGAATCTGATTTTAATCTTAAACATTTAGATGAAAAAGAGAGAAAGGAGATTTTGGAATTATTAATGAACAACTTTAAAGTATTTTCTAAAAGTTATAAAACTCTTGGTTCAACTGATGCAGTCAAACCCGAATTTAAATTAATGCACAATTTCCCAATTCAAACTAAACCATACCCTATTCCAAAAATTGCCAAACAGTTTGCACAAGAAGAGATTAAAAAATTGTTAGATGCTGGTTTAATTGAACATTCTTCCTCCAGTTATAATTTCCCTGTTATATTTGTCAAAAAGAAACCAATTCCAGGCACCTCTCCTGAAGAAATCAAATTTCGCATGGTAGTGGATTATAGACTGTTAAATAGCATCACTGAATCTTACACTATATGTTTGCCAAAAATTTCAGAAATTCTGCACAGTATTGCTGGCAAAAGGTATTATTGTGTGCTTGATTTGAAGTCGGCATTTTTTCAGATAAGATTGCAGGAAAAAGATAGGGAAAAATTAGCATTTTGCTGCGAGATTGGTAACTACCAGCCAAAAGTCCTACCATTTGGAAGTCGCAACTCAACTTCATATTTTCATACACTAATTTCTAAATGTTTATCTAGCTTAAAAGGACCAAATTTACAATTCTTTCTTGATGACATTATTGTCGCTGCAGACAGCATATCTGAAATTAAAGCCTGGTTACAGAAGGTATTCGATAAGCTCATCAAATTCAACTTAACTTTAGACCCTGCAAAGCTTCAGATTTGTCAGAAAGAAATAACTTATTTAGGATTTAATGTCAGTGCTGATGGTTTTTCTCCTTCAGAGGATAATGTAAACAAAGTTTCAAAATTTCCCATACCCAAAAATGTAAAGCAAGTTCAACAGTATATTGGTTGTTTAAATTATTTTAGGCACATGGTTTATAAATATGCTGAAATTGCTAAGCCAATTATTAATTTAACCCGTAAAAATGTTCCATTTGTCTGGACTTCAGAGTGTCAGGAAGCTTTTGATATTTTACAAGATCAAATTCTAAATAAACCCCTTCTTAAAAACATTAATTCTGATCTTCCATTGTATTTAGTAACTGATGCTTCTAAAGTTGCATTTTGTGGAATTTTAATGCAAAAATACAATGAGAAATTTTATCCTGTTGAATTTTTTTCAAAACAATTCAATCCAGCTCAGTCTAGATATCCTTCCATCCAAAGAGAATTGTACGCAATATTTGCATCTGTCAAGCATTTTCGTGAAGAATTATATGGAAAAAAATTTACCATATATACCGATGCAAAATCATTAACATATCACATGGAACTGGACAATCAGAGTGAGATTGTAGCTAGGTGGCTTCTGTATCTGGATCAATTTCATTATGAGATAGATCACATTCCTGGTGTTATTAACCCTGCTGATTATTTATCTAGAGCATATAAAGATGAAACCTTAAATGTAAATAATATAAATATTTTTCAAAGTAATTCAAATTTAGATCATAATAATATTGTAAATAATC
This sequence comes from Maratus michaelseni, assembly GCA_963931845.1. Taxonomy (NCBI): domain Eukaryota; kingdom Metazoa; phylum Arthropoda; class Arachnida; order Araneae; family Salticidae; genus Maratus; species Maratus michaelseni. Next base: position 274,007,185 of record OZ007594.1, on the reverse strand, counting down.
AACAAAATGATGAATTTATTAAGGAAATTATTCAAAAATTAAATGATAATGATGAGGAAACTGCAAATAACTATTATATTGATTCAGAAACTAAAATTGTAATGATAAAAATTTTCCCCAAGAAGCCGTTAAAGAAAAAAAAGTATCTCAGTAGAATTTTAATTCCAAAATCTTTAATTAAGGATTGTTTGGAAGTTGCTCATGCTCCTCATTTTGGCACTCAAAAAACCTACAATTTTGTTCGCAAAATCTATTCTTGGAAAGGAATGTTTAAGGACACTAAAAATTTTTGTAGCAATTGTGAAAGATGTTTAAAAGTTAAACCTAAACCTAAAAATACTGTCACTAAAATGATTCCAAAAGCTGATTTAGCTCCAGGTGAGATAATAGCTTTAGATATTGTAGGAAAATTTCCTAGATCTCATGACAACAAATTTTTTATTTTAACAATAGTTGATCATTATTCCAGGTATCTTGAGGCTATCCCATTAAGCAATACCACTTCTAAAACTATAATTAATCAACTTAATATATATTTTTCCAAATTCGGGATCGCTAGGACTGTTTTGACTGATAATGGACCATATTTCCGTTCAGATGAATTTGAAGATTATCTTAAGACTATGGATATTAAGCATAGAAAGAGTTCAATCTATTATCCGCAGAGTAATGGTTTAATCGAGAAAATTCATCTTTCTATGAAAAACAGCATAGCAGCACTTTCTGATCAAGTATTCGAGTGGTCAGATAGACTATTATTTTTTAAACTTCATTATAATTCCTCTAAGCATGCAGTAACTCAATTTTCACCGGCTGAACTATTCTTGGGCAGAGAACTCAATATACCTCTAAATATTTTTGAAAAACCAAAAGTTGTTGAAGAATATAGTAAATATCTAAAAAAATTACAAAGTCATTTTCAGGAAACTAGAAAATTAGTTAAGGAAAATGAAACTAGTTATTTTAATTATCACCAACAATATGTGAAGGGCAGAAGTAAATCTTCCTTAAATACTGGTGATGAAGTTTTTCTTGTAGATTTTAAACATCATACTGCATTACAACCTAGATATAATGGACCACATGTAATTGACAAAAAATTGAGAAATGATAATTATTTGATAAAAATTAATGAAGATGGTCATGAATATGTAAAAAAAGTTCATGTCAGTAAAATTTTCCCAAAAGTACCATTAAATGATAATATTTGTAACAAAACTGAGGAAAATAAGAATTGAGTAGTGATTCTAATATTTTTGTGAAATATGTGTATGTTCGGAAACTTCAAAGTATATATATACTATGCTCAAGTCAAAATTCTATTTTTAATTTTTTTTTTTCTATTTCTTCTCTCTCAATGTTTGTTTTCAATATACTGGTAGAATTGATCACTTTGCTAGTGAATAACATTTATTGAAATATTTTTTTTTAAACTTTACCTTTTTAATTTTGTATTTGAGTCAAAAAGGAAAATATGTGAATGATTTCCTCATATGTATTTTCATAATTGATTAGAATATCTGTGAAATCTTTTTTAAGTTACAAAGTAAATTTCAATATTCATTGAACTTAATTCAGGAAATTGAATAATATATGGTACAATAAAAAGTAGTTTGAAAATGTTGAATGTGACAACTTAAAATTTATTGCAGAAAGTTAAAGCAATCTAGGTATTTCTGTAGTTTATATTTATTGGTGTGTGTGTATTTTTGTAAATATTTTCATATTCATGCTGGTTAAATATAATTATTGAATTTTGTATCATATAATGTGTGGTGTATACAATTGTATTGATTACAGTAGCATTGTGTATAAAAATTTTTATTTTTTTCACGAACATTTCTTTAAGTCTGTATGCAGCTGTGAAAATTTCAGTGACTTTTTCGCAAAATTCTCACGAACATTTCTTCATCATTTCTTCATCTGTGTGCATTTGTGAAACTTTCAGTGACTTTTTGCAAAATTTTTTCACGAACATTTCTTCATCTGTATGCATTTGTGAAACTTTGACTTTTTCGCATACTCCAGGACTTTTCACATCAATTTTCAACAATTATCAACTATTCTTCAGAACAGTGTTCGCCTCTTTTTTTGCTGTTGGTGGGGGGAGATGTTAAAAAACCCCTTTCACAACTCAGCCAAGTCATCAAAAAAACCTTTAAAGTTCAGCGCAATATGCAAAAAGAACTGTTTTTCCGTGTCAGCGCATCTGCCTTTATAAATCAGCGAACGCACCAACAAACATCTCGCAACATCGCTACTAAACTCGCAGCAGCTGGCGAACGCCTGCATACGAAGAATTTCTCTCGCTGTATCTTCTTCCATCGGCGCGCGAGGTAGCGGTAATACCGGATATTTTTCGACCAAGCTTCCTTCACTCGGAATGGCATCGCATCTGAATGACTAGTGTTTTTTTTCAACGAGCGGTGTGTTGCATGCTATAAAAGGACGTGAAAATGAAGGGTGGCTCTCAGATTCAAGACGAGAATTTTCTCGTGTGAGGAGCCACCCTAGTTAGTTCTGTGTTTTACTTTAATATGTGATAAGGTGAAGAAATAGAGGTGTATTTAGAATGTGTGTGAAAAATCTGTCTACAAATTTTAAGTATGTGATCGACATCTAAAAAATAGTGAAAGTGTAAGAATTGTGAGTCTTCAAAAGAAATCTTCTGTTCGTCAGTGTAAGATGATGTTCAGTGTAAAAATGTGCTTTCTGCTAGAACAAGCTTTTCTTCAGTACCGATATTAAGTATCTATGTTTTTTAATTAAAATTAATTGTCCATGGATGTTATAAGATTCAAATATTCATAATTTAAACGCAGTTATTTAGCCCACATGTATGATGTGTGAACAACCGTGAAATATATTAATTCGAATGCATCTTTTAAAATATAAATATTAAATTAATTGTGTAACCTTAAAATATGTTTTATATATAAATAAATTAATCGAGAATAATCTCTAAAGTATTATTATTTTTCGTTTAATTAGCATGAAGTGTTTTATAATATGTACTTTTAGTTTTCAGCTATTTCAGGTTGTTGCTCAGGATGCTAAGGTGGTTTGTTATTGTGGCCAACATTTATTGGTAAGAAATCACTATTTCGATCAGGTTTAAGATTTTAACTTGTGTTCCCTTTTGAACATTTAATCGTGTCCCCCTTTAGTTTATTTTTATTTTGCACCATGAAGCCTTTTTCCATCAGCCAAATTTATCATCATTTTTTATCAGGATGTTTTTCACCAATAATTAAGTGAATAACTTTGAAAGATAACATATACAAATATTAAGATAAATAATGTATTATTTTATAGGAAAATTTTACTGGTATGTCACAATATAAGATAATCCAAATGTATTCAGGTATTTTGGGTGGTTTTTACGACGCAAAGTGTGAACTTTTAAGTTTTGTTACCGCGAGACGGTCAGACAAATAGACACTGAAATCCAATCGAATGTGAACAGTAGACCTCAACTACATGTTTTTGCACATTTTACAGAAATGTACCTCAGAAGACCAAAAAATGCTTACTAGGAAATTTCATCAGTGGAATAACATAGCTTACGCAAAATAATAAAATAAAGCATATCTTGATCAAATATTAACATAAAAAAATATATAAACATCATCAATAAACAATAAGTATCCAAAGTGTATTATAAAATTTTAAAAGTAGATAATAAAATAGGCAACAATTGTTTTTATCTGAAAAATTCCCATGTCTTTGTGACGTGAGAAAAACATTTATGGCAGCCAATATGTGTTACACGCAAGTCGAACGAAAAGAAAGAAATTTCCGAAAAGGAAGAAAGATGGTACCACAAAAGTAAAAAAAAAATATTTTAGTGAAAAAAAAAACAGGGACGTATGGAATGTTCCAGCAGTCGACAACCATTTATCAGTGCTGTGCCGAATCTTTTTAAAAAATCCCATTCTGTACCAAAATACAATTACTAAATTTTTGTAAACTTATAAAAGCACATTGTATTGGGAGTTACAAACATTAAATATTATCATATTATCCTCATAAATGTGTTAAGAATACATGTATGTAATTAATAAAACTTGTTTAAAAAATTAATTATACAGTATATATACTCAATATTATTTATATATAATCATAACTTTGTTAATATAAAATATTTTGAATAATAAAAATAATGTGAAGTGTATTTTTATTCTAAATAACTGACAAATATTAAGATAAATAATGTATTATTTTATAGGAAAATTTTACTGGTATGTCACAATATAAGATAATCCAAATGTATTCAGGTATTTTGGGCATTGCAAATTATTCATGATACTAGCTGACATGCCCGGCGTTGCCCGGGCCCGTGATTATAACCTTAAAAATACCTAAAATCAATGTTGAATGATTTTATATTTTTAAATGAAAATCTATCCAAACGAACTGAAGAACAGTCGTTATAGTTATTGCCGATTTAATTTCTGACGTTTTGATAGTATATTAAACTTTCAATTCTGACCAAAAGTTCCTGAGGAAACCTAAATAATATAAAGCGCTCCCCAATCTTTCCTCTTTTAAACTCAAAATAATATACAGTATTGGCCAATTTATTAGTCCCATTCGAAAAAAAATTCCAAAACCTTGTTTCTAAGATGATTATATTAAAATTAAATAAAAATCCAGCATTCGTGGCATCATAATTCACTTTTATATTTTAACAGAATAGTAAGGCTACTATAATTTGTGACTCGTGCTATAGCCAGTATACGTCAGGACACATGGGCGTTATCTTTAGCTTTGTACACGTGAAGATTTCGCTACTCCATTGTGAAATCTTGTAACTTTCGAAATTCAATATTTGAAAAACGGCCTAATCATTAGATTTGAAATTTATATCAAGAAATATATCAAGAAAAAATAAAATTTTTTACCTTTCTAACGCAGTTTGTCTAACAATTTTCTGACAAATACTTTTCGAGCAAATAATTTTTTCAGCAACTTCAAATGTTTCATTTTCCGAGATTAATCTGTGGCAACGATTATCGAAAATCCCAGTCGTCAGCAGCGAATAGCTTTTTATTAAAGAGGATTATTCTATTATAAAATGTGAATTACTAAAAAAGAATTAACCTTCCTTCAGAACAGATGGCACCTACCTATTAGAAACTTGAAAAATAGAAATTGGAAAGTTCACTCTCGTGCAACTGAAAATAAATCCACGTTTGGAACGCGTGCTTTGTTTTGTCGATTCCTGGAATGTGGGATAATAACAGATGAGACAAAAAACATGAAAAAGCAAAGGAAAAGCGAGAAAACTTTTTAAAAATGAAAGAAAAAAGAACAAAAATAGAGAATGAAAGGCTAAACGAACAAAAACAAACTCCAAAAGGACAATAAACAAATAAATAAGGATTTTTTTTTGTTATTTAAACAAGAAACCTAAAGTTGTAGGAAAGATTGCAAAAGAAACTTCCAAGCAGAAGATAGAAAGGCAAGCAGAAAGCTCATTAACTGAATTTCTGGAGTAATCTAATGTCATAAGGAAATTCCTTGGAGAAATAAAGGTGGGGGAAGATGTGTAATAATAATTAAAAATATATATAATGAATAATATTGACAAATTAAGACAGAATTAAAACTTATAGTGGAAAATTATTGCAGTGAAGAGGGTTTTTTCTCCTGTGTGTTTTCACATATTTTTTTTTAGTAAAATCAAAATTACAATGCACGTTCAAATAATGTCAAATTAAAAACTAATAATGTAAAAGTAAATGAACTTAACATAATTGATTTAAAATTATCTTGAAAATATAATATTTTTTAGTCTAGATTGCTTTTTTCTATTTATCACATATGTACGCATTTTTTTACCAATTCGGCATAGTCTTTAAATTAAACATTTATTTCTTTGTAATTTTAATTTTAAAAAATCCCATTGCGTATTATATTTATACTATTAATTTAGGAGTCTACAGTTAAATCTTTTGATTAGTAGCGCAGTACACTCTCAGAAAAAACTGTAAATTTATGAGCGTTTGCCCTTCAATTTTCACGGGCAACAGCCTTATTTGATGAAAAACGGTCTGATCTGCGAAATAAGCGGCCTTATCCCTTAGATACTTAGAAAATTAAGAGCAATCCATACTTAGATTGCTCTTAATTCTTACAGTTCTAGCCCATATGTTAGCAAAAATACGGTACGACCCCATACATTGTCCTCCGCTAGGGTGTAACCCTTCATTTTACTTTGTGTTTCGAAAAATTTAACCCGCCAAAACAGCGATTCTGTGATGATTATCTAACGTGCTACGTGCTACGGAACAGTAAGTAAAGTGTTATTGTGTTTTAAAGTGCATTATATCCTGTGCATTATAATGCTGTATTAATTTGTCCCGTAAAATTACGGGCTGCACAAAGTGATGGGCATAGATTTTTTTTTTTTTTTTTTTTTTTTTTTTTTACAGGGTATGACTGGAATTTTTGCTGCCGGCCTCTGCCCGTAATTTTACTGCAATTTTTTTTAACAGTGTAGAGTATCAGTAGCGCAGTAGAGTATATGATTCTTTTCTTATTATTATCATTATTATTATATCATTATTATTTACCTATAAATAGCAAGAAAATTTTGTAATTAAGTTTGAAAATATTGCGCTCTCTAAACCGGTCATACAGGTTTCAAAGAACAGCATTAGTATACAGTGCCTGAATATATAAATAAAACTGGTATTTATAATAAATTCTATCTTTTGTAATCCAAATCTTGCACTTTATTCCAAACCTTCACTACTTCTTTAGAACATTTTATGGTATAATAAAGCAAAATGAATAAAATACAGTAAAGTGTTATATTTTATTGCTTAAAATATAAAAAATGAGTCAAAAACAGACGAGAAATTTAAATACAGGAATATTTTTCTAACAAGTTTATAGTGACAAAGACACACAGTACATTTTCATACTTTTAAAATAAAAATTTACTCTTGAATAATTTGGCGATTATGAATATAAAGACTGCATAAATTTTATTTCCATAAATAGACTTGGTTATTTACTTCACCCTTCCCTATATTCTGCCAAAGATTATGCTCTGAGAACATATCTTGAAGCAAATTTTATTGCACTCTTAAGGTGATACAACATTTGAATAACAATAGAATTGATTTGCGAGTATAATCTTTAAGATATGTTAAGGTTTTTATAATATTTCTCTTTTATAAAATTTTTATAAAGATAGATAGAAGATACGGTTTAGAGTTTTCCTATGTTTTGGTAAAATAAACATGTCCATACTCTTAAACAAGTAATATAAAAGAAATTTTTAAGTCAATTCCTACTATTTAATCATAAATATATAAAATAAACCCGTACAGCATTAATGTCCCACGTTATCTTTATTGAACATTATTTTATAATCATCGTTGCGGTATTTTATTTTTTGTTGGCATCACTAATTTGAGATAAATCTTTCATTTCATTTATGAAAACAATGGGAGAAATTTTTTTCACCCATATAAAAATTAAAATTAATTAATTAAATTTAATGAATTAATATTTGAAAAAAACTGTATTAACATCAATTGTCATCCAGTACAAGTTTAAAAAAATTTATTTGAACTTGAATGGATGAATAGAAAATATTTTATTAACGATTGAAAATTCCAACAAGATATATATAGAGAGAGTGGGAGCTAATAGTAGGAATTTAAATACGTTAAAATTATCATAGTTTTAATACATTCTTAATTCCGACAAGAGGATTTTTTTTAACATACTTCAAACAGAAGAGGTTATACAGTTTGTTTGTACCCTCATACGCGCACACACGTATATACAAGGTGTTCCAAATTTCGACCGACAAATTAAGAGGGCTGATAGAAGGCATCAAGGGGATAATTACCATAGAACATAAGGTCGCAAACTACGTTTAGTGGGAGAAAATTGCAAAAATATTTATGAAGGATGTGATGTCAAGTTTAATAAAAAGGCCAATAATAAATAGAAAAAAAAATCACGTAAAGCATGATTACAGTGCATTGCAGTTCAACATCAGAAAGGAGACGACCAGACATTTTTATAGGAATATGTTTTAACGCGTCTGGCAATCCTTCGTCCGTCAGTGTCGAATGTGCAATGACCTTAGTGACCGCAACTTCGATCAATTTCTATTAAAATGTGTCGTCCTCTTTCCTGACGTTGAACTGCAATGCGTTTTAATCATTCTTGACGTCATATAAATGTTTTTCTACTTATTATTGGCCCTTTTTCTTCCACGACTCGACTTCACACACTTCATAACTATTTTTGACATTTTCTCCCACTAAACTTGGTTTGCAACCCCATGTTCTATAGTAAGTTTTCATCCTCTTGATGCCTTCTATCATCCATCTTAATTTGTTGGTAGGATTTAGGAACACCCTGTACATATATATATATCTTCTTAATTTTAGAAAGAATAATAAAACCAGACAAAAATACAAGCAGATAAATAAAATATTTTTGAAAATCTTGAAAATTATACGGTACCACCATGAAAATGTGCTTTTTCAAACAAACAAGTATTACCAAAATCGAAACATCAGTTAAAAAGCGATGCGTAAAAACACACACAAACGCACAAACACAAACATACACATATATCTATATACAAATATATTTGTGTGTGCAACCGATGCTCCGATTGTGATAACACTTTTTTGTTTGAAAAAAGCGCATTATGGAGAACCCGTATAATTTTCAAGAATTTCAAAAATAGTTTGTTTGTCTAGCGCCTTTTTTTTTTCTTTTTCTTTTTCTTTTTTCTTTATTCTTTCTAATTTTTAATTTTCGTAAACTTTGATCAATCGCCACGAAATCTGACAATGTTGTTAAGGCATTCAGTACTGATTTTAAAATAGCCCTCGCATCCCGTATAATTCTTTTCCGAACACACAGTGTAAGGAAAGTATTGTAATCATAATTTATCCCCCCAACTGCCAAACTCCCAAACGGTTCTTCCGATTAATCTCCCATTTGGCAATTATGTTAGAGACCACAATCGGACGAACTCTATAAATTTTCGTAAAAATCGGCCGTTATCATTAGCAACCTCATAAACCAATATTTTTCGTGATTTAAAGAATTACTTACAAAAACAAAGTTTCTTTTGCTGCCACTTATTTTTCGGAAGCGTAACTGAGTATATATATATATATATATATATATATATTAATCAGTTTTCTCAAACCAGAATATCGTTTTTAGAATGCTACTTATTCTTAATTAAGCATTTTTAGTTGCGTAATGGAATTTATACGTGCAAGAAAAAATACAATTAATTTTATAGTTAATGTCAATGCTGTTAATTTATCATGTTTGTATATAAAACATGATTGTTTAATACGAAAATGTTTACTTTAGACTTGATAGCATCTGTAAATCCTATATTCCGGATTCAGAAAAATTAAAAATATACTTTAAAAACTACTCGAAAATCAGTGGCAGCAAAATAAACTTTCTTTTTACAAATGCTTCTTGAAATCTCTAAAATATATTGGCCTCTGACGTTTCTAAAAATAAAAATCTGTAGTAACTCGTAAGAGGTTATTGTATGTTTTCGTTTGTGATTATATCTTCTTAGATTAACCCTTTGATTACGGGCTAGGCTTTGCATTTATTCGTGCCACAAATTACAAAAAAATTTCTTTGTGGTAGATTTCTCTTGAAAATATCCTAGTATAAGAGTATGCAGAGATTATTTTTCAAAACGCTGTGCAAATAAAATAAAGAAATAGTCGCTGGTTGACATGTGTCCCAGCCCCGTAATCAAAGGTTTAAGAAACATGTGTCTTTTTTAAAAGTGCAGTATGCAGATCTTAATTTTTGTGGGCGGAGGTTTAGAAGAAGTATTTAGACGCTGGATTTACCACAAAATGCTCACTGTAACGTCATTGCTAAGCTAAATATATACATTTAGCTTACATTATACATTAAGTATTAGTATACATTAAACTAAATGTATACATTTAGCTTAGCAATGACGTTGCAGTTACAGTGAGCATTTTCTGATAAATCCTACATACTTCCTCTAAAGCTCCGCCCACAAAAATTAAGATCTGCATACTGCACTGTTTAAAAATTACACATGTTTCTTAAACCTTTGGTTACAGCGTTGGGACATACGTCATCCCAGCGACTATTTCTGTATTGTATTTGCACAAATTTTTGAAAAATAATCTCTGCCATACTCTTATACCAGGATACTTTCAAGAGAAATTTACCACAAAGAAATTTTTTTGTAAATTGTGACAGGAATAAATGTAAAATCAGTCGCCAGTCCACATATAAGCACCGGTATGCAGAAGGTACAGTTCCGTTGAAGATATAATAAGTAGCTAAGCTTTAGCTACCCGAGAAAAATAAAGACTGCTTTGTTTATTTATTTACTCGTGTCATTTTAGGTATTTGTTTTAACACGTTGACGGACACTTGCGACTATAGCCGCCAAAGCGAAGTTCACAATGTGGCATGACGGCTATAGCCGCCAAAATCGAAACGGTCGTTTTTAGACACTACGGCTATAGCAGCACAAATGTGCATTTACTGGCGTACAAGTAGAAGCCCAGTGTCATGTTTTGGAAACAATTTTTAGGTTGAATTTCGTTTTCCATCTGTTATACGAGTTGCAGCTTCAGTATGCACGTGCAGGGTGGCACGTGCATACTGAATTTCAAATATTCTAAAAATTACAAAAACATACAGTGTCAATTTTCAACTTCACTTGTTCCTACTGTCCGTCAATGTGTTAAAAACGGTCTACCTGAAGTTTCTATTCTAGTACGATGTGATTGTTTGCATAATGTTATTTATCTGATCTTATAAATTATTTTTCTTTCTGAAATTTTCTTGAAATAATTATTGTGTCGTTACAAGATAAGTACAATATGATTCCAAAACGATTCTTAATACAAACTTGAAATTTATTTTTTTCATTAATAAATGTGTATTCAACATGAAGTAGAAATTTTCATATAATTTAACTTCCAGACAAAAAAATAGAAATAATTTGAAATGATATGTTTAAAACAAAGAAGGAAAAATCGTTGTAAAAAGATCATTCCGTGAAACGATTCATTTTCTGAATTTGAAGATAAATGTTTTTTCCTAAATATCTAAACGTGTAAGTTTTTTGGTTGTATCATTTATCACCCAATTTTGTTTTAGTTTCTGCTGTTAATGGGAAAATACTTCGATGTGTGTGCTGTTAAAGTAATCCCTTGCTATCATATAAAAAAAAATAATGTTACAACTTCTAAAATGACATTTAGCAAAAACCGAATGAATTATTTTTCTGTGAGATCTTTAACTCTGTACGTTTTTTTCGTGTTTTAAATGTCTGTGTTTTAAAAAGATGTTTTTTAACATCTAAAGGTCAATAATTCAAATTTAAAATGGTAATTTATTTTTCTAAAAATTCAAAACTATATTAATAATGTGTAAGATGTCTTATGTTTAACACGTTTAGGGCCTAGCGTTAAATTAATAGCACTTGTCTTTTCATTAATCATTATTTTGTCTTAGCAAATATTTTTGTTATTATATGCTTATATTAATGATAGTATATGTCTATACATTTATTATTATGATATCATTTATGCTTCAGCATTTAGTAATAATAAATTAAATAAAAATATGCTTTAAACTCTTGATAATTCTTTTATTTCAAAGATAAGTTTGATTCTTTAAATTTGAAATAAGTGCTACTTTACTTTACGAATAATTTGTGATAAAACATAAAATTACAAGACAGTTGTTATGTCTGCTTATTCATGTTGTAACACTGCATTTTCCAAATGTCTTCAAAAAAGCTCCCTTAGCCTATTATCATAAGAATGGTAAACAAAATAACTATACACGTTAGATTTCTGTACTTTTTTTGTGATTTTTGTTAAATTTCAATAAACTTTAACTTTTTTGATTTGGATCAGGGTTGCCAGTTTTGCCCCTTTTTTAATTCAAAAATCTCAGTTCATACCAGAAATTTTGAAAAAGAAAGATTTATTTAATGAAATTGCAAAATGTCTGTCATTAATTAAATCACAATTTGTTATTCAAAATTTCTGGTAAGAATTCGCAATTTCTGAATTTTGAAAAAAAGGTCAAGCTGGCAACCCTGATTTGGATAGCTACTTTTAATATTATTAACGCAAAAGCATTTTTTTCCCGAAAATTGAAAAACAAATTCGGACCCGAAAAGGTTAAATATTTACTCAAAGCATGAACTGATTTTATAAGTTATTGTTATTTTTATTTTTTGTTATCTTTAACGAATGCATGTTGTAAAATTTAAAATAGGTATGAACTTATTTATGGAAATTCAATTCAACGTTGAATTATACGAACATGTAATCAATTTATAGAACATAAAAAAAATTCATAGTTAGATAATCTATATTAATGAAACAAAGATGTTCGTTTGTCTATGTTGTGTGTTTATGAGAAAGAAATTTTTCGCACGTAGATGTCTGAAAATTTGGTTCTGAATAGACGGAGGCAGGTCCGAATGTACCTGGGTCACGTGTTTTTACTTTGTTCCATCTTTACAAGAAGAAAGTATTGGTGTCGTGAAAATTTTTGACTTCCGGTTTTCAATAAATTTATATGTTTTAGAATGTCTTGAACACAATTCGACTGTTTTTAGAAAATGCCTGTCTGTGTGTCTGTATGTGACAAACATTTTGTGAGCGTTCTATCTCAAGAACGAATGCCCATAATTTAATAAAACTTTAGATTCCGTTAGCAGGTGATATAAATTGATGCTGATTAGTTTTTGGTGTGAATCGCGCAATAGGTGATAGTCCAGGGGAAATGTACATGTTACCTTCAAAAGGTCGAGTAGAAGATTTTTTTTCCCGACTTGTATATAATGAGGCCAACATGGAAAGACCAAATTATCCAACAAAATTTCCTAAGAGAGAATTTTCTGTGGCCAAAAAACAACAACATTTTTGGACTTTTTTTGTTGTTTTTTAAATATCTCGAGACCCGTTGTCGTAGCATATTATTTGTTAGTTACAATGTAAAAGAGGACAAGATTTTCTACAACATTCATATTTACAACTTTTTTATTCATTCAATTGCAAGCGCAGTACAACATTTCAAAAATAAGACGATTTTTTCAATTTCCTTAAAAACCGTGAAAAACGTAGTTTTGTCCCGATGATTCAAATGTTCCCCACGGATGTAATGATACATGTCAACTTCTACATATTGACAGCAGAAAATTATCTATTATTTGCACACCCTCTTCTTCATTTTCATCACAACAGATATATTTTATATTCAATAAACCTATATAATTTAGCAAGTAGGCGAGAAGGCGTATGACTAAGACAATTTTCACATTTAGACAATAACTTTAAGTATATACAATGATTAATTTTAAAGTACTATTTAAACGAATATTTCAGCATTTAGTAACTTAATGGCACGACAATTTCAATAAAAAAATCTTATTAATATCTTATAATATAAAAATCTTATTCAATAAAAATAATTATTTTTATAATGCATACACATTGTTCATTTTATTCCATAAACATTTTATTCTATAGTACAATGATATATTTTATTTACCAATTATTGGTGATATACGTTTTAATGTTTTATTGTTTCAAGTATATCAAACATTGGATTGTAGTTCCATATAAAAAAAGGGATTCAAAAAATAATTATATCTTATGTAATAAATACTTTTACCTTATAAAATATCTACAATAAAAGTGACACCAGATTATTTCATTAATTCTTGTAAAATTAAAAAATTCTATCAATAAAATATTTGAGACAACTATTTTCATAAAAATGTTCAAAATATTAGCTCTAGTAAATATTGTCATTATTTATCCACTTTTATTATATAAATATAACAAGAGATTATAATATTTTAGCGTTCAAAAATACATAAAATTTTAATCTTTTATGTATAAATGCTTTAACTCTTTCAGGGGCAAAGTACTTTCAGTACTAAAAGGTTGAAATAAATGACTGACACCGGAATTTACAAAAAAATTATTTCGAAATAAGAAAAAAAAAAGGGGGCTATATTTCACATACATATTAAATGGAAATATTGTAGCAAAATTCTGGTGTCATTATGGCGTTTAGGAATTAAAATTAAGTGGTTTCATAAACATACCACTGCCCCTGAAAGGGTTGAAACTCAAACAGAAAAACTTACTTTGGTTGTTGAAAAATACACTTTGCGGAATATTCTAATCTTCTGTAATAAGTACTGTTTTGAAACTATATCTGTTGAATGATCTCAGTGTAATCATTTATCAAATGAAATACCAAGTTATTTAGGATTGTAGACCATATGTAAACATTTTTGTTGTTATATTCATCCCCTATCTCATTCTAGTCCACTTTAGCTACACAACAAAGTAAGGCACGCTATATAATTGCATAAGCTAAATGAAAAAAAATGTATTTTAATAATAATAATTACTACAGGATATTTAACAATATTTCTGTCTCTTTTATGGGACTGTTATTATTAGCATTCAGATATCCTGAATAGAAAATATATCAGGATCATGTTCATCTAGAACAGGGGGTTCCCAAATTTTTAGACCAACGTACCACTAAATCGAAATTTATAATTCCGCATACCACCAGGTAACAAACGTAAAGCTAATATAGCAAACCTATAAAAAGGAACCTGCCTAAAACGAAATATATCTTCGGTCTTTCATGTTACTGTCATGGCATGTTTTATTGTGTTTAAAAATGAATGATTACATTACTAAATTGGTACTAAGATTGACTGCTTCATAATAACATTCAAGTAAAAATAGTATCACCATTAAATTTTAATAATGCATACAATATAAAAAAAAATGTTTTAGTATAGGAAAAGCCGCAATACTTAATAACATATTGGCGCACACTGATTCATATACTGTTACAGTAGGCTAATTTGCTTCTATCACTAATGAAAAGAGTGGACTTGTTTTATCAAGCCCAGCTTCCTCATGTCTGGCTCAATATTAGGTAGTTTTAGTCGTAAATCAGATTCGATGTTTAGTTTATTCCTGTGTTTGTTTTTGATATAACGAAGAACACATTCACAGTGATATGTTGTGTTAAACACAAGCAGACTTTGACGATAACAGACGGTACTCTCATATTCTCGCCAACCAAAAAAATCTGTTACATTCATCCTTTTGAATGTGGACTCCAGTAATCCATCACAGGAGAGCTGAATAAGTTCACTTCACTTCTTTCCTCTATCGTGAGATACAGTGGCAGGTCTCAAATAAAAAACGAATTTCTTATCCAAAGCTTAGTTAGCGCATTTAACATAGGTTCGATACAACTGTATTAATAATTTGTATACTTGCAAGTTTCTTCATACATTTATGTATATACTACCTCAAAACATATGTACAGTGCTATACCTCAAATCCACACTGCATATGACCACGGTTTTTGTTTGATTTCAGATCACCATTTTAAATAACCTTAGTCTGTTAAAAACTAATTTTCATGAAATAGAAAGAAATTATACACATTTTGTACAAGAGAAAAAAAAATATTTCACTCAACAGACTGAATTAATTTATGAATTATGTTTGAAATAAAACTTTTATTTCAACACCTCCTAGAAGTTCTTCCAGTACAAAGAGAACAATGTGTTATAAATTACACTTGGAATTTTATTTAGTTTTAACTACTCCTACTCACACAAGCTCGTCCTACTTCCAACCATCCAGACTTTAACTTCAGATAATTCAATTTATAAAGCATGTTTAAAAAAGTTGTTCTGCTAATTACAAATACTTAAAAATACTATTCATTAATTTTATAATTAGGTCTTTATTAAAAAATTCAATTTGTATCCATATAAATCTAATAATTATGTTTATTATTCTTGAAAACTGGTTGTATCATAAGCGGTGTGTGCGAATTTCAGCAAGTTTGCTATAACAAACATTTCCCGTAAAAAATAAAAAATAAATTAAAAAAATCGTTTACAGATCAAAAATTGCATTTGAAATATTTTTGAAATTTTCCAAAAAATAAAGCCAAGCCGTTTTTGATTCCATAATAAAATGCTGCTTTCTGTGTTTTATTCCACGTACCAGTATCAAACTTTTGCGTGCCAGTAGCCAGAGCTTCGTGTACCAGTACTGTAGTTTGTACCAACCCCTGCTCTAGAGGTATTTTTTTTCTTTTCCCTGGCAGTTATTTGTCACCCATATCCCCTCATCCCATCATCCATCATTGTAAATATTAAAGTTATAGACAATTGTGTCCTCCTTAACATTGTAATTAACAAATAATACGCTACGACAACGGGTCTCGAGATATTAAAAACACAACAAAAAAAGTCCCAAAATTTTGTTGTTTTTTGGCCACAAAAATTCTCCTTTAGAAAATTGTGTTGGACAATTCGGTTTTTCCATGCTGGCCTCATTATATACAAGTCGGAAAAAAATCTTCTACCTGACCGTTTGCAAGTAACGTATTTTTTTGGTACATTTCCCCTGGAGTATATAATCGAATGATAACGTATACTGAAAACATTAGTTGCTGTCCTCGCTTAAATGCATACAATTCAGTGGAATCAGCTGTATACAATTTAGCGGGTCCGACTGTAGTAATGATTTTTATTGCAGTGTTTTAAAAATTAAATAACCAAGGAATTTTGTTATTGCTGCCCGCGGGTTTGTCGCAAATCAATTTTCTTTCATTAGACTTGGACCGGACCAGGCCTTAATATTTCTCGACAGACTCTGGCCGGGACGAGACTTACCGGGTCTTTCTTTCATTACCCTTATTTGTTTTATTCATTTTATTCTCATTCATTATTGATTTATTTTTCTCATTAGACTGTTACCAAGCCCTGTCCCGGCCTTACTTTTTCTCAGCATACTCGTTAGTGATTCAAAACCGAGTTAAGCCAAGCAGGTCTGCTAGTACATTAAATATTTTTTAAAGTACGTTTTGGACTGAAAAAAAAAACGCCAAAACAGATTACATGATAAACAAAAAAAAATGTGCAAAATGTGTTAATTGATATTTTTGTTGCGGGTTATCCACAGTTGTACATGTTTATGCAAACCAAGTGAATCATCTGCGCATACATTTTTTCCTT
Source organism: Maratus michaelseni (assembly GCA_963931845.1). NCBI lineage: Eukaryota > Metazoa > Arthropoda > Arachnida > Araneae > Salticidae > Maratus > Maratus michaelseni. The sequence goes on along the minus strand of OZ007594.1, from coordinate 273,990,075 downwards.
ATGAAGGAGGCTTCGCTACCTCTATCTCTCAAAGGGTGGCAATTTTCAATATTATCTAGTGAGTTAAAATTTTTAATCTCTGCTATATAAAGAAGAGTTTTCTTATTTTCCAATAAATGTAATCTCAATGCAGAAATGTTTTAAAATTCAAAGGTGCTAGTACGAGAAGTTTGATATAATAATTCCTTTGGGCTCGGCTGAAATGCGTTCGGCGATAGCGGAACATTCAGTGTCTCCTTTATACTTTCTGCACAAAATTCGGAGTATCTTGGAACATGCGAGCTAATGGCAGATTTTACATTTACTTAAATTCTTACAATCTGTAGCATGGTGTTTATCTAAAAGTCAGTTATAACACAACCTGTTCCTTCTAATCAATTCTATTCTTTTCCGTACATTTAACTGCAAGAATTTAGGATGTTTATGCATTGCATATAATTATTTGCATACAAAACAAATATTATTGGCAGAGAACTATTTCGTAATCTTAGTTTTCATTATTTCCTTTACTGAGGAATTACTATTTGAAGTGTTGTAGCGTAATCCTTCAATAAAGAGAATACATTATCAAGTGTTCCGATAGTATATTCCCTAGTGTTCCAATTTCCTCCTTTTTCAGTGTTCTTTCACACCAAAATCTTTTATTTTTAACTAATTTCTCTGTAATTAAATAAACTATCAATACTTCAGTTCAGAAGATCCGCTGACATCTTGTGAAAAGTATACATAATGAAGTCACACATTCATTTATGTCATCTACACTCTCTAAAACAGACTGTGTTCAGTATCCGAAAAAAAGACATCCGATTTCTTAATCAACGCATAAAAATCTCGCAATTATTTGAATATCTCTGCTTCAATAACTCTTTATATGCATTCTATATTTAATATAATATAAAATTTGACATAATTTCGTAGAAAATCGAGAACATTCTACACTTTTGTAAATGAAATCTATTCGCGATCTTTCAAAGTTTTTTAGACGTCATCAATAAATTCTGTATAGCTCTTAGGGACGCTGTAGTCACTTTGATATGATCCTAGTTTTACTATAGATAAGTAGACGTTTCGTATTTTGAGTTTTATTCGTTCTGAATTTATTTGAATGTATCCAGACTAATTTACGCCTAATATTTTACTAATTTTAAATCTATGTTACATGTTAAATTTGCGTGTAGATCTAATGCATTACATAAATGAGGAGTAGTTCCATTACAATGAAATTTTTTAGCGGTCCCGTGCAGTTCGTTGTAACGGAAATCCACTGTATTAGGAATCATTGGGTATGAAATAATACAAATATAAGAAGAAAAATCGTAAGAAAAGAAGAGAAAAAAAAAATTACCATGAAATGATCAATTTTTTTAACGTCGTAGATAAATGTTTTTTTCCCAAACATCTGAACATAAAAGATTTTGGTTCGTGTCATTTTTCATCCAGTTCTATTCTGGCTCCAACAGTTAATGGGAAAATACTTCGACGTATGTGCTGTTAAAGAAATTCCTCAAGGCGCTTTCATAAAAAAATAACATTAAATGTTATATAATGAATTTTGATAAAAATTGAATGAATTATTATTCTACAAGTATGTTTCTGCATTTCAAGTACATGAGTCTGGGTTTAAAAAACATGTTTTTGGAAGTAACGGGCAGTTATAATTTCGAAGTTTTCTTTCCCCAATATTTTAATATTGAGTTATTAATATGCAAATATTATCGGTTTCAACCAATTAATCAAGACGGGAATTCATTTCAAAAACCTTTTTTAATTAATGCAGCATGATTGAATGGGTAAACATTATTGAATTCAACCAATTAATCAACGTTAATTCCTTTCAAAAACTGTTTTTTAATGAAAGCATATTTGAATGCGTGTTTTAAAATCTGTAATATTATTTTAATAAAGGACTGATAAAAGATGATGCGTGAAGTTTTGGCTTTTTAAATGACATTCAACGAGGAAAGTTGTACAATTCATTTGATAAATGCAATTGTACATTTCACTGAATATATATATATATATATATATATATATATGCACTGTAAAAAATTTTCGTTAAAAATTACGATACATATACTGGCAACTTTCTGACCAGTATACATAACGTAATTTAACTGGACGGTATATCTGCCGTAAAATATTTAAAGTATACATACCGGCTGCACTCCCCCCCTCTTCTCAGGCCTGCATGCATTACGTAACAAGAGCAAGAGTATCATTTCAGTGATTGCCGTACACCGAGGTTGGGCTACCAGCTTTTTCCTTACTGACAAGTAATTATTTTACGGTATAAATAGCGATTTTTTACTGAAAAACAATCATTTAACGGTATAAATACCGTTTATAATCTAAATGGCACATATATGTTTTTTTACGCTTAATTTACCTTAGAAGTACGGTACTCATACCGTACAGAGTGAAAACGGTACAAGTACCGTTAATTTACGATACATCTACTGAAATTTAAAAAAAAAATTTTTTTACAGTGTATATGTGTGGGTATATGTAATGTCAACGCATAACTCTTAAATTTAAATGGGTGATCTGATTTCCATTTTTTGGAGGGGAGGAGGGATTTTGTTCAGTAAGAATTTCCTTATTTTCTTAGGATTTAAAAATGACACATTTGTCTGTCTGTCTGTTTTTATTTTTATTTTTTTTTTATTTATAGGCTTTGACTTTTGAAGAAATTGACTAATCTTGACAAGTTTTGACTATGGTTTTGAAGTACACAATACTACTTTAAGTGTTTTTAAATGGACATCGTATTGTGTATGGAAGTGGTTCCCAATGCGAGGCATACAACCAACAGGCAGATAGCTTGATTTTTAAGGTTTGCATTTCTAGATTTGTTATTAACCTATTCTCTGTGATTTCTTTTCTTTTTTAAATAACGTTCCAGACTAAAAACAAAAGCTATAGGTGCAAATTTCAGAAATAAAATAAAAATATAACTTTTAATTCAAATTAAAAAAAAAAGATCATGGTTTTAGGAGGATTGGAATAATTTTATTATGAAGTATGCTATTGTACTTATTACTAAGCTAGAGGGAATAATATTAAACCATTTATGTGATATTAATCGCCCCATTAATAGAAGTTTAAGTTCGCATGAGAGTAGATTTTATTATACGACATCAGTTAGCTTTACATTTATTTCTGTTTGTTTAGAAAGAATTTTTTTTATCAATTTCTCACTCACATCTTGATATGTTTGAGATCTGGAATTTTGTTCAGTTGCGCTTTCCTGATAACAATACAATATGTTTATATTTTCAGGACATAATTATTTATAAAGGAGTATTCATTATACTGAACGTGTCATGAGCTTGCTTATGATGCAATTGTAATATTGGCCATCACTTGGCCTATGATGCAATTGTAATATTGGCCATCAATTGGCCTATGATGCAATTGTAATATTGGCCATCAATTGGCCATTAAGACAACCATCGGAATTTTTTTTTTTACGTTTCTGACTATGGCCAGCAAGTTCTTCTTGAATTTGGAGATATTCCGCTGGAAGAGGTGGTTGTGATAGCGATTTTTGTGTCATTTTCATTACTGTACCATCGAAAAGTGTATGAAGTTATGCAGAAAATTGAATCTTTTTTTTTTTGTTTGTGACTATGGCTAGCAGGTCCTCCTTTAATTTGGAGATAATCAACCGGAAAGGGGTGCTGTGATAGCGATTTTTGTGTCATTTTCATTATTGTACCATCGAAAAGTGTATGAAGTTATGAATAGTACTGACTAATTTTTTTTTATGTTTGTGACTATGAGCAGCAGGTCCTCCGTTAATTTGCAGATATTTCGCCGGAAGGGGGTGCTGTGATAGCGATTTTTGTGCCATTTTTATTAGCGCTGTGATAGAGAATTTTGAACTATTTTCATGTATGAGATAGAAGAAAGTTTTGCGATTGGCACACCCGACTAGTTAAAATTTACAATCAGATTATACACGGTGTTCAACTGGTGAATTGGGAAAAGGAAAGCCCAGTATATATAAAAAAGGCTTTTATTATGATGGGAAAACAAAATGGATACTTAAAATTAACTTCGATAAGAATCCAGAAATCCTTATTGTGTACAGTAGAAACTCGATTCAACTTGTCACAGAGGCATGAGAAATAAACAATATATTAAGAGAAAATGATGAATGTGGATGACCATGGAATGTGTTGCAATTGTACTGGGACTGTCGAATTAAAACGATGAAAGCTGCAAAAGGAAAGATACATAAACGATGAATCGAGTATTTACTGTATTATGTTGTTCCTAGAGAAATCTAGGTGTTAAAAAATGTTCCATTTGCTCTTATTGAGATACTAAAATCAATTGTGAAACATATAAATACTATCAAATTAATTGAAAAAAGATAAAAATGGTAAAAATGTGAACCATATAAATTTTTCGTTGTCATTCTACGATAATTTAGCAAGAAACAACAAAACTCTCCTAGATATAAAGGAGAAGATGTATAACTTCGTCACATTTATGTTAAAAATATTATTGCGCTAAAAAAAATTTTAACTATTTGATAAACTAAATATGTGAAGTGGATTCCCATAGTTAATGTTCTTTTACGCATCAACAAATAAGAATTAACTTTTTAAATAATAAGAGTTATATGTTACAAATAATTCTGGAGGAAACGGGGAATATAGTTTAGAGATGTTTTGGAGGGATGCGACCAAAAATAAAAAAGGTTGGGAACCACTGATGTATGTTTTTGTTTACAAATACACCTGAAAAAAATATTATATCATTACTTAATATGTGTTATAAGGAGCGATATTGGGAACATTGGAATTTAAAATGAATGTGGATTAAAGTGTTACTTCGGATCGGGTAACCCAATTTTACCCAAACCAGATCCGACGTGCAGTTCTTCTCGGATCACGTTAACGCTATTTTTTTTTCTTTTGCGGGTCGTGTTTGTATAGATAGAGAATCGGGTTGACTTCAAATGGAATTTTGAATTCGGATTGGGTATAACTCTTCTACGAATAAGAATAAAGTGTTGACACAAAATCGCGAAAGTAACAACCAATCCTTTTAAGTCAGTTTTATTATTTTTTTAACACATTGTTGAAGACTAGTTTTCGCCTTTTAAACAGGAAGCCCTGCACGTGGGCGTTACTCTTGCACGTTACATTATTTCATTGCTTGTATAGAGAATCGGGTTGACTTCAAATGGAATTTTGAATTCGGATCGGGTATAACTCTTCTACGAATAAGAATAAAGTGTTGACACAAAATCGCGAAAGTAACAACCAATCCTTTTAAGTCAGTTTTATTATTTTTTCAACACATTGTTAAAGTCTAGTTTTCGTCTTTTAAACATAAAGCCCTGCACGTGGGCGTTACTCTTGCACGTTACATTATTTCATTGCTTGTATAGAGAATCGGGTTGACTTCAAATGGAATTTTGAATTCGGATCGGGTATAACTCTTCTACGAATAAGAATAAAGTGTTGACACAAAATCGCGAAAGTAACAACCAATCCTTTTAAGTCAGTTTTATTATTTTTTCAACACATTGTTAAAGTCTAGTTTTCGTCTTTTAAACATAAAGCCCTGCACGTGGGCGTTACTCTTGCACGTTACATTATTTCATTGCTTGTATAGAGAATCGGGTTGACTTCAAATGGAATTTTGAATTCGGATCGGGTATAACTCTTCTACGAATAAGAATAAAGTGTTGACACAAAATCGCGAAAGTAACAACCAATCCTTTTAAGTCAGTTTTATTATTTTTTAACACATTGTTGAAGACTAGTTTTCGTCTTTTAAACAGGAAGCCCTGCACGTGGGCATGTCACATTATTTCACAAAAAAAATTTCTATTTTCGTATTTATATTATAAAAGAATGTATATAATAATGGTGATGCTTGTAATCGAAGTATTTATATGCATATCACTCTAATTGTAAAAATTCGAATATTCTGCATGTTTTTAAGTAATAATGTAACACATAAACTGCAAAAGTACTGCCCGTAGGCAGAATTACACATGTCAAAGAGACCTGAATTCTCGTCTCCTGTAGACCGTTTGTTAAAATATACGCTACTTTCATGATATAGCGGTTCCCGTAATTACGATTATGCCAAGATTGCAGTTATGATTTAGCCAAGATCATAGCAAAGCTTCTATATGCCTCATTGATATGCATGTATATGCTCATATATATGCATGCATATATATATACTTCTAATGCTCATATATGTGCCATATTCGTCATTATATACATATTATTTACATCGTATATGCATATATACATCATATATACATATCATATATATATGTGTCATTTATGATTATAATTGGGCAATATGTATCACGAAATGTTACATGCATTATACGTCACATATGCTTTATAATTTGGCGATAAATCTTGATCGTTTGGCGATTCGTCCTCGGGGGTCGCTATAACACAAAAATACCAAATGTTTTTTTTTTTTTTTAATCATGGTAATGACAAAGTTAGTTTTAAAGTCATACGTTCAATTTCTGTGAAAAATAAAGATTATGACATTTTTGTCTATGAACGTTTTTTTTCTGTCCGTTTAGTATGTTATTTAGAGCTTTTTATCATTATTTTAATAATAAGTACTCATTATATGTTTAAATACTATATGTTTAAATTTCATACTATGTTTCATAAGATTTACATGAAAAATTTCAACACTCATGCAATAAACTTTAAGTGATGATAAGCAAAATTAGTATTGAAAATTTACGTTTTTCTTTTACTAAAAATTTGTAAAGATCGCAACTTCCACAATCACTAGATTTCATGTCATTAATTAATTTTAAACTAATTATCACCATTGTGAAATTTAATCACTTTTAAATATTAATTTTAATTATCGTTCATTATAAATGAACACTTGAAACTGCCATTAAAATTATGTCCAACATTAAAGATAGTGTGATGAGTAATTTATTTAATTATTATAGAAGTAGGAGTATAAGAGAATTTAAATGTGTGATAAAATTTAAATCATTTTAGGAGGATTGGATTAATTTTATTATGAAGTATGCTATTGTACTTATTACTAAGCTAGAGAAAATAATATTAAACCATTTATGTGACATTAATCGTCTCTTTAATAGAAGTTTAAGTTCGCATGAGAGTAGATTTTATTATAAGACATTAGTTAGCTTTATATTTATTCCTGCTTGTTTAGAAAGAATTTTTTTATCAATTTCTCACTCACATCTTGATGTGTTTGAGATCTGGAATTTTGTTCAGTTACGTTTTCCCGATAACAATACAATATGTTGATATTTTCAGGACATAATTATTTATAAATGAGTATGATTCATTATACCGAACGTGTCATGAGCTTGCTTATGATGCAATTGTAATATTGGCATTTTAGCGGATTTATTTTTCATTAAAACCCTCTAAGAGTTTTGCCCGTATTTTTCCGTTTCCAAAAACAACTTAAATCGGCTGTAGACATAAATATTTGTAATAGAATTGTACTTTAAGATATATACAGTTGAACTCCAGATATACGTTACTTGAGTTGTACGTTTCCCTCAGTTATACGATTCAACTCAGCGGTCCCGACCGCTTGCCATTACAAATTAGCTGAGTTATACGTTTTGAGTTACACACTTCCCTCAGTTAAACGTTATGTTTTTGCGTCCTCGGACGAAATTTTGTCACATTTATACAATTTGTAACTGGAAACACTGACGATGCGTCGGATGAGTCTGATTTGAAAGATCCCACTCAAACTTCGGAGATGCTCTGAAGGTATTTGATGCAGTAAAGCAGTTCGTTAGTAGTAAAAGCAGTAACGATAAGGCGGCTACATTATTAACAGAAATCCAAAGTTTGCTGTTCGGTGTCGGTTCTGCCGAAAAGAAACAACCGAAGATTAGTGATTATTTCAACAAGATTCAGTTAAAGTACTGAAATGTCTTTTGATAAATGATTTATGTGCCAAGGCAATTACAATGATTTCTTTTAAGCACTCTATGTGTATTAATAATATTTTTAAATAAAGTTTTTATGATAAAATAAATTCATGTGTAATTTTCTTATGTACCCTTTTCCTACTCTGTCCCGTTTCTAAAAATGTATGTCATGGATGCAGTAATACTTTGAAAACTTCCGTTTTCAATGTAAAAAGTAACAAACTCTTCAGCGGAAAAAAAGTTTTTACGATATATTTAAAAAATGGTTCTGGTAGACCATTAATTGAGTTGTACTTTTTACTGAGTTATACGTTTTGTTGTCTGGTCCCGAGCGAAACGTATAACTGGAGTTCCACTGTATGTATGATAAAGAGAAGTGAAATATATTTTAGAAACAAACCGTGAAAGAAAATTTCAATTAATATTAAATTTATGAGCATTTTTATTTGAAAATGCCGGAAAGCCCTCAGACGCTCAGAGGGTTAAAAAATGTATTACTGTATCTGAATAGAAACAAATGCCTTATTTATCTTGTCATTAATCCGGATATTCTATACTCAGTGAGCGGTAGATATCTACTAAATTGGCAACACATTAACAATTGTACTTAAAATTATATATCGGATACTCAACATACAGGGTGCTCACTAAATTCCTATCAAGCCTCATTAACTTCGGAACGGCGACAGCAATAGTCCTAAGCATGGTGTCCAAATATAGTAAAGCGGCTATCAGCAGAGCTATGAAATCGCTTACAATGCCACCTAATGTAACCACGCTGAAGTTAGTTCTGTGCACACTGTAGTATTTTGGTCAAAATTCTAAAATTTCTCAGAAAAACATTTTTATAAATTAAACGACGATGGCTGAAAAGATTAAACTGGGCAAACATACATGCTGACTCAATGGAAAAATAGTGGGTATGTTATTTTGTGCGATGAGAAAAAAATTCTATGTTGGATAGTGTGGCATAAACTATTCGATCAGAAGAATTAAAAAAAAAAATATTTGCATGATTACTTTACACCTTCCTTGAATTCTCCAATTTTGTTTTATTGTCCAATTTTGTTTTATTTTGTTTTATTGTTATTTTTGCTATAAGTGCTTGAATTTTCATAACTATTCGTCAGAATTTCTATATAATGTGTTATGTTCTCTTGTTGAATGACGTTAAAAGGTAAGAACATAATTTTGGTGATTTATGGGAATATAAATGTCAAAAAATACATGAATGAAAAACTTGAACCCAAAATGACGCCTTTCATACGTGATATTTTCCAAGATAATGAAGTATTTGAACTAAATTTTGCTTCATGTCATGCTGCTGTAAATAAAACGTGGTTTCAAGATAATCACATCCCACAACTGGGTTGGATTGGGTTGATTATTGACGGCCAATTATCTACACTTGGGATATAGGCCCGGGGGGAGTGCCCTTCGTGGGGGTCTTTCTAAGGGAACCTAACCCGTATTTACGCATGGATAAATCCACGGCTCGAAGAAAACCACGAAAACTCCGAACGATTAGGCCGACGGGCGCGATTGGGATCGAACCCAGCACCTCCCGTCTACCAGCTTCGAGAGCACAACCTCTCAGCCACCATCCCACAACTGGAATGGCCTGAATATAATCCAGGCCTTAACTCATTTCAAATTGTGAGGAGACAATTAAAGAAAAAATGTGTGTCAAAGAAAAAGAAATAATTTAAATTAAGACTGATTAACAGAAACAATAACTGAATTTTGAAATAAACTTAATTTTGATTAATTCAGCACCATTAATTATGTTGCACACTCCTTTCACAACCGCGTTAGGGTGGCTAATGGTCAGGTGAAAATACAGTCAAAAAAAGTGATAAACACCAGTTTATTCTTATAGAAAAATGTATCTTGATTATTCGATCAAATAATCAATTTGAATTTTTCTATAAGAATATACTGGTAATATCTATTTTTTGTACTGTATTTTTCCCTGACCACTAACCACCCTGCACGTGCATACTGAAGCTACAACTCGTATAACAGGTGGAAAACGAACTTCAACTTAAAAAATTGTTTCCAAAACATGACACTGGGCTTCTACTTGTACGCCGGTAAATGCACAATTGTGCTGCTATAGCCGTAGTGTCTAAAAACGACCGTTTCGTTTTGTGCGGCTATAGCCGTCATGCCACATTGTGAACTTCGCTTTGACGGCTATAGCCGCAACTGTCCGTCAACGTGTTAAAATATTTAGGTATATTCTTATGATGATTACTGCATCATATGTTAAATTAAATTATCTTTCCATTTCTATGCAATTTTACGGTTTTACTTCAAAATTAAGTGTCGGTATGAACTTTCAAACTTTAGAAACATAAGATTTCCATATTTATGGTCACTACTGCGTATATTTTACAGGGTTGCTTTGAACTCAAATAAAATGTCAAAAGTGTGTTTTACCATTTACAAAATAAAAGTTTGAGAAATTTTTAATATGTAGTTGACCTATTACGGAAAAATAAACCACATATAAATATAAAGTTTTTTATATTATTTAAAACATGATTTCCCTTTTCATTATGTATTAATTAGAAATGAAGCTATAAGCCATAGTTCGGAATTCTTTTAGTTCGGAATTTATATTTTAGTGAATTTATTGTTGCTCAGAAAAGTAAACATTAAGAATAATAATAATAAATTACAACAGATAAATAATTAATGAAAAAGTAATCGTTAAACCAAAAAATAATAGTCCACTCTAGAAAAGAATAAACAGTCCACACATTTTCTTAACTGAGTGAAAGTAAAATTGGTAGGTTTCGATGATAAATATCACAACATAATGTGTTAAATTAAATCTCCCCAACAAATAAAGTTTTGTATTAATCATGCAACAATGAGACAAAGACTCTTTATGGACCAGGTGTTTGAATGAAAGATGTTTCGCCTAACAATAAATGTTGTTTATTTTTATGTATAAAGAGAAAAAAAATTCTCCTTTTTTTCATTTTATTATTGTTATAGATTTGATTCATTCCATATAAAAAAAAATTTCTCCTAAATAAAATCAATTACATATATAATTTACACTACTTCCTATAAACAGCACTTATTATTAACTATCTGTCATAGCAACCCGATGTATCGCCTGTGCATGACATGAGATCTTTCGATTATTTTGGGAAAAAATTAATTTAGTTCTACATTAGAAAATATTTATAATATTAATTTTATTGCATTTACTATTATATGGATGAAATAATGTTTACAATGTAAATAAACAAAAAATTACGTGCTTTTCAGTCAATTACAGTAGAATGCCTTCATAAAATAAAAATACTGAAATACAGGTAATAAAATTCTATTGGTCGAGGTAAATTTCGAACCAAATTTGGAGAACTTGCCATTATTTCCAAGCTAATGTTTGTTTACTTGATTAACGCATTTAAACAAATTCATTCAGGTGATTATTGTTAAGATTTGTACTCTGTATTGTGGGTTGGTACGGTTTGGACAAAAATTCCGCATATGCACTTTACGTCGGTTGAGACTATAATCAAATCTCCATGTTCTATCGCAGCCCATTTATTTACATTTTAAACAAATTACTAAAATAATATTTCATACAGATAAATAATATTAAAATCTTTCATCTTTTTTATCATAATTTTAAGAAATGTGGAAGTGAGTCATGTGAATATTTGATAATTACGTTTCTTCAAAGATAATGTAAACTAAAATCACTGAATCGATTCATTCAAACAAAATAAAAATAAAGATATTTGTTCACCATTTCAGATAGCAGACGATATCCCATTATTTGCCCTTCTCTTATCTTTTTTGTTTTTACAAAAATTGAGTAATTTTAGTTGCCCTCTTTAGAGAAATTTCGTGAAAAGTTACAATAAAATAATATTTTGGTTAAACTAATTAACATTTTAAACTTCTGAGAGCTTATATGACATCCACAGATACATACGGATAATTAGTGATAATTTCACCACTCTGCGTTACAAATTCTAAGAGGAGTTGGAAATACAAACAGATAGTCAGCCTTTCTATGCTAATGAAAGAAAGTTGTCTGTCTGTCTGTGTGCGATGGCTAGCGAAATCTACCGCACGTAGAACTTTGAAAATTTGGGTGCATATAGTGCAAGGCAGTTCTGATGCACCTGAGGCTCAGATGTGTAATTTTTTAAGACCCGGGTCCCGGGGTTCCTTGGTCTGAGGTAAGTTTTAGGTAAGCTTGGTTTTAAGTAAAGTCCCATGGTAAGTGTTTGTGCCCTAAATTGTTAATAACTTGCCCCTTTTCAATCGATCTTCTTCGCTTTTGAAGCCCTTTCTTCATTTAGCTATTCCCCTATTTCTATAATCCTTTTAAGACCCTGGCCTTTCTATATATTATATTTGTCTGTGCAGCATATTTATATTAAGGAATATCTAAAGTATATTCATTCTGGTGGGCATAACAATCGGGCGGAAATAAAACTATGGTCGTTAATATCGTTTATTAGTAAAATCCGCCAATTTAAAGTTATCTATACTAATAAAAACAAATGTTGCGCTCTGTGTGTATATGTCTGCGAAGGCTAGCGAAATCTACTCCACGTAGAAATCTGAAAATTTGGGTGAGGACTGTCTAAGACAGGTTCTGATGCACCTGAATCTCAGATTTTAATTTTTTGATAATAAGTCGAGACATTAATTGAAAACTCATAAAAAAAGTGATATATTTTTTAAAAATTGGCAGACACGCGGGCATGCCCAGAACTCGATTTTGGAGTGGAAAGGAAAAAAGAACTAAATGCTGGCGTTTTTTGGCCATTTATTTTAACCTCCATCGGCAAAACTGTTCAGGATATGGAAAAACGGAAGACATATTCTAAAAGTCCGTACTTTTACATCTCATACACTGCCCAATCAGTTCGAAAAAAATCGTTGTTAACGGTTCATTTTTTTTCAAAAAGGACCGTTTCCCCTTTTGACATTTTCCTCCTTACGGAAACGCTTCCCAAGTCCGTAATTTTAGAGGGGCCGAAAATCAAAATATAAAACTCCCTGCCTGTGCTTATCGAGAGCTTCCGAATGAACAAAACAAGAATAGGATAACCTAAGACCATTGTAAATGGGCCCTGTGGGTTTCGCACACATAAATTGGTTAATATGGTGATCGAAATAACGGGCTCTTGTGTGCTTCTCAGCCATACGTATATATACTTAATGCAGCGATCACTAGAACAAGGCCCTGCGAATTTTGCGTGCATGTATCGTTAAAACAACAATAATTTCTACAGAGTCCTGTGGGTTTCACATCTATAAACTGACTATACGGCAATTACTATAACTAAACCTTGTGCATACCCGAGCCCATAAATATGGCCATCACTATTTAAATCGTAAATCTGTACTTCCAAAAACATTTTTGAGAAGAGGTGAAAATGTACTATGTTTTGTATAGAGATTGAAATAAGATAGCTAACAGACGAAAAGCGCAAAAAACAATTTATAAAAAAAGAAATTTAAATAAAAATAATTTTCTTGGAAAATGTGTTACATAAAATATTTAATCAAAAATCAATAGTAGTTGTCTAATTCGTCTAATTTTCCATAATCGAGTTCATAGCTTATGTTGCCGGTGAAATTGCTAAACTATCTCTAAAATAGCTGCAATACTATTAACTATTTTTAGCAGATTGATTTAGCTGTATCTTTCGCTCTTATATAAAAAATCAGCTGAGATATGGCGAAATGGCCTAAAATTTTCGACGCACTATTTAACTCCCTCTCCTTAGTGGTCGAATTTCTAAAATAACTGAAATACATGTTTAACTATTTTTTTAATAGATTCGCTATGCTAAATTTTATGCTCTTACCTAAAACTTCTACTGAGATATGTCGAAATGACCTAAAATATTCGACCGCCTATTTAAACTGCTTAGGGGATGAGTTTTCAAAAATCCTTTCTTCGTGGGTGGCTTACATTGTGTAAGGAAAATGTCTTCCAAATTTCATCGTTCTAGAAGCAACGGTTGAGACTTCGCTTTGATCATGAGTCAGGACACGTGCTTTTATATAAGTACTAGTATAACCACGTCAAAAAAACCATATATCCAAGACATTAAAGACGACGTGGTCGCTACAACAGCAAAGCCATGTACTTAAGGAAACTGTCGTATAACATTTGGGACACCTACAGGAGCGCCAGTCACCAGGCCGTGTCCCAGGTTTCCCAGACACGTAGTTGCTTTACTAACTGTTCGGGACATGACAATCGACACAGATAGTCACAGGCCTTTCTACTATGGCACGCTTTTCGCGTCGTAAGCACACTGTACAGCGTTCTGTGCAGCAATACGAACATCCCCATCTCAAGTTGTCATAAATTCGAAAATTTAATTTTGTGTCAGTCGGAGTATTTTTTTTGGCACTTCAAACTGTTTGTCGCCGATAATTATACGTTTACATTGGCTTATTTTCGTTACAATAAACAATTTCTGAAATTTTGTTTCGTTTAAATTACAATATGGTTGGTTATTTTCGTTCTCATTTAAATATGAACTAACTGCGTGGCAACCCGACGCATTGCATTTAAATTGCATGAAATATTTCAATTTTTTGGGGAAAAATAAAAAAAATCATTTTTTTTTAAATGTAATTCAAACAAGATTTTTGTTTTACCATATTTTGTAATAGAATCTTTTTTTTTTTCGATTTTAATAATAAAAAAAACAATTCATTACATTTCCTATTTTTCCCTTTTTGTACACAACAATGGAATAATTTAATTGCCGTCATTGCACACATTTCCTTAACAGTTACAAAGAATGGTATATCTTTAAAACTGACTTAAATATCGAAATTGTCAGAAATCTTATGATATCCTTGGATCCTTGTGAGTAATTGGTGTTTTTTCATGTTGCAATTCATCCGATTTTCAAACCAATAAATCCAAAAAACAAAGACACAGTCATATTTTAATATAATATTAGATTGATAAAGTTTAAAAAGGATTAATGTTTAGCATTTATTCTAAATGTCTGAGAATCAAACATTATATGTTTTATTTAATTCCTAACTTAAAACACACACTTTTAAAATTCATACGATGAAAATCATTCTGATACATTGTAATGAACAATGGTTTATTTAATTGCGATAGTTTATGAACAGTTGTATGATAAAACATTCAAATATTCTGTTACGTGAACATTTCTAAATAACTCTGTTCAGGAAAACAGACTTATATTTTACAGAAATATTGATATTGACATTGATACTGATAGTTTGTTTCTGTATAATTGCACATTTGTTGCCAGTTAATATTAACCTTTCAGCGCTCTAGTTGTTTTACATTTTTTAAGCTACATTTTTTTAGAATATTTCAACAAAGACACTTTTTAAGTATATCATATCAAAGACACACCTATGCAACCCGTTTCGAAATGAATAACCTCTTTTCATTAGGCATAAAAGTATCTTCTATTACCGCGAGGTGAGAAGAAAATTTTCCTTTTGCTCTTGTAGGGAAAGAACATACTACAATTAGGACATATACACCAGTTGTAATATTTTGTATACAGAAATTACCAATTTGCAACAAAGGCAGAAAAATGGTGTTGTTCGTACTGCATTAGAAGACAAAAAATCGCGAATATACGGGTTTATAGAAAATAGAAGAGTAAGTAGGAACGCTGGGATATAAGCACGTGCACAAAAGAACAAATAAGACTGGTTAACCGTTTAAAGGGCAAAGGTGGAGAATTATTTCCTTGTGCCCTATAAAGGGTTTTTAATTTTTATAATTCAACAATGTGAATACATTTTAGCATTTGTCCAGACGTGGGAGGTAAAAAATATTTAACTTTGTGCTATTTTATTCCAATCTTAAACTTTCTTATTGATATCAATTAAATTAGTATAAAAGATAACACCAATTTATTGCAAGAACCACACGCAGAAAAAAGTTTTGTTGAATCAACAAAAATTTGTTTGCCCCAACGAAACTTTTTGTTTAAATATGGGTCAATGGAAATTTCGTTTGAATCAACAAAAAAAATATTGTTGATTTTTTTTGCAATTCCAAAAAAAAAAAATTGTATCGTCAGCAAAAAAATGTTTTGTTAATTCAAGTAAAATGGTTCAATTTTACTTGAATTAACAAAATTATTTTTGTTACATAGATATATGCTATGTATTATTTTAACAATCTATTTTCTTTTTTCAACAAACTATATTTTGTTTGTTTAATCAATAAAATATGTTATATTACGAACTTGTTTTGTTTATACTACAAAAATATTTGTTAAATGAACCAATCTATATATGCAATTTTAACTATTTTTTAATTCATTTTCAACAGTGAATTACGCCTGTAAACCTTGAACAATAACAAGTGAATTTTATCGGGCTTTTTTTCAAGCGCAAACCGAGAGAATGAAAATTGCCCATGCCGGGAGTCGATCCCGGGTCCTCAGAACAGCAGCCTGACGCTTTACCACTGCGCTACCAGGAACGATATCTGAGTTCGGCATTTCTCACTCTTATATACGTCGGAACGGCTGCAATCGCAGCACAAGATGGAATGTCATAAGGAGCACGCAAATTTCTGCGGCAAACATGAGACGACAGTACAAAGCACAGCATACGGCAACACATAGTTAATTT
This sequence comes from Maratus michaelseni, assembly GCA_963931845.1. NCBI lineage: Eukaryota > Metazoa > Arthropoda > Arachnida > Araneae > Salticidae > Maratus > Maratus michaelseni. The sequence goes on along the minus strand of OZ007594.1, from coordinate 273,973,493 downwards.
TTTATTCATTTTCAGCAGTGAATTACGCCTGTAAAAAGCAGGATAAAAATTTCCTTGTTATTATTCAAAGATTACAGGCGTATTTGACTGCTGAAAATGAGATAGAGCTATTGCAGAAATCACGAAAAATGCAACATAGCAGCGCCACCTGTTGCGCGATTTAAAGTAAAAAGTAATCAGCAACAATTTATATCAGAAAGTAACTGAATAAAAGGTTTTATTAAATTCCGTGCATTAGTTCTTGAGATAAAAACAGCGAAATCGCGTTCAGGACAACCGGAAATCGAAAATTTTCATGAATCCAATTCTTTCTTCTTGCAAAGATAGAAGACGGTAATAAATGGGACAGGGGGATTTTTAAAACTACCTTTGTCCGTCCCAGTGAAAAAAAAGTTTTAATTACCCCAAAATTATGTTAATCATGTAATTATATAGCTATATAAGTCAAATAAATCAAGTTACGTAAGAGAGATATGGCTACTACACAAGAATTTAAATTTTTCAAAAATAACAAAATTTTGCTGGAATTACAAAAATATTGTAAAATTAAAAGAAACAAATTTTGTTAGTTCAAGTAAAATTGGTGAAATTTTGTTAAAATTTTGTACGAGTGTTAACAATATTTTTTTGTCCAAGCAACAAAACCAATTTTTTTACTTGAACTAAAAATTTGACTAAAACAACCAAAATGTACTCAACAAAACGGGTTTTGTTGTTTTAATCAATTCCTTTTTCTGGGTGCAGTAGTTTAGTTAACTGCGATAGTTTATGAACAGTATATACGGAATACCATTAACACAACTTTCAATGGACTACAAAAGGCCTACGTGATTGAATACTGAAATGCATATTACGTGACCTGTCTTGAATAAATTCTGGATATCAGACTTGTAATTTGTAGAAATGTTGATATAGAGAAAGAAATATTTATCGTAGAAAAGCATCGACGATGATAAAAAATAGTCACAAGTAGAAAGCCATTAGTGGTTATATCGGTTATATTGGTTCACAGTATTGCATCATAATATTGCACACAGTATTGCATAATGAATAAACTACCAATGACTTTAACCTTTAAGTACTAGAGATGAGTTCGAGCTCTTCTTTTCGGGACCCGAGCCAACCCGAGTTTGATACGGAATGTGAGCAGTAGAAAACTGCAATTAGATTTTTAAAATGTTTCAAAACTTTTTTTTTAATCTGTCCTTACGCAGAAATAACTATTAATCATAAATGGCCACTATTGACAGCCAATGTTTCGTGATTTTCATGTAAACCTTGAACCCAAATAGAATATAGAAATAGAGTTATAATATTTATATAATATTGTTATAATATAGTTATAATATTTATCCCATCAGTAACAATTCAATTCACTTTTAAACTGAGTTTTAAAGGATTGTAAAAAGAAATTTAAGAAACTTTTATATTATATTTCTTGTTTCTTAAATAGCAAGTACTTTTTTTATTTTATTTTTTCAATTTATGAATAAATAAATTTTTTCTTTCAGCCTGAACCCAAAGACTGGTATAAATCGAGCCCGTCTAATCTCTATTCGCTAATTCACTACACTTTTTTTTACTTAATTCTAAAAGTTGTTTACACAATACATGCAGGATTGATCAAAGAAATATAAGAAAATAATGAAAACAATATATCACCCGCAGTATGTTGAAAAACAAACTGTTATCTTTGCGCGTGCAAGTTACATTCATTATTTCAACAACATAAATTGGAAGGAATGATACTTCATATTTTATGAAGTAAAATCACAAAAATTATTTTAAAATATTGGAATATTTACAATAGTGGTGTCTGAAAAAATATATTAAAAATATTGGAATATTTACGATACTGGAACCAGTTTTTGTCTTTATTCAGATTCAAGTTCACTTGGCATTTCTCACACGTTACCCTTTGCATTCAAAAGATTTTCATGATGTTTTCTTCTCATTCCATACAGGCCAGTGATTGAAGCGATCTAATCTGACATCCTTTGGATGGAGTGAAAATCTTTTGTGTCTAACTAGGGAATGTCTCCAACTGCCAGATCGAGATTTTGTCGAGAGTGGTGTCGTTAGAAAGCTCTAACCATAGGGATCAAGGAAATCTATAGAACTACCCGTCCGAATGCAACTGATGAAAAGTTATAGGCCGATGTATTTCTGTCATTTCTTGATTTCTCCAGGTCGCTAGCTATGCAAGAAAGACACTCTGTGTGGTAGAAAAGAGAGTTGACGTATTACAGAGATTACAGAGAACACAGTTTATGCTTCGTGGAAAAAGTAACTTCACGCATGGTAGTGCATTTCTAAATAGAAATGGCTGAAGCACGAGTATTTCCAACACTAGGTACACACAATGAAAGTAGGTGTTTCGCAGTTGTCACAGGTGTTATTAGTTATGTTAAATGATGTCCACTTAACTGATCGAAGGACGGGATCCGTGTCTCTAATTAAAGCCTTTTAAAAAGCATACCGAAGCATGTCATCAATAGTGGGCAAGGAGAAATGGTTATAGGTCAATTTATGCAATTTTATTATGCTTTCTCTAGTGGCCATGTCGATAAAATGTGGTCACAATCTTCTGTTTCTTACTAGAGGGAACATGGAACCTTCACCAACTTCACACTAACAACAGCAGGTTACAAAACTGTTCTGTAAGCCATCTTTTCTACCACTCAGAGTGTCTTTACTGCATAGCTAGCGACCTGAAGAAATTAATAAATGACAGAAATACATCGGCCTATCACTCTTCACCAGTTGCATTCGGACGGGTAGTTGTATACATTCCCTTGATCCCAATGATAAGAGCTTTCCAACGACACCACTCTCGGTGAAATCCCGATCTGGTAGTTGGGGACCTTCCCTAGTAAGTCTTTTACACTCTATTGGGTTTAAATTGCTTGGTCTGCCAATTTTTCCTGTTCTGGTTTCCTGTCTAAAATTTGTCTGTAGTGATACCTATTATTACCACTGAAAGTTTGTTCCATTTTATATAGAGACACTCTGTTTCCGAGAAAACGAGAAACAGATTATTAATAGACAATATTCGGGCATTTGTACATCATTAATTCCTACCAAAATTCGTCATTAATAGTTAATTCTCTTATGTGTCACTTTTCAAACAGAAAATAAATAATTATAAAAGCAATTTATTTTATTTAAATTATCTTATTTCTTTATTATTCTGAATGTCTTTATTAATTGGCAGAAAGGATGTAGAAGTTGTGTAAGGTTTTAAAAAATATTTTAAAAAAGGTTTTTTAAGTATTCGGTTTGAGTAGTAATGTTGAGTTAAGTAAGCTCAGTCACAAGACTCGTGAGTTAATTTTTCGGCCAAACAGAACATTCGATAGACAGTATATTTTGATATTCGGCCAAACTAAATATTCGTGTAACGTAATAGTTTATATTCGGCCCATACAGAATATTCGGCAGACCGAATAATTTGATATTCGGTCTAAACAAATATTCGGTAATACGATTGAATAGGTCTAACATCCAATACATACCAAATTTTCGGTACTAATCAGTATTACTTACGGTAGTAATCAGTATTACTATGTAGTGTGAATTATCAAGCAGCAATACTGCGCACTATCGCCCATCTGCAAAACAAAAGAACATGAGCATTATTTATGTTTTACTCTTTAGAAGTATATGTTAAATACGATACTAAAGATTCCAGATAACGAATATAATTTTTATATTACAAAATAATGATTTTAATCATAACAAATAATCGTCACAAGACGGTAATATGCACAAAACTGATAAGGGTTCTTACAGCAACACACAATGACAGCTATTGTCAGCAGAAACGTCGGCAACTGAAAAATCCCTTCTTATCTACTTTAAAAGAGTGCTTTTGCTGAAGAGAAAGTACAGTTTGTAATGTTAATATTTTCAAAAAGAACTCAAGAAATTCAGTTAAGCTTTTGCTCTCGAGATATGCAAAGCTGCACATGCACATTGACGTATTTAGTTTTTCGCTTGAACGAAAGACGTTGTCGCTACTGTGACAGAGAAAGGTAGTAATCACTGTAGTTTGAAGCTTCTATCTGAAGAAACTTCCCATATAGAACGCATACCATCGTGCATTTTTGGCCTTCTTTTTTTCGCCATGGGATGATATAGTGTGAGAAGTTTCCTCAGACAGAGGCTTCAAACTACATTTACATTAGACTTTTCTCTGCCACGGTAGTGATCACTTCCTTTGTTCAAGCAAAAAGCATAATGTAATGAATAAATCAAAAATTGACCGGTAGCGAATGACACGTGTATCGGTTTTTCATTTACTAAAAAAACGTGCTTTATTGAGTAAAAAAGCTTCTTGAATAAATAGAAAAATAACAACAAAAATATTAAAACGTGGGTCTTTCGACTGTTATCCTTCTCACCACCGCGACCTGATATATCCGTTCACTATGCTGTAGGTTTCACAGCAATACAAGGTTTGTTTAAATTAATATAATTCTACAAATATAATGCATTTTTAAAACATCAAGTAATGATTGATACTCTCAAGGATTATACTTATATACGTAATTAAGTTTTTTTATCTCAAGTTTGAAAATTCAGATTTTTTAAGCATTTAAAAAAATTACAGTGAAAACAACATTACAAATTTGCCCTTTTGCTCGACGATCAGGGGGTTTTAAATACAGTTTCAAAACGTAGGTGTATCGTGAGGAAATTAAGACCTTTCCATTATCATCCTTTTGTTGAATCAACAAAAATTTGGTTGACCCAACAAAACATTTTGTTTAAATATAGGTCAATAGAAATTTTTTGCAATTCCAAAAAAAAATTGTATTGTCAGCAAAAAATGTTTTGTTAATTCAAGTAAAATGGTTCAATTTTACTTGAATTTTGCTAAAACAACCAAAATGTACTCAACAAAACATGTTTTGTAGTTTTAATCAATTCCGTTTTCTGGGTGCATTGAAAAGAAAATGGCGAAATATTTCTTACCAATATTTATGGAATAATGGAACATATCAATGCTCAAATATCGGACAATATTTTCAAAGATATAAACAATACAAACAACATGGGTCCAATAATGATTTGCTGTGAGGGGTGTTACTTGAAAATGAAAGCGATGATCAAGCAAACATATTTCAATAAATCGATTTTAAAACTATGGACTCTCAATAAAGAAACTTTGTTCAGAAAGCCACAAGCATACTCTAAAAATCAATTTCCATATTTGAAGAAAAACTATGCTTTTAATTGAAGGAAAGAACAAATAATTTAAAAATTGATTTTTAGTGCAAATGTTAAGAAATTTATTAGTAAGGACTCTGAACAAAGTTAAAATATTTCAAGTTTCAATTCTTAATATCTTGAATGATGTTATTGCACAATTTCAAAAGAGTCTCGGAGATTTAAATTAATAAAATTGATTCAAAGTAAAAAATCGATAATACTAGAAATATTTTGGACTTTCATTATATATTTAAATTTGCATAGGTTAGCATTTAGTATTGAAATTACATTTATCTTTAAATTAGAAAAATAAATAAAATTTGTGAACGTGTAAAATACAGGATATTACAAAATAATCAGTACCAACGTTTGTTGACACCTCTTTTGTACTAATAAGATTCTTTGCTTTCATTTAATCAGGAATACGTTGTAATTACACAAAGATTATATTACTCTTTAAAATTTCTTATACTCAAAAACAAGTACTGTATGCCGTCTTTGAAAACGCATGTATGCGGCTTTAGTACCGAAGAGATTAAATATACTGAAGAGATTTAATATACAGACAAGTACAAATAACTTTACAATACATCTTAGCAACTTAACTAAAGAACTATAAAGCGATTTCTGATTGCTGAAATTGTAGCAAATAGCTATTGGAAATTGATCTATATAGCTCTGTTACAAAAATATCTGGAAGTGATACCGGGCAATTTTTCAAAAATTTTACAGAGCGCTATTCGTTCAAATAAATTTTAATATAAAAATAAATAAAATTTTATATCTAAATTTTACAAAGATGAAATGTTTCTATTGGTTAAAATGATATGTTCAAAGAAAACTTGCACTGTCATTCAAAAATCTGCAACATATATTTTTTTATTATTATTGTTACGTAATATTCAATGAATGTTTATTCCACTCGCGCTCATATTAAGGTATATAAATTAAAATAAATATTAAAATTCAATTTACATAGTCATGCTGATGGACGATTTAAGATGTTTTAAAGATAGATATTCCGCCATTTTCACTCAGCAAAATTCACTAGATAAATTTCTGTACTTTTTTAAATAAAACTCATTGTGAATTTTATTAAAACAGTGTTTTACTAAATTATGCTCCGGTGAAAATATATAAACATATATATAACATATAAACATAAAAACATATAAAAGAAATTGTACTAATCCAGTAAGGTTAAAGTTCAGTCTCTGGAAGAATTGAAACATCATATAAAGTCACAAAATAATTGAAATTTGTTTAGGTACCTAACTCGTTGTCCAATTTGTATGAAAATGAATATGGTTTTTGTGACAGGGTCAAATAACAAATTCGCTAAATGTGAGCTTAATAGCAAATGCCATTTGTATGCTATCATATTCCCTCCCACAGATTATAGTTAAAACATTCAAAATGAACTGCGAATGTCTAAAATCGTAAGAGAATTCTAATATACATACGTATAGGAACAAAAAAATGTTTTAAAAATAGCGAAAATAGATTTAAATAACATCAAAGTGTAAAGTCGTTTGAAATACGGCCTGGTATGTATATAAAATTTCCATTTTCGGGTTTTATTATGATTGCAATAATTTTCTTACACTCTGCGTGTCCTGAAATTTAAAAATACAACTCACATGATAACAAAAGAAAAAAAATTAGTTAAGACTAATATAAAGAGTTACACAAACGAATGAGAATAATGCTGCCATTGTCTGAAGCACAGATGACTTGCACATTTTGCACTGGCGAAAATAAACTATTACTATAATGAAATTATTGAAATTATACGATTAATTTTGGCAATTAAAACTTGGTTTGATAATTATTAATCTTATACTTTATTGAGAACTCTATCACTTTCTTTTCAAAGAATTATTAGACAGAATCTTCAAAAAGAATGTAGATGAAAAGAAATATAGAGAAAAAAACTCGAAAAGAATAAAAAAACAAGAAACAAAAATCATGCGTCAAGTATAGATTATGAAACACTTTCCAAAACTTCCAGAATACTTTGCCAAAACATCGTCGTTTGATAAGGTTAAGAAGATACCTAAGTAGACGTTTTAGAAAATTCATAACACATCTGAAAACCTGATTTCAGCAATAACCGTTCATAGCCTGAGACATACTCCAATTCGGGCAGCCGTGTATCTGATCTATAGATTTGTATATATTCTACATAGTATGCTAACATTAAATTTAGCAAGAAATCCTGTAACACAGTTGAAAATTCCCTTCAGCAATTTCTACCAATACATGAAAACGTACTTACAAACGTTCTTTAGCCCTGTAGATTACCTACAGATTTTTATACACGCCACATATTAAGCTAAAATTCAAATCATTGAAAAATACGCCCAAAACTGATGTATTCACACTTCCAGGAATACTATTCATAGCCTCCCATGTATCTAATGTCTGCATAGCCCTGAATGTGATTTTATTTAAAGTTCTACAAACAATTCTTACCATACTAAATATAACTGAGATTCAAAATGCATAACTCAATTTAAAAAAAACCTTTAAACAATTCACGCTCATGCTCGGTAATGCTTGCGAATACTTTTGTTTAGCCCTGTATATTATCTGTAAATTTTATACATACCACGTAGTATGAAAATTTTAGTAAAACTTAAAAATGCATATCATAACAGAAAACGCAATTCCAGCAATTATCCCTAATAGACAATACTATGAAAACAGTACTGCATCCGACATCTTTAATGTGTCCCTGTAAATGAACGATAAATACTATGCAAATCATATTCTACAGAAAGTTTCTTGTAATAACTCTCAGTAATGTATATTAATTTCATCATGTTCTAAATAATGCAACATAAATTAAAAATACTCTGCAAGCATTTTTTCGGCGTGTACCATCATTTAACCGAATCCTTTTTTGAGATCCTGTAAATGAATGATAATTTCTTTGCATTCCATACTCTAGAGGAAGCATGTTTCACTGCATCCCAGAAATTCATATCAATTTCATTATGTTTCTAACAGTGTGACATCTTTAAATAGACCTAAAACGATTTTTCCTCATAGACTATAATATAACGGAATTTATTTGAGTTCCCCTGTAAATGAACTGTAAGTGCTACACATAATATATTCTAAAGTAACCTTCTTGTAGTGCACCTCAATGAAGAATATAAATTTCATTGTTTCGAAAAGTGTATCACATTTTTTGTTTATGGTGTATTAAAATACACCGCAAATGATTTTTCTCCATAGACCATAAATGTAACGGAATATTTTCAGTATCTCTGTAAATGAACTATAAAATCTATACACTTCATTTTCAATATCGATCCCGCCACAACAAACTTCAACAACGTAAATCAATTAGATGACAATTCGAGTATATTTAGGCGAGGCAGAGCTCGGATAGACGGATAGACGGACATACGGACAGACAAACCGAATTCATAAACACTTTTCCACTATTTTGTAAAGTGTTAAAAAAGATGATTTTGTATACTTTTAGGGCAATTTCTCATAGGGAAATTCAGCCTAACATGTCAAAGACTAACCACTAGTAGCATAATTATTATTGACGACATTAGTTACATTGGTTCTCAATATTACGCCATTATGCACTCATCAAAAATCTTTTTACTGAAATTCCAACATTGGTTAACTACTATTGGCTTTACATGGTAAAAAAAAAAGCAATGAGATTCCAGTATTAGAGAAATATTGACTTTAAATTGAAAATATAAATATTGGCGTTATATTGGAAGGATTTGAAATAAAACGTCAATACTGGAGAAGTATTGGTTTACATTGAAAATATTGGAAATACAATATCAAAATATTTCTTGTCAACATTATGCAATATTGGCGAAATGCACCACATATAAGTTTGGTGCAATATTTCATGCCAATATTGCATAAGGATTTAATATTCTCTCTCATGTGCACTGTTAATAGCGAAATAACCTTATCTCTCAAATTTTCCATATCATCATGCAATTGTTATCCACATTGGCATTCTGACTGAGAAAATTATTATGCATAGACAAAATCCCTACTATTTACTTGATATTGTGTAGTAAATAGGTTTCTCACCACAAACAAAATGCGTGGTATTCTAGCACTTCCACGCTTGAGTGACGGCCTTGCATTGTCAGGTAATTCGTACTTGTTTAGGTATGTTTTCCCAGGCTTTATTCTTTCTACTTAGACCCCTCGACATTAGGAGCAATTTGTACAAATCACAAAAAGTTGAGATAAAGATAGCACCTATTTAATTTTCTAAAAGTTATTAATATTATGAAATTTTGAAATCTCATACTAAAGCAAAAACATTTCAAATGTTTTAACTCTCTCAAACATCCATATTAAAAAAACAAAAACAACTATCACTAATTTTACTTCTTTTTATATTTACTGAAGTAAAGCGTTCTATTTCGGAAAATTTCTGGTTTCCGGCTGTTTGATAGATTTAAACATTTTTGGTATTCCTGATATGATTTGACTATATTTGGCCTGATGTCTGGCTGACTGTACCTCTCTCTTTACTTTTCTTCCTTGTGCAAATGTGTGCGTGCGGTACTCAATTTTTTTTTGCCATTGTAACTCAATTAATAGATGGAATCCCATGAAACTTCATATTTCGTTGTATTTTTACTTGTATTGGTCCTAATTAAATTTTGATGAATATCGCAAAGCATCTTACACTTTTTTCCGTGTTTTTTAAAATGAGCTTGATAGCTATATCTTGGAATCTATTGGCATCTAACGTAGTGTGTCAGATTTTTATTTTAATAATCTAAGCGGTTTGACATGTGATTAAGTTTTCTTAACCAGGAAGTGATGCTACGTTATGTTTTTTGCAAAGAGCATAATATCTCAGTGTTAAAAGTTATGTAATTTAATGTAATATCTATGTTATTTATTATTAAAATCATAGAGAGGCACTATACTTCATGTTTATATTAGATCACTATACGAGATTATTCCATAATGTCGTCTCAGCTCAAATAACTAGTAAACCGAGATAGCGACAGTCGTGGACTAGGTATAGTAAAATGGCTATGTGTTTCACAGAGGTATCGTGAGTGTCCCTAGAGGAAAACTGTGGAGTTCGCGTTTCTTTCTTGAAAAAAATATACGAGATAAGGGGAGAAAGTAAATTACAAAGTTGTAAAGCGTCCTTTATTTCGAATGAAATGATGTCTTAAATGTAAAAATAACTTTATTAGAAGACCTGAAATGTAATTTTTGTACTTCTAATCCCCGGATTAAATACGTCGCAAATGGCATGCAGGAAGTTCAGAGTTAAAACGCGTAAGTATATTTATTAATTAATGGACACAGGTAAACAGGGTACAATTTATTTTTATCAGAAAAGCAGATTAAGTTTTTTTATTGTGTCCACTATGGGCAGCAATGCATCATACATTTTACATGTGTTCCGATGACGGACACTTAACTTCATTTTCTCATTAAAATATATTGCACCTTGTGTGCATGCCTTAGTTTTATTATTAAATGTTCATCAGTCTTACAATGATATATTTACGCATGCAGTTATCTATGTATTTAAGCTGGTGATTGGATATGGAAAATTTACATGCTAGGCTTTCTAGTAAAGGTGATTTTATATGTAAGAATTTATTTCTTACTAAATTGAGGACATTCTGCAACATTGTAATTGATTTTTTTAGTATCTCGTGCTGTGTTTGAGAAATAAACTCCAAAGTTTGCCACTAAGAGGCGCTGCTTGGTACATCGTCATGTAGCGCATACCCGTTTTACCATACTATGTATTTAACTGGGTTCATCAGTTTTTTGATTTGAAACGGAATTTAGAAAACACTGTAGAAGAAACTTTTGTCATGCTCGTCAACAAAAGATGCATGTCGAGGTAAGCGAGTCATGTAAATAAATAAAATAATTAATGATTTAAAAATATATGAAGGAATTTCTTTATTTTCTTCGAATTTTACTTTTATAATAACAAACCTTTTACTTCACTAAATATTTATATCTTTTCCAGAAGAGAGCTCACAACATCTGCAGACAAGTTCTTTGGAGAATAATTTGTTTGTCTGCATCACAATGCATAAGATCTTTTTTTTTTATTATTATTACTTTAAAGAACATATTTTTATCAAACATAGGATTTTCAAACGACGTAAACTTCAGAGAAAATCTAATTTCTCAATGATAAACAGTGAAAAAGACTTCTTTTCTTGTTGAATTGTATTTTTTTAACTACGTTTCAAACATTTCTTTTCTGTAAGTTATTCCACATATTTCTTTAAATAACCGAAGTGTTTACTGTTTCAATATTTTAATTAATTTGATGAATGCTATGCATCAGAAACTTGTGATGGGTTCAAGATGTCACTTTTGAACATTCAGTTATTATTTCTTAATATATGTTTACTTATAATTTGAAAATTATTCTTAATTTCTGAATTTACTGAATTATTTACATTTTATTAGTCAATGAATACAATTTCTGTATAGATAGTAGGTCATTTTATTTAGTCCGTGTATGTGTACAAGTAAAATAAATGCTTATATGATTGATTTGAGTGAGTATTATACTGTGAGCAGTGTATTTTAAGTAAGCATGCATCTACGTGTGTTAAATAAGCATGCATCTACGTTTCATTTGACAATATATAAATTACGTAAGCTTAATTTTAATTTACTCCCCGCCCATAGTATAGAGTTTTGTAACTATTAATTTGGAATTTCGTACAAGAAAGTACATTTTAAAGGTATATTTGCCTTAACAGATACGTTTACAAAAAAAATGATGTAACAATATATGCTTGTTTATTTAAACAATGAAAATTATTAATAAAATTCGCCTGAACAATCCGGTAACAATTAAAAGTTTTTCTTCAAGAAGTTCAAACTTCTTTCATTTGTTAGAATGGTCTTGTCCTATGTTGATTGGCAAATGGAAACGTTTCGACAAGAATTGTACGTGTGCGTGTCAAAAAAAGTATGTATCGAAAGTAAATAAGAGAAACTTATTTTTTTATAACGGCTTTTGTGCTGATTGATATACTTATTGTATGAAAACGAAGGATTAGGTAACAAATATTATAAACAAATATTATAAAACAAATATTATAAAGAAAACGAATCTCAAAAACGAAACGAGGTGAGTATGAACATTTTTAATGGCTTGTGTAGCAAATGAATATACATGAAGTGATTTGCTAACTTTCTGTTTCTATTTCTTAATATATATGTGTACTTATGTTTTTAAAATTATTCTTTATTTCTGAATTTAGTGGGGTTTTTTTTTACATTTTCTATTGAAAGAATACAAATTTTTTTTAGGCAGAAGATCATTTTAATTAATCTCCATTTGTCTACGAATGAAAGAAAAAATAGCCTATATGAGTCACTTTGAGTGAGTATTATACTGTGAGCAGTGTATTTTAAGTGACACTTTTTTGTGTTAACTATTCCTTTGGAAATTCGTAAAATGTGGTCTATAATTTAAAAAAAAGCATTAAAATATTTCGGAACTTTTGCCTCAACAGATGTTTACTCAAAGATGATGTAAGAATACTCAATTGTTCATATTAACAATGCAAGTTTTCAAAAGTTCGCTTGAACAATGAGATAGGTTCTAAAAGGTTCATTTCGACGCAGAAACACGCTTCATTTCTTAGATTGGACGTGACGTACACTGGTTGGTAAAGGGAGAAGTTCCTATTTCAGTTATATATGTGCTTCTTAAGAAAATAATACGTACATACATCGATAAAGACTCAGAGGTACTTCATTTTTATTGTGGGTTTTGTTCTTATCGCCACATATCGGGCTTTAAGAGGAGCGATTAGTTATCAAAACATAAAAAAGCCATGAAAACGAATCTCAGAACCAAAAAAATATGATTACGGGAAATTTTAATATATTGTGCAGTAAATGAACGTATACATGGATTCAATTTTTGAAATTCAGTTATTATTTCTCAATATATGTTTACTTATGATTTGAAAATTATATGTAATTTTTGAATTTACTGAATTATTTACATTTTATTCGTGAATTAATATAATTTCTTTATAGATAATGAGTCATTTTCATTTATATCAATCTGCTTACGAATGAGACAAATGGTCTATATAAGTGATTTAATTTAGTATTCTACTGTGAGCAAGATATCAAGCATCTACATTTTATTTAAAACTATTAAAAATTAAGAACGCTTAAATTTAATTGTAACACACCCCACAGTCTACAGTTATGTAATTATTCCTTTGGAATTTCGTACTAGAAGGTCTAATAGTATTAAAATAAAAAGCTTTAAATTATTTCGTTACTTTGGAGATTTCAAATGTATGACCTCTTAAAATAAGTTTATTAAAGATGAGGTGATAATATTCAATTGTTTATTTTAACAATGTAAATTATAATTAAAGTTCTACGAATAGTACTAATAGTACTAATAGTACTATTTTATAGGAAATTATAATTAAAGTTGTACTAATACTACTAATAGTACTAATAATATTAAAATAAAAAGCTTTAAATTATTTCGTTACTTTGGTGATTTCAAATGTATTTGACCTCTTAAAATAAGTTTATTAAAGATGAGGTGATAATATTCAATTGTTTATTTTAACAATGTAAATTATAATTAAAGTTCGCTTAAACAATGAGATAAACATGAAAAAGGTTCATTCCGATATCGAAACTCATTTCATTTGTTAGATTGGATTTGACAAGTAGGTTGGTAAGTCGTGAAGTTCCAAGAGTATTTTTTTGTACGCATCTCAAGCAAATAGCACGGTTATACACTGATAGGAATTTAGAAGTGCTTTCTTCTTACAGTGGCTTTTGACCTCGTTGTTGCACTTCTGGATGAAAACATGCGATTAGTTTGGAAACTTTACAAATATCCAGGAAAACAAACATGAGAAAAGAAAAGATGCAAGTACGTAAAATTTTAAAATTTTAATATGTGCATTGAATGAATGTAAATAAAGATACTTTTCAACTTTCAGTTACCATTCCTTAATATATATTGAACTATCACTTATACGCGATAGTCAGAAAATACTTTTTCATACCACTATTTTAAAATAGTAAAATTTGATTTATAAATTCTGCGATTTAATAAAGAAAAAATTACTTAAAAAAACCGTTGCGAAAAAATAATTTACATGCATCGCGTATAAGTGAGAGGTCACTGTATATTTGCTTTTGATTTTAAAATCATTTTTAATTACTCAATTGAAAGAATAATTAACATTTTACTATTGAAATGATAGAATTTCTGTTTGGAGTGAAATTAATTTTAATAAGTCTCTATTCGTCTATGAACGAAACAAAATAGCCTATATGGTTTATTTGAGCAATTATTGTCCTTTGGAAAGTCAATCAAATATGCAGCTACCTTTCTTTTGAAAATATAAAAAATAAGTATGCTTAAATATATCTAAAAAAAATCTCCTAGAAATATAGAGCTGTGCAGATATTCCTTTGAAGTTTCGTACAGGAATTTCTAATAATTTAAAAATAATAAGCTTTAAAATACTTCGTAACATTGACATTTTAAAGACAGTTTACCTTTTAAAAAATATGTCTACTAAAATATAGTGTAACAGTATATAATTCTTTATTTTAACAATGAAAATTACAATACATTTCGCCTGAAAAATGCGATAACAATTAAAAGGTTTTTTCTACAATGAAAACCGTTTCATTTGTTATATTGAACGTGACAATCCCGTTTGGGTAAATCGAGAAATTCCGAGTTGAGTAATGTGCGCATGCCAATAAAATAACACAGGTGTATATATAAGAAAAGGGACGCTGACGTCACTGTAGATTAAATTACAAGAAACACTTGTCTCCTGCTGTAAACATGAGTTCGGGCGATTTGGTTGATCTGTTTACAGCGTCTAACATATGATTGGCCAACGCTGCCATGACGTTTCCTACAATGATCGCTATGAAAAAAAAATGTAGTGGTAGACTGGTTGATGAAAGTGTTTGTTTGTAAACATGCCCTTTCCTTATAGACAGGGGGGGGGGGGCACCCAACCTGGAGCCCAGCCGTAAGGCTGATGGGCGTACCACCAGGCGGAAAATCCCAACTACCATCCAAATCCACCCAGCCACAGGAGCAGACTAAGTCAACGAGCCTTAATTAAAACAATAATCAAACTCAAAAGCAAAAATGGCGACATCGCCAATGAATCCAGTTGATTCATACTACTAAACTAAAATATATAAACTAATCCTAACATAAAAAAAAATAAAATAGCAAGGTAACACACAACCTCCTTTTGCTAAAAACTAAATAAAAATTAACTACAAACAAAACAATAAATGAAACAAAATTTTAAGACCAGTATGGTTACACAAGTCTAAATATTATGAAAATAATAGGTGTCTACTGCAACTGTGCTCATCATTATATAAGACAGACTATATTGAAAAAGTTCATAACAGTTCATAGTCTATAAAAGTTCATAGTCTAATTTGAAAAAGTTCATAACAGTTCATAGTCTATAACAGTTTACAGTCTATTTTGAAAAAGTTCATAAGTAGTCATACCAATTTAACTCCAATATATGTACGTCAATAAATAAATGTGAAGTTTTCTTGAGCAGTAAAAGAAAATTATCAATTTAAAAGCGATATCTGATAAAAGAATAAAGATCATTTAAAATATTGTAATTGTAAGCCAGTTTTTTATAATTAGCGGGATTATTCAAAGTTTTGAATAAATTCTGTCTAAGAGTCAAGCCTGAATTGAATTTGAAATGATGCATCATTAAATTACACCTGCCATAAATATAATGTACCACGTCTCCTCTACTACCGCATTCACAAAGATCGTTTTCTCTCTTTCCAATCTTATTTCCTTATAGACAGGGAAAGAGAGGTACTTTTTTTCCCACAGCGGCTTTGGTTCTTATTGCCACAGTTCGTGCTTTAATATACGCACTTACAAGGAGGCCGCCAAACATGATGCGCACAGATTTTGATGATTTTAAAGTATGTTGTAGGGGTCATACCCCTAACTGTTCAGGTCAAAGGTTTCCTTCAAATGGGCTTTAGTTTTCGAGAAATTTCGGGTTAAAGTTCAGCATGCTTTTCAAATACCCATTAGTTCGCAATCTTGAACACGGTCTCCGTGGAGCAGGGCTAGCGCTCTGGATTTGAATGCCGGAGATGGGGGTTCTGTCCTCACCTGTGACTTTTACCTTTTTTTAATAAATTTTATATATTTGTCGCATTGTAAGTTTTATGCAGAATTATGAAATCTGCATCTTTGAACTTTTTGATATTTTCCTAATAAATTATATTTACATTTTCGAATTTTTCGTGAAAATTTAGTTTTTGTGCAGTTTTGAAATTAATATTTCTATTGACGAAATTCCAAACTAATTTATGTCTAGATTTTGTTTATTTACTTTTTATTATTCTTTACTCTTTATATTTTAATAACCGTTCTAAAATAATACGTTTTTTAACTTTATGGAATTTTAAATGAATTGTATATATTTTTTTATAATTTCTACAAAATATTTTTATTTCAAATCTTTTAAAGGTATGTATGATTAGGTAATTCCAACAACATATTTTGAAAGGAGTAATAAAATATTAAAGCAATAACTCTTATATTCAAGTTTTAGCCAGTTATATATATATTTTTTATGTTATTTAAATACATTTAACTGTAAAGTTCAAACTCAACATCATTTTTGAATCCCACAAATAAAAAATAATATATTACAGATCTTTTTTTCATTCTAACAAGTCGATGCCATACAGAAAAATTCAACTATAAAGAAATCGTTTGTTAATTACAATACATATAAAAAATATCCAAAAAAATTGTCTGCAATGACTTTTACGGTAATATCAGAATAAATAAAATTTTCTTTTTATCAATTTAGTTTAGCTTCCTTTGCAGACATTTACCACGTTTGAAATAATTTCTTTTTCAAATTTAATGCATTTTTTAATATATTTATCACAATTTAAGTATTTAAAGAATATATAATATGCTAATTTATACATTCTTCCAATATTGTTAAAATAATTTACGTAAAAAATATATTTAAAGGCGTCTTTTAATGCGGAATTTGTTTAGAATATTTTTGCGATATGTATCACACAATTAGTTCCATATTTAATAAACTAAAAATGTCGATGTCGGTGATGATAAGTATTTTTGTATTTCAGCAGTTAACATATTTCAGTATATTTAGAACAAATCAAATATTAAAAGGATATATTATTTTGTTAATTTTTTCTTAATCATTTAAATTTTTTAAATAGAAAATGCAAATTAAAAAAATGCATTATTTCATAAATATGGTAAATAAATAAGTAAATATACATAAATGTAAACAATAATCATTTTAAAAAGACGAGATATCAAGACATAAATTAGTTTGGATTTTCGTCAACCGAAATATTAGAATAAAAATTGCGCAAAAACTATAAATTTTCACGAAAAATTCGAAAATGTAAGTAGAATTTATTAGGAAAATATCAAAATGTTCAAAGATGCAGAATTCTTTATTCTGCATAAAACTTACAACGCAACAAATATATAAAATTTATTAAAAAAAGGTAGAAGTCACAGGCGAGGAGAGAACCCTCACCTCCGGCTTTCAAATCCAGAGCGCTAGCCCTGCACCAAGGAGACCTTGGTCAATATAGCGAACTAATGGGTATTTGAAATGCATACTGAAATTTAACCCGAAATTTCTCGAAAACTAAAGCCCATTTGAAGTAAACCTTTGACCTGAATAATTAGGGGTATGACCCCTACAACATACTTTAAAATCATCAAAATCTGTGCGCATCATGTTTGTCGGTCTCCTTGTTAGATATCAAAACTTATAAAGTTTTGATATAATAAAACTTTACACTCTACTTGCATACATTGCATACTTGCATGAAAAGACAGAACGAATACAAACGATGTCTCTACTTGCATACAAATGAAAAAAAAGATCTGTGTGACTGATCTGAGTAATATACACTGCTCAAAACAATTACGGGAGCACATGGTTTTAACAAATTTACACAAATACACCAGTAAGTAAATTAAATTAAAACATCTATAATTAAAAGCATAGCAGAAAACAGAAATATAAAACTACATATGCGAATCAAAGTTCATGACGTCAGAAACCAGAAACAGAAGATAAGTGAAGAAATCATTATTTTGTAGAAATGTCTGTTTAACTGTCTCAGTTGCGAAATTCAATTGCTCAGCTTTTGTGTTGAAAAAGGGTGATTTGAAAATGTCACAACAACGTGATTTACCGGAATCCATAGCTTGGCGTAGTAGAGAGAGATTTGAATCCAGGCAAACGCAACGAAGTGTAGCGGACGCTGTTGGAGTTGTAAGAAATGTCCTTGCAAATTGATGGTATGAGCTGGAATCAGCATAGGTGGACGTACGGACCAGCATATCATTTGAAAGGCACTTTGACGGCCCAAAGGTATGCAGACAAGATGTGAGATCTAAAGTCATACCTTTAGGCTGCACACATGGTGATTCCTTTATTTTCATGCATGATAATGCCAGATCGGATACAGCTCGTCTATTGGAGAACATGGTTGAAGCTGAAACAATACACCGTATGGAATAGCTAGCATACTTTACTGACATAAATCCGATCGAGTATGTTTGGAACACACTCGGACGACGCAATGCAGCGAGACGAAGGCTTTCTTTTATTGCCTGGAACAAGGAGATTGCAATTCTTGAAAAGTGGAACAGTATTCCTCAAAGTCTTATCGATAACCTCATCGCATCCATGGGAAACAGGTGAGCAGCAGTCTCAGCTGTTCGAGGGGTCCACACGTCGTATTAAACAACATGCATCATTACTATACAATATTTTTTTTGTAACCAAATTGTTGACCTAAACCATTTTTTCATGTTATTTCTATCCTTTTAAAAAACTAAAGCTCCCTTACAATTTTTTTGCGTCTTTTTCTCTGTATTGCGCATTGATACACGCGTACCCAGGGTCCGGAACAGGAAGGACGCTATCTGGGACGGGGATCGGGAAGCGTACACAGGGTCCGGAACAGGAAAGACGGTATCTGGGACGCGGATCGGGAAGCGTACCCAGGGTCCGGAACAGGAAGGACTGTATCTGGGACGGGGATCCGGAAGCGTACACAGGGTCCGGAACAGGAAAGACGGTATCTGGGACGCGGATCGGGAAGCGTACCCAGGGTAAGGAACAGGAAGGACTGTATCTGGGACGGGGATCCGGAAGCGTACACAGGGTCCGGAACAGGAAAGACGGTATCTGGGACGCGGATCGGGAAGCGTACCCAGGGTCCGGAACAGGAAGGACAGTATCTGGGACGGGGATCCGGAAGCGTACACAGGGTCCGGAACAGGAAAGACGGTATCTGGGACGCAGATCGGGAAGCGTACCCAGGGTCCGGAACAGGAAGGACTGTATCTGGGACGGGGATCCGGAAGCGTACACAGGGTCCGGAACAGGAAAGACGGTATCTGGGACGCGGATCGGGAAGCGTACCCAGGATCCGGAACAGGAAAGACGGTATCTGGGACGCGGATCGGGAAGCGTACCCAGGGTCCAGAACAGGAATGACGGCATCTGAGACGGGGATCGGGAAGCGTACCCAGGGTCTGGAACAGGAAGGACGGCATCTGGGACGGGGATCAGGAGGCGTACCCAGGGTCCGGAAAAATCCGTGCTGGCTCCGCCTGTAAAGAATTTAGGTTTCGAAATGATCGGTTCCAAGTTCCAACTGCCGCAACATGGCAAAAATTTCATTTCTTCCGCAATTCCCAACAAACAGGCGCCGGGCTTGTAGGACGAGCCGTCAGGGATTTTTTTATATACAAAGTGAATCGTTTCTGAACTATTGGAACAAACTTTCAGCATTTGGAAAAATTGTCTTTATTTATACTTATTATCAATACGTATAAATAAAGACAATTTTTCTATACGAAATCAGGATAGCAATTTACTTGTTTTCAATCAAAAAACCGAGTAGGTCACTACACGCCGAACTCTGATTTTTCTTCCTAAATTAGACACCTTTCTTAAAAACTATTTAATTTTTTTTTAGCAAAATTAAATCAAAATAAACATTTTTGTTTTATTTAAAAACAGAAGTTCTGCGTTATTTAAAGTACTGAAATTTTGAAGAATGAATACTCTTTAGTCATATATGCACGACACTTGTCCAGATGTTGTTAACAATAATTAATATTTTGTAACGATATTTTAAACAAATTTACATTGCTTAAAATATTTATATAAGTTTTGCTTAAAAAATATTTTTTTTAACAGTTACACAGGGTCCGAAACAGGAAGGACGGTATCTGGGACGGGGATCGGGAAGCGTTTTCACGATCCGGAACAGGAAGGACGGTATCTGGGACGGGGATCGGGAATGGTACCCAGAGTCCGGATCAGGAAGGACGGTGTCTGGGACGGGGATCGGGAAGCATACCCAGGGTCCGGAACAGGAAGGACGGTATCTGGGACGGGGATCGGGAAGCGTACTCACGATCCGGAACAGGAAGGACGGTATCTGGGACGGGCATCGGGAAGCGTACCCAGAGTCCGGATCAGGAAGGACGGTGTCTGGGACGGGGATCGGGAAGCGTATCCAGGGTCCGGAACAGGAAGGACGGTATCTGGGACGGGGATCGGGGAGCGTACCCAGGGTCCGGAACAGGAAGGACGGTATCTGGGACGGGGATCGGGAAGCGTACCCAGGGTCCGGAACATGAAGGACGGTATCTGGGACGGGATCGGGAAGCGTACCCAGCGTCCGGAAATGGAAGGACGGTATCTGGGACGGGGATCAGGAGGCGTACCCAGGGTCCGGAAAAATCCGTGCCGGCTCCGCCTGTAAAGAATTTAGGTTTCGAAGTGATCGGTTCCAAGTTCCAACTGCCGCAACATGGCAAAAATTTCATTTCTTCCGCAATTCCCAACAAACAGGCGCCATGCTTGAGGGACGAGCCGTCAGGGATTTTTTTATATACAAAGTGAATCGTTGTTCTGCGTTATTTAAAGTACTGAAATTTTGAAGAATGAATACTCTTTAGTCATATATGCACGACACTTGTCCAGATGTTGTTAACAATAATTAATATTCAGTTACACAGGGTCCGAAACAGGAAGGACGGTATCTGGGACGGGGATCGGGAAGCGTACTCACGATCCGGAACGGGAAGGACGGTATCTGGTACGGTGATCGGGAATGGTACCCAGAGTCCGGAAAAGGAAGGACGGTATCTGGGACGGGATCGGGAAGCGTACCCAGGGTCCGGAACAGGAAGGACGGTATCTGGGACGGGGATCGGGAAGCGTACCCAGGGTCCGGAACAGGAAGGACGGTATCTGGTACGGGGATCGGGAAGTGTACCCAGGGTCCGGAACAGGAAGGACGGTATCTGGGACGGGGATCGGGAACCGTACCCAGGGTCCGGAACAGGAAGGACGGTATCTGGGACGGGGATCGGGAAGCGTACCCAGGGTCCGGAACAAGAAGGACGGTATCTGGGACGGGGATCGGGAAGCGTACCCAGGGTCCGGAAATGGAAGGACGGTATCTGGGACGGGGATCGGGAAGCGTACCCAGGGTCCGGAACAGGAAGGACGGTATCTGGGACGGGGATCGGGAAGCGTACCCAGGGTCCGGAACAGGAAGGACGGAATCTGGGACGGGGATCGGGAAGAGTACCCAGGGTCTGGAACAGGAAGGACGGCATCAGGGACGGGGATAAGGAGGCGTATCCAGGGTCCGGAAAAATCCGTGCCGGCTCCGCCTGCAAAGATTTTAGGTTTCGAAGTGATCGGTTAAAAATTTAATTTCTTCCGCATTTCCCAACAAACTGGCGCCGTGCTTGTCAATAATTAATATTTTGTAACGATATTTTAAACAAATTTACTTTGCTTAAAATATTTATATAAGTTTTGCTTAAAAAATATTTTTTTAACAGTTACAAAGGGTACGGAACAGGAAGGACGGTATCTGGGACGGGGATCGGGAAGCGTACCCACGATCCGGAACAGGAAGGACAGTATCTAGGGACGGGGATCTGAAATGGTACCCAGAGTCCGGACCAGGAAGGACGGTATCTGGGACGGGGATCGGGAAGCGTACCCAGGGTCCGGAACAGGAAGGACGGTATCTGGGACGGGGATCGGGAAGCGTACCCAGGGTCTGGAACAGGAAGGACGGCATCTGGGACGGGGATCAGGAGGCGTACCCAGGCTCCGGAAAAATCCGTGCCGGCTCCTCCTGTAAGGAATTTAGGTTTCGAAGTGATCGGTTCCAAGTTCCAACTGCCGCAACATGGCAAAAATTTCATTTCTTCCGCAATTCCCAACAAACAGGCGCCGGGCTTGTAGGACGAGCCGTCAGGGATTTTTTATATACAAAGTGAATCGTTTCTAAACTATTGGAAAAAACTTTCAGCGTTTGGAAAAAAAAACGAGTAGGTCACTACACGCCGAACTATGATTTTTCTTCCTAAATTAAACACCTTTCTTAAAAACAATTTAATTTTTTTTAGCAAAATTAAATCAAAATAAACATTTTGATTATATAAGATTATATAAGATTATATAAGATTATATAAGATTATATTATATAAGATTATATAAGATTATATAAGATTATATAAGATTTTGATTATTATATTGATTTTATATTATTTTGATTATATTCATATATTATATTATATCTTATATTATTCATATATTATATCATATATTATTTATTATCATATTATTCATATTATCATATATTATCATATATATTATATATCATATCATATATCATCATATATATTATATATCATATATATTATATATTATATATCATATATATTATATATTATATATCATATATATTATATATTATATATCATATAATATATATATATATATCTATATATATATATATATATATATATATATAGATATATAGATATATATATATATATATATATATATATATATATATATATATATATATATATATATATATATATATTATATATTATATATCATATATATATATTATATATTATATATCATATATATTATATATATTATATATCATATATATTATATATCATATATATTATATATTATATATCCTATATATTATATATCATATCATATATCATCATCATATCATCATATATATTATATATCATATTAGATATATATCATATATATATATATATTATCATATTATCATATTATTAATTATTATCATATTATTTATTATCATATTATTATATTATATATCATATTATTTATTATCATATATTATTATATCATATATTATTCATATATCATATATTATTCATATATTATTTATTATATCTTATATTATTCATATATTATATTATATTTTATATAAAAAGATTATATAAGATTATATAAGATTTTGATTATTATATTGATTTGATATTATTTTGATTATATTATATATAATATTATATATATATTTTGATTATATTTATATAAGTTTTGCTTAAAAAATATTTTTTTAACAGTTACACAGGGTCCGAAACAAGAAGGACGGTATCTGGGACGGGGATCGGGAAGCGTACTCACGATCCGGAACGGGAAGGACGGTATCTGGTACGGGGATCGGGAATGGTACCCAGAGTCCGGAAAAGGAAGGACGGTATCTGGGACGGGATCGGGAAGCGTACCCAGGGTCCGGAACAGGAAGGACGGTATCTGGGACGGGGATCGGGAAGCGTACCCAGGGTCCGGAACAGGAAGGACGGTATCTGGTACGGGGATCGGGAAGCGTACCCAGGGTCCGGAACAGGAAGGACGATATCTGGGACGGGGATCGGGAACCGTACCCAGGGTCCGGAACAGGAAGGACGGTATCTGGGACGGGGATCGGTAAGCGTACCCAGGGTCCGGAACAAGAAGGACGGTATCTGGGACGGGGATCGGGAAGCGTACCCATGGTCCGGAACAGGAAGGACGGTATCTGGGACGGGGATCGGGAAGCGTACCCAGGGTCCGGAACATGAAGGACGGTATCTGGGACGGGGATCGGGAAGCGTACCCAGGGTCCGGAAATGGAAGGACGGTATCTGGGACGGGGATCGGGAAGCGTATCCAGGGTCCGGAACAGGAAGGACGGTATCTGGGACGGGGATCGGGAAGAGTACCCAGGGTCTGGAACAGGAAGGACGGCATCAGGGACGGGGATAAGAGGCGTATCCAGGGTCCGGAAAAATCCGTGCCGGCTCCGCCTGCAAAGATTTTAGTTTTCGAAGTGATCGGTTAAAAATTTAATTTCTTCCGCATTTCCCAACAAACTGGCGCCGTGCTTGTCAATAATTAATATTTTGTAACGATATTTTAAACAAATTTACTTTGCTTAAAATATTTATATAAGTTTTGCTTAAAAAATATTTTTTTAACAGTTACACAGGGTACGGAACAGGAAGGACGGTATCTGGGACGGGGATCGGGAAGCGTACCCACGATCCGGAACAGGAAGGACAGTATCTGGGGACGGGGATCTGAAATGGTACCCAGAGTCCGGACCAGGAAGGACGGTATCTGGGACGGGGATCGGGAAGCGTACCCAGGGTCCGGAACAGGAAGGACGGTATCTGGGACGGGGATCAGGAAGCGTACCCAGGGTCCGGACCAGGAAGGCGGTATCTCGGACGGGGATCGGGAAGCGTACCCAGGGTCTGGAACAGGAAGGACGGCATCTGGGACGGGGATCAGGAGGCGTACCCAGGGTCCGGAAAATTCCGTGCCGGCTCTGCCTGCAAAGATTTTAGGTTTTGAAGTGATCGGTTAAAAATGTAATTTCTTCCGCATTTCCCAACAAACTGGCGCCGTGCTTGTAGGACGAGCCGTCAGGGATTTTTTTATATACAAAATGAATCGTAATTGTAAATGTAATCGGAAATGTAATCTACTTATTTTCAATCAAAAAAACCGAGTAGGTCACTACACGCCGAACTCTGATTTTAATTCCTAAATTAAACACCTTTCTGTAAAACAAATTAATTTTTTTTAGCAAAATTAAATCAAAATAAACATTTTTGATTTATTTAAAAACACAAGTTCTGCGTTATTTATAGTACGGAAATTTTGAAGAATTTTAGTCATATATGCACGACACTTGTCCAGATTTACATTGCTTAAAATATTTATATAAGTTTTGCTTAAAAAATATATTTTTTAACAGTTACACAGGGTCCGAAACAGGAAGGACGGTATCTGGGACGGGGATCGGGAAGCGTACTCACGATCCGGAACAGGAACGACGGTATCTGGGACGGGGATCGGGAATGGTATCCAGAGTCCGGATCAGGAAGGACGGTGTCTGGGACGGGGATCGGGAAGCGTACCCAGGGTCCGGAACAGGAAGGACGGTATCTGGGACGGGGATCGCGAAACGTACCCAGGGTCCGGAACAGGAAGGACGGTATCTGGGACGGGAATCGAGAAGCGTACCCAGGGTCCGGAACGGGAAGGACGGTATCTGGGACGGGGATCGGGAAGCGTACCCAGGGTCCGGAACAGGAAGGACGGTATCTGGGACGGGGATCGGGAAGCGTACACAGGGTCCAGAACAGGAAGGACGGCATCTGCGTTATTTAAAGTACGGAAATTTTGAAGAATGAATACTCTTTAGTCATATATGCACGACACTTGTCCAGATGTTGTTAACAATAATTTATATTTTGTAACGATATTTTAAACAAATTTACATTGCTTAAAATATTTATATAGGTTTTGCTTAAAAAATATTTTTTTTAACAGTTACACAGGGTCCGAAACAGGAAGGACGGTATCTGGGACGGGGATCGGGAAGCGTACTCACGATCCGGAACAGGAAGGACGGTATCTGGGATGGGGATCGGGAATGGTACCCAGAGTCCGGATCAGGGAGGACGGTGTCTGGGACGGGATCGGGAAGCGTACCCAGGGTCCGGAACAGGAAGGACGGCATCTGGGACGGGGATCGGGAAGTGTACCCAGGGTCCGGAACAGGAAGGACGGTATCTGGGACGGGATCGGGAAGCATACCCAGGGTCCGGAACAGGAATGACGGTATCTGGGACGGGGATCGGGAAGCGTACCCAGGGTCCGGAACAGGAAGGACGGTATTTTTTTAGCAAAATTAAATCAAAATAAACATTTTTGATTTATTTAAAAACAAAGTTCTGCGTTATTTATAGTACGGAAATTTTGAAGAATGAATACTCTTTAGTCATATATGCACGACACTTGTCCAGATGTTGTTAACAATAATTAATATTTTGTAACGATATTTTAAACAAATATACATTGCTTAAAATATTTATATAAGTTTTGCTTAAAAAATATTTTTTTAACAGTTACACAGGGTCCGAAACAGGAAGGACGGTATCTGGGACGGGGATCGGGAAGCGTACTCACGATCCGGAACAGGAACGACGGTATCTGGGACGGGGATCGGGAAGCGTACCCAGGGTCCGGAACAGGAAGGACGGTATCTGGGACGGGAATCGGTTAGCGTACCCAGGGTCCGGAACGGGAAGGACGGTATCTGGGACGGGGATCGGGAAGCGTACCCAGGGTCCGGAACAGGAAGGACGGTATCTGGGACGGGGATCGGGAAGCGTACCCAGGGTCCGGAACAGGAAGGACGGTATCTGAGACGGGGATAGGGAAGCGTACCCAGGGTCCAGAACAGGAATGACGGCATCTGAGATGGGGATCGGGAAGCGTACACAGGGTCCAGAACAGGAAGGACGGCATCTGGGACGGAAATCGGGAAGCGTACCCAGGGTCCTGAACAGGAAGGACGGTAACTGGGACTGCGATCGGGAAGCGTACCCAGGGTCCGGAACAGGAAGGACGGTATCTGGGACGGGGATCGGGAAGCGTACCCAGGGTCTGGAACAGGAAGGACGGCATCTGGGACGGGGATCAGGAGGCGTACCCAGGGTCCGGAAAAATCCGTGCCGGCTCCTCCTTTTATATAAGTTTTGCTTAAAAAATATTTTTTTAACAGTTACACAGGGTCCGAAACAGGAAGGACGGTATCTGGGACGGGGATCGGGAAGCGTACTCACGATCCGGAACAGGAACGACGGTATCTGGGACGGGGATCGGGAAGCGTACTCACGATCCGGAACAGGAAGGACGGTATGTGGGACGGGGATCGGGAAGCGTACCCAGAGTCCGGATCAGGAAGGACGGTGTCTGGGACGGGGATCGGGAAGCGTATCCAGGGTCCGGAACAGGAAGGACGGTATCTGGGACGGGGATCGGGGAGCGTACCCAGGGTCCGGAACAGGAAGGACGGTATCTGGGACGGGGATCGGGAAGCGTACCCAGGGTCCGAAACATGAAGGACGGTATCTGGGACGGGGATCGGGAAGCGTACCCAGCGTCCGGAAATGGAAGGACGGTATCTGGGACGGGGATCAGGAGGCGTACCCAGGGTCCGGAAAAATCCGTGCCGGCTCCGCCTGTAAAGAATTTAGGTTTCGAAGTGATCGGTTCCAAGTTCCAACTGCCGCAACATGGCAAAAATTTCATTTCTTCCGCAATTCCCAACAAACAGGCGCCATGCTTGAGGGACGAGCCGTCAGGGATTTTTTTATATACAAAATGAATCGTTGTTCTGCGTTATTTAAAGTAGTGAAATTTTGAAGAATGAATACTCTTTAGTCATATATGCACGACACTTGTCCAGATGTTGTTAACAATAATTAATATTCAGTTACACAGGGTCCGAAACAGGAAGGACGGTATCTGGAACGGGGATCGGGTAGCGTACTCACGATCCGGAACGGGAAGGACGGTATCTGGTACGGTGATCGGGAATGGTACCCAGAGTCCGGAAAAGGAAGGACGGTATCTGGGACGGGATCGGGAAGCGTACCCAGGGTCCGGAACAGGAAGGACGGTATCTGGGACGGGGATCGGGAAGCGTACCCAGGGTCCGGAACAGGAAGGACGGTATCTGGTACGGGGATCGGGAAGCGTACCCAGGGTCCGGAACAGGAAGGACGGTATCTGGGACGGGGATCGGGAACCGTACCCAGGGTCCGGAACAGGAAGGACGGTATCTGGGACGGGGATCGGTAAGCGTACCCAGGGTCCGGAACAAGAAGGACGGTATCTGGGACGGGGATCGGGAAGCGTACCCAGGGTCCGGAACAGGAAGGACGGTATCTGGGACGGGGATCGGGAAGCGTACCCAGGGTCCGGAACATGAAGGACGGTATCTGGGACGGGGATCGGGAAGCGTACCCAGGGTCCGGAAATGGAAGGACGGTATCTGGGACGGGGATCGAGAAGCGTACCCAGGGTCCGGAACAGGAAGGACGGTATCTGGGACGGGGATCGGAAAGCGTACCCAGGGTCCGGAACAGGAAGGACGGAATCTGGTACGGGGATCGGGAAGAGTACCCAGGGTCTGGAACAGGAAGGACGGCATCAGGGACGGGGATAAGGAGGCGTATCCAGGGTCCGGAAAAATCCGTGCCGGCTCCGCCTGCAAAGATTTTAGGTTTCGAAGTGATCGGTTAAAAATTTAATTTCTTCCGCATTTCCCAACAAACTGGCGCCGTGCTTGTCAATAATTAATATTTTGTAACGATATTTTAAACAAATTTACTTTGCTTAAAATATTTATATAAGTTTTGCTTAAAAAATATTTTTTTAACAGTTACACAGGGTACGGAACAAGAAGGACGGTATCTGGGACGGGGATCGGGAAGCGTACCCAGGGTCCGGAACAGGAAGGACGGTATCTGGGACGGGGATCGGGAAGCGTACCCAGGGTCTGGAACAGGAAGGACGGCATCTGGGACGGGGATCAGGAGGCGTACCCAGGCTCCGGAAAAATCCGTGCCGGCTCCTCCTGTAAGGAATTTAGGTTTCGAAGTGATCGGTTCCAAGTTCCAACTGCCGCAACATGGCAAAAATTTCATTTCTTCCGCAATTCCCAACAAACAGGCGCCGGGCTTGTAGGACGAGCCGTCAGGGATTTTTTTATATACAAAGTGAATCGTTTCTAAACTATTGGAAAAAACTTTCAGCGTTTGGAAAAAAAAACGAGTAGGTCACTACCCGCCGAACTATGATTTTTCTTCCTAAATTAAACACCTTTCTTAAAAACAATTTAATTTTTTTTAGCAAAATTAAATCAAAATAAACATTTTGATTATATAAGATTATATAAGATTATATAAGATTATATAAGATTATATAAGATTTTGATTATTATATTGATTTGATATTATTTTGATTATATTCATATATTATATTATATCTTATATTATTCATATATTATATCATATATTATTTATTATCATATTATTCATATTATCATATATTATCATATATATTATATATCATATCATATATCATCATATATATTATATATCATATATATTATATATTATATATCATATAATATATATATATATATCTATATCTATATATATATATATATATATATATATATATATATATATATATCATATACATTATATATTATATATCATATATATTATATATATTATATATCATATATATTATATATCATATATATTATATATTATATATCATATATATTATATATTATATAGCATATATATTATATCATATATATTATATCATATATATCATATATATTATATATCATATCATATATCATCATCATATCATCATATATATTATATATCATATTATATATATCATATATATATATTATCATATTATCATATTATTAATTATTATCATATTATTTATTATCATATTATTATATTATATATCATATTATTTATTATCATATATTATTATATCATATATTAATCATATATCATATATTATTCATATATTATTTATTATATCTTATATTATTCATATATTATATTATATCTTATATAAAAAGATTATATAAGATTATATAAGATTTTGATTATTATATTGATTTGATATTATTTTGATTATATTATATATAATATTATATATATATTTTGATTATATTTATATAAGTTTTGCTTAAAAAATATTTTTTTTAACAGTTACACAGGGTCCGAAACAGGAAGGACGGTATCTGGGACGGGGATCGGGAAGCGTACTCACGATCCGGAACGGGAAGGACGGTATCTGGTACGGGGATCGGGAATGGTACCCAGAGTCCGGAAAAGGAAGGACGGTATCTGGGACGGGATCGGGAAGCGTACCCAGGGTCCGGAACAGGAAGGACGGTATCTGGGACGGGGATCGGGAAGCGTACCCAGGGTCCGGAACAGGAAGGACGGTATCTGGTACGGGGATCGGGAAGCGTACCCAGGGTCCGGAACATGAAGGACGGTATCTGGGACGGGGATCGGGAACCGTACCCAGGGTCCGGAACAGGAAGGACGGTATCTGGGACGGGGATCGGTAAGCGTACCCAGGGTCAGGAACAAGAAGGACGGTATCTGGGACGGGGATCGGGAAGCGTACCCAGGGTCCGGAACATGAAGGACGGTATCTGGGACGGGGATCGGGAAGCGTACCCAGGGTCCGGAAATGGAAGGACGGTATCTGGGACGGGGATCGGGAAGCGTATCCAGGGTCCGGAACAGGAAGGACGGTATCTGGGACGGGGATCGGGAAGCGTACCCAGGGTCCGGAACAGGAAGTACGGAATCTGGGACGGGGATCGGGAAGAGTACCCAGGGTCTGGAACAGGAAGGACGGCATCAGGGACGGGGATAAGAGGCGTATCCAGGGTCCGGAAAAATCCGTGCCGGCTCCGCCTGCAAAGATTTTAGTTTTCGAAGTGATCGGTTAAAAATTTAATTTCTTCCGCATTTCCCAACAAACTGGCGCCGTGCTTGTCAATAATTAATATTTTGTAACGATATTTTAAACAAATTTACTTTGCTTAAAATATTTATATAAGTTTTGCTTAAAAAATATTTTTTTAACAGTTACACAGGGTACGGAACAGGAAGGACGGTATCTGGGACGGGGATCGGGAAGCGTACCCACGATCCGGAACAGGAAGGACAGTATCTGGGGACGGGGATCTGAAATGGTACCCAGAGTCCGGACCAGGAAGGACGGTATCTGGGACGGGGATCGGGAAGCGTACCCAGGGTCCGGAACAGGAAGGATGGTATCTGGGACGGGGATCAGGAAGCGTACCCAGGGTCCGGACCAGGAAGGACGGTATCGCGGACGGGGATCGGGAAGCGTACCCAGGGTCTGGAACAGGAAGGACGGCATCTGGGACGGGGATCAGGAGGCGTACCCAGGGTCCGGAAAATTCCGTGCCGGCTCCGCCTGCAAAGATTTTAGGTTTCGAAGTGATCGGTTAAAAATGTAATTTCTTCCGCATTTCCCAACAAACTGGCGCCGTGCTTGTAGGACGAGCCGTCAGGGATTTTTTTATATACAAAATGAATCGTAATTGTAAATGTAATCGGAAATGTAATCTACTTATTTTCAATCAAAAAAACCGAGTAGGTCACTACACGCCGAACTCTGATTTTTATTCCTAAATTAAACACCTTTCTGTAAAACAAATTAATTTTTTTTAGCAAAATTAAATCAAAATAAACATTTTTGATTTATTTAAAAACACAAGTTCTGCGTTATTTATAGTACGGAAATTTTGAAGAATTTTAGTCATATATGCACGACACTTGTCCAGATGTTGTTAACAATAATTAATATTTTGTAACGATTTTTAAACAAATTTACATTGCTTAAAATATTTATATAAGTTTTGCTTAAAAAATATATTTTTTAACAGTTACACAGGGTCCGAAACAGGAAGGACGGTATCTGGGACGGGGATCGGGAAGCGTACTCACGATCCGGAACAGGAACGACGGTATCTGGGACGGGGATCGGGAATGGTACCCAGAGTCCGGATCAGGAAGGACGGTGTCTGGGACGGGGATCGGGAAGCGTACCCAGGGTCCGGAACAGGAAGGACGGTATCTGGGACGGGGATCGGGAAACGTACCCAGGGTCCGGAACAGGAAGGACGGTATCTGGGACGGGAATCGAGAAGCGTACCCAGGGTCCGGAACGGGAAGGACGGTATCTGGGACGGGGATCGGGAAGCGTACCCAGGGTCCGGAACCGGAAGGACGGTATCTGGGACGGGGATCGGGAAGCGTACACAGGGTCCAGAACAGGAAGGACGGCATCTGCGTTATTTAAAGTACGGAAATTTTGAAGAATGAATCAGGAAGGACGGTATCTGGGACGGGGATCGGGAAGCGTACTCACGATCCGGAACAGGAAGGACGGTATCTGGGATGGGGATCGGGAATGGTATCCAGAGTCCGGATCAGGGAGGACGGTGTCTGGGACGGGATCGGGAAGCGTACCCAGGGTCCGGAACAGGAAGGACGGCATCTGGGACGGGGATCGGGAAGTGTACCCAGGGTCCGGAACAGGAAGGACGGTATCTGGGACGGGATCGGGAAGCATACCCAGGGTCCGGAACAGGAATGACGGTATCTGGGACGGGGATCGGGAA
Organism: Maratus michaelseni; assembly: GCA_963931845.1. Lineage (NCBI taxonomy): Eukaryota > Metazoa > Arthropoda > Arachnida > Araneae > Salticidae > Maratus > Maratus michaelseni. The sequence goes on along the minus strand of OZ007594.1, from coordinate 273,940,754 downwards.
GCGTACCCAGGGTCCGGAACAGGAAGGACGGTATTTTTTTAGCAAAATTAAATCAAAATAAACATTTTTGATTTATTTAAAAACAAAGTTCTGCGTTATTTATAGTACGGAAATTTTGAAGAATGAATACTCTTTAGTCATATATGCACGACACTTGTCCAGATGTTGTTAACAATAATTAATATTTTGTAACGATATTTTAAACAAATTTACATTGCTTAAAATATTTATATAAGTTTTGCTTAAAAAATATTTTTTTAACAGTTACACAGGGTCCGAAACAGGAAGGACGGTATCTGGGACGGGGATCGGGAAGCGTACTCACGATCCGGAACAGGAAGGACGGTATCTGGGATGGGGATCGGGAATGGTATCCAGAGTCCGGATCAGGGAGGACGGTGTCTGGGACGGGATCGGGAAGCGTACCCAGGGTCCGGAACAGGAAGGACGGCATCTGGGACGGGGATCGGGAAGTGTACCCAGGGTCCGGAACAGGAAGGACGGTATCTGGGACGGGATCGGGAAGCATACCCAGGGTCCGGAACAGGAATGACGGTATCTGGGACGGGGATCGGGAAGCGTACCCAGGGTCCGGAACAGGAAGGACGGTATTTTTTTAGCAAAATTAAATCAAAATAAACATTTTTGATTTATTTAAAAACAAAGTTCTGCGTTATTTATAGTACGGAAATTTTGAAGAATGAATACTCTTTAGTCATATATGCACGACACTTGTCCAGATGTTGTTAACAATAATTAATATTTTGTAACGATATTTTAAACAAATTTACATTGCTTAAAATATTTATATAAGTTTTGCTTAAAAAATATTTTTTTAACAGTTACACAGGGTCCGAAACAGGAAGGACGGTATCTGGGACGGGGATCGGGAAGCGTACTCACGATCCGGAACAGGAACGACGGTATCTGGGACGGGGATCGGGAAGCGTACCCAGGGTCCGGAACAGGAAGGACGGTATCTGGGACGGGAATCGGGAAGCGTACCCAGGGTCCGGAACGGGAAGGACGGTATCTGGGACGTGGATCGGGAAGCGTACCCAGGGTCCGGAACAGGAAGGACGGTATCTGGGACGGGGATCGGGAAGCGTACCCAGGGTCCGGAACAGGAAGGACGGTATCTGGGACGGGGATAGGGAAGCGTACCCAGGGTCCAGAACAGGAATGACGGCATCTGAGATGGGGATCGGGAAGCGTACACAGGGTCCAGAACAGGAAGGACGGTATCTGGGACGGGGATCGGGAAGCGTACCCAGGGTCTGGAACAGGAAGGACGGCATCTGGGACGGGGATCAGGAGGCGTACCCAGGGTCCGGAAAAATCCGTGCCGGCTCCTCCTGTAAAGAATTTAGGTTTCGAAGTGATCGGTTCCAAGTTCCAACTGCCGCAACATGGCAAAAATTTCATTTCTTCCGCAATTCCCAACAAAAAGGCGCCATGCTTGAGGGACGAGCCGTCAGGGATTTTTTATATACAAAGTGAATCGTTTCTGAACTATTGGAACAAACTTTCAGCATTTGGAAAAATTGTCTTTATTTATACTTATTATCAATACGTATGTATAAATAAAGACAATTTTTCTATACGAAATCAGGATAGCAATCTACTTATTTTCAATCAAAAAAACAGAGTAGGTCACTACACGCCGAACTCTGATTTTTCTTCCTAAATTAAAAACCTTTCTTAAAAACAATTTAATTTTTTTTAGCAAAATTAAATCAAAATAAACATTTTTGTTTTATTTAAAAACACAAGTTCTGCGTTATTTATAGTACGGAAATTTTGAAGAATGAATACTCTTTAGTCATATATGCACGACACTTGTCCAGATGTTGTTAACAATAATTAATATTTTGTAACGATATTTTAAACAAATTTACATTGCTTAAAATATTTATATAAGTTTTGCTTAAAAAATATTTTTTTAACAGAGTTCTGCGTTATTTAAAGTACTGAAATTTTGAAGAATGAATACTCTTTAGTCATATATGCACGACACTTGTCCAGATGTTGTTAACAATAATTAACATTTTGTAACGATATTTTTAGTCATATATGCACGACACTTGTCCAGATGTTGTTAACAATAATTAACATTTTGTAACGATATTTTAAACAAATTTACATTGCTTAAAATATTTATATAAGTTTTGCTTAAAAAATATTTTTTTAACAGTTCCACAGGGTCCGAAACAGGAAGGACGGTATCTGGGACGGGGATCGGGAAGCGTACTCACGATCCGGAACAGGAAGGACGGCATCTGAGATGGGGATCGGGAAGCGTACACAGGGTCCAGAACAGGAAGGACGGTATCTGGGACGGGATCGGGAAGCGTACCCAGGGTCCGGAACAGGAAGGACGGTATCTGGGACGGGGATCGGGAAGCGTACCCAGGGTCCGGAACAGGAAGGACGGTATCTGGTACGGGGATCGGGAAGCGTACCCAGGGTCCGGAACAGGAAGGACGGTATCTGGGACGGGGATCGGGAACCGTACCCAGGGTCCGGAACAGGAAGGACGGTATCTGGGACGGGGATCGGTAAGCGTACCCAGGGTCCGGAACAAGAAGGACGGTATCTGGGACGGGGATCGGGAAGCGTACCCAGGGTCCGGAACAGGAAGGACGGTATCTGGGACGGGGATCGGGAAGCGTACCCAGGGTCCGGAACATGAAGGACGGTATCTGGGACGGGGATCGGGAAGCGTACCCAGGGTCCGGAACAGGAAGGATGGTATCTGGGACGGGGATCGGGAAGCGTACCCAGGGTCCGGAACAGGAAGGACGGAATCTGGGACGGGGATCGGGAAGAGTACCCAGGGTCTGGAACAGGAAGGACGGCATCAGGGACGGGGATAAGGAGGCGTATCCAGGGTCCGGAAAAATCCGTGCCGGCTCCGCCTGCAAAGATTTTAGGTTTCGAAGTGATCGGTTAAAAATTTAATTTCTTCCGCATTTCCCAACAAACTGGCGCCGTGCTTGTCAATAATTAATATTTTGTAACGATATTTTAAACAAATTTACTTTGCTTAAAATGTTTATATAAGTTTTGCTTAAAAAATATTTTTTTAACAGTTACACAGGGTACGGAACAGGAAGGACGGTATCTGGGACGGGGATCGGGAAGCGTACCCACGATCCGGAACAGGAAGGACAGTATTTAGGGACGGGGATCTGAAATGGTACCCAGAGTCCGGACCAGGAAGGACGGTATCTGGGACGGGGATCGGGAAGCGTACCCAGGGTCCGGAACAGGAAGGACGGTATCTGGGACGGGGATCGGGAAGCGTACCCAGGATCTGGAACAGGAAGGACGGCATCTGGGACGGGGATCAGGAGGCGTACCCAGGCTCCGGAAAAATCCGTGCCGGCTCCTCCTGTAAGGAATTTAGGTTTCGAAGTGATCGGTTCCAAGTTCCAACTGCCGCAACATGGCAAAAATTTCATTTCTTCCGCAATTCCCAACAAACAGGCGCCGAGCTTGTAGGACGAGCCGTCAGGGATTTTTTTATATACAAAGTGAATCGTTTCTAAACTATTGGAAAAAACTTTCAGCGTTTGGAAAAAAAAACGAGTAGGTCACTACACGCCGAACTATGATTTTTCTTCCTAAATTAAACACCTTTCTTAAAAACAATTTAATTTTTTTTAGCAAAATTAAATCAAAATAAACATTTTGATTATATAAGATTATATAAGATTGTATAAGATTATATAAGATTATATAAGATTATATAAGATTTTGATTATTATATTGATTTGATATTATTTTGATTATATTCATATATTATATTATATCTTATATTATTCATATATTATATCATATATTATTTATTATCATATTATTCATATTATCATATATTATCATATATATTATATATCATATCATATATCATCATATATATTATATATCATATATATTATATATTATATATCATATATATTATATATTTTATATAATATATATATATATATATATATATATATATATATATATATATCATATATATTATATATTATATATCATATATATTATATATATTATATATCATATATATTATATATCATATATATTATATATTATATATCATATATATTATATCATATATATTATATCATATATATCATATATATTATATATCATCATCATATCATCATATATATTATATATCATATTATATATATATCATATATAAATATATATTATCATATTATCATATTATTAATTATTATCATATTATTTATTATCATATTATTTATTATCATATTATTATATTATATATCATATTATTTATTATCATATATTATTATATCATATATTAATCATATATCATATATTATTCATATATTATTTATTATATCTTATATTATTCATATATTATATTATATCTTATATAAAAAGATTATATAAGATTATATAAGATTATATAAGATTTTGATTATTATATTGATTTGATATTATTTTGATTATATTATATATAATATTATATATATATTTTGATTATATTTATATAAGTTTTGCTTAAAAAATATTTTTTTTAACAGTTACACAGGGTCCGAAACAGGAAGGACGGTATCTGGGACGGGGATCGGGAAGCGTACTCACGATCCGGAACGGGAAGGACGGTATCTGGTACGGGGATCGGGAATGGTACCCAGAGTCCGGAAAAGGAAGGACGGTATCTGGGACGGGATCGGGAAGCGTACCCTGGGTCCGGAACAGGAAGGACGGTATCTGGGACGGGGATCGGGAAGCGTACCCAGGGTCCGGAACAGGAAGGACGGTATCTGGGACGGGGATCGGGAACCGTACCCAGGGTTCGGAACAGGAAGGACGGTATCTGGGACGGGGATCGGTAAGCGTACCCAGGGTCCGGAACAAGAAGGACGGTATCTGGGACGGGGATCGGGAAGCGTACCCAGGGTCCGGAACAGGAAGGACGGTATCTGGGACGGGGATCGGGAAGCGTACCCAGGGTCCGGAACATGAAGGACGGTATCTGGGACGGGGATCGGGAAGCGTACCCAGGGTCCGGAAATGGAAGGACGGTATCTGGGACGGGGATCGGGAAGCGTATCCAGGGTCCGGAACAGGAAGGACGGTATCTGGGACGGGGATCGGGAAGCGTACCCAGGGTCCGGAACAGGAAGGACGGAATCTGGGACGGGGATCGGGAAGAGTACCCAGGGTCTGGAACAGGAAGGACGGCATCAGGGACGGGGATAAGGAGGCGTATCCAGGTTCCGGAAAAATCCGTGCCGGCTCCGCCTGCAAAGATTTTAGGTTTCGAAGTGATCGGTTAAAAATTTAATTTCTTCCGCATTTCCCAACAAACTGGCGCCGTGCTTGTCAATAATTAATATTTTGTAACGATATTTTAAACAAATTTACTTTGCTTAAAATATTTATATAAGTTTTGCTTAAAAAATATTTTTTTAACAGTTACACAGGGTACGGAACAGGAAGGACGGTATCTGGGACGGGGATCGGGAAGCGTACCCACGATCCGGAACAGGAAGGACAGTATCTAGGGACGGGGATCTGAAATGGTACCCAGAGTCCGGACCAGGAAGGACGGTATCTGGGACGGGGATCGGGAAGCGTACCCAGGGTCCGGAACAGGAAGGACGGTATCTGGGACGGGGATCGGGAAGCGTACCCAGGGTCTGGAACAGGAAGGACGGCATCTGGGACGGGGATCAGGAGGCGTACCCAGGCTCCGGAAAAATCCGTGCCGGCTCCTCCTGTAAGGAATTTAGGTTTCGAAGTGATCGGTTCCAAGTTCCAACTGCCGCAACATGGCAAAAATTTCATTTCTTCCGCAATTCCCAACAAACAGGCGCCGGGCTTGTAGTACGAGCCGTCAGGGATTTTTTTATATACAAAGTGAATCGTTTCTAAACTATTGGAAAAAACTTTCAGCGTTTGGAAAAAAAAACGAGTAGGTCACTACACGCCGAACTATGATTTTTCTTCCTAAATTAAACACCTTTCTTAAAAACAATTTAATTTTTTTTAGCAAAATTAAATCAAAATAAACATTTTGATTATATAAGATTATATAAGATTATATAAGATTATATAAGATTATATTATATAAGATTATATAAGATTATATAAGATTATATAAGATTTTGATTATTATATTGATTTGATATTATTTTGATTATATTCATATATTATATTATATCTTATATTATTCATATATTATATCATATATTATTTATTATCATATTATTCATATTATCATATATTATCATATATATTATATATCATATCATATATCATCATATATATTATATATCATATATATTATATATTATATATCATATATATTGTATATTATATATCATATAATATATATATATATATATATCTATATATATATATATATATATAGATATATATATATATATATATATATATCTATATATATATATATATATATATATATATATATATATATATATATATATATATATATATATATATATATATCATATATATTATATATTATATATCATATATATTATATATATTATATATCATATATATTATATATCATATATATTATATATTATATATCATATATATTATATATCATATCATATATCATCATCATATCATCATATATATTATATATCATATTATATATATATCATATATATATATTATCATATTATCATATTATTAATTATTATCATATTATTTATTATCATATTATTATATTATATATCATATTATTTATTATCATATATTATTATATCATATATTATTCATATATCATATATTATTCATATATTATTTATTATATCTTATATTATTCATATATTATATTATATTTTATATAAAAAGATTATATAAGATTATATAAGATTTTGATTATTATATTGATTTGATATTATTTTGATTATATTATATATAATATTATATATATATTTTGATTATATTTATATAAGTTTTGCTTAAAAAATATTTTTTTAACAGTTACACAGGGTCCGAAACAGGAAGGACGGTATCTGGGACGGGGATCGGGAAGCGTACTCACGATCCGGAACGGGAAGGACGGTATCTGGTACGGGGATCGGGAATGATACCCAGAGTCCGGAAAAGGAAGGACGGTATCTGGGACGGGATCGGGAAGCGTACCCAGGGTCCGGAACAGGAAGGACGGTATCTGGTACGGGGATCGGGAAGCGTACCCAGGGTCCGGAACAGGAAGGACGATATCTGGGACGGGGATCGGGAACCGTACCCAGGGTCCGGAACAGGAAGGACGGTATCTGGTACGGGGATCGGGAAGCGTACCCAGGGTCCGGAACAGGAAGGACGATATCTGGGACGGGGATCGGGAACCGTACCCAGGGTCCGGAACAGGAAGGACGGTATCTGGGACGGGGATCGGTAAGCGTACCCAGGGTCCGGAACAAGAAGGACGGTATCTGGGACGGGGATCGGGAAGCGTACCCAGGGTCCGGAACAGGAAGGACGGTATCTGGGACGGGGATCGGGAAGCGTACCCAGGGTCCGGAACAGGAAGGACGATATCTGGGACGGGGATCGGGAACCGTACCCAGGGTCCGGAACAGGAAGGACGGTATCTGGGACGGGGATCGGTAAGCGTACCCAGGGTCCGGAACAAGAAGGACGGTATCTGGGACGGGGATCGGGAAGCGTACCCAGGGTCCGGAACAGGAAGGACGGTATCTGGGACGGGGATCGGGAAGCGTACCCAGGGTCCGGAACATGAAGGACGGTATCTGGGACGGGGATCGGGAAGCGTACCCAGGGTCCGGAAATGGAAGGACGGTATCTGGGACGGGGATCGGGAAGCGTATCCAGGGTCCGGAACAGGAAGGACGGTATCTGGGACGGGGATCGGGAAGAGTACCCAGGGTCTGGAACAGGAAGGACGGCATCAGGGACGGGGATAAGAGGCGTATCCAGGGTCCGGAAAAATCCGTGCCGGCTCCGTGCTTGTCAATAATTAATATTTTGTAACGATATTTTAAACAAATTTACTTTGCTTAAAATATTTATATAAGTTTTGCTTAAAAAATATTTTTTTAACAGTTACACAGGGTACGGAACAGGAAGGACGGTATCTGGGACGGGGATCGGGAAGCGTACCCACGATCCGGAACAGGAAGGACAGTATCTGGGGACGGGGATCTGAAATGGTACCCAGAGTTCGGACCAGGAAGGACGGTATCTGGGATCAAAACCTAAAATCTTGGAAAATGAAGGACGGTATCTGGGACGGGGATCGGGAAGCGTACCCAGGGTCCGGAAATGGAAGGACGGTATCTGGGACGGGGATCGGGAAGCGTATCCAGGGTCCGGAACAGGAAGGACGGTATCTGGGACGGGGATCGGGAAGAGTACCCAGGGTCTGGAACAGGAAGGACAGCATCAGGGACGGGGATAAGAGGCGTATCCAGGGTCCGGAAAAAGGTACGGAACAGGAAGGACGGTATCTGGGACGGGGATCGGGAAGCGTACCCACGATCCGGAACAGGAAGGACAGTATCTGGGGACGGGGATCTGAAATGGTACCCAGAGTCCGGACCAGGAAGGACGGTATCTGGGATCAAAACCTAAAATCTTGGAAAATGAAGGACGGTATCTGGGACGGGGATCGGGAAGCGTACCCACGATCCGGAACAGGAAGGACAGTATCTGGGGACGGGGATCTGAAATGGTACCCAGAGTTCGGACCAGGAAGGACGGTATCTGGGATCAAAACCTAAAATCTTGGAAAATGAAGGACGGTATCTGGGACGGGGATCGGGAAGCGTACCCAGGGTCCGGAAATGGAAGGACGGTATCTGGGACGGGGATCGGGAAGCGTATCCAGGGTCCGGAACAGGAAGGACGGTATCTGGGACGGGGATCGGGAAGAGTACCCAGGGTCTGGAACAGGAAGGACGGCATCAGGGACGGGGATAAGAGGCGTATCCAGGGTCCGGAAAAAGGTACGGAACAGGAAGGACGGTATCTGGGACGGGGATCGGGAAGCGTACCCACGATCCGGAACAGGAAGGACAGTATCTGGGGACGGGGATCTGAAATGGTACCCAGAGTCCGGACCAGGAAGGACGGTATCTGGGATCAAAACCTAAAATCTTGGAAAATGAAGGACGGTATCTGGGACGGGGATCGGGAAGCGTACCCACGATCCGGAACAGGAAGGACAGTATCTGGGGACGGGGATCTGAAATGGTACCCAGAGTCCGGACCAGGAAGGACGGTATCTGGGACGGGGATCGGGAAGCGTACCCAGTGTCCGGAACAGGAAGGACGGTATCTGGGACGGGGATCAGGAAGCGTACCCAGGGTCCGGACCAGGAAGGACGGTATCTCGGACGGGGATCGGGAAGCGTACCCAGGGTCTGGAACAGGAAGGACGGCATCTGGGACGGGGATCAGGAGGCGTACCCAGGGTCCGGAAAATTCCGTGCCGGCTCCGCCTGCAAAGATTTTAGGTTTTGAAGTGATCGGTTAAAAATGTAATTTCTTCCGCATTTCCCAACAAACTGGCGCCGTGCTTGTAGGACGAGCCGTCAGGGATTTTTTTATATACAAAATGAATCGTAATTGTAAATGTAATCGGAAATGTAATCTACTTATTTTCAATCAAAAAAACCGAGTAGGTCACTACACGCCGAACTCTGATTTTTATTCCTAAATTAAACACCTTTCTGTAAAACAAATTAATTTTTTTTAGCAAAATTAAATCAAAATAAACATTTTTGATTTATTTAAAAACACAAGTTCTGCGTTATTTATAGTACGGAAATTTTGAAGAATTTTAGTCATATATGCACGACACTTGTCCAGATTTACATTGCTTGAAATATTTATATAAGTTTTGCTTAAAAAATATATTTTTTAACAGTTACACAGGGTCCGAAACAGGAAGGACGATATCTGGGACGGGGATCGGGAAGCGTACTCACGATCCGGAACAGGAACGACGGTATCTGGGACGGGGATCGGGAATGGTACCCAGAGTCCGGATCAGGAAGGACGGTGTCTGGGACGGGGATCGGGAAGCGTACCCAGGGTCCGGAACAGGAAGGACGGTATCTGGGACGGGGATCGGGAAACGTACCCAGGTCCGGAACAGGAAGGACGGTATCTGGGACGGGAATCGAGAAGCGTACCCAGGGTCCGGAACGGGAAGGACGGTATCTGGGACGGGGATCGGGAAGCGTACCCAGGGTCCGGAACAGGAAGGACGGTATCTGGGACGGGGATCGGGAAGCGTACACAGGGTCCAGAACAGGAAGGACGGCATCTGCGTTATTTAAAGTACGGAAAATTTGAAGAATGAATACTCTTTAGTCATATATGCACGACACTTGTCCAGATGTTGTTAACAATAATTTATATTTTGTAACGATATTTTAAACAAATTTACATTGCTTAAAATATTTATATAGGTTTTGCTTAAAAAATATTTTTTTTAACAGTTACACAGGGTCCAAAACAGGAAGGACGGTATCTGGGACGGGGATCGGGAAGCGTACTCTCGATCCGGAACAGGAAGGACGGTATCTGGGATGGGGATCGGGAATGGTACCCAGAGTCCGGATCAGGGAGGACGGTGTCTGGGACGGGATCGGGAAGCGTACCCAGGGTCCGGAACAGGAAGGACGGCATCTGGGACGGGGATCGGGAAGTGTACCCAGGGTCCGGAACAGGAAGGACGGTATCTGGGACGGGATCGGGAAGCATACCCAGGGTCCGGAACAGGAATGACGGTATCTGGGACGGGGATCGGGAAGCGTACCCAGGGTCCGGAACAGGAAGGACGGTATTTTTTTAGCAAAATTAAATCAAAATAAACATTTTTGATTTATTTAAAAACAAAGTTCTGCGTTATTTATAGTACGGAAATTTTGAAGAATGAATACTCTTTAGTCATATATGCACGACACTTGTCCAGATGTTGTTAAAAATAATTAATAATTTACATTGCTTAAAATATTTATATAAGTTTTGCTTAAAAAATATTTTTTTAACAGTTACACAGGGTCCGAAACAGGAAGGACGGTATCTGGGACGGGAATCGGGAAGCGTACCCAGGGTCCGGAACGGGAAGGACGGTATCTGGGACGGGGATCGGGAAGCGTACCCAGGGTCCGGAACAGGAAGGACGGTATCTGGGACGGGGATCGGGAAGCGTACAAAGGGTCCGGAACAGGAAGGACGGTATCTGGGACGGGGATAGGGAAGCGTACCCAGGGTCCAGAACAGGAATGACGGCATCTGAGATGGGGATCGGGAAGCGTACACAGGGTCCGGAAAAATCCGTGCCGGCTCCTCCTTTTATATAAGTTTTGCTTAAAAAATATTTTTTTAACAGTTACACAGGGTCCGAAACAGGAAGGACGGTATCTGGGACGGGGATCGGGAAGCGTACTCACGATCCGGAACAGGAACGACGGTATCTGGGACGGGGATCGGGTAGCGTACTCACGATCCGGAACAGGAAGGACGGTATCTGGGACGGGGATCGGGAAGCGTACCCAGAGTCCGGATCAGGAAGGACGGTGTCTGGGACGGGGATCGGGAAGCGTATCCAGGGTCCGGAACAGGAAGGACGGTATCTGGGACAGGGATCGGGAAGCGTACCCAGGGTCCGGAACATGAATGACGGTATCTGGGACGGGGATCGGGAAGCGTACCCAGCGTCCGGAAATGGAAGGACGGTATCTGGGACGGGGATCAGGAGGCGTACCCAGGGTCCGGAAAAATCCGTGCCGGCTCCGCCTGTAAAGAATTTAGGTTTCGAAGTGATCGGTTCCAAGTTCCAACTGCCGCAACATGGCAAAAATTTCATTTCTTCCGCAATTCCCAACAAACAGGCGCCATGCTTGAGGGACGAGCCGTCAGGGATTTTTTTATATACAAAATGAATCGTTGTTCTGCGTTATTTAAAGTACTGAAATTTTGAAGAATGAATACTCTTTAGTCATATATGCACGACACTTGTCCAGATGTTGTTAACAATAATTAATATTCAGTTACACAGGGTCCGAAACAGGAAGGACGGTATCTGGAACGGGGATCGGGAAGCGTACTCACGATCCGGAACGGGAAGGACGGTATCTGGTACGGTGATCGGGAATGGTACCCAGAGTCCGGAAAAGGAAGGACGGTATCTGGGACGGGATCGGGAAGCGTACCCAGGGTCCGGAACAGGAAGGACGGTATCTGGGACGGGGATCGGGAAGCGTACCCAGGGTCCGGAACAGGAAGGACGGTATCTGGTACGGGGATCGGGAAGCGTACCCAGGGTCCGGAACAGGAAGGACGGTATCTGGGACGGGGATCGGGAACCGTACCCAGGGTCCGGAACAGGAAGGACGGTATCTGGGACGGGGATCGGTAAGCGTACCCAGGGTCCGGAACAAGAAGGACGGTATCTGGGACGGGGATCGGGAAGCGTACCCAGGGTCCGGAACAGGAAGGACGGTATCTGGGACGGGGATCGGGAAGCGTACCCAGGGTCCGGAACATGAAGGACGGTATCTGGGACGGGGATCGGGAAGCGTACCCAGGGTCCGGAAATGGAAGGACGGTATCTGGGACGGGGATCGGGAAGCGTACCCAGGGTCCGGAACAGGAAGGACGGTATCTGGGACGGGGATCGGGAAGCGTACCCAGGGTCCGGAACAGGAAGGACGGAATCTGGTACGGGGATCGGGAAGAGTACCCAGGGTCTGGAACAGGAAGGACGGCATCAGGGACGGGGATAAGGAGGCGTATCCAGGGTCCGGAAAAATCCGTGCCGGCTCCGCCTGCAAAGATTTTAGGTTTCGAAGTGATCGGTTAAAAATTTAACTTCTTCCGCATTTCCCAACAAACTGGCGCCGTGCTTGTCAATAATTAATATTTTGTAACGATATTTTAAACAAATTTACTTTGCTTAAAATATTTATATAAGTTTTGCTTAAAAAATATTTTTTTAACAGTTACACAGGGTACGGAACAAGAAGGACGGTATCTGGGACGGGGATCGGGAAGCGTACCCAGGGTCCGGAACAGGAAGGACGGTATCTGGGACGGGGATCGGGAAGCGTACCCAGGGTCTGGAACAGGAAGGACGGCATCTGGGACGGGGATCAGGAGGCGTACCCAGGCTCCGGAAAAATCCGTGCCGGCTCCTCCTGTAAGGAATTTAGGTTTCGAAGTGATCGGTTCCAAGTTCCAACTGCCGCAACATGGCAAAAATTTCATTTCTTCCGCAATTCCCAACAAACAGGCGCCGGGCTTGTAGGACGAGCCGTCAGGGATTTTTTTATATACAAAGTGAATCGTTTCTAAACTATTGGAAAAAACTTTCAGCGTTTGGAAAAAAAAACGAGTAGGTCACTACCCGCCGAACTATGATTTTTCTTCCTAAATTAAACACCTTTCTTAAAAACAATTTAATTTTTTTTAGCAAAATTAAATCAAAATAAACATTTTGATTATATAAGATTATATAAGATTATATAAGATTATATAAGATTATATAAGATTTTGATTATTGTATTGATTTGATATTATTTTGATTATATTCATATATTATATTATATCTTATATTATTCATATATTATATCATATATTATTTATTATCATATTATTCATATTATCATATATTATCATATATATTATATATCATATCATATATCATCATATATATTATATATCATATATATTATATATTATATATCATATAATATATATATATATATATATATATATATATATATATATATATATATATATATATATATATATATATATATATATATATATATATATATATATATATATATCATATACATTATATATTATATATCATATATATTATATATATTATATATCATATATATTATATATTATATAGCATATATATTATATCATATATATCATATATATTATATATCATATCATATATCATCATCATATCATCATATATATTATATATCATATTATATATATATCATATATATATTATCATATTATCATATTATTAATTATTATCATATTATTTATTATCATATTATTATATTATATATCATATTATTTATTATCATATATTATTATATCATATATTAATCATATATCATATATTATTCATATATTATTTATTATATCTTATATTATTCATATATTATATTATATTTATTATCATATTATTATATTATATATCATATTATTTATTATCATATATTATTATATCATATATTAATCATATATCATATATTATTCATATATTATTTATTATATCTTATATTATTCATATATTATATTATATCTTATATAAAAAGATTATATAAGATTATATAAGATTTTGATTATTATATTGATTTGATATTATTTTGATTATATTATATATAATATTATATATATATTTTGATTATATTTATATAAGTTTTGCTTAAAAAATATTTTTTTTAGCAGTTACACAGGGTCCGAAACAGGATAGACGGTATCTGGGACGGGGATCGGGAAGCGTACTCACGATCCGGAACGGGAAGGACGGTATCTGGTACGGGGATCGGGAATGGTACCCAGAGTCCGGAAAAGGAAGGACGGTATCTGGGACGGGATCGGGAAGCGTACCCAGGGTCCGGAACAGGAAGGACGGTATCTGGGACGGGGATCGGGAAGCGTACCCAGGGTCCGGAACAGGAAGGACGGTATCTGGTACGGGGATCGGGAAGCGTACCCAGGGTCCGGAACAGGAAGGACGGTATCTGGGACGGGGATCGGGAACCGTACCCAGGGTCCGGAACAGGAAGGACGGTATCTGGGACGGGGATCGGTAAGCGTACCCAGGGTCCGGAACAAGAAGGACGGAATCTGGGACGGGGATCGGGAAGAGTACCCAGGGTCTGGAACAGGAAGGACGGCATCAGGGACGGGGATAAGGAGGCGTATCCAGGGTCCGGAAAAATCCGTGCCGGCTCCGCCTGCAAAGATTTTAGGTTTCGAAGTGATCGGTTAAAAATTTAATTTCTTCCGCATTTCCCAACAAACTGGCGCCGTGCTTGTCAATAATTAATATTTTGTAACGATATTTTAAACAAATTTACTTTGCTTAAAATGTTTATATAAGTTTTGCTTAAAAAATATTTTTTTAACAGTTACACAGGGTACGGAACAGGAAGGACGGTATCTGGGACGGGGATCGGGAAGCGTACCCACGATCCGGAACAGGAAGGACAGTATTTAGGGACGGGGATCTGAAATGGTACCCAGAGTCCGGACCAGGAAGGACGGTATCTGGGACGGGGATCGGGAAGCGTACCCAGGGTCCGGAACAGGAAGGACGGTATCTGGGACGGGGATCGGGAAGCGTACCCAGGATCTGGAACAGGAAGGACGGCATCTGGGACGGGGATCAGGAGGCGTACCCAGGCTCCGGAAAAATCCGTGCCGGCTCCTCCTGTAAGGAATTTAGGTTTCGAAGTGATCGGTTCCAAGTTCCAACTGCCGCAACATGGCAAAAATTTCATTTCTTCCGCAATTCCCAACAAACAGGCGCCGAGCTTGTAGGACGAGCCGTCAGGGATTTTTTTATATACAAAGTGAATCGTTTCTAAACTATTGGAAAAAACTTTCAGCGTTTGGAAAAAAAAACGAGTAGGTCACTACACGCCGAACTATGATTTTTCTTCCTAAATTAAACACCTTTCTTAAAAACAATTTAATTTTTTTTAGCAAAATTAAATCAAAATAAACATTTTGATTATATAAGATTATATAAGATTGTATAAGATTATATAAGATTATATAAGATTATATAAGATTTTGATTATTATATTGATTTGATATTATTTTGATTATATTCATATATTATATTATATCTTATATTATTCATATATTATATCATATATTATTTATTATCATATTATTCATATTATCATATATTATCATATATATTATATATCATATCATATATCATCATATATATTATATATCATATATATTATATATTATATATCATATATATTATATATTTTATATAATATATATATATATATATATATATATATATATATATATATATATATATCATATATATTATATATTATATATCATATATATTATATATATTATATATCATATATATTATATATCATATATATTATATATTATATATCATATATATTATATCATATATATTATATCATATATATCATATATATTATATATCATACCATATATCATCATCATATCATCATATATATTATATATCATATTATATATATATCATATATAAATATATATTATCATATTATCATATTATTAATTATTATCATATTATTTATTATCATATTATTTATTATCATATTATTATATTATATATCATATTATTTATTATCATATATTATTATATCATATATTAATCATATATCATATATTATTCATATATTATTTATTATATCTTATATTATTCATATATTATATTATATCTTATATAAAAAGATTATATAAGATTATATAAGATTATATAAGATTTTGATTATTATATTGATTTGATATTATTTTGATTATATTATATATAATATTATATATATATTTTGATTATATTTATATAAGTTTTGCTTAAAAAATATTTTTTTTAACAGTTACACAGGGTCCGAAACAGGAAGGACGGTATCTGGGACGGGGATCGGGAAGCGTACTCACGATCCGGAACGGGAAGGACGGTATCTGGTACGGGGATCGGGAATGGTACCCAGAGTCCGGAAAAGGAAGGACGGTATCTGGGACGGGATCGGGAAGCGTACCCTGGGTCCGGAACAGGAAGGACGGTATCTGGGACGGGGATCGGGAAGCGTACCCAGGGTCCGGAACAGGAAGGACGGTATCTGGGACGGGGATCGGGAACCGTACCCAGGGTTCGGAACAGGAAGGACGGTATCTGGGACGGGGATCGGTAAGCGTACCCAGGGTCCGGAACAAGAAGGACGGTATCTGGGACGGGGATCGGGAAGCGTACCCAGGGTCCGGAACAGGAAGGACGGTATCTGGGACGGGGATCGGGAAGCGTACCCAGGGTCCGGAACATGAAGGACGGTATCTGGGACGGGGATCGGGAAGCGTACCCAGGGTCCGGAAATGGAAGGACGGTATCTGGGACGGGGATCGGGAAGCGTATCCAGGGTCCGGAACAGGAAGGACGGTATCTGGGACGGGGATCGGGAAGCGTACCCAGGGTCCGGAACAGGAAGGACGGAATCTGGGACGGGGATCGGGAAGAGTACCCAGGGTCTGGAACAGGAAGGACGGCATCAGGGACGGGGATAAGGAGGCGTATCCAGGTTCCGGAAAAATCCGTGCCGGCTCCGCCTGCAAAGATTTTAGGTTTCGAAGTGATCGGTTAAAAATTTAATTTCTTCCGCATTTCCCAACAAACTGGCGCCGTGCTTGTCAATAATTAATATTTTGTAACGATATTTTAAACAAATTTACTTTGCTTAAAATATTTATATAAGTTTTGCTTAAAAAATATTTTTTTAACAGTTACACAGGGTACGGAACAGGAAGGACGGTATCTGGGACGGGGATCGGGAAGCGTACCCACGATCCGGAACAGGAAGGACAGTATCTAGGGACGGGGATCTGAAATGGTACCCAGAGTCCGGACCAGGAAGGACGGTATCTGGGACGGGGATCGGGAAGCGTACCCAGGGTCCGGAACAGGAAGGACGGTATCTGGGACGGGGATCGGGAAGCGTACCCAGGGTCTGGAACAGGAAGGACGGCATCTGGGACGGGGATCAGGAGGCGTACCCAGGCTCCGGAAAAATCCGTGCCGGCTCCTCCTGTAAGGAATTTAGGTTTCGAAGTGATCGGTTCCAAGTTCCAACTGCCGCAACATGGCAAAAATTTCATTTCTTCCGCAATTCCCAACAAACAGGCGCCGGGCTTGTAGTACGAGCCGTCAGGGATTTTTTTATATACAAAGTGAATCGTTTCTAAACTATTGGAAAAAACTTTCAGCGTTTGGAAAAAAAAACGAGTAGGTCACTACACGCCGAACTATGATTTTTCTTCCTAAATTAAACACCTTTCTTAAAAACAATTTAATTTTTTTTAGCAAAATTAAATCAAAATAAACATTTTGATTATATAAGATTATATAAGATTATATAAGATTATATAAGATTATATTATATAAGATTATATAAGATTATATAAGATTATATAAGATTTTGATTATTATATTGATTTGATATTATTTTGATTATATTCATATATTATATTATATCTTATATTATTCATATATTATATCATATATTATTTATTATCATATTATTCATATTATCATATATTATCATATATATTATATATCATATCATATATCATCATATATATTATATATCATATATATTATATATTATATATCATATATATTGTATATTATATATCATATAATATATATATATATATATATCTATATATATATATATATATATAGATATATATATATATATATATATATATCTATATATATATATATATATATATATATATATATATATATATATATATATATATATATATATATATATATATATATATATCATATATATTATATATTATATATCATATATATTATATATATTATATATCATATATATTATATATCATATATATTATATATTATATATCATATATATTATATATCATATCATATATCATCATCATATCATCATATATATTATATATCATATTATATATATATCATATATATATATTATCATATTATCATATTATTAATTATTATCATATTATTTATTATCATATTATTATATTATATATCATATTATTTATTATCATATATTATTATATCATATATTATTCATATATCATATATTATTCATATATTATTTATTATATCTTATATTATTCATATATTATATTATATTTTATATAAAAAGATTATATAAGATTATATAAGATTTTGATTATTATATTGATTTGATATTATTTTGATTATATTATATATAATATTATATATATATTTTGATTATATTTATATAAGTTTTGCTTAAAAAATATTTTTTTAACAGTTACACAGGGTCCGAAACAGGAAGGACGGTATCTGGGACGGGGATCGGGAAGCGTACTCACGATCCGGAACGGGAAGGACGGTATCTGGTACGGGGATCGGGAATGATACCCAGAGTCCGGAAAAGGAAGGACGGTATCTGGGACGGGATCGGGAAGCGTACCCAGGGTCCGGAACAGGAAGGACGGTATCTGGTACGGGGATCGGGAAGCGTACCCAGGGTCCGGAACAGGAAGGACGATATCTGGGACGGGGATCGGGAACCGTACCCAGGGTCCGGAACAGGAAGGACGGTATCTGGTACGGGGATCGGGAAGCGTACCCAGGGTCCGGAACAGGAAGGACGATATCTGGGACGGGGATCGGGAACCGTACCCAGGGTCCGGAACAGGAAGGACGGTATCTGGGACGGGGATCGGTAAGCGTACCCAGGGTCCGGAACAAGAAGGACGGTATCTGGGACGGGGATCGGGAAGCGTACCCAGGGTCCGGAACAGGAAGGACGGTATCTGGGACGGGGATCGGGAAGCGTACCCAGGGTCCGGAACAGGAAGGACGATATCTGGGACGGGGATCGGGAACCGTACCCAGGGTCCGGAACAGGAAGGACGGTATCTGGGACGGGGATCGGTAAGCGTACCCAGGGTCCGGAACAAGAAGGACGGTATCTGGGACGGGGATCGGGAAGCGTACCCAGGGTCCGGAACAGGAAGGACGGTATCTGGGACGGGGATCGGGAAGCGTACCCAGGGTCCGGAACATGAAGGACGGTATCTGGGACGGGGATCGGGAAGCGTACCCAGGGTCCGGAAATGGAAGGACGGTATCTGGGACGGGGATCGGGAAGCGTATCCAGGGTCCGGAACAGGAAGGACGGTATCTGGGACGGGGATCGGGAAGAGTACCCAGGGTCTGGAACAGGAAGGACGGCATCAGGGACGGGGATAAGAGGCGTATCCAGGGTCCGGAAAAATCCGTGCCGGCTCCGTGCTTGTCAATAATTAATATTTTGTAACGATATTTTAAACAAATTTACTTTGCTTAAAATATTTATATAAGTTTTGCTTAAAAAATATTTTTTTAACAGTTACACAGGGTACGGAACAGGAAGGACGGTATCTGGGACGGGGATCGGGAAGCGTACCCACGATCCGGAACAGGAAGGACAGTATCTGGGGACGGGGATCTGAAATGGTACCCAGAGTTCGGACCAGGAAGGACGGTATCTGGGATCAAAACCTAAAATCTTGGAAAATGAAGGACGGTATCTGGGACGGGGATCGGGAAGCGTACCCAGGGTCCGGAAATGGAAGGACGGTATCTGGGACGGGGATCGGGAAGCGTATCCAGGGTCCGGAACAGGAAGGACGGTATCTGGGACGGGGATCGGGAAGAGTACCCAGGGTCTGGAACAGGAAGGACAGCATCAGGGACGGGGATAAGAGGCGTATCCAGGGTCCGGAAAAAGGTACGGAACAGGAAGGACGGTATCTGGGACGGGGATCGGGAAGCGTACCCACGATCCGGAACAGGAAGGACAGTATCTGGGGACGGGGATCTGAAATGGTACCCAGAGTCCGGACCAGGAAGGACGGTATCTGGGATCAAAACCTAAAATCTTGGAAAATGAAGGACGGTATCTGGGACGGGGATCGGGAAGCGTACCCACGATCCGGAACAGGAAGGACAGTATCTGGGGACGGGGATCTGAAATGGTACCCAGAGTTCGGACCAGGAAGGACGGTATCTGGGATCAAAACCTAAAATCTTGGAAAATGAAGGACGGTATCTGGGACGGGGATCGGGAAGCGTACCCAGGGTCCGGAAATGGAAGGACGGTATCTGGGACGGGGATCGGGAAGCGTATCCAGGGTCCGGAACAGGAAGGACGGTATCTGGGACGGGGATCGGGAAGAGTACCCAGGGTCTGGAACAGGAAGGACGGCATCAGGGACGGGGATAAGAGGCGTATCCAGGGTCCGGAAAAAGGTACGGAACAGGAAGGACGGTATCTGGGACGGGGATCGGGAAGCGTACCCACGATCCGGAACAGGAAGGACAGTATCTGGGGACGGGGATCTGAAATGGTACCCAGAGTCCGGACCAGGAAGGACGGTATCTGGGATCAAAACCTAAAATCTTGGAAAATGAAGGACGGTATCTGGGACGGGGATCGGGAAGCGTACCCACGATCCGGAACAGGAAGGACAGTATCTGGGGACGGGGATCTGAAATGGTACCCAGAGTCCGGACCAGGAAGGACGGTATCTGGGACGGGGATCGGGAAGCGTACCCAGTGTCCGGAACAGGAAGGACGGTATCTGGGACGGGGATCAGGAAGCGTATCCAGGGTCCGGACCAGGAAGGACGGTATCTCGGACGGGGATCGGGAAGCGTACCCAGGGTCTGGAACAGGAAGGACGGCATCTGGGACGGGGATCAGGAGGCGTACCCAGGGTCCGGAAAATTCCGTGCCGGCTCCGCCTGCAAAGATTTTAGGTTTTGAAGTGATCGGTTAAAAATGTAATTTCTTCCGCATTTCCCAACAAACTGGCGCCGTGCTTGTAGGACGAGCCGTCAGGGATTTTTTTATATACAAAATGAATCGTAATTGTAAATGTAATCGGAAATGTAATCTACTTATTTTCAATCAAAAAAACCGAGTAGGTCACTACACGCCGAACTCTGATTTTTATTCCTAAATTAAACACCTTTCTGTAAAACAAATTAATTTTTTTTAGCAAAATTAAATCAAAATAAACATTTTTGATTTATTTAAAAACACAAGTTCTGCGTTATTTATAGTACGGAAATTTTGAAGAATTTTAGTCATATATGCACGACACTTGTCCAGATTTACATTGCTTGAAATATTTATATAAGTTTTGCTTAAAAAATATATTTTTTAACAGTTACACAGGGTCCGAAACAGGAAGGACGATATCTGGGACGGGGATCGGGAAGCGTACTCACGATCCGGAACAGGAACGACGGTATCTGGGACGGGGATCGGGAATGGTACCCAGAGTCCGGATCAGGAAGGACGGTGTCTGGGACGGGGATCGGGAAGCGTACCCAGGGTCCGGAACAGGAAGGACGGTATCTGGGACGGGGATCGGGAAACGTACCCAGGTCCGGAACAGGAAGGACGGTATCTGGGACGGGAATCGAGAAGCGTACCCAGGGTCCGGAACGGGAAGGACGGTATCTGGGACGGGGATCGGGAAGCGTACCCAGGGTCCGGAACAGGAAGGACGGTATCTGGGACGGGGATCGGGAAGCGTACACAGGGTCCAGAACAGGAAGGACGGCATCTGCGTTATTTAAAGTACGGAAAATTTGAAGAATGAATACTCTTTAGTCATATATGCACGACACTTGTCCAGATGTTGTTAACAATAATTTATATTTTGTAACGATATTTTAAACAAATTTACATTGCTTAAAATATTTATATAGGTTTTGCTTAAAAAATATTTTTTTTAACAGTTACACAGGGTCCAAAACAGGAAGGACGGTATCTGGGACGGGGATCGGGAAGCGTACTCTCGATCCGGAACAGGAAGGACGGTATCTGGGATGGGGATCGGGAATGGTACCCAGAGTCCGGATCAGGGAGGACGGTGTCTGGGACGGGATCGGGAAGCGTACCCAGGGTCCGGAACAGGAAGGACGGCATCTGGGACGGGGATCGGGAAGTGTACCCAGGGTCCGGAACAGGAAGGACGGTATCTGGGACGGGATCGGGAAGCATACCCAGGGTCCGGAACAGGAATGACGGTATCTGGGACGGGGATCGGGAAGCGTACCCAGGGTCCGGAACAGGAAGGACGGTATTTTTTTAGCAAAATTAAATCAAAATAAACATTTTTGATTTATTTAAAAACAAAGTTCTGCGTTATTTATAGTACGGAAATTTTGAAGAATGAATACTCTTTAGTCATATATGCACGACACTTGTCCAGATGTTGTTAAAAATAATTAATAATTTACATTGCTTAAAATATTTATATAAGTTTTGCTTAAAAAATATTTTTTTAACAGTTACACAGGGTCCGAAACAGGAAGGACGGTATCTGGGACGGGAATCGGGAAGCGTACCCAGGGTCCGGAACGGGAAGGACGGTATCTGGGACGGGGATCGGGAAGCGTACCCAGGGTCCGGAACAGGAAGGACGGTATCTGGGACGGGGATCGGGAAGCGTACAAAGGGTCCGGAACAGGAAGGACGGTATCTGGGACGGGGATAGGGAAGCGTACCCAGGGTCCAGAACAGGAATGACGGCATCTGAGATGGGGATCGGGAAGCGTACACAGGGTCCGGAAAAATCCGTGCCGGCTCCTCCTTTTATATAAGTTTTGCTTAAAAAATATTTTTTTAACAGTTACACAGGGTCCGAAACAGGAAGGACGGTATCTGGGACGGGGATCGGGAAGCGTACTCACGATCCGGAACAGGAACGACGGTATCTGGGACGGGGATCGGGTAGCGTACTCACGATCCGGAACAGGAAGGACGGTATCTGGGACGGGGATCGGGAAGCGTACCCAGAGTCCGGATCAGGAAGGACGGTGTCTGGGACGGGGATCGGGAAGCGTATCCAGGGTCCGGAACAGGAAGGACGGTATCTGGGACAGGGATCGGGAAGCGTACCCAGGGTCCGGAACATGAATGACGGTATCTGGGACGGGGATCGGGAAGCGTACCCAGCGTCCGGAAATGGAAGGACGGTATCTGGGACGGGGATCAGGAGGCGTACCCAGGGTCCGGAAAAATCCGTGCCGGCTCCGCCTGTAAAGAATTTAGGTTTCGAAGTGATCGGTTCCAAGTTCCAACTGCCGCAACATGGCAAAAATTTCATTTCTTCCGCAATTCCCAACAAACAGGCGCCATGCTTGAGGGACGAGCCGTCAGGGATTTTTTTATATACAAAATGAATCGTTGTTCTGCGTTATTTAAAGTACTGAAATTTTGAAGAATGAATACTCTTTAGTCATATATGCACGACACTTGTCCAGATGTTGTTAACAATAATTAATATTCAGTTACACAGGGTCCGAAACAGGAAGGACGGTATCTGGAACGGGGATCGGGAAGCGTACTCACGATCCGGAACGGGAAGGACGGTATCTGGTACGGTGATCGGGAATGGTACCCAGAGTCCGGAAAAGGAAGGACGGTATCTGGGACGGGATCGGGAAGCGTACCCAGGGTCCGGAACAGGAAGGACGGTATCTGGGACGGGGATCGGGAAGCGTACCCAGGGTCCGGAACAGGAAGGACGGTATCTGGTACGGGGATCGGGAAGCGTACCCAGGGTCCGGAACAGGAAGGACGGTATCTGGGACGGGGATCGGGAACCGTACCCAGGGTCCGGAACAGGAAGGACGGTATCTGGGACGGGGATCGGTAAGCGTACCCAGGGTCCGGAACAAGAAGGACGGTATCTGGGACGGGGATCGGGAAGCGTACCCAGGGTCCGGAACAGGAAGGACGGTATCTGGGACGGGGATCGGGAAGCGTACCCAGGGTCCGGAACATGAAGGACGGTATCTGGGACGGGGATCGGGAAGCGTACCCAGGGTCCGGAAATGGAAGGACGGTATCTGGGACGGGGATCGGGAAGCGTACCCAGGGTCCGGAACAGGAAGGACGGTATCTGGGACGGGGATCGGGAAGCGTACCCAGGGTCCGGAACAGGAAGGACGGAATCTGGTACGGGGATCGGGAAGAGTACCCAGGGTCTGGAACAGGAAGGACGGCATCAGGGACGGGGATAAGGAGGCGTATCCAGGGTCCGGAAAAATCCGTGCCGGCTCCGCCTGCAAAGATTTTAGGTTTCGAAGTGATCGGTTAAAAATTTAACTTCTTCCGCATTTCCCAACAAACTGGCGCCGTGCTTGTCAATAATTAATATTTTGTAACGATATTTTAAACAAATTTACTTTGCTTAAAATATTTATATAAGTTTTGCTTAAAAAATATTTTTTTAACAGTTACACAGGGTACGGAACAAGAAGGACGGTATCTGGGACGGGGATCGGGAAGCGTACCCAGGGTCCGGAACAGGAAGGACGGTATCTGGGACGGGGATCGGGAAGCGTACCCAGGGTCTGGAACAGGAAGGACGGCATCTGGGACGGGGATCAGGAGGCGTACCCAGGCTCCGGAAAAATCCGTGCCGGCTCCTCCTGTAAGGAATTTAGGTTTCGAAGTGATCGGTTCCAAGTTCCAACTGCCGCAACATGGCAAAAATTTCATTTCTTCCGCAATTCCCAACAAACAGGCGCCGGGCTTGTAGGACGAGCCGTCAGGGATTTTTTTATATACAAAGTGAATCGTTTCTAAACTATTGGAAAAAACTTTCAGCGTTTGGAAAAAAAAACGAGTAGGTCACTACCCGCCGAACTATGATTTTTCTTCCTAAATTAAACACCTTTCTTAAAAACAATTTAATTTTTTTTAGCAAAATTAAATCAAAATAAACATTTTGATTATATAAGATTATATAAGATTATATAAGATTATATAAGATTATATAAGATTTTGATTATTGTATTGATTTGATATTATTTTGATTATATTCATATATTATATTATATCTTATATTATTCATATATTATATCATATATTATTTATTATCATATTATTCATATTATCATATATTATCATATATATTATATATCATATCATATATCATCATATATATTATATATCATATATATTATATATTATATATCATATAATATATATATATATATATATATATATATATATATATATATATATATATATATATATATATATATATATATATATATCATATACATTATATATTATATATCATATATATTATATATATTATATATCATATATATTATATATTATATAGCATATATATTATATCATATATATCATATATATTATATATCATATCATATATCATCATCATATCATCATATATATTATATATCATATTATATATATATCATATATATATTATCATATTATCATATTATTAATTATTATCATATTATTTATTATCATATTATTATATTATATATCATATTATTTATTATCATATATTATTATATCATATATTAATCATATATCATATATTATTCATATATTATTTATTATATCTTATATTATTCATATATTATATTATATTTATTATCATATTATTATATTATATATCATATTATTTATTATCATATATTATTATATCATATATTAATCATATATCATATATTATTCATATATTATTTATTATATCTTATATTATTCATATATTATATTATATCTTATATAAAAAGATTATATAAGATTATATAAGATTTTGATTATTATATTGATTTGATATTATTTTGATTATATTATATATAATATTATATATATATTTTGATTATATTTATATAAGTTTTGCTTAAAAAATATTTTTTTTAGCAGTTACACAGGGTCCGAAACAGGATAGACGGTATCTGGGACGGGGATCGGGAAGCGTACTCACGATCCGGAACGGGAAGGACGGTATCTGGTACGGGGATCGGGAATGGTACCCAGAGTCCGGAAAAGGAAGGACGGTATCTGGGACGGGATCGGGAAGCGTACCCAGGGTCCGGAACAGGAAGGACGGTATCTGGGACGGGGATCGGGAAGCGTACCCAGGGTCCGGAACAGGAAGGACGGTATCTGGTACGGGGATCGGGAAGCGTACCCAGGGTCCGGAACAGGAAGGACGGTATCTGGGACGGGGATCGGGAACCGTACCCAGGGTCCGGAACAGGAAGGACGGTATCTGGGACGGGGATCGGTAAGCGTACCCAGGGTCCGGAACAAGAAGGACGGTATCTGGGACGGGGATCGGGAAGCGTACCCAGGGTCCGGAACAGAAAGGACGGTA
This sequence comes from Maratus michaelseni, assembly GCA_963931845.1. NCBI lineage: Eukaryota > Metazoa > Arthropoda > Arachnida > Araneae > Salticidae > Maratus > Maratus michaelseni. Next base: position 273,913,748 of record OZ007594.1, on the reverse strand, counting down.
TCTGGGACGGGGATCGGGAAGCGTACCCAGGGTCCGGAAATGGAAGGACGGTATCTGGGACGGGGATCGGGAAGCGTATCCAGGGTCAGGAACAGGAAGGACGGTATCTGGGACGGGGATCGGGAAGCGTACCCAGGGTCCGGTATCATATAATATATATATATATATATATATATATATATATATATATATATATATATATCATATACATTATATATTATATATCATATATATTATATATATTATATATCATATATATTATATATTATATATCATATATATTATATATTATATAGCATATATATTATATCATATATATCATATAAATTATATATCATATCATATATCATCATCATATCATCATATATATTATATATCATATTATATATATATCATATATATATATTATCATATTATCATATTATTAATTATTATCATATTATTTATTATCATATTATTATATTATATATCATATTATTTATTATCATATATTATTATATCATATATTAATCATATATCATATATTATTCATATATTATTTATTATATCTTATATTATTCATATATTATATTATATCTTATATAAAAAGATTATATAAGATTATATAAGATTTTGATTATTATATTGATTTGATATTATTTTGATTATATTATATATAATATTATATATATATTTTGATTATATTTATATAAGTTTTGCTTAAAAAATATTTTTTTTAACAGTTACACAGGGTCCGAAACAGGATAGACGGTATCTGGGACGGGGATCGGGAAGCGTACTCACGATCCGGAACGGGAAGGACGGTATCTGGTACGGGGATCGGGAATGGTACCCAGAGTCCGGAAAAGGAAGGACGGTATCTGGGACGGGATCGGGAAGCGTACCCAGGGTCCGGAACAGGAAGGACGGTATCTGGGACGGGGATCGGGAAGCGTACCCAGGGTCCGGAACAGGAAGGACGGTATCTGGTACGGGGATCGGGAAGCGTACCCAGGGTCCGGAACAGGAAGGACGGTATCTGGGACGGGGATCGGGAACCGTACCCAGGGTCCGGAACAGGAAGGACGGTATCTGGGACGGGGATCGGTAAGCGTACCCAGGGTCCGGAACAAGAAGGACGGTATCTGGGACGGGGATCGGGAAGCGTACCCAGGGTCCGGAACAGAAAGGACGGTATCTGGGACGGGGATCGGGAAGCGTACCCAGGGTCCGGAACATGAAGGACGGTATCTGGGACGGGGATCGGGAAGCGTACCCAGGGTCCGGAAATGGAAGGACGGTATCTGGGACGGGGATCGGGAAGCGTATCCAGGGTCAGGAACAGGAAGGACGGTATCTGGGACGGGGATCGGGAAGCGTACCCAGGGTCCGGAACAGGAAGTACGGAATCTGGGACGGGGATCGGGAAGAGTACCCAGGGTCTGGAACAGGAAGGACGGCATCAGGGACGGGGATAAGAGGCGTATCCAGGGTCCGGAAAAATCCGTGCCGGCTCCGCCTGCAAAGATTTTAGTTTTCGAAGTGATCGGTTAAAAATTTAATTTCTTCCGCATTTCCCAACAAACTGGCGCCGTGCTTGTCAATAATTAATATTTTGTAACGATATTTTAAACAACAGTTACACAGGGTACGGAACAGGAAGGACGGTATCTGGGACGGGGATCGGGAAGCGTACCCAGGGTCCGGAACAGGAAGGATGGTATCTGGGACGGGGATCGGGAAGCGTACCCAGGGTCCGGAAAATTCCGTGCCGGCTCCGCCTGCAAAGATTTTAGGTTTCGAAGTGATCGGTTAAAAATGTAATTTCTTCCGCATTTCCCAACAAACTGGCGCCGTGCTTGTAGGACGAGCCGTCAGGGATTTTTTTATATACAAAATGAATCGTAATTGTAAATGTAATCGGAAATGTAATCTACTTATTTTCAATCAAAAAAACCGAGTAGGTCACTACACGCCGAACTCTGATTTTTATTCCTAAATTAAACACCTTTCTGTAAAACAAATTAATTTTTTTTAGCAAAATTAAATCAAAATAAACATTTTTGATTTATTTAAAAACACAAGTTCTGCGTTATTTATAGTACGGAAATTTTGAAGAATTTTAGTTATATATGCACGACACTTGTCCAGATGTTGTTAACAATAATTAATATTTTGTAACGATTTTTAAACAAATTTACATTGCTTAAAATATTTATATAAGTTTTGCTTAAAAAATATATTTTTTAACAGTTACACAGGGTCCGAAACAGGAAGGACGGTATCTGGGACGGGGATCGGGAAGCGTACTCACGATCCGGAACAGGAACGACGGTATCTGGGACGGGGATCGGGAATGGTACCCAGAGTCCGGATCAGGAAGGACGGTGTCTGGGACGGGGATCGGGAAGCGTACCCAGGGTCCGGAACAGGAAGGACGGTATCTGGGACGGGGATCGGGAAACGTACCCAGGGTCCGGAACAGGAAGGACGGTATCTGGGACGGGAATCGAGAAGCGTACCCAGGGTCCGGAACGGGAAGGACGGTATCTGGGACGGGGATCGGGAAGCGTACCCAGGGTCCGGAACAGGATAGACGGTATCTGGGACGGGGATCGGGAAGCGTACACAGGGTCCAGAACAGGAAGGACGGCATCTGCGTTATTTAAAGTACGGAAATTTTGAAGAATGAATCAGGAAGGACGGTATCTGGGACGGGGATCGGGAAGCGTACTCACGATCCGGAACAGGAAGGACGGTATCTGGGATGGGGATCGGGAATGGTACCCAGAGTCCGGATCAGGGAGGACGGTGTCTGGGACGGGATCGGGAAGCGTACCCAGGGTCCGGAACAGGAAGGACGGCATCTGGGACGGGGATCGGGAAGTGTACCCAGGGTCCAGAACAGGAAGGACGGTATCTGGGACGGGATCGGGAAGCATACCCAGGGTCCGGAACAGGAATGACGGTATCTGGGACGGGGATCGGGAAGCGTACCCAGGGTCCGGAACAGGAAGGACGGTATTTTTTTAGCAAAATTAAATCAAAATAAACATTTTTGATTTATTTAAAAACAAAGTTCTGCGTTATTTATAGTACGGAAATTTTGAAGAATGAATACTCTTTAGTCATATATGCACGACACTTGTCCAGATGTTGTTAAGAATAATTAATATTTTGTAACGATATTTTAAACAAATTTACATTGCTTAAAATATTTATATAAGTTTTGCTTAAAAAATATTTTTTTAACAGTTACACAGGGTCCGAAACAGGAAGGACGGTATCTGGGACGGGGATCGGGAAGCGTACTCACGATCCGGAACAGGAACGACGGTATCTGGGACGGGGATCGGGAAGCGTACCCAGGGTCCGGAACAGGAAGGACGGTATCTGGGACGGGAATCGGGAAGCGTACCCAGGGTCCGGAACGGGAAGGACGGTATCTGGGACGGGGATCGGGAAGCGTACCCAGGGTCCGGAACAGGAAGGACGGTATCTGGGACGGGGATCGGGAAGCGTACCCAGGGTCCAGAACAGGAATGACGGCATCTGAGACGGGGATCGGGAAGCGTACACAGGCTCCAGAACAGGAAGGACGGCATCTGGGACGGAGATCGGGAAGCGCACCCAGGGTCCTGAACAGGAAGGACGGTAACTGGGACTGCGATCGGGAAGCGTACCCAGGGTCCGGAACAGGAAGGACGGTATCTGGGACGGGGATCGGGAAGCGTACCCAGGGTCTGGAACAGGAAGGACGGCATCTGGGACGGGGATCAGGAGGCGTACAAAGGGACCGGAAAAATCCGTGCCGGCTCCTCCTGTAAAGAATTTAGGTTTCGAAGTGATCGGTTCCAAGTTCCAACTGCCGCAACATGGCAAAAATTTCATTTCTTCCGCAATTCCCAACAAACAGGCGCCATGCTTGAGGGACGAGCCGTCAGGGATTTTTTATATACAAAGTGAATCGTTTCTGAACTATTGGAACAAACTTTCAGCATTTGGAAAAATTGTCTTTATTTATACTTATTATCAATACGTATGTATAAATAAAGACAATTTTTCTATACGAAATCAGGATAGCAATCTACTTATTTTCAATCAAAAAAACAGAGTAGGTCACTACACGCCGAACTCTGATTTTTCTTCCTAAATTAAAAACCTTTCTTAAAAACAATTTAATTTTTTTTAGCAAAATTAAATCAAAATAAACATTTTTGTTTTATTTAAAAACACAAGTTCTGCGTTATTTATAGTACGGAAATTTTGAAGAATGAATACTCTTTAGTCATATATGCACGACACTTGTCCAGATGTTGTTAACAATAATTAATATTTTGTAACGATATTTTAAACAAATTTACATTGCTTAAAATATTTATATAAGTTTTGCTTAAAAAATATTTTTTTAACAGAGTTCTGCGTTATTTAAAGTACTGAAATTTTGAAGAATGAATACTCTTTAGTCATATATGCACGACACTTGTCCAGATGTTGTTAACAATAATTAACATTTTGTAACGATATTTTAAACAAATTTACATTGCTTAAAATATTTATATAAGTTTTGCTTAAAAAATATTTTTTTAACAGTTACACAGGGTCCGAAACAGGAAGGACGGTATCTGGGACGGGGATCGGGAAGCGTACTCACGATCCGGAACAGGAAGGACGGCATATGAGATGGGGATCGGGAAGCGTACACAGGGTCCAGAACAGGAAGAACGGTATCTGGGACGGGATCGGGAAGCGTACCCAGGGTCCGGAACAGGAAGGACGGTATCTGGGACGGGGATCGGGAAGCGTACCCAGGGTCCGGAACAGGAAGGACGGTATCTGGTACGGGGATCGGGAAGCGTACCCAGGGTCCGGAACAGGAAGGACGGTATCTGGGACGGGGATCGGGAACCGTACCCAGGGTCCGGAACAGGAAGGACGGCATCAGGGACGGGGATCGGGAAGCGTACCCAGGGTCCGGAACAGGAAGGACGGTATCTGGGACGGGGATCGGGAAGCGTACCCAGGGTCCGGAACATGAAGGACGGTATCTGGGACGGGGATCGGGAAGCGTACCCAGGGTCCGGAAATGGAAGGACGGTATCTGGGACGGGGATCGGGAAGCGTATCCAGGGTCCGGAACAGGAAGGACGGTATTTGGGACGGGGATCGGGAAGCGTACCCAGGGTCCGGAACAGGAAGTACGGAATCTGGGACGGCGATCGGGAAGAGTACCCAGGGTCTGGAACAGGAAGGACGGCATCAGGGACGGGGATAAGAGGCGTATCCAGGGTCCGGAAAAATCCGTGCCGGCTCCGCCTGCAAAGATTTTAGTTTTCGAAGTGATCGGTTAAAAATTTAATTTCTTCCGCATTTCCCAACAAACTGGCGCCGTGCTTGTCAATAATTAATATTTTGTAACGATATTTTAAACAAATTTACTTTGCTTAAAATATTTATATAAGTTTTGCTTAAAAAATATTTTTTTAACAGTTACACAGGGTACGGAACAGGAAGGACGGTATCTGGGACGGGGATCGGGAAGCGTACCCACGATCCGGAACAGGAAGGACAGTATCTGGGGACGGGGATCTGAAATGGTACCCAGAGTCCGGACCAGGAAGGACGGTATCTGGGACGGGGATCGGGAAGCGTACCCAGGGTCCGGAACAGGAAGGACGGTATCTGGGACGGGGATCAGGAAGCGTACCCAGGGTCCGGACCAGGAAGGACGGTATCGCGGACGGGGATCGGGAAGCGTACCCAGGGTCTGGAACAGGAAGGACGGCATCTGGGACGGGGATCAGGAGGCGTACCCAGGGTCCGGAAAATTCCGTGCCGGCTCCGCCTGCAAAGATTTTAGATTTCGAAGTGATCGGTTAAAAATGTAATTTCTTCCGCATTTCCCAACAAACTGGCGCCGTGCTTGTAGGACGAGCCGTCAGGGATTTTTTTATATACAAAATGAATGGTAATTGTAAATGTAATCGGAAATGTAATCTACTTATTTTCAATCAAAAAAACCGAGTAGGTCACTACACGCCGAACTCTGATTTTTATTCCTGTCCAGATGTTGTTAACAAAAATTAATATTTTGTAACGATTTTTAAACAAATTTACATTGCTTAAAATATTTATATAAGTTTTGCTTAAAAAATATATTTTTTAACAGTTACACAGGGTCCGAAACAGGAAGGACGGTATCTGGGACGGGGATCGGGAAGCGTACTCACGATCCGGAACAGGAACGACGGTATCTGGGACGGGGATAGGGAATGGTACCCAGAGTCCGGATCAGGAAGGACGGGGATCGGGAAGCGTACGCAGGGTCCGGAACAGGAAGGACGGTATCTGGGACGGGGATCGGGAAGCGTACCCAGGGTCCGGAACAGGAAGGACGGTATCTGGGACGGGAATCGAGAAGCGTACCCAGGGTCTGGAACAGGAAGGAAAGCATCTGGGACGGGTATCAGGAGGCGTACCCAGGGACCGGAAAAATCCGTGCCGGCTCCGCCTGCAAAGATTTTAGGTTTCGAAGTGATTGGTTAAAAATTTAATTTCTTCCGCATTTCCCAACAAACTGGCGCCGTGCTTGTAGGACGAGCCGTCAGGGATTTTTTTATATACAAAGTGAATCGTTTCTGAACTATTGGAACAAACTTTCAGCATTTAGAATAATTGTCTTTATTTATACTTATTATCAATACGTATAAATAAAGACAATTTTTCTATACGAAATCAGGATAGCAATCTACTTATTTTCAATCAAAAAAACCGAGTAGGTCACTACACGCCGAACTCTGATTTTTCTTCCTAAATTAAACACCTTTCTTAAAAACTATTTAATTTTTTTAGCAAAATTAAATCAAAATAAACATTTTTGTTTTATTTAAAAACACAAGTTCTGCGTTATATAAAGTACTGAAATTTTGAAGAATGAATACTCTTTAGTCATATATGCACGACACTTGTCCAGATGTTGTTAACAATAATTAATATTTTGTAACGATATTTTAAACAAATTTACATTGCTTAAAATATTTATATAAGTTTTGCTTAAAAAATATATTTTTTAACAGTTACACAGGGTCCGAAACAAGAAGGACGGTATCTGGGACGGGGATCGGGAAGCGTACCCAGGGTCCGGAACAGGAAGGACGGTATCTGGGACGGGGATCGGGAAGCGTACCCAGGGTCCGGAACAGGAAGGACGGTATCTGGGACGGGGATCTGGAAGCGTACCCAGGGTCCGGAACAGGAAGGACGGTATCTGGGACGGGGATCGTGAAGCGTACCCAGGGTTCGGAACAGGAAGGACGGTATCTGGGACGGGGATCGGGAAGCGTACCCAGGGTCCGGAACAGGAAGGACGGTATCTGGGACGGGGATCGGGAAGCGTACCCAGGGTCTGGAACAGGAAGGACGGCATCTGGGACGGCGATCAGGAGGGGTACCCAGGGTCCGGAAAAATCCGTGCCGGCTCCTCCTGTAAAGAATTTAGTTTTCGAAGTGATCGGTTCCAAGTTCCAACTGCCGCAACATGGCAAAAATTTGATTTCTTCCGCAATTCCCAACAAACAGGCGCCGTGCTTGTAGGACGAGCCGTCAGGGATTTTTTTATATACAAAGTGAATCGTTTCTGAACTATTGGAACAAACTTTCAGCATTTAGAATAATTGTCTTTATTTATACTTATTATCAATACGTATAAAAAAAGACAATTTTTCTATACGAAATCAGGATAGCAATCTACTTATTTTCAATCAAAAAAACCGAGTAGGTCACTACACGCCGAACTCTGATTTTTCTTCCTAAATTAAACACCTTTCTTAAAAACTATTTAATTTTTTTTAGCAAAATTAAATCAAAATAAACATTTTTGACTTATTTAAAAACACAAGTTCTGCGTTATTTAAAGTACGGAAATTTTGACGAATGAATACTCTTTAGTCATATATGCACGACACTTGTCCAGATGTTGTTAACAATAATTAATATTTTGTAACGATATTTTAAACAAATTTACATTGCTTAAAATATTTATATTAATATTTTGTAACGATATTTTAAACAAATTTACATTGCTTAAAATATTTATATAAGTTTTGCTTAAAAAATAATTTTTTTAACAGTTACACAGGGTCCGAAACAGGAAGGACGGTATCTGGGACGGGGATCGGGAAGCGTACTCACGATCCGGAACAGGAAGGACGGTATCTCGGACGGGGATCGGGAATGGTACCCAGAGTCCGGATCAGGAAGGACGGTGTCTGGGACGGGGATCGGGAAGCGTACCCAGTGTCCGGAACAGGAAGGACGGTATCTGGGACGGGGATCGTGATGCGTACCCAGGGTCCGGAACAGGAAGGACGGTATCTGGGACGGGGATCGGGAAGCGTACCCAGGGTCCGGAACAGGAAGGACGGTATCTGGGACGGGGATCGGGAAGCGTACCCAGGGTCCGGAACAGGAAGGACAGTATCTGGGACGGGGATCGTGAAGCGTACCCAGGGTCCGGAACAGGAAGGACGGTATCTGGGACGGGTATCGGGAAGCGCACCCAGGGTCCGGAACAGGAAGGACGGTATCTGGGACGGGGATCGGGAAGCGTACCCAGGGTCCGGAACAGGAAGGACGGTATCTGGGACGGGGATCGGGAAGCGTACCCAGGGTCCGGAACAGGAAGGACAGTATCTGGGACGGGGATCGTGAAGCGTACCCAGGGTCTGGAACATGAAGGACGGCATCTGGGACGGGGATCAGGAGGCGTACCCAGGGTCCGGAAAAATCCGTGCCGGCTCCGCCTGCAAAGATTTTAGGTTTCGAAGTGATCGGTTAAAAATTTAATTTCTTCCGCATTTCCCAACAAACTGGCGCCGTGCTTGTAGGACGAACTGTCAGGGATTTTTTAATATACAAAATGAATCGTAATTGTAAATGTAATCGGAAATGTAATCTACATATTTTCAATCAAAAAAACCGAGTAGGTAACTACACGCCGAACTCTGATTTTTATTCCTAAATTAAACACCTTTCTGTAAAACAAATTAATTTTTTTTAGCAAAATTAAATCAAAATAAACATTTTTGATTTATTTAAAAACACAAGTTCTGCGTTATTTATAGTACGGAAATTTTGAAGAATTTTAGTCATATATGCACGACACTTGTCCAGATGTTGTTAACAAAAATTAATATTTTGTAACGATTTTTAAACAAATTTACATTGCTTAAAATATTTATATAAGTTTTGCTTAAAAAATATATTTTTTAACAGTTACACAGGGACCGAAACAGGAAGGACGGTATCTGGGACGGGGATCGGGAAGCGTACTCACGATCCGGAACAGGAACGACGGTATCTGGGACGGGGATCGGGAATGGTACCCAGAGTCCGGATCAGGAAGGACGGTGTCTGGGACGGGGATCGGGAAGCGTACCCAGGGTCCGGAACAGGAAGGACGGTATCTGGGACGGGGATCGGGAAACGTACCCAGGCTCCGGAACAGGAAGGACGGTATCTGGGACGGGAATCGAGAAGCGTACCCAGGGTCCGGAACGGGAAGGACGGTATCTGGGACGGGGATCGTGAAGCGTACCCAGGGTCCGGAACAGGAAGGACGGTATCTGGGACGGGGATCGGGAAGCGTACCCAGGGTCTGGAACAGGAAGGACGGCATCTAGGACGGGGATCAGGAGGCGTACCCAGGGTCCGGAAAAATCCGTGCTGGCTCCTCCTGTAAAGAATTTAGGTTTCGAAGTGATCGGTTCCAAGTTCCAACTGCCGCAACATGGCAAAAATTTCATTTCTTCCGCAATTCCCAACAAACAGGCGCCATGCTTGAGGGACGAGCCGTCAGGGATTTTTTTATATACAAAGTGAATCGTTTCTGAACTATTGGAACAAACTTTCAGCATTTTGAAAAATTGTCTTTTTTTATACTTATTATCAATACGTATGTATAAATAAAGACAATTTTTCTATACGAAATCAGGATAGCAATCTACTTATTTTCAATCAAAAAAACAGAGTAGGTCACTACACGCCGAACTCTGATTTTTCTTCCTAAATTAAAAACCTTTCTTAAAAACAATTTAATTTTTTTTAGCAAAATTAAATCAAAATAAACATTTTTGTTTTATTTAAAAACACAAGTTCTGCGTTATTTATAGTACGGAAATTTTGAAGAATGAATACTCTTTAGTCATATATGCACGACACTTGTCCAGATGTTGTTAACAATAATTAACATTTTGTAACGATATTTTAAACAAATTTACATTGCTTAAAATATTTATATAAGTTTTGCTTAAAAAATATTTTTTTAACAGTTACACAGGGTCCGAAACAGGAAGGACGGTATCTGGGACGGGGATCGGGAAGCGTACTCACGATCCGGAACAGGAAGGACGGCATCTGAGATGGGGATCGGGAAGCGTACACAGGGTCCAGAACAGGAAGGACGGTATCTGGGACGGGGATCGGGAAGCGTACCCAGGGTCCGGAACAGGAAGGACGGTATCTGGGACGGGGATCGGGAAGCGTACCCAGTGTCCTGAACAGGAAGGACGGTATCTGGGACGGGGATCGGGAAGCGTACCCAGGGTCCGGAACAGGAAGGACGGTATCTGGGACGGGGATCGGGAAGCGTACCCAGGGTCCGGAACAGGAAGGACGGTATCTGGGACGGGGATCGGTAAGCGTACCCAGGGTCCGGAACAAGAAGGACGGTATCTGGGACGGGGATCGGGAAGCGTACCCAGGGTCCGGAACAGAAAGGACGGTATCTGGGACGGGGATCGGGAAGCGTACCCAGGGTCCGGAACATGAAGGACGGTATCTGGGACGGGGATCGGGAAGCGTACCCAGGGTCCGGAACAGGAAGGACGGTATCTGGGACGGGGATCGGGAAGCGTACCCAGGGTCTGGAACAGGAAGGACGGCATCTGGGACGGGGATCGGCAAGCGTACCCAGGGTCTGGAACAGGAAGGACGGCATCTGGGACGGGGATCAGGAGGCGTACCCAGGGTCCGGAAAAATCCGTGCCGGCTCCGTCTGCAAAGATTTTAGGTTTCGAAGTGATCGGTTAAAAATTTAATTTCTTCCGCATTTCCCAACAAACTGGCGCCGTGCTTGTAGGACGAGCAGTCAGGGATTTTTTTATATACAAAATGAATCGTAATTGTAAATGTAATCGTAAATGTAATCTACTTATTTTCAATCAAAAAAACAGAGTAGGTCACTACACGCCGAACTCTGATTTTTATTCCTAAATTAAACACCTTTCTGTAAAACAAATTAATTTTTTTTAGCAAAATTAATTCAAAATAAACATTTTTGATTTATTTAAAAACACAAGTTCTGCTTTTTTTATAGTACGGAAATTTTGAAGAATTTTAGTCATATATGCACGACACTTGTCCAGATGTTGTTAACAATAATTAATATTTTGTAACGATTTTTAAACAAATTTACATTGCTTAAAATATTTATATAAGTTTTGCTTAAAAAATATATTTTTTAACAGTTACACATGGTCCGAAACAGGAAGGACGGTATCTGGGACGGGGATCGGGAAGCGTACTCACGATCCGGAACAGGAACGACGGTATCTGGGACGGGGATCGGGAAGCGTACCCAGGGTCCGGAACAGGAAGGACGGTATCTGGGACGGGGATCAGGAAGCGTACCCAGGGTCCGGAACAGGAAGGACGGTATCTGGGACGGGGATCGGGAAGCGTACCCAGGGTCCGGAACAGGAAGGACGGTATCTGGGACGGGGATCGGGAAGCGTACCCAGGGTCTGGAACAGGAAGGACGGCATCTGGGACGGGGATCGGGAAGCGTACCCAGGGTCTGGAACAGGAAGGACGGCATCTGGGACGGGGATCAGGAGGCGTACCCAGGGTCCGGAAAAATCCGTGCCGGCTCCGTCTGCAAAGATTTTAGGTTTCGAAGTGATCGGTTAAAAATTTAATTTCTTCCGCATTTCCCAACAAACTGGCGCCGTGCTTGTAGGACGAGCAGTCAGGGATTTTTTTATATACAAAATGAATCGTAATTGTAAATGTAATCGTAAATGTAATCTACTTATTTTCAATCAAAAAAACAGAGTAGGTCACTACACGCCGAACTCTGATTTTTATTCCTAAATTAAACACCTTTCTGTAAAACAAATTAATTTTTTTTAGCAAAATTAATTCAAAATAAACATTTTTGATTTATTTAAAAACACAAGTTCTGCTTTTTTTATAGTACGGAAATTTTGAAGAATTTTAGTCATATATGCACGACACTTGTCCAGATGTTGTTAACAATAATTAATATTTTGTAACGATTTTTAAACAAATTTACATTGCTTAAAATATTTATATAAGTTTTGCTTAAAAAATATATTTTTTAACAGTTACACATGGTCCGAAACAGGAAGGACGGTATCTGGGACGGGGATCGGGAAGCGTACTCACGATCCGGAACAGGAACGACGGTATCTGGGACGGGGATCGGGAAGCGTACCCAGGGTCCGGAACAGGAAGGACGGTATCTGGGACGGGGATCAGGAAGCGTACCCAGGGTCCGGAACAGGAAGGACGGTATCTGGTACGGGGATCGGGAAGCGTACCCAGGGTCCGGAACAGGAAGGACGGTATCTGGGACGGGGATCGGGAAGCGTACCCAGGGTCCGGAACAGGAAGGACGGTATCTGGGACGGGGATCGGGAAGCGTACCCAGGGTCCGGAACAGGAAGGACGGTATCTGGGACGGGGATCGGGAAGCGTACCGAGGGTCCGGAACAGGAAGGACGGTATCTGGGACGGGGATCGGGAAGCGTACCCAGGGTCTGGAACAGGAAGGACGGCATCTGGGACGGCGATCAGGAGGCGTACCCAGGGTCCGGAAAAATCCGTGCCGGCTCCGTCTGCAAAGATTTTAGGTTTCGAAGTGATCGGTTAAAAATTTAATTTCTTCCGCATTTCCCAACAAACTGGCGCCGTGCTTGTAGGACGAGACCCAGAGTCCGGATCAGGAAGGACGGTGTCTGGGACGGGCATCGGGAAGCGTACCCAGGGTCCGGAACAGGAAGGACGGTATCTGGGACGGGGATCGGGAAACGTACCCAGGGTCCGGAACAGGAAGGACGGTATCTGGGACGGGAATCGAGAAGCGTACCCAGGGTCCGGAACGGGAAGGACGGTATCTGGGACGGGGATCGGGAAGCGTACCCAGGATCCGGAACAGGAAGGACGGTATCTGGGACGGGGATCGGGAAGCGTACACAGGGTCCAGAACAGGAAGGACGGCATCTGGGACGGAGATCGGGAAGCGTACCCAGGGTCCTGAACAGGAAGGACGGTAACTGGGACTGGGATCGGGAAGCGTACCCAGGGTCCGGAACAGGAAGGACGGTATCTGGGACGGGGATCGGGAAGCGTACCCAGGGTCTGGAACAGGAAGGACGGCATCTGGGACGGGGATCAGGAGGCGTTTCGTATCATCTTTAGTCATATATACACGACACTTGTCCAGATGTTGTTAACAATAATTAATATTTTGTAACGATAGTCCGAAACAGGAAGAACGGTATCTGGGACGGGGATCGGGAAGCGTACCTACGATCCGGAACAGGAAGGACAGTATCTGGGGACGGGGATCTGAAATGGTACCCAGAGTCCGGACCAGGAAGGACGGTATCTGGGACGGGGATCGGGAAGCGTACCCAGGGTCCGGAAAAGGAAGGACGGTATCTGGGACTGGGATCGGGAAGCGTACCCAGGGTCCGGAACAGGAAGGACGGCATCTGGGACGGGGATCGGGAAGCGTACCCAGCGTCCAGAACAGGAAGGACGGCATTTGGGACGGGGATAGGGAAGCGTACGCAGGTTGTTTTATTTAAAAACACAAGTTCTGCGTTATTTAAAGTACTGAAATTTTGAAGAATGAATACTCTTTAGTCATATATGCACGACACTTGTCCAGATGTTGTTAACAATAATTAATATTTTGTAACGATATTTTAAACAAATTTACATTGCTTAAAATATTTATATAAGTTTTGCTTAAAAAATATTTTTTTAACAGTTACACAGGGTCCGAAACAGGAAGGACGATATCTGGGACGGGGATCGGGAAGCGTACTCACGATCCGGAACAGGAAGGACGGTATCTGGGACGGGGATCGGGAATGGTACCCAGAGTCCGGAAAAGGAAGGACGGTATCTGGGACGGGATCGGGAAGCGTACCCAGGGTCCGGAAAAGGAAGGACGGTATCTGGGACGGGGATCGGGAAGCGTACCCAGGGTCCGGAACAGGAAGGACGGTATCTGGGACGGGGACCGAGAAGCGTACCCAGGGTCCGGAACAGGAAGGACGGTATCTGGGACGGGGATCGGGAAGCGTACCCAGGATCCGGAACAGGAAGGACGGTATCTGGGACGGGAATCGAGAAGCGTACCCAGGGTCCGGAACAGGAAGGACGGCATCTGGGACGGGGATCAGGAGGCGTACCCAGGGTCCGGAAAAATCCGTGCCTGCTCCGCCTGCAAAGATTTTAGGTTTGGAAGTGATCGGTTAAAAATTTAATTTCTTCCGCATTTCCCAACAAACTGGCGCCGTGCTTGTAGGACGAGCCGTCAGGGATTTTTTTGTATACAAAATGAATCGTAATTGTAAATAAAATCGGAAATGTAATCTACTTGTGAAGGACGGTATCTGGGACGGTATCTGTGAAGGACGGTATCAAAAAAACCGAGTAGGTCACTACACGCCGAACTCTGATTTTTCTTCCTAAAATAAACACCTTTCTTAAAAACTATTTAATTTTTTTTTAGCAAAATTAAATCAAAATAAACATTTTTGTTTTATTTAAAAACACAAGTTCTGCGTTATTTAAAGTACTGAAATTTTGAAGAATGAATACTCTTTAGTCATATATGCACGACACTTGTCCAGATGTTGTTAACAATAATTAATATTTTGTAACGATATTTTAAACAAATTTACATTGCTTAAAATATTTATATAAGTTTTGCTTAAAAAATATTTTTTTAACAGTTACACAGGGTCCGAAACAGGAAGGACGGTATCTGGGACGGGGATCGGGAAGCGTACTCACGATCCGGAACAGGAAGGACGGTATCTGGGACGGGGATCGGGAATGGTACCCAGAGTCCGGAAAAGGAAGGACGGTATCTGGGACGGGGATCAGGAAGCGTACACAGGGTCCAGAACAGGAAGAACGGCATCTGGGACGGAGATCGGGAAGCGTACCCAGGGTCCTGAACAGGAAGGACGGTAACTGGGACTGGGATCGGGAAGCGTACCCAGGGTCCGGAACGGGAAGGACGGTATCTGGGACGGGGATCGGGAAGCGTACCCAGGGTCTGGAACAGGAAGGACGGCATCTGGGACGGGGATCAGGAGGCGTACCCAGGGTCCGGAAAAATCCGTGCCGGCTCCTCCTGTAAAGAATTTAGGTTTCGAAGTGATCGGTTCCAAGTTCGAACTGCCGCAACATGGCAAAAATTTCATTTCTTCCGCAATTCCCAACATCGTTTCTGAACTATTGGAACAAACTTTCAGCATTTGGAAAAATTGTCTTTATTTATACTTATTATCAATACGTATAAATAAAGACAATTTTTCTATACGAAATCAGGATAGCAATCTACTTATTTTCAATCAAAAAAACCGAGCAACTCATTACACGCCGAACTCTGATTTTTCTTCCTAAATTAAACACCTTTCTTAAAAACAATTTAATTTTTTTTAGCAAAATTAAATCAAAATAAACATTTTTGATTTATTTAAAAACACAAGTTCTGCGTTATTTAAAGTACGGAAATTTTGAAGAATGAATACTCTTTAGTCATATATGCACGACACTTGTCCAGATGTTGTTAACAATAATTAATATTTTGTAACGATATTTTAAACAAATTTACATTGCTTAAAATATTTATATAAGTTTTGCTTAAAAAATATTTTTTTAACAGTTACACAGGGTCCGAAACAGGAAGGACGGTATCTGGGACGGGGATCGGGAAGCGTACTCACGATCCGGAACAGGAAGGACGGTATCTGGGATGGGGATCGGGAATGGTACCCAGAGTCCGGATCCGGAAGGACGGTATCTGGGACGGGAATCGGGAAGCGTACCCAGGGTCCGGAACGGGAAGGACGGTATCTGGGACGGGGATCGGGAAGCGTACCCAGGGTCCGGAACAGGAAGGACGGTATTTTTTTAGCAAACTTAAATCAAAATAAACATTTTTGATTTATTTAAAAACACAAGTTCTGCGTTATTTATAGTACGGAAATTTTGAAGAATGAATACTCTTTAGTCATATATGCACGACACTTGTCCAGATGTTGTTAACAATAATTAATATTTTGTAACGATATTTTAAACAAATTTACATTGCTTAAAATATTTATATAAGTTTTGCTTAAAAAATATTTTTTTTAACAGTTACACAGGGTCCGAAACAGGAAGGACGGTATCTGGGACGGGGATCGGGAAGCGTACTCACGATCCGGAACAGGAACGACGGTATCTGGGACGGGGATCGAGAAGCGTACCCAGGGTCCGGAACAGGAAGGACGGTATCTGGGACGGGAATCGGGAAGCGTACCCAGGGTCCGGCAGGGGAAGGACGGTATCTGGGACGGGGATCGGGAAGCGTACCCAGGGTCCGGAACAGGAAGGACGGTATCTGGGACGGGGATAGGGAAGCGTACCCAGGGTCCGGAACAGGAAGGACGGTATCTGGGACGGGGATAGGGAAGCGTACCCAGGGTCCAGAACAGGAATGACGGCATCTGAGATGGGGATCGGGAAGCGTACACAGGGTCCAGAACAGGAAGGACGGCATCTGGGACGGAGATCGGGAAGCGTACCCAGGGTCCTGAACAGGAAGGACGGTATCTAGGACGGGGATCGGGAAGCGTACCCAGGGTCCGGAACAGGAAGGACGGTATCTGGGACGGGGATCGGGAAGCGTACCCAGGGTCTGGAACAGGAAGGACGGCATCTGGGACGGGGATCAGGAGGCGTACCCAGGGTCCAGAAAAATCCGTGCCGGCTCCTCCTGTAAAGAATTTAGGTTTCGAAGTGATCGGTTCCAAGTTCCAACTGCCGCAACATGGCAAAAATTTCATTTCTTCCGCAATTCCCAACAAACAGGCGCCATGCTTGAGGGACGAGCCGTCAGGGATTTTTTTATATACAAAGTGAATCGTTTCTGAACTATTGGAACAAACTTTCAGCATTTGGAAAAATTGTCTTTATTTATACTTATTATCAATACGTATAAATAAAGACAACTTTTCTATACGAAATCAGGATAGCAATCTACTTATTTTCAATCAAAAAAACCGAGTAGGTCACTACACGCCGAATTCTGATTTTTCTTCCTAAATTAAACACCTTTCTTAAAAACAATTTAATTTTTTTTAGCAAAATTAAATCAAAATAAACATCTAGATAGCAATCTAGATAGCAATCTAGATAGCAATCCTAGATAGCAATCTAGGATTTTTTTATATACAAAGTGAATCGTTTCTGAACTATTGGAACAAACTTTCAGCATTTGGAAAAATTGTCTTTATTTATACTTATTATCAATACGTATAAATAAAGACAACTTTTCTATACGAAATCAGGATAGCAATCTACTTATTTTCAATCAAAAAAACTGAGTAGGTCACTACACGCCGAACTCTGATTTTTCTTCCTAAATTAAACACCTTTCTTAAAAACAATTTAATTTTTTTTAGCAAAATTAAATCAAAATAAACATTTTTGTTTTATTTAAAAACACAAGTTCTGCGTTATTTAAAGTACTGAAATTTTGAAGAATGAATTCTCTTTAGTCATATATGCACGACATTTGTCCAGATGTTGTTAACAATAATTAATATTTTGTAACGATATTTTAAACAAATTTACATTGCTTAAAATATTTATATAAGTTTTGCTTAAAAAATATTTCTTTTAACAGTTACACAGGGTCCGAAACAGGAAGGACGGTATCGGGGACGGGGATCGGGAAGCGTACCCAGGGTCCGGAACAGGAAGCACGGTATCTGGGACGGGGATCGGGAAGCGTACCCAAGGTCCGGAACAGGAAGGCCGGTATCTGGGACGG
Source organism: Maratus michaelseni (assembly GCA_963931845.1). Lineage (NCBI taxonomy): Eukaryota > Metazoa > Arthropoda > Arachnida > Araneae > Salticidae > Maratus > Maratus michaelseni. The sequence continues at coordinate 273,895,624 of OZ007594.1, read as the reverse complement.
GGATCGGGAAGCGTACCCAGGGTCTGGAACAGGAAGGACGGCATCTGGGACGGGGATCAGGAGGCGTACCCAGGGACCGGAAAAATCCGTGCCGGCTCCGCCTGCAAAGATTTTAGGTTTCGAAGTGATCGGTTAAAAATTTAATTTCTTCCGCATTTCCCAACAAACTGGCGCCGTGCTTGTAGGACGAGCCGTCAGGGATTTTTTTATATACAAAATGAATCGTAATTGTAAATGTAATCGGAAATGTAATCTACTTATTTTCAATCAAAAAAACCGAGTAGGTCACTACACGCCGAACTCTGATTTTTATTCCTAAATTAAACACCTTTCTTAAAAACAAATTATTTTTTTTTAGCAAAATTAAATCAAAATAAACATTTTTGATTTATTTAAAAACACAAGTTCTGCGTTATTTTTAGTACGGAAATTTTGAAGAATGAATACTCTTTAGTCATATATGCACGACACTTGTCCAGATGTTGTTAACAATAATTAATATTTTGTAACGATATTTTAAACAAATTTACATTGCTTAAAATATTTATATAAGTTTTGCTTAAAAAATATTTTTTTTAACAGTTCCGAACACACAGGGTCCGAAACAGGAAGGACGGTATCTGGGACGGGGATCGGGAAGCATACCTACGATCCGGAACAGGAAGGACAGAATCTGGGGACGGGGATCTGAAATGGTACCCAGAGTCCGGACCAGGAAGGACGGTATCTGGGACGGGGATCGGGAAGCGTACCCAGGGTCCGGAACGGGAAGGACGGTGTCTGGGACGGGGATCGGGAAGCGTACCCAGGGTCCGGAACAGGAAGGACGGTATCTGGGACGGGGATCGGGAAGCGTACCCAGGGTCCGGAACAGGAAGGACGGTATCTGGGACGGGGATCGGGAAGCGTACCCAGGGTCTGGAACAGAAGGACGGCATATGGGACGGGGATCAGGTGGCGTACCCAGGGTCAGGAAAAATCCGTGCCGGCTCCTCCTGTAAAGAATTTAGTTTTCGAAGTGATCGGTTCCAAGTTCCAACTGCCGCAACATGGCAAAAATTTGATTTCTTCCGCAATTCCCAACAAACAGGCGCCGTGCTTGTAGGACGAGCCGTCAGGGATTTTTTTATATACAAAGTGAATCGTTTCTGAACTATTGGAACAAACTTTCAGCATTTAGAATAATTGTCTTTATTTATACTTATTATCAATACGTATAAAAAAAGACAATTTTTCTATACGAAATCAGGATAGCAATCTACTTATTTTCAAACAAAAAAACCGAGTAGGTCACTACACGCCGAACTCTGATTTTTCTTCCTAAATTAAACACCTTTCTTAAAAACAATTTAATTTTTTTTAGCAAAATTAAATCAAAATAAACATTTTTGTTTTATTTAAAAACACAAGTTCTGCGTTATTTAAAGTACTGAAATTTTGAAGAATGAATACTCTTTAGTCATATATGCACGACACTTGTCCAGATGTTGTTAACAGTAATTAATATTTTGTAACGATATTTTAAACAAATTTACATTGCTTAAAATATTTATATAAGTTTTGCTTAAAAAATATTTTTTTTAACAGTTACACAGGGTCCGAAACAGGAAGGACGGTATCTGGGACGGGGATCGGGAAGCGTACCCAGGGTCCGGAACAGGAAGGACGGTATCTGGGACGGGGATCGGGAAGCGTACCCAGGGTCCGGAACAGGAAGGACGGTATCTGGGACGGGGATCGTGAAGCGTACCCAGGGTACGGAACAGGAAGGACGGTATCTGGGACGGGGATCGGGAAGCGTACCCAGGGTCCGGAAATAGAAGGACGGTATCTGGGACGGGGATCGGGAAGCGTTCCCAGGGTCTGGAACAGGAAGGACGGCATCTGGGACGGGGATCAGGAGGCGTACCCAGGGTCCGGAAAAATCCGTGGCGGCTCCGCCTGCAAAGATTTTAGGTTTCGAAGTGATCGGTTAAAAATGTAATTTCTTCCGCATTTCCCAACAAACTGGCGCCGTGCTTGTAGGACGAGCCGTCAGGGATTTTTTTATATACAAAATGAATCGTAATTGTAAATGTAATCGGAAATGTAATCTACTTATTTTCAATCAAAAAAACCGAGTAGGTCACTACACGCCGAACTCTGATTTTTATTCCTAAATTAAACACCTTTCTTAAAAACAATTTAATTTTTTTAGCAAAATTAAATAAAAATAAACATTTTTGATTTATTTAAAAACACAAGTTCTGCGTTATTTATAGTACGGAAATTTTGAAGAATGAATACTCTTTAGTCATATATGCACGACACTTGTCCAGATGTTGTTAACAATAATTAATATTTTGTAACGATATTTTAAACAAATTTACATTGCTTAAAATATTTATATAAGTTTTGCTTAAAAAATATTTTTTTTAACAGTTCCGAACACACAGGGTCCGAAACAGGAAGGACGGTATCTGGGACGGGGATCAGGAAGCGTACTCACGATCCGGAACAGGAACGACGGTATCTGGGACGGGGATCGGGAAGCGTACCCAGGGTCCGGAACAGGAAGGACGGTATCTGGGACGAGGATCGGGAAGCGTACCCAGGGTCCGGAACAGGAAGGACGGTATCTGGGACGGGAATCGGGAAGCGTACCCAGGGTCCGGAACGGGAATGACGGTATCTGGGACGGGGATCGGGAAGCGTACCCAGGGTCCAGAACAGGAAGGACGGTATTTGGGACGGGGATCGGGAAGCGTACCCAGGGTCCGGAACAGGAACGACGGTATCTGGGACGGGAATCGGGAAGCGTACCCAGTGTCTGGAACAGGAAGGACGGCATCTGGGACGGGGATCAGGAGGCGTACCCAGGGTCCGGAAAAATCCGTGCCGGCTCCTCCTGTAAAGAATTTAGTTTTCGAAGTGATCGGTTCCAAGTTCCAACTGCCGCAACATGGCAAAAATTTGATTTCTTCCGCAATTCCCAACAAACAGGCGCCGTGCTTGTAGGACGAGCCGTCAGGGATTTTTTTATATACAAAGTGAATCGTTTCTGAACTATTGGAACAAACTTTCAGCATTTAGAATAATTGTCTTTATTTATACTTATTATCAATACGTATAAAAAAAGACAATTTTTCTATACGAAATCAGGATAGCAATCTACTTATTTTCAATCAAAAAAACCGAGTAGGTCACTACACGCCGAACTCTGATATCGGGAAGCGTACCCAGGGTCTGGAACAGGAAGGACGGCATCTGGGACGGGGATCAGGAGGCGTACCCAGGGTCCGGAAAAATCCGTGGCGGCTCCGCCTGCAAAGATTTTAGGTTTCGAAGTGATCGGTTAAAAATGTAATTTCTTCCGCATTTCCCAACAAACTGGCGCCGTGCTTGTAGGACGAGCCGTCAGGGATTTTTTTATATACAAAATGAATCGTAATTGTAAATGTAATCGGAAATGTAATCTACTTATTTTCAATCAAAAAAACCGAGTAGGTCACTACACGCCGAACTCTGATTTTTATTCCTAAATTAAACACCTTTCTTAAAAACAATTTAATTTTTTTAGCAAAATTAAATAAAAATAAACATTTTTGATTTATTTAAAAACACAAGTTCTGCGTTATTTAAAGTACTGAAATTTTGAAGAATGAATACTCTTTAGTCATATATGCACGACACTTGTCCAGATGTTGTTAACAATAATTAATATTCTGTAACGATATTTTAAACAAATTTACATTGCTTAAAATATTTATATAAGTTTTGCTTAAAAAATATTTTTTTTACAGTTACACAGGGTCCGAAACAGGAAGGACGGTATCTGGGACGGGGATCTGGAAGCGTACCCAGGGTCCGGAACAGGAAGGACGGTATCTGGGACGGGGATCGGGAAGCGTACCCAGGGTCCGGAACAGGAAGGACGGTATCTGGGACGGGGATCTGGAAGCGTACCCAGGGTCCGGAACAGGAAGGACGGTATCTGGGACGGGGATCGGGAAGCGTACCCAGGGTCCGGAACAGGAAGGACGGTATCTGGGACGGGGATCGGGAAGCGTACCCAGGGTCCGGAACAGGAAGGACGGTATCTGGGACGGGGATCGGGAAGCGTACCCAGGGTCTGGAACAGGAAGGACGGCATCTGGGACGGGGATCAGGAGGCGTACCCAGGGTCCGGAAAAATCCGTGCCGGCTCCTCCTGTAAAGAATTTAGTTTTCGAAGTGATCGGTTCCAAGTTCCAACTGCCGCAACATGGCAAAAATTTGATTTCTTCCGCAATTCCCAACAAACAGGCGCCGTGCTTGTAGGACGAGCCGTCAGGGATTTTTTTATATACAAAGTGAATCGTTTCTGAACTCTTGGAACAAACTTTCAGCATTTAGAATAATTGTCTTTATTTATACTTATTATCAATACGTATAAAAAAAGACAATTTTTCTATACGAAATCAGGATAGCAATCTACTTATTTTCAATCAAAAAAACCGAGTAGGTCACTACACGCCGAACTCTGATTTTTCTTCCTAAATTAAACACCTTTCTTAAAAACTATTTAATTATTTTTAGCAAAATTAAATCAAAATAAACATTTTTGACTTATTTAAAAACACAAGTTCTGCGTTATTTAAAGTACGGAAATTTTGACGAATGAATACTCTTTAGTCATATATGCACGACACTTGTCCAGATGTTGTTAACAATAATTAATATTTTGTAACGATATTTTAAACAAATTTACATTGCTTAAAATATTTATATAAGTTTTGCTTAAAAAATAATTTTTTTAACAGTTACACAGGGTCCGAAACAGGAAGGACGGTATCTCGGACGGGGATCGGGAATGGTACCCAGAGTCCGGATCAGGAAGGACGGTGTCTGGGACGGGGATCGGGAAGCGTACCCAGTGAACGGAACAGGAAGGACGGTATCTGGGACGGGGATCGTGATGCGTACCCAGGGTCAGGAACAGGAAGGACGGTATCTGGGACGGGGATCGGGAAGCGTACCCAGGGTCCGGAACAGGAAGGACGGTATCTGAGACGGGGATCGGGAAGCGTAGCCAGGGTCCGGAACAGGAAGGACAGTATCTGGGACGGGGATCGTGAAGCGTACCCAGGGTCCGGAACAGGAAGGACGGTATCTGGGACGGGTATCGGGAAGCGCTCCCAGGGTCCGGAACAGGAAGGACGGTATCTGGGACGGGTATCGGGAAGCGTACCCAGGGTCCGGAACAGGAAGGACGGTATCTGGGACGGGGATCGGGAAGCGTAAGCAGGGTCTGGAACATGAAGGACGGCATCTGGGACAGGGATCAGGAGGCGTACCCAGGGTCCGAAAAAATCCGTGCCGGCTCCGCCTGCAAAGATTTTAGGTTTCGAAGTGATCGGTTAAAAATTTAATTTCTTCCGCATTTCCCAACAAACTGGCGCCGTGCTTGTAGGACGAGCTGTCAGGGATTTTTTAATATACAAAATGAATCGTAATTGTAAATGTAATCGGAAATATAATCTACATATTTTCAATCAAAAAAACCGAGTAGGTCACTACACGCCGAACTCTGATTTTTATTCCTAAATTAAACACCTTTCTGAAAAACAAATTAATTTTTTTTAGCAAAATTAAATCAAAATAAACATTTTTGATTTATTTAAAAACACAAGTTCTGCGTTATTTATAGTACGGAAATTTTAAGAATTTTAGTCATATATTCACGACACTTGTCCAGATGCTGTTAACAATAATTAATATTTTGTAACGATATTTTAAACAAATTTACATTGCTTAAAATATTTATATAAGTTTTGCTTAAAAAAAATATTTTTTAACAGTTACACAGGGTCCGAAACAGGAAGGACGGTATCTGGGACGGGGATCGGGAAGCGTACTCACGATCCGGAACAGGAACGACGGTATCTGGGACGGGGATCGGGAATGGTACCCAGAGTCCGGATCAGGAAGGACGGGGATCGGGAAGCGTACGCAGGGTCCGGAACAGGAAGGACGGTATCTGGGACGGGGATCGGGAAGCGTACCCAGGGTCCGGAACAGGAAGGACGGTATCTGGGACGGGAATCGAGAAGCGTACCCAGGGTCTGGAACAGGAAGGAAAGCATCTGGGACGGGGATCAGGAGGCGTACCCAGGGACCGGAAAAATCCGTGCCGGCTCCGCCTGCAAAGATTTTAGGTTTCGAAGTGATCGGTTAAAAATTTAATTTCTTCCGCATTTCCCAACAAACTGGCGCCGTGCTTGTAGGACGAGCCGTCAGGGATTTTTTTATATACAAAGTGAATCGTTTCTGAACTATTGGAACAAACTTTCAGCATTTAGAATAATTGTCTTTATTTATACTTATTATCAATACGTATAAATAAAGACAATTTTTCTATACGAAATCAGGATAGCAATCTACTTATTTTCAATCAAAAAAACCGAGTAGGTCACTACACGCCGAACTCTGATTTTTCTTCCTAAATTAAACACCTTTCTTAAAAACTATTTAATTTTTTTAGCAAAATTAAATCAAAATAAACATTTTTGATTTATTTAAAAACACAATTCTGCGTTATTTATAGTACGGAAATTTTGAAGAATGAATACTCTTTAGTCATATATGCACGACACTTGTCCAGATGTTGTTAACAATAATTAATATTTTGTAACGATATTTTAAACAAATTTACATTGCTTAAAATATTTATATAAGTTTTGCTTAAAAAATATTTTTTTTAACAGTTACACAGGGTCCGAAACAAGAAGGACGGTATCTGGGACGGAGATCGGGAAGCGTAACCAGGGTCCGGAACAGGAAGGACGGTATCTGGGACGGGGATCGGGAAGCGTACCCAAGGTCCGGAACAGGAAGGACGGTATCTGGGACGGGGATCTGGAAGCGTACCCAGGGTCCGGAACAGGAAGGACGGCATCTGGGACGGCGATCAGGAGGGGTACCCAGGGTCCGGAAAAATCCGTGCCGGCTCCTCCTGTAAAGAATTTAGTTTTCGAAGTGATCGGTTCCAAGTTCCAACTGCCGCAACATGGCAAAAATTTGATTTCTTCCGCAATTCCCAACAAACAGGCGCCGTGCTTGTAGGACGAGCCGTCAGGGATTTTTTTATATACAAAATGAATCGTAATTGTAAATGTAATCGGAAATGTAATCTACTTATTTTCAATCAAAAAAACCGAGTAGGTCGGGATCGGGAAGCGTACCCAGGGTCCGGAACAGGAAGGACGGTATCTGGGACGGGGATCGGGAAGCGTACCCAGGGTCTGGAACAGGAAGGACGGCATCTGGGACGGCGATCAGGAGGGGTACCCAGGGTCCGGAAAAATCCGTGCCGGCTCCTCCTGTAAAGAATTTAGTTTTCGAAGTGATCGGTTCCAAGTTCCAACTGCCGCAACATGGCAAAAATTTGATTTCTTCCGCAATTCCCAACAAACAGGCGCCGTGCTTGTAGGACGAGCCGTCAGGGATTTTTTTATATACAAAGTGAATCGTTTCTGAACTATTGGAACAAACTTTCAGCATTTAGAATAATTGTCTTTATTTATACTTATTATCAATACGTATAAAAAAAGACAATTTTTCTATACGAAATCAGGATAGCAATCTACTTATTTTCAATCAAAAAAACCGAGTAGGTCACTACACGCCGAACTCTGATTTTTCTTCCTAAATTAAACACCTTTCTTAAAAACTATTTAATTTTTTTTAGCAAAATTAAATCAAAATAAACATTTGTGACTTATTTAAAAACACAAGTTCTGCGTTATTTAAAGTACGGAAATTTTGACGAATGAATACTCTTTAGTCATATATGCACGACACTTGTCCAGATGTTGTTAACAATAATTAATATTTTGTAACGATATTTTAAACAAATTTACATTGCTTAAAATATTTATATTAATATTTTGTAACGATATTTTAAACAAATTTACATTGCTTAAAATATTTATATAAGTTTTGCTTAAAAAATAATTTTTTTAACAGTTACACAGGGTCCGAAACAGGAAGGACTGTATCTGGGACGGGGATCGGGAAGCGTACTCACGATCCGGAACAGGAAGGACGGTATCTCGGACGGGGATCGGGAATGGTACCCAGAGTCCGGATCAGGAAGGACGGTGTCTGGGACGGGGATCGGGAAGCGTACCCAGTGTCCGGAACAGGAAGGACGGTATCTGGGACGGGGATCGTGATGCGTACCCAGGGTCCGGAACAGGAAGGACGGTATCTGGGACGGGGATCGGGAAGCGTACACAGGGTCCGGAACAGGAAGGACGGTATCTGGGACGGGGATCGGGAAGCGTACCCAGGGTCCGGAACAGGAAGGACAGTATCTGGGACGGGGATCGTGAAGCGTACCCAGGGTCCGGAACAGGAAGGACGGTATCTGGGACGGGTATCGGGAAGCGCACCCAGGGTCCGGAACAGGAAGGACGGTATCTGGGACGGGTATCGGGAAGCGTACCCAGGGTCCGGAACAGGAAGGACGGTATCTGGGACGGGGATCGGGAAGCGTAAGCAGGGTCTGGAACATGAAGGACGGCATCTGGGACGGGGATCAGGAGGCGTACCCAGGGTCCGGAAAAATCCGTGCCGGCTCCGCCTGCAAAGATTTTAGGTTTCGAAGTGATCGGTTAAAAATTTAATTTCTTCCGCATTTCCCAACAAACTGGCGCCGTGCTTGTAGGACGAGCTGTCAGGGATTTTTTAATATACAAAATGAATCGTAATTGTAAATGTAATCGGAAATGTAATCTACATATTTTCAATCAGAAAAACCGAGTAGGTCACTACACGCCGAACTCTGATTTTTATTCCTAAATTAAACACCTTTCTGAAAAACAAATTAATTTTTTTTAGCAAAATTAAATCAAAATAAACATTTTTGATTTATTTAAAAACACAAGTTCTGCGTTATTTATAGTACGGAAATTTTAAGAATTTTAGTCATATATTCACGACGCTTGTCCAGATGCTGTTAACAATAATTAATATTTTGTAACGATATTTAAAACAAATTTACATTGCTTAAAATATTTATATAAGTTTTGCTTAAAAAATATATTTTTTAACAGTTACACAGGGTCCGAAACAGGAAGGACGGTATCTGGGACGGGGATCGGGAAGCGTACTCACGATCCGGAACAGGAACGACGGTATCTGGGACGGGGATCGGGAATGGTACCCAGAGTCCGGATCAGGAAGGACGGGGATCGGGAAGCGTACGCAGGGTCCGGAACAGGAAGGACGGTATCTGGGACGGGGATCGGGAAGCGTACCCAGGGTCCGGAACAGGAAGGACGGTATCTGGGACGGGAATCGAGAAGCGTACCCAGGGTCTGGAACAGGAAGGAAAGCATCTGGGACGGGGATCAGGAGGCGTACCCAGGGACCGGAAAAATCCGTACCGGCTCCGCCTGCAAAGATTTTAGGTTTCGAAGTGATCGGTTAAAAATTTAATTTCTTCCGCATTTCCCAACAAACTGGCGCCGTGCTTGTAGGACGAGCCGTCAGGGATTTTTTTATATACAAAGTGAATCGTTTCTGAACTATTGGAACAAACTTTCAGCATTTAGAATAATTGTCTTTATTTATACTTATTATCAATACGTATAAATAAAGACAATTTTTCTATACGAAATCAGGATAGCAATCTACTTATTTTCAATCAAAAAAACCGAGCAGGTCATTACACGCCGAACTCTGATTTTTCTTCCTAAATTAAACACCTTTCTTAAAAACAAATTAATTTTTTTAAGCAAAATTAAATCAAAATAAACATTTTTGATTTATTTAAAAACACAATTCTGCGTTATTTATAGTACGGAAATTTTGAAGAATGAATACTCTTTAGTCATATATACACGACACTTGGACTATTGGAACAAACTTTCAGCATTTAGAATAATTGTTTTTATTTATACTTATTATCAATACGTATAAATAAAGACAATTTTTCTATACGAAATCAGGATAGCAATCTACATATTTTCAATCAAAAAAACCGAGTAGGTCACTACACGCCGAACTCTGATTTTTATTCCTTTACACAGGGTCCGAAACAGGAAGGACGGTATCTGGGACGGGGATCGGGAAGCGTACTCACGATCCGGAACAGGAACGACGGTATCTGGGACGGGGATAGGGAAGCGTACCCAGGGTCCTGAACAGGAAGGACGGTATCTGGGACGGTGATCGGGAAGCGTACCCAGGGTCCTGAACAGGAAGGACGGTATCTGGGACGGGGATCGTGAAGCGTACCCAGGGTCTGGAACAGGAAGGACGGCATCTGGGACTTGGATTTTGAAGCGATCACAGGGTCCGGAACAGGAAGGACGGCATCTGGGACGGGGATCAGGAGGCGTACCCAGGGTCCGGAAAAATCCGTGCCGCCTCCGCCTGTAAACATCTTAGGTTTCGAAGTGATCGGTTCCAAGTTCCATCTGCCGCAACATGGCAAAAATTTCATTTCTTCCGCAATTCCCAACAAACAGGCGCCGTGCTTGTAGGACGAGCCGTCAGGGATTTTTTTATATACAAAGTGAATCGTTTCTGAACTATTGGAACAAACTTTCAGCATTTAGAATAATTGTCTTTATTTATACTTATTATCAATACGTATAAATAAAGACAATTTTTCTATACGAAATCAGGATAGCAATCTACTTATTTTCAATCAAAAAAACCGAGTAGGTCACTACACGCCGAACTCTGATTTTTCTTCCTAAAATAAACAACTTTCTTAAAAACTATTTAATTTTTTTTAGCAAAATTAAATCAAAATAAACATTTTTGTTTTATTTAAAAACACAAGTTCTGCGTTATTTAAAGTACTGAAATTTTGAAGAATGAATACTCTTTAGTCATATATGCACGACACTTGTCCAGATGTTGTTAACAATAATTAATATTTTGTAACGATATTTTAAACAAATTTACATTGCTTAAAATATTTATATAAGTTTTGCTTAAAAAATATTTTTTTTAACAGTTACACAGGGTCCGAAACAGGAAGGACAGTATCTGGGACGGGGATCCTGAAGCGTACCCAGGGTCCGGAACAGGAAGGACGGTATCTGGGACGGGGATCGTGAAGCGTACCCAGGGTCCGGAACAGGAAGGACGGTATCTGGGACGGGGATCGGGAAGCGTACCCAGGGTCCGGAACAGGAAGGACGGTATCTGGGACGGGGATCGTGAAGCGTACCCAGGGTCCGGAACAGGAAGGACGGTATCTGGGACGGGGATCGGGAAGCGTACGCAGGGTCCGGAACAGGAAGGACGGTATCTGGGACGGGGATCGGGAAGCGTACCCAGGGTCTGGAACAGGAAGGACGGCATCTGGGACGGGGATCAGGAGGCGTACCCAGGGTCCGGAAAAATCCGTGGCGGCTCCGCCTGCAAAGATTTTAGGTTTCGAAGTGATCGGTTAAAAATGTAATTTCTTCCGCATTTCCCAACAAACTGGCGCCGTGCTTGTAGGACGAGCCGTCAGGGATTTTTTTATATACAAAATGAATCGTAATTGTAAATGTAATCGGAAATGTAATCTACTTATTTTCAATCAAAAAAAACCGAGTAGGTCACTACACGCCGAACTCTGATTTTTATTCCTAAATTAAACACCTTTCTTAAAAACAATTTAATTTTTTTAGCAAAATTAAATAAAAATAAACATTTTTGATTTATTTAAAAACACAAGTTCTGCGTTATTTATAGTACGGAAATTTTGAAGAATGAATACTCTTTAGTCATATATGCACGACACTTGTCCAGATGTTGTTAACAATAATTAATATTTTGTAACGATATTTTAAACAAATTTACATTGCTTAAAATATTTATATAAGTTTTGCTTAAAAAATATTTTTTTTAACAGTTACACAGGGTCCGAAACAGGAAGGACGGTATCTGGGACGGGGATCGGGAAGCGTACTCACGATCCGGAACAGGGACGACGGTATATGGGACGGGGATCGGGAAGCGTACCCAGGGTCCGGAACAGGAAGGACGGTATCTGGGACGGGGATCGGGAAGCGTACCCAGGGTCCGGAACAGGAAGGATGGTATCTGGGACGGGAATCGGGAAGCGTACCCAGGGTCCGGAACGGGAAGGACGGTATCTGGGACGGGGATCGGGAAGCGTACCCAGGGTCCGGAACAGGAAGGACGGTATTTGGGACGGGGATCGGGAAGCGTACCCAGGGTCCGGAACAGGAAGGACGGTATCTGGGACGGGGATCGGGAAGCGTACCCAGTGTCTGGAACAGGAAGGACGGCATCTGGGACGGGGATCAGGAGGCGTACCCAGGGTCCGGAAAAATCCGTGCCGGCTCCTCCTGTAAAGAATTTAGTTTTCGAAGTGATCGGTTCCAAGTTCCAACTGCCGCAACATGGCAAAAATTTGATTTCTTCCGCAATTCCCAACAAACAGGCGCCGTGCTTGTAGGACGAGCCGTCAGGGATTTTTTTATATACAAAGTGAATCGTTTCTGAACTATTGGAAAAAACTTTCAGCATTCATTTAGAATAATTGTCTTTATTTATACTTATTATCAATACGTATAAAAAAAGACAATTTTTCTATACGAAATCAGGATAGCAATCTACTTATTTTCAATCAAAAAAACCGAGTAGGTCACTACACGCCGAACTCTGATTTTTCTTCCTAAATTAAACACCTTTCTTAAAAACTATTTAATTTGTTTAGCAAAATTAAATCAAAATAAACATTTTTGTTTTATTTAAAAAAAAAGTTCTGCGCTATTTAAAGTACTGAAATTTTGAAGAATGAATACTCTTTAGTCATATATGCACGACACTTGTCCAGATGTTGTTAAAATTAATTAATATTTTGTAACGATATTTTAAACAAATTTACATTGCTTAAAATATTTATATAAGTTTTGCTTAAAAAATATTTTTTTTAACAGTTACACAGGGTCCGAAACAGGAAGGACGGTATCTGGGACGGGGATCGGGAAGCGTACCCAGGGTCCGGAACAGGAAGGACGGTATCTGGGACGGGGATCGGGAAGCGTACCCAGGGTCCGGAACAGGAAGGACGGTATCTGGGACGGGGAACGGGAAGCGTACCCAGGGTCCGGAACAGGAAGGACGGTATCTGGGACGGGGATCGTGAAGCGTACCCAGGGTCCGGAACAAGAAGGACGGTATCTGGGACGGGGATCGGGAAGCGTACCCAGGGTCCGGAACAGGAAGGACGGTATCTGGGACGGGGATCGGGAAGCGTAAGCAGGGTCTGGAACATGAAGGACGGCATCTGGGACGGGGATCAGGAGGCGTACCCAGGGTCCGGAAAAATCCGTGCCGGCTCCGCCTGCAAAGATTTTAGGTTTCGAAGTGATCGGTTAAAAATTTAATTTCTTCCGCATTTCCCAACAAACTGGCGCCGTGCTTGTAGGACGAGCTGTCAGGGATTTTTTAATATACAAAATGAATCGTAATTGTAAATGTAATCGGAAATGTAATCTACATATTTTCAATCAAAAAAACCGAGTAGGTCACTACACGCCGAACTCTGATTTTTATTCCTTTACACAGGGTCCGAAACAGGAAGGACGGTATCTGGGACGGGGATCGGGAAGCGTACTCACGATCCGGAACAGGAACGACGGTATCTGGGATGGGGATAGGGAAGCGTACCCAGGGTCCTGAACAGGAAGGACGGTATCTGGGACGGTGATCGGGAAGCGTACCCAGGGTCCTGAACAGGAAGGACGGTATCTGGGACGGGGATCGTGAAGCGTACCCAGGGTCTGGAACAGGAAGGACGGTATTTGGGACGGGGATCGGGAAGCGTACCCAGGGTCTGGAGCAGGAAGGACGGCATCTGGGACGGGCATCAGGAGGCGTAACAAGGGTCCGGAAAAATCCGTGCCGGCTCCTCCTGTAAAGAATTTAGTTTTCGAAGTGATCGGTTCCAAGTTCCAACTGCCGCAACATGGCAAAAATTTGATTTCTTCCGCAATTCCCAACAAACAGGCGCCGTGCTTGTAGGACGAGCCGTCAGGGATTTTTTTATATACAAAGTGAATCGTTTCTGAACTATTGGAACAAACTTTCAGCATTTAGAATAATTGTCTTTATTTATACTTATTATCAATACGTATAAAAAAAGACAATTTTTCTATACGAAATCAGGATAGCAATCTACTTATTTTCAATCAAAAAAACCGAGTAGGTCACTACACGCCGAACTCTGATTTTTCTTCCTAAATTAAACACCTTTCTTAAAAACTATTTAATTTTTTTTAGCAAAATTAAATCAAAATAAACATTTTTGTTTTATTTAAAAACACAAGTTCTGCGTTATTTAAAGTACTGAAATTTTGAAGAATGAATACTCTTTAGTCATATATGCACGACACTTGTCCAGATGTTGTTAACAATAATTAATATTTTGTAACGATATTTTAAACAAATTTACATTGCTTAAAATATTTATATAAGTTTTGCTTAAAAAATATTTTTTTTAACAGTTACACAGGGTCCGAAACAGGAAAGACAGTATCTGGGACGGGGATCCTGAAGCGTACCCAGGGTCCGGAACAGGAAGGACGGTATCTGGGACGGGGATCGGGAAGCGTACCCAGGGTCCGGAACAGGAAGGACGGTATCTGGGACGGGGATCTGGAAGCGTACCCAGGGTCCGGAACAGGAAGGACGGTATCTGGGACGGGGATCGGGAAGCGTACCCAGGGTCCGGAACAGAAAGGACGGTATCTGGGACGGGGATCGGGAAGCGTACCCTGGGTCTGGAACAGGAAGGACGGCATCTGGGACGGGGATCAGGAGGCGTACCCAGGGTCCGGAAAAATCCGTGCCGGCTCCGCCTGCAAAGATTTTAGGTTTCGAAGTGATCGGTTAAAAATGTAATTTCTTCCGCATTTCCCAACAAACTGGCGCCGTGCTTGTAGGACGAGCCGTCAGGGATTTTTTTATATACAAAATGAATCGTAATTGTAAATGTAATCGGAAATGTAATCTACTTATTTTCAATCAAAAAAACCGAGTAGGTCACTACACGCCGAACTCTGATTTTTATTCCTAAATTAAACACCTTTCTTAAAAACAATTTAATTTTTTTAGCAAAATTAAATAAAAATAAACATTTTTGATTTATTTAAAAACACAAGTTCTGCGTTATTTATAGTACGGAAATTTTGAAGAATGAATACTCTTTAGTCATATATGCACGACACTTGTCCAGATGTTGTTAACAATAATTAATATTTTGTAACGATATTTTAAACAAATTTACATTGCTTAAAATATTTATATAAGTTTTGCTTAAAAAATATTTTTTTTAACAGTTACACAGGGTCCGAAACAGGAAGGACGGTATCTGGGACGGGGATCGGGAAGCGTACTCACGATCCGGAACAGGAACGACGGTATCTGGGACGGGGATCGGGAAGCGTACCCAGGGTCCGGAACAGGAAGGACGGTATTTGGGACGGGGATCGGGAAGCGTACCCAGGGTCCGGAACAGGAAGGACGGTATCTGGGACGGGGATCGGGAAGCGTACCCAGGGTCCGGAACAGGAAGGACGGTATCTGGGACGGGAATCGGGAAGCGTACCCAGGGTCCGGAACGGGAAGGACGGTATCTGGGACGGGGATCGGGAAGCGTACCCAGGGTCCGGAACAGGAAGGACGGTATTTGGGACGGGGATCGGGAAGCGTACCCAGGGTCTGGAACAGGAAGGACGGCATCTGGGACGGGCATCAGGAGGCGTAACAAGGGTCCGGAAAAATCCGTGCCGGCTCCTCCTGTAAAGAATTTAGTTTTCGAAGTGATCGGTTCCAAGTTCCAACTGCCGCAACATGGCAAAAATTTGATTTCTTCCGCAATTCCCAACAAACAGGCGCCGTGCTTGTAGGACGAGCCGTCAGGGATTTTTTTATATACAAAGTGAATCGTTTCTGAACTATTGGAACAAACTTTCAGCATTTAGAATAATTGTCTTTATTTATACTTATTATCAATACGTATAAAAAAAGACAATTTTTCTATACGAAATCAGGATAGCAATCTACTTATTTTCAATCAAAAAAACCGAGTAGGTCACTACACGCCGAACTCTGATTTTTCTTCCTAAATTAAACACCTTTCTTAAAAACTATTTAATTTTTTTTAGCAAAATTAAATCAAAATAAACATTTTTGTTTTATTTAAAAACACAAGTTCTGCGTTATTTAAAGTACTGAAATTTTGAAGAATGAATACTCTTTAGTCATATATGCACGACACTTGTCCAGATGTTGTTAACAATAATTAATATTTTGTAACGATATTTTAAACAAATTTACATTGCTTAAAATATTTATATAAGTTTTGCTTAAAAAATATTCCAGGGTCCGGAACGGGAAGGACGGTATCTGGGACGGGGATCGGGAAGCGTACACAGGGTCCGGAACAGGAAGGACGGTATCTGGGACGGGGATCGGGAAGCGTACCCAGGGTCCGGAACAGGAAGGACGGTATCTGGGACGGGGATCGGGAAGCGTACCCAGGGTCCTGAACAGGAAGGACGGTATCTGGGACGGGAATCGTGAAGCGTACCCAGGGTCTGGAACAGGAAGGACGGCATCTGGGACTTGGATCGGGAAGCGATCACAGGGTCCGGAACAGGAAGGACGGCATCTGGGACGGGGATCACGAGGCGTACCCAGGGTCCGGAAAAATCCTTGCCGGCTCCGCCTGTAAAGAATTTAGGTTTCGAAGTGATCGGTTCCAAGTTCCATCTGCCGCAACATGGCAAAAATTTCATTTCTTCCGCAATTCCCAACAAACAGGCGCCATGCTTGAGGGACGAGCCGTCAGGGATTTTTTTATATACAAAGTGAATCGTTTCTGAACTATTGGAACAAACTTTCAGCATTTGGAAAAATTGTCTTTATTTATACTTATTATCAATACGTATAAATAAAGACAATTTTTCTATACGAAATCAGGACAGCAATCTACTTATTTTCAATCAAAAAAACCGAGTAGGTCACTACACGCCGAACTCTGATTTTTCTTCCTAAATTAAACACCTTTCTTAAAAACTATTTAATTTTTTTTAGCAAAATTAAATCAAAATAAACATTTTTGTTTTATTTAAAAACACAAGTTCTGCGTTATTTAAAGTACTGAAATTTTGAAGAATGAATACTCTTTAGTCATATATGCACGACACTTGTCCAGATGTTGTTAACAATAATTAATATTTTGTAACGATATTTTAAACAAATTTACATTGCTTAAAATATTTATATAAGCTTTGCTTAAAAAATATTTTTTTTAACAGTTACACAGGGTCCGAAACAGGAACGACGGTATCTGGGACGGGGATCGGGAAGCGTACCCAGGGTCCGGAAAAGGAAGGACGGTATCTGGGACGGGAATCGGGAAGCGTACCCAGGGTCCGGAACAGGAAGGACGGTATCTGGGACGGGGATCGGGAAGCGTACCCAGGGTCCGGAAAAATCCGTGCCGGCTCCTCCTGTAAAGAATTTAGGTTTCGAAGTGATCGGTTCCAAGTTCCAACTGCCGCAACATGGCAAAAATTTCATTTCTTCCGCAATTCCCATCAAACAGGCGCCGTGCTTGTACGACGAGCCGTCAGGTATTTTTTTATATACAAAGTGAATCGTTTCTGAACTATTGGAACAAACTTTCAGCATTTAGAATAATTGTCTTTATTTATACTTATTATACTTAATGGACGGGAATCGAGAAGCGTACCCAGGGTCCGGAACGGGAAGTACGGTATCTTGGACGGGGATCGGGAAGCGTACCCAGGGTCCGGAACAGGAAGGACGGTATTTGGGACGGGGATCGGGAAGCGTACCCAGGGTCCGGAACAGAAAGGACGGTATCTGGGACGGGGATCGGGAAGCGTACCCAGTGTCTGGAACAGGAAGGACGGCATCTGGGACGGGGATCAGGAGGCGTACCCAGGGTCCGGAAAAATCCGTGCCGGCTCCTCCTGTAAAGAATTAATTTTCGAAGTGATCGGTTCCAAGTTCCAACTGCCGCAACATGGCAAAAATTTGCTTTCTTCCGCAATTCCCAACAAACAGGCGCCGTGCTTGTAGGACGAGCCGTCAGGGATTTTTTTATATACAAAGTGAATCGTTTCTGAACTATTGGAACAAACTTTCAGCATTTAGAATAATTGTCTTTATTTATACTTATTATCAATACGTATAAAAAAAGACAATTTTTCTATACGAAATCAGGATAGCAATCTACTTATTTTCAATCAAAAAAACCGAGTAGGTCACTACACGCCGAACTCTGATTTTTCTTCCTAAATTAAACACCTTTCTTAAAAACTATTTAATTTGTTTAGCAAAATTAAATCAAAATAAACATTTTTGTTTTATTTAAAAACACAAGTTCTGCGTTATTTAAAGTACTGAAATTTTGAAGAATGAATACTCTTTAGTCATATATGCACGACACTTGTCCAGATGTTGTTAAAATTAATTAATATTTTGTAACGATATTTTAAACAAATTTACATTGCTTAAAATATTTATATAAGTTTTGCTTAAAAAATATTTTTTTAACAGTTACACAGGGTCCGAAACAGGAAGGACAGTATCTGGGACGGGGATCGGGAAGCGTACCCAGGGTCCGGAACAGGAAGGACGGTATCTGGGACGGAGATCGGGAAGCGTACCCAGGGTCCGGAACAGGAAGGACGGTATCTGGGACGGGGATCGGGAAGCGTACCCAGGGTCCGGAACAGGAAGGACGGTATCTGGGACGGGGATCGTGAAGCGTACCCAGGGTCCGGAACAGGAAGGACGGTATCTGGGACGGGGATCGGGAAGCGTACCCAGTGTCCGGAACAGGAAGGACGGTATCTGGGACGGGGATCGGGAAGCGTAAGCAGGGTCTGGAACATGAAGGACGGCATCTGGGACGGGGATCAGGAGGCGTACCCAGGGTCCGGAAAAATCCGTGCCGGCTCCGCCTGCAAAGATTTTAGGTTTCGAAGTGATCGGTTAAAAATTTAATTTCTTCCGCATTTCCCAACAAACTGGCGCCGTGCTTGTAGGACGAGCTGTCAGGGATTTTTTAATATACAAAATGAATCGTAATTGTAAAAGTAATCGGAAATGTAATCTACATATTTTCAATCAAAAAAACCGAGTAGGTCACTACACGCCGAACTCTGATTTTTATTCCTAAATTAAACACCTTTCTGAAAAACAAATTAATTTTTTTTAGCAAAATTAAATCAAAATAAACATTTTTGATTTATTTAAAAACACAAGTTCTGCGTTATTTATAGTACGGAAATTTTAAGAATTTTAGTCATATATTCACGACACTTTTCCAGATGCTGTTAACAATAATTAATATTTTGTAACGATATTTTAAACAAATTTACATTGCTTAAAATATTTATATAAGTTTTGCTTAAAAAATATATTTTTTAACAGTTACACAGGGTCCGAAACAGGAAGGACGGTATCTGGGACGGGGATCGGGAAGCGTACTCACGATCCGGAACAGGAACGACGATATCTGGGACGGGGATCGGGAATGGTACCCAGAAACCGGATCAGGAAGGACGGGGATCGGGAAGCGTACGCAGGGTCCGGAACAGGAAGGACGGTATCTGGGACGGGGATCGGGAAGCGTACCCAGGGTCCGGAACAGGAAGGACGGTATCAAAATAAACATTTTTGATTTATTTAAAAACACAATTCTGCGTTATTTATAGTACGGAAATTTTGAAGAATGAATACTCTTTAGTCATATATACACGACACTTGTCCAGATGTTGTTAACAATAATTAATATTTTGTAACGATATTTTAAACAAATTTACATTGCTTAAAATATTTATATAAATTTTGCTTAAAAAATATATTTTTTAACAGTTACACAGGGTCCGAAACAGGAAGAACGGTATCTGGGACGGGGATCGGGAAGCGTACCTACGATCCGGAACAGGAAGGACAGTATCTGGGGACGGGGATCTGAAATGGTACCCAGAGTCCGGACCAGGAAGGACGGTATCTGGGACGGGGATCGGGAAGCGTACCCAGGGTCCGGAACAGGAAGGACGGCCTGGGACGGGGATCGGGAAGCGTACCCAGCGTCCAGAACAGGAAGGACGGCATCTGGGACGGGGATAGGGAAGCGTACCCAGGGTCCTGAACAGGAAGGACGGTATCTGGGACGGTGATCGGGAAGCGTACCCAGGGTCCTGAACAGGAAGGACGGTATCTGGGACGGGGATCGTGAAGCATACCCAGGGTCTGGAACAGGAAGGACGGCATCTGGGACTTGGATCGGGAAGCGATCACAGGGTCCGGAACAGGAAGGACGGCATCTGGGACGGGGATCAGGAGGCGTACCCAGGGTCCGGAAAAATCCGTGCCGGCTCCGCCTGTAAAGAATTTAGGTTTCGAAGTGATCGGTTCCAAGTTCCATCTGCCGCAACATGGCAAAAATTTCATTTCTTCCGCAATTCCCAACAAACAGGCGCCGTGCTTGTAGGACGAGCCGTCAGGGATTTTTTTATATACAAAGTGAATCGTTTCTGAACTATTGGAACAAACTTTCAGCATTTAGAATAATTGTCTTTATTTATACTTATTATCAATACGTATAAATAAAGACAATTTTTCTATACGAAATCAGGATAGCAATCTACTTATTTTCAATCAAAAAAACCGAGTAGGTCACTACACGCCGAACTCTGATTTTTCTTCCTAAAATAAACAACTTTCTTAAAAACTATTTAATTTTTTTTTAGCAAAATTAAATCAAAATAAACATTTTTGTTTTATTTAAAAACACAAGTTCTGCGTTATTTAAAGTACTGAAATTTTGAAGAATGAATACTCTTTAGTCATATATGCACGACACTTGTCCAGATGTTGTTAACAATAATTAATATTTTGTAACGATATTTTAAACAAATTTACATTGCTTAAAATATTTATATAAGTTTTGCTTAAAAATATATTTTTTAACAGTTACACAGGGTCCGAAAGAGGAAGGACGGTATCTGGGACGGGGATCGGGAAGCGTACCCAGGGTCCGGAACAGGAGGGACGGTATCTGGGACGGGAATCGGGAAGCGTACCCAGGGTCCGGAATGGGAAGGACGGTATCTGGGACGGGGATCGGGAAGCGTACCCAGGATCCGGAACAGGAAGGACGGTATCTGGGGCGTGGATCGGGAAGCGTACCCAGGGTCCGGAACAGGAAGGACGGCATCTGAGACGGGGATCGGGAAGCGTACACAGGGTCCGGAACAGGAAGGACGGCATCTGGGACGGAGATCGGGAAGCGTACCCAGGGTCCTGAACAGGAAGGAAGGTATCTTTGACGGGGATCGGGAAGCGTACCCAGGGTCCGGAACAGGAAGGACGGTATCTCAGACGGGGATCGGGAAGCGTACCCAGGGTCTGGAACAGAAAGGACGGCATCAGGGACGGGGATCAGGAGGCGTACCCAGGGTCCGGAAAAATCCGTGCCGGCTCCGCCTGCAAAGATTTTAGGTTTCGAAGTGATCGGTTAAAAATGTAATTTCTTCCGCATTTCCCAACAAACTGGCGCCGTGCTTGTAGGACGAGCCGTCAGGGATTTTTTTATATACAAAATGAATCGTAATTGTAAATGTAATCGGAAATGTAATCTACTTATTTTCAATCAAAAAAACCGAGTAGGTCACTACACGCCGAACTCTGATTTTTATTCCTAAATTAAACACCTTTCTTAAAAACAATTTAATTTTTTTAGCAAAATTAAATCAAAATAAACATTTTTGATTTATTTAAAAACACAAGTTCTGCGTTATTTATAGTACGGAAATTTTGAAGAATGAATACTCTTTAGTCATATATGCACGACACTTGTCCAGATTTTGTTAACAATAATTAATATTTTGTAACGATATTTTAAACAAATTTACATTGCTTAAAATATTTATATAAGTTTTGCTTAAAAAATATTTTTTTTAACAGTTACACAGGGTCAGAAACAGGAAGGACGGTATCTGGGACGGGGATCGAGAAGCGTACTCACGATCCGGAACAGGAACGACGGTATCTGGGACGGGGATCGGGAATGGTAACAAGAGTCCTGATCAGGAAGGACGGTGTCTGGGACAGGGATCGGGAAGCGTACCCAGGGTGCGGAACAGGAAGGACGGTATCTGGGACGGGAATCGGGAAGCGTACCCAGGGTCCGGAACGGGAAGTACGGTATCTGGGACGGAGAAAGGGAAGCGTACCCAGGGTCCGGAACAGGAAGGACGGTATCTGGGACGGGGATCGGGAAGCGTACACAGGGTCCAGAACAGGAAGGACGGTATCTGGTACGGGGATCGGGAAGCGTACCCAGGGTCTGGAACAGGAAGGACGGTATCAGGGACGGGGATCAGGAGGCGTACCCAGGGTCCGGAAAAATCCGTGCCGGGTCCTCCTGTAAAGAAATTAGGTTTCGAAGTGATCGGTTCCAAGTTCCAACTGCCGCAAAATGGCAAAAATTTCATTTCTTCCGCAATTCCCAACAAACAGGCGCCGTGCTTGTAGAACGAGCCGTCAGGGATTTTTTTATATACAAAGTGAATCGTTTCTGAACTATTGGAACAAACTTTCAGCATTTAGAATAATTGTCTTTATTTATACTTATTATCAATACGTATAAATAAAGACAATTTTTCTATACGAAATCAGGATAGCAATCTACTTATTTTCAATCAAAAAAACCGAGTAGGTCACTACACGCCGAACTCTGATTTTTCTTCCTGAATTAAACACCTTTCTTAAAAACTATTTAATTTTTATTTTATTTAAAAACACAAGTTCTGCGTTACTTAAAGTACTGAAATTTTGAAGAATGAATACTCTTTAGTCATATATGCACGACACTTGTCCAGATGTTGTTAACAATAATTAATATTTTGTAACGATATTTTAAACAAATTTACATTGCTTAAAATATTTATATAAGTTTTGCTTAAAAAATATTTTTTTAACAGTTACACAGGGTCCGAAACAGGAAGGACGGTATCTGGGACGGGGATCGGGAAGCGTACTCACGATCCGGAACAGGAAGGACGGTATCTGGGACGGCGATCGGGAATGGTACCCAGGGTCCGGAACAGGAAGGACGGTATCTGGGACGGGGATCGGGAAGCGTACCCAGGGTCCGGAACAGGAAGGACGGTATCTGGGACGGGGATCGGGAAGCGTACCCAGGGTCCGGAGCAGGAAGGACGGTATCTGGGACGGGGATCGGGAAGCGTACCCAGGGTCCGGAACAGGAAGGACGGCATCTGGGACGGGGATCGGGAAGCGTACCCAGGGTAAGGAACAGCAAGGACGGCATCTGGGAGGGGGATCGGGAAGCGTACCCAGGGTCTGGAACAGGAAGGACGGTATCTGGGACGGGGATCGGGAAGCGTACCCAGGGTCCGGAACAGGAAGGACGGTATCTGGGACGGGGATCGGGAAGCGTACCCAGGGTCCGGAACAGGAAGGACGGCATCTGGGACGGGGATCAGGAGGCGTACCCAGGGTCCGGAAAAATCCGTGCCGGCTCCGCCTGTAAATAATTTAGGTTTCGAAGTGACCGGTTCCAAGTTCCAACTGCCGCAATATGGCAAAAATTTCATTTCTTCCGCATTTCCCAACAAACGGGTGCCGTGCTTGTAGGACGAGCCGTCAGGGATTTTTATATACAAAATGAATCGTAATTGTAAATGTAATCGGAAATGTAATGTACTTATTTTCAATAAAAAAAACCGGGTAGGTCACTACACGCCGAACTCTGATTTTTATTCCTAAATTAAACACCTTTCTTAAAAACAAATTAATTTTTTTTAGCAAAATTAAATCGAAATAAACATTTTTGATTTATTTAAAAACACAAGTTCTGCGTTATTTATAGTACGGAAATTTTGAAGAATGAATACTCTTTAGTCATATATGCACGACACTTGTCCAGATGTTGTTAACAATACTTAATATTTTGTAACGATATTTTAAACAAATTTACATTGCTTAAAATATTTATATAAGTTTTGCTTAAAAAATATATTTTTAACAGTTACACAGGGTCCGAAACAGGAAGGACGGTATCTGGGACGGGGATCGGGAAGCGTACCCAGGGTCTGGAACAGGAAGGACGGTATCTGGGACGGGGATCGGTAAGCGTACCCAGGGTCTGGAACAGGAAGGACGGCATCTGGGACGGGGATCAGGAGGCGTACCCAGGGTCCGGAAAAATCCGTGCCGGCTCCTCCTGTAAATAATTTAGGTTTCGAAGTGATCGGTTCCAAGTTCCAACTGCCGCAACATGGCAAAAATTTCATTTCTTCCGCAATTCCCAACAAACAGGCGCCGTGCTTGTAGGACGAGCCGTCAGGGATTTTTTTATATACAAAGTGAATCGTTTCTGAACTATTGGAACAAACTTTCAGCATTTAGAATAATTGTCTTTATTTATACTTATTATACTTAATGGACGGGGATCGGGAATGGTACCAAGAGTCCGGATCAGGAAGGACGGTGTCTGGGACGGGGATCGGGAAGCGTACCCAGGGTCCGGAACAGGAAGGACGGTATCTGGGACGGGGATCGTGAAGCGTACCCAGGGTCCGGAACAGGAAGGACGGTATCTGGGACGGGAATCGGGAAGCGTACCCAGGGTCCGGAACAGGAAGGACGGTATCTGGGACGGGGATCGGGAAGCGTACCCAGGGTCCGGAACAGGAAGGACGGTATCTGGGACGGGGATCGGGAAGCGTACACAGGGTCCGGAACAGGAAGGACGGCATCTGGGACGGGGATCGGGAGGCGTACCCAGGGTCCGTAAAATCCGTGCCGGCTCCTCCTGTAAAGAATTTAGGTTTCGAAGTGATCGGTTCCAAGTTCCAACTGCCGCAACATGGCAAAAATTTAATTTCTTCCGCAATTCCCATCAAACAGGCGCCGTGCTTGTAGGACGAGCCGTCAGGGATTTTTTTATATACAAAGTGAATCGTTTCTGAACTATTGGAACAAACTTTCAGCATTTAGAATAATTGTCTTTATTTATACTTATTATACTTAATGGACGGGAATCGAGAAGCGTACCCAGGGTCCGGAACGGGAAGTACGGTATCTGGGACGGGGATCGGGAAGCGTACCCAGGGTCCGGAACAGGAAGGACGGTATCTGGGACGGGGATCGGGAAGCGTACCCAGGGTCCGGAACAGGAAGGACGGTATCTGGGACGGGGATCGGGAAGCGTACCCTGGGTCCAGAACAGGAAGGACGGTATCTGGGACGGGGATCGGGAAGCGTACCCAGGGTCCAGAACAGGAATGACGGCATCTGAGACGGGGATCGGGAAGTGTACACAGGGTCCAGAACAGGAAGGACGGCATTTGGGACGGAGATCGGGAAGCGTACCCAGGGTCCTGAACAGGAAGGACGGTGTATGGAACGGGGATCGGGAAGCGTACCCAGGGTCCGGAACAGGAAGGACGGTATCTGGGACGGGGATCGGGAAGCGTACCCAGGGTCCGGAACAGGAAGGACGGTATCTGGGACGGGAATCGGGAAGCGTACCCAGGGTCTGGAACAGGAAGGACGGCATCTGGGACGGGGATCAGGAGGCGTACCCAGGGTCCGGAAAAATCCGTGCCGGCTCCTCCTGTAAAGAATTCAGGTTTCGAAGTGATCGGTTCCAAGTTCCAACTGCCGCAACATGGCAAAAATTTCATTTCTTCCGCAATTCCCAACAAACAGGCGCCGTGCTTGTAGGACGAGCCGTCAGGGATTTTTTTATATACAAAGTGAATCGTTTCTGAACTATTGGAACAAACTTTCAGCATTTAGAATAATTGTCTTTATTTATACTTATTATACTTAATGGACGGGGATCGGGAATGGTACCCAGAGTCCGGATCAGGAAGGACGGTGTCTGGGACGGGGATCGGGAAGCGTACCCAGGGTCCGGAACAGGAAGGACGGTATCTGGGACGGGGATCGGGAAGCGTACACAGGGTCCGGAACAGGAAGGACGGCATCTGGGACGGGGATCAGGAGGCGTACCCAGGGTCCGGAAATATCCGTTCCGGCTCCGCCAGCAAAGATTTTAGGTTTCGAAGTGATCGGTTAAAAATTTAATTTCTTCCGCATTTCCCAACAAACTGGCGCCGTGCTTGTAGGACGAGCCGTCAGGGAATTTTTTATATGCAAAATGAATCCTAATTGTAAATGTAATCGGAAATGTAATCTACTTATTTTCAATAAAAAAAACCGAGTAGGTCACTACACGCCGAACTCTGATTTTTATTCCTAAATTAAACACCTTTCCTAAAAACAATTTAATTTTTTTTAGCAAAATTAAATCAAAATAAACATTTTTGACTTATTTAAAAACACAAGTTCTGCGTTATTTATAGTACGGAAATTTTGAAGAATGAATACTCTTTAGTCATATATTCACGACACTTGTCCAGATGTTGTTAACAATAATTAATATTTTGTAACGATATTTTAAACAAATTTACATTGCTTAAAATATTTATATAAGTTTTGCTTAAAAAATATTTTTTTTAACAGTTACACAGGGTCCGAAACAGGAAGGACGGTATCTGGGATGGGGATCGTGAAGCGTACCCAGGGTCCGGAACAGGAAGGACGGTATCTGGGACGGGAATCGGGAAGCGTACCCAGGGTCCGGAACAGGAAGGACGGTATCTGGGACGGGGATCGGGAAGCGTACACAGGGTCCGGAACAGGAAGGACGGAATCTGGGACGGGGATCGGGAAGCGTACCCAGGGTCCGGAACAGGAAGGACGGTATCTGGGACGGGGATCGGGAAGCGTACACAGGGTCCGGAACAGAAATGACGGCATCTGGGACGGGGATCAGGAGGCGTACCCAGGGTCCGGAAAAATCCGTGCCGGCTCCGCCTGCAAAGATTTTAGGTTTCGAAGTGATCGGTTAAAAATTTCATTTCTTCCAACAAACTGGCGCCGTGCTTGTAGGACGAGCCGTCAGGGATTTTTTTATATACAAAATGAATCGTAATTGTAAATGTAATCGGAAATGTAATCTACTTATTTTCAATCAAAAAAACCGAGTAGGTCACTACACGCCGAACTCTGATTTTTATTCCTAAATTAAACACCTTTCTTAAAAACAATTTAATTTTTTTAGCAAAATTAAATCAAAATAAACATTTTTGATTTATTTAAAAATACCAGTTCTGCGTTATTTATAGTACGGAAATTTTGAAGAATGAATACTCTTTAGTCATATATTCACGACACTTGTCCAGATGTTGTTAACAATAATTAATATTTTGTAACGATATTTTAAACAAATTTACATTGCTTAAAATATTTATATAAGTTTTGCTTAAAAAATATTTTTTTTAACAGTTACACAGGGTCCGAAACAGGAAGGACGGTATCTGGGACGGGGATCGGGAAGCGTACCCAGGGTCCGGAACAGGAAGGACGGTATCTGGGACGGGGATCGGGAAGCGTACCCAGGGTCCGGAACAGGGAGGACGGTATCTGGGACGGGGATCGGGAAGCCTACCCAGGGTCCAGAACAGGAAGGACGGCATCTGGGACGGGGATCGGGAAGCGTACCCAGCGTCCAGAACAGGAAGTACGGCATCTGGGACGGGGATCGGGAAGCGTAGCCAGGTCCTGAACAGGAAGGACGGTATCTGGGACGGGGATCGGGAAGCGTACCCAGGGTACGGAACAGGAAGGACGGTATCTGGGACGGGGATCGGGAAGCGTACCCAGGGTCCGGAACAGGAAGGACGGTATCTGGGTTGGGGATCGGGAAGCGTACACAGGGTCCGGAACAGGAAGGAGGGCATCTGGGATGGGGTTCGGGAGGCGTACCCAGGGTCCGTAAAAATCCGTGCCGGCTCCGCCTGTAAAGAATTTAGGTTTCGAAGTGATCGGTTCCAAGTTCCAACTGCCGCAACATGGCAAAAATTTCATTTCTTCCGCATTTCCCAACAAACTGGCGCCGTGCTTGTAGGACGAGCCGTCAGGGAATTTTTTATATACAAAATGAATCATAATTGTAAATGTAATCGGAAATGTAATCTACTTATTTTCAATAAAAAAAACCGAGTAGGTCACTACACGCCGAACTCTGATTTTTATTCCTAAATTAAACACCTTTCCTAAAAACAATTTAATTTTTTTAGCAAAATTAAATCAAAATAAACATTTTTCATTTATTTAAAAACACAAGTTCTGCGTTATTTATAGTACGGAAATTTTGAAGAATGAATACTCTTTAGTCATATATGCACGACACTTGTCCAGATGTTGTTAACAATAATTAATATTTTGTAACGATATTTTAAACAAATTTACATTGCTTAAAATATTTATATAAGTTTTGCTTAAAAAATATTTTTTTTAACAGTTACACAGGGTCCGAAACAGGAAGGACGGTATCTGGGACGGGGATCGGGAAGCGTACCCAGGGTCTGGAACAGGAAGGACGGTATCTGGGACGGGGATCGGGAAGCGTACCCAGAGTCCGGAACAGGAAGGACGGCAACTGGGACGGGGATCGGGAAGCGTACACAGGGTCCGGAACAGGAAGGACGGAATCTGGGACGGGGATCGGGAAGCGTACCCAGGGTCCGGAACAGGAAGGACGGTATCTGGGACGGGGATCGGGAAGCGCACACAGGGTCCGGAACAGAAAGGACGGCATCTGGGACGGGGATCAGGAGGCGTACCCAGGGTCCGGAAAAATCCGTGCCGGCTCCGCCTGCAAAGATTTTAGGTTTCGAAGTGATCGGTTAAAAATTTCATTTCTTCCAACAAACTGGCGCCGTGCTTGTAGGACGAGCCGTCAGGGATTTTTTTATATACAAAATGAATAGTAATTGTAAATGTAATCGGAAATGTAATCTACTTATTTTCAATCAAAAAAACCGAGTAGGTCACTACACGCCGAACTCTGATTTTTATTCCTAAATTAAAAAATTAAATCAAAATAAACATTTTTGATTTATTTAAAAACACAAGTTCTGCGTTATTTATAGTACGGAAATTTTGAAGAATGAATACTCTTTAGTCACATATTCACGACACTTTTCCAGATGTTGTTAACAATAAGTAATATTTTGTAACGATATTTTAAACAAACTTACATTGCTTAAAATATTTATATAAGTTTTGCTTAAAAAATATTTTTTTTAACAGTTACACAGGGTCCGAAACAGGAAGGACGGTATCTGGGACGGGGATCGGGAAGCGTACCCAGGGTACGGAACAGGAAGGACGGTATCTGGGACGGGGATCGGGAAGCGTACCCAGGGTCCGGACCAGGAAGGACGGTATCTGGGACGTGGATCGGGAAGCTTACCCATTGTCCGGAACAGGAAGGACGGTATCTGGGACGGGGATCGGGAAGCGTACCCAGGGTCCGGAAGAGGAAGGACGTTATCTGGGACGTGGATCGGTAAGCGTACCCAGGGTCCGGAACAGGATGGACGGTATCTGGGACGGGAATCGGGAAGCGTACCCAGGTTCCGGAACAGGAAGGACGGTATCTGGGACGGGGATCGGGAAGCGTACACAGGGTCCGGAACAGGAAGGACGGTATCTGGGACGGGGATCGGGAAGCGTACCCAGAGTCCGGAACAGGAAGTACGGTATCTGGGACGGGGATCGGGAAGCGTACCCAGGGTCTGGAACAGGAAGGACGGTATCGGGGACGGGGATCGTGAAGCGTACCCAGGGTCCGGAACAGTAAGGACGGTGTCTGGGACGGGAATCGGGAAGCGTACCCAGGGTCCGGAACAGGAAGGACGGTATCTGGGACGGGGATCGGGAAGCGTACCCAGGGTCCGGAACAGGAAGGACGGTATCTGGGACGGGGATCGGGAAGCGTACACAGGGTGCGGAACAGGAAGGACGGCATCTGGGACGGGGATCGGGAAGCGTACCCAGGGTCCTGAACAGGAAGGACGGTATCTGGGACGGGGATCGGGAAGCGTACCCAGGGTACGGAACAGGAAGGACGGTATCTGGGACGGGGATCGGGAAGCGTACCCAGGGTCCGGAACAGGAAGGACGGTATCTGGGACGGGGATTGGGAAGCGTACACAGGGTCCGGAACAGGAAGGACGGGGTTCAGGAGGCTACCCAGTGTCCGGAAAAATCCGTGCCGGCTCCGCCTGTAAAGAATTTAGGTTTCGAAGTGATCGGTTCCAAGTTCCAACTGCCGCAACATGGCAAAAATTTCATTTCTTCCGCAATTCCCAACAAACAGGCGCCGTGCTTGTAGGACGAGCCGTCAGGGATTTTTTTATATACAAAATGAATCGTAATTGTAAATGTAATCGGAAATGTAATCTACTTATTTTCAATCAAAAAAACCAGGTAGGTCACTACACGCCGAACTCTGATTTTTATTCCTAAATTAAACACCTTTCTTAAAAACAATTTAATTTTTTTTAGCAAAATTAAATCAAAATAAACATTTTTCATTTATTTAAAAACACAAGTTCTGCGTTATTTATAGTACGGAAATTTTGTAGAATGACTGCACTTTAGTCATATATGCACGACACTTGTCCAGATGTTGTTAACAATAATTAATATTTTGTAACGATATTTTAAACAAATTTACATTTCTTAAAATATTTATATAAGTTTTGCTTAAAAAATATTTTTTTTAACAGTTACACAGGGTCCGAAACAGGAAGGACGGTATCTGGGACGGGGATCCTGAATGGTACCCAGAGTCCGGATCAGGAAGGACGGTGTCTGGGACGGGTATCGGGAAGCGTACCCAGGGTCCGGAACAGGAAGGACGGTATCTGGGTCGGGGATCGGGAAGCGTATCAAGGGTCCGGAACAGGAAGGACGGTATCTGGAACGGGAATCGGGAAGCGTACCCAGGGTCCGGAACAGGAAGGACGGTATCTGGGACGGGGATCGGGAAGCGTACACAGGGTCCGGAACAGGAAGGACGGTATCTGGGACGGGGATCGGGAAGCGTACCCAGAGTCCGGAACAGGAAGTACGGTATCTGGGACGGGGATCGGGAAGCGTACCCAGGGTCTGGAACAGGAAGGACGGCATCTGGGACGGGGATTGGGAAGCGTACACAGGGTCCGGAACAGGAAGGACGGCATCTGGGACGGGGATCGGGAATGGTACCCAGAGTCCGGATCAGGAAGGACGGTGTCTGGGACGGGGATCGGGAAGCGTACCCAGGGTCCGGAACAGGAAGGACGGTATCTGGGACGGGAATCGGGAAGCGTACCCAGGGTCCGGAACAGGAAGGACGGTATATGGGACGGGGATGGGGAAGCGTACGCACGGTGCGGAACAGGAAGGACGGTATCTGGGACGGGGATCGGGAAGCGTACACAGGGTCCGGAACAGGAAGGACGGCATCTGGGACGGGGATCAGGAGGCGTACCCAGGGTCCGGAAAAATCCGTGCCGGCTCCGCCTGCAAAGATTTTAGGTTTCGAAGTGATCGGTTAAAAATTTCATTTCTTCCAACAAACTGGCGCCGTGCTTGTAGGACGAGCCGTCAGGGATTCCCAACTAACACAGAACTTGCGGGCCACTGATGGCTACGTTAGCCTTGGCCCAAACTTGTAGATGAGGGGCCGCAATCGTTTGCCGTAACGGCAACTTAAAAAAACTGTCACGCCGGCCACAATGTGGCCGCAACAGAATTGGCCATAACTACATTAAGATGCCCATAATTGTGCCACAAGTGGTTAATCATAATTGACGGATAGCCTAAAACTGGCCACAGTTATACTTTAAGTGGCAATTATTAATGAAAACTAGCCACAGTTTGGCCATTAACGATCATCGTGAATAAAATCTAGCCAGAAGATCGCCACAGCCATGCCACCTGCGTTTGTTAAGAATAAAAGCTACCCCAAAGCTGGCCATAAATGTTAATTTATTGGTCATCATAAATGTAAACTAGCCTTAAGCCAGCCATCCACATACCATCAATGCTATTCATTAATGAATGCATGCCGAAAGCTAGCCACTTTGTTGCCATGAATGGGCATCATTAATGTATGCAAGCCGAAAGCTAGCCACTTCGTTGCCATCATTAATGAATGCAAGCCGAAAGCTAGCCACTTTGTTGCCATCAATGGTAATCATTAATGAATGCATGCCGAAAGCTAGCCACTTTGTTGCCATGAATGGGCATCATTAATGTATGCAAGCCGAAAGCTAGCCACTTCGTTGCCATCATTAATGAATGCATGCCGAAATCTAGCCACTTTGTTGCCATCAATGGTAATCATTAATGAATGCATGCTGAAAGCTAGCCACTTTGTCGCCATCAATGGGCATCATTAATGAATGATAGCCCAAAGCTAGCCATATTCATGCCACTATTAGATATCATGAATGGAAGCTGGCCAGAATTATACTTTTTATGGTCCTCAAAAAAGTAAAGTTGAGCAAATCTCCATTTTTACTCCTTTGGCAGGGACAATTTTTTTTCTTTTTTTAAGTTATTTTAAACTTTAGAATCTAAATTTACTGGTCCATAATTTTTGTCTGAAAACTCTAAATATTTCATTCAAAATTTGAAAAAAAAAAAAAAAAAAAATAATAATAATAATCTATTGGAATATTTTTCTTAACAAGAGCTCATAACACCAACCTGACTTTTATGCAAACATGTTTCACTTTATTATAATATTTTTCAGTTAAAAACTGCAGTGGTGTTATAAGCACCCCATATTAAAAAGGTCAAAATACAATAAAATCGAAAGTGCTTCAGATCTTGTATAGAATACTTTCAATCTGGAAGCAATAATAATAATTTTTTTTTTAAGT
Source organism: Maratus michaelseni (assembly GCA_963931845.1). NCBI lineage: Eukaryota > Metazoa > Arthropoda > Arachnida > Araneae > Salticidae > Maratus > Maratus michaelseni. The sequence goes on along the minus strand of OZ007594.1, from coordinate 273,862,757 downwards.
GTCCCAATGGAGGCAAAAATTGGCCGTATCCACTCATCTCATTAGATCGGAATAAAAGGCCATATGGTTATGATTTATTTTTTAATGTTATTCTGAAAAAGTTGCAAAAGCCATAATTGTAATTAATAAAAAAAAAGTTGTAAAATAAGGTGTAACACAAGGTGTAAAATATATATTGAGCGTTAAATTACCAATGATGGTGAGAATACGAAAAAAAAACTAATTTTCTTCAATTTTTAATTAAATTATAGGTTTAAACATTCTATTCAAAGGAGTAAATTTTTAAGTAGTTTCAATTTATGTTTCTTCAAGCTAATTCACCAGGTGGATTGTCCAGCCAGAATTTCCATTGAAAATTGTTATCTAATGATTATATTCAACATCCCTTTTTCGAAGCAAATAAAAAATGTATAATGTTAAATGAGATACCATATGAAAGGATTTTCAAGCGACTTCTGACATAGTACACTCACATTTCTTTAAAACATGTATTTTGGTTAAAATTGCAAGTAATAAATTAAATAGGCATTGTTTTCAGAAATAAAATGAAAGTTTTTCCTCAAATTACTGTTGCCACAAAAATTAAATTCCACAACAATGATTATAAAAAAAATGTTCAATAAAGATAAAGTGGACATGGTTGCTGCATGGGTTTATTTTATATTTATGATAAAAAAGCAAAATTTAAATTCAAACGCTCAATTTTTTTTTTTTTTTTTTTTCAAAACATTATGTCACTCTCTAATGTAGTTAAAATACAATTTATATATATATATATATATAGCTCTTGATATTTTCAGTCAGTTTTTACTGTAAAGTATGAAAGAATAAATTGGATTATATTCTGGCTTTATTTTTTTTTAGAAGTTTAAACATGCATCTAAAAAATATTAGATATTGCTAAAAAATATTAGGCTGCAGTGTGAAATCTTCACACAGGCCCACTAGTATATATTATTTCTGTTATCAACATCCCCTTTTCTCAGAAAATATGAAATGCACAACAATGAACGAGATGCCATAAGAAAGGATTTTGAACCAGCTTCTGACATAGTGCACTCACATCTCGATAAAACATATTTTTTGATTAAAAATTGCTGTAAATTAAAAATTAAATCTGCATTGTCTTCATAAAAGAAATGAAAGGCTTTCCTCAAATTAGTGTAGCCACAAAAATAAAATACCACATTATATAATGCTTAAAATGATTATAAAAAATAAATACTACAAAAAAGATAAAGTGGGACATAGTTGCTGCACGGGTTTATTTTATATTTATGACTAAAAAGCAAAATTGAAATGCTCAATTTATTTTTCTTTGTCCCATGTTTTTTTCCGAAACAGATGATGTCATCTCTAAAGCAGTTAATTAACTATAGATATATATATTTTTTTGTCTTTGCTATGCTCGATCAGTTTTTACTGTAACTGTGATGGAATAAACGAGATGATATTCTGGCTCGACTAATGTTGTTTGAAGATAGTTTCAGTCCTTAATTTTCCTTTACAAGTTTAAACCTGCATCTAAAGAGTATTAGATATTGCTAAAAAGTATTAGACTGCAGTGTGAAATCTTCACATGGGTCCACTGGTGCTTTTATAATACAATTTCTTACCTGGATGTTTCTTCCAATTATCCAGCTTGAAAATAAAACAAAAACGCAGGAACTCTATTTTATAAAATTGGTAAAATGTTGACATTACTGATCATTGAAATTTAAGAATTTTTTTTAATGATGTAACTATATATATATGTAAATTAGGTCCGTTCAAAAAATGTCATTTCACTATCTTCATCTCTTTGGCATATAATATCAGAAAAATGTAGCAGTATTCCTATAAAGTAATGTTTTAGTCTGTTAAGGACTCTTCCCCCCTTTATACACATCATAGAACAAAATTTCAATGTATATATATTTACAAAATATTACTAATTGACAGAAAGCCAATTGTCACTATTTTCCTTCTTATGTAATCTTAAAATTTCTCTTATTAAATAAGTTTAATATTTTTTCAAAATAGTAGTGGCAGTTGATCTTCTAGAACACGGCAAGTTCACCATTCATACACTAAATCTTTTTTTTTTTTTTTTTTTTAAATGGACTAAACATTACTCATAAATAATAATATATCATTGTTTTTACTTTTTAAAAATTAGCAAGTAATGAGTACTGAATATATATATATATATATATTTTAATATATTACCAATAAAGAAATCTTTAAAATATTTTTCCTTCCAGCAGGAGGTATGTGACTTTTTGACTAACAAAATTTCAAACTGATTCATACAATATTATGTACATTAAAATTTTAATCTCAACTTCTAATGAGATTACGATGAAATTTTTATTAAAATTTTCAAAAGTTTTTATACAGCAAATTATTTTTAATACCTGATCTCCAAGCAATGCTAATTTATAATCAACCAACAAAAACAGTTTATCAGTTTTTAAAATATAGCCTACATAAAACACTTTTATTCAATTATATCTTAACCTGTAAAAAGAAGGGGGAATGTTCTCAGAATGAGAAAGAAGGGGAAAATATATAGTACATCTTTTTTAACAACATCACTTGCATAAATAAATATATATATTTAAAAACACTAGAACTGAATGCTTTTTTTTTTTTTCATATAAATTTTATTTTTCACAACAAATGTAAAACAAACCAACCAAAAAACATTTATTTATGTATTTACAAGATGCTCAAAATTTATCAGAAATATTTTACAAGAAAATTTAATCCTGTTACAATTAAATTTCTGATGTTTCTTAATTTAAGTTTATAAACAAGAGCTGAAAATCTACAGTCATCTTCACAGAGAACTTTTTTCTTTCCAGATTTTTATTCTTCTTCTGAAAAACAAAAAATAAATTTTACAAAACAAAATTAAAATGCCTTACTTTAAAAACACCACTTATTAATTAGCCATTTATAAATATAATCGGAACAGAAATTATAATTTAAAAAAACTATTTACAAAAAGCTTTGTAGTTCAAGTTATTTGTACAAAATGAAACTATTTTATTGCAGTATACCTATATTTGCTTTTAACAAAATGAAAGCTTTTACTCATGAAAGGGCAGCATTGTCAAATGACACCTAATTCCTTTTTTTTTTCAAGGTGCGAAACTGCATTTCATGGTGGCAATTTTATGTTATATCATATTCTCTCATTTCTTTTTGCAACCATGTTAACAATAATATTGTTTCTATTTTTATGTGTTAAGAGCAGGGGGGGAGGGGGGGCTGTATATATTAAATACTTTATCTCTGTGTTAATCACTAAAACAAAATAAAAACAGGCTTTCTATAAATTCTTTTGAATAACTTCAAATATATAAATTCATATTCTTTACATATGATGTATGGGTGCTCTTTCTGTTCATTTCATAAAAGTCGAATTGCTCACTTTGTAAATGTTTCTAGAATTTGTATTGCTAGAAACCAGCAGTTCTTTATTTTCTTCACTTTATTTTTTCACATAACATTTCCTTCAAAATGGCTTTGTAAAGTAGGAAAATACATTGTGTACCTTATTTTTTCACATAACATTTCCTTCAAAATGGCTTTGTAAAGTAGGAAAATACATTGTGTACCTCCAAGCTATAAATCTGATATTATCACTCATAAAACGATAGCATTTCAATTCTCACCGTAATTTAGTTCAAAATAAGGAAAAGCAATTTTTCAACTTTTCCCCGTCAAAGTTAAAAAAGTAAAATTTAAATTAGGTGGGATATAATATATCCCACCACGCCTCAAAGGGTTAAAAGACAATAAAGAAAAAATGAAGTTACTTTGACACAGGGTTGGGTTTCTTCCGGAAGAAACTGGAAGAAATGGAAAAAACTGGAAGAAACCAACAGAAAACAAAACAGATGCTCAAAATTAAAATATATTAACTATATAAAAGAATTAAATTCAAAACCTAATTATATGAAATTTAAATTGGAAATTAATTAATATTAAAAATATTATTTATGGAAAAATAAGTTATTTTTTAATAACAAACTTCAGGTTCAGCAGGTATTTACAGGTTATGTTTTTTACAACTTTAGAGGTAGGGGATATTTTTTTATTGTTTATATAATTTCTGTAAAAAAAAAAAAAAAACCTACCAATTCCTTATTTATCATATAAAAATGCAATATTTTAAAAACTATTGTGCAAAACTTAAAACAAACAAATTTGTAATTATGTATACTAGCATGCTGATTTAAAAGATAAATGTTCTGAAAATAAACTCTACAGGGATAAGAATTTTTTTCATCTTTTGCATTCATCCATTCTAAGTTGAGAAATTGATTGCAGCATCTTAAAGCTAAATTATTTCTGTTTTGTTATACAATGTTGCACTGTAGTAAGGAAAATGGAGATTTTAATGAAATCCTTCAATACAGTAATTACTGTATATTAGTTTCCTTAATAAAATGGGCGTAAATTCAAAGCACTGTCTTTTATTTAAAAGAGTTTCATTCTACAATAGGTAAATGATCCACATACTATTTACTACTGGTTACAGAAGTTTAAATTATATATATTAAAAAAAATGTGCCTCTTTTGAATTGAATTACCTTTAATTGATTTTGTGTATTTTGGATAAATTTATTTGGTACATTTCCATTATACCAACACCATTGTCGTCACCAAGTGCAATAATTGGCACAAAATGAAATTCATGTGAAAGGATTCAATTGAAAAAAAAAAAAAAAAAATGTTGGCACAAAATTGAGCATTTAAAAATATAACATTTGAAAATTACAGACTTTCACGAACTATTTTATTAAATCGACACGAATATAGACTTAAAATAAAAGAACAAATAAATATTATATGATAAATTAATAAAATTAACTCAATTTAAACTACAGGCATAGCATTGTAAATGTCTCTTAGCATTGCAGTAAGCATTTCACTTTTTGAATGAAGACGTTCATACTTTTTTTTTGTATCCAAAGTCCTAAAACAATTTTATTGCAGCGTCCTCATCATCTGGTAAATGCCTAATGGTAAAATCCACATTAGTGTCAACAATAAATATAAGTTACTACTTAATATTAAATATTTTCTATTTGAAAAATAGCAAATTAAGATGTTTTGCGAGGTTACAGAGTAAATTAAGTAATAATAATAATTAAAAAGTGTCATGTTCAATAAATAGCAAATCACAATGTTTGGCACGGTTTGCAATAAAAATATTTACACGTTCAGGGTTGAAATAAATAGCACATTAGCATACATTTTGGCATGGTGTTAGAAAAGTCCCATTTATTTTATTCAGGTACACAATGATTGGAAAGCTTTAGACAGGTGTGTGATCTTGGCTAAAAAACTGGTGTAATTATCAATTTATCATACATAATTAAATTTTTATAAGTCTAATTAAATTTATGTAAGGTTATCTATTAGAAAATACATTTATTTTTATTGTATTTTACAAAGTTGTAACTTATATGGTAAATTCTTAAAGAAAAACAGTTTCTTCCATTTTTTCCACTTGGAAGAAACCTATTTCTTCAGGCCGGTTTTTTCCACTTTGGAAGAAACTTGCCAACCCTGCTTTGACACATCATAGACAATCTCTGACAAACAGATTTTTCCATTTTAATTTTGTTTTTTTAACAGTTAAAACTGTTTTGGCCAATAATTCAAAAATTTTTAGTAGCATTTGGGGACTCCTGAAAATCGGGGACCCTGGGCCCGTGCCCTGAATGCCCTGCCCATGACAGATATATAAATTTCTCTATTTTTAGCCGCAATCGACTGACAAATTTAGCAATTTTTCTCATGCGATCTTGGAAGAATTTCGCTATTTTTTCCCATGACTGACTGAATAGTTTCGTGATTTTTCCCGCAGCTGACTGATGAATTTCAGAATATTTTCCTGCTACCAATTGCCGAATTGTGCAGGGAGGGAGGTTTTGCGACAAATAAGCAAATTTCCCAATTTTTTTCCTACAACAAACTGCCGAATTTTGAGATTTTTGAATTTTGTAATTTTTCTTGCGACCAAGTGACAAATTTTGTGATATTTTACTGTGACCAATAGACGAATCTTGCGATATTTTCTCATGACCGATAGATGATTTTTGTGATATTTTCCCGCTAAATTTTGGTGAAATTCGCGAAAGCAAATTCTTGCGAATCCACAATAATCAGGGCACATTTCCAGCTATATAAAAACGGGCAGGGCGCATTTACAACTATAAAAAAATGGGCAGGGTGCTGCGCCCTCTCGAAAACGTCTAGGGGAAACACTAATTACTCCAATACAAATATTGCCACAGTTATTTTATTCTAAAAACTTGATATTTGAGTAATTTTAATTTATTTTCAGCAGTGAAATTAACTCGAAATTATTGAATAACAAACATGTGAATTTTTACATTGCTAACTAAGCGTAACCAAGCTTCCAGGCTCGAACATATTTCACACTGTCAGTTTTACACTTAGTTAGCAATGAAAAAAAAAATCACCATTTTTATTACTTGATATTTGATTTAAAGGAAAATTTAAAAACATGGATTTGAACCTTCAGCTCCTCTCCAGAATCTTACATTTGCAAAATATTTTGGGCAAAACATAAGAATGTTTTAAAAATACCTTGAATTTAAATATCATTTTTTAAAGTTTCTTAAGAAAAAAGGGTCAAAGAAAGTATTAAAGAAGGTCCCTTTCTCCAAAGAATCTGCTTTATTTTTAATTTGTTAAAAATTATACATTACATATAATCAAAATCCAAATTAATTTATATGACAACATATTAAAAAAAAATCCTTAATTTAGAGGTCAGAAGATTAAATAATTTTATCACCACCTCCCTTCCTCTTCTACATACATAGCATAAATTAAAAAAAATTATTTAGCATAAATCTGTGTAATCTTAAGTATTGTCAAAGTTCATGAAAGTCAAAAACCCTGTTAACAAAAATTATTTGACACATTTCTGCAAAACTTTAAAAAATACTCAATCTTTTTCTATTAAATTTTACATTTCAAAAATTTAAATTAATTTAATTTTTATTAAATGTAAGTCCAGATTAGATGCACTATATTTCCAGAGGTGTCACAATAATCACAAAACTGAATCATCACTCTTGAAACAAATATTAAAACATTTAAAGCAAACATTTTCTAAGCACATGAGCTGAAGCATCAAAATTTTGAGTAATTTGAAGGACCCATTGTACAAGATGTTTACATTTCATGAAACTCTGCTAAACTGTTTTAACAAACTGTAAAATAACAATTTTGAATAAAATAATTTTAATAAAAATGAACAATTCCTATGCAATATGTAATAGACGAAGATTTTTTTATGATAACTTTTTGAATACAGTTTTGTTAAAATATTACAATTTAACTAAATTTTAATATGAAAAAGTTTACAAAATGATTTTTTGGCCATTTAAAAGATATCGCCAAATTTATCAGCCAATTGTGGTAAAAAATCTTAAAATTAGTCAATGGATTGTTGGGGAAAAAAAAAAAAATTTCGGTTAATGTACGCGAAGCGTACATACACAAGTTACTGACCGCGGCTGGAATGAATTTCGTGCATTCTACAGATTGCTGTACAGCGAGTTTCATGCGTCCAGTGATGTTTTTTTTCAGTTAATGTACGCGAAACGTACATATACAAGTTACTGACCGCGGCTTGAATGAATTTCGTGCATTCTACAGATTGCTGTACAGCGAGTTTCATGCGTCCAGTGATGTTTTTTTTTTTTCGGTTAATGTACGGCAAGCGTACATACACAAGTTACTGACCGTGGCTTGAATGAATTTCGTGCATTCTACAGATTGCTGTACGGCGAGTTTCATGCGTCCAGTGATGTTTTTTTTCGGTTAATGTATGCGAAGTGTACATACACAAGTTACTGACCGCGGCTTGAATGAATTTCGTGCATTCTAGAGATTGCTGTACGGCGAGTTTCATGCGTTCAGTGATGTTTTTTTTCGGTTAATGTACGTGAAGTGTACATACACAAGTTACTGACCTCGGCTTAAATGAATTTCGTGCATTCTAGAGAATGCTGTACAGCGAGTTTCATGCGTCCAGTGATGTTTTTTTTCAGTTAATGTACGCGAAGCATAGTCAACCGCGTCTTGCATGTATTAGAAAAATGAAGACTTTCGAAATTTTCCTCAATTATAACGTGTGTGGTGTGATGCAGAGAATTGACTATTTATAGAGTTTTTATGAGAATTTCTTTCATGAAGTAAACGTTGATTTTATTCCGTTTTGTGACAATTTTCAAGTTTAAGCCTTATTTTACTAGAAATTTTTTAATTGTTAAAGGTAATAAATTATTAAACTTGATAAATATTTCAAAAAAATTCATAGAAAAAAAAAGATAATTTGTAAAAATGGATACAGATGGAAGAAAAAAGCTATAAATATGTAAAAATAGAAAAAATTTGATAAAAGTATGTAAAAATGGAAATATCCGGAGGAAAAAAATAGCCGAAAAATTGTAAAAATGAAGTATCCGGAGGAAAAAATAGCTAAAAATTTGTAAATTGAAAAAGCTAGAGGGAATAGATAACTAAAAATTTTTTTAAATGGAGAAATCTGGAGGGAAAATAGTTAAAAATTCATAAAAAAAAAGGAAAAATCCGGTGGGAAAAATAGTTTAAAATGGAAAAATTGGAGGAAAACATAGCAAAAAAATTGGAAATTCGGAAAATATGGTGGCAAAAATAGCTAAAAATGTGGGAAAATATGGTGGCAAAAATAGCTAAAAATGTGTGAAAATTGTAAAATCTGGAGGAAAAGTAGCTAACAATTTGTAAAAATGGAAATATGATGAGGAAAGAATAGTTAAAAATTTATACAAATGAAAAATACAGAAGAAAGAAAATTAAAAATATGGAAAAATCTGGAGGAAAAAAATGGCTAAAAATTTGTAAAAATGGTAAAATCCGGAAGAAAAAATAGCTAAAAATTTGGAGGAAAAATTGCTAAAAATTTTTTTTAATTGAAAAATCCGGAGGAAAAAGTAGCTAACATTTTTTGGTACTTTTCGGTTAGCCGGGCGCCAGTGATATATGTACATATATAAATATATATTTATATACATATATGTATATATTCATACATATATGTGTATATATATGTGTATGTATATATATGCATATGTGTAAATATATGTGTATATATATGTGTGTGTATATATACATGTATATATATCACTGACGCCCGGCTAACCGAAAAGTACCCATTTTTTTTAATTGAAAAATCCGGAGGAAAAAGTAGCTAAAAATTGTTTAAATTGAAAAATTCGGAGGAAAAAGTAGCTAAAAATTTTTAAAAATAAATTCGGTAGAAAAAGTAGCTAAAAAATTTTTTAAAGCGGAAAAATCCAGAGGAAAAAGTAGCTAAAAATTTTTAAAAACGGAAAAATCCGGAGGAAAAAATAGCTAAAAATTTTTAAAAACGGAAAAATCCGGAGGAAAAAATAGCTAAAAATTTCAAAAAATGCAAAAAAAACAAAGGAAAAACATAGCTAAAAATTTATAAAAATGAAAAAAAAAGTAAAAACATAGCTAAATATTTATAAAAATGAAAAAAAAAAAGTAAAAACATAGCTAAATATTTATAAAAATGAAAACAAAAGAAATAAAATAAAAACGTAGCTAAAATTTGTAAAAATGTAGAGGAAAAAATAGCTAAAAATTTGTAAAAATGAAAAATAGATGAAAAATAGCTAAAAACTTGTAAAAACGAAAAATCCAAATGAAAAAAGTAGGTTAAAATTGAAAAATCCGGAGGAAAAAATAGGGTAGAACTTTTTTTTATGGAAAAATCCGGAGGAAAAAATTTGTAAGAATAAAAATATCCGGAGGAATAAATAGTTCAAAATTTGGATAGAAAAATTGCTAAAAATGAAACAATACGGAGTGAAAAATAGCTAAATAGTTTTTTAAACGGAAACATCCGGCAGGAAAAATAGCTAAAAATTTGTAAAAATGGAAAAAATCTGAACGAAAAAATCGATAAAAGTTTATAAAAATTGAAATATCTGAAGGAAAATATCGGTAAAAGTTTGTAAAAATTGAAATATCTGAAGGAAAATATTGGTAAAAGTATGTAAAAATCGAAAAATGTGGCGGTAAAATTTACTAAAACTTTGTAAACATTCTTAAAACGAAATAAAATCAATGCTACGTTCACGGTGTACTTTGTGAAAGAATTTGCTTGACGATGTGTGTAAGTAATAAGTCGTCTGCCGAAAAGCTCGTGTTCTGATTGGGTAGAATTCGGAGGTTGCCGATTTCTCGGTTGGCGCGCGTCGTTCCTTGGCGTGCGTCAAAAAAATCGCCAAATCGGGGACCCTCGCTTATTCGAGGATTCTGCCGAAAAATATTTTAATAGCTTTTTTTTTTCTATAACTTTTAAGAGTAAAAAATAAGTACATTCTAGCTGTAAAAAAAGGTTAAAAAGTGTAAATTTTACACTTAAAGTGCAAAGGTTGGAAAGCTTTGTAAAGAGCTTTAACGTTTACCAACTGTATGCAGCTAAAATACAAGAGTGCACTTCTATTTTATGAATGTGTGAAATTAAATTTACTAATGTAAATTGATCAATACAGACAAAATTTGGAGCCTATTTAGGGGACCATCCCAAAATTCTTCCTAGTAAAGCAGGTCCCTTCACAATATACCTTTTAATAAACAGGATCTCTTCCCATTTTTTTTTTTAAATAACACAGGCAACTTTAAAAAAATTGAGTTTTAAAAAGGAAGAAGTCTTTAAAGACAAATTTGTTTTTGCATGTGGGGTAGCAATACTTTTAAAATCTGGAATTTTCTGAATTGACTATTTTATAAACAATCCATAAAAACATACTCTTCATTGTTAATTTTTATTTTATGTTTCAAAATGTGTAATTTGCAAACAAATTGAAAGGAAAACTTTAACAGAAGGACTTAAAGAAGTTATCAATAAACGTTTGGTTCAAATTTGAGTAACTAAATTTCATATTCATTACAAAATGTTATCTTTCACAAAAAAAAAAAAGAATAAATTTCACACAAATAACTTTTACTTTTTTCAAAATGGGCCCTAAGATAAAAGCCCTGCGTTACAAACTGAGTAAATTGACAACTTACCTTTGCTTGAATGCCAAACGAGTTTATGCTGCACAGTCATCTCTGCTGCCATCTCTGAACTGCGCCACCACAGTTTCCTGAAAAATATGAAAATAAATTGTAATAGGTTGCAATATTAAGCATTTATCATATTCAACTAGAAAATTAAAAAGAAAAAGTACAACTGATTAATGTATATAACTGATGTCAGTGAATCATTTTCTTCTTCTTTTAAATCAAAACTTATTTCAACATGCACACACACATAATTTGCATTAAATAAAATGGCATCTTATCTAAATATTGCTATGGGGAGGAAAAGAAAAAAAAAATTACTGAATCAGCCACACCAGCAGAAGTGCTGTGCACTTAGACTGTTTTAAATTTTTACACGCATATGCACTATAGCGCTTTTTACTGAAATTATGGTACTGAAAAAGAAAAACACTGCAGAACATAATATAAAAGATGGAGATAAATTATAGTTCCAGGAAAGTAATTAAGGAAGATAATTGATACAATGTTTGGTACTTTTCGGTTAGCTGGACACCAGTAATATATATACATGTATGTACTTGTACACATCATTGGCACCTGGCTAACCGAAAAGTACCCAATGTTTTATTTAACATAAAATTAAAAGTGTAATATCAGACAGGCTCTCTCCTCTTAATATTTTGGATGGGTGTAAAAAAAAAAAAAAAAAAAAAAAAAAAAAAAAATGTAACAGTATAGTATAACAGTGTGCAACTATTTTGGATTCCAAGAAAGAAATTGCATGCTTTGAGAGTATGTTGTCACAAACACAGAAATAAAATTTCAGACTCGGGGGAGATGAGGTTAAAAAAAGGCTTAAAACAAGTTTTAAAAAGGAAGACGTCCTTAAAGACAAATTTGTTTTTGCATGAGGGGTAAGGGACGATGCAATACTTTGAAACAAAAAAAGGTACATTTCGGTTAGCCGGGCGCCAGTGATATATATCAACATATATAAATACATAATGTATATACCTATATATGTATATACATACATATATGTATATAAATATATGTATGTATATATATGTATATGCAGACATATGTGTATATACATAGATATGTGTATATATAATACATGTATATATATCACTGGCGCACGGCTAACCGAAATGTACCCAAACAAATTATGTGCTTTCATTAGGAAAAAAAAAACCCATTAAAAATTAATCTGGTTTGTTATTAAAAAAATATTTACAACATGAAAATATATTAAAAGCAACTGTTTATAAAAAGTTTGGGTCCTTTTCTGCTATACCAACACCATTGTCGCTAAGCATAATAATCGGCACAAAAGGAAATTCACATGAAACGAATCATTTGAAAACAAAAATAACATTGTTGGCACGAATTTAAGCACTTAAAAATAAAACGTTTGAAAATTGCAATACAAAATATGCACTTAAAATAAAAGAACAAATAAATATTACATAAGGTAATAAAATAAAACTCTATTTAAACTACAGGCTTGAAATTGTAAATGTCTCTTAGGATTGCTGTAAACATTTCATTTTTTGAATGAAGATGTTTATGAGTTTTTTTGATAAAAACTTTTTTTTTTATGTATCTAAAGTCCTAAAACAATTTTATTGCCGCTTCTACATCATCAAGTAACAGCTTAATGGTAAAATTCATTTCAGTGTCAATAATAAATGCAAGTTATAATTTAATAAATATTTTCTATTTGAAAAGTAGCAAGTTAAGATGTTTTATGAGGTTACGATTAAATAATAATAATAAAAGATTCACGTTCAATAAATAGTCCAATCAGAATGTTTGGTACAGTTTGCAATAAAAAATTCTTTACACGGTTAGGGTAGAAATAAATGGCAGATTAGCGTATATTTTGGCATGTGTTGGTATAACAGAAAAGTACCAAGTTGTGTTCCTATTACACTCTGACTCTGATAAGTGGAATTTAAAAATTAAATCAGATTACTTAGCTTTTCGGCTAAACCAAAACATTTTGGGCACTATTGCCATGACTAATTAAAAATCACATTAATGAATTAAAAAGAAATTACCTACTTTATTAAAATCTTAAAAATAAAGTGAAATTTTGCAAATGGTCATTAATTAGTACATAAAATTCGAAGTTTTCTATTACTATCAAAATAAAAATATGCCAGTATCATCAGAAAATACAGAATATATATATATTAGTTAATTAAAACCAGATCTTAACATATGAAGTATAATTTCACTGAAAGACACTGGAGCTGTAAAATATTACTTTCCGCTTCCTGACTGGTTTAAGATTGTCAGCAATAAAGCAAATTATAAAACAGGCAACGGAGAATTATGAAAAAAATAAAAGCTGAATTTTTATTGGTTAATTTTTTTATAAACCAAAAACTTCCGAGATTGTTCATTACGGACACATTTTACTCTGATATATATATATAATTACAATCAACTTATTAATAGCATATTCAGGGCAGATGTAAGATCAGTAAAGAACTTTTTTTTTTATTCACTTCTGTAGAATTAAGTCGCATAATAAGCAAAGCAATGCAGTTAATTTTACACAATTGCTGATGCTTTTTCTCAGCTTTCTTTATCTTGAACTTAAATCTGTCCCTGAGAATGATGAAAACTAATTTTTAACTAACTCTTGGAATAATATAGAAAAATAATCTTACCTAATTAGTAAATCTAAATATCCAAAAACCAGTGAATGACGAGACTTAGACATAGACGACGCCACGATTCAGGAAAGGGAAATGTAAACAACGCTGCGATGTGCGATGACGCTGCCAAAAAGACATAAAAATCCCTACGAGACCGCAGAAAAAAAAGCTATATTTCAATAGATTTATTTTTTCAAGGTTTTTTTTTTATCTTCAAAATTTCTCATACAACATTAAATAATTTTAAAAGTGGAAATTTTTCAATGCTGATTATTACAAAGCGGAAAACATTTAAAAATATATTTACAAAAATCCCTACTGGGAAAAAAAATGTGTTGGAAAAGGGAAATCTTGTTTCATCTTTCCCTGCATTACTCCCGGCTTGCCGTGTGAAAGGAGTGGGAGGGGGGGATCGGTATTTGGTATTATTGCTTATTTAAGCTAGTTAAGATTTTTTTTTTTCTTTTAAATCTAAATTTTGGAGTGTTTCAAAAAATGAAAATAACTTATTTTTTGGAACTGATTTATAGATAATATACAGATAATATAAAATCACCGCCCCCCCCCCCCCCTCCAAGAAAAAAAAGAATTTTTTTTTTCTTTTTTTCGTTTAACAGTAACTGCTTTTTGGTAAAGTGGCATTTATTTCTTTTGACAAATATTTTTTCATTGAAATTGAAATTGAAATAAATTCCCATTTATCATTATTTTTTTTATTTAATATGTTTATATAATATGTATGTCTAAAGATTGCAATATTCATTTTCATGCTAGGTGCTCACAAAAAATATTCATTTAAAGATATTAATGCATACTTTAAAAGCAAAAACATTAACAGTTTTTATGATTTTTTTTTTCCATAAAAACTCTTTAAATTAAAGAAGGGTACTTTTTGTGTATTTTTTATTGCATAAAATATTTAAATGCAGCATATTTTATCGTTTCACATAAATCCAGGTTTAAAATAACGAAAATCATCTTATAAAATGTGAAGTAAAGATACTTTTTATTTCTTATAATAAAAATGTCGAGAAGATTATACTGGGCCACTGACTTTTAAACAATGATAGATTTGTATATCTTGGCCGCAAACGTACTTTCATTCGCTATTGGGCACTGAAATTGCATTAAGTTTCCCCGCCATTTGCCCGTTAACGATTTGGCGATAGACATCCGGTGTGCGGGCGCTTCAGTTAAAATACATTAATGGCTGGATACAAATTGCCGCAAACTTTTTTGGCCACAACGTTTACAACAGGTGGCCAAAAATCTCGTGTTTGCTGGGTTTTTTATATACAAAATGAATCGTAATTGTAAATGTAATCGGAAATGTAATCTACTTATTTTCAATAAGAAAAACCGAGTAGGTCACTACACGCCGAACTCTGATTTTAATTCCTAAATTAAACACCTTTCTTAAAAACAATTTAATTTTTTTAGCAAAATTAAATCAAAATAAACATTTTTGATTTATTTAAAAACACAAGTTCTGCGTTATTTATAGTACGGAAATTTTGAAGAATGAATACTCTTTAGTCATATATTCACGACACTTGTCCAGATGCTGTTAACAATAATTAATATTTTGTAACGATATTTTAAACAAATTTACATTGCTTAAAATATTTATATAAGTTTTGCTTAAAAAATATTTTTTTTAACAGTTACACAGGGTCCGAAACAGGAAGGACGGTATCTGGGACGGGGATCGGGAAGCGTACCCAGGGTCCGGAACAGGAAGGACGGTATCTGGGACGGGGATCGGGAAGCGTACCCTGGGTCCGGACCAGGAAGGACGGTATCTGGGACCGGGATCGGGAAGCGTACCCATTGTCCGGAACAGGAAGGACGGTATCTGGGACGGGGATCGGGAAGCGTACCCAGGGTCCGGAACAGGAAGGACGGTATTTGGGACGGTGATCGGGAAGCGTACACAGGGTCCGGAACACGAAGGACGATGTCTGGGACGGGGATCGGGAAGCGTTCACAGGGTCCGGAACAGGTAGGACGGTATCTGGGACGGGGATCGGGAAGCGTATACAGGCTCCGGAACAGGACGGACGGTATCTGGGACGGGGATCGGGAAGCGTACACAGTTTCTGGAAGAGGAAGGACAGTATCTGGGACGGGGATCGGGAAGCGTACACAGGATCCGCAACAGGAAAGACGGTATGTGGGACGGGGATCGGGAAGCGTATACAGGGTCCGGAAGAGGATGGACGGTATCTGGGACGGGGATCGGGAAGCGTACCCAGGGTCCGGAACAGGAAGGACGGCATCTGGGACGGGGATCGGGAAGCGTACCCACGGTCCTTAACAGGAAGGACGGTATTTGGTACGGGGATCGGGAAGCGTACCCAGGGTCCGGAACAGGAAGGACGGTATCTGGGACGGGGATCGGGAAGCGTACCCATGGTCCGGAACAGGAAGGACGGTATATGGGATGGGGATCGGGAAGCGTACCCAGGGTCCGGAACAGGAAGGACGTTATCTGGGACGGGGATCGGGAAGCGTACACAGGGTCCGGAACAGGAAGGACGGTATCTGGGACGGGGATCGGGAAGCGTACACAGGGTCCGGAACAGGAAGGACGGTATCTGGGACGGAGATCGGGAAGCGTACACAGGGTCTTTAACAGGAAGGTCGGCATGTGGGACGGGGATCGGGAAGCGTATACAGGGTCCTGAGCAGGAAGGACGGTATCTGGGACGGGGATTGGGAAGCGTACCCAGGGTCCGGAACAGGAAGGACGGCATCTGGGACGGGTATCGGGAAGCGTACATAGGGTACTCGCACGTTCCCAGGGTCCGGAAAAATCCGTGCCGTCATGGCAAAAATTTCATTTCTTCCGCAATTCCCAACAAACAGGTACCCCACGGTCTGCGTCTTCGAAATCTACATGTGCTTGTAGGACGAGGCGTCAGGGATTTTTTTATATACAATGTGAATCGTTTCTAAACTATTGGAACAAACTTTCAGCATTTGGAAAAATTGTCTTTATTTATACTTATTATCAATACGTATAAATAATGACAATTTTTCTATACGAAATCAGGATTGCAATCTACTTATTTTCAATCAAAAAAACCGAGTAGCTCACTACACGCCGAACTCTGATTTTTTTTCCTAAATTAAACACCTTTCTTAAAAACAATTTAATTATTTTAGCATTGTTTAAATACACAAGTTCTGCATTATTTAAAGTACGGAAATTTTGAAGAACGAATACTCTTTAGTCATATATACACGACACTTGTCCAGATGTTGTTAACAATAATTAATATTTTGTAACGATATTTTAAACAAATTTACTTTGCTTAAAATATTTATATAAGTTTTGCTTAAAAAATATTTTTTTAACAGATTAAAATATAAGTTTGGAAATTCTCACAACGACACTGTTGAATTCACTGTCAAAATGAAAAAAATTAAACAAGCTTCTAGATTATGTGTCCTCTATGATTTTTGTATGTCTTGCATTTTCTCTTAAGATTATCGAATTTTAAATATGAACAAACGAACTCAAAATCCTCGCACGTTCAGTCTTCTTAAAAATTTAAAAATCGTCTGCCACATGTATACGTATGTCCATTGTCATATAAGTATGTCCACGAATGTGCTTTCTATGTATGTATAGGTATGTCCGCGGATAGATGCATGAATACATATGTTCACGTATAAATGTATGTATATATATATCCACGGATAGATGTATGTATGCATATGTCAACGAATAGATGTATGTATAGGTATGTCCGCGGATATATGTATATATGTGTATGTCCACGGATAGATGTATGAATGGGTATGGCCTCAGATACAGTAAAAGAAAAGCATATTTAAAATATTTAAAATTTTAAAATTTCTAAAACAAATACGTATTGTTAGTCGTATATTTGCTTTAAAATACAAAAAAAATAGTTAAAAATTTTGACGAAATTTTGTATCCTACCGTTTTGGGGCACCAGAAAACCATTGGGCAACATCACATGTTCGAGGAAATTCGATTAGTGGTCATTTTGGGTCCTTTCGGGTCAGGATCAAACTAATTGTTTCTAAAAAACTTTTCAAGGGATTTTGACTAAATTTTGTATCCTACCATTTTCGGGCACGAGAAGATTGGCTGGGAGGATAGAGGAAGATGCTGGAGGAGAGAGGCTGGGTCACATGTTCAAGAATTTTTGGGTCATTTTTGGGTCAACGCGGGTCAAGTTAATTTCATCTAAAAAATGGCTTTATCGATTTTGCTTAAATTAAGTATCCTACGAGTATCGGGCACGAGAAAATCATTGCACTAGCTCACATGTTCAAGAAAATTCGATTCGTGTCTCATTCTTGGGACACTGTGGCTCAAGCTAATTCTATTAAAAAATGGATCCGACTATTTAGACTAAATTTTGTATCCTATGGTTTTCGGGCACGAATAGACTCTTGGGCTAGGTCACATGTTCGAGGTAATTCGATTAGTGGGTCATTTTGGTCATGGATCATTATGGGTCAAGCAATTTTTATCTTAGAAACGGTTCAGGCGATTTGAACTAAATTTTGTATCCTACGGTTTTGGTGCATGAGATTGGGCTAGGTCACATGTTTGAGAAATTTAGAATAGTGAGTCATTTTGGTCATGGGTCATTATGTGTCAAGCTATTTTTATCTTACAAAGTGTTGGTGACATTGTCGTAATTTGGCGAGAAAATTGAGTTTTAAGATTACCGATTAAACACTTCGCGCCAAATGAAAAAAATATCGCTAAATTTGGTGACCTTTTGGAGACCTTTGGCGAAAAATTTGGCTTTCAGAATCTGAAGGAATTTACTAGAAGTTCCAAATAGGAGCCGATATACATGATTCAACCAATCAGAATCCATAGAACGTTATCGAAAACATAATTGAACCAATCAGGGTACATAGAACTTTTTCAACACATGCTTGACGCTAAATGAAAGAATGTCGCCAAACTTGACGACATTTGGCTAAAAAGTTGGCTTTCAGAATATGAAGAATTTTCTAGAAATTCCCAATAGGAGCCAAAATACTTTATTCAACCAATCAGAGTCCGTAGAACGTTCTCGAAAACAAAATTCAACCAATCAGGGTACATATGATAGCGAACATTTACTTTTAAGATTACCAAAGCCAAAACACTTGCTTGGCCAAAATGAAAAAATATCGCTCAAAGCTAATTTTGACCGAGCTTAGCTCGGTCTTCCCTGCTCGTTAGCATTTATTAGATCTATTGTCAAAATATATAAATAATGCATGCGAAATTTGGAGTTTCCTATAATTTTTTAATCACATTTTATATAAATAAATAAGTGATTAATAAATAAAAAATATAAAAAAAAAATCATTTTTTTATTGAAAATGTCCTGTTATGGTAAGAAAACGCTTACCGTTCATTATAGTGTTCATTTATAGTGTTCATTATAGTGTTCAAATATATTTTTTATATATATTTTTATTTGTTATACTTTTTTATTTCTTTGTTATAATAATAAAACATTTATCTTAACAAAACTTTTACTTCAATATTTATCTTTTTTTTCTAGGTGAAAACTCACAATGTTTGCAAAAGAGATTTCGGTAAAGAAAGAGAAAACTTCTGACTAGTCACAATGTATACAAACGATCCCCCCCCCCCAAAAAAAAAAAAAAAGATGATATTGCCAAGTATAGAATTTTATCTTCAGAAAAAAAAAATCTAATTTTTCAATCACAAACATTATAAAATGAATTTGTTTTTTCAAACTACATTTCAGACATTCTTTTTTTTCTTTTTTCTTTCTTTCTTTTTTTTTTTTTTTTGCAAATTACTCCAAATATTTATTTAAACAATTTGTATAAATTTATTAGAACTCTCATAATTAAAAAGAAAGCATCCAAATATTTAAATTATGTTAAAGATTCATATTTAATGATTTTTTACTGTTTTTATTTAAAAAAAATATTTATAAATAAAGAAATTATTAATAATTTTAAAATATTAAAAAGAAATACCTTTTTACTCAAACTTTTCTGTTTTTGTTACAAAATTTTTATTTCAACAAATATATATCTATTTTGTAGAGAAGAACTCACAGATTCAGAAAACAAGAGCTTCAATGAGAAAAGAGAACATTTCTGACAAATCAGAATGCATACAAATTTATATTTCCAAAGAACAGATGTTTGGCAATTGTAAAAATTTTCTTCAAACATTAGTTTCCTGCAATTTATTTGAAACACAGTAGAACGCCATTCTAATCTGAAACCTTTTACTCCGAAAGCCACAGTAAAGCCGAATCAAAATCAAAGTAAAATATAAATAAAAGTAAAATAAAAGTAAAATAAAAGTAAATATAAATAATATAAAGTAAATATAATATAAAGTAAATAATATAATAAAGTAATAAAGTAAATAATAAATAATAAATAATAAATAATAAATAATAAATAATAAATAATAATAATAAATAATAATAATAAATAATAATGATAATAATAATAATAATAATAATAATAATAAATATAAATAATAATAATAATAATAATAATAATAATAAGAATACTTACTTATTTAGCACGCTTTAGCAAAATCTTGTAGTCAGGAATATTTGAAATTTATTTTTTTTTTAGTTCCGTTTTTGTAAAATGTAAAATTTTCAAGCTTCGTGAATTAGTTATAGGAAACATAGTAATATACACCTCTATAACCATAGGTAGTTCTTTTATTATGTGGTTAACTAAATGAACTATGGTTAAACATTTTACATTGCACTGGAGTGTGCCACAGGTGAACAGGGGCAAGTTTTAGCGTTGAGTAATAGACAGACACTTAAAAGAAAAAAAAAAGCCAAGCGTGTGAATTTGAGCATAACAAGGATTGTAAGTGACGTTTAGATATAATTAATAGTACAAGGTTCACCTAAATGATTCATCAGGTTTCGAAACACTGTATGTTAAGAGATATACGACCAATAAAGACGGGTGATACATGACAAGATACATGCACTCACCAAGTTTAAAAGCCAACCTCGTGGCTCGCGTGTATGCTTGATGGCACGCTAGGACGCACTAATCTGGGTGATGTTCCTCTGTTGCCATGGCCCCCTAGATCGCCAGATCTAGGGGCAACGATGCAAGCATATCTGGTGCATCGTTATCCGATGCAAGCATATCGTTCCGACGGTCCGGATGCAAGCATCGTTATCCGATGCAAGCATATAAGGTTGCAAGCATATCAAACAACGATGCAAGCATATCTGGTGCATCGTTATCCGATGCAAGCATATCGTTCCGACGGTCCGGATGCAAGCATCGGTTCCGATGCAAGCATATCCGATGCAAGCATATCTCGATGCAAGCATATCCAACAACGATGCAAGCATATCTGGAACGCATCACTGCTGCTGTGACGGACATTGACAGAAACATGCTATTGAACGTATGGACATAACTGGATTACCATTGGAATGTGTGCCTGGTGACTAAGAGTGGTCACATTGAACATTTGTAGTATGTACCAGCTACTTGGTCAGCGTATATATTTATTTAAGATATCACCCGTCTTTGTACGTCGTATACTTTTAAATAAACAAACTTTTGAAACGCGATGATTTATTTAGGTTAACCCTGTATATTCGTTTTGTACGCCTGGCTTAAAGCAAAAGCATCTATAACCATTCAACCTCTATTCTTGCCACTGTGAGAATATGAAACGTAAGCAAAAACTCATCGTGAGGTGACATACATTTCAGATTCTGTGAAAATGAATTAGTCAACATAAAGTATGTCAAAATTATCGCCGATAACTGCCATATGAGATTTATTTTTGCAGCTACTCTTAGTAACATAGAAAGAAGAAAATAATTTATTTTATATATTTTTTTACTTCCGGCAGTAGCATGACTCGGGAATAATTTTAATTAAGAACGCAAAAATTAAATGGCCGAAAAAAAGAACATGGAATTATGTAAGGCCTGCGGTAAAGAACTAACTTTTACATAAATAACAATTAAATTTTAAATCTAAAATAATTTAACACTATAAAATTAATAATTCTAATTTATGATTAATTTTGATAAAATAAACCACTATTTTAACTATATGTGAGAAACTTCATCATAATAATGGAAAAAATATTGTTGTTTTATTATTTTCAGTCCTATTTGCTTTCTCTTGTCATATTATGTTTGTAACAGATTTATGGACAATCCGAAATTTTGCAAATCCGGACAGGTACCGGAGTTTTTGTTCTTTCATTCTTTTTAGCACTTTCCAACCTAGTTGAAAAGTGCTTATGACTTCGATTTGTCTGCCGTATGGCCGTCTGCCGTCTGCCATCTGGCCGTTTGCCGTCTGCCGTCTGCCGACTGCCGTCTGCCGTCTGTCCGTGCTCTAACTCCCGTAAATATGATCGGATTGCTCTGCAATTTTTATATGTTATTGTTTTTATCTATAGCATGTTCCCTATTGCAACGGAAGTGTGTAGCACTGATAGTTTTTTTACAGGGACACTCAAAAGAATTCCGTTACATTGCGGTCTATGGGGAAAAATCATTTGCGGTTTATTTAAATAATGTTTCACTATTGTAAACGCATTGAAATTTATATATATCACTAAGGTGCATTAGAAGAAGCTTAATATGGAATAGGGTGTGCATAGCACTTATAGTTACTTTACAGGGCAGTCAAAAGAATTCCGTTACATTACGTCTATGGAGAAAAATCGTCTGCGGTTTATTTAAATAATGTTTCACTATTTTAAACGCATTGAAATTTATATATATTACTAAGGTGCATTACAAGAGGTTTACTACAGAATAGTGTGTGTATAGCAGTCATCGTTCATTTACAGGGACACACAAAAGAATTCTCTACTGTCTGTTAACAATAATTCCTAAAAGTGCGTTTTAAGTTGCTGAACGCGATTTTAAATTTAACTCACTTTTTGTCTATTACTTGGTGTGTATAAATTGACAGGGTGACACTGACAGGGCGTATAAATTGACAGGTGTGTATGACAGGGCATCACAAAAGTTCGCGAACACATTTCCGTTTACTGACAGAAACTCCAGAAGGATAATTTTAAACTATGCTACGCGTTTCCTAACTAAACTAAAATTTAGTATCCTATGTAGTATATATACAAATCTATAGATTCTATACAGGGCTGAATAAAAGTATTCGGATATTTTTCCGAATATTGCATTTGTTGGAAATTCCTGAAATTATGTTTTTAAATATGTTATGCGTTTTCCAAATTGTTTACTTAGATGTTACCTTTTAGCTTATTAAACGGTATGTTTTGTAAAATTATTTTGGAAGCGTTGGAAAGTGCTACATAATCTATGCTTGAAGCATGATTTTTCGTTCTTGTTTAAAATTTAATCAACATGCTGAATCATTCACCATAATTTGCATTATTGTTAATGATATTTTCAAGAATTGAATGAAATATAATTAGAATTATGTTCCGTGGTTAGTTTCTATGATTTGAAAATATTAACATGGCCATAGAAGACGCCATCCTATGGGCGGAAGCGACCAAATTCACTAACTTCACAATATACACAGACAGCCTATCATGTCTCACAGCGCTTGAGGCTATCAACTCAAAAAATATAATAATGTCGGGAATAATTTCCCATCTACATAAAACCATGAAAAGTATATTATTTCTATGAGTTAATAGCCAAGCTAGAAATAAAGGTAATGAAATTGCTGTCTTTTTGGCTAAAGAGGTCTTTTTGCCTAAGTTAACGCAGGAAAGGTCCTTCCAAAATCCACACTCTCGTCTTAAAAGATGTCTACAGATACAATATCAATAAAAATGCCAGGGGGAATGGGACAATCGTGAAACTCGACGGTACACATACCAACTCTTACCGTCGGTCTCTGAGAATACCTTATTACATCACAGAAACATCTACATCTTTGCGACAATTCATAGTCTCTTTCCTTCGTACCTAAATCTTTTTGACCTATCCATTTTCTCCATTATGTGCCTGTGGGCATCGTGGAACATCATTACATTATTTGCTGAACTACACTCTAACGTCAACATTTCATATTAGAAAGCTTACTACAAACCCCTTATCCAGTTGGTTCCGATACGTTATAAAGCGAACCAATCTCCTTCATAATATAATACTTTGTTAAAGTGTTAGAAAATAACCAGCTATTATTTCAAAATGCAGCAGCAGATGCTGCTCCTATAGAATAGAATCTCAGTAATATTGGTGACATGTGATTTTATTGACTTTAAGACACTGGGTTTCAAAATGATATGAACACCCAGTTTTCAAGCATAAAAAAGAAGAAATTGTTACAATATAAACTGTTGAAACAGCGATTTATACATAAAATAAACTGCATTTTTCCATTTTGAGGTGTTTTATAATGATATGAACATTAGACAAAAATATAGAATAATAGCCAGTGTATGCACCAGATCTTTTAATTAATGTATAAACGCTATCAGGCATAGAGTGGACCAAGCTTTTTAATATATTTTGGTCGATTTCAATCCAGTGGAAGATGATAGCAGCTTTTGATTCTGAAACAGTGGCATTTTCCATTTACGTAAACAGCTCTAATCAGTAGGCTCCATACATTTTCCATTGGATTTAAATCAGGAGACACAGGTGGCCATGAAATTACGTGTGCACCATTATTAAGAAACTATTCCCAAGTGCTGTTTGCTGTGTGGATGGATGCAGTGTCTTGCTAAAATCCGCCGATTTTCTCAGCAAATGAAAGCAAGTTTTCTTCAAGTAGATCTTGGATTCTGCCACAGGGAAACGCAACGTTGATCTTACCATGAAAACCACACGCAGTCCAAACCAGGAGTGAACCTCCACTCTGCTGTCGTTTTGAAAACGTTTCTGGTTTCTTGGGCAGATCGTGCCAATAATAAGAAAAACGTCCGGCCCATCCAATTGAATTTTTTTTCATCGGAAAATATTACTCTTTCATATTTTAACTTCCAGGACATGTGATCTTTTGCCCAATTCAGGCGATTTTGTTGATGCATTTTAGTCATACGTGGTTGGGACTTTCTTTTCTTGTACCTCATCATCTTAAAGCTTTTAACTCCTCTGGAAAAGGTACTTTTTGACACTGCTACCAGTGAATCTCTTGAAAATTCACCTAAAGTTGTTTTCCCATTGCTCATTCTTTTTATAATGGCTCTTTTTTCCCTTTTGGACAGCTTTGGCGGACGTTCTGGAGACTTCTTTGCTCTATAATCCTCTTTTAATCGAGTAAAATTTAATATTACACCTGGAGATCTTTTGAATTTATTTGCGATAGCTCTGGCCGAACGTCCTTGATCCTTAAAAGCCACAATTTTCCATTTCTCAAAACCACTAAAAGAGCTTTTACGATCTACGCTTCTAGAACTCACTTTGCGATCAGGTTTGGAAATTTAATAGTCTGCGAAATATCTTTATACGCTAAACTAATTTGCATATTTCGGGTTCTTCTTGTGGGAGTGGCATTCGTTATTCCTGTACAGTTTCTATACTCTTTTAGTGATAATTTCGATCAATGTTCATATCATTTTGCAACATCCTATTTTTAGATAATTCATATTTTCAATGAATTTAAAGTTTGATATTCCTTTTAAAGCTGTGTATTATGTAAAATTATTTTGTTTTTCTCAAGAATTGAGTTTTCTGATAACTATTTATTTATGAATTTTTGCCAGGATATCATAAAATTACTAGGTGTTCATATCATTATGAAACCCAGTGTAGAAGACTATTTACTGATCTAAGTAGAAATCTCAACTTTAAACAAGTTTTTAATTTAAAGATACTTTAATTTAGACTTATAATGTAACTAATTTAATATTTTCATTATGTTTCTGGTTTGTATTTGTTTATATTTGTATAAATAGTTTAAAGGTGGGCCAGCTTTCTTCGTGTGTTTGGCCGTGCCCTGAGTCTTGGTTAGAGTTCTTGGATAGTGGATATTCCGCTGAGCGGGTATTGTAGAGCTTTAGCCAATCGCTAGGCCACCCCGCTCAGCTGAACGGGGACCTGTTATGGTTACGAAACATCAATATTTATGTCATTTCTAGAAAAGGGTTCACAACGTCTGCAATCAAGATTTGAGAAGATAAAATGGATATTGCATCTGACAAATTAAAATGCATTCAGAATATTTTATCCAAAGAACAGGTGTTTCCAAAGTGTAGGATTTTCACACAATGTGAACTTCAGAGAATATCTAACATCTCAATAGATAGCAGTGTGAAATGCGTTTGTAGATTTTTTTTACTGAATCATGAACTTGGAAATGTGAAATGGTTGAAATGTGTTTAAAAAAATCCACAAACACGTTTCACACTGTTTTCGATGGAGGGATTAGATTTTCTCTGACGTTCACATCGTGTGAAAATCCAACACATGGTACACGTCTGTACTGTGGAAAAATAGTTTGAATGCATTTAAATTTCTCAGAAGTTTTTCATTTTTTTCTCTGAAAATCTTGATTACAGACGTTGTACGTTCTTTTCTAAAAAAGAGATAAATATTTATTCAATAAAAGTTTTACTACTACAAAAGCTTTCAAATATCTATTTTTTTTTTAAATATTAAAAGTTATTACAGCTATTTATTTAAAAAATCAAAATTTTTATTTCTTCTTTTTTATTTATTTATTTATTTATTTGTAATTTGATTAACATAATAAATCGGTAGCTTTTTAAAAATGAAATTAATTCAGGTACATTCATTATAGTTTTTTTTTTACAATACTGATTTTTAAAATATCTTTTAATTTGTTGTAACTTTTATTTATTTGTAATGATAAGAAAACGTTTGTAGTAACAAAACTTTTTTCTAAAGAATATATGTATCACTTTTCTGGAAAAGAACGCCTGCAATCAAGATTTCAGAAGGAGAAATAAAAAAAAAACTTCTGACTAGTCACAATGCGCACAAATTATTTTCTCCAAAGTACAGAAACTTAGAAAGTGTAGGATTTTCAAACGATCTGAATTTCAGAGATAATCCAATTTTTCAATCACGAACGCTGTAAAATCTGTTTCAGTTCTAGAAAGAGTTTTTTATAAACTAAATCTCGGATATTTCGTTTTAGAATGTTATTTTTAAGACTTGTTTAAATAAACGAAGTATTTGCTGGTTATATGTTACTTATAATTTCAATAACAGGATGTACCAGAACCCTTTATGACATTAAATTCATTTCAGAATAATTTGTATAATCTTCTTTTTAATACTGATTGCATAAAATATTTTTAAAATTACGTACCATTTTAAATTTTAATTTTTTATAGTTGATTTAATGTACAAAATGGTTAAAAAAGTTAGAACGAAATTTAAAATTTTGTTACATACAAACTACAGGAAAACCCGGCTAGAAACCCATTTATTCCATCAAAAATACAAAACATCCCATTCTTAGAGTAATTCATATTTTCGCTCATAATTTGAACTATATTGATGATATTGTAACTATTTGTTTCAACAGATCTAGTCTGCTTCATATGAAATGTGACGACATCACCAGAAGTGCCGAAAATAAACAGCATCTACGTTCATTGAGCTATTTAGTAGCTATGTGTTACTTAGTAACTACAGGGTGTTTAAAAAATTACCGGTATATTTGAAAAATCAATAAAAACTAAACGATAGAAATACACCGCAGCGATGAAGGGCAGCGATAGAAATACACCGTTTGTTGCAATATACTTGGGACAACGGTAAATTTTCAGGCAGACAAACTTTCGAAATTAGTTACAATTTTCAACAACAGATGGCGCTGCAGTCTGGTATAATCTAAACCACAATATTTTCCACATATCCACCATGCGCAGCAATAATATGGCGTAGTCTCTGAACAAATTACCAGAAACCTTTGTAAACGTATCAGGCGGGTTGGCTTCACATGCAGAAGAGATGTACTGCTTCAGTTGTTCAATTGTTTCTGGATTGTGGCGGTACACCTGGTCTTTCAATTGTCCCCACAGAAAGAAATCACAGGTTTACAAAGGTTTCTAGTAATTTCGTTCAGAGACTACGCCATATTATTGCTGCGCATGCTGGATATGTGGAAAATATCGTGGTTTAGATTTTTCTAGACTGCAGCGCTAACTGTTGTTGAAAATTGTAACTAATTTCGAAAGTTTGCAGAAAAATTTACTGTTGTCCCAAGCATATTGCAACAAACGGTGTATTTCTATCGCTGCCCGGTTCGTTTTTATTGATTTTTCAAATATACCGGTCATTTTTTAAACACCCTGCATGTAAACCCTGTTATTTTGACTTAATGGATGTAATGCGACCCTGGTTTATTTGTCAATTGTAATACTTTGCAAACGATGTCAATCGTAGAAAATGTAACATCTCAATCAGAAGCAGTGTAAATAGTGATTTATTTGTTGAGTTCGTTTTTCTAAACTACATTTCAAGCATTATTCTTCTGGAAATCCTTCCAAATATTTATTCAATCTTACAAAGCAAAAACATGTCCATGAGTAACGCTGGCGTTATATCGACGATGGCAACGGTTAATCAATAAATTTCGTTTATTGTAACTTTTACACTTCTAAACATCACATACTTCCAAGTTTTACACGGTCAAATAGGAAAACAATGTCCTTTTAAATGAAATTTATTTGAAAACTGTATCTCAATTTGCTGATTTTGTATTTTTTTAAAAATAATTTTTAAGAATAATATTTTTTTTTGTAATCAATCTCTATCACCGGTAGTCCGATTAAAAAAGATTAACACGTATGCACTTCAAACACTTAAAACAATAAAAGTAGCTCAGTAATTGTTTCCGGCTAATATTCCAAAATAAAAGTAAAACTTCATCAAAAATTAAAAATAGTAATATAAATAAAGCCAAATTTAATAGATACAGTATTACACATTATGAAGAAGTTTTATGTCCATGTAATCAAAAGTATGGCCAGTTCTGGCGTGAGATCGTAACAGGTTGAAAACATAGCGTTTTCTTAACACAAAACCCATAATTCTTCTCCCGTATAAAGATGCATATTAAGGAAATATAAAATAAGCAAACGATGTCCATGGAAAGCTTTTTATTTAAAGAAATTAAGAGTTGAAAAATGAAGTGTTTCCCCCCCCCCCCTCTCGCACTCAGAATCAGTACCACTTCACACCATCAAAATTCAGGATCTAATGCCCTTTTTGACATGCCAACAAATTTATCTGTGTCGATCCATAGCGTCAAGAAAAATATGGCGTTAAGAATAATTGTTTATTAATTTTTTGACCCAGAAACCGCCAAATCCATTTACCATATTGGTACCTTTATCAAAAAAGAAAAACCAACTAGCAGACCTTAATATATACTGCAGTTTAAGCATGCAGATGTATCGAGAAATAGACGTTACATTTTATTTTTCTTTATTTCTTTTGTGATCAAATATCAGTATATAAGGAAGGCAATAGCAAATGCAGCAGATATAGAGTGAATTTATTTCTCACTTGAAACCTACAAGCTCATAACAGCCTTGAAAAGTAGTTGGTATACCTATACATTAACGAAGTGTTATTTTAAGCTGCGATAAAAGAGTATGAAAGTTACCGAATTTTGAATAAAAGTAAATAAATTTTCATTTAACATTGATGCGCGATAGAATTAAAATTACTAAATGCAGAAACACAATTAATTTATAAAATTTTAACTACAAATATATGAATCTGTATCATACACGCACAATCGTTTTAACTAACGAAATTAGGACAATCAAAAAAGCTGCTGCAAGTAGCGACCTTTGGCTATTTTTTTGGGTAATACGAAAGTTTTGCTTTTAATACATTTCAAAAGTTTGTTTGAATACTGTTGCGTTTTATCGCTACTTCCATGGTTTTAATTTAATCGTTTTTATTTTGAGCCTCGCGCAGACGATATATCTGTCTTAGAACTTTATGAACTGAACTAGAAAATGTAATTACGGAATATAAGATGTAATATTTAAGAAAAAGATATGATGTGCGCGAAAACGTTATGTATATTTTGTTTGTGATCGTTAATATAAATGTTTGTGTGTCTGCATTGTGTAGATTCAACTACTTCTTGAACAGTATGAACATTTATTTTCGAAAACTCAGAATAATTTAAGATCTCTGTTTATCTCCCGAAAGAGGAACTTTTAGGTAAGCCTAACCTATTCGTGTGTTCTAGTTGCATGATATTTTAACTTTGAAATGAATATTGATAATTAAATATCAATCTAATTAATATTGAAGACAGAATTTTGATATTGATTTTTATTATTGATATATTGACCATTATTGATATTTTCAATATATAAATGCTTTTGATGTTGGTAGTGGGCAATCTAAAAAAAATATATTAAATGTTAAAAATATTTTCAATGAAAAATGGGTTTTCACCAATGTTCTCTGCATCGAGCAGTATGTTCTGGAATCCGGGAAGCTCGAGTTGCATCCCCTAGTTTGTATAAAATTAGAAGTCTCATAATAATACACAAATCATCCACATACAGGGTGTCCCACAAGGTACGCAGCGTCTAATATGTACAGATTCGGATAGAGCACGTCAATATGAGTAATTTGAATGGTAACATGTGGGGTCACCGAATATAGCGTGATAGTGGAAGTAAGATGTGTAGCTTGTCATATGAAAAACACGAGAAATGAGGAAAAAACCAAGTGAAAATCAATGTTTATTGAGAAATTTTGGATATATTCGGGGACCCCACATGTTACCATTCAAAATACTCATATTGACGTGCTCTATCCAAATCTGCATATATTAGACGCTGCGTACCTTGTGGGACACCCTGTATTTAATTCTATTACAGTTTCATATTTAAAGATTTTTTACTTTTTATATTTAAATTAATAAATGATTAATAAGTGCAATATATTAAAAGAAATTCCCTTTTCCTCAAAACTTTTGTGTTGTGGAAACAAAACTTATTTTTCATAAATATTTATCCCTTTTTTTGAAGAGAGCGTCTGCAAAAAGATTTCCGGAATAGAAAAAACGAAACTTCTGAAAAGTCACAATGCATACAAACTTTTTTTTTCCCTCTAAGGAACATTTGTTTACGAAGTGTACAATTTTCGAACGATGTATATTTCGGATAAAATCTAATTTATCGATCACAAACAGTGTAAAATGTGTTTCATTTGCTGAATTCATTTTTTAAACTAATATTTCAAAAATTCTGTCGTACAACTTATTTCAAATAATTACTTAACTAACCAAAGTATAGAATAGTTCAATATATTTTTATAATTCAATAAATACGATGTATATTTCGGATAAAATCTAATTTATCAATCACAAGCAGTGTAAAATGTGTTTCATTTGCTGAATTAATTTTTTAAACTAATATTTCAAAATTTCTGTCGCGCAGCTTATTCCAAATATTTATTTAACTAACCAAAGTATAGAATAGTGCGATATATTTTTATAATTCAATAAATACGATGTAGTTTCTTTAAAATAAATTTATTTCAGAACCAACATAGTTTTCGATTTTTTCGAATACTGATTTAAAAATATTTATTTAGAATTCCTTACCCGTATGAAGCAATATCTTGTTTGTCAATAAAATGTACAGGACATATTTTTCGGTATTTTGTTTTTGTAAATAAATAAACGATAAATAATTTCAAAATATCTATAGGAATTCTCTTTTTTTCCTCACAATTTTCTATTATAGTAACAAACTTTTTAGTTCAATAAATATTTATCCCTTTTCTAGAAGAGAATTCACACCGTCTTCAAACAAGATTTACGAAAAGAAAGTGAAAACTTCTGACTATTCACAAAGCATACATTTTTTTTTTCTTTCGAAAGCACAGAAGTTTACGAAATGTATGATTTTTAAACGACTTGAACTCCAGAGAAAATCTAATTTCTCAGTCACAAACCATGTAAAAAGTGTTTTAGTTGTTGATATTTTTTTAAACTATATTTCAAACATTTCTTTTCTATATGTTATTCAATGTTAAATATTTATTTAAATAATTTCCCATAATACTAAAGACAGTAGAGAATTTCCGAGTTATTTAATTTTATGACCGTTTCTTATTTAAAGAATTGACTCACTACCTTTTTTCCAGAAGATTAAGTGCGGTCTTACAGTAATTTTTGCTCCTAAAGACGCAATCGGTCATATTGTCGAGGGATATATATTTTTAAATGCAAATCAGTTAAAATTTATTTATTCTAAACAATTCATATTTATTCATATATTCATCTAAAACAAAGGTTTTCACTTTTTTTCTCAAAAAAAAAAAAAAAAAAAAAAAAAACTCGCAATTTCTAAATTAACCGTACTTTTTTTTCAAACTTTTTAATATTCTAAAATTATAATCTACTTTATTAAACCCCGACTGTATTTTCTTTATCTTCTTACCGCTGACCAGGCCCCTACCAGCCGGGTGGAATGCCTAGCTGAATGGTTGTGTACCTGGCCATCGCACGGTGGAGTATTCAATGCATCATCCTGACCAAAAATGCATAAATTAAAAGTTTTCAACAATTGTAAAAATCATATTTTATAATATCTGAGTAACTGGTGCATCGATCTATGTGTATTACAGAAGTATGAGTCATATCCGGTGGCTCCTAGCTTCAGTTCAAGGGAAAGTGGTGTGCTTTTGGGAAGAACAATATTATTCTGAAGAGTAACTCGCCTCTTTGTTTGAAATGAAAGGTGTTTAACCAATGTGTTTAGCCTGTACTAACTTATGGAGCAGAAACATGGACGCTAACAAAACGGATGGTACAAAGATTACAAACAACACAGCGAAGTATGGAAAGTGTGTGCCAGGCATAACCAGAAGAGACAGAAAGAGTACAACTTAGATAAGAAGTCAGACGAAAGTTTTTGACATCATTCTGAGAATTAAAGGGCTAAACTGGAAATGGGCTGAGCACATTGCAAGACGACAAGACAATAAATGGAGCACAAACACCCTACAGTGGTATCCCTGAGATGTAAAACGACCAACAAGATGACCTCAAGTAAGATGGAGTGACGAAATCAGAAAAGTGGCTTGTGTTAATTTGATGACTAAAGCACTAGAAGGAAACAATGAAAAAATCTGGAGGAGACCTACATCCAGCAGTGGATTGAAAACGGTTGATGATGATATATATATATAATTTATATATTGTTATCATATAATAATATCTAGAAGATCATCATTTAAATATGTTTTGCATAATGGAATCATTATTAAAATAATTAAGTATCAATATCCAATAAAAGTCTCATTTTTAAAAAATTAATATTGAATTTGCAAGTTTCTTTTTAGAACTGATACTTTTACAATGAAAGATATTTATATATAATAATAGCGCACTTTCAAGTTATCTTCTGGAAAGAGATACTGAAAATAACCGTGTTCTATCTCTTACGTTTTCATCAAGGAATGAATGTCTCGTGATAAATACTGTTAAACGATTAAAATAACTCTATAATTTCTTTACATACTCGTTTATAGAAATTACATTTACATTTTCCAAGATTTTAAATAAAAAAAGACAAATCACATAATGAATGAAAATTTATTAAGCATTGTCCAAAATTTCCAGTATATTCCCAAATTGCATATCAATAGCCTCAAGCTGTGCAGAAGATGTTTATTTTTAAAACTATTTATCCAGAATTCAATTTATTTATTTTTATTATTGTTCCATTTAGATATGAAATTTTATGATGATGCATCATATATATTTTTAATTAAATTTAGATTTTAAATTTATCTTTTCAATTTTTCATACTTTCTTTTCAAAATTTAAAAATCCCATTCTTATAAAAGAAAAGATAATTTTGTTTTAAAATTTTTATTCCTGTTTTCAATCTTTTAGATGCATTTTTCTATCAGAAGGCGACCTCATGTTAGAATAAAAATAAAAAGAGAAAGAAAAGAGCAAAAGTCAAATCGGCTCTATACCATAAATTTCTTCATGAAATGTAACTCCTATGAGCTGCTAAATTAAAAATATTTCTCGCAACAATGTTTTGTTACTATTTATTTTGATAAAGAATTCTTTTTGATAATATAATATTGTTATTTTTCAATTTCAGAATGTGTACTTTTCAATAATCTATAAATATATCTGTGACTACAGTTACTGTTGAGTTATTTTTTTAAATCTTTAATTTGACCCTGAATTTCCTATTTTGATTTGAAAAAGTAAGACACTGTAATGGGTATACCATTTGATTTTAAATTTATAGTAATGGGTATACCATTTGATTTAAAAGTTCTAATTTAAATAAATCACTATTTCTGTCCATAATTTAGAAAGCGCACTTTTTTCCAAATGTGCTGGTACTTTCCTTGAAATTTTCATCCATCTCGGTAATTTTGTATGATTTTTAAAAAAAATTATATGCGTTTTTACATTATTCAGCAACTATCTGAGTTAGATTTTTTATAATCCGTCACATTTCAAATTTCACATGTAAAAGCTAAAGTCACAGGCAACTTTTTCTTTGTTCAATTTAGTTGTTGTGATAATCCCATCTATCGCCTTATTACTGATATCGAAGAATTGGGAAATCTTATAGAAAGAATATCCTTATAAAAAGTATTGACATGCTATTTTCTTTCTCATTCTTATTTGAGATGTTTCTTTAATGGCCCACCCACGCCCATTGTCACCTTCAGGCAGTGTTTCTAAACCGTTTTTAATTGACGGCATACTACTAAATGGACCGAAAATGGGTACATTTTGGTTAGCCGGGTACCAGTGTTATATATATCGATAGATATTTATGTATATATAACACCGGCTAATCAAAAAGTACCAAAAAATGTATAAGTTGTATGACACACACACAAAAGAAAAAAAAGAAAAATATTTACCTACAACATTTATTCAATGAGAGGGCTGAGCCTGTTTTCAAGAATAAATTAAATCGAAACGAGGTTCCAAAGTCGACAGACAAGTTCACACTTCATCGTCAAAAGTCTTTCTCACTTTTTGGACTTTATTTCTGTCAATGCTGAAAATCCAAATTCACAGAGCCACGAAGATGTAAAAGGCAAAAGAATTTTAATAGCTTTCAAGCTGATTTCAGGATACAAATTTTTGACAGAAAGCCAAAACTCATGTAAATTTTTCTCGAAGAATATTGAGCGGCAACAACCGTTTCTCAAATCAATTAGCTTTTCTTTTTCCATTGTTGTCAAATTTGGTGTCTTGCAAATTACAAATGGGTTGATTAACCATTCATATTCGTCAACTGAAAGCGAAGGAAAATAGTTTTTAAGTGAGGCTTGGAGTTCGTCAATGGTGCTTTTCATTTCATCTGCAATTTTTCTTTTCGACTGAGATTCATTGACACCCGGAAAACAGTCAAAATTTCCTTCTGATATTTCAGATTTCCACAGTGTTAATTTTTCTTCAACTTTTCAAACAAGTCCGAGAGAAACTGAACTTTAAGCCACCAAATCTCGTCGTGAAGAGAAAATTCAAAGCATGTTGTTTTCCGCTTCCAAGAACAAAATCACCTCGACTTTCAGGTATACGAGTCGTTTCAAAACCTTTCCCTTCGAAACCAACGCACTTCGATGGGATATAAAAGAGTTTTGTATTCGGAATCCATTGCGTCATAAAGCTGAGAGAAAATTCGAGATTTCAGAGGTCGAGTCTTGATGAAATTGACCACTTGGATAACTTCGTTCATAACTATCAACATATCTGGAGTTAAAGATTTTGAAACGAGAGATTCTCTGTGAATCATACAGTGGACGCTTATAATATTTGGATTTTCTTGGTGCACAAGTGTGACAAATTCTTTTTTGTTTCCCAACATTGATGGACATTCGTCTGTACAAACACCCACGCACTTTTTTCACAGCAAACAAAAACATAAAATATTTTCTTTTACAAGCTCAAATATGTCTTTTCCTGTCGTCGTACTTACGAATTCTTTACAGAAAATATACTCATTCAAGGATTTTTCATCTTTAATAAATCGAATGAAAGCAAGGAGCTGAGCTTTACCACTGATATCTGTCGATTAATCAATTTGAAGTGACCAGAGTTCACTGTCGCGCGATTGGAAATGCTGGACAATTTGTTGTTTTAAGTCTAAAGATAAATGTTTGTTTCGGGGTGATATTGTGTCATTGGATAATGGTAATTTGGCAAATGACCTTCTCTAATGCTTCTTTTCCCAGCATTGTTTCGACAATGATACATAATGCTGGTACAATGATAGACTCGTCATCGGTGTGTGCTCTTTGCGTTGTGCTATTAATTGGGCAACCGTGTAGCTAGGAATCAATCCCTTTTCTGGCATCTTTATATAGTTTACAATTTTTTTGTTTTATTTTCCCGCGCTGCCAGGTTTTCAAAATATTCTCTTGCTTTGTTTTTTATCTGTGAATGTGAAGTTTCCAAATGCCTTTTCAGTTTACTATTAACGAGAGCTTCATTCGCAAGTTTCTTTTTACAGATTACCCAGAATGGCATTTCAGAGCCTTCAGTTTCAATTGCGCTGAATCCGAATTCGATGTACTCATCTTTATACTTACCTTTTTCTTCTTTCTTTATCTTCCATTTGTGAAGCACCAGATTTTATTTCAATATATTCGTCCATCATGCTTTCCTATGCTTCTATTTTTTGCATTTTAACCAATTCACAGATGTGAAAATCAAGTGTTTTACTTTAACTTTTTTTAGCAGCAATACGCACTCTTTTCTCGAACGAAAACAAGAGTAGAATAAAATGCACGGCGTCCAGCAACAAAGTCCAAACAGATTCCAATCAAGAGTTGAGAAGACAAACGCCCGCTCCCCAATTGAAAAAAAGAAATAAAAACAATCTGAATCGGATGGGCGGGTACAAGGAAGGAGTGGCGCGCTGGAAACACTAATCCAGGGAAAGGCGTGAAGAGGGAAGGTAGCACATGATAAATAGAAAATGCATCGTTGATCCGACATCATGCAATTTTAATTATTTGTCAAAAACCCTCTTGGCACGTTTGACAATCTGTCGCGGCACACAGGTTGAGAAACACTGCGGCAAGGCTTTGCAAGGTCCTCTTCCGCCTTACATTATGCGTAAATATGTAGCTTGGGGCCTTTGTTGGGATCTAGAAGGGAGATGATGGAAATGTCTAATGATGGAAAATAGTCGCATAGCTCTCGGATTTTCGGATATGATACTATGACTTTCCAAATATTTATATCACCGCCAAACAAGCAAGGACTTGAGTTGGTCTTCTTTTGGGCGATAAAATTGTTAAAAAAGCACTAAGTCTCTCTCTCTTTTTTTTCTTTTTTTTTTTTTGCTTGAATGTTAAAGCTAACTAAATGTTGAATTGACATTTGTAGGATTTCGAATGTTTGATTAATTCTTTGTTGCTGTGATGCGATCATGAAATTGTGTGTCACATGTTATTTGTGTTATTGTTATGTGTTATGTGTTATTTGTATTGTGTTATGTGTTATTTGTATTGTGTTATGTGTTATTTGTATTGTGTTATGTGTTATTTGATAATATGCAATTTATAATAATATGCTTTTATAGAAAACAATACCACCTACGAATTTTAATAAGAATATATAAGTTTGTTTATGGGGGTTGGATATTAAGATGACTAATGTGATGCATTGAATAAATGTCCCGTTTGGCTGTACCTATTACAAAGTTTCATTAAGCACTTGCACAACCAGCGTTTATTAAGTCACGCGAAGAAACGCAAACGCTAATGTTAAACCTACAGGAGAAATATTTACAGATTTCACAGATTGTATTTTAATATTTTTAAATGACTGATTTGTTTTGCATAGAATATCTAACGATTTGCGTTTGTACTTTTTCGATTTTGGTTACAGTGTTTTTATATGCGAACCCATTCATGTTTGGAACCAGTTGGAACCGATTAACTACAACCTAAAAATTGCAATTTAAATACTATAAAAATAATTACAAATAAAAAGCATATCATTAAATCATTTTTAATATGTGGCTTGACTGTATATGGTTAAGATAATTTTATATGAGATATATATTTATTATTTTTTGAGAAGATGACACTGTAATAAGGAATAATTAAATATTATTGGTTTGGTAACGAAGATTCAAACAATTTTTTGAAAAGTAATGCTATTATTACTTTTCGTTAAAAAACTATTAAATTTTATGTATCAGAGATATTACCAAAAACATTTTAAACATATTTGGCAAAGGGGACTCAAGAAATAAAATAACTGTTGATAACAAATATATAGATGTAGATCTTCTTTTTCTTCCAAACGTATTATAATAAAACACGACTATAGTTTCGAGAGCAATTAATCAACTGCTGCTGTCATCAGGTGAGCAATAACAAAGAGTTGTTAATAAAACAACTGTAAACTCCTTGGCGGACGCCTTCTGACAGAAAGTGATTTAATCCTGTCGGGTTAACAACGCTCTGTTATTTTTCACCTGGTGATGAGAGTTGTTAATAAATTGCTCTCGAAACTGCAGTCATATGTTATTAATCACCATCTAGAGGTGGATATACATGTATCACATTTGAAGTTTTTTTGATATTTTAATTTGTTGCTTTATAAGTATTGGGAGTTTAGAAATGAAGTATTTGTGTTCTCTAAGTTTATTTAACTTAATTTTAACTTAAGTAAAATAATATTTTGTACACATTTGTTTTCTTCCGTTCGTATGCATTTTTACCAGCAAGAAGCATATTTCAGTATACATCCAAGTTGAATCTTTTAAAACAATTTTCCATTTTTGTTTAGAAATATGCATACCTGCGCATAGTTCGGTTTATTATCTCGATGACAGTTGCAAGAAATAGACTATACAAACAAGGTGGGTGAACTAAATGTGGCCAGTGTTTCTAAGGTAGCACACTCCTCAAAAGTAGAACTAATTTAATTTTTAATCACAAAGCAGTGCTACTGCATTGTCAGTCATCTATCTGCAATGCACCTGGTTAAATTTGAATACAACACCCTGATCATTCGAAATATAATTGTGTTTTCCCTTTTGAGGAGTAGTCATAGTATTTAAATTTTATTTTACAAAGAAAAGTATATTTGATGTGTGTTAGAGATAAGAGTAAAATTTTACAGACAAAAATTCAGTCACATACAAACAACAAGAAAATTATAAAAAATCCTCAAAGCTTAACTATGGTCACCTTTGGTTCACCTACCTTATAGAACAGACAGTTTCATATTCATTACGTGTTTAGAGAAAGTATTCCTATTAGTAAAACCCTTATTATATAGAAAAGAAATTAATCATACATGACAGTCTTTTGAAAAATATACAATATGGAAAACGAAATCTTTAGGGGTTTATGAAAAGAAAAAGCTATCTTTTCAAATCTTAACTCATTTTCTTTTGATGAAATAAATAAAGCATGTGGTTATAAAAAGAAAGTAAGTTTGTATTTAATACATTATTGTATACAGAATTTCTGTTTTATTTCTTTTGTGTCCGAACCCTTTCTTATAAACTGAATAGCATTGTTTAGCCATATTAGCATTGAATATATGCCTATGCAGCAAAAAGGAAACTTCCGCTAAACTGCTACAGAATATCTAATTTTAGTCTTTTTTCCTCACATTGACTTATAATATCAATATTCCATTATTTTTAACAATATTTTAACGTAGCGGAATCTCCCTTTTTATTACATAAAATTTAATTTAAGTTCAATAAAATATTTTTTACTGTTTATTATGTATTTGTTATTATTATTATAAATTTTATTTTAACTTTTTACCATTTAAATTTATTGCTTATTTTTTATTAATTAAAATGTTAAATATACAGCAGTTTGGCAATCCAGATATAATATATGTGTTAAGGATAATCTTTACTTTACATATTTTTTCATTTATCAGTTACTTATTATTATAGTTTGTTTTGTTTAATCATATTATTAACTTAACATATTTAAGATGTTTTGGTCATACTACTAATATTTCCTGTTGCTTTTTTTTTCTTTTCGGTGAAAAGCTTAAATTTTCTGGCGATCAGATGTAATTTAAATACAAAGTGGCCATAATTAAGCTTTTGGTACTCAGAGTGTTCTGTAGTGCGATCTAATTGCGAGAATGGCGCCAAATTTTGTAGGAAGATTAAACAAGACGGAGGACGAAGGATTTTGGGAAAAAAATTAGTTCCAAAAGTCACTGCCAGGGTAATACGTGGCGCTGTGTTTTCGAAAAAGAGAGTTTCAAAAAAGGATAATCAATACTGAAATAAAATTACCGTTTATTTAGCACATCCAAATCAGGTTCGATGTGGCCGCAGTTTTTGTGGACCACATATTGCATTCTGTGCACAGCATTTACAACAGCAGAAAATAACATGTCTGCAGGATTCTCCCGTACAGTTCGCGATATGTTATCCTTCAACGTAGCCAGGTCCTGGACACCTCCGTGATAGACCTTGGACTTTAGGTAAGCCCATAGACAAAAGTCGCAGGGTGTAAGATCAGGGGACCGAGGTGGCCATGTAGTTGGAAAACAGCTGCTAATGACTCCTTCGGTTGTGAATTTCTGTCGTAGCAGCTGCTGTACCCGCAAAGCAATATGTGGAGGGGCTCCATCTTGCATGAAAATTATTTTCTCCAGGCACCGTCCTTGCTGAAGTGCCAGAAAAACAAAGTTGTTTAGCATTTGGCGATATTTGTCTCCGGTAACGGAACAAGTTACAGGTCCTGTCGAAGTAATGTTCTCATAGAAAAATGGACCTATGATCATATCTGCTGTGAAACCACACAGCAGATATGATCATAGCATTCAAACAGTTATCTTTGGTGAATGCAAAGGAATTTCCTTGAATGCTCTTGGTGACTTGTTATCCCAAATTCGGCAGTTCTGGGTATTTACAGTTCCATTCAGGTAAAAATGGGCCTGGTCTCCTCATAGGATTTTCCAGGGCCAAGCATCATAAAACTCCATTCTGGCAAGAAAAGTGAGAGCAAAAGTCAATCGCTTATCATCGTCGGTGTGACGTAACTCTTGTACATGGCTGATCATGTACGGATAGAAGTGGATAATCTTTCGCAGGATTTTCCATACCGTATAATAGGGCCTATCCAGATTCCGAGCTATCCCACGAGCACTGGAAGTGATAGCAATATTGTCTGGTGTTCTCTCGACAATCGCCGTTGCCACTTCGTCGATTGTATTCTGTGATACGGGTTTTCGTCCTCTGCCTCACAACATTTAGAGAACCTGTTTTCTCAAACTTCTTAACCATTGCTTTTAACACTTTATATCCTAAATTAATTTTCCAGCTACTTTTTAGATGCTCAGAATCCTCGATTATTCCCCCATTTTTTTTTTTTTGTAAAGTTTTCTTTATCTAATCATAGCATTTTTGCGATTCAATTAGGTAAAAATTTCTCATTTGAAAAACCCGTGGTAACAGATTAAAAATTCTGTAAAAGACGCTCGTCGCGAAGGGGTTAAAGTGGTACTTATAAGTACCGTCAGGATAAAAATGGTTAAACCATTAACTGACAAAGGACCGTTACCTTTGCGCATTTTTTGTGGTTTCTAAAAGCACGAAGAGCGGCTGGCACTTCGCACTGGTTGAGGTAAAAGAATTTGACTAGTAGAGCTCGCTCGACTAAAGAAGGAGACATTATGAAAGATAACTTTCAATGAAATTGCTTCTAACAGTAGCACATTATCATTTAAAGCCGAACAAGCTGGCACTGGGTCAAAAGATGTAACGTGAAATTTGAATAAAGAACTTCTTCTTCAGCTGTTGCTTTCTTTGGGGCTCTGTAAGTGAAATTGCAGATAAAGAGACTTTAGCAGTGTTTATGTAAATTTTTAGCTTTTTATAAACTGTTACCATTTTGAGCTTGGATTAAATTGCTAAATTCGTTAAATAAACGGTAATTTTATTTCAGTATTGATTCTTCATTTTTTGAAACTCTCTTTTTCGAAAACACAGCGCCACATATTCCCCTGGTGGTGAGTTTTGGAACTATTTTTTTCGCGAATGCTTCGTCCCCCGTCTTGTTTAATCTTTCTACAAAATTTGGCACCATTCTCGCAATTAGATCGCGCTACAGAACACTCTGAGTACCGTCAGTTTAATTATGGCCATCTTGTTTATGCGTTTCTTACAAAATTATTGAAAAAAAATTTAATCATTGAAATACGCTCGTGGCTTACCAGACTTCATATCAATGGTTGCGCAGATATTGAGGAGTGCATCCATCTATAATTTCTAAAAGTTGGTTAACCTGCACCTATCTTAGCATATTTTATTCCTCTATAATGCTTTCGATATTCCTGATGTTTCACAGTTTTAAGTAAAAAGACATATAATAAGAGGATGAGCCGAGATGTTGCTTGATAAAGACTATTTTCGACCATTTTGCCCAATAAAAAATGTGCATGCAAAGAAAAAAAATGCAAAGAATCTTAAGTCAAATTTGACCATAACGAAAACCATGAACAAATTTTCTTTCGTACTTTTTATTTATTTTATTTCCAAATACAACAAAATAAGAATTTGTATGAAAAAATTTGAATAAATAAGTATTATTCCCTTACAATTAAATAATTTTCATAAGTTAATTATTTTTAAGTCTAGAGTCTCTACAAAAATGAACAGATTCTTTAATTGCTATATCAAAAATGCATTTTTTATGTTATGCGCTTAAACCTTTTTTTCTTTGCTATTATGTTATTTTGATTATGCTTTTTTAAATTCCCGTATTTATGCTTTGATTTGGAAATAAATTGAAAGTATATACAGCAGTTTGTGAATCCAGATATAATATGTGCGTTAATAATAACATTTTCCGTGCATATTTTTCAGAGCTAAATTCTTACTTTGTAGTTAAGATTTGTTTTATTATCTGATATTATTTCCTTAAAAAGTATAATATTTTGTAAACTTAACATGTTCAAAATTTTTAGTTCAAAAGGTTTATATATTCTGGTTTTGCTTTATTTATTTTTATATTTATTTATTTATTTATTTATTTATTTTTGTGTGGGTGTGAAAAATTTTAATTTACTGACAATTGATAAGATTTTATTTCCCGTAAATCTATGTCTTACAAAATTATTTAAGCAAGATAATGAAATTGTGAGATGTTGTCTTGTTTTCAATATATATATATATATATATATATATATATATATATATGATACATTCCTGTCGAAAATTGGCACATTATAGACGATCGCTATTGCCGTCGACTTGAACGTTCTTTCCACCAGACAATCGGAACATCTCAGTCCGAAACCAC
Source organism: Maratus michaelseni (assembly GCA_963931845.1). Lineage (NCBI taxonomy): Eukaryota > Metazoa > Arthropoda > Arachnida > Araneae > Salticidae > Maratus > Maratus michaelseni. Next base: position 273,819,754 of record OZ007594.1, on the reverse strand, counting down.
TAAAATTACCTGATAATCATATCGAGGTAGCCGCAGTCGAGATCGTTGAAATGTAGTCATGACACCCGGACAGGGTATCACTTCGAGTCGCTCACCATGAAGACAAATCTCGAAGTATATCACATCGGAAATCGTAGTGTCTTAGCAGTCGTAAAAATTGAGCAGAGGCAGTGAAATCCAGAAGAAATTTCCCAAAAACATTAAAAAGAAGACTTAATAACTTAATAGATGAGCAGTGGCTTTATTGTGATCACAGAGATGAAAGCAACTCCACCAACTTTCGCTTCATTAAAACTGAACACATTTGAAGATCTTGAAGAATTAGCATAGCTTGAAGAACATACTACCGATGCATTAGTGTAGACTCCCCAGTGACGGCAATTAGATGACAACCACTAATTCGTGTAAATTCTGTCTCCGAAGCCAGTGTAACCGTATAAATACTTCAAAATTTGGCCCAAAGGTACAAAACGCGCGAACAAGCTGGTCCACTCGCATCCATGTTCGGAGGGCGCTAGGGGGATAAAGAAGGCGGAGCTTTCTCTCTAATGGATGAAAAAATGAGGCCACGAAGACGTGTCTCTGACGTATGATTAAAACTCTTTAACAGAAGCGGCAAATTAAAAAGGTAAAAAGGCCTTTGGGCGCGAAAACCGCTTGGAATCATGGGATGCCGAATGAATTAAATAGAAATAAAAATGGTATTATAAAAGTTCCAAAGAATAAAAATTAAATGTCTCAAAAGAAGAAATTAGGCAGGTGCGTTTAGAGGCAGTGTTGCAATTTAAGAGAATAAGGTTTTAATAAATACGTGCAGCTTTTAACAGATTAAGATTTTTAGAATGATAAATAACAGAATATTTTGATTAAGTTATGGAATAAAATACAAAATAGATTTAAGAGATATTTTAAAAAGAGAGGGAAAAAAGAATTGAAGAATTTGGAATAATTTAACTAAAGAAATAGGGCGAAAATTTTTTATTATTACATATATATATATATATTAAATAATATGAAATATATTTCTTAGAAATATTTAAGCATTAAATTAAAATTGCATGCCGGTATTTTATGCGAAAAAACTTATTTAATATCTTAGAATGCACGAAATTTAAAGTAAAAAATTGTTTAAAATTTAAACTTTTTAACTTCTTCTAAATACATAACAAAGAACTTTACTATACTATTGACTATAAAATAATGTGTTTCAAAAACTCAGCAAAATTTTCTTATGTCGGAATTTTCTTATTTGCCTAAAAGAAAGAGTGTTTTCTTAAGGCAAATGTATTATGGAAAGGCTTTAACATTATCTACAAAATGCAGCTACTGCACTATATGCATAGTAGTTTGAAATAAGTTTTATGAAAATTCACCTAATTTTTAACACTTTCCAACCTAGTTGAAACGTGTTTATGACTTCGGTTTGTCTGGCTGTCTGCCGTCTACCGTCTGGCCGTGCTCCAACTCCCGTAAATATGCTCGGATTGCCCTGCAATTTTTATATGTTATTGTCGTTATCTATAGCATGTTCCCTATTTCAACTGAAGTGTGTAGCATTTATAGTTTTTTTACAGGGACACTCACACACACAGTTACACAATTTCAAACACATTGTAATTGATATATTTAACTAAGGTGCATTACAAGAAACTTCATATGGAATATGGTGTGCATAGCACTAATAGTTACTTTACAGTGACAGTCAAAAGAATTCCGTTACATTACGTCTATGGAGAAAAATCGTTTGCAGTTTAATTAAATAATGTTTCATTATTTTTAACGCATGGAAATTTATATATATCACTAAGGTGCATTAGAAGAGGCTTACTACAGAATATTGTGTGTATAGCAGTCATCGTTCATTTACAGGGACACACAAAAGAATTCTCTACTGTCTGTTAACAATAATTCCTGGAAGTCTGTTTTAAGTTGCTGAACGCGATTTTAAATTTAACTCACTTTTTGTCTATTACTTGGTGTGTATAAATTGACAGGGTGACACTGACAGGGCGTATAAATTGAAACGTGTGTATGACAGGGCAGCACAAATTTCGCAAACACATTTCCGTTTATTGATAGATCATATACAGGGCTGAATAAAAGTATTTGGATATTTTTCTGAATATTGTATATGTTGGAAATATATGTTGAGAATTCCTGAAATTACGTTTTTAAATATGTTATGCGTTTTCCTAATTGTTTACTTAGATGTGATCTTTCAGGTTATTAAAGGTAATGATTTGTAAAATTATTTTGGAAGCGTTGGAAAGTGTTACATAATCTATGCTTGACGCATGATTTTTCGTTCTTGTTTAAGAAACTGCACGTTTTATTAGTGGCTAAAAATTCCTTACATTTACTATAATGTATTCATTTGCTTTCCCATTTCTTAATAAGGTACATAAAGTCTATTCTAATAAAATTGATGATAAAATATATCGATAATTTTGTAAAAATAAATACAAAAAAAACCTCTAAAATATTAACCTTTATTAATTTATTTTGATGACACAACAGAGTGTCTAATATTAATAAACATAGATTTTTTTTAATTGCATAAACCCAGTTTTACGGTATTTATTTACTTTTAAATTTTGTCTGATTTTCAAAGCATTTTGGGGATTTTTTTGAACAAACAAATATTTATTATTAAAGAATAGACATAGAGTAGAATTCAAAATATCCAAACTCCAGTGCTCCAGTTATCGAGATCGATACCTGTAAAAGACTTTTCATTTAAGGTAAAAACCTTTTGAAGTACAAATTTGTGTATTGTTCGTAAGAATACGATTTCCTTGAAATTGCAACAGGCATCCCTCACACTCATTCTAATTTATCTTCCCTGCTATGTTTTAATTAGATTTTTTTTTTACTTATTCCATAAATAAACAGGTAAACGAGATGCTTTCAGGGGATAGCCACTTGCAAAGCAACACCATTCCTGTAGATGAGTATTTGTGTAACAGATCTTAGAGGAGCCATGGAAAAAAGGAAACATGTATGCACTACAATATATATATATATATATATATATGATGATATTTAGGGCCGAGCTGAGTCAGCAATATAATTTTTTAATAAAAGGTTTTTTTGAAAATAAGATGTGTTCTTTTCACATAATCAACCGAAGAGGAAGTTTCCCCACTCGGATTTATGGCAGTCGTGTTATCCACACTAGATGGCGTGTGTGCGCCTGCATAAGAACAAAACTTCATCGAACAACACAATCAAACTTTTATTTAGAAACGTAAACGACATCATTTGTAGATCTGGTTTCACCCGAGCCATCTTTTTAGTTTTGATGACCAAATTTTCATTACAGCAGAAGCCGGATGGTAACTTTTATAAATATTTATTTCGAATAGCATCATAAAAACTACAGATCACTTCACCAATACCAGGCAGAGATTCGATTTAACCAAACAAACACCGATCCAGCGCCCATCTCTTCGAATGCTCTCCGAAGCGGAAAAAGCGGCGATATATCCTTTCAGTAAGAGTAGGGATACAGAGATCCTGTGAGGGCCTGTGCGCCAATCGTGAGCCGGGATAACCGGGATTCTATGCGACTGCTCCAGAATATTGGAATAAAATGGTTTCCGATAATTTTTTGGCGCGAAGGAAGATTCCAGAAAATTCCATGATGTTCGATGATTTAGCTATGACCCAGAGTGTTTTAGCTTAATTGACTACCGTTAGTTAATTGGTTCGAGAATAGGAATGATTTTGGCTTTTAGGGAAAGGATAAAAGAAAATAAGAGAAATGGTTAATCGAATTTGGAACATAGCCAGAATGGAATTAGAATAAATGTTTTTACATTTTAATATAAGAAAACGATTTTATGATCTGGCGAATTATTTTTAATATCGGAACTTAATAAAATAAATAGTCTTTTTAGGAATTTAGAAAATTAAAAGGGAATTATGCGGGTTTTTTAAAAGTATGAATATTAGGGAGTTTTATAATTTAAAGATAAAGACGCGATTTATTGAACTAATTAGCAGCCATTAAAATATTGAATTTAGATATGAGGTTTTTTGGAATAAATAGAGTTAAAATACATTAATAAACGGAGGAAATAAATATTATACAGTAAGTTAGACTAGAATGGAATAAAAATACTTTGGCTTATCGCGATAAATTTTAAATTTTGAATTTTGTTATATTACCCCCCCCCCACCCTTAAAAACTCTTGACTGAACAAGCTGTTTTATAAACGGCGGTGTTTCAGGCGAGAAAAAAAAATTAAATTTTAAAGTTGTTTAGAGTGAGCCTGCACTGGCATTGGCGAAAGAGAAGCAATCAAAAAGAACGAAGTATAATAATTTTGAAGTTAACAATTTTGAAGAAGGACGAGAAAGAAGATCTCACTGAAATACAAAAATGTTACAATCTCACTTACCATTTGTAAGTGCACAAGAAAAATACAATAACAATAATTGATAAATATTAATAAACAAGAAAAACAAAATAATAATAATATCAAAATTTTGCTTTCACCAAGTTCACAAAGTTTAGAATAAGTAGTCACAAGCAAATTGTTAAAACAAAGAGAAAAAAAAAATTCGACTTCATTCAAATTTGAATTTTTTTAGATCCAACTGTTTTATTCAGTCTCTTTCTTGGATCATTATAAGTCCTCGTTTTGTTTTTGTGTTTTAAATGATTAGTACACTCTCTTTTATAAATACAGTTTTTATATAAAGGTTGAAAAGTAAGACATTTTTCCATCAAATTTTAAATCTGTAGTCATTTTTAGCAATACTTTATAATGCTAGCATTTTGTCACAACATCTTTCTCTTAAGTATCACAGTAAATTTTCTACATAATAAACAAGCCTTTTGGTAATGATTAAACTACCTTTAAAGGTTTGTTTATCAAATTATTTTCTTGGTCGTTTATTTTGTACCTGGAATATGTTATCTTTGTTATATTCCTGTGGGATCCCAACATCTTTAACTAAATTTTTTTTTCAAACATTTTTTCACTAATAAATAATATAACTCTTCAATAATATAAATAAATACTGTAATAAAATTCAATTCATAAACACAACAATAATAACTTTCAATATAACTAATACTTCTCAACATATGTAGTAATCCATAATATAATTCAATAGTAGAAATAATAATAATATAATAACAGTAGTATAATTTAAGAAAATATCACAGTTTGTTTATTTATTGTTAGGGAAAATATTGGTTGAGGACCCCAAAGCAGAATATTTTGCGATGTTCTGCAACGAGCCTTCAGCTTATCAAAAATGTTCTGCGGGAATAAAAAAGTAAAACACAGGGAGATTTTCTTGTATATGTAAGAGTGCAATTTCATCTTGTATAGAAATGTTAAGACATTTTTGAAAATGCTAACACACATACAAACCAAAGAAATGACGAATTTTGCGATTTTACTCCGATCGAATGACGAATTTCGCATTTTTTTTCTCGTAATCGATTGACGAGTTTTGCAATATTTTTGAGATTTTTCTCTTGGGTAACTGGCTAATTTCGCTATTTTTTCTCGGAACTGATCATCGAACTCCGCAATTATTTTACCACGACTTATTGCAGAATTAGGAGATATTTTCCAACACTTCACTGACGAATATTTCATTTTTTTCCACGACCGATTGGCGAATTAAAAATATTTTCGATATTTTCTTTTGACCGACTGGCAAATTTTTCGGTTCTTTCTTAGGACCAATAGGCAAAAATCGCATGTTTTTTTTTTTTTTTCAAGCGACTGATCCCCGAATTTCTCCTTTTTTTTTTTTTTACCCACAACCGATAGTTAAATTTTGCGAGATTTTCCTTATTGATCAATAAATGTTACGAATTTTTATGTGACAGATTGGAAAAAATTATGGGTTTTTCCGTGACTGATTGACGAATTTCGTGTTTTTTTCTGACGATCCACTGATGAATTTAGTTTTATAACCTGCGACTGATAGGCAAAATTCGTATTATCTTCTTTCGACCAATTGGAAAATTTTGTCGTTTTATCTTGCAACCGATTCACAAAAAGCGAGGGATTTCCTACAACTGATCGAATAATTTAGTGTATTTTAGCCGCGACCAATAGCCAAATTTCGCGATATTTTCTTTTTGCCGATTAGCAAATTTTGCAGTTTTTCTTTCGACCGATTGGAGAAAATTGTGTTTTTTTTTTTTGCTACTGATTGACGAATTTTAAATTTTTTTTTCGACGAGCCACTGACAAATTTCACCCACGACCGATTGGCGATATTTTTCTCTTTTTCTTGGCAAAAAATGCGAAATTTCAATCAAAAATCACCCAGTTGATAGACGAATTTCACATTTTTTGACCCGAGATTGATAGGTGAATTTAGCAATATTTTCTTTCTACAGGATGGCAAATTTTGTCACTTTTTTTGTGACCGATTGGCAAAAGTTGCTGGGGTTTTACGCGACTGACCGGCGAATTTCAGATTTTTTCCTTCTACAGACTAGCAAATTTTGCAGCTTTTTCTTGTGGTCGATTGGTGAAAATCATGGATTTTTTTCCATGACTGTTCTACGAATGTATGGTTTTCCACAACCAGCTGAAGAATTTCCCGATTTCCCCCATTATCGACTGACAAATTGCGGAAGCTTTTCCTGCGACCAATTGACAAATTTTGAAATCTTTTTTAATGAACGATTGAAGAAGTTTTTCCGGTGATTGACAAACAAATTTAGCGCTTTTTCCAACGAATGAATGGGGAAATTTTGTTGAAAATGAGAATTTGAAATGTTCTGCAGAGAAGTTCATTGTTCTGCGACGTACGTCGCACTTTTAAGCATATTCTGCTTTGGGGGTTGAGGATAAAATAATTACATAGCAAATAAATAATTTTCTTATTTTTTAATTATATAAGAAAGTATTTTTGCCAGTCGAAAGTATACAAAAAAAATAAAATATAATAATAATTTCAAAATCCAAATAAATTTAAATCTAAATATTTAGAAAGTGAACTCTCAACCAGTAGTTCCTTACAATATTTTTTTTCTCTGATACCCTTTTACAAAATTATACTGTTAAGTTATAAGTATTCATCCTAAATGTAGAGAGTTGTTTTTTGGCAAACTTAGAATAAATAAAGACAATATATAACAATAAAAGGATGTTAATTTTAGCTGAGAAATGGAATACAAAGGCAATTTTGTTTAAATACTTAGTTTTCTATTGTCACACAAAACAATCACTGTAAAATCACATCATCACTATCCAATTATTTATATGTTTATATAATTATAGGAATATTTATAAACTGTTACTATATGATTAACTATTGAAGTAAATAACATAATATTAATTTTTGAAACAATTGGTTTAAGAAAAAGTAAATAAAGTAAAAATAGTTTATTTTGATATAGAATTAAAAACATTTAATTTCATTTTTCAACATCAATTTGAAATTTCCTAAAATCAAAATACGCATCTTATGCCTGCATAAGGTGTCTACTTAACCTCGAAACAAGTAATATTCTCGTTGCGCACCAAGAACATACCTGATAATGTTGTAACTAGAGTAATAAGAGATACTTGAATAATTAGAATTTACTCTATTGTTTTTACTTTAGTTTGATTTTGTGATGTTGATTGTGATGTCTGTGGTGGTTTTGATTGTTGTTTGGGTTTCTCATGAAATAGTCTGAAATTATCTGGTGAAAAATATGGTCGTAATTTAGAAACATGTACAATAACTGAATTTAGTTTAGTCTCATAATTAAATTTGTCTATTTCGTAGGTCACATCAGAAAGTTTATTTATTATTTTGTATGGTCCAGAGAAAGTAGGTTCTAATTTTCGAGTGTTAGGATATTTAAATTCTTCACAAATTACATAATCTTGTATTTCTAGTGGAGATTCAACAAATTTTCTATCATAGAGTCTTTTACTTTTAAGGTGGAATTCACAAGTTCGCGCTTTTGCAATTTTGAGTGCTTTATTAACAGGAGGGTAATAATTTTGTTTTAAAGGAGATTCATAAGGTAATTGACCATAAAATTAATAGGCAGGTGGGAATTTGGTTATGGAATGTGGTGTGTTATTGTATTCTTGGATGACTTGGTCTAATAATCTAGCCCAAGGTATTTTAGAAGAAATGGAATTAACTTTACATTTGAGTCTAGTAACTATAGTTTGATTAACTCGTTCTACCGTCCTATTGGTTTGGGGGTGATGTGATGATGTAAAACGTTGTTGAATATGATATTTTCTGAGGAATGTTTTGAATCTTGGAGACATAAAAGATTTATGTCTATCGCTAAGTATTGTTTTACGGGTTTGAATATTGAAAATTTGTTTTAAACAATTAGTATATGTTTCGGTAGTAACACTTTTGGATGGAAAAGCCCAAACAAACCTAGTTGCATGATCTATTATTATGTGTAAGAATTTTTTTGTTGAATTGTAATAATTAAATGCACCCACAGTATCAATAGAAAGACATACAAAAGGTTGATCTGTGGCTGGCATAGCTTGTAACAAGCCAAATCTTTTTTGTTTTGGTTTTTTATTTCTCTGGCATGTATCACAATGTTTAACAAATTGTGTAAAATCTATTGTCATGTTGGGCCAATAATAGTTTGGAGATATTAAGTATTTTTTGTATACCAAATAGTGTTTGTATACCAAGTGTCCAAAATTATCATGAGCAATATGTAATAATTAACTCCTGAGTGACATTGGTACTACTATTTTCTTTATTCCTTTTTTCTGAGTAATTACAATCCCTTTCTCTTTTTTGTATTTTCTGTCACAAACATTATCTTTATCTTGAATCGCCATAATTTCTTTTTTGTCCAATAATAAACTTACATGTTGATTAAGATACGCAACAATATAATAATAATATATATATATATATATTAATATTATATATATATATATATATATATATATATATATATATATTACTTCAGTTATAAAGTAATTTTGTTCATAACTCTTCAAAATTCTAGAATGGTAAGCAATAGGATGCAAAAAATTATCTTTACCTGGCTGTTTTAGAACTGCAGCTACTGCTACCTGAGAGGCATCTACAAACATGTGGAGGGGTCATTTTGGGTCATAAATTTTTAGAATTGGTTTTGCAATTAGAGTATTTTTTAATTTCTCAAAAGAGTTTTGACATTCTGAATTCCATTCCCATATTGTGTTTTTCCTAAGTAATTTATTGAGGGGGTAACTAATTTCAGCATATTTATCTATGAATTTGTGATAAACATTAATGGAACCTAAAAATCGTTGTAGCTCTTTAACATTAGAGGGAGGTTTCAATTTTTTAATTGTCTCAATATTGGTATTAGCTGGAGTTAAAGTCCCATTGGTGATCTCATAGCCTAAGAAATTAATTTTATTTTGATTTAATTTACATTTAGAAAGTTTAAGTTTAAGTTTTTCTAATTTACAGATTTCAAAGATTTTCGCTAAGTGATTTAAATGTTCTTGTAGAGAGGAGGAGAAAATTATGATATCGTCAAAATAATGGCAAGCAAAATCAATTTTATACTTATTGAGAATTCTTCTAATGGTTCTATTAAATATTGGGGGGGGGGGCTGTCTTTATACCAAAGGGGAGCACCAGCCATTCGAAGAGGCCAAAATTGGTGGCAAAAGCTAATTTTTCTGTATCGGATGGATGTATTGGTATGTGCCAGTAGCCAGAGGCTAAGTCCAAAGTGGAAAAATACTGGGCACTACTCAATTTATCTAAAATTTCATCGATACGAGTTAAAGGTTCTGCATCATTTTTAACTATTGCGTTTAATTTCCTATAATCTATACATAGTCGGGTCTTTTTGCCTTCCTCTCTTTTCATAGCCAAGGTGACGGGGGGCAGAATACGGGCTATTGCTTTCTTTTATGAGACCAGCCGCTAATAAAGATTGAACTTGATTTTTTATTTCTTTTTCTTCTAAGAGGGAAGTTCTGTAGGGCCTCAAAGATATAGGTAGGTCAGATTTTAGTAAAACGCGCTGTGGTTCAATATTTATCTTACCCACATCATATTTATGTTTTGCAAAAATATCCCTATAATTTTGAACTATTTCCCTTAAATCCCCATTTTCAATTAAATTTATTTCCCCAATTAAATCTGAATCATAATCATTAATATCGCGAAAATGTTGAGGAGTCATTGAATTTCTGTAATCAGGCTGCACGCTACATTCATTGTGATTAGCTACAAAAAAGTCCTGAGTATTCACACAATTTTCATTAGTATATGGTGATACATTATATCCATTTAAACTCTCATTACTATCACCATTTGTTAATAATTCATCATTACATGAAATAGAATTTTCATTATAAGTTGTTACCAAGTTATCATCACTAAATAAATTCAAACTATCATAATCAGAAGTTATCAAGTTACCATTATCTTGTTGCAGTTTTTTTACAGTTACAGTATTAAAATGAAGTGATCTCTCATCATGTATGGATATACTCCTATTTATAATCTTCCTTTCCTGTTTTACTGTACAATTCTTACAATTTATATTTAAATTAAATTTTGAACATTCTTTTAACCCCAAGATGCAGTAATCCAAATCTGCGTCACATACTAAAAAGTTAACATATTTTTTGATTTTACCGTCTTTAAGAATAATACTACGCTTTTGATTTATTTGTAAAAACCCTTTTGCCTGACCTATAGTAACAGGAGGAACAATTTCAATTTTAGCATTCAATTTTTTAACAAACTTTAATGGTAAAATTGCGATGGTGGAACCGGTATCGACGACACACGGTAAATTATAATTATTCGTATATCCATACACAATTAATTGTCAAACAGTAGGAGTTACAATTGGAAGAGTATCAGAGGGTACTGAACTGTTATTAAAAATACACTCTTTTTCCCAGTGAAAAGCATTCAGTACACCCTTGTTTACACAAATTCTACATGGCGTAGATGGGTACTGGTTCTGAAAATAATTGTTTTGTACTCTGTTTTGGAAATTTCTAGGTCTTTGAACATTATAGCTTGGTCGAGGAACCCAGTTTCGAGGAGAATAAAACTGACTATTGGGCCGATTTGACTGAATCCAATGCCTAGGAGTATTAAATTGTTGAAAATTTGGTCTATTAGGCTGCACACTATATCGAGGAATGCCAAAATTAGTTGCATTAGATTTACTTGGTAATGATGGACTTGTAACAGCAGGGGTGGAAACTTCCACAAATTGCTTAACATTTCTATACCATTCTGTAGTACTCTCAGGAAGTTTAACAATTAGATAATTTTGATATTCTGGTTTTAAACCATCGGTTAGTCCGTGTAGCAAAATAGTTTCACATAAATGCATTTTCCTGCCAATTTCAATTTTCTTTCTAAAATAAGTTTCTAAGTTACTTAAACTATCCAATTTTAAAACACAAAATTCAGAAAATTTCGAGATATTTAACCTAATAAAATTCTCAGTTAAGATATCAGCTATCTGTTCGTATTTAGTGCAATTAAGGCAATCGTTAATGTAAATCTTAAGAGCTTCTCCCTTTAAATTTTGAGAAATATTTTTAAACTTCCAATCATCATCCTTCTTTTCTTTTTCACAAGCATCATCGAAGTATTTTAACTACGCTTGTATCTCAACTCCTAAATCTGGATCAAATGCTATAAATTTTGGTTCTGTCATAATATTTAATCTAACAAAAGAGTTAACTCGATCTTCTTTTAAATATCCGGATCCTAAAAACATTAAATGTTAAACTTATAACACTATATACCATACAAATAACGAAATAGAGAAATTAGTAAATAAATATGTAATTTACGATCGCAGTAACATATTGAAAAACAATAGAATTCTCCTTAAAAATATCTGATCTTAAAATGTGAAAGTTTAAAATCTATACCATTGTTTATAACAATATGATGACGTATCATAGTAAATAATCAAATAAATAAATTAATAAATTAACCTTAACAACACTTAAATATTTGAACAGAAATAAAATTTAAAATAAGAAATATAATCAGTATAACATAGTATATAAAACCTTTAAATTTCAGAGTAGACTATTAAATAAACAACGAAGAACAAGAAAATAAAACATTTTAAATATAACATGGAATAATAAATATCAATAAATAAAAATATCAATAAATAAAAATATTAACTCACAGTTATTCTGGACATATTTCACAACAAGAAGATTTCGCAAATCTAAAAAATCTTTAATTTCCTGAAAATACCAAAGTCGTACACTTTCTTAATCCCTTGGAATTAACATTACGAAATCTTTTTATCACCGAAACTTTCGTGCATTGGCTTACTGTAAGAACACCAGTCTCCGATCAGAACAAAAGTACCATGAAAATGTTCCATCACTCGCATCCTACGTCGCACATATAAATCCTGTCGGACTCAATAATTCTGTGATGATATTTAGGGCCGAGCTGAGTGGGCAATATCATGTTTTAATAAATGGTTTTTTGAAAATAAGATGTGTTCTTTTCACATAATCAACCGAAGAGGAAGTTTCCGCACTCGGATTTATGGCAGTCGTGTTATCCACAGTAGATGGCGTGTGTGCGTCTGCATAAGAACAAAACTTCATCGAACAACACAATCAAACTTTTATTTAGAAACGTAAACGACATCATTTGTAGATCTGGTTTCACCTGAGCCACCTTTTTAGTTTTGATGACCAAATTTTCATTACAGCAGAAACCGGATGGTTAACTTTTATAAATATTCATTCCCAATAGCATCAGAAAAACTACAGATCACTTCACCAATACCAGGCAGAGATTCGATTTAACTAAACAAACACCGATCCTGCATCCATCTCTTCGAATGCTCTCCGAAGCGGAAAAAGCGGCGATATATCCTTTCAGTAAGAGTAGGGATACAGAGATCACGTGAGGGCCTGTGCGCCAATCGTGAGCCGGGATAACCGGGATTCTATGCGACGGCTCCAGAATATTGGAATAAAATGGTTTCCGCTAATTTTTTGGCGCGAAGGAAGATTCCAGAAAATTCCATGATGTTCGATGATTTAGCTATGACCCAGAGTGTTTTAGTTTAATTGACTACCGTTAGTTAATTGGTTCGAGAATATGGAATGATTTTGACTTTTAGGGAAAGGAAAAAAGAAAATAAGAGAAGTGTTTTATCGAATTTGGAACATAGCCAGAATGGAATTAGAATAAATGTTTTTACATTTTAATATAAGAAAAAGATTTTATGATCTGGCGAATTATTTTTAATATCGGAACTTATTAAAATAAATACAGTCTTTTTAGGAATTTAGAAAATTAAAAGGGCATTATGCGGGTTTTTTAAAAGTATGAATATTAGGGAGTTTTATAATTTAAAGATAAAGACGCGATTTATTGAACTAATTAGCAGCCATTAAAATATTGAATTTAGATATGAGGTTTTTTGGAATAAATAGAGTCAAAATACATTAATAAATGGAGGAAATAATTATTATAGAGTAAGTTAGACTAGGATGGAATAAAAATACTTTGGCTTATAGCGATAAATTTTAAATTTTGTTATATATATATATATATATATATATATATATATATATATATATATAAAGATGAAGATGGAAAGATGAGGAAAGATCTTCAGCTCACAGAGACAGAAGACGAAATGAAAAGTAGAATATGAAATGTCTACAATTCGGACTGGCTGCGCGAGCGACCAAATGACAGGAAGATATAGGATAAAAATAGAGAAAAAAATAACTATAAAATGTACGTTAAGAGGAAATAGTAAATTGAAGGAATAAAATCGAAAAAAATTGTAAAAATAAATATTTAATATGTTTAAAACTGTAAAATATCGCAGTAGCCGAAAACAGCAAGGATAAAGGAAAGATGCGAAATGAAATCTACCTCATAAAAAAAGGGCAATTTCCATTGCCATACATAATAACATAAGAATAGCATAATATTTAATAGATGGAATCTTGTGATTAAATACAGAAATAATTTTATTTTTTAAGAGGTGTTCAAATTCAAGGTTTTGCGCAGCCTGTCACGGCCACATGATGCAGCTCGTCGCAAAGGAATTAAACCAGAGTTAAATTTTATATTTCTGTCATAAAAATATTTCTGTCTATCCTAATGATTTTTTTAAACAAACAACCTTGAGTTTTGATGGCCTAGGAGTTAGTCTAAAAGTAAAATAGCTTGCTCAATTTTTTTCAGTTATATATATTTTTTGGTAAGCCAAAATACTTTAGCGTACCCATTTTGAACAACTTTCACCTATTTCTTATTTTTTAAACTTTTGTACTAATAGCGATCTTTTAGGCTTAATGAGAGTAAAGAACATTAGCCCTACTGTTTTATTAAACAAAAGCGATTTAACCATATAATAAATTATAACACCTTGTAATAATGTATTCTTTTTAAATGCTAAAGGTGTAAAATTAACAACATAATATGAATTAAAATAACTTTTATTAGTTGTTTTACATGTTTCGACTCTTTCCGAGTCATTTTCAAAAACAAAATGAGAATCTCATTTGCATCTCCTCTCTCAATCTCATTTTTTTTTTTTAAATTACTCGAAAAGAGTCGAAACATGTAAAACAACTACACTGTAAAAAAATGACCAATGTTTCTGAAACTACGAAATTATAATATAATGACGAATAAATTTATAATATAAACTCATCCTTGTTAACCATGATACTGAACAGTGTTTCTTTATCTTTAGAAACCTCAGACATCAATGGCATTTCGAGATTTAAAGAATCCTTTAGAAAAACAAAATTTTTCTAGCTGCCCGGAATTTTCTGAAACGTTTACGAGTAGCTTTTAAAATGTATTAATCAGTTTTCTAAGCCCGGAATATAGTTTTTCCGATGCTATCCATTCACAAGTAAACATTTTCATGTTCAACAAATATGTTTAACAGACAAACATGCAAAATTAACAGCGTTAACATTAACATTAAAATTAAAATTATTTATTTACTCTTTCGTGTATAAATTAACTTATGCAGCTGAAAACGTTTACTTGAGAATAGATGACATTCGATAAATATGTATTCCAGGCTGAGGAAACTGTTTAATAGCCTGTAAAAACTATTCGGAAACGTTTCTGAAAAATACGGGCAGCGAGAGAAATTTTGTTTTTGTAAATAATTCTTTAAATTTTGGAAATGTATTGCTTTCTGGGGATTCAAAAGAGAATGGAACACGCTTTTCGGAATTTCGGATAACTCAGAAGATTATATTATATTTTCGTCCGTGGTTATAGTATATTTTCATAAAATAAGAAACATTGATCATTTTTTAAAGTGTAATAAAAGATATTTTAATTTATATTATGTTGTTAATTTACACCTTTAGCATTTAAAAAGAAAAGTGATTTTAAAAACAAGTGGGTAAGTGTGATCGAAGATCGCACAAAGGGTTTCGTTTAATATTTCTTTCAAGACACTTTATCCTTTCTTTAATAAATCCAAATCAATTTCATTTAGGTCTAATTTTTCGCTTTTTTTAAATATCTAAACCAGCCCGATACCGCTATTATATTCTGTCATAATAATATCTGTCATGTGGACTAAATGCGATATTTACAAAAAATAATAATTTCAAAATTAAACATTTGTACACCTTCAAAATGTTAAAATATGCGAATATTTCCATAATCGGGTTTTATCACGATTCAATACGTTCCTCAAATATTTACTATTCTCTATTCCTTATATTGATACTAGCTTTGTATTATTCTGAAACAGTTGAAAAATCCGTTAAACTTCCGATATGACGTCAGATTTTCTTTTTAATTCTCTAATGACGTGATATTAATCTGTTTTGTGCACATACACATACTCATACTCCTTGTATTATTGAGAAATCTCTCTTTTTTATTACCACTATGACGTCAATCAATTTTATTACAAAATAATATTTTTTTTTTCAATGGGTGAAACTTTTTATTTCCTTTTTATTTTTCACGTGGAAATCGTCTAATATAAAATTAATTATTGTAGAAAGAATTTCATCGTGGATTTTTAATTTTTAACATCTGCTATAACGAAAAATGTTTAAATTTAATAGGAAAAGGCTGTTAGAATTTTGTTTTTTTATCTCTATTTATTAAAATAAAACGAATTTTTCAAATTTTAACATTTTGAGCTCTGTATAGCTGATATTCACCTATATACACAAAGTTTCAACTCTGTAAGTTACATAGTTTTTGAGAATGGCTCTGTGACAGACAGACAACGGAGCGGGCGTAATAAGGTTTCGTGAGATGAACGAAACCCTAAAAAATATTTTTCTAATCTAATTTTTATTTGTTCTCCCCTTTCATCCGTATTATATCCGGAATTAAATAATTGGAACTTCAATGAATTTAAATTATCGAGGTATTACCAGATTAGTTAGAAGAATTTTTCTTTTCTATCTTATTTTTTCTAAATGTATTTACTTTTTTCTTTTTAACTTGTACTAAAAGCAATCTTCGGCTTAATTTGAGTTAAAAACATTAGCTTAACCATTATAGTTTTTCTAAAACAAAAGCGATTTTAGATTAATTTAATTTTTTCAATATAACTTTTATTTTAATGTTTTTCCTGTTTATCCGTATTACATCCATAACATATTAGTCTAGATAATTGGAACTTCAGTGAATTTAAATTGTCCAGGTATTATTGGTTTAGTTTGAAGGATTTTGCTTTTCTATCTTTTTTTTTTCTAAGCTTCCCTTTTCTAAAATCCCCTTCTAAAAATCCCTTTTCCTTTTTACTTCCCTTTTCTAAAACTTTTTGTACTAAAAGCTATATTCGTCTTAATGTGAGTTAAAAACGTTAGCGTTACCTGAGATTTTAGAAAAAAATTAATTTTACAACATAATTCTTGTTATATGTTTTCCTCATTTATCTGAAATTCTGTATATTTAGATCAGATGCAAAATATATTAGTCCAGATAATTGAAGCTTCAGTGAATTTAAATTATCAGGGTATTATCGGTTTAGTTAGAAATGTTTATCTTTATCGTGTTTCTTATACTAGATTCTAATTTCTTCAAGTCTAGAAAAGAATGTTAAAAATTACTATCAAAGTACAATCAAACTACAATCAATTTTTAGTACTATCATGGTACTACAAATCATTATTTCTTTTTCAAGTAGTTCTGTATCTAATGGCCGTTAATGTTTCTCTACATTAAATGTTTCTCCATATCAATATTTATATAAATTACTTGTCTCCTTCCCAGAATTGTTTAGAAGAGGTCACGTAATATCTATTTGAGTAATAATTCACAAACTTCTTTCTAGTTCCATATAAAGTTGTGTTAATGGCGTTTGTAAATTATCATAATTAAATAAACTGTTTTATTTCTTACATTAGTCTAAAGGATATTACTTTCAGAATTTTAAGTTCAAAATAAAATTAAACATATTCGTTTTCCCAGTTTTGATACAAATGAAATAAAAATATCATTCGCAAAAAAATTAAATAGTTTAAGATTAGATGAAAACAAACTTCACATAATTATATGGAAATAAACTTTTACTATGCAAATGGGATTGAAAGTTTTCTCATGCACTATAAAAACCAGTAAAAAGGTTCTTAATCTACGAAAACATAATATACTCACGAATGAAATTATACAATAACCTCTTTCGATTTACCCACAAATCAGAAAAGCGTTTGTTCACATTAGGAATCTCAGAAACCAATATATATATTTTTAATTTAACGAAGAATTTATACAACGAAGTTTCTTGTCATTTCACTGATTTTCAGAAACGGTTCCGTGTAAATTTTATAGTGTATTAAACAGTTTTCTAAATCTGAAATATAGATTTTTCACATACTACCGCGAAGTTTTGTGTCTTAGGTTAATATTATGTGGAATCCCGTTTAGGTGCTTGTCTATAGTAAGGCCCAGACGCTTAAGGTGTGGGATGTGGCGTACACTGGTGCCGTTGATACGTATGATCGGATTGAGGCCAGAAAACGGGCGTGGTTTACAGAATGTGAGGGCTTGTGATTTGTGAGGGGAGAGTGTTAGGTGAAGTTTGACCAACAGTTTACAAGTTGACCAAAAGTTGACAGAAAATGAGGAGGGCTTCAGCGGCAATTTGCTCCAGAAAGCGCCGGATGTGGCCGGTAAAAACAAAGCTAAAGTAATCATCAAATGCATAAAGGATGTACCCCAATCGATTCAGCTCATTCAGTTGCACATTGACTACTAGTTGCCAAATAATTGGTCCAAGGCAATAACCCTGAGGTTAATCCTTCACTAATCGGTGGGAGAAGTGCCTGCGCCCAGTTTATTAGCACGCTTCTCTCTAAAAGATAAGAGCTAATGACACCAACTATATATCCTGGGCAGTTTAGTAGGTGTAGTTGTGTAAGAATGTCCAACCATTCCACATTGTCAAATGCCCCATGAATAATTATTGAAACAAGAGACGCATAATTGCATGTGGCATTGCTGTCAGTACAGGAACTCAAAATTGTGTGCAATGCTTTTTCACAAGATCTGTCTTCTCTAAACCCGAATTGCCGTGGATATCAAAGATCATTAAATTCAATGAAGTGGGCTAGTCGATTAACTAAGAGTTTTTCTAACAATTTGCCTAAAGAGGGTAAGAGGCAGATTGAGCGATATGACTTGGGTTCAGAGGGTGACTTCCCTTGCTTCATAAATAATAAAACTTCACCCTGTCTCAGGACAAGTGGAAAGTACTGGTGAGTTAGGCAAAGATTTGTCCAGCGTGTAAAAATTTGCGGAATGAATTTAAAAGTGAGTTTAAGAATTCTAAAGTCAATGGAGTCAGGACCAGGCCCCTTAACATTAAATGTGTTGAGTACCGAGTTAAAATCAGCCTTACTGATGGGTTTATACGGTGGTGCATTAAATTGTAATTCATTATTTGTTGGTTTGGGATAAGGTGAGGGACCAAATATTTCTTTTGTTAGATGCTCTAAGCTGTTTTGGCAGAGGATTAGCCTGGGGCAAGAACAAGCCTGACTTAATATGAAACAAAGAACTTACATTTGAAGAATTTTTGTGTATTTCCAAAGAGGTTGGAGTCATTACTTCAAATTTTTACCCATATTGTATGCCTCGTCGTCTGAATATTGCGCTCGTAGTGTACTGCAAGTCTGCAACGCGTGTCTTCTACAATTTGTATTTCTGGAGAGGCTGGGTCGTACAGCCAGAGGGTTTTGACTTTGACCTTTCTCCAGATGGCTATGAGATGGTTCCGTTGCTTACTGAGTCCAGAAGGAAAATGTGCGTGATTTACCGTAATTTCCGGTGCATAAGCCGCTTCTCAAGTAAATCTGTTTCGAGACAGAATTTGTATTTAATGAAATGTAACGGGTTACATCTTGACACTTATTTGAATTTATTACTCTAAAAATATTTCTGGTTTCAAACAGACTTATTTTACCCGCGGCTTATACACCGTAAATTACGGTAAATCACGCACATTTTCGCATCGGAGTGCATTGTGTCAATAAGGCTAGCTGTAAAAATATTTAATTGTTCTGTGATATTAATTGAATTAATTTGTTAAGGGAGAGCTTGTTTAATAGATTTTATTACGTTGTTGAACCTGTGAAAATTGCCTCTCGTCGTATTGAAGCGTCTTCTGTGTGTATATAAAGGTGTTATATGAAAGTTAAACTGTATATATTTGTGATCGGAGCTACTATGAGTATCTGAAACATGGCAATTGTGGATGTTGGATAGGACTAGAGGGTTGCCCAAGGTAAGGACCGGCCACCCAGTTACCACTAATCTGTCTTTAGAGTCTTCTTTCTGGAATGTGACATCCGTGTTATGTAAATTGGTCACTGCAAGATTATTAACTATAAGATATTCAACGAGGGAGTCACCCCGGAGTCTTCATCCCTGTAACCCCAAAGGGTATAATGAGTGAGTAGATGCGACCCTAGCTTATTACACATAAAATGTTTGTTGTTGTATAGTCTACCACACTTTTAAACTTTGTAAACCTTATATTGAAACACCTTGTATTTATATACCCTCTTTAATCCTCTCATACCATACAAACTGTATTAAATTCACAAAATGTGTGATGAAATTAAGTTCTTTATTATGGTGAACACTTTAATAAATAATTCTTAATAAATATCTCTTTAATTTAAATAAATATCTCTTAATTTTATAATGAATACTTTTAAGTCTGTTAATGGAACTGATTTTGTGATTTTACAATGTTTATTAAATAGTCAACAAAAAACCTCGAAAATATTATCTTTTAATGATTCGGTATTTTGATTAGGTACAATACATAGAAAATGAATATTCAATTTGTTTCGGAGAATTTATTTTTAAATTGTTTCATGAAATATTTTTTTCTTCAATTTTTGTGGGAACTCTTTTCAATTTGTTTGATACTTTTGTAGTTTTACACACATAATACACTTTAAAATTTTTTTATGTAGATTTAAAACATGGAATTGAATAACTCAATATAATAAATTTGTATATATCGATCGAAATTCAAAATATAGTGCAATTTAAAAGTTTCTATTTAGAAGGAATTTAATTATATATCCTTTCCGATACATTCATGCAAATTATTATTCAAATCACGAAAGATGCGAGGAAATTAAATCCTTCATTAAGGTAAACCTTTTTGGAATTTTAATGGGTATACCCCGAGTTCATAATGAACAGTTTTAAATCTACTGGTGGAACATATTTTGTAACTTTACAATGTTGAATAAATTATAAATATTTGAGAACAAAGTTTTGAAAATACTCTTTGCTTATGCCGCAGTATATTTCTTAGGCATAACAGGTCAAACATAAATATTAAACATTATTAAAATTTTTATTTATTTATTTTTATGTATTGAATTAATATTATTTTTAATTGTTTCATTACAAAATACTTTTAAAAACATTTCTCAGCTCGTTTTAGTTTTATTTGACAATTTTGTAATTTAATATACACGTATACAGTTTTCCCACACATATTTAAAATACAGAATTGAAACCTAATATAATAAATTTGGGGTAGCTCTAAATAAATTTTACACACGGAAGACATATCAACAAAATTTCTTCGGAAATAATTATATCCTCCACATTTTTTTAATATAATTTTTATTCAAATCGCAGAAAATATGAGGTAATGGAATATTTCATTATAGTGCATCCTTTTAGAATTTTTATAAGTATCAGCTAAGTTTATAATGAATAGGTTTAAATCTACTGATGGAAAGTATTTTGGAACTTTACAATGTTTAATAATTTATAAATATTCAAGAATAAAGTTTTGAAAACATTTTTTGCTAAAGACGCAGTATAGTTTTCTGGTATAACAGCTAAAAATTATATATACCGGGTGTCCCAAAAATGACTGATGGATTTTAAAATTCAATAAATGGCAAACGGTGACAGATATTAAAAAAATTCTTGCAGGAGGGTTATGTACGATGTCGGGAATTTTTTTACTGTGATTCTTGATTTTAGTTCGAATTTCAAACAATAGATGGCGCTGACAGCGGTTGGCGCTCATTCGAGGCCGAAACTGACGTCACTGAGC
The DNA here is from genome assembly GCA_963931845.1 of Maratus michaelseni. Lineage (NCBI taxonomy): Eukaryota > Metazoa > Arthropoda > Arachnida > Araneae > Salticidae > Maratus > Maratus michaelseni. The sequence continues at coordinate 273,798,222 of OZ007594.1, read as the reverse complement.
ATTGATGCGAAGAAAGGAGATTAAGGCTATGGAGTGGGTCTCATTCGAGTGATCTGGGATTCTGAATCGGGGCCTAAGAGCAAAATTGTACTAGCGAATGAGACCCACTCCATAGCCTTAATCTCCTTTCTTCGCATCAATGCTGAGTGACGTCAGTTTCGGCCTCGAATGAGCGCCAACCGCTGTCAGCGCCATGTATTGTTTGAAATTGGAACTAATATCAAGAATCACAGTAAAAAAACTCCCGACATCATACATAACCCTCCTGCAAGAATTTTTTTAATATCTGTCACCGTTTGCTAGTTATTGAATTTTAAAATCCATCAGTCAATTTTGGGACACCCGGTATTAACAGTTCTTTTGAAGGGATTTATTTATTTTGAAATTATCTTTTTAAAAAATATATTCTTTTTCTGACACATTATCTCTTTTTATTTTATTTGAGACATTTGTATTTTAGCATACATTTTTTTTTTTCACGTAGATTGAACTCGATCTAAATTTTACATATAGAGTACCTATCATTTTTTTATCATTGAGAACAAATTTAATTGTCCTCTAAAATTTTTATTGAAATTACTATTCAAATCACAGGAGTTGTGAGGAAATTAAATCTTTCAGTACGGTACACACTTTTAGAATTTTAATGTGCTCGAGCTCACCATGATTAGTTTTAACTCTGTAAGTGGGACATATTTTGTAACTTTCCAATGTTGAATAAATTATCAATTTTGGAGAATACTCTTTGTTAGTCGTTGCATATATTGCTTCAATAAGATTGTTAAAGAATATGTCACATCAAAATTCTTTGGTAGAATTTAATTTATTTTAAAATCTATACTAGTAAAATAAAGTTTTACTCTGCTCTGTGTGTTCGTGTGTCTGTGTGTGTGTCAGCAATGGCTAGCGTAATCTAGCAAACCTAGAAGATTGAAAGCTTAAATTTACGTAGTCCAAGGCATGAACGTACGTATTATTACGTACATTTACGTAGTCCAAGGCGTAGTCAAATCTCCTTGATGCACATGAGTCTCAGAATGTTAATATTTTGCTAATTAGCCCTGATATTAAATAAAACTGATTAAACATCGTTCCAAATTGCCATGAAATTCTAAATTCTTTTTATGAAAATGGTGCGAAAGTCAGTTTCTGACTACAATGAGATGTTGAAATAAGGTTAGATATATTCAACGGAAGCACAGGGTTGACGGAACACTGTGTTGTTCGCCTTTTGAATAAATATCGAGAGCTCAAAAATCGGTTCAAAAGTAAAAAAATCCATCCACAATTTTCTGAAATACTAATAATTTTTTTTTTAATTTTTCGATCGATTTAATCTTGCAAAGAACACACATGTTAGATAAAAACTTGAGCAGCGACGGGTGTCTAGACAGATGATTGAGAAATAACCACAAAATAGAGGGTACTAAGAGATTTTTTAAGGGACTTTAATTAACAGTTCTAATTAAGCTATGATTTTAAAATTAACACCGTTCGAATCCTCATTGTTTTCACATTACAAATTTGTAAAAATTAAGATTATCCGACACTTAGAACCAAATAGTATATTTATTATTTTGCATTAATTGGATTGCAGGAGCGTTTTTTCATGAGCCAGAAATAGCTGATCTTATCTCTTGAATAAAGAAAGATACAAAACAAGTAATAAAAAGTTGGAGTGGTGTTATTAAAGGCTCTATAAAATTATTAAAGATCTTGGAATTTTTGATTGTAATGCATCCTTACTTAAAACAGGCAGAGTTAATATTTTCTAAAAATCGAAAAAATGCACCAATAAGTTTTTATTTTATAAAAATCCTGATTTTTATAAAAAAAAAAAAATAAATAAATAAATAAATAAATAAATAAATAAAAGCTTATTTCAATAAAAAGTTTAAATTTCAGTGCAAATTCACCTTGTTTAATAATTAAAATTCATTAAGATAAAATAAATGTAAATATATTGCTTGAAGGTGCATTTTATTTGAAGGTGCGGAATATTTTTTTTTAGATATTATTTCCAGAGACTCTCTTATGATAGTTTCCTGGTGATTACTTATGCGGAATTTAATAAAATATCATCTGTAGCGATGTATTATCATATGATATCCACGCAGTCTGGAATGAGTTAATACATGATTGATTAACCTGTACTTGTTTTTGAAATGTTGAATAACCTTTCCCTTCTCACCTTATATTCCACACCCTTGAAGTAAAATGGTTTGTTCCGGGCAAGACGCGAAGAGACAACAACTCAACTTAACTATTAGTTTTTCACTGATGATGACAGAGTAAGTTTGGTTGTAAACGTTTTGATTTTAAAAGGAACTTTAATGTATTTTTAAATGTTTTTAGGTATGTTTTTACGCACCTTCAAAAAATATATTTACATTTATTTGTATCTTTATGAATTTTAAAAGCTTCTTTGACAATGGATATGATAATTAAAGAAACGCTTGCATCGGCGTTTTCTTGATCAAATTATTCGTTATATTAGCAGGTATGAGGAAGGGGGGGGGGATTAACGCCTTTTTATTTAATATCGCATTGATTGTACATCGCCGCTCGCCACATGACGGCGGGTTTTTCATTATTTGAGAACTCTTATTAATAATAACGATTGTATTGCTCTTATTTAGACAAAACAAATTCCATTTACGAAATTTAACAATTTTAGCTTCACCTGTAGCGTTTTACAAATGTTATATATAGATAATACCGGAAATTTGAAATAACGATTATCGTAAAAATTAAATTTATGTTCCTGTTAAAAGTACACAGCTCGTATTCACATGATGCATACCTGCAATCAAAGTAAATGATTTGTTATTGAGCACTTGACCAAGTGCCCCCTGACGAACAATCCTACGAGGTTTGTCCTCTAACTGTGTATCATTCTCATCTCGGATTTTATGGGCTCGATCACAACGGGGTTTGGATATTTGACTTAGTTTCCGATCGCGTTACAAATTTAGTTACACCTTCCATTGCCAGGGGGCGCATTATTGTCTCGAGTTCTATGGGCCTGATTTCGTCGGAAATTTGTTCATTCAATTCGGACTTTTCTATAGAGTAAGTTGCGACTCCTGGCGGTGGAAGAAGGAGCTAAATGATTTTGCAGCGCGTGAGCAGCACGCCTTCTTCGGGGACACGCGTCGGAGCTTCGTTCGGAAGGTGATTTTTTTGGAACAGAGTTATTCTCAAGCGGCGGAAGGTACAGCTAAAATAGTTTTCAGAGTGTGCGCAGCACGCCTACTATACGGCGCAGCAGTATCGCAGTGGGGAGACGGTTTAGATCATAATGCGCCTCTGTCGGCGAAAGGTGGAAATAATTAACTTTCCGTCGCATGCGCAGTAATTTTAAATAAATAATTTCATACAAAATCGGGTTAAAGATGTAAAATCATACGATCTTTACGTGTGTTTATTTTTATTATCACGAGCCCGGGCAACTCCAGGCGGGTCAGCTAGTTGTAAAATAAATATAGATACCATTAAAGAACTGTCAGAAAAATCATCTGTTGTGCAAATCACTCTAGCTAAAATACGACATTTGGCAGTGCACTTGATTAGTGAAGATAACGCGATAGATTTAAATGTTGGTCCTATGAATTTGCAATTGAATTGCCAATTAATATTTTGGAGCATCACTAATGCAGTGAATAAGTAAAGTAGTTTTTGTCAATCTCTGTACTAGAACGCTGATGTACATAACAATACAAAATATAGGAAATGCGTCAATGAGGGAAAAGTATCCTTGCTGTTGCTATTGGTTCATCCCTATTTGGGTATAAATATACATACAACCAGTTGTATCCGTTGAAATTCGTCGGGGAGACGAATCATCTATTGTGCAAATCACTCTTGCTAAAATACGACATTTGGCAGTGCACTTGATTAGTGAAGATAACGCGATAGGTTTAAATGTTGATCCTATGAAGTTGCAACTAAATTGCCAATTAATATTTTGGAGCATCACTGATGCAGTGAATAAGTAAAGTAGTTTTTGTCAATCTCAGTACTAGAACGCTGATGTACATAACAATACAAAATATAGGAAATGCGTCAATGAGGGAAACGTATCCTTTCTCTTGCTATTCGTTTGTCCCTATTTGAGTATAAATATACATATAACCAGGTGCATCCGTCGAAATTCGTTGGGGAGACTTGTGATGGCGTTCGACCATCACGTGTGCCACAGAAATTGAAAACAAACATCGCCCTTGGCGAAACGAACATGCCAAGTACGACAACCCTATAAGGAGCCACCTAGTCTAGCGACACCTCTGTGCTATTACTTAAAATACCGTTTTTATTTAAATAAAAACAGATAACCGAAATAAAAATGAATATCAAAGGGGAAGAAGTATAAAATTTAATTGTTAAACTATAACGGAAAAAAATAGAAAAGAAATGATATTTTTAAAGTAGTATATTAATTATGTCTTATTATTAAGTTTTATTTATTACAAATTTAGGAAGACGCACTCAATAAAGAAATAAAAAATAAATGCTTTTTTCTTTTATTTTTTTAAATACAGTTTAAATGGGGAAATATTAATTTTGAAGCATTTTAAAATGAAAAATGAAATAAAATATGTGATTGCATCACATATTATCACTCAAAAGACCGCTAAAAAAAATTTTTTTTAAATTTAATTGAATTTTGAAAAAAAATCTGCAATTTTTTTAAATTTAAATTGTTGGGAATCTATGTACAATACACTAGAACAATAAACAATTATACACTAAAATAAATGAATATTCGTAATACTATAGAAGTTATATGACATAAAGAACATTTATTTTATATTGTATTCTATACGTAAGAGAATACCAAAATTTGAATATCATTTGATGTGGATGCCTAGGTCTTTTTTTCAGTCTTTTCAAGCAGTTCAATGTGTTGCCTAGGTCTTTTTTATAAGTCTTTTAAAACAGTTCAATGTCTACACACCAATATTTATTTAATATATGTAGTCATCTTTTCAAGTGAAAGCGCTTATAAAAAAAATTTCTTCTTATTTGTTGAAACTGTTCATAGTTCTTATAGATGTTGCTTAAAAATATTTGCAACTTGATTTATCGTTATCATAACAGTCCAATAGTCTGTTTTGAACACAGAATGGAATAAGTGCTTAATTTGCTATAAGTATATAAGCACTTTTTTTTATAATGTAGGATGAAAATATAATGTAATATTAAAAAATCCAATATTTATTCTATGTGCAAAGAAATTACCAAATAGTAACATTTATTAGTATTAGACAATGTTTAGAAAGTATAATTAATGCAATTCCAATAAAGTGCAAAGAAAACTTACATAAGTATATTATAAAATGAAAGCATTAAAATATTACAGTAATTAACTGATAGATATTTGTGACAAGAAAACAAAATATAAAACCAAATTTGTATACTGCATAAATAATCTTATACACCATAAACTGTACCAGCCAGTAAATTAGTAAAAGATTGAATATATATAGCACACACTCAAACATAGTTCCATGTCCTGGCCAGTTGACATAAAACATGTGGTATTACATTTATTTTCTTTTTCTAAGATTATATCTGGATATTATAAGGAATGTTGTTATTATTATCTTGCTGATAATTATTGTTATTATTAGTACTTGAATTATTGTCAAAATTAGAATTAAGATAGGTATTTCTAGGTGGAGCTAGTAAAAGCCTATCAATGTGCACTTTAAAGGAAGCAGCATGTGGATACTGATATTTTCTTATAGTGAATGAAACAGGTGAATGTTTCATAATAATTTCATAAGGTCCAGTATATTTAGGTTTATATTTATCTCTAGATTTCAGATAAACAATATCTTGGACAAATAATGGTCTTAATTTTGCATGTTGAGAAAATTTTAGGTTCCTTTGATGTTGAGAAAATTTTAGGTTCCTTTGATGTTGAGCAGAAACAATGTTTTCATAAGCTTTTTGGTACATTGAGTCAAGTTCTTTTAACAATTTATATGTGTCAACATTATCAAGAAATGGTTGATTTGCATGAGTGTCATATGTGTCAAAAATCAATGATAATTCACCCCCAAAATGTAAAAGATTAGGTGAGAATTTAGTAGATGAATGTGTAGAGCCATTGTATAAGCATTTGTGAATCAATAATGCATGTTCAAAGGAATGTCCTTCAAGTAATAAGGTATTAACTGAGGTTTTAATGGATAAGTTAACCCTCTCAGCGATTGCATTCGCCTGGGGGTGTGAAACGGATGCATGAGATATTTTTATACCAAGGGTTTCGTTAAAGATGTTATAAACATTAAAAATGAACTGGGGATCTAAATTTGATAAAATTACGCAAGCATTTGAAATATTTGAATAGTGATTCAACAACTCGATTAGCAGTAGTCTCTTTTAAAGGGAATAATTCCATGTGTCTGTAAAAATGATCTGTTACCGTTAAAACTGAATAATTATTGCTGAAAGGACCAACAATGTCAATTCCCACAGTATGACCTGGTTGTTTAGGAATGAAGTTGTTTGTAAGGGTGCAGGTTGTGTTTTGTGGTGCTTATGTTGCAAACATTTAACACATGATGCAACGTAATTTAATGTGTCTGTATAAATGCCCTTCCAAAAATATCTTTTAGTTAGAAATTCATAGGTTTTCTTTAAACCAAAGTGCGAAAGATGTGAAATCGCTAAAACCTTAGCTTTAACGAATGTGGTACAACAATGTGATTTGAAACTGTAGAGTTATATGGAATGATTTTTTTAAACATCAGAACTTTGGTGTCTGGATGAATAAAATACATATTATATTTCTCTGAATTACCATTGTTCAATATTTCCTGATATATAACAGATAATTCTGTATCTTTTAATTGTTCATTGACAAATGTTTGGTTTGATATCACAAGGATCTTTATGATGTTCTGGATTACCGACATTCAAATAATTAATTGAGTGTGCTTCTGTGATACTTTTGTCTTGTTTATCATTTTCAACAATTGGTAGAATATTGTTAGATTCGTAAATCAACTCAGGATTTGTATCCAAAGTTTGTTGATTATTTTTTAAATCATTTGTAGGGAGATAGTCCGCAAGAAAATTAGATGACCCTGGAATGTGCCGAAACTCGAATGAATATTCTGATAACTCAGTGAGCCATCTAGTTATAATGTCTGCCGGATTAGTGGTTTTACGATATTTGTCTAAGGGTGCCCTGTCAGACAAAACAGTGAAATGTCTGTTATAAAGATAATATTTAAAGGCAATAATTGCTTTATAGATAGCCATTAACTCTAATTTAATTGCAGGGTATTTTTTTTTCAAAAGGCGATAGTGCTTTAGAGAAATAAGCAACAGGAAGTAAGTTATTGTCAAACTCTTGGAGTAAAGCAGCTGAGATAGCAACTTGTGATGCATCAGTATTTAAGAAAAATTGTTTATCCCAATTTGGTAAATGGAGCACGGGTTCAGAAAAAAACATTTTCTTATTATCATTGAAAATTTTATTATGTTCTGGTGTCCAATGAAATTTTGCTTTAGGTGTAGTAAACTGAATTAGCGGATGTATAATCTCAGAGAATTTAGGTATCTAATTTCTATAAAATGTCGCTAAACCAATAAAACCTTTAAGTTGGCGTTTAGTTTTAGGGACAGGAAATGAAGTGATTCGCAAAATGTTACTTTGAATAGGACTAATTGTATGATTTTCTATATGAAACCCTAAATAGTTAATAGAGGTCTGATGAAAATTACATTTATTGGGAGCAAAAGTCAAGTTATACTTTGAAAAGACCTGTAAAATTTTCTCGAGTTTTTGAAGAGTTTCTTCGAATGTGTTTGCACCGAAAATAAAATCATCTTGATAAGAGAAGATACCTTCACAATTCATTTCATCAATAGACATGTCCATTAATGTTTGAAACACTGAAGCTGAATTTTTTAATCCAAATACCAAGCGTTTATATTTAAAACAGCCAAATTGAGATGTAAATGTTAGTTTATCTTGTAAATCTTGGGGTATGTCAATTTGGTGATACGCCTGTTGTAGATCTAAACTAGTGAAATATTTATAAGATGACAAACTGGTAATGATATTTTGAATTTTGGGAAGGGGGTAGGAAGATCCCTGAATAACTGAGTTAAGCATTCTTAAGTCTAATGCCAAACGAAATTTCGACCCATCAGGCTTTTTTTTTACAAGTAAAATTGGGCAAGCCCATTAAGAACAATTCCTCTCTATTATTCCTGCTTCCACGAGTTGATCAATTTGTTTTTTGCTTCGGCCTGAAGCGCTTGTGGAATACTAAAAGGCAGAGTTTTATCGGAAAAGGATTGATAAATTTTATCTTTGGCACAATGCGGTCAGTGTGACCGCATTTTTACTGATTTTGAAAATGCAGGGTAATGCTTTAATAAAAGTTCAGAAATTTCTTTCTTTTCATTATCCTTTAAATGGTCTAATTTAAAATCAGTAATAGAAAGTTCCTTTTTTCGCTGCGCAAGCACTTCATCAGATGCAGTAATAAAATTACACTGAATATCAATATCATTACTCTTAGAAATATTTGATTCTTTTACCATGTCAGTTTGATCAATAATTTCATCAGGAACACTCAGATGATCCATTTCCATATTCTTATTCAAATGAATAACATGATCAGACAAATTTTCAACATACACATGCATAATTTTAGGATACGAAATATTTTGACGATGAAAATCAAGTTTTATGAGAGAATCATGACATAATACATTAGAAGACGAAATGTCACTACAAAATAACATCTCATCGTGTTTTGGTGAGATGGGAATTTTAATCTTTACAAATTTTTGTTCGTAAGGATCTAAGTTTACTTTATGTGCAAGATATGCACAGATCTGATCATGTGATTCATCTACTTTGACATTATTCACAATATCATTCGAAATAATTTCATTATTAATTATATCACTTGCAGAAATTTGATCAACACAAACTGCACTTATTGGATTTTGCATAGAGTTATTTTTTAACTGTATCACAACACCATTTATTGAGGCAGTATTATCACTGGGATTAATGACTAATATTATTTTGCATAATAAAATCATATCCCAAAATCCCGACAAATTTTGAAGAGTTTGCAATATCAACTATATAAAAAGTGTGCCGAAAGAATACTTTACCAATTTTGATAGATACAGAGATACAGGAAGAAAATTTGACGGCAGAATTAACAGTTGAAATAGTTACTGAAGAAGCCAGATGTTTATAAGAAATATATTTTTTTATTTCATTAAAAAAATTGCACGATAAAAGCGAAATTGAACTTCCCGTATCCAGTAATAAAAATGCCTCAAATTTACCAAATTTACTAGACACAACAGGTAAAAAAGAACATTTATCATATACATTATAAATGACTTCTTTTTCATCAGTCTGAGTTGATTGACTGTTACAAATCTGAATTTCATTAGACGTTTGGGAATAAGTTGATTTTACTAATCTTTCACTGGACAAAATAGGCATAATTGCTGATGATTGGTATGAATTTTGAGACGACAGCTCACCAGCTGTACTGTGTCTCAATGGTGGTTTAAAGATTCAGAATGGTTAGAACCATAATTATCTGAATTTAAATTTCTGTATGATGTAGAATAATTTCGATTAAATGCCTGCTTTCTTTTACACAAATTCTTATATTTAAAACACTGCAGAGCAACATGACCAGTTTTAGAACAAATCTGACAGATTTCTACATTTTTGTTATTTTTATTTCGAACTTTAAAACCAAAATTTCTAGACTTCTTTGATTTATATAAAATACGATTGTCCTTCTTATAACTAGGACGTGTGTGTGCTTGTTTTGAGTCATCAGATTGTGTATTATTTACAAATGACAAAGCATTTATTTTTTCGGTTAATTCAGATATTTGTTTAGAAAAATCAACATGATTAGAATACTCATTATGAATATTAATTAATTTTTCATTGGACAAAATATTTTGTAAAAATTCTGCTCTTTCGACAGCTTTATCGTAATCATCAATTCGTTCTTCTCTAATTTTGATTCTAATATCTGATGGTAAGCATTGCAGGAGTTTCTTATATTTTATTTCATTAAGAAACCCTGGATCTTTAGTTTTGAAAGCTTTATTAGCCAATGTGTTTAATCTATGAGAAAAGTTATTAACACTTTCATTAGGTAAAAGTTTGATATTATCAAATTCAATATCAACTACTGTTTAAGATTCTTTAGAAAAGAATCGAGAAAATTCCTGTTTAATAAAATTCACATCATTTGAGTTTTTTAACTTTTCATTTTCAAGAAAGAATTTTAACGCGGGACCAGCTAATTTGGTTTTTATAAACAAAACCTCCTGATCATTGGTCCATTTGTTAATTTTTGCATAATTACTAACAATATCAAAGAAAAAATTTCAAGTATTTGCTTCCCCTTCATAAGCGGGTACTGCAATGTTAAAATTACACTTTGAATTAGTCATAATGATACAAATATATTCTCAAGAAATAAAAAATATTTAAGTAAATTATAGTTATTTATAAACAATTATATGAAATATAAACATATATTTAATAAACAGTGCAAAAGAAAAACAAGACATGTACTTTACCTGTATTATAATATGAGTAGAACTTCAAAAATAACAAACCTTTCTTCTTGTCATTTTTTTCTTTTTTTTTTAAATCACAAGATAACAAAAAAATTTTAAATTCACACGCGAGTCAGATTACACTTATAGTCATCCATTGTAGGATCGTAGTAAATCTGTCTTATTCGTTATGAGACGATAAAACAGCTATACTAAATAAAATCACCTTTAATGCAGACTAGAAAAAAAGAAATAATAAAAAATAATTCGGAGCAGCTCCTCAGATGACACAAATCCGCATTTCCAACGCTGAAATCGCTGTAAATGCACAATAATAGCGAACATCTCTTGTTCCTTCCCAATTGCACATTTTGTAGAAATTCCCGAGAATTTATTGATGCTGAGGCCTCTCCAGCCCTACTGACAGTTAATACGTACTCAAGCATTCCGCACAACCACAATCTCTCAACTACTGGAATCATACAGAATTAACGCATTCTTGTGTACTTAAAAATTGATGCATCCAAACACAGGAACAGTTGAAGCCAACGTAAATATGAAGTATCACCTCCAAGCAGTGCACAATAGTACTATGATGACATTTTATCAATCTCTCCAAAATTTTTTTAGCAGATAGTCACAGTCTGTATTTTTATATATCTCAAACGACCGATCCAGCAAAAAAATTCCTTTTGTCACGCACCAATTGTATGTGATGGCGTTCGACCATCACGTGTGCCATTTTCGTATAGTGGAGTATATAATCTCAGGTTCGAAAACATTTTTTCACTGGCAGAAAAGGTCGATTTTTTAAAAATGAACTAATTCTATTCCGTGCTCGACAAAATCTTTATTTTTCAGTTAATGTTGGAGTAATAAAATACAGATGAGCTACGAGTCAAAGGATTAGCAGCAAAAAAATATTCAAAAAGACATAATTGCTTTTCATTCAATCGATACTAAAGGGAGCGTACGACCTCTTGTCACCGTAACAGTTACATAACTAACTAAATTTTTATCTAAACAATATCGCCAACACAATTTCTGGCGAAAAAATAGATTCCCAACTAAACGTACGGGTAACAGACGTTAGATAGAAAATAAATGGAAAATTTTAAATTGAGTGCGCAGAAAGTGAAAACAAACATCGCCCTTGGCGAAACGAACATGCCAAGTACGACAACCCTATAAGGAGCCACCTATTTTAGCGACACCTCTGTGCTATTACTTAAAACACCGTTTTTATTTAAATAAAAACGGATAACCGAAATAAAAATGAATATCAAAGGGGAAGAAGTATAAAATTTAATTGTTAAACTATAACGGAAAAAAAATAGAAAAGAAATGATATTTTTAAAGTAGTATATTAATTATGTCTTATTATTAAGTTTTATTTATTACAAATTTAGGAAGACGCACTCAATAAAGAAATAAAAAATAAATGCTTTTTTCTTTTATTTTTTTAAATACAGTTTAAATGGGGAAATATTAATTTTGAAGCATTTTAAAATGAAAAAGGAAATAAAATATGTGATTGCATCACAAGACTATTTCAGAAAAAATGTTACAGTTAAAGCTTACAAATAAAATAAAAGTGTAGTTACAAAAATACATTGATTTTATTAAATTATACCTTATAAGAATGATATCATGTTTATAACGCAAATTAAAAATTTGTGTGTTTCTGTACTTTTATGTTATTCGGGCATATATCTCGCATTTTATTTTTGGATTCACAAAAGTTTGAATTATTCACAAATAGCATGTTATTTGTAGACTATAGCAGCTTTTATTTTCCGCGTGTGTAAATTAGAAACGATGTTTGATGCTGAAATAAAATGCTTTAGTTTTTAGAATTATTTCTTCTTATTTTTTATTACATTATTTATTTTGTATTTTAAATGAAAGGAATCAAAGTCATGTATTTTAAGTGCATGTAATGTGTGTATTTTCAATGCAAGTTATGCATTTTAAATGATATGAGTGAAAGGTTTATATTTTTAAATGAAATGAATGCAATACGAACGATCCCAGTGGACTATTTTTTATTCTATTCATAACACTTTAAAAAATATATTCACTGCCATATATTTATACTAATACTAGGACATTTTCCAGAAAAATATATTACTTTTTCTTTCTTTTGTAACTTGTGGTACGAATGAATATAAAAATATTATCCTGTCTTGGTCCGTAATCAAAGGGTTAAATCTATATTCAAAAACACATTTATAAGTATCGGCTTTTCAGTTTATCACTACACGTATTCTAGTACGTCTTCCTGACAAATGTCTAGAACAGTGGTTCCCAACCTTTTTTTAGCCGCGCCCCACCAAAACATCTCTAAAATGATGATCCCCTCTCCCTATAACATATAATTCTTATAAAAATTTAAAAGAATTTGCTCCTGATAGAGTAAAAAGCATTTAACATTGATCCTGAAACGTGCCGAAGGTAATGAATGAATAAAATATTTTTTTTATAATAATCTGATACTCCTCGTAGTTTATTGGCAAACGGTCGCCACGTATGCGTGATGTATAGAGTGCTCAGAATCCTTGATTAGAAAAATCAATAATTTTGAATAAAACATTTTTGTCTTATTTAATCACAGAATTTCTGCGATTAAATTACGCAACAATTTCTAATCAGAATAAAACGTGATAAAAGATTCTGTAAAGGAAGGTCGTCAAGTAATTGTTAAATATACACTTGAATAGTTTCATGTGTAAAATTGATTTTCATGTGACATATTGCAGTGCGACTCATTCAATAAATAATCGAAAAAGTTGTTTAAAATTCTAAAATACTTATAAATCAGAAAAATTATAAAGAATTTTTAAATATATAAAAAGTATCTAAATATCTGAAAAAGTTTTTTCTGTAATTATTCTGGTAGAAATGTGTTTAAAAATTTGAATGGATACTTTTTAAAAATTAAATAAAAGACTTTTTTTTTTTAATTTTGTTTTTGAAATTTGAATGTGTAACTTTTATTTTCAGTCTACATCATTACTATTAGAAAAACAATTCAAAAGGTATGGGTTCACAGAAATTTCGAATTGTCCCCTTGAAAAGTTAAATTGCCCCCTGAAAAGTCAAATTGCCCCCCCCCTATGGGACGTACGCCCCCCGTTGGGAACCACTGGTCTAGAAGATGTATGAATTTAACGTCTAGTTAAAAAAATCATTATTATTTGTTAAAAATTTGGATTAAGAAATATTTTTAAAAAAGCATCCCGGAGACCTATACGTAGCTTATTTTTAAAAATATATATATTTAATTATTATTTTTTTTAGTTTAATAAAGTAATTATTTCTGAAACACCAACAAATATTATCAGTGATTAAAATATTCTTTTTTTTCTATTATGGATACTTTTCATGAAATATCGTAAACTAAGCCAAGTTTAATAATGGCATCTTGTTTTTCAGGATAGAAAATCTCTCTTTATCCTGATGAAAAAAATCAGAAGCGCCTGAAGTAATAAAAATAAAACATTTCATAAATATGAAATTTATTTATGAATAATTTAGATGCTTAGATTTGCATGTTTCATTATACATGGTTATATGAAAAAATAATGAAAGACACTATCTGCCTTATCCAATGAAAGCTTTTTTATATGAGTTATTTCATCTTTTGAGCTTTAACGTATACAATGTTCAGTGAAATTTTGAATATTTCCAAATAAAAAACATACTTTGGTAAAGCAATGTTTTTACACGAATTATGCGAATAAATTTCTTTTTTGTATTTTCCTCTATTTCTCTAACATTTTTGCTGAAATTAATAAATTTCGTGTAATTTTCTCATGAAGATTTTTATTTAATTTGGAAGGATGAAACAAGATAATATTAATATTACCAAAACAATATTGAGCCAGTAATGTTTCTACTGTCTATATCTGGACCAATATTGGTATATAATGCTAGCCTGAAATATTACTAACTAATTAGAACGAGTAAATTTTTAAATATTGTTGCAATATTAGCAATAAATACTTTCTCATTTCATTGTCAATGTTTCCAATGAAATGTCGAGGTCTCTTTTAGATCAGTGGTTAGAATGATGGCGAAAAAGTGAGAAACTTGGGCCAATGTTCGCGGATTTGATACAGTGTGGTCTGGGAGGTTTTACTGTGTAAGGTTTCCAGGATTTTTTTAGTACGAGAACGATAATTTGTGTCACTTTCCCTTCAAAAGTTGTATAGTAATCTGACCAAATCTGGCAGATGCTTAGCAAAACTACTCTCTTCCAATCAAAGGTATCAAACAAATTTCTGTAATTTAGCTTTCATTCTTCATTCATTTTTCAGCTATATTCCCAATGTGAATGTATAATATAACTGTTATTGATAAATTAATGGACATACTTCCGAGGAATTCGACGTCGCCGTCATTTGGGTCCCCAGTATAAACAATGTAACCAATATTGCTTTCATACTAGGGATGAATCACGTTATTTTTAAATCTATTTTAAAGTCATATATTTATCTAAATTTTTAGTTGAGTAGCACTGTGAAAGCTTTGCATGAAATATGATGAGATATCATGGAAATTTTTAGTTGAGAAGCACTGTGAAAGCTTTGCATGAAATATGATAAGATATCATGGAAATTTCTAGAAGTGCACTGTTATTCGGTGTGTGGTATCTTACAAAATTGTCAGTTGCAATCCGAATAATGCATGCTAATAGTTACAATTTCAGCATTTTTCATTACGTCCTATAATTTTGAATAAAACCAAATAAATGAACGATATATCGTTACTATTTCTTCATCATTTTTAACAGTTCCCAACGTAGTTGAAAAGTGTTTATGAATTCGGTTTGTGTGTCTGTATACCGTCTGTCCGTGCTCTAACTCGCGTAAATATACTTGGATTGCAATTCATTTGATATATGTTATTGATGTTTACATGGCATGTTCGGTATTTAAATGGAGTATGTAGCACTTATACTTCGTGTACAGCGGCACTCAAATGCCGTTACATTATGGTCTATGTGGAAAAATCCTTTGAAGTGTATTTTAACGATGCTACAGTATTTCAAATATATTGAAATTGATATACATCGCTGAAGGGCACAACAAGATGCTTACTATCGAATATAGCACGTGTAGCACATATAATTAGTTTACAGGATAACTCAAAAGAATTCCGTTATATTATGGTCTATGGGGGAAAAATCGTCTACGGTGCATTTTAATCCTGTTACACTATTACAAACATATTGAAAATTATATCATTTTCTAATGTGCACTAAAATATATTTTCTGTAGAATTGGAAGTGTGAAGCATTTATCATTCATTTACAGGGCCACACAAAAGTATTTGGTTATATACTGGCTTACGTGGAAAAAATGTTCGCAGTGTATGTTATTTATGCTACGGTATTTGAAATATAATGAAAATAATATACATTACTCAGGTTTAGTACAAAATATTTGTTGTATAATATGATGTGCATATAATTTATCATTCATTTACAAGGACACGCAACATATTTCGGATGCAGTACTGTATCCGAAGTATTATCTACCAGCGATAATTGCTGGAAGTGCTGTTTCTGTTAAGTTTTCGTTTAGCATTGTTTTTCATTTTATGTGGTATGTATAAATACTATACATATACAGGGCTACATAAAAGAATTCTTAAAGCAATATTGTGTATCAGTGTAAATTGTTTAAAGGCTTATTTTATTCGTGTTATGCATGTTGAACTTGAAATGTATTCAGTATACTAAGAGAGGTTTGTTGAATATAAATAAATCATATACAGGGTCACGTAAAAAACTAGATACATGATCGCCCCTGCATGATAATTTCTCGTAAGTGTGATTTGAGCAGTATGCATCGTGTTTTTGCCTGAATTAAACTTTAGCTTAATATATGGCGTGTATAAAAATCTTACGGTAGTATACATCGCAGTGCAAAATAATTCAAATATGTTTCCGTCTATTGGATGAAACTGATCAATGTGAATTTACAACTGTGGTATGTGTTTTCTTATATTAAACTAAATTGCTGAAATAAAACCTAATGTAAATTGATAAATACCATATAGAGTATATACAAATCTATAGATTATATAAAAGGCTGCACAAAAGAATGGGAGTACATTTCTTGCTATGGTCTGTGAATGATTAAATCTTGTTTTCAAATGTTGTTTTGCGTTTACTAAAATATTTACTTAAGTATTTTATTTCCCTTATTCAAAAGAGAAGGTATGTTAAAGGTATTCTGTTAGTGTTGGAATGTGTTTCATAATCTGTGTTTAATAATATATGCTTTATGCATGATTTTTATTTCTTGTTAAACGATTATAAGAGAAATTTCTGTTTCGCTTGAAAAGAGACACCTTGTATATATAGCATGATAAGTATATTGTGATCCTGGTTCCCTATATTTTTTTAAATCATATTCACTTTTTCTACCACCTTTTAAAGTTTGTCTCATCTTTGTTGAAACACTTTGTATAGAAAAAAGAAAATCAAAGTACGAATAAATAATATTACAATATCCAACTCCTCTGTCTTTTCACTCCTCTGTCTTTCATTCAGTCAAGAAATGATGGACAATGTGCTTACGGATTAGTAAAATAATAGTTTTCCAGATATCTCTCGTTATCAGCCGCTTTAGCTGTCTTAAGGAGTATGCAAGTAGAAAAGCCTCACAAAAGAATAAAAAAGAAAAGAAAGAAAGAAAGAACTATTTATATTTAAAAAAAATATATCGCATCAGAATTTAGCTATTATCAACTGCTTATTGTGTGTTCAAATTTTTAAACACTAAAAAACAGAATCGGCTTTATGTAAATGGTATACCTTGTTTAAATGCTACTATTACAAATATATTTTTTTCATTGATAGAATCGATAAAGTTTATGCCTTTATACTCCAAATAATCAAGCCAATCGACTCATGCAATGAAATTGATAACATGATACACTACTAAATTCACTGGTTTTAACCAAACTAATCACTTTTGTAATGCATTTTTTATCTTGAAGTTTGAATATGAACTATTAAGGGGTTGGTGCAGTTAAGGATATTGAATAAAAGGAAACTGATATTTCAATCTACATATATATTTATCTTGCATGGCGCAAAAATAAGGCTTAAGTTGAAACTTGCCCTTTGGCAACAACCGTAGAAACATAAAATTAATTTGCTTTAGTACAGCCACCAATCAGAATCGTGGTTTTACCACTGAAACTTTCGTCATATTTAAAATAAAAATTTCAATGGTTTTCATAAAATGTAAGCATATTAAAATGCTTGCGTTTATATATGCACTAATAGCTGCAAAGCAGAAAACAGATTGCTTATTGAGAAATAATAGTAAGTACTTTGTTTAAATAAAATAACAGTAAATAATCTATCCTAGTAAGTAAAATGCAAAGCGAAATAATTCCGATGAAGAAAATAACGTCATTAGGAAAACAAAAAAATACATTTTCAATCTTACTATCACGTAGTGTTTTTTCAAGAGTTTTTCGAAATAAATTTAGGCCGTGCTATACAAAATTATAGGCGCAATGAGTTTTAAATTAATCGTGTTTCCAAAGTAATTTTTTTCAGTTAATCATTTTACATTTCAAAAATTTATAAATTTCACAACGTAAAAATGCTTTATGCGCACTGGTAATGCCAACGAAATGCATTTGTAATTGTGTTTTTAACAAAAATTTCAATTACTTTTTTTCCATAATTTTTTTTTGTAAATTTTATATGTTAAAATGATTTATGATAGGCTTGAGTTACTTAAAAAAGTAGCGAGCGGGCGAAGTGAGCTGGTACCGCGTAGCGATCGCAACTCACAGGGGCTGGAGAGCATTAGCGAGCAGGGTGCAGAGCTCTCTAGTAGCTTTTATTTGTAATGTAATAACACATATTTACTATTCTGTAAAAGTTATTTCTCCTTTGAATTGCAAATTTGATTATTTAATCAAGTTTCACCTTTGAATGTACAAATATCGCTGTTAGCATATCTATGTCCTAGGAGATTTTACAAAAACTAATAGTTCCGTGGATAAGTTGGGGGGAGCGGGGAGGGGCTAATAATTTTTGAAGCAACAGTCCTTGCGAAAATTCTTGCACAGGGATTACCTTTTGCTTGGAACGACTCTGAGAAGAAACAGCTTATGCCAAATCTAGATAAATACAGAAATATATTAATGTGCGTTGTTTAGTTGGAAAAATATTAAGTTGAGAAAAAAAATGAACAAATAAGTGGAGTTAAAAATTAGAAAATGCCCTGGAATTTGATCATGGAATTCGTAAAATACCAAGGAACACGGTATCCATTACACCGCTAGATCTAAAATTTCAATTAAATCTATGCATCGTGCTTAAAAGTCCTAAAACTAATTTTTCTGAGGTACGCTTTTTTTATCTGCAAGATATTTTCTACACTATGTTTATTTTTAATCAACTAAGTATTAGACAAATTCCTCAGTTCAAAATCTTTCGTTTTCCATTTAGGTTAACAAGGTAAGGTAATAACTTAAGAAAAAAGAAGAAGTTTTTTTAATCCTGTTCCGATATCTAGGCAATTTGGCTGCGTGCATATAAATCTTATATACCACCTGTTCATAAATCTCTTAAAGGAAAGTTTTAAACATTTTTACATCTCTCGATCATCGAAATAAATTTTAAAAGTTTCATGTTCAATTAGAAAGTTCAAACTTTCTAATACTCAATTGAAACAAAAAAGATTTTTTTAAATTCAAAATATAAAATGATATGAATTACTTTTTTTTGGCACCTGTATGCTATGGCAGCTCCCACAATTACGATTATGCCAATTTGCAGTCAATTTCGCCATGGTCGTATAGACAAAATCGTGAAGCTCGAACGTAGCACACGAATTATAGAGATATAAAAATAAATACCACTGCATTAAATAATATATTTTATACTGAAATAATATATTTTAAATTGAAAATAAACGCTATTGCAGTGCCTGCATTGGAGGCCTGCTATGGAATGCCGACTATTTTTATCGAAACCGCAAAAGAAAGATTTCCGGGCAACGCCGGATGGTTCAGCTAGTGTTTCATAAAAAGTCCATACTAATGTTTCATAACAATTTCTTACAATGTTTCACAAGAATAACAAATTTTTAATTATTTAACACTTCACTCATGTAACCATTCCAATCAAATGTCGCATTTTCACAGATATATAGTTGTTTCTTACACAATTTTATGGGTGTTAATTCCTCTGCCCAACAGTTCATAAACCTTAAAACCGTTACGGATGGTATTCTCGAACTACTAAACCAATTTCCAACACGGAGGCCTTTTTTGCTGTACTATTTTTTTTGCTGTATCTCCGTATACCGGGTGTCCCAAAAATGACTGATGGATTTTAAAATTCAATAACTAACAAACGGTGACAGATATTTAAAAAATTCTTGCAGCAGGGTTATGTATGATGTCGGGAGTTTTTTTACTGTGATTCTTGATTTTAGTTCGAATTTTAAACAATAGATGGCGCTGACAGCAGTTGTCGCTCATTCGAGGCCGAAACTGACGTCACTCAGCATTGATGCGAAGAAAGGAGATTAAGGCTATGGAGTAAGTCTCATTCGCCAGTACAATCTTGCTCTTAGGCCCCGATTCTGAACTCATTCAATATGATTTCAATGGAATGCGTTGCTGCCATGGAAACAACAAATTCTTCGATAGTGGAATACATCGTTCAGATCAGGGCATGAATTTAACAAGCATTATTCGAGTTTGCTGGTGATTTTACATTTATGAGTATTTATAGGAATTTTATCTAACCAATATGAAAATTTAGTTTCGCGAGATGACGGCAATGCAGGTATGTGAGAGCTGCACAAAAATCGAATCCGTCACATCTTCATTCATTATTTTGCTACGCAACCTGCTAGTGAGTACTTTTAAAAGAGTGTACACTATTTATCGAAAATGGTTTATTTCATCTAGTAGTTTTAAAATACGATGAATAAAACATTCTTTAAATCAGGCCATAAAAAGTAATTAAACCGGGAAAATAAAAGTTCATAAATGCAAAATCTCCTGCAACCCGAATACTGCTTGATAAATTCATGCCCTGATCAGAACGCTGTATTCCACTATCGAAGTATTTGTTGTTTCCATAGCAACAACGCATTCCATTGAAATCATGTCGAATGAGTTCAGAATCGGGGCTAAGAGCAAGATTGTACTGGCGAATGAGACACACTCCATAGCCTTAATCTCCTTTCTTCGCATCAATGCTGAGTGACGTCAGTTTCGGCCTCGAATGAGCGCCAACCGCTGTCAGCGCCATCTATTGTTTGAAATTCGAACTAAAATCAAGAATCACAGAAAAAAAAAACTCCCGACATCATACATAACCCTCCTGCAAGAAATTTTTAAATATCTGTCACCGTTTGCTAGTTATTGAATTTTAAAATCCATCAGTCATTTTTGGGACACCCGGTAGCTTCACTATTAGTAATAAGCAGTTTCATGTCATAGCAATTTTTGCATAGTTGTTTGTTGAGTAAAAGCCCTCGCTTTTGAAAAAAAATGGGATTGCATGATTCTCATTAACAGGAAAATCAAAGATTTTTTTCCATATTTATAAAAATAAATAGAGGTGATTAATTTCATATGGATTTAAAAAAAACTCGCATTTTTCCATTCAGTCGTGTGCTATTCCAGAATCGTCTTTCAATCCCAATGTTATTCAACGCTATAAAAACATACAAATTCAGAAAGACGAATTTAATAAATTAAATATTAGTCGAGACTTACCTATCAATGACTAAGCTGTTTACAGTTTATCTTTTAGCGAGGATTTGTGCATTGACATGTTTTCTCCCAATTTTTACCAATGATTTTAATGTTAATTCATCAACTATTAATGATTATTTTCCTGCTTAGAAAAACAATATGTATCCTCACTCTGACATTAACGATAATTTAATAACGACGGCTAATGAGAAATTAACAACTGAAACTAGCTGTCCTGCCAGAACAAGTTTTCAAATTGAGCACCATGAATACAGGGGTGATTGTAATCCGGTATTTTGTACACCACTAAATTTATGCAGCAATATTCTTAATATGTCATCGAAGAATTTATCGATTAAAGAAGAAAAAGATTTCTATATAAATTTAGTGGTGCACAAAATACCGGAACACAATCACCCCTGATGAATATAATGATATAACTTGTCTAATATTGCGTGCTTTGTCTCTTTGAATTTTAAAAATCTAATCTGCAAAAATATGTCAGATTCTATACAAAAAAAATCTGGAGTGCAATTAGAACTACACTAAAAAAAATCTCTTCTTGAGTCTAATCTATCTCATGCTTTTGAAGGCACTTTGTTAAAAACTGTTTCCCCTACAAATCAAAATCCAGACAAAATCAGAGTCTAAGTGTCAGACAAGGATCGATTTTCATTAAAAAAAACTGAACTACAAAGAGATCTGTTTCTTTGGCCGATCCATCTATTTACTTTGTGAAAATGAAAGGAAATAATTGCCATTTTTTTCTAATGAACAAAAATTATGATAACTAATTAAGATATAGATTTGAATTTAAAGATGTGAAGGGGAGCCATCTGGCGGCTATTTTAGCATAGTGTCTTCGTTATTTTCTAATTATCGGAAATATATATATATTTTTTAATGATCGCCTTAATGTCGGAGAAGGTGATTTTCTTGAAGAAATTATTCGTTATATTTGCGGGTATAGAGAAGGGGGCGTTAACGACTTTTAATTTAATATCGCATTTATTGTGCTTCTCCGTGCGCCCCTTGGCGACGGGTTTTTCATTAATTGAGAACTCTTATTAATAAAAGCATTTGTATTGCTCTAATTTACACAAAACAAATTCCATAAAAGAAATTTAACATTTTTAGTTTCACCTATAGCGTTTTATAAATGTGTTTTATATTGAATACCGGAAATTTTGAAATAACTATTTTCGAAAATTAACTTTATGTTCCTAATAAAAGTACACTACTCGTATTTACTTGATGCATACCAATAATCAATGTAAGTGATTTGTTGCTGAGCAGTTGTCCAGGTTTACCCTGGCGTGCAATCCCACAAGGTTTTTTCTGTAACTGTACATTCTTATCTAAGGTTCTATGGGTTATATTTTTATGTTTCGTGTTAATCATGGGGTTTGGATGATTCAATTTGGTTTTTGATTGCGTTACAGATTTACAACTTCCACCTTCGATCACCTGGGACACATTATTTTCTCGAGTTCTGTTGTCCCGATTTCGTCAGGAATTTGTTTATTCAATTAGATTGATATAACGGGTACCCGTGTCGGATATTTATATAGAACAAATTGCGCTTCCTGGCGGTGGAAGGTGGAACAAAAGGACGCCTGTTATACGGTGCCGGAGGCAGCAGCGACACGTGTCGGAGTTTCGTCCGGAAGGTGTTTTGTTTGGAACAGAGCTAGTCCCCTGGCGGCGGAAGGTGGAACTAAAAGATTTTGCAGCGCGCAGCATGCCTACTTTATGGTGCCGCAGACAGCGGGCACACGTATCCAGGTTCGTTTGGATCAGAATGCACTAACTATCAGCGGAAGTTGGAAAATAAGGATTTTCCGCCACGTGCGCAGCACTTTTAAATAACTGTTTCATACATAATCGGGTTAAAGATATAAAATCATACAATCTTTAGGTTTGTTTAATTTTATTATCACATACTCGGGCAACGCCGGGCGGATCAGCTAGATTATTTATCAAAATGCCAGATATATCCTACATGTCACAAAACTATAGGGAGTCACTTCTTATTGAGGTGCAATGACCATATATCACATTTAATTCCTTTCTTTACTTAAACTGTGTGATTGCTTTAAAAATTCTGAGTTGTCATTGAAAGTTATAAATGCTGAAACTAATTGACGAAAGAAAATACCAAACTTGAACACGATAACTTGATAGCCTTCAATTTAAATTTACAAAGTGATTATTTCTTTGAAAAATAAAACCCCTCTATTTCTTTCGTAAGAACTGAAATAGCAACAAATTGAACGTTAAAGAAAATACTGAAATAACACTAGTTCGTTTTCACAAAGAATATTAAATTACGCTTCCTGAAAATAGATCGTTTTTTAACATCAAGAGCGAAATGTCTTTTTATTTGTTTACATGTTTAACTAGTTACACCGAAGATTTAAACTACATTTTCTAGAAAAATAATTTTTTTTAAGTAGTGGAATGTTTTTTGTTTTCAAACTAAACATTGTTTTTAAACTATATTTCAATTAATTTATTTTTGTAACTCATTATATAAACAATGCTCTAAGGTTGTATTTTAGGTACCACTTTTAATTATATATTTCCTACACTAAAGAAAATATTGCATTATTAAAAAGTTATGTTATATTATGTATGCTAGGTGAGTACTGTCTGGTTAACTTCCAGTAGTTGGTGTATGGACTTAGATACAGCCATGAATATGGCATCTTCATATAGTATAAAATATAATGTGCTATATGATGAGAAACTTCGAAGAACCCTAAGATAAATTTCGTTTTTATCCCAAACATATGGGAGATGCGATCAAAATTTAATTAACAAAGTTGTTTAATACCAACAAATTAGTACGGAAGCAGAAAATGTTTCTGCGTATGTATGGCGAATTTCAATTCGAACCATGGACTGACGATATGTGTGTTGCAAAATCAGGAGTTCACGCCAGAATTACAAAATTTCTATTGAATAATCAATATATGAATTAGTTTGCTTAATATTGACCGATTAGTGAAAATAATGACTCAAATTAATTCATCATTTCTACTCAATGTCTTTCTGCTAAGCTAGCCTTGCATAGTGTCGCGATGTAGATTGATTCCGACGTTTTGATTGGTTCGTTCCAAGCATCGGTACCGGGTGCAAAAGCAGTGAGGAGTTCAGATATGCGCGTATTATTTTTTTATAAAGATCGCTTTTGTATGAGTTTTTTTAAAAGAGTTTTAATTAATTTCTCGACTAATTATAAAAAAAATTAAAAATCTGAGCCTCAGGTGCATCAGGATCGGCCTTTCACTCAAGTTTTCAGATCTATAGGTGCGGTAGATTTTGTTAACCATCATCGACAGACAGACAGACAGACACATTGAGCGAAACTTTCCTTTATTAATATAGATGTAAATACTCATTCATATTTAGATTTTTTCATTTCAACCGTTATTCTAGACGTTCTCAGGATAATATTCTGTAACACTAGATAAAATAGAAACAAAACACAATATGAAATATGAAAGATTACAGTTAATGGACTGGAATTTGCTTTGTTGAAAAAATACTTAGACTTAACCTAGTCCAGAAACTTTTTTTAAATACAATCCTACCTAAGTTGGCTCAGTGGAGATGAGATTTGTGAAAAAACGAGGAGTCTGACCCAATTCAAGACTCCTTGACTACTAGTGATCACTCTTCTTCAGTAGTGTCATAGAAGGTGTCTCTCTAAAGGTATAAAATATAGAAATAATTTCATGCAACTGAAGAGGCTGTGCTTTTCTTAAAAGAGTAAGAAAAGAAAAGAATTTCAATAAATGATACAGAGTAAAATGTAATAAATAAATGTAAGAAATATTATACTGTATTCGGCAGCAATGATAGAAGTTGTCGGCATACAAACAATCACTACCTTTAAACACGCTGAGAGTCATACTACATTGGCAATGAAGATTCCAATACATAGGTGATAGTTTCGTTGGTGGTCTTTTCCATGGGAGAGAAATTATATAATGCCATGAGCAGATATAATCGCATTAGCAGTTTGAGTGATATTCCTTAAATAGAGTTTTCCGGTGAAGGGAATCATATCTACCTGACAGAGCGACAATCTTATAATTGCGGGTATTCAAAAATATGTTCTTGGATTAGTTGAACATAGACAAACTTGCTGCAGAAGTGGGAAATATCTATAGCAAAATTCAAAGCATAGGGAAATGACTATATGTGTGTCGCAAATTCACGAGTAGATACCAAAATTACAAAATTTCTATTGAATTATTGACATTATGCATGAAATATGTGTGAATATAATGATTCAATTATTACATTGTACATGATAGTATGTACAAATTTTAAAATCTTATAACGTTGGATTTAACATTATATAATGAAAAATAAAATATTACATCAACTATGTTTACAAATATGAAAACAATATATGAAGAATATTTGTTTCAAAAAGATAGGTATTACTAAGTGACATTTACTTCTAATATACACTTGTAAAATTCCAGTGTGAATAGAAACATTACTGAGCTTAAATATAAAGCATGAGAATTCATTCCCATCAGAAATTGGAACAAGGGGTCATTAAGTATCTTATGGTAATTTTTAGAAGTGATGGGAGTTTTAAAAAATAGGGTATCTCATTTTGTTTGTGATCCAAAGCGTGCGTAAAATACCGCGGAACCCCAACCTTCAGACCTTTTGGAAATAATTTGTGTTTCTATTCAGAACTCCCGCTAGTAAAATTGCTAACCATCTGAACCATCTAAACTAAAATAAACATTTTTTACCACAAAATTTTATTTTTTTTGCAGTTTTCTTTCAAGGACATTACTTCTTGACAAACTTTTAATATATTTTCTTTGTGTTTTCAGTTAATTTAAAAACTGGTTTCCTTTTTCTGTACTTTAAAAAATGAGTTTCTTCACGTTTATAAACATCGCAAACTTGGAGGCAGAATTGCCTTTTCTCCTTGGGGCAGACTCCTAAAACACTGAGCTAGAATTAATCACTTTAATGATTGTCTTCATTTCCCCAACAAATAATTTTTAGCCTTTCAGGTTATTCAACAAAAAAAAAGCGTTTACATCATTATGTGATGTTTATAAAATTCGCGCTGTTTCTCTATTAGATTTACCGCCGTGTTTAAAAGCTGCAATTTCGCGTTTTCCGTTCTGTGTGCTTATTTCTCCGACCCATTACATCTGCAGTTTTAAATTTGCTACTGACTTATGACAGATACACGTGAAATTATGTTTTAAATTCAAGGTCATTGAATAGCAATACATGTCCTTGAATTTAACACAATTTTGCAGAAATCAAGAATAGTTGTACTTTAACTTTAAAAATAAATTGAAAGTGGAGCTGTTTTTGCAACACCTAAATAGTAAAAAGGCTTATTTTAAACAAATGCTTTGAAAAATGTTTTTTCTTGCTTACTGTCACAAATTTAGATAATAAAAACATATAATTGGTAATCCAGAAAATATCTATGATTTAAGAAGGTAAACAAAATTTAAGGTTTGACTAACCGTTATGCAACGAAAATGAATGTTTGAATATGTGGGGCACATTCAATTTTCAAATTTGAAATAGCGGTAAATTCAGAATTGAAAATCTGGAAATAAACAGGATAAAATTTCTATATGGAAAACACGCTTTATTGTACAGAAAAGTTAACAGATAAAACAGTAATTAAATTAACAATTTATTTTGAGTAGGAAACAATTGCGTTAAGGATATGTGTAGAAACAATAAAGCAACATTTTATCAAAAGTGTTTAAATTATCTTCGGATCACTCACGTTTTCTGCTTACAGAAAATGATTAGCATACTACACACCAAAAAGTTCTTGGTAAAATTGATATGCAAAAATTTAGGGATAAAAACTGTTTCCTAACATTTTATAGATACTATACAATGCATGTTTAAGGAACTTCCATGACTTTTATTGTAAGCAGTTGCACATATTTGTCAAAATCGGCAACGCATCTCGTAGGTATTACACATCTTATGTTACCATT
This sequence comes from Maratus michaelseni, assembly GCA_963931845.1. NCBI lineage: Eukaryota > Metazoa > Arthropoda > Arachnida > Araneae > Salticidae > Maratus > Maratus michaelseni. Next base: position 273,770,875 of record OZ007594.1, on the reverse strand, counting down.
TTAAGAAAATTTTATATTTAAATATTATATAAAGCTTTCGTAAAAGTAATCACATTAGATTAATATTTTTAAAAAATGTATGGGCAATAAGATTGTAAAAAAAAATAATAATCTGATTTCCTCTCAATTAATGCAATTAATAATAACATTTAAATTTAAATTTTTTTGTAAAAATGTTGTCTTTGAGTAAAAATATTAAATAATAGAATACTTGGCCTATATAGATAAACAAGTGACTTATATTCTGAAAGTAATGTTTACTTTAGAAATAAATATAGGTATCATTTTTCCAAAATAAGTAGACTGTCAATTTTGTTTTTTACTCGAAAAATTTCTTTAAAGGATTTTTCTTGAGTACGAAACTAATATGTCTATATATTTTTATACCTACATACTAAGAGAAATTAGAAATAAGATTTTCTTTATTTTTTTCCTCCTAATATATTTTTTAAGTATATCGAAATGAAAGACATCATAATTGAAATGTTTATCACAGATAAATGAGATATTATCACAGATAAATGAGATTTTTTGTATTTACGGCCCGTTAGATTTATTGTATTTACAACCCATTAGATTTATCTGATTTACACCCGTAATTTACACCCCTGCATTTTTACGCATCCTCTACTTTTAGAAGGAAATCGCTGTAAAAAACAAATAATTTTCACAAGTAGAATATGGCAACTTGAATTACTGAAATTGGAATACACTAGCGTATAGTTTACCGATACTCGTTCCTCAATTTGTTTAAATTTCGCAGTAATGGTTTAGTTTAGTTCTGTTTATCGAAATTAGACAACTCTTTTTTTGTTTCCCGTTTTCTTTTCTTTGCACCTGCAATAAGGGTGCAGATGGTGTCCTATAAAATATGCTACATAATCAAACATGATATGCCAGAGATTTCTTTCGCAAGCTAATCAATCTCTTTTATTTAAGATTACTCAAAATTTCCTTATAATGTTCAGTCTCTTATTTTATAATGTTTACAAAAAATAACAGCTTCACTCCAGATTTTCAATTTTAAGCAGTTTGCTTTCGTGAAAAAAGTAGTAATAAGTCCGCAAACTGTAAATTTAGTGAAAAAGAAGCAAGAAGCACTTATTTGATAACGGTATAAATACATATATGAAGATAAGCATGGCAAGTAACAGTGTGAGAGCATTTTTTATTCTAAATGTAGTAATCACTCTCAAATATAGAATGGTAACATAAGAGGAAAAACATATTTAGTAGAACAGTCGAAATTTAAGTGGCACTACTTCATTTGAAATGCCCCTTGTAACAATCTACTAAACGTACCACGAAAGCAGATTTATCTCAACTTTAATTCTATGAATAAATGTATTTTACTAAACTTTAAATTTTTAATGCAAATAATACTCACTTTAGCACCTTTGTGCTCACATAGTCATAAAATCTATTTCACAACTCCTACGGTGAGATAACCACAAAACTTAGCAAATAATAACTCAAGAAAAAACAAGCAACCAGCATTTATTTATTTTCTCTCTGGAAATTCTCAAAAAAAGAGTGTAAGTTGCCACAAAATTCATCAAAACTTGGTTTTTCTGAATTTCTTTTAACACGGGACTATCACATGTGAACGCGCAATAAAACAAAATATTAAAATGTCACTTCAAGTCATTTTTTTTTTCAATTTTACATTGTTCATCGCTTATCGCGTGATTTTGAATAAAAATAAATGAATAATGCCGATTCCGTAACACACCTATTACAAATTCAGTGCTTTATCTGAACTTTCATAGTTACATTGAACATACATAGTTACATCGGAATATTATTAATGATATATAAAACAATAATTTATTTTGATGTTTCCAGTTTCTCCCGAGAAATATTAACATTCATACAAACTTAAATAAAACTAGATGGAACCCGTCAGAATTTGACGGAAAAAAATACTATAAAAATATCAGTAAAATAAGCTTCTTTATTATTTAAAAAGGGGTGCGTATGAAACAGTCTTTCAAATATTTTATTTTAAAAGTTTTTTCCCCAGTCAAATACAGTACTATTTCTGATGCAAACTCCAAACAAACAATCCGTAAACAACTGTGTAATGCAAATCAGTTTGACAAAACCGCCATACTCCCCACGGCAAGAAAAAAAATTCATGGACCTATGAAGTATATACAAATAGTATATTCCTACGGTCATATCATATTCGGTAAATAAAAGAACATAATAAATAAAGCACACATCTTCCTCCCCCACACCTATGATAATGCAACCGAATGAGCTCCTATGTGCATGTGCATTGCATTTGCCCAAAAGCACCGTCGAAATCCGACGTTAAAAAAGTTTTAAAATGTTTAAATTAAAAGTTTTAAAATGTACTCTTTAATCATTGTTCGTTTCAAATCCATATCTATTAAAACGCATCCATTGTTTTAAGCTAATCAGTTTTTATGTAATTTTTTTACAGTAATAAATCAATCGGCCGATGAGGGAGATTTTTTAATGTTTTCAAGTGTAATTTATTTGTATGTTTTCTTCGGTTCTTTTACATAATTAGGATGATTATCCCTTTTCCATCAGAGTCGGGGATATTTTCCCTCTTATACAGTTGGCCAATGTAATGAAATATAAAAATACAATTCCTAGCATATTCTGATATCTGATGGAACATACACATCAACGAATTCAACATATCAATTTTATGCTGTTCATAAACTAAAAATTGTTTTTTTTTTTTGACAGATTTTTGTTTAACGCTAAAATGCTCTATCTGATGGATAATCTGATCTTATGATTTATCACTGTTTTTATCATTATTATTATTATTATTCACTTTTTATGATGGTTTGGAAATTCTATTTTCAATTGTGGCAACTTTTCCAAGGGCTATTTTACATTACTGAAGCAAACTGGTGGTCATTGATAAGATAGAATTGAAAACTCTTCATGCTTGAAAATTATTTAAAAAGTCGTTAAATTAAGCGGCAGTTTTCAAATAAATTTCAGTCGAAAGCTAATTTTTTTTCTAATTGATGATGTAAGAATTGAAATTGTAAAATGTAGTAAAAAATAGAAATTTGTAGTATTTAGAAGTGATGTAACCGCGATGAAAGCTAAAGCGATACCGCCGTTTGTTGTCACAACCGTTGTACATTTCTAAAAATTGCCACTGTATTTTGGCTGGCGTCCAAAAGTCGAAAACTATTTTTTGACATCGAAAGAGAAATTCACAGTGAAAGAAATAGGACTTTGCGCTAATAAGGAACTGTTAAATGAACTTAGAATAAACCTACCAAAATAATTCTTATGAAATATTAGTCTTACATTGTTTATTCTAGCTAAAAATACAATCATTATTTCAAGATTTTTTTTTTCTACCCTAACTCTATTTTTATTAATTTTAAATTTCCTGAAATGCTTTACTTTTGTGATTTTTTTTAATTAAAAAAGGAGATCTTCTAACCTATAATTAAAAAATGTAATTGGTAACATGTAATCAAGGTATATGCAATCAAGATGAAGAAATCAATGACGGCTCCAATTCTAATCTTTATAATTATGAGTGGAAAAATCAGTTAAAATTAAAACAGGTTGACACAATCATAATCATATACATTTTTCTCTTTAGATATATCAATGTTAAGATGAATTTCAAGGTAAGCATAACGTGATTTTCACCGCCGCAAACTTTTCACACTTACTTTATATCCGTTACTTTAATGCTTAAACACAATGCATACAAATAAAAATATATTTTGCATTTAATTGGAATGAAAAAATGGCATCAACAAAGTTATAATGCATGATGATAAAATAAACCCAAGGGACAATATTCCCGTGACGTCACAATAAATATGAATTTTTATTCGCTTTTAAAACGCGGATAAATATTTTTACGGACACTTAACTTGCAAATTAAAAAATTCGGCCTGAAAGCCGCGTGCTTTTAATATTCATTATTTCTCTTAATATCCTCGCAAACTACAGAGTTGAGAGAATAAAATCTATGCCTTGCAACTGTGGGCGTTATCCGATTATGACGTCATTAGCAGAAGTAAAAGTTTAATTGAAAATTACGGCTAATTAATTAAATTTTCGAACAAACGAATGCACGATAACAAATCTGTGTCCAAATATCTTTCATTTAAAAAAGAATGATGTAATTTGATGCAGTAGTTTGTTCTCACGAATTGTCGAAAGAAATCGCTTAGCGTTTTAAATATATAGATAACTCGCGTATTTTTCTTATCTACTACTGCTAAAAGAAAAGAAAAAAAAAACAGCAGTAAATTTGGGAAAAACGGTAAACGAGCAAATACGGTATTTATGCATCTCACTTAACTAGTTTGTGGAATAGCATAGATTTATATCTAGAAAGAGAACTGTTGAAATCAACCGAAGCATGTCATTAGAAATAATATAAGATAAAGAAACCTTATGGTTATGCTGTATATGTAAGTAAAGATAGGTGTTTTAAATGTTTGAATTTCGAGAAATAACATAATCTGAGAGAGAAAAATATAAAAAGATCTTTTTTGTGATTACTATGCACTTTTTTTAGGTTACAACAATAAGAAAAATGTTTTAAAATGTTTTAGTATTATTTATGTAGTAAAATAATAATTTTAAATTAAATTTTAAAATGTTTTTATTAATAATAAACTTGACAAGTGATCACTGGAATTCAGTTTCTTCAAAAAAAGTGAAATTATATGTTTTTAATTAAATAACATTAAAACTGTTACAAACTTAACGTTATAAACTTAACTCAACTAAAGTTTTATCGTAAATAACCTCATTAGAAAAAGTAGTTAATTTTTGTTGTTTGTAAACTGTTTTCTCTTACGTACCAAAGAAATGCATGTGTACATATTTTTTATATCTAGGTAAAAATAGCAAAAGGAAATTATTACTTCAATTAACCTTCTCTTACAAGTATATCGAAAACAAATACATGAGTACAGCTCGATCAAAATGTTACACGAAATCAAAATTTTATCGGATGTATTTGTTCACCCAAATTAACTAGGTTCTCGAATGAAGTAGACTTATTTTTAGAAATAAATCTGCTAGAATCCACCAAGCATAACATTGGGAGAAATAAGATAAAAGAAAGAACAAGGTTTTGAGATATACATACTGTTACGCGTTTTAGATCCCTGGATAAATAAAGATAGCTCAAAGGGAAAAATCGATAAAAGTTCTAGGAGGTACAATACAAAGAAAAGTAATTATTTAAATATTTTAATATTTTTGTGAAATTAATCACTTTAAGATAAACTTCAAAATAAATTTACAAATGAAATTAGTAAATTGATTACAGTACTAATAAATGGATTTAAAATGGACAGTGAAATTTGTTTGAAAAATAAAAGTTAAAGTAAATATGTGTATTAAAGAAAAGTACAATTTTAATCCAAGCTAAAGAAAAAATATCGATTACCCCGATTGGTGACGATTTCTTCAATAGTCTTGCAATTGATTATAAATCATCAATTCTCAATCTAACACAATTCATCTTGCATTTATATATCTTTTTAATAAGACACTCACGAATGGACATAATTAATACGGCACTATAACAATAAACACTGTTTTACATTGACGACGTAAAATAGCAAAATATATGTTTGATTTTATTTTCTTTGAAGCAAGAGTGAGAACAAAGATAAGTTCACTTCAGTTCTCTTTTAATTTATTTCTTGACTAGCAAGCTACGCCCGCTGCGCTGGTCGATTTCTACAAATGAACCTTGAATCAAACGAAATATATCGTTTAATTTGACCTTGTATTTGAAAGCAATCTGTATATTTACCTGGAATATCCATCCACATTACTGCAAAATCACGTCATTCCGCTATTATGTTTTCTAATGTGCAGTCCAAATTTTAGCTGGTAAGGACGAACTCTTGTATTTGGTCATTTACAGTTAGGGTTTGCTAAAGAATGATAAAACTATATGCAATATACTAAAACCATCACTAAAAATTATCGAACTAACAATGCAAACAAATGAACTAACAAAATCCATTCAGTAGAAGTTTTTATAAACGCTAATCCTTGATAATCGGGTTCATCTGATTATAGAACTTTTCCACACAATTCTAAATCTAACAGAACGATATGAAATATACTAAAACCATCCTTACAAATTATCTACTTAACAATGCAAGTCGTAAAATATATGCCCAGTAAAAACTTTCAAAAAGGCTAATCTTTCGGAATTGGGTTCACCTGACTATATAACCTGCACAAATAACTGTTTGACTAAGCAACGTAGAACAATATGTAGTACACTATAACCATTCCTGAAATAGCATCTAACTAACTAACAATATAATTCGCATAAAAATCCGTCCAGTAGAACTTTTTAAGGCTAATCTTTCATAATCGGAATCAAATTTTGAAAAGGCTAATCTATACTATTATATAAAGAGGAAACGGTGACTGACTGACTTCATCAACGTCCAGCCGAAACTACTAAAGTTAGGGTCACGCAATTTGGACTGTAGATTGCTGTTATGGCCTAGGCAAGCAATAAGAAGGGATTTCTGAAAATTCCCCCTCGAAGGGCGTTAAAGGGGGTTCGAATGTTTTAGGTCATTTTATGCCATATCTGAGCAGCAGTTTTAGGTAGGAGCTTAAAATTCCAAAAAACAAATCTACTAAAAAAATGATTAAACACCTATTTCAGCGATTTGAGAAATTCCCCCCAGAAGGGGGTTAAAGGGGGGTGGTCGAAAGTTTTAGGTCATTTTGCCATATCTCAGCAGCAGTTATAGGTAGGAGCTTAAAATTCCAGAAAACAAATCTACTAAAACATTGATTAAACACCTATTTCAGCGATTTAAAAAATTTCCCCCAGAAGGGGGTTAAAGGGGGGTTCGAATGTTTTAGGTCATTTTGCCATATCTCAGCAGCAGTTATAGGTAGGAGCTTGAAATTCCAGAAAACAAATGTACTAAAAACTAATTAAACATCTATTTCAGCGATTTTAGAAATTCCCCCCAGAAAGGGGTTAAAGGGGGGGTGGGCGAATGTTTTAGGTTATTTCGCCATATCTCAGCTGCAGTTATAGATAGGAGCGCAAAAATCAGGAAAACAAAGCTACTAAAAAATGATTAAACAAGTATTTCAGAAATTTCAGAAATCCCCCCCGAAGGTGGTTAAAGGGATTGTTCGAATGATTTAGGTCATTTCGCCATATCTCAGCAGCAGTTATAGGTAGGAGCGCGAAAATCAGAAAAACAAATCTACTAAAAAATGATTAAACACCTATTTCAGCGATTTTAGAAATTCCCCCCAGAAAGGGGTTAAAGGGGGTTGGGTGAATGTTTTAGGTTATTTCGCCATATCTCAGCTGCAGTTACAGATAGGAGCGCGAAAATCAGGAAAACAAAGCTACTAAAAAATGATTAAACACGTATTTGAGCGATTTCAGAAATTCCCCTCCCCCGAAGGGGGTTAAAGGGGTTGGTTGAATGTTTAGGTCATTTCGCCATATCTCAGCAGCAGTTACAGGTAGGAGCGCGAAAATCAAGAAAACAAATCTACTAAAAAAAATTATTAAACATGTATTTCAGCGATTTTTTAGAAATTCCCCCCTCCGAAAAGGAGTTAAAGGGGTGTGGTCGAATGTTTTAGGTCATTTCGCCCTATCTCAGCAGCAGTTATAGTTAGGAGCGGAAAAATCAGGAAAACAGATCTACTAAAGAATTATTAAACATGTATTTCAGCTATTTTAGAAATTCCCCTCCCGGAGGGGGTTAAACGGGGCGGTCGAATGTTATAGGTCATTTTGCCGTATCTCAGTTAAGAGCACAAAAATCAGGAAAACAAATCTACTAAAAACATGATTAAACATGTATTTCGGCGATTTTAGAAATTCCCCTCTAAGAGGGGGTTAAATGGTGGTGGTCGAATGTTTAAGGTCATTTTGCCACATTTCAGCAGCAGTTATAGGTAGGAGCGTGAAAATTAGAAAAACAAATCTACTAAAAAAATGATTAAACACGTATTTCAACTATTTTAGAAATTCCCCCCTGAAGGGGTTAAAGGGGGTGGTCAAATGTTTTAGGTCATTTTGCCATATCTCAGCAGCAGTTTTATGTAGGAGCGCGAAATTAAGGAAAACAAATCTACTAAAAAATTGGTTAAACACGTATTTCAGCAATTTTGGAAATTCCCTCAAGAAGGAGGTTAAATGGAGAGGGGGTCGACATTTTTAGGTCATTTCGCCATATCTCAGCTTTTATGTAGGAGAGCGAAATTAATTAAAACAAATCTACTAAAAAATTGGTTAAACACGTATTTCGGCGATTTTGGAAATTTCACTCAGAAGGTGGTTAAAGGGGTATTCAAAAGTTTTCAGTCATTTCACCATATCTCAGCAGCAGATTTAGGTAGGAGCGTGAAATTCAGGAAAACACATCTACTAAAAAATGGATAAACACGCATTTCAGTGATTTTAGAAATTCCCCCCGAGGGGTTTTAAAGGGGGGATTTCGAAAATTTTAGGACATTTCGTCATATCTCAGCAGCTGTTTTATGTAGGTTTGCGAAATTCAGGAAAACAAATCTACTAAACGAATGATTAAACACGTATTTCAGTTAATTTAGAAACCCCTCTCCCCCCGAAGGTGGTTAAAGGGGGATTCGAAAGTTTATTTCGCCATATCTCCGCAACAGTTTTTGGTAGGAGCGCGAAATTCAGGAAAACAAATGTACTAAAAAAATTACATTGTCTACCCGTGCAAAGCCCGGGCCGCTAGTATTTGATAAAAAAAATGGTCACCCGATTTTCGATTTTCCCCCTATAATTCTAGAACTAAGCAACGTAGAATGATATGTTATATAATAAAACTTTCCCTAGAAAATTATCTAACAGTGTAGGTTCCATCGAAATCCATTCGGCAAAATCTTTTAAAAAGGCTAATCTTTCATAATAGGATTGATCTGATTGTGGAACTTCCCATAATAATTCTTTAACTAAGCTACGTAAAACGATAGGTTATACAATAAAACCTTCCCTGAAGAATTATCTTACAGTTTAATTTCTACGAAAATCCAATCAGCAGAACTCGAGTTATCAGCAGCCGGAACGAAATTTCATTTATGTAGAAGTAAATAGAAGTATATTGCCATAAATATAGTTTGCATTTGAATAAAAAAAAGTACTTTTCGGTTAGCCGGGCGCCAGTGATATATGTATATATATAAATATGTATGTATATACATTTATATTGTATATGTATATATTCATACATATAAGTGTATATATATATGTATATATATGTATTTGTGTAGATATATGTGTATATATATGTGTGTGTGTATACATGTATATATCTATCACTGGTGCCCAGCTAATCGAAAAGTACAAAAAAAAATACTGCAAAAATGCTTTCGTACACTTGAAAAAAACACCTTTTGGCTTAAAATCTCTCATCAAAACTGTTTTTCTTTTTTTTCTTTTCTTTCTTTTTTTAAATAAAATTAGCAACAGTTTTTTCTTTTATTTTTCCAAATGTATAGTCATTTCAATTCTTTCTGAAAAAAAAAAAAAAAAAAAAAAAAAAAAAACCTTTTGTCTTAAAATCAAATTGTTCGGGGTCAAAAGTAAAATCAAAATCGCCAAAACAAAAGATAAATCGCCAAAAACAAAAGATCAATCGCCAAAAACAAAAGATAAATCGCCAAATTTTGTTTCAATAGCAATCTTGCCACTTAAATAATTTTTTAAGCATTACGAACATTCCTAATCTTGTTTAAATTAAATATTTTCGTTTTATAATATTATCTCTCATCAAAACTCTTTTTCTATTTTTTCTTTTATTCTCTTTCTTTTTTCTTTTTCTTTTTTTAAAAATAAAATTAGCAACAATTTTTTTTCGAGATGTATAGACTTTCCATTTTTTTCTCCAACAATAATGGTCGTCAAAAAATTAGCAATGGTAACCTTTTCGGCCAAAATAACAGAACTTTCTATCATAATTCTGTAGCTAATATACAATACCACATAGAACAATATGTCATATACTAAAATCTTCCCTGAAAAATTATCTATCGAACAACGCAAATTCCATCAAAATCCATTCAGTGGAACTCGAGTTATAAAGGAACGGAACGAAATTTCCGTTTGTGTTTTATATATATAGTAGATGACGCGCCACATAAAACATAAAGATTTTTTATTTATTTTTTATTTTTTAGACATCATTATAATCCAACCGAATTTTCACTTTATTTAGAAAAATCTTTCTTTGCATAAAGTTTTTATACTTTTATACTTAAATTGTGAGCTACTTGATCTTGAGTCCATAACTTACATTCTAAAACGAAAAAGTTTCTTTGGAAATAAATATTAATCAGACTCTTTTTTTAATAAGAGCCCCGTCAACTTGTTTTTTCGAAAATTTTCTTTAAATTATTTCGCTTTACATTTTATAAATATAGATACTGATAGAAAGAGAGGAAACATTTTCTTTTAACTTTTTCTTCTTAATGCATTCTTTAAGTATATCAGAATCAAAGACATGAGTGCGGCTTATCGAAATGTTGGAAGTTATTACAAACAAATCGGATTTATTTGTCCACCCGATTTTAATATATATTCTGGAATGAAGATAATCTATTTCAGAAAACTACCTGCTAGAATTACCCAAAGCATGTTATTGTGAAATAGAGGACAAATAACGCCTTAGATTACGCAAATATACATGTTCTTGCACATACTTGAAACGCTTAAATTTCGATGAATAAAATGAGCACAGAGAGAAAAATAGGAAAGGAACTATATAATAATTGATATTCATTTTTCTCAAAAGGAAAAACATAAAAATTAGGTTATGTAAAGAAAATTAAGACTGTTCATACACCTAAAATTTTAGAAGTGATTTCATTAAATAAAATGAATTAATATAAATGCTGGACGATTACACAATGAAACATTACTACATTAAAGACGTGAGTGTAAAACATCACAAATTTACTGAATGGTGTATACAAATGTCAAATTAAAAATTTATACATACATTAAAATTAAAAATATCGACGTTTCGACCAACTTCTATGGTCATCCTCAGGAAATATTTGTTATGTTGCTTCTAAAGTTTCAAAGGAGAAAAACAATCCGTCCGTTGCCACATTATTATTGTTGTTATTAGGTTAACCTAGTTAATTTTTTAATTTGTGGACAGCAATAATAATGTGGCAACGGAACTTTTTTCGCCTTTGAAACTTTAGAAGTAACATAACAAATATTTCCTGAGGATGACCATAGAAGTTGGTCGAAACGTCGATATTTTTTATTTTAATGTATTGTTAAATTTTAAATTTGACATTTGTACACACCATTCAGTAAATTTGTGATGTTTTATACTCACGTCTTTCATGTAGTAAAATGAATTATTTTGAATGTTTGTAACTTTTTAGTTACGTACAAAAATAATATATGTCTGAATATTTTGTATATTTGGATGCTATTTGAAAACAAAAAAATAATTCCCAGTTTTTTCTTTGTAATACATTCCTTAAGTCTAAGAGATGAGTGCAACTGGATCGAAATGTTAGATTGCAAATTTGTAAACATTTTACTTTGTAACAATTAGTTTTCTCATTTTTATAACTTCTTATAGGAATCTGATTTACTGGTAACATATCATAGGAATGATTATATAAAAATACAATCTAAGGCTTACCGAGAGAGAAGTAGGGGGGGGGACTTAAAAGTTAAAAAAATAAAGAAAATCCCACAAGTGGCACTCGGTGTAAAATGAGTACCAGGATACGTTCCCAACTAACACAGAACTTGCGGGCCACTGATGGCTACGTTAGCCTTGGCCCAAACTAGTAGATGAGGGGCCGCAATCGTTTGCCGTAACGGCAACTTAAAAAAAACTGTCACGCCGGCCACAATGTGGCCGCAACAGAATTGGCCATAACTACATTAAGATGCCCATAATTGTGCCACAAGTGGTTAATCATAATTGACGGATAGCCTAAAACTGGCCACAGTTATACTTTAAGTGGCAATTATTAATGAAAACTAGCCACAGTTTGGCCATTAACGATCATCGTGAATAAAATCTAGCCAGAAGATCGCCACAGCCATGCCACCTGCGTTTGTTAAGAATAAAAGCTACCCCAAAGCTGGCCATAAATGTTAATTTATTGGTCATCATAAATGTAAACTAGCCTTAAGCCAGCCATCCACATACCATCAATGCTATTCATTAATGAATGCATGCCGAAAGCTAGCCACTTTGTTGCCATGAATGGGCATCATTAATGTATGCAAGCCGAAAGCTAGCCACTTCGTTGCCATCATTAATGAATGCAAGCCGAAATCTAGCCACTTTGTTGCCATCAATGGTAATCATTAATGAATGCATGCCGAAAGCTAGCCACTTTGTTGCCATGAATGGGCATCATTAATGTATGCAAGCCGAAAGCTAGCCACTTTGTTGCCATGAATGGGCATCATTAATGTATGCAAGCCGAAAGCTAGCCACTTCGTTGCCATCATTAATGAATGCAAGCCGAAAGCTAGCCACTTTGTTGCCATCAATGGTAATCATTAATGAATGCATGCCGAAAGCTAGCCACTTTGTTGCCATGAATGGGCATCATTAATGTATGCAAGCCGAAAGCTAGCCACTTTGTTGCCATGAATGGGCATAATTAATGTATGCAAGCCGAAAGCTAGCCACTTCGTTGCCATCATTAATGAATGCAAGCCGAAATCTAGCCACTTTGTTGCCATCAATGGTAATCATTAATGAATGCATGCCGAAAAATAGCCACTTTGTCGCCATCAATGGGCATCATTAATGAATGATAGCCCAAAGCTAGCCATATTCATGCCACTATTAGATATCATGAATGGAAGCTGGCCAGAACTATACTTTTTATGGTCCTCAAAAAAGTAAAGTTGAGCAAGAAAGGCTCATTTTTACTCCTTTGGCAGGGACAATTTTTTTTCTTGTTTTAAGTTATTTTAAACTTTAGAATCTAAATTTACTGGTCCATAATTTTTGTCTGAAAACTCTAAATATTTTATTCAAAATTTGAAAAAAAAAAATCTATTGGAATATTTTTCTTAACAAGAGCTCATAACACCAACCTGACTTTTATGCATACATGTTTCACTTTATTATAATATTTTTCAGTTAAAAACTGCAATGGTGTTATAAGCACCCCATATTAAAAAGGTCAAAATACAATAAAATCGAAAGTGTTTCAGATCTTGTATAGAATACTTTCAATCTGGAAGCAATAATAATAAAAAAAAAAAAAAAAAAAGTGTCCCAATGGAGGCAAAAATTGGCCGTATCCACTCATCTCATTAGATCGGAATAAAAGGCCATATGGTTATGATATATTTTTTAATGTTATTCTGAAAAAGTTGCAAAAGCCATAATTGTAATTAATAAAAAAAAAGTTGATAACACAAGGTGTAAAATATATATTGAGCGTTAAATTACCAATGATGGTGAGAATACGAAAAAAAAAACTAATTTTCTTCAATTTTTAATTAAATTATAGGTTTAAACATTCTATTCAAAGGAGTAAATTTTTAAGTAGTTTCAATTTATGTTTCTTCAAGCTAATTCACCAGGTGGATTGTCCAGCCAGAATTTCCATTGAAAATTGTTATCTAATGATTATATTCAACATCCCTTTTTCAAAGCAAATAAAAAATGCATAATGTTAAATGAGATACCATATGAAAGGATTTTCGAGCGACTTCTGACATAGTACACTCACATTTCTTTAAAACATGTATTTTGGTTAAAATTGCAAGTAATAAATTAAATAGGCATTGTTTTCAGAAATGAAATGAAAGTTTTTCCTCAAATTACTGTTGCCACAAAAATTAAATTCCACAACAATGATTATAAAAAAAAATGTTCAATAAAGATAAAGTGGACATGGTTGCTGCATGGGTTTATTTTATATTTATGATAAAAAAGCAAAATTTAAATTCAAACGCTCATTTTTTTTTCGAAACATTATGTCACCCTCTAATGTAGTTAAAATACAATATATATCGCTCTTGATATTTTCAGTCAGTTTTTACTGTAAAATGTGAAAGAATAAATTGGATTATATTCTGGCTTTATTTTTTTTTAGAAGTTTAAACATGCATCTAAAAAATATTAGGCTGCAGTGTGAAATCTTCACACAGGCCCACTAGTATATATTATTTCTGTTATCAACATCCCCTTTTCTCAGAAAATATGAAATGCAAAACAATGAACGAGATGCCATAAGAAAGGATTTTGAACCAGCTTCTGACATACTGCACTCACATCTCGGTAAAACATATTTTTTGATTAAAAATTACTGTAAATTAAAAATTAAATCTGCATTGTTTTCATAAAAGAAATGAAAGGCTTTCCTCAAATTAGTGTGGCCACAAAAATAAAATACCACATTATATAATGCTTAAAATGATTATAAAAAATAAATACTACAAAAAAGATAAAGTGGGACATAGTTGCTGCACGGGTTTATTTTATATTTATGACTAAAAAGCAAAATTGAAATGCTCAATTAATTTTTCTTTGTCCCATGTTTTTTCCGAAACTGATGTCATCCTCTAAAGCAGTTAATTAACTATAGATATATATATATATATTTGTCTTTGCTATGCTCGATCAGTTTTTACTGTAACTGTGATGGAATAAACGAGATGATATTCTGGCTCGACTAATGTTGTTTGAAGATAGTTTCAGTCCTTAATTTTCCTTTACAAGTTTAAACCTGCATCTAAAGAGTATTAGATATTGCTAAAAAGTATTAGACTGCAGTGTGAAATCTTCGCATGGGTCCACTGGTGCTTTTATAATACAATTTCTTACCTGGATGTTTCTTCCAATTATCCAGCTTGAAAATAAAACAAAAACGCAGGAACTCTATTTTATAAAATTGGTAAAATGTTGACATTACTGATCATTGAAATTTAAGAATTTTTTTTTAATGAATTAACTATACATATATGTAAATTAGGTCCGTTCAAAAAAATGTCATTTCACTATCTTCATCTCTTTGGCATATAATATCAGAAAAATGTAGCAGTATTCCTATAAAGTAATGCTTTAGTCTGTTAAGGACTCTTCCCCCCTTATACACATCATAGAACAAAATTTCAATGTATATATATTTACAAAATATTACTAATTGACAGAAAGCCAATTGTCACTATTTTCCTTCTTATGTAATCTTAAAATTTCTCTTATTAAATAAGTTTAATATTTTTTCAAAATAGTAGTGGCAGTTGATCTTCTAGAACACGGCAGGTTCACCATTCATACACTAAATCTTTTGTTTGTTTTTTTAAATGGACTAAACATTACTCATAAATAATAATATATCATTGTTTTTATTTTTTAAAGATTAGCAAGTAATGAGTACTATTTTTTTTTTTTTTTTTTTAATATATTACCAATAAAGAAATCTTTAAAATATTTTTCCTTCCAGCAGGAGGTATGTGACTTTTTGACTAACAAAATTTCAAACTGATTCATACAATATTATGTACATTAAAATTTTAATCTGAACTTTTAATGAGATTATGATGAAATTTTTATTAAAATTTTCAAAAGTATTTATACAGCAAATTATTTTTAATACCTGATCTCCAAGCAATGCTAATTTATAATCAACCAACAAAAACAGTTTATCAGGCTGTCAGTTTTTAAAATATAGCCTACATAAAACACTTTTATTGAATTATATCTTAACCTGTAAAAAGAAGGGGGAATGTTCTTAGAATGAGAAAGGGGAAAATATATAGTACATCCTTTTTAACAACATCACTTGCATAAATAAATATATATATTTAAAAACACTAGAACTGAATGCTTTTTTTTCCATATAAATTTTATTTTTCACAACAAATGTAAAACAAACCAACCAAAAAACATTTATTTATGTATTTACAAGATGCTCAAAATTTATCAGAAATATTTTACAAGAAAATTTAATCCTGTTACAATTAAATTTCTGATGTTTCTTAATTTAAGTTGATAAACAAGAGCTGAAAATCTACAGTCATCTTCACAGAGAACTTTTATCTTTCCAGATTTTTATTCTTCTTCTGAAAAACAAAAAATAAATTTTACAAAACAAAATTAAAATGCCTTACTTTAAAAACACCACTTATTAATTAGCCATTTATAAATATAATAGGAACAGAAATTATAATTAAAAAAACTATTTACAAAAAGCTTTGTAGTTCAAGTTATTTGTACACAATGAAAATATTTTATTGCAGTATACCTATATTTGCTTTTAACAAAAACTCATGAAAGGGCAGCGTTGTCAAATGACGCCTAATTCCTTTTTTTTTCTAGGTGCGAAACTGCATTTCATGGTGGCAATTTTATGTTATATCATATTCTCTCATTTCTTTTTGCAACCATGTTAACAATAATATTATTTCTATTTTTATGTGTTAATAGCAGGGGGGGGGGGGGCTGTATATATTAAATACTTTATCTCTGTGTTAATCACTAAAACAAAATAAAAACAGGCTTTCTATAAATTCTTTCTAATAACTTCAAATATATAAATTCATATTCTTTACATATGATGTATGGGTGCTCTTTCTTTCATTTCATAAAAGTCGAATTGCTCACTTTGTCAATGTTTCTAGAATTTGTATTGCTAGAAACCAGCAGTTCTTTATTTTCTTCACTTTATATTTTCACATAACATTTCCTTCAAAATGGCTTTGTAAAGTAGGAAAATACATTGTGTACCTCCAAGCTATAAATCTGATATTATCACTCATAAAACAATAGCATTTCAATTCTCACCGTAATTTAGTTCAAAATAAGGAAAAGCAATTTTTCAACTTTTCCCCGTCAAAGTTAAAAAAGTAAAATTTAATTCAAAGTTTCTGGTTTGAATCGTATTAAAATTAGGTGGGATATAATATATCCCACCACGCCTCAAAGGGTTAAAATACAATAAAGAAAAAATGAAGTTACTTTGACACAGGGTTGGGTTTCTTCCGGAAGAAATTGGAAAAAACCGGAAGAAATGGAAAAAACTGGAAGAAAACAACAGAAAACAAAACAGATGCTCAAAATTAAAATATATTAACTATATAAAAGAATTAAATTCAAAACCTAATTATATGAAATTTAAATTAGAAATTTTAATTAATATTAAAAATATTATTTATGGAAAAATAAGTTATTTTTTAATAGCAAACTTCAGGTTCAGCAGGTATTTACAGGTTATGTTTTTTACAACTTTAGAGGTAGGGGGGTATTTTTTTATTGTTTATATAATTTCTGTAAAAAAAAAAAAAAAAAAAAAAAAAAAAAAAAAAAAACCCTACCAATTCTTTATTTATCATATAAAAATGTAATATTTTAAAAACTATTGTGCAAAACTTAAAACAAACAAATTTGTAATTATGTATACTAGCATGCTGATTTAAAAGATAAATGTTCTAAAAATAAACTCTACAGGGATAAGAATTTTTTGCATCTTTTGCATTCATCCATTCTAAGTTGAGAAATTGATTGCAGCATCTTAAAGCTAAATTACTTCTGTTTTGTTATACAATGTTGCACTGTAGTAAGGAAAATGGAGATTTTAATGAAATCCTTCAATACAGTAATTACTGTATATTAGTTTCCTTAATAAAATGGGCGTAAATTCAAAGCACTGTCTTTTATTTAAAAGAGTTTCATTCTACAATAGGTAAATGATCCACATACTATTTACTACTGGTTACAGAAGTTTAAATTATATATATAAAAAAAATAATGTGCCTCTTTTGAATTGAATTACATTTAATTGATTTTGTGTATTTTGGATAAATTTATTTGGTACATTTCCGTTATACCAACACCATTGTCGTCACCAAGTGCAATAATTGGCACAAAATGAAATTCATGTGAAAGGATTCAAATGGGAAAAAAAATGTTGGCACAAAATTGAGCATTTAAAAATATAACATTTGAAAATTACAGACTTTCACGAACTATTTTATTAAATCGACACGAATATAGACTTAAAATAAAAGAACAAATAAATATTATATGATAAATTAATAAAATTAACTCAATTTAAACTACAGGCATAGCATTGTAAATGTCTCTTAGCATTGCAGTAAGCATTTCACTTTTTGAATGAAGACGTTCATACTTTTTTTTGAATAAAAACTTTTTTTATGTATCCAAAGTCCTGAAACAATTTTATTGCAGCGTCCTCATCATCTGGTAACTGCCAAATGGTAAAATCCACATTAGTGTCAACAATAAATATAAGTTACTACTTAATATTAAATATTTTCTATTTGAAAAATAGCAAATTAAGATGTTTTGTGAGGTTACAGAGTAAATTAAGTAATAATAATAATAATTAAAAAGTGTCATGTTCAATAAATAGCAAATCACAATGTTTGGCACGGTTTGCAATAAAAATATTTACACGTTCAGGGTTGAAATAAATAGCACATTAGCATACATTTTGGCATGGTGTTAGAAAAGTCCCATTTATTTTATTCAGGTACACAATGATTGGAAAGCTTTAGACAGGTGTGTGATCTTGGCTAAAAAACTGGTGTAATTATCAATTTATCATACATAATTAAATTTTTATAAGTCTAATTAAATTTATGTAAGGTTATCTATTAGAAAATACATTTATTTTTATTGTATTTTACAAAGTTGTAACTTATATGGTAAATTCTTAAAGAAAAACAGTTTCTTCCATTTTTTCCACTTGGAAGAAACCTATTTCTTCCAGCTGGTTTTTTCCACTTTGGAAGAAACTTGCCAACCCTGCTTTGACACATCATAGACAATCTCTGACAAACAGATTTTTCCATTTTAATTTTGTTTTTTTAACAGTTAAAACTGTTTTGGCCAATAATTGAAAAATTTTTTAGTAGCATTTGGGGACTCCTGAAAATCGGGGACCCTGGGCCCGTGCCCCGAATGCCCTGCCCATGACATATATAAATTTCTCTATTTTTGGCCGCAATCGATTGACAAATTTCGCAATTTTTCTCATGCGATCAATGGAAGAATTTCGCTATTTTTTCCCATGACTGACTGAATAGTTTCGTGATTTTTCCCGCAGCTGACTGATGAATTTCAGAATATTTTCCTGCTACCAATTGCCGAATTGCAAATTTCCTGATTTTTTTTCCTACAACAAACTACCGAATTTCGAGATTTTTGAATTTTGTAATTTTTCTTGCGACCAAGTGACAAATTTTGTCATATTTTACTGTGACCGATAGACGAATCTTGCGATATTTTCTCACGACCGATAGATGATTTTTGTGATATTTTCCCGCTACATTTTGGTGAAATTCGCGAAAGCAAATTCTTGCGAATCCACAATAATCAGGGCACATTTCCAGCTATATAAAAACGGGCAGGGTGCATTTACAACTATAAAAAAATGGGCAGGGTGCTGCGCCCTCTCGAAAACGTCTAGGGGAAACACTAATTACTCCAATACAAATATTGCCACAGTTATTTTATTCTAAAAACTTGATATTTGAGTAATTTTAATTAATTTTCAGCAGTGAAATTAACTCGAAATTATTGAATAACAAACATGTGAATTTTTACATTGCTAACTAAGCGTAACCAAGCTTCCAGGCTCGAACATTTTTCACACTGTCAGTTTTACGCTTAGTTAGCAATGAAAAAAAATCACCATTTTTATTACTTGATATTTGATTTAAAGGAAAATTTAAAAACATGGATTTGAGCCTTCAGCTCTTCTCCAGAATCTTACATTTGCAAAATATTTTGGGCAAAACATAAGAATGTTTTAAAAATACCTTGAATTTAAATATCATTTTTTAAAGTTTCTTAAGAAAAAAGGGTCAAAGAAAGTATTAAAGAAGGTCCCTTTCTCCAAAGAATCTGCTTTATTTTTAATTTGTTAAAAATTATACATCTAATCAAAATCCAAATTAATTTATATGACAACATATTAAAAAAAATCCTTAATTTAGAGGTCAGAAGATTAAATAAATTTTATCACCTTTTCCCTTCCTCTTCTACATACATAGCATAAATTAAAAAAAATATTTAGCATAAATCTGTGTAATCTTAAGTATTGTCAAAGTTCATGAAAGTCAAAAACCCTGTTAACAAAAATTATTTGACACATTTCTGCAAAACTTTAAAAAATACTCAATATTTTTCTATTAAATTTTACATTTCAAAAATTTAAATTAATTTAATTTTTATTAAATGTAAGTCCAGATTAGATGCACTATATTTCCAGAAGTGTCACAATAATCACAAAACTGAATCATCACTCTTGAAACAAATATTAAAACATTTAAAGCAAACATTTTCTAAGCACATGAGCTGTAGCATCAAAATTTTGAGTAATTTGAAGGACCCATTGTACAAGATGTTTACATTTCGTGAAACTCTGCTAAACTGTTTTAACAAACTGTAAAATAACAATTTTGAATAAAATAATTTTAATAAAAATGAACAATTCCTATGCAATTGGTAATAGACGAAGATTTTTTTATGATAACGTTTTGAATACAGTTTTGTTAAAATATTACAATTTAACTAAATTTTAATATGAAAAAGTTTACAAAATGATTTTTTGGCCATTTAAAAGATATCGCCAAATTTATCAGCCAATCGTGGTAAAAAATCTTAAAATTAGTCAATAGATTGTCGGAGGAATAAAAAAAATCTCAAAATTCTACAATCAGTCACAGGAAAAAGAAATCACGAAACTCGTTAGTCGATCGTGAAAAAAAATCTTTAAATTCTTCAGGCGCTTGAGAAAAGAAAATATGAAATTCGTCAGTGGATTGTCGGAAAAAATCGAGAAATTCTTCAACCAGGCGCAGTAAATAAATCGCAAAAATCGTTCACTGGTAGCAAGAAAAAATTATGAAATGCACCTGTCAATCAAGGGTAAAATCTAAAAAACATTGTGAAATTCATCAGTCTATCGAGAAGAAAATCACAGAATTCTCCAATCAGTCACGGGAAAAAATCGCAAAATTCTTCAATAAGTCGTAGAAAAAAAAAATCTTGAAACTTTTGCCATTTGCCCCGTGGCGATTAAAAAATTGTCATTGATATCCTGCCACCCCTATGCGGTCACTTCCCAGTTACAAATTCCATTGCAATTCTTGAGTGACTGACGAATTTTAAGATTTTTCCCCCCAAGAATGTGTTAAGAATTTTGCGATTCCCCCCCCCTCCATTTGTTTGACGAATAGCACAATTTTTTTCACCCCTGACGATCGAATTTCATGATAATTTCACTTGACCGACTGGCAAATTTTGCAGGTTTGTTCCATGATCGATCGACGAATTGCACGATTTTTTTTCCCTGATCAACTGACAAGTTTCACCTCGTGAACGACAGAAGAATTTGGGGATTTTTTTTCTTAGGATTGACGACTGACAAATTTCTCAAATTTTCCCTGCTACCCGATTGACGAATTTCACGCTTTTTTTCCCTCCTATCAATTGGCTTATTGTTCAGTTTTTTCTTGCGGCCAATCAGCAAATTTACGTGTTTTTTTCCTGCAGCTTACTAGCGAAATTTGCGGGGGTTTTTCATGCGACCGACTAAAGAATTTCCAGACTTCAAGATTTTTTTCATGCAATTGATTAACAAATTTAGCTATATTCTCCTGCAACCAATTGACGATCATTGCAATATTCTTCCCGCATCTAACTGACGAAATTTACGGTTTTTTTTTTTCCTGACCGACTGACGAATTTCGAGATTTTTTCCCTATGACCGATCTATACGAAAAAAAAGGCATTCTGGTATTGAAAAAGAAAAAAATACTGCAATTCCAGTATATAACTGGAACACAATCACCCCTGACAAATAATCCATGTACATATTCTAAAAAAATTAATGTGATAGACTTTCTGATTTTAAGGAAATTTTCCTGAATTTTGACTTCTTCCCTATTTTTATCATGAACACTTCGCTGGTATAAAACTCTGATTTATACAAAAATATGTTTCTATATGATTAAACTTTATCTAGAAAATTTGAAACATCAGTCAGTACTTTAAAAAGTGGCCATTAATGAAACCGAGTCTACCGGTCACTGGCTACTAATCCGATTTCCCAGTTTTCACCTATATTGATCGGTTGTGAGAAAAAATGGTGAAATTCGCAAGTCGATCGAGTGAAAAATCTCAAATATTGTGAAATTTGTTACTTGGTCGTGAAAAAAAATCCCATTTGTCAGTCGGTCGCAAAATTAGTCAATTGGTCATGGGAAAATATCGCAAAATTCTATTGATAAGTGGGGATAATAAACAAACCAGTTCAAAATATATCTTTTGAACAGGATGCAAGAGTGCTCTTTTGGAGAACAGTGTGACCGTTTTAAAAATATTTCCATCCGGCTACGCTTTAGTTCTAGAGTCAACACTATATTCATTACTAATAAAAAATTTGAAATCTCATGTACAGTGAAGTTGCTACAAAAAATATTACTAATAACATGTATTCAGTAACAAAAGAAAATCCCATGGGCCTCCGCTTGGATATAAATCTGTTAGAAAAGTTCTAAAAGCTGGACTTATAACTATGTATGGACCAAATTTCCAGACTTTTCCTCTATAAAGGTGATATCTCAAAATATATCTTTTGTATAGTTATTGACAGAACTGTAAATTCTTTGTCAATGCGACAGTTTTAAAAATAAATCTTAACCCAAAATAACGTGTTTTTGGTGTGTATGTGTCAGTGCTTTATGAAACGTCTTTTGCATTTCTATAAAAGATGAAATTGCACTCCTATATATACATATACAAGGACATCTCCCTGTTTTTTTTTTCAAATTCCCACAGAACATTTTTCATCAGCTGAAGATTCGTTGCAGAACATTGTAAAATATTCTGCTTTGGGGCACAACATATTTTGAGTGATTATTATTGCAGACCCATGAAAAAAGCAATTTTAATATTGTTTTCGGCTGTTCACTCAACAATATTAAATGATTGGGTTTTTTTTTCCAAGGAAAAAAAAATAATAATAAACACGAATGCTTCGTATACACTGTACTGGTAGATATGATAAGCTATGGCTGCCGAAGGCAGTCGTACTTCACCGCCGATTCCAGGCTCTCGTGAGCCTATACGAGGTCACTACCAAAAAGGGCCGGTTTACCCGGACACCTCTAAGGTGGTGCTCTTCGGCCAGGGGAGAAGCAGGGGCTTAAGCCTCTTGCGATTCATCACCATTTTCCAAATGAATGACGACAGAGGTTGCTGTGATGATACGGTGGAGCCTAGAGCTCTCATACTACAGGCTGAATCATATCGCCATTTAATAACCCAACAGACCAAAAACCAAGCTAAAACCGGTTAGCTTACCATACTAGTGGACGGCGAGTGACAGTAACAGGGACGGCAAACACCTGCTCAGGCGGTTTCCTAATGCTGAGCTGGGTTGCAATATGGCGGTTATTTTGGGAAACGGAATGGATATGCATCAGCTCCCCTTATAGGAGCCGAAACTCAGAGGACACCACCCCAACACACTTGGGCGGAACGCGGAAGTGAACAACGGCTCCGTAGCCGGGATCCCATAAGGGAAAGAGAGTCCTCAGCCAATGTTGAACACTCCCACGACCCATTAATGTAACCACATCTTCAGATTATCAAATGCCGCACTGGTAGATATAGGTAAAATTTTATTTTTAAACATGTATAAGCCCAAAATTGTGGTATTTGTTAAATATATTTTCACATATACAATTTTTTTAATGAATGAAAATTACACAGTTATATTTTGGATACTAAATAAAAATACTAGGAAAAGTTCTTTTCAGCATAAAAAATTATAATATGCCACAGTTATTTTATTGTAAAAAATTTATATTTGAGTAATTTTAATTATTTTTTCAATTAATTTTCAGCAGTGAAATTCACATGAAATTACTGAATAATAAACATGCGAATTTTTACATTGCTAACTAAGCGTAACCAAACTTCCAGGCTTGGACATTTTTCACTCTGTCGGTTTTATGCTTAGTTAGCAATGTAAAAATCCAGATGTTTATAATTTGATATATGATTTAAATCAAAAATTTATAAAACATGGATTTGAGCTTTCAACCCCTCTCCAGAATCTTACATTTGCAAAATAATTTTGGGCAAAACATAAGAATATTTTCAAAATACCTTAAATTTAAAAAATGATTTTTTGGTCACTTAAAAGATATCATTTAACAGCTTTTTTATTATAGTTTTAATGATGTATTGAGTATTCTTCAATTCTATAAATTACATGAATTAAATAACTTCTTTATGAAACATGTAATTTGTGTACTCATTTTATATATTCCTTTGTGATTAATTTTAAATCAAGGTGACAAGAATATTTTTGTCTTAAAAGTTTTAAATCAAAGTTAACAATGACTTAATTATATTTTCCCATATATAAAACACAGTAAAAACTCTATAAAACTCACACAAGAGATAGAAATGAGGATTTCCTTTTAAACAACATTTTAATAAATCATTTTGGAAAACTTGCTTTCTAAAATTATGTTACATATGAAAGTTGAAACTCACCAGAAAAATTTAAGTATGTGATGTGCATAATACAAAATTTTATTAAAGTAAAACAAAAAAACCTTTTATTTACTATTTTTCCTGTCAGTTTTCTTTCTTTTGTAATGTATAATGAATTTTGAATTCAAACACACCTTACCCTGCACATGTTAAAATTTCTGCACTATAATATCAAAATTAGGCAAACTGAAGCAAACATTACTGCACACACACTCAAGTGAAAAACAGAACTAATAGTATCAGTACATGATCATGTACAAGATTAAAAAAAAAAAAAAAATACTTGGTAAAATTGTAAACACCAGATAAAAAGTGGCAATGTATGTAATGAATAATTATTTTAATGTTCAACTGGAGTCAACAATTAAACTTAAGTTTTAATTACTTTGAATATATTGGCATATTATATATTAAAAATGCATTTTATTTTAGCCCTCTTCTCGCTTTTTATATTTGTATCATGATTTCTCCACATTTTTGTATCAATCTCTAAAACACACAGCTTTCATTTTTAAACATTGATATTGATTTTCTATGAAAATTGAGAAAAGAGCCATGCTTATGAGAAACTAGAGCTGTACCAAGTACTTGTTATATACTCGTTAATCAGCCATATTTCAGCCGAGTAGTTGCAAGAATTTCATTTTTTAAGCATATTTAAAGACAATAAGTGATCTATAAAAAGTTATTTGAATATAAATGTATAATATATGCCATATTTCATAAAAACTATTTACTCTGTACATAAAAAAATTATCTATAACACATAGAAACAGATAAAGAAAAAAACCTCATGCAAAATTAAAGTTTAGTTTTATATTTTAAAAAAAAAAAAAAGTCATTTTTAGAACTGTTGGAAAAGACTATGATTTTGGATAAAGAAGCAGTGTGTAGAAACAGAAAATACAGTAAATGCAAATGTAAATTTACTAATGTAAATTGATCAATACAGACAAAATTTGGAGCCTATTTAGGGGACCATCCCAAAATTCTTCCAAGTAAAGCAGGTCCCTTCACAATATACCTTTTAATAAACAGGATCTCTTCCCATTTTTTTTAAAATAACACAGGCACCTTAAAAAAAATTGAGTTTTAAAAAGGAAGAAGTCTTTAAAGACAAATTTGTTTTTTGGTTCAAATTGGAGTAACTAAATTTCATATTCATTACAAAATGTTATCTTTCACAAAAAAAAAAAAGAATAAATTCCACACAAATAACTTTTACTTTTTTCAAAATGGGCCCTAAGATAAAAGCCCTGCATTGCAAACTGAGTAAATTGACAACTTACGTTTGCTTGAATGCCAAACGAGTTTATGCTGCACAGTCATCTTTTCTACACTATCTGTCTCTGCTGCCATCTCTGAACTGCGCCACCACAGTCTCCTGAAAAATATGAAAATAAATTGTAATAGGTTGCAATATTAAGCATTTATCATATTCAACTAGAAAATTAAAAAGAAAAGTACAACTGATTAATGTATATAACTGAAGCCAGTGAATCATTTTCTTCTTCTTTTAAATCAAAACTTATTTCAACATGCACACACACATAATTTGCATTAAATAAAATGGCATCTTATCTAAATAATGCTATGGGGAGGAAAAGAAAAAAAAAGTTACTGAATCAGCCACACCAGCAGAAGTGCTGTGCACTTAGACTGTTTTAAATTTTTACACGCATATGCACTATAGCGCTTTTTACTGAAATTATGGTACTGAAAAAGAAAAATACTGCAGAACATAATATAAAAGATGGAGATAAATTAAAATTCCAGGAAAGTAAATAAGGAAGATAATTGATACAATGTTTGGTACTTTTCGGTTAGCCGGACACCAGTGATATATATACATGTATGTACTTGTACACATCATTGGCACCTGGCTAACGGAAAAGTACCCAATGTTTTATTTAACATAAAATTAAAAGTATAATATCAGACAGGCTCTCTCCTCTTAATATTTTGGATGGGTGTAAAAAAAAAAAAAAATGTAACAGTATAGTATAACAGTGTGCAACTATTTTGGATTCCAAGAAAGAAATTGCATGCTTTGAGAGTATGTTGTCACAAACACAGAAAGAAAATTTCAGACACGGCGGAGATGAGGTTAAAAAAAAATACTTACAAAGGCTTAAAACAAGTTTTAAAAAGGAAGACGTCCTTAAAGACAAATTTGTTTTTGCAGGAGGGGTAAGGGACGATGCAATACTTTGAAACAAAAAAAGGTACATTTCGGTTAGCCGGGTGCCAGTGATATATATCAACATATATAAATACATAATGTATATACCTATATATGCATATACATACATATATGTACATAAATATATGTATGTATATATATGTATGTATATGCAGACATATGTGTATATACATAGATATGTGTATATATACAATACTTGTATGTATATCACTGGTGCCCGGCTAACCAAAATGTACCTAAACAAATTATGTGCTTTCATTAGAAAAAAAAACCCATTAAAAATTAATCTGGTTTGTTATTAAAAAAATATTTACAACATGAAAATATATTAAAAGCAACTGTTTATAAAAAGTTTGGGTCCTTTTCTGTTATACCAACACCATTGTCGCTAAGCGTAATAATCGGCACAAAAGGAAATTCACATGAAACGAATCATTTGAAAACAAAAATAACATTGTTGGCACGAATTTAAGCACTTAAAAATAAAACGTTTGAAAATTGCAATACATATATGCACTTAAAATAAAAGAACAAGTAAATATTACATAAGGTAATAAAATAAAACTCTATTTAAACTACAGGCTTGAAATTGTAAATGTCTCTTAGGATTGCTGTACACATTTCATTTTTTGAATGAAGATGTTTATGAGTTTTTTTGATAAAAACTTTTTTTTTTATGTATCTAAAGTCCTAAAACAATTTTATTGCTGCTTCTACATCATCAAGTAACAGCTTAATGGTAAAATTCATTTCAGTGTCAATAATAAAGGCAAGTTATAATTTAATAAATATTTTCTATTTGAAAAGTAGCAAGTTAAGATGTTTTATGAGGTTACGATTAAATAATAATAATAATATAAAAGATCCACGTTCAATAAATAGTCCAATCAGAATGTTTGGTACAGTTTGCAATAAAAAATTCTTTACATTGTTCTGCTGTAAACATTTCATTTTTTAAATGAAGATGTTTATGAGTTTTTTTGATAAAAACTTTTTTTTATGTATCTAAAGTCCTAAAACAATTTTATTGCCGCTTCTACATCATCAAGTAACAGCTTAATGGTAAAATTCATTTCAGTGTCAATAATAAATGCAAGTTATAATTTAATAAATATTTTCTATTTGAAAAGTAGCAAGTTAAGATGTTTTATGAGGTTACGATTAAATAATAATAAAAATAAAAGATTCACGTTCAATAAATAGTCCAATCAGAATGTTTGGTACAGTTTGCAATAAAAAATTCTTTACACGGCTAGGGTAGAAATAAATGGCAGATTAGCGTATATTTTGGCATGTGTTGGTATAACAGAAAAGTACCAAGTTGTGTTCCTATTACACTCTGATAAGTGGAATTTAAAAATTAAATCAGATTACTTAGCTTTTCGGCTAAACCAAAACATTTTGGGCACTATTGCCATGACATGATTAATTAAAAATCACATTAATGAATTAAAAAGAAATTACCTACTTTATTAAAATCTTAAAAATAAGTGAAATTTTGCAAATGGTCATTAATTAGTACATAAAATTCGAAGTTTTCTATTACTATCAAAACAAAAATATGCCAGTATCATCAGAAAATACAGAATATATATATATTAGTTAATTAAAACCAGATCTTAACATATGAAGTAAAATTTCACTGAAAGACACTGCAGCTGTAAAATATTACTTTCTGCTTCCTGACTGGTTTAAGATTGTCAGCAATAAAGCAAATTATAAAACAGGCAACGGAGAATTATGAAAAAAATAAAAGCTGAATTTTTTTATAAACCAAAAACTTCCGAGATTGTTCATTACGGACACATTTTACTCTGATATATATATATATAATTACAATCAACTTATTAGTAGCATATTCAGGGCAGATGTAAGATCAGTAAAGAAATTTTTTTTTATTCGTTTCTGTAGAATTAAGTCGCATAATAAGCAAAGCAATGCAGTTAATTTTACACAATTGCTGATGCTTTTTATCAGCTTTCTTTATCTTGAACTTAAATCTGTCCCTGAGAATGATGAAAACTAATTTTTAACTAACTCTTGGAATAATATAGAAAAAAAATCTTACCTAATTTGTAAATCTAAATATCCAAAAACCAGTGAATGACGAGACTTTTAGACATAGACGACGCCACGAACACGATGCGATGCCAGGCAAGGAAAATGTAAACATTGCTGCGATGACGCTGCAAAAAAGACATAAAAATCCCTACGAGACCGCAGAAAAAAAGCTATATTTCAATAGATTTATTTTTTTCAAGGTTTTTTTTTATCTTCAAAATTTCTCATACAATATTAAATAATTTTAAAAGTGGAAATTTTTCAATGCTGATTATTACAAAGCGGAAAACATTTAAAAATATATTTACAAAAATCCCCACTGGGAAAAAAAATGTGTCGGAAAAGGGGAAATCTTAGTTTATCTTTCCCTGCATTCCTCCCGGTCCCGGCTTGCCGTGTGAAAGGAGTGGGAGGGGGGGGGGGATCGGTATTTGCTATTATTGCTTATTTAAGATAGTTAAGATTTTTTTTTCTTTTAAATCTAAATTTTGAGTGTTTCAAAAAATGAAAATAACTTATTTTTTGGAACTGATTTATAGATAATATACAGATAATATAAAATCACCCCCCCCCACAAGAAAAAAAAGATTTTTTTTTTCTCTCGTTTAACAGTAACTGCTTTTTGGCAAAGTGGCATTTATTTCTTTTGACAAATATTTTTTCATTGAAATTGAAATTGAAATAAATTCCCATTTATCATTAATTTTTTTAATATGTTTATATAATATGTATGTCTAAAGATTGCAATATTCATTTTCATTCTAGGTGCTCACAAAAAATATTCATTTAAAGATATTAATGCATACTTTAAAAGCAAAAACATTTACAGTTTTTATGATTTTTTTCCCCATAAAAACTCTTTAAATTAAAGAAGGGTACTTTGTGTATTTTTTATTGCATTTATTTAAATGCAGTATTAGATGTAATATTTAAATGCAGCATATTTTATAGTTTCAGATAAATCCAGGTTTAAAATAGCGAAAATCATCTTATAAAATGTGAAGTAAAGATACTTTTTATTTCTTATAATAAAAATGTCGAGAAGATTATACTGGGCCACTGACTTTTAAACAATGATAGATTTGTATATCTTGGCCGCAAACGTACTTTCATTCGCTATTGGGCACTGAAATTGCATTAAGTTTCCCCGCCATTTGCCCGTTAACGATTTGGCGATAGACATCCGGTGTGCGGGCGCTTCAGTTAAAATACATTAATGGCTGGATACAAATTGCCGCAAACTTTTTTGGCCACAACGTTTACAACAGGTGGCCAAAAATCTCGTGTTTGTTGGGTTGTAATGCTGAAAGAGTTGGCAGAATGTTACATTATCGCTGAAAAAAAACTTCTAAACCATTTGTATTTGAACAAAGTTATATGAGGACCTTATTTGTGACTTTTCTCGAGCACTTTTAAATGATGTATCACCACGGTATTCTTATCCGTAAAGGAGATATCAACATTTTAACGGTTTATGTCCCTCGTCAAGGCGGGCATTTTGATAACGTTCAGTAGCGTCAACTTTTCAAAAATATTGGGTGGGCTCAAACATTTTTGAGTAAAATGACATGGGCTTTTTTTTTTCTTTTAGGGGAGCAGGGGCGGCTGAGGAAAGATGATAGATTATTCATGGTATTATAAAGTAGAACTCATGAACATATAATTTAATAAAATTATATCTTTATACTTCTGTACTATACTTTGTTTAAAAAATGAATGAATAAAAGTAAGAACATAACTTGACTTAGAGTTATGTTTAAGATTATAGACACATATATACTACAGAAGTACAAAGTTGTAATTTCATTAAATTATATTTACATGACTTTTTCCTAATAAAGATATTAATATTTACTATATTACCATTACTATAAGTTAAATGCCTAAAAAATTTAAACATTTCAGTCACCTAAGTGGTTTATGGATGTCAAAGCATTAAAACAGATGGTCATTGACTTATATTTAGAGATAACATATGAATAAATGGTTTATTTTTACAGAGAAACATAATTCTATGTTATCTGAAAATATTTTCCATACTCCTATGTGTCTGTTACTGCTGTTCTTACATTTTTTAAACAATATAATTTTGCGAACATCAACAGAACGAAATTTTGTTTCAGTGGTTGAAAATAATGGAATTAAAATAACGAAACAGAAAATTGAAAATTCAGGAGAACAAATTATTGGGTGGGCTCGAGTCCCCTGAGCCAATAGAAGTTGGCGCCACTGATGACGTTATCATGGGGGGTTGTAACTTCAGATCGAGTGTCTGTCGGTGGTTTTCTGTTTCTTAACATGGATATAAGAACTGTGCGAAATCTCATACTGGTATCCATAAGTGAAACATTTTTACTCTAATTCTACCTACTATTTGGTAGTAAGTGTAGATCATTCCGCTTATTTCAAATGATAAGCCCACCTACATTTTGTCTCGAAACGTTCCATTAACTATTTCTTCAATGTACGAAAATAGTATATGTCTATATATTTTTTATATCTAGATATTAATAGAAAAAGAAGAAATGTAATCTTTTAGCTTTTTGCTACTTCATACATTTTGCAAGTGCATCAAAATCAAAAACATGAGTGCAGCTTAACTTTATCGGTGTAAAGGAGCGCCTAATTTATATTCTAAAGCTAAAAGTTACTGTGGAAATAAATATGGATCGTTTCCCCTTTTACTGGAATGAGAACCGCGGTTACTTCTTTTTCGAAATTTTTCTTTAAATTATTCTCTTACGTACGAAATAGATATGTCTGTACATTTTATAAATCTATGTGATAAAATGAAAATAAAAAACACAATTCCTTTTAGCCTTTTCTTCTTAACTTACCTATAGGAACTTTAGGATTTCCTTTTGGAACATCAAAATCAAAGACATGAGTGTGGCTTTATGGAAATGTTAGAAGTCATCACAAACAAACCATATATATTTGTGGAACTGATTTTACTTGATCCTAGAATACAGTGGTATATATTTATAAAACTATCTGCTAGAATCTACCAAAGGATCTTACTATGGGTAATAAAGGATTAAAAAACAGCATTAGATTATGTAATTCACATGAATTTAAAACAAGTTGGAAATTGTACGTCAAACGTTACAAACGAGGTGCGTTCGTACGCACGTTTTAGAATTAAATTCATGATATCCCGTGCGTAGAACGGGTTAAACAGCTAGTTAAGTATATATTTTATGACACTGTTCATACAAATATCTTAACTAGTTATATAAATATTCAGATATATATGTATCAGCTAGTTATATAAATATTCAGATCTTGATGATTTTTAATTCTGTGAAATGAATTATATCGTCTGCTGATTAATTTCTGTCATAAAATAAGTATCTCGGACGCTTGACGATTTAACATCCATCGGAAGCTCCTATAACAAGAAAGCACCGATTTAAAAAAAAAAAAATTCAAATTTCTTAATAAATATTTTTATTAATATCTCCTAAAGTTTTGATTCGATTTTAATAAAATTTGAAATGTCTCGACAAAATTCTGCAAAGATAATATATTTTAAATTGCAAACCATTTGGTTGGGTAGTTTTTGCGTTGTTATATGCGGACAGACAGACAGACGGACGGACAGACAGACAGACGGACGGACAGACGGACGGACCAAACGACGACTATAGGTGCTACGTATTTATATAATTACGAACGCACCTAATTATTAAATTTCGATAAATAATGTCACCTCAGAGAGTATAATTGAACAAGTAATATAAAATCTTTTTTTAAGTCAATTCCTACTTAGATCAAATTGAAATTTTTTTCCAGCGATCTACACGCTTCGCCACTGACGGTATTTATTCCTAAATTTATATCCTGCTAAATATCTTACATAAGAGAGATTTTTGAAATGTATTAAAAATTAAATAAAAAGTAAATAGCTAAAATACCAAAAATTAATAGCTCGAAAAGTATTTCTCATAAAATTGTTAGGCAAACTGCGTTAGAAAGTTTAAAAAATTGTATTTTTCTTGATATAAATTTAAAATCTAATGATTATGCCGTTTTTCAAATATTGAATTTTAAAAATTACCAAACTTCACAATAAAGTGCCATACCGATGTTACAGTTAACGATAATACAGTTTTTTTTCAAATATTAATTAATTAATTAAATTTTATTATTTAATTTTAGTTTTATACTTCATTTCTGTTCAAAAGTATAGACTCACTCCACATTTATAGTCTCCTTCGCCCGCGAGCCGCCTGATCTTCGTCCGTGAACAGCCCCATTATCTTTTTACGTGTGAAGGTGAGACTATAAATATGGAGTGAGTCTATACTTTGGAACAGAAATGAAATATAAAATTAAAATCAATTAATTTAATTTAATTAATGAATTAATATTTGAAAAAAACTGTATTAACATCAATTGTCATCCAGTACAAGTTTAAACAAATTTATTTGAACTTGATAGGATGAATAGAAAATATTTTATTAACGATTGAAAATTTTAACAAGATATATAAATATATAGAGAGTGTGAGCTAATAGTAGGAATTGAAGAAAAAAGAACCTTGTGGTAATCATTGAATTCCGTTTTCTTTAAAGAAATCGCTAATGATTCGATTATGTACAGAAAAGGAATGCTGTTTCAAACTTAAAGAAATAAAATAAACACATAGCTGAAATAATTTTATTAGATAAAATAAATTATTTTCTTGCCTGGAAAATATTCTGTCTTATGTACAAAACTATGTCTATGCATTTAACGTATATATATATACTAGTCGAAGAAATATATTTCTTCAAACGTTGTCTTACTAATACAATTCTTAAGTACACCAACATCAAAAACATGGCTGTAGCTCGATTGAAACATTAGACGTTAAAGAAAAAAATCAAATTTATTTGTGCACCTGATTTAACTAGTTTATCGTATGAAGTAGGTTTGTTTTCTGAAAGACTTGCTTAGAATCTACCGAAGCATATCATCGAAAAATCGAAGATAAAGGAAGCTTTAGATAATGCAATATATGTACTCGCACTCATTTAAAATGATTGAATTTAGATGAATAGAATAATCGCAACGGGAAAAAATCGAAAAACAATCTTCTTCGGTTGCTATATACGTCTTTAGGTTACATTTATAATATTTCTTTATATCTTCTTATCTTACTATTTTAGGTAGATTTCAATACAAAAAAGTATAAAGCTATCTATTGCAGCCGTTCGGAGGAAAACAGTTCCGGAAAATTTCGATATATTTTCACCGATCATGAACCCCTGACCCCAAAACCACCCTCCGTTCAAATGTTGATTTATATATATATAGATATATCCACATATATATATGACCTATGTCCTACGATAACGCTCGTATTTATAAATCAATTTCGATGAAACTAATTGTGTGTATAAAGCTCACCAATGTATCGACCGAGTTCATTGGCCAGCTTGGTCCGTCATCTTGTTTCAAGATGGCGGCCACTTGAAGATTTAAAACTAAAATAAATATACAAAAAAGGTTAAAAATTCAAATTTATTTTTTAATTAAGTGTTAGGCCTTGATACAAGGATTCCAGAGCATTTTTTGTTTTACCTCTATCTTAAAAAATGGCCGAGATAGAGCAATTTGAAATTCTAGGGTGGCTGACATTTTGAAACAAGACAGCACATTACAAAAATTTTCATTATTGTAATCATTTTCCCAATCATACGCATAAAACTATATATTCATATCCGTTAGCGCCAAATTCTCGCCAAACTTGGCGACATTTGGCGAAATATCCCCAAATTCGGCGACCAAAATAAGTCTTTATAAATGAAGCCAATTTGGTTATAGCTCAATAATTTGGCGAATTTCTTATTCTAATTCAGTATTAACGATTCTTTTGTAAACGTTTTCTTTGCATCTTAGCTTGCTGTTTTCGTGTAACATTAACTAAAATTTTAAAACAAAGATATAGAAAAGCTACCTTTTCCTCTCGGTACAGGCTGGAATGACTTTTTAATAAGATGTTTGTTTAATATCCTTAAAGTTGTTTCCTTGCAAAATAGATTGCAATGAGGTTAATTTTTAAACATATCTCAAAAATATTTGACAGAATAAACTTTCGTTTTGGATTTGCATATTTAAAGTTTCTAAAAATGCATTTTGTTAAAAATAAAAAAAAAGAAAAAAACAATATTGAAAATTTTTTATTATTTATTATTTTATTATTTTTTAGTATTTATTATCAAATTAATTTTCTATAAAATATATGAATTGTAAAATAGGAATTTTTAACATAAATGTTTTTTTGGAAGCTTTAAATATGTTAATTAAAAAATTATAACTCATTCCGCCAAGTAGTGTTTGAGTTAATCTTAAAACATTTACCCGCTATCTGTTTTGCAGCGAATAAAAATAATTTGAAGTAAACAAAAATATTACGTCTTAACATATTTATATTTATATTAAAATCATTAAAATTACAGACATTACATTACCATTACATAAAACATTAAAAACATATTAAAATTGGACGTTTCGGATTTACATCTTTACATACGGATTTCATCTCACAGAAACCTTTAAATAGTTTTTTAAGCAACTTCAAACATAAATATCACAGTTCTCAGTTTAAAGATGTAGTTTATGGTATTCCATGCCAACAATGCAATGCGATCTATATAGGGGAGACAGGTCGAACACTTCAGATAAGACTAAAGGAGCACAGATGTGCATTTCAGAATAAAAATTTAAATTCCAAAATAGTGGATCATGCAATAAAAACTGACCATTTTCCAGATTTTGCTAAATCTTTTGATATCAGATCGAGGTGCAGCGACTACAGAACTCGTACTTTCTTAGAAGCATGGTATACGAAAATTACAGATTTACCTCTTAGTGAAACAGGTGCAATCCCGAATGAATACTCCGTGTTATTATAACTGTAACTTTGGCTTCGACATTTTGATACGTTGCATTTTCTATGTGTTGATATTTTTGAACTGTGACTTACGTTAAGAAAAATGTTTGTTGATGAAGGATTTTCATGTAAATCCGAAACGTCCAATTTTAATATGTTTTTAATGTTTTATGTAATTGTAATGTAATGTCTGTAATTTTAATGATTTTAATATAAAGATTAAATATGAATTTAACCTTAAGAGTTTTAAACTTCAAACTTACATAAGTCCTAAAATACTTCTCCGAATGACTTTGAAATGACTTTTCCGAATTAATGGTTTTAGGAAGTAATATGTACCGAATAATTTAAATATTACGTAAAAATTACATGTTAATAGTGCAAATTATTAACTTTCATACAAATTCTATAAGCAGATAACCCCTTAAACAGAATTTGAAGTATATAATTGATTAGTAGACGTCATTTCTAATCGATTACTAACAGCTGAGAAGACGTGTGCATTTTTTTTGGACTTGATCAATATATGAACAGTTACCCCGCGAAATAAATAAATATATATATATATATATATATATATAATTAAACTCTAAATTGTCCCAAAAGCAAACAGGAATGGCCATACGACAGGAAATTATTATTTCTTTCAATTTATGTTAAAAACAATAGCTTGGGGGGGGGGGGGTTGTCTGCATAACGACATTGTGCCAAATTCTGAAATTTCCAATACGAACACCTAATTTTGACACCATAATTGGCTTTTTTGGTAAAGTTTACCTTAGAATACCAAAGGGAAGTGATTAGATCAAATAGCATAGGAATTAAGAAGGTTTAAAATTTGGAAATCCTAATGTTAAATTCATTTGTAATCGTTGCAAAACAGATTTCAATACTGGTAGATTTTTTAAGCATGTCTCAAAAACTAAATCACGGAATCAGCTGTAAATCTTGATTAGCATATTTTATGCTTTTAGAAATCAATTTCTGTAATGTAGAGGAACTGCGGGTATTGTGGAACTGTCGGGTAATATGGAATACGAAGGTTTCTGTTTGGTAAAGTGCTGCCACGAAACGGCAATATTATAAACTACTTAAGAACGTTTCCAGAATGCCATTCAGAACGCGCAATTCGCCGGTCGGCGTCAGGGAGCGTTCGGGTCATTTTTCGCCCAGTTAAAAAATTGCAACTCAATTTATTAATTGTTTAACAGAAATCGATTTTTAGAAACTTCAAAGATGATAATCCAAATTTTACAGTTCATTATGCTAAATAGTTTTTGAATTATGTTCAAAAACTATCCGCATTGCAATGTATTTTGCAACCATTAAAAATTAATTTAACATTTCGAGCTAACAACTTTAAATCTAAACAATTCCTAAAATACTTCACCAAAAGCGCTTTCTCGTTTGGTAGGCTTAGACACATTTTACCAAAATTTGGTGTTCTTATTAAAAATTTCAGACTATTAAATTTACATTTATTTACACGATTTCTTTTAAATACATAAGGTAAAGCCAGGAGAGATGACGCGGTCGGAGAGATTGCGCACATAGAGGTTCGGGGGGAAGGAGTAAAGTGAGCGCGCAGCGACTCCAGGTACTTGTACAACAGCAGTAGTGGAGTGTGTACTTAAAAGTGTACGTTGATTGTTTTGAGGGTCTAAGATAAAACACGGCTATTTTGTTTTGTTTTTGAAAAGTAAGTGCTTGAATTTTTATAGCTATTCATCAGACTTTCTATACAATGTCAGTAGTACAAAATATTTTAAACTTAAACGATTTCTCATAAACTACTAATCTAGACTAACAATGTGAACATCAACGGTTCGATTTAGTAGCGGCTATGTTTAAATAAAAGGCCGCGCAATTTCTCCTATCGAAATTGGAGAGTTTGCGCATCTGCTACTTAGGACAGATGGCGCATTCTTCTTATTAGTTTCCATGCTAGGAGAGATTACGCAGCTTATTGGTAAATTTGCATAAAAAATGAAAAATGAAAATGGACAAATTTTAAGTTAAACGTGATATCAAGTAACTTAATATTATTTTGTAATCTTATCTGGACTTACTTTTTCTGATTCTTTAATCATTAGGTTGAAATATTCACTCCTAATACAATAATATTTGTTCACAAAAACCTTACAACAATGTCATTTAAGTGTAATTATTATTGTTAACAATATAATTGTAGTTATTATTAGTAACAATCTCTCCTACCCATGTGCGCAATCACACCAACTCTGTAAGGACAGATTGCGCAAAATAACTTTCTTGGTTTTATTACTCTCCTAGCTTTACCTTACGGATATTTATTTTTGAGAAAGTCATGCATTTGGTATAATACAATTAAAGGCACGAGTGGATAAATTACCATTACGATTCAGCATTATCTTAAATTGTACTTAAAAAAGAGTTACCGTACATACTTTCGTATAGGCCGAACACCATATTTGAGATGAAAACAGGTTTAACCACTTGAAGGGCGCCGGTATATTATATATACCACTTAATTTTAATCCCAAAATGAAACAATGACACCAGAATTTTATAATCAAATTTTGAATTTATAAGGTACATGAGAAAAAGGCTTTTATTTATTTTCAAATAAATTCCTTCGTGAATCCTGGTGTCAATGAATCATTTCAATATTTTAGCTACAAGAGTACTTTGCCCTTGAAGGGGTTAGTACCAGTTATTAAAAATTGTTTTCTGCGCCCTATTTGATCTCATTTAATTCTAAATTATTTAAGACCAAGAAAACTTTTGTAAAATATTGGTTTTAAACCTTTTTTCATCTCGAATTTGAGATTTAGTTTATACTCGAGAATATACGATAGTTCAGATTCTTACTTTTGAGTATATATATTTTTAAATGTACACTAGCTCTTTTCAAGCGCACATTTTTTGTCTTATATTCATTTGTATCATTAAGTATCGATTTTAATAAATTTCAAAACTTCATTTGAATACATAAATGTTATTTTTCATATGAAAATGCTTTTTTGGTGTTGTTCGAGTGCAATTTAAAAATATACATACTAAATTCAAAATATCTATTAGAGTTTTTAACACTAGAACCGTGATAAGGGCTCATTTTGACCCCATGCCAAATGAATAAATATCGATTCGATTCAGAATTATTTTCGTAAAATGCGTTAAATAAATGACGAAAAATTTAAAAATAAAAATTCTGGTGTAAAATATTTTTATAAAACTTGTGTAAATTTTCCAGAAGTTCTAGTGTTAAATAAAAAAAATGTTTTTCACATATGTTCTGTACACCAGGCAGTTGGTTCTGTATCCCGGGAAGCTCGGGTTAGATCCCCTAGTTACTCTATTATATCACATGGGAATTTACAGCAACTATTTCATAAATTTCTTCTACACTGTAAAAAATAAAATAAAAAATCCGTGAAAAAACGAAAAATGTACTGGGAGCAAAGTTGCCGCCTATTCTCCGTGTTTTGACAAAGCTACCGTTTTGATATTACCCCTTCCTCAAGATGGAAAT
Organism: Maratus michaelseni; assembly: GCA_963931845.1. Taxonomy (NCBI): domain Eukaryota; kingdom Metazoa; phylum Arthropoda; class Arachnida; order Araneae; family Salticidae; genus Maratus; species Maratus michaelseni. Next base: position 273,731,663 of record OZ007594.1, on the reverse strand, counting down.
TTTCCACTATTCAAGACGAAAATTTCTGTTTTAAAAAATAAATATGAGCAATAGCGCAGTATTAAAAAAACTATATAATAAGTATATATACTGATGCACATTTATATGGAACAGGTATTTGTGCTGCATATAATCACATCTTTTTTTATCGCTTTGCCTTCCTCAGGATTCGAACTTGGACACTCCCATTAGAAGAGGGTGAATGCTCCGTTTTCTTCCCAACCTGGCCACAACGACTTGGCTATATGCCAAAATAGCTATTACGAAAATTTAACTGAGCTACCGTTTTCACTCAATTAACCCATTTTAGGCCAAGCATAGAAATTTTATAAAATGTGGTATTATTTGCATTGAAATTTGCTTAAATTACATTCATTAAGACACCAAAAAAGTTTCGTGCATGAAAAATAATATTTTATATTATTTGACGTTACCATTATTAATTTACCATTAATAATTTACTATTAAATTTAAATAAAAAAATTTAAGTTTTCTTATGGCATTTGTTTTATTTTTATTTTATATACAGATCTTACAACTTTACTTCATTATAAAAACATATCATTAATCTCAAGTGGAATAATTATACATTTTCAAAAAGTCGAATTTGTCAATAACTGTTTCAAGTAAAAAACCAGCGTATTTTGTAAATTTCTCAACAGAAGGTGATTACTTCAATTGAATTACTAATATTTTATAGATGTCTCCAGAACTCTTAAAAATAGCAGAAAAATAAAATTAGTGAAAAATATACATCACAGTGTTAATAAAAACATATCTAATGAAATGGTGCGTTTACGCACCTTTGCCCAAAAATGGGTTAAAAAGGAGCATTTCCGTTTTTTTTTTGGAAGGAACATTTTTGTTTTTAACATTTAACGAGTAAGGTTAAAAAGGAAAAATTCTGTTTAATTCAAGAAAATGTACAATTTGCACTCAAAATAAAACTTTTCCTTTAAAAGACAGAAATGTCACATAAATTCACTAGTATATATATATATACAGTTTATGTCAGCCAAGTGTATATTGTTTAAAAATAGTTATTAGAAATTAGGTGACTTACTGTTTTAAACAATATATTTTAACTTCTCTTTTGAAATGCTATTATAAAAATTGAGTGTTTACTTATTAATATTATAACAAAATGTACCGCTAACCCCTTTGAACTATTTTCAAACAGTTCTCTCGAAAAGGTAATACATTAGCATATTATTAATTTTCACATGTGAATCTTTGCTCAGCTTAGTAATAAAATAATGAAAAGCTGAACAAATTAAACTCCACCTTAACTCCTTCTATTTTAAAATTACATTGCTTATGTGAAAATTAATTTCATTGGAATTTTTCCCAGACTCTTATAAAAGCGATTTTATTGATTGGAATTTTTGATTTAAATAATAAATATACAGTTATTTTTAGAGACATATAGTGTGGTATCCAGGAATACAACAGACTATTATATTCTTGTTACATATTTATAACAAATTTACATCAATTTGTTAACAGTAAATTTAGAAATTATTCATATTGTTTCACGTGAAAAGTTAAAATTCTTTTAAGCGTTACCTGGTACTATAATGATTGACGTTGTTGATATGATACAATGTTGTAAAATATTGATTTATGTGAAGTAAGCTATTCATTCATTGTTCTAACATAAAGTAAAGATTAATATCTAAATATGTTATCAAAATTACAATTAATTGTAATATAAGACTGAGAAATATTGAAATTTGGAAATTGTAAAAAAAGGGGAAATTTGTTTTACCCTACAATGCAATTAAACGATTTTTTCTTTCGCTCAAATGTGTTTCTATGTTAAATCAGGAGCTGAGCAATTCTAATGAATTTTCTTCATTTTCATTTTGTATATGTAATGTCTTGTTTAAATATAACTTTTAACACGATTACGAAGACAGCTCACCCGTATAACTACACAAAAATACAGTAAAAAATAAAAAATAAATATTTACTGTTCTTTATTTCGGTTCAATTAAAAAAAATAGTTTAATATGCATTTTCAATAAAATTTTCATGTGTTTTGTTTCAATTTTAATTAAATGAACTTTTATAGAACATACAGTTATAAAAGAAAAAATCAAAAAAGTTTTGTGATAACAATTCTCGGCACCGAATCACCATGACAACTCACATTTTACCATTTCAACACGTGATAAACCCTTCTCTAAATCGAGCTCTGGCCCACTTTTGCCAAATTTAAAGATAACAAGGCCCCGAGCCCAGACTGTATTGATTTTAAAACTCTTAAACAGGTCTTTAATATACTTCCGGAGATCTTTACCTGATGGGCTCTGTCGCAACTTTCATTTTTTTCTCTTGTCCTGAGGCAAGGAGAAGTAGTTTATTTGCTCAAACATCGGACGACTCCCTCTAAATCCAGTCTATATCGCCCGATCTGCTTGCTTCCAACGTTGGGTAAATTATTAGAGAAATTAATTGCAAATCGCTTTACCATTTTCTTTGAATCTAACAATACATCATAGGCAATTTGGGTTCAGAGAGGGCAGATCATGTATCAAAGCTTTTTCTGATGTGTTCTGTGTTCCTGCGCGCTTAAAAATTCTCAAGGAATACATACTTACCTGGTCTCACTCGTCATTAAAGTAGCCTTTGATAATGTCGAATGGCCGGACATTCTTCAACAAATAATAGCTATTAATTGCCCTGATAATATTGCTGGAATCATCAGCGCCTATCTTTTAAATCGAACCATTTTAGCTAACGGGTGAGCTATTCTCTCTAACCATCAACAGAAAAAAGGTTGTCCACAAGGGTCCTGTCTGGGAGCAATTTGTGGCTGGTGGCTCTTTATTGTAAATTTTATTCTAAAGCTACTAGAAAATTTAGATTACCCGCTGTTTGCCTTCGCTGCCTTCGCTGATTTCAGCTTTATTTTCTCTGCCCGTCTATGTCTAGACCTGGAACGGGAGGTAGCTTCTACCCTCACGATTTTTAATCAGATCTTGGAGTTTTTTCACCTACAGTTGTACCGTCAAAATCTAATACTTTAACTTTCGCAAAACCGATAATTTAAAAAAGGAAACCTACAATTATAATAAACGGATGCAATGTTCATCATAGGCTCAGTCTGCAGCTTCTGGGGATTGTAATAGATAAGCACATCAATTGTTTTTTGCATATTAACTTCTTAAAATTAAAACTTATTAATTATTATCATACCTCTACCAAGCATTCCACTAAATCTTGGGACTTTAGCAATAAAATGTTAAAAATTTGGTATCTAACGATTACAGAAAAAATATCACTTATTGTGCGTGTATTTGGGGAGGTAATTTAACAGAAGCCGTGAAAGAAAAAATAATCTCTGTCCAAAGAATGTCTTTATTGTAATTTTCCAGGGGCTACAGGACAATTTCCAGTGATGCCCTGCACGTCATTACTGGTATTCCGTCCATCCTGTTCCATCTACCCATTACTCTCACTTTAGAATGTGAATTCAACATTAGTCCAATTTTACACCTTAATCCTCTGAGCGTTTTGAAAAAGGGTAAAATTGTAATGTTGTTTTCTCTGCATTTTGTTTTAAATGCTAAAAAAATAGGATTCTTTCAGCATTATAAATAAAACTTAATTACAAATATGAATGTAACCCTTGAGAGTATTAATCATTCTTCAATGTTTTGAAAATTCATTAAATCTATAGAATTATATTAACTTAAACATTGCATACATTGCAGTGAAACCTGGAGCTTAGTGAACGGAATATTACGTTCTACACGCTTAGAGGGTTAATGACAATGAAATAACCGATTTATATTCTCCATGCACAGTCATTCAACAAAAGACTCCAAGCTGGCACCTCCATATATCTGAAGACACTTCCTATTTACAAGTAAATCTTTCTCGTTATTAATACAAGGCCTTCAAATATTCTAAAGGTACTCACAGATGGTTCACGTATCTAAACTGGCGTTGGTGCTGCCTTCTGTGCAACGGAAGGTGCTGTCGTAACCTATGACTAGACTGGATGACAATAACTCCAATTTCAAGATTAAAGCTTTCAATTCGATATCTAGTGATTCTTTCAAAAATTTTATTAAAGTTTATAGTAATAGTCTATCCAGTTTGCAATCAATTTACGCGTTTAAATCAACTAACCCACATGTTTTGGAAATTAAAACCCAGCTAAAACATCTTTTCCACAAGTCTTCACTTGGCTACGTCACAGCACACAAGGGATTCTTTGGTAATGAATCTGCAGATACACTTGCTAAAAACCCAACCAATTTTCTCATAGTTGACCATTCTCTGCCAGCGCCGCATTTGTTTTGTTTTGTTATTATTGGATTTTGCACTCCAAATTGTTGAAGCAGTGGCAGGATCACTGGGACTATTCGGAAAAGGGGAGATACACTTATGAACTTGTTCCAGTGGTGCTTTCACTCCTCTCTCCTTCCGTCACCGCCTTCTTCACAGTACACGATCTATTTAGGGAGTACCTCCATAAATTCCATTGCTCAGGATCCTCTGCATGTGAGTGTGGCTCTTTAGCAACAGCCCGTCATTACTATTACTGCTGCCCACTTACCTCACGCTGGCTTCCTCGGTGCCCGTTATCAACCCCTAATCATTGGCTTAATAATATTTTTCTCGTCCAGCACTTCGTTCAAAATTAAAAAAAGAAATTAGTTTTCTAATGGACTTATCTAATAATTTGTTCTTTACTTGGTAAAAAAAGGAATATACCCTTTTTCTATTCTTATTTTGCTATCGTCCATGGTTAAAAGACCATAGTTTGTAACATCTTTATGTATCTTACAGTCACCCAACGCTCGTTTTTTTTTCGGCGGATCGGATCTATGGACTCATTGCTGTACTTTTTTAAGATCTTAATAAAGGTGCCCTGGGAGCACATCTATGCTCTACCGACGTCGTTTTCACTTCTGAGAAGTTCCCATTAGGCAGTCAAAAGCCTTCAATGACGCTTTAATAGAATATTTTCAAGTCATTCCTCCTCGGACTCAGTTCTAAAACGATATTTAGAAGGTGCTCTTCTTTTATTCAGAAAACATGCCCATTCCATCTATGTTTAATATGTTCGATCGCTTGTACAACATCCTGTTTGGCTGCATGATATGTAACGCATTCTTGAATGTTTAACTTTTTTTAGTCTTGATGTTCTTGCTGATCTTCGCCAGAAGGTCATTTCGTTAGAGACACAGAGTAAGGAGATTTAAACAGAGAATCAACTCTCATACACTGCAATGGTAACTTCTTTAACATGGGATTACACATAGACAGTGGTGATAGCTGCGGGTGACACTACGGCCATAACAGAAGCGAGGTTTCTAATACGGCTATATATCGCTTTCTTGGCGACAAATGAGGGAAGTGAAAAAAAAGGGTGACTGCTTGTTGCTGCTTGTTTTTTAGATCTCATATACATCGTACAATCCGCAATTATTATTTTTTTCAATTGCATGCATATTTATAAGCATATAAAATGCTTCGAATGTTCCAGAAATTAGAATCATTAAATTAAACACGATGTTATACAATGATATTCTGAAATTTTGATGAATTGCTTATTATTTTAATTTTTTTAAATAAACAGGTATTCATCAGCAACGAATAAATTAAAGTGAAAAGTAAAGATAAACGACTTTAAAAATTGTAAAAAATATGAAAAGATATTTATATTTCCCGAACATATGCACAAACATTTTCAAATATTTTAAGCAATTAATTTCTAAATTCTATTAAATTTATCGGCAAAATTTTAAAACTATTGGAAATCCATATAAAAAATTTAGCATTCATAATTTTACGTCTAAATTCATTATGGAAATATTTCATTTTCATTTCAGATAAAAATGAAATTTGAAAAATCGTCTACATCCCCATAGGAAAGCTTTACGATCTAAAAAAAATGTTCCATAGTTTCCGAACGAATGAACCAAATTTAACCAAAAACCATACAGCTAATTCCGGATACCTCGCCAATATACCTACTAAAAATTAACCTAATCGGACCAATTTTACGGCAAACAGACAGACGGAAACCAAAAACTTTTCGCGTCTCCACAGTGAGCCTTAACATGACGTTTCGGCAAAAATCTGTCAACACTGAATATATATAAAAATTTTCAAACATTATGGAACTTCAAAAAGAAGAATAAAAATAACACATGAAAATAAATCACAACTTACATTTTGAAGAATTAAAATGACCTATTTGATCTTCAAAGAGTAGTTTTAATAATAAATATTAATCAAGATTCAAAAATCAAATAGCGAACGCAGAAAATTTGCACTTATGCAAATGACAACAGCAAAAGGAGCCAAGCAGAATAGGGTTACAATAAAACGAAAATCACGAAGATAAAAATTGCCAAAGCGATGATTTAGTTTTTAAGTCATCCGCTGCAGTCGCTCTTTTCAGGCGAAGTTGGGTCTATGTTTAAATCTCCTTACTCTGTGGTTAGAGAGGCTTTTCTTTCTAATGTAGCAAATACATTTTGTTTTTAATCGCAATAAAAATTCTTGTTGCTCATTTTTTTACTGGTAATAATGTATGACAAACATAAATAGACTTAAAGGTAAGATTTATTGAAATTTTTCTATTGAAAAGCATTTTGTATCTTTTAAATACAGCGGAATCTTGGTAGTTTGATTCTGCGATAATGCGACATAAACATTATTTCCGTTGTAAAAAAAAAAAAAAAAAAAAAAAAAAAAAATCTTTAACAAGGCAATATGAGATATCTGTTGTAAGGATTTAATTGTATTTCCTTATTTAATTATATTGAATTCGACTAATTGGCACATAAAAGGTGAGCGTGTAAGCGTCCCTAAAACTCATCTCTGTTTCTCTTGTGATGTTAAAAGACATTTTCCAGATGCTGTCTCATAAAATTTTTCTGATGGTCAATCAATATTCCTTTAATGGCTGATTTTGAAGTTACAGAACTCGTAATTCTCCGAAGAATTTCGAGTGGAGACAGTACATCAACATTAATGAGAACATTTATCGTACGTACTTGAAGTTATTTTCAGGCTGTTCTCAAGATACTTCCAAGTTGTACTTAACTCCAGCAGTTTTTAAATATAAGTTTTCAGAGCCCCCCCCCCCCCAAAAAAAAAAAGGAAACGCTCGGATCTGTCCAGAGAGATTCTCTCTGCCTCTCTCGTTCTTCAGAGATTCGATGGAAAAAGTCCTTTTCCTACTTTGCCGGAAAACCGAAGCCCGAGAAGCGAATCCGGGTCTATCCTGGACTGAACTTACTAAAAAATGATTCTCATATTGCTTGCGTGTTGATTTCTGTAATTTAGCGTGTTTGCTGTGAAGTTAGTATAATAAATTAATGTAGTATTTAACTAGTCTTTTAATTTAGAAGCGGAACACCGTTTACTCGTCATACGCATCACCTTCAATCAAGTCTTAATTTTTTCTTGGTTATATAGTTAACATTTTGGGTATTGTTGCCATCCTGAATAATAGGAGCAATTTATTGACCTTCCCACTATCTTAGATGAGTTCGTTAATAAAGAACGTAGCTCTTACAGTTAGTTTACAACGTGACACAAAAACAAGAAAACATGGAAAATTTCTCCTCACAATACCTTACGAAATCTTAAGCCATTTCGAACCTATTAAGACTGTGCATTGAGCTTGCAAGCATCATAGATGAGTTCGTTAATCAAGTATGTAGCTGTTACAGTTCATTTACAGAGACCCACGAAAGCAAAAAAAAAAATCCATAGAAAAGTTGTCATCACGATAGCATCCGAAATACTAAACCAATTCTAACATAATTAGATATTGATCTTACCAATATCTTAGATGCGTATTCGAAAGTAGATAGCTCTTCTTATTTATTTACAGGAACACATAAATACAACTACAAAAACAACAAATAAAAACATGCAAACTGTGTCATCAAGTTAACGTCTGAAATACTGAAACAATTAGAATCTAATTGAGACAGTGTTTTGATATTGGAAGTATCTTAGATGATTTTTTCACCAAGTATGTAGCTCATACACTTGGCTTAAAGTGGCCCACAAAATAAAAAAAATACCCAAAATGTATGGTCCTCATAACGTCCGAAATACTGAATCAATTGAACGCAATTTAGATAGTGTATTGCAATATCTTAGATGTCAGTAATATATCTTGCCAATATCTTAGATGACATCGTTAATGAATTACGTAGCTCTTATACTTCGCTTACAGGGATCAACAAATGTTTTTGATGGCATCTATTTAACGATTTTTAGTTCGAACCCCGTCTAAATTTTTCCGAAATATTTCATAGCTTATAGATGATTTTTTACTTTCTTCTACCTAAAATAGAAGAAAGTATTGTAATCGAAATTTTTTTCGACTTCTGGTTTTCGACGGATTTACATGTTTTAGGGGTCAGAGATCCCGGAAAACATGTTTTGACAAAATGACTGTCTGTCCGTATGTCCGTATGTCTGCCTTCATTGTATCATCGAAAAGTGTATAAAATTATGCATAGACAGGGCTTGACAAATACGGTCGCCAGGTCGCCACTGGCTACCAAGTTTTTTGATATGGCGACCAAGTTATTTAATCTTTCGGGGGGATTTTTGTATTCCAACTCCATGCACAGAAAACACCACTTTTTTTCAGCTATAGCCAGCTAGTATATGTCACGTGATTAGAATATGGCAGGGTAGGGTATATTTCAATAAAGCAGTAAGAAATAGTGTCAATCTAACCTCTGTGGCATCTAAAATTGGATACAATACTAAAAAATGCTCAAGTTTTTTTGTAAGTTTCAAATTCGAGTTTTGTGTTTATATAAGTTGTCACCATATAAGTGATTATAATTTTTATAAGTTTCATTAAAAAATATATTTTTTTTATTCTAAATTACTATTCTAAACTATGTAACTAATAATTCTAAACTATGGTTGTTATTATATTTTCTCAATTAATTCATAAAAAACTCTTGTGTTTTTTCAAAATCAATGACGGGGAAGGAGGTGGGGGTAAATATTTTTTATTGGCGACTAGTATTTATTTCTGGCTACCAAATTTTATCAAATTTGTAAAGCCCTGTGCATAGAATTGAACCAAAAATGTTTCCTCTGTTTTTGGATACGGGAAGCAGATCCTTCTTGAATTTGGTGATATTCCACTGGAATGGGGCACTATGATAGCAAATTTTGTTCCATTTTCATTATTCTATCATCAAAATGTGTGTGAAGTTACTCATAGACATGAACCAAATTTTAAATATATATTTTTGAGTATGGCCTGCAGCTCTCAGTTCAGTTTGGGGATATTCCGTTGGCAGAGGGCGCTGTGATATCCACTTAAAGATTTCAAATTCAAAAAGATGTATAAAAAATTAGATATCCTAAAAGTTTTTTTCCCTTGAATGTTCGGCCTTGATCCAAGGATTCCGTAGTAATGTTTGTTTTGTTTCTATGTTAAAAAATGGCTGAGATATAGCAGTTTGAAATTTTAAGGTGACTGATATTTTGAAACAAGACAGCAGGATTCCACCATAAACGAGTTTAATTTATGTGTTTCAGTGGAAGTGATTTCTGGCTTATTTTCTTTCATTGTTGTACCCATCGTTCCAACACTATATATTTCGCCAGCGTGGAATTCTCGCCGAACTTGGCAACGCTTGGCGAAATATCGCTAAATTTGGCGACAAAAATAGATGTCCGTAAATGAAGCCAGCTTGGCTATAACTGACAAATTTGGCGACATACTCATTCAAATTCAATATTGAAGACAACTGGAAATGAATTCTCTGTAATCGGGTTACACTCTTTTTAGCTTCGTGTTTTCCAGTAAAGTTAGCGAAAAAAAACAACAACTGAGGAATAGGAAGGCTGTCTCTAACAGCCGGTACAGGTCAGAAGAACTTTTCATAGTTGTGTTGTACATCGATTGCTAGTCAGGGCTTAATTTCTAACAAGGAAGGTCTCCTTAAAGGACATACTCAGAATTTTTTGAAAAAAATGCTAATGGAACTACTTGTGTACATTATAAAGGATCAGTCAAATTTAATTGCGGAATCCCAGTAGAAAATCTGTAAAAAAATAAAATCTTTCGAGTATTTGGTGGAAAAAAAGCGATTTGGCGAGTAACACTTTTTCGTCGCTAAATGCAAGCGATTTTAATGTATTTGAAAATTCCTGGTAAAATGAGTGTTTAAATGCGTAGTACTTTATGAATTTAAACTTATACGATTAAATAGTTTATTATTGTTTCTATAAACTTATATAATATATATAAAAGTTAAGTACTGTTGAAGTTGTTTAATTTTACATTGTTTCGACGGCTGGATAAATTTTAAGTGTATTTTAACAGTAACTGTCCGATTAAAAACATTCTCATTATGCATTTCAATTTTGAATAAGTCATTGTTCCCACGGCAACAAGACTTTCCTCTTGTTGTTTCCGTCACTAACAATATCCCCCCTCCCCTCCAATCTGCATATTTATATTTCATACATTTTTTTCAAAATTTAAAGCATTGTTTTTTTAATTTAGCAAAATAATTTTTTCTAATAAATCTGTGTATACTTAGCTATCAACGATTCCACTTTTTAGTTATTACTACTCCCAAATAGAAAGAATTTTCCTAATCTTAATGTTAATTAATCCTAGAATTCTGCGATTAAATAAGTTCAGGATTATGATTCGGAAATAGTATTAACACAAAAAATGAATAGTTTGCAGCTATGCAGAATAGAAAAAGACTATTTCTGTTTACTCTTTATTCAGATAAAAATAGCATTAAAATAATTTGAAATGGAATTAAATAAAATTTTGAATTTAAGAAAGATTGAGCTCGAGTCTGCCCAAATCCGAAGACTAATATAAAAATCGAGCCTGTTTCATCTCTACGTCTTACGTGTGCGACACATTACGTCACATATAAGTGTTTTGATACAAAGAAGGCAAAAGATTGGAGATGGGAGGGGAAGGAAAGAGTAATTTAGGATTTGTTTTTCGGAAGCGTTATTGCACTGGGCTCCGGAGCGCAGTGTTTATGAACTCTGGTGAATTCTGGCCAATATTTAAATATTTACTGAAAACAGAGAAGTACCGGAACTGAGCTCCGGTGGGCTGCGGCGCAAATTAAGCCCTGTTGCTAGTATAACAAAGGGTGTTTCGCATCCAGGCAACCTAACGGTTCGCAAGGTGCTGACGTACAACAGACGAAAAATATTAATTTTATTGACGATGTGATAGCGAATTTTGAAGTATGAACATGTATGAGATAGAAGAAAGTTTTGGAGTTGACACATCCGACAAGTTAAACTATGGTAACAACTAAATTTTAACTTTTTTGATATAATTGCCTCGTATCTATTAAATTACATTTGGTAAGCAAAATTTTTAATTTCTCTGCAAATTACATTTTTATCCAAAATAGAGAACTTAGATGGAATGAGACCCATTTATTTAATTTAGATTAAATCTGATATACAAAATTTTTGAACATTATGTTACAGCTTATAATTTGTTTTGTATACCAACTTTAAATGCAATTCGTTATCTCGGCACACCGGTTATCTGAACATGAATTTGATATCCCGCGAGATGTCGGCCTAGAGTTTATATAGTGCAATGAATACGTTCGGCCACTGCGGTCGTCTGATGTATTAAACTCCCCAGCCCTCCCGGGCCTGCTAGTTGATGTTTTAAACTTATAGAATTCAGCTTTTAACATATTTGTGGCATAATTCCGTGATTGGTCCTACTACAGTTCCGGTTAGTGTTGAGCAAAAGTGAACGACCGCGTACTGCCTGTTCCACGAGTAACAACATTCGGCTACACAACCGACTACTGCTATAATATCAACCGCCGTGCTCGCGGAACAGCAGGCACGCGGTCTTCCCTCTTTCCTCCAACTCTGACTGGAACGGGAGCAGACCCGATCACGCAAGATGACATACATACTATATAAAATCTACGTAATGCTGTTATGTAAAAATAATCAATTATTTGATGCTTTTACTGTCATTTTTCTGTAAATATCACAGAAAAATGTATGTTTATTAATTAATTAATCAATTTTTAAATGAAAGTGTTTCACCAAGCATCGACAATTTAACTAAATATTCATAAACTATTATGTTTTGAAACTCATAAATTCTAATTACCGTAACGCAGAAATGAATGTTATATTTGCATAAAATAATTTTGAAATAACTATTCGAAATCATAAATTTTAATTTTCTGCTCAGTATTTCCCAGAATTCTATTCAGCAAAGAGAACAATAGATTTCTTTTTAGGTAACTTCAAATGTTTAATGGAAATAGAAATTCATTTTCTTTTCCATTTATAGGAGGACTTCAGCATTATTGCCCGAATAAATCAAAATTTTCCGATTATATACGAGAGGGAAATACTTCTTTTATCTCCATACTGTACTGGGAAATTATTTAAAACATGTCTTTTTCTCAAGGGGGATTAAGCTGTGCATAAACATTTTCCAAAATCTGAAAATATTCTCGTGGGAATTAATTTTTTAATATACGTTATAACGTCTTGATTAGATGCTGTTTTGATAAATTGGAGCAAATTTGGAATGGGTATTAGAAACGAAATAAATGAATAATCTGTAGTTTTCGAGATCAGTACATCAAGATTTTATGCATATGAAAAGTCCAGAATTCATATTTTCCAGAAACTTTTTTATTCTTCATATACAAACTATATTTGTATGAATGACATATTTGTAAATTATTATTTATATATGTCTAAAAAGACGTTCTCCCACACAACTTTCAAAAAATAAGTTTTTAGCATTTGTGAACACTTAAATGGCAAAGAATATGCCCTCAGAACCCTTTTGTTCCACCCAATATTTTAGTCGTAGCAGCCAGTTGGACCGATGTAACACTAACAAATAATGGTTGATCAGAAACGTTAAAAGCATTTTTCTTGAAACAAGTTTTTAACTTTCTTCTATCTATACAAGAAGAAAGTATCTAATTCGTCAAAATTTTCAACATTTTAGTTTTCGACGAATTTATACGTTTTAGAAGGCCCTGAACGTGATTTGACTGTTTTTATAACACGTCTGTCCGTGAGTTTGTCTGTCTGTTTGTCTGCATGTGAGAAAAAAAATTCTGGGCGCACTGAATGAAATACTAAATGACGGAATGAAATACTAAAAAATTTCATCTAAAGTTGTATCCATCTGTGAACTGATGCTGATTAGTTTTTGAGCGCAAAATCCTCTAAGAGGGCGTGCCTCAAATCGATGATTTATTCGATTTATGTAATGCTTATATTTCTTGTTTATGTGCGCAAAATTCAACGAAATATTACATTTGGAATCCTTATGATAGGAATAGATTGTCATTCAAGTTTGGTTGCGGTCATCCAAGAGGGGATGGAGAAATTCGATAACTTGTTCGAAATATCTGATTTTCATACCATTAGTTTAAATGCACAGCATTGAACGAAAATTCGCGCTTAGCCTCTTGAATATTGGGATACATTGTCATTCAATTCTGGTTGCAGACATGTAAGAAAAGATGCCGAAAAAAATATTTGCTATATCGATGTAATATCTTATACTATTTTAATCATTTAATTGATTTGATCTTTACAGAAGTAAATTTTGTGATGAACACGTTTCAATTTGTGTACGTTCTCACGCTTAAACTGTTCAAGCGATCGACGTCTTGTTTTTAAAAAATTAAACTAGGCATTTTAATTGGAGTACAAACTTAAAAAAAAAAACAATTTTTACTTTTTACTATCTTTACAATTCGTGAAAAAATTCGATTTCCGGTTTTCGACAGATTTATACATTTTCAAAGGCTTGAACACAAAGTGACTGTTTTTTGAAAATGTGTGTCCGAGAGTCTGTCTCTCTGTCTGTATGCGAATGTGACACAAATATTGCGGGCATTCAAGAACTAATCTCAAGAACTAATTAAAGAAATTTAGTCAAACTTCAGATTCCGTCAGACCTAGACAAAAATTGGTGCCGATTAGATTTTGTTTTAAATTGCCAAATATGTCGAGGAGCTATGCTGCAATTTTCACAATTTCCGTGATCGCTATACCTCAAGAACAACTAATGCACGGAATTTCATCAAACTTCATAATGTGTTAAATCGTGACATAAATAGACGCTGATTACGTTTTGGCGTAAATTTTTGAACAGGTGGTGCTGCTACACTGTAAAAAATGACCAATGTTTCTTATTTTATGAAAATATGCTATAACCACGAACGAAAATATAATATAATCGTCTGAGTTATCCGAAATTCCGAATAGCGTGTTCCATTAATCTTTTGAATCCCCAGAAACCAATACATTTCCAAAATTTAAAGAATTATTTATAAAAACAAAGTATTTTTCGCTGCCCGTATTTTTCAGAAACGTTTCCGAAGGGTTTTTATTCTTTATTAATTAATGTCGTCAGCCTGGAATACCTATTTTTCGAATGTCACCCATTCTCAGGTAAACGTTTTCAGCCGCATAAGTTAATTTATACATGAAAGAGTAAAGGAATAATCTTAATTTTAATGTTATTGTTAACGCTGTTAATTTTGCATGTTTGTCTGTTAAACATATTTCTTGAGCATGAAAATGTTTACTTGAGAATTGATAGCATTCGAAAAACAGGTATTCCAGGCTGAGGAGACTAATTAATACACTATAAAAACCCTTCGGAAACGTTTCTGAAAAATACGGGCAGCGAAAAATACTTTGTTTTTATAAATAATTCTTTAAATTTTGGAAATGTGTTGGTTTCTGGGGATTCAAAAGACAATGGAACACGCTATTCGGAATTTCGGATAACTCAGAAGATTATATTATATTTTCGTTCGTTGGTATAGTATATTTTCATAAAATAAGAAACATTGGTCATTTTTTACAGTGTATGCTACATTTTTCACGATTTCCACGATAGCTTTATCTCAAGAATTAATGCACGGAATTCCACAGAACTTCATACTCTGTTAGACCATGATATAATTAGATCCTTATTAGGTTTGGATGTATGCCGCCCAACAGGTGTCGCTGCTATGTTCTTTTTCTCACGATTTCCGCGTTAGCTGTATCTCTAGAACGAATAGTTGTTATTTAATTTCGATTGCAGATATTTTGATTTATACAGTACAAAGTTTTGTGACGGCCACATCATACTAGTTGATTCTCCAAACAGCATTAAAATACATTCGTGCTAAAAATTGACCTTAAATTGGCAAAAAACAAATTAAAATTAAATTTTTAAAAAATCCTGAAAATGCATCAAAAATCAAACGGTATCGTGAGAAGCTCCCCTTAAGTGCCTACATCAGTCTTGCGAAAAAACGCGCAAGCTAATGTTAAGTCTATGGGAAGGTTTTTGACAGATTTCTCGCTCGCATTTTATTATTTTTAAATGATGATTTTTGCATAGGATAACTGAGGTCGATGTCTAACGTTGTTAGTTTTTACTTTTTCGATTTTGGTTCCAGTTTTTTTATATAAGGGTACTTTCACTTTCCAAAATTGAAAATGTCCGCTTATAAAAAAAACTGTAACCAAAATAAAAAAATAAAAACTAACAACGTTAGAGATCGACCTCAACTATCCTATGAAAAAAAAAAATCATTTAAAAATATTAAAATGCGAGCGAGAAATCTGCCAAGAACCTTCCCATAGGCTTAGCATTAGCTTGAAGAGTTTCTTCGCGCGACTAGCGTAGTGTCTTAAGCAAAAATATAATACTGGTAGTTATTTTTTTAAATTCTCATAAAGCAAGGTATGTATTTTATTTTAATTGTAATACCTAATTTACTTTTTAGTAATAAGAAACAAAAAATGAATGCATAAGATATATAACATACATAACATTGCACAATATAACATTTCTAGGCTGCGTAGTGAAATAGAATAGCAGTAAAGAAGATAAAATAACAATACAAAAACTCACGCATCGAAATAACAAGATATTTAAGCATCAACACGACACGTTATTTAAAATTATGTTTCTCTTTCCACATTTAGGAAACTATAAAAAACCACCCAGTTTCACAAAAGGATTTTGTTTTGTTGTAAATTGTTGTAAATCGTTGTAAATTGTTGTTTTCTTTCAAAATATTTATATTTATATATTTGAAAAACTGTAGATTTCAAGAAAAATATGCAGTTTTATTGAGAAAAATAGACCACGAAACAGAATAATCGTGTGAATATATAATGAGATTTGCATAAAATAGTAAGCAATATGAACAATATGAAGCTAGCTTTAAAATATAATCAGTTTTGTACATTTTGTTTCCCATGTTTCAGTCAGAGCATTGTATTCAGCTAGTGGTATCATGTTTATATTTAAGAAGAATTACTAAATGTACGAAGCATCATGCTGAATTATTTCATGCTGTTAAGTCAAAAAAGTTATTTGCATACCATAAAAAAAATTTCTTAACTGTGTCGGTATTGGCAAATATTAATTATTAAAATCAAATAAAATGTAAAAGTATAATTTTTAATTTTCAGCAAACAATTCTGTAAATGAACGATGACCATGCAGACCAAGCTTTTTACTAAGCTACTTACAGTACACATTTTAATGCTTATAAATTTCATTAAGTTTGAAATACGTAACATCATTAAAATATACTGCAAACTATTTTTCTCCGTAGACCATTGTGTAACATTAGACCACCATAAAGTAACATTTTTTCTGACCCTGTAAATGAATAATAAATGCTTTACGCCACATATTCTACAGAAAGTATGTTTGTATGCACTGCATAAATCCATATCAATTTTAATATGTTTGAAATGGTGTAATACCATAAAAATACCATTGAAACGATTTTTTCTCATTGACTGTAATGTAACGAAAAAATTTTGACCTTCCTGTAAATGAAATATAAATGCTAGAGATTTCATTTTGAATAGCGATCGTGCGATATATACGTAAAAAAAACATATAAAAATTGCAGGGCAGTCCAAGTATATTTTCGTGAGTTAGACCCCGGAAAGATAATCAGATGTACACAGGGAGTTACAAACAGAAGTCATAAACACTTTTCAACTATCTTGGAAAGTGTTGAAAAATATATACAGATTAGAGACTCTATATACAGTATTTCTTTTCAAATCGCATGTGAATATCGCTTCTTCCTTTTGAATTGCAAATTGTCCATAATGCTGATTTTTATTTTATAAAAAAGGAATCTGCAACAAAATAAACAAGAAATATAATATATGCAAAGAAAATAAAGAATGATTCTGTGACTCATATTTTTTAAAAATCTGTGGAATGATCCTACAGTTTCAAAACACTGTGCAAATATTTTGACAAGAGATACGCTGAATCATCTATCAATGTTTAATACAGTGGATTGTTCAATGCGTTTTCCCTCTGTATTAATTTCTAGTATACCTTGTATGTGTTTCGTATAAAAATTCATGGATAATACATAGGATTTCACAAAAGATTTTGAATGATAACATGTAGCGATAATTTCTGAAAAGGGTTTTGTATCTGTTTTAACTTCTTTATTTAGATATCCCACTTCGTGTTATGGAAAAAATTAAGTTTTGTAACAAAATTATGATAGTATTGAAAAGTGTTTCATTTACTATATTGGATTGAAAAATATGTTCGTTCGGGTTTTCTTCGGATGATTGTTCATTCCGTTTTTGTCTTTCCTTTCTTTGCGCCACCACGCAACTCAACTATGCGTTTGAAAGGTTGTGTTTCACATAAATGTTTTGTTTCGTAAATCTTGGTAGTACGTGCGTAGCTGGGGAAATGGACGGAAAAACATGCGTTATCATCATATTTTTTTGTACTATTTCAAAAAAGGACAATTAGTAGTGGAGGCTTCTAAAAAAATATGCAGTATATACGGAAATGATGCCGTAAAAAACGAATGTATCGTAAAAGGTTTACCAAATTCCGTTCTTCAGACTTTAACATCAATGCAGTGCGATCCTCCGATCGCCCAACCGAGATTGATTTGAGCAATGTCAAGGCGATTGTTGAAGTGAATTCATCCTAAACTGTGCGGCAGACAGCTACAGCGTTAAATATTTCCCATGGAAGCGTGTTAAAGCATAACCTCTGCGTCAACTCGGATACGTTTTTGATTTGAATGTTTGGGTGACGCATAATTTGACTAAAGCGAATTTTGTCAATGGTATTTCTATTTCCGATTTACCTCTGAAACGTCAAAAGAACGAGTTATTTTAAGCGAATGGTGATGGGTATTGAAAAACGAATCGTTTATGGTAATGTAATACGAAAACAAATCGTGGGGACAAAGCATCGAGCCACCACAAACAGCTTCAATAGTAGCACTACATCTCAAGAAGCTTATGCTCTCCTTGTAGTGGGTTTAAAGTACCCTTTAATCCCACTTTCTTACGAGCTTTACTACGAGATGTTACCATCCGGCAAAGCCATTGATTCAATTTTATACTACTCGCAGTTAAATAAACTGTGGAATACTTTATGCCACAAATGGGCAGAATTGGTCAATCGTAAAGGTGTTATTGTCCACAACGCTATAAACCCCCCCCCCCCCCCCCCACCCCCATGCAACAAAAATTGTTCAGACTTGACTGGGATGTTTTGGCTTATCTTCCATGATCACCTGACCTGGAGCCATCCTATTACCACTTGTTCCGGTCGTTGCCAAATTCTTTGAACGAAAAAACCTTCGCTGATGAGAGAACTGTAAAAATGCTTGTGGGGAAGTTTTTGACAGAAAACTCACAGACGTTCTATGAACGCGGCATTATGAAATTAGTGAAAAGATGGCAAAAAGTCATCGATAACAGTATGTAACTGATTAAAATATACGAGGTGTGTAGAAATCATTGCGTTTTCTTTAACCTTAAAAACCGAACGGAATTATTTGTCAACCCAATATATTGTTTATAATTTTCTTATTTATAATTATAGGCATTTATGCGAATATCAACGAGACAAAGCTACGTAAACCGTTAAAAACAAAATAATTATTCACGTAAATTTCTCAATTGATGGGTAGGGCAATTTCTGTATTTTTACGGAAGTGTTTTCTCACAAGTGATGAAATGATTTCGTAGGTGTGTAAAAAAGTAGCGAATATGAATTTAAGAAATCATTGACAGTGCTAAACAGGGCAAAAATCCTAGTTAATGTGTCATTTTCGGAAAGGTTTTCGAATTTTTGTTTTTACATTTTTACCCTCTAAAAATATTTTCCATCTTTAGCCAGCAGAATTTCCAGATTTTTAAAGATTTTTTTTTTCTTTTGTCAGATTAACAATTAAAAAAACATCCTACAGTTAAAAAAAAAATCAATTTAGCATTAACTGTCGAGAATATTCTCAAATCCATTTTTACAATACTTTTTGACTCATTCATTCAATCAGTTTCATCAGAAAAAACTAAATTCCGTAAAAATACGGAATTGGTATACTGGAAGAATCAGCTCTTTTTTTTTTTTTTTTTTTTTTTTTTTTAACAGTGTATTTTCGATTCTGTTTTGCTTTAATCTTCATGTATTACTTTAAATGTTTACATTTTTCATTCATTTTCAATTTTTCTAATAAAAATATTGCATATTATAATTTAAAAGAAATATTAAAGATTAAACTTTCGTAAACAGGTCTTTTGATTAACAAATAAAATTACAAAAGTTAAAAAATAAACAAGAAAAAAAAAATCTTCTATCTGTGCAGAAAATATTTCTGTAACATTTACACATGTTAAATCTTTAATTTGAAAGAGTCATTAATTCTCCTGTTTCCCTTAAACGTACAATGTATCCAGAAAAAGCAAAATCTGTTGATGTCGAAAAAAATATTTAATAAATCAAGTTTTAATTGATGATTGTTTAAGAATAAACAAGTAAATTAGTTTGTAGATAATTAGTTAGAATTATCATTAAACGAACATTTCTTTCATAATATATTTAAGAAAATCAAAAGCTTATTTGTAAACGTTTTTCTGTTTATACGATAGATTATGAGTTTTTATGTAAAATTTACTTCATGGATTTTTATTGATAAAATTTGTCCCCTAACACCCAATATTGCATATATGAATCATTTAATATGTAACCTTTAATGAATGAATTTAGTTCCTTCTACCGCTGTATTTAAATAAGAATATTAGACTTAAGAAATCATACACGTCTACTATTAAATAAAGCAAAGAATTATTCTACAAAAATTGTGGTAACTAACCTTAAGTATGAGTATAAGTGAAATTCGCGCAGTGAAGGATTAACATGTTGCTTTATAGAGCCATGTTTATTAAAATGGCCACAGAGCAATATTTTAATATTTCCTTATTTGTTTTAGCCACAAAATCACCCCAATGCAAGATATTCTATTGAAATTTAATTTTCATTGTCGTTCATTCTTTGTTTTTGTTTTTTTTCTCGCGTGTGTGTGTGAAACGTTACTATGTTATTTACCGTTTTTTTTAAACTATTTGAACTACACAAAGAAAGTTCAGGTAAAAATAATTGATAAAATACTTTTCTCTTTTTACTAGAGTGCATATACAACAGGTGGTCCATTATGATCTCAACAAAGTTTGTTCTGACATTACAACATGTTGTTAGCAGTGTTGCCAATTCAGTGCCTTTTCTTTTGTTTAAAGTAACTATTAGAATTTCTGAGTAGTATATATTTGCTTTATTTATTCACCAAAAGTCTATCATCAAAAACACCGGCTGCGGGATTCCACAGCTCAGTGCCGTAACCAGCTGGCAAAATCACAGAGGGTTTTTGAATTTATTATAGTTTGACTAATTGACATCTAATCTTTTTTTCTCCCACAACAAATAAATGAGATCGATGATGATAACTAGTAGATACAGACAGAAGTATAAACGAAACTATCCACCCGTCATAAAACATTGGATTACAAAGTGTAAAAGTTTTAAAATGTAATATGAACGCTATTTATTATGAAAATATTACGAAGTCTGAAGGGGATCAAAAAGTTGCTACGGGGGACCAGCCCCTATCAGGTTACGGCCCTGTAAATAGAGTTTGTGCGTTGGTAGTCTCTAGTTTGAATTAACTAATATTTCGAATTATCCAAGTTCGAAATAAGGAGAGTCTCTTATAGTACTTTTATGGTCGATATATTTTGAGTTATAGAATTTATCTTTTTAATTTGTTTAAAAGTTAATGAGTGTATATATATATATATATATATAATCTTAAATCGATATAGCAGTTTTTAAAATTACGACGATCATCATTTCGTTTAATTAGAAGCTTTAACTGATGTAACAACCTAATTAACCATCTCCAAATTTATACTTAAAAAATAATGATTTGTTAGTCTCGACTAACTACTGTTAGAATTCTAATTGAGGAAACTAATTATCGCCTTTTTTAAAAGAAAGTTTTTTTATATTAAGCATGATTAAATAAATATAAATTCATTAAGAACTTTTTGTTAATATACGTTAAGTTATAAGCTGGAAAATTCTTTGAGCAAAGTTTTCTGGAAATCTTTTGTTAAGTAAGTCCTAGTAATATGTAATTGCATTTGACATATGTGGGAAACATCATAAATTTGTTGATAATTAGAGGAAAGTGAAAGTAATTATAGAAACATTTAACTAAACTTCAATCGATTTTTTTCTCCAATATTAGCAGAAGTAATAATTTTTTTGATAATCATTTAAGACATTTAATGTAAAAGAAACACTTAGGCATAAATTTGTAACGTATTATCAGAAAAAAAGAATTATTTAAACCTTTTTTAAGAAAACGAATATAGGGGCATTATGTATCTGCCAAAACTCACAATCAAAACCTAAAAGTTTTTTATTACTAACTAGGCAAATAATAATTTGATAAAATAATGCTTTTAATTGTAAGTTTAATTTATTTAAAAGGTAATATGTATAATAAAAAGATAATATGTAAAAGGTATATTTTTCCCCTATTAAAACCCTATATCGATATAGCAGTGTTTAATGTTTGCGATGATCATCACTTCGTTTAATTAGAAGCTTTAATTTATGTAACAACCTAATTAACCATCCTGAAATACACATGTTACATCCAACCAGCTACTAGTAGAATCCTAATTAATGAAGCCATTTATCACCTTTTTTAAAAGAAGTTTTTTCTTTTCTGCATGATCCAATAAAAACAAATTCATTGCTAAGTTTTAGTTTAATGCATTAAGTTATAAATTTCAAAATTTTCTGAGTACAGTTTTTTTAGAAATCTTTTGTTAAGAACGTTCTAGTAATATGTAAACACATTTAGAAATTGCCAGATACTTAATGAATTTGGTGATAATGGAGAGGAAATTATAAGTAATTAGAAGAAGGTGCTTCTTGGAATTTCCAAGCAGCCGGGCATTACTAATAAAACTAAACATACCGGGAATTTTACTCAAGCCTTATAAAAAAAACTCACACCAGAAAATTTATTTAAAGCTATTTAACTTTCTGTATTTAACTAATTTTTGCGGGCTTTATTTTTTTATGAAGACATTTCTAGTTTGAATCGACATGTTTTCATTTAGAACCTTGTCGAATGACTGGCTGTAGTTACGTGTAGCGATAAAGATAAAAAAATTCTATTTCTTATTAAAAAGTGATATCGTATATACCAATTTCTAATGTCTGTGTTTTAATATTTTTATTCTTCGCTTTACCATTTTCACAATCAGACATCTCTCAAAATATGGTAAAAGTTCTTTGAAAAACAGTCCATCAGCATAAAAATGTTTAAAAGTTTCCATTAAGAACCGTCACCATTACAAGAACGTTTTCGCTCCAGCCGGTGCATCGTCAGTTGTAATTTCAGGCATTCTTCCCTTCTCTATTTATTTGAATAAGGAGATTAGAGAAGGGAAGAATGCCTGAAATTACAACTGATGATGCTCCGGCTGGAGCGAAAACGTTCTTGTAATGGTGACGGTTCTTAATGGAAACTTTTAAACATTTTTATGATGATCGACTGTTTTTTAGAGAACCTTTAACATATTTTGAGAGAGGTCTGATTGTGAAATTGGTAGTGTGCAGAATAAAAATATTTATTTTTATTATTTCAATCACACAATTTGTAATCACCTCGTTTCATTTTAGATTTTGTAATATTCTGCGATAGGCGAAAACTTCTGTACAAAAATTGTGATAGAACTGTACGCGCCCTGTTACAAACTCTTAACTACGCTTCAATCGATATATATACATATATTTCAATAAGCGGACTTTTGGACTAACTTTTTAGTTATCGTGTTATCAATAATGAAGCATAAAATTGTCAATGAAGTATCAGGAAAAATGTGAAATAAATTTTATAAAATAAACTAGTATATAACCCCGTCAAAAATGACGGATTGTTGATCTGCGTTTCATTTTCATAAGTCTTCATACAAACAAACAGCATGGAGATTTATTATTGAAAGGTTTGTATTGTAGAAAAATACATTTTAAAAAGGACAAATGATTTCTACAAATAAAAATAATAAGGATATATATATATATATATATATATAGTTTACTTAGTATTAAATTTCTGAAATAGTTCAACGATTGGACAAAATCAAATATTAACAAATAATCCATGTGCGAAAGTTTTTGTAAAAAAGTGTTATCAATGAGTTTTTAAACAGCTTGACTAACCATATAACTCATTGTTTGATTACATAAGCAAAATTAAATGGAAATTACGCTGTACTATGCATTTCTTATATTTTAATTACGTTTGATAAGAAAGAATCATTTTACAGTATATGACCCATTATCCGAAAATCCAAAATCCGGAAAAACCCGAGGTCCGGAAAGAAAAATTCGAAAATTTGTAAATTTTTACTAAAATTTTAGATTTTCTGAAATTTTTCGAAAATTTTACCGATTCCTAATTTTTTTTCAGTCCATTGTGTTTCAATGTTTAATCACTAAAATATTGTTACTTCAGTGGCGGGGGAACACGCCCCCCCTTCTCTTCCCGAAATTAAAAACAAATCTTTTTCTCTCAAATTTTAGTTTAAAATTAATTTATATTACGATTCATTAGAAACAAAAAATAGTTATGTATTTATTTCATCAGGGGTGATTCTGTTCAAGCTTTCCTAAAAATTTAAGGCATTCGATTTCGAAAATTTAAGTCTTCAGTCCAAAATTTCGAACATAAATATCTCGAATTTTGAACGATAGTCGCCGGAAAAAAAATCAATTATGTCTATCGTTCGCATAAAAAATAGAAAATTTCATCAAAGGATTGTGGAAACAACGTGAATTTCGTCAAAGTACCGAAAATAAAAACGCAAATTTCGTTGCAGGATTAAAAAAAAAAAAAAAAAAAAAAAAAAAAAAAAAAAAAAAACGCTAATTCTGTTAACAAATTGCAGAAAAACGCGATTTCCGTCACAGGCTTACGAAGAAGACGCAAATTTCTTCCAAGGACTCCGAAAAAAGTGTAAAATTTCATCAAGGGATCACAAAAAAAAAAATTGGTTAAAGGATCGCAAAAAAAAAAACCCTGCGAATTTCGTCAAATAATCGCGGAAAAACATGAATTTCTTCAAAGGGTCTAGAAAAAAAAACACAAATTTCTTCAAAGCACTGCGAAAAAATGTCTAATTTCGTTAAGCGATCGCGAAAAAAGTGAAATTTCGTCAAAGGATCGAAAAAAACAACCGCTAATTTCGTCAATCTCAGAAAAAACTCGAATTTTGTCAAAGAATCGTGAATAAAAGGCAAATTTCGTCAAAGAATAGCAAAAAACGCAAATTTCCTCAAAGGATCGCAAAAAGAAAACGCAAATTTCTTCAAAGGACTAAGAAAAAAGGAAATTTTGTCAAAGAACAGCAGAAAAAATGCAAATTTTGTCAAAGAATCACGAAAAAAAACATGAATTTTGTCAAATAATCGTGAATTTCGGGAGGACCCGAAATACGGAACGATGGAAGCCAATTTCAAAATCTGCCAGTAGATGGCGACACTATACTGAATCAACCTCAAATCTCTCCCAAGGAAATAAATCACCGCATTCTGAAAAAAAAGTGCTTACAGAATTTTTTTTAACAGAAATGTACATTTTTTTTATGAAATAGTGTTTTAAGGTTTTAAACAAAATTAAAAGATTTAAAAGCTTGAATATGCTTTTACAAATATTTAAACGACGAAAGTAGATAATATAACTTTTCTTTTTCAGTAAGCCTAACATGGCGTTTAACTACAGTCGAATCGCAGAGTGGTACAACCCGGTACCGTTACAGACACTTTCTCGCCTTTGGATTTTATTATAAGTAAGATTGAGGCCTACGTGCTAAGAATTTTTTTTTTCATTAGTCAATCTTTAAATCAATAGGGCAATTTTTAATGTTACGATGATTATTACATCTTTTAATTGAAAGCTTTATTTAATGTAACAATCTAATTGATCGCCCTCTACTCCCGAAGGACTCGTCAATTCCAAACACTTATTGATAGAATTCTAATTAATGAAGCAAATTAATTTTTTTGTTTTACTCTTTCCAACATTAGTTGAAAAGTGTTTATAAATTCGGTTAGTCTGTCAGTTCTTTAACTCGCGTAAATGTAGTCGGATTGCTATGTAATTGATGTATATTATAGAGGTTTATCGTAGCATGTTAGGTATTGAAAATGATGTGTGTAGCATTTAAATTCGTTTACATGGTTACTCAAAACAATGCCGTTGCATTATGGTGTATGGGAAAAAGTGATTTGAGTGTATTTTATTGATATTACTCTATTTCAAACATATTGAAATTGCTATACAACACTGAAGTGCACTTCAAAATGCTTACTATAGATTATGGTGTGCATAGCATTTATAAGTTATTTAGAGGGGCACACTCAGTAGAGAGACACTCAAAAGAATTCGGTAGTGTACTGTTTACGAACAATAATTGCTGTAAGTATTTTTATTATTATAATTGTGGTATGCGTTTCTAAATTTAACAAATTCTTTGCATATTTCTTGGTGTGTATAAATTCTATAGATAATATACAAGGCTGAAGAAATGAGTTCGAGTACATTCTCGCTTATTAACGTAAATTGCTGAAGAGGAGTTTTCAACTGTGTTGTGCGTTTCCTAACAGAACGAAATTTTGATATACTATGTAATATACATACAAATGTATAGATAAAATAGATGGCTGAACAAAAAAATGGCGAATATTTTTCCTACTATAGGTAGTAATTGGTGTTCAAATATGTTATACATTTTTCAAAATTGTTTACTTAGACTTCATCTGGCTAAACGGTGAAGATTTGTTACAGTATTCTGAATGTGTTGGAAAGTGTTTATTAATATATGCTTGACGCATGATTTTTCTTTTTTTCCCTTCAGGGAAGTTTTAATGATTAAATAAATACATATCCGTTACGAAGTTTTAGTTTTACGCATTAAGCTATAAACTGGAAAATCCTTGGTAAAGCTTTTTGCAAAAACATTTCAGAAAGGGAAAAGAAGGTAAGAGTATGCAGACTAATTTTTGAGCTCAGTTAAGAATACAGATGGATTTATTTCTCTGTTGGAAACAACGCAAGTAGAAGCAAGTTTTAAAATGTCAGGTAAAAGTGCGATTTGAATTTTTTTTTCTTATATTTAAATATATATGTATACATTAACGTTTTTTTTTTATTTTTGTACTTTTCTTTCAAAACTAATAAATAATGATTCAGCATATTTGCAATGCTTTATCTTTTCATTTTATTCCTTTCTTCTATCTTTAAAAACGGAAAGGATTGGATTCGTGAAAAATTTCGACTTTCACTTTTCGACGGATTTATGTGTTTTAGAAGGTCCTCAACATGATTTTTCTGTTTTTAGAAAATGTCTGCCCGTGTGTGTGGCTCTCTGTATCTGACAAAAATTTTGCGAAAGCTCTATCTCCCGAACTATTGCATGCAATGTTATTAACTTCACAATGTGTTAAACCGTGACATTAATAGATGCTGATTGCGTTTTAGTGTAAATCGTTCAGCAGGTGGCGCTGCTATGCTACATTTTCACGATTTCTGTGATAGTTGTTTCTCAAGTACTAATGCACGGAATTTCTTCAAAATTCATATTCTGTCAGACCTTGACATAAATGTATCCTGATGAGATTTGGGTGTATACCGCTCAATATGTGTCACTGCTATGCTCTTTTTTTCATGATTTCCGCGATAGTAGAGTAAAAGTG
This sequence comes from Maratus michaelseni, assembly GCA_963931845.1. Classification (NCBI taxonomy): domain Eukaryota; kingdom Metazoa; phylum Arthropoda; class Arachnida; order Araneae; family Salticidae; genus Maratus; species Maratus michaelseni. The sequence goes on along the minus strand of OZ007594.1, from coordinate 273,704,521 downwards.
GGGCTCCGGCTTCAGCAGGATCAATGATCAGAAGCATGGAGCAGGAAGTGGAGGTGTTGATACCGAAAGTGATAGGACAGGTTGGAACAGGAATCGAGAGCATGTTCAAACAGGAAGTAAGACCGTAAGTTATCCTGAAACCCGAAGTAAGATCGGAAGTGAGATAAGTGCAGGATGAGACATGTTTTTTCGTCAAATGTTAACCTATATATAAACGAGATTAAATTTTTATGGGGGATTAAACGTCTTTTTCGACTTACGTGAGTAAAAAAGGGTGTCGCCCTCTATCGGTAGGAAATGAAATGAAGAGATGTATCTCAAGAACGAATAAATTGTCATTTAAGTTAGGTTTCAAAAGATTTGATTTATATAGAAAAAGTTTTTTGATGGCCACAACATACTACTTTATATTATGAAACATCCACTAAGTGTGACTCTTCTCTGCATTTCTCTTTAGTACAAATAATTCGTCATTACACTTTAAATTTGACGAAAACATAATACATTTGTTCATAATTAGAGAAAAAATTAATAACTAATATACGTATTTACCTGCACTTCAAACAATAAGTATTATATATTTTTATTTCAATAGCTTCAAAAATGCTACTTGGCGAGGGACAGCCCAGCCAGGCGTGACTATGCGCTTTGGGGACAGTTTTCTTCGAGGTCCCGGGTTGGCCAGAAGCACCTCCCGCTCTTTTGTAGTGATATATATGTAGTAGTGTATGATATGTGAACCTCACGGAGGAAGAGACTAGTTGCTTGAACTTCCATGCATGTCAACGTTCGGCCTCCATGGGAAAGCAAAAGTTGTCGCGGTTGCTCGTCACGACCACCTAGAAACCGATTCCCCCTATGGGGTTTCGGAGACGAAGTCACCGGGTGGCCTTCGCCAGTTTGCCACGGGTCCGTCCTGTGTGAGAGTTCCCAGAATGGAGCTACTGTCGTAGCGACCTATGTCGTCGACTCGTGGGTACTAGGTTAGAGGGTCCGCAGTGTGGTGCGGCTCTCTGGCCGGCCGAAGCGCCGTAGCGAGATAAAGTTACTGGTGTAATAATAAGTCTCTCAGGATTTGGGATCGGTGTTCGATTGTGAGCGGTGCGTCCCGCACGGGGAGCCTGCGGCGCATGTCTCTTTTATCATTTAAGAGTTTTACTGTACGTGTACAAGTCAAGGAAATTATGATGAAGTACGACAAAATTTGAATTTATGATTGGGAATAATCAATTGAGGGCTATGTATCTACACTGTAAGAAAATACATGCTTCTTAATCAGCGAAAAAGCTAGTCGGATGTGCCAATAACAAAACCTTCTTGTATCTCATACATGTTAATACTTCAAAAGGCGTCATTTTCTTAGTGATGCATTTAGAATAAAAAAATGCAGCATAGCAGCGCCCCCTGTTTTATGATTTACACGAAAACCTAATCAGCACCATCGTATGTTAAGACCAAATATGAATTTTTATAAAATTCAGTGCATTAATTCTTGAGATACGACAATCGCAAAACCTGCAAAATGCAACATAGCAGTGCCACCTGTTAGGCAATTTGTACCAAAAACTAATCAGCACCAATAATAAATTATAAGCTAAAGGTTTATTAAATTCCGCTCATTAGTTCTTTAGATAAAGCTATGACCGTGGAAAATGCAACATAGCGACGCCATCTGTTGGGAGATTTACACCAGAACCTAATCAGCAACAACTTATGTCAGTTTCAGACTAAATCTGAAGTTTTGTGAAAATCTGTGCATTAGTTCTCGAGATAGAGCTATTACGGAAATCGGGAAAAATGCGGCACAGCAGCGCCACCTGTTGGGCTATTTACATCAAAACTGATCATCACCAATCTATATCATCTATATCTCTATCTATATACCAATCTCTATATGTCAATCTATAGCTCTAATCTAACTGTGTCTAAAGTTTTATTAAATTCCGTGTGTTCTTGAAATATAGCGCTCACAAAATGTTTGTCACATACAGACAAACACACACACAGAGAGAGTGAGAGAGACAGCCAAACTTTTAGAAAGACATATTCTCAAAACAGTCAAATCAATTTCAGTACCTTCTAAACCTATAAATCCGTCGAAAACCTGAAGTCAAAAGTTTTAACGAATCAGAGACTTTCTTCTTGTAAAGGTAGAAGAAAGTAATAATGTAACCATAACCGAAAATATACAATAACCTCTTTCTAGTTACACGTAATTCTGGAAAGCGTTCTTTATCTTTAGGAATAAAAAAATATTTTCGAGATTTAAAGAAGCATTTATAAAACAACGTTTCTTTTATTGCCTCTGATATTGAGAAACGTTTCCGAGTAGTTTATATTGTATATTAACCAATTTTTCCAAAACGGAATACCAATTTTTAGGATACTAGCAATTCTTAACTAAACATTTTCAGGTTATTGAATACACACATGCAAGAATACCAAAGTAATATTAATTTTGATACTGTAAAACCTGTCCTGGTGCACTTGGAAATCAGAATTTTAATGTTTTGAAAAATAACTGAAATCTTAATTAAAAACTCATCAAATGTTCATATCTTTCTTTACGTATTAGCGGAGGAGTTACCGCATGCCCAGAACCCGATTTACGACAGTGAACGAGAATGAAGAACCATTTGAATGAAGAATGTGCTATTTCGCAATTCTGTTTCAACTTCTATCGACCAAACCGTTAAGATTTATTTAAAAATGAAAATTATATTCTGAAAGATCGGACTCTTATGTCTCAAATGCCGCAATCAATTCGAAAAGAAATTGATGTTAACCCTTTAAAATGCATTTCTGAAAAAGAATCGTTTTCCCGGGCGAATGTTTTCCCTTTACAGCAACGCCCTTCAAGAGCGTAGTTTTAGAGATACAGACAAACCAAACATATGCTTTTAAAGCCGAAACCTTTTTATAATCGACGGTATAATTAGTTTTAATAAATACGTATTTTAACATTTCAAAAACACCGACGGACACAGGTCATTTCGCGCGTCTCGAGACGATTTATTTTTCTTACGCTAAAAGTTACTAAACGTTCGTATTTCGACACAATCTTTTTAGAGCATGTTGGTAGACCAGATCACCTTAAACAATTTAGAAACGTTCGTACAAGAAGAAATATTTCTAAAAAATAAAAACTGAGAAGTTTTCGACGAAAACCCATAATAATGGGGTGTTTTTGCGCGGTCACGCTCGGCTGCGGGTGACGTTTTCATTATTTAATATGCATATATTTTCACATAATTTTATAGAGGACTTGGAAATAGTTATATTTATAAATGACTAAAATTTCAGAGTGTTCGAACGAGGAAAATTATTTTTTTTATGTTAACGGACCCGACGCGAAAACCAAAAGTAGAGAGAAGAAAACATATTATTTCTGACGTAATTTTTACACGGGATGTAATACCGTTATATTATTATCCATTAAATATTTCAAAGAGTTTGGACAACAAAAGCTATATTTGAAAACTATGAAACGGCCCTACTTGAAAAAAGAAGAAAATGTTTTCTTACGAGCACTTTTATCATTAATTATCTGTATTCTTTCGCGATTTTGTCATTAAAAATGTAAATTCAGACAAAGTCGGGTTAAAGATATAAAATTATAGAAATTTGGGGATTATTTAAGGTTTTATCACGGGCTCGCGTAACGCCGAGCGGGTCAGCTAGTTACATTGTAAAACAGACAAATAATACTTTTATATTAAGGATCTTGTACCTATTAAACTCGCCGAAAATCGACAAAAAACTTCAAAGTTTGAATTAGTGTATCTTCAAAACCTGCTTATGTATTAGCATGAAATTTCGACTATTGATTAAACTTATTGTTTTTTTAATATATTACCATTAAAAACTGTCTAGTTTTTACAGAGTGTGTGAATTGTTGAAATTAAAAAATAGCTCTTTTTTCACTCTGTAAGTCATTACGTGCATACCTTAAGAACATATGTATAGATTATTATGAAATTTGATATAGGTAATAAGCACATATGTATTTTTAAAATGATCTACTATTAGGTCAAAATTACTCGTATTTCATTTACCATGTGCGGAAAATATTAAAAAAAAACATTTTGCGTTTTTTAATGAATTAAAATTGTATCACTGTAAATAGTTAAAAGTAGATCATTAAATGATCTACTAAATGATCTCTAATTAATGTAAATACTTAAAAGTAGATCATAAACATACATGTGTGCTTATTATCTATATCAAATTTCATAACAATCCATACATACGTTCTCAAGATATGCGCGCAATGACTTACGGAGTGATAAAAAGAGTTATTTTAATTTTAGTACAATGTACAAATTCTATAAAAAGCTACTCAGTTTTTAATGGTAGTACATGGGTTGGATAAAATTATAGAAATATCTAAAAAAACATATTAACACAGTGTATATATACAGTGTAGGAAAACCGTCGGCGTTCAAAATTTGTTGCAAGCTTCTCGGAATGAATAAATACAGGTCCTGTATAGTTTCCAAGGGGATCTTATACCATTCTTCCTGCAAAATAGAGGCAAGTTCAGGTAACGATGATGGAGATGGATAGCGATCACGCTGGCGACACATTTCTCTCCAAAGTAGACCATAAAGTCTCAATAATACTGAGATCTGGTGACTGTGATAGTCAGGGTAGATGCGAAAAATCGCCCTCATGCTCACAAAACCAGTTTTGGACGAACCGAAATGTGTGAGGCGTTGTTGTCTTGGAACACAACATCATCATTGGGGAACAAACATTGTTCCATGAGTTGGACATGATCGGCCAAATTGAACACATAATTCTTGTAAGTAATGCGACCTTGCAGAGTAATCATAGAACCCATGGAATACCACGATATGGTTGTGTAAATCATGACCAAAACCCCCGCGATGTTTTACTCATTACAATAAACAGTCTATATCGTAGGCTTGGTACGGTGTTTGCCAGACGAAAACTTGGCCATAAATTATATAAACAGTGTGAAACAAGACTCATCCAACCAAATGATTGGCTTCCATTGCTCCATAGTCCAGGTTTTATGGCTTCGGCATCATGTTTTCTTGTTACAGGCATTTGCATCACCGATGAGTGGTTTTGGAATTGCAACCTGCCTTTAAAATTCGTGCTAATGAAGCTCCCTTCTTATTTTTTTGTGCTGACAGGATTTTTGAGTCCGACATACAGATCAGCAATGACTTTTGCAGCTGTCGTCTTCTTATTTTTCGTCACAATCCTCGTCCATGACCGTCTGTCACGATCATGGAACACACACTTTCGTCTGCGTTGTGACTTAGCGTATGATGTGTTTTCGCTTTTCCTGTACGCGATATAAATCTTCGATATAGTGCCTCCTGAAACATGATGTTGTTCATCCGAAGTGCACTTCGAATACCTTATTAACGGAAGCACCCACGATACGAGAACCAACGATATGTCCAAGTTCGAATTCACCTATGTCAGACTAGAACTCCTATAATAGAGGCTGACGAATCCTCGCAGATTTGGTACCCGAATTGCAGCCCACTCGAAAAACCAAGCTAATCAGAACCGGTTCAGTCAATCAGAACCGAGTTTTAGGCAACCCCAACTCCGGCTGCGGTAGATTGTTGCTGAGCTGCGTACCAATAGTGCGAAACAAAATGGATATGCGTCATCTCCTATTATAGGAGTCTTAGGTCAGACATAATGCACCCACAACTACACAGAACACTTTTCTGACAACGACTGACACTGGCAAAGTATTAAGGACATTGTACAGATAGCGTTAGTGGGTAAATACAACAGCAGCAACTACAGGCTTCGCTAGAATCAACTTGTACGTTCAAGCATGCATTTCACGAGGTGCTTCCGTATTTTTGTCCAACCCGTGTATATTAAAAGCCCATTCTATTTAATCAATATTCAAAATTTCATGTTTATACATAAATAGGTATTGAAGATACACTAATTCAAACTTTGAATATTTTTGTTGATTTTTGTCGCGCTTAAAAAGTACAAGATCACTTAAAAACTATCTTTATTAAGTTTATGATCTTATTTACTTAAAATTTAATAAATGTATACATTTTTTTCCTTCTCAAGCTTTAAATAGATATGGCAGTTTTTAAAGTTTCGTTGATCATCTCTTCTTTTAATTAAAAGCCTTAATATATCTAACAGGATTATTAACCATCCTGTTTCTGCCATTTAAAAAATAATGACTTGTTAGCCCCAATCAACTACAGATAAAATCCTAATTAATGCAGCAAATTATCACTTTTTTAAAATGATGAATTTATTTTAAGCACGATGAAATAAATATAAATTCATTATCAAATTTTAGATTGATGAATTAAAATATTAATTGGAAAAGTTTTTGTAAACAAAGTTTTTTTATATTTAAAAATCATTTGCTAAGTACGTTTTTACAATATATAATTGCATTTGAAATTTGCTGAAAATATAATAAGGCTGTTGATAATTAAGGCAAAGTAGAAATAATTAAGAGCTATTAACTGTACTTCAATAAATGTATATATTTTTTAGATAAGCAAAACGATGCTGTTTTTTTTTTATCAGTTAAGATATCTGAATTGATGAATAAATTATTATTTAACATCAGAAAAATAATAAAAAATTTAATAGAAATTAAAAGATGCACCGCAAGTCTAATATCCAATCATAGGCATATCCAATATGAGGATATATGAGGATATATGAGGTCCAATATATATTTTTTTAAAACATAAAATTGTTTTTAAAAATTATTTTGAAACCTTATAAGATACGTTGAACTAAAACTAAAAAACTTAATGAGAAATGTTATGTGATGATAAATGCTGTTAAAACTATTTCCTGAAGTTATACTATCATGGTAAAAAAAGACAAAATTTCTTAGCTAAAATCTGCACAAAGCTGATAATAACGATCTTATAAACAAAGTAAAAAAACACCAAATTATGTAGCATAAACAGGTTTATACTAAACTATATATTAATAAAATAAAACTTAAATTACTTAAAATCAAGCAAGCTCAAATTCCTCAAGAATAGTATTTTCATCATATGTTTCTGAAGCCAGAACTGTAAAATTCCATAGCTTCTTCCTTATAACAGCTTTCAGGAAACCTTAACATTATCAAATAATGGTTGAAGGCCTGATTTTTTTTCACAGTTTTGTAGTCGGAAGAGACTTGATGCGAAATTTTCTTTTTCAGTTGCACATGACTTCTTCTTTCTTTTCTGTATTAGAAAAACATCATTTTTTTCTCAATTTTCTTTCAAAGGGAACAAAAGATTCTTTTGGATGATCGTTAGATGAGTCTGTTGTAGCAGGCTCTGATGATGACGATAATTTTCAAAGAAAAAGACTCCCATGCCTCATCAATTCATAAACAAAATCCATTTATGAAATAAATTCTCCTGAACCGTTTGAGGGACAAGTAATTGTGTTTCTCTAATATTGAATTGACACTAGAATTTTCGAAAATTTTTGCTTGAAAATACAGAAAATCAATTGTATAATTTTTTTTCATCAAAGTTATAAAAGTAAAATTTTGTGCAAAAATTTTGATTAAAACTGAGTGGTATAAAAAATATCCCACCGTTTTTCAAAAGGTTTGCAGTATAATAATGAATGGACGCTAAAGTAATATTTTTTATTGGCTAAAATTAGTCTTAGGATTTTCTAAGGTTTGTTTTGAGTCCAAAATAGCAGGATTTTTGTATGGATTTTTTTTGTTCTGTTTAATCACGGAATGTCTGTCATTCAATAAAACAAAATTTAATATATAGGGCTTCTGGTACGATGGTAATTTTTCAATAGAATGGAGGACTAATCTGGTAAACTGACTGCATGCTTCAAAGTTTTGGCGTTAATGTGCTAAGAATCGACCGAGTGATTTAGAACTTGTGTTCTCTAAAGCGAAATGTTTGGATTACTAAAGAAATGCATGTTTTTTACTCAATTATTCTGCATGGAAAAATATTATCTCTATTAATCTATTACAATTAATAAGTTGGCGATACAGTACTTCGGATATGCTGTGATGCATTAAAAGCCATTTCATTATTAATAAATTTAACATCTGTGTATATATTTCATTTTTTGTAATTGCCTGAATATGTAACTGATGATTTATTTAATAGTTGTACGACTTTAACGTTTTTTTGCCATTTAATATCAACGAATTTTATTTTATTAATGCATTATCATCAATAGGCATAATTAATAATTGTAATCTGCTTCGTAAATATTTTAGTACTGAAATTTTCACGCCAATATGCCTATTTACTCCCATACTTTTTGTCATCATGAATTTTTATATTTTGAAAGACATTTTTTCTAGAAACTGATAAATTTCATCTAATTTTTCCACAAGATACTAAACAGAACAAACACTATAGTGACAGAATGATAAAAAAGATTTCAAAATTCGATTTAGAGTACGAAAAGGTGATATAACAGAGTGAAATCTGATAAAAGGAAAAATCATTTCACTAAAACTTGCGTAATTCGCAGCGAAAAAAATTATAAAAAGTTGAATCCCTTATGTTTTATTGAAATATCCTTGATATGCATAATTGACAAATGAATCACAAAAATTAATAATGAGTCAAAAGAAATGTCGTTTTCATTGGCAGAACACTCAATGAATCGGTAAAGTCACATTATTTTTTTATTAAAGGAAAAGAAAAAGAAAGAAAGAAATCTATTTTTTCGTTGACATAGATTTCATTTTGATGTCAAAATACAGTATTTTGTGGTTAATCTGATATTATGATTAGTTTTTTGTAATCGGGTTCATTGTCAAATGGTGTATGTGATTTAGTTGAAAAATGTTGTTTAAACATTTTAGTGGTATCCAGATCTATATTAAAGGACATTGGTAAAGAATTTAAATTGGCAAAGAAATCATATCAGTTGTAATTAATTACGAGTGATATGATTTCTTTACCAATTTAAATAATTGTGTCAAAATTAATCTAGCGTAATCACATCACGTATACAGCGTTTACTGGAGTTCCCATTAACTGCGATTTATTCTGTTGAGCTGATTCAGATATCAGACCAGATGCTATAATCAATAAGGTTAACTGGGTAAATTAGATTCCAGATTAGACCATATTCGTCCGGGATTGCTCAGTTGGTAGAGCATTGGCAGCTTCAGACAAGAGATCCCTGGTTCGAATCCTGGAACGGACTTTTTCGCACATTTGGAAAAATTACAAGCATTACTTGCTTATCACGATATCTAAGTTTCCGAAGTGGGATTGATCTTTGCAGAATGTGGATTTTTGAGAAGATTAATCAGTATGAAAACGCAATTTTAGAACGCGATTTTATTTTTGATAATTTAAGTTTAAGTTTATTGTGTTGTTTGGTTCTTTAAACTACTCGAGCTTCTATGGTAGTTATGCCTTTAGCAGGATAATAATTTTAATTGCTTTCAATAATAAAGATTTGATGCAGATGTCGGAGCCTGTTAATAATAGTATTTGAACAATTATGGACTTTAGCGGTTAATTTTGATCGTTGTTAGATCTTGTACATTGACAGCTTTGTAAATAGTGATTAAATTACAATAAAACGAAATTGATTGTTCAGGGGGTTTCCATCGTCAATATGACGTCAGCGTTACTCACTGACATGTTTTTGCTTCTTAACCGACTTCAAAAAAAAGAAGGAAGTTCTCAATTCGACGCGTAGGTTTTTTTTTCTTTTTTCTTTTTTTCTATGTACGTTTACCGATTACTCCGACACTATGCGACCGACCCATGTGATTTTTTTTCAATTGAAAGCTGATATTCTCTAATTGGTTCCATTTAAATTTCATCAAAATTGGTTCAGTACTTTTTCGAAATTCATGAAAAACCAAATAGTAATAATAATAATAATAATAATAATAATAATAATAATAATAATAATAATAAACATCTTTAAAATATAATTATCTACTTTTTAATGTTTATTATGCTTCATTGTTGCAGTTTCACAGCGCTTTGGCACATTTTGGCGTTCGTTTATTGGCGCATAATTACATCCATTGTTGTTTCAACTCTCATACAATAATTGTACGAGTAACAGATAATATTTGACGATTTACCACCTGTGGAGGGCTAGTTGAAAAATGCCTTAAAATTAATGTAATAATTAATATTTAAGTTGTAAAAATATTTATTTTTGTATTGTCATCGGAAACATGTCTTTATGCTTAATTTTTATAATTCTAGCATATGAGGAAGTGGGTTAAAAATCGATTGCAAAATTTCATCTTTACATACAAAAGCCAGGTTGAGTTAAATAAAAGAATGTAAAAACAAATTTTTGAGTTGTTTTTATTTTTTACTTAAAAGTTACCTGTTAATACAGATGGTTAAAACTTGCTCAGCTCGTAGAATTGTGTAACTTCATTGTTGCAGTTTCATAGCGCTTTGGCATATTTTGATGAGCGTTTATTGGCGCATAATTATTGTTTCAACTCCCATGCAATTGTACGAGTAACCGAGAATATTTGGCGATTTATCATCTGTATTGGAAAATGCCTCAAAATTAATGTATTAATTAATAATTAAGTTTTAAAAATATTAAAATTTTGTATTGTCATCGGAAACATGTCTTTATGCTATTTTTTTTATTATTCTAGCATATCAGGAAGGGAGTTAAATAAGGGTTCAAAGGGTTTCGTTTAATATTCCTTTCAAAAGACTTTATCCTTTCTTTAATAAATCCAAATAAATTTCATTTAGCAACAAAAATAAAATAAAAAGTCGTTTTTTATAAAGTAAAAATTTACCGGTCTATATTTTCTTTTTTTCGAGTATCCAAACCAGCCCGATAGCGGGCGAAGTCGGCTATTATATTCTGTCATAATAATATCTGTCACGAGGACTAAATTCGATATAAAAAAATAATTTCAAAATTAAACATGTTGTACACCTTCAAAATGTTAAAATATGCGAATATTTCCATAATCGGATTTTTATCATGATTCAATATGTTCTCAAACTCATATATTTACTGTTCTCGATTACTGATATTGATACTCGCTTTGTATTATTCTCTAACATCTGAAAAATTCATTAAACTTCCAATATGACGTCAGATTTTCTTTTTAATTCTCTAATGACGTGATATTAATCTGCTTTGTGTACATACACATACTCATACTCCTTGTATTATTGAGAAATCTTTGAAAATTTCCACTCTATTACTACTATGACGTCAATCATTTTTATTTCATATTAATCTTTTTCTTTCAATTGGTGAAACTTTTTATTTCATTTCCATTTTTCACGTGTAAATCGTCTGATAGAAAATTAATTATTGTAGATAGAATTTCATCGTGAATTTTTAATTTTTGGCATCTGCTATAACGAAAAATGTTTAAATTTAATAGTAAAAGGCTGTTAGAATTTTGGTTTTTTATCTCTATTTATTAAAATAATACGAATTTTTCACATTTTAATAGTTTGAAGTCTTTATAGCTGGCATTCAGCTATATACACAAAGTTTCAACTCTGTAAGTTACATCGTTTCTGAGAACAGCTCTGTGACAGACAGACAACGAAACGGGAGTAATAGGGTTTCGTGAGATGAACGAAACCCTAAAAACGATTGCAAAATCTAATCTTTACATACAAAAACCAGGTTGTTTTAAATAAAAGAATGTAAAAACAAATTTTTGAATTGGTTTTATTTTTTACTTAAAAGTTACTTGTTAATATAGATGGTTAAAACTTGCTCAGCTCGTAGAACTGTAACTTCATTGTTGCAGTTTCACAGCGCTTTGGCATATTTTGACGAGCGTTTATTGGCGCATAATTATTGTTTCAACTCCCATACAATTGTACGAGTAACCGAGAATATTTGGCCTGTATTGGAAAATGCCTTAAAATCGATGTATTAATTAATAATTAAGTTGTAAAGATACTAAAATGTTATATTGTCATTTGAAACATGTCTTTATGCTTAATTTTTATAATTCAAGCATATCTGGAAGTGAGTTAAAAAACAATTGCAAAATTTCATCTTTACATACAAAAATAGGTTGAATTAAATAAAAGAATGTAAAAACAACTTTTTGAGTTGGTTTTATTTTGTACTTAAAAGTTACTTGTTAATATAGATGGCTAAAACTTGCTCAGCTGGTAGAACTGTGTAACTTTTAACCGTTTAACAAGTTTTAATGAAGACAACAGTTTAATAATCTAATCTGTAATATTAATAAAACAACTATAATTAACGATTTTTTTTATTTAAGTTACTACTGAATATGTTTGTTTAAAAATTTTGTTAAAAATTCCTAACTGCGCAGTTTAAATAACTTTGTAAATTATTTTTCGAAAATCAAAGAATAGCCCCATCTTTTGCAATATTTTTCATAATCTCTCATTTCAAGTTTATACGAATATTCCAAACATTCAACAAATATTTCATAAAAATTTTTTGAAGCTTTTTTCAAACATATCACCAGTATTTCTAAAGCCAGTGGTCATAACATGTCACTATTATGTCAAACTCCAGTAAAACTATTTCTATAATATCTGACAGTATAGGTTGAAACCCCATTTTAAGATGCAAAGTTGTTATGAATTGCATATTTCGAAATAGACTTGAAAAATAGATTTCGTTATGAGGTGGAATATTAATTTATTTTTAAGTTAAACGAATATTTTTAATAGATAAATAAGCTAAAATTCGTTGATCACCTTTATTTGTATCGTTTCCGCAGTTGTAAAATGACAAATTAATAATGAGAACGTAACACTTAAGATAAAAAAATATATAAAGTGTTTTTAAATACATTTTCGTCTAATTATGTTGACATTTGACATTTAGAGGGGGTTGCATTGAGAACTTTAGCTGGTGACATTTTGCTACTAGCTGTTAGAGACGTTTTCGGCTGTTTCACGAATGATCTTTATTTACGTAATTTTAAAACATATATACAAAGACTTGACGCAAATTTTTGCATTTTTGCATATTTCTTGTTATTCACATCTTAATCATTCTCCCATACACAAGGGGACAGCCTAGTTACAGAAGATCTACAGAACGAGGCGAATACAGCCGGTACTAACCCACATGTGTGTGGAATAGAGTTACTGGGAGTCTACACTCAGAAAAAGGAATTGATTAAAACCACAAAACATGTTTTGTTGAGTACATTTTGGTTGTTTTAGCAAAATTCAAGTAAAATTGAACCATTTTACTTGAAATAACAAAACACTTTTTGCTGACGATACAAATTTTTTTTTTAGAATTGCAAAAAAAAAAAAAAAAATTGTTGATTCAAACAAAATTTTCATTGACCTATATTTAAAAAAAAAAAAAAAAAATTATAAACACAAATTTTGCTTGAATCAACAAAAAAATTTTTTTTTTTTTTTTTGTAATTCCAAAAAAAAATTTTGTATCGTCAGCAAAAATTGTTTTTTTTAATTCAAGTAAAATGGTTCAATTTTACTTGAATTTTGCTAAAACAACCAAAATGTACTCAACGAAACATGTTTTGTAGTTTTAATCAATTTCTTTTTTCTGAGTGTAAGTTAATTATTTAACTCCTTTGCGATGAGCATCGTGTATACATGATATGACGGGTGTAGATGCAATATTCACACTCTCCACTTGACCTAGTTTTTAGATAAATGCAAAAAACTGATTAATTTTAATAAACATGATATATTGGCACAATTTGTTTTGTGATATATTTGTTGTCATAACAACAACTTGCGCATAGTCCTAAACCTGTATTAATTTGATAAAGCTAGAATTTAAATTTGAATATGGAAAATGTGAGTTTTGCAGCAAACTTTTATGGTATTATTAGTTATAAACCAAAATAGTTATAAATAAAAAAAATAGTTTTCATTATGTTATTTTAGAGGATAATAATCAACAAAAAACATTTATTAAAAATAATTTGTGCAAAAATTTTAATATTAGACATGGTTCAACGTCTTTACTGTCATTAAACTAGTGGAATTTTTTTTTACACTATGATCCCATATACTCTAGGATAAAGTATTTACACTATGATAAAGTATTTACTAGAGTACACCCAGAAAAAAGTTTTGTTGAATCAACAAAAATTTAGTTGACCCAACAAAACTTTTTGTTTAAATATAGGTCAATGGAACTTTTGTTTGAATCAACAAAAAAATTTTTTTTTTAGCAATTCCAAAAAAAAAAAAAAAAAAAAAAAAAAAAATTGTATCGTCAACAAAAAATGTTTTGTTAATTCAAGTAAAATGGTTCAATTTTACTTGAATTTTGCTAAAACAGCCAAAATGTACTCAACAAAACATGTTTTGTAGTTTTAATCAATTCTTTTTTCTGGGTGTAGTTAATGTATTATATTAAAGTATTTATTAGTATATGACTATAATCCCATGATCATTTGCAAGCCTCTCCTGATTGGTTGAATTGGGGAGTGTGAGTGTTGTTGCAAAATAGTTGTTGGATAATGAGAGTTATGCATCAAAACGAGATTTTCAGAATGTTTTTTTCAGCCTTAATATATTCATTATGGTCCAAATCACTATTACAGTCCGATTTGCCTTAAAAACACGAACACGGTGATAAAAATAACTCAATACCTTAAAAAAGTGGATAATGTGACTTTTGCATCTGCACCATTCATATATAGAGTGCATAAAATCGTTAAATTTTTCTATCAGTATTTTTATAGTAATTTAAATTCTATCTAAACACAGAATTTGAAAATTGGCGCAGCTTGTCCCCAATGGGACCTTGCGCCATTTTAACCTTATACAACCAACCAGAATTTGAAAAAGGAAATTAGACAAAGATTTTTATTTGAAAATAATGGTGGTATAATATTAAAAAATGTGTAAGGGACAATTCTAATAAAAGGGGTCAAAAGAAATCCGTAGTTAATTTTTGTAAGAATAAATGATCAATTTTATAAGAAACTTTCTAAAAATCATTTAGTTTTCTATAGCATGGAGAAATAACTATTTTTATCTCTCAAACAACATTTAAACTACATTAAAGACGTGAGTATAAAATATCAAAAATTTACTATTTCCTGAGGATGACCATATAAGTTGGTCGAAACGTTTATATTTTTAATTTGATTTTAATAAGTTTTAAATTTGACATTTGTATACACCGTTTAGTTAATTTGTGATATTTTATACTCATGTCTTTAATGTAGTACTGTTTCATGGTGTAATCGTCCAGCATTTATATTAACATTTAAACTGTTGTTGTAAATATCGCATTTCAATAGGTGCTTTAATTTTTCTTCATATAATTGTGATTAGCGATATTTTTTTTCCGTCTTTTAAATCGATCGTTTCAAGTATATAAATTTAAAATCATATCAAGATGATAAGTAATAAATAACCAGTTCTAATAAAAAGTAATCCTCATCCTGAAAGTTAATTCTTATTCATCATTAATGTGATTTATATCTGCTTGATTTATAAACTGTGCTTTAAGTTGTGATTTCTTAGTTTAAATGTTTGCTCTAGAAGAAGTCCATTCTTATAAGTCACAGCGTCAAAAATTATGAAAAACTCGTAAGGTGTGGCCATCATGAAACTTTCTTCTATGTAAAGGAAATCATCTATAACAATCTATTCGTAATGACAGGCAGATATGGCTATCGTGAAAATCTAAACATATCAGGGATACTTGTAGGGCGATATACACGAAAACCTAAACACGATATATTTTCGTCAAGGTCTAACATATTATGAAGTCATGTGAAATTCCGTGCATTCGATCTTAAGGTACAGCTGTCGAGGAAATCGTAAAAATTGCAGCCCAGTAGTACCACCTGTTGCACGATTTATACCAAAACATAATCAGCGCCAATTTCGGTCGGGGTCTAAAGTAATCTAAAGTTTTATGAAATTTCGTACTTTAGTTCTATAGATAGAGCGCCCGTAAAACATTTTGTCACATACAAACGCATAACGGATAGACAGAATGAGTCATGGACAGACAATTTCTAAAAACAGTCAAACCGTGTCCAGAACATTCTAAAATGTATAAATCCGTCGAAATCTGGAAGTCTACATTTTTCCCGAATCCAATACCTTCTTCTTGTAAAGATAGACAAAAGTAAAATACAAGTGGGTAAGTGTGATAGAAGATCGTATAAAGGGTTTCGTCTAATATTCATAATAAAAAAAATTATCCTTTAATTAATAAATCCGAATCAAATAATTTTAATTATAATTATCATTTATCAATACAATATCTCAACAAAAAGATAGACGGCATCACTTTTAAATAAAAAAAACTTATACCACTAAAATTAAAAAATAAATAAATAAATAAAATAAAAAAATTTGTAGTTCTCCTTTCCACTGCCGAGATACGCAATCTGTTCTATACTAAGCTCACGCACGTGTTTCGGCTGCCTGCGGCACCACATAGCAGGCGTGCAAGGCAAGTGCTGTAAAATCCATTAGTTCTACCATCCACCGCCATGGGGGCAATCTGTTCTATACAATCATAACTGAAATCTGTAAAGATTTTTTTACATTGTCTTGTATTGGATATTTGCACACAGTATAATTTTAATGTAACAGAAATGTAATTAATTGTTTGTAAAAGTGTATTGAAACTTAATTTCACATAATAAAATTAATATCTATAATATAAAAATTTGCACATGAAAGAAATTTTGTACTCATACATTTTTGCATAAGATTGCAACAGCTACTGAATATTTCAAGATCTGAATATTTATAAAACTAGTTATAGTACAAACGCACCTCATTTGTCACGTTTGACGTACAATTTCCAACTTGTTAAATATTAATATCAGGACTATTTCATCAACATAAACTTAATTCCTACTTATTTTGAACAATTTTGCAATTTACATTACATTACATCTCTCTTTCAGATAAAAAAAAATAAAGTGAATTTATTTTTGTTAAGACCATGTACAGAAAATGCAAATAATATACCAGGTGATCCAAAAGTCAGGACGAACTTTAAAAATGAATAATTCGAAAACGAATCAAGATACAAAGATACGGTTTGCACCAAACGGATGGAAACGAAACCGGGTTTTGTGTGGCAACGAAAAAAAATAGTTTTTTGGCGACCGACAGACGGCGCTATAGTGTTTTATTGCCCCAAAAGATGATTTACAAATGGAAAAATTTTGACAACTTACAAGTCATCGTAGTTACAGTTAATTAGTACTACAGTAAATGTTCAATGTGCTGTCCATCATTCAGAAGTACAGCTGTGAGACGAAGCACCACACCGTTCACAGCATTTAGTAGCATTTTTTGCGTTATGGCAGACACATTTTGGCGGATGGCATCTTTCAGTGCTGCTAGTGATGCCGGTTGGTCGCGGTACACTTTTGACTTCAAGAATTTCCACAGTCAAAAGTCACAGGGTATCAGATCGGGAGATCTTGGAGGCCATGCGTGATTAAAGTAGCGACTGATAATGCGATCCTCCCCAAATGTTGGGCGTAGCAGGCGTTGCACAGGCATAGCAATATGAGGTAGTGCTCCATCTTGCATAAAGGTTACTGTTTGGAGGGACTGTCGCGCTTGCAGTTCAGGAATAATGTTGTTCTGTAACAGTGCTACATATCGCTGACAAGTGACAGAAACTGTTTTGAAACCCGTCTGTGTGACTTCCTCGAAAAAAAAATGGACCAATTATGAAATCAGCAGTGAAGCCACACCAGACTGTCACTTTAGGCTGTTGCAAGGGTACCTCAACAAATGCATGTGGATTTTCTGTGGTCCACACTCGACAATTGTGGGTGTTAAAAGCGTCAGAGAGTGTGAAATGCACTTCATCTGTCCAAAAAGCACAGTGTGAAGTTAGTCGTGCTGCTCTTCCATCTTATTGAAAACCAAATTTGCAAAATCTCGGCAAGAGCGAAGTCAGGAGGTTTCAGTTCTTGGTTATATTGCAACTTGTAGGAATACCGTTGCAAAGTTATTTGCAGTGCTCTCCAGACACTTCCGTACGACACCCCTGTCTGCCTCGAAACTTCTCGAGCACTGCACTGCTCATGTGCAGCAACCGTCGACATGGATTGCACCGTATGCTCCACTGTCGTGGGAACAGCAGCGGCTGTTGAGGGACGTCCACTTCTTTGACGTGATACCAAAGAACCTGTAGCTTCAAATTTCTTCATCATTTTGTTCAATGCAGAAGACGTTATTGGCCCTTTGCTATCTCGCATACCCTTCATGTAGCGATATGCTCGCAATGTCGCAATGGCACTTTCCGAATTCTTATAATACAGTTTAACTAAGAGGGCTTTCTCAATTATGGACAGCATTTCGATGCATACAAGCTTCGACTACCATTACCTGCTGCAGTTGCTCCTTTTTATATAGTTTGTTGTTTTGCATAATTCTGCATCAGAAATCCGACAGCGCCATCTATTGGTCGCCAACAGAACTATTTTTTATTTAGTTGCCACACAAAACCCGGTTTCTTTTCCATCCATTTGGTGTAAACCGTATCTTTGTATCTTGATTCGTTTTCGAATTATTAATTTTTAAAGTTCGTCCTCACTTTTGGATCACCCGGTATATATATATATATATATATACATATATATATATATATATATATATATATATATATATATATATATATATATATATATATATATTGCTCTTCTATAATTTTTTTTTAGATATTTACATTGGTGATACCCACAGAAATGATATAAAATATTTGTATAAACATTTATGTACTTGACATTTAGAATGTTTTTACTATTATTTTTTGTTATGCGTCGCTTCATTCCTATGTTCTTCCGGAAAAGATTTTTAAAAGTGAGTTTTATTTTTTTTAACGATAGGATATCATCGATCATTCCTCTATGAGAAAAAACTACTTACGTGTTTAGATATTTTTAGGGCCATGCCTGAAAGGTCAGTTATCCTGATCTTTAAATGTTACAAAGAAAAAAAATGCCCTATGGTTTAGAGGTATTATATTTTAAGTTTCTTTTTTTTTCAAATAATAAACTAATGATACAGAATACTAGTATTTTCTAAATATTATGTCATTTTAGTAAAAAAAAAAGAAAGAAACATCACGCGTCAAGTATATTTACTGAAACACTTTCCAATACAATCAGAAAATTATAACAAAATATTACCGTTTATTTAGGTGAAAGATAATACTTAAGTAAACAATTTGAAAATGCACAACATATTTGAAAACCTAATTTCAGTAATTACCAGCTATTGTCGGAAAAAGCGTTCAAATTATTTTGTGAAAGCCCTGTATATGATCTAAAGATTTGTATATATAGACTCATGTCCAAAATTAAGGTCATAAACATAAAATCCCCAAAAAACTTATGAACTATTCCCTATGTTGCCACGAAATTTGGCATAGAGGTATATTACAATGGGAGAAAGCATATAGCAACATAACAATATGGAAAAGATTTTAACTGTGAATTAAACCGATTTTACTGTTTGTAATCTTTTTATTTTACATCTTTTAGCAATTAAAAAGAAGTATATAATTACATTATGATTTGTTATATTTAAAACCACAATGGTTTTCACCTATATTCCGTAATCTGGGAAGCCCTGGTTGTATCCCCTTTTAATTGAATAACCGTGTTTCACAGTCATAAGTGTCAGCTTAAAATATACATTTTTAATCTTCGTCACGAAAGAGTCGGAAGCTACGTTTAAAATAGAAAACTTTTAACACTATATTTACTATCCTTACACATTTGTGATAAATGATTAAATATTTCTACTAGAAAATCGATTCCTATAGTGAAAAAACAGCCGCCCTTGACCGAAAATTATCGACCGTATCATTTGACGAATAAAAATAAATTCTGCGTCACGAAACGTCTCATTCGTGTAATGTGACAGGTGTTGATGATTTACGATACGACACAAATGGTCGGTATATTGTTCTTTCCTTTAGTATTTTACGCATTCTTCAATATATGACCTGAAAACGAAATTTATCAGAATTCCAAAGTAATCAAGAATGCATCTAATTCAGTAATTATCATAAATTTTTCTTACCTCCATTGTTAGAGACATTCTATTTTGGGATCATTTACTGCCCGAACAGCTTGAAGAATAAAAATAGATCAAGCGTAATATTTTTGAAAGGTATTTCATGGTGTTTAAATATCTTGTAATGGCGTAAATATTGAGAGATAAATTATCGTGGAAAAAGAACATTATGTCATCACAAACTTGAGTACTGAAATTGTATTCTAATAGAATCGCTGTATATATATTTTTTGTGATGAAAAAAATGTAATATGATATATAATTTAGACAAAGAATGCATGTATATATTTATATATCATCTAATTGTTAGACGGACCAACATCTAATATTTCAATGTTCAAACATTCTAAACAAATACTAGAAGTTTTGGAAATCTAAACCATCTTTAAGATAAAACATTCAAAATAAAATATTTAAAATACTTAAAGGTAACAAAAAAATCCAGCAGTTTTGTTTTGTTTAGTAATAGTATACAGGGTAAATAAAGAACATATTTCTAGACACTTAACCAATATGATTTATAGGCAAGAAATCCTTCTACCTTTTTAGGGGGATACTATTAATTTCCATGGACAATAACTGGAATTTTTGAGGTCAGAAGACCTTAGAAAATTAATTAGTTTTACATTTTAAAAATTCCACTCGTTAGATTTCAAAACGTAATGATTTTCTTCTTACTATTCATATCATAACTCATCTATTACTTCATTTAAGTTACGTGTTTTATTAAGTCAGTATTCAAGTACTTAATAGGATGAAGTAAAATTTTGAACAATTTATAAAAATCAATAATATTGTCTAATTTCTTAAAATTTGAATTTTAAAATAGGCAAAATTTCTAATTGTAACGGAAAAGACTTATGCTATTTTATGGATGCAAATTTGCTTGGTTGATGGATAGTATAAAAACAGATCATTACACTCCTTTCTCCCGCCACAAGTCACGTATATAAACCTCTCCAGACTTTTAGATGAGATTACTAAAAAAAAATAGATTTTATTAGGGAAAGAATAGCCACCGTTGACGAAAAATTATTGACTGTATCATTTGACAAACATCTGTTTTCTGTAATATGTCATGTGTTAACGATTTACACTAGTAAATCGCTCGGTTCGTATATAATTGAGGAGGTCGGAGCAAGAAAGTGCCAAGCCACATTTTTGGTAAAATAAATCTAGCACTGTAATCTGTTGCTTAATATTGTAAATTATAATATTCTACATATAATTTGTTTCTAATGTCACTTGGAGGCAGCATATGAGACAGGTTTCGTTTTTGGACCAGATGTTTAAGTCCCCAATGAAGATAGATAATTTACAAAAAACGTAATAGTAATATCATTAAAGTAATGCCATATTATTACTCAGAATATCTCAAATGTTACTAAGACATTGCCGAAAAAACTTTAGGTTATTTATCTTAATTTGAGTATTTGATCAAATTTTCAAATTGAAATATCTCAGAAGTTCAAAAATGTGGCTTGGCACTATCTTGCCCCGACCTCCACAATTCTTGCTTTAGTATGTTATTCATCCTACGGAATGCGACCCAAACCGGAAGTGACGAAATTACCAGAATTCTAAAGTTATGAATAATGCAGCTAGTTCAATAAGTATCATCAATCTTTCTTTCATCCGTTGTTAGAGATATTGGTCATCTATTTTGAGATTATTTAACGCTCGAACCGCTGGAAAAATAAAAATTGTTAAAGCATAATATTTTTGCAAATATTTCACGATGTTTAAGTATTTTATAATTTTGTGTATTATATACGGGATCAATTTGTATAATGGGACTTTATTTATTTGAAGCTAACATAACATCTAAATTGTATCTATTCTTAGGCTATTCTTAGACGAATATTGTTTTTTAACGCCACGAAATTATGACCTTCTAAAAGTGTAATAAGTATTTCATATCATAAATTGCACAAAGTGCGGGAACTACAGTCCCTAATTTAGAGATGTTTAGTCCAAAAGCCACCGCGGTGTAAGTAATGTTAGATAATTATTGCTGCAAAAAATTTATGCTATAATAATCTTTTATAATGGAAAAATTGTAAATATATTTTTGAGATGGGAGGATAGTAATGTGATACCTATTTTAGAGAAAGAGACTACATAGATATAATCTAACTATTTTACTATGTTTAATTAGTATTAGAAAGGGGGGCACATGAGAACAATGTGTACTTTATCTCCTTCGAACAGAACGCCAGATGAAATTATTACAAAAATTGTCAATAGTTTTCAATATTAATATCATCTGTTGGCTAAATTTCAAGAGTAATAAACAATTTTGCTTTGAAATCACAGCAATTTATTTGTTACATAAGGTTACGTGTTTAAATGAAAACGTCTTAAGATACTAAAATAAAAATAAGCTCAATTTTATTTTATATTTTAAATATCACTATTACTTACCCATCATACGTTAGGTCTTGTAATCGTTCTGAAAAGCGAAAAACAAAATTGACGGATTTACACGTTTCAGACACTGGAGATTCCGAAAAACATATTTTTAGAAAAAAAATTGCCGTCCGTCTGTCTGTGTGTGTTCTTAAGTAAATCCATTCTTCAACCAGAACAACATGGTCTTAGAGAGAAAAAAAGTACATTAACAGCTTTACAACAACTAAAATCACTAATCATGGAAAACTTAGATAAATATAAATACTGTGGAATGATCTCAATTGATATCCAGGGAGCATTTGACTCCATTGATTGACACACAATTACTGAAATAATAGATGATTCTCCACTTCCAACTTACATAAAGAAGCTCCTAAAAAATTATATCAGTGAGCGATTAATCGGTTTAAATAATTACACATTCATAGAGTGGTTTAGGACACATAAAGGTTGTCGGCAGGGCTCGTGTTTAGGACCACTATTGTGGTTACTAATAGCCAATTACATAATTACAAGATACAAATTAAAGGCTCTTGGAATTATCGTTTATGCAGATGATTTCGTCGTACTCACTGAAGGCAATACCAGATCATCATTGGAACAAACTGCTAACAGTCGTATAGAAACATTCGTCAATATATGCTCAGAGCTTAATCTAACTATCTCAGAAGAAAAAACCCAAGCACTCCTATTTGGAAGGAACCTCCTTAATAATCGAAAGCCAATATTCAAAATAAAACAGAAATCTATAAAAATTGTTAAAAATCTACAGTATTTAGAAATTACATTAGACCAAAAATTAAAATTCCAATCGTACCTAAGTATTTTAAAAGCTAAGATCGCCCAATTTGTTTCGGGCTTTAAAAGTTTCCACAATTACAACAAGGGAATCAGTCCCTTCCTCAAGAAGATCTGGTATCAAACAGTTATTGAAAGACAGATTCTTTATGACTCCGAATTCTGGTATCCAAACTTGAATTGTCACGGCATCCGAATCCTTAGATCAATTCAGAGAATAGCATTGTTAAATATCATAAGAACTTACCGAAGTATTTCAAATGACGCATTAAATATTTTAACTGGAGTGCCTCCAATTACCATCAAAATACCAAACGAATTCCAAGTCTATGAGATAAATGAGATAAATGAGAGGCAAGGAAACAGATTGCTTAACATCAACAATACAATAATATACAATAATCTTATGCAACGGGAAGCAACTTATAAATTTCCAGAATATTACAAGTTGAAAAATATAGAAATTATAGATAACCTGACAGAAAACATAATATTGGAAAATCATCTACAAATTTTTACAGATGGATCATCTATGGGAAATGGAGTGGCAAGTGCATATACAGTCTCACTTAATAATAACTTCATCCATGATCATTCAGTAAGACTACACCCAATTAACTCAATTTACCAAGCCGAATTATATGCGATCCAGGAAGCAATAGTTTGGTTAACACAATCACATTTACATCAGCCCTTATTTTGACAGATAGTCGCTCATCCTTAGATGCACTCAAGATAATTTTTCCTCGAAATTCCATAATTTTAAATATCTACAATAGTTTACTACAAAACCCAAATAAATTCATCAAAATAGCGTGGATTAGAGCACATGTAGGCACCACTGGTAACAAGCAAGCAGACCTTCTCGCTAAAAATGCAATTACAGAAGACCATTATGATGACATCTCTGTCTTACCATTTCCAGAATCCATTCTAAAGAGTTATTTTAAAAACAAAATCATCACAGATTGGCAAAATGATTGGACCAACTCAACGAAACGAAGAGAAACGTATAAAATTCTTAATAAGGTAAGATGTTAAATTTTTATGTGTTCAGAAATCAGCAGCATATTATCTTAGCAGCCATGGAAGCTTCCCAAGCTTTTTATATAAAATTGGTAAAAGAACCACGGATAGATGTCCTTGTGACAAAAACCCTGGAACTCCTATACACTACATCTTCGGTAACTGCCCTCTTATGGAATACCATTTTAACTTCAATAAAAATAAAACATTAAAGAGAAACCTACAACGTGTGCTATTAGACGCTTCCAATTACGAAAAGTTAGATAAAAACTATAATGTCCTAAATAAAAACTTTTCATATATCAAAAAATTATTATAACCTATATAAAATTCTAGATCTATAGATTTTAAAAACTATGTTTTAAAAGACTTAATAGACTTGTGCATAATACAATTGAAAATTTTAAGTACAATATTATTATTGTAAATATCTGTAAATATTTATCTTTAATATTATGTAATCTTATCAGTATATTCATATAGAACTTATATACATGTAATAACTTTGGGCTCACCCAGCAATAAGCAATATTGGGTAGCTCGTGTGATTGTTTTTATTTTTTATTTATTTTTATTTATTATTTTTATTTATTAACTTGCTGGGGACTCCGGGTCTTTGGACACTGGGGTTCCTGGTAGATATAGGTTTTCCCCTCGTGGACTCATAGGTCCTATGCCGAGAGGTTGGCTGTCCACGAGTGGGAGGTTTCTGTTTCTGTTTCTGTCTGTGTGTGTGTATGTAAGCACTCTACCTCCCGAACAAATTGAGATAGAGACTTTAAATTTGGTATGTACTTAGTATGTAATAATGGGAAGAAGCTTATTGAATTTCAGTAACCTCGATTACCGGGAACTATTTTTTTTCGGACTCTCGCAATATTCGTTCTTATAAAAGGTATGTAAAAATTTTCGAAATTGTGTTATTTAACGAGTGAATAGAAAAGATAATAAAAAACAAAAAACAAATTTTGCATAAAGAATGAAGTCGATCGGATAATTAGTTGCCGAGATATTTGTAATCATATTTCCACACTCTTCGATTTTTCATGACGCTGTATTTCATTCAAATTTCAATTCAAATATATATTTCAATTGGAAATGAGACGCTTAATCCGACGCAGTAAACAGTTAGTTAATATAATTATAAATTTTGGAGTTATAAGGATGTTTCTTTTACGCAATTCAGTAATAGAGAATTTAAAGTTTATGACGTCATCAGGCCAGGATTTTATTCGAATTGCAATGCATTTTATAAATAGTTTACACATGTTTTATTTTCATATTTTATGTTATGCATATCCATGATGGGTAAGTATTACGGTGTCCCCCAACGATTAGTTTTAAATTGCCACAGCATTATTAAGGTAAGATGCTTATAGGTTATGTTATTTTATAGGTTTAGGTCCTGTTACTTCGTTTAAGTATATTTTATTTTATCAAGTAAGACTTAAAATGACGTATCTGCACGAAATATTTGTGGAAAATGAGAACAGTTGACAGATTTTTGAAATGCAGCAGGTACTTAGTAGTATATTTTTGTAATTACACTTAATTGATTTCAATACATGAAGTTCTTAAAAAATTCATGTAATAATTCATATAATAATTCATCCATAAATTAATTTCAGTGACGTTTTTCGTTGAGTCAGTATTTAAGTTACTTAATGTTATATAATAAAAAAGTGTACAAGATGTAAAAATAGATAATATTGTTAAATTTTCTTTCAATTGAAAATTTAATGTCTGAAAAATTGGTGATTTTAACTAAACATTTAACTGGACAAAGTAACTAAGATTTAGAATAATGCTTATATGTTTCATTGTTTTCACATGTTTCATCATATTCCGGATGGTGCTAATTCTTATGCATACGTTAACTTTGTATTCAGTACACTGTTGTAGGATAATTAATTCACCAATTAATTCGCCAGTTCACCAAGTGCGTTAAACCACGCTTTATCGCACTTAAAAACTTACAAATTTAAATGTGTTACGTTGGTTGATAATAAAAGAAAGATGTCATTACATTTCCAATCCCCTTCTTGGTGACATGTTCAATGTAGAATAATTAATTCACCAATTAATTCGACAGTTCACCAAGTGCGTTAAACCATGCTTTATCGCACTTAAAGACTTACAAATTTAAATGTGTTACGTTGGTTGATAATAAAAGAAAGATGTCATTACATTTCCACTCCCCTTCTTGGTGACATGTTTAAAATTTTCCAGACTTACTCTATGTAGGTTACTGGAAAATCAATTCCGGCAATGAAAATTCAGCCGCCCTTGACCGAAAATTATCGACCGTATCATTGGGCGAATAAAAATAAATTTTCCGTCACGAAACATCTCATTCCTGTAGTGTGACAGGTGTTGATTTACGATACGAGACCGTTCGGTTGATATAGAATTTTTGTATTTGATATCTTACCCACTCTTTAGAATATGATCAAAAATCGAAATCACCAGAATTCCAAATTAATGAAGAATGCAGCTAATTCTAAATATATCGTCATTTTTTTCTTGCTTCTAATTAGAGATATTTTTTGGGGGGGATTATTTAATTTTCGAACTGGTTGAAGAATAACAAGAAAAATATATATGCATAGATTATGAAACACTTTCTAACACTTACGGAGTACTGTAAGGAAATTTCATCCTTTTTATAAGGTGAAAGATTGTGTCTAAATAAACAATTTAGAAAGCACATACCAAAATTGAAAACCCTATTTCAGCAAATACCGTCCATAGTTGAAAAGATTGTCTAATTCTTCTGTCTTTTCCTGTATATGGATGTATAGACTTGTGTATATATACACACTACATAGCATGCTAAGATTTAGTTCATTTAGAGAACGTATAATTACATTTCACAGTTAAATTTTCAATATTTCCTTCAGTAATTGCCGCAAATACACGGAAATGTACTTGAATTGTTTTGCAGAGCTTATTATATTATCTAAAGATTTTTTTTACACACCACACATATTAAGATAAAATTTAATTTAGGTAAAAAAGACGTAACACAACTAAAACTTGGGATTAGTTGTGTTACGTAAAACACAACTAAACCCATATTTTAGTGTGTTTACACCTTTCTTTTAGTTGTGTAAAACACAACTAAAACAAAGATCAGATGACAACATATCCAGATCTTTGCGTAGCCTCGTAAAGGAATTGATTTATATTCTACAAATATTTCTAAAAGTACTATACATAGTTCAGTTAGAAAATGCATAACATACTTTATAAACAACACTTAATTTACACACACCTATATACAATATTATTTATGAATTTATTAGTGCAGCCCTGTATATAATCTATACAATGTACAAAAAAACCTGTAATATGCAAAAAATTAGCTAATCTTAAAAACTCAGATACAGAAATTATCGCTCATAGACAGTACTGTAATTGAATACTTTTTGTGTCTCTTAACTGCACGGTAAATACTATGCACAAAATATTTTCCAGTAAGCATCTTGTAATGTGCCTGAGCAACTTATATTAATTTCATCACGTTTGAAATAATTTAACATCATTAAAATACGCTGCAGACAAATTTTCTTTCGTGGACCGCTATGCAGCGGAATACCTTTTTACCCCGTAAATGAATTATAAATGTTTAGCACTCCTACGGAATGTATGTTTTAGTTCATCTCAGACATACATATTGATTTCGTCATGTTTGAAATAGTGTAACATCATTAAAATATACCGCAAACGGTTTTTCTGTATAAACGACTAGCTCTTTCCACTAGCTGACGTCGTTCGTGTAACATTAAAAGAAGAATAAATGAATTAACTAAGCAAAACATTTCACTCCCGATAATTAAAAACATATTTAATTAACCAAATATTTATTACATTTTGTAGGACACAATACGGTGTTTCTTTTATATAGGGGCCTTGACATAACTCAGTCTTAAAAAATGAAAATTTGTGCTAAGTAGTATAAACAATCGCGAAAATGAAAATACAACCAATGAAAAAAAGAGTCAGAGGTGAGCAAGGAAATAATCATCCAAAATACTATTAAATGTTTACCATGCAAAAAACAAGCCTCGTTACAAAAATGTTTTTGCGTCAAATTTCGCTAGCTAGAAAAGCACATTGGCTATGAACCCGATTACAGGGCCTAACCTTCCTATTTTCGGCTATTTTCTACTTATATATGAAAACATTTCTACTATCTAAAACGCACTTTCACATTTATAATATTATGATTAAGCTTATAGAAATTCGCACGATCGGCTTATTTAAAATTATTTAAGCTTCAAGTCTACGCAATTCGGCTTGAGGAAACGATTAATTAATTTTTACTTTCTTCTACCTCTACAAAAAGAAAGTACTGGATTTATGGAAATTTTCGACTTCCGGTTTTCAACGGATTTATACGTTTTAGAAATTCATGAACACGAAAATATCTGTCTGTGGATCTGTCCTTCTGTCTGTCTGTGTGTCTGTCTGTATGTGACAAAAATTTTGTAGGCGCTCTATCTCAAAAACTAGAGCACGAAATTTAATAAAAATTTACATTCAGTTAAACCTTGATATAAATTGGTTCTGATTAGTTTTTGGTGTAAATCGCCTAAGAGGTGGCGTTGCTATGCTACAGTTTTCACGATTTTTACTAAACCTATATCTCAAGAACTAATGCACATAATTTAATCAAACTTCAGATTCTGTTAGACCATGACATAAATAGACGCTGATTACGTTTTATTGTAAATACCCCAACAGGTGGCGCTGCTGTGCTACTTTTTCATGTTTTCATGGTAGCTATATTTCAAGGAGTAATGCACAGAATTTGATCAAACTTCGGATTCTGTTAGACCTTGACATAATTAGAGGCTGATTAGGTTTTGGTGGTCCCAACAGGTGGCGCTTCTATGCTGTATTTTTCAGGATTTACGCGATTTAACGATAGTCATATCTCAAGAACTAATTCACGGAATTTAATAAAACTTTAGATTCTGTTAGACCTTGATATAAATTGGTGCTGATTTGTTTTTGTATATGTCAAACCTATATGAGATAGAAGAAAGTTTCGGGATTTTCACATGCGACTAGTTTGTTTTTTCTTTGCTCTTGCATCACGCGAATTTCTCGATAAATTTGATTTCCGTTTCGATATAACATTGTTTTTTTTTAATTTTTAAAAATTTAAAAATTTGTAAATTTAGTTAAACGCTGCATTAAAAGCTATGCTATTTTTATTACTTCCTATAATAATTTACAAAAACATATTTTAAAAAAAGAATATTAAAAAATCAATTTTTTTAAATGACGACAAACGTTTTGCTCTTTTAAGGCTAAAAGAAGTTTGGAATTAAAATCCTTTTGTGAAACAACGATTTACAAATTCGTCTCGATTGTAGCAATACTCTCGAGCCATAATTTTACTACTGGCAGAGAGAAAATGATGTTACTTTAACGCAATCATATTAAATCTTTATGATTTATGAACGAAAATGCAGTTTTCTTTTTAAAAATAAAGTCATTTTTATTCATATTTTCTCATATGAACGGCTTTAAGATTTAACACTCGTCATTTTTTTTTCAGGCAGTCGAGTTCATTTTTTAGATTTTATGAATGAAAATAAATATTTCCCGCTAACCATGCCGTCATTTTCGGCATGGATAATTGCGTGGTGCATATTATTGACATTTGCTATCCATTTTATTTTAAAACTTTTTTTTAACCTTTTAAAAATTAAATTAAAAATTCTTTATTTCAGCTATGCACAGACGACAAACCGCCAAGTATTGTTCCCATCGCTATCATTCGTTTGGGGTTCATTTTATTTAAAATGCAGAAATTAAATTTAAAATACATACATTTAAAATACATATACAGGGTGTCTCAAAAGGTCGTTTACAAACTTAACATGCATGTCTGTTATATCATGATGAACAAGATTTACATAGGAACTTGTGTTCGAAAATGCACACTGCGACCGCTAGAGGGCGATGATCGCAGGTGTGGAGGGGAAGAAAGAAAGTATATCGAAAGAGGTATTAATATGACTTTTATTAAAGAACATGGTTTAATTTACACAAGATGTTCAAAATTCATTCCATTCGTCGCAATGCATGCTTCACAACATCGACGCATGAATTCACGTACCCGTTCAAAATGGGAAAATCTGGCTGTGCGACCCGTTGTTGCAATTACCAGCATGCAAATGCAAAGCGTTGGGGATAATCTTCAACACACAATGCCGGTACTCTTTGTAAGTGGTAGGGGTGGTTCGTGTCCTCATGCAGTATGCGCATAATGCTGGAACGACGTACACCCAAGACGCGTTCGCTTGCTCGGAGATTTGTTTGCGGGTTCCTGTCAAATTCCCGTAGCATGATTTCCTCTACGACAGGCGTGCGTGTAGTGCGTTCTTGACCGATGTAGCTACGTACCTGGAAAGGTCCTGCTTCACGCAATCTGCGGTGCAATTGTCCAAACAAAACATGACTTGGCTGACGTCTGCTTGGGAAGCGCTGAAGGTACATCCGTACCTCGTTTCGGGCATTTCCATCCGCGGCGCCATATACGTAATGCATATCGGCCAATTCTGCGTTACTAAACAGATTCATCCTTCTCCTGCAACGTCTTCGCCTGAAATGATTGCGCTTTCCACTCTCCCGTAAGTCTGCACTCATCGCCCTCTAGCGGTCGCAGTTTGCATTTTCGGACACATGTTCCTATGTAAATCTTGTTTATCATGATATGACAGACCAGCATGTTAAGTTTGTAAACGACCTTTTGAGACACCCTGTAGATATATGCAGTATATTAAGGTGGAATAATAATGACCATCAAAAAAAAATTTTGGAATTTTTTCTTCGGATAGGTCTTAGAATCTTTTGGCACGCTGAATATTAGGTTAAAGCTTCATTTCATTTGGAATTCATCTTTAGGGCTCTACCAGCTCTTAAACATTATGCCCTTTATACGTGAAAAACCGAAAGAGTGTAAATAATCATGAAATTTTCTTTTTGGAATTTTTTCTTTGAATAGGTCTTAAAATTTGTCTATTTGCACAATGAATATTATATTAAATTTTCATTTAATTTGGAATTCATCTTTAGGGCTCTACCAGCTGTTAAAAAGTATGCCTTATATGTGAAAATCCAAGATATGCACTAAGTAGTGTAAAGTATTAGTTTTTTTTTTTTTTTTACAGAATTTCTCTTATTTTAGTAAAATAACCCATAAAACATGACTGATTAAAGTATTACTTGTGATCAATCCAAGCGTCGTCATGTTTTGATACCTTGAAAGTAAAGGTGACACTAAAATGTGAATTGTTCGCAAATTTAAAGAAAAAGCAAAATAATTAGATATACAGTTCACTTTTATGTTTTGAAAATAAATGAAAGATAGTTCTCTGAATGTATCGGAATGACAATTTTCTGAATATACAGGAATACAATAAAAGGGATATATACGATGTACTGTAAAACGATCTGATATTTCACTCTAATTTATATTGGCCTTTGTTATCAAAGCTAGGCATTATGTTTCGTAATTTGATTTTTGCTCTTATATATCCGTCCCTTGTTTCTACTCCTACAACTGCCAATGATGCTTCTGAAACTAATTTTACACATCTTTAAAAATCAAACTTTCAATCTTTTGCAATCTTTGTTTCAAAAAATCTAATAGCACCATTCTTTCTCACAGTGTTTAGCCATAAGTTTGTCAAGGTTTAAGTTGTTTTCAGTGCAGTATTTTAAAATGCTTTCTGCAATATGCTTTCCGGATCCAGAAGATGGTGTAATGTGTCCCTGATACAGTGAATTTGGCTCTTCAACCAGATATACATGTTTTTCACTTATAGTTATTCGATGTAATCTATCTCCAATATTTTCTTGATGTAGTGTTTTATGTTTTCTTCCACCAAAATATATACTTTCGATTCCTGATTCTAAAGCTTTCAGATCATCTTTTTTAGAACATTTCTTTCGTTATCTGCGTACTTTGTCTCTGTCAATTATATGTGATGAATAGTTTTCTGTTATAATGCCAATATCTTGTAGAGTTGCAGAAGCTATTGCTGCCACGCATCTATCAGAAACCCCATACTGATCTGAGACCCCTGAAACCGTAAGAGATGAGTTCTCATTTGTATCTGTAACTCTTCTGTAGAAGCAGATGCTTGCGATACGGATATTAATAATTCCCACCCCGATGAAGAGCTACTACTTCTTTCTTCATCACCACTGCCAAAATACATAACAACTGTACTACCCTGATTAACTGCAGACTTTAAACTTGGCTTTTCAGCTCTCATCGAGTCCCTTGTTTTCCTGTCTTCTCTGTCTCAATTTACTTGTCTTGGCTTTATCGAGCGTTTCAGCTCTCATCGAGTCCCTTGTTTTCCTGTCTTCTCTGTCTCAATTTACTTGTCTTGGCTTTATCGAGCGTGCCAATAACACTCTTTCTTGCTCACCTTTGGTCAAGAAGAAATTCATTTGATAAGTACATTGGGGAAATGGCTTGTATTTGCACTCCGAAATGTCTAGAAGTTTACTTACAGCTTCAGATTTGAAAAACTTAAACTTCTTCATGTAATTATTATTTCTTTTGTATCTGGCGAATCGAATAAGATTATGGTATTCAGAAAATTCGTTGTCTATCATTTGATCAATACCCTTCTGGAAAACTATAAGCATTGATGTTTTCTTCCAAATTTCTTCGATCTTCTCTCTTAGGATTTGAATTACCTATGACTTTGATGGACTTTTACCATTCCCACTCTGTTTTAATCCTTGTCTTATAGATAAGTAACATTTTATAACGTCTGCTATTGTTCGCAAAACAACTTCATTTAGTTTTGAAGGAGCACCAAATATGAAAGATTCCACTACACTTCTAGTAATGGTAAACTTCGGTTTGCCTCCACTTGCACTCATTTTTGCGTTAAAAATGAAAAAAATTAATTTGTTAAGCTCAATAAAACGTTAAAATTTTTTTAAATACAGATTTAAGGTTTATAAATGATAAAGGAAGTTACACGGAACATTTTAAATATAAAAATGTCAAACGCGATTACCAACGAACACTGTAAATGTACAATTTATGGTAAAAACCTATTACGTGAAACAATGAAAATATAAATCTTCTTGGTATAAATAAAAATATAATCTTCTTGGTAGAGCCCTGAAGGAGTTTTTCAAAATTCATGAAATTTTGCACGCATATTATAGGTACTAAAAGGCAACTTTTGGCTGCTATCCGAAATCAAAATTTCAAATTTAGTTTTTTCACTCCACCCTACAGTATATGGACACATGCGGTAGATGTTACAGTCATCTACAGCATGTTTTTTCTCAAACAGTGGGTATATAGCATTTATAGTTATTTTACAGGGCATCACAAAAAATACAAATATACGTTAAACGTGATATTTGTAGAATGCTGACTGTAGGGGAAGCCCTGGCAAAGTGGCCAGGGTGGGCAAAGTGGTCACCCAATATAATGACGTCACCAGAGCACTGGCATTACGGGATTTGTGGTCAAACTATTTCGTTTGATGGCAGTGAGTAACCAGACAATCGTTGAACAATGTGATTCCATGCTTTATAATTTTAGAGCGGGTTTTCCAGTTTTTGAAGTTTGCGATCTAAGGTAAGTGACTTATATTGCATACAATTAAAAATAACCTGTTGTACTTGCATTTATTTATTTAAAGTGTAAGTTAAGAGCATGTTTTCAGCTTCACATTGGTGGTTGAGTAGTTACTGACTGTTCATTAGTTTTCACTGTAGAACGTATTTTCTGTCATGGCTCCCAAACGGCCAAAGTGGTCAGGGTTGTGGCCGTTTGATTAGATCAAGTGATGGAGGTTGGATCAGGTGCAATGTTTGTCACCTCTGGGCTCATGAGGCCGGTTCACATCGCGAAGAAGATGACGTAGAGTTCATTTGCTAAAAATACTGTGTTTGATTCTGATTTATAAATTTTTATATGCGTTTCTCAAACTCTTTTTAGATTTTCATAGCATTTTCAATCTTTCATTATGTTTCATACGATTTGTTATGACAATAAAAATGTTCTAATTATTTAAATATTGTTTTCAATATTTTTACACCTGTATGGCAAAGTTACCATGGAGTGACCACTTTGCTCGACCTAGACGGGCAAAGCGATCATTTTGACCTTTTTGGAAGAAACAAAATTCTCACTTCCAATTTATTATTTCGTGAAAATTATAAATACCCTTACACTTCTAAGTAATCACTCTAGTTCAATGCAAATGTTCAGTTATGTATATGTATTTGAAGGGGTAACAAAAAATCACAAAACCTTAGGGTGACCACTTTGCCCGGCCTTCCCCTAATTTTAGTATGTTGTTACAATCACTTACGGAATGTCTGTCCTCGAAGAGTACATATATAATATTTATAGTTATTTTACAGGTCGCGCAAAAGAATACGAATGTATGTTAAATGCGCAGCTTCTTTAACACTGGCTGTAATGTATTTTTATTATGTTGTACAATTAGACAGACAGCAGGGAAAGCTGGCAGACAGAGAGCAGATAGACAGAAAGACAACATACAGACTGCTGACAGACTGTAATCAGATAGCATATAAAAGACAGGCACACAGCAGTCAGAGAGACAGCAGATAGCAAACAGGCAGACAACAGACAGACATACAACAGGCAGAAGACACACAGACATTGAGCATACAGACAGTGGATAAAGACAGGCAGTAGACAGACAGACAGTAGATACCATTCAGACAGACAACACGAAAATAAGAAATAGGTAGAAATCAGGTGTAGCTGGTGAACAGAGAACAGACAGTAGACATAAAGACATCAGTCACACATGCATTAGTCAGACAAAGAGACACACAGCATATAAACAGCTGACAAAGTGTAGACTGACAGCAGATAGAATACAACAAATAGACAGCAGATAGATATACAGACGACAGACAGCAAACAGACAGCAGACAGACACACATAAGGGAGATATACTGCAGACAGACAGCAAACAGACAGGAAACAAATACACATATGGGAGATATACTGCAGACAGACAGATAGCAAACAGATAGCAGACAGACATACAGTAGAGAACAAACAAACGGACAGCAGATAATAAACAGCTGACAAAAAGCAGGTAGATAGACAACAAACAAACAGCCGACAAAATATAGACAGACAGCAGATTGCAGATAGACAGACAGCATACACACTGCCGACAGAATGTTGAAAGACAGCAGATAACATACAAGTGATAGCAACAGACAGCAGGCAGACAGACAGAACCCAGGCAGCAGAAAAACAGAAAAGATACAGTATACAGGTAGCAAACAGACGGCCGACAAAATGTAGTCAGGCAGCATGTAGCAGATAGCAAACCAACATACAGAAATAACAGACAGACAGACATCATACAGACAGTCGACAGATTATAGACAAACAGCAGATAGCAGACAGACAGACAGCATACAGACAGCCGACAGATTATAGACAAACAGTAGATAGCAGACAGTATATAGCACACAGACAGACGACATACAAACATGCAGAAGAGAGACAGTATACAGCAGCCGAATGAGTGTAGACAGACATCAGACAGACAGGCAGCAAATAGCAGATAGACATGCAGCAGAAATAACTGATAGACAGGGAACAGACAGACAAGTAGCAGACAGTGTGTAGCAGACACACAGCGACTAGCAGACATACGTAAAGCAGACTGCAGATAGTTAGCTGTCAGACAGCAGATTCTTAGCAGCAGACAGCATATAGTCAGTAGGCAGACAGCAGTCAGACAGAGAAAAAAGCCCATAGACAGCAGGCAGAGAAATTATAGCAGACAGACTGACAATACACAGTTAGCAGGCAGACAGAAAACATACACCAGAGAGAGCAAGCAGACAAACAGTGAACAGAACAGACAGTCAGACAGCAATAAGACAGCCGACAGACAGACAGTCATCAGATAGTACATTTACAGCAGACAGAAGACAAAAGACAGGCAGCAGTCAGACAGATAGCAGATAGAAGACAGCAAAAAGACAGCAGATAGAAGTCAGCAAACAGACAGCATATGGAAGTCAGCAAACAGACAGCAGATAGATATACAGATTATAGACACACAGCAGGAAGATATACTGCAGAAAGACAGTCATCAAGCAAAGAGCAGACAGCAGACAGACAGTAGAGATAGAGCAGACAAACAGACAGCAGACAGAGTGCAGACAGACGGACAGCACAAAACAGATAGCAGATATATAGTAGACATAGAGCAGACAAACAGACAGCAAACAGATAGTAGGCATACAGCATGCAAACAGACAGCACACAAAAAGCCGACAAAGTGTAGACAGACAGCAGATAACAGACTGACAGCAGACTGCATACAGACAGCCGACAGAAAGTTTAGAGAAACATATAACATACAGGTGGATAGCAGATATCAGTCAAACAGACATTAGACAGCAGGCAGACAGACAGACAGAGGACAGACAACAGAAAAATAGAAACAGACTACACACATATAGATTACAAACAGCCGACAAAGTATAGTCAGACAGCATGAATCAGGCAGCAGACAAACATTCAGCAGATAGCAGACAGACATCATACAGATATACATCAGATTATAGACAGACACCAGGTAGCAGACAGCATATAGCACATAGCGAGATAGCATACAGACAGTATACAGACAGCCGACTGTGTGTAGACAGACATCAGACAAACAAACAGAATGGACAGCTTGCACGCAGAGAGCAGAATAACAGACAGACAGCCGAGAGCGTGTAGACACGCAATAGATAGCAGACAGACATAAAACATAATGTAGATGGTTACCAGGCAGACACACAAACAGCAGTGAGCGAAGACAGATAGACAGCAAACAGACAGCCGATAGAGAAGTGATAGCAGACAAACAGACAGCATACAGTTCGCAGAAACTCATAGAGAGCAGCCAGACAAGCAGTAGAGATAGCAAACCGTCAGACAACAGACACACAGACAGTCAGTAGATAGCAGACAGACAACAGACAGACAGAATACATGCAGACGACAACGGATAGACATATACAAGACAGGAAATGAGCGAGACCAAAATAGCTATACAGACCAAAAAAGTCAGTTGGTTTGCGCCCGAAGTGCGCTGAGTGGCAGAGTCTCCTAGTTTGTATATATTTTTTGTGATGGAAAAAGTGTAACATGATATCTATTTAAGATAAAGAATGTTTTTATATTTTCATAATATCATTTTATTATTATATCATCTAACTGTTAACCAGACTAATATGTAATATTTGACTGTACAAATTTTATACAAAAATATCTATAGTTTCGAAAACCCAAAAAAGTTTAAAGATAAATATTAAAATATTTCACTCGAAATATCGAAAGGTAACAAAAATATCCAGTTATTTTATTTTAGGAATAATATACAGAGAGAGCAGAGAGCACATTCCGCGGCGCTTAACCCATAGAGTTTATGAGTGCAAAATCCTTTTAAGATCAGTAGGAGGTAGTATCAATATCCAGCGAAGAATTCAGAACGGGAATACTTGAGGTTAGACAAACTTATATAATAACTAGCTGTTACCCGTGACTTCGTTCACGTAACATTAAAAGAAAAATAAATGTACTAATCAAGCAAAATATTTCCCTCCCTATAATTAAGAACTTAAATAACTTTTTATCACATTTCATAGAAGAAAATACGATATTTCTTTGTTATAGGGGCCTTGAAATAAATCAGTTTAAAAAAAGTAAAATTTTGTGCCAAATAACCACGAAAAGGAAACTGCAACCAATGGAAAAAAAGACGGCCAAATAAAATCGTGTAAATCGACGAATTGGGTAAAAAGAAATGTCAATTGTACCTGATAAACCATTTTACTTTTAACGACTTTGAGAAACGTTTTAACAGCCATCATTTAAAAATAATTCCTTGGAAATAGTATATGCTTTTTCGTTAAATTCAATTCTTGTGAATAGGGAGAAATAGTTCTACACCTAAATGCAAGGAGCTTCAATTGCAAAGCTTTTTGCAGCCCAAAATTACATGCAAATGTAACACTTAAATTGCAAAGCTTTTTGCAACACAAAATTATATGTAAACATTACTTTTGTATGTAATTTTCATTGCAAATTAACATTTATTACGGTTCAAATTAAAATTAATTTGGGTGCAAATTACACGTAAATGTTACGTTTGCATGTAATTTGGTGTTGAAAAAAGCTTTGCAATTGCAAGTGTTATGTTTGCATGTAACAGCAAATGTGTGTCCTTGGTTTAATCTATAGCTGAAACAAATCTTGATTTCTTGACAATATGCTAACAGACGATTTTTGCTCTGCAGAAAAAATTGATTCATAAAGTTTGAATATGTGGAAATATGTTTTTATTTTTCGAAAATTTTACTGTAAGCAAGATTTTTTTTTCACCAACTATTCAAATTGAAAATAAAATAATTTTTTTCAGCTTTAATGAGAAAATGGCATAAAAATATATTAATCCGTTTTATTTATCCTGTTTTTATCCACAAAAATGGAGTAATTTAAGTACCGTTTTTAGAGAAATTTCGTTAAAATTTACAAAAAAAGTATTAATATCTCGAAATCTAATTCAAAATTTCAATTTCTCAGAGTTTACATGACATCCTCGAATCAATGATAACTGGTATTGAGTAAATCGCGTTGAATTAAGAGGAGTAGTTGCGAAATACACACAGTCAGATTTTAACTTAATAGACTTGTGTTCAGTTTTTTTTTTCTAATAATCTTACTGATGCTTGTATTATTAATCACAGAGTTCAGAGAATAAATAGAGATGAAAGGTTCATGTTTGGCATGATGCTGAAAATGTAACCCTACAGTCGGCCCAAATAACTGGCGGCTTGCTTCGAAAACCGATTTTACGGTTCATTACCTCTCTATTCTTTCACTGTACTCAGTGATTATTAATGTATGAAATTGATACACGCTCCATTTGAAACATATTTAAAAAATCCTGTTTTATTATGACGTCACTTTGATCCCAGAGAAATCTCTTTTCAATGATATAATTCTTGTTAATTTTCTTTTCCTGGCAATAATGACGTAAATTTTAACAGAAAACTCACATCTGTTTGTAATTGATATTCAAGCTTATTATTAATCAGTATCAAAAAATATTTCAGTTATTCATCTTAAATATGACGTCCATTATGTATATACTTTTATTATACACTGATAGTCATGCTCTTTGTAATATTACGAATATTTGAAAATACATGTTTTATTTATGACGTCATATTTGTTCAAGCCAAGGAGGATCCTTTTCATAGTTCCATGGTTCAAGCGAAATCTTTTTCTTAGTAATATAATTATTGTTAATTCTTCTTTCTAATTATAACGCAGTTTTTGACAGAAAAAGATCTTTTTAATGTAACCGATATTCATACTTCATGTATAATAACAAATACTCCATATTGTTGTTTCAAATATCACAGAAATTCATCTTCTTTTGAATTATTTTCATTTTTCACGTGAAAATTGCTCAATTGAAACTTAATTGTTGAGGAAAAATTATTTTTTCGCATTTTTATTTATTGGCAACGATCAAAGCCCTAGCAACGATAAAGTAAAATGGTTAAATTTTATCTAAAAATGTCCATTGATTCTCTATGAAAATAATCAAATTTTGAATTATTAAGAAAAGTATTTACATAAAATAAACAAAAACCAGTCTATGTTCATTTCCGGGTTATAATCCACCTATATGCAAAGATACAGGGCCATTAATTTCTCCATTTTGACGCTGGCTTCAGCCTAACATTTGCACACAATCGGATTTATAATATTATTAGGATATTAATTAATTTTACATTTTAAAATTTCTACTTGTTTGATTTCAATACTTAATGTTTTTCTTATTATTATTCATATATACAAAAACAACTTTTTCAAAGTAGAAAAAGCCAAGCATAAAAAAAAAAAAAAAAAGTTGTGGCTAAAAAATGGTGTGATATCAAATTTCCAAGCTATTATATTACTTATTTAACTTTTTTCCATTAAATAAGTTATCATATATATAAGTCGAGTGCCTACGTATATGTTAATAGAAATCGTTTTCTCCTGTACTAAATACATCCTAACGAGTTTCTGAAAATTCAATTTTTTTCAAATTATGCATGATGGGCTTGGCGGCCATCTTTGCATATTATTCACAAAATTCTAAGCATCCAAATCCGTTGTTAAAAACAGAAGTTCAAAATTGTTATTTAAGCAAATATTTTAAGTGTTTCATTTATAGACTTGTATGCTCTGAAAATTGTGTCTTAAGATAATGATGACTTATCTTAAAGATTCATCTTATGATTTATTTTTTAGAGTATTTAATAATTTCAAACTAGTAAAAATCAATTTCTCAAAATATCAGTCTTATCTAATGTATCCTGTCCGTAGTTAAAATCTGAAGTTCGAAATTGTTATAAACATATTACATTGTAAACATATTACGCTTTTACTTTAGAAATTTGGGTGCTTATAAATGTGGAAAGATGGCCGCCAAGCCCATCATGCATAATTTGAAAAAAATTGAATTTTCAGAAACTCGTTAGGATGTATTTAGTACAGGAGAAAACGATTTCTATTAACATATACGTAAGCACTCGACTTATATATATAACTTATTTAATGGAAAAAAGTTAAATAAGTAATATAATAGCTTGGAAATTTGATATCACACCATTTTTTAGCCACAACTTTTTTTTTTTTTTTTTATATGCTTGGCTTTTTATACTTTTAAAAAGTTGTTTTTGTAGATATCATTTCTTTTTTTAAAACAGAATAAACATAATTTAAATAATCTAAACATGAGAAATAATTTAAAATTACATTTTACTTTCAGTCATTTTTTAAAAGGTAACTAGAAATATACCAGTAGATTTTTCAATTAAACTAATAACAACATACTAAATGTGGCTTGTTATACTATTTGTTATCCCCCGTTAAAAATATCACTGACTTATCCATGAAATGAATAAAAATGGAATACGTACATAGCGTGTCAGCGCTGCATTTGAAATCAAACGTGATATCACGTTCTTTTATTATTAGCACTCGCTGGCTTCACCCGCTAGCGGGCCCCTAATTTACATCGGGGCCTCGAATCTTGTAAAACCCCGAATAAGATAAACCTCTAACCGAACAAACCTCCGACCTGGTTCCCCCCTGCCTTCGGCACCGGATAATCCCTAAATTTGCACATCGAATAGTATAAACCTCTAACCAAACTAACTTCCGACACGGGTCCCCACTGCCTTCGGCACCGTATAGCAGTCGTGCTGCACACGCCCAAGTTCCATCTTCCACCACCAGGTAGCACAATCTGTTCTGTATGAACCTCGGGCACTCAAATCGTTAAGGCTATAGATGTTGAGTCGAATGAGTTATACCCCGTCGTTATCTTGCCCATAGAACCAGAGATAGAAAAGTGCCCCCTGGTGGTGAAAAAACGAACTAAAATCAGAAAGCTCTATCGATGTCGAGT
The DNA here is from genome assembly GCA_963931845.1 of Maratus michaelseni. Lineage (NCBI taxonomy): Eukaryota > Metazoa > Arthropoda > Arachnida > Araneae > Salticidae > Maratus > Maratus michaelseni. The sequence continues at coordinate 273,662,751 of OZ007594.1, read as the reverse complement.
CGAATGAGCTGATCCGACCCATAGAAACAGAGATAGTAAAGCGTCCCCTGGTGGTGAAAGCTAATCGCGTTTGGGGGGCAAAAAGGGGGGGGATGAACACCGGAGATGCATAATAGGATTAAGCGGTCACAGACCTTTCCAACGATGTATCGCATGAGGGGTATGTGCAAAATTTAGAAAATACCCCCCCCCCCCCTGCATATTATGATTAAGCGTTCACGGACCTTTCCAACGATATATCACATGAGAGGTGTCGGCAAAATTTAGAAAAGTGCCCCCTTTGGGGGGGGGGTGGCAGAAAGTGGGAGGATGGACCCCGAAGATACATAATATGAATAAGCGGTCACAGGCCTTTCGAACAATATATCACATGAGTAGTGTCGGGGGGGGGCGCAAAATGTGGGGGTGACACCTGTGGTGCATAACACGAATCACAAAGTGGTCACAGCCCTTTGTAATGATATGTGACATGACGGATATCGTTAAAATTTAGAAAAGTCCCCCCCCCCTTGTGTAGGCAAAACGCGCTCCGCCCCTCCCTATAATTTTTGACGGGGCTTTATTTTTAAAATTTATGTTATGTGTTATAAAATATCGTAAAGTTTCAAACAGATATCCTTATTATACTTCCTAATTTTGTTCACGCCCCTCCCCATCCCCTCCCTTAAATGTGACGCGTCATTCTTTTTTATAATTTTTTTATCATGTGTTATAAACTATCTTTAAGTTTAAAACAGCTTGGAATTTAATGTATTTGCTGAAATTGCTATTTTCTTTATGCCCCCCCCCAGAGCTGATTTTTATTTATTTATTTATTTATTTATTTATTTATTTATCTATTTATTTATTTTTTGTTTATTTATTTATTTTTTGCGTTGCCCTGTGCATATTTGGAATTTCTTAGCAATTTCTTAGATTTACATTATTTTATTCAATTAAACATTGTACTGTAAAATAAATTTAAATGGGAACTTCACTTCTAAAACAAAAATAATTTAACAACTGGATTTCATTAATTTATAGGAAAGTGACGTGAAAGGTATTCCTGCGAATGAAATGCCTGTCCTTTACCGTGTTTTTACTTACCCATCATACGTAGTATAGGGTAAGTCTTGTAATCGTTTTGAAAATCGAAAAAAAAATTTTGACGGATTTACACGTTTCAGACACTGGAGATTCCGAAAAACATATTTTTAGAAAAAAATTTTTGCCGTCCGTCTGTGTGTCTGTGTGTGTGTGTGTCTGTAAACGCTCTATCTCCCAAAAAAATTGAGATAGAGACTTGCAATTTGGTATGTACTTAGTATGTAATAATGGGAAGAAGCCTATTTAATTTCAATAACCTCGATTAACCGGAACAATTTTTTTCGGACTCTCGAAATATTCGTTCTGATGAAAGGTATATAAAAATTTTCGAAATTGTATATTTTAAGAAATGAATATAAAAGACAATAAAAAAACATAAATTTTGAATAAAGCATGAAGTCGATCGGATAATTAGTTGCCGAGATATTTGGAATACTGTTTTCCACACTCTTCGATTTTTCATGAACCTGTATTTCATCCAAATTTCACTTCAAAGATATATTTTAATTAGAAATTTGACGCCTAATCAGATGCAATAAACCGCTAGTTAATAGGATTATTATTTTTGGAGTTATAAGGAAAAACCTCTTTCAAGCAATTCAGTAATCGAGCCTTTAAAGTTTGTGACGTCATCAAGCCACGATTTTATTTGAATTGCAATGCATTTTATAAGTAGTTTACACATTTTTATTTTAATATTTTACATTATGCATATCCATGATGGGTAAGTATTACGGTGGCCCCCAACGACTAGTTTTACTTTTAGAAATAAATGAATCACATTTAATTCATTTCAAAAATTTTGTTTACGTTTGGAAAGAAATTTTAAATGGCGATAACTCTTAATGTATACATTTTAGAAGGTACATCTTCCCCCAAAAACTAATTTATTTTTAAAGATCTTTCTAAAAACGTAAATTATATATTAAAAAAATTTTTTAAAGCACAAACACTACGTCTGATTACTTTATTTTACAATATTTATAAGAACGTGCATTTTATCAGACAATTAAATACACTAAACAAACATGAGTGAACAATTGACCTGGGCCTGGACTCTAACCTGGGACCTTATGCGTACCATGCTGACGCTCTGCGACTGAGCTACCCAGATCCACATCCCTGACCGGCAATTTCTCATACTTATTCATGTTAGAAACAATCATCTGCCACAGTTTGCAGTCATAATTAATTGTTTGATAAAATGTGTGTTCTTATATATGTGAAGTTTTATTTTAAAAAAATATATATCTTCAGAAGAAAATGGCTGACTTGCAGATGAAATTTGATGTGGTTATAACCTGTAAGTGACTTGTGCTATTATAATACAGATGGTGCATGGTCGTTGGCGGGTTTTATCTCTGTTTTGGCATAATTTTTTAATCGCCAAGTTAATTAACAGTTTTTTGCTAATTATGGATAGAAAATAACATTTTTTTTACACTGTATTATATAAAAGCACATAGATTACGTAATTATTTGTCTAAAAATGCAATCCTCTTTTTATTCTGCCGAATATTAAGGTCTGTAGGTTGTTGGAAAAAAAAAGTTTGGCGAAGAAAAAAGTGATCATTTTAAGTAACTTGACGTTTTTAAAAAAAATCTATATCTCTGTTTATAAAATCCCTTATAAAGATGAGTTTGGTTTTAAATTGAAGTAATTCTTCATTAGATTCTTCTAGTTTTCGTTTTTTTTCCTGCGACGCTTGGTTTATTTGATATCTGATATTTTAATCTGACATGTTTTGTCGATTTAACATTGCGAAGTTGATTTTTGTAAGTAAGCAGTAGCGGTCTTGTCCAGTTCTTGGCGTTGTTTGTGTGGCGTTTTTTTTAAGCTTGGCTTGGCAGAGCGACCGCCCTGCTTGATAATAATTCATCTATTAGTTCATTTGAGTTACGTGTTTAAGTTACTATTCAAGTGTTTCATCGAGTCTAATAATATTGTGAACAATTGATAAAAATCTGGAAAGGTTTATATCAGAAAAATAATATTGGGATACTGTCAGGATATTGTCAAATTTCCTAAAATTGGAATTTTAAAATATGAAAAATTTCTAACCGTAATTAAAAGATTTACGCTCTTTTAAGAATGCAAATTTGATAGGTTGATGGATAATAAAAGAACACGTCATTATACTCCCCCCCCCCCCCCCCGCACACACACACACTAGTCACGTATATAAACCTGTTCAGACTTTTAGATGCGATTACTAAAAAAATCGATTTTATTAGTGAAATATTAGCCGCCGTATGACGGGAGATTACCGACCTTATCATTTGTCAAACATCTCATGCCTCTAATGTGACAGGTGTTGATGATTTACGATACCAAATCGCTCGATCGGTATATAATTCTTGCTTTTGGTATGTTATTCATCCTTTGGAATGTGACCTGAAATCGAAATTACCAGAATTCCAAAGTTATGAAGAATGCAGCTAATTCAGTAAATATCATCAATTTTTCTTGCATTCATTGTTAGAGACATTCTATTTTGGGTTTATTTAACGCTCGATCTGCTAGGAAAAATAGAAAATAGATCATCCATAATACTTTTGAAACTATTTCACTCTGTTTAAGTTTTTTTTTAATAATTGTATATATTAAAATGACTTTATTTAAAGCTCTCATAACTTTAAAATTTCTAACTCCTTGGGTTTTTTTTTTAAACACAACGAATTTATTACCTTCTAAAATTGTAATGGGTTTTTCAAATCAAAATTTGAGGAAATTGCGGGAACTACAGTTTCCAAATTTAGGGAGGTTTAGCCACCGTAGTATAAGTAATGTTAGATAAGTTAATGCTGCAAAGGAATATTTATGCTATCATAAAATTTCATAATCGACAAATTGCGTTTTGGTGGGATCTTTGTAAATATATTTTTGAGTTGGAAGGACTTCAAAGTAATGCCTGTTTTCTAAAAAGAAAGTACACACATATTATCTGTTTTATTATGTTAAATTAGAACGGGAAAGGGAGACACATGTAAACAATGTGTATTTTATCTCCTCCGAACAGAATTCCAGATAAAATTTCTTACAAAAATTGTCAATAAATGGCATTAGTAATATTACTTGTTTGCAAAATTTGGCATAGCAGTACATTCTTTAGATAATCTGTTTAAACCAAAATGTCCTAAGTTATACTAAAATAAGAATAGGTTCTTATTTGTTAAAGATCACTATTTCAAATTGTTATAGCATTAATAAGGCAATATGCTGATGGATAATGTCCTGTTATTTCGGTTAAATATATTTTATTTTGTCAAGTAAGGTTCAAAATGACGGATTTGAACGAAACATATTGGAGCAAATGTAAACATTTGATAAATTTGCAAAAGGCAGCAGGTACGTGTGTTTCAAAATCCATCATGAATCCACCAAATTATGAAAGAGACACTGTTTCATAGGATGTCCAATGATCCTAATGGAGCAACAGCCCCAATTCAATTATAGAATACATTCCATAGTATGTATGCAGCTATATATATATATACTAATCAACAGCAAATCTTTCTAGAAAAATATCTGAGGAATAATTCTATATTGCAATATTTACTGATTCATAATAATGCTAAGCGAACGGCCTATAATTATACTAAATATCTTTAATGACCATGCCCAGAATCATAAGAAAAGAAAGAACTTCTGGAATTAAATGCAGAAAATAATTCCTGAAAAGGCAAAAATATTGTTAAGAAAAGCCAAAGATACAATTTAAACACTGCTTTATTGTTTAACTCAAGACATCCTTATCATAGTATTAGACCTCACAATCAGCAAGATTCCTTTACCCGCTATACACGTGGTTAAAAACCACATGGTTGCCCTGCTACTAGCGCCATCAATCGTCAGTAATAGGAGTATTTACGACACGCAATAACACGAAATTTTTTCACGTCTCCATTTGTTCTATGTATTTGCTTATGAACTAGTATCGGTAGTATCCACCAGGCGGCGATACTTTCCGGAGAAAGTCAATTAATAAGTTGGCAATTACCGCGGACATTTTCTCCCATAGACTTTCTCCGGATTGTGAAGTCTGATCTATGATAAGGGAGTCTTGGTTTAACTAAAGCAAAACCCGAAGCAAAATTACAAAACCTGTTTTCTAAAATGAGCTCATTCTGAAAATTTGGTCCTTACGTATTCATTATGGCAGATTCCATTTTCTTAAAGTTTCTTTAATTTGAAAATGATTTTGTAATTGAAGTAAAATACTTACAATTGCCAAAAAAGAGAGAGAGAGAGAGATAAAACACCCCATACGAATTCGGCCGCAAATTATTGTATAAAAATGTGACTGATACCAATCGATTAGTAATAACATCTACTAATTAATGATATCTTAGAATTTGCTTAGTGATTGTTTACATAAAGAAATTGTACCAAACTTTAAAATTTTCAATACTAATATCTAATTTTGACATCTTATTTTGATTTCCCAGTACATTTTACGTACAATATCAAAAGGAAAGTCATTCAGTCTAGTAATTTAGGAATAAAGTAAATTGTAAGTTATGAACACCCCCCCCCTCTAATGTTAATTTATTTTTATCGCTACAAAACATATTGCAGTGCGGGTAGATTTTTAAGCATCTAATATGTATATTTCTCTTATGTGGCGCAAAAATAAGGCTGAATTTGTCAACAGCCGTAGTTTCCAGAGCCACTTTTTGTGAGTGGTTCATTTTACGGTCACATGATCCATTCAGCAAATCACAATTCAGATCAGGATTTCTTTTTAAACATGATGTAGCTGTTTTCGGTGATGTATGTCATTGGTTCGTTTTACGGTCACGTTATGCCTCTAGCACATCAGCTTTTTGATCAAGAATTTCTTTTACACACAATTTGATTACTTCTGAGAGGTATTGTATTTTTCACGTCGAACGAAATTTAGACGATGATTGTTAAATTATAGTAAACTATCTTGGTATCACGTAGTGTTTTTCGAAATGAATTTGAACCGTGCTGTACAATATTATAAGCACAATGAGTTTTAAATTAATTCTGTTTTCAAAGTAATTTTTTTATAATGTCCGAATGATTTATTCCCAATGAAAATCTTGCTATCATGTAGTATTTTTATAAATGAATTTAAGTCGTTCTGTACAGTATTACAGGCGTAATGAATTTAAATTAATTTTGTCGCCAAGTTAATTTTTTCATAATGTTCAAATAATTTATGCCCATTGGTAGCACCATCTAAATACATTTTTAATTGTGTTTTCAACAAGTTTCAAGTTTTATATTTCTTTTTTTCTTTAGGAAAATTTGTAAATTTCATATGTTAAAATTGTTTATGATAGTTCTTATTCTGGCTAGAATTGCTGCAAAAAGTGGCGAGCGAGCAAAACAAGCTGGGACCGTGTAGAGGTTTCAATACGAATAGCATTGCAATTTACGGGGGTTGACGAGTGTTAGTGAGCAGGGGGACGAGCCCCCTAGTTACCCAAAAACTTCTTGTCGGAATTAGCTGTAATTTTGGATTCTCACATTTGAATCTTGTAGAAACCCATTTCTGTTAAAAAAGTTTACGTTGCAATTTATATTTTTTTCGAAAATTAATTTCGAAGCCACCTTCGGCTCGCTTCACTTCAATAAATTTTAAATCTCAAGCTGCAGGATTTTGAATAACAGCTCGTGTTTGCAGATTTTTTAACATATCAATTATACATGAGAAGTAGTTTCAATTATAGGTAAAAAAAATTGTTAATTTATTGTTGAAACAAATAATGTCAGGAATAAAATATGCGGAAGCATGTGATGTGACATAGGTGTTAATCACATGTTATACATCACTCAAGTGTTTTTGGTACAATAATTCTGCCCATATCCAAGCATTTCCTTTAAATTTTCTTGCAACGGGAGCTATCATATTTTGCAGGATTAAGCAAATGCCGTGTTTTTTTACGGACAGCAGTTACGCTAGTACAAATTATAGATATATTTCACAACAGGTTTTGAGGTTTGAAAGTAAAGTTATACAAACAATTATACATATTAGAAGTAAACATTTCTTTTCAATTTCGGCGCAATATAACGAGAGTAAAATGTAAAAAATATGACGTTTGTCGTCCGTGTTGCTAGATTGGATAATGTTTTATTCAAAATACGCACCACATCTTACGATTAGTAATTCTTACGATTAGTAATCTTTACTTTATTTAATTACGGAATGACTGTCATTAAATAAAGCGAAGCAATTTCAAAATTTTGGCAGGTATTTTGAATAAAAATGTTCCACAGTTTAGCGACGCTGTTTGTCATAAAATGTATGGCACGTCCTTGCTGAAAGGTAACATTGGTTCAGGTGGTTGGGTGAGATAAGGTTATATTTTCCAAACTGCTTCTTTATTGAACTGAATGAATCACAAAACAAGTTGGAATATGTACGTCAAAAGTGGCAAATGAGGTGCGTTCGTACTATAACTAGTTTTACAAATATTCATATTTTGGTGCAATAGCTCTTGCACTCTTATGCATAAAGGCATGAATACAAAATTTATTTTATGTGCCGATTTTCATATTATAGATATTAATTTAATTTTATGAAATTACGTTTTAATCCTTTTTCACAAACAATTAATTATGTTACATTAAAATTATACTATGCGCAAACAGCCAATAAAAAACAACAAAAAAATCATCGTTATTATTTCACTGAAAAAATGAAATGTATCGTCTGTTATTACGATATGATTAATTTCCGTAATAAAATAAGTACATTTTAAGTTGGCAGCATTTTTTCTTTTGTTGACATTTACTGAAAATTCCAATGCGAAACATCAGCCTAGCTTTGAAAATTTCAGAACTACAAATCCATATTTAGACTCTTTTTCCATTTAATATCTATTTCTTCGAAGACATCTTCCCAAAATCGGTCAGTAAATTATATGATTGCTAAAATTAAACAATTTCAGTATACAAATTCGGTTTTCAAATTCCGTCATACCGAAATATTATGATTCCATTTTAAATGTGAAGTAATCACCATGGAAACCTATAATCATTAGCTATCATAGGATATCATTGAATTAATTACGTATGATAGGATTTAATATAATGAAGAAAACGTTTATTAATATGTTTTTAAGTTTTTATTTGATTTTCATAAAATTTGAAATTACTCGACAAAATTCTGCAACGATTATATAGATTAAATTTCAAACCATTCGGTTTGGTAGTTTTTGCGCTGTTATATGCGGACAGCTGGACGGACCAGACGACGACTATAGGTGCTACGGATTTATTTAATTCCGAACGCACCTAAAAACACATAGAGGTATTTTCAATTTATTATTCGTAATTTTTTGTACTTTCTTCCCATATACACTGAAAATCATGATCTAAACCAGTATAATTAAATCTGAATCGACTACTTATAAAGGTATTTCAATATAAATAACACACGAATTAGCAGACACAACAAATATTAACACACTACAACAAACTGTAATGAATAACATGCTAATCGTGTAAAATATCTTTAATAAATTTTTAATCTTTTTCCAGTTCTTTGCAAGAAGTAAATACAAGGATATGTTGAAAAACACCAATTCTCATTTTCTCACAAACATACGATTTAGTAAGAGTATTTCTCAGTTGAGCCATCTGCGCTATCCAAGCGGCATTACTTGCAATGTTATTTCTAAAATTATTAATGATTTTAATTTACAATGCATCAAATGTTTTATTCGATGAGATAATTTGTCGAATTTCACATAGTTAACTTCGTTACAGAATTTTAGAAATTTAGATTACGCAGTTTTTAAAGGGCTTTAAGTTCTCTATTATTACTTGGCATATACGTAATACCATTCCGTGGGTATTTTATCACCTGTAGAATCAACCATCTTATTAAGCTTGTATAACTATTAGAAGATAATAAGGTAGCGTTAAATTGATTCTTGATCTTGCCTAATTACATGGAAAGGGCATTCTGTTTTATTACTGCTTCTAATCAAACCTCATCAAGGGCGTAGCTAGACAATTGGATTGGCACTTAATCTACTGCAACACAATTAATCATTTTATTATTATTTTTTTTTATTTATCATTTATTGCCATATTTTTTCCGGTGTCTATTTTTCAGAATGTCTAAAAAAAAATAATAAAAATATATTAATTTGTTTATTGAAGTTTATTCTACATAGTGTTAGGTCAAAGTTCAGTCATTTCATATCGGATAGAACATCAGCAGTTTTTCACCCATCTAATTTCTAGATGCCACTTAGCTAAAATCTGGCAATAAGTGCAAGTGCACAGAGTTCACGTTTGAAATTGCCAGTTCAGGAAAATTCACGATTGTATTTGAATTTTCGATACGTCGATATAAAAAAAGGATATACAATAGAATTACCATTTTGTAATGCGGAAATAATGTGCATTCTTCGACAACGTTTTCAAATTTTGTAAGAATTGGAATCGTTTCGCGGGAATTTTAAACAGTATGCTTAAAATAGTTCACGTGTTTGTGTAATATGGGTTGGTATACATATGGGTATATGCATATAGATTCGAAGCTCTACGTATAAACTTTAAGGAGTGGTAGAGAACAATACGACAAATAATTGTATAGATACCAGGTTTGTAATCCATTTATACTCTCAAAAATACAGGATCCAATCCGAACATAAAAACTTTTCATAACTTTAAACAAATAAAGAAATTTTTAAGACATTTTCCACAGACGGACCTTGTTTTGGGTGAAATGCAATGACATCGTGGAAAGTTATGGAAGTGTTGAGGAAATTGATTGTTCTGTTTTATAAAAGATAGATGCATTTGTTTATTTCTGAAATTACCAAATTCAACTTTATCCGAAAAAGCACGAAACTCTATGCCAATAGTCTATTCCTATTTCTTCTATCCTCCTATTAGTACCTTTTACTATGCCATCAGTAGCTTCTTTTAATGCTCTGTGGCAAATGAGTATTCTTTTATATCAATGTATAACGAATTACAAATGTTTTAAATGAAGTATAACGTAATGAAGTATAATGTATTTGTAACAAAGCATTTTGGTTGCTTCAAAACAGTAAAATATTTATTGCTACTGGTGTTATGACAGGAATTCCATTATTACTAAATACTAACAGAATTAGGCGGTTTTGCCCATATTAACTGTGAGGGGCTTCCTGTATATCTATATTATAAAGGACAAACGTGTCCATGCGTAACGCTGACGTCATTTTGCGAATGGCACTAGACGATAAAATTTCGGTTGTATATAAAATACTAGTTGTGCGATTTTTGTTACGGCATTTTTTTTAATTTCTAAACATCGCATATTTTCAAATTTTACATCGTTATATAAAGAAAACAAACTTTACTTTCAAATGCAATTTATTTGAAAACTGTACCGCAATTTACTCATTTATTATAGCATTTAATGAAATTTCAAGCTAGATTTTTAAAAAAATTTATCTCTATCCCTTGCGGACGAATACAAAATATTAATCTTTTTGCACTTTAAACAAATAAATGATTAGCATTTGTTTCCAGCTAATATGCAATAACGAAATCTGGAGGCACGGCAGTGACACCGCCAAGTCGAGAGAGGACAGCCGTAAGCATACTTTTCTGGAAGCAACTCAGGGCACTTTTGACCCCCCCCATATCTCCGCGCTGGAGTATCCCAAAAATTTGAAACTTCGTTTTTCTAGAGTATTTGGCACACAGGACCAAAATTTAAAATTACAACTTTCTGTCTTCTCTAGTTCAGACGATATATGAACTCAAACATTCGATTTTTTGTCACTCACTCGCTCACCTATCATCAAAAAGATTAGGTAGATCCCGTAGCCCTAAAAACTTGACATTTGGAAAAAAGGTAGTGTTTAGGATACAAAGATAGGAAAAATTATAAAATCCGGCAAATTCGAAAAAAAAAAACATTCGAAAATTCAACAAATTCCATCAAAATTGAAAATTGAAAATAATACGATCTTATAGTCTTAGAAACTTAAGATAGGGTGTGAAGGTAGTGTTTAGTATCCAGAAAAAAAACAAAAAAAATCGAAAGCAAAATTGAAAAAATCGAAAAATCGAAAAAAATCGAAAAATTTAAAATAATCAGATTTTGTTGCGCTAGAAACTTGGAATTCGGAATAAAGGTAGTATTTAGGATGCAAAATAAGGAAAAATTAAAAATTCCGGAAAATTCGAAAAAAAAATTCAAAACTTCGAAAAATTCGAAAAAAATTGAAAAAATTAAAATAATTTGATTTTTTAGCCTTAGAAACTTAAAATTCGCAGTAAAGATGGTGTTTAGGATTCAGAATAAGTTAAAATAAAAAACGCAATAAAATTCGAAAATAAAATAAAAAAATCGAAAAATAAGGAAAATTTGAAAATAATTCGATTTCATAGCGCTAGAAACTTGAAATTTGGAATAAAGGTAATATTTAAGATACTAAATAAGGAAAAATTAAAAAATATGGATAATTCAAAACATACCCATAAATTAGTGCAGACGATATATGAACTCAAAGTTTCGATTTTTTGTCACTCACACACTCACTCACTCTTGCATCATCAAAAAGATTGGGTAGATCCCGCAGCCACAGAAACTTAAAATTTGGAGTAAAGCTAGTGTTTCGGATACAAAGAAAGAAAAAATTACAAAATCCGGAAAATTAAAAAAAAAACATTCGAAAATTCAAAAAAATCGAACAAAATTGAAAATTGAAAATAACACGATCTTGTAGTCTTAAAAACTTAAAATTTGGTGTGAAGGTAGTGTTTAGAATTTCGAAAAAGAAAACATCAAAAACACAAAAAAATTGAAAATAAAATCGAAAAATCGAAAAAAATCGAAAAATTTCAAATAATCCAATTTTGTTGTGCAAGAAACTTGGAATTCGCAATAAAAGTAGTATTTAGGATGCAAAATAAGGAAAAATTAAAAAATCCAGAAAATTCGAAAAAAAAAAATCAAAAATTCGAAAAATTCGAAAAAAAATTCAAAAATTTGAAAAATTTGAAAAAAAATTGAAAAAAATAAAATAATTTGATCTTTTGGCCTTAGAAACTTAAAATTCGCGGTAAAGATAGTGTTTAGGATTCAGAATAAGTTAAAATAAAAACGCAATAAAATTCGAAAATAAAATAAAATAATCGAAAGAAATCGAAAAATAAGGAAATTTTGAAAATAATTCGATTTTATAGCGCTAGAAACTTGAAATTTGGAATAAAGGTAATATTTAAGATACTAAATAAGGAAACATTAAAATATATGGATAATTAAAAAATATCGAAAATTTCAAAAAAAAAAATAGAAAGAAAAAGAGAGAAATTGAAAATAATATGATCTCGTATTCTTAGAAACTGAAAATTGGGTGTAAAGGTAGTGTTTAGGATTCAGAAAAAGAAAAAGAATTAAAAACACAACAAAAATTAAAAATAAAATTTAAAAAATCGAAAAAAAAACGAAAATTTGAAAATAATTCGATTTTGTAAAGCTAGAAACTTAAAATTTGGAATAAAGGTAGTATTTAGGATACAAAACAAAGAAATAAATAAAAAATCTGTAAAATTCGAAATTTTTTTTTGAAAATTCGAAAAATTGAAAAAAATTCAATTTTGTAGCTTTAGAACTTAAAATTCGGCGTAAACTTATTGTTTAGGATACAGAAAAAGGAAAAATTAAAACACAACAAATTCGAAAATAGAATAAAAAACTCGAAAAAGATCGGAAATTTCAAAATAATTCGATTTTGTAGCGCTAGAAACTTGAAATTTGTATTAAAGGATATAAAATAAGAAAAAATCAAAAAATCCAGAAAATTATAAAAAAAAAATCGAAAAAATCAAAAATTGAAAATAATTTTATCTTGTAGTCTTAGAAACTTAAAACTTGGTGTAAAGGTAGTATTTACTATTCAATAAAAAGAATTAAAATATCCGTTAAATTCGAAAATAAAATCGAAAAATCGAAATATCTTTAAGAAATCGAAAATCCAAAAACAATTTGATTTTTAGATTTGATTTTTAGCTAGAAACATTAGTTTTAAGATAATTGTCCTATTAGCTAGTACAACGCCCCTAATTGTTTTATGCTATTTCCTCCGGATTATGGTTTTCTTTTCTTTCGTTTACGAATTTCGTTATAGAAAAGTTCCGCTATAGACTGGCTACGATATAGGCGATTTCTTTATAGACAGGTTTGTTTTCTTTCACAGGTTGTACTCTATTTACTTCACATATGAAATATGGATTGTTAAATGATGTTAGCCCCACAAAAACTTTCACAGCTCGATATTACTGGCTGGTTATGGCTTGATAGTCCTCTCTAAATAAAATCATGGTGACTCTAAGATTCACTTGATTTATCTCTAAATTGAACCTAAATGATCCTAAGAAGACGGATCAAATAATTACTATATTGGCATGACAATCAGATCGAAATCAATAAAATCGAAAAATCAATAAATTTATAAAAAGTCGAAAATTTGAAAATATTTCGATTTTGTAGTCCTAGAAGCTTGACATTTGGCAGAAAGGCAGGGTTTAGTACAGTAAGGAAAAATTAAAAAGTCCGTAAATAATAAAAAAAGACTAAAAAAAAAAAAACGAAAAAAAAAACATCGAAAAAAGAAATATAGTTTGATTTATTGGAAATTTCCGGAAATTTTAATTTTGGCTTTCTTTTTATACTAAAAAGTTCTTTTATGTTAAATATCAAGTATGTAGGGCTGCGAGTAATATCTCAGATGGATAGCACCTATCCTGGAAGCAATTGAGAGTACTTTTGACACTCCCCCTCCCATAACTTAGTGCTTGCCTAGGAACCTGAAATCTCTTTTTATCTACAGTACTTTGCAAACGAAACTAAAGCTTCAAATTTTTTATACCTGTAAATAATAGGGACAGAGTGTGGGCTTAGCGAAAATCAGTGGATGATCTCCAAAAATAACCCAAAATCAAGAAAAGGATGATTACTTACAAAAAGAAGTGAAATCTCATCAAAAAAGTCACCTGTAAATAATGCAGTCAAGTCTCGTAACTCATTTACCGTAAAAAGTACTGAGATCGTATAAAGCCAAGTTTAACTATCTTATTTACTCTGAAATTTTCATTATAAATCACTCCTAGTCTCTACATCTTTAGTTAATTATTATTTTGTGACTTGGCAATTACGCAGCACAGGGAAGTTATTACACCTTACTATGTTATGGGGATGGGATAATTTAATTAATGTAAATTATATACGCACAGGGAAGTTATTACACTTTAATATGTTATAGTATTATTTGATTAAGACTAACTATATACATCACATTCTCGTGCTATGTAATTGCCAAGTCACAAAATAATAATTAACTAAAGATGTAGAGACTAGGAGTGATTTGTGAATGAAAATTTCAGAGTAAATAAGATAGTTAAACTTGGCTTTATACGATCTCAGTACTTTTTACCGTAAATGAGTTACGAGACTTGGCCGCATTTTTTACAGGTGACTTTTTTGATGAGATTAAATATTCATTAAGCAATAAATAAAACGCAAATTTAACAATTATAAGCAAATTTTGAAATAAGCGCTTAAAACCGCTGAAATTATCAGAATAAAGTAAAACTGCTGTAGATAACGAAATCTTTAGCAATTTCTTTGGCTATTATAACTTCCGGCACGAGGTCAATACAAAATTACAGATTTTAATAAATTTCATAATTTTATTTGAATATATAATTGACACGTTTCATATAAAAATCGTCTTTGGTGTTGTTAGATGGAAATCTAAAAAAAAAATATTAAATGTACAAAATCTATTAGAGGTTTCAATTAAAAAAAAATGAATCGTTTTCACATATATTATCTATCCCGGGAAGCCCGGGTTGAATGCCCTAGTTAAAATAATTTAAAATGAGGTATTCTAAAATTACGGTGATTACAATAACGTATCTCTGAGCATTAGCGCCCATAAACCTTTAAAATGGCTGTTAGAAATAATTATAAAAGTAAATATCGTTTTAAAAAAAAATATTTTACAAGCATTCAATGATTATCTTTAAAATCATGCCTAATTCCCTGATAGCAATTCATGCTCTTGTAAAAAAGCTCCTTTAAAGTACATTAATTTGGCGTGGGGTTCGGTTAAGGAAAAAATACCGTTTTGACTAACACTTGGTAGAAATTCTAGGTGGAAATCTAGTGAATTTATTAGAAAAATATATTATTCTATTTTAAGATATGCAGTGTTAAAAGGGATAATTTAAACTATCTATTTAGGATTTTTAAATTATTTTCTCACGGTATAACCGTAATAAATTAATACTGAACTATTAGTTGATAAAAAGTTCTTTTTCTAATATTTTATGTATATTTTATTTTTAATTTTAGTGCATAAAATGTTTAATTGTAGCAATTTTACAGCCAATTTGGCATATTTGAGCGAGCGTGGTTTGGCGCATAATTAACGTCACTGTTATTGCAACACGTATATAGTCGTAACCATCAAGAATATTTGGCGATTTATTACCAAGTAACGGAAAAGTTTTAAAATCAATTTATTAATTTATAATCAAGTTACAAAAATATTAAAATTTTGTAATGTCGTTGGAAACTTACCTGTGTACCTAATTTTTATAATTTTAGCATATCAGATGAGTGAAAAATCGATTAGAAAATTGCATCTTTACTTACATGAACTAAGTTGAGTTAAGCAAATTAGGTAAAAAAATACTTTACCTTGACGAAATAGTAGTAAAATTCCTCAGCTTTAAAAATAAGAAAGCGTGGTTTTTTCAATGCGAGTAACTGAGAAATATACGATTTCCCTGAAAATATAGGAAAAAAATGCAAACACAATCAACCAAATGGCGTAGCATTTCATGAAATTCCACTCTGTTAGGCATTATTTTTAAATTTAAGCTTACAATTTCATTCATAAAAATTAAATCTACAATGATTAAATGAAAATAAATTCATTTTCTAGACGCTTTCTTTCGCAACGTCACGCATGAAGTTTACTTTCAAAAGAGAATGTGCTGACTCTAAACTTACAGTTATGTTACATTTCCTATTTAATATAAATCGTAAAAAATATTACGATTTCAAACATCACAATAAACCAACAATGATTTATTTATACATACTATATAGATTTCTTTAGTAGAACTTCTTCAGTAAAACTTGAGCAAAAACTAATATTTTTTACAGAAAACTTTTCAATACAATTTAATTTTCTCAGCCTTTGTACAATGAAAGTAAAAAAATTCTGCATAGATCGGAAGACGTTTTTGGGAATCAATTCTTTATATAAAACTGCTAAGATTTCAATTAACTAAAATAGTTACACGTTTTCATTTTATTCGATAGTTGACATTTAGTACTTTAAAAGTGTATTGGTAAAATAGCTTCACACAGAAATATTAAAACTACGCATATAGCATTCCTGTCCAATCTTTCAGCAAGCAAGGGCACACAGGCGCACATTAGCTTGTGGCACACAATGAAGGGCACCATTATTTACATGATTTGAAAAAAAAAATACAAGAATATTATCTCAATTTAGCTGTGATAGCGATGCCTACACGTCTGCAGGTTATACATATATCTCATAGTGGTAATCATTGGCAGTCTTCGATGGAACTGGTACATCTAAAAAACTGAACAAAAACATATCATAGTAAATGTAGCGCTACATTTTTCTGTGTAGGAGAGGGAGGGGTATCTCAGGGATTTTTGCAAGTATAACAGCCAAAAATCTTAACACCTGTAATTAAAAAAAAGCATGCAAATATTAATTATTTTAAGGCAAAGTAACTTTGGAGATGGATTTTTGTTTTAAAAAAATCTAGAAAAATGAAACACTCGAAAGGGCGCCAAGAACAATTTCAAGAGGGTGCCGCGTTGGACAGCCCTGCATAAAACAATGATTACGATTCTACTAGAATAAGAATGAACAAATCGTTTCGCAATTATTGGGAAAATTACTTTAAATTACTTTATATATTTATACACCGTGTAGTCACTAATGGCTTAAAAGGACAATTCTCGATTTTTATCCCCTTTCAGGGAAGCTTAGCTACCGGTCTCTAAATTTAAAAGTGCCTACAAAGAGGCATAGATAGTTTTGCATAAAAATGAAATTTAATGGAACAGGAATTTGAGTAAATCGTTTTATTATTTCACCAGAAGTTTTAATGTTTCACGTTTTCAAAATTAATTATCTCGTGTCTGAAACTTTCACGTAAAATCACAAGAAATATTCTTCCAGGTACGTTAGATTTTAATAAAATGCTGCTAACATGTAATTGTCTCTTTTTATAAATTTATTCATAAAACTCAATTAACCGCTTAGGCACCATATTCAATTTAGTGATAGTATGCTGAATACCAAGTATATTAAATCTCGTCAAAAGTAGCTTATGTCATTATTTTTTAATTACATGTGAATATTTTAATTACATGTAATGTAAGAAGATGAAATAAAGGTTTATTTATATTATACAAACAGAATTAAGGTTCGAAGTTCCAATCTTCATCTCTTGATTCAAAACTATCATCACTATCGTCTATGTGATCATCCAAATTAGGAACATAATCACTGTCCGTGTCTGACATAATTATTCCATAAAATCACTATCTATCAGAGATACAAACAAAACCGAAAGCGAAACACTACAATTTACGAAAGACAACTGAACAGAATGACCAACCCATAAACAAATGAATGACGAAGAAAGAAACAAAGCAGCGGGAAAACTAATTTTTTGGACACACGAAACGCCATATATTGGATGGGAAAATAATCAATGCTATAAAGGCCGTACAAAACCAATCACAATAGCAATTAGCGACGCAAAAAACTAGATACTTAGATCATTGCAATCTGGACATAAAACAGGGCCTGATTAAAAACGGGGCAAACTTTCACCAATAAAAATTTATAAAAATGTTTGCCTGATTTGCGACAGAAATTTTGTATGAATAAATCGTTTAAATAAATCGAAAATTTATATTAAAATTTTCTGTTGGAAGTTTGCCCCTCCGGTAATCAGTCCCTGACATAAAATGAGAACGTACGCACACACGTCCTGGTATTGCAAATGAAGAATTCCTGACGTACGCAGGTACGTTGTGATGCTTAAGGGGTTAATTAAATTACTAAACCTCTTCATTACTGCGCAGTAATAAAATGTTATTGAATATTTCTGAATTATGGCCTTCTTAATTTGACTTTAAAACTGCAGTTTACTTTTGAAAAACTATACCGTACACTACCACCTCTTAAAGTTTGAAAACGTTATAGTGAAACACCGCGTATAGTTCCTTATAGAAATAGATATCAATAGAACACAGATTCCGATAATTCGCTTTTTATTTCACAAAACGTTTTAACGATGAATCTATGTAATCATGAAATATTTTATGTCTCCAATTTCAAAAATTCGAAAGTAAAACTCTTATAAATATATATACCAGGACATTGAAATTACCATTATACTATCTTAAAATGCTAATAAACAACGTGTTAAAAAGCAAAAAATACGTTAAAATGTTGCCTTAAGACAATTATTTCGGAGTTTCTAAATCTCCCTCTTCAGTGCAAGTTCAAAAGAATTAAAAAAGTATGTATAAAAATGTTAAAACCAGGGGGTACAAGGGCAGAAGCTTATGACTAAAAGCGAATGGCAATTAAATGCAAAATAAAATAATTTGTTAAAAAGCACAAATCATTTTAAAATGTAGCTAGCAGACATTTTAAATTTAATATTATGTTTTGCATATGTATTTAATTATTTTGAACTTGCGCTGACGATGAAGTTTTAGAACTTCATAATCTTCACTACATTTTAACGTATTTTGTTTATTTTCTTCATGTTATTATTATTTATTTTTGCATTTTATTATACTGGAAAAAGTTCCATCCTTTTATTTTAATTCATCGTTCTAACAGTCTTTCTAGATATGCATACAAAGAGTAACACATTTGAAAACGGATCCTGTCTATGACAGAATCATGTCTTATACAGAAAATCTTCAACGCCCCGTCAGAAGGAACACTATAAAGTTACAGCTGGCAAGACGGAAAATGCCTAAAGTGGATTTTTCTGTCCGGTCCCTAGAAAGTTCCTCTATACAAGTTTCACTGAATATAGAGATGTATATTTCTATGTAAACATGTATTTTTAAATACGTAGTTGAATAGGTGTATATTAATACAAATAATTATTTTAAGTACTAGTTTAGAAAATCTACTTCGTTCCACACAAAATTAATACTAAACAATAATTATAGATTTTACTAGAATTAGAAAAAGCATTTTCTTTATCAGTAATTGGGGAAAATGTTCAATTACATTATACATCGAGAAATATCAAATGAAAAATGTCCTAACATATATATGCATTTTAGTCCTTTTCAGAGAAAACTGCCGATCTTTAATTTTTAACTGGCATACAAAGAAGGCAGATAGATTCTTACAGAAATGGAAATCGATAGAACATGGATTTCGATAATTTGCTTTGTTATTTCACAATAATAAAGTTTTAACCTTTAAGGGATGTTATCAAAAGTTATTTTGTCTCCAACATTAAAATAAAATTAAAAGTAATATCCTTTCAGACATTTTAGATTTTAATAAATTGCTGTGAATATTTTCTTTTCTTTCTCCTCCCATTATTTTATTATTTCTATACAGTAAAGCCTCCATAACGGACACTCCCAAAAAATGGACACTTCTATTTAGCAAACACTTTTTTTACCCCCTAACTCCTATTTATTTGCTTTTTCCTTTGAACAGAAAAAACCTTTCAGGATTCAGGTGTGTTTCCTATTTGGACGTTTTACTGTTGTATATCTATTTTTAGGTAGCTTTCAATACAAAAAAGTATAAAGCTACCTATTGCAGCCGTTCGGAGGAAAGCAATTCCGGAAAATGTTGATATATTTTCACCGATCATGACCCCCAGACCCCAAAACCACCCTCCGTTCAAATGTTGATTTATATATATATATATATATATATATATCTGACCGATGTCATACGATAACACCCGTATTTATAAATCGATTTTGATGAAACTAATTGTGTGTATTAAAGTCACTAATGTCTCGACCGAGTTCGTTGGCCAGCTTGGTCCGCCATTTTGTTTCAAGATGGCGGCCATTTCAAAATTTAAAACTAAAATAAATATACAAAAAAGTTAAAAATTCAAATTTATTTTTTAATTGCGTGTTAGGCCTTGATACAAGGATTCCAGAGCATTTTTTGGTTTACCTCTATCTTAAAAAATGGCTGAGATAGAGCAGTTTGAAATTCTAGGGTGGCTGACATTTTGAAACAAAACAGCACATTAACGCGATTACTCGCAAATTATTTTCTTTCATTGTTGTAATAATTTTCCCAATCATACGCATAAAACTATATATTCATATCCGTTAGCGCCAAATTCTCGCCAAAATTGGCGACATTTGGCGAACTATCGCCAAATTTGGCGACCAAAATAAGTCTTCATAAATGAAGCCAATTTGGCTATTGCTCAATAATTTGGCGAATTTCTTATTCAAATTCAGTATTAACGAATGTTTTGTAAACGTTTTATTTGCATTTTAACTTGCTGTTTTCGTGTAACATTAGCTAAAATTTTAAAACGAAGATATAGGAAAGCTACCTTTTCCTCCCGGTACAGGCCGGAAGGACTTTTTCTATATAAACTTATATATTTAAGTAAATAGTATTTAATGTTATTGAAAAAAGTAATGTTAAGTGTTAGTTTGAAATGACTATTTTATTCAATACAAAAGTAATAAAACTATAAATCAAACAATGAGTATTAATTATACTAGAATTAGAATGGTCTTTTTCCGTACCAGTGACAAGGAAAGGCATTTAACGACATTATACGTACATAAATGTCAAATAAATGATGATTTAACATTCAAATCGATTTTTACTCCTTTTCAGAAATACATAACTGTCTATCTCTGTTTTTTAACTGGTGTACAAAGATGGCAGATAGATCCTTACAGAAATGGACATCGCTAGACCATGGATTTCAATAATTTGCTCTGTTCATTCACAACAAGTTTTAACGTTTAATGATTATAATTATAAGTTGTTTTATATCCAAAGTAATATTTATTTGAACATTTTATAGTTGAACAAAATTTTGTGAACATCATTCTTTCTCACTTTATATAGTTGTTCTTAATGAAAATTGTAAGCAACTTTTAATGAAAATAATACTTTTAAGGAGTAATTTAACATTTCTAATTTATTTAAAATTTTAAATGTATGCTACTTAATAACTACATGTGTATTCGTTTATAATAATGCACATCACATGACATTTTTATAAAATGATACATAAAAGGTGTTTGTAGCATAATAGTTCGTTGTATTGATTCAAAATATTAAAGTTTGAAAGTAGTTCAACATATTCAGGAATCATGACTAGTTGTCTTCAACTGGTGCAGGATTCATTAGGAAATATTTCTTACATTTTCAAAAAGCGGAATATCAATAGAAAATATTACCAAATAGTAATAAATTAAACATTACATATTTCAGGTTTCAACCATTGCAATTCTACAGTATTCACTTTTGAAATTCGATAGCTAGTAAACAAACATCAGAAATTCAAGCTAACTTAAATGGAAAGTTTTCATTCGATTAGCGGATGTTAAGTTTTATAATTTATTTGTAAAAATTATCTATAAAAAATAATAGAACTATTTCAAACATTTACTATAGATACTAAAAGAAAGAAAACGAACATGTTCCTTCCCAGTAATTGGAAAAGCCGTTCAATTACTTTATACATGAAAAAATGTCAAATGAAAAAGGCCCTAACAAGGGAAATTCTATTGCTTTTACTCCTTTTCTGAGATATTTAACTGTAGATCTTTAATTTTTAACTGCCATACAAAGCCAGACATATTCTTACAGAAATGGAAATCGATAGAAACTGGATTGATTTCGATAATTCACTTTGATATTTCTCAAGAAAAAGTCTGCAAAGTTCTCTCTCTGTAAAATTTTAACGTTTAGTATCGCTAATCATAATTATGCCTGAAACATTAAAGTAAAATTGAAATTAATGTTCTCCCGGACATATTATACTTGAATATAATGATGTGAACAAAATCCGCTCTCTCTTTATAAGTTATTTATTTAATCTCTTCGCCACTAAATATTAAAAATTAATGAATATCACATATGATCTTATTAACTGGAGATAAAACATCTATAGAAAAGGATCTTCTTTTTCCCGTATAGAACGAGTAGAGAAGTCCCACAGTGGCGCAGACGGTTAAAGCTCGGTTCACGTAAGATCACCAAAAGCCGAGGCTAACGAAAAAGACAGGCTACCGCGGTGCATTACACTTATCCTTTTTTACAGACCGCTAGAGGGACGTATTGCTCTTTCGTACATCTGTATTGGTGCATTCGAGCATCACGTGACTCCCGCGGTCTGTAAAAAAAGATTTGCGTCAAGCACCGCGGTAGCCTTTCTTTTTCGTTAGCCTCGCCAAAAGCCAAGCAGCATCGACCAAGGTCAGTGCTTGGGAGGGTAACATCCTCTCTCGACTGCCGCTTCTGTGGGACCGTGTACGTTAATGGGAGCTGGTGCACGTAAAATCTGTTCGTGGCTCCAATGTCCTCCAAGTTCAGTACAAGCGTTACCTCTGGGGGGGGGGGTGGCAATCCAGGTGCAGGTCTCTCATCTGGAATTGGTTCAAAATTAGGAGACCAGCTCTAGAAGTCCAACCTCTCTTGAGGCTCTGGCACCCCTTCTTTCAGAGAAGTGCCTTGGCACTTTCTCTGACACGCCAACAACAACAACAACAACGAGTAGAGAACATAGCTATAGTTTCCAGATCATCATCATCTTTAGGAATTTCCATTAAACAGTGAGTTTCCTCGATCTATAAAAGTATTTTTGAGACTTCTTTTCCATTTTTCTCTGTCCAGAGCAATAACATTACATAACTTCTAAGTCTTCAATGACTCTTCAACAGACTTTTCATGTCATTCTTGGTCTGTCCCACCTACATCTACCTTTTGGATTCCAATCTAAAAGGATTTTTGGAAGGCGCTCTTCTTTCATTCTGCGAACGTGTCCAAATTATCTAAGCTTATTATATTCGATTGTGTTAAAACCTTCGGTAGCATAATAATTTTCTATTCTTATAAATTGTTAGATCAGTTTTGATACTTTAATTTTCATTTTCATCTTTGATAATAGTAAAAAGCTAATTCAGCTTACCTGAAATTTACCATCGCGCGAAGATTATATCCACAGTATGATGTCTATACTTATCCGTTTAATTCGTCATCGGATCACTGTTTAGGAAGTAGAAATATTATTAATAATGATGTACAAATTCACAGGTAAAAAGCAGAGATGAATTTTGATTTAAACATTATATTATTCTGTTATTTGACTATACATATAATTATTTCGCGTATGGAGTCTGCATAAAATTGCTCCATTTTTACATTAAATTTAAGATATATTCACACATTCACACGGACGTCTTTACAGTACAGTTACATTTTACATACTAAAAGAGTTTATATGAAGAGGACACGCGCGGGATCAGTTGAAGGTTGAAGAGGGGCAATCTGGACTTTTTCTGGGCTGTTAGTTTCGACATAAGGTCCATCTGGTTATATTCAGTTTGGTTCACAGCTGCGGTTATCACTTGAGATGCTAGAGTTATTTGGAGTCTGGTTTTTAACATTTAGTGTTTTTTGCTGCAATGTTTACAAGCATGCACTGAGTGATGTTCAATGCGTTCTTTCCCATCGTTCACAACACGTGGAGATTAGTAATGGGTAAAAGGTTTCTCCGTCAGATTGCATGTACAACATCCTGTTTGACTTCATATATTTTTGAATTTTTAACCGTTTCCAGCCTTGATGTTCTTGTTGATCTTCGACAGAAGATCATTTCGGTAGAGTTTCCAGATCCATAAATTAACTATCGGTTCTCTCCGTTAGATGATAAGTAGCCGACTGTAGTTAAGCCGACAAAGGACAACAAGTTCTGCAAGGAGACTTTTAATTCTTAGATCAAAACAGCAAGGAAGAAGGGGTGGTGAAGTTGGAAGAATAATAACTTCTTGAAACCTGAAGTTAAAATAACACTACAAATACACATTCTTTGCTTTTTCTCAAACAAAATGAAAGCGTAGATGACAGAAAGAGAAATTTTTCTAAAATTGATACCTTAGAGGACTGGAAATTTAGGTTCACAAAGATGGAGCTAAAATTACTAGCTCTTAAAATATCAACTTAATTACTCAAAATTTTCTGACACATTTTCATACTCATTTTTAAAAGTAAAAACATGAAACTTGCCGGCCTGATTTTTTGAAGCGATTTATAGGTGACCTGTGTTTTTATTTTTAGTTCAATTAATTAGAAATAGATTTAAAAAAATTATTTTCACAATACGATAATTTTTTTTTGTTTCCACCACTATCGCTTCGAAACATTCGGTTCAAAATATCCACTTTGACAGCATTTTTTGAAATATATTCTGCTTTTATCAAAAAATCAACCAATACAGCACATTATAAAGTTTCTGAATAAGAGAACCTGCCAATTGGATGCATTTTAGAGCAAAAATGAATTTAAAAATGAGTCAGAAAATAAGCAGTTTGGATTTGAGTGCACCCTTAAGGTTAATAATTATAAAAATGTCTTATTTTCTTGGCCACATTGTCTTGAAGGCATTTTTCAAACTCAGGTGAAAGTCACATTTATGTCATGAGGAACAAACATAAGTGCTGTCATTTATTGGTTTTGTTCCAAAGGAAAAAAAACATGCATCTATATAGAAGGAAAGTAAAAATGTAAAACAATTAAACAGTTTAGTTTTTATGAGGAAAATAATAGAGGTTTACATTTGTGTACTTCGGGTCTGAAGAGGATAAAGTTGTGAACAGAAAGAGGGTTGAGGAGGTATGCGTGGGCGAGAGAGGAATATACATACAAACACAAAGAAGCAAATTGAAGAGAGACTGAAAAAAGTTTAAAACATTGACACAAATATAATTATCGAAGAATGAGTATAAAGCGATAGACGAGTTAAAAGCATGTTAAACTAAGAAGGATTGTGATAATATAAAAAATTACTGAAGAGTTTAAAAATGATTAATTTCTGATAGAAGAAGAATATCTTCTATATATATAGATATATAATGCAAAGGGTAATTTCATCCCGAACGCTTATAACTCACGTTTACCTAAATAGATTTTTGTGAGACTTCAATTGTCAAAAAAAAACAATTCTGGGGGAAGGCTTTACTACGTATAACGCATCATTCTACGTTGCTTAGTTATAGAAATAAGGGAGCAAGTTCCATATTTAGGTGAATCCGATTATGAAAGATTATCTTTTTTAAAGTCTACTATTTACTATATATATATATAAGATACAGATTCGTATTTCGTTCCAAACGTTTATAACTTACGTTCTGCTAAGCGCATTTTTATAAGACTTACATTCTCAGTTAGGTAATTTTTGCCGGAATGTTTTGTGTATAACACATTGTTCTATAGAGCTATGAGTAAAATTTATGTAATTAACTGAACTCTATTATGAAAGATTAGCTTTTTCACAAATTTCTGCTGAACAGATTTGATGAGAATTCTATATTAGTTAGATAAATTATGCTATTTTTTTTAATTATATGTAAAATTTACTTTGTGAATGGCAAAACGTGAGCAGAAGCACGGACAAATGCTAGACTATATACTAAAAATATGCCCGTGATTAACGCTGACGTCACAAAGGCGGATGGCAACACCGATAAATTTCGCTTTTATTGCATATTTTTAACGTCTAAACATCGCGCAATTTCAAATTTTATAATGTCGAATAAGAATTGGGGGAGGGGGAAGAGAATGTATTTTCAAATACAATTTGTTTGAAAATTCTACTACAATTTACTGATTTTTTTAGGGTTTTTAAAATAATTTTCAAGGATAGTTTATATATATATATTTCTATAGCCATATCAGGCAGATGGCTATTTACCAGATTACAAGAGGTTAACCCGATTGTACTTAAAGCAATATAGATAAAATAGTTCAGCATTTGTTTCCGACTAATATCCCACAGCGAAATATTAACCTCATCACTAAATAAATAAAATAATAAAATAATATAAATAAATACATATTTAAGAGACATGTAATCGAACTACGCGCCTTAACTACTGACATTGCCAGAATCAAAAGTCTGCTGTAAATAGCGAATTTTTCATTGATTGTTTCGGCTATTAACTCTTGATATGCGATTAGTGCGAAAGTATAGCTTTTCGAAAAAAAAAATAATACTTTATTGATATTTTTCTTATAAAACTACTTTTTGGTGTTCTTAGAGGGCAATCAAGAAAAAAGATGTTGAATGTAAAATGCCTACTACTGTTTCAATAATAATTAAAAAAATGGTTTTCACCTATGTTCTTTAATCCAGGAAGACCGAGTTGTATCCCCTAGTAACAATAAAAAGACAAAAATGCTTTGCATTAATAAAAATTAAATGTTCTGAAGTACCAGAAAAAGTAAAATAATTTATATAGTAAAATAATGTAAATAATAATAAAAACTGATATATATTTAGAAAAATACAAAATTTGTAATGAATAAGAGGTTTTATAACACATTTTTCAGAGTAACATTCATTAAGATACAACTAAATGTAAATATATTGCTTGAAGGTGCGTAAAAACATACATAAAAAACATTTAAAAACACATTAAAGTCCTTTTAAAAATTCCAAAACGTTTTCAACCGAAACCCGGTCATCATCAGTGGAAAAAACTAATTCTGTTGAGTTCAGTTGTTACCTCTTTGCGTTTTCTTGATTGCCCGGAATAAACTATTTCACTTCAAAGGTTTGGAAATCATATGATAATACATCGTTACAGACTATTTTTTTTTAGACATTATTTCTAGAGACTCTCTTATAATTGCTTCCAGGTGATTATTTGTGCGGAATATAATTTTGGATCTATTGAAATCAACTTTTATAGGTTCAGTTTGCGCTAATCTTGCTAAAGCAGTGTGGGGTCTATTTAATCTCAGATCTGCTTCATGTTCTTTTATTCTGTCTCGGAATTTTCTCATTGTCATACCTATGTACATAAAATCTTTATTATCTTTCTTGAATGGTATAATATATACTCCTGATCTATTGATAGCCTGGATTGGGTCTATTTTTCTGTTTAACAAAACCCGCAACTTTGGGGGAGGGACTGCGATTAATGTAATGCCAAACCTAAAGAGTGAATGTCTCATACTTTCAAAAAACCGTGGGATGTAGTTAACTTTACAAAACTTCAAACTTTTAATTGTACCTGTATTCCGATTTTCTTCATCTTTCACTTTAAGTTTATTTATGATTTTTTCAATGAAACGGGATGGAACTGAATTCTCGGCTGCTATTTTTCTAATTACATCTAATTCTTCATTAAGGAAAAGGCATGAACAAACTTCAAACGCTCGTTTTACATAAAAATTGAAAGGTGCTAACTTGTAACTAATGGGTGAACTGCAATTAAACGGGATGGTGGAGTTAGATCTGTTAATTTTCCTAAACACTGTGCAATCAAGATTCTGTTTATCCCTATTTCTGATTAGTTGTACATCCAAAAAAGCAAGCTTTTGATTTTGTTCTATTTCTAGTGTGAATTTTATTTTATTGTCTAGGTTATTGATTTTATCTAGAAAGGAGTATAACTGATCTTTTCCGTGATTCCAAATAATGTAAATATCATCTACATATCTTAACCAGCAATCCGGACCGGGTTTTATGGTCTCCATGATTATATTTTCAAGAGGACGTAATTTAAACTCTGCAAGCAAACCTGAAATGGGGGAACCCATTGGGGCCCCATTGACTTGTCTGTAAACTTGATTGTTGAAAACAAAAACGTTGTTGTTGATAATTAAATACAGTCAAGTCGGGTTTAAATTTAATTATCAACAACAACGTTTTTGTTTTCAACAATCAAGTTTTACAATCAATGAATTAAAGCATCATTGATTACCTTTCCCATCCCACCTTTTTTTCCAAACCCTTGAAGTGAAATAGTTTATTCCGTGCAAGCAAGAAAACGCAAAGAGGTAACAACTCAACTCAACAGAATTAGTTTTTTCCACTGATGATGACCGGGTTTCGGTTGAAAACGTTTTGGAATTTTTTAAAAGGACTTTAATGTGCTTTTAAATGTTTTTTATGTATGTTTTTACGCACCTTCAAGCAATATATTTACATTTAGTTGTATCTTAATGAATGTTAGTTATTAAACAAGGTGATATTGCACTGAAATTTTAACTTTTATTGATTTTTCAGAGTAGTTGAGAGAGAGTTTGCTTCTAGTTTTTCGTTAACAGTAAGGTAAGTCAAGTACAGCTGCCCCCTTAAGCCCCCCTTTATTTTTATTTTTTATTGTAATGATTTTTGTAATGCATATTTAACCTATCTATTCTAGATTTTATGTAGTTTTTCCTAAAAATTATTATTGTAATATAAATGCCATATAAAATGGGATTTTTATCAAAAAACTTTTCTATGATTTTGGCCATCTATCCAAGAGCTCGGGGTTAGACGCTCCACTTGATCGGAATAGATGCTATAGTCAGTAGCTCTGAATGTAGGAAGAAATATGGCTGCAACCTACAAATTAACACATTATTCGATACCGGATACAACAACATTAATTAAATATTTCATCAAAAATCTCTAATAAATACATATTTCATCAGCTGCATCTCTATCTTATAAAAACAAAACAAAAGCCAAAATTATCTTTTTTAGGATTTCGATCATCTCACGAATCCCTATTACTCCCGCTCCGTTGTCTGTCTGTCACAGAGCTATTCTCAGAAACTATGTAACTTACCGAGTTGAAACTAAGTGTATATAGCTGAATACCAGCTGTAAAGAGCTCAAAATATTAAAATTTGAAAAAATCGTATTATTTAAATAAATAGAGATAAAAAAACAAAATTCTAACAGCTTTTTCCTATTAAATTTAAGCATTTTTCGTTATAGCAGATGCCAAAAATTAAAAATCCACGATGAAATTCTTTTTACAATAATTAATTTTCTATCAGACGATTTCCACGTGAAAAATGAAAATGAAATAAAAAGTTTCACCAATTGAAAAAAAGATTAATATGAAATAAAATTGATTGACGTCATAGTGGTAATAAGACGGAAAATGTCTAAGATTTCTCAATAATACAAGGAGTGTGAGTATGTGTATGTACACAAAGCAGATTAATATCACGTCATTAGAGAATTAAAAAGAAAATCTGACGTCATATTGGAAGTTTAACGAATTTTTCAAATGTTTGAGAATAATACAAAGCGAGTATTGATATGAGTAATAGAGAATAGTAAATATATGAGTTTGAGAAACAAATTGTAAAAATCCGATTATGGAAATATTCGCATATTTTAACATTTTGAAGGTGTACAACATGTTTAATTTTGAAATTATGTTTTTAAATATCGTATTTAGTCCGCATGACATACATTATTATGACAGAATATAATAGACTTATATAGGTGTTACTTGAGTTGGTATATTCAAACAAACGATATAGAGTATAAAATCAACAACAACAAGCAAGTTCACGCGGCATAAACACGAATGGAATGTTTCATCTATTTCCATATACCTTACATCTGCACATTGTTTACAGAAAAGGTAAGTTATTGACTTTTATGTTGTAATTTTGTATAATGCTTAGTAAGTACTGTAAGTGATAAGCGTTTGTTACATAGATATTCGAAAAAACGAAAAAATAGACAAGTAATTTTTTACTTTATAAAAAACATGACTTTTTTTTTTTGCTAAATGAAATTTATTTGGATTTATTAAAGAAAGGATAAAGTGTTTTGAAAGGAATATTAAACGAAACCCTTTGAACAATCTTCGATCACACTTACCCATTTGTTATGAATATAACTTTTATTTGAAGAAACAAATCACTGTAACTTCGGCTACTGCACTTTTTTATAGAAACTGAAAGAAGAAGGACGTTACTAGGTCCGTCACATGACCAATAGTTTTATTAAATTTAAATAGACTAGAATTTAAATAAATAAACATTCCAAAAAATCCAATTAGTTTACATTGCGTGGACTTTGGATAATTTTATTATCGAAAAATTAAAAGACATGATTATTTTGTCATGAGTGCCTTACAACGGAAGATTAAAATAATTCTTGCTTCTTAACACAATATTTATGCTCAGATATTCTTCTAATTAAGGGGAGCTTAGTTTGACCGATATAAGATCAAATAAAATCATTACAAGGAATAACATAAACCGCAGATTACGGGACATTGAGATAACATATTTAGTATAAAGGAAATGTATTTTATTAGTAGAATTGAAGATAATGCTAAAGTTGAAACATTTTAAGAGTTCGGCTAATTTAAGGTGGATAAAATGAAAGATCAATGGTATTAGGTCTGGTTAAATATGGATCAGAGTACATAAGTAGAGGGCTGGTGTAACTTTTTCACAGCTCTGT
The DNA here is from genome assembly GCA_963931845.1 of Maratus michaelseni. NCBI lineage: Eukaryota > Metazoa > Arthropoda > Arachnida > Araneae > Salticidae > Maratus > Maratus michaelseni. The sequence goes on along the minus strand of OZ007594.1, from coordinate 273,632,141 downwards.
CAAGGATAAAAGATTTGAACACATATTTATTACTACTGATTGCAAATAATTTAATTCATCAACTCCTTACCAGTTTTTTTTTTGACAAAATAAATTAAAAATATGGAGGAAACACCACTTTTTCCGTACTAAAATATTGGCTTAAATAATCGAAAACTATCTGCCAATTAATAAATCGAAGATTACACTTAAAAAATAGTGGTATGCAAAAACTTTTAATAACAAAGTAAGCAATCTCTTCTTGTCCGAGCGCCGCTTGTTCAAAACTATTAAGTGGTTATAAATGGATTCAGTATTGTGACACTAATTCTGTTACTAAAATCTCCGATACTAAAATTATTCACAATCCACGTAGTGTAAACGAATTGGATTTTTTTACAAAGTATAGGTATCTATTTAAGTACAAATAAAATAGTTCTAAAAAAATAGAGGCAAATTCTCTCAGAAAAACTTAGAAAAACTTCTAAAAACACATTATTTGCTATATTATTGTCCTATACCTATTGTTTTACTATTAAAAAAAATTTCCTGTCTGGTATTTCAGAACATTTCATTTTTATTAATGCAAAATATTTTTGTCTCTTTATTTTTATATTATATTTCTATCAGTCCGTAATCATTTAAAAAATATTTCAGTAATGTTTTATTACTATATTTATCCTTCTTAGTTTAGCATGATTTTTTACTCGTCTACCTTGTTATACTCAATCATCGATATTCTTCGGAATCTATTTTTTACTTCTTTCCTGTGTTTATATGTGTGGGTTGTAATATCCTTTTGCTTAATCCTACCTCCTCGACACTCTTTTTATTGATATGTTTATTATATTTCTCACTTCACCCACCACTTCTTCTTTGCACTTTTGATCTATAATAGAAAATTTCTTTCAGGAACCTTTCGTTTTCGGGTTAACTACTCTCTGCTACCAGTCACCTGATGAAGAGAACCCATAACTAATAGCTCTCGAAACTATAGTTGTGTTTTCTATTTATTCTACGGAGAAAAAAAGAAGATCCCGTTTTATATAATTAAAGAATTTATTAGAATTATCCCCTTTCCAGTTTGACTTCACAGTTATAGTTCTTTTTTCTTCTGTCCTGGGGCTAATTTTATAAACATTAACTTATGCGGATGTGAAATCAGTGTATCCATTAACATAAAATATTATTTTTAAACTAGCAAAGATGTGTACACAAATGTGGACCTATGCAGTGAAAAAAATTAATACATTTATAAAGTATAATTGAATATAACATATTCTAGACTTCAATGATTAAAATGATATAACCTTCATGAAACTGATATTTTTAATTCGCTAAAAAAATTATAAAATTTATTATTTGATAAATAAATAACATTAAATAATAATAATAAGAAGAAATTCATCTTCTTCTTAGTTTCTTTTACAAATGTGAAAAATGGGTTTAACAGAGAATTCTACTCCTCCTTCAGATTTTTAGAGAAACTTAACTGCTTATCTGTACATTTTAACTGACATGCAAAGACGCCAGTTAGATTCTTACAGAAATTGAAATCGATAGAACAGGGATTTCGATAATTCGCTTTGTTATTTTAAAAGACATTTTAACATTTAAAAGTTATTCTTACGCTTCAAATGATGTTATTCCGGACAACATTTGAATAAAATTTTGTGAACATGATTGTCTCTCGCTTCATAAAGTTCATAACTGTGAAAATCTCGGTTTTTGAATACCACTTTTTTCGTATACAAATGTTCCCTTTATTTAATCATTGGAATTCTGCGGTTATATAAAGCGATAAATTATATATCAGAATAGTGATATTCATAAATCTGTGGATTGGCAACAATGGAAGTTACTTTTTAAAATAAGTGTATTGTAAGGAAAATAATACTTTTAAATACAATTTTATTATTTTTATTCTGTTTTAAAACTATGGTAATAAATTTATATGTATGCTAGGTAATAGGCAGAGGTCGGAAAAACTACTTTCTTATTGTAGCGAACTACAACTGCAACTACTTTATCTAAAATGTAGTTAACTACAACTACAACTACTTGTTTTAAAAAGTAGCGACTACAAACTACTTTTTAAAAGTAGTCACTATACTTCGCTACTTTCAGATTTTGTCAAAGGGCTCGATCTACCCTCGAAATTGAGGACACTAAATAACAACGCGATCCCTCATTATATCGCGTCTGCCAAGATACAATTAAATAAATTTGACATAACTGAGGAAATTTAAATTGACTGAGGACAATTAAGAAAGAGAAGATACAAGAAAATGTTTTGTGTTTGCCTCCGAAATGTTAGTTTTATAAGTTAGTTTACAAATTTCGTAGCAAAATTAGGAGAGCTAGACCGTCTAAAGATTATCTATTAGATCATGCTATCTAAAAGAGAGTACAATCTAGAAAATTACTGAAAAACAACTCTGAATGCAAACAATAAATAAATCTGTAAATAAAGCAATCTGTTATAATAAGAATCGCGGCATTAAAACATGAAGACCTAATAACGAGTAAATAGATAAATATTGCCACCTAGAAAATGAATTCCTTTGGTGAGTTAGCATTTGATTTTAGCAGAAAGTGTCGATATGATAGTTCTTTGACTTCATGTGGTGCATTGATATTACGCTGCAATTGAGATTTGGCTCTGAGTTTCACAATTTGTTGACCAGAACAAATTTTGCACAAATGAAGCAAATTTTGGCCACGTGATTTTTAGAATAGCACATTGTTTTTTTTAATTCCTGAAGTAGCGTTAAAAGTAGCGACGGTTCTCGCTACAAACTACTGATTTTTTGTATCGTGCTACTCGTTACAAAAAATCAGTAGTTTGTAGCGAGAACCGTCGCTACTTTTACCGCTACTTCAGGAATTAAAAAACAATGTGCTATTCTGAAAATCACGTGGCCAAAATTTGCTTCTTTTGTGCAAAATTTGTTGCACAAAATGTATGGCGCACTACACTACAAACTACTGTAAAAAGTAGCGACTACTGTAGTTTCACTACTTGTAGCGCGCTAATTCCGACCCCTGGTAATAGGTGTACCAGGTAAACGTATGCTATTGAATAAATACTTGCAGTTTCTTTTAAAGTTGTTGAACAAATGTCAATTCATTGTAATAATGCACATCACATGAAATTTTTACAAAGCGACATCATAAATTATGCTTCTGATATAACATTTAAATGTATATGTTGACTCAGATCATTAAAAATTGATATTAATACTATTAGAACAGGACTCATTCTTACTTCACTTCTAATGGTTTAGAATAAATTAAAGCGTATTTCTTACAGCTGCAAAAGTTTAATATCACCATAGTCTATTATCATTTAGTAATAAATAAAATATTAACTATTTCAGCATATGTAATGATAAAATTTTGTCTATAATTCGAGTCACTTTAAATTTGATATTTTTGAAACGAGATTCAGAAACTTCAGCTAATTTATGATATATTAGCCCTCTTTAAAATTTGTTAGGATTTTTTTTCCATGCGAAAGTTCTGTTATTTTCTCAAGTAACGCTTAAGGTAAAGCCATGAGAGATGACGCGGTCGGAGAGATTGCGCACATAGAGGTTCGGGGGGAAGGAGTAGAGTGAGCGCGCAGCGACTCCAGGTAGTTGTACAACAACAGTAGTGGAGTGTCTACTTGAAAGTGCACGTTGATTGCTTGGAGCGTCTAAGATTAAGTATTGCTATTTTGTTTTGTTTTCCCAAAGTAAGTGCTTGAATTTTCATAGCTATTCATCAGAATTTCTATGCAATGTCAGTAGTACAAAATATTTTAAACTTAAACGATTTCTCTTAAGCTACTAATCTAGACTAACAATGTGAACATCAACTGTTCGTTTTAGTAGCGGCCATGTTTAAATAAAAGGCCGCGCAATCTCTCCTACCGAAATTGGAGAGTTTGCGCATCTGCTACTTAGGAGAGATGGCGCATTGTTCCCATTAGTTTCTATGGTAGGAGAGATTACGCAGCTTATTGTTAAATTTGCATTAAAAAATGAAAAATGAAAATGGACTAATTTTAAGTTAAACATGCTATTAAGTTACATAATTTTATTTTGTAATCTTACCTGGACTTGTTTTTTCTGATTCTTTAATTTTTTTTCATTTAATTAAAATTTTTTAATCGTTTTTAAAATTATTTCCTTTTTCTGATTCTTTAAGCATTAGGTTGAAATATTCACTCTCAATACAATAAAATTTGTTCACAAAAGCCTTGCAGCAATGTCATTTAAGTGTAATTATTATTGTTAACAATTTAATTGTAGTTATTATTAGTAACATTCTCTCCTACCCATGTGCGCAATCACACCAACCCTGTAAGGAGAGATTGCGCAAAATAACTTTCTTGGTTTTATTACAACTGTTCTATTAAATTGCAACATAACAACAAAATAACAATGGAAATACATAAAAAACAAATGAAGTAAAAATTATGCATGGATAGCTTAGCAAAAAATTAATATTTAGATTTTTTATTGCTATTCTTTTGAATTGTGCGCAGACTCTCCTAGCTTTACCTTATAGATATTAAAAGAAATAAAGTGAACATTTTCCTTCCTAGTAATTTGAAAAAAATATTTAATTTTAACATATATAATTCAAAAATATTGTATAAAATTCGAGTCAATTTAACTTCGATAATTAAGAAACGAGCATCAGGAACTTCAGCTAATTTATGATTTATTAGCTTTTTCTATGATTTATTAGCTTTTTCTACGATTTATTAGCAATTTTTTTCTATACAAAAGTTCTGTTACTTTCTCAAGTAATGATTTTAGATATTACAAGAAAGAAAATGAACCTTTTCCTTCCCAGTAATTTGAAAAAATTATTTAATTGCAACATAAGTAATGCTAAAATATTGTCTAAAATTCGAGTCACTTTAAATTTGATACTTATCAAATGATAATCAGAAATTTCAGCTAATTTATGATTTATTAGCCCTTTTACAATTTATTAGCAATTTTTTGGTATACAAAAGTTCTGTTACTTTCTCAAGCAATGATTATAGATATTAAAAGAAAGAAAGTGAACATTTTCCTTCCTAGTAATTTGAAAAAATATTTAATTTCAACATATGTAATGCAAAAATATTGTATAAAATTCGAGTGAATTTAAATTCAATAATTAATAAACGAGCATCAGGAACTTCAGCTAATTTATGATTTATTAGCCCTTTCTGCGATTTATTAGCAATTATTTTCTATACAAAAGTTCTGTTACTTTCTCAAGTAATGATTTTAGATATTACAAGAAAGAAAATGAACCTTTTCCTTCCCAGTAATTTGAAAAAATTATTTAATTGCAACATAAGTAATGCTAAAATATTGTCTAAAATTCGAGTCACTTTAAATTTGATACTTATCAAATGATAATCAGAAATTTCAGCTAATTTATTATTTATTAGCCCTTTTACAATTTATTAGCAATTTTTTGGTATACAAAAGTTCTGTTACTTTCTCAAGCAATGATTATAGATATTAAAAGAAAGAAAGTAAACATTTTCCTTCCTAGTAATTTGAAAAAATATTTAATTTCAACATATGTAATGCAAAAATATTGTATAAAATTCGAGTCAATTTAAATTCAATAATTAATAAACGAGCATCAGGAACTTCAGCTAATTTATGATTTATTAGCCCTTTCTACGATTTATTAGCAATTATTTTCTATACAAAAGCTCTGTTACTTTCTCAAGTAATGATTTTAGATATTACAAGAAAGAAAATGAACCTTTTCCTTCCCACTAATTGGAAAAAATTATTTAATTACAACATCTGTAATGCTAAAATATTGTCTGAAACTCGAGTCACTTTAAATTTGATACTTATCATACGAGAATAAGAAATTTCAGCTAATGTGTGATTTATTAGCCCTTTTTACGGTTTATTAGCTATTTTTTTCAAATACAAAAGTTCTGTTACTTTCTCAATCAATGATTATAGATATTACAAGAAAGAAAATGGAACCTTTTCCTTCCCAGTAATTGGAAAAGGAGTTCAAATACTTTATACATGGAGAAATGTCAAATGATAAATGGCATAACAGAAGAAATCTGCGATTTTACTTTTTCTCCAAGAGAATGTAACCACCTGTCTTTAATTTTTAACTACTGTACAAAGAGGACAGATAGGCTCTTACAGAAATGGAACTCAATAGAGCACGGATTTCGATAATTCGCTTTGTTATTTCACAGGCGGATTTAACATTTATAAGCTTGTAATCGTAAGTTATTTTATGCCCCAAACTTACAAGTTAAATCGATAGCAATATTCGTCATGACATTTGAGACTTAAATAAAGTTTGTTCAAATTATTTTCTCTCATAAAATTACTTCTCTAAATGTAAATGTACTTTAAAAAGAAAATAAGGCAAGGTGGCCCAAAGTTCCTTGTTAAACTTTAAAGTTCAACTTAAAAAAAGTACTAATTGGCGTAGTAGAATGCGGTTTGAGCGAGAAAGCTTCAGAGGATCGAAATTGTTAAGCAACTAAAAAACTTTAGTTGCAAAATTTTCACTAATTGAGCTATATCGTCAAAGCTACAAAAATCCACAAAAATTGAAGATAAACAGCTTATAGACGATTTATTTTGTAAAATCTATACTATTATATGTGAAAGCGTAAAATGAAATTGAATACCGTTTGGATGTCGTTTGAAGTACAAAAGACACACGCATTAAAATATGGTAAGGGAGTTGGGGGTGAATGAGACATTTTCACAAAAATATTTATTTTAAATATTTTATATAAGTTATTATCAATATTATATATCACATGTCAAACGTTAAGTGTTTGACTACATCTTTCGCACAATATTTGTTCAAGATTATTATTATACAGATATATAAATTAAATTAAAAAAAAGTTCTTTTATGTCCCAATCATCCCCACAGCAGGGATGAATGGGATACAAACATTTTCCTCCCCGTATTCAATGTTAAGGACTAAAAGCTGACAAAAATGCCACCTTGGCAAAAGGTGAGAGATTATAATTTGTAATATGATCTCCAGGATTATTTGTTAGTCAATGATCTTGGACTCATTTCAGCTTTGCCTTAAAAGACCCATAAACGGTGGAGTGAAGACGATGACTACAAAGAGGATGGAATGTTAAAAGAATAATTACCATAAAGTATTAATTTATCAACCTATATACTATTATTTAGTCAATAAAAAATTTTCAGTATCCTCTAATAGGGACGAATGAAGCAGTCCCATTCATCCCCATTTGAAATGTCCCAATCATCCCCATGATGCATATATTCAATTGTCAGCTATTTTGTCTCATAAATTATTTTGTCACAATGGTTAATATGCATTCATTTTAATTACCAATATTGAGCCTTTAAATAAAAAACTACAACATATCTTAATTGTTTATATTGCATAAGATACTTAAGTAACTTCAAAAGTAAAAAAATTTACTTTTAAGCAGAGTTTTCAGGAAATGCAAATTTGAAGAAAACTGAAAACAGCCATGTGCTCTTGCTTTTGGTTCTGAAGCACACTATGGTAGTGAAATCTATGAGGATAGGAAGCAAAAAAAATGTTTATTGCCTGAAATATTGAGAGCGTCCCATCCACCCCTTGTCCCATTCATCCCCCATCTCCCCTAGTATAAACTATTAAGAATAAATAGTCTGGAAAATGCTTATTTCAAATTTTTAATGCTTTTTGCAGTGCGGGAGTATAGAAAAAACAATGCGCAAGTTGTGAAAATATTGTGTTCTCAAATATTTAAAAATATTGATCTTGAGAAACGTTTTCATACAAACCACTCTCTCGTACGCCAAGTAGGTGATTTTTTATTGATCTTTAAAATTTGGTAAGGACTTTTGAGAGTAAATGGTCTGAAAATGCTTATTTTTAGTTTATGATACTTTTTGCAGTTTTAGCAGCATAGCGGAGAAATTGGACATATTTTTGAAAGATTTATTTTTATATTTAAAACACATCGATCATGAGAAGCATTTTCGTACAAACCTCACTCGTACAAACCTTAGTTGATTTTTAAAATGTGTTAAGGACTTTTGGTGCATCGTGTACCTTTTAAATACAGCAATTAAACACTTGTATTTTATTCACACTGAATGTCTCAGAATTCGTAATAACGTTTGATAGGGGCGTAAAAAAAGTAGAGAAGCATGAGGTCCATGACCTTCCCATTAAAATAAAGACATTTTTTTCCCTTTACGTTATCTCTCTCAAAAACTATTATTTTCTGTCTTCAGTATTTAATAATTCATTCTGTAAGAAAACTCTGTGCGTAAAAAAAGGATTTTGAATATTGGTTAAATTTCTAACGTGTAAATATGTATATCAGGGCTTCAACATTAAACTAATTTAGTTTAATATTTACAATGCACACTTCATTTCTTCATATTAAAATTTCTAAATACTTAATATGACAAAATAATGTTTCATAATACTTAAATCTTGCGAATGGTAATGTTAAATATGATTAACCCTCTGACCGCTCAATTTTTAGACCAAAATCACTTAAAAAATTGAGGTTTTTTTTTAATTACATATTTCAAATCTATACATGTCCGAGAATTAAAATATGAAATTATTTTTTGGAAAAAAGGTTTTTGTTATAGATTTATAACTGAGAAAAAATATGCTCAGAAAAATCAATTTCTGGAGCTATCACATAAAAACTAATTTTTGGAAGTCATTCTCAATTGATTTACGGTTATTTTCCTATTTATGCCATAGAATACAAAAATAAAATTTATGCAATTAAGAAAATGGGTAATGAGCATGGATCGTCTTCAGATCCATCGCTATCTTGAGAGGAATCTGATAAATTACTATCACTATCACTATCATCACTGTTTTCAAAACAACTAATATCACTTTCAGAATCCGACAAATCATGAGGAATATATGTTCCGTCACTCGCTAAACGATTTCATCCAGACATTTCTGTTTTGAAAATAGCGAATAAAGATTAAATGACTCAAATTCAAAATAATCAGTTTATAACTAGTGCACTATATTTTGGACAAGATCTAATTCAAAGCCTAAATGTTATATTTAAAGTATTATTATTGACTAAACGGGGAAAACACGGATAGTGATATTGAAAAAAAAAAAAGACCGCGCCAGCTGTAGTCGTGAGATGAACAAATTTCGCTACATTTGCGTTGCACGCGAAAATAGCGTGATAAGCCATCAGAGAATCAAAGTACACTAATAATCCAAAACTATTAATTTTCTTCGAAAACTGTTTATTGGATCAGTGGTCTCTGCTACCTTGAAACCCCAATTGATACGGATTTAGAGAGAGTATAAAATAGACATAGAGGACTATTGCTGTCTCGCTCACTGACAGGTATTCAAATCCAAAAAATATTTTTTTTCATTAACCTTAAACATAAAATTTGGTATATTACAAAATATATAACTTGGAGATAGAGCTAGAAAGCTTATGTCTAAAAACATAGCATACCGAGCACCTTTTTTTAAGTGATTAAAAAACTTGTAACACCATGCTTTTTGATAATAACCATAATAAACATTAAAGTTAAAAACATTTCATTTCATAGATGCCGAGATATAGCTTATATAGAAATAGTAAGATACAGTATCAAAGCTCCACCAGTTGGGCCTTATACACAAAAATCTAGCTATAAAATATCCAGCTATAACCTATGTCAAGGTCTAGCTAAATGTAAAGTTTCATGGAATTTTATACATTAGTTCTCGATTTAGAGCAACCACAAAGTTTTTGTAATGCGCAGACCGACGAACTTTTTTTAACAATAGTTAAATGTTATTCAGGACATCCCACAACGTGTAAATCCAACATAAGCGATATGTCGAGAATTTTAACAAATACTTCCTTCTTATGAATACAGAATAAAGTAAAAAAGAATTTCTTAGAATAACGGAATAATTTAACAAGAAAATTATTTTCGGATATTCATTAGCTGTTTCTATTGGCAGTAATTTATAAAACTCACTCATTTTCTGCTTTCATAGAGAAAGTTACTAATGATTAAAAGTCCGGCATTTTATTAAGTATTCTTCATTAATTCTTTTCATCTTCTTAACGTTACTTACTAACTGTTTCTAATTTTAATGAAGGCAATTAGCAGCAAAGTGCGTTTTATGCTTCGGCTATTTTATCAAATGAATTTCAATTTTAATTAGAGATCGGAATAGGTTATCGGAAATTAAATGCCCCATGTTTAAATTACCTTCTTTCTTCGAAATTAAGACTGGGTCTTGTACTAAATTTTCTCCTAAAGAAGCACTACATCTTATTTTCGAGGGATGTTTTCTTTTATGCACAACAACCTTCCTTTATTCATTTACAACAATCTATAATTATCCATGTGTTATTTTAAAACAAGGATGTCACATAATTCTGTCTACAGTATTTATAGTTCCAAAAAATTTCCGTTACAGTATGTTAATTTGGCGTGGGCATCGGTTATTGATAATTGACCTCTTTGATTTACGAAAAAAGCGCTAAATACTGAAATTATTTTTTTTAAATATACATAATTTGTGCTTTTCTTTTTAAAGATATGCTAAAGGCAATAAAACAAAAGGATCATTTATACTTTCTATTCGAGATTTCTAAATTGTTGCCTCAACGTATAATAATAATTTAATTAATATTGATGTATTAAATGATAAAGAACATTTTTTTTAATTATTGCATTCTTTTTTTATTTATGTTTCCTTAATTTTAATGATTAAAATATTTTGTGACTGTAGTTTCACAGCCATTTGACAAGTTTGGACGAGAGTGGTTTGGCACATAATTAACTCCATTGTTTTTGTAATTTGCAAACTTTTATAACCATAACGATTGTTTGGTGATTTATCACCCACGGCCGGCAACGGAAAAAGGACAGAAAATTATTTTTTTAAATTTATAATTAAATTTTTAAAATATTGAAATAATGTACTGTCATCGGAAAGCCACCTTTTTTACATAATTTTTATAATTCTAACGAAACAGAAAGTGAGTGAAAAATCGATTACAAAATTCCATCTTTATATACAGAAAACAGTTAAGTTAAATAAAAGGGTGTAAAAATACTTTTACTATTTCATATTATTTTGTGGCGTGCTGGTTCATAGTTAACATTGGCTAGCTCAGTAAAAAGTTCGAAAATAAGATAAAACAAGTTTTTGTTTAAAACTTTAAGGAAAAGGACCATTACTGAGTCTCATTCACAGAAATTTAGCTCGGACTTACTGTTTAAGTAAGCCCATTAGAGAAATATACTTTTCTACACAGTAATGGAAACAGCTTGAATAAGACGAGTAAATAAAACTTTAACTTACGCACAGATGAGCATTGAAACCCTTCGAATTTTAACTTTAAACTCCGGAACTACCATTTACTGCTATTCGCAAGACCCCACAACTTTGATAAAAGATGGCTAAATACCCAAAATCATAGCAGCCCGTGGCCGCCAACACAATTTTATTGAAATAATCAATTTATCTTACCGAGTCAAACTTCTACTCAAAGCAAGCTTCACGTCAGGATCACAGCATCTGTAGGCTGACAGGAGAGGGTCCCGAATTCCGCTATGGCGAGATACGACCAAATCCAATGCTACACCCATTTTGCATCTGCTTAAGTACATTTCTGACAGACCAGAAAAGTCAAAATTTGCATAAAACCGCTGCGAAGCGCAGAAAACCCATAACTTCCGAAGGAGACATGCATCCGTCGAAAGTTAAAGTAAAATAGTATACATATGTCGCTGCACGCACACAGATGTTATTTTCACAATACGATCTCAATCAAAACAAACGGCTGACTTTATGAGGAGTTTCCAATCCACTACAATTTTTCTAAAAAATGCTACACAACGCATTTTTGCATTTTATTGGATATTTCTACCAGTAATACCAGTAATAATAATGTATGGCAGATTCAAATGACAGCACGTGATTACGCACTTAACAGCAGAACTAAACCATTCGAATTATGAAGAATTTATCTTTATAAAACAACATACTCAGACAGGAAGCTAATTTCTTATTATCTTTAAATTTTTTATCGAAAGACAAAACAAGACAATATTCTTTGACAGTTTAATATCATTTTTCTTCTACACACTAAATAATTTATTGTTGCATTTTACTGGATAATTGTACTAATAATAGCAATGCGTAACAAATGCATATGGAAGTATTTGATTACACACTTAATCGCCGATCTAAAACTTTTGAATTATGAAGACTTTCTCTTCGTGAAACAGGCTCAGACGAAAATAAAATTTCACACAATACTTTTGAATTTTCATAAAAAAAGGACAAAAAACCTTAAACAGTAAATTATCCTTTCTAAACTTGATATTATTTTTCTTACGTCAGGTGCACAATTTATTTTTGCATTTAATCGAATGTTTCTATTTATAAAAGATTTACATGGTAATTATGAAACTTATTGAAATTGGAAATGTCCTTTGTCTACCCTCTACAAAATCCAGCCCCAGCGATCTATATATGCGGCGGAAATGGGGCCAGTGATGGGAATCGCTTTTGATCTGCCAAGCTGAGCAGGTCTGTCGTGACTCTAATACACCATAGTGTATGGAAGGCAATACAATTTGCCGAGAAACTAAGTCTAGTTTCGACATAAAATGTATGTCCAGAAACCCACGGATAGAGAAGTTATCTCTATCAAAATTTTGACAATCCTGATAACTTTATAAGTGCACTTTGTGAAAACTCTTTAAGTGTGTACGTGTATGTAACTCCATGGGAAATTGTACGTGAAAGTAAATAAATTACTGTTCGGTGTAATCTAGCTATTCTAATTTAAAGTGAACGTCACACTACTCTCCCCATATAATTCTATATCTGCTTGTTACGTATTATTCTTACACGTTTAGATATTTCAAGTAGATTCAGAAAATTGTTTTCCACTCAGAAATTCAAATAGTTATACAAACGTTTTCCTTTTAGCTAACCAACGATAATTTATCCAAGTTCTCCGTTTTAAGCGTTAAGAGAAACATTTCTGTTACGAAAAGTTTCTTAAGCTATTCATGGATTCATGGTTGAATATTATAGAAAAGAGGAAGTGTAAGGCGACATTTCGAACATTACTTTTGTTCGTATGAGATTCTCTTGTTTCTGAAAGCAGCCATCTTGTAACAACTTTAATTGATTAAAACAAATAGGAATACTAAATATTATATTTAAGATGCTTCACATTGAAATTTAGCCTTTATATTCATACTAAATGGTATTTATTAAATAAATATAACTTTCAATGTAAAAATAAAGTCTGCTTTCATAATGTTTTCTTATATCATGGGATGTAACTGATATTTGAAATTTTACCTAAGGATAATTACCTATTTACAGGGAGAAATAAAAACTTGGATTTTCTTTAATAACATTAGGGAGTTCCACCTCCTGCGAGCTACGCTCGCCGACAGTGATCTCTTTCTATTTGTTTAACAAGCGGTGTTACATCCTAATGATTGTTTCAAGTATATAAAAGAAGAAAACAATGATGGATCACTTATAGACTATGAACGCATGTGAACATTATAAAATTGTAAAAACAAAATTGCCCATGAATATGTTGCTTACTGCTTAATGGAAGCAGTTTTATTCAGCAAATATTCAGCATTTATGAGTCAGGCTGGCTCTACAGTACATGACGCTCCTAAACACATTCGCTCCACCAATGGCTGAGAGGTTCTGCTCTCAAAGCAGGTAACTGAAAGGTGCTGAGTTCAAACCCTGTTGCGCTCGTCGACCTAACAGTTCGGAGTTTTCCGTGGTTTTCTTCGAACATTAGAAAGACTCTCCCTAGGGCCTATATCCCTCGAATAGATAATCGGCCGTCATAAATCAACCAACCAACTTAGGCACTTTCTTTTATTTTCACCCTATATTACGTAGGCAAAAGATTTAAAAGAAAGAAAAAAAACCCTGTTTTAAATAAACAGTTTGATTATCTTTAACTTTTCACTCCATGTATTTTTCATTTTGAAATATGTTTTTTTTATACTCACATTTAGAGTTAGAAACAAGAAATTAAAAAAAAAATTGCCATATTTAATAGCAGACTTTTGTATTTAGTTTATATAAGAAGAATCTTTTTATTAAAATATAGTGATTGTTTGTAACTGAATTCAATTTATTTATAAAAGATTGAGTTTTAATTTATTCATATATGCATCACTTCGGAGTATAAGCTTAATATAAGTAACCTACTTGTGTGGGTCGGTGTGTATTCGGGTCCGGTACCAGAATTTGGGGGAACCTGAGCATATAAAATGAATGGGTTCCCTACAATACAAATAAATAAGTAAAATAAACAGAAGACACCACTTTCATGAATCACTGATTATTTGAATTATCATTTTAGAAGAATCAAATCTTTTGAAAAGCACATTTAAGAAAAAATAACGGAAAATCATAATGTTACAATCCTTGTATGTAAGTATCAGCTATCAGTCATCTTACTTATTAAACTTCTAGTTTGCAAATGTTATTTAATTTTGAAGTAAACAAAAATATTACGTCTGAACATATTTATATTTATATTAAAATCATTAAAATTACAGACATTACATCACTCCTACATAAAACATTAAAAACATATTAAAATTGGACGTTTCGGATTTACATGAAAATTCCTCTTCAACAAACATTTTTCTTAACGTAAGTCACAGTTCAAAAATATCAACACATAGAAAATACAACGTATCAAAATGTCGAGGCCAAAGTTACAGTTATAATAACACGGAGTATTTATTCGGGATTGCACCTGCTTCATTAAGAGGTAAATCTGTAATTTTCGTATACCATGCTTCTAAGAAAGTACGAGTTCTGTAGTCGCTGCACCTCGATCTGATTACAAAAGATTTGGCAAAATCTGGAAAATGGTCAGTTTTTATTGCATGATCCACTATTTTGGAATTTAAATTTTTATTTTGAAATGCACATCTGTGCTCCTTTAGTCTTATCTGAAGTGTTCGACCTGTCTCCCCTATATAGATCGCATTGCATTGTTGGCATGGAATACCATAAACTACATCTTTAAACTGAGAACTGGGATATGTATGTTTGAAGTTGCTTAAAAAACTATTTAAAGGTTTCTGTGAGATGAAAGGTGTATGGATACCGAGTGGTTTCAAGAGATGCGAAATATTTTCTGAAATACATTTGTAATATGGAATTGCTGCGAACTGGTTCATCTTAGTACGTTGGGGAGGGGGGACGGGTATTCATGTGTGCTTGTATATGTGTTCCAACGTACTAAGATGAACCAGTCTTCCAGTTGTAAATCCGAAACGCCCAATTTTGATATGTTTTTAATGTTTTATGTAAGTGTAATGTAATATCTGTAATTTTAATGATTTTAATATAAATGTTATTTAATTTTAAAAAGTAGTTTAATTGAGCATAAATAAAATTTGGTGAAACGATTGCTATTTTTATACAATTTTTTTTTTTCATTTAGTTCTTTTGGTGAAATTTGGTCGTAAGAACCAATTTATAAATACAACAAATGTTTGTTTTAAAGACTGATGTTGTAGATATAATAGACTGTTTTGTAATTAATACTAAAACAAGAATTTAACATATTATATTATTACAGATGGAACAGAAATATTTTTTTCTCTCATGCAAGAAACTAATTTTGTGTCCTCTCTCTCTGTCAATACTAATAAAAATACCCGTGGCTGTTGCCTGGCTAAAGCTTCCGTCCTGCATGGCATAGGAACACGCTTAGCTTATCTCAGAGGGTTTTTTTCATTTCTTTCACCAATCTTTGTAACTTAAAAAAAAAAAAAAAAAAAATAAATAAATAAAAAAAACGTGATTTTTTTTTGTATCTGTATATGCCTTGTCTCAATTATTATTTACATGTATAAAAATTGCTATATAATGAATAATAAGATGATAATGATCACACGTTATATAGAAAAGAAGGTTTGCTAGTTCTCAAAATGTAAGTCAAAATGGTAGTTGTCAAGTTATAAAGAATAAGACACATGCTTAGTTAGTTACAGATTATATCCCATATCAACGTTGAATAATCGCAAACATTTATAAAAATAGTGAAACGAAAATACCAACTCTAATGTTAATTAAATTCTGGATGCAACTAATGTCATAAATTAAGGATATGTTTTATTATTAATCCCGCGAATCAACTGGTATCAGAGGAAAGCGGTAGGCAGCTTGATTTTCTGTTGTTTTATTGAATACTTAATGTATATAATTATATATATATATATATATATACATATTTGATTTAACAATTTCTGCTATATTTTTTTCCATACATTTTTCGATGTTTTTATTTTATCCCAAAAAAAAACAAAAATAAAATGTATGCATTTGTTTTATTGTCTCCAGAAATGATATAATATAACTAACGCAATCTTAGTAAAATGCTTTGTGTTAGGAAAAGAAAAAGACAAAATATAGTTACACATAACAATGTCTTAATTTAAAAAGTCATAAAAATAAAAATAAATAGCACTTATATATCAAGAACGTTATTATCTGCTTTGTTTAGCTATTTATTAAATAAGCTGCTAATTGCTTTTTATGTTTCTGTGAAAAACGTAAGCAAAATGAACGCGTGAGTACTGAATTAATAATTATTAGTACAGATATTAATTGTAGAATAGCACGGTTAAAAGATGGAAATTTTTATGAATATCAGGTAAGAAAGAAAGAAAACAAATTTATGGGGAGATTTGGGGATTATTAAAAAAATAGTATCCATATTAAATGCAAGCTTTGTGGATGTAGGATACAAAAAAGATGAATTTTTGCATTATTTGGATCTTGGTTCACAATGCAATTCTCTAAAAAATGCTATTCAATTTGTGAGGCATCAACAAATAAATCATCTAGTTGACTGACTCTGTAATTGAGCCATCCATAGACAAACTTAGTAAAGTAGGAGATCTATTGACAAAAGGGCAGGAGGTAGTAGTTCAAATCGTTAAAGAACCTATTTTAAATAAGGGTCCTCGTATAGCTTCTGAATTTACTATGCCTGGTCGGTACATGATACTCATACTATTAGTATTAAAAAAAAAAAAAAAAAAAACAGAAAAAAAAACACTAATCCTGAAAAGCGAGATTGGCTGCACCATTATCGTAGATTTTTCTGTTCCTCCAGTAACGATCCTTTTCATAGTTCTGGATAACATATCAATGATTTTTTTTGCATTTCCATGGAATATTATTGATTATAGAGGTATGTTTTACTAACACCTTTTTCAGCCTCCTTGCCAATGTGATGGGTCACCTGATAGGGATTAAAATGTATAAACATACAATCTTGTACATTATTAATTAATAATATAGCAATTTAAGGTGGAAAAATACTGATATTGCCCTCCTCGAAAGTCAGTGATTCGAGCTAATCGATAATAATATATTATACTGTTTATTCGGTATATTTCTATGCATTTTGACTTTGTTCAGAAATCTATTTAGGTCTGCGTTAATCTCTCTAGAATTATTATTGTAATGCTTTCAAATTCTTTGTCCAGACCATTTTCAGGATTTGTACATGGTTATATCAAAAACGAAAAAAAGAGAAGATTTCCATCAAAAATAAAATTTTGAAAGCAAGCAAACGAGCCATTTTCACTAAAAGAAGAATTTTAAAAATCAGATCAGCCGTTCAAAAGTTATACACAAGTAAGAAACGTATTTAATTTTAAAAAGTATTTTGTGGACTACACATATTTTCGTAAAGTTCGAAAATACTTAAATATCAGTTCAAGAAACCCATCTCATATAATTCTATATCTATATTAGATATTATTAATATTAAATATTCAGTTATTTCAAGTGACTAAGCAAACTGTTTCTGGTGAAGAAACTTTAAATCGTTACATAAACGTTTTCCTTTAGCTAAACAACAATACTTTCTTACACATCTTTGCTTTAAATATTAAAAGAAACATTTCTCTTGAGACAACATAAACTATGAAATGTTTCTTAAGCTATTCATGAATCCAACGTTAAACATTATAGAACAGAATAAGTATAATGTGCCTTTTCGAAGATTACTTTACTTCATATGAGATTCTTGTATTTCAGGAATCTCGTAACAGCTTTATCTACTTTACAACAACTATGAACTCTAAATGGTATGTTCGAGATGTTTGACTTTGAAATGTAGTCTTTATATTAATCCTAACTGGTATCGTTTAAATAAATATAACTATAAATGTAAAAATGTAATCTGTTTCTATGAGGTACATTTTTATCGTGGAATGTACCCGAAGTCTGAGGTAGAAATAAAGAATGACTATAGCCCATTTATGAGAGAAAGAAAAATATTCTTCTATAATATCCAAGGGTGGATCAAATATGAAAGAGACTTTGTTATTAGATTATTTTTTTAAATATTATTTAGCAAAAGTATGTCAATATCATTGTTATAGTTTTCTTTAACATTTACACAATTTCTTCAACATATTGGGAGTTTTTATTCTTGTATAATAAAAAGAACTAGAACGTTCATGAACCATGGTACCCAAAAATTCTTTGACTTCTTTCTTTGATAAAAATCTTGCTCTGCTTAATGATTCATCAAAGGATCTAAATTAATATTAGTCAAAAGGTGATTTTTCTAGGTAGTCAGAACGTAATTTTCTATTGATATTTTTAAAAATATTCTTTATTTTTGATCAGCGCTCGTATAATATTTATCAATTTCTGAATGAAACCTGAATTTGTACAAAAATCCTAGTTTTAAATTTCTGTATAATTTTGTACTGCGTTAAAACTATAAGGATCGGACTGTAAGGAAGGTGAACGACGGAATCACAGTAATTTTTTTGTTTTGTTCCACGTGTTGTGTGAGCTACTTCAATGTACCGGAGAAGATAAACATTCCGAACGGTAATGGAAACTTCTTAAAACTGATGTGTAGCTTTAATATTTTCTAAAATTAACATTATAATATCGCATTATATGTACGTCGTTCATCTATAAGACTGACGCACAAAATACCCGAAAATTCAGAAACAAAATTATTGTGTCAGGTTTTGCTTCAGTGGAGCAATTTCACTTTTTTTACGATATTCCATAATACCTTGCTTAACCTTTTTCAAGACAATTTTTAAATAATGGTACCCTTTACATACGTGAGACCTCAATAAGGTGCCATATCCGAATTGTACATATATTCTATGCAATATTTACTTGGTTTGACATTTTTATTTCTTAAAAGTCTTCTAATTATACGTTGTACAACAGCACTAAGTGATTTGTGCTTGTCCATAATGCTAGTGACTAAATAAATGAATGCATGGAGAATAAAAATACACAAAAGAAATTTTTAGACCGTAAACGTCTTAATATAATTGCCATGGCAACAAGTATATTCTTATTCTAGTTTACAAGTTTTTAATTGTGTAGTCCACTAGTAATTTTCTATTGATATTTTAAAAAATCTTTATTTTTTATCCATCCTCGTATAATATTTATCAATATCTGAATGAAACTGCAATTTTTACAGAAAATTTTAATTTAAAATCTCTGTGTAATTTAGTACTGATTTAAAATCTTTTCAAACAGATTTTGTCGAAGCAGTTTTCTAATATTTTTAATACTAGAACGACTATAAGCGGTTAATTTGCCGTGACCAAGTAAACTTATTTGGATTCACACCATAAATTTCTTCCTAAAACAATCAAATATGTACCGCACAGGAATAAGTTAAATAATCATATTAAATGTCATTAAACACAAATGCTGGTTTAAAGTATTTTTATATGACTTGAATAAAATTTCCGGTCGTTCTAGTGTTAAAAGTGCATGAAATATGACATTTAAAACATGTGCAATCACAGGTCCAAATATAAAACCTTCATTGAAAAACAAATAATAAAATGTTCTTTAAGTTCAAAGTCATTGCACATCAACTAAACTAGAGTTATGCAACCTGTGCGAAGCTACCGCTATTTTAAAATAGAAAAAAAATTACCTTATTTAGTTATAGAAAGTTATCGATTAAAAAAGGAGAAGATTATCTTTTGGAATCTGTGGTGGAATTCAGACTTTCAGGCAAAAAGGCTCAAGATCTGTAAACTACACCATTTGTTTTTGAATTTTCTTCGACATTTCTACCAATAACAGAAGACATTGAAAATATGATGCAATGTTAATTTTCGTCATTTTTTGTCATGAATAAACATTTTTGAAACAATTTGAAGACACTTAAATATCCAATGAGTTAAACCATTCAGCCAGCTTCATAGTATCATTTTTACATATTAATATCGCATATTGGATCAGTCTAAGAAGAATAAGCAAACTATTTCTCACATACAAAATTTAAAGAGTTTCATAAACGTTTTCCTTTTAGGTAAGCAAAAATAGTTTCTTTAAGTTTCCCAGTTTACATATTAAAAGAAATATTTCTTTTGAGACAATATAAACTATGAAAAAATTCTTAAGCTATTCATAAATTCAACGTTGAGCAATGAGGAACAAAGTAAGTGTAATGTGCCGTTTCGAACATTTACTTTTGTTCGAATGAGTTTCTCATATTTAAGGAAGTAGTGAACTTGTAACGTTTTTAGCTACTTTAAAACAAGTAAGAATCCTAAATCCCTTCTTCGGGTTGTTTCAGTTTGAAATCCAGCGTTTATATGCATGCTAAATGTTATGTAAGTAAATATAACTTTTAACGTAAAAAGGAAAAATTTGTGATTTTCTAATAATGGTCAGTAGATGTTTATGTTATATATATATATATATATATATACATAAAATAAACATCTACTGACTAATAAAAACATTTTTGGTAGAAAAAATGCATTGTGTATTATATATATCAGAAACTGCATACGTACTACTTTTAAAGTTTCTACTCTTAAATTCTTTATAAAAAAAAAAAAAAAAAACTAATTAATTTATTTTTTATAGAATTTTAAACAGATGGTATTTTTTATCGAATATATTTATCCTTTTTATTATTTATGATTCATTATTTTATATTTATTATTTATTATTCATTATGTTATATTTATTATTTATTATTAATATCAATATTATTATTTATTTATTATATTATTTATTATTAATATTAATATTAATATTTATTTATTATTTATTTATTATTTATTTTCATTTATTATTATTATTATTATTATTTATTTTATTATTTATTATTTTATTATTAATTATTTTTATATAGTATATCTTTTTTACAGAATTTTCAAACAGATCATATGGAAATAGATTTGCCTTCTTTCTAAAAATGTATGAAGGGAGATACATAAAACACACGGCCAATTTTTAAACTTTCATTATATGAAGAAAAGCACAAAAAGTTTTTTTTCTATTAATATTTCTTATATATATCAAATAAAAAATAATTTTTACAATTTACTGAGAAATTTTACTAACAAATATATATATATATATATACATATATATATAGCAACTACAGACTAATTTAATTTTGAAATAGTATATTTTGTGGCTTATAAACATTTTCGCTACAGTTTGGAGACAATTAATTATCCGTATTAAACAATTCCAGTATCTTCATATAAATTTATAGACTTGCTATGTTTTAGTATTAATGTATATTTAATTATTTCAAGCAGAATCGGTAAACTGTTTCAAACATATATAAATTAAATAGTTTTTCTTTTACAAAAATTTACCAACTAACATTGTTTACTTCCAGTACTCTGTTATAGTTATTAATATAAACATTTGTCTTGGGACAATATTAACTAGGAAATGTTTCTCAAGCTCTTCTTGAATTCAATAGAGAATTCTGGAACAGCTGTTGCATAATTCTGAAATATTATTTTTTGTTCGTATAAGTTTTTGCATTACCGAAAGTAGCAAAGTAATCCATTTAGCTACTTTAAAATAACTAAGAAACCCCAATCTTATATTCGGGATGTTTCATTTTGAAATTTAGCCTGTATATTTAGATTAAATGTTATCATACACGTAAATGTAATTCTTAATCTAAAAGAGAAATTTGTTTCTGTAGAATAGTTTTTTCATACGATATTATTAAAATTTAAGATTTTAATAAGAATATTTATTTGCCATTTAATATAAAATTATTATTTGTCTATTTTATAATGTAATAGTTTTAATATTTTGTCAAGACCTCTTAAGTTAGGTAAAACAGAAGAACGAAAAATCATGCTTCTAGCATTGATTATGAAACACTTTTCAATACTAACAGAATATTAGTAAAAATTTTATTTTTTCATACAATTAAATAAAATATCTATGTAGCCAATTTAAATAAAATGCACTGCAAATTTTTCTTTATAGACCAAAATGTAACGGAATTCTTTTGAGAGTTCCTGTAAACTAACTATAAATGACACTTCATTATCAAAAGCAAACATTCTATAGTGAGCTTTATTAACATATACAAATTTAATGCCATTCCAAATATACATACGTGAGTTATAGCACGGAAACAGAGGCAGACAGACAGACAAACCGAATTCATAAAGACATTTCAACTATGTTGGAAAGTGTTAAAGACCGACAAACAATTTTAGTATGATATAAACAGTATACCAGAAACTGCATATAATATGTACAGTATACTAGATACTACATGTGTATCATTTTTAAAGTTTTTAACCCTAATCATAAGTTTTTTAAAAAAATGCAATTGTGATTTAAAAAAAAATTAAAGCGGGTCCTATTATAATGTATCTATCCGTTTTGTGAAAGTTTCTGAAAGAGGACATATAAACACACGCATTTACAAGACTAAACATTTTCTGATTTTCTTCATTAAATGAGGACAAAACAAAACACTTTTACTGTTAAAAATCTTTATATACCAACTAAACTATTCGTTTTGACATTTTACTTGGAAATTATACGAGAAAGAAATACACAGCAACTATGAAACTTACTTTTAAAAAATATTTTTAAGCCTATAAATATTTTGCTACAATTTGGCGACACAAGTTTAAAAGATTAAATTATTCTAATCATTTTATATGATTTTACATAATTTCTACGTATTAATATATATTAAATCACGCAGAATCATTAATTTTTTTTTTGCACATAGAGAATTTAAACAAATATTTAACTTTTAGGAAAGCAACACTAATTTCTTCCAGTTTTCCACTTGCTCCTAAAAGAAACATTTCTTTCGAGACAATATGAATTGCAAAATGTATGAATTGCAAAATCTTAAGCTATTCATGAATTCAATGCTGAACATTATGAAACAGAGTAAATGTAATGTGGCTTTTAGAACATTACTTCTGTTCGAATGTACTCGTATTTTAGAAAGTATAGATCTTGTAACAGCTTTAGGTACTTTACAACAACTACGGGCTCTAAATGTTATCGTTGGGATATTTCAAAATTTAGGTTTTCTCTTCATAATACACGGATTTATGTAAATAAATAAATAAATATCGTGACATTGGACTTTGAAACAAGCAAAAAAAAAAAAAAAAAAAAAAGAGTACGAAATTTTGGTTTGTAAAACTTCCTTTTTAATAATAAGAATGAATATATATATATATATATATATATATAACGGTACTTTGCAGAAAGTGTGTTTTCATACTTTTTAAAGGAAATCAATGAAAATAAGGTTTATTTATTATTTTTGATTTTTGTAAGGTATACATACATCAACTTAAATGAATTTAATACAAATTAAACAAGGTTTTCTCATTTCTTCTAAGGTTGGTATGTTGGCGAGAAAAGTAATTTGCGGTGAAATTTTAAATTAGGCTTACTAAATTTAATTGGAATGGATGTGAAGCAATTATATCAAATATGCTAAAAATTTGTTGAACTCATACACTCTCAGAAAAAACTATAAATTTATGAGCGTTTGCCCTTCAATTTTCACGGGCAACAGCCTTATTTGATGAAAAACGGTCTAATCCACTAAATAAGCGGCCGTAACCCTTAGATACTTAGAAAATTAAGAGAAATCCACATATTCTTACAGTTCTAGCCCATATGTTAGCAAAAATACGATACGACCCCATACATTGTCCTCCGCTAGGGTGTAACCCTTCATTTTACTCGTGTTTCGAAAATTTTAACCCGCCAAAACAGCGATTCTCTGATGATTATCTAACGTGCTACGTGCTACGGAACAGTAAGCAAAGTGTTATTGTGTTTTAAAGTGCATTATATCCTGTGCATTATAATGCTACATTACTTTGCCCCCTAAAATTACGGGCTGCACAAAATGATGGGAATGGATTTTTTTTTTTTTTTTTTTACGGGATATGACTGGAATCTCTGCTGCCGGCCTCTGCCCGTAATTTTACTGCAATATTTTTTACCGTGTAATTCAAAAATTGCCAGTAGGCTGTAATATAACCCACACCATTCAATGAATGCCATCTAAAATTTTTGTGTGAGACTGTAACTAAAATTTACGAACTTGTACTGGATTAACATACTCATGTACGATATTTCAAGATCAATACACAGTCCCATTTAGAATCGAATTGGTTCAGTATTTCGAATGTTATCGTACTGACAAATTATGCATGTTTTTTACTTTTTGTGTGTTCTTGTATAGAATCTATAACAGCTAGATAGTTGAATAACAAACTCATCCCGAGATAATTGAACGATCAATACACTGTCCAATTTAGATGCGAATTGGTTCAGTAGTTCGGACGTTATCCTAATGACAAATTTTGCATTATATATAGATAGATATATAAACAAAGTGATTGCAATAGGTCCATTTTTAAAGAAATACATAAAAAAGGCATTTTAAAGATTTTAAACTTTTTTGCTTGGGTGAGAGGCAATCGAAGAAGTGGAAATTTCTGAGGAAGAGAGGAATTTATATGATTTTTTGAAATTATTCTTACAACTAAGTTTTTTTTAAAAGAGAAGAACATAATAATAAAAAAGAATGTAGATGAAACAGCACCAAAAAACTGGCTAGTGCCACCTGTCGCATTCTTTGTAATCTGTCCTCTTCTGTTCTGTTCATTTGTGACCTTGTTCCCTTACGGACAAGTGTTTACTTTGGATGATGATGGACTGTTATTAATTTCCAATCCGAAACGCGCACTTTGTGTTATTTTATTTTTTTTTATGGTGATTCATACAAATTTTTATGATTTAAAAATGATTATTTTTAAAGTTTTAACTTGGTGTGCATGTGTGGAGGGGGGGGGGGCAGATATTTCGGTGTGGAGTGGTAATTTAAATGATTATTTATTTATTGTAACTACAGAGTAACAAATAGGGCTGAAACAAATTTAAAAATCAAACAGTTTCAGAGACTTTAAACTCTGTGTCCATAACAAGTGTCGGCGAAAGATTTCGATGAGATTTCGAAAATAACAAACAGAGCAGATAAAGTTAAAAAATTAAAGAGTTTGAATTATCTTATACTTTTTGTGCTGGGGGAGACAAAGGAGAGCGGTAGATAATTTTCGGGGTGGTATGGGATTTAGATAAAAAAATTTTAAAAAAGCGGAATCCGCCGAAACTGTAAATTTCTGCTGGTTTTAAAATGTTATATTTAAAACTTGCTTTTTATATTTTTTTAAAACTACGTTGATTTTTTATTGAGTCTTCTTTTGTATGTAATTACATGTATCATTAATATTCTTAATCCCTATTCCATGGCATGGATGGATACAAATCTGAAAAATGCTATAGTTTACATTTCTGCATATAAAAGTATGGAAAATCCTTTAACTGTAAAATAATGGATATTTAAGAATGCCACCATTTTTCGTAAAAATTGAGCTTTTGCATTTCTAAATACGCAAAAGAATAAACGCTAATGTGTCTTCGGTATTAAGGGGACCGTGCACCTTCATTTGTGCAAAAATCGACTTAAAAATCGAAAATTAATTTTGTGCATATTATTTTTCTACAGTTTGTTCTGAGCCATTTGCGAAAAACCGCATGCAGCTGCGATTAGTTTTCGCAAAGTTACAAATGTTTGAATTTTGTACACAAACAAATTTTCGGCCCTTTAATATACTTGAAATCTGTTTTTCTCAAAACTGATTTTCCAACGATTTCAGATTTTTGAAATGCTCCGAGCGTCTTAGTTTTTGATCAAAATTCACGAAATTGATAAGGAAGTACACTGATATTGTGTACAAGGAAATTAAGCATGCATTTTGAAATTTGACTTCATTAAGATAGTTAAATTTGATTTTTAACTTGTTAAAATGAAAAATTTTTATGAATATCGATAGAAAATTCAGAAAAAAAATCTCTAAAAAAATAACTATACAAGAGATTAAAAAAACAATGCTTAGATTTGTTTGTAATGTAGTTTTAAGTGATTAAAATTAAAAAGCAAGGACATATCTAAAAAATTAAGACGCCCGGAGCATTTTAAAATTTTCTTTTTTTTAAATCTTAAAATTGCAAAAAGATAGGAAATTTCTTTTAATGTGTTTTATATACTTATGATGAAATATATATATGCAACAAATTTTATATCTCTATGATGGAAAAAAAGTAACATCCACCGTCTCCGTAAACAAAACTAGATGGAACCCGTCAAAATTTGACGGCAAACAACTTGACAGTACCATAAAAATAAATATCATAGCTGCTTTAAAATGTTTGAAACTTTTGCTGAATAATTTAAATAAATAAATCTGACACATTTAGCGCTGTTGTGCCAGTACATAGAAAACCATGGCACAACAGTGATAAATCATACACAATTGTCATTATAAGATGTCAGTTAATGCAAAAGGCATTTATATACACTACACACTTTTCCATCTACTGATCCAATAACGATTTTGTCATTATAGTGCATCTAAATACAGTTTGTGATATAGCAAAAAATTAGCATTCACCACTCAGCGAGTAATACTGAAATTTGGCGATTGACTTTATTGCCAAACTTAATAGTCACACTCGCCAATTGCAACGATTGAATGGAAAATGAGATTTTTTTTTTTTTGCTGTCTCTTGATGAACTTTATAGAGGAGGGATGGACACGGGAGATGCATAATATGATTAAGCGGTCACAGACCTTTCCATCGATATATCACATGAAGGGTGTGTTCAAAATTTAGAAAAGTACCCCCCTTGGAGGCAAAGGGGGGGACATAGGAGATACATAATATGATTAAGCGGTCACAGACCTTTCCAACGATATATGTCATGAGTGGTGTCAACAAAATTTAGAAAAGTGCACCCCTTGGGGGAGGGGGGGGAGTGGCGGGATGGACCACTCATGCATAACATGAATAAGCAGTCAAAGACCCTTCCAACGATATGTAACATGAAGGGTGTGTGCAAAATTTAGAAAAGTACCCTCTTGTGGGGGGCAAAGTGGGGGGGATGGACACGGGGGATACATGTTATGATTCAGCGGTCACAGACCTTTCCAACGATATATCATATGAGTGATATTGGCAAAATTTAGAAAAGTACCCCAATTGGGGTGGCAAAGTGGGGGTAAGGACACCGGAGATGCATAATATGACTAAGCAGTCACAGACCTTTCCAACGATATATCATATGAGTGATATTGGCAAAATTTAGAAAAGTACCCCGATTGGGGTGGCAAAGTGGGGGTAAGGACACCGGAGATGCATAATATGACTAAGCAGTCACAGACCTTTCCAACGATATATAACATGAGGGGTGTCAAGAAAATTTTAAAAAGTGCACCCCTTGGGGGGGAGGGAAGTGGCGGGATGGACACTGAAGATGCATAACATGAATAAGAAGTCAACGACCATTCCAACGATATGTAACATGATGGGTGTGTGCAAAATTTAGAAAAGCACCCCCTTGGGGGGGGCAAAGTGGGGGGGGGGATGGACACGGGAGATACATATTATGATTCAGCGGTCACAGACCTTTCCAATGATATATCATATGAGTGATATTGGCAAAATTTAGAAAATTACCCCAATTGGGGTGGCAAAGTGGGGGTAAGGACACCAGAGATGCATAATATGACTAAGCAGTCACAGACCTTTCCAACGATATATAACATGAGGGGTGTCAATAAAATTTTAAAAAGTGCACCCCTTGGGGGGAGGGAAGTGGCGGGATGGACACTGAAGATGCATAACATGAATAAGAAGTCAAAGACCATTCCAACGATATGTAACATGATGGGTGTGTGCAAAAATTAGAAAAGTACCCCCTTGGGGGGGCAAAGTGGGGGGATGGACACGGGAGATACATATTGTGATTCAGCGGTCACAGACCTTTCCAACGATATATCATATAAGTGATATTGGCAAAATTTAGAAAAGTACCCCAATTGGGGTGGCAAAGTGGGGGTAAGGACACCGGAGATGCATAATATGATTAAGCAGTCACAGACCTTTCCAACGATATACGACATGAGGGGTGTCAACAAAATTTAGAAATGGCCCCCTTTGGGGGGCAAAGGTGGTGGAAGGACATTGGCGATGCATAATATGATTAAGCAGTCACAGACCTTTCCAACGATGTATCACATGAGGGGTGTGTGCAATATTTAGAAAAGTACCCCCTTGGAGGCATAGGGGGGGGGTGGACATAGGAGATACATAATATGAATAAGCGGTCACAGACCTTTCCAATGATATATGACATGAGGGTTGTCAACAAAATCTAGAAAAGTGCAACCCTTGGGGGGGGGGGAGGGGGGGAGTGGCCGGATGAACACCGAAGATGCATAACATGAATAAGCAGTCAAAGACCCTTCCAACGATATGTAACATGAAGGGTGAGTGCAAAATTTTAAAAAGTACACCCTTGGGGGGGCAAAGTGGGGGGGGGATGGACACGGGAGATGCATAAAATGAAAAAGCGGTCACATGCCATTCAAATGATATATCATATGCGTGGTGTCAGCAAAATTTAGAAAAGTTTCAGCGCAGTGTGGGCAAAATGCACTCCCCCCCCATAATTTTTGACATGGCTGCATTTTTTAATTTTATTCGCGCCCCTTCCCTCCCACAAAAGTATTACAACTGTTTCTGAATTACATCAATTGTTTTGAACCGATAAGTTACATGTTTAAAAGAATGCACAATACACCGTAGAACTCAGTGCCTACACATATCAATCTTCGCAAAAAAAAATTGCCGATTTCATGAAATGATCGTGGGAAAAACACAAATTTCATCAAAGGATTATGGAAAAACATGAATTTCGTTAAAAGGCCACAGGGAAAAACATGAATTATGCGAAAGGATCATGAAAGATAAGCAAAAAAAAAAAAAAAAAATCACCAAAAGATCACTCTCTATTACCAAATTTCAACTAAAAATTGCAGAATAAAATGTATTTTATAAAAGAATCGCTGGGAAACGCGAATTTCATAAACGATCGTGAGAAAAATCTATCCTCTCTGCACATAATCTCCTCTATCGGCACATAAAAATCATGAATTTTGTCTATCAGGTGCATAAAAATACTTAATTTCGTAATCTTTTACCAAATTTCATCTAAAAATTGCAGAATAAAATGTATTCTATAAAAGAATCGCTGGGAAACGCGAATTTCATAAACGATCGTGAGAAAAATGCGAATTTCTTCAAAGTATCGCTGAAAAATGCGAATTTCTTCAAAGGATCACTGAAAAAACGCAAATTTCGTCAAAGTATTGCTGAAAAAACATGAATCTCGTAAAAAGGCAGCAGAGAAAGTGCGAATATCGTCAAAGGATCACAAAAAAGCAAAATTCATTAAAGGATCACAGAAAAACGCAAATTTCGTCAAAGGATAGTGGAAAAAATGCGAATTTCGTCAAAGGATTGCAGTTAAAAAGTTAATTTCGTCAAATGATTGCTGAAAAAACACAAATTATGTCGTAGGATCACTGAAAAAATCATTAATTTCATCCATCGGCACATAAATATCATAAATTTCGTCTATTGGGAGCATAAATATCCTTAATTTCGTCGGTCGGGTGCAAAATTTTTTTTTTAATCAATCGGGCGTGTAAAAATCATGAGTTTCATTTATCGGTCACCTAAAATTCACAAAATTCTTCAAACGATCACATAAGAATCAAGAAATTAGTTGATCGGGCACGTAAAAATCATTAATTTCCTCTATCAGCACATAAAAATCATGAATTTTGTCTATCAAGTGCATAAAAATACTTAATTTTGTAATCTTTTAACAAATTTTATCTAAAAATTGCAGAATAAATGTATTTTATAAAAGAATCGCTGGGAAACGCGAATTTCATAATCGATCGTGAGAAAAATGCGAATTTATTCAAAGGATCGCTGAAAAATGCGAATTTCTTCAAAGGATCACTGAAATTAGTTGATTGGGCACATAAAAATCATTAATTTCCTCTATCAGCACATAAAAATCATGAATTTTGTCTATCAGGTGCATAAAAATACTTAATTTCGTAATCTTTTACCAAATTTCATCTAAAAATTGCAGAATAAAATGTATTTTATAAAAGAATCGCTGGGAAACGCGAATTTCATAAACGATCGTGTGAAAAATGCCAATTTCTTCAAAGGATCACTGAAAAAACACAAATTTCGTGAAAGGATTGTTGAAAAAACATGAATCTCGTCAAAAGGCAACAGAGAAAGTGCGAATATCGTCAAAGGATCACAAAAAAAGCAAAATTCATTAAAGGATCACAGAAAAACGCAAATTTCGTCAAAGGATAGCGGAAAAAATACGAATTTCGTCAAAGGATTGCAGTTAAAACGTGAATTTCATCAAATGATTGCTGAAAAAACACAAATTATGTCGTAGGATCACTGAAAAAATCATTAATTTCATCTATCGGTACATAAATATCATAAATTTCGTCTATTGGGGGCATAAATATCCTTAATTTCGTCGGTCGGGTACAGAATTTTTTTTTCATCAATCGGGAGTGTAAAAATCATGAGTTTCATTTATCGGTCACCTAAAATTCACAAAATTCTTCAAACGGTCACATAAGAATCAAGAAATTAGTTGATCGGGCACGTAAAAATCATTAATTTCCTCTATCAGCACATAAAAATCATGAATTTTATCTATCAGGTGCATAAAAATACTTAACTTCATCGGTCAAGTGCAAAAAAAAAAAAAAATCCTTAATCCAGCGTGTAAAAATCATGAGTTTTGTTTATCAGGCATGTAAAAATCATGAATTTCGTCCATCGTGTGCATAAAAATAAGGAATTTTGAAGAACAGGCACGTAAAAATCACTAATTAATCAAGTGAAGTGGGTGAGGGAAATTACAAATTAGTCAAGTGGGCACATAAAAATCACGAATTTCTTCAATTGAGTGCATAAAAATCGTAAATTTCGTTCATCAGGTGTGGCAAAATCATTAATTTCATTGATCGGGTGAGGAAAAATCATGAATTTTGTCAAACAGATGCAGAAAAAACGCAAAGCAAAAAAAGAAAATCAGAAAATCCGGCATTTGGCCAGTTTTTTCCATATTTTTAATCGCTAGTTTTTCAAGTTTTATCGCCGAATGCTTATTTTTCCCTTTAGGTGGCAATAAAGTCAATCGCCAATTTTCAATATTGCTCGCTGATAGGCAAGTGCTAATTTTGTCCTGACAAAATGGTTATCGTATCAATAAAGTGTGTAGTGTATATAAATGAATTCTGCATCGACTGTCACCTGGTATAATGACAATTGTGTACAATTTATCACGTTTGATTGAGTTTTTAAGTTTCAAGTTTAGATTATTATATTTTTAGGTAGTTTTTCATTCTATCTTTATTTTATTTTATTGAATCATTGAAGATAGCAACATATCTATTTCTGTGTTCACGATCGAGTTCTTCGGATATGTTTTGATTCTTCGTATATTGTTTGCGAAATTATTTACTGCACATAATATAATTGTAAAGCATGCTTTATATACATTCTGGTGTATTTTTTCTTCTTTTTATGCTGTATGTATTTTGCTACATTAAAATTTTTATACCTAAAAGTAATGGTCGAATTTATAGTAGGATTTTTTTTTTTAAGTAGTTTATTTTTTACTTGGTAAAGCTGAAATTTCATTTTTTTAATATAATATTTCAGATGTTTTAATAGTTGCATTCGGCTGTAAAATATTGAAAAGTTTTGATTATATATAAAAGTTTGAAAATTAGTTGCCACTTTTTTGTTGTTGTTTATTGATAGTCTACTGCATATATATACACATATACTAAAATTATCTATCTAAATCCATTTGAATCATTGCAAGTTTTGTTAAGATTTGATCGTATTTCAATCTTTAGAAAGCTTTTCTATTAACCGACATAATAGTATTAATACCAATAAATTGTCATACTAAAGTTCCAAAACCTTTAAAAAAATTGTCAACAAAACAAAAAATTTCATGCAAAACACATTCATACACACTATCATAACAAAATCATCAAAATGCACAGGTGGTAAAGCTATTTAGAAGCTCCTGTTATTAGTAGAATTTTGTTATATTTTCCCGAATGGTTGTTGAATTTTGTGATTTTTTTCCCTGCAACCATTCAATAAATTTCACGATGTTTTATTGTGATTAAACTATGAATTTTGTTATTTTTTTACATATAAACACAACTGCCGACGCAGCAATTTTCTGGATTTGTCCATGCTAGTGAAAGTTCTTTTTTTTTTTTTCATGCAACTGCTGGTCGAATTTTTAATCAATTTTTTGTCAATTTTTACAGCCGAATGCAACTATTAAAACATCTGTAATATTATATTCAAAAAGGTAAATTTCAGCTTTATAAATCCTAATAAAAACTCGACCATTACTTTTTGGTTTAAGAAATTTAAAGTAGCAAAATATACATACGACATTAAAAAAAAAAAAATACACGAAACCAAAACATATCCAAAGAATTCAATCATGAACACAGAGATAAATATGTGTTTCTATGTTCGTACTCCAATATAACAAAATAAATAAAGATAAAATGAATAAATACCTAATATTTATAGTAATCCAAACTTCGAAACTTTGAAAATTGCTAACGCCATAATCATCTTTCCTAAAGATCTCTAGACAGGAAATAGCCTTTCACCTCATTGGCTCCAAATCTGTCTCAGGACCTCGGGACAGTAACAACCTCTCACTTGATTGGCTGAATGCTGACGCATGCGTATAGAGCCCAATTCGACAGGAGTTTACAAAAAATGCCTTTAGCTGATTGGCTGAATGCTCGCGCATGCGTATAAAAGCGATTTTTGCACGAAAAACGAAATAGCAGGTTAGCTTTAAATAGATGGATATTTCTTGAAAAAAAAATTAAATGCTTTTTTAAAAAGTGCTTTTTTAACATTTTACAACAAGAATCATATTTTCAATTTCTTCGCTTCAAACAAACGATCCTATAAGCATTTTAAAGAATATATAGCTGAAAAACATTTTATAAAGATTCATAACTTGATCTTCTCCAGAAATTTAGATATGTTAATTTAAACATGACGATTCTTAAAAAAAAATAAATTCTGAAATAATATAAATCCAGGAAGTTGGTTCTGTTAGCATAGACAATACTACCTAAAAAGTGTTTATTTTGATCTATTGTTCATATTTAAGTGTGGATTGCGCCATTTCATTCTAAAATAAACAGAGTACTTTTTATGCGAAAAAAAAAAATATATATATATATATAATGCGAATTTTTCGAGATGTGCTTCCGGATAGCACTAATAACACAAGCTCGAAATTTACAAATTACAAATCAATTACAAATGACTTTTTCTAAAAATGTTCGTAAAACCTCATCAAAAAACAACATATTTTGAAATAAATAAACTGATTTATTTTACTTTAGGCTGTAGCATAACAATAACAACAGAATCAGAAATTTCAAGAAAATTTTCAATGAAAAAGTTTTATATTTTATATTTCTTTAGATAATTCTAATTACGTTGTTTCAACAAATTACACAAATAACTGTTAAAATTTACTGTAAAATATTCATAAATATTAAAAAATCAAAATTAAACATAATCTTAAAGGGTAAAGTTGTAAAGGCTTATATTTGAAAAATTTATATTGTATATGAATAGTTCAAAATACATTAAAAATTATTTTATCAAGCTTAAAATACTAAGAATTTAACTTTTATGTCTCAAATAACGATACAATGGAAGCTAAAAATTTTTGACTGACGAAATCTGTTTTAATCTCTAGAAAAACATGAAATGTTTATAACTAAGAATTACTTTTAAAACTGCTACCAACCAACTAGTGTAGGAAAACTTGAAGATGACTAAATGTATTTTAAAAGATGTGAATTTGTGATCGTCCATAAGTAAAATAAACGACCTTTTTCTTATTTTGAAATTTTATTTCTAGGAATATCAATATTTTGATCTAATTGAACCAATATTTATTTTGTTATTTAGTTTAATTTTAATTATATTAAATAATCAATATGAAATATAAAGAACGCTTCTATTTAATTTTTAAATAAAAATAGAATTTATTAAAATTTACATTTCAGAGTATGTCAAATAAAACCAAGTACTGCACAAATATCAAATCAGTTGACTTTTTTGTAATATGTTTCGAAAACCCCCAATAAAATATTGAAAAAATCATGCATTTTGACAAGCTGATACCTACTAGTCCTGGATTATCCTACTACTAACTATATGAGATATTTCTGTAAAACACATTTAATATTTTTTAATATTTTAAATAATTCTAATTAGAAAAATAAATATTAAAACTTACTGGAAAATATCCATAATTAAATATAAAAAAATATATACTCAAATAATGAAAATTAAACGTAACTTTTATAGGTAAAGTTTTAAAAGTTAATCTTTGATAAGTTTATATAGTTTATTTAGAACAAAAATCAGCAAATTTAAAACTATTTTATTAAAATTTAAAACACTCAGAAGATATTTATCGTATCTGCCTCAATCAAATAACGATACAAACCGCAATGAAAATTTAAAACTGAAGAAATTTGCAGATCATTAGATAACTATGAAAAGTTTAACTAAGAATTACTTTGAAAACAACTTCCAAAGAATTTTTGTAAGAAGTTTTAAAGAGTTTGAAAGGGCTTTTAAAATATAGAACGTTGAGATTTTCATAAGGAAATTAAATGTTCCTTTACTTCTCTTGCAGGAATTGCAAATATTAAAATTTCATTTAATTTAACTAATATTTATCCTGCTGCCTAGTTCATTTTTAATTACTTTAGTGCATGCGTAAGTATAAAATACAGAGAAATGTTGCATTTCATTTTTACATAAAAGCAGATTTTATTGAAACTTGCACTTTAAATGTTTCAAAGAAAAGTTAAACTCGAGTATAAGAACATAATTTAAGAATATCCGAGAAATTTATTTATCTTTCTACAAAATCTTTGGTTTTTATAGATTTCACGTAATTAAAGCAAACTATGAAAGATAATGTAATCACTCTATATGTACTACTTATTATGATAAGTGTTCGTTTAAAAAATACTGTATTTTATGTTTTGCTAAAATTGTTATGGATATTACGTAAATGATAATATATATATAATAATATGTAAATAACCTGTAAAGAAATCTCTATTAAACATTACCCGAGATATAGCGGGTAAAATGAAAATGTGCTTGCGAATTATTGTTGGTACAGTACATGTGAGACAACATTAGAACAATGCACGTCAAAAAAGGTCAACAAAATATTTTTTCACGATAAATTTTATTAAGGGAAAATCATATTTCATCTTTTTTATTTTACTTATCATTGGAAATTAATATAATCATCCTTCATTTGATATATCAATTTTTATTACTATGCTACTCTTTTTCATAAAAGTGGTACGAGCTTATACAATTAGGATGTCATAACTATATAAAGGAATGTCAAATTTCTGTAGTTAACATGTTTTTTCCAGAAGACAAAAGTTCAATTTTTTGCGGAACAGTGAATTTTACAGAGCCATATAGTCGACACTCCTGGTAGGATTTTATTATGCAAACGATTCTGCTAAGAATGGTCACTTGGGATAATTGTATAAGTAAAGTAAGTGTACTGCACAACTTTTAATAATGGTCGATTTCTTTTATCTATAAAGGTTACTATTTTCTCGTCTAGCTGTTTTTAGCTCTCTAGTATTGAACAAATTTTTGAGGAAACTGTATTGTCTAGAAAAATTTTAACACAAATGTCGGCTTGTCTACAATTACGCCACGTACATTTATCCCAGAGATTAATGGGTAACCATTACTAATAATTATGTATTATTATTGTTCTTATATGTTAATAAACATCAACATACTTTTTCAGAATTGCACAAAGAAAACTCTGTTTAATGATGTATAAATATTAGAGGGTAAAGAATAGTCTTACTTATTTTAAGCGTTTGAATACGCTGTTTTTAAATTACCTCATTTGTCAGTTTAAGATTATCCGAATTTTCAGCTTTTGAAGTTTAGTAGATCATGAAGTAGAAAAAGAAGCTTTATAGATACATGGATAGCGTAAGCTATGGGCATGGAATAAAATAAATTAAAAAAATCTTACATATTTTACTATTTTTAATTAGAGTCCGGGTCAGTCTCCGTATCCGAGATAAGATGCCGCCCCCCTTGTATTTCTTGAAATAGTCGATAGATGACAGTCAGATGCACAGTATAGGTGCGCAATGAGATTTACATACCGTGAATCCCATTTTTATGTTTACTTGTAGCTCTATAATCCTTATGTACTCTCACAAATAAAACACTAAATTTTGACGAATCGGCAATCCTCCAGCCCTATTTCGTTATTTTTGACAATCATTTCGTCACAGAGTCATGTGGTTTTTGACGAAACGCGAATCCTCAAATATATGACGAAACTGTTTCCTCAAAGTCAAAAATAAAACTCTCACTTTTGACGATTCCGGAATTCTTGAGCTATATTTCATCATTTTTAACAATCATTTCGTCTCAAAATTAAGTGATTTTTGATGAAATGGAAAATCTCAAATATTTGACGAAAACGTTTCCCCATTCACGACCAGATTATTTTTGTTGTTACAAAATCGTTCAAAAAAATACACGAAAGTACCAAATTTACAATATATTAATGAAAACAGAAACAAAAATATTTCATCCTTGGTTTCCGCTATAACACGAAAGTACCAAATTTCTACTTTATTTTTAATATCTGATAATTCGCGTCTATCCTTTTTGTAACTTTAAAATTTTTTTAACGATTTTATGCATTTCTATTGCCTGTTCAAATATAAATTTTTCTAAAGTTACAGAATTTCGTTAAAAACGCTTAAAAAATTCTTCGAAAGTTACAGAATTTCGTTAAAAACAGTTAAAATAGTAAAATGCGAACATAATTTGGATTGATTTCTACCGAAAGGAACAACCATTTTTCCAATGATTAAAAAATAAAAAATGTTAGGAACTTTTTTACTTAAAAAATATAGTCATATAACAATCAAATTTAAAATATGCATAACTAATCCCTTTCCCCTCTTTAAACAGTAACGTGTTAAAATCTTATCATCTGAAATTGATGAACTCTCCTCCAATATGCACTTCAAAACTTATTATTTCTGATCAACAAATTAACTAGACCATATTCTAATCATTCATTGAACAAAGGAAATTTCGCTAATAAGTTATATTAATCAAGCCATATTCTAATTATTTATTAACCATAGAAAAACCATAATAATAATCTAGCTTTATTAATTAAAAACATGCAGAAAATATAACAGCACCGATAAAAATACTTCTAAAAATATAAACACACATCAACATCCCAAAGATACATTTAAAATCAAATTCATGCCAGACCCCGCTGGCAAAGGACGCAGCACAGTGATCTCCCACACCAAAGATTGCTCGTTCGAATCCCATTGAAGACTTGACAGAAGTGTCATACCTTTTCCCCCTGTCAATTACAGATGCTTCTAAAATTGTCAATAGATGACCCCACCAACCTTTTTTGCACTTTCGAACAAGGAATTTGACGAAATTAATTTCCTCACTTTTTTGAGGATACAAATTTACCTGATTTAACGAAATATTCGCTCGGAATTTCCCAGGAAACGGTTTCGTCAAAAACGAAGAAAATTTCGGGGAATTTGAGTACCCATTTCTAACAGTGTATGGAGGTAAGCGCATGATTTCAATATCCAAACTTTTAAAAACGTTATAACTAAATACTTTTTATACGCATAATCACTAAATGCATGCATGATTTCGAAGTCAAAACTAATTGTAGCGTCTGTATAGAGTACTGTCTTTATAGAGTAAATTTTCCTTTGCGAGGGCAGACAATTGTGATGTGCTACGTTTGTACCATACAAAATGGTGTACATGGCGCACTGCGATCAGGTATACATGTCGCAGTTTCTTTTATACGGGATGCCGCGATTAATAAAATTCAGTTCATCAGACAGTGATGAATGCTGAAACAGTTTGAAGTTTACTACACCTAAGGAGAAAAACGAAAAAATTAAAAGTAAGAATTCGAAGTCAAGATGATAATGTAAAGTTGTATCATACATATGACGCAGACGTTCTTTGCAAAGAATGTGTTGAAAACTACTTCAAAAGTAAGAAGAAGTGTGTTTGGATTCGTTGCATCATGTGTTAAATGTGATTACATGAAGACTGTACTATTTTCGACACTTTTTGTGTAGATTGAGGTCGAAAAAACAGGTCTATTAAAAAATAAAACAATGTAAACACTATTTTACTTTTTCTGTTCTCTCTCTAATATACTGATGTTACGT
Organism: Maratus michaelseni; assembly: GCA_963931845.1. Taxonomy (NCBI): domain Eukaryota; kingdom Metazoa; phylum Arthropoda; class Arachnida; order Araneae; family Salticidae; genus Maratus; species Maratus michaelseni. The sequence continues at coordinate 273,593,480 of OZ007594.1, read as the reverse complement.
TGTTACTGAAATAACAACTGAAATCTAATCTTTAAAAAAAAAGTAGATATTTGTAGTAGTGAACAAAGTAGGAAGACTGATATTGATTTGTACCTACTAGTACGTTTCATTGTACTCATTTAGTTTATTTTTGTTCTTACATTGATAATTATAGTCCATATATGAATATATGTTGAATATTTTTTATTTATAATTTCATTCTGTGTTTATGACAAGAGCGGCATAACTCCCGCACAAGTGTAGCATCTCACCCTGAATGAACGAGAGACGCACCGTAATGTAATGTATTAGAAACAAATTTTTAAAAATATATTAATTATTTTTTTATATATTTTTTTTGTCGCAGTACACATGTTGTATATTTAACATTGAATAGCAAAGCATGATTTGTTTTAATTTATGTGCACCATAAGATTTTAAATAAAAAATAATAAGTGGCACCGCACCCGGAATCACTCTACGTTTTTCCATCTAATCAGCAATTGGTTTAGAAAACAATTTTAAAAATTAAAAGATATTTTACATTCAATATATCTTTTTAGATTGCCCAGTAACAACACTTAAAATTATTTTTATATGAAAAATACCAATTATGTATTCAAATAAAGTTTTGAAATTTTTTAAAAGCGATCATTCGTCTTGGCCTCGTGCCAGGAGTTAACAGCCAAAGAAATCAACAAAGATAACAGACGTTTTTAGGTAGCTTTCAATACAAAAAAGTATAAAGTTACCTATTGCAGCCGTTCGGAGGAAAGCAATTCCGGAAAATTTCGGTATATTTTCACTGATTCTGATCCCCAGACCCCAAAACCACCCACCGTTCAAATGTTGATTTTTATATGTATATATATATGTATATCTGACCTATGTCGTACGATAACTCTCGTATTTATCGATCAATTTGGATGAAACTAATTGTGTGTATTAAGCTCAGCAATGTCTCGACCAAGTTCCTTGGCCAGCTTGGTCAGCCATTTTGTTCCAAAATGGCGGCCACTTAAAGATTTAAAACTAAAATAAATATACAAAAAGTTAAAAATTCTAATTTATTTTTTGCTTAAGTGTTAGGCCTTGATACAAGGATTCCGGAGCATTTTGTGTTTTGCCGCTATCTTAAAAAGTGGCTGAGATAGAGCAGTTTGAAATTCTAGGGTGGCAGACATTTTGAAACAAGATAACCCATTGCAAAAATCCAACGATTTATGAGTTTTAGTGAACGCGATTTCTCGCAAATTAATTTTTTTCATTGTTGTAATCATTTTCCCAATCATACGCATAAAACTATATATTCATATCCGTTAGCGCTAAATTCTCGCCAAACTTGGCGACACTTGGCGAAATATCGCCAAATTTGGCGACCAAAAATAAGTCTTCATAAATGAAGCCAACTTGGCTATAGTTGACTAATTTGGCAAATTTCTTATTTAAATTCAGTATTAACGAATCTTATGTAATCGGGTTCTTTGCATTTTAGATTGCCTGTAACATTAAATAAAATTTAATACGAAGATATTGAAAAGCTATCTTTTCCTCCCGGTACAGGCCGGAAGGACTTTTTTTGTATTCTGATAATTTCAGTGATTTAAGCGCGTATTCGATTACATATCTTAAATTCGTGTTATATTTATATTTATATTTTATTTTATTTATTTATTGATGAACATTGCTTATTTTTGTAAAAAGGTTTTTACAGCCAACCAACGTTTTCTAAAGAAGACACGGCATATAACCTCATCTGGTCACATGTTTTGATGGCTCAATACGACTCATAACATCTTGCCCCGGGAACATCATTACTTCAGATGTAGTAGGCTATTGCCACCATTTTCACCATTTCAGTGTTTTAATTGCTGCACTAATATCTGGTTTATCTTCTGCAACTTTCAATATTTTCCTGGGAAGACTTCATATTACAAAAAATATATGTTCTCCAACTGTTCGAAAACATTCCTTTTATCGGAGAAATGATTAAATCGCAATTCTTCAACCCATCTAGTATCCTCTTCTTGTTGTTCAGCAGCTATCAGATCTTCTAGTTCAATATTTGGATAATCTATGCAGATGGCAGTTATCTTCGTCATCCAGGTGCTCACTTTCTTTTAAATGCTTTTGCTTTTTTTTGAGTTTCAAATTTTCGATGTTTTTTGAAATTTTTAAAAAATATATTTTTTTTTTGTTTCAGTTTCAGTCTTGTATCGTGGGTTTCCTTAACCGGTTTTACATTTTTTTAGTCTGAGCAAAACTTCTTCAATTAGTTGCCTTTACTCGTACGTATGGCTACAATCTTGTCTGTAACTTCTGTTAAGGGCTGCATGAATATATAGAAGAGGTATTACTTGATATATTTTGAGAAAAATATCTGCCATGTCCATGACCTTTTTGTTTATTTTGACTTTCGCATTTGTCAGTCAAAAATATGTCAATAACAATAATAAATATCAAAATCTTCTTCTGATGATGAAAAATGCTTCTGATTTATATCTAACAGCTGCAAGAAATAATGAGGCGCATAAATTTCGTTTGATAACTTTTTCAGCCTTATCAAATTGTTTTGATAACGATGCAACCAATTATGTCTTACAAAAAGCAGGAACTATCAATATCACTTTTATATGATACGAGCACTTGTATATTAGTTTTCCCATTTCTCGGGTGAGCGCTATTATCGATTGTTTATCTTATCCCATGTTTATATTTTCCCTAATTGAAGCTTACCCATTCGAAAATACGTGTTCTTCTCGTGTACATGAAAGCGCAATGACATTTTCTGTGGACGAAGGGTTGACCAGAACCTCCAGAGAGATTGGAAGTGTTAAGGAAACCCTTTATTTAGATCTGAACAACACCACATGCATAGTTGAACACCTTGTTACTCACACCCAGAGAACATTGTATGTACAATTGAATTAGCATGAACTGCGATATTTGGCAACTGCTAGTCTCAAACCTGCCATACTTTGACCACGTGTCCGAATATCTATCAGCCGGTCCATCGTGGTACTTAACAGGCACATAACAAATTAAGAAATAAATAAAGCTACAAAAAACAAATATGAAAGAAAAAAATAAGTATTTTGTGTTATCTTGATCTCAGAAGTAAACCACAAGACAATGTAGTTAAATGTAAAAATCTTATTTTCAAATAAACAATTTTAAGAAAAGATTATTTTATTTTATTTTGATCCTACTGATAAATAAAAGTATTAAATTCTAAAGATGAGGTAAAAAGAAATAATTTTAGTAATGTTCTAATCTAAATTAAAATGTTGACTTTTTAATGAAAATATATTTGGCTTCTAGCAGAGCAAATACAATGCACTTTATGCAGCTTTGCCACGTGTCACAAGTCTGTATATTTATACTTTACTTTAATATTAACTAGTTCAAATATTTTACACTGTTATAGTTAATATTTCTAATTTATTTTCATGTATTTTACAGATGTTTTGGTACATATGTCGCAGACGCCGATATCTTATTTTTTAGAATATATATATAAAAAATTAAGTTTAATAATTAAACAATTTGTTTGTAAAGTGATGTCAAATTTTGTGCATATAAGATGCAAAGTGCATGTTATTTCATGTAGCATTATGAAAATTGGTGAACGTACGAAAATGATAAATTTAATTTACGAGAATCTAAATTTTAACATCTTTAACATATGAATTAAACGTTTTTTTTAAATACACAGTAATTATTTTTTATTGAATTCCAGTTTATTAGACATGCAAGGTCTTTAGGAATAACAATGTTTTAACATATCTTTGCAAAAACGAGTACGATATACTTACTAAAATATATTTGTTTTATATTAGGTTTAAATAGTTCAGTGTTTTATTATAATTATTTAATTATTATAGTAATTTAAATAAATCTGGAAAATAAGTTTAAAAATTATCAACATTGGAAATATCAATTTAAAAACATTGGGTAAATTCTTGACGAATTTAAAATATTTATGCTTTTAAAAGAATTCAAATCCTGAAAGTTTCCAAAATTTAACGGCAACATCAATATCGAAATGTTTTTGTAAAACAATTCCCAAATCTTAAAGTGCATTATAGCAAAACTTAAAATTCATAGTCTCATAAAAAAAAACAGCTAAAATACTTAATTTGAAAAATTAGAAATAGAAAATGAGATGAAACTGCATGATGAATGTACAGTAGCACACAAAAGAAATGTTCAGAGAAGCGAAAGGTAATCTGGAAGTGGAAGTTGATTCAGTGACTTTAAGTTTATAATTACTGCAAAAGTAATAGTGGAATTTTTACTAATATATGTGGAGCTGTGCAAGACTTTTAGATGTCTTTATTATTATAATTATTATTAGAAATTGAAAGATTTAATCACGAAGAAACAATTCATCAACATAGCTCTTTAAATAGAATCTACGGTTAAATTTTAATTTACTTTTACTATCTTTTAATATCCAGTTTTAAAAGTCTTCACTCCGTTTTGTATTAACTAATCAAACATTGTATATTTGATGTAATAAAAAAACGCTGTTTCAACCTTAGAATTTCTTCTTTTCTCTCTTTTGTAAACATATTCAATGACATAGAAAAGTAAAAAAAAAAAAAAAAAAAAAAAAAAAAATGAAAACAAAAAGAAAGAAGAAAAAAAAAAGTTGATTGTTTAGATATTTCTTCTGAAATTCTCCTTAATTCATTTAATTTAATGTCCATTAAACATATCTTTAAAATAAATATCGCATTAACTCAAAACTATTGTCAATATTTATGCCCTCCATTCAACTTATTCGAAAATTTACTTTCCGTTTAGATTACAACGCGATTATTTACTCCCATCTTTACTTTTTCTTACTAAGATGCAATTACCCTGAATAGATTGAACATAAAGAAATCAAGATAATTTATTTTACGCAAATGTGTAATAGAGAATGTATTATTTAAGCTTTATGCGCTCATTTTTCTCTCGTTCAAAGTTAAACTTGTATAAACAGAATAAAAGGCCAAGAGATTTCTATTTACGCAGATTAAACTCGTAATTTAAAATATTTTATTTCTGTTTTTAAGGAAATTTTGGAATATTTAACGAGATGCTGAATAATATATCACACCTACAATATAAAAACGAACATTTTTCAGAAATGGTCAAACATGTACTTGACACGAGGCTAATGAAAAAGACAGGTTACAGCGGTGCATTCCACTTATCTTTTTTTACAGACCGCTAGTGTGACGTGATGCTCTTTTCGTACACCTGCATTGGTGTATTCGAGCATCACGTGACTCCGGCGGTCTATAAAAAAAATATGCGTAAAGCCCCGCGGTAGCCTGTCTTTTTCGTTAGCCTCGTACTTGACATGTCTGAACGAATATTGAACGTTCGAACATGTGCAGGTACAATGTTTGCTATATTTAAATTGATATCGACCAATCAGAAGCCTGTAGTTCTACAAAATTTTCGAAAATTTTGCAAAATAGAGGTCCTTTATTAGTCAATTTTGTTTCGAAAATAGCAAAAAATCTATCTGGATACCTGCCCTAGACTAATGCATAAAATTAATACAAAGCATCTAATATACCTAATATTACCCAATATTTACCTTATATTAAAGATTAGCTTCGACTTTCATTAAGCTTAGCGTCGTTAGTAGCAAACGTGTCCGTACGTAACGCTGACGTCATTCTGACGTTGCCAACACCACAGGATTAAATTTCGCTTTTACTGCAATTTTTTTAACTTCTGACCATCGCACATTTCGAATTTTTAATCGTCGAATACGGAAAAAATTCTTCTACCAAATACAATTTGTTTGAAAACTGTATCGCAATTTACACATTTTTTATGATTTTAAAAATAATTTACAAGCATATATATATTTTAAAACTATCTCTATCGCGCGCAAACGATTGCGAAAAGTATATCCGTTTGCACTTAAATTAATAGAAAAATTTCAGCATTTGTTTCCATCTTATCTTTCATTGGCAATTTAGAACTTCATCAATAAACAAATAAAATAAAATAAAAATTTAAATAAAACACGAATTTAAGATATGTAAGCGAATACACTCTTAAATCACTGAAATTATCAAAATAATTAAAAAAAAAGCCTGCTGTAATATTTGGTGATTTCTTCGGTTGTCAACTCCTGGCACGAAGTCAAGACGAAAGATTGCTTTTAATAATTTTCAAAACTTTATTTGAATACATAATTGGTATTAGGTAGCTTTCAATACAAAAAAGTCCTTCCGGCCTGTACCGGGAGGAAAAGGTAGCTTTCCTATATCTTCGTTTTAAAATTTTAGCTAATGTTACACGAAAACAGCAAGTTAAAATGCAAAGAAACGGTTACAAAAGATTCGTTAATACTGAATTTGAATAAGAAATTCGCCAAATTATTGAGCAATAGCCAAATTGGCTTCATTTATGAAGACTTATTTTGGTCGCCAAAGTTTACGATATTTCACCAAATTTTGCCAATTTTGTCGCCAATGTCGCCCATTTTGCGCCAATGTCGCCATTTTTGGCGCTAACGGATATGAATATATAGTTTTATGCGTATGATTGGGAAAATTATTACAACAATGAACGAAAATAATTTGCGAGTAAGCGCGTTAATGTGCTGTTTTGTTTCAAAATGTCAGCCACCCTAGAATTTCAAACTGCTCTATCTCAGCCGTTGTTTAAGATAGAGGTAAACCAAAAAATGCTCTGGAATCCTTGTATCCAGGCATAACACGTACTTAAAAAATAAATTTGAATTTTTAACTTTTTTGTAAATTTATTTTAGTTTTAAATTTTTAAATGGCCGCCATCTTGAAATAAAATGACGGACCAAGCTGGCCAACGAACTCGGTCGAGACATTGGTTAGCTTAATACACACAATTAGTTTCATCAAAATTGATTTATAAATACGAGCGTTATCGTATGACATAGGTCTTATATATATATATATATATATATATATGGATATATAAATCAACATTTGAACGGAGGGTGGTTTTGGGGTCTGGAGGTCATGATCGGTGAAAATATATCGAATTTTTCCGGAACTGCTTTCCTCCGAACGGCTGCAATAGGTAGCTTTATCCTTTTAGGTAGCTTTCAATACAAAAAAGTATAAAGCTACTTATTGCAGCCGTTCGGAGGAAAGCAGTTCCGGAAAATTTCGATATATTTTCACCGATCATGACCCCCAGACCCCAAAACCACCCTCCGTTCAAATGTTGATTTATATATATATATATATATATATATATATATATCTCCATATATATATATATATATATATCTGACCTATGTCATACGATAACGCTCGTATTTATAAATAAATTTTGATGAAACTAATTGTGTGTATTAAGCTCACAAATGTCTCGACCGAGTTCGTTGGCCAGCTTGGTCCGCCATTTTGTTTCAAGATGGCGGCCATTTAAAAATTTAAAACTAAAATAAATATACAAAAAAGTTAAAAATTCAAATTTATTTTTTAATTTAGTGTTAGGCCTTGATACGAGGAATCCAGAGCATTTTTTGGTTTACCTCTATCTTAAAAAATGGCTGAGATAGAGCAGTTTGAAATTCTAGGGTGGCTGACATTTTGAAACAAAACAGCACATTATTGCGATTACTCGCAAATTATTTTCTTTCATTGTTGTAATAATTTCCCCAATCATACGTATAAAACTATATATTCATATCCGTTATCGCCAAATTCTCGCCAAAATTGGCGACATTTGGCGAAATATCGCCAAATTTGGCGACCAAAATAAGTCTTTATAAATGAAGCCAATTTGGCTATTGCTCAATAATTTGGCGAATTTCTTATTCAAATTCAGTATTAAGGAATCTTTTGTAAACGTTTCTTTGCATTTTAACTTGCTGTTTTCGTGTAACATTAGCTAAAATTTTAAAACGAAGATATAAGAAAGCTACCTTTTCCTCCCGGTACAGGCCGGAAGGACTTTTTTGTATTGAAAGCTACCTAAAATCCAACGATTAATTTGTGAGTTTTACTGAACGCGACTTCTCGCAAATTATTATCTTTCATTGTTGTAATTATTTTCACAATCATACGATTAAAACTATATATATTCATATCCGTTAGCGCCAAATTCTCGCCAAACTTGGCGACATTTGGCGAAATATCGCCAAATTTGGCGACCAAAATAAGTCTTCATAAATGAAGCCAACTTGGCTAAAGCTCAATAATTTGGCGAATTTCTTATTCAAATTCAGTATTAACGAATCTTTTGTAACCATTTCTTCGCATTTTAACTTGCTGTTTTCGAGTAACATTAGCTAAAATTTTAAAACAAAGAAAACGCTACCTTTTCCTCCCGGTACAGGCCGGAAGGACTTTTTTTCATATAAAAATGATTTTAAGTAAAGTTAGTGGGCAATGTAAAATGATCTATTGAATGTAAAAAATCTATAAGCGTTTTCAATTTAAAAAAAATTGGTTTTTAGCTATATTCTCTAATTCGAGAAGCCTGCGTTGAATCCTCTAGTATATTTAATGTAAAAGAGTATTGGAAGCAAAGTTGTATTGACCAACATAAATGTAAGAAAGTGAAGAGAATCAATCATGAACATTAGAAAAATAGAACAGAAATAGTGAATACGAAATTTGCAGAAGGCGATTGACAAAAAGAGGATTTTAGGAATCGGACAAAGAAGGATCAGCAAAGTTAGAATGAAAATATAAAGTTTTTATAGATGTGAAATATATCTTAAAAATTTAGGTATCGTATTCATTTTTTCAGCAGAAACAAAATAGTAAATTTTATTCATGACCTTGCAATGCTTGCTCTTTAATGGCCAATTTGCTGATTTTTTTTTCGAACATCGAAAGTGATTTTATAGTGAATTACAAACTACGTTTAGTCTTGTTCATATAAAATCAAGTTGGAAATTGTACGTTAAAAGTGAAAAAAGAGGTACGTACGCACTATAACAATTTTATAACGTAAAAAAAAAACAAAAAAAAAACATCGTTATTATTTCAGTGAAATGAATTATATCGTCTGTTATGAGCGAAATGAGCATGCCTTTTTTCGGGTTTCGTTCATCTCACGAAACCCTATTACTCCCGCCCCGTTGTCCGTTCGTCACAGAGCCATTCTCAGAAACTATGTAACTTACAGAGTTGAAACTTTGTATGCATATATCTGAATACCAGCTATGAAGCTCAAAATATAAAAAATTGAAAAAAATCGTATTATTTTAATAAATAGAGATAAAAAACCAATGTTCTAACAGCCTTTTCCAATTAAATTTAAACATTTTTCGTTATAGCAGTTGCCAAAAATAAAAAATCCACAATGAAATTCTTTCTACAATAATTAATTTTCTATTGAACGATTTCCACGTGAAAAATGAAAATGAAATAAAAAGTTTCACCAATTGAAACAAGAACGAAAAATCATGCGTCAAGCATAGATTATATAGCACTTTCCAACGCTTTCAAAATAATTTTACAAATCATACCGTTTAATAAGCTAAAAGCTAACATCTAAGTAAACAATTTAGAAAACGCATAACATATTTAAAAACATAATTTCAGAAATTTCCAACATATACAATATTCGGAAAAATATCCGAATACTTTTATTCAGCGCTGTATAGGATCTATAGATTTGTATATATACTACATAGGATGATAATTTTAGTTCAGTTGAAACGCGTAGCACAGTTTAAAATTCTCCGTCTGGAGTTTGTCAATAAACAGAAATGTGTTGCGAACTTTTGTGCTGCCCTGTATAGGATCTACAGAATTTATACACACCACGTAATAGACAAAAAGCAAGTTAAAATTAAAATCGCGTTCAATAACTTAAAACGCACTTCCAGGAATTATTGTTAACAGACAGTAGATAATTCTTTTGCGTGTCCCTGTAACTGAACGATGACTGCTATACACACAATATTCCGTAGTAAGTCTCTTGTAATGCACCTTATTGATCTATATCAATTTCAATGCGTTTAAAATAGTGAAACATTATTTAAATAAACCGCAGACGATTTTTCTCCATAGACGTAATGTAACGGAATTCTTTTGACTGTCCCTGTAAAGTAACTATAAGTGCTATGCACACCCTGTTCCATATTAAGCATCTTCTAATGCACCTTAGTGATATATATAAATTTCAATGCGTTTAAAGTAGTGAAACATTATTTAAATAAACCGCAAATGATTTTTCCCCATAGACCGCAATGTAAAGGAATTCTTTTGAGTATCCCTGTAAAAAAACTATAAGTGCTACACACTTCCGTTGAAATAGGGAACATGCTATAGATAACGACAATAACATATAAAAATTGCAGAGCAATCCGAGCATATTTACGGGAGTTAGAGCACGGACAGACGGCAGACGGCAGACGGCAGACGGCCAGACGGCCAGACGGCCAGACAAACCGAAGTCATAAGCACTTTTCAACTAGGTTGGAAAGTGCTAAAAAGATTAATATGAAATAAAAATGATTGACGTCATAGTGGTAATAAAACGGAAATTTTCAAAGATTTCTCAATAATACAAGGAGTATGTATGAGTGTGTGTATGTACACAAAGCAAATTAATATCGCGTCATTAGAGAATTAAAAAGAAAATCTGACGTCCTTTTGGAAGTTTAAAGAATTTTTCAAATGTTTGAGAATAATACAAATCGAGTATTAATATGAGTAATAGAGAATAGTAAATATATGAGTTTGAGAAACATATTGAATCCTGATAAAAATCCGATTAATGAAAATATTCGCATATTTTAGCATTTTGAAGGTGTACAACTTGTTTAATTTTGAAATTATTTTTTTAAATACCGCATTTAGTCCGCATGACAGATATTATTATGACAGAATATAATAGCGGGCTACGCGCTGTATCGGGCTGTTTTAGATATTCTAAAAAAAAAACGAAAAAATAGACGAGTAAATTTTTACTTTATAAAAAACATGACTTTTTTTGTTGTTGTTGTTGCTAAATGAAATTTATTTGGATTTATTAAAGAAAGGATAAAGTGTTTTGAAAGGAATAGTAAACGAAACCTTTTGAGCGATCTTCGATCACACTTACCCACTTGTTTCTTATTACATATGCCATGTTTGCAGATGCGAAATTTTTTTTTCGACACCAAACATATAGCTTCAAAATTCATCTTGGGGATCTTGCTTTGCGAATTATTACCCACAATGTTTCATATTTCTATGACTCACGATTAACGAATCTCATGTGTTTGTTTACTTTAATGGATTGAGATATTCGGCTGTTAACCTAAGTTATCTCAGAATCTATACATTTTTTAATGCAGTTCATCTCTCAAGGAAACAATTTTTTTGAACGATCTTTCTGAAAATGTAACTTTTATGCAATTTTATTCGAAAATATTATTTTTAATAAAAATGGCCGTTTTGGCATATGAAAAAAGAAGTAGTTAGCCAGTATTTGTTTTTCTCAGTAACATTACTTGGACTTTTATTATATAGATTACATATGATAAGATTTAATAGAATAAAGAAAACTTTTATAAACATCGTTTTAGGTTTAGATTCGATTTTCATAAAATTTGAAATGACTCGACGAAATTCTGCAATGATTATATATATATTAAATTTCAAATCATTCGGTTGGGTAGTTTTTGCGCTGTTATATGCGGACGAACAGACAAACGGACGGACCAGACGACGACTACGTACGACGACTAGGTGCTACGTATTTATATAATTATGAACACACCTAAAAAGACAAATTAACAAGTAATGTGGCCGATCAGCCCTGTCCAACCTTTCAGTAAGCAGGGGCGTATCTTCAGTTGGTGGTAGACAATGAAAGGTACCATTTTTTTATGACTACAAAATCTATATCATTATAATCTCACTGCAGTTGGTAGCAGCTAGATACACGCTTTATAGATGCACACACATCTCACATTGAGAGTTATAAAGTCCCTACGTGTCAGCAGAATATAAATTATAAAATAATTATAAAAATAATTTGCAGAAAAAACTTTATTTTAGAATGATTTTTTACTGAGAAATGTGTGTGGGGGGGGTGGGAGTCTAAAACTTTTTGTAGGGGAAGCAGTCATAAAGCATAATCATGCCTACAATCAAAAAAATATTACAGAAAAAAACATTGTCGGCATTTTTTAAGCATAATTTCAAATGGATTTTTTATTCTAAATATGTGCTTTATTTTTAATTAAAAATTCAACAGAAAATGTTTGAAAGGGTGCGAAGAAAACCTTCAAAGAGCGCCACGAAGCTCGCTGACGCCGCATTGGAAAGACCTAGTATACATATCGCAGAAATACGAAACATCTGTAGAGTCTTTCAGGGTTCACTGGTGAACATGTTGTGTTGATCAGTCTTTTTAAAATCTGATAAAGCTGTTTTAAAAAACACTTGCCAACTGTTTGACTTATTGAATGGAATATTGTAAAACATTTATCTAGGTTTTCTTTTTTTTTTTTTTCTTTTTTTTTTTTTTCATTGGCTTTCCGAAATGCCGATAAAATTATTTGAATATTTTTCTAGTTGAACATTTTATCAGACGTAGGAGATTTAATAATCAGACTTGTAACTCTTTATTTAAAAAATAATCTAAGGTGAGAATGTTTTTTAATTACTTTTTCATGCGGAGTTGTAATTAAACTGTTCATATCGAAATTTAATGTCATTAATCAAAATATAATTCTTAATTATATTAATTATCTTAATTATATTTATTTTGTTTCCAATCACATAAATAAAACTGCAGCAGAAATTTTCAACTTTTGCACTCTTTTACAAAAAAATAAATTAAAAAAAATAAAAATAAAAATAAAATAAATAAATAAAAAATGAAATAAATAAGAATAACACATTTTTGTTAATTTTTAATTTAATCAATCTTATGATAACCAAAAGTATATATATTTATAATTGATTGCATCTCTTTTTGCGATGATATTTATACAAAAAACAATCCCATTTATACATATTTCTCTAAAAATATGTGTAGTTAATTTGAAGATATATAATAGAATTCATTTTACGGAATATACGCTTAAATTACTTTATTGAATAGAAAATGTATCATTTCATTCGCTAAAGTACACCTTTTGAAATAACGAAATACAAAAACAAAGATAACACATTTTTATTCGATCCATTACTAAGTCTTTACTTATTAAATATCAAAATTTCTTCTAATATGCTTATATGAACCATTGGAAATATTGCATGAAATACATAAAATGTTACTAAATTTCAAAATATTTTTTGTTTTACTTATGGAATATTGTATTGCCTCAAATATCAAAGTATAATTCAGACTTAAACTTCTGATGATTACAAAACATTAAACGTAGCAACCATTACATTTCACAAACCATTTATAGACAATTTCCTTTAAAGTAAAATCGTATGATGTAAAATAAATAAGTAGCTTCAAATATATAAGAAAATAATAGAGATGTAATAATACGTAACATTGATTTTCCAAACAATTTCACAGTTTTAACATTATTGATGTTTTTCATGTTTAATGTTGAAAATCATTATCTACTTATGTTTAAATAGCTGATTTAAAAAAAAAAAACAGAGGGCCCGTGCGAGGATTTTGCACTGAAATCTAATATTTTTTAGGTACTTCTCTATTATGCTGTCGACCGCTTTTAATAACAAAAAACTATCGCCAAATTGTAAGATTAAACGCCAAAAATGCAGTCCCATTTACTTGATGTCAGAAGCATTATACGTGTTTGTTAAATCATCAAGTGGTTTTTAATTCGACATTTGCGTGTATTTTTCATTATGTTTTACTGGTTTATTAGTTATTTCATTAATTAAAATAACAATTGTGTTCTTAAATTCTTATATTTTATTTATTTATTTTGATATTCCAATGGCAACGTTCTCCCGTTTATTTGGCGATAGTTTTTTGTTATGAAAAGTGGTCGACGGGATAAAAGAGAAGTACCATTTTTTATCAATATGTAATAGTTATTAGATGCAGGTTTAAACTTATATGTAAACAACATTTAGTTGTTAGTCAATCCAGAATATCATCTAATTTATTCCACCAAACTTAGAGTAAAAACTGATCCAAGATTGCTAAAGGCACGCACGAGAAAAAAAAAAATTAACAATCATATTTTAACTGCATTAGAGGATGACGTCATCCGCTTCCGGAAAAACATGGGACATAGAAATATAAATCTAAACATTTCAATTTAAATTTCGCTTTTTAATCATAAATATAAAATAAACCCGTGTGGTGTTTTTTATAATAATGGCTGAGAATCATATAATGTGGTATTTTATTTTTTTGGCAACAATGTTTTGAGGAAAACCTTTCATTTCATTTAGGAAAACAATGCCGATTTAATTTTTAATTATCAGCAATTTTTAATCGAAAACATGTTTTAACGAAATGTTAAGTGTGCTATGTCAGAACGTTTTCAAAATCCTTTCATATGCTATCTCATTCGTCGTTCTGCGTTTCGTATTTTCAGAAAAAAAGGGATGTTGACAGGAGAAATAATATATATGATTAAAATAGATTAATTGTTGCAATTGAATTAACGTTAATTAACTATCATAATAATATAACAAAAAATTACAGCTTTAATGTAAAATAATTAATTATATGGTGTGCCCAAATGAAAAAAAATACTTTTATAGTAGCGGTGTTGCATCTAATAAAAGTGGATAAATATTTTTGTCAGTAGATGTGTAGAAGAGTGCTTTACTACTCTTTTATAAGGCTACTCTGCTGAATAAGTGAGTTTTGAGATTTTGCATGCGATCGTGGTGTTTTGAATTCTAACATTCGTGCATGAATGAGATCCTATTCTGTCGGATCTCCGAGAATGTGATTGTTGTTACTAGATAGTTGTAACATTTCTTTATTAATGAATTCATTTTAATTAACTTATATATAATCATAATATTAATTAAATTTATTTATCTTGTTAATTAATTCAAATAATTTAAATTACAGTTAAGTTCAAATTTCAGTAAGATTGGTTCAAGATTTCTACTATTTTAAAAGTAATATATTTATAAGGTTAAACGAAATATTTAATTAATTCAGAGAAAGTTTCATTTTAAAATCCAATATTTCCGACGACAATTTTCTCTATTTCAAAACCGAAATTTAATAACAACTTTCAACTTAAAAAATAAATAATTTAAAATCGAAATCGAAATTTGATAATTAATTACATCGTTTTACGATTATTTCTATATTTATTTTCATTCATTTTGTTCAATTTTAAGCCTGTTTAAATGGAATAAGCAATTTATTAATTTTGGCTACTTCGAATCTGCCGATTTAGAAAAATGGCGGATTCTGCATCATTATCTATTTTCGCTTCCCTCCCCAGCTAAAAAGAACAATTTCAAGCTTTCCTAAGGTATCTATCTCTCTGTCAAAAAACCACCATCTCATCTTCTAGTTTATTGAACTTCGTAACAAAGCAGATCAAAACATTCCACCCAGGCATTCTTTTACAATTAAACTTGTTGCCAATACGGAAAAATAACACCGAAATAACGCTCAGAATTATTCGGTTCGCAGAATGAATAGGTCAATTTTATGTTAAGAAAGAGCGCGCGTGATTCTGATTGGCTAAGAGTGTAACTTTTGGGAATGAAGATAGTGTCACTTTTAAACGTGATCGCGGCATTCGAGATGCGGAGCACGTGAAGAAAAGATGTAAAAAAAATATTTTCTCAAGTCGCAGAGTCAGTTGTTGTGCTGTGTGTAAAATCCAGCCTTCGAGTTAACTCTGCAATGCTTCATGTTCCGTATCTATTACATATGTTCGTTTTACCTTCTAATTATCTTTAAATTTCGAATTTCAGTAGTAAAACATACGCTGCTGAATTTTGATCATTAAGTTTAGCCAAAGCAGAAAAGAAAAATGAGAAAATTTATTTGTGTTGTACCGCGGAGTCAATCTTTGTAGAGAGTAATTATTCTGGTCTTCGATTTGACTCTGCCCGTTTTCCCTTTAATATCTAATGAAGTCTACTAGTAAAGAGTTCTATTTCATATGATTAAACGTGATATTAATCAAAAAAGAAACTTCTGGACGAGAATAACATCAGAGGAGTTTAATTCAAGATTCGATAATTATATCCGCAGTGTGAGTGATGACGGTGTTAAGAAATCTAGAAATAACAAGTGCCAAATCCGAGTACTTTCTCAAGATTTGTGAGCTGTTATAAAAAAATTAAGAATACCTTCCATCAGCAAATTCTATCACACAGTATGACTAGAATCAACATTTTAATACCAATATTTTTTATCTTTTCCATGTGATTAATGAACATTTAACAAAGTGTTTTAACTCGATGATCTAAATATCAAGAAAACTACTTACTTTATTCCATTTCAAGATTAAAAACTTCAAATACAAGTGTGTAAATCTAATTTAATTGTTGGTCTTCATCGTTATAATAATAATAAGTAATGATTTTGGACAAGAATTTTCCTCTATAATAATTATTCGTATAAATTAAGTTTTTCACATTATAATATTTGATAGCTGCACAGTGTCGAATTAATTTGATATATCATATAATAAGTAATTTTAATTTTATTTGAGTTATCGTATGATTTAGTGTGGATGTGTATATTTATGAATTCATTGAATTATTAGTCGAATTAAGTAAGTTGAAATTAATAATTTTTGAGAAAGGATTTCCCCCACCCCCCACTCAGTATTTCCTAAAACCTTTGTTTATTTTTGATCCTCCGCATTTAAAGCTCTCCGCTCCACTGATAATTACTTTATTACTACTATAAATAATGTATAATACCTAATATGTTTTAGGTAGCTTTCAATACAAAAAAGTATAAAGCTACATATTGCAGCTGTTCGGAGGAAAGCAATTCCGGAAAATTTCGATATATTTGCACCGATCATGACCCCCAGACCCCAAAACCACCTTCCGTTCAAATGTTGTTTGTCCGACATCTTGTTTCAAGATGGCAGCCACTAAAAATTTTAAAACTAAAATAAATATACAAAAATGTTAAAAATTCAAATTTATTTTTTAATTAAGTATTAGGCTTTGATGCAAGGATTCCAGAGCATTTTTTGTTTTACCTCTATCTCAAAAAATGGCTGAGATAGAGCAGTTTTGAAATTCTAGGGTGGCTGACATTTTGAAACAAGACAGCACATTACAAAAAAAAGTCCTTCCGGCCTGTACCGGGAGGAAAAGGTAGCTTTCCTATATCTTAGTTTTAAAATTTTAGCTAATGTTATACGAAAACAGCAAGTAAAAATGAAAAGAAACGTTTACAAAAGATTCGTTAATACTGAATTTTAATAAGAAATTCTTCAAATTATTGAGCAATAGCCAAATTGGCTTCATTTATGAAGACTTATTTTGGTCGCCAAATTTGGCGGTATTTCGCCAAATGTCGCCAATTTTGGCGAGAATTTGGCGCTAACGGATATGAATATATAGTTTTATGCGTATGATTTGGAAAATTATTACAACAATGAAAGAAAATAATTTGCGAGTAATCGCATTAATGTGCTGTTTTGTTTCAAAATGTCAGCCCCCCCTAGAATTTCAAACTGCTCTATCTCAGCCATTTTTTAAGATAGAGGTAAACCAAAAAATGCTCTGGAATCCTTGTATCAAGGACTAACACGTAATTAAAAAATAAATTTGAATTTTTAACTTTTTTGTATATTTATTTTAGTTTTAAATTTTTAAATGGCCGCCATCGTGAAACAAAATGGCGGACAAAGCTGGCCAACGAAGTCGGTCGAGACATTGGTTAGCTTAATACACACAATTAGTTTCATCAAAATTGATTTATAAATACGAGCGTTATCGTATGACGTAGGTCAGATATATATATGGATATATATATATATATATAAATCAACATTTGAACGGAGGGTGGTTTTGAGGTCTGGGGGTCATGATCGGTGAAAATATATCGAAATTTTCCGAAACTGCTTTCCTCCGAACGGCTGCAATAGGTAGCTTTATACTTTTTTGTATTGAAAGCTACCTAAAACCAACGATTAATTTATGAGATTTAGTGAACGCGATTTCTCGCAAATTATTTACTTTCATTGTTGTAATCATTTTCCTAATCATACGCATAAAACTATATATTCATATCCGTTAGCGCCAAATCCTCGCCAAACTTGGCGACAATTGGCGAAATATCGCCAAATTTGGTGACCAAAATAAGTCTTTATAAATGAAGCCAACTTGGCTATAGCTCAATAATTTGGCGAATTTCTTATTCAAATTCATTATTAACGAATCTTTTGTAAACGGTTTCTGAGTAAAAAGAAATTCTTCATTTTCTGGAAATTTTCTGTCTTTTGTTATCCCACGTGGAGTAATAGAAAAGAAAAATAATAATCATTTACATTTATAAATGTATCCCCATTTAATACATCTTTATTTAAATTTTCGTGTCGAAGAAAAGTTTTTAAAATGATTATATTAGTGCATATTTTTGAGGAAATTTGTTAATTAACATATCACTTTTGGTATGATTTTTATTTGATTGAAATAATCTAAAATTCAACATAAATTATGTTTCTATTCCATTTTTTTTTAACTAAAAAAAAAAAAGTTTTTTGCCTGAAATATTGAGAACGTCCCATCCATCCCTTGTCTCAGTAACATTAGCTGAATTTTTTAAACGAAGATATAGGAAAGCTACCTTTACCTCCCGGTACAGGCCGGAAGGACTTTTTTGTCATGGCCTCCGTTCAAGTGAAAGCTTGGAACGATGTGTCACAGATGGCATGGACTATTTCCAAATTTTCAAGTACGAAGTCTTCAACTTCTGTTTCCTTCGTTGTATAAAATTGTTTTGTGCTATCAGTGCATGATGGATCCATCTGAACGCAAAGAGATGTTATCAAATTACTTCGAGTAGAATCCAAGTAGCAGAATAAGCGTAGAAGTAAGCTCCAAATAAAATTGTCCTGCTCTTGAACAACGCTAGGCCACATGTGGTCAAAAAGAACTTTGAACTGCTGAAGACATTTCAACGAGAATTTCTCGAACATCCCACATACAGCCACGGTATTTTCCAATGTGAATTTCATATCTCTGGCCCTTAAGGCTCCCGTTGAGCAAGCTCTTGGGAATACGGTGCTAATGTTAATCCAATGGGGCATTAATGTGCTAATATCTCGCTTGCATTTGAATATTTTTAAACGATTTTTTTTTGCACTGGATAGCAGAGATCAATCTCTATTTCCGCCGTTGATTACTTTTTCGATTTTCTTTGCGTATTTTTTTTACGAATATAGTTTCACTTTCGAAACCGGTTTTGAAAGTGAAACTATCTTCGTAAAAAAAAATACGCAAAGAAAATCGAAAAAGTAATCAACGGCGGAAATAGAGATTGATCTCTGCTATCCAGTGCAAAAAAAATCGTTTAAAAATATTCAAATGCAAGCGAGATATTAGCACATTAATGCCCCATTGGATTAACATTAGCACCGTATTCCCGAGCGCTTGCTCAACGGGAGCCTTAAAATATCAATAAGTGCATGTTTCCCTTGAAGAATGCTTTAGAAAAATGTATCGTAAACAAACCAGCAGTTTCTACACTGAGATCATTCACTCCCCTTCTATACGCTGGGATCTGTGCATCAAAATCAATGACAACTATACGAGGATTATAGAATATTCTTTAGCTACAATCGTAGTCTCCCTTTCATTTGTGTACACATTACATAAATAGAATGAAGATTCTTCTTCTTTTTGTATAAAAGAGTTTAACAACCATAATTAATAATCAACGGGAATTGAAATATTCTTTACATTTTAATCTTGAACGCACTCTAATAGAGATTACATGTAAAAATCATAACATCGGTAAAACTAAATACCAATAACAAAATGCGTTCATCTTGTTTCATAGTTTTAAAAACAGCATTTGGTATTGATTCAGTTTATTTTTCAATTTTTTTGTGGATGACGGACCACTGTATGCTGTCCAAAAAGTAACGCAAATTTAAATGATTTTTTCATTAATTAGGGTAACAATCACAACTAGGCACTAATAGAATATAGTTCTTCATTAAATAATAAGTTTTCTTCATCTTGTCTGTTAGCTATTTTCTTTTTCTGTAGCATCTTGAACACGTCAAGAACACACCAACTTATCGTGGCCGGTGATTAACACCATAGTTTAAAGTGCATCTAAAAATGTCCGTGAAAGGTCTAATAAAATAAAGAAAAGGAATGATACAAATAAAAAAATCTTTATTGGCCTTAAATATAATCTCCATTAGCCAACCGCACAAATTTGACAACATTTGTAAAGGTAATGGAAACTGTCAGCGAAATCTTCTATCAATTTTCCTGAAGCGTCAATTTTGAATTTTCTGTACATCTACAAAGTGTAGGTGTTTCAAGACTCGCTTAAGGTGGGAGAATAAAAACAAAAGTCTGTCGCACTCCTATGATGTTGTTTGGAGTTGCGTTGACGGGGACCCGACCGCGGCTCATCATCAAAAGTTTCCTTTTCTTCGCGGAAATGTTCCAACCAGTTTTAAACATATTTTTTATTTACTGCTTCTGATCTGCACACTTCACCAACATTGTAACATTGCATTCCTGTTCCTCCAATTTGTAGGAAAATTTCACGTTTATGTGTTGTGTCATATCATTTGACACGGCGCATCACACTGACTCCGTTCGATTGGTTCCAACGGGACTCTGCTTGAACATAGTGATTTTGACAACAGGAAGCGTTTCTTCTCTGTCTTCTTTATCTCTGTCTTCTCTGTCGATGTCTGTCAATGCGCATGCAGACGTGAGCGTTCCTATCCCGAGTTGTTTAAAAATCGAGCCATTCACCGAACTTTTTACACGTACCTTCTATATTTATTAATAGCAGTGCTATTAAGCTGACATGAGATTTAAGAAAATGTTATGTTAGAAGTAACTAATACACCCATTAAAAGAGAAGTACTTATTTCGTATAAAATGATAATTTTAATAAATTTTTGAATAAAGAAGAAAACATTTTTTTTTTCTCGCTCTGTAAATATTAAAGTTTTGTAACAATATTTCAATATTATATTATTTAAATGTACCTATAAGCATCTGTAACTATCTTTAAAATATATTTATGCTATACGTATTTTTTAACGCTGAGGTTTAAAAAAAAATGCGGCAACATGATAAAAAGGCAACAATTTAATGAAACCTAAATCCATTATGTAAGTAACATTTTTTTGGAATTATTTTCTACTACAATCAGAAAATGTTACTAAAAGTGTTTCACGCAGTTTAATTTTTTTAATGCTATAAGAAAAGAAGTTGTGTATTAAAAAATTGATCTTATTTAATTATTGTTTGAATATTATAAGATAATAAGTGAAATAAAAATTTACCAATGTAAATCTTTTTTTGTTAATAGTTTTAAGCAAATTGAGAAAGAATGTAAAAACCAAAAAAGTATTTGAATAGAACATGTTTTCAAAATAATACTAGGTGCTCTAAAAAGTACAAATTTTGAAATGATCCCGTTCATTTAACTTTCATCAGCATCATAAGAGACTTTTTATTATGCATTTAATAAGTTATATTTTTACTGCAACTATATAGGAATTTTATATCGTCATATATTATGCAGTAAATAGTATAAAAATTCTTTTTTTTATATAAAGAAGCTTGGATTTCCATAAAATCAGTTTATGAATTTTTTTCCTATTTTGATTTGAGGAATTAAATTCTCGTTTTATGGTCTTGATTCCGCAAGATACTTCAAGAGTTAATAAAATTCAATTTTATGTATTTTTAAAATTGCCAATTTTTATAAAGATAAAAATAACAAACTGATAAGTGCACTTTGAAAAATAAGAAATATAATGTTAAAATTTAATAGCGGTGAGTGATAACATTCCATTATAAAAAAATCTTTTGGAATTATTTAGGTTTTAGTATACATTATACGTAAAAATGTGTTAATTATTTCTTTATTCTGATTAGGAAAATAATATTAACGTTTTCTGTTTTGTTTCTTTGTTTATTCTGTCTTGATATTTTTAAGTAGTTAATATATGAGTAATGTCGAATTCTTCTTACAGTACTTATTAAGTACCGTACTAACTCATATTAGAAACAAATATAATGCTTAATGTCATCCCCGAACTATATTTTGCTGACATACTGGCTGGATACTGGCCTCTGTAGTTTAGCTTCGTCGCTATTTTTGCGTCTTTTCTGGCTACTGGTTCTCGTGGTTTCATCCCACCGCTGCCACCATTCTTATGGTTTTGTTGCCTTTTGCGGTCACCGTAGTACCTCTTCTAGCCTTGAGACCTTGGTAGTATAGCATTTTCTGCCACCATCGGTATTAAACTGATACGGGACACGTTGTGAAAATAAATTCTCACTTAAATAATCAAGTAATAATTTATTGATTAAATTAGCATGAAATTTTTTTTACAGTAATAGTCCTTATTGGTCCATATATATTATTAGCCTTGCCGTATGCGACTGTCGAATGACAATCTCCCTGATCGCACTTTTTCACTACTTCGTTACGCACCACTCATATACACCGTTCTGTCTACGCTGTATTTCGTCCACCTCGGACCAACTATCTGATGCACATTCTCTCTGCAGTATGTCCGTCTACGCAGCTGCTCTCTCTCGGCCCTACACTCTCCGCTGCACGCTGGGAACAGCCTCGAGTCACACACTTCACCCCACTCTCCAGATCAGAGGGGGCCTGTGGTTTTTCCTTCACGGATTTTCCACACCTGTAAAAACCTTTTTCTAGAACATTCCCCCTTTCTATTATCTTCCCAACTCAGTTCGCTTGGAATTCAGTGCTCATTGTATCCATATTCCAAAACCGGATTAGTTCCTTTCACAATGACCCGAGAACATCCTACAAATAGCTGAGCGGATCAGGGAAATTCCATTGTCAATCAGATACAGAAGTTTACATTAATTAAAGTAACTAGATATATAAAACATAGGTACTGTTAAAGTCAGCAACCTGACAATATGCACTTGGCAACAATAAATTTGAAAAATACATAATGATAATATTACTACTGTTAAGAAAATGATAACTTAATCTTGATGAAATGATGATTTAAATAAAAGATAGAAAACATTCATTGACAGAATTCTGCTGTTTTACTTGTTTACAATTTCCCGTTAAAATATCAATAAAGAATTGTCTATACTCATATTATTTCTGGAAATTTTCCTAGTGAAGTTGTACACCTCATTTAAAAACATTTAATGCATTCCTCATTTGTAGGTAGATTTTAATTAAATTCATTTCCTGGTCTTCCTGAATATAATTTTTTGTTCGCAGACATATTGACAATTTTCAATTTCTGTGAGCATCGCAGCTACAGAAAAGGAATCTGATTATCTCTCGATTTCCAGGACGCGTGATCTATTTACGTCATATCACCGGATACACTTTCCACAGTTTCAGTTTTCAGTTTGATTTTTTTTTTCCATTTTCATAGAATCTTGCACGAGCAAACAATTTCTAATTGTAGCCCGAATATCAGGTACAATGATTTTAATGCTAAGTGAATATAGACACAGACTTGACATAGAAGTTTTCTTTTAATTGCACACGTTTTAGGTACTGGTTTGTGGAAAAAGTGATAATAATAAACTGAAAATTCGTTACACAAAGTGACTGAGTTTAGTTTAGAATTGAACATAAGCAGATAAATTTGATAACATTAACCCTGATTATATTAAGCGGTATCTATTGAATCTTTATCAGAGAACTGTGTGCTGTTCCTTTGTTTGATTTAGGGAGCCTTATAACATCACCTATGTTTAAATATGTTTATCTCATAAATAATCATTCAATAATTTTGTTGCTTTAAAATTTGAAATTTATATGAAATAAATCATAATTTTTTTCCGGTTTTGAAACTAAGTATTTTTGTGAAATTTTATTTATTTATTTTAATACACACTAATGTTATTTCTATTATTTCTCAAATAATAATAAAAAAAAAAAAAACTAATTAAAAAATCTGTTTTTTACCGATAAAGACAGATTATAACCATTAGTAAATTACAAAAAAATAAGTTTTATCATAATGCATTATTTGCATACAATCTAATTTCTTTGTCTCTTTGTTATTGCTATGAAATTTCTATCTCGGAATGAATATTTTTAATAATCAAATTTAACCACAAATATTCTGTTATGCATATTCTTTATCATTTATTCATATATGTTGATTATATATTTGTATTTGTAAAAAAAAGTGGGGAGTGAGTTTTGTCATGTTGTTCATACTTTTCTAATAATTTTTAGATATTTTTTTCTGTGTAAGTTTTACTATATTTGACCATAAGACTTGAAAATCCTTCCAGAAACTTTGAATGATGTCAGAGTATTAAATATATTTCATTTGCTGAAATATATTGTAGAAAAATTAATATAAAAAAAAGTTACAGGGACTAAATATTTACAGATCTATACGTACGTAGTATATAATAGTAAATATTCATGAGCGGGGAAAATATGAACTTTTGAACAATATTACCCTGCATGTCTTAAAGCATAGATGGTGGCAGTGATCAAATCAGCATCAAATTATTGATGTCAATTTGCTGAATTTTCGTATCAGATATGACTGACATTTTGCCAAGAGCTATTTGTAAGGTATTCAATATGGCCTTCAATATGGCACACAAGTGTCTCGTGGCAGACACA
This sequence comes from Maratus michaelseni, assembly GCA_963931845.1. Lineage (NCBI taxonomy): Eukaryota > Metazoa > Arthropoda > Arachnida > Araneae > Salticidae > Maratus > Maratus michaelseni. Next base: position 273,568,802 of record OZ007594.1, on the reverse strand, counting down.
CGTGACCACATTTAGATTCCTGCCCTTTTACATAATTAAATATGCTTTACTAATATATATATATATATATATATTTAATAATACTGCACTGAAATGAAACTTTAAATATTAAAAGGCGCTTTAATGTAAACTTTTAGGCACATTTTCTCGTATTTAAAAAAAAGTATTTTATTTTATTAATAAACATAAATATAATTGTTATTAATATCAAATTAACTTTTATTAAAATATACCGTGCATGACATTTTAAAATCAAAAAGTTGCAGAAAAATCCTCAATTGAAATATTTAAGTAAGTATTTTATTTTTAAAATAAAAATAAATCTTTAATTGTTGCTATTATCAAAATTTACTTTTAGTAAAAATAATCCATTTACTTCAAAATATAAAGCGACCGATAAAATATTTTAATTAACTCATTTTCGTCCAAAGGTGAGTAAACGCACCATTATAATAAATGTATTTTTATTAACACTTTGACGTATATTTTTCACTAATTTTATTTTTCTGCTATTTTTAAGGGTTCTGAAGACATCTATAAAATATTAGTAATTGAATTGAAGTAATCACTTTCTGTTGAGAAATTTTCAAATTTTATTTTTTACTTGAAACAATTATTGACAAATTCGACTTTTTGAAAATGTATAATTATTCCAATTGAGATTAATCGTATGTTTTCATAATGGAGTAAATTTGCAAGTTCTGTAAATAAAATAAAAATAAAACAAATGCCATAAGAAAACTTAAATTTATTTAAATTTAATGGTAAATTATTAATGGTAAATTAATAATGGTAACGTCAAATTAAATAAAATATTATTTTTATGCAGGAAACTTTTTTGATGTGTTAATGAATGTAATTTAAGTAAATTTCAATGCAACTAATACCGCATTTTATAAAATTTCTATGCTTGGCCTAAAATGGGTTAAAAGTTCAAAATAAAACTGAAATAAAATATTTCATCGATAAAACACTTATAAATAAAAAAGTTATAAAAAAATCTGAAATATAATATTTTAACAGATAAATAATTTTTAAATAAAAATCTAGAAGAAAAGTTGAGAATAAAAGAAAGACGTGGGACTCGAACTCATGCTATCTAGACTCAAATGAGTCGTTCTAACCATTCAATCACCAATCACATAGCCGTTCAACAAAAAAAACATTAAAATAAGCAGGCAAATCTGTGATCTGAAGGCAATAATCTAAGTATGGTCACGTGATGTCAGCCGAGAGACACTAGTATATCTCACACATCTTCATACAAATTGCTTGAACGTGGCGAATTACAACATTTCTCATCTTGCTCTTATTCAACAGCAAATCAGTGCACTAATCCTGTTTCAAAATGTAGAGAAAAAAAATGTGAACTTTTCTAAGAAAAAAGTTCGTAAAAAATCTTGTAATGCACATTACTGAAATATTTTCATACAGACACTTCATACAGACGTCTTAAAAAGGTAAATTCTTCTTCATAATAGATATATTTTAATAAAATTAAAACATTTTCAATCAACTATATTCAACAAATTTATATCTATATTTTAATCGTGCTGTACAGTTTCAATTTTATATTATATAATTCAACATATTACGTAAATGAATAATATAGTCTTACAGATTTACGGCTTATAAAATAACTAAATAGACTCTTTTTTTTTGGATGTGTCTCTCTAGCAATAAAAACAACAATTGTTAATGGGTACTTACTTTTTTTCCATTTACTGCCAGATATTATTTCAAGTGCCTATTTAACTAGATCCTGGTCATCTGAGTCTGTTCTATGTTACCCATCAAGTAAATAGAATAGACAACATAAATAAGTCATTACTTGCTCTATAAAAGAAACCTTACTTAATAAATCTCGTAGCAATGCAAGACAAAAGTTATTCTAGTTTCTTTATGTGCAGAGAAAAAAGATTTTGATTGTTCAGTGAGAAATACTCCTAGTTATTATTCATATTTCTCAAAATGAATAATTGGACTTTAAAGATTAGACATCTGACTTTGAGACAATATAAAATCAATGAAAAATAGCACATGAATGTAAAGAAATAATTATATATTTAAATAAAAGTAATGAAACAGTTAAGTAATGGTAATTCAAAATTTTTAAAAATGATAAGAAATTCTGTGCATTCAGTAAAAAGGTTTTTAAATCAGTTCGTTCGCCACTTTGGCATGGTACAGTACAAAAACATTACGGAAACGTTACCTAATATGAAAGAAATGTTTACGAAATTTGGGTATGACGACTTTTCCTTAGCTTCAAAAATCATTAAGAAACAAATGAGATACTTACCAAAACCAATGATTTCCAAAAGTAACAGAAGCGTCTTTCCCAAAATTTACTGGAAGCAAAAAACTACATTATTTCAGGCCTTTTTTTCTTAACATCAGAAGTTTACTGTTTTCTGAGAAGTTCTCCGGTATCATAATGGCGAGATAACACTTAATTTTTCTACAGTGATAAGATAGTTTTCTATAATTTCCATAATTCGTTTTTATTGAATATGTCAATTTTGCAAAAGGTTTCATGTAAATATAATTTAGATATGATGTTAGAGTGTGTATTTTGTATGTGACAATTTTTGCTTTATCTTTTGTAAAAGTGCGCAGAACTCGGCAACTTTAAAATGTTTTTAATTAAAGATTTTAGACAATTTCTGAGTGGATTTGTTGAATAATTTAGACATTTTATATCGTCAGCTATATTTTGAAATATTGTTTAGTCAGTGAAAAACAAGGATACAACTAACCCCCCCCATCCCCCACATACACTAATTTTACCGCAAATAATCGTATAATTATTATAATTATTACTAATTGATGGGAAATACATTCTACACTGTAAAAAGTGACCAATGTTTCTTATTTTATGAAAATATGCTATAACCACGAACGAAAATATAATATAATCATCTGAGTTATCCGAAATTTCGAATAGCGTGTTACATTGTCTTTTGAATCCTAAGAAACGAATATATTTTCAAAATTTAAAGAATAATTTATAAAATCAAATTATTTTTAGCTGCCCGAATTTTTCAGAAACGCTTTCGAAGGGTTTTTATAGTGTATTAATGAGTGTCCTCAGCCTAGAAGACGTGTTTTTCGAATGCTATCAATTCTGAAGTAAACATTTTCATGCTCAAAAAAAATATTTAACAAACAAACATGCAAAATTAACAGCGTTAACAATAACATTAAAATTAAGATGATTTATTTATTCTTTCATGTATAAATAAACTTATGCGGCTGAAAACGTGTACTTGAGAATGTATAACATTCGAAAAACAGGTATTCCAACCTGGGGACACTCATTAACACACTATAAAAACCCTTCGGAAACGTTTCTGAAAAATTCGGGCAGCTAAAAATAATTTGTTTTTATAAATTATTCTTTAAATTTTGAAAATGTATTCGTTTCTGGGGATTCAAAAGACAATGTAACATGCTATTTGAAATTTCGGATAACTCAGAAGATTATGTTATATGTTCGTTCGTTGTTATAGCATATTTTCATAAAATAAGAAACATTGGTCATTTATTAGTGTACCTTTATTTGGTGTTTTAAAAGTTTTCCTAGAGACCTATCTCCTTATAAAATTACACACAAACTTTAAATTTTAAAGAGTAATACCCACATTTAACACACTAGAAATATTCTTCAACTTTAATTAGCCAAATTACATATTTTCTTCAAATTTCTATGAATAATTTCGGAATGCAGTAGTTATAATTGTTAATTATGGGGCCGATCTTAAAAACAATACAGTTTATTGTAAAGTTCAGATTCAACACACATTTTATTAATACCTTACAACATAAAATATTACTAGAGTTACTACTAGAACGCGAAACGTATCGATTAAGTATTGCATCAAACAACTGATGAGGAAGGTCTCCATAAGCACAGACTCAGAAAATGTTGAAAAAATTACAGAATATTCTTTCTGATGAGGATATATATGTTTATAAAAGAAATTGCTGCGAAACCTCGATATAACGTCCGTAAAAAAAATTAGGAAAATTTCTTATATTTGGCGATTTATCGCATGTTGATGACACAATGAAATAAAAAAAAAAAACACTTTTATGATAAATACTGTTTCAGGAAAATTATTTGTATCCTTCAAGCTGAAGTAGAGCAAGAACATTTAACTTAAATAAATACACATTTGCAATAACGGATTTTCCAGATGCATTTATATGTATATATAAAGAAAATTAACGGTCTTATTCAAAGTTTTAGAAAACAAATTGATTAAAAATATTCCAAACTTTAAATTCAGGTCCGATCCTCAAGAGACAAGAAGCTAAACGTATAGTTGCCATGGAAACAGCAACTTATTCAATATCGAAATGTATTATGAGAGCGTTCTTAATAGGGCAGTTATTAAAACACGCTCAAAACTTATCCGCTATAGTGAAACCGTGTAAAATGAAACAACTTCAGAAACACGCAACTTGTATAATATTACATAAGCTTATAGAAAAAATAAAAAACTATTTAACCATTTAAGTTTAAATTCATAATGTACTGCGCATTTAAACACTCATTTAACCAGAAATTTTCAAATGCATTAAAATCGCTTGCATTTTGGCGACAAAAAATGTTGCTTGCCAAATCGCTTATTTTTTCGTCAAATAGTCGAATGAATTTTATTTGTTTACAGAGATTTCCTACTGGAAATCCGTAGCTAAATTTGACTGATCCTTTATTAGGTACATGAGTAGTTTCATTACCATTTTTCTCAAAATATTCTGAGTATGCGCTTTAAAGAGACCTCCCTTGTGAGAACCCTGTTACATTTATTAACATTCCCCAACACTTTTATCAACCTGGTACATAACGTTGTGGTTGAATTTCTGGACATCCCTGTATCAAAGGCTGCATTGTAGAATGCCATAAACAGTCCAAAAACTGCTAAATAGATGTCTTGTGGTTTTTAGCTATTAAGTGTCCTTTTAGTAAAGAAAATATATTAGAAAATTACCCTCTATCTATGTGTGCACGTGTCTCAAAAATATAAAAGCATACTAAATTAACGTATACTGCATAGTACTCATTATAGAGTAAATGTAATTGAAATGTTACACAGTCAGATAGTGTTTCATTGTGTACAAACATTCCATCTGTCCCCGTGTACTAAGTCCATTTTTTGAAAGAAAGGGCGGCTTTGTTGGGATTCATTTCTTGGTAATAAATAGAAAAATAGGGCAGCATGCGTATGATATTCTACTGGAAATACCACATGCAATTAGACTGAATATATACGATATGTAGCAGAGTTAAGTGAATAAATTTAGGTTCAAAAAAGTACTTTCTTTTCGCAACTTCCAACAAAACATTATCCCACCCTTGAAATTTGGTTGACTAATCCACCAAAGAAATCATCGTTAAGCACCTTAATATGTACCGGTAGAAACACAAACTTAATTTTTAAAGAGACTCTGTTTCACTGTGCATGACTCTTTGCTAAATATATATATATTTATATATATGAATTTTTTTGACTAATACACCAAAGAAATCATCGCTAAATACCTTAACATGTAGCGATAGAAACACAAACTTAGTTTTTAAAGAGACTGTGTTTCACTGTGCACGACTCGCCACTATCTAACTATCCATATTTATCTATTATGTGCCAAATATCTGAGGCCACATGAAATCAAATCAAAGGCCGCGTACTAAAAAATAAATAAATAAATAAATAAATAAAAGTGAGTTGGGTTAAAACCATATAAACATACGCATGTTTTAAATTTGTTTACGAGTTGCTTAATTAAAATTTGATAAAATACCATTCATTTAATTTTTGTGGAATAAGTAGGACATACTTAAAAACAGAAATGATTTATTTTAGGCAAAATTGAATCAAGATAAAATTTAATGATTGAATTATGCAGTTCAGAAAATGCTACACTATTTATGGAATTGTCATACTTTGAAAGATATACAAAGAAAATATTCTACTGGAAAAAAAAATGAAACTAAGCACAAATTTACTGATACATTGTATAAAAAGTTGTCATACTGCATCATCTAAAAATTTAGGTCAAAGTCAAAACAGGCTGACTTTTGGAAATGAAAAATGTCCATTTTTGTCCTTGTAACTTTCTTCAATATATGATATTTAAAATGAACTGCGTAAAGTATTTTGATTAGTTCATATTTATTTATGGAAATCATTTTATTTAGAGATCATTTTTAAAAATAAACAATCTATGTTTGTGAATATTTTTATGTTTATAAATATTAGCGAATTTAAAATTTAGGAATTTTCTTGTAACATATAATTTAGTTTTTTACCTTAATAATGAAATGTTCGCTCTACGTGTATTAAATAATTTCATATGCCTTATTTATTTATAAAATCTATTTAATCAATTTTAGATGTTAAATTTACTTTCGTAATGTAGGTTTTCTGTTACACACAAAAATATACATAACACAAAAAACCGCACAAAATGTAATTAAATTTTCAATTTTGGATATTATTTGGCCTGGAATACAATTACAAAAGATTTCATAAGGTTTTCCCAATGCATTTCTAAATGTTCTCAAATGTTGAATCTTTGTCTAAAATAATCAAGATGGCTCAATTTTTCAAATTGATACATTGTCTTTCTTATTGATTGCTAGCTGCATACCAACCAGTAGTGTTGCATTCGTATTTTAAAAGATCCCGAGTTTTTTAAGAAAATGTTTACCAAACCAGTTTTTTAATGAAAATGTATAAGTTATAAGGTAAGAATGTTATTTTTATCATTTATAAATCCAAATTAGACATTTCAATAGCCGTGTGATTCCTTAAAACTGATCAATTAGTTTTTGAGTTTTTAAGCATTGAAAGATTGGTTGATTGGATGATTCTCTCGGTTTTTCCTGTTTTTTTTTTTTTTATAAACTATTCTAGACATCGGAATGCGACAAACTCTAGATTGAAGCCAAGATAACCATTTATACATGTTAATTAGATCTATCAATCGCCGCTAAGATTCCTTAAAATTTATCAATTAGTTACCAAGTTTTAAGTATTGAAAGATTGGTTGATTTATTTAATTCTCACGGTTTTCCCTGTTTTCTAAAAGACTAATTTAAATATCGGCAACAAGCAGCATACTGTGGTTAGAAACATTCTCTATCTGATCCTGACAAGTTTAGTGTTTGTGTTGCAACCGTTTCTGAAACTATTCAAGACAAATAGACAAACAAATTTTTTTAATGTTATTTCTGGCTATATATCGTCTAAACTGTACAATGAACTTAGAAATAGGCGTTTTTCTGAAACATCACAGAGATACACCGAAATTTTTATTTTCTTCTATCTATAATAGAAGAAATCATTGTAATCGAAATTTTATTTTATGGATTTGCACGTTTTAAGGATCAGAGATTCCGAAAACATGTTTTTACAAAATGTCTGTCCGTCCGTGTGTCCGCGTGTGGTTCCTCTTTGTATCATCGAAAAAATGTATTATGCATGGAATCGAACGAGATTTCATTTATACGTTTTTGGCTATGGCCAGCAGGTCCCTGTTGAATTTCCTCTCTGTGATAGCCACTTAAAGATTTCAAATTCAAAAAGATGTACAACAAAAGTTTGAAATCCTAAAAGTTTTTCAGTTAAATGTTCGGCTTTAATCCAAGGATTCCGGAGCAATTTTCTTTTCAATCTATCTCAAAAAATAGCTGAGATATAGCAAGTTGAAATTTTAGGGTGGCTGACATTTTGAAACAACAGAGCAGGATTTCTCTATACACGGGTTTAATTTATGAGAAAGTGAACATGGTTTTTGGAAAATTTTCTTTCATTTGTAACCATAGTTACAACTCTTATATGCTTAACACTATATATTCATATATTCGTCGGTGTCAAATTCTCGCCAAGCTTGGGGACAGTTGGTGAGATATAGCCAAATTCGGCATCAAAAATATGTTGCAATAAATAAAGCAAACGGCTATAGCTGACTAATTTGACGAAATTTTCATCCAAATTAATATTGACGAGAACTGAGAATGAATCTTCTGTAATTGGGTTTTATGCATTTAAAATTCATGTTTTCTAGTAAAATTAGGTAAAATCTTAACATCAATGAATATGGAGGCTGTCTTGTCCTGCCGATATAGGACAGAAGGACTTTTCATAGTGGTGTTGTACATCGGATGCTCGTGCAACGAAGACCCGACGATTCGCAAGCAGCTAGAACACAACATAATGACGAAAAATATTGATTTTATTGGCAATGTGACAGCGAATTTTGTAGTAATGCTTGTATGAGATAGAAGAAAGTTTTACAAAGAAACCTCCATAAGATTCATAGCAAAAAATAAATTAAAGATTAATATTGTGTAATAAAACTATCACTTTTCATGTAATCCGATAGCAAAAATCGTTTTCTTTTCTCCTTTTTCTCCTTTAAATAAATAGCATGTTTATTAAATTAGAAATATTGGTTCTTATAATCATCTTTTTTTTTTTTTTTTTTTTTTTTTTTTTTTTTTTTTTTTTTTTTAATCTTTCATTTTATAATCAGCCTATAACGCTCTCCTGTTTTCGATCTATTTTCTTGTATCAAAAGTTCGCGTTATACGCCGGAATATAAGGTCTACACTGCCCCCCCCCCGAAAAAATGTGGATTTTACGGTATAATACTGACATCCCAGCTGCCAGTATTATACCTTAAAATTAACTGTAATAAACAGTAAAATAAGCAGTAATACGCTGCCGCGCATGCTAGTATTATACCATAAAATGAACAATTTTTTTTTGCAGTGCATATTTTTACTAATAAAAAGTTACGAAAACTTATTTTTATTATACCAAAATATTAAACCACATACTTTCTTTATTAATAAATATTTCAAATGATAATTTTGAAATGTTTATTCATATTTGTTTTCAGAAAGAAAAAAAAAAGAGAAACGTGATATTTCCCTAATTTTGGATGACATTTCGAAACATCTTTATGTTTTTCTTTTACGCCTTTTTTAGACTTGCGGCAGAATCCTTACTGTGAAAAAGAAATCAGATTCGTTTACCAAAAGTTACCTCTAAATTGTAGCTGTCAACATAAGTCCCATGGAAATAATTTAAAAATCAAATAATAATAAGTACTTTAAAACATTTTGAAGTAATTTCTGTCATTCGGTTCATTACGCAAAAGATTAATGAGCTGTGTGACACATACACACTAAAAAAACGTTTTTTGATGTACTAGGTTCAAATAAATGTTTTATTTTGAAGCGCATTTCATGACAGGTTCGTTACAGATATTTAATATTGTGATAGCTTGCAATCTTTCATCACGTCAGTTTTCAATGGATAACATCCATAAATAGAAGTCGAAAAAGAAATAGGCGTTTCATTATTTATTTTTATTGAAATGTATATGTGTGACTTAACCCCTTGAAGGGCGCCGGTATATAATATATATAATTTGAATCCCAAAATGCTACATTGACACCAGAATTTTAGAATCAAAATTTTAATTTATAAAGGTGCGTGAAGAAAAGCTTTTATTTATTTTAAAATAAATTTTTTCGTGAATCTTGGTGTCAACAATCATTTCAATCATTTTAGCCACAAGAATACTTTGCCCTTGAAGGGGTTAAGACATCAGATTTAGCTTATAATATTTTCTTTGCTATTTTCTTTCAAAAACGGAGTTTACTGTAATGATCTCAACGTCTAGAAGGTTTTTGCGTTAAAAACAATTATAAAACTCGGTATAAAGTTTGTTTTCGTTATCTGATTATATGGTTTCGTTATCATTCGAATAAAGATGCATTTTTAAAAAACAATGTCGTTTGGAATAAATAAAATATAGGTTTAAAAACATACCCTTTTGAAGATGTATAACAAAAAAGTAGATTTTTGAAAATATTTCTGTGTAATTTTTTAAAACATATTTCCAATGATTCAGTTAACAGAAGTTTCATTATCGCTATTACTATTGTTACAAAACTTATTGCCAGCTCGACACGTCCTAAGCACAATAAAGATACGGGCCGTGCCGTGATTCAAGGCCTGGCCTAAGCTAAGGATCATGAAGACTTATAGCATATTTCTCAAGCAAGTTTAACGGAAAAAATGAATACGCTGTTATTTTATATCTAAAAGTTAAGGCATTGTCTTAGATCTGCTTCTAATAATGTGTAAATTTATAGTTGATCCCTAACTTGTATTTCAAATGAACTGATATCGCGTCGCTCAGAGGTATGCATAACTTATCTCATCAAATTTTGCACCTTTTATTATGAAACTTTGCAATTGGAAGTAAGTGCCTACGAGCAATATTTAAAGATATAGCCTATTGTTTCGATATTTATGAATCACACTGTATATACACTTCTTGATTAGTATGCTAAAATTGAGCTCAGTTTGAAAACGCAAAGCACAGTTAAATATCCACCTTCAGCAATTTCCACCAATAGACTGAAATGTGCTCAAATCCTTTTGTACAGCATGTATATTATTTACAGTTTTTCTTTTAACTTTCCATATATTAAGCTAAAATTTAATTCAGGCAATCAACGAATTAAGAAACTAAATACGTACTTCCAGCAATTATCATCCATAAACGGTAATGTATCAGGTTCTTTGCATAGCTATGTAAATATTTTTTTTTTATGTTATACAATCATCTCTTAGCATATATATGGCAGATGTAAAATTCATACAAATTCATTCATGTAGAATTCATCTTACAAGGATTTATCTTTATTTGTATTTTCAAGGAATATTTTTAAATTTATTCCTAATGTATTGTTCGGGTCAATATGACCCAATTCAAAAAAGTATTTACTTTTACTTATACACTTTCATATTTGTTTGGAATAATTCAACAGAAAAGAATAACAATAACTACTCTAACTTATCCCTTTTCGAAACTTGTTTAAAATTCGTTGACATGTATGTTTGATCACGTGACAGGATATTATTATTATTAGCTGGTTGTTTACAAATCATATGGAGAATCAACAAAAAGCTTGTGAGATAAAGAAACTGGCAGAAACAAAATTCGTGCGACAATATCCCTTGTAACCTTTTGTACCATATCAAGAGTTATTCGTTTTGATAATAAATCCACTCGTCAAGAAAGAAAGCATGTGGATAAAATAGCTGTTGTGCGAGAAAACAGGAAAAAGTGGGTAGAAAACTAAAAATTCAACCAAACTTGTAATATCCGAATGCATATGTTTCTGTAGGTGAGCAATTAGTAGTGTTACGTGGCAGATGTCCATTCAAAGAGTATATGCCAAGTAAACCATCCAAGTATGGCATAAAAATATGGAATTTATGTGACAGTAAAACTTCGTATGCACTGAAAATACAAATTTATACTTGAAAAGAACGAGGATCAAGGGCATAAAAAAATCAGGGTATACGAGTGGTGATATCTTACTTATGATCATTCGGGGCTTATGATCATTACATGTGATAACTTATCCCATCCTCCAACTTGTGACAACTTCTTCTAAAATGGAAAATGACAACGATTGACACCATAAGAAAAAATAAATAATAACTTCCTACAGAAATTCCAAATAAATAAGTGCACAGCTCATCATTTTATTTTACTGAAGACACAACAGTTGTAAACTACATCCCAAAAGAAAACAAGAATGTTATTTGTATTAGCACTTTGCATCACGATGAAGAAGTTAGCAACGAGCCTGACAAAAAACCACAAATTACATTACATTATAATGCAACTAAAGGGGCTGTGGATACTTTTGATCAACGTACACTTAAAAAAATCCCTGGACCATGATAATATTCCAAACATTCTTGATTTTTCTGATTACATTTATTCTATGGACTTCAATACACAGCAAATGGAATGAAAAAGCTGACCAAACGAAGGATATTTTTGAAATAATTGGGGAAATCACTCATTTTTCACACATTGAAGCAAGACAACACCTACCAAGAAGTGAGGACTCAATCAAAGTAGTCAAAAGAATACAGAGTAAAATTAAAAATGTATCCTCAGATTCTGCTATAAATACTTGATTGTGTATCAAAACGTGCAAGGTTCAAGTCCATCAAGAAATCTCAATAAAACTAATAGTACATTGCTACAATTGTAAGAAACACATTTGCAAATCTCATGTTAAATATTACTATCCAAATTGCAAATAAAGGTAAGTTTTAATTAAAATTTTTTTTGTATAATTGTTTTAGGTACTTTATATTATTTCATCTGCATTTAAACTACTTTACTATTGTTTAAACCATTTCTAAAATGGCACCTTTCATTTTCTGCTACCGATGATACTATTCTGAATCGGGTCATATTGACACGAACACATGAACGTAGATAAGGTTTGGTACCTTTGGTTATTTTGCATTTTGATTTCCATAGCCGATGCCGCTATTAAAACATCGCAGAAAATAAAAAACAAAATTCGCAACAATGTGTCGAAAAGAAATGAGTCAAACCTGCATATGGTCTGGTGTTTTTTTTTTTTTTTTGTATCATGATCAGAAACGCGGATGCTGATTTTTAAAGACTGCAGAAATTGGGAAAAAACCGAAACGGCTCTCGAGAATTTTTTTTTCTGAAAGGGTTAACATTGACATTGTTTCAAGCAGGTGTGGCGTTTTAAACGCAAAATTAAAATATTTAGTTTGGTGCAATCGGTTTTTCCGTATTTTGGTTAATTAAGCAAATTCGGCCTTCGAAATTCATTTCGAATTCGGCCTTATTTTTCCTGCAAAGTAAAGTTTGTGTGTAACGGAAAAATGCAATTTTCTCAAAACCTATGTGATCTAAAATGACCGCTGTACTTTTCTTGTAAGGTTTAAATAAACTCCTACTGCTCCAATTTTTTTCAGAATTTTTGTTTCAATAGACTCGGAAATAGGGGGAAGGAAATATTTTTTTGCAGTACATTTCATTTTCGACGACATCTCTGAAAATAATATCTAAAATTAAAATAATTATATTTTTGAGTTCGGCGTTACAAGATATTTAACACGATACCCCACACAATATACAAAACAAAAGAAGTAACTTAATTAGCCCCCCCCCAACCTAAATTTTTCATAAACATATTTGTGAATGCCTAGTAAGCTATAAATACATGGGTAAATAGCCTTTATAACTCTGCCAAGTTTGAACGTTCCACATTCCATAGTTTAGTAGAAAAACGACAGTGAAGATGGACAGACACACACAAGCGTGATCTTATAATGCTAGATTTAAAACAATTTTTCTAATTGGTAAATAGATCATATGAGATGTATTTTTCCAACCGAACGACACGTATCCGGGCCAGAATTCGAACCCGGGATTTCTTGGCTGAAGCTGCCAATGCTCTGTCAACTGAGCTATCCTGGATGAATCTTGAGGAGGTTAGCTGGGTTAATTAAGTCCTCCAGATTCGTCCAAGATAGCCCAGTGGGCACAGTATTGGCAGTTTCAGCCAAGAGATCCCTGGTTCGAATTCTTGCCAGGACAGTTTTTGCCCAGTTAGAAAATATCATCTCATATGATCTTATACTTTTTACTTTTTAAGTAAGGAACCCTAAAAAGTAGAAGCAACTCCTTGAAGGAATTGCGGGGCATTTGATTCAGTTTTTAAGAATCAAATATTTAGAAGAACACCTTTAAGAACAAAATGAAAATCATAATATTACTATCGCTTTATTTAAATAAAATGAGGTAGGAATGTCACATTTTTTCTATCAATAAATGCCTCAGAGTTCTTTATTTCTTCTATCTAAGTTTTCTCGCGGGTATGACTAGACGATGAGTTAAAAAAGGCTGCACCTTTAGGAACTGTATTGGATGTCCAACCAAATATGTGGATTAGTGCAGATGCTTTTCTAAAGTGGCTGAATGTTTCTGCAGAACGGAATTCCAACTGAAAAAGCTTTTTGATTCTCGATGGTCACTCAAGCCACAAAGATCCAAATGGGATTACAGTTGCCAAGAAAAATCATATTCACGTATTGCGCTTGCCATCCTACACATTCTTAAATTGCAACCTCTGGATAGAACAGTAATGTAGCTATTTAAAAATGCTTACAATGAGGCATGCTCTCTCTGGAAGCATAAATATACAAATACCAAGATAGCCCTCAAAGATATTGCTGGATTGGTAAATATCACATTTCGAAGAATATGTCGCATAGAACTATCTCAGTCAGGCTTTAAATGTACTGGAATTTTCCCATTTGACAGCAATGTATTCAGTGACTTAGACGATACTCTTTCATTGGACAAGAACGAAATATCACATTAGCCTAGTCCGGTTCACCTCAAAGCCTCTTGTCTCAAATCCCATGAATGAATCTTCAACATAAGAAACAGATGAAAAACAGAGAAAGAGCAATTAGAAAACGTCTCACTGGTAGTCCTAATCAGCCCTGAGACTACTCACAATAAAACTTCATCGGAATAGATTTTTCAGGATATTTCAACTCTTCCAAACATTTCAAGTACAAAGTTCTTAACACAACAAAGTCTTGGAGAAAAATGTGAAATGTTAACCTCCTCACCATTAAAAACTCAACTTGAGAAGAAGAAAAAAGAGAAACAAGTGAAAGAACAAATCGCAGAAGCAAAGAAACAATGAGGGAAGAAAATCGCATTAAAAAAAGTGTGCAAAGAAAACTGAAATTCGAAAAAGACGTTAAAGTGAAAAGGACAAAAGTAAAGTCCACAACAAATAAAGAACAAAAGAAGAGTGTTGTGCCTCCTCCTAAAACTGAGGAAACATCTCTCGAAACAAAAGCTAGAAAGTCTTTGAATTCTGAAGAAGAATTGCGGGAAGAAGATGAATTGACTCATTGTATTATTTGCAATAAAACTTTTCAAGAAGACTAGATCCAGTGCAATACTAGCAAAGGTTGGGCCCATGAAATCTGTGCGGATTTTGAGCTTATCAGCCTTTATTACGAGTGTGATACTTGTTTTTATTAAAAAACCATAAATTTCATTAATCAAATACTAATTGCCTTTCTTCTTTCTACATCTGATAAGTCATGTCTATGTAATTGTTTTTATATTTTTGTATAACAATGTATATATTTAGTAAACATAAATTGTTTCTAAATCCAAAAATAACGTTTTTTATTCCAGTGCACCATTTTCCGATACAACCCTCCAGAGATCAAAATATAAGTTTTATAAAAAGTCAAAGAAAACACAATAAAGATGATTCTAAGGGAGGGAAATGAGCTTTTAAAGTATTATATTATGTGAAAGCTTTCACATTAGTGTAGAAAATATACAAATTTAACCAACAAAAGTTTCTGAAAATTCGATATAACTTAAGCGTTGAATACTACCCGACCTTCCCCTTATTGTTTTAAAATTTACTTAAAATAACGCCCTGTACAACATTTTATGTTTCAACTATACATCTGTTTTACAAAGCTATATTTAACTTTTTTTACCAGTTTCCTGCACAAAATAATTTGAAATAACATGTTGCAATATTACCCTTTTTTTTATTTAAAACTATTAATTCAGTCTAAATAAATGAAAACGAAAGATGCACTGTTATAGTCATTAGCTTGAATTATCCTTTTTTCTGTATTAATACCATTTCTTTCATTTATAACGAAAGTCGTTGATAAAAGAAAATCATCAATAACTAGGAGTCATTTTAGTAGTATTTTCATTTTGAATTACTTAAATATTTAGAAGATAAAATGTTTTTCCATAGCTCACATTTTTTTGTTCTTTCTAAGTAAGTATTTCAAACTGAGCCAATTTTTAAGATTTCTTTAGATTGGTGGTCTTTCATTAGCATATGCTTAAAAAATTCACAGGCTACATTATGGCGAAACACATTAAGCTAAACATTGTTAACCTAAAGACATTAGCCGCATTATATTATTACGAATTTTCGTGTAAGTGAAAAAGAAAAATCCCTCATATGTATAATAACCTAATCTGCATTAATGTTCCAAAATAACAGTCGTAAATGATGCTAAAAAATATTGCTATAATAAGACTAAAGGATGATTAAAATACAACAATTAAGAATGTGGTAGATAAGAATTTACTTTGATTGCATTTATTGTACATACATAAAAAGTGGCATATTAAAGAAAATATCGCATAGCGAAAATGCTTTGGAAAAATAAATTGCTGAAAAATGTAATTAATTTATAACAAATATATATGGCTGAAGGATGATAAATAAAGTTTTTTCAATAAACATTGAGGCCAATCTTCCGAAATCGATATTCACTTAAAGAGTCAGAGATGAAGAGAAATTTCGCCTGCAATATGTTGGTTTAATTTTAAAATAAATGCAGCTGTATATAATACTGTAATAATTAAGAAAAGAATAACAGAAAATTAATATTTATAGAAATTAAATTAGTTAATTGTAAAGTATTTAACGTTTCATTCAAAAACGTTTCATGCTTGTAATTGTTATTTAACGTTAAACAGTAATGTTTGAAAATCTCAATCTAAATTTTTAACATTCTTGCAATAGACGCCTAGCAATATGATTAATAATAATAAATAATGCATCTATGTTATAAAGAAAAAATATGTCCGTGAGTAAAGCAGACGTCATACCAACGCGACGCACAATGAGGCGTTTTGATGATCTAGGTGGACAAAATTATTGCGTTGAAGTTTAATTAGGTTTTGCTCTTTTTTCGAATGTATCACTAATAAAATTCTGAGACAGTGATAAATATTTGGTTTATTTAACTATTTATATTATTATTATTATTTATATTATTATTACTATTGATGTTATCATTATTATTATTTATATTATTATTACTATTTATATTATTATTATTATTATTTATATTATTATTATTATTATTTATGTTATTATTATTTATATTGCCATTTATTTATTTTATAATATTGTATTGTCATTGAAACTACACATGCACTCAAAGTTTACATTCAATCGGATCATTAAAAGTGGTTTAAAATTGACTTACAAGATTTGAACTAAACATACATACATACACTGCAAGTTAATATAACTTAATGATTTGCAAACTTTTGTAGGAGTTTTCTTCAGTTTCCAATATTTAAAGAATAGCACTTTGATTTTTTTTAAATGCTTATTGCTTAATAAAGCTTAATACTGCGTTAAAAGTCAAGATAAAGTTTGTAAACAAGATGGCGCTTATTTTGAAACAACAATAGGTTAAATCTTGTGACAAACATGTGACATATTTTCAATATACTCGTTCGTTCAAAAAAAAAATAGTCACGATGTGCTTTCGAACTTACTGGAAACTAGAGCAACCGTTGAAACTACCTCAAACCAACTACCTTTTTACGGTCGTAGTTAATTGACACCTCGGATTTTTTCGTCAAAACCCGTACGGATCTGGACAAAAGAGACATTCAGCTAACAGTACACGCGGTCTTATTAAATTCCGAAATAATCGGTAAAATGAATTTTGTCCACCTACATCATCAAAACGCTCCACTGTGCGACGGTTCGATAATTTGAATTTTTTTCGTAAAAATAGTTTATTTTAACATTATTCATCTTGAGACTGTAACCGATTGTGTATACGAACTAACTAATAGATCTTTTTATAAAAATGTTTTTATAAGCCTTTCAGTGTACTGTAATCACTTTTAGCATATATATTTTTATTTTAATGATAATAATTGATTTTTCTTATACAATTATAAAATAAATTCTGATAACTTCCAATTATAATGATGACATTTTGTAAAAACTTACACATTACCAAGAAACTACATCTGCTTAAAACTATGTTTTTTGAGGAGGGATTAATCACCCTTGTCGCCCTCCTCATGAATCCCGGTCTCACAACTTAAACGTGACTCGAGGCTACGTATATATAATCGATAAATTCCATTGAATTAATTAAATAAGTAGCAAGTGTTTAAAATAAAACCTTACTGCAAGTCTATCTAAATTTGACCTGACATAAGGTGTAACATCTGCACGCAAGAGTTTTGGGAAGTTACCAAGTTAAAATATACTTCCAGTCAAAATTTATGTATGAAAGAAGAAACAAGATTTAGGTACACTATAACATTTCTGAATTATTGTATTGGAACACAGTTGTCAATCGTAAAAACATATTTCGAGATAAATGAAGACGAATCATTTGATGCTTTGATGAAATAGTGTAAATATAATTTAAAAATAGAAAATAAAACAATGTTTTTCCTTTCTCACAAAGAACCTGCTCTGATCAGGTGAAACTCGAAAATTCCATTTGAATTCCATGCGAAACCCGATCTGCATCCGGCACGATAATTTTTAGAGACACGAAACCCATCCTGATCTCGATAAAATAATTTTTGTTGATGTTAAATCTATGCCAAACTCGACACATTTTGGTTCAAAATTAAGGCGAATTCGAAATACTCAAACCTGAACACAGTAACCTGAAACACATAAATAATAACAATTCCGTATTGTAATTAAATTATAAAGAATTAATCCACAATCATATTTTTAACCACGCCGCTATATATATTAACCTATTTTTTAAACAGTTGTTTTTCTTTATGAATAGGAAGTCATTAAAGTACAGGGTGTTTCTAAATAAATATCAGGGTTTTAACGCTTGGTAGTATTTATTACATACAACTTAAAATTATAATAAATACATAAAATGAAAGATCAACTCAAACAGTTTTACCTACAAGCTTACAAGTGTTCAATGTGAACACCTTTCGACGCACAGCATGCATGAAGTCGATAGCTCAGTTCTTCCCAATCGTTAATTAGTGTTTGTGGAGTAATTGTTGCAACAGCTGCCTCAATCCTGTATCTTAGGTTGGGTTGGTCAGTTGGTAGTGGAGGCACATACACTCGATCCTTTATGATCCCCAACAGGTAGAAATCACATGGCGTCAGATCGGGTGAGCGTAGAGTGGCGTTTCGGAAGAACTGAGCTATCGATTTGATGTGTGCCGTGTGACGAAAGGTGTTCACATTGAACACTTGTAAACTTGTAGGTAAAACTGTTTGAGTTGCTCTTTCATTTTATGTTTTAAGTATAATTTTAAGTTTTTTATAATAGATATTACAAAGCGTTAAAGCCCCGATATTCATTTAGAAATACACTGTACTTCTAAAAAAATTGAATATTTAGGAAAAACAACCAAAATGGGGAACTCCCAAAATAGGAGCAATGGCGCCTAGTGGGGGTATATATTTTTTCAAATTTTTACTGATGCCATCGTGAATTTATAGAAGTTATTTCTCAGTTCTTTAGCTATAAAAGGGATAATATCATTCTGAATTTGATATTTTACAAATAAATCATATAAATTAGCCCAACACCTACATTTATAATAATTAAAAAATAATAATAAGCCCCATACGCATTTTCATCACCCACCTCTTTATTTTTCATACATCATTTTTGTCCTACTGTTTTGCATGAAAATGACTGAACATTTTTTTTGCAGCATTATATTGCATTTAATTTTTCGTTTTCTGAAATTGTCTTTTGAAATATTTTTTTTCTTTCTGCACTCTGTTCAGTTTTTTTCTATATTTCAATTTAGAGGTTCGTTTGAACTTTTGTTTAAAATATCAAGTCTGAGTTTAAAATTTCTCTTTTTTAAACACTATTATCAGATATTTCTTGATTTTCTGTTGATTTAGAATTTATGGCAAGTTCTACTCCAGTAGATATATGATAGGGTAAATCGTCACATAAATTATTTTCTATTACATCTTTCTCATCTATTACAATACTGCGACCAGGTGGCAAACAAACGATTTCCGGAACATCGTAAAAATCATCCAAATCTAAAATAAAAAATTGTTCAATCATCTTCCATGTAAAATAGTCCGAAAAAAATTATGTAATGATGAAAAATAATGAGATGGATAATAAAAATGCTTATGGAAATGGTGTAATTTAATTTTTTTATTATAAATGTAGAAGTTGAACTAATTTATGTGAATTCTTCTTAAAATATTAGTTTTAGAATGATATTATCCTTACTATTTAAACTGAAAAATAACTACCATAATTGCACAGAGGCATATGTAAAATGTTTTTAAAAGATTAAGTTAATTTTAATTATATGTTTTATGAGTAAAAATGAATAGATATACCAATTCAATAATACAGTCTTTGTTTGCTGAAGGAATATTTTGTCTTTTCCTTTAAAAAATCAAGTATAACAGAACCTGGCCCACAAGAACGAAAACCAAAACCAAATCTAAATCAGTATACATCAAAATTGTTTCAATTGAAAGATCTTTTATACCGTTTTGACGAATATATGTATTGTTATGTCTTAATTAGCATATTGGCTAAAACTAATTGTGGAGCCATAATGAAAATATAGGCAATCTGATCTGAACTTGATTAGCACAGATTAAAAAAAATCAAACTCGACCCTATTGGATTGTTTTTATGACGTATTTTGTATTCCTTCATTTGGCTGTTATTTCAGCGCCTGGTCTACTGTTAACGAAGGGTCAGGCTGTACTGATCTATCAGTACAGTGTGTCAGATCAGTGTGTACAATGTGTCAGAGATCAGTGCAGTCAGGCCGCACTGATTTCGGCTGGATTTCGGCCTATTGTGATCACATGGCACTTCTACACTTAAAATAAGTTGAAACTGGTGTGAAACACTAAGAACTAAAATAACTTCTTAAAACACCCTCAAAAAACTTTAAAATGCGCTAGGCCTTTCGAAAGATCTGAGTCTTTCTTCGTCAGGCGCAAAAAGACGTGCGTCTACTATGAAAGCAGCAGCAGACTGGAATGAGAGATAAGGGAGAGGAAACAAGCTGAAGCAACAGCCAATAGGAAAGTAGAAATCAACAGCCAATAGGAAAACAGAAGACAACAGCCAGACACAGAAGAGTAAAATCAAAACAATAGGGAATACAAAATAGAAGGGGAATAAGGAAGTGAAAATAAAAATAAATAAATAAAATAGAATAAATAAATAAAATAAATAAAATGAATAAATAATAAATTAATTAAAAAAAAATTAATGGGGGAAAAATAATAAATAAATAAAAATAAAATAAAAATAAAATAAAATAAATAAAGCACACAAATATATTTAAAAAAATGGAAAGAGATCAAAATTAAGAATTAAATAAGTAACCAAAATATATAGATATATATAAAAACAGACTAAAATTAATTAATACAAAATAAATTATATGGAAGTACTGAAGAGGTTTTTCCAAGCAGCAGAGAGCATTGTGGAATCAGATTTATCATTAACAATAACATCACGATTAAGATAAATAGCTAAATTTTCAAGAAAGTCCAATTCAGAGATACTATTAGCACTAAAGATAATTTTAGCATTTTAAAAATTAAAACAATGGCCGGAATCCCAAGACTGCTTGGCAATAGAAGATTTAGAAATTTCTTGATTAGTTACATAACGAGAGTGTTCTTTTAAGCGGATTTCGAGATTTCTTTTAGTTTGACCAATATAATTGAATTTATTTTATTTTATTTTTACTTCCTTATTCCCCTTCTATTTTGTATTCCCTATTGTTTTGATTTTACTCTTCTGTGATTGGCTGTTGTCTTCTGTTTTCCTATTGGCTGTTGATTTCTACTTTCCTATTGGCTGTTGCTTCAGCTTGTTTCCTCTCCCTTATCTCTCATTTCAGTCTTGCTGCTTCTTTCATAGTAGACGCTCGTCTTTTTGCGCCTGACGAAGAAAGACTCAGATCTTTTGAAAGGCCTAGCGCATTTTTAAGTTTTTTGATGGTGTTTTAAGAAGCTATTTTAGTTCTTAGTTCTACAGTTGTTGGAAACCAGCCTATCTTGATCACGTGATAGACAAAGAGGGGAGTGGGAAAGTATCACGATGCATCTCTTTCGCTGACTGGGTTTTAGGTCCAAGTTTCCTAAGTATAGGGTAGTTGCAAATGACGTCTCAAATCACCTATTGGGTAGCAAACGGGAAATTGTGATTGGTAACTAAATGGATTGTTGCCGTTGGTGGAGGACAGCAGAACAGTTATGATAGGCTGCTGTGAAAATTATGTGATTGCAACTTCCGGATAGTCTGCTCCCGATGACCTTGAAATAGTCAGCTATGCTGCGGGAAGAAAGTTGCTAGCGGGCAAATATTTTACAGCAAATGCATTATTTAATTAAAAACTAAATTTTGCTAGTTGTTGTAGCAATGTCACCTTAATTAACAAAAAAAATCTTATAAATTGGCATTACAAATTGGTTAAGTTATCATATGCAAACTTAGGAATTATAATTAATTAGTATAACTGTTACAATGGCTTTCTTCAAAAGTTTTTGAGGTAGATCATAGCAAGTTTCTTGTTCAAAATAGCATATGCAGTATTCCAAGTTCTTTTACAAGGACGCGTAAAATTGATTGGAATTCCTCATCTTTTTTGTAATTATCAATTCAAATGCATATTATTTGTTTAATATATTTCAGTTTCAACAAAATTACAGCGTGCGACATGAAAAGTATTTTTGAGTATGCTTTTTATTTGTAAATCAATCTGTCAGCTTAAGATCAATCTTTCAACGATTTAAATTTTTTAACCAAGTTCTCATTGACAAACATATCTGATGATATGTTATTGAGATAGACAACTATGTTTAATCACTTAAGCGAAAGTCACGTTTGTCTATCGTCAGTGTTCAAGGGCTTTTAAAAAAGTTTCTCTGAATGTTGATTCTTTTTAGTCTTTAATCGTTACGTTCTGGTTTAAAAGTAAATCAGTAAAATAATTTCTCCTGGGTGTTTCGGGAAATATGAATTGGATTTCTTTAAAGTTCTGAATGTATGCAGAAATATATTTAAAGTTGATTTGAATTTTATTTATTGAAAGTAACAAAAAATAAGTTATTTTTTTCAACGTATTTTTTATGTCAATAAATATACCGTTTTGATCTTATTTTTATTTGGCAAGCAAAAATATACAGTATTATAGTTCTAAAATTAATTTTTCTCTGTGGTTTTAAACTAGCATTACCAATTTAAGTCCCGTGGTATATTTTATAAAATTATAAACTTTCTTTGCACAAGAAATTAAAGTTATTTTCTTAAGCAGAATCCTTTATTTCAATTGCTACTTGATTACCATTAATTACACCAGATGTTATGAATATCGTCTCTTTGTGCACGATTTATTTGTTGTATCACATCGAATTCTCAACTTAATTCCCACAAAGCGTGCAATTTAGTTTCAACACAGTGCAATAAAAAATAGGTGTAAAAAGGAAAATGGCGCCCTTTCAATGCAATTGTAGCATAATATTTTAGTTTTTCATAGCTGCTAATCTTTTAACATTTTTTTTCACATCAGAAACAACCTAAAAATATTTTGAGCAAAATGTAAATCATGTGTTTCCATGTTGTAGATTTTGTTTCTTTAATTATCAAGAAAAACTTCAGATTCAAATTATATTTTTACTTTCTTCGACTTTCTTAAAATTTTGACTTTCGTTTTTCGGCGGATTTATACGTCTTAAAGGTCCAGAACGCGATTTGACCTTTTTTAGATAATGTATGTCTGTGGTAATTTCATATAAATAAAGAAATATTTACAATAATGTACAGGGCACACCTTCTTCTAATATATATTATAAATATCTGTAGCGTTAAAAGTATTGTTCCAATTGCAAAAATGTTTAAAATATTATTATTTACCCTATCAAAAAACGCTGGGAAATTTAAATTTTTATACGACAGCAGAGTTCTATAACGTTTATGTTTAGAAAATCTTTCTCCGGGCTCCAAAAAGTAAAAAGAACAATCCATTCTTTTACGAATAATGCCTATCGAGTTTACAATATTTTTAGTTTTATACATTTTCAGCAATTTCTGACGATAAAAAAGAGTTTGTCCAATTTCGAAGCAAGAAATGCTAAAAAAACTTCTAAATAATATAACTTATAGGACCCAGGCACCGTGTAAAAATTATAAATTCTCATCTTAAAAAAATAACGTTTACTATGTAAATGGCTTTTGATACAACGAAAGAAAAATGTTTGAAATGTTTTTTGCAACTGGAACCATACCTCAAAAACTAGTGATTTAGGAATTAGCTAATGGAAAAAGATTAGAAGAGAGACTCTGTATACAGAGTGTTTGTAAACATTTTCAATAAAATAAGAAAAATCGTAGTAACCATCAAGACGAACAATTTATGTATAGGAAACGACGGTCGCCATTCACTTTTTCCAGTTCAAAAAAACAAAACAAAACAAAAAACAGAATGTGTCACTCCAAACCGAGCACGTATTTTACACATATGATATTAAAAATAATGAAGACATTTTATGTAATTTTCAATAGAATAGCTTGGTGTTATATATCTTGAGGTGAATTACACAAATTTACACTGAAATGGCTGGGAGCCAAAGAGGAATCTGCGAATTTAATTGCACTTCGGTAATTACCACGGTATGTACGGTCAGCTCCATTTCGAAGTGGTCTGTCTTATTTAGTTTTTTTGGATGCGAATTGCGGTTATTTCCAGATAATGAAAATCGTGGTCTCATAAAATTTCAAAGAAAAAAAAACGTAAATATGTTGAAAGATTTTTACGATATCTTAAATCAAAAAAGAAAAGTCATGCATCATGCATAGATTATTATACATTTTCCAGAACATACTTAGCAAAATATTATTGAGAAAAATTATTTTTTCATACAATGAATTTGCATTTCTATATAAGACATTTAATTAAAATGCACCGCAAATCATTTTTCCTTAAAGACCGTAATGGAACGAATTATTTTGTGTGTCCCTGTAAACGAAGTATAAATGCTACATACTTCATTTTTAAAAGCGAACAGTGGATCTGATTGACATATAAAAATTATGTGTGATTCCGAGTATATTTACGCGAATTAGAGTAGTAAGTAGTAAGGCAGACAGACAGACAGACAGACAGACATATAGAATTCATAAAAATGTTTCAACTATATTGAGAAGTGTTAAAAATGATAGATTATGAAGCAAATATGGCTTTGATTTGGAGTGAGACATCTTGTACTTTGGGCTAAATACGTAGATTTCGACATTGTTTTCCTATACAAAAATTGTTCATCTTCATGAGTTCTGTCTATTCATGAGTTCTGTCTAAAACATTAGTCTAAGAAACATCCTTTTAAGGAAAAATAAGATAAATGAAAAAATGCAATCTTCAAAATAGATTATCTAAATTGTGTTTGAAAATTGAATTACATTTATACAATATTCATGACCTGAATTATAGATATAGAATATGCCTCTAACATTGCGTATAACTTTTGGTAAAAGATATGTTTCAATATATTCCGTATATACGAAGAAATACTGCCCCTGGAAACATGTATATTACATTTCTTATTTCTAATAATAAGCGATTTTTGCAGCCTCGGGTTATGACATAAACATTCATAAATGAAATGTCTTTTTCTATGCCCAAAGATTTTGGTGTTTCACTTTCTTTTGTTTAAAGGAATATCTAACAGAAAATATATATCATATTTTCACCTTGGGACTTTATTACCGCATTTTTCTGCAAATGTTTGAGATCGATTATGCATTTTTTTGAATTGGTCTTAAGCCAAAAATCTAAAATTAGGATATTCTGTATTTTTATGAAAAGTGATGCTAACATCATTTCGTTATATTATTTTGGAATATAAATTGATGCATGTTTTTCTTTTTCTTCATTTCAAAAAGTTGTAAAAGCGTTAAATAAATTATAATTATTTTTTATTATTTAATAAATTGCATTATCCATTTTGTGATGTTATTTTTTATATGTCTGAGTTCGTGGCTTTCAAAAGTCTTTATGCATATATGGACACAGATATTAATGCACAGATTGTATAAGTTAAATGTATAATTTAATAGTAAATGTATAATTTGTTTATTTTTTTAAATGTATAAGTTAATTGTGTAAGTTAAAATGTATATAAACTTTTTAAATAGAAAACTTATATTCTATTAGAAAATAACACATAATCTGAAGCATCGTATCAATAAAGCACAGAGACATCGAGTTATGCAGCATGCTTATAATATTTTTAGAATTTCACGCGAGGTGAATAGAATCTAAGATTAACTTCTTTTAGGTAGCTTTCATTACAAAAAGCTACCTATTGTAGCCGTTCGGAGGAAAGCAATTCCAAAACTTTTTGTATATTTTCACCGATCATGACCCCCAAACTACCAAATCACTCCCTCCTTTCAAATGTTTATATATATCTATATCTATCTATCTATCTATCTATATCTATCTATCTATCTATCTATCTATCTATCTATATCTATCTATCTATCTATCTATATCTATCTATCTATCTATCTATCTATATCTATCTATATACATATATCTGATGTATGTCATGCGGTAACTCTCTTATTTATGAACCGATTCGGATGTGACTGAGTATGTGTATAGGACATACCAAGGTCTCGACAGAGTTCGTTGGCCAGCTTCATGCGCCATCTTGTTTCAAAATGGCGGTAAGTTAAATTTTAATTTTTTTTAAATTCAAAATTATGTATCAAAATTTATAAATTGAAAATGTTGTATCCATTAACCATTAGACCGTGATACAAGGATTCCGAAACATTTTTTGTTTTGGCTTTATCTTAAAAAATGGCTGAGATATGGCAGTTTGAAATTCTAGGGTGGCTGACATTTTGAAACAATCTGATTTTTTTATGTTGTAACTCTCATGCTGAAATTCGCATTCAAATTCAGTATTAACGAAAACCAGGATTGAATCTTCTCTAATCGGGTTCCAAGCATTTTAGCTTCGGGCGTTTGAGTAAAATGAGTTGAATTTTTCCAAATATGGACTGTGAAAGCTACCTTTTACTGCCGGTACAGACCGGAAGGACTTTTTTAGAATGAATAATGAAACGCTAAATGATTCATAAAAAAAACTTATATGAAAACAGAATAAAGCAAATCTGATTATAAATGCCGGTGCTGTGAGGTAAAATCGAAAATCCAATAGATGAATTACAAAAAAAAAAGAAATTGAAAAATTCATAACCTAAAGTACAAAAACAAAGTGTGAATAGAAATGTGGTGTGAATAACAAGGTGTGAATAACATTGGGTAAATTTATAGATGTAGATCTTCTTTTCACTCCAGCTAGTGATTAATAACACCGTACTATATTTTTGAGAGCAATTTTTCAGCAATTTGTGTTGTCAGGTACACCATAACAGAGAGTATTTAATAGAGTAAGGGTAAAAACCTTCTGCAAAGAGTATTTTATATAGACCACTGAATTAAAAATCGCTTTGCATAAGGTGTTTTAATCCTTGTTGGGTTAACTAATCTTTGTTATTGCTCTCCTGATGCTGTCAGCTGCTAATTAATTGCTCTCTAAAATATAATCGTGTGTTATTAACACGTTGATCGCCCCAGATTGTGGTGAGATGCTTTTTTTGGCAAACATTAACAAAGCGGTGTCCAGTATATATCGAGTTGGTTCACAACTCCCAATCGCAGAAATATTTGTTAATTATATACAAAGCGTTAAGTTTATACATTTTTAATTCAAAAATATCAAGTTTTAGTTATATTATTAAATTTTAGTCATTTTTATGGAAATTTTATTATCTTCATGTATGGTGATTGGTTTCTCCTGAGTAACACCTAAGTCTTCTAATAGTTTTATTAGCCACATTGTTTCTTGCCATGCGTATGCTGAGGATACGTACTCAGCCTCGGCTGATGAAAAAGCAATGCAGTTTGCTTTTCCATAATCTACTGTATTGGACTATCTCCTAGCATATATATACTGCCTGACGTTGACTTTTTGTTTTGGTGTCTCCCGTCCAGTTGGCGGCAGTGTACACTTCTAGTATTGGTTTCTTTTTAGTACTGATAATTAATTTAAATTTTTTTGTACAGTTTAAGTATTTCATGACTCTTTCTGCTGCGTTCCAGTCTTTATTACACGGGGCTTCGTTACGTCTACTTAAGATGTTCACTACTGTGGATATATCCGGTCTAGTTACTGTCGTTATATAAAGAAGCGATCCTATGACTTTTCTAATTTTCGTGTAGTTTGGCAACAAATTCTCGTCAACTTCTAATCTATTAAAACCGGGTTCCTTCGGTGTTCCGCACAGTTTTCCATTTTCAAAATTAAATTTCTTGTCTGTCTTCAATTTTTGATCTTTGGTTTAATGCATAACCGTCTGGGATTTTTTCTATCTGGGTTCCTCAGTATTTGTTTATTTGTCCCAGATTTTTTAATTCTTATTCTTCGTTTAGGGATTTTATGATTTCATTTATTATTTAATTTTTACTACCTATTAGGATGTCGTCGGCGCATATTATTATGTATGTAAAATTTTCCTTTTCTTTTTAATGAATAAGCACGAGTCAGCTGCGCTTTACGCGAAGTTTTTTTTTTAATTGAATCTGCTAGTTTGATGTGCCAAACTCTTGCTGCCTGCTTGAGACCATATGGCCTTATTGAGTCTGCACCGCATACCTTCTGCGTTGAGTTTATCTTGGCGTAGCCTTCCAAATGTTGCATGTAAATTTCTTCCTGCAAATTTCCATGAAGGAATGCCGTGTTGATATCTATATGATGTACTGCTAGATTTTTGTAAGCGTCTGCAGATAGGAATGCACGGATGGTGATGTGCAGCGCAACTGGTCCAAAAGTTGTATCGTAATCTTCACTAAATTTTTGGCTAAAAGCTTTAGCAACGAGTCTAGCTTTGTATATGGGGAATTTCCCTGAGCTGTCGGTTTTTCTTTTAAAGGTCTGTTAAAGGTCTTTTAAATTTTCTATTAGGTGGTGGGTCTACCAGTTCCCTCGTTTTATTTTTTTAAATGCTTCTATTTCCTCATTCGTGGCTTTAAGCCAATTTTCTTTTTCTACTGGATTTTTTATTTCACTAATTTCTTTTCAGTTTTTCGGTTCGATTATTTCATCATTTTTTACTATACAGACATATCTATCGGATTGGACCCCACGTTTGATCTTTCCGTTCTTCTTAATGCAGGAATGTTTTGATTGGATTCTGTTTGTGTTTGTTCTGTGTTATTTAATTCCGTTTCTATATAGTTTATATTGTCAAATAGTTGTTCTGGTTAATTGATTTCGTCCTTCAGATTTTTTGTTTTATTGTCTAAGAATTTTATTGTTCTACCGATACTGATTTCATTATTTTTAGTATATACTCTATACCCTTTTGAATGTTACCATATCCCTTGAAGATTCCTTTCTTGGCTGCGTCATCTATTTTTGCTCTGTGTTGCTTGTTTATGTATATATAAGCTTTACAGCCAAATACTCGAAGGTAATGTATGTTAGATTTTCTTCTGAACCAAATTTCATACGGAGTTTTATTGGTTGACTTTGTGTGTAGCCTGTTCTAGAGATGTGTTGCGGTATTTATCGCTTCCTCCCAGAATCTGTGTGGTAACCCTGCTTCAGAGAGCATACTTCGGGTCATTTCGATTAAACTTCTATTTTTTCTTTCGGCAATCCTGTTCTGACTTGGGTAATGTGTAACAGTAAATTGGTGTTTTATACCTGTTTTTCTTAAAGAGACCTCCGTATCTTTACCTATATGTTATCCCTCATTATCCGATCTAATGGTTTTTGGATATCTGCCAAATTGTGCGTGAACCATATCTGTAGAGTCTTTTATTTTCACTCATTCCTCATCCTTGTGCGATAACAGATAAATTACGGTAAACCTAGAGTGGTCATCGATGAATGTGACAAAGTACTTTTTCCCCCAGAGAGGATGTTTTAATCAGTCCACAGACATACGTATGTATCAGGTCGGGTACCTGTGTTGTTTTATGTTTGGATGATTTCGGATAAGGTGCGTCGCAGTTTTTTGTTTTTATACACACACATTTCGCAGTATGTTGCGTGACTCCAGTTGTTTAATTTTATGCCATTGGCCAATTTATTTTTCATTAATTTTTTATGCTTTCGTAGTTTCTGTGACCTAGACGTTTGTGCCAAAGTTCTAGGCATTTTTATTTTTGCAGTCGTGTGTTATGCTCGCTGTGTTTGGGATATCTTTTTTAACAGTTCTACTTCATATAATTTATTTTTTTCCGCTTCCAGATACGTTTTTTAGTTACAGGATAGCATACATTTTTCATCTTCGAAAATTAACTTGTAACCGTGTTGTGTAGCCTTGCTCACTTAAATTAGATTTGATTCCAAGTCTGGAACATATAAGACATTTTTTAATGTTATTTTGTTTGAGTCACCGTTCGATGTTTTTGTCATTATTATTACTTTATCGGATCCATAAGAATTGAGTGTGTTTCCATTCGCGATTATTATGGTTGTTTTTTCAGTGTCATTTATTTCAGTGAATATTTCTTTGCTGTTCGCAATAAGGGATGACGCTCCGGAATCGATTATCCATGTTTGTTTTTCCGGCTTTTCGATTATAAATGCTGCATCTTTATTTTCGTTGTTATTTATCTGTACGTTTTCGTTTATTCTTTCCTTCGTTTCGTACTTTTTGTATTTTCTATTACCGTTTATTTTTTTGAAGCAGAGCGAAGATGTAAACTTTGGTCCGTGTGTTTGCTGTTTCCGTGTAGCTGTTTGAGTATTTCTATTTTTAAGATGCCAGCATTCTTTGTAGTTGTGATTGTTTTGTCTATAGTACGTACAAAATTTATTCTGACTTTTGCAATCGTTATTTACGACATTCTTCTGCGTTTTAAACGCTTTTGCCGAATTATCGGCCTGTTCCGACTTTTCTATTATTTTCTTATATTCGTCGACGAGTTTATTTTTTATTAAGTCAGGTGTTAATTCATTCTCTGGTCTAGCTTCAAGTGTGTTGTAACTCGCTGGAAGAGAGCAGAGAAGTAGTGCCGAAATATACGAGTCACTTATATTTTTCTTATTGCGGAGAGTTTGTCAATTATTTCGAAAATGTGTGTTATATGCTTTTGCATGTTACTCTGTTTTTGGAGTTTAGCTCCGTATAGTGTTCGAAGTAAATATAAAGATTTGTCCTTTCATGGATATTTTTTAATGCTTCCCAAGTATTTTTGGATGTGTTTAAATTTTTCACATTGACTATTTGTGCATCCTCGATGCTTAGATTTATGATCGCGCGCACTTTTCTATCTTTTTTCTGAAAGTCTGTGGTTATAGGATTTGGTGGTTCGTCTGTTACAAGCTCGAATAAATTTTCCTAAACTAATAACGTCTGGACTTTTTCAATGTTGAATAATTATTTGTGTTTAATTTTTCAATTAATTGCGTCTCTTTGATAGAGGCCATTTTGGCGATTAAGTTATCTATTGTTTTGATTTTTCAAAAGTTTATAAAACTATATTGATGCAGCAAAATATAATCGGGAGATGTATATGTTTTTTTCTTTCTTGTAAATAAATGCTAAGACATTTCAGAATAGTCTATATAATATTTTGTTAGGTAATGCAGTAGTATAATAGCGCGCTCTAATTCTCTAAAACAATTAGGGTAAATATACAATTTCTAAAGGAACTTAGGTAAGAAAATCAGCTTACCTTTATTTTCAGCATACAGAGCAGCACATCACAAGAAGCCAGGTCCAGAAAAGTTAATCCATTATAAAGTATTAGTTAGCGTTCTTGTTTGCGTATAAATCCAAGATGTATCTTAACATAGTATAAAACAAAGTCGCTTTTTCTGTCCCTATATCCCTATGTACGCTTAAATCTTTAAAACTTGCGTTTTTTTTTAATAGATAGAGTGATTCAAGAGGAAGGTTTATATGTATAATAACATCCATTAAATAGTGGAGAAATACTGTTATTTTTGAGGTTTTTAATGTGATGTCGTAAATAATTTCATTTTTTCCGCTTATACATTGCAAACGCAGGCTGAACCCTACAAGATTTATCAAAATAATGTACTAATTATTGTACACATTAAAAAGGTCTACAGAAAACACAGAGAGATGAAGGTTTTCAAGGTTAACCCGAAGCAAAGCGAGGGAGGGCCGCTAGTTTATTAATATGTATTAAATCCTTTATTGAATCTTTGGCACTTTTAATTTTAATCATAGTTGTACAATGCCGTATCTAGTAATGGTAAGTGTATAACTATTACATCTAAATTAGTAAATAATCACATAGTACTTTTTATAAAGAATTTAATTGAAAATTGATAATCTTAATTATTTACATTTAAAATTTAATCATTAGGAATTATCTTTAAAAAATTTAAGGAAGAACGAATTACATCTTTCGTCTTCAACGCGGAAAGCAGAAGTTGTCTATTAGAAATAAAAAAGAGTTTTTTCAGTTCCTTTTTGTGAAGTCACTTTTAAGGCCTTTGATTGGTTAATAATGACGTAAAGTCAAAACACATCACTTGTACTTATAAGTTCTTCACATCTTTTATTCATTCACGTGTTAGGAAAAACACTCAGATGTTACATAGAAGTTTCACTTCCTGCTTGAAATTAGGTCAATCTCATTTTCGTAACGAGATTGCTTTGAAAGTTTATTATCTGTCACTTTTAAAAAATCAACTATCAGAGATTACTTTTTCGGATTTTTACCCAACATCTTTGATAGGAGAATTCATCTCAGCGTGGAGAAGATGAGCATGATTAAAATTGGGAAAATTATTTTAACGATACATGTATATTTAAATAAAGGATAAGAAAATCTTCTTACCTTTTATGACGCTGCAATCTCCTGTAGTTAATCCATATTTTGTTAATATCCGTTTATCGCAACGATACTTGGTTTTAACACCTTCATGGCTGAAATACTAAATTTGTGTATTAGACGACGCTTAATAAATACACTTGAGTTTCATTTAAGGATATATAACTAAGGTTAAATTCTACACGTACAAACATTCTACAAACTACTGTTAAAAAAATTTTAAAATTTCTATCTTAGAGCCTTTTACCTTATATTACCTTAGAGCACGCATTACATTTTATGGCTGAAGTAAAATTATACATGAATGCAATTAATGTTAAGTTTAATGTTAAGTTATAATGCAATTAATGTTAAGTTTTCAGCATATTTCACAGACGTTCATTAAGTAGAAAAAGTTATTTTTGCCGTTGCTGGTTGATGTTGAACAGCTATAAATCACAATTATTAGTTTCTTGTTAGGATGTGATGATGAAGGAGTGAGTGGAGGTTTTTTTTCCTTTCTCTGTAACATATGCTACTTCGATTATTTCCATTCGGAGTGAAATACTTTTTTATAATCCCGAGATGAGATTAATATTTCTGACATATTAAAGGGTATTAAAATAACTTTTGACGAAAAAATGCATAGCAATCGACCTAATGAAAAATAGTGCCTTGACGCTCTGCGGAATCGGGCCATTCAGGGATACAAAAATTAAATTATTAACTATATACGTGGCATTTGGTGGCATAAGTAAAAGTGACATTACGTATATATTGCAACAATGATTCGTTAAAGGGTATTAAAATAACTTTTACCACAATATATGCATAACATTCGACCTAATAAATAGCAGCACCCTGTCGCATGTATTGCGACAAAGGACCGTTAAATGTTAATTGTAAAAAGTCTCACAAATTAAGGAACACAAAAATAAATATTCAAAAGTTGTGTAAATGCCATCCTAGGACGGTGGATAGAAATCACGGTTTTTAATTAAAATTTGAAATAATTGATAAAAATATTCATATACTATTATTCGACAATAAAGAAAACTAACATGAAGAGTTAAGTTCATGACTTGATTTATAGCATGGTCTTTTGGGGTTTTAACAACAAATTTGTAATCTGATATTAATGAGATAACAAAAGCGAGGAGAAATTGCTGATCTATCTTAATTAGTAAAATGAAACAGATATAGATTGAATACAATATTAGTACAAATAGCTTTAACTGACTTGTACTGTAAGAAATATAAAAAAAACGTGTTAATATTCCTTAATCGGGCTGTTTGGTTTAAAAATCATAAAAAGCCTGTGAATTGAAATACAGTTTTCAAACATATTACATTCGAAAGTACATTTTTCCCCGTATTCAACTGGGAAATTTTTTAATTTATGCGATGTTGAGAATTAAATTTACGAAAAAGGGGAAATGTATTGATTATTCATCAAATCAATTAATTTTACTAAAATAAATTGTGCCTAAAAATCAGAAACAAACAAACAAAATAGGACGTTTATTATATTTTCCATTTCAGAAATAAATAAGCAGAAAATTGAGTTGATTTGTTTAAAAGTTTACTTCTAAAACAAAAACTAATTTCTTTGGTTCATAGGCGAATTTTGTCAAAGGCTGCTTTTATGATTTTTGTTTGTTTACATTAGCAGTATTCTACATACTGATTTGATATGAACTATTAAAATACAACAAAATTTAAATATTAATACTACAGGAGGTTAAAATATTTATTCCGCGAATGTTTTCTTTTCATGTCTTTTTCTTTTTTTTATTAATGAATCTCAAAAATGAATTTACATCAGGAAAATTAAACAAAATTTCTGACATGGATTATAAAATGCTCGAATTATTCAAATTTTGCTAGTTTTGAATGTTTTACCCATCGAAATTCGACGTTAAAAATGTTTTAAAATGTCCTCTTCAATGATTGTTCTTTTGAAATTTATATCTTCTGCAACCCATCTATTGTTTTAAGCTAACCAATTTGTATGTAAAATTGGTGAAATTGTTTCTGAAAACTAATATACAATCTGCAGATGAGACAGATTTTTAATGTTATCAAGTCATAATTTCTTTGTATGTTTACTTCCTCCCCTTTCCATAATCGGGATGTCTGTCCTTTTTTTTCACTACCTGGGTTTCTTACCCTATTATAAAGTGACACACACAATGATTCTTTAAAAAATAATAAAATACAATTTCTTGATTCCGATGCAACACTTCAAATAATTCTACAAGATATTAATTTCATGTTCAACAAAAACTGAAAATCTGTTTTTTTTTGTTGATAGATTTCAGTTTAGCGTCTAAATGTAATGGATAATCTGATCTTGTGAATTATTGTTTTTGTTGTTATTGTTTTTTATTTTAGTTTTCACGTTGGTTAGGGCAATAAATTTCCAACTGTGGTAACTTTGTCAGTGGTTACTTTACATTATTGAAGCAAACAAGTGGTCATTATTGAGATATAGTTGAAAAATAATTCCTCCTTGAAAATTATTTGAAAAGCCGCTAAATTGACGGAGAGTTTCCAAATAAATTTCATTCGAAAATTAAAGTTTTCCTTATTCGATGATGTAAAAATTGAAATTGCACGGCATTTTGAAGAGATGTAAAAGCGATAAAAGCGAAAGCGATAGCGTTGTTCGTTGTCGCCATCGTTATGCATTTCTAAAAATTGCAAATGGGTTTTATTGGCGTCCAAAAATAGACGACGACACAGTGAAAGAAATATGACTTTGTCTCTCATAAGGAACTGTTAAATGAACTTATAACAAACCTGTAAAATAACTACCATAAAATATCAGCCTTATATTATTTTATCTAACTTCAAAAACAATTATTATTTCACGCCTTTTTTACCATAACACTAATATTATTAATTTTATTATTCCTGAAATCTTCCACTTTTCTGAATTCTTTATTAAAAAATTAGTTCATCATAACTATAATTTATTATTTTTTTTTAAATCGCTAATGTGTAATCAAGGTATACAGTCAAGATTAAGCAATCAATAAAGGCTCCAATTCTAATTTTTATAATTAACAAGAGAAAAATCAGTGAAAATTACGTCATGATGGCACAATCATATATTTTTTTCTTTTTAGTTTTATCAGTGTAAATATACATTTCAAGCTAAGTATAACGTCACTTTTCACCGGCGAAAACATTTCACACGTACTTTATATCTGGAGGCACGGCAGTGCCTCGCCAAGTCGAGAAAGCACGGCCGTAAGCATACTTTTCTGGAAGCAACTCAGGGCACATTTGACACCCCCATATCTCTGCGCTGGAGTATCCCAAAAATTTGAAACTTCGTTTTTCTAGAGTATTTGGCACACAAGACCAAAATTTAAAATTACAACTTTCTGTCTTTTATAGTTCAGACGATATATGAACTCAAACATTCGATTTTTTGTCATTTACTCACTCACTCGTTCCCGCGTCATCAAAAAGATCAGGTAGATCACGTAGCCCTAGAAACTTGACATTTAGAAGAAAGGTAGTGCTTAAGATACAAAGAAAGGAAAAATTATAAAATCTGGAAAATTCGAAAAAAAATCATTCGAAAATTCAACAAATTCCATCAAAATTGAAAATTGAAAATAATACGATCTTGTAGTCTTAAAAACTAAAAATTTGGTGTGAAGGTAGTGTTTAGCATCCAGAAAAGGAAAACATCAAAAACACCCAAAAAATCGAAAGCTAAATTGAAAAAATCGAAAAAATCGAAAAAAATCGAAAAAAAATTGAAAAATTTCAAATAATCTGATTTTGTTGCGCTAGAATCTTGGAATTCGGAATAAAGGTAGTATTTAGGATGCAAAATAAGAAAAAATTAAAAAATCCGGAAAATTCGAAAAAAAAATTTCAAAAATTCGAAAAATTCGAAAAAAAATTGAAAAAATTAAAATAATTTGATCTTTTAGCCTTAGAAACTTAAAATTCGCGGTAAAGATAGTGTTTAGGATTCAGAATAAGTTAAAATAAAAAACGCAATAAAATTCGAAAATAAAATAAAAAAAATCGGAAAAAATTGGAAAAATTAAAAAATAAGGAACATTTGATAATAATTCGATTTTATAGCGCTATAAACTTGAAATTTGGAATAAAGGTAATATTTAAGATACTAAATAAGGAAAAATTAAAAAATATGGATAATTTCGAAAAATTTTTAAAAATTTTTAAAAATCAAAAAATTTCAAATCATCCGATTTTGTTGCGCTAGAAACTTGGAATTCGGAATAAAGGTAGTATTTAGGATGCTAAATAAGGAAAAATTGAAAAATCCAGAAAATTCAAAAAGTCGAAAAAGTCGAAAAAAATTGAAAAAATTAAAATAATTTGATCTTTTAGCCTTAGAAACTTAAAATTCGCGGTAAAGATAGTGTTTAGGATTCAGAATAAGTTAAAATAAAAAACGCAGTAAAATTCGAAAATAAAATAAAAAAATCGAAAAATTCGAAAAATAAGGAAAATTTGAAAATAATTTGATTTCATAGCTCTAGAAATATTACCTTTATTCCTTGAAATTTGGAATAAAGGTAATATTTGAGATACTAAATATGGAAACATTAAAAAATATGGATAATTCGGAAAAAAATTGAAAATTTCAAAATCTAAAAGTTAAAAAAAGAAAGAAAGAAAGAAAAAGAAAAAGAAAAAGTGAGAAATTGAAAATAATATGATCTCGTAGTCTTAGAAACTGAAAATTTGGTGTAAAGGTAGTGTTTAGGATTCAAAAAAAGAAAAAATTAAAAACACAACAAAAATCGAAAATAAAATCAAAAAATCGAAAAAAAACGAAAATTTGAAGACTTAAAAAAACGAAAAAAAAATCGAAAAAATGAATATAATTTGATTTATTGGAAATTTCCGGAAATTTTAATTTTGGCTTTCTTTTTATACTTAAAAGTTCTTTTATGCTAAATATCAAGTATCTAGGTCTACGAGTACAGTCCCTGGCCAAATTATTAGACGCAGTTGTTTTTATTATAATTTATTAAATATTTGGAAAGATACATGAGGAATTATCCTGAAACTTCAGGAGTGTAAACAACATGATAAACGTCATATATTTCCGCGAAGATTTTTTCCCGAAACCCCATAAGGGGCCGTCAACAAATTGAAGAAAAACGAATATCTTTTGGATAACCCTGTAAAAACTAATATTGCATGAAGCATTCAAACTGTAGATTAAGATTAAGTGGCTTATTGTAATAATTTGGGTTCATTTTTATGAAGATAACATGTATACTCGAAGAGAAATTCACGTTTTTATAAAAACAGTCCCAAATTTTACCAAGTTTTTTGCTTATAATTTGCAGAGTTTTTAATATAAAAACAAGTTATTTTCAGAAAATATGACAAACAAAATTATACACAATACCCTGCCATCAGAATTAAAAAATAATAAAAATTGTATGAAAAATGAGCAGGTTTACTAAATATTGTTTCACTGCGCATGCGCGAATTCAATCAAAATATACTGTGCATAATATATTAGCTAAATGTATAGACCAACTTTTATGAAAGTCTCAAAAACATAGCTTGAAAATTCTGATAGTAATCGTCGATAGAATAAGCTCGAATTTCCCTGTTCCCAAAAGGAAGCAAAAAGATGAGGGGTTGTATCAAATATAGAATGAGAGACACTTCATTCTTATTATGTCAACTTTTATAAGCTAGTATATTTGGATACAACCCCTCAGCTTTTTCTTCCTTTTGGGAACAGCGAAATTCGAGCTTATTCTATCGACGATTTCTATCAGAATTTTCAACTTATGTTTTTGAGACTTTCATAAAAGTTGGTCTATACATTTAGGTAATATATTATGCACAGTATATTTTGATTGAATTCGCGCATGCGCAGTGAAACAATATTTAGTAAACCTGCTAATTTTTCATACAATTTTTATTATTTTTTAATTCTGATTGCAGGGTATTGTGTATAATTTTGTTTGTCATATTTTCTGAAAATAACTTGTTTTTATATTAAAAACTCTGCAAATTATAAGCAAAAAACTTGGTAAAATTTGGGACTGTTTTTATAAAAACGTGAATTTCTCTTCGAGTATACATGTTATCTTCATAAAAATGAACCCAAATTATTACAATAAGCCACTTAATCGTAATCTACAGTTTGAATGCTTCATGCAATATTAGTTTTTACAGGGTTATCCAAAAGATATTCGTTTTTCTTCAATTTGTTGACGGCCCCTTATGGGGTTTCGGGAAAAAATCTTCGCGGAAATATATGACGTTTATCATGTTGCTTACACTCCTGAAGTTTCAGGATAATTCCTCATGTATCTTTCCAGATATTTAATAAATTATAATAAAAACAACTGCGTCTAATAATTTGGCCAGGGACTGTAATATCTCAGATGGACAGCACCTATCCTGGAAGCAATTGAGAGTACTTTTGACACTCCCATAACTTAGTGCCCCTCCCATAACTTATTGCTTGCCTCGGAACCTGAAATCTCTTTTTATCTACAGTACTTTGCAAATGAAACTAAAGCTTCAAATTTTTTATACCTGTAAATAATAGGGACAGAGTGTGGGCTTAGCGAAAATCAGTGGATGATCTCCAAAAAGAACCCAAAATCAAGAAAAGGAGGATTACTTACAAAAAGAAGTGAAATCTCATCAAAAACGTCACCTGTAAAAAATGCAGCCAAGTCTCGTGACTCTTTTTTAGTTCTGAGATCGTGTAAAGCCAAGTTTAGCTATCCTATTAACTCTGAAATTTTCATACACAAATCACCCCTACACCTCTACACCTTTCGTTAAATATTATTTTGTGACTTGGCAATTACGTAGCACGAGAATGTGATGTATATAATTAGTCTTAATCAAATAATACTATGCCATCCCATAACATATTAAGGTGTAATAACTTCCCTGTGCGTATATAATTAGCCTTAATCATATTATCTCATCCCATCCCATAACATAGTAAGGCGTAATAACTTCCCTGTCGTATAAAGCCAAGTTTAACTATCTTATTAACTCTGAAATTTTCATTCACAAATCACTCCTAGTATCTACATCTTTAGTTAATTATTATTTTGTGACTTGGCAATTACGAAGCACAGGAAAGTTATTACACCTTAGTATGTCATGGGATGGGATGGGATAATTTAACTAAAGCAAATTATAATACGCACAGGGAAGTTATTACACCTTAATATGTTATAGTATTATTTGATTAAGACTAACTATATACATCACATTCTCGTGCTACGTAATTGCTAAGTTACAAAATAATAATTAACTAAACATGTAGAGACTAGGAGTGATTTGTGAATGAAATTTTCAGAGGTAATAAAATAGTTAAACTTGGCTTTATACGACAGGGAAGTTATTACGCGTTACTATGTTATGGGATGGGATGCGATAATATGATTAAGGCTAATTATATACGCACAGGGAAGTTATTACACCTTAATATGTTATGGGATGGCATGGTATTATTTGATTAAGACTAATTATATACATCACATTCTCGTGCTACGTAATTACCAAGTCACAAAATAATATTTAACGAAAGATGTAGAGACTAGGAGTGATTTGTGTATGAAAATTTCAGAGTTAATAGGCTAGCTAAACTTGGCTTTACACGATCTCAAAACTTTTTACGAAAAAAGAGTCACAAGACTTGGCTGCATTTTTTACAGATGACGTTTTTGATGAGATACATAGTTTTATGCTCCACCATCAATTCATATAAAAATATATTTTCTATTTAATTGTAATGAAACAAATTGGCATCAATAAAACTATAATGCATAAAGATAAAATAAACCAAACAAGCAATATACTCGTGACGTCACAGTAAATATAATTTTTAATTCACTTATAAAAATAAAGTATAACGTGCAGAAATAGTTATACGGAAAGTTAACCTGCAAATTAAAAAATGTGCGTCCAAAAAGCCACGTGTCTGAATATTTTACATTATTTCTCTCTTCTCTGCAACAATGGAAGTAATCCGACTGCATTTATAAGATGGATAGGTTCAAACGGAATCGCCACACAGCGTTTATTATATTTAGATAATTTTAATTACATAAAACAAACGTTTTTTCGCCAGATATTTTTCGTTGCATTTCTCTTTTTGCTATTGGACAATTTCTATTATTCTCATTGTTTGTTTGTCTGTAGAAGTGTACATATATATACTTAATTTTTCTGTTTTGTAGATAGTAGTTGAATTAACAATAATTTATGTCGTTTTTCATTAACGGTGATTATAAGTTATAGATGGTACTGGATTATTCTGAAAATACAAGAGTAATGGGAGTAATTTCTTGTTACACCAGAACAAACCGCGTAAAAAAGAGAATATTTTTTAAATAAAAAGTTTGCATTAGACCAAAATCGTCTAAAAACTTCGTATGAAAACGGAATTTTAGAAGATTTTATATGAGGTGATATCTCTTTATCTATTTAGAAACTTTTTCAGGAAGCAAGAGAGGGAAAAAAATGCTTAAAAATATCTTACACTGTGTAAATAAGAATCTCCGCTCTTTACAGTTCATTTTTTGTTTGTTTGTTTATACAAAAGTTTTACTTTGAAAGCGAAAGATAAATGATCTCATAAACTTAACTAATCCATTCTATTCTACACAAGGACGTAAAATAAATAAGGTCTTTCTTTCTTTATGTTCAATATATTCAGTGTAATAGCACCTTAATAAGAAAAATCTTAGTTACGAACAAATAATAGCGTTGTTGTAATCTAAACGGAAAATAAATTTTGGAATAGATTGAAGGAAGAAAGTAAATTCTGACAACAGTTTTAAACGAATGGGACATTTTTGTTTGAGATATTTTTAGTGGATTAAATGAATTCTGAGGAATTTCAGAAGATCACTGAAAAAGCAGCTTCTTAAATCTTTTTTTTTTTTTTTCATGAAATATCATATAGATTTGAAGAGAAAAAGTTATAAAGAGGAAAATATTTTTATTTTCTATTACATCTGATATATACTGTATATACCGTCGTACGTACAACACGCATTTTTGGTACAAGAAAATTCCTCGAAGTGCGTTAGACCCCGATTATAAGAATGACAGACAGATTCAAAAATTAAGAAAAAAAATCGATCATAAGAACTAAGATATATAATTTAATAAACATGTTATTTATTTATAGAAATAAAAAAAAAAACCTCTGTCAGATTAAATGAAAAGTAATAGTTATTAATTATTATACATTTGAATAAACATTATTTTATTTTTGCCATATTATTATAACCTTGCTAATTTTATCTGATGAATGTCTCTTTGCAAAGAATGAGGTGCGCGTTATACGGCGAATCTATCTAAAAATAGAAAAATGAAGTCTGAAATTTTAGGCACACATTATACTCCGGAGCGTGGTATACGCCGGAATATACGGCAATTTTAAAGGAGTTTATTTCACACTTATTGACAGAATTTTAAAAATATGTATTAAGAGAAAGTAAAAATTAAGAAAAAATTTAGAGTATGTTTTATTCAAAGAGCTTCCCTGTTCAATTATGTCTCTACATATATTTTCTACATCTTGTAATGCACAAAAAGACTAAAATGGAAAGACTGTAATACCCTTAATGTGACATATAAACAAATATTTCATTCTTAATTGATTAGATTTGAAACAGGTATTGCAATAAACATATTCTTTAGACTAAGGGAAAAAGTTCGAAATCAAACAAAAATCTAATTAGAAGAGTTTCATCCTTATTGCCATTTTCATATGGTCTTTATGAATACGACGTATGTTACTAAATTAAAAAGATTTACTACATTGAAAACACAACGTATTAATATATTCGCTGCACAGGTATAAATCAATTTACTAGACTAATATTCCATTTTCATTTATCAGATAAATAAGATAAGGGAAGTAAGTTTTCCTTTCACCTTTTATTTTATTATCTAGTTATTCTACTCGTCAATTAGCACTGCCTCTAATCGCTGGTAATCCTTATTTCGGAGAATCCTTCGTACTGAACATCCTTTCGAATCCGTTTGAGTTGTTTAGTAGCTGAGACCACTTTTGGTTTTGTGTTATTATTTATATTAAATTAAGATATACTGCCTTTAGACTTTAAAGAAAATATACAGCGTGTCCGAGAAAGATCTTTATTATTCTAAACATTAATAACAAAAATACTAACAAGTGAAATGGAATGCAGTTTTCAGGAAAAGAATAAAAAAATCTAAGAGTATTTTCTGGTATCAATTGCATGAAGTATCAAATGACAAATCATGAAATCATCACTCATCAATCCCCACATTTTACACCGCAAATGTTAAACAACACTTGGAGTGAAATCAATCGCACGCTTGACATTTTTCGCACTATTAACGGAGCTCAAGTACAGCTAGCTACATTGAAGGTACTGCAAAACAAGATTTCCTCATTCTGTTACAGCAAACTGCATTTCATTTCACCTGTTAGTATTTTTGTTGATAATGTTTAGAATGATAAAGACCTTTCTCGGTCACGCTATATATTAACATTAAAATTACACATTAGTTACAAAGGATTATTATTTAAGTACATTTATTGGAGCATTAACACATAGCTCTTCCTGGCATGAGTTACATTTTTATTCTCTGAATCATACGTTTAATGTTTGTAAAAAAAAGAAGGTCAACAGTCTGAAAAAACCCAGTGAGGTCAGTGCCTATGATGTGATTAATGCACAGAGCGAGGAGATCTTATTTCACAGTTAAAGTGGGTAATTACTGTCGATTGCCGCTAGTTATAGTAACACTGTTGGGTAATGTCATAATTTCTTTCTTAACACTTTTATTAGGATGGATAATATGAGTCGATTCCCGTTTAATAAGATTACGTGATGATGTGTGTTTCCAATAAATATTGAGCAAATGGTTGCGTAACACAGGCTTTCTTCATCGGAGCTATTTGTATGTTTTTTTTTAAAAAAAGATAGTTTACTATATTACTTTTAAATGCTAAAGGTGTAAAATTAACAACTATAATATAAATTAAAATAACTTTTATTAGTTGTTTTACATGTTTCGACTCTTCTGAGTCATTTTCAAAAACAAAATGAGAATATTCTAAAGCTGCACGGGCTTTGAAGTTATTATTTACATGTACTTTTACCAAAATTACGCACGTTATCTATTATTTTTTACTTGATTGTTTATTTTCATATCTTTGAGCATGGAGTAATTCTAGCCACAGTTTCGGTAAATTAAAAGATGTCGCATCGATAGATAGTTTACAATATTATTAATGACAGCGAATGAGATATAATGAATATCTAAATACAAGGTGGCAATAATTAAACTGACGGTACTCAGAGTGTTCTGTAGCGCGATCTAATTGCGAGAATGACGCCAAATTTTGTAGGAAGATTAAACAAGACGGGGGACGAAGGATTCCGCGAAACAAAATTAGTTCCAAAAGTCACCGCCAGGGGAATATGTGGCGCTGTGTATTCGAAAAAGAGAGTTTCAAAAAAGAAGAATCAATACTGAAATAAAATTACCGTTTATTTAGCACATCCAACTCAGGTTCGATGTGGCCGCCGTTTTTGTGGACCACATATTGCATTCTGTGCACAGCATTTACAACAGCAGAGAATAACATGTCTGCAG
Source organism: Maratus michaelseni (assembly GCA_963931845.1). NCBI lineage: Eukaryota > Metazoa > Arthropoda > Arachnida > Araneae > Salticidae > Maratus > Maratus michaelseni. The sequence continues at coordinate 273,524,570 of OZ007594.1, read as the reverse complement.
GAATCTCCCGTTGAGTTCGCGATATGTTATCCTTTACCGTAGCCAGGTCCTGGACACCTCCGTGATAGACCATGGACTTTAGGTAATCCCATAGCCAAAAGTCGCAGGGAGTAACATTAGGATACCGAAGTGGCCATGCAGTTGGAAAACAGTGGATAATGACTCTTTCTGTTGTGAATTTCTGTCGTAGCAGCTGCTGTACCCGCAAATGTGGAGGGACTCCATCTTGCATGAAAATGATTCTCTTCAGGCACTGTTTTTGCTGAAGTGCCGGAATAACAAAGTTGTTTAGCATTTGGCGATATTTGTCTCCGGTAACATAACAAGTTACAGGTGCTGTTCTTTGGGGCTCTGTAAGTGAAATTGCAGATAAAGAAACTTTAGCAGTGTTTATGTAAATTTTTAGCTTTTTATAAACTGTTACCATTTTGAGCTTGGCTTAAATTGCTAAATTCGTTAAATAAACGGTAATTTTATTTCAGTATTAATTCTTCATTTTTTGAAACTCTCTTTTTCGAATACATAGCGCCACATATTCCCCTGGCGGTGACTTTTGGAACACATTTTTTTTCGCGGAATCCTTCGTCCCCCGTCTTGTTTAATCTTCCTACAAAATTTGGCGCCATTCTCGCAATTAAATCGCGCTACAGAACACTCTGAGTACCGCGAGTTTAATTATGGCCATCTTGTATATTATGTATAGAAATGTAACGAAGGTTTCATTTCTTTCTTACTGTCTGTTTTACATTATTCGAGATCAAATTTTAAAGATGCAATTTTGTAATCAAATATTTTAAAGAATATTTCAATGTCATACTTTGATATGTATTTCATTTCTCTAATTATTCTGATATCCAAAAAGAAGTAACAGTTTGGTAAAGATATTTTTGAGGTAACAAATGTAGCTTAAGAATAATAAAAAAAATTAAATATGTTAAACAAAGTGGTGTAATATTATAAAGGCAAAAAATTTCATAATAACACCATTATAAAAAAAAGTATCTGTTGAAAGCCCGTAGTAGAGCCAATTGCACGCGCACTCCCTTAAATTTTCGGTTTAGAATACGCCGTAAGCGAGCGCACTCAATTAAACTGTTTTTAGTTTAGAAATGAATGTCGATTTTGATGCGAGAAGCATCGCATTTTTTGCCATGTCACCCTTTTTAGCGGAACGCAATGTTCCCCTTTGAAATATCAATTTATCTATTTATGCAAATATATTGTACACATTACTTGTAGTACTTCTTCATGTAAATAATCTGTATTAAAGATATAAAAAATTAACTGATTCACCTCATTGAAACCTGGTTTTGTTTTCAAGATGTGTCACGGCCTGGAAAAGAACAAAAATGATTTCGATTTTTTTAGTGTGTTTGGCTGCAATATATCGATTGGATAACACATAGTGCGAAGCCTGCAAAATGTAGGACTGGATTTTATATTTTTATTAAAAATGACAGAGAATCTTCAAAAACTGAAAAAGAACAGAACTGTTTTAAGAAGCTCTGTAACAAAATTTTAGAACGGCATTGTAAATACCATGAAAAATTATCTTATTGATTTAAATAATGTCGAAGAGTTACTTGATCAATTAAATACTAAAGTGGAACTTTAAAATTGATTGAATTAAAAATAGAACCCTTTGTCGGGTTATCTTATTATGATTCACAAAATAATCTTGTATATGAGTAAGCTGAAAAAATATCAGTAACTCAATTTTGAGCGAAGAAAAAACTTAAATAAAACAAAATGTTTATTGACAATGTTATTGACTAATTTAAATAACAGTCAAGAATCAAAATCTAGTATGATTGCTAATGAAAATCCCTTTGTCAAACTCCCGCAACTGAATATACAAAAATTCTACGGTGACTGTACAGAGTTTTGTACTTTTTGGAATACCTTTGAAACTAAAATTGATCCAAATGACTGGCTTTCAAAAATAGAAAAAATTCATTATTTAAAGAGCTATATATCTGGCGCTGCAGCAAATGCTGTTGAAGGAAACGAAGTATCAGAACTGAGCTATGACACAGCTTTGAAAATTCTATAGGAGCGATTTGGTCAAAACATGCATTGTTTAACCACCATATGATTAAGTTTCTCAGTTTAACGCCTGTTTAAAAAGCTAATGAAAAAAATACATAGCGATATTGAAATCAACGTTAGAGTGTTGTCTGCATTATGTCCAGAATCAATAATTTACAGTTTTATGCTTATCGCTGTAATTTATAAAAATAATACCCGCTGAGGTAGCGTTTGCAAATAATTTAATTAGTTCCGACATCTATAAACACTTAAATGTCTTTCATACTGAAATCAAAAGTAGAAAAACCACTTTCTTTTCAAGAACAAAAGTATTTGAAAATAATAAAACAAAAAATAAGAGTCAGCAGATAAAGTTAGAGTTCAAATTCACTTGTGAATTTATGACTTTTACTAATGATAAACAGATCCCGGACAGACAGACAGGCGGCCCAGTGTTTATTTTGTGGCGATAATCACTCATCAGAATTATGCCAGATTGCTGAGGTAAATACTAAAAGAAATATATTAAAATCCCAGGGAACATGCTTTCTTTGTTTATGTAGGAAACACATAATTAAACTGTATACTTTAAATTTTAATTGTAAGATATTTTCCGGAAAGCACAATCAAACAATTTGCCTAAAATCTAAATTAGTAAAAGAAGAAAAGAGACCAGAACTAAAAAATAATGAAGGCGAAGATAATGATAAAATAATTTCGGTTATTTCTTCTAATGAAAAGAATAAATTTCTTTTGCAAATTTGTTGTATTAAAACAAAATAGAACGACAAAGAATAGCTGATTCGTTTACGGATTGCGGTTCCATGAGAACATTTTTAACTCAAGGAATGGCAAATAAAATCAATTTAGAGGTAATACGAAAAGAGAAATGATTGTTTTTACATTTGGAAATAAACTTTCTATTGAGAAAACTTATGAAGTAGTTAAACTTTCTATTGAAAATGAGAATTTACATAATTCAAATCTAGACATAGAAGCATTAGTTACTGATCAAATATTAGCTACGGAAGTCTCCCTCCCCGCTCCCGAATTTAATTATGTAATAAAGAGTAAACAATTCATAAATTTAACTCTTGCAGACTCATCTTCCAGTAACGAGTAAATTACACTGCTCATCGGGGCTGACTATTAATATGATATAGTGACAGGAAACATAAAACATTTAAGTAAAAAATTAGTAGTTGTTGACACTATTTTTGGTTTGGGCACTATTATTACTCAACTTCTTCATGTAAATAATCTACATTAAAGAAATCAAAAATTAACTGGTGCACCTCCTTCAAACCTGATTTTGTTTTGGCCATGAAATTAAGAAATACGCAAGACCTTTCGAAAGAACTTTGTCACCCTTCTGCAAACGCAAAGAAAATATACTACCACTTTGAGCAAGATTCGAAAGCCCTGGCACATTTCTTAATTTCATGGTGTTATTAGGATTTTTTTTTTGCTTTCAATAGAAAAAATGTTTAAAAATTGACTTTAATCATACAGTTGCATTTTTGGAATAAAATACTCACTTTCATTTCAAAACTATGTAATTTCACTTAGCATTTGCATTTTAAATTATAAATCAATTCCATACTACGTATTTAGAAATGCTGATAAATACCATAAAGTATTTTTATTAAGAAAAAGCATTTAATGATCTAAAACATTATCTATTAAATTACGTTTGTAATTTCCTGCATATAGTTAATCGATGCAGATTTGTAAACCATCTGTCTAGACAGAATGGAAATCAGATTTTACGACAACAGAAGAAGAGAAATGATGATTATTAAATATATATATATATATATATATATATATATAAGAATTGGAGTTAACAAGATCATGAAATATGTATAATAAAATGTTTGAAATGAATTATGCAAATCTTAATTGTCTATAATGTATATCGATAGCAGTTTGAATTTATCTCAAACAGTTAATTTTAGAATTCTTCATGAATATCTGCACTTAATGCATTATCATTATACATAGAAAAATTTCAAATTCCAAAACTCAATCATTTAATTTCGTTTTATTTCTTTAAATTCATGCTATTTTTTTAATTGTTGATTGTAGCGCAGTATTTTTTAAAAGTAAAATTTTGCTGAATAGAACACAAATTTCATATAATTTACTAAAACGTTTAAAAATTGCATAATGCTTATTCATCTAGAACTACAGTACGATTTGTAAAAAATAGACAAGAATACAATTCATTTAATAACATACTCTAAACGTACTCATGGAAAATCTATTTAATTTTTAAAAATCAGAAAAAAACGTAATAATAGTACAGTGAAAACATCTTATCATATTAAGAGCAAATTGTAATGTAAGTGACAAAACTGAAAGTGAAAACAATAAAATGTTTTTAAATTAGATATCATAATGTAGAACAATTATAATGTTAATGAAATTTTATGTATAGTAAATGCATCAAAATACAGCGGGAGTGCCAATAGTCGCAGCACTCCCTTCATCCGCCCTTTTTTTACCTCGGAATTTCGTTGAAATTTCCGAAAACGGTGAAATACGTGTCCAATCAATTCAATGAGGACGCCCTGTAGAACAAACATATTGGGCTAATAGGAACGTGAAGGGAGGTGGAGGGACAGTTTTGAGAAGGATCAATTTTTAAATGTGAAATGAAGAGCAGGGGGGTGGTAGGTCTGGTGGACTATACCAGGAAAGTTTTCTTCAAGACAAATAATGGCATAAAAAATATTTGTCCTGCGGTGTTTCTTATAGAATGTATGGCAAATTAAACTTTTGATACTTAATTTCATAATAAAGCAATTTTTCTTTTTAACCTAAGCCATCCTAACCCAAAATATGCTTAAAATGTGGCTACTTTCAACTTCTTGGCAATAACACAGCCATTGCAAAATATCTTGCCAGACTGTCTTAAATGAGGCTGGAAAAATGTTATTACAGCTTTCCTTAATTTTTAGTTTCAACTCTTCGAGGAAATGGATTAGAGATTTCTGACCTATCGCAGGTAAGTGTTCCCACAGAAAAAAATATCATTAGACGCCAGATCAGGCGAACTAGAAATGTGCAAAATGTCCGACTCTGGCAGGATTCTAACCAACAGGTATTTATGGAAACAATATCCTCAAAAGGATAATGCGTGGATATGAGTGATAGAAAATTATGTCATCAGATTGACAGAAAATTTAAATGGCAATCCTTGTCTTACAATGTTACAGAATGTAAGCAATCCAATGATCGCATGTTGTTGAAAATGCCGTCAGTTTTCCTGTAGATCATCACCAAAGAAAAGATCCTCTTCCAACAGTACTGCTGCCTTTTCATTAAAAATTATATTGGAAGTTATCTAGATCATAATTATACAAACGGATGGATAGGTAATGAAAGATAATTTTGGAATGCCTCTCAGTTCTCCAGATCTGGAGCCTAATGATCTTGTTTTCTGTAGGGGATCTTGAATGCGATAACTTACCATATACTTCCTGCATATATACGTATAAACCATTTTTCCCTAACACATTAAAGAAAATATTTTACCTTATTTTCTCATCAATTAACTTCTATTTTATTCAAAATTAAACTCCTTAGTGCCCCCCCCCCTCCCACGAGCCCCAATCCCTCTTCAAATTGATAGAACATGTATTTCACCCTTTTCTTAAAATGGAATACTATTCACACCCCGAGATAGGGAGTGAGGGCAGAATAGGACATTTGGCGAAGCCTGCGATAGTGTGTCTTTAAATTAGATTATTTAATTTTATATTTAGTTCAGTAATATAATTAAAGAAAAAATATTCATTTTTTTTAAAATCTTGTATGTCAATAGACAAAAATAGGTTATAAATTCTTTTACCAACAAAGAAACTTTTTTATCTGATTATTCAGGGCTTACAGAAGCAATTGCTGAAATAATCCATTTTTTTAAATAAAAAACCGAATTAAGTTAGAAAACAATTATTTTCAGCGATTGCTGAAATAATCCCTAATTTTTTTTTAATCAAACCAAGATTGTAAACACTTATTTTAATGCTTTTCAATGTGAAAATAGAAACAAGTTTATTTCGATGGGCGTGAATCAAAACCTTTTTACCCAACAAATTAAAGAAAAAATTCTACCTTATTTTCTCATCAATTAACATCTTTAATCTTATCTTTGAGTGAATTAAAGATTCTTTTGCCCCACGAATAAATTTAACTAAGGTATTTTACAATTATGTTGAAAACAATCTAAATTATTTAAATCATCAGAGATTTTATAATGCGGTCGAAAGCAATATTTCTTATAAAACGCATGCTGTTTGAACAATTTTCAACAATTTTTATACATTTTCGATATAGTTTTTGCTCTAACAACTATTCTGTACCAGATTCTGTACCAACTATTCTGTACATAATGTTAAAATTCTTTCTTTAATTCTTCAGTTACCATTGCGTATTAAACTATGTATTAATAAGAGCACTATTGAACTTTAAAGTCCTATAATTCATTATACAGCGTGTCCAAGACGAATTGCCCTAATTTGAACAGTCTGTAATAAAACATGTAATCGTTGTATTAAGAAGATTGAAACAACAATGGATACTCCTAGTTTTGAAGTTTTGTTTGTCCAATCGCTCCTTCATTAATCCATACCAAACGTTCACCTTAGGGCAGTCTCGTTGATACTCTAAGGCTTCTCGAGGATTTTCACTACCCAAAATTCGCACATTGTGTCTGTTGACCTTACCAGTCAGGTAAAATGTTGACCAGTCAGAAATCATAACCCTGAACAAAACGTTTCTGTCTATCTCGATGCGCTGAACAATGTCTTCGGCAAACGTTGCTCGTCTGATTTTATCGTCAGGTTTCACCTCATGTAACAATTGCACTTTGTATGCATAAACATATAGGAGCTTGTGCTTGCTACTACATAATGTAAATTTCCACATCTGAGCTACTATGTACCACCTAACAAAATTGTCTTGGTTTTATGCTATCTTCCATATAAGGGTTTAAAATTGGGACTTTTCGTATAGTACACTCTGAATAATAAATGCTAGCATCCGTCAGGCCGAAATGTCGGAGCAGTCAGTCGCATAACTCAAAAGATAATATTTAAAAATAAAAGAGGTATTAAGTACATTGTGTATGCAATAGTTTTAAAAGTAATTAAAAATTTACTCAATGGAGAGTGCAATGATGATTCATCTTGTAAGAATGTTAAAACCGTTTTAAAAGCGCACAAACTTTTTTTTTTAATAATTCACCTGTTAAGTAGAATGAGGAGTAAAACTTGAGTTACATTTAATACAGATTTAAACGTCGCTTCGGATTGGAGCGATTGAGGAGCCATCTGTTGCAAAAAATTATATACATAGCTTACGAATTAAATAATAAGCATGTCTCTTCCTTCATCTTTGCATAAATTATACCTAATGAATTTCTGAATTTTAAAAATGCATAGTTCGGTTTGGTATAAGTTACACAAAAGGTGATTAAATAATAACTAAAGTAAACATGATTATTTATTGCAAGAATTTGAAATTTTTAATGATTAAAAGGCGTTTATTTATAACTTTCATTTTTTTCTGCTTTTATTTTCCATAAAATGCATCGATATATTTTGAAGAAAGAAAAAAAAATATCTAAAAAGCAATTAAAAATCCTGTATAATTGAAAACATTTCATAAACAAATTGATTTAATCCCTTAAATAATTAACTTTTCTAAAAGCTAGAACAACAGAAATTCTCTGAATGAATTAGATGAAATTAGGTGCGTTGGTGTCATTTTCCAGGGATTTGATCTAAATCTGAAATGTAAATATATGTGGGTGGATTTCGTGGAATACTAATTACACTATTTAAAGTACATTTATGATTCATGTAACTTAGAGTTAATTTCAAGAATAATTAACAAATAATTTTTTTCATTTTCATTTTATATATATATATCATTGTTAAAATGCTTCTTTTGTGATTGATATTGAGATCAAAGACAAATATGTACAAAAAAGATAGATAGATAGATAGATAGATAGATGGAGAGCGAGAAGGGAGAGAGAGAGAGAGAAAGAGAGAGAGAGGGAGAGAGAGGGGGAGAGAGAGGGAGAGAGAGGGAGAGAGAGGGAGAGAGAGAGGGAGAGAGAGAACACTTACGTTTTAATCTCCAAATTGTCCAAGAAAAAAAAACGAAAATAGCCATTCGACAGTTAATTATGTTACAAAAATAACCTCATGGGATCGCCTTCATACTCAAATTGCACTACACATAATAACTAACTTGTAGCAGTATAAAACGTTATCTGTATTAAAATAAGTAATAATAATAAACGCCACGGCAGGTGTTTATATCATGCTTTTTTTCCAGGAGATATTTTTGAGATCCGGTAATGAAATTGCAAAAGGGAACTAGCATTTCTACAATATTACTAAGCATAAAATCTCAAATCTTCCGAGGAGAACATTTCGATGCACCACTAGATGGTGAAAGTCCCACTAGGGCCACTCCTGAATTTTTCTTTGGCCACGACGAAACTGAAAAAAAAGTAGATATGTGATGAGGAATACGTAAAGAATTCAGTATGAAATGTACAGTATTACAGATCATTAAAAGAGCCATAAATGTTTTCGGTTTTGGATAAAAAATATTGACCGATTTGTACTTGTTTCACTAAACTTATACGTTAAAAGTGAATGTGCTAATGAAGAAATAATCTCTATTTCGCAATATATTTATTGATCATTTCTTCTAGTGTACACAAGCTATCAATAAATTATTTCTCTGTTTACCTGAATTCATTATAAATCCCTAGCGGATTAGTTTAAAATTCTTTTAAGTAGTGTAGAAACAGAAGATTTGTAGACCTCGGTCGTGCGAGTTGCTGTTAGCTGCAGAAAATAATTTAGATGGATGGTATAACGAAATATCATAAATTTTGATATTTAATATTTAACATCGTGAAATATTTTCAACTAAAGAATGGATAATTTTTCTTGTTTTAAAATCATATGCCTCAAGTGAAGGCATTAAGGGATAAGAATTCTGTATTTCTTAATAAATCTCTAGTCCATTCCTTCTATCTTATATAAGATATAAATAAAATATTTCCTGTTTATCAGAATTAAGTATAAATCCCAAGCGATCTGACTTGATGTTCTTTTAATTAGTGAAGAATCGGCATATTTATGGATCTCGGTTGCGTGGGTTGCTGTTAGCTAGGTAGTAAAGGATTTAAACGGAAGATATAAAAAAAAGCATTGTGTTTTTTTATTTTATATTTATTGTTGTAAAATATTTTTCATTGATAAATGATTTATTTTTTCTTTATAATATTATATGCCACAAATGAATATGTTAAAAGATAAGAACACTCTGTCGCTTGATATAACAGTTGATCATTCCTTCTAGTTTATACCGGATGTCCCAAAAATGACTGATGGTTTTTTAAATTCAAAAACTTGCAAACGGTGACGGATATTAAAAAAATTCTTGCAGGAGGGTTATGTATGATGTCAAGAGTTTTCTTACTGTGATTCTAGATTTTAGTTCGAATGCTAAACAATAACTGGCGCTGACAGCGATTGGCACTAGTCCAGGCCGAAACTGACGCCCCTCAGCATTGATGCACCGCCCCTTTGAATACTAGACCTGAGCGCTAACAAAAATGGCTGCAGTCCCAAGCAGATTTTTTTTCAACGTTTTAACGGTCCCTTGAACTTCAACACCAATAATTTCTAAAAGTTTTCTTCGCCTAGTTTTTCTGAGATCAATTAAGTCAAAGAAAACATATTTTTGTCAGCGCGCAGGCCTAGTATTCAGGGGGCGGTGCATCAATGCTGAGGGGCGTTAGTTTCGGTCTCGACGGAGCGCCAATCGCTGTCAGCGCCATCTATTGTTTGAAATTTAAAAAAAAATAAAGAATAACAGTAAGAAAACTCCTGACATTATACATAACCCTCCTGCAAGAATTTTTTTTAATATCTGTCACCGTTTGTAAGTTATTGAATTTTTAAAATCCATCAGTCATTTTTGGGACACCCGGTACAAGCTATAATTATAAAGTACTTTTCTAACTCTTTCTTTCGGCTTACAACAATTTGTTATTACTCTCCGGTGGCTTCTGTTAACGTTTTCTTAAGTAGTGGAAAAAAAATATTCGATTTGTGAAACAAGGCTTCATGGGCTGCTGCTAACTCAAGAATGATTTAAAATGGATATATAACAAAATATTATAAATTTCAAATTAAATATTTAAAGTTGTGAAATGTCGTTTACTGATAAATGGTTTATTTTCCTTTATAAAGTAATATGTCACAAATAAATATATTAAAAAATAAGAATGTTGTGTTTCTTGATATATCTGATGGTCATTACTTCTAGTTCACACAAGCTATAAATAAAGAATTTTTGCAACTGCTTCTGTATGTTTATCAAAATTCGACGTAAATCTGCAACGGTTTCGGTTAACGTTTTTGTAACTAGCTAAAAATTGTCCGATCTTTGGAAAAATGATACATGGACTAAAATGATACATGGCTAACTAAGAATGATTGAAAATGAGAATATAACGAAATAATTTCTCAAATATTATATTTAAAACTGTAAAATATTTTTTACTGATAAATGGTTTATTATATATATATATTTATGTGCCACAAATGAATATGTTAAAAGATAATAACACTGTTATTTTTGATAGAGGAAAAGGTGTAAATATGGGAACCCTTTTTTGTTTTTGTCTTAAAGTGACTTTCCTTTTGAAAAAATCCAATTTTTTTTAACTTCATTCACAACTATAACAAGTTTACTAAATGATAGAAGGCAAAGCAATGTTTAATATCAATTATTTCAATTCGAAAACGAAGAATTACAAAAAGCTTTAAAAAAAGCACCATAAAAAATGGGGTGCAAATATGGGCCCTCTCCAAATATGTCACAAAAATAGTTTTAAAAGTTTTAAAACAGGCGAGAACAATACAAAATTGTAGAGAATGTATTTATTACAGAAAACATTATTTACAGAAATCGCAAACATGACTGGCTCTTTCAGCCCCGGCACAATCTAAGTGCGCCCACATTTGGCATATAACACACTTAACCCACACTTCTCCGCAAGTGTCTTTGAGAATTTTCCATCACAAAAGATGCAAGTTGCATCGTTCGAGTCTGGAATATCCCTATCGTTGATATACAAATTGATATCATCATCGCTGTCCACAAGGGGAGGGTCACAATAATCTGATGAGTCCGGAAGATCTTTGGTTTTCTCACGCCTGTCCCCTGGCATTACACCATTATGTTATATTACGAATATTACCAGATATATTATAAAATAAAACTAATGAATGCTTTGAGGATTTATAAATAATAAAATGTGATTATAATTACCTATAAATTTATTATTATCTACATCTAAGGTAATTTTAAAGTTATCTTACCTCAAAGCATTTGTTAGGTTTATTTTATAATATATTTGGTCATGTGTATAATGTAGGTAAATGCTGTTTTCACGTACAAGAAATATTGAAATAATTTATGTTGTTTAGGAGAAAAGGTAGTATAATTAGGGGCCGCCTTTAAGTGAGGGCCCATATTTACACCAACCCCACCTAAGAAAGATGGCCACTTTCCCATGTAAACTAAAGGCGTGCTTCTAAAAGTAGCTTAGGATCTCCGCTTTCCGCATATCACTGTGAAATTATTTAAACTAACCATAATAACATGAAAAAAAAAAGATTTCAGATAGCTGTCAAAAGTTTGCCGCCCAGAAAAAACACCATTTTGCACAATAACTCACGCTGCAATAACCCACACTACTTGAATGAATGGTTCCAACTGCACTCTGCTATCTCATATCTACAAATACGTCATCTACAATCCTGGTCACAAGTCTTCAGCACCTCACATAGCCACTTCGGGTGGGGTGCCCATATTTACACCTCTGCCCGTTTTTACACCTTTTCCTCTATATCTGTTGGTTATTCCCTCTAGTTTACAGAAGATATAAATATAAACTGTTTTTGCAAATATTTCTGTCGGTTTACTGGAATTCAATATAAATCTCCAGCGGTTTGGGTTAACGTTTTTTTAACGATTGAAAAATTATTCAATTTATAGAGCAAGATTGCATGGACTGCTGCTGACTAAAAATAATTTAGATGACAAATTTAACAAAATCATTTTTTTTGGCATAATTATACTTTTAAGGAACTCCTCTTAAGAATGGTTATTTTTATCTTATGTATTTCATTATTCGGATTTTTCTTGAAGTAGTCTCTAACAATCTCTAGTTGTACACTAAGTTTTAAAAAACATTATAGATTTGTATATATCTGCTTAATTTCTTTTCTAAAACGCGTCATAAACGTTGCATTCTGCTAGGGCGATTGTGTTACTAGTTCATTTATTCAAAGTTATTTTTTTTTTATCTTTAAAACATATGAAATGAAAATTTCTGTTTAAAACTAATGATAATAAATACCAACAGTATAATACTTTATATATATAATATTTCGTTTTTTAATTTATTTCTTTTTCATTCTTTCAACATTATATATATATATATATATATATATATATATATATTTGTCACACGCTTTTCTGTTTCTGGATTTCAGTATAAGTCGCCAGCGGCTGATGTTTGCTGTAGTTTATTAAAATATTAAAACATGTGGATAATGATCAATTAGATAAATGCCGCAAAGTTTAGTTTTAATTTCAAAAAGGTTTTTTTTCTACTGTTCTAACAAATACACTGCAGATATCGTTATTGAGAACTAACTGGGAACAATAATATTTGGATTAACAAAATTTCTTGTTATCCGAAATCCTAAAGTAAATATAATGCGAAAGGGAGAAAACTATAGTAATTGTAAGTAATGTTACGAACCTTTCTTTCTATACTTTTAATTTTTCAAAGTAATGCAATAACATGTATTCTAGTAAATGTTAAGTAATTGGAAGTAATGTTGCAAACCTTTCTTTCTATACATTTAATTTTTCTATGTAATAAAATAACATGTATGCTACGAAACTACAGTGGTGGCCATAAAGAGTGGACATTTTTTGAAAGTTTCATGTTTTTCAACTTTGTGTGCTTGTAGAATATATAAATTTTCACTTAAATACAAAAGTTTATGTATTCAATTGAAGGTAATTTAATGTAGAATTTAATAATAAAAACAGTATTACAATATTTGTATTACAAAAAAAAGTTATGCAACTAATAGTAAGGTCTATCTTAGATTTGCATTTTTTTAAAGTGATACTTACACAATCAATACTTAGTAGTATAACTCTTATTTTTTAAGACAGCTTCACAACGTCTTTTCATCGAGTGAACGAGTGTTTGGAGTTCATCTTTCGTAATCGCATGGTGCCAAGAATCAATTATAGCTTCAATAAGTTGTATTTTATTGGATGGACGTTTTTTTCGTACAAGAATTTTCAAACGTCGCCACAAATTTTCAATTGGATTGAGATCAGGGATGCTTCCTGGCCATGGTAATATATCTATACCTTTATTTTGAAACCATGCTTTGCATACTTTTGCTGTGTGGCATGGAGCTGAATCCTGCTAAAAAGTAAATGGTGCGTTGATGGGGAAGAGATCCCTGATGGAAGGTATCAATTTTGGTTCCAGGACAGTTTCGATGTATATTTTGGCAGTCAGGATGCCATCAATCACTTGAATTTGGCCCACACCATCTGCAGACATACATGCCCAAATCATGACATTTGTTGGGTTTTTTGTAGTTGCTTCAATGCAATCAGGATGAAGTGCTTCTCTTACTCTACGTCTCACGTACCATCACTACCAAAGAGCGATATTTTACTCTCATCGCTCCAGATTACTTGCTTCCATTGATTTTCTGACCATGTAATGTGTTATTTTGCCCACTTAACTCGTTTTTCTCGTTGCTTTTGATTTAAGTATGGTTTTTTCCTTGGAATTCTAGCTTGTAGTCCAAATCCTGATAACCTTCTTCTTATTGTTCTTGAACTTACTGCAATACCCGCGGCATTCATTTCACATCTAATGGCATCTGTTGCAATTTTTCTATCTTGAAGGTATAGCCGTTTAATTTTTCTATCGGCAGTAGCACTTGTGCATTTTTTCGGCCTGATTTGGCCTTATTTTCCACTGATTTCGTTTTTTCATAACGTAAACAGAACTTTCGTACACCAGAACAAGTCATTGAACCACCAACTTGTTTTGCAATTTCAGCATAAGAGAGGTCATTTTCTCTCCATATGACAATTCGGCTTCTTTTTGTAGATGTCCAATTAATTCTTCTTGTTGATGACATTGTTTAAAATTAGTTTAATTAAAAAAAAGGACTTTAAATATTCAAAAACAGCAATACTCTATTTAATTGTACTAGTATGCATCATTCAGCAAAATATTTCCACAACAATAACTCTTTTACCATCCAAATAACCTAAACTATAGTTACAGACATTTGATTGGTCCTCAGAACAGTGTTTGTGATTGGCTAGTACGCTTTTAATACAAAACACGTCCTTATTCAAAACGATTTGTGTTTGTTTGTTCTACTAAAATGAGCATAACTTTTTTGTAATACAGATATTGTAATACTGTTTTTATTAATAAATTCTGCATTAAATTACCTACAATTTGATATACAAACGTTTGTATTTAAGTGAACATTAATATATTCTGCAAGCACACAAAGTTGAAAAACATGGAACTTTAAAAAAATGTCCAAACTTTTGCCCACCACTGTATGTTAACTAATGATTTTCGTATTATTTTGATTACCAAGTCCAATTTTATTTGTTTTACTCAAAATTTCAAATGAATTTTGGTTCTGTTTGTCCGAACTTTAGGACTACTGAAGTTTCGATTAGCGGAGTTGTACAATGAAATCCCAAGGTAAAAAGGCGGACATAAAATGGGGGATATTTTTTGTCCGCATTGAAAAATGTAAACATTTGAAAAGCGTAAAAAAAATATTTCATTCAATAAATTGAATTTAGTTTTTGACATAAATTAAATAGGTTAGAATTTAAAGCTAAAAAACAACTTTTACTTTAATTTAGTAATTTTAGCAAGTTAGTGATTATTAGTTAACAAAAAATGAATTACTTAAAACAATATATATATATATATCCAAAAAACAAAATGCAGTACTTACATACTTAACTTTAATTAAAACAATTTTTCTCTTTTCTTTACGTTACTTAAACAAATGATTTTTTTACTACATAATTTTCCAGTTTTACAACACACTCAAAAATTTGTTCTGTTATATCACATAATGATTGGTAATATCAGCAAACAGCCATTAACAATTTTTGAACATCTCACGTTTCTGGTGATAGAAAATTTTTTTCCTCTTTATTATTGTCACTGATAATTTCTTGATCGCCCAATAACGAAAAATACAACAAAGTTGCTTTTGAGAAAATAATGTACAAAAGCAGTTTCGATTCTACTCGATCAGTCTGGGGAAAAAGTGTCCGCATTATTCAATGCGTTCTACACTTTAAACGATGTCTTTAACATTAACCCTCTGACTAGTTATCTCGTAATTTCCACAATTTTTGAAGAAATTTTATTTTAAAAATGCTACCGTCAAAGCGTGAAAATGCAAATGATAAATTTACTACATATTTCAAATACATGATGATTTGACATATGTAATAATAGATCAGTTATTGGTCGAATATACAGAGTGTTTAAAAATGAATCACACGATTTGAAATGCGTATATTATGCAAAATATTCAACATAGACACTTATTATTAATCTTATATTACACTTTATCAGTATTGTTTCACAGCTTTTTAACCGATATAACAACTTAAAACAATAATTTCTCGTTGTATTCAAGTATAACTGAAACATTTATGCTCAATTTTCTGGAAAATAATATTTTCTCGATATCAAGAATACTTTCATGATTCAATTATGTAATTTCTTACATCTTCCCAGGAGTAAACAAGACACGACAGATGTGGGTAATTACATTTGAGCGATAATCACGAAAAATAATCGATGAAACTCTTGACTCAACGGAAAACAAAGAGATACAAAGAGAGTGGAAATAATTAATAAAGCTGAATTTGCGTGTGACGATAAGATGCATGTAAAAGCTAACATTAGATAATGCTCTCTCCTTAATCAAAAAGCAGAGATCATGCTAAGAGAAGTTGATTAAATCCTTTGATTATTTTTTATATTGATGCTGCCTCAGTATATAGGTGAATATACAAGGTTTAAAATATTTAAAATAAGTAGATTGAACTTTGTGCCGTTATATTAAAATAAATGATCAACGTAAAAATGACACAAATAATATATATATATATATATATATATATATATATATATATATATATAAAGATCTGTTTCGGAGCCTCTAAAGCACTATCATCAGTTCCAAAGTTAAAAAGATTAAAAAACTGATTTACAAGTTTAGGCCATGTAAGTATGCTTGCATATTCGCTCGCGACTAAGATGTAATGGCCAAATTTTATTTGTCCTATTTTTATGTTGAGTATTCTATACTGGTCGCAAGCGGAAACGCAAGCATACCTACATTGTCTACACTTTTAAATTAGTTTTTAATCATTTTAACTTTGGCACTGAGGATAGATCTTTAGAGGTTCCGAAACAGCTGTTTGCTACTTTATATATATTTTATTTGTGTTAATTTTACGTTGATATTTTTTCTTAAAATATCCGCGGTGTTTCAAAATGAATCACCTTATTTGACATACGTATATTGAGAAAAATATGCAACATAGACACTTAACATTAATCTTATATTACATGGCTAATCATGAAGTTTTTTTACATACCAAATTAAAAGAGCTCAATATGTTCACCTTTGGATGCACGACATATTTCTATACGGTTGTCAAATTCGTACCAAATTTTTGAGAGCATGTCTGCATTCACTACTTCCATGGTGTCTGTTATGCACATCTTCAGTTCGAGTAATGTAGTTGGAAAGGGAGGCATATAAACGTAGCCTTTTATAAACCCCGACAAGGAGAAATCGCACACTGAGAGGTCTGGCGATCTTGAAGGTCAATGACGTTTAGCTAAATCGTCAGGTCCCGTATGTCCGGTCCATCGTTGAGGAACTCGATGGTTCAAAAATTCTTGAATGTGCAAGCTCCAGTGTGATGGTGTCCCGTCGGATTAAAAACTGAATAGTTATGATTTTTTTTAAATCGGATCATTCTTTTTGAAAACCATGTATATTGATCGAAATAATTTTGGAAAAAAATAAGCGGTCAAAGGGTTATTTCCAAATAGACATGATGGGAAAAACGAAATTGTCCTCATTAATCGGAGACGCATTAAGAAGGATCCACTGTATTATATTTCATTTTTGAACATTTCCTTCAATAAGAAATAAATTACTGAAAAGAAATTCTGAACTCGCGATATCTTTGAAAACTGGAATAGGTTTTAATATCAAATACGGAATAATCATATCTTTAATATCTGAAAATGTATCTTTAATATCTCTGAGGAAAAATTCAGTAGTATTTGTAATAATTTTAAGAACTTAGTTTGTTCTGTCGTCATTTTAATAGTATTCGAATTAGTTAAAGATTTAAATTTTAATCTTACAAAAATCTGAAACGAAAGCCTCTGCTAAGAAATAAAAATAATAAAAATTATCAACAGTATAACATTTTATATTTTTTAATTTGAATAAAAGATTATTTTAAATATTCCAAAGACTTTCTTGGTAAACTTTGTCAATTGTTACAAAGGGACATTTTAAAGTCCTTTTATATATAACTTTGACTTTGATGAGGAAATTTAAAGTAATGATGCAGAAAATAATTTCTCTACTTAGTTTAATGAAGCATTTTCAGAAACTTAAAGATGCAAGCTCTAAAATCATAAAAGAGATTTAATGATGTCTTTCATATAATTGCTTTCCATTTACACTTGCCGGACTGAAATATGGCTAGATCATTTATTTTAAATGGTTTGGATTGTTATTCTGTTCATAATATTTCGAGACATTTTTTGTGTTTACATGATCAGTGATGATGTTATTTAGTTTACAAATAATATTTTAATCGATTAAAAATGTACTCTTTTCGATATGATGTATGTAGTAGTAAAATGTAGAATATTTCGACGTACGTTTTTACTTTTTAACTCGCAGTTAAATCTATATCATCTTCCAAATTTTATGTTCGTATTTAAAATTTTCTACAGATACATGCTGTGGATGTATTAATCACATCACACGACAAAACACGGTCAAGTTTATATGTACATATATATATATAATTTAATCTTATTGTTGCAGTTACTTTGAAACTCTCATGAACGCAGAAGATAATTGTTATTTTTACTTATGGAATAAGACGGCACGGCATTGCGACGCAGCATATTAAATTTCGTATATTCAATTTTTGTACATTCCAAGGTACATATAATAAACAATCGTTAATCAAATCACACGCGTTAACACGTATACACTTAGTGGTTCGTGACAAAAACTCTAATCAAAACCTATATACTACTTCAGATGTACTCAGAAATAGAAATTTGGTACATAGCACTGTGAAACTGTTTACTTGTTCCACAATTTGAAGTTTGAACCGGGTTATTAACGTAGACATTTCTTTAGTCAGAAAACACTTTGAGATTATTGTAAAGGACGTTTATTGAATTATTCTTGATTACATGGTTTAACAATCACACATATCTATATATAATTATTTACCCTAGCACTAACCGGAGAAGAAACCATATATAATTTCAAATCATGAATGACTAGCGTTGCGCGCGAAATAATATATACCACGTCTCGTCTGGACTTCCGGCGAAGACTGCAAAAACAAATGTTTAAAATTTTCACGCACACGAAATATATAACCAAGACCTCCTTATCATAGTATCAGACCTCACAATCAGCAAGTTTCCTTTGACCGCTATACACGTGGTTAAAAACCACATGGTTGTCCTGCTACTAGCGCCATCAATCGTCAGTAATAGGAGTATTTACGACACGAAATAACACAAATTTTTTTCACAGCTCCATTTGTTCTATGCATTTAGTTATGAACTAGTATCGGTAGTATCCACCAGGCGGCGATACTTTCCGGAGAAAGTCAATCAATAAGTGGGCAATTACCGCGGACATTTTCTCCCATAGACTTTCTCCAGATTGTCAAGTCTGATCTATGATAAGGGGTTCTTGGATAAAACGTGTAGATACTGTTTGGCACTGCCACCTACGTGGTTAATGTTTAACAGATTCCGAAGCTGTTTACATCAGCCTGAGTTTTGCAAGTAAACAAATAATGAAAAAAAAATGAAACTAATATTTAACAGTTGATTTTAGAAATTAAAAAATAAACCTCAATTCTGACAAGAATTTACTTAATTATAGCTCACAAAAAATTGAAGTTTCGAGTTCATATTTTACTATATAAAACAAAGTTTTTTATTATTTAATAGCCTAAATTTCGTACATCATTTAACTTGCATAGATTCCGAGATAACAAATTTACAAAGTTATTCATTTCTGAAGCACATTAGTACGTTATTCTAACGAAAACATTATCCTGCTATTTCTAGATATAAATGATACAGAAGGTGCCGCTTAATGTGATCATGGATAATGTTATCATTCGTTTAATGTTATCGAATTGCGAAGTCCCGAACGCTTGTATATTAACACATGTTAAAAAAGTCGGATTTTGTAATCAGCGCTTTCGTTTATTGTTATCATTTCCACGTACCATTTCAAATTTTGTTTCTTTTTCTTATTCAAGTAAAAAAAAAAACTATCAAAGCAAACGGGGAATCCCCAAAAGCGGGCTTCTTTCATTGGCACGTGCATTCTGTCGTAGGTGTTGGTTTCCCTCCCCTTTGAGAGGAATGGGAGGGGGGTAGGCAGCTAGAAAAGCATTCAGTTCTCTCCTTATCAGTCAGCAAGGCGCCTGGACTGCTATAAACTGTAGGACTTTTTTTCTGTTCAGTTTTACTTAAAACTTTAACGCAGATATTTCAGCAATGGAAAAAAAACGCAATGATTTATCTATTAAAGACAAAATTGACATCTTAAAACGCTTTGATAATTTACCCAAGATGAGTCAAAGAAATGCTGCTGCTGAACTAAAAATCTCTCAGCCATTACTCTGTAAAATTATAAAGAATCGCGACGAGATTGAAAACAAAGCGAAGTTGAATGAAAATTTGAACTGTAAGCGAAGACGTACTGGGAAATATGAAGAAGTTGAAGCTGCTTTGAAACTTTGGTTTGCCAATGTTAGCGAAAAGGATGCACGCATAAACGGTCCTTTAATGCGGCAGAAAGCTGAAGATCTTGCTTCTAAAATGGGCAAAGAAGATTTCGTCGCAACTGACGGGTGGTTTAATCGATGGAGAAAGAGAGAGAACATTGTGTTCAAACGTACCCATGGGGAAGAAAATGATGCTGATTTTCCAGCCGCAAAGAAATGGATTTCCGAGGAATGGCCGAAAATAATCGCTGATTATTCACCAGAAAACATCTACAATGTTGATGAGACTGGACTTTATTTCCGCGCCTTGCCAGAACACACGTATCTATTCAAAAACGAGAGCTCTAAGGGATGTAAGGTTTCAAAAGAACGTATAACTGTTCTATGTTGTGCGAGCATGACTGGAAAGAAGAAGAAACTTTTTGTTATAGGAAAAAGCCAAAAACCAAGTTGCTTTAGGGATGTCAAGAAATTGCCTGTTGATTATGCTGCAAATAAAACAGCATGGATGACAAGTGCTCTATTTAGCGAATGGCTTCTAAAGTGGGACAAAGAATTAGATCACAATATCGTCGTACTCATCGATAACTGCCAAGCCCACGATGTAAATGTCGCATTAAAGCATATAAAAATCACTTTCTTACCTGCCAATACAACAGCACTTATACAACCATGTGACCAAGGAATAATTCGTGCGATGAAAGCATATTACCGTAGAGAAATGCGCATGAGGGTTTTTGAAAATATGGAAGGTACGGAAAAACTGAGTGCAAACGCTTTAGCAAAGAAGACAAATCTCTTTCAAGCCCTGCATCTTTTGACAATGTCGTGGGATCGAGTGTCCGAAAAAACAATTAAGAACTGTTTCTCGCACGGTGGGTTCGTTAAAGCGGACGAAGGTATGGACGTACCGGAATTCGAGGAAACAGTACTCGTACCATCCGATATGACTGAAAATGACTTTGCGGAATGGATGTCTATAGATGAGAACGTCCAAGTGGCTACAACAATGACCGATGAAGATGTATGCCGAGCTGTATCTTGTTCTATCGAAGAAAATGATGAAGATGAAGCCGAAGCTGGAAACCTTATTGAGAATCCTCCAACTGCTGCTGAAATGAGAGAAGCTCTCCGTGTTTTGGCACTCGGGGTGCAACACAGAGGTACTGCTGAGGATTTTCGTGAACAGTACAGGTATGAAAGTTTTATCAATAATTTGCTGAGACAAAAAACAAGGCAGGCAACTTTGGATGACTTTTTTAATTGACCTATTTTAACGATTTGTTGCGTTTGGGTAAATCGTCGTTGTCTTTTAAATTTGTAGCTGCAAAAAAAAAAGAAAAAAAAAATGTTACTTAGTACTAAAATTAAAATTTTGTGTTTCCTGTTACTTTTCGTTTATTGTTATCAATCGGTTATTGTTATCAAATAGCATCGGTCCAAAAGTGATCACATTAAGCGGCACCTACTGTATATCAAAGTGAAAATTTTAAATCCTAAACTTTATACATTTGTCTTGTATTATTTTATACATTTATCTTGTATCTAGATTCTGAGACAGATAATTTCAAAAACTATTCATTTGTATCAATACATTCAGGTTATACACTATTTTAACAAAACAATATTCTGCAATTCTTAGATATCCTAATAATATTATAAATCCGATTGTGTGCAAATGTTAGGCTGAAGCCAGTGTCAAAATGGAGAAATTAATGGCCCTGTATCTTTGCATATAGGTGGATTATAACCCGGAAATGAACATAGACTGGTTTTTGTTTATTTTATTCCTATACTTTTCTTAATAATTCCAAATTTGATTATTTTCATAGAGAATCAATGGACATTTAAAAAAAAATTAACCACTTTACTTTATCGTTGCTAGGGCTTTGATCGTTGCCAATAAATAAAATGCGAAAAAATAATTTTTTCTCAACAATTAAGTTTCAATTGAGCTATTTTCACGTGAAAAATGAAAATAATTCAAAAGAAGATGAATTTCTGTGATATTTGAAACAACAATATGGAGTATTTGTTATTATACATGAAGTATGAATATCGGTTACATTAAAAAGATCTTTTTCTGTCAAAAACTGCGTTATAATTAGAAAGAAGAATTAAAAATAATTATATTATTAAGAAAAATATTTCGCTTGAACCATGGAACTATGAAAAGGATTCTTCTCAGCTTGAACAAATATGACGTCATAAATAAAACACGTATTTTCAAATATTCGTAATATTACAAAGAGCATGACTATCAGTGTATAATAAAAGTATATACATAATGGACGTCAAATTTAAGATGAATAACTGAAATATTTTTTTGATACTGATTAATAATAAGCTTGAATATCAGTTACAAACAGATGTGAGTTTTCTGCTAAAATTCACGTCATTATTGCCAGGAAAAGAAAATTAACAAGAATTATATCATTGAAAATAAATTTCTCTGGGATCAAAGTGACGTCATAATAAAACGGGATTTTTTAAATATGTTTCAAATGGAGCGTGTATCAATTTCATACATTAATAATCACTGAGTACAGTGAAAGAATAGAGAGGTTATGAACCGTAAAATCGGCTTGCAATATGAAGCCGGTTATCGCTCAAATCATTAGGCCTAAGGGCTGACTTCATTGGATGGAGAGAGGCTGCACGAGGAATAATGACTCGATTCATTGGACGGGGAGAGGTTTTCAAAACAAGCCGACAGTTGTTTGGGCCGACTGTAGGGTTGCATTTTCAGCATCACGCCAAACATGAACATTTCATCTCTATTTATTCTCTGAACTCTGTGGTTAATAATACAAGCATCAGTAAGATTATTAGGAAAAGAAAATTGAACACAAGTTTATTAAATTAAAATCTGACTGTGTGTATTTCGAAACTACTCCTCTTAATGCAACACGATTTACTTAACACCGGTTATCATTGATTCGAGGATGTCATATAAACTCTGAGAATTTAAAATTTTGAATTAGATTCCGAGATATTAATATTTTTTTTGTAAATTTTAACGAAATTCCTCTAAAAATGGTACTTAAATTACTCCATTTTTGTGGATAAAAAAGAAGAAATAAAACGGATTAATATATTTTTATGCCATTTTCTCATTACAACTGAAAAAAATTATTTTATTTTCAATTTGAATAGTTGGTGAAAAAAAAATCACAGTACTGATTACAGTAAAATTTTCGAAAAATAAAAACATATTTCCACATATTCAAACTTTATGAATCAATTTATTCTGCAGAGCAAAAATCGCCTGTCAGCATATTGTCAAGAAATCAAGATTTGTTTCAGCTATAGATTAAACCAAGGACACAAATTTGCTGTTACATGCAAACGTAACACTTGCAATTGCAAAGCGTTTTGCAACCCCAAATTACATGCAAACGTAACATTTACAGGAAATTTGCACCCAAATTAATTTTAATTTGAACCGTAATAAATGTTAATTTGCAATGAAAATTGCATGCAAAAGTAATGTTTACATATAATTTTGGATTGCAAAAAGCTTTGCAATTTAAGTGTTACGTTAGCATGTAATTTTGGGCTGCAAAAAGCTTTGCAATTGAAGCTCCTTGCATTTAGGTGTAGAACTATTCATCCCTATTCACAAGTATTGAATTTAAAGAAAAAGCATATACTATTTCCAATGAATTATTTTTAAATGATGGCTGTTAAAAAGTTTCTCAAAGTCGTTACAAGTAAAATGGTTTATTAGGTAAAATTGACATTTCTTTTTACCCAATTCGTCGATTTACACGATTTTATTTGGCCGTCCTTTTTTCCATTTGTTGCAGTTTCCTTTTCGCGGTTATTTCGCACAAAATTTTATCTTTTTAAAACTGATTTATGTCAAGGCCCCTATAACAAAGAAATATCGTATTTTCTTCTATAAAATGTGATAAAGAGTTAGTTAATCATTTACGTTTTTAATTATCGGGAGTGAAATATTTTGCTTGCACTGTAAAAAATGAATATGACTGATTACAACACAATGTGTGGGTAAAAAAATCGCCAACACCTTGTGTTGTAAATTTCAAGTGTGTTGTAAATGAATGTGTGCTTGAATTTTCAAGTACAGTGACGTAATTTTACAACACAATGTGTTGTATTTTTCAAGTATGCTGTAAATGATTATGTGCTTGAATTTTCAAGTATGGGGAAGTAATTTTACAACACAATGTGTTGTATTTTTCAAGTATGCTGTAAATGAGCAAGTGCTTGAATTTTCAAGTACGGAGATGTAATTTTACAACACAATGTGTTGTATTTTTCAAGTATGCTGTAAATGAGTATGTGCTTGAATTTTCAAGTACGGGATGTAATTTTGCAACACCATGTGTTGTATTTTTCAAGTGTTCTGTAAATTAGTATGTGCTTGAATTTTCAAGTACGGGATGTAATTTTACAACACAATGTGTTGTATTTTTCAAGTGTGCTGTAACTGAGTATGTGCTTGAATTTTCAAGTACGGGGATGTAATTTTACAACATAATGTGTTGTATTTTTCAAGTATGCTGTAAATGAGTATGTGCTTGAATTTTCAAGTATGGGGATGTAATTTTACAACACAATGTGTTGCGCGAACACAATTAGGAAATACAATAAAGCGATCTGTTTTAAACATTACGATATTTTCAACACATTACATAATTTTTTAAAAGTGAGCCTGCGTCAAAAATTATGGGGAGGGGGGGGGGGGAGAAGGGCGCGAACACAATTAGGAAATACAATAAAGCGATCTGTTTCAAACTTTACGATATTTTATAACTAATAACATAATTTTTTTAAAATGAAGCAGCGTCAAAAATTATGGGGAGGGGAGGGGGGGGGTTCCATTACATCCCCGTACTTGAAAATTCAAGCACATACGTATTTACAGCATACTTGAAAAATACAACCCAAACGGGGGGGCACTTTTCTAAATTTTGCCGACACCCCCACATGTGATATATCGTTGGAAAGGTCTGTGACCGCTTAATGATATTATGCACCTCCGGTGTCGCTGCCCCCATTTTGCCCCCCCAAGGGGGCACTTTTCTAAATTTTTCCGAAACCCCACATGTGATATATCGTTGGAAAGGTCTGTGACCGCTTGGTCATATTATGCACCTCCGGTGTCCCTCCCCCACTTTGCCTCCCAAGGGGGGCACTTTTCTAAATTTTGCCGATATACTTCATGTGATATGACGTTGGAAAGGTCTGTGACCGCTTAATCATATTATGCACCTCCGGTGTCCCTCCCCCACTTTTCCCCCCAAGGGGGGAACTTTTCTAAATTTTGCTGATACACCTCATGTGATATATCGTTGGAAAAGTCTGTGACCGCTTAATCATATTATGCACCTCCGGTGTCCCTTCCCCACTTTGCACCCCAAGGGGACACTTTTCTAAATTTTGCCGAAACCCCACATGTGATATATCGTTGGAAAGGTCTGTGACCGCTTGATCATATTATGCACCTCCGGTGTCCCTCCCCCACTTTGCCCTCCAAGGGGGGCACTTTTCTAAATTTTGCCGATACACGTCATGTGATATGTCGTTGGAAATGTCTGTGACCGCTTGATCATATTATGCACCTCCGGTGTCCCTCCCCCACTTTGCCCCCCCCCCAATGGGGGTACTTTTCTAAATTTTACACACACCCCTCATGTTATATATCGTTGGAAAGGTCTCTGACCGCTTAATCATATTATGCATCTCCAGTGTTCATCTCCCCACTTTGCCCCTCCAAGGGGGTACTTTTCTAAATTTTACACACACCCCTCATGTTATATATCGTTGGAAAGGTCTCTGACCGCTTAATCATATTATGCATCTCCACAGTCCATCCCCCCACTTTGCCCCTCTAAGGGGGGTACTTTTCTAAATTTTACACACACCCCTCATGTTATATATCGTTGGAAAGGTCTGAGACTGCTTAATCATATTATGCACCTCCGGTGTCCCGAGAAGGGAAATATATTAAAATTATTTTATTTAGTCAAAGCTGCAATAATGTTGCATTTTTATATTAAATCTTGTTCAGTCTATTTAATCTTAAAAAATTAAATTTAAATTTGAAACATGATATTAAAGCAACTTTAAAACATTTCATTTAGTTGAAATAAAATTTAAATAAATCTTCAACTTTTTAAATTATTTGAACTTCTCATAGTTCTTGTCTGTTAGAATTTGCTACAATACAAATTTTGCATAATGCATGTAAAACTGAAAAAAAAGGTTGAAGATTTATTTAGATTTCATTTCAAATAAATGAAATGTTTTAAAGTTGCTTTAATATCATGTTTCAAATTTAAATTAATTTTTTTAAGATTAAATAGACTGAACAAGATCTAATATAAAAATTCAACATTATTGTAGCATTGACTAAATAAAATAATTTTAATATATGTCCGCTCTTGGGCTTAATAATATGGATTTTTTATTTGCTTTGCAAGTTCCTTTTTTTTCTCTAATTTTGAAGAATAACATTATAAAATTATTTTATTGTTCAAGCAGTTCATATAACTGTAATGTATTCATTTGTATATAAAGGTTTCTTTTGTTTTTCTTTCTTTCTTTTTCTTATAATTATTGACAGAGAATTTTTTATTGAAGATAATTAAGGCAGGTAATTATTATGTGTTAAGCTGAACATTGTTTATCATAATTGTAGATTTATTTGAAAAATATTTAGCATTGTCTTTAAAAAAGCGTGTTTGCATAGGCGTACACAGAGAGAGTACCATCATCCTAGAAAAGTAAGATTTTTTTTTTTTTTTTTTTTTTTTTTTTTTTTAGATTTTAAGAAATACAAATATGTTTTCAAATAAATATAAATAATGTAAACATGAGAGTCTTGTTTAGGATTGTTATTGAGCTGATTATGCATGATTGTAATTTTCTTAGATGATTGTTTTATTCATTTATTTATTTATTCATTTTATTGGTCTTTTTCACTGCTGAAGGTACCGGCTCTTTTTTCCCCCTCATCCCCCCCCAAAAAAATAATTCTGCGTTCGCCCATGCGTATTTTCAATTTTATTTTAACTATTTTGATCAGATAAAATGTAATTGTGTGAATTTTAATTGTTGATTCTTAAGTCGAATAATGTTTTTCATAACATTTTGACACTGTATGATTTTGCAAAGAAATCGTATTTATTTTTAGCAATATATTCGCTTTGAAGTGATAAACTTGTAGAATATACAGTCAAGTATATATATATATATGTTGTTAATTATTAGATATGTGGTATTCTGTTTACACAATATCATTATTTATCTCTTTGTAGATTAATGTAGAATGATATTAGAACTTGATATGTATTTTGAAATTCATAGATATTATAATTATATATATATATATATATATATATATATATATATATAATTGTCATACCTTTGAATTTCAAATGAAAACGCTAAGAACCCACAATATTATCCAATTTAGACATGTTTCCACATTATCACGCATAATTGCACGGTAGTGCATTACACAGGACCACGTACTTTCTTCATTTTAAAGCAGCATTTCACCTTAGACGGGTTCTATTTTCAAAGGTTTTACTGTTTTAGGCATGTCTAAGTTTTTAGGTAAAATGTTGATAAATGTTGGTGTTATTATAGCTACGTGAGTACCCCTTTTCTTACCATTATATATTTTTAAAATGAGATTGTTGTGCTTCCCGAGATATAAGGAACTCGTAGATTTTACAAATATCTTAATTACCTTTTGTTGTTGTTCTTTTAATCAGTAATTACTAGTCGTGAAATCAAGGGAGGAAGCTGACACACGAATCGTCATTTCCTTAAATTGTTCGCAAATTTACTCTGTGCACCTCTCAACAATCAACCAATTAAAACTACTGGCGAAGAAAGCTCAGTTGCCTAAATAGTTAGGTTGTTAGAGTGTTTATCAACATGATAGACCTTTACATTTTGCATGCAATATTAAACATGTCTTGTGCTAAGAAACAAGTAGTTTTTTTTTTTTTCCTTTTGGGGATTTTAGAAATCATAGACAGAGTAACATAGCCTCTATTTTAGTGTGTGGAAATCGGCTTTAAATATTCAGTTGGACAAAAAACCTTGTAAAAACTTAATCTTCTCAAGTAACGTAAAATGCTGAACAAATTATATGAGGACATCGTAATTTTTTTTAATCATATCGATTTTAAGGAAATAAGTGTTCTTATATCCTTACAGTTATATTTATTGATTTATTAGCTAGTGCTCATAACTTTAAAATTTCATTGCAGCATTTTAAAAGGTGTTTAAGATTAGTTGGAAACTCTCTCATGGTAAATATTTATCAAATTATTAAATATTCTATCAAATAAATAAATATTTTTAAAAAATCACATTTACGTTACATTCTACATCTCAAAAAACCTTAAATTTTAAATTGTGATAAATAATTTATACTAAGAGTAGGAGAAAAATATTCTCCTATTCCTAATATTTTTATTTCATTTGGTCTGAAATTCAGAGAAAAAGCCAAAGAAATTAAATTTGTCTTTTAAGCAGTTCTTAGTATTGGACTCTGAGAGTTTTAAAAACATATAATTGAACAAATACCTGCTGCTGGATTTAAATATTGTATGATTAGAATGTAAAAATTGGTCAAATTTTTATTCATAATAATTATTTGGAATTAATGTAATAATTCATAATTAAAAAAATCCCTGACGGCTCGGCCTACAGGCACAGGTAGATTTCGAAGACGCAGACCGTGGGGCGCCTGTTTGTCGGGAATTGCGGAAGAAATGATCTTTTTGCGATGATGCTGCAGTTGGGACCGCCTACTTCGAAACCTAACTTGTTTGCAGGCGGAACCAGCAAGGATTTTTTTTTTTTTTTTTTTTTGCTATAATAAGAGTTGGTCCTATAAAAAACATGTGAATATAACACATGTTTAGAAAATACTATTAATTGTAAATTCCATAAAATCTTTTAACTACTTGACCTGCCAAAACATTTTTAAAACATTAATAACATTCTAACCGCATTAATAACACTGGGTCAGCAAATTTTAACTAACTTTCTGTTTCTTAATGTATATAGTTTGCTTTATATAGATTTTAGGGCACTAAACAGAAAAACAATTACAAATTATCTACCATCTTCCAATTTTCAAATTTTTTACTTTCAATGTTTGAGCTACATATGCATTTATAACATTAAATTATCATTTTATTCTTGTTTAATCTATAATATTTTTTCTCAATTGAATATGTAACAAGAGAGTACAAACAAAATTTACTTTGATAATTTTGTTTATACGACTTCCATTAACTAAATTTAATTTATATATATATATATATATATATATATATAATTTTTCTTACTATTTTCTAAAAAAGAGTTAACATTTTTTTTTTGCAATATTGTAATTTTACTTATACATATTGCCCAATGAAAAAGAAAAGAAAAAAAAACATTGTTTTTAAAATTTCAAACATTTTAATGCTTTCATAACCTACAATTTTGAGAATTTTTCCATTCTACGGAACCTTTTCAATGCTTCTTTTTCAACATTATACGGTACATATAAACATTACTGCTTACTTCATGAGAAACAGATGCCTTGTTCAACAGTGTAAAATACAAAATTCAAACTAATAAATATGTTATGTGCAAAACACATATTACTTAAAAATGATTATCTTACTGCTTAGATAAGTCATGCATCCATTTATCATCATATGTAGTTTATATTTTATTAATTACATTTATTAAAAATTTGACTTTTATATCCAAACCTCGCTTTGTAACTCAATGTAGAAATTGCTATATGCTTAATAAGGAATTTTTAAAAACATTACTAAAGACTTTTATTGTAAAAACAAAAATACGTACAATTTTCTTATCTATAAACATATGTACAAAAAATATTTTTAAAACGCCTAAATGTTATTATTTCATTTTTAAAACTACTTTTAATGAACATAAACTAATACAAAAGTATAATGTTTGCTATAAAACACTTACTTGTAATAAATTGTTTTATTAGAAAAATGAATTAGTGAATAACTAACTGCCTGTTAACTGCTAAGATTTTTTTTTTCACCACCACTTTTTCTGTAAAGAAAATCACCGCCTTATTTAAATAAGCTGAAATTTAATATTAAAAAAGGAGAAGATTTAGTTACAGAAAAAGTAGTGGACAAAAATCATAGTAGGTGGTAGAAGAGCTGTAAAGTCGAAGTCATGGACTCAGAGTCAAGTAAAATTTAACAAAAGTATATTTAACATTATCTTAAAAGTAAAATTTTAATATATATTATTTGACTATGAGATTCATATTATGAATTATTAATTTTTGGGTAGTCTAAATTTATGTACAAAACAAATTAAATATTCATAACACAATTTTAAAATATGCATTTATTAATACTAAAATATCATTGTCTGTTTGTATTTCACAACTATTCCTCTCAGAATATAGTGATGAAATTAACCAGTTATCTGTATGAACCAGAGTATGTCATATAAACTCTCAGCATGTTAAAATTGAAAGAAAAGGTAACATATTAATGAAGAGTTTAAAAACATTTATCAGATTTTGTCTGTTCACCTCTTGATTAATATATATATATATATATATATTTATTTATTAATATTTTCCAACTGGCATAAATCATATATTAACTTTTTTTCCCCCTTTGTCTTTTTTTTTTTCAAAACTAATACTCAACTATTTTACTTAAATATTAAATTACTCATTTCTGAATATTTTTCTACATAAATAATCAATAAGTTTATACGTTAGAAGCACATCTGTTTGTAATGTGTTATCTAAGATAAAATAATCGAAATCGAAAGGCGCACTCGAAAAATAGCAGGACAAACTCTGCAACTGCTCGATGCATGCAATAAACTTGTAAAAATGAGAAAATAGTTTATAGTTTTTTCTGATTTGACAATATGAAAAACAGAAAATATTGCTTTTGTAATTAATATCAGCTTATTAATATTGCAAAAAATAATTATTATTTCAATTTCTCTGTAAAATGAATATTTCCAATAAAACAGATATTGTAAGAAATTAAAACTAAATCAATAATAGTAAAAAAAACTTTCTATACAAATATATTTAAAAATAAATATTTATTTGTTTGTTTAGGGAAAACATTCTCACAGTTATCATTTTTCTAAATACAATTAAAAAATAAAAATAAAATAATAATTTTCATTTCAGCAGATTTTAAATGTATTAAATATAATAGTTTTAAGCTATTTTTACAACTTCTCCAGTAATACAAAACATTAAATGTCATTATGTAAATAATAATTCTGCATGCAACAGAAGATATATTGCTAGCCAAAAAATTTTAACGTTTATTAAAAAATACAATTTTATGCCAAAAAAGATTTGACGTAATTTTTAAAATATTTTTTTTACATAAAATAAATACATTTAAAAAAATTATAGGCACTGTTAAATTACAACATTTAAAATATATACATCTTTCAAAATATTTAAATATTCTTACAACCGCTCAAAAATGTTGTTTCTTATTCCGATTTAAATAACATGCATTAATGTTAGGCTGTATATAGCCAATTAGGTAGTATATTTAATGTTTTAAAAGAAGACCGAAAAGATTTCTGGAATACACATGTTTACATTAAATTCAAAAAATTATTTTCTACAGGCCAAAATGAACACTATATCTCCGATTTGGCAATCCTACTGCACTAAACTGTGTAAAAAGGCTTTCTAGCTTTTACCTTAATCGCCAGGATAAGTTTCCTGCAACTTTAGCTTGAGCAGTTTCAGAATAATCAATTTTGAACCGTTTTCTGCAAAATTATAATTTTTTTTTAACAGTGAGCATGTATATGTTAAAACAAATGTACATACTAATTTCCAGATTTCTAGTGGCAGCATCTCTGTTGAAATCATAATAAAATGCTATTTTTAGAAGCTTTTCCACTTGTTTATCCCCTTTAAAATTTTGTAATGCGAAGCAGCTAGTGTTTTTCACTAGATCTTAAATTGTATGTATGCCATGTTTGGTCCAAATCGGTTAAAAATTGAAGAAATGTATAAAGAACATACAAACGTTGAATTACATATAGATTACATAAATAAAAAAAATATTAAAGTACTATATGTAATTTATATTCTATACAATTTTGAAAATGAGTAATTTTAATGTACAGCAAAATGAAATTAAGGAGTGACGGTTGCAGTCAAGTCAGCAGCTTCTTCTTCTGTGCTTGCATTAATAGCAATGTTTAAAGTGTATGTCAACACCATCACAAAAAATGTTTGTTCACTCCATGTAGAGGATCTACTTAAATATATTCGCCATTTGACATCGTACATGAATGAAACAAGGCTTAAAAATCAATAAAAACATACTAAATGAATATAAATATATATAGAAAATGAGCAAGATACAAAACACAAAATTTTGGAATAGGAAAGTGCCAGCATATTAAATGACTTTTTACTTTATTATTCCTACACCTGTATATGAAACTCAAAGTTTGTATATTAGCATAAAAATGCTGGTAAGAATTTAATCATCACTACTAATGTCCCAAACGGATTCCTGTGATCTTAGATTATTGGCTAACTGAAGAACTGATGGATGAACGGCTGTTCTTTTTCACTTTCCTCCCCTTTTGTGTCCTCCTTCAACAGGCTCGATGTTCAGAATGCATCTAAAAATTAAGTATTGAACTAATCATTTAACAATGTTTAATAAAATATATTTGAATACATCAGACATTAACAGCAATATATTGCAGGCAAGTAATGTTTGGGTGTCTGAAGTAGAAGAAAATATTTTTATAGCAAATCATAAAACAAAACTTTGCAAAATTAATGCTTGATAAAGCAATTTATAGGATGCAGAAAATCCCATTTCATTTTAAGTTTCTACTAAAAAGCAGTATAGAAAACAAGTTTATGACAGGTAAATAATAATTATTTAATAAATAAATTTTATTTTTTTATCATTTGTAAAGTTCTTTTACCAAGAAAGTATCCAATTAAAGCTCTTTTCACCCCCCAGCAGTTGAATTTTAAATTAATTTTTTTTTAGTAAATCTGCAGATCAAGGACATGAGCTGAAAGGTCTGTAGTTTTATTTTGACAGCCTTTTGTTTAGTATTTAAAGCATTCAACCAGTAGTTTCATTTCTTTAATATTTGTATTACTAATTATATAAGTAAAATATAAAGTAGTTTCACGAAATTTAAATTTAAGGAATTGTAATGAGAAATAAGATTTCATACAGAGATACTACAAGAATATATATATATATATATATATATATATATAAACACATTTTTTTTTTTTTTTTTTTTTTTTTACAGGCTAGATGTACCTAATGGACAACTTTATATACGTATAGTAAAACCTGTTTCTTTCAATGTAACATTTCTTAATAAATTTAAATTCATTTTTATTAATGTTTTTTTTTTGTGGCAGTATTTTCAAGTTTTAGTAGGGATTAAGTTTTCCCGTAACGTTAATAATCAATTACTTAAAAAAAAAAAAAAAAATCAGTGAGTAAGTTGTTATCTGCATCCATAAAAATTACTTTATCTGTTCATTAAAAGAAAATATAGCCTTTACTAGAAAGATTATTTCAGCAGTTTCATTTTCAATATAATTGTTTAATACCATTAAATAAAACTTCTATAAACTCAATTATTTTTTATATATTTGTATTTTGTTTCTCATTAGTAGTGGTTTGAAAATAAATATGACGAAATAATAATTAATAATGCTTGGCAAACTTATAAAAATTTGAATTAGCATAAGATGTTTCATAAAAAGCAATTAAATTTAATGTGCAATAGCAATTTTAAAAGTTAAAAAAAATCACCTAAAAAAGTCTCATATATTTTACATTTTTCTAATTAATTATGAGTTATAAATAGACACACTCCAAAATTTTTGTTTAAAAAATAATTAAGAAAATTTCCGGAGTTATTTTTTTAACATAAGATTCCCTTGCATGTTTGATAACTTGGGTTATTTTGACAATCTTAATCAAATCAGTCAGGACATAGAAAATAATGCTTCACAGTTCCACTGCCTTTGAGTGAAAATTTTACTGAACTAGTTTTAATTAATTTATTTATATCTACTTTAATTTCTTGCATAAATTGTATTTTTTTAATTTTGTAGCAAAATAAAATATTAAATGTTATATATTAATAGTCCATTACAAAAATGAATTTAATTATATAGTTTTAGGATCAGTTTTAATTATTGGCATGCTTAGCAATTTCCAATAATGGTCAGGTCACCCTGTGGCCATTATAAAACGTGTAATTTTAATAATGGTTATAGTGTATAATATATTTTGTTTTAACTGAAAAGGTAAGTAATCAAGTTTAATTTTTAAATTGCAGTTACCATAGTGTAATAAAAATTATTTTTTTAATTAGATGCTTTTAATTAAGTTCATGTGTTTATTAAAATTTTTATTAATAAATCTGATTAATTATTTTTTTTATGACTGTGCTTTGCATATTTTAAATTTTACAATCGATCAAACCAATCAAGAATCAAGGAATAATGTTTAAAGGGATAGAAAATAGGAGGGTCTTATGAGGC
This sequence comes from Maratus michaelseni, assembly GCA_963931845.1. NCBI lineage: Eukaryota > Metazoa > Arthropoda > Arachnida > Araneae > Salticidae > Maratus > Maratus michaelseni. The sequence continues at coordinate 273,489,724 of OZ007594.1, read as the reverse complement.
TTAAGCCCATAACCTTTAAATGAAGACAATTTTGTAAGTCAGACAATTTGTTAAAAAATTATTACGTTCCATCTTCAAAGATTTATTATTTATCTCTGATAATAAATATATAAATAAATAAATAAAAAATACTAAGAACATAAATTACATTTAAAATAGTGATGAAACTATAAAATCTGCAGATCAAGCGCCTTAACTGAAAGTTCTGTAGTTTTATTTCGACAGTATTTTATTTAGTATTTAAAGCATTCAACCTGTAGTTTCATTTCTTTCATATTTGTATTACTAAATATATATATATAAAAAAGTAGTTTCATGAAATTTAAATTTAAAGAATTGTAATGAGAAAATAAATTTCATGCAGAGATACTCCAAGAATATATTTTCTGAATTTATTTTAATTTAATATTCCCCCACCTCCCTTATTGCCTCTATAATTTGAAAACTGTAATTTTCTGAAATTCACTAGTTTAAATCTTCTATCTAAAATAATTATAATATTGATCTTCTGATAATGACAATAATTAATTTAAATAGAGAATTTTTCTCAAAAATATTTTATTATTTATTGATAGCCTAATTTTTAAATTTACTATAAAATGACTATTTTGTCTCAGTGGTATATTTTCATTAAATTCTTGGTTTTAAATACAATCATAAAAATAAAAAAAATCTATTAGTTTTTATAGGGTGTCCGTTACTGGAACAAGTCGTGTTGATTAATTTTAATTTCGAGTCTATTCATTTTTTATGTTATTTACAGTATAATTTTGATTCGCATTAGCAAATCTGACTATGAGAATTATTAAATATTGTTGACAAATTAATATAACATTAAAAAAACTGGAATATAATGGTCACTATTAATTAAAATTAATTTTTAAAGAAAATCCTTAAGGGTATCCATTAGGCTCATCTGGCCTTAATGTGTGTATATATATTGTTGTGAGCTCGGGGTTCGAAAGGACTGATGCCAATATATAAGAACAATAAAAAGGCTTTATTCACTATAAACAGTGCAATACGATCACAAATATCTTCTGAAAATTACAAGATATTCAATAATCTTCAAATCCAATAAAAGCGCAGCAAAATTTCACACAGAAACAATGCGTTCAATACGACGTATCAACGACAAAATCGATCCGAGTAACACAGTTCTCCATGCAAAGCCTCTCGTATGAATTCAATCGCAGTTGACAGACAACTAACTAACTGAACTGATGGTGGTCCTTATATAGGTTTCAGAGATCTTTCCAGATTATTCGAGAGCCTTCAGATGCTAGAAATTACCAGAAAGTGCTTTAACTTTCAATAGAGAACCCAAGCAAGAAAGGATCCCAATGTACAGGTATAAGGGGGGGTGGTTGCACAAAAAGTCGCCAAATCCGTCGCCAACTTGGCGACATTTGGCGATATATCGCCAAATTTGGCGACAAAAATAAGTAGCCAAAACCATCGCCAACTTGGCGATAAACCCATTCCTTGGCGATTTTCCAATAGAACTCATTATAAAAACCGATGCTGTAAGGTTGTTTTCCTTGCAAACCACCTGAGGCCTTTAGCATTGAGTTACATGATGCTCAATAGGGAATACATTAATAATACTGCAATTTTCACAATAATAAAATAAAATAAATTTAAACAAATGGAATATTTACAGATATATACAAAATTCATAACATTGCCCCCCTCTCAAGGACTGCACGTCCCGGGCAGTTCAACCTTTGATCGGAAAGCAAACCCGTTACCAACAAATGCTATACTATTCAAAACACTTAAAGCAAACATGCAAAATAACCATTAAACACATTCATAATGCTGAATTATACAAAATATACACTTATTTAAAAAAAATTAAATTAAATTAAAGCATAGACATCATTACATACAAGTATTTAAATAATAATAACATTAATAATGATAATGCTAAGCAAAAGAAATTTTTACATTAACTTATATACAAGACCATGGTCATACTAATTTACATTATTTACATTACACTATTTACAATCAATGAACTAAGTACTATGGCCATAGTATGGAGCCAGCCTGTCGTAATGAACGACTCTAGGCTTCGAACTTGGTGACTTTCGGATCCGAATTACGACATCGTTCAGTCTGTTTAGGACTGTATAAGGACCGTCCCAGTGCGATTGCAGTTTGGGAGAAAGTCCTTTACGTCGAGTCGGATTATAAAACCAAACCTTGTCACCTTCTTTGAATTGAGATCCCGTGGCTTTCGTGTCGTACCTGGTCTTCATCTTCTCCGTCTGTATATTGATCCGCTCTCGAGCCAAGTTGTGGACGTCTTCAAATCGTGCCTGGAGATTCTGCACGTATCCCTCTGGCGATGAAGGCGCATCTGGAGGGCGACCAAAAATCAGATCACAAGGTAGACGAAGATCACGACCGAAAAGCATCTGAGACGGGGAATAGCCGGTTGTTTCATGGACGGCGCTGCGATAGGCGAGAAGAAACAAGGGAAGTTTTTGGTCCCAGTCTTGTTGGTTTCTTGAGACTAGCAGTGAGAGATTGCTGAGGATGGTACGATTAAATCTCTCAACCATGCCATCCGATTGTGGATGTAAAGGCGTCGTCCTAGTTTTGTCCATTCCGAGAAGTTGTGAGGTATTGCTCCATTCTATTATGAGCTCAGTGGTTCTAAGTTGTTCTCTAGCGACAAGTTATTGTACTAGCGGATTTTATTACCATTTTCTATTAGGTAGATTTCGTAAGAAATACTACCAAAAAATAATTACATTCTCACCTAAGTTGGAAATTTTGAAAATTTTTTCCAGATCTACGCCGATCATGACTCCCAGAACCCAAAAACACCAGATTTTTGATATAATTAAAAATGGCCCCAAGGGGGGGGGAAGGGTGGTTTTAGAAGAAAAAAAAATCGTAACTTCGTCAATTCACAAGATATCAAATCCGCGTAAGTTTATTATTAATCCTCTTAGTATTGTCTAAAACTTTTATATTGACAAGTTTTTTATAGGACCAACCGTTATAGCAAAAAAAAATTAAAAACAAAAAAAATCACTGCCGGCTGCGTCTGCAAACAAGTTATTTTTCGAAGTAGGCGGTTCCAACTCCCACATCTTTTCGAAACTGATACATAAAATCAAGGGGCATAAAATCTCGGTCAAGTTCGTTAATGGGCAAAATCGAACCAAGTGGGGGGGGGTATGGGGGGCTTTTTGTGAAAACAGAAAAAAACCCATAATTTCTTAATTATGATACGTATCGAATCCGTTTAAAATTATTATTACTTCTAGGAACAGGGCCAAAAACTTATGTATGACAGATTTTTGATATAATTAAAAATTGCTTTAAGGGGGGAGGGAAAGGGGGTTTTAGAAGAAAAAAAAATCATAGCTTCGTCAATTCACAAGATTTCAAATCCGCTTGAATTTATTATAAATCCTCTTAATATTATCTAAAACTTTTATATGGACAAGTTTTTTATAGGACCAACCGTTATAGCAAAAAAAAATTAAAAACAAAAAAATCCCTGCCGGCTCCGCCTGCAAACAAGTTTTTTTTTTCGAAGTAGGTGGTTCCAACTCCCGCATCTTTTCGAAACTGATACATAAAATCAAGGGGCATAAAATCTCGGTCAAGTTCGTTAATGGGCAAAATCGAACCAAGGGGGGGGGGGCTTTTTGTGAAAACAGAAAAAAAACCATAATTTCTTCCCTCAAGAGGGGAGACCCTCAATCACAGCAGAGATGAAATTTCTCCCCTAGTCAGAATGCATTTGAAGGGGGACTCCATACCTTGATATCCACTGGTGTACCAAGGCATCAGCAACCGTAGAAGCTTCTTGATCAGGGATGGCATAAACTTCAGGCCATTTCGTGAAATAGTCCATGACAACAAGGAGGTATTTGTTGCCATCGGAACTTCTTGGCAAAGGACCTAGGATGTCTAGGGCGATGCGTTCGAAAGGTGCTCCTACATTGTAGAGATGTAGTCTTCCTCGGCTACGTTTCTTTGGTCCTTTCCGAGCTGCACATGCATCGCAAGATTTGCACCATTGTTCGACGTCAGCTCTCGCTTTTCCCCAGAAGAAGCGCTCTCGGACTCTGTGTAATGTTTTCATGATTCCAAAATGGCCACCAGTGGGAGTGTCATGTAATTCCTTGAGGATCTCAGGGATTCGGGATCGAGGAAGTACCAACTGCCACCGAGATGTCTTCCCATCTTCCGATTCGAATTTTCGGAACAGGACACCATTTCTGACGTGGAGGGAGTTCCAAAGAGCCCAATATTGCTTCGTCGTAGGACTGTAAGTCGAGATGTCTTTCCAACTGGGCTTCGTGCTAGAAGATTCTAATAACTCCAAGATTGGTTTGATCTCAGAGTCTGCCATTTGATCTTCTCGAATCTTCTCATCACTCCAGGAATCTGGTGGCGTTGATAGTGAAGTCTTCGTCTGGCGTATGACATGTTCGGGATTATACTTGTTCTCCGCTCTGGAACAATAGCGACAACTTTCGGGACACGGTCTTCTTGATAAGGCATCAGCATTTCCATGCGATGAGCCTTTACGATGCCTGATGTCAAAGTCGTATTCCTGTAGTCGTTGTATCCATCTGGCTACTTGGCCCTCTGGGTTCTTAAAATTCATCAGCCATGTTAGGGATGCGTGATCAGTACGAAGGAGAAATTTCCTGCCATAGAGATAGTGATGGAAGTGTTCTATGGCTTTTACTATAGCTAATAACTCCTTACGAGTGACGCAATAATTCCGCTCTCGTTTCGATAAACATTTGCTCCAGTATGCTACGACTCGTTCTTGGCCATCTATTTCTTGGGAAAGTACAGCACCGACACTTTCATGACTAGCATCCGTGTCCACAATGAATTGTTTGTCGGGGTGTGGATAGGTTAGGACTGGAGAGGATGTGAGAGCTTCTTTCAGCTGCTGGAAGGAATTCTCGCATTCTTGTGTCCATAGAAACTTCTGCTTGCTTTCAGTGAGCATATGCAAGGGTCTTGCGATGTTGGAGAACCCCTGTACAAACTTTCTGTAATAAGTGCATAGTCCCAGAAAGCTTCGCAACTGATGGACATTTTGCGGACGCTTCCAGTTCTTTACTGCGGACACTTTTTCAGGATCTGTTCGAACACCTTCAGCTGAGATGATGTGTCCTAAATAGTTTACTTCTCGTTGGAAGAACTTGCATTTCAAAGGGTTCAGCTTTAAATTCGCCGCTCTCAGCTTCGTTAACACTTTTCGAATGTTTTCTAGATGTTCTTCAAACGTGCGGCCACCAATGATGACGTCATCTAGGTAGATGAGACAAGCTTCAAAAGTCAGGCCTTTTAACACTGTCTCCATGAGGCGCTCGAACGTTGCTGGTGCATTGCAGAGCCCTAACGGCATAACTTTAAATTGCCAAAGTCCTTGTCCAGTAGTAAATGCGGTCTTCTCTTTGTCATCAGGATGGATCTCTACTTGCCAATATCCACTCTTCAAATCCAGCGTGGAAAACCATTTATGTCCTGAAAGAGTATCTAGCGTGTCGTCTATTCTTGGTAGAGGATAGCTGTCCTTCTTCGTGATATCGTTAAGTTTGCGATAATCCACACAAAATCTTGTGGAGCCATCTTTCTTTCGGACCAACACGATGGGAGAAGCCCACGGACTTGATGACGGTTCGATGATGTCACTATCCTGCATCTCTCGTAAGAGCTTAGAAACCTCTTCTTGTTTTGCGAACGGCAAGCGTCTTGGATGCTGTTTAATCGGTGGATGGTCGGCAGTATCAATTCTATGACGTGTCAGAGAAGTGCGACCTATATCATTCTCGTTTTGTGAAAACACATCCTTAAATTCCTGGAACAGTCTTTCTGCGGCATGTCTCTGCTCAGGAGATAAATTCTCATTTCGTCCAATTTCAGGTGTTAAACTTGTAGGCGGCTCCGATAACGTCAAGCTCGGTTCTTTGCAAACACAGGTGACTGGAGCACAGGTTGCGAGCTCTTCACCCTTCTGGATAATTCTAGATTTTTCACTTACGTTCGCAATTCTCACAGGTATGACATCTCTCGACAGATCTACCAGCGCTGATGCTATTAGCACTCCTTTTGGGCTCTTCTCAGGATATCCAACCAAGCCACTCTGAAAACTTCTTTCGTTCTCAGTTAATCCAGGTATCATCATTTCGGTCCGAGGAGGGATGATAACATCTGCCATGGCTGTGATCTGTTGAATAGATTCAGACTCATTTCCTAGTTTGAAAATAGTGACATCTTCTTGAGCAGAGCATAACTCATTATTCTTAAAGTCCAGTGTAAATCCATGCTCTTTTAAAAAGTCCAGTCCGAGTATGAAAGGGTCTGAAATATCGGCCACATAGACTGTATGATGGTAAGCGGCGTTCCCAAACTTTATTTTCAATTTCATTCTTCCATGTATGTCAATCTTATCCCCGGTCACGGTTTGAAGGATAACACGGGGCGGGGTCCAGAGGAGTTTTTCTTTTAGCCGCAGAGCTAGATCTTTCCGAACGATGGTCACATTGGCTCCTGTATCGATGATCATATTACAGGGCAAATCATTCACACGCCCGACTATAAAAACTCCGTTCTCGCCGCAACTTCTTGCAGAAATTTGACACACTTGATAATGGGGCTTCTCAAAATCTGGCAACCTCCGCCCCGCGAGATGGCCATTAATTAGTTTTCCTGCTCCGCCGTTCGTAGGGAGCTATTACCTTCTGTGCTGGGTCGTTTTAGGCAGTTTCTTTGAATATGGCCTTCTCCACCGCATTTCCAGCACTTGATCTTTCTGCCAGGTTTGTTGTCCATCAAAGAGTTCATCTTTCTCATCATGTCCTTAATCTGCTGCTGTAAACTCTCCACAGCTCTGTCCGACGTCTCAGGCATGTTGGCTACTCGCACAAAGTGCCGATCTTTCCTTGTAGCTTGCTGAGCTGCCTCGAATTTCAGGGCATAAACTAAAGCCCCTTTTAAGTCACTGAGATCTGCAATCCGGAGTGCTTTCTGGATCTCAGAGTCACGCACACCATCAATAAAATGTTGCAGAGCTAAACTTTCTCTAATTTCAGTCGGACAGCCAGGATAAGCAAGATGTGAAAGTCTTTCGACATCCGTAGCAAGCTCTTGCAGGGATTCAGTGGATTTCTGCTGTTGAGATTTGAGCTGGAGTCTGCTATATTCCTTCATGCATTTCTCGCCAAAGCGTAATTCTAAGGCACTGACGAGCGTTTCAAAATCCAGCGGTTCATTTGCAGGCAAAGTCTGTAGGACGTCTGCAGCATCAGCTCGTAGAGAAGCAGCTAACTGGCAAGCCTTTGTCTGGGAATCCCATCCATTGGCGTCCGCTACGATCCCAAATTGTGTCTTAAAAACTGGCCATGAGGATTTTCCGTCATAGGTCGAGAGTTTAATAGAGGCCCGAGGAAACATAACTTGATACTTGACATCTTCGGGATAGTTTTCGGCAGTTATCTTTTGTTTCTTCACATTTTCCAAATCTTTTTTTACATTCTCTATGCTTTCTTCAACGGTCTTGGCGATCTTTTGAACTTTTTCTTCTACTCTTTCTTCTACGGTTTTGGCTGTCAATTGAACATTTTCTTCTATTTCTTGAAATCTTCCTTCAAATTTGTTTTCCACGCTGTCAATTCTTTCATTTAAAGATGTTATTTTATTATCTATTAATTCTTTCAACTCGCCAAGGTTGGTTGACATCTCCTTCATTTCAGCCTGGTTTGTAGTCATTTTCTCGTCTATCGCTGACATTTCCTTCTTCATTTCTTCCGACATTTCCTTCATTTCAGCCTGATTCTCAGTCATTTCCTTCTTCATTTCTTATTTCAACTCGGCAAGGTTGGCAGTCATTTTCTCATCCATCGCTGACATACCCTTCTTCATTTCAGCCTGATTCGCAGTCATTTTCTCATCCATCTCTACTAATTTCTCCAATAATTTAGTCAGTTGCGCCTCCATTGCTCTGGTAATCGGCATTCAATCCCACTTCTGACACCAAATGTTGTGAGCTCGGGGTTCGAAAGGACTGATGCCAATATATAAGAACAATAAAAAAGGCTTTATTCACTATAAACAGTGCAATACGATCACAAATATCTTCTGAAAATTACAAGATATTCAATAATCTTCAAATCCAATAAAAGCGCAGCAAAATTTCACACAGAAACAATGCGTTCAATACGACGTATCAACGACAAAATCGATCCGAGTAACACAGTTCTCCATGCAAAGCCTCTCGTATGAATTCAATCGCAGTTGACAGATAACTAACTAACTGAACTGATGGTGGTCCTTATATAGGTTTCAGAGATCTTTCCAGATTATTCCAGAGCCTTCAGATGCTAGAAATTACCAGAAAGTGCTTTAACTTTCAATAGAGAACCCAAGCAAGAAAGGATCCCAATGTACAGGTATAAGGGGGGGTGGTTGCACAAAAAGTCGCCAAATCCGTCGCCAACTTGGCGACATTTAGCGATATATCGCCAAATTTGGCGACAAAAATAAGTCGCCAAAACCATCGCCAACTTGGCGATAAACCCATTCCTTGGCGATTTTCCAATAGAACTCATTATAAAAACCGATGCTGTAAGGTTGTTTTCCTTGCAAACCACCTGAGGCCTTTAGCATTGAGTTACATGATGCTCAATAGGGAATACATTAATAATACTGCAATTTTCACAATAATAAAATAAAATAAATTTAAACAAATGGAATATTTACAGATATATACAAAATTCATAACAATATATATGCAAGATCTATGTGCTTAATAGACACTTAATATATAATATAGTAAAACAAATTTCTTTTTAATGTAACATTTCTTAATAAATTTAAATTCATTTTCATAATTAATAGGTGGTTTTTTTAGAGGCAGGATCTAAAGTTTTATTATGGCTTAAGTTTCCGCGTATTGTTAAGAACCAAATACTTTTTTCTTTTTAAACAGTGAGTTCCTTACTTTAAAATGAAATATAGCCTTTTCTAGAAAAATTATTTCAGTAGTTGTATTTTTAATATAATTTTTTAATATAATTAAATAAAACTACAATAAATTCAATTATTTGTTATATATTTGTAATTTATTATTATTATTATTATTAGTTTTAAAATAAATATGACAAAAAAATAACTAATAATGATTAACAAACTTTATAAAAAATTGAATTAGTTTAATATGTTTAAAAAAACCAATTAATTTTTAATCTGCAATAGCAGTTTTAAAAGTTAAAAAAAAATTCCGCCTAAAAAAAAAATCTCATGTACTTTCCTTTTCTCTATTTAATTATGAGGTATAAATAGACAACCACCATTTTTTTTTTTTTTTTAAATAACCAAGAACATTTCCGCAGTTATTTGTTTATTATTATTTTTTATTATTTATTATTTTTTTCATGAGATTCCCTTGCATATTTAATAATATGGGTTATTTTGACAATATTAATCAAACCAGTCAGGAGACAGAAAATAATGTTTCACAGACAGAAAATAATGTGTTCTATAAAAAGTGTAATTTTAATAATGGTCATAGTGTATAAAACATTTTGATTTAAATGAAAAGCTAATTAATCACATTTAAATTTTAAATTGAACATACCATGATGTAAGAACAAAATTTGTAAAATTAGATGCTTTTAATTCTTTTAATGTGGTTATGAAAATTTTTATTAATAAACCTGATTAATTATTTTTTAATATCACGCCATGCATATTGTATAATCTTACAATCGATCACACTAATCAGGAAGCCGAGAATAATGTTCAAAGAAATAGAAAAAGGAGGGGCGTATGGGGCTCAAGCCTCCAACCTTTAAATAAAGACAATTTTTAAGTCAGACAACTTGTTAAAAATCTATTACTTTCCATCTTCAAAGTTTGATTACTCACTACTGACAACAACAACAACTAAAAAAAAAAACAATAATATAAATATATAAATATAAATTAAATTTAAAATAGCAATGAAACTAGTAAATCTGCAGATCAGGAGGGTGAACTGAAAGGCCTGTAGTTTTAGTTTGACAGCCTTTTGTTTAGTATTTAAAGCATTCAACCAGTAGTTTCATTTCTTTGATATTTGTATTACTAATTATATAAGTAAAATATAAAGTAGTTTCACGAAATTTAAATTTAAAGAATTGTAATGGCAAATAAGATTTCATGAAGAAATACTGCAAGAATATTTTATTTTATTTTGTTTTACAGGCTAGATGTGCCCATGACAACTTTACATATGTATAGTAAAACCTATTGCTTTTTAATCTAACATTTCTTAATAAATTCAAATTCATTTTCATTAATAATAGGTTTTTTTTTTTTTTTTTTTTTTTTTTTTGAGGCAGTATTTTAAGATTTAGTATGGCTTAAGTTGTCATGTAACGTTAAACATCTATTACTTAAAAAAAAAGAAAAAGAAAAAAAAATCAGCGAATAAGCTGTTATCTGCATTCATATAAATTAATTTATCTGTTCATTACTTTAAAAGCAAATATAGCCTTTATTAAAAAGATTATTTCAGCAGTTTCATTTTCAATATAATTGTTTAATATTATTAAAAAAAACTATAATAAACTCAATTATTTGTTAAATATTTGTATTTTTTTCATTACTAGTAGTTTGAAAATAAATATGACAAAATAATAACTACTAATGTTTAGCAAACTTATAAAAATTTGAATTAGCATAAGATGTTTCATAAAAAGCAATTAAATTTAATGTGAAATAGTAATTTTAAAAGTTAAAAACAAGTTCACCTAAAAAATCTCATATATTTCACTTTTTTCTAATTAATTATGAGGGTTAGATAGACACACTCCAAATTTTGTGTTTTAAAAAAATAACCAAGAAAATTATAGGAGTTATTATTTTTTATCATATAAGATTCCCTTGTATATTTAATAATTTGGGTTATTTTGACAATCTTAATCAAACCAGTCAGGACACAGAAAATATTCTTCACAGTTCCACTGTCTTTGAGTGAAAATTTTACTGAACTAGTTTTAATTAATTAATTTATATCTTCTTTAATTTCTATGAGAATTATTAAATATTGTTGATAGATTAATATAACGTTTAAAAAACATGGAATATAATAATTGTTACTATTAATTAAAAAGTCCTTTTTGAAGAAAATCCTTAAGGGTATCCATTAAGTTCATCTGGCCTGTATGTATGTATATATATATATATATATATATATGCAGGATATATATGCTTAATAGACAACTTTATATATTTAGTAAAATCTATTTCTTTTTAATCTAACATTTCTAAATAAATTTAAATTCATTTTTATTAATAATAGATGTCTTTTTTTAGAGGCGGGATCTAAAGTTTTATTATGGCTTAAATTTCCACGTAATGTTAAAAATAAAATACTTTTTTCTTTTTAATCAGTGAGTTCCTTACTTTAAAAGGAAATATAGCCTTTCTAGAAAAATTATTTCAGTAGTTGTATTTTTAATATAATTTTTTAATATAATTAAATAGAATTACAATGAATTCAATTATTTGTTATATATTTTGTAATTTTTTTAAAAAATTATTAGTAGTTTCAAAATAAATATGACAAAATAATAACTAATAATTATTAGCAGACTTTATAAAAAAATTGAATTAGTTTAACATGTTTAAAAAAACAATTAATTTTTAATGCGCAGTAGCAATTTTATAAGTAAAAAAAAAAAAAAAATCCACCTAAAAAAAATTTCACATAGTTTCCTTTTCTCTAACTAATTATGAGCTATAAATAGACACCCTCCAAACTTTTTATTTAAAAAAATAATAATAATAACCAAGAAAATTTCCGGAGTTATTATTTTTTAACATAAGATTCCCTTGCATGTTTATTAATTTGGGTTATTTTAATTATCTTAATCAAACCAGTCAGGACATAGAAAATAATGTTTCACAGTTCCACAGCCTTTGAGTGAAAATTTTACTGAACTGGTTTTAATTTATTTATATCTTCTTTAATTTCTTGCATAAATTGTATGTGTTTGATTTTATACCAAAAGAAAATATTAAATGTTATACATTAGTAGTCATTTACAAAAATGTACTTAATTATATAGTTTTAGGATCAGTTTTTATTACTGGCATTCTTAGCAATTTCCAATAATGGTCAGGTCGCCATTATAAAAAGTGTAATTTTAATAATGGTCATAGTGTATAAAATATTTTGATCTAAATGAAAAGCTAATTAATCACATTTAATTTTTAAATTGAAGTTACCATAATGTAAGAAAGAAATTTGTAAAATTAGATGCTTTTAATTATTTTAATGTGATTATTAAAATTTTTATTAATAAATCTGATTAATTATTTTTTAATACCATGCCGTGCATATTTTATAATTTTGCAATCGATCAAACCAATCAGGAATCAAGGAATAATGTTCAAAGGGATAGAAAAAGAAGGGGCGTAGGGGGCCCAAGCCCTTTCCTTTAAATGAAGACAAATTTTTAAGTCAGGCAATTTGTTAAAAATCTATTACTTTACAATTTCAAAGTTTTATTATTCAACTCTGACAAATAAATAAATAAATAAATAAATAAATAAATAAATAAATAGAAAATACTAGAAATATAAATTACAATTAAAATAGTAATGAAACTAGAAAATCTGCAGTTCAGTGGCACTTAACTGAAATTTCTGTAGTTTTATTTTGACAATTTTATTTAGCATTTAAAACATTCAACCAGGAGTTTCATTTCTTTCATATTTGTATTATTAGTTATTGCAAGTAAATTTAAATTTACTTACATAATAATTTGTATTAAATAATAATATATAAATGATAATTTGATACATAAAATATATAAATAATAATTTGTACCAGTTATTTCACATTAAATTTTAATACATTTATATATTTTATAAAAAAGCATTACAAAATTTTTAATTATTTTATTGAATAAAATATGCAAAGGTAAGTCCGCTTAAAAAAAAAAAAGTTATTAACTTCTTTTTTTTATCATTTTATTTAGTATTGAAAGCATTCAATCTACTGTATAATATATTTCATATTTATAATATTATTTACTAAAAGAAATAAATCAATCACCTTCAGGAAATTTAGCTGTAAAGAATAACAGGAAATATGATTCCATGCATATTAGAATACTCCTTTTTTTTTCAGATCTTTTTATTAATCCTTTTAAACCCCTCAATAATTTGATAAATCTAATTTCTTGAAATTTAGTATTTCAAATCTTCTACCCAGGGCTTAATTTCTATGAAAAAAAAGTACCGGAATCCTAATATTCTGCAGTACTAACAGCCGTAGCGTAACCCCCCCCCCCCCCCCCCCCCCCGCCGTTACTCCAATCTGCATATTTATATTTCATACATATTTTTTTCAAAATTAAATTTAAAGCATTTTTTTTTTTAATATATAAAAATTTTAAATACAAATATCTGTTCCAAATAACATTAAATTGATTTGAAATAGAAATAAATAAAATTTTGAATTTAAGACAGATTGAGCTCTAGCCTGTTCAAACCCGAAGACTGATATAAAAATCGAGCCTGTTTCATCTCCATCTCTTACGTGAGTGGCACATTACGTCATTTAGAAGTGTTTTGATACAAAAGAAGGCAAAAGATCGGAGATGGGAGGGAAAGGGTCATTTAGGATTCGTTTTTCGGAAGCGTTATTGCACTGGGTTCCGGAGCGCAATGTTTATGAGCTCCGGTGAATTCTGGCTAATATTTAAATATTTATTAAAAACAAAGAAGTGCCGGAGCTGAGCTCCGGTGGTCTCCGGCACAAATTAAGCCCTGCTTATACCTAAATTAATTAAGATATTGATCCTCTGATAATGACAATAATAAATGTAAAGTACTAAAAATTAATTTATGTTTAAAGTTAAAATAAGTATGGTACTTCTTAGAGAAATAGAAAATTCATAAATATTTTTTTTTTACTATAGGAAAAGTTATTTATTATTATTATTAAATAAGATCATTTTTCAATGAAATAAAAAATTTTAGGTACCAATTGTTGCATTTTAATTTTAATTGTATAGTAATATATTTATTTATTTGTAAAAGGCAATTTGTAAAAAGCATTAAAAAAGTTTAAATTATTTTATTGAATAAAATATATAAAGATGAGTCATCTTTGAAAAATTTTTACCTTTAACTTCTGACTTGGATTTACAGTAGAAAGTAGATGGTTCCTGATGACAGTCACTTCTGAAAAATAAGTGAGAATGAATTCTGGGCCTGGATTGTTATAGCATGGTAAACAACTCCCCCCCCCACCTTGGTCCCTTTTTGCCTACGTTTTAACAAATTTTGCCCAATCTAAAGATCCTGATATTTCTTGTGGGCGGATATCAATGTGTTATTGGCTTTGGAATCTATTTTCTTTGTTTTGTTTTAAGTGGAAAGTGTAACTTTGCTTGATTTGCTTTTGTAAGCCACCTGCGTCCTGTTTACCAGAAAGCGAGATTTTCAGAGGGTGTCCTGTCCGAACGAAAAGTTATCTGGAGGAAAATTTCACAAGTAGAGGGTGTCACATTCCGAAACTGAGAAGGAATTGTGTTACATCGTTAAATCAGGCGGCAAAAGCAAGTGATCTTTTTCAGCTCTGTGTCACTTAACCGAAACGAAAGAATTAAGATTAACACTGGCACAGTGCCGCAGTATTTTAGTGAATAGGGCTATTCGGTTCTGAATTGCAGACTTTTTTCACTTTATTCATTAATAATTGCTTTAATTTTTTATTTGTTGAACACTTTCGCTTATTTTTGCCAACATATTAATAATTCCATATAAATAAACTGTAACACTAAAAATATTTCTTTTAAAAAATGCATGAAAAACTAATAATAATAATAATAATAAAAAAGAAAGAAAGAAAATCTAGAATTATGCCCCCCCCCCCCCCCCAAAAAAAAAAAAAAAAAAAAAAAAAAAATTCCCCTCGAAAATAAATCTGAAATTACTATCCTTGACGTGCTGTTAGTTATGACAAAATTCAGACATATCAATATAGAAAAACGCATTCGAAAGAATCCCCCCCCCTTTTTTTATATATATATTGTATAGATTTGGTTTGAATCGAGAAAAAAAATTGTAAGAATTGGTACATTAATTCATGTAAAACCGTTTTTTTTACTTGTGAATGAAATGATATTTTAAATATTTCCTACATTTGCTAAAGTACTTCCTAATGTTTTGAATGTCTTGTCATTCTCTTTTAGAATAAAAAGTTTGTACATAAACTAAACTTGAATCACAATGGTAAGTTAAATCGTTTATGGAATAACTTTTCTTCAATGGTTATGTTGAATGAGATAGAAAAAGGATTTATTATTCTAACGTTCATTTACGAAGTACAAGAGCCAGTAAGCGAAATATGTGATCTTATATTTTATAAATTAAAATACACTAAAGATATATAACCTACATTCACATAATGAAAAAATGAATCAAATATAAAATTAAAATCTAATTTGACTTACCTTGAATCGTTTTATTATCCATATCTATCCGTATCCGATAAAATGGCGGCCAGAAGACAACAGTGAGGGTGATTAAATGTAATTCTCTTTTTATCTCATTGGCTCATTAATGTCATGTGATAGCTGAACGTCAGCTTGAAAATGGAAAATACTGCACGATTTGCTTGAAAATATTTTACTGCGCGCGTGATTTATTTCTTTACAGCAAGACTTGCTTGATTTTTGCTGTAATTTTACAATAATTTTTTACAGTGTGATTAGTACATTTATTCTTCTTTTAATGTTACGTGAACGAAGTCACGGGTAACAGCTAGTAAGAAATATATTCAAACTTAAATTTAAAATGTGTAGGTATTATATATTAATAAATACATTTCTTTTTAACTGAGCTTTTATGTTTTATATGATTGTTTAATTTACTTTTTAAAACTTCAATTCTTATTTTTAATTTAATTCTATTCGCTTACTAATTTTATGCTACTTATAAATCTTATTTACTGTACTGAATTTAATTATTGTTATGATACAACCTAATACTAATTTTTTTTTAAAAACTGATGCATACTTACATTTTATCACTTGTATTATATGCAGGAAGTATATATTTGAAAAACTGAAGTGCTACTAAAAAATATCTTCTACTATGATTTTTTTTTTCTCTGAGAGAGGACTTTGCCCTTTAGAAAATGTATTTAAAATACAAGATATTGAATGGCATTTACACTCCTCTTCTTCCTGTTTTATGTTACGAGTAGGCACTTAAATCAAAATCTCCGAACGATACTTTTTATCATCAATCATAACTTTATAAAAATGGCCGGAGATCACCATTCTGTAGATATCCCTATACACTAAGTCACTGACCTGAAATTTAAAAAAGAACGAAAAATCATTCATCCGGAATAGATTATGAAAAACTTTCCAACAATAACAGAATATTATTAAGAAATTTCATTTTTTTTTTCATACAATGAAAAGAATTGTCAAAATAACCAAGTTAAAAACACATCATAAATCAATGAAAATCCATTTTCAGCAACTGCTGTCCATATCCATAATGTGTGCGCAGACCTGTATATGATGTATAAAATTGGTACACAGAACGTAATACATTAAAAATTAGATAAGATTAAAGTGCATAACACAGCGGAAAATGCACTTACAGCTATTATTGATCATAGTCAATCCTGAAATCGAATAATTTTTTGCATCTGTAAAAAAAAAACGATAAATGCTATGTGCTCCAAAATCCATAAAAAACATGCACTTGAGTGATTCTTTGTAACTGTATTATGTTCGAAATAGCGTAACATCAATAAGATGTACCGCAAACGAATTTGCCCATGGGGTATAATATAACGGCCTTTTTTTAATGTCCCTGAAAACGAAATATAAATGATACACTTTTCATTAATAGTATCGAACATTCTATATTAAACCTCGATAACATAAAAATTATTTGGAAATCCAAGTATGTTAACAATAGTTAGAGCACGAACAGACAGACAGACAAACCGAATTCATAAACTCTTTAAAACTATGTTGGAAAGTGTTATGATATTTAAAAATTTCTTATATTTTTTCAAGCACGGTCTTCGCGTTTTTTAAAAACTGAATAATTGGACGTTAAGCTTAATTTATTATATTGTGAATAACTGAGTTGATTTAAGAATATTGTTTAATTGTATTAGTGTTTTCCTTGATTCACAGAAAAAGAAATATGAATATTTATTTATTACACAGAGAAAAAAAAAATATTTCGATTCTTTTCATAACTAAAATAAAGTTCAGATTTATAATTTTACAATATTTAAATAGACAATTTAATAAAGCTTTTATTTAATATTAAATTAATTCATAACATGTATAAAATTTATTTTGAAAAATTCAGTCACTATTTGTGTATTTTGCATTGTGTATAATTTATTTTAGAAATTTACTAAACTTGTTATAAAAAAAATAATATTTCATTTATAATATTAAATTTTAGTTTTATTAGAAAAAATAATTATTTTATTTGAATTTTTCAAGTTCGCACATACCTGTATTGAGATATTATCATTGAAATCTACACAGAAGTTTTTCTGTTCTTTTTGTATCTCGAAAAAGACTTTTTTTATATTATTAATTTCGAGTTTATTAGAAGTTTTCTTTATATATAGCTTCTTATTATAAGCTTCTTAAGGTATCAAGATGCAATTTTCTCTGAAGATTTACATTTTGGAATATTTATTAGTACTTGATTTTAAGTAATAGTTGGCGTGCAGCTAATTTTTGACGAATATAAGGCTAAGGTATTCATGTCAGGTTTTTTTACTACTTTCTGATACTATAAATTTGCGTGCAATAAAGGTACCCTTATTGAATTTTGTAACATTTTGATAAGACCTTCACTTCTAATAATAAAATATCAAGGATATTTTTCCTGAATGGGTCATCTCACTTTTTATGCTCTGAATATCAATTAAACATATTTAGCTAATCTGAAACATTTTATCAATTATTTATAACTTCTCTTTTTGTGATGGAAAACTAGAGTTTCGGTATGGGAAGAATTTGAGAAGTAGCAAATGCACGGGTCGCGAAGTCCTATATATATTTTTTAATAATCCCCACCACTATTTTCAAAATATAATATTCACGACATCCTTCTATTGCACATTTTAAAGAAATCTACCATGAAATTTATAGTTTGAAAATAGTGGTATCAAATATATAAAAAAAAAAATATAGGACGCTGCGACCCCTGCAAATGGCATGTTCCAATGGAAAAACGTTCAACCACTCATAATTTCTTTTAATACGGAAAAATTTATAATTTTTTAATAACTAGTTTTTATTATAATAATTTTTATAATAAAATATAATTTTAAGTCTTTAATAACACCTGACGAAGGAACACTATTACTTGTTCCGAAATGCAGCTATTGTGACTAATTTGATATTTTTGATGGTCTGTACAATGTTTTCTACCTTCTTAAACAGTAATTCCTACAGTTGGTTAATGATTAGATTGTCGAGCTTGAAACTAGAGAGATGCCATTCAATACACAGTGGTTCAAAAAACTTCCAGTACATGCTATAGATAGCGCGCGTAAAACTTGTGAAACAGAAAGTGCTCCCGATGTGCAGTTGCTAATTGGGAGTGCGCGATACCGTCGTCTCTGTTCAGTAGTTGACGTAAGAGAATTTTAGGGGTGCAGCAAAAAATCTATAAAGAATATTAATTAAATGTTTTTTTTTTGGTTGTTGTTTTTTTTTTCGAAAGAAATGTTTTAACACTGCAAAAAATATTATAATATTAAAAGTAAAATAAGTATAAAACAAAATCTGTTGCTGAATACCGGGATTTTCTACAAGTTAATTACACAGATCTGCAAATAAATAGCTTTGAAAATTATTTTAATTCTGATGGCAGACTGACCTTTAGGTTATTTTCAATTTTGGTTGCAAAAATTAAATCACTTTTGTTCTATTAAGTAAGTTTTTTGGTATTTCTTTTATTGACTATGACCAGGGATCGGAAAAACTACTTTTTTATTGTAGCGAACTACAACTACAACTACTTTATCGAAAATGTAGTTAACTACAACTACAACTACTTATATTAAAAAGTAGTGACTACAAACTACTTTTCAAAAGCAGTCACTACTTCGCTACTTTCAGATTTTGCCAAAGGGTTCCATTTACACTAGAAATTGACGGCACGGGATTAAAAAAATAAAGCGACCCCTCGTTATATCGCATCTGTCAGGATACAATTAGACAAATGCGACATAACTGAGGACATTAAAAAATTAGGAAAGATAAGGTATAATAATTTTTTTTCTGTTTGCCTCCAAAATGTTAGTTTGTACACACATTACAAATTTCGTAGCAAAATTAAGAAAAATAGTATAATTTAGAAAGTTACAAAAAAATAAAAAATTAAAGCCTAATAACGAGTAAATAGACAAATGTTGCCGGCAAAAAAATAAATTCCTTTGGTGGCTTAATACTTGATTTTAGCAGCAAGTGGCACATTTCTCCCCTTAAAGTAGCGTTAAAAGTAGAGTCGATTCTCGCAACAAACTACTGATTTTTTGTATCGCGCTACTCGCTACACTACACTGTTCAAAATGTAGCGCCCTACACTACAAACTATTGTAAAAAGTAGCGACTACTGTAGTTTCGTTACTTGTAGCACGCTACTTCCGACCCCTGACTATGACAATGTCAAAATATTTTTAAAGTAAGATCATGCATTTCAAGCAGTTATTCGAGAATCTTTAGGTATTCGTCTACGAAGTCATAAAATTTGTAATAACAATATGTCTTTTTTAATTCCACATATTTGGATTAGTATTTTGAAATTACTTTGCTTTTACTGCATAATTGTTCCTATACGTTATTTGAATTTACCTATAGTTAATAGATGGATTTATTATACTGAACTTATTTAAAAGGTTTTTATCAAATTAGCATTGCTGGTTGTTCACGTTTAGTTTGAATTTTGCTTCAATTATGTAACATGTAAATATTCTTCCACCGTTTTGCATTTAAGAAAATTAGCTCATTAGGATGGTTTTAAAGATAAACCGAAACGTTGAGTATAATTTTTCTTTTTGTGACTTTAATTTTTAGATCTCAGTTTAAAATCTCGTAAAAAAATATACGTTGGTTAGCAACTTATTGTTTTGTTTTCGTAAATATGTAAATTTGTGAAAACAATTTCACTATATATTCAACTGTGCCATGAGGCAAAAAATATTGCAAACAGTACCTTAACCGAGAAAGTTTTAGAATAATGAATTGCATCTAACAAGTTTATATTTAAAAAAATAATAATACTGCGTAGAGAAATATAGTGAGTTAACTTGTATATTTGTCAAAAGAATATATTTGCAATAAATTATTATTTGAAATGTTGAATAATAACATAGACTAGTTTGATTTTTACTATGTCTCCAGTATACCAATAAATCAATTTAAGTAGATTGTCTTCAGCAGAAAATTTTACACTAAACAAGTAATATAAAAAGTTTTTTTTTTTAAGTCAATTCCTACTTAGGTCAAATAGAAAACTTTTCCAGCGATCTACACGCTTCGCCACTGACGGTATTTATTCCTAAATTTATATCCTGCTAAATATCTTACATAAGAGACATTTTTGAAATGTATTAAAAATTAAATAAAAAATAAATAGCTAAAACACCAAAAATTAATAGCTCGAAAAGTATTTCTCACAAAATTGTTAGACAAACTGCGTTAGAAAGTTAAAAAAATTGTATTTTTCTTGATATAAATTTAAAATTTAATGATTATGCCATTTTTCAAATATTGAATTTCAAAAATTACCAAACTTCACAATAAAGTGCCATAGCGATGTTACAGTTAACGATAATAAAGTTTTTTTTAAAATATTAATTAATTAATTAAATTTTATTATTTAATTTTAGTTTTATACTTCATTTCTGTTCAAAAGTATAGACTCACTCCACATTTATAATCTCCTTCGCCCGCGAGCCGCCTGATCTTCGTCCGTGAACAGCCCCACTATCTTTTTACGTGTGAAGGTGAGACTATAAATATGGAGTGAGTCTATACTTTTGAACAGAAATGAAATACAAAATTAAAATTAATTAATTAAATTTAATTAATGAATTAATATTTGAAAAAACTGTATTAACATCAATTGTCATCCAGTACAAGTTTAAAAAAATTTATTTGAACTTGATAGGATGAATAGAAAATATTTTATTAACGATTGAAAATTTGAACAAGATATATAAATATATAGAGAGTGTGAGCTAATAGTAGGAATTGAAAAAAGGCCTTTTCGTTTTAACTACAGAAAAATGATATAACGGGATAAATCCATTGTTTTATTTCTTTTAGAAGATCCAGGCTACAAATCTTTAATTTTCCTTTGACAACATAAGATGTCTTAACTTAGTACTTTGATGTCAGCGAAAATCGATCAACAACTTCACCGATAATCCTTTGTTAAGTTCCTGTGAAGTTTTAACTTTTTATTTCGCAATACTTTTTATGTTTCAGTAGCTATATCATCCGATAAATCGAATATAAGTTTCTCTTTTCGTAAGGAGTAATTCTCTCAGTAATAAATTATAATGCTTAAAAGTAATAGAAGAATAGTTCGAAGAATAATGGGAAATTTGGACTTGCTTTAGAAGTCCAAATTAATATATATTTTTAAATTTTGTGCATATAAAGATACGCACAAAATTTAAAAACAAAAGTTACTAAGTTTATTCTTAATTTTCAAAATGTTCATAATCAAGTAAAAATCTTATGTTTCAAAAAGCATGCTTTAACAGCACATTGTTTTTTGTACAGTGCATCACTTTATCCATTTAAGTAGTTCTCAACTGAAACCGAATTATGGTGCTCTTTCCAGCTTCATAGGGGAGAAAAAATTTTCAACTGAAATTTTAAATTACTAATACATATATAAATGTAATTATTTTAGGAAGACGATTTAATATTCCACGAGAAAATCGCAGTTTGTTAAAGATGGTGAATGATTTCAGTCAATATCAAGAATCATGGCGAGGAGGTTAGGCAATGATGAAACACCATAAGAATTTCTCCAATAATGAGCAGCAAATTTCTTGATAAATTGTTTATTAATGAACAGGAGCGATGCCAGTAACAGTTCCCACAGTATCAGGTATAAACTTATAGCCGTCAGGCTTGACGATAACTCACTACATCATTTAATAGATCTCAAAAGGCTGTTGTGAAATTCTAAGTCAGTTGAACTTAGAATTCAACTAACGTTGAATTCTAACGTAACGACCTTGTTATCTGGTCTTAAAAACGGCGCAAAAATGAAAAACCACATAAAGGAAAGAAAGGCTATTTTAAAACGAAAACTATACTACGGATATCTATAGATTGATCATGATACAAATATATATATATACATATATATAGAATGACATAAACATTTTTTGTAAAACAAAAGTCGTATTTCAGAAACAGACGCAAGTATCAAAATGATTATAAATTATGTATAATAATTTATTTTTCAGATTGTTTTGCATTCTGATACAGTGCAACTTTGGCGCTCGTCAATATATTTTATTCATAATAATCTTTTTATATTTTTTATTATTAGAAAAAAATGAATAGTTATTGTTATTACTAACTGTGTTATTGCCATCAATGCTGTCCGAATCGTCAATCAACGACAGCATGAATTAAAAAATATCCAAATACTCTATAAGCATATTCTTTCTATGACTACAGTTTTGGTTTACTCCTTATGTTCGGCTGCCGATTCACCGAAACTGAATATTCGTCGAAACTCAGATTTTGGGCGATAACTCGACAAAAACGAAAGCAGAAAGTAAACGCCTGTGCACAAAAATTAAAAATATACTTAAACATATTCTTAATTTATTTTTCAAAATACTTATAATCAGATCAAAAATTCGAACAACTCATAATTATTGACAAAATTTTTAATAGGGATTTTACTTTAGCCGTATAAGTATACGCTGTAAAATAATTTTAAAATGCCGATTAAAAAAAGAATAGAAATTTGAAGTACAATGGACCCTGTTTTAACGAATCTATCGTGACAGTATTCGTTAAATCGGAGTCGACATAGAAATGTTAAAAAATAAATATTTTATTAACTTACCATAAGGAAAAGCCGTAATTAATTCCAACTGCACAAATTACGAAGTATAAAAGTATCCATAAAAAGAATTGTACATGTTTTAATCAGCTATTCAAATAACTAGTTAAAAAATAAGAACCTACGCTAGTCACACGGAAAATCGCGCAAACTAATGTTATGTCTATGGGAAGGTTCTTTACAGATTTCTCGCTCGCATTTAAATATTTTTAAATGATTTCTTTTACATAGGATATATATAGTCCAGGCATTAAGGGCTAAAAAAGGGCAAAAAAAGAAAGTTTTGGTGTGTAGTTTTGATATTTGGTTCCTTTATGTTTTTGGAGTCGCTGAACACGAATTTGAAGTTTACCAACAAACTTTTTCTCGGGAAAAACTTTTTTTTTTTTTTTTTTTTTTTTTTTTTACAAAACAACCTGTAAAAAACGGACTTTTCTCTGTTTTTACAAAATAAATCCAAAACGATGCATTTTGCGTGAAAATCGACAATATATGAATTAAAGAGAATAAAATTTCCTACATTTTATGTATTGAAAGTTTTTTTTTCTGATCAATGGTTTAGCCGTAAGAGTGCCGTAAAAATGGGTGTTAAAAACAAAAAACTTTAATAAAAAAAGGGAATTACGGCACTGTACGTCGATGTAACATGAAACTAACCATGCTACGCAGATGTCAACCATCAATGATATTTACGATTATATGATTGACTATATTTTATGCATTCGAGGTAGAGAAAAAGTGCTGATCCGGCCCAGGGGAAGGTGGGAGCAGTGGAGCAGCTCCGCCTCCTCTTATGAGTCGAGGGTGTTCCTCCTAAGGAGAGCTCATACTCTACGAGAAGGTGAAATTGGGAAGAGGTAAAGGACAAAAAATATTAAAAACGGAAATTATGGCCCTGTACGTTTTTGTAACATGAAAATTAACCATTTTCAGCAAACGTTGACTAAAAACTATGTGATTGACTACATTTAACAATGACGTTGTCTGATAAAAAATACGACGACTCTTTATGAATAATTATTTAATTATAAATACTTATGTACATTAGTAACACACATTAGTAAACATATTTAAATAAAGTAAAAAAGCAAAAATCTTATTTCTGTATTCTTTTATTTGAAGGCCCCTGCTGTTCATCGACATCTACAACATAGAAAATGGACTTGTGTAATTAGTAGAGGTTTTTATTTACTACCAATATTATCGAATAAATGTATTCTCAATGGTAAATATTTCATCCCTTGTGGCATGACTTGTTCCTCTTCCATTGGATCCATGGATTCAATGTGTGGGCAATCCATCTCCAGCTCCGTTTCAAGGTATAACTCGTCTTCCTTGTCTTGATTCACCACTGAGATGTTGTCGCGGTTCCCTTCGTAGTTGAGGCCCATACTGGAACAACAAAGACCTGCCTTCTTGCACCCATAATTGTGTTGGCAGTTCTTTTTGCACTTACAGGATACAAGCTTCAACAAAGCAGGGGGTAGTACAGTAAATAAAGGCTCAAGGCCAATATTTATTTCCTTCTGTCCCTAATCTTCAGCATTTTTTCAACTCCCAGCCATTGGTGATATACTCTTAAAGATTGTTGTCGTGCTGTAGCTGCAGACGGTGGTGAAGCAACAATATTAGAACTGTTTTTAAAGGCTGGCTTCTTGCATTAAATATGCCTTAGGTGGTTCAGCGAAGGCACATTCGTCTCACTATGGCCGAACATTGAGGCAAGGAAACGTTCACTAGCAGCTGCAATCATCTGCAGAGTAGCGTTCGAATCTTTGAATACTTTACATAGCATGTAGGAAGAGGATGTTTTCTGCAACCGTTGAATTCACAGCATTAGTTGGAGAAAATGTCGCTGGAGAAAGAACATCCTTCCTAGGTTTTAAAAAGAAAACGTTTTGAGCCCTGCAGAAATCTATCAAAATGACCAAGAGTTCTACATCCTTCCCAACTATATTCACCATCTTATTTGATGGAGCCGAAGACAAAGCAGTGTATACAATCACGGCGCCTGCGTCTGTTTACGCTTGCTTGCATGTAATATCTGCTGATGATAACTTGTCAATCATCATAGATATTAACCGAAAATTGTTCTTTGGGATAGCAAGAAACTTTTCTTTCGAAATGGTAAGTATCTTTGTACCATTAAACAATATGTCAGTTGAAGCATGTTTCTTTGCTCGTCTCATAGGCTGAGCAGTTTTTGTACCACCTTTGTGTGTCATCAGGTTACCAGCATCAGTAAGACAACTACTGTCTGTGGTTGGTATTTAGAACTTACATACTCAACATATTTGTTGCATATTTTTGAAAAAGGCTGATTCTAACGCCAAACAACATAATGCAATAAGAAACCACCATCAATGACTAAGTGAATCTTGCCACTGATCCGCTTGTTTATTAAGGGATTTGAATGCTTTGTAGAGAGTAGATTTAGTTCCTTTTTTAAGCCATTGTCGAATAGGGATAAGAAATAAGGGCCTAGATCTTATGTCAAAAACTCCTCAAGGTCTTCATCTGAATGTTTTGCAACCGAAATTCGTTGGAATAAAGTTGTGGGATTAATAGGAACCAACTCGTCGTCTACTAAATAATGATTCATAATGAGTCGTCGTCTTTATTATCAGACAACCTCATTGTAAAATGTAGCCAATCACATAGATTTAGAATCATTAATAGTTAACTTTTGCTTAAAATAGATAATTTTCATGTTACATAGACGTACAAGGCCGTAATTCCCATTTTTTTACAGTTTTTATCTTGTACCCCTCCCAATTTTACCTTTTCTTAGAGTACGCGCTCTCTGGAGGAAGAGTACCCTCGACTCATGTTAGGAGGTGAGGCTGCTCCACTGCTCCCAGCTCCTTCTAACGCCAAATCCGTACTTTTCCTCTACCTCAAATGCATAAAATATTGTCAATCATAAAATTGTTAGTATCATTAATTGTTAACGTTTGCGTAAAATGGTTAGTTTCATGTTGCATCGCGTACAGTGCCGTAATTCCCGTTTTTAACAGTTTTTTTTAACACCCATTTTTGTGGCACTTTCACGGGTAAACCATTGATCAGTGAAAAAGATCTTCGGTACATAAAATGTAGAAAATTTCATTCTCTTTAATTCATATATTGGTGATGTTCATGCAAAATGCATCGTTTTGCAGTTATTTTGAAAAAAGTGAGAAAAGTCCGTTTTCTTACACGTTTTTTGTAAAAAAAACGTATTCCCCGGAAAAAAGTTTGTTGGAAAACCTCGGAGTTGTGTTCAGCGACCCCCCCCCCCTCCAAAAAAAAAGGAACAAAATATCAAAACTACACCAAAACTTTCCTTTATTTTCTACCAAATAACTAATAACTGAAGTCGATCTCTAAGGTTGTTAGTTTTTCAAACAAACAAATTTTGATTTTGGTTCCAGTTTTTTTATATAAGGGTACTTTCACTTTCAGAACCGGTTCCAACTGGTTCCAAATTAAAAATGTCCGCTTATAAAAAAACTGTTACTAAAATCAAAAAAGTAAAAACTAACAACGTTAGAGATCGATCCTTAGCTATCCTATGCAAAAAAAAAAAAAAAAAAAAAAAATTAAATGCGATCGAGAAATCTGTAATGAACATTCCCATACACTGTAAAAAAAAAAAAAAATCTGTAATTTTGACAAAAAACAATTGTATTTTTTTTTTTTACAGAAAAAGCAGTTATTACCTGTAAAAACATGTGGATTTTAAATTTTACAGTTTTTTCTGTCAATTTTAGAGATTTTTTTTTACTGTGTAGACTTTACATTTGCTTGTGTGTGTGTTTCTTCCCGTGACTAATGTAGGCTCTTAAATGTTACAAAGTTGAAAGGATAGCGCAAATCTCGCCAAAGGCAAATTTTTCTCACCAATGCCAGATTTTACTTTAAAGCTGTGTAAATTAGAAAAAAATGCTTTGAAAATGTAAAATACTTTAGTTTATGATATTATTTTCTTTTCTTTTTTTTTCATTTTAAATGAAATGTTTGGAAGAATGCAATGTGTATATAAAATGTAAATGAATGTGTATATAAAATGTGAATGTATAAATGAATGTAAATTTAACGAAATATGCATGTATTTTAATTGAAATGTGTATGTAAGATATATATTTTAAACGAAAAAAAAAAATTTTTTTAATAAAAGTTAAGTATTTTAAATTAAATAAGTGAAAGATTTTTATTTTAGATTAACTGAATACAATACTAATGATGGCAATGGGTATAATATTTTGGGATTTATCACTTGCGCCCAGCTAACATAAAAGTGCCGATGAAAGTGTACTCGGTACGTTTGGTAATTTCTTTATTCCTAACTCAAACTAGTCTGATGTGACAATCCTAAAACTTTCTTCTATCTCATACATGTTAATACTTCAAAATTCACTATCACATTGCCAATAAAATCAACATTCCTCGTCATTCTGCTGTACGTGAGCTTTTTGCGAATCGTTGGGTTACTAGGATACGGAGCACCCTTTGTTGCAATAGCAGCCGATGTACAACACAACTATGAAAAGTCCTTCTGGCCCGTGCCGGCAGGAAAAGATAGCCGCCCAGTTTTTGGGCGGCTGTTATTCCTTGGTTTTTTTATTTCAGCTAATTTTACTGAAAACTAGAAGCTAAAATGCGTGAAAACCGATTACAGAAGATTCGCCTTTTCTCAGACCCCTAAAACGTGTAAATCCTTCGAAATTAATTAGTGTATAAATATTCACCGATACTGGGTTTAGTTTGACTCATGCATGCCAACGGTGTTGTGCTCATGATTGACTTTCCATCCTGTGCTGCGTGGTTTTAGCCTTGCCATATAAGAGTGAGAGAATGCTAGACTGGATGCCGTATGGATAGCTTAATTGGTAAAGCGCTATACCAAGGGATCCGGGATCAAACCCGGGTTTGGACATTTTTTCACTCTAATGGTTGTACGCTGTTTAGTAAAGTAATAATTCACATCATTTGTATTTCATTAATTTACAGCGTAATTTCAGCTCTGCTGAAAAATTAATTAGTGTATAAATAATTCATTCCCAGTTCTCGTCAATATGGAATTTGAATGAGAATGTCGCCAAATTAGTCAACTATAGCCAAGTTGGCCTCATTTATGGCTACCTATTTTTGTTGCCAAATTTGGCGATATTCTGTCAAATGTCGCCAAGCTTGGCGAGAATTTGAAGCTGGCGAATATAAATATATAGTGTTAACCATATAACAGTTGTAACCAAAACAATGAAAGAAAATTTGTCAGAATCCATGTTCACTAAAACTCGTTCATTAAAACCATGTTCACTAAATCAAACCCGTTTGTGGACGAATCCTGCGGTCTTGTTTCAAAATGGCAGCCACCTTAAAATTTCAAACAGCTGTACCTCAGTTTTTTTAAGATAGACGCAAAACAAAAATTGCTTCGGAATCCTTGGATCATCACCGAACATTTAACGGAAAAATCTCTTACGATTTCTAATTTTTTTGTACATCTTTTTTGAATTTGAAATTTTTAAATGGCTATCAGAGCGCCCCTTCCGGCGGAATATCCTCAAATTCAACTGGGAACTGCAGACTATAGTCAATAACATATAAATTAAATTTAGTTCAATTCTCTGCATAACGTCATATACTTTTCGATGACACAAGGAAATTTGGTTCACTTCGAAGCATAACTTCATACACTTTTCGATGATAAAAAGAGGACATACGTACGAACAGACAGACATTTTGTAAAAACTCATTTTTCACAACCTATGGTCCCTAAAACGTGTAAATCCGTTGAAAACCGGAAGTCGAGAAAATTTTTTATTACAATAATTCCTTCCATTATAGATAGAAGAAAATAAATGTTTTTTTTATCAAATTTATGAATTGAAGAAAATATTAAGTACGTCTTTAAAGTTTCCAGGCCAAGTAAAGCATCCAAAAATTAGCAGATTCGGAAGTTTCTATTTCTCTTTCAGCATGATCATAATCGTTATTTATTGATTCCAACGATTAATCAATTTCAATTTGTTTAGTTGTGCAGAAAGGAAATTCTTCGTCAGGTGGAGCATTATCGCTGAAATATCTGCCTTAGGTAATTTCCATACATTTGGCTCCTTCTAAAAATGCGATTTCAACGTCATTTTCAACGTTATAAGTAACGATAAGAATTTTTCTGACATGTCAAGAAGAATTATGTCTTCTAATATACAGTACATTTATTTTTTATTAAATAAATTTCTATAAATTATTATTTGGAACGTAAATTAATAATATAAACTTACTTGGGTTTTCATTATCTTTTCCGCTATATCAATAAAATAAAATTAAGTGGACTGTGCTTAGGAGGAATTTATACACTCAAATAAAAAAAGTTTATTCCTTTTAACAACAAAAAAATGATGTAACGAAGTAATCCTATTATATTGTTTCTGTTAGAAGATCCAATCTTCAAATCCTTAATTTTCCTTTGACAACAAGACAGGTCTTAACCAAGTACTTTGATGTCTGCGAAAATCGATCAACAATTTCCCCGATAATACTTTGTTAGTTCCTAAAGAAATTTGTAATTTTAAATTCGCAAAGGTTTTGAAATTTTAGGGTCTACATTTTCCAAAAATTCAAGTTTTATAAGTTTCTCCATTCATAAGAAATAATTTGGTCAGTAATATATTATGTCATCTGGAAAATTCTGCAGTTATTTTATATATTTTGAACCCGTAAATGCCACATTCCCACAGGAATCTTGGAATAAACTTTGCTTTTATAATGTACGTGAAGAAACTACGTTTACTAACTTTAAAATAAACTTGTTTGCACATTCTGGTGTCCGGTTTCAAATTTCAAAATATTTTTTCATCTCTTTTGGCTTTCGCTAATGTCTCGGCATAAGAGACGTAGCAAGGACCGCACGAAATGCCGCTCTCCGCGAATTCTACGGCGATCTCCCATCCCCCGACCACCACCGAGACGAACATTGAGCTCGAAGCCCCAAGAATTTTTTGATAGACTCAGGGCCCCAAGCCTAACCCTTCATAACTTCAACATTATTTCAAAAACAGTTTACCGTAAAACTTTCTGGATGACCCAATACTATAATCATAAGAAGTAATAAAAGTGAAAATCTATTTCGAACAAAGAAGTAAGTTGTTGCATTGCGATCAAAGTCCCGTACTATGCTCAAAATTAAAGAAAAGTAACTAAATTTACTCTTAAATTTATTTTCAAAATGTTTATTAAATTTTAAAAACACAAATTGCACAAATTGTGCTTTTAAAATACTAGTTAACAGTGTAGTGTCCAAATGGATTCAATGTTTATTAAAGTTATAAAAAATTCAAATAATGTGTGATGATTGGCAATTTTGTACTACAAAGTAACTCTATCTAATCCTTAAAGTATACGCTTTGAAATATTATTTTAAAAGGCCGATTCAAAATGTAGAATTTTAAAATAGTGAGAAATTTTGTGACTTGTCAATAAGGCTTATGTCTACTAATTCACAATGCACTTTAAATTTTACTAAAGAAATTTTCAAAATTTAGGATTTGAAACGTCGATTAATAGTTTAAACTTTTTCATTATCATTCCCAATATGTCATTAAAGTCATATCATTATAGTAGTATGTGAAGAAACTGCTTTTCTCATAGTAATATGTCATTAAAGAAATGTAATTAGATTGTGTTTAAAAAAAAACATTTGCACTCAAATAGAAAACTCTCTTCTTTTTAACTAAAGAAAAATGATATTACAAAGTAATTCCACTGTTTTATTTATTTTTTTTAGAAAATCCAAGCTGAAAATCTTTCAATTTCTAATATAAGATATCATAACTTAGTACTTTGATGTCAGCGAAAATCGATCGACAATTTTACGATAATTTTTTGTTAGTCTCTAAGAAATTTTAACTTTTTATTTCACGAAGATTTTGATATGTTTCAAGTGCAACATATTCCAATATACGGAACATAATTTCACCCTCCTGGCATAAGATATTTCTGTGATATTGTTAGGGTTATGATAACTCAGTTCAATAATTTAAATTATATTTTAGTTCAGGAGGAAAAGTTTAAGAATATAGTTTTCTAGTAGCACAGATTTTGGAGTATAGTTTCCATGGAGCATAATCGTTGAAATTCATCCCCAGGGCAACTTCCGTCCATATATGGCTTCTTCTGAATAGACGATATGGACATCATTTTCAAATTTATAAATAACAATAAGAAATTTTGTGACTTGCCAAGAATAAATGTGTATTCTACTACACAATACTTTTACTTATTATTAAATAAATTCGTTTAAACTATTTTTTTGGAATGTAAAGAAATAATATATACTTACTTGGGTTTTTCATTATCTTTTGCGGTATTTCAATACATAAATTTAACTGGATTTTGTTTAACCGAAATTTATACACTCAAATGAAAAAGTTTATTCGTTTTAAAAACAAAAATAATGATGTAACGAAGTAATTCCATTGTTTCGTTTCGTTTAGGAGATGCAAACTTCAGATCCTTAATTTTTCTTTGAAAACAAAAGATGTGTTAACCAAGTACTTTGATGTCAGCGAAAATTGATCAACAGTTTCATCGATAATGCTTTGTTAGTTCCTAAAGAAGGTTTAACTTTTTATTTCACAAAGCCCCTTTAGAGGCTAAATATTCCGTATATACGTTTCTCCATTCATAAGAAATAAGTCTGTCAGTAATATACTACAATGATTAAAAATAATAAAATTGAAAGTGCATTTGTAAGAAAAAAGCGAAACGTTGGATTTATATCGAAGTCTCGTTCTATGTACGAAATTAAAAAAAGAAACTAAACATATTCTTAAATTTAATTTTCAAGGTGAATGAAATCAAAAATTCAAATAATTATTGTTGATTGCCAATTTTGTGTTATAGAGTAACTTCACTTTATCTATAAAATCATTCTTCTTAAAAATATTATTTTTGGGCGGTCCAAGAGTAAAAATTCTCAAGAAAAAAAATATGTATAGACTTATTTTTTTCTAATAATATACCTCAAAGTAAAATAAAGCAAATAAAGTAGAACTCATATTTCTACGATAATTGCATCAGCAGATAGAACAATTTTTATGATGTACTATCAGTCCTGTAATGCAGGTAATTAAAACTCTATTTTCTCAGAATGTCATTGTCATATGTAAAAGGACATATCTAATCTTTCTAGCAAGATATGTGTATGAAATTTTGTACAGAGTCTTTGTTATATTTCTAATGCATTGTCTTCAGAATTTTTAGTTTCATGTGAAAATATTCAAAATATAGACGTCGAAGTAATATCACTCTCAAAAATACTTTTGTTAAATTTTTTAATTGTTATAAATTTTGTAAGTAATCTTTTTGTAAATCTTGAAGACGAATTAACAGGAGACCTTTTTTGCGCACAACAGTGAAAAAAAAATAATGAAAGTGAGCCAATGATTCCTGATTTATATAAAAAAAATTAATAAGTTTAAAATATAAAATTTAAAGCTTTTTTAAAGAAAATTTCAAAGTAAATTTCAAAGTTTTAAACATTTTTTTTGTAAATTAATTATTGTTGAAAAACACATTTAAGTAAAAAAGATCATTAAAAAAATGCCTATAAATACAGAAAATAAAATTTTGGCCCCTGAACCCTCTTAAAATAGCAGTAAAAAATATAGTAATTTAAAATAGTCAGAAATAACAAGACGAAATTTTGTGACTTCAATTAGGCGTCTATCTACTAATACACAATGCACTTTAATTTTTATTAAAGAAATATTTAAAATTTATGACTTGAAATGTCAATTTATAATTTAAAATTTTTTAATATCATTTCTAGTACATCTTTAAAGAAATTTAATTAGATTAGCGTTTAATAGAAAATTTTATACTTAAATAGAAAACCCTCTTATTTTTAACTAAAGAAAAATGATATTACAAAGTAATTCCATTGTTTTATCTTTTTTTCGAAGATCCAAGCTACAAATCTTTTATTTTCAAATGTAAGATGCCTTAACTTAGTACTTTGATGTCAACGAAAATCGACAGCAAATTCACCAATAATCTTTTGTTAGTTCTTAAGAAATTTTAACTTTATTTTTTACAAAGCTTTGATATGTTTCAAGTGTACTGTATTACTGTATTACTGGGGGGGGGGGGGGAGGCTCGAAAGCCAAAGCACCGCGACCAGAGGTCTATTGTACTATCCCCCCAGGTCTCCTAATTTTGAACCAATTCCAGATGAGAGACCTGCATCTTGATTGGCACCCCCAGAGGTAGCGCTTATACAGAACTTGGAGGACTTTGGAGCCACGAACAGATTTAACGTGCACCAGCTCCAATTAACGTACACGGTCCCACAGCAGAGGCAGGCGAGAGAGGATAGACGATGCACCCTCCCAAACAGTGACCGTGGTCGATGCTGCTTGGCTTTCGGCGATCTTACGAGAGCCGAGCTTTACCGTCCGCGCCACTGCGGGACTTCAAGTGTAACATATTCCAATAAATCGAATATAATTTCTCCATTCATAAGAAATCTCTCTCATTAATATACGATGATGATTAAAATTTATACAAGTTGAAATGCTTTCCAGATAATAGGGTGAAATGTGTACTTGCTATCAAACTCAGTTTCTACACTGTAAAAAAATGACAAATGTTCATTAATCTACGAAAATATAATGTAATGACAAATAAACTTATAATATAAACTCATCCTTGTTAACCATGATTTTGAAAAGCGTTTCTTTATCTTTAGAAACCTCAGACATCAATGGCGTTTCGAGATTGAAAGAATCATTTATAAAAACAAAATTTCTCTTGCTGCCCGTAATTTTCGAAACGTTTACGAGTAGCTTTTAAAGTTTATTAATTAGTTCTCTAGGCCCGGAATATAGTTTTTTCCGATGCTATCAAGGCCCCACCAGTGGCTGAGAGGTTCTGCTCTCGAAGCTGGTAGACCGGAGGTGCTGGGTTCGATCCCAATCGCGCCCGTCGGCCTAATCGTTCGGAGTTTTCGTGGTTTTCTTCGAGCCGTGGATTTATCCATGCGCAAATATGGGTTAGGTTCCCTTAGAAAGACCCCCACGAAGGGCACTCACCCCGGGCCTATATCCCAAGTGTAGATAATTGGCCGTCAACAATCAACCCAACCCAACCCGATGCTATCAATTCTCAAGTAAGCATTTTCATGTTCAACAAATAAGTTTAACAAACAAACATGCAAAATTAACAGCGTTAACATTAACATTAAAATTAAGATTATTTCTTTATTCTTTCATGTACAAATTATGTTATGCAGCTGAAAACATTTACTTGAGAATGGATGACATTCGAAAAACATGTATTCCAGGCTCAGTAAACTGATTAATACACTATAAAAACTATTCGAAAACGTTTCTGAAAAATACGGACAGCAAAAAAAAAAAAAAAAAATACTTTGCTTTTATAAATAATTCTTTAAATTTTGGAAATGTATTGGTTTCTGGGGATTCAAAAGACAATGGAACACGCTTTTCGGAATTTCGGATAACTCAGAAGATTATATTATATTTTGTTCATGGTTATAGTATATTTTCATAACATAAGAAACTTTGGTCATTTTTTACAGTGTATGCACAAAATGTAAAAAGTCTTCTATTACAAGGTAAAAAAAAAAAAAAATTGTGAAAAAAAACGGAAATTGTACTGGCTGCAAACTTGCTGGGTGTTCTTCATTTTTTCACAAAACTTCTGCTTAGGTATTCCTCCGTTTTCAAGAGGGAAATTTTTCGCTATTTAAAACGAGAAATATTTCGTTTTTAGAAACAAATCTCAGGAATAGAGCTTTATCTAAACAATCTAAATAATAATTAAATATACTGATGCATATTTACACGGAACAGGCATTTGTAATGAATATTATCACTTTGCTTTTCTCCGGAATCGAACTTCTGTTCTCACCATTAAAGAACGAATGCTCTGTCTCCTACTCCAACTGGTCACATCCAAAAACTTGATTATAGAAATAACCGAAAGATTTACTATGAAAATTTAACCGGAATTTTTCTGTTTTCTCTCAACTGAGAAGGAACATTTTCATTTGTCTGTCTTGTAAAGAACATTTTCGTTTTTAGCATTCAACAAGTACAGATAAAAAGGAAATCATCCGTTTATTCCAGGAAATATACGACTTCCACCAGGGCTACACTAGATACCGGGCTTGCTCATTCTTTATCATGACGTCACAAAAGGTGGCTGACTGCGACGAAAGACATACAGCGATTGGCACAAAACGATGGACGCGTCGCTTTGTACCAATCGCTGGTCGCGGTCAGCCACTATTTGTGACGTTGTGAGAGTGAATGAGCAAGCCCGGTATCGAGTGTTGCCTTGCTTCCACTCAATATAAAAAGTTACCGTTGAAAGACAAAAGTTTCTCATCAGCCGTGTGTCTGTCGGAATTTTTTTGTACAGTGTACATATATTAATATAACATTTTGAAAATGCTTATGATCAGGAAGGTCAAAAATTCAAATATTGCATGATGATAGACTTTTTTTTTAATAGAGGAGACGACATATAAGCATTCTCAAAAACTAGTTTTAAAATGCCGGGAAAAGCTGTAAATTCACAAGATTGAATATTATAACGATCCTATTATTTTGATCCTAAAAGAATGAAATTTCTATACTGCTATAGTTGTTATAGTACAAAAATAGTTTTTTATAAAATTGAGTGACCGTATAAAATTTTTTATTTCTAACTTTTTATAAAATAAATATTTTGAAATAACTATATTTTCACATGATGACGTAAAATATTTGAAATTTTTTTGCGATTGAAACACCTCTAAAACTAACGGTTTAGAAATTAGCCTAGAACAGAGACTATATAAATTTGAAATAGTCAGAACTAACAATAAGTCCTTTTGTGGCATGTTAATACGGATTATGTCTATCATCACAAAATTCAATGTATATGCTATTAGATTAATTTCTATAAATTCTGATTTTAAATGTCAATTACTAATATAAACTTACTTATGTTTTACATTGTTTTTATAGTATATCATTAAACTAATTTAATTCGATTGTGTTTAACAGGAAATTTTACGCTCAAATAGAGAAATCACTTGCTTTTAACTGAAGAAAAATGATATAAAGAGGTAATGCCGTTGTTTTCGATCTTTTAGTTTAGTAGATCTTAATTTTCCTCTGACAACATAAGCTGCTTTAACTTAATACTTTGATGT
Organism: Maratus michaelseni; assembly: GCA_963931845.1. NCBI lineage: Eukaryota > Metazoa > Arthropoda > Arachnida > Araneae > Salticidae > Maratus > Maratus michaelseni. Next base: position 273,453,363 of record OZ007594.1, on the reverse strand, counting down.
CAGTGAAAATCGATCAACAACTTCACCGATAATCATTTGTTAGTTCCTAAGAGGTTTTAACTTTTTTTTTCATCAAAGACTTTTTGATGTCTCGATTGCAACACAACCCAATAAATCGATTATATATTTTATCATTCATAATAAATAATACTCTCCGAAATAGATTATGATGCTTAAAAGTAATGAAAGTGGAACTGCATTTCGAAGAATTACATTTACCAGCACAAAAATTAAAAAGATAACTACACTTATGTTAACATTTAACTTTAAAAATTATTATAATCAAATTAAAAATTCAAATAATGCATATTGAATGCAAATTCTTTTCTAGAGTGATGACTATTTTGCCATATAAACATTCGCACTAAAATATAACTTTCAAAAGCTGGGAAAATTAAATACAGAAACTTTAAATACTTATTAGATAACAATAATTTTTCTCTACTTTTCTATTATGTGCTTGTCATTTGTGAATTATCTACTGTATCCTTATGCACAACGGATTTTATTCATTATTGTGTAAATTTCCATAAATTATGATTTTAAATATCAATTAATAATATAAACTTAAACGGCTTTTTCATTATCTTTTCTAGTATATTAAAAAAATTAATTTAATTAGATTGTGTTTAACAGAAAATTTTACACATACACACTTTAATAAAAATATCTTTTCATTTTAACTAAAGAAAAATTATGCAACGAGTAATTACATTGTTTGCGTACTTTTAGAAGATGAAGATGTCTTAACTGAGTGCTTTGATGTCAGCGAAAATCGATCAACAACTTTACCGATAATCCTTTGTACCTTTATTAGTTCTTATGAAGTTTTAACTTTTTGTTTTACAAAGATTTATGTTTCATATGCTGCATATTCCAATAGATTGAATATTATTTCCTCCATTCGTGCGAATTACTTGTTCCAGTAACATACTATGAAATTTTAAATTAATGAAATGGGAAATGCATTTTGTAGAATAATTACCGGCTTACTATCAAATCTATATTCTGTGCGCAAAATTTGAAAAAAGTAACACGATTTATAAGTAAATTTTATTTTCAAAATGTTATAATGAGCTAAAAACTCAGACAATGTTTAAGGTGACGGTTTTTTTTTTCTTTTAGAGATAATAGTAAACTAACTATTAAAAACTAGCTATCACTAACTATTGGGCATTAAAAAAATTACAACTGCGTTATCTAAGCGTTATCCTTCTCGCAGTACATAAAATATATATCTGCTTAAGACTTATAAAATTACTCAACATTAAATAAATTTAATATTTTATGAAACAACTTTCAGTTGAGTTTTATAAATATTCATTTAAAATGAATCCAAATCCATTTAAAGTGAATTTAATTGTTTTACAATAACAATCTATAAAATTTCCAGCAACATTTTACTTTTATAAAGTATTTGACCATTAAAACATAGAAAACGGGAAATACAAAGGATCGATAGATAACAATACCGTATTTTTTCGTATGTGTTGCTTGATCTTTTCCCCAAAACATACATAAAAAATCGATGTGTGCTTGATACACATGTAGTTAAGAATTGACTGCCCACAGCTGTATTTAAAGCGGCTAGACTTGTACACCAACCATACGTTTGAGAACAGTCCAAAAAAACTCTATTCCGTTGCTGTTCATAAAAAAACGTCGACCAGAAGGGCAGAAAATCTGAAAATGTTTCACATATGAATGAATCATTATCGCATGGAAGCTAATTCTGGAAAATGTGATAGTCAGATTTTTAAATAAAAAAGAAAAGTGTCCAGTTAAACTTATGGCATTGAATTCGCAGGCTATTCACACTAATCGAATATTATACTCTTATTTCAAAGAATAACGCCCGTCTAAAAATAAAGAAATCGACAATAAACCTGAATACCAAATTTGAAGCAAATCGGATAATTCTGCATTTAATACCCATTTAGTTAAATTAAGGGGGAGGATTAGCCCCCTTTCCCCCTTTATACTTAACCAACTAACCCCCCAAAACTAATCAGGGAAGCGCCTTATCAGAATGAACCTATATACAAAATTTGAAGCAAATCAGATAGTATTTCAATCAAGAGTTATCGCGTTATATACATACATACGTACGTACATACAGAACCTGCGGGTATATTAGCTTTCAGGCTTTGATAGCCTGTGAGCTAAAACTAATACATTTCTGAGAGATCTATTAAGCTAGTGGGCTTCTAGTATTTTCCGAGGATGCTGATTCAATTCTAGAGCGATAATGTGATAAAAATAGAAGAAGGTACGAAATAAATTTTAATTTTAATATTCTTTGTAATTGCTTTTTATATATTTCAAATATGTGGCAATATTCAATTTAAAGGATCCACACATTTTTGGCGCCAATTCTTATTGTACTATATGTAATCAATGATCACTGCATGGGTTTCCGTCTAACACTTAAATTTTCGAAAATTTTATGAGCCAACGCTTTGTGGTTATTAATTAAATTTTTATAGTAATTTTTAATTTTTAATAAAATAAAATATTGCTTGAAATTTTTTCTGTGATTTTTATTTTCAAAAGTTATTTTTCGATTGACATTCTCAAAATGAACGAGTGTTGGAAAATAAGGACATTAGAAAAACTTTCCTAAAATAATTTAAAATATTTCTTGTAATAAATTGTAATTTTAAAAAGTCCTACCGGCCTTTACCGGGAGGAAAAAAGGTAGCTTTCATAGTCCATGTTTTTAAAAATTCAACTCATTTTACTCAAATACCCGAAGCTAAAATGCTTGGAACCCGATTATAGAAGATCCAATCCCGCTTTTCATTAATACTGAATTTGAATACGAATTTCAGCATCAGAGTTACTGCATAATAAAAATCAGATTATTTCAAAATGTCAGCCACCTTATAAATTCAAACTGTCATATGTCAGCCATTTTTTAAGATAAAGCCAAAACAAAAAATGTCCCGGAATCCTTGTATCACGATCTATCAATTAATGGAAACAATTTTTTCAAATTATAATATTTTAGGCATATTTTTAAATGTTTTAAAATTTTTTTTTAATTAACTTGCCGCCATTTTGGAACAAGATGGCGGATGAAGCTGGCCAACGAACTCGGTCGAGACCTTCGTATGATCTGTACACATGATCAGTCATATTCATATGGGTTCATAAATACGAGAGTTACAGCATAAGAAATATCAGATTGTTTCAAAATCTCAGCCACCCTAGAATTTTAAACTGACATATCTTAACCATTTTTTAACATACAGCCAAAACAAAAAATGTTCCAGAATCCTTGTATTACATTTTAACACTTTACGGAAACATGTTTTTCCATTTATAATTTTTCTGTACGTCATTTTGGATTTTTAATAAATTAAAAAACTTTAACTGACCGCCATTTTGAAACAAGATGGCGGGTGAAGCTGACCAACGAACACGGTCGAGACCTCGGTATGCATACTCAGTCACATCAAAATCGGTTGATAAATAAGAGAGTTACAGCATGATATATGCCATATATATATATATATATATATATATATATAACCTTTGGACATGGCACCAATGGACATGGCGTAGTGCAAATGGCTGAACAAGTGAAATCGACTACATCTTGACAAACAAAAAGCATCTTATTCAGGATTGCAGCGTTCTCAATAATTTCAATACAGGAAGTTAGATGCAAAGTGCTTTTAAATACTAAAGTTGAAAGAATGAAGCTTTTGCAATGCTCAAAGAAATCAGTCGATATTATAAATTTCCAGAAACATAAAGAAGAATTTAATTTAGAACTTAAAAATCGTTTTCAAGTACTTCAATCAATTTTAGAAGAAGAACAAGATGTTACAGTAGTGAACAAGAAAATAACAAATACTCTACAAGAAATTGCAAGGACGATAGCTGGTGAAGCACAAGTAAAGCAAACAAAGAAAATAACAGAAGAAACAAGAAGATTGATGAAGAAACGCAGAGAATTTAAAATGAAGAAAAACTATCCTAAATCAAGAGTTGAATATGCAGAATTATGTAAAACGGTAAGAAAATGTGTTACAGAAGATATCAGAAAATTTAATTGTGATCTTGTCAAAAAAGTTCTAGAAGATAACAAAAGTTTAAAATCAGCTAAGCACAAACTGTGTGTTGGAAGAAAAGGTATTTTTGCACTGAAGAGAACAGATGGAACAATCACCAAAATCAATAATGAAATTGTAGACATTGTCGAAAAATTCTATAACGATCTATATAAATGTGAAGATCAAAGGGAAATCAACCTACATGATCCACTAGTAAACATAACAGAAAGTGAAGAGATAATCCTAGTGATGACAGATGAAGTTGTACAAGCCATTAGAGGCATGAAAAAAGGTAAATGCCCTGGCGAAGATGAAATTACAATTGACCTTATCAAAGAAGCAGGAGAAGAATTTGCAAAAATGCTAGCCTTACTGTTTTCCAAATGTCTCGAGAAATCAGATGTTGCAATTCTTCAGAGCTATTACTGAAAATTAAAATGTCATCAGCAAACCGGAGATAGCTTAAAAATTCCCTATTTATTCTAATCCCTTTGTTTTCCCAATCCAGCTTCTTGAAAATACTTTCTAAGACAGCAGTAAAAAGCTTAGACGAAATAGTGTCTCCTTGTCTTACTCCTCTTCCAAGCTTGATCTTCGCTTTTCCTTTGTCCAAACGGATGGTGGCTGTTGCTTTCTTGTAGATCTTCTTTATGATATTGATATAAGGTTTGTCTATACCAATGTCCTCCAGAGAAGGAATTACTGCAGATGTGTAGACCGAATCAAATGCTTTTTCATAATCAATAAAGGCAAGGCAGAGAGGTAAATTATATTCTTTATGTTTTCCTATAACTTCCCTTACTGTTTGAATATGATCCATTGTGCTAAATCCACTTCGAAATCCTGCTTGTTCTCTAGGTTGAGCTGAGTCCAGAGATGATTCAAGTCTTGTCGTTAAAACTTTGGTGAAAATTTTATAAATCACTGACAGTAAGCTGATTGGACGGTAGTTTTTAATGTTTTCCTTTTCTCCTTTCTTATAAAGTAGCACCATCACAGCATTATTCCAATCTTCTGGTACATCTGATTTCTCGAGACATTTGGAAAACAGTAAGGCTAGCATTTTTGCAAATTCTTCTCCTGCTTCTTTGATAAGGTCAATTGTAATTTCATCTTCGCCAGGGCATTTACCTTTTTTCATGCCTCTAATGGCTTGTACAACTTCATCTGTCATCACTGGGATTATCTCTTCACTTTCTGTTATGTTTACTAGTGGATCATGTAGGTTGATTTCCCTTTGATCTTCACATTTATATAGATCGTTATAGAATTTTTCGACAATGTCTACAATTTCATTATTGATTTTGGTGATTGTTCCATCTGCTCTCTTCAGTGCAAAAATACCTTTTCTTCCAACACACAGTTTGTGCTTAGCTGATTTTAAACTTTTGTTATCTTCTAGAACTTTTTTGACAAGATCACAATTAAATTTTCTGATATCTTCTGTAACACATTTTCTTACCGTTTTACATAATTCTGCATATTCAACTCTTGATTTAGGATAGTTTTTCTTCATTTTAAATTCTTTGCGTTTCTTCATCAATCTTCTTTGTCTGTTAGATTTGGCAGAAGCTAGCATTAATGTTGGATTAAAAATAAAATTGGAAAAGACTAAGGTGATGTTCAATTCATTTGCATCGAAAAAGAAAATCGTCTACAACAACACTGAGATTAAAGATGTTGAAAGTTATGTGTACCTTGGACAAGAAATATCATCAGACAACAGTATCATGAATGAAATCAATAGAAGAATAAGAAATGGATGGAGTGCTTTTGGGAAGAACAATATTATTCTGAAGAGTAACATGCCTCTTTGTTTGAAAAGAAAGGTGTTTAACCAATGTGTTTTGCCTGCACTAACTTATGGAGCAGAAACTTGGACACTAACAAAACGGATGGTACAAAGATTACAAACAACACAGCGAAGTATGGAAAGATGTATGCTAGGCATAACCAGAAGAGACCGAAAGAGAATAACGTGGATAAGAAGTCAGACGAAAGTTTTTGACATCATCGAGAGAATTAAACGGCTAAAATTGAAATGGGCTGGGCACATTGCAAGAAGACAAGACAATAGATGGAGCACAAACACCCTACAGTGGTATCCCAGAGATGTAAAACGACCAAGAAGACGACCTCAAGTAAGATGGAGTGACGAAATCAGAAAAGTGGCTGGTGTTAATTGGATGACTAAAGCACTAGACAGACAATTGAAAACGGTTGTTGTTGATGATGATGATGATGATGATATATAACCTTTATGTAAAATTTAACCATTGAAACATAAGAAACTGACCATACACAATGAAATCACAATACCAAAGAGCCGTGTCAAATTACAAATTAAAAATGTAGTCCTAATTAATGAAACATTATTAATTCAAATGAAGAAGAAAAAAAAATGAAAATAAAAACAACAAGAGTATAAACACCAATGAAAGCTTATAATGTAATTCAATTTTTCAAGGGCAAGGAAATTACATATATAAGCATAGAACGATTGTTTTCTTTATATGACACCAGCTTATGCCAAAAATCATGTCATATCCTGCCCGAACAATCGTTGAAACAAGACTTAATAACAGTACTTTTTAAAATGGAATATTATAAATCATACAAACAATTTAAATAAGTGTGGGAAAAAGAAGAAAAAATAAAGAAAAAATAAAAAAATAAAGAAAAGTCATATATTACTTACATTAATAATTTACCCATATAATAATTTACCCATAGTAGAATTCCAGCACATGTTCAAAAAATGTAGCTAAAGAAAGAGGTTAATTTAACAGTTGAAAACAATATCCTTCAGATCATAAATTGTAACCAACAGTTGCAGTTGTTTTTATTTAACTACAGAGATTACAACATTTTATTAATTTAAAAATGGAGAAAAAAGTAAATAACAATATATATAAATAAAAATTATAAATAAAGTTATTTTAATTTTAATTTAATAAATTAAAATATATTATATTACTTGATAATTTTAAATTATATCATAAAGATTATCACTACAATTCTAAATTTCCAACAGTTATAATGTTTTAAACTTATACTGCTGCCATCTAGTGTAGAAAATATTAGACTATATTTATATTTTAGTATAATAGTTAATGCAACAATTTACTTTTGCTGCTGACATCAAGTGTATAGATATTAAACTATATCTGGAGTATTATTTAATGCTAAGTAAAATTAGTAATTTGCAGCTGTTATGTAGTGTAAATATATTCATTTTACTAGTTAATATTAATGATATATATAAAGAATAAGAGTTACTAATATAATGTATTTTATTTTTTACAGTTGACATTATTTATTATTTTACAGATGACAATATTTATTATATTACAGATGACAATATTTAATTTAATATTATAACAATTGTAAAGTATTGAATGCTATTTTAACTATCCCATATAATATATATCTTAATTCAACTAAAACAATAATGTAGAATCCATATGATATTTTCATTTTATAAAGAATTAGTATCATACTAGAAATAGCATAGATTATTCAACATGGCAATGCACTTATTGAAATCTAAATCCAGCTGAAAATAATATCTACCATGAAAATTAAAAGTCAAAGACAGAAAAAAAAACAGAAATATTAATTAAAAATTTTATAATGATCTAAAATAAAATAAATAATATTAAACTAAAAGATATATTAGTGTACTATATTTAATAAATATGTATTAAGTGCTATATTTAAATATCTGTTTAACATATTACTATTGTATTGTATTGAATAACCTTTGTAATATCCTTAATAATTTTAACTTTTGTTACAATCCTACTAATATTAACTCCATATAATCTATATCTATACTAGGACTTCCCTCAAAGGGATTAGTCTGAGTGATATTGCTGAGAACATAGGGTTAACAATTACAATATAAAGAAAAAGAGCAAATTAAATGATAGAATTGCAAAATATCATATATAAATTCATATACACTGTTTAAAAAATAGAAAAGAAGTACTGTTCATCAGATGTGTTGTCATAATTTTTTTTAACATGTGGCAAAGAATCTCATTTTCTTAAGGGCGAATTGCGCAAAACTTGAAAACGCCGGATCTTTTAAAACGCCAAGCTTTTTAAAGTTAAATAATTGGATTTGCAGCCAATAGACTATTCTATCAAGCGTGGCTTAGCGCAAATTTAATTTCATTGTTGCACCTTTTTTTGTGTGTGAATTTAAAATTTTTCTTCCTTGATTAGATATCTATTATTTGTATAACTGTTTATAGAAACTCTTACACTTCAAACTTCAAACCACATTGATAGCATGCTTTGCTACAAACCAGATTGCAAAACTATAGTCTAAATTACTATTAAAGTATACAAAAAATCTTTCGATGACTTCTGTAAAATAACTTTTACATTAAATCTCCATATCGGCAAAATTGAAAAATTATATATTTTTCAAAGTTAAGCTTAACAGATACTTCTTGATTATTCTCTAGGAGGTTCTGCCCCTTGCGCCTTTACTGCGCCAATCCGCCTGTCTGTCTGTCTGTTTTGCCTGTCTGTCTGTCTCTCCACAATCTGTCTGTTTCCCTATCCGTTCTTCTGCCCGTCTCTCTAACCGATTGTCTATCTCTCTACACGTCTCGCTACCTGTCTCTATATTTCTCTACCGGTCTCGCGACCCGCCAATCTATTTCTCTAACCATCTGTCTATCCGTCTAACTACTTGTATGTCTAGCCATGTCTCTATCCACTTCGCTATCCATTTGTCTATCTGTCTCACAACTTGTCTATCTGTCTCTCTACGCGTCTGGCTATACGCCTCTCTACCCATCTTCTTACCCATCTCCGTACCCATCTACTGTCTCTCTACTCGTCTGTATACCCGTCTCACTATCCGTCTGTTTTTGTACCCGACTCGCTACCAATCTCATTACCCGTCAGTCAACTCGTCTCTGTACTCATCTCTCTACTCGTCTCTTTATCTACCACGCTACGCGTCTCGCAACCTTTCTCGCTACATTCCTGTCTACCGGTGTCGCTACCCGTCTCGTGACCCATCTCGCTATCCCTCTGACAACCCTCTTTTTACCTTTCTGTCTAGCCGTCTGTCTATTCTTTATCGCCGTCTGTCTATTCTTTCGCTACCCGTCAGCCTACCTATGTCGCTACTCGTCTCTCTACCCGTCTGTCTACCTGTTTGTTTACTCGTCTTTCTACCGCTCGTCACCTCTTCCCAATATTTAAACAATTCATTTAATATACAGAAGCCGTTTATCAGTTATTAAATGCAAACAGAACTAATTTATCTAATAAGTGTAATCAGATGCAATTTTTTTTAAATACATACATAAACCTGAATAATAATTCATCAGTTTTGTGTTCATAGTTGTTTATATCATTTGACAGTAAATCTCAACTTCTTAAACCTGAATTGTCTCAAGCTTTTTAAAAAAACCACAAGGTCTGTATAACTGCAAAGTACCCTGAGGGCTATATTAGCTACATGTTATTAAGTTAAGTGAAAGTTTCGTTATCGCGTTTGCAGCCAATTGCTTATGTCAGAAAGCGTGGCTTAACGCCATTTTAAATTCATTACTGTAACTTCCTTTTTTTTTGGGGGGGGGTAGGGGGGAAGGGTTTCAAATATATAAATTTAAATTAAAACTTTTGCCTCCATGCCATTAGTGTTGTTTGTATTATTAACTAATACCTTGTAGACCGAGCTTCATTCGAAACAAATGTAAAAGACTTCTTCTACAGTTTTTTTTAGGAGAAACTTTCGTAATTGGGCCCAAAGCCAACCGGAGCATTTAATATCATTATAGTAACTCTTATAGAGTTAAAACAATATTGTTGCTAGCTTTACTCTTGTTTGAGACCAGCCTTGCCTGTGTATCTGAATGGGGAAAATTTTCGTATCCTATGTCGGTTGGCGAAAAAAATTTTAAATGTTACCAAAAGGTAGTTTTAGCATCTTACAAAATTTTTCAAGAGAGCGGTAAAACATGTTTTTCAAATATTTACAAACATACGTTTATTAAAGCATGTTTTTGCACCATCTTAAAAATTTAAGCACGATGCTAAAATAAAATTTTATCGCCATATTCGATATTTTAATAAGTAATGAAAATACATAAACAAATTTATTTAACAAACCTAAGAGGCATTTTTGTGATAAATAATTGTTATTGTCAGGGGGGTAAATTGTAAACAATTAATAAACGGCTAGTAAATAATAAATAGCATTTCAAATCTAAAAATGGAGAAGTGGTCCGTATAAAAATTAAACGCTTGATATATGTAAATCTTTTTTTATTTTTTAATATTTCCGAAGGCACAGATAAAAAGGTAAAAATCTCTTTTCCAAATGCCAAATAGAAAGTATACAAAATAGAATGCCAAATATACAAAATAGAAAAATATCTGCAAAAAAATATATTTACATAATACTACATCGGCAAAAAAAAAAAAAAAAAAAGATTTAGAAAAAGTAAGCCAAATCCTGCAGATCCCAACAATCACGTCGAAAAACTTATCACCAAAAAAGAGCTCGCCAAATCTTACGGCACAGGAGATGGATTTTTCCCTTGAATGCAGAATATTAGTTTTTTTTTCTTGTACGACGGGTGATTATAATATAATTGTTTCATTTCACTTACTACATACCGTTTGATATATTGGTACTTTTATGCTATCCTGGCGCAGTTGATAAATCGCCAAATATTGTTCCTATATCATTTTCATATTGAATTCATTTCATTTAAATGTAAACCTTTCACTCATTTAATTTAAAATACATGCCTTTCATTAATCCCATTTAAAATGCTAAAAAGAGAAAAAAAAAAGAAATAATGCCATAAATCAAAACCTTTTATTTAAACACCAAAGAATTATTTTTTTTAATTTACACACGCGAAATAAAAAAAAGCTGCTATTGCTGAGATTTGCGCCAAATCTCTAATACCAAGTCTACCAAGTTATTGCGGGGTTTTTCTTTCAAACAGGAAAAAATCCAGATTAACTTTCCATTTTTATTAAGTTGAAATATATTTTATTGTGCTGAATATTAGTGCGTGCATATTTTTTTTATCCATGTACTCCATGAACTTTTCAATTCCGATTGTCTACGAAAATCTCCCACCGGTGAAAATGACGTACGCACAAAATTTTCGTGACGTATGTACTTTAATTGTGCTTTTTTATCTATTTTTTTAATATAATTTCGAAACGGTTTGATATTTATTCTTGGTAATAAATAGACGTCGTTGTCACCTTTATAGGTACCTGCTGTAAAAATTTGAACGAAATCCGTTAAATATTTTTTGAGTTATGCTTGACGAAAAGTTTTAATATCCATCGTAGCTATATATGGGGCAAAGTAAAACTGCGCTGTGTATGAGTCTTCGTTGCACTCAGACAACTATTATATAAAGAGGAAACGGTGACTTACTGACTGACTGACTGGGTGACTCATCAACGCCCAGCCGAAACTACTAAAGTTAGGGTCACGCAATTTGAACTGTAGATTGCGGTTATGGCCTAGGCAAGCAATAAGAAGGGATTTTTGACAATTCCCCCCCGAAAGGGGTTAAAGGGGGGTTCGAATGTTTTATGTCATTTTGCCATATCTCAGCAGCAGTTATATGTAGGAGCTTGAAATTCTAGAAAACAAACCTACTAAAAAAATGATTAAACACCTATGTCAGCGATTTTAGAAATTCCCCCCCCAGAAGGGGGTTAAATGGGGGTAGTCGAATGTTTTAGGTCATTTCGCCATATCTCATCAGCAGTTATGGGTAGGAGTTTGAAATTCCAGAAAACAAATCTACTAAAAAAATGATTAAACACCTATTTCAGCGATTTTAGAAATTCCCCCCAGAAGGGGGTTAAAGTGGAGTGGTCGAATGTTTTAGGTCATTTCGCCATATCTCAGCAGTAGTTATAGGTAGGAGCTTGAAATTCCAGAAAACAAATCTACTAAAAAAATGATTAAACACCTATTTCAGCGATTTTAGAAATTCCCCCCAGAAGGGGGTTAAATAGGGTTGGTGGAATGTTTTAGGTCATTTCGCCATATCTCAGCAGCAGTTATAGGTAGGAGCTTGAAATTCCAGAAAACAAATCTACTAAAAAAATGATTAAACACCTATTTCAGCGATTTTAGAAATTCCCCTAGAAGGGGGTTAAAGGGGGGGGTCGAATGTTTTAAGTCATTTTGCCATATCTCAGCAGCAGTTATAGGTAGGAGCTTGAAATTCCAGAAAACAAAACTACTAAAAAAATGATTAAACACCTATTTCAGCGATTTTAGTAATTCCCCCAGAAGGGGGTTAAAGGGGGGGTGGTCGAATGTTTTAAGTCATTTTGCCATATCTCAGCAGCAGTTATAGGTAGGAGCTTGAAATTCCAGAAAACAAATCTACTAAAAAAATGATTAAACACCTATTTCAGCGATTTTAGAAATTCCCCCCAGAAGGGGGTTAAATGGGGGTGGTCGAATGTTTTATGTCATTTCGTTATATCTCAGCAGCAGTTATAGGTAGGAGCGCGAAAATCAGGAAAACAAATCTACCAAAAAAATGATTAAACACCTATTTCAGCGACTTTAGAAATCCCCCCGAAGGGGTTAAAGGGGGGTGGTCGAATGTTTTGGGTCATTTCGTCATATCTCAACAGCAGTTATAGGTAGAAGCTTGAAATTCCAGAAAACAGATCTACTAAAAAATGATTAAACATGTATTTCAGCAATTGTAGAAATACCCCTCCCGGAGGCGGTTAAAGGGGGGGTCGACTGTTTTAGGTCATTTTACCGTATCTCAGCAGCAATTTTAGTTAAGAGCACAAAAATAAGGAAAACAAATCTACTAAAAACATTATTAAACATGTATTTCTGGGATTTTAGAATTTCCCCTCCAGGAGGGGGTTAAAGGGGTGGATGAATGTTTTAGGTCATTTCGCCATATCTCAGCAGCAGTTATAAGTAGGAGCGCAAAAATCAGGAATTTAAATCTATTAAAAAAATGATTAAACACGTATTTCAACAATTTTAGAAATCCCCCCTGAAGGTGGTTAAAGGGGGTGGTCAAATGTTTTAGGTCATTTCGCCATATCTCAGCAGCAGTTTTATGTAGGAGCACGAAATTAAGGAAAACAAATCTACTAAAAAATTGGTTAAACACGTATTTCAGTGAATATAGAAATTTCCTCCCAAAGGGGGTTAAAAGGGGGTCGAATGTTTTAGATCATTTCGTCATATCTCTGCAGGAGTTTTAGATAGGAGCGCGAAAATCAGGAAAACAAATCTACTAAAAAATGAATAAAACACATATTTCAGCAATTTTGGAAATTAGCCCCAGAAGGTGGTTAAATGGGGGGGGGTCGAATTTTTTAGGTCATTTAGCCATATCTTAGCTTTTATGTAGGAGGGCGAAATTAATTCAAACAAATCTACTAAAAAATTGTTTAAACACGTATTTCGGCGATTTTGGAAACTCCCCCCAGAAGGTGGCTAAAGGGGTATTCAAAAGTTTCGGGTCATTTCGCCATATCTCAGCAGCGGATTTAGGTAGGAGCGTGGAATTCAGGAAAACACATCTACTAAAAAATGGATAAACACGCATTTCAGTGATTTTAGAAATTCCCCCCGAAGGGTTTTAAAGGGGGTGGTTTCGAAAATTTTAGGACATTTCGCTATATCTCAGCAGCTGTTTTATGTAGGTGCTCTACATTCAGGAAAACAAATCTACTAAACAAATGATTAAACACGTATTTCATTGAATTTAGAAATCCCCCCCCCCCCTCTGAAGGTGGTTAAAGTGGGATTCGAAAGTTTTAGGCCATTTTGCCATATCTCAGCAACAGTTTTTGGTAGGAGCGCGAAATTCAGGAAAACAAATGTAATAAAAAAATTACATTGTCTACCCGTGCAAAGCTGGGACGGTCCGCTAGTCATGCAATAAATATAGAATTCGCACTCATTTATGAATGACATTTAACTAAGATAATCCTATGCAGCACGCACACAAAGAAGTCATATCTTCAGCCAAATATATCAACAATCAAAATGTATATATCATTATTATTAAGGAGATTTAACATAAAAATTTATAAATTACAAGCGTAAAATTGATTTAACTAAATAGTAAGGATAACCATAATCTATATATCATTTTGAAGGATAAGTTTTAAATTTTGAGTTTTAAAGTTATTTGTACAAAGATTATTAATTATATGTGCAAAATTTAGTAAAATATTTACGAATACTGATTTATGTATACATAACAAATAATTAGTAAATAAATTTACCTGATATGTAAAATCATTTCGTTTGTCATAAATGTCAAACAAAATTTTATTATCTTTAAGAATTATCTTAAGATCAAGAAAATTAATTTCATTATTTGCCATAACATTGAAACTATAGTTTAAATTTTTATGATATTTTATTGGTTGTAAATAATTTCAAGTACTATTAAAATAGAAGACAATAATATCATCTATATAACGGTATATTTTACAATTAGCAATATTAGAGTTACGTTCATAATAATATAAATACAATTCTGCCAGAATAGAAGAAACAATGCCACCTTGAGGGAGGCCACAGCTTTGTATATATATATATAGTATAATTAAAAACAGTATAATTATAATAGAGAATAAATTTAGTTAATGTTTTAAAGTAATTCAAAAAAATATTATTTTTTAATTTAATAGAATCCCTGTATTCTTTATATAATAAATTGACAATCCTAAACATATCTGTAATATCAATGTTATTAAATAAGTCATTAAAATCAAACGTCTTCATGTATTTTATGTTATTTAAATTTTTAATATTATGGACAAGTTGAAAACTATTTTTTATGCTATACAGATTATCTTTTTGTTTTGTAAGTTCAAACAATTTTGTGAGAATAATTAATAAAAATTTACTTGCATTATTATTATATGTATTACAACCAATAGTTACTGTTCTAAATTTTAAAAGAGTTTTATGGGATTTAGGTATCACAACAATATATGGATAATTAAAGTTATAATTTTTAATTTTTAGTAATTTATAATATTGAAATATATGTCGATTATTAATGATTTTATCTTTTATGATAGATTAGTTTAAAAAAATTTAAACTTGTATTTATAGCATTAGAAATTAACTGCGAATAATAATATTTGCAGATGAAAGCATAATTGTTTGGTGATTTATCAACATATGTAATAATAAATTTGTTTTGTAAATTCGTTATTTTACTATTTAGTTGTTTAAAATTAAAATTATAAAAATCCAAATTTCAGTAAAATTCAACATTTAAATTACTTAGAACATTTAATTTCCATTCATTAAAAAACTCAAGAGGTTTATTATAATCTATTGAAATTTTATATATAAAAAGGTCAAGATCCAGATTAAATTGTTTTAATATAGAAACAATTGTATAACATGATATATATATATAAATCAACATTTGAAAGGAGGGTTGTCTGGGGTCTGGAGCTCATAATCGGTGAAAATATACCAAAATGTTTTGGAATTGCTTGCCTCTGAATGGCTGCAAAAGGTTGCTTTTTGTAATGAAAACTACCTAAAAAACTATATGTTAACACCAGAATATATATAAAGGAAAGTTATTTAATAATTTTATTTTTAAGCACGTAGTAATGTTATAAAGATCAGAAGTAGGACAATTCAAGTTCGATTGCTCGTAAGAGCAGTAAAATATAAAAGGTGATTTAATTAGTTTTATTTGCGATTGCAATAATGAGTTGCATAGACTTTTCATTTTTATCGCCTACCTCTATGGTAGTTTATATTTCAATTTGATGAGTTTGTATGCATTCAAAGAAGAATCGAAATTTAAAAGTTTTGAATTTGACGACTAGATGAATAAGAACATGGTGTGTAGAGACGCTGATTTTGAGAACTACAGTTTCCGAATAATAATCTCCGCCTTATTTCATCGCAGAATTCTGCGATTAAATAAGGTGAAGCAGAATAGTGGTAATGGTATTAGGAAATGGTGATAATCAAGTGTGCGCACCTCTAAGCACCCCGAAAGAGAAAGAATTCAAATAGTGATAATCTCCAAAACTAGTAATTTTAAAGTGTAGAGTGTCGTAAAAGAAAAAAAATCTACAATTAAGAATTTTTTTGCAACTTCTTTTTATTCGAAATGTGTGCAACCAAAATTTATTAATGCACAAATGCCAAGGTCTCCGGCATTTTGCATACCATTATTTTCTTAGAAAAAATAGTGTTCTTTTATATCGCAGAATTCTCCGTTAAAATAAAACAACATTTTCTGTACTAAACCGCTGGTATCCAAAACGCCGCAGTCTTTTCTGATCTGCTGATAATAAAAAAGATTGAAAAGAAAAAATTATTTTGAAAGAGGCATATTACCTCAAATCGAGCATTTTAACCCATTTGCATACAAAGCGTGCATTTCAGGAATTCCGGAATTTTTTTTAATTCTCTAATTCCGAATTCATACTAGAAATTTCTGAATTGTAAGTTTTGATTTACTTAATGACAGACGTTTCATGATTACAGAAAGTAAAAATTCCTCTTTCGGAATATTCGGTACGGCTTCGGAATTTCTGAATAAACTAGTCGGATGTGCCAATCCCAAAACTTTCTTCTATATTATGCACGTTAATACTTCAAAATTCGCAATCACATCGCCATTAAAATCAATATTTTTCGTTATTCGGTTGTAAGTCCGTTGCTTGCGAAGCGCCGGGTTACCTGAATGCGAACCACCCTTCGATGCACGAGCAGGCAATGTACAACACAAGTACGAAAAATCCAGAAAATCGCGTAAAAATCGTTATTACATCGCTCCTTTCCGGCGAAATAGCCCAATTTCATCTGAGACCTGCAAGCAATAGTCAAGAACATGTGCATAAAATTTGGTTCAATTCTATGCATAACTTCATACACTTTTCGGTGATACAATAATGGAAATGGGACAAAAATCATTATCACAGCGCCCCTTTCCGGCGAAATATCCCCACATCCGTCTGGAACCTGCAAGTAATAGTCAAAAACATATGCATAAAATTTGGTTCAATTCTATGCATAACTTCATACACTTTTCGGTGATACAATATTGGAAATAGAACAAAAATCGTTATCACAGCGCCCTTTCCGGCGGAATAGCCCCACATTCATCTGAGACCTGCAAGCAATGGTCAAAAACATATACATAAAACTTGTTTCAATTCATGCATAAATTCATACACTTTTTGGTGATGCAATAATGGAAATAGAACAAAAATCTTTATCACAGCGCCCCTTTCTGGCGGAATTTCCACTGGAACCTTCTGGCCATAGTCAAAATCACATAAATGTAGATATAAGCTTTGATATATATTTAGTCCCTCGAGAGTGTATTTTTTCCCTAAGATGTTTTGATTGATTTAATATAGTTTAGGGTGTATATGTAATGATTGCGTGAATTACTTTTGAATGAAGATTGTTTAAATATGTTGTACAAGTACATCAAACATGTATATCAAATTTCTAGTATGTCTCCGAAAACAGAAATTTACAGAATTGTATTATTTGTCACGGACTTTCAATAGAATATTTTAAACTGATATAAGGATAAAGTGATCCATAGCGTCATTTTAAATTTCATTTATGTTAGGAATTTTTTTTCTTTATTTCAAATCAATTTTACGAAAGAGTCTAAGTTTCTTTTGTCTCCTCCGATAAGCCGCCCCTGGATTAATGTCATACAATCTTTAGCCATCACATGCATTATGTATGGCATAAATTAAATTCGTCAATACTAAAGTATGTGCATTAAAATATGAGGGTAATTATTCACGTAATCAATATTAGTTATGAGTGAAAATGTGTCAGGTTTTCTCAATGTAAGCAATTATTAAAAGTGTACTGTCAAGTGATTTGTCTCGCAATGTTAAAAACGTACTATGTTTTATAATTGCGAGCGATATTTGTTTGGCCTACTTAATATTTTTACATGCAATCTTCACGTACTTATACAGATTATACATCTATATCATGAGATTAAACCTAGAGTTGTTCAATACTACAGCCACAAAAATATTTTACGCTCCGAAAAAATATACAATATTTTAAATTTCATTTTTTGTAAATATTGATAAAATAGACACACCTTTATTTTCAGTCTATATAGATATAATCTATAAATCAGTGAATATTGCATTGAAAATATATTAAGTAGTTCAAATGAAATCTGTGCGTAATTTTAAAAATGCACATTTTTAACATTTTGAGATAAACATTTGTAAAGTATCGTTTTATTAAAAGCTAACTTAGAGAATACCTGATATGCATGCAGTCATAAATAGCGTAATAAGAGGAATTTTTGGTTCTTTTAGTATATATAAGTATACACATTACAAAAATCTATTTTTTTGAAGATTTAACAGTAGTAACATCATCATCATCAACAACAACTGTTTTCAATCCACTTATGGATGTAGATTTCATCCAGATTTTAACTTTGTTTCCTGCCTAATGCTTTTGTTATCCAATTAACTCCAGCCCCTTTTCTGATTTCGTCGCTCCATCTTACCTGAGGTCGTCTTCTCGGCCGTTTTAAATGTATGAGATACCACACCCTTAACTAAAAAAAAACCTTATTATGAATTTTCATTTTTTGACGTATTTCAACAGTTTACGAATCGTAATCAGCGACCACAGCGTTCTATAATTTTTATATATTTACTACTACTTGCTCCGAACAATTATCTTTGTTCGTTAGATTTATTTAACATATGCAGTAGAAAATCTACCACAAGGATTACTTTTTTTTTAAAAGTGGCAGCAAATATGTAAAAAATATACGAAGCTGAAAAACCGGCGTAATATAGCGTGAAAAGAACAAGGGTTTCCTTTTATGGAAGAAAATGCTCCACCCAAATTTTGTAGATTTTCTCTAAATAGTTACGATGTCATCCATGTTTTATAAAGTTCTCACATGAAATCCCGATGTTCTGTGTATTTAATAAAATTCCATATAGTTTTTTTCAAAAATAAAATTGTTTTTTTAGGAGCAATTATTCTGAAAAATAAGTAGAAGTTTTCTTCTCTGACTCTAACTTACAACTCTAAATTGAGATCTACTGTTTCTATTTGAGGAAGAAATGTCATTTTTGCAGATTTTTTTTTTCTAAAGATTCATTTATTTATTATTCTACATTGAATTATTTTTTACACATTATTTAAAAAAAAAAAGTTTTATCTGTGTATTTATTAGAAAATTGTAGCATTATATCGTGTATCAAATAACGTTCTAACGCAAATACACTTTTTAGCACTTTCCAACCTAGTTGAAAAGTGCTTATGACTTCGGTTTGTCTGGCCGTCTGCCGTCTGTCCGTGCTCTAATTCCCGTAAATATGCTCGGATTGCTCTGCAATTTTTATATGTTATTGTCGTTATCTATAACATGTTCCCTATTTCAACGGAAGTGTGTAGCACTTATAGTTTTATTACAGGGACACTCAAAAGAATTCCGTTACATTGCGGTCTATGGGGAAAAATCATTTGCGGTTTATTTAAATAATGTTTCACTATTTTAAACGCATTGAAATTTATATATATCACTAAGGTGCATTCGAAGAAGCTTAATATGGAATAGGGTGTGCATAGCACTTATAGTTACTTTACAGGGACAGTCAAAAGAATTCCGTTACATGACGTCTATGGAGAAAAATCGTCTGCGGTTTATTTAAATAATGTTTCACTATTTTAAACGCATTGAAATTTATATATATATATATATCTAAGGTGCATTACAAGAGGCTTACTACAGAATAGTGTGTGTATAGCAGTCATCGTTCATTTACAGGGACACACAAAAGAATTCTCTACTGTCTGTTAACATTAATTCCTGGAAGTGCGTTTTAAGTTACTAAACGCGATTTTAATTTTAACTCGCTTTTTGTCTATTACGTGGTGTGTATAAATTCTGTAGATCCTATACAGGGCAGCACAAAAGTTCGCGAACACATTTCCGTTTATTGACAGAAACTCCAGAAAGATAATTTTAAACTGTGCTACGCGTTTCCAAACTAAACTAAAATTTAGCATCCTAGCATATACAAATCTATAGATCATATACAGGGCTGAATAAAAGTATTCGGATATTTTTCCGAATATTGTATCTGTTGGAAATTCCTGAAATTACGTTTTTAAATATGTTATGCGTTTTCCAAATTGTTTACTTAGATGTCATCTTTCAGC
This sequence comes from Maratus michaelseni, assembly GCA_963931845.1. NCBI lineage: Eukaryota > Metazoa > Arthropoda > Arachnida > Araneae > Salticidae > Maratus > Maratus michaelseni. The sequence continues at coordinate 273,433,077 of OZ007594.1, read as the reverse complement.
TTATTAAACGGTAATGATTTGTAAAATTATTTTGGAAGCGTTGGAAAGTGCTACATAATCTATGCTTGACGCATGATTTTTCGTTCTTGTTATATTAAAATACTGAATGTCATCTGTATTTTGTATTATCCAAGAAATCACTAAATAAAGTAGAGTAAACTCTGTCTAAGACAAACCCTGTGTAAGACGTAAATCTGTCTAATGAGGAAATATTTTAACGTCTTGTAGAAGGATTTTCAATACAGTAAACTTTGTATGAAGCAAAATACTGTCTACGGCGGAATATTATTAAAGGAAAACTAAAGCTAACACTTTTTAAGACGAAAATCTGTCTTACGGGGAAAGATTTTTAATGAACTGTAGCAGAATTTTCAATACAGTAAATTCTGTATAAAGCTGAATTTTGTCTACGACGGAATATTTCTCGGTCCCGATCGATTTCGCTTTAGACAGAAATTACTGTATATGGACAATTGTGTCAGAGTGGTTCAAATTCTAAAAATAAAAAATTACACATTTCAGTTATTTTTTTTTTTGTGTGTGTGTGTGTGTCAACTTTCATAGCATGATGAAAAATCTAAAATAATATGATAAATGTCACGATTATTTCAATAAAAATGCTCAATATACTCATTTTAAACTAGCAAATTAAACAGCACACTTCGGTTAATAGGTCAAAACTTCACGACCAAACATAATTGCGTCAAAAACTAAACAGACATAGTTATTTTGGAAGTTTATATGAAGTAAAATTTATTTTTTTATTTTTTCCAAAAACTCACTTTAAAATATTTTATCCACACCCATTTTTTCCCTCAAGGCATGAAGAGAAATTTATCGAAAATCTAAACAACGAGTTAAAAGCATATAATATTCAATCTGAATCTTTTCTTTGCTTGAAGGGTTTTATTTATTCTTGGTAGAGGATAATATAAAATATGCGAAAATATTTATATTTGTTCCATAGGTATATATATAAGGCTTATTTTTAATTAAATTTTATAAAAAAGGTACTTAAAAGAAAAACATTTTTACATCCTCTAAGCATTTTGTAATTAAATTAAAGACAGTAAAAATTGCATTTTTTAATAAAACTATTGACGTTGAAACATTTATAAACTGATCATGTCTATTTTAAATATGATATGTGTCTTCTAAGTAAATATCGTGCTTTCCTTTATTTTCAGAATATGTATTCGGTACTTTCATTGTTTTTTGTCTGTGAATAGAATGACAAATAACTCATTTAACTTATTTTAAATAGTTTATTCTTTCATCATCCTTGACAGGCTTACAACTAGTATTATAAAAAGAAACAAAACCCTGTACAAGAAAATCATGCATCATGATTATGAAACATTTTTCAATATTACCAGAATACTGTCACGAAACTTAATTTTTTTGATACGGTGAAAGAGCATAGCTAAATAAACAATGTTCAAAACCCATAAAACTGTATTCTGCAGTCATTACACATAATATGTGTAATGACTGCTCGTAATTCGAAGTCATTTGTACTGCCCTGTATAAAATTTATAAATTTTTGTATGCACAATACAATATACAAATTAATTTAGTAAAAATGTATAACATGGCCGAAAATAAACATGCATAATTCACCGCCTTTAGACCGTAATTTATTTAAACTCTTTTCAACAGCTCTGTATATGATATATCGATTTTTGTACACTCTTGTAAGCATATTAAAGTTTAACTAAGGTAATACAAAAGCACATAAAGCAACTAAAAATACTTCCAGATTTATAGAAATATTTCTAAATTCATTTTCTCCGCAATGTGTGCGAAATTATTTATGTTCTACAAAATCTCTTAGTATACCAAAATATCATTCAGCTGGAAAAAAGAATAACAAAGATGGAGATATTCATTAAAAAATTCTGGCTCATAGTCGTTAATAGATACTAATTTATTTATTTTATGCAGTTCTGTTGATGCTTTGCAGAATTTATACATACCACATAATACATTGAAATATAATTAAGATTCAAAACATCTAACAGAACTGAAAACTTTATTCCTGCAATTATAGCTTATAGACAGAGGTGGAGAGAAATAGCTCTCCAACCATCAGAGCATTTGCTGCTAAACATGTACAGCAGAAATTTACGGAATATTGATATTTCCAATTTGAGTATCATGTTTGTTACCGTTGTAATTAGAATTTAATCAACATTTAGATTGAATTAACAATTATTAAAAAGTAATTGATATTTTGTGTTTCTAAAACATCACACCAGTTGTGTGCTTTGTTATACAAGGACTCTCTCACCAGCGATTTTATGACAATTATTTATAGACGGGAACAGTACTGCCCCATTTAGTATCATACATAATTTATAACCAGGTGATCCTCTAGACAGCGTTCTTTAAACTGTGTTCGCGGACTCCTGGGGGTTTGTGATCTTACAGTCGGGGATCCTCAAGCCCAATGTCGAATTCAGACTCTTTCTTCGAAAGGATTTTCTGAAGCTCCAAGAAATACTTGAAGTACTAGAACTTCCTAGATCAATTATAAGCATAAAACCTCAAATCTGTCGACAGAGGTGGAATCTGTGAGAAAATATTAAGAACCGATCGATTGAACATGTAAATAACTAGTCCTTTATTCGCATTGCAACTAGATAAAGTTTAGACATTTCGAATACCGTAAGTTAAATTGTTTTCGTTCGTTATGAATTTGATTGCAAGATAAGTGACAATTTTTCGTTTTGCAAATTAGCGCTATTCACATGTTTAAACAGTTTCATACAAGAAAAAGAATTTAGCTCTTCGAGATGTGTCGGAATAATTATAAATGAGGCTCTAGCTATGAGGGAAACCGTTAATGGTTTGATAAGTTTGGTTAAAGCTAAAGCACCCCATGTTGTTTGGACACACTGTTGTATTCACTGTGAGTCACTGGTTGTCAAACATATACCCAGAGATTTGAAGACTATATTCAATGAAAGAGTTTCAGTAGTAAATTAAATCAAGGTTTGTCTATTGAAGTCATGATTTTAAAAATAATGTGCGATGAAATTGGAGTCTACGCAAACGGATATTTTTGCATACAGAAATTAGGTAGTTGTCACGCAGGTAAATTGCAAATTTTGCACTTACGTGATGAATTACGACTGCTTTTTATGGACTCCATGTTCCATTTGAATGATAGTTTAAATTTTTTTTCCTGGATTGTCAAGGTGGCGTATTTGACGGTTATTTTTAATTTTTTGAATGAACCGATTTTAAGATTACAAAGAACTTTGGTACACATTTTCAAAGTTCAGGACAAAGTAGAATCAACAAAGAAAATAATTTGTGGGCAAATCAACTTGAAAGTAACATTTAAATTATTTCCAATATTATTCGATTTCTTACAAACATCTGGCAATACAATTCCCCCTGATATTAACGAACATTTTGTCATACTCCTGAACCACAAGAAAAATTCTTTCAGTCCTTCCCTCAAAGTCAGACAATGAGTGGATGAGGGAATTAATTCACTAATTTTTAAGCTATTAGTGAAATAAAAACCTTTATATGGAACAGGAACAAGATTCGGAATTATCATGCGATGGTTCCATGGAAATTGCTTTCAAGCCATTGAAGAATTATTTCCATTCTGCACCACATATCTGTGTGAATAGACTTTCTCAAGCCCTGTACACATGACGAAAAACTGTAGAAATTGACGGCATGTCGAACCAGACTTACTTAAACATTGAACGAGATGCTGCACCTTTAGTAGCTAAAGATAAGCAGCATACTTCTCATAGCAAAGAGTGGTACGTATATTTTAACTGTTTTAAAATGTATATTATAATTATTTTTCTTATTAATGCAGCTGATTTTTCCAACACCGTTAATTAAATATAGAATATGTGTAATGAAATACAAATAAGGTGTATACCCATTAAAATAATTTCTTATCTTTTATTAAGAAAAATTTTGTTGGGTGTCCCCCAGTGCTGAATTCAGGGGGTAGCCCAGAGGCGGACATCTCCACAAGAGCATTGAAATGTCCCCCCCCCCCCTGAGATTTTATGCTTTTATAAAGGTTAAAAAGTGCAATTTCTCCCCCCCCCCCCCGGGGCCACAGAAAACTCTCCTGGAGAAAAGTGTCTGAATTGAACAATGGAGTCCCCGAAATGCAAAGCACATAAAAGGGGGTTCGCGATATCACAAAGTTTAAGAAACATTGATCTAGAGTGCTCCGTGACAGCTTTTTTATCGTGGCGGACGAGGGGCAGCTGTACGTGACCTCATGGAGCGAAGTCAAATTTCTCTCCCGGACAATAGAAGATACAGTAGCGTTAGATAAACAAATATTTTATAACAAGCAACTTATGAGTGCCAAAAGGTGGAGCGTCCAATATAATGTTATAGTCAATGTTTTGCTTTAAAATTAGAGGCTGTGATCTAATTTGCAAATTTGTTGCATTTTATTTTTATAAAATAATTTTGTATGTGTGTTTATGTAAATTTCAATGTTACCTTTTTTGTTATTTTATGTTAATTAGATCATACAAGTGACAAACCAGCAAAAATGTAGATTAATTGTTTAAGAACTATAAAACGTGCAAAACATACCATCAGCAGTAATTATATATATATAAAAATAGATATAATCAAAAATTGCTAAAGCTGTTAAACAAAAATATAGCTTACAAGAATTCTTTCTAAAACAAAAAAAATTTTATCTAAATTTTAAATATTTAAGAAATATTTCAAAAACCTTATCATGTGCCGTCACATTGTATTTTTTTAAAATAATCGAAAATTGTACTTTTACATTTTTTTTCAAATACAGAAAATTACGACTAGCAACCCAATAATTTAATTAGTTAAAAGAAACAGTGTACTTTTAATAAAAATATTCCTATTAATCCAAACATCTATTTTCATAAGAAAGGAAATGATGCGTTTTCACATCGTCAGCAAGGAACGGATTACCACTAATTTGGAGGATATTTTAAACATATTACAGGAAATACAGAATTCACTTCCATCACGATAATCCTTTCTTCTCAGCAAAGTTAAATGCCAGATAAGAAACTTTTTTTTTCATTTGAAAAATTATCTAACATTATCCGTCTACAATCTGGAATGTCATGAAGTCAGAAATAACTTTTTTTTTATTACACTTCTTTCAAGAGAACACGTTATAAGACATCTCTTTCAAACTGTTATTTAGTTCAGATTAGTTACTAACTAGGTTAATGGTGCAGTTTATTTTCAATAAAAATAGTTACGTAAAATGTAAAAAAAACTCCGTTAACTTATGCTGAAATTAATGGTGATACGCTCTTAATGCATAATATTAGATTTTAACTAGCAAAAAAAGGAATGCAGATCACACTAATTGAAAGGTAAAATGTAAAAATGTTAGGAAGACCATGTAGTAAGGATCCATTATCGTGTATTTTGTGCTTCATTTATACACTTGGAATAGAAACGGCAAATATGAAAGATTTTTTGTAAAACTTATTGATGAAAGATATTAAAAGATTTGCTTTGGCCATGATGATATATATATTCGTGGTTAACAGGAGTAGATAAAATGCTTGTAGATGCACCATTTACATCAAATTAAAAAAAAAATCAGCGTTAAAAGGCTATAAAACATTTTACAATGTTTTAAGGAAAAATTGTGGGTTGTTTTAGTCTTACTTGTGCATTAAAGAATGGCAAAACTCTACAAGTGTTTGTGTGAAGGGGTAACAGTAGAGAAAAAACAAACGGGAAAAATTCTTCCTTACGGCAGAATATAGATTGGCCACCCACGGCTTTTATCGTTGAGATTTTTTCAGCCAAGTCTAACTCGTCAAAAAAAAAAAGTGTTTGTTAGCATAAGCCAGCTTCTCTACTTTCGAATTTAGTTAGCGCTCTAAAATCTTTTGTGAGGCTGGCGGAATATATTAGGAACGAACACACCCAGTTTAAAAAAGAATCGGTGACTAGAAGTGTTTTTAATAAATGTAATAGTGAAAAGACATGGCTCCGATGGGCTGAGATGTGGCGAGGTAGATGTTGTTTACAAATGTGATGGCTTAATAACACACTTTAAACTATTTTGAATGGTTCAAGACACTTTATCACTTAATTGGTAAAATGTAAATGAAAAGTTCTATGATAGCAGCTTTTATGATGGATACAGCTAAGAGAAGTTGTTTAACAAATGATGATTTAGCATTAATTGACGGGGTCTTGGAGAACGGTGGGGCGAAAGGGAGGGGGAGCTATACAAAACACCAGTTCTCTACGATACCTTTAAAATGAATCCTCACTTGCAATTGAGAGATGGAACTTTATAAGGGATGCCCCTTTTTTGCCCCTCTGACGGTCCCCCCTCAAGAGATACGTGAAAATCGAGGCACCAAAAGAAGGGGGGGATACCTTTAGGCGGTGTACAGCTAATTTTGGTGAAATTTTGGAGCTGTCCGGCCCATAGGAACAGTGAAAAATAGAAAAAACTAAAATAATTATGAGAAATTGAAAAAATTAAATAAGAAAAGTGCTCGTGACAGGATGGGGGGAGGAGGAGGGAGAGTAGGGCCAGACAAAAGTGCTTGACGTGAACAAACTTTTGATATGTTACATGATGGGGTTTGAACACCTTGAATGTCTCCCCCCGGCGGGGGGGGTAGCTCCGTTCCTATGGGATATAGGGCCTCGGGACTCATGTCGGCCTTGACGAGTTTAACTTTGTTGGATCCTTTAGAAGTGGCCTACGCCCTCTGCGGGGCTTAAATGGGCTGAGAAAGATGGGAAAAACAAAAATTTAAAAGGAGTTGAAACAGAGAAAAATGCTTCTTAAGGGAAGGGGGGAGTGAGAGGGGTGAGAGTAGGACCAGACCATAGTTCTTTACGAGATCTATCTATTGATATGTTACATGAAGGGGTTTGAACAACAAAAAGGCCTCCCTCCTGGGGGTGGGTAACTTCGTTCCTATTGGAGATAGGGCCACGGGACCCCTTTATTGATTAATAACATGAAAGTTGTTGATTAAGTAAGCAATTTGGAAAGCGCATAACAAATTTAAAAAAACCTAATTTCAGCAATTATCATCAATAGTCGTAAAAATATTTGAATTATTTTGTGCAGCTGTGTATATAATCTATATAATTGTATATACTACATAGTATGCTGAAATTTAGTTCAATTATGACAGAAAAAATTCCTATTTAGCAAATTCCGTGAATAAACGAAAATGCATTTGATATCTTTTGTGCTATCCTGTATATGAGCTATAGCATTTATACATGCCAAGCAATACGTAAAAAAATAGTCAAATTTAAAACCGCGTATCACAACAGTAAAGGCACTTACAGCAATTATTATTCATAGACAGTAAATTATTTTTTGTCTGCCTATAAATTAACGATGAATTCTATGCCCACCATATTTTATAGTAAGCCTCTTTTAGTGTACCACAGTGATATTCACAGTGATACACAATGAATTTCTATATGTTTGAAATAGTGTAACATCATTAAAATACATCGCAAACGATTTTTCTCCATATATCGTAATGTAATGGGATTATTTTCAGTGTCCCTTCAAATGAACTATAAAGTGCTACACACTTCCTTTTCAATACCAAACATGCCATAGTAAACCTCAATAACATATATCAATTGCATGGACAATCAGAATATATTTATATGTGTAAGAGCACGGAAAGACAGACAGGCAAACCAAATTCATAAGCATTTTTCAAACTAGGCCAGAGCGAGCATCTTCTTCGAGACTTAAATTTCTGCGGTTAAACTTCTCAAACTACCTTTGAACTTCGTCATCTGAAACAGCATTTTGTCTATATATAGCAAAAATATACGAACAGTTTTTCTATCATTTTTACCTTTCTTGAAATGCATAATATGACGAAAATTATTTTTTTGGTTCTCCATTATTAGCACTGCACTGAAACAAAAATTATGCCACAACACAAACGATAATTATGCAGCGCCAGCAGAAAAGACCAAATGTACATATATGGGTCATTCAAGGTCACTTCTTATCAGCAGTAGCAAAATATAAATAAGAGGCTCTTTTGCTATTCATAATTTGAGAATATCTTGCGTAGATTGAAAATTTTAATTATGTGCACACGAATTCTGAATTTAAATGCCTAAAATATTATATGTGTTCGCAAATTTAGAGGGAAAAGTAATCAAATTCAAAATAAAAACAAATAAAAATTTTCGATAATATTAACATTTTTTAAAACCTTTCTTTTTTATTTTTCTTGTCAATTTAAACGTTTATAGTAATATTTACTGTAAATAATAATTTAAAAAATTACAAAAGATCTAAATCAGAATCCCAAAAATATTACGTGTTATAAGCATTTTAGGAGAAAAAAAGTAAAATGAAATTATTGGAATAATTAAAAATATCTTTAAATGTATTTTTCTTTTATTTTACATATTTAAATAAGATGCTATGAATAAATGTGCAATTTAAATCCCCGAAACTGAGGATGCGATAGCAATTTTAGAGATAAAATATAGATATCAAAATAAGATTCCTTCAAAGTTACAGAAAATCTTAAAATAAACACTTTTTTCACGCATCCCTAGAGTATTAAACAGTCCATTTTGATCCCAAGAAGAGAACGTCTTCGGTTTTCTGCAAGTTAACCATGAAAAATTTAATATAGTTTTCCAAAAGTGCTATAAGATATACTTTATCTTGGCTTTTTGGTACTGAATGACCGAACAGGGCTTCTGGAAATGTTATTTTCCGAGAATACAAAACTCTAGGAATAGCAAAGTTAAATAATAGCATATATATATATATATATATATATATTTGTAATGTATTGTATTCTATTTAAAAAAAAGTTCAAAAGTTTTTTTTTTTTTTTTTTTTTTTTTCGTAGATTACTAAAAATGCGCCAAAAAATAAGAAAACGCTCAGTGATTTGTGATTTTTGTAAACAAACTTTTACAAACATATAAAACAATTAAACGAGAAAACTAAAAGTTTTGAATTTGTGCTTTTTATATTAAAAAGGAAATGAAAATATATATATATATAATTCAAAGATATTATAATTATTTAACATTCTATAAAATTCTGCTGCATGGCGCAAATTGGTATGGAATGGTTTATACATATTCTTTTCAATAATTATCTAGTAGAAATTATTGATTTTCATATGATACCATAATTAAGCCTATTTGGCTCATAAATCACTTTGATTAGCTTCTGTTTTGAATACATAGTTACTATAGCTGCATTGCACTTTTAATTGTGCATTTAATAATAATTTAATAATAATATAATTATACAATATTACTATTGTATCTTGGTATCATTTGTTCATCTATTGAATTTTCAAATGCATCTGTATAACATCTTATTCAGGTTCTTTTTTGTATTTTGCCAAAATTAATTTTGTATTGACTTATTATGGCTTAGGGATTTTAGATTGTTGTATTTTGATGTTCGTTTGCTTAATGGGACTTTATGTATATATGTAAATAGTTTTATTATATTTAATCAAGAATAAAACAATCATTAATCTTATTTTAAATATTTTTTCTTTTATGGTTATTCAAGAGCACTTTATAAAAATAGAGATGTTTAAAAAAAATATATATTATTTGATGTTATAATTTTTACTATGTATCTCTTGCAATTTTTATTGCTTTCAAACAATATGGTAGTTATGAGTAAATTGTTAGATACTGGCAATTTAGGCCTTGGTGGATCCAGGACTAATGCTCAGTACAGGAAGAGTATTAGGGATCTTCCTGGATCGTTATCAGATAACCTATTCTATTGTCCTAATCCTGTTCTATGTTTTCGAGAGTGTGAATCTAAGCATTGCCTTACATGTCCTTTAGCTGATAAGTCCCAGATTTCAAATAATCACAATCTTAATACGGTAAAATTTTGCAAAGCATACAATGTAATCTATTCATTGAAATGCAATTCGTGTAATATGGAATATATTGGACAGTCTTGTCAAAAATTACGTAAAAGGCTAAATTTACATCGTTCTCATATTGATAAATTTAAAAGATCTAAATTTCAAACTACTCATAATATTGAATATACTCATTTCAAAAATCATGATTTTAAAAATATTACTATTAAAATACTTAAAATACAAAAAAAAATTACTGAACGACTTTTTCTAGGATCTAAATATATAAGACATTTTAATACTACCTATCCTTATGGATTAAATCAATTAGTATACAAAAAATCACATCCTGTTTTTTCAGATTTAACTAAATTTGAAAATTATAAAAATCTTTATTCAGGATTAAATTTTACAAACATAAAAAAACTTCAAGATCTGGTAGAGGTATACATAATAACAAAAAATACACTGATAAAATTGTGATACAACAAGAGCTTGATGATCTTGAGGCACAATTTTGTAATGATTATAGTTGGTTTGCTATAAGAAAACATATTTTTAGTATTAAAAAGAAATATTTGAACCAATATTTCAAAGTATTTAAAAAGAATCAATATTCTCCACATTTTTGTGATATCTTTTATGATATTCTTCATTATAGAGCAAACTTATTTAATACAAGTCTTTCTAATAAACCTAAATATAAAACTAATAATACACAACTAATTATAAATTTTTCCAATCATGTATTTAATAATATCAATTTACACAATGTCATAAACAACACTACTAATAATTTTCCAATAAAAAATTTTACTATTCACAAGACATATAAATATAATCGCACACTTGGACGTAAAATTTTTAATTACAATTCTTTTGCAAAACAATTGGTCTCTTCAAATAATTACCCTTGTTATTGCAATGACCCAAAATTTCAAAAGTACATAAATGCAACACATGGTCTGGTCATATTATTACTGGTGATCTTAAAATTGTAGAACAACCTATTTTACAAAACTTTTTTTCGCGTTCCATACAACAAAATTTCCATACAACAAAACATCCAAACAAAATTTCGCCTTCCATACATGTGTAAAATCAAATCCATAATATTGCAGTTTATTCAAGATATTGATTTATTTATATACAAAATTGCTATTGATTACAATAAACCTATCGAGTATTTTAGTGAATGGAGATTTTCTGTAACAGATAAATTTAAAAATGAAATTATAAAAAATTATCAACATTTACAAGTTTTTTATTTCCAATTTTACTATTTCCAATTGTTTTCTGGTAATAATACAGTATACCTGGATGAATATACTGATCTTAGCATGAATGCCAGTATATTTATGAAATACTGTATTATTTTTAAAACACGTGTGGATACATCCAGGCTGATGATTATATCTACACGTGTTTTTTCATATCCAATTCTAATTTAAATCTCTTGTTATCGAATTTTCCATTATATTTAGTTCATATTTCATTTCAAAATCCATTTGTATTCACTTGATATCAATTTCAAATTATTAACATTTTATGGTTTATTATATAATTTTTTTTCTTCTCTTTTTTTAAAAATATTTTTCATATTTTCAGTATTTTTGGCCGATTACCATTGAAGCAAATGCTATGGTAATATTATGATTGCACTTGTTAATATATTAACTATGTGGTATTCTGTCTACACTTTATTACTAATTATCTCTTAGGAGATTTAATTAGAATGTTACAAGAACTTGACATGTTTTTTGAAATTCAAAGATATTATAATTATATATATATATATATATATATATATATATATATATATATATATATATATATATATATATATATATATATATATATATATATATATATATACTGTTGCTTTATAATAATATTCATATTATTCTAAAACCTATTCTGGCAACATGGTAAATCATTTTCTAAAACTAAATTTGGCAACATGTAATGATTTTTTGCAATTCATTCTCTCTGTTTGGTTGTGTTCATGTGTGGTTCATGTGGTGCTCAGGTAACTTTTTTAATCCAAATGGATTATGTACTTTATGACTCTATTTCAAGTTTTATCTGTATATTATAGGTAAGGTTTCTTTCCTTTTTAATATTGTATTTATTTTTTATTTTTTCACAGGTTTGATTCATTTTTTATGAGTAGGTAGTCCTAAAATCATATTCTTTAGCAATGCTATGGCTAATATGATGATGAAACCGCTCATTTTATTTGTGGTATTTAGGCATTTGGGACTTGATAATTCTGTTTAAATTCCACAAATTTCATTTCATTCATTCAATTTCATTTATTCAATTTTTAATTTAATTTCTTCTTCTTTTAAATAAGTTTTTGGTATCTATATTCAGTGTGTTGGGGAATACTTTCATTGTCAACTAATTATTACATACTTAATCATTATTTCATAGTTTAAGTTGGTGTTATGGTAATGTTTCATTTATGGTTAAACATATATATATATATATATACTCATTTTTAATTCTTAATTGAAAAAATTATAATAAAGTTATCAGATAGATAATCATTGATTTCGGCCCACGACAGAGTATTTTTTTTCTAAGGCGTTTTAATACTTGGATATAATACTTAAATATAATTTAGGACAGAGATTTCCTGTCTATCTGACTGATCTTTGAAGATTGTGTAAATTTGTTATACAATAACACATTTCAATTACATAAATTTGGTTTTTTTCCGATTTGCAACACTCCTAACAACATTAAAATTTTTACATATGTTATTATCACTAAAATAAAATACACATTATAAAAGTGTTCATACAGTAAACATAAAGGCTTTAAAAACATTTTCATAAACAAACCGACTAGTTTCGTACACACAATAATGGTGATATTCCCAAGATATGTAACGATAAAAACTGATGCGTTTATCTTTACGGATCCTGAGAATGTTACAGTTATTGTGTACGAAACTATTCGGTGTGATTATTAAAAGGCTTTCTTAGGTGGCCTTTATATTTACTGTAATCACTTTTATCGTATGTGTTTTATTTTAAAGATAATATAGGATTGCATTCTTATATAATTCTACGATGTCTGTTTATTTTTGTCAATATTTATGTAATGCATTAATATTTCATATTAATTAAATTACATATTTTAGCACCTTAATAATAGTGATTTTTTTATATAATTCTATATATCATTATGATAAAAATAACGTACAACATATGTAAACCTGCCATGGTGTTATGAGCACTTCATATCGAATAAAATCAATTTTATATAATTAAAATTTTTAACACATTGCTATATAAAATTTGCAATATAAAAAGATTACAAATTTGCTATATAAATTTATTTTTGTGACCATTGTCAACAATCTACAGACAAAAACTTGTCAACATGGCCAAAAATCCTAAATTATATTAAAACAATCGCATCTTTGAAGTAAGAAAACGTTTTGAGGGGTAAAATGTTTGTACAGTTTTTTTTTTTTCTTATACGTAGGTAATAATACTATGAGTAAAATTGTATGAGTTTGGTCTTTCAAAATTTCCTGTTTAACCACACATTAGCCGTGTTGTTTTTTACTCTCAATGTGATTTACTCTCAATGGGTCTGAGAAATCCAACTGTTTGCACTAATTTAAAAGTAAATTTCAATAAATTGTAAGGAAAAATTCTTTAAAAAAGTATAAATACAAGGCTTTTCAAAAATATTTCTAAGCATTTGGGGCTATTGTATGATTTTAAAGGCATTTACGTTGATCATTTTCTTACGTTGCAGTTATGGACATCACGGTAGGAAAAAAAAAGGTGGGGGCATTTTAGGCTTTTTATTTTTAGCATTTGTGAGCGTAAGACGAATTGTTCTTCTAAATCGAGTCTGCTCCTCCACTTTGTAATTCACTGTGTTATTATATCTTCTTCAGTTTTAGAGATCGGGACGTTAATTCCTAATTTTAACACTAGAGGAGCTGTAAACAACTTTATCTAGAGATCGTACATAGGAGACAGATTGGATATTAGCGAAAGGTCCGCCATTTTTGTTCAAAAACAGATGGATCGCAGTAGAACGCAATATATTTCTATCAGAGTCTAATATTCTTTTCTATTAAATGTTTCAAACAGTTATTTTTCAGTAAAGAAAAAATGCAATAATATTTTTGTTCTGCATGACTCTATGAAGGCATATAAAACGTATTTTCAATCATTTTAATAGAATCACAAGTATTAGACGCCGTTGAAAATGTATTGCGTTCTACGGCGATCCATCTGTTTTTTAAAAAAAAATGGCGGATATTTCGTCAACATTCAATCTCTCACTTATGTAGGATCTCTAATCTTATCGAACAGCACACAGTCAGTTTACTATACTTAGATACCATTTTAATCACTATAACTGTCTTCATTCGAAAATTAAGAGCGTGAGAGTTATAAGATTTTTCTGAACCAGAACATGGTTATATTTTTGCAATAAACAATTGAATTTTGAATAAAGCGTGATTTTTTTTCTATAACTTTTTAGTACACATTTTTCGAAGATAATCAAGAATCATTGAAATCGGTGGGACATAACTTCTGTCCATAAACTACAATATCTTACTGCAAACTACTAAACAGAAATATTTTCACAATCCTCCATCAAAATTGCATAATTTGACTAAGTCTGCCTGTTTACTAAGATGAAATTTCTTTTTTTTGTACTCATATTGAAATAAAATCAAAAAAGCGTTTTAAAATAAAAATACGAATAAAATAGAAAATCAAACTCAAAATCAATAGCAAATAACATTTGTAAAAACACACTCGCGAACAAGAATCATATTGTTAATAAACATATTGTACTGTCACGATGGGTCTATGAATCCCAAATGTTAGGAGCAATATGCGTAAATATCCCCATAATGCACAGTTTTTGCGGGAAATGAATTTTATTTTATGCGAAAACGTCAGGGAAGCTTACTTTTGATAGCCGAAAGGTTTTTGGTTTCTTTTTCTCTGTTGTCTGTCTGTCTGTTCCGCGATAACTACCGCAAAAACTATCAGATTAGGTTGATATTTGGTAGGTATGTTGGTGAGGTATCCGGATTTAGCTGTACAGTTTTAGGTTAAAAATGGTTGATTTGTTCATAAAATATAGACCATTTTCTTTTGCGCCATAATGCTTTTCTATGGTAATTCAGACGATTTCCAAATTTCCATTCGTTGAAAGAAAATGGCGCATTTGATTAATCAATTAAATGATAGATTATGGATGCTCAAATTTCCCAATAACTGTTCTAAATTATTCTTATTAGTTTGAAATTTTGTCAATACATTTGTCAGATTTATTAAAATTAGGTGTACATTTTTACTGATTTTTTTTTACATCTGTTCGAATAATACAAAAAATTTTGTTTTATCACTTCACTTTTCATGATACATTTTTTTTTCTTTTATCAGCTGCTGTATTTCACAGCCTATAAAAATATCATTCAAATAATCCCGATTACGGAAGATTAAGCAGAAAGTCTAGCTTGATAATTACAAAAACCGTAAAATTTTTCCACTTAACAAATTTATTTAAAATAATTAAAATTTTATTCTTTCGTAAAATATAATATATAAAATATAAAATAAATCCTAATAATATTATAAATCTCATTGTGTGCAAATGTTAGGCTGAAGCCAGCGTCAAAATGGAGCATTTAATGATCCTGTATCTTTGCATATACGTTGATTATAACCCTCGAATGAACATAGGCCGGTGTTTGTTCATTTTATTCAAATATTTTTCTTAATAATTCAAAATTTCCCTATTTTTATAGAGAATAAATGGACATCTTTTCGTATAGTATTTTAAAATCGTTAAATTTACTTTACCGTTGCTAATACTTTACCGTTGCCAAAACTAATTTCAATCCGGAATAATAATTTTTACTCAACAATTTAGTTTCAATTGAAAAATTTTCACGTGAATAATGAAAATGAAATTTAAAAAAAATTTAAAGAATTAAAAAGAAGATTAAATAATATTATTAAATATAAAACGTACTTTTTTTAGTTTTTGATAATAATACAAGGTTTCAATATGCGTAACCATAGGAAACAGGCAAATATGACGTCATGCATCGTAAATAAAGCGGATAGGTTTTGATTGGTGAAATAAAATGATCTTGGGTTTTTCCTTCACTTTTTTTTTCTTTTGTATGGTAAAATACTTGGCGTTTTACCTTCTGCGTACAGCTAATATAACTATACCGTATTTTTTATTTAAATTTTTAACCATTAAACCATTTTACTTTATCGTTGCTAGGGCTTTGATCGTTACCAATAAATAAAAACACGGAAAATAATTTTTCCTCAACAATTAATTTTCAATTGAACAATTTTCACTTGAAAAATGAAAATGAAAAAGAATTCAAAAGAAGATGAATTTCCGTGATATTTAAAACAAAAATATGGAGTATTTGTTATTATACATGAAGTATGAATATCGGTTACATTAAAAAGATCTTTTTCTGTCAAAAAACTGCGTTATAATTAGAAGGAAAAATGAACAATAATTATATTCTTAAAAATAGATTTCGCTTGGACCATGGAACTATGAAAAGGATCCTCCTCGGCTTGGACAAATATGACGTCATAAAAAGAACATATATTTTCAAATAGTCGTAATAATACAAGGAGCATGAATATCAATGTATAATGAAAGTAGATAGATAATGGACGTAATATTTAAGATGAAAAACTGAAATATTATTTATCGATACTGATTAATAATTAGCTTGAGTACCAGTTACATACAAATGTGAGTTTTCCGCTAAAATTTACGTCCTGATTGCCAGAAAAAGAAAATTAACAAGAATTATGGCATTAAAAAGAAATTTCTCTGAGGAAAATGTGACGTCATATTAAAAATAAAACGGGAATTTTCAAATGTGTTTACAAGGAGCGGGAATTAATTCCGTACATTAATAATACAAGGATCAGTAAGTATAGAAAGTAGATTAGTTTCACGACATATTTAAAACGAAAAATTGAAATGTTTTTTTATCTATACCGATTACTAAGCATGAATATCAGTTACATACAGGTGAGAGTTTTTTGCCAAAAACCACACCATGATTATTAGGAAAAGAAAAATAAATACGAATCTATTATATTAAAATCTGACCGCCTGTTTTTATTTCGCAACTACTCTTTTCAGATTGTCGAACGCAACG
Organism: Maratus michaelseni; assembly: GCA_963931845.1. Taxonomy (NCBI): domain Eukaryota; kingdom Metazoa; phylum Arthropoda; class Arachnida; order Araneae; family Salticidae; genus Maratus; species Maratus michaelseni. Next base: position 273,416,001 of record OZ007594.1, on the reverse strand, counting down.
CGATTTACTTAACACCGGTTATCATTCATCCGAGGATGTCATAAACTTTCAGAATTTAAAAAAGAGATTTAAATTCCGAGATATTATTATTATTATTATTATTATTATTATTATTATTATTTTGTCAATTTTAACGAAGTTTCTCTAAAAATGGCAACTAAATTATTCCATTTTTGTGGATAAAAAAGAAGAAATAAAACGGATTAATATATTTTTTCTCATTAAAACTGAAAAATAAAAGAATTTATTTTCAATTTGAATAGATGGTGAAAGAAAAAAAAATCTTGATTACAGTAAAATTTTTGAAAAATAAAAACGTATTTTCACATATTGAAACTTCATGAATCAATTTATTCTGGAGAACAAAAATCGTCTGTCAACATATTTTCATTTAGAAATAAAGATTTTTTTTTTCAGTTATAGATTAAATCAAGGAGGCAAATTTAGGTCTGTAATTATTGGTCCCTATTCACAAGAATTGAATTTAATGAAAAAGAATATACTATTTTCATTATCTTTGAATGATGGCTATTGAAATGCTTCACAAAGGTGCTAAAAGTAAAATGGTTTACCAGATAAACTTGACATATGTTTTTACACAAATCGCCGATTTCCACGATTTTATTTGGCCCACCTTTTTTCATTGGTTGTAGTTTCCTTTTCGTGATTATTTGTCACAAAATTTCACTTTTTTAAAACTTAGTTATGGCAAGGCCTCTATAACATAGAAATACTGTATTGTTTCCTATGGAATGTGATAAAGAGTTAGTTAATTATTTACGTTTCTAACTATCGGGAATGAAATATTTTGCTTAATTAATGCATTTATTGTTCTTTTAATGATGCGTAAACGAAGTCACGGGTAACAGCTAGTATCTATATATTATAAAAAATAGATCTATAAAAATATAAAATAAATATATCTATAAAAATATATAAATATACGTCTATATGAAATAAAATGTAAAAACTCTTTTTTTTATTATTATTTAAATGTTTCGGTAATCATGCTTGCGTGAGTCGAACTGTTGCTTACAGTCACGTTACTTAGCGAAATACCACATCCTACGAAACAGACGGGCTGCGGAACTCCGTTGATCTCGGCTATTTTTCAGCCTACCTTGATCACATGGCAGTTCGGCAATTGATGGAAACCAGCTTATCTTGATCACGAGACAGCAAAGAGTAGAGGAAAGTATTGGAACCTGTCTATTTTATCTGCTGCGTAGAAATATTGTCGGATTTTGTGCCTAACGTCACTATATAAAAATTAATACGGTGATTTACAGCTTTGTAATATTCAGTCAGATTTAAACCAAAATTCTGAATCTTTCATAATTGGGTTATACGTCAAAGCGGCATATTTCAACTGTTACGTTTTGGCGTAAAATTAAGAATATTCTTTTAATGAAAATTGAAATATCGTGTAAAAGTATTCTGTCTTTTAGTGGATTATAAATTTGCTTATATAGTTTTTTTCATGCTTTTTTCTTTCCGAATATTAGTTTTAAAAGATATAAATTACTTATAAAATTAGAATTCGAAAAAAATATGTATTGCAACCTACAAAATTTTTAATATAAATCTATTCAAATTTGCGAATCACCTCAAAGTACAACTCATTCCGCCAAATAATTTTTGAGTTATGCTCAAAGAACTATCCGCATTGCAGTTCGTTTTCATTCTATTAAAAATGAGGTTAACGTTTGGAGTTTTAAACTTTAAATCAACATAGTTTCTAAACTACTTGACCGAATAAATTCTCGTTTTGTATCTCAAGGTAAAAATTTCCAATACAGTCAAATATTATTTCAGATCTAGATGTTCGTATTGAAAATTTCAAAGTTTGACACAATTATAGTATAAAATGACACTCTAAGCCTATTTTTTAAACATAAATTCAACGAAGACATAATTAGAAGTTAAAAAGCTATTTTCGTTTTTTTCTATGATAATTTAGCGATTACAATGTATGGGGTCTGTTTTTCTTTTGAATGTAACTGTATTTTTGTCTATGTATATTTTAGAATAAAAATTTAAATAAAAAAACCATTTAAGTTTAGTGCAATCTTGCAAAACCAGATTGAGTTCTGCAGACGACTTTTTAACTACAAAAGCATCTTGATGGCTGACACAATGGATAATATCTTTGTGCAAAAGATTGAAAAGCTATTTTCGTTTTTTTCTATGATAATTTGGTGATTACAATGTATGGGGTCACTTTTTCTTCTTAATGTAACTGTATTTTTGTCTATGTATATTTCAGCATAAAAATTTAAATAAGAAAACCATTTAAATTTAGTGCAATCTTGCAAAACCAGATTGAGTTCTGCAGACGTCTTTTTAACTACAAAAGTATCTTGATGGCTGACACAATGGATAATATCTTTGTGCAAAAGATTTAAAAGTGCTAGAAATTCAACTTCTTGACTCCTTATCACTGTGGTGCCTTCATCATACACCAAAATAAATATACCAATTCTATCTTACTTTATTGAAATAATTCAAAAATGTACAAAAAGAAAAATATTTGCCTGTTTCAGTTTTTATCTTGCTGAGACAAAAGTGCTATTTAGATTTTATGTTAACCATGATCGGAAAATCTATTTAACCATGATCGAAAAGCTATTTAAACAAGATCGAAAAAGCTATTATGGAAATCTTAAGAGAATTTCTATTGCTATTTCAGACAGTAGCGGATATTCTGCTTCCGTACTAAGCCCAATATGAGCTTAAAGTTTACTCAATTTTAAGTTTCATTTCAATAAAAAAGTATAAAAATTACTTTTGTGCGTTTAATGGTAGATGATTCGCATGTATCGTTTCTACATAAAATATTTTTAGGACCCGTGTAAACTGTACTGTATTTAGATGTCACATATAATATTTCTCAAATGTTTCGTGCAAACATGACAAATGATTAAATATCATTTTATTTTTTAATATATCTAAATTATTTTTCGAAATAAAAGCATAAGTACATGAAATAGTTTTAAAAGTGACTTCTTCCACACTTTGATAAGTTATTAAGTTTTTTAAATGCATACGGTTCGTCATATAAAATTAATATATTTGTATTATCATCTCAAAGGAACATATTCAGGTCAAAACTTTTGTTGAATATGTATGGCAAATTAGACAATACTCAAAAATAAGTCTCACAGTAGAAGAGATTAGAAGAATCAGACTTTATATCTGATAAAAATATCGTTATTTCATCTATTAAATCTATTAGACCTTTTTCAGTTCGATCTTTCGATAACCTTTTTACATCTGCATGTAGTGAAAGATAATTAAACTCCATAACCTTCCAAAATTATACAGATAAATGAATATACACTGAAATGGTAAAATTTATGGCATCTTGTAAAACCAGATTGAGATCTGCAGATAATTTTTAATTGTGAAAACTTCTTGATGGCTGACACAATGGATAATATATTTGTACAAAAGACTTAACAGTGCTAGAAATTCAACTTCTTGACTCTTTATCATTTTGTCGCTTTCATAAGACACCAAAAGAATTATAACAATTCCATCTTACTTTATTGAAAATATTCATAAATGTAAAAAAAGAAAAATATTCGCCTGTTGTAGGATTATTTTATTGTCCGGCAAAACAGTATACTATTTCCATGGATATTGAAGGTTTAGCAATATCTATCATATGCCAAGAGTTAAACCAATTTCGTAATATCTCTCGACTGATCCAGTGGAACATAAAATTTTGGCTCTTCTTTAATTCTCTGAAAAAGTTACTGAAACTGATCACTGCTGAATTTCCGAAATTCTTTCACTAACGGTATTATTGGAGTAAATGATTTTCTGTAATTTTCCCCCATACAGTTTTACGTGAATGGTTTCTGTAAATTGTACTGCAGCAGATAAACAAAATTTTTGAAAAATTTTATGTGATCTTTTAGCTTTAATTATTAGATATGATTCTTGGTAAGATGCTAATAGATATTTTTTTCTTTTTTGCAAAATCCCTCTAATTTGATTTGATGACCTTAATAATCTTTTAAAATGTGTAATAGGCTTTTTAGAATAAGGATTTTGTGTTCAAACCTTTTATTAATTTTGTAGGGTTCTTACCATTTTCAACCAAAGTTTAATTGCATAATCACAAAAGTAGCTCTAGTTCGTCGTCTTAATTATAGGCAGGAACTGTAAATCCATAATTTTAAATATCATTTATTATACTCCCCCTTTATTTAGAAGCTACGATGCTGATCCCCGAATTTATAGTATGCTCATTCGGGAAATCTCTGTCTGAAATTTACTGAAAGTTGCTAATCCCAACACCCTACTGATATTCATGGCTTTCTATGACAGATGTGATGGCAAAAATAAAAGGTTTCTTAAATGACAAAAAATATAATAAATAAGTAACTAAATTTACTAGTATTTTCAGTTTACTATTAATTTTATATTATTATCCACTAGCAGACTACGCCCGCTGCGCTGGTCGGTTTCTCCAAAAGGACCTTGAATCAAACGAAAAATATCGGTGAATTTAACCTTGTATTTTAAATTAAGCTGTACCTTTACCTGTAATATCCTAAAATAACATAAAAACAGATACTTATTTCCTAAGTTATGTTTTTTTAATACGGTTTACTATTACGTTTACAATTTATTACTACCGTTTTCCATTGATTTATATGCTTTATAGCTACATTTTTTAATAACGTGAATTAACCTATATTATTCACAACTAAAAAAAAAAGGCGCATCTAGTATTTGTCGAAAATTAAATAAAAATCATGCACTCGTGACATCATAATTCACTTTTATATTTTAACAGAATAATCAGGCTACTATAATTTGTGACTCGTGCTGACAAATTGGTGTTATCATTATTATTTTACGCGTGAAGTTTTCGCTATGGTACTCCATTGTGAAATTTGGTAATTTTCAAAATTCGATATTTGAAAAATGGCATAACTTAATCGATTTGAAATTTATATCAATAAAAATACTATTTTTTATCTTTCTAACGCAGTTTGTCTAACAATTTTCTGACAAATACTCTTCGAGCAATTAATTTTTTCAGTAACTTCAAATGTTTCATTTTCCGAGATTAGTCTGTGGCAACGATTATCGAAAATCCCAATCGTCAGAAACACATACCTTTTTATTAAAGAGGATGAGGATGGAAATGCCTAAACTTAGTAAATTTATTAAATAGTTGAAAGGAAAAATGGATCGCTCACCAAATTTTCTGCAGCCACCTAAAACCCTCTTCCCGCTACTCTGGGATTCGAGACCCATACTTTAAGAACCACTGTTTTATATATACACCCCTTTTATTTAGAAGCTACTGATGCTGATCCACAAATTCACAGTATGCTCATTCTGGAAATTTCTGTTTGAAATTCACTGAAAGTTCTGTTTATGTTATTGTAGCAAACAAATACTTATTTTTAAGACAGATTTTTTTTTAATACCATGCTTGAAAATTATTTTTAAAAAATCAGTAAATTGAAATACGAATTTGAAACAAATTTCATTCGAAAGTACATTTTATTTCTATTCGATGGTGTAAAAATTGAAATTCTGCGATATTTTGTAATTAATAAATCTGCGATAAAAGGGAAAATGATTGCTAAGGTAGTTATTGCCTGCAATATGACGTCAGAATTACTGACGGGCATTTTTTTGCTTCGTAATATTATATATAATCTCTGCTATAACTACACATCGCATCGGTCAAAGCTTATGGAATGCGGCTACAAGCATGGGTTTAAAATACCAGAAATAGCGGTTGTAAGCATTACTTCCTCATTTCTGTTCTGTTTTTGAAGTCTTGACTGGCTACTGAAATAGCATCTGTACTAGTTCTATTATCACTACATATAGTATCACAAAAAAGCAAAAAATTGGCTTGTATTAATACTTTATATTAGAGTAATTTTACTTACCCACTATATGTAGTGTAGGGTAAGTCTTGTAATCGTTTTGAAAAGAGAATTTGTTTTTGGACTATTTACAAGCTTCAGACCCTGGAGATTCCGTAAAACATGTTTTTAGAAAAAAAATTGCCGTCCGTCTGTCAGTGTGTCTGTGTGTGTGTCTGTAAACGCTCTATCTCCCGCACAAATTGAGATAGAGACTTGAAATTTGGTATGTACTTAGTATGTAATAATGGTAAGATGCTTATTGAATTTCAGTAACCTCGATCATTCGAAACTTATTTTTTCGGACTCTCGAAATAATCGTTCTGATAAAAAGTGTATAAAATTTTTCGAAATTGTTTATTTTAAGGAGTGAATATAAAAGTCAATAAAAAAAAAACAAATTCTGCATGAAGAATGAAGTCGATCGGATAAGTAGTTGCCGAGATATTTGTAATCATATTTCAACACTCTTCGATTTTTCATGACCCTGTATTTCATCCAAATTTCAATTCAAAGATATATTTTAATTGGAAATGAGACGCTTAATCCAACGCAATAAATCGTTGTTAATATTATTATTATTTATGGAGTTATAAGGATGTTTCTTTTACGCAATTCAGTGATAGAGCATTTAAAGTTTATGACGTCATCAAGCCACGATTTTATTCGAATTGCAATGCATTTAATAAATACTTTACACATGTTTTATTTTCCTTTTTTATATTATGCATATCCATGATGAGTAAGTATTACGGTGACGACTACCCCAACGACTAGTTTTATAATACATTACATTCGATCAATGTCAAATAGTTCTCTTTCACGACACACGTATTTTTTTAAAATTCTATTTGATAAAAAAAATCTAGATAAAAAAAGAAATTGTTGAATAAAAGCAAAATTGAAACATATGAGTAATAAAACTCTTTCTTGGTAAGAGTAGAAAAATACCGTATTGAAAAAAAAATACATTATGTGATTAATGAAATTTACCAAACTTTCTTTAAAAATGAGCTTCCTTTCCGATTCTTTAATGGATTTCTCAAAAAAAAAACGAAAAGTATTAAAAAGTTTCTGTAATTTTATTTAATAGATTTTTTAAACCTTATTCACGAAACATTTCTAGATAGAAATTAATTATACGCTACTATCTGCATTTTGGCTAATATAAGTACAATTATTAAATAATATATTAAAAATTTCTAAAAAGTAAGTAAAGCTTAAAATTTATTTGGTAAGGTTTCAATTTTGCGGTTTATAGAAGGATCCAATCCGGGCTACCCTGGTTACAGAACTTAGATAAAAATTATTTTTATTATTGAAAAATTTGATAGATTTTTTTTTACATTAAACATATATATTTTTTGTTCACTAACAATAACAAATGGCATTTTTATATTAAAAATGTCAATTATGGATCCAAAGAAGATTTTAAAATTTATTAAAAGTGGTAGTATCATTTTAACAGCTGCCAGAGGTTAATAGTTGAAGAAATAGCCAAAAAGTTTGCCACTTACAGAAGATTTTTTTTATTCTGATTAATTCAGTGGTTCAGCACGAAATTCAATTTCATATCTGTTAAATTTATGCTTTATTTAAATTTATTTATTTATTTACTTACTGATGAAGCGTTAACTTTGCTATGGAATATTATCCGAAAAGAAACGTTAGACTATTTATATTGTTTTAGGTGCCAAATGTTTAATCTTCCGTAATCGAGCCGTAATATTTCCATTACCATGTTCAATGTGAAATTTCAGGAGACCAATCATCGCTCTGTACCATTTGCAAAGCAATTATTAAATAATTGTGAACTTCCAATCTGTTAGATATTTTGTGTCTATACTTTCAGATATTCTTTGGACTTTTCTTTAGAGGCGCGAATAGAGAGAATATATAACTGTATTTATTAATTACAAATATAATTAGTTTGAAAGTCAATTATAATATTTTCACTTTGTGAGAAGAATTCAACTGCATATCCCCATTTCAATTTTCTGCATTTTCTTAACTGCGCGAACTTTGAAAGTTGTAATTTTACGTTTTTGTGATCGTTCTATGGTATTATTGATATGCAAACGTTGTTTAAACATATATTTATTGAAAACTTTTCTCTTGCATGTTTTACATTTTATTTGTCGCTTTTACTTAGAGTTAATTCCTTTCGGTCAATTTTCTTTCTGCTGCTGTCATTGGTCAATAACGTAGCTGTGATTGGCTGTTATTGGTTAAGTTTTTGATGCCGTTTCTATAAAAATAAATACATAAATAAATAAAAATAGATGAAATATGTAATTATGTAATAATTCAATAATATACAGGGTGATTTTTTTTAAAGTTGTGAAAGTAAAACACTTTAACAAAAGAAACACTGATCCAAATGACCTAAAATTTCACCAGTATGCTCCCAAAGCAATGGGAATTTTTTAGGCATGGTTAAAAAAAACTTAAAATCACACCGACAGATGGTGCTGTAAGGTAGCAGAAACAAAGAATATCATCTGTGGGTGGAAAACAATGGACGGTACTTTTAGAAACTATCTTCCGTAGACCCTCTGTTGTCATTGGACCTTTTCTTAAATTCTTAAGTCTCCTAAATCTCCTAAGAGCAGTTGCTGCGCTGTCATTATTCTGATAATACAGTTTCACTAACAACGCACGGTCCTTCAATGGCGCAGTCACTGCAAGGATTTCCGTAGAATAATGAACACGAGATGTGCGTACTTCACGTTTTTATCGCCAATGTGCGTGTGCCGGGCGCAAGTTCGTCTCCCGACTTTACTGCACGTACAGCGCCATCTGTCGGTGCGATTTTAAGTTTTTTTTAACCACGCCAAAAAATTCATATTGCTTTGGGAGCATACTGGTGAAATTTTAGGTCATTTAAATCAGTGGTTCTTTTGTTATGGGGTTTTACTTTCACAACTTTAAAAAAATCACCCTGTATTTTGTTTAATTCGGTTTTAACTCCCTTGTCATTCAATTTCTTATTTGAATCGGTTGTAACGTTTTTCTCGTTGTAACTCTCGTATAGTTGATATTATATTGTTGTTACAGAATGTGTGATTTGGCACAAAATTAATTTTATTGTTGTGACTTCAATGTTGCAAATATATTGCTGTCAGCATCACTCTTGTTTAATTTGTTTCTGTAATATTTCTAGCCTGTACGAAAAGCGGTTACTTAAAAGTGATTTTTCACGAAAATGAAACTCTTTCAAATAGATCTCTAAATCCTTAAAATCCCCCAATTTGTTACTTTTTTTGTCGAAATAATTATTTTAATCGAAATCGCAAAGATGTCCTGTGTTCGAAATGTTAATAATTTGTAAACTATGTGCAACAAAAATATACGGTTTTCACAGAAATGCTTAGAACATGTCGGATTTTTATTTATAATGTACAAAAAAAAATGTTGTAATAGTTACAATTTTGGCCAACAGGTGGCACTTCAGTACAACGCTATTATTCTGTTTATCTAAACCACGCGTTATATAAGCAGATGAGTTTATTGCGCAACATCGTTTCTAGAATATTGCTCAGATTTTGGTTTAAGGATAGTTTCTTTTCGAACATTTTATAGAAGATTAAAGAAATTGCATTTTAAAGGAACTTCGATGCAATTTGATCTGTAACATTTATGCAGAATTGAGCGCTTACAGACTGTCACTGTTTCTATCACGACAATACTGAGGTCTACACTTGGAGAGGCACGTGACTTGACTCACTCTGTCTTCAAGTGCTGCAGATTTCCTATAACTACCTTGTGACTTTTGATTGTTTAGCTACTTAAAGTCAGATGTGTAGAGGGATCAGCTAATGTCATTGTCCCAGTTGGAAGATAATGCGACATGTTTCAGGGTACGGATTCAGGGTACGCTTTGTAATGCTCTTCGATTCTGCGCTGCCTGTTTTTAATCGTGTGACGGCTGTACTTAAAAGAGATGTGCGTCACCTTGGAAAGTTCTATGATTTAGATACTGATTATTTCTTATCCATAAACTGTACTTTACCATAGATAAACTATATTCTGAACTGAAGCGACACCTGTTGGTAAAAAAGTGCAACTACTATAAAAAAAATTTACACTAGAAACAAAACTCCGATGTGTTTCTAAGCATTTGTGTAAAAACCGCATATTTTTGTTGTACATAGTTTACTAATTATTAACATTTCGAAAGGTCCGGAACTTCTAGATCACCCGTATACATACATACATACATACATACATACATATATATATATATATATATATATAGAATATGTTTCAAATTTCAATATTTTCCTTATTTAATTTACTTATTTCAAATTTAAAAAACTTTTTTCTACAACTTCCATCTCAAAAATCCAGTATTCTATGCATAGTATCTCAGCTTTCAAGTATTGAAATCATTCCATTTCCAATATTCTTTTTCTTCCATAAGCCTTAGTTTCTAATTTTTCGGAACACATTCTATGATGTTTTCACACTTTTCTTGTTCTTATTTACACCTTTTTTTCATACCCGGTAACTTGTGCCTTTGAAGCATCGTTTAGAAACTACACTGGAATCCTGTTTCAATCCGCGTCGATTCCATCATTGTATTTCTGAACCCATTTACAATGAACAAGCCGGTTTGAAGATGAAACTAGCCTAGGTCATTTTTACCCCTGCTTGCTCCTAGGGCATTAGTCCAGCATTTACCCATGATTCCTGTCGGTTAAACAAACAGCACCCGTTCACCCGTCAGTGTGTTGTTGTGTCCATCGTTTAAAAGTTTTGTCAGTGCTTTTATTTTTGCGCTATTTATTGATTTTTACAACTTTATTTTAAATTCTTTTTTGTTTTCAAAAATGAAACATTACGTCAATTTTTCGCGATGGACGGTCGAAAATTTTGCTTTCTGCGATTTTTGAATTTTTAGCTTTTTTAGCGTACCGCCGCGATTTTTCTGATCTTCATGAAAATAATTTGTTTTTAAACTTTTCGACTAATATAGTAAAGTTTGCCCCCATGTTTTTTGATTTTTTACCGATTTTTAATAAGATTTTCAATACGATTCTTGGCGGGGTTTTTCCGTTCTGCTGCGATTTTTTTACAATCGTTAAGAAAAAAAATCAGTTTTAAACTGTTAGCCTAATATAGTAAATTTTGTCCGCCCCGATTTTGGAAGTTTTTGCATTTTTCAATGCAATTTTTAGCACCCCCTCCCCTTTCTTTTTTCTTTCCGCGATCATTTTTTGATAACCACAAAAAGAATTCTGTTTTAAACATTTAGCATAATAAATTAAATTTTGTTGATTTTCAATACGATTTTTTGCGTTGTTGCGCTTTTCTGCCAATTTTTTTTTATATTAAAAAACGAATTCCTGTTGGAATGTTTTAGCTCTCACTGTTACTGTAGTAAATTTCAAAGTAACTGTAGTAAATTTAACTAAAGTAAAATTAAAGGGTTTTTTTCTTTCTTTCTTTCTTTTCGTTTTCTCGGCGATTTTTTAACGTTAATAATAAGGAATCCGGTTTTAATCTTTAATTAAAAAAAAAAAAAAAAATTCTCTTTTCAATAAAGTTTATTCGCGATTACGCATAGGGATTTTTGGAATTTTATTAGCATGGCAGAGATCTGCAAGGGCCGAACTCGGGCCAGGCCCAGTCTTACTTTTTCTGAAAGCTCGGGCCGGGGCTTACTGTTTTCCTGAAGGATTGGGTCGGGCCGGTCTAACTTAATTTTTCCGTACTGAGCCGGCACTGGTTTCATTCTTCCTACTCTTCACGGGCCGAAATTTTAAGTCCCGGTTTTGACCCGGCCCCTATGAAAATCATTGTCTCGGCGTCCGTTCAAAAAAAAAATAAAAATAAATAAATAAACAAAGCATACATTTCTAAATCGCCATTATTCTGTAATTAAACATTAAAATTTATTCTTTTTAAAGAATAGTGGATTTTTAGGCTTATTAAAATATAACTAAATTAAAATATAGTAAAACGTGTGAAAAAAGAACCTGCCTATGACGAAATCCTGTCTTAAACTGAAAACTGTGTTGATCCATGCAAAATGAATATACTAATACGCAAGAAAAGAATATATAATATATTTACACCTGCGAAGAAGGGAACTTGTCTTTAACGCATTTTTTTTCTTTCCTGCGCAATTCCGTCTTAGAAGATTTTATTGTACAGCATTTTTCAGATTTTTGAATCTCCAATACATGGAATATGGATTAACAATATTAATGATAACTGGAACATTTACATACAACAAATAGAAATTCATTAAAAAAAATAAATATCGCAGGTTACAACATTTCTATAAAAATGAAGATTATAAACATGAAAAAAAAAAAAAAAAAAAAAAAAAAAGCTAGATAAGTGCTTTTGGTCAGAACTCCCCGTACGATACAAATTTTTAACCAAGTCGACGTAAAAATTAACATGTAGTAGAAATTAGCTCGGGCCGGGCCGATGAAATTTTAACTTTTTTTCTAGTCCGGCCGGTCTCGGGACGAACTTTTAGCTATTACACCGGGCCGAACCAATAATTTTTTCTACGGACCAGGCCGGGCACGAACCAAACTTAACTTTTATACTGGGCCGAACCGGTCTTCGGCCGAACTTTAAATTTTTATACCGTGAATATATATATATATTCTTTCTATGGGTCTGTTTGGCCCGTGCGCAAATTCACAATCACTCAACGTCCTACGCACTTGACGCCAACCTCTGTCGCCAAGCGCATTGGCGAGAAAATGAACTTCGCGCATGCGTGGCATTTGGCCGGCAAGCTCAAAATCGTACAAGTACCATTGAATAGATAGATGTTTTATTACAATTGTACATCCTACAACATTCCTCCTACCTTTTTACCTCGAGTTTTATCGTGAGCATTAAAATGCTTTAAAAATAAATGAAAGCTTTCATTTTTTAAAGATATTACAAAGATTCAGTAGTTACTTGGTAGCTTAAGCTACCAAGCTCATGAAAATAGATCATTTCCTGTTTTGTAAACAGTTACATTAAATAAACAATAATTGTTTTTATAAAATAAGCTTAGAAAGAAGTAAAAATACATTTTATATTTACATTTTTTACCTTTTATATTACTTTATTTAATCTCGAATAAACACGGATGCTTATTTATTATATTTAGTTAAACGCTTTTTCACTTTTAAATTATTAACCCTCCCCCCCCCCCCCCAAAAAAAAAAAAATCTTATGTAGTTTGTTATGATAGAATGAGATACATTCTAAAAGGGATAATACAGCATTGCAATAACACCAAATTCAATAAAATAATTAGGATAGTTAGGTTTTTACTTTTCAAATTTATCCTAATTAAGTATATATATATATATATATATATACATATTTAAATAAATTTGTTAGTAGATTAGAGAAAAATCCTAATTGAGCATTCCAGCAACGGATATTAAATCTTAAAAATAAATAAAATTTTGTAAATGACCATTAGTATAAAAAATCCAGTTTTCTATTGCAGGAAAAAAAAAAAAAAAAAAAAAAAAAAAAAAAACATGCAATTTTTGTAAGAAAACAAAGAAGATATAAATTAATTACGTAAAGCCATCTCTTAGCTTGTTCAGTAAAAATTTTACTGAAAGACAATGGAACTGTGAAGCAATATTTTATGCTTGAGTAATTCAATAAGATATATTGAATATCGGATATTGAGATCAGATATATTATATATTCAATAAGATATATTGAATATTATTCTGTATCTCTGGGTTTGAGTCTCGAATTGGTTTATCTAATGTAATAAGAGAGGGCACCAATACGATTTCACGACCTCACGGAAATGTATTTTGAGCGGCTGTAACTTTGAGGTGTGTCGAATGGTTTTTTAATGGCACAAAAGCAAAATTAATAAAAGGTTGTTGAGTTTTATATGATTTTCACTTATCTTATTGAAATATATTATTTTCACATGTTCTGAATGGCGATAATATAAGATTGGGTATATTTTTGTTTATCGAATCGCCGTCGTTTGCACTACCACATTATAAAACATGCAAGGAAAAGTTCTGAAAAAAATAAAAGATGAATTTTTATTGGATATTTTTTTATAAAGCAAAAACTTTTACAAAATGTTATTAATTTTTAAGATTTAATATCCATTGCTGGAATGCTCAATTAGATTTCTTCTCTAATCTACTAACAAATTTATGTATATATATATATATTTAATTAGGATGAATTTGAAAAGTAAAAACCTAACTATCCTAATTATTTTATTGAATTTGGTGTTATTGCAGTGCTGTATTATCCCCTTTAGAATGTATCTCATTCTAGCAATGCTTAACAAACTATATAAGATTTTTTTTTTGGGGGGGGGGAGAGGGGGATAATTTAAAAGCGAAAAAGCGTTATAATAAATAAGTATCCGTGTTTATTTGAGATTAAATAAAGTAATATAAAAGATAAAAAATGCAAATAACTTCATGTATTATAAAATGTATTTTTACTTCTTTCTAAGCTTATTTTATAAAAACAATTATTGTTTATTTAATGTAACTGTTTACAAAACAAGAAATGATCTATTTTCATGAGCTTGGTAGCTTAAGCTACCAAGTAACTACTGAATCTTTGTAATATCTTTAAAAAATGAAAGCTTTCATTTATTTTTAAAGCATTTTAATGCTCACGATAAAACTCGAGGTAAAAAGGTAGGAGGAATGTTGTAGGATGTACAATTGTAATAAAACATTTATCTATTCAATGGTACTTGTACGATTTTGAGTTTGCCGGCCAAATGCCACACATGCCCGAAGTTCATTTTCTCGCCAAAGCGCTTGGCGACAGAGGTTGGCGTCAAGTGCGTAGGACGTTGAGTGATTGTGAATTTGCGGCCCGTGCAGACCTTTATAACATATTATATAAATTAACATATAATGGGATTTTGTTTTGTGTATACGATTTCAAAAAGATATTTAACTTGTTACTGATATCATTATTTTGCTATTTGAAATTCATACACAAATTTTAATTGATTTGATTGATTAAATGTTTGACATATTTTGGCTCAATACTGTTTATTAAATTTAGCCACAGCCCTCGCTAAGAGTAACCCCCCCCCCCCCCGCAAACTTTCGCGAATGCTGTTACACTTGACAAATTTACAAACTTGAATGGCAAATTTGTTTAAAACTTTAATAAAAACTATAATACACTTTAGATTTCTCATAGACTTGGCAAAAATTAGAAATATAATTGTGAACATTATTAAGCTTTTTACAAATAAAAACTGTTTATATTTTCTAATTGTGGTAACTTGGCAAAATTATAAAACTAATTGGCAAACGTCAAGAACTATCTATCTTTGTTTGCCAATGGGTTGGCAGATACTGAAATTTCACTTGCTAATTTAAGGTCCCCTCCCCCTCCATTAAAATCTCGTAGCGATGGCCCTGAAAGGGCCGTAGCGACCCCATGGGAGGGGGGAAGAGTCGGGCAGAGTCAGGTCCGAAACTAGAGAGTGCCAGTTGGGGCTTGTGCCCCAGGCGCCAGAATTTCATTTTCACAGATAGTGAAAATGAAATTAGTCAAATATGTTCCCACAGTTTTAACATTAGCTTGCCATTAACTGTCTTCGCTTAACATTATGTGTCCTCATTTAGATAGATAATGTTAAGCATGTAGATAATGTTTTATAATTAAGATAAAAATGTTTTATTTGTAATAATTAAAATTCTAGTTTCGGTTTAAGAAATAAAATGGAATTTTAGTCTTTTCTGGGACCCCCTAGAAAAGGGATTTTGAAGTGTAAGTTTTACTCTTTGTATGAGGCTTTCTTGTAAATACTAGTAGAATATGATTTATTCATTTAATGCCAAGTTAGCAGTATTAGTAGTATTTTTTTTAATGCAAAATATCTTACGTAGTTTAATTTTTTTAAATTTCTTAAATGTAAACAAATTTTATACATATTTGTTTTCTATTAAAAAATATATAGTTATCATATTATTTACTTATTTTAAAAAAAAGTTTGAGTAATGGTGAAAAAACGATTGCGTCATAAGGGCGGAAAAATAATGTTCGCCTCTAGCAGAAAATTGTCTAGCGGTGGTCTTGGCTCTGGTGTTACAAAGATGTCAATCAAAGTTTGCATTAACAAAAAGCGGCCAGACATTTTAATTCTCAATAAAGCAAAAGAACGAAGATTATCATACGCGAAAAGGACTGTAGGCGGTTTCTGTTTATGTTTACACCGTAAGTTTGTACCGCAGTTCCCTAATCAGCCAATCATAATTCAGAAGGAAAAATTACGCAGTTTCCGGTGTTTTGCAGGGGAGGGGTTTTATGCTTGCGTTTGTAAATGGGTGCAAAATGAAAGCAGGAATGATAGCGGCATATTAACACGTCCTTTGAATCCGGTTTGATACCAAGTGATATTGTAAACGCTGCTTGAGTTAGTTGATTGGCTGGGGATCCGGTTCACGATGGATTTTTGAATGTCCTATCTATTGATGCGTGCAGTACTATAAAACATAATGCACACTCTCAGAGCTCAGATTTTTATTAGTTTTGTTGTCTAAAAAAAGTTACGGCAGTTGATTATGCCATTCTCTAGAAAATATGTTATGTTATTATTGGAATTTCAAACTTTTTCTCTGCATTATTAATAAATTTGATAGACTGATTCGTTATAAATTATTATAGAAGCTGCTTACAGATTTGAAGTATTTTCTTGGGAATTAGTTTTGTTCATCATAATATGAGCGAAATTAATAAAGCTCTTACCTCTACAACACATGATTATTTTTATTATCATTATTTCAAGGGGACACTCTAATACAATTCCTTCCGCGTACCATGTTTCAAGTCATAAAATGACTGCTCTAAGATATTTTTAGACGTAGAATCTTCTAGTAAATGAAATTTACGCGCGCAAAAGTGGAAAAATACAAGCTAGTCTGCTAATATGTTCCAATATGATTTTATTACATCACACACACACACACACATATATATATATATATATATATATATATATATATATATATATATATATACAAGAAATATTCGCTTAATTGTATAATATTTATACAAGTTCGTAAATGAACCGGTGTACATTTTCAAAAGTTTTTTTTCACATACGGAACATGATTTTTAAATATATCGATTTACTCATCAGCTGAGAAGAAATAAATAATAAAAATAAAAGAACTGGCGCCTGTTCAAATACCACTTTTCTTTACATATTTCATGTATTTTAGAGATTTCAAGAAATCGAAGATGTATGATGGAATATTGATAAGTATGCTAGTAACACGACGATATTTTTTTTTCTAGGATATTCAACTATCACTTTTGATATAAATATATTTTTAGTTTTCTTGAATTCAAATTTTGGATCAGATGTTTTCTGTGTTAGCATTAGTCGCAAGATTCTGCATGAGGAATAACGAGATTTGAGAAGCACATTCAAGTCTGAAGAAGAATAAACAAATACTTTTTGTAATGTTCAATATATTTCTTTTTTTAGACTTTGCTACTTTTTGTCGTGTAGATGACATTTATATGTAAATTTAAAACCATAAAATAAAAGTTTTCGAGTTATCGTTTTTTCAAAGTATATTGTCAATTGATGTACTTTTGAATGCTACTAAATAAGTTTTGTTATCCTGTTTGTTGTTCAAGGATATCAATAAACATTCCAGTCTGGTCAATACGATTTATATGATCAAGATTTATTAATGCATGTTTTTTAAATTAAGATATCTTTTCCGGGTTGTTCAAAAAAGTAGGTTACGCAAATTATTTCTTAAACTTTGGATAATAGAAACATATTATTTAAATGTCATTGTCATTTTGTCTTCCAACCCCTCTTTTCACTACAGTGGTATGATCTACTTGGTTACCATGGGAACTTGATGACGTTTGCGCACTCTCCGATCATGTTTTCTCCAGAACTCTGACGTGTATGCTCATTTTGACATTTTCGACTTGTTTGTAACATCCTGATGACGTTCGCAGAAGCGAAATGAAACGTTGATGTTTAATTGTGGTTGTAAATTCACGATTTTAATGTATGTACCATTTAGCAAATGTTGTATTTGAATTATAGAAACATATTAGTTGTAATGAATAGAGGAAAGCATATTCAACTAGGTAAATTGTATCCAATGGTTGGAGATTCATCATGTAAATGCTATAGTTATAGCTCGGATGAATGAATTTAGCGCTGCAGTTCACAGCCTTGTCCAACAAATAAGAGTGAGATGTGCCAGTCCAGGATATCGTCGGGATAGCTCAGTGGGGAGAGCGTTGGTTCGGCAAACCAAAGTGCCCAGGTTCGAATCCTGGTCCCGGCATATTTTTGCTCCGTTGGATAAATCTCAACTATGATACTCCAACCATTGGATATATTAGTTGTATATTTCCAAATGGACAAAAAATGCCCGGGCCAGGATTATAACTTGGGAACTTTTGACTGAAGCTGCCAATTCTCTATCAACTGAGCCATCCCGGATGAATCTGGAGAACATAATTCATCCGGGATTGTTTAGTTGGTAGAGCACTGGCAGCTTCAGTCAAGAGATCCCAGGTTCGAATCCTGGTCCGGACATTTTTCGTCCAGTTGGAAAATCACAACTCATATGATTTTTTTACGAATTGGAATAATTGTATTAAAATTGATCTTGTGTAAATACGTATCCAGCGTTTACTTGAGTTCCAAATTACCTGCGATTTGCTCTGTTCAGCTGATTCAGATATTACACCAGATGGTATGATCAAAAAGGTTAAATGGATGAATTAGATCCTCCAGATTCAACCGGGATCTATGGCTCAGTCACTAGAGCACTGGAAGCTTCAGCCAAGAGATCCAAGTGTGAATCCTAGCTGGGATTTTTTCCTCCAGTTGGAAAATTACAACTCATATGATTTCTTTACCAATTTGAATAACTGTGTTAAAATTAATAGAAACATACTACCATTACATTCTACCATACTAATTGAATAGAAACATTACTACCAATTACAAAATGTATTAAAAACATGTACAATTTTGAGATGTGATATTTGTTTTTTTTTAAAAAAGAAACCTTTAATGCGTTAAAATACAACATTTTATTTTTTATACGGTCCCGTTCACTAAAACTTATATTTAGAAATAAGCTGAATTGTGTCTAAATAGGACATTATAAAAAAAACATTCTTCCGCAAAAAAAATTTCCCGACTTCAATACTTTAAAGCAGATGTGTCAACTGTGGGCCGTCGGAGACCACTAAAATTTTATAGTAATCTTTTCCTTTTCTAATCATGGAATTTCTGCGATTCAAGAAGTCGACTTTTAAAAATTAGTGGTATCTGGCGGATTACAGTTTGACATACCTGCTTTAAAGCTTTTCAATTTTCAGCATATTCCGGACCTAAAAACGCCTTTTTCCGATTTTATACGAAAAGAGAGCCGTAGGAAAATTGCGTTTGGATCTTAGTTGAATTTACTGGACATCAAAATATATGTATAAAGTTTTTGATAAAGATTCAGTAACAAAAAATCCTTTACCTCATTTTGTCAGATAAATATGAAGTACCAGAAAATAATAAAAGTAAACTTTTAATAGCCTTATGACATACATTTATGATACACTCTTATCTTGGCAATTGTATTTTTGCGTTAGCATTAATAATTCCTTGTCTACAATCAAATTTATCATTTGAGGCACCCATCAGATTTTGGCTTTTGAACCGACACTTTTTAACTTATTTTTTATCAATATGTCTCGTAGAGCAACTTATCTTGCTTTACATACGGACTCTACCACTATTTAAGACTTAGCATACCACCCTTATTTTTTATACATAGACTTGAAAAGACACCTTGATATAGTCATAGATGGATACAGCCATTGGCGTGTTAAAATTAATTACTCCAAAAGTGCTGCTATTTATTTTTCTAGAACTTTCTCCTACTCCAATATATGACACTAAATATCTGATGAATATTCTTTGTAAAAGACTTACCTCCAGAAAACATTTTCTTAACTTAAGAAATAAAGTCGCCGGAGCTTCCTAAACTCCTAAACCTTTCCTTAAAAATCCTACTCTCTCTATTTGCAAAATAAATAAAAAAATAAAACACTAACATACGAGGGGTGTTTTTAAATACTGTTTTGAAAAAAAAAAGCATAATTTTCTTACCAATTTTACTTTTATATGAAAGCCTGTACCTCAGTCTATTTTTCTACATAATTTTCGCAAATGTTAAAGCACTTATAATGTCGTACAACCAGTTTTTGAAACGCCTTTTAATAGATGTTTGCCGCCTGATTTGACACCCACTGCAACACGGTCGTTTTGACCTCATCATCGTCGTTTTGGCAAAGAACGCCGAGATGCTTCTTCAAATGCTCGTTCGTAAACTTTCTGCACTAAATCTTCACTAATGACTGAAGCTCGCCCACTTCGTTCCTCATCATTAAAATTCGTGGGCTATTTTTAAAAGATCTAAACCATCTCCGTACCATTCCACCGGTCATAATGTGTTGTCTGTAAACTTCACTAAGCTGACGATGAATTTTAGCCACTTCCACGTTTTTAGCCCTAAGAAAACTAATCACTGATTGTATTTCACAAGCGGCGGGATTCTCAATTGGCAGAGCTATTTTAAAAACTTAAAAACAACTTTTAAACAACTTAAAAACACGGGCGAAAGTTTACGTAATGGCGCCTGTGGCGTGCCAACAGATGTAGGTAAAGATCGCGCACGAGAGGAATGTCGACCGCAGCGCCCCCACATCGGAATTTCAAAACGGTAAATATATAAAACATTAACCCTCGTATAAAGCTTTCATCCTCTCTATCATGATTTATGTCTCTATGACGTAGTGTTTCATTTGAAAATCTAGTATGAGAAACCTGTTTACATTTTCTAACAAAAATTTAAGAAACATCAGATGTGGGTGCAGTTACCTTCTTAAAACCACCATTAGATGTGAATTAAATATGTTTCCCTTCATTCAACGGGAAAAATATTTTCTAATTTTTTTTACAAAAATATGTGTAATATCTCCAATGAGATTATGGCTGAACCGCAGGAATACCATATCTCTGACGCCAGCCATAGAAAGTGATTGCGTCGAAATTAATTTCCATTTTCATAAAAAAATTAACTATTCAACGCCAATTAAAACAAATAGTTTATAGAACTCTCAGTATTCTGTTTTAGTACATGTGGATGTCCTACTGACTAGTGTTTAGAAGATTGGTTTCAGGTCAACATAAATCAGATTTTGGTTCAGTCATAGGTAATTGTGATGTGTCTCTCTTGTAAGCAAAAGATAACCGTAGCCCCTGTTTGGTTCAATATTTTACCAGTTTCTTCTTCAACAATTTGGCAATTCTTAGTACTAAAATATTTTTCCAGATCATGGTATAATCTTTTACCAGTTTACGGTTTAAAGTAAAACAGAATTTGGTTCATATCGTGATTGTAAAGCACCAAGGCATTGTAAAATTTGTAAGGATTTGGTCTAATATAGTACTAAAATTTAACAGTGTAAATTTGCATTTAAGTTTTACTTGATATTCGTTATTTAATTATTTTAATTTAATAAAAAGGATTTTTTTTCCTTTTTTATATCCTTTTTGTGTCATCCTTAAACATTCATTTTGATGAATATTATATTTAAATTCAGTTTAGTTTTTAATATATTGGTTAATGATATATTTAATATTATACTAGACTGGTTGTTATTGTGTTTAAAAGATTTATTAAGTTAAATTACCAAATTTCAAAATGCGATATGTCATTTTTGTTGAATTTTTTACCGACTTCAAATAAAGAGGCTATCCGATTCGTTTGTATGCTTTTTTAATGTCTGTCTATCCAATATCCATATGATATCTATATATTTAAATCGCTAAGCGTTTTCTTTCGACAATCCGTGAGAACAAACTACTGCATCAAATTACACCATTCTTTTTTTTTTAATGAAAGATATTTTATATTTGGACACAGATTTGTTATCGTGCGTTCGTTTGTTCGAAAATTTAATTAATTAGCCGTAATTTTCAATAAAATTTTTACTTCTGCTTATGACGTCATAAAGTCAGCATCCCACTGTTGCGAGGCATAGAGTTTATTCTCAAACTCTGTGGTTCGCCAATCTTTTGACATTCGCTAATATCAACTAGGTAATATTTTAACATTGTAATATAAAATCTTAAAAAACTTACTTAAAATTAGCTAAAATACAATCATAATAAAATATCTAAACATAAAAAAAATATCGATATGAATTAGTGCTCCCGATTGGATATGTATATAAGTTATACGTTTAACCGATATACGTATATACGTATAATACGTATTTAAGAAATACGTATACCTTAAAATATACGTTTAAACGTATCCGGATACGTATAAGCGTATATCGGTTAAACGTAAAATTCCAGTATACGTTTAATTCAAGTATACGTATATTTCAAGCATCGTATTTACTAATGCCGTAATCGTTATTAATGCCAACGGATCTCATCAGTGTTACGTCACTGAACGGAGAACAAGTTGGAAATCGGTGGCGTTACTTTAGCAATCTGTATAATATGTTTCATACATAGAATCTTGTTATTTTTCCCTATAAACGATTATTGTAAATATATAACGAAAGTAAAAAGACTTTTTGTGCAAATAAGGAGAATATACACGTTTCAGATTTATTGTTAATCCTTATTGCCGAAACGTCAGTTGAGGCTCACTGTGGAGACCCGAAAAGTTTTTGGTTTCTGTCTGTCTGTCCGTCTGTCTGTCTGTCTGTCTGTCTGTCTGTTCCGCGATAACTGCCGCAAAAATGATCCGATTAGGTTGATTTTTGGTAAGTATGTTGGTGAGGTACCCGCAATTAGCTGTATAGTTTTAAGTTACATTTGGTTCATTGGTTCGGAAAATATAGAACATTTCTTTTTAGGTCATAATGCTGTCCTATGGGAATTCAGACGATTTTGAAATTTTTCATTTGTTGAAAATAAAATGGCGCATTTGATTCATGTATTTAAACGGTAAGTTATGAAGGCTAAAATTTATCAAGTTAGGTTTTAAATTATTCAAGTTAATTTGAAATTTTGTTACTACATTTGTCAGATTTTTTTAAATTAGGTGTATAATTTTTGGTGCAATTTTATACATATGTTCTAATAATATAATACATTTTATTTTATCATTTTTTGCAAATTTCAAAATGCATTTATTTTTATTTTCCTCTTTAATTTAACCGTAACCTAGCAATTATATTTCAAAGAATATCAAAATAATAAAATTCAAATAACTCGGACTATTTTGTTGCAATATTTATTCGCAAAATAAAACATCTTCGATTGATTTTTGTAGTTTATTGAAATAAATGAGAATGTATTTTGATATAAGTTACCTTTTAACTACTGCAGAATTATTTCCGAAACATTTTTACATGAGATATTATTCATTTTCTGGAAGAGATGTGGATTTTTTGTGGTTGAAAATTAGTATTATTTTAAAAATAGGATAAAATCTCTCGTACAACGAGATGGTTAACCAAAAGAAATTAGCGTAGTAAAACGCATCCATGCATCCTGAAATAGCACCATTACTGGAAACTGAGATCATAAAAAGCTATCACAAAAAATAATTTATAGCGCCAAATCACGTTTGCTATTTAGTGAATTGGCAGTAGACACGATTATGAATGATTACCCAATAGGCTTAAAAAATTTCTAAATATGACTAATATATATATATATATATATATATATATATTTTTTTTTTGGGGGGGGGGGGGGAGCTGGAGATTTTAGTATGCTATTGCCATCGAGTAGATCAGGATGTACTTAGATAGGATCTTACATCTAAATATTATAGAATGAAAATCAAAACTGTTTTTCCGAAACAAAAATTGTAATTAAACTAGATTTCTAAAATAGATATAAGGGAAATATAGTAGATTCAGACTCATTTCCATAAGTTGCTTTTGTACAAGAGATATTATTCCACTTATCCATCAGATGCAAGTTTTTCGTGGTTGGAAGGTAAGTAAATATTGTTATTTGGGTATTAGGATAACATGAAATTATTTTCCAAACTGTTGCTTATCTTAATAAAACCACAGTATAAAACGAAATCCAATATATACTATAATCATTCACACAATCAATAGGAAATCACGAATATAAATTTAACAAGATTACGGGGGGTTCAGGGGGGGCAGATCCCCCCTGAAGAAATGTACTCTTTATCCAAAACATTTCATGAAAAAAAAGTTCATAAGAATTTCGGAATTTCATTGCATAAACCGTATTTAATTTAACGGTTCTAATTTTTGAAAACCTTCGAAGTGTTTTATATATCTATAAATACCATGTATATAATATAAAAAATTAAATTGCGGATTATAAGCTGATAAATATGAAAAGTGATATTAAAAAACAAGGATTTTCAGAGCTCACGTTGAGGCTCCTGATCTGTAGATTTACTAGTTAAGTATATTCTTTCCTAATTTAAAAAATATATATATTTATTTTTGTATGCGTATACTCAAATTGCGCCCGGGAGTTCAAATGTTGTTCGTTCCACGGTGCTAATATGTTAATGTATAACGCTCTGTGTTAATGTTCAACGCAATTTCATTTTTTAACCATGACATTCGTGGTATTTTTTATACAAAGTGTATGTGCATTACACGATATTGATTTTTTAGAATTGTTGTTAATCTTGACAAATTTCTTTTTTGTGTTAGTACCTAAAAATTTCGATTACTTATAGCCTGACAAATAATCGTCACTGCAGGTTTCAGAACGCAATCACACACGCTTAAATTGACTTGCCTTCTCTTTTCTTTTTTGCTGTAAAACGTATTTTCAAAATATTTTTAATATAGAAAAAAGTATTCTTAAATAAAATAAAAGTATGTTTAGTTAGTTATTTGTTACGGCCGATTATCTGTACTAAGGATATAGACCGGTGTGGGGGGGGGGTGCCCCCCGTGGGGTGCTTTAAAATAAAAATAAGATTATGAAACTTGCCAGGAGTTTTGATTGATCAATGTCAGTATAAAATGTGAAGTCAATGTAAGTTTGTGTTCTGCAATACTAATGTTTCGGGCGAAATGTCCCCGCTATAAATCAAAATAAGCTATGTGCGTATGTTACAGATATGCGAAAGGTAAATCATTTCATAATTAATAGTTTAGATTTGAGGGGGGGGGGGAATAAAATTTAAACTGAGAAAAAAATATTCAGATTTTTTTTTTTCAAGTACCGACTGCACAGGACACAGCGGCTGTTTTTCAAAGTCTCTGATCCACAGACCAGCAGGAGAAATGCATATTTTTTTAAGCAATGAACGAAAACCGTTTAAACGTTTATACGTTTAACCGCTGGTGTAAGATCCGTATATACGATGTACGGTATATGCTGTTTCGTATAATACGTATAACCGCCTTGGTCGTATCATACGTATCCAAAATCTGCACCTTGTATAATACGTATTATACGTATACTCGTATAAACGTTTAATAGGGAGCACTAATATGAATAACAAATCTCACGTAAAATGTTGCAATTTAAATGATTCCAATTGAAACAAGATTTAGAGAGTTATCCCTGACGCCCAGCTAACATAAAAGTACCTATTTTATTTTATTTATTTACACAAATATTCAATTTTATTATAAAACACCAGGTTGCCACAGAAAGCAAAAATCGTCATTTAGGTGTCAAAAATTAACCCTGGTGCGTCTGCGATATCTGTACCTATTTAATCAAAATTGTTTTGGTTGCACCGCATATTACAAAATTAATTAAATCCATAATTATTGGGCACAGATGTCTTAAACGCACCACATTGGCGCAATTTTTTTCCCCTGCCAATTTGGCGAAAACTTTGTCTTTGAATATTAGTTACAAATAGCATGCAATAATAGCACGCGATTTTTTATTTCAATATAAAAATAAAATAACGTAATAAATGAAATAGCTTCTATTATTTAAAAAGAGGAAATAAAAATAAATAAATTATAGTTTGATATAAATAAATATTGATATACATAATAAAAACAATTTATAGAATTAAATTAAAAAATAATTAAAAAATAAAAGTAAATAAACAGCAATATAAACAAAATAACCGGGTTACCATGTGAGACATAAAATTGCCATCTTGTTGCAATCGCGTCAATGTGGTGCGTGAATGACATCTGTGCCAAAATTACCTGTATAGATTTGTTGGGAATTTTTTTAATTTTCGACACATTTTTTTATTAGAGGAAAAAGGTGCATGAAAATGGAGCAAAATTTATTAAAACCAAGCAAAGATATTGGGCACAGATGTCATATAACATTGGCGCGATTGCAACAAAATGGCAATTTTATGCTTCACATGGTAACCCGGTTATTTTGTTTATATTGCTGTTTATTTACTTTTATTTTTTATTTTAATTCTATAAATTGTTTTATTATGTATATCAATATTTATTTATATCAAACTATCATTTATTTTTTGTTCCTTTTTTAAATAATAGATGCTATTCCATTTATTACGTTATTTTATTTTTATATTGAAATAAAAAAATCACGTGCTATTATTGCATGCTATTTGTAACTAATATTCAAAAACAAAGTTTTCGTCAAATTGGCGGGGGGGAAATTCGCGCCAATGTGGTGCGTATATAATATCTGTGCCGTAATTTTTGATGTACTTCATAATAAAATTCCAATGTTTTTTAATAACATCGAAATGGTCACTGAAATGTCTGAATATATGTATTTTGGATACTTTTATGTTAGCCGAGTGCCAGTGATCACCAATTTTTTTTAATCTCGCCAACCCTTTTTTTACGACAATCTTTTAACATTAGCTAATAATAAATAACCAATATTTTAACATTGCAGCATATTGTCTTTAAAAACTTACATAAAAATAGCTAAAATATAATCATGAGGATATACGTAAGCACAAAGGCACAGATGTCATATAAGCACCTCATTGGCGCGATTTTTTCCTCCGCCAACTTGGCGAAAACTTTGTTTTTGAATATTTGTTACAAATAGCATGCAATAATTTGTGATTTTTTTATTTCAATATAAAAATAAAATAACGTTATAACGTTAATATACATTATAACGTTAATATTCAAAAACAAAGTTTCCGCCAGATTGGCGGGGGGAAAAAATGCGCCAATGTCTGTATGATATCTGTGCCACCACACTGATTTCGGCCGATTGCTGAGTCTGCAATTTTTCACTATTAAACCATGTTGGAGAGAAGGTCACCGATTTTAAAGGTATACAATTATTATACAGACAAACATACATTAAATACAATAATCCAACATGGAGTGAAAAATTAGCCAAAGTTAGGAATCGGCCAGAGTGGCTCAGTGGTTAGAGCAACAGCCCGAAAAGCTGTGGACCAAGGCTCGATTCCTGGCTCTGGGTAATTTTTCACTCCATGTTGGATTATTGTATTTAATGTATGTTTGTCTGTATAATAAATATATATTTTTAAAATGTATATCTTTTGAATGCATGCGTTATTTATGTGTGTTTTAATATATCTAAGGTTTTTGTCACATGCCCGAGCAATATTCATATAAAATTTGTAATTCATATCAAACTGTTTACCGTCAAGTTTTGAGGGGTTCCATCTAGTACTTGAACGGATGTTCAAATTTTAATAAACCTTATTTTGTTGGGAATGTCTTGTTTTGTAATGTTGCTGTATAAATTTCACAAGGATAAAAAAATGTGTATTTTTCTGCCTGACTGTTTTTTAGGTGTGTTCATAATTCTATAAATACATAGCACCTATAGCTGTCGTCTAGATATTAACTAAAGTTTTCTTCATTCTATTAAATCCTAGTATACGTAATTAATTCAGTGATATCCCATTATAGGTAATGATTCTAGTTTGACGTGATGATTACTGCATATTTAAGATGAAGTCATATTATTTCCGTATTACTGAATTTAAAAACCGAATTTGTATACTAAAATTGTTTAATTATAGCAATCATATAATCTACCGACAGTTTTTTGGATAGATGTTTCCGGAGAAATATATATTAAATGGAAAAAGAGTCGGTGGATTTGAAGTTCTGAAATTTTCAAAGCTAAGCTTAAGTTTCCCATTGTAATTTTCAGTAAATGTCAACAAAAGATAAAATGTTGCCACCTTAAAATGTACTTATTTTATTACGGAAATGAATCATATCATAATAACAGACGATATAATTCATTTCACTGAAATAATAACGTTGATTTTTTTTGCATTGTCTTGTATTGGGTATTTGCGCATAGTATAATTTTAATGTAACAGAATTGTACTTAAGGGAACAGTGGACGTTAAAATTGAATTATTTTATTTTTCATCATATATATATGAAATTTTGTCCATATATAGATGTCACCATAAGTATATAGAATACCTTAAAGAAATTTCCTAATCTTAATATAATTTTAAGAATTTTTAAAATTTATAAACCAAATTTTAAAATGCTCCTTGCGTCTTAATTTTTAAGATATTTCCCCAATTTAGCATTTGGATCACTTAAAACTATATTACAAACAAATCTGTGTATCAGTTTTTTAATCCCCCGAAAAATTAATGTTTGAGAGATTTTTTCTAAATTCCATCCGATTTTCATCAAAATTTAGCACTTTAATAAGTTATAAATCAAATTTAATTATCTTAACGAAGTCTAATTATAAAATGCCTACACAGTTTCTTTGTAAACAGTATCAGGATTCGTCCATATCAATTTCATGAATTTTGAACTAAAATTAAGACGCATGGAGCATTTAAAAAATCTAAAAAACATGTAAAATCTGTATTGAAAAAAAAAAAAATATGTATAAAGTTTACTAAAGCACCGAAAAATTCATTGTGTACATAATTCAAACGCTTGTAACTATGTGAAAAATTATCACAGCTGCATGCAGTTTTTCTCAAATGGTTCAGTACAAACTGAAGAATAATAATACACATAAAAAAATTTAGATTTTTGGGGCAATTTTTGATCAAATTAAATGTCCACGGTCCCCTTAATTGTTTGTAAAAGTGTGTTGAGACTTCATTTAAAAAATATATAATTAATATCTATAATATGAAAATCTGTACATAAAATAAATTTTGTATTCTTTCATTTATGCATAAGAGTGCACCAGCTATTGAACCAAGATCTCAATATTAAAAAAGTAGCTGTAGTACGAACACACCTCACTTGTCACGTCTGACGTACAATTTCTAACTGTGGTTCAAATGTATGGTTTATTTAATGAAACAATCATTTATGTCTTATCTTGATTTAATTTTTTTTTGGTGAAATTAGTACTTAACTTCGAAATATACTTGTGCCTGTAGGCCGAGCCGTCAGGAATTTTTTTAGAATAGAGAGATTGTGTACAACAGGTACGAGATTCGAACGGAAATGCAATCATAAGTATACATTTTTGTGAAAGGATTGCAAGGACAATTTACAGGAATTTCCTTATTTTTTAAATTGATGGCTAATCCGTTGCAAATTAACTTAAATTAAATTAAATTGGTTTTTTTTTATTATTACACAGAATGTTATAAAGTTATGAAGCGTCCCATCTGACGCTAATTCGAAATTTATTCAAATTTTAGTTTTAAAAATAATTATGTATTCATTTCAAATTTTTATTACGGGACGGATTTTAATCACTTTGTTATTATGCTGATTAAAAAACCTATATAAATTTTAGAGTTATCTATTATGTTCAGACCATGACGAATGTTTTATTAAAACACCTCTAATCAGATTATTTACTTAATTTTATGTTCTTCAATACCCTGTCATCATTCTCAGTAATTACAAAAATTATAAAATATTATATCGATACGGATGAAAACTTCCATAAATTTCATCTTTGTGAATTATCCTGTATCCTGTTCGAATTTGTTATTGTTTTTAGGTAAATTTCGTAAAAAATACAACCTATTACATTATCCTCTATGTTGCAATTTCTGAAAAAGTTTGCAGATCTACGCCGATCATGATCCCTAGAACCCAAAACCATCCCCAATTCCAAACTTTATCTATCTATCTATCTATACATATCACTTTTTTATGGACCCGATAACTTCCCTAATTCAGCACAATTCTCTTCCAAACTGATACATAAAATCAAGAGGCAGAAAATCTCGGTCAAGTTCGTTAATGGGCAAAATTGAACCAAAGAGGTGGAAATGGGGAGGGTTTTTGTGAAAACAGAAAAAAAAAACCATAACTTTTTAATTATGATACACATCGAGTAGGTTTAAAGTTACTTCTTGGAAAAGAACAAAAAAAATATGTATGACAGATTTTTGAAATAATTAAAAATGGCCTCAAGAGGCGAAAAAAATAAAGGTTTAAGAAGAAAAAAATTCATACCTTTGTCAATTCACAGGATATCAAATCCGCTTAAATTTATTATAAATCTTCTTAATATTATCTACAACTTTTATATTAACAAGTTTTTGATAAGAACAACTTTTACAGCAATATATATATATATATATATATATATATATATATATATATATATATATATATATATATATATATATATATAAAACTTTAAGTAAAATTTAACCATTGAAACATAAGAAACTGACCACATACACTGAAATCCCGATACCAAAGAGCCCTGTCAATTTACAAATTAAAATTGTAGTCCTAATAAAAGTAACATTATTAATTCAAATTAAGAAGAAGAAAAAAAAAAAAATTAAATAAATAGAAAATAAGGAATGAAATATAAACCACACGAGTATATACACAAATAAAAGCTTATAAAGTAATTTACTTTTTCAAGGGCAAGAAAATCACATTTATAAGCAAAGAACGATTGTTTTCTGTATATGACACCAGCTTTTGCTAAATATAGTGCCATATCTTGCCCGAACAATCGCTGAAACAATATTGAATAACAAGACCTTTACAATGGAATATTATAAATTATACATACAATTTGAAAAGGAGTGTGAAAAAGAATTAAAAAAATTAAAAAATATATATATTACTTATATTGATAATATCCCAAGATATTTAGTATATTGTGAGCACATGTACAAAGTTGTATCCAAAAGAAGAGGTTAAATTCACAGTTAAATAGAGAATCCTTCAGATCATAAATTGTAACCTACAGTTACAGTTATTTTTATTTAACTAAATAGATTACAACATTTAAAAAAATGTAGAAAAAAAATTATGATATACATATAAATAAAAACCATTAATTATTTTATTTTAATTTTAATTTAATAAATTAAAATATATAATATTACTTGATAATTTGAAAGTATTTCATAGATATTATTACCTCCATACTAAATTTCCAAGTTTTAATATTTTAAATAAGCTATACTACTGCTATCTATTGTAAAAATATTAGACTATTTTAGCATACTATCAAATACATTGCTGCTGACATCTGGTGTACAGATATTCTACTAAAACTTTAATATTGTATGTATAATTACTTATATGCAGCTGTAATGTAGTGTAAATATATTAATTTTACTAGTTAATATTAATGATATATATAGAGAATAAGAGTTACTAGTATAATATAATTTATATTTTAACTAACCCATTTAAAATATATCTTAATTTAACCCAAACATTAATGTAGAATCCATATGATGCTTTCATTTTATAAATTAGTATTATACTTAGAAATAACATAGATTATTCAATATGGTAATGCACTTATTATAATTTAAATCCAGCTATTTAAATAATATCTACCATGAAAAAAAAAATATATAAAAAACATAAATATTAATTAAATTAAATGATCTAATAATAAAATAAAATAAATAATATAAAACTAAGAGATATGTTTATTAGTGTACTATATTTAATAAATATTTAATATTTACTAAAATTAAATATGTTTAACATATTAATATTATATTGTATTGATTAACCCATTGTAACATCCTTGATAATTTTAACTTTTGTTACAACCCCAATAATATTAACTCCATATAATCATAACAACAATTATAGAATTTGCCCGCATGTAAATTTTAATTTATGAATGACTTTTAACTAAGATGATCCTATGCAGCACATGCTCTTAATATGAGTTATAATTTAGCGAAATATATCAACAGTCAAAAGTTGAAAATTAACGTTAAATTTTAAAATATGAATGACATTAAACTAGGATAATCCTATGCAGCAACGCACACAATAGGATTCATAGTTTAGCCAAATATATCAACAATCAAAAGTTGATTATCATTTTTATCAAGGAGATTTTAACAAAAAAAAAAAAAAAAAATACAGACATTTAACCCAAATTAATATATATATATAAACAAAAAATTCCTTGCCGGTTCCGCATACAGGCTTAGGTAAATTTCAAAGTGGGCGGTCCCAACTGTCGTATCATGGAAAAAAGTTTCATCTTCTTCACAATAAGCAGGCGCCCCGCGGTCTGCGATGAATTTAGTTTATGGTCCATATTTTTTAAATTAACAAGATTAAATATTTGAATAAACACGGGAGAATTTTTATAATTATTAATAAAATAATTAGAGTATAATAGGAAAAAACTCGTCAAAAGTGATCAGATAAAATTGTTTATCTCTAATCCTGATTTAGTTTTTGTTGGTGAAATTAGTACTTAACATCAAAATCTAACTGAGCCTGTAGGCAGAGGCGGCAGGGTTTTTTTTAATTTTAATTACACAAAAAATTAGGATTTTAATGTTGTAGCAGAAAAACGTATATCTGAAATATATGCGGCAAATGGCCTTTTGTCTATTTAATGTATCGTATATGTAATTTTCATATTTCTCTGTATTCATATATTCTAATACGAGCAAATCTTGTGGGTGGTTATATATATATATATATATATATATATATACATATATATATACCCGCATAGCATGCACAGTCACAGTGACGTCATTGTGACGTCAATGTGAGTCACGTACGTCACGTCACATCTGTGACCAAAATGCCACCACTTTGTGACGTTACACTGTGATCAAAATGTGAACGTCTTGGAGATCTAAAGAAAACTTAAAATAAACTTTAGAACATCTTATAACATAAAGAAAGTTACTTTTTGACAGCTTTAGAAATTTTTGTGACGTTGCAATGACGTCACTGCAAGTCACATAAGTCACGTAAAACCTATGACCAAAATGCCAACACTCTGTGACTTCACGGTGTGATCGGAAATTTGGAAAAAAACTCTAAATCATTAATAAAAATATTGTCACACACTATTTAAATATATTGAGTATTTCCAAAATAAAATAATAAATAAATATCTGACTACATTCGTCGGTACCATTCCGAACTATCGAATGTGAAAAAATGCATTTTTCATATTTTATGCCAATCTTTTATATTGTGTATGACGCGTACGTTGCCAAATCGTCACTTTTCTAGTTTAATTAGAACTTACTTGAAACTTAGAAAATGCAAATTTCAAACAATCGAATTTGCACATTTTTTCAAAAAATTACCATGTCAAAGTGTCGAATACGGCAAATTCGATACTTCGCCGTAAATGTTTGTATTTTTTTTACTTTTTTAACCATTTGTACCATGTCAAACTATCGAATTTGAAAATAGTCACTTTGTAGGAAGGCAAAGATCTAAAACTTTTAATTATGGATTCAAAATTAACAGAATTGACGCATGTTTTTTATGTTAGTATAGAATGTTTTCTACTAAAAATGGAATGTGTAGCATTAATAGTTCATCTACAGGGACACTCAAAATAATACTTTTACATTACCCTCAATTGGGGAAAAAAACGTTCGCGGTGTATTTTAATGATGTTAATCTATTTCAACAATATAGAAATTGACATGCATATCTAAAGTGCATTAAAACATTTTTCATTTAGAAGATAGCATGCAAATCATTTATCATTTATTTACAGGGCCACTCAAAAGAATTCGGTTACGTAATGGCGTACGGGAAAATGTTTGAAGCGTAATTTAATAATGTTACAATACTATTTCAAACAAAATGAAATTGATATACGTAATTGAGGTACACTACAAGATGCTTACTGTAGAATATGACGTGCATGCTTCTAATCGTTAATTTACAGGGGCACACAAAGTAACTCGGTTACGTAATGGCGTAAGGGAAAATGTTTGAAGCGTAATTTAATAATGTTACAATACTATTTCAAACAAAATGAAATTGATATACGTAATTGAGGTGCACTACAAGATGCTTACTGTAGAATATGACATACATGCTTCTCATCGTTAATTTACAGGGGCACACAAAGTAACTCGGTTACAATGTTTTGTATTAGCGATAATTGATGGAAACCGTTTTTAATTATGGTATGCTTCCTTAAGTTTAACTCTTCGCATACTATGTGGTGTGTAAAAGTTCCACAGATAGTACTATACAGGGCTACTCAAAAGAATTTGTAAGCATTAATTCGTATGCGTGCTAAATTACATAAACGAGGTTTTTAATTCTTTTTCGGAATTTTGAGCGGAATTTTATTTTTCTAAGAGATGTTTGTAGAATATAAATAAATTCATAATATACAGGGCTACACAAAGCATTGCGGGCTATGTATGATAATTTCAGAATGTGTGTTTTAAACAGTGTTATGTGATTTTTGCCTGAATTAAATTTTATCATATTATGTGACGCGTATAAAAATCTGCAGATAATATACAAGACTGTACAAAAGAATTAGAGTAAACTTTCGTCTATTGACGGAAATTTCTGAACTGTGTTATGCGTTTTAAAATTAAACTAAATTTTCAAACACTATCTAGAAGATATACAAATCTACAGATCATATACAGGGCTTCACAAACGAATTCGATTATTTTTCCGTCTATAGACGGTAATTGCTAGACGGTTATCATTTTATAATAATGCCTTTTACTAAATTATTTACTTAAATATCTTCTCTCACCATATTAAATGTTGAAGTTTCGTTAGAGTAATCTGGAAGCGTTGGAAAATGGTTCATAATCTATGATTGACGCATGATGTTTTTTTTTTCTTATTTACATTTTTAGTACGATTTCTTTAATCGTGACAACTCGGTAATTTAATTTTTTTTCTGCTGGTTTTTGTTTTAAGAAACTTTAATTCTAGAATACACTTGTATTTCATCAAATTTAAAATCGTCTGCGGTAGTTAGTAACTTATTTCTTAAATCTGGTTGAGTTAGTTAAATTTTATTCCAATCATTTCTATCCTCTGTAATGTAACGAAAATGGCAAAACGGATTTTATTAAAAAAATATCAAGAAGAAATTAACATTGGAATTAAAGACGTCTGTATATCGAGTTCGCCGTCGTCATCTCGACTCCGAGATAAAAACGATATCCTCTTTAACACAGGTATTTATTCTATTTTTAATATTCTGCTATTCAGCGTAATTAATTTGAATTCGAATATTGTTTTAATTTTGTATATTGTGTCTTCTTTATTTAGATTGGAATATTCACCCTGCACTCGATTTAAATTTGATTAGACCATCCCCTTCAACACTGATATCCAATGCGGAGAATGAAAAGGGTAAACAATTCCTTTATTTATTTATCTTGCTATGTTTTGTATTCTTCGAATACTAATAATATTTTACGTTTATTTTAGGTATTGAAAACTGCAAATTATCTAACGTTGGAGAAAAGTACAGAAATATTAATAGTTTTGATGTTACTTTTAAAGCAGCTGAAAAAATTTTTACAGATCAACAGGCTTCAAACTTTTCTTTGCATAATGGTAAGTGGCTCATTAAGCCAGACAAACGTTTATTTATAAATTTAACGCGTTTTTCTTGATTTTATCATTTTTTTCTGTTAGATTTATATCCAACCTCATCTGATAACACTGATTTAGACCCAACATTTTCTCCAAGTCACACCACTGAATCAGATGGCAGCTATATCGACCAAGGTATTATTTAATTAATTTTAATTGTATATTGTTTTTTATGGCTCAGAGAGTAATCTTTTTATTATTGCTAGGTTTTATTAACCATTGGGAAAAGGATTGATACTTTCGGTCGAGAATGGACCAAATGATGTACGCACTTTACTCTTTAAACCGTTTTTAATGAAATTCTGTAACTTTAGAAGAATTTTTTAAGCGTTTTTAACGAAATTGTGTAATTTTAGAAGAATTTTTTAAGCGTTTTTAACGAAATTCTATAACTTTAGATAAATTTTTCTCTGAATAGTCAATAGAAATGCATAAAATCGTTACAAAAATTTTAAAGTTACAAAAAGGATAGATGCAAATTATCAGATATGAAAAAAAGCCGAATTCAAAAATTGACGTCGAATGAGAAATCGTCTTATGAAGTAAAAAATGTGGTCTTCAACTTTAATTTCCTCAAAATACTTTTAGCTCAGATATCATTCTAAACAACAGTTAAAGCAATACTTAAATTTTTCTTAGGGGATGGTCTACAAATAGAAATTGTACCAAACTTTAAAAATGGCAATGCTAACGCCTAAAATTGGCATCCTATTTCAATATTTCGGTTTATTCGACCTTCGGATACCAAACGGGAAGTCAGTAGATAGGAAATGGGATTTCTGCGTCAGCAGCAGGCGATGGTGGCGGTAATACCGCCTTCTGCCGAGATCATACTATAGTAGGTCGTTAGAATAGCTAGCGTGGGGAAGCTATGTTATAGTAGGGTGGGGCGAATAGTCTGCTATAAGACGGGAAGGGGGGGTATTTTAGGAGGGCTAAATTAATAAAATTTTTAAATGTCTTATAGTACGAGGTAACGGTTAGGGTAGAGACTGAACACTGCGCCGCTATCCCTCTGTATTTTCCCAATGGTCGTTGTAAATTGTTAAATTAGAATTTTTCTACTATTTCTTGGCTCAATTAAACACACAATTAAACGCTTAATTAAACACACTCTTACAATACATTTAAATGAAAACTTGACTTCTAAAACAAAAACAATTTAACAACAGAATTTCATTAATTTATATTAAAAGGACGACAAAGGTATTTTCTGATTTGATTCTCTGCCTGCAAACGAAATGCCTGTCCTTTACCATGGTTTTTGGGAAATAAAAATAATTAATGATAGACGTTTTATTTTTTTGACACTGAATTTCATAAAAGCACGTAGATTAAGCAATTACCTGTCCAAAAATGCAATCTTTACTTTTTTCTGTGCATTAGTTCAGCTGTAGGTTGTTTGGAAAAAAAATTGACGAAGAAAAAAGTGATCATTATAAGTAATTCGACATTATTTTAAAATATATATATCTCTGTTTATATATCACTCATGATGATGAGTTTGATCTCAAATTGAAGAATTTCTTCATCAGATTTCATCAAATTCTTCTAATTTTCGGGTTTTTTTTTATATGTGATATTTTAATCTGGCATGTTTGGTCGATTTAACATTCAAAATTTGTTTCCTGTAAGAAAACAGAACCGGTCTGTTGTCTTGTTCTTGGCGTTTATTTGTATGGCTGGCTTACTATTTTTTGTTAGCTTGGCTTGACAGAACGACCGTCCTGCTTGATTAATAAGATTCTATTTTGACTTGTAATTTTATCACAATGCTCACAGGACAAAAATATCCCGTCCGTTTATACCTTCGTTACAGTATATTAAATAGGGGATGTATTCCGGGCTTCCCGCATTA
Organism: Maratus michaelseni; assembly: GCA_963931845.1. Lineage (NCBI taxonomy): Eukaryota > Metazoa > Arthropoda > Arachnida > Araneae > Salticidae > Maratus > Maratus michaelseni. The sequence goes on along the minus strand of OZ007594.1, from coordinate 273,378,486 downwards.
CATAAGGTAAAGCTAGGAGAGTCTGCGCGCAATTCAAAAGAATAGCAATAAAAAATCTAAATATTAATTTTTTGCTAAACTATTCATGAATAATTTTTACTTCATTTGTTTTTTATGCATTTCCATTGCTATTTTGTTGTTATGTTGCAATTTAATAGAACAGTTGTAATAAAACCAAGAAAGTTATTTTGCGCAATCTGTCCTTACAGGGTTGGTGTGATTGCGCACATGGGTAGGAGAGATTGTTACTAATAATAACTACAATTAAATTGTTAACAATAATAATTACACTTAAATGACATTGCTGTAAGGTTTTTGTGAACAAATTTTATTGTATTGGGAGTGAATATTTCAACCTAATGCTTAAAGATTCAGAAAAAGGAAGTAATTTTAAAAATGATTAAAAAATTTTAATTAAAGGAAAAAAATAAAGAATCTGAAAAAGCAAGTCCAGATAAGATTACAAAATAAAATTATGTAACTTAATAACACGTTTAACTTAAAATTAGTCCATTTTTATTTTTCAATTTTTATGCAAATTTACCAATAAGCTGCGTAATCTCTCCTAGCATTTAAACTAATGGGAACAATGCGCCATCTCTCCTAAGTAGCAGATACGCAAACCCTCCAATTTTGGTAGGAGAGATTGCGCGGCCTTTTATTTAAACATGGCCGCTACTAAAACGAACCGTTGATGTTCACATTGTTAGTCTAGAATAGTAGCTAATGAGAAATCGTTTAAGTTTAAAATATTTTGTACTATTGACATTGTATAGAAATTCTGATGAACAGCTATGAAAATTCAAGCACTTACTTTGGGAAAACAAAACAAAATAGCAATACTTTATCTTAGACGCTCAAAGCAATCAACGTGCACTTTCAAATAGACACTCCACTACTGTTGTTCTACAAATACCTGGAGTCTCTGCGCTCTCACTCTATTCCTTCCCCCCGAACCTTTATGTGCGCAATCTCTCCGACTGCGACATCTCTCCTGTCTTTACCTTAACATAGGTGAAAATCATTTTTTTTTAACTCTAGTAGATTTTTTTATATTTAATTTATATATTATACATAAGGTAAAGCTAGGATAGTCTGCGCACAATTCAAAAGAATAGCAATAAAACATCTAAATATTATTTTTTTGCTAAACCATTCATGAATATTATTTACTTCATTTGTTTTTTATGCATTTCCATTGCTATTTTGTTTGTATGTCGCAATTTAATAGAACAGTTGTAATAAAACCAAGAAAGTTATTTTGCGCAATCTGTCCTTACAGGGTTGGTGTGATTGCGCACATGGGTAGGAGAGATTGTTACTAATAATAACTACAATTAAATTGTTAACAATAATAATTACACTTAAATGACATTGCTGTAAGGTTTTTGTGAACAAATATTATTGTATTAGGAGTGAATATTTCAACCTAATGATTAAAGAATCAGAAAAAGAAAATAATTTAAAAAACGATTAAAAAATTTTAATTAAAGGAAAAAAAAATTAAAGAATATGAAAAAGCAAGTCCAGATAAGATTACAAAATAAAATTATGTTACTTGATAACACGTTTAACTTAAAATTAGTCCATTTTCCATTTTTTATTTTTTTATGCAAATTTACCAATAAGCTGCGTAATCTCTCCTAGCATTGAAACTCATGGGAACACCGCGCCGTCTCTCCTAAGTAGCAGATGCGCAAACTCTCCAATTTCGGTAGGAGAGATTACGCGGCCTTTTATTTAAACATGACCTCTTCTAAAACGAACCGTTGATGTTCACATTTTTAGTCTAAATTAGTAGCTTATGAGAAATCGTTTAAGTTTAAAATATTTTGTACTACTGACATTGTATGGAAATTCTGATGAATAGCTATGAAAATTCAAGCACTTACTTTGGGAAAAGAAAACAAAATAGCAATGCCTTATCTTTGACGCTCAAAACAATCAACGTGCACTTTCAAGTAGACACTCCACTACTGGTGTTGTACAACTACCTGGAGTCGCTGCGCGCTCACTCTACCCCTTCAACCCGAACCTCTATGTGCGCAATCTCTCCGACTGCGTCATCTCTCCTGGCTTTACCTTATATATATATATTACATACACAATACGAAAATACATTTTTATATAAAGAATATTAATTATGTATTCAAAGAAATTTTTGTAATTTATTAAAACTGATACTTTCGTATTAGCCGCATGCCCGAATTTAATAGCCAAATAAATCACCAAATGTTACATTAGACATTAATTAGACTACTTAGACCTACTTACTTAGACTACTTACATTAGACATTATTTTTAGAGCCATAAAAAATGGAGAGAATTTTCAGACACAGTTTTAGATACAGTTTTCAAATAAATTGTAGTTAAAAGAATATTTTTTCGCCTATTCGACGTTATAAAAATTGAAATTGTTCTGTGCCTAGAAGTTAAAAAAAAAGTAGTAAAATCAGCATTTATTGATCCGTTGTTGCCACTGTCAATATGACGCCAGTGTTACTCACGGATATACTTTTGCTCTATAATATAAAAAATGTTCAAACGAAATGTTCAAACGAAAATTCGAGTTCGGCTTAATCTCTTTTCTCGTTTTCTTTATGTATAATATTAAATACTCTACAGTATGTTTCAAAAGTGTCTTGACATTTTCATGTAAAAACGTTTTATAATGATTCCTTTGTTTCTCAGGTTATTTAAGAAATGTATAAAGGTACATTCCTAAGTTGAATGTGTGGATGGGAATAACTAAAACAAAGATCTATGGACCTTTTATTTTCTCGGAGCCAACAGTTACAGGAAACATCGACCTTGATATGCTGCAATTTTTTTTTCAGCCACAATTAGAAAGTGATGGTATTTTCTAGCAAGACACTGCACCATCCCATTTCGCATGAATTGTTCAAGACAACCTGGATGAACAATTCCCCGATAGGAGGATAGGTCGCGGTTGTGGGCGCCGCGGTCTCCTGACTTAACACCCCTTAGACTTTTTTGTGTGGGAGTTCATAGAGTCGAAGTGTACGCAGTGAAGATCCACACAATTGAAAAAATAAATTAACGAATAACTGACGCAGCAGCACAAATAACACCACATATGCTAGCAGATGCTTTTCGCGTCACCCATGAAAGATGGAGCCTAGGCATAGACTTACATGGCAACCACATTGAAATGTATTGATTATACCTTGTACTTCTTATTTGTACTAACAAGTTCTTTATTAAAAGCACTTTGAAGGAAAATGCAAGAAACTTTTGAAACACCCTGTAAATGATTGTTGTTTTCATTATTATAATTATTAATTTTTATGTTTTTTTAGGAGCTGGAAAATCTAAAATCACAATTCATAAGAAAAAGAAACCCACGAAGGTTATAAGTAAAAAAAAAGTTCATTTCCGTTCAGAACTAGACCATTTCCAGGCTGCAAAATGTGTGAAAAACATTGGTTTAGAACATACTTTTAGGTCTTCCGCCAACAAAAATAACAAGGAATGCTGTCCTGCTACAAATAGCTGTAGTTCACATGATTCTACGTTACATGAAATTATCGAGCCTGTGAAACGGTACAAGTCCAATCCCCATAAATGGAGAAAAAATGTAAATAAAGCCAAAAGATTAAAAGGTGCAGCATATGAAACTGAAAACCATAAAATAATTCCTGCCAAACCAATGAGAAGACTTACTTGCATAAATAATAGAAAACATCAATGTTGTGCAAAATTTCCAGAAGAGAAAAGAAAGATTATATTTGATAATTTTCATTCCCTTGACTCATTACACAAGCAAAGAGAATTCTTTGTTAGGCACATCACTCGGAAAAAACCGAAAAGACATAGTAGTGAAATATCTAGAAAAGAATTCACAAAAACATACACATTTACTTATGGCAACAAGAAACACATTGTTTGTAGAGCCTTTTTTCTAGATACCCTTGGTATTAGTGAGGGACTAATTAAGGGAGCATTTAAAAAAATTAACAAGACTGGTGTCATAGAGTCTGATAATAGAGGGGGGTGCAGAAGAAAAAAAAATCCAGGAAGTAACCCACGGATCAACTTGAATGATGGTGAAGATTATGTGAAACAGCACATCCTTTCATTTCCTGCTGTGGAGTCACATTATTGCCGCAAATCAACTGATTTTAGATTTTTAGATGCAAATTTAAATATAAATATCATGTATCGACTGTATAAGGTAAAATGTAAAGCAGAAGGCAGAAAAGAACGATGTTATGAATCATATAGGAAAACATTTAAATCCTTCAAATTAAAATTCCACCAGCCCAAAAAAGATTTATGTAAAGTATGTGCCACTTTTGAGGAGAACTCAGAGGCGGAGAAAAATACAAACAGAGAAGAATTTGATCGACATCAAGAAAGAAAAGAAGCCGCAAGAATGAAAAGGAACGAAGACAAACTCTCCGTTTTAGGAATTGAAAAAGTACTGGCTTTCAATTTTGATCTGCAGTCAGTTTTATCAACTCCAAAAGGAGCTGCAGGACCTTTTTTCTATGTTCGAAAATTGGCCATCTATAATTTAACTATTTATAATTTGGAAGATTCAAGTGTTCAATGCTATATGTGGGATGAAACCGAAGGAAGAAGAGGCAGCATTGAAATTTCATCTTGCATATTAAATTACATTATGGCCCATCCAGAAATAGAGCACGTAAAAATGATGTCGGACAGCTGTAGTGTCCAGCAAAAAAATTTCCATTTTTCTGCTATGTGTCTTCATGCTGTCAAAGTACACCCAACGTTATCCACCATAGATCACGTTTATTTTGAGCCCGGGCACTCGTACATGGAATGCGATTACATTCACTCAAAAATAGAGAAAAAAGCAAAAAATACTCCTATATATACACCTGAAGAATGGGCACAGCTTGTGAGAATGTCTCGCACGAAACCTAGTCCTTATAATGTTATTAGATTACTTCATGATGACTTTCTCAATTTTAATTCACATGAGGAAAAATTTGAAATAGAAAAGCAACATAAAAAAAAGTCCAAAAAAAATGGAGACAGTAATGAGGAAAAAGAAATAAACAATCACAGAGAAAATGAGCAGACATATAAATTTAGTGACGCTGTTTGGTTTCAGTACCGAAAAAGCAACGAAAACAAAATATTTATGAAAACACGAATACAAGATGAAAATTTCATTGAATTATACATTAAAAAACGAAAAGGAAAACTAAATAGCAAACCAGTCAAACCATACCAGCAACGTCTACCAATTTCAAACGAAAAGAAAAAAGATCTTTTGCTGTTATGCACCCACAATTTAATACCAAGATCCTATCACGATTTCTACAATTTACTACCAACTTCTTCCACTGCACGCGATAATTTAGCAGAACCTGATTGGAGTGACATTGAAGAAGAAATTGATTAAGATTAATTTAGTTGATAGAACTGAAGATAGAATTGAATCTCACAATTCAAGTTAATATTAATTTTTGCTACGTTTTATAAAACTTATGTAACGTTTGAAAATAAATTATTTTGTTCTATTAAATTAGTATTTACTTACAAATAATTCACTAAGGAAAACTGTTATGCGTTTGATAGTGAATATGTAAATATAAATAAAATACTAAAAAAACAATTCAAACTATCGTGTATGGCACAATCGCTACTTTGATGCAGGGAACCTTGAAAAAGTACATAACAGCTTAGTGATTCAACTAACGAATGTATTCTTTGTCGATTAAAACAATGAAATTGTAAATTTCGGTGTCAATATTAAATAGTACAGATTAGGAAAACTATAACAATCAACAACTTCAGCATTCCACTGATGTTGAATCCACAATAAAAACATTTTCTCGCTCTCCACACAAAAGTTTTAATATTCTTATTCGATAGTTTGACATAGTAGTGTCGCATTTCACTATAAAATTTAAATTGTTATATATATTATATTGTTATATTAATTGATTATACAATTAGTCATGTTAATTGATATAATTATTGATGATTAATTTTCAAAAAAACATCAAACTGATTGATCGGAAATTGGTGCAAATGTACAACTTTATGTACAGTGAATTGAGTTTAAAAATGCTGCTCTGTCAAAAAATAAAGAAAAAACATACGTCAACAACAGACTATGAAACGCTTTCTAACGCATCCAGAACACTGTAAGGAACACTATTTAAAAAAGGCAAAAGAAGATATCAAAGTGAAACCGCGATTTCGGAAATTAATGTCCATATCCGGAAAAGTATTCGAAATCTTTTGATTATCCTTACACGCGATCAATAGATATGTAGCTTAGTTACAAAATGCACAGCACAGTCAAAAATTTACCTTCACCAATTTCTATAATTAAACGGAAGTGTACTCAAATTATTTTGTAGAGACTTGTTTATTATCTGCAACTTTATGTACAGTACACATCATGTAGCTTACTGTACTGTACTAAGGCAAAATTTAATTCAGGTGAAAGACGCTTAACACTATTAAAAACACACTTCCAGAAATTACCATTTATAGCCGACAATATATCCAGTTCTTTGCGTAGCGCTGTATATTATGAATTTATTTATATACTACGAATTACTAAATATAATTTGGCCCGAAATAGCATAACTTAACTAAAAAATACTTTTAAGGCATACCCACCCATACAGAGTAATGCTTACAAATTCTTTTGTGTAGCCCTGTATATGATCCACAGAATTGCTATAAGCCACGTAGTATGCAAATAGGTCAACTTAAAAACGCATACCATAACTTAAAACGCACTTCCAGCAATTACCGCTAATATAGAGCACTATAATCTATATCTCTCGTGTATACCAGTAAATAAACGATAACTGTCATGCCTTGTCATATTGTACAGTTGGCATTTTGTAGTGAACTTCAGTAATGCGTATAATTTCATCATGTTTCAAATAGTGTAACATTATAAATATACGCTTCAAACAATTTTGAACCGTATATTATTATGTAAACTGATTTTTTTGAGTGATCCTGTAAATAAATGATAAATGATTTGCACAACATATTCTACATAAAAAATATTTTAATGCACTTTATAAGTGCATATCAATTTCATTATAGTTGAAATAGTGTAACGTCATTAAAATACACCACAAACTTCTTTTTCCCCATTGAGCGTAATGTAATAGAATTCCTTTCATTTCCCCTGTAAATCAACTAACAAGAACAAAAAATAATTCGTCAAGCATACATTATGAAACGTTTTACAACACATCCAGAAAACGTTAACGAAACTTCGCCGTTAAATAAGGTGAAAGAAGATACGTAATTGAACAGTTTAGAACACATTTAACACATTGAAATATCCAGTGTTCAAAAATACCTTCCATTGTCAAAAAGGTAATCGAATTTTTTTGTGCAGCCCTGTATATGATTTATAGATGTGGATATTTAATACATGGAGGATGACATATAGTTCAGTTAGAAAATTCACATTTAGCAATTTTCGCGAATCGATTGAAATCACTCGAAATATTTTGTGCAGCCCTGTATATTATCTGAAGTCTTTTGTACACACCACATATTAAGCTAAAATGCAACTTAAAACTCACTCGCAGCATTTACCAACCGTAAATGACAATGTATATTTTCCTTTGCGTAGCCCTGTATATGAATTTATTTATATTCCACAAATTTCTATTAGTCTACTAAATATAGTTCAGCAGAAAAATGCGTAACACAATTAAAAACTACCCTTAAGCACTTCACTCCCATAGTCTGTAATGATTACGGATTCCTTTGTGTAGCCCTGTATATGAACAACTCAGTTTATAAACACACACGTACTATGAAAAAAATCAGTTAAGCTTAAAAACGCAAACCAAAGTTGAAAACGCACTTATCACACATAGACTGTAAATATCGCACATGTACTGTGAGTAATATATTTTGTGTGTCCCTGTAAATAAACGCAATGCACGCAAGAGAGCTATTTATAGTGCACCTCAGTAATGCATATAATTTTCATTATGTTTGAAATAGTGAAATATCACTAAATTACACTGCAAACGATTTTTCCCCTTAGAACGATGTGTAACAGAATTCTTTTGTTTGACCCTGTAAATGAATTATAATAAATGCTTTGCACCCCATATTCTAGAAAAAGTATGTTTTAGTGCACTTCACAATTGTATATCAATTTCATCATGTTTTAAATGACGTAGCATCATCAAAATGCACTTGAAACGATTTTTTCCCATTGACTGTGATGTAATGGAATAATTTTGACTGTCACTGTAAAAAAAAAAAAAACTATTATACATACTTAATTTTCAATAGAGATCATGCTATAGTAAACGACAATAACGTACAAAATTTTCAGGGCAATCCAAGTACATTTACTAGAGATAGAGCACGGACAGAGTGACAGACGGCAGACGGACAAACATAAGTCATAAACACTTTTCAACTAGGTTGATAAGTGACTATCTAGGTTGACAACCATATTGATACAAATATGGTATATTCGCTACTTTGACTTGTAAAATTTTGCAAAAAACTGAGAAAAGTACAAAATTCTACAAATCAAACTATCGAATACGGCAAATTCGCTACTTTGAGTTGTAACATTTTGCAAAAACTGAGAAAAGTACAAAATTTTACAAATCAAACTATCGAATACGGCAAATTCGCTAGTTTGAGTTGCAACATTTTGCAAAAACTGAGAAAAGTACAAATAAACATAGCATTTCAAACTATCGAATGTGATTTTTTGGCGAATAAAATTAGCCAAATGATTTTTCTCGATAGCAAGCTTAAATAGGATATTAAACAGCACAAGAAATATATAACAATTAGTTACTTCCGCCAAGCGCTGATTTTAAATTCATAATTAAAACAGTTTTTTTGCCTTCCTGAAAAGTAGCTATTTTCAAATTCGATAGTTTGACATGGTACCGACGAACACAGGTAAAAATCCTTAAATAGAAATTTAGTTATTTATCGAGTTATAAGCAATTCGTGTCACGTGACAACCAGTTTTTCTCCTGTCTTTCACTGTCACGTCGGATATTCAAATCAAAACGCCGACTTTGACCTTCTTTTCTGAAAGATCTTCTGCTTTTAACAAAAAATGGAAAAGGTTTTTCAATAACATAGTTTCTGAACAAAACACGAGCCAATTTCGTGTATTTCCGAGCAAAAATGAATTAAAAACATGTTATAAAGTATATGTCATTCCTATAGGAATTTATCCAAAACTGGCCAGTGCTTAGTAAGATGTCACCTCTATTTAAAATATTGCTCTTTTCGATAGAGTGTAAAAAATAAAAAAATTGTACTTAGGAAATTTGATTGCAATTTAAATTTATATCGAAATTACTTTATAAAGCCTATTAAATCAATTATTATTTAAAATTTATCTTTACTTTTGACGTCTAAAGCAAATGCAATGGATTAAAAAATATATAAAAATGTAAATTTTCACAGCTTATTTCTAAGAATACAAAACTCTCTCATATAAAAAAAGAATATTATAGCATCATTAGAAGTTCATTTTTCAGCCATATAAATTATAAAGGTTTTGAAATGTCTTTATTTAAATTATTTTCTTCCTATATCATTTGCGGTAAAGTTGGAAACATCTGCTAGCTGTTATTTTGTTGTGTTTAAACAATACTGCGCGCGCATATTGAAGGCAGACGATTTTTTCTCATTCGAAGTTGGGATAGGATTAGCGTGTGTTGCGTTTTTTTAAGTTTGTAGATTTATACTGTGTAAGTAAATTACCGTTTTAAAGTGAACAATCTCCATTTTAAAGTTAACCATCCATTTTAACATCTCCCTGTGTCTAGCCGGGTGCGTTCATAAGGCCTGGGTGATATTTGATTTCTCAGATCTATGAACACATCTCTCTGCTGGAATAATTTGAAAATTATTGTAGTGGATGTACAGTCTAATTTTTCAATGAAAGGGAAGCAGATAAGGAGCATTCAATAGTAACACCTTTACCTATAGATCAGCAGGTAACTTTTAATGTCTTCGCAGTTTTGTTAATAGTGCATGTTTAGTACTAGTACATTTAAAATTGCATTATTTAAAAGTTAAGATGTTTAAATTTTCTTTTAAAAAATCACTTGCATTAAATTTTATCTTTAATGTTTTAAATTTTTTTAAATAGACTATTTGGAAAAAAGCTTAAAGTATTTACTAACAATATGTATTCTAAATGTAAAGTGTTATGTAAAAGGAGGAATTTATTTAATGTTTTGCGTTTCTTAGTTCAATTTTCATAGTTATTCATTATAATTAAAAACATTGCAATTTTTAAAACTATTAATATTTGATTTGCAATTTAATAATTTCGTTGCTAGTGTAGGTCTCCAGAAATAATTTTCCGGTATATTTGAAAAAAAAAGTGACATTTTAATGCATTGAATAATTTATTTGTCGAGATATGTCAATGTTAGATGCACAAAAATAATAAATATTGATGAAACAATAAAATAACTGTTTAGTTAAGGTAATTTTTTCAGCTGTGTTATCGAATGTTTTTACTGTAAAAATTGATATTTAAGTTCTGAATTTAGTATTCTATCAAAAACTATAAATAAAATAATTTGTAAAGAAAAAAATATATAATATTTTTTTTGGCATTTATGACCTTAAGTTCTATATTTCATTTACAACGAAAACTGTTTTACTGCTTGATACAATGTTTATCTCTCTTATAATAAAATCCGAAGGCAAGAATCTGTCTGTAACCATTCCAGGTGGTACCACTCTGGTCTGCGAGTCGACTGTAGTTAAACGCCATGTTAGGCTTAATGAAAAAATCATGTCTGTTCAGATTATTTTTCCTATAAAACATGTATATCATATCCTCTTATAATGTTTTAAGTTCTTAATTAAAAATCCAGATTAAACATCCGAATCCCAGATATAAGCCATATAATAGAATATCTCCAGTAGGGGAACGCTGCGTTACGATTTTGACTCCAAAATAAAGTTTGGTAATGCCCAGTAAAGTAATTCAAGTACTGGTTGGAGCGCCATCTATTGTCTGTATTTGAATTTAAAATCAAACACCGTTTTTTAAGTATAACTTTTTTTTAGCTGCATTTAAAAAGAAATGGTGCGTTGTTTTTATCGAGTTTTATAATTTAAAAAAAAAAAAAAAACGAAACATGAATTATTTTAAGAATTTGTGAAATCTTTATAATAAGTTTACAAACTGCGAATATTTTTTTTTTCAACTATATTATTAAAAAGAAACAAAAAATATTAATTCTTATTCAAGACAAGCCTAGAACACAGTTAATTTTTTTCTTTTAAATTTTACTGTACTCAGATAATTTAAAGTAATTAAGACCGTATCTAGATAAAAATTCTGGATACGATTTATTTAGTTATTTAGATTTTTCAGTTTAATTTTGATAAATATTTCATGGATTAACTTATTTTTTCTAATTAAAACATATCCTGCAATGTTTTTATACGCGTTTATTATTATTATTACTAAAAAAAAACATGAACAAAAGAATTATTCAGTTTAAGAATTTGATAAATGTTCATAATACATTTTACAAACTACAAATAATTAAACAAATAATATATATATATATATATATAGCTGTATAAGAAAAAAATAATTCCTGTTCAATACAAGTCCTGAAGCAAATTTATTATTTTTATTATTTAAGTTTACTGTACTGAACAAACTATTTAAAATATTTAAGATAATATCTAGGTAATTTTATTAACATTTCTTTTGATTTTTTTAAAAAATCAAAATATAAGTTGATGTCTGTGTATATAGTGCATTTTATCAACATATTTTGATAAATTAAAACTTCTGTTCTTATGTGTGTGCATTTAAATAAAAATGACATAAATAAAGATATGCAGATTATTGTAAGAAACAATTGACAGACATTTTTAAAGAGAGAACAAACACAAAATAAATTTCAAGAATTCAAAAAATTAAACATCTGGATATTGACTTTTGCTGGTGCTGCCATCTGTTGCCTCAATATAAAAATAACTCCAGATTTTAAAAGAATTATTTTCTAATTGCTCTGTCAAAATTCTTAAATAAAGCTTTCATATCATGAAACTTTTAAACAAGACTTCGTAGAAAATGACTGACTTTTTTGTCATAGAAATATTTGGCAAATACAAGGTCTGATTTTATATACTTGCCTTAAACATTTCATTTAAAAGTGCCTGTTTAACACAGTGTCAAAGTTTTATTACAAAATTTTTTATGAAACTTTTGTATAAACTCTTAAACTAGACTTTTAGAAAGAACTGAAAGAAGTTATTTTAAACATTATCTTACTCACTCACTTTTTTTTTTCGAATTAAAATAAAAATCAGTTAAATATTAGATCAGCATTACATATAAGCCTACACTGGAAATAGAAAACAATGATAGATTTCTTATACTCAATTCATTATTCCGTCTTTCGACTTTCACATAGTCAGTGTCGCATCCGTATACAAAACAGTTTCGAGCCATATTAAAATATAATGTAAAAATAATGATTTATAAAGGAAATAATAACACATTCGTATAGTGAACAATGTTAATTTGATGCTGGTACAGACCGCAGAGCCGCATGTGACCACTTCGGCGTCAGGCCCAAGTTTGCTTGGAGGATGCCATAGGCGAAATTTCTCCTAATCTATTTATATCTCCATGATATAAACAAACGAACACTGTTGCGAACAATGAGAGCTGCTTTGTCAAATATATAATTTTTTTTCTGTTATAAACTTGACAAAGAGGGCTTGCAGAGGCTAAACCCATATGGTGGGCCACCCTGCTTGGTTGAATCTGAATCTGTTGCGAACAATATTGTTTTGGCGCCATCTATCGGCTTTAAAATGTTCTTTTCTACAATACAAAAGCTTTCAATAATAAAACCTTCCTACTGTTTGTATGAAGTCTTGTGAAAACGGAACGCGGATCAACAATCCGTCATTTTTGACGGGGGTTATATACTAGTTATTTAATAATATCGCACAATAGGTATATCTATTATTTAAATTGATTCCTAATATAAATTTTTCAGAATGCTTATTTGAAAATGTATACTTATATTTTCTTTAAAGTTGTTCTCAAATCCAAAACAGCTAATTTCTGGCATATTTCTGAATTCATTTTTATTCGGAAATACATGAAATTGGCAGGTGTTCTTATTCAGAAAAGGGTAGATGTGCCAGTAATGGACCGCCTTCCAGTAATGGGACACGTTCAATGTTTTTGGTTTATAAAAAAATAACCAATAAAAATTCAGCTTTATTTATTTCATTAATATGCTATCTTTAAATTCTAGCTTTAAATGCAATCATAATATCAATTATCTATTACTTTTTGTGAGGTGTCCATTACTGGAGTTTAGGGTGTTTTGATTTATTTCTGTTATTTACAATTAAATTTAGATTCACATTGGGAAATGTGACTATGAGCATGGTTAAATATTATTGGTAGAGTAATATACTATTAAAAAATGTTGAATATAACAATTATAACTATTAATTAAAAAATAATTGTTAAAGAAATTCCTTAAGGGTGTCCATTACTGGCACATCTACCCTATATATAATCGAATGGCGTTATCCATTTTTTGGTAACGGCAGATGATGTTTCAGAAAACGCTATCAAAGTCGGTGTTTTGAACCAAATTTCCGACGCGCAGCGTCAAAAACGGGTAAAACGTGACCGACATTGATCTTAAATATTACATTTATCTAAAAATGGAAAACGCTATTCATTCCAAATAGCTTTAATAATCAGGCATGCAAGTGCCATGCGTTTAAAAGTTTGTTCATAAATGTGTCAGAAAGTTTCGTGTTAACCGGTTTCTCAATCAGATGCAAAGTTTTAATTTGAATACGAGTTGCATCAATAAAAATGATTGCCGATCCAATCCTTATCGTCGATCTTATCCGTATTTGGTGAAATCTTGTTATCCGAATCTATGCGAAATAATTTATCAGGTTCGGTCGGGTTGTGGGCTTACAGATTTTTTGTTGTTGTTGTTGCTGGGTTAGGGTAAGAATACGGGTTGAATCAAAATATAGTTTCAGTCAACCATCATTCATGTTCAAGTTGACATTCAATCATGTTCAAGAAGTATATAACCGGATTCGTGTATGACTCTAGATCCGAGCCGACATCAAAAATTGTATCGTAACACAATTTCTGATAAAATCTGGTTACTCGGTCGTATGCAAGATTCTATTCCAAACAAGACTTACAGTAAAAACATTATACCCGACTCGGGTCAAATCGGGTTCACAAAAATCAGGTCACACGACAACTAATCGAAATCTATTCTGTAGCCAAACAAATCAAAAAGATCGATCCGAAGTTTCTGGATTGGATTCGGGTAAAATCTGGTAACCCGACCCGGTGCAGTGTCGTCACAAACGTCACAAACTTGAACCATAAAAAATTTTTGATCCGAACAATCCGTATAGGATTCGGGTAAAATCTGGTCACCCTATCCGATGCAGATTCGTCACATTTTTCACATTTAAATCGCACGGTGACTTCACAAAGTAGTCACATTGTGAGGTCACAGAAAGCCTTGAAAACGGCCATAACGACCTCGCATTTACGTCACAATGACTTCACATCGACGTCACTTGACGTCACGACGACGGTCACAAAGTCACAGTGTGACTTCACAGTGACGTCGCCGTGACGTCACCATGCCTTACGGGTATATATATGCAAAAATTTTCTTAAAAACGGCTCTAACGATTTTGACGAAATTTCGTATCCTACCGTTTTGGGACACCAGAAAATCATTGGGCTAGGTCACATGCTCGAGAAAATTCGATTAGTGGGTCATTTTGGGTCATGGTCAAGCTAATTGTATCTAAAAAACGGTTCAAATGATTTTGACGAAATTTTGTATCCGACCATTTTCGGGCATGAGAAGTCAATTGGGCTGGGTCACATGTTCGAGAACTTTCGATTAGTGGGTCATTTTTGGGTCAACGCGGGTCAAATTAATTTTATCTAAAGAACGGCTCTAACGATTTTGATTAAATTTTGTGTCCTACGAGTTTCGAGCACGATAAAAGCATTGGGCTAGGTCGCATGTCCGAGAAAATTCGATTAGTGGATCATTTCTGGGTCATTGTGGGTCAAGATCTAAAAAGCGGCTCAATTTACACTAAATTTTGCATCGAATGGTTTTCGGGCACGAGAAGACTATTGGGCTGGGTCACATGTTCGAGAACTTTCAATTAGGGGGTCATTTTTGGGTCAAAGCGGGTCAAATTAATTTTATCTAAAAAACGGCTCTAACGATTTTGATTAAATTTTGTATTTTACGAGTTTCGGGCACGCGAAAATCATTAGACTAGGTCACATGTTCGAGAAATGCGATTAGTGGGTCATTTCTGGGTCATTGTGGTCAATATCTAAGAAGCGGCTCAATTTACACTAAATTTTGCATCCTATGGTTTTCCGGCACGAGAAGACTGTTGGGCTAAGTCACATGTTCGAGAAAATTCAATTAGTGGGTCATTTTGGTCATGGGTCATGATATTTGAACTCAAATTTAATTTTGACCGAACATAGCTCGGTCTTCCCTGCTCGTATTTACATATACAGTTTCAATTCCTTTCTTATATTATGAGTAAAGCTTTTTATAAAAAGAATAAATTGTAAATAAGACAATAAGAATACAAGATGGTGAATTTATTTTGTGGCTTATAAAAGGGATGGACGGCTCTCAGCATGTCCTGTGAAATTTTACTATCCAGCGTTACCAACCTCTAACATAGATTTTCCCTAAGACACCAACTCAAATCCCTTAGATCTAGCTTACATCTTTTCAAAATGCATAGTACTACTATATAATATACTAATATAGGGTTCGCTGCAGTTACTATGTAGTAAATAAAGACTCAGTGTCATGGGGTATATGCTTGCAGTTAAGTTGAATAACTTATTTTTCCTAGCAGTCAGATTGCTTATATAAAATGCCAAATACGAAAAGGAGATTTTTCTGTTCTTTACATAAAAATATATATTTCTTCTTTTCCTTTCTTTAAATTTTATAAAAGTCTAATTCAAAAATCCTATTGGATTTCCAGGTAAGAGTGGATTTTCATACGATTTACGAATTCTACTACTTTTTCGCCACAACTAATTCTGCAGAGAAATTTCCTCCTTATTTAATCGCATAATTTGAAAAATTCTAAAAAATAATAATTTTTCTCTGAAATTTCTATAATTTTTGAAGACTTTTTTACTTACTACTTTATCTATCAAGTGTAAAAAGGAAATCAGTAACATTATTTTCAAATTATTTAAAAAATAAACTTTTTCTATTTTTTTTATATTATTTAAAAACAAAATTCAATCAAGCCTCTCAACTCTCTATTTGAAATTCTATTTAAATTCACCGAAACTAACGCTAGTAGGAGAACTTGGGCAAAATGAAATAGAGGGGCAAAGTGAAATTGTTAAATATTTTGTCTGTTTGCAGTGCCATCTATCAACCGAAATTTTAATTATGCTATTTCACAACTACTTGCTTACTGTCAGGTAACAATCACCTCAAGAGATCAATATACAACAAGTTGGAAATTGTACGTCAAACGTTACAAACGAGGTGCATTCGTACACACGTTTTAGAATTAAATTCATGATATCCCGTGCGTAGAACGGGTTAAACAGCTAGTTAAGTATATATTTTATGACACTGTTCATACAAATATCTTAACTAGTTATATAAATATTCAGATATATATGTATCAGCTAGTTATATAAATATTCAGATCTTGATGATTTTTAATTCTGTGAAATGAATTATATCGTCTGCAGATTAATTTCTGTAATAAAATAAGTATCTCGGTCGCTTGACGATTTAACATCCATCGGAAGCTCCTATAACAAAAAAGCACCGATTTAAAAAAAAAAATTCAAATTTCTTAATAAATATTTTTATTAATATCTCCTAAAGTTTTGATTCGATTTTAATAAAATTTGAAATGTCTCGACAAAATTCTGCAAAGATAATACATTTTAAATTGCAAACCATTTGGTTGGGTAGTTTTTGCGTTGTTATATGCGGACAGACAGACAGACGGACGGACAGACAGACGGACAGACAGACAGACAGACGGACGGACAGACGGACGGACCAAACGACGACTATAGGTGCTACGTATTTATATAATTACGAAAGCACCTAAAAATGGTCACTAACATCATATATGATGTTAGTGACCATTTTTCAAATTGGATGAATATATTGTAGTATTATTAGGTAAGTAAATAACATTCTTTGAATTATACAATGATAAAGTTCTTATTATTAATATTGTAAATATAAATTAGATTCTTCTGTTGCCTAGCGAAGTATTTGTTTATTTAATATTAGGCGTACTTATGGTTTTTAAATTTTATAAACCTTGACAAACTGAAATATTTTATTTCATTTTGCCCCTCCAACATATTTATAATTTTAAAAGTGTAAAATAATTTTCTTTACATATTCATGTGTATAATGGTAAGGACATAAGGTGTATTATACATCAGGTGTATAATGGTAAGCACAGCTTGTTACAGAAAAAGTGGAATTTAGTGAAATAAATAATGCGGATATTCTCTTAATTTAGTTGCACTCAGATAAAGGCCCAGGTACTAAAAAGCAGGTTCTTGGTAAAGTTATTTCGTTTCCCTCACAAGATGGACCACATTTTCTTTCAGTTAAGTTCACGCAGCCATACAGACAAAAAAATAATGTTTATGTGTCTCCTATAATTGATGATACAAGTCTTATATACTATACAGAAATACTGGGAAAAGTGTGTATAGTAAAAGAACTCGGACATCGACAAATTTGTTTCTTATGTGGATTAGCATAATTATCACAGAACTGCAAAAAATCATTTAAAGAATTGACAATATCACTTTGCCGCATACCTGGGGCAAAGTGATAATTTTCTACTATTGTACTACGTCTTTAATACGCCACAGAAATTAAAGAATAAAAATTTGAAAAAAAATAATTTTATAAGGCAAGAGTACTACAAATTATGTAGTGTAAAATTTCAAGTAAATTTTCTGTTTGTTCATTTTAAAAATTGTAATTATTTTTAAGTATTTCACTATGCCTCATGTTCCACTACTTAAGAAATTGTTACTCGCATATGAATGAACTAATATTAAGATTATTCATTTGCTTAAAATACCTATAAATATCTGATAATTTAAATATGGAATTTTCAAAACGTTTCGCAAGCTTAGAAACTGGAGAAGTAATCCAGGCGTTGAAGAAAACTGTATCACGATGCATCACATTTCAATTACAGCAAATGCGCCAAAACTTATTATAAATAACAAAGACTTTTTGATAGTCGGAAAGTTTTCTTCGGCGAAAGATTTTCTTTCAATACAAAGAACGGATGGCATTAAGTGTGACGTCATTAGTATTTCAAGAATATAGAATATTCACAAACAGGTGAATGAATCAAAATCTGTGACTCTCTTGAGTGTCTTCCTTTTTAAGAAATTCCACTAAAATAATAAAATAAGGTTTTTTTTTTTTTTTTTTTTTTTTTTTTTTAGAAAAATTTCGAAAACGATTGTTTTGTGTAATGAAATTTGAAATAGCTACAAAATCCCGATAACGTAGTTAATTTTGTTTTAAGTAATTGCTGCAAGTTTAAGTTTTTTAAAATATTTAAATTTAAATTTAATTTCAATTATTTTTTTTATTTTTTGTGAATGCAAACATAGTGGTTTAGAGTACATAACTCCGTTAAAGATGTGAACAATGGGGCAATTGCATCACTAATTTTATGTCTTTCAATTATGAAATTCACATTTCCTGATCTCAAATATTTTTTATTTGAAATGTTTCAAACAAAAATCCTTGCAATCCTCTTTTACAGTGTCACATATTCTCTATTGAATATCAGTGCAGTCCCAAACTCATCTGTCCTTATCTGCTTGAGTCAGCTCATGCGGCACCCACCGATTGAACTTGTACGTCAAGTTTATGAAATGCATAGCGCGACTAATGGACATAGCACTAACGTCTAACCCCTTATAGCTCTCGAGTGATTTCATACTGATCTTCTTCCACAAGTTCTCGCAGGCGGTCAGTAGGCCACCATCAGTAGGCCATCAGTAGGCCTTCATCAGTAGGCCGCCGAGAGTGCTCTGCTTCTTCAATGTCATAGTCCTTGTTTTTGAACTTTCGGTACCAAACCTTCACAGTGTCCTATGATACAACGGTATTACCTAAAGCTGTATACATGATTCGGTGACATTCTGTAGCTGACTTTTTGAAACAGAACTGGAAGTAAATGATGATTTTAATTTGGTAGCGAGATAGTTCCATTTCAAACAACTTGTACTTCATGATAACGATATATTTTTACAATTTTCGCAACACAGTGTTCTAAAACAAGCCTCTTTCTTTCAAATGCCAAAAATCCTTTGAAAAAATATGAGTAAACACGTCAACGGGAACTGTTTGCACAAATGATATTAGCTGTGGCGAGAAACTTCCGTTAAAACCTAATATGTAAAAACTGTCGTTATTATTTCAGTGAAATTAATTAGTCTATTATTACACTGTTAAAATTTTGCAACAAACTGTCCAGTCATTTGACCGTTTTTGTAGAAAACGGTTACATAACCTTAATTTAACTATATTCTGACCGTATTATTGCTCAATTTATGGTCAGAATATAGTTAAATTGCGGTTATGTAAACGTTTTCTACAAAAACGGTCAAATGACTGGACAATTTGCAGCAAATTGTTAACAGAGTATGATATGATTAATTTCCGTAATAAAATAAGTACATTTTATGTTGGCAACATTTTATTTTTGTTGACATTTAATGAAAATTCCAATGGGAAATTTAAACCTAGCTTTGAAAATTTCAGAACTTGAAGTCAATATTTAGACTATTTTTCCATGTAATATCTATTTCTCCGGATACATCTATCCAAAAAACTGTCGGTAAATTGTATGATTGATATAATTAAACAATTTTAGTATACAAATTCGGTTTTTAAATTCAGTAATACGGGAATAATATGACTCCATCTTAAATAGGACCTAATCACCATGGTAACCTAGAATCATTACCTTTCATGGGATATCACTGAATTAATTACGTATGATGGGATTTAATAGAATGAAGAAAACTTTAATTGATTTTTTTTAAAGTTTTGATTCGATTTTCATAAAATTTGAAATGGCTCGACAAAATTCTGCAATGATTACATATATTAAATTTCAAACCATTTGGTTGGGTAGCTTTTGCGCTGTTATATGCGGACCGACGGACGGACCAGACAACGACTATAGGTGCTATGTATTTATATTATTACGAACGCACCTAAAAAGTGAACAGTTTTTAATTTATAACTTAAATAAATAAATTTTTATATTTCAATATTTATTTAAGTTATAAAAACGAGTGAACAGTTTTTATTTTTCGATACTCATTAAAAATAATTTGAATAAAAAAGGGAAAGCTTGTATTTTTTTAATAATTAAGTGTAAAAAATAATTTGAAACAATATTAAATATTTATATAATGTGAATATCTTTAATATACGTTATACTGATTACGGTTTTAACGAATTTCGTTTATTTAGAGATTCCAATGCAGCAATTTAGCCAAATTTTTAATGAGCGTGAATCACTCATTCATGCGTTATAGTGATATAGACGTTTAACGAATTCCATTAATTTTTGAGATTGCTACACGACGAGGTTGATGTATCCAGTACAGTTTACTTTCTTCTATCTTTAAAAGAAGAATGTATTGAATTCGTGAAAAATTCGAATTCTGGTTTTCGACGGATTTGTACGTTTCAGAAGGTCTAAAGACGATTTGACTGCATCTAGAAAATATCTGTCTGTCTGTTTGTCTGTATGTGACAAAACTTTTGTGGGCGCACTATCTCAAAAACTAATACACGGAATTTTATAAAAACACTAGAATAAAACACAAGAATAGTTACACCTTGTTATAGATTATTGCTGAATAGTTTTTGGTGTATATCGCACAACAGGAGTCGCTGCTATGCTGCGTTTTTCACAATTTCTGACATAGCTTTATCTTAAGAAATAATGCGCGCAATTTCACCAAACTTCATACTCTGTTAGACATTCACATAAAAAGATGCTTATTAGGTTTGGGTGTATTCCAGAAGTGTCCATCAAGTGTCGCTGCTTACACAATAGCAATAATAAACACAATAGCAATAATAAACACAATAGCAATAAGTGAAAGACGTGTATATTGTTATTACAGTGATCGCGGCATTAACGAATTTCGTGTATTTTTTGGGAATTCCAATACAACGAGGTTGCTGCATCCAGTGATGCTCTTTTTTTGTTTTCATGTTCGCGAAGTGATGATACATGTGATACAGTGATCACGGCAGTAACGAAATTGGCGTACTTTATGAGCGTGAATCATTCATTCACGCCTTATAGTGATATAGACGTTTAACGAATTCCATTAATTTTTGAGATTGCTAGACGACGAGGTTGATGTATCCAGTAAAGTTTACTTTCTTCTATCTTTAAAAGAAGAATGTATTGAATTCGTGAAAAATTCGAATTCTGGTTTTCGACGGATTTGTACGTTTCAGAAGGTCTGAACACGATTTGACTGCATCTAGAAAATATCTGTCTGTCTGTTTGTCTGTATGTGACAAAACTTTTGTGGGCTTCCTATCTCAAAAACTAATACACGGAATTTTATAAAAACACTAGAATAAAACACAAGAATAGTTAGACCTTGTTATAGATTATTGCTGAATAGTTTTTGGTGTATATCGCACAACAGGAGTCGCTGCTATGCTGCGTTTTTCACGATTTCTGACATAGATTTATCTTAAGAAATAATGCGCGCAATTTCACCAAACTTCATAGTCTGTTAGACATTCACATAAAAAGATGCTTATTAGGTTTGGGTGTATTCCACAAGTGTCCATAAAGTGTCGCTGCTTACACAATAGCAATAATAAACACAATAGCAATATGTGAAAGACGTGTATATTGTTATTACAGTGATCGCAGCATTAACGAATTTCGTGTATTTTTTGGGAATTCCAATACAACGAGGTTGCTGCATCCAGTGATGCTCTTTTTTTGTTTTCATGTTCGCGAAGTGATGATACATGTGATACAGTGATCGCGGCAGTAACGAAATTGGCGTACTTTTTGAGCGTGAATCATTCATTCACGCGTTATAGTGATATAGACGTTTAACGAATTCCATTAATTTTTGAGATTGCTACACGACGAGGTTGATGTATCCAGTAAAGTTTACTTTCTTCTATCTTTAAAAGAAGAATGTATTGAATTCGTGAAAAATTCGAATTCTGGTTTTCGACGGATTTGTACGTTTCAGAAGGTCTGAACACGATTTGACTGCATCTAGAAAATGTCTGTTTGTCTGTATGTGACAAAACTTTTGTGGGCGCCCTATCTCAAAAACTAATACACGGAATTTTATAAAAACACTAGAATAAAACACAAGAATAGTTAGACCTTGTTATAGATTATTGCTGAATAGTTTTTGGTGTATATCGCACAACAGGAGTCGCTGCTATGCTGCGTTTTTCACGATTTCTGACATAGCTTTATCTTAAGAAATAATGCGCGCAATTTCACCAAACTTCATAGTCTGTTAGACATTCACATAAAAAGATGCTTATTAGGTTTGGGTGTATTCCACAAGTGTCCATCAAGTGTCGCTGCTTACACAATAGCAATAATAAACACAATAGCAATATGTGAAAGACGTGTATATTGTTATTACAGTGATCGCGGCATTAACGAATTTCGTGTATTTTTTGGGAATTCCAATACAACGAGGTTGCTGCATCCAGTGATGCTCTTTTTTTGTTTTCATGTTCGCGAAGTGATGATACATGTGATACAGTGATCGCGGCAGTAACGAAATTGGCGTACTTTTTGAGCGTGAATCATTCATTCACGCGTTATAGTGATATAGACGTTTAACGAATTCCATTAATTTTTGAGATTGCTACACGACGAGGTTGATGTATCCAGTAAAGTTTACTTTCTTCTATCTTTAAAAGAAGAATGTATTGAATTCGTGAAAAATTCGAATTCTGGTTTTCGACGGATTTGTACGTTTCAGAAGGTCTGAACACGATTTGACTGCATCTAGAAAATGTCTGTTTGTCTGTATGTGACAAAACTTTTGTGGGCGCCCTATCTCAAAAACTAATACACGGAATTTTATAAAAACACTAGAATAAAACACAAGAATAGTTAGACCTTGTTATAGATTATTGCTGAATAGTTTTTGGTGTATATCGCACAACAGGAGTCGCTGCTATGCTGCGTTTTTCACGATTTCTGACATAGCTTTATCTTAAGAAATAATGCGCGCAATTTCACCAAACTTCATAGTCTGTTAGACATTCACATAAAAAGATGCTTATTAGGTTTGGGTGTATTCCACAAGTGTCCATCAAGTGTCGCTGCTTACACAATAGCAATAATAAACACAATAGCAATATGTGAAAGACGTGTATATTGTTATTACAGTGATCGCGGCATTAACGAATTTCGTGTATTTTTTGGGAATTCCAATACAACGAGGTTGCTGCATCCAGTGATGCTCTTTTTTTGTTTTCATGTTCGCGAAGTGATGATACATGTGATACAGTGATCGCGGCAGTAACGAAATTGGCGTACTTTTTGAGCGTGAATCATTCATTCACGCGTTATAGTGATATAGACGTTTAACGAATTCCATTAATTTTTGAGATTGCTACACGACGAGGTTGATGTATCCAGTAAAGTTTACTTTCTTCTATCTTTAAAAGAAGAATGTATTGAATTCGTGAAAAATTCGAATTCTGGTTTTCGACGGATTTGTACGTTTCAGAAGGTCTAAACACGATTTGACTGCATCTAGAAAATATCTGTCTGTCTGTTTGTCTGTATGTGACAAAACTTTTGTGGGCGCACTATCTCAAAAACTAATACACGGAATTTTATAAAAACACTAGAATAAAACACAAGAATAGTTACACCTTGTTATAGATTATTGCTGAATAGTTTTTGGTGTATATCGCACAACAGGAGTCGCTGCTATGCTGCGTTTTTCACAATTTCTGACATAGCTTTATCTTAAGAAATAATGCGCGCAATTTCACCAAACTTCATACTCTGTTAGACATTCACATAAAAAGATGCTTATTAGGTTTGGGTGTATTCCAGAAGTGTCCATCAAGTGTCGCTGCTTACACAATAGCAATAATAAACACAATAGCAATAATAAACACAATAGCAATATGTGAAAGACGTGTATATTGTTATTACAGTGATCGCGGCATTAACGAATTTCGTGTATTTTTTGGGAATTCCAATACAACGAGGTTGCTGCATCCAGTGATGCTCTTTTTTTGTTTTCATGTTCGCGAAGTGATGATACATGTGATACAGTGATCACGGCAGTAACGAAATTGGCGTACTTTATGAGCGTGAATCATTCATTCACGCCTTATAGTGATATAGACGTTTAACGAATTCCATTAATTTTTGAGATTGCTAGACGACGAGGTTGATGTATCCAGTAAAGTTTACTTTCTTCTATCTTTAAAAGAAGAATGTATTGAATTCGTGAAAAATTCGAACTCTGGTTTTCGACGGATTTGTACGTTTCAGAAGGTCTGAACACGATTTGACTGCATCTAGAAAATATCTGTCTGTCTGTTTGTCTGTATGTGACAAAACTTTTGTGGGCGCCCTATCTCAAAAACTAATACACGGAATTTTATAAAAACACTAGAATAAAACACAAGAATAGTTAGACCTTGTTATAGATTATTGCTGAATAGTTTTTGGTGTATATCGCACAACAGGAGTCGCTGCTATGCTGCGTTTTTCACGATTTCTGACATAGCTTTATCTTAAGAAATAATGCGCGCAATTTCACCAAACTTCATAGTCTGTTAGACATTCACATAAAAAGATGCTTATTAGGTTTGGTTGTATTCCACAAGTGTCCATCAAGTGTCGCTGCTTACACAATAGCAATAATAAACACAATAGCAATAATAAACACAATAGCAATATGTGAAAGACGTGTATATTGTTATTACAGTGATCGCGGCATTAACGAATTTCGTGTATTTTTTGGGAATTCCAATACAACGAGGTTGCTGCATCCAGTGATGCTCTTTTTTTGTTTTCATGTTCGCGAAGTGATGATACATGTGATACAGTGATCGCGGCAGTAACGAAATTGGCGTACTTTTTGAGCGTGAATCATTCATTCACGCGTTATAGTGATATAGACGTTTAACGAATTCCATTAATTTTTGAGATTGCTACACGACGAGGTTGATGTATCCAGTAAAGTTTACTTTCTTCTATCTTTAAAAGAAGAATGTATTGAATTCGTGAAAAATTCGAATTCTGGTTTTCGACGGATTTGTACGTTTCAGAAGGTCTGAACACGATTTGACTGCATCTAGAAAATATCTGTCTGTCTGTTCGTCTGTATGTGACAAAACTTTTGTGGGCGCCCTATCTCAAAAACTAATACACGGAATTTTATAAAAACACTAGAATAAAACACAAGAATAGTTAGACCTTGTTATAGATTATTGCTGAATAGTTTTTGGTGTATATCGCACAACAGGAGTCGCTGCTATGCTGCGTTTTTCACGATTTCTGACATAGCTTTATCTTAAGAAATAATGCGCGCAATTTCACCAAACTTCATAGTCTGTTAGACGTTCACATAAAAAGATGCTTATTAGGTTTGGGTGTATTCCACAAGTGTCCATCAAGTGTCGCTGCTTACACAATAGCAATAATAAACACAATAGCAATATGTGAAAGACGTGTATATTGTTATTACATTGATCGTGGCATTAACGAATTTCGTGTATTTTTTGGGAATTCCAGTACAACGAGGTTGCTGCATCCAGTGATGCTCTTTTTTTGTTTTCATGTTCGCGAAGTGATGATACATGTGATACAGTGATCGCGGCAGTAACGAAATTGGCGTACTTTTTGAGCGTGAATCATTCATTCACGCGTTATAGTGATATAGACGTTTAACGAATTCCATTAATTTTTGAGATTGCTACACGACGAGGTTGATGTATCCAGTAAAGTTTACTTTCTTCTATCTTTAAAAGAAGAATGTATTGAATTCGTGAAAAATTCGAATTCTGGTTTTCGACGGATTTGTACGTTTCAGAAGGTCTGAACACGATTTGACTGCATCTAGAAAATGTCTGTTTGTCTGTATGTGACAAAACTTTTGTGGGCGCCCTATCTCAAAAACTAATACACGGAATTTTATAAAAACACTAGAATAAAACACAAGAATAGTTAGACCTTGTTATAGATTATTGCTGAATAGTTTTTGGTGTATATCGCACAACAGGAGTCGCTGCTATGCTGCGTTTTTCACGATTTCTGACATAGCTTTATCTTAAGAAATAATGCGCGCAATTTCACCAAACTTCATAGTCTGTTAGACATTCACATAAAAAGATGCTTATTAGGTTTGGGTGTATTCCACAAGTGTCCATCAAGTGTCGCTGCTTACACAATAGCAATAATAAACACAATAGCAATAATAAACACAATAGCAATATGTGAAAGACGTGTATATTGTTATTACAGTGATCGCGGCATTAACGAATTTCGTGTATTTTTTGGGAATTCCAATACAACGAGGTTGCTGCATCCAGTGATGCTCTTTTTTTGTTTTCATGTTCGCGAAGTGATGATACATGTGATACAGTGATCGCGGCAGTAATGAAATTGGCGTACTTTTTGAGCGTGAATCATTCATTCACGCGTTATAGTGATATAGACGTTTAACGAATTCCATTAATTTTTGAGATTGCTACACGACGAGGTTGATGTATCCAGTAAAGTTTACTTTCTTCTATCTTTAAAAGAAGAATGTATTGAATTCGTGAAAAATTCGAATTCTGGTTTTCGACGGATTTGTACGTTTCAGAAGGTCTAAACACGATTTGACTGCATCTAGAAAATATCTGTCTGTCTGTTTGTCTGTATGTGACAAAACTTTTGTGGGCGCACTATCTCAAAAACTAATACACGGAATTTTATAAAAACACTAGAATAAAACACAAGAATAGTTAGACCTCTTTATAGATTATTGCTGAATAGTTTTTGGTGTATATCGCACAACAGGAGTCGCTGCTATGCTGCGTTTTTCACGATTTCTGACATAGCTTTATCTTAAGAAATAATGCGCGCAATTTCACCAAACTTCATAGTCTGTTAGACATTCACATAAAAAGATGCTTATTAGGTTTGGGTGTATTCCACAAGTGTCCATCAAGTGTCGCTGCTTACACAATAGCAATAATAAACACAATAGCAATAATAAAAACAATAGCAATATGTGAAAGACGTGTATATTGTTATTACAGTGATCGCGGCATTAACGAATTTCGTGTATTTTTTGGGAATTCCAATACAACGAGGTTGCTGCATCCAGTGATGATCTTTTTTTGTTTTCATGTTCGCGAAGTGATGATACATGTGATACAGTGATCGCGGCAGTAACGAAATTGGCGTACTTTTTGAGCGTGAATCATTCATTCACGCGTTATAGTGATATAGACGTTTAACGAATTCCATTAATTTTTGAGATTGCTACACGACGAGGTTGATGTATCCAGTAAAGTTTACTTTCTTCTATCTTTAAAAGAAGAATGTATTGAATTCGTGAAAAATTCGAATTCTGGTTTTCGACGGATTTGTACGTTTCAGAAGGTCTGAACACGATTTGACTGCATCTAGAAAATATCTGTCTGTCTGTTTGACTGTATGTGACAAAACTTTTGTGGGCACCCTATCTCAAAAACTAATACACGGAATTTTATAAAAACACTAGAATAAAACAGAAGAATAGTTAGACCTTGTTATAGATTATTGCTGAATAGTTTTTGGTGTATATCGCACAACAGGAGTCGCTGCTATGCTGCGTTTTTCACGATTTCTGACATAGCTTTATCTTAAGAAATATTGCGCGCAATTTCACCAAACTTCATAGTCTGTTAGACATTCACATAAAAAGATGCTTATTAGGTTTGGGTGTATTCCACAAGTGTCCATCAAGTGTCGCTGCTTACACAATAGCAATAATAAACACAATAGCAATATGTGAAAGACGTGTATATTGTTATTACAGTGATCGCGGCATTAACGAATTTCGTGTATTTTTTGGGAATTCCAATACAACGAGGTTGCTGCATCCAGTGATGCTCTTTTTTTGTTTTCATGTTCGCAAAGTGATGATACATGTGATACAGTGATCGCGGCAGTAACGAAATTGGCGTACTTTTTGAGCGTGAATCATTCATTCACGCGTTTTAGTGATATAGACGTTTAACGAATTCCATTAATTTTTGAGATTGCTACACGACGAGGTTGATGTATCCAGTAAAGTTTACTTTCTTCTATCTTTAAAAGAAGAATGTATTGAATTCGTGAAAAATTCGAATTCTGGGTTTCGACGGATTTGTACGTTTCAGAAGGTCTGAACACGATTTGACTGCATCTAGAAAATGTCTGTTTGTCTGTATGTGACAAAACTTTTGTGGGCGCCCTATCTCAAAAACTAATACACGGAATTTTATAAAAACACTAGAATAAAACACAAGAATAGTTAGACCTTGTTATAGATTATTGCTGAATAGTTTTTGGTGTATATCGCACAACAGGAGTCGCTGCTATGCTGTGTTTTTCACGATTTCTGACATAGCTTTATCTTAAGAAATAATGCGCGCAATTTCACCAAACTTCATAGTCTGTTAGACATTCACATAAAAAGATGCTTATTAGGTTTGGGTGTGTTCCACAAGTGTCCATCAAGTGTCGCTGCTATGCCCTTTCTTTTGCAGTTTCCACAATAGCAATATGTGAAAGACGTGTATATTGTTATTACAGTGATCGCGGCATTAACGAATTTCGTGTATTTTTTGGGAATTCCAATACAACGAGGTTGCTGCATCCAGAGATGCTCTTTTTTTGTTTTCATTTTCGCGAAGTGATGATACATGTGATACAGTGATCGCGGCAGTAAGATCGTTGGCGTACTTTTTGGGATTAAGAGGTTGCTGCATCCAGTGATTTTTTTTTTGTTTTATTTTCATGTTCACGAAGCGATCATACATACGGTATAGTGATCGTGGCATTAACGAATGTCGTGTACTTTTTGGGATTTCAATATAACGAGGTTGCCGCATCCAGTGATGTTTTTTTTGTTTGTTTGTTTACATGCTCGCGAAGCGATAATACTTGCGGTACAGTGATCGCAGCATTATCGAATTTGCCTTATTTTATTCAATAGAAAAACTTTAACAGTCTCAATAATGTGTCCTTTTTCATTTTAAAATCAAACTACAGTTAAGAAAATGTTCTAATATATTTTGTTCTAAAAAAGAGATTTTTTTTTTTTTAATGTTAAAAATTTTTCATATAAAATAGTTCCCATTATAGATTATAGATGGCAGCAACAGCAGCTAGAATAATGCTGAAATCTCTGATCTAGTGCTTTCGTTAGACTGTCGGGTTTTATACGCTAGTCATTCAGGGTAGGATGGTTAAATTAGAACTAGAAAAGTAAGCCACTAGTTGCAAAACATCGAATAAGAATGGATTGCACTTCTTTTAATACAAATGACACGAAACGTTTTGTAAATTACAATATATACACGGTCTACCGTACATTTAATGAATATTTTTGTTTGTTTTGATAATGGCTCATAAAGAGCTGAAACATATGTCAACAGTCGAATAAAAAAACCTATTTTACTGGTTATAATCTTTTTATTTAGCACATTTTAGCAATTAAAAAGAAGTATTTAATGACATATGATATTTATTCACAAAAATTATTAAAAATAATGCAATAAACTTTTTTGACAAAATTTATTCTATTCCTAATCGTGAACTGTACAATCTGTCTGACTATAATGAACAGGCAAGTTATAGGCGGCCTTGTGCTTTTGTTCTTCCCATTCCGGAAGTTATTAAGCCCGAATTTCATTCTATTGTTTCTTCCGCTAGTATATTGCTAGGCCTGTGTACCTTCATGGGACTTTGTATATATATATTATATATTGTATATAGCATTTATCTTTCTGATTTATTTTTAACTGTAAATATTTTGTCGGCTTATTTCACAATTTTTATTTATATACCATTAATTTAATATAATTTGTACTTTATTTATTTCTGGCCGAAACCGTTTTTTTTTTGTTTTTTTTTTCCTTTTTTGCTCTTCTTGAGCCCATTTATTTTTTTCCCAGTGTCATTGTTGTTCTAGACTTCAATTATGGTCATACATCCAAGATCCACATTGCTCGTATTGTTTGGTTTTATTGAATTTTAAAATGTATGAAGGACTTTTGGGAGACTCTATATATTTAAAAAAAACTCGTAGCAGTCAATGAAAAAGAGCGCTAAGAAAATCTGCAAACTTGCAGGTTTTCCGTTCAGGTTGTGGCGTAGTGCCTCCGGACGCCGCATTAGACAGACATGCTTCAGATGTTATTTAAAATTGTTTTACTCAACTACTACTCAACGCCTTACTTCTCTGAATAAAAGACAAATGTTTTAAAAATTTGTATTTATCCTTTTAATGTATCTGATTAAATTGCTTTGACTCTTCTATTATGGTCAAGATTGCGTTACCTGTTTCTTAAATTTTAAGATGATTATTATTTTAGTTATTAACATCATAATGTGGCAGACTAACGTATCTTTTATACCTTATAGATATATAGAAAGATAGATTGGCATAAAATATAAAGATAGATAGTAATAACAATCTTGAAATGACAAACTTAGAAACCTGAAATTGTTTCCGAATGTTCTAGTTTCTTTTATAAGAATTTTGATCATGAATTCTCAGTTTCTATCTAAACTAAGTCAACTGCAAAAGGGAATTCTTGTGATTCTTCAAACTAAACAACCACCATAGAATTCATGTTAGGAAAGAATTAACTTCATTTCTAGCATTCCAGTGACTTAAGCATACAAGAGAGTTGCAGTTAATTTCTTCATTTACTAGACAATTTAATTGTAATCCTAAGTAGTATAGAAATGTATTTCTAGAGAATGAATTATGCCAAAGACTAGAAGATGTTCATCTTAATTCAAAATGATAAAGTTTTGCCTTGAATAAAATTAAAATGTATTATATATACTATATTGATCATGGTAGAACGGATTCAAATTAATAAAATTGAATTTTAAATGTAACTGTGTGGAAAAGATTTTTTCAAAAAGCCTGTTTTACTGCAAGATATAATATTACTCTTTAATAGCAGATTAGAAAGAGATGAAAAATTTTACAAATACAAGTGAGCATAAAATAAATGTCAACTAAATGCAATTAAAAAGAAATATATATTAGTTTGACTTGCTGAAAAAAATTACCTGTATTTTTATAACCCGTTTTTAAAAATTTGCAACCGGTTTCATTCTTTTTCTTGAACATGTAATTTCAATCCCATTAGTGGGGAAATTAGATATTATGTTTAGAAAAAACTGTGGATGTCTTTAAAAAAATGTCGGATCTGCCAATCGTAAAATTTTCTTCTGTCTCACACAGGTTTCGCATACATTAAAAACGAATCAGCACCAATTTATATCAATGTCTAACTGAATCTAAAGTTTTATTAAATTCCGTGCATTAGTTTCTGAGATATGACTATCACTAAAAATCACTCGTTTAAATTTTGAAAAATGCAGCATAGCAGCTCCACCTGTTGGGAGATTTACACCAAAAAGTAATCAACAAGAACTTATGTGAACGTCTAACTGATTCTGAAGTTTCATGAAAATCCGTAAATTAGTTCTTGAGATATAGTTATCATGAAAATCATGAAAAAATAGCATAGCAGCACAACCTGTTGAGATATTTGAACCAAATCAATATTAGCATCTATTTATGACAAAGTCTATCGGAATCTGAAGTTTGATGAATTTCTATTCATTAGTTCTTGATATATAGCTATCGTAAAAATCATGAAAAAAGTAGCATAGCAGCGCCGCCTGTTGGGATATCTTCACCAAAACGTAATCAGCGTCTATGTATGTCAAGATCTAACTGAATCTGAAGTTTAATGAAAATCAGTGCATTAGTTCTTGAGACAGAGGATATCGCTAAAAATGCAGCATAGCAACGCCACCTGTTAAGAGATTTATACCAAAAATTAATCAGCACCAATTTATATCATGCACTAACTGAATATAAAGTTTTATTGAATTTCCAGAATCAGTTCTTGAGATAGAGCGCCCACAAAATTTTTGTCACATACAGACAGACGGTCAGACAGATAGCCACAGACAGACATTTTCTAAAAAACTGTCAAACCGTGTTCAGGACATTCTGTAGCGTATAAATACGTCGAAAACCGGAAGTCGAAAAATTTCATGAATGTAAAGATAGAAGAATTGTAAAGATAGAAGAAAGTAATAAAAAAGTATACACAGAATTAAATATCATTTATGAAATTAAATATAAAAATTTTTTAAGATAATTTTAAACTTAAACAGATGAAATATATTTAGGCAATATCATTTAATTTTAATTCTAAAAGAAAACTTTTTACTTGAAATAATTTAAATTTGATTTAAAATTAAAGATAACTGTGGACAATATACTTATGATAATTAATATGATTTCATATACTATGTTTCTGGGTTATTAATAGTTTGAGCAAACTCAAAATCATATATCATTTTCAATAATATTCAGTTTGAGCTGTCCAATTTATCTCTTTAAAGATGACATATTCCTTATTTAAATTCACTTTTCATGCTAATGTAATATTCTAAAATAGTATTTTTCATTGCCGACCACTCTCTTTATCAAATTTCAATTTTAATATCGATTTTTCACATGACCCAGAAATTTTATTACGATAGTCATTTGTTCAAATTCTCTTCTTTTTTGTTGGGGATGTAACCAATATTTTTTAAAAGTGTGTCTAGGAAAATACAGGGTTATTATAATTAAAGACCCACATTCAAATTGCTGTAAAAAGGGAAACACTGGTCAGAATGACTTCAAATTTGAACTGAATATACTGGAAGAAGGAGGAAACGGTATGGCATAAGGGGAAAAAAGTTCAAAAATGTATACTATATTTCCAATGATGATTGGTCACTTGCGATTTTAGACGTTTTGTTAAATATCTGGAAAGATACATGAGGAATTATCCTGAAACTTCAGGAGTGTAAACAACAATATTGACGTCATATATGTCGTGTTTCCAAGTTCAAATCCGGGAAAAAGGCAGTCGTGCTCGTGATAAATAGGGTTAGCGATGTTATTGGTTTCCCTTTTAGTTCGCATCAGGCGGCCGGGTGGTATCATCAACAACAAGAAATGTCAGTCCATATTTTTGTCGAAGAACCTTTTATTTCCAGTTTAAGACATCTCTTCAGGGAAAATGCTCATTAGCCAACGCTAAACGAAAAAAAATACAACGTTCCATTATTTTCTAGAATCCGTCCCGATTCTTTTAGCAAACACCAGCGTCGAAAAATCCTCTCCGAATCAGGATGATCGTGTTTTTAAACTAGCTTGCGTAATAATACAGAATGCGTCACGTGACCCACTTCTATCGAATCAAAAGGTCTCTTTTGGAACTTTATCAATATTTCCGGTGGATTTATTTTGTTGTAAAATGCAAAAATGTTCTACGCCCTTCCAGAGTATTCCATAACCTCGTACCAGATGCCTGTCATATCAACAAACCAGCTTATCTGTTTTTGAGGCTGTAGCTAAACTTCGAATTTAATACGTAATAAAAATAATAAGAAGAAAAGAAAATGAATCTTTATAAAAGGGAAAAAAAAAAGAAAGAATTAAAGTTTTTCGGAAATATTTTAATAGACATTTGATATTTAATAATAGGATAACTTTATGAAATAAGGTTTTTTGAGCGGAATATTTTAAGAGATACGATATTTTAGCATTTAAATAAAGAAGTTATAGCAATTTGACCACACGGGAATAATACTAATGAATTTTAATAATGGATTAAAATAAAGATGTTCTATTTAAAGAATAAATTAAAAAAGCTATCGCCATTTTTAGAATAACTACATTCGAATAAATATTATTAAGTGGATTAGGAATAATTGGCTTTACATATGGATAGTAAAAGGCTATTTTAAGAATGAGAATTATTTTAATAAGCTGGGTTATATACCGAATATTATTGAATGGACAAATTTTATAGAATAATTGCGGAAAAAATTTAAATTTTGTAATATTATCCCCCCTCCCTAAAGATTTTGGATGAAGTTAATAGTTAAGTAACTATAAATTCAGACAATATAAATTTAATACTTTAGAAATTTGAATTTTGACTAGTATAAATTTAGAGACTGCCAGCAAGGAGATGGGAAATTTCTGAAGAACCGGAAGACAAAAACAAAAACAAAAATAAAATAATAGTAATCAATTAAAATTAATAGATAAATAAAAATAAAGCTACGAGCATTTCCCCTGTAAAATAATACAAGAAATGGTTACAATCTCACTTACCATTTGTAAGTGCACAAGAAAAATACAATAACAATAAATAATAAATATTAATAAACAAGAAAAACAGGATAATAATAGTAACAGAATTTTGCTTTTACCAAGTTCACAAGCTTTAGAATAAGTAGTCACTAGCAAATTGTTAAAACAAAGTTTTAAAAAAAAAATTCGACTTAATTCAAATTTGAGTTCATTAGATCCAACTGTTTTATTTCAGTCTCTTTCTTGGATCGTGATAAGTCCTCATTTTGTTTTTTTAAAAAAATGGTTACTGCAGTCCCTTTCTTAAAAATACAGTTTTTATGTAAAGGCTGAAAATAAAGACATTACTCCATCAAAATTTTTGTCACAACATCTTCTCTTAAGTATCACATTAATTTTCTCACATACTAAACAAGTCAAATTATCTCTTGGTTGTTTATTGTACTTGGAATATGTTATCTTTGTTATATTCCTGTGGGATTTGTTATATTTCTGTTGGGATCCCACTATCTTTAACTAATATTTGTCAAACATTTTTTCACTAATAAATAATATAACTCTTCAATAATATAAATAAATGCTATAATAAAATTCAATTCATAAACATAACAATAATAACTTTCAATATAACTAATACTTCTCAACATATGTAGTAATTCATAATATAATTCAATAGTAGAAATAATAATATAATAACATCAGTATAATTTAAGAAAATATCACAGTTTGTTTATTTATTGTTAGGAAAAATATTGGTTGAGGATAAAATAATTACATAGCAAATAAATAAATTTCTTATTTTTTAATTATATAAGAAAGTATTTTTGCCAGTCGAAAGTATACAAAAAAAAATATATAATAATTTCAAAATCCAAATAAATTTAAATCTAAATATTTAGAAATTGAACTCTCAACCATTAGTTCCTTACAATAATTTTTTCCTCTGATACCCTTTTACAAAATTATACTGTTAAGTTATAAGTATTCATATCCTAAATGCAGAGAGTTGTTTTTTTTGGCAAACTTAGAATAAATAAAGACAATAAATAACAAATAAAAGATGTTAATTTTAGCTGAGAAATGGAATACAAAGGCAATTAGTTTAGATACTTAATTTTCTATTGTCACACCAAAACAATCACTGTAAAATCACATCATCACTATCCAATCATTTATATAATTATAGAAATACTTATAAACGGTTACTATTTGATTATCTATTGAAGTAAATAACATAATATTAAATCTTTGAAACAATTGGTTTAAGAAAAAGTAAATAAGTAAAAATAGTTTATTTTGATATAGAATTAAAACATTTAATTTCATTTTTCAACATCAATTTGACAATTCCTAAAATCAAAATACACATCTTATGCCTGCATAAGGTGTCTACTCAACCTCAAAAACTCTCAAAAACAAGTAAATATTTTAGTTGATCAGGCTAAAATATAACCACAATGTTGAAATAAAAGCTGTGACATTTATTTTAAATTTTAAAATATTAAACTTTCAAAAATGGGTAATATCTCTGTTGTACACCAAAGACATACCTGATAATGTTGAAACTAGAGTAATAAGAGATATTTAAAGAATTAGAATTTATTCTATTGTTTTTACTTTAGTTTGATTTTGTGATGGTGATTGTGATGTCTGTGGTGATTTTGATTGTTGTTTGGGTTGCTCATGAAATAGTCTGAAGTTATCTGGTGAAAAATAGGGTCGTAATTTAGACGCATGTACAATAACTGAATTTAATTTAGTCTCATAATTAAATTTGTCTATTTCATAGGTCACATCAGAAAGTTTATTTATTATTTTGTATGGTCCAGAGAAAGTAGGTTCTAATTTTCTAGTGTTAGGATATTTAAATTCTTCACAAATTACATAATCTTGTATTTCTAGTGGAGATTCAACAAATTTTCTATCATAGAGTCTTTTACTTTTAAGGTGGAATTCACAAGTTCGCGCTTTTGCAATTTTGAGTGCTTTATTAACAGGAGGGTAATAATTTTGTTTTAAAGGAGATTCATAAGGTAATTGACCATAAAATAAATAGGCAGGTGGGAATTTGGTTATGGAATGTGGTGTGTTATTGTATTCTTGGATGACTTGGTCTAATAATCTAGTCCAAGGTATTTTAGAAGAAATGGAATTAACTTTACATTTAAGTCTAGTAACTATAGTTTGGTTCACTCGTTCTACCTTCCCATTGGTTTGGGGGTGATGTGATGATGTAAAACGTTGTTGAACGTGATATTTTCTGAGGAATTTTTTGAATCTTGGAGACCTAAAAGATTTATGTCTATCGCTAAGTATTGTTTTAGGTGCTTGAATATTGAAAATTTGTTTTAAACAGTTAGTATATGTTTCGGTAGTAACACTTTTGGATGGAAAAGCCCAAACAAACCTAGTTGCATGATCTATTATTATGTGTAAGAATTTTTTTGTTGAATTGTAATAATTAAATCCACCCACAGTATCAATAGAAAGACATTCAAAAGGTTGATCTGTGGCTGGCATAGCTTGTAACAAGCCAAATCTTTTTTGTTTTGGTTTTTTATTTCTCTGGCATGTATCACAATGTTTAACAAATTGTGTAATATCTATTGTCATGTTGGGCCAATAATATTTTGGAGATATTAAGTTAAGCATTTTTTGTATTCCTAAGTGTCCAAAATTATCATGAGCAATATGTAATAATTTTCTCCTGAGTGACATTGGTACTACTATTTTTTTGAATCCTTTTCTCTGAATAATTATAATCCCATTCTCTTTTTTGTATTTTCTGTCACAAACATTATCTTTATCTTGCATCGCTATAATTTCTTTTTTGTCCAATAATAAACTTACATGTTGATTAAGATAAGCAACAGGATTTCGTGACAACATGTCCGCTTCGACATTTGTAGAACCTTTTTGATACTTGATCTCATAATCGAACATGCTAAGTTTTAAAGACCATCGGAAAAGTCTACCTCTTAGATTTTTAACATTCTTTAACCATACCAGAGATGCATGGTCGGTATGGATTGTGAATTTAGTACCATGAAAATAGTGATAAAACTTATCAAGAGTATCTATGATAGCAAGGCATTCCAATTCAGTTATAAAGTAATTTTGTTCATAACTCTTCAAAATTCTAGAATGGTAAGCAATAGGATGCAAAAAATTATCTTTCCCTTGTTGTTTTAGAACTGCACCTACTGCTACCTGAGAGGCATCTACAAACATGTGGAGGGGTAATTTTGGGTCATAAATTTTTAAAATTGGTTTTGCAATTAGAGTATTTTTTAATTTCTCAAAAGAGTTTTGACATTCTGAGTTCCATTCCCATATTGTGTTTTTCCTAAGTAATTTATTGAGGGGGTATCTAATTTCAGCATATTTATCTATGAATTTGTGATAAACATTAATGGAACCTAAACATCGTTGTAGTTCTTTAACATTAGAGGGAGGTTTCAATTTTTTAATTGTCTCAATATTGGTATTAGGTGGAGTTAAAGTCCCATTGGTGATCTCATAGCCTAAGAAATTAATTTTATTTTGATTTAGTTTACATTTAGAAAGTTTAAGTTTAAGGTTTTCTAGTTTACAGATTTCAAAGATTTTTGCTAAGTGATTTAAATGTTCTTCTAGAGAGGAGGAGAAAATTATGATATCGTCGAAATAATGGCAAGCAAAATCAATTTTATACTTATTGAGGATTCTTCTAATGGTTCTACTAAATATCGGGGGGCCTGTCTTTATACCAAAGGGGAGCACCAGCCATTCGAAGAGGCCAAAATTGGTGGCAAAAGCTAATTTTTCTGTATCGGATGGATGTATTGGTATGTGCCAGTAGCCAGAGGCTAAGTCCAAAGTGGAAAAATACTGGGCACTACTCAATTTATCTAAAATTTCATCGATACGAGGTAAAGGTTCTGCATCGTTTTTAACTATTGCATTTAATTTCCTATAATCTATACATAGTCGGGTCTTTTTACCTTCCTCTCTTTTCATAGCCAAGGTGACGGGGGCAGAATAAGGACTATTGCTTTCTTTTATGAGACCAGCCGCTAACAAAGATTGAATTTGATTTTTTATTTCTTTTTCCTCTAAGGGGGAAGTTCTGTAGGGCCTCAAAGATATAGGTAGGTCAGATTTTAGTAAAACGCGTTGTGGTTCAATATTTATCTTACCCACATCATATTTATGTTTTGCAAAAATATCCCTATAATTTTGAACTATTTCCCTTAAATCCCCATTTTCAATTAAATTTATTTCCCCAATTAAATCTGAATTATAATCATTAATATCGCGAAAATTTTGAGGAGTCATTGAACTTCTGTAATCAGGCTGCACGTTACAATCATTGTAATTAGCTGCAAAAAAGTCCTGAGTATTCACAAAATTTTCATTAGTATATGGTGATACTTTGTCATCATTATATCCATTTAAACTCTCATTACTATCACCATTTGTTAATAACTCATCTTTACATGAAATAGTATCTTCATTATAAGTTGTTATCAAGTTACTATCATTAAATAAATTCAAATTGTCACAATCAGAAGTTATCAAGTTATCCTTACCTTGTTGTAGTTTTTTTACAGTTACAGTATTAAAATGAAGTGATCTCTCATCATGTATGGATATACTCCTATTTATAATCTTCCTTCCCTGTTTTACTGTACAATTCTTACAATTTATATTTAAATTAAATTTTGAACATTCTTTTAACCCCAAGATGCAGTAATCTAAATCTGTATCACATACTAAAAAGTTAACATATTTTTGGATTTTACCCACTTTAAGAAGAATACTACACTTTTGATTAATTTGTAAAAATCCCTTTGCCTGACCAATAGTAACTGGAGGAACAATTTCAATTTTAGCATTCAATTTTTTAACAAACTTTAATGGTAAAATTGCGATAGTTGAACCGGTATCGACGACACATGGTAAATTATAATTATTCATATATCCATACACAATTAATTGTCAAATATTAGGAGTACCAATTGGAAGAGTATCAGAGGGTGTTGAGTTGTTATTAAAAATACACTCTTTTTCCCAGTGAAAAGCATTCATTATACCCTTGTTTACACAAATTCTACATGGCCTAGATGGGTACTGGTTCTGAAAATAATTGTTTTGTACTCCGTTTTGGAAATTTCTAGGTCTTTGAAAATTATAGTTTGGTCGAGGAACCCAGTTTCGAGGAGAATTAAATTGATTATTGGGCCGATTTGACTGAATCCAATGCCTAGGAGTATTAATTTGTTGAAAATTTGGTCTATTAGGCTGCACACTATATCGAGGAATGTCAAAATTAGTTGCATTAGGTTTACTTGGTAATGATGGACTTGTAACAGCAGGGGTGGAAACTTCCACAAATTGTTTAACAATTCTATACCATTCTGTTGTACTCTCAGGAGGTTTAACAATTAGATAATTTTGATATTCTGGTTTTAAACCATCGGTTAATCCTTGTAGTAATATAGTTTCACATAAATGCAATTTCCTACCAATTTCAATTTTCTTTCTAAAATAAGTTTCTAAGTTACTTAAACTATCCAATTTCAAAGCAGAAAATTCAGAAAATTTCGGGATATTTACCCTAATAAAATTCTCAGTTAAGATATCAGCTATCTGTTCGTATTTAGTGCAATTAAGGCAATCATTAATGTAAATCTTAAGAGCTTCTCCCTTTAAATTTTGAGAAATATTTTTAAACTTCCAATCATCATCCTTCTTTTCTTTTTCACAAGCATCATCAAAGTATTTTAACCACGCCTGTATCTCAACTCCTAAATCTGGATCAAATGCTATAAATTTTGGTTCTGCCATAATATTTAATCTAACAAAAGAGTTAACTCGATCTTCTTTTAAATATCCGGATCTTAAAAACATTAAATTTTAAACTTATAACACTATATACCATACAAATAACGAAATAGATAAAATAGTAAATAAATATGTAATTTACGATCTCAGTAACATTTTAAAAATAATAGATTTTTTTTTTTTTTTTTTTTTTTTAAGAATATCTGTTCTTAAAACATGAAAATATAAATTATACCGCTGTCTATATATTACAATGACGTATCACACGAAATCATCAAATAAATTAATTAACCTTAACAACACTTAAATATTTGCGACAGAAATAAATTTTAAAAACAAAAATTTAATCAGTATAACATAGTATATAAAACCTTTAAATTTCAAAGTAGACTATTAAATAAATAAAACATTTTAAATATAACATAAACTAATAAATATCAACATATAAAGATACAAATAAATAAAAATACCAACTTACAGTTACTCTTGAGCATATTTCACAGGAAAGTCTCACACATCTAAAAATCTTTAATTTTCTTGATAACACAAAAGTTCTGGTTTTTCGCAATCCTTTAAAACCAACACCATGAAGACGCTTATGAAGATGAATAGTATATTCTCTAGCAACAACTTCACTTAGGCCAACTTTTCCTCTTCTTTTCTCTTTTAGGCTTGACCATTTTTAATTTATTATAAAAGTACAAAATAACAAAACACCAGACGTAAACGTGCTGTAATGGCGTAGACGTCCTCGTAACATATTCTTCTAATCGGCAAATTTCACGTTTAACTACACAAACTTTCTGTTGATCAACAGCATCCTGTCTGACTTATTATATTAATGTCGTGTTTCCAAGTTCAAATCCGGGAAAAAGGCAGTCGTGCTCGTGATAAATAGGGTTAGCGATGTTATTGGTTTCCCTTTTAGTTCGCATCAGGCGGCCGGGTGGTATCATCAAAAACAAGAAATGTCAGTCCATATTTTTGTCGAAGAACCTTTTATTTCCAGTTTAAGACATCTCTTCAGGGAAAATGCTCATTAGCCAACGCTAAACGAAAAAAAAATACAACGTTCCATTATTTTCTAGAATCCGTCCCGATTCTTTTAGCAAACACCAGCGTCGAAAAATCCTCTCCGAATCAGGATGATCGTGTTTTTAAACTAGCTTGCGTAATAATACAGAATACGTCACGTGACCCACTTCTATCGAATCAAAAGGTCTCTTTTGGAACTTTATCAATATTTCCGGTGGATTTATTTTGTTGTAAAATGCAAAAATGTTCTACGCCCTTCCAGAGTATTCCATAACCTCGTACCAGATGCCTGTCATATCAACAAACCAGCTTATCTGTTTTTGAGGCTGTAGCTAAACTTCGAATTTAATACGTAATAAAAATAATAAGAAGAAAAGAAAATGAATCTTTATAAAAGGGAAAAAAAAAGAAAGAATTAAAGTTTTTCGGAAATATTTTAATAGACATTTGATATTTAATAATAGGATAACTTTATGAAATAAGGTTTTTTGAGCGGAATATTTTAAGAGATACGATATTTTAGCATTTAAATAAAGAAGTTATAGCAATTTGACCACACGGGAATAATACTAATGAATTTTAATAATGGATTAAAATAAAGATGTTCTATTTAAAGAATAAATTAAAAAAGCTATCGCCATTTTTAGAATAACTACATTCGAATAAATATTATTAAGTAGATTAGGAATAATTGGCTTTACATATGGATAGTAAAAGGCTATTTTAAGAATGAGAATTATTTTAATAAGCTGGGTTATATACCGAATATTATTGAATGGACAAATTTTATAGAATAATTGCGGAAAAAATTTAAATTTTGTAATATATATTTCCGCGAAGATTTTTTCCCGAAACCCCATAAGGGGCCGTCAACAAATTGAAGAAAAACGAATATCTTTTGGCTAACCCTGTAAAAACTAATATTGCAAAAGCATTCGAACTGTATATTATGATTAAGTGGATTATTGTAATAATTTGGGTTGTTTTTTATGAAGATAGCATGTATACTCGAAGAAAAATTCGGGTTTTTATAAAAACAGTCTCAAATTTTATCAAGTTTTTTGCTTATAATTTGCAGAGTTTTTAATATAAAAACAAATTATTTTCAGAAAATATGACAAACACAATTGTACACAATACCTTGCAATCAGAATTAAAAAATAATAAAAATTGTATGAAAAATGATCAGGTTTACTAAATATTATTCCACTGCGCATGCGCGAACTCGATCAAAATATACTGTGCATAATATATTAGCTAAATATATAGACCAACTTTTATGAAAGTCTCAAAAACGTAGCTTGAAAATTCTGATAGTAATCGTCGATAGAATAAGCTCGAAATTCGTTGTTCCCAAAAGGAAGCAAAAAGATGAGGGGTTGTATCAAATATAGAATGAGAGACACTTCATTCTTATTATGTCAACTTTCATAAGCTAGTATATTTGGATACAACCCCTCATCTTTTCTCTTCCTTTTGGGAACAGCGAAATTCGAGCTTATTCTATCGACGATTACTATCAGAATTTTCAAGCTATGTTTTTGAGACTTTCATAAAAGTTGGTCTATACATTTAGCTAATATATTATGCACAGTATATTTTGATTGATTTCGCGCATGCGCAGTGAAACAATATTTAGAAAACCTACTCATTTTTTATACAATTTTTATTATTTTTTAATTTTCATTGCAAGGTATTGTGTACAATTGTGTTTGTCATATTTTCTGAAAATAACTTGTTTTTATATTAAAAACTCTGCAAATTATAAGCGAAAAACTTGATAAAATTTGGGACTGTTTTTATAAAAACCTGAATTTCTCTTCGAGTATACATGCTATCTTCATAACAATGAACCCAAATTATTACAATAAGCCACTTAATCATAATTTACAGTTTGGATGCTTTTTGAAATATTAGTTTTTACAGGGTTATCCAAAGGATATTCGTTTTTCTTCAATTTGTTGACGGCCCCTTATGGGGTTTCGGGAAAAAATCTTCGCGGAAATATATAACGTCAATCATGTTGTTTACACTCCGGAAGTTTCAGGATAATTCATCATGTACCTTTCCAGATATTTAACAAAACGTCTAAAATCGCAAGTGACCAATCATCATTGGAAATATAGTGTATTAATAAATGACGCTGTAAGCAGCATACTATGCAAATTATAGTCACTCATGCGCAGTTAAAAACCAAATCATTATGTGCTTTTTATGCGGTTTTTGGCCCAAGGACAGTTAAAAACGGATT
This sequence comes from Maratus michaelseni, assembly GCA_963931845.1. Classification (NCBI taxonomy): domain Eukaryota; kingdom Metazoa; phylum Arthropoda; class Arachnida; order Araneae; family Salticidae; genus Maratus; species Maratus michaelseni. Next base: position 273,334,831 of record OZ007594.1, on the reverse strand, counting down.
TTTCCTATCCAATGTGGTAGGACCGTGGCGTGGTGGATGGGCTTTTCACTAACAGTAACACAACTGTTGACTGATTTGGAAGTCATTTTTTCCGTCAAACAACCGAAACATTCATGCACATTGAACAGTACAATTTACATTTTAGTTATAATCCCTCTGTATTTCAGTGTTTCCTATTTTATTTAAACGAACCTTCTGAGTCAAAGTGATGTAAATCACTAATTTCGAAAATTTCAGCAGATTATCTAGACAATCCAAACTTTTAATTGAAAGCATAATTTAAGATATTGTTTCAATAAAAGTGCCTATAGATAACACTAGAAGATACTCCAAACCATCGCATAATGCATTTTAACACTTCTAGTACAACCTTTACTTTCGGAATTTAAGGCGGGTCTTCATCTTTATGATACTGAAATTTCAAGATTTTTGACATATATTTAATGTGTTAGAGTTATCTTTAGATTTATTCGATAAAAATCAAGTCTTTAGAATTTATTAGACAGTACCGTCAAAATGTGCCGGTAAACAACTTAACGGTTCTACAGAAAAAAAAGTTCATAACATCATTAAAATGTCAGAATATTTTAGAACTAGCATATAACCCCCGTCAAAAATGACGGAATGTTACGTTTCATTTTCATAAGACTTCATACAAACAAACAGCATTAAGATGTTATGAAATAATATTAAATCCTTTGATATAAACAACGCCATTCCCGAAGGAAATAAACTGTTTTGATTGAACTTCAATAGTTTAAAGATTTCACTATAAAAAAAATTCTGTAAAGATTAAGAACGATAAAATCTTCAAAACATTATTTAGATCAACAAAGTTGTTTAAACACCCATTGCTGAGTTAACACATCTCCGGGCCCGCTAGCGGCCCCCTAATTACATCGGGGCGGTGCCTTGCATACAAACCTCGTAAAAAGCTGCTCTAATACTTCGCGTAAAAATTTCGAGTCATTTCGGCAATCTGCGTCGTTTTGACCTTTTAAACTGCCCTGCTATATCAAACATTTCATTATTCAAATTCCGATTTCACAACTGTATACAACTGTAATAAATTTCGATAATTAAAATAATTTCTTTTATTTTATTTCTTGATTAAATCGCATCTTTTAATTGTATTAATAAGACTGATCATTTTTTTTCACTACAAAGTTACTATGTTAAAATTCAAAATTTTATTTGCATTGATATAAGTAATACTTGTTGTACCACAGTATTGCATTATATTCCTTATATTTTAATTATGTTTGATATAAAATATTCATTTTATTTACGATGCAAGCAAAATTGATTCAATACAGAACAAAGTGCAATTTCGACAGAAAGTTTATTTGCCAAAATAATAATTAAATAACTTAAATTTTAAAAAGTTTATCCCAAATTAAATTCTGATTTTTTATAAACATGCCTAAAGAAATCTGTGATAAATTTTGATCATTAAAGATCATCTTTTATTAAATAAGTATTTTTTTTAATTCTCTTATTAAATTGCAAACTTATTTTCACTACAAAGTTTCTACTATGCTAAAATACAAAATTTTATTTCATTGATATAATTAATATATGTAGTACACGGTATTACAATTACATGTTCCTTATATTCTAATCATTGATATAATTAATATATGTAGTACACGGTATTACAATTACATGTTCCTTATATTCTAATTACATTTTATAAGAAATACAGTGACCTCTCACTTATACGCGATGTTCAGTAATTACTTTTTGTACCACTATTTTAAAACAGTAAAATTCGATTTATAAATTCTGCGTTTAAATAAGGAGAAAATTACTTTAAAAAGGAACTGGTGCTGAAAAATAATTACAGTGTATCGCGTATAAGTGAGAGGTCACTGTATTCAATTTAAAATTTTGTTTATATTAATCTCCGATAGATGGCGATAAAGGCTCACAACGAATGAACGAAGTAGTTTAGCGAGTCTCACGCGGAGGAAAGTAATTTCCTCCGTCTGCGATCGCTTTCCGAACGGTTGCATTCATGGTTTAATATTTTAACGTTCACGACGAATGAATCATTTGTTTGTTTACTTTCATGGAGCAATAAACCTAATTTCAACTGCAGTTATCTCAGAATATAAACATAATTTAATGTAAGCCATCTCACAAACATTAATTTATTTTGAAAGACGTGATTTCAAGTAGGATAAATTATCGTTTAGTTGTTATATGTTAGAACAGAGTCTTCATTAAGCCTAACATGGCGTTTAACTACGGTCAATTCGCAGATCAGAGTGGTCCAGCCCGGATTGGTTACAGACACTTTCTCGTCTTTGGCTTTTATTATAAGTAAGATAAGCAATTCTCAAAAGAAAAAAAAAAATCCTACTCTTATAACCAACTGAATATTAACTCTCTTTACATGGATACAGACAACAGAATCTTTTCCAGAGAATTCAGTTTTAGATCGAAAAAAGGACAAAAAATTATGCGTCAAGCACAGATTATGAAATACTTTCCAACACATCCAGAAAGCTATAACAAAACTTCACCGTTAAATAAGGTGAAAGAAGATATATAAGTAAACAGTATAGGAGACATATAACATATTTAAAAGTCCAGATTTAGCAATTACATTTCACAGTCAAAAATTTAGTCGAATTATTTTGTGCAGCCCTGTATATAATAGATAGATTTAGATATATACTACATAGCATGATAAAATGTAGTTCATTTAGAAAATTCACATTTAGCAATTTTCGCTAAATGATGGAAATGCACTCGAAAACCTTTGTACAACCCTGTATATTATCTAACGATATTTGTACACACCACATAATAAGATAAAATTTAAATCGGGTAAAAAACGCATAAGGCAACTTAAAACAAACTTCCAGAAATTACCAACCATAAACGATAATGTACCTTGTTCTTTGCGTAGCCATTTATGAACTTATTTATATTTCACAGACCTCATTTGTCTACTAAATATAGTTTAGCCGAAAATGCGTAACACAATCAAAAATACCCTTAAGCAATCCACTCCCATAGTCAGTAATATTACGAATTTCTTTGTGTAGCCTGTATATGATCAACAAAATTTATACGCACCACATAGTGTGCAAAAATTTAGATAAACTTAAAAACGCAAATCAAAGTTGAAAACGCACTTATCACACATAGACTGTAATTATCACATTAAGACGGTAACCGAACTATTTTGTGTGTCCCTGTAAATAAACGATAAAAGCAATGCTCACATACCACTGAGCAATGCACATCATACCGCTGAGTGAGCAATTTGTTGTGCACATCAGTAACGCATATAAATTTCATTATGTTTGAAATAGTGAAACATCATGAAATTACACTGCAAACGGTTTTTTCCATAAAACATTGTGTAACAGAATTATTTTGTGTGGCCCTGTAAATAAATTCTGCACCCCCACAAAAAGCATGTTTTAGTCCGCTTCATAATTGTGTATCGGTTTTATCATGTTCCAAATGGCGTAACATCATAAAAATGCATTTGAAACAATTTTTTTCCATGGACTGTACAGCAACGGAAAACCAATCCAAAAATGTATACACACCACGTACTATGCAAAAATTTAGTTAAACTTAAAAACGCAAACCAAAGTTCAAAACGCACGTCCAGCAATTATCGCTCATAGATAGTACTATAACCAAATTCTTTTGTGTGTCCCTGTAAATGAATGATAAATGCAAAACACACCATTCTTTTCAATAAGCAATTTATAGTTCACCTCAGTAATTCATATAAATTTCAATATGTTTGAAATAGCGTAACGCCATTAAAATACACCACAAACTATTTTTCCTCTTAGACCATTATGTAACAATTTTTTTGTGTGTGTGACCCGGTAAATGAATAACAAATGCTTTGCGCCCCACATTCTACAGAAAGCATGTTTTATTGTATCTCAGAAATACATAACAATTGCATTATGTTTGTAACTATGTAGCATCATTAAAATGCACTTGAAACGATTTTTTTTTCATTGACCGTAATGTAACATAATACTTTTGAATGCCTCTGTAAATGAACTATAAATGCTACATACTTCATTTTCAATAGTGATCATGCTATAATAAACGTCAATAAAATATACAAATTACATGGCAATCCAAGCATATTTACGAAAGTTAGAGGATGGACAGACGGACAGAAAACCGTAGTCATAAACACGTTTCAACTATGTTTGAATATTTTTAAAAAGCACGATACAGTCGATTGTACATGGAATAACAGTTTAATAGATTATTTTAAATTTAAGCACCAATAAATTAGCAAAATATCTCATTTTATTATTACGTAGCTGATTATAATATTGCATACTTCCATACCGAATTAAAATATACAAAAAATTTAAGTATGTTTTCTAATGAAAATAGAATGAAATATCACGTAAAATTATTGGGGTTTTTCTCTAATTAATATCTATTTATATTTATTTATTAATTAATAATTAATTGAAAAACAATATAAATATTTTTGTAACCAAGTAACACTTGTTTTTTTATTATTTATATATATATTACTGTAACCGAAATTCGTGTAAAATGTAGAAAATGTCCGCTTAAAACGCAAAAAAAAAATAAGAAGAAGAAGAAGAAGAAGCAGAAGAAGAAGAAGAAGAAGATTTTGTTTACAGGAAAGAATTAAAAATTATAAAATATCTTTATTCGAATAAAGTTTTAACAAAACTTTAACATCAATATGTGATCTTATTCAAAGCATAAACTCTATTATAGATAGAAATTTCCTGAATGCAAATTTCTTGACTGCTGAAAAATTAATAAATTTATGCTAAGAGCAAAACTCACTTATCACCGGATACTGGAATTTATTGAAGCACTCAGTTGGAAAATAAAGTTTTGCGATTTATTTCCTATGTCTTTATGTTAAAATATGGAAATAAGTGAATAAATGAAGTTTTGAAAATATCACAAGTTAAGATCACTGTGCCTAAATGCGATGAGATTTCTCAAAAATTTGTCACATTTTGGATATATAGTTCGCATTTTTATGAAATATAAAATTCCAAATATAAGCAAAAAAGATTGATTTTAAGTCAAAACTAATTTGTTTTGAAGAAATTGAATAATTACCCGTAATTTAAGCAGAATATATCATTGTCACATTTACAGTAGTTAAAACCTAAACTACAAATATGCTGCACAGTGCTGTGCACAACATTGTCCCTCGGCTACAGCTATTGTTGCGGGATGACGGTGGACATGTTGAGCATTCGTTCTGAAGAACATCGTCTTTTCTTTGTCATAATTTGTTATGCTAATTATTGCTTTTCTTATCACACGAAGCGCCATCTGTCGGCCATTTTATGAACTTTTTTGTGGATACAATAAAATCCCATGTCATTCCAAGCATGTGTGTCAATTTTTACCTCTCTACCTACATTATTCCGTAGATTATTAATTTTTCCAATGTATACTCATTTTCTGATCACCCTGTATAACATAAATCTGACGTTTATTTAATAATTAAAATAATTAAAATCTCAGACAATCTACCAGGTGCAGATTGGTTCAAAATATTTTTGTATAAATGCAGCAGAGATGTACTTGCAGGGAAATTTTTGAGGTTTTGGGATCAATTTTATTTGTGCTGTATTTTAATAGCCTCTATTCAGAGAATGACCTTTTTATTTATTTATCCTTTAGCAAACCAAACTAGGACATTTTCACTCAAATCATATTTTTAATTGCTGTATATTATTTAATCTGTTCATAAAATTCTTGTTTATAAGCTTACTCGCAATAAAATAAAATGCTTGGAATTTTTCTAATTTACATTTTTGCGATTTAAAATTTAAAAAAAGAATAAGATAATTAAAACAGTAACTAATTTATTTAATTTCACTATAAATAAACTCCTGAAAAGAGTCTTTATGGTTGTAATGAAACTGTACCATGTATATATGTATAAATATATTTTTATTTCACCTTTTATCAGAATGCATTTAAAAAAAAGGTCGGGAGGCGCTTTTTATAAAACCTAGCTAGGAACTGAAATTTAATATGTTTGTATAACTAACATGATTTTTTAAAACTAACAAAGATTATGAATTTAACTATATTATTATGGAATGTTTACTGGAATATAATATTAAATATTTAATGATTTTTGAATGTTTCAGTGATTATTTTTAAAATTCATTTCTTTTCGAAAATATTAAAAATGCTTTTTAGTATTATTAAGTAATAACTTTTTATCATTCATTCATGATTTAAAGAAATTGCTTTTTTTTTTTTAAAGTGTATATATCTGAATTATAGATATGGATCTTGCAGTAAAACTAAATATACAAACAAAATAAAAATTTGCATAAAGCAAATATTTTTTGTGTTATATTTCAGATAAAAGTGAGAAACTGAATAACTTGTAAATAAACGAGTTACATGATTTTAAGCATTATGCTCAATCTGCTTAGTTTACACTACTGAGATATCGTCGATGCTCTTAATATAACGTCTATAAAAGGCAAAAAAATATATAAGCTTTTTTTTCACTCTACATTGTTAACGAATACAAATGTTTGTTAATCTAGGAAAGCATAATGTAACCACAAACGAAAACATGTAATAACCTCTTTCGAGTAACCCACGATTCCGAAAAGCGTTCTTTATCTTTATAAACTCCAAAAAACATTATATTTTCAAGATTTAAAGAAGACTTTTCTAAAAAAAAATTATTTTGCTGCCACTGATTTTAGAAAACGTTTCCGAGTAGTTTATGTAGTGTATTATCAATTTTCTCAACAAGGAGTATAGTTTTTTTTTCGATTTCATAAATTCTCAAGTAAACATTTTCATGTTCAACAAACATGTTTTACAAACAATCATAATATGTTAACAGGATTAATATTAAAAGTAATATTAATTTGCTACTCTTGCATCTATAAAGCACACAGTTGGAAATGCTTAAATTCGAATTGATATCATTCTAAAACCATTATTCTGGTTTGAGAAAACTGAGTAATAAACTAATAAAAACTCCTCGGAAACTTGTCCGAAAGTTACTAGCAGCAAATGAAACTGAGTTCTTATAAATGCTTCTTTAAATCTTGAAAATATATTGTTTTCTGCGATTTCTAAAGATGAAGAACGCTTTTCGGAATCGGGGCTGACTCGGATGAGGAAAATGTATATTATCGTAGACTAAGAAAAAATTGTCTTTTTTTTACAGTGTAGAAGACTAGCTAAGACTTTAATTAGATCGTACACTTTAAAGATGTGAATATAATTGTTTTAATTAAATTGGACTTTTAGTTTTATTTAATTTGTAATAAATTAATAGTTATCGACCGATTTCTTTGACTTGCATTTATCTCTAAAGTAAACTATAAAACAGAGCCATTGAAAACCTATAAATTTAGGAAAAGACTTTGCTCAAATAATCTTAAGACGATAAAGGAGCCAATGAGGTTAAATAATAAGTTTTTATGTAATGATGATCAGATTTCAAATGCCTTTGTAAAATATTTTGCCTCAAAACAAAGGAAATCGGGCTTAATGAAACATCAAGATAAACTTGCTAAAAGATATAGTGTTCTAGCCAAAACTGTAGATGACTCTGCTAAGGACTTGTGCAATAATAATTTTACCGCGTTTGAGCTTGAATTAGCTGTCTCCCAGATGAAATTGGATAAGTCTTCCTGGCCCGACCTTATTTTTGCTAAGTTCATTTATCATACTGGTGGAAAAGCAGGAAAGATGCTTTTGAGGCTTTTTAATAAAATTTGGAATGAAACTGATGCTGTTCCATCTTTGTGGAAAAAGGCTACAATCATCCCTTTGTTGCAGAAATACAAACCAGCTTCCGATTTTAATAGTTATCGACCGATTTCTTTGACTTGCATTGTTTTCTCAATGACTTTGCATTGTTCTATTAATTGCAAAATTAATAGAGAGACTTGTTATCAATAGATTAAAATGACATCTCGAAACCAAGGCACTTCTGCATTATGTGCAGGGTGGTTTTAGGAAAAACCATTCAACCGAGGAGCTCGTTGCCACTTTTTCTCAGAGCATTAAGTATAATCTTGATTAGGGCAACATTGTGGGCGCTATTTTTGTGAATTTCAAAGGAGCCTATGATACTGTTTGGAAATCTAAGCTCATATATAAACTAACTACTAAACATACATCAGAAAATATGCTACGGTGGTTTTGTGACTTTCTTGATCAGCGTCTTATAAATATCCGATATGGAACCGCACAGTCTAGTTTTAGGGCTTTGCAAACTGTACTTCCTCAGGAAGCTGTGTCAAGTTGTTTGTTGTTTGATGTGTGTGTTGATGATCTAATACACTCATTGATTATACGTGTACTTATGTATGCTGACGAACTTGTCATATGGACATCTAGTCTTAAGAACGGCAAAAGAGAAGCTTGAAATTTCCTTGAATAACGCCATATCCACACTCCATTCCTGGTGTTTAGAAAACAATATGATTGTTAACACGGAGAAAACAACATATCAGACTTTTTCATTGTGCCACCAACCATTACAACTAAATCTATCTTATAATAATATAGTCCTCCCGAATAGTGAGAGTACTAAGTACCTAGGAGTAACCTTTGACCGTAAACTCACTTGGAAATTATATATTGATGATATCAAGCAACGGGCTGAGAAGCGTATGATACTGCTTAAACGACGACTTGCAAGAGTTAGGTGGAGCTGTGCTACCACAACTCTACTCGCTACCTATAAGACCTTTATAAAACCTGTCATGACATATTGTAACGCCCCTCTTATTACTCTATCTATGGGAGGTTTTGATAGACTGGAACGACTACAAAACAATGCACTCTGTCTTATCACCGGTGCTGTCAAGTCTACACCAATTGACGCAGTTCTATTGTATACTAATGAAACCCCTATGCAATATGAAATAAAGAAATCAGCTTTGAATCTTTATCAGAAATTAATTCGCCTGCCTCATGGCGATATGTGGGTTAAATCTGGACCGCCCATACTGAAAACTCAGAATGGCTTCCTTCAAGTTGTATTAAAAGCGATGGATGGACTTGAAATTCCATCCCGGATTGAAACTTTGCTGCCTCCCACAAATCCCTTGGAGGCTTGTAGAATATTCTATCACCTGGATCTTATGAGTCCTGTCTCAAAATTCAATGATTGTACTGCAGCTTTGTTCTCTGCGGAGATGAAGATTATTTACAATCGCTTTCCTCTTGAAACATGGCTACACATAATTATTGACGGCTCAAAGCTTGAGATGGATGGTGTGGTTGGAGCAGGTATTCACTGTGAGCATTTCTCTCATTATCTTTCGTTGGGAACGGCCGGGACCGCTTTTGATGGTGAGGTTGGGGCAATTAAAATAACCCTGGTGCAACTAAATGCCCGTTGCTCAATTTTCAATCAGGCTGTCATTTTCTCAGATTCACAAGCTGAGATTCTGGCGGTTGCCAACTACACTCAAGCCCCTTGCTATATGTCTGTGATGCAGTGCAGATCTTTAATAAGAGAGATGCGTGAAAAACATAAGACAATTGTCTTACAATGGATCCCCTCACACTATTGTATTCCCGGTAACAAAAAGGCGGATGAATTGTCCAAAACAGGTTGTTCTGTTAATCAGGCTTCATGTAACTTAATTAACTATAAGTCTGCCTCTTCAACGGTTAATCAAATAATTAAGACATCACATGTATCACTACTAATGGAACGAACAAAAGAAAAATCTTGGAGAAATAACATCTCTAACCTCCCCGATTGTCCAAGAAGCAGTGCTGTAGCTGCCTTTCGTCTCGCGACAAAGCTAAAAGATTGTTTTTTTTTAGATTGTTTATGTGGATAGTCCTGCCATGATAGTGGATAGACCTGCCATCCCCCTCTGCCGCAGTGGTGCGGCGATGACTAATGACCACCTCTTTGACTGTTCGGCACTCACGAAGAACTGCATTTGCTCCCGTTACTGGGAGGCCAGAGACTCTTTACACATTTTAACTTCTTGATTTTATGTGGTTCTCATGTTAATTACCCTTCACTTTGTTCCTGAGTTTGGTGTTATCTTTTTACATATTTTTTTTTTCATGATCTCTGCGTAGGGCGTAAGGATAATGTCTGTTCGCCTGCTGCATTGGAAATAAAAAAAATTGTAATATTTATATTTATTTGGATAGTTTTTGAAACTCAAGACTTATTTCTGTTACGACTTTATTTATAATTATTTTGCAAAATCTTTTCTTTGTAGAATATTTTAGATATAACGTTCATTTAACTGCATAAAAAATATGTGTACAAGAAAATATGAACGTATAATAAAAAAATTAACCGCTTAGACTCTTTTTATTTTACATTAAAATAAAGATAAGATAAAAGTTCTACATGAAAAAAAAAAAAAGAAGTTTGACACTTACTGCATTAGATGGACATTAGTAATTCTGTATATAAAAGTTATTGAAAGTTTTTAAAAACCATTACAAAAATGAAAAATATGAAGGAATTTTAGACAAAATAATTTTCATAAAAGGTACTGTAAGAAACTTAAGAAAACGTTTTAGAGATTTTAGCTTGTTTTATAATTCGATAACAAGAGAGTGTCATAATCAAGTTTTCTTAAAAATTTTCAAGGAGATGTATTTACTTCTCAAATTGGGAGAGTTGTTTCAAGCATTCCGTACATACAAGTATTCAAGTATAAATTCCGTATGAAAAAGGAATTAATTTATAGCACAGAAAAGATAATATTTTCGTAAAATAAATAAAAAAGGTTTCATTAACTTTAACATCATTTACTACGCCATTTCCTAATAGAGTTCTAAATATTTATTTGTTGTTTTATCTTTTATTAAAAATAATAGCAAAGATTTTATTCTACTGCTCTATACTGCATCATTTTTAAAGGAAAATTGTATGATTTTAAGAACAAAATATGTTTCATAAATATGTTTCCTACAATTTTTTTATATTCAGTCATAAAATTTGCAGTAAAATTGAAACATAAAGTTCTTTTAACTGAATAAATCTTGAATTTGTACTTTTTGGTACGATAACTTTAATGCTTGGTAAACAATTAACCAAAAACCGCGTCTCTTTTGTATAAAAATTCTTTTATGGATTGAATGTTCCACTTTAAAACGAAAAAAAGGTAAAAGAAAGTTGTTTACTGTATTTTAAGCTTGATATTGCTATAGTTAACTTTATTGGAAGTTTTAAAAATCTACTATAGAAATGAAAAATGAGAAGCATTTTTTGTGAAATCTTTCGTAATAGTTACAGAAAGAGACTAGATTTCAAACTTTAATTCGATGACAAGAAATATTCATAATCAAGTTTTCTTAAAATGTTTAAGGAGGAAATCTTGAAAGAGTTGATTCAAAAATTGTTATTAAGGATAATGCTCGTGATTTTCGTATGAAACATAATTCTATTTGTATCAATAAATAAACTTTTATTTATTCATAAACCTGAAGGTGTATGGAACTAGAGTCCTGCGAGGATCGGGTTATATCCGATCCGTACCCGAAAATTCTATTTATAGCCAACCCGGAAACCGACACGAACATGACAGAAAAAAATTCGTCTACCCGAACCTCGAACAGAACCCGATATACTTAAATATCCCGAAACAAATACTAACTGGAAGAAATTTTATTCATATTTTAATACAATTATGGACAAATAGTCTACAATATATACAATTAAAATTCATAAAGATACAACTAAATGTAAATATATTGCTTGAAGGTGTGTAAAAACATACATAAAAGCATTTAAAAGCACATTAAAGTCCTTTTAAAAATTAAAAACGCTTTCAACCAAACTACTCGGTCATCATCAGTGAAAAACTCATTTTTGAGTTTTGTTCTTGTCTCTTCGCATTTTCTTGCTTGCCCGGAATAAACTATTTTATTTCAAGGGTTTGGAATATAAGGTGGGATGGGAAAGGTAATCAATGATGCATTAATTCATTCCAGACTGCGTGGATATCATAAGATAATACATCGTTACAGACTATTCCTTTTTTAGATATTATTTCTAGAAATTTCTTATGATGGCTTCCTGGTGATTATTTGTGCGCAATTTAATTTTGGATCCATTGAAATCTACTTTTATAGGTTCAGTTTGTGCTAACGCAGTGTGGGGTCTATTTAATCTCAGATCTGCTTCATGTTCTTTTATACTGTCCCGAAATTTCCTCAGTGTCATACCTACGTACATAAAATCTTTGTTATCTTTCATGAATGGTATAATATGTACCCCTGATCTATTGATAGCCTGGATTGGGTAAAGTTTTCTGCTTAACAAAACCCGCAACTTTTGGGGAGGGACTGCGATTAATGTAATGCCAAAGTTAAAGAGGGAATGTCTCATACTTTCAAAAAACCTTGTGATGTAGTTAACTTTACAAAACTTCAAACTTTTAATTGTACCTGTATTTCGTTTTTCTTCATCTTTCACTTTAAATTTGTTTATGATTTTTTCAATGAAACGGGATGGAACTGAATTCTCGGCTGCTATTTTTCGAATTACATCTAATTCTTCATTAAGGAAAAGGCATGAACAAACTTCAAACGCTTTTTTTACATAAAAATTGAAAGATGATAACTTGTAACTAATGGGTGAACTGCAATTAAACGGGTTTGAAGTTTGTTCATGCCTTTTCCTTAATGAAGAATTAGATGTAATTAGAAAAATAGCAGCCGAAAATTAAGTTTTCACTGAAATTCACTGCTTTTAAATGTTTTTATGTATTGTAAAGAATCCACGATGTTGTGTGTTTTTGAAATGGGGTAGCGTGGAACCGTTTCACAATGGATCACCTTCATTAAATATTTCAGAACAAATTTTATTAAAAAGCGTTCTTGAAATTTCTAGAGGTAAAAATTATTTACAACACTTTGTTTTAGCTGAGTTCGCTCGACTTGTAATTTATAGCAAATCCCCAAATAGTCCAGTCTTTTACAGTGGTTTGAAAATCTTAAAGTCTTAACTAGTGCTACTTTTCACTCTCCCCGAAAAGTCAAATCCAAGGCTTTTGCGTTGACTTCAGAGAGATCGCACTCTCTCATTCAAAAATCTGTCAGCATCGCCTTTCCTTCCCCACTTGGTCGGGAATCCATCCAGAGATCAGTGTCTTTTCACCAACACTCCTCTGCTCTCCAAAAATCTAACTCTCTTCCCCCGATTCTCTTCTCCGGTCCGCTTGCTCGAACAAAAGATTCTCCGATCACCAATCAAAAAAAGTTTTAGTTTACATCATTGGCTAAAGCTTTCTTTAGGGAGGTCTTACTGAACTTTTAAATGTTCTCGCAGGAAATTTTTCCCACGATCCGAGACCCCCCATATCGACGGTCAGATCAGAGAAATATTTGCTGTCTAGCAATTTCAGTTTCACAAGATTGATCGAAGCTTATCTTTTCCTATTGTAGTAAACGACATTCTTGTCACACCACAGCGAAGCGTGAGAAATGTTTTCCAACTCTTGGGAACTTCTATCTTTGATTACTCTGCCTAATTAGCAGACTGTGAGAGATTTAATGAAATCGTTACAGTATGTTTTTACGCACCTTCAAGCAATATATTTACATTTAGTTGTATCTTTATGAATTTTAGTTAGTAAACATGGTGAATTTGCACTGAAATTTTAACTTTTTATTGAATATATACAATATTAATTTTATCCTTTATGTTTAAAAATAAACATATTAATACTCATTAATGTTCATCTATACACTGTAAAAAATGACCAATCTTTCTTATTTTATGAAAATATGCTATAACCACGAACGAAAATATAATATAATCTTCTGAGTTATCCGAAATTTCAAATAGCATGTTACATTGTCTTTTGAATCCCCAGAAACGAATACATTTTCAAAATTTAAAGAATAATTTATAAAAACAAATTATTTTTAGCTGCCCGAATATTTCAGAAACGTTTCCGAAGGGATTTTATAGTGTATTAATTAGTGTCCTCAGCCCGGAATACCTGTTTTTCGAATGCTATCAATTCTGAAGTAAACATTTTCATGCTAAAAAAAAATGTTTAACAGACAAACATGCAAAATTAACAGCGTTAACAATAACATTAAAATACATAAAGTTCTTTACTCTTTCATGTATAAATTAACTTATGCGGCTGAAAACGTGTACTTGAGAATGGATAACATTCGAAAAACAGGTATTCCAGCCTTAGGACACTTATTAATACACTTTAAAAACCCTTCGGAAACGTTTCTGGAAAATTCGGGCAGCTAAAAATAATTTGTTTTTATAAATTATTCTTTAAATTTTGAAAATGTATTCGTTTTTGGGGATTCAAAAGATAATGTAACATGCTATTTGAAATTTCGGATAACTCAGAAGGTTATATTATATTTTCGTTCGTGGTTATAGCATATTTTCATAAAATAAGAAACATTGGTCATATTTTACAGTGTATAGTTTTTTTTCATCTGAAAAAAAAAATATTCCACATATTTATGAAATATCAGGTCAACCAAAATTTGAACCAGATACAAAGCAATTAAGTTCAACTCAAAGTAGATCCGATCCACAAAAAAAAATTTAGCATAAATACGACCCGACCCAAGCCGCGTATAGCGTCAGCTTTGGGTAATAGGATTCCCCGATCCGATGCAGTACTCTAAATTGAACTATGGGTCTGCCAGACTGATTACCACCAGACTGCCATTCTTTGACTGATTACGTGTTATAGGGTGACTGCACTAGTCGTTAATCGACCCCCAATAGTTGATCAGATGATATCACCTCTTTATTCTAAAGAAAAATGACCAACACAGTAACAGCTGCAAATGATTTTTTTTGTGACTAAATAAAAACTATTGCATATAAAAATTACACATAAAAATATAAAACTGGATAGATTTATAGAGAAAAATGTTCGATAAATAAGACAATTTTTAACTCGTAGAGTTCTTTTAAGAGCTATTTAATATTGAAGTTGTCCAAAATAGTTCCGTTAAAAAAAATATATAGGAACAAAAATTATGCGTAGTAATTTAACCATATTTTGGAAGGACATAGTTGACAAGCTTGCAGTGTGCAGTGTGCAATTATTTTTTTAATTTGACTAATTTGTTGAGGGGTTTTGTTTGCATTTTTTATTCAATTTTTCATTATTTCGATAGTGATTTATTTCATAACGAGCCGCCACTGGCGACCAGTTTGGTCTCCCTTAAATGTATGTTAAACATTGCAACATTTATAACACATGAATATAACATGAATAAATACATTTATTCATAATTTAATTTTCCCTTAATCCTTCGGCAAATCAGAAGATTCTAATAGACAAATCATGAACTTTTGCGATCATGGTAGCATTTCGCATATTTTTTGGGCACAGGTGTCACATACGCACGTTGGCGCGATTCCCCCCCCCCCCGCCAATTTGGCGAAAACTTTGTTATGGAAATTGTTGTTTATTTACTTTTATTTTTTTTAGTTCTATAAATTAGTTTTGATATGTATATCAATATTTATTTACATCAAACTATCATTTATTTATTTTTATTTTATTTTTTAATTATGAGTATTTTTGTTAGCCGGGAGCAGATGATAAATTGCCAAATATTGTTCCCATCACCATCATTCATACTACATTAATTTAATTTTAAATTATAAACCTGTCACTCATTTCATTTAAAATACTTAACTTTAATCTTAAATGCAACTTCACACATTTCATTTCAAAATCAAAGTATCGTTTCTAATTTGTACACGCGATAAATAAAAGCTGTATTAGCGATTTTAAAAATGCTAAAAATCTGATTCATTAAATATTATTACATGAGTTCAATTTACGTCAAGCAAAGGTCCGGAAGGAAGTTGAGTTGTATAGCACATAATTATGGTAAATTTTGATTGTCTCACTGGTGCGAATTATTTTTTTGACGCGAGGCAGTGGTCCAAAAATTCATTCGCGGAGAACTTTCTTTGCAAATGATTACCTCCATGATTTAGTATTTTAAACCTTCACAACGAATGATTTTTTTTTTGTTGTTGTTTACTTTCATGGATTGAGAATTTGAACTGCGAACCTAATTTAAACGGAATTTATTGCAGAATGTATACATAATTGAACGTAAGTCATTTCTCAAATATTAATTTATTTTGAACTATCTTTCTTAAAATGCAACTTTTATGCAGTTTTATTCGAAAAAATAATTTTGAATAAAAATGGCCGCCTGGCATATGAAAAAGTGAAACGGCCATCCCGGAACTGTTGATGACAGTCACATGACTTACGCTTTTATTTTAGAAGATTTGAAAAAGCCATTTTTTATATTGTTGCCAATTTGTAAAATAGCGCGAATAATAATATCCCCTTTTAATTAAAAAAAAATATTTACACGTGATTTTTAAAAACATAAATAAAATTAAAAAAATAATAATTAAATTATCACGTGTTAAAGGCAGTAAATGGGGAAAGTTACGCTATAAAAAATGAACTTCCACGTGAATATTAAAAAGAGAAGTAAAACTTCGAAATTATAATTAAATTATTACGTGTTAAAAGCAGTAATTGGGTAAAATTACACCATATTTAAAATTCTGAAATAATATTTCCAAACAGTTTCAATTTAAAAATACATTTACACGAGAAATTTGTTTATTTCAAAAAAATCTTTTTACTGTTGCAAATTTTAAAACTGCGCAAACAATAATATTTCCTTTTAATTAAAAACTGTATTTTTACGTTAATGTTAAAAATAGGAAAAAAAAACTTTGGCGAAAATTACGTCATATTGGAAAGGATACATTTAAAACGTCTTATTTAAAACAATTTCCTTATAGCATCGTTATAAAATTCCGTGAGACAGCGACATTGTTCACTTAATCATTTTATACAAGCTGATTTTTAAATGTTTAACTGATCTTATAAAATCAGTTACGAAAATAGTCGTTAACTACATCGATAACTATATCTATAACTATATCGTTAACTATATCGCAGTTGATGCGGACTTAAAAATCCCCCAGTCAAAATGAAATGAGTGAACACCCGATTATAGGAGATCGCCACGGATCGTTTAATCATAATTCAATCTTCTTTAATCGTTTTAAAGCAGATAAAATTAGTGTGTTTTTAGACTCTAAGGTGTCTGACGAGTTTATCTCTTAGGGGGCACAACCCCGTAGTATTCTAAAAGATAAAATCTTATATGTATTGTTTTTACAGCTTTCGTCGTAGGAGTTATAGGCTATTTGTGATGGATGACGAAATTTTGTATCATGGTAATTAATAAGTAGCAATTACTAGCGAAATTTGACATTTCCCATTTAGTAAACAGTTACGATTTAATGATATGGCACACAGTGGGTTAAATCGTGAGAAATCGGTTAAGTTTCAATTACACTATTTTTTAACGGGGAGAGAAACAGTATATATATATTAAGCAACACCTCAGGCCATCAACTCGCAAGTGTTAGGAACGTTTCTTTCACCAGAAGGCTGTCACGAGCAGTCAAAATTCATTGGAAAATAGAGACCTCATAGTCTGGCAATTCTGCTATGCATTCATTAGCGATGTTGTAAATAGTTTTATAAAAGAGCAAATGAAAAATTAGGGTTTAACAAAAGTTTAAATATGGTGACTAGACATGTTGTTTCACGTTATTAATCTGTGAAGTACAGTTTTGTTACAGTATTTTGAATGTATTGAAAAAGTGTTTCATTATCTATGCTTGACGCATGATTTTTCCTTGTTTTTATTTTAAACAATTTATTTACAGTCGTAAAATTCAGACTACATTTTAGATATTAAGTTCATTTTACTGCATATTTTTTTTGTGTATTTTCTATAAGAAATTTTTAGAGCTTAATAAAAAACTGCTCAGAATTCGTCTTTTTATATAAACTTTCTTTATGGGTTAAGTGATCTACGTTTAAGAAAAACATGGCATTTACTGTAATTTAAATCAGGGATATTTCTATGTGTAACGTTATTGGAAGTTTTTAAAAACTACTGGATAAATAAGAAATTAGAAGAAAAATTTGACAAAGCAATTTTTATAGTGGGTACTGTTATAGACAGAAGAAAAAGTTTTAAAGTTTTTAACTTTTTTGATTCACTGACAAGAAAGAGTCCAAAAGAGAAGAGACAGGATCCAAATCAAGCTTTTCTAGAAGAGTTGAAGAAATTTAATGAAATTTTATAAAACGTAATGTTAATTATTTTTTATATTCTTTAGCCTTTAGTATAAAAAAATAGTATTTTTTTCTTCTAAATAGGGTTTCAAAAATATTTGAATTTGCCTTTAAAGTTCATCTTTTTCTAAAAATAAATTTTTATTTTATGCTGTATATGTTTCTAAAACTTTTAAAATGATATTATGATAGGGAAAATGAAAAATTTGCAGTTGACCTCATTTTTATTAAATTTTGAAACATACTAAAATTAACAAACTTAATAACAACATCCAAAAATTTAATTATTGAAAATATATTAATTTTGTTATAGAGATATAATTACACTCAAAATGTTATGAAATTAGAAATCCGAGACTGACTTCGATTTCGAAACAAACCCGGCATTAGGGTAGTATGAGAGTAAACAAAAGACTAATATAACAAGAACGAAAAATCATGCGTCAAGCATAGGTTATGACAAACTTTCCAACACAGCCGGAAAACTGTAACAAAACTTCACCGTTAAATAAGATGAAAGACGGTATGTAAGTAAACAGTTTAGAAACATATAACACGTTCAAAAATATATTTTTCGAAATTACGTTCCAGTGTCAAAAAAGTAGTCGAATTATTTTGTGCAGCCCTGTATAGGATCAATAGATCTGGATATATAGTATGATAAAATTTAGTTCAGTTAGAATATTCAGATTTAACAATTTTTGCCAGTGAATGAAATGCACTCGAAATCTTTTGTACAGCCCTGTACGTTATCTGAAGATTTTTGTACACACCACATATTAAGCTAAAAGGCAAGTTAAAACTCACTCGCAGCAATTACCAACTCTAAACGACAATGTATATTTTTCTTTGCGTAGCCCTGTATATGAATTTATTTATATTCCACAAACTTCTATTAGTCTACTAAATACAGTTCATCAGAAAAATGCGTAAACACAATTAAGAACTACCCTTAAACAATTCATTCCCATAGTCTGTAGTACGTAGGAATTCCCTTGTGTAGTCCTGTATATGATCCAACGAGTTTTTAAAACACACGTACGATGACGAAATTTAGTTAACTTAAAAACGTAAACCAATGTTGAAAGCGCACTTATCACACATTGACTGTAAATATCGCACATGTACTGTAACCAATATCTGTTGTGTGTCCCTGTAAATTAACGCAATGCACACTATAGAGCAATTTATAGTGCACCTCAGTAATGCATATAATTTTCATTATGTTTGAAATAGTGAAATATCACTAAATTACACTGCAAATGATTTTTCCCCATAGAAGGATGTGTGACAGAATTATTTTGTTTGACCGCGTAAATGAATAGTAAATGTTTTGCACCCCATATTCTACAAAAATCATGTTGTACAGTGCTTCATAATTATATAGCAATTTCTTCATTTTTAAATGACGTAGCGTCATCAAAATGCACTTGAAACGATTATTTCCCATTGGCTGTAATGTAACGTAATATTTTTGACTGTCCCTGTAAAAAGACTGTAAGTGCTACACTCTTCAGCTGCAATAGAAAACATGCTATAGTAAACGACAATAACATACAAAATTTTCAGGGCAATCCGAGCATATTTACGGGAGTTAGAGCACGGACAGACGGCAGACGGCCAGACTAACCAAAGTCATAAATACAACTAGGTTGGAAAGTGTTAAAAACAGGGATATCCTTTAGCTATTATAATCGTGTGTTTGAAAGTTCTGAATAGGGTGAAGGCATTCAAAGACTAGATCAGGACGAATAAAACATTTTGCACAATAATGATGGATGTAGTCTCGCAAAATGTGAAGCTTTTCATCTAAAATACATCATGGGAGTTATTATAAAGGTTGCAGATTGAAAACATAATGCTTTAGTCATTCGATGAACTATTGTTAGAATATTAAAATATGCTGTCTGTTTTTAATTAATCTCTAAGAATGCACAAACAGTAAACATTTTAATAAGTTACGAAATTCGTTACTTTAATTGCCTATAAAATTCTCAGACTTCAGTCGTATTAAAATTTAGCAAATTACCAGTAAAATAAACACTGTCTAAAGAAGTGTCAAACAATATTTGGGCTTCAATTAGAATGGAAACACGTTGTAATGGATTTATATAAAAATACATCTCATTACTTTCTGGAGTCTTTTTTTTTATTGGCTTGAAAAGAAGATTACAGAATTGCATCTCTTGCAATGATGAAAATATTTAAATAATAACAGAATGTTTATTTTGTAAATGAAATTTGTTGAATAAAATAATGTAAACTTTGTTAAAATATTTGATTTACTAACAAGATTATGCTTATATATTTATAATTACGAGGGGTGATCCAAAAAAAAGTTTACAAGGCAAAGGAAAAAGTATTTATTAACAATAGAAACAAGATACAAATGGCAATCAAGAGACACATCTGGCCTTTACTTTTCCACATAGTCGCCAAACCTGTTTAGGCATTTGTCAGAACGTTCGACCAACTTATTTATCCCGTCTTGGTAGTAATCAGGGCCCTGCTCATTGAGCCATTTCTCGGCAGCTGTTCACTGCATCGTCTGAGGTGAACCGTGTTCCGGATAAGTTTTGTTTCAACGCCGGAAAAAGGAAATAGTCACTTGGAGCCAAATCGGGGCTGTATGGGGGTGATTCCAGACCTCCCACTTGAACCTTTGCAGCAATTCCTGAGTCATTTCGCTACCTGTTGTCTACTCATTACTTTGTCCCCGTATACCTCAACGATTTGTCTGTGAATTTCGGATGCGGCTACATTCTTGGCCCATAAGAATCGAATTACGGCTTGCATCTCTATGCGAGACCACTTTTCTAGACGTCGTGCCATTACTGTCGCTCTTAAGTGTCTGCGTACTGACGCTACTTACTCGTAGAACCGCTGTAGGACAACTAGCGCCATCTGTCAACCACCCTGGGTGGAAATATTCGCTCCACAATTATTACGTTTCAAATGCTTCTGCTTGTAAACTTTTTTTTGGATCAACCTACGTATTTTCTTTGCTCCCTACTAGATAATGTAACGTCAAACCTGCGAAATTAACTTTTTAAAGAATTTTGTAACAATGCAGATTTTTGTATTTAGACTTATAAGGATAATACACTGATATTTTGGATACATTTACTACTCTAGTCCAGCTGAGCTCTGAATTAAATCATATGGTTTAACCTATTGAAAGGCGTGGCATGATATTTATACCGCTTAATTTTAATTAAAATTTGCACCAGAATTTTTTAATAAACATATTTTTATAATTTTGTTCAATAAGTACCAACTTTGCTATTTTCAAATAAAACTTTTCTAAAATTCTGGTATGAATTTAATATTACAGAAACGCAATTACTTGTCGCTAAACGGGTTAATGGCGAATATATATTTTACACTTTTGTATTGCAAATTCTTTATTTCAGTCATAAAATCTCATATACATTTAAGACGTAAAGTTAATTTAACTGAATACGAAATATTTTATGAGTACTTGTTACGAATATTTTTTAATGTATAATAAAAAATAAACGGCTAAAAATGGGTCTGTTACATAAAAGATTTTTTATGAGTTAGAAGTTTTATTTTGAAAATAACGTATGACACTTACTGTATCTTAGTCCATTGATATTTTTGTATGTAAGGTTATCAAGCATTTTAAAAACTTCTGAAGAAATGAAAAATATAGAGCAATTTTTGGCAAAGTAATTTTCTTAATGGTTACTGTAAATGACATAACAAAAATTTTTAGAGTTTATATTTTTTTATTGATAACAAGAAAGAGTCATAATAAAGCTTTCTTATGTTTTTTGAAGAATATATCTTTGCTTCTTACATTGAAAGAAATGATTCAAGCATTTTTGTTAAACATAAAGTTCGTGATTTTCACATGATTAGTTGTGTCAACTATTTATTTATTTTCTTATTTATTTAATTTTTCAAAACTGGATGAAGGGTGGGGCTGTTTTTTCATCCCGAAATTCATGTTTTAACTTATTATGAGATGTTGTAATTAACGTGATGGTATTTATTTCCAAGTTTAACAGGCTTGTACAAATATAAACAATAATAGTATTTTTTTACGAATTTAGGCAAGATAAGTCTTTAACTAAATTCTATACCTTTAAGATAAAATATATTTTACACATTTTTTTTTACTAGAGTGTTTACTAGAATCTATTATACTATAATCAAGTAAATAAAAAATCTTTTGTATTTACTTGATGTCAGAAAAACCGAAAGCATAAAAAAGTTTAAGAATGCGTGTCTTTTATAGAAAAGTGTTTTAAGGATTCTACGTTGAAAAAACGCATTACATTGACTGCATCTTAGACCACTGATATTACTCTACATAGAAAGATATCGAACGTTTTTAAAAATCATTGCAAAAATTAAAAACATGAATCAATTTCCAAATAATTTATTTCAGTAATGGGTGGTATAACTGACATAAGAAAAAACTTTTTTTATTTGATGTTCAAAGAAATAACTGTTATTAAATAGTTAGAAAAAACTTTTTCTAATGTTGGAATATTAAATTCCCCTTCGTATATAAATTAAAAACATGAAAACAGTTCAATTGAATAACAATTTATTACTTATTACTAAAATAGGTGTGAAATGAAACAAAGGTTTTAAAACATTAAAACCATTCTATGTTAAAATTTTCATCGGAGTCCAGCTTTCGACCAGAACCTGGTCAAGGGGTAGAAAATCCTGTAATGATATACACTGCTCAAAACAATTAAAGGATATTTGAAGTTTTATATAAAAATAAGATATAAACGAAATTTTTTTTGCCGAAAATAGAAGAAGAGAATCACAAATGCAAATTTTTCTGGTTTTCAAACTGTGGAGGATGCAAATTTTGAGTTCGACGTCAAAAACGTCGCTTCAGCGGCAGCGAATGAAATTTGACTTTCAACTGGATAAAAGAGAATTAAGACAAGGATGATCGGCATTCAGTGATTTCTTTGTTTCGATGAGTACGATGTCTCAGCGAAGTCATTTGACAGATTCAGAAGCTTGGAGAATTGCTGGTAGGTTAGAAGGGGGCCAAACTCAAGCCGAAGTAGCGCAAGCCATTGGAGTGTCACAAAGTGTCATTTCCAGGATCTGGAACCGTTTTTTGGAGAGTGGATGTGCAGGCCGAAGACCAGGGCAAGGTCGTAGACGGGCAACAACGCCCAATGAAGATCGGTATTTAGCGTTAACAGCTCGGAGACACCGAAACATGAACGCTACTCTTCTCCAACAACACATTCGCTCGGCTACAGGCACCGCGATTTCAACTCAGACTGTCCGAAACCGGCTCCATGCTGTAGGTCTGTATGCTCGCCGACCGATGGTATGTGTTAGATTAACATCAAGGCATCGTCGCAACCGCAGGGAGTGGGCAACCGAGCATGTCAACTGGAGAAGAAATGAATGGAGCAATATTCTGTTTTCTGACGAGTCCCGTTTTTCTGTGCATCCGGATAATAGGCGTATTTTCATCTGGAGGGACCGTGGCAGTAGGAATAATCCTGCGTTCGTGCACGAAAGTGTCCGATTTGGCGGTGGAGGAGTGTTGGTGTATGGTGGCATCTCCATTGACGGGCGCACTGACCTCTACATCATTCGAGATGGAGCTCTGACTGGTCGCCGATATAGGGATGAGATACTCAGACCTATTGTAGTCCCTTACACTGCAGCAATCGGAGATAACTTCATTTTAATGGACGATAACTGCAGGCCACATCGTGCAAACCTGGTGGAGGATTTCCTTTTCGAGGAAGGAATCGTTCGAGTGGAATGGCCAGCGTGTTCTCCAGACATGAATCCAATCGAGCACGTTTGGGACGCTCTAGGAAGACGAGTTTCTGGCCGCCAACAACCCCCACAAACTCTCCAAGAACTGGAAAGAGCTCTTCTGGAAGAGTGGGGCAGAATACCCCCAACTCGTCATTAATAGCCTCATTGAGTCCATGCCTCAAAGGTGTTCAACGTTGCTGGCCGCCCGTGGAAACCATATCCCCTACTGAAAATGATTTTCTTTGAAGAAAACACCTTTTCTTATTCTTTTTTTCTCATATGCACAAATTGTGTTTTTTTCCTTTTGTACACAAATTCGCAATAAAATGCATTTTTTTCTGCCAAACATGTGTAATTTATTCTCATATAACCTACTATGTCTGTCGACCATGTATCAATCAGCTAAAAAGTTTCCCAGATACAAAATCCACCTAAAACTGCAATATCCTTTAATTGTTTTGAGCAGTGTATTATCATGCAATATACCAAAAACCTGGTTTAGTCTACTTGGTGTCAATGTTGCATTTGGTTTGGAATAACCCACTTCGCTCAATAGACTCATCCATCCACCCTCACATTTTTTTCATATTTGGTTTCGCCTTCTGATATTTAACCAGCGTACATACCGGAAGTTACAGATTTTTTTAATTTTTTTTCTCATTTTAGCTCTTTTGATGTTAGTCAGGATCTGGACGAAAGCGATCGGGACTCCGACAAAAAATTAACATCTATAGAACGGTTTTAATGTTTTAAAACCTTTATTTCATTTTACACCTATTTTAGTAATCAGAAATATCTGTGCTTTTAGATCTAAAGAGTCACTTCAAGCATCATTCTTGAGTATAAAGTTCTTTCTTTCCCATGCCAAATGATTTAATTTATAGTTTAAAAGAGATAAAAAGGGTAGTATGCAGATTTCATATCCAAAGACTGTTTCATTAAATTTAATAGTAATTTCTATTAATTTTCCTAACTGCTATTAACGTATTTCGTCCACCAAAATATAGTTTGTTAAGTAAGCTTGTAAGATGATAATACATTTTCTAAATGATTTTTTTAATAGAAATTCGTTATTTTCAGTCATAAAATTTCCAGTACATTTTCGATATAAAGTTCATTTAACTGAATATAAAATCTGTTACTTGTACTTGCTGTGAAAAGAAAACAAAGAAGAAAAAAACAACATATAATATAAAGAGAAACGCTAAGACTGTGTTTCATTAATATAAAAAAATTTACGGGCTAAGTGTTGAAAAAACTAAAAATTGGTTAACTGTCCATTAAAAAAAAGTGACATTTACTGTCTCTTAGACCATTGATATTTCTATATATAAAGTTATAAAAAATATTATAAAAATGAAAAATATGAAGCAATTTTCAACAAAGTAATTTCTGTAATGGGTATGGTAACGGACATGAGAAAAAGTTTTCAACTTTTCTTAAATTCACTGACAAAAAAGTATCTTAAGGAAAGAAGTTTTAATCAAACTTCTTTTTTCATAAATGTTCAAAGAAGTATCTGTGGCCGTTACATCAAAAGATTTAATTCAAGTATTTTTCTTGAGCATAATATTTGTGAATCTTGTACGACAAAAATTTTAGTTTAAATCATAAGAAATATAATATGGTGATTTAGTGTGCAAAGCGGAAGGGGGGGGGGTAGGAGAATTTTAGCTTATTTACCACTGTTTGCCAGTTAATTGCGATTTATGTTATTTTCAGTAGATAGCAATCTTTTTTTTTTTTCAAAAATTAAGGAATACTTCAGCGGAAATATAATTTTTTAAAACGTAATTAAAATTGTTGATATTAATTGACTTCTAATAATAAAAATGAAATTTAAAAATTTTAGAAAGAATATGTACATTGCTCTCGTAAATAAAGACCATTCTTTATACAAACAATCAAAATGAGTGTATGAAATTAGATAAAATGCATGAATATAATTTCTAATGTACGGAAATATTTAGAAATTGTTTTAACTACGTACTCTTTATTTTTAGTCGTAAAAAGTAGCATACATTTTAAGCATATAATTGATTTCAATGAATACTTTTTTAATTTGAACTTGCTGCAATAAATACAAAAGGCACTATAAATATTAGGTGCTACGCGTAAGCCTCTTATATAAAATCTTTTAGCTATAATCTATTTTTTAAATATTTTTTATTAAAAATTTCTTAATAAAATAATTTTGTGATAACTGCTTTTACCAAAAAGATAACATTTATACTGACATTTCTGCATATAAAGTTATACAACATTCAGAAAGAAGAACTTCTTAACAAAGTAACTTTTGTAATCTATACTAATATTATAAAGTAGTAAAGACTGTTTTTAAGTTTGTTTGTTTGTTTGTAGGGGATAATCTCTGGAACTACTGTAGCGATTTCAAAAGTGATGGTGGCAAACTGAAGGTGACAATCCCTGCTCCAACATATGCTATATTTTATGTCTGTGCCACTAACCCAGGGGGGGTGCAGGAGCGAAAAACGTTCTAAAATTTCGATTTTTTTTATACTGAAGGAGCTAGAAACATGAAATTTGGCATGGTAGTTACTTATAAGATGTAAATGCTCTAAAAGAACAAATTCTAAAATAATTCGAAATTTAAAAGGGTGAGATGAGCGAAAAATGTTCTAAAAACATTCTAAATTACAATTTCTATGGAATCTCTGGAACTACAGAACCATTTTCAAAAGTAATGGTGGCAAATTGATGGTGACAGTCTCTGCTACAACATAGGCTATATTTTATGTCGGTGCCACTATCACAGGGGGGGGGGGTGTGCAAGAGCGAAAAACGTTCTAAAATTTCAAATTTTTTTATGCTGAAGGAGCTAGAAACTTGAAATTTGGCATGGTAGTTATTTATAAAATGTAAAAGCTCTCTAAGAAGAAATTCTAAAAAAATTCGAAATTTAAAAGAGTGAGATGAGCGAAAAGCGGTTAAAAATATTCTAAATAGTTAGTAATTTCTGAATTATCCGTGGCAGTAAAATTTCCTCTAATGAAAAAAGGCTAACGAATACCACTTGGCATTTTTCAAGAATTACGCAAGCAAATTCGCGAGTTCTGCAAGTAGGTTAATAAAAACATATGAATTTTTGATAACAGATATGAATACGGATGAATTTTAGAAATTTCGTCATTAATTTTCGGTAGCAAAGGATTGTCTTTTTTAAGTGAATTAAAAAATCTTGTTGGACTAAAAAGCTAGACTCATAGTAAATATGATCTTCTACATATTTCGCTACATCAAAAGTTTTTATGAATAAATTTTTTATCAAAAAACATTTACTTAAGCATAAATTTCTGATATTTCTACATATAAAATTATAAAAAAAAAAAAAAAAAAGAACGAAAAATCATGCATTAAGCATAGATTATCTAACAGTTTCCAACACTTCCAATATACTTTTACAAATCTTTACCGTGTACCAAGGTGAAAGATGTGTAAGTAAACAAAGATTCAGATTCAGATTCAACCAAGCAGGATGGCCTACCATACGGCTTACGCTCTACAAGCCCTGCTTGGCAAGTTTATTTAAAAAAAAAAAATACAGATGAGGCCAATAGGCCATTAGGCTTTTACTGAGGGAATGGAATTATTTACACTACTGTGTTTCCGCTATTTTTGTGGTCAATGATGAGGGTTATTCTTCTTCATCATCGCCTGAGGGCAGGACATTTCCTAGAAGGTGTGCTGGAGGCATTTGAAAGAGTTGCTGATTGTGTTCTAGGAGATGGACACAGTCTAATATTTTTTGTTGTAGATTTGGTGTATGGAGGACGTGGTGGAACCAAACTGAGGTCCTCAGTAATGCCGGTTTCCTTATGTGATATGCTGACGTTAGCGGGCAGTTGAGTGTGTAGTGGGTGGCATCTCCTCTTTTTCCACATGTGCAGAATGGAGATGGGGCTTTATTGAAGAGAGAGAGATATGATGGGAACGGGCCGTGGTTGGTTATGTACAGGTAGATGTTTCGGTGTGGGACCAGGAAGTCCTCGGTGACTTTTGGACAGAGGCTGTAGGCTTTTCGTCCCCTGTGCTCCGCTGTCCATTGGTCTTGCCATTTAGATGTGTATTTGTGTTTTAGATGTCCTCTGAGGTAGGATGGAGGTGCTGGGTGGAAGATGTGTTTTATTGATGTGTCCGGTTGTGTGGCTTCCTTGGCGAGTCTGTCAGCGTGTTCGTTGCCCGCAATTCCTGAGTGGCCTTTTACCCAGTTGAAGAGGATCTTTTTAGTTGTGTTTTGCAGTTTCTTTATTATTTGACCTATTAGATAATTTTCTGTATTCATGTCTGTAAGTGCCACTAAGCTGGAAAGGCTGTCTGAATTTATTGTTGCTTTGTCGTGTGTGGATGTTTGCAGCCAGGAAATTGCGTCGGAAATTGCGAGCAGCTCCGCTTGGTAAACGGAGTTTGAGGTGTACAGGTGTATTTGATGTTCTGTTATTGTGTCTTCTTTGTTGTAGATGCAGAAAGCGTATCCTACACCAGCGTCAGTCTTCGATCCATCCGTGTATACTTGCAAATTTGGCTGCTCCTCTGCATTCTCTGCCCATTCAAAATATGTTTTGTATGGTATAATTTCTGTTGGTATAAATTTCGGTTGATACATATCTGGTTGTATTCCAACCATGGGGATGCCTAGCCTAAGGATTGCTCCTTGGGCTGCTGTTTTCTCTGTTCTTAGTGAGAGTGGCATTGTTCCCGTGAGGACGCAGAGAGCTGAGGTTGCTGTCTTCTTGTATGCACGGGAGATCAAAAGCAGACACTGTGCCTGAATTGCTGAGAGGAGTCGCAGCCCGTGGGATTTTTGTAGTTTGGGGAACCATGTTGCTGCAGCGTAAGTTATTTTCTTTTCTAAGATTGTGTTGTTCCATATTTTTAGTATTGCTTTTGAGATACTGCATTGTGAGGCTGCAAACTTCAGGAGGTTTTGGACTGCTGTGTTGATTTCTGATCTCTTGGCATGTAGATGTGGTAGGAAGGAAAGTGTGCTGTCCAGAACTAAGCCGAGATATATTAGTGTGGGGTTATGTTTGATGGATCTGTTATTAATTTTTAGTGTGGGTGGACGCTTGAGATATTTACGATTCTTTATTTGCAGAACTGTTGATTTTTCGTGTGTTATTTGAATGGAATGACAATCCGCCCAGTTTTGAATCAGTTGGAGAGCTGCGTTGCCTTTGTCTTCTATGATCTTCCTGGTGCGACCTGTTATGATTAGAAGTACATCATCTGCGTACGCCACCACTTTGAATCCCTTTTCTCTGAGGATTATCAGGATCTTATTGATGAATATTCTCCAGAGAAACGGGCCGTAGCACGACCCCTGGGGCCAGCCCTTTTTGAACCAGTGAAGGTCTCCAGAGAGCCAGTTGGTGTACGCAGATCTGAGCGATAGGAAGGATCTTGTCGTGTTTATGTATGGTCTGCTCAGTTCTAAGGTTTCGAGCTCCTCCACTGTTGCATCCCAAGGTAGATTGTCGAAGGCATGGTGGAAGTCTAGAGAGATGAGATATGTGTAGTTGTCTTCTTGTTTGCTTAGATCTATGATGGACAGCACTTCTTGGATTGCCGTTTCCGTCGATTTTCCTGGGACGAATCCATGTTGGGACGGTGCTAGTTTTGGTGTGTTGTGTAGTTCATGTAGGATACGCTTTAGTATTAGCTTCTCAAAGATTTTGCCCAGGATTGGCAGCAGGGAAATCGGACGATACGAGTCCGCTTCTGTTGGAGGCTTTCCATTTTTCAAGAAGAAGACTAGTTCCCCCTGCTTCCATGCTGTCGGGAAGTAGTTAAGCTTGAGGAGTGTGTTGTAAATGTCTTGTAGTAGTTGTGGGTGATGTTTGAATATTTGTCTTGTGATGGGATGGTCTATGTTGTCTATTCCTGGGGCCTTGTTTTTGTTGAAGCTGTATATTGCCGTTTTTAACTCGTTTACGGTGAATGGGGGGGCCGTCTTGTCTGGTGTTGGTGTTCTGGTGTCTGTAATCTGTGAATTTCCATATATGTGTTCTGTGAGGTCCTTGTAAAATGATTTCTTGGTGTGTGTGATTGTTGTTGAGTGTGCCAGTGCATATGTTTCTTTCTTGTGAAAGTCCTGGAAGGCAATTTTCTTCATTTTCCCATAGGGATCTGTTGTTGCCTGACAGAATCTCAGCCATGCTTCTCGTTTGGCTTTTTTGATTTGAAGCTTGTATCTGGCTCGCTCCTGTTTGTATTTCTGTTTGCGGGCTTGTGTAGATGTTGGAGAGTTTGTTTGACGTAGTTTCTTGTTTTTCGGAGCTCCGGAGACCACCAGTTGATCGAGGGTTTGTGTGTGCTACTTTTCTTCTTGAGAGTGTGTTCACTTGTCTCTTGTATGATTTGTATTAATTCATTGTAGTGTGTATCGAAGTTTTCTTTACTTTTTATTTGCTGGAAGTTAATGTTTCTTTCTATTAGTCTTGAGGTTAAGTGTTGATTGAATTTTTTAAACGATATGTTCTTCGTTCTGTATCTTCTTCTCGGGAGAGTTGGGGTTGTTATGTTTAGATATATGGTGATCAAGCGGTGGTCCCCGTAATTCATGTCTTTTTCCACAGTCCACTCCTCTAATCTAGAGAATACGGAGAACGAGAAAAGAGAGACGTCCGGCCATCCTTGTGATCTTTCTGTCTGAAATGTGGGTGGGCTGTGTGGGTCGTTTGCCGAGATTAAGTGGTGTTGGCTCATATGTGTGATGAGATGGTGTCCTCTGTCGTCGTCCGATGGATACCCCCAGAGTTGGCTATGAGCATTGAAGTCTCCCAGGTGTATCAGGTGTTTGCTCATGCCTCTCTTGTTTGTCCAGGCTTGAAGGTCTTCCTTTAGATCTGCTGACGGCGGGGAGTATTGATTGCCGATTGTTATAATTATATCTTGGAGTGTAACGTTAATGAATACTGAATTTTGGTGTTGCTGTGTTCGTATATGTTGTAGGTTGTTGTCCAGTATGATTGTGTGGCAGTTGTTGGATTGCGAGGCATATGAAGGCAGGGATAATGGTAATCCGTGCGGTCTTCTATTGGTGACTGCGCAATCCTGGAGACAGGCTATTGAGTAATCCTCTTCTATTAAGTGATTTATGAGGTCTGCTGTTGCTGATTTTGTTCTTTGAAGGTTTATTTGTGCTATTTTGAATTTTGGTGTTGTTGTTCTATTGCTAGTTGGTGTGGTTGTTGTGTTTGGGGTTGTTACCATCGCGAACTCTCTGCTGTTAGGTTCTGTGCACGATGGCGATTATGGAAGATGTCCTGAAAGACTTGGCATCCGGCTGAGTTGGCGCTATGGTTATTTGGGTAGGGGTATCCATCTTGATCTTGCGTGTAGGTGCAATTTAAGCATCTGTGTTGTCGCAGGTGGTTTTTCTTCGGACATCTTTCAGATTCATGTTCTGCCATGCAATATGCACAAGCCGTTTTTCTCTTACAGTTGGTAGAGGAGTGCCCGAAGACTTGGCAGTTTTGACAACGAATTATTGGGGAGTATGTCCTTATTTTGCATGTTATGAGGCTGAGCGATAGTCGACCCACTTTGTGGAGTAACAAGGCTTGGTCTTCTGGGAGGTCTATTACTAATTAGTATGTTCGTGAATTTTCTTTTGATATTTCTTTATGTATGTGTAAACGTTGTTCGATGTCTTCGTTTGTCTTTTTGTTGATTTCTTGTAATACTTCGTCATGTGTGATCGACTTCGGGATGCCTAGTATTATCAGCTTTTTCCTTTTTTCTGTTACAAATTCTTGGGATACCAGACGTGATATGTCTTCTGATTGGTGTATTATATCCGACAGGGTGTCGACATTTTCTTCTGTTTCTGATCTCACTATTAATGTTGTTTTATTTCTTGCTATTGTACAATGTATAGGTGGGACGTTCTTGTGTTTTTTAAGGGCTTTGTGTATTTGTTCTCTGATTGAGAACATCGTTAGAGACGTGTTTGATTTTCTAGATAGTAAAATTGCCCCTTTGGAGTATCTCCTGGCTGTTGAAGATGCTGTTAATCTTGTTTGTGGTTGTGATGGTCTGCCTGTTTCTGATTTTTTCAGTTTTTCTGCGTATGAGTCGTGTGTGCTGTTATCTTCTGGTGTTTCTATTGCTGGTGTTTTGTGTTTCTTGATAAGTGCTGAGACTTTTGATTCCAGATCTGCTATTTTTTGAAATATTTTTTCTGTGTTTGTGGTGTTTTGTTTTATTATGGCTTCTTTCAGCATTCTGGTGTTCTGGACGTGTGGGAGTTGGTTCTTTATTTTTATCAGGAGTTGTTGAACTTCTTCTTTGGTCATCCGCTCAATTTCGTCTTCATTCGGGATCTGGCAGTTTTGTTGCTTTTCTTGCTGCTTATGCAGTTGGTTTATTTCTTCTTTTTGTCTTTGATTGTCTTGAGTGAGGAGATCCATCTTGGAGTAGAGATCTGTGAGGGTTTTTTTTGTGTTCTGCTGTTAATTTTTCTATGTTGTCCTCTCTTTCTTTTATGGTGGCTTGTTGGTGTTCAATTCTTTCCTCCAGTTGTTTTCTGTCTGCTTGCTGTTTGTTTTCTCTTTCCAGTGTGTTGGTTTGTAGTCGTTCTGTGTCTTCTTCCAGGGATTGGATTCTGTGTTCTAGGGATGCCGTGTTGTTTTCTTGTATTTGGTGATGTGCGTTGTGGTTGGACTCTTCTTCTATGTTGTCTGTTTGGACCTCGCCTTCCTTGATTTGTTCTAGTTCTTCTTTGATTTGGTGCATATCTTTGAGATGAGTTACTATTCTTTCTTGCAAGGTGTTAGCCCCTTCAGTGCCTGCTGGTGAGTGTTGTTTGAGGTGTTTGCACATTTGTCTAAAAGATGCTCTGAATGTGGGCTTAGTATCCAGGAAATGTTTCACGTTTTGTCGGTTGGTGTCCCTATGCAGGTAGGCAATGAAGTCTTGATCTACATCTTTGAATATTTCCAGTGTGTTTGTTATTTTTGTTTGTTGGGTTGAATCTTGTGTTTGTGATGCATTTCTTTTGATGTATGCGATGTTTTTTGTTATTTCTACTTGCAGCCACTGTAGGTATTTGTCTGCTCCTTCATTGTTTCTTCCTTTGTGTCTTCTGTAGTGGCCGATTGCTTGTGCGAGGATTTCATGAACGTTAAGGTTTTTTCTTTTACCTGTTTCTATATCATATAATTGTTGGAGTGGCGGTCCTTTGTTTGATTGATTTGATGGGGTTATCATTTTTATTTGTTGTGAGTTTCTTGTTTTTGTGTGTTGACTGTTGGTCGATTTTGTATATCTCGGGTTGTTCTTGTCTTCGAGTTATGAGTTTGAGCTTTCACTTTGTGATTGATTTATTCTTCTTGGAATATATATATATATTTTTTCTTCTTATATTTCTGAGTTAAGAACTTTATTTACGTTAGCGATAAAGGTTATGTGGGATACTCTCTCCGGCAAAGAGAATTATGAGAATAAAAAAAAAAATGAATAGAGATAATGAAGATAATACTAGATAGAGTAAAATGGGTGAATTTTGGGAGAACCATGTGAGACCAGCCCATGAAGAGATAAGTGTCCAGCAAAAAGCGAGTGCAGCTGCACCCGAGGGAGATATACTATGCAAGGCTGATTGTATAAATTGAAAGGCCATAAAAATGACGCTATTGTGAGGAGATGCGGGAACATGTGCAAAGGAGCGAGGGAGTGTATTTCAGGTTGAAGCCTGGAAAACTATGAAAATTAAATGTGGCGCCCTACGCCCTCGGAGTGGGTGGGATAAGAATTGAATTTGAGATTAGATGTAGAAATTTAACACCTTTATGGAGTCCAGGATTAATGGATGGGGAATTGAATTTCCTTTATGGAGATATGCTACACTTGATGGTTGAGAGAATTTGAGAAAAGTTTAAAATTATTAAAAAAAAATTAAAATTTTGACCAGGGTCCAAAACATGAAAATTTTAAGTGAGTGGCTCCGGAATGGAAAGCCTACTTTGAGATCTAACAAATTTATTATGTACGGTAAAATTGGATGAAAGGGAGTGGAGATGTTTATTCCGTGTTGTTGTTGAAAGAAGATCACTTGAGAAAGATGAATGGGGCGCCCTACGCGCTCAGAATGGGTGAAACAGTTTTGTTCCAGGAATAATGGGTGGGGAATTGAATTCCCTTTATGGAGAAATGCTACTCTTGATAATTGAGAAATTTTGATAAAAGATTAAAAATATTTAAAAAGTTTAATAATGGGAACAGGGGCTTGAAAATGAAAATATTATGGTAGTGTCTCCGGGAATGGAAAGCCTACTATGAGATCTATACGAATTTATAATGATCGGCTAGGATGGATGTGAGGGGGTGGAGATGTTTATTCCAAGTTGTTGTCGGATGAAGATCTAATGAGAAACATAAATGGGGCGCCCTGCTCCCGTAGAATGTGTGAGACGGTTTTGTTCCAGGAGTAATGGATGGGGAATTGAATTTCCTTTCTGGAGATATGCTACTCTTGATAGTTGAGAGAATTTGAGAAAAAAGTTCAAAATTTTAAGAAAATTTAAAAATGGGATCAGGGTATTGAAAATGAAAAAATTTTGATAGTGGCTCCGGGAATGGAAAACCTACTATGAGATCTATGAAAATTTATAATGATCGGTAAGAATGCATGAGAGGGGGTGGAGATGTTTATTCCGTGTTGTTGTCGGTTGAAGATCTAATGAGAGAAATATATGGGGCGCCTTACGCCCGTAAAATGAGTGGAAGGAGTTTGTTCCAGGAGTAATGGATGGGGAATTGAATTACTTTTATGGAGATATGCTACACTTGATAGTTGGATGAAAGGGAGTGGAGATGTTTATTTCGTGTTGTTGTCGAATGAAGACCACTTGAGAAAGAAGGATGGGGCGCCCTACGCCCTCAGAATGGGTGAAACGGTTATGTTCCAGGAGTAATGGCTGGGGAATTGAATTTCCTTTCTGGAGATATGCAACTCTTGATAGTTGAGAGAATTTGAGAAAAAAGTTCAAAAAAAAAATTAAATTAAAATTACGCCCACGGATGGGTGAGAAAAGTTTTGTGCAAAGATAAATGGAAGAGGAATTAAAAGTCCTTTACGGAGATATGCAACACTTGTATGAGTGAAAAGAATTCAAAAGAACTTTAAAATTTTATTAAAAAATTAAAATGAAGCCTGGGGCTTAGAAAATGATAAAAGGAATTTAAAACATGGTGTAATAGGTGTAGAATGGAAATACCTTTGAGATGATATCCTACACGGGTATGCTAGAGCAATAATTAGAGATTTAAAAAATTTAAAATAAAGTTTAAAAGTGGTACCAAGGGCCAAAAAATGGAGATAATTTAAAAATAGTAGCGGGAGTGAAAAGCTCTTTTGAAGACCTATAAAATGATGTATTGCACTAGTGGATTGGAGCATATTTAAATTTGCCTCAAAGGGGGCCCCGGGGCCCTCCCTGTTGGTCTGAGCTTGACGTGGGCTCCCACAAAAAATCCTTGCGAATAGGGAAGACAGGGCGAACCGAGCATTTAAAAATTAGAGTTTAATGAAGTTTAAAGATAGACCTGGCCCGGGGACGGGAAGAGGAGGCGCCCTGCGCCCCAGAGTGACTGAATGGGAAAGATAGTAAGATTGGAAGATGTAGGATGTAATTACCTACAAATTCGAAAAAGCATAACATATTTCAAAACATAATTTCAGGAATTACGAACAATATTCGGAAAAATATGTAAATTTTTTCATGCAGCCCTGTATATGATAAATAGATTTATACATATACTATATAGAATGTTATATTCAGTTCAGTTAGGAAACGAATAGCACAGTTTAAAATTTCCCTTCTCGAATTTCTGAAAATAAACGGAAATGTGCTCGAGATTTTCAGTGCTACCTTGTATACGATCTATAGAATTCATACACACCAAGTAATAGGCAAAAAAATAAATATATTTTAAAACGCGTACCGCAACTAAAAACGCACTTCCAGCAATCATTGCAAACAGACAGTACTATAACCGAATTATTTTGTGTGTCGCTGTAAATGAACAATGAATGCTATGCACGCACACCGTATTCTATAGTAAGCCCCATGTAATGCAACTCAGTGATATATATATAAATTTCAATATGTTTAAAATAGTGAAACATTGTTAAAGAAATGGCAAACGATTTTTCCTTATAGACCGTAATGTAACGGAATTCTTTGCAGTGTACTTGTAAAAAAACTATAAGTGCTATGCAAACTATATTCTACATTAAGCCTCTTCTAGTGCACATCAGTGGTATATATCATTTTCAATATGTTTGAAATAGTATAACATTACTAAAGTAAACCGAAAATAATTTTTCCCATAGACCGTGATGTAACTGAATGCTTTGGAGAGTCCCTGTAAAGCAAGTATAAGTGCGGCACACTTCATTTTCGATACCAAACATGCCATAATAAAAACGAATAACATATGTTATTTTCGTTACAATCCGAGTATATTTACCCGAGTTAGAGCACGGACAGACAGACAGACATACCGAATTCATAAACACTTTTCAACTTTGTTACACTCTAAATAAGAAAGAGTGACTATTCACTCCGGAGGAGTTGATATTCACTCTATCGCAGAGTCAAAATTTGCCCAACCTCTTTAGAGTGACTATTCACTCTAGGCAAAAGTGAAATTGTTCACTCTCTGAAAGAGTGAATACTCACTCCCGAAAAGTGAATATTCACTCTAAACAGGGGTGGATACTCACTCTTTCAAAGGAGTGACTATCCACTCTTGCAGAAAGAGTGGGTTTTTTTCACCCTGATAGGAGTGAATAGTCACTCTTTCATAGGAGGAGCTATCCACTCTTTCATAGGAGTGACTATTCACTCTTGCAAAAGGAGTGGATTTCTCACTCCTCACAGGAGTGAATAGTCACTCTTTCATAGGAGTGAATGTTCACTTTTTATGGAGTGAATTTTTTTTTTTATATTTCTTTTATGGGCATTTTAAAATAATCGTATATTTTAGAGCATGCAATGAAAATAGACACAAGCGTGGTAAAGATTGGAATAAAATACTTTATTGGCAATATTTATTTAATTCATAGTTTGTAACAGTAACTGAACTCTTAAGGAAAAATTCAATTAGAGTTACATAATGAATTAAATTAGGTTACTGACAGAAATAAACTAAAATATTTTATTCCCAGCTTATCACTATTGTGTTTGCTTTCATTGCATGCCTTATAAAGATATGATAGTTTTAAAATGCCCATAAGGGCAAGTACTTAATCAGTTCACTTAATCACTTAATATTATTTCTTTCTTTTTAAATACCAATTAAGTTGTATTTAGTATTTTAATAATTCCTGTGATGTACGTTATTTTTTTTCATGTGTAAATCAAATTTTACATCTTTAGATCTCGGTTTTAGTTGCTAATGAATTTAAATCTAATCAAACATTATTGTTTACTGTATTTTAGTTGCTTTTAAAGTTTTATTATTAACTATTTAATAGATGGATGTTCTATGACTAACAATGTGTGATTTCACTTTAATTTTTGTTTGAAATATAAACTCTTATCTTTTGACCGTACTTTTCCTTAAATTAGCGCTATTTTGCAAAGTCCTATTATTCTAAAATTATACATAATATTTCTGTTGTCAACATCCCTTTTTCCATCACTGTAAACTGAAATGTCTAAAATTCAGACACTTAAGTGTCTGAAACGGATGGTTAAAAAAGAGACACTTTAAAGTGTCTTAATTTTTTAAGGCACTTATTTGTGTCTGAATTTAAGACATTTGAAACATCTGAATTGCAGCCATTTTCGTGCTCTGATCTGTCGGCAATAAGTTGCAATTTCTGACCACATTTTTTTTTAAGCATTAAATGCAGCCATATTTGACCACATTGCATCCTCGATAAATGGGAATATATTTTACCACAAAGCAGAGCTGGTAATTTTTCCAGAAGAAGAACTGGATTAAAGCATGGGCAAACTGGTTCATGGCACTACCTGCCCCCTCCCCACACACACACCCGATTTTATGGGCCCTAAAATTTAGATGCAATGTTCGTAAAGCTGATATTTTAAATCTCTTTCGACATTGTACTGATTATATTTAATGTTTTGAGCTTTTACAGTAAGATAAGATTGAAAACAAAAAATATATTTATCTAAAAACAGTAAAATCTCTCAATAGTGGATACTTCGGGACCACAGAATTTTTCCGCTATTCGCATGTGTCCGGTTTTAGAGGTAAAAGCGGAAACCTCTATTTAGTGAAAATCCACCTTTTCAATCCACAACACATACATGTTTGAATATTTTTAAATCAGAAATGTGGACATCGCCGAATAGTAGACAAATTTTGTAGTCTCGAAATGTCCGCTATATCCTACTCTATATGTTTAAAATATTGAAAGAAATGTCAAATTTGGGAGGCACCTAAAATCAGAGGGGAGGTGGTCAGAGCCGGGGAAGAGTTTGCCCATGCATTAATCAGGTCCTGCTTCTGGAAGCAACCCAAACCTGATTTATAGTTCGCTAAATGGAGGTATATAGATAACAAACCCAGAAGTTCCGAGGTATCCGCTATTGAGAATTTTAACTGCATAAATTCATTTTGCAGTTCATTTTCATTCATTTCAGTTCATTGCAGTTCATTTTCATTTCATGCAGTTCATTTTCTTAGTAGAAAGTACAAGTTTCTATGCTTTAAGTATGCTTTAAATTATTTTAACATTTGAATAGAATAGTTCAATAATAATAATAATAATAAGGAAAAATAAAGTTTTCATTCTTTTTCTGAATGTTTTATATTTTTATTCAAATATTAACATCCATAAACACCACGCTGGTGTTACGAGCCCTTCTTATTAAAATAAATAAATAAATAAATAAAAATAAATAAATAAATAAGATTTTTTTTTTTTTTTTTTTTTTTTTTTTTTGTAAAAATGTTAAGAGTATATTAAAATTTGCTAAAAACCTTTTTTTTATCTTGTACATAGCATACTTAAATAGTTATACAAAAAAAATAATTTAATCCTAATTTTTATTACAAAAATGAAAACTCCTTAAAAAAATATTTGTCTCTGCCATGGGCCAAACATGGTTCTTATCTACCCAATCCCCCCCCCCCACCCCACACACACACACATACACACCACCACCACTCTTTTTTTTTCTTTTTTCAATTTTCTTTTTTTAGTTCCACATTGTTTTGATTCTTTATTTAGAATCTTATTCAATATGACTTTTTTTTTTCCAGTTCATATATGATTAAGTAAACCGATTTGGATTCTTTGTTTATATTATATTTTTAAAATGGCTGTGTATCTTGAAATTTAAATATATTATTTAGATGGAACACAGTAAATACATATAAATACAGTTTTTGTATTTTGAACAAGTTTTCCTGAGGAAATATTAAAAAAAAATAATCCATTCCCATAGGAAATATTGAAAAATCATTTATAAAATATTTAGAATTTGATTCGGATGCTTTTGTGATTCGTTTTCTTGTTCTATATACCCCTTTAAGCAACAATGTTTTTAACAGTTTCCGAACATAAATTTAATTTTGTTTAACATGAAAACATTGACTTCAAAAATATAATGTGTTAAATATACATCTTAACTTTATGTAATTAAATATATTAAATTGTAGCTTTTTTCTGATTTCCATTTTTTATTTGAAATAACTTTTTTATTTAAAAAAAGAATAAAAAATCAAAATCAAAATTAATTTACATTTTCTCCAGTTTTTATAACGTAAAGCTTTCAAAATGAATTTGTGTCTTGAAATCTAAATATGTTATACAGATGGAACACAGGATCTAATTGCAGTTTTTATTTTTTGAGCAAGTTTTTAGATTTAAAAAAAATCCTGCAACTAAATATAATAATAATTTAATTTTTTAAATTAAAATTTATTAATAAAATAATCAGAATTTTATGATAACTTCATTCGGATGCTTTTATGATTATTTTTCAAGTTTTATGTTCCTCATTTGAAGCTAAAATGTCCATAACATTTCCCATATATATATTTCATTTTGTTAACATGAAAACATTAACTTCAAAATTATAATGTGTAACAGAATTAAATGATTTGTCATTAAAAATAAAAATTCATATGCGAAATCATACCAGTAATACCTGTAACTGAAAATTACAATTGAAAAACATAATAATACAATATCATTTAATAACTTTATACTTTTAATTATACTGCCATGCTAGTAATTTCTCTTATGTACATCAGACGGTAATACCAGAGTTACTAAACTCTCATTAGAAAATTATATACATATATATATTATAATAACATGCTGGAGAAATATTTTCTAGCTTCAACATCATTTTCCTTATATATAGTACAGGGTGATTTTTTTTAAAGTTGTGAAAGTAAAACCCTATAACAGAAGAACCACTGATCCAAATGACCTAAAATTTCACCAGTATACTCCCAAAGCAATGGGAATTTTTTTTGGCATGGTTTAAAAAAAACTTAAAATCGCACCGACAGATGGCGCTGTACATGCAGTATAGTCGGGAGACGAACTTGCGCCCGGCACAGGCACATTGGCGATAAGAACATGAAGTACGCACACCTCGTGTTCATTATTTTACGGAAATCCTGGCAATGACTGCGCCATTGACGGACCGTGCATTGTTAGTGAAACTGTATCATCAAAATAATGACAGCGCAGCGACTGCTCTTAGGAGATTTAGGGCCCTTAAGAATTTAAGAAAATGACGACAGAGGGCCTACGGAAGATGTTTTTTCAAAGTACCGTCCATTGTTTTCCTCCCACAGACGGTATTCTTTGTTTCTGCTACCTTACAGCGCCATCTGTCGGTGCGATTTTAAGTTTTTTTAACCATGCCAAAAAAATTCCCTTTGCTTTGGGAGCATACTGGTGAAATATCAGGTCATTTGGATCAGTGGTTCTTTTATTATAGTGTTTTACTTTCACAATTTAAAAAAAATCACCCTGTACATTTTATCATGTCCAATTGTTAGTTTCTTATCTTTCATGTAAATGCATAAATATACTTTACAAAAAATCCCCAGCAATTTTATGTGAAAAATGTAGTTATGTACGTAAATAATATAAAACACTTACCTTTTTCCAATTTCAAATTAAAATCTGAAATCACATTTTTACCAGAAGTAATCGAAAAATCAATATTATTATTATTTTTCAATATTTGAAGTTTTGCAAAATCGAAATATAAATTTTTAAGCTAAAAAAGGATTTTTTTTTTGGCAAAAATATTATACGAAAAATTTTGCCAAATACGGGTCTGAATATACAAGCAATAAAAGCAATACTCTGCTTTTATGTATTCAAGCAATAATCAGTTTATTTACTATTAAAAAAAACATGTATTTATACAGTGGATGATTTATAAGGATTAGTAAACAAGATCGTTAATCCTGGAAATGATATAAATTTAATGGAAAATAAAAAAATAAATACATAAATAATAATTTAAAAAAACACAATTCTTGTAACACTGAAAAATATTTATTCGATAAAAAAATATACAAATAAGACAGTACATATTATTCTTAAAAAAGTAATTTAAATAATTAATATTACAGAAGTAATAAAATATTCGCGTAAAATTTCCATTTCGAAATAAAAATTATATTTTCGTAAATAATCGCGCAAGAGCTCTTACCTTTGTAAAGTATATCCACAAAATTTTAAATCCATTTTTATATAAATATTAAAAAATATATGCACTTTTTCTTTGTCTTTTATATCTTTCTTTAAATGTGTAGATGGATGAGCAAAATTAAATATATATATATTGAAGAAATTTTTTTATCATTCTAGGACTTGGTACGAGTAATTTCATATTTCTTCAGAAACAGCATCTTTATTAATCAAATAATAGCCATTGAAGTAAATTTTTGAAGAACAAAAACTGCACTAATATAGTTGCAGATGCAGATGACACACCACACGTTATGAGAACTACAATTTAAACAGTATATTTTATTATAATCATTATTATAATACCCCATATAAAATCTGGACAACTTCGTGAAACAAACTACAAATCATTAAAACAGTTTCTTTTACCACGCGAATGCCAATGATGTACTGACGTGACCTAACAAAGCAAAACAGCCAAGTCAGCATTTTTAATTTAGCGTTATCACTGACTCAACCAAGGTTTACATTATTAAGAGTTTTTTGATCTCATTACTTTTTATCAGCGAGAAATAGACCGTTGTAGGAGAAAAAATTAGAAACATTTTAATTTCTTTATTTGGTATATTTTTCATAATGAAACTTGCATTTATCAATTTACGAAAACTGACATTTATCAATTATTTGAGTTTAATTACTATTAGAGTTTTAAAAAGTTCCGACAGATATAAAATATAGTTTAATTAAAGATTTTGTTGTAATACTTGCAAATAACTATTCAATTTTCATAAAACATAAGTGTCAGCAGGAGGACAGTGGAGGCCGTTGTCCCTCTCAGTATTTTGAAATTTAATTAATTTTATTTTCTTTATGCCTGATTATTAAAAAAAATTATTTTTTTCTTCCAAATGTAAATATAATAATTTATAGCTGAAGAAAAAAATTTTAGTAAAAATTTTTCATCAGAGAACTCTTCCTTGAACACACAGTATGGAAGACAATTTTAATTCTGTTCCTCTTTTGATTTATCTTAAACCACCGGGGAGTTTTATTAGGACAAAAAAAACATTTTTTATTCAGGACAAAAAAAAAAAAAGTTTCATTTCTCTATTTTGAAAAATGTCGTTAGAAACTTATTTTTCGATATTTAATATTTCTTAATTATTAAATTTTTATATATTTGCTTTATGTTTATTTTTTATTTATGGTTAAAAAGCAAAATTCGAACATGTGTCTGTAGACGGAGCCGGCAGGAATTTTTTTTCTATAAGGGTTGGTCCTATAAAAAACTTGTCAGTATAAAAGTTGTAGCTAATATTAAGAAGATTTATAATAAATTTAAGCGGATTGGATATCTTGTGAATTGACGATGTTATGAATTTTTTTTCTTCTTAAGCTCCTATCCCCCCCCCCCCTTGAGGCCATTTTTAATGATATCAAAAATCTGTCATACATAAATTTTTGGCCTTTATCCTAGAAGTAATAATAAATTTAAATGGATTTGATACGTATCATAATTAAGAAGTTATGGTTTTTTTTCTGTTTTCACAACCCCCCCCCTTTCAATTTTGCCCATTAACGAGCTTGACCGAGATTTTATGTCCCTTGATTATATGTATCAGTTTGGAAGAGATTTGTTCAGAATTATTGAAGTTATCGAGTCCATAAAAAAATGATATAGCTATATAGACAGATAGATAGATAGATAAAGTTTTGAACTGGGGGGTGGTTTGGGGTTCTAGGGGTCATGATCGGCGTAGATATGCAAACATTTTCAGAAATTCCAACATTGGGGAGAATGTAATAGGTAGTATTTCTTACGAAATCTACCTAAAAAGAAAGAGAAAAAAATTATAATTTCGTTTCTCTCAATAAATAAATATGGAAAAAATTATATAATGCCAGGCTGTCACTCTTCAACGGAGTGAAATATTTCACTCTTGTCAAAGGAGTGAGACAGTCACTCTCGACAACGGAGTGACATATTTAACTCCTTTCTAGGGAGTGGAAAATTCCACTCTTTAAGGATTGTATTTTTATAAAATTCACTCCAAAAAGAGTGAAAATGCCTCTCACTCTTCCAAAGAGTCAACTTCT
The DNA here is from genome assembly GCA_963931845.1 of Maratus michaelseni. Classification (NCBI taxonomy): domain Eukaryota; kingdom Metazoa; phylum Arthropoda; class Arachnida; order Araneae; family Salticidae; genus Maratus; species Maratus michaelseni. Next base: position 273,291,118 of record OZ007594.1, on the reverse strand, counting down.
CACTCCTCCCATTTTTAGAGTGTAAAAAGTGTTAAAAAGGTACTGAAACTTCTCTAGAAATTACTGACAAGGTAATATTTGCAGTGGTCACAACCACAAACCTACCGATGAATTTAAGCATTTTCGTTTATTCTTAAACAAAGAATTGTCATTGGAAAATGAGCATTCATGAAATTTTCTTATTAAAAAAATGTTTGCGTTTCTGGAACTAATATACGATATCCAGAATTTTATAAACTTGAATATTTCTTATTGTCAAATAATAATTTAACTACATTATAAAGAAATATGGTAGAGAAATATGGCATAAGGTATGAATGTTTAATTAAACGTAATAGCGATTTCTAATTTTCATAAAATAGAGATCACAACAATTTCTTTCTTCCTCAAACAAAACCAATCTTTTTAATGGAACTTTAATTAAATTTTCAAGTATGTTTGAAAGACATATATATGCACTCTTAAAATAAAAAAATTTATCTCTAGCATTATATAAACTTTAAATTTCTTATTGTCAATCTACGAATAATTTAATTATATCATAAACAGCTATGCTAACAAAGAAGGTCTCCATCAGCGCATTGTAGTTTTGAAAAAAATACAGAATATTCTTCCATGATGCTATATACGTTTATGAAAATAATTGCTGCGGAACCTTGATATGAAGTCTGTAAAAAGAATATGAAAATTTCTTCTTTTTGTGATTTGTCGCTGGTTGGTGACACAACCAAAAAAAACTGTTATGATAAATACTCTTTTAAAAAAACATTTTATACTCTTTATACTGAACTACTTTAAGTAAGTTTTGCCATATATATTTATAAGTATATATAAAGAAAATTAACGATCGTATTCTACGGTTTAGACCAAAATTTAAATTGATTAAAAATGCTTCAAACTAAAAATTAATGTCCGATTCTGAGCACTGTCAATTTGATTTCGAAATTGTTAGTATCGGACACAACAAGAGGAAGGTATTAAACTAAAAGATTTTCTGCACGTGCACAGAACGCCTTCTATACGTTGTTATAAGAAGCGAGGGCTCGTGCCGGAATTTCGTTTGGAAATATGTTTGTTTAGAACAGAGAGCACCCCCTGGAGGTGGACAAATTAACTAAAAGATTTTACATTTAATCTTGGTCCGATTCAAACGCAATCTTTACTGGCATTCTTCGGAAGTCTCCCAGGTTCTAAATAAACTTCGGTATCATTTTTTCAGCCCTTGGTTACCACCATTTATGAATATTAATATCCAGGGGTGATTTATTTTCTCGTATTGTGTGGGTCTGGTTTCAACGGGAATCGGTTCTTTCAACTTTACATGAACTAATAAGATATAGCTAATTATTTAAGACATAGATTTGGTACTTTCTGGCGGTTGAAAGTGGAACTAACAGATTTTTCGCACATGCACGGCACGCCTTCTACACGGTCCCGTAAGCAACAGGAACGAGTGCCGGAGTTTCGTTCGGAAATGTATTTATTTAAAACAGAATGCTCCGCCTGGTGGTAGAAACTGGAAGTAAAAGATTTTGCAGTGCATTCCTAGCACGTCTGCTATACATGGTATCGTAGGCAGCGGGGACACGTGTGGGATAATTTGTTTAGAACAAAATGCATCCCCTGGCGGTGGAACTAAAAGATTTTCCTGCGTGTGCGCCAAAAATAACTATTTTTATTGAAACCGCAAAAGAAAGTTACCAATTTGATAATCCCAGAAAACGAAAAAGTTTCATTTTCACTCATTCTCGAGCATTAAGAAAAGTATTGGATTATTTGAATTGAAACTCACAGTTTTCTTCTGATTCCGAAAATGGAAATTTTGTGAAAATCAGACGGTAACTTTTTTTGTAAATTTTGACCAAAACTGACCTGTTTTGAATTAAATGATCCAGACATTTGAGGTGGTGGTATTAAATTTACTTCCGCTTCGGATAAATCTCTCTATTTAATTTCCGAAAGACAAAGAGTTACCAGAAGAAGGGTTTCGTGCAGCGATTTTTAGAGTGATTTCGCGTTGCGTATTATTTTTTGACGGAATCGGGCAACGCCGGGCGGATTTGCTAGTATTAAAATTTGCTAGTATTTTGCTAATATAAAGCTTTTACAGTTGTCGTTATTATACCTGTTGGCCTTAGTCAAAAAACAGTGTCAATTTCCCGAATAAAGAAGAACAAATCTTCATAGCAGAAGAAAATTTATTGATTTCTTCTAATATGCTACAATTGAAAGCTGACATAAGAAGATTGACCCAATTTCAAATAATGAAATCGCGGGCATATACGTAATGCCATTGATAACAGACGAACAGTAAAATAAAGTATATATTGGAATGCCCGGACATAAGTTTAAAGACAGATTAAAAGAGGACATAGGTGATATCAAGTTGAATATACCATTCACAATGTTATCGAGACTTAATCAAAAACAGAATTTAAATATATGTTTTAATGAAACATGAATCATTATTCCTACGTCCCATTATCGTTTCTCATTAATATAGTAATCAAAAGAGGTTTTTATCAAAAGAAAGAAAGTATTTAATGATAATCTATCACATAACGTACCGGATATATGGTTTGAGTTTTAAAACATTACAGAAGGAGTGTGAGCTTGAAAGAGAAGTTTTAAGAAATTACCCATCCCCTAGTAGAATAAATAGACTCACCCTAATATCCAACCGAAAATGAAAAAAAGCAAAGACGTTCAGTATGGAATTAAATCAGCCCTGATGATGATCACGTTTGTAATCGAAAGTACTCGGCGAGGAATATTAGTTTTGAAGTTTTAAGTTTAATAAAACAAATTTTATATGTAGTAATAACTTTTTACATATTGTGACATCTCTTTAAAGAAACAAATGACCCTTTTTAGTAAGATTATTAATTTTAAATTTATTAAATATATTTTTTAATGGATAAATGTACAAACATTAGCATCATTTATTGTTTGTCATTTAAAAATTATCCAAAATCTTTAAAATCGCTTTAAAAAATCAATTTTCTTACGGAAAACAAAGAAATCAATTTATTTTATTCTATTGATTGGCTATTTAATTCTATTACTTTAAATCATAACTTTTATATCTTTACCCATACAAGCTAAAATAAATTTTTAGTGGTATGTTATCGCTAGTAAAATTGGATGCAAAGCCATCACTTTTACCGTCCTCCAGGCTAACACCTTTCTTTCTTCTGCATTCTAAGAATAATTGGCAGAGGGTATTTTCTGAGCATATAAATCGATTCACTAAACACAATTAAGATGTATGATAGAAAAAGTATTGCTTGTAATAATCTAGATTGAGTAAAATATTTGTAATTAAACGGTATCGATAGCAAGATATATTGATTTCAATTTATCTTTAGTTAAATAATTTATTAAAATAACAGTGAAAATTATTCTTTTCTGGAACTTTTCCATTGAAAAATTTCTAATTTTACTTTGCGTACTGGGTTTTGTAGTAATTTATGTAAATTTAAACTAATTACTTTGCACGAAATAGTATTCAAACTGCATTTACAAGACAGGAAAATGAAAGGTTTAATAGGGTATTTCTTTCCTTACATTTATTTCTTTTATTTTCCTTTTTTTTCTCTTCCTTTGTGAATTCAAACTAAAACTGTGAAACGTTTCGTTTATCATGAATTTCATTTACATTGAAAAACCCATTTACGAAATGATAAGAATTTTTTAATCTGTTATTCACTAACAAGGAGAGGGCCAAGATTGGTAATCACAGATTTTGATTAGTTTTATATATGTTGTAGGGTAGAAGCCCCTTAGTCTCAGGTTCAATGGATTTTAAACAACTCTCCTTAGTTGTCGAGAAATGGGGGGGAGGTCTAATATTATAACACAACTGAAATACTTACTTTGTAACGAAATAACTACGTTGGTCGTAGCTCAGTTCGTATGGTTTCTGCTCGTTGTTCCGTGGGCACGGGTTCGATGCCGGATTATGTTAACAATTTTTTTATTGAGATTATAAAATTATAATTACAAGTATATTTATTAAAAAAAAAAAAAAAAACATAGCGCGTTCCGGCAGCGAACCCGGGCCTTCGGAACAACGAGCGGACGCCATACCAACTTAGCTACGACCAACGCAATTATTTCGTTACAAAGTAAGTATTTAAGTTGTGTTATAATATTAGACCCCCCCCCCATTTCTCGAGAACTAAGGAGCGTTGCATAAAATCCATTGAACCTGAGACTAAGGGGCTTCTACGCTACAACATATATAAAAATAATCAAAATCTGTGATTACCAATCTTGGCACTGTCCTTGTAAGTCTAAAAATTTAAATTATTATAAATTTATTAGTACATATATATAACCTTTACTGAATTTTTATAATTTAACGAAAATATTTAAACTGCAAAGAGCTTTTTGAAAAGCAAAGTTTCGTGACAGTAAATCAAATCTATTTATTTCATTTTATTGATTAGCTAGGTTAATTTCACTACTTAAGACGACAGTTCTCTTTCTGTACTCACAAAACCTGAAATAAATCTTGAGTGCGTTATCGATAGTAAAATAGAGTGCAAAGCCAACACTTTTACAGTTCTCTTGGATAATGTCTTTCTTCATGTTCATTCGAATAACTGGGATTTTCTGAGCGTAGAAATTTATTCATTAAACACAACTAACAAGTACTATAAAATTTTATTGTATGTAATAACCTATATTGATAAAAATATTTATAATTAATGCGTAAACAGTGATGTAGCTTTTGATTTCAATGTACCATTTGTTAAATCAATATGGGTAGAGATGATTATTTTAAGAATACTTATTACTATTTACGAATCGGCAACTATGTACGAATACTTATCTTTGCTTTATGTATTTTAAGATTTCTGCGATTAAAAAACGCAAAGAATACTATTTGGAAATAGTGGTACTCAAAAACAAAACAGCTACATTGATCTCGTACACTCGTCTGAAGTATTAAACACCCAGCCCTCCCGTATCCGCTGGTCAATGTCTTTAATTTATTAAATTTAGTTTTTAACTTTTTCCGGTGGTAACTTCCGTGATCGGGACAACTGCTACCGTTTGTTCAGTGTTGAATAGGAAGGGATTTCCGATGGACGCGCATCGCATTTCTCTGCCATCTTACGACGGTCTTTCTTCTCCAGATTTATTTACCCCTCTTTCGTCCCTCGCCAACTTTTCTCCTTCAGTCAAGGGACATCGACCTTATTCATTTCTAAATTGCCTCCCCCCTCCTTATATACACATATTATAGCTAAACTAAACCTTCGATAGACACCACTTGTAGGGTATGTCAATATTATGTAATAAATGTCCAGACTTAAATTCCCTTATATTGGAAAAATGTTAACTTGGAATAATGTAAAAGGGATTTTCCCGTGGCAATAAAACAAATATATTTATTTCATTCTATTGATTATCTAATTCCACTGCTTGAGACAGTAATTCTCTTTCTTTATCCGTACAACCTAAAATAAATCTTGAATGGTGCTTGTTAAGGGCGACACCATTGGGCTGTTGCCCTTAAATTAGCCTTTAGTGCTTCGCTAGGGAATTTAAAAACAACTTTACGCTCATGCAAATATTTTGTATTTAAAAAATAACAAAAAAGTTTATTTTAATAGCTATTTAATACATATAGAATAAGCCTATCGTCAATAACAAACATTACTGCCGACTTAATTAAAATTACGTATGTATGAAACAAATCCAGTTTAGTACATATATATTTTTCTGCTCCATTACAAGTATGCTATCATTTGTCTGTGAGTAATTTAAATTTTAAAAAAATAATAATAATCTATCGAAATATACCACAGTAAAGCGTAAATTCAACATTGAAGAATATTTTAAACTTGGCTTCAAACAGTTAAACAACAACAACAAAAAACATTAAGCAATTAATATCCTGACTTAAATTCCCTTATATTGGAAAAATGTTAAATTGGAATAATGTAAAAGGGATTTTCCCGTGGCATTAAAACAAATCTATTTATTTCATTCTATTGATTATCTAATTAATTCCACTGCTTGAGACAGCAATTCTCTTTCTTTATCCGTACAAACTAAAATAAATCTTGAATGGTGCATGTTATCGCTAGTAAAATTCCGTGCAAAGCCAGCACTTTTATAATCCTCTAGGCTAACGTCTTTCTTCGTTCTTCTACTCTTCGTACTCTTATAATAATAAGTAGAGAATATTTTCTGAGCATATAAATTGAGCCTTTAAACACAGTTAAGTCGTACGATTAAAAAACGATTGCATGTGTAATCTAGATTTTAGAAAAATTACAATTAACAGAATTTATAGCATTTGATTTCGTTAGTTTCTTTCTATTTCTAAAATAAAGATTTATTTAAAAAATAGTAATGAAATTTCTTTCCTGAAATATTTTTTAAATAGACAAGAAACACATATAAACTCACTTCTAAACTTAAGTGAATATTTTGTAAATCCAAATTAAAACTTAAATTATTTTCTACTATACAACAAACATGGCATCATTTGCTTACAGGTAATTTGAGGGAAAACTGAAATTTAATAATAGTATATCGAAATGTAACACGGGAAACGTGTGTTTATATCCTCGTACAGAAAAATATTTGAAGCCATGCTTGTTAGTGTTAATGAGAAATACTAGGAATCATTTAAATGTCTTAATTTAAATTTCATTTTATTGACATATTTTAAAATTGGAATAATTCAAATAAAAACTCTTTTCGTATGACAGTATAAAAAATCTATTTATTTCATCCTTTTGATTATCTAGTTCATTTAATTACTTGAGACAAGAATCTTTCTCTATATCCATACGACTTCTAATAAATGTTGAGTGGTGAATATTATCACTAGTAATATTGGATGCGAATCCAGTTCCTTTACAGACTTCTGGGATGACGTCTTTCTTTGTTCTTCTCTACTCTAAGAGTAATTTCAAGAGAATATTTACTGAGCATGAGTATAGAAGTCGATCGAAATACTTTAAAATTGAATGATGAAAATAAAAACCCATTTTGTATGACAGGATAACAAATATATTTATTTCATTCTATTGATTATATGTAGTTGATAAGTAGTCGACTACTTAAGACAAAAACTTTTTTTTACTTGTTTTTTTTTACTACTACTTTTATAGAAGAGACTATTTACTGAGCATGAGCATGGAAGGCGATTAAACATAAATAAGAAGTTCGATAAAAAAAAAATATTGCATGTAATAACCAAAATTGAGAAAATATTTATAAATATTTCGAATATAATTATGTATAGCATTTGATTACGTTGATTTTTACTTTTTTGTGAAACATGATTGTTTATAAAAATTAATGTTAAATAACGGTTTTAATAAATAATAATAACATTTCGATTTCTGAGATAGTATTTACATACATTTGGAATTTAAAAAAAATCTACTACCAAACTTAAGTGATTATACATGTAGGATTTTATTTTATTTTATAATCTTGCAATTGCTTAAACGTTCACTTCACTCTCAAAATAAATTTCGTGAAAAACCGTAAAAAAATACAGACAACAGGTTGCTGGAACACCCCTGTGATTGAAAGAGATTTTTCTGTCATTTGAAGAAATTTATGTCTTGTGACTGAAGAATTTCAGTAAAATTTGACCTTCGTTTCTTGAACTTTCCGTGTTTTGAAGGAAAAAATCATACGTAAAATTCCGTTTCTAATACGAAAAAGTAGAACGCAGCACAATTGCCGGAACATCCATGTGGTTTGAATAAATTGCAGAATTAGATTGGAGAATTTCAGGTATATTTTATGTTAGATTGGTGAGTTTTCCGTATTTTGCGGGAAGCGAAGCAAATCATAGCGGAAATTATTGTGTTTTAACGAAAAAAATGCAACGAAAAAATTTGTTCAATTCACGGATTTTTTGTAGAGTGTAGTCTTATGAATATAAATGACTACATCTCTTCAAATTAACTTTAAACATCCTTTATTACTTACTCAAACAAACAGTATGATGACGAGATCACAAGACTTCATATATCAATACAATAACATCTTCGTAAACATAAATAAGTATTCACCTACAATTCTACTTTAAATCATTTACTTTACACATATCGGATTACACACCTTCATATTGAGGTACAAAACTATAGAACACCTATTTCCTTGATTTCTTCTTTTACACTTCTTCTTTCACGAGCCTCTTAATCATCTTGCGATATCGTGTTGCTAATTGTACCCTTGAGTCTATTATATTGTACCGTTAAGAATATTAATTTACAGATGGTTATTATTTCCAATCCCACACATATATATAAAGCATATTTAAATAAGAACTTAAATTATTTTCTACTATAATTCACGCACGGCATTATCTGTTTACAGGTAATCTGAAAGAAAATAAGTTGGAAATTGTACGTTAAACGTCACAAATGAGGTGCGTTCATACTATAACTAGTTTTACAATGTAAAAAATCATCGTTATTATTTCAGTGAAAACATTACATCATCTGTTATGAGTGAAATGCGAGCATGCCTTTTTTTCTTATTACGTATGCCGCGTTTACAGATGCGATTTCTTTTTGGACATCAGACAGCGCTTCAAAATTCACCATGGAGATCTTGCTTTGTGAATGATTACCTCCATGGATTAATATTTCTATGACTCATGATGAACGAATCCCTTGTGTTTATTTACTTTAATGGATTGAGATATTCGGATGTTAACGTAATTTTCCCTGAAGTACTATGCATTTTTGACAGAATCTATACTTTTTTAATGTAATTAATCTCTCAAGTAAACAATTTTTTTTAACGATATTTTTAAAAATGTAACTTTTATGCAATTTTATTTGAAAAAATAATTTTGAATAAAAATGGCCGCTTGGCATATGAAAAAAAAAAAGCTCGTATTTGTTTTTCTCTGTCACATGACTTGCGCTTTTATTATATTAATTACGTATGATAGGATTTAATAGAATAAAGAAAACTTTTATAAATATATTTTTAAGTTTTGATTCGATTTTCATAAAGTTTGAAATGACTCGACAAAATTCTGCAACCATTATATGTATTAAATTTCAAACCATTTGGTTGGACAGTTTTTGCGCTGTTATATGCGGACGGACGGACAGACAGACGGACCAGACGATGATTATAGGTGCTACGTATTTATATACAGGGTGTCCCAAAAAGGGTACCCATTTTTAAAAATGAATAAGAAACAAACGAATAGAGTTATTAAAAGAATTCTTGCAGGAAACGGATATGTGAAGTCTGGAATTTTATTTAGAGTATTTTATTATGTTAGTTCAAATTCTTACCGACAGATGGCGCTGTGGCTACCGCATTCATCAGCAATAGTTGAAAATTAAATGACAATATTTTCAATATGTCCTCCATTCATCACAATAACATGTCGGAGTCTTAGAATGAAATTAGCACACACCTTCTGCAACGTCTGTACGGAAATGGCTGTACGCTCTTGAGCGATTAATCGCTGGAGCTCAGCTAGCGAAGTGGAATTTTGACTACATCCTTCAGATGGCCCCAAAGAAAAAAATCACACGGATTTAAATCTGGTGAGTAAGGTGGCCAATTCATTCCCTTGCCGGTTAATTTCGGGCAATTTTCGGTGCTGTAGCGCCATCTGTCGGTCAGATTTTTAACTATCATAATAAAGTGTTATAAACAAAATTCCAGACTTCACACATCAGTTTCCTGCAAGAATTTTTTAAATAACTCTATTCGTTTGTTTCTTATTCATTTTTAAAAATAGGTACTCCTTTTTGGGACACCCTGTAATTACGAACGCACCTAAAAACTATGAATAATAATTACATTGAAATATACCTTGAACAACGTATATTCGATGCTGAAAAATATTTAAAACTATGTTTCATAGGGTGGAACAAAATAATGAGTCAATATAAAACTTTACTTACTCAAATTATTTTTTAATAGAATAATACAAAAAACATTTTTTCGTAACAATAAAAAAATCTATTTAATTCATTTTGTTGATTAGCTAGTTAACTCCACCACTTGAGACAACAATTCTCTTTCTTTATCCACACAACCAAAAATAAATCTTGACTGATTTGTATTATCTCTAGTAAAATTGGGTGCAAAGCTAGCACATTTCTAGGTTAACATCTTTCTTTGTTATTCTGTGCTCTAAGAATAATTCAAGAGAATATTTTCTGAGCATAGATATTGATTCACTAAACACAATTAAGAAATGTGATAGAAATCTTATTGCATATATAATCTAGACTGAGAAAACATTTATAATTATTGCGTAAAGGGTATCTGTATTATTTTATTTCGATATAGACTTCATTAAATTTTTATTAAAACAATAATTTAAAAGGTTTTCTTTTCTGGAATATGTTCGCGCGGATGTGCAATATGTATAAAATCACTGCCAAATGTAAGTAATTATTTATACAGATTGCCTCATAAAGATTAAAACGGGCTTGAATTTTTTCCTATTAGAGATTAGTAGGAAATATACGTAAATTGCAAAAATGCTATAAAAAAGTAGTAAAAAATTATACTAATGAAATAGTACTATCAATTCAGTTCACCCTTTTCTAATTTCCATAGGAACCTACAAAATTAGTTGACTAGAAAAAATTTCTTTTTGTGGTAACAAAATCATCACAAAAATGCATGTATGTATATTTAAAATAAATGAGTTGTTCTTAATTAAAAACTGACCATTATGAATAGAAATTGTATATCAAATTAAAAATTTCAGTTCGTGGGATATTGCATGGTGAAAGAAAAGATGGACGATAATACACATGCAGTTTATATTAAACAGAAGATAATCGATGCTTGAAACAATATTAGTGGTGAAAAACTGCAAAGCGTTTGCAGAAGCATCATTAGATGAGATCGCTTGTGTATTTTTGATGAGAGAAAACAATTTTAGAGTGTATGCTTCGAATAGCTTTTTTCTTTTTAATTATGTTTCTAGGATTTAACCCTTTATGTACTGAATTATTAATTCATGAAAATTTTATCTTCTAAAGCATTTTTCATGAATTTTTGAAACAATATTAGAAGATTTCTATAATCATTTAATAAATTTTAGAGCGATTTTAGAAGGATTGAAGGATTTAAAAGGATTAATTAAATTTTAATTTATAGGGATTTTGTGCAATATTTATAACCCCACTCAAATATTTTATTTTAAATATTTTTCTTAGTATTTTGTAGTATTAGGAAATGTACAAATATAATGTTCTTACAATAGAAATATAGAAATATTTCTGAATTGAAAATCCTCCCCCCCCCTCCCAACGCCAACTAAGTTGAAAAGATGCAAAGGCAAAAGAAATCATCCTTTTAAAAATATTTTTGTTTGTGTAACCAATAATGATTTTAAACATGATAAATTAATGCATCTACAACTCATTCTAAACTGTATTACTACTAATCGATGTATTAAATGAATTCTATAACAAGTTATTTTACTGGTAATTATAAGTACCGTCAGTAGATAAAAGGTTAAAGCAGCATTTGAGTCTTTAAATGATTTCTGTTTGTGCAATACTTTATTCGGATGCATTTGTGATACAATGTTTCACGTTTGTTAACATTCTTTTTTTTAATCTAAGGAACGTTGCTGTGCCCCATACTGTTGAAATAGCACTATACTGTTGAAATAGCATTTTACATGGTACGAATAAGTGGTATAGGTACGCTGTTTTCAGTTAATTCTAAAGATGCAGATATGCAGTTTTGTGTAGTGATCTTATTAGATCAAAAGGAATATTTTCCTAATCAACCAATTTTCTCCACATAGATCGTATAAAAAATAAAACTGTGTAACTGTTTAAAAATAAGTGAGAGGACTATTTTATTAAGGTAAACCTGTTTCTTATTTTTTCAACCTTTTTGCAATTTACATTGTCTACTCCAAGATGCGAAATATTACTGCACGTTTCAACCTTTCTGGGACATCCTATGTAAATTATGTTCAATTTAGAACTGAAATTCTTTTCTAATATGTTAAACACATTAGGCCATTTTCTTAGATGTAAGATGAAAAAAAAATCTAAAAACAGTATTTCAAAATATTCTACAGAAAGGCATATATTCGATACATAAATTTACTGATTTCACATCGGAAGCCCGGCTTCATAGGACTGTACAAAAATTGGGAATCACATAAAGGTTTTAGTCAAATGTTTTTCATTGTACTAGAATAACTTTAAATAAGCACAATGTAATAAAGGAAATTTCTTATTCTTTTATTTGAGCATATTTACGCGAGTTAGAGCCGACAGACAGACAGACAAACAAAGCGAATTCATAAACACTTTTCAACTATGTTGGAAAGTGTCAATAAAAATTGAGCATTAAATATGTGATTTTTTTTAAACCCCAAGTAAACAAGATTTCAAGGAAATTAAAATTGATATATTGTTCCATATTTAGTTCAATTTTAATAATATCTATATTAGATTCTAGGTTTCTGCGACTGAACCAATTCTGCCATATAGAAATTATTAATTATGTTGATATATTAATGACTAAAAATGTACGCATTGTAAAAACATTCCCTGGAATGTACTGAAACTAAATGTTTAAAATATGAATTGTTTATTTTTTATTATATTTGAATTATTAAATTAAAATGCTTTACTTTTCGAATCGTTTTGGTCATTTTTAATATTTATATAAATTTCAATCAAAAATGAATTTAAATATTAACAACTACACATAAAACATAGCTTTTAAAACAATTGCTCTAATTTGTATTTTTTTCCCTAGTGAATCCGAAGTACTTAAAAAGAAAGCACTGTAAGTATGGTTTCTTATAAAATAAAAACATAGGAAAAACGTAGAGTGAAGTAACATTTGACAGTATGTAAAGTTATGACTGCAAAAATAAAACCCTATATTAAAGGTTATTAAAATTTAATAGTAAAGGTTATATAATATTAAAGGTTAAATTTCTTAAAATAGTCGAACATGCAAGACATTTCCGAGCGCGACTTAACGACTTTCCCCTTTGAACTTCTAAGCGAGTTCCTGTGCAGCTTTAATTTTAAAGTAAATGGATGCAAGAGAGAAAGTTCTCTTTCAACAATGACATGAATTTGGTTTAGATGCGCAGGGTCGTACACGCCGCATTTATCCCGCTATATGACCAGATTCGTCTGCTAATTTTATCAGTGTTATGTAAGTCACGTTAGTAAAGAAAGAGAGCATGCGGTGTATAAGCATTTCAGACATAAAGATATGTTATAGGTTCAAATTAAATTTTTCGAAAGAAATATTAAACTAACATATCTCGTGTATAATGTTTCTAATAAAATAAAAGCAGAATAAATATTTCGTCTGATTGAATGTGTAATATGACTGAAGAAATGTAGGACGCCTTTATTAACATTTTATATTAAAGATTATATTAATGTCAAAAGTTTATATTAAAGGTTAAATTGCTGAAACTAGTACAATATGCAAGACATTTTTCTGTGACTCTTAGTGAATTTCGCCTTTAAACTTCTCAAAGAGTTCTAGTGGAGTTTTAATTTTAGATTAAATGGATTCAAGGGCGAAACTTCTTTTTCAACACTGAAATGAATCTAGTTTAGACGCACAAAGTTGAGTGCCTCATTTATTCTGCGATATGACTGGATTCGTCTGCTAATTTTATCAATGTCATGTAAGGCACGTGGTAAAGAAAGAGAACATGCGCTGTATCAGCATTTCAGACATAAAGATATGTTATAGGTTCAAATTAAATTTTTCGAAAGAAATATTAAACTAACATATCTCATGAATAATGTTTCTAATAAAATAAAAAGCAGAATAAATATTTCGTCTGATTGAATGTGTAATATGACTGAAAAATGTAGGACGCCTTTATTAACATTTTATATTAAAGAATATATTAAAGTCAAAAGTTTATATTAAAGGTTAAAGTGCTGAAACTATTACAACATACAAGTTTTCTGTGACTCTTTATGAATTTCGCCTTTAAACTTTTCAAAGATTTCTAGTGGAGTTTTAATTTTAGAGTAAATGGATTCAAGAGCGAAATTACTCTTTCAACACTGAAATGAATGTGGTTTAGATGCGCAGGGTCGTACACGCCTCATTTATCACGCTGTATGACCGAATTCGTCTGCTAATTTTATCAGTGTTATGTAAGGCACGTGAGTAAAGAAAGAGAACATGCGGTGTATAAGCATTTCAGACATAAAGATATGTTATAGGTTCAAATTAAATGTTTCGAAAGAAATATTAAACTAACATATCTAATGAATAATGTTTCTAATAAAATAAAAGCAGAATAAATATTTCGTGTGTTTGAATGTGTAATATGACTGAAAAATGTAGGACGCCTTTATTAACATTTTATATTAAAGTTTATATTAATGTCAAAAGTTTACATTAAAGATTAAATTACTGAAACTAGCACAACATACAAGTTTTCTGTGACTCTTTGTGAATTTCGCCTTTAAACTTCTCAAAGAGTTCTAATGGAGTTTTAATTTTAGCGTAAAGGGATTTAAAAGCAAAAGTACTCTTTCAACACTGAAATGAATGTGGTTTAGATGTGCAGGGACGTACACGCCTCATTTATTCCGCTGTATGACCGAATTCGTCTGCTAATTTTAACAGTGTTACGTAAGGCACGTGAGTAAAGAAAGAGAACATGTGGTGTATAGGCATTTCAGACATAAAGATAAGTTATGGGTACAAATTAAATTTTTCGAAAGAAATATTAAACTAACATATCTAATGAATAATGTTTCTAATAAAATAAAAGCAGAATAAATATTTCGTGTGTTTGAATGTGTAATATGACTGAAAAATGTAGGACGCCTTTATTAACATTTTATATTAAAGTTTATATTAATGTCAAAAGTTTACTTTACAAATTAAATTGCTGAAACTAGTAACAACATACAAGTTTTCTGTGACTCTTTGTTGAGTTCTAGTGGAGTTTTACCTTTATAGTAAATGGATTCAAGAGCACTTCTCTTTCAACACTTAAATGAATCTAGTTTAGTTGCACAAGGTTGAGCGACTCATTTATTCTGCGATATGACTGGGTTCGTCTGCTAATTTTATCAATATTATGTAAGACACGTGAGTAAAGAAAGAGAACATGCGGTGTATAAGCATTTCAGACATAAAGATATGTTATAGGTTCAAATTAAATGTTTCGAAAGAAATATTAAACTAACATATCTCACGCATAATGTTTCTAATAAAGTAAAAGCAGAATAAATATTTCGTCTGATTGAATGTGTAATATGACTGAAAAAAGTAGAACGCCTTTATTAACATTTTCTTTAAAGAATATATTAAAGTCAAAAGTTTATATTAAAGGTTAAATTGCTGAAAGTAGTACAACATACAAGACATTTTTCTGTGATTTTTAGTGAATTTCGCCTTTAAACTTCTCAACGAGTTCTAGTGGAGTTTTAATTTTAGAGTAAATGGATTCAAGAGCGAAAGTTCTCTTTCAACACTGAAATGAATCTAGTTTAGTTGCACAAGGTTGAGAGCCTCATTTATTCTGCGATATGTCCGGATTCGTCTGCTAATTTTATCAATGTTATGTAAGGCACGTGAGTAAAGAAAGAGAACATGCGGTGTATAAGCATTTCAGACATAAAGATAATGTTATAGGTTCAAATGAAATTTTTCGAAAGAAATATTAAACTAACATATCTCATGAATATTTTTTCTAATAAAATAAAAAGCAGAATAAATATTTCGTCTGATTGAATGTGTAATATGACTGAAAAATGTAGGACGCCTTTATTAACATTTTATATTAAAGTTTATATTAATGTCAAAAGTTTACATTAAAGATTAATTTGCTGAAACTAGTACAACATACAAGTTTCCTGTGACTCTTTATGAATTTCGCCTTTAAACTTTTCAAAGATTTCTAGTGGAGTTTTAATTTTAACGTAAATGGATTCAAGAGCCAAAGTACTCTTTCAACACTGAAATGAATGTGGTTTAGATGCGCAGGGTCGTACACGCCTCATTTATCCCGCTGTATGACCGAATTGGTCTGCTAATTTTATCAGTGTTACGTAAGGCACGTGAGTAAAGAAAGAGAACATGCGGTGTATAAGCATTTCAGACATAAAGATAATAAGTTATGGGTTCAAATTAATTTTTTTGAAAGAAATATTAAACTAACATATCTAATGAATAATGTTTCTAATAAAATAAAAGCAGAATAAATATTTCGTCTGATTGAATGTGTAATATGACTGAAAAATGTAGGACGCCTTTATTAAAATTTTATATTAAAGTTTATTTTAATGTCAAAAGTTTACATTAAAGATTAAATTGCTGAAACTAGTACAACATACAAGTTTTCTGTGACTCTTCGTGAATTTTGCCTTTAAACTTCTCAAAGAATTCTAGTGGAATTTTAATTTTAGAGTAAATGGATTCAAGAGCGAAAGTACTCTTTCAACACTGACATGGATCTAGTTTAGATGCACAAGGTCATGCGCCTCATTTATTTTGAGATATGTCCGGATTCGTCTGTTAAATTTATCAATGTTATGTAAGGCATATGATTAAAGAAAGAGAGCATGTTGTGTATAAGTTTTTCAAACATAAAGATATGTTATAGGTTCCGATTAAATTTTCGAACGAATCTTTAAATTTAAACTGAAATATCTCGTGCATAAAGTTTATAATAAAACAAAAAAAGACAATAAATATTTCATCCAACTGAATGTGAAGAATGACTAAAAAAATTAGGACGCTTGATTAACAATAACAATGTATAATAAACTTATATTAATGCAACAATTTTTATTAAATGGTAAATTGCTGAAACTAGTACAACATACAAGACACTTTTCAGTGATGCCTAATGACTTTCGTCTTAATACTTCTCAAACAGCTCTAGTGCAGCTTTAATTTGAGAGTAAATTGTATGCAAGGGCGAAATTTCTCTTTCAACACTGACGTGAATCGGGTTGAGACGCGCATTATCGCAAGCCTCATATATTTCCGCTATATGACGGGATTCGTTTGCTAATTTTATCAATATTATGTAAGGCACGTGATTAAAGAAAGAGAGAATGTGGTGTATAAGTATTTCAAACATAAGGATATGTTGAAGGTTCAAATTTAATTTTTCGAAGTAACATTTACAATTAATTAAATATCTCACTTTTAATGAAATTAATGTTTTAAACTCGTTTATATTTCTAATAAAATAAAAACAGAATAAATATTTCGTCTGATTGAATGTCTAGTCTGACTAAAAGAAATTAAGACCCTTTATTAATATTTCATATTAAAGATTATATTAATGTTAAAAGTTTAAATTTCTGAAAATAGTACAAGACCAGTGGACCCGTGTGCAGATTTCGCACTGAATTTTAATATTTTTTTTGATGCAGGTTTGAATTAAAAAAAATAATAATAAGGACTAAAAATATCTGAAAGCAACATTAGCCAAGCCAGAATATCATCTCATTTATCCCATCAAAGTTGCAGTAAAAACTGATCAATAATAGCGAAGGGGAAAAAATATCAATCGTATTTTAATTGCATTAAGGGATGACATCATCTGTGTCAAAAAAGAAACATGGGACAAAGAAAAATAAATTGAGCATTTGAATTTAAATTTCTCTTTTAAATCATAAATATAAAATAAACCCGTGCAGCATTTTTTTAAAAATTATTGTTGAGCACGATATAATGCGGTATTTTGTTTCTGTGGCAACATTGATTTGAGAAAAACGTTTCATTTCATTAATGAAAACAATGCCGATTTAATTTTTAATGAACTGCAATTTTTAATCAATAAACATGTTTTAACGAAATGTAAGTATGCTATGTCAGAAGTCGGTTTAAAATCCTTTCATACGGCATTTCATTTATCGCTCTGTGTTTTTTATTTGCTTAGTAAAACGGATGTTGACAACAGAAATAATATACATGATATAAGACACTTTTCATAAATGACATACTCCTTTGAATTTCTCTAAAAGTTTTAGTGCAGCTTTCATTGTAGCATAAATAGACGCTAAATGAATGTTATCTTTCAAAACTTGTTTCAATATCGTTTAGATGAGTAAGTTCATACGCTTCATTTATTCCATGGTATGATCGGATTTCTCTTTAATTTCGCAAAAAGTTATGTAATGTAAATGATTGAAGAAAGTGAGAGGGCTGAGGAAATGTATATAAACATTAATGGGATATAGACGTCCTTGTATTTATTATTATTTTTTTTCATTTCAGATCTTTTAAACTGAGTTGATCACAAAATAATTACTTTTATGTTTATACAAGAACGAAAAATAATTCACCAAGCGTAGATTATGAAGCTTTCCAACACATCCAGAATACTTTAATAAAACTTCACCGTTTAATAAGGAGAAAGATGATGTATAAGTAAAGAATGCAATGATCGCGCCGGGAACTCAACTTTCGCTTTAGAGTATAAGTGCAATCCCTGTATAAGTAAACAAGGGGATGACAAGGGATTACCGCCCTGGGAACTCAGCTTTGCTTTAGGTATAAGTGCTATCCCTGTATAAGTAAACAAGGGGATGACAAAGGATGACCTGCCTCGGAACTCAGCTTTCGCTTTAGAGTATAAGTGCAATCCTTGTATAAGTAAACAAGGGGATGACAAGGGATGATCGCTCCGGGAACTTAGCTTTCGCTTTTGTAACATTTATCAATTGAAGGTTATTGGTTGAATATTTGGTTGAATTGAATTTGTTGAATTGGTTGAATTGCAGAATATTGGTTATCCAAGTATATTTACTGCGTTGGAGCACGGACAAACACACAGAAAGTGGCAGACAGACATACAGACAAAACGAATTCATAAATAATTTTCAACTATGTTGGAAATAGTTAAAGATATGTTTTGAAAACACAAAAGAAAAAAGTAGCGATAAAACTTGCATTTTACCCCACATTATATTGATAAATTTGGCTCCACTTGATGTCATTACTTTTAAATTGATATTCATTGATTTCTTATATTAATTCCTTATGCCCCGGCAGTACATTAAAGTACTATTAATGAAATTTTTATGTAAAATTTATTTATCATACAAGTATATGTTTTATATTTTATGCAAAATTACTGTGTTTAGAAAACACAGACAATTTTACGAAGCTAAATAATTTTGAAGACAAATATTTTCTGAATAATTTACATATGGATAGGTTTGATACTGTTTAAAGATGTGTTGCGGAAAATTGTATGCTTAACAATATATCTCATTTACAGATAATCTCAGATGTGTTTGTTTTATTATTTCTTATTCTTAGAGATATTTCATAAAACAGTATTATTGTATTTTTGACTAAGTACACTATATTGCCAAAGGTGACCGGTCACTTGCGATTTTAGACGCATTGTTAACTATCTAGAAAAATACATGAGGAATTATCCTGGAACTGCAGGTGTGTAAACAGTATCAGTACAAAAACCCTTAACGGGTTAAAAGTTGTGACGCAGCACTTTCTTTTGGCTCTAAGAATTTCAAATATGGGTCTTAAAAGTAATGATATCAAATTTGAGTGACGCTATGTTAATTTTTTTTAAATCATCATTTTCTTTTTAGTTTTATTTATATTCACAGGTGCAGTTATTATCTTAACATGAAAATAATATAAAATTTATTCGCTAAAGCTTTTTCATTCAGATCTCTCAGGAATTCAAAATATGGGTTTTAAAAGAAATTATATCAAAATTTGAGTGACACCTTGACGTGAATTTAATAGGATTGTTTTAAATTTAAATTTAAATTATTTTTCGTTTGTCTTCTAAAGTATATTTACACATACAAACAATACTTTTAATTTTTCAATACACTGTTAAATATATTACTTTCACTGAGCCTATATTATGTATTGAAATGTATTTATTTCAATAGACTGATTCATGTTTTGTGCCACGGTATCCAAAATCATAAGTAAAATTTATGTAAATGATTAATTTGCGTCAGAGTATCCACTTGCATACATTTTCCTTTGTTTGAATACTACGACGCAAATTAATCATTTACATAAATTTTACTTATGATTTTGGATACCGTGGCACAAAACATGAATCAGTCTATTGAAATAAATACATTTCAATACATAATATAGGCTCAGTGAAAGTAATATATTTAACAGTGTATTGAAAAATTAAAAGTATTGTTTGTATGTGTAAATATACTTTAGAAGACAAACGAAAAATAATTTAAATTTAAATTTAAAACAATCCTATTAAATTCACGTCAAGGTGTCACTCAAATTTTGATATAATTTCTTTTAAAACCCATATTTTGAATTCCTGAGAGATCTGAATGAAAAAACTTTAGCGAATAAATTTTATATTATTTTCATGTTAAGATAATAACTGCACCTGTGAATATAAATAAAACTAAAAAGAAAATGATGATTTAAAAAAAATTAACATAGCGTCACTCAAATTTGATATCATTACTTTTAAGACCATATTTGAAATTCTTAGAGCCAAAAGAAAGTTCTGCGTCACAACTTTTAACCCGTTAAGGGTTTTTGTACTGATATCATTACTTTTAAGTGGTTATTGATGAAAATTTCTTTCAGTCGCAATTAAGCATTAGGGTATAAATTTATAAGAATAAAACTTAGTGGCTTCGCCCGCTAGTGGGCCTTCAATTTAAATCAGGGCCTCGAATCTAACTGAATTCTCCATTTGTATGACAATCCCTTAATTTCCACATGGAATAGTATAAACCTATAACCGAACGAACCACCAACCCAGGTCCCTGCTGCCACCGGCACCGTATACCGGTCGTGCTATGCATGCACCGGATAATACCTTAATTTGCACATCGAATAGTATAAAGCTCTAACCGCACGAACCTCCGGCTCGGGTTCCCGCTGCCTGCGGCGCCGTATAGCTGCCGTCCTGAATAATAAGATTAAGTGGTCACAGACCTTTTAAACAATATATCACATGAGGGGTGTGTGCAAAATTTAAAAAAGTACCCCCCTTGTGGGAGGGGCAAAGTGGGGGGGATGGATACTGGAGATGCATAATATGACTAAGTGGTCACAGACCTTTCCAACAATATATCACGAGGAGTGTCAGCAAAATTTAAAAAGTGCCCCCCCTGGAGGGGGCAAAGTGGGGGGATGGACACCGGAGGTGCATAATCTAACTAAGTGGACACAGACCTTTCCAACGATATATCACATGAGGGGTTGTGCAAAATTTCAAAAAGTACCCCGTTGGGGAGGGGGGCAAAGTGGGGGTACGGACACAGGAGATGCATAATATGATTAAACAGTCACAGACCTTTCCAACAATATATCACATGAAGGGAGTGTGCAAAATTTTAAAAAGTACCCGCCTTGAGGGGCAAAGTGGGGGGATGGACACCAGAGATGCATAATATGACTAAGCAGTCACAGACCTTTCCAACGATATATCACATGAGGGGTTGTGCAAAATTTCAAAAAGCACCCTCTTGGGGGGGCAAAGTGGGGGTGTGAACACAGGACATGCAGAATATGATTAAACAGTCTCAGACCTTTCCAACAATATATCACATGAAGGGTGAGTGCAAAATTTAAAAAAGTACCCGCCTTGGGGGGAGCAAAGTGGGGGGATGGACACCAGAGATGCATAATATGACTAAGCGGTCACAGACCTCTCCAACGATATATCACATGAGGGGTTGTGCAAAACATCAGAAAGTACCCCCTTGGGGGTGCAAAGTGGGGGTGTGGACACAGGAGATGCATAATATGATTAAACAGTCTCGGACATTTCGAACAGTATATCACATGAAGGGTTGTGCAAAATTTTAAAAAGTACCCCCCTTGAGAGGGGGGGGGCAAAGTGGGGGGATGGACACCAGAGATGCATAATATGACTAAGCGGTCACAGACCTTTCCAACGATATATCACATGAAGGGTTGTGCAAAATTTCAAAAAGTACCCTCTTGGGGGGGCAAAGTGGGGGTGTGAACACAGGACATGCAGAATATGATTAAACAGTCTCAGACCTTTCCAACAATATATCACATGAAGGGTGTGTGCAAAATTTAAAAAAGTACCCGCCTTGGTGGGGGGCAAAGTGGGGGATGGACACCAGAGATGCATAATATGACTAAGCGGTCACAGACCTTTCCAACGATATATCACATGAGGGGTTGTGCAAAATTTCAAAAAGTACCCTCTTGGGGGGGGGGGGCAAAGTGGGGGTGTGAACACAGGAGATGCAGAATATGATTAAACAGTCTCAGACCTTTCCAACAATATATCACATGAAGGGTGTGTGAAAAATTTTAAAAAGTACCCGCCTTGGTGGGGCAAAGTGGGGGGATGGACACCAGAGATGCATAATAGGACTAAGCAGTCACAGACCTTTCCAACGACATATCACATGAGGGGTTGTGCAAAATTTCAAAAAGCACCCTCTTGGGGGGGCAAAGTGGGGGTGTGAACACAGGAGATGCAGAATATGATTAAACAGTCTCAGACATTTCCAACAATATATCACATGAAGGGTGTGTGCAAAATTTTAAAAAGTACCCGCCTTGGGGGGGGCAAAGTGGGGGGATGGACACCAGAGATGCATAATATGACTAAGCGGTCACAGACCTTTCCAACGATATATCACATGAGGGGTTGTGCAAAATATCAGAAAGTACCCCCTTGGGGGGGCAAAGTGGGGGTGTGGAGACAGGAGATGCATAATATGATTAAACAGTCTCGGACATTTCCAACAATATATCACATGAAGGGTGTGTGAAAAATTTTAAAAAGTACCCGCCTTGGTGGGGCAAAGTGGGGGGATGGACACCAGAGATGCATAATATGACTAAGCGGTCACAGACCTTTCCAACGATATATCACATGAGGGGTCGTGCAAAACATCAGAAAGTACCCCCTTGGGGGGGCAAAGTGGGGGTGTGGACACAGGAGATGCATAATATGATTAAACAGTCTCGGACATTTCGAACAGTATATCACATGAAGGGTTGTGCAAAATTTTAAAAAGTACCCCCCTTGAGAGGGGGGGGCAAAGTGGGGGGATGGACACCAGAGATGCATAATATGACTAAGCGGTCACAGACCTTTCCAACGACATATCACATGAAGGGTTGTGCAAAATTTCAAAAAGTACCCTCTTGGGGGGGCAAAGTGGGGGTGTGAACACAGGACATGCAGAATATGATTAAACAGTCTCAGACCTTTCCAACAATATATCACATGAAGGGTGTGTGCAAAATTTAAAAAAGTACCCGCCTTGGGGGGGACAAAGTGGGGGGATGGACATCAGAGATGCATAATATGACGAAGCGGTCACAGACCTTTCCAACGATATATCACATGAGGGGTTGTGCAAAATTTCAAAAAGTACCCTCTTGGGGGGGCAAAGTGGGGGTGTGAACACAGGAGATGCAGAATATGATTAAACAGTCTCAGACCTTTCCAACAATATATCACATGAAGGGTGTGTGAAAAATTTTAAAAAGTACCCGCCTTGGTGGGGCAAAGTGGGGGGATGGACACCAGAGATGCATAATATGACTAAGCAGTCACAGACCTTTCCAACGATATATCACATGAGGGGTTGTGCAAAATTTCAAAAAGCACCCTCTTGGGGGGGCAAAGTGGGGGTGTGAACACAGGAGATGCAGAATATGATTAAACAGTCTCAGACCTTTCCAACAATATATCACATGAAGGGTGTGTGCAAAATTTTAAAAAGTACCCGCCTTGGGGGGGGGGGCAAAGTGGGGGGATGGACACCAGAGATGCATAATATGACTAAGCGGTCACAGACCTTTCCAACGATATATCACATGAGGGGTTGTGCAAAATATCAGAAAGTACCCCCCTTGGGGGGACAAAGTGGGGGTGTGGAGACAGGAGATGCATAATATGATTAAACAGTCTCGGACATTTCCAACAATATATCACATGAAGGGTGTGTGAAAAATTTTAAAAAGTACCCGCCTTGGTGGGGCAAAGTGGGGGGATGGACACCAGAGATGCATAATATGACTAAGCGGTCACAGACCTTTCCAACGATATATCACATGAAGGGTTGTGCAAAATTTCAAAAAGTACCCTCTTGGGGGGGCAAAGTGGGGGTGTGAACACAGGACATGCAGAATATGATTAAACAGTCTCAGACCTTTCCAACAATATATCACATGAAGGGTGTGTGCAAAATTTAAAAAAGTACCCGCCTTGGGGGGGGCAAAGTGGGGGATGGACACCAGAGATGCATAATATGACTAAGCGGTCACAGACCTTTCCAACGATATATCACATGAGGGGTTGTGCAAAATTTCAAAAAGTACCCTCTTGGGGGGGGGGGCAAAGTGGGGGTGTGAACACAGGAGATGCAGAATATGATTAAACAGTCTCAGACCTTTCCAACAATATATCACATGAAGGGTGTGTGAAAAATTTTAAAAAGTACCCGCCTTGGTGGGGCAAAGTGGGGGGATGGACACCAGAGATGCATAATAGGACTAAGCAGTCACAGACCTTTCCAACGACATATCACATGAGGGGTTGTGCAAAATTTCAAAAAGCACCCTCTTGGGGGGGGCAAAGTGGGGGTGTGAACACAGGAGATGCAGAATATGATTAAACAGTCTCAGACATTTCCAACAATATATCACATGAAGGGTGTGTGCAAAATTTTAAAAAGTACCCGCCTTGGGGGGGGGCAAAGTGGGGGGATGGACACCAGAGATGCATAATATGACTAAGCGGTCACAGACCTTTCCAACGATATATCACATGAGGGGTTGTGCAAAATATCAGAAAGTACCCCCTTGGGGGGGCAAAGTGGGGGTGTGGAGACAGGAGATGCATAATATGATTAAACAGTCTCGGACATTTCCAACAATATATCACATGAAGGGTGTGTGAAAAATTTTAAAAAGTACCCGCCTTGGTGGGGCAAAGTGGGGGGATGGACACCAGAGATGCATAATATGACTAAGCGGTCACAGACCTTTCCAACGATATATCACATGAGGGGTCGTGCAAAACATCAGAAAGTACCCCCTTGGGGGGGCAAAGTGGGGGTGTGGACACAGGAGATGCATAATATGATTAAACAGTCTCGGACATTTCGAACAGTATATCACATGAAGGGTTGTGCAAAATTTTAAAAAGTACCCCCCTTGAGAGGGGGGGGCAAAGTGGGGGGATGGACACCAGAGATGCATAATATGACTAAGCGGTCACAGACCTTTCCAACGACATATCACATGAAGGGTTGTGCAAAATTTCAAAAAGTACCCTCTTGGGGGGGCAAAGTGGGGGTGTGAACACAGGACATGCAGAATATGATTAAACAGTCTCAGACCTTTCCAACAATATATCACATGAAGGGTGTGTGGAAAATTTAAAAAAGTACCCGCCTTGGGGGGGACAAAGTGGGGGGATGGACATCAGAGATGCATAATATGACGAAGCGGTCACAGACCTTTCCAACGATATATCACATGAGGGGTTGTGCAAAATTTCAAAAAGTACCCTCTTGGGGGGGGGCAAAGTGGGGGTGTGAACACAGGAGATGCAGAATATGATTAAACAGTCTCAGACCTTTCCAACAATATATCACATGAAGGGTGTGTGAAAAATTTTAAAAAGTACCCGCCTTGGTGGGGCAAAGTGGGGGGATGGACACCAGAGATGCATAATATGACTAAGCAGTCACAGACCTTTCCAACGATATATCACATGAGGGGTTGTGCAAAATTTCAAAAAGCACCCTCTTGGGGGGGCAAAGTGGGGGTGTGTACACAGGAGATGCAGAATATGATTAAACAGTCTCAGACCTTTCCAACAATATATCACATGAAGGGTGTGTGCAAAATTTTAAAAAGTACCCGCCTTGGGGGGGGGGCAAAGTGGGGGGATAGACACCAGAGATGCATAATATGACTAAGCGGTCACAGACCTTTCCAACGATATATCACATGAGGGGTTGTGCAAAATATCAGAAAGTACCCCCCTTGGGGGGACAAAGTGGGGGTGTGGAGACAGGAGATGCATAATATGATTAAACAGTCTCGGACATTTCCAACAATATATCACATGAAGGGTGTGTGAAAAATTTTAAAAAGTACCCGCCTTGGTGGGGCAAAGTGGGGGGATGGACACCAGAGATGCATAATATGACTAAGCGGTCACAGACCTTTCCAACGATATATCACATGAGGGGTTGTGCAAAACATCAGAAAGTACCCCTTTGGGGGGGCAAAGTGGGGGTGTGGACACAGGAGATGCATAATATGATTAAACAGTCTCGGACATTTCGAACAGTATATCACATGAAGGGTGTGTGCAAAATTTAAAAAAGTACCCGCCTTGGGGGGGGCAAAGTGGGGGGATGGACACCAGAGATGCATAATATGACTAAGCGGTCACAGACCTTTCCAACGATATATCACATGAAGGGTTGTGCAAAATTTCAAAAAGTACCCGCTTGGGGGGGCAAAGTGGGGGTGTGAACACAGGACATGCAGAATATGATTAAACAGTCTCAGACCTTTCCAACAATATATCACATGAAGGGTGTGTGCAAAATTTAAAAAAGTACCCGCCTTGGGGGGGGCTAAGTGGGGGGATGGACACCAGAGATGCATAATATGACTAAGCGGTCACAGACCTTTCCAACGATATATCACATGAGGGGTTGTGCAAAATTTCAAAAAGTACCCTCTTGGGGGGGGGCAAAGTGGGGGTGTGAACACAGGAGATGCAGAATATGATTAAACAGTCTCAGACCTTTCCAACAATATATCACATGAAGGGTGTGTGAAAAATTTTAAAAAGTACCCGCCTTGGTGGGGCAAAGTGGGGGGATGGACACCAGAGATGCATAATATGACTAAGCAGTCACAGACCTTTCCAACGATATATCACATGAGGGGTTGTGCAAAATTTCAAAAAGCACCCTCTTGGGGGGGCAAAGTGGGGGTGTGAACACAGGAGATGCAGAATATGATTAAACAGTCTCAGACCTTTCCAACAGTATATCACATGAAGGGTGTGTGCAAAATTTTAAAAAGTACCAGCCTTGGGGGGGGGCAAAGTGGGGGGATGGACACCAGAGATGCATAATATGACTAAGCGGTCACAGACCTTTCCAACGATATATCACATGAGGGGTTGTGCAAAATATCAGAAAGTACCCCCTTGGGGGTGCAAAGTGGGGGTGTGGAGACAGGAGATGCATAATATGATTAAACAGTCTCGGACATTTCCAACAATATATCACATGAAGGGTGTGTGAAAAATTTTTAAAAGTACCCGCCTTGGGGGGGTCAAATTGGGGCATGGACATTATCATTAATTTCGTCAATCGGGCATGAAAAAATCATGAATTTCGTTGATAGTGTATTTAAAAATCATGATTTCGTTGATCGGGTATGTAAAAATCTGTGAATTTCATCAATCGAGCACAGAAAAAACATGACTTTTGTCGATCGGGGGAGGGGGGATCATATATTTTGTCAATTGGGCACGTAAAAATCTTGAATTTTGTTTATCGATCGCATAAAAATCACGTATTTCAGCAAATAGATACATAAAAACGAAGAAATTCCTTGATCGGCACATGAAAATCATTAATTTCATCAAACGGATGCATAAAAATCAAGAAATTTATGAATCAGGCACATAAAAATCATCAATCGGTGCGTAAAAATTATGAATTTCATCGATTAGGTACGAAAAAATCATGAATTTTGTAGAACGGACGCATAAAAATTACCAATTCGTAGAGTAGTCGCATAGAAATCACGAATTCATCAAGTGGGTGGTTAAAAATCACAAGTTCATCAAGTAGGTGCATAAAATTCACAAATTTCATCAAACGTTTGCATAAAAATCAATAATTTCATCGATCAGGTTCAGAAAAATGAAATTTCGTCGATTGAACATGAAAAAAATCATGAATTTCGGTGATCAAGTGCATAAAAATCTTGAACTTCGTTGATCGGTGTGTAAAAATCATGAATTTTGTCGA
Organism: Maratus michaelseni; assembly: GCA_963931845.1. NCBI lineage: Eukaryota > Metazoa > Arthropoda > Arachnida > Araneae > Salticidae > Maratus > Maratus michaelseni. The sequence continues at coordinate 273,263,114 of OZ007594.1, read as the reverse complement.
TCGGGTGTGTAAAAATGATGAGTTTCAATACTCAGGCACAGCAAAAACATGAATTTTGTGGATCAGGGAGGGGGAGATCATAAATTTTGTCAATTGGGAACGTAAAAATCTTGAATTTTGTTTATCGATCGCATAAAAATCACGTATTTCATCAAATAGATACATAAAAACCAAGAAATTCCTTGATCGGCACATGAAAATCATTAATTTCATCATACGGATGCATAAAAATCAAGAAATTTATGAATCAGGCACATAAAAATCATCAATCGGTGCGTAAAAATTATGAATTTCATTGATTAGGCACGAAAAAATCATGAATTTTGTAGAATGGACACATAAAAATTACCAATTCGTAGAGTAGTCGCATAGAAATCACGAATTCATCAAGTGGGTGGTTAAAAATCACAAGTTCATCAAGTAGGTGCATAAAATTCACAAATTTCATCAAACGTTTGCATAAAAATCAATAATTTCATCGATCAGGTTCAGAAAAATGAAATTTCATCGATCGAGCATGAAAAAAATCATGAATTTCGGCGATCAAGTGCATAAAAATCTTGAACTTCGTTGATCGGTGTGTAAAAATCATGAATTTTGTCGATCGGGTGTGTAAAAATGATGAGTTTCAATAATCAGGCACAGCAAAAACATGAATTTTGTGGATCAGGGAGGGGGAGATCATAAATTTTGTCGAACACAGATGTAAAAATCATGAATTTTGTTTATCGGTGCATGAAAATCATGAATTTTGTCAAACAGGCACATAAAGATCAAGAAATTCATTGATGGCATGTAAAAATCATTAATTTCATCCATCGGGCATATAAAAATGATGAATTTAGTCGATCAGGCATGTAAAAATCACAAATTTTGTCAACGGGGCACATAAAGATAAAAAAATTTGTTGAACGGCATGTAAAAATCAGAAATTTTGCTGAACGGGCACATAAAAATCACGAATTTCTTTAATCGGCGCATAAAAATCATAAATTTCGCCAATCTAGTGCAGTAAAATCATTAATTTCATCGATCTGGTGCAGAAAAATCACTATTTTCGTCGATCTGGCGAGGAAAATCATGAATTTTGTCAAACGAACATGGGAAAAAAAGAAAATCAGAAAATCCTGCATTTGGTCGGTTTTCTCCATATTTTTCAAGTCAGTTTTTCAAGTTTTATTGCCGAGTGGTGATTGGCGAGTGCCTATTTTCACCTTTACCCAAAAACGAATAACATCGAATTAAAAGGAGAAAGTTATTAACTATTTACAGGAAAAAAACTTTAACGGCCATGTACTTAGCTGTACAAGGTCTTAACTCGAGCGTAAAAATGAGGAAACGTGTTTCCTTACGGATGCTCAACTACTGTATAAAGCGTCGACAAAAAGGGGTGACAATCCCATGCAAATGAACTACGAAAACTTCCAAAAATGAGTGTTGGAAAAACTTCTTTCAAATTTGCAATCGAATAGTGCCCTATATATGGCCAATGCTCAACATCACATGCCTGTTGAAAACCGCACTCCTGCAAAGAATTCTATAGACTGGCTGAAAAACAACAAAATATACTGTGGCGAACAAATACAAAAAGTAGAACTTTTCTCTCATAGAGAGTAATCGTCCAAAGAAAATCATCTATAAAATTGATAATAAAATTCTAGTTTAGAAGGTATTATTTTTTTTAATATTTTAAATGATAAAATTTTATCCGCCCTTCCAAATTATTTGAAAATACAAGCTGCAATTTATAATAGATAAAATACTCCCCCCCCCTCCCCCAGGTATTTTGTTTATTTATTTATTGTTTTTTATTTATTTTGAATTGATGGTTCTCCATTTCAAAATTTTCATTTTATTTGATACTTTGATGGTCTATAGCTGTTTGTGAAGCTTCATGCATGTTTTGCTGTTACTGTATATTAATTTTTCAAATTCATTTTTAATAAACTTATGCAAGTAAATAGTTTTACAGCCCTATGTTGTTTTCAACATATTCAGACAATTTCAAACTTTGCACTCACCAACACTTAATTTATAAGATCTGACTATTAAAAATCATTGCGAAAAAATTAACAGCGGTTTTCTCTAAAAAAAAATTTTTCTTTCTTCTATATGTTTTCAAAATACACCTCTGTACAAGAAACCCTATGTAAAATATGGATATTTATGTAAGTTGTAATCAAAAAATTAAATGTATTAGCAGCAGTTGAAATTTAATAATTTTTCAGAATTTACTTTGAAGAACAAACACTTATTACAGTCAACAGTAAACAGTATTTTATACAAAAATTGGGAAATGTTTAAGATGATTAAATTTGTGAAGAGTTAATTTTTGGTAGGAAAAAGTTTTGTGAAGTGTCCTGTTTTAATATGAAAAGAAATGTGAAATAACCTGTTTTAAAATGAAAAAAAAATGTGAAGGATACTGCTTTAAGATTTAAAAAAAATTGTGAAGGATCCTTTAAAGGTGTTCTTAATTCTTCTTAAACAGAGCCCTGCAATATACTTACTAAAGTTGTATTTTTTCTGTGATTTAAGCACATATAAGGTATTTCATACCTCTAAATTAGTAATTTTAAATGATTTTTAAAGTCACAGGTAAATGATAGAAAAATTGAAAGATAAAATAGCTATTTGTTTACTTTTTAAACTCTGAATTTAAAGTAAATAAGAACTTATTTATTCATTATATAGTAATATTTTAGAGCTAAAAAAAATCTATGTGGGTTAAAATGATTATATTCTTAAGTTTCGCGAGCAAATAGCAATTTTTTTACTGTATTTTTTAACAATTTTTAATGTAACATTTGACATTGAAACAATATAGTGCTTGAAAACTATTTAACAAGCTTATTAAAAAATGAATGTGAAAAATTAATATAAAGTAAATGCAAAACATTCATGAAGATAGAAGTTTGTCACACAACTGTTTGTAAATGTAATGAGAAAAAAAAATGATAACAATGTAATAATACTGCCAATATGAATGCAATAAGGTAATGCCAGGGGTCGATCCAGGAAAAATTTGGGGCCTATTTAGTGTCCCTTCACAAAAATCTATTTAATAAAATGGGCCCCTTCACAAAAATCAATTTGATAAAATGGGCCACTTCACAAAATTCTATTCCATAAAAACTTGCTATTTATTATTTTGTGATGTTTTAAAATGTGTAATTTGTAAACAAACAAGTTTGCCAGAGAGGAAAACTTCCGCAAAAGGATTTAAAACAGGTTTTGTTTATAAATGCTTGGTTCGAATTTGATTAAATCGATTTCAACTTTTGTTACAAAATGTTATTTTTCACAAAAATATAATAAATTTCACAAAAACAACCTTTACTTTTCACAAAATGGGCCCCAAGAAAAAAAACCTGCATCGACCCCTGAATGCAATAAGAAAAAGAAAAAAAAAACTATTTGTTTACTTTTCAAACTCTGGATTTAAAGTAATTAAGAACTTATTTATCCATTGTATAACATAAAACACTTAATTCAGAACTAACTTTCTGCATTTTCTTTTACAAAATAACATAAAAGTAATATTTTAAAGCCATAAAAACATGTAATTGGCAGTTGCTCTGACAAAGACAAACTAAGCACCTTACCAAAACGAAATTTTTAAAAAGAACCATCAAGTCATATAAAATAAAAAACAATGAATAAATAAACAAAATACCTAATAGTAAGTATAATATCTTTGATTTTCTGTGCCTATCTTTTTACCAAATGCCTCTCGCTAATTTGTGCTTCGCGCATTGATACGATAATAGTTGGTTGGTTGTCTTCGTTGCGAAAGAAACAAAGAAATGAAAAATATTTTATCATTAGAAAATGAAAGATTTATTATATTTAGCAGTAAAATTGAATACATGTAATTAAAAAATATTTCCTCATTTTGAAAAAGGAATCTAAATAATTTTTCGAATATATGCATGTTTAAAATCTGAAATTATTTCTTTGTAACAAAAAGAGAAAACATATAAACCCCAATTGAATTTAATACATATGTTTTACATGTTTAGAGTATATAATTCATTGTTTTTGCATTTAAAAAAATATAAATAAGTAGCCCGGTCACAAGCTTTATTGATAACGGCAACCGTACATCAAATTTTAACTGTAATTCCCGGCGGAAGAAGGTAGTGAATACTCTATTGCATTTGTACAGCTTGGCTTAAGAAAATAGTCCCATTTTTTTAAATCGGATTATATAAAAAACTAGAGTTTTCCTATTTAAGCGGATAGGTGGATTCACTTCATATAAAACCGATTAGTATCATATATTAATTTTAAAAAAATCCTTCGGGCGGTTTTCGAGATACGCTGTCTTACACCATGACACCATTACATGCAGAGCGAAAAACTTCCCATTTTACTTAAAAATGGATTTCCAGATCTTAAAATCTACTGCATGTAGAAATCTATAAATTTCAGGATAGAGTTAGACCGGAGATATAAGACAGCTGTCAAAAAATCAAAACGATGTACCTCATATTTGCTGAGATATTAAATGTCGGCTTTTCGCTTTTCCTTTGAACTCAAACTAGCTGTATATATGGAGTGACGGAAATCTTCGGTATTAAGCATTCGGTTTTCGTTTTTTTGCTGCGTCACTCGAGAAACTACCGTCTCTCATGATAGTATAGGTTATATATTTCCGTGAAGATTTTTTCCCGGAACCCTATAGGGGACTGTCAACAAATTGAAAAAGAACGAATATCTTTTGGATAACCCTGTAAAAACTAATGTAGCAAAAGCGACTTTGTTTTTTAAATCATCCGCCTTACATAACTTTGACAAAGTTAGAAGATGAAGCAAGCCGTATCTGGGGATAAATGAAGCGTAGACCCTGCAAATCTAAACAACATATATATCACAATTGAAAGAGAACTTACTCCTTTGTGTTTATTTACTCTTCAGTCAAAGTTGCACTAAAACGTTTCAAGAAATTCAAAGGACAAAGTCATAAAATCTCATTGGAAAGTGTCTTGTATAGTTGTATATGATGTAGTATTTTCAAAAAATTATTTTTAATGTTATGTGTTTAAAATTAATAATTCATGTGAAGCGATCTAAGCGGGAAATCATGTGGTACTACTATTTTTAAGTTTTTAAGCTTTAGTTCTTTTTTATATCAAAACATGAATTCAGTAAAATATAACTTTACCCTTAATTTCTGAAGATAGATTAAACAAAAATATGTAATAATAACAACAATAATAATAATAATATGAAATTTGAAAAGTTTTCATTCATTGAACGTTTGAATAATTAGTGGCATTTTTGTAAAATATTTAAAATTATACACTATATTGCAAAAGGTGACCGGTCACTTGCGATTTTAGACATATTGTTAACTATTTAGAAAAATAAATGAGTAATTAACCTGCAACTGCAGGTGTGTAAACAGTATACAATAGGTCATATATTTCCGCGAAGATTTTTTCCCGAAACCTCATAGGGGACTGCCAACAAATTGAAAAATAACGAATATCTTTTGGATAACCCTGTAAAAACTAATGTAGCAAAAGCGTCCAAACTTGAGATTATTAATAAGTGACTTATTGTAATATACTGTGTTCATTTTTATGAGGATAGCATGTATACTGGTAGAGAAATTAAGGTTTTTATAAAAACAGTCCCAAATTTCGCCAAGTTTTTTGCTTATAATTTGCAGAGTTCTTAATATATAAAAAAAGTTTTTTTGAAAAAATATGTCAAACAACATTGTACACAATACTCTGCAATCAGAATTAAAAAATATTAAAAATTGGATGAAAAATGAGCAGGTTTACTAAAAAAATATTTCACTGCGCATGCGCGAATGCAATCAAAATATAATGTGCATAATGTATTAGCTAAGTATATAGAGCAACTTTTGTGAAAGTCTCAAAATTAAAGCTTGAAAATTCTGAAAATTATCCTCGATAGAATAAGCTCGAAATCCGTTGTTCCCAAAAGGAAGCAAAAAGATGAGGGGTTGTATCCAAATATAGTAGTACGTGCAATATTGTGCACGCTATCTTGGCACTAATCAATAGATATTTGATACAACTCCTCATGTTTTTGCTTCTTTTTGGGAACAAAGGATTTCGAGCTTATTCTTTCGACGATAATTTTCAGAATTTTCAAGCTATGATTTTGAGACTTTCACAAAAGTTGCTCTATATACTTAGCTAATACATTATGCACATTATATTTTGATTGCATTCGCGCATGCGCAGTGAAATATTTTTTTAGTAAACCTGCTCATTTTTCATCCAATTTTTATTATTTTTTAATTTTGATTGCAGAGTTTTATGCACAATGTTGTTTGTCATATTTTCTGAAAAGAACTTTTTTTTATATTAAGAACTCTGCAAATTATCAGTCAACAACTTGGCGAAATTTGGGACGGTTTTTATAAAAATCTTAATTTCTCTACGAGTATACATGCTATCCTCATAAAAATGAACACAGTATATTACAATAAGCCACTTATTAATAATCTGTTGTTTGAACGTTTTTGCTACATTAGTTTTTACAGGGTTATCCAAAAGATATTCATTCTTTTTCAATTTGTTGACAATCCCCTATGGGGTTTCGGGGAAAAATCTTCGCGGAAATATATAACCTATAGTATACTGTTTACACACCTGCAGTTTCAGGTTAATTCCTCATTTATTTTTCTAGATAGTTAACAATACGTCTAAAATCGCAAGTGACCGGTCACCTTTGGCAATATAGTGTATAATTTTAAATATTTTACAAAAATGCCACTAATTATTCAAATGTTCAATGAATGAAAACTTTTCAAATTTCATATTATTATTATTATTATTGTTATTATTACATATTTTTGTTTAATCTATTTTCAGAAATTAAGGGTAAAGTTATATTTTACTGAATTCATGTTTTGATATAAAAAAGAACTAAAGCTTAAAAACTTAAAAATAGTAGTACCACATGATTTCCCGCTTAGATCGCTTCACATGAATTATTAATTTTAAACACATAACATTAAAAATAATTTTTTGAAAATACTACATCATATACAACTATACAAGACACTTTCCAATGAGATTTTATGACTTTGTCCTTTGAATTTCTTGAAACGTTTTAGTGCAACTTTGACTGAAGAGTAAATAAACACAAAGGAGTAAGTTCTCTTTTAATTGTGATATATATGTTGTTTAGATTTGCAGGGTCTACGCTTCATTTATCCCAAGATACGGCTTGATTCATCTTCTAACTTTGTCAAAGTTATGTAAGGCGGATGATTTAAAAAACAAAGTTTGCGATGTATAGACTCTAAAAACGACATTTTCAAAACTGAGCAAAAATACTCAAATCTGAGTATGTCGTATAGAAATTTTGATTCGTAGCCATTTTGACTATAGTCAAAATGGCCATTTGACTATAGTCAAAATCATTTGAAATAGTCCATTTGAATATTCCATTTGAAAAGTCCATTTGAAATAGGCCATTTGACTATAGCCATTTGCACTATAGTCAAAATGGCTCCCAATCAAAATTACTAAAGTTTGAAACATGTATATACTCATTTCTGAAAACATTCACACACTCAAGAATAAAACATAATGTGCTCATACTTGAGTATGTGCATGTCTCAATATTCTGAGTATTTCTGGTATTTCAGAATTGAAAGCTTTGGGGCGTCACATTTGAAAGAAAAAGTTTTATAACAAAATTAAAACATCGATTTATTCAGATTTGAAAATGTCATTTTTCTCTGTGTATGCCTTTAAAATATAAGAAGATAGTATATTTTCAAATTAAGTGCTTTTCTAAACTTTTTTTAATGATTATTTAAAATTAAACTGAAATATCGTGTATTACTGTTTCTGATAGAATAACAAGAAAGGAAAATCATGCATCAAGCATAGATTAATTTCATAAGCTTCCATATTTCCAACACATTCAGAATACTGTAACAAAACTTCACCGTTTAATAAGAGTAAACATGTCTATGAAAAACATTTGAAAACCCAGTTTCAGCAATTACCATCTATAGTCGGGAAAATATCCAAATTCTTTTGTGCAGCCCTGTATATAATCTATAGATTTGTATATATATTGCATAGTATGCCAAAATTTATCTCAGTTAGAAAATGCACAACACAATTGAAAATTCCTCTTTAACAAGATCAGTCAATAAGCGAAAATTTACACCTGTATATGATATATAGAATTTATACATACGAAGTAATATGCAAAAAATTAGTTACATTTACAGATGCATACCACAATTGAAAACACATTCCCAGAAATTATTGCTCAAAGACATTACTGTAACCGTATTCTTTTATATGTCCCTGTAAATAACAGATAAATGCTATGCACATCCTATTCTATACTAAGCATCTTGTAGTACACCTCAGTGATGTATATCAATTTTACTATGTTTGAAATAGTGTAACATCATTAAAATACACCGCAAACAATTTTTTTTCTATAGACCACAATGTAACGGCATTCTTTTGAGTGAAACTGTGAACGAACTATAAAAGCTACATACCTCATTTTCATTACCGAACATGACATGATAAATGTCAATAAAAAATATCAATTACACGTCAATCTGACTATATATACGTGAATCAGAGCACGGACAGACTTCAAGACAGACAGATGGTTAGACAGATACACGGCAGACAGACAGACGGCCAGATAGCCGCTCAGAAAAACCTAATTCATATACACTTTTCAACTATGTTGGAAAGTGTTAAAACAAATATTTGATCTGACTGGATGTGCTGTATAACTAAAAAATTAAGGAACCCATGTTAAATGTTATTAATATTTTATGTTAAAGGTAGATTAATGTCAAAATGTATATTATATGTTGAATTTCTTAAAATAATACACCATATACAAAGCACTTTTCAGTGAGGCTTAATGACTCTCGACTTTGAACTTTTTTAACAGTTTTAGTGCAGCTTTAATTCTTGAGTAAATAGATGCAAAAGAGAAAGTTGTCTTTCAACGCTAATATGGATATCAATTAGATACGCCAGGCTGTGCGTCTCATTTATTTCCAGGCATGAACGGATTCGTCTTCAAATTTTGTCAAATTTATGTCAGGCAGACGATTAAAGAAGAGAGAGAATGCTGAGTAAAATCTTTGAAACTTGAGAAGGATTAAATAATAATAATAAAAAAAGTCCATCAAAGAAAAAAAAAACAGACGAAAATTTTTGACTGATTGAATGTAATGTAATTACTAAAACAAATCAGGACACTTTATTAAAGGTTATTAAAGTATTATTTTGTAGATTATATTATTATTAATATATATTATACTATTATATAGCATTATACATATGTAGTAGCATTAAAAGTTAAATTGTTAAAACTAGTATAACATACAGGACATTTTTGATGGATATTTAATGACTTTCTCCTTTGAACTTTTCAGAAAGTTTTAATGCAGCTATAATTGTAGAATAAATAAGATAAGACACTAAAGATAAAGTTCTTTTCAACGCTGATATTAATCCCGTTTAGAACTATAGTGTCGTACTCTGTATTTTTACCGTGGTATGACCGGATTCGTTTCTAATTTTCTGAAAGTTTTGCAGATAGATGTTTAAAGAAGAAGATAATGCCGAGTAAAGGTCTTTAAAACTTAAGGTTGTGGTGTACGTTAAAATTACAAAATTTCATTTTTTGTTTTAAAATGTTTAATCTGAGTTGGTGATAAATTAGTCATTTTTATGTTTATATAGCAAGTTTTGAAAGAGGAGGAGTGATAAAACGTGTTTATGATTTCACTCGATGTTTCCTGTTTTTAATTAAAATGAATATGTATAGTATCCCTTAAATTGTTTAGAATGTAAGGAGATCGGAACGTTTAAAAAAAACATTTTCATTGTTTTTACTTACCCATCATACGTAGTATAGGGTAAGTCTTGTAATCGTTTTGAAAATCGAAAAATTTTTATTTACTTACCCATCATACGTAGTATAGGGTAAGTCTTGTAATCGTTTTGAAAATCGAATTTTTTTTGACGGATTTACACGTTTCAGACACTAGAGATTCCGAAAAACATATTTTTAGAAAAAAAAATTTGCCGTCCGTCTGTGTGTGTGTCTGTGTGCCTGTGTGTCTGTAAAAGCTCTATCTTCCGAAAAAATTGAGATAGAGACTTGCAATTTGGTATGTACTTAGTATGTAATAATGGAAAGAAGCCTATTTCATTTCAATAACCTCGATTAACCGTAACTATTTTTTTCGAACTCTCGAAATATTCGTTCTGATAAAAGGTATATAAAAATTTTCGAAATTGGTTATTTTAAGAAATGAATATAAAAGACAATAAAAAAACATAAATTTTGTATACAGCATGAAGTTGATCGAATAAGCATGATGTTGCATGAAGTTGCCGAGCAGCATGCAGCAACAGCATGAAATTGCCGGAATATTTGGAATCCTATTTACCAGACTCTTCGATTTTTCATGACCTTGTATTTCATCCAAATTTCACTTCAAAGATATATTTTAATTGGAAATTTGACGCTTAATCAGATGCAACAAACCGCTAGTTAATAGGATTATTATTTTTGGAGTTATAAGGATGTTTCTTTCAAGAAATTCAGTAATCGAGCCTTTAAAGTTTATGACGTCATCAAGCCACGATTTTATTTGAATTGCAATGCATTTTATAAGTAGTTTACATATTTTTATTTTAATATTTTACATTATGCATATCCATGATGGGTAAGTATTACGGTGGCCCCCAACGACTAGTTTTTAACGCATTTAAACTATGGTTTCTGATTATGTAATCAGTTTTATGTCTATTTGGTACTTTTGAAATATAAATAACGACTCCGATTATCGGGGACGCAGTTCTTGTTTAGAGAGTTCACGTTTAGCTATTATTTTTTTACTTAAAACATTCATTAAATTTAAAATTTCATACATTTCAGAACGTATAAAGATCTGTAAGCTTATAAAGTTATAAAATTAAAAACTTTAAAACCCTTGAAATCTAAAAATTTTGCAATTTGTTCACTTTAAGTAAGACATTAAAAAATACCGTAGCGACAAAATCTGTTTTATGTACTACCTAGTACCGTAATTTCCGGCTTATAATCCGCAGATTAAACAGTTATGTTTCCAATCAGAAATTTTATTTAAGAATTGAAGTCAAATATTTACAGAGATCTAGTGAGTTACATTACACAAAATAAAATTTCTGGGTCGAAACATAAGTCTTTGATCCGCGGATTATAGACCGGGAATTACGGTATTTAAAATATTTAAAAAAACAAACAAAAAAAGAAAGAAAATGTAATAAGATTAAAATGCGTAAAGACTTTACAGTTTAAGAGGGTGATGAACGTTTACATTTCGTTTTTAATTTTCATTTATTTAAACTGTGTTGGTCGCAAAATAATCGCTTTTATGTTTCTGTAACATGCTTTAAAGTAAGAAGTTGAAAGGACAGGGAGTGATAAAACCCGTTTATGGTTCCACTAATATTTCTTTTTTTTATTATTCAAGAAGGGAAGACTGTTGAGTGAAAATCTTTAGAATTTAAGTAGACGATGTACCTTTAAATTAGAGATTGAATTTTTTTTTCGTTTAGAACTTTTAAACTGTGTTGGTGGCAAACTAACCCCTTTTATACTCTGTAACCAGCTTTAAAGTAAGAAGTTGAAAGGACAGAGAGTGATAAAACTCGTTTATGGTTCCACATGGTATTTCATGTTTTCCAAGAAAGTATGAATGTCGAGTTACAGTCTTTAGGATTTAAGTGGCTGTTGGACGTACAAATTAATTTCTTAATTCCAAGCTTTTAAACTAAGTTAATCAAAAATAGTCGCATTTATATCCATGTAACAAGTTTCAAAATAAGACGTATAAAAGATGAGAAGCGATAAGACCATATTTGTAATAAATCTGATACCTCATGTTTTTTCAAGAAAGAGAGACTGTGTAATGAAAATCTTTAAAATTTATAGGAATGATGGAATTTTAATTTACAGTTTTCCAATTTTTTAACTATGTGAGTCAGAAATAATTATATTTTTGTTAATGTGGCAAAATTTCAAGAAGAATGTAGAAATGGAGAATGAGTGATTAAATCCTTATTTATACTTGCCTAATGTTTCACATTTTACAAGAAAAAGATAATTACGAGTATTAATTCTTTAAAATTTGAGGGACGTTAAAAATATAATGAGTTAGTGCTTTAATACTAAAATTTGGTCTTTTTAGAAAGTACACATGGATGTTTGTTCTAATTATATTATTATTTTCTTATTGTTTATTGTAGCTATTCAGAATTATATAATTTTTAGTTTGACAGTAACAATTAAACAGTTTTTTTGGTAAAAACAAATCTGTTTTATTAATTATTTTTCAAACCTATATTAACATTTTATAACAATGTTTATAAATGATTACTTACATTAGACAATTACCGTTCGTATAAAAAGTAATTAATATGGTAAACAGTTTTTTGAATAACAATCTCGACAATTGAACAAGGATCATAGAATTGAACACGAAAGTATGATTACTATACTATTTGTTAAATTGTAATTAAGATAATCTTGTAAAAAAAGTTCTGGAAAAAGCATTGGCGCTTTTTTTGTATAATGATGAGATTACGTATAATACACAAAAAACCATAATACCAATATAACATGAACACTGAGTTATATTATACGGGCCCTTCCCCCTTAAAATTGTAAATACATAAAGAATATATTTTTGTGCATTTATTAATAAATTAGATAAGAAGGTATTAAAGAATATTAAGTAATAAAAGCCTTTGCATCGAAATGATTTTTGTGTAATATGAGTTCAAAGCTTTAATTGTTTTTTCTCTATGAACACAAAAGATTATTTCTCTAATTGCTCTATGTATAAAGATTTTTACATATGTATACAACACACTCAAAATAACGTTTCTTGTTATGACAAATTAGAAAGCAGAAATACGTAAAACGGTCTTTTTTGGAGATTTTTGAGTAAAATGTAAAGTATACCTATTAATATATATAGTAAGAGTTGCAATTTTAAAGTACCTAGTTAATGAGTCGATGTTTAAAATAAAAAAAACAAGTTAAATATAAAAGAAATTTATATCAAAAAAGAAAACCAATCGAAACGAAAAATTGAAAATCACGTTGCAGTTTATCCTTAAGACTAATATCGTTCTTTCGAGATTTGTCATTCTGTTTTTTAAAAAAAATGAAGGTTTGATTTTGATTTTGTTAAGCACCGATCAGTTTTGCCGACATATTTGTAGGAAGGTCATCTTCAGGCAAAAGTTTTGGTGGGAAATTATCCCAATATCGTTTTCGCTCAAGTAAAATTCTAAAAATCTTGCACTGTCATTTCGCCCAGACCACACTGGTATTGAATTCGCAAACATCCACTCAAGTGCCTCATTTTGTGTCCATAATGCTAACTAAGGGGTTGAATGGACCCTTCAATTATGGCAGAGATGATTGTAGCATTTGTATGCAGAAGAAGAAATGCAGAATCAAATATAAAGCTTAAAAAACATAAGTAAATCACATTATTACACTGTAAATAAGAATATAATACTTAAATTTAAATATTACTCATCTCTAATTGCTACAAGCGGAATTATTAGGAAAGAAGACAATTTTAAGATATCTGTAAAATAGAACAGTTTTTTATAAAACTACCGAACTTAAAAAAACATTAATAGTTTGATAATATTATTGCAGATATAATAAATAATCATAATAAATTAATCAGACGCAAATTTACAATTACATAAATTTACAAATCATGAATTTATAGACTAGAAATTTATGATGGAAAGGAGAAAACAAATTTAAGATATCTGTAAAATAAGTCAGTTTATAAAAATAACGAACATGAAAAAAAATTAATAGTTTGATAACATTATTGTATATAGGAATAAAGGAATAAATAATCATAATAAATTGAGCAGACTCAAATTTACAATGATATAAATTTACAAATCATAAATTTATAAACTGGAATTTTTGGACATGCAAAACCGTTTCCAAGGATAAAATTTATAAATCGGTATATATAAATTAAATAATGAAAGAAGGGAGGAAATGTACCTAGATATAAGGTATAATAATGAATTTACAATAATGTAAATTCCAATTCCCCAGTGAATTTCATATATGATAATTTATATTTATCAAAACATGCAATATGAAATAGGTATATAACCAAAAAACACCATTTCTTCTTCCTAACAGAAGATCCACATACAAAAGCGTACATTATATAGTGAATATCCTAAAACAAATTCATATTTCATATTATATTTTTTGTACTTAAATATCCATTACAAATTCACTAAAACGTTCATTTCGCGGTTGTATCCTTGTATAGTAAACAATAAAAATAATAACAAGTTTTAACTAAAAATATCAAACATTACAAAAATCTATTAAAAAAGAATCATATTTAAAAAAGCTGAAACATAAGTTTTAAAGGGTAATTTCTAAAAATGTAATAGCATAAATTTTTCTGTCATATAATTATGAAAAAAGTAGGTATCCATGTAGAGTTTTCATTATTCAATATATTACTTCAAAGATGTGGTTGGAACTATGCATTTGAAAGCATATTTTTTATGTTGATGTTCTAATTCCTACTTCTTATTATAATTAAAAATAATCCATAGCTCATCTATGGAGGCATAGCAGTAAACAGTATCGGATAAATGAAAATATTTAGGGAAGAGATAAAACTTAAATTGTGATAGAACGCTAGTGTAGATTTAAAGAAATGGGAATAAAATCCCAATAGATCTAAAAGATTTAGAGTTATTTAATTTTTAATTTATGATACATGAAATTAAATACTTAAAATTTAAGGACTAATGAAAGAGATGTGATCAATAAAATTTATACATTTGTATTTGCAAACTAAGTAGAAAAAGCAGGTGCTGAAGAAATCTACGTTAATAAAAAATTGAAAAAGAAAAATTGTAACAATCCAGTAGATTCTACATGGTTTAATTCATAATAATAAAAAATACCCAATATGAAATGCATACAAATACAAGCAATATATCCTTCCCCACCCCCTTCCCTAACTTAACATATTCTTACTCGCATATTATACTTATAGAGAGCATTCGAAAACAGATACATATAGCTCATTATAATTTTTCTTTCAATATTTATTAAACAAATTATAGTAATTTTTATTCTAGGTTAACTTTGTTCAAAATATAATACTCAATTATCATTTTAGCTGAAAATTTAGAGCTCCAGAAGAGGTCGTAAAACTTTAAAGTAAAACGAAGTAAAAGAAAAAAAAAGAAAAAAAAATCTTAGAAACTGAATTGCGATTTTTTTTCTTTCAAATATATGATTAAAAAAATATAATTATGGTTTAAAGCTTTTTAAATGTAAAAAAATAATTAAAACACGGAGTTGAAGAGATGTATTCAAAAACATACATATTATTTTTTTGTTGATGTTGAAATTCCTATTTCTCATTTATCTTTAAAACATATAAATATTGAATACCTTATTTAAATATACTTCCTACATATTTAAATTTACATATATATATATTGCCCTTTAAACAAAATACATTTTCTCACTAGGAAATTCTAATTTTTGAAGAAATAAATATGCACACATATTTCAAACGTAATGATCCATGTAATGTCGTGCCATTATGCATAAGCTAGAAGATTTTCTTCTCAAGGTTAAATGAATCCATTTTGTGTTTTTATTTATACAGTTATACAGTATCAAATGAACATAAGAAATGAAAGTAAATTCAACTATTTCTTTGAACTATAAAGGTTAAGCCAGCATCGAAAATAAATTATTACTGGAATATATGTGTTAACTCCTATAATGTTATTTATTTATTTATCTTATTGAACCGTATTACCTGATTTCATTATGAGCCAAAGAAACTAATTTTTATTACTATGATTAGCTTCATTTCTTTATAATCATAGTAATTTGCATGTTTTTACATTACATGTAAATAATTTTTAAATGTTTCATTGTAACGTAAATTAATAAACGGATTTTGACGCTGTGGTTCATTTTTTCTAAAAAATGTAGGAGTCACATGATATATGATTGACTACAATCTAATGTGATGGACGCCAGACGGGAAAATATTGGAAGAAAGGTTTTTTTTTTAACATCTTTGAAATGGATAAATGGATATTAAATGCTTCTCTTTAGATACATATTTCAACCTTGACAAATATTAAATACATTGCGATGTCGAAACTTTTATAAATGTAACAAGTTTCATTCACGAATCATATGGCTGCGTAACTTATAGTCCGGGAGACATCATCATTTTTTACTTATATGTTTTGTACAAGCGGATCTTCAACTATGTAATTGATCTTACTTAATCAATCACAAAAACAACTGTCAGCTCTCCCGATAGCGGCGAATGGGGTCTTAGAGTCCGCAACACTCCCCAGTTATAGGGAAATGAAAAGGCAACCAGATTACAGAAGATTACCACCGGTCACGGTAACATACTTCAATCTTCTGTATTCGAGTTGTCATTCGCGTTGTTTTTGACTGAGGAATGCTCTGTCCACCGAAACCGAATCCGCAAATAGCGCGACAGCTGACAGATGTTTTCGTCATTGAACTAGTGAGATCAGTTGCACATTTGAATATCAGTTTGAAAAAAAAACATGGTTAAAAAAAGTAACTGACTCCTAGGATGTTATACGCTTTCTACCCTGTAATACTTAAACCGATACCACCAAAAATGTTTATAATAATATTAGAGGAGATATTTCAAATACCGACTACCACTTTTATTTTCAATCTAGATCCTACCATTTTGAAAATTAGTGGAGGAAAAAGCCATGGTAGGGTACCTTGATATGTGTCGCATCCTCTTAGAAAAAAAAATCAGTTTAAAAAACGTTTTCTGTTTATAAAAAGAAAAATTCTAAAATCTGCAATTGCGTTTTGAAAATGGGGTCTAAATATCGGCTACCTCAGTTTTATCCAAAAGAGCCGCATACATAGGGCGCATTTCGCTAATTAAGAGAGAAAGAAGATTGTTTTAATAAATTTTATTCATTAATAATATCTAATATCTACAGAATTTTTAATAAACAAGCATTTTTGCCAATTAAAAAAAAATAACGACTATCTGTGACAGTGTTCTTTCCATTCTTCCCAGTTTTGTTTTTTAAAGTGTTAAAAAAAAAAAAAAAAAAAAAAAAAAAAAAAAAAAAAAAAAACTTGCTGCTTGAAATAGGTTACATTATCTACAAAAATCACAAACATATAGTAATTAGTCTCTGTGTCGGTGCAGTTGGTATTGGCTACATATAGCTTTCTAAACATCGAATCCAGACTTCCCCCTTCTCGTCCGCACAGAAAGGACCCATGCCAGGAGACCCAAATATCATCATCGTCTTCCTTTTTTACATTTAAAAAATACAATGTATGCCCCTTTCGCTTGTATTTTCTTAGTTTTTCCTCCATTATTTTTCTTCTTTCTCTTCGCATATACTGCGGACGATCTTGGCCAACATTGTAACAATAGCCATACAATGTAACAGCCAAATGACGCAATAAAGCAATACAGCGTCTGGTGATCGCATAAATTAACTTATTTTCTTCCCCTTTACGCGGAGCAAATCCAGAGAGATCCAAATACCGGATAATCGGTATTTGGATCTCTCTGGGTGGCCGGAATTTGGACCACTGCTATGTTTACGTTTAAACCGCTATTACTCGTTCATATAGTAAAATACCAATAACGTGCTTGCGGAATTTGAGAGCTAAGTATGTATAGAAAAGAATTTAATCGTTAATTCATTCCAATATACGATCAGTATTTTTTCAAAAGATGAGAAGCACATACCTGAAAAACTTTTTATATCTGAGATTTCGTCGTGTCGAAACTTTTGCTCTTACTGTTTTAAGATTAGAAAGATTTCAGGGACATACTGCTCGTGCCTTTCTTCTATCAATTAAAAGTACAAACTCTTCCTATCGCTGCCAGGCTGCGCTGCGCTGAATTATCAGAACACTTACTAGCCAGTATTTGGACGTTTTCCTCTATTAAGTGATAGCACAGTAAATCAAACAATGCATTAACAGAATATGAAAGTCAATTTTATATTAGTTTCTTGTATCAATTTATCAAATCAACTTATTATTTAAATTATTCAATTTACAATGTGCGGAGACTAGCATTAAAATAGAGATTAATAGTTCATACTAAGCAAACAATATGACAAACATTCTCAACTTGATAAACATTTTAAGTGATATTTAATACATAAACAAATTTTAAACCAGAAATTTTACTTAATGAGTAAAATCAAATAAGTACCAAATAAAAACAACACTCATTTTATTAAATATATTTTTTTTTTATTCAGAATGTGTATGTTGGTTTTGAAAAAAAAAACCGGAAAGTTGGCAACTATAAGATTATTTTTTTAAAAAGCAATCTGACTTATGTAAGTCGAGAAAAACAGAATATGAACGTCAACAGATTTCATTTTAAAACAACGACCATTTAGATATTGCCACAACTGAATACACTGAGAGAGAAAATGAATAAAGAGTATCAAATATACATTATTTTTAAGGACAATTCAATTGAGTCCCCTCCAAATGCATTAGGTGGATCGTCTCTACAAAGTCAGGCAAAAATTATGTACGAGGGTTATTCGGGAAATAATTTCCACCCCCGACAGTTTTTTTTTCACGGGAGAAAGCGTATAATAGCTCGGGAGTCAGTGACATTTTTTTCTTAACAATTATTTTTTCAAACTGATATACAAATGTGCAACTGGTCTCATTAGTTCGATGACGAAATATGTGTCACTAATCTGTCTATGCGTTATCGCGTCTGGAATGACTGAAGAATTCGTTTATAACAAAACAAAAATGTATGGTGAAAGGTTGATACGTGTAAATCTTGCGCTAAAAATGCTTCAGTCAATAGAAGACCCCCGCCAACTGAATTACTCGATGTGATGTTGAGACATACTAGCAGCTTGTGGTCTGCCATCGTCGGCATTTCAACAAAATCACGCTATCATTAAACATAAGGTTGTTTTATAAGGCACGGCGTAGCTTTTTCAATGTTGCACGGTAAGCAGTGACATTGACGGTTTTGTTTCTGGCTATGAAATCCAACAATATGACACATTTTCTGACGAAGAAAACGGTGCACATGATTTTGATTGTGAAAATGATCCGTTTTAACTTTCGCCCAGTCATAAGGCTGTGTACTACAATAAATTCAACGAACGAATTTCACAGTTGGTGGGACTTTTTATAGTCTTAAACAGTTTTAGCGCAAGATTTACTCGTGTTAGCGTTTCCATACTACAAACTTTTTTGTTGTGATGCATTCTTAATTCATTGAAGACGCGATACCGCATACACAGGTTAGTGACATCTGTCTGGTGCGGAAATTATTAAATTCAAGAACTTACTTTACGGATACCCCTCGTAATACAATATTTAAAATTTGCAGTAGTCTTTTACATAGAATTAAAGAAGTCGTACACTTGAGACGTATCACATTATATTTATATCATGTCAAATTATCTGTTATATCATGTAATTTGCGTAGAATGTTTTAATTTCTAAAAATAACTTCACAAACGGTCTGGGAAGCTATTAGCACCAAGTGATAAATTTGACGCACTTTTAACCCTTTCAGGGGCAATACTGAACTGTTGATGGAAACGTCTGTTGGAAAAATGTTAAAAGAATTGAATTATACTAGAATTTACGAAAAAAAATATTTGAAAGTAAGTAAAAGATTTATTTCATGTACATAATAAAATCAAAATTTTATTCAAAAAATCTGGTGTCATTGTGGAATTTGGGGATTAAATTAAGTGTTACAAAAATGTATCATTGCCCTTCAAGGGTATCGCGTTCACATAAGAATAAGTTGTCTTATTATTATTAAGTTGTCTAATTATATATGCATGTAAACCTTATGAACAACTCGATTGTTCCAAACAATTTTGTTCTTTAAAATAAATTAAGCTAATAAATATTTAAATTTTCTAATGTTTGCGGGTCGTTCGTTATGTAATACTATTTATTATGAAAATGTTTTCACATTATACTTTCGTATAAACGATGAGTTAGACGGAGATATTTTGTATACAAATCAATTTATTTGCTAGGACTTAAGAAAACAGTTTAAATTAGACTTTCAAGGTAATAATATATCATTCTAAAGTTATGCGGTTGCATAAACAGCACATATTCCCCCATGTGTCACATTACCATGTAGATCTTTACAATGTATTGCACAAATACTTGAATTTAATTAAACGATTCTTTATAATAAAATTAGACGTATCTCACACTTTATATTAAATTCAGATATAATATCATTCCCTGCTCACTCGTAATGCGTAAAGTGGTAATTTAATGTAAAAATGGCCTGTCATATTGAATTTCACGAGGAATTATTTTTCTTGTGCAATAAGTTATATATATATAGCTTTATTAACTTTCAATTTATGCTTCATTTAATTTATTTTTGAGATATTTTAGTAATATTTAATAAATTACTTCAGTGACTGCATTTTAAACGGATAAACATTTTGGAAAGAAACGCGGTGATATATTTTTTTAATTATTGCATGCTTGTTAATCATTTCAATACTATTAGAAAAATCCAAAGAAATAATATGTCAATTTTCTTGCTAGTAAAAAATACTAATAATATAAAAATAAACAGTTAAGAAAAAAAAAACTTTCTGCATAATTTTAAACACCAAAAATTTCTTTTTGTTTAGAAATTTCGAATTTTAAACTGAAAACTTTAGCATACCCATTTTTACTATCAGATTTTACACTAAAAATAAAGCGAGACGAAATGAGAAAAAAACAATTATTTTTGCAGAAATATATATATGTGTGTGGAAAGACAGAAACTAGTACAAGTGTGTATAAATGTGCATATATCTGAATAATTGTGTATAGTGGTATGATACAATAACAAAAGAGTAAAACCTAAGAAAACAAAATCGCTAGGCACTGGGTAAAAATCTATTTTAGACAAGTGTTGATCTCAGAGCTAATACAACTGCATGATTCTTTCGAAACTAGGAATTGTTTTCGTTAAAGACAGTATTCCGTTATAAACAGGTTTCGCTTTGACGGGGTTATTATATAAAACTATTAGACTAGATAAATTTCATCCTGATAAAATTCTTTTACTGAAAACAGTCGTACAGATGGATGTTTATTTTAAGATTTATGATCTGTTCGAATGTTAAAATTATAACAACTAAATTCGCTTATTAACACAATCGTAATTCTAACGATCAAGAGTCTCGTTTCAAATGCTATGTACAGGATATAAAATGATTGAGCTTTATATATAGCCAAAAAATTAAGATTACATTACTAACAAATTGCAAAAGATGATTTCTCGTTGTTTGACAAAAAAGGAGAAATAGAGATGAGCCCATAATACTTCCATGACAATGTAACTCGAAGCAACTAGATTAAATCGTCTATCTAGACACATTCAAATACTATGCTATATTCAGTTTACTATTATATACCATGTACTAAAACAGAAAAAGTTTAGATTTTATTAGTGATTGCACTCTTCCAGTCTAGAATTTAAATCTATTTAAAAAGTGCGTTTTCGTGATTAAAAATTATTCATTCAATGCAAAATATATTGGGTAATAACAGAAAAAATAAAACATTACAGTTAACTATGTCCACAAAGCCCACAAGTGGGTGAAGACGACATAGTCTCTAGTTTGCCGCAGACTCACCTGTATCAACCGGAAAGGGAAAGTGGTGCGGGGTTGGAGCTTGGCTGCCTGCTATCTTAAAGCTGCCATGGATCTTAGTTTGAAATCTGCCTACGATCTCATTCAAGATTCGCAGGCAGACATGTATGAGGATTAGGATGGTTTTATTTAAACAGGTGTTGACTCACCTCTTGTATAGATCAACACATTCTACAATGTTTCTTAAGGAGGTTGAAGTTTGAAGAATTAATTGGGTTAACAGGGTCAACTATAGTGAGATGGGTTTCATAAGTTTATATGTTAGTGTTAATAAGCATTCAAAAATAAATTGATTAGGGATTATATCGAAGCATAGGCACACAAGGTAGAAGGCGTTTTGTTAACGTTATGGTTTTTGGCAAGCAAAGAGGATGCAATCTTCAAGAACCTACATGCGTCAGCATATTACATTCACTAGCTGATATTAAATCAATGGAAACAGTCTTTACAAATATCTCGTTTGCATTTCAACATATTTAAATGATTATTTTCTATAAGATATCTCAGTTCAAAGCTAAACGTGATAGCTTTTAACTTTTTCGATTCCTGATGAAGTTTAATTCTGAGTACACTTTCAATTTTGAAAGTGTTAAGAATCACCGACTCAGAATTAAACTGCAGCAGAAATCGGAATATTACAAGCTTATTACATTAGACTTTAACTTCACATTCTATGCAAAGGAAATAAGAATGTAGAGGAATAATTATACAAAACAAAAGAAATAATTAAAGGAAGAATGTATCCCATGCAAAAGAAATAGTAAAATAATTTGTTCAGAGCGCTTTCATTTGTTTAACATTAGCTTGTGAATGTTGTCTGCTGACAGATGTATGAGCTATTTATAAGGATAATTATAAAAATACATTTTAATTAATTCTTTTCATTTTTATTCTGAGTTATTTTTTTGTCATTTTCTTCTGAGATTTAATAATGAATAATATAACATTTCCTCGTGTTCTTAAGCAGATATGAACTTAACGTGTGTGAATAAATACTTTTTTTTTTCAAAGTAAAATTCTTTCAAACTTTATAATCTTATTTTTTTAATGGCTTAATTTCAAGAACTTTTAGAATATTCATATTTCTACTCACATCAAGTCGTTCCAAACACATCAACTTTATTAGAAGGGTCTACATTATGGACCCACTTTCGGCAAAGTAATTTTGATAAATGGTTCTGATAAAAAATAAACTTTTTTCTTCAAAGAATTTTCATCTTTTCTCTTTTGTGATAAGCATAAAAAATTTTCTGGAAAGATATTTCAGTATAACTTACTAATACTTAATAAATCACTTAAAAATGACGTGTTATGAATATATTACTTAATATGCATATTGTGTTGTAAAATTGTATTAATATTAATTTTAGTGTCATATTAAATTTGCGAAATGTAAATCTCATTCAATAGTCAAAATATTTAAGGATGTTGAAATTTTAAGATTAAATGGGTTCTTTGGAGTAACTATAGTGAGGATGGATTTCAAAATTTATATGTTTGTGTTAATTAGAATTCAAAAATCAATTGATATGGGATTATACCGAAACACAGACACACGAGGGTGAATTTATTGCTGAGGACATACCCGTAAATTACAACAAAATTATAAATATAGTTGCTTGAATGAATAAAGCTTAAAAGACATGGTGACTAAGATGCATATTATGTTACTTTATATAAATTTTCAGATCCCCACTTTTTATAATGGCGATTTTATGTAAGAAGTCATTATTAATGAGCATATAAAACTGTTTTCAAAACTGAAATGCAATCCAACTACTTACTTAGATTTATTGTATAATTTGTTTTTGATATCTACTTTCCTTATCTGACCGGCATATCCGGGAAAGGAAAATACTGCTATCACTGTAATTCTGGCCTGTGTTCTTCGCGCATGATGAACCTTTAAAAATTGCAATAATTTTTATGGGCTCTAACAGTGCTCTGTAATAAAAAACCTGTTAAAAAATTAAATCGGCAATTCAATTTGTAATATTTTTACAATAAACAAGATCGAAAAATCATGCGTCAAGCATAGATTATGTAGCACTTTCCAACGCTTCTAAAATAATTTTACAAATCATTACCGTTTAATAAGCTGAAAGATGACATCTAAGTAAACAATTTGGAAAACGCATAACATATTTAAAAACGTAATTTCAGGAATTTTCAATATATACAATATTCGGAAAAATATCCGAATACTTTTATGTAGCCCTGTATATGATCTATAGATTTGTATATATACATAGGATGCTAAATTTTAGTTTAGTTAGGAAACGCGTAGCACAGTTTAAATTCTCCTTCTGGAGTTTCTGTCAATAAACGGAAATGTGTTCGCGAACTTTTGTGCTGCCCTGTATAGGATCTACAGAATTTATACACACCACGTAATAGACAAAAAGCTAGTTAAGATTAAAATCGCGTTCAGTAACTTAAAACGCACTTCCAGGAATTATTGTTAACAGACAGTAGAGAATTCTTTTGTGTGTCCCTGTAAATGAACGATGACTGCTATACACACACTATTCTGTAGTAAGCCTCTTGTAATGCACCTTAGTAATATATATAAACTTCAATGCGTTTAAAATAGTGGAACATTATTTAAATAAGCCGCAGACGAATTTTCTCCATAGACGTAATGTAACGGAATTATTTTGACTGTCCCTGTAAAGTAACTCTAAGTGCTATACACCTACTATTCCATATTAAGCTTCTTCTAATGCATCTTAGTGATCTATATAAATTTCAATGCGTTTACAATAGTGAAACATCTTTAAAATAAACCGCAAATGATTTTTCCCCATAAACCGCAATGTGACGGAATTCTTTTGAGTGTCCCTGTAAGAAAACTATAAGTGCTACACACTTCAGTTGAAATAGGGAACTTGCCATAGATAACTACAATAACATATAAAAATTACAGAGCAATCCGAGCATATTTACGGGAGTTAGAGCACGGACAGACGGCCAGACGGCCATCCGGCCAGACAAACCGAAGTCATAAGCACTTTTCAACTAGGTTGGAAAGTGCTAAAGATTACGAAAATGTGCTATTGTTTTACTACATGAACGATGAGTTAAACATTTTAACACTTTCTAACATAGTTTTAAAGTGTTTATGAATTCAGTTTGTAAGTCTGTCTGATTGTCCGTGCTCTAACTCGCGTAAATATACTCGCATTGTCATGAAATTGATATATGTTAATGAGGATTACTATGGCATGTTAGGTATTGAAAATAATATATATAGCGTTTATACTTCATTTACTGGACAATCAAAATAATTCCGTTACAGTACGGTCTGGAGAGAAAAGCCGTTTGAGGTGCATTTTAATTATGTTATGATATTTCAAAAATATTTAATTTGAAATACATCACTGAGGTGCACTACAAGAGACTTCCTATAGAATAGCTTGTGCATAGCATTCATCGTTCATTTACACCCTGTAAAAAAATACGGAAACGTTACTCCATCTAGAAGGGCAGCAATGTGATCAGTAAATGGAGTAACGTTCCTGTATATTTCTGTTAGATATTCGAAAACGTTTCTGTATATTTCAGAAATGTTTCTGTATAGATCGGAAATGTTTCTTAATGCTTCTGTGTATTTCTAAATCATATATATATATATTTTTTATTTAAGAAAACGATACACTTTTTTAATAGAATTAATATTACCCGATTGAATTTTATTGCATAGTAATATTCGAGTTGCTGTTTATTTTTTGTTGCCCATACAGGGAAGCACAAAAGAATTCCGTTACAGTACAGCATAAGAACAATTATTGCTGAAAGTGCGTTTTAAGTTGTGGTGGACGTTTTTAAATGAAACAATTTTTTTGCATATTGCTTGGTGTGCATAATTTCTATACATGATACACAGGGAAGCACAAACGATCTCAAATACATTTCCGTTTATTAACGAAAATTGCTGAAGAGGAATTTACAACTGTGCTTTGAGTTTCCTAACTTAACTAAATTTTAGCATACTATGTAGTATATATACAAATCTGTAGGACATATACAATTTTAAAAAATTCGGTTACTTTTCTGACTATGGAGGGAAATATGTGAAATTGGGTTTTCAAATGTGTTATACGTTTTCCAAATTGTTTACTTAGACATCATATTATACTTTATTAAACCGTGCAGTTTTGTTAGCGTATCCTAAATGTGTTGGAAAGTGTTTCATAAACTATGCTTGGCGCATGATCTTTCGTTTTTATTACAATTTGTCGATGACAAATTAAAAATTTGGTAAAAAAAATTATCAAAATTAATATGAGTTTTTCAGGCTGAATAAGATAAATAAATAGGTATTTAAACATCAATATTTATACTAATTCATATTAATTATGTATAAATATTATTTTATGATGCGTAAGCTAGATATGAAAAAATATTGGCTAACACTCAAAGTGATAAAAATATTAAGAATTATAATTTTTATTCAATAATAGAAAGGAATGTGGAAGAATATAAAGGTCTTGTAACTTTTGAAAAATTTGCAAACTGATAAAATAACAAAAAACAGTACCAGAAAATCTAATATAGTCTACTCTTTTCTGATCAAAATATTGGCGGTATATATTTTTTTAAATAAAATAAATCTAATTTTGTTTCATATTTATTAACGACATTAGAACTTGAACACTTTTCAACTTTGTTTTAATTTTAGAACCAGATTTCATTTGAAGTATTAAATAAAAAAATTGTATTGCTTGAATTTATATACACTTTTGAATGTAAAATATTTGGATAATTGATTGAACTCGTCATCCTTAACGAATCGCGAAACAAAAAATCTGATACGCAAAGCTTCTCATATATACAATACAATAAGATATAGTAATTAAATAAACAATAGTTAAAATCTTAAGACTTTTTAGAAGAACATTTAATTTCTAAACACTAAAGAATGAAGTAAAAAAGCTGCCAGTTTAAAAGGAAAAGAAGAAAAAAAGTGTTCATTGAAGAAGGAGAATCAAACTGTTTTCCAAATATTACAATAAACCAATTCTCCGATATCTCAGAAGTATTAACAAAATCTCTCTACAAATTTCCGGAAAATCGCATTCCATTGAGTAATAAGAACTATTTTCAGAATAATAATATCTTTAGTAAGTAAAAAGTAATTTAAAAACTAGTTCTCATAAATATTTATTGAAAATGTTACCATGAGATACAATTTCAAAAGTGTAAAAACCTCTGTAGACGTTTCTACGAAAATGAAATAGAAACTCTTTTAGCAAAAGTAAACTGACAGAAAAAATTGTTTACTAGAAAACAAGAATAAAAAGTTTCCATCGAAATCTTATAATAAACTAACCCTCAGATGTCTCTGTTGTAATACCAAACTCTATTTCAATCCCAGAAGATACGATTCAATAATTCTGAAATTTAACCTTGAAAGTTTCACTATATGTCATTAAATAGCCATCTGAGACAACTTTATCTTGTTTATTTTACTTCAGTTGCAGAGCTGCGTTTGTGAGGGTTTTATTAAAAGCCACAGAAGAGGAATTATTGGGATATTAAATCTGTATTTCGAGTTATATGTTTGTGAAGTTTAAAGAACCTTTATTTTAAAGCAAAGAAAGCTTAGAGTATGTCACGCTTTTTTTCCCTCATACTTTTTTATTGTGTTGCTAATAAAATGTAATTTTCTAGAATTTAAATGGCTTCTATCTATATGACCATTGGTACTGCATAAAATCGTTCGGTGACAACTTTGTATTTGAATTTAACTTTGTATTTGAATTCAATGCACTATGGAACACTGTGAAATTTTAGTATTAACTGTTAGATTTGTAAGGAATAAAACCTTTATGAAATATTTTTCACATATTTTTTACTATAAGTTCATACATTCCCTGTTCAGTTCGATGACGTAAAGAGTGAAATCATGAGATATAGATAAGATACTATATATGTGTGGATCAAAACGCAAATGACGAAAAGGACAAAACTTCACCGTTTAATAAGCTGAAAAATGATGTATAAGTAATTAAGGTATGACCGCCCCGGGAAATCCTCATTCGCTTTAGTGTAGAAGTGCAATCACAGGGGACGACACAAACCGACTGCACACTAACAATACAATGAATCATACATTACTAGTTTTTACAGTATAACATAACAGTTAATAAATTATAAAGCACTACTGCAACCAAATAAGCACCTTTACAAATGAAAGATATCTAAAACAATAATGAATACTAATTTACGTACAATGCCTAATTAAGAACACTAAGATATTAACATACAGTTAAATATTAAATGCAAGGGATACTGTTCTTAATTTCCATATTTTTCATACTTTAAGCTATAAACCTCAGACATTAACATATACACTGTATACAGGGTGTCCCAAAAGTCCTTGACAATTTTAAAAATTCGATAAAAGATCAAGAAATTGGCGTGCGAGATTGCGGTTTAGACGAAAATGCTTCTTATGATTTGAAATTTTGTTCAAGCAAATAAAACATATTGTTAAAAAATTTCTCGTAGATGGCACTGCTTCTGAAAAATTATCGAATAGTTAGAATGTCTTTATACACAACAATGGTGAAAGACGCACAATGCGTATTTACAAGTTTTCTCCAAGCTGTGGGAACCTACATTCCAGAAGTTAACAATACTCGTCTGCCCATCCTCACTCGTTTAATCGAACTCAGGAGGGCGAGTATTGTTAAGTTCTGGAATGTGGGTTGCGATAGTTTGGACAATAATTGTGCATACGCATTGCACGTCTTTAGCCATTGTTATATATAAAGGCATTCTATCTATTCAATAACTTCCAGAAGCAGTGCATCTATGAGAAATTTTTGAATTAATTTTTTTATTTGCTTAAACAAAATTTCATACCATAAAAACGCATTTTCGTCCAAACCGCAATCTCGTACGCCAATTGCTGGATCTTTTATTGAATTTTAAAATGTGTTAATAGCTTTTGGGACAACCTGTATATTTACATTACATAGACGCAATGCTTAATTAAGAGCAGTAAGATATAACACACAATCAAATATTAAATACATGTAATACTGCTCTTAACTGAAAGTATTTTTTTGTGTGACCCTCATTATGATCTATAGAATTAATATACACCAATTAATATGTAAACAGTTAGTTGCATTTAAAGTCATACCTCCATCGTAAAAACATTTCCAGCAATTATTGTTCATAGACAGTACTACAGAGTGGCCAAGGTAAATGAGGCCCGGTATACAGAAGTACAAATGCTTACTAATTTTTATTTAAAAGTAGTAAATACAGAATATTATGAATAACAACATTTCCTGTGAACTATTGAATGTTCAGTATGTTGTTATTCATAATATTCTGTATTTACTACTTTTAAATAAAAATTAGTAAGTATTTGTACTCCTGTATATCGGGCTACTTTGATCTTGGCCACTGTGTATGACCGAATGCTTTTGTGCGTGCCTTTAAATGAAAGATGCTATGCACACCCTATTATATAGCAATCATCTTGTAGTGCGCCTCTGTGAAGTATACCAATTTTAATACTGTTATTTTTAATAATCTTAAATGTTCTTTCTCAAGGATATTTTATATACAGTGCTTTCCAAAAATTAAGGGGCAGTGACCTACCGCTTTGGCTTTTTACACGGTTTGTCGATTATCTACTGAAATTTTGACAAATTAACCTTGAAATTCAAGGATGTAAAGCACATGTTTGACTTCAAGAACAGTAGACTGCAATTAAAAATATAATATATTGAACAGTTGGTGAGATATGGGAAATAATTTATGACTGCGCATGCGCGAACTATACCAAATATTTTTTTCTTTATGATTTGGTAGTCAATTCTATGGAGTAACACATATAAAAAGACCAGTCAAATATCGTGAAAACTCAGAAAGATATCAGCAATACAGTGAACTAATTAACAAATTGAGGGAGGGGGGGTCCCATTGGATTACATGGGTTTCTTTTGTTATTTTTTTTCATTTATTTCCTAATGTGAAAGATAAATTTTCATAATACCGCTTGTTACCTTATTTTTGATAATATAAAAACTAGATTTAAACGTGACCTCCGTTAAGAAACCACCTCTCGGTGCACCCAATTTTTAATGCAATGGATCATGGTCGATTTAGGGAGGTTTTACTGTATATAATCGCTACAGAATTCTATGGAATTTCAAATATTATGAAAATCGAATCAAAACTGAAAAATATATTAATAAAAGTTTTCTTTATTTTATTAAATCCTGTCATATGTAATTAATTTAATGATATGTTATGATAGGTAATGATTCTAGGTTGCCATGGTGATTACGTACTATTTAAGATACGGTCATATTATTTCCGTATTACTGAATTTAAAAACCTAATTTGTCTACTAAAATTGTTTAATTATAAAAATCATACAATCTACCGACAGGTTTTTGGGATAGATGTTTCCGGAGAAATAGATATTAAGTGGAAAAAGCGTCTAAATATGGATATCAAGTTCTAAAATTTTCAAAGCTAGGCTTAAGTTTCCTATTGGAATTTTTAGTAAATGTCAACAAAGGATAAAATGTTGCCAACATAAAATGTACTTACTTTATTACTGAAATTAATCATATCATAAAAACAGGCGATTTAATTAGTTTCACTGAAAGTAGTTATAGTACAAACTTTGGTATAGTACGAAAGGTGGTCATTTGCCACGTTTGATGTACAATTTCCAATTTGTTCTATTAGAAAAAAGTATTTATTACTACCCAAATGCATAAATTATTTGATGAACTCAGTGGGTGGACCGGGAGGTGCCAATCAAGCAACACGAAATTCCAAGTAGTATTTTTACTATAAGAACTCCATAAATAAATAAAAATTCATGATTCACTTTTATATTGCATTATCATCACTTTTGTAAAATTTAATTAAGAAACCGATTCTTCAGATAAAAGATTACGTTTAAAGTGCACCATTGTTACTCCACAGTTTTTATTATTTGCAAAATAATTTTACTTACACTTCTAAAATACATATTTCTATCTAAATTCTAATTTAAAATCTAATCTCATATTACTAATGATTAATTATTAATGTTATCTCATAGAAATCCAAACTACTATTTATAGAAGGTACATAAAATATGATAGTTTTTATAAGAAATTAAAGTGAAATAAATGAAATATAATATCATTAAAAATATATTGTTACTCAGACATAAATACTCTGATTTCTCATAAAGCTCATAATCCCAGCTGATGTTCTAACTTTAGAATCAGTTAATGTCAAGTTCTCGTTCACGCGTATATGTAAAACAACATTTGTTAATTGAGTTTGAGAAACGCAGAGAAGGAATATTAACCTCTTAATTCTATATTTAGAGATTTCCGGTTACATCACTAACGGAAATCAATAATATTCTTCAACCAAATAGAAAGCGATTAGTACTTAATGGATTTCTAGACACAGAATAAGTTTTATCTATATTTGTATATGTCTTTTATTAGAGAAAAATGGCTTATTTATTAAACATTGAATGTGCAAAAATAACTAGGCATGAATAAATCATTTAGGTATATGCTAGATCGATTGATAAAAAAAAAGAAGTTTCTAACATATTTATTTCAAAATTCTCTGATGTATTTATTTTTATTCCTTAATATTTTATCTACGAATAGTATTAAAGAGCTGTAGTTCACTTTTGGTGTATTTCTGTGCTGTACTAATTTTAAGTATTACTATACTCAACACATTAATTTTCTAAAACGTACAAAAAAGAGAAATACAGAAAATTTATGCGTCAAGCATAGATTATGAAATACTTTCTAGCATTTTCTAGCATTCTCAGAATACCTAAACAAACCTTCACCATTTAGCTATATAAGTAAAGAAGATATCAAGTAAACAATTTAGAAAATGCATGCCAAATTTGAAAACCTGATTTCAGAAGTTACCGTTTTAGTCGGCTAAGTACCCGAATTCTTTTTTGCAGCCCCGTGTATTATATATAGATTTGTAATATGTATAGATTTTGTAATTTACATAGAATGCTGAAATTTAGTTTACTTAGAAACCGCATAACACAGTTGAAAATTCACCTTCAGCAATTTTTGCCAATATAAGAAAATGTACTCAAGTTCCTTTATACAGCCATGTGTTTTATCTACAGAATTTTATACACGCCACATTATGCCAAAACTTAATTAAGGTGAAAAAAGCACAATACTACTGAAACCACATTTCTGGAAATTACAATCCATAGACTACAATGTATCCATTTCTTTGCGTAGTCCTGTTTATGAATTTATTCAAATTCTACAAAAACTTTTTACAGTGTGGTCATAAGTGTCTTATGTTAAAATTCCCTCATATTTCCACGATATTTCTATGTCAGCGTTAAAATAATGAAATATTCATAGGTAATTATTTTCACAACACTACTCTCATACATATAGGCATTATTCAGTAAAAGTGGATATTAAAAAAATAAAACTACAAGATAATTAATCAGAAATCATATAAATAACATAAATATCGCCATTGTTAACTTTTTCCAACATAGTTGAAAAGTGTTTAGGAATTCTGTTTGTCTCACTGCCATCTGTCCGTACTCTAACTTGCGTAAATATACTCGGATACTCGGATCGCATGCAATTGATGTACGTTAGGGATGTTTACTATGGCATGTTTGGTATTGAAAATGAAGTATATAGCGTTTATACTTCGTTTAGAGGGACACTCAAAAGAATTCTGTTACATTATGGTTCATGGGGAAAAATAGTTTGTGGTGTATTTTAATGATGTTATACTATTTAAAACATATTTAAATTGTTATATATCACTCAGGTGCACTAAAAAAGGCTTACTATAGAATGTGGTGTGCATAGCATTCACCGTTCATTTTCAGGGATACACAAAATAATTCGGTTGCAGTATTTGTTTAAGAAAAATGATTACTGGAAATGTGTTTTAAGTTCTGATACGTGTTTTTAAATTAAACTAAGTTTTAGCCTATTAATTGGTGTGCTCAAATTCTGTAGATAATATACAGGGCAGCCCAAAAGATCTCGAAAACATTGCCGTTTATTATCGGAAACTGCTGAAGGGGAATTTGCAATTGCGCTATGAGTTTCCTGACTAAACTAAATTATAGTATATTCTGCAGTATATATACAATTCTATATATTACATAGGTATGCACAAAAGAATTCAACTACTTTTCCATCTATTAACCGTAATGACTGGCAGTGGGTTTTCAAACTCGTTATAAGTTTTCCAAGTTATTCAGTCGAAATCCCATGATATTTCCCTGTTAGTGCTAAAATTTCCTTGAAAATGTGTATTTTGTTGGACAAAAAATCGTTCCCACAAATACAGTCCTAATTTAGTATTAGAAAGTGTATATTAAAACAATGCCTTCACAAGATAAACAGAATGATATAAGAATAATGCATGAATAATTTAACTTTTGAATCATTATAGTTAAAACTTCATATTTTTTAAAGCAAAAGTTGATCAAAAATGACAATGTGTTATTTTTTTTTTAAGTGGGCTATAAAAATGGAAAAAAAGTTATGTTGACCATTTTCAAAAAAAAAAAAAAAAAAAAAAATACTGCCATCACCTTCAAAAAGATATTCATATTTTCTCTCTGGTGTTTTTTCTAAAATTAGAATATTGGTGAACATGCAACAAGCCACGATGGAATTGAAATATGTACTGATGAATGAAAAAATATGTACCAAATCCTGCATGTTACAAAAAAAAAAAAAAAAAAAAAATTGTTTAGCTTCTCTCAAAAAATCTTGGAATCTGTCTGGTATTTAAATGCATCATAAAGAAATAATTTAGCTTTGACAACAAAATAATCATCACATTATTTAATTAGAATAACTATTCTATGTATATTTAACATGGTGCAGCAACGCACTCTTTTCTGATTCCACCATACTATTTTCAAGATATAATGCCAATAAGAAGTAATCATTTTTGTCACAATAAGCTGAAGAAAAAAGAACTTGATATGCAGGTCAAATATTACAAAATAAATAAATAATTACACTCTTTATCACTTAAGAAATTATATTTTTAACACTTTCCAACATAATTTAAATTATTATTCATTTATTATTCATTTACACGATCGTACAAAAGAATTCCGTTACATAATGGGTCTACGGAGAAAAACTGTTTGCAGTGTATTTTAATTAGGTTACACTATTTCAAACATAATGAAATTGATATACATTACTAAGGTTTACTACAACATATTTGCTGTATAATGTAATGTGCATATCATTTATTGTGCATTTACAGAAACACACAAAAGATTTCTGACACAGTACTGTATCTGACATACTGTTTATAAACGATAATTGCTGGAAGTGAATTTTCAGTAATGATATGCGTTTTCAAGTCTAACTACATTTATAGATTTCACACTAAAGTACATGGTATGTATGCTATAGATCATATACATGGCTATACAAAAGAATTCGTAAGAATTAGTGAGTATGATCATGAATTGCATAAAGTTGGTTCTTAATTGAGTTATGCATTTTCAAGATGAACTATATTTAGTATACTAAGCGATGTTTGTAAAATATAAGTAGAACCATATACAGGGATGATATTATGGATGATAATTTCTAAAAGTACAATTTCAGTATTTTGAAGCATGTTTTTGCCTGAATTAAATTTTAGCTTAATATATAGTGTGTATAATAATCTGTTGGTAATATACAGGTCTGCACAAAAGAAATCAAGTATCTGTATAAGTCTACTGATAGATATTTTTGATGGTGAGTTTTCAACCAATTATGCGTTTTCTTACTAAACTAAACTTTAACATACTATGTAGAATATCACATATATAAATCTATCAATATATGTAAATCTATCAATATATATAAATCTATCAATATATATAAATCTATAGATCAAATACAGGGCTGTACAAAAGAATTGCAGTACTTTTTCGGCTACGGACGGTAATTGCTAAAACCTATTTTTCAAATATGTTATCCGTTTTCTAAAACGATTACTTTAGTAAATTATTAAACTTCTTAAACATCGAAGTTTTGTTAAAGTATTCTGGAAGTGTTGGAAAGTGTTTCATAATTAATGCTTGACGCATGGTTTTTCTTTATTGTTATCAATTTGCCTATCATTAAATTATAGTCGTGTAACTTGTACCAATGTATATGATCAATTTATGTATAACTAATGAATTAATTTATACTTTTAATAGTTATTGCATTCAATTACTACGATAAACAAAGTAAAGAAAAGAAAAAAAAACGAGTATTAACAAAATTTTTATCCATGATTTTTGTGCGGCTTGTTGAAGTTCGATAAATATCAATCCTCTTCAGTAGTCACACGGTAAATCTCGCAAAAATCAGTGTATTAAGAAATTTATACAAAAACGTAGGAGAAAATAAGAAATTTTTTTGCATTACAAAATTCCTTACACAAAATATGGTAAATATATAAATGATTTTTTTTATTTTATTTCAGTTTTGAAGAGCATACAAGAAGATAAATTTATACTTTATTGACAAACTAGCAGGCGCATCCAGCGTTGCCCACTTTCGGGATAATAATGTACCTAAAATAAACGTTGAATTTAGACATTTTTCTCCGGGACAGATTTCTGAAGCTCTTGGAGGAGGAGGGGGGGGGGGGAGTTCCGTTAAGGATATATAAAAATTAAGTTTCTTTTGATGCCACTGATTTTCGTAAAAGTTACCGAGTAGATGTTATAGCGTATTAATCGGTTTTCTCAAACCGGAATATCAGTTTTCAGAATGCTATCAATTCTCAATTAAACAATTTCAGCTGCGTAACTCAATTTATGCTAAGAAGAGTAATAACATAATAGTTTTAATCTTAATAGCTTTAATCACATTTAGTTTTAATCTTAATACTGTTAAATAATCATGTTTAATGAACGTGAAAATGTTTATTTGAGAATTCATAGCATCCGGAAACCTATATTCCTGTTTCAGAAAACTGATTAATACACGATAAAAATTTACTCGGAAGAGTTTTCGAAAAACCATGGCAGGCAAATAAACTTTGTTTCTATAAATGATTCATTAAATCTCTAAATTATATTGATTTCTGAGGTTTTTAAAGACAAAGAACGCTTTGCGGAATCATGGGTAACTCCGAAGAGGTTATTTTTTATTTTCGTTCGTGGTTGTATTATATTCTCCTAGATTAACAAACAATTGTCTTTTTTTCTACATTGTGGATAATAATAATTAACTATCGCTCCACCTTGTTTTTCTGTACTTGTTCTTTGTATTCTAACATACTAAATTTTGATGTACTTTGTATTACATAATTAATTTATTTAAACTATTCTCCAAGAACTGATCACAAAATCTTGTGCTATTAGTATTTGTAACATGTAGTGATCATAGATGCTTATCATTGTTATAAAATCAAAATTGTACTAAGCATATTGTTTTGTGCTATATTTTCAATAAATGTTTTAGAAGCTTAGAAATATTCTAGGCACAATTTCAAGTACAACAAGAAAAGCCGTTTTGCAATTAAAATGTGTTACAATTGCTTTTAATTATCACAACTATCATACAAAATGCATATTTTTTCATGGCTTTCAAAGAAAAGTAAATGATTAAATTTTCAGGTATTTTATTACATCTCTTGCATATCATTTACTAATTCTCACACTGTTAAAAAACTAAGAATCAATAAAATCTAATTTTAAAAATTAATGAATATTCTTTGTCGTGATGGAAATTCACTTTAAAAATATCCTATGCCAATTGATGTTCTAAATTTAGAATCAGTTAATGCCAAGTTCAGGCGTACTCGTAAAAACATTTGTTAATTGCTTTCAAGAAACACAGGAAAGAAATATTAACGTACTAATTCTATATTACATTATTTCCGGTTACTTCATAAGGAGTGATTCTGACGTGAATGAATAATTTTCTTCAATGCAGTAGAAAGTGATTAGTGCTTAATGGAGATCTGGGTGAAGAATAAGTTTTACCTATATTCAAATATGCATTTTGTTACACACAGAAATCAAACATATCTGTAATATTCGGCTGTAATCATTTGCTGTATTATAGCAATCTAAGTTTGTCTGTACTTATTAAACAATTAAATTCTTTAAACTATTCTAAAAAAATAATGAATATTTTTTTGTCGTGATGGAAATTTACTGTGAAAATGGCCTGTGCCATTTGATGTTCTGTATTTAGAATCAGTTAATGTCAAGTTCAAGCATTCACGTAAAAACATTTGTAAATATAATTCGAGAAACACAGGGAAGAAATATTAACGCATTAATTCTATATTTAAATATTTCCGGTTACATCATAAGGGAGCGATTCTGACGTAAATCAATAATTTTCTTCAATGGAGTAGAAAGTGTGCTTAATGGAGATCTTAGAGCAAAATAAGTGTTTTATTACACACATAAATCAAACTTATCCATAATTAAACAAAATATGTAATTAATGCTTAAAGTGATAAAAACATTACACAAAAAAGGTCTAAAAATACCTTTTAATATAATGTTGACATGTTTCATATGCTATAGCGGCGACTTCTTCAAGATCGAAAATGATAAATGAACTAATTTTGCTAATTTTTTTAAAATGATAAACATAAAATTTAGCGAAAATAGTTTATTTATTATTTTCGATATTAAAAAAGTCGCCGTTTGAGTGTATGATAAATTTCATCTTTACATTAAAAAGGTTTTTTTAAGCTTTTAGGGCTCCGTACTTAAAAAGAAAAAACATAAACGTTATAAGATCACTCCAGTGTCTATCTGTCCGTCTGTGAAAGCACCTTTTCTCGTAAACTATGGGACGTGGAATTTTAATACTTGGGAAAGTTATAAAGCTTTTTTACCCACATATTTTACAGATTATTAGCCATTCACAAATATGTTTAGGAAAAATTTAAGGGCTAGTTACATTACTTTAAAAAAAGTTTTCTTTTTGTATATCATGTGGGGTATCGTGTGCAAGATCTCGTAATATCAAACTCAAAAATATATTTGTTTTAATTTTAGGTACTATATTTTCAGAGACATCGTCGAAAATGCACCGCAAAAATATGTCATCCCTCCCTATATTTCCGAATCTACTGAAACTAAAATTATGAAAAAATCAGAGGTAGCAAGAGTTTATTTATACCTTGCAGAAAAACTATAGCGATTTTTCTAGATACATAGTTTTTGAGAAAAACGCATTTTTCCCACTACACACAAACTTTACTTTTCGGGCGGTCACTGGAGGAGTTGACGGGCACTCGAGCTATCTATCGACGCAGAATTATCCAAGGATATTTGATACTTATTTTCGAAAATAATTATTGGTAATTTGAAGAGATATTAATTAAATTACTTGAAAAAAATATATCTTTCTATATATCGTGTAGGGTATCATTCGAAAGATCTCATAGCATCGAACTCAAAAATATATTTGTTTTAATTTTCGATATTATATTTTCAGAGATATCGTCGAAAGTATACTGGAAAAATATGTCCCCCCCCCTCTTATTTCCGAAACTACTGAAACTAAAATGATGAAAACATTAGGGGAGGTAGAAGTTTATTAAATAATAAATCTAATGTACTGAACCCTTTGAGCACAAGTTATAGTCGCACTTGACCGATTTTTTTGAATAATGTTTTTATCAATTTCAGCGTTAATTACATGTTTATTTCAACGTCAACAAATGATTTTATTAAATTAGTTTGTGTCACATCCATACTGTTCCGTTTTTTTCATTTGCTGTATTCTATCAATCTAAGTTTGTCTGTTTTCATAAAATAATTAAGTTCTTTAAATTGTTCTCTAAATACGCACTAGAGAAAGGATGTAATATAATGTAGTACATATTTTCAATACGTAAAATTTTGTCCTTGTATAATATTAAAGAGCTATGGTTCACACATATACATAATGTTTTGATGTATCTGTTTACAGTACTCAAACAATCTAGTTTTGCAGCATTTATTAAATAATTGAGTTCTTTAATTTACTCAAAAAAGTAGGTATATAATCACATGCTTCGATTTGTAATATACAGTGACCATAAACATTTATATGTCATCTAACCAAACTTCTACTACGTTTTATCACAATGTTTTGTAGTATATTTTGAACAATTAATCCGGAAACGTTTAAATATTCAAGTCACAATTCCATGTCATGCAATTAAAATATGTTACAATCGTTCGCTTTCAATTATC
This sequence comes from Maratus michaelseni, assembly GCA_963931845.1. Classification (NCBI taxonomy): domain Eukaryota; kingdom Metazoa; phylum Arthropoda; class Arachnida; order Araneae; family Salticidae; genus Maratus; species Maratus michaelseni. The sequence continues at coordinate 273,224,102 of OZ007594.1, read as the reverse complement.
AAAATACATCGTCATGTGCGATGCATGTTTCTTCATGACTTTCAAATAAAATCTTCTGAGTAAATATAGTCAAATATTTTTTTACCTAATCTCCTGCATTCATTAAATAATTAAGTCCTTAAATTTACTCCAAAAACCTTGTATAAAATCACATGCTGTGATTTGTAATATACAGTGATAAAAAACACTTACATTTCATCTAACCAAAGTACCTCTACGTTTTATCACAATGGTTTGTAGTATATTTTGAACAATTAACCCAGAAACGTTTAAATATTCAAGGCACAATTCCATGTCATGCAATTAAAATATGTTACAATCGTTCGCTTTCAATTATCAAAATACATCGTCATGTGCGATGCATGTTTCTTCATGACTTTCAAATAAAATCTTCTGAGTAAATATAGTCAAATATTTTTTACATAATCTCCATCATTCATTAAATAATTAAGTTCTTAAATTTACTCCGAAAACTTTGTATAAAATCACATGCTGTGATTTGTAATATACAGTGATCAAAAACACTTACATTTCATCTAACCAAAGTACTACGTTTTATCACAATGGTTTGTAGTATATTTTGAACAATTATCCCAGAAACGTTTAAATATTCAAGGCACAATTCATGTCATACATTTAAAATATGTTACAAACCCTCGCTTTCAATTATCAAAATGAAACTTCGTATGCGATGCATATTTCTTCATGACATTTAAATAAAAGCTTCTGAGTAAATAGTCAGATACTTTTATATATAATCTCCTTATTTTGTTACTAATTCCCACACTTTTATAAAGCTAAATATATCAATAGAATCGAATTTGTGTTCGTGTTGAACATTTATCGTCAAAATTATCCCAATCTCAATGTTTAATACCAGCTGACGTTTTAAATTCCAAGTATATGCGTAAGAACAGTCCCCATCTATTAACATCGGGTGTGAACACAGTAACCGAATGCAAAAAAAATGTCGTTAGATTTCGCTTTTAAGATAATACTTTCTTCCAATAAATTTTTTATAGCTATTGCATCATAATTTGAAGCCCCATTTTAACGAGCTGCCAAGTGTTTTTACATTATTTAATTTAATTTAATGAAATGTATGTAATGTATGTAAAGTTGCAATTTTGTGATGGATTTTTTAATCAATCCCTGTTATGCTAGAATTGAAAATATTATGTACACGGGTGTTTTTCTACTGTCGATACAACATTTTAATATATTTAGAACTAAATTATATATTAATTCCAAGGAATTTTTTCATGATCCGGGCGCACGTTGTAATTCACCAATTATTCTTTAAGGTTACAACTCTATGCGAGTTGCAACAACACATCGTACATTATGCACCAAACCACGTTCACTAAAATAGGACAACTGGCTGTGACAGTGCAACAATGAGATATTTTAACTACTGAAATGAAGAAAATAAAATGTAAATGAATAATAAAAAAAAACAAAGAGTGTAATATATATTTTTTGAAATGTGCTTTTATTTATTTCCACAGACAATCACATTTTATTTATTTATTTATTTTTAATCCTTAATTTATGTAATTAATTTCAATGCCAGTTTTCAAACTTCAAACATGTGAGAAGGTTATAGATTAAAAATAATAAAATGTTATTTGAGACAAGAGAATGTTAGTCTGATCATATGAACACGTTTGGCGTTAACACTGTCATTTCATTGCTCGTGTTCCAAAAAAATCAGTTCTCTTTTTCATTATACGTATGAATTAAGCCGGAAAATTATAATACTTTTAAAAAATGTTTAGACACGAAAAAAATTAAGTCACGTTTTAAATTTCGTTTCATTTAAAACGTTTAAAATACGCCTTATTTTAGGTATTTCTATGTTTTCAAAATACCTAAAGTGTTACTTAAAATACTCAAGACCGGTTTTATTTTTATTCCTCGAATTTTAAAAATATATAAGTTTTCATTTTTTTCCAAATAAAACTTTAAATCAAAAATTTCGAATTATACATAGATGTTATGTAATACTATATATTATTCACAATAACTATATATTATTCACAAAGAGGTGGACTGCCTCTCGAAGAAAGATTTGCAATTTTAGCAGAATTTCATGATAATGATGAAACAGAAGAAATTTTTATTGAATGCAATATGAGCTGTCTCAAACGCCTCAAAGTATTCACGAGACAAAAGAAAAACTTATTAGTATAAAAAGACCAGCTCTAATTGTACTCTATAAAAATTACAAGAAAGTTATAATACTTTTAAAAAATGTTTAGACACGAAAAAAATTAAGTCACGTTTTAAATTTCGTTTCATTTAAAACGTTTAAAATACGCCTTATTTTAGGTATTTCTATGTTTTCAAAATACCTAAAGTGTTATTTAAAATACTCAAGACCGGTTTTATTTTTATTCCTCGAATTTTAAAAATATATAAGTTTTCATTTTTTCCCAAATAAAACTTTAAATCAAAAATTTCGAATTATACATAGATATTATGTAATACTATATATTATTCACAATAACTATATATTATTCACAAAGAGGTGGACTGCCTCTCGAAGAAAGATTTGCAATTTTAGCAGAATTTCATGATAATGATGAAACAGAAGAAATTTTTATTGAATGCAATATGAGCTGTCTCAAACGCCTCAAAGTATTCACGAGACAAAAGAAAAACTTATTAGTATAAAAAGACCAGCTCTAATTGTACTCTATAAAAATTACAAGAAAGTTATAATACTTTTAAAAAATGTTTAGACACGAAAAAAATTAAGTCACGTTTTAAATTTCGTTTCATTTAAAACGTTTAAAATACGCCTTATTTTAGGTATTTCTATGTTTTCAAAATACCTAAAGTGTTACTTAAAATACTCAAGACCGGTTTTATTTTTATTCCTCGAATTTTAAAAATATATAAGTTTTCATTTTTTCCCAAATAAAACTTTAAATCAAAAATTTCGAATTATACATAGATATTATGTAATACTATATATTATTCACAATAACTATATATTATTCACAAAGAGGTGGACTGCCTCTCGAAGAAAGATTTGCAATTTTAGCAGAATTTCATGATAATGATGAAACAGAAGAAATTTTTATTGAATGCAATATGAGCTGTCTCAAACGCCTCAAAGTATTCACGAGACAAAAGAAAAACTTATTAGTATAAAAAGACCAGCTCTAATTGTACTCTATAAAAATTACAAGAAAGTTTCAAATGAATAAATAAAAGAAATATTTTGTACTATTTGCAGAAGATATACGCCATTGCTCTCGAAACAAATGTTAGAAAGTTCTCTAGTAACAAAACAATATTGGACTAATATTGTTGGCTTCAACTATACTTTGGCTTTGGCATATGACAACTCCTTAATGTTAGGGTGAGAACCATTGCCTATAAAGCACCAATAATTGCAAAAAAAAATCCTTAGCAATTTAATTGACAATATTTTCGATGGAAATCCAATATTGCTACCAAAGTTGCGTTTATTTGCAAATACTTCCAATATAAAGCGGATACATATCTAATATTGATATTTCATTGGAGAATTTCCGATAAATGCCCTAATAACACAATAGTGAGCTTCTATTAATGTAAAATCCATTTGATACTTTTGGACTGTCCTTACTAAATATACACAGTATCAAGTTAAGCTTTGTGTTTTTTTACTCTTTTGAATATCACAAAGAGAGTCTTTAAAATCCAATACACACTACAGAGAAAATATAGTTTTGTGTAACGATATTTGCACTTGTTATTAATAATAATTTGCATATTATTAATTTTATATTATATTTTTCTACTTCACTAGAGTATATTTTAATCGTAATTGATTGACTTAACCGGATTGAAACATCTGATTAGATTTCGTTTTAACATTTGTGGTGTGCTAATGAAAAAAAAATGGTTTTATAGACAATATTGACTTTCTGACTTGTATCATATTTCAAACACGTAAGCATCTAGCGTGATAATATAAAAATGGCGATATCTCAGTAAGTATTAGCAATTTTTTCACAATCTTTTTCCAGCACTTTTAAAGAATCCTATATACACAATTTTGAAATTTAAGAGTTTGTATAAAGTGTTTAACAATATGTACGACGTTAATCCTATGAGTTTATGTATTGATGTATTATGATGTATTATGATATTATGTATGAGTTTATCCTATATTTGGAGAATTCCCTTTACACAACAAGGGAGAAATCTTGGCGTATAACAGTAATGTTTTTCAACGTAATAGAAAATAATTAGTAGTTAATGGAGATCTGGGCGCAGACTAAGTTTTTCCTATATTTAATTATACCATTTCTTGTATACTTAAAAGACTGATTCAGAGTGGTTGAATGCACTAAAATAATAAAGCATGGATACATCATGCAAATATATATGAGCTACATTTATCCACATTTATTTTCACCATGTAATATTTTATTCACAAATATATTAACGAACTATAGTCCATAGACCTCCACGAAGATCGATTGTACTCGACTGATGTCTAGTACCCTTTTTAATTTTGCTGTACCTATTAAATAAATAAGTTTTTTAACTATTATCTAAATACGTACTAGAAAAATAATATACTGTAATTTGTAATATATAGTGATACAGAAACTTAAATATCATATTTTTTTAAATAAAATTGTACCACGTTTTATGAGACTCTTTAGTACAGGGTTCGTACGCATCAGGGAAATTCCAGGATTTTCACCAGTGTTTTCGTTATAGAAAAAGAAATCTAGGTTAAATTCACGAAACTTCGGCTTCTTTTAAGGAGAGATTTTCTGTAATAAAATACTGGTACCGAAGAATTTCCTGGTCGCAAAATTCCAGGAGCCGTACGAAACCTGTTAGTAGTATATTTGTAACAGTAAATTCAAAAGCTAAGAATTATTCAACGTAAAATTTTAACAAAACACATTTTATGCAATTAAAATATTATAAAATCACTAGCTTTCAAATATCACAATACAACACCGTACAAGATTCGTTTTTCTGCATTGATACAAAAGAAAAAATTATGAGTACATTTTGAGACTTTTTTTGAAAATAATCTCACTATGTTTTCTAACTCTCCCACTGCTATAAATCTAAATATTTAAATAAAATATGATTTTAAAAAAATAATTATTTTCCTTGTTTTGAATTTTTTTCTCTACATTATTCCCATGCCAATGCCCCGTTCCTGTTGATGTTCTGATTTAAGAACCAGTTAATGTCAAGTTCACACATGTGCGGTAAAACATTTGTTAATTGAATTGTGGAAACGCAGGGAAATAATATTAACCTCTTCATTCTATATTTATACATTTCCTGTTACATCACAAGGGAGCGATACTGACGGTTATCAAAAATGATTTTTAATGATATAGAAAGTTATTAGTACTTAATGGCGATTTAAAGGCAAAAAAAAAACTTTACCTATATGCAAATAAGATTTTTATATACAGAAATAACTGATTCGGAGAGGAGGATGCTCTAAAATAGCAAAACAAGAATAAATAACCAAATATATAGTACTATATTTATTTGTAAAAAAAGATAGATTCAAACATGATTATTGCAAAACCCTCTACCGTATTTATTTTTAGCAGTTAATATTTTATGCATGCACAATATTCAAGAGCTGCTATCGTTCTCATATTTCTACAAAGTTCAGATACACTTGGTTCTGTACTTGGCATTTTCAGTTTTTCTGTATGCATTACAACTTTCTTAAACTATTTTCAAAAAGCTAAATGCAAAATCTCGTTCAGTAGTTTATAATATGCATTGATTAGAGATATTTACATTTATCTTTCTAAAATCAACATTTTGCTATATTTTATACAGATTGTGTAGTAGGGGAATGTCGAGTAGCCGCGGACGGAGAGTAACCGCGGACAGTTCAATTTCTAAGAAATTCAAAGTGTTTCGTAAATAAAGAGTTATTGTAAATGAACGCCCTCTAGAGTCGAAACAAATACAGTTTAATTGCGACGTGAGCGCCGAGTAAGTTAGTCGTGAGTGAGTGTTTTGTTTTCGTCAATAAATTTTCGTTGCCCCTGTCAAAATTTATTGCAGGTTATTAAGAAAGATTAATTAGATTAATTATATCTTATTTTAGATGATCTTTATTAGACATTAAGATTGTGTTTATATAGAAGCTTCGGATTTTTATTATAATTGTGATGTTTGTAAGGCCAAAAAACGGTTGGGACACCATTTATTAATATGTCCGGGGCTACCCGTCGTTTCTTGTGACGCCAAAAAAATAAGGCCAAATTATTTTCAGTATATTTTATTAAATAATTCGATATTATTAGCAATGTTTAATTAAAATCATTAAGGAAGTTCGTAATTTTATTTTAAGTATAAAATAAAGACATAAATATTTGTTTTTTATTTGCAATTTATCCAAGTGTCCAGAGCTACCCGATCTTCCCCTAATACATGTTTAACAATTAATCCAGAAGTTTAGAATTATTGGGGGAATGATTAAAAAAAAAAAAAAAAAAAAAAAAAAAAAAAAAAAACAGTTAAGAAATTAAAATAATTTTACACTTACTCTGTATGATCACAAAACAATTTAATATAATATTCATGTTACTTCTTCTATACAAAGAAAACCTTAAGTAAGAGTAAATTTTCAGATCCCTTCATACATAATCTCTATTTATTTCAATTCTCACTCTGTTTTAAGGCTGAATATCAATGAATTACATTTTTAAAGAATAATAAATACTTTTATTGTGTTGGAAATTTATTATCAAAATTATCCCAATACCAATGCCAATTGATGTTCTAAATTTAGAATCAGTTAATATCAAGTTCACGCTTGTACGTAAAAACATTCGTTAATTGAATCTGAAAAATGCATAGAAAAAATATTAACCTATTAATTCTATATTTAGAGATTTTGGGTTACATAATAAGCGAGCGATCCTGACGTAAATGAATTATTTTCTTTAACAAAGTAGAAAGTGATTAGTACTTAATGGAGATATCGGCGCAAAATAAGTTTTACCTGTTCAAATATGTTCTTTTTTATATCCATACATAACTGATGGAGTGGTTGAATGCTCTAAAATAACAAAGCATGTATAAATCATGCAGATATATGAGCTTCATCAGTAAAAGGGAAAGTTTGTAACATAATTATTGTAAATTTCTCTCCCGTATTTATTTTCAGCATTCAATATTTTATCTGTGAACAATGATTTATAGTTTTCGGATATGATGGTGTTAAAATAATTATGCTTCCGCTAAATTTATGAGTGTCTATATCAGAGAACGTAAATGTTTTTACTGTGTACACTGAAAAAAAAAATTGTAATATAAATGATGTCTTACACTGTAAAACTAGTCGTTGGGGGCCACCGTAATACTTACCCATCATGGATATGCATAATGTAAAATATTAAAATAAAAATGTGTAAACTACTTATAAAATGCATTGCAATTCAAATAAAATCGTGGATTGATGACGTCATAAACTTTAAAGGCTCGATTACTGAATTGCTTGAAAGAGGTTTTTCCTGATAACTGCAAAAATAATAATCCTATTAACTAGCGGTTTATTGCATCGGATTAAGCGTCAAATTTCCAATTAAAATATATCTTTGATGTGAAATTTGGATGAAATACAGGGTCATGAAAAATCGAAGAGTGTGGAAAATAGGATTCCAAATATCTCGGCAACTCATTATCCGATCGACTTCATGCTTTATGCAAAATTTATGTTTTTTTATTGTATTTTATGTTCATTTCTTAAAATAAACAATTTCGAAAATTTTTATATACCTTTTATCAGAACGAATATATCGAGAGTCCGAAAAAAAATTGTTCCGGTTAATCGAGGTTATTGAAATGAAATAGGCTTCTTCCCATTATTACATACTAAGTACATACCAAATTGCAAGTCTCTATCTCAATTTTTTCGGGAGATAGAGCGTTTACAGACACACATACACACAGGCATCCAGACACACAGACACACAGACACACAGACACACAGACGGACGGCAAAATTTTTTTTCTAAAAATATGTTTTTCGGAATCTCCAGTGTCTGAAACGTGTAAATCCGTCAAAAAAAATTTTTCGATTTTCAAAACGATTACAAGACTTACCCTATACTACGTATGATGGGTAAGTAAAAATGACTAATTTTTCTTAATTTATCAAAATATAATATAACCACATGCGAAAATATATAATAACCTCTTCTGAGTTATTCACGATTTCGAAAAGCGTACTTTAACTTTAGAAACCACAGAAAACAATATAGTTTCGTGATTTAAAAAAAGATTTAAAACAAAAAGTTTATGTTGTTGCCACCAATTTTCGAAATCATTTCTGAGTAGTTTTTATAGTGTATAAATCTCAGTTTCTCCCCTTAGAATATGAGTTTTTTGGATGCTATCAAATCTAGTTATTTTCATGTTCAACAAACGCAGCTGAAAATGTTTAATTAAGAAAACTCATTAATGCACTATACAAACTACTCGGAAACGCTTCTCAAAATCAGCGACATCAAAAGAAGCTTTGTTTTTTAAAATGCTTCTTAAATCTTGAAAGTATACTGTTTTCCGAGGTTTCTAAATATAAAGAATGCTTTTCGGAATCGCTGGAAACGCAGAAGAGATCATTGTATATTTTCATACGTGATTATACTATATTTTTGTAAATTAAGAAACATTCGTCTTTTTTCTTTTTACAAAGTAATCAATATTGTTTTTTTCAGAGAAGTATAAAAAGTATATTACTGCATGTTTTTTGTTTTTTTTAAATGTAAGAAAGCATACATCAGAGGGGTTTAGAGAAACAATCAGAAAGTTCTAGTTGCTCTCTCATTGATATGTAGTGAACATTAAATTAATTATAGACATTTTTAAATTAGATTTTAGTTAAAAAATATTTAACAATATTAAATGTGTCAACATAATTTAAATGGAAACATGACTGTTACAAGCTACTTACCTTGAGTTTGATTAGGGTATCTCGATATCTTTGCTACAGACAGGAGCCGGCTTTATCTTTAAAAGGAAGAAAAGTGAGAATGGGTACAGTTGATGTAGAACATACAATGACACAGCAAAAAGCTTGCAGAAAAACGTTCAGTGCAGCAGTGCAAAACAAAGTGAAGTAGTAGTTAGCAACACAAGGCAAAGGATACAAGAAAAAGTAATGGGTGGGAGTTACGTGCAATGAAGGTGAAGTTAGATAAAGCATGAGCATTGCGGCAGGAGTTCATAGCCAAGCTGATTAGATTGTTGTATGAAATGTCTGTAGGAGATAATGAGCAGAGGAGAATGATATTCAACTAGGTAAATTATATCCAATTGTTGGAGTATCATAGTTGAGATTTTTCCAACAGAGCAAAAATATGCCGGGACCAGGACTCGAACCTGGGTACTTTGGTTTGCTGTACCCCCGCTCTCCCTATACTGAGCTATCCCGATGATATCCTGGCTGGCATATTTTACTCTTATTAGATATTTATCACTATTATGTATACTTTTATTCCTTCTTAAATTTACTATTTAAATGTACTATTTAAATTTTTCCGATGCGCACGTACGTAAAAATATTATTAATGAATGTACGGAGCAATAATATGTGATATATATTCATCAAAGATTAGGGAAAATATAAAGTATACGGAACTTACTATTGGTTCAATAAATTGATAAAATAGTAATTAATAATTATGTAATTATATAATAATTACAGTATTTAATACTGATTACAAACATTGCAGTTTCTTTTGTTAGTGAATTTCAAATGAAGTCAGTGAAAATCATGCAAGTGCATTAGAGATGACATTTCACATTTATTCAGATTGAGTTCTTCTACGGTCGATTGATTCAATTTTTGAACTTCAGCCAAATTGGTCAAACTGGAGCCGTCATATATTTACTGCTAGACATGTTTGTCTTTTTTTTTCTGTTGTTTGAAATATGCTAAAAATAATAAGAAAGTGTATCTCTAAACTAAACAGTTTATATGATTCTCGATTACAAAGAGTTAAATTAGAAAGTGCGAAAATTATGCTTATATAAATAGTGGAATGTTTCTGGAAAGTTTTGTAATCTGGTGATATAGATTGAAAGTATGTGAAACAGGCAACAATAATACAAATGCATTGGTTTTGAAGCAATTCTGTTTTGATATAACTTTACATTTAACGCATACAATGTGTTTAAAAAAAGATTAGGACAAACTTAAAGCACACAACAACAAAATAATTTGTCTTCAAGAAAAAAAATATTTTAAAAATTAATTTTTGTCGACCACAAAAGTTTATGATAATACTTAAACAACACAATTAAATGTTAACATCTTTAAATAAAATAAAAAATCATTAAGAAATATATGTAAGAAATTTCGTTAAACTTTATGTTGAGAGAGCGACTTTAGTCTAAAATGAACAACTTTCAACCTTTTGCAAAAAATGGCAAATGTTTCTTTATCATCGAAAATATAATTTAACCACGTATGAAAATATACCATAACCTCTCCCAAGTTACCCATGATACCGAAAAGCTTCCTTTATCTTTATAAACCTCTGAAGACAAACATATTTTCGAGTTTAAAGAAGCATTTATAAAACAATGTTTTTTTGCTACTATTTGATATTCGGAAACGTATTCGAGTGGCTTTTATTGCATATTAATCACTTTTCTCAAACCGGATGATCGGTTTTTAGGAAGGCATCTATTCTCGGTTAAACATTTTCTGCTGCATAATTAAATTTATACATTCAAGAATTGAATGAACATGGAAACGTTTACTTAAGAATTGATAGCATCCGAAAAACCCATATTCCAGGTTGGGAAAACTGATAAATAAAAACGACTGGGAAACTTTTCCGAAAATCAGTGGCAGTGAAAGAAACGTTTTTTAAAATATATAAATGCTAATTTAAATATCGAAATATATTAGTTTATGAGATTTCTGATGACAAAGAATGCTTTTCGGAATCGTTTGTAACTCTGAAGATGTTATCGTATATAATCGTTTGTGGTTACGTTATACTTTCCTGTATTAAGAAACTTTATTTTTTAGTTTTACAATCTCCTTGGTACAATAATTATACAAATTATAGGGTGAATCGAGGCTATTCTGAAACAAAAATCTAAGCTATTCATGGTCAATTTCAATCTGTTGACTCTAGTACTAAATAAAAAAAAATACTTTAATGGGTGTTTTTGTTCCCTTGATCGGTTTAAATTACTGCCTGTCATAAAAACAAAGGTATAAAAAAATAAAACCCTGTATTTTATTAATTCTACGAAATGGAGCAACAGGAGACGGCCATGGAGCAAAAGTGAGATACCATTATCTTTAAGTGGTTGAACAACTAAAAGAATGATATGCCTATAACATTACTTGTGATCTAATGTTTCAGCTGTATTATTCATTTTTTAGGTGCGTTTGTAGTTATATAAATACGTACCACAACTAAATACGCTACAGTCGTAGTCTGGTCCATCCGTCCGCATATAACAGTGTAAAAATTACCCAACCTAATGGTTTGAACTTTAATATATGTAATAGTTGCAAAATTTGTCGAGTCATTTCAAATTTTATGAAAATCGAATCAAAACTTAAAAAGATATTAATAAAAGTATTCTTCATTTTATTAAATCCTATCATGCATATAATCTATATAATAAATGCGCAAGTCATGTGACTGAGGAAAACAAATAAGGACTGACCACTTCGCTTTCCATATGTTAAGTGGTCTTTTTTACTCAAAATTACTTTTTCGAATGAAAGTTCTTAAAAATGACATTTTTAGAAAGATCGTTCAAAAAATTGTAGATTTGCGAGATGAGTTACATTGAAATGTGTATAGATTCTGAGATAATTTCAGTTGAAATTAGATTGACAGGCCAAAATCTCACTTCATTAAAAAACAAAACAAAAACAAAACAAAGAAAAACAACAACAGGAGATTTGTTTATCGTGACTCATAACATATTAAAACAATAAAATAAATCATTGGCAAAGCAAGTTCTCCATGATAAATTTCACAGCGCTGTATAGTGTAAAAAAATATAAATAAAAAAGATCGTGCCTGTAAGCGTGGCATACACTCAGAAAAAGAAACTGATTAAAACTACAAAACATGTTTTTGAGTACATTTTGGTTGCTTTAGCAAAGTTCAAGTAAAATTGAACCATTTTACTTCAATTAACAAAACATTTTTGCTGGCGATACAAAAATTTTTTTGGAATTGAAAAAAAAAAAAAAAAAAAAAAAAATGTTGATTCAAACAAAATTTTTATTGACCTATATTTAAACAAAAAATTTGTTTAAATATAGGTCAATGGAAATTTTGTTTGAATCAACAAAAATTTTTTTTTTGTTGTTGAAAACCATTTTTTTTTTTTTTTTTTTTTTTTTTTTTTTTTGCAATTCCAAAAATTTTTTTGTATCGCCAGCAAAAAATGTTTTGTTAATTGAAGTAAAATGGTTCAATTTTACTTGAATTTTGCTAAAACAACCAAAATGTGCTCAACAAAAATGTTTTGTAGTTTTAATCAATTCCTTTTTCTGCGTGTACTTAATAAGAGAAAAGCATGCTCAATTCGCCGAAAACTGTGAAAAAAAGTATAGCTTTAATCAGTACAAATCATGAACCAAAATTCTCATTGGATCAGCGCGACCTTCGTAATAATAGATTTTTAAATTTCTGCATTATCGAACGTGTTGCAACTGACAAGCCAGCGGACAAGAAGCATAAATGCACTAAGCGAGTTAATACTTTAGTTAGCTTAAAATGTACGTATTTTATTACTGAAATTAATCATATCATAATAACATACCAAGATCTGAATATTTATAAAACTAGTTATAGTACGAACGCACCTCATTTGTCATGTCTGACGTACAATTACCAATTTGTTTTATCTTTCATTTTACCTGAATTTTGCAACGTCTTTCACGCGTCCATCAGAATACTAATTAAAACCTTCTACAATAAACGCCTTCTTATTTTCTTAAATGAAAATTTAGGTTAAAAAATTACGAAACAAATTGTCTGTAATACTTCAACTATATTTTTATGAGTTTTCAGCAGCACATTTGCAATGGCATAACTTCCCATTAGTGAAAGATAAAAAAAATCTTGTCTATGGTACACACTAAACTCAAGACTTGAGTGGCTCACTTTTGGGGGCTTAATGCTGGTGCATCAGAAATTTACTATGTTTACTACTGGAGCATAAAGGAATGTAACATTTTTTTTTCTAGTAATATACAGTCGAACTCGTCTGATACAAGGGATGTTTAAAAGGAGTAATTTGCACGTCATGAATGGTTTATCATTTAAACTATATTAATATTTTTACGCTTTTTATAAGCTACAAAAGTAGCATCACGGATGGTAGCAGCAAAACATCTGTTAATTTCAAAATGATTTTTTTACGAAAACTAAGGTAGAATTATGAAAATAATCATTTTTTATCGAATACTGTTCTCTCAGCAATAATATTTCTACATTACAGCCATCTGCCAAAATGTAGCAATTTGTCCGTGTTACAAGACAGAAGTTCAACTTTCAAGGAGCAGCCCAACCCCTTATCCAAGAAAATATAAAGGGATGTCCTGAAGTCTTGAAAGAGTGAAAGAAAGAAGGACGAAATAATACCACTTCTTTGTAAGATTTACAACTGAGCCATAAATGAAGGAGCATTTAAGAAAACTTCCATATATTTATTTCTTGAAATACGGACTCTGGGCCATATTAACCAGCCTTTTCGCGTATCTTATTACACTGTTAAAGTGAAAAATGTTAAATCAATAATTGGAAAATTGCAGTGACTACTGCAATTCGAGTTTTTCCGGGAAAAAGTAGCGCATTACTGTACGTCGCACATATACTTTGGAATTACCAGTTCTTTAGAGGATTTGACTTCATTACTGTGATTTTGTCTAAAAATGACCTGTCTAAAGAAAATTACACTCACAAAGACTAAATATTTTATGTTATCATTATGATATTAAGTTAATGTTAGTATTGATCAGAGCAATTAATAGTTGTAAATAGTTTCATCTTTTTCATTTTTGTCTTTATTATCTTCAAGCGTATTACGAGTAATGGTTAGTACAAGCACTTTAGAAAATCCCTTGCTTCTTCCATTAACCGAGTTCGACTGCAATTTTAAAACTTTGAATGTTTATTCTGATACCTGAAGGTTAGGATTAGGCTAAAACAGTATATATATTTTGGCGTTCACTAATATTTTAATGATCATTAGATAAATATGCCTACGTGCTTCACTATTGGTACATTTACCTTATTTCAATTCAGAATTATTTCTGAACAAAATAAAAAAAAAATTCAATTTCAAATTACATGAGATAGATTTTCTTGAAATTTCTTACAGTAAATTTCATATTTCATTAAAAAGGTAGAATTTATTATAATCTCTGCAAGGGCCCACACCAACGCAAAAGTAAAGATTAATTATTGAGAAATTTCCATATGATTCCCCCAATCGTCGATATTTTAAATAGAAAATTAGATGCTCTTAGGTTTTAAAGGGTAATTGGATTAATTTTCAAGTATAATCATATTTTCGTGAAGCAGAATAGCTGCTAAGGATTATTAAGATAATTTTATAAAACCAGGAAAGTATTTTTAAGCGATCCTCCCCTTTACATCTTCCATTCTGAGAATGGCTAGCGATTGCGAAATGGCACACATTGCACCTGTGGATTTGTTCATATGCTTTTTCACCACTAAAAGTTTTGTGACGATTCTCGTTGACAGTTTCCATAGTTTTTCTTGTTAGAATGTTTTATTTTGTTTTACATAATTTGCAAGTATGTGTTTAAATATCTATTTTGTTACCCATCTAAAAATATCTGTCCTAATAAATATTTTAATGCATATCCAGTGATTTCACTATCTATTTATATACATTTTAATAGTTCAGCTTACATAAATGTAAAGATGAAATGTCTGATATTTTAGCAGCACCATGGAATATTTTAAGACAGCAATCCGTTATCTTAATTATCTTTGTATTTGAATATGTATAGTTAGTATATAAATTTAAATAAATCAAATATTAAACGATTTTATCTATTATTTTTTCTCTGTTATTGTTTATTATTGTTTATATATCTCATCTAAAGCATTAATTTTGAAACTTACACATACAAGTTAAAAATTATGCATGAAAGAATGATTAATGTGTATATTCTGTTCAGAATTCTTTCGGAACTAAAAACAAAAATTGACTTACTTTAGAAGCACAAGAAATATTTTTCTGTATTTTTCGTACGTAAATCTTCCTATTTGATACGAAAACTAAAGATAACATATTTTGAATAAGGCCGCTCATATAAAATGCTATATAAATTAATGCTAAGTTTCCACGAGTTCTCACTCATGATTGGATTAATCAGAAAACTAGAAGGAACATAACTTGAACGTAAAAGGGTAATCAGGGTTAGGTAATAGGGTTAATGGGGTTAATAAGTAATCTATTTTTGTTGAAGCGAAATCAGAATCGCTACTAACGATTCTTCAAATGATTTCATAAAATCAACTAAATTTTAGGACATGTCTAATCATATTCTGATTAAGAAATTTTCAAACAGAAATTTAAGGAGTATATTTTAAAGATAAGATTTATAAATAGAATGAAATACATGTAAATGTTGAAATATTTCTCAAAATGTTACTTTTTGTTTTATATCTTCTTCAATAAGGTATCTTAATTATCCTTGTATTTGAATATGTATAGTTAGTAGATAAATTTAGATAAATCAAATATTAAACGATTTTATCTATTATTGTTTTTCTCTATTAGTTTATATATCTCATCTAAAGCCCTAATTTTGAAACATAAACTTACAGGTTAAGAATTATGCAGGAAAAAATTATTAATGTGTATATTTTATTCAGAATTCTTTCGAAACTAAAAACAAAAATTTGACTTACTTTAGAAGCACAAAAAATATTATTTTTCTGGATATTTTGTACGTAACACTTGCATTTGATACGAAAACTAAAGCTACATATTTTGAAAAAGGCCGTTCATATAAAATGCTAAATAAATTAATGTTAAGTTTACACAACCTATGCTCACTCATGATTGGATTAATCAGAAAACTTGAAGGAACATAACTTGAACATAAAAGGGTAATCAGGGTTAGGGAACAGGGTTAATGGGGCTAACAAGTAATCTATTTTTGTTCAAGCGAAATCAGAATCGCTACTAACGATTATTCAAATGATTTCATAAACTAAACTAAATTTTAGGACATGTCTAATCATATGCCGATTAAAAATTTTTCAAACAGAAATATATGGAGTATATTTTAAAGATAAGATTTACAAATAAAATGAAATACATGTAAATGTTGTATTTCTCAAAATGTTACTTTTTAATTTATTTCTTCATCAATAATGTATCTTATTTATCTTTGTATTTGAAAATGTATAGTTAGTAAATAAATTTAAATAAATCAAATATTAAACGATTTTATCTATTATTGTTTTAAGTAAATTAAATTTAGGTTGTCTAAAATTAGTCACGCTTTTGACCAATCTTTTTTACATTCATACGTAAATATATTTAAAAATAATAACGAAGAAGAAGAATAACGATAATAAGAATCTGTGCAAATAAGAATAGATCGTGTACATTTTGAAGATAAAATTTCTTAATAAAAGGAATAAATGAAAATCAAAAAATAAATTTTAGTACGTGTGTAAATATACCTGGTACACGCCTTAGTTGTCTATTCGTACAAAAGTTTCAATATTTGTTGAGTGAGTTTTCTACACATCGTCATACACATTTATATTCACATATTTAACATTAAGTATGAATACATATATCTCTCTCATAATTTTATATTTAAAAGGTATTTTTAGTTAAGCGGTAACGATAAGGTGCCATCTAATGGTTTTAGTTTGAAAAATAAAGAATTGAAAACAGAGTTACACTTCAAAGAATCTTTTATTTTTCTATTTATTTATATTTTATTATCTAAATAATTTTGATTAACTTATTGTTCCAGAAATTGTTTACGTAACATTTTGTATTTGATGGAAAAGTTAAGATACATATTTTAAATAAGGCTACTTATATAAAAAAGCAAAAGAAAATATGCTAAATTTACATAAGGTGCACTCACTAATTATTAGATTAAAGAGCTTAAATGTTGCTAAGTATAAAGGGTAATGATTTTATATTTCAAATAATATGATTTTTATAAAGCAAAATTAAAACCTCTACTAAGGATAACTGAATTTATTTCGTAAAATCACTAAAGTTTTGGTAGGTTTCTCAAATAAACTGCTTAAGAAATGCTTGAACAGGAATATATCGACTTTATTTTTTAGATAAGATTTCTTGACAAGGTTAAATAAATAAAAATCAATTAATATTTCTTAAAATATTTCATTTTGATTTATGTAGTTCTCAAGTACGTGTATAAATATATAATTTGAAATCTGTCAAAGATATCTGTTTACATAAACACTTGAGTAACTATCCAGCGATTTTTCTACCTATATATATAAATGTTTATACACGAACTTTATATTTCAGTAGCTGAACTAGAGTAGATACGCAAAGAAAATATATTATGTTTCGTGAATCATGGTAATTTTGAGTCAGGGCTCCATTATTTACAGGATTCTACTCCTGAAAAGTTTTACTGTGTTTTTAGATGACGAATAAATTGTATATTAAAGAAGAACTTTGACTGAAGCCATAGCGACAATTCCTCATCTAATGTAAAGCATTTGCTTTGAAAAATACAAAATCGAAATGAGTGTAATATGATAAAAAAGTTTTATCTATGTATTCTATTCTTCTTCTAATAGTTTTCTGAAAATAGTGAAAAGTAAAGTTATCCAAATTTCTTACTTAATGTATCGTATTTGATACGAAAAGCCAAAAAAACATATTCTCAATAAGGTCTCTCATATAAAAATCGAAATAAATCAATGCTAAATATTCATAAGATACGCCTTCACATTATTAGATTAAAGGGAAATCTTGCATAAAGGATTTTGGCAAAAGGAAATCAGATTACTTTTGAATAATCTCATTTGCTTAAAACAAAATCAAAGTTGATACTAAAGATTACCAAAATAATTTTATAAAATCAGAGAAGTTTCATAAATAAACTGCTTAAGAAATGTTTAAAGAGGAATAAATCAAGTAGAAGATTCAAGATGATTTTGAAGATAAGGTTTCATAATGAAATGGAATAAACTAATTCCAAGGAATGTTCTTTAAAATATTCCTCTTTGTGAAATATATTTTCAAGTAAGTACATAAATATTAAATTTGTTATCAGTCCTAAATATCTAGTTGTAGAAATATTTAAATATAGGTCCAATAATTATTTTTCCAATCTACATACATGTGTACCTACATGTATTTAGACATATATTTGAATATATATCTCTTTCCAGCCTCTTATTTTATATATACAGGTTAGCGTTTCTTTTGTTATTCAAAAGACAATTTCCAAACCGTCAATTTGTAAAGGAAACGCACAGCGACTTCAGATTTCGGGGGTCCTAAATCTGTAGATAAAGTTTTTAAAAAATGCTCTCGAGTTTCATTATCTATAGAGTTTTATAACGTACTAAAGCAAAATATGAATACTAGATCATAAATTGTATCATTAAAAGCATAATAAAAGCCCATAACCATTTGATTGCGGACCAGGACTGGCGCTTATTTTTATATTCAATCATACCACAACTTAAAAAAAATTCTTTGTCGCAGATTTCGCTGCAAAATATCTTCGTATATGTGTAAGGCAGAGAACAGTGAAACAAGTGAAAATATCGTTACAAAAAAGTATATTTTCTCTGTAAGAGTTTTTTGTATTTTACAGATTTTCTTTTTGATATTCTAAAAAGCAAAAAACACAAAGCTTAACTTGATGCCTTGTTCATTTAGTAAGGGCATTCCTTAAGTAGAAAATTGAATTTTTGTTTCAAAGAAACTCGCTATTGGGTTAATACAGTGTTTATCGGAAATACGTCCAATGAAATATCAATGTCAGATAAGTGTCGGTTTTATATTGGCAGTATTTGCATTGAAACGCAGATATAGTAGCAATATTAGATTATATAGCAATTCGGATTTATGTCAGAAATACTGGCTATGAAATTGCAATGTATATTCTGAATTATTGGTGTGTTATTCACAAAGATTCTCCCCCTAACATGGAGGAAATATTTTATACCAAAGCCAAAATGTAGTCAAATCAAACAATATTAGGCCACTATGGTTTTGCTCCTAGGGTACTTTCTAGCAATTTTTTCCAGAACAACCGTGCATCTTTTCTGCAGGTACGAAATATTCATTTTCTTAAGTCTGTATTTACGTTGCATTACAAAATTATAATATTTTCAATCTCAAATCGAAATCTTCTATGAGTATTTAACAATCTGTCTTCAAAACCCCAATTCATATATCACTTCTCCAGTCTTTTGTATGACAAGGCATACATTCTGAATACTCACAATGAGCCATGTTAATATGGCTTTTAGCAATTTTCCCTTTCACTGCAATTCTATAATACTAGCTGCGTGGGAACCCAATATGTTAATTTTTAGTTGCACGAGAGCTTTGGATTCTTTAAGGGAAAAATAAATACAGTTTTTCGTACATTTAGAAGATATTTTTTATATTACTTTTATAAAATACTAAGTATCAAATATTAAATAATAATTACAATGCATGTTAAATGTTTTCACAATAAAATGCACGTTTTCAGTGACTTGATTTGTCAAAAAAAATTCGTTCCTTCAAAAGTTGGATTTTGGCTTAATGTGTTGGAGCTGGTGTAGTACAAATGATGTCATTTTAAAGATCTTAATCAAAAACAACCTCATCTTTTTAGACTTATATAAAATCATTTCAGATTTATGAATTAAAAACAATGTTGTTATTCTCGCTTAATCATTCCACTTTCTTTCACCATTGTGACAACTTTTTACTACTACGATTAGCAGATAATTCATTAAAAAGCTATGTTTCTTCTCCATATTCATATCTTCTAAATAGAGGGGTGTGAGGGGAGAAAGTACCATGGCCCAGTTTGCCCAAACTTTAATCACGTTTTGTTTCAGCAAGAAACTCAACCCTGCAATATGGTGAAATATTTGTCTATTTATCAAGGGGGATTAATGCACAATATTGTCAATTAATTTTTCAAAAAATGTTTTCAAAATTTTGGCTCAAACACATTAGTCAAATTAACTAAATCAATCAAGTTATTATCAACAATCAAGGTAAACCCAATTAATCAATTCAAAATAAATTATTAATTAAAATCTCCGCGGAGAACTCGCGCATAAATACGAACACCCAGTTAGAAATACAGGAATCATGAAGTTCGAAGGAAATAGGTGTAAAATGCGCTGGTAATTTAAAACAATTATCTCCGGTGGTTGCTTCTGAAATATTGAACTGTCTTAATTTTAGACATACCATCATTATTCAGGTATTTTCCCATAATTATACAGGGACGTCTTTATTCGCAGTGTACGTGGATATCGAGAAGCTTATTTTGAAAATTTCGTGATATAGCAGCTAAAAGTGTTAAAATAATTAGTTAATAATAACTTATAAACGAGAGTAATAATACAGATCAGAAGATCTATAAATATATCGTTTACTTACTGTATTTGGCCTGGATGAAATTTTAGAAAAGATATTTTCAACATTAATCTTAAGTATTTCCCTTTAAAGTTAGAGATTTTACACGTCTACTGATAACTTGACAGTTATCGGTCGAAAGTGAAACAAAATTTATATTGGGGTGTTCTCGACTATGTTGATTCTAATGGTGAGGGAAATCTATTCATATGTTCCTATATTTATGAAATTCTAATAACTGAATTATTAATTAACCCTTTGATTACGTGGATGGGACGTATGTCGTCCCAGCGACAATTTATTTATTCTATTTGTACCACTTTTTGAAAAATAATTTCTGTCATACACTTATATTAATATATTGTTAAGAGAAATATACAATAAACATTTTTTTTCAAATTTGCGGTACGATTGAATATAAAAATAGTCGCCAGTTCCGGCTCGTAATCCAAAGGTTAATATGACAATAAGATATTTATTCAAAATATGTATGTGCGTTAGGTTTGGGATTGTTACAGAGTCAGATTACAAACGAGGCAAGCTCCAGAAGTAAAAATAAATAGAAAGTTTTGCCTTATTCATGACTGAAATTTTGCATAAAAAGGCGTTTAAATAAATCAAAAATGTCTATTAAAATTTACTGGTGGAAATATCCCCGTTAGTAATCAGGCTTTGGAGTTTTACGAAGCATCCTAGAAAAAAGTAATGAAATAAATAAAATATTATTCAAGCTATGCCTAAATGTCAAAAGTTTATCATTTATTGTTTCATTTTTCAACAAGATATATCTCTCAAATTTTTCATTCAAATTAATATCGTTTTTATTTACGCTTTTTTTAACGTGAGTAACCTAAATATGCAACATATTTATGATGTTTTAGGTGAACATTTCAATGTTAGATTCAATTTTAATATGTAGATTATCCCTTTTGTCAAAATAAACCACATGTAATATACGTATTATAACAGTGCTTATTTTTTCTTTCATTTGTTAGAACTGAATATTTAGCCATCGTTCGTATTTTTTGGGCAAACTATGAAAAATATATTAAATAATAAATAAAATAAGTAAACAGCACAAATGTTAATAGTGTTTATTGTTTTTATATATCGAGTTTAAGCGAAATTTGAAACAACCCTACTAAATCATATCATGAAAGGCTGGAGGAAATACTGATCTCACGATTACAGTCTTCTAAAACTATTCAGACAGTTAAACTTGCTTTAAGACGCATTTTTAATCCGAAAAATCTTCTTTGAACTTTCTTCATGGAACTCCTTCAAATCACACGAAATCATGGGATGAGGCGGTGCATACAGAAAGATACACGAAGCGTGTGACATTGAACATGTATAAGAGAATTAAGGGAGCGTTGAAAGAGATATTTCTACTTCGCGAGTATTTACCTTACAATTAAATCTCCAGAAAATCCAGGAAAAGAATTTAATGTTATAAAGCAGGAAAAGATTAAGATACTTAAGTGATTTTATAAATAGCGCTACTTTAAAAAAATTTATTTTCCTCTTTACTGTGAAACCAATGTCAATGCTTTATATTGATTAACGTTGATTTAACGTTGTTTTAACGGTGAATTAACGTATCATTAAATATTTATAGTTTTTAATTTAAGCACATTAGCATTATTATGCATTATTTTTTAATAAGTTAAAACTAATTTTTTTTTAATTAAATTTAAAATAATATATTATAGAATAACTCTACAATGCCTATTAATTCATAAAGCAACAGGATAATTTAGTCATACTGACTGTTCGCCGTATTTAATGAATAAAATATTACTTTCCTCTGAACCAAAAATACTTATTTTTTAATAAACAATCTTTGTTAAAACTTCTTCGTAATAATTTTTAAACAAACATGCAATTTTGAATTTTTTTAAACTTATTTTTTATTAAATAGATAGGAAGAAATGCACTCAATGTTATTTACTAAATAATACTACTAATAAAAATATCAGAAATTATAAAAAAAAAAAATCTTTTTTATTCAAAGGTTGTAAAAACATATAAAAACATGCATAATTTAAAAAAAAATTCATAAACAAACACGGAGAACACAAATGCAGCTATTCTAACTATTCAGACTTAAACTATCTCTAACAGGCCTATACGAGCCCCTAGTGACAGTACCGTTGAAGGAAACGTGATAGCATGAGATCCAGAATGGGGTAAAAAAACAATAACCGAACTCTCACAGCTACAATTAACAGTGAATGTTTTCGAAAATTTTAAATGGCAGATTTCTTCATCGTAAAATGACCTTTGCAGTGAAAATCCAAGAATACCGTTAAAAAACTGATTGTAGCTGTAGGGATGGCTACATAAAATAAACGCAAAAAACATCATTTTGTTCTCTACGTGTACTGCAATTTGCGTTTTCGTAGTTGACAGGGTCACCTGAATACAGTTTAATCGGTGTTTGTCTATTAGGTTGATTAGAATTCTAGGCATATACATCAAAACACCTAAACAAATCTTACACGAAAAATGTCATCCAACAAAGACGTATTGTCTACATGCTTTGATTTACTGTTGGCCACATGAGACCACATGATATATGCCATCAACTGTGAACGAAAATACTAGAAAACTTTGTAGTCCAAGTAAATTGATTTGTTTTTGTCGCCTATGTGGACGTATTTTTTCTTCACATTTTTTTTTTCATTGAGTATGTTTTATGTCGCCATTTCTACTGTTAAATTTAGTTTTTTAATGCATTTCGTGGTTTTTCACCGTAAAGATCATTTTGCGATGGAAATAATTACATATTTAAATTTGAAATTTTCGAAGTTTTATCACTTTAACCGTAACTACGAGAGCTCGATTCTTTTTCTTTACCTATTCTCTAGCCCATGCCATAAAATACACACATACTAAATGGCATCCCGTTCCCTTGACCGATACGTTCGCTAGGAGCAGATAAACGGCAAAGTTTATTATGTGACAACTATGTACTTCAAATCTAGAAAATCTTTTTTTTTTTAAATTTCTTTCTTTAGTCATTTAACATCTTCAACACTAACAAAATCATGGGATGAGTCGTTACATACAGAAAAACACATGAAACGAATAACACTGAGCGTGTAAAACATAGTTAAAGGAGCGTTGACAGAAATATTCCTATATCCCATATGTCGCATCTATTTACTACTTTACAATTAAATCTCCCAGAAAACAACATATAATTTTAAAACGGAAAAAGTTAGAGATAGTTAACGACGTATTCTCCATCTTCCTCAACTGCTAGTTAATTATTTTTCAGTCCAATGCATGTTAATGGTAAATACCATTCATTCGACCGAGTTTTTCGCGATGACCGTCAGTTCAGGCAGATGGTAAATACGAGTGTAAGGGATTTTAAAAGTGATGCTACTTTCAAAAACATATTTTCCTATTTACGATAAAATCAATGACAGTGCTTTATATTGGTTAGAGTTGGTGTCATTTTACGAGAGCAACTACGGGAGATTCTTAAAAATTCTAGAAGGATAACGGCATATACTATCGAAAATAAAACCAAGATTTGATAAATTTGCGGTATTATGCATTAATATTGAGACATTTAAAGTTAACTTTATATCAACTACAGTATGATATCTTATCTTTTAGAAATCTTATCTTTACACACCTAATACCCTCCCCTACATCCCTGCATTTTTCTCATAAACTATTGAAGCAATTTCAGCAATTAAAAAAAAAAAAGTAAAAATGCAATAGTTACGCGATTTAAAAATCTGCATTTTTAAATCGCATTACTAAAAAGGAATTCCCTTGTTAGGTAATTTTAAAAGTACAGATGCTTTCAAATATATTTTTCCTACTTATTTTAAAATCGATGACAATGCTTCATATTGATTAGAGTAGACGTAAATTTAAAGAATTGCCAAACATGTTAAAATATTAGTTTTAAACACATCAGCATTATTATGCGGTTGTTATAACTGTAATAACTCAAATACTTGAATTGACGACGCTGGATTTACAATGAGCACAAACATTTACTTAAACAAAAAGCATATGAACGAATAAATAATTAGTAGATAAAGAAAATAGGAACAGATGTCACAAACGCACAGCAGTTGGCATCATTATTTTGTGGCTCTATTTTGGCGAGAAAAACTCGTTTTTTAATTCCTGTTAGGCCTAGCGTGCGTAAACAATATGTTAGTTTTTATTATTTTATTTTATTTTATTTATTTATTTATTTTTTTTTTTACTAAACAATATTATAATTTTATTATAAAACACACATATTTAATTTTATTTAACACACACATTTTTATTTACATACACATTATTTTTATTTTCACACATTATTTTTATATTCACACATTATTTTTATTTTCATACAATTTTTTTATTTAACATACACATTTAATTTTATTATAAAACACACATATTTCATAATAAAACACCAGGTTGTCATACGAAGCAAAAATCTCATGGGTATCACGCCATGCAAAAAATCGCCAATTTGGCTTCAAAACTCTTGTGCGTCTGCGACATCTTTACAAACAAATATATTAAATGAACTCAAAATAGTCATTAGCTAAGTTTATGAACAAACCATGTTAGAGAAGTACTTATACATTCACTGTTAAAGCATAAAAAAGCGACATTCAGCAAACCTTTTTCCAACAGAATCCCATTCTAATTATGAAATAATCCTTTTCCATACTAGTTCGCGCCTTTGCTTCAAAGGAGTTAAGTTGCCGTACGCTTCTGAACCTCGCATTATTATGTATTAAGTTTGTATAGTTCAGAACTAACTTCATTTTAACTACAAGTTGAAATATTTTAATATAGAATAACCAAAATTAATTATTGAGACAGCAACAAAATAAATTAATAATACAGACTGTTCCTAGTACTTAATTAATGCAGGGTCATTTTGAAAATAAAACTTCAACTCGATTTTTCTCACTACGAAAAAAAATAACATCTTTTCAGAACATAGATTTCGTTAAAAATTGTTAATGCTAATCTTTAAATAAATGTATTTTCATGAAAATTTCTCTTAAGCATTTATAGCTTACGAACTCATACAATGATATTAATAAAAGAAGTATTAATCCAGAAATGTTATAGAAATTCATTTTTATTCATTTATTTTAAATTAAACTTTAAATAGCGTACTTATTCTTATCATATGATATGCGAACACACAATTGCAGCTATTTTAAACTATTCAGACCGTTAAACTAGCTTCGAGAAGTATTTAAATCTCAGAAATTTTCTTTGAACGTTCTTCCTTTA
Organism: Maratus michaelseni; assembly: GCA_963931845.1. Taxonomy (NCBI): domain Eukaryota; kingdom Metazoa; phylum Arthropoda; class Arachnida; order Araneae; family Salticidae; genus Maratus; species Maratus michaelseni. The sequence continues at coordinate 273,198,191 of OZ007594.1, read as the reverse complement.
GTCATGGAACTCCTTCAACTCACACGAAATCATGAGATGAGTCGACGCATACAGAAGAATACATGAAGCGTGTGACATTGCGCGTATAAAAGAGAATTAGGGAAACGTTGAAAGAGAGATTTCTATTTAGCATATATTTACTTTACAATTAAATCTCCCGGAAAAGAACTTAGAGTTTTAAAGCAGGAAAATATTAAGATACTTAAATGATTTCAGAAGAAATGTTATTTACAAAAATGCATTCTTTCTATTTAAACAAATACCGATGACAGTTCATCATATTGTTTAGAGTAGACGTTACATGAACAGTTGAGATTAGAATTTTATTGGATTATAGACACACTGAAATATGATACATATTTGATAAATGTATTTAGAAGGCCTAAACTGTTGGGAATAAACTTAACAACTTCTAGGAAAACTGAAAATAGTTGTGATAAATATTAATTTACATCACATCAAACTGAATACAATTTATAAATATATTTACGAGAGAATCAAGTATACGAGTATTTTTAAACCATTAAAATATGAAGGTAAGTCTACATAAAAATGAATATAAATCTATATAAATATAAGTATAATACATTTATATAAAGATAAATATAATTTTGTATCTAATATTCTTTACAAATGAAAAGCTTTCTTTATTAAAACAAATATATTTTTTGCAACAATACTCTAAAATAATTACGCAAAGAATTTATTAAGTCCTTGTCCATTTCAAGAATATTTTCTCGGCCAAGATTTTTTTAAACTGGAATCAAACACTTAAACTTAATGCTCAGATACGTAATTGAAATATCTGCTTATCTACTATTTTAATTGATATAATATAAAATTAATACACTTTAAAATATCAGATTATAAATGATAGGTAAGCAAGAGTAGGAGAGTGTCGTACACAGTGAGACGGATATTTAAAAAAACCTTAATCAGAGCTACATTTATAGATTTCAAAAGATTGCATATATAAATCTGCATAGTGGGAGCACCTTGCATTACTAATTTATAAATACACGTGAATAAAAACTGAAAAAAAAATTACCAGGAAATATTATCAGAATACATCTCTTTGTGTATCACACTTAGTATATATTGAACAGTGTTGATATTTTATGTGTTTTATCGAAACATCCAGCAATTTGGTATAGGACATAGTTGTGTCTGGATTTCTGAGCATTTATGTATCAACGGCCGCATTGTAAAAAGTTTTAAACGCTCCAAAACCTATAAATCAGGAAATTGGAGTTTTTAGCTGCTATGGGGTGGTACAAAAAGAAAAATGTCTCCTAATTTTAGGAGTCCATGTGTTAAGGACATGAAAGAATTATAGAAGCATATAATGCATATTAATCATTAAAGAAGAAATATAATTGTAATTCTGTACAGTTTTTCAATGTTGCACTGTGTATCAGCATTTCATGTATCATTGTATACCAATTCAATTTGTTAAAAAAAAATGATTGAATACCTATATCTTAGACTTTGTGCTTGTTATGAGCATTTAGTTCAGTACATATGTATAAGATTCAAAATTAAGTACTATATACAATTAGACTGAAGATATATGATCTGCTCGAGAGTTGAATAAGTAACTTTTCCTATCTGACTGTGTTCGAAAATATACTTTTATTTCGTATACATATTAAACGTTCCAAATTAATACTAGAATAGGGGCTCAAAATTGAAACAACTGCGCTACCTTGTGGACGGGGTTCATAATGCCAATGCGCGCGCTTTTAGGATGACGTCATTAGGTATGACAAAATCTACTATCTGCGCATTCTCCAGAGCATATATCGTGAATCTTTACTCACTCATGGAAGATTTACCTTGATTACCAGATTTATTGCCAATATTTTTTATACAGTTTGTTTCGATTAAATATGTACATTTAAAAACATTCACAATATCATTTTAGTTTCATTAGTAATAATATATAAGCATTAGGTAAGCAATATTGCCTTTTCTCCCGAAACTAAAAATATATAGTGAATGTTTTTAAATATAAATATGTTTATGAAAACAAACTGTGTCAAAATATTTTGCAATAAATCTGGTAAACAACATACATCTTCCGTGAGTAAGTGAATTATCATAATATATACTCAGGAGAATGCGCAGATGATAGATTTGGACGTATATAATTTTCTATCCCGCCAATGCTCCTATATTGAAAACATATCTTGCCCTCTAAACATATTAAAATGTATTGTTACCGGAAAAGCACCTGTGTACCTAATTTTTATAATTTTAGCACCTAAGAAATTGAGTGAAAATTCGATTACAAAATTCAATCTTTACACACAAGAACTAAAACTAGGATTTCCCTCAAAGGGATTAGTCTGAGTGATTTTGTTAAGAACGTAGGATTAACAATTACGACATAATGAAAAAGAGAAAATTAAATGATAGCATTACAAAATATCATACATAAATCCATATACACTGTTAAACAAATAGAAAAGAAGTACCGTCCATCAGATTTGCTTTTATAACACTAGGGTGCTCTGCCCCCTGCTCGCTACTCTCACCAACCCCCGTTTTGATTTCACAGCCTCTTAAAACCTGGTAATGTATCCTGATTTAAAAAGATGATGATGATATCACGAACGGCGACTTTCTTCTGTAATCAGGTTATAATGCTTTTTCATTTAACTGGTTATAATGCTTTTTCATTTAATTCATCTTTTTATTTTTAATATTCATGTGTAAACACAATTTTTATGACGCAATTTTCTTTATTTCCTGCTTTCAACACATGATCATTTAATTATTATTTTAAACTTTCATTATTGTTTTTAAAAGTCTCGAGCAAATACATTTTTTTATTTGAGATAAAGCATAATCCTTTGCGCTTATTTAGAAATTGGCAACAATATAAAAAAATGACTTTTTCAATAAAAGATTTTTTACTCGATTTTTAAGGATTTTTTGAGTTTTTATTGTCCGACCGTGATAATTTTTTTTAATTTCTGAAAGCTTATTATATTTCGCGTCTGGTGGTATACTTTTTGAATCCGTAGGATGGCTAGAAAAAAGTAATAGCTCCTCAAAAAAGTCCCTGGTAAAAAAAAGCGATGAGAATAACCCGGAATATCTACGCAGAATTTGATTGGTCCATTTCTAAATCGTTTTTGGCTCAGTTCCAGATTGTTTTTTTTTAATATAGAAGGATTTGGCAAATAATCCCATTTTTTTTGCTTGATCTTATAAAACGCCAAGCTTTTTAAAGTTACGTAATCAGATTTCCAGCCAATAGCGTATTTTAGCAAGCGTGGCTTAACGCAAATTTAATTTCATTGTAGCAACATTTTTCCTGTGACAAATATTTACATTTGAATTAAATTTTTTTCTTCTACCCAAACTCTACCCAACTGTTTACCTGTCTCGCTATCCATCTGTCAATCCGTCTTTCTACCTGTCTTGCTTCCCGTTTAATTACCAATCTCTCGACACGTCTGCCTGTGTACATACTCCTCTCTCTACCAGTCTGTCAACTCGTCTCTGTGCTCTTCTGTCTGCCCGTCTCTCTATCCACCACGCAACCTGTCTCACAACCTTTACTCTACATGCCTGTATATCGGTCTCACTACTCGTCACGCTACCCGTCTCGTGACCCGTACGCTACCCATCTCGGTACCTCTCTGAAACACTTTTTTTTACCTGTCTCGCTACCTGTCCGCTACCTCTACCTATTCGTTTCGCAACCCGTTAGCCTATCTCTGCCACTACCCGTCTCTCTACCCATCTCACTATCCGTCTGTCTACCCGTTTGTTTACTCGTCTCTCTACCTCTTCCCAATAGTTTCACAATTCATTCAATATACAGAAGCCGTTTACCGTTATTAAATACAAACAGAAGTAATTCATCTAATAAGTGTAATCAGATGCAATTTTTAAAAATACATGCGTAAACCAGCAAAATAATTCATCAGTTTTAGTTTCATAGTTGTTTATATAATTTGGCAATAAATCTCAACTTCTTAAACCCGTATTTTGTCAAGCTTTTTAAAAAAGCCTAAAGGTCCGTATAACTGGGAAGTATCCTCAGGGCTGTTAGATACATGTTATAGTTAAGTGAAAGTGTCATAATCGGGTTTGCAGTTAATTGCTTAAGTCAGAAAGCGTAGCTTAACGCCATTTTAAATTCACTGCTGTAACTTTCTTTTTATTTTTCTTATTTTTTTTAAGAGTTGGTGGGAGGGGGAAAGATTAACAAATATATACATTTGAATTCAAACTTTTGCTTCCATGTTTATGTTAGTGTTGTTTGTATTATTAATTAATACTTTGTTCACCGAGCTTCATTCGAAACAAATGTAAAAGACTTCTTCTACAGTTTTTTCCAGGGGAAACTACCGTAATCGGGCCCAAAGCCAATCGGAGCATTTAATATCCTTATTGTAACTGTTATAGAGTTAAAACAATGTTGTTGCTAGCTTTATTGTTGTTTGAGACCAGCCTTGCCTGTGTATCTGAATGGGGAAAAGTTCCGTATCCTGTGCCGGTTGGCGCGATTGGCGAAAAAATTAAACATGGTGCCAAAAGCATATTACCGAAGCATCTACTTTAAAATAAGCATCTTACTAAAAGCATCTACTTGAGCATCTTACTAAATTTTTTCAGAGAGCGGAAAAACATGTTTTTCAAATGTTTTCAAACGTACTTTTATTAAACCATGTTTTTGAACCATCTTAAAAACATAAATACGATGCTAAAATAAAATTTTATCGCCATTTTCGAAATTTTAATAAGTAATGAAAATGCATAAACAAACATATTTAACAAACCTAAGAGGTATTTTTGGGATAAATAATTGTTATTGTCAGGGGGCAAATTGTAAAAAATTAATGAACGAACGAAAAACATACCTAAATTAACTTTTGGGAACCTCAGGAAAAAAATATCTGATGTAAATAGCATTTAAAATCTTTAAATGGAGAAGTGTTCCGTATAAAAATGCAAAACATTATACGCTTGATATAAATATTTTTGGAACAGCTGTCGCTAGCGCACTGGGATTGGCGTGATTTTTGTTTGCGCCATTTTGGCCAGAAAACCTCGTTTTTGAGAACCCGTTAGGCCAAGATTTCTAAAACAGCATGCTAGTTTGATTTTATTATGTTATAAAACACACACAATTTTTATTTTAAGCACACAGAAATTATTTTAGGCACAGATGTCATATACGCACCACATTGGCGCGATTTTTTCCCCCGCCAATTTGGCGAAAACTTTGTTTTTGAATATTAGTTACAAAGGTACTTAAAGGTATTTAATTTAACATAAAAACACAGAATCTGCCCTACCAAGTTGCTACACGAAGCAAAATCTCACCAAAATCGCCAGGTTGCCCACACATAACATCGCCATTTTAGTACCAAAAATATACCCCGGTGCGCCTGCGACGTCTGTATCATCTTTTTTTAATGTTTTAATATTTTCGAAAGCATAGATAAAAAGGTAAAAATCTCATTCCCAACTGCCATTACAATTAGCATATATATACAAAAACAATATCTACAAAACATATGTTTGCATAATATTACATCTGCAAAACATAACTTTAGAAAAGGTAACCGAAAGACTGAAGATCGCAACAACCACATCGAAACACTTATCACCAAAAAATAACTCGCCAAATCTACCGGCACAGGATATGTAACTTTTCCCTCTGAATGCAGAATATTAGCTATTTTTATTGTACGATAGGTGATTATAATAAAATTGTTTCATTTCACATACTACATACCATTTGATATATTTGTACTTTTATGTTCCATTTTATAAAAAATTGAAATATATTTTATTGGGTACTTTTCGGTTAGCTGGACGCCAGTGATATATGAACAAATACATAGATAAATATATATGTATATACATACATACATATATGTATATAATATATATATGTGTGTGTGTGTGTGTATATATATATATGTGTATGTATATACATATGTGTGTATGTATATATATCACTGGCGTATCTTATTCACACAACATGTATATAGATCACTGGCGCCCGGCTAACCGAAAAGTACCTTTTATTGTACTGAATATTAGTGAGTGCATATTTTTTTGCTCCATGCTCCATGAACTTTTGAAATCCGATTTATTACGAATAACTCCCGCCTGTGAAAATGACATACGCACTAAATTTTCGTGACGTATGTACTTTAATTGTGCTTTTTTTATCTATTTTTTAATATAATTTCCAAACGGTTTGAAATTTATTATTGGTAATAAATAGACGTCGTTGTCACCTTTATAGGTACCTGCTGTAAAAATTTGAACGAAATCCGTTAAATATTTTTTGAGTTATGCTTGACGAAAGGTTTTAATATCCGCCGTAGCTATATATGGAGCAAAGTAATACTGCGCTGTGTATGAGTCTTCGTGTCACTCAGACAATTACATGATAAAAGCTTGTAACAAATAATCAAACGGTGTCAGAAGTACCTCCCTAAATATGATTTCATTCAGTCGTACTTAACATATTTATTCATTTTATTTGAATTTATCTGACTCCAAATAAAGAACAATATTTCAAAACTAAAACTTTATTCCATGCATCAAACCAAACGACATCTTATTCTCATGACAACAAACAGTTCCATTGCCATTAACGAAAAAAATTACAATCTACTTTCAACAACTATAGCGTAAAATACTTTAATTGCAGACGATATAAAAATATTGTAGCGTTACTTTCAACAAACGGGGTGAAAGTTATTTTATAAAGTGTGGTAACTTTGGTGGCTTGAAGAAACGCACGTATTTTGATAGATGGATACCGAAATTTTATTACACATATTTATTTCAACATTTACCACAAACATTCACTACATTATAACTAATATTGGTACTACTCTATTATCCCGTCGACCACTTATCATAACAAAAAATTATCGCCAATCTGTAGCGCCAAATAAACGGGAGAACGTTGCCATTTGAATATCAAAATAAATAAATAAACAAAATATAAGAATTAAAGACACAATTGTTATTTTACTTAATGAAATAACTAATAAATCAGTAAAACATAATGAAAAATACACGCAAATGTCGAATTAAAAACCACTTGATGACATAAAAAACACATATAATGTTTCTGATATCAAATAAATGGGACTGCATTTTTGGCGTTTAATCTTACAGTTAGGCGATAGTTTTTTTGTTATGAAAAGTGGTCGACGGGATAATAGAGTAGTACCCTAATATTTCCATATTTCGATCACAAGCTGTGTGTTTAACCTCCAGTAGTTCGAAACACTTCCGCTACGTGGTGTACGACCTTCATTGACGTGACCTCGGCGGGCGGACACCTCTGACATACAGTGTCTCACATAAGTGATGGGACACTTGTGCTTTACAAAAGGAAACTAATCAAATAAATTAAAAAAACATGTACACATTTTTTTTGTGGGTGTGTTTCATACTTAAATTTAGTAAAGATTATTACATAACATACATTTTGTCAAAATATTAAAATATTAATTTAATAAAAATACAAATGTTTAGAACGGAGCAAAAAATAGCTCACATAAGTGATGGGACACCATTATATATGCAACAAAAATCGTCTGAAATAAGCAATAAAAATATTTTTTGGGGTTTTATTTTTACTTAAAAGCAATTGGCAATAATTTATAAAATCGTCTGCAGTATTTCTCTCCAGTTTGTTTTGGAATTTTTGTGTTTTTTAGCTCTGTGTAGCCATGAATGCTAAACGAAAAGAAACTTCGCCTGAAATTCGAAAATTAGTTATTAATTTGCATATTGAACGTGGAAAATCTATTAGAAAAACTGCTGAAACAGTTAACTTGAGTCGTTCAACAGTTTTCAATATCATTAAACGATATAAAAAGAATCATATGATTCAGGATAAAAGAAGACCTGGCCGACCATCAAAGCTATCCAATGGAATAAAGCGAATTATCGTTCGAAATATTAAAAAAAATCCAAGAATTAGTGCTTCAAAAGTTGCTGCTGATTTACAAGCATTATATGGAATAATTGTTAATCCTGAGACTATTAGAAGGGTAATTCGATCTGCTGGATATCACGGTAGAGTAGCCAGGAAAAAATTCTTCGTAAGTGAAAAGAATAGAAAACTCAGACTAGCTTTCGCAAAATCCAACATAAATAAGAATTCTGATTACTGGAATAAAGTTATATTTGCTGATGAGAATAAATTTAATATATTTGGTTCTGACGGTAGAATCTTGGTGTGGAGAAAACCCAGGGAAGAATTTCGCAAACAGAACTTGGTACCAACAGTAAAACATGGTGGAGGAGGAGTTATGGTATGGGGGTGTATGTCGTCCGCTGGAGTTGGTAATCTTGTTTTTATTGACAGTATAATGGATCAGTACAAGTATATTGATATTTTAAAGCAAAATTTGAAATCTTCAGCACGAAAATTGAACCTTCATAACGATTTTAAATTATACCAGGACAATGACCCCAAGCACACTGCTCTGAACGTTAGACTCTGGCTGCTATATAACTGTCCTGAAATAATAAAAACACCACCACAATCTCCAGACTTAAATCCCATAGAGAATATTTGGCAAGAATTGGAATCAAGAATTCGCAAACACACCATTTCTTCAAAACAACAACTAAAATCGGTGCTTCAAGAAGAATGGGGTAAAATCACTCCAGAAATCACAAAAAAATTAGTCGAATCATCCCAAAAAGATTAAATCATGTTTTAAAAGTAAAAGGAAATCCAACAAAATATTAAAACCTTTTAAAAAGTAAAATTTTTGGATAAATATTTGATGGAAAAGTAAGTGTCCCATCACTTATGTGAGCCATTTTTTGCTCCGTTCTGAACAATTGTATTTTTACTAAATTAATATTTTAATATTTTGACAAAATGTATGTTATGTAATAATTGCTACTAACTTTAAATATGAAACACACCCAAAAAATTTTTGCACATGTTTGTTTATTTATTTTATTGCAGTTTCTTTTTATAAAGCACAAGTGTCCCATCACTTTTGTGAGACACTGTATATCTTTGAACGTTTAATATGTATACGTTTTGTTCGGAGAGTACTCCCAACGAAGCATCACTAAACAGCCTAACATCACGTGGTTGAAATACAAATTGCTTTTTCAAACCTTCTCTGTTTCATAATGCATTTTTTCATTATGTATGCTTCTCCACTATATTTAAACAATAACTAAAAAAGTGCCTTGTTGACAAATTTTATTTCCACGTCAAAATAGCTTTTCAACCCAACTACATGCTGAATACTCCATACATACATACTTTATTTATTTATATATTTACATACATACATTTCTCCTCCTAATATCTATCTTTGGTAATGCCATACCCCTTCTAACATACAATGAACAAAAAACGTATTTGAGTATACGAATTATATGGTGCATAAATAAACACAGAAAACTTATGTTACGAAATTGTTTTGATTGTTACTTTATTTACTTAATAAACACATATAAAAATGCATTATTTTTCCCTAAAAGATAATAATAGATATTTTAAAAAATGAAATAAAATTTGTTCATGCCAAAGAAAATGTATTTTCGTACATAACAGTTTTCTTTCGTTAAATATGGTTAAACACAACATTATAGAAATTTTCAGTGAATGTAAGTCTCGCATTTCCTAAAAGAATCATTGGAATTACTTTTTGGAAAGTTTCTGTTGGCTTGCCTCCAAAAAAGTTTTAGTTTTCTATGGCTTTGATAGAAAAGATTATAACTCTCCATGATTCTGGATTAACGCCTTCGCGACGAGCGTCTCGTGTACGTGACGGATACGGTGCATACAATAATCAGTTTTTCCTACGAGTAATATCAATAGTATTTTTTTTATTATTTAATTGTAGATATTCTGAGATTAAATTATACAAAGACTTGTATTTGGAATTACTCGTGGTAAAACATAAAAAATTGGGTACGAGAGTCCCTTTGCAAATTTCTATTTTGAATTACTCGTGCTAAAAGATTAAAAATTGTGTACGAGACTCCCTTTGCAAAGGGAATAAGTTATACAGAATTGGTAAAAAATGAAATTTAAACTTTTCTATCGTTCGCTATATAATAAAGAAGAAAAAATATATTGTTTCAACAGCGAAAAAGTTACGACTTTGTCGTTTAAGAAAGCTAAATGCAAGCCAAAAAAGAGATACCTTAAACAATTATAAAACACCCTTACCTAAGTGTACGATAATTGACTGCTGATTTTGACATCGGGAACTACAGTCACGCCTCAAATTATTCGAAATATACTTCGAAATGCAAATATTAGACCAAAAAAACCCTATACAAATAAAAGCAAATAGTCCGAAAAGAGTTGCGTTTGCAAAAGCTTATGTCAACAAACTAGCAGAGCATAAAAACTATCATTTTTATCTAGAAAAGCAGAGAATTTACTAATTTCGGCCCTGACGGAAAGAAAACGATTTGGCAAAAGCTGAATAAAACTCTTGAAACCAAAAATTTAAAACCAACTGCAACACAGGTAGTCATATAATGATTTGCGGATGCATATGTCTTTTAATGGAGTTGGTGAAATTGCGATTTTTTAAGGTAATATAAATACTAAATAATATATTAATATATTGAGTTCATTATAATATACATGCAATATATATTGTTCATTAAAAAAAAATTTATAGGACCCAAAACTATGCATAGCAATTAAACAATTTTTCCCGAGAAAATACTTTACGAGCTTGCAGTGTGCAGTGTGCAATATCAATTTTAATTTGAGTATTTTTTTTAGGTTTTTATTTAAAATTTTTTTATTTAAAATTTCTTTATTTTAATAGAGAATTATTTCGTATTTCGAAACGGTAATTTTTTCATTGTTGCCAAATTTTAAAAATAGCGGAAATAATAATATTTCTAAAAATTTTACAATTGAAAACTATAATTACACATGAATATTATAAGAGAAAGAAAACTTTACAAAAATTAAATTATTATATGCGAAAAGAATTAAATGGGGGAAAGTTATGTCATAAAACTCCAAATAATAATATTTCTAAGCATTTTTCCATTGAAAAATACATTTACACGAGATATTTATTTCATATTTCGAAAAAGTCTTTCTTTTTCCATTCTTGCCAAATTTTAAAACAACGCAAATACTAATATTTTCTTTCAATTAAAAATGTATGTACACATGGATATTAAAAACATGAATTATAAATTGATGTTTCAGCAAGAAAAAAATTACAATTGACATAATGACATGATTTTTTAAACAAATAATCTGTACGTTTTAAAAAATAACCTTACTAAAAAAGAATTGATTTTTAAGAAAAACAAAACATTCGAAATATATTTAAATACGATATAACCAAAATAAAAAAAAAACATTGAAATTGCTTCAGTAGTTTCCGAGAAAAAGGTACGTGATTATCATATGCTTTCATAGGATTTCGATTTGTTGCTGTTTCGCAATTGTTCTTGCTCCCCTTGAATGCTTGACATATTCTCCGAAAAGATTTTATATAGATGTACCGTTTTCTCGATAACTTCTGAAGCCATTTATATATATATTTTAATTGTTCTAGCAGTAGCTGAATTAGAAATTAATGTTTCAGCAATAAAAAAAAAATACACTTGATATAGTGACATGATTCTTTAAAGAAATCTTATGTACGTTTTGAAAATTAACGTTACAAGAATTGATTTTTAATAAAAACAAAACGGTCGATATATATTTAAATACGATATGAATAAAATAAAAAATATTGAACTCGCTTCAGTAGTTTTCAAGAAAAGATACGTGATTATCAGATGTTTTCATGGGATTTCGCATTTGTTGTTGTTTCGCATTGTTGTTGCTCCCCTTGAATACTTGACATATTTAGAAAAATTAAGTGCTAATTATGTAATATTTCCTTTCATAGCAACATTTATTCTTTTAGTGTATCAACATTTTTAAATATTCACAATGTTTCGTAAAAAAGATATGCTTTCGCATTATACCATTATTGAAGGATAATAAATCTCAAACGACTTTATTTGTATGTATTGTTACACAAAAAATGAAGTTTCCAACTCAGTGTTCCTAATTGGACCTTAGGGAATTCGTACAATGAGGTTAGACAGAGACATTATTGGTTTTCTATTAGCATGCAGTTAACGTTTCTGATGGGAATTTGGGAAAGTTAACGGTCATGTAAACTATATAAACATAAACATTTACTCACATCAATATACATTTATATGCATACATAAAAATATTTCTGAATGAATATGAATACATAAGTTTACGTCACGTTTTTCAAACAAACATAGTTTGCAGCATTATTTCAGTGAAATCTAGAGCATTTTTTGCGCAAAAGAAAACTAGTCGTTGGGGGCCACTATACTACTTACCCATCATAGATGTGCATAATATAAAATATGAAAAAAAAACAAAAACATGAGTAAACTATTTACAAAATGCATTGCAATTCGTATAAAATCGTGACTTGATGACGTCATAAGCATTAAATGCTCTATTACTGAATTGCGTAAAAGAAACATCCTTATGACTCCAAAAATGATAATCATATTAACTAAGAGTTTACTGCGTTGGATTAAGTGTCTCCTTTCCAATTAAAATATATCTTTGAATTGAAATGTGAATGAAATACAGGGTCATGAAAAATCGAAGAGTGTGAAAAATATGATTATAAATATCTCGGCTACTAATTCCTCGATCGATTTCATTCTTTACGCAAAATTTATGTTTCTTTATTGTCTTTTATATTTACTCCTTAAAATAAACAATTTCGAAAAATTTTATGTACCTTTTATCAGAACGAATATTTCGAGAGTCCGAAAAAAGTAGTTCCGGATACTAGAGGTTACTGAAATTCAATAAGCTTCTTCCCATTATTACATATTAAGTACATACCACATTTCAAGTTTCTATTTCAATTTGTTTGGGAAATAGAGTGTTTACAGATACACACACAGACACACATACATACATGCACACACAGACGGATGGCAAAATTTTTTTTTCTAAAAATATGTTTTTCGGAATCTCCAGTGTCTAAATCGTGTAAATCCGTCAAATTTTTTTTTCGATTTTCAAAACAATTACAAGATTTGCCCTATACTACGTTTGATGGGTAAGTAAAAAGACGGAGTATAGTATTCCATTATCATTTGTCTAAACTATTTAAATTTCCCTTCAACCAGAACAAGGACGAAAAATCATGCATCAAGCATAGATTTTGAAGCACTTTCCAACACTAACATAGAATTATTAAAAATAATTGTTTTTTCATACAATGAAATGGTATTTCTAAATACGCAATTAAAAAAACACTTAACTCGGTGCAAAAACTATTTTCAGCAGTTGCTGTTCATACTCGATAATGTGTGCGAATTATTTCGTGATGCCCTATATATGATCTATAGAACTTATATAAACCATGAAATACACTAAAAATAGATAAGTTTAAAAATGCATAACTCAGCAGAAAAAGAACTTCCAGCAACTATATACCACAGTCAATTCTGTAACGAAATCCTATTGTTCGTTTCTGAAAATCACGATAATTTCTACACACTCCATAATCTATAAAAACATATTGTAATGCACCTTAGTGATCCTTTTTTAATTTCATTATGTTTGAAGTTTAATTGCATTATTAAAATGCAACGAAAACGATTTTTGCCCATAGATCAAAATGTAATAGAAATATTTTAAGCGCAGCTGTAAACTTACTATAATTTCTATTTTTTCTATGCTCCTGAGAAAGCATGTTGTAGTCCATCTCAGGAACGCATATCAATCTCATTATGTTTGAAATATCGTAACACCAATAACATGCAAGGAAAATGAAATTCCCCCATAAACCATACTTTAACGGAAATCTTTTGTGTTTTCCTGTGAACGAACTACACCATGTCCAAAATTAAGGTCATAAACATAAAATCTGTGAAAACTGATAGACTATTCACTGTGTTGCCACGAAATGTGGCACATAGGTATTGTACAATGGTAGAAAGAAGATAGCAACATAACAATATGGAAAAGATTTTAATTGTGAAATAAGATACAGGGTATATCAAAAAGTGTTAAATCTTGAATCAGAGATAAAGCATTTATCTCTGGAAAAGTATGTCTAATATGGAGTGTGACATCCGTACACTGCTATACAAGCCTCACAACGAGCTCTCATACTGTTTATGAGGGTATCAATAAATATTTGTGACATCTAAGCTATTCTTCAAAAAGCGTGGATTTTAAATCCTGGCGGGTCATGGCAGGGGGGTTACGCTGTGCAATGGCTCATCCTAGACCATCCCAATGTCATCAGGAAGGCCAGCCAAGACCGCCATAGAGCAACGACACCTGCACAGAATAGATACTTGGCATTAAGCGCTAGATGACATAGGCTGGCAACGACTCCTCATCTTGCTCGTGACCTTACTGCTGCGTCTGGAATAAGAATTTCCAGGCAAACAGTATATAGACGTCTAGCAGAGAGGGCCCTTTACGCCCGGCGTCCAGGCGTGTGTGTCCCTTTCACTGCATCGAACAGGAGAGCCCGGTTGCTGAGGAGCCGAAGACATAAGTCTTGAACACAACAAGAATAGGGGTGTGTTCTTTTCAGTGATGAGTCGCGAGTCACCACGCAAAGTGATTCTCGTCGAATCTTCATCTGGAGAGAGCGTGGAGCTCACTATTATCCCTCCTACGTATAAGAAATCGACAGATTTCGTGGCAAAGGAATTCCTTGTCCGGGGCGACATAATGTTGGGCAGCCGTACCTCTCTACACGACTTCGATGCGGGTACTGTCAACGCACATCGCTATAGGGATGAGGTCCTTGAAGCCTACGTGAGGTTGTTCCGGGGTGCTGTAGGCCCAGACTTTATTTGTAAGGACGATAATGTGAGGCCATACAGAGCTAACACTGTTGATGATTTTCTTGAAGAAGATGACATTTGTCGTATGAATTGGCCCTCGAGGTCTCTCGACCTCAATCCTATTGAACAGGTTTGGAATGGTCTAGGAACAGCCATTGCACAGCGTAACCCCACTCCCAGGACTCGCCATGAGTTAAAAGCCGCGCTTTTGGAAGAATGGCTTTGTTGCCACAAACATTTATTCATACCCTCATAAACAGTATGAGAACTTGTTGTGAGGCTTGTATAGCAGTGTACGGTGGTCACACTCCATATTAGACAGACTTTTTCCCGAGATAAATGCTTTATCTCTGATTCATGATTTAACACTTTTTGATATGCCCTGTATCTTAATTAACAATTAAAATATTTTCCATATTGTTATGTTGCTATATTCTTCATCCCATTGTAATATATATCTGTGCCAAATTTCGTGGCAACACAGTGAATAGTTTATCAGTTTTCAAAGATTTTATGTTTATGACCTTAATTTTGGACATGAATGTGTAAGTCCCACACATTTCATTTTCAATACCGAATATTCTATAATACAACTCAATAACATATAAAAATTATATGGCAATCTGAATATATTTACAATGTTTATAGTACGGATAGACAGAGAGATATGGGATTCATGAACACTTTTCAGTTATGTTGTAAAGTATTAAATATGCTTCTTTACAACGGAAATTAATATTGTGACTTGAGCTATTAGCTGCCATGGAAGTTTGAATAAAGTTGTTTGATGATTGTGTACATCAATTAAAATTTATGTTTTAAAGTCAACTACTGCTTTATTTAATTTTTATAGTAACAGTCGAACAAAGAATAAATGTTACTTTCAATTATAAATTTGTCTTTATGGTGTATCAACATTTATAAATGTTCTTAAAGATCCATAAACAAATTATGATTAATTAAAGAACAAGTTATTTCAGACATAATACAATGTAATACACTAAATCCAACACAAGAGAAAAATTAGCCGCAGTCAGGACTCGAACCTGGGTCTACAGCGTAACGTGTTGATGCTCTACCCACCGAGATAACCCGGCCGATATCCTTGCTCGGCAATTTATCACTATTAAACCATGTTGGACAACGTCACCTGCCAGCAATCAGACAGTACTGGATAACAAAACAACGATGAATAAGTTATTATTACACGGGTATAATATATATATTAAAGCACACAAATTGACGTCTAATTTTATTAAAGGTAGAGTTAATGATAAAACAAGTTATTTCAGACATAAATACAACTTAATACACTAAACCCAACGTGTGTTTTGAACATCAGAATGTTACGCTATAGACCCAGGTTCGAGTCCTGGAACAAACTAATTTTTCACTCCTGTTGGGTTTAGTGTATTAAATTGTATTAATGTCTGAAATAACTATCGCCTTAATTAATTGTATATTTAATGAATTCAGACGTTCATTTATGTGTTTTAATAAACCTGTTATGCTTTCGCATAATGCCATTGTTGAAGGATAACAAATAATAAGCGACTTGATTTGTATATATTTTAAAAACCAAATGAAGTATTAAACACAGTGTTACTAATCAGACCTCTGGGATTTCATTCCGTGAGGTCAAACAGATACATCTAGTTTTTTCTATTAGCATAAATTTAATTTTTCAGATGGGAATTTGTGAAACTAAAGAAAGATCATATTGGGATGAAATGTGTAAAGATATACAATTAAAAACTTTTAAGAAAGCATTAGTCTTCTTTACGCACTAAAATAGATTAATCATTAAATTTAATATGTTTTAAAAATACGGAAGTATCCCCGCTTTTACGTATATGGGATACGGGTTAATCAACTATTCCTTGCACATTTTATTGTGATTCAGCAACACATTTAATAAATATATTTTAAACATATTAATTGTAGATGTTATTTATCGAAAGAATATCTACGCCATTAATATATGCTTTATAGTCCGGGAGGCAGCGACACATTTCTGCAACAAATTTTAGCGTTGATTATTTTGACATATATGAGATATTAGTTGGTGCAGATGACAAAACTGCCAGTTAGCTAGTGCACTAACGGAGGTTATTTCCAAAGCAGCTTCGCATACTCCGCTACAATGTAAATGAATGGAAACACGATTACTGATATTACCGCGACTCAAAGGCCTCATGCGTAATCGGATTACCATTAATTTAATATTGCTACGGGGTGCCATGTTGTTATGGCAACCCCCTCCCCCATCCCCCGGTGGTGCATCAGCCGATTGACAGTTTCTTTATCTGCACCTGTGGCCAATCTAAAGACATTAATTTGTTATCTTGATTCCAAGCTAATAATACTTACTATGTTAAGTTATCTACCTATTTGTTTAAGATATACACTTAATCTATTTTGTGTTGCAATAAAGAGCAGTACAATAACAAATGGAATCTTATAGTAACCTTTATCACACACCATCTAGTCTATCATATATACTAAACTCGTCGCTAAAATTGGTCGTCTAAAATCGATGCTAAAATTGGATGCAGACGTGTGACGGCTGAATTCCGGAGTGTTAGCAGTGTAAAATTAAGAAATATATGTTGATATCTTTGTTTTTACATAATGTAACGTAGGTGAGAAAACAAAACTTTCTGAGTATGGTAAACAAATAAGTCGTTTCGGATATTAAGGGTGATCTAGTTTCGAGGAACAGCAGCTTAAAATGCCGATTTATCATTCACTTCAGCTTTTCAGTTTGTATTCTAAAGTAAATTTCCGAGTATTAGAGGCTAATTGGTCACTTGTAAGTGGTTGTGCCAATTATTGCAGTCTTTCATGTTACGTTTAAAGAAGAAAAAAAAATTCTCGTTTGCCCTTATTATCAGCAACTTTACAAATATACACTTTAATGAAACGAAAAATAGTCTTAGAAACAAAAAGTTGCAACTCTGGTTAACGTATCTAACGCTTCATTTATGAGTCAAGTAAACACGCTAAATAAAACGTTAAGTTAATTAATTATACGTCCCCCACCCCCACAAAAAACCCCTTTTATTTCGTGCAAATTATAGTTGAATGATCCATACACCTATAATGACAAAAACACGCATCGCAAAGCATATCTTTTTTAATGGCATGCAAAATTTAACAACTTTAAACTTTTTTGTGGTCTGTGTAGCACGGGGGAGCAAAAGATGACCATATAACCCGAAACCAACCAACCGAAATTTAGACTTAATGATATTGAAACTGATTTTACTCTCTTAAAACGAAAGAGCCAAAATAACTCAAGTTGAGCCGAAATCCACTCATCTCACAATTTGAAAGTGATCTTCTCATGAAGAGTTGAAACAACTCGAGTGAACGAGTTGTTTTTAAGCAACTCATGATTGAGTGATATCTATTTTACTCATACCTGAGTGAAATCAAATCAATGAAGGTTAAATCCAGTAGCACTGGAGTGATTTATAACTAACTCATACTTGAGGAGGGGAAGGGGAATTAAAATTCATGGTAAAATGTAATATTTCATTGTAAAATAATAAATTTCATGAACAGGTAGACTATTATTTTAGAAAAAAAATTAATTTGCATATTGAATGTATACATATTTATGTTTACATATATTTATATATTCAACAATTAAATGAAAAGTATCTTTTTTGTTGTTGTTGTTGTTGTTGTTGTTGTTTCTGAGCTGCTTGAAATATATACCCCCACTCCCGACCCAAAAAGAGAATTTTAAAAGGAATATTTGAAAATATAAGAATTTCTGCTTATTTAAATATTTTAATCTTTTTTTTTTTTAATTTTGTAATAATGATTATGTTTTCTATGCAATATTATTCGATACATTGCATGATATTTTTCAGTTTATATCAATATTATCATTAAATATGTTTTAATCCTAATACTATTTAGGAATATTCACACCGTGAATATCCGGGAATGTAGATATTTACCTTATTTTTAACAACATATGATAAAGAAATATGGGATTTATACAGTTTCATAAATCAAGTATATTTTAAAATATTAGAAAAACAGCGTGTATACTAATACAGCTACTTTTCAAAAATTTTCATTAACATGAAATATAGATATACTACAGCCTTTCTTGTATGTTTTAGATACATTTCAAATAATCCAACTCTCAGCAACATAAAATGACTGAAATTTATGTATGCACTTTCGAAAAGCAAGGCAGGTCAATAAAAACATCCAGGAAAAAATTCTTCAGACTGAGAATAAAATAAGAAATATAATTTGTTTACTTTAAAACAATATTTTTTAAAGTCAGACAGGTCAATTTTCAATTTATAGTATTATAAAAGTTAGAGTTCTGTGTGAAACATCGCTAAAAATATATACTATATAAACGAACGTACCGCCAAGATATTTTCTTTAAAAGTTTAAATTGCTACTAAATGCTATTTATATAAATCATATTTATTGAAACAACATTTAATAAAAACATAAAGGAGAGGCAAAGGATTTATTTCATTATATTTTAGAGTATTTTTTAATATTTATCCTTCCAATTTAAAAGATCTCTAAATGTTCGCTCGTATAAATAGTCCTAAATGTTAGGGTTAAGACATATTTAATAAAAATATTGATATAAACTGAAAAATATCACGCCATATATAAAATAACAATTAATATAAAACAGAATCATTATAAAAAGCATAATTAGAATATTTATCAGCAGAAATTCTTAACTTTTCAATTATTCCTTCTTTAAAATTGTCAACAACGTGCTGTTAGCCGCGTAAACACACCACACGCCTGTCGTCTGCTCAGCGGATACGCATTGTAGAGGGGACAGGGAAGGTCACGTCAACTGCGTCAGCTTACTGGTATTTCGATTTCCGCTCGCCAATGAGTGCTTTTTTATCGAGTTGAGTTGTTTAGTATTCGCTTTTCTGGAGTGCATTAGAAAAATAAAAATTCAAATCAAGATGAGTGAAACATTTAAAAATCAACTCATTCACGATCCAATAAATTACAGCTCTTTTCTGAGAAGCAAAATCCACTCTTTCGTTTTAAGAGAGTACATTTTTTTCGCCTCTTTTTATATTTTATTATTTGTGTGTCTTTTTAACCCTTTTAGTGCGGGAGTCGACTAATGTCGACATCTAGGAGTTGGGTGTTGTAGACTACATTAAACGTCGACAAAAGTCGCCTAGGCGTTCACGGCGTTCATTGCGATCACTGTAGTGCGTCATGGGCTTAGCAGTGATGACATATTGCGCCTGCGTAGTGTAGTAATTTGCCTATACCCAAAACCAGTAGCGTGTTTTCGTATAACCATAAGATATGATTTTTAGTTTTGTATTGGGTCGTTCGGAAAGTCGTGCCCCTTTGAGAAAATCAATTCTTACCGGAAAATTCAGCTCGGTAATCAGATAAATAAATCGGTTTTTTGGTCAAAATAATCCGCACAGGGCATTAACCCCACAAAAAAATTACGCACTGAAAGGGTTAAATCAAGCATAAAATAATAAAACGATTGAATATCAACATTTTTGTACTTGAAATTAAATAACAATTCAGAACACTGTAAAAAATGACCAATGTTTCTTATTTTATGAAAATATGCTATAACCCCGCACGAAAATATAATATAATCTTCTGAGTTATCCGAAATTTCAAATAACATGTTACATTGTCCTTTGAATCCCCAGAAACGAATACATTTTCAAAATTTAAAGATTAAATTATAAAAACAAATTATTTTTAGCTACCCGAATTTTTCAGAAACGTTTTTAGGAAACGTTTTTAGAAAGGGTTTTTATAGTGTATTAATTAATGTCCTCAGACTGGAATACATGTTTTTCGAATGTTATCCATTCTCAAGTACACGTTTTCAGCCGCATAAGTTAATTTATACATGAAAGAGTAAAGAAATAATCTTCATTTTACTGTTATTGTTAACGCTGTTAATTTTGCATGTTTGTCTGTTAAACATTTTTTTTAGCATGAAAATAATTACTTCAGAATTGATAGCATTCGAAAAACAGGTATTCCAGGCGGCTGAGGACACTAATTAATACATTGTAAAATCCCTTCGGAAACGTTTCTGAAAAATTCGGGCAGCTAAAAATAATTTGTTTTTATAAATTATTCTTTAAATTTTGAAAATGTATTCGTTTCTGGGGATTCAAAAGACAACATAACATGCTATTTGAAATTTCGGATAACTCAGAAGATTATATTATATTTTTGTTCGTGGTTATAACATATTTTTATAAAATAAGAAACATTGGTCATTTTTTACAGTGAACAAAAAAAAAAGTTTCTGTTAAAAATATGTAAAACACTCTTTAAAATAAAATTGTAAACATAAAGTTAAGATGTCACATTTTTGTTAGATTTCCATATACAATATAATTAACTTTAGAAAAGTTCAAGATTGTTCCATTATCAAGTTCTATTTCATATATCGTACCATTATTAAAAAACTACTACATTCGAGCCGCTTTGAAATATTTATTTTTCCATCCAAATACGTCAGGCAATGTGGTGCAATAAATCGCATCGTACGATATGCGTTCCGTGTAGTTAACCAGAGACATATTCGATTTGCATCAGCATGAATATCATACGCTACACAAAATGATGCGAAGCAAATTGAAAGGAAAAAATAGTAAGAAAACCATTTAAGCGTAAATAAATACAGATTACTGAATTCTTCCCACTTTATTTTATTATTTTTTTTTCTAATTCATTTTAATGAACATTTATTTTTATTACGTACCTCATCTGTTCTTAAATGTCCATACAAACTATAATTAACTGTACAAATGTTCAAAACTCTACCGATAACAAACCATTTATCTGATATCACATAATTACTGAAGAAATATTAAATTTGCTCCACGTTGATTCATGCATCTTTCAGCGTATATGCGGAATGCGATTCGTTGCAATGAATCACAATACAAGAAATTTGTTCCGTGTAGTTAAACAGGCACTTTCATTTTGTATCATCATGTATAGAATACATTAGACGAAATAGTAAGAATTAAGTTGAAACGAAATAACTTTCCTTCTGACACATTTTATTTATTCAAAAGATGGGGCTAAGTTAAATACTTTTTTAATTTAAAAATTATTTTCATGCTGAGCACTACATAATAAACACGCCATCGTCATTATTACATCTAAACTTTCGTTACTTATTTGGTTACATGCATGAGTCTGTACATTATGTTTTCTTATCACAAATCAGCTCAATGGTTACACAATGACACAAAATGAGGAGTTCGGGCATTTGTTTGCGGGTGGGTGCACTAGTACGATCTGAGCAAGGTGACAGTGCAAAGTTTTCAGGATTTCATTCGGGTAACATTTCCCTTCGAAAGTTACACTTGAAAACATTCCTTCTATAGAAATATGACCAAAACCGGCCGATACGTAACAAATTCGGTCCTCCGCCCCTCTTTAATAGTTATAATTTATGGAAAAATTTAATTTTTCCCTACAATATCACAATCGTGAGAAAGAGATAGTATTATTGACTTATTTCTGTTTGTAATTTATCTCAAATAAAAATTGTAAGCTACCAACTCTTGTTTCAAACAAAAGATTTATTAAATTTTAATTCAATCAGGATTATGAAATATCCCTCATAAATTTACTATTACTTTCATTTGATAGGTAATAGTATATATATATACATAAATATATATTTATATTACGGATACAAAAAAAATGTATGGAAATATATATGTATGTATGATATAAGTTGGATGGAAAATAAGTTGGAATAAAAATTCAAAAACTATATTTTTATTAAAATCTGTCAAATAGTTAAGAAAATATGTATGATAAAGTAAATTTAATATGTATTACTGATTCATAAATTTATATATAAATAATAATCAACTATCCAAACGTTAAAAATGCTATACAAACATAACCAAATACACAGATGTTCAAAAATCATTATCAAGTTAGATTTCATATGTTAGATTATTATTAAAAATGACCAATATTTAGTCATTTTGATTCATCCAGTCCGAATGCGGCGTTCAGTGTGTTGTAATAGAAAGCGCGGTTTTGATTCCGTGTATTTAAATAAAAATACACTAATTTTTCGTCACAATGCATAAAATAATGCAAAGCAAATTGAAAAGAGACAATAATAAAAAATATGTCATATTAGCGGATATTTCTGAGTTGCACTAAATTTTAATATGTAGTATACATAATCTAAATTGTGACACTAAAACTTATACACATTTATTTTTGATTATCGGAAAATTTATTGATAAAATTTCAAATTGATTGGATCAATTAATGACTTGCATAGTGGACATTTCGCATCCATAATTTAACATTTAAATGAATTATCCAAACGTTCCATTTTCTTTTTAGTGAACGGTAAATTTTTCAAATCGCTAGAATACGTATAAAAAAGCGTAGTAAATTTTTAGTATTTTTCGTACGAATCAATAAAATCTTAGGTCGGCGGTTTTAACAGTGCAAGTCTGAAATTGCAATTTTAGAGGAAAATTAAAAAACTGTGTATGCCTGTTTTTGGTTTAACTAGTACAGGATTTTTTGGCTATTATTATTATATTTAACCGTAAAATGTGTTTTGATAGTGTAAAGTAATAATTGTTACTATTTGGTTTTGTGCAGTAAGTACTATAATATATATATAAGTGAGCATTTATTTCTTGTACTGTTATGATCACTAGCTAAAAGAGTTCGTTAGCTTATACGTTGACTTATGTGCTTTTAACCACCCATTATATTTCACTGTAAAATAGGCAAATATACTGATTTGACCAAACACTGACTTATACTGAAGACCGCCCACTTAAGAAATTAAAACTAAAGTTATACAGCGAAATCCAGATAACTCGTCAACATATCTGTTCAAGCTAATCCGTCGCTTTTTATGACAGTTATCTGAGAACAGACATACAGACTGACTGACAGACAAAAACAAATCGATTATTCACAGTGAGTCGCCACTGACTTGTCGCCAATATTTCCGAAAACCTTGTGTTACATAACATAGAACATACGCCGTAGACCATGCATAATTGAATAAGTATATCAGTATCGACACATACATTGTAATACAGGGTGTCCCAAAAGTCTCCGTACAACTTCAAAAATTTATTACCAACAAAATAATAGGCCTACAGCAAAAATAATTACAACAGTGCATAGAGTAAAAGTTTTTTTCTGCTGCTTTAGTATACTTCAACATGAGATCCTTTCGTAGCACGAAGAATATCAAGACGATATCCCAATCCAATCCACGAACGTTTTTCATGCTATCATCAACAGTAGCTACTGCTGTTTGAATCTTTTGTTTCAATTCCATGAGACTATTAACTTTTGTTCAGATTTCATCAAACAGTTGTAACTAATGTTGATGTTAGCATGCTGAAATGCACGTGGATGGAATTGGAATATTGACTTGATATTCTTCGTGCAACGAAAGGATCTCATGTACAAGTATACTAAGGTAGTAGAAAAAAACTTTTTAAGTTACTCCATGTACTGTTGTAATTATTTTTGTTGTAGGCCTATTATTTTTTTTTTTTGTAATAAATTTTTGAAGTTGTACGGAGACTTTTGGGACACCCTGTATATTTATATGATGATCTTTAAATCTATCATCCAAAACCCTGTTTAAGAGTTTGAGATATTTGAAAACTGTAACGTGAATTTAAATTATTATGTATGGTTCAGTAAATTGTAGAATTCGAGTTACGCAAAATACTGAATAACTGCATTCTTTGATTTAATACATAGTTTTGTGAATTAATATTTTTGGCTATGAAAATGTACGGATAACGAACAAAATTGATTTAACCATATCTCTAATGTTTTTGCAGTTAAACAAATAAGCGACTTTTATAAAAAGTTAACATAAAATACCGGTAAAATATATTTAGAGTGCAATAACCTATCTTATTGCCTATGAAAATACATTGAAAAGAATTTGTTAAATGATTTATCGGTATCTTGTAAAGGTTTTGTTACACAACAAAGCGATATTTCTAAAAGTAGATAAGTATAAATATTGGTCAAATACATTTTGAGTTCAATAACTCCCCATTTTGATAAAAATAGAAGTATAGGAATATATAGAGTATTATTTCTTCTCCGTATCGTTTTATTTACATAATTTATGTCTTAGGTTCATACTCTATCGAAATTCTTATAAAATATTTCGTTTTGAATAAAAAGAAAGCTGCTTTAAATTTGAAGTTTAGATACAAATAAATAATACTTTCTCCTGATGTACAGTTTGTCTAAAAAAATATTGGTACAAATGCTTATGGGTAATAATACATACATACCTGCCAACTCACCCATTTTTTGTACATCGCTATTTTTAAAAGTATTCTTCCTCTTACTTTATCAAATAAGACGAAAATTTCTCTTTAAAAATAGTAGTTATTCAAAATCCTAGACGGTTGGCTGGTTAGTTGATTGATTGATGACGGTCGATTATCAACTCGACGGATATAGGCCCTAGAGGGAAGTGCCCTCCGTGGTGGTCTTTCTAAGGGATTCTAACCCCTATTACGACAAGGTTCGGAGAAAACCACGGAAAACTCCTAACAGTTAGGTCAACGAGCGCGACAGGGGTTTGAACCCAGCATATCCCGTCTACCAGCTTCTGAGAGCAAAACTTCTCAGCCACTGGTGGGGCTCAAAAATCCTAGACGAAAGTGATGCACACAAAGATATAATTTTTTTGTATATTTAATTAAATTCGAAATTCAGTTCTTCATACAAAAATACAGAATGTCTCACACTAAAAGTAAATCTCGGATTTTTGGTTTAAAATTTTATCAGTAATGAAAATATTACAGCGGTATTTTAAAATGATTAGCTTGCGAAATAAAAAGTTTAATGAAGTCATGAGAAATGCAGGAAAGCGTAAAAATTCGCGTCTAAACAAGAATGACCCAGACTTTAAAAAAATCAGAATACAACTGGTCTCATGGACAGAATTACAGTACATTTCCAGCATTATCTGTGATGTCATAAGATTGTTCACCAAGCAAAATTTATTTTATTAAAGACTTCACTAAAATATCGTCATTAATTTTAAAGTTAGGAGAGAGAAATTGTTTTTGGATTGTAGTGAGACACCCTGTATTTTTGGCTGAATTTGTGAATTGTAACCATGGTACTAGAGATGAGTTCGTGTTCTTTTTTCGGTGCCCGATACCAGAAGAAAAAAGCAGAAAATTGTTAATAACATTTTAAAATTCTTTGAAGGTTAATTTTTTTTTATTTAAAAATCTCATCTTATATGCAAATGAGAACAAATCCTAAGTACTTCCTCATGACAATATTTCGTAAGTTTCATGTTCCTCAAAATCTATTTAAAATAGCAAGTTTGTTATTTATACCCAATCACTGGCAGAAATCCGAGACAGTCACAATTGTGATTCTTTTAAAATATCATTCTACGACAATGACAGAAAGACTTGGGTTTTGTTTCGCAGTAACTGTTGAAACAGTCTTCAAACAGAAACTGGGGACAGAAAAGGGACATCCCACGGCTTCTTTATGTTACTAACACTGACCGTGCCAAGGTTTCAGACTCAGATAAAATATTTCTCCTTATATCACATCAATAAAAATTCAATTTCCTTTCAAATTGATTTTTAAAGGAACGCAAAACAAATTAAGAAACTTAGACTATATTATTTTTTCTCAAATAACAAGTTTTGTTTTTCTTTCTTCAATTTCTGAATAAATAAAATTTTCTCTTTCAGCCCAATCATGAAGACGCTTGTTTAAAAATAGAGTCCGAGCCCGTTTCGAGCCCCGACTTGGGCTCCTGGTCTTGTTCGTATGGACTCAGGCTCACGTGCTCGGGCTGAGTCTCATCTCTACCTGGTAGCTTATACAAGAATTGATTTCGCGTATGTTATCATCCTTGAACTTTTGTATTAATAATTTCGGAACAATCTACGTATAAATAATACATGATTATTATTAAATACATTTATAAAATTTATGAGATATATATATTTTTTTAGAAATAAAAAGACTATATACTATGGACACAAAAATATTACAACATCGTATAATTACAAAATAAGCTTTAAGAAAATAGTGTTATATAGTCATAACATATTATCACGTACTACCACTTACTGTCGTATATTTACAGAGAATGTTTTGTAACAATACATCTATTTACTGCATGTTTGTATTAGTACAAATTGTCTAAGAATGGATTTATATTTTATGATTCTCTGAAAATGTATGTGATTTCTTCAATCGATTTGATTGCATCCAGTTTATTAAACACTTTCGAACATTGTTGATAATGATTTATTATGGAGGACAATCTTGAATGTAGTGGTTATAAATAAAATGGGATTCAGCAAATTATAGATTTCTGATAAACGGAAACATAAAAGACCGTGAAACGGTGGAGAGTTGTGTTGTGATAAGCAAAAACACAGTATTCTCATCACGAAGATGTTAAAACTTACAGCATTAAAGCACAGGCAAATCCATGGAAATTTTTTTATTGCACGCGGTTTACGAAGAAGCAAAAGGAGTGGCCTCCCTTAATGCAATGAAAATAATTAGAACCTTTTTACTCGGAAGTCAGAGATGATCTGCCTTTTTTCATTAAGTTACAATGCCAACATAAAAATGCTGAATCAAGCCAATGGCGCGGAGTTATTCACAACCGTTTGGGAGAGTGCAATGCTAAATTCGAACAGTAGACATACCAAGGGATTCCATAATTGGCAAGATAGCCAAAATAAGTAAAGTGGCAAGGCAACCCAGCCACCATCTGAAAAATGCATGGGAAATGCGGTTTTGATAGGAGCGAACTGTATATACAATTATTATTAAGTCCGGAGACAGCAGATGGAAATTTAGATAGATATGCATTTGTTATATTCTGAACAAAGGATAAAGGATAATTATAATATCTGCTTCCAGATGTAAAAAACCACAAAGGTAAAATTGGAAGCTTATAAACTGAATAATAGAGTAAGATATCTTTAACGGTTATGCAATTAACATTATGATGAAAAGAAAGCTTTTTGACAAAAGTATTTAATGTGCAGACGAAGAATTAATTTAGAGAATAATTTACTCCATAATATTTTAATATTTAAGAAGGGAAAAATTAAATTTTGAATAAAATAATCCTAAGAATATATGAGCAACGCCATATGTATGACGGTTCGTCTATCTGTCGGTCTGGCCGTCTATCTGCCTGTCAACACTTTAACTTTCGTAAATATACTTAAGCTGTCAGAATATTAATATATACTGTTAGGAGGAAAACTAGAATGTTTCCTATGGAAAATGAAGTGCTTAATACTTATAGTTTGTTTACAGAGACAATCAAAATAATTGAGATATTATCTGCTTTATAGGGGAGAATTGTTGAAGAACATTTTAATGGTGCTACAATATTTTAAAATTGCAAAATTGTTTTCCGTTGTTGAACGCAAACAATATGTTATGTTTACTGGGGGAAAGATTTGCATGTTAGAAGCATTAAAAAATAAATAATCTCTTAATCTTAAATCACTGCAAAAGATAATTACGCACGTAAAAATATAATAAATATTTATGAATACAGCTTAATTATTCTTCAGCATTGAACCATATGTTTTTCCAAAAGCACAGAACATTATTTCTCCCAAATCGAAAAAGACCTTGACACAGAACTTTCCTTAATAATAAGAACATTAATAAGTGTATCAACTATTCAAGAGAAATAATTGATTACCTCTGATGATATTCTGAATCTTATTTTCAAACTAATTAAGAACTGTAAATTGGACTATTTATACATACGTGTATAGTAATCTTTCTCTGTCTGTTATCTCTCACTCTGTGTATGTAACTCGTGTATAAATGATGTATCATGTTATGTGCCCCTAATGCAACTTGAAGCAAAATATTTCTCTGCTAGATTAGTCTAAAGTAAATAAGATTTCATATAATGTAATTTTATTAATCATATATTACATTTATTTAAAGTGAAACCATCTCAATTCTTTAGTGCATATGTGCCAATTATTGAATAAAATACGCCTCTCGAAGTTCACTAATACTGGATAAATAATATTATAATTGGATTACACCTAGAGAAAACAAGGTAAGCGATTTATCTTACCTTAATTTATTCAACAGTATTAGAACAATAAGAAATATTTAATAGACACTATAAAATAACTCATACAGATTTATCTAGAAGCAAGTAATTATATAGCGGTGTTCGTAAATTTCTAATAATGCATATTCATTAACTGTTCACTTGCGGGGACATATTTGCGTTGCTGTCCATAAGCTTGTATTTACTTGAAGTACAATTTAACAGTTTCCATTATTGTGAAATAGATAAACACTTTTTACGAACTATATTCGGAATGACATATAGAAAAGGGTACAAGTAACATATTTATGTTTTCTACAGGGCTGCACAAAATATGTTAGATGTATTACGTGTATGGGTAATATTGCAGGAAGCGCGCGTTTAAGTAAACTAAAATGTAGAATATTATGTGGTGAGTATAAATTCTATCGATATTAATTAGGGCTAAACCAAAAGCTCAATTGTCGTCTGCAGAAAAGAACCGCTGAAAAACGTTTTTAACTGTATAATTTATTTTTTATTGTACTATTTAGTAAGAGTACAAATGAAAAAATTCATAAACTAGGCAGTAAAAAAGAGTATGGATACGCTCTATGGATGTTTTATTTAAAGGAAATCATTTTCGTTTCAGTTATGGGTATTCCAGCCGATTTAAGTTATAGCATTCTATGTGATATGTATAAAAATTTCCAGATTATATATAGGGCCACAAAAGAAATTCAAATGCATTTCTTTCTATATGTGCTAATGGGTGAAAATTAATATTAAACTGTGTAATGCGTTTTCTTAATTTTTTATTTACATATCCCCCTTTATTGCATGTAAAGATGAAGTTCGAAGCAACGTTCGATTAGTTTAGAAAACTTTTTAATAATGTTAACAAAGTTTAAAAAACTTTGTTTCTCAATATACATTACGTGTTTTCTACAAGTTTTAGAGTGTTAAAAAGAAACTTTGTCAAAAAAAATTACATCAACCTCAAATTAAAAATAAATTACGTTTAATTTATGCACTATATGGGCATTTGTATAGCAAGTATGAGAGCCTAATTATTTTAATTCCGTTTAATTACATACTGATATTTGGACTTGTTTCTTCAACAAAATATTTAAGATGGGGGTTGAAACAAATTTTCCTTGGTAATTTTGCTTATAAGACCTTAAAGAATTGACATGCTAAATTTAATTTATTTTCGGAAAATTCTTCTTCAACGTTTCAAAAAAATAAATCATTCTGCATCTTTTCAATATTGTAATCTTACATTTCAATTATGCAAGGGTTCATTGGATCCTTCATTTTATTATTAAATTCAAATGGCAAAATTTATATGTTATGTCCAGTGCAAAATTGTGTTAAAATCAGCATTTCTTTTTAATCCGTGGATGATGATAACATTTCAATACCGTATACGTTTTCCCTAAATATACAAATCCCACTGAATATAAAACTTTCAATACCATAATCTTTTCCACAAATAATAAAATACTACTAAATATAAAAACACCACTAAAATATGAAAAATACCGCTAAAATACAAAAATGCTCGCTAAAATATAAAATATACCACTTACTTCAACGAAAATTTCCATTTGAGTTGCATGTGGTAAAACATTTGTTTTTCAATGTTTAAAAATTGTCCATTAAAAATGTTTGTATTTTTTAAACAAACTTTAAACCCTTTACAACACTGTAATTTGAACCCGCAATCCCCATCGTTGGTGTTCCGGGATCACTATGAATATATTTACAATCAACAAAATATTGGCGACGTGACTTACTAGGTAATATACATATTTTTTCTTTTAGTATTTTCACTGATATTGCCTGTAATATATATTTTTTCACTGTGATTTTTTTTTTCAACATCTGATTTGAATATCCAGAATGTAATTATGTGGTTTTCATGCATGTATAATTTTTTATGTATGAAATATGACATCTTAAATAAATATTAGAAAACATTAAGTTTGAAACCTCTGTTGATATTTAGAATTAAAAATGATCTCGAGTACAGTGAAGCAGGAAGCTAGTATATCCGTAATATGAAATAATTGTTTGTCAATGTTGAACCAATATTGGGAACAAATATATAGCCGTTTAATTTTCAATATTTCAGATTTAAAGCTAATATAATTCTGCAATCTTGTCACTTTATTGAAACTATTCCTAATGCAAACCAAATATCGGTATTTCATTGAAGTATATCGAATAAATGTAATGTGGAACAGTTATTGTCTTCAATATGACCAATATTAATTTATAACTAGGTATGGATGGAAAACGTAATTGTTTTATCAGTAATGATACTAATAAAATACATATTTTTTTTTACATTTAATCAGTAAAGAATGCGGATTAATTAATTAATATATAAGCATATTCGTTTACTATTAGTATCACCAAATCATAGCAAATATTTATGCATTTAATTTAATAAATGTATTTATATGAATAAGAGTACTTTATTAAGCATGATAAAATGTAGTGTTAAACTATAAATTCAACATTTTGAGTGGGAAAATGTTTCTACAATATTTATTAAGCTTTTCAAATTCTTAAAG
Organism: Maratus michaelseni; assembly: GCA_963931845.1. Classification (NCBI taxonomy): domain Eukaryota; kingdom Metazoa; phylum Arthropoda; class Arachnida; order Araneae; family Salticidae; genus Maratus; species Maratus michaelseni. The sequence goes on along the minus strand of OZ007594.1, from coordinate 273,166,619 downwards.
CATATTAAATTTGTGGCGTTAAAGTGTGTTACTCTTCAATGTTACGAAACTGAGTTTATTTAAAATTTATATCATAAATGTATGAAATACATAAATTACATTGCAGTCTTAAACTGCTTGCGCAAATTGAACAAATTTAATCATAGAACACATGTAATACATGTCTCGTAAGAATGCCCACATAAATTAAGCTTTTTTATATTTATAAATTATTGTATAATTTTATTAATAAATTTCGCTCTAATTGTTATGTCATTGAGCTAACACACTTTAGTACAAAAATATGACACCAGTCTCCCCAATACTGCTAAATTCGATGTGGAACATTCATATTTCTATTAACAAATTAAAATATTCAACTACTATATTTTTAGAGATATAAAATAAAACAACTGGCAGATGATTTAAATCATGCATATATTTAAAGTTGTGCTAAAATTATACTTTTGTCCTTGAAAATGATTTAAACTGTTACTAAAATATTTAATCATGCATTTGCGCACATTGGATATTTTTACAAGACATAAATAGAAAAAAAAATCTTCCGTTCACGATGATTCTTTAAACAATTTTTCTGCAATATAACTAGGATTAACTATTTTGAAAGTACTTTATACATTATTGAAAACATATAAATAATATACATTGAAAAAATTAAAATACATAAATAGTAGTGCATCTCTAAAAAGTGGAAATTTCTTGGTATTAAATATCTTCCAACAACTTCTAGTGCATAAATAAAGGACTGACCTGCTACTTCATCTGTTTACAAGCATGTGTCTTAACCTGAAGAAGAAGAAAAATTTATTTTTCCGAAACACGATGCCTTACTTTAATTACGTTATTTATTCATCTTTTCAGAACTGTTCTTTTTTTTAATAAAAAATTGAATGTTGAGAAAAACAAATAATTGATGGTTGCATCACATATTTGTAATCACCAGATTTTCGCAGGGAGTCACAAAATGCACCATTTGCTTGGTATTTATGTATTCTATAAATGTTTATGAAACAATAAGCTTTGTGTAGTGCCCATCTTCAAACTGAAATAGAAACAAACTATACAATTTTCAATAAATAAATTTGACATTGAATTTCGATTTGAGGGTGTATTTTAATTTTGGACAAGTTCGAAATCATTCTGCGAAGACGTTTAGGAATTAAAAACAAAGCCAAGCATGATTTTGATTATGTCTGTCTTTGAGGCATTATGTGATGAGAGGCATACTGAGGCATACCTTATAAACTCATAGGTTTATTAGATTAGAGGCATTAGGAGCAATGCCTCATAATCTCTTTGTCTTATGAGATGTTCATGCATGGAGCATAATAATTCTGATAATCAAGATATTTTTATCCTATAAGTCGAATAATGTTTACTAACAGAATATACGACGGAAAAATTAAGAGAAAGATTTCATTGTGGTGAAACATTTTTATTGGAATATTTAAAAAATAATCTGTTATTTTTTTTAATCGCACATTAAACCCTTTTCTACTTTCTAATATTAACCCGTAATTCCCATCCTTGGGTTTCTTGAACTCATATGCATATATGTTTCACAATGAAAAAAATTGACGACGTGACTTACGGGTTAAAATATTTTTTTTTATAGGTTATACCTCCTGTAATACATATTTTCTCACGCTTATTTTTTCTGAGCATCTGATGATTCGAGTATCCAAAACATAATTATGTGATCTTCGTACATGTCTAATTTTACGTGTATGAAATATTAATTATTAAATCAAACAAATTAAATATATGAAACTCCATATAAAAATACTATACGTTACGATGGGGATGACAACTCTTTAACTGAATTAATGGACCCAACATAAATAATGACGATTTGACACAAGGATTAATTTTACATATGTGTTACTCTTAATATATTTGCAATCTCACATCATTTTATCAATATTGTGCATACATATTTTTATCCGATATCACAACTTTAAATAATTAATTTTCCGTTGTATTCAAATATAACTAAAACAAATATGCTCAATTTTCTTGAAAATAATATTTTCCCGATATGAAGAGTACTTTCATGGTTCAATTATGTAATTTCTTACATGTTCCCAGGAGTAAGCAAGACAAGGCAGATGTGGTTAATTCCATTTGAACGGCAATCTCGAGAAATAATCAATAAAACTATTGACTATTAACAAAGATAGTAGAAATAATTAATAAAGCTGAATTTGCGTGTAACGATATGATATGTGTAAAAGTTAACATTAGATAATGTTCTCTCCTTAATCAAAAAACAGAAATCAAACGAAAAGAAGTCGATTAATTATGTCGAGTTTTTTTCATACTGATACGCTTCAGTATAGAGGTGAATATACAGGGTATTTCAAAATGAATCATCCGATTTGAAATACGTATATTAGGAACAATATTGAACATAGACACTTAGTACGTGTTGTAATTTTCCAACTGGGCGAAAAATGTCTGGGGCAGGATTCGAACCAGAGATTTTTTTGCTGAAGCTGTCAATGCTCTGCCAACTGAGCCATCCCGGACGAATCTGGAGGACCTAATTCAACCAGCTAACCTTAATTATAATAGCATCTGGTCTGGTATCTGAATCAGCTCAACAGAATAAATCGTAGGTAGTTTAACTACACTAAACGCTGGAGATGTAATTGCGATTTATATTACTATCGTAATTACGCATCCAGAGTTTACTGGAGTTCCGCAACATGCGATTTATTCTGTTTAGCTGATTCAGATGTCAAACCAGATGCTTTGATCAATAAGCTTAGCTGGTTGAATTAAGTCCTCTAGATTCGTCTGTGATGACTCAGTTGGCAGAGCATTGGCAGGTTCTTTTAAGAGATCCCTGGTTTGAATCCTGGCCCGGACAATTTTCGCCAAGTTGGAAAATGATAACCCATATGATTCATTTACCAATTGGAATAATTGTGCTAAAATTTATTTATCATTGACTCTTAAGATTAATTTTATATTACATGGCTAATCATAAAGTTTCTTTTACAAAGCAAATGAAAGATGTTCAGTATGTCCACCTTTGGATGCACTGCATATGTTTATACGGTAGTTAAATTCATCCGAAATATTTGCGAGCATGTCTGTATCCACTGCATGAAACTCAAGATTTTTCTCTAACTACCTATATATTATTCGATAAAAACGGATTAAAAGCTGAATAGTTATGATTTCACAGATGCTGTTGTGCGAATCTTTAGTTGGGCTAATGTAGCTGGAAGAGGAGGCACATAAACGTAGTCTTTTATAAATCCCCACAAGATGAAATCGCACACTCAGAGGTCCGGAGATCTTGAAAGGCTAGACAAACAGTGAAGTGGCCGGCGAAGGAAGACCGTTAGCGCTACCTGTCAACAACTGCATGAAACTCAAGATTTCTCTCTTTACTACACATGCATTATTCGATCAAAACGGATTAAAAGCTGAATAGTTATGATTTTTTTTAATCATATGATTCTTTTTGGAACTCCCTGTATTTTCTAATAACAAAAATCCTTACTACAGCTAATTGTTGGATTTTTAATTTCTGTGAATAGGTACTGTTTATAATTTTGTACAGTGAAATGCATTATTTTGAATATAGTAATACAAATCTATAGATCATTTCCCTTCATTTACAGAGAGTTTTATTGTTTTACAAAGATCTCAGCCACTAAGTGCATATAAATCCTCTATTTGTTTAGTCCACAAAAAGATGATGATATAATCGTTAAAAATGTAAATGAAAATCCATATAATTTTACTTCAATCTATCTGCCTCTATCAAATATCTATAAATATCGAATGAATCCATTGATATATTTCATCTCAAATGAAGCATACAACATAATAATGCTGATAATCTAGATTTCTTGTCATACAAATTTAATGTTCAGTTACATAACATACGCGGAAAAAAACAAGAGAAACTTTTTATGTAAGATGCTTGTGATGGAACATTTTTATTTTATATTTAAAATTTTTACGGCTTAATTTATACCGAGTCCAAAACTGATAATTAAAACAAAATAGTTTAACTTGATAACTAAGGATTATTTAAATATGTTACCACCACTGCATTAAATTTATTTCTAAATATTTTTTAAGAAATAAAAAATAAAGTAAAATTTATCCATTAAGTGGGCATTAAGTATGTTTCGGTTGGACAGAAGAGGAAAAGTGATAATAAGCACATGGATACGCAAAGTGACCACTTTTTTTTATTATGCATTTTCTTTCAAAACGTGTGACGGTTGAAATATGTGAATAATTTTGTAAAAAGAAGTCATTTAGATGAATGCGGGTAAAATTAATTAAAAACAAATATCATAATTTCCTTCTGTTTGTTTGATATACAATCTGTGCTATGATAAAAATTAAACATTATACAAACGTATCATTTTAAAATGTAAGTAATATGCAGCACAATATATCAAGTTATAAACTTGAAAAGTTTTAAATTTCTATATAGTTTAAAATTTTCTGTTGTTAATGTTTTATCTTTTAACATCAACGATATTTTTACATTCATTACTTTTTTTCTTTAAATGGACATGAAAGCAAGTACTGTAAACGTTTTTATTAGAATCTATTTCTCTTCGTTAAAGACCAATACATTTCTAGAGATTTAATTCCTATATTGCTGTGTAAATGAAGCGTGAAACATCATACTGCTAATTGGAGATTACCGAACTCGTTATGAGGATTTTAGAAGAAATCTTAGTTTCTGTTCTCATCACTGTGTATTCATGTTCACATAAATTTTCTGTACCTATAGTAAATATAGAACGCAAAGCAAGAAACAGACTTGCATCTAATGGAATTAAAGAAAACAAGATTAAAAAGAACAAAAAACATTTGAATCAATAAAAATATATTTGTCCAAAAATATTTGATATTTTAAATAATTCGGATTTCAACAAATAAATGTCACAAAAATTGATTGCCACATTTTATTATGTATTTTCTTGGATAAAGTTGGAAAAGTTGAAATAATTTTGACAAGAAGGAAAAATCATGCGTTAAACATAGATTATGAAACACTTTCCAACACATTCAGAATATTGTGACAAAATTTAATATATTAATAAGGTGAAAGGTAATATCCAAGTAAAAAAAGTTAAAGTTAAACCGGGCGGAGAGGCCTATCTTTCGGTTTAAGCTCAACTAGCCCGCCCAGCAGGTTTATTTACTATGCGACAAAGACTTACAATATAATTATTAAAATTGAGAGAAAACAATCAACGCAAAACAATACTAATAGCTCACTTACTTAACGATAAACAATTAATAAATACGATAATGTCAAAGAAAATAATCATAGTTTGAATAGTAGCATCGAGTGTATAAAGAGACTTATTTAAGAAAAAAACTTGAATAATCAGATAATGGCATTTACAGTAAACAGTTAGCACAATTTAAGTACAGGAATGTACTAGTACTAAGAATATTAGTGAATAACATAATTGATTGTATAGGAATATGTACATGTAGTGAAAACAATATAGACAAATCAAATACCACCATGAGATTTAGAGAAGTAGTACTGAAACACACAAATTCAAAAAATTCAAATTTTGATGACATAATAGTGACAAACCTTCATATATTAATAAAGCGAAAGGTAATATCCAAGTAAACAATTTGGAAAACACTTAAAATATTTGAAAAAAACAATTCCAGAAATTACCATTAATAATCGGAAAAATGTCCGATTTTTTTTGTGCAGCCCTGTATTATCTATAGCTTTGTATATATACACTACATAGTATGCTAAAACTTAGTCCAGTCAGAAAACGCATAACGCAGTTGAAAATTCTCATTCGGCAACTTCCGTCGATGAGCGGCAATGTACTCCAGATCTTTTGTGCAGCCCTGTATATGATCTATGTAATTTATACACATCAAGCAATATGCAAAAAATCCGTTACAATTAAAAACGCGTACAACAACTGAAAAAGCACTTCAGCAGTTATTGTTCATAGTCAGTATTGTACCCGAATTTTTTTGTGTTCCCCTGTAAATGTACGATAAATGTTTTGTACTCCATAATCTTAAGTAAGCATCTTGTAATGCAGTAATATATATCAAATTCAATATATTTGAAATACAGTAATATCATTAAAATACGCCGCATACGATTTTTCCCCATATGCTGTAATCTAAAAGAATTATTTTGAGTGGCCCTCTAAATTCTACATACTTAATTTTCAATACCGAACATGCCATAGTAAACCTCCATAACGTATATCAATTGCACGACAATTCAAGTATATTTACTCGAGTTAAAACACAGACAGATAAATGGCAAACATATAAATGGCAAACATATAAACAAAATTCATAAGCACTTTTCAACTTTGTTGGAAAGTGTTAAAAAGTGCCTTTTAAAAATAGTGTAAATTTTATATAATGTAAAATATTGCAGGACTGTTGCCTGATACCGAGTTCTAAAATAGACAGACGGATTTTAAAATTCATTAACACGCAAACGGTGAACAATATTTCAAAAATTCTTGCAGGAGAGTAGTGTATGATGCCAGGAAAGTAATGTATGATTTTTTTACTGTGATTCCCGATTTTAGTTTCAAATAGCAGAGATAGATGGCGCTAAAAGCAATAGGCGCTCAATCGAAGATAAAACAGAAATCACCCAGCACTGATGCAAAGGAAGGAGGTTAAATATATGGAATGGCTAATCAAATCTTGACACTGTATTGGGGAATGCAACACACTCCATTTTTTTAACCTGCTTCCTTCGCATCAATCCTGGGTGATTTCTGCTTCGGCCTCGATTGGACGTCTACTGCTCGCAACACCATCTATTGCTGTTAATTCAAACTAAAATTAGGAATCTCAGTAAAAATCTGCTGACATCTTACATTACCTTCCTGCAAGAATTTTCGTAATATATGTCACCGTTTGCAAGTAAATGAATTTTAAAATTAGTTAGCCCAGTTTAGGACACCCGTTATATATGCACCAATTAGATGCTACTTTCAAAATTCAGAAATTTTTCTTAGCATGGTAAATTTCCCTTTTGGTGCAGTTATGTTTATAAATATTTTAAAATTTTAATTATTTTCTTCTTTTCTCATATTTCCCACCCTTTTCACCTAATAGCTTGGTTTCAATTTATACTTGTTTTTTTCAAAGAAATCTAAAAAATAAATCAAACTTTTCAGGTGTGATTTCCCGTAAGTTTTTACATATAAAATATTTAGTTTAACATCTTCTTAGATGATTAGCAACTAGAATGCATGCTTTAAAGAATATTTATGAGAAATGCCTTTAATTAAATAAACGTTTTTCTAATCATGTCCGAATTTTGTGTAAAAATACAAATTTGTTTCAGCTTATGAATGCTAGAAGGAAAAAAATATATTGTTTTTAAAACTATATTTTTCATACAAAATGATCTTAACATGTAAAAATTTTTCATTACAGCTGTTCTTTTTTCAAAGAACGGCTTAGATTCAATTTATTGGTGCTTCTTGAAAGAAAGTTAATTAAATGAGTTAACTTTTCATGTCTGATTCGTTTCTTTTCCACATAAAATATTTAATTATTTTGTATTTATTAAAATAGTTATCTTTCATCATAAATACTTCGATAAAAATGCATTTATTTAAAGAAAGTAACATGTTTTGAATTAAATAAGAATTTTACGAAAAACGTTCAATTCTGATTGCGTGTACGCGTACTAGAAAATAAAATGTATTCTTAAAGGCTAAATAAACTTAATTGCAAAACAAACATAATTTTTTCTATTTCTTTGAAATATGCATCTAATATCACATTTTTTTTTCATAAGTATTTCTGGCATTTCTCGCTGAAGATCTTGGTTTCAATTTATCTTTGCTTATTGCGAGTACACTCAAAAATAAATTGGTAATTTTTCATATTCAATTTTCTTCTTTTATCCATAAAATTTTCAGGTGCAAATTTTCTGCGATGTTCAGAAACTGAACGAGGCCATTAGATAAAAAAATAGAATTAGCAAGATATATGAATCAATTATATTAAATTTCATTGTTTGTATTTTATAACTTACCCTTTTAGAGTATGGAACGTAGCTCCTTGAAATTAACAACAGTTATCCGAACGGATCCGAGGATGACATACACAATCCGTCCCAAAATTTCGTGGACTGGTTAAATTACTGGTCAATAGATGCCGCTGCGTGTCCGCAGGTGTTCTCGAAAACATGACCGAATTTCGTCTTGTAAAGTGGTACAATTTCACGTTGCTATCTGTTGTGTGATGTTAAGTTCATCCGTTTTTATAACAATATAATGTGATCATGATGGAGCTCACAGAGATCGAACAACGAACGAACATAAAATTGAAGGTACTATTGTCACTGGACTTTGCTATTTGTAAGTGTTGAAGCGCTTCATGGTTCAATTACGCAGAGTTCCCCCTAAGTACCGACAGCAAGGCAGTTGGTCGATCTTGCACGACAACGAACCAGCACACACTTCGATCATTGTGCGGGAGTTTCTGGCTTCTAAAGCGGTCATTGTGCTCAGCGATCCTCCTTACTCCCCAGATTTATCGCCCTGTGACTATTCCCTGTTTCCCAAGTTGAAATTGATGGCAACTAAATGACTCCATTATGGGGAAAAAAATGAAAGAAAAGGTCAATAATGGGATATCATCTGCTACCCGAAATGTTGAACAAATATATTTATTTTTGTTTGAATTGATTTAATGATTTTGAAAAATTCTCTTTAAAAATATGTAATGTAAAGAATATTCATATGACTTACTTCCACATATACTAAAATTATTATAAAACAAATGAAATATTTTAATATCGTTGATCTGTATGAAATAATATTATCCAAATTTATTTAAAATGTAAATGAAAGGACTATCTGGACATGGATTCTGAACATAGTACGTACAGAGGATACGCTCAGATTCAAAGTTTTTGTTCAAACCCTGACAACCTACACTAGAGACCTTGACGATACTCGCCTGAACTAATACGCTGCAAACAATTAAACAAACCATAAATTGGCAATACTTGCATACTATCCAAACTTTTATTCCAAATCCCTTCCAACAATAGAAATCTTTCGTCGCCATTTCTTTATAAAAGCATTCTATGACAGATGCATTGAAATCATGTAACTTTTGTAAAATGTGATCTTTTGTAATGTTAGTTCATTTACATTGTAAATACAATTTCTTGTTTATAATAAGAAATTCAATAAAATTAATACTATATATACTTTTTCTAAATGTATAATTAAACTAGTTTTCATATTTCCCCCTAAAGCGTCGCAAGAACTCAAACAATGCAAATCCCACAAACGGGTTGCCACGCCAGTTAGTAGGGTTTTAAATTACTGTAATATTCCTGGTGTAATATATTCTTTCTCTCTTTCCATTTCGGAAGTTCCATATTATTCTCAACTATTGAACCCAGAAATTTCAATGTCTGTGCTGTTTTTATTTTAACTCCATTGATAATGAAAATTTCTGTTTCTACTCATAAGAGGTAGTATGTTTTCTAGTAGTTAATTTTCATATATTTTCTTAATTGCTGATACTAAATAACTTTAACATATACAATGTTTCTATTTCTTTCAAATGAATATGTCTAATATGATAATTTATTTTTCATTGGTATTTCTGATATTTCTCTCTGAGCATTTTAATAGCTTTGCTTATTGGAATAAAGCTAAAAATTAAATCTGTAACTTTTCATGTTCGCTTGTTTTAGATTCCGTATAAAATATTCACGTGGAAATCTTCTTAGATGTTTAACAACTGAAAAAAGATGTCGCATTAGATGAAGAATGGAATTGGCTAGAAGAGGCATATTTTTCATTAAAAAATTATTTAAAATAAATACACGTGCTCCTGGTTTTAAAAGTGATATTTATTTTATAAATTTGTTATAGTGAAATTGATAAATGCCTGTTCTGTAAACCATTTTTCCTTCGATACTTTTGTATCGTCTTGTACATATGTTTTATTGATTTATTGAGAACATACATCTGACTTGTGTGCTTGACATCAAGTGCCCGCTTATAAGTCATCGTCAATATACAGGGACGAGATAGCCACAAGGAAATTTACAACACCAGAGAGTTACATCCGGCAGCTCCACAAAGTGTGTCCAATGGAGCTGACGGGAGTCGAACTCGCCGACCTGACTCATACGCTCTCAAACGATTGTACATATGTAGCAAGCATTTTTTTCTATATATATTTGCTTGTTATAAAAATTGAAAGCATGTTTTTACAAAAAGAAAATTATTAAATTAATGTTTAGGGAAAAGTTTCAGATTAATAAAAGACCGATATTTATTGCTACATTGTTGCAGATTACAAACTCTTGTGGAACGAAAACAACTGGCTTTGTAAATGATAAATTTCATAATAAATAAATTTTACAATTAGTTTTATCTAATCACAAATTATCTTCCGGAGTATAATTCAAAATTTAATTATCTGAGTCCGCCTCGCATCACCCCCTTTTTAAATTTTTTCTTCATAAAATCCAATCTGTTCAATTTATTACAATAGAAACGTTTCACGATGGATACTTAGTAACTTTTCTCTTAGAATTTTTTTATAAAGAATAACAATTGCCCTTCCCTCACCCTTCCTTTTTAAAGAAACATATTTCTAATTATATTTGAATTATGAAAAAAAAAAGAAAAATGTTTGCGTGTTTGTATACTAGAAAAGAAAATATTTTGTAGTTTATTTTAATTTCAAAAAGTAAAACCATTTTTATTTGTATTAAATAAACATGAGAACCATTTTTTCAACGAATACGGCCAACATCAACGACTGTGGCAAAAATCAACGACATCTTAGTCAATCAATCGTGGTAGATTTGCTCGCTGAAAGAGTTTTTATTAACCTACCAAGGGCACAACGTCAAGAAAAATCGGACGAATATGGTGAAAAGGTATATATGCAATACGTGTCTCAGTTTCTATTTTTTAGGGTTGTATACAAAAAGTAAAAACGGTTCTATTATAAGATCACTCCTGTGTCTGTCTGCCCGTCTGTGGGGAACCCTTTTCCTCGTAAACTATGGGAAGTGGAAAGTTCAAATTTGGGAAAGTTATAAAGCATTTTTATCCACTTATATTCAGATTATTAGCCATTCACAAATATGTTTAGGAAAAATTTAGGAGGCTAATTAAGTTACTCGATTTTTTTTTGATTTTTTTTATATCGTCTGGGGTATCAAGTGAAAGACCTTGTAACACCAAACTCAAAAGATATATTTGTTTTAATTTTAGGTATCATATTTTCTGAGATATCGTTGAAATTGCACTGCAAAAATCCCCTTCTCCCCCCAACGTCTATTTCCGAATTTCCTGAAACTAAAAGTATGCAAACATTAGGAGTACTATAGCGATTTTCCTAGGTAATATAGGTTTTGAGAAAAACGCAAACATTACTTTTTGAGCGGTCAGCGAGAGCGTTGATTGGCGCTCGAGGTATCTATCAACGCAGAATCATCCAAGGATATTTCAAAACAAATTTTCGAAAACAATTGCCGGTGATTAGACGATATATTAATTAAGTTATTTGAATTTGTTTTCTTTTTATGTATCGTGCAGGGTATCGTTCGAAAGATCTCGTTACATCTAACTCAAAAATATATTTGTTTTAATTTTAGGTATTATATTTTCAGTGATATCGTCGAAAATGTACTGGAATCCCTTCCCCCCTCATATTTCCGAATCTACTGAAAATAAAATTATGAAAAATTTAGAGGTCGGAGTTTAATTAACAAATAGTAATTAATAAGTATAACGTACAGGTGTACACCCATTAAACGCGAGTTATACTTGTACTTGACCGAGTTATTTCAAGGATGCAGCAGTAGTTTTCGAAATATGACTTGTGTCTTTCTCTTGGCGTAGTTTCACTCTTTGAATGTGGTTGGGATAAAGAAATGGAATTTGTTCTGTAAATATTTGACATAAAACATTCTTTTGATAGTATAGCGAGTTTATTTTAAGATTTTGTCCACACCTCTTATTTTTAATTTCTCATTGTAAGATAAATCTTCAACAATCATAAAGTCTTTAACTGAAACTTTCATTGCATTATCAGAACCATAGTGTTGGACATCTTTTTCTCCTCGTTTTCGATAATAAATAGACCTTTTTTGTTGCAGACACATAGGTATACTCATGCTTCATCAAGGGTAACAATATATTTCTATTTATATCCTACAAAATGGTTTTCATACAGGGCTCTATAAAATGTCTGGCGTTGAGGTACATGCCTCTGGAAAATACGGGCAACATTATGTTCTTTAGCTTTTTTTTTAAGCCATAAACCTAGGTTTATTATTTGGTTTATTGTTGATACATATGTATATAAATACTTTGTAATTGATTTCTACGCCGGTGGATTTTCATTTGTTAACAGCGATTTTACTTTAAAATATTTGAAGCAATTCGAATCTGTTTCTGATATCCATTTCAAGTCTTTATTCCAAGTCAGAAATGAGAGGGTTAGAATGACAGTGGAGTAAGTCAATATTTAGTAATTTGAGAAATGAAGCAATTTGTGAAACTTGTCGTATTGCCGTTGCATTAAGTGGTCTAACTTGTTAAGTGGTCCTCTAGTGACTCCCTAAGGGAACTATGACTTATTTGACTGTCACAAAGAACATAAATTGATATACGTTCAGTGAAAAATGGTTATCTAGATTTTTCAATTTTTTGACTTACTCCACTGTCATTCTAACCCCCTCAAATGATAATTGACGCGCTTTCTTTTCCGATTGATAATTTATCTTATCTCACACTTAGAAATTATCGTATCACGCTTTTCACAACTTTCTTTAATGATATAATAAGAATATTGCTTCTCTGACAGCGCAAAAACGTATCCTTTGATACACAGCTTATTTACATACGCCATTTTTATAGAAGAATAAATTTAAATAAAAAGGACGATAATTTTAATTAAAAATAATAAGCTGCTGCCAGAAAATTTTAAAACAATAATATTTAAAAAAATTTAAACTCCCTTATCGAAATCGTTCAAAAAACGTGAAAACAACTTATGTATTCAGTTGCAAATCTTCTTAGAGTCTCGTTTAATCTTTCTCAGCAACTGAAAGAGATTTAGGATTAAAAAGAAGAATGGAATTGGGTAGAAACATGCATAATAAAATATGCATGTTTCTACCCAATTCCATTCTTCATTTTAATCCTAAATCCTAAGGAAGAAATTGAGTAACTATCAATAAATACGTAGGCTCCTAGTTTTACCTGCGTTATTTATTTTATAAATTTAAACTCTATATTTGACAGAACTTGTGTAACAAACCAGTTACATTCGAATTTTCCTTAAATTTTGTAGAAAATTTAAAAGTAGATTTTCATGAAAAAATATTGTTTTTATTAATCTTAAATCGCAAGAAAAAAATTATGCATTAATATAGATTAACACAATAACGCTGATTGCAACTTCTCGAAGAAAGGAAAGAATTCTTTGAGTAGATAGGAAAAGTTTTTACATTTCCAAAACATAAAAATGTCTAACGTGAATATATTTTCTATACATAAACACACATTCGATTATAGTTTAAAAAATGGAGTTAAAATATAAAATTCTCTCTGCATTATCTAGAAATGGAAAAAGAGCATAATAAATATTAAATGCACCAAAACTCACTCTCTACTCTCATTATATTGGAAAACGGTGCAATACATGTTCAATAAATAAGAGAACCTCTTCTTAAGTTAAAAATCTGGAGTGTCTCCACTCGACTAACCGAACGCTTTACAGAATACTATAGGTTCAAATAAATAGTAATATAAAAATAAAATAAAATCTTGGATCCTAATTTTGCAAAGCTTAAATTTTTCCACAGGGGAAAATGACCTTATATTTTAAAGAAAACATGAGTTATTAATAAAACTCACACATTTTTATAAAATTACTAGCAAGCTTCGCTGGTCGGTTTTTCCAAACGAATCTTGATTCAAACGAAATATATTGGTAAATTTGATCTTTATTTTAAAGCAATTTGGATAAAGAACCCGGGATATCTTACCGCATTACTGTAAACAATCCAAAAGCCATTGTGCTCTTATATTGTCTAATTTGTCAGACAAAATTTGGGCTGCTAAAGACTTTAGTTGATCATTTACAGTAGAATTTGGTAAAATACGATAAAACGATTTGTAATATACTAAAACCATCCCTAAAAATTAACAATGCATTCTCATCAAAATCCGAAGAACTTTTTTAAAATGCTAGTGTTTTATAATAGGATTAACTTGATTAGAGAAATTTCCCCCTAATTCTAGAACTAAGCAACGTAGAACGGTATGTTATATACTAAAACATTCCCTGAAAAATTCTATCTAACAGCGCATGCCCAATCAAAATGCATTTAACAGAATCTTTTTAAAAGGGTTAAAATTTCAAGAAAGGATTCATCTGACACGTAATTCTGTAACTAAACAACATAGAACGAGTTTACATAACAAAACCTTAAATAAAAAATTATCTAACTAACAGTTCAATTCCCATCAAAATCCATTCAGCAGAATGTTGAAAACCGGCTATCTCTCATAATAAGGTTTATCCTATTATAGAAATTTCACCCATAATTCTAATTTCGTCATATTATATTATAAAGATGAAAAGAAGTCCCTCGCGTTTTATTTACAGTATGAATTTTTTTCGTTGCTGTAATAACACACGTATTTTTAGAAATTATCATTTGTAATGTTAGAATTTTAGGTTTTTGCGCCAAAGACGTCGCCAAATTAGAAATTTATGCAATATCTCAAGAACTATTGGACTTAGAAGAATGGTACGCTTCGATTTAAAATACAAAATCACATTAAAATATGTTATCATCAGTCACATAACTATTATAGCTGATTTTTAAGTAATTTTTTTAAGTTTGTTCTTTTTTTGCACCCCCTTAGGGGTGGAGTTTTTGAAAAATGCTTCTTAGTGCGCCTCTACATCCCAAGAAGTATTTCCCCACCATTTTTCATGTTTCTACGATCAGTAGTTTGGGCTGTGCGTTGATGATCGCCCCAGTCAGAACTTTCTTTTATATATATATAGACTAGCATGCTACACGCTGGGCCTTTTTCTAAATGTACCTTAAATCAAACGAATTGGCTTTGTATTTTAAAGGAATATGTATCTTCACCTACGGATGCTACCCTAGTCAAAATTTTCAAACGACCCTTGAATCAAACGAATTATATCAATGGATTTGAGCATGTATTTTAAAGCAATAAGGACATTCACGTGGTTTTTCCTTCAAAATTGCTGTAAACAATGCGAACGAAATTGCTTTAAATTATATTATACATTGGACAAAATTTGAGCTAATAAGAAGCAACTCGTTTAGTTGATTATTTATAGTAGAGTTTGGTAGGAAAATGAGGCCATTATGAGATTATGACAATAGGAAGTAAAATGTTCCCTAGTCAACATACTGCTAAAAAAGAGAGCATTACAATGATTGCATAAATTGATTCATTTTCGTCTGTAAGTTCTTGAACCCCGTCCCTCTTTCTTGTCTCTATGTGAGGCTCTGGTAACATAAGTACAATCTCACTCTATGTTACGTTATATTTCGTAGTATACGTCCTCTTCTGGCAAGTCTACTACGGTTTTTCATCTTTCGATTCCGGTAGAGTAAATACAAAAATGTAATAAATTGTTTGCACATAAAAAACATAGTTTAACTTTCATATTTAGAACAAAATGGTGAAACAGAAAAAGTGCATTTTTAAAGCTGAATAGTTTGAATAAAATTAAAATGACGCTCTTTTCACTGTCTTTCCTTTTTTTTAGAACAGTTGCATTCGTGTAACCATTAACCTGAAAAGAAAAACCCGATGATTAACTGTGGTAGAAGAATAAACCTCTAGTTTGCATCCAATAAAATCTTCCTAATCTTCCACAATCTTTTCAATATTCAAGTTTGACGTCAAACATTAAAAGTGCTGGAAACGATATGGTTACTAATGTAACAGAGTTAGTTACAAAAAGAGGTGATTTACGCGCCAAACTATGTTCCATTAAATAATGTCAAATTGCTGTTAATTCAATTATAGAGCTATCATTGACAAAATTCCATACCTTAAATAAAACTGACAATGATAAAGTTAGTTATGCAAAATGTTTACTCATAATCTTTTTGGTGAATACTTAAACCGAAGATTTTCTTTGCATTTCTGTAAAGAGTATAATAACACGCAGAAAAAGATTCATTTGTCACTATGTTTAGCTGCTAGGTCTGTATGTAAGTCGAAAATGCTTTATAATGATCGAAAACTTATCTAATCAGAATTTCATGTACTCGTGTCTTTTTATTCAGGTTGAAATGATAAATCAACAAATATTAGTTACATAGCATACGCCAACATTGACATTAAAAAGTTTTTCTGGACATTAGAAGCATCGCTTTTTTGGTAAAACTTTGCTTCATAATGAATAAAAAAACATAAATTTAGCAATCGCTAATTTCAAAAGTCGTCTAATCTTCTGTAATCTGAATCGTCGTCCAGAGTAACCTTCAAACACAAACAAAACATCCAACAATATGGTAAAAATGCCAACTGGCAGGTGGCCGGAATACGGACGATTAGTCCAATATCTTTTAAAAACCTTCCTGAAAGAAGGGGAGATATTCAGAAAAAACTAAAAAGAAATGACGAATCAAAAAGAACATAGAAAATTTATTTCAGTAAGCATATTTTATTGCAAAATGTCGCCTTTTGTGATAGTAATAATGCATAATTGCACATATTTCCTTAAGAATATTCTGTAGTTCCTAACTTTTGACGCAGTAAATATTTCTATAAGTGAAATTGGCGATATATTAAAATAAATAAATAAATAAAAGAATAGACAATATTCGCTGATCTGAGTTTGAGGCTATAAACAACATATATTTGGTGAGAACATACCGGCATGTTTCCGGAGTAAATTTTTAAATGTCTAAAATTCAATTATTTCACAATATGTGTTTGAGTGGCAGACATTCACTAAAATTTAAATATTTGATCCCATATTTATAACAATAGCTGCTATATAAATAATTTGCATTTGAATATAAATATTTACTTCAAAAAGTATCTTGTATACACGAAAAAACACTATTATTGCTAATATCGCTCAAGCTGATGTCACGCTGATGCATTTTTGGCTTAAAATCACATTATTTGGCGACAAAAGTAAAATAAAAATGGTAAATAAACAAATAACATGTAACTTATAAATGCAGTCATTTTCACAATTATATCTGGTAGTTCCTCCTGTAACTCTCATGATAGGGGAGTTATAAAAAAAAATAACAGAAAGAAAAAAATGTCACTCATATTTTATCTAATCAAATTATTAGTTACATTTTTGTTAACCTGACGCAAACGATAATTCGCCAAATATTGCCTTAATTCTAATCTCATGCATTTCAAATATTTTTAAACATTAAAAAAATTCCTTTGGGGTTTAAATTAAATAGTTTCGTTTTATAATATTATCCCTCATTAAAACAGATTTTTTTTTCTTTTTCTTCGACTTTTAAATAAAATTAATAACAGAATTTTTCTTTTATTTTTCTATGTGTTTGCATTTATTTCTGATATAGCCGTTTCAATTCTTTCGCCAACGATAATGGTCGCCAAACAAATGACCTATGGTAACCTTATCGTCCAAAATAACAGAACTTTCCATCATAATTCTATAACTAATCTACGTAGAACTATGTGTTATATACTAAAACCTTCCTTGAAAAATTATCTATCCAACAGTGCAAGTTCCATCAAATTCCATTCAGCAGAACTCGAGTTATAAAAGGACGGAACAATTATATATTATTAATATTTAAAAATTAATATAACTTCTGTCATAGTCAGTATTTCCTTAATTCTTAATAATATCTATTCCTACTTAAAGTCCTTTTAAAAGTAAATATCCGTATATTAATAATTATTTTATTCCAAATCTTAATCTAAAATTTAAGATCATTCGTAGCTTTTATCAGTTCCCCAATCTATAAAATTCCGAGACGCGTTCTCATTTCGAATGTTTTTTAAAAGCCATTTTCTTTTTATTATTATTATTATTATTGCTCTGATTTTTTCGCGCGCTTGGGATTTTAACTTCAAAATTTATCCGCACCCAAGTACGGGATTCTTTACTGTTTTAGCCTCGCCCTCTAGCCTCATTAGCTGGGCTGGAGCTAGGTTCTCACTCATTGGGTTGTGCGCTCGTGACGTAATTTCTGTATATCTCCGCGGAGAGAACAAAACTCGCCCGCACCGGTCGGAGCACTAGATTTTTGACGTTTTCGGAAGCATAAACAAATATGTCTGGTGTTTTATGTCCGTAGAATATTCAACTGGCCCAGTAACATCTTAATTCAATGAAGTGAAGCAACGTTAGCCCGAGGGCTATAAGTTTAGACCTTTGGGAACTGTTTCTGTGTTGTTCGTCTTCTAATAAAATTATTTGTCTGGAGATTGGCTGGATTTATTGGAAAACTTTGGTGGACTCATTTCATTGCCTTCTACTTCGCCATACTCGCTAATATCGACTGCAACTTGCTATATCGTTGAAGGACTGCCATCTTTTCATCGAATATTATTCATCGTAATATCTCAACCTCGTCAAAATGCTACATATATAGTAGATGACGTAATTTTCAATGAAAAATCTTTGAGTTCATGCTGATTTTAAGTCCTGTAAATTGAAATAAATATTGAAATTGAATTTAGCATTTATAATAATGGGAGTTTTAAGTTGTTTGAAATGTACATATTTCGTCGTTTTTCAGTGAGCAAAATGCAACTTGCAGCAAAAAACAAAATGCAACTTGTAGACAAAAACAAAATACAGCAAAAAACAAAATGCAGCAAATTTACGCTTTTATCAGAATAAAAAACTCGCTATAATTTATTTTTTTTTATTTTTTTTAAAGAGGATTTTTTTTTATTAAATTACGTCTGGTTGTGTTGAAACAGGATTGTTATATGGATATAAGATGAGCGTGATATAAAAAAAAATACTTATTTAAATAATTGAGTAAACAAAAAATGTATACTTATATATATATATATATATATATGTAACTACTTAAAAATGGTTTAAATACAAAACTCGTTGTGCGAAGTGTACGAAAATGTGTACAGCTCTTCAGACAGTGGTTTATATCACATTTATCAAATGGGAGCTCAATCAAAAAGAAATTTAAACATTTATATTATTCTGACAAGAAATTCTTCAAAGGATTACCCTGAATTGAATAACTATTTGAAAAAAAAATTAATTTAAATGAATTTTAAAAAAAAGTTTAAAAAGTTAATTAGTTCTTCCCTTTTTCCATTTTCAAAATATTTTCTTCACCTTTTTTCAGTTTATTAATTAAAAGAACTTCATTAAAATTTTTTGACTTCCATTATACTACGAACATTCATTAACTCTCTGACCGCTCACTTTTATTTTTTCATAAATCTTCACAAATTGTGCATTGTATATTTATTTCTACAAATATTTTGACGTGGAAATCGCAAGATAAGTAGTCAGAGGGTTAAATTACAAAAAAAAAAAAAAAAAAAAAACTAGCGCGAAATTAAATTTTGATTAAAAAATCACATATTAATGTTCTTTATTACTAATTTCAAGAACTTAATAAACACACATTAAACAACGGATGACAAATTTGTTGTAGGACATGTAAACTAGGACTGGGCGATGTAGAAATTTCTTAAATTGATTTATCATCCATCTAACATCGGGATTTAGTTCTAAATCCATTTAACACCGATTTTACCTTTAGAATATCGAAGCCTATTTTTTAATACGTATAGGATGACAAAAAAATGGTGTTATTCCAGCTCCGCCCCTCTCCGGTATTATATAGTATACTTAGTTTTTTATTTTTCAAATACACCTAAAAAGAAGTATATTTTACGCATTAAAAATTTGGAATGCCCAAAGACACTCGGTTTTTTACATTTAAAAAATTATAAATTTGATAAACTAATTTTTAAGAAATAATACAAAAAGAAAAGGATTTTTTTGTCTGACTTGTAATGGCTGCTACAATCTAAATTAGGGTGTGTGTGGGGGGGGGGGCTTCCCCGTAGCTCATTCAATTGCCACCACAGCGCTAACAACATAAACAAACTTTTTTTTGACACAGTATTGAGGTAAATTATTGAGGTAAAATAGAAGCAGAGTCTATGAATTCAATGATGAATTTAAACATTCATTTACCATGGTGACAAAAAAAAAGTAGTAGAGAAAAAAAAGGAAGATGAAATTTTATTTCTTTTTTGATTTTAGATTTTAATAAAATTTGCTTAACCCCCTGCCTGTGACGCCCGAACTTAGTTTGGCAAATGCACCAATTTTGAAATACCTGACCTGAGTTCAGGCAAGAGAAAACTCACAGAGAAAACGAACTGAGTTCGTCCAATGCTTAAAAGCAAGGCAAAGAAACTTTTAACTTGCGAAAAATTGATATCTGCCTGTCAAACATAATGTGGTTTGAATGAAAATTGGGAAGAACTGCAAAATTTCAATAATCCGACAAATGGCGCTAAACTGCCGAACTTTTCAAGGGAAAGTATCGTCATCTATTGGAAAAATGGTAAATTACATATTATGTATTGGACGAGCTGAGTTCGGGCAACACCGATTTTTCTCTTGCCCGAACTCAGGTCGAGCATACTGGAATTGGCACATTTGCGTTACCCGAATTGAGTTCGGGCGTCACAGGCAAGGGGTTAACATAAATGCTGACATTCGTATAGTTGATGGAGAAGGATTGGAAGTGTGATCCTCGGAGCACCCAATTGCTGAAATTGCGATTTGCAGCTCACAGGCTATCAAAGCCTGAGAGCTAATGTGCCCGCCGGTTCTGTATGTATGTATGTACGTATGTATGTACGTAACGCGATAACTCTTGACAGAACTAACCCTTTTGCTTCAAATTTTGTTTATAGGTTCACTGTGTTAAGGCGCTTCCCTGATTAGTTTTCGGGATTGATTGGTTAAGTATAAAGGTGGGAAAGGGGGGGGGGGGCTAATCCCCCCTTAATTTATATAAATGGGTTTTCCATGCAGAAATATCCCATTTGCTTCAAAATTTGTTTATAGGTTCATTGGGTTAACACACTTCCCTGATTAGTTTTCGGGATTGATTGGTTAAGTATAAAGGGGGAGGGAACGGGGGGCTAATCCCCCCTTAATTTATATAAATGGGTTTTTCAAGCAGAATTATCCGATTTTCTTCAAATTTTGTATATAGGTTCATTGTGATAATGCGCTTCTGTCAATAGTTTTGGGGGTTCATTGGTTAAGTATAAAGGGGGAGGGGGGGGGGGGTAATCCCCCCTTAATTTAGATAAATGGATTTTTCATGCAGTATTATCCGATTTTCTTCAAATTTTGTATATATATATTCATTCTAGTAAGAGGCTTCCCTGATTAGTTTAAGGGGTTCATTAGTTAACTACGAGGGGGTAACGGGGGGATGACCCCCCCCCTTAATATATTGTCGATTTCTTTATTTTTCGAGGGGCTTATTTCAAATTTTTTGAAATACGAGTCTGTGAGCTCAATGTCCTCAGTTTAACTGGGCAGTTTTCTTTTTATTTCACGACCGCTGGTATCCTGCAAGATTAATAATAAAATATGGCTATTTTTATTTATCAGAGAATGTGAAAAAAAAAAGCAAAAAATCATAGATATACGGAAAAATCTAATGAACGACCAGCCCCCTTACTTCCATTGTGGTGTAAAAAACGGTTTACTCGATATAACACAGTGCTGTTGAATTAATTACAAAATAATAATAATCTAAAACTAAAATATTCAAAATTTAGCCAAGCATATGAAATTAATTTTTTCATCAAAATAATGCACGCAATTATAAACTGAAATTGGATGAGTTTAGATTTTAACCAAATATTTTATTTCTGTTTTCAAATATAAATAGTGAATCAATTTCAGGAAAGTGCTCCCAATTGCAAAAAACTCAAAATTATAATATGCGCTAAAGAAATAAATCCGTATGGCTTGAAATCGGATGCCAAACCCGATGCATAACTCTATTTTAAAGTATTAATTGCAGAATAATAAACAATAAAGAATATGTATTCAAGTATTACCAAATCACGTAAAAAATTAATTTTTCATCAAAAGAATGCATAAAAATATAAACTGAAATTTGATGAATTTGGATTTATATCGGATCACGGACAAATCTAGATACAAGAAACAATGCATGACTCTACTTTAAAATGTTTTAATTAATTATAGAATAATTGAAAAGAAAAATATATTCATTAAAACATTACCTAAACATGTCAAAACTTAATTTTTCATCAAAAAACTGCATTAGCATATAAACTGAAATTCGATGAAATCTATATATTTAAAACGCTAAGCATTTTCTTTTGACAATTCGTGAGAGTAAACTACTGCATCAAATTACACCATTCTTTTTTTTAATAAAAGATATTTGGACACAGATTTGTTATCGTGCATTCGTTTGTTCGAAAATTTAATTAATTAGCCGTAATTTTCAATTAAACTTTTACTTCTGCTTATGACGTCATAAAGTCTGCAACTCCCACTGTTGCGATGCATAGAGTTTATTCTCTGAACTCCATGGTTCGCCAATCTTTTGACATTAGCTAATATCAACTAGGTAATATTGTAACACTGTAATATAAAATCTTAAAAAACTTACTTAAAATTAGCTGTAATATAATCATATTAAAATATCTAAACATAAACATAGCAATATGAATAACAAATCTCACGTAAAATGTTGCAATTTAAATGATTCCAATTGAAACAAGATTTGGAGAGTTATCCCTGACGCCCAGCTAACATAAAAGTACCTATTTTATTTTATTTATTTACACACATATTCAATTTTATTATAAAACACCAGGTTGCCATACAAAGCAAAAATCGTCATTTTGGCGCCAAAAATGAACAGCGGTGCGTCTGCGATATGTGTACCGATTTAATCAAAATTGTTTTGGTTGCACCGCATATTGCAAAATTAATTAAATCCATGATTATTGTTTCTTCCTCAGATTAAAAATAAGAAAATTTTGCACAGATATCATATACGCACCACATTGGCGCGATTTTTTTACTCCGCCAATTTGGCGAAAACTTTTTTTTTGAACATTAGTTACAAATAGCATGGAATAATAGCACGTGATTTTTTATTTCAATATAAAAAATAAAATAACGTAATAAATGAAATAGCTTCTATTATTAAAAAAAGGAAATAAAAATAAATAAATGACAGTTTGATATAAATAAATATTGATATACGTAATAAAAACAATTTATAGAATTAAAATAAAAAATAAAAGTAAATCAACAGCAATATAAACAAAATAACCAGGTTACCATGTGAGGCATAAAATTACCAGTTTGTTGCAATCGCGCCAATTTGGTGCGTATATGACATCTGTGTCGAAAATTTAATGCTTAACGAAATTCATTTATTTGATCGATCGCAAATCTTGGTACTTCTCCGTTATACGGACACCATGCCATACATGTAAATGTATGTAAATGTATGCTTGGCGACAATGGTGTTCGTATAACAGAAAAGTACCCAAATTTTTCTTAGTTCGGTCTATACCAAAAACAAACATTTTACAAGTAACAGGAAAATCGCCAAAAATGACAGCTTCATCAGCACTTATGACCGTAAAGTTGTATAAAATCTAAGGTAGTAAATCTAAGGTTGTATAAAATCTAAGTAGAGGATATTTAAAAGAATAAGAGAACTAACAACCTTCAATAATATAATGCATGAAAAAGTAAACAAATAAGTGATTCAGCTAATCTTATTAAATATGTATTTCTGGTACTTCTCTATTATCCCGTCGACCACTTTTCATTGCAAGAAAACTATCGCCAAACTGTAAAATTAAACGCCAAAACTGCAGTCCCATTTCCTTGATGCCAAAAGCATTATACGTGTTTGTTATGTCAAGTGGTTTTTAATTAGACATTTGCGTGTATTTTTAATTATGTTTTACTGATTTATTAGTTATTTCATTAATTAAAATAATAATTGTGTCCTTAAATTCTTATATGTTATTTATTTAATTATTTTGATATTCTAATGGCAACGTTCTCCCGTTTATTTGGCGTTACAGATAGTGTTTTGTTATGAAAAGTGGTCGATGGGATAAGAGATAAGTACCGTGTTTCTTAATATAACTATAAAATGCAGAAAATTATTCTGGTACTTCTTTATTATCCCGTCGAAATTCCGTTCATTACCACGTCGTCCCATTAAGAAAAAAAACTATATCCAAATTAGTTACTTTTCAGTTAGCCGGCACCAGTAAAAAAGATAAAATAATAATTCTGTGTATGACGTTATAAAGTCGGCAATAACCGCCACTGTGGCGAGGCACAGAGTAACGAGAAACTCTGTGGTTGCGAGGATAAAAGAAAAATAATAAATATTAAAAGCACGGGGCTTTTAGGCCGAATTTAATTTGCAAGTTAAATTTCGGTGAAAATATTTACCCGCGTGTTTTATAAACGAATAATAATTCATATTTATTGTGACGTCACCGGAATATTGTCCATTGGGTTTATTTTATCATTATGCATTATAACTTTCTTGATGCCATTTTTTCATTACAATTAAATACAAATATTTTTTTTTGTATACATGGTGTTTAAGCATAAAAGTAACCTATACAATGCAGGTGTGAAAAGTTTGCGCCGGTGAAAATGACGTTATGCTTTGCTTGAAATGCATTTTAACATTGATAAATCTAAAAAGAAAAATTGATTGTGTCAGCATGACGTAATTGATTTTTTAATTTTTAATTAAAAAAAATCACAAAATAAAATCATCAAAATAAAAATAAAAAATCACAAAGTAAAGGATTTCAGGGAAATTAAAATTATTAAAAATAGTGTTATAGTAATAAAAAAACTGAAATAATGATTGTATTTTTAGCTAGAATAAACAATGTACGGATAATATTTTATAGGAATTATTTTGGTAGGTTTGCTATAAGTTCATTTAACAGTTCCTTATTAGGGGCAAAGTCCTATTTCTTTCACTGTGAATTTCTCTTTCGATGTCAAATAATGGTAGTCTATTTTCGGACGCCAGCCAAAACACAGTGGCAATTTTTAGAAATGTATAGCGGTTGTGACAACAAACGGCGCAATCGCTTTAGCTTTCATTGCGCTTACATCACATCTAAATACTTCAAATTATCAATTTATTTACTACATTTTACTACATTTTACAATTTTAGTTCTTACAACATCAATTAGAAAAAAAAATTTGTTTTCGATTGAAATTTATTTGAAAACTGAATTTTTAAAAATTTTTTTAAACTTTTTCTGCCATATAAAACTAAAATTAATTAATTAAATTTAATTAATGAATTAATATTGATAATAATAATAAAAAAAATATTAACATCAAGTATCATCCACGACGAGTTAAAAAAATGTATTTAAACTTGGGTGGATGAATAGAAAATATTTTATTAACGATTGAAAATTTTAACAAGATATATAAATATAGAGAGAGTGTGAGCTAATAGTAGGAATTGAAAAATTGATTATCTTACAACAATGGATGCGTTTCAGAAGATATGGATTTGAAACGAACAATGATTAAATAAGACATTTTAAAACTTTTAATTTAAACATTTAAAACTTTTTTTTTAACGTCGAATTTCGACGGCGCGTTTGGGGAGATGCAATGCACATGCGCATAGGAGCTCATTCGGTTGCATTATTATAGGGGGTGGGGGGGTGGGGAGAGAGATGTGTGCTTTATTTACAGTGTTCTTTTATTGCCTGAATATGAGATGAACGTAGGGATATACTATTTGTGTGATACTTCATAGGTCCAGAAAAAAAAATTCTTGCCGTGGGGACTATGGCGGTAATATCAAACTGATTTGCATAATTACACGGTTGTTTACGGATTGTTTGTTTGGAGTTTGCATCGGAAATAGTACTGTAAATCACTGTGGGAAAAAAACTTTTAAAATAAAATATTGGAAACACTGCTTCATACGCAAGCTGATTTTACTAATATTGTTATTGTAATTTTTTTACCGTCAAGTTTTGATGGGTTCCATCTAGTTGGATTTTAATTGTTAAACATTATTTTTTCTTTTCAACTTTCAACAATATAAGTGCTTAATCAGTTTCCAAAAAATATTCTCATTTAAAAAATAAAAATAAAAAAATAAATAATGGAAAAAAATCTAAATCATCTTTTAAGTAAATCGTCTTTTTAAAAAAAAATCGTATTTTTGTTAAATTGGAGAGATTGGCTGGATAGCATTCAAACTTGTGCTGTTTTCTTAAATCGAATTCTGCTAAACCAATTTAACTTATGATTGCTACGTGTGCCAGAAACTGGAACATTTCAAATGGCAGCGCCCATTTTTTTTTCATCGCAAAATGCTCAGCGCATGCGAAAACCCTAAAGAGCGTTGGAACGATACGTGTATCGCAAGCACAAAAACTGCAAGCACAAAACTGCTCTGCGAACGGCCAAAAAAACACGATCCGGGCGCACGAAGGAAATTTGCATATGACAGAGTAAAACCACCAATCACGGAACGCCGTTCGCCAGATAGGTAGAAAACGGATAAAAAGTGGGGTGGTAATGTTAGTTCTTCAGTCGGGAGCATGCACATGCCGACGAAATGACTCTTCCAGCGACAGTTCGTGGTGAATTAATAAAACTCTATTATCAAAATGGGATGAATGCTGCGAAAACCTTACGTGTTTACCGTCGAAACCATCGCCAAATATCTGGCCCATGTAGCACGCAAGCTCTTCGTGATTTAGAAAAGAAATTCGAAGAAACTGGCTGCACCTGTGATAGACGCGATCCGGACGACCAACTGTTTCTGAGGATACTGTTATGGAAGTGCATCACACAGTAACTACAGGACTCATGCAAACTGCAAGAGGTGCATCTCGTGTATTGGATATATCGAAATCAACGGTCCTAAAGCTACTGCGCTCTGTAATCCGCATGTTTCCTTACCGGTACCAGAGCGTCCAGATGTTGGAAGTGGGGAACCATCAACAACGTATAGACTTTGCTAATGAATTTCTTATCCAATATGATGGAGATAACGACTGGCCTCTTCGCATATTATGGGCGGACGAGGCACATTTCACCTTAAGTGGCAACGTCAACAAAAAAAAATTGTGTGCACTGGGCAGACATGAATCCGCACGCTGTGGCACCAGTACATTTATACGACGTGAAAGTTACTGTGTGGTGCGGCATTGCAGGCACAATTATTCTCGGGCCGTACTTCTTTGAGAATGCGACACCAACGGATTTGTAACTTGCTCTGTAACAGGCTCCAGCTATACGGTAATGCTGCAAAATTACGTCATACCAGAATTGCTGCAGCGAAATGCACTGAATGACTTCGTTGGGATGCAAGATGGTGCACCTCCACATATAGCGAAGTCTGTTCGCAGGGTCCTGGAATAGCATTTTGTCGACCGTGTCATCTCACGCCATTTTCCATTTTCGTGGCCTCCGCGATTCCCCGACCTCATTCCTATGGATCTCTGGTTCTGGGTATATCTCAAATCTAGAGTGTACATGTGCAATCCGCAAACCTTGCCGGATTTGAAAGATTCTATCAAACGTGAGATTGCAAACATCCATCATACGATGTTACGTTCGGCTGTATTATCCACAGTCGCCGGCATGCAATGTAATGTTTGTGTAATTGTCTGTGATAGCACCCATGTGGAAATAAAAGTTTTCTTTTCTCCGATCTGTGTTGTAATCAGTGATTGGTGTACTGACTCTCGTGCGCCCCGATCGTGTTTTTTTTTCTTTTTCTTTTTGGCCGTCAGCAGAGCTGTTTTTTTGTACGTGCATAACGAGTCCGTTTCTTGCGATACACGTACGGTTCCAACGTTCTTTAGGGCGCTGAACATTTTGCGACGAAAACAAATGGGCGTTGCCATTGGAAAATTTCGAGTTTCTGTACCTATAACCGTAACCGTGAGCACCACTTTGTTGCCGTTCACAGAATCCCGATCTCATACCTCTGAATAACTATATCTGAAATCTCACCTCAATCGGTTGAACGGACCGGCCGCTAGAGCTCCATATATCGGCAAAGTTTTTTTATGACCACCCTGTAGATAAATCAGTTTCCTGGTGTTAGCTCTAAATCGGTAGTTTGTTTTAAAATCGACTTAAAACCAATAGAAATATATGATTTCCAATGTTAGCATTAAATTGGATTTCCGATGTTAGCTTGAAATCGGATTAGGATTTCCGATACTAAATTTTAATCGGATTTCGGATGTTAGATTTAAATCGGATTTTCGATGCTAGTTTTAAATCGGATTTCCGATGCTTGTTTTAAATCGATTTAAGGCCCATGCCTAATGTGATCACTTGTTAGACACATGTTAGACATGTTGAGAATTTTGAATGAAAATTAAACCGAATCTAGCATTTTTAATATGCATAGACTGGAAAACGTTTGTTTTGAGAGAAATGCACTTGAAATACATTATTATGTGTTAGTTTAATTATTCACTTTTAAAAAGTATGAAAACACACTTTCTATATAACAATACATTGTTTACTGTCCCCTTAAAAATTCTGAAACCGAAAAAACAATTCTTAATATAAACTAGTCGTTGGGGGCCACCGTAATACTTACCCATCATGGATATGCATAATGTAAAATATTAAAATAAAAATGTGTAAACTACTTATAAAATGCATTGCAATTCAAATAAAACCGTGGCTTGATGACGTCACAAACTTTAAAGGCTCGATTACTGAATTGCTTGAAAGAGGTTTTTCCTTATAACTCCAAAAATAATCATCCTATTAACTAGCGGTTTATTGCATCTGATTAAGCGTAAAATTTCCAATTTAAATATATCTTTAAAGTGAAATTTGGATGAAATACAGGGTGATGAAAAATCGAAGAGTGTAGAAAATAGAACTCCAAATATCTCGGCAACTAATTATCCGATCGACTTCATGTTTTATGCAAAATTTATGTTTTTTTATTGTCTTTTATATTCATTTCTTAAAATAAACAATTTCGAAAATTTTTATATACCTTTTATCAGAACGAATATTTAGAGAGTCCGAAAAAAATAGTTCCGGTTAATCGAGGTTATTGAAATCAAATAGGCTTCGTCCCATTATTACATACTAAGTACATACCAAATTGCAAGTCTCTATCTCAATTTTTTCGGGAGATAGAACGTTTACAGACACACACACAGACACACAGACGGACGGCAAAAAATTTTTTTTTTAAATATGTTTTTCGGAATCTCCAGTGTCTGAAACGTGTAAATCCGTCAAAAAAAATTTTTCGATTTTCAAAACGATTACAAGACTTACACTATACTACGTATGATGGGTAAGTAAAATGAACTAAAACTTACATACATTTTTTATCTGTATTTTTTTAATCAAACGCCTAGTTAAGAAATACCTTATTTTTACTTCTTATTTTTACTTTTCTCATATAGAGGTAAATTCAGTAAAGAAAAAAACTTCTTTTTGCATTACTTAAAAACTAAAACATTTAATGAAATAGAGATTTTTGTACTTTTTCACTTGTGTCTTAAAAGAAGCTAAATTGTGAACTTTCTCTTTAAACTAGCTCTATTTGGCTGCACAAGTATTTTTACTATATTTTCCATGAAAAATGATTGAAATACTAAAATTTATTTTAAAGAACCATCCATAATTTATAATGCAAAGTACATTGGAATTATAGAAGTACATGCAGCTCTGATCTTTATTTTCTTATTCTACAAGTTCGAAATGTACATGAATTTATAAAATGATATTGCTCTATTTATTTTATATCTTTCAAGTACATATGATAGTGCATAAACATCCGAAGCAGATACTAGAATAAATGTTCTTTATACAAATTCATTTATTATTCTATAAATATTTATTACTCTCATACTATGGGAATATTTGAACTTATTATTATTTTTTTTTTTTTTTTTTTGTGACCCAATCCTTTAAAAGGAAACTTGAATATTTATGGTATACGTTTAGAGAAAAATAAGCGAGTACTTTTTTGAAATAGAGATATAAGAATTCTTTCTATTAAGGCAAGGCATTTTTCAGACGAAACCTACTGATACGATAAATAAATTATTTACTTGTTTAATATTATACGAGAATTAATACATGTATTATCAATGCTGATTTCTAAAAAAAAATACCTCTCATTTTTGCATTGTAACGAAATTTCCAGGATTAGATTTGTTTCTGTTAGTGGCATTGATTATCTGATACAGTTTTGTAGGCCGTCGTAGATGGAATAGAAACGCAACTGAAAAGAATTAGAGTTAACTTGCATCATTGGTTATTTTTTTCCATGACGATAATAAGCGCACATATAAAGGTATTGATTCAAAATTTTTATCTGCATTTTTTTCGGAAGCCATTAAATTATATTTTTAGTTATCTACATGCTTACTTCTCTTTTCCAGCCTTTTAATTCTCTTTGTATTTTGAAAAATAATTTAATTCTTTACACATCCAAATGTTTTTATTGTTACTTTCGATTATATTATGTAATATTATAAAAATGTTATAATATATCATGGAGTAGATGAATGATTAATATTGTCTTACTCTAGCATTTCGCTGATAGAGATCAATTTTTTTCTGTGACAGTTCTGTAGTATGTTGATGTTCATTGGCCCTCAGAAAAAATTGTAGTTTTATTTTTTCCCTCTTTTTGCTATTTTTAAGCACACCATTGTTGTTTTTGTTACTAATTAGTAAATTTTAATACTGCTGGCCATTACAAAATGCACAAGTTTTACCCGCGTTAAGTTTTTTATGTTTCTAAATTCGGTATTCTTTCTTTAATTACAATGCCTCTTTATTGCACATGTTTTCAACCTTCTCCTTGAGCAATTCCGATCTTAAAAATATATATCATAAACCAAAGTTTTGGAACCTACGGAATGCTTGCAAACTAGACACGTAGATGTATTTTCAGCGGCACGCAGACTGGATGTTTCTTTTTCTATAATATTATGACAGTATTTTTAATTAATTTTTTTTTAAATATTAGCATACGGAATGCATATAATATTTTATGTTACTACATGATGCCGCACCTTTGGTTTCCGTTAAGAATAATGAAATTGATCAACTATTTGAGAATCATACTGGACATCGATTACTGGATTTTCATTGCATCATGGCCGGATTTAACCTTAAACCCCTCCGTACCAATGTAAAAAAAATTATCCCCTACAGAATTAGCACATGTAGTAAGCATTAAAAAGATACATGGTCTTTTTTACATTTTTTAGCGAACGTCCAAACAACAACAGTGTAACTCAGACTCAGTAAGTAGCACAAATTCTTATAATAACTTTTCAGTTAAAAGACTTTATTTTATTTTTAAAAAAAGCAGTTAACAGGAGTAAAATTCAGACAAAAATTTTTTACGAACTTTTAGCTCAGAGAATGTTTTAATTAATGCAGAAACATCTAAACTCTTACTGAGTTCGTACTCAATTCCTAAAATAGCGAGCCCTGGCAATCTTGTTTGAGATGTTGTTGTTCGCAAATAGTTCTTGATTATATTTAGTTTGGAAAAACTACGTTCTCCAGATGCAACAGTTATTGGAAGGGTTAGTAAAGCCGTTACAGGAATGCTCAAGTTTG
Source organism: Maratus michaelseni (assembly GCA_963931845.1). Lineage (NCBI taxonomy): Eukaryota > Metazoa > Arthropoda > Arachnida > Araneae > Salticidae > Maratus > Maratus michaelseni. The sequence continues at coordinate 273,134,884 of OZ007594.1, read as the reverse complement.
TAGCAAAATTCATTTTTGTTATCAATTTCAAAACTTCCAAAAGTGGTAAGTATTTTTCCACTAGAGAACACATCACTAATATTTCTTCACAAATTTCCCGGCTGTTTATATCCGATGATTCTCCATCTGTTAAAATAGTTTCATAATCTTTGGAATTGGCCCAAATTACAGAAGAACAAACATATTTTAGTTCATATATATGATATAAAAAACAGAAGTAACTGTTGTGATTTCGCAGCTCAGAAAATTTTTGTCTTAAAGAATTGATTGCCATGTGGACAAGGTGGTAAAAGAATTCAATTTTGTATCTTTTCTGTGCGATTATGGGTTTATACCGATTTTCGTAAACAAATTGTCTTTTTCACCGACGAACTCGATGTCTCGGTGTTGATTCAAAATTTTTATGTGCATCTGTTTCAGATGCCATTCCGCCAGCATCGATAAGGATGGCATTAAAGAGATTGTTCGATCTCAAATTGCTAAAAAAAGATTGGAACTTTCCAAAATATTTATTGCCAATGCAATGTCTTAATTTTTCTCCTACATGAGTTTACTAATGGGATTGATATGATTTAAAACCTTATAAGATATCATGGCAGAACAAAGAAATGTGAATAATTTTTTTTGCGTAAGTAGACCAGATGCTTCATCTCTTATAGAACTATCTTTATCGTTGTTCTCACAAATGCTAAGCAATGCATCATATTGCTACATCGGTGGCTTTATAGCATCTATTCGACTGCCCCTCCTGGTGTCGCTGAGAGGTATTAAGATTAGTTCTTCAACGTGCTTCAAAAGAATGGCCCATCTGAAAGGCGATGAAGGGTAAAATAAGTAAAATTTTTGAACAATATTAAAGAAGTTGGCTCCTTCTAATAATGATTTGGCCATACCATATACCACCAGGTTAAAGGAGTGACTACCAAATGGTATAAAAAAGCACGAGTATTAATGTTTCTAATCATTGCTTGCACCCCAGCACGTTCTCCTTTCATATTCGTCTCATTATAATATCTTTCGCTACTCATGTGTGCCAAAAAAATCCCAGGTTTTCTTGCACTCGAAGTAAGACATCGAAAAGTTGTTAGCTTGTTGATATTTCAATCGGAAGAAAGCCCAAAAAATGTTCACGAATGTTGATGTACTTTTGTTCAATCGATCATTTTTTCTGTTTTACTCTTATCCGGTGTGCAATCAAATATAATTTTGTAATATTTCGATTTTTTCATTTAGTCTAATATGTGCCTTTTGACATTAAGTGCAATTAGGTGAATGACCTCATTTTGAATATTTTACACAAGTATGTGGTTATTTTATGTTGCTTGTAGGAAACCCTCCTTACATGCTCCTCCATGAAAGGATCAAATTCAGCTAATAGTTGGACTAGCTTTAAAAGGATTCCATCATCATGTTCATACAAATTTTCGTTGCTACCTCTAAATGCCAAGTAGCTTTTTTATAAAAGTTCCACGACCGAACCTACACGTTCAAAAATGGCATTCCAATGCTCGGTTACTGCATTCAAAAATCTTTGAGGAATAACATCTATTGCTTGTGTAGTTTTTAAAGAATACTCAATTAATAGCAAGGATTTTTGGGCTTCAAAATGTTTTTTTCTAGTTTCATGATTTTCGAGTGTTTGTACTATATGCCGCCCATCTGTGTAGCCATCTTTTGCTAAAAAAGAAGTTGTAAAATTTTTTACAGTAGAAGCAGAAAACCGAGTCTTTGGCTACAGAATACACCAACCGATTTCTGCTAATTTTCTGTTCGTTTCTGAGATATCTCGTATAATTGTTTAATGTGAACCTACGTCTGCTCCGAAAAAAATCACGCAATAAAAAATTTCGAAAATACGTCATACCTATCTCCCACTAAATAGCAATACTCTCCTCCAAAAGTGGAAAATAGAATTTAATATTTCTTTTAACCCTTCTCAAAGAACACCCTCCCTGTCGCCAACCCCCTCTGACCATGTGACATCCATCAGTCAATTACGATGCGGCAAACAGTGAAAGGGAGAAAGATGACTCCCTAGAAGGATCCGGAACAAGGAACATGCTTGACGTTGGTAATTTTTTTAATTTACGACTCTGGGAAAATAAATTAAACGAACTTCTCTTCGGATTTGAATAAGTTTTCTTTCATTTGAAAGGCAGCTCTTGAGGATATTTTCTGCGATCTTTTTTGTCCTGTTCGATTTGTTTTACTCCGTGCCTGGTCACGTACTGACAGAATATCCGTCCTGTCCTGATTGCATTATAGATTAAGAAGGTTTAGTAGACAAGAAAATACTACTGGTCATATTGCTGGAATAATGTAATGATAACTTTGAAAAAATGTTGAATAGTATCTCGTTCTTTATTAACTCACCAGGAGTTTAAATCACATTTGCTTGTCAATGGATATATGAATATTCTCCAATACAATAATATACGTTCGCTTGAACAGGTTCGTTATGTATAGAAGAACTTAAGATGTTTCTTTATGAAAAAGACAACATTCGACGCAATTAAATGATGAAAATTGGTTTGCAGATTGATGTTTCTACATAATGTGATATCATTTAATATTGTTATATCGAATATGATGAACTTTATATACAGAGGAATATTTAACATATGTTTCGCACAATACTGGCAAAAGGTTGCCGATACCTATCCTAAACCGTAGATATAATGCATTGAATTTAAAATCATTTATTATTCGGCAACTGCCTATTTCTATAACACTCTGTTGATCTTATTTTCAATATTTCCATTAAGAGAAATATTTTTAAACGGCGACAAAAATTTTTTACAATGTTTGTATATCCACTTAAGTTTGTTATGTCGGATGGAAATGTCAATAATCTTTTTTTTTATTATTCAAAGGAATAAATTCTATCTCCATGTATTTTCTTTTTATCCTTTTTCACCAGAAAAATCTTTATTCTCCACTTCTACAAGATTTATAGCTTCTGTTACATTATTCATTAACTGCAAATTTTCGCACGTTGTATTTACGTGCTGTTAAGCAAAACTCTTTAGCTTCAGGAAAGTAATGTAATTACTTGATAGGAAAGTAAGTTTTTATAACACACGGTAAAAGAAATATTGTTAATTCGGGCTATATATTGAAAATTGGAGGAAGTATTCGTAAAGGCTAACAGAACTAGGAAATTATTATCTTTTTATATTTTAGTTGTCTCAAAATACAAATAGGGGAAGATCGGGTAACCCCGGACACTTGGATAAATTGCAAATAAAAAAAAAATGAATGAAATTTCTGTCTTTATTTGATACTTAAAATAAAATTACGAACTTATTTAATGATTTTAATTAAACATTACTAACAATATCGAATTATTTAACGATATATACTGAAAATAGTTAGGCCTTATATTTTTGGCATTTCAAGAAACGGGAGGTAGCCCCGGACATATTAATCAATTGTGTCCCAACCGTTTTTTGGCCTTACAAACATCACAATTATAATAAAAATCCAATGCATCTATATAAACACAATCTTAATGTCTAATAAAGATCATCTAGATCAAAAGATCTAATTAAACTTTAATTAATAACTTGCAATAAATCTTGACAGGAGAAACGAAAATTTATTGACGAAAACAAAACACTCGCTCACAACTAACTTACTCGGCGCCCACGTCGCAATTAAATTGTATTTGTTTCGACTCTAGAGGGCGTTCATTTACAATAACTCTTTACTTACGCAACACTTTGAATTTCTTTGAAATTGAAATGTCAGCGGTTACCCGCCGTCCGCGTCTACCCGACTTTCCCCGAAATACAAAATAGCAAATTATAACTGGCACAGGTTTCAAATATTTCTTCTCTAGATGGCGAGCAAAAGAATGGTATACAAATGTAGATATCTCAGAATCTTTCTGGTCTACATAATGTTTGATAAAATAATACAAGCAATTTTTAAATTAAAAAAAAAAAAAAAAAAAAAAACGACTTCAAGAAATCGTTTTTACACACTTTTATTTAACTCTGATGTGCTAGAATTATTAAAAGTATGTCAAAGGTGGGTTTTCGATGACAATACAACATATGTTTATTTTTGCAACTTAGTTATTAATTAAGGCATTAATTTTAAGGCCTTTTCCAACTAGTCCACCACAGGTGATAAATCACCAAATATTATCTGTAACTCGTACAATTGTATGGGAATTGAAACAACAGTGGATTCGATTACGCGTCAATAAACGATTGTCAAAATATGCCAAAGCGCGTGAAACTGCAGCAATGAAGCATTTTAAGACTTAAAAGTAGATGAAATATTTTTTTAATATATATATATTTTTTGTGTGTGTGTGTGTGTTTGTTGAATTTCTAAACAGTACTGAACCAATTTTGGTGAAACTTAAACAGAACCAATTTGACTGTATCTTCTTTCAATTAAAATAAAAATCAATGGAACGGTCGCGTAGTTTCGGAGTAGCTGTTTAATATATATATATATATATATATATATATATATATGTAGCATTTTGACGAGGTTGAGATATTACGATGAATAATATTCGATGAAAATATGTCAGTCCTTCAACGATATAGCAAGTTGCAGTCGATATTAGCGAGTATGGCGAAGTAGAAGGCAATGAAATGAGTCCACCAAAGCTTTCCAATAAATCCAGCCAATTTAATTTTATTAGAAGACGAACAACACAGAGACAATTCCCAAAGGTCTAAAACTTATAGCCCTCGGGCTAATGTTGCTTCACTTCATTGAATTAAGATGTTACTGGGCCAGTAGAATATTCTACGGACATAAAAACACCCGACACATATTTGTTTATGCTTCCGAAAACGTCAAAAATCTAGTGCTCCTACCGCTACGGGCGAGTTTTGTTCTCTCCGCGGAGATATACACAGAATTACGTCACGAGCGCACAACCCAATGAGTGAGAAGCTAGCTCCAGCCCAACGAATGAGGCTAGAAGGAGGAGCTAAGATGATAAAGAATTCCGAACTTGGTAGCGGATTAATTTTGAAGTTAAAATCCCAAGCGCGCGAAAAAATCAGAGCAATAATAATAATAATAATAAAAAGAAAATGGCTTTTAAAAAACATTCGAAATGAGAACGCGTCTCAGAATTTTATAGATTGGGGAGCTGATAAAAGCTACGAATGATCTTAAATTTTAGATTAAGATTTGGAATAAAATAATTATTAATATACGGATATTTACTTTTAAAAGGACTTTAAATAGGAATAGATATTATTAAGAATTAAGGAAATACTGACTATGACAGAAGTTAGATTAATTTTAAAATATTAATGCGAATAAAATGGAAGGATACGAAGGAAATAAATTTTTATATAACATATATATATATATATTTCGAAGTCTGTTAAAAAGGCTATGTAGAATCATAATAACTTTTCTAAGTATTCTCAAACAATTTTCTAAAGGTGTATAAAATTTGAAATTATAATAATTTTCGTAGTATAATTAACAATAAGGTATCTATTTAAAGCAATATCTTCGCAAAAATAAAAGTATGAAATACGAAACTTGTTTTAAAAGTTTTATGGGATTCGTATAAGGTTTCTGTTTGAAACTCCATAAAATGATTCTATTAAAAGTCCTGCATAGCATTATTTTACAATGATTCTTACGAAGCATTTAATATTTGTTTCGAAAAGCTACGATATACAATCTCAGTAAAGCCGCCCACGTTGAAAGTCAAGTAAATTAATGCGAAATTTCCATAAAATACTCCCACTCATTATCAGATTTTGCATAGAAGTAGATGTTGCTAGAAATGAAAGAGCAATCGGAATTATTTTCTAGTAATCCTGTTATTCTTTAGTGAAATCAAAATCTATGTAAAGTACCATTAAAAGAACTCCATATAATCAGAAGTTTCTCTTTATTCAAATAATCTGCTTTAAAGAAAATCAGCAGGGAAACATATTGAGTGTATTTTAAAAACACATATTTCTGAATAAAATGAATAGATAAGGTGAAAGATAACTTCATAGAATATCATATTTTGTTCACGTACTTCGACCGATATGTTTCGGTAGAATGTAAACAACTTTTATTAACAATTTATACGTTTTTCAAATTAAATACCTACACATATCAGAATTTAAACGTCTTTTTGAGTAATTACTGTATCTGTTTATTGATACATACATGTGTATAAGTATGGTATATTAATAACACCGATAAAATTTGTACTCAAAAATAAAAACGTGAATATTTACGCTTTAAAAAAAAAAAGTAGAATTGTATCGTTAACGAGTGCGTTGCATGATCAAGTGCACTTAAGCATTCATAGTTAAAAATAAATCTGCCATTAAATGTCATTTAGTAGTACCTCATTTTATACATTGGGGATTTCAAGGATATTGTTTAAGAAAGTATTTATGTACAATTTGAAAATAAGCTATTCGAATAAAATTAGAAAAATAATTGTGACGTTTAGATTTAACGAACTATATTTTATGAAGAAGCATCGAATCTGCGTCTATGTTATAATATGTTTTTAGGATTTGGCGAAGTGATTTATTGTGGATGCACTCATAAGAGCGGGCGTATATAACAGAGAAATTACACAAAAGTAAAGTTCGCTAAAAATTGAATACGTGTGTTTTTCAAAATTTAGACATAAATACTCATATTAATGAGCTATTATAAGTAGTGAAAGAATCCTAAAAATTAACTACAAAGTGCTGCTTTTTTTAACCCTCTCACTGATAAGCCCAGGTTGATACGTTCACAAAGCTCCAGGTTTCACTGCAATAGAAGTATTTTTTAAATTAATATAATTCTACATATAAAGTGCAGCTTTAATACATTGAGTAATGATTGATACCCTCAAGCTTTACATTCATATATATAATATTTTTTTTTTATATATATTTTGAATTGAAATCACCTTTTCTTCGCATTTAAAATAAAATACAGAGACAACAAAATTACAATTTAGCTATTTTTCTGGGCAGTCAGAGAGTTAAAGCACTTATTTTAACAGCTCAGGTACGAGCGAAGTCATCTTCTCTCTCTTTCAACACTACCCACAAGTCTAAAACACAGAAAAAAACTGCTTGCACCCAAAATATTTTATCTGCGATATCTGAATTTTTGTTCCAATTTTGCTTTTTAAGGGATTATATGAGGACATAATAAGGTTGCAAAAATTTTTATATTAGGTATTTCAAGAAGCTTGGGTAAACAGATTGGACAAATTGGTATTCGGTAAGAATAATATCACAGAAAAGGCATTTTAAAATGTTATATATATACACTTAACGCTATCATTTTTAGACATTTACCACATTTATTTTAGACACATTTACCCATGCTATTACAGCCAAAGAGCATTTGTTTTGAAGTAATGGAAGACGTTATCTACCACGCTGAATGTAAAAAGATTACAAAAAATAAATATATCTATTTATTTAAAATTTTATAATTATGTTTTATTTAATAATCAAACCATCGGTTGTTTTTAATCCAGAATATGGATTAACTTACCTGATGGGGCTTTTAAAAAGCATCATACAAAACAGAAAAGCAAATAAATTTATAAGTTATTCTGTATCACATCTTTAAGTAATCGTTTTTTCTCTAAGAAAAAAAAAATATATATCTTAGTGAATCGTGTTTCACTAACTACTCATTCTGAATACATGAAATTTTATATTTTCGCAATATTTTATGCTCTAAATTGAAATGCTGTTTGTTTGAAAAATAAAATGCAATACGGTCATCTTCTTTTACACGAAAGCTGAAGAAAACAAGGGGTCTAAAGAAGAATTTGACACGTTACGAAAAACAAAGCTTGGATGGTGATTTAACAAGAGAATCCTGATTTGTATGCCTCACTAAATTGAAATATGTAATAAAATAATTGTGGTGTCAATAAATTGTAATAAGTCATTCAATTAAAATACGCAGCTGACTTTTGACAAAATGAATCCGTCATAAATCTTCTAACTTTATGCAGATTTAATTTTTTTATATCAGAAATTATTATAATTTATAAGGTATACATTTATAAAAATAATTAACGAACTAAAACAATAATTTTTTTGCTGTTGCATCAATTAGACTACAGTTTTAGTCTACATTCAAATTTTACTTTAATGATACCCGCAACCACTTTATGTATTTGTTTAAATATAGATTGATAAATTTAAATGGAATATAATCCAGCTAAAGCGAACTATTTGTAACCTGTTTAGATTATCAAAACTTCGGATAATCCGAAATTTTTATATAAATAGAATAATAAAGGACGAGAGCAAAATATATTGGAAATTATGAGTAAACACTGTTTAATTTTTTTTCAAAGTGATATGCTAAAAAATGTTTTTATTTCTTAGTAGGTTTCAATCGAGGGTAATATGATATAGAAATTCTAAATTTTTCACATCTACTTTTTATCTATGGCCCAAATAAAAAAACACCGTAATTTATCATTTCATTTCCTCTATATATTTATTAGTAAAAAATACTGCATGTCAAAAAAGTACTGATAAAAACAAGTTTAAACTCAATTTGAAGCATATTATTTTTGTTGACTGTAGATAATATAGAACGACTATGGGGCTAAATGGTGCACCATTATTTTTAAACAGTTGTAAGTACTAAGCAAATACGAAGACTGTTGCAGAGTTGCCCGAGGTATAATGTTTAAGCTAAGCTGTATTGTTTAATTTTGTTAAATCCTTTATTTTTCCTGGATTTTTAGAAAACTTTCGTGCATCTTCCAGAATATTCCTGAAACCCGTTACAATAAACGCCCTGCCTTATTTATTAAATGATAATTTAATGTAAAAGGACTAAGAAGTAAATAATTTGCAATATTTAAACTAGGTTTGTATGAAGTTTTAAAAGTACATTTACAGTAATATAATACTTATTTCTGAAAAATAAAGAATAAAAAATATAGTCTACGATCTTGAATGATTCAGTTAATTCATTTTTCATTAACCCCTTAAACCCTTAAACGCCACGACGTACCTGCATACGTCATGAACTCATCATTTGCAATACCAGGACGTATGTGCGTACGTTCTCATTTTAAGTCCAGATTGCAATGTTCTGACCAATTCGTACCGGAAAATTCTGTCATTCAGTTATGAGACATTAATTCCAATATCTAATGTGTAATAATTAACGGGCAGAATTTCCCGGTACGAATTGGTTTTTCCAAACGGAAGAAGCTTTCCGAACAACCCAATATCTGGTATTCTGCATACTATCACTAAATTCAATATGGTGCTTATGGGTTAATATTTAAACAACCAGGAAAATTATAAATATTTTTTTCTGTCTCGGAATGTTATTTCTGGGGTAGGTAAGGCAGAACAATATTTATATCATCAACAGCAAAGATTTTATCTTCTTCATGCACGAAATCAATCTTCATATCATTAGAGGACCTCAAAATTTGGACACTGTTCCGTCTGCTCATCTACTTCGTTTATGAGAAAAAAATTATTTATGTTAGTACACTTTCTAATTACACGTTTAAACTCAACTAAATCAAAAGTACCGTAATTTCGCGCGTATGCGCCGCGCCTTAGTTAAGTCTTTTTCAAACCGAAAATTTTATTGAAAATAAGAAGTCAAATAAGTGCTAAGCAGAAGTAAGTCACATTTTATTTAAAATAAATGCTGGTAGGAAATCGAATTGTCTGAGGTGCGGCGTATACGCACGAAATTACGGTAAGGTTCTTAATATTTCTTTGAATATTGGTTTCTCGGTGACAACTAGATCAATTTCTTCCTTCGTGGCATTTGGAATGAAATTTCTCAATGCTTCTTTATCCAAATTTCCGAGAAGACAATTCAATGTTTGTGCTGTAATTAAGCAATTTATCAACCAAGATCTTTTCCTTTCTTTTTTTCTAAAACTCTTTCCTTTTAAGTTTAGTTTACCGGTATCTTATCTGCCATTTGGGTAATAATTTCCGTGCTTGTCCTATCTTCTGCCACTTAAACATTTTCAAAATCATAATTCCCCCTCCCCCGCCCTGCTTGTAACTTATAATTATGTTCACAGGATCATGAAATAAGCTTAAAAGAGCATTAACAATGACAAGCAGCATGTGTCACTTCACAATTCTTTAACCTGTGTGACAGGTAATTTTTTTTACACCAATATGTTTTTGACGTAACTCTGTTATCGCAGCGAAACGATATATCGACTTTATGTTAGAAGGCATTTAGTTGTTCATCGCTCATTTTACCTCGGTATGAAGCAGAAATGTTGCATGGTCTTTTTTTTTATATTCACTGAATTTTTTGAAGAGTATCTCACAAAGCAGAATCTGTCACTTCACGATTGTTTAACCTATGAAACAGGTACTTTTTTTTTGTCACCACTATGTTTTTGACGTAACTCTGTTAACGCAACGAAATGATACATCGACTTTATGTGAGGAGGCATTTAGTTGTTCATTGCCCATTTTACATCGGTGTGAAGCAGAAATGTTACATGGTCTATTTTTTTATTTTTTTTTTATTTCTTGAAGCGACTCTCACCTTAGCCGTTAGAACTAATTTCTTTGATATATTTTATAACTGATTTTAGTACACCACTAAAAATTGATAGACATCGTTTTACATAATAAAATATCTATGAATACCACATACAAGACAGATTTCTGGATTATATTCTTTTTGTTTTTATTTTAAAGTAACCATTTTCTTTTCATAATATTTTTGTCTATTAGACAGCTTCCCCTTTCCCTCTATCGTCAGTTGACCACCATAGAAACGCGGGTTTTAAAATTTAAAATGATTATATCATAAAGTAACCATAAATTTACAAATTTGTATGAGTCTCGCAGCAAAACCAAAATAAATTATCTATTAACTAGTGTCATTCTGCGATCTTCGTTTCGGGATTTATTGATTTTCTAGGATTGGTAGTACTTTGGATAGAAATTTGAAATACATTTTAGATTAAAAGTTTCCAGACAGTTAGTTTTATATATATATATTTTTTAAGTAGATTCATTCATAGAAGTTTCTTCTTTTGCGATACTGCAACGATCATTTAATTAAAAGGCACCTTTAGCAAAAACTAAAATATTTGTTTGATGTTTTTAAAATATGGTAATAAAGAGTAAAGTTACACACAAATGTATATATATTTCGTCATTTAAAAAAAGATTTTTTTTGAAAATTGAATAAACAAATTACATTTTTATGTTATTTTTTAGAATATTGCATGTACTATTTGTTACGTTTTGACTAACCCCATTTAACTTTTTACCAAGGAAAAAAACACAAAAAAGAATCAGCAGAATATGGGTTAGTGATTCTTCTCGAATTGCTCCCCTTAAGAACCTACGCTAGTCAAGTGACGATATTCCAAGGCTAATGTTAAACCAATGGGAAATTCAAATTTCTCGATTGCATTTATAAGGAGTTTTTTTAATTTTTTTTATTGAATGTATGACGTCGATGACAAACGTTGTACGTTTATACTTTTCCGACTTTGGTTGCATTTTTTTTTCTTGTTATGAGGATAATTTTACTTTTGGAATTTACCAGTTTCGAAAAAAAAAACTGGAAACAAAATCGAAAAAGTAAAAAAAGTACAACGTTAGATATCAACCTCAAATATGCTGTGCAAAAAAAAAAAAAAAAAAAAAAAAAAAAAAAAATATATTGAAATAGAAACGAGTGATTTCAAAAGAATGTTCTCATATGTTTCAACATTAGTTTGCGAGTATCTTCGAATGACTAGCGTAGGCTCTTAAAAGTCAAAATGCCAACCTATGGGGCGCAAGCGTCACGTTGGGAACCACTGTTCTATACGGTACTTATCTGATTTCATTTACCAAATTTAATTTCTGGTTTAAAATGATTTTGTTTGCTTGATAAAACAGAAAAATTGGCAGCAATGGTGTGATAATGAATCCGTTCTGTATTCAGTTTATTATTTAAACTTTGTATTTATTTCTATAAAATACATTTAGTAGCCAAACAGCATTACATTTATAATTTAAAATTTTAATGCATGAAAAGAAAAATATATTTACTTAAAATTCAACAGCTTTGTTCGATACTTTTACTTATTTTTAAATCTTGTGAGCTAATTTCATAATTTTGGCTTTCATAGTTTCATTTGTCATTATAATGTATCAACGTTGTAAGTATTCTTAAGGTACATAAACGATTAATACTTTCGCATCATGCTATTATTAAAGCTTAATAAATCTCGAGTGACTTGATTTGTATATATTTTACATAAAATGAGGCATGCAACATAGCGTTACTAATAGAACCTTGGAGAATTTGTTTAGCGAATTTACAGAAAGGCATTGTGGTTTTCTATTAGCATAAATTTAAAGGCCTGATGTGGGAATGTGGGAAAATTAATGGTATAATGTTCAGAGAAAACTAAATATAAATAACATTATTAGTAAAGAACAATGTTCAAAAATAAAATCAACATTATTAGTAAAGAACAGTGTTTTTTTTTTTTTTTTTTTTTTTTTTTTTTTTTTTTTTTTAATCAATTTACAATTATTGGATTTTAAAGAATATGTATCTCGGTGGCATTTTTATATTTTATTTTTCGACTACGTATTTTGATTAAATATAAGATCATAAAACGTAATGAATACAGGCTGGAAAATAAATACATTACGTCTTTCAAAACAAAAATCGTGTAGAAGAATCAGATGGAAGAAAAGTTTTAAAATAATTTACATTTGCCCAAACGGCGGTCATTAAAAAGAATAAATGATTTATTTACAATCTATATAATAGATCATAAAGGCATAACAGGTTTTTGGGTATTTTGAAGGAAAAAGCTCATCTACTTGTGAAACCGCAGAAGAGCAAAAAATTGCATCGTAAAAAATTCGTGGCAAAAATTTTAAATACTCATAAAAACAACCTAAAAAAGAACCAGCATTTTGCTATGTATATCTTATTCTATCTGATTTAATGATATTTGTACAGCATTCGTTCAAAATATCCAAAAGTAACGCGTAATAAATAGTTCATAAATTTTTTGCAGGAATTTGATAAATTGCATGTAAATTGTGTCTAGTGAATTTAATCTCCGAAACGTCACTTGAGGCTTTGTGGCTCTGGAGACATGAAAAGCTTTTGGTGTCTGTCTATAAGTATGTATGTCTTGCAATAACTGCCGCAAAAAGCTTAGGTGCAATTAGGGTGCAGTTTAAAGATTAGGGTGCAATTTGCAGGATATATGCTGTTATATTCTATCTGTATGGATGTCTATGGAAGTTAATTGTTGGATTTACATTTCAGAGATGTTATAACAAGACAAAGGCAAAGAAATTGATATTCACTGTAGGTATTACAACATGCTTCGTATAGCAATTGGTGTGTATGACATTCATTGTTTATTTATAGGGACACACAAAAGATTTGAAAACATTACTATCTATAAAAGAAATTGTATAAAGTAAGCTTTAACGATTCTGTGTTATCTCAACATAATGGAATTAATATACGTCATTTGGTGTACGATAATATCTTTCTCATAGAAAATGCGCATGTGATATTTATAATTCTGTTGCAGAGCCACACAAAATAAATGGGATACACTATCGTCTATGGGCCAGACATTATGGGAAGTATTTTTCAATTGTTTATGCGTTTTCAAGCTTTACGAATTTTAGTACATGATCTGACTTATAGATAGATCATGATGCCTGAATTCTATAGATCATATACATGGCTTCCCAAAAGAATTATCATATATTACCATCTGAGATGGTAGGAGCAGGCGGCGGGTTCGACTCCCGATCAGTCAGTTGCACACTCTTTGTGGCGTTCCCGGCTGCATACTTCAGTGCTATTTATTTCCTTGTGTCTATCCCGTTCTCTTCAAGAAGAAGTTTTATGTAATTTGTCGAAGTGCTGTTTGTGTTTCCGTGAATAAAAATATATAGATCATTCGAGACAACAGTCTTGTAGATATGGGTCTCAAAGTACCCATGCAAAGAAGAAAACTCCCAGGCTCAAGCACCGGTTCTAAAATCATGTTATTTGTAATAAATATACGTTTTGAAACACAGATTGGATTTGAAAACTTTTCATAAATAATTTAAAAAATAAATAAAATAATAATAATAATAATAATAATATATTAAATAAAACAAGTATTTATTAATCTTCACTATTCTCGTGCTTAAAGAACATCTGCCAAAAAGGCATTTTTATTCTTCATTTTTTATGATTTCATTTTTTATGCCTTGTTCTCAACTTATTTACAATGCCTCTTCTTTTTATCATTATAACAGCTTTAATCCGGCATCATTGCTTTCAAATGTAAATGAAATATTTAACCCTAGTCGTCTTAAAAATAGCGTTTCCTCGAAATCAATAACACTTACGCAATTTAATTACTTAACTTCTTCCATAATTCTCAGAACTAAACAAGAGTAAATAAGCGAGGTTAATTCCATTTAACACAAGAAACTGAAAAGCACTGATTTATCATTCCTATTTATTCTTCAAACACTTGTAGTGTTGAATCTTCTTAGAAAGATACCAGTTGCGGAATATATTTTTAATAAATCATTTGTAAGATTAAATACTATTTAAAAGTTGATAATATAATCGCTAAAAATTTAACTAAAAATCATAGCATATTATCAGATTAATTTAAATCGTACATACGATTCAATTTACGATAAAAAGGTGCACTACAAGGTGTTTTCTGCAAAATATGGTGTGCATAGCATTTTGTTCATTTACAGGGACACACAAAAGGATTCGGTTACAGAACTGGCTCTGAGGGACGAGAGGGTTTTTGTTGTGGTACTTTTTTTTAAATTTAAGTTTTTTTATATTACTTGTGTGTATAAATTCATAGATCATATACAATCTGTACAAAAGAATTCAAATACATATCTGTTTATTGGCGGAAATTGCTGAAGGGAAAGTTTCAACTGTATTATGCATTTTCTAACTGAATCACTCTGAGAACTGAGCATACTATGTAGTATTACATATACAAATCTGTAGATGATACACACTGCAGCACGAAACATTTCGTATACTTTTCCCACTGTATATGGTTATTGCTAACATTGGTTTTAAATGTATTATGCACTTTCGAAAATGTTTATTTGGGTACGCAAACCTATATACACACATATATATGTATGTATTATGTTAGGCTCAAAGACCGAAAACGAGCATTGAGCGAAAAATTCGACCACGGTACGATGTGGCTAACTCGAAAAATTCACAAAGCGAAATTCGTTTTGTGGCGCTTGCACTATGTGAACACTAGTTTTTGTGTATATAGCGAAATGTCACAATGCGTACTGGACAGTAGCTGATGCAGCCACGATGCGAATGACATGTTGACATGTCACAGAAAAAAATCGGGTATGTAGCTATTTTTGCTGATACTTTTTTTATTTCTCGGAGTAGAGAGATGGGGGGGGGGGGATTTTCTATTTGTTTTATTGATTCCACAAAATTGGACGCCAGTGTTAACTCTAAAATCAGTGTTTAGTTTGAATTGGAAAAGGATACGGAAGAACCAACTTAACCGTTAGACTAATAGGCCTGTAACCCTTACACAGTTTCACAAAGGAATTTTTTTTAATTGATTCTAGTTTATTTGAAAATAATGTAATTTTCGATATTAATTTTTATCCTATTTTTGCTATAAATATACTTATATTGCATTTATATTCACAGCGTGGGTTGAAATTTGTCTCCTTTTCTATACTCTTCTCAACATGAGATTTTTTTTTCAACATTTGTTCTAAGTACTAAAAAAAATCATTGTATTAAACACTAGTTAACAAACTTGAAGTATACTTACATTAAACGATCTTTACCTGAGAAAAGAATAGAAACATATGGAGATAGTTGGTCATTATGCTATATTTGCATCAGGGTTTTTAAACATTAAATTTATTATGCTGAATAATCTTTCAAATAATTTATGCAATATTGAAAGAATAATCCAGCACGTAAGGCGATATATTATAGACATTTGTTAAGAAGCAAACAGACGTACGGACTATTTTTCAAAATTATCAATTTCATACTCTAACCTTAACAATATGGTCAAATATAATAATCGTTTGAGCATTGTTGATTATCAATCATAATGTGTATTGATTGCGTTGATTATGGATTATGAGAGATTATCGATCATAACGTATGCGTAATTTATTGGTGGGCCTACAGAAATCTATTTACGATATGAAAATCTTTTTAAAAAGATAAAATGTTTTGTTTAGCCTCAATAACATTGCGAAATAGTGTGTGAATCAGAATATCTGAGGGATGACTAGAAGTATCTTTTTAGAACGCAGTGTTTTAAACTTTTAAATATTATGTATGATAAGATAAGATGACTGTTCTTAGAAAGAAAAATTCTATGCTTTACATCAATGATATATTCAAGTTTCGAGAAATCGGTGTAATTTTTATAATTGTTCGGTCGAAGATAGTCAGAAAAGCGGAAGCATGGATAGATCAACGGTTAATTGATCTAAGGAATTAAATGGAGACATATGAAAAACAAATGATTTTAAACAAACAAACCAAAATATATTTATCAAAACTGATTCATCTGTTCAAATATTAGGCGTGAACGCAATAGAGATAAATAAATCAAAGGCGAATTGAGTATCTCCATTTTCCTGTAGTCTATAAAAATGATAGGAAAACCATTTCGAAAACCAAATACACTCAGCCCTTAATATGCTGCCATCAATCTGAATTTCGCAAATTGAGCAAATTGTGAAAAACTAAATATTGTTTAAAAGAACTGATGAAAAATTAAAATATTTTATTGTGGATTTTACCACGGATTCAAATTGATTCAATTCTCGAGAAGGTATTATTGAGAAATTAAAATTGTGATCAATTCTTAATTTACAACTTTTTACTTGACGTTTCCATAGAATTTTTTTTATTAAGCATAACATATTCTTAAAAACATATGTATGATACCAGATTTATTTCGAATAAATTGCATTTTGGAATTGCAATTTGATAGAAGTATGTTCAGCACTGAGTAAATTTGCATTTAAAGAGTTCTTTACTTTCGATGAGTAAACATTCTTTTGGATTTTGAAAAAAGGTGGTTTTCATTCAATTTTTTGGTCCTCAATGAATTCTTTTAAGTAGTCCAGTTAAAATCACGACAGAAAGATTTTTAATTTTAATTTTTCTGAAAATGAACCTTTTTTATGAATTTTTAATGAATCTTTTTGTATTAAAAGTCTACCTCGAACTACATTGCAACTTTTTTAGTAGGCATACTTTTATTACAAATAATTTTGTTTTTTAAGTTGACCTCAAGAAAAACAATTAATAAATATTTTCCATGGATTGGCATTGATTTCTTTATATAGCTCGCGATTTCAAAAACTAACACAAAGTTATAATATGTCAACCGCATCAGAATTCCACAGCGCGTAGTGGTCAAATATTGTAAATTTCACAACAAAAATTTCGTTTCGAGGGTTTTCCGAGTTAGCCCCAACGCATTGCGGTCGATTTTTTCCCACTTATTCAATTGGAAATACAGGTGTTCATTTCAAACAAAAGTCGAGTTTCCCATAACAGTTCTCAGATAAGAGAAGATATTTCAACGAAATGTGTTCCTTGTTTTGTTTAAAATGTGATATCGTTACTAAACGTGCTGTAAAAGCACGGTAAATCTCTCGTGATACTGTATTCTCTGAAAACCGCATTCAAAAATATTAAGAGTTAAAATCATGTTGTTTGGCATAGTTAGGGATATTGACTTGTATTTGTTTTGATGTTAGCAATATTTCACTCAAAGTAAGGTCAATCAATTTAATTTCGTATTACAATATATAAACATTCTTTAAATCATTAAGGAAACCCGGTCTCTATTAAAATACTATATTTTCCATTCAATAAGTGTACCCACCACGTTCCTAAGTTATTACTACTTAGTTTTACTGACCCCCCCCCCCCCCCTGCAAATTATTGAACAGTTATTTTAAACAACCTGTATATATATATATGAATTAAGCACGTCAATCTGATATTAATACATTTAATAACAGTTAATTCATCCTATAGTTAGGCTAATGTTGTTTGTATAGTGCCCAATATTGCTTCAATATTGCATTTATCAAAAATCTTTTTAATAAACTGCCAATATTGATTCAATATTGGATTTAGATAGCAAATATTAAAATTGCGAACAACAAATACCATTAGTAAAGAAACCTTCATTTTACATTAGAAAAAAATTATAACATAAATTTTAAATTTTTATTGAAAACTTTCGCACTGACCTGGTAAAACATTTCTTGACATTTTTTTTTATATATATAGGTAAAACATAAACTCGCCAATGTAGGAGCATCACTTCCTGCAAATATTGTCACTGAAATAACAAATATAACAAAAATTTATCCAACATTGCTTCGCTATAAGTGTCCATTTTTCTCTTCTCTCAATCGTGAGAGTAAATTTAAATCGAAATATATATATGTCCATATACGAATAAAATATATTTTACTCACAAGTTACTTGTCTTCTGTTTTTCTTGTAAATAAGCATTATCAACTTTTATCCTATATTTTATGCAATAGATTATGTAAAAAAGAATTCACTGAGAGTCAAATCTTATGATGTGTTTCATTGCACTCTTTTATACTATTAATTTATTTAAAGTGCAAAAGAATCATATATTTCAATCAAATTAATCCTTTTTAAACACAAAATTTCAGAAACCTATAATTCGAAACTCATCTTTAAGAAATAGCAGCCGTTTAGAACTAATCTATTGAAAAGAATGAATATTTAAAAATTTCCATTAATATATAAATTTCTATGTATATGTTATTTACATTTATAAACATTGAAACAGTTCCGTAAACGGTTTCGTTACAAGCCATTACTCCCCATTAAAAAGCAATATAACTGGAATGATTTGATTCACATGTTCCAGCTTAAATATAGCATGCAACATATGTTACTAATAGAAGATTAAGGAGTCTTTTTCGAGACTAATAGATACATCTTACATTTTTATTCATAGATATTTAAAGTAGTGTTCCATTCATAAAAAATATACACTTGTCGTTATTTCCGAATCGTTAACAACATTATCATAAAACAGGTGTCGTTGTAAAATTAAAAACACATTTCAAATCAGACACTGAATATACAACTAAAATACAATACAGTAGACTTCCGATTATCCGCCATTCGATCAACCGCCACCTTCGGTTAACCGCCACCCCCCCCCCCTTTCCATTTTTTTTCAATCTGAAACGAACAACAAAAACACGCATGTTCAGTGAACCCGAGTGAGGCAGCGCTATTCCGAGAAAAATGCTTGTGTGACGTCAGCTAAACTGCAGCCACCGCCCCCTGAATTCTAGAGCTTTTAAGAATATTAACATGAAAGCACTGCCTGTCAATTATTACAGTAAAAAAAGTTCCTGGATGACGCAAGATATTTTTAAGAAGTGTTTTTTTTATATCTTTGTTCCCGGAGTTAAAGCACATTTAAAAAAAAGTAATCTTCCTCAGAAAGCAATCTTGTTGCTTGATAATGCAGGAGCACATCCGGAAAATTTAGAATCTACTGACGGTAACATCAAGTGCTTATTTCTTCCACCTAATACAACATCACTGATACAACCAATGGACCAAAGTGTCTTTGAATCGATGAAAAAACGTTATCGGAAAGCTTTAATTCAAAAGCTGCTACTCGCTGATAATGAATCAAATGTCTTCGTTTTTTGGAAATCATACACTATCAAAGATGCCATATACAAATTGGCTGATGCCTGGAATGATTTATCTGAACAGATTTTCCAGAGAAGCTGGAGAAAAGTGTGGCCCAACACTATTGATACACCGGAAGATGCTACCAATACTACCAGCACAGAAGATGTACCTGATGATGATACAGAGATACTGACCTTGGTATCAAACGTACCATGTTTAAAAGATATTTCTGCAGATGAAATGAAAAACTGGCATAATTGTGCTAACAATGATATTGGTTATGAAGAATTTATGGATGACGAAATTATCCAAAATATTTTGAATCCAGGGAAACTTGAAGCGGGTGAATCTGATGAATCGGAAAATGATGACCCAGGAGTCAGTCATGCAGAAGTGGAGACAATACTCTCGAAGTGCATTAATTGGTTTGAGATGCAAGATGAAGCCGATGCAACTCAAGTACTTTTATTACGTAAAATTCGCAATCTTGCTGCTGTAAAAGGACAAGCAAACTGCAAACAAACATGTAAAACGAATTATTTTCGATGAAAACAGGTAATTTATTTACTGTGTAAAATTTTAAATTACTCTCATAAATTTATTTGTTATTATTAATTGTGTTTTCTATTCATGAAATACACAGCTAATAAAAAAACACGCGTTTCAATATTGTAATTTATAAACCAGCAAATAGAAATGTGATTTTAATAATGGTCTTTCGATTATCCGTCTATTTCGATTATCCGCCACCCGGTCGGACCTGTGAGTGACGGATAATCGGAAGTTTACTGTACATAAATATAACATAATAAAATAAATTACAATAGACATCTCAAGCTTTATAAAAGCTTCAAATCAGTACAAATATCAATCTAAAACCGAAGCTGTTGTTTACACATGTCCACCTTCAAAATTATGCATTTAAAATATTAAACGGCCAAGGAGTATATGCCACATTTAGAGCACATATTTTGGTGGAATTGTACATGCCTTTATTTAAGGGAGATTTCTGTGTTCTTGTAAAACAACCTTCTAGAAAAATTCAACCTATAAAATTATTGCAGTTAGATTTAATTATTTTAAATTTTTTGAAAGATGGGATTTGGTCGATTAACAAGTTTCGATTTGGTCGATTAACAAGTTTCGATTTGGTCGATTAACAAGTTTCGATTTGGTCGATTAACAAGTTTCGATTGTAAACTGGCAGATTTGTGAACGCGTTTATGATCTTCTAAGCGGATGTTACCTGATCGTCCAGTTTCACAATATATAAACAGAGTCACAAATCTTTACGAGGGACTGTAAACTAACCAGTATGCACTAAGGGAGAAATCAAAAAATGTTATGTAAATTCAAGACTAAAATCGCCCCCTAACAGGATACCCGTATAGTTTACAGTATACCCTGTAAAGATTGTGACTCTGTTTATATTGGTGAAACTAGGCGATCATGTAACATCCGCTTAGAAGAGCATAAACGCGCTTAAAATTCTGGAAATTTGCAATTTAAACTTGTTAATCATTCAAAGAATACCGACCACATTCCAGATTTTGAAAATAGTAAAATAATTAAAACTAACGGCAATAATTTTAAACGTAGAATTTTTCCAGAAGGATAGTTTACAAGATTCTAGAAATCTCCCCTATGAACGTCAACATGTGTAAATAATAGCTTTTGTTTTAGATTGATATTTGTACTGATGAGGAGCTTGAAATATCTACTGTAACTGATTTTATAATGATACATTGAAGAATTTTTTTTATTACCAAATGTCTGAATTTAAATATCTTTTTAAATTTAAAATTCTGATTCAGACGTAATCCATTTAGTTATTTTAGAAAGGTGTCATTGAATTAAAAAAAAATCTTTCAGAATACAGGATAGTTTTACAAATCCTAAACCGTTATATATTAGCAATCCAAGAAAACCAGATAAAATCTTGGATGCAGGTATTTTGAGGAAAACTCGCCAGAATAAGGTGAGGAAAAACAATCCAGCTCTCGCAGTTACGGTTACAGGGAAAACATTTCAAAATATTCAGAAAGCAACAACCACTTTCCCATCATTCAACATTCAGTGAGAGTCAAATCTTACAATATGTTTCATTGCACTCTTTTAATCTATTAATTTATTTAAAATGCAAAAAAAGCGTATATTTCAGTCAAATTAATCATTTTTAAACATAAAATTTTAGAAAACTAAAATTCGAAATTAGTCTTTAAGAAATAAGAACAGTTTTGAATTAACTTCTCACTAAGACTCACATCGTAAAATTATCTTCGAATAAAAATACATAAATGGCGTTCAAATTGTACCTATAGAGTTAAAAAATGTGAGTTAAATCCAATATAACGAAGATTAATACCCACTTTTTCAATTATAATATTATTTCCACATTAAAAACATAAATACAGGGTGGTTAAAATGAAACTGACTGTACTTAAAGACTCATAGCTCCGGTTCTACAGATCGGATCATAATGAAACTTCAAATATATGTTATGTAAATCATGCGGCCAAAGTTTCCGTAAAAAAAAAAAAAAGTTTGAAATTTTGCTACCAGATGGCGCTGTACTCCTGAATCCATATGCAAATGAGTAGCTAATGTAATTTCGCTATAAAAGCGATACGTATGGTTCAAAGCAATCATTCGTCCGCAGTGAACATGCCGATGAACAAGAAGGAACGCGCATTGATCGAAAACATTTGTATCAGAATGAGAGCAATGCTTCGGCTCTGAATGCAATTTCTTGAACAATCGCCGACTCAGTTGCTCGTCGTCCGCTTTCTGTGCAACATCCAAAGGACCGGTTTCTTCAAACTTACGAATCGTGCCTCTAACTTGATTTACGGAAATTTTTCATCCGCCGATAAGCACGGAGTGCTGCCGAAGCATTTCTCTCATTCTGATAAAAAGTTTTCGATTAATGTGCGTTCCTTCTTGTTCATCGGCATGTTCACTGCGGACGTATGATTTCTTTGAACCATACGTATCGCTTTTATAGCAAAATTACATTAGCTACTCATTTACATATGTTTTTAGCCATACAGTGCCATCTGGTAGCGAAATTTCAAACTTTTTTTTTTTTTTTTTACGAAAACCTTGGCCGCATGATCTACATAACATATATTTAATGTTTCATTCGGATCCGATCGGCAAAACAGGAGCTATGAGCCTCTGAGTACCATCAGTTTAATTTTAACCACCCTGTATCATTTGAAAGCATCTGTAGCGCTAAAAGTAGGGATTAAAACCAACGTGAAGAAGAGCTTTGGGAACAACAAATGAGCCCCCTTCACAGATAATAATCACTTGTGAGAGTTTGTGAGTAATAATAAATTGTGGAATAAGCGTTTTGTAAATTTGTTTTGTATAATGTTGTTTTTCTCGTAAGAAGTATTTAATGTATGGCTTGACGTGTGTATGCAATTAAAGTGTATGACTTGGATTTTAAAGGCCGCACTAGACGGAGACTTATTGATATGAATTCAAAGAGATGGTGTCCTCGGAGGTGGTAGTAGATTGTTCATTAAACAGTGTGTTCTTGGCGAACACATGGATCACTCACTGGTCTTCTTGGCTATTTTCTTATGTTATTGTTAGTGAAATCTTAGACATACCTGTATTATCTTCCATTATTTTACTACAAATTTTATTTTACTTTATTTTTCTATTCATTATTCCTTATTCTGAAATAAAAAACACTAATGATCTTCACCTATATTCTTTTTCTTTTTCTGTTTCTTTTTTTTAACAAATAAATTGATATGCTGGGATAAAAGACCTGAAAATTGGTGAAATCTATAATAATGAAAATTTCTGGAAGTTTTACAGACAATCGAATTGAATATTTTTATCTCATAAATATTTTATATAGTGATTAATATAATTAAGAAAATCGCTGTTTGGAGAAGAAACAAAAAAACTACTTATCAATTTATAATCAATCAGTTCGATTGAATTTTCTTTTATAATATTCATTGTTTTTCTTAAACAGATGAGATCTAAAACGATACTTCATGTTAAATATAATGTATGTAACATTTTCCCTTTAAAAAGCTAAAAGGACAGTTCAGCTTGAAACAATTTGTAACCTGTTAATTTATAATGTTTTTTTCAGTAAAACATGCTTGTTGACCATGAAAATGTTTACTTGAGAATTGATAGCATCGTAAAAACTGATATTATGGTTCGAGAAAGCTGATTAATGCACGATAAAAACTACACTGAAACGTTTCTGAAAATAAGTGGCAGCAAAATAAACTATTTTTATAAATAATTCTTTAAACTCGAAAATATATTAATTTTTGCTGTTTCAAAAGATTACAAACACTTTTTGGAATCGTGCGTAACTAGGAGCAGGTCATTGTATATTTTCATTTGTGATTATATTATATTTTCCTACATTAAGAAACATTTGTCTTTTTTTCACATTATAGATTTGTCAAGGAATAGCTCTATCGGAATAGATGAAAATCATTTGGTTAAAAAAATTATTTCCTTTATAAGATAAAATACAATTCGTGATGTTCATTAAATTTCCTTACGTAAATAAATGCTAAAACGAAACATTTAGTCAATTTTACCTAAGACACATTTTACATTTTGAAAGTCTAAATTGTTAGCTTATTCTGCAACATTAAAGATACTTCTGAATTAAAACCTACTTATACAAATAAATATGTATGAGAATATTTCATAAATACCCGCTAATATTTTAATTTATATTTTTAGATAATTTCGATTTATGAATATTCACTATGTTTCTTGAATGCTTTCTACTGCATTCCTTCTCTCCACGTTAAGGAGTAAGAAATCTCAAGTGATTTCACTCACATCTCTTGGAGTAAATGAAGCACATGACACGATGTTTCTAATCGGAGATTAGTGATATAGTCCCGAGATGTTACTGAGACATCTTAGTTTACTGCTTAAACTAATCGAATGCAAAGTCAGTGTAAAAATTACGTACATCAATAGTTATTCGCAAACCGTTTACAAGTCAATCACGCGAAAGGTGTCATTAGATTCGCGATAACGTCTTCATTCAGAATATGAATGCATTTTGCTTTAAACAAGGGTCGTTTACATACTAAAAATTCCCCCAACTTCAATTTTTCAAATGGTAACACCAACTTTTGAAACATTATTTGAGTTCCTTTGATCAAATTAGCCTATAAAAGAATATAGTTTATGTATTTTTGTTATATTCCCATGTAGATAAAAGAGGCTAAAGTTAGAAGATGTTAATGTTAAATTCACCCGACAAAGTTTAATTTATATCTTTCTAAACAATCATACGAATTAAAATATTTCTTTTCAGTGAGATACATTGACTCAAACATATTCTAGGCATTTCATTTTTTACTCAAAAGCACATCTTTTAATTATGAAATTTATTAATTAATTCATATTTTTTTAAATATATGAATTATGACCTACATCATATTTTGCATAAACAGAATGAGCATAGTCAAAAACATTGTGTAAGTTTACACTTCATTACAATCATTATGCTTCGAGATATAGAGAAATATTACTTTTCGAAAGTCTAAAGGAAAAATATTCTGCTACCGTTCAATCACATATAAAAAAGTCGAAATCTGCAACCAGAAAATGCATATTAAATATTCTTTAAAATAAATTTGGAAACTGGGAAATATTTTACTGTGAGATTGTAATTTAAATTTTCTAAATTTGTAGATTTACCCCTAATATATTTTCTTTTATAACACTATGGAGAAATCATAAAAATATATAAAATATACATCTTTCCGAGCTCCCACAATCGAAAAAACTCAAATATACTGTCCAAAGTTGGTGTTAGGTATAAAAAGCAAAACAAAGTTGGTGCAATTTTTAATAGGTAGATGACTTCTACTTCAAAATTTGCATTCATATTCTAAAAGACGTCATTATTCCGAGTAGAAAGACACCTTTCTTGTATTTTTGTCGTAAAGGTTTTGCGAATAAAGTCTGGTGATTTTTATTTTTATTTATTTATTTACACCAACTGAACATTTACAGTACGTGGAAAACGATCAAAGGAAGAGTTTTAATTATATAAAAAAGAACATATCTACTGGGATATTTAAAAGAACATTCTTTCAAAAAGTTTTGATTTAAAAAAAAAATTAAATAAAGTTCGCGATGTTCATTTACTTGTTTATTTAATTAAATACACGAGAAACACATGTTTATCCAAGTCTTATTCGATAAAGTTTATTAAATACAAATGATTTTCATTAAAGGAAAATTAATTTGTAATTTCTGTTCTAATTGTGCAATCTTTATAAAAAATTAGATTTCTGTGTTCGCCGTGTTTTAATTAATATCTTGCGTTAATGAAAACACTTTCAAAATTTTATTATTTTCAGTGTGACACTAGGTATGCAGCTGTACACAAAATTTCAAGTCTCCAACTGACACAGTTTCCGAGAACGGACTCTGTGACGGACAGATAGAGAAGCGAGATGAATAGGGTTTCATTAGATGATCCTAAAAAGGATATTTCAAATGTTTGACTTCAGAAAGACACATATCATCTTTAAGGGTCAGCAACACTTCTTAATTCGAAACCTATTCAATAACAAAAAATTTCAGACATTTCATACATTTTCATTAACACCCTAATTTCCCTTTTGAAGGCATATTAAGAATACATCTTTGTTTCATTTTAATATTCACCAAAGTACACTAGTGGGGGAAAAACCATGCTTTTTTATCACCAAATTGTCGTAGAGAGATGTGACACGTAATATTCGCAGGGAATTGAATATCAATTCTAAATGCCAATTTTTGAAATAGATGTCGTATACAAGTTAAAAATGGTTCTGATTTTATTTTTTCAAATGATAACACCCACTTATGACACATTCATTGAGTTCATTGGATCAAAACAGTCTAGATAAAGGTATAGTTTATGAACTTTTCCTTAAGCATCATACAGTTATAAAAGAAATGTGTTTCGTGTTTATATGTGTTATCTATAAATTTCTAAAATTAAAATTAATAAAAAATGCTGAAATTTTCTTATTAGTTACCATAAAAAATATACGAAAATTACTAATTTCAAATACACTTTATTTTTATTCTTTTAAATAAGTAGATAATTTTTACAATTTTTCTGGTAAATAACTAGGAATTCCTTTTTTCGTGGATATCAACAATAATAGAAGACGGTCTTCTCAGGTTGTTGAAAAGTAAAATTTCTCTATACCTCGTAAATTAATAACAGGAATGAGTTTTAAAAGCACTTAGCGATGTTTTGTACGACGCTTATTCCATTTATGTGAAAATTAATGTAGATTATAACTTATAAATTAGTTGGTTAAGAATTCGTGTTTTTGAACGAAAAATCTGCCTGAAAATGTTTGGGTCTATTCATTGTAAGTAATAATTAAGTAGTAATAAATACGTTCATTAGTTATTCACTGTATATAAATAAACATTTCAATCGGATATTTTTTGGGGAAGATATAAATTAAAGTTTCTTACGTCAGTTTAACGCAGTCATCCTGAAACTTTTACCTCTTCTAACTCTGTGAAGATTTATAAAAAAGTGAATTAACAATACCTTTTTCTAGACTGCTTGTTTCCATGGAACTCAAATTAAGTCCTAAAAGTGAGCGATACCATTTAAAATATTTAATTGGTGCTGTTTAATTGGTATATATATATAGACAACCTCTATTTCCAAATCCGCTATTCCGGGTGGAAAAAAAATGCAGGTTATTACAAAGCTGCTATTTTGTCTTTTTTTTTTCAAATCAAATGAGTATATTTTTAACTAGAAATTTTATTTAATTAATTTTTTTTTCTATGTCATATTTACATAATTTCATTTATTCAATAAAATGTCTGGTTAAAATAATTTTATTTGACTTGGGAACTATGTTAATATACGTTATTATTAATTTGATGACTAGAATAAACCAATATTCCAAAACTAAAGCACAGATTTGTTATAGTATGAACATTAACTATATCATTTGTTATAGTATGAACAGTACCAATTAAATTTAAAATATTTAATTGGTACTGTTTAATTAGTATATATATAGACAACCTCTATTTCCAAATCCGCTATTCCTGGTGGAGAAAAAAAATGCAGGTTATTACAAAGCTGCTATTTTTCTTTTTTTTTCAAATCAAATGAGTATATTTTTAACTAGAAAATTTATTTAATAAAATGTTTCTTTTTTTCTATGTCATATTTACGTAATTTCATTTATTCAATAAAATGTCTGGTTAAAATAATTTTATTTGACTTGGGAACTATGTTAATATACGTTATTATTAATTTGATGACTAGAATAAACCAATATTCCAAAACTAAAGCACAGATTTGTTATAGTATGAATCAGGAGTTAGACACATTGGAAACTTTGAACAAAAATTAAATCGCATTGAGCATTTCAAATATGTATAGAAATTTATTTGACAAAATTTCTTTTTAAATATATTATGATAGGCTATTTTTATTAATAAATATGAAAACTCACTATCTGCTACTTTTGATTACGATTTTGTTCTGACTTTTTTAACAAAAATTCAATTCATAAATAAAAAATTCATATTATCTGTCGAGTTATCCTCGATTCAACGTCGACCGTGCTTTCAAACATTTTTTATACAATCCATATTTTCACGTAAAAAAATAATATCATCAAGCCAAATAATAACATATTTCAAGCGATTTCATCCACACCTTCAAGCGTAAATGAGGCGTGAGGCATGATATTGCTAATCGGAAAATTTGGAATTCCTCGACAGAATTTATGCAGACGTTTTGGTTCCCTGTTTATATTAATTCAATGTGCATTTACAGTGCATGCAAATAGAAGGAAGGGACAGGTATAGTTTAATAAATATGAAACCAAAGATGTATTTTTATATCTTATAAATCTTTTGTAAATCTTTTGGTAAATTTTTTTGCTATTTTTAATAAAACGGAATACAATGCATTACAATCATTATTATTTTTTTAGAAATGCTCGTGATACTGCTTCGAAAAAAAAAAAAATTAAATCCTCATAGTGCCACTGTGGTCTCTATTGACCCCATTTATTTTTGTTTTGAAAATTTTCAAGTTTTAAACCAGAAAAATAGTAAATTAAGCACAATAAATTAAAATCGAACAGACACCTCGGAATATATTTAATAGAATTACTTTAATTAATTTCCGGTGTAAATCATCGAAAATTCAGAACTCTCATAAAAAATTTAAACTTAGTAGTAGGAGGATGAATTTTAAATGATACTAAAAGTTTTGTAATTATTACTGATTATGAAAGAGAAATATTTATCTATTCATTTGTTTGTAAGAGAAACACGCTCATAATCATTAAATGATTCTTCTTTTTTTTTCTCAAATAATTATAGAGTCATTTTGAGTTTTAATTGCTGAATACTGTACTATCAAACATTTTTTCATGTAAAGTTTGCATAGTGTAAAGTTAAGTTATTTACCTCGTATTTTTTTGTTTTAGTTCATATAATTAAAAAGAAATACTTAAAGTTGAAACCAAAAATCTTTGTAAATGAATTACAAATTTAAATTCAACAATTTTCAAGAATTTTCTTTTGTGATATTCATAGATTTTTATTACTTACATAATGACGTAAACTAAACATTTAACCATATTTATCTTTGATACACATTACACTTAAAAAGACTTAATGTGAACTATCTTTAACAGAAGCTAAAACTTTAAAACATTAACGACCTTACTGAATTTGTAACCCATTCATACAAATAAATAATATGCTAGATTTTCATAAACAACAGTTAACATCGTAATTTCCAAAATTTAGTTTGGTTTATAAATATTCAAAATATTCCTGAAATGCTTTCACTACATACCATCTCTTTACGTTCAAAAGTAATAAATCTTAGGTGATTACATTCATATCTCTCCAGCGCTAATGAGGCACGGAAATTGATGTTTCTAATCGGAGATTTGGGAATACCACCCAAGAGTTTACTTAGACATCTTAGTTCCCTACTCATATTAATCAAATGTACACTTAAAGCATGTGCAAAACGGAGGAAGGGATGGTTTTAATTTAATAGATATGAGACATAACATATCTAATGCGATATTTTAATTATATTTCTTCAAAAAGTTCCATTTTTTTAATAATACTGGTTAAAGATCATGTGATTTGTTATTTTGCTCAAAATGAAAAAGAAAAGAAAAAAGGTCTTTGTCAATTTATCTTTGATTGCAGTGGTTTGTACAATTGTTTCAGATGTGATATACGATTAACGATGTAAGAACAAATTTGACTTTTGATTTCGAAGACCACTCATTGAAGTGATCAAAAATTTCACAAATTCATCATAGTTGTCTAATTTCTAATTTTAGTGCATTTAGATTAAAAAATGTTCAAAATGCTCCATCAACTCATTTAAGGCAATTTATCAAATGTATTAGCTAAGTATATAGAGCAACTTTTGTGAAAGTCTCAAAATCATAGCTTGAAAATTATGAAAATTATCGTCGATAGAATAAGCTCGAAATCCATTGTTCCCAAAAAGAAGCAAAAAGGTGAGGGGTTGTATCAAATATCTGTTGATTAGCGCCAAGATAGCGTACACAACATTGCACGTACCCTCCATATTTGGATACAACCCCTGATATTTTTGCTTCCTTTTGGGAACAACAGATTTCGAGCTTATTCTATCGACGATAATTTTCTGAATTTTCAAGCTATGCTTTTGAGACTTTCACAAAAGTTGCTCTATATACTTAGCTAATACATTATGCATATCATATTTTGATTGCATTCGCGCATACGCAGTGAAACATTTTTTAGTATA
Organism: Maratus michaelseni; assembly: GCA_963931845.1. Lineage (NCBI taxonomy): Eukaryota > Metazoa > Arthropoda > Arachnida > Araneae > Salticidae > Maratus > Maratus michaelseni. Next base: position 273,104,343 of record OZ007594.1, on the reverse strand, counting down.
CCTGCTCATTTTTCATCCAATTTTTATTATTTTTGAATTCTGATTGCAGAGTATTATGTACAATGTTGTTTGTCATATTTTCTGAAAAGAAATTTTTTTATATTAAGAACTCTTCAAATTATAAGCAAAAAACTAAGAGAAATTTGGGACTGTTTTTATAAAAACCTTAATTTATCTACGAGTATACATGCTATCCTCATAAAAATGAACACAGTATATTATAATAAGCCACTTATTAATAATCTCGAGATTGAACGCCTTTGCTACATTAGTTTTTACAGAGTTATTCAAAAGATATTCGTTCTTTTCCAATTTGTTGACAGTCCCCTATGGGGTTTCGTGAAAAATCTTCGCTGAAATATATAACCTATACTATACTGTTTACACACCTGCACTAACCTTTCAGGTTAATTCCTCATGTATTTTTCCAGATAGTTAACAAAACGTCTAAAATCGCAAGTGACCGGTCACCTTTGGCAATATAGTGTATTATAAAATACATCAAAATGTACAATATATGTAAAAATAAAAGTGTTGCACAGCTGTGCTCATAGTAAAATATTAAAAAATACATTGAAAATTGAGGTAATTTTAGCCTTATTTCATGGGTCAAAAACACGACTTATGAACACTGATCCTTTACTGCTAGTCATGCCAATTAAATAATTATTTGATCCGTCGAGACAATATTTATAAAAAAATATACTTTTTCTGGTTTTAATGTAACACATTTTAGCAATTAATGAAGTATATTATCTCTGGATGTTCGGATTCGTTATACATTTAAATTCAGAAAAACACGGTCATAATTTAACTCATTTGAGATCGAGCTTCTCTGCTAAAATATCTTAATGTAATTTGTTTAGAAAAATTTTACATTTAATTGAGTTTAATACACTTCTCGATACCTCCTGACAGTGTAATTTGGGTTTAAAATTCGCATGTTCGTAACCTATACATATTAAAACCATATAGATACCACAAATTACAGGATTTCATATACATTTGTTTTGTTTTATTTAAGATATGTTTTCTCCTACAATAAAATTATGTAAGTGTTACATTATTGCCCCTTTTAGTACCTTACAATAAACAAAAATTTAACTGTATTCAAATTACTCTATGGGTGGGGGAATTCGAGTATAATATTATGCATTAACAAAGAAATGTGTGTTTTGTATTTTAAATTATATTTAAGCTACCCGTATGGGACGATATCTCATAAGTGTGATTTATCAGTATATCTCTCGACATTTCTATGCAATATAAAAGAGCCTATATCAGTCATGCGAAAAAACGTTTAAGCTAACGTTAAGTCTATAGGAAGGTTCTAGCGCGACTTCTCGCTCGCATTTTAATATTTTTAAAAGCTTTTTTTTGCATAGGATAGCTAAGGTTAACCTCCAACGTTGTTAGTTTTTACGTTTTTCGATTTTGGCTCCAGTTATTTTATATAAAGGTACTTTCACCTTCAGAACCGGTTCCAACCGGTTCCAATATTGAAACTGCACGCTTATAAAGAAACTGCAAGAAAAATTGAAAAATTAAAACTAACAACGTTTGGATATTGACCTCAGCTATCCTATGCAAAAAAAGCATTTAAAAATATTAAAATGCGAGCGAGAAATCGCGCTAGAACCTTCCCGTAGATTTAACATTAGCTTGAGCGTTTCTTCCCGTGACTAGTGTAGGCTCTTAATGTTAAAATATATTCTTTGGTATTGTTCTGCAGCATTATGTTACTTCTACAATGAAAATCTTTTTTTTTTTTTTTTTTTTTTTTTTTTCAGAATGGAATTTAAATATCTGAAAAGTCACTACTGTCCCCTGTCCACAACACATAACTTGATCATTAAAACCATCAACAAACAATAATTATTAAAAAAATTAAAAAAACCAATGCATTTATTATAAATATGAATATAAGTGAAATGTTTATTTTTTTTGTTGTTGTTCAGTTTAAAGCTGTGTCCCACACTTTTTGGGTCATTACTGTCCTGGTCGGTGTATGAATATCTTCATGTTTTCACCAGTTGGCAGTATGCAGTCATTTTCAGTATTGTTCATAGTACGGGGGCACATGTAGTTGTTAAAAAGTGGCCATTGCTTGCGGTTTGTTCATAAAGAAGATTTTCTGGATTGAAAAGATTGTGGAAAAGGTAAGAGTATTTTTATTAAACATCACTACTGTCCAATTGTTAACTTAAATATTGATGCAGTTATATTACAGCGAAAATATTTAGATATTTTACAGCGTAATTTCAGCTCTGCTGAAAATTAATTAGTATATTAAATATTGATATTTATAGATTAACCAACATCTAGCCATTTAATTGTAGGTTTGATATGTATTTCATAATAGTGCATACAACATTTCAAAAGTTTTTTTTTTTAAGTAAAATGGCAAAATTGCAAAAAATTTCACTAAATTTTTTTTTAGTTTTTTTTTTAGTTTTGTCTGGTAAAAACTGCCATAACATCTTTATTTTTCAATAAAGTTTGTGCCCATCTACAAATTATTATTCTGAAATATATCAATTGCTATTAAAAATTGAAATTGATCATAAAATGAAACTTTTAAAAATCAGATATGTGTGCAGTCAAAAATCACCACTTATGGGGAATTATAGGTAAAATTAGATATGTTAAGAAAGAAAGAATATATTTTAGAGGTCATTAATAAAAATTTATTAGGCCTGAATATAGGAAAATCAACCTACACCGATTTCTGCAGCATTCACTGGAGACCCTTTCTTCACATTTACTGAAGTCATTTTAAGATCATTTCAATCGTAGCTATGTTTCTTTTCCTATATTAAGTGTGAGGTTTTGTCTGGAAAAGAATAAATAGATTATTTAATATATTATTATTATATAGCTTTATAGGTTTGGTTTTAAGATTAGACCAAATTAGGACATATTTAAAAAAAACTATAACTATATATACTAATCACTGCCATTAATTTTTTTTTAATTAAAAATTATTGTAAACAAATTTAATGTAAACATACCTGAAATAGAAAGATGACATATGACAATGGGCTTTTGAAGTTCATGCAACACTTGCAAACTTCAATATATAACTTAAATATCAGTTAGTTATTTTTATTTTTATTTTTATACATTTTATTTTTTACAGATGTTGTAACATGGATTACCTAAGACCGTTTCACATTGAAACTTTGAGAAACATGGTATAACTATATAGTGTAAATTAAATACTTGTAAAAAATGTTAGCTTTAATAAATAAATATGCAATTTACACACGACTTACCCCACTATACCCAAATTATCCCGACAGACGATATTCTTTTATTTATTTTTTTAATTTTCCATGAACTCGAAAAAAAAAATCAAAAGCGTTAACTTTAACTATAAAATATACGACGTTTAAAGATGAGAACTAATATAAAGTGCCAAACCTGCTTTTAAAATCGAAAGACCATTCATCTAAATGAATATACATTCTAGAACTTCTTAATTTCTTACTATTTTTAGCTTTATTTCCATTTATAACTATTCCAAATGTTCCATAAACGCTTTCACTGCAATCCGTCACTGCATTTTAAAGTGTAATAAATCTCGAGTGATTTCAATTTTATAGTTCAATTTAAATGAAGCATGGAACAAATTCTTGGTATTCCAAGACTAGTGTATCTGTTTAAAGAGGTTAAACAGATATTTTGATTCTCTTTTCATGTTAAATAAATTTGGACTTACGGTGTTTGGAAAATAAAGGAGAAACAGTTTTAAGTTAATACATTCGAGATTCAGAATCTCTTTTCATACATCTTAAAATTGCTTGTTTAGAAAATTTTGATATTTTTAACACTTTCCAATATAATTGAAAGTGTTTACACATTCGGTTTGTCTGGCGGTCTGGCTGTCCGTGCTCAAACTCGCGTAAATATACTCCGTAGTTGGTTACATGGCGTTATCGTTATTGAAGTTGCTATTATTTAAGGTGCTGTTATTGAAATAAAGAAGATATTTTAGAGATTTATTAATGAAAATTTATTAGGCCTGAATCTAGGAAAAACAGTCTACACTTATTACTGCAGAATTCACTGGTCAACCTTTCTTGCCATTTACTGGAGTCTTTTTGAGACCATTCCAATCTTAGCTCAAGGGTCCTTTTCCTTATATTACGTGTCAGGCATGTCTGAAAAAGAACAACTAGATTACTTTATAGGTTTGGTTCTAGAATTAGAACAAAATACCCGATATTTGAAAAATTATAGCTATATATACTAAGCATTGCCATTTAACATTTATTTTAACTTGACATTTAAAATTTATTGTAAACAAATTTAATGTAAACATCCCTGAATTAGACAGATGTTGATCAAATGGTTTTCTAATAATGTACCATTAAAGTTGATGCAACACGTCCAAACTTTAAAATAATATTACTTAATTATATTTATTTTGGCTATGATGTCATACACTAACACACAGTTTTTTTTAAAGGAAAAAAGTCGCCAAATTTAGGGAATTTTTTCCTTTAATGGCAACCTAGCCATTGTATTAAGTTCTTGGTTTGGCGCGGGCTTGAAAATCGCGCCAACCAAAAAGTCGTCAAACATCTCTGCGTGAGTGTAAAGCATCTGTTCCTTTATTTTTTATGTTTGTACATTTTATTTTTTTACAGAGGTTGTAACGTTTGTTATTTAAAATAGTTTCAAACGGAAACATTGAGAAACATGGTAAAACTATATAGTATAAATTAAATAACTGTAAAAATGTTACGTTTAATAAAATAAATATGAAATTTATATAAAAATTACCCCACTATACCTAATTTGTTCCGACAGACTATATTCTATTATTTATTTCTTAAATTTTTCATAAACTCGAAAAAAAGAAATCATAAAATCAAATGATTTAACTATATTACTTTAACTATAAGATATACGAAGTTTAAAGATGAGAACCAATATTAAGTGCCATACCTGCTTTTAAAATCAAAATGCCATTCATCCAAATGAATATACTTTCAATAATTTCTTAATTTCTTACTATTTTTAGCTTTATTTCCATTTATAAATATTCCAAATGTTCCATAAACGCTTTCACTGCAATCCATCGCTGCATTTTAAAGTGTAATAAATCTCGAGTGATTTCAATTTTATCGTTCTGTTCAAATGAGGCACGGAACAAGATGTTGGTATTCTAGGATTAGGAAATCTGTTTAAAGAGGTTAAACAGATATTTTTGTTCCCTGTTCATATTAAATGAACGTGAATCTACAGCGTTTGGAAAATAAAGGAGAAACAGTTTTAATTTAATACGTCCGAGATTGAATATCTCTGTTGATATAGTTTATGATTGCTTATTTAGAAAGATTTGATATTTTTAACGCTTTCCAATAGATCTAAAAAGTGTCGAGTGATTTAAATTTTATCGTTCAGTTCAAATGAGGCACTGAACACGATGTTGGCATTCCAAGATTAGGGAATCTGTTTAAAGAGGTTAAACATATATTTTTATTCCCTGTTCATATTAAATGACCGAGAATCTACAGTGTTTGGAAAGTAAAGAAGAAACAGTTTTAATTTAATACGTCCGAGATTGAATATCTCTGTTGGTATAGTTTAAAATTGTTTGTTCAGAAAATTTTGATATTTTTAACGCTTTCCAACATAATTGAAAAGTGTCGAGTGATTTCAATTTTATCGTTCAGTTCAAATGAGGCACTGAACACGATGTTGGTATTCCAGGATTAGGGAATCTGTTTAAAGAGGTTAAACAGATATTTTTGTTCCCTGTTCATATTAAAATGAACGTGAATCTGCAGTGTTTGGAAAATAAAGGAGAAACAGTTTTAATTTAATACGTCCGAGATTGAATATCTCTGTTGGTATAGTTTAAAAATGTTTGTTTAGAAAGATTTAATATTTTTAACGCTTTCCAACATATCTGAAAAGTGTCGAGTGATTTCAATTTAATCGTTCAGTTCAAATGGGCACTGAACACGATTTTGGTATTCCAGAATAAGGGATTCTGTTTAAAGAGGTTAAACAGATATTTTTTTTCCCAGCTCATATTAAATGACCGTGAATCTACAGTGTTTGGAAAATAAAGGACAAACAGTTTTAATTTAATACGTCCGAGATTGAATATCTCTGTTGGTATAGTTTAAAATTGTTTGTTTTGAAAATTTCGATATTTTTAATGCTTTCCAACATAGTTGAAAAGTGTATGCATTCGGTTTGTCTGGACATCTGTCTTTTTGACTGTCCGTGCTCGAACTCGCGTATGTAGCACTTATAATTCATTTGCAGAACACTCAAAAGAGTGCTGTTACATTATGGTCTATGAGGAATAACACTTTACAGCGTATTTTATTTATGTTACACTATTTTAAACATATTGAAACTGTGATACATCACGGACGTGCACGGCAAGATGTATACTGTACAATATGTTATGTGTATCATTTATAGTTCGTTTACAGGGACACTCAAAATAATTCTGTTATATTAAGCTCAATGGGGAAAAATCGTTTGCGTTGTTCTTTAATCATGTTACACTATTACAAACATTAATATGAATTTCTGAGGTGCACTAAAACCTGCTTTTTGTAGAATATGGAGTGTAAAGCATTTATTAATAATTTAACAGGGAATCTCAAAAGAATTCGGTTACATAATGGTCTATGGGAAAAAAGACTGTTTGCAGTGTATATTAATTGTGTTACACTATTTCAAACGTAATAAAACTGATATACATTACTAAGGTTTAAAACCACAGGTATTTTCTGTAAACTATTATGTGCATACTGTTTATTTCTCATTTAGAGGGACACATAAGACATTTCCGATGTAGTACTGTCTATTAGCGAAAATTGCTGGAAATACGTTCTTTCTTACGGTGTGTGTGCACAAATGTTTTGCACACTATGTGTGTAAAATGTATCGGTCATATACAGGGCTACACAAAAGAATTCTTAAGCATCACTGAGTATAAGCATAAATTGCTTAAATATAGTTTTTAATTGAGTTAAGCATTTTCAAGGTGAACTACATTTAGTATACTAAGATATATCTGTAGAATATAAATATAATCATATACAGGGTTACGCAAAGAACTGAATACATGGAGGTCTATGAATGATAATTTCAGGAAGTGTGATTTCAGTAGTTTTAGGCGTGCTTTTGCCTGAATTAAATTTTAGTTTAATATGTGTCGTGTATAAAAATCTGTACAAGGGAGGTACAAAATAATTCAAGTATGCTTCCACATATTTTTAGAAATTGCCGAAGGTGTATTTTCAACTTTTTATGCATTGTCTTACTAAACTAAATTTTAGCATAGTATGTAGAATATATACAAATCTATAGATGATATACAGGGATGCACAAAAGAATTGGAGTGCTTTTCCACATAAGGATGGTAACTACTGTCTGATTTCTGGTTTTTAAAATGTGTTATTTGTTTTCTAAAATGTTTACTTAGGTAAATAATTTACCTTATTAACAGCAATATTTTGTTAAAGTATTCTGGAAGTGTTGGAAAGTGTTTCATAACCATATGCTTGACTCATGATTTATCTTTCTTGTTAATAGAGTTGAATTCAATATCCACTATTTTAATTTTTAATTGATTACAAATGCAAAAGAAAAATATAATAACTTATACGTCATATTATAATATATAATTCATTTTTAATGTAGCTTTCCAAAATTTAAAAAAAAAAGAATGATGAAGAACATTGTTTAAACCTAAAGAATACTTTCACATTCATAAATCATTGATAAAAGTGATAATTTATAAAAGCTTTACAAAAATTTTCCTAAACAGCATAATTTCAGTATTCAGTGCGTTTAGATTTATAAATACTCTAGATACTCCTTCAACTCATATCGTAGAATGTATCCCTTCCCATTAGAGAGTAACATATCTCGAGTGATTCCATTCATATTAACCAGTGCTAATGAGGTAGCGGAAAATGATGTTATTCGGAGGTACCCTGCTCATATTATTTAAATGTACACTGTTACTATTAGCAAAAGTAAGGAAGAAACAGTTTTAATGTAGCACATTTAATGGAGAATCTATATTATAATGGACAAACGTGTCCGTGGGTAACGTTGACGTCATTTTGACGATGCAGCACTTGGCGATTAAATTTCGCTTTAACTACAGGTTTAAAATTTCTAAATATCGCACATTTTTAATTTTTTGAGTGTCCAATAAGAGAGAAAATGTTCTGTGAAATGAAATTTGTTTTAAACCAAGATTTACTGATATTTTACGGTTTTAAAAATAATTTTAAGGCAAGATTTTTTTTAATGTATCATCTCTATCGCGTGCAGACGATTACGAAATACTAACCCGTTTGTAGTTAAAACCATATAAATAGGTAAGCATTTTTTCTGGCAAATATTTCATAGCAAAATTAAAACTCCAGTAATAAATAAATAGAATAATAAGATAAAACATAATTTTAGGAGTATATAATCGAACAATGCGCTTAAATCACGGAAATTATCTGAATCGAAAATAGGGTTGTATATAGGGAAACCTTTAGCATTTTCTTCGCATGCAGGTAATACGGAAGTATTGCTTTTAATAAATGTTAAAACTTTATTTGAAGACATTAGGGGATGTGCATATATACCGTTATCAACTTTTTGGTAAATTTAGACCCTCTTACCCTCTTACGGTATCATATTATCATTCCTTGAATCCTCCCCCCCTTAATACTTTCGTCATGAATGTCTAAAAATTATTTTTTTCTTTCTTCTTGTAATCTTTTACTTTTACTTACTCATTGTACGTAGTATAGGGTAAGTCTTGTAATCGTTTTGAAAATCGAAAAAAAAAATTGGCGGATTTACACGTTTCAGACACTAGAGATTTCGAAAAACATATTTTTAGAAAAAAAAAATATGCCGTCCGTCTGTCTGTAAGCGCCCTATCTCCCGAACAAATTGAGATAGAGACTTAAAATTTGGTATGTACTTAGAACATAATAACGGGAAGAAGCTTATTGAATTTCAATAACCTCGATTAACCGGAACTATTTTTGCGGGGTCTCGAAATTTTCGTTTTGATAAAAGGTATATAAAATTTTTCGAAGTACTTTATTTTAAGGAGTGAATATAAAAGACAATAAAAAAACATAAATTTTGCATAAAGAATGAAGTCGATCGGATAATGAGTTGCCGAGATATTTGGAATCCTATTTGCCACACTCTTTGATTTTTCCTGACCCTGTATTTCATCCAAATTTCAATTCAAAGATATATTTTAATTGGAAATGAGACGCTTAATCTGACGCATTAAACCGTTAGTTAATATGATTATCAATTTTGGAGTTATAAGGATGTTTCTTTTACGCAATTCAGTAATAGAACATTTAAAGTTTGGACGTCATCAAGCCACGATTTTATTTGAATTGCAATGCATTTTATAAATAGTTTACACATGATTTATTTTTATATCTTATATTATGCATATCCATGATGGGTAAGTATTACGGTGGCTCCCAACGACTAGTTTAATTTGCAGTGATATACATATATGGTTATGCATTTGTTATTTGCATAATTTACTGATACAAATGAACAGAAGACGTCAGTAAAATATCACTATTATACACGAAATAACATTATGTCAAAAAACACCTAAAAGAGACAGCTACTATTTAAAAGTATTTAATAATACCCTTTTGTTACATAATACATTGAACACGAGTGTGGGGAAAGCAAAAACTTCTTATCAACAAATCAGTTAGGTGGACAACATTCCTTCGCTTTTCTTTATCTTGTAAATACTACAAGTATCATTTCAAACATCTTTTGCAAATTGTTTCTCCAACAGCGAATTATGTGAGCATTGCGACAGAACAATCGAAATGTCAAAAGTGAGGATATTCCCCATTTTAATAAATGGAATGGTTTTATAATCATTTAATGGCTTTAATAATAACTTTGTATATTTATAACTAGTCGGATGTGTCAATCCCAAAACTTTCTTCTATCTCACACAGGTTTCGCATACACTAAAAAGAATCAGCACCAATTTATATCACGGTCTAACTGAAACTCAAGTTTTATTAAATTCCGTGCATTATTTCTTGAGATATGACAATTGCTAAAATCGTGTAAATGCTGCATAGCATTTACACGATTCTCCCAGACACATAGTTGTCTGGGAGATTTTTACCAAAAACTAATCAGCACCAATTTATATCAGAGACTAACTGAATATAAAGTTTTATTAAATTCCGAGCATTAGTTCTTGAGATAGAGCTATTGCGGAAATCGAGAAAAATGCTGCATAGCAGTGCCACCTGCTGGGCGATGTTTACCAAAACCTAATCAGCACCAATCTATATCAGACACTAACTGAATCTAAAGTTTTATTAAATTCCGAGCATTAGTTCTTGAGATAGAGTTATTGCGGGAATCTCGAAAAATGCTGCATAGCAGAACCACCTGCGGGGCAATTTTTACCAAAAACTAATCGGCACCAATTTATATCAGGGACTAACTGAATATAAAGTTTTATTAAATTCCGATCATTAGTTCTTGAGATAGAGCGCCCACAAAATTTTTGTCACATATAGACAGAGTCACAGGCAGACATTTTCTAAAAGCGGTCAAATCGTGTTCAGGACATTCTAAAAGGTATAAATCCGTCGAAAATTTTCATGAATCCAATACTTTCTTCTTGTAAAGATAGAAGAAAGTAAAAATGGATAAAAGACTGAAAAAAATATAACCGGATTTTGATATAAAGAAATAGTTACAAAATAAAGAAAATTCTAGTTGGATAAAAAATTTTGATAACGATGTCAAAAGACACTCCCGCCTTCCCATAGAGATATCGTATGATATCAAGCTCCGAACTCCAACGCCCCCTAAATTGATAACGTCATATATGCATAGTCCCTTTTTGATATTTGATATTTTTCATATAAAAATGATTTTGGGTGTTGTTAGTGGATAATCAAACTTGAATACATTAAAATGGCTGTTTTGGTGTTTATTTATGTTACTTGAAAGAGCAATCTTTCACAATTCCAAATCTGTTTTAATTTTATTCCTACGATTACTAGAAGAGGGGTTATGGCCTATTTAATGAGCAGGAAGTAATGAGTCAAATTTCGGAAGTTAGCGTAGTCAGGCCAGGAGAAACACGTTACAATGTGACAACCACCAGTAACAAAAGTTACAACGTGACAAAACCCACGACAGTGACATAATAACCAGTGAAACTCTCAAAAGAAGACCAAGATTCAAAATGTGACAACAAGCTCTAGCACAAGCTAGAGGTAATTATATATCAAGAAAGAGACAAAAACCCAATGAATGATAGACACAAACAACCCACAACAGGGGTGAGCCTATAAAAACTCCAAAAAACCTTAACAGAGACAAATACAACAAGAAGTGAAATCAGCCCATAAAAGAGGCGACAACCCACCATGAACATGACAAGCAAACAGACATGGTAAATATGTAAATCTATGTACGCTAATGGCGCCTGGTGCATGTAAAATCCGTCGTGGGTGCAAAGCCTCCAAGTTACCTGTGAATTATACCTCTGGGGGTGCCTAGTCAGGTGAGGGTCTCGTCACCTGATCAAGGTTCTAAATTACGAGACCTATTAAATCTGTCAATTCAACAAAGTTAAACAGAAACTTTGAACCGGCAAACAAAGATAACTGTAGCAAACCACAAGAGAGCAAGCACAGCAGCGATGTGAGCAAATCTATATTCAGGTGGATTACAGCCATGCTGTGATCAGGCGATTTCCGCCCCGCACCCAGGTACTAACCCGTCAAGCTAGGAATTCATGCCGGGCAGGTAGGGGCGTGGTTAGCGGTATATAAAAAAAACAATGTTTCTATGCATGATTTTCTTACGTTTTTTGCATAAAAACACTAATAAATCTTAATTGACACTTCTAGATTAATTTACTTAAAATTATTTCTTAATTAGTAGAAATCTTTAAAGCGATTTCTGGAAAATCAATTTTTTCGTTATTTTCATGTTCGACAAACTTCATTACATAAAAAGTTTTCAATATATTTCAGTAAATGTTTTTCTAAATCCTTTCTGTATTACTCACTATGTTCTGAAATAGAATCGAAGCTCCATGTGATAATGTAATTATTTTACAGGTACAGGAATATAAAAAAAAGTGATAATTTTTAATAAAAAATATGCACTTTTCGCCATATTTTGCAATATTGCAGTTAATTTTGAAGATAGTGTAAAACTTCTAGTTCTCTGTACATAGTAGTATGTAGTACGAAGGAAATTGAGATATATTTAGTTTAATGTAGTGTACGCTGTCTGGCGTAATAAGTATGAAATTTTACCAATAAAATGGCATAAAACCCCAATTTTAAAAAAAATGTTATGAAGATATTGCTAACATTTTATGTTTTTTCATCATTTTGTATTACAATTGAAATAAAAATATGTGTATTTATTCAATATGTGTATTTATTCAATATTGTTTTTTTTTAAATAGTGCTCCGAACGTAAACAGATACATTAAATGTAAAAAAAAACTTTTAGAGTTTTCAATAATAAAAAAATGGTTTTCACCTATATTCTGTAACTTGGGAACGCCGGATTGAATCACCTAGTGTCTCTAATTGAATATCTGAAAATCGTTTTAGCAGACATCTTCTTTTTTTTATTATTGAATCACCTAGTGTCTCTAATAGAATATTTCAAAATCGTTTTTGCAGACATCTTTTTATATTTTTGATTGAATCACCTAGTGTCTCTAATAGAATATCTGAGGAATCACCTAGTGTCTCTAATAGAATATCTGAGGAATCACCTAGTGTCTCTAATAGAATACCTGAGGAATCACCTAGTGTCTCTAATAGAATACCTGAGGAATCACCTAGTGTCTCTAATAGAATATCTGAAAATCGTTTTTGCAGACATCTTTTTATGTTTTTAATTGAATTACCTAGTGTCTCTAATGGAACATCTGAAAATCGTTTTTTGTAGATATCTTTTTATGTTTTGATTGAATCACCTAGTGTCTATAATAGAATATCTAAAATTCGCTTTGCAGATATATTTTTATATTTTTGATTGAATCACCTAGTGTCTCTAATATCTTAAAATCACTTTGTAGACATATTTTTATATTTTTGATTGAATCCCCTAGTGTCTCTAATAGAATATCTGAAAATCGTTTTTGCAGACATTTTTTTTATGTTTTTGATTGAACCACCTATTGTCTCAAATCGAATATCTGAAAATCGTTTTTGCAGACATCTTTTTATGTTTTTAATTGAATCACCTAGTGTCTCTAATAGAATATCTGAAAATCGTTTTTTGCAGACATCTTTTATGTTTTGATTGAATCACCTAGTGTCTCTAATAGAATATCTAAAATTCGCTTTGCAGATATATTTTTATATTTTTGATTGAATCACCTAGTGTCTCTAATAGAATATCTTAAAATCATTTTGTAGACATATTTTTATATTTCTGATTGAATCACCTAGTGTCTCTAACAAAATATCTGAAAATCGTTTTTCCAGCTATTTTTTTTTTATTTTTGACTGCATTGAATATATTTTGCGATATATTTTTTCATTCGATAAAATTTCAAAATAAACATTTATTTAAAAAAATGTTATAATTAGTTTAAAAAAAAAAATAAAGTCTTTTGAAGCGTAAAGATGAGAGGCGATCTATAAGTTCAACCCGACTTTTCAAATCGAAATCCATACATTGAAATGAATATGTAATGCGACAATTTCATAATTTACCATGAAATACTAAATTATATCCAATGGTTGGAGTATCATAGTTAACATTTTTTCCAACAGAGCGAAAATATGCCGGGACCAGGACTCGAACCTGGGTACATTGGCTTGCCGTGTCAACGCTCTTCCTACTGAGCTATCCCAACGATATCCTGGTTGGCATATTTCACTCTTATTTGTTGGACAATAAGTAACAAATACGCCAGCCAGGATATCGTTGGGATAGCTCAGTAGGGAGTCAAAGTACCAAGGTTCGAGTCCTGGTCCCGGCATATTCGTTCGCTATTGTTGGTTAAAACTTAACTATAATACTCCAACCATTGGATATATAATTTACCTAGTTGAATATACTTTCCTCTGTCCATTATGATACTAACTTAAAGTTTTAATTTATTTCAGTCTATGAGTATACAAAATCTTCCGTACACACTTTCACTACATTGCATCCACACATTTAACACATTGAAGGACAGTAGGAACAAGTGAAGTTCGAAAATTGACACTATATGTTTTTGTAATTTTTAGAATATTAGAAGTATAGTTTTATTCTTTCTGCTTAAATAAACTTAATTTTGATTAATTCAGGACCTTTAATGAGGTTGCACTGCTCCCTTCACAATCACGTCAGGGTGGCTAGTGGTCAGGGAAAAATACAGTCAAAAAAAGTGATAAACACCAGTATATTCTTATAGAAAAATTTATCTTGATTATTCGATCAAATAGTCAATTTGAATTTTTCTATAAGAATATACTGGTACCATCATTTTTTTACTGTATTTTTCCCTGACCACTAGCCATTGTTTCCAAAACGTGACACTGGGCTTCTATTTGTACGCCGGTAAATGCACATTTGTGCTGCTATAGCCGTAGTGTCTAAAAACGACCGTTTCGTTTTAGGTGGCTATTGCCGTCCTGCCACGTAGTGAACTTCGCTTTGACGGATGTAGCCGCAAGTGTCCGTCAACGTGTTAAAAAGAGTACTAAATCTCGAGTGATTTCATTCATTTTTTCCCGTGTTAAGCAGGTACGGAAAATAGTGGTGTTAGATTAAATAATTATTTCCGAGAAGTTAGGCAAACATCTTAGTTCCCTATTCCTACAATTCAAATGTGCACTTGCAGTGTATGGAAAATAATGGAAGAAGCAGATTTAATGTAACATATTTGAGCTAGACCGTTTGTATTGGAATAATAAAAATTCCATTTTTCATAAAATACTGACCTTTTAAATAGGTTTGAGTCCAGTTCATAATATTTATATCATATATTCTAATACGAGCAAATCTTGTGTGTGGTTATATATATATATATATATATATATGCAAATTTTATCTTTAAAATGGCTCTAACGATTTTGAAGAAATTTCGTATCCTACCGTTTTGGGGCACCAGAAAACCATTGGGCTAGGTCACATGTTCGAGAAAATTCGATAAGTGGGTCATTTTGGGTGCTTTTGGGTCATGGTCTAGCTAATTGTATCTAAAAAACGGTTCAAACGATTTTGACGAACTTTTGTATCCGACCATTTTCGGGCACGAGAAGACTATTGGGCTGGGTCACATGTTAGAGAATTTTCGATTAGTGGGTCATTTTTGGGTCAACGAGGGTCAAATTAATTTTATCTAAAAAACGGCTCTAACGATTTTGATTTAATTTTGTGTCCTACGAGTTTCGAACACGATAAAATCATTGGGCTAGGTCACATGTCCGAGAAAATTCGATTAGTGCGTCGTTTCTGGGTCATTGTGGGTCAAAATCTAAAAAAACGGCTCTATTTACACTAAATTTTGCATCCAATGGTTTTCGGGCACGAGAAGACTGTTGGGCTAGGTCACATGTTCGAGAAAATTCAATTAGTGGGTCATTTTGGGTCATGGTCAAGCTAATTGTATCTAAAAAACGGTTCAAACGATTTTGACGAAATTTTGTATCCGACTATTTTCGGGCACGGGAAGACTATTCGGCTGGGTCACATGTTCGAGAACTTTCGATTAGTGGGTCATTTTTGGGTCAACGCGGGTCAAATTAATTTTATCTAAAAAACGGCTCTAACGATTTTGATTTAATTTTGTATCCTACGAGTTTCGGACACGCGAAAATCATTGGACTAGGTCACATGTTCGAGAAAATTCGATTAGTGGGTCATTTCTGGGTCATTGTGGGTCAAGATAAAAAAAGCTGCTCAATTTACACTAAATTTTGCATCCAATGGTTTTCGAGCACGAGGAGACTGTTGGGCTAGGTCACATGTTCGAGAAAATTCAATTAGTGGGTCATTTTGGTCATAAGTCATGATATTTGAACTCAAATTTAATTTTGACCGAGCATAGCTCGGTCTTCCTGCTCGTAAATGTTTAAATGACTAACGACACACATTTATTGAAATCAAATTTATCCTTAAGCAAATGAACAGATTAGAATTGATTTCTGTTTACTTCTCCTCGGTAACTTTTTTTAAAAGATGTTTAGATTGATTTAATAAATTACAAATGTATCCACACACCTTTACACAAAATACCCACAAAGTATTCATACACATTTACGGCAGCTTTGTTTTCTTTATTGTTCCGTAAATTCAGCACTGCACTTCGCGCGTTTTGCCTGGTTGTATCTCTAAAGTGCAATCAAGCGGGAATTTCATCTACCATTTTGCATTTGTAATTTGTTTACTATCAAGAACAGTCGTGTATACCTGTAGTAACGTGTCGCGTGAGTGTTAACTGATCGTAAATAATCGAAAATTATCAACGTGTGATTACGCTGTTTTCTTACGTTCTATAGTCAATAAGTTCCTTAAAATGAAAGAAAAAACTGTGAGTTAAGTGTGGGAACATGTGCTCAAATTACTGTTTTGAGGGACGAAGACTATTATTTGCGGTGAATACACAAACGGTTGAAGGTATCCATTGGGACCGTGCATTAGGCGTTAGAACGAAATTCAAAATTGAGCCTAAACAGGGGTCGGACGTAGCACACTACAAGTAGTGAAACTACAGTAGTCGCTACTTTTTACAGTAGTTTGTAGTGTAGTGCGCTATATTTTGAACCATGTAGTGTAGCGAGTAGCGCGATATAAAAAAATCAGTAGTTTGTAGCGAGAAACGTCGCTATTTTAACACTACTTCAGGAATGAAAAAAATGCCACTCTGCAAATCACGTGGTTGAAACTTGCTTCTTTTGTGTAAACTTTGTTCCGCTCAACAATTTTCGAATCTCAGCCCTAAATCTGAATTGCAGCGTATTAGCAATGCACCGCATGAAGGCATAGATTTTTACCATCAAAACTTGCTGCTAAAATCAAATACTAACCCACCAAACGAATTTAATTTCTTGCTGGTAACATTTATCTATTTATTCGTTATTAGGTCTTCATTGTTTAATGCCATTATTCTTAGTATACGAAATTGTTTTATTTACAGATTTATTTATTGTTTGCATTCAGAGATGTTTTTCAGTAATTTTCTAGATTATATTATCAGTAGTTTAGATAGCACAATCTAATACATAATATTTAGATAGTTTAGCTCTCTTAATTTTGCTACGAAATTTGTAAATTAACTTATAAAACTAACATTTTGGAGGGAAACACAAAATATTTTCTTGTTTCTTATCTTTCTTAATTTTTTAATGTCATCAGTCATGTCACATGGATTTAATTGTATCTCGGCAGACGTGATATAATGAGGGGTCGCTTTGTTCTTTAATCCGTGCCTTCAATTTCTAGAGTAAATTGAACCCTTTGACAAAATCTAAAAGTAGCGAAGTAGTGACTACTTTTGAAAAGTAGTTTGTAGTCGCTACTTTTTAAAACAAGTAGTTGTAGTTAACTACATTTTAGATAAAGTAGTTGTAGTTGTAGTTCGCTACAATAAACAAGTAGTTTTTCCGAACCCTGGGCGTAAATGTTACAAGAAAACGAACCGGTCGTTCAAAAAAAAAAAAAAAAAAAAAAAAAAAAAAAAAAAAAAAGTGTTCGTGAGGACAACTTTATTGGACTACCAGCAAGCGTAATAGACGTTTGACCGCTCCGGAAATAGAAAGGGATTTTCGGAAAAGTATTTTACTGTCTCTGTCTGATAGGACTGCGGCCCAACGCTAAAGAAATATAGTCTTAATAACGGAATTACGGTTAAAAAAAAACACTTCTACGTGCTACACGTGAAGCAAAAGAAACGTATGGGCTAAAAAACATAAATATTGGGCTGAGAAACAGTAAAAGAGGGTACTTTGGACCGTTGAATCGAAATTTAAACTTTTGGGCTTGCGGCTTGCAACGCCAGGCTTTTGTGCGTCGCCGTCCAGGTGAACATTTTTCCCAGAATTATGTACAACCAACAGTTAAGCATAGAGGTGGCAATGTAATGGTTTGGCGATATTTCGTGGGCAACCAAGTCGGTGAACCGACGTAATATTGCATTAAAAAATGTACCGCAACATATTAGTGCGCCATGCGATTCTTTCGAGAAAGCGACTTGTGAATCAGAATTCCTTTGTCCAACAAGATATCTTTCCAAAGAATACGTTCAAATTGTAGTCTAATTATTTGAAAAAGAAAGAAGACACTCAACTCATAACAAACATGGAATGGCTACCACAATCACCACACCACATGTTTCAGATATCGAACAATGTTAGACAAGGTATTTCGGAAACAGATGTCTACCAGCACTGACAGCCTCTGGGAGGCTCTTCAGAACTGCTGGAATCTATCTGATCCACGAAAGCTTAAATAATCAGAAAATAGGATGCCAAGGATATGCAAAGATTTGTCACTTCGCTGTAAGCGGAATACCTAAAACTACCCAAATAAACCTGGCTAAATGTCAAAGCAAGTATTTTTGTTTTATTATTTTATTGTTCAATCAGTTGTTTGCTTTATAAGAAAAGCTAATAAAACAGGTTTTATTTCATTACAGTGCAGTTCAGTTGAAAATTCTTTAAAATATTCTTGTGTGCCAGACTTTTGGCAAATACTGTACTTACATTAAAAAAATTAAAAAAAACAACTATTGGGGTTTTATAAGCACTTCATTTTGAAAAAATCAAATCAAATTCATGTTGAAGGACATTAAAGCTTGCTAACTAAACGTATTTTTAGGATCTCTCATAACACATTTAGACAATCTTCAAAGAAAGATTAATAATACAGGCAGTAAATATAGATCCAAAATTATATTAAATCTATCAAACATTACAGGAAAAGGGAAAAAATAAAAATAAAAATGGTTTGTTTTTAAATATTCTTTTATAAATAATCAATGTTTATCTTAAAAGCTGTAAGCATCAGAGGACTTTCCGGTATTTTTATAAAAATACCCACTAAACAAATAATTGCTTAAATTCTCTTTTGCTGTTCAGTACTGAAATACTTTTCAAGCTACTTTTAAGAGAATTCTGATAAAATATTTGTGTCAACTAAAATTGTCAATTAAAGTTGTTTTTGAAAAACGAAAACTGTCACTCACAGTGTTAAAAATCAAGTCTAATTCCATTAATGCAATTAATGTGATTCCAAAATTTTCCGTTACAATTTGTTAATTTAGCTTGGGAACCGATTATTTGAAATTCATCGCTTTGATTAACGCTTGAAAACAAGTAATATATATATATTTTTTTTAAGTCAATTCCTACTTAGGTCAACAAAGTAAAATTTTATTTTAGTTACTTTATATTAAATAATTACAATTAACATAAATATGTATATACATTTAACAGAATCACAATATTAAGCGGCAAAATTGAAAGCGAATTTCCTTGCAATTTTCCATTTTAATAAATAATATAAGAATGGCCCGGATAATACGTAAGTACCAAAAATAATATGAAACAGTATAGAAAATAGCATCAAAACATAATCACGAGTCAACAGTTACCATGCTAACAGTTTCATGTAGTAGCGGCTCTTTCGAAAAGTGGAACCTAATGGAGTGTTTCTGCTCATTTATCTTCGAGTTTTGAATTCTAGCAGTTTGGTTATTTAATTTAATTAATGAATTAATATTTGAAAAAACTGTATTAACATCAAGTGTCATCCACTACAAGTTTTAAAAATGTATTTGAACTTGAGTGGATGAACAGAAAGTATTTTTTTAACGATTGAAAATTTGAAAGAAAAATTATTTGAGAATTTGAATTTGAATTTTGATTTTTAATCATAAATATATAAAATAAACCCGTGCAGCATTAATGTCCCACGTTACCTTTATGGAACATTTTTTATAATCATTTTGCGGTATTTTATTTTTGTGGCATCACTAATTTGAGGAAAATCTTTCATTTCATTTATGAAAATAATGTGAGAATTTTTTTTTCTCCCATATAAAACTAAAATTAATTAATTAAATTAAATTAATGAATTAATATTTGAAAAAACTGCATTAACATCAAGTGTCAGCCACTACAAGTTTAAAAAATGTATTTGAACTTGAATGGATGAATAAAAAGTAATTTATTAACAATTGAAAATTTGAACAAGATATATAAATATATAGAGAGTGTAAGCTAATTGTAGGAATTAAAAGAGCATGACTTCGTGAATTTATTAAAAAATATCTAACTTTTTCTTTGTTTGTTTTTAAATATATGGCAAATAAAAGAAAGCATTATTTAAACTATCTATTTAGTATTTCTAAATTGTCTTCTCAGCGTATAATCGTAATATAACTACATAAAACTATTAAATGATAAAAGAGTATTTACAAAAATAAATAAATAGAACCTTTATTTTTTATTTATCGTTTCTACTTTTTAATGTTTAAAACGTTTCGGTGTTTCAGCTTAACAGCCATTTAGCATATTACGTTTTGGCGCATTAAATTCATTGCTTTTGTAACTCGTAAACAGAACTATAGAATTTATTTGCCGATTTATCTTCTGCGGCTGATAATGAAATTTATCAAGCGGCGTGATCATTAATTTATCATCTGCAGCGAGCTAACGGAAAAATGCCTCAAAATCAATGTATTAATTTGTAATTAAGTTCTAAAAATATTAAAATAGTGTATTGTCATCAGAAACACATCTGTGAATATAAATATTATAATTCTAGCATATGAGAAAAATAGTGAAAAATTGATTACAAAATTTCATCTTTGCATACAAAACCAAGTTGAGTTAAATAACAGGGTGCAAAAAAATTACTAATCCTGCGGATAAAATGTTTGTTATAAATAAGGAATTAAAAGTTTTTGATATAAAAATTGCCGCAAAAAAGATAAAAATCGGTACTTTTCCACTATAAGGGCCTTTTTTTTTTTTTTTTTTTTTTTTTTTTTTTTTTAACTTAACTCAATTTGCGCTTCAAAAAGTGAGATTTGTTACCAAATGATAAAAACAACTATTAAAACAAATCAAATGAACTTTTATGCTTGTTTATATATGAATTTATATACATATTATATATACGTATAATTATTATATATACGTATAAATATTATACATATATATATATGAATTTATGTACGTATAAATATTTTATATATATATTGTTTTTTATATACAATTTACTTCTGTTTGTATATAAAAGTAGATAAATTGCTTCTTTATTTTAAATAAATCGTATAAATATTGAAAGTATATATATGAAGTATTGTATATGAAACAATGAATAAGGTTGCCAGAAAATAGGTTGCCAAATTTAGTTCTTGCCATGACACCTATACTGAAAATCCCTCAAAAATCAATGCTTATCAAATCATCTCCTTTCATATATAAAACTTCCGAAATCTATATATACATCAACATCTAAGCTTACACGATGCTTTTGAATTAAAAACTAATCCATTCAGATGAATGTCTATGCAAGAATTCCATAAATATCCACTAACATCCTAATTTCCATTTTCAGTCGATTTAGATTTATAAATATTCAAAATGCTCCGTGAGCTCTTTTACAACAATTCAACTCTCCCCATTAAAAGGCAATATATCTCGAGTGATTTCATCCATGTGTTCCTGCGCAAATGAGCCATGCAACATGATCTTGCTAATCGCAGATTAGGAAATTGATTCAGAGGAGTTAAACAGAACAGATATCTTAGTTTGCTCTTCTCGTAAATTTAAATGTAACTACAAAAAATTTGAAAAATGAATCAAGATATTTTTTTCAATGAACTGCGATGAGACAGATCATCTGCAATTGATGAATACTGAAATATTATCTATTCTTAATACTTTGATTTTCAATTTAATATAAAAAAGTAGATAGAAAGTTACTTTATTCGGTCGTTATCTTTTGAAAAAAATTTATGGCGAATAATTTCGAGAAATTAAAAGTTATTTTAAAGTATATATATTATGTATACTGATGGATAGAAATATTGATAGACATGGCTTTCTTTTAGTACGAATATTATAGAATATATCAATAATGGTGTATTTGGTTTCGTAACGTTTTCGACTTAAGGAAACTTGGTACAATTTGATTTTTTTTATAGTATATTTTTGACATACTATTAAATGGTTTTATGAGAGATAAATGATTTTAATTAAGAAACGATGCAAATTCTGTAAAACACATTTTTAACACTTTCCAACATTGTTGAAAAATGTTTGACTTCGGGTTGCCTGTCTGCCGTCTATCGTCTATCCGTGCTCTAACTCTCCTAAATATATTAGGATTGCCATGTACTCAATATATGTTATTGAGATTTTCTATGGAATGCTGGATTTTGAAAATGGAGAGTCTGGCATTTATAGTTCGTTTGCAGATACACTCAAAAGTTCACGTTACATTATGGTCTAGGGGGGGGGAATCGTTTGCGGTTTATTTTAATGATGTTATTCTATTTCAAACATAATGAATTGAATATACATATCTCAGGTGCACTAAAACATGTTGCTATAGAATAAGTACTTATACGTATATAATTATTATTATGCATTATAAATATAGAATAAGTATTATTTATCTTATATGCTGAAATAAACAAAATTAAAACAATAGCTAAAGATGCAGGATACGCAACAAAAACAATACAGAATTTAATCAAAAATGCCACGTCAAGATATGATGCGATACAACAAGCTCAAAAAGAAATAAAATTTACAAATCCAATTCCGTTTATAAAAGGCATTTCCCTAAAATTAAAAAAACTTGGAATAAATACTCCCATCACCCCAGGTCTATCCATTTTCAAATTAATCAGATCAGTCACAGAGAAATTTAATTATCAACAGATATACAGGATTAATTTCAACGATAACGAAGGAGAAGCTATTTCATATAAGGTAAAGCCAGGAGAGATGGCGCAGTCGGAGAGATTGCGCACATAGAGGTTCGGAGGGAAGGAGTAGAGTGAGCACGCAGCGACTCCAGGTAGTTGTACAACAACAGTAGTGTAGTGTCTACTTGAAAGTGCACGTTGATTGCTTTGAGCGACTAAGATAAAGTATTGCTATTTTGTTTTGTTTTCCCAAAGTAAGAGCTTGAATGTTCATAGCTATTCATCAGAATTTCTATACAATGTCAATAGTACAAAATATTTTCAACTTAAACGGTTTCTCATAAACTACTAATCTAGACTAACAATGTGAACATCAACGGTTCGTTTTAGAAGAGGTCATGTTTAAATAAAAGGCCGCGCAATCTCTCCTACCGAAATTGGAGAGTTTGCGCATCTGCTACTTAGGAGAGATGGTGCAGTTTTCCCATTAGTTTCTATGCTAGGAGAGATTACGTAGCTTATTGGTAAATTTGCATTAAAAAAATAAAAAATGAAAATGGACTAATTTTAAGTTAAACGTGTTATTAAGTTACATAATGTTATTTTGTAATTTTATCTGGACTTGCTTTTGCTGATTCTTTATTTTTTTTCCTTTAATTAAAGATTTTTAATCGCTTTTTAAATTAGTTCCTTTTTCTGATTCTTTAATCATTAGGTTGAAATAGTCACTCCTAATACAATAATATTTGTTCACAAAAACCTTACAGCAATGTCATTTAAGTGTAATTATTATTGTTAACAATTTAATTGTAGTTATTATTAGTAACAATCTCTCCTACCCATGTGCGCAATCACACTAACCCTGTAAGGACAGATTGCGCAAAATAACTTTATTCGTTTTATTACAACTGTTCTTTTAAATTGCAACATAACAACAAAATAGCAATGAAAATGCATAAAAAACAAATAAAGTAAAAATTATTCATGAATAGTTTAGTAAAAAATTAATATTTAGATTTTTTATTGCTATTCTTTTGAATTGTGCGCAGACTATCCTAGCTTTACCTTATAGGTATGACAAAAAGAAATATTCAAGACAGAATGAAAGAACACAGACGAGATATAAACCTTAATAAATCAAACACTGCAATAGCTAGATTAAACAACAAATCCCTAATTACAATAGACTTCAATAATGTTGAAAAATTAGCCAATTATAATAACTTAAACTACGCATTGCAGAGGGAAGCCATCAAAATATGTACATCAAATTCAGAAACATGCAACGATATGACCCATGCAGAAATTATTAACAGATGGCGCCAGATGTTATTAAAAAAAGGCAAAATGGATGTCTTCAACAACTTGACTGACAGAGCAGAGAACATAACTGAAGATGACTGAAGATGCCTAAGAGCGACAGGTGAAAATACAATTTTTAACAGATTGAATGGTTTTGTGTGGTTTTAAAAGTGTTTTTTTAAGACTTTTAGACATGTACAATGCTTGTTTATATGTTGGAAAATAAAATAATGCCTGTGAAAATAGGTTGTGCAGAAAAATTATTATGAATAAGTATTTACCACTCATTTGCGGCATCACACAGAAGAATTCGATTGCATAATTGTCAACGGGGAAAATGTTTGCAGCATGTTTTAGTAATGTTACAAAGTTTCAAACATATGAAATTTTGATACATTATTGACGTGAACTACAACATACTTACAGTAGAATTAGACGTAAATAACAGCTGTCGTTTATTTACTGGGACACACGAAATGTCACGCTTACAAAACTGTCTACGAGCGATAAATGCTAGAAGTGCCTTTTCAGTCGGAAGATTAAGTAAATTTATGCATAATGCGTGATGTGTGTAAATATTTTATACTATGCATATCCATGATGGGTAAGTATTACGGTGGCCCCCAACGGCTAGTTCCTTTATCCAATGATGTTGTTGATTTAGAGGTCGTGACTCCACATAATTTTTTGATCGGGTTACGTCAAAGCTATATTTGAATGTTTTTTTAATTGATAATAATGTCAATCGTTTAAACAGTTTGCAAAAATCTACAAGGATGGTCCAGTGATTTGGAAAAAAATGGAGGTCGGATTATTTAAACATTCTACAAAAGAGATGTTAGTCGAAAAATATCATTTAATAATAGCATTAATGCTGTTAGTGAAAGAAGAATTTTTTATCCGTATGTAAATGGGCGTTAGACCGCATAAGAAAAATTATACAGGGTCATAGTTTCGCAGTAAATCAGGTTTTTTGATTCAGTTACAGAAATAGCCGTCCTTCCTATTGATAATTGAAAACAAAAATAGTGAGTAATTATTGTTTATTTCATATTTATTGTGCTGTGTGTATTTATTTGCTGCATATTTGTGCTGTGTATATCTTTCTGAACTGTAAATCAGTTGTTTGTACAAAAAACATTTTAAAAATGTGTCAGACATTGAAATTTCTTAAATTTTACTCAGGGGAGTATGTTTGACAGTTAAAATTAGAAAGTTTTTTAAAAGTTTAATTGGGCGTCTCGAATTACCCTCTGATTCAAATTGAATTGAAATTAAATCATTGAGAAAAAGAATTTTGTTGTGTGGATGCAACATGAGAATTCACTCACATGAGAATTCACTCTCCGTTTGATTTAATTTTGTGATTTAAAATAAAATAATATACTTTATTTTTTTTAGTCAATCATACTGATTTGTAAAGATATCGCACAAAATGAATTTTTCTAAGTGAAAAAAATGGTTCGGCTTGGAGTCGAACCTAAGACCTTTGGCGTAAATTGCCAACGCTCTACCCATTGAACTACATGAGTCGACAATCGGTAAACACATTTCATTCAGATAACCATATTGGCAATAGTATCTGGTCTGTCATGTTGAAAGCTCTAAAGAATATACCGCAGGTAATGGAACTCCACCAAATGATGGAAACGCAGATACACTTTAATATTTTTAACTATTTCATACTTTTTGGTAAAGATATTATATGAACTAAGTTTTTCCATCTGAGTGAAAAAATGCGCAGCCCGGGAATCGAACCCAAGACCTTTGACTTAAATTGCCAAAACTCTACCTATTGAGCTACCTGGGGTGACCTCTAGTCGACACATATAATTTATATAACCTTATAGAAAACAGCGTCTTGTCAGCCATGTAGTCAGATTATCAGAATATACCGGAGGTAAAGGGACTTCATTAAACGATGGAAACTCGGATACACTTTGTTATTTTTAACTCAAGAAATACAGTCTATCGATGTTTTAGTGTGCATTTATTTTGAATAGCATTTACGAATATGTAATTTATATTCCCACATTAACCCAACAGGGGATTCTCTGTCACCCTTTAAATATTTACACATGAATTAAATATTTACACATGAAATATTTACACATGAATACATATACACATTAAAAATGTGTATATGTATAATCAGAAAATGAACCTATGGATTCTGAAAAAAATAAACACAACTAAATTTCACAGTCATGTGTTTATTTTTTTTTTTTTTGGGGGGGGGGGGGGTTAACACGTTTCTTTTTTCTTTTTTTCTAACACGCGTTTTTTTTTTTTTTACCTTCATGGAATTTTTTTTACGACTACTATAACTTAAATATTTCTCCCGATAAATTTAATTATATTTTAAGTTTGTTTTAATAATACGTAAACATGTTTAACTATCTCTTTTGTCTAGATACAATTCGACGCAATTAAATGTGCGGTGTATAAAGTTTTAAATTTTTAACGAATAAACTCTTCCATGAAGCTTGAATAATGAACGACAAGTCTCTTATTACTGTTGTCACAAAATTCTTTTCTCCCTAATGAAGAGCTGTTGTGCGTATAAAGTTACTTCATATCACTTAAAAATTCTTTTAAAAGTAAAAAACATATGTTTCCATGTGGTTTCATGTTTGTAGAATTATCATTAGAAGAATTAGAAGAATTTTGAATATAACAGAAATATTTTTTCTAAATTATATTACTGAGTAATAATACCCCAGTATTAAAGCCATATGCAGAAAACCATTATGAGTATGCTATTGTTTTAAATTTTATGTATTTTTTATTTATTTTGTAAATCGGTATACTTTTTTTTATAAATATTCATAAAATAGTAATTTTGTACAATGTTGGAATAAAACGCACCATTCTAGGCTATTTTGTCACCAAATTGTCGCACATAGATGTGTAAGGTGCCGCTCGACTGGGAATTTTTTCTATTTTCCAGTATGAGTGGAATTTTTAAAATAGTAGTCGTCGATATATGATACGCTTTACAAACCTTGAATTTTACAATAAAGCGTTAAAAATTTGAAAAAATCTGATAGCCAGCTTAAAATTCTAGTCATCAGTAAACGATATATCACCCTCTTCTGTTATCAGTTTTTTCTCATATTTTAAATTCAGGCTTTGGCGTGGTAAAAGTCTCCTAAAAAAAAGATAGAAAAGAGACAAAAATGTCAAAAATATGATCTGTATACTTTCATTTTACAGGAATGTTTTTAATAAAGAATAGATAGTTATTGAGGTGCAAAATGATAGAGATGTAAATAAAACAACGTTAAAAACACCAGAACATAAATGCTCTATAGCATACAAGTTCCGGTAGGATTTAGCGTACCGTCCTCAGTGCTAAGAAAGCTGGAAATTTGCTCAATATATACAAGAAAATAGGCGGACTGAACCGAAAGGTTTAATGACCAATAGGAAAACAGGAGATAACGGGTTGCAGCCAATAAGAAATAGCATGGGAAAATAAGCGAAGAAATTGAAAAAGAAAAAAGAAATTATTAAGAAGAGGTTTTTATGTAGTGTTTCCAATAATCTGAAAATGGAGGAATCGCGAATTCACAATTAACAATATTTTTATAATTTTTGTAAATAGGGAATGCTTCAAGAAAATTAAGTTCATGTATAGAAGTAGGTGTAGAGATTATTTCAGCCGAACTTAAATCAAAAGTATGGTTCACCTCCCAGCAATGTTTTGCAATTAGAGATTTATTGGTTTCTTGTTCTTTACCTATGTTTATGTTCATTAATACGATATTTTAAAGCACGTTTTGTTTGTCCAATGTAGGAAAGACCGCATTGGCAGTTGATACTATAGATACCTCATGAATTGGATAACTCAATGGGATCTTTGAGATTAGAAGAGTAAGTTTATTGGTAGGGGTTAAAATTATTTTGAAATCATATTGTCTGAGAATTTTAGCAGTGGAAAAGCTTGATTTTGAAAAGAATGTTAACACAATTCTAATATTGGAACTAACTGAGGACCGCGATGAGTTTGAGTACCAAGGTTTCTGAAGTTTAAATAAAGCGTTACCAATAATAGAAAGGTTGTAGCCTCTATTAATTGCAATGGCTTAAATATATTGAATTTCACTACTAAATGAGTGAGAATCAGAGCACACATGTATGGCATGATTTACAAAAGCGTAAAACGCAGCCATTGTTTGGCTTGGAGGGTGACAAGAGCGAGCATGGGGTGATAGAGAAACAGCAAAACTTTTGCGATAGACTGTTGTGGCGAAATCGGTTGTGGTGCGAACGACAAGGGTGTCTAGAAACGGGAGAAAATCATTATTTTCAGTTTCATAGGTGAATTGAATATTCTCATCGTTAAATTTCATAATGTCAATGATATTATCTATATTGTAAACAGAGGTGTATAGCTGTCAGATTGTTTGTTATAAATTCCTTGAAGCGAAAAAGTTGTTTGTGATAGACATGTGCGAGTAAGAGATAATAGTTCTTGAATTTCGAAATATGAATAATGAAATTTACGAAGTCTCTTTTCAAGACAAGAGAGGGTGCCCTTTCTCGAGACATTCGTGTTAGGAAAGTGATTTCTGATATAAACATTTCATCTATTATCGTGAGCCTGACTATTCATCCATCCGATTTCAAGCTGGTGAAACGAAACACGTGTGCTGACAAAGTACTTTTTCTGTTTTCTGTGAGATTCTCATTAAAGAACTTACACGTGTAACCTCAAGAGTTCAACGCTATATGACGTAGACTTGACTGTGTTTTCTCTCATCCAAGAACTAATACTTCAGTCTCTGAGTAACTTTTTTAAAATGCAGACCTGCTGAACACTTCTCTTAAAATATATGTTTTAACTTTTTTTATAGTGTGATGTAAATTTAATAATGTAAATTAATCTTTTTTTTCTTTAACAGTAATTAAATAATTAACTTGGAAATTATATCATGAAGCCATACTTTATTTAGAAAAGATGTTGTGTTTTTATTCTCATCAGTGATATGAAAAAGTGATTAAATAGTGCCATTGGATTTATTCTCAAGTTGGATAATACTTACCACACCTTCGCGGACTTACCAGGTATGATAAACTTGCATTACCTTATTTTCAATTGTGAAGTTTAAGTGAATTTTAAGAATAAAATAGAAGAAGCATTTATTTGCCTTAGTTCTCAAAATTTATCAGATTATGAGCGCTGAGGATTGAACAAGGCAAAACCGCTCTCTAATAAGAAAGAGAAATAAAATCAATAACTATATTTTAAATAATAAACTATTGTTTTAAAGATTAATAGAAACTATCAAAGTATTAATAAAATTAATAAAAATACAACATAATGGCTTCAAATATGAAAGAAATGTGTAGCATAGATAAACTGAACTCCAATTATTACGCGATTTGGAAGTTCAAGGTAGAGATGTTGTTAATGAAAGAGGATTTAATCAACCAGATAACTGATGATCCGCCAAACCCCTTAACAGGCGATTGGACGAAGAGAGACAATAAAGCCAGGGCTATTATAAATTTGAGCTTAGAAGACTCCCAACTGATTTATATAAAAAACGAAACATCAGCTAAAGCTACATGGTTAGCATTAAAAACAATACATGAGCGCGCGAATTTATCTAGTAAATTATATTTACTGAGAAAATTGTATAGTATAAAACTAGCTGAAAATGGTAATATGAATGACCATATAGTTAAAATATTAGAAACCGCTGATAAGTTAAAGTCTATAGGAGAAGAGATTAAGGACTCTCATTTATCTGCACTTTTGTTGTGCTCCCTTCCACCTAGCTATGATACTCTGATCACGGCATTAGAGGCCCGATCAGAGACCGAATTAAATTCTGAATTTATAAAAGGAAAACTTACAGATGAATTTCAAAGGAGGTAAGAAAGCTCCAATTCATCGCATGAAAATGTATACAAAACATATAATAAACAAAAACAAAACACTAGGGCATATCCAAAAAGAGAACAAAACCTTTTTTGCACGAATTGCAAAAGAAAAAACCATGTGCGACAAAATTGTTGGTTTCTTAAGAATAAAAATTCTAAGAACCAAACAAATGAAAAATACAGACAAAATTCGTCTTTATGCTTTGAAGCAAGTAATTTTACTTCGGAAACAAAAGCAGAAACAAACACTCAAATTCAAGAGAGTAAAAGCGAAGAAAATCAAAACACTTTAAAAAATACAGTGTCTCAAAAGCAATTATCATTAATCGCACATAATGAATCTAAATCTACTTGGATTGTCGATTCTGGAAGCAGTTCACATATTTGTAATGACATAAATATATTTGTTGACATTGACAATAACAACAAAAATACTGTCACGATAGCAAACGGAACAACACTAGAATCGTACGGGACAGGTACAATAAAATTACGGACACAATCAAATGACATAACTTTAAAGGACGTTTTATATGTCCCAGATATTCAATCAAATTTAATGTCGGTTACGAAAGCCACAAAGTATGGTTATGAATTCATGTTTGAAAATAACACCTGTAACTTATCCTATAATGGAAAAACTCTCTTAGAAGGAAAAAAGAGAGAAAATTTATATGAAATTGACCTATACAAACCAAAGCAAGAAATCTATGTCAATTTTGCTGAACAATGCAAGAATAAAAACTGCATTGAGCTTTGGCATAAGAGATTAGGTCATAGAACTGTTAATTCAATAAAACAACTCATATCCAACAATTTAGCAACAGGTTTAGAAATTCAAAATTGCAAACATGACATAATTTGTGAGAGTTGTATAAATGGAAAACTAACAAATGCACCGTATCCAAAACAGAGTGAGAACAGAGCTAAGAAGGCGATCGATCTGGTGCATACGGATGTATGTGGTCCGATGCAAACAGAAAGTATAGGAGGGAAGAAATATTTTCTCACATTCACAGATGATTATAGTAGGTTTACTATAGTATTTCTTTTATCGAAAAAAATGAGGTAGTTACCAAAGTAAAAGAATATGTAGCCATAACGAAAAATAAATTCGGTCGCACAGTTAAAGAAATCCGATCAGACAATGGGGGTGAATACACTAGCGAAGAATTAGAAAAATTCTTAAAATATGAAGGTATTCATCACCAGTTCACTATTCCGCATTGTGCACCTCAGAACGGTGTTTCGGAAAGAAGGAACAGGACTTTAGTCGAAATGACAAGATGCCTGTTATCGGAAGCCCAGCTTCCAAATAAATTTTGGGCCGAAGCTTTAAATACAGCTGTGTATCTTATAAATAGACTTCCAACGAAGTCACACAATTCAACTACATACCAGCTATGGACAAACAAAAAACCGGATTTATCAAACATAAAAGTATTTGGCTGCAAAGCTTATGCTTATCTCGATAAATCCCAAAGAGGAAAACTCGATGATAAAGCAATAAAAGGAACATTTATAGGTTATGATAATAGATCAAAAGGATATAGGATCTACATTGGAAATAATAAAGTAATAAGGGCAAGAACTGTTAAATTTATAGAAAAGTCTAATTCAAATGAAAACGAAAAAAAATCAAACATTGATATGATAGAAGAATTAGAAGTTCAGAAACAACCTGAAAAAGCAGGGGGAGATTCCTCAAAATTCTTTATAGACATGCAGGAAGATAAACAAACAGACAATGAGGAAAATTTAAACGAAAACGAACCTAGAAGATCTCAAAGATCAAACAGGGGAGTTCCGCCCGATAGATTAGCTTATATTACTAAACAAAATGAAATTCTTGAACCAACAGAGTGGAAAGATATAGCGAAAATCGAAAACCCATATGATAGGAACAAATGGTATGAAGCAACTAATGAAGAAATTAATTCATTAAGAAAAAACAAAACATGGGAACTAATTGATCCACCACCTGGAATAAACGTTATTGGAAATAAATGGGTATTCACAAAAAAATATAATGAAAATAATGAAATAGAAAAATATAAGGTACGTCTTGTAGCCACAGGTTTTTCTCAAAAATACGGAACCGATTATTTTGAAACCTTCGCTCCAGTAGTAACGTATACAACAATAAGAGCTTTTCTAGGGTGTGCAGCGTATAAAAATTTAGATGTAAATCATATAGATATCAAGACTGCATTCCTCCACGGAAATTTAGAAGAGGAAGTTTATATGACACAACCAGAAGGGCATGTAATACCGGGAGAGGAAAATAAAATTTGCAAACTAAAAAAATCAATTTACGGATTGAAGCAATCCGCACGAGCATGGAACATTAAATTAGAAGAAAGTTTAACTAAACTTGGTTTTGTGCAAAGCACCTCCGATCCATGTCTCTTCACACGAAAATTAAAGGAAAGTACAACATATATCATTATATATGTTGATGACTTATTAATTTCAGGGGAAACTAAAGAAATAAATGAAATAATAGAACAATTAAAAAAGGAATACGAAGTCAAAAATTTAGGACTTGTAAATTATTATCGGGGATAAACACAAAAAGAAGTAAAGAAGGAAATTTCGCACTTGATCAAAGAAACAAAATAAAAGAACTTATCGAAAAATTCGATTTAAAGGAAGCGAAACCCTGTGATACTCCGATGGAACCCGGGTACTTAAATATAATTGATGAGGAAAATTTACTTACTAATAACAGTAAATATAGGCAAGCTATTGGTACATTGTTATATATAGCTACAATAACCAGACCAGACATAGCCGCCGCTGTGAACATTTTGAGTCGAAGGAACGAAAAACCCAGAGAAAAGGATTGGAACGCAGTAAAGCGGTTATTAGATATTTAAAAACAACACAAGAACTAAGGCTAATTATTAGTAAAGAAAACGAGCCAATTCTAACAACATATGCTGACTCCAATTGGGCAGGGGATAAAAATGACCGTAAATCAACAACGGGAAATTTATGTAAATTAGGAAATACAACAATTTCCTGGTCAACTAAGAAACAAAATTCAGTTGCCTTATCATCCGCTGAGGCTGAATACATCTCAGCAGCAACTTTAGCACAAGAGACAGTTTGGATAATCAATCTTCTAAAGCAGCTTGATCTACAACAAAATTTGCCCATAACTTTATTCGAAGATAATCAAGCTTGTATAAACATGGTTAAAAATTATAAACATAATTCGAAAACTAAACATATCGATATAAAATACAATAGTATAAAAGATCTTAAGGAAAAGGGAATAATTGAACTACAATATTGCCCAACCAAAACTATGACAGCTGACATTCTAACGAAACCCCTTCCTAAACCTGACTTTACAAAACACAGAACAGGTTTAAATCTCAAGAACATTTATACTTCAGAAATCGAGCAGGGGTGTTAGGAAAGTGATTTCTGATATAAACATTTCATCTATTATCGTGAGCCTGACTATTCATCCATCCGATTTCAAGCTGGTGAAACGAAACACGTGTGCTGACAAAGTACTTTTTCTGTTTTCTGTGAGATTCTCATTAAAGAACTTACACGTGTAACCTCAAGAGTTCAACGCTATATGACGTAGACTTGACTGTGTTTTCTCTCATCCAAGAACTAATACTTCAGTCTCTGAGTAACTTTTTTTAAATGCAGACCTGCTGAACACTTCTCTTAAAATATATGTTTTAACTTTTTTTATAGTGTGATGTAAATTTAATAATGTAAATTAATATTTTTTTTTCTTTAACAGTAATTAAATAATTAACTTAGAAATTATATCATGAAGCCATACTTTATTTAGAAAAGATGTTGTGTTTTTATTCTCATCAGTGATATGAAAAAGTGATTAAATAGTGCCATTGGATTTATTCTCAAGTTGGATAATACTTACCACACCTTCGCGGACTTACCAGGTATGATAAACTTGCATTACCTTATTTTCAATTGTGAAGTTTAAGTGAATTTTAAGAATAAAATAGAAGAAGCATTTATTTGCCTTAGTTCTCAAAATTTATCAGATTATGAGCGCTGAGGATTGAACAAGGCAAAACCGCTCTCTAATAAGAAAGAGAAATAAAATCAATAACTATATTTTAAATAATAAACTATTGTTTTAAAGATTAATAGAAACTATCAAAGTATTAATAAAATTAATAAAAATACAACATCATGGCTTCAAATATGAAAGAAATGTGTAGCATAGATAAACTGAACTCCAATTATTACGCGATTTGGAAGTTCAAGGTAGAGATGTTGTTAATGAAAGAGGATTTAATCAACCAGATAACTGATGATCCGCCAAACCCCTTAACAGGCGATTGGACGAAGAGAGACAATAAAGCCAGGGCTATTATAAATTTGAGCTTAGAAGACTCCCAACTGATTTATATAAAAAACGAAACATCAGCTAAAGCTACATGGTTAGCATTAAAAACAATACATGAGCGCGCGAATTTATCTAGTAAATTATATTTACTGAGAAAATTGTATAGTATAAAACTAGCTGAAAATGGTAATATGAATGACCATATAGTTAAAATATTAGAAACCGCTGATAAGTTAAAGTCTATAGGAGAAGAGATTAAGGACTCTCATTTATCTGCACTTTTGTTGTGCTCCCTTCCACCTAGCTATGATACTCTGATCACGGCATTAGAGGCCCGATCAGAGACCGAATTAAATTCTGAATTTATAAAAGGAAAACTTACAGATGAATTTCAAAGGAGGTAAGAAAGCTCCAATTCATCGCATGAAAATGTATACAAAACATATAATAAACAAAAACAAAACACTAGGGCATATCCAAAAAGAGAACAAAACCTTTTTTGCACGAATTGCAAAAGAAAAAACCATGTGCGACAAAATTGTTGGTTTCTTAAGAATAAAAA
The DNA here is from genome assembly GCA_963931845.1 of Maratus michaelseni. Lineage (NCBI taxonomy): Eukaryota > Metazoa > Arthropoda > Arachnida > Araneae > Salticidae > Maratus > Maratus michaelseni. Next base: position 273,069,321 of record OZ007594.1, on the reverse strand, counting down.
TTCTAAGAACCAAACAAATGAAAAATACAGACAAAATTCGTCTTTATGCTTTGAAGCAAGTAATTTTACTTCGGAAACAAAAGCAGAAACAAACACTCAAATTCAAGAGAGTAAAAGCGAAGAAAATCAAAACACTTTAAAAAATACAGTGTCTCAAAAGCAATTATCATTAATCGCACATAATGAATCTAAATCTACTTGGATTGTCGATTCTGGAAGCAGTTCACATATTTGTAATGACATAAATATATTTGTTGACATTGACAATAACAACAAAAATACTGTCACGATAGCAAACGGAACAACACTAGAATCGTACGGGACAGGTACAATAAAATTACGGACACAATCAAATGACATAACTTTAAAGGACGTTTTATATGTCCCAGATATTCAATCAAATTTAATGTCGGTTACGAAAGCCACAAAGTATGGTTATGAATTCATGTTTGAAAATAACACCTGTAACTTATCCTATAATGGAAAAACTCTCTTAGAAGGAAAAAAGAGAGAAAATTTATATGAAATTGACCTATACAAACCAAAGCAAGAAATCTATGTCAATTTTGCTGAACAATGCAAGAATAAAAACTGCATTGAGCTTTGGCATAAGAGATTAGGTCATAGAACTGTTAATTCAATAAAACAACTCATATCCAACAATTTAGCAACAGGTTTAGAAATTCAAAATTGCAAACATGACATAATTTGTGAGAGTTGTATAAATGGAAAACTAACAAATGCACCGTATCCAAAACAGAGTGAGAACAGAGCTAAGAAGGCGATCGATCTGGTGCATACGGATGTATGTGGTCCGATGCAAACAGAAAGTATAGGAGGGAAGAAATATTTTCTCACATTCACAGATGATTATAGTAGGTTTACTATAGTATTTCTTTTATCGAAAAAAATGAGGTAGTTACCAAAGTAAAAGAATATGTAGCCATAACGAAAAATAAATTCGGTCGCACAGTTAAAGAAATCCGATCAGACAATGGGGGTGAATACACTAGCGAAGAATTAGAAAAATTCTTAAAATATGAAGGTATTCATCACCAGTTCACTATTCCGCATTGTGCACCTCAGAACGGTGTTTCGGAAAGAAGGAACAGGACTTTAGTCGAAATGACAAGATGCCTGTTATCGGAAGCCCAGCTTCCAAATAAATTTTGGGCCGAAGCTTTAAATACAGCTGTGTATCTTATAAATAGACTTCCAACGAAGTCACACAATTCAACTACATACCAGCTATGGACAAACAAAAAACCGGATTTATCAAACATAAAAGTATTTGGCTGCAAAGCTTATGCTTATCTCGATAAATCCCAAAGAGGAAAACTCGATGATAAAGCAATAAAAGGAACATTTATAGGTTATGATAATAGATCAAAAGGATATAGGATCTACATTGGCAATAATAAAGTAATAAGGGCAAGAACTGTTAAATTTATAGAAAAGTCTAATTCAAATGAAAACGAAAAAAAATCAAACATTGATATGATAGAAGAATTAGAAGTTCAGAAACAACCTGAAAAAGCAGGGGGAGATTCCTCAAAATTCTTTATAGACATGCAGGAAGATAAGCAAACAGACAATGAGGAAAATTTAAACGAAAACGAACCTAGAAGATCTCAAAGATCAAACAGGGGAGTTCCGCCCGATAGATTAGCTTATATTACTAAACAAAATGAAATTCTTGAACCAACAGAGTGGAAAGATATAGCGAAAATCGAAAACCCATATGATAGGAACAAATGGTATGAAGCAACTAATGAAGAAATTAATTCATTAAGAAAAAACAAAACATGGGAACTAATTGATCCACCACCTGGAATAAACGTTATTGGAAATAAATGGGTATTCACAAAAAAATATAATGAAAATAATGAAATAGAAAAATATAAGGTACGTCTTGTAGCCACAGGTTTTTCTCAAAAATACGGAACCGATTTTTTTTAAACCTTCGCTCCAGTAGTAACGTATACAACAATAAGAGCTTTTCTAGGATGTGCAGCGTATAAAAATTTAGATGTAAATCATATAGATATCAAGACTGCATTCCTCCACGGAAATTTAGAAGAGGAAGTTTATATGACACAACCAGAAGGGCATGTAATACCGGGAGAGGAAAATAAAATTTGCAAACTAAAAAAATCAATTTACGGATTGAAGCAATCCGCACGAGCATGGAACATTAAATTAGAAGAAAGTTTAACTAAACTTGGTTTTGTGCAAAGCACCTCCGATCCATGTCTCTTCACACGAAAATTAAAGGAAAGTACAACATATATCATTATATATGTTGATGACTTATTAATTTCAGGGGAAACTAAAGAAATAAATGAAATAATAGAACAATTAAAAAAGGAATACGAAGTCAAAAATTTAGGACTTGTAAATTATTATCGGGGATAAACACAAAAAGAAGTAAAGAAGGAAATTTCGCACTTGATCAAAGAAACAAAATAAAAGAACTTATCGAAAAATTCGATTTAAAGGAAGCGAAACCCTGTGATACTCCGATGGAACCCGGGTACTTAAATATAATTGATGAGGAAAATTTACTTACTAATAACAGTAAATATAGGCAAGCTATTGGTACATTGTTATATATAGCTACAATAACCAGACCAGACATAGCCGCCGCTGTGAACATTTTGAGTCGAAGAAACGAAAAACCCAGAGAAAAGGATTGGAACGCAGTAAAGCGGTTATTAGATATTTAAAAACAACACAAGAACTAAGGCTAATTATTAGTAAAGAAAACGAGCCAATTCTAACAACATATGCTGACTCCAATTGGGCAGGGGATAAAAATGACCGTAAATCAACAACGGGAAATTTATGTAAATTAGGAAATACAACAATTTCCTGGTCAACTAAGAAACAAAATTCAGTTGCCTTATCATCCGCTGAGGCTGAATACATCTCAGCAGCAACTTTAGCACAAGAGACAGTTTGGATAATCAATCTTCTAAAGCAGCTTGATCTACAACAAAATTTGCCCATAACTTTATTCGAAGATAATCAAGCTTGTATAAACATGGTTAAAAATTATAAACATAATTCGAAAACTAAACATATCGATATAAAATACAACAGTATAAAAGATCTTAAGGAAAAGGGAATAATTGAACTACAATATTGCCCAACCAAAACTATGACAGCTGACATTCTAACGAAACCCCTTCCTAAACCTGACTTTACAAAACACAGAACAGGTTTAAATCTCAAGAACATTTATACTTCAGAAATCGAGCAGGGGTGTTAGGAAAGTGATTTCTGATATAAACATTTCATCTATTATCGTGAGCCTGACTATTCATCCATCCGATTTCAAGCTGGTGAAACGAAACACGTGTGCTGACAAAGTACTTTTTCTGTTTTCTGTGAGATTCTCATTAAAGAACTTACACGTGTAACCTCAAGAGTTCAACGCTATATGACGTAGACTTGACTGTGTTTTCTCTCATCCAAGAACTAATACTTCAGTCTCTGAGTAACTTTTTTTAAATGCAGACCTGCTGAACACTTCTCTTAAAATATATGTTTTAACTTTTTTTATAGTGTGATGTAAATTTAATAATGTAAATTAATATTTTTTTTTCTTTAACAGTAATTAAATAATTAACTTAGAAATTATATCATGAAGCCATACTTTATTTAGAAAAGATGTTGTGTTTTTATTCTCATCAGTGATATGAAAAAGTGATTAAATAGTGCCATTGGATTTATTCTCAAGTTGGATAATACTTACCACACCTTCGCGGACTTACCAGGTATGATAAACTTGCATTACCTTATTTTCAGTTGTGAAGTATAAGTGAATTTTAAGAATAAAACAGAAGAAGCATTTATTTGCCTCAGTTCTCAAAATTTATCAGTTCGTGAATAGTAATTTTACGTCAAAGGAGACTATAATAAACTTAGTAGGAGGTAAATTTTGAATTATTTTCGCAAAGGTGATTGAATTCTTTACAGTATATATATATTGGCGGACAGGAGTTAAGAAAATGTTGTATTAAGATGCTTCCCTAAGCGGTAAGAAGCTGTACCAATGGTTGAGACTATTGGATGAAAAAGTATATTAGGTTTATGAATTTTCGGAAGAATGACTGAAAGGGAAATATAAGTTTGTGTAGATTTAGGAAGGAGCGGGCAAGACTTAACCACGGATTTAATTTCATCAAGTTCATGTGGGGAAGGGTTCCGAGAAAGAATTTTATATGAACCATCATTAATAACATTTTTCACATCTTCGATATACTGTTTTTTATCCAGTATGACAATCTGACAGCACTTGTCAACTTTCGTAACTATAATATTATCATTAGATTTTTGATCATTCAAGATAGATTTTTCAAGAGAGGTGAGATTATATTTATTGTTATTGAAATTAAATTTAGCATTAGCAATGATCAGATGATGTAGATTTTCTTTTTGAGTTTCAGTTAGGCGACTATTTTTAAAGGCTTTTTCAACTGGGGCAACTAACTGTGAAAAAGAGCCATTTTTAGAAATTGCTAAATTAGAATTGAGTTTAAGAACTGAATATTGTGTTTCTGAAATATCAGTGCCCGAAATGTTGATGACAGCATTCTGATTGACAATTGGAAGATCTGTAGGTATAGAAGGAACTGGTGATTCAAGAATGCGGGCAAATTTAACATTGAGTTTGTATGAATGTTTGTTGGAAAGATTCTCTGTATGATACCAGGACATTGAATCGATGGACTGAAAGTCTGAAAAATTAGCTGATAATTTTAAATAGAGATCAAATAATTCCTTCTCCATTTTGTAAATGGCAAGACGGGTTTCTTTAATAATGGTACGAAGAATAGCGAAATGGAATCTGCATAAAGCTTGCTTCAGGAAGAACGAATCAGGAAGGCTGCATTTTAATACTATAAATTTAGGGATAATTCGTTGTCGTTTACAAGGAAGAAGGAATCTCAGCCGGTTAAGTGAATTAAACCTTTTAGCCGTAAGCGAAAGAAACGGCTGATTAAATTTTTCACCATAGAAAGACTAAAATTGCTGACCCAATCTGACCTCAGGTGAGGCTTCGCCGATTGGGTTACTCTGCAGTGAAATGAGCAAACAACCTATAACACAAAGCCCGTTGGAGCTGGAAGTAATTATTGAGATGATACCTGGTGCAAAATGATAGAGATATAAATAGAAGAAAAACAACGTTAAACATCAAAACAAATTCTGATGTTTTTAACGTTGTTTTATTTCATTTTCTATTTCAAAATATTTCAAATAATAATTGTAAATTTGCGATTCTTCCATTATCAGATTGTTGAAAACATTACATAAAAACCTCTTTTTCTTAATTTCTTTCGGTCTTTTCAATTTCTGTAGTTTTTTCCCCACGCTATTTCCTATTGGATGTAACCCGTTATCGTTATCTCCTGTTTTCCTATTGGTCATTAACCCCTTGGGGACGAGCGACACGTATACGTGACGCATAAGATGCTCAGAATCTTTGATTATTCCCACCAGTTAATTTTTATTGTAAGCTTTGCCTTATTTAATGACAGCATTTCTGCGATTCAATTGGGCGAAAATTTCTGTTTTGAAAAACCGGTGTTAAAACATTAAAAATTCTGTAAATGACGCTCGTCGCGAAGGGGTTAAACCATTCGGTTGAATCCGCACCTTTTTCTATACAGGGTGATTCATAAAAGATGGGCAGAACTTTAAGGGGTTATAGTACACTTAAAGACAAATAATATTAAATAGGAGACTAAGGGTCCCAGACGTATTCCCAAGGAGATAGGGGGCATTAAAATTTAGGGTCCGAAATTTCAAATGATTATAAAACATGGAAAAATTGGTCGATTCGTTTGCGGTTTTTGCAAAAAATTTTCTTTATGCCAGTATTTTCTTGAAATAAAATTTTAAAGTTCAATTTCAAAAAATGCCGATAGGGGGCGCTTTAGACTTTGGAGTAACAAACAACTATTTTTTAACGTTATTTTTTGTATTTCTTTAAATGATTTCGAAAGCTTAGACTTAATCTTAAATTTTGATCTAAAAATCTGAGTCCTAACGAGTAGTTAAGTAGCGTAAACTGAAATTTGAAATTTGAAACCCTTCTCCCCCCAGAACAAAAATCAGTTATTCCCGATCTTTGTGTCGTAGATTAGGCTCTAACTACTGCCGCGTTTTGCTAAAATTATTCTTTATGTCAGTATTTTCTTGAAAATAAATTTTAAAGAAAATTTTCAAAAAATTCCGATAGAGGGCGCTTTAGACTTTGGAGTAACGAACAACTATTTTATACCGTTATTTTTTGTGTCTCATTAAATGCTTTCTAAAGCTTAGACTTAAATTTTCAGCCCAAAATCTGAATCGTTAGACGTGGTTAAGTTTCTGGGGAGAGGGGTTTGAAATTTCTACCCCTGAGCACAGTTCAGTTTACCATGTCCACACATTGTGTGCTGTGATACGAGGTAAAAAGACACAAATTAGAATTATGTTACCAAAGCATATTTATTAACATGTAATCACAATAAATGTTCAAAATTGTGACCACCAGAGGTTATGCACGCAGAACAACGGCGACGAATGGAACGGCGAACATTCGCGAAAACATCAGGCTTTTCGAGCACTTCCCCTACAGCGGCGGAAAGTCTGGCGACCAGTTCCTCGGGGGATTCAATGGGTGTCTCATACATAAGAGCCTTCAATCGTCCCCAAAAAAAGAAATCGAGGGGTGAAAGATCTGGCGAGCGAGCAGGCCAAGCAACAGGACCACCTCGACCAATCCATCTGTTCGGAAATGTGATGTCCAGATAGTTGCGGACGTCTCGTACGTAATGGGCTGGCGCTCCATCGTGCTGGAACCACATGACCCGCCGGATGCGTGGAGGAACAACGTTTAACAGGTCTGGCAGCACATGTTGCAGAAATGTGAGGTATGTTTTACCGTTGAGGCGTTCAGGAAGAAGGTACGGTCCGATTAGGTGGTCTCCGAGGATTCCTGCCCAAACATTGATGGAAAAGCGTCTCTGATGAGCATGTGGATACGTAGCATGTGGATTGACATCCGCCCATACATGTGCATTGTGTGTGTTAAATGTACCTTCACGTGTGAAGGTACATTCATCGGTGAAAAGCACAGTTCGTCCAAAATGTGGATTTAGCGCGTTCTGCTGCAGAAACCAGCGGGCGAATTCAATACGATTTGGATAATCCCCTGGAGACAGTTTCTGGACTCGTTGCACATGAAACGGGAGCAAATGTTCATCCTTCAGTACCCTCCAAGTCGTGGACTGTGAGGTATCCACCTGGCTAGCCACTGTTCGTGTACTTGTACTTGGCTGCGCCGCTACTACATCCAGAATGGCTTCTGCAACAACTACTGATTCGTCCTTTTTTGCACGACCTGCATTCGACCGGGAAGCGAGAAATGATCCCGTCTCACACAACTGTCTGTGCAAGCGCTCGAAAGTTTTGCGGTTAGGCAACCGCCTGTTAGGAAATCGCTCTCCGTACATTCGTTGTGCCTCTGCACCATTTCCATCTGCCGCTCCGTAAATTAAATGCATCTCAGCCTTTTCCTTATTCGTGAAGGACACCATCTTCCGATTCATTACTACAGCGACTTACACTTGACTCACCGTTCAGTGGTTTTTATGCCTGAATCGTGTCGAAATTTTGCATACGTGTTCTTCTTCTTCCCCATTTGACATTTGCATACTTTCTGTTTCCTTCTTCACCCGGTGACTAGCGTCAGGAATGGAGCTTTAACGTTTGCATGAGCGACGTTTCCAACTGTGCCAGTGCCTTTATGAGTGAATTCCGACTATGCAGTCCTTGACGAAAGTTGTATTTTTGCCTCGTATCACAGCACAGAATCGTTGGGCATGGTTAAGTAGTGCAAACTGAACTATGTTCAGAAGTTGAAATTTGAACCCCCTCCCCTCGCTACTGAACCACGCTCAGCGATTCAGATTTTGAGCTGAAAATTTAAGTCTAAGCTTTAGAAAGCATTTAATGAGACACAAAAAATAACGGTATAAAATAGTTGTTCGTTACTCCAAAGTCTAAAGCGCCCTCTATCGGAATTTTTTGAAAATTTTCTTTAAAATTTATTTTCAAGAAAATACTGACATAAAGAATAATTTTAGCAAAACGCGGCAGTAGTTAGAGCCTAATCTACGACACAAAGATCGGGAATAACTGATTTTTGTTCTGGGGGGAGAAGGGTTTCAAATTTCAAATTTCAGTTTACGCTACTTAACTACTCGTTAGGACTCAGATTTTTAGATCAAAATTTAAGTTTAAGTCTAAGCTTTCGAAATCATTTAAAGAAATACAAAAAATAACGTTAAAAAATAGTTGTTTGTTACTCCAAAGTCTAAAGCGCCCCCTATCGGCATTTTTTGAAATTGAACTTTAAAATTTTATTTCAAGAAAATACTGGCATAAAGAAAATTTTTTGCAAAAACCGCAAACGAATCGACCAATTTTTCCATGTTTTATAATCATTTGAAATTTCGGACCCTAAACTTTAATGCCCCCTATCTCCTTGGGAATACGTCTGGGACCCTTAGTCTCCTATTTAATATTATTTGTCTTTAAGTGTACTATAACCCCTTAAAGTTCTGCCCATCTTTTATGAATCACCCTGTATATATGAGCAAGTTTCTAACAAACGCGACCTTGCCCATCTCTAGTACAGCAATGAAATGAGTAAGGTAATTCCAAGAAATACTGCTGTACAAGAAATACTGCTGTAAAAATACTGCTGTTTAAGACAGTACTCTGACCTATACTCCTCTATTATGTTCCGATTTTTGGCTCTGAGGCAAAACTAATCTCCAAAAAGTTCAGGTTGTCCAGAATAAACTCTTAGAGGCATTACTCGATCTCCATGGTACCGTATGAATACGGCCATACATCACGACCTCCATATTGAACCAATAAGAACTATAATTAAAAATCAAGCTGCTAAATTTTTCGAAAATATTTCTAGTATTCAAAATGCTGCTCTACATAATATATCTAACTATGATGAGAGGGCTCGCTGGATAAGACCAAGCGCAACTCTTCATCTTCCTTAAAATATCGACCCAGGTTAGTTTCTCCCCTCCTTATTGCTATGACAGGGCTTTTTTCTGGTTTTTCAGTGCTTCTACTGTAAATATTGTATATTGTTGTAATTATTACTGTTAAAATTTCTCTTTGTATTTTTCTTTTATATCTATACTATTCTTACTCTTAATTTGCTAAATGTTTATTGATATTTTATTTTACATAAAATGTATAGTGCCTGAAATGGGACTTTTTTTATAGGCTTTTCCCCCTTCCCGCGCTTTTCAGAGCTAAGCTACCTGGACGTTGGCTATGGTTGAAGGTGTTCTATTCCACAGATATAGATAAGAGGTATGGAATCCATTCCCTGGAACTTTTGACATTATTTCATTCAAGTTCAAGTTCAATTTCCAGACCACTGATGACGGTACGTTAAATGCTACCGAAACTAGTATGCTATAGACAATTTAAGTTCTGGTGTTTTTAAAGTTGTTTTAATTACATCTCTATCAAAGAATAGATACTATTAATTCCGTATACAGTCTTGGACTGGGTTGGTTAATTAGATTTTACTTGCACCAGCCACGACCAATGATTCGGGTCGTGTCGAGTTGGCATAAATCTTTTTTGTTGCGGTTTTAGTTAAATATGTGATTCGTATTCTGGTTGAGTTTGATTTTTGCTTGTCTGGTTCGAGTTATCCCTATTTTTCAAAAAAAATCTGGAACGGTTTTAGAAAAAAAAATTACATACTTTCGTGGGATTTTTTTACAAGTTCATTTTCGACATAAATGACAAAATTGATATTAGAGATATCATTATAGATTACTTTTTCATAATTACATTAAACTGTGGATTAAAATTTATTTTTCAATGATCTAAGGGGCCGTCCTCCGTTGTCAAAGCGTCCACAGATAAGAAAATCTTAGAAAGAAAATGGAATAATTTTACTGAATTTTCTTTCAGAAAAGTGAGTTATTTTTATATTAAAAAATTATGTCGATTTTTTATGCTAAATCATTGGGCGTTCCAGGAACGTTTTATTCAATAATCTTAGGTTTTTCGTAATTTACGGATAAACCTGCATTTTTTCTTTTATACATTGTGTAGATTTAAAGAAACCTTTCTAAACTAAGCTTTTTTTCAAGCTGCTTTGATCTACGGAATTTGATTCTTCTTTTTACAATTGAATTCATATTAGAGAAGTAGACAACTTTTCTTATCGAACAGTCCCTTTCGCATTTCTTTGCAACAATCTGGTAATATCATAGGGTGGTGCATGTTGATTTTTCTAGTAATGTAAGTACATAAAATGTAATATTTGTTACAGGTTAATTGTACGTGCTACCATAACCCTGTTACAAAATATGTCATTCTTGTGCTATTTTGTACTCACAAAAAATAGCGGCTACTCAAATATTAATTCAATATATAAGTTTTAAGTTTAGATATTCTAATATGCTTCATATAGGAATGAACATCCAGAAAGGTCTGAGGTATTTACACAGGATCATAATTTGTTAGCCTTTTTTTATGATATCTAGATATGTGCATTGAAACGAAACAAATTCCGAAACGGCAGTATTTCTTTGTTGTTGGTGTCTTATGATGTTTTTCAAATGGTCGTACTTGAAAAAAAAAATATTTTCTAAGTGTTTAAAAGATTTGCTATACCAAAATATTTAAAACTTTTTCAATCTCATTTGTAAATTGTATAAAAGAATTCAGAATAACATATTTTTATATAGCATATACCTTAATTGCGTCTAAATTAATAATTTTACTTTTTTTTTGTCCAGTGAAAAAACTAAATAAATATGTATAGTAGAACTTACGACATGCAGTGAACAGATATATTTTCAAAGTTCGGAATTAAAATGCTCAAATTAACATAAATAAATTCAACCATCTTTGAATACGTTAAAGTGTGTTATTTCATGTTTCCATCATTGTTTTGTTTTTTTAATTATATTTGACGGATAGTTCATGTATGAGTAAATGTATTTCCTAAGTTTTCCAGAAAAATACAATGCAACAAATGCAATTCGTGAATCGTTTAGAATTCAAGGAAACTCGGTACTAAAAATAGTTTTTTGCAAAAAACACCTTTAATAAAGTTTTGGATCACGTTTCAATAAAGCATAATCATTACAGCTACTAAAAGACCTTAAATTGTTAATGAAGTAATATATTTTTTTTAAAATAATTTTATAATTTCTTCTTTTCTAATTTTCGCATTTCAAACTAAGTTTTTTTTCTGTTATACTCAGGGTACTTTTTCTAAAAACTTAATTATCGGTTTTTTGATAGAAGGATTATAACAGAAGAAAAAAAATGTATATATATGGATTAAACCTATAAAAATCGCAAATATTTAAGTTTAGATTTTTTTAAACAAAAATTTCAAAGATAGCAAATAATCGATACTTTGTTGTCTCACAAAGAATCTAAAGATTACATTAAAAAACTTCCAGAGAATTTTCTCAATTATTCTGTGAATTATTCTTTTGATTACAAAGAGTATAGGAGAAAATACGAACTGGTAAAAAATAGTTTAAACACAAAATGCCTTCTCCACTGCCGACGCAGGCATTTCTACTGATATTCGCGTGACACCCTAGCTATCGTCTATGTAATTTCGCACAGCAGCAGGAATAAAATTGTATGAATGCACTTACTTTACGGCTGGCATTCGCGGAATGTGCCTTAAACTGTTCCTGTTTTACAGCATCTGGAAGTTGTATCCTTACATATGAGTCTCCCTATATATCAGATCGTCAATAAATTTGCGCAAAATGTTCTAGAAATGAAAAGGTTCATTTTAGGATAAAAATCTGAAATTCGACAATTTTGTCAAAATGAGAGGTCCCGAGGGCAGATCCAGGAGGACTAGGGCAGGTCCCAAACCGCCAGATCGGGATTTTGTCGAGAGTGGTGTCGTTGGAAAGCTCTTACCATGGAGATCAAGGAAATGTATAAAACTAACCGTCCGAATGCAACAGGTGAAGAGTTATAGGCCGATGTATTTCTATCATTTATTGATTTCTCCAGGTCTCTAGCTATGCAGGAAAGGGGCTATGCATATATAAGGTTTATGAGTTTAAGGTTGGGTTGATTATTGACGGCCAATTATCTACACTAGGGATATAGGCCCGGGGGGAGTGCCCTTCGTGGGGGTTTTTCTAAGGGAACCTAATCCGTATTTACGCATGGATAAATCCACGGCTCGAAGAAAACCACGAAAACTCCGAACGATTAGGCCGACGGGCGCGATTGGGATCGAACCCAGCACCTCCCGTCTACCAGCTTCGAGAGCACAACCTCTCAGCCACTGGTGGGGCTATGAGTTTAGGTGGGAGGAGGGTTCTGGCACTTGATATCGGAGATATCTCTAGGGGAAGGGGGGGGATTGCCTTTTGAAATCGTTATAATTTTTTATCCAATCAAAATTTCCTTTATTCTAACTTTTTCTTTATATCAAAATAGTCTGTTATCTTTTTTTCCTAGGTGTATGTATTTTTATGAAAAATATGACAATTTATATGAAAATTATGAAAATCATTTTAATTCCAAAATATGGAATACCCCAACGTTCGGCATTGCTGTTCTTCTGTGAAATGCGCACATAATGCGCAGTTGTTTAAAACCAAATGCGAAATACGTTTGAAAGGATACTTGTTGTGTTTGCCAGTAAAGAAAGAGAAAAAATGTTGCCCACTTATTTTGTTACAAAAAAAAGTTCTGCTTTCATCTTACCTGTGCAGGGGGTAAGTGCAAGAAGACAAGATTACTACATTATGTAACAATAAGCTATTATTAAATTGTTTTAAATAATAACTATCTCTTTTAGATATTATTTGATATAAAATTTTTTCATGTATAATAGTGAATTTACTTATCTTTATTTGAATTTCTAAAATATGCGGATAATAAATATATAACCATATCTGTATATCACTGCAAACGTATAAAAGAAATAAAAAGTAAACATAAGAATATTTAAAAAATTTGATAATGATATCATTAAGTGGGTAGGGGGTTTGAGTAATGATAACATGTGATATCGTAAGGGGGGGGGATCTTAAATTACCAAAATATTGATAACGTTATATATGTACAGCATCAAAGACTCTTTGTGTGGCAGAAAAGAGAGTTGACGGATTACAGATATTACAGAGAAGACACTTTATGCTTTGTGGAAAAAGTAACTTCACGGATGATAGTGTATTTTTGAATAGAAAAGGCTGAAACACGAGTTTTTCCAACACCAGGTACACACAATGAAAGGGGGTTTTTAGCATTTGTCAGAGGTGTTATTACTTAAATTAAAGCCTGCCTGTTTAACTGATTCGAAGACGTGATCCGTGTCTCTAATTAAAGCCTTTTGTAAGGCATGCAGACTCATGCCATCGAAGGTGGGCGAGGAGAATTGGTTATAGGCGAACATATGCAATTTTAGTATGCTTTCTCTAGTGGTCATGTCGACATCTCCACAAACACTCTCATGAGTTTTTGAATATTCCACTGTTCTCTTTATTAAGTACTTGTATTGTTGAAAGAAATAAACGTCTAACGGCTGAAGAAATTTTGTCGTGCCCGATGAGAGAAAAACAGGCTCTACATTGAATCCGAATTTCACAATGCATAAGCGTAGATCCGTTTGGCCACTCCAACTATCCAGCACCATGGTTGTTTCCTGGTCGCCAATCGATTATTTTAGTTTATCGCAGTATCCCACAGTTATTTGTTTTGTGCTCTTTCCTGACTTGGAGCATGTAATGAGCAAATTTGAGGATGATATTCATTGCACATTTTCCATAACTTTTGGATCAAATTCCCCCTGACATTACTGTGTTACCAGTAGTAAAGGTCCCATAAATTTTCCAGCGGCTTTAATACACATTCGTACGGTATAGGAATGAGTCGTGCTGTTTTTACTGATTACCGATGCACCTACGCCTTTATATCCCTTCATGTCGAGAGTTCTGTTAGATGCAATCTCGTATTGGAAGCGACTTTGATCGTTTTTCAGGACGTTGGTCAGTGGACAATTTCGCTGCTCAATCATTTTTTTCTCGTTTTTCTGAATTCTTCGATTACAGGTTGCAAAAACACTTTACACGGAAAAAAATCACTTTTTGTTACAATTTGTGTCACCTTTTGACTTGTCATTTTATGTGTCTTTTTGAAATTCTTGATGAAGTGTGAGCTTGCTGTGAATCCAGGAATTCCAAGCTCCAATGATTTGTCAGTGGTCCACATTTTGAGGTCACTGCCATGTCTGCTTTTAACAATCTGCGATGATGATAAAATTGCGACCATGTTTGGAAATTACTTTCATTTTACTATGCATGTTCCCACCTTTTCCTAGGTATTGTGCCCACCGTTGAATCATCTTGTGGTCTTTTACCTGCCTACATATATGTTGCACAGCCTTTAGTTTCTTTTTCATTGCCTTCTTATACATTTCTACTGCTTTAGCCATTATTTCTACGGATACTTCTTCACTTCCTGTCCGCTTTCTTGTCCGATTTTCCTTATTTGAAAGTGCTGTCCGTATTTATTTCCAAATTACTTGTCAGTTCATTTTCATCTATGCTGCTATCATACAGAATATAGAGCGACCAGAAAAATTTGTTTTCGATCCTCCCCTTCACTGTCTTGAATAGTCGCTGACTAATAGCCTTTGGTTCAGTCGTTGGCTTCTTTTCCTCGGATTCCCCAAAATATTTTAGCAGTTTGCAAACTAAGGAGTTTTGTAATCATCGCTTTGTCGACAATAGCATTACAGCCTGAAAACTCGCTGACGACATCTTCTGAACTGAGCCTGACTTCGCATGTCACACGGATGCACGCCAACTTCCCTGAACCGGCGCACGTGGAACGCGAGTCACTGCTATAATTCTCCATGGTTGAGCGGCTTGGGAACTGGCATCATACGCCCTGCCTATGCCCTCTTCTCATACCGTAGGATCAGGCGAGGAGCCAGTTCCTGATGCTCTTTAAAGCATACTCCAAGTCAGTGCAGTCCAATTAGTTATATATGATTGTGAAAATGTGGTCACAATCTTCTGTTTCTTACGAGAGAAAACATGGAACCTACACCAACTTCACACTGTCAACAACAGGTTACATAACTAGCGACCTGGAGAAATCAATAGATGACAGAAATACATCGGACTATAACTCTTCACCTGTTGCATTCGGACGGGTATTTGTATACATTTCCTTGATCCCCATGCTAAGAGCTTTCCAACGATAACACTCTCGACAAAATTCCAATCCAGCAATTGGGGACCTTCCCTAGAAAGCCCCTTTAAGTTATTTCAGAAGATTAAGTCTTTAGAGGACAAATAAATCAATTTTTATAATAAGCTCGTTCTGTTTGAAAGATGTTCTATACCAAATGATACCACTGACACGCTAGCTAATGAACTTCCCGAACATTGCAACGAATAAAAGCCAAAATACTATTTTTGTGACAGATTGAACAGTAGTCATTATCTCGTAAGGTGGCGGAGTCGATTGAGATTTCTTGCTTCGATATTTCTTTGATTTGAAATTCCCTTAAAGTTGGTCTCCAGCTCTTGAATCTTCAACTGAATAAAAAAAAATATTCAAATATACATTAAACATGCTTAAAAGGTGACAAAAGATGTTAGAAAACGTTAAAATACAAACATTTACATCCCGAGACTTTCGATCACTTACGTGATCGTCTTCAGTGGGGAACTGTTGACTGAGCTGAGTGTACGAATGTCGCTTCTCGCTTTCACTGTGCTAATATGTAACGGAGTTTTAACGGGGCTGGTCTATTATTCTGTAGGGGTGTATCAGGAAAAGTCCATTAGTTCCAGCGTTCGGGTTCTTGATAATTTCAAAATATTAAACCAAATTTTAGGTACATTATAAGATAAGCAATCATTACAGACTCGATTTCTTTTACATAAAATCTCCAAAGACTCTCTGATTCTAGCTGTAAACTCGTTATTTGCAGGAACTATAATTTTTGCTTTTTGAAAATCAATATTTATGATCTGTCGCTGATTTAATCTCGATAAAGCTGGAACGACGGTTAAACTTAATGTCAGAAATGTGTTCTTTTAATCTTTCTTTAAATTTCCGGGTGGTCATCCCTATATAGGATAAACCAGTTTGTGTTTCTGCAGTAAATGGGATAGAGTATATTCCTGCGAGGTCGTTATTGGGTATGGGATCAATTTTATTATGAACTAAAACTTTCAATTTTTGCGGGGGTTTTGCAACCAAATTGATATCAAATTTCTTTAATGCATATCTTAATCTTTCGTATAACTGTGGTATGTAATCAAATTTGCATAGTTTAAGAAATCTCTTGTTTATAATATCCTTAGTGATTTTCTTCTCTGCTTCATAAATTAACTTATTTATGCAATGGGGGCGGGAAACCATTTTCTGCTGCAATATATCTAATTTTATCCAACTCTTTATATAAGTACTGTTCTGTACAAATGTCGAAAGCACGCTTTATATGGAATCTGTAAGCTGCAATTTTATATTTAAACGGAGAATTGCTGTCATAAGCGATGGTATTATTAGACCTGCATTGTTTTCTGTATACTTTTCTTTCTAACATTCCTTTATTTATGTTTCTTATTAGTTCAATATCTAGAAAAGGTAAAATCTTGTCTTTCTCCAATTCCAACGTGAATTTAATATTCATGTCAATTTCATTAACTTTTTTAACAAAATCGTTTAAAGATTGGATGCCATGGTCCCAGATTACGAAAATGTCGTCCACATAGCGTA
The DNA here is from genome assembly GCA_963931845.1 of Maratus michaelseni. Lineage (NCBI taxonomy): Eukaryota > Metazoa > Arthropoda > Arachnida > Araneae > Salticidae > Maratus > Maratus michaelseni. The sequence continues at coordinate 273,052,485 of OZ007594.1, read as the reverse complement.
GCCATAGCGTAGGTTTCAATTCAAAATTTTCCATAATATGCTTTTCAAAGGGTCTAAGTTTCAGCTGAAGCAGAGAAGAAAATCCCTAAGGATATTATAAACAAGAGATCTCTTAAATTATGCAAATTTGATTACATACCACAGTTATACGAAAGATTAAGATATGCATTAAAGAAATTTGATATCAATTTGGTTGCAAAACCCCCGCAAAAATTGAAAGTTTTAGTTCATAATAAAATTGATCCCATACCCAATAACGACCTCGCAGGAATATACTCTATCCCATTTACTGCAGAAACACAAACTGGTTTATCCTATATAGGGATGACCACCCGGAAATTTAAAGAAAGATTAAAAGAACACATTTCTGACATTAAGTTTAACCGTCCATCCACAGCTTTATCGAGATTAAATCAGCGGCAGATCATAAATATTGATTTTCAAAAAGCAAAAATTATAGTTCCTGCAAATAACGAGTTTACAGCTAGAATCAGAGTCTTTGGAGATTTTATGTAAAGGAGATCGAGTCTGTAATGATTGCTTATCTTATAATATACCTAAAATCTGGTTTAATATTTTGAAATTATCAAGAACCCCAGCGCTGGAACTAATGGACTTTTCCTGATACACCCCTACAGAATAATAGACTGGCCCCGTTAAAACTCCGTTACATATTAGCACAGTGAAAGCGAGAAGCGACATTCGTACACTCAGCTCAGTCAACAGTTCCCCACTGAAGAAGACCACGTTACTGATCGAAAGTCTCGGGATGTAAATGTTTGTATTTTAACGTTTTCTAACATCTTTTGTCACCTTTTAAGCATGTTTTAATGTATATTTGGTTGACTTTAAATACAAGGTGAATATTTCATTCCACTTCAATTTCGTTTTTATTTCGAAATTTTCTGTTAAAAAAAATATTTATCACTGTAAAACAACTACTCACCATTGCTAGTAGGCAATATGAAAATACGTTTTATCCTATTTTCTCTCCTACAACAAACCTTTACAAACTTTCAGCCAATGGGAAAAGGGGGGGGCAATATTAACAATTTGTATATCACCGTATTACAATATGTGCAACATACCCAAAGTTACTTATACAATGGGCTTAAAAAGACGATTTTATTTATTACTGTCATCTTCCAATACAGCAGTTAATCTAAATTGTTGATCGAATTCTCAACATACCGCGATACTGAGTTAATTTTTCATACCAAAGTGTTATTTATCATTTGAGGATTTTCACATCATTATTAGTAACACGAACTTCGTAAACTTTTGTAAATTCAAAAAGGCTGGTAATGTCCCAAAGCTGATTATTTAGAAATATAAGTTTGTATGCTTTACAATTTTGTATTAGAAAATTGACAAAAATTATGAGAAGTATATACTTTTTTGTTTATTGTAAATATGAAAAAATTACTTTTTAGTCAGTAATTTTTTTCATGGTTTAAATTTTTAAAATTATTTTTTACAAGCATAAAATAATGTATTCTAACATCTGAGTAAATGTTTTCAAATCGGAATTGTTGAGTCACAAACTGTTAATATTTGAAAGGTCTCTAATATTTTTCTCCGCCTACGATTAAACTCATCTATAAAGACAATGTGCAGAACATATTAAAAATGTATATTTTAATCATTTTAGCAAAATATTTAGCAGAGCAATTTTTCTTGATCATATAAATATTATAAATATTTTAGAAAAAAGCATCTGCATAAAAAGACATATTTTCAAACGAATCTGAATTTTAAGGGAAAGGGATTTATATGCGTGCATGTGTGCTAAAAAAATATAGCTTTAAGAATTTATTATTTATAATACGTAAAGAAAGAAAAAAAAACCATTTAGAACATTTATATTTTTTTCAAACGAAAGCATATAATATTATAATTTTTCTCATAAGTATTTCTGATCTTTTTCTACGACCAGCTTGGTTTCCATTTATTTTTCCTTCTTGAACGAAAGCTAAAAATAAATCCAACTTTTCATGTTTCATTCCTTTTTTTTTTCGAATAAAGTATTCAAATGTAAATCCTTTTTAGAAGTTTAGCAACTGAAGGAGATGTATTAGACGAAGAATGAAATTGACATGGTGCATATTTTATATAAAGAAATTGAGTGTTTTGCATGTTTTCACTATAGTTATGTATTTTCTAAAACACTAGTGGCAATAAGACTATATAAGAAGCCCCAATCCTAATAATTTTAATATATTATTTTATCGTTTATTATATCTGTTTAATATTAAAAACTATTTAGGTTTAAGCAATTATTGTTAAACAGGTACTTTTTGGTCTCCAAACGTGGCTTTCTTTTTTGCTATTTTTTTCGTTTTTTTCATATTTTATCTATTTTTTCGTAGTTCCAACACACAGAGGAACAAACGTAAGATATTTTTTTATTTTGCTATTCATATATATATATATATATATATATATATATATATATATATGGTAAAGGTGAAAGAATTTATAAAACGTTAAAATAAAATTGGTACCTCATTTCGCCAACTCTTAAAAGAAACTTTTTTGTTTACAAAATAAATAAATTCGCTCATATTAAACATATATACGAGGGTGATTCAATAATTATTGTCCCTGACCTATAAGCAATATTATTTTTCAACGAAGTCTCCTTTCACAGTAATTCACTTCTGCCACCTATGCTGTAAAGCCATTATGCCTGCTTTAAAGGAAGTCTCCGGCTGAGCTCAGAGCCATTCCTCCACAGCCTCCATAACAGCTGTATTCGAGTGAAACTTCGTCCTTCTGCGGTACTCCTTCAACTTATGGAACAAATGAAAGTCACTAAGGGAGAGATCTGGAGAGTAGGGAGGATGTTCCAACACATCAAAACCAGCTGCATGGATTGCGGCACCAGTAACAGGGCTTTTGTGGGCCGGATCATTGTCCTGGTGAACAGCACCTTCCATTGCAACGTCCCGCGCCGTTTTTCCTTTATTGCTTCGCGTAACTTAGGGATTAGGGCTGCATAATAGGAACCCGTGATAGTGTGTCTAGCCTCTATGTAGTCAATAAGGAGCACACCCTTCGCATCCCAGAAAATTGTGGCCATAACCTTGCGTGCTGCTGCTTGCGCCTTGAACTTGCGGGGGAGGTGAACTGCTGTGTCGCCACTCCATACTCTGTCGTTTGGACTCGGGATCATTGTTGATGTAGCCACGTCTCATCCACTGTTGCAAATCTATCACAGAACTGCTTCAGGTCTGGCCACATAAGCTCCAAACCAGCACTTGAACATCGAACTCTGTCTTTCTGTTGTTGAAGGGATTACATTTTGAGTACCCAACGCGCTGACACTTTTCTGAATCCCAAGTGTTCATGCACAATAGTTTCCACTGAGCCTACGGTAATGTGCAAGATGTCTGCTAATTGTTGCACGATGATTTGTCTGCCTGCCATAATCGTGTCATGCACAGCATCAATGTTTTCTGGGGGTGCATTCTGTTGTTGGAGGACCAGCACCAGGGGCCTGTTGACAGCTTTCCCTGCCGCAACGGAATTCGCGGCACCAGTTCTTTACTACCTAGTAGGAAGGGCCCCATCACCCAATACACTGACCATGTCCTAATGAATCTCCTTTGGGCTTAACCCTCTTTTTTGAGACACTTGATGACTGCTCGTTGTTCGGCTTTCCCCAATTTTTAAGCTAGGTGCAACCTCTCACACCTAAAACGAAGAAAAAATATGTTAATATAGCAGCTACTATTCTGAAATTTAGCATATAGGTATCAAAGACATTAAGCTTTAATATTCCACATCAACCATCGCCGTAAAAATATTTCATGCACACTCGGGACAATAATTATTGAACCACCCTTTTATGTTTCGAAGATGCATTTTGGCTATTCCTTTTTTATATTTTACCTATTTATACCACGCAGAGCGAAAAAAGGTACCTTTTTGTTACCGATGTGTGTCTCTTTTGGGGAATAAGAGTTTTAAAATATCAAGATAAAATCAGTTTACAAAAGAAACGTTTATTATATTGTACTATTGCATATTTTTGCATTTTGGTATTATATTTGTTTATACATTTATAGAAAATTATATTTTTAATCGACTTCAAACGACGGAGGTTATAGGATTCATTTATATATATATATTACAAAAATTAAATTTTGTTTCGCTAAAGTTAACATTAATCTATATAAATATTTCTTTTAATAATATTCCATATTGTTAAAAAACCCCTTTCACAACTCAGCCAAGTCATCAAAAAAACCTTTAAAGTTCAGCGCAATATGCAAAAAGAACTGTTTTTCCGTGTCAGCGCATCTGCTTTTATAAATCAGCGAACGTACCAACAAACATCTCGCAACATCGCTACTAAACTCGCAGCAGCTGGCGAACGCCTGCATACGAAGAATTTCTCTCGCTGTATCTTCTTCCATCGGCGCGCTAGGTCGTGGTAATACCGGATATTTTTCGACCAAGCTTCCTTCACTCGGAATGGCATCGCATCTGAATGACTAGTGGTTTTTTCAACGAGCGGTGTGTTGCATGCTATAAAAGGACGTGAAAAAGAAGGGTGGTTCCCATCCATTCATTTTCGAGAATTTTCTCGTATGAGGAACCACCCTAGTGAGTTTCTATGTTTGTGAAAAGTGAATGTTTTGTATTATATATTTAGTGCAGTGAAAATCATCATTTTGTTTCAAGAATGTATGTGCGTGACAATAAATGTGTGAAAAAGGAGAATAGCTACTTCGGCAATTAGTGAATTGCGTGTGTATGCAGAGTCTTCAAAAATATGTTTTGTGAGTGCTTACTAAATTTAGTATGAAAATGTATATGACAGTGAACCCAAGAATTGCTGCAGCAAATAAATTAAGTATTTTGATTTAATTTCAATAATATTTTTCAGTGGATGCATTTAGATTGAGATAGATATAAATCAAACGTAAAATGGAGCGTCCACCTAAACAAAAATGTAATCTTTTATGATCATGTTTTAATTAAATGCTTTTCTTTAAATTAAATTAATTGTGTAACCTTAAAATATGTTTTATATATAAATAAATTAATCGAGAATAATCTCTAAAGTATTATTATTTTTCGTTTAATTAGCATAAAGTGTTTTATAATATGTACTTTTAGTTTTCAGCTATTTCAAGTTGTTGCTCAGGATGCTAAGGTGGTTTGTTATTGTGGAAAACATTTATTGGTACGAAATCACTATTTCGATCAGGTTTAAGATTTTAACTTGTGTTCCCTTTTGAACATTTAATCGTGTCCCCCTTTAGTTTATTTTTATTTTGCACCATGAAGCCTTTTTCCATCAGCCAAATTTATCATCTTTTTTTATCACATATATTATATAGGCTTATTAAATTAAAATCTGTTCCTAAACTAATTTATAAATCTCCATATGTAAAGGTACAAGATCTTAATCCACCTAATAATATTTATTCCAAATTGTTTAAATCTAAAAATGCCGCTAACTACTTATATTCCTTAAATACAACCCTTTTATTATTTAAATCCCTAGTAAAATTCACTATTATTTACCGTGTATATCAAACCTCTCTAAAATATTTACTTAATTGCTAAAATGTTATAACTCCTAAATTATACCTATCTAAAAAACCTATTTATTTAAAATCATTCTTTTACTAAAATATCAAAATGTCTATTATAAGATTTCAATGCTTTAACATTCTAGTTTTATTTCGCGTCAATAAATTCATTATTTCTTTTTTGTTTTTCTCTAGCGTAAGCTAAAATTACCGTCTGGCAATCCAAAATCTATTTTTAGTCGGCATTCTCGAGATCAGAGCTTATTATTTGTTTACACGTCGTGTACCTGATTTCGAGGCTATGGATTGTTCTAGAACAAAATTTTCATTCTACGGAAGTTGATAACCTCAAGATTATTTCACCGGAATTGTTAATAAGTCCCTCTTAAAGCAATTATGATTCAAGAATGGAAGTCAGGTGACTTGATTGTCACTTTGTACTAGATTAACTTAAATACGCACACGCAGCCAAATCTGAGAGACAGGGGCACGTGAGAAAGAAGTTTTTCGAAGGTTAGAGTGTTCGAAGTTTTATTCGAAGCTTTTCGAGACGTCCAGTTTCTACCACGACTGTTATGATCGAACCCGGTGATATTTGCACCGTACCTAATAAGATCTTTGGTACATATAATAACATCTTTCGTCGGCAGTATCATCATATTAATTCTAAGACCTCATAATGTAAAGAATATTTGAAGCTCCGACTGCCACATAGAGATGATTAAGTAATTATTTTAATCCCGATTTGCTAGAGCATTCTTCCTGCTTATGTAAGAAAGTGTTGTGACACGAAATTCGACCGCTTACTTCTGGAGTACGCACATTTTCTTAGTAATATCTGAGTCTTACAACCTTCCGGCCCATGCCTGTGTGTCAATACATGGAAATCCAACCTAAAACAGATTTCGCTAACTGCCGTTAAAGCTCCAATATGTCACTTTATCACACACACACACACACACACACACACACATATATATATATATACAGGGTGATTCATAATTTCCTCCGAAGTTTCACAAGGCTATGGGACGAATACAACAGAAAAGAATCTTGCACTAAATACATAAATAATTCAAGTTTTACTACAGAAACAATCTTTACAAGAAATAACTCAGGGTACTTTTGGCCTCCTCATATCTTTGTGCTGAAGTTTTCCAAAAACTTAAATCTTCGTTTATCTAGAGTACTTTGCAAACAGAAACAATGTTCAAATGTGTGTATACCCTTGGACACACGACAAACATCAAATTGATAATCAAGTTCTTGCCATACTCTCCCCAACATACCACGATCCACGGTATTGATAGCAGAGGGGAAATATTAAACCTTACTATGTTAAGAGGGGAATGGGATTATTTGATTAAGCCGATTATGAACGCGACGGATATAAGCCTAAATGAAGGATACTTGTATGGTCTTTATAAACGTGGGTGGGTCTGTAGATCCGAAGAAAACCACCCGAAACTCCGTACATCCAGGTAGACCACGAGAGTTGTTTCGCACGCGTGCTCACAATGTTATGTAAATTTAAGTCCATGCTACAAATACATACACGTTCAGTGCTCATATAAATACTATTTTATGCAATATTTTAATAATACTCGTGATTATTAAAATGTAAGCAACAGCCGTCACATTATCGTGCTGCATAATTGCCAAGTTACAAAATATTCTTTAACTAAAGATATAGAGACTAGGAGTGATTTGTGAATGAAAATGTCAGAGTTAATAAGACAGTTAGACTTGGCTCTACATGATCTCATAACATTTATGGTTAAAGAGTCACGAAACTTGGCTACATTTTTTGCCTGAAATGTTTTTGGTGGGATTCCAATAGCCCGGAGTAATGAGTTTTGAACGCATTATGGATATGCAGAAATCAGGTTCATTGGGGCAATCCTCATTCAGAAATGTTTGATTATAAATGCAGTGAAACTCATATTTTCACGCCTAATGAATTCTAATCGCATTACGGATATGCAGAAATCAGGATCATTAGGGCTAGAGCTCCTATACTACAGGCTGAATTATACCGCCATTTAATAAGCCAACGGACCAGAAATTAAGCTAAAACCGGTTAGCTTACCGTAGTAGTGGACGGCAAATGACAGGGACGGCAAACACCTGCTCGGGGTATTTCCTAATGCTGATCTGGGTTACAATATGGCGGCTATTTTGGGCAACAAGATGGATATGCGTCAGCTCTCCTTATAGGAGTCTTAATTAGGGCCACTATTATCAAGAAATTGTTGATTATAAATACAGTGAAACTCCAACTGTCCGGACTAATGAGCTTTGGACGCATTACGGATGTACAGAAATCAAGATTACTGAGCAAAAGAGCATCAAAAGAAGGTTTTTATTGTAAAATAAAATATCTTTAAAATCAATATTGCTTAATTATAAGGTAAGCCTAATATATTCAACTTTTATTAGGCCTACCTTTTAATAAGTTCCCTTTACTGCAAACAACAAAATAATATTTTTAAACATATATAATTATTAAACAGACATACATACATTCAATACAATAATCCAACATGGAGTGAAAAATTAGCCAGAGCCAGGAATCGAACCTGGGTCTACAGCGTTCCGGGCTGTTGTTCTAACCACTGAACTACTCCAGCCGACCCCTGAGTCTGCAATTTCCCACTAATAAACCATGTTGGACAGAAGGTCACAAGCCATCTAGCAGACAGCCAAGACGGCCGGACAACGGTGAATAGATTTTATTATTCCACCGATCTACGAATATATATTAAATTACACATTATGTGTAATTTAACAAAATAATACTTGAATACTTTTATATGCGTTAATTGGAAATGTCCAACAGAGTTTATTGTTTTTCTGTAAATATCGACTTACAATTTACTCAAACTTCAAAAGTTTGTCTTAAATATCTATTTTTACGTTGGTTTAAATATAAGCTAAAGGTAATTTTATTTTATGAACAACTCGCATGACAATACATTTTTTCATTTCAATCAGGATGTTTTACCATCAGTATGACCAGAATTCGGATAATTGGTGCTTTAATGTACTATTACTATTCCTAATTGATAGCTAACATATATATATATTTAAATTTACAATTTTACAATTAATTTTTAAATGTATTTTAAGTAGATTTTGTTTTTTTGTTTTTTCTTCATCCTAATTCGACTATTAAGTTATGTAGCTTCTGTAGATATATGTATTAATATAGAAGTGTTATTTTTTAGAAATATACACAGTAAAATAAATGTTTCTGATACACTGAGTTAATAAAACATACATTTCCTTGTGCAGTAATGAAAAACATCGTGTTTACTGATGTTTAATTCATATACAAAATGTCAAACCTTTGGAATTAATACATTTAATAAAATAAATTACTACATACCGCTTTTTATAAAAAATAATCTTTATATTTTTTCTTGTCATGACATTTTTTTTCTTTTAATAGATAAAAAGAAATTTGAGAAAATCCATTATTATTTTTAAGTGAAAGATAAAATATGCACTCCTAAAACTTGTTTAACAATATAAAAAAAAAAGAAAAAATAACAAACTGTTCGAAAAAAAAAAAAAAGGAGTTATGTTTTTCTCATGTTTATTTTATCTGGAATAACTATGTGTTCAAAAAAATGAAAATGAGAAAGTAAGAGTAAATAAATGGAGGCTAAATCTTAGTATATTTTTTTTAATGTAAAGTATTTTGTTTTTATTCAACAAATTATTTTTTTCGTAATAAAGGAAGTAGGTGGTGTAGGGGGAAGAATTGATATGAAAATATTTTAAAATTTAGAACTCATATAAATATCCGGATAAAAATAATTTGTTCATTGTACAATTTTCACTTTGAAAATAAAACTGCAAACTTTATTGCAACAGACACTGAATTATGAAACTGTATTATGTCTAAATATATTTAGTGTAATGTAAACAAGGTTGTCCAACCGTTCTGCCTGAAAATCATTTGTCACAGTTGAATTAAAATATTCCCCTTTTTTATTCGCAAAATATCTGTAATTAAATAAAGAGAATTACTCTATACGAAAAAAAAATTGTTTGTAGCTCTTCGTCTCACAATTGAATACCTTTGGTCAAATATCTGAAAGAGATTGTAAAAGAATATGGGTTAATTACCACGGCATCAATTTACCATAGTTTTACTGATTTCTACTTCGTAAGAATTCTCTGCCTCAATCATGCTCTTATTCATGACTTATGCATTCAAGTAAAAAATATGAATTAGAGAATACGGTTGCAGTGAGTATATATCAAGTTATCAAAAAATTGAAGTTCAATAATTTGAAAAGTACGGAAAAAAGAATGATACGGTCTTCGTAAAAATGAACGGTAAGTTCATTCTATGGGATCAACATTAAAGAAGTGAGTATAAAACATCACATATTTTTACTGAATGGTGTATGCAAATTTAAAATTTTATACATACATTAATATTAAAAATATCGACGTTTCGACCACCATCTATGGTCATCTTCAGGAAAATTTTCTTATATTGCTTTTAAAGTACGTTAATTTGTCCGTTAGGAGATGCTTCTGCATCGTTTCTACTTGTGGTTGGTTGGTACGATGATTGAGTGTTACCCTTGTTAATTTTTAATTTGTGGACGGCAATAATAATGTGGCAACGGACGGATTGCTTTTCGCATTTGAAACTTTAAAAACAATATAAGAAAATTTTCCTGAAGATGACGATAGATGGTGGTCGAAACGTCGATATTTTTAATATTAATGTATGTATAAAATTTTAAATTTGTATACACCATTCAGTAAAAATATGTGATGTTTTATACTCACTTCTTTAATGTTGTAATATTTCATGGTGTAATCGTCCAGCATTTATATTAAGCTATGGGATATTTTAACAACAACAAAAAAAATATTGCAGAGTAGCTAATCTTATCATCGATTGTTACCAATGTAGCGATTTATTGGTTTCTAACTGTGGTTATATAAACAGCAATGTGACACTACAGTGTAAAAAAATATCTCGTTGATTGACAGTGCAATTTCCGGATTTTTACGAATTTTTTTCCCCGATGAAATGATTTCATGAATGTGACAGGAATATGAAAACATGGATTTATGAATATCCTTGACAGATAATGGTGCTAAAAGTCTAGTTAATTTGTCGTTTTCGCTAAGGCTTTGGTATATTTTCATATTTTTATAATCTAAAAAGAATCGTATTCTTCAGTACATTTTCCCTAATTTTATGGACTTTTTTTCATTCCCAGAGTCAAAATAAAAGATAAATAAATCCGATCACTTTAGAGAAAAATAAAAAGGTACAGGTGTCGCGGACGCACTGGGATATATTTTGACATTTTAATAACGAAAAAATTTTATTGCAGAGTAGCTAATATTATCATCGATTGTTACCAAAGTTGCGATCTATTGGTTTCTAACTGTGGTTATTTAAACAACAATGTGACACTACAGTGTAAAAAAAATATCTCGTTGATTGCCAGTACAATTTCCGGATTTTTACGAATTTTTTTCCCCGATGAAATGATTTCATGAATGTGACAGGAATATGAAAACATGGATTTATGAATATCCTTGACAGATAATGGTGCTAAAAGTCTAGTTAATTTGTCATTTTCGCTAAGGCTTTGGTATATTTTCATATTTTTATAATCTAAATAGAACTTTCGTATTTTTCAGTGCATTTTGCCTAATTTTATGGACTTTTTTTCATTCCCAGAGTCAAAATAAAAGATAAATAAATCCGATAACTTTAGAGAAAAATAAAAAGGTACAGGTGTTGCGGACGCACTGGAATATTTTTTTGGCGCCAAAATGGCGATTTTTTGCTTGCTTGGCGTAGAAACCCAACAATTTTTACATCGTATGACAATCTGGTGTTATATAATAAAATTAAATATGTGTGTAAATAAATAAAATAAAACAATACAAAAATAATTAATAAATAAATTTATATGTGTGTGTTAAATAAAAATGCATGTGTTAAATTAAATTAAATGAGCGTAATAAATAAAATTGAATGTGTGTCAATAGAACGTCCATGGCTTTTTGTACTTTTCAATTAAAACCCCATCATAATAATGTATAAACTTTTCTAATTATTACATTTTTACTTTTTGGATTACTTTTAGATCATCCGGCATATTAATTTGAAACTCAGGGTGTTAAACAGATATAATACTTATTAAATGCAGTAACATAATAACAGAAAAATCGTCGTTTGTAAAAAGTAAAAATACAACAAAAATGTTAAAGATTAATTGTTATTTTTTACTGTTCGCGATAGACTCGTCGCAACGATTCTAGATTTTTAAGCGGTAACAGCCATATGAAATGTTGAAAATTGCGAGTTTTTTTTGTCGCCTAGCTCTTTGTCTACGGGATACAGGGGCGCGTCATCTGTATCCGGTGCCTGTGTGGATAACTTCTTTTGGCGCCCTATTTACTTACCGCCCCCCCCTACCTAAGGAAAAAAATTATACAAAAATTGTTATAAATGCATAGCTGCCAACCTTCCGGGGTTTTTCAGGTCAAATAAACGTTTTTTGAACCAGAAAATTTATTTAAAAAATGTGTCTTGTTTCTATACAGTTCTTATTTTATTTCATTTATAAAATGAAAATTATGGTTCAAAACTTGCTTAATTGACTTGAAAAATAAGAAAGGCTAGCAGCTATGTAAATAAAATCCAAATCGCAGTAAAACCTGCGAAAATTGTGTTTGTGTCATTTAAAATTTATTTAAAAAATGTATGAAAATTATGGTTCAAAACTTGCTTAATTGACTTGAAAAATAAGAAAGGCTAGCAGCTATGTAAATAAAATCCAAATCGCAGTAAAACCTGCGAAAATTGTGCTTGTGTCATTTAAAATTTATTTAAAAAATGTGTGTTGTTTCTATACGATTCTTATTTTATTTCATTTATAAAATAAAATTTATGGTTCAAAACATAATTAATTGATTTGAAAAATAAGGAAGGCTAGTAGCTATGAGATAAAATCCAAATCACAGTAAAACCTGCTAAAATTGTGTTTGTGTCATTTGTAATTTGCACTGTTATAAATAAGTAATACATAAACTTGCAAGAATATAAAATTGAAAGTTAATTCTAGAGAGTAATTCGGTTTAACAAATTAATAAATAATTAATTAGACAGATACAAAATCGCCCGATGAATCCTATTCCATTGCTAAAATGACAAAATTTGAAAGCCTTGCACCATTTTGGAGCATATTCATTGATTAATTAATTTTATTTTTCAAAATTTTACGTTTAGAAAACAATCGTTCCGTAAATGACACAGATACCGTCAATGACAAAAAACCTAAAAAGACAATTGTGAAGTTTGGATAAACTGTGATGAAGTTGTTTGAATAAATATATTGAACTAGCTGACTCACCTGGCGTTGCACGAACCTAAAGTTGGTTGTCTCACTGTCATCGGCAACATACACTCTCGATTTTATATTCTTAAATGAAAATCCATATTCTGATTGCAAACTTAGAACACTCGAATTGCATCTTGGTAAAAAATTTCTTTTCATCGAGAAAGAATATAGTTTTGCGAAACCGAGAAGTGAGTTCCGGGAAGGAATGATTTGAAAGGGTTAATATTAATATTTTTAAGGGGGCCATGGAGCCTTTATTTGATCAAAAATAGTCCCAAATATTTAAATTTATTTTTGTGTGTATTGTTATTATTCAGTTTGTATTGAAACCATTTGAGAAAAACTGCATGAAGCTGCAATGATTTTTCTCGAAGTATAAGCGTTTGAAATATGTAAACAATCAATTTTTCGGTGCGTTAGTAAACTTTATACCTGTTTTCTCAATACAGATTTTACACGTTTTTTAGATTTTTAAAATGTTCCATGCGTTTTAATTTTTGTTCAAATTGCATGAAATGGATAAGGAAGAATCCTGATACTGTTTACAAAGAAACTGTGTATGCATTTTACAATTAGATTTCGTTAAGATAGTTAAATTTGATTTATAACTTCTTAAAATGCTACATTTTGATGAAAGTCAGAATGAAATTCAGAAAAAAAATCTCTCAAAAATGAACTATTCAAGGGATTAAATAACTGAAACACAGATTTGTTTGTAATATAGTTTTAAGTGATCCAAATGCCAAACCAAGGAAATATCTTTAAAATTAAGACGCAAGGAGCATTTTAAAATTTGGTTTACAAATTTAAATTTTTATAAATATTAAATTTATTTTAAGATAAGAAATTTTTTAAGGTATTATATATACCTATAGTGAAATGTATATATGGCGCAAAATTTCATACATGTATGATGAAAAAAAATATAAATTTTACCGTCCACCCTCCCCTTAACCAAAAACGTCGTTATAAATAAAGGTGTACGCTTATGAAGTGGATACTTTTTTTTTCGTATTTAGAACATGAAAATTAATGCCGATTTAAGTATGTAGAAAAATGAAAATAGCGAAAGTGACTTTCGTAAACGGATTTTTTTTGAAAGGGTTAAAATAATGTTCATTGTGGATTTTAAATAATATTGTTATGAATTTTGTATATACTTGTAAATATTCCATTTGTTTAAATTTATTTTATTTTATTATTGTGAAAATTGCAGTATTAATGTATTTCCTATTGAGCATCATGTAACTCAATGCTAAAGGCCTCAGGTGCTTTGTAAGAAAAACAACCTTACACCCTCATCGTTTTTACAATAGAGTTCTATGGGAATATCGCCAAGGAATGGGTTTATCGCCAAGTTGGCGATGGTTTTGGCGACTTATTTTTGTCGCCAAATTTGGCGATATATCGCCAAATGTCGCCAAGTTGGCGACGGATTTGGCGACTTTTTGTGCAACCCCCCCCTTATACATTTACATTGGGATCCTTTCACGTTTGGAGTACTCTATCGAGAGTTGGAGGACCTTCTGGTAATTTCTAGCATCTGAAGGCTCTGGAATAATCTGGAATGATCTCTGAAACCTATATAAGGACCTCCATCAGTTCAGTTAGTTAGTTGTCTGTCAACTGCGATTGAATTCATACGAGAGGCTTTGCATTGAGAACTGTGTTACTCTGATCGATTTTGTCGTTGATACGTCGTATTGAACGCATTGTTTCTGTGTGAAATTTTGCTGCGCTTTTATCGGATTTGAAGATTACTGATTATCTTGTAATTTTCAGAAGATATTTGTGAAAGTATTGCACTGTTTATAGTGAATAAAGCCTTTTTATTGTTCTTATATATTGGCATCAGTCCTTTCGAACCCCGAGCTCACAACAATTGGTGTCAGGAGTGGGGTTGAATGCCGATTACCAGAGCAATGGAGGCGCAACTGACTAAATTATTGGAGAAATTAGGAGAGATGGATGAGAAAATGACTGCGAATCAGGCTGAAATGAAGAAGGATATGTCAGCGATGGATGAGAAAATGACTGCCAACCTTGGCGAGTTGAAAGATGAAATGAAGAAGGAAATGACAGCGAACCAGGCTGAAATGAAGAAGGATATGTCAGTGATGGATGAGAAAATGACTGCCAACCTTGGCGATTTAAAAGATGAAATGAAGAAGGATATGTCAACCAACCTTGGTCAGTTGAAAGACTTAATAGAGGATAAAATAACATCTTTAAATGACAGAATTGACTCCGTGGAAAACAAATTTGAAGGAAGATTTCAAGAAATGGAAGAAAATGTTCAAATGACAGCCAAAACCGTAGAAGAAAGAGTAGAAGAAAAAGTTCAAAAGATCGCCAAGACCGTTGAAGAAAGCATAGAGAATGTAAAAAAAGATTTGGAAAAAGTCAAGAAACAGAAGATAACTGCCGGAAACTATTCCGAAGAAATCAAGTATCCAGATATGCTTCCTCGGGCCTTTATTAAGCTCTCGACCTATGACGGAAAATCCTCATGGCCAGTTTTTAAGACACAATTTGGGATCGTAGCGGACGCCAATGGGTGGGATTCCCAGACAAAGGCTTGCCAGTTAGCTGCTTCTCTACGAGCTGATGCTGCCGACGTCCTACAGACTTTGCCTGCAAATGAACCGCTGGATTTTGAAACGCTCGTCAGTGCCTTAGAATTACGCTTTGGCGAGAAATGCATGAAGGAATATAGCAGACTCCAGCTCAAATCTCGACAGCAGAAATCCACTGAATCCCTGCAAGAGCTTGCTACGGATGTCGAGAGACTTTCACATCTTGCTTATCCTGACTGTCCGACTGAAATTAGAGAAAGCTTGGCTCTGCAGCATTTTATTCATGGTGTGCGTGACTCTGAGATCCAGAAACAACTCCGGATTGCAGATCTCAGTGACTTAAAAGGGGCTTTAGTTTATGCCCTGAAATTCGAGGCAGCCCAGCAAGCTACAAGGAAAGATCGACACTTTGTGCGAGTAGCCAACATGCCTGAGACGTCGGATAGAGCTGTGGAGCATTTACAGCAGCAGGTGAAGGACATGATGAGGCAGATGAACTCCTTGATGGACAACAAAACTGGCAGAAAGATCAAGTGCTGGAAATGCGGTGGAGAAGGCCATATTCAAAGAAACTGCCTAAAACGACCCAGCACAGAAGGTAATAGCTCCCCACGAACGGCGGAGCAGGAAAACTAATTAATGGCCATCTCGCGGGGCGGAGGTTGCCAGATTTCGAGAAGCCCCATTATCAAGTGTGTCAAATTTCTGCAAGAAGTTGCGGCGAGAACGGAGTTTTTATAGTCGGGCGTGTGAAT
Source organism: Maratus michaelseni (assembly GCA_963931845.1). Taxonomy (NCBI): domain Eukaryota; kingdom Metazoa; phylum Arthropoda; class Arachnida; order Araneae; family Salticidae; genus Maratus; species Maratus michaelseni. The sequence goes on along the minus strand of OZ007594.1, from coordinate 273,036,217 downwards.
GATTTGCCCTGTAATATGATCATCGATACAGGAGCCAATGTGACCATCGTTCGGAAAGATCTAGCTCTGCGGCTAAAAGAAAAACTCCTCTGGACTCCGCCTCGTGTTATCCTTCAAACCGTGACCGGGGATAAGATTGACATACATGGAAGAATGAAATTGAAAATAAAGTTTGGGAACGCCGCTTACCATCATACAGTCTATGTGGCCGATATTTCAGACCCTTTTATACTCGGACTGGACTTTTTAAAAGAGCATGGATTTACACTGGATTTTAAGAAGAATGAGTTACGCTCTGCTCAAGAAGATGTCACTATTTTCAAACTTGGAAATGAGTCCGGGTCTATTCAACGGATCACAGCCAAGGCAGATGTTGTCATCCCTCCTCGGACCGAAATGATGATACCTGGATTAACTGAGAACGAAAGTAGTTTTCAATGTGGCTTGGTTGGATATCCTGAGAAGAGCCCAAAAGGAGTGCTAATAGCATCAGCGCTGGTAGATCTGGCGAGAGATGTGATACCTGTGAGGATTGCGAATGTAAGTGAAAAGTCTAGAATTATCCAGAAGGGGAAGTGCTTGCTACCTGTGCTCCAGTCACCTGTGTTTGCAAAGACCCGAGCTTGACGTTGTGGGAGCCGCCTACAAGTTTAACACCTGAAATTGGACGAAATGAGAATTTATCTCCTGAGCAGAGACATGCCGCAGAAAGACTGTTCCAGGAATTTACGGATGTGTTTTCACAAAACGAGAATGATATAGGTCGCACTTCTCTGACGCGTCATAGAATTGATACTGCCGACCATCCACCGATTAAACAGCATCCAAGACGGTTGCCGTTTGCAAAACAAGAAGAGGTTTCTAAGCTCTTACGAGAGATGCAGGATAGTGACATCATCGAACCGTCATCAAGTCCGTGGGCCTCTCCCATCGTGTTGGTCCGGAAGAAAGATGGCTCCACAAGATTTTGTGTGGATTATCGTAAACTTAACGATATCACGAAGAAGGACAGCTATCCTCTACCAAGAATAGACGACACGCTAGATACTCTTTCAGGACATAAATGGTTTTCTACGCTGGATTTGAAGAGTGGATATTGGCAAGTAGAGATCCATCCTGATGACAAAGAGAAGACCGCATTTACTACTGGACAAGGACTTTGGCAATTTAAAGTTATGCCGTTCGGGCTCTGCAATGCTCCAGCAACGTTCGAGCGCCTCATGGAGACAGTGTTAAAATGCCTCACTTTTGAAGCTTGTCTCATCTACCTAGACGACGTCATCATTGGTGGCCGCACGTTTGAAGAACATCTAGAAAATATTCGAAAAGTGTTAACGAAGCTAAGAGCGGCGAATTTAAAGCTGAACCCTTTGAAATGCAAGTTCTTCCAACGGGAAGTAAATTATCTAGGACACATCATCTCAGCTGAAGGTGTTCGAACAGATCCTGAAAAAGTGTCTGCAGTAAAGCACTGGAAACGTCCGGAAAATGTCCATCAGTTGCGAAGCTTTCTGGGACTATGCACTTATTACAGAAAGTTTGTCCAGGGGTTCTCCAACATCGCAAGACCATTGCATAGGCTCACTGAAAGCAAGCAGAAGTTTCTATGGACACAAGAATGCGATAATTCCTTCCAGCGGCTGAAAGAAGCTCTCACATCCTCTCCAGTCCTTACCTATCCGCACCCCGAGAAACAATTCATTGTGGACACGGATGCCAGCCATGAAAGTGTCGGCGCTGTACTTTCCCAAGAAATAGATGGCCAAGAACGAGTCGTAGCATACTGGAGCAAATGTCTATCGAAACCAGAGCGGAATTATTGCGTCACTCGCAAGGAGTTATTAGCTATAGTGAAAGCCATAGAACACTTCCATCACTATCTCTATGGCAGGAAATTTCTCCTTCGTACTGACCACGCATCCCTAACATGGCTGATGAATTTTAAGAACCCAGAGGGCCAAGTAGCCAGATGGATACAACGACTCCAGGAATACGACTTTGACATCAGGCATCGCAAAGGCTCATCGCATGGAAACGCCGATGCCCTATCAAGAAGACCGTGTCCCGAGAGCTGTCGCTATTGTTCCAGAGCGGAGAGCAAGTATAATCCCGAATATGTCATTCGCCAGACGAAGACTTCACAATCAACGCCACCAGATCCCTGGAGTGATGAGAAGATTCGAGAAGATCAAATTGCAGACTCTGACATCAAACCAATTTTGGAGTTATTAGAATCTTCTAGCACGAAGCCCAGTTGGAAAGACATCTCGACCTACAGTCCTACGACGAAGCAATATTGGGCTATTTGGAACTCCCTCCACGTCAAGAATGGTGTCCTGTTCCGAAAATTCGAATCGGAAGATGGGAAAACATCTCGGTGGCAGTTGGTACTTCCTCGATCTCGAATCCCAGAGGTCCTCGAAGAATTACATGGCAGTCCCACTGGTGGCCATTTTGGAGTCATGAAAACATTACACAGAGTCCGAGAGCGCTTCTTCTGGGGAAAAGCGAGAGCTGACGTCGAACAATGGTGCAAATCTTGCGATGCATGTGCAGCTCGGAAAGGACCAAAGAAACGTAGCCGAGGAAGACTACATCTCTACAATGTAGGAGCACCTTTTGAACGCATCGCCCTTGACATCCTAGGTCCTCTGCCAAGAAGTGCTGATGGCAACAAATACCTCCTTGTTGTCATGGACTATTTCACAAAATGGCCTGAAGTTTATGCCATCCCTGATCAAGAAGCTTCTACGGTTGCGGATGCCTTGGTACCCCAGTGGATATCAAGGTATGGAGTCCCTCTCCAAATGCATTCTGACCAGGGGAGAAATTTCATCTCTGCTGTGATTGAGGGTCTCTGTCAACTTCTCGGAATGGAGAAAACTAGGACGACGCCTTTACATCCACAATCGGATGGCATGGTTGAGAGATTTAATCGTACCATCCTCAACAATCTCTCACTGCTAGTCTCAAGAAACCAACAAGACTGGGACCAAAAACTTCCCTTGTTTCTTCTCGCCTATCGCAGCGCCGTCCATGAAACAACCGGCTATTCCCCGTCTCAGATGCTTTTCGGTCGTGATCTTCGTCTACCTTGTGATCTGATTTTTGGTCGCCCTCCAGATGCACCTTCATCGCCAGAGGGATACGTGCAGAATCTCCAGTCACGATTTGAAGACGTCCACAACTTGGCTCGAGAGCGGATCAATATACAGACGGAGAAGATGAAGACCAGGTACGACACGAAAGCCACGGGACATCAATTCAAAGAAGGTGACAAGGTTTGGTTTTATAATCCGACTCGACGTAAAGGACTTTCTCCCAAACTGCAATCGCACTGGGACGGTCCTTATACAGTCCTAAACAGACTGAACGATGTCGTAATTCGGACCCGAAAGTCACCAAGTTCGAAGCCTAGAGTCGTTCATTACGACAGGCTGGCTCCATACTATGGCCATAGTACATAGTTCATATGGTATAGTGCATTGGTTGTAAATAGTGTAATGTAAATAATGTAAATTAGACCATGTAGACCAATTAGACCATTAGCCGACCATGGTCTTGTATATAAGTTAATGTAATTATTAATTTTGCTTAGCATTATCATTATTATTATTATTTAAATACTTGTATGTAATAATGTCTATGCTTTAATTTCATTTTTTTTAATAAGTGTATTTTTGTATAATTCAGCATTATGCATGTGTTTAATTGTTATTTTTCATGTAAACTTTAAGTGTTTTGAATAGTATAGCATTTGTTGGCAACGGGTTTGCTTTCCGATCAAAGGTTGAACTGCCCGGGACGTGCAGTCCTTGAGAGGGGGGGCAATGTTATGAATTTTGTATATACTTGTAAATATTCCATTTGTTTAAATTTATTTTATTTTATTATTGTGAAAATTGCAGTATTAATGTATTTCCTATTGAGCATCATGTAACTCAATGCTAAAGGCCTCAGGTGCTTTGTAAGAAAAACAACCTTACACCCTCATCGTTTTTACAATAGAGTTCTATGGGAATATCGCCAAGGAATGGGTTTATCGCCAAGTTGGCGATGGTTTTGGCGACTTATTTTTGTCGCCAAATTTGGCGATATATCGCCAAATGTCGCCAAGTTGGCGACGGATTTGGCGACTTTTTGTGCAACCCCCCCCTTATACATTTACATTGGGATCCTTTCACGTTTGGAGTACTCTATCGAGAGTTGGAGGACCTTCTGGTAATTTCTAGCATCTGAAGGCTCTGGAATAATCTGGAATGATCTCTGAAACCTATATAAGGACCTCCATCAGTTCAGTTAGTTAGTTGTCTGTCAACTGCGATTGAATTCATACGAGAGGCTTTGCATTGAGAACTGTGTTACTCTGATCGATTTTGTCGTTGATACGTCGTATTGAACGCATTGTTTCTGTGTGAAATTTTGCTGCGCTTTTATCGGATTTGAAGATTACTGATTATCTTGTAATTTTCAGAAGATATTTGTGAAAGTATTGCACTGTTTATAGTGAATAAAGCCTTTTTATTGTTCTTATATATTGGCATCAGTCCTTTCGAACCCCGAGCTCACAACAATATCTATGTTAATTAACACAAAATGACAAATATGAGCCTCTGGTGCATTAGAAACTGCCTGCCACTATTCTCATCTAAATTTTAGACCTCTACGTGTGGTAGATTTTCCTAGCCATCATAAAGTCTCCGAAATGAATGCAATAAATAGTCTTCTAATAAAAAAGGTAAATTTTGAGTAGAATTTTGCTTATACTAATTTTGAAATTTCTGTAATTTCTTTAAATTTTCCTTCAGACCTAAAATTGATTATCAGCTTATTTAGATCTTAGGATGTGGGTCTTTCATAGATGAATACTGCTTCATTTTATTGACGAAATATACTTTCTTTTAAATGCATCCTGCCAAAATCTATCACAATAAATAAATGTAAATATATCAAAATTTTCCAGCAAGTTATTTTGTTCATATTTGTACTAAGCAGTCTTGACGAATTAGTATGTACTTTAATTAAGGTATCTTTTCAGGTAAATTTTATAAAGATGTTATATGGCATGCTTATCATAATGTTTCATATAACTACTTAATAAAGTTTAATCAACTACATGAACAGTAAACATTCCATCGGTAAACAGAAGAGGGAAGAAATAATTCTTTATGCACGGCACATATTAAGCTAAAAATTAATTCAAGCAACAATACGCTCAAAACTAGTGAGATAAAACTTTCTGGTATTACTATTAATAGTCTGCAATGTATTCAGTTTTTTCTTAGCCCTATATATGATTTTATTTATATTTTACAAGCATCTTTTATACTAAATATAAATTAGCTAGAAAATAAAATTTAAAAACACATTTAAGCAATTCACGTTCATGCTCGGCCCTGCTTACGAATTCTTTTGTGCAACCCTGTATATGATCTGTAGAATTTATACTAACCACGTAGAATTGAAAATTTAGTAGAACTTTAAAACGCATATCATTACAGAAAGTGCACTTCCAAGAATTATACCTCATAGATAATACTGCGTACAGTGTACTGTATCCGACATATTTTGTGTGTGTCTGTAAATGAACGATAAATTCTATCTACAAATGCACATTATATTCTACAGCAAGCTTCTTGTACTTAACCTCAGTAATGTATATTAATTTCATCGTGTATTAAATAGTGCAACATAATTTAAAATACCTTGCAAACAGTTTTCCCCTTAGACCATTATTTGTTTGGATTATTTTGCGTGACCCTGTAAGTGAATGATAATTGCTTTGCACTCCATACTCTACAGAACGCATTTTTACATTTAAGTAACCTACTTGTAGTGCACCTCAATAATGGATATTTTCCTTATGTTTCGAATAGTATAACACCATTAAAATACACCGCAAATGATTTTTCTCCATAGATCATAGAGTAATGCAATACTTTTGAGTGTCCCTGTAAATGAACTGCATCGAATTCATGAACACTTTTCAACTATGCTGGAAAGTGTCAAAAAGCGAGAAAAAAAACACAGTTCATCTAAATACTAATATATTTCAGGAATTTTCTACACAGGCTATACACAAGCATTATATTTATAACCAATAAAATTTCAAAGAATTTGGCATGTAAGTACAATTTATTTTAACTATTTTAATGACCCGATGTGAAAAAAATCTTACAATCTCCTTTACCACTAAATATCAATATTTTTGGACAAATTTTTACACAAGCTACTGAAACATGATATTGTTAACTCCTAAATATTTCAAAGAATATGGAGAATAAAGACTATTTTTTGAAATAATTAATTTCCCCGACGATCTCCCACCATCTCTTCTTTTGGCATAATTCCAAAATTATGCATCGGCTAAGAGAAATACGAATAAGAATACCAAACCATATGTACGTTGCTTTCTTTTTCCACCGGTGCAATCCACTTCAAAAAATACAAATATTAACCCTTTGAAAAAATCACATTTTCGAAAGTCACTCTTGGTGAATTTCGCTTTTTCTCTTCGGATTTCGATGTGTAAAAATGTGAGAACAGAAACATCGCTTTTAACAAATAAATATTAACATTTTAGCATAAAAATTTATACACATGCTTTGGAAATATTATATTTTCAACTCATAAAAATTTCAATGCGGTTGGACAATAATAAATATATAATTTTTTTATGTTTAAATGTATTCGATGGTAGTCGATGAAAATAAAAATCAAAATACGTTTTTAGCAAGTCCTCTTTACTTAGATTTTCATTTAAAAATATTAAATCATTCAACACCCATTCTAGATATATTTATCACTAATTCCATCTTTTTATTTATTATTTTTAATAAATTATGAAATTTAAAAAATCATGTGTCTGACATATTTGTTACCATGTAGACAGCCACCATGTGTAAAGTATATACTGAATATATCAGATTCTCTATGTCAATGACTTTGAAATTAGACACTTTTATTATGATCTTATAACGTGGTATGTTTAAACTTTTCAATCATATTTTCCATTACTTTTTTGAGATAGATCGTAACATTAAACATTGAATGTATGAACAAAGTATATACACGAAAGAAAAATAAATTCTATTTAAAGAACTATAACATAAGTAACTATCATTCTTATTAACAAATTTCAAAATACTTTTCTTTTCAACTTTAAGCCTTTTTAATATTCTTACTCATGTACAGTGAAAGTACCCTTTTTTTTCTATCACGGTCTGAATTCTGAAATTCCAGGAAAGAAATTTAATGCTCTGTTCATTAATACCATTAAGAGGAAACAGGGATATTCCAAAAATATTACTTCTTTGTTCTTCAGAATAATAATGAGTCTTTTTTTCTGCTGAAAGAATACCATTTAAGAATATATTAACATATAAAATCGCTTTAAACACTTTTCGTATAAAATTCACATTAGACCATTAATGCTTAAATATTATTTCTGATAAATTTTCTCTTCAAGCATAGGCTTAACTAAGACAAATATATTTTACCTCTTCTTTCTTTACTTAATGGTTTCCCTTGTTTGAAACTAATCTTTAAATATCAATCTCCTTCACACAATTTTTTTAAAAGCTGATGCCGAATTACAAGACTAAAATAACCATTTTTTTAAACATTAAATATTTTGTAAAGAATTATTTTTGTACTCAAATATAACTTATGTAAATAATTTTCATAGAAAATGAGTATTATCAAATGTACGGTACTAAGGGACTACTGGAAATAGTTGAAATTAACTGAACTTTGCATGTATGATATCCAGATTTTGATATCCTTTTAAAAAAAACCTCCCTCGGGTTATTCTACGTTCTCACCTTTTTTATTTAAAGGCAATGTTTTGCGACTACCATTTTGTTCTTATCTTTCGTTATAAGACAGGAATGCAGCTAGTTTTTCACGATTAAACACAAGTTTATTTAACATGACGAAACATCACAAACATTGAGCACACACACATACATGTATATATATAGATATATAGATGACCAATAACCACAGTAGTAGCAGATACAATATTATTCAGTTCTATCAAACTATTATATTTATTTCATAACGTGCCCACCGCACGCACACAACCTATCACTCTGGCCTCCAGCCAAAAACTCTCCTACCCTCTCTCTTACTCAGTAGTATAAGAGAAAAAAAAAGGTTGCCATAAACTACGACGTCACCAGGCATGACACCCCCCACCTAAGATTGTAAAAGGGGTATGCCACATTTACAATCTGAAATCCAGACTGGCGACGTCACTACACTTCCTTCTTTACCATTAAACTACTAATGAATAATGATGAATTCAATATACATATAAAGGAAACAGAACATTCTCTGGGATATATCTGGAAACTCCTGCTAGCTACTGCAATATAAAAATACAATTAATGTTTCATAATACATGATACTAAATGCAAATAACAAATGAAAAACAGAATACAAATTAATATGAAATTAGGTTACAGGTGCAACATAAACAAATGTGAACTATCAAAAAGTTTTTTTTTCTTATTGAATTGAATTGTCATTGAATGTTTATCGAAAGTATATAGTCATTTTATTATTCCGTTGTCTCCAGTCTAGATAATGATCGGCATTCGTCAACTTTGCACCGGGACAGTGTGAAATCATGATGTTATATTTCTGCAACGCTAATGCCCATCGCTGCAGTTTGGAAGATTGGGGAGCATTTTTGGTGATGAAAGTCAATGGGTTGTGATCGGTGATAAGTTCCACGGGCGAACTAAAAATCCAAGTCTCGAACTTCTTTAGACTCCAGATAACCGCATAAGCCTCCTGTTTAATGGTCGGCCAAGCCTGTTGAGTTTTGGTGAGCTTTTGACTGGCATAACTGACTGGATATAGTATCTCACCTTTCTGTTGAGATAGACATGCACCGAGGCCTATTGCAGATGTGTCACATTGAATGGTAAAAGGTAACCCTAATACTGGTGTATAAAGACTAGGTTCCTCAACGAGACCCCTCTTTAGTTCGTTGAAAGCTTTATCATGTTCCTCCAACCAGCACAATTTCTCATGACTGTTCTTTTTAGTAAGTTCTTTCAATAGGTATGCTGTTTCGGCATACTTAGGCAGGTAATCGCGGTAGTAATTACACAATCCGAGGACACTCTTAAGTTGTTTTTTGGTCTGTGGGACGGCTAATTTTCGGATGGCTTCCACTTTGTTTGGGTCGGTTCGATGGCTGCCGGACCCGATGACATGTCCTAAATACTTAATCTGACATTTTGCAAAAGCACACTTCTTCAGGTTGACTGAGAACCTTAATTCTCGAAGTTTAGAAAATATCGTGTCAAGATGCGTCATATGTTCTGACCATGTTTCTGAAAAAACAGCGATGTCGTCGATATATGCTCTAGCAAAATTCTTGTATTTTGAAAGCGCTTCATTTATTTCTCTCTGAAAGGTCGCAGCTGCATTCCGGAGCCCAAAGGCCATCACTTTGAAGCGATATTGAGCCCTGTGAGTCTTAAAACATGCTAACCCCCAAAGGCCATCACTTTGAAGCGATATTGAGCCCTGTGAGTCTTAAAACATGCTAACCCCTGGCTTTCTGCTTCCAGTGGTATGGCCCAATATCCTTTTAAAAGGTCGATTGTAGTTATTAGATTGGCCCTGCTAATATTGAACAAAAGATCCGTTGCGTTTTCCATCGGGAAATCGTCGGTTTTTGTGATTGCGTTCAAAGCTCTAAAATCTACACACAGTCGGAGGGCCCCATCCTTCTTCATCACGCACACTACCGAGTGTGGCGCCTCCGCATCACTCTCTTCGATCAGTCCTAACTCTAGCATTTCTTCGATTTGTTTATCTACTTATGGCTTCAACGCCTCTGGGATTCGGTAAACATAGGGCTTTTTCATTTCTGAGCCGTTTAATCTAATTTTGTGCTCTCCTACCTTAGATATTTGTACCTTTTTTGAAAATAAATCTTTATATTTGTATAATAAATCTAACATCTCTTTTTTTCTATATTTTTTAAATGCTTCAAATCTTCTTCCTCTATGTTAAACAAGTTGGGATTATCATTCACACTGGGGGTGGTATGGCCTTCTCCTAATTATTCTTCATTTTCAAAGATTACTCCCACCGCCCGTACCCTAGGAGTAAATTTTCTTATCTTATTTACGTGGATATTCCTAACACTCCCGTTTATTAATTTTACTTTGTAAGAATCAGGCTTACAGCGCTCTACAATTTCGGCTGGTCCCTTCCACCTAGTATAAAGTTTGTTCGTGGAATCCAGGATTAATAGATATACCTGGTCCCCTGGTCTATATTCCTTGTAAATCGCTCTTCGATTGGCGTACTTCGCATACGAGCCTTGTTTAACTTCCGCTACTATTGCCGCTTGCTCCGCCGCCCTTTCTAAATTAATTTTTAACTTCTGAAGATATTCAGTTGCGCTCTTTCCAAGATTTATGGGTAGTGGGATTTCTCCTGACCATGTAGATTTTAATACAGCTAATGGGCCCCTGGCCTCCCTTCCGTACATTAATTTGAATGGCAATACTCCTGTGGTACTATTCGGAATCTCTCTATAGGCAAATAATAAATAAGGGATGTGTTTATCCCAATTTTTTGAATCAATCCGAATTATATGTTGTAACATACGTTTCAGAACCTGATTATATCGCTCCACTAATCCCAAGCTTTGTGGATGCCCTGGCGTTGCAAATCTAGGAGCCGCCCCTAGCCTAGCATGAAACTCCTGTATTAAACCTGAAACAAAATTTCTGCCCTGATCACTCGCTATTACGCGGAATATCCCTGTTCGCATAAATATTTCTAATAATGCATCGCACGTAGCTTTAGCCGTAATTGTTCTTAACCGCGAATGTTGATCCACTAAGGTAAGCACATATTGATGTCTACGCTCTCTAGGTAGTTCAATTTTTCCAATTACGTCAATATTTACAACGTCGAACGGAAGTTCCGGTCTCTCAATTGGGACAATGGGTATCTGATCGCTAGCCCTCTCTCTACTCCGTAGCAATCCGTAACAATATTGTAAGTCTTTAGAAGATTTACCATAATCCTCTACATCCCGTGACATATTCGGCCAATAAAATGAATAACGAATTCTTTCTTTTGTTTTTTTCATGCCGAGATGTTTAGCAAAAATCGATTCATGCGCAATTTTTAAAATTTCACCCCTCCTCACTATTGGTACCACTAATTGCGTAACACAATCCCCCGTTACTCTTTCTCTATGATAAAGCAAATTATCTACTTTAACGAACCCGTTTTTACATTTTTCCGCGTCTTTGAAAGCACCCTGTAATTTTTCGCAACTCTTCTGTTGCTCCCTGTATATACTTGCGTCCGATCTCTGACCCACATTCAAATCTCCGCTATCATCTTTCCTTTCAATACAACTAATCATTAATTCTCTCTCCGCGTTTTGATTTTCACCTCGCCAGCATAAATTTTCAATATTTATATCATCCCCCTCCATTTGGCTGTCTTCCTCCTTTTGCCTTTCAATTTCATTACCCTTTTCCGATTGCGTCTCATTTACTGGCGCCAAAGAACATTTCTGTCTATCATCTTCCAAAGAACATTCCTTTCCCCCTTCGTTACTAGCTAACTGTAATATTTCATTAACTGCCGGTGTTATAATACATGTTCCATATAATGTATCCGTGACGGCAAACAGTACGTCTACACTGTTTAACAAGCATTTTGACTCTCCGGATTTTAAAGCTACAGGTAATGCTACAAGATTAGCAATTATTCTTTCTCCAAAAGCCGATATTAACTGAATTTTTGAATTTTCATTACTTCTCAATGAATCCGATAATTGGTTAGAATTTATTACATGTATTTCTGCCGCACTATCTAGGACACATTTCTTTCCCCCCTATCCACAAATGTTCATATTGAAAAGATCTTGTATTTATTGGCTCGTTTCCAAAACAGAGTGTTTCAACCTTGGAAATTATTTTATCATCCTGCTTATTTTTTCCGATCAAAGAATCTTTTTTTGTTTGATTTTGAAAACTTCCAATTTTTTCTTTTTCTCTATTATTCGGACAAAATTGTAAATGCGTCGTCTGTTTACAAAGTCTACATTCTTTTGGTGTGTTTAATTTTTTATCGCTACGAAAATAAAAATTATTTCTGACATGGGTGGTACATATTTTCCATTATTGTAATTTACAGTTCCCGATTCGTCCTGACTGCGGGGTTTTAGCGTTTTATCATATAATTCCGAAAATGTTCTGCCCTTTGACGTGAACCAATTATCGCATAATTCAGAAATTTGTCGTGGTTTTAACCAATTATCTAATTTTTTATTTTGACATAACTTCCCGTCTTCGAATCGAGTGAACTTAATAATCTGTCGCTGACAATTAACTCATTAAGCGTGTTGTTAAAAAACCCCTTTCACAACTCAGCCAAGTCATCAAAAAAGCCTTTAAAGTTCAGCGCAATATGCAAAAAGAACTGTCTTTCCGTGTCAGCGCATCTGCCTTTATAAATCAGCGAACGCACCAACAAACATCTCGCAACATCGCTACGAAACTCGCAGCAGCTGGCGAACGCCTGCATTTTAAACATCATACTGCATTACAACCGAGATATAATGGACCACATGTAATTGACAAAATTGAGAAATGATAATTATTTGATAAAAATTAATGAAGATGGTCATGAATATGTAAAAAAAGTTCATGTCAGTAAAATTTTTCCAAAAGTACCATTAAATGATAACATTTGTAACAAAACTGAGGTAAATAAGAATTGAGTAGTGATTCTAATATTTTTGTGAAATATGTGTATGTTCGGAAACTTCAAAGTATATATATACTATGCTCAAGTCAAAATTCTATTTTTAAAATTTTTTTTTTATTTCTTCTCTCTCAATGTTTGTTTTCAATATACTGGTAGAATTGATCACTTTGCTAGTGAATAACATTTATTGAAATATATTTTTTTAAACTTTACCTTTTTAATTTTGTATTTGAGTCAAAAAGGAAAATATGTGAATGATTTCCTCATATGTATTTTCATAATTGTTTAGAATATCTGTGAAATCTTTTTTAAGTTACAAAGTAAATTTCAATATTCATTGAACTTAATTCAGAAAATTGAATAATATATGGTACAATAAAAAGTAGTTTGAAAATGTTGAATGTGACAACTCAAAATATATTGCAGAAAGTTAAAGCAATCTAGGTATTTCTGTAGTTTATATTTATTGGTGTGTGTGTATTTTTGTAAATATTTTCATATTCATGCTGGTTAAATATAATTATTGAATTTTTGTATCATATAATGTGTGGTGTATACAATTCTAATGATTACAGTAGCATTGTGTATAAAATTTTTTATTTTTTTCACGAACATTTCTTTAAGTCTGTATGCAGCTGTGAAAATTTCAGTGACTTTTTCGCAAAATTCTCACGAACATTTCTTCATCTGTGTGCATTTGTGAAATTTCAGTGACTTTTTGCAAAATTTTCTCACGAACATTTCTTCATCTGTATGCATTTGTGAAACTTTGACTTTTTCGCATACTCCAGGACATTTCACATCAATTTTCAACAATTATCAACTATTCTTCAGAACAGTGTTCGCCTCTTTTTTTGCTGTTGGTGGGGGGAGATGTTAAAAAACCCCTTTCACAACTCAGCCAAGTCATCAAAAAAGCCTTTAAAGTTCAGCGCAATATGCAAAAAGAACTGTCTTTCCGTGTCAGCGCATCTGCCTTTATAAATCAGCGAACGCACCAACAAACATCTCGCAACATCGCTACGAAACTCGCAGCAGCTGGCGAACGCCTGCATACGAAGAATTTATCTCGCTGTATCTTCTTCCATCGGCGCGCAAGGTAGTGGTAATACCGGATATTTTTCGACCAAGCTTCCTTCACTCGGAATGGCATCGCATCTGAATGACTAGTGTTTTTTTCAACGAGCAGTGTGTTGGATGGTATAAAGTCTCAAGCGAAAGAAGGGTGGTTTCCATTCATATTCGAGATTTTTTCTCGTGTGAGGAGCCACCCTAGTGAGTTTCTATGTTTGTGAAAAGTGAATGTTTTGTATTATATATCAGTGCAGTAAAAATTCATATTTTAGTCTCAAGAATGTGTTCACAAGTTATAAAGTGATTTGTTGTGAAATGTCTGTCTACAATCTCCAGTATGATTTCGACATCTGCGAAATAGTGAACTTCAAAAATTCTTTTTGTGAGTGTAGACTAACATTAGTGTTAAAATGTGCCTTTCAGTGAATCCAAGAGATGTTTCAGTATCAAAAATAAGTATTTTTATTTAAAATCAATAATATTTATCAGTGGATGCTGTTGGATAGAAGTAATTATAAATCAAACGTAATATGGAGCATCCACGTGCAAAAAAATGTAATCTTTAGGATCACAAATTAATTTGAATGCATTTCTTTAAAGTTAATATTAATTTAATTGTGTAGTGATTAACTTATGTTTTATATATAAATAAATTAATCGAGAATAATCTCTATAGTATTATTATTTTTTGTTTAATTAGCATGAAGTGTTTTATAATATGTACTTTTAGTTTTCAGCTATTTCAGGTTGTTGCTCAGGATGCTAAGGTGGTTTGTTATTGTGGCCAACATTTATTGGTACGAAATCACTATTTCGATCAGGTTTAAGATTTTAACTTGTGTTCCCTTTTGAACATTTAATCGTGTCCCCCTTTAGTTTATTTTTATTTTGCACCATGAAGCCTTTTTCCATCAGCCAAATTTATCATCATTTTTTATCACGTGTCAAAATCATTTACTTTTCTCAGTTCACAATAGAAATCCCAATTGACTATGAGCCGACTCGCGAATTGCATATGATTCTCATTTCTCGATCTTTTTGCAAAAAGAAAGTTTTCGAGGCAAGCCTCTGGTGTGGGTTGAAATTCTTTTAATATTAATGCCTTGACCTTTTGATAATCTTTCATTTCTTCCGTGTTTGCGTACACTAACAAATGCCCGTTCCCCTACCAAATTAAACAAAATCTCAACCTTTAATTCCTCTGCGACATTTTTAATTTCGAATGCTTTCTCGAGCGAATTAAAAAAATAAATTCCATGATTCGGGCCTGCTGGGGACTGTAAAAGTCAAAGTTTTGACGCTTTTGATTAGTGCTTCTAACGAATTAGGCTTGGGTCCATCCCCCCCTGTGTCAGAATTTTTATACTCGTTTTGGATTTTCGCCATCTCTATTTGCGCTTTAACTAATTCCAGCTTAGTTTTTCGATTTCCAATAACGTATCTTGTTCTGACTTAGGTTTTTCTTTGTCGAATTTCGCAACTTCTGCGTCATGCTTTTCTCTTTCTATGCGATCTGACACCGTTGTATTTAAAAGTTCTTTTATAAATTCACTATCTTTTCCATACTGTTCGCTTCCCTCAATTAATGCTTTTAAATCTATTATCCTGTGGTCACTTTCTACTTTAATGCCCAATTCTGTGGCTACAATAACTAGGTCTTCTTTTCTTAGCCCTTTAATATTAAACATTTTACTTTTACTCTTAACACTTATTTACTAATACTCTAAATATCTCGTATCAAATAAATCTCATATTACCAAAGTTAACACATTGTTTTCAATCATAAAATATTTCGCAAACATGATTCTATTTTTTGTAAGTTCTTTTTTTATTACTTCAGGAATAAACATAAAGAAACATGCGACGTACTTTATTCAGGATGCCAATCTCTGGTTCTCGTAAGGGAGCGTGTGATATCCTTTTAAAAAAAACCTCCCTCGGGTTATTCTACGTTCTCACCTTTTTTATTTAAAGGCGATGTTTTGCAACTACCATTTTGTTCTTATCTTTCGTTATAAGACAGGAGTGCAGCTAGTTTTTCACGATTAAATACAAGTTTATTTAACACGACGAAACATCACAAACATTGAGCACACACACACACACATATATATATATATATATATATATATGACCAATAACCACAGTAGTAGCAGATACAATATTATTCAGTTCTATCAAACTATTATATTTATTTCATAACGTGCCCACCGCACGCACACAACCTATCACTCTGGCCTCCAGCCAAAAACTCTCCTACCCTCTTTCTTACTCAGTAATAGAAGAGGAAAAAAAAGGGTTGCCATAAACTACGACGTCACCAGGCATGACACAGATATTTTAGAATAGATTAAAAAATAAAGGAAACATCGCATCGTTTAGACTCTCACAACGGGTGGATGTTCTTTAGCATTCCATATTTCTTTTTCTAATGTATAGCTTAATCCAGATAACTTTGCAGATGTGATTTTGCTTCTTGGAATACATTTTTAACAATTTTCATTTTATTCAGTAGCAACATCATTACACTCGTATTTAATTGGCCAGCTATCGATCGCATCTAAAACTCACTGTCTACATTCAAATAGCCATTAGAAAAGTTATTGATATGCGTTGACTGATAACAAGAAATCTCCTCTTATAATGAGATCGAAACTGTTATACTTACCAATAAAATTGCGAGAATAACATAATAAAAATATCATCGGAAACTTACGGTGTTTTCATCCAATTTTCATCTTTTAATCATCGATTGATATCATTTTCTGATAAGGTTTGGATCACTAATCTCATAAGGTAAATGCTTGGGCCGGTGGTTCGGGTGTTCTCGTACCTGATAAATAAAGGTAATAGGTGAATTTACGATCATTGGCCATTGCCATTCATATGCTACCGATAGAAGGATTTTCCTTGGTCCATGAAACTTTACTACTAGGGTTGTGAATGAAAAACATTATTACACCCATCATTTATATTTATACACCATCATCCGTGCGCCCATCAATGTAAAGAAGAATAATGTAGAACACATCTGCTTCTCATAGTGAAAATATGATTTTTTCTTTTCGCATTTTTCCCCAACATTTTATTAACCCCATATAAGCTAAATTTCATGAGGTTCGATAGTTTACAAATATTTAAAACAACCTATGATAATCGTCAATTGAATTACAAGTATATTCTATAATAATTATAGGAGAGAAGAATTGATAAATATATTTTAATTTCATTATACCTTGTTTAAACTGAATTTTTTAAAAACAAACAACAGAACAAAAAATGGGTTCATTGTATGTTGTTTTATCGCACTTTAATTAGAGAAGTTTGAGAGCTAACTATTTTGGTGAAATGTTAAACATCCATCCATGTCGAAATCTCACATTTGCAGTGTAAAAGTAAATAGCTTATATTCACTATAAAATTTTACACCGGAAATGTGGTATTTCCATGCACAATGTTATTACTTTTTGTACGGAGTCGCACTGATAATTTTAGAGAATGTTCTCTCAAAATCACTGAAAATAGTGTTTTTTTTAATTTTTTGAAATTTATAACTGAGTATATTTATTATAGCTGAGTACACTTATTTCGACAAAGACGTTTTGGGAGTAATTAAAGCTATAGTGTAGTCGAAATGTATAACATATACTTTTGATTGATATCTAACAAATTTTCATTATATTCTAAATTATAGTAATTAAATTATTTCAATATGATGTGAATGTAAAACAATGAATAGGTATAAATATAAAATGTAAACAAGTAGCATTCTTTCAGAGCAGTATTTTCAGTGACATAATTGACTGAAATTTTATGAAATTAAATATTATAGAAAAAGTAATAAGAATAATTTATATTCATTAGCGCACTGATGAAATATATCAAACTAGCTGTTACCCGTGACTTCGTTCACGTAACATTAAAAGAAAAATAAATATACTAATTAAGCAAAATATTTCACTCCCGATAATTAAAAACGTAAATAATTAACTAACTATTTATCACATTTCATAGAATAAAATATAATATTTCTTTGTTATAGGGGCCTTGACATAAATCAGTTTAAAAAAAGGTAAAATTTTGTGCCAAATAACCGCGAAAAGGAAACTGCAACCAATGGAAAAAGGACGGCCAAATAAAATCTTGTAAATCGACGAATTGTGTAAAAAGAAATGTCAATTTTACCTGATAAACCATTTTACTTTTAACGACTTTGAGAAACGTTTTAGCAGCCATCATTTAAAAATAATTCATTGGAAATAGTATATGCTTTTTCTTTAAATTCAATTCTTGTGAATAGGGAGGAATAATTCTACACCTAAATGCAAGGAGCTTCAATTGCAAAGCCTTTTTGCAGCCCAAAATTACATGCAAACGTAACACTTAAGTGGCAAAGCTTTTTAAAACCCAAAATTATATGTAAACATTACTTTTGCATGTAATTTTCATTGCAAATTAACATTTATTGCGGTTCAAATTAAAATTAATTTGGGTGCAAATTACATGTAAATGTTCCGTTTGCGTGTAATTTGGGCTTGCAAAAAGCTTTGCAATTGCAAGTGTTACGTTTGCATGTAACAGCAAATTTGTGTCCTTGGTTTAATCTACAGCTGAAACAAATCTTGATTTCATGACAATATGCCGACAGTCGATTTTTGCTCTGCAGAATAAATTGATTCATAAAGTTTGAATATGTGGAAATATGTTTTTATTTTTCGAAAATTTTACTGTTATCAATTGTATGTTTTTCACCAACTATTCAAATTGAAAATAAAATAATTTTTTTCAGTTTTAATGAGAAAATGACATAAAAATATATTAATTCGTTTTATTTCTCCTTTTTTATCCACAAAAATGGAGTAATTTAAGTACCATTTTTAGAGAAATTTCGTTAAAATTTACAAAAAAAATATTAATCTCTCGGAATCTAATTCAAAATTTTAAATTCTCAGAGTTTATATGACATCCTCGAATCAATGATAACCGGTGTTAAGTAAATCGCGTTGCATTAACCCTCTGAGCGTTTTGGAAAAGGGTAAAATTGTAATGTTGTTTTCGCTGCATTTTGTTTTAAATGCTAAAAAAATATGATTCTTTCAGCATTATAAATAAAACTTAATTACAAATATAAATATATCCCGTGGGAGTATTAATCATTCTTCAATGTTTTGAAAATTCATTAAATCTATAGAATTATATTATCTTAAACATTGCATACATTGCAGTGAAACCTGGAGCTTAGTGAACGGAATATTACGTTCTACACGCTTAGAGGGTTAAGAGGAGTAGTTGCGAAATAAACACACAGATTTTAACTTAAGAGACTTGTGTTCAATTTTCTTTTCCTAATAATCTTACTGATGCTTGTATTATTAATCACAGAGTTCAGAGAATAAATAGAGATGAAATGTTCATGTTTGCCGTAATGCTGAAAATGCAACCCTACAGTCGGCCCAAACAACTCGGCGGCTTGGTTTGAAAACCTCTATCCGTCCAATGAATCCAGTCATTGTTCCACGTGCAGCCTCTCTCCATCCAATGAAGTCAGCCCTTGGGCCTAATGATTTGAGCGATCCGGCTTCATAATGCAAGCCGATTTTACGGTTCATTACCTCTCTATTCTTTCACTGTACTCAGTGATTATTAACGTGTGAAATTGATACACGCTCCATTTGAAACATATTTTAAAAATCCCGTTTTATTATGACGTCACTTTGATCCCAGAGAAATCTCTTTTCAATAATATAATTCTTGTTAATTTTCTTTTCCTGGCAATAATGACGTGAATTTTAGCAGAAAACTCACATCTGTTTGTAACTGATATTCAAGCTTATTATTAATCAGTATCAAAAAAATATTTCAGTTATTCATCTTAAATATGATGTCCATATGTATATACTTTTATTATACACTGATAGTCATGCTCTTTGTAATATTACGAATATTTGAAAATACATGTTTTATTTATGACGTCATATTTGTTCAAGCCAAGAAGGATCCTTTTCATAGTTCCATGGTTCAAGCGAAATCTTTTTTCTTAATAATATAATTATTGTTAATTCTTCTTTCTAATTATAACGCAGTTTTTGACAGAGAAAAGATCTTTTTAATGTAATCGATATTCATACTTCATGTATAATAACAAATACTCCATATTGTTGTTTCAAATATCACAGAAATTCATCTCCTTTTGAATTATTTTCATTTTTCACGTGAAAATCGCTCAATTGAAACTTAATTGTTGAAGAATTTTTTTTTTTGCATTTTTATTTATTGGCAACGATCAAAGACCCTTTTATCTAAAAATGCCCATTGATTCTCTATGAAAATAATCAAATTTTGAATTATTAAGAAAAATATTTGAATACAATGAACAAAAACCAGTCTATGTTCATTTCCGGGTTATAATCCACCTATATGCAAAGATACAGGGCCATTATTTTCTCCATTTTGACGCTGGCTTCAGCCTAACATTTGCGAACAATCGGATTTATAATATTATATTAGGATGTGTTGTATTTAATGAAATATTCACGTTCCATTGACAACGTACTAATTGGAGTATCAAAAACAACGTCCCTTTTTGTTAAATTTGAATTTCATTTAAACACGATTATAAATATGTTAAATAGACAATATACATAAATTATATTATTATCTATTTTAGAAACGATAGATATATTTTAGTCAATTGAAAGTAATCTATCAGCAGAACTTTAGAAATCTATATGCTACTGCTTAATTAAGTTAAACTGTAATAAAATATAAATTTTTTAGTGTATAAAATGTCTTACAAATTAAATCTGATACTTGAAAATCATTAAATGCTTCTTTCTTATAACGTCGTAAATGTAATCATAATCTGAAAAAAGATAGCAAGTAATACTGACTAACTATATATAAAACTATCAGAAATGTAGACAAATAATTAAAAACCCGTCTGATTCAATTAGTTAAACTTTGGCCAAGATCCATTGAGTTTGACTCATGTTTGTTACTTACTCATTTGTTCTTTGATGCATTTTAAAAATAGCTCAGACACATTTTCGGATGCTTCATTTTTCTTTATAATGAACTATCTGACCCGCTCAGCGTTGCCTGGGCCCGTGATAATAAATTTAAACAAAATTCAAGTTTGTATGCTTTTATATCTTTACCCCGATATTGTGTGAAATTATATTTTTAAATGAAAAAATCGAAAACAGACGAAAATAGAGCTCGAAGCCGCAAGGTTTCGTTGATAGCTTCAAAGCCCCGAGCCTGTCCTTTCCCACATTTCGAGGTGTTTAATTTTTTTCATTTTTCATTTTAAATTTCTTCGGTTTCAATTTTCAGATTTTTTTCCCCTTTCTATACGTGGCTTCTGCTAGTGTCTCGGTATAAAGGGATGTAGCAATGACCATCGCGCGAAACGCCGCGCTCCTCGAATTCTGCGCCAATCCACCCACCCGACCCTTCCGCATTTCGAGGTGTTTAATTTGTTCATTTTTAATTTTAAAATTATCCGGTTACAATTTTCAGAATATTTGTCACTTTCTACCTGGCTTCCGCTAGTGTCTTTGTATAAAAGGGACGTAGCAAGCACCATCACGCGAAATGCCACGCTCCGCGAATTCTGCAGCGGTCTCTCAGTCCACCCACCAAACACTTACCTGATTTCGAGATGTTTAATTTGTTCACTTTTCCTTTTAAATTTTTTCGGTTTCAATTTTCAGATTTTTTTTTCATTTCTTCCTGGCTTCCGCAAGTGTCTCGGCATAACGGACCATAACGCGAAAAGCCGTTTAGTGATAAAAGAACTCTTGAGAAGACATTTTCTTGCCTTTTCACGTAGGGTCGTTTCATAGTTTAAAAAAAAGTTCTTGATGTCCGAGCTTTTTGAAATTTTTAATGGTAGTGGTAACAGTTGTACAGACCGTGTTAAAATTTCGTGAAAAAACATTGTTATTATGTTGTAAAATAAATATGTTTTCTTCTCGCTTTTTCTTTGTTTGTTTGTTTTCTTGTTGTCGCCTTTAACATAACAATAAAAAAATCGTTTTCATCTTCCGAACTCTGTGAAATTTCAATCGGTTATATAGCGTAATAATCTAATCCCTCTAAAATTGAGCTTTGGAGGTGTTTTGCCATAAGGAGAAAAACGTCCTTCGGGAAAACGACTCTTTTTGAATTTTTTTTAAAGTTTAATAATGATATTTTTTGAATTGATCGCGGCATTTGAGACGTAAATGTACGATCTTTCAGAATATGTCTTTCAATTTTAACTATACCAAACGGTTTGGCTGATTCAGACAAATTTAAAACTACGAAATGACGCAAAAAAGGCGCGTCGGCTTCTTCATTTCCTCCTGATGCATAAATCGGACTCTGGGCATGCCCGAGTGCTTTTGTCGTCTCGCAAAGAAAGAGATGAGTTTTTAATTAATATCTCGGCTAATTATCAAAGAATTAAAACCTGAGCCTCAAGACCTTCCTTAGACTATTCTCACCCAAAATTTCAGACTTGCGGTACATCATGCTGCAGATTTCGATAGCCATCGCAGACAGACACACACACAGAGAAAGAGCGAAATTTTCTTTTATTAGCATAGTTTATTTTCGACAAACGTATCGCAGCTTAATAATTATTAAATAAAGAACTGAAACAAAAATAAACTTCAATTCAAAAACCTTTTTTAAAGACATATTTATTTTGTGTGTTTGAAATGCCTAGAGAAATTTCATTGGTAATAGTAGATCTCAAAATAAACATTTAAAAAATATTCTGTGTTGAAGATTTTTTATTCCAAGAGATTGAGGGCGCTATAATAGATAACATACAGGATGAATAGGAAAGTTCTTGTAGCCTGGAAAAAAAAGGGTGAAAGGAGAGATCTACTGCTACACAAGTGCGATATTGCTATAGTAAAATGAGTACGTAAAATGACTCGTCCAACCTAATCCATCATAAAAAAGCGTCTGCTATTGGCGAATTTCTGAAATTGTCGACCCTATGAGAGCAAGCAAAAAAAAATCAATTACAAAAGTGTACAGAATTTTCAACGTAGAATAAAAAATGCTTTATATGTAAAAATAATTTTATTAGAAGAAATGAAATCTTTTTTCATACGTAATCACAAACTTAAATATGCTACAACTTGAATGTAAAAATGTGTCATTAAAAGATAGAGGCACATTTACTAATAAAACTAATACATGTACTCAAGCTACAAGTTATTTTAATAAGAAAAACAAGATTAGTATGCACAATGTGTCCACCAATGGGACACATGCAGAATACATGATGCATTGTTTTTCTTTAGTGAAGTAATTAAGCAGGTAATTGGATATATGAAAACGCATATATATTTCTAATAATGTTATTTTTACATGTCAGACATGATTTCATACTTAATCGAGGATGCTCTATCCACTTGTAATTATTTTTTTTTTATCGATATCTCTCATAGTTTTCGAGGTAGGATCGAAAACTTCTACATTTCGCCTCTAAGAGCACTGCTATCGGTTGTAAAATGGCGTACGTAATCAATTTTCTATTCCGTTACCGCATTTAATAACATGTAGGTCACTCCGTTCGCAATTTTTTTCAGGATAAGGAGTTTTTCCTGTGTACTCTCTGTAAAGTATAACTATAACATAATTTCTTTATATTACACTATCTGTCAACTTTGATTTTCAGTATAATGCTTTACAACAAATGTGATGTAATGACTTACATCACATGTCCGTATGAATTGACTCAGCTCTGGTAAATTTTGTATTTAGAACAATCTTTTCTCACAAAATGTAGGCTAAAATACTTTTCTAAATAAATTTCTCATTAAGTGAACTGTTCATACACAAGGCTATACCGTGTTACATCGTGACCTATTGCTAAAAAAAAAGGAACCAGCATGCTATTTTATCCCCAAATTATTACAAAAAGAGAGAGACCAATCGACAGGGAATTGTGTCTACTTCCAGAATATGAATGCAATTTTTAAAATAGCCGTCGTTTAAAAATTTAAAAATTTAAAAATTAAAAATTTTAATAACTTTGATTTTTTAAATAGTAACCCTAACTTTTGATGTATTTTTTTTTATTCTTTCTATCAAAACAGCCAAAAACCCTCCAAATAATCCATCAAAAAACAACCCGTTGAGGGCTGCCATAGACTTCAAACTTCTACCATGAAAATAAGGGATATCTCATATGAGTGACATGTGAAAATCTATCATTATTCATAATTGTTGCAAATGCCTTGAAGCGTGGTACAGTATATGAAAAGTGCTTGGAGACCTGCAGGCATGTCAAGTGTGAAAGTTTTAGATAATGTTCTAGTAATATTGGCATGATCATTTGTTTTAAAGTACCCAAATATTTCTTTGAAAACCGTTTGAATCTGGTGAATCTGTCTTTACACTAACAACTACTTTTGTTATTATCTTCATGTAATAACGATAGTATATATCTATATATTTCTTATTGTGACTTTTTTTTTACATTTCAGCATTTAGTAATAACTAGGGTATTCAACCCGGGATTCCTGGAATACAGAATATAGGTGAAAACCATTTATTTTTTTTATTGAAAACTCTAAAAGATTTTTTACGTTTAATAATTTTTTTCTATTGCTCCCTAACAACAACAAAGAGCATTTTTATATGAAATATGTCAATTATAATATTCAAATAAATTTTGAAATTTATTAAAAGCGGTAATTTCCTATTGACCTCGTGCCAGAAGTTAATAGTCGAAGAAACCGCTAAAAATTTCGTTATATAAAGCAGTGTTTCTTATTTTGATCATTTCAGCGGTTTTAAGCGCTTATTTCGATTGCATGTCTGTTAAATTTGTGTTTCATTTATACTATTTTATTTGTTTTTTAACGAAGTTTTAATTTCGCTATGGAATATTAGCTGGAAACAAATGCTGAACATTTTATATTGCTTAAAGTGCAAACGGCTGGTAATTGTCTGCAAGCGATAGAGATGGATTAAAAAAATAATAATGCTTTAAATTCAATTTAAAAGCCATAATAAATCAGTCATTTCAGATAGAGTTTTCAAATAAATTTCATTTGAAAGTAGATTTTTTTCCTATCTAACGTTGTAAAAATATTAAATGTGCGATGTATAGAAATTGGAAAAATTCTAGTAGTAAAAATCGCAAAACCGAAATTTCATCGTCAACTGTTGCCATTCGCAAAATAACGTCAGTGTTACGCACGGACACGTTTGCCCTTTATAATTTAGATACAAGCTAAAAATGGGTTCGATTAAATCTCTTTTCAGTGTTTGTGATTCTTTTATTTTAAACATAACTTTCATTCTTTAAATTTATAATAGAGACTGCCTTTCCTAAATTTATGATAAAAATTAACAAAAATATTAGAAAGTTATGTCTGTTTTTTAATTCTTTTGTTCTCATTTTTACAATCACAAAACGCATATCAAAAGTATTCTTGCATATACTTTGATGGATCCCTTTCATATGATCACCATAATAAAATAAACTCATTGATTTTTGAGGCTGTTGTAATACGACATTTTTGATATGTCTTCAAAAATTCTTCCTTAGCCTATTCTCATATTAATAGTACGGAAAATAACAATATTCTTAAGATTTCAGTAAATGACATATTCGTTAAAATTCTATAAACATTAATTTTTTTATGAGGATAGCTATTTTTATTTTTTTAAACGTAAAATCAATCACGCCCCCCCCCCCCTTAAAAAAAAGGACTCAAAATTGTTAAATTTAAAAGTAAGAGAAAAAAAAAAGCATAAAACGCTGTAAACCGATACACAAAATCCAAAATAACCGTGGTAAGTTCTTATTGTGGAAATATTGTATTTATAAATATTTCTAAACATAATATTCAATAATATATTTACTGCTTTATAACAAGTTCATTCGTTACAGCTTAAATTACTATTGTATGGTGCATCAACATTAATCTATATGTTATATTTAATTATTTTGTTCTCATTTTTACAATCACAGGACGCATATCAAAAGTATTCCTTCGTATAGACTGACGTCTCGCTATCATATGATGGCCGTAATAAAATCAACTATTCCATTGTTCAATCAGATAATTAAGAATGAGCATTCATCAACTTTAGAAATATTCATGGAGCAGTTTAAAATGCGGTTTAAAATAGAGCACACATACAAACGTACAACCGACTAAACATGAAGTCAAAGGGAATCACATACGCTAAATATGCCTGCATTGCGCGAAGCAGTTTTCATATACTGTACCACAGTCTGAGACATTTTCAACAATTAATATTAGTGATGCATTTTCATACGGCACTCACATAAGATATCACTTATTTTTATGGCTCATGTTTTAAGTTTGTGGATTCGCTATATCATTTACAACGAGTTGCTTTTTGAAGAGATGTAATTTCTTTTTAAAAAATAATCTGCTTACGTATTTTATTTTAATGTAATTCAGAAAAAAAGAAAATGCTCTTAAAAAAAAAAAAAAAGAAAATTACATTTTATATTAGAAGTGCATAAAAATTAATTACGAAAGAACAGAAAAATGCTTTAGATTAATTGAGAAATGTATAAATAATTATTTATTATATTTTCAATAGATTTTCTGTACATGGAATATTTGAAAGTTATTTCACAAAGATCGACCGGTCACAAGTATTATATTGCTTGGATTATATTTTTCGACAAAAGTGAATTGAGTGAGCAAAATTATCAATGGTAACAGTTCTTATTAAAAAGAGTTCATTTTTATTCAGTTTATCATGCCTCACGTATGTAATGATCTTTGAAGTTTGACCAAAAATTCACCTGAAGTTAAATTTCTTATATCCAAAATGTCTTGTTTTGAGACATAGATAAAAATAAACATTTTACCCCCAATTTATTAAGTAATGTATAATATTTTTGACAGTGCACATTGATTCTTGTATTTCCTTTTTAGGCCGCCCACGCTTTTATTAGTCTAGATGTAAAACTGCCAATTATTTTTTTTTTTTAAAGAATTGTTTAATCTGTTGTTTCCATTACACTATACAGTAAATTTTACTTCTCCGTTTAGTTAATATGTTATTTTGTACATTTTAATCAAAATTTTATTTATAAAAGTACTTTTTATTATTTTTTACATTTTAGTGATAAGTTAACAAATATTTAATTAGAAAATTATTTTTCATCAATTTATTTTTCTTTTTACTGCCTACAAATTTGTTATTTACAATATTCCGATGAAAAACAATTTTAACATACGTAATAATATTTACTATAAATCAATGTTTCGAACTTAAGCTTGCATCTTAGACTACGTTACGTGCATGTTTACTTGTGCATGTTACATTTTCATTTTTGCTAATGCATGACTGTTATATACTTTTCCTCAGTCTGTTTTGCGATATCTACTGCTAAAAATTATATTCTTGACTTTCCGAGAATTTTTTTCTTTATCAGATATAGCACAAACTACAGTTATTATTCTGTAGTAATTGATAAAACTATAGGAAACTTCCTTCATTCTACAATAAATGACCTATATTTAGCAGCAAATTGCATTGATGTTGGCTCAATGATATTGAATCGTGTTTTAAAAACGTCTACACAATCTAAGAGGTAGTCTAATTCATATGCTTGTTCTGACCGGAATTGTGGCTATATAATTTCTATTATAAATTAAATGGGAACATTGATAATTTATCATCCATTTTAGACTGCAATATTATTTAGGTGCAATAAAAATCTCTGACTGTTTTGCCATACCGTCTGTTGTATTAACTTTTTTCAGCAATACATCTGTAGATTATAAGTTTTTTTTTTTTTTTTTTTTTTTTTTTTTGACGACCCACGAAATAAGCCTTTATGTATAAGTTCTCAATATTTACTGCATCACGAGTGAAAATGCGTATGTACGCTGTATACTTGATGTTTACCAGGGACCTAGTGTAATCTGCTGAAGAAGTTTTAAAATATTTTTTTCAACATATGTTTAGCCTGTGGCGAGTTACATTTCATAAAAATTACAGGATGTTGAAGAATTTGAATTAAAAAAAAAATTACTTGAACGGTATTTTAAAGACTTGGGTCAACTTCAGTATCATATATTAATATCGCGTGTATATAACCATTTTAAGAATAGTTATGCCATTTAGTAATTTTTTGCTCTATAGTATGTATAGGAATCAAATAATTTAAACTGTTATAAATCAAAAACTAATTAATATTTATACATGAAACTTTAAAAGTTTGAATTACTCATGAAACAAACGAAATGCAGCAAAACACGTAAAAATACAAGAATCACATACCTCTGCAGTTTCGTTAAAAGATTTGGGCTGAACATTAATTCATAAAAGGTAAACTAGTGGACCTATTCGTCGGATTCCAACTTATTTTTCATTACTTAGTCACTTGGCATGCCCCACCTCACAGGAACAAGAAATTTGTTTATCTGAAAAATACAACGCGAGTTATAGATTTGTGACAACACCATGTTATACAGTCCGCAAACTATAAATTAGACAGAATTTTATTTAACCATGAAAAATTGTGTGGCAGCAATTAGCGGAAATTAATTTCTTTTGTTGTTCATTGAGTTGTTTTTCTTGTGCTTGGCGAGAAACTCTGTCATATGAAAATTTATATTTTTTTCTTCCCAAAAAATCATACAATTGAATTTTCTTTTTTAATCAGATAAATTGAATAGACTCAAACATATTCTAGATATTTTTTCTTGATAAACATATTTTAAATTATGAAGATTATTAATAAATTCAAACTTCGTAAAATTATGAATTATGACCAAAATTAAATTTTTACATAAAACAAACCACTATCATCAGAAACATGTGTAAGTTTATAATTCATTCATTATAATTCATTATAATTCATTCATTCATTCATTACAATTCATTAATTTTCCAGTTAGAGTGAATTAATTTTTACTTTAACAGCACCGTTTTCTATGTTTTTTTTTTTTTTTTTTTTTTTTTTTTTTTGTCATATGTGTATAATTTTAAAGGTCTTTTCGGCACTTTTCCTGATAAGATCTTGATTTTAATTTTCGAAACTTATGGATGATCCCTCAACACATTCTTATATTATTTTATGAAGATTAAAAGAAATATATAGACTATATCATTTTTCGGGCTGTCTGATCCAAGGAATTTAAAATGTATCAAAAATAGGTGTTACCATTTGAAAAATAAAACTTATTACAATTTTT
The DNA here is from genome assembly GCA_963931845.1 of Maratus michaelseni. Classification (NCBI taxonomy): domain Eukaryota; kingdom Metazoa; phylum Arthropoda; class Arachnida; order Araneae; family Salticidae; genus Maratus; species Maratus michaelseni. The sequence continues at coordinate 273,007,178 of OZ007594.1, read as the reverse complement.
AACATGTATATAACACTTATTTAAAAAATGGCATCCATATTCGGAAAATAGACACTGTTCCTTGTTGAATAGTACCTCTAGCATCTGTCTCCGATAACATGGTGATAAAATAGCATGGGGTTTCCCGATTTTTTTTTTTTTCATCGGCTTTATTTATTTTCACTAACTTTTTAATCCAGACGTTTAACTACACACTCAGTAAAAAGCAAAAATATGTTAACATATTTATACACGATATCATATTACAAACACCTTCTGCATCATGTACTGCACACATTATCAAACGTCTGTTAAAATACTTGTTTCTTATATTAGTGAAATTTCAATCAACTTTATATCATTGTATTTCCATATTCATCTAGGATAATTATTATTTTTTTTAACAGTTCTGAATTTTATTTGATTTAAACAGTTAAATTTGTGTTATTTTTTAAAAAAGGAAAGTGATTGCTTCAAATTTATGTATGCAGATGAAGTATATAGATCTTCGGTTGACTTTTATTATATTAAAACTTAATAAGCCCCATTAGACAATGAATGTGCTCATTTAGACTAACATATCGAGCTCAGGGCCTGATTATCGTCAGGGCAAACTTCTACCAGTAAAAATTAATAGAAATTTTGCTTTGTTTTTGACAGAAATTCATCATGAAAAAGCCGTTTAAATAAGCCAAATATGTCTATTCATTTTTACTAGTGGGAGTTTACCCCGCCGCTAATCAGGTCCTGATGGTGTGTTCATTTTTCTGATTCTATTGCATCATATATTATAGAATAGAGTCGTTTGGTGTAACTTCTGCCAGTGGCATGAAAGGTTTAAATAACCTATACCAATTGAACCTTGCCAAGTCTTATATCTCAGAGTCGGCCTATAATAGGGCGAAATTTACTTTAAAAAAAATTCTCTGTTGATAAATAAGATATGTCTAACATTTTGTATCTATAATTATAAAAATTATTTAAAATAATTGTCTGTTTAAAAAATAAATCTTTGAGTTTTAAAAATTATAATTTATACAGTATGGAATGTAAAACATGTCCCATTAGCCCCCAATCTCCGCTAATTAAAGTAATTTTTTAAGGAAAATGTATGTTTATAAATAAATATTCCTGTCAATCAATCAATCTGTTATTTTATTTTTATTTTTATTTTTTTTACCTTAGTGCTGCAATGACGCTTTAGTACACGCAGCGGAATGTTTCATGGTGGCGTAGATCAGTCGTATGTATCATCGACCGTAGATCAATCAGACTGCCTAGTTTATTATGTACAATACGGGGGTTAGAAAAACCGTGCAGTCAATTACATACCTGTCAACCTTCTTCTTTTTTTTATTTTAGTCAAATAATCATAATTTGGAACAGACAAAAAAAAATTAATGAAATATTTCTTTCTGCTACATGTTCATTTATATATATATATATATATATATATATATTTTTTAAAGAAAATTTCTGTCTTTAGTTGATTTTTTTAGGGTTTCGTTCATTTTCACGAAACCCTATTACTTCCGCTTCGTTGTTTGTCCATCACAGAGCCGGTTCTCAGAAACTATATAACTTATAGACATGAAATTTTGTGTACTTATATCTAAATACCTACTATGAAGCTCAAAATCATAAAATTTGAAAAAATCGTATTATTTTAATATATAGAGATAAAAAAACAAAAATCTAACAGCGTTTTCCTATTAAAGGGTATAGCCAGGTTTCTTAGTAAAATATGCCCTTGAGTCAACCAGATCGAGTCCTACATGAATCGATAGCCCTTCAATAGAGTTGCGTTTTTGCCACGTTTGAAGCTTATATTTCAAACCCATGGGCAGTTATGGCTCTTTATGTGCGTTTTAGAAAATGGTGCATTATGAAGGAAGCAGTGATCGAATTTCCCCGAAAAAAATCAGGGATGTGTAATATTAAAATACAAATAGTAGATATTATTTTCAGGTTTGTTTCTGCAAAATAGCCAGTTTTATTACATTTTTCTTGTTTTTAATTGAACTTTTTATTTAAGAAAATATCGAAATTTTTCAGTGACCACTTTCATGTTTTTATCAAAAATACTACGAGATATGATGTATATGTGGTGTGAGTTTCAACTCTCTACGCTGGGAGCATCATAGAAAAAGAATTAAAAATGTGTTCCAGGTGTGGCGGGAGTTGCAAGTCGCGTGTGTTCATGCACAGTTCTACGTACAGTTTACGTATGTAGTTATGTTGTCGGTGGTAATCGTTTGAAGGATACCCTTGTGTTTTGTTAGTTGACAGTTGACGGATTTTTTTTAATAGTTTTCGGCTCAGTTTGACTGATTTTTATGATTTTGAGCTTCATAGTAGGTATTCAGCTATAAGTACATAAAATTTCATGCCTATAAGTTATATAGTTTCTGAGAACCGGCTCTGTGACGGACAGACAACGAAGCGAGAGTAATAGGGATTCGTGAGATGAACGAAACCCTAAAAAAATCAACTAAAGACTGAAATTTTCTTTAATATATATATATATATATATATATATATATATATATATGAACATATAGCAGAAAGAAACATTTCATTCAATTTTTTTATCTGTTCCTGTTATAAAAATTGAAGATAGCGAGTAGTATTTAGCGCACTCTAAAGTAATATAAATAATCAATGTCTACTTTGATAAACATAGGTAAGATTTTGCTTAGCTCCTTTTTCAGCAATCATCCTCACTCCTCATTTTACCGCGTAGTAGGTCCGCCAGAATCACAGGTTAATCCATTAAGAAAAATGATGTATCCATTACATTTGGCACACATAATATGTAAATCCTTGATTGAAGAATCACTATGTGATTAAGTAATGTGAATAAGTTATTAATTAATAAAACATTCATTATACTGATTAAAGAATTTAATTTACAATTTTTATAATTAATAGTTACATAATTTTAATTTTAAACATTAATTAAATTTGATAAGTTTAAGGGAGATCGGAGTATACATGTTCCTTCTCCATTGCGTGAGAAAAAGCTTCTATTAAAGTTCCATATAGCAGAAAGAAAAACAGTCTTTAGTCCTTATCAAGTGATGTCATTTTATAGTTCTTTCATTGGATGGAAATGACGTAAAGTCAATTTACATCATTCATACGTATTTTAGTCTCTTACTTCATTGTTCAGTTTACGAGTCTGTAAAAACCTCTTCATATTGCATCATGTATTTCATTTCCTCTTTGAAATTGGATAAACACTATTTATAATAATGAGTTTTTAAGTGAACTGTCATAAAATCAATTTGCGGAGATTATTATCATGATGTATTATCAACAGTTCCAAATTATGATTATTTGACTAAAATAAAAAAAAAGAAGAAGGTATGTAATTGACTGCACGGTTTTTGTAACCCCCGTATCGTACATAATATACTAGGCAGTCTGATTTGTCTAGGGTCGATGATACAGGCAGGAAGATTTATGTACTTAGAGCTAAATATCTTCTATGAAGCTCAAAATATTAAAATTAAAAAAAATCGTTTTATTTTAATAGAGAGAGATAAAAAACCAAAATTCTAACAGCCTTTTCCTATTAAATTTAAACATTTTTCGTTATAGCAGTTGCCAACGATTAAAAATCCACAATAAAATTCTTTCTACAATAATTAATTTTCTATTGAAAGATTTCCACGTCAGAAATGAAAATGAAATAAAAAGTTTTACCAATTGAAAAAAATATTAATATGACGTCATATTGGTGATAAAACTGAAATTTTCAACCATTTCTCAATAATACAAGGAGTTTAAGTATGTGTAAATACAGAAATCAGCCTAATATGACGTCATTAGAGAATTAAAAAGAAAATTAATCTGACGTCATATTGGAAGTTTAACAGACATTTTCAAATGTTTGAGAAAAATACAAAGAGAGTATCAATATGAGTTATAGAGAAAGCGAGTAGATATGACGTCAGTAAGTGATTATAACGTCATATTAGTTTGAAGAACGTATTGAATCATGATAAAAATCCGATTCTGGAAATAATTGCATATTTTACCATTTTGAAGGTTTCAGTACAACATGTCTAATTTTCAAATTATTATTTATTTTTTTTTTTAAATATCGCATTTAGTCCACATGACAGATATTATTAATTATGACAAAGTATAATAGCGGTCTTTGCCCGCTATCAGGCTGGCTCAGATATTCGAAAAAGTGAGAAAAACAGACCGGTAAATTTTTACTTTATAAAAAAAAAAAAAAAAAAAAAAAAAAAAAAAAAAAAAAAAAACATGACTCCTCTTTTTTTTTTTTTTTTTTTTTTTTTTGAAAATGGAAATTATTTGGATTTTTTAAAAGAAAGGATAAATTGTTTTGAAAAGTATAATATTAAACGAAACCCTTTGTGCGATCTTTGATCACACTTCCCCACTTGTTTTTTTTTTTTTTAACGCAATTAGCACTTATGACGCAAGTACCCTTTCCTTATATCCTACTATAAAGCAGATTTCTGGATGGAATTCATTGGTTAATTAAACTTTTTTTTTGATAAAGTGTAAAGCGGATGGCATAACACTTTAAATCATTGGGTCACCCGACATAACGGGAATTCTTTTAAAATTTTAAGATCCAACATAATGTGGATTATGATTATAAACAGCATTTTTATTGTAAACAATGAAGCCGGCATAGGTTTTTTGGCGGATAAATCTAGCAAATTGTTTTTGTCTCGTTTACACCAAAAAAAGTTGGTTTAGACCAGTGGTTCTCAATAATGGACATAATTTGAGTTTTCACGGGGGGATTTTCAGATTAGTTCTTATATCCCATTTCTTACCAGTTCTTTTTGTATTTTTTGGAAAAGTGTTATAAATTTTAATAAAAATTATGCATGCAAATTTCAAAAATAAAATGAAAAGAAAGTTTTCATTCAATTTAAAATTGTCTTGTTCAAATGTACAAAATATAGCTGTTAGCGGGGAAAAAAAACTTACGAAAATTTTTATTAAAAATGATAAATATTGTTATTCTATTTAACACATCTTTGTAATTATTCTTGATATTGCCATATTTTAAAATTCTACACAACTTTTTCAACCATCTTTTGAAGTAGCCTTGTAATTCTATTCACTGTGCAATATGTCACACAAAAACACACATGAAATTACTTCAAGAGTTGTCTAAAAGTGCCTGTTTTGAGTACATTTGGCCTAAAAAAATTTTTGAAATATTTGAAATACTTAAACTAACTACTACCAACATTATAAAATTAAAAATTACTCGGTTAAGGCTCGGTATAGGCGATTAATAGTAAATTTCTTATGGCTATGGTGACAGGCCTCATACATAAGTATGAACTTGACAATTAACTGTCGATAATTGGGAAGAGAAATCATGCTAAAAGTTTGTATGTTATGATAGGAAAGGAAAATGGCTACTTAAAATTGGCAAGGATGAAAATGCCGAAATACATTTTGTGTATTGCAATTCATGGAAAATCTTAGTATGAAAAAATATTCCGACTGTTCTTAGTAAGATACTGGAATAAATTATAAAATGTATTAATGCTATCAAATTTAATGCCAAATGTGAGAATCTGTACCTAAGTAATCAATTTGAAAAATTCATAATACGTTTAAAAACCCAATGCCAGTTAGAAATGTATCGGAAGTATTTTGTGCCGCCCTGTATAGGATCTATATACATATATATATATATGTGTGTGTGTGTGTGTGTGTGTGTGTGTGTGTATGTATATACTACATAGTATTCAAAAATGTACTTCTGTTAGGAAACGCATAACACAATTGAAAATTCCCCTACACTGTAAAAAAAAATTCCTGAAAAACACGGAAGTTGTACTGGAAATCGAGACGCCAGTACTATTTCCGTATTTTAACGGAAAAAAAAATCCGTAAATTCCAGGAAATTTTCCGTGAATTCTGAAATATCCGTTTTTAATTTTCCGTTTTATAACAGATATATCTTCCGTATTTTTTAGAAAATTTTATGTCGTTAAAATAAAATTTATAGGAACAAAAAAGAAGAAAAAAAGTACTTCGCGAGGACAACCTTATAAGGGACAGATACCTTTCGGCATCTTCTTTTCATTTCTGAGTGAGTTTATAGAATTTAACCAACCCATAATGTCCCGTGTACACACCCGATGCCCTAGACCACAGCGCTATGAACGGTCGAGGTTTTCGCTCAAATGCTGTAACTTATTTGAATCGCTTTTTATGATGCAAAAACTAGGTTTCATCTGTAGATGGATTTTTCCAATGCTTTTAATATTTTCTCTTCATCATTTTCAATAATTTGCTGTATTATTTGGTGCCTTATAACAGAAAAATTTTAATTTATTATGTATTATATGCATAAAAAATTGTATTAAGAGTAATAATTGCTTCTTTTTGCAACAGTACTAACCAGTGTCGAATTCAGACATTTTTCTCCGGCAGGGATTTCTGTGGCTCCGGGGAGGGGATGCACTTTTTGCTCATTAAAAGTATAAAATCTGAAATCTTCCGGGGGGGAGGACATTTAAATTTTCCGGGGGATAATGTCCTCTTCGGGTCACCCCCTGAATTCAACAGTGGTACCAACATTTTCTTTTTTCGAACATATACTTTTTTTTTTAATTATTTGCCTGATTATCTATTAACAATTCCAATAAAAAAACAATTATCTTAATCAGACTTGTTGACTACATGACTATTAAAATAATGTTTTTTAATCTCTTATTTAAAAAAACTTACGCAAATAAACAATTTTATAATAAATTAAATTTTTATATTTCAGCTATGCTGAGAGCTTTTGCGTACGGTTCTGTTAAACATTATATTTTTAACATTACATTTTAAAAATATTAAAAAAAAGAGATAGAGAGTCAGAAAAACTTTAAATTAATGACTTTGGTAAAGTTTTGGTAAGTTTGGTAAGTTTAAATATGGACTAACTGATTTAATTTAAATTAAGTTAGTTTAATTTATAAAAATATGAACTAACGAAATAAATTAAAAATGTTATAAAATTAAAAACTTGATTTTTATAAAAGTAAAGAAAAAAACATTAACTAATTTTATAAATTTAAGGAAAAAATTGTAAACTTTGTAAAATTATAATTTATAAAATAATAAATTTTAGCGTAATTCATAAATTTGTAAGCCAAAACAGTTTAGTTTAATACCAATTTGCATAGCTATAACTTGCAGAGATATTATGTTATGAAACCTTTAAATAACACAATATTGCCTCACATTAAAAATCATAAATTTGAAGTACTATCAAGAAAAATAAAAGTAGATTTAAAAAAATAGATTTTGTAATTTATAAAAATAAAATAAGTTTCTAAATATTTCATTAAAAAATATAAATATTACTATTCTTTTCACAATAAATTGACATGGCCTCAGTTAGAATGGGTCAGCGGGTCGAGCCGGGCTAGGCCTGTATCCTAGAAGAACTCTAGTAAATACAATAATCTTAATTCGCATTTCAAAAAAGGCGATTTCTGTACTCAACCTTTAAACGTCATTTACGGAAATTGCACTGTTTTTCAAGAAATACGGACATTGTACTGTTTTGAAAGAAATACGGAAAAAATCCATCAAATTTACGGAAAACTTTCTGCGTATTTACGGATGTGAAGTCTCTTTAACGCAACTAATGTCATTTACGGAAATTGTACTGAAATTTTGGAAAAATGAAACTTCTCCGTAAAATTTTACGGAAAATCTCTTGTATTTTCACGGATTTTTTTTAGAGTGTACAGCAATTTACGCTCAACAAACGGAAATGCACTCGATAACTTTTGTGATGTCTTGTATGTTATCTATAAAGTTTATATATACCAAGTAATGTGCATAAAATGAGTTATATTTAAAAACGCGTAGCACAAATCAAAACGCACTTCTAGCAATTATTATTCAATTATTATTGATAGACACAGTACTGTAACCGTATAATTTTGTGTGTCCCTGTAAATGAACGATGAATGCAATGAGCACCTTTTTTATAGTAAGCATATTTTAGTATCCCTCTGTGATATATATCAATTTCATATGTTTGAAATAAAGTACCATTATTAAAGTACACAGCAAACGATTTTCCCCATATACCGTAATCTGACGGAATTCTTTTGAGTGTCCCTGTAAATGAACTATCAATGTTCCTACACTTGTTATAAATATTTACACACTTCATTTTCAATACTGAACAATCCACAGTACACCTCAGTAACATATATCAATTGCATGACAACTCGAGTATGCTTACATGAGTTAGAGCACGGACATACAAACCAAATTTATAAACACTTTTCAACTATGTTGGAAAATGTTAAAAATGCTACCAAACATTACATTACATATTCGAGTCCATTCCATTACATATTTTTTGTAATGTTTTATATTATTTCCGTTTTATTTTATAGTCTTACTTTCAATTTTACATGATGAAAATATATGCTGTTATGTAAAAATAGATTGTCTAAAAGAATTATTAATCTTTACTAGGAAATATCATGTGTCAAACAATTTTTCATTAATTTAAATAATTTAAAACATATCGTAATATTTTATTTTATATTAACGTTAAAGAAGGTATATGAAACAAATTTTGGAATAATAAGCGAGCTATATTTTCATTTTAATAATCCTTTGTTAGTTATATTTTTCAATGACTAATTTCCGCGGATATCTTTATTTATTATAAAATTTTCTTTTCTTTCTTCCCACATTTTTTATGCTTATCCTGTGGAATAAAGCTAATAAAAGAATTTATTTTAATGTATGAAAAAGTAAAAAAAAAAAAACTCGAAAGTCGTAATTCAAAAAAACTGTAGTCTTATTATAGCTATAATGATATAAAAATTTTAATATTAATAAGGAAAGTAAGGCTTAATTATTCATCAATTTTTATTCAGCCAAAGAATTACATTATTTACAATGTAATTTTTCTCATTATAAATTTAATATATACTTCGAATTTGTATTTTTTAAAGTAATAGAAAATTATATTTTCCTTTTACTGTATGAAATAATACGAAGAGACTTCTGCGCTATAAAGTGGATTTTGTTTAACATAATCTACAATGCTAGAATTTCATTTGTCTGTTTGTTCATCCCTCCGTTGTCAATAATTTTCTCCGCATGAACTACATGTCTGCAGTTTTTCTAATTTGTTTGCAAAATACGTACAGTAAGTAAAAATAAATAGATAAATAAAATTAATTTATACATTCGAACGATGGCTGTAACTTGTAAGTTCTAATTAATTGAGTAATAAATGTAAAGTACTGTTATTGTTAAGTGTAAAGTTTTTAATAATGCAGTTTATTTTGTCATAGGTGTCTTCTACATATTAAAACTTGTGTCATTTTGCGTTTTTCGAATGGTAACAACCCAGTTTTAATACCTTATTTTAGTTCCTTGTATCAAATCAGCCTGGTACCATATAAACATACATGCTCTTAAAAAAAAAAAAAAAAAAAAAAATCACTTTGACCCGTTTTTGACAAAATTCTTTCTATTCCTAATCCTAAATTGTTCAATCTCTCTAATTATGATGAACGCGCAAGTTATAGGCGGCCTCGTGCTGTCCTTCACATTCAAGAAGTTATTAAACACTAACTTCATTATCTTGTCTCTTGCGCTACCTATTGCTTGGTTTGGGTACCTTCGTGCGCCTTTTGTATATATATTGTACATAGCATTTTTCTCTTTTTGATTTATTTTAACTGTAAATATTTTGTAGGATTATTTTGCCTTTTTTTTTATTTCTATATCATTAATTTAATATAATTTTACATTATTTATTTCTGGCCGAAAGCGGTCTTTATGTTGTTTATTTTTGTTTATTTTTTTTTTGCTCTTCTTGCGGCCCATTTAATTTTTTCCAGCGTTATTGTTGTTCTGCACTTCGGCTACGAGCATAAATCTGCGATCCACATTGCAATTACTAGAGATCCAGCGACCAGGGACTCTGATTAATGAAATCGTTCCAAGTTCCATTAACACTGTAAACTGATAGAAATTCTCTACTTAGTTAATTGCTAGTTGCAATGGCTAAAAAGTTTGAAATAATAATTGTCAAAGATCAGTAGCATACGTATATCTACCAACTTTTACCCTTTTTTCTTACTACTAAAATTTAATCGTAAAATTTGTCTTATCTAGATGTCAAAATCTGCGATTGAATACGGTAAAAATTTTATTAAATTTAAGTGGTAACAAAAAGGGAGAAAAAGTCGGAAACTATGCATACGGTAAGACAAAGCAATGCACAAGGGGGGGGGGGGATTTTGGCGATTTTATCCCTCTTATTTGTTTTCTTTTATTGTTTAATACAATTTTTAACATCTAGTGCATTTTGAATCTCACCGCACGTGACACTAAAAAAAAAAAGGTAAGATAATTTAACCTTTATTTTGGAGAGTAAATTTTGTGACTTCATTACATATAACTAGGATTTATTCGGCAATTCGACTCCTGCGTCTAGAACAACTCAGAGGCATTATTTTTGAAATTTTTTAAGCATGTGTTTGACACTAAATTTTGTTGCCAAATTCGCCGAATACATCGCCTTTTTATCCCGCCATTTTATCCTCAATCCCGATAGCAATTATATATAATACTCATTATTTACAAATATTGTAAAATTACTTTTAAAGCAGTGTTAATGAACGTGAGGTGAATAAGATAAAGGACTATGTTCTGCAGAAAATGAAGTTTTACGTTCCAAGCACAATAAACGTGAACTTTACATTCAATAATTTTTTAATAAATAATTCGATGCATTTTTTTTCTGGAAAGATTTCATTTTACTAATTTTTCTTAAAATATATTTACTTCAGTTCACGAATGAAAATCAATATCTAAATTACGAAGTAATTTCGATTGATTATCGGGTAAAAAGTTATACATACACACACATATATATATATATATATATATATATATATATATATATATATATATATATATATATATATATATATATATATATTTTATAAGAAAATGATTTTTTTTTAAGTAAGTTTAAATTTTGCACTGTGAAAGGCTATAATGAAAAACAGTTCTAAGAAATGCTATTTTTTATCGTTTTCAATTGAGGAAGAATTAAATTAAAGTTTCAAGGCGTGGGGAAGTTTAATTTAAACTTTTGCGATCAAAACGATGTGAACTTTATTTTGATTTCAAATCTTACAGTAAATAACGTGGTATATTTTCCCTAGATGAATTTTGTGAATGATTAACACCTATACGTCACCCACCTTGAGGACCCGCTTGTGATACATATCGTTATAATATTTTGTAATTATTAAAAGTTAAATTATTCCGGTGTCAGAAAACGACGGGTAAAATACACGAAAATCCGCGCGAAATTGAACATAGAAAGCTGAAAATTTTCAAACGAAATTGAACACAAGTAGCTGAATAATTTTAAGTAAAATCTAGTTTTAAAAATCTGATTATTCAGGCAGCAGTTCAAAAAATAAGAATATGAAGAGTAGTTGAAGTGGCCACCATCCGTATCAAAATAGAACCTAACTAGACACACCATGTTTCGAAATCCATATCACGCTATATACTACGTCACTGACCTACTTAGAGTATTCTTCCAGCTTTTTTCGTAATGCCATTGCGTTTCGAACAAAGCAATACATTTGCTTCGTAATCTAAATGTAAGTCCGTTGAATATTTCGTTAAAATACTTCGATTATAACTAGAGTTATTAATGCCAAATTTATCGGAACAAAAATGAAAGAAGCCAGCATTGAGTCATTTCAGGAAAAAATAACGTAGGTAATATATTATATATTTTAATTCATTTCTTTCAGTCTTTATATGTAATTTCTATGTCTTTTACTGTAGCAAATATCCTTAAGAATCTTTGAGCCTTTTCGCCACTTCTGATTCTTTTATCCACAGTCAGATAACCTCTTTCTTTTTCTCTTGTTTTCGAAGTTTATATCTCTATTACACCCGTTATTTTCTTGTGATAGTTTCTTTAATATAGCACGGTAAATACTCTAATTCACGCTTACTTTATGACCTGACTATTCTGACTGTCCAAAACCTTCTTCCTTCTGCCTGAAGACGTTTTCTGACTATTCACAAATTTTATTGAGTCTTTATGCCTATTTTCACTTCCCTTTCACACAGTATTTTTTTTTTTACGACATTCATTACAATTCACGTAAATATGGTTGGTATATGGTTGTTATATGGTTGTGTGGAAGAAGATAAAAGCGGGCTAGTTGTCTTCTGGAGAAGTCGTAAATAAAAAAAAGTAATTGTATATTAATAAGTGATATTCGTCTAATTTTTCTATTTTTCTTATATAAAAAAATGCTTGTGAAAAGCTTTTCTAAAGATAAACGTAAGAATAATGTTAGCATTTACTGATAAAAGCGGGCTAACTGTCTTATGGAGAAGTCTTAAGTATTAAAAAAAAGTAAAAGTATATTAATAAGTGATATTCGTCTAATTCTTCTATTTTTTTAAATAAAAAAGTGCTTGTGAAAAGCTTTTCTAAGGATAAACGTAGGAATAATGTTAGCATTTACAGATAAAAGTGGGCTTACTGTCTTATGGAGAAGTCGTAAGTATAAAAAAAAATTAATCGTACATTAATAAGTGATATTCGTCTAATTTTTTTATTTTTTTTTAAATAAAAAAATGCTTGTGAAAAGCTTTTATAAAGATAAGCTTAAGAATAATGTTAGCATTTACGAATACGCGGCATTTCGGAAGTCCACATATCAACATCGAAGGGAGATAATAAACACTTTTTGCATAGTAAAATAGGATCGCTCTCCATTTATTCATTCCGAAATACAAGACATCACTCTAGTCAAAACCAAATTTATTTTGTATTTACAATGAAGATGTTTTCATGATGCCTCCTGTAGACTTACCCTGTTTTATGCAAAAAATAATGATATGACGAGTAATTGAAGTGGCTTCCATCCATATCGAAACAGAACCTAACTAAACACACTGTGTTTCGAAATTCAGTTCATACTATATAAGGCGTCACTGACCTAGTTACTGTATTCGTCCAGCACTTTTCGTAATTCCATGGCGTTTCGCACAAAGAAATGTAAGTCTGTTGAAAATTTCGTTCAAATACATATATTATAGTTAATGCTATCTTGATAATGTTGTATGTCATATGAGTTTATAATGCCAACCTTCTACATTCAATTAGTGATGTATTTTAGCTGGTGATTGCATATAAAATTGCATATAAAAATAATTACATTTCGGGGATTCTAATAAAGTTATTTTTATATGTAAGACATCATATCATACTAAATCGAGATATTCTACACTGTGTGTATGCGCAGTCGTCTAAAGGCTTGTGTGAATCCGTAATAATTTTAAAAAATAGTATCAAAGGACTTAGCTAACTCGTTGTATCGGAGTCTCTAAAAATATTACATTAGTAAAAGCCGCGATCATTAAAACGCATATACAGCGTGTCCACGTATAACCTGACCGACCTTTATTTTCGCAACCGTTGGTCCTAGATGCATACTTCCAATTACAAAAATGGTTTAAATAAGGTAAAGAATTATTTCTAAAGCGATTTGGGTCAAGAAAAACATTTATTAAAAAATTACGAAATTTAAATTTTTATACGGTCTCCCGGTCCTATAAGTGATGTTTAGTAAAAAATTACTGTGACACTAACAAGTAAGATGAAAAAAAGTCCCATTCATCTACGATTAAAACTGACCGAGTTATACTGTTTAAAGTCGGAGTATATTTTTTGTTGCGAAATAGGGGTCATTCACAAATGTAGTAGAAATATAAATAATCGTCAGACATATCAAAAAAATAGTTGAGAGCAAAATTAACATTGCAATCTAATATAAATGTGAAATCTATAATCATTCTAACATATTAATGCAAAATATACAATTTGTACTGAGCATATAAGAGGATAAAAATAACAGAATTTTTGTTAAATAAAAGGATGAAAAACAACAGCCTCAATTAAGATTTTAAAATGCTGTTAGATTACACTGTCTTTCATATTTTGAGTTGTGCCCTGTTTTTTTAGCTTTTGAAAATTGATTCTAATGTATTTTTTAGCGCTGAATCCGAAATCGACCTTCATTTTAAACCATCACGTCAGGATTTTTCTCAAATCGAAAATTTCAAAGTTAAAAAGCTCAAAGTTAAAATTGACCCCCTCCCTCCCTTCCCACCCTCATCGGACCCCTGAGCTATTTAATTGTAAAAAACCCAGTATAAGCCAAAAAATTGAATAAATTATTGAATTAAATAAAATTAAATTGAATACAAAAGTCTTACATCTATTTTATAGTATCAGATTTTTCGCTATTTTTTAACCTTGAAACTTACGATTTGCGAAAAATCTTGACATGATGGTTAAAAGTGAAGGTAATTTTTTTTTATTCAGCATTAAAACATACACGTAATTATAAAAGTTAAAAAACACAACCATCGCAGGTTTATGTTATCTAATCTAAAATTTTTTCTTAAACTTGTTGGCGGTAATCTATCCGAATTTTTTTGTTTTATCCTCTAATATGGTAAGCGTCGAAAATCATAATAATATTACATTGTCATCGGATTTAAGTCAGTATGTAAAATTTAACTTCGATCGGACATTTGAAAGTGAATTAAAATTCGAGTACAAATTATAAACTGGAAAGACGATCGTTGCAAGTTAAATAAAAACTTATGAAAATAATATAATTTTTGTTAAAATAAATCATAGCCGCAAATACTTACAAAATAAAACATATGATAAAATACAATTATTTTAACTAATATGAAACTTATCTAATAAAATTTAAGTCAATCGTAATAGTTGTACGATTTCTTTCAAAGCGCAGATACCTTGAAATAAGTCTAAATACTTTATATACGACCCCTGAAAGCACGGGCGAAATCATCTGTTTTGAGATGCAAAAAAGTTGTATAAGTCACGCATTTCAAAGTTTCATAATTCGGTCAATTTTAATGTTAGATGAGTGGGACGTTTTATATCTTACTTGTTAGTGTCGCAGTAAATTTTTACTAAATATCACTTATAGGACCGGGTGGCTGTATAAAAATTTAAATTTCGTAATTTTTTAATAAATGTTTTTTCTTAACCCAAATCGCTTTAAAAATAATTCTTTACCTTATTTAAACCATTTTTGTAATTGGAAGTATGCATCTAGGACCAACGGTTGCGAAAATAAAGGTTGGTCAGGTTATACGTGGACATGCTGCATATAAGAAAAAAAAATCACATTATATAAATTGTTAATATTGTTTTTAATTAGTTCTATAACTAAATTAAATATATTGAAAAAAAAATTCCATTTTCTTTTTCAAACATTCTGCTGCCTGGATCCAAACCCATGTGTCTAAAAGATTGGAAACAAACAACATAACACTGAGCCACCTCTCACTCGTACCGAGACAACTTAAAACAGAATTTTAAACACAAGCAAAGTTTCTTTTCAGCGTATGCTCATTACACTAGAATTGATGGTATAGTTTTGTATAAGCAGTCTAGTTTACCGACCAATCAGAACACTTGCGTATTTGGACGATCGGATTCCAGAGTCAAGTCGCTTGTCTCAACGCGTAATGCATACTACAATGAAAGTCAGATGATTTCAGACTACCTACACAAGACACAAGGCTTTCATTCACCTCAAATCGGTCTTAAACATATCTAAGCAGAAGTTATAAGACATTTGATGAAATCGAAGTATACAGTATAATTAGAATGTTCCTAACAATTTAAAAAGTTATATTAATTTCTATTCCTCTCTTTTTGTGAGTTTCTTGATTAATCAGGCCATAAAGGCCAAAGTTTTGCGAGCAATGTCTTGTTGCTCCATCATTTTCATTTACAAAATTTCTAAATAATCAGTAAGCTCAAGAATGAATCAATTTTTAGTAACTTTCTTTTAGCTAATTACCTAGTTTATTTAGCTTATTTCTTTGAAGTCAGCTAAAAATATATTTTGAATATTTAAGTGTTCTCTGCACATATTTTTTTAAACAATATTTGTAATTTTTGTTTTGTTTATTATAATGTGAATACTACAAACTTTTAATTAAATAAAATATTAAAATTTTTTCAGTACATTTTTTAAATATTTAGGAAGTTAAAATATAGTTAAAATTTTCAAATGCTACTCTGGATTTAAAGTATTTTATCTCGTTTTTTATATGTTGCCCAGTAGTAATAATATAGAAGATCTTTAAGAATTTTCTGTAATGGCAGTACTTTCTGAGAAAACAACTGAAATTATTAAACGATCTGAAGAAATACGCCATTCGTTTTTTTTTTAAGTGTTTTCAAGATATGTCAAACTGGATATTTAAATAATTTTACGTGATTTAAATTTCAACCAAAAATAGTTTCTTGAAATTTAGGGTACATCTGGACAAAGCAAATTTATTCGGAAAAGATTATTTGTATTGGTACTTTCTAATAGGAAAAAAATGCTCTTATCAAATGCAATTTGTTTGCAAACTGTATCTAAATTTATTGATGTTTAATGTTTTTTAAAAATAATTTTCAAGCATGATTTTTTTTTTATTTATCTCTGTCGCATGCATCCCTATTACGAAACATTAACCTGTTTACACTTAAAACAATATAAGTAATTTATTATTTGTTTTCAGCTCATATTCCATAACGAAGTTGAAATATCATTAATAAATAAGTAAAATAATAAAGTTGTATAAATAAAACACACATTTAACAGACCTGTAATCAAACTAAGCTCTTAAACTACTGAAATTATTAGAATCAAAACAACTGCTGCTGCTTCAAGTAGCTAAATCTTTGGTGATTTCTCCGACTATTTACTTCTTGCATGCGGCTATTACGAAAGTATTTCCGTTAAGGCGGTATTAAAAAAAAAAAAATTCCACGCTCAACAACTCAAAATTTTGAGACACATTTTCAGACTCAATTTTAAAAGTAAAAACATGAAACTTGGCTGCGTGATTTATGAAGAGATTTATAAGGGCCCCATGTTTTTATTTTTCGTTCAATTAATTAGAAATTGATTTACAAACAATTATTTTCACAGTACAATATATTTTTTTATTTTGTTTCCAGCGCTATCGCTTCGGGAAATTCGGTTCAAAATGTCCACTTTGACAGCATTTTTTGAGATATATTCTGCCTTTATCAAAAAAATCGAGGCAATATGGACATTATAAGCTTTCTGAATAAGAGAACCTGCCAATTGGATGCATTTTAGAGCAAAAATGAATTTACAAATGTGTCTCAAAATAAGCAGTTTGTATTTGAATACACCCTTAATACATTTTAAAACTTTATTTCAATACATTATTGATATTTTACATATAACAATGATTTTTGATGTTGTTAGTGGGCAATCTAAAAACAATATATGTATATTTGATATTTTACATATAACAATGATTTTTGATGGTGTTAGTGGGCAATCTAAAAACAATATATGTATATTTGATATTTTACATATAACAATGATTTTTGATGTTGTTAGTGGGCAATCTAAAAACAATATATGTATATTTGATATTTTACATATAACAATGATTTTTGATGGTGTTAGTGGGCAATCTAAAAACAATATATGTATATTTGATATTTTACATATAACAATGATTTTTGATGTTGTTAGTGGGCAATCTAAAAACAATATATGTATATACTAAACGTAAAAAAATCTCATAATAAGATCATTAATTATAATTAAAATATAGACAAAATGCTTAAGAGAAACACAAAAGGCTTATAAAAACCTTTTAATGATCGACATATCTTTCAGCACTCATACGGCGCAATTTTCAAGATATTGTTGTGGTCTTTGGGTTACGAAAAGATTGATGCCAATATATAAAAACAATCAGCAAGCTTTATTTACTCTAAACAGTTCAATAAGAACACAAATATCTTCTCAAAACACAAATATTCTGTAATCTTCAAATCTAATAAAAGCACAGCAAAATTTCACACAGAACAATGCTTTTAATATAGCGTATTCAATACGAAATCGCTCATAGACAACACAGTCTCAAAACAAGAGCCTCGTTTGAAATCAATAGCGGTTGACTTTGAACTGAAACCCGTGGAAATCCCAGCTGGCCCTTATATAGGTTTTAGAGATCATTCTAGAATTTTCCAGAGGTTTCGGATACTAGAAGTTACCAGAAAGTAATTCAACTTTCGAGAGAGGACCTCAATGTACAGATATAAGGGGGGGGGGGGTTGCACAAAATATCGCCAAATCAGTCGCCAACTTGGCCACATTTGGCGATATATCGCCCTTGGCGACCTTTCCATAGAGACCATTATAAAGACGATGCTGTAAGGGTGCATTTCTTGCAAAGGAGGTTTGGTGCTTTTCCGTGAGGCCTTTTTGCATTGAGTTACATAATCCTCATTAAATAATACTGCATTTTTCACAATAATAAAATAAATTAAATAAAAAAAAAATGGAATGTTTACAAATATACAAAATTCATAATAATATATAACGATAAACAAAAATATTCTTGATAAATAAAAGTATATTAAAAAATTTGCGAGAATATTTTTGTTTATCGTTATATATCTTGAAAATGGTGCCGTATGAGCGCTAAAACATATGTCGATCATTAAAAGGTTTTTATAAGCCTTTTGTGTTTGTCTTTGTATCACTTAAACATTTTATCTATATTTTAATCGTAAAAAATCTATTAAAGATTTCAATTTAAAAAAGAAATGTTTTGTAATCAGGGAAGACTTTGTTCGATCCCCTAGTTTACTTTGCACTTATTTGTGCTGTAAAGCTCATACATAACAAATTTTGCTATTTCATTAGAAGTATTTCTGATGAAAGCAATATTGCAATTTCTGATGATTCGAGCAATACCGGGGCAATATTGAATTCCAATATGACAAATATAAATTTGCTACTAGGGTGTGTAAAAATTTGTATGTAATAAACAAATATGAAAATTCAGATACTGTACTTTTTTTTCTGTAATATCAAAGACAAAATAAGAAGAAACATTTTAAACAATTTTATTAAAACCCAACAGTTAGTGTTAAAATTGCAAGTATTCACAATATGCTTAAAGGTTTTGCAAATATAAATGTGAAATTTGTGCGCAATGATTTTATGCGATGATTAATCTATAATAATAAGGAAACAAGTTTGTGTGTCTGTTTGTCTGAGTGTGTGTGCCGTGTTCTGAAAACACCGCTGCACGCAGAGATACAAAATTTGGAAGGAAGGTACCTCTATATCTGTTGAATTGCAACTCGAAGCTCGATTTTGGATTTTTTTATTTAATTTTTATGCAATTTTTAGCTTTTTCACATTTTGTAGCAATTTTATATATATATATATATAAACGGTTTCATTCCTTTCAATCAATACAGCAAATTTAGGCCACTTTTCAATTGGAGTCTTTGAATTTTTCGCGAATTTGTTTTATGCGATTTTTAGGGGGTTTTCACATTTGGCGGAAATTTTTTAACATTCGTAAAAGGAATTCGGTTTCACACTTTTAGCCTAATATAGCAAATTTGTCGTCTACGAATTTTGAATTTTAGCTAATTTTAATGCGATTTTCAATGCTATTTTTAGTGATTTTCAGCGTTCTTCCGAGTACCGCGTAGGTTTTTTGATATTTCGAAAACAATTTTTTTTCAAACTTTTAGCCTAATATAGTAAATTTTGTCCTCCAGGATGTTTAAATTTTAGCGATTTTCAATGTGATTTTTAGGGATTTTTCACGTTTTGAGGCGATTTTTCTATCTTAATGAAAAGAACCATGGTTCTTTTCAATATTCTAATTCAGTTCTAATTCAGTTCTAATATTTTAGCCCAATATAGTAAATTTTGTTTCTTCTTTTGAATAAATTTTATTCGGAATTCGTACAGCAATTTTTGAATTTTTTGCGATTTTTTGGATTTTCTTTTACACTGGTAAAAAAAAAAAAAAAAAAAAAAAAAAAAAAATCGGTTTCATACTTTTTGCATAATATAGTAAATTTTGTCCTTCGCTTTTTTTGCATTTTAGCGAATTTTAATGCGATTATTAATACAATTTTTAGCTTTTTGTCCAGTACAGAGGCGATTTTATGACACCAGGAAATAAATTTGTTTTCAAGCTTTTAGCCTAATATAATAAATTATGTCGTCCGCATTTTTTGAAATTTACATTTTTGAATTTTTTGCTATGTTTTAATGTAATTTTTAGAGATTTTTCAAGTTTGCGGCATTTTTTTTTTTTTTTTTTTTTTTTTTTTAAACATTTGTAAAAAACATTCTGCTTTAAACTTTTAGCCTACTATAGTAAATTTTGTAATCCGCAATTTTTGAAACTTTTAGTGATTTTAATGCGATTTTCATTGTGATTTTTAACGATTTTTCGGCTTCCGTGTCCATTTTTTTACATTTGTAAAAGGAATTTTATTTTAATATTTTAGCCTCATATAGCAAATTTTGCCTTTCGAGATTTTTAAATTTTTAGGGATTTGTAATGCGATTTTTCGTGTTCCGCGCCGATTCTTTGCTATTTGTAAAACGAACTCGGTCTCAGACTTTTAGCCTAATATAGAAAATTTTGTGCTCCATGATTTTTGATTTTTTAGCGATTTTAATGCTCTTTTTAAACCGCGATTTTTTTTTACATTCGTAAAAGGAATTTTTCTTCGAACTTAATCTTTTTTCCCATGGTTTTCTTAGTCCTCTCACAAAATTTTGTATCAATCCAGTTATTAGAACGAGCTACAGGCGGCTCTGAATAGCGCCAGTTGAAAAAAAAAAACACCCTGTATATGTATTCCTGGGGGTAATACACTTGTACTTTAAAGTATATGGGTTGTATTTTCAGCATATATAATTGAAAATCAACATTTTATTTGAATTTCAAAATTTTTGTTGTACTTAAACGCTCCAAATATCTATTATATACATAATGTTATGACACCACTGGGTTGGCAACTATCCCATTTTTTTTTTATCACGCCTCGGGCAATGAAAAGGGAAGAACGGTTGCCATCAAAAGACTCTAATATAACACAGATCTTTCTGAATTAGTCAGTATGTTCGGTTTTTCATTAATACTTGCCTATTATTCTGTCAGCACAGTGAAATAAGAATAATTTGTTTTAATTTTTTGGAGTGACTTCTTGTCCCCTGAGCTCTAAAGAGAACAATGGCTAATTAAAATAAGAAACATTCATTTAGCTTTGAGAAAAACAATACCTTGAAAATCAGTTGTTTATACTGAGCTATTGTTCTGAACATAATTTAATTCAGAAATCCTAGCCATCCCTGACAAAAAGAAGTATATTAAGGTCACATTTAACGAAGGCGACTGATTTAAGAAATATTTATTGTCATTTCTACACTTAAATGCATGTATAACAAATTCTTATTCTTTAAATTATGTTTGTATGTGATTACCATTTATCGGTTTTACATATTTATTATCATTTTATTCTTGAACTTCTGTGTGAAACATGCTAATTCATTAAATTACGTTAGTTTTTATCATTATTAAAGAAAAGGAACAAGAAGATCCTTAATATATATTAAACTTTAAATTAAGGACTACCCCTTAATATAAATATATCCAGGACCGTATTTCTGAATACGTGGAACGTGTGTAAAATTCTAACATTTACTCGCAGATATATGTATATACAGGATCTGCCAAAAGTCACCCCCCTTCCTCTATCTTGGTAATGCATTGGAATTAAAAAAAAAATTAAAACGCGTGTCCATTCAATTTGAAATGGATCTCACTTGGTTACAGAAATTTGGGACAGGTGGGGGGGGGGTCTAACTTTAAAATTTTCTATCGAAATTGATTTTCGAAAGAAAAAATAATTATAATCAATATGTTTTTAACAAAAATCGATGTCTATAAGTTTCAAATTTACAGCTAAATCTGCCAAGTAATTTGTGAGTTATTTTAAAAAGCTATTCGCATTGCAATCTGTTTTGCATGTATTAAAAATTAATTTAACATTAGGAGTTCCAAATTTTAAACCTGCGTAATTCCTGAACTACTTGACCGAATGACTTACTGTTTGGCAACCCAAGGTAAAATTTACCGATGAATCCAAATCTAATGTCAAAATTAGGGTTAATATGGAAATTTTAAAAGTTGATATCGTGGAGCCTATACCACCTGCAGAAAAAAAAAAAAAAAGAGCCACCACTTCCCTCAAATATATTTGGCACATGTTATAGAGTTGTTTTCGGATATTCTAATGCGTTCCCTAGACACAGAGGGGGTCGGGGGACTTTTGGCGATCCTTGTATATATATATATATAACCGTTAAAAAACAACACAGAAACATTATATATTAAACTGTGTGTCATTTCTTATCATTCACCAATAGGTAATTCCTAAACCGTGAATTTATACGAATATTTCCAGATAAGAAATATTCAAATGGTGAAAGAATAAAACTTGAATAAAATTTTAAATTCTAACAAGTGCGGTAGTAAAATATTCATGTTTGCATGACCAAAACTTAACGAATTATCAACCTGCAAATTTTGTTAATTTTCAGCACTTTTTTTGCAATAAAAACGGATTTTTCCGTTTTTAGTGCCAGAAAAGATTTTGAAACTTCTTAAAAAAAATAGCTATTTTGACTTGAATGGACTTTCACATGATATAGCACAACATATGAAACATTTTTGAAACTATAACTACACCTCTAAAAGTAACGATCAACGACAAGAAGAAACATCCTGTATATCATCTTTCCTGGAATTTGTTAAAGAGTTGTTCAAAATTAAAATTTATAAAAAAATTATGTTTACATTCGTTTGTTACAATTTATTCTTCATTACACTTATTATATAGATTAACAAAAGTTTAATAAATAAAAACATGCTTCAGAGCTAATTTTTGTTAGTTTAACTGTTCCTCAAGAAATTTAACCTTAAAACCATTTCTGAACAAAATATTAAAATGTTTGTATCGGAATCAATAATGATATTATTATTATAAATTACCAAATATCCTTAAGGGGGCACAGCACTTCTATTTTTCAAAAAATTAATTTTCTGTTTTCATTTAATTTTGAATTCTTAAATATTTATGAACAATATGCAAAAAACCGCATTCAAAAATCTGCATTATTTCCTGAGTTATAATCATTTATAGACGGTTAGTATAATTGAATGTAACTGGATATTGAAACTTTAGGATGCGTTTTTTCCGATTAGTAAATTTTGAGTTTGCGCACATTATTATTTTCAAACTATGTAAGCTACATTTTCAAAAATTTAACCACATACGCGTTTCTTCATAGTATACATGCTAAAATAACAACAATATATATATATATATATTTGTTAATTATTTATTTATTTATTTTTATTTATTTATTTATTTATTTATTTGTTTTTTTTTTCACCGGAAAAAAAATATATATTTAAAATTTTGAAATTTAGAAATTTTTGTGTTAAAAATAAATTTTAAACAATATTTGTGTGTATATTTTGGGATTAAATTACAGATAAGTGTGTTATGATACTATGTTGGTCAAAAATCGTTTCCTATGTGCCTAATTTCCATTTTTATCCTGTGCACAGTACTTAATGATTTTCATTCACTTATCAGTGATAGGAATTTTTCAAATAAATATATTACTTTTGGATCTAAAACATTTATTTTTCTGTGTAATATACTTAAGAATACATACTTTATGCATAAAGCAGAAACAAAATCTTAATTGCATATTATTTGAGTTTTGGTACTTTGAAAATGGTGATATTTTTTATCATTTCGACAAACTCGAAGGTCCTGTGTCCCCTTAAAACTTAATGATGAGACTTTTCCTGTTGCATGCGTGTATTACTTACCCATCATACGTAATATAGGGTAAGTCTTGTAATCGTTTTGAAAATCGAAAAAAAATTTGACGGATTTAAACGTTTCAGACATTGGAGATTCCGAAAAACATAGTTTTAGAAAAAAAAAATTCCGTCCACCTGTGTGTCTGTGTGTCTCTAAACGCTCTATCTCCCGAACAAATTGAGATAGAGACTTGAAATTTGGAATGTACTTAGTATGTAATAATGGGAAAATGCCTATTGAATTTCAGTAACCTCGTTTATCCGGCACTATTTTTTTCGGACTCTCGAAATATTCGTTCTGATAAAAGGTATATAAAAATTTTTGAAATTGTTTATTTTAAGGAGTAAAATATAAAAGACAATAAAAAAACAAATTTTGCATAAAGCATGAAGTCGATCGGATAATGAGTTACCGAGCTATTTGTAATCCTATTTTCCATACTCTTCGATTTTTCATGACCCTGTATTTCATCTAAATTTCAATTCAAAGATATATTTCAATTGGAAATGAGACGCTTAATCAGATGCAATAAACCGCTAGTTAATAGGATTATTGTTTTTGGAGTTATAAGGATGTTTCTTTCAAGCAATTCAGTAATCGAGCCTTCAAAGTTTATGACGTCATCAAGCCACGATTCGAGGCTAACGAAAAAGAAAGGCTACCGCGGAGCTTTACGTGTATCTTTTTTTACAGACCGCCGGAGACACGTGATGCTCGAATGCTCCAATGAAGGTGTACGAAAAGAGCATCACGTCATAGACGCTTTCAGTCGTGACGTCAATGATGACGTTTTGCTTGGAAACTGACTCCAAACAAACGGTTGCTATGTTGTATTTTCTATTATGTTTGTATATTATACCTATATCTTATAATTGTATCTCACAGTAGTATTTTAATACATTATATGCAGTAGTGATATTTTCTACGATTTATATTTAATAAGAAATGAAACATAGCAACCGTTTGTTTGGAGTCAGTATCCAAGCAAAACGTCATGACTTGACGTTACACTGAAAGCGTCTATTCTGGCGGTCTGTAAAAAAAGATAAGTGGAATGCACCGCGGTAGCCTGTCTTTTTCGTTAGCCTCGGCCACGATTTTATTCGAATTGCAATGCATTTTATAAGTAGTTTACACATTTTTTATTTTAATATTTTACATTATGCGTATCCATGATGGGTAAGTATTACGGTGGCCCCCAACGACTAGTTTTTCTTGTGATTCGGTCTTTAAATGTTCGTCCTATTGTTCTATAACATTCAGCACGAAAATAACCCAATTGAAATGTGCCAGTCCGCTACATTTTTTTTGAAAAGTTTAGATTGTCTGATTGCCACCACCTTTTTAAAATAGTAGAATTCATTTTATTATTATTTAATCTATCATTACTTAATCCGTCATAAAAGAAAGTCAATATTTCTACTTTAAAAAAGTGGTGGCAATCAAGCAATCTGGATTAAAAAAATGTAGCTAACTGGTAACACTGCCCAAATGCTTAGTATTAATTAAATATATTTTTTTAGATGACCGAATACAGTGTTATTTTCTTTTGGTTGTTTATTTATACTTCTATTCCGGTTTAACAACAAGAAAACCCTTTTTTTTTAATTCCATCTGACTTCACATGAAATTTTAGCTCCTAATTATGAGATAAATCACACATACACACTCTTTTACACATATATTATTTTATTTTAATTTACAATTTCTTTGAAATATAATTTATGTAAGCAGAGCTTCACAAATGCGATCGCCAGGTCGCCACTGGTGACCACTTTTTTCTACCTGAACACTTATTTATTTAATCGACCGTTTTGATTATTATTATTATAATTTTTAGTACAAAAATTGACCTAAGACATGAGCAAAAACGAAATTTTTTTTCTCTTTTTCGGCCTTTTCAATTTGGTAAAATAAGTTTTAAAAAATGAATTTTTTTAAAATGATAAAAACATAATTATCTGACTGACTTTTACTTTAAAATAGGCAAAAAATGTTTTCTTGCTTCACTATTTCATCGATAACCCCCTCATCAGATATAGATTTTGTAGCACTCAACTATTACGGACATTTGAAGCTTTCGGCATTCAGAATTTCCCGAACATGCCAATTAATCCAGCCTTTACAGAATTTCTCTTTCTTTTCTTTTCTGTATAAATAAATTATTTTGATGCATTTCATTAGAGAACTTAGTTTATATTATCTTTCTAAATTATGTAACTATTCTAAACTATGTGACTAATAATCCTAAACTATGCTTGGTATTAATTTTTCTCAAATAATTCCTGTAAAAGTTTTGTGCTGTTTAAAAATCAATAACGGGTGAAGGAAAAGAGGAGGGGGGGGGGGAAATATGTTTTACTCGCAGCTAGAATTTTTTTCTGGCTACCACATTTTATCAAATTTGTAAAGCCCTGCATGTAAGAATATAAAATAAGTCAGCTTATTACTTTTGAATGTTGCGTGGATTTTTTCTCTTTTATCTATACTAATAAAAGAAAGTTTCGCTCTGTGTATGTATCTGTGAGTCTGCGATGGCTACGAAGTCTAGCACATCTAGAAGTCTGAAAATTTAGGTGAGGATAGTCCAAGGCCCCTCCTGATGCACCTGAGTCTCAGTGAACGAGAATGAAGGACCATTTAAATGAAGAATGAGTTTATTTCGCAATTCTGTTTTCGCTTCTACCGACTAAACCGTTTGTTTTATTTAAAAACGAAAAACATATTCTGAAAGATCACACTCTTCCTTCCATCTCAAATGCCGCAATCAATAAGACAAAAAAATTGATGTTAACCCTTTGAAAAACATTTTTGAAAACAGGTAGCTTTCTTGGTGAATGTTTTCCCCCTTACGGCAACGCCCCACAAGATCGCAATTTTAGATATACAGACAAACCAAACATATGGTCTTAAAGCTGAAACTTTCTTCTAAAATACAGTGCAATTAGTTTTAAAAAATACGATTTTAACTCCTTCAAAAACGAACGCAGGTCATTGCGTGCTTCACGAGAAGTTTTTTTTTTTCTTACACTAAAAGTTACTAAACGTTCGTATTTCGACACAATCTTTTTAGAGCATCTCGGTAGACCAGATTTACATCATCTAAAGCAATTTCGAAATTTTCGGACGAGAAAAAATATATTTTTAAAATAAAATCTGAGAAATTTTCGCGGCAAAAACCGATATTAATGAGGGTTGTTTCTGCGCAGTGACACTCGGCTTCGGGTAGCGCTTTTGCTATTTAATGTACATATATTTTCACATAATTGTATAGATGACTTGGAAAGAGTTATATTTATAAACGACTAAAGTTTCAGAGAGTTCGAATGACGAAAGCTATTTTTTTTATGTTAACGGACCCGATGCAAAAACCAAAAAGCCCGAAAAGCAAACATATTTATTTTACAACCAAATAATAATATTTCTGACGTAATTTTTACACGGGATGTAAAACCGTTATATTTATGACCCTTTGAATTTTCAAAGGGATTGGACAACAAAAGCTATTTTGTTAAACAATGAAACGATCCTATGTAAAAAAAAAGAAAATGTTTTCTTACGAGAACTTTTATCACTAATTATTTTGTCATTAAAAATAAAAATTCGTACAAAATCGGGTTAAAGGTATCAATAAATTTGTATTTGTATTAATAAATTTGTATTTATAAATAAATTTGTACTTGTTCAAAACTAGCTATTCACAATTACTTACAATTTCCTTGAAACTTAATTCGTCTAAGAATATCAATTAATTCAGCTTCTTGTTTTTATAATTAACTTGCTGTTCTTCTCTTTTATTTATAAATAAATTTATAGTTGCTTAAAACGAGATATTCACAATTACTTACATTTTTTTAGAAACATACACTACATTGCCAAAGGTGATTGGTCACTTGCGATTTTAGACGTTTTGTTAACTATCTAGAAAAGTACATGAGGAATTAACCTGAAACTGCAAGTGTGTAAACAGTATAGTATAGCTTATATATTTCCGTGAATATTTTTTCCGAAACCCCATAGGGGACTGTCAACAAATTGAAAAAGAACGAATATATTTTGGATTACCCTGTAAAAATTAATGTAGCAAAAACGTTCAAACTACAGATTAGTAATAAGTGGCTTATTGTAATATACTGTGTTCATTTTTATGAAGATAGCATGTATACTTGAAGAGAAATTAAGATTTTTATAAAAACCGTCCCAAATTTCGCCAAGTTGTTTACTTATAATTTGCAGAGTTCTTAATATAAAAAAAGTTCTTTTCAGAAAATATGACAAACAACATTGTACATAATACTCTGCAATCGGAATTAAAAAATAATGAAAATTGGATGAAAAATGAGCAGGTTTACTAAAAAATGTTTCACTGCGCATGCGCGAATGCAATCAAAATATAATATGCATAATGTATTAGCTAAGTATATAGAGCAACTTTTGTGAAAGTCTCAAAATCATAGCTCGAAAATTCTGAAAATTATCGTCGATAGAAGAAGCTCGAAATCCGTTGTTCCCAAAAGGAAGCAAAGAGATGAGGGGTTGTATCCAAATATAGTAGTACGGGCAATATTGTGTACGCTATCTTGGCACTAATCAACAGATATTTGATACAACCCCTCATATTTTTGCTTCTTTTTGGTAACAGCGGATTTCGAGCTTATTCTATCGACGATAATTTTCAGAATTTTCAAGCTATGATTTTGAGACTTTCACAAAAGTTGCTCTACACTGTTAAAAATTTGCAGCAAACTGTCCGGTCATTTGACCGTTTTTAGATGAAACGGTTACATAACCGTAATTTAACTCTATTCTGACCATATTATTGCCCATATTATGGTCAGAATAGAGTTAAATTACTGTTATGTAACCGTTTTCTATAAAAACGGTCAAATGACTGGAAAGTTTGCTGCAAAATTTTAACAGTGTATATACACTGCTCAAAACAATTAAAGGATATTGCAGTTTTAGGTGGATTTTGTATCTGGGAAACTTTTTAGCTGATTGATACATGGTCGACAGACATAGTAGGTTATATGAGAATAAATTACACATGTTTGGCAGAAAAAAATGCATTTTATTGCGCATTTATGTACAAAAGGAAAAAAACACAATTTGTGCATATGAGAAAAAAAGAATAAGAAAAGGTGTTTTCTTCAAAGAAAATCATTTTCAGTAGGGGGTATGGTTTCCACGGGCGGACAGCAACGTTGAACACCTTTGAGGCATGGACTCAATGAGGCTATTAATGACGAGTTGGGGTATTCTGCCCCACTCTTCCAGAAGAGCTCTTTCCAGTTCTTGGAGAGTTTGTGGGGGTTGTTGGCGGCCAGAAACTCGTCTTCCTAGAGCGTCCCAAACCTGCTCGATTGGATTCATGTCTGGAGAACACGCTGGCCATACCATTCGAACGATTCCTTCCTCGAAAAGGAAATCCTCCACCAGGTTTGCACGATGTGGCCTGCAGTTATCGTCCATTAAAATGAAGTTATCTCCGATTGCTGCAGCGTAAGGGACTACAATAGATCTGAGGATCTCATCCCTATATCGGCGACCAGTCAGAGCTCCATCTCGAATGATGTAGAGGTCAGTGCGCCCGTCAATGGAGATGCCACCATACACCAACACTCCTCCACTGCCAAATCTGACACTTTCGTGCACGAACGCAGGATTATTCCTACTGCCACGGTCCCTCCAGATGAAAATACGCCTATTATCCGGATGCACAGAAAAACGGGACTCGTCAGAAAACAGAATATTGTTCCATTCATTTCTCCTCCAGTTGACATGCTCGGTTGCCCACTCCCTGCGGTCGCGACGATGCCTTGATGTTAATCTAACACATACCATCGGTCGGCGATCATACAGACCTACAGCATGGATCCGGTTTCGGACAGTCTGAGTTGAAATCGTGGTGCCTGTAGCCGAGCGAAGGTGTTGTTGGAGAAGAGTAGCGTTCATGTTTCGGTGTCTCCGAGCTGTTAACGCTAAATACCGATCTTCATTGGGCGTTGTTGCCCGTCTACGACCTTGCCCTGGTCTTCGGTCTGCACATCCACTCTCCAAAAAACGGTTCCAGATCCTGGAAATGACACTTTGTGACACTCCAATGGCTTGCGCTGCGTCGGCTTGAGTTTGGCCCCCTTCTAACCTACCAACAATTCTCCAACCTTCTGAATCTGTCAAATGACTTCGCTGAGACATCGTACTCATCGAAACAAAGCAATCACTGAATGCCGATCAACCTTGTCTTCATTCTCTTTTATCCAGTTGAAAGTCAAAATTCATTCGCTGCCGCTGAAGCGACGTTTTTGACGTCGAACTCAAAATTTGCATACTCCACAGTTTGAAAACCAGAAAAATTTGCATTTGTGATTCTCTTCTTCTATTTTCGGCAAAAAAAAATTCGTTTATATCTTTATTTTATATAAAACTTCAAATATCCTTTAATTGTTTTGAGCAGTGTACTTAGCTAATACATTATGCATATTATATTTTGATTGCATTCGCGCATGCGCAGTGAAACATTTTTTAGTAAACCGGCTCATTTTTCATTTTTTAATTCCGATTGCAGAGTACAATGTTGGTTGACATATTTTCTGAAAACAACTTTTTTTATATTAAGAACTCTGGAAATTATAAGCAAAAAAC
This sequence comes from Maratus michaelseni, assembly GCA_963931845.1. Classification (NCBI taxonomy): domain Eukaryota; kingdom Metazoa; phylum Arthropoda; class Arachnida; order Araneae; family Salticidae; genus Maratus; species Maratus michaelseni. Next base: position 272,976,706 of record OZ007594.1, on the reverse strand, counting down.
TTGGTGAAATTTGGGTCGGTTTTTATAAAAACCTTAATTTCTCTTCGAGTATACATGCTATCTTCATAAAAATTAACACAGTATATTACAATAAACCACTTATTAATAATCTCGAGTTTGAACACTTTTGCTACATTAGGTTTTACAGGCTAATCCAAAAGATATTCGTTCTTTTTCAATTTGTTGACAGTCACCTATGGGGTTTCGGAAAAAAATATTCACGGAAATACATAAGCTATTCTATACTGTTTACACACCTGCAGTTTCAGGTTAATTCCTCATGTATTTTTCTAGATAGTTAACAAAACGTCTAAAATCGCAAGTGACCAATCACCTTTGGCAATATAGTGTAGTTCATCTAAGAATATTAATTAATTCAGCTTATTATAAGTAAATTGCTATTTTTGCCTTTTATTTATAAATAAATTTACAGTTGTTCAAAAATTAGCTACTCGCTCACTAAATACATTTGACATTAACTATAAACTTTATTTTAGACAATTTATCAAATTTAAGTTTTATATTGACAATTAATTTAAAATCATTAATCATCAAAATCTTTTGCATATAATTATAAGAAAAAAATAAATATTTTATAATGAGTTTTAAGAGAAAAAGACCTTGCTCAACAAAATAAATTAGTTAGTTTTCATTTACTGTTCTTTGTGTTTAAATTTATTGCCAAATTTCTTGATTTATCTTCATTTTTCTGTTTTCTTAGTCGCAAGCAAATATTTGCATTTCTTTGGTTTTTAAGATAATAGAATTTTAGAGAATTCCCTATTTTATTAATCGGCTAAAAGATTCTGAAAGTATTTTTTCAAAATGTGTTACTGGTCTTTTGCAAATGTCACTTATTTTTCATACTTTCGATTATTTCTTTTTTTTTAATCGTTTTCTCTGAATTATAAATTTATTTCATTAAATTAAACTACTATTTTAAAAGAAAAATGCATGGGTTAAACATAAAATCTAAAGCAAAAAAGTCTCTACACTTCCAGATGTCTTTTCAAGTGTTGCATTTTTCAGTGAAATTATTGTACGCCTCCCTTAATGGCTGTCTACAACGTGTTTCTATACAAATAGAACATAATGGGAGGAGTAATAACATTTTTTATTTCTTTTTAATTTTTATTTTGCTTTTTGGATTTAAATATATCCATTGATATCCATATATTTTATTAAATTTCTACCTCTGTTTTTTTACAAAACGCTATTAAGGTATATATATAACTAATTAAAGTAATATATATATAACTATTACCTTAAAGAAAAAGGTAATAGTTATACCTTCATACGTATTACTTAATGCAATAATATTTTTTTCACTTAATCATAATAAAATCTACTTATTCATTCACAAGTACAGTATATCACACTCCAGGTTGAAATTTCATTCATTAGTTTTAATTATAATGAAGATATTGTAATGATACTTCCAACAGACTTTGCTTTCTGTGAAATATGATAACATTAAAGGAAGTTCTGAAAATGGCCACCATTTGCGTCCAAAAAAAACGTTTATCTAGACGCTCCATAATTCCGAATGCATCTACAGTACTTATGGAAAAGCTGAACATTTGGTGCTCTATTAGCTTTTAATTTGTTTGTTTCTTTTATTTTTGCTTTTGCTTATAAATTTGGAAAATTCATTGTTATCCATATATTTTTTAATTTATTCTTATAATTTTTTCAAATTTTTCAATTTCTGTTTTTTTTTTTTTTTTTTTTTTTTTTTTTTTTTTTTTTTTTTTTTTTAAGGCTAACATAATAAATTTTAAAGAAAACAAAATAATTATTGTAATTTCAAAAGTGACGCTTAATTGAATTATAAATTTTACTTAATCACGATAAACATTTTTGGTATTTTTACTTTTGACTACACAGGTTGTAAGGAAAGTGTTCTAATCAGGATGCATGTGTGTGTGAATGAGTGAATACAATAGCTTCCAGACGGTAATTCCGACTGAGCTCCAATTTGGAGAATATGTTATGTACAACTGTTATAAGAACTGTATAGATTTTCTTAAAAAAAGACCGATTGATTAGATAATTAAACCTTTTTCAAACAACTTTGTGGCCGATTCTATTGGCAAATATATTCCCTGACATAATTTCCTATATTATAGAGGGAAAATCACCAAGGAAATGTGACAAGGAAAAACATCGTTTCCTAATTTCATTTTAGGATTTTTTTTCTTTGCAATGTTTAAAATCTGCACCGGCTTTGGCAATCAAAATGTGAAAAAACGAAAAATACCAAACTATATCTACGTATATTTTTCTTTCAAACGACGTGTTTGGTTTAAAAAAATATTAATATTAATCCTTTCAAACATATTCATTTCTTGAACTCACTTCACGATTTCGCTGGACTTTCTTTTTTTCCCATCACGTATTGCCAGTGATTTGACGTTTCAATCTATTTCTGAATTTTTTAAGCAATCTTTTTACAACTAAATATCAATATTTTAGTACAAAATTTATACACAAGCTTTGGAAACATTATATTTATAACTCATAAGAATTCAAATGTATTCGATGGAAAAAAATGAGAAGTAAAACTCTTCTTCTGACCCCCTTTCCCACTAAATATCAATACTGTATCGCCAATTTTGTATTTAGTCATCAGATACATGTTTTATATAAGAATAGATCGGGGGCCTCTTACTTTGTTTAGAAAGATTTGCATTTAAAAATATAAAATCATAAAATTTCAAAGGTGTATGCTGCCGAAAGCATTAGAGGTTCCTAACCACGCCTGATGTACACTGCAGTAGGCAGTGGGACCCCTACCTCTAGGTTCGTTTCGACAGATTTTCGTTTAAAAATATAAAATAATGCAAATTCGAGGCTGTACACTGCTAAAGACAATGCAGCCCCCAACATTTTTGTGCTTAGAAAGATTTCTGTAAATAAAATCAAAGTAAACTGGATCGTGCGTATCACTCCCGGTATATACAGGGTGTACGCTACTGAAGGCAATGTGGCACCCAACATTATGTTTGTATATAGAGATTTTTGTTCAAATAAATAAAATGAAAAGAGACCTGGGCGTTCGTAGCATGCCTAGTGTACGCTGCTGAAGGCAGTGGGTTCCCCAATTCTATGTTCGGTTGAATAGATCTTTATTAAAAAAATATAAAATCAGGCAAATTCGAGGGTGTACGCTGCCAAAGTCAGTGAGCTCCCCAAAACTAGGCTCATTTAGACATATTTTAGTTTAAAAACATTTTTAAAACTTTAAAATCTTTTAAAATTAAATTTTTAAATTTTAAAATTTATTTAACTTTTGATGTAATTCATGGACCACTTGCCCAATTTCATTGCTATTTCACTATTGTGTGTAGCAAAGGTTTCTTGTTAACTTTTCTTCAGGATTTACAAAAATGTTACTTACAAAATTGATAATAAATTTAAAAGTAAAGAAAATAAAAGAGAATTTTTGAGAGTCATTTTTACGTTGGGGATTATAATTTGAAAATTTTCCCATGAAATAAAAAATCCTGAAAACAATTTATTAAAAATATAACACAAATACTTCGTTCAAAATTTCACAAACATACCTTTCAAGAAAGTTTAGGTATATTCGTTTAAACATGATAAATTATGAAAAAATCTATTCCTAGATAAATGAATGGTTTTAGTTACGGTCGGGGAAAGTATGACTGTACAACACAAAAATTGTTATATCTGTTGATGTAATCATGGTAAAAACATATAGTCTGCTTTATTTAATTTACATAACTTTCTATTTTTTTTTATTAACAAAAAACAAAAAATGTATTTTTTTGAGAATTTTGGAAAATAATACAACACATTTTTCATTTTTCTACATGATTGTGTCTTACTAACTGCTGTACGTTAAGAATATCTTTAATATTTACTTCTTTTTTAATTCTAACGTTTTGGATCAACTAGGAAACTGAAAAAATAAATATATAAAATAAAAATAACATCAATGCGACAGTAATAAAATGTTTTCATTATTTAATTATTTTAGTAGTTGACCCGCCTGGCGTTGCCCGGGCCTGTGATAATAACTTTAAATAAACCACAAATTTGTATTATTTTATATCTCTAACCCGATTTTGTACGAATTTATATTTTTAAATGAAAAATTAATGAACAAATATTGCTATTTAGTGGGAAAGTGCTTGTAAGAAGACGTTTTCTTGTTTTCTCACGTACATTTGGATATCTTTAGTATTAGGCAATAAATGACAGCACTATGGATTCAATGAAAAGGTCTATTTCAAATTTCTCTCCTCTCCGTTTCAAATGAAGGTTGGCTGGTTGGTTGATTTTTGACGGCCAATTATCTACTCTTGGGATATAGGCCCTAGGGAGGAGTGCCCTCCGTGGGGGCCTTTCTAAGGGAACCTAACCCGTATTTACGGCAAGGTTCGAAGAAAACCACGGAAAACTCCGAACGGTTAGGTCGACGAGCACGACAGGGTTCAAATAAAGATTTTCACTATATTTATACTTGTTGTAATGTTTCATAAACTATAAACTAAAAGTTTTTTTCTAGTATTACTCAAAAATATAATTATGATAATGAAGGCAATTTTTTCAAATTTAAATATTTTTAATATAAAATTTTAAATTTATATTGTATTTTTAATACAAATTTAATTTGTAAGAATATTGTTGGGTGTTAAACTTTACTTAATTCAAAAGCATTCGAATAAAAAAATACAAATTATATATGTAACCAATTTTCCTGATAATTTGACAATAATTGAAATGAATTATAGCCAAAAGTAATGCAGAAATCATTCTGTCGGAAGCGGGATTCGAACCTACTTTCTTTGCAGAGAGCCAGAGATTAAACTAACGCCTTACACCACAAAGCTACGCTGATCACGTTCAAGTGTACCTTAAAACTAAACAGGTTTTAGATTTATTCTCAGGCATGCTCAAAATCATCGAATTTGCGATGAAAATTTTAGCTTGCCGCTTTAATATATAGGATGTTTGTTCAAGTAAATAAATAGCGTTTCTATTTTTTCCTATAGAAAAATTATTCATTTTTTATTGTGATGTAAATTTAGAAAAATATTTTTTATAACCAACTTTTCAATACCAAAAATTCCAATCATGACGTGTATCTTATCTCAAATCTAAAATATTTTTTTTTGACTCTTTGTCAGTAAAGCTTTTATAGTCACTAAAGTTGTGTAATTTACACCATTACTAAGAATCCTACTGAATTATAATTAAGGAAAAAAAAAACACCCTAATTTTAAAATTTCATGTCACTGTGACGCTGAAAACAATATACTAATAAAAAATGAATAAAAAAAATATAAATATGTAGCGAAATATATCCAACCTTCAGTCATGTTCTTATTCAGTCATCTCTATGCCTTACGTACACAATCTAATCAAAGAAAACTTCTTTGGCAAAGTAACTAAAAAACAGAAAATCCTACTGCTTTTCTATCATGCTCTGCTATTCAGGGAGAGAAAACAAATACAAGATTTCATCATGCATGACACATATATGTATATTTTCATATTAAATATTGAAATCATACATTTCCTACATTAGAGGGTGAATGTAAACTGCCGTTACAAAATAATAGAATTAGTAGTACACATCTAGACGAATAATTTCTGTATATGAAACCACAGCCTTTAACTATTTATTCTGTCAAAATTACATGGTGTCTCGTGAACCCGGAATTTTGTACATATATGTACAAAATTCCGGGTAACTTCATCTATATATGTTATAAAGAAGAAAAAAAAACATGTCCGTGAGTAAAGCTGCTGTCATATTAATGGTGTCAACAACTGACCAATAAATTACAATTTTACTGCAATTTTTTTTTAAACTTCTAAACCCGTCAAATAGAAAAAACAATGTTCTTTCAAAAGCAAATTGTTTGTAAATTGTATCTTAATTTATTGAATTAGGGATTTATTTTAAAATAATTTTCAAGCAGGATTTTTTAAAATTCTATCTCTATCGCGTATCGCATGATTACGTAAGATTTACTAGCTTGCAGTTTAAACAATATAAATGGTTCAGTATTTGATTCTGACTAATGTTCCCTTACGAAATTAAAATTTCGTCAATAAATAAAAAAAATAATATAAATAAAATACAAATTTAATAGATGCGTAATCGAAATGCGTGCTTAAACACTAAATAATCAGAATAAAAAAGCTGTTGTAAGTAACGAAATCTTTCACTATTTCTTCGGCTATCAACATCTGGTACATGGCTAATGCGAAAATTTCGCTTTTTATAAATTTCAAATCTTTATTCGAATACAGAATTGATAGTTTTCATATAAAAATGCTTTTTTTTGGGGGGGGGGAGGGATAATCTAAATAATATACTAAATGTATAAAATTTATCAGAATTTTCCATGAAAAATGGTTTTTTTACCTATGTTGTTTAAACCGGGTGGTACGTTCTGTGACCCGGAAGTCAAGGTTGTATCTCCTGGGTTCTTTTCATTATTTATTTTGCTTCCATGACTGAAACTTTTGCTTCCATGTCTTAAAATTAAAGGTATCTCAGCAAAAGTTTCCCCAGACTATCTTTATCTTGTTTGAAATATGATGAAATCACTGAAATTGCTAGAAGTGCAGTGTAATTCAGACAGGTGTAATCTAAAAAATATACTAAATGTATAAAATGTATCAGAATTTTCCATGAAAAATGGTTTTTACCTATGTTGTTTAAACCGGGCGGTACGTTCTGTAACCCCGGAAATCAAGGTTGGATCTCCTGGGTTCTTTTCATTATTTTGCTTCCATGACTGAAACTTTTGCTTCCATGTCTTAAAATTAAAGGTATCTCAGCAAAACTTTCCCCAGACTATCTTTATCTTGTTTGAAATATGCTGAAATCACTGAAATTGCTAGAAGTGCAGTGTAATTCAGCCAGTTTATGATCCACTATGTTCAACGTTAAGAAAAAGAATATTTCAGTCTTGTATGGGCACGAATGCGAGCTATTTACAGCATTTTACTTCATTTCACGACATTACACACAAAGGAAAAATTTCCCTGTGGTATATATCCTTACAATATCATCTCCATTATTGTCAAAGTTCTCAATGAGAAACCAGGTTTAGCTTGAGGCGAATCATCTTTTATTTTTGACAAAATGAATGGTTTTGTAACCTTCGTTTCCTATACAAAAATTATTCTTCGTAGTATCACCATTTTTTTTAAGACAATTTACGAACAGTCTGTCTATAAAATAAAAATCGTATATATATAATGTTTCAGCATAATTCAACTTTATTTTTTCGTCTTAAATTTGCTCTTTCATCTTTATCAGATACCTGTTTAATATAGCTTTATTCCTCGTTCTCATAATATTTCTTTTATTATAACAATGTAAAATGAAAATTATGAAAATTTACAACAACGTAATGAAGGTTTATTAAATGCTTATAATTAAGTAAACATATTTGTAAATAATTACGTTTTGCTTTTTGTCATAAGAAGAAAACTTTAAAAAAAAATTTCACCTTTGAATTAATAGAAGTTGATAATAATAAAAGGAGAAATTTCATAATACAGAAGATCGAAATAACGTTATGCTCAAATGTATCACATTTAAAAATTAAATGTTTCTCCTGAAATCAGAAAAGAAGTATTTTTTAATCACATTTACCGTAATTTTTGGCCTATAATCCGCGGATCAAACAATCATATTTCGACCCAGAAATTTAATTTAATAATTGAAGTGAAATATTTACAGCGATCCAGTAAGTTACATTATTATTATTATTATTTATTTATTTATTGGGGGGGGGGGTCGAAACATGATGGTTTGATCCGCGGATTATACACTGGAAATTACGGTAACTTTCTTCTGTAACAATAAAATACTTTCGGGGATTATATGAAAAAACTAACACATTTCAAAATCCAGTTGTACTCAAACTTAAATTAAAACGTTGGTTGAAAAAGTAGAAAAAACTGCACAAATATGTTTTTATTTTTCTACACGTATATTCATTGAAAAATCATATATGTTAAAACGAAAAGGGATTACGTCAAGATTCACAAAGGGTTGATCCATTTGCGCATGCTTAAAATTAAATCTAGAACGTATCCAGTCTTATCGTACACTAGAACGAGGTAATGGTGGTTGAATGTCTAAGGCCCCGGGTTTATGAAATAGTTCTCCGTTTAGATCGTCGTCTGTTTGATACCCACTCCGGACAGAATGATTTTTGTTATTTTATTGGCGATAACTCATTTTAATAATGTCATATTTTGCTTAAGTGGAGAAGTTATATAATTTGGATTTTTTTTTATTCGAATGCTTTATAATTAAGTAAATCTTAACAATTAAGAATATATATTTAACTAGTAATTTTATATTAACAACATTTAAAGTAAAATATTGTGCATATAATTATCGATTAAATAAATTGAACTGATCTACAGTATTTGCTATCTTTGGTATGACCATTATCAAGATGCCAAATATATACTAAGATAAGTATGTGATTATTTTTCATAAAAAGGAAAAATAAAAGGAGAGAAAACAGAAAGAAAGGAAAATATTCATACGGGAACTCTAGGAAATTATCTTGATATCCATGATTTAACATATAAACAATGTATGAAAATGTAAAATAAAATTCAAGCAATTAAAAAATATATATTATAAATCGTTAGCTGCAAACAGCAAATTTTTAGTTCAGGATTTTACAGTCAGGGTGGTAAGAATAAAAATAATGAAAAAATTTACAGGTAGCGTAATTAAAAGGAAAATAAGAGAAAATATTAAATGTTGATATTTAAGAAAAAATGAGATTGTAGTAAGTAAAAATAAATCATTCAATTAACATTTTCAGTTAAACTCTTGCTAAAAATCAAGCATAATAGGACATGAATTACAAGAGTAAAATTATTTCCCTTCATTAGTTGAGTAGGCTGCACTGACAGCACCATCTATCGTCTTATATCTATAGGAATAGCTTACACAATATAACAACTCATCAAGTTTCCATCACTTAATTAATATAAAGGCAACTAATTAAAGATTAAAACATATTTATAAAAGAATTTTCATGTTATTTACCGTCAAATCTTGACGGGTACTATCTAGTTTATTTTTAAAGAAACTAAAAATACGAAAAGAAAAAATCCCTGAAATTTCATTCCGTTTCTGTCTTATCCTACGTTACCTGGAAGCGAAGCTACGACAAATTTCAAGCTGAATTTGTCACTTGTTTCGTTATTTTTTTAAAATGTAATAATTTAAGTAATTTATTTATTAAGAAATAAATATAATGAAACCTCTTAATATCGTGAAATTCAAATTTTACAAAATGCTACAGAATATCGAAAACTACAATAACGATAACTAAAAAAATAATTTTATCTAAATATTATGCATTATCAATCAACGTGTTCCATTTATAAACAAAAATCCTTTTCTGAAAAGGATAATAAGAAAAAATCTACATCATGTCAAAACACTGTAAATTTTTCTAATTGAATTTAATAAGAAAATTACTAATAACTAAAATTACAATATAGTTTCATATAAATTTAATTTAAAGTTCACAAGTTCCTTATTGGGCCGGGAACCAAGTCTTTAACCCTTTGTGTCACCACGTTGCATATCTGCAACATACTCAAAAGTTGATGTTACTTATACCGTGACCTTTAAAAGCTGATTTTATTTATTCTTGTTATCTCCCAATGCAGCAGTTAATGTAAATTGTTCATAGAATTTTCAACAGACGGCGATACTGAGATGTTTTTGCATGCCAAAGTTTTATTTATCATTTGAATAGTTTCGCATTGTTATTGCTTAAATGAACTTCATATATTTTGTAAAATTTAAAAAGGCAGGAGACGTCTCAACATAGACATTTTTTACAAAAGTACGTCGTATCCTTTACAATTTTGTATTAGAAAATTGACAATATTTATGAGAAGTATGTAATTTTCTGTAATTTGCAGATGTGAAAAAAGTATATTTTAGTCAATATTTTTTTATTTTTACGTTCTAATTTTATTTATTTTATTTTTTACATGCTTAAAAGGATGTATTCTAAAATCTGAGTAAATATTTTTCTAATTGGAGTTGTTGCGTCACAAAGGGTTACAATTATTTTATATTTCTATTTTACTAATATGCTTTCATCTCCTGAACATATGCATATCAAGTAGTTATTTTTATTTTATTTTTATTTATGTTTAGAAAATGAAAGTATATCTATTTTAATACTTGGAAAATTTTCCATAGACAAATTTTCAAATTTCATTAAAATTTGAAATATTATGAATGCAAGGCATGAAAAATTTTCTATGAAAAAAATTTCTAAGTATTGAAATAGTTTTATTCAATTATCTATGCTGGATTCTCTTTAGTTTCCTGTTTGCCCCAGGTTTGGTGGTTCATGGAAAATTATTCCATCTTGTGCTGTGTTTGTAGCCTTGCGAACATGTTATATAGTGAGAAGTGCCAGATTGGGTGTCGTTCCAAGTGGTTCAGTTGGTAGAACGTTAGTGCGCTATACTGATGACCCGGGTACGAGTCCCGGCTTGGATACTTTTTTTTTACTATGTTGTCTATACGCCTTTTAAGCAATTAAAATTTGAAATATTATGAAAGTATATCTGTTAAAGAGGAAAATCAAATATCTTAAGCTTGGTTCTTCACTCAGTGAGAAACTCAAACCTTTGCATTTTAAGAAAAAAAAAACAGATTTCAAAGGATAGTTTATTACTTTAATGTTTGTAACAATCCTTTAAAGCTATCCACATTAGAGTGTGAACTGTTCTGATTATACTCAATCCAAACCCGATAAATTCTATTTGGAGTCAACCCTAAATGCAACCCAAACCGCGGGTTGGATGGGGGGTCAGTAAAGTCGGGTAACCGGACCGGATGCGAGAATATAGTTTATAATCATTATAAATATCATTGTTGTCAGTATCTTATTATTTTTTTTAATACGCAGTAGACGATAATATATTTAAATTTTTGACGTGAAAAGAATTATACAAGATACGACGATTATTTTAAAAACTTAAAGTAGCACTATGTACCTTAAGTTTTCTAGTTTCTAGTTTCTTGACGATTGGTCAGTTAAAGCGTCGACGATTGGTTGAAAGATAAAGCTTAAAAAGTAAATAAAAAGACAAGAAAACATTCATACAAACAAACATGCCATTGTTAAATCCGAATGCATTAGAAACAAGACCGCTAACAGTAGGAGACATTTACAACAAAGGAAAAAAATACCAAATAGGAACATCCTATCAAAAGTTATGCTTAAATATATACTTTTTTTCTCTTTTTTCTTTTAAAAATTGTACAACCGTTTTTCGCTATAAAGAAAAATATATACTGAAATTCAAAACCATATATAAAAACTATATATAATTTAAACATGGAGGTGGAAAATGAGAAAAAAGTACACCCTTTTATCAATAATTTTGTTTAAAAATCTGAAAGTTAAGATACAATCACCTTTCTAGTTTCTTTGCATTACATAACAACTAAGCTATAATGTGTTTGGTGTAAAATTTGACACATATCACGTATATATATATGTATTTTTTCTTATTAATTAATAATCCATCCAAAATTTAAAATGTTCATATTTTATTTTTCACTAATGTTTTTATTACAACAATAAAGAATAAAAAAAATACCTATGGGAAAGAAAAGCTGATTTTTTTAAACATAAATAAATAAATCGGTTAAATTTTATCGTCATACAGAAAACTGAAAAACAAAATATGCCATGTAAAGTTTTAAAATTGAAAAGAAATTTTTATGATACGAAACATAACAGTAACGATACTTTGAAATTTAATGTTTATCAGTTTTTCCTTGAATCTGAAACTGAGTCTGAAAAATTATTTAACTTTACACTTTAAAAATAAAATCTATTTCTGGTAATTATAATAATATCTGGTAATAATAATAGTTTAAATAAAGCTATGTAAATTCAGAAAGAACATGTCTGTCAAAATAAAATAAAAGTCAGAAATGAAAAAAAAGAGAAAAAGGTACAATTATTTATCTCCCCTGTTATCAATGGATTTGAAAGTTTAAATCCGATCATTTTCCTATTTTTTCACACGTGCGATGCAGGAAAAATCAATTCCCAATCTAGTCAAAAATTGAAAAAAAATTATTTTATCATCATGTCTTCTAATATATGGAATCTAAACTTAATTTGAATCAGAAAATGATAGAATTTATTATTTTATAAATGTTAAATAGATAGTTTATCGAAAATCCTACATGTGAAATGTACGCATTCCACATTTTCTGCATTCCTTGTGAAAACGTAGCTGTTTTTAAATATAAATAAATAAGTTTTGTAAATATTTAAAAAAATTATTTTTGTAAAACAAACTTAAAAAAATATGTCTACTAATTTTTTTTATTAAATTTTAAAATAAATTTAAAAATACCATAAAACGCAGTGAGGAGACATTCAGATAGATGTATATTAATTAATGATTATAAATTTCTCTTTACAACCGAAGCAAAATTTGCAAAGTTATTTAACCTTTCCCTTTAGCGATTAAATGAATTTCTAGGATTTGTGTATATCTGAGAAAAAATAGTGTTACCTAACTTAAAAGCTACATATCAATTAAAATTAAATTAAAACTCGGATAAAAAATAAGAAAAAGTTAAACCTATCTGTCTATCCCGCTCTCAAACAATCTCAAAGTTCATATCCAATCCTCTTTTCATACTCCTACACGTGTAATCAGGGAAAAATCTATTATCAAAGTAACTGAAAAACAGTAAATTTAATTATTTTTCCATTTTACCTTGCAGGCAGAAACTAATCTATGTCATGCTGGTATTACAAAAATAAAAAAATAAAATCATAAATCCACATGGCAAAGTAATGATGTCTTCTTTAATGTAAATAAATAAAAAAATAATCGTTAAAATTTAATCTTTATACGAAAAAGTGAAAAATTATCTAGAAAAGTTTTTTAATTAAATTTAATAAGAAATTTCGTAAGTGAGGATTTCCGCAGACCGTTTATACATTTAAAGTTTAAAAGTTTCTACTTAAATCTCAAATTAAGTCCGTAAAATTATTTAATTTTCCCCTTTAAAAAAAGTAATAAAAAAGCTATTCTAGGATTTTTTTTTCTTTTTTAAATGAATTACTTAACTTCAAAACCACATAACACTCAAAATAAAATTAAAAACTGTAGTGAAAAATGAGAAAAAGTGAAACTTTTTTATACATTCAATTAAAAAAAAAAAAGTGAAAGCTCAGATCCAATCATCCTTCGTTATTTCTACGAGTCTATTCAGGGAAAAATCCATTGTTATATAACAAAAATACAGAAAATTCCATTCTTTTTTCATTTTCCCTTGTAGTATACTGAAACCAAGATATGACCTATTTGAAATGTTTCTTTATCAAGCCTATATCTTTCACAAATTGTCTGCATATTTTCTCTTGCTAATTACTGTTACATCCACAATCGAAAATTTTTAACACCAACATATCCTATTTTCCATAGATACTTTTAACAAAATAATAACGATAATAATAATAATAATAATAAAGTATCTATGGCAAATTAATTATGATTTTTTAAATATGAAAAATATATAATAAAAGTTATATTTTTATCGTCCTATGGAAATCTGAAAAACATTTACAACTAGTAACATTCTTAAATTAGATTTAATAAGAAATTCCATAAATCACAGTAATACCACTTTCAAACATTTAAGGTTTATAAGTTTCTTCCTGAATCTGAAACTAAGCTTGTAAAATTATTTAACTTTCCCCTTAAATGATAAAACGCATTTCGAAGGATCTGATTAAAATATAAAACCTGCCTAATTTAAAAACTCCATAGCACTCAAACTAAAATGGAAAACCATCGAAACATGAGAAAAATTAAACCTGTCTATACATCCAGTGCTCAAAGAAAATAAAAGTTCAAATCCAATCATCTGTCGATCTTCTCACTCGTGTAGCAGAGGTGCCAAGTTCCCACTAATCTTCCATAATATGTGGTTTAATCTGACCCTGTTTAACAACGCATGAAACCAGAAAAATTATTGGATAAATCTTTATTTATTTAATTTCATGTTTTTTACGTGGAATTTATTTAATTTCATTTCTTAAAAGAATTTCTGGTGCGAAACGTGTTAAACCTGGGTGAAATTTACCCACATATTACGAATATTAATGAGCGCTTGGCACCTCCGGTGTAGTCAGGTAAAATTCTATTCTCAAAATTACTAAAAACCATAAGTTCAAATACTTTTTCTATTTTGCCTTATAATATGATGAAACTAAGTTATAGTGTGTTATTACAATAAACAAATTAAATTAAATTAAATACTTATGCTTATAATGTAATAATGACTTTTTTAAACATAAATAAATAAAAAATAATCCTTAATTGTTTTTCGTCATACAAAAAACTAATATATATATATATATATATATAGCAACATTTTAAAGAAAATTTAATAAAAAATTAAGTACCTACGAAATTCCTCATAACACAATAATGACACGCTCATACATTTAAAATTTGAATGTTTCTCCTTGAATCTAAAATTAAGTCTGTAAAGTTAGTTATTTTTTCCCCTCAAGAAAAAACCGCAATTCTAATATGTAAAGATATCCATACTTCAAAATAAAATTAAAACCCGGCGTGAAAAATTAGGATACTTATCTATACATCCAGCTCACGAAGAATCTGAAAGTTTAGATTCAATCATCTTTCGATCTTCCAACGAGTGTAATCAGGGAAACATCCATCGTCATAGTAACAGAAGGACAGAAAATTCCATTCATTTTTTCTCTTTGCCTTGTAATATGCAGAAACCCAGCTCTGATATATTTGAAATTGTCCTTTCTCAAGCGTATATCTTTTTACAATTTTTCTGCATAATTTTTCTGGCGAATTACTTTTCCATCTAGAATTTTTAACACCGACATAACCTATTTTACTTGAATGTTTTCATTACAGTAATAGTAAAAAAAAAAAGATAAAAAGAAAGAAAAGAAAAAAATATATGAAACAGTAATTATGATTTTTACACATAAATAAAATTTTTATCATCATAATAAAAGCTGAAAAACTTTTATGTTAAGTAAAATTCTTAATTCAGAATTAGCAACCTTATACAGTGCAGTGATCGATATATGAACTAATTGATATTTAAACTTCAATAAATAAATTCATTTTCTGGATACTACTATTTTTAAATACAAATCCTCGATTTATATAATTACAAAAGTCTTCTTATAAATAAGACAAAGAATTACGCTTTAAAATTTGTGGTATCTATCCTTAACTATGAATATAATGAAACATACTTCAAAAAAAAAAAGTGCAGTGTAGCATTAAAAATAATCCAATAGCCCTTTGATTACGGGTTGGGACATATGTCGTCCCAGCAACTTTTTCTTTATTCTACTTTCACCACTTTTCGAAAAAAAACGAAAAAAAACCCTCTAGTTTATACTACGATACTTTCAAAAGAAATCTACCGCAAAGAAATTTTATCTAAACTGTGGTACGAGTTAATATAAAAATAGACGCCAGTCCTAGCCCGTAAGCAAAGGGTTAATACTAATCATCCAAATAATCCCAGTTTTAAATATTTACAATTTATAAGTTTTTCCCTGAATCTAAACGTGGTTTGTTAAGTTATTTAACTTTTTCCTTAAACAATGTAATGCATTTTTATGAATTGTATATACAAATAAAAAAATAGACCTACCTAACTTCAATCAAAATAAAATTAAAACGCGCAGTGAAAAATGAGAAAAGGGTATCTATCCATCGTGCTCTCAAAGAATCTGAAAGTTCAGATCCAATCATCTTTTGATCTTCCCACACGTGTAATCAGGGAAAAATCCATTGTCAAAGTAACTAAAAAACAGAAAATTCCATTCCTTTTCTATCTTGCCCTATCCTACGTGGGGGCGAAGCTGCGACGAGTTTCAAGCGGAACGTGACATCTTTCTTGGAAGTTCTTTCGGAAAATTCGTGGCATCACCCACTCCCGAGATCCTGAAAATCCTTTTCCGTCCCACGGAGGAAAACTGGGGGCGCCACTGAAGCTAACGGAGGCCAAGTCCCCGTAACTGTTACCGGTTTATTCCGAGTTTGTGCGGCAAAAGAGATGGTTTTTGAGAAGAAAGATTCCAGAAAGTGCGCATTTTACGATTTGTGAAATTTTCATACTAGTTTTTAAGAAAAAATATTGAATGAAAATAATAATCTATAAAAATTGATTGATAAAGATTTGTTCTGATACCGGAAAGAAAATAGAGAAAAAATTATAAGAATTTCCAAAAAGTTCGAAAGTTTGCTAAAGAGTTTCCTTTAGTGATAAAGATCAATAGTATGAGCTTGGTATTTCACCAAAGAAAAGTTGTACCATGAAAAGTTTAAGAAAGTTTGCGAAATATCCCTATGGATGAAGTTCACAAGTGATATCTGCTTAAAAATTCCTTGTTCCGTGATAATTTCGCTGCAGTTGCAAAGCCGAAAATTAGAAGATGAAATTTTTTTTGAAGATTTAAAGGTAACATAATTTTTGAGCTGATATTTAACTAGTAGTTTCATGATCTTTAAATTAATACTGTTGCTTTATATTATACTTCTGAGTATTAAATCGTACATAATATTTCAAAATAAATTTCAACCACCTAGAAATGAGAGCGATGTCGAAACATCAACTGAAATAAAATGAATATTAAGGGCATATGTATTTTAATTTGTTTTACTCATTATTAAATAAATTATTGCGGAATCCATCGTTACAGCATCATTAGCAAAAATATCATAATAATCAAGTAAAATTAATTAAAATAATAATTAATGCCCTTGATTATATCATAAAAATAAATGATTTATATATAAAATAAATTTTAAATGATTTAAACAAGTGTAACTTAATATTATAGAGTTTGCGTAAAAAAAAAAAATAATAATTAAAAATTATTTAACATATAAAATAAACTTTAATATTAAAAATTCCTTAAAAAATAATTCTACAATTCTATTTTATTTTAATAGGATATAAATTAAACTGTAGAATAAAAATGATTAGTGATAAGAAAAGGAAATGTAAATCAATATCAATTTATCAAAAATTAATTGCTTAAATTGAAACGGATTATTGAAATTATTACATTGTATAAGTGTTTTTGCAAATATGATTTCCCCGAGTTAAACCAAACACTTTTAACTAATCCCGAATATAAGAATAATTTTAATGTTTATTAAGTAAAAATATTGTATAAAATAAACTCTCCTAAGTTGACGGGCATGAAGGTTAATTTCCTTAAGCAAAATCGAAAAATATGAAGAAAGAAAACGAAATCGAACTAAGCAAATGGGAACTAATGGAGAAATAGTATAGATCCATTGTAGAGGAATTCTCATTTGTAGAAAACAAAATTCGGCTGGCAATTTTATAGTTAAAAATTTTCTCACTGTTAAAATTCCATATGTAAGTTGATAGATTATTTCTGTGAATTACCATTTGAGCGTTCCCTTTAACATATTATTTATTTAAAGCTACAAAAAATTATAGGGCGCAGTTTTTAAAAGTTAGTATAAAAATACCTGAAGCTAAGCAAATAATAGAATACTATATAGACATACAACGTTATTACTAAAGAAAATTTTGAGATGTAAAATTTTTAACATAGGACTGTTTACGATCCAAAAAAAAAAAAAAAATCTCTTAGATACAGATATCGTGCCTTAACGGAAAAAAGTTACAGGAAATATTAATATTGCATTAAAAGGACATAATTTAATTAGTGGATTGATTAGGAACGTAGAATTATTTTAACGTACTGTGCTTAGCAATAAATTACATAAGACCCCGATCTTAAATGTAATATATTAATTGTATTTATAGAAAATTTCTAAACTCAATTAACGACTTAACTCATTACATCACTTATTAACTAGGCACGTATTCATCATTGTATGCCAATCATTGTTAATCGTTAGCATATAAGTAGACAAAAGTCTTGGAGTACTATTAGGCAGAAAATAGTTGTATTTATTGATTAATATATATAAAATAGAAAAGAAAATAATGAAATGAATTGCGACTATGGCGTCAATGTTGTAGATTACTCAACAAAAGGAGTAAATATTTTAGCTAATACATAGGGTTCTTTATTTTATAAATAAATCAATTTTGCTACAAATAGATAATCCTAAGAAATAAAAAAATGAGAATTTTATAGTAATTTTTTTAAATAAAAACGGAAGCACTAACTGCAGCACAGCAATTATTCTCTATCCTTCAGTTTCATTTCCTTCATCAATAGCCATTCAGGCCATTAACATATAATTACTGTTCATGTTAGTTGAAATAAACAAAAACAATTTTTACATAAATTTAAAACACAAACAATTCTTCGTAAAAAAAAGTTTTATAGTATATCTATTCAAATTTTACGTAGATACGGTGGTGTATATGAATCTTTAGAACCCTGTATATGTGGAAAATTGCTATAAACGATTTCATAAAAATCGCACATGAAAAGATCTTTCCTATTATAGATAGTTGAACTTTTATATTCTCAAGCCCATTCGCTACACGAGCTCTCGTCTTTACATCAGAGCACTGAAAAAATATACCTACTAACACAAATAAGCTACTAGTGTTCTCGGAGGCGGATTCTAGATTTTATTTAAAATCAGAGCTTTTAAATATATATCTAAACCATCATATATGAGCTTATATCCGCAAAAAGTTCCCTTAAACTCCCTTGAACTGGATTTTGATTCGGTGAGAAAGATCACCAAAATCCCGCGACCATTACGGCGTTCGACTGCTACGTATCAACCTTCATGCCCGGCACCTCTAATATCTCCATCAGCCATGTTGGATTTAGAGTGTGTAAAGCGGCATTGCAACAGCAGCGAATCTCACACAACCATGGAAATAACAAACTTACCGCTATCTTGCGATCAAAGAGCTGACCACGATGAACACCATGCTGAAGGGCCTCGATTTGATGCCCCTCGAGTCTTTTATTGGTGGGGTTGGACACTCGGACTAACAGATTTGTTGGAGGATCCCCCAAGAAAAGATGGTACGCACTGTTTCCTCCGTCCGATAGTGAAGACTCTGGTAGTTGTAATTCTGCATGTTTTTGCTGTTCACTATATTATACTGCTGGGATCTCCCAACCGAAGTGGTCATTTATGGTTTACTTTGGTCGTATCTGTTGATGCTGTAACGACAGTAATACCTATGGATATTTTGTTATACAAAGTAAAAAAAGTACGCAGACTCACTTGTAAACTTCAGACACTTCACTTTGAAAAATCCGCATCAGAAATTAAAAGCTACAAATGGGAAACATTCACTGTGGTTGTTACAATATTGTTCTTGATTTTTTACGTGGTTGCTTTATCTTTCATTATCCAGTCATGGGATATACACCACATGCTTGAAGCTCACCTTCCGTACGTACAGCCTGTGTGTGTGACAGAACTCTGTGCCTACAATGTTGTGCTTCTTGTCTGGGGCACGCACGTAATGCTTATTTGGGGCGTGAAGGCTTTTCTTGTTTTGTTTTTCTGCTTCATTTGTACGAACTGCCAATTCCAGTTCGAATGTCTCAATAAAAGTTTGATAATGATGAAAGGTCAAGCCGACAAGGTCGAAGCTACAATGATACACGATTTAGCTGTGGATCACAACACACTGTGCGAGCTCGTTTTTGATGCTGACAACCTCTTTAATGTTTCGCTCTTTATTTGGTTCGCTTTTGTACTGCTGGTAATATGTGTCGAAGTGAATAGCTTCTTAAGGCAAGAAAAAGGCCTAATATCGGCCGGCGGCACGGTCATCATGGTCTTGGATTTCCTCTACGCCATAGCCATAGTGATTTTGATTGTAATAGGTGGATGCCGCGTCGCTGAAGTTGCACTTCAAACTATACCTTACATCGTTAACTTTGCTCGATCTAAAGAGATGCCTAGTCAGAGCGTCTACAACGAAGTACAACTTATCATTAACCGTGTGACAGTGTTTCCAGTGACATTCACTGTTGGAAAGTTTTTCTACATCACACGCAGCATTCTTATAACCCTAGTGAGTGCACTGTGTACTTATATCATTGTGTTGGTGCAAATGAGCCCACAAGTTATGGAAAGCCTGAATTCTGGCTCATGAGATATTGTGATTCTGTTAGATACTTAATTTTCATCGTTTCTTCCATGTTTTATAATGCCAACTGATTTTTTTATTTTAAAAAGTTTATGTTAATTATAGCATAAAGTGAACCTTAATGGATTTTTCTTTTCCACTGATGTCATGGAAACCAACCAATGTCAAATATTGTGGTGGTATTGTGCTCATATTGACTCTTCGTAGACAATAAATATTTAAGAAGGCGCCATGGTTTTTTGTTTAGAGTGTTATTTTTTTATGTATTTGCATGCAGATTTACTTAACGTCCTTCACAGATAGCTTACATTGGATATTAAGTAAGTAATATTTATTTCTTTAATGCTCAGTAAATATAAACTAAAGATTTTATGAAGAATTTGGTAAATAGTTTTAACATATAAAGTTACTTTGTGCATAAAATTAAATATTATATATATATATTTTTAACCTTTTAAACATTTTCCCTATTGAAATCTTTATTATGCAAATTTATTTGAAAAAGGAATGGTGAAAAATACTTTTTTTATAATGTAATTCCTGTTAATATGATATTGAAGAAGATAATCTAAAAGGGAAAATTAGTTGGATTTTTAAAAAAAAATTCTCTTTACATATTTTGCATTTATATATATTTAAACAAAATCAAATAACAGGTATTACTAAAAGCTGGATGGTTTTTATGGAAAATGAATTAACAATGATAAAAATTTCGTAAATTGCAAAAATAACAAAAAGAAAAAAAATAAGTAAGAAGAAGTTCTTGACCTGAAGTAGATATTTTCAAAAGATAGAAAATGTGTAGCAATGCATTACATGTTTCAAATGTTTCATAAAATGCATTTGACTAAATGACACAGATTTATTTCGTCACATTTAAAGTATTATTCATGGCAGATATACAATTCTTGAATAACGGTTAAACTTCGAATTTATATATGATTATAAACATTATTTTTATCATAAATATGTTTTATGCATTTAATTTTGCAAATATATTATTTGATCATTATACTGAATTATAATATATATGTGCCCTGCATCATGCTAATCAATTAACAATTTTGTTTTTTGGAGTTTATGGCAATTAAGTACTTATACTCATATTTAGTAATTATATTTACTGCAAGTAAGGTTAAGTTTCTTTAAAGTGGAATAATAAATAGGAATTTTAGTCAAACTCCATCTGAATATGTAATTGTAAGATTTCCTGCCTTTAAAGAAATTCAGATAGTTAAAATAGTGATAGTTTTCATTATCAAGATTATAATTAAAGCAATTAGATATTTGTTAAAGTAAAACAGATCATAATTTTTTTTTACCTGGTTTAAGATACACATAATATTTATCTTCTTTTTTTTTTCTTCAACTTATAGTACAAGTAACAACGAGTACTAAATAGAAAATCTCTAACTTTGGTTACAGCGTCTTCACTAACATCATGACTGTCATTTTTTGAAGATTTAATGAGTAGTAAAATATTTAATCCTTGTAAAGACAGAATGTGATTCTTACTAAGCCTGTCTAATTCATTTAAAGCCATTTATGTCTTTACCAGAAATTCGGATAATTAAAATACTAATGATATTTAGTAGAATTATTGTACCAGAAGCATAGCATCAGATATATATTTAATCTAATGCTGCTGAAAAAACATATAAGTGCTTAATGTTTCTCATTTTCAGCTCCGACTTAAGATATTTTTAATAGTGAAATTTAATTACAAATGCCTTAACTTAGTTTACGTGATGGTCCTTAACATCATTGCAGTTACTATTTATTGCGAATTTTTAAACACTCTTTGAAGCTACATCTGGAGGAGCTTTTTTTTCCCCACCCAGTAAAAAAGTCAAATGGTTCTTAGTCTGAGAAAATATAATGTAACGTTGAACGAAAATTTATAGTAACCTCTTCCGTGTTATTCACGATTCCGAAAAGTATTCAGAAACTCCAGAAACTAACCTATTTTCGAAATTTAAAGAAGCATTTATGAAAACAAAGTTTCTTTTGTTGGCACTGATTTTGTCACTGTACTTTTGGAAGCGTTTCCGTGTAGTTTTGGCAGTTTTTTCAAACAGAAAGTGTTTTTTAGGATTCTATCCGTTCTCAGTTAAACATTTTCAGCTGCATTGCTGAATTTATACATGCAAGGTAACAAAATAATAGTAATGTTAATGTTAATGTTCTTATCATGTTTCTCTGTAAAATATGTTTGTCGAACATGAAAATGTTTACTTGAGAATTCATCGTATCATTAAGCCCTACGCTCAGTGTTGAGAAAACTGATTAACACTCTATAAAAACTACTCGGAAACGTTTCTTGAAATCAGTAGCAGCAAAACAAACTTTGTTTTTATAAGGGCTTCTTTAATTATGAAAATTTATTGGTTTCTGAGGTCTCTACCGATAAAGAACGCTTTTTAGAATCGTGGCTTACTCGGAAGTGATTATTGTATCTTTCCATTTGTGATTATATGATATTTTCCTACATTAAAAAAACATTTGTGTTTTTTTTTTACAGTGTGAGTAAGATCAGCTAACGAATTTTTAATTAGTTCCTTCCTAGAAAAAAAAACTGGGATAACTAATATATTAGCAGTATATTAGTAGTATTGTAATAAAAACATAGCATGATTTTTTTTAAGCTATCGAGATTAATTATAATCCATAAACACTATAAATGTTTACTTTTCTTCTTTTTGCTTCGACTTATGATATTTTCAATGACGCTTTCAAAATGGAAATTCCTTAACTTAGTTTGCGTGATGTTCGTTAACATCACGATAGGTATATTTGTATTGTGAAGCTTTTAACATTCATTGCTATTGAAACTGAATAAGCTGCTTCTAAATAAACCTATCTAATTCATTTAAAACATTTTCTTGTCATGAAAACAATTAGGATAGTTGAAACATTAATGATATTATTTTTTATTATTCCAACAAAAATATGGCTTTACAATTTTTGTTTATTTAGAGAGATCTATTACAATATTTTAATGATACTTAAAGCACATAAAATTTTTCACTTTTTCTTCTTTTTGCTGTGGTATATGATATTTTTAATAATAGTAGTAATGATAATAATAATAGTAATAACTATTATTATTATTGATAGTTTTATTTTTATTATTAATGTTATTATTATTATTATTATTATTATTATTATTATTATTATAAATACTATTAATTATTATATTATTATTATTATTATATTTTAAATAATTATAGAAATGAATTGTGATACTTTAATACGGCTTAAAACTCATATAAATGTTCGCTTTTTATTTTTTTTGTAACCGATTTAAGATATTTTTTATAATGATTTCTAAATAAAAAATTTCCTTAACTTAGTTTGCTTGATGTTTCTCATGATCACGGCTGGCCTTTTTTTAGTATGCGGTTTTAAAACCTCATTAAGTCTGAACTGAAGAAGCTGGTTTTAAATAAGCCTACCTAACCCATATTTAACCATTTGTTGCGTTGAAAAATATGGAGAGATTTAAATTAGTAATAGCATTTAATATCATTGTTTTAATAAAAACAACATAACTTATGAGAAAATTTTAAAGTTATAGAGATTGGTTGAAATATTTAAGTGCAATTTAAAACACATATAAATGTTTACTTTTTCTGCTTTTATTACGACTTACAATATTTTTAATAATGAGTTATAAATGCAAATTCTTTAACTTAGTTTGCGTGATATTCATTAACATCACGGTAAGAAAATTTGTATTGGGAGGCTTTCAGCATTCATTGAAGTAGAAACTATATAAGCTGCTACTACATTAGCCTATCTGAATTATTTTAGACCTTTATTTGTTATGAAAACAATTATGATAGTTAAAATAGTAATAATATTATTTGTGATTATTGCAATAAAAATATAGCTTCATAATTTTGTTTTATAAAATATTGTAATGCGCTTTAAAACACATAAAAATGTTCACATTTTCTTCTCCTCGCTCTGGTATATAATATTTTTTAATAATTATTTCTAATGGATATTCCTAACTTAGTTTACATGATTTTTGTTAACATCACAGCAGCTACTTTTTTAGCGTGAGGTATTTAACACTCATGAAGGATTATTTTGAAGATGCTTCTAAATTTACAAAATAAGCTCGTCTACCCCGGTTAGATTCTGTTTCTGCTTTGAAAAATAAAATAGGATGACTAATATATTAGTAGTATTCAATATCATTGATTTTATAAAAAATAACACAAATGAATTTGTTGATAGAGGTGGAATAAAATATTTTAATGCAGTTTAAAACACGCATAAATATTTTTCTGTCTTTTTTTTTTTTTTTTTTTTTTTTTTTTTTGCTAATAGTTTGCTAAGGTATTTTTAACAATGAATTCTAAATTTTAAAAATTCTAGATAGATTGCTTTATATTCGTTAATATCATGATAGAAAAATTTGTATTGTGAAACTTCCACCACATATTGAAATTGAATAACCTTCTTATAAATAAGCCTGTCTAATTCATTTTCAATCATTTATTGTCATTGGGCCCCACCAGTGGCTGAGAGGTTCTGCTCTCGAAGATGGTAGATGGGAGGTGCTGGGTTCGATCCCAATCGCGCCCGCCGGCCTAATCGTTCGGAATTTTCGTGGTTTTCTTCGAACCGTGGATTTATCCATGCGTAAATACGGGTCAGGTTCCCTTAGAAAGACCCTCATGGAGGGCACTCCCCCCGGTCCTATATCCCTAGTGTAGATAATTGGCCGTCAATAATCAATCAACCAACCAACCTAAATACATTGGAATAATTAAAATATTAATGGTATTCATTATCATTTTATAATAAAAATATAGCTTCACTATTTTAAATTATAGAGATTAATATGGTTCAAAACACATATAAATGGTTTCATTCTCTTATTTTTCTCCATCCTTAGATATTTTAAATAATGGATTCTAAATGAGAATCGCTTGCTTGATTTTCATAAAGATCACGATAGTTATAATTTTTATTATGGGGTTTTCAATATTCATTAAAAGAGAAATTGCAGAATCAGCTTATAAATAAACCCTCTATCTCACTTTTGACTTTAAAAAATTTTAATAGTTAAAACATTTTTAATTTTCATTCTTTTTGTTCAGATTTTACTTTAATATTTTTAATAAGGAATTCTAAATAAAAATTATTTAATTTAGTTTGCGTAAAGTTCGTTAAACTCACGCCAATCTTTTTGGTTTCTTTTTAATTACGAGAATTAGGGGATCAAATACGGGTTACGGAACATAGATAGAAACCATCTTTTTTCCTTTGAAAACCGTAACGGATTTTTTGCATTTGTAATATATTCCTTTAGATTGCCTACTAACAACAACGAAAAGTATTTTTCTATGAAAAATATCAATTATGTTTTCAGTATCATTGAAGTTATAAAAATAACGTGAGAAAATTTTAAAGTTTTAGGGAATAATTAAAATATATTAGTGCATTTTAAACACACATAAATGTTTACTTTTTTTTCTGACTTTACTTTAATACTTTTAATAAAGATTTTTAAAGAAAAATTCCTTAATTTAGTTTGCGCAAAGTTTGTTAAACTCAGGGCAGTCTTTTTTAAATTACGAGAATTAGGGGATTAAACACGGGTTACAGAACAAAGATAGGAACCAATTTTTTCTTTGAAAATTGTAATAGATTTTTTTTTTTACATTTATAATATATTTCTTCAGATTGCCTACTAGCAATAACGAAAAATATTTTTCTGTGAAAGATATTCATTATGTACTCAAATAAAGTCTTGAAATTTATTTAAAAATAATAATTTCGTATTAGCAACTTGCCGGGATTTCTATAGCTGAAGAAATCGACAAATATTTCAGTAACCTTAATGATTCTGATAACTTCAGTGATTTAAGAGAGTAATTCTATTACGTGTTCTGTTAAATTTCAGCTTTGTTTACACTATTTTATTATTTTATTTATTTATTGATGATGTTTCAATTTCGCTATTGAATATTAACCGGAAAATAATGCAGTGCTATTTGTATTGTTTAGAGTGCAAACGGATTAATCTTTCGTGATCCGGTTGCACGCCATAGAGATAGATTTTAAAAATCATGCTTGTAAATTATTTTTAAAAGCATAAAATATCAGTAAATTTGGATACATCGAAAACATTGCATTTAGAAAAACATTTGTTTTTCTATTTGACGATGTAAAAATTGGATATTTAGAAGTTAAAAAAATTACAGTCAAATATAAATTTACTAGCCAGGTGTTGCCGACCTCAATATGACGTCAGCGTTATTCATATTTTTGCCTTAAGATATAGGTAGAAAAAACTGGAAAAAATAAATCTAAATTGCTATGGATTAATATTTTATGAAACATGCATCTCACGAGGAAAATGTGAGTGAAATTTTATGAACCTTAGAAAACATGAATGTGATTTTATATATTTATTGAGAGAAATATAATCAAACAATACAAGTGCATTAACTTTATTAAAATCAATTAAAGACAGTTATTAGCGTTATTTTTATAAAGTTAATATCAAATTTTTTGACGTATTCATTATTTCTACGGAATACGGTTAAATTAAAAAACTGTTTGAGAGAAATATGTATTTAAATGTGAACATAATAGTTCTTTGACTTATTTTCTTATAATTTTTGCACATTTAAAACCAAAATATACTTATAAACTTACACAGACTTTGCAATAGCTATGACCTTTATCAACGCATTTATGAAGAAAATAAAATTTAAATTTGAATTTATAAAATATCGATAAATAAAATACAGAGGCGGTTTGGAGCTCTGAAAAAAAAAATTGTGGCCAGAGTGAGTGAAACTGCCTCTGACTTTATTCAATAAGATCAAAAACCGGTTTAATTATTCTAAACTGCTTAATGGAACACTAGAATAACACTTACCAGAACTTATGATCAAAAGAAAAAAAATGATGATTAACCCTTTGATTACGGCCATGTTACATGGCTGAAACTATTCAGGGTTAGTATGGTCTTTTAATTTGAGTACCAGTATTGTTCAATAGTAAAATTGACTTATTTAACGTCAGAAATTCTGTGTTTAAATAACAAGAATATTACTATTTTGAAATAGTGGTATTAAAACATACAAACTGAACGAATCCTGTTACGAGGGTCATGGCAGCAACGTTGACAGTCAATAGGTTAATAAGTAATTTGCTTGAGGTAAATTTATAAAACATAATTATTTTTTTCAAGGCATTGTAATTAATTTTAATGTAATTATGTTAAGAAGTTTTTCCAAGAATTTCTTCCTCGCTATAAATCTATGGCACCTTTACTAACCTGACGCCTGTGCGCACAGCAGGCATGGCACACTGAGTCGGCGCGCCCCAGCAGCCTTCCTGAAACATTTTGTAAATTGCAAAAATATAAAAGTTTAGAGCATGAATTTAAAATAGTGAAATAAATAATGTTCGAAATATTTTAACATCAACAACGTAAGACCTAAAACAAAATGTTATGCATTTTCCCAACGTTATAAGTATGAGCTAAAGCATATTCTGAGGACATTAATCTGCAATTATGCAAAGTTGGGCATGGAAATAATGCAACATTTATTTTCCGGTTTTGGCCAGCTTTTTGGGAAATTTTGCTAGTGTACGAATGCTGTTTCAACACTGTAAAAAAATACAATTTTTTTTAATTTAGAAAAAAACTAATACAATCACAAACGATAATATACAATAACTTCTTCCGAGTTACCAACGGTTCCGGAAAAAGTTTTTTATCTTTAGAAACCTCAGAAACTGAAATATTTTTGAGATTTAAAGAAGCGTTTATAAAAACAATGTTTCTTTTGCTGCCACTAATTTTCGAGATCGTTTCCGAGTAGTTTTTAAAGTGTATTAATCAGTTTTCTCATCCTGGAATATAGGTTGTTTGGATGCTATCATTTCTCAAGTAAACATGTCCATGTTCAACAAACATGTTTTATATACAAACATGATAAATTAACTGTATTAACATTAACATTAAAATCAGTACTATTTTGTTGCTCTTATTAAATTGAGCTACGCAGCTTAAAAGGCTTAGTTGAGAACGGATAGTTTCCTAAAAATCGATATTCCAGTTTGAGAAAACTGAAAAAGACACTTTAAAAACTACTCGGGAACTTTTCCGAAAATCAGTGTTCGCAAAAAAACTTTGTTTTAATAAACGGCTCTTTAAATCTCAAAAAATATTAGTTTCTGAGTTTTCTAAAGATAAAGTACGCTTTTTGGAATCATGTATGTATATTTTCGTACTTGGTTTTATTATATTTTCGTAGATAGATATACATTGTTTTTTTTTTGTTTTTTTTTTTTTAACAGTGTAAATAAACCAGTCCATAAACTCATTGTAACTTGTTTTTAACACTTTACAACCTAGTTGAAAAGTGTTTATGATTTCGGATTGTCTGGCCATGCTCTAACTCACGTAAATATGCTCGTATTGCCTTGAAAATTTTATATGTTATTGTCGTTATCTATAGCATGTTCCCTATTTCAATGAAAGTGTGTAGCACTTATAGTTTTTTTACAGGGACACTCCAAAGAATTCCGTTACATTACGGTCTACGGGGAAAAATCATTTGCGGTTTATTTTAATGATGTTACACAATTTCAAACACATCGTAATTGATATATATCACTAAGGTGCATTACAAGAAGCTTAATATGAAATAGGGTGTGCATAGCATTTATAGTTACTTTACAGGGACAGTCAAAAGACTTCCGTTACATTACGTCTATGGAGAAAAATCGTCTGCGGTTTATTTAAATAATGTTTCACTATTTTAAATGCATCGAAATTTATATATATCACTAAGGTGCATTACAAGAGGCTTACTACAGAATATTGTGTGTATAGCAGTCATTGTTCATTTACAGGGACACACAAAAGAATTCTCTACTGTCTGTTAACAATAATTCCTGGAAGTGGGTTTTAAGTTACTGAACGCGATTTTAAAATTAACACACTTTTTTGTTTATTACGTGGTGTGTATAAATTCTGTAGATCATATACAGGGAAGCACAAAAGTTCGCAAACACATTTCCGTTTATAGGCAGAAACTCCAGAAGGAGAATTTTAAACTGTGCTACGCGTTTCTTAACTGAACTAAAAGTTAGCATCCTATGTAGTATATATACAAATCTATAGATCCTATACAGAGCTGAATAAAAAGCATTCGGATATTTTTCCGAATATTGTATATGTTGGAAATTCCTGAAATTGTGTTTTTAAATATGTTATGCGTTTTCCGAATTGTTTACTTAGATGTTATCTTTCAGCTTATTAAACGGTAAGATTTGTAAAATTATTTGGAAGCGTTGGAAAGTGTTCATAATCTATGCTTGACGCATGATTTTTCGTTCTTGTTTGGTTTGAAAAGAAATCTGATAGTTAAAATATTAATGTTATTCAAAATCATTATTTTAATAAAAAACATAGCTTAGGAGATTTTTAAAGTAATAGAGATTGTTTGTAAAACTTTCATGCGGGTTTTAAACACACAAATCTTTATTTTTGTTTTTCTTTTTCTCGAAATTTATTATATTTTTAATAATGATTTCTAAATGCAAATTTTTTAATTCAGTTTGCGTGGTGTTCGCTCACATTCCGGAAGCAAGTGTTTTAGTGTGAGGTTTTTAAGTCTCGTGAAAGCTGGAGTTGAAGAAGCTGCCCTAGACAAAAGGTTGTATAATTCATTTTAAATCATCTTTTGCCTTAAAATATATTTGGATTGAAGAAATATCATTAGTATTCAACATTATTATTGCTAAAAAAACATAGTTTAAGAGCTTTTTTGCGTCTACAGAGCTCGGTTATAAAACTCTAATGTGATCTGACATTTAGAATACTGATTTTGTGCACTGGGTGGTACAGTATTACCCCAAGTGATTGCTTTTCTTTAATATTTTATCCACCACGATTTCCATATAATAACCTTCGTGATATATTTCTAATAGAAATTTACCATGAAGAAAATTCATTGAAAATAGTGATGGGAAATATAATACGTACGTTGTTGATAGTCAACGAGTTAAACACGTGTAAATGTTAATTGTTTCACTTTCATGCTCCGACTTATGATATTTCTAAAATTATGATATTTCTAGTAATGAATTATTAATGAAAATTGCTTAACTTGGTTTGCTTAATGTTCATTAACATAACCGCAGCAGTTTTTTTAATCTGAGAAATTTTATCGCTGTAGAAAGCTGAAGTTAAATTAGCAGATACCAAAAAAATAAAATAAAATAAAATAAAATAAATAAATAAATAAATAAATAAATAAAAATCTTGTAATTCATTTTAAATTATACCTTTCCTTGAAAGACATTTGTATAGTTGAAATATCAATAGTAATCAACATCATTATTGCAGTAAAAGCACAGTAAAACATGTTTAGAGCTATAGAGATAGATTATAATACTCTTATGTGGCTTAAAACCTCATATAAAAGTTTATTTGATTTATCGGATTTCTCCGACATATGATATTTTTATTAACGAATTGCAAATGAAGCTTTCTTAATTTAGTTTGTGCGTGTTCGTTACCAAAAACACATAAGTTTATTTTAATGTGATGTTTTTACCTCTGTTTAAAGCCATAGATGAAGAGCCTGCTTTTAAAAAAAGCTTTTATATAACACTTTAAATCATTTCTCGTCTTAAAAAAATCCTGATTGTTAAAGTATTAATGATATTCAATATCATTTTTGGAATTAAAAAAAAATAGTTTAAGAGATTATTTAAAGTCACAGAGATCGACTATAATACTCTAATGCGACTTAAAACACCTATAAATATTCATTGTTCCCTTTTTTGCTCCAACTTATGCTATTTTTTAGTAAATAAACTTCAAATGAAAAGTTCTTATTTCAGCTTATATGTTAAAATTGCTTATGTCTTTCTTAATAATTCTTAATCGTGTGTTAATAATCTTAGTAATAATTTTTTTAGTGGGAAGATTTAAATATTTAAGACTGAAGCTGAATAAGTGGTTTCCAAAAATGTTGTATAAATTATTTTAAAGCATTTTTTATCCTAATGAAGTTTGAGAGGTTATTAATATTATTAAACATAATAATAATAATAATAATTATCATTATTATTATTATTATTATTATTATAACTAATGAGTATTTTTAAGTTATAGACATCGATTATGATACAGGGTTATTCAAAATGAATCATCCGATTTCAAAATTCCATATTTTCAAAAATAAACGACAGAGAATGATAAGTAATACATGAATGCAAAAAAAAAAAAAAAAAAAAAATATGGAAGTATTATATTGTGAACAATAGATGTGTTCTCGTGTGTTCTTCGTGAAGCTATTTCACGAAAGCTGTTTTAGTAGCTTTTAAGCGGCAGAAGTGATAATGGCGTCCGCGAAGCAGAAAGCTTTCTGTGTGCTGTCGCCAGGGCCATCGCTAGGATTTTTTATTGGGAGGGGGGGGGGAGGACCTTAAATTGCCAAGTCAAATTTCAGTGTTTATCAACTCATTGAGAAGCAAAAATAAATAGTTCTCACCAATTTAACAAGTTTTCCAACTAGTTTTGTAATTTTGCCAAGTTACCACAATTAGAAAATGTAATATAGTTTGTATTTGTAAAAAAGTTTAATAATATTCCAAATCAGAATTGTAACTTTTGCCAAGTCTATAGAAAGTGTATTATCGTTTTTATTAAAGTTTTACACAAATTCGCCAACTAAGTTTGTAAATTTGACAAGTACAGCATTCGCGAACGTTTGGGGTGGGAGGCTCCCGCTCGTCCCCGTCGTCCTCCCCTCCCCTTAGTGAGGGCCCTGGCTGCTCTTTGCACGATATGGATCTAGAATCACCGTCCAGCGCGAATTTCGTAAAAAGTACCGAATTAATCCCATCGAGATGAAATAAGATAGAATCTTATCTCAAGTCTATGATTAACCCACCTACGGCTAAGAGTATTCGAAGATGGTATGATCAGTTGAGAGCAGTGGATATCTTTGTAGAGGGGAAAATGCAAGGCGACCAGGCATATCTGCGGAAAATGTTGTAAAAATGACAGAAACTTTTCTACGAAAGCTCAAGGAAATCGACTGTTTGCGCCAGTCTAGAACTGGACATTCCTATATGACACTTTACAACGTATTTGATAGGAATTTACATTATACGTGTAACGAAAGGAAGTCATATCGAGCACTTGTAAAAAAAAAAAATAAAAATAAAAAAAAATAAACTTCAATATTTTTCCTTTGTAGACATGCATCACTTATCATTTTGTGTCTTTTATTTATGAAAATATAGCAATCGGTTGAAATCGGTTAATGCATTTTGAATAGCCATGTACTTTAATGCTGTTTAATAGACACATAAATATTTACTTTTTAATATTTTTACTCCGACGTATGCTATTTTCACTAACGCTTTCTAAATGCAAATTTCTTAATTTAATTCACGTGAGGTTCGTTACCATCGTCGCAGGAATTATTTAGTGTGAGGTTTTAAACAATTTTGGAGAGTAAAGCTGAAGAATCTCCTTCTAAATAAGATTGTTTATCTCATTCTAATCATTTCTTGCATTAAAAGAATTGTGACTGTTAAAATATTAACCACTATTATAATAATTAAAAAACATAACTAAACCCTTTATGCTCCTACGGTACTTTTAAGTACCATTAAAGGAAATTTAATATACAATTTATATAATTATTTTATTAATAAATGTACATTTGACTTTTCATACAAAATACTTCGCTTTATCACATTTAGAAAGCTCAGCAAAACGGTCGAAGCTAAATATATTTTAAATATTCCTTTTCTCTACCATTTACATAGGTGTAGCTTTTTTGTTATTAAAAAATGTAGTATGGAAAATTTGCAGCTAAAATTTACTTTCCATTTACAGATAGGATTGCAATAATACATTTGTTGTTTTTATAAGAATTGTGAGATTTCCCTAAAAGTATTTTTTTGTCATTAATCTAAGTATTCTTGTAAATGTTTTACAAAAAGAGCTATAATTACCCATTTAATAAATCAATTTTAATTTCATACTATTACTATGTAAATTTTCTACTATATCTTTAGACATTAAGGAAGATAATTATTTATTTGGAGAAATGTCTTGATTCATAATTTGGAGGTAAATGTTAAGAAAACGTTTAAAGTTACAGAAATCGAATAAAATAGTTTAATGTAATTTAAAACACACATATGTTGGTACTTTTCTTCATTTCCCCCCAATTTATGTAATTTTTAATAGCGATTTTTTGCAAATACGGTATTAATTAAATTCATACAAGTCGATATTTTAGTTTGACGTGCGGAACACTCATTGAGAATAAAATTGAATAATTTACATCCAAAAAAGCATTTTATATCATTTCTTGCATTGAGTACAATAAGAATGATAAAAATATAAATTTCGTTCCTTTTTAACACATTTATAACATTCGTTACCTTTTTCAAGATTTAAAAAAAAACAGAGCATAAGAGATTTCATAAAGTTATCGAGATCGGTTATAATACTTTAAAACAAACACATATAAATTTGAGATATTTTTTCCTTTTTTCTTCGTCATGATATTTTTAACAATGAATTTTAAATGCAAATTTCTTAACTTTTGATGTTCATGATGATGTTCATAAATTCCACTGCAGTCAACTTTTTAGTGTAAAGATTTCAACACTTTTTGCTGTGCATTGCTTCTAAATAAGCTTTTAAAAGTCATTTCAAATAATTTCTTGTCGTGAAAAAAAATCATGTAGTTAAGATTTACAGCATTCAGCAGAAAAATTGTCAGTAACATAGATTAGCAGTAATAGAGAAGAGTAGAATTCGAAGGTAATATTTTAGTGAGGCTTAAAACATGTAACTATATTTACTTTTCTTCTTCTTGCTTCAAATTAGGATTGGTTCTACAGAAAGCTGTCCAACTCAGTTTGAATCATTTCGTCACATAAAAAAGTAAGACAGTTAAAATATTAATACTATTCAATATTATTATATAATATATATATATATATATATATATATAAATTTAATTTTATACTTATATATATATATATATATATATATATATATATATATATAAATTTAATTTTATACTTATATATATATATATATAACATAGTATAAGGAATTTTTGAAGTTTAAAATAATCCAAGATAAATCAAAATACTTCGATGCCGTTTAAAATGCACATAAATATGTACTCTTTATTCTGTTTGCACCAACTTATGACATTTTTTATAATGAATTCTAAATGCGAACTATTTAACTTTGTTAGCGATGTTGCACGAAGTTCATTATCTTTACGAAAGACGATTTTTTAGGTTAAGGAATTTGAATCTTGATATTTCTGGTTAAGATTGAAAGCTGAATAAGCTGATGTCTAAATTATCTTATTTTTAACCTGCCTAAAATAATTGATGATTAGTTTCCTAATGATGTAAAAAAATGGGAGAGTTTGGAATTTTGCAATAAGATTTGGTAGATTTCTGTTAGCTGGGCCGGTAACAATCGCCAAATATTGCTTCAATCGCCATTATTGTTATTGTTATTGCCTAAATATAGCCATGAATTAATTCGATTACAGAATATCAATATTATTTGTATTAATATGTTTTTATTTATGCATTTTATCATGATTATTTATAGCTATATTAATTGTAACAGATTTAACTTTTTTTTAAATCTTAGATAATGATATTTGTAAAGTTTATAATACAGTTAATTTTTTTATTACAATTACTAAGGTTTTAATGACGAACTTTTTAAATTTTTTTACTATAACTGTGCTAGTGAATATTATATTTAATGACAGCCTTCGTTCATGGTAGAATTTTTTTATTATATAATAATAGATATTATTGATCCTTTTATGAAAAATCTCAATTAAATTTTGTCAAAAACTATTTATTTATACATTTTATAAATATTTATATGATATGGGGACACAGAGCTAACAGAACAAGTGTATTTTCTTATTAAATAAATTAGTTAACTATTCAGGCTTTTTTCAATAGCCAGCTACACTAGCATTACAAAAACGTATGCTTTGAACATATTTTTCATTTGTTGGTTGTAAAGTAAGAAGCAAATCATTTCTAAGTCTAACTGTGAGGGATATTTTTATGTTCAATATATACCTGTTTTGGTAAAATATTTACTCTGGTTTTAAGAACACTACATGTGATTATGAAGTTTTTAATCAACGCTATTCATTTGTATTACTCGTCTTGGGTAAGTAGTAAAAAGTTAATTTACCATAAGGCCTAATTCAGTTCCAAATAGTATGAGGACTAATAGGACGTTAGGGCAAGTCAGATTGGGGAACCTCAAAGTGATTATATATAAAGATGGATACTAAAATTTGTGTTAAATGATACATTTTGTATACAAAACTTAATGTGCCTTGTTATTTTATATATATGCAGAGTTGCCAAGTCTCCGGCTTTTTGCATGCCAGTATTTTTTTTTAAGTATTTTTCTTTTAATTCGCAGAATGCTCCGACTAAATAAAACAACATTTTCTGTACTAAAACACTGATATTCGAAAAGCCGGAGACTTGGCGGCTCTGTATATATTGAAATTACACCATTTTACCTAGTAAATTTTCAATAAAAGCATGACAATTTAATAAATCTTCAATCAAGTTTCCTTTGCTAAGTTTTACAAAATTAGTAAGAATTTTTAATTTTAAAACTGAGATTTTGTTCACTGAATTTACAATAGTTCTGATATAACTTTTGATTTCACCTATTTAGGGAAACATTTATGTTTAATTAATGTGTTCCATTAGACCCATTGCAATTTCAATTACACCCATGGCAAGTCCCATTAGGTCCATGATAAGTCCCATTGGACCTCATGACCAGTCCCATTAGACCCATTATAAGTCTCATTAGTCCTCATTAGTCGGGATCTAATAAAAAAAAAATTTCATTTTACAAATTAAGGTTATTTCTCTGACACGAATTTAGTTATGACGAAAATTTTATATCTATGATTAAAAAAAAGACTGTTTATAGTAATTGTCTGTAGCAAAAAAATCTGGGAATTTTATAAATTACACTTTCTAAAGTTTGAAATGTAAAACATGTCGCATTAATCTCCACTCTTCCCTATATCCGTCATTATTAAGCGATTTTGGTCCCTAAATTTTAGTAAGAGAAACAGTAGTTTTTGTATCTACCTGTGTAAATTAAAAACAATGCTTTGTTGCCAAAATATATATTTTTAGCTTATTGTATTATTTCTTGTGAAAACACTTCTTTCTTTTTTATATTTTTTTCATATATATGTGTATATATATATTTTAATTTAAGTTAAATGAGCGGAAGTTATTTTTGTTTTATTCTTTTGAATAATCTTTTGCGGGCATTTCCCTTATTGTAAGAGTTTAAATTTTTTCATCAAGGATGGCATCGTGATCTGCCACCGAAACGAACAAAATCTGCTATTGGTGAGATTTGCGTCCAGCTAACGAAAAAGTAACTAAAATTCAATATCACCAATGAATGTATTGTTAGAATTAGTTTTTCACTTAAACAATATTTTAATATCTTTTGATATTTACACCTAAAAACTTCATTGACTGATTTCATTATAACACGGGTAGCAGATGGGTTTATTGAAATATATTTCAGCAATAATTTATGGAGTTTTAGTAATTTCATTTCATGCTAAGCGAGTCAAATTCTATTAAAACAATGTAAATTCTTGTTGATCAAATGCATAAAATTGTAGAATTATTTTTATGAAAATGTTATGATGTAACTTGTATTATCTTATTTCACGAAAATTTCCGCGTTATATACTAATCACATTGCATACGTAACTGTAAAGCTGGCATTTACGAAGACTAATAAGAAGTTTCAGCTAAAACTCTGAACTATATTTTGAGAGACGAAAGCAGTAGTAAGAAAAAATGATAAGCCATGAACTCGAGTCATTGATTAATAAAATCTCATTTTTATAAGCCCAATGAATATTTCAGAATTTATGAATGAATCTATAAAAACTTCTTTGATTTTTAATATTTCCTCTCATCAACATATAAAATTTCTACTATGTACGAAATCATAAATCTCAATTATATTCTAAGACACAGGTGGTCGAAAATAGCTCGAATAGTTTTGCTTAAATATAATGTACCGCTTGCTAGTATGAAATTCTGCACTGACATGCGCTATGACATTTTACCCGTAAATAAAATTTGCAAATGTGACCGATTTTTAATGTTTTCATCTTTGTAATTTATATAGTTCTATTTTCCATAATAGAGATGCCTGTCCATTTTCTTTGACACAAAACACAGTTTTTGAAAGAAATATAAAAAACATGATTGTGACGTAATTAAAAAAAAAGTATACTTAAATGTCTTAAATGTGTGTTAATTAATGTGTCTATGAAAAACACATAATATTCAAAATTTTAATTCATTCCCCTTAGTTTGCATTTATAAAAATCCTCATTCAACATAAAATTAATGAATGTATTTTTAAACAGTGAAATGTTCCATAATCGGTGTATCCTGTAAATGTTTCTAACAATGCCTTCCTCCTACGAAAATAACAGGTGTTTTGTTGATAAGAATACAGCCATATGTTTCAAATTTCATTTGCGTTCATTGTTGGAGTCATATTCTTTTCTAACATCCTTTTAATTTTCTCCGCATTGCATAAGAAAGTATTTGAATTAAGAAATTTTTCCTCTTCTTTTTTTTTTTTTGATAGATTTAGACGTCTTGAAATATTTTGAATATGATTTGATTATTTTTGGAAAATGTCAGACCCGTTTTGCATATGACACAAATTTTGTGTCCGCTCGAACTTAAGAACTAATGCACAAAATTTCATCAAATTTCATCTTCAGTTAGACCTTTGCATAAATTGCTGTAGATTATATTTTGGTGTAAACCACCCAACAGGTGCTGTTTATTTTTACGATTTACGTGACAGCTCAGCATCCATAAGTTGGAATTACATGAGGCTTCTCCTTGAGAATGCAGTGATCGTTGTCAGCAATTGATAAGGACACATTTCATTTTCTTATTAAAATAAACTGTACCTTGCTTACATATCTTATTTTTAGTAAATGTGCATCTGCTTTACAATGCCACACTTCTGCATGTGATTAGTGACGTATTTAAGTGATTAGAAAAAAATAATTACATTGCAAGGCTTCTTTCAAAGTTATTTTTACATTTAACTGATCAGTTCCTACGAAATCACGAATGTTCTACACTTTTATAATTGACGATTTGTCCTTATCTTTAATAATTCTCAAGATAGGTTTCGAAAACTTCTAAATTTCGCCATTCGAGGTGCTGTTGTCTGTTTCATTAGGCCCATCTTAGTCACTTTACAATGTTGTTATACTACTTGAATAGCGGTTGCTCTTTCCGTATAAAAAAGTATTAACGTCATTAATATGTGAAAGTATTTTCAGGATAAAGGGAATTTCCTATGGAACTTATAGCTATAAATAGAATCATTTTGAGTTTTATAAAGCGAACTTGTGAAAGATTGGTTTATTTTGTATCATTCTTTCCATTTACATGCAAAACTGTCGTTCAAAATCTCCATTATTTTCTAAGTTACAAGGCAATTATCAATAATTCATGGAAATACTGAAGTGCACAGTGTTGTCAACAAAATAAAGAATTGGAACTTTCTAATTTTACAAGTCAAATAATAAGCTTTTTCTGAATTAAAATTTTTTCCTTTGGTTATTTGGAAAATTCTCTTTATGTACTGCATTTCAATTTTCTAAATACACTGGAAGTAGTCGATAGATTTTGATAGTTTGTGATCAGGCAGTGAATTACAGAAAAAACAGGGATTTGTGAAATTCTATATATCTGAATCTATAAAAGTTAAATTTGAGAATTTGAGAATGCTGCATTATAATAATTTTATTTTGGATGATGACAGTACCTTAGTTGAAAATCTGGAATTTTTTTTAACTAATTAAAGATTTAATGAGAGATTTTATTTTTCTGCTGGTTATTGGCTGCTAAAATCTGTGATTTTTGAAGTTCCATATCTCAGAACCTATAAAAGATTAATGTATGCATGCGAATAAGGATCCCGAGTAGTAATTAACATTTTTCGCCCAGTTGGGAAATTACAACTGATATGAGTGCTTTACCAATTTGAATAATTGTGTTAAAAATCAATCTAGTACAACTACTTGTTTTAAAAATTAGCTACTACAAACTACTTTTAAGAAGTAGTCACTACTTTGCTACGTTCAGATTTTGACATAGGATTTTATTCGCACTAAAAAATTAAGTCACAGATTAAATAATAAATCGACACCTCGTTATATTGAGTCTTCCGGGATACAATTAAATAAATGCGACATAACCAAACATTTAAAAAATAAAAAAAGATGATATACAGGAAAATATTTTGTGTTTGTCTTCAAAATGTTAGTTTATATACACATGAGAAATTTCGTAGCAAAATTAAGAGACATATTATACCTAGAAAATGTATTTAGAAAACTACAAAAAAACAACTCTAAATGAAAACAATAAATATATCTGTAAATAAAGTGATTTCGATTAATAAGAAACCCGGCGTTAAAACATGAAGATCTAATAACGAGTAAATAGATAAATGTTGCCAGCAACAAAATTAATTCCTTTGGTGGGTTAGTATTCGATTTTAGCAGCAAGTGTCAATGGAAAAAATCTTTGACTTCATGCGATGTGTTGCTATACTCTGCATCTAAGATTCGCAAATTACTGAAAAGAACAAATTTTGTACCAAAAAAGCAAATTTTGCCCACGTGGTTTCCAAAATTGTACACTTTTTTCCCATGAAGTAGCGTTAGAAAGTTCTCACTACAAATTACTGTTTTTTATTTATTTTATTTTATTTTATTTTATTTATTGCGCTACTCGCTACACTACAAACTACTATAAAAAGTAACGATTCCTATAATTTCGCTACTTGTGGCGTTTTATTCCGACGCCTGGTTAGGGCAAATATTAAATTACCACATGTGCTTAAAAACATTAATATTTTTTGTCTAACTATAACATTTGCACGATATCTGTAAACATCAAAATTTCGGATAGGTTTAAGAGAAAAATAATACCGTATGGTACATTTCTGTTCTTCAGATCATAATAAACTTCTTTTTTTTTTCCTTGCACTGACCCGAATCAAAGATAAAGCACGTGTCCTTTTTCCCTCTTAATTTATTTTTTAAAGAACTTTTTACCTAACATAATGCTTCCGTAAAGATATTCATTTTTTGCTGATACTTGGTTTCACGGTCTTCTATGGAGAAAAAATAGTTTATAAGATATGCCATGACGGCACAACGCAGTATTGCTGACGCACAAAATCTTGCTAAACAAGAAAATAACTTTTATAGCTATTTTTAATATGGATGTTTTATTTTGTTTTAAAATGAAAGCGTTTTAGATAACTATTGCTGGTTTCTAAAACTGCGTCGAAGTTACGTAAATACCTAAGATTCTATACGTGATAAATTCAACAATCTTTGTATTATTTCTTGTATAAAGAAGTCATTTTTGAAGTTTTACATATTATATATGAGATACGCAAGAGAAATTCCGAATTCTTAAGGTATGAGTGACTTTCGAATTAAATGAAGCCTGCATGTAAATATTTTTAGATTTTTAGGGTTTGGTCTTATAATTAATTAAAAATTAACTTGACTTATAACGACAAATGAATACATCTCTTCAATTTTCAATTTTATACAATATTTATTACTTACTGGAACAAATAATACGATAAGTTGATCACGACAATTCATAAACATCAATAACATAACACATCCGTCAATATGAATACTTGAATTCACCTAGAATTCTGGTGCAAACCCTTCGTTTGGTATATAACTGATTTCCAACCTTCTTCATCAGATAAAAACTATCGAACAGTCCTTTTTAAATCCCCCTTTCACGAGAAGATTGCCCCATAATCACATACCCCATAAAATTACATACTTCTCACACATATTGTCAATTTCTAATACAAAATTGTAAAGTAGACGAACTTACCTTTTTAAGAAATCTATTTTTGGACGTCTCCAGCCTTTTTACTTTTGCAAAATTTATGAAGTTCATTTTACCAATAACGATGCGAGACTGCCCAAATGATAAATAAATAATTGGCATGAAAAATCAACTCAGTATCGTCATCTGTTGGGAATTCCATGAATAGTTTATATTAACTGCTGTGTTGAGAGATAGTAGCAATAAATAAAATCGCCTTTTAAAGTCCACCGCATAAGTAACATTGACTTTGGGGTATGTTGCAGATATGCAATGCGGTGATACAAAGGGTTAGCTATAAATTGAGTGCTTTTTAAATATAAAATAGAAACTGAGATGCATCAATAATTTTCATCACAAAAAGCAGCAACGCAGCGCATCCTATTGGGGGAAAAATAGCTAAAATTAGATCACCATAATTTCTCATAAACATCCTAAATATAATTTTTTCTCAGATTATATCCCGTAGATGTCAAAATATGTTGTCACCTGTTGGGCTATATACACAAAAACCTAATCATTCCCAATAGGTCCCAGGTCTAACTCAATTTGACGTTTGATGAAACTTCATTTATTAATGTCGAGATAAAGTTATCATGGAAATCGGAAAAATCACTGTAGAATTATGCCAAATTTTGGGCGATATGCATCCAAAATATCACAGTCTAACAGAAGGTTTGTGCCAATGTTTAACAGAATATGAAGTTTCATGTAATGACGTGCATATTAGTTCTTGAGATAGAGCGACCACAAAATGTTTAATCTATGCAGCTATATAGACAGACTTTTTAAAAAAATAATTAAATCGCATTCAAAACATGTAAATCCATCAAAAACCGAAAATCGAATTTTTTTCACGATTC
The DNA here is from genome assembly GCA_963931845.1 of Maratus michaelseni. Lineage (NCBI taxonomy): Eukaryota > Metazoa > Arthropoda > Arachnida > Araneae > Salticidae > Maratus > Maratus michaelseni. The sequence continues at coordinate 272,934,628 of OZ007594.1, read as the reverse complement.
AAATATTTTATCTTTATAATATGTGGAACAAAGTGAAAAGAACATTTTCTAATGAGTTAATTTATTCTAACATAAGTTAAATCTTTAGGACAGACTGTAAGTAAAACATATTTATTGTAACAAAAATTAATATATATTTTATTTATACAATGGTTATCAAATTTAATATTTTTCGCGTGACAGAGAAATTGTCGGACGTGCTACAGGTTTATGAATCTTGGTGTAGTTTTTTATAGGAAAAAAATGGTTTTTTTATTGTATTATTCTTATCTATCTAATGGAAATATGGTGTAAAACACATAATACAGAGTCACTTGCATTGAAAAATATAGCATTTTTGTGCATATTTTTAACTTTCAGTTAGTATCCTTAATAATACCAAAGAAGCTTTGTTCTTCTTATATTTGAACGACTTTGTAAATATACATCTATATTATTCTAACATGCATAAATTTTGGTTTGTGTATAGCAAGAATAAAAAAAAACTGTTGTAAAAATCAATAAGTACTATGTAAATTGGAGCGAATTTGTCCGTGAAAATTATTTAAACTTCAAATGCAAAAAAAGTTGACGACTCCTGATCTAGTGATTTGACCGGTTGATTTTATTGGCATGTTGGTACGTAGTGAATCTTAGTAATGATAATTAATGTAAAGTATATTATTTAAAAAAAAAATAACCATATACTCAATGTTTTCTAGTACAGCAGTCAGCTATATAGCTAATTTTAAGGAAATTGCCTGATAGTAATTGAGAAATGTTGAAAATTATTTGAATGTAAGAGATTTTTTCGTGATTCTTTTTCTGTTATTCTGAAATTTATTTAATAACTAGAGAATGTTTAGGTTTATGAAATTTTTTTCAGTTATTGTATGTTTCTATATTAATTTATTTGTCATATTTATCCTAATAGTTAATCTGGCGGACTGCCAATTTCTACGCCTTTTTTAGATAAATTAACATATTTTAACCAGAAGTTTCATTTAACAAATGATAATATGTAGTTCATGTCTGTTAATAAATTCAGTATACATTTACAAATAAATTTTGGAGTTCAAAACATGTTTAAATGTTTTTAAAAGACGTGGATGTTGGCAGCTCTGGATCTCTAATGCTATAAAGTATGATGCTTGATTAAACGTAGGCATTGTTATGAATGTGATGAATCTGAACTTTAGCTTGTATTGAATATCTTTTTATTATAGTGATTAATAATATAGCTTTTAATTAATAATATAGTTTCAGTAATTTTTACAAAATCAGTGATAGGACTAGGTATACTGAGAAGAGGAATATACTGAATAGGATTTATTGATAGGACTTTGAAATTGATAACAGTTTGGATGTTTTAAACGCCTATTTGAATTTTACACACAGTTTTCTTATGGCCCTTTCACCCTTTTTTCCAATACTTCTTTACTAACTGAGGAAAGATTGTATAATTTGATATTTAATCAACAATGTTCAATTACTCTATGTTTCTGGACTTATTACAATTTATTTGTCATTACAATTCCTGTGATCAGTCTGAGTTTTAGCTTGTATTGAATGTCTTTCTACTATCAGGGTTCGTACGGGTACTGGAATTTTAAGACCAGGAAATTATTCGGTACCAGTATTTTCTTATAGATAATCTCTTCTTAAATAAGGTTAAATTTCGCACGTTTGAACTTGATGTATTTTTTTAGAAAAATATACTGGTATGTCACCTGGAAAAGTAACGGTACCCGTACGAACCTTGATTATAGTAATTAATAATATAGCTTTTAATTAATAATATAGTTTGAGTAATTTTGATAGAACTAGGAATACTGATAATAGGAATATACTGAATAAGATTTACTGATAAGACATTGAAACTGATAACAGTTTAGTTTTTAAAAGCCTATTTGAATTTTACACACAGTTTTTTCATGGTCCTTTCACCCTTTTTCCAATATTTCTTTATTAACTGAGGAAAGATTGTATAGTTTGATATTTAATCAACGATGTTCAATTATTCTATGTTTCTGGACTTATTCCAATTTGTTTGTCATTAATAGCCCCGTGATCAATCAAATGACCTACGGGGTCAATCTTAAGCATAATCATTAATGAACCTTTTCGTATCCAAAAGTTTTAACGATATGTTATAACTATTTCTATTATAGCAGTCAACAACATAGTACATTTTAATGAAATTGCACTGTACCAATCCAGAACTCTTTAGAATTACGAGAAGTATTTTTTCCAACTGAGTGACATGTATCCAGGCCGGATCCCGAACCCAGAATCTTTGGTTTTAATTGCCAATGCTCTTCCTATTGAGCTATCTAGACGACATTCCAGGGAACACAGTTTACACGGAAAACGCTGTGTTCTCTGGGGTGTCGTCCAGATAGCTCAATTGGATTTTCTGTATCATACTTTTGTCTATCAACGAGATTGCAGATAAGTACATATAATTACATTTATTTGAGACTTCCATGCCATTGTTTCTTATACAATTTTACTCAAAAGGGAAAGTATAGGTTCGTTCTCTCATTTTTGACTAGATGTCTTCTAGATATATATCTGGTTAATGAAATTGTAATATCTTTTATCTGATATTTCAAAATAATTGATAAATTTTCTTTCAAAACTTACAATATTTTTTTTATAATTAAAAAATAAATAAATAAATAATATATATATGTATATATATATATATATATATATATATATATATATATATATGCGTGTGTGTGTGTACGTTATATATTTATGTGTGTGTGTGTAAAGGTCCGGTTGGTGTAAATAATGAATCGGAACCTCGTTGTAGACCAACTATTTAATTAGATGTCCTTTCATACAGTGGTGGTCAAAAGTGTGGACATTTTTTGAAAGTTTCATGTTTTTTAACTTTGTGTGCTTGTAGAATATATTAATTTTCACTTAAATACAAACGTTTATATATCAAATTGAAGGTAATTTAATGTAGAATTTAATAATAAAAACAGTATTACAATATATGTATTAGAAACAAAGTTATGCAACTAATAGTAAGATCTATCTTAGATTTGCATTTTTTTAAAGTGATACTTACACAATCCATACTTAGTAGGATAATCCTTATTTTTTAAGACAGCTTCACAGCGTCTTTTCATCGAGTGAACGAGTGTTTGGAGTTCATCTTTCGTAATCACAAGGTGCCAAAAATCAATTGTAGCTTCAATAAGTTGTATTTTATTGGATGGACGTTTTTTTCGTACAAGAATTTTCAAACGTCGCCACAAATTTTCAATTGGATTGAGATCAGGGCTGTTTCCTGGCCATGGTAATATATCTATGCCTTTGTTTTGAAACCATGCTTTGCACACTTTTGCTGTGTGGCATGGAGCTGAATCTTGCTGAAAAATAAATGGTGCGTTGTTGGCGAAGAGATCCCTGATGGAAGGTATCAATTTTGGTTCCAGGACAGTTTCGATGTATTTTTTGGCATTCAGGGTGCCATCAATCACTTGAATTCGGCCCACACCATCTGCAGACATACATGCCTAAATCATGACATTTGTTGGATTTTTTGTAGTTGCTTCAATGCAATCAGGATGAAGTGCTTCTCCTACTCTACGTCTCACGTATTTTCTACCATCACTACCAAAGAGCGATATTTTACTCTCATCGCTCCAGATTACTTGCTTCCATTGATTTTTTGACCATTTAATGTGTTTTTTTGCCCACTTAACTCGTTTTTTGCGTTGCTTTTGATTTAAATATGTTTTTTTCCTTGGAATTCTAGCTTTAAGTCCAAATCCTGATAACCTTCTTCTTATTGTTCTTGAACTTACTGCAATACCCGCTGCATTCATTTCACATCTAATGGCATCTGATGATATTGTAATACTGTTTTTATTATTAAATGCTACATTAAATTACCTTCAATTTGATATGTAAAGGTTTGTATTTAAGTGAAAATTAATATATTCTACAAGCACACAAAGTTGAAAAACATGAAACTTTCAAAAAATGTCCAAACTTTTGGCCACCACTGTACGTTGGTGCTACTTCGGAGTTCGATCATTTTAGGAGAAGGCTCTGAGAGTCGTAAATATTATTTAAAAAACTTCCATGTTCATAATGGTAGTAGACAATCTGAAAATGTGCGAAAATTTTCTTATTTGCGGGAGCTCTGACAGTTTGATCCACCACTTGTAATATTTTTCAGCAGGGGGCGAAAGTGTCAACTGGGATGAAACAAACTTAATTTGTTTAAAACTTTTGATTGGTATTTGGGCAGTCTGTGCAGGATCTACCGGGGAATAGCACCAGCAAAACTGACCACAGAAAAAGGACAGTTGCGTTTACCTCAGCAATTTCCATTTTAAAGTTAGAATTTGAAGTTTGGAAGTAATAAATGCTTTGAGAAACAAACTTATGAAGGGCAAATTTAGTTTTGAGCATAAGATGTTTACTAGAACTTAGAAAAGAATTTGGGAATTTAACTAAAATTTTGAATTTAAAAAAGTTTTTATTTTATTATGCTTTCACACAGACGCACACACACACACATACACACATATATATATATACAGAATGTTAACAAAATATAGATAATATTTCGTAAACTTTGCGTAAAATGTATCGGCAAATGCTTTAAGACAATATCTTCAAAACAATTATAAAAGAAATGTGAAATGATGATAAAATTTGTAGAGAAAATTTCAATACAACTTAACTACATAATTAATATTTGAAATTGAAAATGTTTTTATTTTACATGCACGTATGTTTTTTGTTTTCAATCTCTTTAATAAGAAAAACTATTTTTCATCTGAATATCGGATAGTTCTCTAACAAGTTGTCTGTGAAATAATTCGATGTTAAATGTATTTTCTAAATAGTTGTTGTATTAGCATTTCGCTTAACTTTAACAAACAATGATTACTTTTTGCGTTAAATATAATGATAATGCTTCTTTTGAAGTAGATTTTATAATATTCTTGAAATATCTAAAGTTATAGAAAAGCGAAACAGCTACAACAAATACGTATTTTATTTATTTTAATGAGGAAAATTGGAATTGCTCAAATGAATTATTTACAAAAATCTTTAATTACATAAACAATAATTAATTGTGAATAATTTTATTTTCAAATATGATTTATTATTTGTAAATCTACTTAATAATAAGAAAAAAAAGCAATTTACTGTGAATACATGGCAGTCAATTAGTAACCATTTAGAAAAATCTTTAATTACATAAACTTTTATTTTCAACTATGATTTATTATTTGTAAATCTACTTAATAAGAGGGAAAAAAGCAATTTACTGTGAATACCTGGCAGTCAATATGTAGACATTTAGAAAAAATCTTTAATTACATAAACAATAATAAATTGTGAATATTTTTTATTTTCAACTATAATTTATTATTTTTAAATCTACTTAATAAGAGAGAAATAAAGCAATTTACTGTGAATACCTGGCAGTCACTCTGTAGCCTTTCTTCTAATGAACTCTTCTATTAATTCTTAAATTAGAATTTCATATACTTTTCACAAACATGGTATATTTTTGTAATGCATACAATGACTGACAAACCTTCTACAGAGTAGATATTTTAATTTTTGTAAGATCTAAATCTATAAAAATTTGGCAAAACTGCGGCAAATAGTTTTATTGGAGGAGGAAAATTATGTATCGATTATATTTCACATATTGAAGTAAGAAAAACTCACTTCAATTCTCACGTTAATTCCTAAAAATAAATTATAGAAAATCTTAAAAATTATGCATTCCTATCATAATCTGATTATTTATGTACGCTAAAAAAAGTCGAACTTTTGTTTTAAAGAATTAAATGTATGTAGAAATCATATTAAAATTGCTAATATTTTTATCTTTCCCATATGTTTTATTATTTGTAAACATCCTTGATAAGAAATAAGCAGTTTTTCTTTTGAATTTGTGGTTTTTAATACTTTTTTCTGATAAATTCATCGATAAATCAAAGACACTTACTAAATAAATCTCACATGAAACTTTTAACGAACAATGCTGTTTTTTATCATAGATATTATAATGATAACGCTTCTACGAAAGTAGGTAGTTTAATAGTTGAAAGATTGTAATCTATAAAAATAGTGACACAGCCTTGGCAAGAGCAATTTATGCAGAATTTTTAAAATCATTATTTGAGAGGAGGACATTACTCTGATAAATTATTTAAGAAAATCATTAATTTCATATATTTTTTTTAAAAACCTTTATAAAAAAATAAAGCGTTTTTCTTGTCATATACTGGTTGTTTGTCTCTAATAAGTTTTTTAGTGATTTCTTCGACAAGTTATATATACTTTACTTTAGAATTATGCATATTTTTAACGGATAATGATTTTTTTAGTTAGATATATTGATAAGGCTACTACGAAAGTAGATACTTTAATATTTGAAAGATCTAACTGAATGAAAAAAGCTATTCAGCTACTCAAAAACATGTTTCTGCATATTTTTATTGTTAATATTAGAGAAGAGAAAATTGCTGTGGTGAATTATTTAGAAAAAATAATTAATTAATTTAATAACATATGCAACTGTGAATCATACATATGTTTTCTTATTTATGAACATTCTTTTAAAAAAATAAACGGTTTTCCTTTTAAATTCATGGTAGTTTGTCTGTAATATGTTTTCTAATAAATTAATAGGACTCTTGAAATGTGGCAAAGTGAAAAAAAAAAGACTATTTTTGTCAGGCAGAAAATTGGAGTCACGGGATTTTTTTTTATTAAAAAAATAATTTCTGCATGTAAAACAAAATGTATGATATCTAATTATACAGAATCCTGTGCTTACACTGAACCTATTTATTAGTATTTTTATTATATATAGCTTTTTTATGATTTAAAGACAAAACTGTATTTTGCTTTAACAAAAAATTCAAAATTTCAGCATTATAACACCAAGAAAAACTAGTCGGATGTGCCAATCCCGAAACTTTCTTCTATCTCACAAAGATTTCGCAAACACTAAAAATAATCAGCACCAATTTGTATCAAGTTCTAACTGAATATACAGTTTTATTAAATTCCGTGCATTAGTTCTTGAGATATGACTATTGCTAAAATCTTGTAAATCCTGCAAAATGCAGCATAGCAGCGCCACCTGTTGGGAGATTTAGACCAAAATCTAATCAACAACAACTTATGTCAACGTCTAACAGAATCTGAAGTTTAGTGAAAATTCGTGCATTAGTTCTTGAGACATAGTTATCGTGATAATAATGAAAAAAGTAGCATAGAAGAGCCACCTGTTGGACAATTTATACCAAAACGTAAGCAGCATCTATTTATGTCAAGGTCCAACAGAATCTGAAGTTTGATGAAGTTTGATGAAATTCCGTGCATTAGTTCTTGAGATATAGCTATCGTAAAAATCGAAAAAAGTGGTATAGCAGCGCCACCTGTTGGGATATCTATACTAAAACGTAATCTGACATTTATGTATGTCCAGGTCTAACTAAACCTGAAGTTTGATGATATTCTGTGCATTAGTTCTTGAGATATAGCTGTCATAAAAATCGAGAAAATAGTGGTATAGCAGCGCCACCTGTTGGGATATCTACACCAAAACATAATCAGCGTTTATTCATGTCAAGGTCTAACTGAACCTGAAGTTTGATAAAATAAGTGCATTAGTTCTTGAGATAGAGCTATTGCGAAAATAGCAAAAAATGCAGCATAGCAGCGCCACCTGTCGGGCGATTTTCACCAAACACTAATCAGCACCAATTTATATCAGGGACTAACTGAATATACAGTTTTATTAAATTTCGTGCATTAGTTCTTGAGATAGAGCGCCCACAAAAATTTTGTTACAGACAGACATTTTCTAAAAATGGACAAATAGTGTTCAGGACCTTCTAAAACGTATAAATCCGTCGAAAAGTCGAAAATTTTCATGAATCCAATACTTTCTTCTTGTAAAGATAGAAAAAAGTAAAAATTCAACAAAAAAAGGTGAAAATTTACTTTGGAACTTGCAATACACTGTATAACCTGGAAATTTTCATAAAAAAAATATTGAAAAGATTTTAACTACCGATGGCCCGAAATTATATTTAAAAAAATTGACTTTTCTCTTTGAAAAATCTCTTTGAAAATATTCCACATTTAAACAATTGTTAAGAGTGTCATTTATTTTGTTTTAAATGGTTTCAGAAAGGATTACTTTTTTAATATACAGGGTGGCCGGGCTAAAGGTATCCAAAAATTATGGCTTGCTTTTGCGGAACTACTCATTATAATTTTAAAAAATATATTTAAATAGAATGAACATCTCACCGAGTTTTAATATCAATAGATTTTGATGTGTGGAGATGTTAAATTTGGATGTTTGCCAGTTTCAGATACCAAAGTTTCGTCTCCCTTAAAGTTCTAATCCATTGACAGATAGATTTTGATATTGGAGGATCGACATGTAATTCTGTTTGCACAGGTCGCATAACACGTGTCACAGATTTAAATTCCTATAATCAAAGCACGCATTGCACCTTTTGCTGTAGCTCCTACATCTTTACTAATAAATCCATAGAATAGGTTTTTCGACTTTGTGCAAATAGCTCACTACTGTACCCATGCATGACTGGCAAACATCCGAATCTAAGATCTCCACATATCGAAATCTATTTATATTAAAACTTGGCAAGATGTTCATTCTATTTAAATATTTTTTTTAATATTATAATGGATAGTTCTGTAAAAATAAGTCATAACTTTCGGATACTTTTAGCCCGGATACTCCGTATATGTTTTTAACACTTTCCAATATAGTTGAAAAGTGTTTAGGAATTTGGTTTGTCTGGCCATCTGCTTGTCTGTCTATCCGTATCTCCGCCTGTCTAGCTCTTAACTCACGGAAATATAGTCCGAATTTTATGTAATTGATACATGTTATTGATATGTACTATGGCATGTTCGGTATTATAAATGAAGTGTGTAGCATTCATTGTTCATTTAAGGTACTCTTTTATGTTTGTTTTTAAGCCAGTTAATAAACTAAATTTTTCACAGTTAAAGGATAAAATTTCACATAAAAACTTTTGGGGCATTTACAATATCCAATGTCAATGTGGTGTGTCCTATATAGGACAGACTAAACGACAACTCCGTTTCAGACTCAATGAACACAGAAATTATATTAAGAAAAAATAATTACAAAAATCCTCTATTGCTTGTCACTGTTGTAGTGCGGGACATAATTTTAACTTTTATTCAGCCACTATTATTAAGAAATGTAACACTCCATTAGATTTAGACTTCTTTGAGGCAGTTTATATTCATAATTTTTGTAACTCCCTGGTCAATGATTTTTCAAACGTACCTTACATCTCACCTTTCTGGGTTGAGTTACTGTGTCATAGTGAATCACTTCCGGCTTAATCTGATTGATGGCTCATGCGTGATGAGTTTCTCGGTGTGTTGTTGTTTTCATTTGGGTTTCTCGATTCAATTTCATGTCTTTGGGGGGATACAATAGTGTTTAATTTTATTTTATTGACACTGAGGATGTGAGTCCAAGTTACTCACGAAACGTGCGTCTGTCCATTGTACTATGGTATTGTGTGTTAAACGTTGGTGTTTTTAGTGTATACGCTTAAAAATATTCCATTACATAATGGTCTCATCAAATAATCATTTGTAAAATCATTTAAATCATTTGCAAAATCAAAAAATCATTTGTCTCTCAAAAATTCTTTTATAATGCATTTTAAAAATGTTACGCTGTTTCAAACACTATGAAACTAATATGTATCACTGAGGTGCACAACAAGATGCTTGCTTTTCAATATGGTGCACATAGCATTTATCATTCGTATACAGGGAACGCACAAAAGTGTTACAGTACTGTCTGTGAGCGATAATAGCTAGAAGTGCTTTTTCAGCTGTTTTACGCGTTTTTTAATTTAACTAATTTTCCCCATATTACTTTGTGTATATAAATTATATAGATCATATACAGGGCTGTACAAAATAATTCGAATATATCCGTTTACTGACGAGAATTGCTGAAAGGGAATTTTCAACATTGTTAAGCATTTCCTAACTGAACTAAATTTCAGCATTATATGTAGTATGTATACAAATCAATCGATCACAAACAGAGATTCAAAAAATAATTTGAATTATTTTCCGACTATAGATGGCAATTGACGAAATTGAGTTTTTCAAATATTTTATGCGTTTTCCAAATTGTTTACTTAGATATCATTTCTCACCATATTAAATGGTGAAGTTTTATTACAGTATTCTGTATGTGCTGGAAAGTGTAACATAATCCATGTTTAACACATGATTTTTCTTTTTTTATTTAAAAAAATGTATGTTGAGAGTGCTTTGGCCCCTTAATATGAAACAAAATACTTTTCTAATGAATTAATGGCATTTCGTCTTTAATAAGTTTTCTAAAAAATTCTTCTACATACTAAAGATAGTCTACAAATAGCCTTTATTATAAGAATTTTTCTTACCTTTAATAAGCATTGATTCTTTTTTTTAATTGATATTCATAATGATAAGGCTTCTGTGGAAGATTCGTTTTTTCATACACTGGAGTGAAAAATTAAAGGAACAAACATAAAAACTCGTGTAAAAACAGATCCTTCAATGATATTGCAGCAAAAAATATGTAACTTTTTCCATGATCTTTTTTTTACCATGCCAGACATATCTTGAAAACGCATGATATTATATTTCCGTAAAAAATAAATTTAAATACGAATATAAGAAATGTGATGAATAATATATAAAGTGTAGTATAAAACAAGAAATAAAAATCATACATCCGGCATGGATTATAAAACACGTTCCAACACTAACAGATTATTATTAAGAATTTAATTTCTTACTAGAATGAAATGATAATAAATAAGCAATTTAAAAGTACATAACTCAGTAAAAATGCATTTTCAACAATTGCTGCCCATATTCGAAATCTTTCGTGCAGCCTATATATGATCTACAGAATTTGTAAATAACACGTAATGCACTAAAATTGCATATCACAGCAAAAAAAAAAAAAAAAAAACAATTTCGGCAAGTACAGTTCATAAAAACCGTTTAACCGAATTATTTTGTGCGTCTCTGTATATGAAATGAACGATAAATCCTATACACTCCATAATTCATAGAAAATAAGTTGCAGTGAACCTTAGTTATCTTTTTAAATACCATTTTGTTTCAAGTATCATAACATGCTTAAAATGAACCGAAAACGATGTTTTCCCATAAATCATAAAGTAAAGGAATTATTTTGTACTTTCCTGTAATTGAATAATAAATGCTACTAACTGTATACGCCAGTGAAAGCATACTGTAATCCATCTCAATAATGCACAATAATTTCATCATGTCTGAAATATCGTAACATTAATATAATGCGCAGCAAACTATTTTTCTTTATAGACCATAATGTAATGGAATTCTTTTGTGTGTCCCTGTAAATGGACTATTAATGCAACACACTTCATTTTCAATACCGGACACTCTATAGTAAAATGCAATAATGTGTCAAAATTTCATGACAATCCAAGTATATTTACTAGAGTTAGAGCACGGACAGACGGACAAACCAAATTCATAAACGCTTTCCAACAAAGTTGACAAATGTTTTTTAATCTCGGAAAATATAATATAACCATAAACGAAAATATACAATAACTGCTTCCGTGTTACCCACGATTCCGAAAAGCATTCTTTACTTTTAAAATCCCCAGAAACCAATATATTTTCAATATTTAACACTTAAATGTATGAATTGTTCTTTTAGAATTATGTTTTTTTAGAGTTATATTAAGGATTAGACGCAAGAAATTTTTAGATCGATTTTTAACTTTATTTAGTAGCATATGTGATCTTTACAGGAATAATATTTCTATATAAATATAGTGGTTGCGAAGAAGTTAAATAAAGAGTGATGCAAAATTGCATCACTATGAATTTAAGGGTTAAAGAAGCATTTATAAAAACAAACTTTCTTTTAATGCCACTGATTTTCGGAAACTTTTCGAAGTAGCGTTTCGGAAGCATTTCTGAGTAGCTTTTATAGTGTATTAATCAGTTTTCTCAAGCCGGACTATTGTGTTTTCGGATGCCATCAAATTTCAAGCAAACATTTTCGTGTTAAGCAAACATGTTTGACAGACAAATATCACAAATTAACAGCATTAACATTAACATTAACATTAAAATTGAAATTGATAGCATTCTAAAAACCGATATTCCGGTTTGGGAAAACTAATACATTATAAAAACTACTCGGAAACGCTTCCGAAAATCAGTGGCAGCGAAAGAAACTTTATTTTTGTAAATGATTCTAAAAATGTCGAATATGTAATGGCTTCGGAAGATTCCAGGTTTCGCGGAACGCTTTTCAGAATCTTGGGTAACTTGTACATTTTCACCCGCGGTTATACAGGATGAGTACAAATGATGGACCCGATTTAAAAAAGTCATATTTTCGAAACTACTGCACATATTACAATAAGTGATACATGAATTTAAAGAAAAATATAACAAGTTGGAAATTGTACGTCAAACGTTACAAACGAGGTGCGTTCGTACGCACGTTTTAGAATTAAATTCATGATATCCCGTGCGTAGAACGGGTTAAACAGCTAGTTAAGTATATATTTTATGACACTGTTCATACAAATATCTTAACTAGTTATATAAATATTCAGATATATATGTATCAGCTAGTTATATAAATATTAAGATCTTGATGATTTTTAATTCTGTGAAATGAATTATATCGTCTGCAGATTAATTTCTGTCATAAAATAAGCATCTCGGTCGATTGACGATTAAACTTCGGAAGCTCCTATAACAAAAAAGCACCGATTTAAAAAAAAAAATTCAAATTTCTTAATAAATATTTTTATTAATATCTCCTAAAGTTTTGATTCGATTTTAATAAAATTTGAAATGTCTCTACAAAATTCTGCAAAGATAATATATTTTAAATTGCAAACCATTTGGTTGGGTAGTTTTTGCGTTGTTATATGCGGACAGATAGACAGACGGACAGACAGACAGACGGACGGACAGACGGACGGACCAAACGACGACTATAGGTGCTACGTATTTATATAATTACGAACGCACCTAAAAAGGTTTTCCCAACATTGGTCAACAGATGGTAGCACATTTATTGATCGCTGGGATTGAAATCCAAAATTGGCGACAATGGCCACCAAGATCCCCAGAACTAACACCATGTGATTTCTTTTTGTGGGGTTGCGTCAAATACATTGTTTATGTACCACCAATGCTGAAAACACTGCTAGAACTTAAAGAACGCATTTGTGCAGCATTCAGAACCATTGCAAGAGTGATGCTACAAAGTGTTTGGAAAGAACTGGATTAAAGATTCTACGTATTCCGTGTAACAGGAGGGTCACACATCGAACATTTGTAACTGAAAAAAACTTAGTATATTTCTCTTCAAATTCATGTGTCATTTATTTTAATATGTGCAGCATTTTCGAAAATATGATTTTTTAAAATCAGGTCCATCATTTGTACTCTCCCTGTATTATAGTTTCGTAGATTATGAAACATTTGCCTTTTTTTTACACCCAAGTACTCCTGATTTAAAATTATATAATAATTGCAATTTGAAAAATAATAATTCCATTTATTGCTCATTAAAACGTGATTTCAATTACACAAGAAACTGTAAAACTCTTCTCTCTCTCTCTCTCTATATATATATATATATATACACACACACAGAGAGAGAGAGAGAGAGAGATGTGTATATATATATATTTGTAAGGCAAAATTTTAAATATACATATCGTTTCACTACGTTTTATTAAAAGTATTGATAAAACGTATACAACTGAGCGAACTGTAAGCATCCAAATTCTATAGCCGAATCATGCATCTGAGAAGATATAATACTTTCCAGAAATATTATAATTAGATAATGTAATCTTTCAGAAATTTAAACAATACTATAAATAAACAGTTAACAGAATATTAATAAATATTACAGTTAACAAAAATAATTTTCTAAACATACTAAAAAGTCTATTCTCGTATACAACTGAGCGGACTGTAAACATACGAATTCTATAACCGAATCATGCAGCTAAGAAGATATATAGTTTCCCAGAAAGATTATAATTAGATAATGTAATCTTTCAGCAATTTAAACAATACTATAAATAAACAATTAACAGAATATTAATAAATATTACAGTTAACAGAAATCATTTTCTAAACATACTAAAAAGTCTATTCTCTTAAAACATTTAAAGAAAAAAAAAAAACGGCCAGGTTTATTCTCGGAGGTTTATTTAGTGTAGCTACTGAAAAAAAATCTCGAAAACTGTTTGATATATATATATATTTGTAAGGCAAATAATAAAAAAATATATCACTTCACTGCATTTTATTAAAAATATTGATAAAAGGTATACTGAGCGGACTGTAAGCATACGAATTCTATAACCCTATCATCAAGATAAGAAGATATATAGCTTTCCAGAAAGATTATAATTATATTATGTAATCTCTCAGCAATTTAAACAATACTGTAAATAAACAGTTAACAGAATATTAACAAATATTACAGTTAACAGAAATCATTTTCTAAACCTACTAAAAAGTGAATTTTCTCAAAACATTTAAAGTAAAAAAAAAGCCACATATTTTTAAAAAGACTGTCTAAATGTCAGTAAATATTTATACACCCTAGACAATTTTTTATCGGAGGTTTATTTAGTGTAAAAAAAATTCTTCGTGAAACCCAAAGACTGATTACGTCAAAGCATAAATAATCTATATTGATTTAATAGGAAGCTGAAAAATTCTTTATTTGATTTGCATTTTACTCTGGCAACATTATTTACACATGTCCTATTGAAATCATTTCGCTGCTATCTTTGTAGAAAAACATCTCGAGATTTTATGCGCTTTATATTGCAAAGTAAAAATAGTAAAACAGAATCACTGGTGAATATAATTAAAATATTTTAATTTCCTGATTTAAGTTTATAACGGGCTTAACAAAAGATCGAAAGTATTATATAATTTAAAATTCTGACTCTTTTTGTAGTTTCATTATTCAATTTTATCGCGTATAAATCTGAATAAATTTCATTTTTATATGTAGGGTTATATTTATGTGTTGAAAACCTTATAAAGCCTTTATACTTTCTTTTCTTTTCTTTTAAGCATATGTTTTTAGGAGAGAAATAGCCCATTATATATGTATACCATTTTTAAAGTTCTAATAATTATAAAGTTTAAAAATCTTCAAAATTCCAATTTAGACCACGTTTTTTGCATTTTGATGTAATGCTCTGAAATTAATTATTTACTCAACCACACTGCTTCTTTTATTTTTACGTCGACAAGATTATCTTTGGGGAGGAAATATTTGCTTTAAAACCAAGATTTTTTCTTGAACGAATACGAATTGCTTTTCAAATAAATCAAAACTATGTTTTGCAGTCTATAATGCAAATTAGCCATAATGATTTATAATTCAACTAATGTTTAGCATGTATTTTTTTTTATGTATAAGAATACATTCGAGAAAATTCGGATTATAAAATACACTAGTTAACAGTCCTGTATCTGATTTGTAAGAAACATTTTTATATTTCTTTTTGCATGTAGAAGCCAAATATGCTATCAGAAATTTTATATCACGTAAGGGTTTTACAGAATTTCGGAATGTAATGTTTACATATATGGTAAAATACGTGAAATGTAAATTATATTTTACGTAATGTAGTTAAATAATGAGGAAATGTATGACTATGTAGGTTAAAACCTTTATTTAGATGCATTCTGACATCAAGAAAGACATCATCCTATTTTGAAAAATAACATTGTTAATATTAACATTATGGGTTATTGTGCAACCGTTTCGTACTCGTTTCATTGTTTTTTGTTAAGTAATCAAGAAAATATTTTTACTGATGAATTTTATGTTTTGTTTGTATTTCAAATGGTCAATTTTTGTCAAATATGTCACTGTTGACTTTACGTAGCTGCTGTGTATCTAATAAATGTGACGTAATTGAGAGAATATAATTATTCCACCATATTCAGCACCCTAAAATTAGTTAAATACACCCATTTACAAGCCAGATACAGACAAAAAAGTTAAAATTTGTTGACTAGTGATATAATAATAATTAAGCTACTACATTAAAGTTTTAAAATGTTTCAAATATGCAATGTAAAATATAATTTTCATTTTAATACATTGATATGAATATTTATTTAAGATTTAACTAAATTGAGTCTTTTGTTTTCAATCGAAGGGATTGTTATAAAAGTGAAAATTATGCTAAAATGTCATGAGTTCTTTTTAATTAAATAGTTTAAATTACTTTATAGGTGTATCGCAACTGGTCTTTGCGTTCTGATGCAACATTTCCATAATAATTTTATGATTATACTGATGTATATCTTGTAATTTTTTTGTGGTACAATTTATTACATTAATGGCAAATCTGAGCGAAATCCTTGAAACTGCTGGTTGTAATTTTATTTCTTTAAAATGTTTCTCTGGTGCGTTTTAAAATATGCTTTGCATTTTGATATAATATTCTCGTATTGAGTTTATAATTCATTTAAAAGCTACCCCCCTTTTTTTAGACAGGAAAGTTTTTATTTGTTAAATTTTCTTATAAAAAATAGAAAACAGATTACAGATCTACATAATGATAATAAATGAGACTAACACAAGAAATAAATTTGTAAAAATGCTGTAATGATGCCCTTAATACTAGCATGTAAAACAATCTCAAGAATTTTAAATGTCTATAAATAAAAAGAAACACGATTAGCAAGCAAAACGTACTATAATAACAAATAGGAGAACATATATATTTTCGAAAATTTTGTTGATTAAAATTATATATATTTTTTAAATACATGGTGTTCCAAAAGTCCTTCACACATTTTTAAATTCAACAAAAATTTAAGCAATGGGCGTACGATAGTGCGGTTTGGACGAAAATGCTTAAATGATTGAAAATTTTCTTTAAAAATAAAATGATTTACTTCCAAAAAATTATCATAGATGGCGTTACTTCCGCAAAGCTACCGAAGAGGTAGAATGCCTTTATACATAACAGTGGCGAAAGACGCACAGTGTGCATACACAGTTTTTATCCAAACTATGGCAATACACTAGAGTTGCAAAAAAACCGGTTTATTCCCAGGTTTATTTCCAATAGAACCGGTTTATTCCTAAAAAACCAAGTTTATTCACACCCCCCCCCCAAAAAAAAAAAAAAAAAAAAAAAAAAAAAAAACAAGTTTATTCCCAAAAAAACCCGGTTTATTCCCAGGTTTAAACCGGGTTTTTTCTAGGCTTTGCAACTCTACAATCCACATTCCAGAATTTAACAATACTCTACTTCATGAGTTCCATTAGACGAGTGAGACAAGTCAACAAACATTAGTTTGACGATAAAAGAAAGCTCGGCAAGTTACTTGACGATTCGCTTTTTATTTCCAATATCGTATCGACCAATCGAATTTTTTTGTTCGTATGACGCTATTATCTTACAGAGTCACCCTATAAATCTTGGCGAGTTTCCAATTATCGGCAAACTAATGTTTGTTGACACTTGTCCAACTCGTCTAATCAAATTCATGAAGGCGAGTATTTTTATGTTCTGGAATGTGGATTGACATAGTTTGGACAAAAACTGTGCATTCGTACTGTGCGCCTTTCGCCATTGTTATGTATAAAGGCATTCTACCTATTCGGTAACTTTGCAGAAGTAACGCCATCTATAAAAAAAATATGGAACATTTTTTTTTATTTTTTGAAACAAAATTTTTGATCATAGGCAGCATTTTCGTCCAAACCGCACTCTCGTACACCAATTGCTTAAATTTTTATGGAATTTAAAAAATTGTCAAAGATTTTTGGGACACCCTGAAGATCAGTAACATTGATTTCACACTTCGATCCTGCAACAGCGCATTCCACACTAGTGCGATTTGGGATTCCTTAACTTCAACTCGATAACTTTGTCGACAAGATAGATATAATGAAATATAACACATGATTACTATTAGAGTTGCAAAAAACCGGTTTATTACCAGCTTTATTTCCAATAGTCCCGGTTTATTCCCAAAAGACCTGGTTTATTCCCAAAAACCCCTGTTTATTCTCAGGTTTAAACCGGGTTTTTTCTGGTCTTTGCAACTCTAATTACTATACAAAATTTAATGAGAAATCGAACTGTGATATTTATTTTTATCAAAAATTTCATTTTGTTAATGAAATACGCAAAAAAAAAAAAAAAAAAAAAAAAAAAATGTTGATTTTAAGTATAATAGTAGAAACTGGGGTGGGTGTCAGTATTATACCGTAAAATTAACAATTTGTTTTTTGCAGTGCAGACAAGTTAATAAAATGTTTTATTATTATTATTATTATTATTATTATTATTTTGTATTTATTTTTTTTAAAGCCGACATTTGAAATTTTTGTCGGTGCAAATTCATACTAGAGTGGAGAGTTCATGGGTGAAAAAGGTTTATATATAAAATGTTTTTTTAATTTGTCATACAGTTTTCAAATGCAAATAGGAATAATGGAAAGTTTAATTAAAGTAGCAACTTAAAATAAATAATAATAAAGTGTTAAAGATTTTCAAAGTTCACTTACATTAAAAAAAAAAAAAAAAAAAAAAAAAAAAAAAAAACCTATTATGAAATCTTTTACGCTTTAAATCTGGTGTTCATCATATTCGTTATAATTATACTATTGCTAAAATATTTTACGCTTTTAATTTATTTTATGCCTTCACTTAAATTTGCTTGAATAAAAATATACGACAAATGCATTTTCGTCCTGTGTAAAAGATAAGAATTATTCAGTCCATTATTTGATGCTGTAAATCACACTTATGGAATCACATAAGATACCGTATATTTCAGACTTACTTACAGATAATTCTTAAAAAATAAATGAAAAATCTATTAATAATGTTCCACTGTAATAAAAGATTAATTTCTGTAATAGAACGATACATCTTATAACAATGGCTTTAATAAATTTATTATATTCTTTTTATGTGCCATATAAATTCAGAAACGGATAAGCCAAAGAAACAAATTGAGAATATAAATATTGAAATTTATTAAAGTCATCATAAATTCTTGAAAAAAAAATATCTGGAAAATTTTTCAAAATGTGACAACTTAACTCTTTAAACTCTATAATTTACTCTTACTAAATAAATAATATCTAAATACAAAGAGTGTTCGCACATTTTTGTAACGATTTCAGAAAAAGCACTACAACACACAAATATAAGAATTTTATGTTCTAATAATATTTAATCTGATAGCCTTTTTGTTGAACAATCATATTACAACTTGATTGCCAAAATAATAGAGCTTTTCTTAAAATATCAAAGTTGATTTTGTTCCACCCCTCGATCACAATCTTCCAGAGTCCATCCAATGTTTCGGCAAGCCGCTTATACAGAGCTTGTTTCAAAAGTCTAAATACAGAGGGTGTTCGCACATTTTTGAAACGATTTTGGAAAAAGAAATATATAACACACAAATATAAAAATCTTATGTTCTAATAATATTCAATCTGATAGCATTTTTGTTGAACAATCATATTACAACTTGATTGCCAAAATAATACAGCTTTTCTTAAAATATCAAAGTTGATTTTGTTCCACCCCTCGATCACAATTTTACAGAGTCCATCCAATGTTTCGGCAAGCCGCTTATACAGAGCTTGTTTCAAAAGTCTAAATACAGAGGGTGTTCGCACATTTTTGAAACGATTTTGGAAAAAGAAATATATAACACACAAATATAAAAATCTCATGTTTTAATAATATTCAGTCTGATAGCATTTTTGTTGAACATCATATTACAATTTGATTGCCAAAATAATACAGCTTTTCTTAAAATATCAAAGTTGACTTTGTTCCACCCGTCGATCACAATCTTACAGAGTCCATCCAGTTTTTTGGCAAGCCGCTTATATAGAGCTCTTTTTAAAAGCCCAAATGCACAGTAATCCATAGGAGACAAATAGGGGGTCTTGGTTGGATGTATTTAAATGGAATAGCCTCAAATCTGGTTTCATCTCTTATTTTTTTCTGAGATTAAGAGGTATAGCTGGTAGCCTTATCCTAATTTAGCTTAACACAATGAATATTGTTTGGGTATGTCTTTTTGAAAACATGTGTTAAAACATATTTCTGATAGTATTCCGAGCTAATTGTGAGATTCTTTCTACTTTTCTTATTTTAAGTTTTCCGTTATGAGAGAATCCAGAAATAACCTCAAAACATTTAGCAAAACATTCTTTGTTTTCTCTGAACCAACATTTTAGGTCTTTTTCTCCTCTTTTTCGTTAGTTAATCGATCGTTTTCCATTGCAATCAGATAAATATATCCAAGCCTTATCAATTGTAACTATATATTTCCATTTTACACCTGCCATATAATTTCCATACACCAATCTGCACACAGTCTTAGTCTGAGAAACATGTTTTCGTATTAGGTGATGAATGAACATTATTTATTTTTGCTTTGATTAGCTTTAAATCAGATTTTATCATTTTTCTTACAGTGTCTATAAAGATATTTAAAGGTTTTGCGATAGTTTTGTGGGGAGTTGGATTTTCTTTTAAAACCTGAGATGGGATTTTAGATATAAGAAATGAACGTATCTTTGTTGGGTATGCATTATTTTTTCGCCGTCAAATGTAAACTTTGACATGACGTTTCTTTTTTATTAATTATGTCACTTATTTTACGTGTAGAAATATTAATACCAGGCTTTTTACACTTTTTAAAATAATTGAATAAGAGTATTTCTTTTTCTAAAGCGTAGATGCATAGCCTTCGATCCATTGTTTATTTTCCAGCATATTTTAAAGAAAAGAATTTTTTTATTGATGTAGAGTAGTGGTTCCCAAACTTTTGGGCTCGCGAAGCCGTTTTTTGGAAGAACTTCTAAGGCGGAGCCCCTTAACCTCATGGTATTCTATGGTTTAAAATTTTATGTTTTTTATGCCTATGGAGTAGATAAAGATCTGCTGGCTACGAGTCCGAACCAGTAGTTTCCAACATGGGGCCAAGGTTCTCAGTTTGGCCCTTTTCTTGATACAGAAATTCTGAATTCATACTAAACATTTTGAAAATCAAATTTTCTAATATTTAACACCTTAACAATTTATTTTATATTGCTATTATGGGACACAATAAATTAAAATTAAGGAATAAAAGCCCCTTTTTTGTATTAAAATATCTGCCTTGTATAATCGAGATATGTCCGCCAAATACAGCAAAAATTACAGTTAAAAATTTGTGGTTTCTGAAAGTGTTTAGTCACGAAGAAAACAAACCCTTCTTACCCGAGCGACGTTAGCGCAGTACTGTTAAGGGGTTAATGGCAACCATTTTTAAAATAAAAAATATTCTTTTGAGAGTTCCAGTATGAACTTGGAATTAAAGATCAAAATGGTAACCCTGTCTGGGTCATGCATTGAATTGGGACTTACATGAAACTATTATTATTTATGGCGAAAACCACACACACACAGAAAAAATGGTAAGTTGTACAGTGTTCGTTTTCAAAGAGAGACTTCTGTATAATCCCAATAGGCTACTCGCGAAAAGAAAGAAAATGAGTAGGCCTAGTCGCCCATGAGTAATTATATAACACGTTTTCGCCCAACCGTAATAGACACATGCGATTACGGATTGTTTTTTCGTTCTTGTTTACGTTTCTAGTACTTGCAACGGAAACGAATCGCCTCTGAGCTTCTTCTTTTGAACCATTTTAAAAAAATACATTTAGAATCAGATCATCGTTTTAGTGTTTAAGTGGGTGGGGCAAAAGCTATAGCCTGTATTGTTAGTCGCAGCATCGTTCACTTTTTTTGGATGTTTTATTTGAAGTATTTAGCTATTAATTATAGTTTTAAAAGAAACTTTCTTTCACCATTGTTTTTGCCTCAAAATAGATATGCGGTTAAAAACTACACATTTGAAAAGAACTGTAACTAGTAGAAAAACTTTACTAACAAAACGGGATATATGGGTGGGGTTAAATTTATATCAGGGCGGATACTCATTGACGAAAAGTCTAAGCAAGGGGTGGAACTCAGCTAAAGTATAGATTGTTAGTGTGATGACAAATGTAAAGAACCAATATATATTTTTTAATTGCTACAGCCTTATTTCCGATAGGAAAATGTGCCATGATAACATAAGAATCTTTGCTTTTTAAAGCAGTTTAATAATAATTAAACAAAATAAGAGATTGAAAGTCTCAAAAAATATTCAAACTATACATACAAATCAAAAGTTATCAGTCTGGAACGCTTATGAAGAAAA
The DNA here is from genome assembly GCA_963931845.1 of Maratus michaelseni. Taxonomy (NCBI): domain Eukaryota; kingdom Metazoa; phylum Arthropoda; class Arachnida; order Araneae; family Salticidae; genus Maratus; species Maratus michaelseni. The sequence continues at coordinate 272,912,251 of OZ007594.1, read as the reverse complement.
AGAAAACTAGAACTGAGACTATATAAATAAAAATGTAAAACAAAGTTTTTTTTTCTTTCTAAAACATAAATAACTACCATAAGCGAAATGCTCGGCTCAATATAACGCTAATTAGAATAGAAATGTGTCTTTAAGTAAATGTTACAATAAAATTCGAACTATCGCGTGTTGAGGCGATATTATTGAAATCACCAAGAACAACTAAATAATGTTAACATTATTAATAGGACATTGTAAAGTTTAAATTATATTAAAAAACTAAATATTACAGTAATAAAAATGTTGGAAATTACAAGATTAATTTGACCGCAAATTTTAACTATAAAATGAAATTTACAGCCCAAGCAATTATGAAAATGAAAATAAATATTTATTTCATTAATACATATGTTCCATTTTCGCAAACAGGGTGTCAAAATTAATTACAACTTTTAAAAAACTGAATAGGTTTAAAAAAAAATGAAGCAGTTTTGAATTTAAAACTGAAATAAAACATGAAATTTGAGATTAAACCACTTAAATTAAAATATTAACGAAAAGCGAAAACCAATTATCACTGAAACAATCAAAACTTTACTAGCACATTTCTCAGTAAATATAGCAAGTAATGGAGTATAAAATTCCTCATTTTAAAGATCGCAAAGAGTGAATCGAAAGAAAATAAACAATGTGAGACACACTTACCTTATTAAGAAGTTAGAATCTGTTTACAAATCAAAAAAGAACTAAGTATAAACATATGAATTGGCGGAGCTCCAATTAACAAAACTGTTCTCCCTTTTGTTCGCCAAACAGAGATAATAGCGCGAATTCGATTCAGAATACTATCTCTTGTAGCTAATTTTGAATCGAATTTGCAAAACACATTAAATGAAGAAACATTAAAAAAAAATAAAGTAGTTCAAACCAAAAATATTATATAGAAAATAGATACATGTATAATGAACTTTTCAAATGACTTTAAAAAATATATTATAGTATTTTTCAACCCAGTGATAGATGTATTTATTTTTGACACGCACACACACAAAAATTCATACATACTTTTGAAAAATTTTCCCTTGCAATATGCTAATTTCTTTCATGTTTTGTTTATTTTCCTGGAACGCCGCGGAGCCTCGGGAAAATATAGGCGGAGCCCCAAGGGCTCCGCGGAGCACACTTTGGGAACCTCTGATGTAGAGGATAATTAAACCCTATTACGAATCGCTGTCATATAGGTATTATTTTTTTTCATTTAAATTTAAATCACACAGAAAGTCAAAATCGTTACAAAAACTTGTGAACACCCTCTGTATACTACGCATTTAGTAAATAGTTATGGACAGGGCTTGACAAATGCGGTCGCCAGGTCGCCATTAGCGACCAAGGTTTTCTATCTTTTGACCGTCTGGTAGGGGTATTTTTCTACAAAAAGTGATGTAAATAAGTGATAAATGAGCACAAATGGCATTTTTTCTCTTCTCCAACTCTTCTAGTGCGCGGCAACCAGTGATATTCCTGTTCGTTCATAGTTTTTATGGAAGAACGAAATTTAAAAGCCGTTTTCCAACTCATGAACATGTAACGTCTTTCTTTGCCGCGCTAGCCAGCTAGCATTGTACATGATTAGAATGTAAGAGGACGGGGTGAGGTTTTACTTAAACAGTAAGAAATACTGTCGATCCTGCCTCTGTGACATCTAAAATTGTATACAATTCTTAAAAATGCTCAAGTTTTTTTGATAAGTTGCAAATCAGGTTTTTGTGTTAAGAATTAAAATTGATTAATCTATCACATTAATTTTAAAGAATAATAACACATAAATTATTATAAGTAATTAATTTGAAGTAAATCTATAAAACTTAATTAAATTTCAAAAATAATTAATTATTCTTGAATAATTAATTAATAAGTTGCGAGGGGGGGGGATTAATTTTTTTTTTCTCTGGGGACAAGATTTTTTTTCTGTCTACCAGATTTTATGAAATTTGTAAAGTCCTGATTATGGACATGCTTCCAGTTAAGTGAATTCAAATAAAAATAAAAGAAAACTTCCTTTCCTTATATGTAAAAAATAAAAGGTGGCTTCATTATTAGATTAAGTAAATCATATTATCCACATTTACAAATAGAATGAACAGAAAAGCAACCCCAGTAATAATTTTCAAATTTTAATACATTGAAATACATTAAATTACTTTTATTGAGGCATTCTGTAAGAGTTAACTGAATAATATACTATGTACAGCAATAAAGATAAATATTTAAGTTAAATATTTGGTTGAAGAATATAAGATAAAGTTATTGTACTATAATATTTATCATCTTATACAATACGATTTGATAAGATGTGATAATATAATATGATAATACATAATATATATTATATATTAGGTTATAATATAAAGTTAAATAATATACTTAAGTTAAATATTTAATTGCTAAAAGATTATTCTGCTCCTTATTTTATTTTTATTTTTTGCTTAATAAATACACAGTCATATCTAATACTTGCAACATAAAAAAAAATCATTAAGTTAAACGTGTAGAAATCCTTAAGTTAAATATTTAGTTGCTAAAAGATTATTCTGCTCCTTATCTTTAATTTATTTTTTGCTTTATAAATACACAGACATAAGTAATGTTTTAATGTGCTGCATGTTCAGAGATGACCTTTGACCTTTGTTGAGACCTTTGACATTGCAACCGATGTAGAACGTTTCAAAATTAAACGGTAACATCACTTTGACGCACTGAAATTTAAGGCTTTTTCGGGAATTTCTTTTATAGAAATGCAAAGTGTTTATTAAAATTCATTTACACTAAATTATTATACATTGCATATTTCTTTAACATATATTACAGAACAAAACTACATTTTTCTTAGTTGATGTATTAAAAAATGGAAGCTTTACAGCTGATGGGTAAGAGCGATTCGAAAAACTTGACTTGGAACAATGACATAAAACAAATTATATTTAGTTACTCCAAAAAATAGTGATTTAAACGTAGTCGTTTTAGAAATATGTATTCTTAGTGAAATGATTTCAATTCAAAGTAAAATGTGAATTTACAACCAAACATTTTGTTACATAAAGTTCCACAAGGAAGCGCGGTGTCAATAATTCGAAATAATTCCTACGAATTTCTCTAAAGAATATGTGACGATTCATTTCGAAAAGGTCAATGTGATTAATTGAAAATTAGCAGAGTTTATTACGGAATTAAGCGCGTTTAAATTTTTTGGTAGCGTATATGCGCTGCGAGGCTACTTCTGTATGTCTAAAATTACCGTTTCACTTTGGATATCGATTTTTAACTAATAATTCGTGTTTATAAATAAAAGATTTAAATGCCGAAAGAAAAATTTCGAAATTTTGAACTAGTAAAATATATGTTACTTCATAAAAGGGTTTTCTACATCCCCGGTTAAAAAAAATCGATCTTTTTTATTTCTTTAAATTGGTTCCTTATAATCTCAAGAAAATCGGACTCAAAGACATCGGATTTTTTTTTAGGGTGGGGGGGGTATATTTCCGTCTTGGTTAGATGAGTGAAAAGATGATGAAATTGGTTAGATGAGTGAGGCAGCGTATGAAGCAAAGGAGGCCAGAATTTCTTTCCGAGAAAAAAATACATTAACATATGATATAAAAAATGTTTCTTGTTTGTCATTTTCTGTACGTGGTGACCGGCAACAGAAAGACCGAACGCGACCAATAGCGTCTAGAAAAAGACGTGACTACTCTCGGGTTAAGCTAAAATGTAATCACAAGCGATAGTGTATATTCAAATTCCCAAAAAGTTAAGGGAAAATCTCAATAACCTCTTTCATAGCTTAATAAATCATTACTTTAGGTATTCTGTGTATACATAAACTAAATAATTAACTATTAATAGCATACGTGGAAAAAAATATATATAATAAAGTTAAATAGGTAAAAACCATTAAGATAAATTCTTAATGATTAAAAGACTTATTTCGCTCTTCATTTTTTGTTACTTAATAAATTCATGGACATAATTAATGTTTCAGAGTGTTGACTGCTTACAGATTCTTATCTCTGATGGCAACTCATAAAGAACGTTTCAAAATTAGGCAAAATTTAAGCACTATAAAGGGTTTCAGTCAGTAGAAAAATCAGTAGAATGTAAAAAAAACCCTCTAAGGGTTTATAAAATAAATTTTTAATTGCTTGAAATTGAAGTATAAGGGCAAGATATATCAATTTACACCATTATCAGTTTTGTTTGTTATTTTTTAAGCAATATTTTTTCTACAATCTTGCGCTCAGTGGATACATGGCGGAAAAGATTTTTTCTTTACTATTTTTTTAAATTTTAACTTTTTTTAAATAATTAAATATGAATTGTACAACATTGAAATAATTACGTTTAATCAAGTAGATATTGACCTATAAGTGGTAAAAATTTCATTTTATTGTGTGTTATAGGAAATCAGGTAATAAAATAAAATGTGACATGATGCAAACTTGCATCTTCGGAGGAAAAGTAAGACTACTAAGACCTCTTAACCCTCTGACTACTCTTTTTTTTTTTTCAAAATCCTTTCAACCAATATCTAATCGACCTTTATCTCCTATACTATTACATATTTCAAATCATCCTGTATATGAAATATGTAGTAAATTTATCATTTTCATTTTCAACCTTTGACTGTGACATTTTTAATACAAAATTGCTTAAAAAATTGTAAATTATATACATTTTTCTACAAATATCTTGCCCGTGGAAATCGCGGGATAAGCAGTCAGAGGGTTAAGCGAAAATGTAATTACAAAGATACCGTATTATTCACATTTCCAAATAGTTCAGGGAAACAAAAATGCGATCCCAATAACTTTTTTCATAGTTTAATAGATCATTACTTGAGATATTCTGTGCATACATAAACTAAATAATTAACTATATGTAGCACGTTTGAAAAATAATATATATCATCAAGTTAAATGTGCAAAAACCATTAAAAAAATTCTCAATGACTAAAAAATTTATTCGCTATTTCGCTCTTAAAACGTTTCCAAATTAGCCCAATATTAAAACACTTTAAATACTCAGTAAAATCCTCTAAAACTATTGCAGAAGAGTTTGAGAAACATAATAAAGAAATATTTAAAATTGTTTTCATAATATACAGTTATCGAATTTAAATTTAGATATTTTTTATATCATGTGATTGCTTTAGAGTTTAAAAAAAATTCAAGAGAATTTTTATAATTCTAAGCAAAAAGTAAAACCTCAGTAACAATTTCTCATAATTGATAATTACAAGAATAGAGGGAACAACACGTTCTCGTGTATTACGTCATCATCACGGTGATAAATAAAAAAAAATTGCAAATTAGGTGTGCTCTGCATGTTTTATATTGCATGAATGGCACATTCTTTTGTTTTATTTTTTCTAAAGCCCAATTCGGCAGCCTGTACTGATCAAAGAACGTTTAAAGTAGAATTAAGAGTTTCTAGAAAAAATGTCATTTGAATGTGAGACTATATTATTACTTGATATTTGGAGATCTAATGTATATCATTATTCTCGTATTAAAATGCAATAGACATGATTAGAAAAATATTTTGTATTAAACTTTTAATTAAATTTATGGAAATCGTATGCATTATATGTATTTCCCTTTCGCTTTTGATATCGATTTCTCGCTAAAAAATATGATTTTCGTGCGTATAAAGAATACTTTAAAATCAAAAAGAAAAATTTTGAAATGTTTTAATTAGTCAAAGTGGTGTTACCCCTTAAGCCTATATCTCAAAAGATACCGTATTATTCAGATTTCCAAACAGTTAAAGGAAACAAAAATGCAGCCCCAGTAATGTCACTGATAGTTTAATATGTCATTACTACTCTAAAAAAAAAAAAAAAAAAAAAAAAAAAAAATTTAATTTTACGGTAGATCACTGGCATCCCAGCTACCAGTATTATACCGTAAAATTAACAGTAATAAACAGTAAAATAGACCGTATTAATTATACTATAAAACTACTCTTAATTTTACGGTATAATACTAGCAGTTGGGAATATATATATATATATATATATACAAGGCTTAACAAATGTCGCCAGGTCACCACTGGTAACCAGGCAATTCTATCTGGCGACCATTTTTTTTTTTAAATCTTTAAACAAAAGATATTTTTTACTGACTTCGAACGGAAATTAGGCAAAAAATTGTTTTCCTCCTTTACTATTTCTTCGATGTCCCCCTAATCAGATGCAGATTTTGTAGCATTCAACTATCTTGACATTTGAAGAATTCGGAAATCATCATTTCCCGCACATGTCGGTTAGTTCAATCTTTACAGTATTTTTTTCTTTTTTTTTCCAGAGATATGTAATTTTAATAAATTTCATTAGAAAACTGAGTTTATATTATCTTTCTAAATTACTATTCTAAACAATGTAACTAATAATAATAAACTATGCTAGTTAGTATTTTTTCTCAATTAATTCACCATAAAAACTTCTGTGCTTTTTGAAAATAAATGACGAGGGAGGGGGGGGGGGGGCAGGTGGGTAAATATTTTTTTACTGGCTACTAGAATTTTTTGTTGTCTACCAGATTTTAAAAAAATTTGTAAAGCCCTGCATATATATTACCAAGTTAAATGTGTAAAATCATTAACATAAATTTTTAGGGTTTAAAAGATTTTATTTAGCGCTTAATTTTTTTAAGCTTTATAAATTAATGGACATAATTGATATTCTAGAGTTTGTTATCATCTATTAAGAGATCCTTATCATGACAACTCACGAAGGACGTTTCAGAATTAAGCAAAAAAGTAATCACTATACTACTCTGTAAAATTCTTTAAAAATATTGCAGAAAAATTTAGAAACATAAAAAAAGAAATAATTAAAATTGTTTACTGTTGAAATGGTTGGATTACTGTTATTATTCTATGGTTAAAATGGGGTTAAATTGGCAGGAAAGCTAGTATTATACCGGAAAATCAACAATTTCTTTTGCAGTGTAGAGATATTCTGGAAACATAAACTAAATTATAAATTATACATAGCATACTTCCAACAATATAGGGTAAATGTACCAATAGTCGGCCACTTAACTGTTTTTTTGTATATAAATCTTAACGTAGAATTTTTAAAAAACGATACAACATTTTTAACAGTAATATATGTTAAAATATACATTTCTTATTATGTTTCAGCAATTATTTTAAAAAAACACGGTGATAGTTTTTTTTTAGACGAAGTTAAGTTCAAAAAGGGCAAGTTCTCCAATAGTCGGCCACTTTAACTCTAATGTTCGGCCATCACTGCACCAATAGTCGGTCACTTCAGAATTTTGTTTTACCTGAAAACGAATCTAACAAATTTGACTAAATTTTGCATTCTACCATTTTCGGTTATAAGAAGATGATTGAGCTATCTCACATGTTCGAGAAAATTAAATTAGTGGGTCATTTAGGGTCACTGCGGGTAAAGCTAATTTTATTTTATCTGCTAAATGGCTTTAACGATTTTGACTAAGTTTTGTATCCTACATTTTTGGGATACAATAAGACCATTGGACTGGGTCGCATGTTCCAGAAAATTTTATTAGTGGGTCATATGGGGGTCACTATGGGTCAAATAAATTTTATCTAAAAAACGGCTCTAACGATTTTGACTAAATTTTGTATCCTGCCGATTTGGGGTACGAAAAGACCATTGGGCTGGGTCACATGTTTGAGAAAATTCGATTAGTGGGTCATTTTAGGGTCACTACGGGTCAAACTAATTTTATCTAAAAACGACTAAAACGATTTTGACTAAATATTGTATCCTCCCGATTTGGTGTACGAAAAGACTATTGGGCTGGGTCACACTTTAAGGGTCACATGTTAAGGTCCAAGGTAATTTTATCTTATCTAATAAATGTCTTTAACGATTTTGACTAAGTTTTGTATCCCATCTTTTTGGGATATAAGAAGACCATTTGGCTGGGTCACATGTTCGAGAAGATTCGATTAGTGGGTCATTTAGAGGTTACTATGGGTCAAACAAATTGCATTTAAAAACGAAATTTTTGACTAAATTTTGTATGCTACAGTCGACTGCAAAAATAAATAAATAAATAAATAAACGCTGGCACCCCTTCTGGTCGCTCTCAAATTGAAGTTAGATTAAAGTGGGTTTTGAATCGAATTATGCATTTTGAATCCCGCAGTGGAAAAGCGAAGGGAGGGGCGGTCCCAACTGCCGCATTCCAATCTAGTTGTTTTAACACTTTTCAACAGAATTGAAAAGCAAATAATGGGGGTACCAACTGCCGCATCTAATCGAGTTGCTTTTAACACTTTTTAACATAGTTGAAAAGCAAATATGCATACATTCGTGCATCAGCGAAGGGGCGGTCCCAACTGCCGCATCACGGCATTCCGATCTAGTTGTTTTAGCACTTTTATGCATTTTGAACATGAGATATATTTAGTATGTAGTTTATTAGTATACGAGTTCATTTTGAATCCCGCAGTGGAAAAGCGTAGGGAGGGGCTGTCCCAACTGCCGCATTCCAATCTAGTTGTTTCTATCACTTTTCAACAGAATTGAAAAGCAAATAATGGGGGTACTAACTGCCGCATCTAATCGATTTTAAGAAAAAGCTACTGTGTACGAGCATTTGCGACTTAAAAGTAACCTCGATATCGAATATCAGTTTTCTATCCCTATTAATTCTAAATAAATCATAATTTAGAATGATAAACAACAATTACTGATAATTTCAATTTTTTAAATTTTGAATTTTATAGAAACCATTCTTTGCGAGAGTTTACATCTTAAAAGAAACCCCCATGCAAAATTTGAAGTTTTAAGCCCAACAGTATCACAGAAATTGCAATTTTAGAAAAATTTTAGTTCCTTTTAAATTTCGAATTTTTTAGAAACTGTTCGGGTACAATCAGACCACTTACGTATGGAAAAGGTTATCAATGTCTAATTTCAAGTTTCTATTCTAAAATTTATTTAAAAAAAACCTAATTCAGAACACTTTCCTCTCCTTTCAACATTCTAAATTTCCAAATTTTTAAAAACCTTTCTTTGCCGGTCGCTTATGTCTTAAAATTAACCACCATGCCAAATTTTAAGTTTCCAGCAACAAAACTATCACAGATTTTGAAACTTTAGGATGTTTGTTTGGTCCTATACCCTTTGAAATTTCGGTTTTCTTTATAAACTATTTTTTACCAGCGTTTACTTATTAAAAATGACAGAATTGGCAAATTTTAAATTTCTATTCCTAGTAATTCCATATAAATCGTAATTTAGAATGTTTTTAGAATGTTCACAGTTTTTTTCATTTTCTAAAATTCCCCCCTTTTTTAAGTGCCTTGATCCAGAATTTACGTCTTAAAAGTAACAGACATATTAAATTTCAAGTTTATATTCCTAACAATTCTATATAAATTGTAATTTAGAACTTTTTCCACTCATTTCACACTTTTAAATTTCGAATTTTTTAGAAAACAACAACCATGCCAAATTTCAAGTTATTAGCTCCTTCAATATCACAAAAAGGGCAAGTTTGGAATGTTTTTTGTTCATCCATCTACTTGCAAAAAGTGGCTCTGACGTAAAATATAGTCTATGTCGGAGCAGAGACTGCCACCTTTACTTTTGAAATTCTTTCGGTAGTTCCAGTAGTTTCCCCTACAAACAAACAAGCACGTAAAAAAAGATTTTTTTTATATAATATTATTATAGATGTAGAAATAAAGTTATATCTACCAAACAATTAAAAATAAACTCAAAAAAGTATAATAAGTTATGTATTCTGTATTCAGATCCTGGTGGCCGACTATTGGACATTAAGCAAAATTAATACCCAATGGTCGGCCACATTAAAATTAATTAAAAGCAGCAAATTTATTTACTTTTTATACTCAAAAACATTAGTTTATTTACCCTGATAATACTCTAGCCTTATAATTTTAGAAAAAAATAAAACATAAATTAATACTTGCCTTTTAAAAAAATTGCCATCAGTTAACAAAAAAATAGGGAAAATGTTGATTTGACCTCTATCTTGAAAAAAAAAAAATGGCTGATTACAAATTCAATAAAAATACCCACAATTCTTTGGTGGTGGTTTGTGACTTATTGAAGATGGCTGCATATAACCAAATTGTAATATTTCATTTAGAACCAAAAATAAGCTATGCGTAAGGCATTTTATCTCAATGTGGCCGACTATTGGTACATTTACCCTATATATATATTACCAAGTTAAATGTGTAAAACCATTAATTTAAATTTTTAGTGTTTAAAAGATTTTTTTTCGCAATTAAATTTTTTTTAACTTTATAAATTCATGGACATAACTGATGTTCCAGAGTTTCTTATCATCTATTTAGAGATTCTTATAATGGCAACTCATGAAGAACGTTTCCAAATTAAGCAAAAATGTAATCTATATATTTAAAACGCTAAGCGTTTTCTTTCGAGAATCCGTGAGAACAAACTACTGCATCAAATTACATCATTCTTTTTTTAAATGAAAGATATTCGGACACAGATTTGTTATCGTGCATTCGTTTGTTCAAAAATTTAATTAATTAGCCGTAATTCTCAATTAAACTTTTTCATCTGCTTATGACGTCATAAAGTCGGCAATCGGATTAACGCCCACTGTTGCGAGGTACATAGTTTATTCTCTGAACTCTATGGTTGAGAGGATAAAAGATAAATAATATTAAAAGCACGTGGCTTTTAGACCGAATTTTTTAATTTGCAAGTTAAATTTCGGTAAAAATATTTATCTGCGTGTTTTATAAGCGAATAAAAATTCATATTTATTGTGACGTCACGGAAATATTGTTCATTGGGTTTATTTTATTATTATACATTACAACTTTGTTGATGCCATTTTTTATTACAATTAAATACAAATATATTTTTATTTGTATACATGGTATTTACGCATAAAAGTAACATATACAAAGTAAGTGTGAAAAGTTTGCGCCGCCGGTAAAAATGACGTTATGCTTAGATTAAAATGCATTGTAACATTGATAAAACTAAAAAGAAAAATGTATATGATTGTGTCAACATGGCGTAATTTTAATTGATTTTTCAATTTTTAATTTTAAAGATTAGAACTGGAGCCTTTATAGATTGCTTCATTGAGATTGCATTCCTTAATTACATGCTACCGATTACTTTTTTTAAATTATAGGTTAGAATATTTGATTTTTTAAGATAAAAATTCACAAAAGTAAAGGATTTCAGGAAAATTAAAATTTTTAAAAATAATGTTATGGTTAAAAAAAAAGTAAAAAAAAATACCGTAATTTTGCTTTATAGAGGCCCCCACATTTATGATTATGTAGATGGTAGTTGTGATTTCGCCAAGATCATCGCAAAGCTTATATATGCATTCTATATACGCATATATAACTCCTATATGTGCCATATACGTCATTATACACAGATAATTTATGTCTTATATGTCGATTATACATCATATACACATGTCATATATATACATCATATATGCATCCTATATGACTATAACTTGGCCACATACGTCAAGAAATGTTATATATATATATATATATATATATATATCATATATTAGTATAATGATATACATGCTTTATAATTTGGCGATAAATCTTTGTCGCTTGGCGATTCATCCTTGGGTGCCGCTATAACACAAAAGTACCAAATTTACAATATATTAATGAAAACAGAAAAAATATTTCATCCTTGGGGGCCGCTATAACACAAAAGTACCAAATTTCTAATTTATTTTTCATATCTGATAATTTGCATCTATTCTTTTTGTAACTTTAATATTTTTGTAACGCTTTTATGCATTTTTATTGCCTATTCAACGATAAATTCTTCTAAATTACAGAATTTCGTTAAAAACGGTTAAAGTAGTAAAATGCGAACCTGCATTCTCGACCGAAAGCAACAACCACTTTCCCAACGGTTAAAAAAATAAAAATAAAAATAATAATGATTGTATTTTTATCTAGAATAAACAATGTAAGACTAACATTCTATAGGAATAATTTTGGTAGGTTTATTATAAGTTCATTTAACAGTTCCTTATTAGCGGCAAGTCCTATTTCACTTCTCTTTCGATGTCAAAAAATGGTAGTCTACTTTTGGACGCCAGCCAAAACACAGTGGCAATTTTTAGAAATGTATAACGGTTGTGACAACAAACGGCGCTATCGCTTTAGATTTCGTCGCGCTTACATCACTTCTAAATACTACAAATCTCAATTTTTTACTACATTTTAGAATTTCAATTTTTACATCATTAATTAGAAAAAAAATTAGCTTTCCGTTGAAATTTATTGGAAAACTGCCGCTTAATTTAACGACTTTATAAATAATTTTCAAGCATGAAACATTTTTCAATTCTATCTGAACAATGACCATCAGTTTGATTTAATAATGTTAGCTCCTGGGAAAGTTGCCAGAATTGAAAATAGATTTCCTAAACCATCATGAAAAGTGAAAAAAATATTAATTAAAAACCTGATAAATCATAAGATCAGATTATCCATAAGATAGACCATTTTGGCGCTAAACTAAAATCTGTTAAATCTATACATATATTCAGCTTATGATTAACATAAAATTGATATGTTGAATTCGTTGATGTATATATTTCATCAGAACATGCTAGGAATTGTATTTTATTATTTTTTTTAAGATCCATTGGATATTTAACTGCATAAGAGGGAAAAGATCCCCGACTATTATGGAAAAGGAATAATCATCCTGATTATGTAAAGGAACCGAAGAAACCATACAAATAAATTACACTTGAAAACATTAAAAATCTCCGTCATCTGCAGATTGATTTATTACTGTAAAAAAAATTCTTCATTTTTACATAAAAATTAATTAGCTTAAAAAAATGGATGTGTTTTAGAAGATATGGATTTGAAACGAACAATGATTAAAGAGGACATTTTAAAACTTTTAATTTAAACATTTTAAAACTTTTTTTAACGTCGAATTTCAACGGTGTCTTTGGGCAGATCCAATGTACATGCGCATAGGAGCTCATTCGGTTAAATTATCACACAGGAGGGGGTTGTGTGCTTTATTTACTATGTTCTTTTATTTACTGAATATGAGATGAAAGTATAGGGATATACTATTTGTATGATACATCATAGATACACGAAATTTTCTTTCTTGCCGTGGGGAATATGGCAGTATAATGTCAAACTGATTTGCTTTACACAGTTGTTTATAGATTGTTTGTTTGGAGTTTGCATCGGAAATAGTACTGTATTTCACTGGGGGGAAAACTTTTAAAATAAAATATTTGAAAGACTGTTTCATACATCTTTCGTTATAAAGAAGCTTATTTTACTGATATTGTTATAGTATTTTTTTCCGTCAAGTTTTGACGGGTTTCATCTAGTTACTATAATACTCTGTAAGATCTATTAAATATATTGCAGAAAATTTTCGAAACACAAAAAGGGAAATAATTAAAATTGTTTGCTGTAGAAATTGTTAGGTAACTGTTATTACTCTACTGTTAAAATTATTTTGTTACTGTTATCGAATTTAAATTTAGATAATTTTTATATTATTTAATTACATTAGATTTTTAAAAACTCCAAGAGACGTTTTATAATCATTAGCAAAAAGAAAAACCTAAGTAACAGTTTCTCATATATAATAATTATAAGAATACAGGAAACAGCACGTTCTCATGTATCATATGATCATCACGGTGGGTGATAAATATCGAAAAACTACGAATTAGCTGTGCTCTGTGTGTGGTAAATTACATGAAAGGCACATTCTTTTGTTTTATTGTTTTGTAAAACCCAATTTTGCAGTCTGTACGAATCAAAGAATGTTTGAAATAGAATTAAGAGTTTCTAGCAAAATTGTGGTTTGAATGTAAGACTGAAGTCTACTTGATATTTGGAAATGTAATACATATCAGTATTCCTCTACTAAAATACAAAAGACATGATTAGAAAAATATTTCGTATTAAACTTTTAATAATATTTAAGAAATTTGCATACGTATCTATCTATACTAATGAAACAAAGAGTCTGTGTGTCTGGCTCTCACGCTGCGATGGATAAGGCCTCCAAGAGAATTTTTCAAATTTCGATTTCGACTTTTTTTAAAATTAAATTATGAGTGTTTTTTTAACTGGATTTTTGCACTAGGTATTTTCTTTCACCAATCCCATATTTATTTCTAAATATCGTATAATTTTAGTCTTTACAGGACAGAGTAGAACAAAAAATTCGCTCTCAGATAAAGTTTATCTCAAACCTGTAACACAATTTACAAATTTTTAATGATTAAATAAAGAAAAAGTGTAATTATAAAATTAAGCAAATTTTTGCTTTTATTTTCTATAAATTTTCAACTGCAAACGCTTATTTTCTTCGTGAATTTTACTTCTTTGCACAACACTGAGACGCTAATAATGATACGTTGTTTTTATTTTATTTTATTTTTCTAAACTAGGAGGCTCTGTTTCCTACGAGCTATGCTCTCCAACCCCCGTTCCGGCACCGCAAGCTTGAAAAACATTCTGATTTGATCAACGCTAAAACGATTACGGAAGATTGAATTATGATTAAATGACCAGTGGCGACCTGCTGTAATCGGGTTTCGATTCGTTTGCTTTTGACTGAGGGATTTTAAGGCCGAATCAACTGCTGCCGAAACAGCTAACAAATGTTTTCGTGATTGATTAAATAAGATTAATTAAACAGCTGAAAATAAACTTGTGTGAAATGGTTAAGTAAGCAATGTCGCTGCATCAGGGAATTTTATAAAGATGCTATAGAAAATTGGGTACGTCTCCATTATCCCGTTGACTACTTTCTTTAAAATATAAGAACTGTTGACAAAAGTACATGACCGTGGCTTCATATTCAATTGATATCAGATACGTTGCATGAGTTATTTATGTCATCGAGTGATTTTTAATCCAACGTTTATCTGTATTTTTAATGATATTTTAAAAACTTATTAGTTATTAGCAAAACCCGCGGTTTTGCTCGCGTAATTCTTGAAAAATACCAAGTAGAATTCGTTGGCCTATTTTCATTAGAGGAAATTTTACTGCTACATATAATTCAGAAATTACTAATTAAGCCACACTACTGTCGACGTTCTTTTACCCCCCCCCCTCCTTGTGTGGTAGTGTCACCGATATAAAATATAGCCTATGTTACAGCAGGGACAGTTACCATGACTTTTGAAAATGGTTCTGTAGTTCCAAAGATTCCATAGAAATTGTAATTGCGAATGTTTTTAAACCGCTTTTTGCTCATGTCACCTTTTTAAATTTCGGATTTTTTTAGAATTTGTTCTTAGAGAGGAATTACATTTTATAAATAACTACCATGCCAAATTTAAAGTTCCTAGTTCCTTCAGTAAAAAAAAAACTCGAAATTTTAGAATGTTTTTCGCTCCTGCACCTCCCTGGGGGTAGTGGCACCGACATAAAATATAGCCTATGTTACAGCAGAGACTGTCACCATCAATTTATTACTATAACTTTTGAAAAGGGTTCGGTAGTTCCAGAGATTCCATACAAATTGTAATTTAGAATGTTTTTAGAACGCTTTTCGCTCATATCAGTTTTAAATGTAGAATTTGTTCTTAGAGAGCATTTACATCTTATGAGCAACTACCATGTCAAATTTCATGTTTCTAACACCTTCTGTATATAAAAAAAAAATCGAAATTTTAGAATGTTTTTCGCTCCTGCACTCTCCTGGGAGTAGTGGCATCGATATAAAACATAGTCTATGTTACAGCAGAGACTGTTACCATCAATTTGCCACCTTCACTTTTGAAAATGGTTCTGTAGTTCAGAGATTACATAGAAATTGTAATTCAGAATGTTTTTAGAACGCTTTTTGCTCATCTCACCCTTTTAAATTTCGATTTTTGTAGTATTTGTTCTTAGAGAGCATTTACATCTTATAAATAACTACCATGCCAAATTTTAAGTTTCTAGCTCCCTCAATATAAAAAAAATCGAAGTTTTAGAACGTTTTTTGATCTTGCACCCCCCTGTGGTAGTGGCACCGACATAAAATATAGCCTATGTTACAGCAGGGCCTGTTACCATCAATTTGCCACCATCACTTTTGAAAATGGTTCTGTAGTTCAGAGATTACATAGAAATTGTAATTCAGAATATTTTTAGAACGCTTTTTGCTCATCTCACCCTTTTAAATTTCGAATTTTTTTCGAATTTGTTCTTAGAGAGCATTTACATTTTATAAGTAACTACCATGCTAAATTTCATGTTTCTAGCTCCTTCAGTATAAAACTAATCGAAATTTTAGAACGTTTTTTGCTCCTGGACCCCCTGGGGGTAGTGGCACCGACATAAAATATAGCCTATGTTGGAACAGGTACTGTCACCATCAATTTGCCACCATCACTTTTGAAAACGGTTCTGTAGTTCCAGATATTACATTAGAAATTGTAGTTTAGAATGTTTTTAGAACGCTTTTCACTCATCTCACCCTTTTAAATTTCGAATTTTTTTCGAATTTGTTCTTAGAGAGCATTTACATCTTATAAGTAACTACCATGCTAAATTTCATGTTTCTAGCTCCTTCAGTATAAAAAAAATCGAAATTTTAGAACGTTTTTTGCTCCTGCACCCCCCTGGGGGTAGTATTACCGACATAAAATATAGCCTATGTTGGAGCAGGGATTGTCACCATCAATTTGCCACCATCACTTTTGAAATCGCCTAGTAGTTCCAGAGATTACCCCCTACAAACAAACAAACAAAAAAACAATCTTTACTACTTTATAATATTAGTATAGATTGCGTTAATTTAAACGTAATTGTTTAACGTAAAAAAAGCAGTTTTTAATTAAAGTGAAATATAATTATTTACGCTGTTTTAAAATTTGCAATTATATTTAGGTAAAAGATTTTGTCGAAATAAATTAATCTCTCGTGTAAATCTATTTTTAAATTGAAATTTTTTAGAAATATTGTAATTTGAGCATTTTAAATATGACGTAAGTTTCCCCATTTAATGTTTTAATCGCGTAATAATTTAATTACTTCTCTTTTTCATATTCACGTGCAAGTATATTTTTATTACGTAATTTTCTACATTTATAGCTTTTAACACGTGATCATTTAGATATTATTTAAAAGTTTTATTTCTGTTTTTAATAGACTCGTGTAAATACATTTTTTAATTGAAAGTGAATATTATTGTGTGCGCTATTTTACAAATTGTCAACAATTCAAATAATGAACTTTTTGAAATATGAAATAAATCTCCATCAAAATAAAGAAAATTTGAATAAAAAATTGAAATAAAACCTCAAAAAATTAGTCAAATTAAAAAAATAATTGCACTCTGCACAACACAAGCTTGTCAACTACATCCTTTTAAATTATGGTTAAATTCCTGTGCATAGTTTTCGTTCCTATAAAACTTTTTTAGATAACTAATTTGACCAATTTTATATTAAATATCTCTCAAAATATTTCTTCGATTTAAAAACTGTCTGCTTCAGCGTGTTTAACGAACATTTCTCTATAAAACTAACAATTTTCATAATTTTATATGCAATAGTTTTCTGAATATTAGTCCAGAAATATCTCAAGGCACAAAAAATTTATTGACAGCGACGGCTGCGGCGGCGGTGGTTCCTTTTTTTTTTTTTTTTTTTTTTTTTTTTTTTTTTTTTTTTAATATAGAGCGATTTTGAGGGGGAAAAAAGGCGAAACCTTTTATGCATGCGGCATTTTGTTTGTTATAGTAAAAATTCTGAGACTTAAGGAAAAATGCTCCATTTTCGCACAATCGTAAGTATAATGCTTCAAATTCATTTATGGAAATGAAACATTTTCTTTTGAAAATGGCTGAGTTTCAATGACGGAATTTCACTATTTAGCAATTTAACAGTTTGACTGCTTGATTTATCCATGAAAATTTAAAAGAAAAATATATTTGTGATGTGGGACTTTAACCTTTGTTTAGGCCAGGATTAGCGAATGTTTTTATTGCTGCGTGCCAATTCTTTTCAAAAATATTTTACATGACCATGACGCGGCAACTAAAAAACAAATGTAGTGAAGTGAAAAATACCGAATCAAAATTAGTTAAAAATGATTTCTAAATAAAAAAAGGGTAACTAACTTGCAGGTATAACACTGTAATAATTATAGAAACAATTATATTTTAGATATTAAATAATTATAATAATTCGATTAAATGTATTTTATGTTGTTGCAGCTTGATTAAAAAATAATATCAGGTTCAGACTCAATTAATCTTAATAAAATGCAAACTGAAAGGATGTCATATCACCAGCGCTTATTGTTTGAGATTTTTATATTATTCATTGGCAAAAATATTGATTCTCAGGCATAGATTGACAGTAAAATTTCTGAAATGGAAAACGCCAGTTTCTTTAAATAGTTCTGAAATTAAATTACATGTTGTCATAATTTTCCCATTGGCATTTTTATTAATGTCTAGTAATCTTTCCTTTTCAATAGCTTTCATATATTCTCTTAGTTCGATAAATTTTTGAGACCATATAAATTAGATTAGAAATTAATTATCGCAATTAATTTTTTTTTCAATTAATTTAATATAGACTAGATCAGCTCATATAAGTTGTGCATTTTGTATAATTCACAAAATTCGCGGAGCGCGGCGTACCACGAGCCCGTCCGAGGTCACTATACCTTTTCCAATACTCATGACCGGACCGGAAAATAATAATAATAATAATAATAATAATAATAATAATAATAATAATAATAATAATAAAACGCTGTCACCGGAGAAATTTAAAACCGAAATTCATTAAATTAAAGAATTCAAAAACTGGGAAGGTTAGGAGACAGCTGCAGAATTCACGGGACGCGGAGTTCCACGAACCGTCCGAGGTTCCTATATCCATCCGACACACATGATCGGACCGAATAATAGTAATAATAATAATAATAATAATGATAATAAATAAAATTCTCTCACCAAAAATTTAAAAGCGAAATTCATTAAATTAAAGACTTCGAAAAGCAAGAAGAAGGGTAGGAGACCGCCGCAGAATCCACGGAGAACGGAGTTCCGTGAGCCCGTCTGCCCGACTTTCTGACACACATGACCGGAAGCTGAAATAATAATCATAGTAATAATAAATAAATAAAACGATTTCACCGGACAAATTTAAAAGCGAAATTCATTAAATTAAAGACTTCGATTATCGGGAAGGATATGGCTCGAAATTCTGAGGCCGTCGGATGAACGCCACGACTATATTTTGACACTATATCTTCATTTAAAGCCAAAAACAACACCGTGCCAAAATTATTATATAGGTTATTATATTATTATATAGGCTATAGGTTCGCTGTCCCTGGTTTAGGCTGAAAATGAAAGCAAAAAGAACATCTCCTTTGAACATCGATGTTATATGTTTCAATTTCATGAATGAAATTGCGATGTACTTTTACATATCTCATATTTATGGTTGAGGGCGTTGCGTTTTTCCATGTTTAGGATTGTTAAGTAGATTTTTTTTTAATTCTCCGTGCGAAGAAAAGGTTTACTGCTACTATGTAATAAAATTGTTACAAGATATCGTTAAGTCTAAACATTAACTGTTTGATTTCTATGATTATCTTTAGAACACGTAAACGAAATAGACCAGGATATTCGTCTAAAGTAGAATCTAAACCGTTATCAAGCCTGAACCAGGATTCGAAACTACCACTTTTGCTTACCAGCTACCACCTCTTGACAAGCAAGCGAGCCAGGTTTAAAGAACAAAATGAACGTTCCAAGGCGTTATAAAGATTTTCAATATTTCGTAAAAATATATCTTAATTAAACTCACATTGTAAAATTAAACGTTTTCGCACTTCAATTTTCATGAGTGATTTAATAAATTCATTTAACTTTGTATCTTCCATCTATTTTAAGTGAATTCACCTGATGAAAGTTTCATTTATTAACGAAATATACTCGCGAATAGACAGATAATCGATTATAATCTCAAACAGAAATATCATTTTTAAGACAGCTTATTTTCGATTACATCTGAGGATGAAATTAATTAGATTATTTCACGTCAGCGATTTTAAAGGGATTTAATCGATTTAGTATTGAAAATAATCTAGATAATTAAAGAAGCAAATATCTTTAATTCAATAAATTTCGCTTACACTAGCAAACTCAAGTATATCGAATAAAATGTGCTTAGAGCTTATATTACAAAAAAAAAAAAAAAAAAAAAAAAAAAAAAAAAGATAGATAAACCACTATACCTGTAACAGAAAAAAATCCTAGTTAAATGTTTGATTTTTCGTATTTAAAAGAATTTCTTTCCTTCTTTTATTCTTTCTTTAATTTTACAATGTCAGTACATATGTACAGTCCTGGGGAGAAGAAAAACAAGTGGGTAAGTGTGATCGAAGATCGCTCAAAGGGTTTCGTTTAATATTTCTTTCAAATCACTTTATCCTTTCTTTAATAAATCCGAAATAATTTCATTTAGCAAAAAAAAAAAAAAAAAAAAAAAAAAAAGTCATGTTTTTTATAAAGTAAAAATTTACCGGTCTATTTTTTCGTTTTTTCGAATACCTAAACCAGCTCGATAACGGGCGAGGCCCGCTATTATATTCTATCATAATAATATCTGTCATGCGGACTAAATGCGGTATTTAAAAAAATAATTTCAAAATTAAACATGTTGTACACCTTCAAAATGCTAAAATATGCGAATATTTTCTTAATCGGATTTTTATCATGATTCAATATGTTTCTCAAACTCATATATTTGCTATTCTCTATTAGTCATAATATACTCGCTTTGTATTATTCTCAAACATTTGAAAAATTCGTTGAACTTCCAATATGACGTCAGAGTTTCTTTTTAATTCTCTAATGACGCGATATTAATCTGCTTTGTGTACATACACATACTCATACTCCTTGTATTAGTGAGAAATCTTTGAAAATTTCCGTTTTATTACCACTATGACGTCAAACATTTTTATTCCATAATAATCTTTCTTTTTAATTGGCGAAACTTTTTATTCCATTTTCATTTTCACGTGGAAATCGTTCAATAGAAAATTAATTATTGTAGAAAGAATTTCATTGTGGATTTTTAATTTTTGCCAACGACGATGTTAAACGATAACGAAAAATGTTTAAATTTAATAGGAAAAGGCTGTTAGAATTTTGGTTTTTTATCTCTATTTATTAAAATAATACGATTTTTTCAAATTTTAATATTTTGAGCTACTTAGCTCGTATTCAGTTATATATATATATATATACAAAGTTTCAACTCTGTAAGTTACATAGTTTCTGAGAGTGGCTCTTTGACGGACAGACAACGGAGCGGGAGTAATAGGGTTTCGTGAGAAACCCTAAAAAGAGATAACTCTCTATTAAATCCGTCGCAAATCATCGTATAAAATGTGACTTACTCGGCAAGGCCTCCACTTTGAAGGACAGACATTGTCAGATTTATATGTAAAACCAATTGGGAAGGGATGCGATGGACCGTTTTTTAAATT
Source organism: Maratus michaelseni (assembly GCA_963931845.1). NCBI lineage: Eukaryota > Metazoa > Arthropoda > Arachnida > Araneae > Salticidae > Maratus > Maratus michaelseni. The sequence goes on along the minus strand of OZ007594.1, from coordinate 272,890,696 downwards.
TTGTCTACGCTACGCTGCAATTAACAATAATTTGTCCTTGGATCATTAGTCAATAATACGAAGAAATACAGAATTACTAATTCAAGAAAATCACTCAGGTAAATAACTCTGGAGGTTCACATGCACTCACTAATAACTTCAAGCTTCAAGCACGGGTTTTGCTATAAACAAAGATTAGTTCACAACTTTACAAACTAGCTAAAATGTTACTAAACCTGCAACCAATGGTTGCCGATTAAATTTATTGAACTATATAAGCAATGTTCACTCTTACTAAACTGGGAGGGGGGGGGGGGAACTTACCTTCAGAAAAACTCCAAACTTTTCAATTTTCTATGTGCCAGCTTTATTACAATTTGCTTATCTAGATGACCCGTTAGGCAAAATTTAAGTACAGCATTTATCAGTAGACGATATTACTAATCGACGGTACTAGCCACATTTTATAGATGGGTTTGCGGCAGAGTTTGTATGGTAATTTTTTTTCCAAGACTGTATAATCTATGTTATTTAATTTTGGGGGTTGAGAGCTTAATACTTTATTATATCTGTAATTCATGCAGAACGTTTGAAGATATGCTAAAATCTATATAACGCAATACTTCATAAAATATATTAAAATCTCGCAAAAGGAAAAGCGTAAAATGTGATATTATTAAATTTCTTTTCATAATGCGTTGTAATCAAAGTTAAATATTCAGTGCCTGATTACTTTTGATCAGGAAAATAATTCCAAGAGATTCCTGATAATTTTACCAATATAAGAAAACCTTTGGTACAGTTCCTCATGATTGATGATTTAGAGAAAACAGGCAACAGCATTTTCTAGTTTGGCTCGTCTGTAATTTTTTCCATCGTGAAAATGATATATGCCGTATATTCCTTGGTGTTGTCAGTTGGATGCTTTTCTTTTCTTTTCTTTTTCTTTTTTTTTCATTCAGTTTGCTATTTTTTTTTAAATAGTAATATTGGCCTTATTTAATCTGTGATTGAATTGGGCGAATATTAGGTACCTACTATATCAAAAAACGTTTTAGCAATCAAGCAATTTACATTTAAAAAAACGCCCAACTGGCAACACTGATGCCAGATTAGATAAGCTATGCTTACTGCTGAAGAAATTGCTAGCGCACTTTTTACAATATATTTTTTGTTACGTCATTTTGGATTAGTAGTTACAAACTTTGTGCATACGTCCCACAGGAGGGCAATTTGACTTTTTAGAGGGAAGCGACAATTATAGATTTGGTATTAAGACATTCCCTGTTTTTTTTTTTTTTTTTTTTTTTTTTTTTTTTTTTTTTTTTTTTTTTAATATTATTATGTGGAAAACAAATGTTAAATAAAAGTAATTGAAAAGTGTAATACAGGTAATAAAGTAAGCATAAATAAATTAAAATTAAAGTAAAATATATACTAATTTCCAAAATAAAATGAAAAAATAACTTTATTCAATTTTAAGACGTTCTCATTCAAAAGCTCAAAAATACTCCAATATTCGGAATAATTAATGCAAGTGTATGAAAACATTTAAGTGTGTATTTTATACCTGAAATATGTACACTTTTGTTGTTCTAATTGTGTTTTAAAATTTTACACAGGTTTCTCGACTGTTAATTGATTGATCCTCGTATTTCTATCAGCTATGCAATGTGTCACAAAAATAAAGTTTTCCACATGAAACTACTTAAGGGGACAGATCACCTTTAAAATGGTCAAAAATTCAATTTCAAGGTTTTGATGTCAGTAAATAGTGCATTTTATTCTGAGTAGAAAGGTACCAATGTTTTTCAGAGGCGATAATTATTGACGAAGATATAAAGTAAAACGCAATCGTCATTCTTTGTTTATGAATGGAGAGTGAAAACTTTAAATGCATTTAAGGTATCTGCCTACATCAAATTGGCTGTTTTGGTGAAAATTTTCGATTTTTTTTTTTTTATTGTTTTATTTGAAAGAGCAATCTTTTACGATTCTAAATCCGTTTTAATTTTTATTCTTACGATTATTAGAAGAGGAGTAATGGCAATTTTAACAATTAAATATTGTAGTTTTTTGCCTAAAAAGAAATCTTTAAATGCGATTTCTGGAAAATCAGTTTTTTCGTTATTTCCATGTGCGATAAAATTCATTACATAAAAAGTTTTAAAGATATTTCAGTGAAATTTTGTGAGAATGCTTTCCATATCACTCACTATGCTCTGAACTAGGATCTAAGCTATATGTGATAATTTAATTATTTTATAGGTACTCGAATATGAAAAAATGGTAATTTTTACTAAAAAAAATGTACTTTTTTACATATTTTGAAATTTTTCGGTTATTTTTGAAGATATTGTAAAACTCCTAGTTCAGTGCACAGATAAGTGTCATAGAAGTATGCAGCATAAAGGAAATTGAAATATATTTATTTGAATTGAGTGTACGCTGTCTGGCGTAAACATGAAATTTTGCTTAAAAAATGGCAAAACCCCCCAATTTTTTAAAATATTAAAAAGATATTGCTAGGATTTTATGTTTTCTTATCATTCTGTATTACAATTGAACTAAAAATAATTATATTTATTCAAAACTGTCCTTTTTTTTAAAAAAGTGCTCCGTACATAGGCAGATACCTTAATTCACAACAATGATTTTCAAACTTGCGCGCACAATTTCTCCAAAAATAATTTAGATAGCACCTCAAATTTTTTCAAACTTATTAATGTTGCAACAATGAACAAAATGAACTAGAATCTTTTAATTTGATGAATAAATTAAAAAATAATTAACTGTAATTAAATTAAAAACGCATTTTGAATGCGCTTTTCGATGAATTAGTTAATTATTTTTTAATTTATAGACCAAATTAAAAGATTCTAGTTCATTTTGTTCATTGTTGCAACATTAATAAGTTTGAAAAAATTTGAGGTGCTATCTAAATTATTTTTGGAGAAATTGTGCGCGCAAGTTTGAAAATCATTGTTGTGAATTAAATGCATTTAAAGTTTTCACTCTCCATTCAAAAACAAAGAATGACGATTGCGTTTTACTTTATATCTTCGTCAATAATTATCGCCTCTGAAAAACATTGGTACCTTTTTACTCAGAATAAAATGCACTATTTACTGACATCAAAACCTTGAAATTGAATTTTTGACCATTTTAAAGGTGATCTGTCCCCCTTAAGCGTATTTCTAAACCTGACTGTTTTCAACACATTTAACACCAACAATTATTTAAAATATCTAAAAAAGGTGCTACTAACCTTATAAAATTAACAAATACCGAAGTGCGCACCAGAGACGGTCATATTTTTAATTGCTCTAATGCACTTTTCATACTCAGTAAGTGTACATTCATAATGACAGATACATTTTAAAATTTTAAATGAGACTATACACTGTAAAAAATGACAAATGTTTCTTAATCTACGAAAATATAATATAATCAGAAATACTTTTATAACATAAACTCATCCTTGTTAACCATGATTCTGAAAAGTGTTTCTTTATCTTTAGAAACCTGAGACATCAATGAAATTTCGAGATTTAAAGAATCATTTATGAAAATAAATTTTTTCTTGCTGCCCGCAATTTTCCGAAACGTTTACGAGTAGCTTTTAAAGTGTATTCATCAGTTTTCAAAGCCCGGAATACAGTTTTATCCGATGCTATCCATTCTCAAGTAAACATTTTCACGTTCAACAAATATGTTTAACAGACAAACATGCAAAATTAACAGTGTTAACAATAACATTAAAATTATTTCCTTATCCTTTCATGTATAAATTAACTTGTGCGGCTGAAAACGTTAACTTGAGAATGGATGACATTCGAAAAATAGGTATTCCAGGCTGAGGACACTCTTTAATGCACTATAAAAACCGTTCGGAAACGTTTCTGAAAAATACGGGCAGCGAAAAATACTTTGTTTTTATAAATAATTCTTCAAATTTTGGAAATGTATTGGTGTCTCAGGATTCAAAAGACAATGGAACACGCTATTCGGAATTTCGGATAACTCAGAAGATTATATTATATTTTCGTTCCTGGTTATAGCATATTTTCATAAAATAAGAAACATTGGTCATTTTTTACAGTGTATGTATCGGTCAACTGACGATCATGTGGAAATAAAAGTACACTAATAGAGGAGTTTATTATGAGGAAAAAGAAAAGTGGTTACCCAAAATTGATAACGATGATAATTCAGAAATGTTTCTTGTGTATTGTATTATTCATAGAGATATCTCATAAATAAAACTTAACAAAAATTTCACTTGTTCTTAAATAGGTACTCAATGCAATTAAAAAATATTCAAATTTGATGCTTTATGTGACAGTTTCTTCACGATATTTCATGACGATAAAAATGCAGTCCATGTGTGCAGACTTTTGTTTTACAAAGAGGAAGGTTAGTTAAATAATAAAGCGGTTCTGCCTATAAATTAATGTTTGAAGCATATTTCAGACCAAAAGTTTACATGTTTAATAGCTAAAAAATGCGGAATGACTTGCAATTTTTAATTCTGTTATAGACTTTCAACATGTCAATAACTTTTCAGTTTTTAAAAAATAGTAGTTATATGTTTTAGAGGGGTAAGGGAGGTGAGGGGGAGGCATCATGATATAGGAGATGTTTTTGTAAGTTGTAGCCTCCGCACTGTAAAACAAAATTCGCAGGTTACTAAAAATATTTTAGTATATTTGTATTCCACAGATTTTTTTAGTAACTGATACTAAAAGACTAAAAAACATTTTGTATTCTTACTTAGTAACTATAAAATCTGTAAGAATTACTAGAAAACAGCTAGCAACATTACTAGAAAACAGCTAGCAATGATTCCGATTTTTAGTACCGGTTACTAAAAAAATCTGTGGAATACAAATATACTAAAAAATTTTTAGTAATTTTCAAAGGTCAGTTAGAAAAACTAAATTATTTTTAGTAGATCGACCCATTTTTTTTTTACAGTGCGTAGTTGTGTCTAAAAGGCAGTTGGGAAGAATTATTTTACATGATCTGTACGTATAAAATTATATTTAAAATATAATTAAAATTTTACGGTAGAAATAAATATATTATTCTGAGATGTGATAAAGGATTTTCCTCCGTATTTATATAAAAATATTTGAGTATTTCAGTTAAAAAAAAACTAATAAGAAAACATTTTACATTGTTTTTTTATTTAAATTGAGAAAATTGGATATGTATGAATATAGATATTTACAAAAAAAATACCTGTACCTTTAATATTTTTGCGTATAAAATTTAGTTGTTTGACCTCGGCCACAACGGTCATCTTTTGTACACGAGAACCTAACAGACTGGGACGTTTCTTTTATTTGGAATCTATTTTGAACTATTAAACCCTGACCTAACGGACCTAACCTATTTAACCTAACGGATATTAAACCCTGAATCAGGATTCGAATTCAATAGTCCCTGGCTATAGCAGTCAAAGTATTAACAATAAGATAATTAGAGAAGCAGGCAAATTGGTTATAAATGAATTAAACTTATGAGGACTAACATTTCATGGCTGAGATATTATAATGAAGCTCAATATTTAGTAAAAAATATATCACATTTAACAAACACAAGTCACATTTTTGAAGTAGATATTACAATGCAATTTTCACGAATGATTTAAATAACTTAAACGTATTTAGTATTTTATAGCAATTTTAAATGAAATCATGTCCTAAAAGTTTCATTTATTAGCAAAACGTTCTTAAAATTTCCTATACAGATCGATAATCGATTCTGCTTTCAAACAAAAATGACATTTTTGAGACAGTTTATTTTAAATTGCATAGAAGGATGAAACTAATTAGATTATTTCACGTCAATAATTTTAGCCGGATTTAATTGATTTAGTATTGAAAGAATATACAGATTTCAAAAAGCACATATCTTTAATTAAAAAATTTCTTTTGTATTGCTGGTGAAATTAGTTTTAATTTATATACACAAGTATAACGAACAATATTTGCTTTTAAAGTAAGTAAAATAATTTTTAAAAAAGTATTTAAAAACGCAAAATATATAGACTTATTAAAATTGTTCCTATAAAGCATTGCAATGAAATCTAAATAAAAATAAATATATTCCTTAACGATCCAAAAGTATTTTAAGTTTACTTACAGCTGAATCCAAACTAGTTTTCATATGTCATAGAGATACAATGTACTAAAGATTTTTATATCAAATATAAAACAAAATACAACTCATATTTATAGTGAATGTTTATTGATACATTTTCAAATCAGATAAACAGATGAATTTACTTTTGTATTTTTTCAAACTGTTATACTTTTAGAAGCATTATCTACTATGTATACCTAGTTTGAGGGTCCTATTATCACAATAAAACTGAGTTTCACATCTTGCCGTAGGAACTTTTCGATATGAATATTCTACAGTATTTTCTCGTCCTCTATGAATGATGTGTTAACTTTTTCATCTAGTCGTTGTAAATCTTTTCCTTCTTCAAGCTCTTAGTCGAGGTTTTTCACCATTAAAAATCATTTACTAACTACTAACAGATCAGCTAGTACTTTTATATATCTGTAATGTGAAATTGCTTTCGCATTCATCTTTTTTTGAATGTCTTTACATAGGATATAGAAAATGGTGACACATGCTTCAAGGCCATAAAAGAAGAGTTTTTTGACCATTTAGGGAATTTTCTTAAAAACAGTAGTTTGCCATATAGTGGTCACCTCTATCAACAGCACTCATTGATATAATTAAATAAAATATACCAACAATGATAAAAAGCAAAATGTAACTATGAACTTAGAATTCCACTTAATAATTGAAATGTGCATGTTGTGTATATTGCGGTACTGGACCATTAAAAATTAAGATTACTTGATTACTCTAGATTTAAAAAAATCATTTTAAGGATGTTCTTATAATCATTTGCAATAACGTAAATGAAGTTACAAATGCTCATGGTTTATGATGTGAAAAATACAGGCTCATTTATGAAGTCCACAACTTAAGAGGGATAAATACTGAATAATCCCGTAGTTGTTCTGCATATTGTAGATTGTTTTCTGCGAATTCTTTTCACTTTGTTTTTCAATGACAAGTATCGCTATGTGTTTGAATGAAAGAATCTTTAAACTATCATCAGGAATTTTGGGTAAAAATAAATGTAAAAATATATTCTATTTTATAATTTAAGATGTTATGCATATAAGTATGTGCGTGATTGAATAGAAAAAAATAACACATTAGGAGGTACACTATGATACATTTTGTTTCAAATTACGAAAATTGTACGTATATATAGTAAAGCTTTAACCTATATTGTTTATATATATATATATACACATATATATGTTATTTGGTTTTCGCTGTTATGTTTATTGTTTGCACAAGAACGTCAAGCAGACTGGTTCTTTCGTTTAAATTTCAATAAGACCTGCTACATACATGCAAGATTTAAATTATGATTTAAAAACGCTTCCGATTTGCTACAAATAAAAAAAAAAACATGAATAGACATGCAGAAAGAAAGATTTTCTTAAAAGAATAAAGAACTTTTTCGTGTCTTGCATGGAGACACTTCTTCAATGCTGTTGGAAAAGCAATGGACACCCTTATAGCCGAAATGAGCATTTAAAAATATAACGATGTAATTCCTATTTACTTGGATACAGTCCTTTAGCAGCTGCAAGCCAGTCAGTCATTTAGCATTTGGTAGTAGTAGACATTTAGCAGTTGTTAATCAGTCAGTCATTTAGCAGTTGCAAACAGTAGACATTTAGCAGTTGTAAATGCGTCAGTCATAACAGTTGCTAGCAGTGGAAATTTAGCAGATTCAAGGCCCTTTAATTTGTGCACGATCAGAATTATTTTGCCGCAAAACATAAAAATTACAGCTCGCAAGTTGCCGGAACATCCCTGTGATTAGAAGAGGTTTTTGTGGAGCAATTTTCGCTTTTGACGGGAGAATTTCAGGACATTTTTAGTTTAGGTTCGCAATTTCGTTTTGTATTTTGAGAGCAAAAGTTTATTTGAGTTTTTTCAGTTGTTAATAATTCCGTTTCTAATACGAAAATGTGATACGCAGCAGAGTTGCCGGTACACTTCTATGATATGACGAAAATGTAGCTTACATTGGAGGATTTCATGTAATATTTACGTTAGATTGTTGAATACTCTGTGTTTTGAGGGAAAATGGGTCAATCAAATCAGAACTTTTTGTGTTTCAACGGAATATAATCAACTTAAGAATACGTCAATTCACGATTTTTTTTTCTGGGCAGCGGCGTAATCGGTTCCCTATTAGACAAGCAATCCGGCTGCATATAAAAAAGTAAATAACTAATAACGAACAACACACCGAGGTTTACTGTTAAAGAAACTCAATATTTCGAAAAGGTATGTCTCAATGAAACATAATTCTGAAGTAAATATTCTCACATTTCAATTTTCACGAATGATTTAATTAATTTACTTATTTATTATAACTTGTAATTATTTTAAATCCATTCATGCCCGAGAAGTTTCCTTTATTACTAAGTATCCTCTCAGATAGAGAGATAATCGATTCTAATTTCAATCAGCGATGGCATTTTTAATACAGATTATTTTCAACTACACCTGAGGGTGAGATTAATTAGATTATTTCGCGTTTCTGATTTTAAAGGGATTAATGCGATTTAATTTTGAAAAATAATCTAGATAATTATCAAAGCACGTATGTGTGATTCAATGCATTTCGCCTGCATTTGTGGTTGTTTTTAACTCTCCCCTTATACTCCTAAAGAGATTTTTAGGTAGCTTTCATTACAAAAAGCTACCTATTGCAGCCGTTCAGAGGAAAGCGATTCCAAAAAATTTTTGTGTTTTTTCATCAATCATGACCCCCCAGACCCCAAATATATATATATATATATATATATATATATATATATATATATATATATATATATATATATATATATATATATATATGACATTTGTCATGCTGTAACTCTCTTACTTATAAACTGATTTGGATTTGAGTGAGTATGTGTATAGGACATACCAAGGTCTCTACCGAGTTCGTTGGCCAGCTTCATCCGCCATCTTGTTTCAAAATGGCGGCCAGTTAAAAAAAATTCAATTTTTAAAAATTAAAAAAAGTTGTACAAAAAGATTATAAACTGAAAAAAATGTTTTCATTAAGTGTTAGATCGTGATACAAGGATTCTGAAACAATTTTTGTTTTGGCTTTATCTTAAAAAATGGCTGAGATATGGCAGTTTGAAATTCTAGGGTGAATGACATTTTGAAACAATCTGAATTTTGTTATACTGTAACTCTCATGCTGAAATTTGCATTCAAATACAGTGTTAACGAAAATCGGGATTGAATCTTCTATAATCGGGTTCCAAGCATTTCTAGTTTCGAATGTTTGAGTAAAATGAATTGATTTTTTTAAAAACATGGACTATGAAAGCTACCTTTTCCTGCCGGTACAGGCTGGAAGGACTTGCTTTTTATCAACTCAAAGATTTTGAATACATACAGGGTCTGACGCAAAGATTGTGGCACAAAAGTGTACATTCGTGGTAAACCAGTACACCTAGAGGTAAATTTTCGAAGGAAAAGATTTACCAATATATTTGCCTACATGCAAGTACTTTTTCCAAAAGAATGACCACATATTACGAACTTTTAAAGAAGAATCATATAAACAATATCAAAGAAAACAATTTATTACTTTTATTTTCGAAATTAATTTTTCATATACTGCCGTGTAGTGCACTGTCCTGAAAAAAAAATTATCACATCATGCTATTTATTCATCAAATTCTCGTATAGAGATGAAACAGATACTCTTTCGATTGAAAATTTTGTCTACTTTAAGAATAAGAATAAAAGTTTTGAAACATGTATTTAAAATATATGTAAAATCTATATATTTAAAATTGCATAAACATTGAACTTTAAAAAAGTAACACACAGTTTTCAAGTCATGTTTCAGGTTCTTGGATCAAGGAAGCCGTGAAAATAGGTGTAATTTGCTCAAATTTTCATAAAGTTCTAAGAGGCCAAAGTTTGAGAATGCTAATCATAAATCAACGTGTTAAAATTTTATTTATATCTTCCCAAAGAATCACTCAACTAATTTTTTTTTAAATGAGATGCATAGAATAGACCCAAGAATATACAAATTATTTTTTCTATTCAAAAACATATTTTTAACCCGTCAGCACACGCGCCCCTTTCCATTACGTTACTACACGCGTGGGATAAATTTTATCCCAATGGGTTTTCTTGTGTCAATTTCCCCCCGGTTTGAATTTAAACAAAAATTTATATTTTTAAATAAACTGTAAATCAATAAAGAACATAATTTAACTTAAAATAAGACGTTCTTTTATATTTAAAGCAAAAAAAAAACATAAAATCTAGCACTAAGACTTTTTTTTCTGCATATCATTACATACAAAGCTTTTACAATCCAAATTCAGTCATGAAAATCCAAAAAAAAAATATAAAAATGATATATAGAAACTCTATGTGAAAGAGTTGTTAATGTTTAAAAGAACAATTATATTATTATTTACATTGCATAAACATTTGCATTAACATTTTCCTATCATTATGGTTGTGGGGTAAATTTCCTCCCACGTGACATTTTTATAACAAAAGAATGGAAAAACCACAACCGGAGGTAAATTCTTTTTGGCCACATCTTGATATCATTCAGCTTGAAACGTACTATAAAGCTCAGAATGATCACGAGCGATTTTAGCACATTTTTAAGTAATAGTTGTGAGCTGGGGTAGATTTTATCCCAGCGCGTGTGCTGACGGGTTAATTATCAAAATTAATACTAAATTCACATGAAATAAATATGAACTGTGACCGCATTATATTTTACATAAAACGCACCATGAATTGTCAATAATATCAGTGTGGAAGTTCACAGATCATCTCAATGATCAGTTTTCGAGATATAGAGAACTTTTCGAAGGTTTAAAATTTTAAGTGTATGGAAAAAGTTGTTAATGTTCCCAACAGTATCTCCAAACAATTAATCTTCCAGATAAATGCCTATAATATATGTAATAGAAATATACCGTGAAAATATTTGTTAAACAGTGATAGGGACAATAAAAGTTTTCGTATAGTCTTCGAACTGTCGTCAAAAAGGAGTAAGTTATGTTAGCAAATCAAGCACATTAGGTTTGATTTATCATTTATATAGATTTATATAGATTTATATAAGAAAAGTTTGGGTAAATTATCCAGAATGTTTTTTCCAGAATTGTTTACTGTCATGAAAAACGAGTGAGTTATGATATAAAATCAATCACAGAAAAGAAAATGTTAGGTAAATTACATAAAATATTTTTACTGTCATCAAAATGGAGTGAGTTATTTTATCAAATAATTCACTTTACAGAAATGAAAATTTTAGGCAAATTATCCAGAAAATTTTTCCAGATTTTTTTTCAGAATATTTGTTGTCTTTATAAATAAAGTCAGTGTATTTTTAATTTAAAATTTCTGTACGATTTTAGTAATATCTAATTGAATTACCGCGGTATAAGACAACGGTTAAAATTTTATTTTTCTAAATTTCTAAACAAACTCGAATACATTCTTTTAAACAATATGAAGACTTAAGAAAAAAATATAAACTATACATTTTTCCGGCCTACATGGATGCAAAGAATACAAATTGGATGTCAAAAGTGGGAGTTACTATTTGAAAATTCAAAAGTGGTGCAGTTTCTAATCCGTAGACATTTAATTAATTATTTCAAAAATTGTGTTTATGTTAGAGTAGTAAACACAATTCCCTGTCGAATCTTTATACGATAACTTGTTGATAAAATAGCATGGGTGATCCTTTTATTTTTAGGACGGTACTATTAATTTAAGTTAAGAATTTTCCCTTCAGATTCATGTAATTTTATAATATGTTTTTTACAAGACGAAAACCCAATATCCATTTTATTGACACTCTAAAAAACTATATAACTATAACTATATATATACTCTAAAAACTCCTAAATGAGCATATTTATTTATTTCTAGTCTCAAAAGGAGCAATAATCTGAATTATGGTAAAAATTTGTGCATAAAATACGATCTTGGGTCTCAAGAGGTTATTGGTATAATTTACCTTACTAATCAATCCCAAACACAGCCGTCAGCGGTGGATGAGTATATGGGAACTGGAAAATGCACTGTCAGAAAAATCCGTCTTTATACATTAAATAATTCTTCATTTTTCAACAAATAATTTCCGTACTCCTAGAAACATGCTTTTTCCGTGAATTCTTCTCGAAAGTCTGAAGAAGAGAGAAAATGTCCGTTTATTCCCTGTGCGCATGCGTATTGGCTCTATTAATACTAAAGTTTGAATTTATTTTAAAAATGAAAAACTAAAAATTCAATAAATTATTATTTCGAATTTATTAAAGAAAAAAAATTGTTCTTTCGAATTTAAAAAATAATAATTAATTTCCTCATTCATTTCAAATTATTTGCAATTTATTTTTTAAAAAGTTATTTAAAAAAAATCTCATTTAATATATATTCTAAACAAACAGATTAATACATATATAATAGTTGAAAAAAAATCGGTTTTACTCAAAAAAGAAACAAACAAAAATAATACTTTCGAATTTAAAAAAAGTAACAAATAATTTTCTCACTTATTTAAAATTATTCGCAATTTATTTTTTTAAATTTATAAAAAAAACACATTCGAAATTAAAATATATTTTAAAACATTGAACACACTTCATCGAACCGAACACCTTTAAAAAAAAAACTGTATAATACTTGAAAAAGAAATCGATTTTATTAAAAATGCAAACATTTCTTCTCGAATTTAATTAAAAATATAATATCCATATTTTACGTCTAACAATATAATTAAGAATATATATAATTCATATTTTTATCCTTTATTAATAATAAATTGTTAAAACCCCAACCGTCTTCTCATAACGACAAAATCTCCTCGCAATTAATTTCCAATTTGCCAGCTTTGTAAACCCCAAATTTTTAAAGACCAAAGCCGTCATTTGAAGAAAACCCTATCATCATTCCAAGCTCTTCTTCAAGCAAGTGCCCACTGGCCGTATCGGTAACTTGACTCCAGACCGGCAGGTTCCTAGTTCAATCCTCAGGACAGACAGGAAATATTCTTAAAATGTATTAAATAATGTATACTTCCGCAACCGTCCATAGATGGCAGCACAAACAGGAAGACAGTTTTTTAAAAACGACTTTCTTCAAATAACGGAAAATTTCCCTCATGTAACAGAAAAAAAAAATAAATGGAAATTCTTCAAATACCGGAAAATTTTCCTCCTGTAACTAAGATAAAAATAAACGGAAATTCTTCAAATAACGGAAAATTTCACTCCTATAACAGAGAAAAAATAAACGGAAAATCTTCAAATAACGGAAATAACGCGGCAGCAGTGCTGCCAGCGATATTTCCGTGTTTTGAAGGAATTATTTTTGAGAGTGTGGCTCAGCCAAACGGAAACCGATTACAGAAGATCCTCGCAGTTCGTCATAATGTCATTCATACTTCGGTAACCGAGCACATTAGCATGTTTTTATGGGCTGCGGCATCTGAACGGGGGTTAGCGAGCCTAGCTCGCAGGGGGTAGAGCCAACTAGTTTTATAAGAAACCTTTCATGAAACACATTTTGTTACATGATTTTTTCATAATTAAATTTAACATTTATTTGGCTACGTGCTATAAACAGCGAAAATTTAGCAACAATGCACTCAATAATGTGATGTAGAAGCGCCATTTTGTTCAAAAACAGTATTTTTATTTCTCATTTATTTATTCATTTTGCGTTTTAATGCTTCAGGTGTAATGCTTTTTTCTTTAGAAAAGCTTGTTTATTATGAAGTTATCCCTCTTTAAAGTTTTATCCATTAGGTTTGATTTATCATTTATATACTAAGTACTTGACGCTTTTTTCCCCACTTAAAAATAATGAATAAGCTTTGTTGTAAAAAAATTAAAACTCTATTCATATTTATTCTGTGTAATATTTTCCTAAACGAAATGAGACGTTTTATGAAAATTAGAACTTAAAAGGGTATTCATTCATATTTTTTTTTCCTTCTAAAAAGAGATTCATAAACAAATTTCATTTTAATTGAATCACGTCACATTTTTTTTTAATTTCACGGTAACAACAATCTAGTAATTAAGTTTATTTCTCAGAACGTTTTGTTTTCTTTGTTGCTTCTCTTTTATTTCATTTTGTAATGTCAAGCATAAAGTCGTTCCCCACTGTCTGCGCTATTTAATATACTGTAACACCCGGATAAATAACTTTTTTACATTTCTTTAATAATATTTTTGTTTTCCAAGCTTAAGTATCAAAACATAAAAAACTAGCTCAGATTTATTATTTTCTAAATTGTTTGGATAATTAAAACCTTTTGTTTTTCTCGCAATAGCATAGCATTTTAAATTTAAGATTATGGCTTTTAATTGAACTATCTGTAAAAAATATAGAAAAAAAATTAAATTATTCTAAATAAGTGAATATTAACGGTAAATTTCATAAAGAAATATCTCCAAAATTCTAAATTTGTGTAGTATTTGTGTAGTACTTTTCACAATTTGTACTGAAATTTGCACTGATGGCACGTATTAAATATGACAATTTCGAAATGTTTGTAAATTCTTGCAAGCCATTAAGGTAAAGAATTTATACGAAAGTACTTTGGCGTAATTCGCTGTCCTATTTTACTTTTTGAAGAACATTTTCTTTATTACGATTATAGTACAAATTATAATGTATATATTTTGTTAAAAGCAATATAATATTTGTTAAAAGCAAACAAAATTATAATAGATGTAGTACTTTTTCTATTACTTTTTTAATTAGAATTTTTCGATGATTGAAAGTATTAAATATTCTTATTTCGAAATGTTTATGAATATTTGCATGTCTTTTAAAGTATAAAACTTAAATAAGAGTACTTTTGAATATATATATATATGATACGCCAAGATGTTATTTCTTTTGAAGAATCTTTTTTAATTGATTTTAAATGCTGCTATACTTCTAATCTTAAAATTATTTGTTAAAAGGAATAGATTTGAAACTGGTCTATTTTATCTAGAACATTTCTTTATTAAATTTTTCACTGACGGAAAGTAATAAATATATGAATTTAGAAATGATTGGGAACTGTTGAAAATCATTTAAAATACACAATTTATTTATGTAATGATATCCTTGTTATCCTTTTTGAGAAACCTTTTTTAAATGATCATAAATGGACTGTTAACCATAACATATTCTTTGTTAAAAACAATGGATTTTAAATTAAAATAAGCACAGTCTTTTTTTTTCTAGTACTTTTGAGCATTAGAATTTTACATGCTTTAAGGAATCGTGCTAAGCTGATATCGAAAAGAATGGGAATTTTATTAATATTTTTAAGGCAGAGAAGTTATGTGAAGTGCTTTGATATATATGAATTTCTCTGTCTATTACACTTGTTAAAGAAGCTTTATCTCATATTGCTGCTGTAGTCACTCAAAATATTACATTCTTCTATCTTTACAAGAAGAAAGTATTGGATTCATCAAAAATTTCTGCTTTTGGTTTTCGATGGATTTATACGTTTTAGAAGATCCTGAATACGGTTTGACTGTTTTTAGAAAATGTCTGTCTGACTGTGTGTCTGTATGTGACAAAAAAAAATTGCGCTCTATCTAAAGAACTAATGCACAGAATTTAATAAAACTTTAGATTCAGCTAGACCTTGAAATAAATTGGTGCTGTTCATTTTTTGGTGTAAAGCATCCAACAGGTGGCGCTTCTATGCTACTTTTTCATGACCTTCATGGTAGCTGTATCTTTGCTATGCTGCATTTTTCATGATTTCTGCAATAGCTCTATCTCAAGAACTAATGCACGGATTTTCATTAAATTTCAGATTCAGTTAGAAGAAAATTTAAGTTTTTCATATTAGGCTTTGGTGTAAATTTCTCAACAGATGGCGCTGTTATGCTGCATTTTTAGGATTTACAGGGTTTTAGTGGTAGTCATATCTCAAGAATTAATGAACGGAATTTCATCAAACTTCATATTCTGTTAGACTTTGAGATAAACTTGTGCTGTTTAGGTTTTCTATAAATCATATAACAGGTGGCGCTGCTATGCTGAATTTTTTTTAGTCGAAAATGCATAATTAAAAAAATTATATATACGCTTTCTGGTGATTGGCACATCCGAGTATTTTGTTAAAAGTAATGAATTTAAAATTATAAATAGGGAATTTTTTCTGGTATTTTTTGATTTTTTTATTGATTGAAAATACGAACTATGCAAGTTATGAAAGATATGTGAATTCTTGTCAGTTATTTAAGATACAGAATTTGTGCTAAGATTTCTTAGGAATACATGGAATTTGCTGTCCTATTATACTTTTTAAACAACACTTTTAATTTGTTTTTAAATACTGCTATAATCTTTACTATAACGTTTACTATTTCTTAAAAACAATGGATTAAAAAATATATAATAGATATAATATTTTTCCTAGTACTTAGCAACATTACACTTTTTTATTAATTGAATATATTAATTATGCTGATTTTGAAATGATTGAAATTGTCGTAAATCTATTTAAAGTGTAGATCTTATATATTAATAAATGTTGCATTCCTTAATATTTTTTAAAGAAGTTTTTCTAGGTTTTTCAATTGCTGCTGTAGTCACATAAAACATACATTATTTGTTAAAAGCAATGGATGTAAAATTAAAATAACCAGAGTCTTTTTCCTAATACTTCGCAATATGAAAATCGACAATTCTACGGCTGCTACCTTTTCTTTCTGTATTTTCCGCTTTTGCTTATTGTTTAGATTTTATTTGATGCAGGACGCTCAATATATAATTTAGCTACTGCCAAAACTATTAAAATTATTTTAATAGCTTCAATAGTTCTTGAGTGAATTTTACATAAATATCAACTGTTTTACGTATGATTTCGCAATTGGCGTTGCCTACTTAACAAATAAGATACAGCTGGATTTTTCTTGGCTATGGAAATAACACGGAGTGTATGAAGTCACAAAAAATAAATATGGTTGTTGCCAGACATCGAAATGACCGACATTAAAGCGTTTGTTTACTACGGAGACGGTCACCAAATCCTATTACATGCACGTATTTAACAGTAGACATTATTAACAATCGATTCGTACAATTAACATATTTCTTAACGACTTGACAGTAGTGATGGGTATAACTATTATTTTGATTATTCGAATGAATCATTTGGACATGCGCAGAATCATATCTATCAGACTTCATTTTTTTTAAATTATTCAATTACTACCAGAAATTTTCACTGGTTTATTAATTATTTCATTAATTAAAATAACAATCGCACCTTAAACGGCAGTGCCATGATATTAAAAAAGAAAAGGCATTGAAAAACGTTCCGATGAACAGTTACATAAAATATATCAGTTTCAATTGACGTCACAAACATTTATTCACCAGTCGAGAGAGATAATTAAGAAAAATAATGTAAATAAATATCCAAAATTATTTTTTTTTTCGATTTTCATTAATATATTGTAAATTTTATTGTTTAAATTTACTGATAGTTGACACTTTGGTGAGTGAGAGTTTTCCGATTTTTTTGTATTTTATTTGTTTATTTGTTTATTTATTTTATTTATTTATCTATTTATTTTTTTAGATTCCAATGGCAAAATTCTTCTATTTGTTTATTTGGTGTTACAGTTTGGCGATTTTTTTTTAAAATGAAAATTGATCGACGGGGTAATGGAGAAGTATCAGAAAGACAAATAAACGTTGAATTAAAAATCCCTCGATGAAATAACTAATACGTGTATCGCATCTGATGTCAACTGAATGTGACGGGACGCCACGATCATACACGTTTGGCGTTAAATGCACGTTTGGTGATAGTTATTTCTTTTTATAGAAAGTAGGCGACGGGATAATGGAGAAGTAACCAATTTTCTATAGCATCGTTATAAAATTCTCCGATGCAGCGACATTGTTTACTTAACCATTTAAGACAAGGTGATTTTTAAATCTTTAATTGATCTTATTTAATCAATCAAGAAAACAGTTCTTATCTGTTTCAACAGCAGTTGATTCGACCTTAAAATCTTTCAGTCAAAGGAAAATGCACGGAAACCCGGTTACAACAGATCGGCACTGGTCGTTTATTATAATACAATCTTCCGTGTGTTTTTAAATCATGCGGTGTCAGAACGGGGGTTGGCAAGCGTAGCTCGTAGGGGGCAGAGCCCCTAGTAGTTTAAAAAAATTATTTTAGTGTTTTATTAGAAATATAATCAAACTGTCAATTATGATACTAATTGACTAACGACGTACAATTCATAAACTGGATGTTTTTAATGATATATAAATACACCTTTGGCTTACATTTATAAATAAATTAAAAGTAAATGCGATAGTTGTAAATCTTAAAATTAATAATCCGCAAATAATTCAACAAAAAAAAATTCAATAATCGTCGGATAATAGTGAAATATTTCTAGTCGCAATTAACATTAAACAGATACCGTAATGAATATTTATGCAAATGCATTTTTCTTTATGTTTCATTAATTAATTATTCAAGCAGCTTGAATAATGATTTTGATTACAATTAATTATGCTTTAATTCTTTTTTACTTTTGATAAATTTTTCGCATGTTCTTTTTTGTACCTCTTTTAATTGCTAAAAGGTGTATTTTAAAAACTTTAAAATAGTAAAACAAATTTTTTGGTTGTTTACATGATTTGGCTCCATCGAAGCCATTATCAAAACAAATTAAAATATTTTATTTGCTTTGATAACGGCTTCGATGAAGCCGAAACATGTAAACAGTCAAAGAAAAACCTGTTTTTAGTGTTTTAAAGTTTTTATTTCACACCTTTTAGAAATTAAAATAAGCATACTATTACTAGGTGTTATAATTTGTTATATATTTGGTACTTTGTGTTTAGTAAATGTTGTTGTTTAAAATTTAGAAAACCTTATCATTATAATGTAATAGTAAAGATCGATTTATAAACCTAGATTCCTATATATCTTTGCCTTTACCCGTATTTTTAAATAAAGAAATTCTACCTGCGTTCATTAAGAAAATAAGAAAATTTCAAAATGGTGATACCAAAAAAAATATATACGAATTATAAGTTTAAATTTTTAAAAGTTCATTTTATTAGTTTTAAATGTTTACCGGTAAATCTATTTAATACTTAATTCGGTACTTGGGATTGTTAAATTCAAAAATCCTCAAATAAACCAACAGAAAAACTTTCTTTTCGTTAAATGTCAAAGGAATTTTAAATTTTCTATTCGCATTCAACATTCAACAAATAAAATACTGAAAACTAATGAATATTTAAGCAAATATATATATATTCTTTATTTTTAATTAATTAGTTATTCATGGGCAGTTTTAATAAGCATCTTGATTATAAATATGTCTTAAAAATTAGTTATTCCTTTTGAAAAATATTTCGCAGAAAATTTGTTAGTTTTTTAAATTTTGTTATTTAAAATTCAAAATAACTTTTAAAAAGAAATTAATTAAATTAAGTGCTTTAGATATGAATTGAACTGATGGGCTTTTTCCTTGCAGATTAAATTTCTTTTGAATTATTTAAATTGTGTTAAAAAACTTTTGTTAAAATATCTTTTTAAAATATTTCATTAAAAAAATAAAATTTCACAATACAGACTATTATGATTCTTTTCCAGGCACAGATTCAGTTATGATATATACCTAAACAAAATAATAAATAAATAAAAATGTAACTTACAAGGAAAGTATCCATAATCGCATACTCACAAAATTTGGAAAAATTACAGATTATTCTTCTCATGAGGTTATATCCGTTTTAAAAAAAATTGTTGCGGAACCTCGATATAACGTCCGTAAAAAAATTATGAAAAATTCATGTTTTTGACGATTTATGAAAAAAAAACTGTTATGATAAATACTATTTTAGGAAAATCTGTTTTTACTCTTTATATTCAACTAGTTTAAGTACGTTTAACTGAAATAAATACACTTTTATAACTACGGTTTTTCCATATATATGTATATAAAGGAAATAACGATCGTATTCTATGGTTTCGAACAAAATTTAAATTGATTAAAAATGTTTCAAACTAAAACTTAATGTCCGATTTTGAGCACTGTCAATTTGACTTCTATATTCGGTTCTATATTCTATAGTGTCGGAGACAACAAGAGAAAAGTATTGTTTCCATGGAAACAACGACTTATTCAATATCGAAATGTATTAATGAGAACGTTCTTAATCGGACAGTTACTGTTAAAATACACTTAAAACTTATCTGCCGGAGAAACCGTGTAAATCAACAATACACAACTTGTATTTATATTATATAAAATTATAGAAAAAATAATAAGCAATTTAATCGTTTAAGTTCATATTCATAAGACACTCTACGCATTTAAAAGCTTATGTAACAAAGAATTTTCAAATACATTAAAATCGCTTGCATTTGGTAAGAGAAAAAATGTTGTTCGCCAAATCGCGTCTTTTTGCGCCAAATACTCGAATTTTTTTTTTCTTTTTAGAATTTCTACTGGGACCCTTCAGCCAAATTTAACTGATCCTTTATTACATACATGAGTAGCTCCACTAGCATTTTGTTTTTCAAAATATTCTGAGTATGCGCTTTAAGGAGACCTTCCGTGTTAGGGTGTTTTTTTTTTTTTTGTTTTTTTTTTCTGTTGTTGTTCGTATAACTGTAAATCAAAGTACACTGAAATCTAAATATAATTGTTCTCTAACGAGATGAAAAATGCATTACATTTATTCAAAACGGAAGTTTTAGTTACCGTCCTTTCAAATAATTTTCAAAATGTTATTATTGCATTCTCAAGTTGTAACATATATCAATACTTATATGCAGAGCTCAACAAATTGCAAAAAATTAATTTTGTAGCCAGTAAAAAAAAATTCTTTTAGCCAGTAAAAAATCCCCCCACCCCTCCGTTCCCCTCATTTTGTCAGTTTTTTTTCTTTAATGTTTAAATTTAACACAAAAGGTATTTTTTATCAACTTATTGAAAAAGAATAACCACAAGATAGTAATATTGTATTTTTAATAGCCTTAGCTCTTCAACAAAGTCAATAAATTAATTTAGGAAGATAATAAAAATTAAGTTCCGAAACGAAAATTATCAGAATTGTATAACTCTAAACAAAAAATGAAATATAAACTAAACCGTTTGAATGAATAAAATATGCAATATCATGAGAAAAATAATAGTTGTTTACAAAATTCCTTATTTTGCTTAAAGAAAAGTTTCGAAAGAAATAACTTAAACAAAATAATGAACAGTATCATTATAATGTCAGCTTCAAGGCACTTCACCTTAGATAAAAGATTTACAGACACTTTGTTTGACATGGTTTTTGAAAATCTGCATTTTTTAAATATTTGCTTTTTAGCTGAGATTATTCATTGTTAATGTTTCCGTTCGCCACTTATAATATTTTGTTCGCCATTGGAGACCTAGTGACTGTATTTGTCAAGCGCTGCTTACATTCATATTTCTTTTCATACGCAGAATTATTATGCGACATTTTAAAATTTAGAAAAATATAAAAAGTATTTCACAGTATTTTTTGTTTATATAATTTTAAACGAAAATAACGAAGTCTAAAGATAATGTTTAACACGGCGGAGATAACAAATGCGGTAGTTTTTTTTAAACGTGGAAACTTTAATTATTATTCCTTTGAATAAGTTCCATAATTTGTAATTTTAATTTATTGTATTCTTAATTTAATACTAAAAGATACATTTAAGTATTATTTATTCCTCCATGTTTGCGTAACATGAGAAAATGCATTATGATCAACAAATGGAAAAATTTTACACTTGTTAATTATTTCTCTTAATTGGTATGTATTTATAAATATTTCCATTGTAAGATACCTATTATGAAAAACAAAAACATGTCTTTGTATCAGTAATGATGATGTATATGTTATGTCATTACTTGATGATATAAAAACAGAAAAAGGAGAGAAATGTAACAATTCAATGGAGTGTATAATTTTGTATAGTAGTACTTAAATGTATATAGGACATATACACACGTTTCCTTTAAGTTAACCGATTTTAGTGAAATATTGCCGAAATTCACGTTAAAAGTAATTCGCCAAACATACGCTGCGAAAAATAATCTGCAAAAATAAGACCAACTTCGTAATAATCGAAAAGTTTGACAACATATGTAAAATAACGTTTAGGCAATTTATCGCGGAAAGTTAACGAGGCCGCCTTCTGTTATTTCTTATAAACACAACCAAAATTATTTACAGGAATATTATAAACATGTTTTGTTTATATAGTAACAATAATAATTTCTTAATATTATAAATCTACCATATTTAAAGTACGTCCCATTATTGACTTTTTATAACATTTTAGAAGTACTTATGTAAGTGCACGTAATTTATTCATTATTATCATCTACTGCAATTGTAGAATAGCATTAAAAAAAAGAATGAATATCCTTTTAGAATCATTGTTTATATATTGATACTATATTGGTAACTTATCTAATGGTAATTTTATATTATAAAAATGTGAATCGAATGTGTCGGTCCCACCGGTATAATGTTACTACGCTTCTTTAAAAATAACAATAAACCAGTGTAGTCATGCAAGGTTGTCGCATTGCAATCTGTGAGATTATTTGCTGATAAGTTTTTTCCTTAATTTTTAATTAATTTCTATTTTAAATCAAACAACGTGTTTTAACAGAATGTGGGTGTACGAGTGTGTTATATGTCAAAAGTCTGTTCAAAACTTTCCATATGATACCCCATTCATTGTTGAATGGTTTGTATGTGCATAGAAAAAAGATATTGACATCAGAAAAATACATATAGTATATAAGAACATCGAAATCGGTGAAATGCGTTTCTTTGTGGTGTATATTTAATTACACAAATTTGTATTACTCAAATTATTGTATTACACAAATTATAACAAGGTAGCTAATTTCATAAAGTCCTAAAAACATTTATTATAAATTCTGCATTTTCGGGTTGTCCATTGCAGTGTCCAAAAGCAACATGGTGTCCTTTGATTATTCCCTTACCTCAATTCCCTTCGAAAGTTTCCCGTTACAAGCGTTTTACTTTTAAAGAAACAGAAAATTCCATTACTTCGGTTAAAGACACTATTAACCCATTAATTGCCAAAAACGGTGAAATGCGTTTGTGGTGTATATTTAATTACACAAATTTGTATTACTCAAATTATTGTATTACACAAATTATAACAAGATAGCTAATTTCATAAAGTCCTAAAAACATTTATTATAAATTCTGCATTTTCGGGTTATCCATGGAAGTGTCCAAAAGCAACATGGTGTCCTTTGATTATTCCCTTACCTCAATTCCCTTCGAAAGTTTCCCGTTACAAGCGTTTTACTTTTAAAGAAACAGAAAATTCCATTACTTCGGTTAAAGACACTATTAACCCATTAATTGCCAAAATCGGTGAAATGCGTTTGTGGTGTATATTTAATTACACAAATTTGTATTACTCAAATTATTGTATTACACAAATTATAACAAGATAGCTAATTTCATAAAGTCCTAAAAACATTTATTATAAATTCTGCATTTTCGGGTTGTCCATTGCAGTGTCCAAAAGCAACATGGTGTCCTTTGATTATTCCCTTACCTCAATTCCCTTCGAAAGTTTCCCGTTACAAGCGTTTTACTTTTAAAGAAACAGAAAATTCCATTACTTCGGTTAAAGACACTATTAACCCATTAATTGCCAAAATCGGTGAAATGCGTTTGTGGTGTATATTTAATTACACAAATTTGTATTACTCAAATTATTGTATTACACAAATTATAACAAGATAGCTAATTTCATAAAGTCCTAAAAACATTTATTATAAATTCTGCATTTTCGGGTTGTCCATTGCAGTGTCCAAGAGCAACGTGGTGTACTTTGATTATTCCCTTACCTCAATTCCCTTCGAAAGTTTCCCGTTACAAGCGTTTTACTTTTAAAGAAACAGAAAATTCCATTACTTCGGTTACAGACGCTATTAACCCATTAATTGTCAAAACTATAAGGTAGGGCTTTTCAAATTTTTTGCTGAAAGTCGTTTACCTCCACAAATTTCGAAATGTAATCTTCGCTTTATTTAATCGCAAAGTTTCTGCCACTAAATAAGGCCTTTATTTAAATTATAAAATAGCCGTAACTAGGTATTTAACACGTTGACCACATTATGAATCAAATACGATTTACACTACATTCCTTCAATCCTTTGCATGAAACTGATTTGTTCCGCATTAAAATTTGTCTTTCAGGCTTCATACATAAACGAAATGTTTATGGGTAATAGAAATGTGAGGCCTGTTAAATAGGTTCATATAATAAGTGCGGACGAATTTGCAATTACGTGTACTCACTCAGCACTCCCAAATATTTCTGTAAGAATAGTGCTATTGTTGATATTTTTCAAATTATTGAATTTCAATTTATTCGGCAATTTTTGAAACACCCTAGGCATATATTGTTCTAATGAAGCTTGACATAAACTATTTAATTAAAAACCTGCATAAGAATTTCTTTCACATTTCATACTATAATAAATTTTTAAACATATAAGTATTCTTATTTCCAATGAAGCACTCATGTCCATTAACGTTGTCTATTCTGAATAAAACTAATTTTGGAAGGGAAAATTTTAAGTAATGTATTCACCTAACTTTCCTTTTAATTAAATTCTAAATAGTTTTCTATTAAATTATATAGATAATAAATAATGGAAATATTTAATTGAATTTTATTTCTTTCAATTAAAACATTTACATAGCATTAGTTTAATCGATTAAGAAATTCCTTTTAAAATAATGAAAATGAAAAAAATATGAGTTTGTTTGTTCGTGTTTTTTTTTTTTTTTTTTTTTTTTTTTTTTTTTTTGCGTGCATTTTAACTCTTTAACGGATAAAGCACTTCAATTGATAAAATGTTGAAATAAAGGATTGACACCGGAAATTATAAACAAATTTATTTATATATAATAAAAAAGCAATATTTCACATATATAATAAATGGAAAACATTTCTATTAAAATTCTGCTGTCATTGTTGAATTTCGTAATTAATATTTTGTGGTTTCCTAGGGAAACCAATGTCCGTTAAAGTGTTAAACTTTGACTGTTTGAAACCTTTATAAATATGTTTGAAAAATGGGTATTGTTTACATTGAAAATCTTTTATCTATATTATTGGTAAAATTAATAAAGAATGCATATGAATTTTCAGCTCGTGTGTTGTAAACAGGTCCATTGGGAAAAGGAAAACATAATACAGGGTGTCCCACAAGTCTCCGTACAACTTCAAAAATTTATTTAAAAAAAAATAATAGGCCTACAGCAAAAATAATTACAACAGTACATAGAGTAACTTAAAAAGTTTTTTTTTTCTACTACCTTAGTATGCTTGTACATGAGATCCTTTCGTTGCACGAAAAATATCAAGTCGATATTCCAATTCCATCCACTTGCGTTTCAGCATGCTAACATCAACAGTAGTTACCACTGTGTGATGAAATCAAAACAAAATTTAATAGTCTCGTGGAATTGAAATAAAAGATCCAAACAGCAGTAGCTACTGTTGATGTTAGCATGCTAAAACGTTCGTGGATTGAATTGGAATATCGTCTTGCTTTCGTGCTACGAAAGAATCTCATGTTGAAGTTTACTAAGGCAGTAGAAAAAAACTCTTTAAGTTACTCTATGTACTGTTGTCATTATTTTTGCTGTAGGTCTATTATTATTATTTTTTGTAATAAAGTTTTGAAGTTGTACGGAGACATTTGGGACACCCTATATAATGAAAATTGTTACACCATAACATTTTAAGGAGGGGTGAGTTTTATTTATTTTTTTCGACTGATCAGGCCCTTATCTTCCGGGGAGAATGCTTAGCTGTGTACCTTGCTGCGGGCGAAATTTGCTTATTCGTCACATGGTGGTGATCCACCTGACAGGCACCTTGTCGACAATGCTACAGCACTCCTTAGTGACTAGTCATAAATGATTGAGCTTGTCAGCTCTTTGTTGCTATTTAACTTTGTTTATTTGACAGAAAATAAATTAAATTAAAAGTTTAAAAAAGTTTTTAAGAGTTGAAAAGAGGGACAACTGTATCAGCCGTTTCGTACCCGCATTGAAAATATGGGGAGTGGTGGTGAATAAGTATCGACGGAGGACAGGTGTTTTTTTAATATATATAATGATATAATATATATAATATCATATATAATATAATATGTATAATATTATATATAATATAATATGTATAATATTATATATAATATAATATGTATAATATTATATATAATATAATATATATAATATTATATATAAATGATTATTGCTAGACAAAGACTATTTTTAAAAATATGTTTGCCTCATATAATTATATATTAAAAGTTTACTAAAAACTGTGTGATAAATTAAAATTGTGAATATTTTTATTGGTATTTTATTATCTCACTGTTGAAAATTTTATATTAAAACTTATTTTTCAAAAAAGTTTTTGTGTAAATATTATGTAGTTTTTCTGTATATATTATATATAATATAATATATACAGAAAAACTAAATAATATTTACACAAAACTCTTTTTTTTAAAAAATAAGTTTTAATATAACATTTTAACCAGTAAGATAATAAAATACCAATAAAAATGTTTACGATACTAATTTATCACACAATTTTTAGTAAATTTTTAATATTTATTTTACTTTTATCATACGTTTCTCAAAAGTGTAAACGATCTCAGTACAGAAGACTAGAGCACATAAAATTCTGTAACAAATATTTACATTTTCCTCTCTGATTAGCTAAGTACAATTTTTTATTCTTTACATTCTTTTAATAAGCAATGAGAAGCTGGCAATAAAATCTTAAAATTTTGATAATAAATGAAATAGAAAGTACTAACAACAATGTCCGAAAAACGGAAGAAAATACAAATAATTTTTAACATTTAGTACTCTGATAACTCATTAAAATAATGTATATCCCTGAAATAATTTGAACACCGTTTCAGATTATTCCGTAAATCATGAATATTAATAAAATAAAGTTTTTGTCTATACGTCTCTGTGTCTTTCTGTTTGTTTGTTGGCCGTGATATATAAATAAAAAAATCTGTCGCTTGTAGAAATCTGAAAATTGGAATAAGAATAGACAAAAAACAGGTGCGAATGCATCTGATACTCAGATTTTTCATTTTTTATAAACAGCCGAAATATTAATTAAAACACTCATCGAACGCTAATAAATGAACTTGATTTTACCGAAGTTTGGTGGTGTTACGATCACTTTTACGAGTTATACAGGGTAAAACGTTGTTCTTCAGGTGCAGAAGAAGAAAAGGTTTTGTTTTTCTGCATTTTTAAATCGCAATCTCACGATTCGTTTTTATGGTACCTTCACGGTCGTAACGGTATCTTTTATTTGGAAATATATTAATATTTACTATTTAAAAAAACATATTTTTTGGAGGTCATTGTCATATTGTCCGTTTCTACTGCAGCTTTAAACTGCCAACCACGTGACCAGGATAAAAACGCAAAACAAAAACAAACAAACAAACACTTATAGCACATTCTTTTCTGCTTCAACGGTTATATTCATTTTTAAAAATATAAAAATTCACTTTTTCAAAAAAAAAATTTTTTTTGGAAGTTGTTTTAATGTTTTCCATTTTCTTCAGTTTGAAATTGTTATTGAAATTCTTTTCTACATGTATATTATATTATATACATTTATATCAGAGTTAAATTTTCAAAAGCAATATTAAAGTAAGACAAAAAATATAAATGCAAAATCAACTTTCAATCGTATATTTCACTAAAAAAGTATGAATAATTACTATTTCAAAAGAAATATTTTCTAAAGATCTTTTTCATATTTTCCGTTTTTTCTTCAGTTTGAAATTTCTATCCGCCCGTATGAAACACGAAAAAACAAAAAGTACTCACTTATGGCAAATTTCTTTTTTTTTTCTTTCGCAACTTATCTACAGTCTCCTCTATTCTTTAACTGCGAATTGCCCCACTCTCACAGCTGAAGAATTCCTTCTCTGAAAAATTGTCTGAATTAAGCATTAATTTTATGTGTATTTCGGGTATTATCCCTGGCCTGGGAATGCCGAAAAGTTCAATTAGCCATAAATAAAAGATACTGGTACCAATCAATTGATTGTGCAATTAAATTACTTGCATATTAGGTTGGATAGGATATTTAGGGATATCTTTATATTAACATTTTTATTAGAGTTAAATTTTCAATACCAGTATTAAACTACAACAAAAAATATAAATGCAAAATCAACTTTAAACGAAAATAAAGTTAGATTGATTTTCCCCCAGGAAATTGCCCGTTAGAATAAATTATATGGCATGTTGAATCATTGTAAACGTGGTCATGGTCAAATAAAAACTATTATTATATATGGAACAAATAACAAAATCTTTCTTGAAGAAAATATAAAACTTTTAGCGGTAAAAGAATAAAATATTCATAAAAGTTTACTATAAAAATTTATCTGCCAGTTTTCTTTAATGTAATATTGCATTCTTGAAAAAGGTAACAGTAGATTAAAAGGCGAACAAAATGCAGAAAAAACAGAATACAGAAAGTTCTGCAACAAAAAAGTTTTTTTTTCTTCAGTCATTGCATAAATAAAATTCTCCACTTGACACATATTTTACCATCGTCCTATATACAGCGTTTATTCAAAAATTCTGAATTCTCACCAGAAAGTTTGATTAGTTTTTATTCAGTAAATATATTTTTAGTTATTTCGCGAATAACATAAAATAAAATTGCTATTCAAAATTTTCTGGTCTGAATTAAGAATTTTTTAATAAAAATACCGCCAGATTTAGCATCCTGTATGTAGGAAGATGGTAAAATATGGGTTAAAATACCTAAATTTTTTTAATGGATAATAAAACGCCTGCCATTAAAAGTTTTTAAAGACTTTATTATGATAGCATGAATTTAAATAAATAATGGCTTTGTTTACAAATATATTAATATTTATTATTTCAAAAAACATATTTTCTAGAGGTTATTTTCATTTTGTCCGTTTTTTCTGCAGTTTTAAACTGCCATCCGCGGGACTCGGATGACAGTGAAAGAAAAAAGAAAGAAGAAGAAGAAGAAGAAGAAGTAAAACACATTTATACCCAGTTCATTTTTGCTTTAAACGGTACTTTTCACATTTAAAAATATAAGATTTACTTTTTAATTTTTTTTCTGGAGGTAGTTTACATATTTTCCCCTTTTTTTTTTTTTTTTTTTTTTCAGTGTAAATTGCCATCCGCATGACGCGTATGCAAATCCTTAAATTGATCACTTGTAGAAAAAAATAGCTTTTAACGGTATCTTTCATTAAAAAAAAAAAAATAACGGAATATTTTTTGTTTAAACAAATATTTTCTAGAGGTTGTTGTTTGAACAGTTTAATTTCATTAACAGTGTTTTAGCATAAAATTGAGATTTACTAATTAAATTAGGCACTATTAAATGTCATATAGATAACTATACACATTGAAATGCCAAAGTATTTATGCTAGCTATATAGAAGTCCTGCATTCTGGTCCAAAGAAATTCCTTAATTTTTTTTTTTTGGCAACTGTTGTTTACCTTTTCCCTCCGAAAAAATGGTCCAAATGTTCAAACAATTGATAATAACTGGTGAATGTTTTGGGAAAGATGAAGGATGAGAAAGAGTCGCATAGTACAAGTTGTGTAATGTTTGGACATTTATTCTGGAAATGTGTTGTCTCCCCTTTTTATGAAGGAGATTTTTTCTGTTGATTCATCTATGCGGTATAATTGGCAATTTTTGATGCATTGTATCAAACTAGGGGCAGTATTTCTCTGCATTAATAGTTTCACAACTTTTGAAAAACGAGGTGTGGATATTACTCGTGTATATATACCAAACAGCCACCATTGTTGTCTTTTAATGAGGGTTGGTGTGGACATTTGTTTCGGAACTCATCGGCATTTAGCCATTGTACAGATCTGTGAAGATTATCGTACAAAATCCACTTTTCATCACATGTCACTACTTTTTACAAAAACGCCAGCCTTTTTTGTTCCGGGAGAAAAAAGAAGTGTAAACTGTCAGTCGACATTCTCAGGTTTTGTTCAAAAACTTATGAGAGACCACTTTAATGAGCTTTTTGTATGTGACAGGAAACTGTCTAATAGTGTACGCCTAATTGTTCTGCTATGTTCTTTGTAGTTTGGAAAGAGTTAGAATAAACAAGTGTTCACAGGTTATTGTTTTCGATGAACTGATTCTGCGTGTCCACGTCATTCATTTTTAACACTTTCCAACCTAGTTGAAAAGTGTTTATGACTTCGGTTTCTCTGCCGTATGGCCGTCTGTCCGTCTGCCGTCTGTCCGTCTGCCGTCTGTCCGTGCTCTAACTCCCGTAAATATGCTCGGATTGCCCTGCAATTTTTATATGTTATTGTCGTTATCTATAGCATGTTCCCTATTTCAACTGACGTGTGTAGCACTTATAGTTTTTTTAACAGGGACAAACAAAAGAATTCCGTTACATTACGTCTATGGAGAAAAATCGTCTGCGGTTTATTTAAATAATGTTTCACTATTTTAAACGCATTGAAATTTATATATATCACTAAGGTGCATTACAAGAGGCTTACTGCAGAATATTGTGTTTATAGCAGTAATCGTTCATTTACAGGGACACACAAAAGAATTCTCTATTCTCTGTTAAGAATAATTCCTGGAAATGCGTTTTAAGTTGCTGAACGCGATTTTAAATTTAACTCATTTTATCTATTACTGGGTGTGTATAAATTCTGTAGATCATAGTCAGGGCAGCACAAAAGTTCGCGAACACATTTCCGTTTATTGACAGAAACTCCAGAAGGAGAATTTTTAAACTGTGCTACGCGTTTCCTAACTAAACTAAAATTTAGCATCCTATGTAGTATATATACAAATCTATAGATCCTATACAGGGCTGAATAAAAGTATTCGGATATTTTTCCGAATATTGCATATGTTGGAAATTTCTGTAATTACGTTCTTAAATATGTTTTCCTTTTTCCAAATTGTTTACTTAGATGTTATATTTCAGCTTATTAAACGGTAATGATTTGTAAAAGTATTTTGGAAGCGTTGGAAAGTGTTACATAATCTATGCTTGACGCATGATTTTTCGTTCTTGTTTAAATTTATATCACCGATTAGAATATGTTGAACCATCTCAGTATAGGTCGATATTTTACCATGTCGGATCCAAATGCTTTGTTGATATCTCTTCCTGCCTCTGTTGTGCTGAGGTACAGATTGAACTCATAAAGATAAAATATCCGCATGTGGCTTATGCCCCTGTTGTGTGTATAAGTTAACACTATCAGCTAGTACTCTAATAATGATTCCTTTCTCGCATGCAGGGATATTGAACTTTCCTGATGAACACCACTTCCGCCATCTTATGGTGTTTATATATATATGTGAAAATTATTTTATCCCAAAATCCGATATTTCATCTGCAACAACCTAATATAATAAGATATTAATCACTTTTTCGTGCTACTGTCAAGGTTTTTTTAAACGTCGGATATTGTTTTATAAAGATATTAAATCTGTCACGAATGAAATTTTTACCAGCCTCAATTATAAAATTGCGTTTACATCAATTCACTGACTCAGCGTAGAACTCTAAACTGAACTAAAAGATCTTCTTAAAACACCATTAAAAATTTTTTAATGCGCTATGCCTATCGAAAGATCTGATGCAAAACGACGTGCTTCTACTATGAAAGCAGCAGCAAGACTAAAGACTCAGATCTTTTGAAAGGCAGTTTAATGCAAAGAATTTTTAGTTTAGTGTAAGTTTTTCCTATATACAGTTTTAGTTGCTCATAATCATGGTGCTTTCAGGTACGTATATTCGTCTCTCATCATGGGTAATCGAGGATCTCTCATAGTGGATCATCGTGGGTCGTCTCGGATCTCTCATTGTTGGTCATCTCACTCTGGAACACGTTCTATTAGCTATTCCTCAACGTACACAAACATCTTTTGATATGTAGTATGGAGAGATAGTTTGAACAAGTAATCAGAAAATGATATATCATATGTAAATACAGATAGATGATCATGCTACAAATAGAACATATAATGAGATTAATAATTCGTATACGAAGGGGTATATGATGAATTTTCCTTCGCGTTTACACCACACGTTGCTCTTTGTGTATTACGAACGAGAATTCTCAGTCTGAAAAGTTTATGTTGTCTTCATTGGAAACTGTATACGCATTTATACATTTAGCATATGGAAATCTAGGATTTTTATTATATAAAAATAAAAAAAATTATTTTCTTATTTATGTTTTTAGACAGAGCAAATTAATTTTTCTCTGGATAACGCCGAATCTCAGTGATAGGTGCGTATAATAAAAATATATCTATTGCCCGTACTAGGTGCATTAAAAATGATAAGTTACTTTGTTTAATAATGAAACTTTAGTATACAGTAAATCAAGGCTACAATAGATTATTTTAAACTTCCTTATAAAAAACTATAGTAGTTAATATCTTCAATTATAGTTACACTGTAAGAAAAAATCGACTAATTGCAGTAGAATTTACTAATTGACGATTTGGTTGCCAGAATTCTTAGCTGCAAATTAATAGCAAATGTATTGAAAAACTTGAAAATCTACAAAGCTTACTGTAAAATTTGTGTAATCATACAATTTTTTTAAGAAAAATGCTGACAATAGAATAGTCAACAGATTGTACTGTGATTTTATCGCTTTTTCTTAGTGTACAACTGACAAAAGTATTGTATTTTCCCCTTACGATTTAAGTTAAGTATTTGTAATTTTCTGTGTTTTTTCTTACAGTGTACAACTGTAAAAAAATATTGTATTTTTCCCCTAAAATTTAAATAAGGTATTATAAATAATTTGATTTATATATAGAAGTCTTTATGATTGCTTTAGAAATATTTTGTATTAAATGAGTCTTTTTTTTTTAATAACGATAATTTTAAATTGGACTGGTCGACAATACATAATGACTGGTCGACAATAACTGCTAGCGCCAGTTACATGGTAAAAGTGAAGATGATCAGTAGCTAATATTAATATATGTTATTGTTTGTCCTATATCGAAATAGGAATTATGGCAAAGTTTAAAATAAAATGATTCATTCAGTAGATATTTATTCACGAATTTTTAAAAGAAATTTTACACTTTAGCTCTGCGAATCCATAAGGGAAGAAAATGAAATAGTAAATATCATAAAGTTGTCGATACCAGACGTATATTTGCTAGTATAAAAATGTGCATATAAAGCTGTAAAAACACACATCTAAGCATAATGAAAATAATTTTGAAATCGTCATGACGATTGTCATGACATTTCAATCATTTATTCGTTATTTTCATCGATTATTCATCATACGATTTCATTGACAATATCAACGCTTGCGCATTGAAAAGAATTTGCTCTAATAAATCAGAATACAGAATACCACAAAAACATCCAAACGTATTGTAATTTTTCACCTAGTAGAGATAAACAGGCAATTTAAATAGCATAAATTCTTAAAATAAGGTAGAAAATAAGATTATGTTAATAAAAATGTCCTGCACCCAGAAAAAGGAATTGATTAAAACTACAAAACATGTTTTTGTTGAGTATATTTTGGTTGTTTTAGCAAAATTCAAGTAAAATTGAACCATTTTACTTCAATTAACAAAATATTTTTTGCTGACGATACAAAAAGTTTTTTTGGAATTGAAAAAAAAATATATATTGATTCAAACAAAATTTTCATTGACATATATTTAAACAAAAATTTTGTTTAAATATCGGTCAATGGAAATTTTGTTTGAATCAACAATTTTTTTTTTTTTGCAATTCCAAAAAAATTTTTTGTATTGTCAGCAAAAAATGTTTCGTTAATTGAAGTAAAATGGTTGAATTTTACTTGAATTTTGCTAAAACAACCGAAATGTACTCAACAAAAACATGTTTTGTAGTTTTAATCAATTCCTTTTTCTGAGTGTGCCATAATTCTCAAAATGTTACTTTTCAAAATTTTTATATGACACCCTTAGACAAAAATTTTCTTGTATTTACAACAATCTCATTATAAAAATCTCCATACCTTTATCATTAAAATTGTATGAATTATACTTAACTGAAAATTGCCAATTGGTAATTGTGACCATATATAACTAGTCAGATGTGCCAATCCCAAAACTTTCTTCTGTCTCACACAGGTTTCACATACACTAAAAAGTGTCAGCACCAACTTATATCAAGGTCTATCTGTATCTAAAGTTTTATTTGATACCGTGCATTAGTTCTTGAGACATGACTATTTTTTAAATTATGTAAATCCTTAAAAATGAAGCATAGCAGCACCACCTGTTGGGCTATTTATACCAAATCATAAGCAGCATCTATTTTTGTCAAGGTCTAAGAGAATCTCAAGTTTGATGAAATGCCGTGCATTAGTTCTTGAGATATAGCTATCGTAAAAATAATGAAATAAGTGGTATAGCAACGCCTCCTGTTGGGATATCTATTTGGATATCAGCGTCTATTTGTGTCAAGGTCTAACACGAATCTGAAATTAGATGAAAATAAGTGCATCAGTTCTTAAGATAGAGCTATTGCGAAAATCGAGAAAAATGCAGCATAGCAGCGCTACCTGTCGGGCGATTTTCCCCAAAAACCTATCAGCACCAATTTATATCAGAGACTAACTGAATATAAAATTTTATTAAATTTGGCGCATTAGTTCTGGAGATAGAGCGCAAACAAAATTTTTGTCACATACAGACAGACAGACATTTTCTAAAAACAGTCTAATCGTGTTCAGAACTTTCTAAAACGTATAAATCCGTCAAAAATCAGGAGTCGAAAATTTTCATGAATCCAATACTTTCTTCTTGTAAAAATAGAAGAAAGTAAAAATACACATGTAATTCTTTATATACTGCAACAAAGACACAATACGCATTATAATACTACTTGTGCAGTCAATAAAAACAAGGTATTTTTATCGATGCCTGATTTACATACAATCTAAAATAGCAATTTTTTTCTACGAATACCATAATTATTTTGTACCTAGGCTGTTTTTATAAGTTTATGATTACCTGCTCTTATTTTAGTACGTAGATGATACATTGAGGAAAAATAAAACATATATTTTAAGTGAAAAACTTCTGAGAAAAAACGGTATTTTTCGGATTTTCTTGCATTAATTAGAAATTAAGTAATTGATCACGTTCAAATTATTTTTGGCGCACAGTAGATGCTAACCGATCGATGCACGTCAGTTTCAACATGTTAAACTACCCTATAGAAATAATTACTTAAATATAGTATTACCCAAAAGACGCTGACACATTTTAAAATTTAATACAAAAACAAATCATTAGCTTGTGAAATGAGGATAGAAGTAAAATGCTCCTTGTACAATAGTTTGTTGAGTCAGGCAAAAAAATATTTCAAATTTTCCCATATTGCGTGCTTTATTTTGTAAAACATCAGATATAAAGCGTGAAAAATTGAATATAAAAAGTTGCAGACCATTTTCTTTGGGCTATCCAATATCATACGCTAACGTTATGTACATGAATACCAGTCTCAACCGCAGTCACTACTACCGTAAACGTGCATTGAAATTTCGAATAAATTCGATGTGTTTTCAACTATAAAGAGCGCATACTATAAAATATGACAATTATAGTACTCCGGTTTATCGGAGTAGCGATGTACGGATAGAAAAGTTAATTAATTTTGAAGATAATTTTGGACAGAAACAGACTTGGCGAGCATTCTCGTCAAACTAGTGTTTCTTTATTCGTATAACTTGCCTAAAACACTCATCGAAGAAAGTATCGCCAAGTTCTGTAAGGTGAATTGCTATATTGCTGAACAGATATTTTCTAATCTGGGTACAAATTCAAAGTCCAGGTCAGAGTACAGTTTCAAATCGTAATGTAATGGCTTGCACAAAATAAATGCTCTGAAAATAAATTCTTCACTGGATTTTTTAATGTTTTCTTTTAGAATTTGTAAGGTATATCAGAATTAATTAGCAAAACTGGGATTGTTTTATATCCATTTTGTTAAACTCTTTTGTAAGAAACAATTTCGTTCACTCCACACTCTTCTAAGTGACATTCTTGATTGTTTATTAAACTTCAGATTGCGTTAGTTTTTATTGGTGCATCTTGTCTATTTCTCTATAATACTTATTCCTATAAGTGAAGCTCTTATTTTTTAAATAATGAAATATTAATATTGGAAAATCGTAAAAACTTCAAAATAAATTCTGTTATAAATCTTCTGATAAGTGGTATTTTGAAGAAATAGGAATACAATTAAATATTTTTATTCCTTATATAATATATACATTAGGTTTTCAGTAATATCTTGCCGATGACGGTATTTTTGCAATCATATGTTGAAGAGCTAAAGACTGTGATTTATCTTTAAAAAATAAAAAATAAATATATAACATAAGAAGAAGAAAATATCAATCCAAACATACGTAATTATCTAATTTCTTAAAAACTTATTAGATATATTAATATAAAAAGATAAATAAAAAAAGAAGAAAGGAAATTCCGTTAAAGGTAAATTATTTGTTTATTTATTTATTTATTTATGATTTATTTATTTTAAAAGTAATTTAGGACATCTTAGATAACAGAAATGAAAAGCTAATAAGAATATTTCCAGATTAAATATATCTAATCCTTACGAAACATTTTGATTAATATGTTTAAAAATCTTTAGCTAAAAAAATGTGATATCATGAATGAAAAAAGAGAAGAAACTGTGTTAATCCAAACAGAGGTAATCATCTAAATTCTTTAAATCTGGAAGCACGGCAGTGACTCCGCCAAATCGTGAAAGCACAGCCATATGCATCCTTTTCTGGAAGAAACTCAAGGCATATTTGCCCCCCCCAGGCATATTTGCCCAAGGCATATTTGCCCATCGTATCTTTTTGCGCTGGAGTTTCCCAAAAACCTGACAAAAATTTAAAACTTCAATTTAAAACTTCGTTTTTATCTTTTCTAGCTCGTACGATATATGAACTCAAAGTTTCGATTTTTTTTCACACTCACTTACTCACTCACACGTCATCGAAAAGATAAGGTACATCCCGTAGCTCTAGAAACTTAAAATTTGGAATAAAGGGTTTATAATACAAAGAAAGAAAATTCTAAAATTCCAAAAATTCCAACAAAATTGAAAGATTTTGTGGCACCAGAAAATTCAATTTTGGAATAAAATTAGTATTTCGGATTCAAAAAAATAAAAAAATAAATAATCCACAAAATTCGAAAAAAAAATCGAAAATTTGAAAAAAAGATTAAAATAACTCGATTTTTTAGTCTTGAAAATTTAAATTCGATGTAAAGGTAGTGTTTAGGATTCACAATAAGAAAAAATTAAAAACAAAATAAAAATCGAAAATAAAGTTGAAAAAAATGAAAAAAATAAAAAAATAAAAATAATTGGATTTTGTAGCGCTAGAAACTTGAAATTTGGAATCTGGAGGCATGGCAGTGCCTCCACCAAGTTGAGAAAGCACAGCCGTAAGCCTGCTTTTCTGGAAACAACTCAGGGCTTTTTTTACCCCTCCCCCCTCCATATATTTGCGCTGGAGTTTCCCAAAAATTTTAAACTTCGTTTATCTAGAGTATGTGGCACACAGGGTCAAAATTTAAAATTTCACGTTTCAATCTTTTCTAGTTCAGATGATATATGAACTCAAAGTTTCAATTTTTTGACACTCACTCACTCACTCTCCGATTATCAAAAAGATAAGGTAGATCAATTAGCCCTAGAAACTTGAAATTTGCAATAAAGGTACTGTTTAGGATACAAAAAAACGAAAAAATAAAAAAATCTGGAAATTTTGAAAAAAAATTCGAAAATTAACACTATTCCAACAAAATTGAAAAATTGAAAATAAATCGATCTCGTAGTCTTAGAAATTTAAAATTTGATGTAAAGTGTTTAGGATTCAGAAAAAGGAAAAATTAAAAACATAATAAAATTTGAAAAACAAAAAAAAAAATGTAAGAAAAAAAAAAAAAAAAAAAAAAAACGAATTTTTGAAAATAATTCGATTTTTTATCACTAGAAATTTCACTTGAATCACTTGAAATTTGGAATAAAGGTAGTATTTAGGATAGAAAAAAAGAAAAAAATTAAAAAACCCGGAAAATAATTTTAAAAAAAAGAACAAAAAATTCGAAAAGAAATAAAAAATAAAAAAATATTTTGATCTCTTAACCTTAGAAACTTAAAATTCTGCGTAAAGGTAGTGTTTAGGATTCAGAAACAGAAAAAATCAAAAACACAATAAAATTTGAAAAACAAATAAAAAAATCGAAAAAAACGAAATTTAAAAAATAAAAATTCGATTTTGAAATTTGGAATAAAGGTAGTATTTAGGATACGAAAAAAAAAAGAAATAATTAAAAAATTCGGAATTTTTTTTTCGAAAATTCGGAAAAAAAATTAAAAATTAAAAACAATTTGATCTTGTAGACTTACAAACTTAAAATTGGTGTAAAGGTAGTGTTTATTTATTAAAAAATTCGGAAATTTCGAAATTTTTTTTTTTTAAATGAAAATATTTGTGAAAAATCGAAAAATCGAAAATAATTCAATTTTTTAATCATAGAAACTGAAAATTTGCATAAAGTAGGGTTTAGGATACAAAGAAAAAAAAATTAAAAATTCCGAAAATTTCAAAAAAAAAAAAAAAATTAAAAAAATCGAAAAAGTCGAAAAAAAAATAGAAAATAGAAAATAGTTCGATTTGTTGGAATTTTCTGGAATTTTTAACTTTGTCTCTCTTTGTATCCTAAACAGAACTTTCATGCCAAATATCAAATATCTAGGGCTGCGATAAAGACCTCAGACTCCTCAATCCCCATAACTTGGTTCTTACCTAGGAACCTGAAACTTCTTTTTATCTACATTATTTTGCAAACGGAACTAAAGCTCCAAATTTTTGGAACCTACAAATAATAGGGACGGAGTGTGCGCTTAGTGAAAACCAGTAGATGATGTCCAAAAAGAGCCCAAAGTCAAGAAAAGGTGTATTACTTACAAAAGGAAGTGAAATCCCATCAAAAAACTCGCATGTAAAAAAATGCAGCCAAGTCTCATGATTCTTTCACCGTAAAAAGTTCTGAGATCGTGTAAAGCCAAGTTTAGCTACCTAATTAACTCTACATCTTCAGTTAATTATTATTTTGTAACTTGGCAATTATGCAGCGCAGGGTGGTTATTACACCTTGCTATGTTATGGAATGGGATGGGATTATTTGATTAATGTTAATTATATACGTCGCATTCTCATGCTCAATGATTTGATTAATAAATCGCCAAATATTTCCTGTAATGTGTGCAATCATATCGGAGTTGAAAAAAAAGGGTTGATTTAATTATGCGCAAACAAACGATCGCTAAAATATGCCAAAGGACTGCCATAAACTGCGACAATAAACTATTTTAACGGCTAAAAATTAGAAAATCCATTATAAATAGAAAATTAAGAACTTGATATTTAAAAAAATACGCTTTTATTAACTAACAGCGTAATATTAATTAATGGTATAGATGTCGCAGACGTACCAAGGTATTTTGCGACGCCAAAATGGCGATCTTATGCATGGGCAACCCGGCAATTTTCACGAGCTTTTGCTTTGTG
This sequence comes from Maratus michaelseni, assembly GCA_963931845.1. Lineage (NCBI taxonomy): Eukaryota > Metazoa > Arthropoda > Arachnida > Araneae > Salticidae > Maratus > Maratus michaelseni. The sequence goes on along the minus strand of OZ007594.1, from coordinate 272,850,819 downwards.
TGGCAGCCCAGTAGAGCAGCTTGCGTGTGTTTTATATTAAACTAGCTGATACACCCGGCGTTGCCCGGTCCTTTCGAAAAAGTAATACGAAGCGCCTAAACACTCTAAAAATCTCTGCACGGAATCGTTCCTCTTGTAATTTTTTCGTGCTCGGTCAAGTACAATAAATGCGATATTAAAAAAAAAAAAAAAAATCGTCCCCCCTCCCTCCCTGATCCCTCCTAATCACTACAAATATAAGAAATTCTGTTAAATAATTATTTTTTTTTATTAATCACGTCCATTGTCAAACAGCTATTTAATTATTTTTCAAAAAAAAAAAAAAAAAAAAAAAAAAAAAAGATTTTTTTCTTATGTTATGGGATGGGATGGTTTTTAATTATGGCTAATTATATACAACTGTCATATTCTTGTGTTGTGTAATTGCCAAATCACAAAATAATAATTAACTAAGGATGTAGAGACTAGGAGTGATTTGTGAATGAAAATTTTAGAGTTAATAAGATATCTAAACTTGTCTTTACACGATCTCAGCACTTTTTACGGTAAAAAACTCACGAGACTTGGCTGCATTTTTTACATGTGACGTTTTTGAGGGGAGATATATAGATATATATAATAAGCATTTTTTTTTTACGATAAGTAATAAATTTTTTTTTCTAGCATGTCACAAAATGCATTGAAAAAAAAAAAACTTATATTGACATATTTAGAGGGCTTTTTTTATTACATCTTATCTTCATAAAACAGCTAATATATTACTATCTAAGCAGAAAGGCAAACACATTAATATATAATTTTTTCATTCAAGATCTGAAATTAAATAAAAGTAATAAATGTAAATTTCCATTTAAAGCCTGGTTAAATATAGTTAATGTAATACTGATATCTGAAAGTGTTACAGTTTCATACAGTATATGGAAGTATTTAAAATGAAGTGGTTAAAAAAATAACTCCCTCTAGATTCATCTGAATACACTCTTATTTTTAAACGCTGCATGAATTACCTTCGAAATTTCCCGTAGACTATTGTTGGATTTCACCAGCACTTTTTCAATTTTAGACAACGGAACTTTCGGAGGCTTCCAAAAGTTTTCGAATTTTCTTTGACGTTGGTATCTGTGAAGCATACATGATAGAATATCCCATTTCTGACAGTCATACGTGCGACAAAAAAGAGATTTCATAAAAAATATCCTTCAAGCAGTGTTTTTTTTTTTTAAATATAAGAAACGAATTAAAGGGGGCAATTTATTTAACGCAGTATCGCAGTTTGATCTACTGCGGCAATAAATTTATTTTATTTATTCTATCATTCCCCTCTTATTACCACAATATAAATTAAATATTTAAATGATGCATGGGACATTTTTGACTCGGCCAACCCTGTATAAAAGTTAAAAGTTTGTCCCGAGCTTATTCCGCCTTCTTCAACTATTTTATTGGCCCGGCGCAGCCCTGCTCGGCCCGGTATAAAAGCAAAAATCTGCACCCGAGCCTTTCCCAGCACGACTGAATTTCTACAAAACATGCCGATATTTCTGAAGCAGCATTATCCTATAATTAAAATTATTAAAAAATCACACTTAATTATCATACATTTTATTTTTAGATTATGTCAGTCTCATTTTATTGATTTTTGCTCGGGATAGGAAGAAGTTTGCCTTGACCCGGCCCAACTCTGCAGAAAAATGTCCGACATATGCCCGGCCCAGAAAGAGTGAAGACCAGGCCCAGCCCGTGTCTCGTAAACCAATATTGGCCCGAGTCGGGCTTGGGATTCGGGCCAGGCCCGGATCCGTGCAGACCTCTAACACCATGTATGTGACAAGAGATGCGTATAAACATAGTTTAATTAAATTTAGTTTAATTGTAGTTTAATTTAACATAGTTTAACTAAATTTAGTTTAATTGTAGTTTAATTTAACATACTTTAATTTAATTTAAGATAGTTTAATTAATTTTGTTGATTGAAATGACTAAAGAGAAAAACAAATAAACCTTTAAAAACTTTTTATAAATATGCTGTAAAAAATAGACAAATGTTACTTTATCTACGAAAAGAATATAATATAACCAGGAACAATAATATTCATTAACCTCTTCCCAGTTACCCATGATTTTGAACAGCGTTCTTTTAACTTTAGAAACCACAAAATCCAATTCATTTTCAAAATTTAAAGAAGCATTAAAGAAACAATTAACTTTTCCTGCTAGTGATTTTCGGAAACATTTCCGAGTAGATTTTAGAGTGTATTAAGTTTTCTCAAACCGGAATATGGTTCTTAAAATGCTATCAATTCTCAATTATACATTTTCAGTTGCGTAATTGAATTTATACATTCAATATTAACAAACTTATTTTAAGTTTAATGGTAATGTTAATGTTGTTAAATTATGAAGTTTGATTGTAAAACATGTTAGTTGAAAATAAAAATGATTACTTGGAATTGATATTATCCGGAAAACCTATAATCCAGGTTGAGAAAACTGATTATTACACTATAAAAAATACTCGGAAACGTTTGAAAAATCAGTGGAGTCAAAAGAAACTTTGTTTTCATAAATGCTTACTTAAATCTCGAAAATATATTGGTTCCTGGGTTTTTAAAAGTCAAAGAACTATTTACGGAATCGTGGATAACTCGGAAGAGGTTACCGTATATTTTCTTTCGTAGTTATATTATATTTTCCTTGATTAAGAAACAGTTGTATTATTATTATTATTATTATTATTATTATTACTATTATTTTTCAGTGTAGTGTAGACGCCGAGGTGAACGCGTCAAATTACACTTAAATGTGTGTATTTCACATATTATCATGACCAGGGATTAACAAATGCGGTTGCCAGGTCGCCACTAGCGACCAGATTTTTCTATCTGGTGACCATGTTTTTTAATCTGGCTTTATATATATATATATATATTACAAAAATTGACCTAAGATATGAACTCAAACTGTCCCCTCCCCAACCCTTATTTGTCCGCGGAAAGCAGTTATTTTTCTCTTCTATTGCACTCTTAATAAAAGAGCCAAGTTTAAAAGGCATTTATTTCCCATCTCATGCACAGAAAATGTCAGTCTTTTCCGTTATAGCATGCCACGTGATTAGAATGTGGGAATAGTGGGGGAGGGGGAGGGGGAGGGTGTTCATTAAAAAAGTAAGAAATTGTGATAATCTAGCCTCTGTGACAGTATCTTATATTGGATACAATGCTTCAAAATGTTTAAGGTATTTTCTTGTTATGAATCAGATTTTTGTATTTGAGAGTTAGAACTAATTAATCTATCACATTTTAAAAGAATAATAACATCGAAGGAGTGATTATAAGTAATTCATTTGAAAATTTAATTAAAATATGAAGATTACTTAATTTTAATAAAATTAAGTAATATGTATTTTGAAGGTGAATATTTTTTTACTGGCGACTAGAACTTTTTGCTGGCTACCAGATTTTATCAAATTTGTAATGTCATGATATTTGTTAGGTTATAAGGTTCATAGGTTCATTTGCTAATAGATACAAATAATCAGCATATTATACAATATCATACTATTGAGTATCTCCCTGAATTAATTTTGAAAATTACAAATAAAAATATATTTCCATATCATAGATCACTTTTTTACTTCATTATCACAGTTGGCTATGTTATGAAATAAAGTATAAATACGTCATTCTTTCTATTTTCTCTTATTATCCCAATATAAATTAAAGTTTGAAATCATAGAAAGTGTTAAATGTCCTAAACTGGAAGATCTCTGTATACAACAGAGAAATCTCTATCCTACGTAAAACCTTTTTAAACTTTAAAATACAAAAAGCAAAAAGAATTCCAAATAAATTATTTTTTTAAATCTGCTTATAGGTGAATAATAAAATGCCCGTCGACAGATGATATTTAATGCGTTTATTTAGTATATGACAAATAATAAATTCATAGGTTATTACATAAATCTCCCCATCATATTATAGAATAATATGCTGTTCATTACATTTTACAAATTCTTTTCGGTTTAGGTCAGTAAGAATAAAAGATAAGAGATTTTCAGAAGATTTCAAAATTTCTTCGAACTCCAGTATCTGGGAAGCATATGTGATAGAATATTTCTTTTCTGATAGTGACATGTATAGCATAAAATGTAATTCAAATGCATACAAATTATAATTTCAAATGGTCACTTCACTAGTATCAGAAAGAGTAAGATATATTTTTTATGATGCGAAATATAAGTATTCCATTCGTTCTAAATTTTTATTGTTATCACTTTACACATTAAATATTTTATCCATAGATTTTATCCAAGGACTTAAATTGGAAAATATATGCAAATATATAAATCTGCATCCACCATATATATTTCATTTCTGATAGTGGCATGTGTAGCATAAAATGTAATTCAAATGCATACAAATTATAATTTCAAATGGTCACTTCACTAGTATCAGAAAGAGTAAGATATTTTTTTATGATACGAAATATAAGTATTCCATTCGTTCTAAATTTTTATTGTTATCACTTTACACATTAAATATTTTATCCATAGATTTTATCCAAGGATTTAAACTGGAAAATATATGCAAATATATAAATCTGCATCCACCATATATATTTCATTTCTGATAGTGGCATGTGTAGCATAAAATGTAATTCAAATGCATACAAAATATAATTTCAAATGGTCACTTCACTAGTATCAGAAAGAGTAAGATATTTTTTTTTATGATACGAAATATAAGTATTCCATTCGTTCTAAATTTTTATTGTTATCACTTTACACATTAAATATTTTATCCATAGATTTTATCCAAGGACTTAAACTGGAAAATATATGCAAATATATAAATCTGCATCCAACATATATATTTCATTTCTGATAGTGGCATGTGTAGCATAAAATATAATTCAAATGCATACAAAATATAAATTCAAATGGTCACTTCACTAGTATGAGAATGAGTAAGATATTTTTTTTATGATACGAAATATAAGTATTCCATTCGTTCTAAATTTTTATTGTTATCACTTTACACATTAAATATTTTATCCATAGATTTTATCCAAGGACTTATACTGGAAAATATATACAAATAAATCTGCGTCCAACATATATATTTCATTTCTGATAGTGGCATGTGTAGGGCGTATCGAAAAAATCCAAATTTCTTAGATCTTTTAGCGGTAGTGCGGAAAAGTTGTGAACTCCCTTCAATAAAAAGTGTGCGCAATCTTAAAACTGTGGGTTGATATCTTCTGTCGCCTCAGTGGGCCGAAAGTTCCAAAAAATGGACTAAAAATGATTACAGTACAAAAATTAATAAATAATCACAGATTTCGCTCATCGGTTTTGGGTAGTGCTTACAAGTTACTGTTTTGTAACAACAACAACCATAGAAAATGGTAGAATTATAGGTTAATATCTTCTGTCGCCTCATCAGCATCGAATTTTTGAAATTTTGATCCAGTTTGGTAGTTTTTTGCATAACTGTTTACTGCTTGCACAATGCACAATCGAGACAGAATGGGTTTGTCAATCTGCCAAAATAGTGGAAGAGCAGAGAAACAACAACAACAGCCATATATATTTTTTTTTTTTGAATTATACGTTAATATCTTCTGCCGCTTCATCGACACCAAATTTTAAAAAATGCAGGCAAAATTTTAAATAAATACACGTGATACGAAATATAAGTATTCCATTCGTTCTAAATTTTTATTGTTATCACTTTACACATTAAATATATTCATTACATTACATTAAATACACGTCACACTTACCTCATTTTAATGCGAACACAAACTTTTTTTATCTTTCGAACATACAAATGACAAAAGCATTACTGCTTGTAATCATTTTGGTCTCAAATTTTGACATGTGTTTTCTGGATTCTAGTGCCGCTCTAATAAATCTATCCCTGTTCTGCGGCCCAACTGTTTTTCTGGAGGCTGCAGTGACTAGTTTCACAATCCACTCAACCGCTTGTGTGTGTGAAGCAAATTTAATAAAGTCCTAGAAATACATTGGCATACTGCCCTGTATCATCATCAGAAATTCTTGAGAACTGATCTCTCTGAGAACAGGAGGCGATATCACATAATAAGCTTGCCAGTCAATGAGATCTACAGAGTTTGTAGCTCCAAAGTTAACAGCAGGAATAACGAATTTGCGAACAAAATTTCCGTCTGGGCTAATTTCTCTTGCCTTGATAATCCGCCGAGCTGCAAGGGTCATAATAGGGCACCTATCATCAGTTAACATGGCCAAAAGCGTGTTTTCTTGAGCCGCAAAGTAAGCGTTGAGAGAAATAACTGGGTCGATTATGTCACAATACTCTTTTTGCGTAATCTCTTAGAATGAATGCAGCCAATGTTAGCAACTCATTTGATGGGTCTGATGTAGATATATATAACCTCAGTATTCGATTGGAAGTTGTTAGCCAGCGGGACAAATTCAGCGATTCCGGTTCCCGGATAGCTAGATCTGAACGCCAAACGCCAGAACTAATAGCGGTGCAAATGTCTAATAAATATTTCTGATCTGAACTGAGGGTGGTAGGATCAATGTCTGGCAACTTGCATTCAATACTATTAAAAACAACAATTGAAAGCTTTTCGCATCCTTTGAGGTTTCGTCCAATGCCTCCGGTGTTAGATGTGGGGCCGGATGACTTGCCGTCTATGGACTCAAACAGGTGTTGTAATGACAACTCATTGAAATGAAGTAAGCAGATAATCCATTGGACTGGCCTTTGAAGTTCCAATTCAAGCTTGCAAATTACGCCATTAGACACTCCTGTGTTCACTACAGTGCCGTCACACCCGAGAACAATAAGGTTGCTAAAATCATCCAATGAAGCACTTGTTACGTATTCGTAAATGCTATTATATATATCAAGATTAGATACGCTTTCAGGTGTAACATGTTCCATATACTTAGAACCAGGCTCCGATACAACACAGCAATGCGCTTCTACAATTGTGCTTTGGAACTGCTTGTCCTCGAGTGTTTCTGATGTTAAGGTTTTGTCATGTCGCCCATCAAAATAAAGGCCAGCTAGAGTGGAACGATTTTCATTTGATTTTGAGAACAATGTTTTGTAAATTTTCGATTTTTCCCTCCATATTTTATATTTGTCTGTGACGAAGCTGGTATCTGATTCCGATATTAAACCCAAATCTTGCAAAACACTTGATTCAATAGCAGCCGTGGCTCTGTTGGATACACTATACCTTTCACTGACAAGAACTGTGTTGTCCAGTCGCATTTGAACACGCCTTGAAGGTTACCACATTGTCTTCATTATTTTTGGCAGACTGCCAAACCCAGTCTGTCTCGATTGTGTATTGTGAGAGCAGTAAAAAGTTATGCAGAAAACTACCAAAATGCGTCAAAATTTCCAAAATTCGATGCCAATGAGACGACAAAAGATATAAATCTATAATTCTACAATTTTCTATGGTTATTGTTGTTACAAAATAGTAACTTGTAAGCACTACTCCAAACCAATTAGAAAAATCTGTGATTATTTATTAATTTTTGATTTTTAATCATTTTTAATCCAATTTTTGGAACTTTCGGCCCATTGAGGCGACAGAAGATATCAACCCACAGTTTTAAGATTTCGCACATTTTTCAATAAACGGAGTTTACAAATTTTCCGCACTACCGCAAAAAGATCTAAGAAATTTGAATTTTTTCGATACGCTCGTGTAGCATAAAATGGAATTCAAATGCATACAAAATATAATTTCAAATGGTCACTTCACTAGTATCAGAAAGAGTAAGATATTTTTTTTTATGATACGAAATATAAGTATTCCATTCGTTCTAAATTTTTATTGTTATCACTTTACACATTAAATATTTTATCCATAGATTTTATCCAAGGACTTAAACTGGAAAATATATGCAAATATATAAATCTGCGTCCAACATATATATTTCATTTCTGATAGTGGCATGTGTAGCATAAAATGTAATTCAAATGCATACAAAATATAAATTCAAATGGTCACTTCACTAGTATGAGAATAAGTAAGATATTTTTTTTATGATACGAAATATAAGTATTCCATTCGTTCTAAATTTTTATTGTTTTCACTTTACACATTAAATATTTTATCCATAGATTTTATCCAAGGACTTAAACTGGAAAATATATGCAAATATATAAATCTGCGTCCAACATATATATTTCATTTCTGATAGTGGCATGTCACATGCCATTTTATGCTACACATTGTGTAGCATAAAATGGAATTCAAATGCATACAAAATATTATTTGAAATGGTCACTTCACTAGTATCAGAAAGAGTAAGATATTTTTTTTATGATACGAAATATAAGTATTCCATTCGTTCTAAATTTTTATTTTTTTCACTTTACACATTAAATATTTTATCTATAGATTTTATCCAAGGACTTAAACTGGAAAATATATGCAAATATATAAATCTGCGTCCAACATATATATTTCATTTCTAATAGTGGCATGTCACATGCCATTTTATGCTACACATAGTGTAGCATAAAATGGAATTCAAATGCATACAAAATATAATTTCAAATGTTCACTTCACTAGTATCAGAAAGAGTAAGATATTTTTTTTATGATACGAAATATAAGTATTCCATTCGTTCTAAATTTTTATTGTTATCACTTTACACATTAAATATTTTATCCATAGATTTTATCCAAGGACTTAAACTGGAAAATATATGCAAATATATAAATCTGCGTCCAACATATATATTTCATTTCTGATAGTGGCATGTGTAGCATAAAATGTAACTCAAATGCATACAAAATATAATTTCAAATGGTCACTTCACTAGTATCAGAAAGAGTAAGATATTTCTTTTATGATACGAAATATAAGTATTCCATTCGTTCTAAATTTTTATTGTTATCACTTTACACATTAAATATTTTATCCATAGATTTTATCCAAGGACTTAAACTGGAAAATATATGCAAATATATATATCTGCATACAACATATATATTTCATTTCTGATAGTGGCATGTGTAGCATAAAATGTAATTCAAATGCATACAAAATATAAGTTCAAATGGTCACTTCACTAGTATGAGAATAAGTAAGATATTTTTTTTATAATACGAAATATAAGTATTCCATTCGTTCTAAATTTTTATTGTTATCACTTTACACATTAAATATTTTATCCATAGATTTTATTCAAGGACTTAAACTGGAAAATATATTCAAATATATAAATCTGCATCCAACATATATATTTCATTTCTGATAGTGGCATGTGTAGCATAAAATGTAATTCAAATGCATACAAATTATAATTTCAAATGGTCACTTCACTAGTATCAGAAAGAGTAAGATATTTTTTTTATGATACGAAATATAAGTATTCCATTCGTTCTAATTTTTTATTGTTATCACTTTACACATTAAATATTTGATCCATAGATTTTATCCAAGGACTTAAACTGGAAAATATATTCAAATATATAAATCTGCATCCAACATATATATTTCATTTCTAATAGTGGCATGTGTAGCATAAAATGTAATTCAAATGCATACAAAATATAATTTCAAATGGTCACTTCACTAGTATCAGAAAGAGTAAGATATTTTTTTTATGATACGAAATATAAGTATTTCATTCGTTCTAATTTTTTATTGTTATCACTTTACACATTAAATATTTTATCCATAGATTTTATCCAAGGACCTAAACTGGAAAATCTATGCAATTATATAAATCTGCATCGAACACATATCTTTCATTTTCCCCATCGTTAAAAATATAATAATAAAGAACTCCATTTGAAAGAATTTACATTTAATTGAACTCAGTATTTGTGAAGCATGCATGATAGAGAATCTTGTTTCAAATGGAGGTATGTGGGACACATAGTTATAATTCATACTAAATATTATTTCAAATAAGTACTATTCAGGACTGAATATGAATTAAAAACAGGCATCTTTCTAAAATACAATGCAAAATTTTGTTACGCTTAAAAACAAACGTGTTTTTAATGTTCTTATTCAATCGTATTATCAATATAAAAATAAAGAAATAACCTTTTATAACCCGACAGGTTCATAAACCAAATTTTGGTATAAAATGTATTTTATACGTCTATTAATCGAGAAGATTTCAGATTTCCTGAAAACACTTCTATCGACATGTTTCTAAAAATCAGCTAATTGCAGGAATGTAAATGATTTTAGTAATTCATTTTTTTTTTTTTGGGTACAGATGTTACAGAAGCACCGGGTTTATTTTTGACGCCAATTTGAGGTGATCTTAGCCTTGCGTGATACTTCAGTAAAATAAAATAAAATAATATAAAAATAATCAATAAATAAATACACTTGCGTGTTAAATTAAAATAATGTGAAAATAAAAATATTGAACATTGTCTGTGTTAAATAAAAATGTGTAGTGCCGAAATAAAGTAGAAATAAATCCCGGTGTGTCTGTGACATCTGTTCCCATTTTTGTACAGATATCCTTTATGCTGTTGAAAACTGTGTAGAGAAAATTTTATGTACAAAATATTTTCTCTTTTCAGATTAAATTACAATATATATATATATATATATATATATATATATATATATATATATATATATATATATATATATATATATATATATATATATATATATATATATATATATATGTATATTTCTATTATTTTACAAGAATTTAGAGATTTTAAAAATCAGTAATATATGAGAATTTTAGTTTTGTTGTAAACATGTTTTTAAAAAGTATATAACTACAGTTTTTACAACACAAAATTTCACAACATAAAATTTTTCAATCTAAGGAAAAATCATTAATATGCAATGTTTTTTAATTCACAATTCAATACATAAAGTGTTAACCTTCCAGTTACCAAGACGGGTCCCATAAATTCGACAGCAATCGTTGTTTATTTGTATCCGATGTACACAGAAATTAAAGATAATAAAAATATGTGTCTAATTATTACAATATACATTTTTATTTTTTATTTTTATATAGATGATGCTGCAGAATTTATTACTACATTCGTAACACTTGAGGACATTTGTTAGTTGGTATTTTTTTATATCTGCATATGAGTAGAATGGACCCGAAAGGTAAATCTTGTATAGTATTTTCTTCGGTAGTCAGAGGGTTAAGTCATTGAAAGCACTTAAAATGAGAAATATATGTAAGCAGAGAAATTTGTATAAAACATACATCTTTCGTTCTTCATAATTCGAAAATCAAGAACAAATCAAAATGCATTACTTTTTAAAATCAGTTTAAAAGTAGACACTGAAATATGCCAAAATGCATTTGAATGTGTATGTTACATATATTATGATAGCAACATTTAAGTTCAATTTTAAAAAATGCATCGGCATATTATACAATACTACACTTTTGGGGCTCTCCACGAGTTACTTTCGAAATTTTCAGAAGAATGCTTTTGAAATTCTGCAACAACTTTTCTATTTTATGTAACATGAATAAAAAATAAGGGGCTTTCAAAAGATTTGGAAATTTCTTCGGCGTGTACATCTATGAAGCATACATGATAGAACATTTCTTTTATGATAGTGACATGTGTGGCCCAAAGTATCATTCCAAATGGCCACTCCTCTAGTGGGTTATTCTCGTAGAAACGTACAAAAAGATTTCACGGAACACTATTCAGAGAAGCAATTGCAGTTGAAAAAAATATTACAATGGAAATTGGAAGTGGTATAACCAAACAATACACGTAAAAATGAAATTAGGATGAAACCCCCTGTAACTGATACTTTAAGGATTCTTTCTTCTCCAAATCATTATTACAGAAATTTAAATCTATTTTATACTTACCTTTGTTTTTGAAAGAATAGTAGAATAATTTTATATATTAAAACAATATTGTTGGCAAAATTTTGAAAAATTATACATTGTATTATTAAAAATTTATTTTATCCATAAATGTGGTCAAAAACTCCAGTAACTGACACTATCCCTTTTTTGAAACACCAATAACTCACACAAAGTGAACCAATGACTGACATTTTAATTTAAAAAGTTAAAATGCTTTAAAAAACTTTATTCTTTGTTATAAATCAAAATGCATGAATATTTATTATAAAAAGTGGGATTTAGTAAGCTGTACTGCATTTTTAGTAATACAGTGTATATAGTAAGAGTATATAGCAGTAATATTAGTACTGCATTATTAGTAATGCAATTATCCAATAACTGACATTTATAAATCAGTAACTGACACCTGGTATCAGACACTGGTAAAACAACCTCTTATATACAATAACTTAAATTTTAATGGTGTTTACTAGAAGATAAATTTAATTTATTATTATGCATTTTTAAGCAGTTCAAATAATACATTTCAACTTTCTTTAATTTATCCCTTGAAGGGCGCCGGTATATTATATATACCACTTAATTTTAATCCCAAATGTCACAATAACACCAGAATTTTACAATAAAATTTTGAATTTATAACGTACATAAAGGAAAGCTTTTAATTATTTTAAAATAAATTTACACGCGAATCCTGGTGTCAATCAATCATTTCAATATTTTAGCTTCAAGAGTACTTTTCCCCTGAAGGAGTTCACCAATAACTAACACCTCTGTCAGAGAATGGTGAAATAAAATTCTAGGAACCAATAACTCACACCCTCCGTTAAGCTAAATTAAATAACTATAAACTCTAAATCATGTCCCTAATATATCATATGCAGCTTTAAACTAATTTCTACAAGTATAATTTAAAGAAAAAGTTTAGGATGGGTGCATTACAAGTAGATTAGAAAAACACTTCCTTAATTTTAGAAATAAGATGGTTGCTTTAAAATGGCACTTTTTGTCTTGTCAAAAGTTTCTTCCTCATTGAATATGTTCTTGGCTCTCTAGTGGTAAATAAATTGACTCCAAAATAAAAAATAAGTGTCTCATTTACCACTAGATGACATTACTTTGCAGAATTTTACAACAAAATGAGTGTTTGAGTTAGATTTTTTCTCAAGTGTCAATTACTTGTTAGGCCAATAACTGGAGGTTTCACCCTATAATAAATTATTTTATCATAAAAGCCATGTTTCTTAAGAAAACGGACAAATTATTCCGCTGTTTGTCACAATCCTCAATTGTAGAAGACATTGTACAACTAAATTGACATATGGAGCACAAAGAGTTTGTTAAGTGATATAAAATATCAATATAAATGATGACTTCTTTAGCTGGGTTATTGTCCTAGAAACGTACAAAAAGATGTCACGGAATATTTTTTAGACAAATAATTTGAAATGAAAAGAAAAATATATAATGAAAATGTGGTGTTGCACAACCAAACAATACATGTAAAGAATTAAATAGTAAAAAATTAGTAGTTTCTCATTTAAAAAATTCGTCTAAAGAGACTGACAAATAATCTCCGCGATAAACTGTACAGATTACTCAGTTGGTAAAGTTGATTAAAAAGCATTTTATGATATTTATATATATATGACTCAGTGGTTTGTTTGGTAATGCTAATCTCAGATTGAATTTCAAAGACAAATCCTGTTTATAGTTTTGTAAATAAACAAGTAAAATGTGATTAAAAACTACTGTCGCAAGAAATTATGTCACTGGATGGAAAAAAAAATACTCAAAAAAAAAAAAAAGCGTGGGGGGAATTTATGAGAATCGTGCACTTTGTACCAAGTCTTTGACATTTGGTACAGTCTTAGGTATGGTCTTAAGCTTTTAGGAAACCATCGCAAATAACTTGTGTGCGCCCTCTTGTGGCCTGTTTTCTAGAAATCCAATATGGCCGCCATCTGTATTGGTATTGTTAATAGACGGGCTTCTATTAGACACAAAACCTTAAGTAGTACAACTTTTTATAGGTTCTAGAATACAAGGAGTCCATTTCTTAGGTCTAATTTATGTTTCGAAATCAATTTCAAGGTTATAACATATCTGACTAGACAGTAAAATTCAAGGTAAAGAAGCAATTTTTTATTAATTCGATTTAATTTATTAATTACAAAATGTAAATAAACATGAATGGTTGACACAAATATGATAGAATTTGACGTAAGTTACAGCTTTGCAACATGATATCTACATGTTAATTCATGTAATATGTGAGTTGTTTCTACAGCCTTCTTGACACTTGCATAATGGGCTGCAGTGAATCCCGGCTCGATACCATTTACATCTGCCTGTGCTTGAGATCAAATAACCACAATTCAGTAGCAATGAAAATTCATGGCTTGCACCTGGGAGATCAGTCCAGTTGCGTGTTCATTCTTTTGTTCTATCAATCCATTCCCAACCCCATTTACTATAATTAGAAATATCATGTGATTTGGACAGCGACATCTTCCAAATGAATGCGGTAATGAGAAGAACTCGCTTTGTATTCTGAAATAAAGCACATTGTGCTGGTGGTATAGATTCAAGAGACTTTAAGCTTTGGGTAAAAATCAATTTCCTTGCATCATTGACTGAATCTGCACCACAGTTTTTGCTGTATATCAGAACTGTAAAACGTTCAAGATGGAACATGTGCTGTGATTGTAACCTGAAACTATTCGGTGTATTTGTGATGTCAATGACCTCAGAATAAGCAGCCCATGCACTCCGTGTCGTCTTTTTACCTATTCCAAACATCGATGATGTTACATCACACCTCGTAAATGCATGAAAATAGAGAAGGGCTTCGGAGCGTTCATGTCCAAGCTGTTGGGAGATGTGATGGATTGGAATCTCTTTAAAGTACTTTTCAGATCCAAAGCCTATCCATAACTCTGACATATTCAGCCGTTTGAAGTGATATATGGCAAGAACAACCACGTCTGTGTTCACTGTGATGAGGTACGATTTGCATGTCTTTGATAAGCTGCGTGTTGCAGGTGCAACATCATTCTGGTGCCTGCTTCTTCTTGCTGGCTTGGAGACATGGTTGATATGTCAATTGTTCTGTTGCTTAGCACCTGATTATCCTTTGTGGTGAACAGTTGATACTGAGCACCAGCGGTAAGTTCAGCCATTTTCTCGTTGAGGAAGTTAAATAAGTCTTGTTTATTGTTGGAGTTTGATAAAAATTTCTGCCATGCTGAACACTTTGTTACAGGTGTTTTCTCAGTCACACTAGTTCGATGCCCTAAAGTGTCACCTCGTTTGTCCCGGGTTTCTGGTTTGAGACTACCATCAGGATATGTGTCCCAGACTGCATCTACTCTTGTGATGTTAGGTGTCATTTTACTTTCTACAAATGGCAGTAGGTGCATATTTATATATTCCCCGAAATCTGTGGCACTCAGTCGTATGATATATGAATAACTGCAGGCATATCGAGTAAAAGCACTGATGCCTCCTTGAATGATTTAGAGCGTCCTGGGTCAGGCATACCAGGAAGGCACCCAAGAAGAGCAGATTTCGTCCCTGACAGTAATTTTCCTTCATTAGATAATGAAGGCGGGTTCTCGTGTCTGAAGAAGTCCTCTATGTCAGCTTGTGGTCGTGCTTGCAGATTTAGAAATAGCTTCGTGATGAGCACTGCATTTGCCTTCGCTGTTCCCAACATACTGGATTCTTTCTTCAGATTTGAAGTCCGCCGGTTGCTGAATGTGTATATGATTGCCCTTTGAATTGTGTCTGAGAGGTGTTTTGTAGCATTTTGAATTCTGTCGCTTACAAAGTCTTTATACATGGTTTCGCCCGTTTCCTTGGCTTCCTTCAGGCACGTAGCAAAAACAGGATCCATGACTTCACCAGTATCCAATGTGAAGAGTTCCATACCTGTCTCTTTAAACGGATTCACAGTTGTTCCAACTTGTACTAAATTAAGAAGGGCTTTTAGTTGTTTAAGAAATTTTGCTTGAATCTTAATTTTTCATGATGGAAAATGCTTTTTGATGAGTTCCTGGCAGCACAAGCTTCGGTTTTAAGCTTGGTATAGAACGATGCGTGATAATGAATATCCGCAGCATGGGCATCTTCAGCATTGCTTGCAGTATTCAATCGTGCATGCAGCACCAATTCTGAGATTGCTGCGACCATTCGAACAAATTTTTGCCTCATTTAGCACTACTGACACGATATATTTGTTAATCACCTTGCCCTTCGTACTTCTCACAGAATACACACTGGGTTTTTTTTTTGAGCATCATGGTTGCTTTATAATTCAATCTCGTTTTTTTCGGACTCACTGTTGCAGCCGAATCCATTTCTCTCTTCTTAAGTTGTCGTTGCAGCATACAAGAGCGAATGAAAAAGCGCCCGGCATCCATTATGGTATGTTGCCTTATTTGTCTTCATTGTGTTCGCAAACCCAGAACCATCATCTAAATATTCCATAATCACGTCAAGAGGCATAGGCATCTCATTATCAACAAAATTTTACAAATCTGCTTCTAGTACATCGTATGCTTTTTCATGACACTCTTTCTTATATGAACATCGTAAGTTTTTCAGATATCTTGCTGGCACAAACAACCTAAAGTCCAATTTGTCGTTTTTCTATTTTTTCCTAAATTCATGTTTATGTTTAGTTGATATCAAGAAATATACTGCAGTTTTTCTGAAGTCACTGTTCTCACTGTTTAGAATGTATAAACAAGAAAAAAACATTATTATATATTATACTGCTGCTATGGTATTATATTACTCAATTGCTATATATTATTATATTATTGTAAAGATCATATTTATATATTGGTATTATATTATTCATTTATTATTCATATATTTGAAAATTTTGTGTCTAATAGAAGCCCATCTATTAAAAAGTACCAATACAGATGGCAGCCGTATTGGATTTCTAGCAAACAGGCCACCAGAGGGCGCACACAAGTTGTTTGCGATGGTTTCCTAAAAGCTTAAGACCATATCTAATACTACACCAAATTTCAAAGACTCGTCACAAAGTGCACGATTCTCATGAATTTTCAATAATTCCAACCCAGCTAACATAGTTGCAAAATAAAAACCTTTAATATAGAACTGAAGCTTCTTACTCATTTCATATAATACAGCAATTTCCATCTGTATATGTGTAAATTATATGTGTAAATGTATATGTGTATATGTAAATTATATGTGTAAATTATTAATTTTTTTAATAATTGTGCATAATCGTGTACATAAAGATCCCCCATCAAGTCTGTGAAGAACATAAAAGCAGGTAATGATTATAATTTTGTAAAATTAAATAGAAAAACATGTAATATTAATTACGTAAAACGTAATTTAGTAGTATCGTTTAGTTCAATCTAATATTTAGTCTGTTACAAACCATCCATATGCACAAAAAAAAAAAAAAAAAAAAAAAAAGTTTATGGACATTATTTTTGTGGACATAATGGTTACGAGCATAGCATATGTGTAACGTAAAAATAAATGTTTAATAATTTTGTCCTCACTAT